>OY728138.1:156139848-166139848 GCA_963277665.1 Viscum album
AGTAGTGAGCCGGAGAGAGAGAAACAGGGAGTGACCCTTGGGAAATCAGTGAGATGACCCTAAACTTTGTAAAGGAAGTGAGCTTAGGCATAGAAGTGATCTAGCTTGAACTTTGTAAAGGCAGTGATCTTGGGACAGAGTGAATGTTCCCGAACCTTTGTATCCACATCTAGTGAATAATAATGGAATTTGTTATGACCGGAAACTTGTTGGAGTATGCTCCTTAGACGTATCCCAGTGAGGGTGAACCAAGTAAAAAACTTTGTGTCTACCTATTTTCTTCCCAGAATTGCATTCAAATCATCATCATTAGTTAAAGAAGAAAAGAAGTGATCATAATAAACACACAAGTGCAAACAAAGTGACCCTTGTAATAAAGAGGTAAAGATCCAGTGGGGTAGAAAGAATTTTGAAAACAAATATCCATACCCTGATTCACCCCCCCCCCCCTCTTAGGGTATATAGGCCCCTATTGGTCCTAAAAATTGGTATCAAAGAGAAGGTTTCTTTTATCAGATTTTTTTACTCTGACTTGGTGTAGTCGATCTGTGTGGTTAAAGAATCAGTCTTCTCTTATCTCGGTGAGTCGTGGAAAAGGGAAAAACATCAAAGAAGAATCATAAGTCAGGTGATATTCCTCAATGTGGAAGTGTGTATGGAAAAAGTGTGATTCAATTAAAAAAATCAAATAGCTTACTGAAAGAAGGCATGGATGAATCCGATAGGGAAAATATTGACTCACTTAATCATGATGTAGGAACAAGTGAAGTATTTAAAATTCAAAGTGATGCAGAAAAAACTGATGATGATGAAGTTTCGAGAAGAAAGACACCAGTAGATTTTGTCAACATGACAAAGAAATTGGATCAGAAATTGGATGAACAAGTCAAATCTAAAGATATCCAGATCAAAGTATTGGAAATTGAGGTCGACAAGCTAAGAGGAATAAATCAAAGGCTTATTGATGTGGTTACTGAACTAAGTGAGAAGAATGATTCTCAAGGTGATAAACTAAAATAAATGGAAAGAATTAAAGGGAAAAAAAGGCTGATGGCTGTGAAGAAAATCAAAATTATAATGAAGTTAAAAATCTGAAAGCTAGAAATGATGATCTAGCTACACAGCTGTCTGAGCTAGTTCAGAAGAATCAAAGGCTACAACAAGAGAATGCATGTTTTTTTTATTCTTTTGAATAAGAAAAATTTAAATTGAGGGAGAAAAGTGACATGGTGGAAAAGCTCACATAGGAACTACAAGATGAGGTGAGTAGCGAGAAGAATCTCAGAAAAGAACTCGATGCTCAACTTGAATCAAGAGATAATAAGATTCAGAAACTAGAGGGAGAAATAGAATCATTCAAGAAATAAATGGATAAATCTAAATCCAAAGACAATCCCAATTTGAAGGATTCCCTACACTTACTATTTGATTGTCCTTCATCAATTTATGAAAAAATGAAGAACAAATATGCAATTTCTGAAGAGAAACAATAGAATATTTTCTCATCTCAAAGACCATATAGTTTGGGAAAATCTGGCATTGGATTTGATGAATCCCCTCTCGTGCATGGTAGAATGTGATCCATGAATAGTTCCAAGAGTGGAGAAAAACATATAGGTGCTGGATATAGGCCTAAGATGATAGTTACAAAAAGAAGTGATGACATGTGCTTTTTCTGCAGTATTCATGGCCACACGTCAAGCTTCTGTTCATAGGCTCTAGAATACATTTCAGGCTGTGAAAATAGAAACATTACTAAATATGAGAATAAGAAGAAGCATCATGAGAAATCAGAGAGAAGAGTCTCTTAGAGGAAAACATTCATCAGATGCTACTACTGTGGTAGAAAGGGACACACAATGAGTATGTGTTAGGAAGCTCAGGAGCTCAATTTTAGAGGAAGAACTCAAGCTAAATCAACATATCAACACAGAAATGATGAAATGAGTTATGTCTTTGATGGAAGATGTTTCATATGTTCTGATCATGGGCATTTGGCCAAACAGTGCAGCAAGAAGAAAGCAGGGAAGGAAAAGGAACCCAGAAAGAGAATTTTGACTCTAGTGATGCAGAATGAGAAATTATACACTAGGAGACAAAGTGGTAAGGTGAAGAATAGGCTTAGGTCCTTAGGGGAATCACATGGAGCTGAACGAAAGGTGTATCTGTCACCTCCTCTGTCACACTCACAACCTCCCTCTAAGAAAGAACATGAACATATCTGGAAGAAAAAGGGAGGAAACACTACAGTTGTGAGTAAGGAGAATGTACGTTCAGTGATGAGAAAGGACGGACCTACAGAATCTACATATCAGAAAAAGGCTCGTCATGTGGGTAATGAATGCTTAGTCATATGGCCAGAGCAGTTGAAGTTGGCTAGGCAGCTGGAGGAAGCAAGAAAGAAGTGTGATTCTCTCCAAGAAATAATAAAAAGGTTGACCCATCAGGATCAAACACTATCCTCTTCTTGAGGAATCGAGGAACACCCCTCTCCCTATGTATATAAATACAATTAACTGATGATTCAAGTGTTTCATGTTTTAGGTAGATATGATCCAAGGGGAAGTGGCATCTAAAGATGAAATATAAATATGTGGTGTGCTTCAGAGTTTCTATTGGCTCAAATCAGGTACCAAATTTGAAGGAGAAAGGGAGAAACAGAGCACAATAGGAAGTGATTGTGTTATTAACTCTATCTCTTATTTCCTACACTGAGTTCCAACTCAGTAGGATTAGATATTTGGTTAACGGATCGATGCTGAGTGCCATATTAGAATAAATGATGCATGAGGAGAAGAATGGTTATGGTTCTAAACAGTGGTACTAACCCCAGGATGTGTTTCATAACATAGGGGGAGCATTCAATAACAAAATCAGATGCAAGAGTCATCAATGCAATAATTTAATGACTCGACTCAGGTGTCGTCTATGGAGGGAAGACATATTGTGTAGGAAGCATCAATAATCAAGCATTTCATGCTTATTTATTTTGCTCTAACAATGTGGTATCAGCTGACTGTTTTCAGGATACCAAGAAGCTGCGAGAGAGTATCAACAATGTTTCAACAAAAATCTAAGAAAATAAGTTCAAAGAAATGATGTCATTGAACAATGACATAGTGAAAATTTTTCTGTTAAAAGTGAGGAAGTGGTAAGAGACTCAGGTAGATCAGAAGTGGCTGAAGTTGATTCAGAAGAAAATACTGATGGTGAGTACGAGGATGTAAAATCCTTATCTGCACAGAATCCAAAGAGTCGAGTTGAAATTGACAGGCAGAACATCATCAATGATTTGTCAGCTCTAGTTTAGACAAGGAAAATGAAATCACTGCAGTAGGCATCTTTTCTATCTTAGGTTGAGCCAAAATGCTTTGATGATGTAGTTGAAGATGATAACTGGGTTCAGGCCATGAATGAAGAGCTAAATCATATTGAAAAGAATCAAACGTGGGAGATTGTTTCGAGGCCATCAGATAAGAACGTCATCGGAATTAAATGGGTCTTTTGCAAAAAGTTGAACGAATATGGCATAGTTATTTGAAACAAAGAATGACTGGTGTTCAAAGGATACTCCCAGATAGAGGGTATTGAAGTTGATGAGACACTTGCACCGGTTGCAAGGCTGGAGACAATCAGATTATTTTTAGCCATAGCAGTGAAAAGAAATTTCAAGGTGTTTCAGATGGATGTCAAATCTACATTTCATGAACCGGATTCTGGAGGAAGGAGTGTATATCATGAAATTATATGGTCTTCTCATTTATGAGGATGAGAAAAAATTTTGTCGGATAAAGAAGGCATTATATGGGCTGGAACAAGAACTGAGATAATGGTATTCAATGTTGAATCAATATTTGCAGAATCTCTGATTCAAATGAAGCTTTATGAAGGTGGTTTTCAGAAATATGAAAAGAAGGTTCTGATGAGATTTGGAATTGAAAATTCTAAGGAGATGAAGACTCTGGTTGTTACCTGGATGAAATCATCAAAATATGGCGATGGAAAGGCAGTTAATATCACAGAATACAGGCAAATTATTGGAAGTCTGTTGTACTTGACCGTAACAAGGCCTGATATTGTTTTCACCACATGCCAAGCAGTGATATATCAGAGTAATCCCAAGGAAAGCCACATGCTAGCAGTGAAAAGAATACTTAGGTATATCAAAGGCATTGTGGATTTCAGTTTGATGTATAATGAAAAATCTCAATCAGTGTTATTGGGTTACATAGATGCAGATTGGGCCGGATCAGCAGATGACAGAAAATCAACATCAGGAGGTTCATTCTATCTTGGGGGATTGTGTATTTCTTGGCTAAGTAAGAAGCAAGATTGCATTTCATTGAGCACTGCAGAAGATGAGTATATTGTGGCCACTCAAGAATGCACACAATTATTATGGATGAAGCAACAGCTTGAAGATATGGAAGTTGAAGTGAAGTCTCCAATCGTAATCCAATGTGATAACTCAAGTGCTATTAATCTCAGCAAAAATCCCGTACATCACTCAAGAACAAATCACATTGAGATCAAATATCATTTCATCAAGGACAAGTTTGAGAAGGGAATCGTGAAGTTAGAGTATGTGCCTACAGAACTACAGGTTGCAAACATTCTTACAAAGGCCTTACCCAAGGAAGCATTTGAAAGGCAGCGACTGGATCTGGGAGTTCAGTCGCCTCCCTGAACTTAAAAGAGAGTGGATGTGGAAACTCCCCCTCTCCCCGAGCTATGATGTGTTTTTCCCTAATGTGCTGATATGTGTTCTCTCCTATGTTACAGACTTCAAAGGAGTGACCTTTGGGTTCGTTAACAAAGGGGGAGAAAATAGTGATTGTTCAAGGGGGAGACAGTGTGGCTATTTGATAAATCATGATAGATACGGGGAGAAGCTGGCAAGTGAAGTAGCGAGATAGGGGGAAAAATGAGAAAGGGGGAGAGTATGAAATTTGACGATGCTAGAAGTGATTGATTAAAGAATAGATATCACGACAGTTGAGGATCGTGATAAAAGAATAAGAGTGGTGTTGGAGAGTGGTAATAATTTTTCCAAAAATTGGTATCAGTTTGGCAACAATTGGTATCAGTTAGGTGTCAAAAGAGGGTGTCATAGTTGAAATAATTCATTGATGAACTTTTCATTTACTCTTGTTTCTCACTCCTAGCATTGCTCATGTGGGCTTAGAGTATGTGTTGAGTAAATCCTTGATCGCTATCAGAATCACAATGAGGCGAATGGTGACTGAAGAATTAATGAGGTATCTTTTTATGGAAGAGTTTTCAATAAACCCAAAGGGGGAGATTGTTGGGAAAAATCCCTCAAGGTATCATTGAAGCATTTTTTAGGTGATTGTGTTTGTTGACAAAGTAGTCATCTGTGTTGTGATTGTTGAAAAAGAAAAACAATGACATACAAACTTGTTGAAAAAGGGGATTTCATGGTGGAATTTAGAGTTCAAGAGTTGTGGTTAACGATCCATGTTTGATTCAAGAACGTCGACAAAGAGATGAATGATCTGGAGGCGGTACAAAAAGAACAGATACAAGGTGGCGCCGTTTTCCAGTGTTTGCCAAATTTTTGGGCCTGAAAATCGACAAATGAAGAAAAGTGGTTTTTGGAAAAGGGACTTACGCGCCATGTATTTGAAGGAGATGAAACTTTCGCGCCATATGTTTTTCAAGATCAGAACATCAATTTATGGCAAAGGGATAAGTGTTGCGCAAGTATTGGGTTGGTCACGCAAGTGACTTGCGCACCGTGAAGAGACTTGTGCGCCGATGCCTTGGAAGCTTGCGAACTTGCGCGCCTGTGGTTTTTCAAGATTAGAAGATAAAAATATGGAAAAGGAAGGAGGGTCGCGCAAGTTTGGAAGTTGTTCACGCAAGTGACTTTCAGGGGAAGAGACCTGCGCGCCGAGACTTGCGCGCCGAGGGGAGACTTGTGCGTCATCGCGTAGGGTGACCAAAATGCCTATAAATACTGGACCAAACCTCCTCATTCTCAACAGAGATCATCACTTAGAAGAATTAGAGCTCCTATCGCACAGGTGTGGTGGTCACGCAAGTGGTGGTGTGTCGCGCAAGTGGGACTTGCGCACCAGATTTGAAGAAGGGTGATTGTTGGTAGTTACGCGCCAATATCGGTTTGGGCGTAAAAGGAAGTGAGTCAAGCAAGTTTGGAGTTGGAGAATCTTGTGTCGCACAAGTGTCTGAGGAGGACTTGTGTGCCAGTTGTGACTTGCACACCGATACTTGCATGCCGAAATAGACTTGTGTGCCAAGTAAGTTTGATTCCCCAGCCATATTTTCGGGCTGCATGGAAGCTGGAAGTTTTCCTGATACCTTTGGTGCAAAGAGAGATTCATCTACGGGTGAAATTTGGGCTTCAACAGAGCATATACATAAAGGGAAAGATGAATTATTTCATGAAAATGAAAAGACCTACAAGTCTATAAACTGTGAGTGGATCATTTCTGACGCAGTGAGTAAAGGAAGAGGAAGAAGTTGATCCTCTCCATCGGCAGTGATCCAGAGAGAGAGAAATAGGGAGTGACCCCTGGGAAATCAGTGAGTTGACCCTAAACTTTGTAAAGGAAGTGAGCCTAGGCATAGAAGGGATCTAGCCCAAACTTTGTAAAGGTAGTGATCCTAGGACAGAGTGACTATTCTTGAACCTTTGTATCCACATATAGTGAAGAATAGTATAATTTGGTATGACCGGAAACTTTTCGGCGTATGCTCCTTGGACGTAGCCCGGTGAGGGTGAACCAAGTAAAAATCTCAGTGTCTACCTGTTTGCTTCCCAGTATTGCATTCAAAGCATTGTCATTAGTTAAATAGGAAAAGAAGTGATCATAATAAACACACAAGTGCAAACAAAGTTACCCTTGTAATAAATAGGTCAAGATCCAGTGGGGCAGAAAGAATTTTGAAAACGAATATCCATACCCAGATTCACCCCCCCCCCCTCTCAGGGTATATAGGCCCATATTGGTCCTAAAACCACTAAACCTTTTGTAAATACATGGCTCACATTCATTTTTTAATGAAACCGAATTCTCTTATGGCTTCATCAAATCAAATATTCCATGACCTGGAAGCTTTCTTCAATCCATAAATGGATATCTGCAACTTGAAAACCCTTTTGGCATCACCTGGTGTCACAAACCCTTATAGTTTCATTATATAGACATCTTCTAGAAGGTTCCCATTAAGGAATGCAATTTTGATATCCATCTACCAAATCTCATAGTCATGGTAAGATGTTATGACAAGTATGATTCTAATGGATTTAAACATGGAAACTGGAGAAAAGGTTTCATCGTAGTTAATTCCTTGATGTTTTTTGAACCCTTTATCTGCTAGAATTTTTTTATAGGTACTAACTTTACCTTCCATGTCTATTTTTCTCTTTAATACCCATTTACATCCAATAGGATTTACATCAACTGGTGCATTGACCAGAACCCAAACTTGGTTCTAATACATGGAATCTATATCAAAATTCATATCTTCTAGCCATCTTGCAACTTTTGAGCTCTCTAATGCCTCCTTGTATGATATAGGTTCATCATTGTCTGATAATAATGAGTCACCATCCTTGGTGACTAGAAAACCATATTTCTCTGTTTCCCTTACCTCTCTTACACTCCTATGTTGTACTTGTGTTTCATGAAATAAATCTTCCATGGGGACCTGTGGAACTTGTTCCTATACCAACTCATGTGTATCTTGAGTATCAACATCTTCGAAGTCAATCTTACTCCCACTATCCTTTTTTAGTATTTTCTCCCTCTCAAGAAAGATGGTTTTTCTGGAGATAGTCACTTTCTTGTCTGAGGGGTTGTATAGGTAGTATCCCTTTATTTCCTTGAGTACCTTATAAAGATACACTTCATGCCCTGGGGTGCTAGTATGTTTCCTAATAAAACCTTAACAAGCGTCTTGCATCCCCATACACATGTATGCGACAAAATGGTATTATTTTTACTCCAAAGCTTGAAGGGAATTCTATTTTATTCTTTAGTTGGTACTTAGTTTAATGTGTATGTCGTATTTTGTAATGAATGTCCCCAAAAGTATAACAGAAGATTTGCATGACTCGTTATTGACCTTACCATGTACAACAAGGTACGATTCCTCATTTCACTAACACCATTCCAATGTGATGTATAAGGTGGTGTGAGTTGAGATAGAATCCCAAAATCCCATAGAAAGTCGATGAACTCTTGGTTAAGATATTCTCCACATCGATCTGATCGAAGCTTCTTTATCTTTTTACCAAGATGATTCTCTGCTTCATTATTGAATTCCTTGAATTTTTCAAAGGACTCAGACTTATACCTCATCAAGTAGATATAGTCATATCTAATCAAGTCATCAGTAAAAGTTATGAAGTAAGAATATCCACCTCTAGCTTCAAATGTAAATGGTCCACACACATCAATATGTACCAATCCTAGAAGCTTTGTGGCCCTTTCACCCTATCCATTGAATGGTGGTTTGGTAATTTTCCCTTGTAAACAAGCATGAAATCTATCGAGTGGTTTTAGCTCAGAAGTGTCTAAGTAACCATCTTGATAAAGCTTTGTCAAATACTTCTCATTTACATGACCAAGATAGTGATGCCAAAGATGGGTGTTAAATGAGTCATGTGAACTTGATTCTTTATCAATTGTCAACACTTGGTTTTCGTAATTTAATACATATGGACCATTATTTAAATGTGTCATACCATAAAATATATTGTCTTTATAAAAGAAACAATTTTTATTTCCGAACATGAAAATAAACCCATCTGTATCTAAACTTGATACAGAAATTATGTTTTTGGTAATAGTAGGTACATAATAACAATCATACAAAACCAAAATCATTCTAGTTGGTAATGAAAGGTGGTAGTCACCAATGGAAAGAGCATCCAACCTAGCACCATTGGTTATTAGTAGGTACATAACACAAACCCTTATGGTTTCATTATATAGACATCTTCTAGAAGGTTCCCATTAAGGAATGCAATTTTGATATCCATCTACCAAATCTCATAGTCATGGTAAGATGTTATGACAAGTATGATTCTAATGGATTTAAACATGGAAACTGGAGAAAAGGTTTCATCGTAGTTAATTCCTTGATGTTTTTTGAACCCTTTATCTACTAGAATTTTTTTATAGGTACTAACTTTACCTTCCATGTCTATTTTTCTCTTTAATACCCATTTACATCCAATAGGATTTACATCAACTGGTGCATTGACCAGAACCCAAACTTGGTTCCAATACATGGAATCTATCTCAAAATTCATATCTTCTAGCCATCTTGCAACTTCTGAGCTCTCTAATGCCTCCTTGTATGAGATAGGTTCATCATTGTCTGATAATAATGAGTCACCATCCTTGGTGACTAGAAAACCATATTTCTCTGGTTCCCTTACCTCTCTTACACTCCTACGTTGTACATGTGTTTCATGAAATAAATCTTCCATGGGGACCTGTGGAACTTGTTCCTATACCAACTCATGTGTATCTTGAGTATCAACATCTTCAAAGTCAATCTTACTCCCACTATCCTTTTTTAGTATTTTCTCCCTCTCAAGAAAGATGGTTTTTCTGTAGATAGTCACTTTCTTGTCTAAGGGGTTGTATAGGTAGTATCCCTTTATTTCCTTGAGTACCTTATAAAGATACACTTCATGCCCTGGGGTGCTAGTATGTTTCCTGATAAAACCTTAACAAGCGTCTTGCATCCCCATACACATGTATGCGACAAAATGGTATTATTTTTACTCCAAAGCTTGAAGGTAATTCTATTTTATTCTTTAGTTGGTACTTAGTTTAATGTGTATGTCGTATTTTGTAATGAATGTCCCCAAAAGTATAACAGAAGATCTGCATGACTCGTTATTGACCTTACCATGTACAACAAGGTACGATTCCTCATTTCACTAACACCATTCCAATGTGATGTATAAGGTGGTGTGAGTTGAGATAGAATCCCAAAATCCCATAGAAAGTCGATGAACTCTTGGTTAAGATATTCTCCACATCGATCTGATCGAAGCTTCTTTATCTTTTTACCAAGATGATTCTCTGCTTCATTATTGAATTCCTTGAATTTTTCAAAGGACTCAGACTTATACCTCATCAAGTAGATATAGTCATATCTAATCAAGTCATCAGTAAAAGTTATGAAGTAAGAATATCCACCTATAGCTTCAAATGTAAATGGTCCACACACATCAGTATGTACAAATCCTAGAAGCTTTGTGGCCCTTTCACCCTATCCATTGAATGGTGGTTTGGTAATTTTCCCTTGTAAACAAGCATGAAATCTATCGAGTGGTTTTAGCTCAGAAGAGTCTAAGTAACCATCTTGATAAAGCTTTGTCAAATACTTCTCATTTACATGACCAAGATAGTGATGCCAAAGATGGGTGTTAAATGAGTCATGTGAACTTGATTCTTTATCAATTGTCAACACTTGGTTTTCGTAATTTAATACATATGGACCATTATTTAAATGTGTCATACCATAAAATATATTGTCTTTATAAAAGAAACAATTTTTATTTCCGAACATGAAAATAAACCCATCTGTATCTAAACTTGATACAGAAATTATGTTTTTGGTAATAGTAGGTACATAATAACAATCATACAAAACCAAAATCATTCTAGTTGGTAATGAAAGGTGGTAGTCACCAATGGAAAGAGCAGCCAACCTCGCACCATTGGAAATTCATAGATCTGCCTCTCCTTTGGAAATTTTATGAAATATATTTGGTTCCTTTATTTGAATATATATGTGAGCACTAAAATCTATATCTAATACCCAATGTGTAGAAATGGAAAGATTGCAGTTGATAACAAACACACATTTGGCTTACCCTTGCCTCTGGGTGCAATTCCTCTTCCAGTGGCCTGACTTGCCACATCCAAAACATACTATCTCCTTTTCCTTGCCCTACCTTTGGATCTTCTTCTTCTTGGTCGAATAGTGCTCCGGGGCTTTAGACTGCTTATAAGTCTTAGGACCTTTTTTCTTGTCACAACAAAAAAACCTCATTTAGAAACATTTATAAACATCACTAAATCTCAATTACCGATGTTTTTTAGAAATGTTAGTAAATAAACATAGCTAAATTATTGACATTTGTAAATATCTCTATTTAGTGACACCTCATTTAATGATGTTTTCTAGAAATGTAATTAAATAATTCTTCATTTATCAATGTTTCTAGAAAACATCGTTAATTAAATTTTTTAAATTTTTTATTTAGGACTTTTTTAAGGACGTTTTCAAAAGACGTTAATTATTTTTTAAAAAAATTTATTCAAGTCTTTTTTTTTGAAATTTATAATTTTAATTTAAAAAAAACAAATACCCCATGTCCATTTCCTCTCCCCTCATCACTAATTATTTTTTTTGAATTTTTTATTTAACACACTCACCTCCTCTCCATTTCCACTCGGCTCCCTCCATTTCTTCATCGCTGCCTCAATCAATTTCTAAACCCACGCTCAGCCGACCCCGGTCCCCTATACACACATCCAGTTGTACGCCACCCTCCATTTTATATATATATATGCTTGTATTATATATATATATATTATGTTTATATTATATATATCATATTAATATATATGTGTGTAAATATTTTAGATAAATGTGTTTATATATGTGTGTGTGTGTGTTTATATATATGTGTGTGTGTGTTTGTGTGCGTGTTTATATATATAGATATGTCAATATATATGCATGTGCGTGTGTGTGTGTGTGTTTATATATTTATATATATTTGTGTTTATATATATATATATATATATGTTTATATATATGTGTGTTTGTGTTTATATATATTAATATATATATATATCTAAATATATATTTACATTGATGCGGGAAAATGAACTATATAAATATAAATATTTTTAATGATGTTTCCTTAAAATGTCCCTAATTTAAAGACGATTTTCAGCAAAATCACTAATTTAGTGACGTGTTTCCGGAATCATCACTGATTTAGCGACGTTTTTTCACAAGCATCACTAATTTAGCAATGTTTTTATAGAAGCGTCGCTAATTTAGCGAAGTTTTTCTGAAATCATCACTAATTTAGCAACATTTTTCTGAAAGCATCGCTAAGTTTTGACGTTTTCCTAAAAGTGTTGCTAAATTACAGTTTTTTTGTAGTGTGTATTTCCTCTTTCTATTCACCATCAGGATCGCAGATTTATCATGCCCCATGTCCTTATCCACTTGGAGAATCAAGGTCAGAAGTTTTTATATACTCTTCTCATTATTACTCATATTATAATTCGCAATAAAATTAGATAAGGTCTTGAGTAGTGATGAAATTATTAAATCTGTATGCAACTCATCCGGGAATTTAATCCCTAAGATGTCCAGACGCTCAATGTAGCCGATAATCTTGACTACATGAGCCCCATCTATCATAGACTCTCCAATATTAGTTGTGAACAATGCATTTGAGATCTCATACCTCTTTGTATCATCTTCTATTGATAGAGATCCCAAAGGTGATACATCATGATATGAGCATCCATTTCCTCACGTTGCTTCAAGAGCTTATTGGACATGGATGATAGCATGAAGCACTGAACATTTGTAGCATTATTTAGATGTTTCTCATACAGAGAGAGCTCTTCATCACTCACCTCATTTCCAGGCTCAACTGGTAAAGGTTCTTCCAGCACATACAGTTTCTTTTCATAGTGAAGGATGACTCGTAGATGCCTTTTCCACTCCTGGAAATTAGTGTTGGTGAGAAGGTTTTTCTTCTTGGGTATGGATCGTAGTGATATATTTGATGTCATTTTTAATGTTGTTTCTACAAATAAGATAAGAAGATATTTATTACTTTATCTGATAAATTTATACAAATAAATAAATATTATATTTATTAGTCACTCGCTATTTTATCAAAACCCAATAGCCCTCAGCATTGGATTCAAAATATCATGTTGGTTGGAAATTCAAGTGGAAAGGATCCATATTCCCCTTCTCATTGCCACTACTTTGGCTCGTCAAGAAACTCGGACAGTTTTAGGTAGACATTCCAAATGCCAACTACATTAACTCACAGTTCCTTGATTCGTTGAGTGGACTCCCCAATCCTGAAATCATTAATTTAGATTTACTCAACCTGTTCCTCTTAGTTACACCAAGTCCTGCTTTCCCAGTCAACCCTTGATGTAAACCAAGTCAAGTCAACCCAAAACCTAATGTTAGAATTCCCTGATAATTGAAAACACCCCAACTTTGGCTAGTCAAACACTTTAAACTATGGTTCGATTCTAACCAAAGTAATTGAAAGTTATAGTGACTTAATATTTTATTGAGGGATTTTATCCTTTATACGTAAATTTCCAATTATTATCTTTATAACATGTTTTTTAATATTAAGTGGGATTACTTAAGTGATTAACCATGTATTTAGATAATATTTACGCATAAGCCTGTTTATTTTAGTTCTATCTTTCATTCTTGTTAATTCATTAATTATGTGATCATGAAAAAACATTCATAATGAATAATCATGTAACTGACAGAAATAAAATAAAGGGTATGATCATGAGATTGTTTTAATGGTTAGTTTATCTAGTGGTTGATAAACTAACCGTTGACCTAGGGGATAAACACTTGAACCATTTAAGGTTCGTTTTTACAACTTTCCACATGTCCACCTTTGTATCTCCTTGGATTGGTTTCGCCTCGGCTCATAACTTGAACTGCCTCCACTAGCTTGGGAACTCCATCCATTACATATTCTTTTACTCACATGCAGGTGAGGGGTAAAATGGGGTTTACATAAAAGAAACCATGGGCATGAATACCCTACATATTAAGGATGAGAGAAGGCACACGGGACAATAATTTAATTTAATAATAAATTAAAAGGAAACTAATCACATACAAAGGTATGGTATTTCTCATGATCATATACATGTATGCAGCGAATTATACATTTAATAAAACTAGCAATCAATTCTTTAATCGTTCTTATTTAAGATAAATCGTGCTCGAATTGATTAATTATTATCTTTAATTAATCGATCCTTTTATCTTAATCCTTTTCTGAATTTTCTTAAGATTATCATCCATTATAATTTAAAAAAAACATTTAAAATTAACCTTGTACATAAATGTACCTTGAAGGTAACCTGATGAATACCCATCCAAATCTACTCAACATGTATTATACTTGTGTACACTTTATTCTTTGTGAAATATAACATGAACACTTATCACATATCTTCATGACATGTACTTTATGGATGATTACACGAATTACATGGCTTTTTAGTAACGTGTCATTCTTTAATGCACGTAGAATAATAAATTTAATACAACTTATACATGATATGTAGATCTGAACATTATGTAGATATTAAAGTCTTAATTCTACATAATTTGGTAACAGTAAACGGTGTGTAGATCCAATCTACACGGTGTTTACTACCTTCACCGTCTATCCTAAGTACACGCTTAGGGGCTCAGCATGTGAGGTGTACTTCTGAATTCTTGGAGTACATCGCATGTATAGTGGTCTACACACCATGTTGACTCCGTGTTACACGGTCACCGGTCGGCTAAGTCGTGTATGCGATACATGTCCTTGCCCTAAACCGAAAGGGACTACACACTATGTTTAGTGGGTCACATGGCATGTATTTTGGATGATCGTGTGCTAGTCTGTCCTGGTCAACACGCGGTGTGAGAATTAACTACACCATGTGTATTTAATGCACACAATTTGAGTGATTTTTGAATTAACTCCTGGTGGATTAACCAAAACTACATAGTGTGTAACTCCGGTTACACGGCATGTACTATTGTGTTATCTGGGTAGAATCCTTGGAACCTCTAGATGAGTTTCTCAATTTTTTTTAATCATAAAATTGATCGTTTCTATTAGATCGGTGAGAAACGATGAAGAAAGAAAACAAATCTTGTAATTCAAATTAAAATAATGATTAAACTTGAATTGAAAAAACTAAATTGTGAATGTGTAAATCACCAATGAATTTAAATAATTATAAATAATAATATGTCCACTCTGATACCACTTTTAGGTTTTAGTCATAGTGGAAGTTTCGATGGGACGCTGCCCAACTTTAATTTTTTCCATATTCAATGAACAATTTGGGATCTATGCGATGATGAACGTTGTGATCCATGTAATTTAATCAAATAAATAAGAAAAAGGAATATAAACCCAGAACCAAAAGATAGGATCAACATATATTGTTTATAATTAATTTAATTAAATAATAATTACCTCCAAGGTTTATTCTTTCTTCGTCGATGTGTCCGGCTACATATATGTAGTTCACTATCATTACATTGTAGAGATCAAGGGTATATCTCCTCTAGTGGTGATCTATATGTGTTCCATGAATCTCTGGATGTTGTTGAAGGAGTCTCCAGGTGCTAGCATGGAAGATCCTTGCACTTCTGTCATCTTCCTTTGATCGCCTTGAGAATTGCTTCCAAAGCATTCTCCTTGATCTGGTGAAGGAGGATCACTCTTATTCTTGAGAGAGTTCTTGGAGAGGAAAAGAACTCTCTAGTCTTGAGATGTTTTCTCCAAAATTTTGTGCATAACAGAATAGGTGTCATTTATCTTACCCTTTACTAATGTTGAGAATAATATAACTAGACATTTAATTCGCTAGAGTAATAATAAAACAATTTTCACAAGTGCCTTAAATTATTTCATTAATCCTAGAAAAACTGTCATGTCAAATAATAACAGCAATATTATTATTTCCTGACATGCGCTTAACTTGTGAGTTATAATTAAATATTATTTAATCAAATTATATTCAATATTATTATTTCTCACTGGACCCTTAAACACAATATTTCAATCCTTCTTGATATTTATTAATTATTTCGCCCACAATATATTCTTTTGAATAATTAGTGATAAAATAAATGAGATCAGTCATATGTGAATAATTATTAAACCACGATCGAGAATAATATTCATTCAACTTGTTAAATAATAAATTATTTAATTGAGATATTGGATACACTTAGTGTGTGACCCTTTAGGCCTCTTTCTCAATGGAATTAGGCGAAGCAGCCTAAATTCCAAGGTTAAAATCTAGAAACATGCAAAGATACACATAGAGAAAAAGGTTAATATCGAAACTATTGGTCAGAGTGGATACTCAAGAGGGGGTGAATTGAGTTACAATTAAAATTTCTGTTAAAAACTTTTAGGATTAAAATCCCCCAAATAAAAACAGCCCAGTTAATTAAGGCAGTAGAGATATAAGTGATTTATTGTTCAATAGGTTTCTCAAAGGTTGATTAATCCTCAGTTGAATCAGTGTGAGTACTAATTCAACTTTTGAAACAAGTTTACTAAAAGAATCACATATACACACTAACCAAAACTAACTATCAGAGTGAATGTAAAAACAGATTTCTGTCGTTGAAAATATAAGCAGCGGATAAATGTAAAACATAGTATTTGAAAGTTGAACACAACGATTTAAACAAGTGGTTCAGTCTTAAGCCAAGACCTAATCCTCTCCACTTGGTTATCACCTGCCACCAAGCAGTTATATTAAAATGATACACAGCCTGTATCGGGCTTTACAACAGTTTTAACAAACTGTTCAGGTTTGGAAACCTCTACCACAATTATACATGGGAAAATAAACTACCAAGCCACACTAGGCTTCTTCCACAGTTATGTGTGGGAAACAAATGTAAAGAGAGTTTGATATGGGTATTTTTAGTATCCCTCAGTTCAAGAACAAGAGTCAATGTGTGTAAGATAGACACACTACTCACAAATGTAAAATACTTAAACACAGTAGAGCTAAAGATATTAGGAAGAAGCTTAGAATGCTCTATGTGTTGGTAGATCATCTTTGGACTCCTTGAAATGAAGGAAATGAAGTTTTGGTCCTTCTCTGCAAGTTGCCTCTAAAATAGAGTGTCGTAACTTTTAGGTTCTAACTCCCATATGTAGAGATGATCAGCTTCTTAGGTCAGAAGCTATTTGTATCACACCACCACAGCTTTGAAAAAGTTCTTCCAATGAAGCTATGGGATCTTCAGAATGAGTGCTCGAGTGATCTTCTTCTTTCTTTGTATTTCAGGTATTGTATATGTCTCTCTTATGTGTTAGGTGTGTGTGTGTCTCAATATCTTGATGTCAGTATTTTTATCCTTATTCCAGTTCACCTTTTTCTCATTTAATTCAGCAGGGGCCAACAAGAGAAATGATTCATCCATGTGTGGTCTTCCTCGTACCTCGTACTGTTTCCTGACATGCCTGCAAATATCATTAAATAATGTCAGGTGCATTAAATTGTCCCGACATGACCATTATGATAGCATAAATAAAATTGGTAAAGTAAAGAATAGGTTATTATTAGATTGCTAGCAGATGCATGTCACACGGTAGACTTCAACAGTAGGCTCTTCAACAGTGGACTTCATTGGTAGGCTCTTCATTAGTGGACTTCATCGGTAGGCTCTTCATCAGTGGACTTCATTGGTAGGCTCAACAGTAGACCTTTAACAGTAGGCTTCAGTCAGTAAGCTTGATCAGTAGTATAATTCAATCAGTAAACTTCTAATGGTAGCTCTGTAACATCATACTACTTCAACAGTGACCTTTCCAGCGGTAGACTATCTCAACAGTTGGATTCATCAACGGTGGAGTTTGTCTATCAAAATACTTCTACTAACGGTGGACTTGAACAACAGTGGACTACATCGACAGTAGGATTTGTCTAGCGGTAGCCTTCTACTAACGGTATACATGTCTAACGGTAAACTTGAACTATGAAGCTCTTAACAGAATATTTGAGAAAGAGTCTGACAGTGGACTTCTAACAGAAGCCTTGTCACAGCAGTGACCTATAACAGTGACTCTTTGTCTATAAGCTTTGATAAGTACATCAACATTAGACTTGTGACAATGACCTTGTACCGGTAGCTTCCAACGCTGACTGTAGATCTTCAATAGTGAGCTATAACAGTGACCTTGATCAGAAGGCTCTTACCAGTAGCCTTTAACAGTGAACTGGTACTTAGAGAAATTTAAACTAAACACTTGATTTAGAAAATCAATGAGATTGAAAAAGATATAAATTTATGCAAGATAAACATTATAAAGACAAATTAAAAAGGATTAGAAAATGACTTAATATATCATTCTCAGTATTTAAACATGATTTGGGATTATCAAAATAGGTGAGTCCAACAATATCCCCCTTTTTTATAATCACAAATTATGTGAGTATGTATTAATTATAGGTATCACAGATAAGCATATAATACAGTTATTAAATAGAGATAAAAAGGGAACCTTAGTTCAGTCGTGATTTCTCAAGTACCAGAGATTAAAAAGAGGACATGGTATCCGAGGGAAAAGCAGAAAAAATCCATTAAAGAGTAATGATAGAATCATATTAGTATTAGCACAACATTTCTCCCCAATAACCGGATTATATTAGTATTATCACATCATTTCTCCCCAATCACAGGATTATATTTGTATTAGCACATCATTTCTCCCCAATCACAGGATTATATTAGTATTAGCACATCATTTCTCCCACTTTGTGATTAGAAAAAAGAAACACAAATAGAGATAACAGAGAATGCTTGTATTAATGGAATGACATTACATGACCCAAAAAAATACACAGCCCCTATCAAAAGACACAAACAAACTCAATCCACACCATCCTCAGGCAAGTGTTCTTTCCCTTTGGAAGAAGATGATGGAGGATGAATTGGTGGATCAGTAGGTTTGGGAATTGTTGCAGGAATGACTGGAGGGGCAGCAACATAAGCTCATGTGTGCCTATAGTGGGTAGCTTTCTAAGGTATCAGTGGATTAAGGCTTCTGATGGCCTCAGAAGGAGACATCATGGAAGAACCACTGGGTTGGGATGTAGGTAAGGTAGGAGGTATTATGACAGGGGTACAGTCCACATGAAAAAAGGGTAGGAGTATGTTTCTGAAGTCCATAATAATGCTTCCTCATATTTCCATAGCTGAGATGAAATCATCCTTGTTTTCCATAAATTTATCTAAGGCTGGAGTCAACTGGCCTAGCTGAGTGACTTGTTCCTTGAAGGCTCTGGTGACTGGTGGAATCTTGAGGTTTTCTAACAATAGCTTGAAATGAGCATCCATCTGATGCTTGGAGTAAATCCTTTTATAATAGTAATTAATCTGTTCCTTTATACTCTTCTATTCCTGGGAAGCCTCTCTCATTAAGTCATTAACTACCTTCTGAACATCTTTGGTAGTGGAGATAATCTGAGTCACAGATTGAGGGTCAGGTGCACTGACACCAGAAATCTTTGCTAACTCTTCACTAACAACTTTCCTGAGAGCTAACAAGTCCACAGGTGGTGCAGTGGAGGTTGAAGTAGAGGCAAAGGCAACCAAAGGTGTTATAATGAAAGCAAAAGTTTCCTTAAAAGACTTGGTCAACCCACTGATGAGCTTCTTCACATCATCATCCTGGCATTTCACATGAGCTTTCATGTATTCCTTAAAACTTTCAAACACTACAACCATCTATGGCACCACACTTCTGATGTAATGAATGTCTTTGTCTAATTGGACCCTAGAAGCCATTAGAGTAGTCAGGATCACCACTGACTGTCTTAGAATTTCCATAGACTGAGACACATCTTTGGGTTGATTCTGGCATTGAGATACTTCTTGGGATAAACTGACTTGAATGGAAGACTGAAATTTATCCATCTCAGAGGCATTCATCTCTTGAATTAAGGCCATTGCCTTTTACATTTTAGAGGCCCTGTTATCAAACATCTGGTGCAGATATATTTTCAGTGATTTCAGATCATCTTTAGTGACAAGGTTCTCAGGAAGGACAACCACTGGAGGCACTGCGGAAGGTTCTAAAACAGCAGGTACAGGGTGTCTTTTGCTTGACATATCACAATCAGAATCATTATAATCCAGACCAAGTACCAAGTATCCAGGTTCTTCTGACCATTCTTCAATTTCATGAAGAACAGATACAGAACCAAGATTTTTCCCCTCACTTGGATCTTTCTCCTGAGTATTCTCCTCTACTGGTTATGCTCTATGAAATTCCACAACCTCCTCTTCAACTCTAGTAGACTCAACCTCTGTCTGATCCATTTGTTCACCATTGGGGTGAGTCATAGCCTCCACTGAGTCATCAATGACCTCTATTTCAATGGAAGTAGATGCCACTCCTACTTCTTGGTCAGACATTGTCCTGTCTATATTACCTATCAGAGGACTCAAACTGAGCTCCTCTCCTTCACTATTCTTATCATCAGCTTCAGCAACAGCAGCTTCCTTTCCTTCATCTTTATCACCAGCCTCCTTTGCCTCACGATCAGAATGGTCTGATTCAGTAGTCCCATCCTCTTCAAAGGTGTCTCTGACAATATTCTGAGATACTTCTTCTTCTTCACTGGTCTCGGTATCATTGTCCCTTAGAACAGTCTCTCTTCTTGGAAGTTCTTTTGGAGGGCTAGGTGCTCTGAAAGCTATTGTCCTTACAGGACTGTCAGGTAAATCAGGATCACTCCCATCATCAATGGGGGTGTTCTCTCTTTCAGGTTCCACAGCTCCTTCAATTTCCTCCTCATCATCTGAATAAGCTGGTTCTGGATCATCAGGCTTTAGGCCTGGGTATCTCTTGTCTTTTGGCCTAGATGGGTGAGTAGTAGGGTCAAACTTTTCATACACTTTTCCTTAATCATTTACCCATGCCTTCTTCCATGGATTCCAGCTAATTTTCATGTATTTTCAGATAACCTTGGAGATACAAACATTGTTATTAGCCACTATCATCTCTTCTTTATTTCCAACCACACCCTTTACCTTTAGCATTACTGAGATTAGCTTGGAATGGAATAGGGCATTGGAATTTGAGCTTGCCTTAGTCATATCCTCCAATTGTGCCATCAGTAACCTACATAGGTTGATCTTCTCTCCATGCTTCAGTAAGTACATCAGGAATATGTCTTGATACTTCAGTACTACAAAATCCCCTCTCCTGGGACTAATCACATGCTAAATGAACTTAAATAATAGTTTGTCTTCTCTATTCATCTCAAATTCAATGATCTTCCTCGATTTTCCATTCCCTGTCAGTTCTTCTAGATCTTTTTCATACCCAAAAATCTCACTGTATAGAGGAGACACTCCAAAATAGTATTCATAAACTCCTTCATGAGGAACTCTCAAACAGGAAACCCACTCATCAGACAAAAAACTGACTTCATTGCCATTGACTCTAGATACCAGCCTATGCACATCATCTTCCTCTTCAAACTTCAGGTATTCATAGAATTCCTTCACAAGCTTCGGGTAGTACGTCCCATTGTTTTTGGAAAATCATTTGGTCCATCCTTGGGCTTCTAGTGCTTCCAGCACTAATGACTTATTCAAAAGCAGCCATTCTTCACTCAGCTCCTTCTCAGCCACGATTTCTCTCTTTGTCAGATGCGGGTTGACACGTCCCGTCGGGGTACTACTGGTGCCACTGAACCTCGCTCGAGTCCTCTTTGGACTTGGCGCATCCTTATTGATAGTTGGGGGTCGCTTGGTTCTAGCCATGGAGATTGAAAGAGGTTTGAGCGTTCAAACGGAGAGTTAGGGTTTAGGGATTTTGAGAGCAAGGTTTGAGATTGAGGAAGAAAGTGGATTGAGATATGTTTGTAGTCTTTAGTTTTATAATTTAGGGATTAAAACAATAATAAAATAGAAATAATAAATAGGAATAAAATGGTTCAGATTCCTACATAAAATAAATGGTAAAAATCAAACAGGGAGGTATCCAACAGTGAGGTTCCTAATAGTGATGTTCAAATAGTGAGGTCTAACAGTGAGGTCCAACGGTGAGGTACACCAGTGAGGTTCAACAGTGAGGTACACCAATGAGGTCCAACGGTGAGGTGTATCAGTGAGGTCCAATGGTGAGGTGTCCTATACTGAAATTAATCATACCTAACTCATGTTTGATGTAATTTAACCTCTCATAATTCAAAGGATTTGTGAATATATCAACCAATTGATGTTCAATGCCAATGAATTCAAGAGTGATATCACCTTTTTGATAATGATCCCTCAAAAAGTGATGTCTCGCATCAATATGCTTTGTCCTAGCATGAGATACTAGATTTTTGGAAATATTAATAGCACTTGTATTGTCACACTTTATAGAGACATGTTTGAATTGATATCCATAGTCTAGTAAAGTATGTTTCATCCACAGAATTTGAGCACAACAACTACCTGCAGCTATGTATTCAGCTTCGGTAGTAGATAATGCAATAGAATTATGCTTCTTACTACACCAATATACTAGTGACTTTCCTAAAATGTGACATGTCCCATAGGTGTTTTTTCTATCCAACTTGCAACCAGCAAAATCAGCATCAGAATAACTCAACAAATCAAATGATTGTCCTTTTGGATAAAATAGTCCTAAGTTGGGAGTATATTTAAGATATTTAAAAATCCTTTTTACAGTAGTTAAATGAGACTCTTTTGGATTATCTTGAAAGAGAGAACACATACATACACTAAACATAATGTCAGGTCTTCTAGTTGTAAGATAGAGTAGACTCCCTATCATACCTCTGTAGTTGGTTTGATCCACTGGTTCTCCAGCTTCATCAGCATCCAACTTACAAGTGGTGCTCATAGGTGTGTCACTACCTTTACTACCATCCAAAGAAAAACATTTTAAAAGATCCTTAATATATTTACTTTGATTCAAAACAATACCATTTTTATTTTGAAAGATCTGAAATCCAAGAAAAAATTTGAGTTCCCCCATTAAACTCATTTCAAACTCATTTTGCATCATGTTTGAAAAATCAATACATAACGAATTTTTAGAAGATCCAAAAATAATATCATCCACATAAATTTGTACTATTAAAACATCTTTGGAAATCCTTTTAATAAAAAGAGTAGGATCAGCTATCCCTTTGGTAAAACCTTTTGAAATAAGAAAAGAGATGAGCCTATCATACCATGCTCTTGGAGCTTGTTTTAAACCATATAAAGCTTTAGAAAGTTTAAAAACATGATTTGAAAAATGGGGATTTGTAAAACCAGGGGGTTGTTCAACAAACACATCCTCAACTATATACCCATTTAGAAAAGCACTTTTAACATCCATTTGATAAAGTTTAAAATTTAGATGAGCTGAATATGTAAGTATTATTCTAATGGATTCTAATCTAGCTACAGGTGAAAAGTTCTCCTCATAGTCTATTCCTTCTTCTTGATTGTATCCTTGTTCAACTAACCTGGCCTTATTTCTAACAATATTTCCAGACTCATCAACTTTGTTCCTAAACACCCATTTAGTGCCTATTGTCAAAATATCCTTAGGTCTTTCCACTAATTCCCAGACTTTGTTTCTTTCGAACTGATTTAATTCTTCTTGCATAGCCATTACCCAAAATTCATCATTGATAGCATCATTAATATTTTTAGGTTCAAGTTGTGAAAGAAAAGCTTGATGTTAAACCTGGTTTCTTAGAGAAGCTCTTTTTTGTGATCCTCTAATTAAATCACCTACAACATCATCTAGAGGATGATTCTTAAGAGTCCTAATGCCTCTAGGAAGTATTGGACTAGATTCCTCATTATTGTCAGTTGGTTCAGAATCAGGAGGTGCAGATTCTGGAAAATTCCCAGAAATGGATACTTTTACAGGGGATTCACTATCTTTATCATTAAGGTTCAGAATTGATAAATCTTCCTCAAGATGTTTAAGAGAGTTTTTAGGCTCATGTGGATCAGTCTCATTGAATTTGACATGAACTGATTCTTCTACACATTTGGTTTTCTTATTGAACACTATATAGGCTTTACTTAAGATAGAGTAACCCAGGAAAATTCCTTCATCACTTTTGGGAGAAAATTTATCAAGATTATCTTTAGTATTAAGAATAAAGACTTTGCAACCAAAAACTCTAAAGTAATTAACCTTGGGCTTCCTATTGTTCCAAATCTCATAAGGGGTATTCTTTAGAACAGGTCTAATTAAAACTCTATTGATGATATAACAAGCTTTATTTACAGCTTCAGCCCAAAAATAAACAGGTAAGTCATACTCATTAAGCATAGTTCTAGCAATTTCTTGAAGGGCCCTATTTCTTCTTTCCACAACTCCATTTTGTTGAGGTTTCCTAGGAGCATAGAAATTGTGACTATAGCCATTGTGTGAGCAGTAAGATTCAAACTCATAATTTTCAAACTCACGGCCATGATCACTTCTCAGGGTCTTAATTCTAAGTCCACTAATATTTTCTACAGACTTGGAATATTTGATAAAATAGGAACAAGCTTCACTTTTTTGAGCTAGAAAGTATACCCAAGTATACTTAGAAAATTCATCTAAAAGAACATAAACATAGTGCTTCCCATTTAAACTTGAAACTCTTGATGGTCCAAAAAAATCCATGTTAACCAACTCAAGTGGTTGAGAAGTTGAAACTTATTTCTTTGGTTTGAAAGAAACTTTGTGTTGTTTTCCCTTTTGACATGGATTACACACTTTGTCAAGTGGGAATTATAATTTAGGTAAGTCTCTGATTAAACTTTTCTTAGATAGCTTCCTAATTGAGTGCACATTGCAGTGTCCTAACCTTCTATGTCGCAACCAAGATTCTTTATGGAAATCATTTAAGCAGGAAACATTTTGTTTGGATAAGGAATTTAGATCAATAGTATATACATTCTCATTTCTACATGCAGTGAAAACTAAATCATTTTTTGAATTAAAAACATTGCATGCATCATTTTCAAATTTAACATTAAAGCCATCATCACATAACTAAGATATGCTAAGTAAATTTTACTTTAATCAATCAACAAAAATTACTTTGGAAATTAATATTTTATCAGGGTTACCAATCTGGCCTAAGCCGATGATTTTTCCTTTTTCATTATCACCAAAGGTGACATGCCCTCCATCAACTTTAATTAGACTCTTGAAGCAAGAATAGTCTCTTGTCATATGTATTGAAAATCCACTGTCCAAGTACCATAAGGTCTTACAGGAACTCTTTAAACAATTGCCCTGCAAAATAGATTAAACATGGAGTAATTTTGGTACCGAGATTTTCTTGGGTCCAGAGAGGTTAGCAAGTAAAACTTTGGGAACCAATATTTGTTTTATAGGTTTTCTAAAATCAAAAAACACATTTTGAGACATAAATACTTTTTTAAGTCCTTTAGAAAATTGTTTCTCAAAAGATGTTCAGGAACTAGAACTAGCAGTGAACTGTCCAGATTTTGGAACAAATTTGGTTTTGCTAATTTGTCTTTGTCCTGGATGATATCCTAGACCAGTTGTATACTTTGGAGAAATATGTTTTCCTAGAAACTATGTCAAGGTATCCCTACCAGTAGTGAACTTCTCAAGATCCTTTCTTAATTGTTCATTAGATAATATTAACTTTGTATTTTCCTTTAGCAGCTTAGCAAATTTCTCTTTTTCTATATCCATATTTGACTTGTAATTTTCATTTAAAGCATGTTGTATTTTTAATGACTTATATTTGTCCTTGACTTCATTAAAAGTATCTTCAATAATTTCGCAATATTCAAATAATTCTTCTTTAGTCATATCTTCATCATTATGAGAGTCACTATTATAATAAGTATTATGCACAAGGGAATTAATTTTTACCTCAGATGTCTCTATCATAAAGCATAGATTTTCATGTTTGTTCTGTTTTGAGTCTGAAGCATCAGATTCACTCGAACTATATTCTGAAGCACTCCAAGTTGCTTTCATAGCCTTTTTATAACCTTTGCCCTTATCCTCGTATTTTCTCTTGAATTTCAACTTGGGGCAGTCTGCTTTCACATGACCTTTTCGTTTACATTCATAGCATACTATTTCACTTGTGTTCTCATTCCACTTCCTGTCTTTCTTCCATTGTCCTTTATGATCATACTTTCCTTTGAAGTTTGACTTCCTAGAGAATTTCTTCTTTCGGTAGAACCTTTTGAATCTTCTGGCAAGTTGTGTCATCTCCTCATCACTGTCTGAATTTGACTCTTCACTTATAGAACTATCTACAGGTACTTGAAATTTTTCTTTGTATTTGTTTTTTAGGCAGAAGTCTTGAATGCTACTGACTTCTTTCTCGGTTCTTCTTCTATTTCTTGATTCACCTTAAGTTCTTCTTCATACATCATTAGTTTTCCAATTAGCTCCTTTACTGGTAGCTTGCTAATGTCACATGATTCTCGGATTGATACAAAAGTGCCTCTCCATCTGTCAGGTGGGCATCTAAGTAGTCTCATGATTTGGTCTTTGCAGTCCACTGGTTTCCCAAGCAGATTCATGGTTTTCACTATTTCATTGAACCTGAGATACATTTTAGAGATAGGTTCATTAGGCTTCATCTTAAAATTATCATATTTAATAGTATAGGTATTTGATCCCATTTCTTTAACATTGGTTTTGCATTCATGAGAAAAACCCAAAGTATCCCAAATTTCATAAGCAGTCTTACAGGAAGATATTCTATTGAATTCTTTATCACCCAAAGCATAGTATAAGGCATTCATTGATTTACAATTATTATTATAAATAGTTTTAGTTACTTGAGACCATGTATCCCTAGAAGTAGCAGGTAATGCATGTTGTTATTCAATTGTGTCCCAATTTTCAGGTCCTAAGCTTTCAAGATACATTTTCATTTTCAATTTCCACTGACCATAATTATTGCCATTAAAGAGAGGTGGTCTATTAGTAGCAGCACCCTCAACTAGGTTATCCATAGAAAATTAAAAGGTTAAAGAACTGAAAATTTAGATATAACAGAAATTTTGATATCTTTAAGATACAACT
Source organism: Viscum album (assembly GCA_963277665.1). NCBI lineage: Eukaryota > Viridiplantae > Streptophyta > Magnoliopsida > Santalales > Viscaceae > Viscum > Viscum album. The sequence continues at coordinate 156,166,748 of OY728138.1, forward strand.
AAAATCACAGTTGAAAATAAATTTAAAAGCTTGAAAACTGGTTTGATGGTACGAATAAAGAAATCCTCTGATGCCAAATGTTGGTCGGAGTGGATACTCAAGAGGGGGGGTGAATTGAGTTCCAATTAAAATTTCTGTTAAAAACTTTTAGGATTAAAATCCCCCAAATAAAAATAGCCCAGTTAATTAAGGCAGTAGAGATATAAGTGATTTATTGTCCAACAGGTTTCTCAAAGGTTGATTAATCCTCAGTTGAATCAGTGTGAGTACTAATTCAACTTTTGAAACAAGTTTACTAAAAGAATCACATATACACACTAACCAAAACTAACTATCAGAGTGAATGTAAAAACAGATTTCTGTCTTTGAAAATATAAGCAGTGGATAAATGTAAAACAGAGTATTTGAAAGTTGAACACAACGATTTAAACAAGAGGTTCAGTCTTAAGCCAAGACCTAATCCTCTCCACTTGGTGATCAACTGCCACCAAGCAGTTATATTAAAATGATACATAGCCTGTATCGGGCTTTACAACAGTTTTAACAAACTATCCAGGTTTGGCAACCTCTACCACAATTATATGTGGGAAAATAAACTACAAGACACACTAGGCTTCTTCCACAGTGATGTGTGGGAAAAAAATGTAAAGAGAGTTTGGTAGGGGGATTTTTAGTATCCCTCAGTTCAAGCACAAGAGTCAGTTTCTGTAAGACAGACACACTTCTCACAAATGTAAAATACTTAAACATCATAGAGATAAAGATATTAGGAAGAAGTTTAGAATGCTCTATGTGTTGGAAGATCAGCTTTGGACTCCTTGAAATGAAGGAAATGAAGTTTTGGTCCTTCTCTACAAGTTGCCTCTAAAATAGAGTGTCGCAACTTTTAGGTTTTGACTTCCAGATGTAGAGTTGATCAGCTTCTTGGGTCAGAAGCTCTTTGTAGCACACCACCACAGCTTTGAAAAATTTCTTCCAGTGAAGCTCTGGGATCTTCAGAATGAGTGCTCGAGTGATCTTCTTCTTTCTTCATATTTCAGGTACTGTATATGTCTCTCTTATGTGTTAGGTGTGTGTGTGTCTCAATATCTTGATGTCAGTATTTTTATCCTTATTCCAGTTCACCTTTTTCTCATTTGATTCAGTAGGGGCCGACAAGAGAAATGATTCATCCATGTGTGGTCTTCCTCATACCTCGTACTGTTTCCTGACATGCCTGCAAATATCATTAAATAATGTTAGGTTCATTAAATTGTCCCGACATGACCGTTATGATAGTATAAATAAAATTGGTAAATTAAAGAATATGTTATTATTAGATTGGTATCAGATTCATGTCACACGGTAGACTTCAACAGTAGGCTCTTCAACAGTGGACTTCATCGGTAGGATCTTCATCAGTGGACTTCATCGGTAGGCTCTTCATCAGTGGACTTAATTGGTAGGCTCAATAGTAGACCTTTAACAGTAGGCTTCAGTTAGTAAGCTTGATCAGAGGTAGACTTCAATCAGTAAACTTCTAACGGTAGCTCTGTAACATCAAACTACTTCAATAGTGACCTTTCCAGCGGTAGACTGTCTTAACAGTTGGCTTCATCAACGGTGGAGTTTGTCTATCAGCATACTTATACTAACAGTAGACTTGAACAATGGTGGACTACATCGATAGTAGGAGTTGTCTAGCAGTAGCCTTCTACTAACGGTAGACATGTCCAGCGGTAAACTTGAACTGTGAAGCTCTTCACAGAAGATTTGAGAAAGAGTCTGACTAACAGAATCCTTGTCACTTCAGTGACCTGTAATGGTGACTCTTTGTCTGTAATCTTTGATAAGAAGATCAACATTAGACTTGTGACAGTGACCTTGTACCGGTAACTTCCAATGCTGACTGTAGATCTTCAATAGTGAGCTATAACGGTGACCTTGATCAGAAGGCTCTTACCAGTAGCCTTTAACAGTGAACTGGTACTTAAAGAAATTTAAACTAAACACTTGATTTAGAAAATCAATGAGATTTAAAAAGATATAGATTTATGAAAGATAAACATTATGAAGACAGATTAAAAAGGATTAGCAAATGACTTAATATATCATTATCAGTATTTAAACGTGATTTGGGATTATCAAAACAGGTGAGTCCAACAGCAACGACATGTCACCTCATATGAACATTTATCGTGTAATATAATTCATTTATCACAATATCTCTAGTTGAGCATGTTGCATGCCAGTGCCATCAACTTATATGCTTGATATCTCTTTTTTGACTTTTTTGCAAATAAAACTTGCCTATAGAACACCTTGGACATGGATTTATTTAGGCTATATCATTCCCATAAAATGTCATGAGATATTAAATTCCGTTAGTGAATAGAATGGATAAATCCTTTCTCACAGTATTCATTAATTCAATATTACTCGTGACGCACCCAACATATCCTACCTCACCGTGAACATCTGTCATCATGGTTTTTGTCAATACATCAAAGTACGCAACTCATAATATCCATTAATGATAATATTAAAGTATAAGGACTGATACACATGTCCACAGATAGGAACATCCGATGAAACTTATAAATGTGGATTTCCTATTGTTATGTCTCGTTCTCATAATATCCTACTAGATATCACCAAGGGCGTACACCATGAGAAGGTGCCTCAAAGTCTTATGGGTCTCCACCCCTGATATCCTAGATCATTTGTGTCCATCAAATGATATCATCTGGTCATAGAACATATATCTAAGAATATTTTCATAGCACTTCTGAGTTCTCATCACAGTGGGGAACTGTTATGACCTTTTAGTGCGACAACTACTCTTGGGACATTATCACATACAATGTCACACAGAAGAACAATCATGATGTGATATGAAATTTATTGATATTCAAAAACTATGAATATAAGTTATCATAAAGTACAAAGAATTTGGTTTTAGGGCACTAACTCCAACAAAATTAACATCAAACTAAAATTCAACCAAAATAACACTTCAAACCAATACACTAAACTCATAATTCAAGCATCACAAAACAAAAAAACAAAAATCCTCTTTCAAAAACCATAATCACCATTCCAAATTCAAAACCATTTTATTATAAGGACACTTTACAAATACCAAAACTCATTTACATCATATTTAAACACCAAATCCCCCCTTTTAAAACGAAACCATTTCCCAAAATCATTTCCCTTTTAAAACCATTTTTTCACTCCAAAGACCATTTTCAAAAATCATTTTCTTTTCAAAATCCACTCACACCAACCAAAATCAGACCAACCGTATCACTCACACCAAAACATCCCAAATGAAGAACTAGTGGTCATGTCTGACTTGGCCACATGGTTTAGCAGACCATGCGTTAAGCATGCACCAACCACTGAAATCATATTGAACCGTACACTTTGGATCTACATGGTTTGTTGCGGCATGTAAGCTCACCATGTGACATCAGTCCACTTCCATTGTTATCCCCTAATATGCACAAGCTCATCGAACCAAACAAGCACCAACGGTATAAACCCAAAATCAAAATCAAAGTCTCAAAGCTCAACTATCCCTGGTAACTCGAGGCTCAGAACGAGTAAGAGTTCATGATGCTCTTCTCGTACTTACCTCCTGAGTCCCGACAATCCTATCTCCAATCTACCTAACATACCAAATAACAAGGGTCACTCTGGTACCATTTTATCATGAAGAATCCCATGTCAACCCCAAACTGATCACTTGAGACGACTCATGACAAGGCACAATAGGCTTTCCTGATCCTACATGGCTTGCCACTATTGTCGATCATCAAATATAACACAATTGGGAACGATTAATCCCATAAATGACAGATAAATAAACATAAACAGCATGAATAAAATAAACACTAACAACAGAAAGAAACAAAACTAGATATACCACAATGTGACCGCTTGGTCACCACCATCCACAGAACGACCCACACTAGGGATAATCTGAACAAAAACCAGAGCCAGAACCAGAACCTACAAAACAACTCAAGTCTACCAATGCTAATTAGCACAAGTATAGTGTGAGCATAAACAGATCGGTAGGTAAGTACCACAGAATCCATACATGTCCTTTCTTGAAACTGTCCAAAAACACTAGTTTGAAATACAATTAGAATAATAGGGTTTTTATCATTTAAAGAGCTAAGCACAACTTTCCAAAAATCTTCTTTTGGAAACATAGCATGAATTTCCTTTTAAAGCAGATTTATATTTTAAAATCCAGTTTGAAAACCAATTTCCAAATAGAAAACAAAACCCAGATAATGCGTAAGAAAAAGGAAAATCTGAACTAAGTACATGCAACAAGGTATATCAAACAAAACCATAAATAAAGGAAACACTGCAAGTGAAAGCAGGAATCAGTAAGCAGAATAGGAAATTAAAATACCACAAAGAAAAATAGGAACATGCAGATATGTAATCATGGACATGTTTTAAACATCTTGAGAGGAAACCTTGTATGTACTCGATTCAGACCCATCTACGGTTGTATGATGCAATCCATAGTCAATAACCATCCTGAGTGCTCTAACTAGCCTCACTAGTGGAATACCCCTCATGGATTATCACTCTCTCTAATGAGATCTAGTGTGTATAATCGATATGTAGATAGAAACCATCACTCAACCCTCTAGATAACACCCATGAATCTCATGATAATGATATACAGGGGAATTGAGGAGGTCATCACATGCTTGGAATTAAATATAACCCTTAGATGTCATTTTGCATGCTTTTCCCACTCTCTGATACCATCTATGTGAAAGCCCTCTTCAAAGGAGGATAGCCATAGGGGTTTCTATCACATAGAAAACCTTTCACAAGTGTTAACCAAGCCTACCCATCAAGAGAGTTCAAAACCATTTCCAAGAAACATCTCAAAGTACAAAACCAGACTTATCATTTACAATCCAAAACTGTTTCCAAAGATAAGGTGATTGTCCAACCACAACTTTCAAGGTACCAAACAGACCTAATAGGAGAGATGATAGTCAAACCACATTTCCAATGTTCCAAATGGGACAAGATTTAGGAAACACATTGGGAAACAACATCTGAATTCATTTGGAAAACATTTGGAATTTTAGGAAAACCATTTGTGAGAAACAAGGTTTTAGAAAACAGGCATTCAATGGAATCTACCATTTATATGCATGTGTACCTCTATTTTCACACCCAACGCACATATGGAGTTACATATATCACACCAACATATATTTGGACATCCATGTAAATGCCTAAAGTTCATTTTAGAGGAATACAAGGAACATCATAATAAAACACGAGGAGTGTCACAACATAAGCACCCAACCATAAAGAGGCCCAAAAAATCTATCCAACCATAATTACACATGCATCACTCAATTACACCAAAACTCAAACAAGGCCAAACACCATTTCAAAATACCAAAATCCATTTTTTTAAAGCCACTTTGAATTTTATCAAACACTTTGCATACATGTACATTTAATACATATAGACATAACAATGAAATTCCTTTGAAAACCCATTTTTTTCAAGCCACTAGCATGGAAAAGCCATAACAAATCATAATAACACACTACAAGCACAAGGAACGCATTTTAAATTTATTTAGGAAAGATCAGGCATTTAAATACATGCTTCGAAAAGAAAATGGATGGAAACGCCTACTTCAACGGTGTGTGAATGCGATGAATCTCTGAGAGAAGGAAGAATGAGTCCTAACAGACAAACTGTGCACCCTGATCCAAAAGAAAACATGAGCCAATATCATCCCTCTACCCCTAGGGTTTAGCCAAGGAGAACCCTAGCCAAAGAAGAACCAAGGAATAAGAGAAGAAGGGAAGAAGAGGGAGAAGAGAAGTTACCCAAGGAGAAATCCAACCAAAATTGGAGGAATAAGCACCAATGATCCAAGGAGTTGAAGAGGAGGAAGCTCCCAAGGCTCCAAAGATGCTGCATGAACGAGTGGAGATGAAGGGGGTGGATTTGGGGTTAAAACGCAAGAAGGGAAAACTTAGAATTTCATGTTTTTAAAGACTTGGGTAAGTCGCACGGTTAGGCTGCACAGTTTACCAAACCGTGCGCACCCCTCTGGAAGGACAAACACCTCACACAAGCTAGCCACATGGTTTGAGAAACCATGCGCCAACTATGCAAACTGGCTCGGTCAAAATGGAACTCTCTTGCATGTTTTTTGCACGGTTTCTACTAACTGTGTGCAAGTCATTCGTCGGGTCTCGGACACCTCAAAAAGGTCACACAGTTACTCATTTGCCTTGCATAGTTTGGGCCAAACAGTGCGAAGACCACGCAAGACAAATCGTGCAAGAACAAAATGAACTAGAAACACCCTTTGCGTCCACCAAATGCACAATTTCTCCCCAAACCGTGCACTCTAACCGTGCACGGGGCCAAAACAAGCTGAAACCCCCAAAACTCAAAAACTTTCATCTGGATCTCAACCTGAACTTTAACCAAAAGATCAAATAGTAAGAAATAAATAAAATAAAAAGGAAAATTGGGGTCGGGGTGTGACACATTCGATCAAAATCAAATGGGGTGCGTTTACAATTTTGAATTGCATGCCTATTTAACTCACATGAGATCCTTGTGTTGATAACTGGGTTGTGCGTCACCGCTGCCGACGTTGCGATGTCGATTGTGGTGTGAAAGAAATTAATTTTCCCATATCACACGCTTCTGTCATGCTCCTAATACCAATATTAAGCATATGATAGTCAAAACATCATTTGAGTCTCATCAGACAAATGTTATCTAGACCATAGGACACGTGTTTAAGAATATTGTCATAACATTTCAAGGTTCTCATTATATTGAAGAATTTCCAAAACCTTTCAATGCGACAAATGCTCTAAAAATGTTATCACATTAATGTTGTGTAGAAGAACCCTAATCATGTAATAATATATTTATTAATATTTCGATAATCTAAAGGAAAAAAGTCAGTTGGTTTTAAGGCACAAAATCCAACAATTTGGGAGAAGAAAAAACATTATTTATTAAGATTTGTGCACTACCAAATGGATATATATTTTCTCTTTCAAAGACTTTGTTTAAATTTTCACTACTGATTAAGGTACTTATCTGAGCACTTCTTATTTTAAGGGTGATAAAATATTTCTCATATTTACGTATCACGTGTGTTGTGATACAATCAATGGAACAAATATCATAAATGTGAAATTTATCCCAACCGAATGGTTGATAATATTCATTTCTGATCAAAGAAAATTATTTGTGTGTGTGTGGATGTATGCATTTATGTATGTATGCATGTATACAAAATAGAGGAAAAACACACAACATATAATATGTTTTAAAACATCATAAAATCATAGACTCTTCTATGATGATTTTTACTTTATCAACAAGCTCAACGCCTTTAGAACATACAAAGAAATTATAAATCTCAAAATTCGTTGTATCGTAATAGTGATTCGTAACTTGATAAGCATTGCCCACTTTAACACTTTCCTCATTCCCTTTCATTGACTATTGATAAGTATCAACAAATTGTTTTGAGGTGTACAACATGTGTTCTTTCATACCAAACTAAAAACATTCATTTTCAATATATATTATTTAATTTTTTTTAGATATGTTTGTTCATCATTCAACTACTTATAGTGGTGTTTAGTCTCATTTGATGACTTTTTATGACCATCTCGAGTATGAGTTTTGCTTCAACCTTAGTGATGTCGATTGTTACCATGATCTTAACTATTTGATTTTTTCATATGTTGTCGCATTTGCTTCATGGAATAGAGCTTACCAAATTCGTCACACTTCTTGATTCATCACAAAAAGTTTCATTATTTTGTTTCACCAACAAAAATACAATAAAATTGTTTAGAATATTTATCAAGGTAAGAAATGAGTTCATTTGCATATCGATACATTTCAACATTTCATAACTAATGACATATAATTGTTTTAAATGATGTTAATGTAAGGAAACCAAGGTTAGCAATGTTCATCATGAAAAACAAAACTTACCTAATAAACTGAATCCCTTCAGGCAATTGAGTACTGCATTGACAACGTATTAGAAAATCTCGAGCACAACATTGATTGAAAACATGTTGTAAAATTATAAATGCCGAACAATCACAACACTCGTGTATAAGATAAATAATAGAAACGAGAATGCAAGCAAATGTGGAACCAAAATGTGTCATTTCATTATAATATCATCCTATATTTACATAGCACCAAACATACAATTAGTGATCCATATCAATCCCAACCCATATAATCCCTTCACATGGATGATGATATTAATAATAATAATAATGGTGAGAAATAGAAAATTTGAGAATCACCCAATTGTAACATTTAATCATTATTATTATAATGTATACTAACTTCCAAATTATTTTTTATTTAATTAATGATTATGATTGACATTCAAAGATGAATAATTTAAAACGTGAATAGTAGTGTTTGGTAATGATGATAATTATAAATAAGGATTAAAATACGAGTTTTATTCGAAAGTAAACCGGGAGTAGTTTGGGGTTAGGGGCATCATCGCCACGTGTCACCTCTAGGAGGATGTCGCATGTGGCACGAGTTCCCGCGCGTCGAGGGGTCGCGTGGGTTACGAATCCGCGGCTCCGCTCACCGTCAATCCCAACGGCAGCTCGATCGGACGGCCGCATGACGTTACCATATGACATTCGTCTCTTCCTCACCACTTTAAATTATTATTTAAATTTATTTTATTTCAATCCCCCAATTTTTAATAATAGGAATTGACGTGTGCGGGAAATTATTCTATCTAACAAATGAATTGTTTTTCAATTATTGTTTGGATCATCCCATGGGCGTCCCCACCTCGTCATCCTTCACGATTTCAATCATCGTCGGCTCTGGACGTCTCTGCCTCTTCGTCCCCCTTCGAACCCCCCCACATGAAGATCGGGGCGGGAAAAGGAGCTGTTCCGCCTTCTGTTTCTTATCTTCGTCGGATTCTTCTGCCCCCTCATTCACCATGTCCTTGGCTTTTTCTTAATGTTTTCGACACGATTGCCTCTATTGATTCTGGTGCCGTCCTTCGCATATGAAGGTCGGGGCGGGGTTTCTATCCCTCTCCTGTCCTCTTATCTTCCTTTCTTCGTCTCCGCGGAACCCTCTTGATCGCTTTACGGGTTTGGGTTTGCATTCCTCGAATCCCGCGATTCACTCTGTAATTTTCAGCTTCGGTGTTACAATTCCAATCCAGGCCTGTTCATGATGTCGAGGACGGACGCCAATGACAGATGTTTGTTTCCTTTAACCAGTTTGCAAATTGGGTAGGGATTTTTTGTTCCCGCTCCTTGCTTAGCTTTCAATTTTTGAGAGACTTTAGCTACTGTTCCATCATATTTTAAGCTGATCCTTCGCTGGAACTTCCTGCTGCGTACAAAGCAGTGGCTTTAGTAACGATTGAGCTTGAGTTTAAAATGCGGGGGGATTTGAATTCCAGGTTTTCTGTTTCCGTGAATTGCAAAATTAACGAATGCTGAATGTCATGTTATATTGATGCCAAGGTATCACTCGACAACGTAGGGCTTGCCTTTTCGAATTTCAATTCCATGGGCAGTTGACACTGGGCTTGTGAGGGATGGAGATGATGAATCGACGATACAAAGTTTAAGTAACCGTACATGCTGGGATGAACTAGCTGCTTAAATGATCAGAGCAAATTTCACCCCTTCATTTTTCAAAAGAAATTTATAGTCGCATTAATTTTAGCCATCATTAACAGGAGTGTAGCACGCAACTAGTTTTGATAAATAGATTATTGATATTATGAATTATACATCAATCTTTAGCTAGTGGCTGCAATTATATGACTTTCTTTAAAAGCTTCTGCTTAGTTATGATGATGTTTCTGCAAGTTGCTTAAACCTGTCAGCCATGGGTGTAATTGATGCGTTACTAAAACAATTGGCTCGTTCATACCAAAATTGCAGGGACTTGCAGTCTTATCTTTCACATCTTAGACTTTTCCTGGCCTCTGAAAGTGACAGGTTTTATATCTTGGTGGACAACCGGCCATGGCTCGAAGACCTAGGTCCAAGGTCGGCACACTTGTGGCAATTGATGGTTACTAAGGTTGCTAGACACATTAGCTCGTTTTCATGTAACAATTTTCTATTACAAGATTGTTGGTACATAGTAAATTCATTGTTCTTTTCTTTTCCTTTTTTTTTTCTAGTCACGACTGTCTCCTTTCGCCAACACGAAAGCAAGGAGGAAGACAAAGGAAAACAAAGATATGGATGATTTAAATCCCAGCTCCACATCAGGCACAAATAAGCATGAAAAGTTCAAAAAATGGTTCTCATTAATCGATGCCGCAACATTATCTCAAAAGCGTGTGCTACTTCCTGTAAAGAAATTGAGAACAACACTTCTTCTAAACAGTGAACTCCATCGGACCTTGTATGGTTTTATCATATTCGAAGTTACTTGGGGCAACGTTCGTGGTATCAACTATCTCAATGAGCTTCAGGTATCCACTATATGTAAAACATGCATTTTTATGCTGTTGTCTTTTGTTTCACATTATTATTGTCTTTCCATATGCAGAGCGATACTTCTTTGGCTGTGGAGGCTAAAGTTATGAGGAGGTGGGAATTTGATAGCATAGCCCAAGCTGCTAGCAATTTATCTTCATGGTTTTGTGGAAAACATTACGAAGAGCTGCTGTTGAGAGATTATCTAGACTCTGCAACAGGTGTCTTTTTTATACCCTAGGTATCCAGTTTTACTTTATATCATTGATTATGTGCGTGGTTGACAGTGAACCTTTTCAAAATTTACCATAGGCGTTTTCTTTACTTGCTGTGTACTCCTGCATATGGATTGCATAAATGTATTTTTTTGGGATGAAAAACTTGAAAAACTTAGGTCATGTTCTGGACAATATATTACATCGGTCAGGGGCGGGGATAAACAAACGAAAACCTATCTAATTGCGTGCGGGGAGGCTCGAAACCGAGACCTTCCCAAACACCACCACAGGATGCAACCACTAGGCTGCACCCATGGGGCATAAATGTTCCGGACAATATAATTTTGGTTCTTCTTATGGGATTCGGCATCTGTGATCAAGCTTCTGTTTTGAAAATTTTAATTTCAGGATTTTATATATATCTTCATTTCATTAAGCTGCGAATACAGTTTTGATTAGTTGGTGAAATAGTTACTTCTTTTTGTGTCCCATTTGGAATTTGTCACAGGGGAGGTATACTATGATGCTGAAAAGGATTTTTTGAGCTGCGTCCCTGTCGACGAGGATGATGACAAAAGCGTTTGCAAGAATAGTATAAATGAAGAGGATATTAAGTTAAATGTCTGCGCCCCATGTGTAAAAAATTATATGGATTTGCCTCACTCACCACCTCCTTTAATGGGGCCATACAAGAGAAGGAAGGTATCAGACACTTTTCATCAAGGAATAGAAGTCAGTCCATATTCTGAGGAAACTCATTCTGATTTCGTCGTCTTACAAGAACATTTTGAAACCATTTATGCAAGTGAGGTTGAAGCATCTGAGTACAGGGATGTTTTGATTTTGCTCAGGTTTAATGATCGTGACCTCCCATTTAAATTGAGGGAAATAATTATGTCTGATCTTCGATTACTGCGACTGTTAGAGTATGGGCTTCCTTCCTGGGTTATATTTCTGCAGTCATACCCTGGGTTTTGTCACCTCTATCGTCCATGGATGTGTCCTCTGGTGAGGGCTTTATATGTCCTGATTTCAGTGATCACTGTTCTTATCGGATTTTATGATTTATATAAAAATGTTCCCGTACTGAAGGCGACAGCATATCGTTTGTGCGGTCCTCTAATGGATTGGATAGATACATGGGAGATGGTTTCGAGGATCAAGTACTTGGGAACAATGTTATTTCTTCATAATGCTAAAAAAGCCCTTGAATGGCTCTTGATGATGAGCCGCACCATTCGATCCTTTCTTTCGATTATCGCTGAGCCAATCACGGGGCCACTTTTTCAGTTATCAGAATACCTTCTTCCATTATGGAATATGTGCATTGATGGAGTGGAGGGCCTGTTGTCTGTCATTTGGATTATTGTTTGGTCTTCTTTCAGCCTTTTGGTGGACCTGATAGAGATGATACTCCATCCGATTTGGCTTATATTATCTTTTGTCTGGAACATTGGTAAGTCATAGACTAATTGGTTACCTGATTAGCATCAATTGTATTTTGAAATTAACAGTACGCTATCATTTATACTTGACTGCAGCGACTTCTGTGTTTTGGATCCTTTGGGAAATTTTGTCTGCACCAATTCGTCTGGTCCTCGCCTTCTTCACTTTAGTATTATCTACAATAAACTACCTATCTGAGTTTATTGGAGATCTGTGGCGATCACTAAGTATTGTATTTCAGTTTGCTTCTTCTGAGGAGACAATCATCAGATCTGAAACTTCCTTGTGGCGTTCACTTTGGAATGATCTTTTTTCCCAGGTTTGATTTGATTTGATTTTAATTTTGTTAATTTTTTTTATGAATTAAACTAATCTAAATTGAACTGGCCTCGCGGGTCTGGTGTGAAAGATGTTCCAATTATGTATTTTTTTCAAGAGTTATTTCAAAACCTCTGATAGTACTTACAATCTCATTCACTTGTGTAAAGAAACCATCAATGGTTTCATTCTCAAAGAAGTCCTAGTGCAATTCATTGTAATGCAATGTAGGTACTACTTGTACTTAGTAATGTTATCTACCTGATCTGGGTATAAGACCCAACCTACCACTTTAGCAAGAAGAGTGAGAAAATCCCTTACATTGATTATTGCTTCCTGGCCTTAGGAAAGGAAGTCATTACACTTGGGAGCTCTATTTATTAATTAAATTTGTCATAGTTAGAGAAAGAATTCAGTAAAATGGATATCAGTTTTGAAATCATTACATATAAATTAGATAATGGTATGGAAATCTCAATTCTATTAAATCCTTTTTTTTAACGCGTTCAGGTTTTTCGTGCGGTTCGGAGCATTTTAAATGGTTTTGTTGCATTCTTCACTGCTTGCAACAGGCATCGCCTTAGGTATGAGTCATCCATATTAATGTCTCACTTTTATTCCCTTGATGTTAGGTTTTGATTGGTTATGGAAAACATATTTTATTTTTATTTCCTATAAATATAGCAGATTATATTTTGAACAGTATGAAAAAAATAGTAATAATGTGGTGACATGCAGCATTTATAATCATCTAATGGAATTCATGCGAAAGCTGTGTGGGAGAAATTTGCACCCAGTTGATGCCATCAAGAATGGTAGTCGACGCACAAGCAGATCTCCGACCTTGGTTCGTATTTTTTTTCATGCATTATTTACTTCTTCATCCATTGTTTAAAGGGTTAGAACAAACCAAATGTGGCGGGGAAACAATATTTATGGATCCTATGGTGGCTTTGTGCATTGCGTTTTTTGGATACTGATTTGATTAGAGTTTTTTAGGGTTTGCAGGTAGAAGCAAGAAGGCAAGGGCTGGAAGCAAAGCACAACCATTTTTCCAAGAACTGAACTGAACTGATGCGAACTGGTGTAGACTCCTCTCCATGCATCCCTTCTGATTGATTCCCATTAAATTCCTTCTTTTGTTTTTACAGTGTAAATATTAATGTATGTCAATCTGTATAGTGTACATATATGGGTGGGAGGCATAAACTAGCCACTCCCTTTTGATTCTTTGACTGTTTTTTGCTTTTCAAATACATAATTATGGTGTCGTTACCTCCCTCCATTTCCCCCATCATCTCATGTGCAATTGGTTCATCCAAGCATTCAATGAAATAGAGAAGAAAGCAAGCTATAATTCACAATAATAGAAGTTTATAAACAATCTCTCTCTCCCCCTCCCTCTCCCCCTCTCAAATCTACATATGAAGTTTTCAAGCCTCTCTTACTCGTATCCCAACTGAATCTGATAGTGATGGATTGAACTCTCAAATCCCTTCAACTGAATCTGATAGTGATGGATTGAACTCTGAAATCCCTTCAAATCGCCTTTCCAACTGAATGCCAAAAGGTGCCCCGCTCGAAGTCGCTCACATTATTTAAAAGATGGACTCACGACCGAACGAACAAACTCATAATCCCCCCCTCTACCATTTCTATGTTGATAAGTTAATAACGAGGGTTGTGAAACAACGGGCAAAGGAATAGAGACCCGAGTGCTAGCATTTTCCCTCTCTAAAACCACCTTGTCTCCAAGGGTAAAATCAAATTGAGCAAGAATGTGTTTTGCAGGCTCCCATGTAGATTCTTCTTATAGTTTTCCCTTCCATTTGATTAGCCACAAACCGGATGGCTACCCTGGAACTTTCTTGGCAGTCAAAACCGTAGCTGGCTCAATCGGGTAAGTAGGGACCTTGTTCCATATTTCTAGCAAAGCAGACTGGACTGGAGCATCTCCAACAACCAGCTTGAGCTAGGATACATGGAACACTGGGTGGACCCACGTTGATTCAGGTAAAGCAGTTTCTCCACTGCGAGACAAAATGCGGAATGAGCCATAATAACGAGCTGTCAGCTTAGAAAATCGCTTCTGAGAAGTTGAAGTTGGAATATTAGGTTGGAGCTTGACAAATATTGAATCACCCACAACAAGTCACTGCCCTCTAATGCCAGTTAGAATACCAGATCATCAACTGCTGAGCCTGATGAAGATTCAGTTGGAGCCGCTTTAGTGTAGTTTCTCATTCCAAAAGAGCAGTAGCCACAAAATCTACCAGAGTTCACCCTCCTTCAAAACAGATAGGTGTAAGAGGTTTCCTTCCACAAACAACCTCAAAAGGAGTCAAATGAGTAGAAGCATGGAAAACTTTGTTCTAACAATACTCAGCCCAAGGTAAGTGTGAGGTTTTTCGGATGCAAACCAACGCAAATGAGTTTCCAAACACTTATTTACAATCTCCGTTTGCTCATCCGTTGAGGATGGTAATCATAACTCATTTTAAGAGTAGTAACCTCGAGTCAGAAGAGTTTTTTTCTTCAAAAATTACTGGCAAAAACTGGATCCCTATCACTGAGTATGGACTTATGAATTCCATGCAAACAAATAATTTATCTAACAAAAACCTTTGCCACAAACATGGTAGTATAAGGACGCCGTAATAGCACAAAATGTGTATACTTGGATAGATGATCCACCACGACAAGCATGACATCAAAGATTGAAGATATAGACAGTCCTGTAACAAAATCCATAGATACCTGATCCCAAACTAATTCAAGAATTGGCAAAGGCTGTAACAAGCCGACCGAAGATAGGGATTGATACTTTTGTTGTTGACATGTATCATTGTTGGACATATTGTTTAACAAAACACGCCATTCCTCACCAATATAACCCAGTTGCGAGTTGTTTATAAGTTTTGAGGAAATCGACATGCCCTCGGATAAAAGAAGAATGATCATATTGAAGAAACTTTGTTAAACGTGTGGAAACACGGGACAATACAACTTCCCATGTCGATACGACAATCCATCCTGGAGAATATATCCAGCTCGAGCATCCCGTTCAAGTAAGGAAACAAGCTCGAAGAGTTTTGGATCAAGGCGAAGCTCATCTCGAACAATGTTAAATTCCATCCAAAATGGTTCTGAAATAGTTGTCATGAGTAGCTGAACATCATAATGGATTGCACTACCACCCCTAGCCAGTCGTGACAGAGTCAACTGCTTGATTATGCTTCCCAGGTCAATAAATGCATTCAAAGTCTAACCCCAACAAATTAGCTTGCCAATTTTGCTAATCACCTGTGCGGAAACGCTAAATGCTTTAGGGCTTGATAGTCAGTGTAAATCCGGAAACACTTTCCCAATAAATACTGCCTCCAGTGATTCATGATCAAGACTAGAGCCATAACTTCCTTCTCGTATACCGACTTAGAAAGATGGTCTTTGACAAGAGCTTTGCTGAAAAAAGTGATTGGATGGTCAGATTGCATAAGAACATCCCCTACACCTTTACCAAAAGCATTACACTCTATAACGAAATATTTTTGGAAACCAGGAAAAAACAAAAGTGGTGCAACCACCGAACACTATTTTAACTCTTCAAAGGCATGTTTGGCTTCTGAGTTCCAAAGGAAACCGTTTTTTTTGTCAATTCAGTAAGGGGTTTTGCAACTTTACCATAACCACAAACAAATTTCCTGTAGTAACTTGTGAGATCGAGGAAACCACAGACCCCCTTGACATTACGAGGCTTGTGACAGTTTACAACACAGTTTACTTTCTTAGGATCCATCGTGACCCCTTGAGATAATGTGTCCGAGATACTCCATTGTCAACTGACCAAAGAAACATTTTTTCCAGTTTAGTTTGAGCAGGTTGGCTTGCAACAATAGAAAAGCTAATCGTAAATGAGTTAAATGTGTTGTCTCGGATTTGCTAAAAATCAAGATGCCATCAAAGAAAACCAAAATATACTTCCTAAAGCAATCTTGAAATGCCCAATTCATTATAAACTGGAAAGTTGTCGATGCATTCGTAAGGTCAGAAGACATAACCAAGAATTCATAGTGTCCCTTATGTGTCTGGAAGGTTGTTTTTCTGACATCTTCTTCGTGCACCCGAAACTGATGAAAACCAGACTTAAGATCAAGTTAAAAAAAAACAAATTGGGCCCCATGAAGCTCGTCCAACAATTATTCAATAATTGGAATGAGGAATCTGTCTGACACCATAAGCTTGTTTAGTGCTCTACAATCTACACACAAATATCATCATCCATCCTTTACATGAATAATAGGACTCACATATGAACTGTTTCTATAGCGAATAATGCCGCTTGTCAACATATCAACTAATTGTTTCTCGACCTTTTCTTTAAGTAGTGAGCTAATTTATATGGTTGTATATTCATTGGTGTTGCACCATCAATTAAAGTAATTGAATGATCTGTAACCTAGCTTGGAGGTAAACCTCTCGGTTCATCAAAAAGGGTACGCAACTCCAACATAATTCCTTCCACTTGCTGTTGTCCAACTTCCCTGACTGCTCTATCTCGACAACAAAATACTTTAAATGAGTTGTCCAAAACCATCACTCCAACAAAAGAGTTATCATGCAAGAAGACTGTTTAAGTTCCAAAGGTAGCAATAACTGCTCAACACACCCCTGCAATCTCAGCTCTAAGCCTTCCCACAAAAAATCTATGGTTTTATGTTTCCAATTAGTCAAAACAGTTCCTTTTTAACCTTGTCATTCTAAGAACCAAAATCTAGACCACTTGTGTCAAACACATAAGCCTCAATAGTGAAAATAAAATTCTCCAGAGTCCTCTCAACATCCCTGTAGATGCCCTAAGAAATCACTCGGTGCCCGTCTCTCAGCCTAATACCGAACTACTTTGTCAGCTTAAAGATCACATTGGCGACCTTGGCAAGAGTTTTAGAAATAAAGTTGTGACTTGCTCCACTTTCTACAAGAAAAACCATTGGTATTACTGACACAAGCCCCAACAATTTTATAGAATCAACACCTGATTCCCCCATACTCCAGATCTCTAAAACTTCCCTGGTATAGCATCCCGTCTTTTTATAACATAAACTTTCATTTCATTACACGGAACTGAGGATCTTTAAGGTTTAGTGTCTTGGAAACAAGGAACATAATACATGAAAACAACATAAAACATTATTCTTAAACACTTGAAAGGTTTCTCCTTAAGTTCATCCTAGGTTCATTACTGCATCTCATAACCTGGAGACATACATGAAAAGAAAGGGTGAGCAGAAGGCCCAGTAAGAGAAACAAGAGAAACATTTTACATGTGAACTTGAGATACTTCAATAAGGACATGAAAAGAATTTTAAGGCATGAGAAAGAAATCATGAGATACATCATAATAAAAATAACATTTTTCATAACTTGAAGATGTGGCTGCAACATTTAATATTGACAATCATTTCGTTTCACCAAGGTCCATCCTCAAGGTGTCATTAAAAATTACCAAGGTTATTCACCAAGGTATCAGTCTAAAAAGTCATCTCTAGAGATTAAGTCTTTACCCAATGCATTGGAGCGCTATCTGGGCGCACCCTTGACATGTCTTTATTATCATGTGAGCCACATATATCATCATCAATCATTTCATAAACAACCCATATGACATAAAAGAAATGAGTTTCATTTCATAATCATAACGTTTTAAAAACTGCTTTAAAGACATGATATTTATGTCACTTTAAACCCACGGAAAGGGAAAACGGGTTTCATGTATGTAAATCCCAGAATTTAAAATAGAACATTTTGATATATATGTGAATACCCCTATAGAAATAAGATATTTGAGTATTCACTTAATAACATGAAATAATTTTGAGAAAAAGAGAGGCATTTTGAGACGAAAATTCTGCAGCATAACGACTATGTTACAAGGTTTTAGAAAACATTGAAAAGAGAAGGGACATGGGTCACCCACTCATAAATGATCCATAAAACAGTAGGGTACAGAATATAAGGTATTTAAGAACATGGTAATGAAATTTGAAAGATATACCATATGAAATGAAAAACATGGAAGTGAGACAAAAATAAGATTTCTCTTATGAAAATTCGGCAGCCTAACGACGTTACTTAAATTTCAATAAAAATGATTTGACAAGATCAAATAGGGTCTCTCATCATATGATCATAAGAGATCAGTATGATAGATATAAAGATCATACCCCAACATAATAAAAATGAACTTGGAAGACTTGACATGAAAATCGAACTTGAAAAATGAGAAGGGTGAAAGAATTTCTTAAAAATTTGGCAGCCTAACGGCGTCACTTAAACTTTCATAAAACGAAATGATGAGAGTAAGATAGGATCTCTCATCATATAAACATGAAAAGGGAAGTAAGAGGAATATAAAAGAACATCCTCTCACATAAGAATATGGAACACAAAAGGAATGACATAAAAGAGATTACCTGAAAAGAAAGAGAGAGGTCGAATCCCTTACCTTAAAACGTAACTCTTAAAACTCAAAGGTTTGGACCTTGAGGGCTTGGGGGCACCTTGAGAGGACTCCTTGGGAGGTAAGACGACCAGAAATTCGTTGAGGATGGTTTTGGAGTCGATTGGATGAGATGAGGGCTTGGTATTTATAGGGAAAGTGAGGGGACAATGCATTAATGGCTAAGGGACACCTCAAAAAATGGTTTTCTCAAAACCATGTGCTCTCCCATGATATTTCCCATGAAGTTAGGCCACATGGGGCCCCCAATACAATAATTCATCACCTTTGGCCATCCAACCCTTAAAATATCTCATGACATCATCATGACACAGTTATGATGTCATTAAACACACCGAAACCCTAAAACTGTATTTTTACTATTCACTAAAAATTCAACTTTCTCAGAAAAATCCCAAAATTTCACCTTAACCAAATATCAATGCTCTAATTACATTTATGAACTCCATTTTAAAAAAATAATTTTCTAAATATTTTTAATTTAATTTTTAAATAAAAGCACTATTCATCGAGAATTCATTTTTTTCAGAAAAATCTCCAAAAATTACCATAACATAATATCGATTCTCTGAGTTCAAAAATAAAGTCCATTTTATAAAAATAATTTTCTAATTATTTTTAATTAAATTTTTAATTAAAAAACACTATTCACCCGAAAAAACTAATACTTGAATAATAATTTATGAAACCGTTATTTACCCATTTTATTGAATCCCATTACTTAATCAAGGTGTCTAAATTATATTAAAACTTTCTTTGAGTGAAATTACTAATTCATTTGATCACATTACTAATCCTAAGCAAAAAATCACTATTCATAATATACTATTCATCAAAAATTAAGTTGATGTTATTAGACTTCAAATTCCTTACTGAACACTTTTGTAGAAGACCATTTTTTGAAAATCATTACACATCATTAATTATTTAGGGTTTACATAAATATTTTAAAATATCATTTTTTCAAAATTCATCAATAAAATACATCCTAAAATTATCCGAACATTTGAAATTTCACAAACATCACTAAAGGAAGAAATCTCAATTCATTCATCCCAAAGGATTACACAAAGAAGCTAGAGTCTCGTCACATAGCCCCTTATAACACCGGCACATGACTTAAGTGTAAGGTGTGCTATGGTGAGAGAATCTGAGGGAGGCTCAGATAACATTGCCCTAGTAGTAATCTCTACTAACTTGAACTTCTCCCGTAGGTGTTTCCGTTCAAGCTTGACACGCTGGAGTTCGACTTGGTCTTGGTCCAAAGCGAATCCCAAAGATGCCACCTCCTTCCCAAGCTCTGATAAGTGGGCTTCATAAGGTTCGAGTCTACTGGATGAAGCCATCGACTCATCTTTCTGCATTAACCATTAACATCTCTATTAAATCATTAAGAGTAAGTTAATATACTACTCAAAAGATTGGGTCGTTACATTCTTCCCCCCTTAAGAATTTTCGTCCCCGAAATTTATACTTGAGACCTAGTCGAAAATGTGAGGGTACTTTTGCTTCATCGTTTCCTCAGGCTCCCAAGTCGCTTCTTCATATTTATGATTCCTCCACAACACTTTCACAAGGTGGGTAGTCTTGTTTCGTAGAACCTTGTCTCTACGGTCTAAGATCTCCACTGGCTGCTCCTCATAAGAGAGGTCATGTTCCAGTTGTACCACCTCTGGGTTCAGTACATGCGAAGGGTCGGGTATGTACTTCCTCAAGAGAGATACATGGAAGACATTGTGAACTTGAGCTAGGTTCGGTGGAAGTGCTAGACGATAGGCCACTGCTCCTATGCGATCAAGGATTTCATAGGGGCCAATGTACCTAGGGCTGAGCTTCCATTTCTTCCCAAACCGCATGACTCTCTTCCATGGAGAAATTCGAAGGAAGACTTTGTCACCAACACCAAACTCCAAGTCCCTTCGACGATTGTCAGCATAGCTCTTCTGCCGACTCTGAGCAGCCTTTATGTGTTGTTGGATGACATGAACCTGTTCTGTCATCTCTTGCACGAGATCAGACCCAAGAAGTTTTCTCTCACCAGTTTCATCCCAACAAGTAGGAGTTCTACATCGCTTTCCATACAGAGCTTCATAGGGTGCCATCTGAATACTTGAATGGAAGCTGTTGTTATAGGAGAACTCAACTAATGGGAGGTGTTGATCCCATCCACCTTTAAATTCCATTGAGTATAATCTCAGCATGTCTTCGAGTGTCTGAATAGTCCTTTCAGATTGGCCATCAGTTTGGGGATGATAGGTCGTACTAAAATTTAATTCAGTATTCAGAGCATGCTGAAGACTTCTCCAGAATTTTGATGTGAATCTTGGGTCACGATCAGACACGATGGATAGTGGTACCCCATGCAGCCTTACCACTTCCTTCACGTATATCTTTGCAAGTTGATCTAGAGAGAAATCTTCCCGAATAGAGATAAAATGGGTGCTCTTGGTGAGACGGTCCACAATAACCCATATCGCATTGTTTCCTTTGGATGTTTTCGGGAGACCAGTTACAAAGTCCATAGTGATATTATCCCACTTCCATACTGGTATGGGTAGCGGTTGTAATACCCCCTTAGGAAGTTGTCATTCTGCATTTACTTGCTGACACACCAGACACCTTGTAGTGTAATCAGCAATCTCCCTCTTCATGTTATCCCACCAATAATGATCACGAAGGTCTCTATACATTTTAGTGCTTCCCGTATGTATAGAGAAAGTAGAGCTATGAGCTTCATCCATCAGTTCTCTCTTTATCTCCGGAATAGATGGAACACATAGTCTTGTACGAAATTTCAATACACCTTCTTGATCAATATTGAAATCAGGGAACTTCCCATCTTTTACAGCCTCCAACTTCTCCTGTAGCAAATGATCTTCTTTTTGAGTCTTCTTGATCTTCTCTAGTAATGAAGGTTGAGAAATCATTTGGGATAGGGTTGATGATGTTCCTTTCCTTATAATTCCCATGTCCAGTTTTACTAGATCTTTAATCAAGGGATCTCCTAGGATCCTCATTGTTGCCAGAACAACAGGGTCTTTCCTGCTTAACGCATCCGCGACTTTGTTTGCTCTTCCAGGGTGATAATGAATTGAACAATCATAGTCTTTAATAAGCTCCAACCATCTCCTTTGTCTCATGTTCAATTCTTTCTGTGTGAAAATATACTTTAGAATTTGGTGGTCAGTGTATATATCACATTTCTCCCCATAAAGATAGTGCCTCCATATCTTTAGAGCAAAAACAACTGCCGCCAGCTCTAGATCATGCGTAGGATAATTCTGCTCATGAATCTTCAACTGTCGAGATACATAAGCAATTACCTTGTCATTTTGCATGAGGACGCACCCAAGCCCTTTAAGAGATGCATCACTAAAAATAACGAATCCTTCTCCGATACAGGGTAGTGTTAACACCGGTGCAGTAACCAATATCTTCTTCAGCTCTTGGAAACTTTCCTCGCATTCCTTTGTCAAGATGAACTTAACCCCTTTTTGAGTCAACTTGGTTAGTGGATTAGAAAGCCGTGAAAAGTTTTTCACAAACCTCCTATAATATCTCGCTAAACCAAGGAAACTACGAATCTCAGTTACTGTTGTGGGTTGAGGCCACTCCTCCACAACCATTGTCTTTGCAGGGTCAACCGAGATCCCTTCATTGGTTACGATGTGCCCCAAGAAAGCCACTTGTTGTACCAAAACTCACACTTGCTGAACTTTCCAAAGAGCCTCTCCTTCCGTAGAGTTTTCAAAATAACCCTCAGATGATCTTCATGCTCCTCCCGACTTTTTGAATATATCAAAATATCATCAATAAAAACTACCACAAAGTTATCAAGGTAGTCCTTAAAGACTCTATTAATCAAATCCATGAAAATAATAGGAGCATTAGTCAAGCCGAAGGGCATAACAGTAAACTCATAATGCCCATATCTTGATCGGAAGACAGTCTTTGGAATATCTTCCTTCTTCACCCTCAGTTGATGATAACCAGATCGAAGGTCAATCTTAGAGAAGAATTGAGCCCCACGAAGTTGGTCAAATAAATCATCAACCCTTGGAAGAGGATACTTGTTCTTCACTGTGATCCCGTTCAGTTCTTTATAATCAATGCATAGCTGCATTGATCCATCCTTCTTCTTCACAAAGAGAACTGGTGCCCCCCAAGGAGACACACTCGGTCGGATAAACCCCTTCTCCAACAAGTCTTGGAGTTGTTTCTTTAACTCTTCTAGCTCCACATTTACCATTCTATATGGGGTCTTTGATATCGGTTGTGATCCAGGTACGAGTTCAATGGAGAACTCTACCTCTCGTTCTGGGGGAGGTCCAGGTAACTCCTCAGGAAATACATCCATGTATTCCTGAACAATTGGAACATATTCTATTGGTATGCTCCCTTTTCCTTCTTCACCATCACCGATTAACTCCATAAAGAAAGCTATAGGAGGTGCTTGTAGATAGGGATCAGTTCGGGATATCTCTCCTTGGAAGATAACTGTAGGTCGTTTATTCAAGACTACTGAGATTTCCTTACTTCTGCATTTGATCTTAGCATTATACTTTGAGAGCCAGTCCATCCCTAGTATAACGTCGAATTCCAACATGGGAATGACTACTAGATTTGCGATAAGATTGTGCTCACTAAAGTAAACACTAGAGTCTCTAAACACTGTTGATGCATGGATAATCCCACTTGGAGTCTTGAATGACAACTCTACCTTAAGCAATTCGGGGATTGATTCTATATTCTTTGCAAACTTGGAAGAAATAAAGGAATGCGTAGAACCAGAATCAAACAAAGTAGTTGCTAGTTTTGAGAGGACAACAAGAGTACCTGCTACCACGTCATTCGGAGCTTCAACTTCAGTTGTTGTGATAGCAAAAGCACGACCTTGCTCCCCTGACCTTTGCTGAGGTTGATGGTGATTCCCCTCCACTGCCCTTGGATTTGGACATAGATTAGCATAGTGCCCAAGCTGTCCACACTTGAAGCAATGGACTTCGGGTAATGCCAGAACCATCTTTCCTCTGTCGTTAGTGTTGGGGAGTTGAGGCTTCACCTCACTACGACAATTCTGAGCAATATGACCTCCTTTTCCACACTTGTAGCACTTTCCACTTCCGACCAAACAGTTCCCCAGATGCTTCTTCCCACATTTATTGCATGTGGTAAGTTGCATTTGCTTTCCACCTCTTCCCTGATCAAAAGTCTTCCCTAAACTGGGCTCCAACGATCTCTTCTTGTCATTTGATTTATGAGACCACTGTGTCTCACCAAACTCCAGCTCGACTTTCATTGCACTCCGCACGATCTCCTCGTAGCTATCGTAGTCCCAGTTGGCTAAATTCTTCCACAGATGAGGTCTTAGTTCACCGAAAAATCTATCAACCTTCCCACTTGGATCCATGACAAAGCTAGAGGTATATTGTGAAAGTCGGGTGAAGTTCATCTCATAACTTCCGACAGATTCGTTCTCCTTCTGCTTCAGCTCGAGAAACTATTTCTCCATTCTCGTTCTCATGGAACGAGGGAAATACTTGTTAAAGAATATTCCCCAGAATTCTTCCCACTCCATAGCTTCCATCTCTCCCCTAGGCTTCGTGTTTTTGACCAGTGACCACCACTGATCAGCTTCTCCCTCTAGGCGATAAACAACAAGAGTGACTTTTTCTTGTTCTGAACAAAGGAGTACAGAAAAGATCTTTTCAATGGAGCTTATCCATTGTTCCGCAACCAATGGGTCAGTAGATCCACTGAATGATGGTGGTCGTTGACGCATGAAGGACTCAACAGAATGTTGTTCCCTTCGTGGTGAGATCGTCCTCTCAGCGTGATTCAAGTTATTACTCATAACTTGAGTCAGTTGGTTCATCATTCGCATGAATGTTTCCATTCCGGCTTCCATCGGAGGGCTGTCAGCACATGGTGCATTGCGGTCACCATCTGCACGGTTCCTCCTATTGCCCGCCATTTTCTAAAAGAATAAAATTTTAGTGAGAAACTTATTTCATTTATGAATCTTTTAACTAAGACTTCATTCTTAGACAATTACATTTCTCTATAATTCCTTCATAATGATTCATAAAAAGCTTGTGATTAACCAAACATATCCCCCGGGAGTGTCGTAACTAAGAGTGCAGCAAGGCCCGTTATTGTGCACCAGTTCCCATTCGAGTCTAGCTCAAAGCTGTGTTTTTAGGTTTTACCCCTATGTACATCTGTGCCAGAACCGCCTCTACCTGCTCGTATCCAGATAGGGATGTATTTGTTTGATAAACCACTTACTCAATACTTACCAAAATACCAGGAAGTTTTCCTATATTTAATCTTTTCTATAGGGTTCTTCATAAAGTTTTTATATCCTAATTTCCACAAATAACTAAACCATCCTTTGATACCAACTATAGCATCCTGTCTTTTTATAACATAAACTTTCATTTCATTACACGGAACTGAGGATCTTTAAGGTTTAGTGTCTTGGAAACAAGGAACATAATACATGAAAACAACATAAAACATTCTTCTTAAACACTTGAAAGGATTCTCCTTAAGTTCATCCTAGGTTCATTACTGCACCTCATAGCCTGGGGACATACATCAAAAGAAAGGGTGAGCAGAAGACCCAGTAAGGGAAACAAGAGAAACATTTTACATGTGAACTTGAGATACTTCAATAAGGACATGAAAAGAACTTTAAGGCATGAGAAAGAAATCATGAGATACATCATAATAAAAATAACATTTTTCATAACTTGAATATGTGGCTGCAACATTTAATATTGACAATCATTTCGTTTCACCAAGGTCCATCCTCAAGGTGTCATTAAAAATTACCAAGGTTATTCACCAAGGTATCAGTCTAAAAAGTCATCTCTAGAGATTAAGTCTTTACCCAATGCATTGGAGCGCTATCTGGGCGCACCCTTGACATGTCTTTATTATCATGTGAGCCACATATATCATCATCAATCATTTCATAAACAACCCATATGGCATAAAAGAAATGAGTTTCATTTCATAATCATAACGTTTTAAAAACTACTTTAAAGACATGATCTTTATGTCACTTTAAACCCACGGAAAGGGAAAACAGTTTCATGTATGTAAACCCCAGAATTTAAAATAGAACATTTTGATATATATGTGAATACCCCTATAGAAATAAGATCTTTGAGTATTTACTTAATAACATGAAATAATTTTGAGAAAAAAGAGAGAGACATTTTGAGACGAAAATTCTGCAGCATAACAACTATGTTACAAGGTTTTAGAAAACATTGAAAAGAGAGGGGACATGGGTCACCCACTCATAAATGATCCATAAAACAGTAGGGGGACAGAATATAAGGGATTTAAGAACATGGTAATGAAATTTGAAAGATATACCATATGAAATGAAAAACATGGAAGTGAGACAAAAATAAGATTTCTCTTATGAAAATTCGGCAGCCTAACGGCGTCACTTAAACTTCAATAAAAATGATTTGACAAGATCAAATAGGGTCTCTCATCATATGATCATAAGAGACCAGTATGATAGATATAGAGATCATACCCCAACATAATAAAAAGGAACTTGAAAGACTTGACATGAAAATCGAACTTGAAAAATGAGAAGGGTGAAAGAATCCCTTAAAAATTCGGCAGCTTAACGGCGTCACTTAAACTTTCATAAAACGAAATGATGAGAGTAAGAGGGGATCTCTCATCATATAAACATGAAAAGGGAAGTAAGAGGAATATAAAAGAACATCCTCTCACATAAGAATATGGAGCACAAAAGGAATGACATAAAAGAGATTACATGAAAAGAAAGAGAGAGGTCAAATCCCTTACCTTAAAACGTAGCTCTTAAAACTCAAAGGTTTGGACCTTGAGGGCTTGGGGGAACCTTGAGAGGACTCCTTGGGAGGTAAGGAGACCAGAACTTCGTTGGTGATGGTTTTGGAGTCGAATGGATGAGAGGAGAGCTTGGTATTTATAGGGAAAGTGAGGGGACAAGACATTAATGGCCAAAGGACATCTCAAAAGTGGTTTTCTCAAAACCATGTGCTCTCCCATGATATTTCCCATGAAGTTAGGCCATATGGGGCCCCCAATACAATAATTCATCACCTTTGGCCGACCAACCCTTAAAATATCTCATGACATCATCATGACACAGTTATGATGTCATTAAACATACCGAAATCCTAAAACTGTATTTTTACTATTCACTAAAAATTCAACTTTCTCATAAAAATCCCAAAATTTCACCTTAACCAAATATCGATGCTCTAATTACATTTATGAACTCCATTTTAAAAAAATAATTTTCTAAATATTTTTAATTTAATTTTTAAATAAAAGCACTATTCATCGAGAATTCATTTTTTTCAGAAAAATCCCCCAAAATTACCATAACATAATATCGATGCTCTGAG
Source organism: Viscum album (assembly GCA_963277665.1). Classification (NCBI taxonomy): domain Eukaryota; kingdom Viridiplantae; phylum Streptophyta; class Magnoliopsida; order Santalales; family Viscaceae; genus Viscum; species Viscum album. The sequence continues at coordinate 156,194,206 of OY728138.1, forward strand.
TTCAAAAATAAAGTCCATTTTATAAAAATAATTTTCTAATTATTTTTAATTAAAATTTTAATTAAAAAACACTATTCACCCGAAAAAACTAATACTTGAATAATAATTTATGAAACCGTTATTTACCCATTTTATTGAATCTCATTACTTAATCAAGGTGTCTAAATTATATTAAAACTTTCTTTGAGTGAAATTACTAATCCATTTGATCACATTACTAATCCTAAGCGTAAAATCACTATTCATAATTTACTATTCATCAAAAATTAAGTTGATCTTATTAGACTCCAAATTCCTTACTGAACACTTTTGTAGAAGACCATTTTTTGAAAATCATTACACATCATTAATTATTTAGGGTTTACATAAATATTTTAAAATATCCTTTTTTCAAAAATCATCAATAAAATACATCCTAAAATTATACGGACATTTGAAATTTCACAAACATCACTAAAGGAAGAAATCTCAATTCATTCATCCCAAAGGATTACACAAAGAAGCTATTGTCTCGTCACATGGCCCCTTATAACACCGACATATGACCTAAGTGTAAGGTGTGCTATGGTGAGAGAATCTGAGGGAGGCTCAGATAACATTACCCTAGTAGTAATCTCCACTAACTTGAACTTCTCCCGTAGGCGTTTCCGTTCAAGCTTGACACGCTGGAGTTCGGCTTGAGCTTGGTCCAAAGCAAAGCCCAAAGATGCCACCTCCTTCCCAAGCTCTGATAAGTGGGATTCATAAGGTTCGAGTCTACTGGATGAAGCCATCGACTCCTCTTTTTGCATTAACCATTAACATCTCTATTAAATCATTAAGAGTAAGTTAATATACTACTCAAAAGATTGGGTCGTTACACCTGGCCTGTACTAGTTCAAGATTAATTGCCTCTTGGTGCCCCTGCATTTCCTCTCAAGAATCACAATTCCCAAAACTCCGTGAAATGTCCTCGCCCACCTCTACTTCCAAAGTCGACTCCTCTACTTCCCATACCAATAAACGTAGATGTTTGCCTGGGCACTGATGCATAGGAGCATATGGCTGACCACACTGGAAACACAGTCCCTTTTGTTTTTGATCCTCCCGTTCCTGTCAGCTGATAGGCTTGTAACAGTTCCAATGTTCGTCCCCTAGTACCCTCTCAACGTCCTCCTCCTTCCTTGGTTGTTCATCCATAGACCTATTGGGAAAATTACTAGGCACCACAACTCCAACTCCACGAGAAACCGTTGGAACCATTGGCCATCCATGAGTACTTCTCAAAAGCCCCTCTCCGACTAGTTTTGTCTCAACTTTCTTGGAAAGAGTAATCATCCAAAACTTATCTACGTTTCTAGTTTTTTCACAATGAATTCAAATACTGCAATGGATCCCTCTCAGCAGTCTTCCCATACCGTCCAATAATGCAGGCTTAAACAACTCCCAAGACGAACTAGGAAAACGCCTTACCAAGATAGAAACAATGTAGTATGTTCCATGCAAAGTTGTGCCAAAAGAAGTTCCATTTCTTCATAGGTTCTATTAACCAAAAAACAAGTATCCGCCTTAGTTATCCATCCAAAAGGACCTTCACCAATAAAAATTAGCAGCTCCAATCTACGTGAAACACTTCATATTCCATCCATGTACACATCTTCTGTAATATCATTACTCTGTGATCCTTGGCCTTCTTCAACGACAACAGGTTTTCTAACACCAGGAACAACCAGATCATTTTTCCTTTGTTTATTAGTTTTAGTTTCCAAATGTAATTCAATCTCCTTTATTCTCTCCAGAGTTTGTTTTTCCATGTCGCACATCCTTTGACATAAATGCTTATAGCGACTCATACTTTTCATACACAAATATCACATCTTAAAACATGAATATTCATTACATAACATAATGATCCATGCTAGAATTGTATAAGTCTAGTATATTTGGAAACTTGGATACATAAAAAACTGGTTTATAAGTGAACTACATCATCTTCCACTGTTCTTCATAACTAGAACCCTTCTTAAACATATCATACATAATACCTTTCTTCATAACATGAGGAAAAAAAACATAAGGGAGAGCTCAGATGCTCAGTTAGGGTAAATAAGGGATATATCAATGATCACTTAAACATAATATTAGCATAAGGGTATGAGAGCATGAACATAACATTTGAAAACCATGCCTTGCATATCATGAATCATAAACTTGATTCATGACATAAATCTTGACAGTTCATAAGATATGAATCATAAATGAATCAAAGAACATAAACCATGAGAGCATAACATTGACGCCCATGGGGTGTTAGCCGAGTGGTACCCGCTGGTTGTACCCCTCACTCTCCCCATGGGAACTGACGCAGGATCGAGTCCCACCAGGCTCGAACACTGTTCGTATTAAGAACAGGGTGATTCAAATCCATTTCTTAGCTGGGGAACATGGCACACACTTGGGTTAGTGGGGGCCTCCTCTGGGAGTCGGTGTTAGCAACACACGTTTTGCACATGAGCCTCAACCCGGTTGGTGAGGACTCTTAAGTGCATCCAGGCGACCCGAGATCAAATCTAGGCGGAGGCACAATTTCCAGGGACTGTAGCAGCACTATAGTGGGCACTGTAGCAGACACTGTTTTTCACTGTAGCAGTCGGGAATTTGCCCTCGTTTGGGCCTTCGGGCCACCGATTTGGTCCTTGAGTCCTTTAAGGCCTTCGGGCCACCCAAGCCTTCGGGCCAGTAAGACCTTCAGGCCACCTCAAGGCCTTCAGGCCACCTCAAGGCCTTCGAGTCACCTTAAGTGCAGATGCAAACCGGACAACCTACAAGGAACAAACTCTATAAGGAGGGTGAGTAAGGAGCTTTCACCACAGCAGAAGCTACACAGATTGCAAGAATGAGAGGGTATGACACCTGCCATCGGGACAAGCCTGTGCATGCACGTGATAGCCTAGTTGAACAACCATGTGAAGGTGGAGAGCTGATTTCACGATGAAGATGTTGGGGAGGAGCAGTTCCAAGCAGTTAGTCTGTGTTGTATGTAATGTTTGAAGCCTACGGTCAATGAATTCCTCTAAGTCCTACGAGCCATGTAATACTTACGCCTATGGGCCTTGTAAGGGTTCCACCTCACCCCTTGAAAGGTGGATTATCAAAAATCAATAAAAAATGAAGGCCTTCGGGCCATTGGATGGATGAGAGCATAACATTGACATAAGACATAGAATTGTGGTATACACATAAGCATAGAAATCTTATGTCAAGGCTACCCACCAATACATTTGATCGCGTAGAAATTCACTATTCATTTCCACCCTTACATCATTGTATTAAACTGGTTTTGTATTGAAAATTACAAATATAATAACAAATTGCACTTCATGTTTGATTCAACAATATATTGTTATTCACTGTTAGAAGATAAATTTTACTTGTTTTGATGATTTTATTATAGGTGTAGGTGATTTGGAGAGCCCACGATGGAATTCAAGCAAAACGAACCAAACTGTGTGAGAGTTCAAACACACATGCGGACTTCAATTTTCACTGTGGATAACCCGTGCATCTAATTGGGTTGAAAATTGGTGGGTAAGTGAAAAACTATGCAGGATACATTTCTTTAGAAGAACATAAAGCCCAATTCATCCATTTGGAAGCCCAAAAGAGACCCACAACTTGAAGCAATTCTGGGTGAGACAGATTGGACTACCCTTATGTATTTGGTCCATAACTCGGTCCTAAGACCTCCAATTGGGTTGATTCCACCTCCATTGGATAGATAACTCGAAGTCCCACCTCTCCACCGAATTTAATAACAATTGGACTCGTTTTGGGCAGTCAACTAGCTGAATCAACTTGGTGAAAAAATTTGTCATAAACAGCTGACTTACACCCATAGACCATTGACTTTTCTTGGATCCTACTTGCCAAATTTTTCTTTAAAAGCATTCCATGGTTCATTGGAAATGTTGTCACGACCAGGGGTAAGAGTGAGTCGAATTTGAGAGATTTATTTATCCATCTCCTTTCTCTTCTACATCATGTACTTCTAAACCTCTTAGTGATGAATTTGGGGGGCATTTTTTGTTGTAATTATGAGCTCCACACTTGTAATCTTTGGAAGGTAATTGAATTTTCAGGTTTGTTGTTTATTGTTCTTCATTTCTACCTTTTGATTTTGTGTTTTTCTTGGTATGATATAATACAAATCAAAGGAACAAGAATCCTCACGCTTCCATGCATAAATCGGATCTTGTGATGATTTGAGCATGGTTGCCTCTTTTCTCACATCTTCTCTTTCATGAGTGTGTTTATGGATTGTATCGTTTGAAGAAATACAGAAGGTATAACCCATGATTATGCATGTTTTTTTTCTTGAGAACAATTTTGAGATAAACCCAAATATGGAAATCTCATCATGCTGTTGATGTGATGCCTTGATTGAGTTCGATTCTTACATCAACACAATTTTATTGATTGTGAGCGGTCGTTGGTAATCAATATCATTGATCACTCAAATCCTAGGTGGTAACCTAGTAAGAACTCACATACCATACTAGTTTCAGTGTGTATAAATCAAGGAATCAATGATCTTTTCCACTACCCTTGAGAGCGATGATAGATCATCTAGAGACACTCACCCGGATTGATCACGATTTCTCCAACCAATTTCTCTCACTTAGTAATATAGTTTCAATTTATGTTTTGAAATCAACAACCCCAAGTTTTTTAAAATCCCATTCCCCTTTTTATTTTCATAATCAAAACATTTTTTTAATTAATGATATAAGGCCCTGTTGAGAGAGGACCTAAGGTTCCTGTTATACTGTAGAAATTCTAGGAAAACTAAACATCTAATTTGATGCGCTCGACAACATGATCAACATCCATAACATGTTATGCTTGTACTAACCACCCATGCACCTACTTCGGGATTTAGATAGCCTCCTGTGTACCCTATTTTAGGCTTGTGATAACCTCCTGTGTACCCTATTTTTTTGGGCTTGGGATAACCTCCTGTTTACCTTATTTTTTTCGGCTTGAGATAACCTCCTGTTTACCTTATTTTTTTGGGTTTGGGATGACCTCTCGTGTAACCTATGAGCTCATGGAACATTAATCTTTACCCAATGAATTGGAGGGATATATAATTCCAGACCCACTTGTCACATAATAAAAATCATACATATGTGTGCCATGAGATCATTCTTTATATCATAACCTGTGAAAAGGAAATAATTTTCATAAAATTTTTGTCATCATAATCACAAACCATCCATAGAAAGGATCATGATTATATTGTTAGATCACACCCCTCATAAATCTTAAGCAATATCCTGGGTTGTTGTTAATGAATAGTAATACCACAAAAAGATCAACAAAACATTCTTGAGGGAAATATCCTTTCCATTTTGAAATCACTTCTTTAAATTTTAAAAATTTCCCAAATATTAAAGAAAACATTTTCTTTGAAAATAACATTTGAAACTTGCAAAGGATGTTTCAAAGAATCGAGTCTTCATGACAACGAAAAATTCTGTACATGCCTTATAGATTAAAAGAAAACATCCCTTTTACACTTTTGTAAAAAAGTAAAAAAGTACCTCATTCGGAAAATGATAAGAAGATTTCTTTTAAACCAATTTGTAAAAAGTCAAATATGGATAAAAATGACTTTAAAGAATATTTTGAGAATAGTAAAACATTCTTGAAAATGTTTTTAGAAAATATGGGTATGGAAGATAGATGATTTTCTATTGAAGAGAGAAATAAAGTCAGTTTTTCCTTAAAAACTTTCTCTCGATATATTGATTTCTTAAAGAGAGGAAAATGAAAGGAAAATATGTATTCTCAAGAAATAACCCGAGGAGAAAAATCATGAGTTTCTTGAGAGATATATCATGAGATTTCACCATCAGTTCTTAACCATAAGCAATCTCGATAAACAATGAGATTATAATATAAAACCCTACCACTTTGGTAAATTTTGAATCAAAACCTCATCAATGAGAAAACCATATATGGATATGTATATCCCCATAATTTTCATGAGAAGTATCATAAAAGACATTCATGGATAGAATATAATAGGTCGATTACACCCGCCATCGTGAAACCCAATTCAAGGAAGAAAATTGTAGTAAACTCGCAGGCCTGAGGATTTGACCCCGTGACCCATCCCTCACCTCCTCAAACCCTTACCACCCCACCACCAATGGTGGGTAATTTATAGAAAAAATATATACAACATAAAATAAATAAGTGGTGAATTTGACATTTTTCTCACATAAGTAAAAGTGATGAAAATCCCTTACATCAAGTCTCGACTTTCTTCACAGACGCTCGAACCTCTTGTACAATAAATATAGGTTTATTATAAATCTATTCCAAAATCATACTCATGTATATCATATCATATATTATTTACTTATAATCTTTTATCACCCGTTTATTAACAATTATTTGTTAAAATCACTATTTCAGGTGACAACTGCTTCGTTTTTCATGTATGTTTTGGTTCGGTAGTTTTGACCCCTTTACTTTGATCATGGTTTCATAATATTTGGAATGTTAATCATGGTATAAATATCACACACACACATATATATATTCATTATATATATATTTATAGTCATCTATAAAATTTAGAGATAAAAAAATGAATTTCACCGTTCATGGAGACGGTAGGCCGTGCGTACGCACGAATGTTGTTTTCACTTTTTGATGGATGAAACAAAAGAAAGGTAAATATTAATTCATGTTTAAAAAATCATTATTATATAATATATATATATATATCATATATACTCATTAAACCTATCCTTATTATCATCCATGTAAAGCGAAAATGAAAAAACGAATCTCATCGCTTCGTGTAGGCGGCAATCCACATGTATGCACGAGCGACATTATCGTTTTTCAACGGATTGGAAGGTAAGATGGTAGATGTGATATTATTATTATAGAAGTATAATTATGTTATTACTATCATATATATACATTACATCCAATATTATATTTAACCGTGAGAGGCGGTGATAGATTGTGAATTACATTGGTTTGTGAGGCAGTAGTCCACCGTACGCATGATCGACAATTTCATTTCCCATTTGATGGAAGAAGAGATAGATATTGGGTATGCCATTAACATAACAACATATCAGTATATTAGAGATACCAATGTTATTATATCAACATTATTGAATAATATTTAAAGGAGGTGGAAGAAGAAATAAAAGAAAAACGCTCGGTTAAGAACGATACCCCTTCTTCGGACAATCTTTAGGTTTACATCAAAAGTCTTCCTTGGAGGGTTTTCTAATCAAACCAAGACCTCTAGGATGTAGGAGGGAAGGAATAAATTTGGGAAGGTCTTTCCTGAACCAAAATACTTTGTAAGTGTGAATAAAATAGGAGATGATGCACCCTTTTATAAGTGATGAGTGACATTTTTTTGTAAATACCCAAAACTATTCAATAATGGAAAGTCACTCTCAAACCAAGGGCCTCCAAAATTGATAAATAATGGAGTGGAGGGAAGGAAAGGTCAAGCCACATCTCCACCACAAAAAAGAAACACGTTTTAAACATGTTATTCCCTTTACCTCTAAGGTTACTCATTCTTACCATTTTAGTTTTCATTATAGTAACTAGTTTTATTACTTAGGTAATTTATCTGTTAAGCCTAAAAATAAAATGGGTGTTACTAGATAATTTGTACCAACTGATTCTAAATATTAAATATAATTTATCAAATAAAAAACCCATGTGTGTGTAAAATTAATATTAACACATGCACATGTAACGATATAAATCTCGTTTTAACCTTAATCGAGGTAATTAATTTTTAATGTTAAAGGGTAATGATTTTTCTTAGATAGTGAAAATTTGATCTTAAATGGCCATGGAATGGAATTTTAGACCATATATCATTCACCTTGTCCTATTTAAATATTTTTATTATTTTTAAATAATTTTAAAAAATATTATTTTCATAAAATATTATTAATGTCATTTTCACACTTCATTTAATTTTAATTTAAAGACACCAAGAAAAATATGTAATTCAAATATAAATCTTTCACACTTCCCTAAAATGTTATAATTATCTACAAAATTTGTGGAACATAATAATTTATTGAAATTATATTATTTTTAAAATCATTTATTTTATTTTATTTTTAATTAAATAATTACTATGTCGGCATTGCATAAGCATTTAAGGTAATTATTTAATCACTAAAAATTAGAATAAATTACCAAGGTAAAGAAAAATTATTTATTCATCAAATGAATATTTATAATTGAAAATACTTCCTTTTTATCCCTATGTGACACATAAGAGATTTTTAAAAGTGAATGACATTTTGTCCTTTACTTAAATTATTATGAAGGTCATAATCATGACCATATGGCTCCAAAAATGGGAAATTTTCAGAGCTTAGATGAGATAGAGTGAAAATATGACCAACCAATAGAAATTAGACAATTTTTTAGGTCATTATAACCCTTATCTCTTTAGTTTAACCCATGGTAAACATGTTTTACCCTTAAATATGGTAACAAATTTTTAACATTTTTACTATTTATTATGACAAAAAAATTCAGTTGATCACATCACCTAATATTAATTATTCTTATTTTTAAATATCGAATCCATTTTATCAAACTCAATTCACAGAAGTGCAAATAGTTATAGAATAAATATATTTAATTTAATTCTTATAAATAGATATAGAATAAATATATTTAATTTAATTCTTTCCTTATTAGGATTTATTTTAATTAATTAAAACGGATAAACTTTATGTACTTAAAAAACAATTTTTAGAAAAAATGCATTTTCATGAATAAAAATAGATTTATACCAAAATCATGAAAATTCCCGATTCAAATGAAATTAATTAGATTATTCTAAATCAAATAGATCACATGTAACTTTAAGACCAAATTTATAATATAACTGAACTTTAAATTACTTTATTTGATGAAAAGAAATGACAGTTTTACAAAAATTGGTGTTTTCACTATTCACTAAAAAACAATATTTTTAGAAAAATTCCAAAATATCACCCTAAGTTAATTTTGATATGTTGATTTCAAAAATAAAGTTTATTTTATCAAATAAATTTTTTAAAAGTTCTAGAAATTAATTATAATATTTTCTCACAAAAAACAATACAAATCATTTTTGAAGAAAACATATTTCAGAAGAATAAAATTTTTTCATTAAAAAAGAGTGTTTATTTCCTAAGAAGTTATCCATACAATTATATTTAGTAGGAGATTTATATATATATATATATATCATAAAGTAGTTTATTCTATTCATACTAGCTAATTTAACAGTTAGGTTATAATGGTTATATTTAAATAATAATATTTCATGATTCGTCTAGGCTCGGTGTTGCGTGTCATATATTCCATCAAATATAGTTTTCGTTTTAAAAATATTGGAGTGTTATAGTGCTCTTATATATCTCACACATTACGTTGACTCTCAGTTTGACCACGAGTGAGTCTATCCAGATAGGGCCGACCCGAGAAACATGGTTGCCCAAGACCGACCATCAAATTATTTCCCTTTCATGCAGATAAAAAATAATCATGATTAATTAAAGTCATGATATTTTAGAAACAAAACACTCCTTGCCCTCACTAATTTCTATTGTGAAAATGGACATTTCACAAGCGTGGTTGTTTCTCTTCGACAATGGAAATTTCCTTAACCTTACGGGAAACTTTGCAGTCATCCAAGAAATCAATAGCAGTCTCATGGCAGTTCCCCCAATGGATGCAATTCCCCTTAAATGGTAGTGACATCCTACATGGGTAGGGGCAACAACAATCGATGTCATATCCCTCTTTGATCTCCTTCATAAACTACAGATTTCTTTCAATGGTGGCATCCGCAGTTAGCAGTGATCCCCTTCAATGATGACTTCCACACGCTATGGTGATGCCCTTCAATGGATATACCCTTTGGCGAAGTTCATTCCTGGATATCCTCATATAATATTGTGTGTTCCAACCTCTGTAATTAGGGTCTTTAACAAAAAAACCTAAATAAAAATACATAAATCAGGCGAGAAGAAATCCATGAAGACTCGTGCAAGGATAAAGTGGGGGAAGCGACAAAAAACATGAAGTAGATGACAGTCGCAATGATGAAGATGGGTGATGCGAAGGTGAGACAGGGGCCAAAAACATGTTGCAGGAGATGGCGACCTGGATGAACACCTTGATTGCATACATGATCCTGATGCTGACGATTTATATGGCAGGGAGGTCGTGGTCATCAGGATCACAGGTAGGGGTGGCACGTCAATGTTGAGATGAAGAAGGTGAAGAACAATGCCAAAGGAGTGGCTGGTTACGCCCTGCTCTCTTGTTGCCCTAGCCCATGGGCTTGCGGGGCTTGCCCTAGGGCCGACTCTATATCCAAACATTCTTCATTTTCAATTCTCAAGGAAAGAAATAGTTTCACTTTTTATTTACAATTCAATATACAATATAAAATCAAGAACTCAAATCGTAAAGAAAATATATTACAATAGGAATTAACATGGGAGAGGCCACCTCCATAATCTTCTCCCTCACCGACTTGTGATATCTGAAGAGAGACCACCCCCTTGCTACGCGTGCTCCGAAGTTGTTCACCTTTTCTAATCGAATGCCAAAAGGTTCCTCACTCAAATTTACTCACATTATTTAAAAGAAGGACTCACGACCCAACCAAGTAACTAACAAACTCAGAATTCCCCTTTTTACCCTTTCTCCATTGATAGGTAAATAATAACAGGGTTTGTGAAACAACGAGCTGAGGAATAGAGACCTAAGTGCTAACATCAATGACTAGGTTGACAACCCAATAGTGTTTATGCAAAGATCAAACCTCTTTTAAGTCATCATCTTTGTAATCATATCTATCAAATTCTAATTTGTGTAGATTTTCACTAGTCTCATCAATTCATTATCTCATGTATATAATGATAGTGAATATCAATGTGCTTTGTCTGGGAATGATAAATTCCAAGCCTAGAGCACTAAATGTCACAATGAACTTTGTAAACCTTGTTGAATCTGAGATCCTATGATAATGAACTTTTCATACCTTTTTGCACACCTTTTTGTTCAATCCTTGAGCACTAATGACAATATGACATCATCATCATCATTGCATTAATATATTCCTTGGATTAACAAAAAATATTTCTAAACTTCAATTGGTTTTAAAGTGAAATGATTATTGACTTAGCTCCATTCAAGTTATTTTTTAATACACATTTAATATTCTTCACTTGAGATAACTGTATTCTCATGCTCTTTAAGTCGTGGATGAAATCCATTCTCAAAATTTTCTAATTTGATCCAAACCAGTCAACTTTTGTTACATACTTCCCAATGACTAACATGCCATCAATGTAGAGTAAAAGAGAAACAAGGTTTCAATCCTAAAAAAATATAAAATCTACACATTGATCTACTTGTTCCTGTTTATAACCTTGGATCATCATGAATGAATCAAATTTCTTATACCACTCACTATCCATGAGCTTGCTTTTAACTGCACAAATTTTTCTTTGAATCCTCAGTGAGGTCATCATGAATAAATGCATTCTCATTTGATTAAGATCCTGGTCAAATCAATCAACCTATCTATATATGAATCATATTGTACTCATCTTTACTATCAATGAAAAGATCTCTTCAAAGTTAACTCCTTTTTTCTTAATGAATTCTTTGACCATCGACCATGACATGTGTTTGAACTTCTTTTTGATGCTGTATTTCTTGAGTCTGGATACTCACTTGGTCAATAATACCTTCTTTCTCTTAGGTTCTTCTTCCAAATCATACATCTAACTCTCTTCCAATGAATCAATCTCATCCTTCATCGTGTGAAACCATCTTTTTCTATCTAAATGAGATATAACTTCCTAGTATATTTTTTCCTCCACCTCACCTGTTTACAACAAACACTTTGACTCCAAATATTTTGTCTAATGTATCCTTCTCCGTATAGATATTTGACCTTGATAATTGCGGCTTCATGATGAATATAATATTTTGGATTTTTTAATGGTTTTGAAACTTTTTAGTGAGGATTATTAAGATTCCCCTTTCTTAATATTATTTTTTTACTTCCTCATGATCCATTGGTGATAGTTCATCTTGCAATTCTTCTCTTATGGTAGGTAGTTATTTTTTATGTGTTGGGTCTAGAACTGGTTCTTCGTAACTTTCTCTCCAATACATTTTGGTATTTTTAATGTTCTCAATCATTTAGTTATCATAGGAAACCTAATTTCTTCTTCTGATGACCTTATTTGAGTCTCAAAGGTTGTATCTAAACACCACTTCTTCATAGTTGACGACGTTGCATGAGATAAATCTCACATATAGCTTCAACACGATCTCTTTGGATATATGAAAAAAAATTCCAAACAACCAAGAAATCATGACCGAGGGTATGAGATATGTTTACTATATAATTTACTATTTTGAATCTCAAAATTCTTAGGGGATGATGGTTTTCTATTGATGAAAGTTTCTTGAAAAACATCACCCTAGTAGGACTCATACAACCTAATAATGCACATCAATCTTATGAATTTTTTCATGATATTTATATTCACCATTTCCGTAACTTTATGTTTTTGGGGTGTGAGTGAACATCTTTTCATATTGAATTCCTTGACTCATGTAATAATCATTAAACTTCTTAACTTGTGTAATGAACGTTAAATTCCTTGTATGCATACTCCTCTTCATTTTTTTCTTGAAGATAAAGGTTCCAAGGTGCTATGGATGCAGTCAGGGTGATGACCAATAATGATTTTTTCATCGGTTTAAATGGATAAATCTGAAGAACTCGATGAAAACCCCCCCAAATACTTCAAGATATGATCTTTCACATTTAATATATAATTTATTTAAAATAATAATTACTTTGGTTTCCTAATTCTTAATATTGATTAGTTTGTCCATACATCAAAGTATGCAATTCATGATATGTATTAATAATAATCTATAGTCTAAGGACCAATACATACTTCCACAAATAGAAATATCCAAGGACACATATAACATGTAGAATTTCTATTGGTGGGTCCATCCTAACAACCCTCCTTCTTGGAGATTATCAAGTGAAAACTTCATGCAAAGAACTCTCAATGTATTATAAGCCCCCAACACCTGATAGTCAAGCATCATATGTGTCTTGTCAGACAGATTTTATCTAGACCATATGATATATATTTAAGAATATTGCCATAACATTTCAAGGTTTTCATTATAGCAGAGAACCATTATAACCTTTCGATGTGAAAAATACTCTAAAGACATTATCATATTAATGTTACATATAAGGAAAATCATCACATGATAATATATTTATTAATATTGTAGTAATAGAAAGTACACCATGCTAAGATTGTGAAGCCTCTTCAAGTCACCAAATTCAATTTACCAGAAGGTGGAACTTTAGAAATTTTCTTCAGTCTTGTCAGGGAAGCGACAAAAGTTCCTTCAACACACAAGTTTCATTTACTATAAGATAGTGATCTCTGATGGGTTAAGAAAACTAGTCCAGGTTTACCAGATATGTGATGTGAATAGTCCACTAACTATAGTGGTTGATTTGGTGATGGCTACAGAAGGACGGTGAAGTAAATAGATGAATGAACACATTTATCTAATGGTGGTGTAACCTATTTCACTGGTTGATTACCTCAATAAAATAGTGGTGAGACCAGATGCCAACTTATATCTTCTAATTTTAATGCAATCACTGGATCTTTAGCTACAATAATTCTTATCCTTGTTTTCCCAATGAAATTAAGAGTTGAAGGTGTTCTCCCATTGACATAGGATGAATGTTTGAACCACATAATCCTTATGCATTCTATCCTTTTATTTATTATTTATGAATGTGTGAGTTATATAGAGAGTGTGTTTGAGGTTTCATTTTAGTGTGGTGAGTGGGATGAAAAGTCTTCATAGTTCTTGTACACGAAGCTCAAGGATAGGATCTTCTAGTTGTTTGAGTTCACCTATGCATTAACTATTGGTGTGTGTAATTATAGTGAACTGAAGTTCAAAATTTCAGTGATTTCACAAACATACTTCCCCTCCATTAAGTGGTATCCAAGCTTGTGTTTTTCTCACTCACAACACACTCAGAATCTTAGGGAATATTCACTTTTCCCATGGTGTTATATTGATTTTAGTTGAGGTTGCTGTCATTGTAAATATAACATTGGAAGAAGGAAAGGTCATGGTTGATAAATTTGATGAGACATATTTCAGTTTCTAACAGATGCAGTTTGAGGACCTCCTCAATCAAAAGGATTTGGAAGATCCATTAACTAGAGTTAAGATTGGTAAGATGGAGAAAGATGATTGGAAAAATTTGGTCAGAAAAAACACCAAGATTAGTGAGGATAGTATTGTTATGAAATGTGGTCTTTAATATCTAGGAGAAGAAGACTACGACTAAGATTATGGTGGCATTGGAAGACATGTAAGAGAAACCAATGACATTAAATAAAGTGTTTCTAATGAAACACTTGTTTATTATGTGGTTATTGGAAGGGAGGTTAGTGACAGATCATGTGAACAATTTCAACATGATCTGAAGTCAGTTTGAAGTAGTGGAAGTTACTTTCACAGATGATATCTGGTCAATTCTTTTGTTCTCATATTTACCAAAATATGGGGATGATGTGGTTATGCTGGTAAGTAATTCCTACAGAAATATTGATCTGGTGTTTTAGGATCTCCATAATTTAATCCTAAATGAGGAATTTCACATAATAGAGGTTCAAAAACATTTCAGCAATGCATTGAATTTTGGAGGAAGGGGATGCTCACCTCATAAGAAGAATTTCCAATGATCGAAAGATAATTCTAAGGATAGAAATCCTGGTAAATCGACTGGTCCAGTTCTCATTTGTTGGTTTTGTGGGAATCATGAACATATCCAAAGGAATTGTAGAAATCACAAGGAGGTTACTAGAAGTACATCCTTCATAAGTTAAAATTCCATTAATACAATGAAAGGAGGCAATAACATATTTCTTAGTGTTCACGTTCCATTGAATTCATTTGGCACAGGCAACTCACTCATGGAGGAGGATAATGCTATGCTTCAAGGTTTGAAACTTTGCAAACATAACAACATCACGGTGGAGGTAGTAGAGACTGACTCCCTTGTTCTCCTAGATCTCTCACAGGGAAAATCCTTCCTCCCCAGACTATCGTCTATCACATTCAACAATGAAAATGTCTTATAAATGAACAAATGGAAATTCTACACGCTTAGCGCAAAGGGAATAAAGTAGTGGAATATCTCGCATCCACGGATGCTCGGAGTAATTATTTACATACCTTTTACAGTATGGGATCACTTCCCAATGAGTACTTGAATATAGTGATAAGTCATGCTCTTGGACTTCATTTTTATCTCCCCCCTTTATCGGTGTAAACCATATTGTCCCTAGATTTTTTATGGTTTCCTTCTAGCTTTCATGAATAAAAATATCATATTTGGTGCAGATGCATGATCAATTATATGTTTGGATGTTTTTTCAAACTTTATTTAGTGGGTGATAATGATTTAAAAGTCATTGGATAGGTATATGTGAATATCTACATGCAAAATGAATTTTTCTTATGGTTGATGGATTTTAGACACATTCTAGATTTTTAGAAGAATCTCATATATGTAGGGAAGCTGGATAATGAAGGCTATAAAGAGACCTTCACCAATGGAGTTTGGAAATTTTATCAAGGGTCCATGGTAATGGAACAAGGAGTAATGGATGATACACTCTAATTGACTAAAATTTTAGATGGATGTGCAATGGAAAATACTAAAACTTCTAATGATATAAAGGTTTGGCATTGTAGACTCGGTCACATTACTGGTAAGAACATGGAGATTCTAGAAGGGAAAGACATACTGAGGATTGATCACAAAAACATCAAAAGTTATGAAATCTATGTGATGAAAAAAAAGAGAGTGTCTTTCAATTTGAATCATTAGAATCCCAGAGCCCGAAAGTTAGAATTAGTTCACTCAGATGTATAGGGACCAACCCTAGTTCGATCTCACATAGGATCTTTTTTAACTTTTCAAATTCATTGACGATTCAATGAGGAAGGTATGAGTTTATTTTCTTAAAAATAAATCTAATGTCTTTAGTGATTTTATATAGTAAAAATCCATAGTAGAAAGGTAGAGTTGTCAGAAGTTAAAATTCCCCTAATTAGATAATGGTGGTGAGTATAAAAAAAGTAACTTTCACAATTTCTATCAGAAAAAAGGAACCAGGCTGGAGAAGACCATACTCAAGACACTAAAATAAAATGGTGTAGCAGAGATAATGAATATGACTTTGATAGAGAAGACAATATGCATGTGCATGCACTCCATAATTCCAAAGGTCATTTGGGAAGAAGCAATAAACACTATTGCATATCTAGTCAACATAAGTCTAGCCTTTACTAAAATGTAGAGTTTACCAGAAGAACTATGGCCTGTCAATTTATAGGAAGTTTCCCACCTTATAGTGTTCGAAAGTTTAACTTATACTCTTATTGATGCAAATGATAAATACAAGTTGGAAGAAAATTACAAAGCTTGTTTTCTTGTAGGATATGAGAATGAAGACTTTGGATTTTGATTATGGAATAATGATCAATGGAATATCATCAGAAGTCGAGATGTTCACTTTAATGAGAATATTTTTTGGAAAGATATAAACTTCATTGAAGAATAAGTTTAGTGTTAGAACTCAACCATCAAATTACAAGTTGATCAAAATAAAATCACCAGAAATTTGAAACTTCTAGAGAGTTTAGATCAGATCATTTAATGTCTAGGAGTAAAACTAGGATAATACATGCCATAATGTTCAAGGACTACTAAAGCCCATACAAAAGATTTAGAAGGTTGAGAAATCAAAAGTTAGGGAATCATAAATTGTAGTACCAGAGGCTAGATTCTCAAGTTGAGTTGAGAATATCATAAAGAGTTAGGAATCTGATCCAAACATATGGAGTTGACATGAATTTATTACATCCAATGGTTGCATGGGACCTGGATCTCCAGAAGAGGTAGTGACACTCAGTGACTCAAAACAATGGGAGTCAACGATTGAAGAAAAAACAACTTCCTTGAAATCCAAAAGAACTTGGAAGATAACTGAACTACCAGAAGGTAAATAAGTACTTGGGAACAAATGAGTTTTCCTTTTGAAGGAGGAAGCTGATAGAAGTAGAATATGTAAGGCACAATTGGTAGTGAAAGGATTCCAACAGAAGGAAGAAATCAATTTATGAGAAATATTTTCACATGTAGTTAATCATATTACAATTTAGATGGTGTTGAGTTTAGTTTCTTTTAATGAACTACACTTAGAGCATATGAATTCTAATATTGGATTTCTTTACAGTGACTTGGAGGAGGAGATCTACATGAAGCATCCCAAGGGGTTTTGAGGACCGTCAGAAGGAAGGCCTTGTTTTTAAGTTGAAGTGAAGCCGCTACAACTTGAAACAAACACCTCGATAGTTGAACCATAAGTTCGCCACTTTCATGAAAGAGGAATGTTTCACATAATGTGACTCTCATCGTTGTTGTTATTAAAAGTCATATAATAATGGGACTTACATCACACTCTTACTCTATATTGATTCCATGTTGTTGGTGGGCCCAAAGAGTTCACAAATTCAAGAGATGAAGTGTAAGTTTTTTGGAATATTTTAAATGAAAGATCTTTGTAAAGCTATTAAAATCTCGAGGATAAGGATAGCGAGGGATAATCTAGCACTCCAGTGTTATACTAGAAAGAGTAAATCCGAAATATCATTGAAAAGTTACAAATGACCAAATGTAAGTTTGTCTCAATTCCCCTCGTCGGACACTTCAAGTTATCCAAGGCACATGCACCAACATCAGAAGATGAGGATCGATATATAGTGAAAGTATTATATGCATAATTTTTCAAAATATTAATACATGCAATGATTTATACGCGGCCAAATATTGCCTTTGTAGTGGGAGTTGTAAGTTAGTTCATGTCAAACCCTAGAAGGGAGCATTGGGAAGCCGTGAAGTGGAACATCCGATACTTGAAGGTATTATAAGATACAATGCTCTATTTTGGTGAAGATTATCATTTGCAAGGATTTGTAGATATAGTTTTTTTTGGGGATTAAGACACCCAAAAGAGCACAATAGGCTTTGTGTTTATGTTTAGTGGAATGATAATCAATTGGATGTATCAATTATATCTTATGGTTATTTTATCTACAACGGAAGTATAATACGTTGCAGAAACAGAAGCTGGAAAAGTGTTATTCTAGTTAATGTGCTTATTTAAGGAGTTTGGAAGGTCATTGAAAAGAGGATTTTTATTTTACGATAGCCAGAGTGAAATTCAACTTGCTCAGAATCCGATGTTTCACGCAATAATGAAACACATTGACTTGAAATTCCATTTCATACAATATCTACTAGAAGATAAAGTGTTAGAGATGCAGATGATTACTAAGAATAAAAATCCGATCGACATGTTTACAAAGGTTTTAGTCCTTGAAATTTTGAGTCAACACCATGGTTCAGTTGGACTTGGGTAAAAAGAAGTTAATGGAGAGCACTGCCTACATAAGGAAGAAGGATGAATTTTGCCTTAGTGTTGGAGAATGCTAAAGAAATACTTAAATCAGTCTCCAAGTGGGAGATTTTTGAGAATTGTGAAGCCTATTCAAGTCACCATATTCAACTTACTAGAAGGTGAAACTCTAGAATTTATCCTTTTCTTTGTTAGGGAAACGAAAACAACATCTTTAACACATAAGTTTAATTTTCTAGAAGATGGTGATCTTCCAATGGGATGAGAAGACTGGTTTAGGTCTACCTGATATGGATTGTGAACATTTCATCGGCTACAATGGTTGAGTCGGTGCTAACTACAGAAGAACAGTGATGTAACTTCCCTGGCTTGGTGCTCCCTCATGTGACCGAATCAGGTAGGCTACTAGACCTCATACACACCTCCTGTATACCATAGGGTGTTGACTAGTAGCGAGGGTGTAAGGAATATAGTGGGGAGAATATACCCTCAGGTACCGAGTTATAATAACAACAAAAATAATAGAAATAATCAAGCATGACAACCATAGTAGAATAAAGGGAAAACCAAACAATCCAAATAATAATAAATACCATGTAATGATTGACTAAATGTAACTAAATAACATGTTGAAAGTCATACAAGTAAAAGGATAAACAAACTCAATAAGACTCCAAAACCCCCAGTACCAAACCCCATGTCAGTCTTGTTTCCAAGCTCCAACCCATACAGCAATCAATCAATCAACATAGGGATTCTTTCCCTTGTCCATACTAGCATCCATGAAATTTTCCCAGTTACCAAATAAAAACTAAATAAAGTGTGAGTACAACTCAGTAGGCCAAAACCCATGGTGTTTAAACAGTCCAATTTGAATATATAGTTCATTCTGTAGTATGATAAACATAGGTATTAATTCATACATTAACACGAAACATCAAATAAACTGCTGACCCTCGGGCTCTAGGTTGACACCATAGGTCAGCCAAACATACTTTGGATCCATGTTGGATATCTCTATAAAGTGGTTGATCCTCCTACATAGGACATATCACCCATACTGGTGGAAGATTATCCCACATAGGATGAATTTATCATATCATGCCTCAAGTAACCAAGCAACACTAGGCTCCATGCGAATTTCCTATAATGGAGTTTCTTATATCTTTTTAGGGCATAATACCATGCCAAGGGGGAAAGTAACCATATTACATGAGGATCCATGAGAATTTTATATACTGAATCCACTTAGATCTTCCCAAGGTGCAAGACCATGATAAGGGGAAAGTAACCATCTCATATTGGGTTCCATGTGAATTACCCATGTTGGAGTCACTTATGTGTTCCCATAGCACAATAACATACTAGGGAAAAATTAAATACATCAATTGGTGGATTCTCATCCCTAGGATGAATCACTGGTACCACATATCAAGAGACAGTGAAACAAACCTTCAGGAAATATGACAACAAACATCATGTACAAGCAAGCCAAAAGAATATCTCCATCAATTTGTGGATTCTCTTTCCTAAGAAGAATCATTGATGGAATGCATCAAGTAACCAAACATAAACATGTTATCAAGTTATCATAATCCATATTATTCAATTATTCCAATTACCAAATTAACAATCCATTTATTCCCAAGTTACCAATTATCACGATTTACATGTTATGTCAAATCACACTAACAAGTTAGTTCTCCAATAATTTTCATTTAATCATAGAGATCTAGGTTTAACCAAACCCAGTTACAACCCAAGGTCAATGGTTGTCACACCACTCAGGTGATCACAAATTCCAGTCTCAACGCCAACAGACCCAATGAGATCCTAGGGAGGTCTAAGAATATTTTTTTTCAAAACAATGAGTTACCAATTTGGTTTGGTCACATGCATGAAATGCCATTGCAATCACACTTATTGCACATACTAGAGAAGCAAAACAGACATTAGGGAGATATTCTAGACCACCCACCTCAAAATAAAATAAGATGAAGAATATTATTCAACGTCTAAGGTAGGATCTAGGTTCCACCTTCCTTCCCTTCAATGAAAACCAAGAAACCTTTCAGTACAAGGTGTCAGATCTATATCCAAGTTTGACATCCCAAACTATGGTTTTCCCCAACTAAGAACCAATATATCATGATAGAGTATAAGGATCATGAGACTTACCTTCAATCTCTAGTCCTTGAAATTCCAAGATCCAATGGGGGTTTGCCTTTGGTTTGAATGGAACTCCCAAATCTCCTATGGAAGGGATGAAATTCGATAGAGAGGAGTGCACAATCTTAGAATTGCAGGGGACTGGGGTTTAAAATGTGTTTTGGGTGCACCACATTCATGACGTGAATAGGGGATTCACATTATGAATGCCTAGGTTTCCCATATATAGTGAGAAATCCATCGCCTCCAATTTAAAAACCCAGAAAAACCATTTCACATCATGAACCCCATTCACGCCTTGTTTATGTTTCTCAGGTCTACCCATATCCATTTAGGTTGTGAATGAAGTTCATAGGGTCTAATCCAAATCATTTACACCTTGTATGGGTTTCATGGTTCCTTCCTAGATTAATTCACATCATGTATTAACAATTCACAGTGTGAATTAATTTTGCAACCAGACTTCATCACCCCTTTTTTATTCCTACCATAACTAACCCATCCGAAATAAGGTCTCGATTACCAAGGAATAAACCATAAGTTAAAAAACTCAAATAAGCTTAACCAAAAACTTAAAGAGGGATGTACCTGGGAAAGATGAGATCTTACAACCTCCTCACCATATAACAGCTCGTCCCTGAGCTTCACTCCAAAGTGTCTATGGGGGTATCAGTGAACAAGTCTATCTATTGTGTTTTCATATCAGATTCCCTCTCCCGAGTCTCCTCTTGCACACACCCATGATGCCACTACACTCGCACCAGAGGCATGATCTTCTGTTGAAGATTCTTCTCACTACGGTCGATGATATGGATTGAATGCTCCTCATAGGATTCATTAACATTCAGATTTACATCATCAATTTCTATCATGTAATAAGGGTCAGGATGATATCTTTGAAGTTGCGACATGTGAAATATGTCATGCATGGCGCTATAGTGTCGTGGAAGGGTCAAACGATACACCACCAGACTGACCCTCTCCACTATCTCAAATGGTCCGAAAGACCTGGGGCCTAGCTTCCCTTGCTTCCTGATACGGAATTTCCCCATCCTAGGTGACACCTAAATAAAAACATGAGGACTAACCTCAAACTCTAGAGGTCTTCTCTGATTGTTAGCATATGATTTCTGTTGTATTTACATGGTTACCAACTACTTCCTGATTAACTAAAACTTCTCAGACGTCTCCTTCATGAGGCTAGGTCCAATGAGTGCATCCTCATCTACCTCTATCTAGCAAAGAGGAGAACACCACCACCTACCATACAAGGCCTCAAAAGGATCCATTTGGATCTTCACTTGGAAGATGTTGTTATAAGTGAACTCCATGAGTGTCATATTTCACTCCCAAGAACCACTGAAATCCAAAACATAGACTCATAACATATCCTCCATAATCTGAATCATCAATTCATATTAGATGTTAGTTTGAGGATGATAGGCTATACTCAGAAGAACTTTTGATCCTAGTTCCTTCTAAAGGCCCTTCTATAACCGAGACGTGAAATGGGGATCTCGGTCAGAGATGATGTTCCTCAGAACACTATGAAATCGAACTACCTCTTGCACATAAAGACTAGCTAGATTATCAATTGTGAAGATCTATATGATATATAAGAAGTGGGTGTCCTAGGTAATCCTATCATGAAATCCATAGTGAAATCATCCCACTTCCATTATGGAATGGGCAGTGGCTCCAATAGCCTTTCATGGCTCTGATACTTAACCTTCACCTGATGACAGGTGAAACATCTCACCATGAAGAACACTATCTCCTTCTTCATCCCTGACCACTAGTATTATCTACAGAGTTCACGAAACATTTTTTCAAAACTGGATGTACCATCTATTTAGATGCATGAAACTCTCTCATCATCTCCTCACATAAGCTCAGAGGAACCCATACACGGTCATGAATAAGAAGAATATCGATGCTGCCAAGAGACCCTCCAGATGGTGGCTCCCCACCATATAAGGTGCCCCTTAGAGATAATCCCTCATGATTAGATAACTACCCTCTCTTGATCCAGTATAGAAGTATGAATATAACAGATGTTGAAGTCAGAGCTACTCATCCACGAGACTCTTGGACATCTAGATACATGTCCTCAAGGAGTACCATAAATCACCACTCAAGACTCCCATATTGCCTCTATCCATGTCTTCCATATCAAGGCATTGAAATTTACATTTCCCTTGTTTGGAGTGTAAGCCATCTCAAAGTCTAATGACTACAAATACTCAACCCACCTCCTTTGTCGAAGGTTCGGGTCTCGTTGAGAAAAGATGTACTTGAGGATCTTGTGATCCATGTATACCACAAAACCTCCCTCCCAAAATGTAGTGTCACCAACATCTCAGGTTGTGTACCACCACAACTAGCTCCATATCACGAGTAAGGTAATTCCTCTCATGCAGTCTCATATGTTCAGATCCATAAGAGACCACTTAGTCCCCTTGCATTAGAACTAATTCGAGGCTGACTTCAGATGCATCGTAATACATAGTATGTTCTTTACCTAACACAGGTAAGGTGAGGATTGGTTTTGAGTTAATATTATTCTTCAACTCTTGAAAATATCTCTCATAATCATCTTACCAAACAAACTTCCCAAATTTCCATAGTTATCCTAGACATTGATTCTTCTAGATGGGGGAAGTCTTCGATTAAACGCTGGTAATAGCCTCATAGATCCATAAAGTTCCGAATCTCAAAGATGTTTTTGGACCACTCCCAAGACATCACGAACGAAACCTTCTCTAGGTCCACTACCACTCCAGATTCTAAGATAAAATGAAACAATAATTGCACTTTACCAATCCAGAAGTTATATTTGGATAGTTTGGTGTAAATCTGATGCTCTCTCAGTGTACTCATGACGGCGTTAAGATGTTGTACATGATCGTCTGTATACTAGGAGTATACTAAGATTCCATCAATAAAAACCACAACAAAATGATCTAGAAATGGGTGGAATATTCTATTCATCAAGGCCATAAACATCACCGATGTGTTCATCAGATCGAACAACATCATTATGAACTCAAACAAGCCATACATACTCCTAAAAGTAGTTCCGTGTAACATCCCAGACCCAGATTCCACTCAACAATGCCCCGAGACTAGTTGGACACATGGCCTCAAGTGCATCTCCCTAAACACCTGAGGCTGCCGACTTGCAGTGAAGGACTTGGGTATGTTTGTGGGGAGATTATGCCCTCTTATCAGAGTTTCACGCAACAGTATAAATCATATAACAATATTAGAAGTAGTATAACAATCATAAAAATAGATAAACAATAGTAATAGATAAACAATGCCCGAAGTAATCTCATTTAAAAATATGATGATACATGTCATGTTCTATAAAGCATCCAAAACAGGTACACAACAGTATAATACAATACATGTATCAAATTACCAAAAAGAAAAAAAGCACTATCTCTAAATAGAATCATGAGCCTCAGCTTGGTCCCGTGCTCTCCTGCTCTTAAGGATGGAACATAGTCAAGAATTGAACTGTGGGTGCTTACACCGGTCCCTAACTAATCCAAATAGTCTATTCAGGTACCCAATGGTGGCCCAAAAAGGGTGTGAGATACAAATCCCAGTAGGTAACTGCCCAAAGGTCTATAACAATCCAAGCTGTGTAGTATAAGCTAAGTAGTGTGCATAATATATCATAGCTAAGCATTAAATGAAAGTAAAGTTCCCATGGCATGTATACTACAAAACCAGTGAGAATAACCTCACAAGGCTCCTTGGAAAACAAGTTTTAAGCACCCATAACAATGCAGCTACATAGTAAAATAAAGAAAACACCATATCCATGCCATATACACCATGTCTCACAAAACCCATGACCTTTCCGTACAACCTGTAATACCATATCAACCATGGATGAGACGTATAACAAATTTTTAGACCACGAAGGGCCAAATACAAGGTGTAGAAGACCAAGGCATCCTCATAGAGTCCCGAGATCATCTCGATGGAAACTCGGTTAGGCTTGAGTTGGGTTCCAAGGAGCATGTATACCGACCATGTCCACTGTGAGCCCAACCAAACCAGATCCAAGGGGTAGCAAGGACCAAGGCATCCCATGGAATCAAGTCCTAAGGAGAAATCTCTATCCAAGGTATCCACTACCACTTTTAATACTCATAAGAGAAATGTCTATGGCGTCTATTGGAATCAAGATCCAAGGTTTTCCAACCAATACATCCACTACCATTCAATCCACATCTCATACCATTCTTAAATTCAAAATCATCCAATTCCATGAGTATACCCACTCATATAAAAATTCACATTCAACATATTCAATGAGCTACCCACTCATATCACAATTCACAATTAAACAATTAAACAAATCAATATCATGTATCACATGGAAAAGGAGGTAGTGCATCTCCTAATTAAGCAATTCAATATAATTTATTCCATTATGGGAATCCTCTAACTAGGATAAATCAAATCACACCCCTTGGGTGGTTTAAAAAAGGAAATATCAAAAGGCACAACCCATGGGTGACCTTGGTTTGGGCAATAACCTCCAACAAGTCTCATGGGAACAAAAGGGAATCCCTAACATGTTCCATTTCATTTAATTCAATTGTTCAATTCAATTTTAGGACTGCGTCAAAAATTATGGTGGGTGGAATAATGAAAACTAGCTTAATAAAGCACCAAACCAAATGGGAAAAGTATATACCACCTATCATAGGTCAGTAGTGGAGTGCTCATCCAGTATCAGCTCCTGATTCGACTCGGATCAGGAGAAAAACAAAGAACAAATGAAGAACCTAGAAATAGGGAAAGTCAAATTGAAACTAAATAACTTCATTGATTCAAAGTTAAATGATTAATGACATAAAAGGAATTGAGTACTCACTGATGTAGATCCAATGAGACTAACGACGCTTGATTCTAAGATTATATGGAGGAATGAGATCAAAGCCTACCCAAGGGATTCAAAAATATCTCCCAAGTGTACTACAATCCAATGTGGGAGAAGAGAGAAAAATTAGGTTTGAAATAAAGGATTAATTAAGGGTAGTCTGGTAATTTCAAAAAAAAAATACAGGTCACACGGTTTGGCCACACAATTGTCCAAACAATGCGCCTTTTGTTGTAGGAAGGGGCACCCTACACAGTTTGACTAACCATACAGAAACCGTGAAAAAATCCTCTATCAAAAGTCTACAATTTTTTACATGACTGTGCACCCCAAATCACATGGTTTTGAAAAACCATGTGAGCTCCTCCAGCCCAGTGTCTAGCCTCACATGGTTAGGAGTAACCATGCAGACTGCCCCACACAGTTTCTACTAACCATGCAACAAGCCCTTTTCTCCCTAAAAGTTGGGTTTTGGGCTCCGACCAAGCCCTAGGCACCCTTGATACCCCTGTGACCTCAAAGGGTATTCAAATTAGGCTATAATTAAGCATTTAAACTGAAAAAATGATCTATACCTCATACAAAAACCTAGGTTCTTATGATATTCTCCCTTAAAGAAATTCATCCTCGAATTACACTCTCAAGGGTGGTCGAGATTTATCTGAGAACAACTTCAGACATTGAGTACAAATGTCGGCCTCCTGCTCCCAAGTCTTGTCCTATAAACGGTTGTGCTTCCATAGCACCCATACTAGAAGAACTGATAGCCTCAGAGAACCTTCATGCTCCTGCCCATGATGAAAATCAAATACTCCTCAAAGGACGAATCTACCTGTAACTTAACCTCCTTGGGATGAAAAGTATGAGACAGGTCTGAATGATAACGATGTAGACATGATACATAGAAGACGCCATGCCTGTCTTGGTACTACTGAGGTAATTACAACTGATAGGCTACCGAACTGACTCTCTCTAGAATCTCAAACCACCTGATATATCGCAATGAAATCTTATCCTGTCTCATGATCTGTCTGTGTCCCAACCTCAGTGAAACACGTAAAAGACCTGATCCCAAACCTCGAACTCTAGAGGTTGTCTGTGGTGATCGATGTAAGATTTCTATTGAGACTATGCAGTACCCATCCAATTTTGAATCAACTGGACCTACTCAGAAGTCTCCTACATGAGATGTGGTCCCAGTAAAACTTCCTCACCCGCCTCTAACCAACATAAGGGCGATCAACATGGATTACCGTACAAAACCTCATAAGGTTCCATCTGTATCATCACCTGATAAATTTTATTGTAGGAAAACTCAACTAGGGATATATTCCTCTCCCAAGAGCCCCCAAAATCTAGGATTCATTCTTGTAGCATATCCTCAATATGACATCCCAACTTTTTGTTACATAACTTTTCATTACATTTTTCAAACAGAGGATCTTTAAAGTCCAGTGTATTTGAAATTAGGAATGTAATACATGAAAACATATAACATTATTCAGACCACATATAATTCTTCATAATAGGTTCATCCTAAGTAAAATTATTGCATCTCATAACCTGGAGACATACATCAAATGAAAGGGTGAGCAGAAGGCCCAGTAAGGAAAGCAAGTGAAACGATTTACATGTGAATTTGAGCAATATCAATAAGAACATGTAGATAAAGAGGCATGTAATAATAATAATAACTTGAAAAATAACTTTAAAATGTTTCTATAACATTTAATTTAGACATTAATGAACATATTACCAAGGTCCAACCCCAAGGTGTCATAAAAATTAACAAGGTTATTCACCAAGGTATCGTAAAAATTGTCATTTATAGAGATTAAATTATTTACCCAATGAATTGGAGCAATATCAGGGAACACCATTAATATGTATTTATTTTCATGTGATCCAAATATATCATAATCATAAATTTCATAAATAAACTAAAGATAATAAAATAAATGAGTTTCATATTAAAATCGCGAAGTTTTAAAAAGTGCTTAAAAACAAGATCATTATGTCATTTATAACCAATGGAAAGGGAATAAGGGTTTTATGTATATAAATTCTAGAATAAAATATATAATTTTTTATTTCTTGATGAATAATCTTGGAAATAAAATAGGTTTGGGTATTTACATAAATAAAACAAGAGAATTTATTGAGAAATATAGAGAGATTTTGAGATGAATATTCTGTAGCATAACGGTTATACAACATGGTTTTAGAAAACATTAAAAAGAGAGTGGAAAAGGGTTAAACACTCATAAATAACTCATAATATAGTATAGGGACATAATAAAATGTAAATAAGATCATGGTATGTATATTTTAATGAAAAACCACATGAAAAGGAAACTTGAAAGAAAAGAGAAGATGCGATTTCTTTTACGAAAATTCAGCAGCCTAACGGCGTCACTTAAAAATTCAGAAAACGAGTTGATAAGAGAATAAAGTGCCTCTCATAATTTGGAAATAAAATGGAAATAAATAATGATATATAAGAACATACCCCCACATAATAAAATGGAAACTAGAAGACATAACATAAAGGAAGTCATGACTAAAAGAGGAGGGTGAAAGGTTCCCTTACCTTGAAGAGTAACTTCAAAAACTCAAAGGTTGGGACCTTGGGGGGATTGAGGAAACCTTTGGAGGACTCCTTGGGAGGTAAAAAGACCAGATCTTTGTTGAGGAGGAATTTGGAATGAAATGAATGAAGGAATGAGTTAGTATTCATAGCAAAAGTGAGGGAATATTTTATTAATTTCCAAAGGACGCCTCATTAGTGGTATTTGAAAAACCATGGGTTTTCACATGGTATTTGCCCATGGTATTGGACACTTGAGATACCTAATAACAAATATTACCATACATAAGCCAACCAGAATTATTACATCATGATTACATCATTAATGATTTCATTAAACACATCGAAACTCAAAACTTTATTTTCACTATTCACCGAAAAACAAAACATTTTATAAAAATATCATAAATTCACCCTAACCTAATATTGATGCTCTAAATTCAAAAATTAACTTCATTTTATGAAAATAATTTTCTAATTATGAGATATTTAATTTTTAAGTAAAAACACTATTTACCCAAAAAATACTAATAATTAACTAATAATTTCTGAAACAATCATTTACTTATTCTATTATATCACATTACCTAATCAAGATGCCTAAATAATATTTATACTTTATTAAGTGAGGTTACTATTCCATTGGTCACATTACTATTCATAAGGGTAATATTACTATTCATAATTTACTATTTACTAAAAATTAAGTTGATCTTATTAGAATCCAAATTTTTTACTGATCATAACTGTAAAAGACCATTTTTTGAAAATAATTTCACATTATTAATTATTTAAAGTATAAAAAATATTTTGAAATAATTTTTTTCAATATTCATCAATAATACGGAACTTCTATAATTTCATCCTATATTAATCTTGATATTTGAAATTCACAATTTTTACCACACTAAGAAATAACAATTTTATTTATACAAAAGGATTACAAAAAGTAACCAAGGTCTCATTACATAGCCCCTTATAACACCTGCACAGGACCTAAGAGTAAGGTGTGCAATGGTGATAGAATCTTGGGGCAGCTTAGACAACATTGCTTGAGTGGTGATTTTTATCAGCTTGAACTTATTCTGTAAGCGATTCCATTCAAGGTTAACATGTTGGAGTTCAGATTGGGCTTGGTCGAGAGAAAATCCGAGTGATGCTACCTCCTTCCCAAGATTTGACAGATGAACTTTGTATGTCCCAAGTCTACTGTATGATTCCATCAACTCTTCATAATAAATTAATTAATCACAATCATTTGTATTTATAAAAAATAATCATAAAGTTAAGAGTATAGTTTCCAATGGTCATATTGACTAACAACCATATAATAGTCAAAACCCAATAGTCACATTTTAATTATACTCACTTTATTAATAAAAGGATATAGTTTTGTTTAGTACAAAAATAAAATAACACCCAAATTCAAGAAACAAATATTATTCAAACTTTGATGGTATGTGTATATATCACATTTCTCCCCATAAAGATAGTGCCTCTATATCTACAGAGCAAAAATGACCGTAGCTAGATCAAGATCATGCATAGGATAGTTCTTCTCATGAGTCTTCAACTGTCGAGATGCATAAGCAATGACTTTGTCATTTTTCATGAGGATGCACCAAATCCCTTTCAGAGATACATCGATAAAAATAATGAATCCTTCTCCACTTGAGGGCAGAGTTAACAGAGGTGCAATAACCAATCTCTTCTTCAACTCTTGGAAACTTTCCTCACACTCCTTGGTCTAGATGAACTTGACCCCTTTTTGAGTTAACTTGGTTAATGGATTATAAATTCGTGAAAAGTTTTTCACAAACCTCCTATAATATCCTGCTAATCCAAGGAAACTGTGAATCTCAATTATTGTTGTAGGTTGAGGCCGCTCATCTAAAACCTTTGTCTTTGCAGGGTCAACTGTGATTCCTTTATTGGTTACAATGTTCCCAATAAAGAAAATTTTTGTAACCAAAATTCACATTTGATAAACTTTCCAAAAAGCCTCTCCTTCCATAGAGTTTAAAAAATAACCCTTAAATGATCATCATGCTCCTCACAACTTTTAGAATATATCAAAATATCATCAATATAAAGTACCATAAAGT
This sequence comes from Viscum album, assembly GCA_963277665.1. Lineage (NCBI taxonomy): Eukaryota > Viridiplantae > Streptophyta > Magnoliopsida > Santalales > Viscaceae > Viscum > Viscum album. The sequence continues at coordinate 156,224,590 of OY728138.1, forward strand.
TATCAAGGTAGTGATTAAAGACTCTATTCATTAAATCCATAAAAATAGTAGGGGTATTAGTCAGTCCGAAGGGAATAACCACAAACTCATAATGCCCATATCTTGATCAGAAGGCAGTTTTTGGAATATCTTCTTTCTTCACCCTTAATTGATGATATCCAAATCGAAGATCAATCTTGGAGAAGAATTGAGACCCAAAATGTTGGTCAAATCAGTCATTAATTCTTGGAATAGGGTATTTGTTCTTTACTATGATCTCGTTCAGTTCTCTATAATCAATGCATAGCCGCATTGATCCATTATTCTTCTTCACAAATAGGATAGGTGCTCCCCAAGGAGACATACTCTTTCAGATAAACCCCTTCTCCAAAAGATCTTGGAGTTGTTTCTTTAAATCCTCCAGCTCCACATTTTCCATCCTATATGGGTTCTTTGATATCGGATGAGACCCAGGTACGAGTTCAATAGAGAAATCTAACTCTCTTTCTGGGGGAGGTCTGGGTAACTCCTCCGGAAATACATCAATGTATTTTTGGATGATGGGGACATTTTCTATCCCTATAATCCCATTTCCTTCTTCTTCACCGATCAAATCTATCAACAAGGATATAGGAGGTTCTTCTATACAAAGACCAGGTTGAGATATATCTCCTTGGAAGATAACTATAGGTTTTCCATTCAAGACTACTGATATTTTCTTACTTCTGTATTTTATCTTAGCATTATACTTTGAGAGCCAGTCCATCCCTAGTATAATGCTGAATTCCAGTATGGGAATGACTACTATATTTGCGATAAGATTGTTCTCACTAAAGTAAATACTAGAGTTTCTAAACACTAACGATAGTTGGATAATCCCACCAGGAGTCTTGACTGATAACTTTACTTTTAGAAATTCAGGGGTTGATTCTAAATTCTTTGAAAACTTGGAGGAAATAAAGGAATGCGTAGAACCAGAGTCAAACAAAGTACTTGATAGCTTTGATAGAACAACAAGAGTACCTTCCACCACACCATTTGAAGCTTCAACATCAGTTGTCATGATAGAAAAACACGCCCTTTATACCTTGGCCTTTATTGAGGCTAATGGTGGTTCCCATCCACTACCCTCAGATTTGGAAAGTGATTAGAAAAGTGCCCAAGTTGTCCACAGTTATAGAATTGGACATCAGGTAGGGCCTGTGCCATATTCCCCTTGTTTTTAGTGTTGGGAAGTTTAGGCTTCACCTCACCATGACAATTCCACGCAATATGGACATCTATTCCACACTTTTAGCACTTCCTGCTCCCAAGCAGGTAATTCCCCGAATGCTTCTTCCCAAATTTATTAATTGTGGGATGTTGCAATTACTTGCCTCCTCTTACCTGATTAAAGGTTCTCTCTAAGCTGGTCTCGATTGATCTCTTCTTTTCATTGGATTTATGAGACCACTACGTCTCACTGAACTCCAATTCGACTTTCATCACACTCTGCACAATCTCCTCATAGATATCATAGTCTCAGTTGGATAGATTATTCTGTAGATAAGGTCTTATTCCACCAAAGAATATATCAACCTTCCCATTTGGAACCATAAAAAGCTAGAGGTGTAATGTGAAATCCTTGTGAAGTTCATCTCGTAGCTTCCCACATATTCATTCTCCTTCTTCTTCAGCTCGAGAAACTCTTTATCCATTTTTTTCTCTAAGAAAAAGGGAAATAATTATTGAAGAAGATCCCTCTGAACTCTTCCCACTCCATATCTTCAACCTCCACTCTTGGCCTCACATTTTTAATCAGTTCCCACCACTGATCAGCTTCTCCCTCTAAGCGGTAAATAGCCAGGGTGACCTTCTCTTGTTCTGAATAGCAGAGCACAGAAAAGATCTTCTCGATAGATCTGATTCACTGTTCAACAATCAATGGTTCAGTAGATCCACTGAAGGTTGGTGGTCATTGACACATAAATGACTAAATAAAATATTTTTCCCTTCACGGTGAGATTGGTCTCTCAGCTTGATTCAAGTTATTTCCCATAACTTGAGTAAGTTGGTTAACTATTCTCATGAAAGTTTCCATTCAAACTTTCATCCGAGGACCATCAGTGCATGGTCCATTGCGGTCACCATTTTCACAGTTCCTCCCATTTCTCACCATTTTCTAAAAGAATAAAACCTTAGTGAGAATCTTATTTCATTTACGAATCTTTTAACTATAAATAATTTTATGTTTTAAAACTTCATGATTAAACAATTAAATTTCTCTATAAATCCTTAATAATGATTCATAAAAATATTGTGATTAACCAAACATATCCCTCAGGAGCGTCAAATTAGGAGTGCAGCAAGACCCGTTGTCATATACCAGGATACCCTGGGTCAAGCCCGAAGCTCCTTGTCAGAGTTTTCACTCCTAGTCATATCTGTGCCAGATCCACATCCACTTGTTCGTATCCAGACAAGTATTTATTTGTTCGGAAACCACTTACTTAATATTTCATGAAAATACCAGATAATTTTCCTATATTTGAAATTTTATATAGGGTTATTCATAAAGTTTTCATATCCTAATTTCCATAAATAACTAAACTATCCTTTGATACCAACTATGACATCCTGCCTTTCTATTACATAACTTTTCATTACATTTTACAAACAATGGATCCTTAAAGTCTAGTGTCTTGGAAATTAGGAACATATTACATGAAAACATATAAAATTATTCTAAACCAAATATAAGGCTTCATCATAGGTTCATCCTAAGTACAATTACTGCATCTCATAACCTGGATTCATACCTCAAAGGAAAGGGTGAGCAGAAGGACCAGTAAGGAAATCAAGTGAAGTAATTTACATGTGAACTTGAGTGATATCAATAAGAACATGTAGATAAATAGGAATATCATAATAATAATAACTTGAAACATAACTTGAAAATTTTTCTATAACATTTAATTTATAAATTCATGAACATATCACAAAGTTCCAACCCTAAGGTGTCATAAAAATCACCAAGGTTATTCACCAAGGTATCATAAAACTTGTCATTTCTAGAGATTAAATTCTTTACCCAATGAATTGGAGAGCTATCAGAGCACATCCTTAATATGTATTTATTTTTATGTGAGTCACATATATTATAATCATACATTTCATAAATAAACCAAATAGAATAAAATAAATGAGTTTTAATATCAAAATCGTGATGTTTTAAAAAGTTCTTAAAAACAAGATCATTATGTCATTTATAACCCATGGAAAGGGAATAAGAGTTTTATATATGTCAATTCCAGAATCAAATATATCATTTTTTATTTCTTTATTAATAACCCTATAAATGAAATAGGTTTGGGTATTCACATAAATAAAATAAGATAATTTCTTGAGAAAGATAGAGAGATTTTGAGATGAATATTCTGCACTATAACGACTATACAACATGGTTTTATAAAACATTAAAAAAAGAGGGTAAAAGGGTTAACCACTCATAAATAACTCATAATATAGTATAGGGACATAATACAATGTAAATAAGATCATGGTATGGATATTTTAATGACAAACTACATGAAAAGAAAACTTGAAAGAAAAGACAAGATGTGATTTATTTTAAGAAATTTCGGCAGCCTAGCGGCGTCACTTAAAAATTCAGAAAACTAGTTGAGGAGAGCGGAAAGTATCTATCATAATTTGGACATAAAATTTACAGCAATAAGGATATAGAATAACATACCCCCAAATAATAAAATGGAAACTAGAAGTCATAACATAAAGGAAGTCGTGACTAAAAGAGGAGGGTGAAATGTTCCCTTACCTTGAAGAGTAACTTCAAAAAATCAAAGGTTGGGACCTTGGGGGATTTAGGGAGCCTTGGGAGGACTCATTGGGTGGTAAAAAGACCATATCTTCATTGATTAGGAATTTTTAATGAAAGTAATGAAGGAATGAGTTGGTATTTATAGCAAAAGTGAGGGAATATTTTATTAATTTCCAAGGGACACCTCATTCGTGGTATTTGAAAAACCATGGGTTTGACCATGGTATTGGCCACATGAGACACCTCATAAAATATCTTACTTTGCAAAAGTCAACCAAAATTATTACATCATTAATGATGTCATTAAACACACTGAATCTCAAAACTATATTTTTACTATATACTGAAAAACAAAACATTTTATAAAAATATCATAAATTCACCCTAACCTAATATTGATGTTCTGAATTCAAAAATGAACTCCATTTTTTGAAAATAATTTTCTAATTATGAGATATTTAATTTTTAAGTAAAAACACTATTTACACAAAAAAATACTAATTCTTAACTAATATTTTTTGAAATAGTTATTTACTTATGCTATTATATCACATTACTTAATCAAGATGCCTAAATTATATTTATACTTTCTTAAGTGAGGTTACTATTCCATTGGTCACATTACTATTCATAAAGGTAATATTACTATTCATAATTTACAATTCACTAAAAATTAAGTTGATCTTATTAGAATCCAAATTTCTTACTAATCACAACTATAGATGATCATTTTTTGAAAACAATTTTACATTATTAATTATTTAAAGTATAAAGAAATATTTTAAAATACCTTTTTTTCAATATTCATCAATAATATAGAACTTCTATAAATTCATCCAATATTTATCTTGATATTTGAAATTCAAAATTTTTACCACACTAAGAAATAATAATTTTATTTATAAAAAGGATTACACAAAGTAATTAAGGTCTCGTTAATAGCCCCTTATAACACCTGCATAAGACCTAAGAGTAAGGTGTGAAATGATGATAGAATTTTAGGGCGACTCAGACAACATTTCCCGAGTGGTGATTTTTATCAACTTGAACTTCTCCTATAAGTGATTTTGTTCAATCTTAACATGTTGGAGTTCGGATTGGGCTTGATCTAGTGCAAATCCTAGTGATGCTACCTCCTTCACAAGCTCCAACAGATGGGCTTCGTATGGCCTGAGTCTACTGGATGAGGCCATTGACTCTTCTTTCTGTATTAATTTACCATGTTCATTTTTATTTATAAATAATAATAATAACTTTAAGAGTATAGTTTCCAACGGTCATATTGACAAACAACCATATAACAGTCAAAACCCTATGGTCTCATTTTAATTATACTCACTTCATTAATAAAAGGATATAGTTTTGTTGAGTACAAAAATAAAATAACAACCAAATTTAGGAAACAAATATTATTCAAACTTTGATGGTCTGTGTATAAATCACATTTCTCCCCATAAAGATAGTGCCTCCATATCTTCATAGAAAAAATGACCACAACTAGCTCAAGATCATGCGTAGGATAGTTCTTCTCATGAGTCTTCAACTGTCGAGATGCATAAGAAATGACTTTTTCATTTTTCATGAGGATGCACCCAAGACCATTTAGAGATGAATCGCTAAAAAAAATGAATCCTTATCCACTTGAGGGTAGAGTTAAAATGGGTGTGGTAACCAATCTCTTCTTTAGCTCTTGGAAATTTTCCTCACACTCCTTTGTCCAGATGAACTTGACCCCTTTTCGAGTTAACTTGGTTAATAGATTAGAAAGTTGTGATTTTTTTTCAAAAACCTCCTATAATATCCATCTTTTCCAAGGAAACTAAAAATATCAGTTATTATTATAGGATGAGGCCACTCCTCTATAACCTTTGTCTTTGTAGGATCAACTGTGATTCCTTCATTTGTTATAATGTTCCCTAATAAAGAAACATTTTGTAACCAAAATTCATATTTTCTAAACTTTCCAAAATGCCTCTCCTTCCATAGAGTTTTCAAAATAACCCTTAGATGATCCTCATGATCCTCACAACTTTTGGAATATATCATAATATCATCAATAAAAACTACCACAAAGTTATCAAGGTAGTCCTTAAAGACTATATTAATCAAATACATAAAAATAGCAGGGGCATTAGTCATTCCTAAGGGCATGAAAACAAACTCATAATTCCCATATCTTGACCGGAAGGCAATTATTTGAATATCTTTTTTCTTCACCTTCAATTGATGATAACCAGATTGAAGATCAATCTTAGAGAATAATTGAACCCCACAAAGTTGGTCAAATCAGTCATTAATTCTTGGAAGAGGGTATTTTTTTCTTTACTATTATCCCGTTCAGTTCTCTATAATCAATTCATAGCTGCATTGATCCATCCTTCTTTTAACAAAGAGGATAGGTGCTCCCCAAGGAGACACACCTAGTCAGATAAACCCCCTTTCCAAAAGATCTTGGTGTTGTTTCTTTAATTCCTCCATCTCCACATTTTCCATCCTATACAGGGTCTTTGATATCGGATGAGACCTAGGTATGCATTCAATGAAGAACTCTACCTCTCTTTCGAGGGGAGGTCCAGGTAACTCCTCAGGAAATACATCAATGTATTCATAGATGATGGGGACATTTTCTATCCATATACTCTCATTTCCTTCTTCTTATTCACCAATCAACTCCATAAAGAAGAATATAAGAGGTTCTTATAAATAAAGATTAGGTTGAGATATCTCTCCTTGGAAGATAACTGTAGATTTTCTATTCAAGACTACTATTATTTTCTTGATTCCGCATTTGATCTTAGCATTATACTTTGAGATCCAGTCCATACCAAGTATAACATCGAATTCTAGCAAGGGAATGAATACTATATTTGTGATAATATTTTTCTCACTAATGTAAATACTAGAGTTTATAAACACTGACGATGCTTTGATAATCCCACCAGGAGTCTTGACCGATAACTTTACTTTTAGAAATTCAAGGGTTGATTCTAAATTCTTTACAAACTTAGAGGAAATAAAGGAATGCATAAAACCATAATCAAACAAATTACTTGATAGATTTGATAGAACAACAAGATTACCTTCCACCACATCATTTGAAGCTTCAACATCAGTTGTCGTGATACAAAAAGCACGACCTTTCTCCCTTGGCCTTTGTTGAGGCTGATGGTGGTTCCCCTCCACTGCCCTCAGATTTGGACAGTGATTGGAAAAGTGCCTAAGTTTTCCACACTTATATCATTGGACATCATGTAGGGTCTGCACCATCTTCCCCTTGTTGTTAGTGTTGGGAAGTTGAGGCTTCACCTCATTACGACAATTCCGCACAATATGGTCATCTCTTCCACACTTGTAGCACTTCTCGCTCCCAAGAAGGTCGCTCCTCAAATGATTATTTCCGCATTTATTACACATGGGATGTTGCACTTCCTTACCTCATCTTACCTGATCAAAGGTACTCCCTAAACTGGTCTCTATTGATCTCTTATTTTCATCAGATTTATGTGACCACTGTGTCTCACCGAACTCCAATTCGACTTTCATCGAACTCTGCACGATCTCCTCATAGCTATCATAGTCTCTATTGGAAAGATTTTTCCATAGATGAGGTCTTAGTCCACCAAATAATCTATCAAACTTACCAATTGGATTCATGAAAAAGCTATAGGTGTAACATGAAAGCCTTGTGAAGTTCATCTCATAGCTTCCCACAGATTCATTCTCCTTCTGCTTCAGCTTGAGAAACTCCATCCCCATTTTTGTTCTCATAGAACGAGGGAAATAATTATTAAAGAAGATAACCCTGAACTATTCCCACTCCATAGATTCAACCTCCACTCTTGGCCTCATATTTTTAATCAGTTCCCACCAATGATCAACTTCTCCCTCTAAGCGGTAAATAACCAGGGTGACCTTCTCTTATTCTAAACAGTTGAGCATAGAAAAGATCTTCTCGATAGAGCTGATACACTATTCATCAATCAATGGGTCAGTATATCCACTGAATGTTGGTGGTCTTTGACGTATAAAGGACTCAACAAAATGTTTTTCTCTTCACAGTGAGATTGGTCTCTCAGCTTGATTCAAGTTATTTCCCATAAATTGAGTAAGTTGGTTCATTATTCTCATGAATGTTTCCATTCCAGCTTCCATCAGAGGGCCGTCAGTGCATGGTCCATTGCGGTCACCATTTTCACAGTTCCTCCTATTGCTCTCCATTTTCTAAAATAATAAAACCTCAGTGAGAAGCTTATTTCATTTACAAATCTTTTAATTATAAATAATTTTATGTCTTAAAACTTCATGCTTAAATAATTACATTTCTCTATAAATCCTTCACAATGATTCAAAAAAAGATTGTGATTAAACAAACATATCCCCCAGGAGTGTCAAACCAGGAGTGCATCAAGTACCGTTGTCATGTACCAGGATACCTCAGGTCAAGACCAAAACTCTTTGTCAAAGTTTTCACTCCTAGGTACATCTGTGTCAGAGCCACATCCACTTGTTCGTATCCAGACAAGGATTTATTTGTTCGGAAACCACTTAATTAATATTTCACCAAAATACCAGGAAGTTTTTATATATTTTAACTTTTATATAGTGTTATTCATAAAGCTTTTATATCTTAATTTCCATAAATAACTAAACTATCCTTTGATACCAACTATGGTATCCTGCCTTTTTATTACATAACTTTTCATTACATTTTACAAATAGAGGATCTTTAAAGTCTAGTGTCTTGGAAATAAGGAACATAATACATGAAAACATATAACATTATTATAAACCACATGTAAGTATTTATCATAGGTTCATCCTAAGTACAATCACTACATCTCATAACCTGGAGACATACATCAAAGGAAAAGGTGAGCAGAAGGCCAAGTAAGGAAAGAAAGTGAAACAGTTTACATGTGAACTTGAGCGATATCAATAAGAACATGTAGATAAAGAGGAATATCATAATAATTATAACTTTAAAAATTAAATTAAAATGTGTCTAAAACATTTAATTTATACATTCATGAACATATCACCAAGGTCCAACCCCAAGGTGTCATAAAAATTACCAAGGTTATTCACCAAGGTATCATAAAACTTGTCATCTCTTGAGATTAAATTATTTACCTAATACATTGGAGTGATATTAAGGGGAACCCTTAATATGTATTTATTTTAATGTTATACAAATAGATAATAATAATAATACATTTCATAAATAACCCAAATAGAATAAAAGAAATGAGTTTCATATCCAAATCACGACGTTTTTAAAAAGTGCTTAAAAACAAGATCATTATGTCATTTATAACCCATGGAAAGGGAATAAGGGTTTTATATATATCAATTCCAGAATAAAATATATAATTTTTTATTTATTGATGAATACCCTTATAAATTAAATAGGTTTTGGTATTCACATAAATAAAATAAGATAATTTCTTGAGAAAGATAGAGAGATTTTGAGATGAATATTCTGCAGCATAACAACTATACAACATGGCTTTAGAAAACATTAAAAAGAGAGGGTAAAAGGGTTAAAAAATCATAGGTAACTCATAATATAGTATATGGATAGAATAAAATGCAAATAATATCACAATATGGATATTTGAATGACAAACCACATGAAAAGGAAACTTGAAAGAAAAGAGAAGATGTGATTTCTTTTACAAAAATTCAGCAGCCTAACAACATCCCTTAAAAATTCAGACAACTAGTTGATGAGAGCAGAAATGGTTTATCATCATTTGGACATAAAATTAAAAGCAATAAGTATATATAAGAACATACCCCCACATAATAAAATGTAAACTAGAAGACATAACATAAATGAAGTCATGACTAAATGATGAGGGTGAAAGGTTCCCTTACCTTGAAGAGTAACTTCAAAAACTCGAAGGTTGGGACCTTGGGGGGATTGAGGGAACCTTGATAGGACTCCTTAGGTGGTAAAAAGATCATATATTTGTTGAGGAGGAATTTGGAATGAAAGGAATTTGGAATGAGTTGGTATTTATAGCAAAAGTGAGGGAATATTTTATTAATTTCCAAGGGACACATCATTAGTGGTATTTGAAAAACCACGGGCTTGCCCATGATATTTTACCATGGTATTGGAAACTTGGGACACCTCATAACATATATTACTGTACACAAGTATACCTAAATTATTACATCATGATTATATCATTAATGATGTCATTAAACTCACCGAAACTCCAAACTATATTTTTACTATTCATTGAAAAACAAAACATTTTATAAAAATCTCATAAATTCATACTAACCTAATATTGATGTTATGAATTAAGAAATGAACTCCATTTTATGAAAAATAATTTTCTAATTATGAGATATTTAATTTTTAAGTAAAAACACTATTTACCCAAAAAAATACCAGTACTTAACTAACAAACTCTGAAACAGTTATTTACTTATGCTATTATATCACATTACCTAATCAAGATGCCTAAATTATATTTATACTTTCTTAAGTGAGGTTACTATTCCACTGGTCATATTACTATTCATAAGGGTAATATTTCTATTCATAATTTACTATTCATCAAAAATTAAGTTTATCTTATTAGAATCCAAATTTCTTACCGATCACAACTGTAGAATACCATTTTTTGAAAATCATTTCACATTATTAATTATTTAAAGTATAAAAAAATATTTTAAAATACTTTTTTTTTCAATATTCATCAATAATATAGAAATTTATAAATTCATCCTATATTTATCTGGATATTTGAAATTCACAAATTTTACCACAATAAGAAATAAAAATTTTATTTATAAAAAAAGATTACACAAAGTAACTAAGACCTCGTTACATAGCCCCTTATAACACCTACATAGGACCTAAGAGTAAGGTGTGCAATGGTGATAAAATCTTGGGGTGGGTTGGACAACATTGTCCGAGTGGTGATTTCTATCAGCTTAAAATTCTCTCATAAGCGATTCCGTTCAAGCTTAACGTATTGGAGTTTGGATTGGGCTTGGTCGAGAGAAAAGCCTAGTGATGCTACCTCCTTCCCAAGCTTTGAAAAATGGGCTTCGTATGACCCGAGTCTACTGGATGAGTCCATCGACTCTTCTTTTTTTATTAATTAACCATGATCATTTGTATTGATAAAAAATAATCATAACATTAATAGTATAGTTTCCAATAGTCATATTGACCAACAACCATATAATAGTCAAAACCCAACGGTCTCATTTTAATTATAATCACTTCATTAATAAAAGGATATATTTTTGTTGAGTAAAAAAATAAAATAACACCCAAATTTAGGAAAAAAATATTATTAAAAGGTTTGGGTCATTACACTCAAGCACCTGTATAATACACTCCGACTGACCATCAGTCTGAGGGTGGTATGTTGTGCTCAAAAGAACCTATGTACCTAGTGACCTCTACAAACTCTACCAAAAACAAAAAGTAAATTGGGTATCCCTATTTGAAACGATAGTGTGCAAGACCCCATGAAGTTATACTATCTCACAAATATACAAACTCCCAAGCTCATCAACACTGAAGGTCATATTTATCGATAGGAAATGAGAAACCTTCTTGAGTTTGTCAAAAACAACTCACACAACATTGATACCTCAAGGTGACCTTGGTAAACTAGTCATGAAATCCATATTGAAATCATCTCATTTACACTCAGGAATATGTAGATGATATAAAATTATTACTGGTTGCTAATGTTCCACCTTCACCTATTGATAGGTGGAACACCTCATAACCAAACTAGCTACCTATCACTTCATATCCGACCATCAGTACTAATGACGCAAGTCACGATACATCTTGGTGACACTGGGGTGCACTGCCCAAATTGAGTCATGAAACTCCCTCATAAAATCCTCGTGTATATACCCTGGAATCCATAAATGACCATGGATACACAAGATATCATCCTCTCTTATCATCTATCTGAGAGGTGGGTCCTTACTTGCTATACTCTCCCATAGGACTAGGCCCTCTGAATCCAATAGCTACCTCATCCTTACTCAATCTAGTATGGTAGAGGTCACAACTAATAATGAAAGAAAAGTCTACCCCTAACTGTACCATACCTCTAAGTGCATCTTAGAGAACAAATCCATAAGCTGCCACTCACTACTGGCCTCCTGAATTTCCTATATTTGATTCCTCCTACTCAATTCATCAGTAAATGCATCGCCCTTTCTAGGTGTGTAGGCAAGCTCAAATTTAAAAGACTATAGGTACTCAACCCACCTTCACTGCCTTAGTTTTAGATCATGCTATGTAAATATGTACTTGAGACTTTTGTGGTCCATATATACCACAAAGTTCTCTCCCAATAAATAGTGCCTCCAATAGTGAAAAACATGAACAATTGCAGCTAACTTGAGATTTTGTGTTGCGTAGGTCCTCTCACGTGGCCTCAAATACCAAGACCTGTATGCTATGACTCTATCTCACTATATCAGCACTACTCCAAGACTGATACCTGATGTGTCACAATAAGCATTATAGCTTCTTCCCTGCTCTGAAAAATCAGGATCGATGCTAAATTAAATCTCCCTTTCAGCTCCTTAAAGGATATATTACATGTATCTGACCATACACACTTCACACCCTTCTTAGTCAATCTCGTAAGTGGCAATGCTAGGTGTGGGAAGTCCTGTATAAAATTCATGTAATATCCAGCTATCCCCAAGTAACTCCATATATCAAAGATGTTCTTGAGATGATCCTAGTAAAGTAAAGCTCTCACCTTCTCTGTGTCAACTGATACTCCCGTATCTGAGATAATATGACCCAGAAAGTGAATTTTATCCATCTATAAGTGTCACTTTATGAGATTAGTATATAACTGATAGTCTCTCAATGTATCCAAGATGATAAAAAGATGTTTGGAATGGTCATGTTGATTGTGATAATACAACAAGATATCATCCATGAAAACCACCGTAAACTAATCCTGATAAGGATGGACGACTTGGTTCATCAGTTCTAAGAAAACTGTTAGCATGTTTGTGAGACTGAATGATATAACTAGATACTCATATAGACCATACCTATTACTAAAGGATATATAAGGTATGTTTGCAGGTTGAACACGTACCTAGTGATAACCTGAACTAAATTTGATTTTCGAGAACACCCAAGATCTTAAAAGATGATTAAATAGGTCCTTTATCCGTGGAAAGGGATATCAGTTCTTAACCATCAACTAGTTCAATTTATGATAATCCATTCATATCCTAAGGGTACCATCATCCTTTTTTCACAAAAAGGATCAGAGAACCCCACATAGAAGTACTCGTTTGGATATACCCCTTTGCCTCCAAATCCTCTAGCTTCCTATTGAGATCTTGTAACTCCGTCTTAGCCATATCGTAAGGAGGAATGGATACTAGTGCAACTCCTGAAACTAGCTTTATGGAGAAATCAATCTCTCTCTTAGGAGGAAAACTAGAAAAGTCTTCTGGAAACACATCCCTAAAATGATCAACCAATGGAGGGAAGTCTTCCTAATGAACTCCTTAATCATCCAAATACAAACTAGTAATTTGGGATGTCATCCTACACATCCCATGATGCCATGGTCCAACTCAGCTCACTTGGAAATCCCATTCACCCTTGTGAGTATAAATTGTTCCCTCTGGTGATGTGAAACTTACCCTTTGATGATATTAGTCAACGTAGGCTCGATAAGACACTAGCCAATCTATCCAGAGTATGACGTCACACCTGGTCATCTTGAGGACATAAAGATTCCAGACAAAGTAACACCCACCAACCTCAAGGGGGGAACTCCTTGCACTATCGTACCTCCTCCATTATAATCCCCAATAGAGTTTCAAACACCATAACTACCTCAAAAAACTGAATCACTAGCCCAAGTATTTCTAGAATAGGTATAGGTATAAAACTATGTGATGCACCTATTTCAAATAGAGAAGATACAAGAGTTTAGTACACTAAGATCGTACCTCTCACTATAGATGGTCTGATGACCTGCTCCTCAGGGTAGGCCATATAGAACATATCTATCCTGAACCACGACCCCGTGACACAACCTCACTTCCTAGAGTAAGTCCTCTATGATGTCTCGGTGTAATTGGTGCCTGGATACCTCTTCCACAACCACCACCACCTTAACCTGATCAAATGGTATTGCTCCATCTCCCTACCTGATACAGAGCTATGAAACCTACTTCTGAACATGGTGTTGGAGATGACCCCCTATCACTCACTACCGAAGGGAAGGTCCAGTAAAAATGTTATATGTGGCCCAACCTACTGCAATCTCAGCACTTGACTGGGTTGGGATCACACTGATTCTTCATGTGTCCCCATCTTCCACATTGATGAAAAAAACTGCACTACCAGCACTAGAGGTCTGGCTGGTACTCATCTCATGGGAAGCCACAAAATAGTGCTTCTTGCTAGAAGATGCTGAACCACTAGGTCGATAGACTACACTTCTCTACTCTATTCCTCCAACTTTCATTAGGTTCCAATTTTTAATCAACACCTGATTCACAATTTAATTGATATAAGTCAATCTGAACATGTTAAATTGAGATCGAAGAGCATGTCAGAGACCTTCCTCGAAGCATCTCACCCTTGATAACTCACTGACAAGGTAAATTAGTTCAAAATTATGAAACTCTATAAAGAATATTGAGTAATCCATAACCTTTATAGCACCTTTCTCCAAGTGCATAAACTCACTATACTACTCTAATCTCAGAGTCTCAGGGTAAAAGTAGTAGTAAAACCTAGTTTGGAAACTAGAAAAAAACATATCTCACAACCTATTATCTTGGTTTAGAGAATCCCACCAGTGATTTTCTACTCCTCGAAGAATATAAATTATGAGATTTACTATCCTCTTATGAGGTGTCTCTAGATGCTCGAAGACTGACTACGTAGTCTCAATCCACAACTTAGCAGCTTTTAAACTGCCATCCCCCAAAAATGTGGGAGGATAATTCTACTGGAACACACACGTCAGCTCATCCATAGGCAAGGAAGGATGTGGTGTTCCCTAAAAAGTCTACATGAAGTGATAAATCCCCTCGTGTAATTGTTCCTCAACACCTGTGTCCGGAACAACAACTAGTTCCACAAATGGAACTAAATGAGAATCCACTGGTATCCCATGGCCCACCACCTTTGAAGCATGGTCGTCACCACCCTCTTAGCATATGACTAGAGGTCATCATGGTGACATGCCTATATAATGCCAAACACACACCTCAAAAAGGATCGATATCAAAGTTTACATCTAAAATCATTAGATATGTAAAAATATTCCTATAACCAGGTCATACCACACAACCTTCTCCTAATGCCAAGAATATAGAAAGAACAATCACAAAAGTTACTAGAGACACTGGCTCTTGCCCACTCAAAATCCGAGTCTAGGTCGAGTTTTCTATTTATCATTTCAATTTTTCATTTGAATTTCATATCCACTTCTCATTTCATTTAAATGGTTGAACTAAATGGTTCACCAAATTAAGATCCATAATGTACCATACTCTTTATGAAATAAAATATGGCATCCACCTAATCCACACCATAACATGTTCTAGTCCATGTGAATCATGATTCATGAGTCAATGTTCCACAATTAGCTGCTCAGGGTGTTTGCTATAGACTAATCAGGAAAACACTTCTTAGATTATGACAAGCACTCTGAGTACCAACCATGTTTCTCAATTCCCTTTATATAATTCTATCACAACAGCATACATATCTATCGCAAAACCTATCACAACATCATGCAAATAGGCAATGCATCCTATATGGATTAACATAATGCATGACATGTGACTTTTAACAAGTACCTAAAATGATGTATGAGATAGAACATCCTCATATCATTGGGTTTCAATAAAATAGAACCCTCAATCACACCAATAATAACATCACAATTCAATTGTATCACCCAATGGTGGAATCAAATCAATTATAATAGTTAGAATACAAAAAACTGAAATTTCCATTCGGGGTAATTCATCTTTTTCCTGTATGTGGGTTAGCTACGCCCAGACACAACTCATTACCAAATTCCAACACCTTCCTATCATTTTTTATTATCACCAAATAGTAAAGAAAACCAGAAAATAAATCTTTTGATACCACTTTGTAACATATCGGACCCAGATTCCACTTAACAGTGTCCCAATCCCAGTTGGATATATGGCCTCAAGCACACCTCCCCAAATTCTAGAGGCTTCCAACTACTAGTTATGGCCCTGGGTGTGTCTATGGGGAGACTATGCCCTCTTATCAGAGTGTAATGTAGTAGTAGAAATCATACAATAATAGTGGAATAAGTATAACAATCATACAAATAGATAAACAATATGAATAGATAAACAATCCCAGAAGTAATATCATTTATAAAGATGATGATACATGTCATGTTCTGTAAATAATCCAAAATATGTACATAACAGTATAATACAATTCATGTATCAAAATACCAAAAATAACAAAAAGAATTATCTCTGAATAGCATCATAAGTCTCGGCTCAGTCATGTGCTCTCATGCTCCTAAGCATGGCACATAATCAAGCATCGAATTGTGGGTGCTTGAACCGGTCCCTACTTTCATCCAAATAGTTTTTTCGGGTACCCAATGATGGCCCAAACAAGGTGTGAGATACAAATCTTTTTAGGTAACCACCCAAAGGTATATAACAATCCATTTTGTGAAAATAAGCTAAGCAGTGTGCAGAATATATCACATGTAAGTAGTAAATAAAATTAAAGTGCACATGGCATGTATACTACGAAACCAGTGACACTGAATATACTCACAAGGCTCCCTAAAAAAAAGTTTCAAGATCCTATAATAAGGTGGCAACATAGTAAAAGAAAGTAAACACCACAACCATGTCATATGTACAATGTATTACAAAACCCACAACATTGCCGTACAACCTGTAATACCATATCAACCATGACAGAGTCATATAAAAAAGTCTTAGACCAAAAAGGGCTGGATCCAAGGTACAAAAGACCAAGGAATCCTCATTGAGTCCTAGGAAAATCTCTATGGAAACTCTGTTAGGCTTGAGTTGAGGTCCACTGATCATGTCTGCCGACCATGTCCACTGCGAGCCCAACCAAACCAGATCCAAGGGGTATTAAGGCCCAAGGAATTCCATAGAATCAAGACCCAAGGAGTAATCTCTATCCAAGGCATCCACTACCTCATTTAAGAGCCATAGGAGAAATGTCGATAGTGTCTAATGGAATCAAGATCCAAGGTTTTCCAACCAAGGCATCCACTACCATTCAATCCACATATTATAATATTCTTCAATTCACAAGCATCCAATTCCACGAGTATACCCACTCATATAACAATTCACATTAAACATATTCAATGAGTTACACACTCATATCAAAATTCACAATTCAATAATTCAACAATTCAATATCATGTATCACATGGAAAAGGAGGCAATACATCTCATAATCAAGCAATTTAATCCAATTCATTTCATTACAGGCTTCCTATAACTAGGCAATATCAAATAACACCCCTTGGGTGGTTCAACAAAGTTAATATCAAAAGGAACACCTCGTGGGTGACCTTGGTTGGGGAAACAACCTCCAAAAAGTCTCAAGGTATTTAAATGGCATCCCTTACATGTTCCATTTCATATAATTCAATTGTTCAATTCAATTTCGGGATTTCTTCAGAAATTTTGGTGGGATGAAAAATGAAAAATAGCTTAATAAAGAACAAAAAAAAAGGAAAAATATTGAACACCTAACTTAGGTCGGTAGTAGTGTGATCTTTCAGTATCAACTCTTGATTCGACTCATATCAAGAGAAAAATGAATAACGGATGAAGAACCTGGAAATAGGTAAAACCAACTTGCACCTAAATAACTTCATAAATATGAAGTTAAATGATGAATGACACAAAAGAAATTTAGTACTCACCATTTTGGATCCAATGAGATGAATGATGCTTGATTATGAGATTAGAAAAAGGAATGAGATCAAATTCTACTAAAGGGATTCAAAAAGCTCTCCCAAGCATGCTGCTATCCAACATAGGAGAAGAGAGAAAAATTAGGTTTGAAATAAAGGATTAATTAAGGTTGTTTAGTTAATTTAAGAAAATATATAGGGTCATAAATTCTGGCCACATAGTTAGAAAAACCGTGCACCCTTTTTTGTAGGAAGGGGAACCCCGCATAGTTAGTGCACACAGTTTGACTAACCAAGCACAAACTGTGAAAAAATACTCTGTCAAAAGTCTATAGTTTTTTGTATGACTGTGCACCCCAAATTGTATTATTTGACAAACCGTGTGAGCTCCTCCATCCCATTATTCTCCTCACATAGTTAGGAGTAACCATACGGATTTCCCCACATGGTTTCTACTAACCATACGATAAGCCTTTTTCTCCCCAAAAGTTGGGTTCTAGGCACTGAACAAGCCCCAGACACCCCCTATACTCCCATGACCTCAAAGGGTATTCAAATTAGGTTATAATTAAGCATTTAAATTGAAATAAAAAGGATACATACCTCATATGAAAACCCAAGTTCTTACATCTGGGGTATGTCAAACGGTCCCACCCTCAACTGATGAAACCCTAACCTCAAATCAATCTTAGAGAATATTTGGGTACCTATTGGATTATCGAAAAGATCATTGATGTATGGAAGGGGACATTGGTTCTTAACTGTTATCTGGTTAATTCTCTGATAATCCACACATAAGCACAAAGTGCTGTCAAAATTCTTGGTGAAATGAATGGGAGAACCCTATGGTGATGTGCTAGGTCGTATGAATCCATTTGCTTCTAGATATTCTAATTGAACTTTTAACTCATGAAGCTCTACTGCTTCCATTCTGTAAGGCAGGATAGAAACTAGTTCATCTCTCAACCGCAACTCGATCATGAACTTGATCTCTCACTCGGGTGGTAAGGTGGGTAACTCTTCAGGAAATACATCCCCAAAATGGTCTACCAATAGAGGAAAAACATGTTGCTGCATCCCACCATCATCCAGAACAAGGTCTTCTATATGAGCCATAAGATAATCCAATCTATACTGAATTGGTCTTTCATGACTATCCTGAAGATCCCACTCACCCTAGTGATAATAGCTACCCTCTTCTTGAGATAGAAAGGTAACCCTCCTTTGATAACACTCGATATGATCCTGGTATCGAATTAGATAACCCATACCTAGAAACAAATCAAAGCCTTCCATTTCAAGAAAAAACAAATCCTAAAGGAAACAATAGTCACCATTTTCAAGAGAAAATTCCTTACAATGTTTCATACCCTCTGATCTCATTCTTAACGGTGTGTTGATAATAATAACCTCATCCAAACTCTTCATAGCCAAACCCAATCCATTTTCAAATTGGGCAGATAAAATGGAATGTTTTGCTCCTATATCAAACAAAACATAGGTAAGGGTAGATGATACAAGAATCATACCTCTTAAGGTAGAAGGTCTTTAATCTATATTAGTTGGAGTAGATTTTCTAACATGTGTATATGACTCACTCCTCTACCCTGGGCTTCAATATGACTCCCCTATGCTACTCCATTCGGCTGGTACTGCTACACCTGCACTGGGGTACCAAACCCCCTAGCTAGGCCTGGACGTCTAGTGGAAATATAGTTAACTATTTACTAAGGGGTAGATGAGTCCCTCCTAGACTCTAGTGCTCGTCCTGACCCCCTGCCACTGCTCTACTACCATGGTCTCTAGCAGAATCTGTAGAGATGACCCATCCTTCTGCAAGTGTGGAACTCCACAATGGAGTAAGGACAATGGATGTGCCTGTGACTATCCCCACCACACTAAAATCACTCCATTGATCCATGATCCTAAGATGAATTTCCACTCCCCTAGATGTACTACCTGCTACTTTCCTAGTGGTAACCATCATAGTGGTGCTTCTTACTACTAGAAGAAGAGCTCCCTGATCTCCCATTTGAGACTACCTTGTAACGACTCTGTTTTTGATATGTAAGACATTGGGATATTTCTAGGAATATCTTAAAAGCTAGGCACTGAGTCAGTGTGAGATTACAGGGCTCAGAGATCCTTAGTATTGATATATTAAAAATATTAAACATATTGTATCATACATGTATTTTTTAATAAAATAATGGAATAAATCTTGAACGAAGTATCAGATTGGAAATCTGAGACCAAAGTTGATTATGAAACATAGGTTTTACCCTACACACAACATAAAATTGGTCGGAGTCAGACGTTCAGTTGATGGAATCCATTGGAGGGTGCATTAAGTGAATCAATTAATTTATTTAATAACCCTGTACCTAATTCCCTCATTATAAATACCCTCTTATAGAAATTTTCTAGGGTTATCTACATAACCTTGGGAGGATTTGAGAGGAGGATCATTCTTCGCTAGTGGATCCAGATTAGAGGACAACGACGATTGGACCAAGGTGAATCGAGAGGTAGGCATCGAACACAGTATATCCTCTTCATCACCGGAGAACATACTCTTCAATAATTATCAATACTTAAATTGAGTTAGAGTGGTTGTTTTTTTGGATTAATACCCTTATTGATTATCCCTAATTGATCCCAAATTGAATCCTTAGCAGAATAATTTGAGGGTTGATGTTTGTATTTGTAATTTTAATTTATCTTCTCTGGAATTGGAATTGATAATAATTGTTTATTCTTGATTATTGTTATTCATTCATCATTCTATTGGTGACAAATCAAGGAAAACATGAAAATTGGTTAAGGTTTGTTCCCAAAATTTTTGTTTTGTGAATTTATCTCCCCATTCTTGGTAAGTTTATCATTAGTATTCGATTTGGCTGGTGATTCGACAAATAAACAGTATGCGGTCATCGCACAATAGATCTTTGGTGAAATAGATTGTTACCATGGGTTTGGTATGGAGATCGATAACACGTTTACGGTGAGTAATGACACAGGATCAATCGAGTGTAGATTTGTAGATCCTAGTGTGATAGTTTTGGTATCCTGACATGGAAATGTGATGGAGATATGATTTGAGTGAATTGGTGGCCCATATCCGTCCACCACCGTCAAATTGAGTGGTGACCAATAGTGTGGGGTGTAACAACTAGTGATCTTGGGAGTAGTGGACGTGGCCAAGAAAAATGAAAGGTAGCTTGTGATGACTGTAGTCTAGGGTGGTGGTAGCTACATTCCAGGGCGGCGAGGGTCTAGGGTGATGATGGTGGAGGTGACTGATAGTCCAAGGAGAGTGACAATGGCAGACTGTGAGGTCCCCTCCCCTACAATGGTCAGCGACGATGACCCCCCTGCGTATGGTTTTTTATATAAGGGGGGAGAAAGTGTTATAAATAATAATAATAATAATATTATTATTATCGGATCTAGTTTTTGATGTATCTTCTTCGTACGACATCAGATTGACAAGCCTTCTACGACATCGTGAACTTGATATTGATGCAGATGTCTCATGACCAATACCAGGTGTTTAATTCGAACTCATGGCTCTGGCCCATGATGCACCGTTCATGTGTGATATGACCAAATTTCTTTTTTCTCACAAGATGTCTATTTTGAGCAAGTAAATAGCATATCCTGAGTGTTTTTTCAAGGATCACAACAATGTGATTCGTTTGTCCATTCACGCTTGTTTGTGGTAACATATTGGTGGATTTATATTTTATCCTGACAAACCAATAACGAGATTCATGAATTCTTTAGGCTTTTTCCAGACTTATATTTTGGCCCATGAGAAAACTATCCTGAGTAGTTTTATATGTAGAATGTGATGGTAGACTTCATTTTAGCAGTAGATATATGGCATGTGGAGATATGTGCATGATGATTCTCTTAGCGATGCCTAGAAGGTAGTGGCGATCATGATCATTGGAGTGCTAATGGGGTCAGTAACCCCCTTATCGTACTAGATTGTCGATCCCCTATACGCTTTACATAGGTTGAGTGGTACCCCCTCATGCTATAGAGGACACATGTTCTCCATCCACCGAGTGGTACCCCCTTATGTACTTGGGCACATATCATCTATCTACCGAGTGTCGTCCCCATGAGGCACCAGGGTGCGAGTTCTCCATCCACCAAGTGGTACCCCTTGATGTACTAGGGTGTGGGTCCTCCATTTACCGAGTGACACCCCCTTGATGCACTAGGGCGTGAGTCCTCCATCCACCGAGCGATATCCCCATGATGTACTAGGGCGTGGGTCCTCCATCTGCTGAGTGGTACCCCCTTGCACCAGGGCGTGGGTCCTCCATCTATCGAGTGGTACCCCCCTAACGCAATAGGGAATGGGTCGTCTATCTAGTAAGTGGTACCCCCTAATGCACCAAAGAACAAGTCCTCTATATACTGAATATTACCACCATGATACACTAGGGAGTGGGTCCTATAATGGAGATAGTGCCCCCTCAGGATATAGAGCACAGTGGCGAGGTATGGGTCCTACATATGGTTTCTTAAGATGTTACACAATGTGCATCACTATGATATAGTTCCCCATAAATTGTGGATCATAGTTGAGAGGTGTGAGCCCTTTGAACGAATTCTCATTCAGCTACGCATGATGTCATACATCGTAGATGGACCTTTGGAGATGCAGGCTAACTCATCGTTCTTATTTAGGATATGGAGATGGATATACCCTTTATCTCTTCATCTAGGATTCTTGTTGAACATATCTGGGTTTATTGTTATGGCTGTTGTCTCATATCCTGATTGACTTGACTTCATTGTGACGAGTTGACTACTCTCTTTTGATGCTTTTTGTTTGGTGATTTCAGGGGTTCCAACTAGGTATGTTTATACTCACCCTTTCATGGGATTTTCCCACACATGTTGTGTCTTATTTAGTTGAAAAACAGATTAAAATTGACTATGGTGGACCTGGTTCAGTGGAGCTTGGCATTATGTGGTGGCGCTGACCACGTTCAGTGGACAGACTCTGGGACCTAGAGCTGGGCTCTCCCCAGCTCTACTATTAATAGTTATTGTCAGTTTGGGTTCCCCCCATATTCTTCTTCATGGGAATGTATTTTTCCCCATTATATCATTTTTATTATGATTTTTTACTCTGATATGTATTTAATAGAGGTTATTGTATGCATTTCTTACACCCTAGATGTTCAGTATTTTATTACACCTCCGCACTATTGCATGGATTTGGTTGTGTGTATGTACATATACTTTAGTCTAAGACCTCCCATTTCGGTATTATGCCTACTTGGTTCTTATCACTAGTCCCTAGCCTATTAGAGGATATATTGGGGTTGTTACAATCGTCTTACCATCGTCCAGGAATGCCTTGGTGGGTCTAGACATGAAAAAGTGGTATTAGAGGAGTTTGTACTCGGGTCGGTGTTGTAGTGGGACCCATAGTGAGGATTGATTGAGAACTTATTACAATGGTGTTAGAGTGTCTCAAGTGTATCTTTTAGGCTATAGAATCTAGTGTTTGTGCTACGACCGATGTATCTATTCACTAGGAATATGAATACTTTCTTATCAACTCGGTATACTAAGACATCGGTTACAGAGAACTATTGGTACATGCATCATATAGGATTAATTCCTTTTATTTTCCTTCTTAAGTTATCTTCCCGGATATTCTCTTTTCCCTCGGTAAGTATTTATAATTTTCAAGATGCATCCACGATGACAACCATCTTGTATTTTTAGATAGTTTCATGACAATGACCGGTTGAGAAATGAGGCCTCAATTTAGGGACCCATACATAAAGTGTTTCCTCCAGGTCAGAACTGAGTAGTGCTACCACCTATTGAACAATGCATGGACCCTACTCTAGTGGTCCAGGCAGATGCTCATCCATATGTTGAGAAATAGATGGCTTCAGTAGGACAAGATGATGGCATGCACAGGCTTAGTGTGTTACATGTGTTCCAGTGATAGGGACTGCTAAGGTTTTACGGGGAGATAGATCCTCAGCCAGTGGAAGATTAGATCAATGTAGCGGTCCATATTTTCAGGATTTTGTAGACCTTGACTGATCATATGGTTACACTCACAACCAGTATTCTTTGTGGAGCAACATTTGGATTCGGTAGTTCCGACAGATGATGCACCTATGCTGATTATGCTTTGTGGGCTCCAAAGATAGAGACACCCATGTTTCATGGTGATCCATACCCCCTTATCAATTATTAGAGGATTGGAACGATCCTGTGGTGTGACTGTCCCACTTGGATAAGACCCCTCTTGATGGCGGTCCTCCAGGGTGACACAAGTCATCAGTAGGGCCCTGTGTTAGTGATGTTGACATGGCTTCAGACACGTAAGGGGGAGGGACACTTCCCCCACCAATACATGTTCTTGTGACACAATCTAAAATAATATAGGTGAGTCAGTGCTGACCAAATTGAATAGTGTTGGGGTGTGGTGGATGATTTCCTTTTACTTGTATGTTTGAGGCTGTTTTAATGAGATAAGGTGTCGTAGTGGGCCCTAGTTAAGGAGGAAAGGCGGGAGACTATAAATACATCTTTAAGTAGTAGATTCTTGTGACCTTGAGACTTCAGGTGTGATTGAGGTACTACCAGTGTATTCTCTTATAAAGTTGTAGATTTGGTACATATTTGATAAATTTTCTATGGATGTAGCCCTTGTTTGATGTGCAGTGATACCAGTAGAGCCTTTTAGATCAAACTTTGTGTTCGGAGGCTCCTGCAAAGAGGAGGTAGAGCCTCTAGTGGAATATTTATACAGTGAGAAGTGAATCCCTATGATGTTTTCCTTATTATAGACTAATTGTTTGCTGTCTATGACTATATGACCATCACTAGATATGGTTACAATATACCCGAGGTGGTGGTATGTGATTTTCCTTCTGAGGTGAGAAGGAAAATCAAGAAGAGTAGGATGAAATCATGTGTATAAGGATACAAATGATGTTATTAGTTGTTTAGTATGACCCTTGGAGTAGTGGATGTTGTGAGCTTTCAGTTTCCTGTGATGGTGGAAGAGTATGAGGAAATCCTTCTTGAGGGTGTGCCAGGTTGACCTCCAATTGAGAGTTTTTAATCTGTATAACCCTGCACCTAGGGATAACTTGATATTTTCACCAGTATATTAGATGACCCCATAGAGATTTGAGATATAAAGGTGTAGTTGGTTGAATGGTCAAGAAAGGATTTTTCACTTCCAAGTTAAGGAAGTTATATATATTGGGACATGTTTATCAGGATGGTAGTACCTTGATAAATCCATGGCTATGGTAGTCCAAGGTAAATCCATCTAGTTATATAAAAAAATAATAAATCAAGAAAAGGGTGATGACATGGGTGTGCATCCTGCTTTATAAGATATTAAAGACAAAGAGATTATATTACACAGTACATGTTTATAGGTTGGTTGTCACTGCTGTGAGAATCCTTATCTCTTTAGGGGCCATGGTGGGTTACTAGATCCCACTATTGATCTGTGAATAATATTCACTTCTATCGAGATAAGAGCCTAGAGGGTCACACACAATAGCATATTCAAGAATCTGCTCTATTCAATTGAATAAGAGTTTTAGACATGGTGGGCCCCACCACTAGTGTCCGAGATTTGTCCAAGGAGATAAAATAACCAATGAAATAAATAAATTAAAATTATTTAAGTTAAGAATAATGAGCATTGAATTTATTTATTAAATTTATTTACAAGTTTAAATTAAATACATGAAAAATATTATTTGAACGAATATTAAAAATATTCAAGGTTCAATTAATATTTGTGGGAAAGACAATCCAAGTTAATAACTCATTTATTATCACTTAATATATTTAATATATTAAAAGAAAGTGATAATAATATTTATGACTCAGTTTAGTATTCATAACAAGTCGAATATCATGTTATTTATTCAGGAGTTTGGGTGGAAATATTAGATATTTTCTTAACACTCTATAAATAGGGGAGGAGAGCAGTTTTCCATGTACTATTTACAAACTCTCTCTCTCCCACATCCTATAGAGAGAGGCTCTTGATCCGGGATCTCGGATCAATCTCTCTCTCATGCATCAAAAGCTAGGTGATGTAGTGATCGTCGGATCATCGAAGGCGTAGTCAGATCTCCACGCTAGCACTTGAAATTTGACGAATGGTGCTCCCATAGTTTCTTGAAGTGCATGTGGATGATCTAGAGGAATTAAGATTTAGGTTCTTCATGAAATTATCACCAACAACGAGCAGACGTTGTGCGCAGATTTAGATCTAAATAAGCTATTTTACGATTTATTTTTGTGCTTAAAACTCTTCACACGAGATCCTCAACTTAAAAAGGGTAGTGATTCACCAATGTTGGCGAGTTCATGTCGTATGTTAGTGAAAAATTTAAATATCCTATTTGGGGGGCTTCTGATGCATGTCCAATTCCTTCAATCGATATCATAGGGAGGCATGTTGATTTTAAGTTGATGAAAAAAAAATTAAATTTTCATGAAATTGTAAAGAGGACGTCATTATGGTCCCAACTCCACAGACCGCATCTTAATCCGATATTGGATGAACATTCTACAACCATTATAAGTTTTTAGATCGAATTTGTAGCAGTAGTAATATGGGGTTATTTAAAATGAAGAAAATATATTTATTTATGTGTTAATTTTATACCCGAACCCAATGACTAAAATGAGATTCCGATGAACCCATTTTCCTTCCGGTTTCCGATGGTCGAAATAGGGGTTTCCAGCATGGAATTTTTAATAAATTATTTTTATTAATTACTTTAATTAATTAATTAACTTAATTAATTTAATTACTTAATTAATTAATTAATTTTATCCAAGTCTTTCATAAACTTGAGAAATTTTATGGGTGGGTGTGGAATTCCACACCCAATTGGGTGTTTAAAAGGGCGGGGGGGTGTTTGTCAATGAAAAAAGAAAAAAAATAAAATTAAAAAATGGATAGGTCAAGGGGTCTCCCCCCTATCAGTGCCATGATTGGCCCCTCCCTGCTCTAGTTCTTGTTCCACCTCCTCCGGTGAAACCCCGTTGCGCTCCATCACGTCGTCGGCGCCCCGAACCAGCTGGCCGCCCGTGCCGCTCAGCCACCGACGCCCCTTCATTCTCACGACAAGTGCCTCTCCGCAATGGGATCTTGACGCCCTGCCCTGATTCTGGTCCTCCTTCTCCGGACCACCCAATGCCGCTCCTCTTCCAGATTCGGCGACCCCACCGGCTTCACCCCACCAGACCACTCGAAAGCGGCTGTCTGCTGTGACTTCTTCCCCATTACCGGATCCCATCATTTCCAGGACTGAACTCCATTGCGGCTCCTCTCTATGACACCGTGAGATGGCTTGGTCACCGCCGTTGGCTGACCAATTTCGAGCTAGATCGGCACCGTTATCCCCTCCTCCCGGATGTGCCAAACACTTCCTATTCCGCAACACTTCCTGCTTCGACTGCCGACTCCTCCGAATGGAGCCAACACAAGCGGCCCCCAGTCTGGCCCTCCCCACAATGTGGCCATCTCTATTCCATGGTTCAAATGAGAGGTTACCATCTGCACAACACATATACGCCCTAAAATAGACCTAGGCGAGTGCGCCCATCCCGTTATGGGATTGAGTGGACTTTCCTAGCCTAGAACACCCCTACACAGGGTCGGCATAGCTCAAAATAAGCCTGTGTGGGTTCGGTCCAACCAGAACAATCCCTGCCTGGGGTTTTCGAGGCCCATGATATTTTAATTTGATCAAAAATTAATTAAAACAATTAATTTAATTTTAGTTGAAAATTAAATTAATAAATTATTAATTTTTGGTTTGCGGCATAAATTAATTTATTTTGAGGATAAATTAAATTAATTTTTTGTTTTAAAATTAAATTAATTAATCAGGAATGAACGATGTATATATTGAATTAAAATTAGAGTGAAATTTTAATTCCATAAAAAAATTCCCTAAATAAATATTTAATGAAAGTTTAATTTTATTTTTGAATTTATTTTAAATATGTAAGTTTAAGGTGTATTAGAAGGGTCATGATTCGTGGACTGACCAATGCATGTTTGGTGCGTTTTTCATTTAATTAATTTATTGCAATGGTTTTGTAATAATTAGTTTAATTAAAAGGCGATCTTCGAATCGTTCAGTCTCATTATATGTATAAGGACCTATGCATCCACTACAGAGTTATATTTTTTAATCCCCAGTTCCCCTTGCCTATGAGCGAGTACTATTGTATAATGATGAGACGAGCAGTGACACAGTTCATGTTGAGCGATGGAAACACACCAGATAAGAGCTTATGCATTGGATGGGTAGATGTTGTATTTTGAGTCGCAAGCGACGTAGCTCAAGGTATATCCCCTAGGGTCTTGGTTGGTCTGTTATTCACTCAAAGTATCAACCATTAGTACCAAATCATTATCATGTATTCATTTTATTTTTTCATGGTTTATTATTTTTGTGTGTGTGTAGTTAATGCACGAACACATAGAGTAATAATAAACAATCATGCACATATAAAATGAACATGTGATGCAATGTATTTTTATATTTTCATGCATGATTAGTTGTGAGTGAGATCACATATTATGTTGTAATAAAAATATAAAATTATTTCTTTCATCACATTAAATAAAAAATCCCTCAATGAAATATTAAGACTAAACCACCTTTCATCATTCACATTTGGACAAAACCGGGTGTTTGGGGTGCTAGTCATGCCATAGATGAGGGTGCCTCTTACTACTGGGGAGTTCTTATGAGAGAGGTAAGTCGAATTAACTAAATTGGTAGTAAGGATTAACCATAGATAAATTTCTATAATTTTAGAGGCAAAAATTGAGTAAATTAAGTTCTGATTTTAGAAGTTGGGAGTTCACTCAATAGATCAAGGAATCGCGAGTTAACGCGGTTGGCCAGCAAAAATCCTACCTTGAACCCTCTGAGTAGTGGCATAACTATAGATTTTAGACTATGAGGGGTGGTTCATGGATCCTTTCCACTAGATTACTCAAGTGATAGAGTATTCTGATTCTAACACAGAGGGTTCCTAGAATTCAATAAAATAGTGGGATACATTTAATGATTTAATTAATTAATCAAAATGTATAAATCAATAATCCAGATAAAATCACTAATCTTCTAATATTTATTTTTGTAGAGAAATGGAAAGTTATAACACAAGTTTAAAAACTATGATAAATAATGGGCAAAGTAAATTTCTACACTGGAACAAGCATCCAAGAATAGTACGAGCGATTGAGCATAGTACCACGATATTGGAAACTCAAGGTGCCAGTGTCCCAACACCTATTAAGTCACCTCAAGAAGCATGGGTGAGAAATTTATTACAAGAGATTCATGTACAAATCATATGATTGTTATTTCATTATGATTTCATCAACGTCTGTTGTTAGTTGTGGTCGCTACATTAGGACATGGATGATATAACACGAAGTATCATCTTCGAGAGGTTTGCAAGGAGAAAGCAAAGCAATGATATGAATAGGTAATGGTTACATTGGATCTGTGTAAATTGAAAAGAGGGTTATGATATTTCAATACATCATATTCTAATATCATTTTCACCACTTTACTCAATTCTTATTTAAAGTTACAAAATGAATAATTTTTGAGTAAACATTTCATTACCTTTTAGGTAATATTCTCCAAGTGAATAAGAATATAAAATACAGATTCACCTTTAATTCTTATGGAGAACAAATTAATAGACAAGGAGAAAAGGACAAAGACATGTAATTCCAAGGGAAAATTTGAAACATCCGCCAATGAAATAGGTATTAATATGAGGTTATTTTCTTTTCATATCATAAAATAAAACAATGGAAGTTTAAATGAAATTAACTGAATTAAAGAAATAAGTTACCGCTTCTTCATAAATATTCATCAATGTAATGTTTCGATTTTACTTTTTGGGTATTGAATACAATATGTTAAACTCATATGTGTTTTTAAATATAGTAACCAAGAAAGTATATAAATGTTACTAGAATTCAGGTGTTTTCTCCAAGCATCCGAGAAAGGGTGATTCCTAAGTTAGCGATGAGAAAGTATATGACTTATATATTGGAAAGTAAAATATTCATGTAGAACTATTATTGAGTATAAACAAAACATTAATATAATGTTTCCTTGAACACAATGAGACATTATTCTAGATTTAGGAAATAATTTTGTCTTTGGTGTTTAAATACTCAACCTATAGTTCACTAATACTTGAATTATAGGCAATAATTGATGAATATAAAAATTTTAATACTTATACCCAGTTGTGGAAAGATAATTATTTTTCAAGCAACACTAAAAGAAGACTTCAATAATATATCCAGTAAGGTATTTAGGCTCAGTACAACTAAACACCTTTGGTATTATCAACGTCTTTAGTTTGGACAAAGAAACCTTTAGAGGTATGTCACAAAGATTTCAGAATTAGTTCAACAAGATAGAATAAACTATTCCAAGAATAATATAGAGGTATATATTTACTTCATAATATTCCTTTAAGTAATTAAGTAATGGTAAAGTGATGTAAGTTCATGGTTAGACGATATGAGTTTCTTCGATCCGACATGCTGAAGAATATGTTGACTATGCAATTATTGATCATGATAATGTAGCATAGAGTAATTCCTAAACTCACATTACCTTATCTACATCATTACATTGATGTTAATGAGGGGGATATATGATGAAGTCTTACATGTCAACATTGATCAACAAGATGTAGCATGGATTAATTCCAAAATGCACTTTTTATACATCAAAATTACAATGTAAGGAATATCAATATTGAAACTTGTAGAAACTTCCATTATATTTCAAGATGTTCTTTGAAAATAATGGTGTTATCCCATAACCATATACCAAATATAATGGAAATTTAATATCATACGAGTTATTGTATGATGTAAATCCATTATTTCATAAGGACATGTGTTTGGATGAAAAGAGTTTTTTAGGATATAAACAAACTTACATCAAGAAAAAACACATTTTTAATCTATTGTAATTATCCTTACAGTTTCTTAGGATGTTATAAAAATCCCTAAGATAGAAAATATATAGTCAAGTTATAGACTATATTTCTATAAAAGGGTTAACACCTCTATTTGAGATAGCGGGAGCCAATTTGACCTGGGTTTAGTCAATTCTTAAGATGAAAAAGTAGTTGGCATAAGAACTAGTTCCACAAGTGCATGTGTAATAGAGTATGGTCCAGTGACACATACCACATAGGAAGGATAAAACCATGGCGATGGTTTTTGAATTCACCACGACCAATGATACTTTATTCAATAAGAATAATAATTCCTTCAAGAAAGAAAAATATGGAAATTATCTAAGATTGGAAATACCAACTAAAATTAAGTAATGGATTTCATATATCACATTGAAAAGGGGCCTATAATTTAGAATATTGTGGTGGGTATTCAAGTGAGTTGATACATGGATGGTACAAGCATGGTACCAATAGGGATCGATTGGTAATACCAAGTTGGTATTCCTAAATCCATTAGAATTTTACTTATCATAGCTAATTTCTATGATAATATTATTAGGCATTGGATGTCATGACCATCAATCATGAAAGGTGTCTATACGACGCAACCAGAAAAGGATGGTCATATCACAGAATGCTAATAATGGTTTAAAGTTATTGATATCCAATTTAGGATTGAAGTAAGCAATAATATCATAGAATATACATTTTCAATAAATATTAGTCACGTGTGTACCAAAGGTTAGTGGGAGCGCCAATATTTTCCAAGTAAAATATGTTCAACAACATATAGAAAATAGATTGGTCTTACAGTTAATTAATATCATGATGAAATTTTTTCTCCAGTGATTAACTTAAATAGAAACCTAAGTTCTAGGGAACATGATATACTGAGGTAGATATCAAGGTTTCTTAGACCTATTCAATCATACATATAGTGACATAGTATTGAAAAATATAAGTTGGAATAATTCAAGAGTTGAATTGTTGTTAGTGTCACATGGTGTTATCTCTCTAGGTTCACATGTTCGTGACATCGGAGGAGATAAATGTGCTAAGTTGAAATCCATAAGCTTATGAGATGGTCTATCACGTATTCCATGATATGTACAAAAATTGATATCTCTAGGATATGCTTAATACTAGGAATATATCAATTATATCCATGAGCACTGCAAGTGGATCATTCAGAAATATCTGACTTTACTTTAGAAAGTACAAAAGATAAATACTTGGAAAGTGGAGAAGAAAGGATACAAGTTTTAAGGGGACACAAAATAGTCTTCCTTAGATACAAGTGATATAATATCACAGTTAGGATAAGGTGATGAGTGATACAAGCTCATATAAGTTAATTGTAGCCATAACTACAAACACCGAGTACATTGTAGCTTTTAAGGAAATTTGGAAGCAGTTAAACAAAATGATTTGTTCCAGTTCTTGGAATCGAACCTAGTAATAAGAGGATTATCATAATATAAATTATGATATTATTAATATCCAATATTTAAAGTTATTATAGTGGAAAAAATGGATATACTCAGGGATATCATCTCTTGAGAATTTTTACTCAAGGAGATGAGGTCCAAAATAGTAGAATTGCCACACGACGGAATCATGGCAGGCCCAACAGCTAAAGTCACTACTCAGTAGAAACATGATCTTTATCATGCGATTTGCTGATAAGTTTGGTTAATAAGTTGTATATAGTTCAAGTGGGTGTGTTGAAATAGTGGGTGCCTTAGAACTAACTATTCGGTACTTTTGATTACCATATCGTGTATACAGTTAGCTATACATGATGTTTGCTTACCATTATAGTGTAGAATTTTCTGCATCCACTATTGAAATGGTAATGTCCTTAGATTAATTATTCTATCGAAAGGTTATAGCATATCCTAGGCTATAATGAGAACCTAGAGATACTATGACATTAATCTTAAATAAAGTTCCTTTGATCTAGATACATCATACTAACTGGACACAATAGATGTTTGAATATTAGGTGCTGGGGGATCATAAGCATTGATATTTTTTCTCATGAAGTTCTCACTTGGTTATCTCTAGTAGTGAGATCATGAGGATATACCCGCTAATAGGAACACCACATGTTTTGGGTGTTATTGGATGTTCCTATCTATGATCATGTGTAATGGTCTTCTAACTTGAGATCATTGCTGATGTATTCCATTTAATCATGTACTTTTATGTAAGAAAAAAACAATGATATTGAAATCATGGTGAGGTAGTTTGTTTTGGGTGCATCATTGATGGCATGACATTGTTTGAATGGTCAAGAAAGGATTTTTCGCTTCTAAGTTAAGGATGATATATATCTCAGGCCATGTTGATCAGGATGGTAGTACCTTGATAAATCCATGTCCATGGTAGTCCAAGGTAAATCCATCCAGTTAGATCAACAAACAATAAAGCAATAAAAGGGCGATGACATGGGTGTGTGTCCTTATTTATGAGATATTAAAGACAGAGATATTAAATGACATAGTACATGTTCATAGGTTGGTTGTCGCTGCTGTGACAATCCTTATCTCTTTAGGGGATATTATGGATTGCTAGATCCAACTCTTGGTTTGTGAATAATATTAATTGATATAGAGATAAGGGCCTAGAGGGTTACACACAATAGTGTATTCAAGAATTTTCCCTAGTCAGTTGAATATGAGTTTTGGACATGGTGGACCCCATCACTGGGGTCCAAGATTTTTCCAAGGAGATACGATCACCAATGCAATAAATAAATTCAAATTATTCAAGTTAAGAATAATGAACATTGAATTTATTTATAAATTTATTTACAAGTTTAAAGTAAATACATGAAAAATATTATTTTAATGAATATTAAAAATATTAAAGGTTCAATTAATATTTGTGGGAATGACGAGTAGAGTTAATGACTCATTTATTATCATGTAATATAATTAATATATTAAAAGAAAGTGATAATAATATTTATGAATCGATTTAGTATTCATAAAAAGTCGTATATATCATGTTATTTATTCAGGAGGCTGGGTGGAAATTCCAGATATTTTCTTAACACTCTATAAATAGAGGAGGATAGGAGTTTTCCATGTACCACTCACATCCTCTCTCCCTTTTCTCCTCTCTCCCACATACTAGAGAGAGAGGCTTTGGATCTAGAAGCTCAGATCAAGCTCTCTCTCATCCATAACAAGCTAGGCGATACAATGATCATCAGAGCATTGAAAGCATCGTCAGATCTCTTTGCTAGCCCCCAGAATTCAAATAACGACACTCCTATAGTTTTTTAAAGCACATGTGGATGATTTAGAGGAATTTTTCTTCAGATTCTTTATGTAGCAATCACCAAATATGAGAAAAATTTATGCACAGATTCGAATCTAAACCAGGTATTTTATGGTTTATTTTTGTGCTTAAAACTCTTCACGTGAGATCCTTGGATTAAACCGGGTAGTGATTCACTGATGTCATCGAGTTCATGTCGTACATCGGTGAATTTTTTTAAAATCCCATATTTGGGGATTCTGCTGCATGCACGGTTAATTCAGTGAGAACATAGATCATTGAAATATTTTTCTACTTCTACCAAACTTTCATTTATAACATCAAATGGATCATCATACATTTTGATATCAACATAAACATAATGAGACCATTTTACCGTCTGATTGCATGCCTTTTTATGTGTTTAAGAACTTTCTTGAAATTTTTTCAAATCAACCTTTATATAAATCACCTTTTCCTATTAAAACCTTTATTGATTCTGATTTCTAATCAAGAATTTTGTGAATTAGTTTACCTCTTTCTTAATGTATTTGAAAATTCAGAATTATTCCTTTTAGTCTTTTTAGTACATGAACAATATAATCAAATCCTTACAAAGAAATGGTTACAACTGAATTCAATTGTTCTTGATGAACCTCAAGAGGTTTATTTTGTCTTGGTATTACTTATACTTTCTTGAATTTTTTTTATTAATTTTTAAAATAACTTTTTCAGGATTCATAGTAATTTTATTTTTATTAATTTACTTATCATTAGATACCTAAAGGATATCATTATCCTTATCAGTCTTGACTTTCCCATCAACTTTTGTTTTTAAATTTTGATCTTCTTCATATTTCTTAGATGATGATTCATATTCTTCTTCAGATGAAAATTCCTCTTCAAAACTACCATCTTTACTTTCTTAATCAGTTTTTAAGGTAAGTCCAATAAGGATGATGACTCTGATGATCCTTTCTTGGTCTAGGTTTTTTCACTATCATCACCTTCCTTTCCATCTTTACCTTCATCCTCTTCTTCTTCATCATCAACTTCTTCTTTTATTAACTCTTCAATTTCTTTGTATTCACATTCTTTTTCTTATTCACTTACTTCTTCTTCTTCTTTTTCATTCCCATAAACTCCTTTATTCACTTCCTTTTCAAGCTCTTATTCAAGTTGTCTCACTGTTTTGAGATCTCCCTTTCTAGAAATCTGTGGTTTTGATTATTTTTCTTAAATTAATGGCATCGATTCTTACTCACCAAATTTTCCTTTTCCTTTATCAGGAATTGATGGAACATCAGTATGAACTATATAGTTTTATTGAAAAGATAATTTGGATCTCGAATTTTCTTGATCAGTATGTGAAGAAGGTAAAACAACATTATTAGAAGCCCTTTACACTCCTTTTAAAAGATTCTCACAAAGATGAGATTCTAGAAACTTCTCCTTTTTCTTATTCTTATTGTATTATTATTATAGGGTTTCAGTAGCATGTATTCTCAAAGAATTATCCTCATCAGGGTCAAGTCTAATATCTGGATCCTCTAACTTCTTATCAGATTTATTTTTCATCTAGTCATCAATTTTTTTTCCGGTTCTTTCTTTTCTTTCTTCCTTTTATCTAGAGGATAAGTCTATGCTTTCCTTTTATTTTTCTTATCAACTTTTTCTGGATTCCTTGATGGTTATTCCTTTGATGCATTACCACCAAATTTTTCAAAAAAAATCATTTACTTTTCATAAAAAAACTCATTATATTCATCGTATATTAAATAATAAAAGATATATTTTCCCTCATCAGATATAATTTATTTGTGATTTTGAAAAACTCCATGAATTTTCAACCGATTTTCTTAGGAAATATATAAACATGATAATTATTGACTTAATTGATCCTGAATTGATATTCTCTATGGTTAAGAAAATAAACTTCACCAAATCCATCTCTCTCATGTTAACTAGAAAGTCCAATATGAAAACATCAGAAAATTTTTATATATCATGACCTACCTTCCATGATATGATAAACCATTTCATCAATAAAGCAATAACATGATTATCCAGAGTTAGGTGTGATACTTTTTTGAATTTTTTGTAAAGAAGAAAAATATATTCTTCTTCCTTTATTTTGTTAAACATTCCAAGGTCATCTAGAAGCTTATGTGAAGGATAATAAGCCTCCCATTCTGAGGGTATATCTACTAAACTCACATATTTTTTACAAGACAGCTTGTATCACTTCCCATACATATAAAAAGAAAGTTTTTCTATTCTATATTACTTGAAAAAATTAACATAGTCATAAAAATCATGAACAAGATCAGGGTAGTAAAGATCAAAATCCTTGTCTGGTTTCTCCACACACATTGATTCTCAACCTTTCAAATCAATGATCTTTCTCAAAGTAGAATCATATTTCCCATAAAAAGTTCTTTTGACTAACCTTTCCCTGAATATAAAACATTTCTTGTAATATTTAGTAGATTCCATCAGATCAAGACTTATACCGGTGAATCATATTAAAAGAAAAACTTTTTGGACTCGTGATCTTGAAAGGGTCAGTAACTCGGGAGAAAATATTTGGAACAATCGATGTGGGACACATGGTGGAGGTGCCTCTTTATATAGGCTTCAGGTGTGATGATTCATATTCCTTTATACATCCAACCATTTAGATTGAAAGAAATATGATCTAATAGTTTACATTGATCCGAAGAAATATTTAAAGAAAATTTGAACTCTTGAGGTTTTAAAACATTTATCGAATTTAGAATAAATCTGATTAGGAAAAACTTTTAAAATTTTGAAAAAAAAAGTATTTATAAAAACTAAAAGTAAAAAAACAACAATTAAAGAACTAACATAATGAAATAGTGTAAAAAATTAAAATAATAGATAAGTACCTTTCAGAGTGAATAATTTCATTGGTACAACTAACTTGTTCTTATTGGTTTTTGTAAACTAAATAGATTAGGATAATTTTGAAAATAAAGACTAAATACAATAGTTTAAGTAATAAAAGTAATTAAAAAAGTTTCATTAGAAAAAATAATTATGATATTTTTTAAATCCAAAAATTTTATTACAAATTTTGAGTCTGGAAATTTTTGGAATATTTTCAGAGGCTGAGGATATTTTTGAGGATTCTAATTCCAATTTTTTTTAAGAATTATGATTCTGGAAAACTCATTATGATAAATGTTTTAAGAAAACCTAAATTTTTAAAGAATTAAAGGTTTTAAGAAAAACTATTTTTTTTGGAAAACATAAAACATATGGACCCCCTTTGAAAAGGATTATCTTAATATAAGAACATAAGTAAAAAATAAATGGATATGAATGATTAATTTACAAGGATCATTCCTATCTTCTGTTTTATATATTCAAATCTGTTAGAACTAAGAGGTTTTGAAAAAATGTTAACACGTTGATATTGTGTTCTAATGAATTATAAAACTATATCTTCTTTAAGTGTGTGATCCCAAAGGAAATGGTGTCTTATATCTATGTTATTAGAACATGAGTGATGTGTTCAATTTTTATTTAAGAAAATGAAAATTTTATTATCACAAAGTATTTGAGTTTTACTAAAACTCATTCCATAGTCAGTGAATACGTGTTACATCCACAACACTTTAGCACAACAACTTCCAACTACCACATATTCAGCTTTAGAATTTTAAAGAGATACTAAGTTTTGTTTCTTACATGACCAAGAAACTAAGTATTCTCTTAACAAATAACAAGTTTTAGATGTGCTTTTCTTATAAATTCAACAACCACCAAAGTCACTATCCAAAAAACTTTTTAGTTTAATTTTTTTTCCAAAATAATAAAAAATTCCTAAATCCATCGTTCCCTTAAGATAATGAAAAATCCATTTTACATCTTTTAAATGGGATTATTTTGGATTTTCTTGATATTTTTCACATAAGAATATAGAAAATGTTAAATTTGGATGACTAGAAGCTAAGTAAAGTAAACTTCCTATCACACCTCTAAAAGTCTTTTGATCAACTGGTTTCCTAGCCTCATCAAGATCTAAGTTATTTATGGAACCAATGGGGGTACTAATACTTTTAGTATTATTGTATCCAAATTTCTTAAGAATATATTTTATATACTTATGTTGAGATATAAAAGTTCCTTATGATTTTTGTGAAATTTGAAAACTAAGAAAATATGTTAACTCACCCATCATAATAATTTTAATCTTAGATTTCATAAGATATTTAAAGGAATCTGTCATTTTTTTTTGAGTTTATCTGAATATAATTTCATCAACATAAATTTTTATAATCATAATGTTTTTATGAACTTATTTTAAAAAAATTATTGGATATTTAGCTCCCTTAAAAAAATTGTTTTGTAATAAAAATCCTGTTAACCTATCATACCAAGATCTAGGGGCTTTTTTAAGTCCATATAAATATTTTTTAAGTTTATAAATGTATTCAGGATGTTTTTTATTTTCAAAATCAGGAGATTTTTTAACATAAACTTCTTCCTGACATTTCCATTAAGAAAATCACACTTCACATCCATTTGAAAAGTCTAAATTTAAAGAATGCTATAAAGGATATAATTATTTGAATTGCTTCAATTCTTGCTACCGATGCATAAATTTATTTATAATATATACCTTATTGTTGATTATAACCCTTAGAAACAAGTCTAGATTTATTTATAACAATTTTTTCATTCTCATCACACTTATTCTGGAAAAATAATTTTACTCCAATTATAGAAGTTTCTAAAGGTTGTTTAACTAATGTAATTACTTTTTCTCTCTCAAATTCATTGATCTCATCTTTCATAGCCTTAATACAATCCCCATCACCTAAATACTCATCAGTATTCTTAGGTTAAAATTGGGGTAAGAAAGCTAGATAATCTATTTCATTCATTAAGGAACTTATAGTCCAAATTGGTTGATCTATATCACTAATGATACTTTCACTAGGATGATTCCTAAGAAACAACTAGCTTCTTGGGTTTTGAAAAGTTTTTCATTAAACAATAGGTAGAAAATCATCCCAATGAATAACTTCAAAAAAAATTTCTTGAGTTATTTCCTTATGAGAAGAACTTTCTAACAAAGGTTGAAAATAAATTTTAGAAATAACATTGTGGATGTTGGTTGAGGTTGTTTAAAAAAAAGGATCAATTTCATAAAACTTAATATGAACTGTATCCTCAACAATATAATAATTTTTATTAAAAACTCTATAAGTCTTATAAATAGTGGAATAACCTAAAAATATTCCTTTATCGGATTTGGGTGTAAATTTATGTAAGTTATCTTTTGTATTCAAGAAGATTACTTTGAAACCAAATACTTTGAAGTAAGAAACGTTTGGTTTTATACATGTACAAAACCCATAAGGAGTTTTATTGAGAAAATGTCTAATTAAAACTTGATTTATAGAATAGAAATTAGTACTAACCACTTCATCCCAAAAATGTTTAGCAATTGGGTATTCACTCAACATCATTCTAGTTATTTCTTGAATAATTCCATTTCTTCTTTCAACTACACCATTTTGTTGAGGGGTTCTAGGTTCTGAAAAGTTATGTTCAATAAATTTTTTACTAAAAAAGTTTCAAAATTAGAATTCTCAAATTCTAGACCATGATCACTATGAATGGTTATAAAGGGAAGGGTTTTCTCATTTTTAACTTGGGATACAAAAAATTTTAAAATAAAAAAGGCTTCAAATTTCTTTGTGAGAAAATAAACCCACGTGTATCTAGTGTAATCATCAATTAAGACATATATGTAGTGTTTTCCACCAATAGTTCCAATTTTTGTAGGACCACATAAGTCTATGTGAACTAATTGTAAAGAATCAAAATTTAAGACTTCACTAATATATTTAAAACTTAAATTATGTTGCTTATCATATTGACATGGGGCACATGATTTTGAATTATCAAACCTAAGTTCTGATATATCCTTAAAAATTCCTTTATTAGTCAATTCTGATAAGTTTATAAGGTCACAGTTCCATAACCTTCTATTTCATAACTAAGATTGATCTTCCATTACACTAAGGAAAGTCTTGACTCATAATATATGTTTAAGTTAAGTGTATAAAAATTCTCATACCGATTGGTAGAAAGAATAAATTTATCCTTGGAACTATGTACTAGACATTTATTATTCCTAAATCTCATATGGTAACCTTCATCACATAATTGAATTATTCTTATAAGGTAATGATTAATACCTTTAATAATTTTTTTTTTGAAATTAGTGATTTTCCAAGAAAAAAAATATTACCTATATAAATAATATATCCTTGAGAATTATCTCCAAAAGTTACTTTGTCGCCTTTTATTTTGATAATATTCTGGAAGAAATATTTATTTCCAGTCATTTTTATAGAACACCCACTATCCATGTACTATATATTTTTGTTTTTCATGCTTTCTGTGTTTTCCTGAAAACAAAAATATTAGATTTTTGGTTCCCAAACCTTCTTTGGTCCAATAATGTTAGAAAATAAAACTTTAGGAATCTATATTCTTTTTAGAAAAATAGGCTTTATGAAATCCTAGGGATTGAACTTTGTTTAATGAACAATTCTTTTTCCAATGACCACTGCTTTGCTACTTGGTGAAAAAGGGTCATTTTTAGGAATAAAGAAATTGTTACTAAAAATAGGTTTTTTTATATATATAACCCATTCCAGAACCATTTCCATGAGAATGGATTTTTTTATACATTTTATCAAAACTTTCCTTATCAATGGTAAAGTTTGATGAAAGTTTTCTCAGACTAGAGATTTCATATTTTAGTTTTACTGCTAAATCTTTATCCTCATTAGTATTAGTTTTATAATTAAGTTAATTTTCTAAAATAATTTTCTTAGAAACTACTTTTTCAAAATCTTTGGAAATAGTTTCTTTCTCAGAAATAGTCCCATAAAGATCTTTTGGAATATTTGATATTTCATTTTTCAAAAAATTTATCCTTGAATCAACCTTAACAAGTTTTTCCTTAGCATTATCAAGTTTTTTGTAAATTTTATAATTTTCATTCTTAAGCAATTAAGAAAATATTGAAACTTAATCATAAGAAGTAAGAGAATTATCTTATAATGAGTAATATTCTTTATCAAAATATGTTGAATCCTTATTATCATGAAAATTAGCACTTAAAGACATATTGGTAAGGTTTTCATCTATTCTTACCTTATCCATAAAACATTGATTAAATTTTATCCTTATAAACTTTTTTTTATTGATATTGTAAATCTTTTTTTCTGACTATCTTATTCATCCTTGTAGAAAAATTTGCTAATTCATTCTCAGAATGTTCAGAAACACTTGAATTAGATTGAACAACCACTTTCTACTTCCTTAAATACTTAATAAATTTCTTTGTAGATTGTACTTTATAAGGTAAGGTATATGTTGAAGCAAAGGTAACATCACCACATTTCTTTTTATTTTTCTCAGTATCTACCTTGAGTCTACCCTTGTACCGCATAAGGGTCCCAATAAGATCATCCAAGGTAAGATTATTTAGCTTTCTAGTTTCATCAACTACTGTTCTCTTTGATTCCCACTCATTGGGCATGATATCAATTATCTTTTCCATAAGTATCTCATCATTAATACCTTTCTCACCAATAGATTATAAACTATTTATTATAGTCATAAATCTCTAATGAATTTTTTGTAATAGATTCACCTAGTAAGAATTCAAAGGCTTGGTAATATGCTCTTAACATAGATCTATGAGTATCAACAACTTTAGATGTACCAAAATGTGTGATATAAATATTTTTCCAAATATTACTGGCTGCTTCACAAGAAGAAATCTGACTATAAATGCTTCTTGTCATATAACATAACAAATTATTCCTTACTATATAGTTTAACTAATATTATTATTTCTCTTGATGAGTAAAAGTAGTTACTTTCTTATCTGTAATATTATAATCACCAGAAAACATAAAAAAACTTTCAACTCCTATGTTGATAACAAATGTTTTCATCCTATCCCTCTAGTACTCATAATTAGCACCATCAAATATAGTTGTCCTGTTAGTATTAAGATTTTATATGGACATGATATTCATTCCTATCATATTTAAACAATATAAATACTTTTTACATAGAAACTTGTTAGTGTATAAAAAAGTTTACAAAAAATGTATAAAAAAAACTTCAATACCTTGCAATATTAAAGAAAGTAAAAAAACTTATCAAGTATTTGAGTAGTGGAATCCTTCTCTGATACCAATTGTTGGATCATAAGATCTTCTCAAATCACTATAATTACAAGAGGTAGGGTGAATTATAGTTTTAAAAACTTAGTTTTAAATAATTAAACTAAACAATACACAAGACTCATAAAGTATGGTTATTGGACTTGGACCTCAGTGTAATTAACAACGTTAATTAATCTGAACTAGGATTGGTCTGATTATATTAGAGTGAAAATCAGAATCACTATCGATCCGATTTATCAGAGTACAAGAATTGTAATAATTATGGATACAATTAATTTAAATGTATTGTTATTATCATAATTATATTAATATAGATAAAAAATAGAATAGAAATATGAATATGATTATTTAATTTCTATTAAATGTGAAATGGAATATAAAAACTTATAAACAACAAGTAATACAATATCACACAAAAGAAATAATGAATTTTAAGCTATTAAATTATAAACCTATTTTAACCTTAATTTTAAGGTAGTCTATAACCTATACTAAAGGTATCCAATATTTTATATTTACAAAAAATTCTATCTTTCCTGACCATATAAAGACCTTGATATGAAGATCAAAATGGGTCTATTTTCCTATCCCCAGAATCCCTTGATCTGATGGATCAGATTTTCTTTATCTACCTAGCTCTGATATCCCTCGAACCGATGGATCAGATTCACTGTCTTCCTATCCTCGGAAGCCCTTGATCTTTATGATTATCAGAAATAGTTATAATTAAAAAATTTATTAAGGAGACAACCTAACAAGGTTTATTTAAGAGGACTACTCTTTAAAGAAATACAAAGATTAAGAATGAGTTGTTCACACTTAGAATTCTTCTAAATTTTCAATAGTGAATGTAATCGACCAGCCAAATCCAAAATCTTAAAATGAACTGGTATTTATAAGAATCCTTCCAAAAATCATATTCTCCAAGTTCATTACAATGAATTTGGACACCTGACACTTGACAGCTCATGAAAACTTGGCATAACTGAATGTCTGACGTCATACTGGTAAACACCATTACAATGTTTAAGACATTCTTTTAGAAATAAGTATCTGTATTCTGATTATAAACTTATTCATTATGATGTAATTACTTAACAATGTCAATATGATAATCCTTATGAGTATTAGTATGATGTTTATCGATACCAGTATCAGTATGATTATTTAGAATTTGTCAGTACGAAAGACAAGATAGAAATTCTAACTTTTGGTTCTGATGAAGGTGAGTCCGATTAATCAGACACATACACATTACGATAATCGTAATAAATAATGTAATGTTTATATTAA
This sequence comes from Viscum album, assembly GCA_963277665.1. Taxonomy (NCBI): domain Eukaryota; kingdom Viridiplantae; phylum Streptophyta; class Magnoliopsida; order Santalales; family Viscaceae; genus Viscum; species Viscum album. The sequence continues at coordinate 156,268,209 of OY728138.1, forward strand.
AAATACTTTATAAATTATTCTAAGTATGGTAAAAGGTGATGTTTTCTAAAAAAACATTCTAAAACACTTACGATATAAAAATTTATTAACATGTTTTCAAGAAAGTGTTTGTGATTTCCAAAATAAAAGGAATGGAAAAGTAAGAAGTAGAACTTATGACTCAACACACATGAGTGATCATAAGGAAGAATAACAAAAATAATTTGGTAACATAAGATCATAAAATCACAAGAAAGTGAAAGAAACATATAACATGACATAAACATGAGTCAATGCTAACTGTCTAGTCAATATCACATGGTGGAAAAATTTCCATAATGGATTTGGTTTACTCCCTAATCCCATACATGACCCCTCATTAGAATAAAAATTTTACACAATGCATTGGAGTGAAACATGGGTGAACCATTATAAAATGTTCATGAATTATGTATTCCACTTAAAGGAAATCAATTATAATGCGTAAACATAAGAGTTACCAATGGAAAGAAAATGTGTTGCATAATCTTGTCTCATATCATAATCAAAAGAAATTTTATAATGAAGGAATTTGAGATATGAAATTAAGGAATGTATTACCCCATAAAAGGAAGAGATAATAATCTATTTATATATGTGAGAGATATATATACAGAATTTATAATCAATCCATAACATCAAAGGTTGTTTTTATTAATGAATAGAAAAAATATTAAAAAAATTCTTGAGGAAAATAACCTTTCCACTATGAAAATCAATTTTTAAAAAATAAAAAATTATAAATATTATAGAAAACATTTTATTTAAAAATAACCACGGAAAATTATAAAGTAATCTTCAAAGAGTTGAGTGGTCCTGATGGTGGGTAATTTTGTACATGCTGAGTAAGATAAAACAAATATTCCTTCCACATTTTTGTAGGAAAATTCAAAAGTACCTTTTATGGAAAATGACATGAATATTCCTTTTAATTTTTTAGAAATATAATCATCAATAAAAATAAATTTAAAAAATCATAGGATAACTTTAAAACATTTTTGATTTTTTTTAGAAAACATCGATTTGGATGAAAAATATTTTTAATCAAAGAGAGAAATGAAGTTATATTTTCTCAAAAACATTTTTTCAGGCACTTTTAGTATCAAAAAGAGAAAAATGGTACTATTACTTGAAAATTTAATGAATAAACATAGGAGAAGAAAAATAATGGGTTTTATTTAAAAAATATTTTAGAGACCTAATTTTTTCCCTATAATACTTCGGAATATTTCTACATATATTTTCAGAGCTAGGTGTTGAGACAACGTGCGATTCTAAGGCCCGATGTGCCTGAAATTAATTTTATGAAAATATTAAATATATTTTATATTATGCATGCACAATTTATTAAATAAAATTGGATAAATCTTAAACGGTATCTCAAACCAGAAATCTGAGACCACAATTGAGTCCGAAACGTGATATTTACCATAGGTGGGACCCAAAATAGAACGATGTGGGGAGTTTGGAAATAACAACCATTTTCGGGTGCATTTAGTTAAAATAAATAATTAAACTTATTTATTTTAATTAAATTAAACTAATATAATTCCTATGAATTCATCACTATAGAGAATTCTCAAGGGTTATATGCATAAACCCTGAGAGGATTAAGAGCTTTCTTTATCTCCTTCTATTGGAAAACCTATTCAGATAACAGTGAACCTCTGGATCAAAGCACAATGAATGAAAAAATCACTCTCAATCATTTTCAAACATGTTATTCAATGAAAACCAATCCAATATCTCGGTGGAATCATCATTTGTGTGTTTTTCCTCATTTTATTAAAATTTTGAGCAAGATTATCTTCTTACCTTGGATCTGGGCCAATTGTGGCCTTTACATACGCCCATGTTTTAAAATTTAATATATTATTCAATTGTTTTCTAACCCTATATTTCAAAATTGTATTCATTGTACAAGAGAATTTTTCCAATGATTGTTAAATCCTTGTTCTTGTTCCTTTCTCCCACAAATTCTTCATGTTGGTTATTGTTGGATCATGAGGTCGCAATTCAACATTTTCGGGTGGGACCGAGCCCGATCAGACTCTCAGATTCACAATGGTTTTGGGAGAAATTAAGGGATCGGTGATCAAGGATGGTTTTGGAGATGAATAGTTGTATAATGGATGTTTTTTTTATGGTTTTGAGATCCTAGACCGAGCAGGATATGAACTAAGGCACGTAGGTTGAGCAATGAACCACTATAGAAAATGAATGTTGATTTCCAACCACCAGATGGATGTAAATGATAAATAGAGATAGAAACAATATTTTTAGGTTCCTAGGAAGTGATATCCAAATAAATGGCCATAGATCTGGGATCTTTAGAATGGATTTGATATTCTGTAAAAAATGCGACTACACGCTGTGTAGTCCAAAGAACACACAGCGCGTAGGGCCTTGGCTGTTGCAAATAGGGTTTTGAGAATTTATAAGTATCACATGCCATGTAGGAGCCCCACACACCAAGTTACCTTGTGTTGGAATCCCGATATGTACTCAGGGAACACAAAATCATGGGCTTGGTCAGGTACACATCATGTACCGAAGTATACAGACCCTTGGAAAGTACAAGGACGTGGCTAGGGAGCACTGGAAGGACCCCGAGTAGCTCGAACACCCTGTTTATACCCCCTACAAGCCATGTATCCCTACATGGGAAGTTATCCATGTACCATCAAGGACACGAACATGCAATGGAGTGGGACCACATGCCGCGTGGGGCCCCTCACACACCGTGTACACCCTTTACTCCTTTTGAGAAAAATTCAACCTCTTGCATCTCCCTTGTTTGAGCTCACATTTTGGCCTATGAGTAACCTATCCTGAGTGTTTTTCCATGTAGAACGTGATGGTATCCTCTATGCTATTTTTTTAGATATGATACGAGATGTTCTAGGTCTGATTCTTATTTAGGAGACGCTCAATTGTAGTGATTAGGTAGGATCACTAGGGGATTTAGAGTGGCACCCTCCTATTGGGTTAGACATGGGTCCTCTACATATCTTTTGAATGTAACCCTCTAGTTGGGCTTGGAATGGGTCCTCTACCAATCTATAGAGTGGAAAACTTCTACATGATAGGGAATGGGTCATTTATTTACTTTTAGAGTGGAACCCTCCAACCACATTGGACATGGGTCCTCGGCTACTAGAGTGGAACCCTCCTACTGGGATAGGGCATGGGTCATCTACCTATCGACTGAGTAACACCATCCTGTGGTGAAAGGGTATTGGTCCTCAATGACTAGAGTGCATCCTCCAATTGGGTTGTGCATGGGTCCTCAACAATAAGAGTTTCACCCTACTTTTGTGCATGGCATGGGCCCTCTATCTTCAATTAGAGTAGCACCCTCATACAATATCTGTGTATGGGTCCTCAATGACTAGAGTGGTACCCTCTCTCTAGGTAGAGTATGGGTCCTTGAATATTAGAGTGAAAATATTAGGCTGGTCTGAGCATGTGTCCTCTACTGATTACTTGAGTGGAACTCTCCTATTTTACTAGGGAATGAGTCCTCTACTTTGAGATCATGCTCCTTGACTGTGCAACATAGTGGAAAGCTGTGGATTGACTTGGATATTTCTATTAGGCTGACATGTGAGATTATGGGCATTATTGGTATACTTCTAGAACTATTATCACTCTTTCCTAGGCTGGGCTATGATATGGATATCCCCTTATCTCTCATTTGGGTTTCTTTGTTTTGAGCATATATATATATATATCCATGTTGTTGAATTTTGTTTACTATATTTCCTTGGGTTGAGCTGTTTGCTATTTATTCCTATCATGTATCTTACTAACCCCCCTTCATCTTTTAGGGCATCCTACTGGGTATGTATATACTCACCCCTATATGGGATTTTCCTGCACGTGTCATGTCTTATACAGAAGATGTATAGGTGGATGATGACTATAGAAGAGCTTAGGGATATTTGGTGCATTGGACCGCATACGATGGTCCAATATTATATATTTGGAGCTTGACTCTCTCATCACTTTTACTTTACTTTTTTTCCAGGTTGGGAAATCTTTCTAGTTGTACGTGTGTTTTTTTCCTTTACTTTTCAGTTTACACTATCGTACTCTTGTACACCAAAGAGGTTTTTCATGCTTGGTTTATATTCTATTTATTGCATCTTTTTATTCTTATTCCTATGAACTTCTAAATTGATATGGTTGGGTGTGTGTGTACATTTAAATTAGTCAAATACCTCCCAATTAGGATATGCCTTTTGGTGCTCACTGCCAACCCCTGACCTATGGAGGCGGGCTTGGGGTAGTTGTGGCTCGAGACCCAGTTATGGTCGGGTTGTGAAAAATTGGTATCTGAGCAGTTTATTCCTTGGGATAGTGTTTTGTGTAGTCCCATTATGAGGATTTGGTTGGGATTGAGGGAAATAGTTTTAAAGTGTCTTGAGGGTGGCTCTCAGACCAGGGAACCCTATGATGGTATGGGCGATCGACGTATCCATTCACCATGACCTTGACCACTAGCTTGTTGACTCAGCATACTGAGACATTTTTTGTAGGGATCAATGGTACATACATCACATAGGATTGAGAATTTGAATTTCCTTATTGATTTATCTCTCCATTTTATATATATGTTCATCTGACCATTGTATGTCTTGATTAAATTTTTAGGATGCCTCCAAGATGATATCCAACTAGGATACTAGTTCTGAATCATTAAAAATATATAATGAGTGATAAAGCCTTAGTTTAGGGTCCATCCCATGAGATCCTTCCTTTAGGTGGACAATTAGTATCAAACCCACCTATATAGTAGCAGATCATACTGAAAGAGTGGTTTGAGGATGTACGTAAGCTTAGCACACTTCACAAGTTCTAGCACTAGAGGCTGCTGAGGTTCTGCGGTGAGATAGATCCCTAGGCAGTGGAGGATTGACTAGAGATGGTTATCTATATCTTCAGGATTATTTGGAAACTAATGAATCAAGTGGTTTCACTTTTAACTATACTTTTCTATTAATCAGTTGAGTGTTGGTGGAGTCTTATTACCCAAATGCATGATGATTCGACACTCTCATGACCCAACTTCCAGTAGTTGTTCCATGAGGAGTACTACACCTCTTGATTATGATCGGTTTGGATTCCAGAGATTTTTTAGTTTTATAAGGGAGGTATGATAGTGGCTGAATACGTAGTGAGGTTCACAGACCTTACAAGGTACTCCCTTGACATGATCTAGGATGGATACTTTTGAGCATGGAAGTTTAAGCAGAGAATATGTAGAGAGATCCATGTTAGAGTGTAACCCTTGTGTATTCCCACCTATTTAGGGGTGTTGGAGCAAGCACTAGTGATATAGAGATTTCTGTCATAGGGACTCTAGATGGATGGAGCTTGTAGTGGGCGTCACAGGGCTGAGTCAACTACAATAGCTAGTAGATGGAATTCGATAGGATCTTGGTGTAGGAGACCTTCCTAGAATTAGGCTCAGTCACATGGTTCTAGGAAGCATAGAGGTTCAGGGTAGCCTAAATAGGTTCAGTGCTATTCTTGTGATGGGTGAGGTCACCTTGTGTGTGACTACCTAACAAGGTGTGCTAAGGATTTCAAGCTAATAGTAGAAGGACTACTACAATAGAGGCAACACCTTGACTAGGGATCTCCCATGAGAGGGAAAGGAGCCCCCCTAGGATGCAGATCTGGAATAGGTGCATGTGGAGCTCTAGGAGGAGGAGCTATGGGTGGTGGAAAATATTTTGAGATCTTTCCACCACCACCACCAAGTGGCCCATGTCAAGCTTAGGGAGCCAACGGTCGGGGACATGGATAACTGTAGGCGATAGAGCCATATGACCCAGTGACACATGAGATGATTAGAGTTATGATATATATTTATTCTAATCTTGCCTCAGTATTAGTATATACACGTGTGAGTCAATCCTTCATCTCTTTAATCCTAGTGTGAGAGATGGATCTCCCAGTTGAGGATTAAGACCATCAGCTTCATCTTGAAGTTTCTATAGGTAATGTTTATTTATATAGTTTATTTATAGGTAGTTTGAGATATTTATTGGTGGAGAGAGTTTCAAATGGGGCCTTTTGGTCATCATTATGGAAACCTATGATGTCAATTTGGGTATGGATTAGTTTTCCATGGTCTGAGTCCATATTGATTGTCACCATAGATGAGTCAAATGCCCTCACACTGATGGAATCAGATTATCCTTTACAGGTGAGAGAGATATCATGGTGGGATGAGTGGGTTATGGGAGAAAGATTTTGTATCCCATCACCCATCGGTTGGGAAGTGTATCCCTTGGTGCAACATGATCTTCAGACAACTGGATTCCTTCAGTTGTCGAGGAATTTATGGATGTATTCTTCAATGATATTATAGGAAAACCTACAAACTAGAAGATGGATTTTTTTATTGACTTACATCCTAGGAAAAAATATATATCTTTTTCGGCATATTGGATAGCCCCAACCGAGCTCCAGGAGTTGCATTTTCAGTTGGAGGACCTTTGTGAGAAGTGTTTAATCAGACCTAGTGTGTCCCCCTAGGAAACTCTAGTTTTTTTCATGAAAAGGTGGATGGGAGCTTGTGGATGTTTTTGGATTATAGTCACCTAAACTAGGCCACAATAAAGAAAAAGTACCCCTTATCAAGGATTTAAAACCTCTTTGACTAGTTGTGAGGCAAAAGATGGTTCTCAAAGATTTATATCTAGTTTGGCTACCACCAATTGAGAGTTCATGAGGATGATATTCAGAAGCTGGAATTATGATGTCTCTATAAAAAGCATGAGTTCCTAGTGATTATATTTGGTGTGATGAATTCCCCCATTGCATTTATGCATTTTATGAACCTTATTTTCTACCTGTACTTATAAAAATTAGTGGTTTTCTTCATCAATGAAATACTCATATATTGTGTGTTAGAGGAGGGGAATGCAGAGAACTTAAGGATGGTTCTAGATTTTCTTCAGAAGAAACAGCTTTATAGTAAACTCTTGAAGTTATAGTTTTGGATTCACGAGGTTTACTTCCCAAGGAATGTCATTTCTGAGCATGGTTTGGCCATGGACCTAGTGAAGATCGATGTAGTAATTTATTGGGATCCACCCAAGAGTGTGTTAGAGGTGTAGATTTTTATTAGCTCAGAAGGGTACTATAAGAGGTTTTTGGAAAAATTATCTAGGATTGTAGAACCTTTGACCACCCTGACATGGAAAGGGAAGCCTTTTACCTAGATTGAGAAATTCCAAAGGGCCTTTAAAGGAGTTGAGACTGAGGCTGATAAGTGCTCCTATGTTGAGAATACCAGAGGAGGACATGGAGTATTTAGTGAATTATGATGCCTCAGGGGTTGGGCTCAACTGCTTGTTAATGCAGTGGTGGTAAGTTATTGCATACAGGTTGAGGTAGTTGAGACCCCATGATCATAACTACATGAATCACGACCTAGAGCTAGCATCAGTAGTATTTTCCCTGAGGATGTGGAGGAACTATCTTTTGGGAGATCACTTCATGGTTTACTAATACCATCGGAGTCTCATGTATGTATTAATGTTGAGAGACATAAACCTAAGACAATGATGTTGTTTGGAGTTATTAAAAGACTATGAATTAGAGATATTATATAATCTAGGTAAGGAAAACATGGTACAAGATTCCCTTAGCAGGAAGTTCTAGGCTTCCTTGGTGTAGGATGCTTCAGATCAGTTGGATTCCATGCCACTAATCCTGGTGGAGTAGGAGGGTGAAGATTTTATTTAGTTGATGTTGTTGAATCTTATGATTCTCGATCGTGTGAGGGAGTCCCAGCTAGGATACATCAACTGTGAGGTATTATGTAACTAGATATCTATAAGGGATTCACCAGATGGATATTATAAAGGAGGAAATCATGTTATCCTTTTCCAGGGAAGGAAAATGGTCCCAGTCATGATATAGGAGGAGGTGATGCAGGAGTTACACATGTATCCTTTAGTTGTACATCCCAATGTGGGGAAGATGTAAAAAGACCTTCAGAAATAGATTTTGTGGTTTATCATGAGACAGAGCATGGCTGAGTTCATCTCTCAGTGCCTCACTTGTCAACAGGTGAAGGTTGAGCACCAGGTTCTGGAAGGTTTGTTACTTCCCCTTGAGATCCTAGAGTGGAATTAGGATGAAATATCCATGGAATTTTTGATAGAGATTCCACATATAGTGAAGGTCCATAACCCCATATGGTTGATAGTTGACCGACTCATGAAGTCGGCACACTTCCTTTCCATTAGGGAGAAGAGTTCGGTGGAGAGTTTGAGGCAGGTGTACATATGAGATATTGTTCACCTTTATGGGGTTCCCTAAACTATTATATATGACTGTTATGCACAATTCACATCACGATTATGGATAGGCCTATAGGAGGCACTCATGACCCAAATTAGTATGAGTACAAACTTTTAACCACAGACAAATGGGAAGACTGAGTGAACTATCTAGGTGTTGGAGGATATGCTAAGGGCCTACATGTTAGACTTTGGTTAGATATGGGAGGATCAATTTCCCTTGGTAGAGTTTTCATACAACAATATATACCACTCTAATATTAGCATGACACCATTTTAGGCCATGTACAAGAGACCCTACAGGTTACCCTTGTGCTGGATAGAGATTGGTGAGGAATATCTTGTGGGTATAGAGTTGGTGTAGGAAATAATAGAGAAGGTTCAGGTCATCTGTGAGAAAATGAGGACAGCCTAGAGTAGGTGGAAATCTTATGCATATCATCATCATAGTCCCTTGGAGTTCAAGCAGGGAGACCAAGTTTTCCTTAGAGACTCTCCATGACAAGGATTGCAGAGATTCTACTGGGGAGGTAAGCTATCCCCAAGGTTCATTAGGTCATGCAAGAACTTTCAGAGGGTTTGATAGGTTTCTTAAAACCTTTCCTTACTCCCTACAGTTGGATCAGGTACACGACATCTTTCACGTGTCCTAGCTAAGAAGATACGCGCATGACCCCATGCATGTTATTGACTCAGGTGAGATGGACATCAAGGATGGATCCACTTTTTCGGAACACCCAATGGTAATCAAGGATCGATAGGAGAGGACCATGCATGGATGAACCATCCCCTTGGTTTTCATGTTGTGGCATCATGAGAATGTGTAGGAGAGCTCCTAGGAGCAGGAGAGCCAAAATTTGGGATCAATATCCCGAGTTATTTTTGTAGTTTTTATTTTTTGGGTACAATAATCTTGAAGGAGAGAATGATGTAGAGAATCATTTTTTCCTTATAATACTTTGGAATATTTCTATACATATTTTTGAATCCAGGAGCTGAGACAGTGTGCGATTATGAGGTCCGGTGTTCCCATAATTAATTTCATAAAAATATTAAATATATTTTATATTACATGCATGAAGTTTATTAAATTAAATGGGATAACTCTTAAATAGGAGATTAAATTAGATTTATGAGACCACAATTTAGTCTGGAACATTATTTTTACCCTTAGTGATACCTAAAATAGGATGACATGAGGTGTTTGGAAATAGTAACCATTGGCAGGTGCATTTAGTTAAAATAAATAATTAAACTTATTTATTTTAATTAAATTAACCTAATATAATTCCTATAAATCCACCAACATGAATAATCATCTAGGGTTATCTTCATAAACCCTGGGAGGATTGAGAGCATTATTCCTCTACTTCCATTGGAAAATTGATCCAAAAAATGACAAACCTCTGGATCAAAGTAGATCTAAGACCAAAAAATGAAACAAACCATATAAAACATTTAAGAGCATGTTTTACAAGGAAAATTGATCCAATATCTAAGTAGGACTCATCATTTGTGGATTCTGCCTCATTTGATTAAATTATTGTGCAAGATCATCTTCTTACCTTTGATCTGTGCCAATTATAGACTTTTCATACGCCCATGTTTTGAAATTTAATTGATTATTCAATTGTTTTCTAACCTTGGATATCCCAACTATATTAATTATCCAAGAACACTTGGACAAAGATTTTATCCCACAAATTCTTCGCGTTGGTCATCGTTGGACCACAGGGTCACTATTCGACATTGTCAGGTGGTATCAAGAACAATCAGACCCCGAATTTGAAATGGTTTCACATGAAACGAAGGGATAAGTTATCAAGGATGGTTTTAGAGATGAATAATGGTATAATGGGTGTTTTTTTTGGTTTTGAGATCTGAGACCGAGCGGTATATGAGCGGAGTTGCGTGGTTTTAGTGATGAATCACCCTGGAGAATGGATGCTGGTTTTCGACCATCGGATGGATGGACACAAAAAACGGAGATAGATCCACCATTTTGTGTTTCCTCAGAGGTGAGATTTGAATAAAGTACCATAGATCTGGGATCTGTAGAACAAATTTGAGATTCTGTGAAAAAATACGACTACACATCGTGTAGTCTAAAGAACACACAACATGTAGGGCCTTGGTTGCGGTGGCTAGGGGTTCAAAGATTTATAAGTATCACATGTCATGTGGGATCCCCACAAAACATGTGACCTTGTTCCAGTGGCTTTAAATTTACTCCAAGAGTACATGGGCATGGGCAAGGCTAGACACACACCATGTGCCAAAGTACACAGACATGGGTAAAGTACAAAAACACGACCGAAGAGCATGGGAATGACCCCGAGTGGCTCAGACACATTGTGTATACCCCCTACACACCATGTATCCAAATATGGGCAGTGATCCATGTACTGTCAGGGACATGGATATGCGATAGAGTGGGAACACATGCTGTGTGGGTCCCCTCACACATCGTGTACCCCTTGACTCCTTTTGAGGAAACTACAACCTCTCATATCACCTTTGTTTGAAATCAGATTTTGGTATGTAAGTAGGCTATCTTGAGTGTTTTTCCATGTAGAATGCAATTGTGGAATCCATGGTGTCTTTTGAGATACAATGTGATATTTTCCATGCATGATTCTTAATTAGGAGATGCTCTATGATAATGATCACGCAGGATCACCATGGGATTTAGAGTGACACCCTCCAGCTGGGATGAACATGAGTCATCTACTTATATTTAGAGTGTAACCCTCCAGCTGGGCTAGGCATGGGTCCACTACCTATCTATAGAGTATCAACCTCTTGTGGGACATGGCATGTGTCCTCAATCTACTTTCAGAGTGTCACCCTCTAGTTGGGTTGGGCATGAGTCCTTGACCACTAGAGTGAAACCCTCCTACTGGGATAGGGAATGTGTATTGTACCTATCCACAGAGTTTCACCCACCTACGGTGATAGGATATGGGTCCTCGATGACTAGAGTGACACCCTACAGTTGGTCTGGGAATGAGTCCTTGACTATGAGAGTGGCACCCTCTTTTTAGGCAGGGCATGGGTCTTCTATCTTCTATCTGAGTGGAACCATCCTACAATATTGGGGTATGGGTCCTCGATGAATAGAGTGACACCCTCCATCTAGGATGGGCATGAGTCCTCTACCAATTACATGAGTGGAAACCTCCTATTTTACTAGGGCATGAGTCCTCTACTTTCAGATTATGCCCCTTGACTATGCGGGATAGTGGAGAAGTGTGACTTGACTTGGATATTTCTTCTAGGTAGACACATGAGATGCTGGGCATTATTGGTGGACTTCTAGAACTATTAGAACTCTTTCCTTGGATGGACTGAGAGATGAAGATCTTGTTATCTCTCATTTGGGTTTATTTAGTTTAACTACACACACACACACATGCATGTATGTATTTATCCATGTTTTTGGATTATGTTTACTCTCTTTCTTTGGGTTGATATGTTTATTGTCTATTATTATCTTATCTCTTACTGCACCCCCTCAGTTTTTAGGGCATCCTACTGGGTATATATATACTCACCCCTACATGGGATTTTCCCACATGTGTCATGTCCTATATAGACGACAGACAGATTGACATTGACTATAGAGGAGCTTAGGGATACATGTTGTATTAGACTGCATACGGTGGTTAGAGCTTGGAGATCAGGATCTCGGCTCTCTCAGCACTTTTACTTTCCATTTTTGTCAGGTTAGGACATATTTCTGGTTGGGAGTGTATTTTTTCTCTTTACTTTTTAGTTTACACTGTCATAATCTGGTACACCCAAGAGTTTTTTTATGCTTGGATTAAATTTTACCTACTGTATCTTTTTATTCTTATTCCTTTATACTTCTGCATTGACATGGCTGAGTGTGTGCATACAGGTACATTAGGAAAATTCCTCCCATTTAGGAAATTTCTTTTAGCACTTGTCACCACCCCTTGGCCTATGGAGGTGGGATTGGGGTAGTTGTGGATTGATCCTTGGTTATGGTTGGTTTGTGACAATGATGAAATAATTTCCTACAATGGAAATTCAATAATAAAACAAACCTGATTAAAATGAGATTGAAACATAAACCCTTATCACTTTGGTAACATTTGAATCATAGCTTCCCATGAATGAAGTAGATGAATTATAACTTTAAATACCATGAAGTATGAATGATTCATGATATAAAATGTAAAAGGTCATTATATACACCATATAAAAGGAATTTGGTGCATAAAATTACATATGTCTCAAAGAAAAAAGTTTTGAGATGAAGCCCTTACCTCAAGCCCAAATCATCACATGTATTCCTTATCTTCATGAATAATAAATTTATTTTAATTAATTTATTTCTTAATAAAATTTTCAAGTTTATTATTCTTTTTTTACCATGTCATATTCAATTACTGAACTAATTAATTTCACATCGGGCATTTTAACGATAAACAACTCATATGTCCAAAATCACTTTGGTAAGTAGACTAAGGTCAAAGAGATTATTATTTAATCATCTATATAATGTTAATCATCTCATAATTATCATTTTTATACATAAATTATACTTTTAAAACCAACCATCACTACTACAAAAGAGGTCTTTAACAACATTGATATTTATCAGCACTAGCAAAAAGCATTGATAAAGTCAACCTTTATCAGCGCTTTATTTTTATCACTGATAAAGGGTATCCTTTATGAGCGCTTTATTTTTAGCACTGATAAAGGCTACCAGAATAAAATAAAACAATTAAATAAAAAAATAATATTAACAATTTTATTAATTAGATAATTATTGTTAAAAATGAATAAATTGAATATACATATATATAAATTATAAAAATTAATAAATAGCATATATTAAATATATATATATATATGTAAAATGAATAAAATGAAATAATTAAACAAATAAAAATTAAAAAACTGTAAATTAAGAAAAATATAAAACATTTTATTAATTAAATAATTATTGATAAAAATGAATAAATTTAATATACATATATATAGATTATAAATATTAATAAATAGTATATATTAAATATAGATATATAAAATTATTAAATTGTAATAATTAAACAAAAAAATAAAGAATGAATAAATTACAAAATTATTTAAAAATTTATTAATGAAATAATTATTAATAAAAATGAATAAGTATAATATATATATTAATTATAAATAGTAATAAATAATATATATTAAATAAAAATATATATAAAATGAATAAAATGTAATAATATTAATGTCTTATTCATTTTTAATGTTGTTTGATTTTTCAATTTAACTTATATCAAACGTCATGTGTTACATTGATTTCACATACACACACATATATATAATTATATAAATATATATAATGATATAAATATATTTGTAATGATAAATAAATAATTATAAGTATATTTATAAATGTATATTTACTATATTTATAAAATTATATATTTATAATTATAAATAAAATTATATAATTTTTTAAAAGGTGTTAATGTAATAATAAATAAATAATTATATATTTAAATAATTATAAAATTATAATAAACAAATATATAATTATATATTTTTTACAAATTTATTTATTTATAATTATAATTATAAATCGTTTATCAGTGCTGATAAAGGTTAATTTTATCAGTGCTTTTTTTAGCACTGATAAAGATCGAGATTTATCAGCGATAAAAAGTTAGGGCTCTTAAAGATGTCTTTTATCAGTTATTTTTTAGCACTCATAAAGATCAATATTTATTAGCACTAAAAAAACTCTGATAATGATGTCTTTTATCAACACTTATCAATTTAGCACTGATTAAAGGGATTTTTATCAGCACTTTTTTGAAAGTACTAATAAAAGTGTCCCCGGTATATTTAAAATAACCCTAACCATGATTCATTCAGTTTCAATTCTCAATATCTCACATAAATCCTCTATTATAGGAATTACTCCTCTATGTTATATCGGACGAATCAAGGCTAGAATCCTAATGTATGTTATTTTCTCCTTTTCCTCTCTTGTTGCTTGTTTTTTTGGGTTATATGGTTTTCATTTTTTCAATATTCTTAAATATGACAAACCTTGCATCCCATATATCTCTATCTCTCACTTACCTATACCTACACAATGTCACCCCTACTCTATAAACTCATTCCATATTTATATGAGACCACTACAATCTTCATCTCCACCCGTTATTGTAACTGATGGTAATTTTTTTGATGTTTTCGTTATGTTATTTCTTGTTACATTTTAGATAGCATGGTTTGTCATTGTTTGAATCTTTTTTCCACAGTATGACATGCACATGAATATGAAAAAAAGTTTAACATTATACTGGATTAATTTTAGATTGAATGTTATTTGATATGAATAATATAAAGTGGGTTAATATACATATTATTTTAATGTGAATGGGTTAATATAATTCAGGGAACTAAAGTTTAAATTTTCCAATTTATATTGTTTAAAATTATCAATATATTATATAGATAAAATTTAATAAAGTACAAACTATTTAAATTTTCATTGAAATCAAAATAAGCATACTTTTTCAGTTTTTTATTTGATCCAAACTCAAAAGTTATGATGTATTATCAATAAGAGGTGTGTTTATAATTGATTTATAGGATCTTAATATTAACACATTTACTAAAAAAATCTATTCATTAAAACATTATATTTATGAGAGAATATTATATTCAATGGGTTAGGGAGATAATTAAAGGAGATACCATTTATTTCCATTATCAATGAATGGTTTCCAATAATTTCCCATGTCCTTTAAATTTATAATTAGTTAAAATAAAGTTTGAATTTTTATAAACTAATAGTAAATATATTTTATGAATTTAATTTATTTTAAATTTGTAAATGAAAAAATTTCATAGAACAACACACCAGATCAGATTCCAGTAGAAGAGTTTCCATATACAGTGTTATCTATAGAAGATGTTATATATGAGTTTACTTTTCTATAAAATTATTTTTTAAATAAATTACTCTCCAAGAATGAAGTGATTTTTGATGAAGTGGCCTGATTTAAGAAAATTTATTTTCTTTATTTTTGTGTGTGTTATCTTATCAATAAATCTATCTTTTATAAAACCATAACATCACAATATAGTCTAACTATTCATAACCTGACCTGAGATGAATCAAAATGTTACTCAACCCTTGGAACCATCAACCAAATTCCAAAGGATTGATAATAAATATATAGCGTTCGACATCATTCATGAGAAATGGTTTAAGAAACAAACTCACATGAAAAGTTAATCTATGAAAAATAGTACACAATAGAATCCCATGAATATAAATTCCTACAAGCATAAAAACAATAACAATTTGATAAATCCTAGGTAAAAATAAAACCCTATATGAATAACCAAACCACCATTTATGACACAAACTCCACAAGTATCCACTATCTATCATTTGATACTCTATCCCATACAATAAATAATCAATACTTGTAAACTTTAACCCAAGGAAACATCAGCTACATGTGTATAAATATGCACATAAAGTGGTTAAGTAAAGTAACTTGGTAGGTTTTTTCTGATGATTTCCCATGCCCCTGATCCACATGAAGAACATGTATCTAATTTTTATTTTATGAAAATAATCCTAATGTATGATAATTCAAAGAATCATATAACACATAATAGTCATAATAAACATGAATAAATTTTCATAAAAAAGGACCATGAGTTTGATAAACAAAGTTGTGTAAATATGGATTCATTTTGGTAAGATTGATATACAAGAAAATACATTTCATGCATAAAAGTCCACATTTTCATGCATCTTTCATGAAAGTTGTTATTGTATTGAATAGAGATATAATACTTCAATACTAAAATACACCTAACCTTCACTACCTTTATTTAATCCGTCCTCATATGGTTTATTACTTTCCATCTTTTGATGATGGATTGAACCCCCTATTTTAAACTAGACTTCCTCCCATTATTTTGGTTCCAAATTTCCTTGATGACATACCTCCCACTCAGATTGTATTCATTAATATCCATCAAATTTGTTTCCATGACTTTGAATACCGTATCTCCCAACTCATTCTTTAACTCTTTCAGTCTTCTATCCTCCCCATTTATTAATTCCCAATAAAAAAATGACACCTAAAAATTAATCAAAACACAAGGAATGAATTTATTTGGTTTTTTATATGAATTTTCTTATACGATACACTCAGTTACTTTTGAAAACACTTCATCAAAAATTACTTTTAATTTGGGTGTAATCAAATTGGATCCTATTAGAAATTTGTAGTTAAGCATACTTGGATGAGAATACTACTTTGATGGGTGACCTCCTAAAAATAATCATGTTGCACATTTTTTGTAAAAAAAACATGCAAAACACACCTTCTGATTATATTCCCCTTCAAACTTGATAAATTTAAAAGGGTTATAATCTGACTCTCAAAGGTATTCCTGCCAAAATGATCAGAGCTCTCTAGCCCTGCTTTTGGCTTCATCTTCAGGACACCTTCTCTTGGTAGCTTGGAGAAATGTCAGATTTTAAAGCTCTCCCATCCACCTCACACTAATACCACCACAAGTGTTTATATCCTCTAATCCCTACCAAAAAAATAAACATTTTAGAGGAATTGGAAAACAATAAATGTTTTTTTGAGTGAAAGTAAATGAATGAAAGTGGAAGTCATGTGGATTTGAATGTTCATTCCTTCATTTTTAAATGTAATATGTTAGAATCTATAATTAAAATTTCATTTAGGTTATTTTTTTAACCTTAGTCGATATAGATCTCTTATATTTGAGATACATGTTAGGGAAATTAAATAGTAACATATGTTAGAGTCAATGAAACTCAGTGGGGATGAGTTGATGTTCTCATGGCAGTGTTAGTGATCTTTCATCTCCCAGACAGTTATTATTGCATTTTTTTTTCTTGAGACTCACCCCCCATTTCTTATATGTTGTTTGAACTAATCTGAGTAGTAGTCATATAAAATGATCACCAATACTCGGTATGAGATTAATTTTGGTTGGAGTAGTTCAAGAAACATATGTGGATGTATAAAAAATATGAGGGTGGATATCAAGCAATGAAATGCAATAATAATTGTTCGGGAGTTATGTAATCAAGAAAATTTGGAACCAAAATTATGGGAGGAAGGATAATTTGAAAGAGGGAGTTCAATATATTATCATTTTCACCTCAATATGATGCATTATGTGACTGGTATGACTCAAAGTGTGGCTTTTTATTCAAGATTGACATTAATTTTAGTGAAAAAAACAACTAACATACTCAAAACCAATTAAATGAATTCGTATTATTTTGTTAATTTAAGAAAATGATACATAAGTAATTTTTGATGTGTAGGAATCATTCACACCTCAATCTAACTCATGGTGTGACTGGTATGACTCAAAGTGTCCATTATCAGTTTAAAATAAACATTTTAATACAAAAAACTGTCACTCACCGAAAATCAAGAAAATACAATCGGATTGACTTAATAATTTTAAAAAACAATTAATAATTCATTTGTGATGTATAGGAATTAGTCTCATGTCAAACCCACAAATTATTAAACCTATATGACTAAAAGTGCATGTTTTTTGGTTTAAAATGACATTTTAGTGAAAAAAAGTGGCATACTCAAAAATGAGGAAACATATTTGGATTGTTTTTATAATTTATAAAAATTATAAATAAGTCATTTGAGACACGTCAGAATCAGCCACACCTCAATCTGATGCACGATGTGACCGTTATGACTCCAAGTGCATATTTTTATTCAAAATTAGCATTAATTTTAGTGAAAAAACAACTGACATACACAAAACCAAGAAAACACATTAATATTATTTTTTGACTTTAGGAAAATGATCCATAAGTCATTTGTGATATGTAGTAATCAGATTCAACTCAATCCGACTCACAGTGTGACCAGTATGGCTCTAAGTGAAAATTTTTATTAAAAATTAACATTAATTTTAGTAAAAAAATTTGTCATACTCTATAATAGTTTTTTCTTGTATTTTTGTTGGAAATTTTATTTCATTTAAATTATGTATTTTTATATGATTTTTCTAATTTATAATGTTGTTTCTGGTGCTGTTTCTGGTGATTTAGTGTGTTGTCACATCACATTTCATGCCCTATTTCTGGTGCTACAGTGTATTGTACCATCATAATGTAGTATTTCCCTTTACCAATTCTAATTAAATGATCTGATAAATGGTTTATTTTATTAGTTATTCTAAAAGTGCCGATAAAAGTGTGATTTATTGGTGCTTTCTTTTTCACTGATAAAGAACCCCTTTATCAGTGCTTCTCTAGAACTGATAAAAGACTCATCCTTTTAACCATACCGTGATAGTCAGTGATTTTTAGCACTGATAAATGCCTATCATATCACTATTACATGACTCTTTTGTATTAGTTCATGAAACATGGTTATGAAAAATGAACTACGTTACAATCATAGAGACAGTAGGATGTATGTATGCATGAGCAATGTTTCCATTTTTCGACGATCATGATCAAAAGAAGGTAAGTGTTATTTTATACTTAAATAATGATAATTATATGATAAATATCATATTATTTCTTTAAATACACTTTCATATACCATCCATGTTATGTGGTAATAAAAATGAATCACACCACTTCGCGAGACGATAACCCTTCATACACATGAACAACATTATCATTTATTAATAGATGGTAAGGTAAGAAATTATATGATATATTACTTTTATTTAATGTTTAATATTTCATTATTATCATATATAAATATTAAATAAATATTAATTACTTTTCATGTAAATCATAATTGAAAAATGCATCACATCACTTTGTGAGGTGATAGTCCGTCATACAAATGAGTGATGTTATCGTATTCTTTAAGGAATGAAAATTAAGAAGGAATATGTGATATTATAATTTAAGAAGTATAATTATATCATAAATATAATATATAAACATTAAATATATCATTATATATATCTTTGAGAAGTGGGGATGGTAAATGAATTATATTAGTTCATGAGGCGGTAGTTTACCGTACACACTATCAATGGTTTTGTTTTCCATTTGAGGGAGGAGATGGTTGTAGGTCATGAAATTAAAACAACAAAATATCATTATATGTAATATGTTTATGTTATTATATCATCATGTTTTAGTAATATTTTAAGGATATGGAAGAATAAATAAAATAAAATTCTCGATTAAGGATGTTACATCTTCTTCGGACAACTTCTTTATATTTGCACCAAAATCATTCCTTGGTTGATTTTTTTTTCAAAATAAGGATTATAGAATAGAAAAAGGAATAAAGGAAGTTATTTGGGTAGGTTTTTACAAACCAATGGTTTATTTAAGTGTGAAGAGTATATGAGAGGGTTTGGCCTTTTATAAGTGGAGGAGAGGACGCATTTTGGAATTTTTGAAAAGAAAGAATTACACCCACATTTTCCACAAGACGCAAGGATCCAAAATGGCCTATTTTATAGAATTATAAGATAATAAGATTGAAATATTATAATTAAATAATAATTATACATGTTTTGGGTCATTTTTAACCCTTATCTTTTTAGTTTAACTCCCATAGAAATTATTTTTACCATAACAGCAATAAATAATTTTTACTGTTTTCACTATTCATTATGGTAAAAAATTAAGTTGACTTTATTAGATAATATAAATTATAATTATTCAAAACATGGAATCCATTTTTCAAAATTCAACTCACAAAAGTAGAAAAATTTAATTTAAAATTAAACCCACCAGGCGTGTCGTAAAAAATGATTTTTCAAGAAATGCATTTTTACCAAGTATAAGATGATCTTATAATAACTCAATTAAAAGTAATAATAATTAAAAAAATTTACATTAATATTTAAATATATATAATATATACATTATATTTAAATCATTCCTCATTAGGATTTATTTTAATTAATTAAAATGAATAAATTTGATGCAATTTAAAACAGTTTTTAGAAAAAATGCACTTTTAAGCCTAAGAATAAAATATTACTAAAATCCAGTATAAATATGATTTAAATGTAATTAATTGGATTTAATATAACTATATAATACTTATTTTAGTTTTATTTCAAATTAAAATAATAATGGTCTTTTTAAATAACTTCATTTATTAAAAATAAGTGATAATTTTATAAAAATCAGTGTTGTTTACTATTCACTAAAAAAATTATTATTTTCCAAAAGTCCTAAAATTTCAACCTAAGTTAATATTTATATGATTATTTAAAAAATAAATTCCATTTTATCAAATACATTTTCGAAAATTGGGAAAAAATTAATTATATTATTTACTCACAAAAAGAAGTAAAAATTATGTTTTGAAGAAAATATATTTCCAATGAATAAAATGACTTTGCTTAAAATTGAGTGGCTAGTTAATTAGAATTTATAAATAAATTTATATTGAGTAGGTACTTTATATATATTTCATAAATTAGTTAATCCTACTCATATCCACCAATTTAATGGCTAGGTTAAAATGATCATATTTAAATAATAGTATTTTAATAATATATCACGATTCGTTTAAAATCAATGTTTCATGTTGAATATGATATCAAACATAGTGTTTTTTTATAATATATGGGTGTTACATATGATATACCTAGACTATAGGAAATTTGTATAATATTATTGCCATGGTGTCTCAGGGTTCTCATTAAATCTTGGGAACTGCTATAACCTTTTGATACAATAAGTAATCTAAGGAAATTACAATAAATATCAGATTCAAAAGTACCAAAACTATTATGGTAAGAATACATCATGAATATCTCACTATATATATTATTTGGTAATTGAAGAGTACTATTTATGTTGGGTTAAGTGAACCCACTATTACAACACTCCCACTTGCACTAGAGTCACCTTTTGAACTATCCATATTTGCTCTCACATGATAAGATTTTTCTGCTAAGTTATGTCTTTAGTCATGGGCCTACCATGTCTCTGCTATGTAGTTTTCCTGAGATCTGTGACTTCACTCCTTGAGTAAGACTCCTAAATAGGTGATATACCCAAGTATATTTCTTTTTTCCACTATCAAAACTTAACATCTTGGATACTACCAATAACATGATTATCATAATTCATATTATGGTAAAACTTTACTTATTAGGTGTGATTCTAATAACTGGAACAAATCGTTGAATATTATAAACTACTTCTTTTGCTACATTAAAAGCCTCAACACACTAGATATTTTTAGATATGGATTCCATTGTATTGGATGAGATTATCCTACTCGTTACCTTAGTTTGACTGTGATATTAGAGTATATTGATCTATAAGAAGACTAGTTTGTGTCCCCTTATAACTAGTATCCCTTCCTCTCCACATACTATGTACATATCTCTTGTACTATCTCAAGTACAACTGGACAATTATTACTACTTCCAATGTAGTTCTCTTTGATTTTACTAATATTTTCCTTCCATAAAGTATATGTTGGAAAGATCATATCTTTTATATAACATGGAATATGAAATTAATCCATCATAAAATCCTATGGATTCAACTCACCACATCAATCTCCTCCTATGTCTCATACATTTTTTCTTGGAGAGATTTATGCCATGTAAGATTGGTAATAATTATATCTCAAATTGTTCCAACTTGTATTTTTTACTATACCTTATCATTATATATACTATTAACTATGTCAAATAACTGTTAGATATACCTCAAAAGATTTAATTCAATATAACTTAGGTTGCTACCTTAAGTTAATCTCTGAAGGATTACTTTCATTCTGGTATTAAATAACTGTAAGACCAATTACTGTTTTCCATATGTTATCAATCATATTTTCCTTGGAAAATTGTGGCACTCCCACCAACCACTTGTATACACATGGAAAAATTCATTCCAAATGAATATTCTATGATCTTGTGGATTACTTTAATCCAAAAAACTATTTTAGTAACTTTCACTACTTATTAGAACTCTATGGTCTCACCAACTATTTATGTTTGCGTTGTATAGATACCTTTCAAGATTGGTGGTCTTGACATCCAATTCCCAATATAATGATAATAGAAAGTAGCTATGACTAGTAAAAATCTAATGTATTTAGGGATAATGAATTGGTATTACAAATTGAGCCTTATTGGTACCATGCTTGTACTACCCATGTAAAGTCTCACTTGAATACCCACTACAAAATATTCAAAATAATAATCAACTATAATTTGATACATGGAATTCATAATTGAATTTTAATTAATCTTCTAAATTATATCAAATTTTTTCATACTACTTACTTATAGGCTTCATTATTCTCAATGAATAAAGTCCCACGTTTACTCCCCTTTTGTATCATTTCGCGTCGCCTTTACATGCCAAGCAAAGAACAATAATATTATAATCTCATTCATAGGAACTGCTCAATGTATTTTGTAGTCAGGAAGGATTTTTTCATCCTGTTCTTGCTGATCTGGTCTACTTGAGCCTGATTTTTTTTCTAGTTTCTAGATGATTCCTTTTCGACCATTTTAAATTTTCTTGATCCTTTCATCTTTCTTGGATATGGCAGTAGTTGCCTTTAGAATGGGGTTTCTATAATGGGTAGCGGCTGACTTTCCATGAGGATATCAGAATGATGACAGAATGTTTCAGACATGTTTTTCCTGTAGCTCAATCTTTTAGTTTACTTCTCTTGCTAAATTCAACTTGTACCCCACTTAATCCCTTGTTTGTGTAATCTATTTACAACTCATTCTTGCATTATAAATTTTGATTTTTTAAATAAGTTCTTTGGGCTATGAATTGGGTAACCAATTCATGTCACCACTTTTCTAAAAAAAACTAACCATGGTGAATGTATAACCATTACCATGGTTTTATCCTTTCTATGCAGTATGTGTTTATAGAACATCCCTTTTCCACAAGATACTATGAAACTTGTTCCTATGCCAACCATTTGTGCATCTACAACATTGACTAAATTCAAGTCAATTTTCTACCACTCTCTCAAATAGATACGTGCACAATTTTATAGAAATATAGTGTATCACTTAACTATAACTTCTCTATCATAGGGATTTATGTATTATCCTATAAGAACTTTTGGATAATTACATTAGATTTACATTATGTTTTTCTTGATGTAATTTTGTTTATGTCCTTAACAAAAAAATTTCATAAACACATTTTATTATGACACAATGGATTTATATCATACTATAACTCATATGATATTAATTTTTCATTATAGTTTGTATATATTTATGATATAATTCCGCTATTTGTGAATCATGTCTTGAAAATAATGAAGTATTTTCATTACATATGAATCTTAACATTGATGATTCCTTTTACTTAAATCATGACACTGATGTGTATAAGGAAATGTGTGTTTAAGAATTACTCCGTAGTACATTTTAATGATCAATGTTTTTATGCATGGCTCATCATCAATCCTCCTTACTAACATCATAACTTTGATGTGTAGAAGGAAATGTGCATTTAGGAATTACTCCACACTATATTTCATGATCGATGAATTCTTGGTCAAGATATTATTCAACACAAGGGCTCGAAGCAACTTATATATTCTAACCATGCATATACTATACTTCACTTATACATTACTTGATAGCACTTAAAGTAATCTTATGAAGTATATTTACCACTAGCTTAACCTTGGAATAATTCACGCTCTCTAAATGAACTAATTATGAAAGATTTGTGACCTTCCTTTATTTATAAATCTTTCTTTGTCTAAAACTAAACAAGTAAATGTGTCAGTAATACATAAGGTTTTTAACTCCAAAGAGTATGAAAACCATACTGGGTATATCCTTGATAATGAATTCTAGTTTTACTAGACAAAGAATTATTTTTCCACAACTGGGTATTAGAGTTTTACATTTTATATTCATCATGTATTTATAATGATTCATGTATTACTGAACTATTAGTTAAGTATTAGACACGAGAAACAACATTCATTCAAAAATGTAATAATTTCTCCTTATGTCCAATAGAAATGTGAGACAAATGTTTTGGTAATACTTAAAAAAAGTTCATCTAGAATAAATAAGTTCATAAATTAAAAGTTCTATACTTCTCACTACTGACTTAGGAATCACCCTTTCTTATCCTCTTGGAGAGTTTTACCTTACTTCTTATAACATTTATATACTTACTTGGTTACTATATCTAATTACACATATGTTATAACCATATTGTATTCAATACCCAAGTAGTATAATAGAAACATACAATGATGAATACTTCTAAAGAAGAAGTGATTACTTGATTCTTCAATTTAGTTCACTTCATTTAAACTTTCATAGATTTATTTAATAACATACAAAGTAAATAAATTACTTTATTATAATCAACTAATTTTCTTTGAAGGATGTTGCGATTGTGTCTTTGTAATCACACTTTCCATTAGCCATGCCACCTTTTCTTTCAACTTGTACACTATAAGAACTAAAAAAATCTCTCTTTAATGTTCTTATTTTCTTGGCGAACATTACCCAAAAAAATGAAGCATTTTTCTACATGTTATTCATTTTGTAATCTTAAAAAAACTTGGAGAAAGTTGGTGATAAGGATATAATAATGGGATTTATTGAAATAAAGTGTTCCATCTTTTAATTTCCACATATTCAATGTAATTATCACCTCATTCATATCTTTCTCTACTATCTCCTCACAAACTTATCAGAGATAAGACAACTTGTGGTACCATGAATGTTCTAATAATATATCCTCAACTCATTGGATATTGATGATGTCATTATGATGTAAACATTAAATGAACCATACACAAGACTCCTGTAATCATCTTTTACCCCATCACTTCTTGAGGCAGCTCAACATGTATTAGTGACTCCATCACCTTGAATTTCCTATATCAGAGTACTTTTCACAAGTTCTAGTACCACACATCAAGATTCATGTCGATTTTGACATGTTTTTTTTTCAGATTTAATTTCAGTGTATATGTGGTATTACTTTCCATTGTTCTACAAAAATCACTAGAAGATTAGTATTTTTATCTTGATTATTGATTAGACACTACCAATTAATTAAATCATTAAATATCTTCCCTATTTTATTGAACCCTTTTATCCCTTACTACTTGATTTTGAATAATCAGTCACTCAAGTATTCTAGTGGAAAAAATACATGAATCATCTACTCATAGTTCAACCTATGGGTATATCATTACTTGAGGAGTTTCAAGGTAAGAGTTTGACTGACCAACCATATTAACTCATATAACCTTGAAATATTGAGTGAAATCCCAGGTTATAAAATCATAAACTTGATTTACTCAACACTTTACCTCTAAAGACGCAAAAAGATAGTTATGAATAATTCTTAGCTTTCATCTTTAGCTAAGTGAACCCATAAATTTTATAAGAATTCCCCAGTAGTAAGAGGCACCTTCAACTAGGGTTGACGAGAACCCTATAGACTCAGTTTTTTTTTCAAATTCAAATAATGGAAGGCATTACAACTTAATATTAATTTTATGTGTTTTTATTATTTCTCAATGAATGAAATAATTTTCTTTGTGATATAACACATACTATATGATTGTACTCAAAACTTAACTATGACGTAAATAAAAAACATTCACCTTATATGAATTTATTTTAATCTATGAATTAATTTTTTATTATTTTATGTGATCATGCTAACTTTAATATTCACAAAATAATAAACAATGCATAAATTAAATAAACAACATGAATGATCTTGAGAATTTGGTATTGGTTGATCCATTTATACTCAATGGATCAACTAAGACTCTAGGGGTAAAATAACTAAGTCATATATAACTTTTATTGTAGCTCACACCCCAGTCCAATGTATTACCATCTCATCTAGAATACTGCCTCATCTTGGTATAGTCCACATCTTATAACATCCTCGTTATAATACATAAATACTTGCATGAATGCGAGGGGTTTTTGGGAATACACAATACACTTTCAATACAACCATTGTTGACATGAAAACCCCTATATATATTAAGTGAGAAGAACTAATGATGCACATATTGTCTAAATAAATTTAATTATTACATGAATCACACACATTTTTATAAATAATTAAATAAATTTAAAACTAGACATACATTGGTCAGTCTATACTCAAGATCAGTCGGTACACAAATTAAATGCGAAATAAAAATTAAATCGTGATAAATTTATGTCCAGGACATTAAATGAATTAAATTAATTCATTTAAATTTTTAAACTTAATAACTTGGTACGACTTAGTTTTTAAAAAAATATATATTAAAAAATGTTATTTTATTTTTAAATATATATATATATATGTATAATTTTTTTTAAATGGAGATTAGGGATCCGAAACCTCCTTCCCCAGTCTTTGCAAGCAATCAATGGATGACTTTCTTCTTCAAGGACGTTTAGATTCTCACAGATGCACGACAGATTCAGTCATCATGAATCAACATTCCCCGGTTTCTAACATAAACGAAGTTAGTTCTCAAAATCGCATGTTTTCCAGTTTCAAAAGTTTGAATGTCAGTATACATAGAAAAGGATCAGTTGCTCATGTAAAAGCTGATATGGAGGAGATTTTAGAAAGGCTTGAAATTGGAGCGCACTCCATCATTGCACGACTAATCTTGCCTAAAGGATTTGTGCCATGGAAACTCGAATATCTTGTACATCGCCTAAGAGACGTCTAGGGATTCCCCTCTTAGAAGTGTGTCTCATTGGGGAAGGGTTATTTTCATATCCTATTCCCCTCTGAAGAACTAAAGTTACGTGCATGGGGATATGGATCAATATCATTCAAACCTGGTGCGCTACACATCAGGGAATGGGACCGAAGGTTCAACCCATTTGACATAGGTAACTCTTCGGTTCAATCCTGGGTGAAAGTTTACAGGTTAAAATAGATAATTTGGCACCCTAGGATGCTGTATGACATTTCTATGGCCTTAGGAGTACCAATTAAAATGGACAAAGAAACTGATGTTGCTAGATATGGGAATTATGCTAGATTTCTTGTAGAAGTTGATCTTTGTGCCACATTAATAGATAAAGTTTACCTCTCTAATGATGAAGAGAAGATTGAAATGAAAATTGCATATGAAAACATCCCCTGGTTTTGTCCTACTTGTAAGACTATAGACCATGATTCCTCAAAATGTAGGAGATCTATTGCATGCGATTTCTGCTTCTTGCGTGGGAATGACAACAAATCTTTCTACAAAAAGATTCAACCTCGGGATGCTGGAACCTTAGGTGTTATTGTCTAGCATTCTGCTGGGTATGCTGGAAATGTTTTATATTCTTCTGATCATGCTACTCAGAACACAACTTTGAATGGGGCACTGAATACTCAACCTGTAATGAAGAACAATCAGAGTAAGGTAAAATCATCTGCCTTCATTACTAGGCATAACGATGTTAGGGAAACTGATAATACCTCTGCAGAGTCTAGAAAGAAACCCACTGATGTGTTTGTGCAATCTCATAATACTTGGTCATGGTCTGAAATTGTCGAGCAAGGAAATTATGGTAAAGCTCAGGTTGAAGTTGTTCACACCCCAGACCTGGCAGATGTGGGGCACATTGTGACAGCATAGGAGTGCACTTCTATAATTGAACAAAGTGCTCCCACTGATGATAAATCTGTTATTTCCAGGAACTCTCGTGCCTCTGAATATTTTCCCCTTGATGTTGATAGGAATGCTGAGAAGAGGCCAATGCTCCCAACAGTTGTGTAGAATTTGGTGCTTGCTGATCACACTGGTAACACTGCAATGGTTCTTTCAAAAGAGGACCAACCTCTAGCAGGTGATGTTGGAACCTTTGTTCCCATCTCTCATCCTTCGGTGTCAAATGCTCATTCCATGCCTAAGCAACCACGGCCAGCTCTCGAAGCCATTAAAGTGCAGGTGACTATAAATAGTCCTTTGTTCTTCTAGATAGTGATGTAGGGAAAATAGAGGCATAGGATGTTTTCCCTCCACTGGAAATCAATAGGGGACCTGCTACCTTGGCACATCCCCCATTGGAGTAGCTTGGTCCTCTGTAGGAGACAGAAGAGAGGTCATTGGAGTACCCAGATCCTGCCGCAGGTGAAAGAGTCCTTAATGGCTGTGGGCAATAGACCAAAACATGGATACGAGGACGTCATCCGAAAAGTAGCATCCGAGGATGCGTCTGAGCAGATCTGATTGTAAAGGATGAATCACATGCTGTATACTCGAGCTCGGATGACACAGATATTAAAGGCCTTCTTCAACAGGAAAATGATCTTGAAGCGGCTCACTCCAGGGGCCGATGAAGATGTTAGGATGGTATGTATGAGTATGATATACTCTATTATACCAAAACTAGGATCGAAATAATAATGAGATTCTCAGATACAAGAGGGGGGGGGGGGTGAATTGTACCTTTTAAAAATTCTCAAAGGAAATTTTGCATAACCAAAATTCACAACACCTCTAAGTTCTAAAGACTTGCTTGATTCTGGAAAAGTGATTCCAGAAATGAAACTTCAAAAAAGTTTTCACCAACTAAGATTCTACCTTAAAGTGTATAGAATCTAACTAATTAGAGTACAATTAAGGAAGTATAAGAAAGTTATACTTTCCTTAACAATACAAAATGCACAGTAGAAAACAAAGTAGTAACAATACCAGTAATAAAAAATAACTCTTTTAACCCAAAGAGAAGGATATCCAACAACCCTAGATAAGAGGTCCCTTGATTTATACTTTCAAGAAAGTCTATCTTACCCACACCCAGGGTAAGCCCTCGATACAAATATTAGAGTCAATCTTGCTATCCCCACAAGACCTCAACTCTCAGGTAGTCGGCACCTCTATCTTCCTATCCCTGGAAGCCCTCGATTGTACACAACAACAATCAGAGTCGTACGGAGCAAATCTGCACAAGGAAAAGTTTGAACAATCTGTTCAAACTTTCTGCATGAAGCGTGAGAGTTTATAAGAGCCTCTCTCCCTAGAAATCACTTCAACAGCATGTAATCTCAGATGTCAAAGATGTTGTCAAGTGTCGAAGTTTCAAATGAGCTCCTATTTATAGGTGAAGCTCCAGTGGTTGGCTCCCTCCTCCAACAGTCTAATTCTTCCTTGAATTTCAGAGGGACCTGTACACATGTCACTCAAACAATGGTTAGTTAATAACTGAAATCACGACATCGTTTTGTAATAGAGAAAGTGTAAGTATAACCAAAACTGATATTCGGAATGGGGTTTAATGAAAGTTTGGAATGATGAAAGTTAAAGTTTAGAGTCTATCCAGAGAATGAATTTAGAGTCTATAATACAAGGATATTTAGATTCTGTTTTTTAAAGGAATTCATAATGAGAATTCGTAATCATAATTCATTAACAGAATTCGTAATGAGGATTCGTAATCAGAATTCATCATCAGAATTCGTAATGAGGATTTGTAATCAGAATTCATCATCATAATTCATAATGAGAATTCATAATCAGAATTATTCATCAGAATTCATAATGAGAATTCGTAATCAGAATTCTTCATCAAAATTCGTAATGAGAATTCGTAATCAGAATTCTTCATCAGAATTCGTAATGAGAATTCGTAATCATAATTCTTCATCA
Source organism: Viscum album (assembly GCA_963277665.1). Classification (NCBI taxonomy): domain Eukaryota; kingdom Viridiplantae; phylum Streptophyta; class Magnoliopsida; order Santalales; family Viscaceae; genus Viscum; species Viscum album. The sequence continues at coordinate 156,298,201 of OY728138.1, forward strand.
GAATTCGTAATGAGAATTCGTAATCAGAATTATTCATCAGAATTCATAATGAGAATTTGTAATCAGAATTCTTCATTAGAATTCATAATGAGAATTCAGAATCAGAATTCATCATTAGAATTCGTAGTTAGAATTTTATATAAGTTCGTAATCAGAATTCATAGTTGAACTTCATAAAAGTTCATAACAGGAAATTCAGAGTAGAACTTCATAAAAATTCATAACAGGAATTCGTATCCTAAAACAGAATACCTCATATCTAAGTATTATATGATTCAGAGGTTTTGGACTACAATCTGAATTTTATACTTAGAAAATTTATGATATAAAAAATGAAATCTAGGCAAGGGTAAATTTCCTTGGGGAAGGAAATTTTTCTTATAGAAGTAAAACAGGGGTAAAATAAGATTTGCCTTAAGATAAGGTGTTTGTGATTTTCAAAACAAGAGGAATGATCAAGTCATACGGAAAGCCTTAATGACTTAACAATCTCCCCCTTGAATGAAGGAATAGAAAAAGTCATAAGGAAAACCTTTTTGACTCAACAATCTCCCCCTTTTTGGAAAGCACAAACATCCTTACGAAAAAGATTGTAATGACTTAGAATAAATTTCTAGACTTTGAAAAAATAAAACTTATCTTCCTTTGTTTATGAACAATGGTGAATAAAACTAACTCCCCTTAGGCTTTGGAACTCTAAGGATCGTATTCTAGATTTTCAGAATGAGGAAATCTTCATAATGAGAACTCCCCCTTAAATAAACTCCCCCTTACTTAGGGATAGTTCTTCTTTACTTAGAAATTTTTCTTCTCCCTTTTAGATTTTTCCTTCTCCCCCTTTTGAGTTATTTTTCCTTCTCCCCCTTTGTGATTTTCAAAAAGAATTTGAGGGAATGGAAAAACAATAAAGTACCTGAAACATTAGTAAATACATACAAACAACATAATCAACCAGAGTTTTCATTAAGATTGAAAGGATTTTTACAAGGAAAGAAATTACAAAAAAAGATTGGATTGGTCTATTTGTCTTATTTTTCCTTGGGGATTAGCTTCTTCAGAAGTATTTTTAGATTCTTTAACTCTTTGTGTTCCTCCTTAGCTTGCTTTTATAAGGATTTAATCCTGTCATATTGAGCCTTCAGAGCCTCAAACTGAGTCTTAAGAACTTCATCATGCTTTACAAGCTTCCCTTCAATCTCAATCTGGAGATCTCTTTCCCTTTTCCATCTTTGAGAAACAGAGTTAAGCTTACCATTCAGATCCTTCACCTGTTGATTCCAAGAATTTTTCTCAAGGGTCAGCTTTTCTTGAAGATTCTTCATCTTGGCATCCTCGGTATCAAAAGATTTTTTACATCATTCTGAAAGTGATTAATCTCTTCCAAATATTAATCTATTTTTATTGACCATAGAGTCATTTTGCTACAATATTTTTTGTGGACCTCATAATTGATATGAAATTTTTTATGTTCTGCCTCAATATTCACACATTTATCCATCACCATGGATATAGATTCTGACTTCTGATTTATACTGTGCTGAAGCATTTGGAATCTGAAGTCTATTGTAGGAAAGATCAGAATTGTATCCACCAACTTTTTCAGGGACTCAATAACAAAATCATGTCCCAATGCAGATGATTCCGAATCTGAAACTTTTCTAGGAGATTGTTCTTCTTCTATTTCCACCAGTTTCCTCTTAGAAGAACCTCCAATTTACTTCTTCCTTATGATATCTTTCATTGGGGTGTCAATAAGCACTTGCTTACCCTTATTGATTTTCGGAACGACCTCTTCATCAAGGGATTCCTGTTCACTCTCGGATAGCTGTACAATCTTGTATTCATCAGATTTCTCCTTCTCTACTCCTTCCAAAATGAAGTTATTTTCATAGATTTATTCCTCATATAATTCATTTACTTCCTCTTCTTACTTGTCTTCATCTTTCTTTCCATCTTTCCCTTCCCCCTTTCCAGGAGTGACAAGCTTTGAGGACTCGGTCTCAGATGTTCGAAGTGGTAATTTTTCTGATGGATTTTCCTTATCTTGATATTCTTCAACTTGTTTAATCAGATCATCTAAATCACAACTTTCTTCTTCTACTTCTTCTTCTTCTTCTACTTCCTCTTCTTCTTCTACTCTTTCAACAACTTATTTCTCTTTATATTTTTTTGGAGTGAAGAAATTCTTCCCCGGAGTCTTAGGTAATGGCTTGATAAGGAAAGTTTCTGGTACTGAAATATTTTCGGAAGCTACTTCTGTGGATTTCAAAATAGATTGTACAACTTCAGCCTCAGACATTTTCTTCTTCATCTTCTTCTCCTTTGCTTGCCTCTCAATCTCTTCAGTGGCTGTTTCTCTTAAATCCTTAGCCTCAACAGGGTCCATGCCGAACTGTGGTTCCCCTTCTTTCCTCTTTTCCTTATCTTCCCTCCATTTTTGAACCACCTCACCCAGATACGCTTTCTATTTCTTTAGTTTGGGAGGTGAGGATTGGGCTTCCTTAGCTTTAGGGGTTTTATCTTCAGCTTCCACTTCTTTCAGTTTCCTTTTCTTGCCAACCTTCTTCAATGACTCAGCTTTTTCAATCTTTTCCGGATTGGCTTCTGCCTCCTCCTCTGGAAGATCATAGAACTCTCCTGACTGTTTTGAGAAACCAAATTTCATTCTCTTCAGAGTGTCATCACTGATTAGCATAACCTTACAGTTTCTCGGCTTGGAGCTACATGGAATCTTGAAAGATTCAAGAGTCCGAACAATCAAATTTGAAAGTAAAGCTGGATACATGATTATTTGGGCTCTAAGATTTCCATTCTTGATGTTCTGAATCATAATGAAGATATGTCTCATTAGATTCACCTTCCTTAAATTTACCAAGAAATCTAGGATATACATATCACTCTTCTTCAGGGTGTCCTTGTCACCCTTCCTTGGAACAATGAATCCTTGTAACCAAAGTTGTAGAATCCGATTATTTTTTGAAATATGGGAAATATTCTTTGCAGTATTGATATGAGAAAGGCCAAGTCACTCCATAGCCTTTTCCTTAACAAAACTACCCTAAAACTCTAAGAGTTTGTGTGAGAAAAACTCATCTTCTCCTTCGTATGATAGCCCTACCAAGCTTGCAACCTTGGTGTAAGAAAGTTTGTAAGTCTTACCATAACTCTTAAATGAAACTTTTTCTCTACCCTCTTCCTCGAAGAAGAAAACTGATTCATAGAATTCGATGAGAAGATCCGAATAGACTACATCTTGGGATGATGTCTTGGAAATAGCTATACTTTCCCAACCATTTAGCCTGATATTCTTGGAAATAAGGGAGTCATACTTATTGAAGAAATTTGGGTGTACCAACCTCTCCCTATAAATCTGCCACTCCGGGATTGGCTTGACTGAAGACATATCCTGAGAAGGTGCTTCTTCAGACATTCAGACTCGAGGAACTCTGAGAGATTCAGAACTGGCTTAAGAACTGAGGTAGAGCTTCGAGACGTGAGATCTTGGAAAACCGATGTGGGACACCATTGGGGGTCCCCTTTATATAGGAGATGGTGGTGACCTTTCATCTTCCAAAACCAATCTAACGGTTGAAAAAACTCTCTGATGTGATCTGACGGTTGAAGACATGCCCGCAAGAAAATCTTGAATCCGATCTTTTGAGGTTTTAAGAAAAAAATTTGGATTTAAGGAAAAACGAATCTGAGAAATTTTAAAAGAAAAGGAAACTACCAGCAAGTAAAAGTGACTACGAAAACGTAAGTAAGGAATTCATACCTTTCGGATTGGCTAGGAAGTTTAGTCATAATAGGTGATATTCTTCTTGAACAAAAAAACTTAATTATGAAAAGCAAACTTATTACGAAAAATTCACTACGAAAATTTTGAATACGAAAAAGTTCATTATGAAAATTTCAGTACGAAAAATTTTCATTACGGAAATTTCAGTTCTGAAAATTTTCATTACGAAAAATTCAAGGTTTGAATAATTACATTATGAAAATTTACATTCCGAAAATTTCCATTACGAAAATTTCAAAAACCAATTACAAAAAATATGAAAAACTTCATTACGAAAAATATGAAAACATCATTACAAAAAATGTGAAAACTTTATTACGAAAAATATAAAAACATCATTACAAAAAAAAAATGAAAATATCATTATGAAAAATGTGAAAACATCATTACAAAAAATATGAAAACATCATTACAAAAAAAAAATGAAAACATCATTACGAAAAAAAATGAAAACATCATTATGAAAAAAATGAAAACATCATTATGAAAAAAATGAAAAGCTTAAATAAAAGATGTACTCCCCTTATGAAAAGGAGTTTATTACTACAAGAAGAATGGTTTAATAAGAAGTTAATCAAGGAATATTACCTTACGGTTATCCTTCCTAACTTTTGTTTAATTTATTAAAATCTATCAGAGGGTAAAGATTTTGTAAAACTATCAGCAAGTTGATCTTGCATTCTGATGAATTGAAGAATGATATCTCCTTTTAATGTGTGATCCCTAAGAAAGTGATGCCTAATATCAATGTGCTTTGCACGAGAGTGATGTACAAGGTTTTTTCTAAGGGAAATGGCACTTGTGTTATCACACAGAATTTGAGTCTTAGTAAAACTCAAACCATAGTCTGTGAGTGTGTGTTACATCCACAACACTTGAGCATAATAACTTCCAGCTGCTACATATTCCGTTTCAGCAGTGGAGAGTGCTAAAGAATGTTTCTTCTTGCAAGACCAAGAAACTATTGAATCTCCTAAGAAATGAAAAGTTCCGGATGTGCTCTTTCTATCCATTCTACATCCACCAAAGTCAGAACCCGAAAAACTCTTTAAAACAAAATCATTTCTAGAAGTGTAAAATAGTCCTAAATCCATGGTTCCCTTTAAGTAGCGAAAAATTATCTTTACTGCCTTTAAATAAGATTCCTTAGGATTGGATTTATATCTTGCATATAAGCATACTGAAAACATTAAGTCTGGATGACTACCTATCAAGTAAAGTAGACTTCCTATCATACCTCTAAAAGATGTTTGATCTACTGGTTTCCCAGCTTCATCAAGATCAAGTGTGTTTGAGGTGACGATGGGAGTACTTATACTCTTAGTGTTGTCATATCTATACTTTTTAAGAAGATATTTAATATACTTATGTTGGGATATGTAGATTCCTTCTGGTTTTTGAGAAATTTGAAAACCAAGGAAGAATGTTAACTCACCCATCATACTCATTTCAAACTCATATTTCATTATATCCTCAAAGGAATTAGTTAAAGATTGCTGAGTTGAACCAAATATAATATAATCAACATAAATTTGAACAATAAAAACCTTTTTCTTATCTTTATTTATAAAAAGGGTTGGATCTACATTTCCCTTAACATAGTTATTTTGAAGAAAAAATCCTGTAAGTCTTTCATACCAAGCTTGAGGGAATTGTTTAAGGACATAAAAAGCTTTGGTAAGCCTAAAAACATGATCAGGATGTTTTGTGTCTTCAAATCCAGGAGTTTGTTCAACAAAAACTTCCTCTTAAACATAACCATTAAGGAAATCACATTTCACATCCATTTGAAAAAGCTTAAAATTGAAGAATGCTGCAAAGGCAAGTAAAATGTGAATAAATTCAAGTCTAGATACTGGAGCATAGGTTTCTTTATAGTCTATTCCTTCTTGTTGATTATATCCTTTAGCAACTAATCTAGATTTATTTCTAACCATGACTCCATTTTCATCACACTTATTTCTGAAGACCCATTTTACACCAATAACAGAAGTTTCCTTAGTTCTTTCAACCAAGGTCCATAATTTATTCCTTTAGAATTCATTTAGTTCATCTTGCATGACTTTAATCCAATCATCATCACCTAAAGCTTCATCAGTGATTTTTGGTTCCAATTGGGAAAGGAATTCTAGATGCTCTACTTCATTTATTAAGAAACTTCTAGTCCTTACAGGTTGATTCACATCACCAATGATGCTATCACTGGGATGATTCTTTATAAATGACTGATTTGGGTTTTGTAAAACTTGTTCATCAACATAGGGTAGAAAATCATCTGGGGTAAATGTTTCAAGAGTATATTCTTGAACATTTTCCTCATCAGAAAGATATTCTATCATAGGTTGATAATAAGTTTTTGAAAACACATCTGAGGATGTATGTTGGGGTTGTTTAAAACTAAAAGGACCAGTTTCATCAAATTTAACATGTACTGTCTCTTCAATAGTGCAGGTTTTTTATTGAAAACTCTATATGCCTTAGAAGTTGTGGAGTAGCCTAAGAAAATTCCTTCATCAGATTTTGGTGAAAATTTATGAAGATTATCTTTAGTATTCAGAATGAATACCTTGCAACCAAAAACCTTAAAGTAGGAAAGTCTAGGTTTTCTACCATTCCATAACTCATAAGGGGTTTTATTAAGAAAAGGTCTAATCAAAAATCGATTTATAGTATAATAAGAAGTACTTACAGCTTCAGCCCAAAAATGTTTGTCAATAGAATACTCACTCAACATGGTTCTAGTTATCTCTTGAAGAATTTTATTTCTTCTTTCAAAAACACCATTCTGTTGAGGTGTTCTAGGTGCTGAAAAATTACGAGTAATTCCCTTTCTACTACAAAAAGTTTCAAAATCAGAATTTTGAAATTCTCCTCCATGATCACTATGGATAGTTTTCAATGGAAGGATTTTCTAATTTTTAACTTGGGCTCTAAAACTTTTGAAATAAGAAAAAGCTTCAGACTTCTTTGCTAGAAAATAGACCCACGTATATCTAGTGTAATCATCAACTAAGACAAATACATAATATTTTCCCCCAATTCTTCTAGTTTGTGTTGGACCAAAAATATCCATATGCACTAGCTGTAATGAATCAGTAGTTGAGACTTCACCTACTGATTTAAAACTTGATTTATGTTGTTTTCCATATTTACAAGGGTCACAAACTTTTGAAGAATCAAATCTAAGCTCCGGTAGATCCTTAACTAGTCTCTTCTTAGAAAGTTTTCATAACTTCCTAAGGTTAAAGTGTCCTAAAATTCTATGCCACAAACAAGAATGATATTCCATTTCACTAAGTCAAGGTAAGTCTTGGCTCCTAAGGTCTTCTAAGTTTAGTGTGTAAACATTTTCTTGCCTATGGTCAGAAAGAATAAAATCTTCCTTGGAATTGTGTACTAAGCACTTATCATTCCTAAAATTCACAAGGTAGCCTTCATCACATAATTAAATTATACTGATGAGGTTGTGCTTAAGACACTTAACAAATAAAACATTTGAAATCAAAGTTTTTCCAAGAAGAATAATGTTACCTATACCAATAATTTCTCCCTGAGCATTATCTCTGAAAGTTACTTTTCCTCCTTTCGTCTTGATAATATTTTCAAAATAGTTTTTGTTACCAGTCATATAAAGGGAACATCCACTATCCATATAACATGTATTTCTATTGGTACTTTCCCTATTTTCCTGAAAATAAGAAAAAGTTAGGTTTTCAGAATCCATACTTGCTTGGATCCAGAAATTTCAGAAAGTAAAATTTTGGGTACCGATATCTTCTTAGAAAAAATAAGCCTTATGAAATCCTCAAGATTGGTATTTGTTTAGAGAACAATTATTTTCCCAATGACCACCACATTGAAACTTAGTGCAGAATGGGGCACTTTGAGGAAAAAAGTAATTATTACTATAAATCGGTTTAGAACTTGCGTAACCAAAACCAGAAGTATTCCTTCGAGGTCGGATTTGTGAATACATTTTATCAAAATTTTCCTTTCCTAGGGTAAATTTTGACAAACACTTTCTCAAGGAGAATATTTTGGATTTGAGTTTTATAACTAAGTTCTTGTCTTCAAAATTTTTTTAACTAGATCTAGTCTCAAAAACATTTTTCTTAGAAATTACATTTTCTAGATCTTTAGGAAGTTTATTCTTCTTAGAACTTACTTCCTCAAGATTTTTTGAAATACTTTAAAAATAATCATTTTTATTATCAAGATCTTTAGAAATATATGATATTTCCTTAGTGAGAATAGTATTCCTATAATTTTCCTTATCAAGTTTTTTCATGAGTTTTGAATTCTCATTATCAAGGAGTTTGGAAAACCTAGAAACTTCTTCATAGGTAGGAAAAGTATTATCTTTATCAGAAGAATATTCTTCATCCGAAGAGTTATAATATTTACTATCATTAGAATTCAAAGAGGCATTGGTCAATGATTCAGAATTGTGTACCTTGTCCATCATGTAATGATTATCAATAGGTAGCCTGGCTAAAAGACCAAGATTCTTCTGTCCAGAAGATTCATAATCCGAAGATTCATCTGAAGAATCTCTACCACTAGCACTCCATGTGTCATTGGATTTCAACACTTTAGATTTTGACTTGTAATACTTCTTTCTGTTTTTCTCAAAATTCATTTCCTTTATTTCTTTTCTCTTGATCATAGGGCAGTTAGGTCTTATGTGTCTAGCTCTCTTGAATTCATAACATATAACTTCAGAATCTTTCTTGTCTTTCCTTTCCTTCTTGTATTCGGATTGAAAGTTCCTCTGTCCAGCTATCTTGTTCATCCTTTGAGCAAGATTTTCTAATTCATTTTCTGAGTATTCACTTTCACTAGATTCGGAATGGAAAACAACTTTCTTAGATCTGGATCTAGTAACTCTCTTAGGAGTCTTGGCTTTCATATGATTGGAAGTAGTAGTAAAAGCTACACTGCCATTTCCATTCTTCTTCTTCACGATATTAGCATCTCTCTTCATTCTAGTCTCATGCTGAAGAAGAGTTCCAAAAATCTCATCAAGGGTAATATGAGTGACCTTTCTATTCCCATAAATTGCAGTCCTTTTGGATTCCCACTCATTTGGCATGATGTTGATGACCTTGTCAACAAGGGATTCATCATCCAATCCTTTTTCACCCATTGATTGTAAACTATTCACTATAATCATCAATCTTTGTTGCACTTTGCATATGGGTTCACCATAAGGAAAACTAAAACCATGATATTCAGCTCTAAGCATGGATATTCTAGTCTCAATTACTTTGGAAGTTCCAAAGTGAGTAACTTCGAGTTTCTTCCATATAGAATTTTCTGCTTCACAAGACGAAATTTGGATATATATTTCTAGTCATTGAACAAAGTAAAGTATTGTGTACCTTATAATTCAGTTGTTAATCATGATTTTCTTGATTTGTAAAGGCACTTACTTCTTTATCAGGGATATTGTATCCACCAGTAAGCATAACAGAATTTTCAACCCCAGTGTTGATAATGAAAGTCTTCATGCGATCTCTCCAATATTCGTAATCATTACCATAAAAAATATGTGGTCTGGTTGGATTGCGATTGTCAATGGATCCAACATTTAAACCTTCCATTCTTAAGAAAATCTTTGGCACACAAACTTGTTAGTAGTACGAGTTTGTAAACTAGAGGAAATATCCTAAGCAAGAAATTAGATATTGTAACTCTAAGCAAAAGTGAATCCTAACTATATAAGTCCAAAAAATAGATTCTGAAAAATATGAATCCGGAAAATGTAATTCCAAGAATTCCCTTCTGAATCTAATCGTGAGATTAATTCAGATTGAACCAAATGCTCTGATACCAATTGTTAGGATGATATTTCTGAGTATGATATACTCTATTATACCAAACGTAGGATCAAAATAAGAATTATATTCTTAGATACAAGAGGGTGGGGGGTGAATTGTACCTTTTAAAAATTCCCTAAGGAAATTTTGCATAACCAAAATTCACAACACCTCTAAGTTCTAAAGACTTGATTGATTCTGGAAAAGTGATTCCGAAAATGAAACTTCAAAAAAGTTTACACCAACTAAGATTCTACCTTAAAGCGTATAGAATCTAACTAATCAGAGTACAAGTAAGGAAGTATAAGAAAGTTATACTTTCCTTAACAATACAAAATTCATAGTGGAAAACAAAGTAGTAACACTACCAGTAACAAACAATAACTCTTTTAACCCAAATAGAAGGATATCCAACAACCCTGGATAAGAGGTCCCTTGATTTATACTTTCAAGAAAGTCTATCTTACCCACACCCAGGGTAAGCCCTCGATACAAAGAGCAGAGTCTGTCTTGATATCCCCGCAAGCCTTCAACTATCAGGTAGTCGACACCTCTGTCTTCCTATCCCTGGAAGCCCTCGATTGTACACATCAAAAAACGGAGTCGCACGAAGCCAATCTGCATAAGGCAAAGTTTGAACAAGCTGTTCAAACTTTCTGCACGAAGCGTGAGAGTTTATAAGAGCCTCTCTCTCTAGAAATCACTTCAATAGCATGTAAGCTCATATTTCAAAGATGTTTTCAAGTCTAGAAGTTTCAAATGAGCTCTTATTTATAGGTGAAGCTCCAACAGTCGGCTCCCTCCTCCAACGGTCAAATTCTTCCTTGAATTTCGGAGGGACCTGTACATGTGTCACTCAAACAATAGTTAGTTAATAACTGAAAGCACGACATCATTTTGTAATAGATAAAGTGTAAGTATAACCAAAACTGATATTCAGAATGGGGTTTAATAAAAGTTCAGAATGATGAAAGTTAAAGTTCAGAGTCTATCCAGAGAATGAATTTGGAGTCTATAATATAAGGATATTCAGATTCTATTTTTTTAAAGTAATTAGTAATGATAATTCGTAATCAGAATTCATCAACAGAATTCATAATTAGGATTCATAATCAGAATTCATCATCAGAATTCATAATGAGGATTCATAATTAGAATTCATCATCAGATTTTGTAATGAGAATTCATAATCATAATTCTTAATCAGAATTTGTAATGAGAATTTGTAATCAGAATTCTTCATCAAAATTCGTAATGAGATTTCATAATCAGAATTCTTCATCAGAATTCATAATGAGAATACGTAATCATAATTCTTCATCCGAATTCGTAATCAGAATTCTTCATCAGAATTCGTAATGAGAATTCGTAATTAGAATTCTTCATCAGAATTCGTAATGAGAATTTGGAATCAGAATTCATCATTATAATTCGTAGTTAGAATTTTATATAAGTTCGTAATCATAATTTAGAGTTGAACTTCATAAAATTTTGTAACAGGAAATTCAGAGTAGAACTTCATAAAAATTCGTAACAGGAATTCGTATCCTAAAACAGAATACCTCATATCTAAGTATTATATGATTCAGAGGTTTTGGACTACAATCCGAATTTTATACTTAGAAAATTTATGATATAAAAAATGAAATCTAGTCAAGGGTAAATTTCCTTGGGGAAGGAAAATTTCCTTATAGAAGTAAAACAGGGGTAAAATAAGATTTTACTTAAGATAAGATGTTTCTGATTTTCAAAACAAGAGGAATGATCAAGTCATAAGGAAAGCCTTAACGACTTAACAATATCCCACTTGAATGAAGTAATGGAAAAATTCATAAGGAAAACCTTATTGACTCAATAGAAGAGGGAAAGGACGTGCAACAGATTGGGGGGACTTGCAGGATGCTGAACGTAAAATTGTAGACAAGATTAGGAAAAAATTAGGCTCCCGTGACGTGGGCTTTGCTATTCTGACTGAAACTTATTGCATCTTTATCTTTGGTTTATTCATTTTTTTTCAATAAAATGGTCTTTGGAATTTTTAAAAAAAATATATATATATATATAAATTTTGTTTCTGGGAGCTGTGTAGTCCCCAAAAAAACTTGAAATCAGTTTCTGGTCCAATCTTAACACGAAATGGACCAAGCGAGTAAGGTGGGGACGAATCCACCCCACCTTAAGCTGGACCAACCTGGTTTGGATATGGGTCAATCAAGAGGAGGATCAGACAATAGGTCTATTAATGGGATGACATTGGGCTCAAGGTCGAGTGTGTGAAGGTGTCGATCGTTGGGTTAAACCAGATGCGGTGGGCCCAAATCTTGCTAGATTTGGATCTGCTAGGGTGTCAGGTCGGATGATGGGAGTGGAATCAGTAGGAGGATGAAAGTATGTTCATAGGTGGTTAATCATAGAGTTTATCGATGGCGAAATGTCGAATGGTGAGGGGGCACCCTGTCACTGTGGAGGTGGCCAAAAGCAAGGCGACTTTGAAGTATGTGGCATAACGATGGTCAACCACATGAGGTTTGATGACGATGTGGATAGACAGATTCATGGCAGGTGGTGTGATAGATGTCAGCCACAAAAGTTTTTATTGTGAAGTGGGAAGAGGCAGGCAATACTAGGGTGGTCGTTACAATCCAGGTGGTGGTGAGTGGTGGGGAAACAGTTGGCGGGTGCCAGCAGGGAGGGGGGATTTTTCATATTTTTTAAAGTAAACCACTGCGGTGAATTTTTTTTGAAAACAATATGTTTTTTTGTTTTTTTATTTATTCTAAAATAAACTGCTACAACCCATTTAAAAATAATATATATATTTTTTATTTTGGTCTTCTACGTGAAAAGAAGTAGCGCTCACCCCTTTTGACTTTTTATCAAAAAAATCCCAAGCTATTATGAAATTGATCGAATGCTGATTGAAACCACGAAACATTTCGAAACTGTAAATGTAAGATTGATCATAGGCGAAGCACATCGTTGAGAAAGCGAATGTTGAATTTTCATATGACGATGATAATAACAAATAGAAATACAAATACAAAAGAAATACAATAAGTAGAGAACGCAATGTAGAGACAAAAGTCCATACCATTTTATTAACATATCACTATATTTATAGAGTACATGAGATATGATCCAATGGTTCAAATTAATCCCTATAATATTTAATCCAAAGACTAGAATACCAATGGTTTGAGAATATTTAAGGTTGGTCATTAAGAGGGGAATTAATTGGGAATTGAGGTGTCATAATTATTGTCATAATTCTGAAATCCATTAATAATATTTCATAACACTCCCCCTTGGATGTCATAATTTCATGGAACCTTATTTAATCTTCACTTATAAAAAACCATGTGGGAAAAATAAGTGAAGCCAAAATAAATGAATTCCATGTCATGCTACCTCATTAAAAACCTTATCAGGAAAACCCAGTGGGAAAAAACCTGATGAAGGGAAAAAGAGTGTATCATTCCCAAATCCCCCTGATTATATCATTTAGTTGTGTCTTCAGGACATAAATTAATATTATTATTTAATTGCGTCTTCAGGATATGGGAGAAAGTCCATAGATAATAATGAATGGTCTCATTAAAAATTACAACTCACGGGGAAGACCAACAATTTCCATTAATTGTAGATATCCATAATAATTTATAACATTCCATTGGATATCTATTATGATGTATTATTGCCTCATTAAAAACCTCATCAAGGAAAAACCCTTCTGGGGGAAACACTTGATTAAGAAAAAAGAGTACAGTGACATCAAGTCCCTAGAGTGTTTCCTCGTTAAAAATCTTATCAAGAAAACCCAGTGGAAAAAACTTGACTAAGGGAAAAAGAGTACAACAGTTACATCTTTCATTCATAATGATCATCACTACATTTAACTCATAAAAATGTCCATGATCAATTCATAACCAAAACATTCAGTTTTGAATTTTGGAATAATAATAACTTATACCCTTTAGATTTCAATGAATAGGGAAGAACAATACCTTGCATCATAATATGATTTATTGTTATTTTCAAGGTACATATGCACATGTACAAGTATATCCTTCAAGGATAAATAAAATGTGCATTTATATTTAATCCTTCTGGGATAAGTATGTTCTTCATGAACCCCTTATGTATGAAATCTATCACTCTTGGAATCAAGAGATCTAATTATTCATTAAGATTAAGACCATTCAAAAATTTAATATTTCATCTTCAGAATGATTAATTCAAAATACAAGGACATTCCATGTAATTTCATGATTTTAGAAAAACTCTTCAAGAGTTTAGCTATTTTTCAAAACATCTTAATAATATGAAGAATACAATGATTCTTACAAACCATGGGATGATAAATTCGATTTATATTCTTCCTTAACTTAATATGGATATAACTTATTCAATTCACCTCATAATTTATCAGATTGGGTGAAAATTCCATAATTTTGAATATGCTTCAATCATTTAGAACCCTTTTGGGATTCATATAAATATCCAAATATACAAGGAAAAATATTTCTTATAAAAAGATCACCGATATTCAATAGTCTTGATAGTTTGGATACTAAATCCAGAACTTTATATGTTGAACATTTCATAAGTTCCTTTAATAATTTTGGCCAATTATTATGATTTCAACATCTGTTAAAATCCATTGTCACCAATGAGTTTTAAAAGCATTCAAAGAAAATATATCATCAAAAACATTTGATTGAGATCTCATAATTTTTATGGTACCAGTGTCACTTCAGGGACAATATCTAAAAAGATATAATTTTGTCGATATATTAATTTTCCTCTTCAAGAGAAAATATATTTATTTCTTTCTACTCATGTTGAACAATGATTTTATATAATTAGTTCAGCCACACTTCAGGTGTGTATAATCAGACTATTGATTTTTAACACTTTACATTCATGTAAGTGTTGTGAGCATCTTGTCCATGGTTCTGCAGGACCATATAATATATGATACTCAATATTTCATTTAATGAACATGAATATCTTGAAATGTATACTCACCAGCAGAAAATCACACATGTGATCATTTAGTGGATGCATCTTTCATATAGATGGATCACATGGTAGGTGGGAGCACCCATATATAATTATTCATAAGTATATGAGAAATTTATTTCCATAATAGCTACTAATGATATAAATAATTTACCTAAAAAATGGGTACCTCAGGGTAAATTATCATATAATAGGAATTCATAATGACTTAATGATGATAAATTTATTGATAATTTTGTAGACATGTATCCATTAAATAAATTCACCATTCTCCCCCTGATGGATGTCTACTACATTATCAATAAATCGATGCTCATGTATACTTTAATCAATATCATTCATTATAATTGATCCTAGATGGCCTAAATCATCTTGTCATATATTTGAGGTGTCAGGATCAATAAACTTCTGGTTTACCATTATTGATTCAATTGTACATAACAAATTCTTTATATTCAATTTTAAGAATGCTTGTTACATATTGAGGTACCTCTTTTGTCTCCATATGATATTCATTTTCAAGAATACCATTCATATATCTCATTGAGACTTTAGATATAACAAATCATTAAGAATTTGTACTACCAAGTAGGAATATATTCGCTCTTCTGGAGTCGTTTATTAATTTTCACTACCGGTAAATGTACTTATATGAGCATATACTAACACATATATGAGTTCTTTTGAAGCATTTAATCAAAATAATATTTTGCTTCAAGATCAACACATATAATATCTTCAGGATCTTTCATTGTAAAAACTCATATTTGTCATTATAATTTCCACTTATAGTGGTTGATGAATTAATAATATAATCATAACAGGTTAGGCCCATCACCAAGCAGATTATTGCATAATTTAGAAATTTTACCCAAAATATTTTGGAACTTCAGGCCCAAATACTATTTTTCAATACATCTACCTGGGATAGGATCCCCCACATCTTTTGAAGGTAGTAAATGTGGTACCAAGAACCAATGTGGAAGAATCTTCTGGATTCATGACACACCTTATCTCCATCCAAAATTATAATTCATAAACAACATTTACTTTATCAAATGAAAGATAAATCATTTGATCAAACCTCATCAACTCTCAAATATTCATTATATCATATCAAATTTTTTCATGAATAATTTCATTCGCTTAAAGGAATGAGATATAGTAATTAATACTATATTCACATCACAAAATTCATTTATTCATCAGATTCTATGATCCATGAATGATAATTTATTATTTATCAATAATGATCATCTTTTATAAAATATAAATTTTATTGATTATGATGATCATTGATTTAACCACTTCAGGTGGTAAAATCATTTTCATTATATATATTGAATTATCAAAAATATGCAATTCAATCATTTAATTTATGAATTATATGAACAATAACATCCACTTCAGGGGATAGATGAATTATATGAGATGATATTGATAATCCATAAGAATATGATAAATAATATTGTTTCCCTTTATATTGTTGATGCATGAACAATAGATGATAAATGAAGATATTCTTCAATATAATGTCAAAGGACATTATTTTCATATCATCCTTTAGGGATGTATTATTTTATAAATATTCATAAAATTTATTGTGCTCTGTAAATATTTATTATCATCAAACCACTTATGGTGGTTATATTTTTATTATTTGTTATAAAAAAATACAACACAATGATCATTCATAAAACATCATATTCACCTCGAACTTTATTTATAATAAAATCAGGTATATTTTCATTCAATTCAGGGAATGAAATAAATCATTTTCAATAAATATTCTCATTCACTCCAGGGAACAAAATAAAATTTTTTGTTCGAGTTTTATAGTGTCTTCAAGACAATTGTATGAATATTCAATTCAGCAATTTCATCAATTTCATCCACTTCGGGGGATTAATATATATAAAATATATTTACACTTGTTCATCAAGAATATTTAATTTCTCTAAAATATTTTATAAGAAATAAAAGAAAGAGAATAAATAAAACAAATATTTACAAATATTTAAAGTAAACATCATCTCCATCATGAAACTTTATATAGAATAATCAAACTTGAAACCTTCAGGGTGAACAAGAAATAATAGATATGAAATTTTATGGTTCATGCAATGATTAGTGAACTTCGGATCGACATATGACAGGTACATGATGATCATAAAACTTTGGCTCAACGTATGACGGGTACGCGATGTTCATCAAACTTCGTCTCGACGTACGACGGGTACATGATGTTCATCAAACTTCGTCTCGACGTACTATGGGTACATGATATTTCTCAAACTTCCTCTTGATGTACAATGGGTACACGATGTTCATCATTCAACGGCTTGACATACGAAGGGTACACGATGTTCATCATTCAACGTCTCGATGTATGAAGAGTACACGATGTTCACCATTCAACAGCTCGATGTACGATGGGTACACGATGTTCATCATTCAACGGCTCGACGTACGATGGGTACGTGATATTCATCATTCAATGGCTCAACGTATGACAGGTAAGTGATGTTCATTATTCAACTACCTCTGGTGGTGTAGTTTTTTATTCATTTGATAAATGATGTTTGTCTCGACATCGAACACATCAGTTATTAATCAAAAACATTCTCTTCAGGGAATGTATTGAAATTTGTCAACCGTGAATCATTATATCTCTTCATGAGCTCATTATTTTTCCCGCAAAAAAAGATTGAGAAAATCATATATCATTTTCAGATTTATCAACAGGGGGAAAATAAATGTAACATTATCTTAAATATAAAATAAGGATCACCTTTTGACATAGCTCCTTGAATGAGTGGAATCGATGCGCATACGAAAGGGTATGTCAAAATAAGAATGTTTATAAAAACATGTGACATACCTTTTTTTCTATGATATTTTTCTTATACCGATGATGGGGATGAAGACAACGACGTCACGATGTGCAATAACTTTGATATTAATTGAAGGTATCAAAGAACACAATAGAAGTATATGGGATGTTGAATTAAAAAATTTCACCGGCGATCAACATAACCATTTCATCGCCAAAACACCACAACTTTTTAAAACTACCGACAATCCCATATAAAGAACTTTAAGCACAAAAATTAAATAAAAAATTACCTCTTTTGATCTGAAGGTAGGATCAACATCTTCTCATCACCGATAATCAATGCTCAAAGAAACCAAATCTGATTCCCTCCCAATAATCCACACCAGGCTTGAACTGAGGGTAAACCTAGCAAGTACTCAGGTTAGGGAAACAAATAATAAGGTGGAAACACCCACAACTCACTTCCTCACCTCATACCACTACGAATCCTCTCAACTCAGTAAATTATTCATCGCCTCCACCTCACTCCACCTCCACCGTTACCCTATCCTATACCCAATTTGCACATGAAAACTTTGATTGATGATGTGTGTTGATAAAATTTTACCCAAATATCACTTCTGTTGTGAGTACCAATGAAAACTACCCAATATCACCAGATCTAGGCTGCCAACATCCACTATAGAAGAACCTCAAGCTCGTCGGATCTATTGAAGCTTGATTGCACTGCGTGAATGACCGGAAGGGAGAGCACTACCATTGAAAACAATATCACCATAGGTCGACTCCCTTTCACGGTGATGGAGATCCATACATCCACCTCACTCATCAGTTGAAGGAGAATCGAGCTGTCGCCTCCTGTCTAAGAGAAAGAAATTTTGGGGAAAATTTTCATTTTGGTTTTTCAACCAATCAATTTTGGGATCCATCAAAGTATATTTTTCTATTGGTGTTTGAATCTGTTATTCCATCTCTGCTAAAGTTTATTTTTCATCACCAAAAAGGTCAGCCTCACTTTGTTCATATCCCTAGAACACATCAAACCCGGTAAACTAAACTCAATTTCAACTTCATCCACATGGAATTTTATTGTAAAAATTTATAATGATTATCATTATTATTTTTTAAATTATATTTGTGAATATATTGTTTTTGATTCATTGAATTTCTTATTTTTATTCATTGTTTTTGATTTATTGTATTTCTAATTTTTTAGTAAAAGGGCAACATTTTGATCACTAGGCTTGGGAAATCGTTATTCCTAGGATGACCCTGATCCACACACACTTCGAAAGTCTACAAGGGCATCAATCATCAAATTCCAGGTGCTAGCATGAAAATATGATGATGCCTTCAATGACCTACCGATCATCACTATGCCAATCCTTCAATATGTGAAGAATAACTTCGATCAAAGAATTGGATAAGGAGATTCTCTCTCTAAGAATTAGGAGAGATGATAGATATGGTCTCAAATTCGTAGGATGAATAGTGTTTTTCATGAGATCCCTCTCCTCCTTATATAGTAAGGTGCTAAATACCCAAAATGGCTCCCCAACCCCCTAGATATTTATTACCCATTAAATAAGACATAAATGATGTGGTATAATCAACTAACTAGGTCATAAACATCATTTATATTTTTATCACTTTATTATAATATAATAAATATATCACATGATAAAACTGAGTCATTAACTCAGCTTGATGTTTCCACAAATATTAAACAAACATTTAATTTTAAAATAATATTCATTCTTATAATATTTTTCAATGTATTTACTTTAATACTTGGAAATAAATTTAATAAATAAATACAATACCAATTATTCTAAACTCAAATAATATAAATTTATTTATTCCTTGGCGATTATATATTCTTAGTCATATCCCGAACCCCGTGTTGGGACACACCATATCCTTAACTCCTATTCATTATAACAGAGTAGACTTTTGAATACACAATGTGTGTGACCCTCTAGGACCTTATCTCAATAGCTGTGAATACTATTCACAAACTAAGAGTGGAGTCTAGAAACCCATCAAGGCCCCTAAATAGATAAGGTATAATCATTGTAATGATAACCTTTCATATAAACACACGCCATGTAATATAATCTCTTTGTCTTGTGATATATCATAAAGCGGGATGCACACTTTGTCTTTCTTACTTTATTATTCATTGAACTTACTGGATGAACTTACTATCTTCTTCTATGTCCATGTATTTAATGAAGGTACTACCATCCTGATCTACTAGGATTTAGACATCACTTCCTTTCAGAAGTGACAAATTCTATCTTAATTTTTTAACCAATGTCATACCATCAATGATACATCCAACACAAGCTACCTCACTATGACTTCAATGCCATAGTTTTTTCCTTGTATCAAAGTATGTGATCAAATAGTATACACTAATAATAATCTAAAATCTAGAGACCATTACATGTGTTCGCAGATAGGAACTAACGATGAAACTTGAAACATGTGGTGTTCCTATTAGCAGGTCATTTCTTATGATCTTTTCTACTCAAGATCACCAAGTGCGAATTTCATGGGAAGAAGTCTCAATAATTATGAGCCACTAACAACCGATGGTCACACATCACATGTTTCCTATCAGTATGATGTATCTATACTATAGGAAATATGTTTAAGATCATTGTCATAATACCTAGAGGTTCTCATTATATCCTAGGAACTACTATAAAATTTTGATATGAAAAGTAATCTAAGACTATTACCATAAACAGTGGATATAAATATATAAACACTATTATGGTAAGAATAAATCATGTACAACTTACTTTATACATGATTTGGTAATCTAAAAGCACTGTTTAAGTTGGGTATAAGTCACCCACCATTACAAAAAAATGTCCAGTGTAGTCCATCCTTGACATGGTCTCCAACGTCAAGTGCATGAACTCCTGAACTCTCTAATCCCTCAATGTCTCTAGATAGAAGTGGATCATGAACTTTTCTTTGAAGTCCTTCCAGGTTAGATCCTCATTTTGACTGGATTTCTCTATAATTCCTCACCAATGCTTGTCCAGTCCTCGTAACATATAGGTAACAATCTTTAACCTCCTATTTGTGGGTGTCTAGAGGTGCTTAAAGATTTTATATACTAACTTGATCTAGAATTGAGCTACCTGGGGTCCTCCCTCCCTAGTGAATATAGGTAGATGCTGCAGATAGAAATTTCTGGTCAGATCAGACATCAAAGGTATGGTACGATCATTATCCCTCTCCATGGATTGCATGACCCATAAGAATTTTTCATGAAGCTAACCATCCATCTAGTTTCCCAAAGCCATGGAAAATTATGGTTCAGCTACATTATGAGTGTACTGATTACCACTCTCCTAATGCTCAACTTGAAGATGATAAAGATCCATTTTCTCTATTAGGGTTAAAACAATCTTATAACATAGAATATATAACAAGATCAAACTAAACAGTTGAAAAAAATAGAGAACCACTGGCTCAAAGATCCTTTTCACTTGGATTAACTAGTGAATTGACATTACATAACAGTTTGTTTCATTTTTTCCTCAGATAAAACATGGAGTTACTTTTAACAAATTATATTGGCTAATATGTCACATATAGCATCCCGCCTCTTTATCACATAAACTTTCATTACATTTTACAAAACCGAGGATCTTTAAGGTTTAGTGTCTTGGAAACCAGGAACTTTAAACATGAAAACATAAAACATTCTTCTAAAACACTTGAAAGGCTTCTAATCATGTTCATCTTAGGTTCATTAATGCATCACATAACCTGGGAGCATACATCAAAAGAAAGGGTGAGCAAAAATCCCAGTAAGGAAAACAAGAGAAACATTTTACATGTGAACTTGAGATACTTCAATAAGGTCATGAAAAAGAACTTTAAGGCATGAGAATGAAATAAAGAGGCATATCATAATAAAAATAACATTTTCATAACTTGAAAATGTGGCTACATCATTTAACATAGACAATCATGAAAATATCACCAAGTTCCATCCCCAAGGTGTCATTAAAAAATTACCAAGGTTATTCACCAAGGTATCGTGAAAATTGTAATCTCTAGTGGTTACATCATTACCCAATGCATTGGAGCGCTATCAGGGCGCACCCTTAAATTTGCCTTTATTATCATGTGATCCACATATATCATCATCAAAAATTTCATAAATAACCCATATAGCAAAAAATAAATGGGTTTCATTTCATAATCATAACGTTTTAAAAAAACTGCTTTAAAGACATGATCTTTACATCACTTTAAAACCCACAGAAAAGGAAGGTGGGTCTCATGTATGTAAATCCTAAAATTTAAAATAGAACATTTTGGTATATATGTGAATACCCCTTTAGAAGAAAGAGATTTTAGTATTCACTTAATAATATAAAAGAACTTTAGAAAAAGAGAGAGACATTTTGAGACGGAAATTCTGCAGTATAACGGCTATGTTACGAGGTTTTAGAAGACATTAAAAAGAGAGGTAAAATGGGTCAAACATTCATAAATGACCCATAAAATATTAGATGGACAGAATAATAAGGATACATGATCATGTTAATGAAATTTCAAGGACATACCATTTGAAATTAAAAACATGGAAGGAAGACAAAAATTAGATTTCTCTTATGAAAGTTCGGCAGCCTAACAGCATTACTTAAACTTCAACAAAAATGATTTGAAAAGATCAAATAGGGTCTCTCATCATGTGAACATAAGAGTTAAGTATGATATATATAGAGATAATTCCCCAACATAACAAAAATGATCTTTAAAGAATTGACATGAAAGTAGAACTTCAAAACGAGAAGGGTGAAGAACCACTTAAAAATTCGGCAGCCTAACAACGCCACTTAAAACTTCAAAATACTGAATTGAAGAGATCAAATGGGGTCTCTCATAATATGAACATAAGAGACAAGTATGATAGATATATAGATCATACCCCAACATAACAAAAAGGAACTTGAAAGAATTGACATGAAAGTAGAACTTCAAAACGAGAAGGGTGAAGAACCACTTAAAAATTCGGCAGCCTAACGGCGTCACTAAAAACTTCAAAATACTGAATTGAAGCGATCAAATGGGGTCTCTCATAATATTAACATAAGAGTCCAGTATGATAGATATTGATATAATACCCCAACATAAAAAAAAGGAACTTGAAAGAATTGACATGAAAGTAGAACTTCAAAACGAGAAGGGTGAAGAACCACTTAAAAATTCGGCAGCCTAACGGCGCCACTTAAAACTTCAAAATACTGAATTGAAGATATCAAATGGGGTATCTCATCATATGAACATAAGAGTCCAGTATGATAGATATAGATATCATACCCCAACATAACAAAAAGGAACTTGAAAGAATTGACATGAAAGTAGAACTTCAAAACAAGAAGGGTGAAGAACCACTTAAAAATTCGGCAGCCTAACGACGTCACTTAAAACTTCAAAATACTGAATTGAAGTGATCAAATGGGGTCTCTCATCATATGAACATAAGATTCCAGTATGATAGATATAGAGATCATAATCCATCATAACAAAAAGGAACTTGAAAGAATTGACATGAAAGTAGAACTTCAAAACGAGAAGGGTGAAGAACCACTTAAAAATTCGGCAGCCTAACGGCGTCACTTAAAACTTCAAAATACTGAATTGAAGTGATCAGATGGGGTCTCTCATCATATGAACATAAGAGTCCAGTATTATAGATATAGATATCATACCCCAACATAACAAAAAGTAACTTGAAATAATTTACATGAAAATAGATCTTGAAAAATGACAAGGGAGAAAGAATCTGTTACAAAAATTTCGGCAGCCTAACGGCGCCACTTAAAACTTCATAAAAAGAAATAATGAGAGAAAGAGGGGATCTCTCATTATATGAACATGAAAAGGGAAGTAATAGGAGTATAAAAGAACATCCTCCAACATAAGAACATGGAGCATAAAAGGAATGACATAAAAGAGATTACTTGAAATGAAAGAGAGAGGTCAGATCCCTTACCTTAAAACATAACTCTTAAAACTCAAAGGTTGGGACCTTGAGGGCTTGGGGGCACCATGGGAGGACTCCTTGGGAGGTAATGAGACCAGAACTTCGTTGGGGGAGAGTGGGGAGTCGAATGGATGAGAGGATGGCTTGGTATTTATAGGGAAAGTGAGGGGACAAGGCATTAATGGCAAAGGGACACCTCATTAGTGGTTTTGGAAAAACCATGGGCTTTCCCATGGTATTTGCCCATGGTATTGGCCACTTGGGACACCTCATACCTTATCTCACTATTAATAATTCGAACATATTGATTACAAACTTAATACATCATTTAATGATGTCATTAAAGACCCGTAACTTAAAAACTATATTTTCACTATTCATCAAAAATTCAACTTTCTCAGAATAATCCCAAAATTTCACCTTAACCAAATATCAACGCTCTGATTGTAAATATGAACTCCATTTTATAAAAATATTTTTCTAAATATTTTTAATTTAATTTTTAAATAAAAACACTATTCACCGAAAATTCATTTTTTCAGAAAAAACCCCAAAAATTACCATAGAATAATATCGGTGCTCTGAGTTCAAAAATGAAATCCGTTTTATAAAAATAATTATCTAAATATTTTTAATTAAATTTTTAAATAAAAAACACTATTCACCCGAAAGAACTAATACTTGAATAATGATTTATGAAACCGTTATTTAACCATTTTATTGAATCACATTACTTAATCAAGGTGCCTAGATTATATTAATACTTTCTTTAAGTGAGATTACTAATCCATTTGGACACATCACTAATCCTAATCATAAAATCACTATTCATAATTTACTATTCATCAAAAAATTAAGTTGATCTTATTAGACTCTAAATTTCGTACTGAACATAATTGTAGAAGACCATTTTTCGAAAATCATTACACATTTTTAATTATTTAAGGTTTACACAACCATTTTTAAAATATCCTTTTTCTAAAATTGATAAAAAATATGCATACTATATTTATCCGGTCATTTGAAAATTCATAAACTTCATCATAAGAAGAAATCCCAATTTTTATTTAAAACAAAGGATTACACAAGGCAGTTATGTTCTCCTTACATAGCCCCTTATCACACCAGCATAGGACCTAAGTGTAAGGTGTGCTAAGGTGAGAGAATCGGAGGGAGGCTCGGCCAACATCGCACGAGTAGTAATTTCTATCAGTTTGAACTTCTCGCGAAGGCGATCCCGTTCTAGCTTTATACGATGAAGTTAAGCTTGGGTTTGGTCCAGAGCAAAGCCCAGTGGTGCTAACTCCTTCCCAAGTTCTGTTAGATGGGCTTCGATTGGTCCAATACTACTGGGTGAGGCCATCGAATCTTCTTTCTATATTAATTAACCAAGATTACTTGTATTTATAGACAATAATCAAAACATTTAGTTTCTAGTGGTCATATTGACCAATGGTCATATAACAGTAAAAAACCAACAATATCATTTTAATTATACTCATGTTATCAAATGAAACATTTTTGTTGAGTATAAAAAATAAAATAACACATAAAATTAGGGAACAAGATTTATTCAAAATTTCGGGTTGTTACATCACATGTGTTAAATATGTCCCTAGGATGAACAATTCATGTCAACATATATCTCTATGTGTCTACCATGATGCATGCATTCTCATCTCATCCCATATCGTCCCATGAGTAAAATATCAATAAATAGTAATATCACACAACAAGTGAATCGCCCAAGGTGAAATAACATCAACAATGTAACAAGAGAACAACATGAACAATAATTCTATCCCTAGGTACTTGGGTCTCCTCCCAAAAATTGGTTAGATACTACCATAAAAAAACTCATTACCAAGCCTCAAAACATCTTATTCTCCCGTCTACCTTCCGAAAATAGTATAGTAACATAAAAGACCTCATCTAATACCACTTTGTAACATCCCCGAACCAATTCTCCCTCACGTGACCATGATGGGTGTGTTACTGGACCTCAAGTGCGCCTCTCTATATTCCCAAGGCCGCCAACTAACATTGAGGGTGTAAGTAATATAGTGGAGAGACTATAAATTATAATATAGAGTTACAATAATAAAGGAAATAATATAGATAATCAAGCATGAAATCATAACAAAATAAAGGGAAAACTGAAAAATCTAAATAATAATAAATACCATGTAATGATAGGATAAATGTAACTAAATTATGTGATGAAATTCATTGAAGTAAAATACTAAAAAGACTCAATAAAAGACTCCAAAAACCCAGTCCCAAACTACATGTCATTCGTATCTCCAAAACCCAACCCATATAGCAAGTAATCAATTAATACATGGATTATTTCCCTTGTCCAGACCTACATCCATGAAATTTGTTTAGGAACCAATTGGATCCTGAACAGGGTGTGAGTAAAACTCAGTAGGCTAACACCCATGGTGTCTAAACAATCAAGTATGAATATATAGCTCATGAAATCATTTTATAAACATGTTTATTAATTTATATTTTATTATAGAACATCAAATACGTATGTTGATCCTTGGGCTTTGGGTTGACACCCAAGGTCTGCCAAACCTACTTCAGCTCCATGCCATATTCTTTATCAAGTGGTAGATCCTTTTATAGAGGAAGGATAACCCATACCAAGTAATGTGAAATGGGTGGGGTGGGAAAATATTATGTGGCTTTGAGCCTATGTGGTTTTCCCCACAAAATCCTGCATATAATGCAGACAAAGAATTTCAACCCTACCACACCCAGCATAGACCTGCATGTATCCATAGGGCTTTCTCACATTTTAAAAAAATTATCAATTATATTCATTTAAATATTGTATTTTTTCTCATTCACATGGGTAGTAGTGAGGAGAAGTATGGATTGAAAATATATGGTGTTTTAAAGGTAGGGGTGGATCACTCTTCGACGGGTTGATAATGGCATGAGGGGATTCCAATGCAGTGACAAACCATTGTGACACAAAGTAGGTGAGAAATCAATAAGGGGAAATGAAAAATAATGACGATGGTGTGGATGTATGAATGGTTAGACCTATTAATGAAAAATGACTCACAAGGTAGAGACTAATTTTAGAATATACGGTTAGGGTTACCCTAAGTAAGATGACCCTTTCTAATTTTTTTAACAGTAAAATAAGATAATATAATAACAAAATTAAATCGGTACAAAAAATATTATGATTATAATTTCTATTTTATCATTTAAACTGTGTGCATGGGAGATGAGTCTTATTTTTAGATAGATTGGATGAAATACCATGTAAATATTATTAATAATTAATATAATATCTTATTAAAACAATAAATACAAACCTATTTAAAATTCCCATATGAATGGATGGAGAATTAGTATGGAAATTGTGGTAACAAAAACTATATTCCATGGTTTAATTGTGCCTTTTTTATTAAGAAAAATAATATGTTAAAGAATCATGTATTATAATTTTTTTTAAAATTAGGTCCATGGGTAAGCCCACACCCGCATGGGATCAACCCGCCATGGCTTTCACCCACACATGCTCAACCCACCATGGCCCACACACTTAATAGTCAAAATTTTTAGGTCCTTCCACCTTACATCCTCCCCATATTCGTATAGGCCATGGGATGCGGTCCCATTTTTCATTACCACCCATACAAATGGTAGATTATCCTATATAGGATGAATCAGCCATATCATGTCTCAAGTAACTAAGTAACACTGAGCTCTATGCAAATTTCTTATGCTGGAGTCGCTTGCATCTTCCCAAGGTGTAAGAACATGCCAAGGGGAAAAGTAACCACCTCACACTAGGATCCTTGTGAATTTACCATGTTGGATTTGCTTATATATTCTTAGGGAACAAGACCATTCCAAGGGTAAAGTAACCATCTCATATCGGGATCCATGAAAATTACCCGTGCTGGAGTCACTTACATATTCCCATGGTGCAATACTATATTGGGGAAAAAGTAACCATATCAATTGGTGGTTCTCCCACCTAGGATGAATCATTAATATCACATCTCAAGAGATAGTGAAACAAGCCTTCAGGAAATATATCATCAAATATTAAGTACAAACAATCCAAAATCATATCTCTATCAATTGGTGGATTCTCTTGCCTAGGAGGAATCACCAATTGCATGCATCAAGTAACCAAACATAAACATGTTATCTAGTTATCATAATAAATATTGGTTAATTATTCTAATTAACAAATTAACAATCCATTTATTCCCAAATTACCGATTATCATGATTTACATGTTATTCCAAATCACATTAACAATTCAGTTCTCCAACAATTTTCATTTAGTCATAGGGATCTTGGTCCAACCAAACCAAGTTCCAACATAGGTTCGATGGATGACACACCTCTCAGGTGGCCAAAAGTTCTTTTATAAATGGAAATAGACCTAATGGGATCCTTGAGAGGTATAAGAATATGAATTTTCATCAAATAAATAAGTTACTAATTTTTTCTGGTTGTGCAGATGATGTGCTAATGCAATTACACTTATTACACATACTAGATAAAAAAACTTTATGGAGATGTTATATACCACCCACCTCAAAAATAGAAAAGGAAAAGAATATTACTCAATGTCCAAGGTAGGGTCCGGATTCCACCTTCCTTCCCTTCAATGAAAACCAAGTAACCTTTCATCACAAGGTATCAATTCTATATTCTATTTTGACATCCAAAATTATGGGTTTCCCCTAGAAAGAACTAATGGATCAATATAGATAAGAAGGATCAAGAGACTTACCTTCAATATCTAAGACTTTAAAAACCATGATCAAATGGGGGTTTTCCTTTGTTTTAAAGGGAACCACCAAATAGCATATAGAAGGGCTACAAGTCAAGAGATAGGAGTGTGAAATATTAAAAACGTAGGTCACTAAAGTTGAAAAGGTGAACTGGGTGCATCAAATTCACAATGTTAATAGGGGATTCACATTTCAAATGCCTCAATTTCCCACATATGCCAAGAAACCCATCAATTCTGACTTTAAAGCCTATAAAAACCATTTCAAATCATAAACCCCATTCATGTAGTGATTTTACATTTCATAGGTCTACCCATACCTATTCAGGTTATAAATGAAGTTCATGGGGTCTTCCCTAATCCATTCACACCTTTTATGAGTTTCATGGGGTCTGGATAAATTAATTCACATTGTGTATTAAAAATTCATGATGCGAATAAATTCTATAAAAATAATTCATCACCCCTTTATACTTCCTCCCAGAAATAACCCATTTGGTGCAATGGATTGATTACCAAAAAATAAACCGAAAGTTAAAAAACTCAAGGAAGTTTAACAAAAAATTTAAAGATGAAAAAACATGGTAAAGATAAGATATTACAAGTTAATTCTATGAATGGCTAATTATGTTTCATGGATGGATGTATAATCTGTTTCACTAGCTGATTACCTCTATAAAATAGAGGTGAGACTAGTTTTTGACTTGTAATTTTACTTTTAATGTAATCACTAGATCTTTAGCTATAATGATTACCATCCTTGTTTTTTCTGGTGAAATTATGATTTTATAGTTGTAACCTATAGATGTAGGACAAAAATTTAAGCCACATAATACTTTTATGTTCTCTATTTTTTTTGTAAATGTGTGAGTTTTATGGAGAGTGTGTGTGAGGTTTCATCTTAGTGTGGTGAACAGGGTGTAAAGTATCCATAGATATAGTGCATTGAGTGCAAGGAGGGGATCTTTTAGTGGTTTGAGTTTTTTTTCATGTGAACTACTTGTGTATGTGATTCCAATGAAATGAAGTTCTATGTTTTAGTGATTGCACAAAATAAATTCCCCTATAACACAAAATCATTTTGTTTTAGGGAACCAAATACAAAATACTCTCACTTGCACTACATCTAACTGCTAACTCACTACTTATTTTCTCTCATATGATAAACATGCTTCTGCTAATGTATGACTACAACTTTTGGGCCTACCATATTCTCTTATGGTTATTATTCTTACTACAACTTCACTCCTTTGATAAAATCCCTTGAGAAGTGATATCATCAAGTATTTACCTTTCTTACTCTGTCATAAGATTTGAATCTTGGTTAATACTTTAGTCTTAAGTTTAATATAATACATGATATTACTTTAATATCTTGGTACAATTCCAAAATCTAGAACAAATCATTACTAAAATGATTCTTAAGATGCATCAGATGCCACAATGTACTCATTCCATGTAGATATGAAAACCAATGGATTAAATAAGCTTCTCTTTATTATTATATTAGCCATAACATGATACTATATAAAATTTATTTGAAGGAAAACTAGTATTATATCCCCTTGATAATTAATATTCCCATTTCTCTAAGTACTGGGAACTTATCCTTTGCAATATCTCAAGTACTATTGGATATACTTGACTATCACCTCTTGTAGTTCTCATGACCCTATTTGATATTTTCTCACTATACTTTATGAATAAGAAATGTCAAGCCTCAACACATATCCTGAAATATGTAATAGGTTCAAAACCCTTAAGAATATGTGATAGATTCATACATTTAATCATATTAAATACTATTCATCACAAGAATACCCACTTGTTCTTTACACATCAACTTGGAGAGATTTCATTCCATGTGACATAGAAAAAAACTATCTCTTTAGTTACTCCATATTTTATTTTTTCAATACCTTGACAGTGAATGTATTATGACTTGATCTAAGAAACCCCATAGATATATTATGGTAAATCTTGTTCCCTAGTATTTTAGATTCTACTTTAAGTCATTCTCGTAGAAATATTTTTTTTCAATATGTTATCAATATATTTTTATTAGAAAACTATATCACTCCCACTAACATCTTTTAAAAACATGAGTCATGAGTCACTTTGATTATTAATAAAACCAATCTCTCATATGGATTAATTAAATTAACATTCAATGAACAATATGGTTGATTCATTCCATAAATTTATTTTTTAAATCCACATACCTTATTGGTTTTATTTGGTGCCATAAACCCTTCTAGTTGCATCATACCAACATATTACATAGGGTTTACTTCATGGAAAGTGTCTTTGAAATTCAACTTCCCAATATAATGATCATAGAAGTTTACTATGAAAAGTAGAATTATAATGGATTTATCATAATTATTGGAAAATGGTTTCATCATATAATATTTATAGACATTGGTAGAAACCTTTAATAAATAATCATGCCTCATAGGTACAAAATTTATCATCCATATCTAGTTTCTTCTTTAATACCCTTCAAAGAATTTACATCATTTGGAAAACCACCAAAATAAAGAATTGAATTTTGGTACATCGAATCCATCTTGGAATTTATATAAAATTTCCAATCATAGCTAGTTTTTATTTAATTATTTCTTATAGGATTAATTATTATTATAAAATAATATATCTCATATCTTGGTGAATAAAAAATAAACTTATTTGGTTTTAACTTTCTTACACAGTACATGTTTATGGAATAACTCACCCCACTAAATCATTTGCAGTTTAGTGTTTTTATGCCAAATCATGTGCATCTAGAGAATTGAATTCATTGAAGTATAACTTTCTCCCACTATATAAAAAGATAAGTGTTTCTATATCATACAAATATAGTCATTAACTTGATTAATACCTTTCTATCTCAGGGACAGTAATATCCCGAGTAGCTTTAGGATAATTAATTGAGATTCACTTAGTATCTTTATTGATGTAAGTTTGTTTTATAAGATTAACTTTAAAAAACAGTTCTCAACAAACACATGAAGTTGTGGCATAATGGGTTACTATCATATTACAAATTATATGGTATCCATTAGTCAATAAGCTGGAATATGGATAGCTTTTATGCTGATATTTATAAAACATGTCTTGTAAGGCATCATGTAAGACTTAAAACACTTATAAAAATAATCATCGATCCTTATTTACTATTATCATCACTCTAATATGTATAAGGTAATGAAAGTTTAGGAATAACTTCAGTTTACATTTTAATGATTGATCACTACTTAGTTGGGATATTCTTCTACTAGCCTACCTAAAGGGTCTTATATCTTTTACCAAGTTCATTCATTAATTTCAATTTACATTCCTAAAATCTATTAAAGTAATCTCATGGAGTATATTAATTTACCTATACATTCTTCTTATAATATCTCACTCATATTTTGTTGAACTAAGTCTAAAATATTTACAGATACATGTTTATATATAAAGGGTTCTTTTACTTAAAACTTAATAATTATGCATGTAAAATACCCAAGAGTTCTATCTCTAAAGAGTATAAACACCCTTCCGGGTATATCATTGAAAATTAATTTTAGTTTAACTTGAATAAGAATTATCTCACCATAACTAGGTATTAAATGAATCTTATATTTTATATTCATCATTAATTTCTGATATTAGATATCTTTGATTAAAGTATTACTAAACTATTAAATATGATATACTATGATAACATTCATTAAAAATATGAAGTAATGTATCATTATGTCTAGAAATAGAAACTGAGATAAATTTCTTAGTACCACTCAATACAAAATAATAGTTTAACAATAATCAATCCACTTGACAATGTTAAGGTATGATATTCTATTTATTGACTTAAGAATCACCCCTTCAATTACTTAGAAAGTTCACCTTACTTATTGAAATCTTCATGAACTTCCTTGGTTCTTGTATTTGAATAAAAATATGTTAGTCATATATTGTATTTAATACCCATTAAGTAAACTAGACAAATTATATGCAATGATGAATATAATTGAAGTATAAGCTTCTTCTCACTTCTTCTTAAATTCATTGAATTTTCTCTTCCAGTGACCTTTCTCTCTTCATGTGAATAAGATATATTCATGTTCAATTATATCTCTATGAATCTTTTGTTTCTTTGAAGGACATTGCAAAGGATCCATTTAAATTCAATTTCTTATGGATTATTCAACCTTGTATTTCACTTTGTTCACTATAAAGGGTGAGGAACTATATTCCCACCAATCCTTATCTATCTTGAGAAGCATAGTCAAAATATTTCTAATAGGATTCTCCATATTTTTCATCATGCAATTCGTAATGAACAAGAATAATTTTGGTAGTAAGGATGATAATATGAGATTAATAAATAGTTATCTAATCTATATAGAATCCCAACTTTTATAACTAATCAATATATTTCAACATCTTTAATACAAGATCACTATCTAGGTATTCATTTTCTAATTTACACTTGTATAATTTAGTGACAATTTCATTTATATTTACCCTCTCTTTATCCTTTTCAAGTTATTGGAAATAAGTTATCATGGTGTATGCATCCATGTATTTATATTGCATCTTCAGCTTTACAAATATAGATGATAACATTATTCAATATAAATTTGAAGAATCCTCTATTTATATTTTGTAGGCATCCTTTTCACCTTCATTTTCTTTCTAAGGTGGATATTTAGAAATAGAGAATTTGAACATATAATAAAAATTTTCCTGTAGCAGTGCAGTGTACAAGTAACTATACCACTCTTAGAAATTTATACTAGTGAGTGCATGTTCTTTGTTCATGAATGGTCATAGTGTTCCTATAGTTTTGTTGATATTTTATATAATAAATATAATTATATTTTTATACTTTATCATGATTACTATTTTTAAAGTAATAAATTAATTTTATTAGTCTCCCACTATTTTATCTAATACCAATAATCCTCACCATTGAATTCATAATATCCTATTAAATGGATATTTTTATGGAAATGATCCATATTCTCCTCATAACCTAAACTACAACTATGTAAATTACTTGAAGGTATTTAGGTTTCCTATTCTTTCTAACAACATTGACTTATAGTTCCTTAATCTGTTGAGTGGACTCCCCAACCCTAAAATCATAAACTTGTATTTTCTCAATGCTTGATTCCAAATTGTATTAAGTGGTCTATGGTCGTTACCCTTAATACCAATTTGGTTAATCCAACCTATTATCATTATTAATACTCCTCAATAATTGAAAATTTTCTCCAACCATGGTTTGACCAATACTTTATTTACAATTTCATTTTAATATATAAGATTAAATAAATTTTATGAATTAATATTTTCTTTGAGAGATTTTGTTTTAACTAATGCATAAATTTTCTTTATATCATTATTCACATGATTGTTAATATTATATAGATTTTACATAATTAATTAACCACACCTAATAAAATAATTTATGCATATTCATTTTATTTTATTTCATCTCAGAATGCTTATTATTTTATTTACTTTATGTGATTGCGTTTAATCCTCACATAAACCATGCATCGTATAAATAAAAAAAATAACTACACACTTGAAAAATAAAATAAATATATGATATTATTAGGATATTTTAATATACTATTTGGTCTATAAAGTATAAGATAAACCAACCTCGACCCTTAGGGAAATATCTCCTTGAACTAATGTCTAGCTTGAGTTGCAACATTGCACCATTGACCTATGTATATTTTTGGTTGGTTTTACCTTGGCTCGGGAACTGAATCATCTCCTCATTGGGAGATCCATCCTTTACATATGTTAACTCACTCACATGTGAGGGATATTTTTATGAACCAGTATAGACACCCAGCTACACTGATACTCAATATGACCCTAACATATCTCGAAGGGAATTCATGATTCCCATGAGTTGGTGACTAGCACCTAAAATCATAAAAAAAAGGAATAATTTTTCCATAAGAACAAACCATAGATACAAAAAAATGGAATATAAAAAAATAACCATTTGGTATACTAAACACTCATCAAGTAGAAAATTACCAAAAGCAGATAGATAAACATCCTAAGAGAAAAGATAAACCAAAGGACAACAAAACATTAATTATGTCAGTCTCCAAATCCCTATGAAATAAGTGGACCACAACTCCACCAGTCACCAAAAACACTCAAGAGTCCCACAGATCAAGCACACCCACCACCTCTAAGTGGAACTTTCCATTTCCTTATACATAGCATAAAAAAATCTACAAATTATTAGAGGTAAAGGTAGGGTGTGAGAAAAAAAGTCTAGTAGGATCTCACTAAGTGTTACATAAGAAACTCTATAACAATAAACAATTTATGTTTTTAATTTAAATTAAACTAGGAATGTTAAGTTATTTGCATATTTTATCCAAATCATGCTTTTAAATAAAAATATGGAAGATATATTAAAATAGTATTAAATGAGAATTTTATATAAAACATTTATATAAAAAAACTGGCATGAATAAAATATTTCTATAAACAATGTCATGTATAATCAAGTAAAAAAAAACATGATCATACAATTTGATTTAAATTAGTTCTAGGATCTCGAATCCTCATACCACTCAATAATTAATCATGGCTCAAGTATGTGTGAACACATCCCTAGGATCATGATAATGAGACTAATCAATCAACATCATATTAGGGAAATTCATGCTGAACTAGAATTAGTTAGATTTTTTTATCATCAATCCATTGTTAGGGAGTCACATTTCTAGAATGCTTATCATAATCATCCAATAATTACTCAGGATCACATGTGCTTCAATCAAATCAATCAATCAGTCATGGGAAAATCAATCATTTCAAATCAATACATCATTCACATTTTAATTTTCTTATTTCAAGTTCAACATGAATTTTCAATTTCAAAACCAAATCATGGGTTTTATCCATATTCATGCCTTTAAAATAATATTTCAAAGATAATTTTTTAAATAAATCAATAATAAATCAATTCATAAAATCATTTCCCATTTCAAGCCATGATTTTTATCAAAATCTTCCCAAAAATTTTATTTCCATTGAAATTGGATTTTTTTTTTCACAATTTCTATTCCTTTTTTAAATCAAACATAAAATCATCCCAAATCAGGGTCTTATAAATCAATTGAAAACTCAATTCAATTCAATCAAGAAATTTAGGTTTTCAATTATCAGGTAAATCCTCATAGAACCACCTACCTTTAATAACATGGTCATATCAATACTTGTAATGGGAAACACTAATGAACAACGAGGTAAAAGGAGATCAAGGAATCAAACCTAAAATCAAGATCATTCAAATCAATGATCTAATCCATCAACAATGTGAGGATCCATTTCTCTTAAAAGGGAGAAAAATATAAGAGAGATAAAACCCAAATCAAGAGATAAAGCACTTACTAGATAGGGATTAAATCTTTCACTAACACTTTGATTTGCAAGATAAGAGATTAAAGGAGCAAAGAAATCCTCTTAAGAGCCTCCAAAATCCAAAAGATCATGCTAGGGTCAAATGGGGGTGTTATGAATCTTAAATGAGGGTCCTGGTATTTTTAATTATTTTTTTGGGGAATTAAAAACAATTATGCATGATTTCTTTGTTGGGACACATAGTTAGTAGTAAATGTGTACCCTAACTATGTATCCTTACTGGGATTCTAGAAAGGGTGCATAGTTTGGACACAAGGTTAGTTTAATTGTGCACTAACCATGAAACCCGCCAATTTCCAAGGATTCCCAGTTTGGGGGTAGGATGCATGATTTGAAACTAATAGCACACCCACAGAGGCTCACAATAGGACACACAGTTTGCTAGGCCAAACTATGTTCCAACCATGCATATCCCCATGAGATTTCAAAATTTTTAAAATAATATTGAAATGAACCCTTAAAAAGACCCAATGAAGAAAGATAAAAAAGGGTAAATAAGTACTAGAAATCGCGTAATGAGATGTTACAACATCCCCACCATAAAAACTTTCTGTACCCATAAATCCAATCAATAAGTTTCTATATCAAAGAGATGAAGTCACTATTCTCTCATCAACTCCTCACACTACCTAGTATCATAAGAATCAGAACTTTGATTCCATAACACATGGAACAAAGGTATAGACTTCTCATGAAGAATATTTGTCTCTGAATCAAAAATCATGACTGGATGATCAGTCATAGAAAAATAAGATTCTACATCAAGTTTTTCCTTGATTAAGACATGAGAAGGTTTAGAAATATAATTCATGATCTACAATACATGAAACACATTGTGGATCAATTTCAACTATAGTGGAAAGGCTAAACAGTAATCTAAATTTCCCACTCGCTCAACAATCACAAAAGGATCCATAAATATTAGTGAAAGATTTAGCTTTTTTCCAAGCCATCAATGAACCAACTACTGTGAAACTCTCAAAAAAATCTAATCACTAATTGAAAATTATAATGGTCTACATCGATGACCAACATAGGATTTGCACTAGATATGTGCTGCCACCATCCTCTATTGAATAAAATGAATCTTTGTTGTCATCTCTTGGACAAAACTATGCCCAAACAAGGAATATTCATAAATCTTTAACCAACAAAGAGGAGATATAAAAAATTGTCCATACAAGAAATCAAAATGATCCATTCATATCACATATTGTTAACTATTATTATAGGAAAACTCAACAAATCCCAAATTGACATCCCTAGCTCCACCAAAGTTGAGAAAACAATCTCATAGCATGTCCTCAAGGATATATATAGTTTTTTTTTCTGGACATCCTTCTATGGAAAATATTCCATGCTTAATCATAGCTAAGATACCACCACCTCATCCAAAAATGGGAAGTAAACTAGGGATCACTATCAAAGATTATAATAGAAGGAACTTCATGAAATTGCACAATATCTTTCACATAGATACTTCCCATGTCATTAACCTTGGTTCTATCTCTAATGAGAATAAAGTGAGTTGATTTGGTTAACTAATTGATCACTACCCATATTGTATTATTCCATAAAGGGGTATGAAACTACCCAAACACAAAGTATATAGATATCTCATATCATTTCCAAGTTTACACAAGAATGGGATGAAGAACACCTGAAGGTCTATGGTGCTCATATTTGACCTATTGATTGGTATAATAACAAGAAACAAATTCAGCAATGTATCATCACATACTGGACACTATAATCATTCAAATATATCACAAAACATTTTTACAGTACTCGGGTGCACCGACCACTTAGAATTATAGAAATCCTCCATCATAACCTTTCTCACTGAAAATGGTACAACATACTAGTTTTGGAAACATAGGGCACCCTCAAAAGATAACAACCACTCACTAATGGTCTCCCAAATACAAAGAGATTTCATAATGACAAATAATTCATTATCAGACTATTTATCCTAAAGAATCATCCTGAGAAGAGAGGAGGTCAACTGAAAGCTCACCAAAACAACCTCAGATTCATTCTCCTAGACTCCCAAATGAAATTGAGAAAAAGATAGATCACATTCCACTATTTTGATGAATATTTCATGGATTGGGTCAGAAGTTTCCTTATCAAAGAATCATCAATGAAATTCCCATTACCAGGGGTATAAGAAATTATGAAATAAAAAGATTATTGATACTCTACCCATTATCCTACTAATGGTTCCGATCTTCTTGAGAGAATATATAACTCAGGCTTTTGTGGTCAGAAAAAATGGTGAACCTTTATCTAAAAAGGTAATTCCACCAACTCTTAATACCATGCATCATGGTAGTAGGTTTAAGATCATGGGTCAGATAATTATTCTTACGTGTCCTAAGCTTTTTGGAACCATAGGCTATCATGTGATCACCCTACATAAGAAAGAATCCTAAACCCAAACCAAATGCGTTATAAAATACCACATAAGTCTATCCAGCCTTTTGAAGAGTAAAAACCAATGTATAATTAAAAATATATTTTGAATCAACAAAATATCTCTCATATTTCAAATCCATAAAGAACTTTACCTCTTTCTGAGTGAGAGTGGTCATAAGAGAATCCATCCTTGAGAAATATCTAACAAACCTATAGTAATATCCCACAAATCCCCAAAATCTATGAATATTGAAAATATTATTTTTTTACCCCCATGTTAAAACAACCTTCAACTTATCACGGTTGATTGAAATACCATGTTCCAAGACCAAATTTACCAAGAACTTCACTTCCTGAATCCAGAAATTACATTTTGAAATCTTTACATAAAGTAAATGATATATTAATATTTATAGAATTTTTCATAGATTAAGCACATGGTCTTCCTTAGTTTTAGATTAATCCAAAATTTCATCCATGAAACCACTATTGAGATACTCTTGGAAGATCCTATTCATTATCACCATAAAAACCAAACGATAATTGGTTAGACCAAAAGGAATAATAAGATACTCTTAATGAACATACTTACTCCTAAAGTCATTCTTTAGGATGTAAGATTATTTAATTTTTAAATGGTGGTAACTAGACGGAAGATAAATCATCAAGAATCACTTCACCCATTTTAGTGGTTCAAAAATATCATAAATCCATGGAAATATATACTTGTTATTTACTGTAACTCAATCAAGTTTCCCATATTCAACAAAAGAGTGAATTTTTATATCATATTTTTATAAAAAAAGAATAGGCTCCACCCAAGGTGACACACTTGGGAAATAAATCCTTTTTACAACAAGTCATCCAACTATATATTGAACTCTTTTAATTCACATGGTTTCATATAGTAGGAATAGACACTGGATGAGTACCAAGTACCAAATAAATAGAAAAATCCACCTCCCTTATTAGTAAAAATCCATAAAAATCATATTGAAACACATCAGTAAACTTGAAGATAATTTGAGGGAGATTAAAACTCAAATATTCCCACTCCAAGTCAAAATAAAACACTGATATTACCCTACGAAACTCTGTAAAATAAGCTATTTATCTACTCGACCTTAGGTCTCATTCTCCCACAAAAACACAGAACACCCCACCAGGTGCAATGAAGGAGATCCACTGAAGATAATAGTCAATCCAAAACTTATGTGAAATGAACCAATATATCCTAAGAATGACATCAATATGATTCATATTGAGAATCTAAAAATTCCATGTGAGCTCAATCTATGATAGAGAAAAAATGAAAGAGGGACATCAAA
The DNA here is from genome assembly GCA_963277665.1 of Viscum album. Lineage (NCBI taxonomy): Eukaryota > Viridiplantae > Streptophyta > Magnoliopsida > Santalales > Viscaceae > Viscum > Viscum album. The sequence goes on from OY728138.1 coordinate 156,337,677, forward strand.
GACCATTCTCTCTCTTCGTTATGAGGGGTATAATAATATCCATCACATAAGAAAAAATATACATAAGAAGTTTTATCAAATTAAAAAAACGAGTCGACACAAATGATTGAGATACACCAGTATCATATAAAATAGTCATTAAAGATGAAGCTATACTGATGACACCTCTCACTATCACTAGACCTGCATCAGATTCCTCTAGAGACTCTTCCACCGCGTGAATAATCTATGTTACAGATGCTTGTGGATGGCACCCATAGTTATTTAAGAATATTATTACAATGAATTATTTTTTTGTACTAATGAGCCCATGCCACTGCATGAGGAAAAAAAACATGACATAGCTTCTATAGGTGGCCTAAGCGGCCACATGAAATACAAATCTTTGGCACCTTAGTACAAACATGCTTTGATTTTCCAACCTCTCCACACTAAAATCAAGTCAAAGGGCCTCTTATAGGAACCTTAAGTGGTCTAGATGAAGCATTTTGTCAAGATCCGTCATGAGGCTCATCATGTTTCTTCTTTTCTTTAAATGAACCAACAAAAAATCCATTAGAAGTAAGAGAAAATCCCCTCAACCTTGACTTTCCAGCTAGGTCAAGCTTAGTCATCAATTCTCTATCCATCATGTCTATATAAGAAGTGATCCTGAACATGAAAACCTGGGATCAAATATTATATTAAATACTCATATAAAATATTCAATCCTCTAGTTTCTCATTTGTCACCACCTTAGGAGAAAACTGAACAAGTTAAACAAAGTGTTTCACATACCGACTCACAGTCCTTTCACCCTGCTAAAGGATGAGAAATTACATAGACTTCACCAAGAGCATATATTCTGGAATGAATTGATCGGTGAAAATAAATTTAAAGTATTTATACTCTAGATACTCATGTTTCTTATCCAATTCCATTAAATACCACCATCTCCTACTAGGTCCTTCCATCTTGAAGGCAACACAATTCACTTTTATTAAGTATCACATTTCTAAGAACTAAAAAAGTAGCTCAATATTTTTTAACCAATCCTATGCCTCTTAAGGATCATTAGATCCTTTTAAATCTTGTGGTTTCTTCCTAATAAACTATAACAACCCAAAATTTTATAAATAACATTCTCTTTGTGATTTAATTAAATTTATTATTATGTATTATGGTTATAGAAAACACATTCATTTATTTGGTTTTATTATATCCCATCATATTTAAAATACCATTGAGAATAAAAAACTATTAATAATATATCCAATGAACAATGATCATATTATTAGTATAAAAACAGGGTTTTGAAAAATCCAATTAACAAAGACAAAGGAAGTGATGGTCTCAACCACTAGAATCATACCCTAGAAAGACCATTTATCAGAGAATTCGAGGGAGATAACATCATTGGGATTTTCCCTTGACCAATCCCAAATATACATCCAACATATAAATCATGATCAAAACCGTTTATGGGATAATTTCAAGCTTATAGAGATCATGAACCAAGTCATTTATACTGAATGACCCCATTAAAATCTCACCATCATGAACCTTACCCTTAAGGTACTTTCTGGTGTAATAAAGGGCTTTGTATTAAGATCCTAATAATATGAATATGAATATTTTATAGAATAATTAATATATTTTATTTTTATTGTTGTTACTTTATAAATGATTTTGATTTTGATACAATAAAACACAAATTGTATTTTTGGGTAATATGAAATTTTAATTAAGGAATTTATTTTGATGAATTAATATATTTTTAAAATAAATAAAATTTTAATAAAATATTATTATTAAATTATGATTATTAAATTTAAATTATAATATAATTTTTATGATGTCAAATGTAATTTCTATAATGGTTCAAAAACTATTTTTGTCAAAAAACCTAGTATTTCTCAATAATGTAGATTATATTTTAAAAGTGAAAATTCATATATTTAGAAAATTATTTTTATAAAATAAATATTATTTTTGGAATCATCATGTCAAAATTACCCAATGGTTTATTTTTTATAATTTTCTGAGATAGTCACATTTTTGGGTAAAAATTAATTTTGGTATAAATATACGGCGTTTATTATGACATTAGAATGACCCAAAAGTGTTGTAATAAATTATATAATAGGAATACACAATAAAATATATGTTTCCTATTTAAATTAATGTGTTTTTGAGTCTATTTTATTAATTTTATAAAGACTTTATAAATCCCCCAAAACCTATATTATATTTTAAGGATTTAAAATCATTTTTTAAGAACATGAATCACTTACACATCACCAATGGTAATATTTTTAATAATTTAGGACATTTACCCTATAAAATAATTAAAAAAACTCATATTTAGAAAAAACCATGGGAAAAACCATGATTAGGTTTGTGGTTTTGATTACTTTATTATATAGAGTCCAAAACCTAAGCTTGGGAAATAATAAAGAAATCCCCTCTATTTTCTTATATAAACCCACCCAATATCCTATTCCTCTTCATTTAAAAACCTTGTTTCATGTACTTAATCTTCCATACCATTTCTATTGTCCTACCAAGGTGACCACAATCTCTCAAGAAGCTCTTACCAAGATTTTGGAATCACCCTCTCAAGGTAAGAGATCCTTTACTTATCCTATTTATTCAGAAATATTCTTCATTTTAAGCCTTTTATTTCCAACTCCTAATGTAAGGATATGTTTTTAAACATACCTATTACTATACATTTGATTTAAAAATCATTATATAACACTTTATCTCTCATGAAACTATTTTATGAATCTTTAAGTACTATAGTTATTCTGCTGAAATTTTACTGTGACTTTTCCATGCCAAACCTTTGTATTGTGAATACCATCACTATTTCCACTCCTTTATTGTGGAATTAAATTTATGTATTCGACACTCATTTATTTTTGAATTAAATGTGATGAAAAATTATTAAATGTTGAATGATCCATGTGGCACACTTATAAATGTACATGATATGAAAGTGATGGGTGTGCCTGAAATTATATAGCACTCCAATGAATTGGGTAATGTTTTAGTCTCATGATATGTCATTCAAGAGATTAGGGAGTGAAACTAATCCTTTACTATACTTTTTCTACCATGTTATGATGTCTTGTAGGTTATCCTTGACCTATGTTTATGATGTTATGTTTAAAGTTGTTTCCACATTTCCCACATTTCCTTAATGTTATCATGTTATTTCATGACTCATTGTTCATTTTTATGATTATCACCCATTTTATGTCCCGTGTAAATGCCTATTGTCTAATATATAATACTTTATTCATGTTATTCCTCATTTATTCCCTTACTGGGCTTTATATCTTACCCCTTTCTTATGTATGTCCCCAGGTTATTCTATGCAACTTTAAGTACGATGGAATATTATGAGCATGTTAAGGAAGTTTTCAATAATATAAATGTACCCCTATTTTAAGTTTTTATGCATTTCACTTAATTACCAAAATACACTATACTTATTGATATTTTGGGTTATATTATGTGTACCTTTATGAAATAAATCATGAATTAATGTGTAATAACGACAAGGGTTGTCATAGCTTGTATCATAGGAAAGTTTAGTTATTTTTGGGATTAGGACTAGAAAAATATAGTGAAAGACTTCGGGATAAGACTAAACATAATAAAACATACCTAAGTTTTGGTAAAGTATATATTGATTTGTTTACAAGAAAATACATCCCTATTTGGATACACTAGTGTAGAAAATGTTTTTAACGTCGGTTATTTTTCAATTTTTACATCGGTTTTTAGCAGATGTTAATACAGATGCCGTTATAAATATTGTTTTTTTACATCAGTTATTTACAAACCGACGTAAAAAACATAACATCGCGGTGTTTATCACGTTGGTTATTAATTAACCGATGTGAAAAAACCAGGGGGGAGCGTTTATCACGTCGATTATTATATAGCCAACGTGATAAAACCGTGTGGGGTTTTTTTATCACGTTGGTTATATAATAACTGACATGATAAACCATTTCCCCGACCTTTATCACATCGGTTATTACATAACCGACGTGATAAACCGAGGGGAGGGGTTTATCACATCAGTTATTATATAACCGACTTGACAAAACAGTGAGGGGGATGTTTGTCACGTTGGTTTTTTAATAACCGACGTGATAAACCCTTGGGAAATGGTTTATCATGTCAGTTATATAATAACCGACATGATAAACCAGTCTGGGGGCCTTTTATCACATCGGTTATTAAATAACCGATGTGATAAACCCTTCCCCATTTTGTTTTCACGTCAGTTATAAAATAACCGACGTGGAAGAACAATTTTTTTTATAAATGGAATGCAGTCCTCTACTCTCCCCAGAAACAACCAGAAACCAAATCAAGAATTCGTACCACAAAAACAGAAGTAGACCAAAATAAGAACCAAAGAAAAATTAAGCATTTACCCCACTGGACAACCCCCCACCACCCCCTGAACAGCCCCCTCACCCCACTAGACAGCCCCCACCACACCCCTGGACTGCCCCCGACCCCCTGGACAGCCCCAAACACCCCGGGACAACCCCCACCCTCATGTATACCCCCCAGACCCTGGATAGCACTCCCACACACCTAGACAACCCTCCCACCCCACCTCACCCCACTGGATAGCCCCCACCACACCCCTGGACTGCCCCCAACCCCCTGGACAACCCCAAACACCCCTGGATAACCCCCCCACCCTCATGTATACCCCCCAACCCTGGACTTCCCCACCACCCTGGATAGCCCCCCACACCCCTGGACACCCCCACACCCCTGGACTGCCCCCAACCCCTGGACAGTCTCCAACAACCCTGGACAACCCCCCACCCTCCTGGACTGCCCCACCACCCCCTGGATAGCCCCCTTCACTCCACTGGATAGCCCCCACCACACCCCTGGACATCCCCACCACCCCCTGGACATCCCCCACACCCCTGGACAACCCCCACCCTCCTGTATACCCCCACCCCCTGGACAACACTCCCACACCCCTAGACAACCCTCCCACACCCCTGAAACAGACTAAAAAGTTACCAAAAACAGACCAGAACCCCCTCACCCCACTGGACTACCCCCACCACACCCCTAGACACCCCCACCCCCTGGACAACCCCCACCCCCTAGACACCCCCACCCCTGGACTTCCCCCCACCCCCTAGACAACCCCCCACACCCCTGGATGACCCCCACCCTCCTGGACACCCCCCACACCCCTGGACACCCCCACACCCCTGGACACCCCACCCTTCTATACACCCCCACCCCACCAGACAACCCTCCCACACCCCTGGACACCCCACCCCACTAAACACCCTCACCCTTGGAACCCCTCCCCTAGACTAGAATCCATACCAGAAAAACCATCATAAGTAGACCAAAACAAGAAGTAGAGAAAAATTAAACATTCACATATATAACATTAAAAACTTACACTATCAACTTCAAAAAAAACTAAATCCAACCTAAACAACTACCAAATACACAATTACAATGAAAATATTCAAAATTACATTTTACACTACAAACAACTAAAATTCAATCAAACCTGTAAAATAATTTGACCACTCCACTTGTAAGTGTTTGATGTCTTGAGCAGTATAGGGTTCAGTGTCATCAAATAGATACAAATTAAAAGGATAGTAGTTAACTTGTATAATGAATAAATCAAATTAAAATATTATGGCAAAGTTTAAAAGGAAATATTACCTGGTCAAAAGTTCACAACTGTCCCAGTTGTTATTATTTCATACATAAATCTTAACATATAATATCTGCATTCAATGACGCCTTGTTGTTCATGAAAATTCTGTTTGAATGAGTGTAAATTCAATATATTATTTTTATGTAAAAAATCAAAAAGTAAAAATTATAAATGGATATTTACCTTTGCATTTACATATTTGATATTTGCACTCCTTTTCTTTGTGTTTTTTCAAAAGTTGACCCATGCCCTGTTAGAAAATAATACAAATGGGATAAATTTAAAATTCATTATAATATATAAAACTATTGAGAAATTGAAACTTACTTTTCCAATATATTCATAAAACTTTCCCACACATCATCATGGACAGATCATATCCAATAAAGTGTTTTCTCCCTTGGGCAAAAAACCCCTAACATCCAATGATCACTGATAAAAGAAAATTTAAGGTTAGTGGTTTTTTGTGTTAAAATATAATGAAATCTTTGAGAGAGATGTGTTTCATACCTCTCACAAAAATTCATCATCCAACATTGTGTGACTATATTCTATTCAAGTCTTTCAGAAATATAAAGCATTCTTTGTTCCTCATCCAATGCACATGATTCAGGGGAAATCAATTGTGGGTCCATGAATCTATATACATCTGTCAGATCATTACTATCACAAATGTTATAAAGATACCTAATACAAAACAGACATAAGTATACATTTTTAATAAATATAATGCAGGGAAAAGGGGTTAAGAGTTACATGGAAAAATTTTTCACCACTTTGATGCCCAAATTATCTCTAGTAACAAGCTCCGTGATATCAGTTTTCATAATCCCCACAGTTATTGAACGTCCAAAAATATGAGATTCCATTAGAAACTCATAATGACCCACCAAAAAATTTTAATATCTTGAAAATCTTTCAAGACTTCTAGAATCTGTATCTGATGTCATATCCATTTGTCTTTTTTTTGTCTATACAAAATTTCTTTACCTTTGAAGTATTCCTGTAAAAATTAATAGAAAAATATATTAGTTTTAAAATGATAAAAAAAATTTAATAAAAAAATAAAATAAAAGATATAACATTCATACCTCTATGGTAATGAGTTGAAGAAGTCTGGATGGCCAAATTAAAAAATGGCCTATACTATGTCCAACTGTCGTCACCTCATCTGTAGGTAATGGTACTTGAGCTGATCTATCTATAATATCATGTACAGTGACCCTATAATTCTCTACCTCTAATTGTTGATGATGAACTATATCTCCTATACAATATACCAACCCATATGAAACTATATGATGTTGAGGATCATCAACATACAACTCGAAATAAGTAGGAAGCTGTGACGGAGAAGTAGGATAAAAAATGGGGTCCACAGGCTGAGGTGGGGGAGTGGGAGCTACTGGCGGTGGAGGATAAATAATGGGGTATGCAAGGGGAGGTGGAGGAGTGGGAGCTGCAGTCTGAAATTTTCTTTGCATGTCTGCAAACATAGAATATACCGACGCTCTAATCTTTTCCTCCATCTTCGCATTAATATTATGAACTTCAGCCTACACGGATTCTATTTTTTTTATAAACACCCTCACTGTTAGAAGTTGAAGAACGTGGAAACACTTTTCTTATCGATACACCTTCCAGATATCCTCTTACATGACCAGGATGTTCGGGCTTTCCCAATGCTACATATAAAATATCTTTCCTCTCAGTAGCTGTAAATGCCCCCTGTGAGCTCTACTCCTCAAGAGAGTCCTGTATTAATTAATTGAACATTTCTGTAATGATTGAAATTATATGAAGAAAATATTTAACTTAAATAAATAAAATATATATCTTACAATCCTCTCAGCTACGATTCTCAATTCTTCCGAAAGATATTGCCCTTTTTTTCCCATCTGAGCTCTCTTCCATTTTTCATGTCTAGATGGAGGGGATGGAGGGGCCACCTCTTCAGAGCTTGAAGTATCATCTCTTAGTTTTTGAAATTTTTCCTCCATCATTTTTTCTTCCAAAAATGCATACCCTCCCCGAGATAAACTATGAGGGTATAAATTTTTAGATTGGATCTCCTGATGAGATTTCCTTGTTTGTTGTAAATTAATAATAAGAAATCATTAACAAAACATTAATAATATCATTTATATAAGAAATCTTATAAAAGTTTACATTTCCCTTACCAAAAAATACTCTTTTCTTATACTTTTAGCAAACTGTCTCCATGTGTCTTCATCTATAAAAGGATATATATGACATGTATTGTAATGACTTCTATGACCAAAAATGAAATTAGATGAGAGGGTTGATTCGAAATCCCTCCATCTCCTAGAAGCCATCGATAAGCATTTCTTCCTGACTCCTCCAGTGTCAGTATAATCAAATGTCATCTGATGAAGAAGAGGTTAAACATATTATATATACTAGAAAAATTTAAAGAATAGTCAAACAATAGCAAAAGATCTTACCAAAGTCGTCTCCCACAACTGAGAGATTATCTCTTTATCCACACTTCTCCAGTCATCATACAAAATGCTTATTTTGATGTTAGCCTGAGTTGATACAAAAATCTTTAAATCTTTTTCATTTGGACCTCTAGGAATATCAACTCATCAAACTCAATGAGTATCCTCTGATCCTGCGTACGGGAAAGTTCTAATTTTTGAAAACGTGTGCACCCACGTTTACCAACTCTTGAACTCTTTGTCGTAATAGGAGAACATGAGGAAGATTGAAGAACATCAAGAGGAGAATGTGAATGTTCCTCCCCAGTGGTATGACCAATATGTTCATCTCCAGAATCATGTGGTTGATCAACTGAATGATCTGTCATTATCCTTCAAATAAAAAAAACAAACATTAGTTCACAAATATACAAATTCAAATATTTTAATACCACTGTAATCAGAAAATATAAAATTTTACTAAGTTACGTAATAGTAAACATTGTTAATATGGTAAGCATGTTAAAAAATGGTAAAGATGGTAAAGATGGTAAAGATGGTAAACATGGTAAACATAGTAAACCTGGTAAACCTGGTAAACATGGTAAAGTAACTGTCACTGAACAAAAATAATAGATATATAATTCATGTAATGGTAAACATGATAAAGTAAACTAAACAAAAACTTATACTTATTTTGTTTTAATACATGTTTTAATAAAGAAAAAACTTACAATATCTAACATTTTATGAAAAAAATAAATGTAAACAAGAAATAAACATATGTTACCTGTAATTTTAGGAATGTACAAATGGATTGTTTTCCCAAATTCCTTCATCGTGATCATTCCTTATGGCACAAACCATGTCTTCAACATGCTCATTATTATTTTCTATTAATCTTTCCATGGAAGTTGGGATATCACATAAATCAGCACCTTCATCAAGTTCATCCTCACCAACATATTGTTTTTTCCCTTGTAAAACAACATCCCACTGCGTATCTGATTGATCTACTACATAGAAAATTTGTTTTGCATGTATTTCCATTATAAAAGAATCAGCTGTGTCTTCCAATCTATTCATATTAACAAGTGTCATTCCAAATTCATCGTGTCTAACACTGTTCTTACCAATAAACCATTTACAGTTAAAAACATGAACTTTAATTTTAAAGTAATAAACCTCCCATATGTCTTCAGTCACTCCATAATATGCACTTGATGCAGAAATTAGGTTTTTGTCCTTAGCACTTGAAAAATGCATTGCTTCTGCAAACACCAATACACCACTATTCTGAACTGCACTTCTGTTGTCCTGAGCTTTCATATGAAATGTATAGCCATTAATGTCATAATCGGACCATGTTATCACATTTAAACATAAACCACCCACTATCCATTTTAATGTCTCTGATACATATAATCTACTAAGAAAGGTCTTTTTAAACCATGAAAAAACTGTTTTGTTGTTATCATTTAAAATCCACATTTCTTTCTTCTTTGGATGACATTGTTTCAACTCATTAATATGCAATGTGATATACGGTTGAGCATCAGCTATGTTATTCAAGATGTATGATTCTAACTTCTTCATCTGTTCAGCTAACAATTATTTGACTTTCAAGCCACAAATCTCCTTTCCCTAATTATTAACTCGTTCATAGAGAGATGGAGGAAAACCTATGTGTTGCGCCATAGCCAAGTATCTCGTACAAAACTCTGCAACCTCCTTAGAAATATACTTTTCAATAATGGAGGCTTCAGGTCGATATGGATTCTTAACATACCACTTCAATATTTTCATATACCTTTCAAAAGGATACATCCAATTAAGATATACAGGTCCACAAATATTTATTTCTCGAACCATATGAATCATTAAATGCACCATTATATCAAAAAAATTTGGTGGAAAATAAATTTCCAATTGACAAAGTTTCATCCTTTTCCAAAATGTTCAAAGCATTCACATCAATCGCCTTATTACAAATTGAATGGAAAAAATAACACAAATTCCTTATAGTCTTTCTGACATGGATGAGCAATATTCCACACAATGAAACTGGTAGAATTTGTTGCATCATGACGTGACAATCATGTGATTTCATACCTATCAACTTCAAGTCCTTCAAGGAGACAAAATTTTTTACATTTGAAGAATAACCTTGAGGCACTTTGATATCATGAAGACACTAAAAAAAGCTAATTTCCTCCCTCTTTGATAATGTATGACAAGACGGGGGAAGAAATGTTCGTCTTCCTTTAGGACTAGGAGCTAACTCCAAATGTATTCCCATTGATAGTAAGTCTAATATTGCATTCAACCCATATTTTTTCTTTCCTTTAATATCTAACAATATTCCAATCAAACAATCACAAATATTCTTCTCCACATGCATGACATCAATATTATGTTTAACTTCATGATATCTCCAATATGGTAGCTCAAAAAATATTGACCTTTTCTTCCAAATATGTCTATCATTACCAGATTTCTGTGTCTTTCCCAATGTCACATCAAAGTTTTTCACCCTCTCAAAATATAGATTAGGGGATAAAAGTTTTGGAGAAATATCAAATTCTTGTGAACCATTAAATGACTTTTTTAGTCTTCTATAAGGGTGATCCAGAGGCAAAAACTTTCGATGACCCATGTACACTATTTTCCTCCCATGATGCAATTGACAATATGACGTCTGTTGTTCGCAAATTGGACATGATTTATTCCCTTTAACACTGTATCCAAACAAATTTCCATATACTGGGAAGTCATTTATAGTGAACAAAAACACTACATGCAGTTGAAAATATTCCATTTTATAAGAATCATACACCCTAATACCATCAGCCCATAAAAGTTTCAAATCATCAATCAACAATGACAAGTAAACATAAATATCATTTCCGAGTTGCTTCAGACCAGAGATCATTATACTCAACATGACATATTTTCGCTTCATACAAACTTCAGGAGAGAGGTTTTAAATTACCAATAAAATAGGCCATGAACTATTTGTGCTACTGAGGGTTCGGTATGGATTCATTCCATCTGTGCACAACCCTAGTCTGAGATTTCTAATTTCATTTCAAAATGTAGAATACTGCTCATCAATTTTCTTCCATTGTGGATAATCAGCTGGATGACGTATTTTCCCATCACATAACCACTCATCTGTATGACATATTAACCTTTTTGAATCATGTGAATAAGCAAATAAACATTTAAAATGATGAATTATAGGAAGATACCAAAATAAATTTGAAGGGATCTTTGTAATCTCTACATCAGCCTGTGATTTTTCTTTCACCTTATACCGTGATGTCCAACATTTAGGACACTCTAACAGAAATTCATATTCCTTCCTATATATAATATAGTCATTCGGACAGACATGTATTTTCTTGTATCCCAATACCACCAGGCATAATATTTTCTTGGCCTTATAATGTGAATCTGGAAGATTGTAATCTTTTGGAAGAATGTCTTTCATCAATTATAGCAGCTCTATAAAACTTCTGTCACTCCATCCATGTTTCTCCTTCAGGTTAATCAATCTTAACACCACCGAAAAAACCATAAAATCTATACAACCAGGATATAATGGGTTTTTAGCATCACCATATAGACGCGCAACTGTCGGTTCTATCTCAATTTGTTCTGCTGCAATATCGCCAATCATTTCTTCCATTCCATCGGAGTTACCGTCTTATGAATCATCATCATCAGTGAAATTCCATCCAGTTTCACCATGCCAAATACAATAGATGTAACTCAGATTAAAACCATGATAAATTATATGATCTTTTATCTCTCTACTTTTCAACTTCTTTATATTCAAACATTTCAAGCATGGACAGAAAAAATGTCACTACTTGGAACATTTCGTTTAGAAAATTCCAAAAAGGCATCAACACCTTCCTCATATTCATTGCTCATTCAATGTGCCGTAATCCAATTTCGACTCATTATTACCTATAACAAATATCCAAATTATACATCTTTTTAAGATAAGACAAATATATATGTTTATATGAAAACAATCCTAATTTGAATGTAAAAAAATTTTGAAATATAAAACAAATCTATTCATATTTAAAAAAATATGCTTGAATATGATTTTAAAAAGAAAATATAGTTAGATATAACATTTTTAAATTCCATTGAATCAAATAAAACCATGGGTCCTCCAATGGTTGATAGAAAATTGGAGAAAATGGAGTAAACCAGATAATCAAATCAAATTTAAAATAAAAACTCAAATGGAGAAAATCACAATGTAAAGCCAATCATCACGGCACAATGGGGTCAGGATTACTATGCATATTTGAAAACCACGACATGGTCTCCCCCATAACCCAAAATTTTCTCATAGTCGATGACTGGTAAAAATATATATAACCAAATAGAATCATATTGCAACACTAATATCCATGAAACAATACAATCATCATGTCATAATCTCACAAACCACGATGTAGTATTCAATCCCATTTGACACTTATCCCCCACCCCCTTGGACACCCCTGGACACCACCACACCCTTGGACAACCCCCCACCCCTCCTGGACACCCCACCCCTCCTGGACACCACCACCCACCTCCTACCCCCTTGGACAACCCCCTGGACACCACCCAACCCTCTGGACATCCCCCCCCGAACAACCCCCAAACCCTCTAGATAACCCCCACCTCCTTGGACAACCCCCACCCCCTTAGACACCCCACCCCCTTGGACCCACACACCCCTGGACTTCCCCCCAACTCCACGGACACCCTGGACACCCCCAACCCTCTGGACAACCCCCCGAACCCTCTGAACACCACCTCTACCCAATTGGACACCCCCCTGGACACCACCACCCCCTGGACATCCCCCACCACTCTAGATAGCCCCCACCCCTTCTAGACACCACCCCCACCCCTACCCCCTTGGACACCCCCTGGACAACCCCCAACCCTCTGGACAGACCCCCAACCCTCTAGAAAGCCCCCACCCCCTGGACAGCCCCCCACCCCTCTATACAGCAACCCCCACCCCTCCTGGACACCACCCCCACCCCCTACCCCCTTGGGCACCCCCTTGGACACCCCCAACCCCCTGGACAGCCCCCCACCCCCCGGAAAACCCCCCAAACCCTCTGGATAGGTCCCCACCCCCTCTGGATAGCCCCCCCCCACCCACCCCCTTGGACATCCCCCACCCCCTTCGACACCCCCACCCCCTTGGACCCCCCCACACCCCTGGACTACCCCCCCACCTCCATGGACACCCTAGACACCCCCAACCCTCTGGACAGCCCCCCGAACCCTCTGAACACCACCCACACCCCCTTGGAAACCCCCTGGACACCACCACCCCCTTGGACAGCCCCCACCCATCTGGACAACCCCCCACCCCTTGGACAACCCCACCCCTCTAGACAGCACCCCCACCCCTCCTGGACACCACCCCCACCCCCCACCCCCTACCCCCTTGGACACCCCCTAGACACCCCAACCCTCTGGACAACCCCCACCCCTCGGAAAACCTCCCAAACCCTCTGGATATGCCCCACCCCTTGGACAGCCCCCCCACCCCCTTGGATAGCCCCCCACCCCCTTCGACACCCCCACCCCCATGGACCCCCCCCCACACCCCTGGACTGCCCCCCCACTTCCATGGACACCCTGGACAACCCCCAACCCTCTGGACAACCCCCAACCCCCTGGACATCCACCAACCCTCTTGACATCCCCCCAGAACCATGGGATTTTAACCTCAAGCTACTAGTTTTGGCATATCTAGGGATTTTAACCTCAAGCTACTAGTTTTGGTATCATGCCATTATTCAAAATGAGAACCATGAACTGTATCTCCTACTAGTATAAAATGATCTATTGTGCAATGAATCGGGTTTTAATAGAATATGAAGACTTATAATAGTCCACGAAAATAAGCGACGTAAATAGATTATGGAACTACAAATAGTGATACCCAAAATAGAAACAACCAAGGATCCAAAACTAACATTCCACCATGAAAAACCATATATACTTATAAAATAAATCACACTGGTACATGGAATGGGTGTATCACAAATATTTACAAATAAATTGCAGTAATATAGGTGAATGAGATCATTAGTTGTCAATGACAACAAAAATTACCATCAATGTCAGGCATCTGCGAAACAAAAACAAACGAAATATAAGTAGGTGAGGATTACATGAATATTGTGAGTCGATCTAATAGATCTGGTTATAATAAATAAGATGATGATGGAAAAACGAGGTAAGAGGGTTCGAAATCGAAGAATCTTACCTAGTTTAAACAAAAAAATGGAAAAACGTAAATATAGACTATGCGGGAAAAATGAATGAAATAAAGTCGTGGGAGGATTACCTGAGTGTTGCGAGTGGAGATGATAGATCTGAGGAGAGTAAAGATGATAAACGATGATGTCAGAACGAGTTTAATGAAATGAGATCGAATAGTCGATTAGGGTTTTCCACGTGAGAGAGACGAGTCTCCGGTCTGTCGATTGAAAAATCATAAATGACAATCCACGGGGCGTGTTAATTTTTTAAAAGTTTTATAATGTCGGTTATTTAGTAACCGAAATTATAAAATATTTTTATTACATTTATAATGTCAGTTATTATAATAACCGACGTAAAAAAAGCCACGTGTTGGTTTTTTACGTCGGTTATTATATAACCGACGTAAAAAAAAAAATCAGAAACCACAGTTTTTACATCAGTTATTTTATAAATGACGTAAAAACTTCCGGGGTGTTGGTTTTTTACGTCGGTTATAATATAACCGACGTGAAAAATTCAGCAGGTTGGGTTTTTACGTCGATTATTTGATAACTTACGTCAAAAAGGCCTTAGATTCTTCCTTTTTTTACATCGGTTATTTTATAACTGACGTAAAAAAATCGTAGATACCTCGTTTTTTACGTCAGTTATCAAATAACCAACGTAAAAAATTCAGCGCTTTGATTTTTTACGTCGATTATTTTATAACTGACGTAAAAAACGAACAGGTGAGATTTTTGAGGTCTGTTATTAAAATAACTGACGTAAAAAATTTACTATCCTTATTTTTTACGTCGGTTATAAAATTACCGACGTAAAAAACCACATATAATAGATTTTAACGTCTGTTATATATAATCGACGTAAAAAATGGTGATGTTAAAAACGTTTTCTGCACTAGTGATACTAATGTGTATGTGGCTCTGGAATAGATGCACCTAAGGGTAACACCCAAAAACAACTCATTAAGCTAGACTTGATCAGGTCCTGGTGCACAAAAATGGGCCTTGATAAACAATTTATTTGAAACTTGTGGGATATATACTTTAGTAAATTCATAATTTTATTAAGAACCATTATTAAGGGAACACAAATCCCTATAAGAGTTTATGTTAGGAAATATATCATGGATAACATATATTAAATCCTAGAGATTCCTAAGTTAAGGAAATATATGTCATTTAAAAGTTATCCCTTTAATGTTATTAGATTCAAGTTTGTGTGATTAATAGTTTAAAAATAATCATCCATAATTTTTCCCCTATTCCAGCCAATGGCCTTAAATAGGAGGAACCAAGTAAATAACCATTGTAAAGAGAAATGTGAAAACTTCCCAAATAAGATTCCCAGCCCGATGGGAGTAGTAATCATGAACTTTGGTATGATAATATATTAGTTGAATTAGGTTCTAAATAGAAACCTGAATTAAGAGAAATTCCCAAATCCACCCAAGAAATAACAATTTGAAATTGGGACCTCTATGTGACAAAGGCCTTCGACTTTCAATGGATCATCCATTCCATTAATTTCGGAACAATGGATCAACTCTATTGAGAGCATATTATCCATCCTTCAATATTTCAAGAAAGAGAAGGTTATACTAGTTTTTTTATCATATAGAGGTAGAAGCTGATCAGTGGTGTACATTTATTAAGAAAATTAAGCTTGAGGAAGAGATTGAAGTGATAGTGTGGAAGGAATTTTGGAAAATGTAATCTGATAAATATTTTCATCATACTCTTTGAATTAAAATGGAAATGGATATATTTTCCCTTTATAAAAAATATAAAAAATACATTAGGGAGTATGATGAAAACTTCACAAGACTTTCATGATACTCCTCCGACTTTTTTATTACCCCCAAATGCAAAGTTGATCACTTATTTGGTGGGATAAAA
This sequence comes from Viscum album, assembly GCA_963277665.1. Taxonomy (NCBI): domain Eukaryota; kingdom Viridiplantae; phylum Streptophyta; class Magnoliopsida; order Santalales; family Viscaceae; genus Viscum; species Viscum album. Next base: position 156,354,035 of record OY728138.1, read on the forward strand.
AAATTCTACAAAAATCCATGGTGACCCATGAATTTTATATCTATGAGGAAATTTTCTGATGTGCCCTAAAAGTTGAAATGAAGATCATAAAATCTAAAAGGTATCATGGGGATAAGAAGTGGAAAGTGGAGTTTAATTTTGTAGGTGTGATGGAGAAATATAATAGTGGTAAAACATTTCAACATCCCACTTATCAAATGTGTGGAAAGAAGAACCTCAAAATTTTCTTAAGGGGGATGAGGAAATGATTTAGGTGTGGAAAGGAAGGGAACCTAGCTAGAGATTGTCTATGAGAGAAACCCACCAATGTAATGGAATAGAGGAATGATATAATCAACCATCATCCTTTTATCTAATGTTTCAATTGAAATAAATAATGGAACTTTTCAAACTAACACACTATACTAAGGGTGTTCAATGTCAATTAGTAGCAACAACCTCCAAGACAATAATGATGAGCTTATTCCATCACAACTGCTGAGGTGAATCCTAACAACAAAGTAGTGATAAGTAAACTGGTTATTCATTCAAGAATAGTAAATTTATTTCTTGATTTTGGTTCTATGCATTCCTTCATATCATGAATGTTTATTAGAGCTATTCAAACACTACCAAAAATAATGGAAGTTGAGATATTAGTGAAAATGAAAAATGGTAAAATTATTGCATCCTAGGTATATAACTCCTCCCCTATCAAAATTTGTGGGCTGAAATTACCAGCAAACCTTGTGATACCATCTTAAGTGGAATTTTATGAAATTATGGGTATGGATTGACTTTCCTTATATAGGTTCAACAAAAATGGTCATGAGAAGGAAATCAATATTCGTATCATGAATCATACTATGATTCTATACAATTTCAAGGATAAGGATGAATATTTTTTAGAACAACATCTCAAACATGGATATTATTTCCCTATGAGCATTCATATCTTTCTCAAATGTTGAGTCTAAGGAAAAGACCATCCTTGAATATATTCCCATAATGAGGGAATATGTTGATGTGTTTCTAGAAGAATTTTCTAGTCTTCCTCCTAGATGAGAGGTTGAATTTTTAATTGATATTATACTTGGGGAATTTTCATTATCCAAGACTCCATGTATAATAGATGTTGTGGAACTTGAGGAGCTAAAGAAACAACTATAAAAGAATCTGAATAAAGGTTTCATATGCCCAAGTGCTTCACCATGGGGCACACAAGTTCTCTTCATCAAGAAGAAGGATGGGTCAATGTGCCTTGGCATTGATTATCACGAGCTAAACAAGATCAAAATAAAGAAAAATTATCATATTCCATAGATTTATGACTTTTTCAGTCATCTATATAGATCCCAATACTTCTCCAAGGTGGATCTTCGGTTGAGGTATTATCAAGTAAGGGTGAAGGAGGATATCCGTAAGACTGATTTTAATACATGGTATAGGCTCTATGAGTTCATAGTAATGCCATTCAGACTCATTATTTTTTCAAAAGACTTCATGGAATTGATGAATAGAGTCTTTAGATATTAACTCAAAAAATTTGTGGTAGTCTTTATAGATGATATTCTAATATAATCCAAAATTAAGGAGGAGAATGAGGAGAATCTAAGCACTGTTCTAAGAACCTTATGAGAGGATAAGATTTATGTAAAGTATATAAAATTCAATTTCTAGTTGAAGTAAGTATCATTATTGGAGAATAATATCACAATTAGTGGGATATCTATGGCCCCTTTAAAGATAGATGCAATTGAAGGATGAATGCTACCAACATATGTGATAGATATCCATAGTTTTATTAGACTATCTGGGTATTATTGTTGATTTGTGAGAACTTTATCATGATTGTAAAACCCTCTAACCAAAATAACATAGAAGGGAGTCAATTTTGTTTGTAATAATGAATGTGAAGAGAGATTTAAGGAGTTGAAAAAGAGGCTTATCACTGTACCTGTACTTCCACTACCCACTAGTGGGTAACTTTTCGTGGTATACAATGATGTTTAGAAGAAGGTATTGTGATATTTTATAATGTATAATGATAAAGTGAAATCCTATGACTTGGGGAAATTTAAAGTTTATGAACAAAACAACTCAATGCATGATCTGGATTGGTGGTAGTAATCTTTGCATTAAAAATCTGGAGGTATTATCTCTTTAGGGAGAAGTGTGAAATATATATGGATCATAAGAGACTCAAGTATATATTCATATAGAAATATATGAATTTGTTCTAGAGAAGATGTTTAGAGATGATTAAGGACCATGAATTCTTAATCTACTACCATCCTATGAAATTAAATAAAGTGGCAGACACTCTAAGTAGAAATGATCCTAAAATTTTATCATTGATGAGAATTGAGAATGATCTGATATTCTTATATTTAAAAAGGATGGACATTGGAATCATAAAGGAAGGAAAATCATCAATAATTTCATAAATTATTGATAAAAAATAAATTCTAGATAAGATAAAGGATGCTAAAAGAGGTGATGTGGAAATTTAGAAGAAGGTGGAAACTATAAGAAAAGGGAAATCCACAGAGTTTAAAATTAATGAAGAAGGAGTTGTAAAATTTGGGTCACAACTATGAGTACCATAAAATCCTATGTTAAAGAAGGATATGTTGGATGATGCATATCGGTTGACCTTCTCCATCTATCTAGGGAGCACAAAGATGTATCGAGATCTCTGAGAGCACTATTGGTGGGACAATATGAAGAAGAAGATCACATAATATACATCAATGTGACTTGTATATTCACAAGTTAAGGATGAAAGGAAAAAAATAAAAGGGTATGATGCAACCATTACCCATACCTACATGGAAATTTGAAAACACAACCATAATATTTTTCAATAGTCTTCCAAATACATTAAGAGGAAATAATGCTATATGGTTTGTGGTGGATTTTCTTATAAATACTCTTCAACTCATTGTAATTTGAGATTACTTATCACTTGATCAACTTGAAAAAATCTACATTAGATAATTAGTGATTATACATGGAAAGCCACTATCAATTGTTTCTGATCAATACCTAAGATTCACCTCCATGTTCTGTAAGAGTCCCCAACATGCTTTAAATATTGAGTTGAACTTCATCATGAATTACCACCCACAAACTAATGTCCAATCAGAGTGGACTATCTAGAAACTAGAGGACACATTGAGAATATTCTCAATTAAATTCAAAAGAGGATGGGATCAACATATTCCTTTGGTCAAGTTCTCATACAATAATAGTTTCTACTCAAGAACCCAAATTCCCCCTATGAATCCATTTATGGGAAGAGGTGAAGAACACCTACATTTTGGGATGAAGTTAGGGAACACAAACTGCTAGGTGCTAAAACGGTTGAGGAAATAGTAGAAAAGATAAATACCATTCAACATCACATCAGGGATGCTAAAATTTGAAAAAATAACTATGCTGTTAATTTTTGATGAGACATAGAGTTTGAGGTTGGAGATAAGTTATTCTCATGTATATCTATATGGATGAAATTAATGAGATTTGGGAAGAAGGAAAATCTTAGTCTAAGATACATTGGTCCCTTTGATATCCTTGATTGCATCGAAGTGGTGTCCTATCGACTAGTACTCCCACCTAACCCATCTCAAGTACATAATGTGTTATATGTATCCCTATTGAGGAAGTACATACGATAACCCTTACATGAGATATTTTTTTAGGTGGTACCATTGGAGAATTATCTTTCATATAAGGAGCAGCCAGTGAAGATATTAGACCATAGATAAAAAGTTCTAAAAAACAAGACAATGTTCTTGGTCAAAGTTATATAGAGAAACCATAAGTTTAAAGAATAAATATGGGATTTTAAGGAGGTGATGAAACAAAATTACCCTCATCTTTTTTAGTGTGTGAAATGAAAATTCTGAGGGAAAAATTTATGAAGGGGGAAGATTATAATGAATTTAACTTTTATAAATAAGATTCCCTTTGTTATTTAATTAAATGTTTTATTATGTATTATGGTTATAGAAAATACATGAACTTATTTGGTTTTATTATATTCTATTGAATTTAAAAGGCCATTAAGCATCATAATCATAAATAATATAGCTGTTGATAAGTGATAATATGATTAGTATAGATATAGGGTTTTGAAAAATACAATTGACACAAACAATGGAAGTGATGACCTTAACTAGTAGGATCATAGCCTATGAATCCCATTTATTAGAGATTCTGAGAGATATAACATCACTAGAATTTTCACTTGACCAATCCCAAGCTTAAATCCAATAACTAAGTCATGAGTGAAACTGTTTACGGGAGAAGTTCAAGCTCATCAAGATCATGACCTGAACCATGTATGCTGAACAACCCCATGAAAATATAACCATAACAAACATTAACCTTATGGTATTTTCTAGTGTAATAAATGGATATTTATCAAGACCATAATAATATGAATATGTATACTTTATAGAACAATTAATATATTTTCTTCTTATTGTTGTTACTTTATAAATGTTTTTTATTTTGTTACGATAAAACACAAATTGTATTTTTGGGTAATATGAAATTTCAATTAAGGAATTTATTTTTATGAATTAACAGTTTTTTAAAATAAATAATATTTCAGTAAAAAATTATTATTAAATTTAAATAATAATATAATTTTTACGATGTTAAATGTAATTTATACAATGGTTTGAAAACTATTATAGGAAAAACCCCCATCATTTCTCAATATATTCCAATTATATTTTAAAAGTGAAAATTCATTTATTTAGAAAATTATTTTTGATAAAATATTTTTTTTATAATCATCCCATCAAAATTATCCAATGGTTAATTTTTTATAATTTTCCGAGACAGTTGAATTTTCAGGTAAAAATTAAATACGGTATAAATATATGATATGTATTATGACATCACAATGACCCAAAAAGTGATTTAATAAATGATATAAAATATTTCCACGACCAAATCTATGCTTCCCCTTTAAATTAATTTGTTTTTATGTTATTTTATTAATTTTATAAATCCTTTATGAATCCTCCAAAACCTATATTATATTTTAAGGTTTTAAAATCATTTCTTTAAGAACATGCCTCACTTCCACATCACCAAGGGTAATATTTTAAAAATTTTAGACCTTGGACTTATAAAATTGTAAAAACCACTCCTCTTTTTTTTCAAAACCATGATCAAAACCCATGTGAAGGTTTGTTGTTTTGATTAGTTTATTATATAGAGTCAAAAACTCAAGTTTGGAAAATAATAAGGAACTCACCTATCTTTTCCTATATAAACCCAACCAAGATCCCATTACAAATATTTCAAAAACCTTGGATCATGTCCTTCATCTACCCTCCCATCTATAGATTCATACCAATGTTCCCCAATCTTTTAAGAGCCTCCTCCCAAGATTTTTTAATCACCCTCTCAAGGAAAGAGATCCTTTAATTCTCTTTATTCAAGCATCTTATTAATTTTAAGCCATTTATTTCCAATTCTTAATATTGGGATATGTTTTTAAAAATCCGTATTAATTTCCATTTTATTTAAAAATGATTATATACCCCTTTATCTCTCATTAAACCATTTTATGAATCTTTAAGTATTACCATTATGCTGTTGAAATTTCACTGCAATTTTTCCATGCCCAACCTTTGTATTGTTAATACCATTTCTATTTACACTTAAGGTTATTCAACTATAAATACCTATAATCCATTTATTATAGAATTACATGTATTTAGTCCCTACTCCTTGATCCTAAAATTAAATGTGATAAAAAATTATTCTCTATTGAATGATCCATGTGACACACTTATGCATGTACATGATATGAAAGTGATGGGTACACCCAAAATTATATAGAGATACAATACATTGAGTAATGTTTTAGTCTCATTATACATCATGAAATGGATTAGGGAGTGAACCTAACCTATTAGGGGACCTTTTCCACTATTTTATTTTTTCTTGGTAGTTATCCATGACCTATGTTTATGATGTCATATTTAAAGTTGTTGCCACATTTCCCATGTTTCCTTTTTTTTTCTCATTATATATCATGACTTATTGTTCATTTTTATGATTCTAAACCCTTTTATATCCCATGAAAATTACTATTTTCTAACATGTAATACTTTCTTCATGTTATTCCTTGTTTATTCCATTACTGGGATTTATATCTCACCCCTTTATTATGTATGTCCCCAGGTTATCCCATGTAGTTTTAAGTACAATGATAATGTTAAGGAAATTATTAATAATGGTGATGTAAAACCTAATTTAAGTTTTTATGTATTGTACCTAATTACCCAAATACACTAGACTTCTCATTCTTATGGGATATATTATGTGCACCTTTATGTAATAAATCATGAATTAATATGTGATAAAGATAAGGGTTGTCATAGAAACTCTTAAGAATGATATCTAGATTCACCCCTTGGAGGTTAAATTATTGGAGACTAAATTTAAATGGGTGTAGGTACTTATCCCAGTGCTTGTATTGAATATAACACTATTTCAAAAAGTATCTGGTCTACTGGAGGATTCTCTCATTATGGTTTTCCAATAGCTTCCTCATGTGGCCTATTAAAACTTCTTCTTAGTGGTATGATGCTAAACAATATCAAAAATCAACATTAAAAAATCAGTAAGGATACAAAGATCATAAATTCTATCAAGAGATACAGGAATGTCAATTCCATTATAGGGTTCTGAAAAATCCACTAAGGGAAGAAAATACTCCCACAATCACTTTGAAAAAGGAAGCAAGTACTCCTATAAGTCCATCAAGGTGAATGGACTCAAATTGAGTTTCAAATTTAAAAATAAACTTGAAGGAATTAAAGTTTTCAAAGAATTTCAAGTGGAACATGCACCATCACCAGGAAGGGACCATGGACCACCTGGATCACAAACCAATGGTACACATAACGATTCATGAACCACTATCCTGTGAAGTGATGGCCAAAGAAGATGATGGACCGTGAACCACGTCGCTGAAGGACTCATGCGTGCGAAGTCCATCTGCGTACCATCTCGCAAACTCAGTATTTTTCAAACAAAGCAAACTAGTAGGGTTTTGCAAACCATGATTGTGAATTGTAGCCTTTGCAAACCCCTATTGACTGAGTCTTCCACGGGTCAGGATATCTCTTCATATTCCTCTGCAAATGGTGCTGCATGACCATAAATATGATTTCCCTAATTCTCTATAAAAGAGATCACACAATGAATTGAAAAGGAGAACAAATGAAGAAGGATTAAATAGAACCCATAGGTTGGAAGGAATAACTCAAAGAAGATTCCGAATTCAGTCTTGATTCATCGGTGAAGCCATAATTTCAAACCACGCTCTCCATATGGACAACCGACTATGAACCATAAAATAGGGGAACTTAATAATAAAAAGAGAACCGTGAACCTAAATGGTGAAACCAAGAACAATATACTTCTCGTGGATGAACTTCCCATGAATGATAATCCCCCGAACCCTCCTTAAATATGGTGCTCTGCATAGTGTACCACTACACGGACTGAACCTGGTGCCACGTACTGCATCAGTACGCGGATGAAACCTAAAGCAGTGTGATGGGTCGCATACCACTATGGTATGAGATGGTCTATACCTGTGCCCATGCATTGCATCTATATGTGGGTGAACCCTCTGCTCGCATACCACTATGGTATACGGATCTTCCCCTATCTCGCATAAGAAAACAATACACGGAATGGGGTATTTTTAGGTATTATTTTCTTTGGTTCCAACCTCACCCCTCCACTACCATCTGGTACTCCATAATCCCTCCGTGAACCAGTCCTCTGACATCAAGCCAAAGCCTCCTCCAAATCCACTGAACCCGTATGATCATACCACCATGTGCATCAACACGCCCCTTTAAGTCTACATACCCATGGTAAGTAGAGTCACGAAGGCTCTACCCACAACAGTTTGGGCTTCAGGAATGTCTATGGGTCTACATTCCCATGGTAACCCAAAGTCCAACCTTGAGATGCCGACACGAACCTCCCAGTTCTGTGGATTAAGGGTGATCACTTACTTTTCCGTTCAATAAGGAATAATGATTAGTCAAAGGAGTTATGTTTGCTTCTCCTTTTATTAGGATGAAACTCCTCCCCTTCTTAGAACGTATTCCAGGGCCCTCCCACATAGGTAAGTCCCCAATCTTCTGAGGCTGAGATGCATGACCTTTAATGACATTTCACATTGAAAGGTTCATCGCTCCACTCCCTCACCCACCATCACCCTTGCCTCTTTCTCCATAGGCTCTCCCTCTCCCACCAATAGAAGAGGAATCATATGGTTGGTTGGATCTCTTATGTCCTCTTATTTCTCACACTGAGCATGACGCACATAGGCTTAGAGGTTTGTGAAAATTAAAATATCCACACAATATATGAACTATGAGAACTCTGATTCTTGATCAAATCAGGATATATAGGATGCCTACCTGAAGGCCCGATCTCAAAAGGGTGACAATCCAAAAGGGTTCACCCAACTATGTCCCCCAATTGGGAAACTTCCAAGCGTAAGCCCCACATAATTTCAAACTACGTGGGTTCTGATTCCTCTCTTGAGGATATGTAGGAAACCCATATTATGGGTCCGATCCCAAAATCAAATTACCTTCCATCCCACCTATATGATGATAAACTCTAGAGAACCTTATTGTATGGATCAAGTCAGCAGTAACTCCGTTGCATCAAATATATGCATGCCTAAGATGATTATGAAAACCAAGGGTAGCCCATGGACAAACTCTTCAGGAATGACCCAAGGATTCACGAACATATGAACACAACTCAAATCTATAAGAGAGTCCCAGAAGAGGCAATAATCCTCTCCCAGAAGGGTGCGGTGATCCTGAATTCCCATCCTCTCAACCAATGGAGTCCTCAAGTGAAATTGGATGAATTATTAATCAATGAGTGCCTAACTTTGGAAATTAGGTCCATGAATCATGGATAACAGGTCCTTTGGGTGTTTCTAGGTCCACAAATAAACCTGTTGGAGACCATCAGAGGAAGTTATATCTGAGGAGGACCGATTGCAGAAGTACTTGACCCCACAAAATCGCCTGTTGGGATCAACTGACTGTGGAATCTCCTTTGCAATATGAGAGAGGTGAATTTACTATCCCCAAAAGGTTAATCCAACCCTCTTTTAAAGGATAATGACACATAATGGGTAGAAAAAAAATAAATGGTGAATTTGAAAATAAACCATCTCTAAAAAAAGATATAGGTGATGATTCTGGTCGGACCGTTTCCTCATCACCCAGAATGCACCACCTCGGAGGCGGAACAGAAATGGTGAACCTGACGTGAATCCTTAACCAAGGTAGTAGTTCTACCACAATGATAAAATACAAAAGGAAATAGCACTTCAGACCATTTTGTTCACCCCAGTACGCATGAAACACACCACCTCAGAGGCAGAACAAAAATGGTGAACCCAACGCAAATCCTTAACCAAGGTGGTGGTTCTACCCCAATGATAAAAGAAAAAAATGAAATTGAACATCATCCCATTTTTTTCGCCCCAGTACGCGCGAAATGCACCACCTCAAAGGTGATACAAAAATGGTGAACCTAATGTGAATCCTTTACCAAGGTGGCGGTATTACCCCACACAAGCCCCTTCACCCCACAAAAAAAGGGAGAGGGGAAGGGGGCCAAACTAAATCATCAAATATGAATATGTTTAAAAGAATACTAATTTTACAAGGTTTTGTGGTCTGTATGTGATATGTGTATATTTCAGGTTTCCGAAGAGCAACCTTCGATCCAAACGACATCCAAACAACCAATGCAGACACATGCATCTGCGACCCCGTAGGCAGTCGAGTCCCCAATGAAGAGCAAGAACCCCTCACCTACACATCATCTTCAATGATGGGTATCCAACATGATGATTAGGGAGTACCACAAAAATGGTACTCTCCCCACAGTAGAGGTGGCAAGACATGCCCTCCATTTTTCAAAGACTCGCCAGTCGCCTCTTCAGCTGTGACCAACACCCCAGTACAAGGTGGCCTCTATAGTCGTATCAAACCGTTTTGGGAGCCTATACCCAAAACGTGACAACAAGTACCTCCCCTACATTTGGGAGGTAGATGAATTCAATGCTGAAAACATCATCTCAACTACATAGGGGTCCTTCTCATGGGACCCCACCAAAGAATGTCGTCACCGACACCGGACGACCAAGCCTCCTTACATTGAATAGGACCTTATGCCAAGGGCACCTACTAAAGTCCAGAAGACCCAGGACCCTCGGGCTTCCCACCAAGGGTAGAAAATATATAATTAGAAACACCCTATCACCCTGGTTCCTAAGGATAAAATCTGCCGTACTAACCTAACGACATTCAATGGGCAGACATACGACTCTTCCCCTTCTACTCAAGCCCACCACAGAAATAGTGTGGCACAATACGAGCACCTAAACGTTCCTGCTAGTGCTTGCTGGTCCCACCGTGTAGAAAGAGCAGCAAACTATAGGCTGATGCAGATATCAATCGATTCACAATAAGCCGGGCAGCAACCGGCTACATGCAGGCACAAATACCTACTGATGCATTTCAAATCCGCCATAAAAATAGGGCAGAAATCAAATATGAGCCGAGACAAATTCTGGTGGATGTATATAAAGACCGCGAGACAAATAAAGTGGCAACATAGCATATGAAAATACACACTCATGAATATGAAGTCCAATAGACAAATACAATGGAAAATGGAGAAGAAAACCAGTGGAAGACTCGTTCCTCTGCCCCGACATAGAAGAACTGCCAATATTTATTGGAAACTCATGGAGGACTAGAGCAGGCACAAACTCTTTCTCTGATATTGGAATGGGCCTTCATATCCATTCTATCCAAAGATGTATCACAACACATCCTGGAAATGATGGAAGACAAGACATCAATCCTAGACCATATCATCTAAACATGCCAAGAAATTATTACATCTGCGATAAAGGCGAGAAATCGGGCACACGACCTAGTTTCCTCGAACGGAATGACTCAATCAAAAAGTAATTTAGTCACTCCTGAGTAGTTATACATCCCTGATCTAGTGCAGGAGGGTAAAATACAATATACCACGATACACAAACAACCAGATCGAGAACAAATACCCGTTCCAATTGGGGGACGCCGGTCCAACACGGTGGCTGCTCCAGGGCAGATATATATCCCTGCCAAAACTCAAGATGACCGTCGACATATCCCAATGAAATCACTAGACCCAACAAGATAGGGAAACATATATGAAGGCCATTTCTAATAGCAGATGACCTCGATTACCTGCAAGAGAGTGATCAAAGATAAGATGAACCAAAGGAACCCAGAAAATGAAGAGCACATACATGATCCTTCTCTACTGGAAGCTGGTGTTCTTGATGCCATAAAACATATATCGATAAAGGATCAAGAGCTTGTTAGTACATTAACAAATTATGGAAGTGGTAGTAGTTGTTGAAAAGGACCTCCCCACAATATCGCCACCAGCAGCTCTAAAAGTTCTCCCTAGAACACCCACGGGGGCTCACTCCATGGTCTAGGAATGATCGATCATGAGAGGCTATCTCCTGATGCGTGTTGGGGTATCTCTCCCCTCATCCTGAAGATCAAACATCAAGAAGGTTATCCCATTGCTGTCATCCGCCCTGTTGGTACTCCCTAGGGTATAAACTATAGATATGATTCTCCCTACAGTCGGACATCAATTCATTATGGTAGTCCTCATCATAATGACAGTCATTGCGAAGGCCCTCCCCACAATGGCAGTTGTTATTAAGGCCCTCCCCATAGTAACATCAAGCAATGAGAAGGTCCTCCCCTCATTGCAGTACATCCTGAAGGCCCTCTCCAGGATGTGAGCTGCAGAATTTTTCCCTGCAGCCAGGTATCAAGCCATGATAGTAGTCCTCGCCATCACAGAAGTCATCGAGAAGGTCCTCCCCTCAGTGACATCAAGTAGCAAGAAGGTCCTTCCTTCACTATAGCCCACCCTAAAGGTACTCCCCAAGGTATATGTCATAAAAAAATTTCCCATATCCAGGCATCAAGTTGAAATAGTATCCCTCACCATTGCAGCACCAATTGTGAAGGTCCTCCCGGAAACCAAAATTCACACTGGTAGAAAGTTCCTCCCCTTATTGAAATAAAGATAAGAAATCCCTCATATGATGAGGCACTCAGAAAGGATTCTAATATATCAGGCACTCCATCTATAATGAGTGTTATTATTTCTCAACTAGAGGATGACCTGGGTCCACGGTCATCTTTTGAGCCACCCTCACACCGTATGTAAATCAATAAGGCTCCCACCAGTCCAGTTTCCTAGAACTAAATTATTAAGAAGCAGTCGAGCTGGGCATATCAATTAGAGGAGACACCGGAAGAACAACCACATGATATGTTGCTTGTGATAAGACAACTAACTAGGGAATGAATGATTGACATTTTCCACAATATATGGACAACAATTCATTAGATGAAAGAAAAATTCCTAGCCTATGAGGGGTATTCAGACCACATCAACACAATAGGGGAGATTCACCATATAATAGACATGGAAGATCTCCCATCAACACAACAACCACAATCAGAAAGGTGAAAGAAAAAACTTGAATTGGATTACCTCCATGCACTGCATAAGTTGCATCTCTTCATTGAAAATTCCATGACTGGAGTTCATATTCGGGGATGGGGAGAACATGGAGCTCTGCGCTTCACCCCACACCCAGTCTAGAAAACCCCATTGGAAGCGAAATCTTATAATGTCATCACCCAAAGGTAGTAATCAAGTGAAACCCCTGCTTAGGAAATATGGGATACTCAATAGAAACAAGTCCAGAGTAAGTCTCAAAAGTTTCATGACCGAAGAGATCAATACATTGAAAAAATTTAGAGTCAGGCAACCAAGAACATCCAACAGGCTTCCCGCCTAAGGAAATCCAACTAGAAAGTAGTGGCCATGTCTTCAAAAGGCTATAGAATCCATGCAGGACCAATGACATACTCGACTCACACCCACACGGAAGTGTGTAAAATTGAAAATGTGGTCATAGCGGCAGCCACTACTACAATGAAAGAACAACTCTAGCCCACAAGGTTGGGGGAATTTTTAAGTCAAAATGCCCCCATAAGACCAAAAAATCTAGGCTATAGCGCATCAATGGAAGAATAGGAACAACCCTAGCTCGTAGGGCTGGGGGAATTTTACCTCAAATCCCCACACATTGGATGTCTGTATTCCACCACCTAGAAAGAACAATGGACAGAGGAGTCACCCATTCCACCCCTTCTCATGGTTCGCACCCTATGAGACAAAAGTGCATTAGGAGGTTAGACCAGGGATCCCTTTGGGTCAATATTCACCAAGAAACCTGAATAATACCACAAAATGGAAGGATAAAGTCTAAAAAAGGATGAAGAAAGCCTTTATACCATTCGGCACCAGGTATACCACCCTCAATGCGGTATAAATTAGTGAACATGGTAAACGCCAACCCCACAGATCTCATAGGAAATTGAATAGAGGGAGAGGATGTGAAGGAATATAGTTCCCTCCCAGAGGCATCCCACACTGATCCTGATGGTGTGTATACCTGTAACCAGAGAGTGGTCCTAAGTATGGGTTCCCCCTCAGTTAATCAGACATTACCTCTGCGAAACCCCAAAAAGGAGAAGAATAAATCCAAGTTCGTCTATGAACCATCTTATCCTCCCCCTGGAAATGTGCCCCTCACTCTCGAGGAAAGGTTCACCAAGCAGGAGGAATAAATAAAAGATCTTAGGAGAATTAATGCTGAGCTACGATGAGGGAGTTATCTCTCCAAATGTGTCCCCCCTACGGGACATCAACAGGCTTTCCTAAAAGACGTGCCATTGCCATAGGCACTCATCCCAGTGAATGAAGCCAAACTCAGTGGACTGTTCAATCCGGCCCTGGGACCGTCAACCTACTTAAACCCATCCCTGGAAGGACATCAAGACTTCCCCCCACCAGGATAGAAACTAGAATATATTCAGGTAAACCCACAAATGATACCTTCAACTGGGTATCAACCCCAAATTACAGCAGCACTGGCACACCCAGTTTTCACCACTACTGAACCAGCCTAAGCTCAAGCCCGACAGGATATGCATCAAGGGCTCTTGAAAACCATCGAGAAATTAATAGCTCGACTAGAATCCATGGAGGGGCGACGCGCTCTGATACAACTAGAGTGCAAACCCTACCCTGATTGGGTAAGCAATGTTCCACCACTTTCAAACTTTGAAAACCCTGTATTCCCAATATTCAATGGCTTGGGAGACCCTGAAAAGTATTAATGCACTATGAATCTTATTGTGACCCCATTATGGGCACTCTAGAGTAGAAAGAAGCAATAAACTTAGGTGCTTCGTACGAACCCTGCAGGGATCAACTTCGTATGGTATAATAGCTTTCCATCCAATTCAATCACAGGATGGGAGGACCTCTAATGATAGTTTCTCTTCCAGTTTAGTTCAACGCTGCCTAAGACGATGGTCAGGGATCTCATGAACCGAAAACAAAAAGAGAAAGAAAGAGTCTCAGACTTCATTTCTAGATGGAAAGGCTTGACTTATTCCCTGAACCAGCTGCTTCCCCATGATGAAATGCTTTCCATGTGCATCGATAACCTTCAGGATGAATTGCAAACAATGCTCATCCTAGTGAAGTACACAAGTGGGTATATATATTTCTCTTACATTTCCCAAAGAATAGAAGACCCCTTGCAACAGAACAATCTTAAGTCTCAAGTGGACCCATCAACCCCTGGGAAAAGAAAGGGAAAAGACAAAGTGGCTTCTGTCATACTTAAGCCACCCCAACACCATCTCCAATTACGAGGAACCCACTGAACCATACATGACCCCTGTAAACCAACATCCACCCCACCTCAGCAAGATGAGATATGTGGTGCTAAAATAAATCAGTTTGAAGAATGAAAAAAATAAATTCTACTCATTCCAAGATGACCAGGTCTGAAAATATTTTATAGCCTCTATGAATTGCAACTTGCTCTGGCTACTAGAGCCAAATAAAGCTGTTGAAGTGGGTCTTGATGAACATCAAAATTATTTTCCCCATCACTTAATACTAGGACAAACAATCCAGGAATGCTTCATTTTCAAGGATCTACTAGAAATTATGGTGGATTTCGGGCAAGTCAAGTTGGGCCCGCCACCAGCACAAGTGGCGTATGTTTCCACCTCAGACCCAAGAGAGTAAGAGGAATGGAAAATAGGCACTAGTAAGAAGGAGAAAAGCTTTGACAATTGGATGACCTGGAAAATAGTTAACTAAGTTCCTGGCATCCTCCAGGCATAGTTCAAATAACCAACCTTGCCCCCAAAATCTCCCAATACAAAACAATCATACTCCTCGGCCCCACAGTCCACTAAAGGCCATAAGGAAAGAAAGTAGGAGGAAGAAGATGGGATAACACCAAATCCAAAGTCAATATTAACACCCGTGGACTTCATACCAACATACTTGAAACAACAGGCACCGCCCCACCAAATGGTTCAAGGGGAATCACCCCACTAAACGGTACAATGGGAACTGCCCTACCAAATGGTACAATGGGAACCACCCTGCCAAATGGTACAAAGAGCACCACCCAGCCAAATGGTACAATGGGAATCACCCCACCAAACGGTAGAGCATGCACTTCCCCACCAAATGGTACAATGGGAACTTCTATGCCAAATGATACCATTAGAATGAGACAATCAGACAGAAACATTGCCAGATCAAGAACTGATCTTCAGATCCATTAATTTCATTCACTTGATGGACCCCTTTTCTGATGGGGACTATGGCTACAAACCCAAATTCCTCACTCCCAACCGAAGAGCTGGAGGAGGAGGGTGCAAAGTCTGGAGGTTTCTTGTAAGGAATGATCATGGCAGGAGTCATATTCCCAGCCATGCCATAAGTCAAACTGTTAACATCATGGAAACTCATGAAAGGACCCTCTGGAAGACACAATAAGAACCGAAATTCTCCTTCAACCCTGTAAAAAGAAATCTAAGCCCAATTATCTTGGAATATCCATCAAGGGAAGAACAAATATCAAATCACCCAAGGAATGCAGGCAGACCAGTTTGACCAAATATGGAAAGGACCGCAACACCATCGGCACCGGCCACAGAATCTGAACCATATACATCCAAATCCTGAACCCCTAAAGTGTATGTGAAAGAGCATCCCCAAGCCGGGAAGCACCAACCTTTAGAGAAGAAAAATGATATTCTAAAGCATATGGATTTAGTACTATAAAATATGTCAATCCTGGATGCATTAAGCCTATCCGCAGATCTTAGGGAGGTACTCATTGAAGCCTTACTAAGTCCCCATGAATTCAAGGCTTAATTAGTAGCAGCCGAAGTCTATTGGATAGAGACCAGTCCCGAAGAATGTCACACTGTCATATCCTTCACATATAGATATGAAGACGCCATCATTCAAGGGAACATCAAACCCTTATATGTGTCCAAAAATATAAACAGAATTGATGTTTAGAGGATCTTCATCGACAATGGATTTGGAGTTAACCTCCTCCCGCTGTGAACACTTCTTCATATGGGCTATGATGAAGAAAACTTGACACCCTGCACTACAACTCAGCTGGAATATGACAAAAGTGAGAAGAAACCATTGGTAAAAATCAAGATTAAAACTCAATTCAGAGACCTCCTGTCCGATTCTGAGTTCTTGGTATTAAAAAAAACTACAGCCTTCAACATCTTGTTAGGGAGGCCTTGGCTATATCAGCATGCTACAATTCCTCCATCATACTATCAGTGTGTTAAATATTATACTAATGTAAAAAATGAGACATTGCATGCCAATAAATCTCTGTTTAAGTTCTGTGAGTCACATTATATCGACGTAGGGTTTTATGAATTAGAAGAAAAATATATTTCAGCCAACTACATTGATTGGATTACTGTCCCGAATGGATTAGAAATGGATCTCACCGACCCCCTCCAACATCTTGGGGAAGAGTTTGTATTACCCATCAACCAAGTTGAATGCACAAGTGAAAGTCCAGATGCAGACTCAATTTTCTGCATGATTTCCATTACAGATGCCAATTATAAAGACATGGAAGAGTGGGATGACTCCCATGATGTCAGGAAAAGCCATACCAAAGATACACCCAACCCATCCTCGGGTCCCCAGACCACCCTTTCCTTACTCACTAAGGCAAAAGATGATTCCTATCCCAATATTGGAGAGTTCATCACAAGAATCCTCTCTCCATCAGAAGAGGATGAAGAAGATAAATATGATGAAGTAGAAGAATAAGAGAAAGAAGACCTCAAAGATTCCCCTCCTACATTCGAAGAAGGTGTCTCCACCACAATCGATGGACTTAGGGAGATAAAACTGGGCACCGAAGATGGCCTGAGGCCCACTCTGATCAGTGTGACTATGCATATGAAGGAGTAGGAGGCATATAACTACTTCTTATAGAATAACCGAGATGTGTTTTGTTGTAATTACATAGAAATTCCATACCTCAATCTTGAGGTTTCCACTAATCATCTAGGATTATTATAAGATCATCAGGGTTATAAGAAGGTAGCTAGAAGGACCCACCCAACACATGCTTCCAAAATAGAGGATAAAGTTGAAAATATGATCAAATATAACTTCATATAGGAGGTCCAATATCTGATCTATATGGAAAACATAGTCCTTGTCAAAAAGAAGAATGGACAAATTAGAATCTGTATTGACTTCAGGGACCTTAAATAGAATTTCCCAAAAGATGAATTCCTGGTCCCAATCACATAATTGTTGACCGATGCAACCACCAGATACGAAGCCCTCTCTTTCATGAATGTCTATTCTGGATACAACAAGATCCGGATGGCCTGAGTAGATGAAGAAGCTACCACTTTTAGAGTCCATCAGGGAGTGTTCTATTATAAAGTGATTCCCTTTAGTCTAAACAATGACAATGCCAAATATCAATGCTCCATGCATCACATCTTCAAGCCCTTATTAGGAAAATCCGTCGAGTGTTATGTCAATGATCTGGTGATTAAATCATGACAGCGCTCAAACCACCTAGCCAATCTTGAAACTGTCTTCAAAAAATTACAACATCATAGTTTAAAGATGATTCCCCTAAATTGTGCCTTTGGCGTCACCTCTGGAAAATTTATCAGCTTCATCGTACACCATCATGACATTAAAGTAGACCCTGAGAAGAAAAAATCCATCCTTGGCATGTCCCCACCTCACAACCTCACTGAGTTGAGAGGTTTCTAGGGGAACCTCGCCAACATACGATGCTTTATAGCTAATCTAGTAGGTAAATTCTTACATTTCACCAGGATCATGAAGAAAAGAGTTACATATAAGTGGGATAATGATTACAAAGAAGCATTCAACAATATCAAAATATATCTCCTAATCCCACCAGTGATGATGCCTCCAGTTGAGGGGAGACCGCTCATTTTGTACGTAACTGCCCTAGAACAGACATTAGGTTCCTTCCTCGTGTCGAAGAATGATGCCGGAAGAAAGAACAACCTCTATTACCTCAACTGAACAATGATTAATATTGAAACCCACTATTCAAAATTGAAAAGAACTGCCTAGCCCTAATCTTCATGGTTCAAAAACATAGGCATTACCTGCAGCAGCATGAGGTCCACTTGGTCTCCCGCTACAATCCACTCAAATATATCCTCAACCATCCCATGATAAATGGATACCTATTTTGATGGGCGGTCATCCTACAACATTTTGACATATGTTATGTACCCTAGAAGGCCATCAAAGTCCAGGTGTTAGTAGACTTCCTGACAGAGCACCCCTTGGAGGAAACAACACCGTTGGATTCCAAACTCCCAGATGAAGAAGTTTTCTCCATCCAAGAGAACACCCAAACATGGGAAATTCACTTTGATGGTGCTTTCTGAAGCCCGATAGGGAAAATGATGGAGGATCCAAAGCTCAACAAAGTGGTGCTGGGAATTATACTCGTATCCCTTGAAAAGGACATCATGCCTTACTCTTTCCTATTTTTGTAAGGGTGTACAAATAATCAAGCAGAATATCAAGCCCTCATTGCAGGCCTGGAACTGGCAATTCATGTGCCAGCCAAACACCTAAAAATAAAGGGTGATTCGGAGCTAGTCATCAAATAGTTTAGTGGTGACTACACTATTAATAAAGATTTATTGGTTCCCTTGATGAACCATGTTCGAGAATTGATGGTAGAATTACCATCAGAACCAGCATTTACTTATGTCCCCCACTCACAAAATACCCAAGATGACACTTTGGAAAATGCATCCATAACCTTGGCCGATCCAAACCAGGATAAAATAGTTATTATAATTAACCACCGTCAGATGGTATTGCCATTTTTCCAAGAAATACAGAGGAAATCGATGAAATTAGTCCCATTTATGAGCCTTATGATCAAACCACTATCTAAATGATGCCCATTGCAAATTACCTTTGAAAGGGGGAACTCCCACCAGATAGGGATGGAAGGGAGTAGGTCCAAAGATGGGCAATCAACTTTGTCTTATAAAATGGGGTAAACCAAGAAAAGGCTCTCTATAAACGAGGCCTTGACAGAGTCCTTATTAGGTGAATTGATGGAGAATAGAATGCTTCCATCATGAAAGAAGTGTATGCCAGAGCTTGTGGAGCACACCAATCAACAACTAATCTCTCTAACCAAATTCGAAGGCTTGGGTATTACTGGACCAATATGATACATGACTGTGCCATATTCACCAAGAAGTGCCATTCCTGCCAAGTTTATGCTAATTTCATACACTGAACCCCAGAGGTACTTCATACAGCTAAGTACTCCTATCCGTTCGCTGCCTGGGGGATGGATGTTGTGGGACCATATCCTCCCGCCGTATCCAGACAATTCAAGTTCATACTCATAGCGAACGAATTATTTTCCAAATGGGCTGAAGCCATACCCCTTAAAAAAGCTGGGTTGAAAAACATCATTAGTTTTGTGAATTCCAACATCATCACCAGTTTTGGTGTCCCTCATACAATACTGATAGACAACGACACCAACTTCTTCTCTAGTGAGTTGGACAAGTTACACTAAGAGTATAGAATCAAAGCCAACTGTTCATCTCGCTACTACACGGCGGACAATGGGAATATAGAGGATTTCAACAAAACCCTATCCAACATACTCTAAAATATGGTAGATAAGGATAAGAAATTTTTACCATACAATCTCCTTCATGATTTTTGGGCTTATCGGACCATGACCCGCACTGCCACCCATGCAACCCCGTACTCACTAGTATACGGGGAAAAGGCTATTTTGCCTATCAAAATCCAAGTTCCATCACTTCATGTGGTCATTTTCAATCAAATGTCCATGGATGAGAAATCCCATAGATGGTTTGATGAGTTGGAGTAGCTATACGAAAAAAGGATGCACACTTTACACCATTTGGAAATTTACCAAAATCAGATCTCACAAGCCTTTTACAAAAAGGTTCGCCTTCGATATTTCCTAGAAAGAGAAATGGTGTTAATAATTAGAACCTCAATGATACATGAGAATAATCCCCAAAATCTTGAACCAAAGTGGGAAGGACCATATGTCATACATAGGGTTTATTCCAATGGAGCATACACCCTGATATCAATGGATGGAAAACTCATCACGACTCCCACAATCACAAAGCTCCTAAAGAAGTACTTCACATAACAGCTACCCTCATTTCATGGTACAAGATCTATAAACCTAAACTATGAGTTATAATACCCCCATGTCGTGGTCCAAACTCTATGACCTTAAACTACGAGTTATCATCCTGACCACATGGTGTTAAACTGTACAGTATTGGTCCACAATCTATGAACCTAAACTATGAGTTGTTGTCCTGGAAAACACGATGGTAAAATGTATGGTATTAGCCATGGTCCAAGTTCTATGACCCTAAAATATGAGTTATAACATGACCATATCATGGTCCAAACTCTAAGACCTTAAAATATGGGTAGTAATACCATGAAGCCATGGTCCAAACACTAAGACCCTAAACTACGAGTCATTGTCGTTTCCACATGACGATAAACTGTAAGGATCTCTCCCCTGAAACAAGAAATTAAACCATGAATCATGTCCTCACTGTAATATGTTAAACTACATGGCCCAAATAATCCTAATTGCATGACAATAAACTGAATGATATCTCACAGAACTATATATGACTTAATTCCTGCCCTCACAGTATACGTAGAGACGCCTTGATCCTCGATCTTGGCCCAGCCCCCCCACCAAAAAAATGCCTCCATCATATCCTCTACCTCCCAACACTTGTGAAGGAAACCCTATGTCAACTCCTTGTTTCTCACATCGAGTATAACTCACGTGAGATTAGAATCAGTGGTAAGGATTCTCTTACACAAACAAGTTATAGAGTAGTATGGTAGACCCGACATCCATAGATAATAAAAAAACAATGTTCTCGCACCCATATTTGAGTAAGATCGATATAGGGAATGTACAGAAATATGCATGGCTTGATTCCTACCCTTTCAGGATACGTAGTGATGCCCGGATTTGGAATCTCGGCCCATCCATCATAAAAAAATTCCCTCACATGTCTTTACACATGGACTGAGCCAGATAGGTACAAGGAATGTTCAGAACTACGTGCGGCTTGATTCCTGATCTTGCAGGATATGTAATGATGCCTGGATTTAGCATCCCAGCCTAGCTACAATAAAAAAATGCTCATTTCCCCGTACATAGGTCAGACTTGTATGAGGAGTCCATGAAAGGTCCTAATCACATGACAATAAACTGTGAAATTCTTCAAGAGTTATGTGTGTCACAGTTCCTAGTTTCACGAGATCCCGTATATGCCCCTCACTCATGAAAAGTTGAAATATCCTACTCCCCCCTATACATATGAGTCAGACTTATGTGGAAGCTCTAGTAGTTCACGGTTAGTCATGGTCTGGGTATTCTTTATGTTCCCAGGAACATCATTTCCATTTTTCAAACTCCATACCCCTGGAAAATTTGGATCCCCATAATCATTCATGGAAATTTGAGATGGAAGGCCAGTGTCCTATAAACACCTTTGTTTGACTATGCACATCATGCCTCGATGGATCTTCATATGTTTCCCACAAAAATAGCCATCAATCAAAGGTGAATTCATCCATGGGAGATTCCTCTCGTATCTGAGTATGCCCAATGGATTCCAAGACCCATTTCATCCAACCTAATTCAATTTTCCCTTGGGACTATGGTTTATATCTTCTATCATCGCTCAAATCTAAGGAAAGCCATAATATCCTGATTGCGATTAACTCAAAACTATTAAAGATCATTATGATAGTGTAATCGTCCTCACTGCATGACTCTAAACTACAAAACATCAAGTCCTCACCGCACGACATTAAACTGCGTTGCCAAAAGCATCCTTGTTGTATGACATTAAACTACATAGTAATGGTTTAAGCCTAAAGTTACCTCTTATGTTAGTTTCACTATTCTTAGGTAATGACCCAAAATCCTCGTAATCCCTTATTTCTCACACCATTCATAGATCACGTAAGCTTAAGGATCATAGCGTGAGATCCACCATGACATTATCGAAAAACAATCCAAAAATTTGGTCCTAGCAGCATGACCCTAAAAGGAATGTCATGGTTCTCATCCTTGAGAGGAACCCCATGTCCTGGACATGTGATGTTAAGTGATAGGGTACCCCAAAGATGGAAAAAATGGCTCACCCCATGTGTGAGTCATATCCACATAAGGGATACCTAATTCCATGAGTAAATCATAGCCCAAATGTTTCAAATATGTATGGATACCCCAAATGTTTCCATGCTCTGAGTGATCTTGAATCCCCATAATCATTCAAGGCCATCTGAGATGGAAGGCCAATTTCTTGAAGACACCTTTGTATAGGCACATCATGACCTGGTGGCTCTGCATATGTTTCCCACAAAAATAGCCACCAATCAAAGGAAAATTCATCTCTGGAGAGTCCTCTCTTATCTCAGTATGCCCAATGGCTTCCAAGACTCGTTCCATCCCTCAATATTCAAGGGACCTAAAAGTCATGGTTTACATTTTCCTCCCTACACACATCCTGGATATATCATAATATACGGGTCCAATTCATCTCTGGTCCCTTTTGAGGTTTCTAAGGATACCCCATCCATATGCGTGAAGGTGATCTTCATACAAAAGAAGAGTGCCCCCACTCATTTCTGGGAGAAGTTTAGCTAAAATTCCCCTTTTCATGTTCAGGTTCAACCCTTGTCTAAGGTCACATACCGTATTCAGAAAATTCCCAATATCCATCAAAGATGAAAGTCCAGTGCCCTACAAACACATTTTTTTTGACTATGCACATCATGCCCTGGTGGCTCTGCATATGTCTCCTACAAAACAACTATCAATCAAAGGAAAATTCATTCTCAGGAGATTCTTTTCCGGTTTCCGTATGATCAAATGACATTCATGTTCCGCCACACCCCTAATTTTGAAAACTTCTAGATAACAGCTTACATACCTTCTTCTTTCCAAATTCCCCTGACATAAAAAAAACTTCCAACCGAACTAACCATTTACTAGGTCTTCGATATGAATGTCCCTAATATTTTCATACACCACTTCTTAGGCCAACCACCCACTATGGATCCCAACATTAAAAAAAATTCAAAATGTTGCATAACCCTACCATGCCATCAAAGATGGAAGGATAGTGTCCTACAAATACCTGTGATTGACTATGCATATCATGCTCTGGTGGCTCTGCATATGTCATCTATAGAACAAACATCAATCAAAGGAAAATTCTTCCTCAAGAGAGTCCTTTCCGACCTATGTATGCATAAAATAGCCTCCGAGCCTCATTCATGTCCATAATTCGCAAATTTAGGGTCAAGAAAAATCCTTAATCCATTGTATAAAGGATATTAGAACATTCTTGGTTGACGAGTTCTGAATTGGGACCCCTGCCCCATTAAGTTTGGTCAAATTTGTTCATCCTAAAACATCAATAGTAAGTTTGATTGGAATGACTGTAAATCACCAATGAAAAATATGCCATACTCTCCAGAGTAAAAATCCACAGAAGGTATCTCTGGGTAAAAGTGAATTATCGGTTCATTAAAAAACATTGAGCCATCAAAAGAGACGCAAATCTTGTTAGGTCAAAAACCTACAAAGGGCGACCTAAGAAAAAGTCAAGTTATTCCCACTAAGCCCATGTAAAGTAGGCTTAGGAAAAAATTAGGGTAATAATGAAAAAGACATAAAAGTCCGTGAGGTGTTCCATAAAACCTCAGCAACAATTGAACTACGCTCGCTGAGTCCCACGACTCAAGAGAAAATTAGAGACTGAGTCGATTATTTCAGTTTACTGGTCATGGTTTAAAATTAATACTTGATCTAAATGATGTTTATATGATTGATTATGATGAATTAAAATGACAGTAAAATGAAAATAAAAAAGATATTAAGTCAAATTAGTTTCATTAAGCTCAACAAAAATGGAAGAACATCCCCAATCTGAAGTCTCTCCAAAGTATCAAAAAAGGAGGAGTACATATCATGATGTGGGATGGAGCTAAAATGTAAGAACCTAGATCTTCTTTTTAGGTATGTTTTTTCTTTTCTGTTCATTTTTGAGAAGAATAGTAATTTCAAGTAATTTTCAAAGTACACGTCGTGTGCTTTATGAGTACATGCCATGTACTTGGTTACCGCGGGTACCCGAGTGCTGGCCGTGTAGCGGCCATGCACACGACTGTGTGGGGGTGACTTAGAGGCTGCCTAAACTAGCGTATAGAAATGGTGAGTACA
The DNA here is from genome assembly GCA_963277665.1 of Viscum album. Classification (NCBI taxonomy): domain Eukaryota; kingdom Viridiplantae; phylum Streptophyta; class Magnoliopsida; order Santalales; family Viscaceae; genus Viscum; species Viscum album. The sequence continues at coordinate 156,378,930 of OY728138.1, forward strand.
TTCCATGTACTTAAAAATTACACACCGTGTACTTTATTTTTTTTCATTAAATGCACTAGGATCGCGTCTAATCACCAGAACTATCTTCTTCTAGGTTTTCTTCGTCCGAGAGAACCCGTACGACCACAATTTTTCTCCGAGCCCTTGAACCTCTATTCGATCTCCGATTGGACCACCGTTGATTGCGTTGGGATCGCCTCTGTAAGCTCTCACTTCTGCTTGAGCCTCATTTCATGATTCCTCTTCTTTCTCAAGTTATCCTCTGTTGAACATTTTAGACATTTTTTTAGATCTTTGACATTCTAAGGTGATTCAAGCCTCAAGGTTCATATATAGAGATATACTAATGTCAAGGTAGGTGGTTTGTGCCTTTTTGTTGAAAGTCCTTGAGTTTTCTGTGCAAATTTTTCTAATACCCATAAACGGGGTATTGCATGTTTACCATTTTAGCCCTATTGTTTGCCTTCTATACTTTTATGCTTGAGTAGATGATAATTGATTGTGAATAGGGTGAATTTCTATGCTTTAGATAGGTTTCCCATTCATGTTTTTCCTATTTTGACCTTTGGGTCTAGTTTGACCCTTAGGCTGTTGTTTACTTTCCCATGTCTAGTATTGTAGGATGGTGTGACTATTGTTCTATTATGATGTTATGCTGTAGAATTCTAGATAATTAGTTCTTGAGGTTTACCTTGGCCGATATGCATTGATACACTTGATTGACTTACACAGGTCCGTGAGAACCTGGTGTATAGACCATATAGAGAATGGACGTTGAGGGCTTCTCTAGAGTGTCTGTTTTACTTACGATGCGAGAACACAGGGGGAATTGACATTGAGTGATTCCTTAGAGTGTATGTAGTTCCTCAACGTAGGCCATAGAGGTAATGGGACGTAAGTACTTCCCTAGAGCGCCTTTAGTTACGATACAAGACTATAGGGGGAATTGACAATGAGTGCTTCCTTAGGGAGTCTGTTCTTAAGCTGAACCAGAGGGGTTAGACTGAGTGTACTACCCAGAGGGTTGCTTGTACTTGTTAGGTAGGACCAGAGGGGTTAGACTGAGTGTACTGCCTAGTGGGTTACCTATTTGTGTTTATCTTCTTGTTTAGTTGTTGCTTGATATTGAAACTGTGGTTTGTTTACTGTTGAGTACTTTCCTGTTTACTGTTTCCTGTACTTTTACCTGCCATATACTCATTGACTGTTAGGCATAGATCTCGTGGTGGTTGCCTATTGGGATTTAGTCTCACGCCCTATTTTTTCTATGCTTTTGGGACCAAACAGATTATATTGTTGCAGGTATAGACAAGGTCAAGCGCCCTTCTACTTCAGGTACTTGACATGCTGTGGAGCTGGAGAGCACGGGACCAAGATTAGGCTTGCGATTATGTGGAGCTAATTATTGTTTTTCTTTTGTACATGGTTTAGTACTGTATTTCAGCGTTGTGATTTATTTCACTGCTTTCCTAGACATATGTATCTTGCATCATTTTATATATGTGCTCCAGTTTATTCCACCAGTCTTCCACTGTTTATTTTTGTATGATATTATTACTACTTCCACTCTTGTATGTATTTGTTTACTTCCGCTGTGTACTCTGCCAAGCAGGGCATCGTTTCTCCACTATCACACCCAAGTCCCTCGCTGTTAGTCGGTAGCCTCTGGAATTTGGGAAAATGTGCTTGAGGCCGTGTGACCAACCAGGTACGGGGCACCTCTGGGTGGCTTCCGAAACCAGGACGTTACAAAGTGGTATCTGAGGAAGTTCTTTTCTATTGACTTACTGTTTGGATCCTATAGTCAGGGATATGACGAAATAGGTACTTGGTAATAATCTATGTCAAGGATTAGCTAACTCGTGTATAGGGAAAAGTCAATCTACCTCGTTAATGCAATTTTCTAGTTTTGCAAGTTTATGGTTACCTTGATTTTCACTGTTAGGGGACTCACATGTTTTGTGCTGGTTATTATTTATGTTATTGAGGTTCTATTTCTATTGCAACCCAATGAGATGAGGGTATTCCATCTCATGAATCATATATACACTTGCTAGAAATAACATGTGATTAATTCTTGCCGTGCTATCTAGGGTGCATTAGCAATTTCATGTTGTTTTGATAGATGTTGTGTAGAATATGCATGCTGTTGTGATAGATGCCTTGATAAAATACTTTCTATTTGATAGGGTATTGGTTGTGTAAGGTTTTTTCTGAATGAATTCCAAACTTTTGTTCTTGAGGTGTTATGGGCCCTCATGGAGTGGAATTTGGTAAATCATTGCCTTGTTTACCTTATTATAACATGTATGAGATGCCAAGATTTGATTCGTGGGGAGTATGGGCCCTCACAAATCAGAATTTAGCACTTTCAATGTTTTTTTAGTGTTTTTCTGGGCTCCGAAGTAGTTTCTAAGGCTTACTGTCAAAAAAAAACCTAGAATACACACCGTGTAGTTTTGACTACATGCCATGTGTTCTTCTGTTCAGGAAGAAACTGCTTTTCTTAAGTACACGCCGTGTACCGTACTTACACACCGTGTAGTCTCTAGCCGTGTCTTAAGCCGTGTGGGTAGGGACACGGGATAGGGAAAACCTGGAGTGAACACGCCGTGTACCATCTAAACACGTCGTGTTATGTTGACCCTGTTCCCACCCGTGTCACTAACAACACAGGTTGGTCGAGTCTTATCTTATACACGCCGTGTCAGGCTTGAACACACCGTATAGTGTAATCCTAGGAACACAGACGAGTAGCTAACAACACAGGTCGATGTAGTCTCTTCTTACACATGCTGTGTCCACCTGGAACACGCCGTGTAGACTGATCCTTGTGTTAGGCTGTGTCACTAACAACACAAGCTAGGTGAAGCTTGTCCAGTACACGCCGTGTCTACTATGAACATGCCGTGTAGTCTTGTCTTAAGAAAACCGTGTGGCTTAACCATATAGAAGGACTCGGGTAGAGAAAGGGTATTCAATTACACGCCGTGTTTTAGGTGAACACGCCATGTGTTTGGGGTGTTACACTACTAGTTTTGGAAGAAGTACATGCCCATGTGAATGACTTAAGGGAACATGCTGTGTAGGGGTTATACACACCGTGTAGTCATGTTTTCTAAAACTTGAATGTTTGCTTTATCTTGTTCCCTTCTTACACTTCTATGTTTCATTCCCTATTAATCCTGATTTAAGGTGTTCATTTGACCTTTCAGATTCATGCCACTAAGATGTACTCCGGTTGTCCACCAGTTACAGGGCAGTGATCAGACGCCGGATACGGCTGATTAGGGACTTCCCGCAGATCCTTCTGTTTTACTAGTCTTGGAACCATTAGTTATACCGGATACTGGTGTTGATGCACAGTTCAGGGAAGGCTTCATGAGGATGATGCAGAGTTTTTAGGGAGCACCACCTCCTTCCCCGTCAATGGAAGATTTGATGTGGGTTTTCCAGAAGCATCATCCTCCCACTTTCTCAAAGGAAGGAGGACCTTAGGCTACATAGTCATGGCTAGAATCCATGCTGACGATCTTTGAGCATCTGGAGATGCCTACAGAGAGGAGGGTCAAGCTTGCTACCTATATGCTTTGGGACTCCGCAAAGAGGTGGTGGGATGTGATCTCATAGGCGGGACGCCAGCAGGTTATGGCGTGGGATGAGTTTCAGCACATCATATATGAATACTTCTATCCAGAGACCTTGAGGGCCGATAAAGCTTGAGAGTTTATGAGTCTGGAGTAGGGAACTCTTTTTTTCATGGAGTATTCCTCCCACTTTACCGAGATGCAACACTTCACGCCTATTCCAGGAGGTGATCAATTATTCTTGGCAAGGAAGTTTGAGGATGATCTGAGGCACGACATCCGTTCACAGGTGAACATCTTTAGGTTGACTTCCATCACTTCTATCATAAACCATGCGCTGATCACGGAGCACAATCTATGGGATTCCAGAGTTGTGAGCCCAGGCGGCTCAACATCTGGATTTATAATCCCTCCTACTGATAGTAGGAAGCACCGTAGGGAGTCTTCACGCGGTGATCCTAGAAGGAGATACACTTCTTATGGTAGCCATTTGGTTTGATACCAATATGGTAAGAGTGGCCATATGAGGCCACACTGCCCGAGAGACCTAGTGGAGTGCCTATCTTATGGAAAGATGGGTCATCTTGAGCGCTTCTGTCAGATCTTCTCACCAGCAATTGGTGACAGGGGTTCTTCTATGACTCCTCGTTCAAGAGAAGCACCACCAGTTTCTCACCAGTCTGGGAACTAGAGTTCTTCTGACTGTTCAGGCTGAGTTGGAGTTCGTGGCCATGGTGGTCAGTCACCGGTCTTTCAACAACAACAGAGTGGATCAGCTCAGAGTGATCAGGCAGGGTCACAAGCCCATGGAGCAGGCCAGACCTTTACAGTAGAGCATACCCAGTAGGAGCAGGATCCCAAACCTTCTACATTCGAGGTACGATCCTTGTTGCCTTAGTTTTATCTTCATCCCTTTTCGATAAGGGGCTTCCCATAGCTTTATATCTGTTATTGTTATGGAGAGCCTTGGGCTCTGCATCTTTTCTTCTGCCAAAATTTTTACACTAGACACTCCGTTGGGGACTAGAACGGCTAGTGTACGTCAGTGCAAGGAGTTACCTCTAGAGGTTGGTGGGCGTCACTTCTTATGAGATCTCTATGTCCTAGATATGACATGCTATGATGTCATTCTCAGAATGGACTGGCTAGTTCCCTTCCAGGCAGTCATCAATTTCTATCACCATAGGGTGAGTTTTACATCACCAGAGGGTGAATCATTTCTTCATAAGGGCGAATGGGATGTCCAGGAGAGCATAGCGGGACCCGAGCATCATGGGTTGAGAGGAGTTACAACCCATATTTCTAGTCTATATCTAGTTGACCAGGGGACTTCACAGTTAAACTTTCCAGTGGTGGATCATTTCAGGGACGTCTTTCTAGAGGACTTTTTAGGTTTGACTCTGAAGTGAGAGGTGGAATTTTCTATTGAGATCATTCCAGGAGAAACACTAGTTTCCATTACTCCTTATAGGATGGCTACACTAGAGTTTCAGGAGCTCAAGAAGCAGTTGGAGGAGTTTCAGGCAAAGGGTTTCATTCGACCCAGTATTTCTCCTTGGGGTTCATCTGTCTTGTTTGAGAAGAAGACAGATGGCACCCTCAGGATTTGTGTGGATTATCGGAAGTTGAACCAATTGACAGTCAAGAACTAATATCCTTTACCAAGTATTGACAATCTCATTGATCAGATTTGAGGAGCCCAGGTGTTCTCAAAGATTTAATTGAGGCCCGGTTATCATTAGTTGCGCGTTAGACCATCTGATATAACTCTGACATCCTTTTGGAGTAGGTATGGTCTATACGAGTATATGGTTATGCCGTTCGGTCTCACAAATGCGCCTGTAGTGTTCATGGCATTGATGAAATGAGTGTTCCATTCGTACTTGGATTATTTCATGGGTTTCTTCATGGATGATATCTTGGTGTACTCTCACACTCGAAACGACCATGCTACCCATATTGAGATCATTCTGAGTACACTGAGAGAGCATCATTTATATGCTAAGCTCTCAAAATTCCACTTTTGGATGGATCAGATTCACTTCTTGGGTCATGTTATCTCAGAGACTGGAGTGTCAGTAGACCCAAAGAAAGTGAGAGCAGTAGTCTCCTGGGAGAAGTGGAAGAACGTCTTTGAGGTGCGGAGTTTTATAGAGCTGGATGGATACTACAGACATTTCATTCAGGACTTTTCACACTTAGAAGCACCACTTAAAAGTCTAACTAAAAAGGGTGCAAAGTTCTTATGGTTAGATTCCTATGAGTCAGCCTTTTAGGAGATGAAAGGGAGGTTGACTTCAACACCGATACTAGTATTTCCAGAGCCGGGAAAGATCCATACTGTGTACTGTGATGCTTCAGGTATCAGGCTGGGAGCTGTGCTTATGAAGGAAGATGGATTCATTGCGTATGGGTCTCAACAGTTGAGACCACATGAGAGGAACTACCCAACAAATTATCTCAAGTTGGCTACAGTTTTTCATTCCATATGCTGTTGGAGACATTATCTTCTAGTAGAGAAATTTGTGGTTTTCACAGACCACAAAATTCTCAAGTACATATTCACTCAGTGTGATCTGAATTTGAGACAACGATGGTGGGTTGAGTATCTTCAGTCCTTTGACTTTGAGCTTGCCTACACGCCTGGGAAGTGCAACACGGTAGCTGATGCATTGAGTAGAAGGACTCAGATACAAGCATTTCAGGAGGCCAGTAGTGAGTGGCAGCTTATGACTCTGTTCTATGAGATGCATTTGGAGGTGCATGACAGGCAGGGGAAGACTTTTCTTTCTTTTGTGGCTGTTACCTCTACCCTTCTTGATCAAGTATGAATGAGACAACTATCAGATTCTAAAGGCCTAGTTCTGTGGGAAAGTGTTTTAGGAGAGGACCCTATTCCTGGATGGACCATAGGCGAGGATGGGATTTTGCGCTTCCAGGGGCGCGTATCGGTGCCAACAGACATATGCGAGGAACTGATGCAGAAATATCATTCCTCAGTTTGGGTAGTGAATCCTGGTGTCACTAAGATGTATCGTGATCTACACCATTAGTATTGGTGGCCAGGTATGAGGAGAGACGTTGCAGGTTTCATCATGAGGTGTTCCACCTGTCAGCAGGTGAAGGTGAAGCATCAGCAACCAACATGGATTTTGCAGTAGTTACCCATTCCCGAGTAGAAGTGGAATGATGTCGCGATGGATTTCGTAATAGGGTTGCTGAGGTCGCATTGATGAAATGATGCTGTATGGGTTTTCATTGATAGACTCACGAAGGTTGGTCATTTCTTGCCGATCAAGGAGAACTTCTATCACAACCCCCTCCCACCAAAGATGCCTCTCCCGAGCTGGAAATGGTGAAAGGGAGATAATGACCCCCGAGTCCCACCTCCAGTAGGCCCCGGAGTGGTGACTAGCACCAAGGGTATGAGTTTTCACAAATATGGGAGGCATTACCCTTTTTATTATTCAAGATCGAGAAATAGGATGAGTCAAACACCAAAAGAAAAAGGAACAAGTAAATGAATATAAACCCAAAACCAAACCCATATGCATGTTTTATACAATACTGAAACAAAATTACAAGTACAAGAAAAGATACAAAGTACGATACAAAAAAGAAAGAAAAAACTACAACAACAAAAAACTCCAACGCCCAACTAGAAAGTTCCCGCACGGTCCCTGAAGTCCTCCAGAAAACCTGAAAGTAAACGTAGGGTGAGAATACAAGTATACTCAGTAGGAAAACCTAAATCTCTAGTGCACAGGTGGGGAGAAATCCTAATTCCCTGTGAGAAAACAGAAGGAACTAGAGCCTAGCAAGGAATCTATCCACCCAACCTTACCAGCCACACTCACCAAATATCGCAAGTCAATAGAGTAGTATAGTAATATTATCAAAGTATGGGTACCCCGCACCACCTTCCCACTGAATACTGCTCAATCCCTCATGCCTAACGCTATGATGCTTCCCCCTCTTCCTGAGATAGTGCCGCAACCGGGCCATATGAAGCTCGAGCTAGTGCTGCAACCTAGTTATACGAAGCTCATAGTATCCTTCCTGCACTCAATCCTTGGCCATAACCACATCTCATCCCAAAGACACCTGGGAACCACATCACATCTCATCCCGAAGACACCTAGGAACATATCACATCCTCATCCCAAAGACTCTTGGGAAACATCTGTCATAACCTACCTGAAGGATCTTGAGCTATAGAACCTGGAAGAGGGAGCACAGGGAAGAACAGTAACTAGCCATCCTTTAGATGTTTGAGAATATCACCCCGTCCCATGGGTGTTCAGAACATAGTGTTCAACATGGGTGGGGTGCGTAAAGAAACATAAAACGTATATATTTATATAATTATATCAACCACGCAGCCCATCCTAAGGCTTCTATAGAAAAGATCTGAGCACATGCCTCGACACTGCTACGTCAAAAGTATTCACACAATAAACACCCCCAAAGCCCATTAAGATTTTCATGTTTCAATAGTTTTAGTTTATCAGTTCCATAACTACCGAGCAACTAACAACAACCAAACCAGATCAAACGTTTGCAAAACATATCCCTGCCAACCACAAATAAAGTTAGGGAAAACACAAGCAACACAACACCATTTTCTTTTATCAGCCAAACAATTCCATTGATTTTACGTATTTAATCAACTACCATGTCCCAAAATTAATTAGCTAACTCTTCCAATTTTTATTCATATGCACAACCCATCCCTGCAACCCTGCTGCCAACCACCATAATCACAAACACATTGGAAACAATACCCATACCACATCATCATTCCTTTGATAGCATTTTCCGCAGCTCTGCTTCCCATCATAACCATATCATACACGCCAACCCACAACCAAGCCAACCGCAGCCCCGCTGCTCACCCATTCCACAATAACCCATGAAAAAACCCTGCACATAACTAAACCACAACCAATACCCACAAATCCATTCTTTCATTTAGTTTAAACTGGGTGATCATACAAGGGTTCCATGTATTTATTTAATTAACCAACTTTTCCTGATTAACCAATTTCTACATTCTATGAAATTCCATACACAAAACAATCTAGAAAAATAGGGCAACATTTAATTGCACAAGAAAAGGCCCCCAATGACCAGGATTTTTAGTAGGCATAAGCCTATTCAATTCCCAACATAATCAAAGGATAATCATTGATGGAAATAAAACAACAATATCAACAAAATATCCCCAAACCCATTCTTTAACTAGTTATTATCTTTATTTACCGATTCAAATGTATCTCATGAAAACAAGAGGATACCCACCCCGCAAGATGAAAGAGAGAGAGAGAGATGAAGGTAAGATCCCTACCTCAAAGGTTTTTGACGAAACCCCCAACAAACGAAGAACGCCCAAGAAAGCCGGGTTGATTCTCCAAGAATCCTCCTCAGATCTCCTCTCCTAACACAACCAAGACCAAATATCATCATATTTGGCATCCACACAATTAGATATACCCATAACGGGTGTAGATCTAAGAAGCCGAGAGAAGAGGAAAAGTATATCTAAGTATATCTAGCAACCAAACAAGAATGATCACATACCTCAAGTAACCGGCTTCGATTTTCCAATAGAAACCTTTAGATTGCCTCAAAAAATGCTTGGGAGAGGTTCTTCTACCTTCAAGGGAGGGTAATCCCGAGTTATGGCCGCTTAGGAGCTTAAAAAAGAAAGTTATATGAAAAACGGTCAAGATCCACAATTTTAGGATCTAGTTTAAGTGGCCGCACGATTAGTTCTCACGGTTTAACAAACCGTGCGCTAACCGTGCATTAGCTACTGCCTTGGCCACCCTTCTCGCACGGTTTGTACACATGGTTTAGACAAACCGTGCACTGTCCGTGTAGGAGATAATGCCTCCAAAACCAACTATGCACGGTTTGGCTGCATGGTTTAGACAAACCGTGCGCCGCCCGTGCGAAAGCTAATGCCCTTTAGTTCTCCTTAGAAGTTCACCCAAGCGCACCCCCAAGCCACTACTCCAAATCATAGGTAGTTAGAAACATCAAAATTACCTGAAGACATAGCATGATGTTACAGTTTACAACTATCTACTGTTGAAACAGTTCATCAAAAAGGAAGATTTCAGAAAATCATTGGGGATAAGTTATCTTGACCTCCCGGAACGCCTCTGACACCACATTTTTACAAACTAATAGACCAGAGTGGTCTGGGCCATTACATCAGATACCTCTCAAAACATTCTCATCCTCGAGAATTAAAAACCAACCCATAAAGAGGGGAAAGGTCCGAACAACCACCCCACAAGATAACTCTTAGGGATCTCATCATAACAGGAATCCAACCACTATCCTAATTATATGAGTCGGGGAATTCCTTACCCCATGTCGAGATATTATCCACTTTAGGCGGCACTGAATTGCCTGTGCGGGTTTAATCACATCCACATTAATGCATCTCGATTAGGGATTAGGTACTCCCACCCCCATAATTTAGGATTTCTCATACACACACTTCCCCCAACACCGTACAAAACAAGCAATACACTGACCCAAAACATGGATTGGGGAAGTCCTTCTCCCATGTCAAGATACTATCCTCTTTGGGCGGCACTGACTCACTCGTACGGGTTTAATCACATCTACATTAATGCGTCTTGATTAGGGATCATGTCCTACTCTCCCCACATGTTAGGACTCTTCACACACATTTAAAGGAAAGATGGAAACAACTTAGCATTATAGACTCATGAAAAACAAGGTCCAGGCCCAAAGCATGGGCGGGAATGAGTTCCAACAAAAGAGTGTGATTATCCTGAATTTAAAAAAAACATAAACGAGAGCATTTAAGTAAAACCGAAAACATATCTCTCGATCTCTGGCCTTTCTAAGGTTGCTGCTTCTATTGCGTGTAACTGTCCGCATCCCACTCCTCTGCCTCTCTGTTGACGTCCACCTCCTCGACCACATCCCGGTTGGGGTCCTTGAGGAACTCCCTGTGGTTTTCCACCACTTTATCTAGCTCCCCTTAGAGGGACTGTATCCTATTGCTACTAGAAGGGTCGGGTTGGGAACTGCTACTTGGGCTGGGGCTGAACCTGGCCAGTCCCTCCATACTGAGTCTGAAAAGGGAAATATCTGCCAAGATGACCAAGATTCCCACACACAAATCACCTTGGTCCCTGGCCCACAAAAAACGGGCGGAAATTGTGAGATTGGTATGGGACCTACTAAAGTCTACTCCTTGTCGGTCGAAACTTGGAAGGTCCTATTGCTAGGGATCTACCGCTGACTGCCTCCTTCTTGGATGAACTTGGGTGACTCCTCTCTCACGGTGGACCTACTTGTGAGTGCATCCTCTCGATTATCTCCACCTTTTTCTGTACTTGCAGGTACGTTGGTATGGTGAAATGGGTCACCACGCACCGAATAGAGGGGTGAAGTGTCTCCTCTAAACGTCTGGATCAGGAATCCTCATCTGGAAAGAGATTCGGGGAATAACGGATGAGATCTTTAAACTTCACCCTTGTTCCCGCACTGACATGCTTCCTTGTTGGAGATAAAACAATTCCTACCCGTCATCAGCCTTCCTCATTGAGGAAATAAGTTCCTCGCAGAACTCCTTCTTGAAGTTAGCCCATAGAACTTCTGTCTCCTTCCCCTTCCCAAGGTAAAGCATCCACCACTGACGTGACGCTCCTCGTAGCTGGCTTACTACTAGAGGAACCCAATACTCTGATAGAGACCTGATCAGCCCAAAGGTGATCTCAAGTTCCTCCAACCAACTCTCTGATTACGTATCCGAAGTGCTGCCTTCATACTTCTTCATGCTCTGTCACTAGAAAGCACGTAACATGCGCTGCCACAAGTCATCTTCCTCCTCTTAGCCAATCCTCAGCTGATCGACTGTTTAAAACTACTTGGCCTCGACTGCCCGAGTCACCCGGGAATGACGTCCAGGTGCCATAGTTGTACGGTAAACAAGGAACGCCTAAGCCCAAGTAGTAAGGGAATTTTCTCAAGGTTACATTTTATCATTTTATTTCAATTTCTTTCCCAGAACACCTAAATCAAATACAACACAAATCATGATGATGCATGTACCTTTTCTAGGGTCCCTACCCTGCAATTAATTTAGTCTTACTTGGTTGTTTGTTAAGCTCATAGTCCTTGCATCAGATCACGGGGGGCCCTAAAATCCCATGTTCTAGCCAGTCTTCCCTGACCTATGTCACACACCAAGATCAGCCAACACTGCTGCCCAACCATTCCATGCAATCCTCACTGTGCCTAACTCTAGAATCTATCCTATCTCTCAACCATCAGCCTCTGATACCATTCTGTCACGACCCCCACCCACCAAAGATGCCCCTCCCAAGCTGGAAATGGTGAAAGGGAGATAATGACCACCGAGTCCCGCCTTCAGTAGGCCCTGGAGTGGCGACTAGCACCAAGGGTATGAGTTTTGACAAATATTGGAGGCATTACCCTTTTTATTATTCAATATTGAGAAATAGGATGAGTCAAACACCAAAATAAAAAGGAACAAGTAAATGAAGATAAACCCAAAACCAAACCCATATGCATGTTTTATACAATACTAAAACAAAGGTACAAGTACAAGAAAAGATCCAAAGTATGATACCAAAAAGAAAGCAAAAACTGCAACCAACAAAACTCCAACGCCCAACTAGCAAGGTCCCACACGGTCCCTAAAGTCCTCCTAAAAACCTGAAAGTAAACGTAGGGTGAGCATAAAAGTATACTCAGTAGGAAAACCTAAATCTCTCGTGCACAGGTGGGGAGACATCCTAATGCCTCATGAGAAAATAGAAGTAAACAGAGCCTAGAAAGGAATCTATACACCCAACCTTACCAGCCGCACTCACCAAATATCGCAAGTCAATAGAGTAGTATAGTAATATTATCAAAGTATGGGTACCCCACACCACCTTTCAACTGAATACTACTCAAGACCTCATGCCTAACACTCTGATGCTTCCCCCTCTTCCTAAGCTAGTGCTGCAACCTGGCCATACGAAGCTCGAGCTAGTGCCGCAACCTGGCCATATGAAGCTCATAGTATCCCACCGGCACTCAATCATCGTCCATCATAGTATCCCGCTGGCACTCAATCCTCATCCATAACCACATCTCATCCCCAAGACACCTGAGAACCACATCACATCTCATCCCGAAGACACCTGGGAACATATCACATCCTCATCCCGAAGACTGTTGGGAAACATCTATCATAACCTGCCTGAAGTATCTTTGGATATAGAACCTGGAAGAGGGATCACAGGGAAGAATAGTAACCAACCATCCTTTAAATGTTTGAGAATCTCACCCTCCATCCCATGGGTGTTCGGCACATAGTGCTCAACATGGGTGGGGTGTGTAAAGAAACATAAAACGTACAAATTTTTATAATTATATCAACCACTCAGGCCATCCTAAGGCTTCTACACAAAAGATCTGAGCACATGCCTCGACACTGCTACCTCGAAAGTATGCAAACAATAAACAGACCCAAAGACCATTAAGTTTTTCATGTTTCAACACTTTTAGTTTATCAGTTTCCTAACTACCGAGTAACTAAAAACAACCAAACCATATCAAATGCTCGCAAAACATATCCCTACCAACCACAAATAAAGTTAGGGAAAACACAAGAAACACAACACCATTTTCTTTTATCAGCCAAACAATTCCATTGATATTTCGTATTTAATCAAATACCATGCCCCACAATTCATTATCTAACTCTTCCACTTTTTATTCATATGCACAACCCATCCCTAAAGCCCTGCTACCAACCACCATGACCATAAACACATTGGAAACAATACCCGTACTACATCATCATTCCTTTGATACCATTTTCCACAGCTCCACTGCCCATCACAACCATATCATATACGCCAACCCACAACCAAGCCAACTGTAGCCCCGCTTCTCACCCGTTCCACAAAAACCCATGAAACACCCCTTCACATAATTAAACCCCAACCAACACCCAGAAATTCATTCTTTCATTTAGAAAAAACCTAGGTGATCATACAAGGGTTCCAGGTATTTATTTAATTAGCCAACTTTTCATGATTAACCAATTTCCACATTTATTGAAATTTCATCCACAAAACAATCCAGAAAAACAGGGCAACATTTAATTGCGCAAGAAAAGGCCCCCAACGACCATGATTTTCAGTAGGCATAAGCCTATTCAATTCACAACATAATCAAAGGATACACATTTATGGAAATAAAACAACAATATCAACAAAATTTCCCCAAACCCGTTATTTAACCAGTTATTATATTTATTTACCGGTTCAACCGTATCTCATGAAAACAAGAGGATACCAACCCTGCAAGATGCAAAAAATAGAGAGAGATGAAGGTAAGATCCCTACCTCAAAGGTTTTTGACGAAACCCCCAACAAACGAAGAACACCCAAGAAAGACGGGTTGATTCTCTAAGAATCCTCCTTAGATCTCCTCTCCTTACACAGCCAAGACCAAATCTCATCATATTTGGCATCCACACACTTAGATCTACCCATAATAGGTGTAGATCTAAGAAAATGAGAGAATTGGAGGAGTAGATCTAAGTATATCTAACAACCAAACAAGAACGATCACATAACTTAAGTAACTAGCTTTGATTTTCCAAGAGAAACCTTCAGATTGCCTCCAAAAATGATTGGGAGAGGTTATACTACCTTCAAGGGAGGGTAATTTCGATTTATGGCCACTTAGGATCTTAAACAATCAAGTAAGAGGCAAAACGGTCAAGATCCACAATTTTAGGATCTAGTTTAAGTGGCCGCACAGTTAGTTTGCACGGTTTAACAAACCGTGCGCTAACCGTGCGTTAGCTACTGCCTTGGCCGCCCTTCTTTCATGGTTTGGCTGCATGGTTTAGAAAAACTATGCACCGTTCGTGTGGGAGCTACTGCATCCAAAACCAACTATGCACGGTTTGGCTGCACGGTTTAGACAAACCGTGCGCCGCCCGTGCGAAAGATACTGCCCTTTAGTTCTCCTTAGAAGTTCACCCAAGCGCACCCCAAAGCCACTACTCCAAAATAGAGGTATCTAGAAACATCAAAAGTACATGAATATATAGTGTGATGTTACAGTTTACAACTGTCTACCATTGAAACAGTTCATCAAAAAGGAAGATTTCAGAAAAGCGTTGGGGATAAGTTATCTTGACCTCCTGGAATGCCTCTAACACCACATTTTTACAAAGTAATGGACCAGAGAGGTCCGGGCCATTACACCTTCAGTGTTGATGAGTTGGGATGGTTGTAAATTCGTGAGATTGTACGTCTTCATGGAGTTACACACTCCATCATTTCAAACAGGGATGCATGTTTTACTTCACAGGTCTGGCAGGGGCTATAAAAAGCTCTGGGTACATAGGTGCTTTTGAGTACATCTTACCACCCCCAGACCAATGGCCAGTCCAAGCGTATGATTTAGGTACTTGAGGACATGCTCCGAGCATGAATCCTGGATTTTGGAGGTTCTTGGGAGAAGCACACACCTCATGTGGAGTTTTCCTATAATAATAGTTTTCAAGAAACTATTCATATGGAACCTTATGAGGCTTTGTACGGTAGGACATGCCAATCACCATTATGTTGGCTGGAGGTAGGAGAGTCAACTTTGGTGGGACCTCATCTTGTCCAAGAGACTATAGATCAGATATAGTTGATTCAGAAGAGGATGTCTACAATATAGTCCCGACATAAGTCTTATGCTGATCAGTGGAGAAGACCTCTGGAGTTCGAGGTTGTGGATCAGGTTTTCCTGTGCGTCACACCGAGGTTGGGACACAAGAGGATTGGGATACATGGTAAGATTTCTCCAAGGTACGTCGGGCCGTTTGAGGCACTGGAGAGAGTTGGGCCGGTTGCCTATCGGTTGCAGTTACCTCAGAGGTACCGAGCTATACACGACGTCTTCCATGTTTCTCAGCTTCGACGTTACTTTTTAGACCTGTATCATGTTTTCCAACCCGAGGAGGTTGAGTTGAAAGTGGACACATCTTTCGAGGAGCATCCTATCTGGATTTTCAATCGCAGTATGAAGGTTCTCCGTGGCTGGTTTGTTCCTCTGGTACATGTTCTTTGGTAGCACGGGTGAGTACAGAACGAGACTTGGGAGAGGGAGGCTGATGTACAATCGCAGTGGTTGGAGTTGTTCAGGGTTTCTTCTTCTATTCCACCTTGCTAGGGAAATTTTGGGATGAATTTATTTAAGGGGGGAAGTTTGTAAGAACCTAGATATTCTTTTCAGGTATGTTTTCCCTTTTCTGTTCATTTTTGAGAAGAAGATGAATTTCTGGAAATTTTTGAAGTACACATCATGTACTTTATGAGTACATGCCATGTACTTGGTTACCACGGGTAGCCGGGTACTGGCCGTGTAGCGGCCATGGACACATCCATGTAGGCATAACTTGGAGGCCGCCTAAAGCGGAGTACAGAAACAGTGAGTACACACTGTGTACTTAAAAAGTACACGCCGTGTGCTTTATTTTTTTTCATCAAACACATCGGGGTCGCGTCTAATCGCCAAAACCATCTTCTTCTAGGTTTCCTTCATCTGAGAGAACCTATACGACCACAAGTCTTCTCTGAGCCCCTGATCCCCTGTTCGATCTCCGATTCGACCGTCATCGATTGCATTGGGATCGACTCGGTAAGCTCTCTCTTCTTCTTGAGCCTCATTTTATGATTCATCTTCTTTCTCAAGTTATCCTCTTTTGAACGTTTCAGACGTTTTTTTAGATCTTTGACATTCTAAGGTGATTCAAGCCTTGAGGTTTACATATAGATATCTCCTAACATCGAGGTAGGTGGTTTGTGCCTTTCTGTTGAAAATCCTTGAGTTTTATGTGAAAATTTTCCCAATACCCATGAATGGGGTATTGAAAGTTTACCGTTTTATCCTTATTGTTTTCCTTCTATACTTTTATGCTGAGTAGATGATAATTGATTGTGAATAGGGTGAATTGTAGTGCTTTGGCTATGTTTCCCATGCATGTTTTTCCTATTTTGATCTTTGGGTCTAGTTTTCCTGTTAGGCTGCTGTTTACTTTCCCATTCCTAGTATTGTAGGATGGTGTGACTGTTGTTCTGTTATGATGTTATTCTATAGAATGCTATCCAAGTAGTTCTTGAGGTTTACCTTGGTCGATATGCACTACTATACTTGCTTGACTTACACAGGGCTGTGAGAACCTGGTGTATAGACCATATGGAGAATGGACGTTGAGGGATTCTCCAGAGTGTTTTTTTTACTTACGATGTGATACCACAAGGGGAATTGATGTTGAGTTCTTCCTCAGAGTGTCTGTAGTTCCTCGATGTGGTCCATAGAGGGAATGGGACATAAGTTCTTCCCTAGAGTTCCTTTAGTTACGATATGAGACTATAGGGGGAATTGACAGTGAGTGCTTCCTCAGAGAGACTATGCTTAAGCTAAACCAGAGGAGTTAGACTGAGTGTACTACCCAAAGGGTTGCTTGTACTTATTAGGTAGGACTAGAGGGGTTAGAATGAGTGTAATGCCCATAGGATTACTTGTTTTTGTTTATCTACTTGTTTAGTTGTTTCTAGATATTGAAACTGTGGTTTATTTGTTGTTGAGTACTTTCCTGTTTACTGTTTCTTGTAATTTTACCTGCTATATACTCATTGACTATTAGGCACAGATCTCGTGGTGGTTTCTTATTGGGATTTAGTCTCACATCCTGTTTGGGCCATGCTTTTGGGCCCAAACAGATTATATTGTTGCAGGTATAGACAAGGGAAAGCGCCCTTCTACTTCAGGTACTTGACATGCTGTGGAGTTTTCGAGCACGAGACCAAGCTTAGGATTTCGATGTTATAGATTTGATTACTGTTTTTATTTTTTACATGGTTTAGTACTGTATTTCAGCATTGTTCTTTGTTTCGATGCTTTCCTAGACATATGTATCATGAATAATTTTATATATGTGCTCCATTTTATTCTATCAGTCTTCCGCTGTTTATTTTTTCATGATATTATTACTGCTTCCACTCTTGTATGTATTTTTTTACTTCCACTGTGTACTTTTCCAATGATGACATAGTTTCCCCACTATCACACCCAAGTCCCTCGCTGCTAGTTGGCAGCCTCTGGCGTTTGGGGAAATGCGCTTGAGGCCATTTGACTAACCGGGTATGGGGCACCTCTGGGTGGCTTCTGGAAATGGGATGTACATAAAATAAGGCTTGGTTCACCCTTTACAGAAGGATGGAAAGTGATTTCCTTGGATCATCAATAGTTTTCTCCAAAGAATCTCTCTTCTCTATTTCAATGTTGACCGTTGGACACACCTGCTCTAGAATGACTTTAAGGCCCCACCCATTCTTCTAGATGGATTTGTAGTTGCCACATGAAGAGGCCAGTTGATCCCTAAAACTTGCTGCATGGGCCTCTCACTCCCACAGTTATTCCTTTTGGGTGTCCACCAAATCACGAGCCTTCACCTCCTTGGCCGTTAAGTGATCAAGTTCCTCCGAAACATCTCATAAGGTCATCACCTGATGATGGGAAGAATTGAACTTGGATAGTTTGTCCTTATAGGAGGCAATGTATTCTTGGGAGATTGTGATTTGGTATATGAGGAGGTGTAAGTGCTGATAATTGAATCCACTATAACCCATATCGGTGAATAATCACCGAATATTGTCAGTATCGTCAGCAAAATTGGCCATAGGTGTCTCCGCGACAAGAGCACATAACTGGGGCCATGACTTCTTTCGCACTACCTAGTGCCTCCCCGTGGCACCAGTACCTTGATCCTCCTCCACCGCAAAATTTATATAAGTAGGAAGTAATATTTGGGAGGGACCTAAAATAGGTCACCCAAGATGGGGGTCTCTCTTTGCCCTTAGATGGTTCAATCACTGGAGCCAGATGCGGAGGACTAGCTATAGCTTCTAGGGTGGCCGATGATACTCTGCTAGTGCCAACCTCATTAAGGTCTTGGGAAGTATCCGAAGGAGGGGAGAAGTATAAATCACTCCCCACTAAGATAGTTTGTACCGATGAATCCCCTCCCAGACACTTTTGATGGTGAACCGAGCGTCTTATTACCATAAGGGAAAGAATAGGTGGTGTATCCATCGTGGCTGCTGTAGGGAGAGAAGTAGAATGTGTAGCTATCACAATCTTCACAGTATAATGAATATGTGGCATTATTATTGGGGTAAGGAAGGGGAAGGGAATGGTTAAAGGTTTCTTTACCCACTGATCTGGTTCTCTCAACACCCCATCAGGGTAATAGTCCGCCCACAGTTTGGCATACTTCAGTGAGAGAAAGGTGGATCCCATTGTGTTAGGAGTGATAACTTCCATAGAGTCACCCTCATGAATCATCATAAGCCATAACTGGAAAATAATTATGGTATGAGAGTATCCCCTTAATTGAACAGTCAGAAGTAGTGAAGTCTGTTGAAGGCATCAGAATTGACTGTAAAACTGGTAGGGGAGGTATGATTCACAAATGACTACTCGATATGTACAAGCAGTGAGCATCCCATCCCAAAGTGTGATGAGGTATGATAATTACACCAAAGAACCACCCCTATCACCTCTTAATGACCCATGAGGGGTAGAATACGATGAAAATGAGAAGAGAGAAGCATCATTCAGTATTCCAACTACATCAATATTTCTTAGAGTCTTAGGAAGAATAGAGAAAATTTTGGGAAGGGCGGGTTGAAAGTCAAAATGAGGAAACTTTGTAGTTTGTCGATTTTCATAATAGGGGAAGTGTTCTTCCATCCACCCATATAGGAATTGAAATGGTTTCCTGAGATGATGTGGGGGCCTGCCTTCCTGTATTTGTCCCAACAACTCATAGAGCCGGGCGAGAGTAGGAAGGGCCAAATTAATAGGTCGAACCTCTGCCAATGCGGCTTCCATCATCAAAATACATGCCCGAACCCTAGTATATACATCACGATATGGGAAAATCCATCCACTAAAAAACATGGCAAAGAAACCTAATAATCTAAGAATATGAGATATGTCTGGTTGAAGCTCATATCCCCATGTGGTATATCATCCCACTTCAAGGGTAGCACAATATGACCTCTAATTTTTGCGGGATTGACATGATAGATGAGTTAGACTACGGTGATCCTTCGGCGTAGGTCTGTTTTCCTACAAGAATAATCCTATCCATTCCACAAATGGGATTTAGAGTGAGTCTGGAGGGGATGATCAATTAATCCATCTTCCATAACCATTAAACTCCCTATCAAAGGGGTCACGTGGTCAGTGTCATTCCAAGTAGAGGCTACTGGGAGAAACTTGTCATACATCTCTCCAAGAATAGGGAGTCATCCAAGTTGGTGGATATCGCATAAGATAATTCCCACCTCCCCATGAAATAATTATATGGTGTTGGTGCTTGAACACCAGTGGCTCAACAACTCAGGAAGGATTTCACCTGGGGAGAAGACTACAAACTGAGAAACCCATGCTACCTGATACAAGCCCACCCCCTCAAACTGGTTGGGGGAATCCAAATAGGTCTGATGTACTCAGAATTCCCATTCCCATTCATCAGAGAAACATCCTCTGGCCTGTAGATCCCACTTGGTGCTCCACCATCTATTAGGATTTTCTTGGGAGATGTTGATAATGGATGGGTACTCTCAGGAGCCTAGTCTCAGGACACCATTGTGACACCCACAATTTCCCTGAGTCCATGTCTAACCTCTTAATATGAAGAAGTTCTCCTGAATTGGAGTAGCGATGACTTATCTTACTAGGGAAATGTTGGTGCAATCATGTCCTTGCAGTGCTTCTAAGAGGATGAAAGGGGTATTGGGGTCAACCAATGACATAGGAATGTCACCAGGGAGACCAAATCCATAAAGTGGAAACTGTGTAGATAGTGGATAGGCTAGGAGATATAACATCAAGAAATCCTTTAAGAAGCTGTCATGAGGAATAATGTAGACTCGAAGATGATCCCAACTATTCCCCACCATGGTATCCCTTGTCTTAGTCGATTTTATCAAAGTCTGTGAAGAAGCTATTATAGCATGCACAGGAAGATTCAGAAGCTGATAAAAAGTTAGTCCAATAAAAGTTGTTGGATAAAGGCTATGGAAGAATGGCTAAAGGACTTAAAGTATGTCTGCATAAGGCTCCACATACTATTTCAGAAAATGGTATGCAGTAGGCGTGATTCACATACTGCATAATGTGCGGAAGTAATCCCATATACGACTACGATACATGGATGCATTTCACCACGTACGACCATGGTACGTGATCCATCCGCAAGACGTTGGCCCTCAAATCATTGTTCGACGAATATAAAGGTCCATAAGAGTTGCATAACGTGAACCTATGCCTCATTAAGTTCATTTTCAAAGATCATGGGTTAAAAATTTAATTTTGGATTATTAGTTCTTCAAGTTCAGTTTGCTAATCCAAGCTTGCTATGAGGACACACAAGAAGTATATCATTTTCTCACATAGAATCCAAATTTTGATTTTTAAAATTCCACAATTCCATTTGTGAAACCTAAAATTTGGTATGTGGATAAAGAAATGGTGAAAATATTGGTTCGTAGCACATACAAAGTGGTTCACAAAATGAATTTTCACAAAAATAACAGTACGCAAATGCAAAGGTAGTCAGGGGAGTCAAGACCAGTTTTCACCGCAAGAAATGGTAAAATAAAAATGGTATGGGACCCTATATATAGGTGTGATCCCCTCCTACCAGGACTATATATTCTACCACAAACCATTTCAGTTCAGGACCACTTCTACATTGGAACAATTCCCTTTTCATTCTGAACGGACCCCATTCTGATGGGGGGAATTTGTAGGGTCCTGAAGAATCGTATGAGGGAGAAATATACTCCCACAATCACTTTTTATGAGGAATAAATTACTTATACAAGTCTAGAAAGGCGAATGGACTCAAATTGAGTTGCAAATTTTAGCAGAAACTTGAAGGAATTCAAGTTTTCAAAGAATTTCAAGTGGACCGCATACCATCACTGGGAAGGGTCTGCGGAGCACCTGAATCATGAACCACCAGTACACGGAATGATTCGTAAATTTCAAGCCTATGGAGAGATTTCCAATGAACACGGTGGACCGCGAACCGTGTCACTGAAGGAATCATGCATGTGAATTCCATCCGCATACCGTCTCATGAACTTAGTAGTTCGTGAATGAAGAAAACTGGTAGGGTTCAACAAACCATGATCGCGAACCATAGCCTCTACAAACCCCAGTTGACCGAGTCTCCCATGGGTTAGGATATCTCTTCACGGGCCTCTAAAAATGGTGATACATGACCATAGATACAGTTTCCACAATTCTCTCTAAAAGGGATCATAGAAAGAATTGAAAAGGAGAACAGATGATGAAGGCTTAAAGGGAACCCATAGGTTGGAAGGAAGAACTCAAAGAATATTCTGGCTTCAGTCTTGATTCATCAGCGAAACCCGAATTGTGAACCACACTCTCCGTAAGTATATCCAACCGTGAACCATAAAACGGAGGAACTTAATAATAAAAAGAGAACCACGAACCTAAATGGTGAAACCGTGAACCATATACTTCTCGCAGATGAACTTCCCATGAACGATAATCCCCCAGACCCTCCTTTAATATGGTGCTCCGCGTAGTGTACTGCTACGTGGACTAAAACCGACACTACATACTACATCAGTACGCAGATGGAACCCAAATAAGCATGATGGGATGCATGCCACTATGGTATGTGGTGGTCTATACCCATGCCCATGTACCACATTGATATGCGTATGAACCCTCTGCCCGCATACCATTACGGTATGTAGAGCTTCCCCCCATCCCGTATAAGAAAACAGTACACAGAATTGGGTATTTTTGGTTATTATTTCCACTGGTTCCAACCTCAATCCTCCACCACCACCCAATCCTCTATAATCCCTCCATGAACCAGTCCTCCGAAATCTGGACAAAGCCTCCTCCAAAGCCACTGGACCCATATGATCAGACCATCAGGTGCATCAGCACACCCCTTTGAGTCTACATACCCATGGTAAGTGGAGTCACAAAGGTTCTACCCACAATGGTTCAGGCATTGGGAATTCTGTGGGTATACATTCCCATGGTAACCCGGAGTCCAACCTTGGGATGCCGATGTGAAACTTCCCATTCTAGAGATTAAGGGTGATCACTTTATTTTCTATTCAATGAGGAATAGTGATCAAATGAAGAAGTTATGTTCTCTTCTCCTTTGATGAGGAAGAAACTCCTCCCCTCCCCAAAATGTATTCTGGGGCCCTCCCACTAAGGTAAGTCCCCAATATTCCAAGGCTGATCCATATGACCTTTAATGAAATTTCACATTGAAAGGTTCATTGCTCCGTGCCCTCACCCACCATCACCCTACCCTCTTCTTTCATAGGCTCTCCCTCTCCCACCAACAGGAGAGGAAGAATGTGGTTGGTTGGATCTCTTTCATCCTCTTGTTTCTCACATTGATCATGAATCACATGGGATTAGAGGTTTGTGACGATTACAATATTCAAAAAATATCTAAACTATGAGAACTATGATTCCTGATCAAATCAGGATATGTAGGATGCCTACCTAGTGCCTAAGCTCAAAAGGGTGCCCATCCAAAAGGGTTCACCCAACCATGTCCCCCCAAATGGTCAGATTCTATGCGTATGCCCCAAATAATTTCAAACTATGTGGGTTCTGATTCCTCTCCCAAGGATACAAAGAAAATCCATCTTATGGGTCTGATCCCAACATCAAATCATCTTATGTCCCACCTAGATTACGGTAAACTCCAGAGCACCTTATTGTATGGTTCAAGTCAACAATACCTCTATAACATCAAATATATGCATTCCTACGATGATACTAAAAACCAAGGGTAGCCCATGGACACACTATTAGGGAATGGACCTAGGATTAAAAAACATTTGAACATGACTTAAATCTATAAGATAGTTCCAGAGCAAGAAATAATCCTCCCCTAGAAGGGTGCGGTGAGCCTGACTTCCCATTATCTCGACCAATGGAGTCCTCAAGTGTTGTTGGATGAATTATCAATCAACGAGTGCCTACCTTTGGAAATAAGGTCCATGAATCATGGATACCAAGGCCGTTGGGTGTTTCTGGCTCCATGAATAAACCCATTAAAGACCATATGAGGAAGTTATATCTGAGGAGGACCAATTTCAGAAGTTCTTGACCCTACGCAATCTCCCATTGGGACCAACTGACCGTGGAATCTCATTTAGAATATGAGAGGGGTGAATTTCCTAGCCCTAGTGAGGTTAATCCAACCCTCTTTTAATGTATAATGACATAGGATGGGTCGAAACACTAGAAATGGTTAATTTGACAAGAAATTGTCTCTGTAAAAAGAGACAGGTGATGATTCTCATCAGACCGTTTCCTCATAACCCTAAATGCACCACCTCATAGGTGGAACATTCATTAAATAGAATTTAAACTTTTGTGATTTCAATATAATCATGTCAAGTTTAGGGGAAAGAATAGAATCATATCAATTTTTTCGTCAAAATTAGTTTTCCCAAACACCCATGGTGACTTATGGCTCTCTATGATGAGTGGTGATTAGAAACTCACTCATAACTACACCCAAAGCCTTTAAAATCCTACCCCTGTCTTCTAGGTCATCCTATACAACATACTGACATGAATTAAGTAAGGTCAACCAATACCTCTAATACCACTTCATCATGAACCAGGAGAGACTCCCTGGTACATTGATAATAGAGTTGACCCTAACATAGCCCAAAAGTCCTTCCCGATCCTCACAAGTTGGTGACTAGCACCTGGAATCATAAATAACTTCAAAGGGAATAATTTTTCTATGAGAAAAAACCATCAATACAAAAAATTAGAAGATCAAACTATAAACAGTTGGTATTCCAAACACCCCTCAAGAATAAATTTCCATAAATAGATAGATTAACTTAAAAAGGGAAAACATAAACCAAATTACAACACAAAATCCATCAATAAATATTCTCCAAATACCCATGAAGTAAGTGGACCATAGCTCCACCAGTCGCCAACAACACTCCAGAGTCCCACGAATCAAGTACACCCAACATCTACAAGTGTTACTTTCCCTTTCACTATACCTAGAATAAAAAATATATAGAAATTATGGAAAGAAAAGGTAGGGTGTGAGATAAACTGCCTAGTAGGATCTCACCAAGTGTTCTATAATCAATTCCATAACAATAAACTATTTATATGTTCAATTTAAATTAAACTAGGAATGAAAAGTCATTTACATATTTTAATCCAAATCATGATTTCAAATAAAAAGATGACAGATATAACAAACAATCCTAAATGAAAATTTTATATAAAATATTTATATAAAAATCTGGAATGAATAAAATAGTTCAATAAATAATGGAATGTATAATAAATTCAAAAAAACAAGCACCGTGGTCATATACCCGAAGTTACATTAGTTCTAAGCTCTCAGATCCTTGCACTACTCAATCACCAATAATGAAACAATTAGTGTGAACACATCCCTAAGTTCAGGCTAATAATATTAATAAGTCAACATCCCATTAGGGACAATCATGTTAAAATAGGTTTAATTAGAGTTTTCATCGCCAATCCATTTATAGGGAGTCAGATTCCTAACATGATTGTACTAATTAGACACTAACTACTCAACATCACATGTTCTTCAATTAATAAATAAATCCATCATGGTAAAATCAATCATTTCTAATCAATTCATTTTTCATAGTTCAATTTCCCAATTTCAAGTTCAACATGCCTTTTCAATTTCAAAAGTAAATCATGGGTTTTCATTAAATTAATGCCTTTCAAATAATAATTCATTTTAAGAAAATTTTATCAATAAATCAACAACAAATAATTTCCTATTTTATTCCATCATTTTTCACAAAATCTACCCAAAAATTTTAATGCCATTGAAATTGGTTTTTTTTCACAATTTCTATGCCCCTTTTAAATCAAACATAAAATCATCTCAAATCAGGGTTCTAGAAATCAATTAAAAACTCAATTCAATTAAATCAAGAAATTTAGGGTTTATATTGTATGTTAAAGCCTTATGAAACAACCTACCTTTAATCACATGATCAAATCAATACTCGTAATGGGAAACACCAATGAAGAATGAGGGTAATATGGATCAAGGAATCAAACATAGAATAAAAATCAATCAAATAAAAGATATAATCCATGAATAATGCAAGGATTCAACACTCTCAAAAGGGAGAGAAATATAAGGGATATAAAACCCAAATAAAGAGATACAACACATAACATTAAGGGACTAGATATTCCATTGACAATTTTATTCAAAAGAGAAGAGGTTGGAGGATCCAATAAATCCTTTCAAGAGACTCAAAAATTCAAAGGATCATGTTAGTGTCTAATGGGGGGTGTTAGGCATCCTAAATAGGGGTCTTGAGATGTTTAATTAAATTGTAAGGAGATTAAAAACCTGCATTCATGGTTTTTTGGTTGGGCCACATGGTTAGTAGTAACTGTACACCCTAACTGTGCACCCTTACTATGTTTTGGAATGGGTGTATAGTTTGGACACACAATTAGTTTAACCATGCACCAACTATTAAACCACCCACTATCCAAGGCTATAAAGTTTTGGGGAAGGCCACATGGTTTGAAAATATATATTCCCCCTTCTAGTGGCTCATAATAGGGCACACTATTTGTTGGTCCAAACTGTACAATTTTTCCAAACCATTCACCTACCATGCACATCCCCATGGGCTTCCAAAATTTTCAAAATGATCATAAAATAACTTCTAAATAAATACCAATGAAGAAATATAAAAAAAAGGGTCAAGAAGGAACTAAAAATAGGCAATGGGATGTTATAGTTATAATAAGTTTAGGGTTACATAAAATAAAAAAATAACCATGCATTTGAAAATTAAAATAAATACGTGATATGATTATTAGATTTTAATCTACTGGTTAGTTTATCTAGTAGAAGATAAGCCAACCTCAACCCTTAGGGAAATAAATCCATGAGATAATGTCTGGATTCAATTGAAACATTCCACCATTAACCTATGTATATTTTTGGTTGGTTTCACTATAGCTTGGGTCCTGAATCATCTCCTCACTGGGAGATCCATTCTTTACATATGTTAAGTCATTCACATGTGAGGGGTATCATAGGTTTTGGGTTACATAAATAAACCTTGGACATGTAGACTTGTACATAATGAATATATAAGTGATGATACAAAAATAATCATATTTAATTTATTAATATATTCATCACAAAAACCCATGTAGTAAATAATTAAATTAAATAAAAATTTGGCACATACATAATTAGATCAAACCCATGATCAATAACAACATGCAAAAACTACACATTTAACTTTTTATAATTCATTTCAGTTAATTATCATTACTAATATAATTTTTTATGAAATTAATATATTAATCTTAATTAATTTATTAATTCATTATCATAATTATCAGTCCAAATAGTCCTTGAGATACATAATATTCCCATCCTGTATAATTTTAAATAAATTAAATAATTTTAATTTTAATTAAAATTAATTATGTATATGTCGTGTATTGATGGCGTCACATGACATGTAACCCCTTTTCCAATTTAAAATTTATCTTGGTAATTTTAATATATACTCGACATGTACTATAGGTGACATGACAAGTGACCTTATGTATCTACTTAAATATATTTTTTAAGTTTAATAGTGACATGACATATACTATCACCTAACACAAAATGTGACTTACACTGTGTAGGGAATATGTCATATATTGTGTACTTACATGACATATATGCCTTCGCAACCTGTCATAATATACAGGGTGTGTTATTTAGTGGGTCAAGATGCACAGTCTTCATGACATGTATAATCACATGAGTTTCCAGGAATATACACAATGTTTGTCACTGATAATGCCCATGAATTACTCGATGTGTATGATAACTCTATATGTAATGTATATACATAATTACATAGATAATAATTATTAAAGAATTTAATTTTAAATTATGAATCAAAAATTACTCTATGTGGTCATGGTGTGGAAAATCTTATCACATAACGCGTATAACTAGTTACATTCCACGTAGTTTAGTCTTAATTTGTTTTTGGAAAAAATAGCTTAAGATGATGTTTTAGAGTTTTTGGATTGTGTTTATTGAAAAAATAATGTTGAAAATTTTCCAAAGTAGAGAATACCATGGTTTTTTATAAAGTAAAGGATATGGAGTATTTTTAAGTTTGTTCAATAAGTTATCATAGGGAATCAGATGAAGGAAGGATTATCGCACAAATTAGAAAAATTCACACAAGACAGGTAGAATCTCATGAAAGTAGAATTATGTAAACATGATTTCAAGTGGATTTTCAACTGATTAGAGAGAATATAGTTAACACATTTTTCAGGTGTGAATTAGTTTTGTGATAGATTTATCCCACCTATAAATAGGTCACTAATCCACCATTAAGCAAGGAAAACGACTAAGGGAATGGATAACTGATATGTTTTTATGTAATAATTATGAGAATGTATTTCTTGTGTGGAAACATTTTACACGAGCATTAGTTGTGCACTGAAAGGAGGTTGTGTTTTACAAATAAGGTTTTGTGCAAACATGAGTTCTGTAGACACCATTTTCGTACAAGAAGGGAGTTACATGAACCTCAAGGGAATTTCCCAAAAATTATATGGTAACCTAGATTTTATAATTTTGGTAAAATAAGAGTTTCACGACACACTAGTTTTTCTATAACCAAAGTTGATTGAGTACATCAAAGGAATATTCTAAAGTAACATTGAGTAAAATTTAGATGAGAGAGTAGTGGGTTCTCAAATTGTAAGAGATTAGTTAGTTCTCAACATGATCGGTAGTAATCAATGATAGGAAATGAGTCCAATACAAATATTGTAAACAAATAGAATATTTTTTTTATTCATTGACACATATTCATGGAATTCCCATTGTACTAACCTGATGTGAGTGAAATAAGTGAAAATTTATTGTGTACCTATAATTGATTTATCACTTTATATATACTGTGAGAGAGAGTTGTGTTCCTACTAAAAGTGGAACAAGATCATTGGTGAGAGTCATTAAAAGAAAATAGATATACATAGACTCACCCTCCCTCTCAGGGTATTTACCTTTCCTGAGACCAATAAGTGGTATTAAATATAAAGGTTTAATCTATTGAAACTCTCTATTTCATAGAATTAATGAAAATAAAAAATAAAAAAGGAATTTATATATTCAATGAAAACAACTTTTAGCTTTGAAAAAATTTGATGTAGTTCTATTTCCTATCCTTAGTCATGGAGGTGTACACAACAACTATACATGATATTTTGGTTAGTATGAATAGTGGAGATTTCTCATAAGGACACCATAAATAATATGATGATGATGCTAAATGAATGAATTCTTTAGGGGGAACCTCATCGAGTTAAATATACCCAAAGGTGATTTCATGTAAATAATCACACACTATATAATAAAACTTTCCTAATATCTATAAAGGTGACTCAAAAGTATGATTTTTTTTTCAGGTTTTGTGGAACAAGTATGAGGAATTAAGGATACACTCGAATGTGTTTGTTGATGAATTATATGATCAAGTAAATGTTATTGTTAAGTATATGTGTGGTCCTAGACAAACCATCAATGATGTGAATATCATAAATAATATCTTGAGAAGATTTATACTTGGTTTAATGGAAAATTCATTATGATTAGGGATAAAGATCCAAAGGTGCTGACATTTGATAGTCTTCACAGTACTCTTATCACATATGAGATAAGCAACGATGGTAATGAGGGTGTAGAAAATGGAAGTTATAAGAAGGTGGAATTCATGGAATTTAATAAGATCACCATAAAAGATGATCAGGAAGAAGAAAATATTAATGAAGTTATGTAATTCCTTTATTCAAATCTAAAAAAGGAAAAAGGAAAGATAAAAGAGAAATTTCAACATGTGTGATTTTTGTTAGGGAAATAATGGGAGAAAAATGATATTCAAATTTATAGAATATTAGTAAAAGGAATTAAAATGAAAAGTAATAAGAATAATATCAAAATACAAAACTATTTACATGGTTCATAAATAATACTTATTTCCATGGATAGGTAGAATAATTTCACCATTTCAGGAGAAAATTACAGGAATATTTTGACTGTTATAGAATCACAATCTCAAGGGGAGTTGATAAAGTAATATGATGCTACATTAACCCACATCTCTATAGTTCTAATCCACATAGTAGGTCTATTGTGCTACAGTAGTAATTACAGAAAGTTCCATAAAGCTACAATACTTTTTCAATGACACACAATTTTCTCTCCTATAGTGACCATAAAAAAGTAAAAAATACTAAAAAACCCTATCAATGTCATCATCAAACTCTATTATAGTCTATAAAAATTTATATAGTTCCTTAAAATTCATACCCTTAAGCAGGGGTGTGCTACTCCCTATAACTCCCAACGACCCCATCATGAAGGTAGAACTGTGAGAGTAGCAATCTGGTGTACAATATAAGAATCTAGAAGGTGTCCCAACTTAATTAAAGGGATCAGTATACACCATTACAAAAAATCTGACATGTAAATTTTGGAAAACTTGTAGAAAAGTTTCCTAAGAAGTTTCAAGATGAGCTGGAATTCAAGGCATTGAAAAATATCACTATAGAGGATGACCGAGAAGAATAAGAAGTTGGCGAAGTTATGCAATTCCTTTACTCAAATATAAAAAGGGTAAAAGTTTAAAGATACACTTATAATTTTGTTGTTTTTATGTGAAATTGGTGGTAACCCTTCATCAAAGTTTCCTAATAAGTTATGAAGTCTAAGGAGGTGGAATTCAATGCATTGAAGGAGCTGACCATAGAGGATGATTGGGGATAAGTGATTGATGAAGTTATGTAATTCATTCCCTCAAATCTAAAAATATTAAAATGATTGTTCAAAGGGAAACTTACAATCATATTCTTTAGATTTATAAATGTTTGAGAGATTTTAGAATTTTTTTTAAGAAGTTTCAAGATGATGATGAGGATGATGAATCCACCATAGAGAAATTTTCAACTAACATGAAAGGTAGGAAGGGTACTAAGACCAACTTCTTTAATAAGAAGAAACCATTTTCATAGGATAAAAATATTTCAAAAGAGACATAATTGGAATAAATTTTGGAATATAAATAGCTCAAATAAAATGTTCTCATGGATATTATAAACAAGTCATAAACTAAAGAATACAATGACGACGATGATGTGGAAGTAAGAGGGAGAGTTCATCTCCAAACAAGGTTAAAAGATTCTATTGAAGAGATAAATGTTTGAAGAGACAAAAAAATAATGGAGTGGTTCATGATTCCAAAATCTATATACAATATCCAGAAGAAGAGAATTCTATGTTGAGGGTAGAAATTGAGAATCTTAAATCTAAAAATCCCGAAAGCTTAGAGAATGTTATTGAGTACAATCTCAAGATCGATGAAAAGACTCATGTTATCGATGGTTTGACTAACACTATAAAATATTGAGTCAAAAGTATTGAATATATTAAGTAATAATTACTCAATGTATGATAAGAAATAGAATATTATGAGATATTATTGACTCCCAGTATGATATCGGGAAATCAGGTCAAATAGGTGGCAAAAAAGGTGAAGGTGGAGGTAAAGCATGAGGGTCCATCATGAAAATTATAGGAGTGTCAAAAGAATAAAAAGACACATTTTAATGAAAAATATGATATTAGGCTTGATCATAAGTAGAATGAAATAGTGGTTTATTCCAATCCACAAGTCTCCACTCTAAATTTGAAGGTTGATCTAGGTGTGACTCAGAATCAGAACACGTAAAGAACCCATAAGACCACTAGTGCTATAAAAAAGACACCCAAGAATGAACCATATATAAAGTGTTATTGTAATGAAAAGGTGATACATTCATAGAATGTGTGTTCCATAAAAAATAGGTACTAAAGGGCATAAGATAAATAAATTCCACCAAATATCATTCGACATTACATGTATACTTTAAATGGATAATGTTTCTAGTGTAAAGGATATGGACATATTTCCAGGTATTTATCATCGATGATGTAAATGAATGTTCATATAAAGACCCAAAATGGACATACACAACAACACAAGGAATCATTAAGAGAATTGAAAATGTAAAATTGATTTTCGTCTTTGTAATATAAAGTTTATTTGTCATATTTAGTGGAAGATAAAATGTGTTAGTCATCCCAAAGTATAAAGGAAAAAGCATGGATCAAAATGAAAAGTGTTGAGAAGGTAGTGGATGAAAATATTATTTTTAAAGAATGAAATCATGAAAGTGCATGAATTTCTTATAGCAGATGTACTTCCCATATGATCAGAAATAAGAATTTAGTCACAATAATCACATATGATAAATATGGTGTCGTATAATTTAGAAATGATGAAGGTTTTGAAATTATTGGATTAGGGAAAGAAACATTTAAGGGTAAGTAAATAATGTAACAAACTAATATTTAAATATAAAATTCTTCTTTAAATAATACTATTTTATATTTTTTGTACCACATTAAATACTTATCATAAAAGAAACTACAATATACTATTTAATTATTGTTATTTAAATATAACCATTATAACTTTGACATTGGATCGAAATGTATAAAAACGAGTAACACAATTATAATATATATATATATATAATGTTTTTAATTAATAATATTAATAATAAATCAAACATTTATTATAAATTGGTTAGAAATGAAGATAAAATGTTTTGAAGGAAAAAGAGATATTTGTCATAAAATTGTTCTTATGTGCATAATGTACTTTTATCTTAATAGATTAAATTAATCACTATTTATAAATGAGACAAATGAAATGATTAAATTATATATCCAATCAAGTTAATTATCATTTATTTCATTATAGTTGTTAGGAAAGGTATGCGAATAATAATTTTATGATTTATAAATAAAATTTCTTCAAAAATGTTTTAATTGAATTTTGTGCGTGGATATTAAAATTAATTTCTGTAAATTTTATAAATTATTTTTGATAAAATTGAAATCATTTTTTTATATCAAAATTTTATTATATTATTTTTTTTGTATTTTTTTAAATTTATTATTGAGTAAATAATGGAAAATTATTATTTTTTCAAAACTTTTATTTCTTTTCTTTAAATCAAGTAATTTAAAAGTCCCAATTTTATACTTAAAAAAAAATTCTTTTTAAACACTGATTTCATTTAATTTTTCACACTTTTATTAAAATTAATTTATTACACTTAAAAAAATTGAATCTTGAAAAATAGATTTTATATTTGGGATTAGGAAGTTTATATTTAGTAATGAGGTCAATTTCTTTTTTTGGACATAATGAACAATAACCATGATAAATTGTTATCAACATAGTAGAAGGTAAACGAGTTAATTAAGGTTGAAAAACTATAATAAGGTCACAAAATATCATCTTAATTATTATTGGATGATGTAATCTCAAACCTTATCACCTTATTTTTTAAATATAGTTATTTTAGGGCCACTTGACCATGAGTAAAACACTAATATTATTTTAAGTAAAGAATAATTACAAAATGTCACCCGATTTATTTTAATATCTCTAATATGTTTTCATAGGGATAAAAATATGTTATTAAAGGTTATAAATGATTATTTTTATTATTAATATTTTTTATGATAGTATTTTTTTTAAAAATTTTAGTGATTATATAATTAACTTGGCACTTACCCAATGCCGATACAATACTATGAAAGGAGTAGAAAAATAAAGTAAATTATTTTAAAAAACATTAAAAGTAATTTTTTTGGATGAATTTAGGAATTACATAAAATTAATGGATAATTATAAAGTACGAGTGATGGTGAATGTTTTTATATTATAATTATATTGTTATCTTGATTCCTTTAAAGTAAAAATCATTGAATAGTTATAAAAATAACATTAAATGATATTTATTGTTTAAAAAATATTTTTAAATCAGTATAAAATCATAAAAATATCATATTTACTCAATTATGTGGGAAGTTTTAGAACCTAAAATTCATGGTTCTTGTATGTTCCAATTGACATTTCTAAAATTACATTCATGAACCTTAAATATTTAAAATTTGTGAAAATTCCATCAATTATTGCCTATAAAAAGGGACTCATCTAAACTATTTTAAAACAAAACTCAAGTTAGATTTTATATCAAAAAAATACCCAAATAAATCTCTAAAATTCCATTCCCATGTCCCAAATCCCCTAGAGTATCTATATACCTATAATTCAAAGGTATTTAACTCAATCGAAAGGAGGATATAAAAAGAGGAGGTATACGTCTTAACCGATTTATTTTATATTTATTTATTCTCCTACCTCCTATAAAACTATCATAACCTTGATAATTTAATAACATAAGTATCTCAAATATACTAAAATGTTATTATGTTGATGGAAAAACCCTTTCTATTACCTTTTCTATCCAATGGAAAATGAACACTTCACTCATGCAAACGTGTGAACTACCACCTCCATGAAGCAGTGTGATTCGTTTTTCATTACCATCTCACACATATGGTTATAAAGATGTAATTAATGAACATATAAGATTTTTATGAAATATTTATGATTTAATAGATATATAAAACTATCATCCTTTTTACCTTCCCATCCATTGGAAAATTATAATGACACTCATGCGTACATGTGAACTACCACCTCTATGAAGCATTGTGATTTATTTTGTATTATAGTCTCATGTAGTTGTTCATAATGATTGGTTTAATGAATATATATGATAATTATGATTTATTTATGTGTAATGGTCTAGACCTTTTGGTTATGTTACTTTGTGATTTATGGGTGCCAGAGGTGTTTAGAGGAAGTTTGGGGAGGAAGAGATCGATCAGAAGCTAAAATTCTAGTTGTATGAGGAATTCATGGTGTGAATGATGTTAAAAATTGTG
This sequence comes from Viscum album, assembly GCA_963277665.1. NCBI lineage: Eukaryota > Viridiplantae > Streptophyta > Magnoliopsida > Santalales > Viscaceae > Viscum > Viscum album. The sequence goes on from OY728138.1 coordinate 156,413,607, forward strand.
AATGTGACCTAGAAATATATGGGGAAATTATGGGTTGCGAATATTCATGGTGTGATGATGTGAATTATTTTTAGGCTTTTAAGATCTAGGCACCCTGTTTTTTGGTGGATGTTTGATCGAGTCGATTCATGATGTGAAGTGCTTATTCATGCTATGAATTGTGTTTGCTGCAAATTGTATATAAAAATAAAAAAACTCTAAATTTTCCTTGATTCTTTTCCATTATCTATCAAAATTTTTGGTAGCCTCAGGGTGATTTTAGGATATTTTCTGACTGTTCCTTCTTGGCTTTGGTCTTTGGCTCGGAAAGGTCGATTTCACGAGACCCAAGGTGAGATTTTCTTATTCTACTCCACCCTCTTTAAATTCTTACTTCTAGAAGGAGATGTGTTATGGTTAATTTAATTTTTAATGGGAGATATCTATCATTAGGATTGTCTAGGGTTTATCTTATGTGAATTTGATCTAGAAGACATCCCATTCCTCCTTCATCACATCAGATTTTTGGTAGTTGTGAAGTGCCTGTTGAGGTAGGGGAAATTTGAACTTATCATCCATCTTCTTGGATCATACACTTGAATAAATCTACTATGATTACTTCCATAATTACAATCATGTTCTTTTATAATATTATTTTTTGTGGATATCATTAATTTATAGGATGGTGAAAAAGGAAATTTATATAATATAATGTTTTGGTAGAAATAGAATCAAAGGTGATGGGGTGTATTACCATGTTTTATGAATTTATCACTATGAGTTTTTTCTTATTACTTGTAATTTTATTAATATGATTAAATGGATGAAAAATACTTTTCATAAAATTTTTAACCACTTTAATATGGAAATGAACCGGTTGTGTGAAATCTAACTTGGTTTCATGGTTACCAATTCTTATGGAATTAAAGGAAATGACATAATGAATCTAATGGGGAAGATAAATGGTGATTACTAGGGAAATGAATTATTATGAATTGTGTAGTTTTTATTTGTAAGCTTTTCCATTATTAAATATATTTATGATGTTGATTTCCGGTTGTGGTGAAAGATGTTGTTTTCTATGACCGCTATGTTGTTGAAGTAATGAATTATGGGTTTATAATGGATGGATTTAAATAAATGGTGGTATTTTTTATTATTTTTTTACATTTTAACAATGAAAAAATGGATGCGATAAAAAACATAGAATAGAAAGGAATTAATGTAATAGTTGTGGGAAAAATAATTGCGTTGGCATGGGATAATAAATGGAATAATTAATCTAATAATGATTAGTAAATGGTAATTGGTTGAAATTGGAAATGATATGGCATATAATGTGGAATTTTTTGTTTGTGAGGATTTTTGGTTATCTATTTTTTTATCTTTGGGGTGTAAAATTGGGGCCATTATTGATAATTACATGTGGGGAATGTATGTGTAAGGAGTAGGTTACGAGGTTTATGTCCTTCGTGTTTATATTATCCTACCAATATACGGTTTGAGGGGTGGAATTATGATTTATGGTTGGTTCTGTGAGGTGTGATGTGTGGTTTGTGTTGTGAGGTATGATACATGATTGGTTCCATAAGACATGATATATGGTTGGTGTCATCATTGGATATCAGATTCAGTTGGATATGTGGTTGGCTGTACAATTGGTTGGCTATGGTTATAAGATTTTTTGGTTCTATTCTCACTTCTTGATCAATTTCTAAGAGGGGATGTCCCTCCAGTTAGCTACCTATTAGAGGGTGAACATCACTTTTAACATGTAAGAGTGGTCATAGGGATATATGGTCCCAGGTAAAGAGTATGCTACTTGAATTAAGGGATTTAGTGACCCTTGTTTTTAAAACTGTTCTTGATAGTGACTCATATGTAACTCCCATGATGTGAGGGGATTGGTTTATGATGTTTTGGGAATGGAAGGGTTTTATGATGTTTGATATTATTGTTATTTTTATTATATTATTTCCCATTTCTCCTTTATTATTTCCATGTGTGACAGATTTTATTGGTTGATTATTTCTCATATTTATTCTTTCGTGTCTATTATACATAGAAGTTGATCTGTTTGAAAGGATGAACCTTCTGAGTACTCCCAAGTTCTCACCCACCATAGTTTTATAATTTTTGCAGGATATACTAAGGAGGATTGGAGATAGTTTTTGGATATATTGGTGATCATTGGAGGATGTTTGAAATTTTTTGTTTTCTTGTATTCATTTATAATTTATTTTATGAAATGTACATGACATTTGGGTCATGGAAATAAATATGGTAGATTTATGGTTGATTTTAAACTTATATATAGTTGTATTTGTGTTTATTTATATATTATTTCTATGTAATTAAGAGGGAAATTCCTCCCATTTGATTATTTTATACCCCCCAGTGCTAGTCGCCAACCCATGACCTACTAGAGGAAGGACTCGGGGGTCACTCCTTTTATTCATTACCAAAACCAATTTTGTGTCAATAGAGGGAGAGACATGAAAAAGTGGTATTAAATGTTTTGTTTGATAGATAAGGTGAATATTAAATTTAGACACATGTGAGGACTGCATGAGATTGGTAAGGTAGCAGTGAAACTCAAGCCTAACATGTGAGGTGGACTAAGGACACCAACTATAAAATAGATATTTGGGGCCCCCTGTGATCTTACATAAGGACTTTGACAACCTACCAAACATTTTTTACGTGAAAGTGAAACCATTTCAGGGTATAATTATAGGTAGGTACATGCATCGTTGTCATTAATTGCATTAACATTTAAATTTTAAATTTTATGTGCATTTGTATAACTATTCTTGTGTTGTAGTTGTTAATAAACTGTCATTATTTTATGAATTTGTCATATAAACTAAAATAAAGGAGTAAAATGGTAATTAATTGGCATGAACTATTTTTCTAAAACCCTGTTGATACTTGAACGTGTTATTCCCTTTCTTGTTATAACATGTTTCTTTATTAATTTAATTTTTCCCCATTGTTAAAGTTAAATACATGTTAAACTATTTTATAATGTTTATAATTATTATTGAATCACGATTAATGTATTTTATTGTCAATAGTTATTTAATTTTGAGAACAACTACAAACATGTTACTGTAATTAAATTTCAAACTGACATGCTTAAATGAATTGTTTTGTAACCATTCTTAGTAGTATTCTGGTTCTCAGGAAAGTTGATATTAAATGAATTATTTTTCATTCATGATGTATCATCTGTCTGTGTTATGGATTTAATGTAAAATTTGAGTTTGGTAAATTAAAATTTTGGAATTATTGAAGAACGACCATTATGATTATTGATAATTCCTATGAATTTATAAACCTTTACATGAAAAATGAACCCCTTAATTTTCTTTCATAAATATATTATTATAGTATTAATCCATTTATATATTGTATGCATGTGTCAGATATTTATTTCAAGGTTAGAAGATTTCATGTGATTAGTTTATGAAATTTTGTAAAATGATAAACATGCTCTGTGATAACCATTAACGATTTGAATATTTTTAAAATCAATAAATTCATCTTATATTCCAAGAATGGTTAATAGAATTATTATGCTAGATTGTTGGTATATATATATTGAACATCAAAATGTGAATTTCATGCCATGTGTTACATTTCTACTCATGTTGCGTAGATTATATATGTTATGAACTTATTGTATAGTTTAATTTTGATTGGTTACTTTAAGTTATTGGAAAATGATAAGCATGATTTGTGGCGAACTATTGAAACTTGAAACTAATTACATGATTTTACCTATTATTTTTAGGACTTGAAAAATAAAATCATAGTGCTGAAATAATTATGCCTCACATGTTAAGACATGAGTAGTTTATTGTAAGGAATATGTCTAAGGTTGAATAAATTTTTATGGATTATTATGAAATTTCTAGTATGTAAATCTTGAGAATGTATAATGTTTAATATGATGTATTTAGATAATGGAAGCATGTTATATACTAATCATTTTGTATTTAAAATATAAGGAAAACAACGCCACCTTTATTTTAATGTGTAAGTAAGATTCCCCAAGTGAAAAAATGTTTAAAGACTATTTAGTTTGAGCATGTAAAGCATGAAACGTAGTGATATATCATGTTTCATTCTATTTTGTGATTCAAAACATGTTTTATTTTGAAATTTGGAAGCATGTTTCCTACATGATAAAATTATTAGGACATGATTAATTTATGTATAGAAAACATAATGTAATAGAATATATCATGCACAATTTTTTTAATTGAAAACATTTTCCCTTAGAAATCAACTGATTAGTTTAGTTATGAAGATCTTAATTTGCAGTACCCTGAAATTTACAATTTTTTTATTAAGCATGGCCACATGTTCGAGTTATTTATATTAAAGGCATAAAGATTCCCCTACAAATTACTTGGAAACATTTAGTATGGGTTTTGGTTTCATTATTTATTAATCATTATATTGAAGTATTGATATTCCTAGCTAAAAACATGTTCCCTAAATTATAAAATGATTTTTTAAAGGATATTTGTGATGATGTCCCAAAATAAAGCCTAATCCATGAATTTTTATGTTTTTTATCATGGAAACTATGTGATCATTGAGATGATGTCTCTTACTATTGTGAAAATGTATCCCTATTGTGATTATGTGTTATCTAATGGTTGTATTGATCAAATCAGCCACCTCAAATAAATGGTTAAGCACTTAAAGTTCAATGGGAAATTATGATATGTTTTTTTTAGTAGGGGTGGATGGCTGGTTTTGTAGAAAGGATTTGGTTCCATGGTTGTTGTGGGGTTGATGTATTTTCCCTATATTGGTAATGTATGTTAGGAATACAATAATATTAAGAGGGGGAACACCTCCTCTAACATGATTCATTCTTTTGGATAAGTTTTAAAAATGCATGGGAAAGTTAGGGATGCTTGATGTGGGTAATATCCTGGTACAGTGGAATGATTTCCTCAAACTACACACCTTTAGAATTCTTGTCAGAGTTATTGTATTATATGATTATTGACAAGATTTTTGTGGTTTATGATGACCTTTTTTTTGTTAATGTGAAGTTATTCCATCAAAATTCCCTTATGATTCTAGGTGTGACAAGGAAGAGGAATCTTGGGATATGGCCTTGTTAAATTTCTTGCATTGGTAAGTACTAAAGTTTTTTGGTGGGGCCTTTAACCCTGATGTTGGGGATTGGATAGAGGAAGTTGGGGTTACTTTGGGGTTGGTGAAGACATAGGATCAGTTCTGGGTTGTGTTGGATATTGGTTTATTTCATAAAGTGGCTCAAAAATGGTGGTTGATGAAGTGTGGTAACCCAAAGGAGGTGTCTTAGGGAATTAATATAGTTATTTGAGAAGGATTTAATTTCTTGGGTGAATATTCCTGATTAGAAGAGAGATATTTAAGAGGTTTTAAAGGTTTTTGAGAGTGTGGGTATCTTTGGGACATATTCTTGGACTTCATTAGTTAGTTCTTGTGCTTCATTCTTGATGCATGAGAGTGGGCACATTTTTTTGAGTCTTCCATAAGGATGGATATTTAGCATTCTATTGTTCCTTTTCAGTTGGAGTCCCGAGATGAGGTGAGATACTAAGAAGAGTTTATAGAGAAGGGATTGTCTATGGTTTATAGGTCTATTAGGGTTACTTCCTATGAAATTGAGGAGGTCCAGATGAATTCTCTAAGTTTTAATGCTTAAAGTTTTTAAAGGAAGAGATTGGGGTGGTATTCTAAAGTTATAGAATGGTTTTGATCTCTATGGTTTAGTATCATGTGTTTTCCAAATATGAGAGTGTTGAATTTTTTTTATATGTAAATATTTTGGGCATCATCTCTATGAATATCATAAGATTCATCTTGTTGGTTAATCTTTAATAGAGAGTTAGCAAAGGAGTAATGTCTTTGTTGAGTTATAATCATTTTATTAAAACCTTATAGAGAATTTTGAAATTTATTTTGATTTTTTTGTTGAACAATTTATAAATTTAAGTATATATGTTTTTATGAAAATTATAGAACATCTCTTATCAAATGAAACAAAATGTTTTAAATAAGATGAGGAAATTTTTTACCTAGGCATGTATATCTTGAAAACTAGTTAAGATGGAAGTAGTATTTTGGTAGAGTTGGTTATGAGTGATGAGGATGGTGTCACTTCAGCTTTACCTAGTGGTGGCATCCCATTTAAGAGGTATCTCTTGAGAGTGTGTTTTAGTGGTAGTTTTTTGAATTTTGAGGTCGATTTTGATTCTCTAGGATGAGAATCATTTGAGAGGTATCTAATATAATTTTCAGGACCTTATGGTTCCATTACATTGTGAGTTTTAGGCATCCAAGGTCTTTAGAAGAATTTTTAAAAGTAAGAGATCGATTTGGAGATAATATTCTAACCATAGGAAAAATCAATAGTGTGAATAATGTTACACACTGTAAATGTGACATGAGAATATATAGTGAAATATTGGGTTGAAAATATTCTCAGAGTGAAGGATATATTCACAAAATTAATTATTGAAAGGCTTCTAAGATCTTGGTGCCTTATTTTTCATCATATGTTTGATTGAGTCAATTCATGATGTGAAGTGCCTATTCATGATGTCAATTGTGCTTTTTTTCAACGTATCTTTAAATGTCCAACACCCTATGATTTTTCCTTTATCCCCTCCTCTTATATCAAGAACTTTAGGAATCCTCATGGAGAATTTAAGAGGTCTTATAACCCCTATTTTTGTGGATTTGGTCCTTATCTTGTCAAGGTCGATTTCTTGAGACTTGAGGTGATTTTGTTTTTTTATCATCCACTTTATTTCTATTATTATTTCTTGAAAGGGCTGAATTATGGTTGATTTTAGTTTTTATGGGAGATTTATGTGATTTGGATCATCTGGGGTTTCTCTTATATGAATTACATCTGGTGAAAATTCCCTTTCTCCTTCATCTCATAGGATTCATGGTAGTTTTAAATCACTGATTAAGGTATATTTTTTTGAACTTATCATCCATTTTCTAGTATAATAGGCTCAAATAAATCAATTGTGATTAATTCATCATTTAAAATCATAGTCTCTTACAATATTATTTGGTGTGGCTATCATTGATTTATGGGGGGGGATGAAAATTTATATAAGATAATTACTTGGATGAAAGGGAATTGATCGGGATGGGGTTTATTCATATTATTTATGAATTTATGCCTATGATATGTTCCTTGTTAATTAGAATGTTTTTTGTATGATTAAATTGATGAAAAATACTTTTCTTAAAAGGAGTAACCACTTAAAGATGGTAATATACCATTTGTGTAAAATCTAACATGGATGTGTGTTTACCCATACTTGTGGAATTAAATGAAATGACACTATGGATTTAATGGGGCCGGTTAATGGTGATTATTGAAAAAATAAATTAATATGAAATGTGAAGTTGTTAATTATGTGATTTCCCCTTATGAAATCTGGTTATTCTATTTATGGTTTTTTGTTGTGAAAGATGTTGTTTTCTATGACTATCATGTTATTGATTTAATGCCTTATGGTTTGATAATGGATGGATTTAAATAAATTATAGGATTTTTATAAACTATTTACTTTTGTATGTAGAAATATCACTGAAATAATAGAGATAAAAAAGAAAAGAATGGCTATGATAGTTGTAGTCAAATAATTGAGTTGGAATGAGATAATGAATGGGATAATAAATCTAATAATGATTGGTAAATGGTAAAGGGGTGAAATTGGTAATGATATGGAATATGATATGGAATTTCTTGTTTGTGTGGATTCTTATTTATCTGATTTTGGTTATCTATAAGGTGTAAAATTATGGCCATGATTGATAGTTACTGGTGGGGAATGTATATAGAAGGATGAGGGAACAAGGTTTATGTCCTTCATGTTTACATTACCCTAACAACATATGGTTTGGGGTGGAATTGTGATATGTGGTTGGTTTCACAAGGTGTGATGTGTGGTTGTCACCATGAGCTATAATATATATCTAGTTATGTGAGACATGATATACGACTGGTTCCATAATTGTATATAAGATTCAATTAGATAAGTTTTTGGTTAGACAAGTGGTTGGTTGTGGTTATGAGATATTATGGTTCCATTCTTGCTTCCTGATTAGTTTTAGAGATGGGACATCTTACTGGTTATCTAATTCTTAGAGGGTGGAAAACACTTTTGATAGGTAAGAGTGGTGATAGAGATATCTGGGCCTAGGGTAAAATGATTCTACAAGAATGAAGGGTTTTGGGGATGATTTTTTTTCCACTAATTTTCTTGATAGAGAATCATATATAAAGCCCATTATGTGAGGGGAATGGTTGAGAATTTTATGGGAAATAAAGGGTTTGGTAATGTTTGATATTACTGTTATGTTTTTTCTATTTCTTCCTATTCTACCTTGATTATTTTAAAGTTTGAAAACTTTTATTGGTTTATTATTACTCATTTTTATTCCTACATATCTATTTTAAATAGATGATAATATGTTTCGAAAGATGAACCTACTAAGTACTCTAAAGTGATCACCCCACCACAGTTTTCTTAGGTTTGTAGGATTTCCCGATGAGGATTAGAGCCACTGTTCAGGTAGCTTGGAGATTATTAGAGGTTTTTTTAGAGTTTATTGTTTTATTACATGTATTTAAGTTATATTTTATGGCATGTAAATGAAATTTTTTTTATGGTAATAAAGATAATATATTTATGGTTCTTTTTTATTTATATAGAATTGTATTGGTGGTTGTTTGTATTTTATTTCTTTATAATTAAGAGTGTAAGGCCTCCCATATGAGAATTTTATACCCTAGGTGGTAGTTACCAACCCGAGGCCTACCGGAGGTGGGACTTTTGTGTCACTCCCTCTCTTCACTACTATCCTAGGATGGGTTCCAGTGTAGGGGGATTCATAATAAAGTAGTTTCAAGGGTATTAGTTGAGAGATAAGATGAATATTAGAGTTATGAATAGGAAATGATTACATATGATTAGTAAGGAAACAATGAAACTCAAGTTTAACATGTGATGTGAACCAAGGAGACTGGATATTACAAATATATTTGGGCTCCCCTATGATCCCACACAAGGAATTAGACAACCTATAAATTTTTTTATGTTGAAGTGAAATCATTATAGGGTAGAATTATAGGGAGGTACATGCATCATGGTCATTAGTTTCATCAATATTTAAAATTTGAATTTTATATGAATTATTCAGACTATGAATATGTTGTAGTTGTTAATAAACTGTCATTGTTTTCTGAATTGGTCATATAACCTAAATGAAAGGAGTAAAATGGTAAGTAAATGGCATGAACTATTTATCTTAAAACTTATTGAGACTTGAATATGTTATTACCTTTCCTATTAAAATATGTTTCTTAATGAATTGATTTTTTCACATTTTTAAAGTGCATAATATGCTAACTTATTTTATGAAAGTCTATAATTATTACCAAAGCAAGTTTGATGTATTTTTCTATAAAGATTTTTCTTAATTTTGATAACCACTATAATATATGTTACCTTAATTGGATTTCATATTAGCATGATGAAATGAATTTTTTCGAGACTAAACTTAGAAGTATTTTAATTCCCATGAAAGTTGATATTCCATGATTTTTTTTCATTTCTTAGGTATCATCATAAAGTTTTATGGATTTAATGTAAAATTTGGTTTTGGTAATTTAAATTCTGGAATTATGGAAGAAAAATATTCATGATTATTGATAATTAATTTTAATTTTAAAACCTTAACATAAATAATGAACCCTTCCATTTTTTTCAAAAACTTAGTATTATAGTATCAATACATTTATATGTTGTATAAACATGTTGAAAATTTATTTTATGGATGGAAAATTTCATGTGATTAGTTTATGAAATTTTGGAAATTGATAAACATTCTTGGTGATAACCATTAACAATTTGAAAGTTTTTCAAATAAAAAAATCTATCTCATATTCCAATAATGGTCAAGATAATTGTTATGCTATATTTTTTGTACATATATAGTGAACATTGAAATTTGAATATCATGCCACATGTTACTTTTCTGCTCATCAATTATACATACATATGGGCTATCATCTCAATGAAGTGATGTAATTAATTTTTTATGAGATCATTAAATAGATAATTATAAAATTATATTTAATGTATAAAAATAATAATTATAATAGGTTTAATATTCTAGAGATAATTCAACCATGAAACCTTTGACCAAAGTAAACCTACCAAAGACGTTTTGTAAATTAATAACTGAATGAACTCAAAATATCAGATATATATTTAACCAATTTAGTAAAAACGTGAAACGTGATAATGATTGAATCAAAAGGAATAATAAAAAACTTTAAAAATTCTCTTAGTAAGTTAAATAATTAATATAATTTTATTATTCATGTGTTAGAGAATTTACAAAATAATTTGAGACTCAAGGTAAGGGATTTTTATTTAAAATATTATTTAATGTTTTTCTTTCAATTTGTTTTCCTCCATGTGAATATTATTTTAAATGTTTCAAGAATGAAATTATTTTTTCTTTAAAATATTGTTAAGGTTAATTTTAAATACTTTTGACTTTCTTTTTGATGGTTTAAAAAGGAATATTTTCCACCTTTCCTGAATGGGTTATTTTTACTTTTTTACAAAAGTATTAAGTAATGTTTTTTGATGTTTACCACATGATGACCATTTCCCACCATCATAAAAATTATTTGTTATTAATATTTATCTACACATTTCCATATTTTTTAAAATAAAATCACATTCCCATTATTCTTTGAATTTTTAGTTTTAAAATATTTTCAAAATAAAAGTATATTTCTTCTCTTTTTCGAAAAGACTCTCTAATATATTTATAAATGTGTTTTTTTATCCATGTTAACATTATTTAAAAATTATCATTCTTGATGATTCTATAATATAATGAAAACATCTATCTTATTTATCTAGATGTATTATAATCTTATTGTTCTATTTATTTATTAGGGAAAATATTGACATTTTGTATGTTATTTGTTCAATATGAATGTTTATGTTGATTATATATTGTATTATTATTCATTTATTTCATTTTATGAATGCGTTGGAATTATTAGATATCCCCTTGACGCATCATTTTGTCTCATGATATAAACTATCTTAGTAATTTGGTGTACGATTTACCTATTAATGTATGATATCTTAGCATGAGGCTTTGACAGAATGATTTAAACGTTCTAAATTATGCATTCTATTATTATGAAATCAGTTATTGTTATCCCTATGATTATTTTTATTGTTATATTTTGATATATTTTTATTTTCATGTTTTTGATGAGTTTTTATGGAAATATTTTGATTTCATAAGATAATTAAATGAGTTTACGATTTAAAAGAAAATTTTATGATCTCCTAAGGGTGAAAGGGTTATTTTCAAGGAAAAGTTCTTATGTTTTTTTTCTAAGAAACCCTCTTGAATTATGATTTTGACTTTATGTTTTCTTATCAAATATTTTATTTAAAAAAATTTAATTTTTTTTTCAAAAGTAATTAAATTATTATTTTTTGCTTAAGGTTTATTTCATGAAAAGGGAAACTTCTTTATGGATTTTCAATAATTTTAAATGGATTAACAGGTTTCCTCTATTTTTTTATATCACTTACCAAGATTTATTTTTCTCATCCAAAATTTTCAAAATGTTTTTCATGGGTATTATATATATTTAGGGGTTATATAAAGGTGGATAATGGCACATATTTAATGAAGAAAAATTTTAATGAATGAAAACAGGAGTGTAAACATAAGAACCTATTTTTTTGGAAAAAATGTACATTGAGTGGAAATTTCCACTTTATATGGTATGTTTTACCTAATTATCTAAAACTATAAAACTAAATGGTTTATAATATGTAAGTTACTCAAAATTTGTTTTTGAATTTTTAATTATGGAAGTTAAATTTTGAGTCGCTTTAATTGGTATCAAAACCAACATGTAAAGAGTAAGATTTTAACACTGGATCTATGTGTATGGGTCTGAGGTTCTATAGTTGGTATGACATGAAAGGATAATACAACTTTATAGGTTAATATTACATTAAAAAGATATATAACTTAAATATTAATATGTAAATGATATATATATATAATCTATATTTCTTTGAATAAAAATAACGATTTACATGAATTATGGGTGTATAATTTAATACTGCCTATAGATTTGATCAATCATCCATGTTGGATTTCATTTAATATGGTGTTATCTAATATATAATGTAGGGGAGGATTTATATTCATACAATGAATGATTATACTGTCTGAATCATTAAATCATGCATTGAAAGTCATGAGTCAATGAATGAATTATTGAGGAATTTTAAATTTCATTACCATATGATGGCATGATGTGTGGTTATTATTATTTCTAGAAGAAAATAAAAATACTTAATTTTTCTCTTCATTATTCTCCTTTGAATTATTGTCTCTAGTAGGCCATGGAGATAAAATTGATCCCATCTGAATGTCAGATGATTCACTCAACCCTTGGATGCCTTTAGAGAGGGGATGTTTTTACCCTTATGTGATATTCATCAAACACATATGAATATGGATATATAAAAGAAGTTATTTGGATAAAGGTACAACATTTAAATTTTTTATTTATTTATGTTTTTAATTGAAATTTCATATTTATTACATGGGGTATCCTCAGAAAATGGTTTAAATCATTTCCACTTGATTAGATAACTGTTATTAGACTCATTTAAAACCCTTTAGTGGTATCAAATAAAATTCAAAGAATTTAATAGATTCTAAGGAACTATCACACAGGAATGATGCTTATACGTGTATATTCACTCATAATATCCATTATGATGCAAATAATTTCATTCCGAAAGAGTTGGGTAAATGGAGTGCTTTGATATGTTCTTATGGATGTCACATTGGACACATTCATATGGGGAATAAAGATTTTTCCACCCATTAGTGGTATCAAAATGATCCCATGATTTAGATTTATGGAATCATGCTTTAAATAAAGAATAAATCATAAGAATAGTGTATAATTTTTTAGGTTTTTTTTAAATTTGGAAATACATTTTCCCCTTATGTAGAAGGGCTACATAAAGGAAACTAAGTCATTAAATTTATATAGATGGGTTGTGTAAAGGCAACCAATGTGTTACCTATATGTGGGATCTCATATAAAAGCTATATCTTAATTACCTATACATGAATAGCTTCATAAACGTACCCATGGAATTCCTAAAGAAGTGTAAATGTTGCTGTATGAAGGTTATGAATATCTTTTAAAGATTGTATAAGGGTTAATGCAAGCTACCTTGATGCATTGATGGATTTATATTTTTTAAAAGTTAGTGATTTTTTAAGGTATTTTATAAATTTCTTCACTTAGTCACCTTTATGTGAAGTGTTTTACCTTTACATAAAGGTGTTCACGTAAGGGTTATCCAAGTTTCACCTTTATGTGAAAGGTTTATGTAAATCTAAGATCTTAATACCCTTATAAAGAATGCGTTGTGCAAGGATCAAACCTATTTACCCTTATGTAGACTATCTGTGTAAGGGTAGAGGGATTATACCCTTAAGTATAATATGGATTCTTTATAAGGGTAAATAATAAAGTTTTTAAAAAATTGTTTTTGAATTATTTCATGGTTTTAATTATTTATAAAATGTTTATAAATCATTATAAAATGTATTTTGGGAATATTTAATTTATAATGAATTTATAAATAAATAAATAAATTATAAATGGTTTACAATTTATTAAATAAATGTTTTTAAAACTTTTATTTTTCAAAAATATTAAATTTTAATATTTGAAATACACTTTAAACAAATTATATGGCATGAATTATGATCAAGAAATAAAACTGTTTATTTAGAAATCATAAGTGATAATTTATAATGAAATAAATCCCAAATATATGATGTTTATATTTAAATTATTAATTGTTTAAAATTTGTTATTTTGAATTGTTAAAAATAAAAGGGGGCCTTATTTGGATATTATTTAAGCCACATAAAAAAGTGTTTTGGTGATTTATAATATCAAGGTTCAAATAATGACTAAGTATACGATATTTAGATTATGTTACATGTTTACATAATATGAATTGGATTATAAATTATTTATAATTGATATAATATCATATATTTAAAATATAAATTCTATATAATGATGAATATGAAGGAGTTCATATTGGAATCAATATAAATTGTATATATTCAATTTTTTTAAATTTTCATAATCTTAAAGATGAAATTATAAATGTTTTATAGTTAGCTTTTATTTGTGAATTTTTCATATAAGTTTATCTCATGTTTAGATATTTTAATTTTCTATTTATTAAGGGTTTTTTTGGGTATATTAATGTATAGTAAATTTTTTAAGAAATGTTAATATGGTGTATTCTTTAGTTTAATCATTAAAATGCTTCTAGATAGAGCCATATATTACATGCTAGGTTTAACAAAGAATTTAGTTTTCCATCTACCTTAACCTTGTATTGTAATTGAAGTGACGAACTTGAATTTAGTTGTTGAATATAGTTTATGAATATTATGTTTTAGAGTTATAATTAATTGTATTATATCTTGAGTAAATTATCCCTGAGTACAGGGACTTGGGTTCATACTACCTACCTACCTAGAGGCTTCTGCACTGTCTAGGAAAGTGAATGAGGTTGACTATCTATCACTCTAGGATTACTTATATGGATATTTTAAATTTCATATAATTATAAACCTTTAAATGAAGCTTTCATGTACCATATTCATATGATGAATTAAGAGATGTATAAATACACTTGACATCTAATTTTAGGTGAGTAATACAAACTTGTGGGTTGTGTAAAGAGTTACACACCGATATGGTTTGAACATATTGGTTTGGTGGAAGGAATAATATTCCAAACTAAATCATTATAATTATACATAGATAAAGTTAATAACATGATATAAGATGTTGATATTAAATCACCTTCAAATACTAAGTGTGAGTTTCCTTCCAAAGTAGCAATTATTAATACCTCGATCATTCAACCAGGTATTTTCAAGCTCGACATTAGTACCCATGGATTATCTTATGCAAGGAAATAAAATTATAAGTGATTTTTTATTTTTTGTGGGTATTTTTGAGATCCAAACAAGTATCCCTTTATTTTCCTCTTTTGGATTATTATTGGAATTGTATTTGGGTTACACTAGCTGGGAATCATTAATAGTTAGGATACCAGTGGAATATAGTTGAGTATATCCATATCATGGATTAGAAAAATATTTTTCTTCTCAAATATCCAAGATTCGTATATTATATGATTGATAATTTTTTTCTACCAGATATAGTCATGGTTTATTTACATGAAAAATGATATAGGTCATGGTGAAATATGGATCTTGTTTTGCTAATGGATATGGTGTTTTTTTAAACAGGGTCATCATTTTAGTGGGATTACATTTAATAAATGTACTTATTGAATGTTTATAAAACATGATACTCATATGATAAAGTATTGTGTTGTAGATAATATCATCACCAAAATTAAGCCAAACTTTGTGATCGATCCTTTATAAGAATAATATTAATGTAAGTATCTCTTAAGAGTGTTAAATTAAGAAAATTTCTTAAGTATTATTAGTGATTTAAGAAAATCTATTTAGGAATTTTTTTTGTTAGAATAGTTCCTTCCTCAATAAACAAGTGTTGAAATTGTTCAACAAGTGAATATATATTCTTTTGGAAGAATAGAGTGATTCATTAAAGGTTTCAATGAAATTGGATGAAAAATGACCAAATGAATCTTAGTCTCCCCTCATATACTCAATATGATTATGCATATTAACGATTTAAGTAATTTTAGTCTCATATACTCAATATGATCAGGTATGTCAAATGATATTAAATATTATTGAATATATTTATGACTCATTGAGAATAAAGGTTAATTTAAAAATTATTGGTTACATAAATTTATTCTATTATTCTAATATATATATATGATATCAATTTATGTTTTATAATGTTTTTATATATACATAAGGTTAGAATATGCAAATAATTGAAGCTTGATGTTTTATTCCAATTAATGGAGAAAAAGAGTTGATGCATTGGTAACTTAGATACTCTAATCTTGGATAAACTTGTCATAAGATATGCATTTTTATCTCATTTATATCTTGATAAGATATTGTAAAAACATTTTGTTTAATAAAATTATATAGGATTTTTGATACACATTATTATGATTTTTTTGATTCTATAACATGCTTTAATGAAGACTAAAATGGATTGTTCTGGTTAGATAATTTATCTTATTATCATATATGGAATTGTTCCAATAATATTATTGATTTCAATGAACATTTTCTCAATATTATCAACGTTTTGGAAATATATATATGAACTAGGAATATTATTTATAGGTTCTAAAGTAATATATTGATAGTATTTGTAGGAAAAATTTCAAACCAGAAGAAGAAAAGTTAGTCGAAAAAGTTCAATAATGTTTATAAAAGAATACAATATAGGTAATTGAAACATAGGTTAGTTAGGAAGGAATATTAATAATTAAATATTATTGTATTATCCAAGATACACCTAAAAGAGTTTGTGAAACTCTCTGGAATGTCCGTGTTATGTATGAATATTATAATCTTTTTTTTAATTTTGAAACGTATATGATACCAAATGTATATTTAATAATTTTTTGTAAATATACAAGAGGTAAAAGTAAAAGGAAGAATTTATTAATCTTGTAGTTTATATTCATGAGATGAAGTAAATAGTTAATATATTGAGGATTAAAATATAAAATATTTTATCAATTTCAAATGTATCTAAATAAAATATGTGTATCTTCATCTCATTTCTCTTATGATACTAGTGAAGATATTTAATAAAAAATTTGTTTTGAATAACATGAGATGATTAATTATATACACATGGTTTATGATTCATTAGGTTCTATAACATTTTTATAGAATAATATATGGATAAAAGTTTTTATTTAGGATAATAATGTTTATCTAGCTATTAGTTAAAATATGAGGGACTGTGTTCATTCCACTCATCAGTTGTGTATTTTAATAAAGTTTTTTTTTCAAATGAAAATGTTATAAACACATAAAATACCATATATTATATGGAAATAATATTTTTTTTAATATTCCAACTAAAAGGAAATAAATGTTATATCCTAACACATAAAGGTTTTTTTGTTTATTAGAAAGATATTCTAAAAATAATATAGCGTCTAAGAGTCTAGTGAGAGTATGTTTGGACTTAGGGAAGTTAAAAATTAACAAATAAAGGATAGATATAATATTAAGTTAAAGTGATTTACACTTAATATCCTAAAGTGTTTATGATATGTTATGGTAAATAAAAATATAAAATGTTATATTTAGTTACCATTTATAAAGTGTATATCACTATTTTCTAAAGGATTATAATAGTTTTAGATTAAATTAGTTTTCACTCAATATCCTAAAAGGGTTTGTGATATGTGAAGTCAAAGAAAAATATAAAGAGTTATATTTAGTTATCATGAAAAAATAAAGACATTATATCTGAAAGATTATACCAGTCAAAATTTAAAGCATTTGAAACTTTATGCTAAAAGAGCTTAGAAGGAACAATAAACAATAATGTTAGTAATTATATTATTTCAAGGAAAACATTTGTTGAAATAGGGTTCCAAGGATTATGATTATGAACATATAAAAAGTTATAAGTAGACAATAGAAGTTGATATCATAAAATTTGATGTTGTGAAGTTAAGAAGTTTGAATTTGTTGAAGAAGTTGAACAGTTAGGAATATGATTCCCAAATATCACCATTATTCAAACTTGGTTACTTTATAGATGTAATGAACTAAAACTTTATCAATGAAATTTCTATTTTGATAATTGTAATTGTGTCATATTTATTAATATAGAATATATCACATGGAACACATGATAAAACCAATAACATTGAAAATAAATATATTTATAAGAATTTAAAATATTACAATGGGATCAAAATAGAACATAAAATAACCAAAATATGAAAATTTGGATATACTCAATCCACCAGAATAACCGCAGTCATGAACAACATTGTAGAAAATGAAGTAGAATATTAATAATGAAATATTCATTTTGAAATTGGAAATATATATAACCTTGCGATAAAATATAAGTGAATTAATAATGAATTAAATATGATGTATTTATAAAAATAAGGGAACTCATATTACCATTAAAAATATAATAGTTGAAATATTAATTTGACCATTAAGAATAGTAACATGACTGTTATAATAGCATTCTCACTCATAGAAGTGTAAATTAATATTTATTTATCTTATAAAATGAAAATATGATATATTTATTTCATGATACAAGTAAATAAATGTTTCAAAAATTATAAAATAAGTGTTTTTATTTCTGTAAAACATAAATGTTTTATATTTATATTTATAAAAAATATAAATATTTCAAATAAAATTAATCTTTATAAATGGTTTTATAAAACAATAATAATTTACATTATAATGGAAATATAATTTTATGATACCATAAATATATATTTTTCAAATGGTTGGAAAATTGATCATAATATTAAAATTGGTATTTTTTAAATAAATAAGGATTTTATTTAAAAAAATAATTTCTCATATTTATAAAATTATTATCATAAAATGGATTTCATTTTGTGAATTTACACATCAAAAAATGTCCAGAGTGATTTTTTTATATTTTTCTAAAATAGTTGAATTTTTGGTGAATAGTGAAATATGACAAAATAGAATATTTAAATTATAAGATAAATACATAAATTTATGAGTCATGGATGATGTGATAACCTATTAGTTTGAACTCACATGAAAAATTTACTAAGTATAGTCATAAGATTCATCATTATTTGAATTCTTGAGCTAAAATAATAAACTAATGAATATAATACTCAAAAACTCCTCATCCATCCCCTTATAAATACCACCCATTCACCACCCCTTATCCTCACACCTTACAAGCCTTAGAGATTACCCAAACTATGAAAAAATATCCCCTTATCTCTACCCCACATTCTCATAGTGATGGCCTCACCAAAATACAAAACCAATGTGCCTTAAGGTGTATTTCAAGAGATGATGTTTAAGAGGTAATATTCTCAATATATCCCTTTTAAATTCATTTTTATTCTACCTATCCCTCACATATGACATAAAAATAACATAATGAATAAATTATTATAAATATAATATAATTTTATTGTGTTAATGGAATATCTTTCTTCCATTATCTTCTATTCTCTCCCCATTTTAAAATGAAAATGTTGTTAATAATATGGTTTGTTCACCACCTTCATGAACAACACACTACATTTTTCTCAAAAACCTTAAAGAATGGTTATATAAATAATATTATGGTTAAATATTACTATAATAAGTATATTATAACTTATTTAAATCATTTTATTATTTTAATAATCATTTAATAAATTAATTAAATCTAGTTCATGATGGGCGGTAATAACGCCTAAATAAAATAACCGTGTGGAGTTAACATTTTTAATAAGTGAATAATAAAAATTTCATAAAAATAATGGATATTTATAACCATTTATATTTCTTTAATTACATGAATATAATTTCATTTCACTTCTATAGTTGAAGTCAAATTTGAAAAAACATTAATAATTATCCACAAGCGATTCGACCTTGGATCCATGAAACGAACGCCCTTAGAACAATGAAACTTTATATCTCATTAAAATGGGTAAAAATGAAAATAATATAATTGTAATAAATTAAATACAGATGTAAAAAGTTCTAAATTATGTAATTAATAAATTTTATTTTATTAATCTAGATGTTAAGTGAAAGTTCAGAATGATTCTGGACATAAGGTATGGGATCTATCTGAACCACCCTATTTTATTTAGGTTATGAACTTTATTTTTATAACTCAATTTATATCTATTTTATATTGTGGAATGATTATAAATTATGTATATATGTCTCCTAAATATTTACCTAATGTACCATCCCTTCTTTTTATGAAGTTATACATTCCTTAAGTCAATTTATCAAATACATTTTTTAAAAATCAACCTCGATTAAGGGGAACTTTTCAATATCATAATAATTTTATGTGAAACTTTTTAAAGTATTTTTCCCATAAAAATTTCATTAAATATATGAATATTTTAGTTATAACCATTCTAGTTTACCACTAGTTTTCAAAGAAAATTCTATGTTCATTCTTTCTTCAAAAGTCTTTCACCAATTCCTTAAAAGACTATTTTGAAAGTTCATTTCTATACGAAATTTTATACCCTTTCTCATAATGTTTTTTAACGAAAAAAAATTTGAGGCCTGTTATTATTAATTTATTTATAAATATCCAAAATAATTAATTCCTTATTCTCTTTATAATCTTTATAAAATATCCTTTGGTTGTGATATGAGGCTAGATTATGCAACCCTATTTCCATGGGTAATAATTTTGTTTATGCCTTACGTTTGATTTCCTTTTTTGGGACACATAAGCATGTATATGTTATAATGGGTTTTCCCAGATAGCACTCTAATGAATTGGGTAATGTTTATGTCACCTAAGATGATATGTATGGGATTAGGGAGTAAGCCTAATCCATGATGGGACACTATCCACCATGTGATGTTGTCTTAATGATTAGCCTTGACTTATTATTATGTCATGTTTCATATTCTTTCTAAATTTTGATGTTTCCATGATATTATGATTCCATTTTATTTATTTTATGCTCCCATATGATTATTCATGAGTATTTTTTTGTGATATTATATTATTCCTTTTAACTTTTATGCTATACTTGTTTATCACATTTATTCCATTAATCTGATTTTTAACCCACCCTCTTGTTAATGTATTCCCTATGTTATCCAATATAGTTTTAGGTTGTTAAAGGGATTTAGGATATAATTATTGAGATTAAAATAAAGGTTTTTTAATTTTAGTTTCATTTTTATGTATTATGAAACTAGTCTTCCAAACAAATCAAGCCTCTAGATCATTGGGTTGTATTTACTGGATATTTATGTTAAAAATCATGTAATAGTATGCATAAAAGTATTGGGTTGATATATTTGGAATAAAATAAATGTATATATATTTTTGGGGATTTATACTATAATACTTTATTTAGAACCTTGAGGATATGTCTAAGTATAGTATAATATCTTTGAATTTTGATGAGGTATAGAGAGAGTAGTTTTCAAGAAAATACATCCCTGTATGGATACTACAAGTGGATGTGGATTTAAAATAATTGTACCAAGGGGTAATAAAACTGAAAAGGAAAGATTGGGTTTTAACTCTATCATCACCTGAAGCATAAAAAAGAGGCCCTATTACACACCTAGTTTGACACTCCCATGGGATATACTTTATAAAATTCACAAACTCTTTACAAACCATTATGAAGGACTTGAATAGATTGTTGGGATAAAAACCTAATAGGAAAATTTCTATATATAAACTAGATTTACACCCAGAGACACAAAATCTTGGATATACATACAATTTATAAGTTATTACTTCTATGTTCATAGTTTCCTTATTTATATGCTTATTAGTTGAAGTATTAACATCCCTATGTTTGTTTTAGATATAGTAAATGACCAGAACCAGAATAATATAGTGAAAAGTGAACTCATTATACATTAATGAACTTAAAATATCATATATGATTATAGTTCTACCCATTATTTTATAACATTCAAGTTTATTATAACTTTTCAAACACCTCCTCAAAACATGGGGGTTGAGTTATCTGTGAGAGAAAATTACAAAACAGTTATTTCATATAAAGTACATAACTCCTCCTCAATCAATGTTTTTGGGAGGAACCTACCCATAAATCTTGTCTTAATTATTTTAGTGGAATTTGATTCTATATTGGGAATGGGTTGAATTTTATTATATAATTCCAAAATCAATTTTTGGGAGAGTTTGATCACTCTTCACATCCTGAGTCATCCTCCAATTATGTACAAGTGTAAGTAGAAGTATGAATATCCATTGGAATCTTATTCTCAAGAATAAATATTATTTCCTTATAAGAAAGAATATCTCATTCAAATTATTGAGACAAATAAGTGAATCATACTTGAATACATGCCCATTGTGAGGGACTATACAAATGTATTCCCTAAAAAGTTTTCCACTCTTCCTCCTGATCGAGAGGTCAAGTTCTCAATCAAAATTATACTTGGGTCTCTTCCTATATTCAAGAATAATTATAGAATAACCACCATTGAATTGAAAGAACTAAAGAAGTAGTTGAAATAGAATCTGGACGAGGGTTTTATATTCCTAAATACTCCACCGTGAGGTGTACCGGTCCACTTTATCATGAAAAAGGACATGTCAATGCACCAATACATTGATTATCTTGAAATAAAAAAAATCATGATAAATAAAAAGTATCCCTCAACATCCCAGAAATTTATAAGTGATTAAAAAATGAATTATAATTTAAATAAATTAAGTTAATAAATATATTTAAAAAATAAGTTATTTTATTTTATCAAAATATTTTTTATTTTGATTTTAACTATTTCTTAAAAAATCACCTTTATTATACATGATGAAATATTTAATTGTTTAATTAGTCTTTTATTGAAAATATAACTTTCAAATATTATGGTATAATATTGTTAAATAAATTATTAAGACATAAGATTTAATTTTAATTTAATATTCAAAATTATAAAAAATTCCATTTTTATAAACATGGTATTATTTTTATTTAAAAGTTACTATAAATAATTTAAATACATGTTATATTAAAATTTTATAAAAATGTGTCTTAATAAAATAAGTTTTAAAATGACTTTTAAGTACTATTTATAATTTGACATATAAATATTATAAAATGATATTATATTTTTTTTATTATTCATAAAATAATATATTGTAAAATAAATATTTCTTTAATAAAAATAATTAAAGGTAATATTAAAAGTAATATATTATTATAAACACAACTATTATAAATTTATAAAGTTTTGAAGTATAAACTATGATATAAGTATTATTACATTATTTTTATAAAATTATTACAATTTTAATTTTTTTTATAAAACTATGAATTATAATTATATGTAAATATGAAATTATAACTATAATGAAATATTTTAATGAAAATTTGAAATTATAAATATATTATAATTATGATAATTTTATTATTAAAATCAAATTTCATATGTGTAAAAAAATGAAACATAGTAATGATAAAATAAAATGAAAAATGGATTAAAAAAAACCTAAAATGATTAAAAAAATGGAGGAGAAGGAGGTTGTCTTCAACCTATCGACACCAAAATCAATCCCCCATAAAACCCCTCTAGTAATGCATCACTGACCATGCCGACATCCCCGAACTAGCACTGATTGACAACCAACACCCTCCTTCGACCTCCTCCTCCGATGTTGCCCTTAAACTTTAACTGAGATCCACTGCTCTTCTTCCCACCTGTCTGAACCAGTAAACCCTCAAATGCCTACGCATATCCCTCCTCCACAGTCGTAGTCTCCCTCAACCATGGACCAACTTTAATTCAACTCTACTCTAAATGGTATAAACTATTTTAAAAAAAATGAACCGAATGATGACTTCCTATATCCTCCCTCGACTTTCAAAGGAATCCATATATATAAATATGGATATCAACTTATATAATATCCAAACCCTCAATTGATTTTTCAAAATTTGTACATGACATTTCTCACCAAAAAATGTTTGGTATATATATATATATTTATTTATATATCAAGCTTGTTAATCACACCACTTGACCGAATAGAAAAATACTCATTTCGTTTTTCCAAATACACAGTATCCCATTTCCCTCTCTCTAGTGAATGATTAATATATTTTAATATTCAATCTTGTTATATATATATATACATATATTTAACTCTTATTTTCTATGCACACCCAAAAGACCCGACTCACCCTTCTCCAAGTTCCTCCTCTTTAAAATTTCCTTGTGTTCATGAATTAACAACCTTGATTATTCCATTTTCAAGTAAAGGTAAAGGATTAATTATTTATTTATATTTTATTTTTGTATGTTTGAATTTAATTGTAAGTGTTATTTTTGATATATATATATATACATTCAAATTTTATTTTAGTATTTCATAATTTTTATCAAGTCCATGTTTTAGAAAAAAAAATCTCTATTTTGTTTTCAAACATTGATTTGGATTTTAATCCTTCTAAGAAATCCAATTACCTATTTATTTATTTTCAAATAACTATATATCTCTCTATAATTATATATATGTTTATATATTGCTGAGAATTAATGATATAAATAATTATTATATGATTTTAATTAATTTTTCTCAAAACCATAACAAAACTTTATTTTGTTATTGTTATCATTAAATTGTTTATTTTACTAATAAAATGGGAAAATTTATTATTTTATGCACGGGCTATCATTTTATGTACCATTCAATTACAACAAGTTTTAAATGATAAAAGTTATCATTTTATACGTGAATTGTTTTTATATTTCCATGTATTTCATTCATAGCATTAGATATGGCCACCATATAAGATATTGTTAACATTCCATGCACTTTAAATCAAGTATTAATTTAATTTATTAAGCTGTTATATTTATGTATTTTAAACCAGAGTAATTCATTACACGTATGGATTTCTCCTTGTTATTTTTTTATAAATTCATAAAAATATGATTATTCCATGTAAAGTAAATTTGAAAGATTATTTTATTTCAAGGAAATAATTTATGTATTGTTTTGAATTGTTTTTGGGTTATGAGTGTGAAAGGAAGGACCATTTAATTTTTTTCTTAAAATATGGCACTAGAGTATCAAATGATATGATGTGGTATGGGGAGTAAACCCATGAACTCTAGGGGACATTGTCCCACATGTGATACGACTAAATGACCATATAGTTTTTCTTATGTCCCGCTGAGTGTCATCATTAATCCATTAAAATTATTATTTTGAAAATGGAGAAATCCTATGTAAAGACCCGGAATTTCCATGTATTTTTTTAAATATATGGGAATTTTACGAGTCTATGAAAATTGACGGCGCGTGATTCTGTGGCCCGGAGTACCCGAAATGAATTTCTGAACTTTATTTAGGGTATGTTCAGTAAACGTGCAAGTGGGTTTTTCTAACTTTTGAACCAGTGCTTGGAATTAAAATCTGAGGGCACTGTTGAACTCGCAGTGCCAGTTTTCACTTAAGAAGACTTTCACCTCGACGAAAGTTGGTCGAGAGTGAAAGTTAGTTTTTGGGTTTTTCATGTAAGAATAAAATAAAAATAGAAGTGTATGACATTTTTATTTTTATTTACAACACTCATGTGGGTGTTGGGAGGTGGGGTCCACCGGAACTAAACCTCCATGTGAAAGTTGAGGTGTGGGGACCACCAGACCTTGACCTCTCTTGAGAGGTTATGGTGGTGGGGACCACCCAAACCATAACCTCCCATGAGAGGTTATGGTGATGGGGACCACTCAGGATTAAACCCACCTTTAACTGAGAGAAACTCTCAACCCCCCTCATTAATGTAGAGGAGCCTCTTGACTTCCTCCACATTAATTTTACCAATGCACATACCTTTAATTGTGCCAACTTAGTTAATTGGCTTGCCCCTTTTTAATTTAAGTAACAACGTCGTTGGAATTTAGGAAGGTTCCTAATAAATGAACCTCCATAAATTCCACGATCGTTACCTACCTTTCCCCCCTCTCCTATATATATGGAGCTTGGGAGGAGGATTTGGAATGGCTTCACCAAGCAATAAAGCGCTGGTAAAGTGACGTGACACCTAACACTTAGAGGATTACGCCCTCCAATGAAGAACACATTCTCCAACGAAGAATGCGTTCCCCAACGAAGAATGCTCCGCCAATGAAGGACGCCGACCTCCTTCGACCTTCTTCCTCGAGACTTCTTCCGATGTGGGATGTCCTCATCTATGACGAATCGACGTCTGTACTTCTTCCCGCACCAACACCAACGAATGAGGTAGGGGGTTTATTTGCATGACAATACTGTCCTTGTTTTCTTTTGCGATTTGGGATAGAATAGTTGTGGAGGTTGTAAAATTTGAAGTTCTTTGTTCTACTTTCTTGTTGAGCCAAATGCTACCACTCTAAAGGCGGAGGGTGCGGGCTAAACTAACATGGCCCGAACCCCCTCCACCATTCTTCTTTGTGGTGTTCTTCAGAATGAAGGAAGGCGATGAAGGTGATAAAGGCAATGGCGCCGCCACCCGTAGCCACCATGACCCGCGACGCCCCCGTGGTGCTCTGACCTCTCGCCCGAACCAGCCCTGTGCCTGCCCGCCGTGCCACCCCGGCCGCACCGTCTGTTGCCCCAACCGCCCACCAGCCCCGTGATCATCGGTCACGCCACCCTGGCTACACCGCCAGCTGGCCGAGACACCCGCCAGCCATGCCACCCGCCGACTGTGCCACCTCGGCCGCGCCACCCCCTGGCCACGCCTCCCTAGCCGTGCTATCCGCCAGCCGAGCTGCCCCGGCTCACGCCTCCCACCGGCCTCCCGAAACAACTCGAACCTTTCATGGCACCCTAGCTGAACTAGCCCATGCCCCTCGTGGTGCCCTGGCCGAACCGGCCCCACGCCCCTTGCGGCGCCACGACTGAGCCGCCCCGTGGCACCCGCGGGCTCGGCGGCCCCTCACGGACCTCGCGGCCTGCTGGACCTCCCAGCGGACCGGGCCACATTACGGGTCAGACCATCTTGACCCAAACCGGTTCAACCCATACCAGGTCATGTAACGCCCCGACCCCAGTTACCCAGAGTCGGTGCATTATTACATAACATTTGCATGATCACAAGAAAGATCAAATCTCGAAAGACCGATTGGTTTAGTAGCCTTGGAAACACTAGATATATTCATAAGTTTTACATTACATCATTAAACGAAAAACTACTACAACAACATATTGTCTCCATAATCCACACTCATATCCCCACATAATATCCCTGCAGGTCATTCATAACTTACTTCTTCACTTCCTGGGAAAAATAAAACATAGAAAAGGGGTCAGCTCAAATGCCTAGTAAGGATAACAATATAGCGGAACATTCAAAAATAAGCATAAACATTTAAGGAAATGAATTACTAAAACAAAAGCCTTTTAAACTTGAACTTCAACATAGTATGGCAAAAGTAAAATGAAATAATGCCATTTACTTGTTCACATGGATATTCTACTAATCGAATAATCACATGCAAAATCAATAACCACTTTCATAATGTTGGAATGCATAATGCCAGATTATCATAACCACATAGCCAAGGCCTCGTGCCAAGACTACAAATAAGATTTTGTCAAGGCCTTGTGCCAAGACACTAGTTTGTCTCATGAGACCTACCGATGCATCAAGGAGCTATAGCGGGCTCCACCCGTCACTTACTAAGTCCAATGCATTCCCATATGAAAAGGTTTAAACATAACATAAACATTCGTATTAAAACTAGCATATGAAATGTAAATAATTTCAGCATAAACTATGAATGGTATAAAAATAGCACATCCACAGTCAAACATATCACAAAACCTTAAATACAATATAGAAGTTTTGTATCATAATAAATCAACTTCAAATAATCTTAAAATCCATCAAAGGATGTTGACATAGATGAAATCAATATTCTTTTTAAAGAAATATATCATTTTAATTTGAAATCATTTAAGATCCATATAAAATAAAACATTTTCTTTGACAATATTCTTATAATCTTGTAAGGGAAGATTTGAAGATTTTATAACGGCATAAAATAGCCGCACCCGCCGTATAAGTTAAAAAAAACATTCTTCCCTTAATTCTGTCGAAAAGGTTAAAAAGGAACCTTGTTTTGAAAATGACGGAAAGATTCCTTTATAAAACACTTATAAAAGTCAAAAAGGGTATAAATGACTTTAACTCATATTCTAGTAAATAGTAAAAATGTTTTGAAATACATTTTTAAGAAACATGGATGTGGATGATAAAGAGATCCCAGTAGATTATTACATATAAACAACCTCGGATAATGAAGAGATTGTGAAATAACCCTTAACTTGTACTTTTCCTTGGTTGGGGTAGGTTAACCTCCTGTATAATGGTGAAATAGTTGTTATTAAATTATACAAGAATCATATATAATAATATGATATCATATATGATCTTTTAACATTGATTTGTTAATAATATCTTAGTATTATCATTATATCGGGTGTTAACTTACTTGTTTTCTTTTATATGTTTTGTTACGTAAGACATGTTTGTAAAGGATAGGTTGTATATTATTCATATCCAGAATGATATCAAGTCCTTAAACATCATTTTTAAATCATCAAATGATAATTATACTTGAATGGATACGATGGAGAATGAATCTCATCGCGTTCGTGGAGACGGTAGTCCGTACGTACGCACGAGCGACAATATCATTCTTTTGATATTAAAATAATATATAAATGGATGGTATATCATATATACAGAATCATTAACATGTTATATTTATTATTTACATGAGTTACACATCATTATTATACCCATCCAAATAATATTATATTGAATAACAATTACACCACGACGTGGAGACGGTAGTCCGTACGTACGCACGTATGGTGACATGTTATTCAAAGGGTGGATAGAATACTGAATATGGTTGTACCATATTTATAATAACATCACAGTATATGTGAGATACTGGAGTTATTATTTTAGAATGGTAAGAACAAAGGAAGAAGAAGTGGAAGAAGAAATGAACTTGGAGAAGGGTGGTGAAATCATTACCTCTTCTTCGGGTTCTTCCTTTTGATTTGATCAAAAGGGCTCCTTAGGTTGGCTTTCTGATCAAACTAAGGACTCTAGGTTGTAGTGAGGGATGTTGGGAGAGTATTTGGTCAGAGTTTGGCCGAACCAAAAGGCTTTGAAGGTGTGAAGAAATGAGAAGGAGGAGTGCCCTTTTATAAGAGGGGTGAGGGGCACCTTTGGAAAAGCTAGAAATATTAATTTATAATAAATTAATATTCGGTTTCTAATGGCTCAAAAGCTTATTATTCAAAGTTTAAGGTGGGGATAGGTCTAAAACCACTCAACCAATAGAATTTAGACAGGTTTGGGTACTTATATTAACCTTATCTTTAAGTATTAACTCTAAGTTAATTAGTTTCACTTTTACAATGTCTCTTTGTATTTTTATATAATATGGTTAATAAACTTACTATATACATCCAAGAGACCCCCAAGTGGTCCATTAATGATGAACCTATCATGATATAAGTCTCTTTTCCGAACCTTAGATTTTTAGGAATTTAATATCAATTAATAATATAATATTTGTTTTAAGAACTCTTTTATGTCAATTTTGACACTATTCAATAGTTGATTTTTGTGAAACTCATAACAGATTTATTACTTCGAAAAAAGTCAATTAAATCAATCCTAATATATAATATTATCCTAGAAAATTATTTTAATTCATTAAAAGTTTCATATTATATTTATTTGGGTATTTATAATATCAATTATTTTAATTTTTCACTATTATAGTAATTACTGCATCATCATTGTGTCATAAATAAAATAAATTATTTAATGTCTAAAAATTATAAATAAAATATCATTATGTAGGAAATATTTTTATCTTTTTAATGAATATTTATAATCTAAAATCCAACATATATAACCCTATGTAACAATTGCTTTTCTAAAAGATATATGCTTGTGTCATTTTTGTATTCATTTTAACTAAATTAAAATAAAGTGTCATTATCACTTACAAGTGGATCCATGGGGTCCCAAAATAGACCCAAAGATGCTCATGGTAGACCATGTATCAACCAATAGGTTTAAGACACGTTTTAGGGTAATTTATTATTATTATAATATTATTTTTTAACCCTTATTTACCGGATTTACCCTTAACCATGGTAAATAAAATATTTACCGCAGTAATTATTCAAAATGTCTAAAAATAAAAGTTACCTATTTACACAATTTGAACATCCTGATTCCAAATATGGAATCCATTTTCCTAAATTCAAAACACAGAAGTGGCAGAAATTAATTTAAAATTAATTCCCGCTGTCAAAACAAAAAGCGTGTTTTTAAGAGATAATAACTATCAAAAGATTGACACTTGTTTATGTTCGGTTTAATTGTAAAATTATGTCCAATGACCAACATTATATTAAATAGTAAAAATATATTCTAAATATATTTTAAAACCACTCAAATTCATAATTTATCACTATTAATTATTTTGATTAAAAAAGTTGTTTTTAATTAAAATTTAGTAATTTTCACTATTCATCAAAATATGAAAGTTATCCGAAAAGTACCAAAATTTCACCTTAGGATAAATTTGATATTCCGAATCCAAAAATGAAGTCCATTTTAAAATATAAAATATATATAACTTCAAAAAGTAGGTATTACTATTCATAACAGCTAGTTTGATTGGTTACGGTGTGTTAGAACTCGAAATTGCGTACAACACACGCTACTGTTTTATTCAAAGGAAAGCGTACCGTGGAAGCTTGGGATGTTTCATTTTAAATTTTTTGATGTCTCCATTTAGTAAAAAAGTTTAAAATATTGTATTTAAAAAGGTTTCACTATCAAAAGTTGATAAAAGTGCAATACTGAAAATGAATCTGTTCTTGCATTATGACTAAGAAACTCATAATATGGATTCTAAAATTATAAGGATTATATAAAGTTTAAAATTTAGTTAATACTATTAATGACCTCTTTTAATGGCTTTTTTTTTGGTAAGTCATGGTGCAATTGAACTCAGTGTTGCGTGTAGTGCAAGTTATTGAATAACACACTATGAAATCTTGGGGTGTTACATTCTCCCCTCCTTCAATAAATTGCGTCCTCGCAATTTGAAATTGTTCTTCAAAAATAAAAGGTTTAAAGTAGAAAATATATTTGTGGGAAAACCCACATCGGAAATTGGGTTACTAAAATTTAGTCTTAATATGAGGAAAAGAGAAATCAAAGGGTCACCACCAAATTATGATCTTGATTAGGAGAACATTGGTGGCAATTAGAGACATATAATTGGAGGAAAAATGTAAATATTTATAGGTAGTGATTGAGGTAATCAATCACAAAAAAGTATAAAATTGAGGTCCTTAAACTCATCAATCTATGATGATTTGAAGTACCATCGGTTCAACAAAATATAGGGTATTGGGACAACACATTTTTGACATTTCAAAATATCTTAGTTGAAATACCACATCGAAAAATGAATTAATGAGGCCTCTATTTAAAATAAAGAGTGGAAAGTATGAAGATTACCGAAAATAACACATACTAGGGTTCCATGTAGGAAAATATGGATATGGAAGAGAAATCCAACCATCAATTATCTGATGGAGAGTGGTAGAGAACATGGCTATGAAAAGGCCAACAATCCCAAAGCCATAAATTTGTGATGATTTAAGGTACCATCTAGGACAACATTTTTGTTCTAAGTTTCTATTATTAATGTTGAGGAATTTATTTATGAGATTAGCTAAGATAATAAGGAGATATACTTACTTTATAATTAGAATTTTACCCATTGATAAATTTCTACCACAAACTCATCTTTCACTCTAAAAGATAATAGAACGTAATTTTTTTTTCTATTTATACTATTCGTACAGGGTTCCAAAATAAATGAATTTATAATTCATCTACCAGATCTTTAAAAAAAAAACTACATTATTTAATTCAGGAAATCTCGTGGGACAGTGGTAGGTGATACACCCTTGTCTCCCTTCGGTTGCGGGTTCAAGTCTCGCAGCCTTGCCGGATGCGACGGATTGCCGCCCGACCTCCGGGTTGTTCTTTTATGGCAATCCAAAATAATCCAAACTAGAACTATCCAAAATACTTCTGTCTAAACTCACAGTCCAACATTTATAAGGAAGGTAAACATAATATAGATCCTTTTTACCCCGTAATAGAATATGAATACCTTCATCATGTATTCTTTTAATACACTGAAACATCCTGAATTACCATATTCCTTATTGATTACATTCATGCTCCCTTATTCCATATAGAAAGCTGGATATACTTAATTAATCCAAAAATGTTTTAAACCCCAAAAATGATGGAATATACAAATCATTAATCAGTTCGAATGTAGTCAAGAATATCCAATATAATTTATCCAAAACAATCATGTATTATTCCAAATTCACTTCTTCGGTATCAGAACTATATTATGGTTTATCATTCTCTCAACCATATATTTTCCAAAAATTTATCCTGCTATTGAGTCACTTTTCTTTGTTCCACATAATCTCAAGTCCTTAATGAAATAGTACTGCAGTACAATCCTTATATACTCCATAATTATTATAACAAGTACATTGTTGATACAACACTCAATTGATATAATCAACATAAGAACTCTAATCATTCCTCTTCATCTGTGGTAGTATCATAACTTGATTATTATCCAATAGCATCATTTGCGGCATAGTCTGATGACTGGGACATAGGTTCGCGTAGTGTCCAAACTCCTTGCAAATGAAGCATTGTACATTTAAAACCATTTTCTTACCCTTGCAGTCACGTACTTTGTGCCCTTTTCCTCCACACTTATAACAAACTCCCATTACTTTCAGGCAAGTTCCAGGGTGTTTCTTTCCACAGTTACCACATATGGGAAAATTCTTCTTTTCCCTCTTACTTTTATCCATCTTTCTCTCTTCCATCCTTTTCTTCTCTTGCTTCCCTTCAAAGCCATAGGACTCAGTAAACTCTTTACTTATCTTATCAACACATGATATTATTTCTTCATATGATGATAATACATGGGAGACTATTTCTCTTATAAATTCTAGCTTAAGACCATGAAAGATATGATCCTTCCTTCTCTTTGGATCATGTGCATTTCTGGAGTTCTCATTCCTTCTACTGGGCGCCATTTCTATACCATGGCATAAACTAGATCAGTTTATGAATCAAAACACATAATCCCATACTTATAAAACACTTAACATAAATTGAACTATTTATGGATATAATCCATAATCATAAGAATGTTTTCTTTCAGGATGTATATACTCATAATCCCTTCAAAATGATATGTAAAGAAAATGAGAGTTATCCTAAGCATATCCCCCGGGAGTGTCGTAACCAAGAGTGCAGCAAGGCCCGTTGTCGTGCACCAGTTCCCGTTCGAGTCTAGCTCAACGCGGTGTTTTCGGGTTTTACCCCTAGGTACATCTATGCCAGAGCCGCCTCTACCTGCTCGTATCCAGACAGGGATGTATTGCTCGGAAAACTCACAAAATCTCTACAATACCAAAATTCTAGGAAGTTCTTCTATACTAATCCTCAAAGTTCATCTTAGGTCTACATGCTCTAATCAGAGTTTATCTAAATCTAGTTTCCATGGTTTGTACTAAACTTCCTCTGATACCAACTGTAATGCCCCGACCCCAGTTACCCAGAGTCGGTGCATTATTACATAACATTGGCATGATCACAAGAAAGATCAAATCTCGAAAGACCGATTGGTTTAGTAGCCTTGGAAACACTAGATATATTCATAAGTTTTACATTACATCACTAAACGAAAAACTACTACAACAACATATTGTCTCCATAATCCACACTCATATCCCCACATAATATCCCTGCAGGTCATTCATAACTTACTTCTTCACTTCCTGGGAAAAATAAAACATAGAAAAGGGGTGAACTCAAATGCCCAGTAAGGATAACAATATAGCGGAACATTTAAAAATAAGCATAAACATTTAAGGCAATGAATTACTAAAACAAAAGCCTTTTAAACTTGAACTTCAACATAGTATGGCAAAAGTAAAATGAAATAATTCCATTTACTTGTTCACATGGATATTCTACTAATCGAATAATCACATGCAAAATCAATAACCACTTTCATAATGTTGGAATGCATAATGCCAGACTATAATAACCACATAGCCAAGGCCTCGTGCCAAGACTACAAATAAGATTTTGTCAAGGCCTTGTGCCAAGACACTAGTTTGTCTCATGAGACCTACCGATGCATCGAGGAGCTATAGCGGGCTCCACCCATCACTTACTAAGTCCAATGCATTCCCATATGAAAAGGTTTAAACATAACATAAACATTCGTATTAAAACTAGCATATGAAATGTAAATAATTTCAGCATAAACTATGAATGGTGTAAAAATAGCACATCCACAGTCAAACATATCACAAAACCTTCAATAAAATATAGAAGTTTTGTATCATAATAAATCAACTTCAAATAATCTTAAAATCCATCAAAGGATGTTGACATAGATGAAATCAATATTCTTTTTAAAGAAATATATCCTTTTAATTTGAAATCATTTAAGATCCATATAAAATAAAACATTTTCTTTGAAAATATTCTTATAATCTTGTAAGGGAAGATTTGAAGATTTTATAACGGCAGAAAATAGCCGCACCCGTCGTATAAGTTAAAAAAAACATTCTTACCTTAATTCTATCGAAAAGGTTAAAAAGGAACCTTGTTTTGAAAACGACGGAAAGATTCCTTTATAAAACACTTATAAAAGTCAAAAAGGGTATAAATGACTTTAACTCATATTCTAGTAAATAGTAAAAATGTTTTGAAATACATTTTTAAGAAACATGGATGTGGATGATAAAGAGATCCCAGTAGATTATTACATATAAACAACCTCGGATAATGAAGAGATTGTGAAATAACCCTTACCTTGTACTTTTCCTTGGTTGGGGTAGGTTAACCTCCTGTATAATGGTGAAATAGTTTTTACTAAATTATACAAGAATCATATATAATAATATGATATCATATATGATCTTTTAACATTGATTTGTTAATAATATCTTAGTATTATCATTATATCGGGTGTTAACTTACTTGTTTTCTTTTATATGTTTTGTTACGTAAGACATGTTTGTAAAGGATAGGTTTTATATTATTCATATCCATAATGATATCAAGTCCTTAAACATCATTTTTAAGTCATCAAATGATAATTATACTTGAATGGATACGATGGAGAATGAATCTCATCGCGTTCGTGGAGACGGTAGTCCGTACGTACGCACGAGCGACAATATCATTCTTTTGATATTAAAATAATATATAAATGGATGGTATATCATATATACAGAATCATTAACATGTTATATTTATTATTTACATGAGTTACACATCATTATTATACCCATCCAAATAATATTATATTGAATAACAATTACACCACGACGTGGAGACGGTAGTCCGTACGTACGCACGTATGGTGACATGTTATTCAAAGGGTGGATAGAATACTGAATATGGTTGTACCATATTTATAATAACATCACAGTATATGTGAGATACTGGAGTTATTATTTTAGAATGGTAAGAACAAAGGAAGAAGAAGTGGAAGAAGAAATGAACTTGGAGAAGGGTGGTGAAATCATTACCTCTTCTTCGGGTTCTTCCTTTTGATTTGATCAAAAGGGCTCCTTAGGTTGGCTTTCTGATCAAACTAAGGACTCTAGGTTGTAGTGAGGGATGTTGGGAGAGTATTTGGGCAGAGTTTGGCCGAACCAAAAGGCTTTGAAGGTGTGAAGAAATGAGAAGGAGGAGTGCCCTTTTATAAGAGGGGTGAGAGGCACCTTTGGAAAAGCAAGAAATATTAATTTATAATAAATTCATATTCGGTTTCTAATGGCTCCAAAGCTTATTATTCAAAGTTTAAGGTGAGGATAGGTCTAAAACCACTCAACCAATAGAATTTAGACAGGTTTGGGTACTTATATTAACCTTATCTTTAAGTATTAACTCTAAGTTAATTAGTTTCACTTTTACAATGTCTCTTTGTATTTTTATATAATATGGTTAATAAACTTACTATATACATCCACGCGACCCCCAAGTGGTCCATTAATGATGAACCTCTAATGATATAAGTCTCTTTGCCGACCCTTAGATTTTTATGAATTTAATATCAATTAATAATATAATATTTGTTTTAAGAACTCTTTTATGTCAATTTTGACACTATTCAATAGTTGATTTTTGTGAAACTCATAACAGATTGATTACTTCGAACAAAGTCAATTAAATCAATCCTAATATATCATCTTATCCTATAAAATTAGTTTAATTCATTAAAAGTTTCATATTATATTTATTTGGGTATTTATAATATCAATTAATTTAATTTTTCACTATTATAGTAATTACTGCATCATCATTGTGTCATAAATAAAATAAATTATTTAATGTCTAAAAATTATAAATAAAATATAATTATGTAGGAAATATTTTTATCTTTCTAATGAATATTTATAATCTAAAATCCAACATATATAACCCTATGTAACAATTGTTGTTCTAAAAGATATATGCTTGTGTCATTTTTGTATTCATTTTAACTAAATTAAAATAAAGTGTCATTATCACTTACAAGTGGATCCATGGGGTCCCAAAATAGACCCAAAGATGCTCATGGTCGACCATGTATCAACCAATAGGTTTAAGACACGTTTTAGGGTAATTTAGTATTATTATAATATTATTTTTTAACCCTTATTTACCGGATTTACCCTTAACCATGGTAAATAAAATATTTACCGCAGTAATTATTCAAAATGTCTAAAAATAAAAGTTATCTATTTACAAAATTTGAACATCCTGATTCCAAATATGGAATCCATTTTCCTAAATTCAAAACACAGAAGTGGCATAAATTAATTTAAAATTAATTCCCGCTGTCAAAACAAAAAGCGTGTTTTTAAGAGATAATAACTATCAAAAGATTGACACTTGTTTATGTTCGGTTTAATTGTAAAATTATGTCCAATGACCAACATTATATTAAATAGTAAAAATATATTCTAAATATATTTTAAAACTACTCAAATTCATAATTTATCACTATTAATTATTTTGATTAAAAAAGTTGTTTTTAATTAAAATTTAGTAATTTTCACTATTCATCAAAATATGAAAGTTATCCGAAAAGTACCAAAATTTCACCTTAGGCTAAATTTGATATTCCGAATCCAAAAATGAAGTCCATTTTAAAATATAAAATATATATAACTTCAAAAAGTAGGTATTACTATTCATAACAGCTAGTTTGATTGGTTACGGTGTGTTAGAACTCGAAGTTGCGTACAACACACGCTACTGTTTTATTCAAAGGAAAGCGTACCGTGGAAGCTTGGGATGTTTCATTTTAAATTTTTTGATGTCTCCATTTAGTCAAAAAGTTTAAAATATTGTATTTAAAAAGGTTTCACTATCAAAAGTTGATAAAAGTGAAATACTGAAAATGAATCTGTTCTTGCATTATGACTAAGAAACTCATAATATGGATTCTAAAATTATAAGGATTATATAAAGTTTAAAATTTAGTTAATACTATTCATGACCTCTTTTAATGGCTTTTTTTTGGTAAGTCATGGTGCAATTGAACTCAGTGTTGCGTGTAGTTCAAGTTATTGAATAACACACAATGAAATCTTGGGGTGTTACAGGTCAGGCCGGGTTGGTCTGATCGGGTCAGACCATACCTGGGTCCACTATGCCCCTTTACTTTCTTTTGGACATATCTTTGGCACCGGACGTCCGTTTAATGAACCGTCAGAAGCGTTGGAAATTTTGGAGCGAGTCTGTACCTTTGAGTATACTTCACTGGAGTTTTGGTTTGAGATGGGAAACGGTCAGGTTGGATCAAGCACGAATCCAACCGAGCCCCTCGGACTAAATGACTATTAACTCACAGACTGAGTGTCCGATTGACGCACCGTCTGTTGCGTCGACACCCCTATGACGTGGATGACCTTCGAGATACTTATTTGTGAGACTTAGTAAAAATTGGAGTATCGACCAGTAGATCATGGAGAGGATCCTTCCGGAGACTAGTGAGCATAGTGTGGAGACCTAGTAGCTGGCTGAGACCTGACGACCGTTTTGACTTGGAGTGACTCTACTAGCCCAGTGGGGAATGCCTTGTTGTCATGGAAGAACCACAATGGGGAGTTCCTTGGTGTAGTGGCAGACCCATGATACTTGACAGGAGGAGTACTTCAGCAGGCTACGAGGGGGAGCACGCTTGGTGATGTGGTAAACACATGGTGGAAAGCACGCTTGGTGATGCGACAGATCCACGGTACTTGATTGGAGGATTACATCAGCAGTCAAAGGTTAGTGGGAAGCACGCTTGGTGTCACGGAAGGCCCACTGTACTTGATAGAGGAGGAGTTATCCAGTAGCTAAGGTTTCAAAAATGTTACTGGGGATGTTACTTGATACTACCCATAGAATAAAATCCTGGTTTGAGCTGACTCAGTTTTTCTGTGTTTTCCTCATGATTGAGATGGATCACTTGATAACTTAGGTATATGTATGGTCACATACCTAAGTAAGTTAGTCTTCTAGTTTCATAATTTGTGTTTATCCTTGATGGATTTTGTGAGAGCTAGAGGATCTTGGGGTCCCTACTGAGTATCATTATACTCACCCCTATATGGGCTATGCCCACACCTTATTGTGTTGGATGCAGACGATGGACATCGCTGACAGAGGCTGAGAGTACAAGGACTGGACGGTACCTGGAGGTGGACCTTACGACGTGCCAGTACGTGGTGGAGATGAACAGATGATGAGTGATGAGGAGGCGATCTGTACCTACCCTTCAGGTAGAAACCTCGGAGGACGACCTAATAGCTATTTTCCTTTTTCTTTAGTTTTACTTGTACTTTCAGTTTCTTATAATTTACTGTTGGGCTTGTATTTCATCCCCTTTTAGTTTTAGCACTCTTTTGTTATACAGTTTACTCGGTGTTTCATATCCAGATGTGTGCTTGCTTGTGTGTGTGTTTACAGGTTATAAAGGTAATGTCTTCCCAGTTTTAGGGAATTATGCCTTTGGTGCTAGTCGCCAGCCCCTGGCCTATGGAAGGCGGGCTTGGGGTAGTCACGACACGGGCCCTGGGGGACGGGTCGTGAAATCCAAAGTAGTATTTTAAGAGAATTATTATGTTTATTATTTATGGTTTTAAAAATATTATACACTATCTAGAAAATGTTTTCAATGTATGGAAAACCTTTTAGGTAACTGTTTTACCAAATAAATCATTTGATAAATGCTTTCACTAAAATAATAGTTTTCAAAGAAAATAATATCAAAATTATATTTAAAACCCCATTATTGGGAAAATTAATTCTCACCATATGTTTTAAATTATTTTATTCACTGGTTTAGTAAAATTTCAATAGGTATTTATTTCATATATAGAGGAAATTCTTGAAAATATATTTATTTAATTTTTTTATAGCTTTGTAATGTGTATATCTAATTCTCCAAAACCTAGAACAAAAAAGGTCCCAGCGTGTAAAATGTTATATATATATTTTTTGATCTTTTAAATAAAAAATACACAAAATTTTTAGGTATTGAATCCAGAAGCATGTGTTTGAGACTTCACACTTGGTATTAGAGTGATGGTCTAGAAAAATTTTAAGATTAGATGTTGTCGTTTGAGAAAAAAATATAAGATGCATAATATATAAGTGTTATAGTTCTAGATTTTATAATTATGAACATAAAAAGTCATAATTTTCTAGAGTCCAATGAATGAATTGAAAGGGCATAATTATTTTAAGAAGGGAAGAATGTAACATCCAAAAAATGTATAAGTGATTAAAAAATGAATTATAATTTAATTAAATTAAGTTATGAAATATATTTTACAAAACTAAGAGATTTTATTTAATCAAAATAATTATTTTTTATTTTGATTTGTATTATTTTTCAAAAAAGTATCACCTTTATTATACATGATGAAATATTAAATTATTTAATAATCATTTTATAAAAAATATAGTTTTTAAATATTATGTTATAATATTGTTAAATAAATTTTTAAGAAATAAGATTTCATTTTAATTGATATTCAAAATTATAAATAAATATCATTTTTATAAACGTGGTTTTATTTTGGAATATGAAAATAATGTAAATACATGTTATATTAAAATAAATAAAAATGTGTTTTAATAAAATAACTATTGAAATGAATTTTAATTACTCTTTATAACTTGACATAAAAATATTATAAAACAATATTTTTGTTGAATTATTGTTCATGAAATAATATTTTGAAAAATAAATATATTTTTAATAAAAATAAATAAAAATAATTAAATGTAATATTAAAGTAGTATTTTATTATAAACATAACTATTATAAAATTTTAAAGTTTTGAATTATAAATTATGATATAAGTATTATTTGTTTATTTTTATAAAATTATTACTATTTGAATTTTTGTTTTATAAAACTTTGAATTATAATTATATGTAAATATGAAATTACAACTAGAATTAATTAGTTTAATAATTTTTTTAAATTATACATATATTATAATTATGAAAATTTTATTATTAAAATCGAATTTCATATGTGTAAAATAATGAAATGTAGTATTAATTAATTAAAATGAAAATGGATAAAAAATGATAAAATGATTAAAAATGGAGGAGAAGGAGGCTATCTTAAACCTCCCAATGCTGACACTGAACCCCCCTGAAACCCCTCTCAGACCACATCTTAAGCCACACCGACATCGCTAAACGAGCACTGATTGACTTCCAACACCCTCCTCCGACATCCTCCAATGATATCACCCTTAAACTTAAAGAAAGATCCATTGTTCTTCTTCCCACCCATCCAAACTAGTAAACCCTCAGATGCCTGTATGTACCCCTCCTCCAATATCATAGTCTCCTTCAAAAATGGCCCAACTTGACTTTTATTCTTCTATAAATGACATAAAAAATTTGTAAAAAAAATGAACTGAACAATGACTTCCTATTTCTTCCCGCGACTTCCTAAAGAAGCCATGTATAAATATAAATAAATAAATTAATATATATATATATATATTTCATATCAACTTATATAATATCCAAAACCTCAATTGATTTTTAAAAATATGTACATGATATTTCTCACCAAAAATAGTTTGGGATAAATTATATATATATATATATACACATCAAGCCTATTAATTTGACCACTTGACCCAATAGACAAATACTCATTTCGTTTTTCCAAATACACAGTATCCCACTACCCTCTATCTCATGAATTATTGATATATTTTAATATACAATCTTGTTATATATATATATATCTCATTTTCTTTGCACACCCAAAATACCTGACTCACCCTTCTCCAAGTTTCTCCTCTTTCAAATTTCCTTATGTTCGTGAATCAACAGCCTTTCTTCTTCCATTTTCAAGTCAAGGCAATGGATTAATTATTTATTTGAATTTGATTTTTTGTGTTCAAATTTTATTGTAATGGTTGTTTTTAATTTAAAAATTTATTTATATATATGTATAAATATATATTTTCTAATTCTATGGTATTATTTCATAATTTTTATCCAGTCTATGTTTTAGAAAAACAATTCTCTATTTTGTTTGAAAAATTTGATTTGGATTTTAATACTTCTAATAAATCCAATCATCACTAAATTTATTATCATTAAATTGTTTCTTTTAGTAATAAAATGATAAAATTTATTATTTTATGTATGGGCTATCATTTTATGTACCCTTCATTTGCAACAAGTTATAAATGATATAATTTATCATTTTATGTGTGGATTATTTTTATATGTCCATGAATGTTATTCTTAACATTAGATATGGCCATCATCTAAGATTTTTTTACATTCCATGTACTTTAATTCAATTATTAATTTAATTTACTAAGATTTTATTTCTATGTATTTTAAACAAGAGAAATTCTATAAACGTATGGATTTATCATAGTTATTTTTTTATAAATTCTTGAAAATATAATTATTCCATGTAATTTTTTTAATATTATTTTATTTCAAGGAAATAATTTATGTATGGTTTTCAATTTTTTTGGGTTATGAGTGAGAAAGGAATGACCATTTAAAATGTTTTATTTAATTATGGAACTAGAGTATCTAAGGGTATGATGTGGTTTGGGGAGTAAGCCCCCTACATCTAGGGTACACTGTCCCGCATGTGATACAACTAAGTGACCTTATGGTTTTTCTTATGGCCTACTGAGTATCATGATAAATCCAAAAAAATTATTATTTTCAAAATGGAGAAATCTAAAGTAGTGTTTCCAAAGAATTATTATGTTGATTATATATGGTTTTCAAAATAATATACACTATCTAGAAAATGTTTTCAATATATGGATTTTTTTATATAAGGGTTTTACCAAAAAAATATTTGATAAATGTTTTCACTGAAACTATAGTTTTCAAAGAAAAACATATCCAAATGATATTTAAAAACCCTTACTATGAAAATTAATTCTCACCGGAGTTTTTTACCTTTTTCATAGATTCAATAGAATTTCAATTGGTATTTATTTCATATATGGAGGAAGCAATCATGAATACATTTATTTAAATTTTTGTACAGCTTTGTAATGTGTATATCTAGTTCTCCAAAACCTAGAACAAAAAAGGTCCGAGAATGTAAAATGTTATGTGTTTTTTATTGTTTATTTTAAATAAAACACACACACACTACATTTTCAAGTATTGAATATGGAAGTGTGGGTTTAAGGCTTCACATATCCTCTTCCACAAATAGGTGAATTTTTCAATCCACTACCTGGGGATCAATATTTCTCTAAGGATGACCTTTGGTTAGGATATCACCAATTAAAGGTGAAAAAAGAAGATATTCTTAAAAATTCCTTTCGAAAAAGGTATGGACACTATGAGTTCATTGTGATGCCCTTCAGACACACTAATTCTCCAATAATATTAATGGACTTAATGAATAATGTTTTTAGATATCACCTCAGTAAATTCTTGGTAGTATTTATAAATGATATTCAGATATACTCCAAGAATAGGGAAGGGAAAGTGGGGTATTTTAATACTATGCTAAAGGATTTTTGAAAGGAGAATTTATATGAAAAGTAAAATAAATGTGAGTTCTGGATAGAGGAAGTATAATTATTGGTGTTTTCCATCACCAATAAAGGGATATTTTTTGACCCTTATAAGAAAAAGGTGATTGAGGAATGGATAATGATAATATATGTAATGGATATCCATAGTTTCCTTTGAATATATAGGTATTAATAATTATTTATGAGAAATGTATCATGATTTCCAAACCTGATAACCAAGATAAATTAGAAGGGATTAATTTTTTTCTAGACCAATGAATATGAAGGGAGCTTCAGGGAATTAAAAAAGAGGATTATCACTTCACTGGTACTCACACTGTCCTCAAGTGGGGAAATTACCATATTATACAATGACCCCTAAAAAAAGGGATTGAGTTTTTTACTGATGAAAAATGATAAAGTGATAGCCTATACCTCAAGGAAGTTGAATGTTTATGAGTAGAACATTCCAACGCATGATCTGTAGTTGGATGTAGTAATCTTCTCCTTAAAAATTTGGCAGTATTATTTTCATGGGAAGAAGTATGAAATATATATGGATCATAAGAGCCTAAAATATATATTCACATTGAAGGAGATTAATATTCACCAATGAAGATGGTTATGTTGAGTCAAAAGTCCTCTTTTGACTTCTATGTTTTGTTTTAGAAATCACAAATGTCTTGTTAATCGGACTAACCTTGTCTATCGTATCGTACTGACCATAATGATCGTACTGATAATACTGATCGTACTGATCATGCTGATCGTACTGATCATGATGATCGTATTGATCATTCTGATCGTACTGACCATGATGATCATACTGACCTTGCTGATTATATTAAACATACTGATCGTACTGACCATGCTGATCGTACTGACCATGCTGATCGTACTGAACATGCTGATCGTACTGAATATGGAAATTGTATTGACTCTTCTTCTCATATCTTTCATTACATACTTGTTTTGGTACTTTTTCAAAAACACATGCTTCATTTAAATCATACTCTTATCTTATTCATATATCTTGTTCTAACCAATACGATGTCGTTGAGTTAGTTACAAACTAATCAAAACGATGTCGTGATTTCTGTTTCAATATGACCGTTATGATGCCAGGTGTCCAAGTCCCTCCGAGTTTTTCGGAGAAATATGACCGTTGGAGGAGATGTGACTGTTGGAATCCGAGGCCTATAAATAGGAGGTCATTTGAAGCTGAGGGTAATAATAGATGACAGACAAGAGAATAAGCGTGATACAACTGTGATACTTTGATTCTATTAAGTTCTACAGAGAGATGCTGTGACTTCTCTCATGATTTGTGATTTGTGCATCCGATCATCGTATCGAGGGATTTCAAGTGATTGAAAGACAGAGGTGTCGATTACCTACAAAATTGAGGGCTGCCGGGGATAGGCAGACAGACGGTCCGATCATCGTATCAAGGGATTTCAAGTGATTGAAAGAGAGAGGTGCCGATTACCTACAAAATCGAGGGCTGCCGGTGATAGGCAGATAGACGGTCCGATCATCATATCGAGGGCTTTCAAGTGATTGAAAGACAGAGGTGCCGATTACCTACAAAATCGAGGGCTGCTGGGGATAGGTAGACAGACGGAGCGATCATCGTATCGAGGGCTCACCAAGGTGTTGGTGAGACAGACCTTTTATCCTAGGTGAAAGGATAACCCTTCTCTTTGGGTTGAAAGAATTGTAATTCTTTTACATTTCCGTTGCTAATTTTATTAGAAATGAAATTGTTTTTGTTTCCTTTTCTATCTCTTATACATTTGTAATTGTTTCAATTACATCCATTCTATTACATATTGTATTGATTGATTCTATACGCTTTAAGGTAGAATCATTCATCTTTA
Source organism: Viscum album (assembly GCA_963277665.1). Lineage (NCBI taxonomy): Eukaryota > Viridiplantae > Streptophyta > Magnoliopsida > Santalales > Viscaceae > Viscum > Viscum album. The sequence continues at coordinate 156,458,496 of OY728138.1, forward strand.
TATTACTCTGATTATTGTGTTCGTATTGAATACACTTGTTTTACATTTCATTAGTATTACAATACATCATACCTTTTTATATTCAATACAATTGTGGGTGTTTGTATTTGTATTAGTTTAAGATCATTTAAACTAATCTCTTAGTTGCTAAAACTCAAAGGGTTTTAAACCTACAATTCACCCCCCTCTTGTATTGTTCCATCTAATAGACATACATACATACTTATTCGATCCAACAATTGGTATCAGAGGAGGTTTTCCACTGATTTGTATTTGTTGTTCTATTTCTTTCATATTACTATCTTAAATACTTACTACACTAACGTGTGGAGTGGAAAAGTTTTTTTTACTAGATGACAAGAATGAATATTGGGTCAATAGACAATCTAAATCCTTCTATACCACCTATATTTGATGGAAATGATTATGAGTACTGGAGAGATCGTATGAAGACTTTTGTGATCAACACTGGTGTAGAAAATTTTATTATGCTTACTGGAGGTTACAAAATTCCTGACAAAGAATTTAGTACTTTCACTAACCAAGAGAAGAAAGAATATCAACTGAATTACAAGGTACGCAATACTTTATTATGCTCTATGACCAGGAATATATACAGTCAGATATCTTCATGTGAAGCAGCCAACTGCATTTGGAAGAAATTGGAAGTCACTCACTTTGGTACATCCAAAGTTATAGAAACAAGAAGAGAAATGCTTCGAGAAGAGTATCATGGATTTGTTTTTCCTTATGGAGAGCCAGTATGTATAGTGCAACAAAGGTTTATGACAATTGTCAACAGCTTACAATATATGGGAGAAAAAGGTCTTGATGATGAAGCTCTAGTTGATAAGATTATAGATATAATTCCAAATGAATGGGAGTAAAAAAGGACAGCTATTAATGAAAATAGAAAGGTTTCCCAGATTTCTCTAGATGAACTCTTTGGAACTCTTCTACAACATGAGACAAGAATGAAGAGAGATGCTGATTTTAACAAGAAGAAGAATGGAAATGGAAGTGTAGCCTTTGCATCTAAAGCTAAAACACCTGAAAGGATTACAATATCCAAAGCCAAGAAAGTTATATCTGATTCAAGTGAATGTGATCTTTCGGATAATGATTTAGCCAATATTTCTTGAAGGCTGAACAAGATTGTGTGAAATAAAGACTTCCAATATAGATTCAAAAAGAAAGTTAGGAAGGATAAGAAAGACTCAGAGGTAACATGTTATGAATGTAAGAAAGCAGGACATATAAGGCCTGATTGTCCTTTACTAAAGAGGAAAGACAGAAAGGAGAAACACTCTCAAAGAAACAAGAAAAAGGTTTTATAAGACAAAGAAATCATTGAAGGAAAACGATACATGGAGTGAAATTGGTAGTGATTCTTCAGATGATTCTTCAAAATATGAGTCCTCAGGACAATGGAATATTGGAATTTTAGCCATATTACCAATTAAGGATCATTGTCTCATGGCTAAGGTACAAAATGCTGAAGCTATTACGATTGTCTCTTTGAATGCAAATTATACTGATAAAAGATATTATGAATCTTCAAATGATGAATCTTCATCATCATAAGACGATACATTACCTTCTTTTGAAGAAGTATCTAGATTTGCAAAATTAGTTGAAAATGAAAATTCTAAACTCAAGAAGAATCTTGAGAAATCAAATTCTAGAATTTCAGTTTTAACTAAATAAGTATCAGATCTTTCTAAAGATCTTGATGTAAAAACTTATGATTTTGAAAGTATTTTAAAAACCCTTGATAAAGTCAAATATGATAAGGATAAACTTTCTAAGGATCTTGAAAATGTAATTTCAAAGAAAAATATGTTAGAGCCTAGCTCTAGTTCAAATTCAAATGTTTTGGAAAATAAGAATTTGGTTTTAAAACTAAAGTTAGAAATTTCTTCCTTGAAAAAATGTTTGTCAAACTTTACTCATGGGAAGGAAAACTTTGAAAAGATGTATTCTCAAATTAGACCTTTGAGAAATCGTTCTGGTCTTTGTTATACTTATTCCAAACCTGTTTTTAGTAATAACTATTTTGTTCCTAAAAAAACCTCATTTTGTTCTAAGTGACAATGTGGTGGACACTGGAGAAGAGATTGGCCTCTTAATAGAACTCAATCTTTAGGATTTCATAAAGCTCATTTTGCAAAACAAATGTGGATTCCTAAAATTCTTTTATCTAACCCTTCTGGATCCAAACAAGTTTGGATTCCGAAAAACTAATTGTTTCTTTTTCAGGAAAATGAGAAGTGTACCAATAAGAATATTTGGTACATGGATAGTGGTTGTTCTCGACACATGACTGGAAACAAAGATCTCTTTGAAAAGGTTATCAAAACAAAAGGTGGAAAAGTTACCTTCGGAGATAATGCTCAAGGAAAGATTTTTGGTATAGGTAATATCATTTTTCTTGGAAAATTTCTTATTCTAAATGTTTTGTTTGTTAAAGGTCTTAGGCACAATCTCATCAGCATAAGTCAATTATGTGATGAAGGTTACCTTGTGAATTTTATAAATGATAAGTGTCTAGTTCACAATTCCAAGGATGAGTTCATTCTATCTGCCCATAGGCAAGAGAATGTTTACAATATTAACTTAGAAGACCTTAGGAACCAAAACTTACCCTGCTTAAGTACAATAGAAGACCAATCATGGCTATGGCAGAGGAGACTAGGACACTGTAATATGAGAAATCTTAGTAAACTCTCAAAGAAAAGACTTGTGAAAGGACTACCAGATCTTAGATATGATTCTTCAAAAGTATGTGATCCTTTTCAATTTGGCAAGCAACATAAAAATAGCTTTAAATTAATTAATGAAGTTTCAACTTCTAATGCATTACAGCTAGTGCATATGGATCTTTTTGGTCCTTCACAATCTGGAAGCATTGGAGGCAAATACTATGTATTTGTTTTAGTTGATGACTTTACTAGATTTACATGGTTCTATTTTCTCACAAAGAAATATGAAGCCTTTTCCTATTTCAAAACTTTTAGATCCCAAGTTAAAAATGAGAAAAACCTACCATTGATAACTATTCATAGTGATCATGGTGGTGAATTTCAAAATTCATATTTTGAAACTTTTTTTAGTAAGAAAGGTATTACTCACAATTTCTCAGCTCCAAGAACTCCTCAGCAGAATGGTGTTGTTGAAAGAAGAAACCATATTCTTCAGAAAATGACTCAAACCATGTTGAGTGAATACTCAATTGCGAACCACTTTTGGGGTGAAGCTGTTAGTACTGCCTGTTATACTATAAATCGTGTTTTAACTAGACCATTTCTTAATAAAACTCCTTATGAGTTATGGACTGGCCGAAAACCTAAAGTTTTATACTTAAATGTTTTTGGATGCAAAGTATTCATTCTGAATACAAAAGATAATCTACACAAATTTTCACCAAAATCCGATGAAGGAATATTTCTAGGTTACTCCACAACTTCTAAGGATTATAGAGTTTTCAATAAAAACACTAGTACTGTTGAGGAAATAGTACATGTAAAATTTGATGAAACTGATCCTTTTGTTTTCAACCAACCCAATCCTACATCCTCGGATGTGTTTTCTAAAAATGCTTATCAACCGTTATTAGAAGATCACTCTGGTGAGGAAAATGTTCAAGAAAGGATTCCTGAAACATTTACCACAGAATATTTTCTACCATATGTTGACGAACAGGTTTTACAAAACCCAAATCAATTGTTTCTTAGGAATCATCCTAGTGATAACATCATTGGTGATGTAAATCAACCAGTAAGGACCAGAAATTCCTTAAGAAATGAAGTAGAACATCTTGCTTTTCTTTCCCAATTTGAACCTAAAAGTCCAAGTGAGGCCTTAGGTGATGATGATTGGATCAAAGCAATGCAATATGAACTAAATTAATTTGAAAGTAATCAAGTCTGGACTTTAGTTTATAGGCCTAAAGAAACAACTATAATTGGTGTAAAATGGGTTTTCAGAAACAAATGTGATGAAAATGGAATCATTGTAAGAAATAAAGAAAGACTTGTTGCTAAGGGCTATAATCAACAAGAGGGAATGGACTATGAATATACATATGCTCCTGTAGCTAGACTTGAATCTATTTGTATTCTATTAGCCTTTACAGCATACTTTAATTTCAAACTATTTCAAATGGATGTAAAATGTGATTTTCTAAATGGTTTTGTTCAAGAAGAAGTTTTTGTCGAACAACCTCATGGTTTTCAAGACCCAAAACATCCTGATCATGTTTTCAAACTTACCAAGGCTCTATATGGTCTTAAACAAGCCCCTAGAGCTTGGTATGATATACTTACAAGATTTCTCTTACAAAACAATTATACAAAAGGTACAGCAGATCCAAACCTTTTTATAAAAATGGAAAACAAAAATGTTCTGATTGTTCAAATCTATGTTGATGACATCATATTTGGATCAACTCAGAAATCTTTAACTGATTCTTTTGAAAATTTAATGAAATCTGAGTTTGAAATGAGTATGATGGGTGAGTTAACATTCTTTTTAGGTTTTCAAATTTCTCAAAAACTAGAAGGAACATATATATCTCAACACAAGTATATTAAAGACTTACTCAAAAATTATGGATATAAAAAAAACTAAAAGTATTAGTACTCCAATTGGTACCTCAAATACCCTTGATCTTGATGAAACTGGGAAACCAGTAGATCAAACAATATTTAGAGGTATGATAGGAAGTTTGCTATACTTGATAGCTAGTCGACCCGACTTAATGTTTTCTGTATGCTTATGTGTGAGATATCAATCTAATCCAAAAGTGTCTCATTTAAAAGTCGTAAAGATAATCTTTTGGTATTTAAAAGGCACTATGGATTTAGGTCTTTTTTACTCTTCTGGGAATGATTTTGTTTTAAAAAGTTTTTCAGATGTTGACTTTGGCGGTTGTAGAATGGATAGAAAAAGTACATCTGGAACAGGTCATTTCTTAGGAGATTCTCTAGTTTCTTTGTCATGCAAGAAACAACACTCAGTAGCACTATCCACTGCTGAAGCTGAATATGTAGCAGCTGGAAGTTGTTGTGCTCAAGTATTGTGGATGCAACACACACTCACTGACTATGGATTGAGTTTCTCCAAAACTCAAATTCTTTGTGACAATACTAGTGCCATAGATCTTAGTAAGAACCCAGAACACCACTCTCATGAAAAACACATAGATGTTAGGCATCACTTTCTTAGGGATCACACACAAAAAGGAGATATTATTTTACAATTTATCAGAACGCAAGAACAAATTGCTGACATTTTTACAAAACCTTTATCTTCCAATAGGTTTGAGTTTATAAAACAGAAGCTAGGAATGATTACATTAAAATAATCATTCATATCTATTTCATGTTTTACAATTCTCCTTACAGTAAATAACTCCCCTTGAAAGAGGGAGGACATCTCTTACTATGTTTTGTTTGTTTCTTTTTATCTTATGATCTTTTACTCTCATGGTATGTGTTTTTTGTTTTTCTGTTTATCGTATTGACAGTTTTATCGTAATATATACCTATTTGTTTATCGTATTGAAAGTTTTATTGTATTATTTACTTCATCGTATCGACCGATGATGGTAATGAATTTCTTTTCCATCGTATCGATCGATGATGGTAATGAATTTATTTTCCATCGTATCGACCGATGATGGTAATGAGTTTCTTTTCCATCGAATCGACCGATGATGGTAATGAATTTCATTTCCATCGTATCGACCGATGATGGTAATGAATTTCTTTTCCATCATATCGACCGATGATGGTAATGAGTTTCTTATCCATCGTATTGACCGATGATGGTAATGAATTTATTTTCCATCGTATCGACCGATGATGGTAATGAATTTCTTTTCCATCATATCGACCGATGATGGTAATTAATTTCTTTTCCATCGTACTCTCAGTTCATGGTAACAAGATTTTTTTCCATCGTATTGTCAGTTAATGGTAACGAGATTGTTTTCCATCGTATTTTCAGTTAATGGTAACGAGATTATTTTTCATCAGCTTGTCAGTTAATGGTAACGACTTTGTTTTCCATCAGTATGACGATTGATAGTATCCCTTTACTTCATACCTTTGTGTTTTCTTTTGAACTTCACTAAAACCAACAATAACCTTACATTCTCCGGAAGGTACTTTCGATTTTATTTTCTTTTGTTTTTAATCATAACCATTGATCTGTTTTCCTCTAATCTTTACCATAGAAGATCAATGGTCACCCCTTTATCGCCTATAAATAGCCCCCCCCTTCCCCAAACCCACATCGTTTTTTTTCAGGTTCTGAGGTGAAGATATGCTCCACTGTTTTTAAATCATCGTACGATCTTTCATCGGTAGCATCCTTATGTCTCAGTCTTCTTCCAACACCCCTACCGATATGTCCTCAAAGGCTTTCTCAGAAAAAGACCTTTTAAGGGAGAGGTTAGTTTCCCACGACTTCTATGATTCGTATGATTCTACAATCAAGAGGATTATCTTGTTTCAAGGATGGGAGCATTTGTGTGTTGAAAGGACTGTTTCTCAAGATTTGGTTCTCTTTGATGAAGTCTATCAGTTTTATAAAACCGTATCTTTCGACAAAGACATGACTATCAATTTTGCTGTTTACGATAGAAAGATATCTATGTCTGTGAAACAAGAGGCACATTTTCTAAATGTCAAAATAGAAGGGGATTCTTTCTGTCTATCTCACAAACTACCAGAGGAAGTTGGTACGTTTAATAGAGAAAGCGCTGAGAAGTCTCTGTTTATTGTGAATGAAGAGAAAATGAAAGTGGCTCATCTTTCACCGTACAATAGGTTTGTGGCTTTATGGATGCAAGGTTTTCTTATCCCAAGGAAAGGGGATAGAGAACCTTTGAAAGTTTCTGATATTTGTTTGCTTGACTATCTAGTAAATATGAGAAAAGTAAATATCATGGGATATGTTTTCGAAACTATTAAGAATGTAAAGTCAGGGGCAATCAAATCTCATTTGATTATGTATCCAGCCATTCTTACAAAGTTTATTCTCGAGATTATGAAGTTTTGCAACATTTTTTTGAAAGGGAAGTTGATATATTTGAAGCCCTCCTGGATTATCAAAAGTACTATGAAGAAGTTGAATGTTTGTTTTGATCAGAATTCAAAACTTTTTGTCAGAGATATAGAAGCTGAATCAGATCAGAATCAATCGGCACCTATTCCAGCCAAAGACATTCAATCTACTGGTATTACTCAAAAGTATAATCCACAAACCAGTTCAAAGCCTAAGAAGAAGCCAAAGTACAGTAATGAGGGTGTATCTAAATGGAGAAAGGATGAGGAACAGAGAAAGGAAGGTGATCCAAAGTTTGGTCTTGACCCGGCTGAGGCTTTTGCAGAAAGAATAAGGGTAGAAGAAACCCTTAAGGCTAAAAAGAAAAAGAAAACTGTTTTGAAAAGAAAGGCTCAAGACCTTGATATCTCTAAAGTCTTGAAAATGGTTGAGGATTCTAGTGCTCAAATGATGGAAGAAGTACATCAAGAGCCCATCGTACAGAGTCTTCCTGAGAAAGGAAAAGGAAAAAAATTGATGGAGGAAATAAAAGAAGTTGAATAATAGGAAGAAGATTTTCTTTTAGAATTACTTCAGAGTTCGAAGAAGAGTAGGGAGGAATCAGTTCAAAAGCTGAGTGAAGGTGTTCAACAAACCCCTCATGCCGATCAAGCACGAACTCCAAATAGATTTTCGTCTCAAGAAAAGAAAGGTGCTCAATCATCTCACACTGATAAAGTTTTTTTCATTAGTGATAAAGTGGAAGAAGAAAGAAAGAATAAAGAAAAAGAAAAAGGAAAACAGACAGTTGTTGACTCAAGCCGATCGAATGAACTAGCTTCGTACGATGAGGATACTGATTCAGAACATACAATCTCTCTCAAGAAGAGTTATTATATTTTCCATGTTTTGAGAAGGGTTGAGAAGACCATTCCATATTTCCCTAGGCTGGAAGGTAAAATTGATTTCATTACTGATAATCAGAAAAAGAAGTTTGGTTCTGTAAAAGAATTAAGAAAGAAAGTTTTGTCAGTTGAAGCCGATTTGAAAGTTCTTTCAGAGAGTTCGGTTTCTCATAAGAAGGCCTGCAACAAGATGACCAAGTGGTCGTACAAAACTGAGAGCTCAATCAATGATCATGAGATAGCAATTGAAGATATAAGAAGGTTGTCAAATGATCTTGCAATTTCTTTCAATAAGATTGACAGAGAAACAGTTGAAAGGTTGAATCTTTTGTCTTCCCAACGAACCGATGTTCCTTCAGTAAAAGACTTGCAGGAGAGAATGAATTCCTTTCAGGCTGAGTTTTCGGAAGTCTCATCTTTCAAAGATGAAATAGTTCTCTTGAAGAAACAGAACTCTGGGTTATCCGAAGATAACAAGAATTTGCAAGGTAGAATTGATTCTCTTGAAGAAGTAATCAGAGTTCAGGAAGAGACGATCAGAAATCAGGATCAACTCTTTGCGGATCAACAAGATCTTCTCAGGTCTCAGGGTGATGCTATTTCTGAAGAAAAGAAGGAGATAAAAAAGATGAAGGCGGTTCTTCATGAGTTGATCAAAAATGAGAAGGAAAGAGAAAACAAGTGACTTGTATTTGTTCTCAAGTTTAGTGTTGATTGTTATCATAATGAAATTTCTTTTATCCATTGTCTTGTGTTTATTTTATAACTCTTTTAGACAATTCAAGTTTACCCCTTTCTTTTTGTAAATCACAAAGGGGGAGAATGTTTATAAAGGGGGATAATGCTTTATAAAGGGGGAGAATACTTTACCACACTCTTAATGAAAATCTATGAATAAAATCCTTAGGAAAGTCCATACCTAAGGGGGAGTTAGTTGTATTCAATTTCTTATTCAGAAGAGTTTCCAATAACTCAGGGGGAGATAAGTATTTATTGTTATATTTACTTTGTGTGTTGTGCTTTCCAAAAAGGGAGAGATTGTTAAGTCAAAAGTCCTCTTTTGACTTCTATATTTCTTTTTGGAAATCACAAATGTCTTGTTAATTGGACTAAACTTGTCTATCGTATCGTAATGACCATAATGATCGTACTGATCATGCTGATCGTACTGATCATGCTGATCGTACTGATCATGCTGATCGTACTGACCATGCTGATCGTACTGACCTTGCTGATCGTACTAAACATGCTGATCGTACTGACCATGCTGATCGTACTGACCATGCTGATCGTACTGACCATGCTGATCATACTGACCATGCTGATCATACTGAATATAGAAATTTTATTGACTCTGATTCTCATATCTTTCATTACATACTTGTTTTGGTACTTTGTCAAAAACACATGCTTCATTTAAATCGTACTCTTATCTTATTCATATATCTTGTTCTAACCAATACAATGTTGTTGAGTTAGTTACAAACTAATCAAAATGATGTCGTGTTTCTGTTTTAATATGACCGTTATGATGCCACGTGTCCAAGTCCCTCCGAGTTTTTTAGAGAAATATGACCGTTGGAGGAGATGTGACCGTTGGAATCCGAGGCCTATAAATAGGAGGTCATTTGAAGCTGAGGGTAATAATAGATGACATACAAGAGAACAAGCGTGATACAACTGTGATACTTTGCTTCTATTAAGTTCTAGAGAGAGATGTTGTGACTTATCTCACGCTTTGTTCTTTGTGCGTCCGATCATCGTATCGAAGGATTTCAAGTGATTTAAAGACAGAGGTGCCGATTACCTACAAAATCGAGGGCTTCCAGGGATAGGAAGACAGACGGTCCGATCATCGTATCGAGGGCTTTCAAGTGATTGAAAGACAAAGGTTCCGATTACCTACAAAATCGAGGGCTGCCGGGGATAGACAGACAGACGGTCTGATCATCGTATCGAGGGATTTCAAGTGATTGAAAGACAGAGGTTCCAATTACCTACAAAATCGAGGGCTGCCGGGGATAGGCAGACAGACGAACCGATCATCGTATCGAGGGATGCCAGGGATAGGCAGACGGACGAACCGATCATCGTATTGAGGGCTCACCCAGATGTTGGTGAGACAGACCTTTTATCCTAGGTGAAAGGATAACCCTTCTCTTTGGGTTGAAAGAATTGTAATTATTTTACATTTCCGCTGCTAATTGTATTAGAAAGGAAATTGTTTTTGTTTCCTTTTCTATCTCTTATACATTTGTAATTGTTTCAATTACATCCATTCTATTACATATTTTATTGATTGATTCTATACGCTTTAAGGTAGAATCATTCATCTTTATATTACTCTGATTATTGTGTTCGTCTTGAATACAATTGTTTTACATTTCATTAGTATTACAATATATCATACCTTTTTATATTCAATACAATTGTGGGTGTTTGTATTTGTATTAGTTTAAGACCATTTAAACTAATCTCTTAGTTGCTAAAACTCAAAGGTTTTTAAACCTACAATTCACCCCCCTCTTGTATTGTTCCATCTAATAGACATACATACATACTTATTCGATCCAACAGGTTAAATCTAATCAAGGACTATGACTTCTCAATTCACCACCATCCGAGGGATTAAAATAAAGTGGGAAATTATTTATGGAGAAATTATTTTAAAACCTTATCAATGATGATAATTATTAAGGATACAATATTATTGAAATTTAAAAGGATATAAATGAAAATAATTAAGGAAGGAACATCATTATTCCTTTCTCAAATGATTTCTCAACTATCCCTTTTGATAAAGATAAAATATACTCAAATGGATGATTTTGAAATATATAAAATGGTGAAATATATAAGAAAAATGATACCCTCAAAGGTCATAGTTGATAAAGGAGTTGTAAGATTTGGGTCATGACCATGTATACCAACAAATATTGATATAAATAAGGGGTTTTTTAATGATTCACAAAACATAACCTTCTCCATCCCCCTAGGGAGCACAAATATGTATAGATATCTTTGATAGCACTATTGGTGGGGAAATATGAAGAAGGATATCATAGATTATACATAAAAGTTACCAGTATATCAGTAAGTGAAGCCTAAAAGGTAAAATTACAAGGGGATGATACAACCATTACCCATACCCACATGGAAATGGGAAAATATCACCATTTACTTTGTCACTGATCTTATGAAGATATCTATTGGCAATAATGTTATATGGGCTGTGTTAGATCATCTTATAAAGACTGATCACTTCATTTCTATTCAAGAGGACTTCTCACTTGATTAAATTGCAAGGATATATATTAGTAAAGTGGAAAGGTTTTAAAGAATAACACTATTTATTATATTCAATCAAAATCCATGGTTCACCTCTAAGTTATGGAGAAGTCTCAAACATGATTTAAACATAAAGTTGAAATTCAGTAAGACTTCTCACACCCGAAATGATGGTCAATCTGAGTGAACTATCCATACAATAGGATATATTTTTTGAGCATGCTCGATGGACTTCAAAGGAGGATGAGATCAATATCTTCCTCTGGTCATGTTTTCATAAAATAATAGTTTCCACTCAAGAATCAAAATGGCTACACTTGAATCCATTTATGGGAAGATATTTAGAACACCTATGTGCTAGGGTGAAGTAATTGAACATAAGATTCTAGGACCCAGAATGGTCAAAGAAATGGTAGGAAATGTTAATATCATTCAACAACATATCAGGATAGCTCAGAGCTGAAAAATGAGCTACACCAAAAATTGTTAAAGAGACCTAGATTTTGAGGTTGGGTATAAAGTTTTACTCCGTATATCTCAATGGAAGAGAGACATGAGATTTTTAAATAAGGGAAAGCTAATTCCTAGGTACATCAACCCTTTTTATATTCTCAATCGCATCGGAGCTTTGTCCTATTGACTGGAACTCCCACAAACCCTTTCTCAAGTACATGATATATTCCACATATCCATCTTGAGGAATTTTATACTAGATCTCTAACATATATTGAATTTAGAGGTGATACTGGTGGGAAACGGTCTCTCTTATGAAAACCATCCTGTTAAGATCTTAGACCATAGAGAAAAAGTTCTATGCAACAAGACAACTCACATAGTCAAAGTACAAAGAAAAAACCATAAGTATGAGGAGGAAACATGGGAATGGGATGAAGAAATAAAACTAAATTACCCTAATATTTTTTCAACTTAGTGGGTGAAATATAATTTTGGGGAAAAATTTATTAAGGGGAGGAGAATGTAACGACCCAAAATTTTATTAATGGAATTTACCTTCTGATTATTATAATTTTTTAATATTTTGTATTGTAGTATAAATCACGTGAACCATATTCTAAAACAATTTTTTATTATATTAATTTAAAAATTACATTTATAGAATAAATACATCCATAAGAATTGAAAATATTACAATTGGATAAAAAATAGAAAATAAGATAATTGAAATATGAAAATTTGGATATGCTCAATCCACGAGAATAATACCACTCAAGAACAACACTATGGAAATAAAGAAGAATATATATAATGAAATATTAATTTTGAAGATGAAAATATACATTAACATTGTAGAAAATAGAAGTGAATGAAAAATGAATGAAAAATGATGTATTTATAGAAAGTAGGGAACCCATATGACCGTTACAAATTTTACTGTTAGAATAGTAATCCAACCATTGGAATAGTAATATGACCATTAGGAATAGTAACTTGACATCTATAATAGTAACATAAATTATGGCAGTGTAAAAATAATATTTTTTTATCTTATAAAAATGAAAGTATGACATATTTATATCATGATACAAATAAAAAAATGCTTCAAAAATGATAAAATAAGTTTTTGTATTTTTGTAAAAAATTAATATTTTATTTGTATTTTTATAACAAATATAAAGATTCTAAATAAAATTTATTTTCATAAAATGGTTTTATAAAACAATATTAAGTTTCATTTTAATTATAATATAATTTTTTCATACAATAAATAAATTTTCAAAGGGTTAGAAAATTGATCATAATGTTAAAGTTGCTATTTTCCTAATAAATAATAATTTTATTTAAAAATTAATTTGATTATATTTATAAAATTATTTTAATAAAATGGATTTCATTTTTTGAATCTGAAAATGTTTTGGTTTAATTTTTGGTATTTATTCAGAAATAGTTGAATTTTTGGTGAATAGTGAAATAAGACAAAATATGATATTTGACATTATAAAATAAATACTTGAATTTATGAGTTATGGATGTTGTTAGAACCCATTATTTAAAAATAACATGCACCATTTACTATATATATTCACAAGATTAATAAAAATTGGTAGTTTTGAGAGAAAATAATAAACTAATTAATATAATACTTAAAAACTCCCATATCCTCTCCTTACAAATACCACACATCAGCACCCCTTATCCTCACACCTTATAATATTTTAACCTTAATAAAAATCTTATAAAATGTACACTAATATATTCCAATAATAATAATATTTATGATATACAAAAATACAAAACCAATTTTCCTTAAGGTTTATTTCAAGAGACTACTTTTAAGTGATAATTTTTTCAATCTACCCGTTTTAAATTAATTTCTTCTTCTACATCATCCTCACATCACCCATCCAACATGACATAAGGAATATGATAATATAAATATATGATAATGTTATTGTGTTAGTGTAATATCTATCATCTATATTCTTATCTTATATCCTCATTCTAAAATGAAAACATTGTTCACAATATAGTTGGTTCACCGCCACCATGAACAACATACTTCATTTTTCTCCATCACCTAAAATTCTAGTTATTGAAAAAAATAATATAGTTAAATATGACTAAAATAAGTATATAATAACTTATTTCATGTTTTAGATTATTTTAATAATAATTTATTTAAATAAAATGAATATAGTTCATGATAGTCCGTAAAACCCCTTAAATGAACTAACCTTATGATGTTTACATTTTTACTACATTAATCATACCTTTTTAAAAACACTTATAAATATTTGGTACTATATCAATTTCAATAAGTAAATGAAGATAATTTCATTTAATTTCTATAGTTTTAGTCCCATTTGACAAGAAATTCAATAATTATCCACAAGTGACCCAACCATGGAACCATGAAACGAACACCCTTAGAAAAACAAAATTAAACATTATATCTCATTGAAATAGTTGTAAATGAATATAATATAATTATATAAAATTAAATATATATTTAAAAGTTTATTTATTAACTAATTAATGAATCTAATTTTATTATTCAGGATGTTAAGTACAAGTACAGAATGATTCAAGACATAATGTAAGGGATATCTCCAAAACACCATATTTTCTTTAAGTTATTACCTTTATATATCTATTTATTTTTATGTAATTATTCTAAATTATATATATATGTCTATTAAATATATACCTATATTATTTTCCATTACTTTTATGGGTTTATACATTCTTTAAGTTCACTTCTCAAATTAATTCTTTAAAAATCAAAGCTGATAAAGGGGAAATTTTCTATCCCTTAATCCTTTTAGGTAACACTATTTAAAAGTTTTATTAAAATAAATTATTTCATTAAATAAATTAATATTTTAGGGATAACTATTCTAGTTTACCTATGTTTTTCAAATAAAACTATATGTTCATTCTTTCTTCAAAAATATTTAACTGACTCTATAAAACACTATTTTTAAAGTTTATTTATATACTCAATTCCCTAACCTTTCTCATTAATTTTCTTAAGTGAAAAAAAAATTTGGGTCTATGATTATTTATTAAAATATTAACATAAAAAATATTTAATTCATTATTCTCTTTTTAATCTTTATTAAATATCATTTGATTGTGATATGAGGCTAGATTATGAAACCCATTTCCTTTAATGGGTAATTATTATGTTTATGCCTTACATTTTATTTCTATTTTTAGAACACATAAGCATGTAAATGTTATGATGAATGTGTCTAGATCTACTCCAATGAATTGAGTAATGTTTATATATCAGGATATGATATGTATGTGATTATTGAGTAACCTTAATCCATAATGGGACCCCATCGAATATGTGATGTTGTCTTGAAAATTAGCCCGGACTTATTCTTATGTCATGTTCCATGTTGTTGCCACATTTCAATTTTTCCATGAAATTATGATTCCATGTTATTTATGTTATTATCCTATATGATTATTTATGAGTCTTATCTTTTATGATATTATATCATGTCTTCTGACACTTGAGTTATGCTTTGTTATCATATTTATTCTCTTACCAAGATTGTTATCTCACCCATTTTGTTTATGTATTCCCCAGGTTATATTATAATATTTTATAAGATCAAATGGATTTAGGTTATCATTATAGATATTAAAATAAATGTTTTATTTAAGTTTCATTTTGATGTATTATAAACCTAGTCTTACAAAGAAATCAGAACTCCCGATCTTTGGGTATTTATGTTTATTGGATTTTTATGTTAAAAATCATGTAATAATATGTGTAAAAGGCTTGGGTCACTATAATTGACATTTATCACTAAAGAGTTTAGTGGGATGGTTTTATCATATGGACATATTGATATTTTGTAGGTATTACATATGATGTAATTATTTAAGAAAACCCAAAAAGTGTAGCAAACTTAAGGCTGATCTAGTAGTTTATCATATATGATATGTTAAATTGGTGGTTATATTGGTTTTTTAAAATATTATTAGTGTTTAAGAATATTAAAATTTATCTTATTATATAAGACCTCCATTTTATCATTTTTAACATTATGTACATAAATTTATATATAGATATTCATTTTGTGAAGTGTAATGATGATTTACCTCTCAAATTATCAATTTGAGTTTATCCCCAACCAATGTTCATCTTTGATTATTATAGTATATGAAGAAATATTAAGGTTATAGTGAGAAGTATTATTGTATAGAGATATAGAATATTCTCATGAGGTATGAAACAAAGAAAAATATTCTTTGTGTATGCTGGATGACTTATTAAGTATACCACATGGAGAGTTATACAAATGTATTTGGTATACTATGGGTTCATGGATCATATTTGAGTACCCATTACTTGAAATTATTGAGATACCTAGAATGATAACATTTATACTTTGATACCCTACTTACGCAAGTCTACATATTGAATTAGATAATATGGGGGTGGTTGGGTATTTTTCTGATCATGTCATTGGTTGGAGCTTAACCAAGATGAGGTTTTTCCTCTCGCATGATGAGTATGACATCCAGGCCCTCGATTGAGATAGAACATGAGAGTGTGCGACCACACCTAGATATTGTATATCTATCTGGATAAGGGCCATGTGATGTGCTTATCCCTAAGTATGAGAAACATGTGTTGTATTCATCAATTAGATTGGTTTATACTCTGAAAATCGAGAACATATGAGTTAGATATATGGGATTGACATAATCAACATCCCATAGTCACTCGATGCCTTATACAAAGGGAAAATATGTGAATGCACATTTTCATAAAATGAAAACTGGTGGAAATAGGTATAGTGATACATGTGTTTAATGGCGATCTTTTTATATTTATTTATAGCTTAATTATCATTGTCACTTTTCTATAGGACCATATTTACTTATATTTATGGATCTTAAGATTCATAATTTTTTTTTCAATTCTATAAAGGAATGTGGGGTCATACTTTGTGGTTGATATAATGGGGATTGATTTTGACTAATAGAGTTAATCTAAAATTGTTCTAGAGTTAATATAAAAAAGTTTTAGATGGGTATTCACAAGTCATTACATATGATGTGACATATGGTGAATTTGATGATGGATTTAAAAAAGAGTTTTGGATATTATTTCACAAGTTATTGTATATGATACAATAAAAGGTAAAATGTCAAAAAGTCTATTTGGATTTAATACAGGTGAGATATTTAGAGATATATTAACTAAATAATAACATGTATATGATATATATAAGTTTTATTTCTTTACATGAAAATTATGATTTATATGCATTATGGGTGTATCATTTCATGCTACATGAAATTTTACCAATCATCTGCACTGAAAATCATTTAATAAGGCGTTATATGAGATATAATGCAAGGGAGGAGTTACATTCATATGATGAATATTTATACTAGACAAATAATTAACTCATACATTGAAATTAATGAGTTAAATCATGAACTACTGAGGGATTTATAAATCCTACTTAAATACAATGGAATAGCGCGTGGTTGTTCTTATGTCTAGAAAAAACTCCAAAATACCCAATTGATCTATTCATTATTATCCATTTAATTAAAGGATATAAAAATGCATGGATATAGAATTGATCCCATCCAAATATTAGATTATTAACTCAACCCATGGTTAACTTCAAAGATGGGATGTTTTTGGATTCCCTTATGTGATCTTCATCAAACAGATATGAAGATGAAGATAGAGAATAAGTTCTTCTAAGAAAGGTATTCCATTTATAACCGTTCCCTATTTTTGTTTTTATATGTAGTTTCATGTTTCTTTCATGGTAGATTCTCATACAACTGGTTAAATTGATTTCACTTGGTTTGATAATTATTATTAGACTAATTAAAAACCCTTTATTTATTTTATGATAAAACTTCAGAAATTAATATGATAGTTTTAGAGAATTAGTTAGAAGTATTATATTACTGTAAAGGTTAGTATTTTATGGATAATTATGATTATTTGTTATTGAATCGAAAAATTTGAATAGAAGATTACATGGTTAATGATATCTTAGTATTTATCATTTTAATAAGATTGTTTATTAGTATATACTAACTTTCACCATTTTTGGTTTTAGTAAATAGATGAAACTAGCATGAACCAAGATGACAATGGGTATGAGGGACAATGAAGTGGTTATTTGAATGAGAAACTGAACGAGATAAGAGACAAAGTGAAAACTATTTTGGTTATTCATAACCATATATCTTGAATCATGATTAATAACATAAGCATAAACGAGTTTATTAATTTTCCAAATAAGAGAAAACAATTTCATGAAATTTTGGGACATAAATCTTATAAATATAAAAACATTTAACTTCATATGTGTTAAGAATATGGGAAGAAGAACATAGGTAAATGTAATGAGGGGAGATTGTGAAGGGTATTAGAAAGATAATATGAATAATGGTTTAGCAAATTCATATGCTATATATATATAATGATGAAGAAAATATAAATAAAATACAAAAGGTATGAATTATTTTGATAGTTTTTATTATATATAAAGTAAGAAACATGACCAGAATGAGATTGATGAAACCCAGGACATGATTTATATTTTTGATCGTAGGAAGGAAGTATTGAGTAATAACATGAAAATGCATGGTTAAAGGTTTTTGAATGAATTTGAATTATTGGATTTTCTAAATATATGTTTTCAAGTGTTGATATGGAACAATATTTTATTTAAGAGTTGATAAATGTAAGGATGTTCATAATTTTAAAGGTATAAATACCCTTTTGAGGACTTATGTGATTGTATTATAAGGTGATTAATAATTTTTAGAGATGTTTATTGGATTTTAGAAACAATACATGATTGAAATCATTTAGGTTGATATGTGATTTGATATTGATCTAATTGGGATAATAAGTAAATTAATATTGGGAATATAAGTTATGATAACTACAAGGATGGAAAATTAAATTGATGGTTATGTGATTAATTTTATTTATGAAGTTCTCTATATTGGGTTTTAATACATGATTGAGGAATATATAAAACTTAGGTTTATCATGTAATTTACTATAAAGGTTATCTAGGAAGAATGTTATTTTTTGTACATAAGTTTAAAGGTATAGAAAACCTATAGGGTGAATGTGATCTTTTATGTTAAGGTAATTATGGATATTTAGGATAAAGAGTTATTATATTTCTTGGGAAAATTATATTATCAAGATGAATGTATTTTTTTTGGAAAATATGGTATTTTCATTCAAAAATGATTGATTTATAATCCCACACTTCTCCAAGAACTCACCATATTAAAGTTTTGGTCAAACTATTTTTTTATATAAATGAGCCCTTTTACTAAGTGGAATTATTTTTTAGGAGGTGATCGGGGTCTCATAGGAGGTTAACTAGTGATTTCAAGCAGTGAAATGAAGTAATTAATATGTGTTAGTGTCACTGGCTAGCCGGTGGTATGGGTAGTATCTTAGGAATGATACAATAGGACAACCATCTATTTGGTGGGGTTCTCAAGGGTGAAAGTATAATATTATTCACCATTGACCAACCAATGGTTATAGGATGGGTCTGGATAATGATGGGAAGAATTGTTTTTTGACCCATGAAATCCCTATTTAACTTCTAATTAACCCTCCTTTGATCCTAATTCATGTTTTACTATTGTTAAGTGTTCTCAAAGGCTTCTTTGGATTCTTAGAAACTTTTCCTTGTTTCCTTGATCTGTTATTTGATCCGAACTAGATACATTGAGTATTACATGGAATTGACTTTTCCCTATTATGTTTTTACTAGATCTTCTTCTTCTAACCATAATATGGTGGATATATCACTACCCAAATGGTATCATGGTGTTTTATGTTGGTCTATACATTCTATTTTTGGTCTCGTTTTCTTCACTCTTAATGCAAGTTGTATAAGACATCTCTCTAAGGTCTACGTTGGTTTTTTAGTATTCAAAACTTGTAAGATCACACTGGAACACTGTGTGTGAAACCTATTATAAATGTAATTCTCTTTTATAGATTAAACCATTGTACTTTGACCTCCAATATATCCTATCAGGTCTATTCATGTTGATATTAGGGCTTGAATTAAGTCGAGAGGTACGCCTACCCTTTACCATATGTTGTAATTTTTTTACGAAATTAGACCCTAATGTTTAATTGGGAATTATTTATGAAATTGATTATTTTTTTAAATTCATTGACATGTAGATTGGTATAATTAGTTTTGGGTGATATGTGAATCATAATCATCTCAAATATTAGTCCATTGACATGTTGACATGAAATGAGTGTTTGTGTTAAAGGAATAATGGAATGCAATTGAAATTGGATAGGTAATTGGTAATTGGAATAAAATAACTAATATAGAATATGTTACCATGTTTGGAATGTTTGGGGATTTTTTTATGCTTTGAATATTACTTGGTTCCTAAGATAGAGACACATGTTGTCTTGGTTCATAATGTAATGACACATGTTTTATGGATTCCTAATGGTGATATGCACAAATACATGGGGACTGAGGGAGAGATACATGGTTGATCAACTCCTGAGGATGAGAGGTTGGTTTACTTGGAGAATAAGGGCAAGGTTCATGGTTACATGATTCCTAAGGGTGAGGTGCTTGGTTATCTTAGTTCTTGAGGGAATGTTGCATGATTACATGTGATGCATTATGGAGAGATTGATATGGAAGGATATAGTGACCCAAACCTTTTACATATATTATTACATGATTTTATATAAATATCCATTTAATACAACTAATGGATTGAGAGTCCATGTCTATTTGGATGACTAGGTATATAAAACATCAAAGTGAAACTAAAATAAAACAAAATTATTTTAATCTCCATAATGAAATCATAACTACCTTTTATATTTTCAAAATACATAGGATAACCTAGGCAATACAAAGATAGAAGGGGTGAGCTAAAAATCCCAGTAAGGTAATAAACATGACAATGAATCGTAACATGTGAGTAAAACGACATAACATAATATCATAAAAGATAAGGATCGTGAATAATCACATGAGATAATAAAATAAAGAACATGGTATAATAATATCAAGGAAACATAGGAAAGTTATAACAATATACAACATGTCATAAACATAATTTAGGACTTATTACCAAGACAACATCATATGGTAGACAGATTCCCATTATGGATTAGGTTTACTCTCTAATCTTAGACATACCTTCTCATGAGACACAAATGTTACCTAACGAATTAGAGTGCTATTTAAGTACTCCCATCATAAAATTTACACACTTTTGTGTTCCAAAAAAGGAAATAAATCATAAGACATAAATATAATAATTACCCTTGGAAAGAAATGAGTTTCATAATCGTGTCTTATAGAATAATCGGGGGGAATATCAAATTGGTTTCCATGAAAGAATGAATTAAATAATTCTTGGATGTATTTGGTTAAAAAGAGAAGAATATTAAATTAAAATAAATACCATATAAATTAAATACATAAAAAATGAGTAGAGAATTTATTTTTAAAATATTCCTTTTAAGTTGGCTTTTGGAAAAAAGGGTAAAGAGTCTATAAAGAATGTAAGATCAGGATTGTTTACATAAAAAAATAATTAAAATTAAATGTTATTACATATAATAAAACGTGTTTTTATAAACAATATAAGTTTCAAAACATTTCATTTAGTGTTACTTTAAAGGAGGAAAAGAAAACAGACAAGTTCCCTTTAATTGACTTTCTAAAAGAAATTGAGAAATAAACCTTTAAAAAATATATATCCCCATCAAATAAAGATGAATTACACAAGTTATATATGTGTGGGATATATATATTTAATATAGGAGAGGTAAATAATAAGAATAGATATATAAAGTGAAGTATAGAGAGAGAAAGTGTAACCTAATAGAAATATGATGGTTCGAAGAGATCCCTTAACTCAGGTTCTAGAATCATTCTGCACTTGCACATGATGTCCATAATAATCACATTAGATCCATTAATTAATTAATTAAGAACATTTTCTATAAATATTTAATTTATTATAATTTTATTATTTTTCATTTATAACCATTTATGTAACACCCCAAGATTTCATAGTAAGTTATTTTCTTTAAAGTAATTCAATAGCTTGCATTACACGCAACACCAAGTTTGAGCGCACCACGACTTACCAAACTAGCCATTCAAAAAGCGGATATGAATAGTATTAAATGAATTTTAAATTTTACATACTCAATATAATTTTAAAATCCATATTATTTGTTTTTAGACATAATATAAGAATAAGTTCAATTTTTCAGATAAAAGAAGTATTTTTTCAAAAAATGCAATTTTACCACCTTTTAATGGCAAACCCATTTAAAATAAAATATTTGAAACTTTTTTACATTAAATTTTACAAAATAAACTTATTATTTATAATTAGGACATACAAATTTAGTTTGGTTAAATTTTGGTGTTTTTCTGATAACTTTCATATTTGGATAAATAGTGAAAAATACTAAATTTTAATTGAAAACTTTTTTAATTAAAATATTTTATAGTGTTAAATTATACTTTTGAATGATTTTTATGTATAACTAGATTATATTTTTACCATTTAATCTAATCTAGGTCATTTAAAGTAATTTCACTATGAAATTTGACACAAACAAGTGCCAATCTTTTGATAGTTATTATTTCTTAAAAACATGCTCGTTGTTTTGAAAACAGGAATTAATTTTAAATTAATTTCTTCCACTTATGTGTTTTGAATTTGTAAAAATGGATTACATATTTGGAATCAGGATGTACAAATTGTGTAAATAGATAACTTTTATTTTTAGACATTATGAATATTTACTTTAGTAAATATTTTATTTACCACGGTTAAAGGGGTAAATCCAGTAAATAAGGGTAAACAAATAATATTATAATAATATTAAATTAACCTAACATGTGTCATATTCCTATTTTTGATACATATCCGACCATGGGCATCTTTGGGTCGATTTTGGGACCCTATGGTGCCACATGAGAGTGATAATGACACTTTATATTAATTATTTTAAAGTAACGACAAAAATGACATGACCATATATCTTTTAGTAAATATTTTTTTACATGGGGTTATATGAGTTATCTTTTAGACTATAAATATTTATTTGAAATATAAAATTATTTTCCACATCATGGTATTTTTTTTATAATTTTTAGACGTCAAATAAATAAAATAATTTATGAGACAATAATGATGCAGTGTTTACCTCATTAATAAATGATTTGAATAAATAAGATTATAAAAATTAAAACAATATCTAAAACCTGTAAAATTATTATTTAATGATATTATTTAGAACATGAGTCATCTTATATTCTACTTTAATGATCTTTGAACCTTTATAAACCGAAATTCATTATACAATAAAATAATATTTTCAAACTTTCCTAAAGAACCCCTCATCCCCCTTATAAAAAGACCCCACTTATAACCCATATCTCACACCTCTCAAGACACTTGGATCATCCAAACTCTGAAAAAAAATATCCTTACCTCCCTATATTCCTCTTATAATCCTTACCTTAGGCAGAAGGCACTTCAAGGAAGCCTTTTGGTTCAAACCAAAGGGAGTTACCCGATTTAAAGGTAACATCTCCTCTTAAATTCTTTTATTTTATTTTACTTATACAACCCCATAAGATCTAATTATTCCTTTCTTTTATAACAACACCAGTATACTCAATATACTAGGTTGTTTTTATAATATGTATTTGATCTAAAATTACACACACCTCCATCTAATGGGTATATAACATAATGTTTCTGTGGACGGAGAACTACCGCCTCACGAAACAATGATTGTTCAATCTTATACTACCACCTCTTATGATGGAAATTATGATTACACTATAATTATATATGATATTTATGATATTTATTTTATCTATAATCTTTTTTAATTCTCTTTTACAGCATACCCTTATTCTTTTCATGTTGTATATATACAATAATGTCTTTTGAGGAAGTGCGGACTACCGCCCCCTCAAAGTTATATGACTCGTTCATACCATACATGAAACGTATAAAGGATGGTGTTTATGAACTTACATAACATATATAAAATATTATATTATACTGTAATAATAATATACCTATGTATCATTTGGTTTTATTTCCTTTTAAAATAAAAAAATGGATGCAGCGTTCGTGTGTACGTACGGATTACCGTCTCCACAAACGCGATGAGATTCATTCCCCATCATAACCATTCAAGAATAATTTTCATTTGATTATTAAAAATAATATTTAATAACATAAAATATTTATGGATATGAATCAAATACATCCTATCCATAATAAACACGACTTACATAACAAAACATATAAATGAAAACGAATCAATTAACACACGAAACAATGATACAACTAAAATATTATTAATAAAGAAATATGAAAAGATCATATATGATATAATATTTATATATTCATCTCTCTTATAATTTAATAAAAATAACTTAACTATTATACAGGAGGTTAACTTACTCTCGACCAAGGGAAAATACAAGGTAAGGGGTTTTCATCTCACTTTTTATTCCCGTGAGATTCATGCTATATTGCCTCTATTTCCTTTTGTATGGTGTATGTACTGACCATGATTATATTATTTTTATAATATAATTTAATTTATGGGTATTTAAATCTTCATTTTATGATACTTCTTTCATGGGATGTACGTTTAGTAAGTTACCAAATTGGTAATGGAATTTAAAATTTCAATTTCCACTCATTGGGCTTTACACACACTTCAATTATTATTTTACTCCAAGATTATGTGTGGAATAACTATTTATTTTTTATGTAGTAATATCCACTCCCCTTTCTATGGATATAACTTTGATACACATAATCACTCCATTGATAAATTCACATTCCATTGATATGAACTTTTAAAGGGTAATCTTAACTCAATTTTGATTCATTGAGTTAAACACCCACGTCATTGGTTTTGTTTTTTTACAAGAATACATGTGAATGTAACCAGATTGATTTACACTGAATATCCAATTATATTGAGTGTATTTATATTCTTCACACATAATTATTTCATTGATTTATGCTTAATCTAAGGATACAGTCTTTATAAGGTATTTTGTCTCAATTTACATTCCTTTGAGACCTCTTTGTCGTTATGCACCAATTCACTTTTATATGGTGTATATACTATCCTTTGACATATTATATCATGAATTACTTTATTATCATGATATTATAATGTTTTTATTAATGTTATTCCTCAATTACTTGTATTCAATCATATCTTATTTGGTTAGGAACTCTTTAACTAAAATATTGTTTTAAATGTTTTAAATATTTATTCTTCTAAATATTTCTCATTAATGTCCATGTTTTAAAAATGGTTTTAAGTATTTATATATATGGACATGAATTTTTTGAAATCAAAATTACTTTTAAATGTTTCAAAGTGGTATGAGACACTTTGATTCAAAAATATCTTTTAAATTACTTCTTTGATAAATAGTGCGACATTTAAATGTTTTCAAGAAAAAGAGGTATTTCTTTAAAATAGTTTTTATTTCATCTATGTCAACATACTTTGATGGATTTTAAACTTGTTTGAAGTTGATTTATTATGATACAAATATTCCATATTGTATTTAAGGTTTTGTGATATGTTTGACTGTGGATGTGTTATTTTTATACCATTCATGGTTTATGGTTAAAGTATTTACATTTTGTATTCTAGTTTTAATAAAAATGTTTATGTTATGTTTCAAACATTTCATATGAAGAATGTATTGGACTTAGTATGTGACGGGTGGTGCCTGATATAGCTCCTCGGTGCATCGGTAGGTCTCATGAGACAATTGGACATGGAATTGGCCAAGGCCTTTTCCAATTTGATATATGGTTTTGGCCAAGGCCTAAATCATTTTTAGACATCTTGGCTAAGGCCTGGACAAGATGTTTCAGAATGTACGTCATTATGCATTCAATCATTATGAAATTGGTTATTGATATTACATGTGATTATTCGACTAGTATAATATCCATGTGAATAAGTAAATGGCATTATTTGATTTTTATTTTCCAAATTATGTTGAAATTTAAGTTTAAAAGTCTTGTGTTCTAGTCTTATACATTTCATTAAATGTTTATTCTTATTTATGATAGTTTACACTATATTTTTATCCTTACTGAGCATCTGATCTCATCCCTTTCTTATGTTTTATTTTTTTCCAGGATGCAAAGAAGTATATTATGATTAACCTGCATGAATAGGCTAAGGTATATAAGAGTTTTCCAAGGGGACAAAATGTTTTTTTATTTCATAATGTATTTTAAAACTTATGTATGTTTCTTGTTCTTCCAAGGCTACTAAACTAATAGGTCTTTTGGGACTTGATTCCTTATAATCATGCCAATGTATTAAAATAATGCATTGAATATGGGCTTCTGGGGTCGGGGAATTACAATTTATGTGAGATATAAATCTTAATTTCAATGTTCTTGTGGTGTTCATTTCATGGTTCCAAGGTCAGATCACTTGTGGTTAGTTATTAATGTTCTTTTCAAATGGGAATACAACTATAGAAGTGAAATAAAAAGGTATTGATGCACTTAAAAAAATTTAAATAGTCCCAAATATTCTTTTCTATGTATACATAGGGGTGATTCTTTTAATAAAAAGGTTAAAGTTATCTTGTTAGTTCATTTTGGTGGTTTTATCAATGAACTACTTATATTTTATTTAATATTACGAGTATATAATCATCCTAGAATTTGAAAAAAAATATAATATATATATTTATTTCATTCTAAAAAATTATAAGTGAATTTAAACATTCCATGAATGTGGTAGTGGGAAACTAAAATTCACCATCCATGGAGGCGGTGAAACGATATAATACGAATAATGTTTTCATTTTTAGAATAAGAGAAAAGGAGAGGAGGGTGGACTATAGATATTCCACGACACCCCAAATTTCATGGTGTTATTTTTATGAATGATTTTACCTTAACTTGAGTGGTTTTGATTTTAGGTTGGAGGGGCCAAGAATATAAGTCTTGGAGGCCTTTTTTGGAGGATCACATTAGCCTGAATGGCTAGAGAAACCATACGGTACCCAGGAGGGTGGGATTATCACATTGATATTGCTATTTTTGATGGATCCCACAAGGTTTTTCAACTAATGTAGAGATCCATAGAATCCATTTAGGTTCTGGGGTATCTCTAGGAGTAGATTCATGGTTTTTCTAAACCATACATCCCTAAGGAGAAACTGTGCAAGGGGTGCCTGGCTAAGGCTGTGTTTAGTAAATGGAGGGTTCATAGTTTAGAAACCCATCTGGCCAAACTATGAATCCTATATAGGTGTTTAAAAAATTAGTAATTTACAAAAAAATGACCCTCTTTGATTTTAAGGGGTTTTCATCCATCGTTCGGCTGACTCACATTGGCCAACCCATGGGATCTCTTGGATGAGTTACAACATCCTCCACCTTGGATTATTATTGTCCCTTTAATGATATCCAAGAAATTTTGAGGCATTTATTCATCAATTTATATATTCTTCCTTTCCCCCACTCTTCTATCTTGGTTTTGGATTCCCCCATGAACCCTAGATCCTTTATAATTGATTTTAGGTTTCCAGGTGGATATAATGTTAAGGTTTTTGGTTTATAGGTTTTATAAACACTGTTTATATCCCATGGGTGTGGTCACCATTGAAGGTGACACACTGGAAGGCATTTTAGATTGGTTCTCATCTCTTTTAGGTATGCATTACTATGTAATTATTTGATCTTGGATTTCAAAGTGTGCAAGTTATTTATAAATTATATTTTAATGAAAGTTATAATATATGTAACAAATTTGTAGTAATTTGAAACCGTTTCAATGTTTTTTGAGCTTATACTCATTGGGTTTTCATATAAATTCCATGTTTATGTGTTTAAAATGTAATATTTAAATATGTTGAGATTTTTTGAAATGAAATTATGGATTTTGAAATGGATTTCATGTTGTGTGTTGGTTTTTAACCAAATTTTAGTTTTCAATAACTAAAAATAATTTTTTAAAAGGAATTTGGGTTTAAAGGGAGGTTTTGGTATCAAATTGATTTATAGAAGGGGTTACTTGGGGTGTTTAAAATTGTGATTTAGAATATGTGAGTGGCTTAACCCTTGTGAAAATTATTTGGTGGATTCTATAAACTAGTTTTAAGGAAATGGGTAGCCTATTTCCTTGTTTTGTATTTTCATAGAAGAAAACCAATGTGAAGGGTAGATTTGAAATGATTCTGAATGGTGAGTGCGATTTCCGAAATTTTATAAGACAAGTTTTAAAGAAATTTCTTATGAGATGGGAAAGGGTTTGGCATCCCAAGACATGTTTACTATTGAATTCATGGTTAAAACTTTGGTTTTAAAATGGTGGTTTTGTAGGTGACCCCTTTATTTGACCCTTTACTATATAAATATTGTGTGGGTTCTTGATCACCATGTGTTTATTGTTTACTAACTTTTTGTGGGAATGTACTTGTGTATTGCGTGGTTTATTTTTATATGTGGGATTTTCTTAATTGGGTGTTAGGGATGAGGGTAGTTTTGGCTATTCATTATGTGTGATACTTGGTTTGTTTTCACTATGCATGACTTCATTTATTATTCATGGGTAGTTGAATACTAAGTGTGAGATATAGTTTGTTTTTTTATTTAGTTATTTAACTACTAGTTTACCTCTAGTAATTATAGGAAAATGGACATGTGGTGGTTTTTTCATCACAATGAGGCTTGTGTGGGATAATTGTACAACTTGTGTTTGAACTTCAGTGAATGTCAGTAGCTGGTTTGTGATTGGATATAATCATATATGACTAGATTATTTTCATTTTAGGAATCTATATATAGATCCCATGAAACATTCAATTTTTTGGTGAGTTTTTATTTAGGGGAGTTTTTTCAGAGATTTTTTTATAACTTTTCCCCTCTGTTCATTGTTATGGAACCATATCTTGTTTATATTTGGTTTTATACATTGTGATATTTAGTGTCTAATTATTGTTCTTGACCCATGTGGTTTTTTGGTTTTCTTATTTTTAAAATGTGTTTCAAAAATATGTTAGTTTTTTTGAATTTAAATACTCTTGTGTGGGTGATTTAAAGTGATATTAAAATGGGTGTTTGAATTAAGGGTTGTATTTGACTAGTGAAATATTTTAAGTTACCATTTTTATTTAAATAAAAAATGAGTTATTTTTGAGAAATGTGAACACGTGTGTGGTTTTTAAATGAATTAGGTTGATGGATTTTGTTTTCTTCAAAATGTATGTTTTTAGTGTTGGAAAACAATGACAAATGTTTTGAAAATGGAAATGTAATTGTTTTGTTTTTCCTTGAGATACATGTATATTTAAAAACCTTAATTTCTTGATTTATTTTCAAACTAGCATTGATGAATTAACTTATGAAACATATTTCATAGTTTCATTTGGTTTTAGTGATCTACTCGGATTTTAGCTCATGCCTATATATTTCAGGTTCCAGGTTCCCAATTAGATTCCATTTTGATCGTCATAGCCAACATGGGGTGATTTGGGGGGGGGGGTGGTGAGAAACTAGAGGTTTCATGGAGGTGGCCTGGGATTGACTCAAGTTGGTTCCTATTTGTTTTTTATTTTAGTTAGTTTTGTTTCTAATAATTATTATATCCTCCTATTTATAGATGTTGTTTATGTTTATGAAAATGGGTTGGATAAATCTAGCTGGTTATGACCTGTTTGGCATGTTTATATATCTTGGATATTTTATTTATTTATCAGATATTATTTATATCTAATTTGGGAGGAATCATTATAAAATGTATTCATGTGATTCCCAAGCATTGGTTTCTATCCCATGGGTATCAGGAACACCCTTAAATCCTTGTGGTGAATCGGGTTAGGTTGTAGGTTAGGTGGAAGCTCAAGATGATTCATTACAAAATAGAATTATGGGAGGTTTGAGTTTCCTTTAGTAGAAGACTGATATTAATGTGTATCCCTTTTTATTTGGTTTTGTTCCTGTAGAATGGAGATTAAGGTTATCATATCTTGAGAGTCAAGTATTTGGAGAGTCTATCTTGATCTTACTTATCCTCAACCTCAAGCCTCTAGGGGAAGTTTGATTTTGTATTGTGAATTCAAGGTTTCTTTAGTTTCTTTTGATGCGATTTGATGTGTTTTTAACCCCTTTGAGTATATATGTGATATTGGGGATCTCTAATTGGTTTTGGGGTTGAATGGGAGGAGAACTTGAGTGGAATTGTTATCTCACATGGCTTGATAAATCATGTGGTGCCCATATAGTTGAGCCTGCCTCCTTAGTAGAGTGTGTTGCTTGGTTAACACCCATTTTCTTGATTGGTGTGGCTGAATAATCCATGACATGGTTTCTTAACTAGTTATACTATTTAGATCATCTAAATTTTGGATTATACAAAGGTGGTTTCTACTAATTGGAGGTGGATTGAGGAGTGTCTTGTTGCTTTAGTGGATGTGGTTCTTGTGAACCTTGTTTGTTTCTTATGTAGTGCATTGTGTGCACTTGGTTTTTAAAACCTTATTTTAGGAAAATAGAGGGATTTTTTTTTGAAATGATTATTTTACAACTTGGTTTTAAAGGAATATTTTATAAAATGGATTCTTCCATTATGAATAGTGTTTTCAAAAGGAAAATGGTTGTAGGATGAGATTATTTGGGTTATTGGTTTTTGAAATGAAATGGGATTTTGAAATGAATTTTATAGTGTGACATGTTTGGGTGGTGTGTTTTTAAGTGAGGTTGTTTTATTTTTAAAATATTGGATTTTCATGGTTTTCAAGTGTGTACCTTGGTGGAGGGTGGTTTTAAAATTCCTTGGTGAAAATGGTAGTTTCAAAAGAAAAGTTCTTTTGGTGTGAATGTTGTGTTCCTTGTTTGAGGGCATTTTTTTAGTTGGATTCTTGGTTTTTAAAAGAATTTTTTGGATTATAATTTGAGGAATGAATTTATATAGTTCATTTATTATGATAATGTTGTTTTTCCCCAGAATTATTGAAGGATTTTCTTTATTTCCAGTGCCTACCCAGAATCTGAGTGGAATAGTGGATATAGAAGCTTCTATGTGCTCAAAACCCATATTAGGCGTATTGAATCGGAATCCAACTTCATTAAGTGGTGATCAGGGGCCAGTTTAAGTATTGAGGTGGTTGAAATAGATCTAGGTGATCCTTTTTTATATTAGGAAACCTAAATATTTGTGGGAAAGGGTCTTTGAGAGCTTTATTTCCAATTCTAGATAAGTTTGTTGGGAGTTTTTGGTACCTTCTTAGCTGTGTGAAGGTATATAATTGGATCTCTTTAGTATGGAATTTATTCAGTGGTTATTCCCAAGTATTTGAAAGTAGATAAGGAACTTGAGCTGGTGAGCCTCTGTTAGGGTGGACAATTAGTGAGGGAGCATGTCAATCACTTCTTTAGGCTAGTGACACTTTTTACAAAGATAATGGAAAGAGATTACGATATAGATCATTTATTTATAGGTGGAATTCACCCATATATTGGTTCAAATATTTTTTTTATTCTTACATATTTTCAATAGGTTTCTAATGAGTCTATTCAGGTAGAAGCTGACCAGTCTCATGTTTTAGTGGTGGGAGATGACTTAGTTTCATTTGACAGGAACGAGGGACAAATACTGAGAGATGATAAGAAGTAGGATGAGCCAAATATTGGAGAAAAGGGTCTTCCTCATAGGAAAATAATATCCCTTGTGTACTTCCAATGTGGGGCTCTGGGGAATTCTAAGCCCCACTGCTTGAAATGTCATTGAGTTTTCCACCATTGTAGCCATTTGGGTCATCTTAAAAAGTTTCTTAAAAGTGTTTTTATAATAGGTATAGGGTTTTATCCTTTTTGTCTGGGTTATTTGTTTTAGGACCTTTTATTTATGGTGTAATATTAGTATGAGCTTTGGAGATTCATATATTGTTGTTGGAATTTTGTGGATGATTCCATTTTGGAATGTTTTGATGGGTGGTTTGAATGATGACTTAGGGAATTTATTTTTTCTTAGGGAATTAATTTTACCCTTATGGGTGGATTTTGAGGTTGTTATGGTTGACCTCATTCATTGTGGTTGGTTATGAGTGCCGTTTTGATGAGCCTAATTGTTTGGGAGAACATTTCATGAAATATTTGTTTTTTCCTGATCATATGTTAAGAATTGAGTTTCTCATTCTTTGGAAATGAGAAAGGATTTAGGTTCATGATAGGGTAACTAGGTTGTGTATTTTACCAGCTGAGTTAGTATGATGGCTGGTGTTTTGTTTTAGCCATTTAGATGCACTGTGCGTGGGTGATCCAAGTTTTTGACTCTAGGTTATCCTCGTGTGTCGTGACTTGAGGTGAGGTATTATATCATTCTTTGACCATGTTTTTTTGGTTATTACTTAATTTGGGTTCATATATTATTTTGGGTTGATAATTTTTCTCTCTCATGGTTTCTCATTATTCAAGGATGCATTTATTAGTGGTTTTCCTTTAGTTCCACCATGTTATAGTAACTATAAATGGTGGGTAGACCATGTTAGGTATCCTGTGATTCATATGATATTTTGTTTGGTTTCATAATTTAGTTTTTTATTGGATAATTTAGGAACTTTATGGTTTATCAATTCAATCATTTTGAGGATTTTAGTGGTTGTATTTGAGGTGAAGCGGTCTTGAGTGGTTCTTTTGGTTAGGTTCTCTTTGGACCTTCTGATTCTTTTTTATTTGACTTTGAATAGGATTTTATAGGGGTATAAAGTATAATGGTGGGGATTTGGGACACCCTATATTTCACCATGTTGTTTTTTGCATGGTTTTATCTTTCCTTGAGTGGTGTTGAGTTTTGGTTGGTATCAAGGAAGACATTAAAGTTTTGGAAGCCTTTTTGTGAGGAACATGGTTAACCTTCCTAGTTAGAGAAACTATGCAGTTCCCATGCACGTGGGACTATCACTTTGATAGAGCAATTTTTCAAAGATCTCACATGGTCTTTCAACATGTTTGGATCTTTGTTGAAGCTATGCAGTGGTTGGAGTGTGGTACACAATTTTTCCAAATCGTGTGACCACAAAGAGAAATCATGAGAGGGGTGACTAGATGAGAAAGTTTCCAGTGCATGGTTAGTACACGTTCTTGGAAACCATGTGGAAAAACCATGCAGTATATCAAAGTGTTTATAAAATTAGAAATTTCCCAAAATACCCCTCTTTAATTTTAAAAGGATTTAACCCCTCATTCTCCTCACTCACATCGACCAACCCTTGGGAGATCTTGAATGAGTTACAACCTCCTACATTTGGATTATTTCCATACCTTTGATGATTTCCAAGATATTTTAAGGTATTTATTCCTCTATTTCTCTCTTCTTACATACTACCTCTCTTATATCCTAGTTTTGGCTTCCCCCATGAACCCTAGATCATTTTTACTTGATTTTAGTGTTTCAGGTGGATCTAATGTTGGGGTTTTTAGTGTCTATGGGTTATTGACACTGTTTATATCCCTGTGGGTGTGGTATCCATTGAAGTCGACACATTCAAAGTTGTTTTGGATTTGTTCTCATCTCTTTGAGGTAGGTGTTACTATGAAATTGTATCATTTTTTAATTCAAGGTGTGCTTGTGGATTCTAAATTCACTTCCAATGAGAGTAAGAATATATGCGATAAATTTGTAGTGATTTGAAACCATTTTAATGTGTTTTGAGCTTATCATTAATGGTTTTTTATATGAATTCCATGTTTATGTGTTTAAAATGGAATGTTTAAATATGGTGATTTTTTTTTGAAATTACCATATGAATTTTGAAAAGGTTATCATTTTGTGCATTGGATTTTAACCCTTTTCTTTGTTTTTAATGAGTGAAGACAAATTTTCAAAAGGAATTTTATTTTTAAGGGAGGTGTTGATATAAAAGTTATTTATAGAAGGGGTTATTTGGCATTTTTGAAAAGGTGATTTGGAATTTGTGTGTGGTTTACCCCTTATGATAATTCCTCGGTGGATTCTTTAAAATGGTTTAAAGTAAATGGGTGGCCTATTGCCTTATTTTGGATTTTCATAGAAGAATATTCATGTGAAGGGTGGATTTGAAATTATTTGGAATGTTGAGTGTAATTTACAATGTTTTAGAAGAGATGTTTTAAAGTGATTTCTTATGAAATGGTAATGGGATTGGAATCTCAAGATATGTTTTATTGTTGAAGGCCCAATTGAAAATTTAGTTTTATAACAGTAGTTGTGTAATACACCTCTTGATTTTCCCATTGTTTGTATACCCCCTGTGTGGTTTCTTGATCACCTTATTTTTTATCCCCTTGTGTGGGAATGTTATTTTGTATTCTGTGGTGAATTTTTATATGTGTACTTTTCATCATTATGTGTTAGGGGTGATTTTAGTTATGGTTATGACTTGTGTGTTATACTTATATTCTTTAAACTATGCCTCACTTCCTTTATTGGTCATGGTAAGTTGGGTACTAAGTCAGATATCTAGTTGTTCCCTCTAGTTGTTTAACATTCCACTAGTTTCCCTCTAGTTGTTCTAGGAACAAGGGCCTGATGGGGGGGTTTTCATCACAATGAGGCTTGTGTGGTCTAATTAGATGACTTTTGTTTGAACTATAGTTCATGACGGTAGCTGGTTTTCTAGTGGATATACTCTTATATGGTTAGATGCTTCAGACATTAGAAATCCCTAGGTAGAGCCCACATCACTTTCATTTTATTGGTGAGTTTTTATCTAGGGAAGTTTAATATAGATATTTTTTTATAACATTTACCCTGATTTCATTTTTATAGAACCATATCTTGTTTATATTTGGTTTCATGCATTGTGATATTTTTCACCTTCTTATAATTCTTGACCCATGTGGATGTTTGGTTGTCCTTTTTGGAAAATGATTTTTTCAAAGATTTTTGAAAAATAAAATTTTAATTTAAAGAATATTATATGGGTGATTTAAAGTGATTTCAAAATGGGTGTTTGAATGAAAGGTTTTCTTCGACCCATGAAATATTTTATGTGATTATTTTCATTTAAATAAAATAAATGAGTTGTTTTTAATAAATGTGAAAATGTGTGTGGTTTTGAAATGGCTTAGGTTAGTGGATTAGTTCTCAAAATATATGTTTTCAGTGTTAGAAAATAAAGGAAAATGTTGTGAAAGATAATTATTGAATTGTTTTCTTCCTTGAGATACATGTATATGTGAAAAGTGTAGTGTCCAAGGATTAGTTAGGTACCATTGAGAAGGGGGGGGGGGGTAGGGTGAATCAGTGGTACACTATTTTTACAAAGTCTTTTTCTTTTGATTCAACCTCTATGACTAATTAAAGTCTCAATACCTAATCTTTAATACTCATCCTCACCCTAAAAGAAATAATAACAAATAAAACATAGAACACAAGTATTTACATGGTTTGGTATAAATACAAACTTCTTACTATGTTAGTTAGACCCCCCAACACGAATTATCTACTATATAAGAAGGTGATTACAAAAATAATTGTTTAGACCCCCCCAATTAATAACTGGTTATACCCCCCAATTCCAATCAAACATCAATTGTTGGTTACACCCCCTGATTAAACCTTTTTCATAGTGATTGGTTAAACCCTCCAATCACAATCTTTAGTAAGCGATCGTACCCCCTAGCTACAACCTTTAATATCAAATATCTCGATCCACTATAGAAAGATCAATTGAAGATCCTCTTCCATAAGAATGTTGGATAAAACTGGATTGTGTACAAATTCAATTAACTTTTCACCGATGATGGTGTTTCTCAAACAAATTTTGTCAGTAGTAGTTAATCAGCTGCCTTAGTATAACACCACTCAGGAAAGATTTTTTTCTTCTGCTGAAGACCCAACCTCACTAATTATTGAAAAACTCAGATAAAAAGTACTCTAAAATAATACTATGGCTTTAGTATAAAAACACATCACACTGAATATTAAGTTTATATTTCATGTGTGTTTATTTAAACTTCATTCACATATATAATACACTTCATGGACTTCTCAAAATTTGCACGTGTGCATGTAAACATTCATGCACCATGTCCTTTTTCTTCTTCCAAACATCACATACTTCACCAAAGACTCATACACGTGCATTAAATTTATGTGAATGCATAAAATCAATTGTTTCTTTGTTTATTTTCACAAAAAAACACACAGACACTATTTTTTTAAGTCCATATCCTTCAATTTTAATCACATGTGCATGGTCATGCATATACATACACACACTATTCACAAAATGATTCATGTGAGTACTTGGACTTATCAACCTTACTTACACACACACACTATCCACACACACATTATCTATGATTTAGGTTTACTATAAATATTTAATGAATGAGCATCTTGTTTTTACTTTTCTTCTTGTACACAAAACCCAAATGGGTGTTCACTGTTGATGTGCACAACTCAACAAAATTCCATGCGCACTCAATATGTCTATCTTGTGAAATTGTGTTGCCTTCACATGAGTTGTGTAAGTAGTATATTCACTTAATTATAAAAAAAGAGATACATGAAGGATATTTCACAATATTATATTCTTTATAAAACTCAGTTCATTATAGAGAAAAACTAGTTTTCTATCCACATATAGTATTACCACAGAAGTATTTTCCTCTTTTCAAAAACAGAAAATGTGTAGAACTCTTTGAGAACCAACCATTAATGGAACTCTATTTATTTTTGATATGAAATCCCCTCATACTTTGAAACAACCTCACAAACTCATTGCATCACATATTTATAGGAAAAATTCACTGACCTATCTCATGCACACTAGCTCTCTTTATGCTTTATGACAAATTGGATTATCTTCATCAGAAAATAATATTTTCACCACAATTTATCTTAGTGGTTTGATATTTTATAACACATGAAAATGAATTTTCAAGTTATTATGATCTCATTGGAATAATCTGGACAATCAAATAGTGATCAAAAGATCAACTTGATATTCTGTTGATATAGCATTGAGGTCCCCGGGAGTAGAAGTCCTCCATCAAGGCTTGACGAAGATGATGATACAAATTTGATCAGAAAACTTTGATAAGATAGATCATACAACCATATTTATTTCATTGTTTTTAATAGTGGATGGATAATATCAACGATATGTGATCCCACATTGAAACAACTCTTCAATCCATGCTCCTTTATAATACAAAGTGTGAGTTGGACAAGATAGAATTGGTTACTGGTCCTTCTCTCCTTACACATTGGCACCACCCCATGCCGATGCTCTCTTCTGCCGCCTTACCACTCCACATAGTGGTGGCTCCACCTATTAATTCACCTTTGTGGGCATGCCTTTCATAATTTCTACTAACATGCTGGCTGAACTGTGAGGTAATACCTACCAACCTCAATAGTGGTGCAGGTCCCTCATGGCTGGCTAGTGTGGTTGGCCTAATTTTTAATCAAACCATAACAAAATTAATTTTCCATATACAATAAA
This sequence comes from Viscum album, assembly GCA_963277665.1. Taxonomy (NCBI): domain Eukaryota; kingdom Viridiplantae; phylum Streptophyta; class Magnoliopsida; order Santalales; family Viscaceae; genus Viscum; species Viscum album. The sequence goes on from OY728138.1 coordinate 156,495,763, forward strand.
ACCCCAAATCCAAATTCCATATGAAATACCTATCCTTAATCCAAATTCCATATGAATTACCAATACATCTTATCATTCTCAACCATTTTTGATCTAATTTATTCCACATCTAATTCCTTATTGAGATCAATGTTTCATTCTCAATAACACTGACACATTTCTTCAAACTTATGAATAGTTCTACAATCGTTACAATAAAAACATCAAAAAATATTGAAATATTAATCCAAACACCTTCTAAAAATATATTGATAAAAAATGAAATTCACTAGACACTTTTACATCCCCCTTTGTATTTTTTGTCAAAAATTATATGTTAATATGTTTATTTTTCTTTCACCCACTTATTGCAAATGAATACAAAGATGTATTTTGGATTTATTTCTAAAACAAAATTCTCTTCCACTTTAATTTAAACTCAAATAATGAAACCAAACTCAACAAAAGAAATGATATTTCAGTTAATCAACTCTAAGTCTATGTGGGAAATCCCAATGTTGAAAACAAGAGTGATTTCACCTAAGTATCACGTCTATTAATTTTTTTTAATGTGATACCTTTCTCAACCTTATTTCAACAACTTCATCATAGGGGATATTTGAGAAATATTGTTAAGAGATTTAATACACACATCTCAACAAAAAATAAGAATTTTCCAGTGAAAAAGCACATATCTATTCCTTTTTATATAAATATAAACTATCATAAAACTTTTTTTAATACTCAGATTATGAATTTGAGAGTGATCATAATTTTCACAAGATTGTGAATATCTGACAGCTTCAAATCATATATGTTACCCCTCTAGAGATTCATCTATCTTCTTTAATTCCCTGTATGTTAGTACAAACGAATTTAGATTTAAAAAATTTCTGCTTCAACTCTTGGGTTGTATCAAGCCAAATTTTTTCAAACTTTAGAATTTTCAAGTAATAATTTGTAGATGACTCCTCACCATCTTTAAATTCTTCAAATGTCACCACTTACTTTTCTTTTTTTTGACAAGCTTCTTATCTTTTTTAAAAATTTTAAACTTCTCATAAAATTCCTTAGTGACTATATCTTACTTCACAATATGAATTATCTTATTATTTTAACTATGAGAAATCAAACTTGATAAAAAACTCTGCATTTCTCATCTTTATGACCTTTCCGACCACATCTACCACAATTTTGATTCATGAATTCATCTAGGTTATTTATTGATATTTTAGAATATGTCTTGATAACATGATTATCTTCATGATATTATAATATCATTTTCTCAGTATTTATCCCTCTAAATTCCTACCTTTTTCTTGGTAGTGAGATGTTATACAAGTATTAGTAAGCTTTATATCAAAAAATCCACAACACTAATTATATCCTCTGAACCTTGATCTTATAGATTGATAGTTGTTCTTATTTTAATCTTTTAGTTGTTAGTTTTTCATAGATTGTGGATGTATCTTCTTAGGAGAAAACCTTTTGACTAAATTTTTACTCTCTTTCTTTATGGAATACATTTTTTGATTGTTTATTTTTTCCAGATATATCCTGTATTTTATTTGAGACTAGCATTATAAGAATAAAAGTTTTCCTATGGACCCTTTTTCTCAATAACTTTAAAAGATTCACCCTTAAGATCAACAACTTTGGTGAAGTCTTCATTCGTATTCTTAAAATCACTTTTATTTGCAAGGAACATAGATTGTGTCTCAGATAATTCTTTCTCTTTTTCAATAAGTCTTTATTCAAGATCATTCACCATCTTATCAAATTCCGATAATTTCATATGGTTTTTTATTATATTAAAAAAATTCTTATTATTCATTTATAAGATCTTTATTTCTAGTAGTTTTTAGATTTCCATCTAGCTTATATATCTTCATCTTATTTTCACTTATTTAATTAAGATGAATCTGCTCTTTCTTGATACATTCTTTATTTTCAAAGTAGATATTATCAATTTATTTCTTCAATTTTTTCTTTTTTTCTTGAGTTGTATATTTTCCACAAGAGTAGGTTCTATATTTTCTTTTAACATCCATTCTAAATCATTTGTTTCATTACCTTTTTTTCCTTCAGACGATCCTATAGATTTCATGGATTTACCCATAAATCACATTTTATTTTTAGAATATCTTTTATGTTATGAATCACTACTTGATGATGTAAATTAAACAATTTATCTACTAACTATATTTCTCTTCTTGGAAGTAAAAATATTCTTTTTTTTCTTCCACTTTCTTTTATGATACTTCTTATCCTCTTTATTTGAGTCAATGTCATCAACCTTCTTCTTGGGAAAATTACCAAAAAAATGACCACTATTGTGAAAATTCTAGAACTTTAGTGGTTATTTGTTATCTCCTTACCATCTTCCACTTTTAAAAATTATTTTAACAATTCCATCATTTGATTGAAGTATTGTTTAGATTCTTCATCTAAAATCACTAGATTCTAGTTCTTCTTTGATCTTATTTTTACTTTTATCATAGATTCAACAACCATCTAATCTCTTGACTTTTTATTGAATGCTAAAATTTTTCTCATTTCATATTATATGAGAGTATTATGAAGTTCATTCAATGATAGATCTTATTTATCTTTGAGAGCTTAAATTTTTGAGTCAAATCCGTCTGGGAGATTTCTTATAAGCTTCTTCACAATAGTAGAATCATATATATTATCCCCAAATCATATAATATTTATAATAATATCATTTAATCTTATAAAGTAGTAATAAATATTTTCATCATAAAATATTTTGATATATTCAAACTTTCTTCTCCAAGTTTGCAACATGGCTTCTTTAACTTTGAGATTTCTTTCATAACTACTTCCAACTTTATCCCAGATATCTTTGGATGTTTTAAGACCCATCAATTTAGTGTATAATTTTATTGATAAATACATCAATATTTTATTATTATCCTTTCCATAAAATTCTAGATTTATATTATTATCTTGAGTCATAAAAACATTTTCATTGATAGGTGGGAAACCCACTGTTGCTGCATCTCTCACTTCCAGGTGAAGAGAAAAAAGGTAAGGAAGAATCATATTCATCCAACTCTGATAGTTTAGGCCATCAAAAGTAGTCATTCCTCATCTATTCAATGAATTAAAAATATCCATTTCTTAGAATGTTTTTTGGATCTACAGAAGGTACATTGTCCTTTGATACTAATTGTAGTGTCCAAGGATCAGTTAGGTACCACTGAGATGGGGGGGGGGGGTGAATCAGTGGTACACTGTTTTTACAAATTCATTTACTTTTTTATTCAAACTATGTGAATGGTTAAAGTATTGATCCCTCATATTTAATAATCAGCATCACCTTTCAAGAAATAATAAAAATTAAAACACAACACACAAATATTGACATGGTTCAGTACAAATACCTACTTCTTTCCTTGTTGGTTAGAACCCCAAATATGGATTCTACACTATTTTGGAAGGTGATTACAATAGTAATTAGTTAGACCACCCAATTAAAAATTGGTTATAACCCCCAGGTCTAATAAACCTTAAATAGTTAGTTAGACCCCCCCAATGATACCTTCTTCATAGTGATTGGTTAAACCCCCCAATCACAATCTTCTGTAGTTGGTTAGACCCCCCAACTGTAGCCTTCAACTTCAGATGGATTGATCCACTGTAGAAAGATCAATTGAAGATCCTTATCCACAAGCTTGTTGGATCAAACTAGATTGTGTACAACTTTAATTACATTTTTACTAATGTTGTCCTTTCTCAAAAAAATATGATCACTAGTAGATAAAAATATACCTCAATACAACAATTCTTAAGAAATAATTATTTCTTCTACTGAAGTCCCAACCTCACTGATTACTGAAAAACTTAGATAAAAATTAATTTGAAAAAATGCTCTGGATTCAGTCTCAAAACACCATACACTAAATATGCAATGTATATTGCATGTGTTTTTCTTCAAACTACATGCATGTATATAACAAAATGCATGGTCTTCTCAAAATTTGTACATGTGCATGTAAACTTTCATGCACCACATCCTCTTTCTTCTTCTAAACATTGCATGCTTCACTTAAGGAACATACATGTGCATGTAATTTATGTAAATTCATGAAATAAATTTGTTTATTTTAACACACACACACACACACACTATTTTTTTAAGTACAAATCCTTCAATATCAATCACATGTGCATGGGAATTCATATACACACACACACTATTCAAAAATTACTTCACATGAGTACTTATCCTTCTCAACCTTCCTTTGAATACACACACTATCCACACACAAAATTTATGTGATTTAGGTTCACTATACATGTTCAATGAATGAGTATCCTATTTTTAATTTTATTCTTGTCTACAAAACCCAAATTGGTGTTGGGTGTTGATGCATGAAAGTCAACAAAATTCCTTGTACACTCAATATGTCTATCTTGTGAAAGCGTACTATCTTCATGTGAGTTGTTTAATTGATATATATACTTCATTCATGAAAAATATTAGAGATTAACAAAATATATCGTGAAATATCAGATGATTCATGGTACTCAGTTCACCATGAAGAAAAACTAGTGTGCTATGCACATATAGTATGCCCACTAAAGTCTCTTCTTATTTGAAAAAATTGAAAATTTACAAAACCCTTCATGAACCAGAAATTCAAGAAACTCTATTTCTTATAGATATTAAATAATCTAAAACTCATAAACAACCCCTACCTTGGTGCATCACATATTTATAAGTAAACTTTACCAAACTAGATCGTGCGTACTGCCTCTCCTCATTCTTTGTGATAACTTGGATTATCTTCATCAGAAAATAATATTTTCACCACAATTTATCTCAGTGGTTTGATTTTGTTAAAAAAAAACAAAGTTTAATGTGATTATGATGTCATTGAAATCATCAAAACACTCAAATGGTGATTATAAGGCTCATTTAAATCTTATTTCAATGTAGCATGGAGGTCCCTAGGAGGAGAATCCCTCCATCAAGGCTTGATGAAGAAGGCAATGTGGCTTCAATCGAATAGATTTGATATTTTTTTTAGAAAAACATTGTTTTTTCCATGTGTTTAATATAATATGAATAATATCGATGATATATGATCCCCTATTGAAATAACTCTTCAATATGTACTCCCTAATAATACAAATCACTAGATAGACAAGACAAAATTAGTTACTAGTCCTGATCTCCTCACACACTAGAACTTACCTGTGTCGACATTCTCGTCCACCACCTTGCCACTTCATTGGGATATGGCTCCACCTATGCATGAGCATCAATGGGGGTAAATTACAAAATATCTTCCACCATGCTATCCAGACTGAGAGGTACCGCCTTTCCACTTTAGTAATGGTGCAGGTCCCTCATGGATCACCAGTGTGGTTGGATTAATTCTTAATCAAAACATAACAAAATCACTTGAACATATACAATAAAACCCCAAATAAAAATTCTATATGAAATAAAAAATCTCCTAAATCCAAAATCTATATGAATTACCATGAAATCTCCTCATTCTCAAAATTTCTTGATCAAATTTCTTCCAAATCTATTTCATTGTTGATATCTATGTTCCATTCTCAAAAAAACTGACACATGTCTTCAAAATTATGAATAGTTTTAAAACCATCACAATAAAGAACTCAAAAAATATTGAAATATTCTTCCAAAAAACTTACAAACAATTATTAGCAACAAATTAAATCCACTGGACACTTCAAAAAGATTACTTTCTAGATTTATTTTCGAACTATCATTGAAGAATTTCCTTATGAAACATATTGAGTAGTTTAATGGGGTTGTGGTGACCTAATAAAATTTTAGCACATGGTTATATATTTCAGGTTCTAGGTTCTCAGTTGTATTCTTTTTTGATCATCTTTTTCGACATGTGGTGGGTTGGGTGGTGGTGAGAAATTTGAGGTTTCATGGAGGTGGTCTGGGCTCGGCTTGAGTTGGTACATAGTTGTTTTTCTTTCTGTTAGTGTTGTTTCCACTGCTTGTTATATCCTCATGTTTAGGGGTCATATTTATGTTCATGAAAATGGGTTGAATTATTCAGGTTGGTTATGACCTATTTTTATTGTTTATTTATCATGTATATTTTATTTATTTATACTATATTGTTTTTCTCTTATTTGGGGGAAATCATTCCCAATGTGATTACTATGATACCCATGCACTAGTTTCCAGCTTATAGGGATCAGAAATACCCTTTGGGCCTTATGGTAAATCAAGTTAGGTTCTGAGTTCAGTGAAATCCTGGGCTAGTTTGTTACATATCCCATTATCACCATACAATTACATTATATATATGATACTAGAGATATTAATTCATATTGGATGAGGGAGGTTAGGATAAGGTAGAAGAAGAAAATTATTGAATGAAAGACTCATTAAGGAACTTGGAATTGGTGTCTTATTAAGAACAATGTCACTTGGACATAGGGGAGAGGATTGGGTATAAATTTTTAAATATCCAATTCTTAGAATGTGTGTGGAGAAGGGGTTGTGAGGGTGGTATTTATTTGGGGAGGAGAGGTTTTTTTGAACATTATGATCATTAGTTTATTATTTTTTCTTAAGAATATCATTAGTATTTATTCTTATATATATATATAGTAAATGGTGCATGAGTTTCTAAAATAATGGGTTCTTACATCATCCATGACTTAAAAATTTGTGTATTTAGCTTATAATGTCAAATACCATATTTTTCCATATTTCACTACTCATAAAAAAATAAATAATTTTAGAAAAATAACCAAAATTCACCTTAACCATTTTTTGATGTGTATATTACAAAAATGAAATCCATTTTAAGAATTTAATTGTTCAAATATGAGAAATTTATTGTTTAAATAAAATCCTCATTTACTCAATAAATGTCAATTTTAATATTATGATCAATTTTATGACCCTTTAAAAATTACTTACAGTCTCACAAAATTATCTTATCATTATAATATAACTTAATATTAATTTATAAATACATTTTATGAAATTAAAATTTCTTTTAAATCATTACATTTATTATTAAATTACAATTAAGACATTTATGTTTTTAAAAAATACAAACACTTAATTTATCATTTTTAAAACATTTATTTTCTTGTACCATGGTTTGAATATATCATTTTTTTCATTTTATATGATTCATAAATATTATTTTACAATTCCAAAACTATGTTTACTATTCTAATGGTCATATAACTATTACAACGGTCAGATTACTATTCCCATGGTCAAATTTGTAATGGTCAATTGAGTTCCCTGATTTCCATAAATAAATCATATTTTATTCATTATTAATTCAATTATATTTTCTCTCAATGTTATATATATTCTCTTTTTCAATGTGAATATTGTATTAATAATATCATGCTTCATTTCTATAGCTTTTTTCGTGAGTGGGATTATTCTTGTGGATCATATAAATCCAAATTTTTATATTTTGGTTATCTTATTTTATATTTTTATCCCATTGTAATATTTTCAATTATTTTTTCTATTTTATTATCTGAAAATAATGTTCAAAATAATATAATATTTTTTTTAGATTCATCATGTGGTGCATGTTCTTTATGCTACATTACCAAATATGATACAACTATAAGAAGAGAAATTCAATTGATAAAATTCTAGGTCATTAAAAAGGAAATGGTGATCTTTTTAAGTTATTTTCACTAAGGTAAAAGGATATAGACACATGAAATTGGAATAAAGTAGGTATGGAATACCCCAGGTGTCAACCTGAATCTTGAGGGTCAGTGAGTTTATTTGGATTTTTATTATGATTGATATTAAATGCTCAGTTTATCATCCCATTTATTTCAATATTATCATACTAAAATTGTTTAAAAACCATTTTAGGTGGCCTAATGAGTTTCACTGATACCCTATTTGGGCCACTATTTGGTACCTGGGAAAACTTCATGGATGTTGGTCTCGAAAATAGCAATGGCCCTATGCTGATTTATTTATTTATTATTGAGAAAAGATCTTGGATATGAGATTGAGCATGGGTTTTTAGACCAATGTTGGGAGTCATTATTTTAATTCCATCTTTTAGTTGTTTCTTGTATGAATTTCAATGTGACATTTAGTTGGCATAAAATATGTTATGACATGGTTTATTGTTATTTTATTTATTTTTCATTACCCTATTTATATATTAGAGTTTATTTTTATTTATTATTTAATTATTTTTTCCACAATTCTTATTATTATAAACTAGAGGGTATAGTCTCCCCACTATGCATGTCAAACCCTTTCCACTGGTTGGAAGGATCTGGAATATGGGAAGACACATCTAGGGTCATGTGGTGACCCATCTTGGCCATGTGAGGGGGATTCGGGTAAGATAAATTATAAAGTGGTATCATAGGAGCATATATTTTGTATTTCTTTTAATATTTGGATAAGGTAGAGAGGAGAATTGGATGTGTCAAGGATTGGTGATGATCTCATAAATGGTAGTAGCTAACCTGTTTATGGGGGGAAACTCATGTTCCTAGGTATGAGATTGTTGTTCTTGAGATTCATTTGTTATAGTTGTGATATTATTTTAAATTGGGCGATGCACTTGTTATGTGATGTTACTATTTATGGGATTTTACTCATGGAATGGTATGACATGAGGTGTGTATGTATGTATCCCAGTAGAAGCATAGGGAAATATGTTCACATGCATTATTTATTCTAGATACATATTTACCAAATATGATATATTTTCCTATCGAAATCATGAAATAAAACCCTTGGAATATCTGATAAAAATAAATAAATGAACCTGTTATAACATGTTAATTGTCTTGGTAAGTTAAGAAATGATGTGACCTTGTATTTGTGTCTATTGACTAATCCTTGTCCTTTTGATTTTAATATTTTGAGAACCTTGTTTCCTAATAAGTTCATTGACCCTTGTAGATAAAATTCCTTGATGTCATCTTCCAATTGAGTGTCTAGAGAGTGGTAACCAGCACACACATTATGCATTTGAGTAGGAACTTCCCATAGCTTAAAGGAATCCAATGGAAATTAAGTTATGTGATTGTTTCCTATGGGTAATGAAATCCATGGGGAGGGAGAATACCTACACCATTACATCTATTTCTGCGCTGATGAAGTCGTTTTAGCTACAACACTAACCCATTTTCACTAGGGAGGGCAACCCCTAGGAAGAATAATTATAACTTGAATATGTCTAGATGATCTTTAATCATCTAGTGACACCCTTGGAGAGTAGTGTGAATCATAAAATGTACATTTTATGAGTTATATCCAAGATATAGTGAGACATATTGGTTCAGGCCAATCAACATAAGGTAATATCTTGGGAGAATTTTAAAATGAGGTTCCTGGACCACTTCTACCCAAAGATGATATGGGAGGAGAGAGATTAGGAGTTCATGCATCAGACACATGAGGTAAGTCGATGATAGATTACTCAATCCATTTAATATGCATGTATAATTTTTCTCCAAAGTTGGATTGAGATGAATTATCTAGGTAAAGAGTTTAAAATTGGGTCTTCGATAAAAGATAAATTATCAGGTTAATGTATTTTGGCTGAAAAATTATTAGAAATCATGAATCAAGATTTGATTTCTAAAGGGAAGCTGAGGGAGGCGCCAAGTGATAGGCATGCAGTTCATCTGGTAAGCCTGGCATAAATTATTCTAGAAACAAGAAGAATCATTTCAAGCGCTACCATTAGGATAACAGTGGGTAAAATAGTCAAGGTAATAAGTGATATTTTCCAAGAGATGACCATGTGCACTTATTTTAGTGTGTAAGTCCTAAAAACAAGCGAGATCAGTGATCTTGACAACCAATGGAGTGATGAGTGAGTGGAAATATGAGTAATATATAGAGGTTTTTAGGAAAAGTTAGTGGATATCCATTAATGGGGGAGAGAGATATATGCCAGAGTCAAGAAAGGTGTATACTAATCAGTAGTAGACAAGAATATGTAGTTCCACTAGTATTACATGTTGAGGTAGAGGATAGGGTACTATAGGTTAGGGATGACAATACCAATAGGGTGGACCACCATAGGGATCTTAGGGTTAAGGTGCTATCCAGATACATACAGTTCAATATGATCCTACTGAGTTGGATGTGAAACCTTACACTATTCAACTTATTGTTTTAGTATCATATACCCTTACATGAACTCTTTTTGAAGGAAATTAATCATACTATTTCATATCTTCTCATTTTTTCTTTGGATTAGGTTTGATCGCAATGTATCTATTCTGAGTTATGAATAATAATATGCCATTTGGGGTGTAGTTAGAATGCATCAGGTGATCCAAAGAGTGTTCTCTCGAGATTGGTGGATACCATTTCATCTAGGATCTATTTGTGATTAATTTGACTAAGTTTAATTTAATCCTGGTTATGGATTGGCTAGTTCTATAATAAGATCATATCGACTGTTATACGAGGAAAATGACCCTTCTATTTCTATATGGGGGAAGATATATCCAATATAATGAATGAGATATTTAGGTTAGACATGTTGGAAAATTTTAATACATGTTGGATTGTCTAGTAGACTAGGTATAAATACTTATTATTGAAGATGGTGACTCACAAAAGAGTACCTTTCCTTTAGTAGTGGACCACTTCTAGGATGTATTTCTTAAATATTTTTCTAACTTAACACTAGAGTGGGATATTTAGTTTACTATCAAGTTGGTTTTATAAGACAAAATTGTTTATATCCTGCACTATAGGATAGAACCAACTGAGATTTTGGAGTTGTAAATGATGTTGGAGGATCTGGAAGTAAGGTATTTATATCACCTAGTACATCACCATGAGGTTCTCTAATGATATTTTCCAAAAATTTAGATGGAACCTTGCACTTATGTGTGAATTACCAGAGGAAGAACTAGATGAAATTCATGAATTGGTATCCTCATACTTGTATCAACGATCTCGTTGATTAGTTGAGAGGTTTCAAGATTTTCTTTAAGATTGAATTGAGGACAGAGAATAATTAGTTGACGGTTAGACTATCATAAAATCCTAAAATCATTTTTTGGAGAAGGTATGGCTTGTACTAGTATGTGGTGATTTCATTTTATTTGAATAATGCACTAATAATATTCATGGCCTCGATAAATCAGATCTTCAAATTGTATCTTGATCAGTTTTTTGTGGTTTTCTTCGATGAAATATTGGTGCACTCCTAATCTAGAGACAATCATGCCCAACATATTGACATCATTTTAAGTACACTGATAGGTCATAGTCTATATTCCAATTTATCTAAATGTCATTTCTATATTGGAAAATTTCACTTCTTAGGGAACACTATCATAAAGGATAGAGTGTTAGTGGGATTAGAGAAGGTGGAAGCCATAGTATCTTAGGAGAGACCTAAGAGTGACTTTGTGATTCATAGATTTTTAGGTCCGTTAGGTTATTTACATCATTTTATCTTAGTCTTATTCCATAAGTAATCCCCAATATTTGGTCTCACTAATAAATGATTGAATTTTGTTTGGTTATATGCTTATGAGGGAGGATTTCTAGGAATTGAAGTGAATGTTGTCCTTAACACCAATACTCACCTTAACCGAGCTGAGTAAAGAGTATACCATGTATTTTGAGACATCAGGGGTCATGTTTAGAGTAGTTATGATTTAGGAGGATCAATTTATTACTTATTATTCTAGGTAGTTGAGACCGCATGAGCAGGATTATCCCACTCACGATATGGAGTTAGCTATAGTGTTACACACCTTGAGATGATATTGGAATTATCTGATGGGCAACATATTTTTTTTACACATAGAACACAATATATTGAAGTAAATATTCTTGTAGTGATACATAAACCTTCGACATAGGAGGTGGTTCAAGTATCTATAGTCATTTTACTTAGATTAGGCATATACTCTTGGAAACAAACCCATCCTAACCAAAAGTGATATTTGTTCCCTCGACCACTGGTTGAGTGTTTTGTGAGTCAAAATATGGGTCATATATAGTGGTTTTATAATAATACTCACTATACATCAAATGAATGGGGTTGTGATAGGTTCAAGGGTTCATAAATGAGTCTACTAGTTAGTAACATATGAGTAACTAGAGTTACACTACTCTTATAGGTTGAGGTAGAGGATAGGGTTCTCCTAAGAATGGATGGAAGTAATAGTAGGGAGGAAAACCATAGGTATCTTAGGTAGGAGCTCAATATAGAGGCATGATCCAGATTCATGTGGTTTAATACTCACCTAATGGGTTGGATACGAGACCTTCCATTATTTGAGGTCTTATTTTAGAAGTATCTACCCTCACATGTGCTCCATTTGAAACAAGGGAATCAAAATATTTTTTATCTTGTCAAATTTTCCAAGGATTGGGTTTGAATATGGATTATCTATTTAGATTTATGACTTTCAATAGGCTATTAGGTGTGTAGTGGGAGGGTATCTGGTGCTATAAGGAGTGTTTTATCAAGATTTATGACTACTATTTTCTCATGGATTAGTTTTTGTTTAAGATGATTGAATTCTATTAGATCCCGGGCATGGATTGGATAGTTCTGTACCAGGATCATATCCACTATTATCATAGGAGAGTGAACTTTATATCTCTTAAATTAGAAAACTAAATCTATCATAGTGAATGTGATCTTTATGTTGGTCATGAAATACAAATTTAATGCAAACTGAATTGTCTCATGACCTAGATATCAAGCCTCATATTAGATGACGGTGAGTCATAGTATAGTTACTTTCTTTTAATAGTGGACCACTTATAGAATGTCTTTTCTGAAGAGTTTTTCATCATACCACTAGAGCTATAAATTGTGTTCTCTATCGAGTTGGTTGTAGAAGCTGAACCTATTTAAATACCACCCTACATGATCACACCAGCTGAGATTCAAGATTTGAAAACATAATTAGAGGATCTAGAATCTAATAGATTCATATAGACTAGTACTTCATTGTGGGGTTCTCCTGTGCTATTCTCTAAGAAGGAAGATATGACCTTGATCTTATGTGTGGATTATCGAAGGATGAACTAAATGATAATCAATAAATGATATCCCCTTCCATGTATTGATGATATATTTGATTATATGAGAGGTGCCAAGATTTTATCCAAGATTGAATTGCGGTATGGGTACCATCAGTTAAGGGTGAGACTATCTGACATATCAAAATCTATATTCAGGAGCATGTATTACTTGAACAAGTTTGTAATGATTATGTTTGGTCTAATGAAAACACCAATGATATTCATAGACTTGATGAATAAGATATTACATCCATATCTATATCATTTTTTGGTGTTTTTAATTGATGAAATCATGGTTTAATCCCAGTATAGAGAAGATCATGTAAAATATATTTACACCATCCTATGTTCACTAAAATAACATTTCATATACACCAAGATTTATAAATATCATTTCTAGATTTCAAAAGTTCACTTATTGGGTTATTTTATCTTAAAAGATATAGTGTTAGTGGACTCAAAAAAGGTGGAATCCACGATACCTTGGTAGAGACCCAAGAATGAATTTGATATTTATATATTTATAGGTATGGCAGGATAATAATGTTATTTTATCTATAACTTCTTCTAGCTAGTAGAACCAATGTCAAGTCTGACCAATAAAGGGGTGTAGTTTGTTTGGTTAGATAATTTCAAGTAGGATTTATAGGATTAAAGAATAGGTTGACCTCAACACTGATCCTCACCTCACCTAATATGGGTAAGAAGTATACCGTGTATTTCTACACATCTAGATTTCATCTTAGAGAAATTATGATATAGAAGGATTGAGTTGTTTATTATGGTTCCATGTAGTTTACACAACATGAGTTTAATTATCCCACTTTTTATCTCAAGTTATTTTCATTGGTATATGACCAGATAGGCTAAAAACATTATCTAAATGGGAGAGATATTTTTGTGTACATAGACCATAAGATATTGAATTATATCTTATCACAGCTAGACCTAATCCTTTGGCAGATGAGGTAGATCGAGTATCTACATTACTTTTAATTTGAGTTGGAATATACTCTTATTAAGGGAAATGTCATTAAAAATACTTGTGTAGGAAGACATAGTCAGAGGTAGTGTGGGAATCCTGTGATGACTAGTATCTAATGAAACTCTTTGTGAAATAACATCTAGATGCTCATGAGTCTCAGGGGAGAACTAAACTGACATCGACATCTATTGTTTCCATGATTCTATATTGAATCAAGAGGATTCAGTTATATGATTCTAAGGGTTTAGTCCTGAGGGGAGACATATATAGTGGGGAGGCATCATCGGGACAGTTCTTTGAAAACAATGAGGCTCTTCATATCCATGGTCACATCTGGGTTCCTATGGGAATTCATGATTAGTTGATAATGGAATCCAATTCTTCAAAATGATAGGTGCATCCTAGGTTGAAAAATTTGTATCATGATCTCTATAGGTAATAATGGTGGCCAAGGATAAAGAAAGATACAACAAGATTTATGGCGTGATTCTTCACCTATTAGAAGGTGAAGGCCGAGCATCAGTGGCCTTCTAGGTTACAACATTATTTTCCTATTATAAATGGTAGTGGGATGATAACACTATGGAATTATTGATAGGATTACCCAGGATACCTCAAAATAATGATGTTGTGTGGGTGATCATGGATCTACTAATGAAGGTAGATTAATTCTTATATATCAGGGAGAGATTCACCATTAATGATTTTGGTAATCTATATGTATGGGAGATAGTTTGACTGTAAGGTGTCCTAAAAAGTATTATTTTTTTCTTGAAATCCTCATTTTATGTCACCGTTCTGGTAGGGCCTTCAAAGGGCATTGAGGTTATAGGTTTCTTTGAGCATAGTCTTCCATATATTATAATAATGGGTTCCCTAGACCCAACTTGAATAGTACTTTTTATTACCATATCATGTATACAACGAGTTATTCATTATGTACACTTACCATTATTGTGTTGATATTTATTCATACACTATTTAAAACTAATTTCCTTAGATTATTTTTCATATCAAAAGGTTATGTTAGTTCCCAGGTTAAAATGGGTAACTCAAGATACTGCGACATTAGTCTTAAATATATATCATATGGTCTAGATACAACATACTAATTTGAAATATTTTATTTCTAACTATATAGTATTTGGGGATCATAATCATTGATACTTATTCTCATAAAGTTCACAGTTGGTGATCTCGAGTGGATGAGATCACGAGGAAAGATCTACTAATGAGAACGCCACATGGTTCATGTTTCATTGGTTATTACTTTATATAAACATGTCTATTGGTCTCATGACTTGATATAATTATCAATGTGTACCATTTGATCTTATACTTTTATGAAATGAAAAAAACATGACATTGAAGTCATGAAGTGGTAGATTGTGTGGAGTGTTTCATTTGTGGTATGGAATTGGTTGAATGATCAAGATATAATTTTTTTAATTATGATTTAAGAAATTGATATCTTGGTACTAATTGATTAGGATGGTAGTACCTTCACTAAATCCATTGACATGGCAGAAGAAATTATGTTCATCCAGTAAGGAAAACAAACCCTAATGTAAGGGAAAGTACGATGGAACAAGTGTGCATCCTTCTTTATTAGATATCATAAGACAAAGAGATTATATCACAGAGTGTGTGTTCATAGGAAAGGTTTTCATTTCTATGAATTTTCCTCATCTATTTAGGGGAATTAATGGGTTTCTAGAATCTTCTATTGGTATATGAATAGTATTAACTACTATTGATATAAGGGCCTAGAGGTTTTCACACAATAGAGTATTCAAGAGTCTTCCCTATTATGATGAATTGGTATATAGGACATATTGGGCCCAACTATGGGGTCTTAGAGTTGTCCAAGTATTAAAAATAACTGATAAATAAATAAATTCATTTTATTAGACTATGGAATAATTGGTTTGAATTTATTTATTAAAATTATTCATAAGGTATTTAGTGAATACATGGAAAAATATTATACGAATGAACATTATTTTAATATTAAAGGTTTGTTTAATATTTTTGAGACTTATGAGTCAAGTTAATGACTTGATTTTATCACGTAATATATTTATTATACATTAAAAGTAAGTGATAAAATATAAATTATGTTTATAATGTATTTAGTTTTTCATAATGTTTCATTTATATCTTATTTAGTGGGAGTTGGATATACGGAGGCTAAAAACCCTTTCTAGGTATTTTATCATCTACCATATAATAAGAGGAGAAGATATTTTCCAATTACTATTCATCCATTTGGAATTTAGTGCTTTTATCTCCTCCCATGTCCTATAGAGAGGAATAATACTTCCAAGCGCTCGATCTAAGAACAACTTCATGAATTATAGGAATGGAGTTGAGGTGATCATCACAACACCAAAGGATTCATCAAAGTTGGCGCTAGCACATGAAATTTGATGAATGGAGTTTGTGTGGAATCATGAAGCATGTGTGAATGATCTATAGGGGTTCTATATTTAATCATTCAAGCAATGATCACTAGAAATAAGCTATAGTAAAAAATGCTGCCTATTCGAATGAGGTAAAAGTTTATTTAAATTTTGTGCTTAATAAATTCACATGAGATCCTCAAACCACTACTAGGGATTATATCACCAGAGACAATGAATTTTAATCACCCATGTGATGAATTTTTTAAATAACTATGCCATGGGATTTTGTTTCACACCCCAGTACCAGTAATTGGTATCAGTGCGATCACATAAAATTTTAAGGTAAGTAAAAATTAAATTGGAATTAAATTTGTGTAGAGGGAATTGATACTGTCCCAATGCCACATATGACATTTCAATAAGAATTCATATATCCATGTTACAACCATTCTAAGTTGTTAATCTATATTGAAATCAATTATGTGTGTTTAAATTGAAAAAATATATATTTTTACATGTTATTTTTATTCTTGAAGCCAGTGGTGCGATGCATTTTCTGGTCACTTGAAGAATTCCGGCCATTCTCTGGTGGTCGGAACATTTTTTTTCTAGTGGTTAATTATTACACAGAATGTGGAATATGTATAATAATAATATTTTTTTTAATTTAAAAAAGGGCCTATGATTGATTGGATTTCATATTTTCTTTAAAAATGTATGAAAATTAAAATTATTTCGGGGAGGAGAGGGGCAGATGATAGGTGAATAATAAAAAAAGATAGAATTTTGAAAAAGGTATTCACATGTCAATAAAATGACAAATATTAAAAAAGGTAGAGTCATCTGTTTTATCACAAAGGGGGCTATGTGTGTGCAGTGAAACTCAAAAGAAAAAAACATTTTTAATAAAAATATCGAAAGATTATCGTGGAAGCTTTCCCCCTCGCATTGTTTACCAGATCCCCAAAAATGGTTCCTTCTTAAACTAACACCTATGGCCTCCTCCTTTGATTTAACTCCCTAGGAATTGTTTCTAATATCACCTCCTCAATTGGATGGCCATAGCTGACCCAGCCAACCACATCTTTCCCATCGGCCGTTGCTGCCCCGCGCACCCGACCGATTGACACACCCCATGGTGCCTCCCTAGTTGTGACACCTCACAGTGACCCAACATAAGAACTGATTGCTATCCCTACACTAGATTGTAACACCATCATATTTGGACATCTTGTAGTGTCTTTCGACTCAACCTCATCCAACTCATCCAATGTCTCTTTGTTTTAACCCTTGGTAACCTGTCGCCATCGGTGTGAGTCCATAGTTAGCCCCTTCACCGCTTCCCTGGATGGGTTGCTGTAACACCACAATATTTTCAAATAAGAAATTTTTTTGATAGAGTATGTGAAACACAACATTGAGCTTAAAAAACCTACTAAATATATTTCTTTAAATTAAATCTCTTCAATATATTGCGGAACACACAACCACAAGTTGAAATGAACCGTAATATAGCTTACCATTATAATATAACTTTTAAATTGGTGGGTGTCATGAAACGACCCAACGGGGTTCAAGCCTCGACTCCCCAAGCCCGCCTCCAATAGGTCAGGGGCTGACGTCTAGCGCTGAGTAGGCTATCACACACAAGGGAGACATTAGCCTAAGGTACCTGTACACACGCACCCACATACACCTCCATGCAACAGTGTAGAGATATATAAAACTGAATAGTAAATGCATGCATGCAACTATCCCAAACCAGAGTGCAACAGTAGTACAAAAAGGGAAAAATAGGGCCCACCAAAAGAAAAATACAAAGTCATCCAACCTGTCAAAAGCACCACCGAAAAGCTCCTCGGCACGGCTCCAGTAAGACTCCACGGTTAGTCCTACTCACTCAGCACCACTTGCTCTGAGTCCTCCTGGGACTCCATTAAAAGTCCTGTGGTCTTCACAAGACAAAAACATGTGCGGGAAAAGCCTATGCAGGGGTGAGTATAAAAATAATCAGTAGGTACCTTAAAAAACCAAACCAAAAGAGAGAAACTGAAAGTCATCATACCACTCATCCCAGCCAGAGGGAACCCAGAAGAGAGAGAAACTTCATCTCGTGACCATCCTCGGCTAAACACAACTAGTCAGCTCAATCCAGGTGTATGCCCATATATACACCTTGAACATCCGCTCAGGTATACGCCCAAACATATACCATGAACATCCAGATATACTCATCTCACGCACCAAGCCACATGAGGTACCGAACTCATGACCAGCAACGGTTCACAGCCAGGAGAGAACACTCCACGATCACTGTCATCCCAGATGACACTCGTACGAGAGATACACTCCATTGGGTCCCACACAAACATCTCAGACACTCACCCAAGAGATCACAATCGTCCGATATCATCACTGAGGAAACCTCACTGAAACAACATAAACACCAAACTCCTTGGATAGGGGATCGCACCTAGGGTCTTCTAGGGTATACCAGAATGCACACCGGTATACGAAGATCTCACAAATAGGTGATCACTCCTAGGGTACACTAAGGGATACCATAACCTAATCTAGAATTCGTAGATCTCACAAATAGGGGATCACTCCCAGGATCTAGTGGGGGATACCAGAAACCGATTTGGCATTCGACAGGAACAAGTCACTCAAATAGAGGATCGTCACCCATGTCACGATGGTCACGATGATACCAAAACCCTATCTGGTACATCTCGCACTGCAGGGGATCTAACTGATGATGTCACAACCCTAAATAAACCACGCTCTAAGTAGGGGATTGTATAACCAACAATACCAGAACCCTACTAAAAAAATCCTCATGCTGAGTAGGGGATCGTGTACCCGACGATGCCACAACCTAACTGAGTACGGACCAATGCATAGGGGATCATATTCCCGATGTTGCCACAAACTCTACCGGGTTAACCTACTAGATAGAGGATCGCCGCCCATGGATAAGCGGTCACAACGATACCAAGAACCCGATCTAGGGAAACATTGCTAGACGATCCCACTCCGGGCCCACCGGAGGGATGCTACAACTCTAACAGATTAAACATCACATCGAGAGGATCAAAAACCTATACTAAGGTTGTGATGCCGCCCAAAACTTCATAGGAATGAACCAAGGGAGTACCCTCAACCACTTCTGGTCCAAACGTCGCTAACCTGAGAAACCCGCCCCAACTCCACACCGTGCACCTTCAAGGCCGATGCCGAGACCACCATCGTGATCCACGCAAAAAAACATGCAGGATAGGCTATTTACTCACACGAAATGGAAAACCGGTGAAAAGGCACTATTCATCGTAGCAAGCCCATGTGGGGCCCACACAACGATCTCAAAACCCATCAAGCATATCATACCACTTCGATCCCCTTGAAAAAACACATGGGATCCACTACTCATTCGTCCCAAATGGACCCCTGGTGAAAAGGTACTATTCACCGATGGCAGCTCGGGTGGGGACCACACCTCAATCCCGAAACTCATCAAACGGATCACACCATTCTAATCCTCCCAGAAAAACACACAGGATCGACTATTCATCGACCAAAATCAGACTCCAGGTGAGAAAGTTGCGTTTCTCCGTAAACGCCCAAACCTGGCCTCGTGGGGCCCACTCTCCAAACTCGGCCCCAAAACCTGAAAACCAACAAGAAAAGTCCGATGTACCATCAGGGCCTCAACGCCTCTGATGACACATCAATCGGACGCTCCAGGTAGAAGATACAACGGCCCAAAGTCGAATAATAATAAAATATTATTATTTTATTCGACGTTTCAAGCTCTCGGGCCACGATCCCGAAACTTAAAACTCCCGAACCCACACCGAAGGGTTTTACTCATCTCCAGGGTCACGTCTCCATAGACTGTGCATGATTCGGATTTCCAGGGAGCAAGATACGTGGTTTTTAAAACCCCAGTGTACAAGAGGAGGGCCGGACTGGCCTGAACTGGCCGATCCGGCCGGCCGACCCGGCCGCTGCCGCCGCCGGTCGCTCTAGCTGGCGGACCATGCCACTGTGGCGTGACCACGCCTGGCCGAACCCCACCACGGGGCTCGCCAATAATTGGCGCCAGACCATCGTGGTGCGACGGTCCCGACTGAGTCCCGCGGCCTGCCGCCGCACCAGTGTCGCGCCGGCGGACCTTTCGAGGGCTACTGGGGGTGCCCCAAGGGTCCAAACATGCATCCGAAGGCATCTGCGTGCCCCTCAGGACCGGATCTATGCATCTGCAGGCTCAAAACGGAGATAAACCACACCAAACGGGATTCGGGATTTCAAAACTCAAAACGCCTACCTGTTGGCGGATCGCCGACGCTTCAGGTGCAGAACGACGCTCACGACGCCCTGAAGCTCAATCCGCTGACGATCGATGCTGAAAACGGACGTCCGAGGCTCAGTTCAGTGAAGGGAGGATGAGGGTGGGGGGGGGGGGGGTTCGTTCTGGCATGCGGGAGGAGGGAAATGAAGGCTTGATTGATTTTATTTTTTTTAATTAAAAACTTCATTTTAACTCTCTGCTAACATGCCTCCGACCCGGCACCCGGTGCCAACTAAAATTATGTTGCACTTAGGGTAAACACGACGTTATAACCACAAAGGAGCACTAAGAATTGCGATATGAGAATCCGTTCAGGAGTTATTCGAGATGACACTCATAAATGAACTTTTCCATTTATTTACAAAAATGATCCAGGTGGATTTTCTCACAGAAGGCCCGTCCCTGCAAATTTTATACCCCGCCTTTGGTAAACAACATGCTCGGGACGCAACCACGACCTTAGATTCACTTTATGAGATACCTTTTATGAGATATCACACCCCCGCCATGTGCATAGTATAAAAATACTTAATATTTTTATAAAATTAATTCCGGGAACACCGGGCCTCAGAATCACAGGCCGTCTTCGCGCTTAGCTCTGGAATTATTTATAGGAATATTCCAAAGTTTGAGAGGGCCAAAACCTAGGTTGTTACATCCTCCCCACCTTATAACATTTCATCCCTGAAAATACATAAGCATAAGGAAAATGACTGGACTCTCAACTGGGTCTCCCACGCCAGTGAGTTCTCCAACAAACACCCATGCCCAAACACATAAGTCAGAGGGACTCATCCACCACACCTCAACACTATCCGTTTTGGGCGGCACTGACTCTCCTGCATGGTTTTGATCACGTCGCAAAAACGCATCTTGTTGGGGGAAGGATCCCTGTTCCTCAAACATTTGAAGTACACTAAACAACACCCACACAGGGTCTTTCCAACACTTTGAAAAAACTCGAGCAAGAAACAAAAAGGGAAGAGTACCGCTAAACAATGTCTGTCAAACTACTGTAAAAAGTAGAAAGGACACATGGCATACCTCTATCCATCCGCAGAGCCTCTGGGTCAACAGCCTCTAGGGAATGAAGCTAACTTCTCCCTCATCCCCCAGTTCCCTAAGCTTGGCGTGGACCACCTGGGGGTTGGGGTGGTGGCAACTGATACCGCCTACCACCTCCTTCTGCTGAACCAGCTCTGTCGCCACATCTGCCGCCCTACAGACCTCCTTGCTCGAGATGCTACCACTACCATGGCGGTCTGTCGACCGACTCTCTCTCAGCAGCACAACGGGTTGTACAATCTCTAGCAAGATGTCCCCGACCGTTGCAAGCATAACACCGCCTCTCCTACGGCTGACCCAAACTGGCCTGCGAGCCCTGTGAGCCCTGAGCCTCAGATCCTCCATCTTGGGGTCGCCTCCTAAATTTTCGGCCATGTCCAGACCCTTGTGCCTACTTCCGGCTACCAGATGCCAATCCGAATAACTAAGTCTCAGCTCTCGTGTTCCCAGCACTAATAGGTGGTATCTGCTCATCCAGAAATCTCTCCACCACCAATGCTCGCTCCAACACTTCAGCATAGGTGGGTAGACACAAAGAAACCACACCTGCCCGAATGTCCCTGTGCAACCCCTGCTCGAAGGTCCAAGCCCTAAAGAGTGGGTCTTGAACCATATCTAGGGAGTAGTGCGACATGTCGGTAAACCATGCTGAGTACTTTGACATAGTCATGCCCACCTACCGAAGCTGCAGAAGCTCCTGAATCCGCACTAACCTCAGCGTCACCGGATAAAACTATTCCCTGGAGAGCTGCTCATCTCTACCCATGTGAGTGTCTCCTCATTGTGGGACTACATCAGCAAACTCCACCATCGCCCGACCGAACCATGCAGAAGGCTCTCCACTAGGACCACCATCTGATCTGGGGGTGTCCTCACCAGGTGGAAAACTCAAGTGACTGCTTCGACCCAGTCATCTGCTTCCTGAGGGTCTGGATCACCCCAGAACTTCAGAGGTCACTGCCTCTATAACTCATGCAACGCACTCAGCCTGCGTTCAACCTCATCATGCACTACCGTCACAACTAGCTGCTCGACAGGTGGTGTCTCAACTGGTGGACCACCTGGAGGTCCAGCCTCAGAACCTGCGCCCTGGTCCACAACAACTACACGAGGTGGATCGTCAACACAATCCCGCTGTGGAACTCTTGTTGGATGTCATCATGGAGGAATATTGAAATACAATCAAGACACACCATGGTCAAAGAGTATATCTAGAAAGATGACTCAATAAGGTCAAGGAAAAAACCAAAAACCCAAAAACCAGTCCTATATGATGCATCTCCAATTATTTTTCCCCTGCAACCAGTGTACGAACGTCCAAAGTCGAAAAGCAGGTTGTCAGAGTCCTGATGAATAGATACATCGGCCGCCACGCCAATACTGGAGTCCCTGGCCTGAAAGCCGAACTCGAAACATCCTAACACTACCGCTATGCAACCTAAACCAAAATCATAGCTAGACCAGCTACGCTTTGAGATCCAAAAGGTGGAACCTACTCTGATACCACTCTTTCACGACCTGACCCAACAGGGCTCAAGCAGCGACTCCCCAAGCCCTCCTCCAATAGTCCAGGGGCTGGTGTCTAGCGCCAAGTAGGCTATCACATGCAAGGGAGGCATTGGCCTAAGGTACCTGTACACATGCACCCACATACACCTCCATGCAACAGTGCATAGATATATAAAACTGAATAGTAAATGCATGCACACAACTATCCCAAACCAGATTGCAACAAAATTACAAAAAGGGAAAAACAGGGCACACCAAAAGAAAACTACAAAGGAGTCCAACCTTCCAAAAGCACCACCGGAAAGCTCCTCAGCACAACTCCGGTAAGAATCCATGGTCAGTCCTTCTCAATCAGCACCGCCTACTCTGGGTCCTACTGGGACTCCGTCGAAAGGTCTGTGGTCTGTACAAGACTCAAACAAGTGCGGGAAAAGCCCGTGAAGGGGTGAGTATAAAAATACTCAGTAGGCACCCCAAAAAACCAAACCAAAAGAGAGTAACTGAAAGGCAGCAGACCGCTCATTCCATATTACACTCATCCGAGAGATACACTCCATCGGGTCCCACACGAATATCTCAAACGCTCAACCGATAGATCACGCTCGTCAGATATCATCACTGAGGAAACCTCACTGAAACAACATAAACACCAAACTCGTCAGATAGAGATTTTCTCCTAGGGTCCGCTAGGGGATACCAAAACCCACACAAGTATACGAAGATCTTACGTATAGGGTATCACTCCCAGGGTCCGCTGGGGGATACCACAACCCGATCTGGAATTTGTAGATCTCACAGACAGGGGATCACTCCTAGGATCTGCTGGGGATACCACAACCCGATCTGGCATTCGACAGGAACACGTCACTCAGATAGATGATCGTCACCTGTGTCACGATGGTCACGACAATTCCGAAACCCTATCTGGTACATCTCCTGCTGTAGGGGATCGAACTGACGATGCCACAACCCTACAGAAACCACGCACTAAGTAGGGGATTGTATAACCAACGATACCAAAACCCTACTTAAAAAAATCCTAATGCTGAGTAGGGTATCGTATACTCGATGATGCCACAACCCTAATGAGCACATCCCACTGTGTATGGGATCATATTCCCGATGATTCCACAAACCCTATGGAGTTAACCTGCTAGATAGAAGATCGCCGCTCGGGGATAAGTGGTCACAACGATACTAAGACCCCGATCTTGGGAAACGTTGCTAGAGGATCCCACTCCGGGTCCACCGGAGGGATGCCACAACTCTAACAGATTAAACATTACATCGAGAGGATCACAAACCTATACTAAGGTTGTGATGCCACGTGAACCCTCATAGGAATGAACCAAGGGAGTACCCTCAACCACTACTGGTCCAAACATCGCTAACCCGAGCGACCCACCACAACGACACACCGAGTACCTCCAAGGCCGATACTGAGGCCACCATTGCGATCCACACAGAAAAACACGCAGGATAGGCTGTTTACTCGCCCGAAATGGGCAACTGATGAAAAATGCACTATTCACCATAGCTAGCCTATGTGGGGCCCACACAACGATCCCAAAACTCATCAAGAGGATCATACCACTTCGATCCCCTCAAAACAACACACGAGATCCACTACTCGTTCATCCCAAATGGACCCCCGGTGAAAAAGGTACTATTCACCGAAGGCAGCTTGGGTGGGGCCCATGCCTCAATCCCGAAACTCATCGAATGGATCACACCATTGCGATTCTCTAAAAAAAACACACAGGATCAACTATTCATCCACCAAAATTGGACTCCTGGTGAGAATGTTGCGTTTCTCCATAGACACCTAAACCCGGCCTCATGGGGCACGGAACCCAAACTCTCCCCAAACACCCGAAAACCAACAATAAAAGTCCGATGTACCATCAGGGCCTCAATGCCTCTGACGTCACGTCAATCGGACGCTCCGGGTAGAAGATACAATGACCCGAAGTTGAATAATAATAAAATATTATTATTTTATTCAACGTTTCAAGCTCTCGGGCCATGATCCCGAAACATAAAACTTCTGAACCCACACCGAGGGGTTCGTCTCATTGCCAGGATCACATCGCCAAAGACGGCACACGATTCAGATTTCCAGGGAGCAAGATACGAGGGTTTTAAAACCCCCATGTACAAGAGGAGGGTCGGACCGGCCTGGGCTAGACCGACCGGTCGACCCGGCCGCCGATGCCGCTGGCCATTCCGGCCGGCGGACTGCGCCTCAACGGCGTAGCGCAGCGTGCGCGCGCACTTGACCGACCCTCACCATGGGGGTCCCCGGTAATTGGTGCTGGACCGCCGCGGTGCGGCGGTCCCGGATGAGTCCCACGGCCCACCGCCGCCGATGGACCTTCCAAGGGCCGCCAGGGGCGCCCCATGGGTCCAAACACGCATCCTAAGGCATCTACATGCCCCCCGAGACAAGATCTATGCATATGAATGCTCAAAACAGAGCAAAACCAAACCAAACGGGATCCGGGATTTCAAAACTCAAAATGCCTACCTGTTGGCGAATCGTCGAAGCTTCAGGTGCAGAACGACGCCCGCGACGTTCTGAAGCTTGATCCGCTGACAATCAGTGTTGAAAACGGACACCCGGGGCTTGATTCAGTGAAGAATGGATGAGGGTGGTGAGTTTTGTTCCACCGTGCGAGAGGAGGGAGATGAGGGCTTGATTGATTTTTTTTAATTAAAAACTTCATTTTAACTCCCTGCCAACACGCCTCCGACCCGACACCCGACACCGACTAAAATTACGTCGCACCTAGGGTAAACACGGTGTTCTGAACACAATGGTGCACTCAGAATTGAAATCTGAGACTCCATTCAGGAGTTATTCGAGCCGACGCTCATAAATAAACATTTCCATTTATTTACGAAAATTCCCCTGGTGGCTTTTCTCACAGCAGGCCCGCGCCCGCAAAGTTTATACCCTGGCTAGGGTAAAAGGCATGGTTCAGACACAACCGCGGCCTCAGATTCCCATTTTGAGCTACCTTTTAGGAGATAATACACCCTCCCCACGTGCATAGTATAAAAATACTTACTATTTTTATAAAATTAATTTCGGGCACACCGGGCCTCAGAATCGCACGCCGTCTTCACGCCTAGCTTTGGAATTATTAATAGGAATATTAAAAAGTTTGACAGGGCCAAAAACCGAGTCGCTATAGTGGGTATGTATATAACTAAATAAATTATTAAAATTATGGATATTTATTGATTATAAATAAATAGGGATCATTTAAAAGTAAAATAAATGGTTTCTGAAAAACTGGATTATTCTAAAAGATGGGCCAGTTTAGCTTTGCAAACATAATTTAAAAATAATTATTACCAATTTTAGAGAATTTTTTTGATAAAATTTACTTCATTTTTGAAATTATAATATCAAAATTATCTTAGGGTTAATTTTTGGTATTTTTAAAAAATGTTTCATTTTTTAATGAATAGTGAAAATTATTTAATTTTAATTGAAAATTTCCTTTTTGTTTAAATTATTTATAAAGTTAAACTATATTTTAAATTTTTTTAAAGTAAAATTAGTTAAATAATATATATATTAATCCAATTTATATATTTTAATCATTTTCATGTTGAATTTTTATGTAAAATCTTTGTAAACTTTTGAACATTTTCTCTTTAATAAACCACTTTCTGGTCATATCTATAGGATCAATTTTAAATTAATTTTTGTTAATTATGTGAATGTAATTTTAAAATATGGATTCCATATTTGAAAAAAGTATAATATATATTATATAATAAGGTCAAATTAATTTTTGACCATAATGAATAGTAAAAATAATAAAAAATATTTATCATGGTTAAAATAAAAAATGGATTTATCGGGGGGGGGGGGTGAACGAAAAATATAATTATTAAAATGACCTAAAAACTAGTATAAAATATATTTTATGTCTATATTTATACCCTATAATGTCTAATTATCTATAATACTCCATTTTTTACCCTTTTGGCATGTGAAAAACATGAGTACACCTTTTTATTTAAAAAAAAACAAATGTGACACTCACCTCACCTATAAATGGCTCCCACTCTCCTATCTTATTAACACTTTAAAACCATTTTGGTTATACCAATACTTATAAAAATAAATTCAAAGATTCCATATCCTTATCCTAGGATTCTTGGTTTGGTAAAAA
This sequence comes from Viscum album, assembly GCA_963277665.1. Lineage (NCBI taxonomy): Eukaryota > Viridiplantae > Streptophyta > Magnoliopsida > Santalales > Viscaceae > Viscum > Viscum album. Next base: position 156,523,304 of record OY728138.1, read on the forward strand.
TTGAACCTTTGAAGGATTTTAGTACAAACCTATGGAGGTTACCTTGAATAAGAGGTAACATATTCAATGATTGTTTTTATTTTATTTATTCTTAAACCTACTTAAATTATTATTAAACCATTATGATATAATAACCTAAAAATATTCCACATACTGGGATGTTTTTATGTTAAGTTCATGACCTAAAACCATCAACACTTCCATAAAATGAGTTATGAAATCATCATCCGTGTGTACGGTGGACTACCACCTCACGAACAGATGTCTTTCATTTTTCCAATATCACATATCACGATTGAGTATGATGATGTATAAAAAGTATATTTATGATATTTATAAAATAATTAAACCTTAGGACTCATTATATAATATATAAAATTTTTTAATTTCCATATCACAGGGGATATGATAATGTTGCTCATGTGTACGACAGACCACCACCTCGTGAAGTGATGTGATTTTCCTTCCACCAACTCTTTACATGGAAGGCAGTGAGGATAAATTTAATGAATATATGTGATATAAAGGAAATAATAGTGATATTCATTACATATTTAACATTCTTAAAATATAATACATAATTTTATTTCTCACCGTGTCACTCACTAAAAGATGATAACATCGTTGATGTACATGTTGACTAACGCCTTCACAAAGTGATGTGGCACTCTATTCATCAAAAAATATCAAGAATGATATATATACGTTTATTTAAAGAAATGATATTTTATTTAATATATTATTATCATTATTTATAGATAAAATATTACTTACCTACTTTCCACAATGATCATTAGAAAATGGAAATGTTACTCATGTGTATGTGCGACCTACCGTCTCCATGATTTTAAAAAACATTATTTCTCATAAAAATATCTAATTATTGGTTTTTAAAGTATCATTGATGTATAAATATGATAATTATTTCATTATTATTATTATGGATATGTTTAAATAATGACCACTTTGACCATATTTAACCTACCAAAGTCATTTTTGACATAAAAAGCCAAATATCATAAAACATATGACTTAAACTTAACTGATTAAGTAATTATATATAACATGTAAATAAGTTAAATAAAATGAATAATAAAATTAATTTTCTTTCTAATAAATTAAATAATTAACATAAGTTTATTATTCAGGAATATAAAGAACATACGTGACGATTTAGACTCAAGTTAAGGGTTTCTTATGTCACTTTTACTTCCATGAGACATATGTCATATTCGACACTTATTTATATTCTATGGTGTATATACTACCCATTTTGTATGTCATATAACTAATTAATTTATATTCATGGTATTGAAAGTTTCATTTAATGTTATTTATTTCGTGAGGTTTATGATACAAAAGTTACCAAAGTGGAAAGAATTTATTTCACAATCTCAACATTATTCATTATTGTTTTTATTTAAGACTCCCTTGGAGAAATTATTTGATATTTCTATATTAATGTAAAAATATTTTATTCAAATATGGTTTTTCATGAATTTTTTCAAGCAATATTACCATTTCCACTCTTTTTTTCCACATAAAATGATTGAGAAAATGTTTTTAGAAAAATCCAACATTATTTTTATCTTTGGTTGGAAATCCTTTTTCATCAAAACCCATTTTTTCTAAAAATGATTTGAAAATGTTTTTAATATTTAAAAAATTATTTATTAAATATATTTATAATTTTTTTAAGTTTTTATAATATTTTGAAAGGAATATTTATGTTGTTTTCAAAACAATTCTCATTTGTCTTTTAATGAAAATGTGAAAGGAATATTTGTTTTAATATATATGGAATGAATATAATTTATGACCATAGTGACCAATACATGTTGTAAATATTATTTTACAATATTTAAAAGGTTATTTTGAAGGAAAATTATTTCAAAAATGTTTTGTTGGCTTTTCATTTTAAAATGTGAATTTCAAAATGAGAAAGTTATTTTCCTAAATAATGATTTTAAGGATCTTTTAATGGTATTTATATTATTTAATTCCATAAAACATTAATTATAATTATGATTAATTGGTGATATGTTATATTTATATCATAATTATTCTTTATTTGAATGGTTTATGATCAGTTTTTCTGAGGATGTACAATTTTATTACCATTCACCATATTACATTGGATAGTTTATGATTATGTTTATTTGATTGTAGTAAGTATTAAAATTTCATATGTTAGTTTTTAAATATGAATTTTTATTTTTATTATGTTTCAACCCTTTAGTGTGAGGAATTAATTGGACTTAGTAATTAGAAGGTCTCAGGAGACAAACTAGATTGGGTTTTGGCTGATGACTTACCCATTTATATAGATGTCTTGGAACTAAGCCACAATGATATTAGATGTATTGACACAAGACATCAATGATATTTTTTAGATGTCCATAATTTTTAATTCCATAATTATTTATTAATTAATTGAAATTACATGTGGTTATTCGATTATTTAGAATATCCATGGTGAGGTTTCGTGCTCATGTGATTATTTATATGTCATGATTTGATTATCACTTATTCCTACCATATTATGATCAAGTTGTAGATTAAATGACATGTGTTTTAGTTATTTACCTTGACCTATCGATTATGCCTTATTTATTTGCAACTTACAGTATATGATTACTCTTACTAAGTATCTGAGCTCTCCCCTTTCCTATGTTTTATTTTCCCTGGGATATGAGGAAGTGTTTTGTTATGCAGGGATACACTAAGGGGAACAATTGAATTCTAAAAGAAAATTCTTTTTTGTATTTTATGTTTTAAAATGCAATGTGAATTTCAAGTATGTATCTAGTTTAAAAATATTAATACACTAATTGTTCATTTAGGACAAGATTCCTTGTATCTTATTCCAACATAATAAAGTAGACCTTGTATTTAGGCTACTAGGGTTAGGGTCACTATAGTTGGTATTAGAGGAAGTTTAGTAGTAACCTTAAGAACTAGATTTAGGAAAAAATAGATTAGGGAACATAACCCTTTGACAAACTTTGAGGATAAGAATATAATAACATCATAAAGTTTTAGTAAGGAAGAGATTATATGGGATTTCTTAGAAATACATCTCTATATGGATACTACAAGTGGACATGGTTCTGGAATAATGGTGCTTAGGGGTAGTAAATATGAAAAGGGTGCATTAGGATTTACCTAATCATCACCTGGTTCAAAAAATAAGCCTTACTATTCACATGGTTTGATACTCATGGGTTATATGCCTAGAATTATTTAAATTTTCTTTACAAATAGTTATGAAGGATTTAAAAATAAATATATCCCCAAAGAAGCTATGTTTATGATTATGATATTATCTACGCACAATTTTTTCAATTTATGGTAATTATTTTACTATTTTTAGGATTATACATCATGTTTCATAATTATATGATCTAATACAATGTATTCCCTAATTTAGAAATGGTTCATAAGAGAAATAATGGGAACCACATAAATAAAAGTAATCCAAAGAGTAAGAATAGTAATTTCTTTGATGGTCTTTGGATAATCTTTTGAAGGAAACTAGTATCCAAAACATTCTCATCATATGAGTACATTGTGTCATGTGCTTACAAGATTGAGAAATAATTTTCTAAGTATTATGTATTCAAAGGTAATTAAGAGAAGAAGATCAAAATAATGAAAAATAAAGATAAAGGGAAGAAGGGAAATAATGATTTTTCCACATTTAATAATTATGGAAAGAAGCACCCTGGTACTTTGTTTAAAGGTAATGACAGTTTTATACAAGTGTGGAGATAAAGGCCATTATTACCATTATTTTAAGGGTAATAAAAAGGTTTCCAATATTCAATTATTCAACTATAAGGAGATGAGGTGCTACACAAATGAACAACCCAATCATCATAGGAATATACCTCAAAAGTAGTTAATAGATTGTGTAAAATATTATGTTATTACAATAGATTAAGTAGAATAATTAATTTGATTGTGTTTAGATTCCAGAATTATTCCATTTGATTATTTTATCTATAATATCTGGGTAATAAGAATTATGAAATGTATAAGGATTGTACTACAATACATTTTCATTAAGTATTTTAAAGTGTATGTTGAATGATACAGATGAACAAAAAAAATGATTTAGTAGAAAGTTTAACTTCTTTGAAAACACATGATTAAGGGAAATATAACCCACAATACTTTATAGATATTGAGATAATGATTTTGGGATAAAGAGATTATTGATATAGATAAATAAAATTGTACAGTACTAACTACCTTGGAATAGATTAAAATTTTGTTGAAAATAGGTTTATACTATCATTGATGGATTTAACAACATTTTTTTGGATTTAATTAATATAGAAAATAATTTTTGTTTTATTTAAGGAATAAGAAAGCATGAATGTTTTCAACAAGATTTTATGTTAATTAATGTTATTAATATGTTTCAAGAGAATAAATGATGAAGGTATTAACATGTTTGGTACATGATTATTAAGATCTACTTCATGTTTTTTTGAGGAATTAATGATAAGTTCATTTTAGAAATTTAGTTACTTTATTTATAAAGTTTTGGATATTAATATTTTTTAAGGGTCATAAGGTTAACCATTTATGAAATGATTTAAGTTAAACTCTGGATGAAGTTTTAGAGATTAATGTGTTATATTGGATAACTTGTGTTAACTACAGAACTTATGATTTGTTAAAAGTGAAATTTTAGTGCTTCGATAATAAAAAAAAATTATTTTTGGATATTCATTTATTGGAGTAAGTGATGAATTAAAAATTGATCGAATAACAACTAAATTATGAAATTGTGCTATGAAATAAAAAAGTATCAAGTAAGTATATTACCTTATCATATTAGAGAATAAAAGAATTACCCAACTTTCAAAAAAGGATATTGAAACAAAAAGTTTTATCTTATTATCTTCATATCTTTTAAATCAACTATTTTTTATAAATCATCACAAATTTATGGTTTTGAGGTCCTTAAATTTCTATTGATCACTCACTTTTGATTAATGACCTTTGTCATTATATATAATTATTTACACTTTTCTTTTATGTAAATATCTTTACATGCCACTAATATTATCCTAATTATAAATCTAGATATGTGTTATTACATTTAAACTTTTTTACTTTCCATTATCTCTTATTAATAGTAGGTTTTAGTAACCATTTTTATGATGTGGGTTTTTAAAAAAGGAATTTTGAAATATCAAAACCTTGATTACTGAGATAAAGTGTAAATTACAAGGATAAAATTTATTTAAGGTGGGTAGAATGTAACAAAATATGATTTTAAAATAATAAAAATATTTTAAATAATACATGTGATACACAACACTGATCTTAAATAACCCACAAAATATATTTCTTTAAATTTAATCTCTTCGGTAGCTTACAGAACCCACAACCCTAAGTATAGATGAACCGTAATATAATATACCATTATAACCTAACCATTAAATTAGTGGATATTAATATCACTAACTAAATTATGAAAATTATGGTTAGATATTTATTATAAATAAAATAATATTTAATGAAAAATAATTTTTTATGAAAAAAACTATATTTTTCCTAGAAGACGGTTTAGTTGCGCTTTACACACATAATTTAAAATTAAATTTTGATGCTTTGAGAAAAAATATTTGATAAAATTAACATATTTTTTTAAATTATAATATAAAAATTATATTAGTGTGAATTTTTGGTATTTTTTTTGAAATGTTTCATTTTTCGACAAATAGTGAAAATTACTGAATTACAATTGAAAACTACATGTTCATTTAAATTATTTATAAAGTTAAATAGTATTTTAAATTTGTTTTAAAGTAAAAATTAGTTGAATTATATATATATTAATACAATATATTCCATTCTAATAATTTGATTATTGAATTTTTATTTAAAAACTTTATAAACTTTTGAACATTTTCTCTTTATAAACCAGTTTTCCCATCACTTTTTCATGATTAATTTTAAATTAAATTTTTCTAATTTTGTGAATAGAATATGGAAAAATGGATTCCATATTTTAAATCATAATAATTTATATTATCTATTAAGTCTATATTAATTTTTTGAATATAATGAATAGTAAAAAAGTAAAAATTATTTACCGGAGTTATGGTAAAAAATGAATTTACAGGTGGGTCAAACTAAACATATAATCGTTCAAAAAACCTAAAAAATTGTCTAAAATATATTTAATGACCATATTTATACCCTATAGTTTATATGTTTCTATAATAATATATTTTTGAATTAAAATTACATGGGTACACCTTTTTATTCTTTAATATTACAAGTATGCCACTCAACTCACTTATAAAAGGACAACCCTATACTCTATTATTCACAAATTCATTCCATTTTGGTTCATAATATCTCAATAATAATAACTTTAAATTTTAAGTCCTAATTATAGACTACTTATTTTTTGGAATAAATTCAACTAGGAATGCTTTTGGTGCAAACCTAAGGAGGTTACCCGAAGAAGATGTAATATTCTTCAATAAGAGTTTTTAGTTTATTTATTTATCCACCTCATTATATTATTATTAAACCATAATTCTAGAATAACCTCAATATATTCTATATACATAGATATTTTTATTTTATTTTAGTGAACTCCATCAAATGGGTTAATAAATCATCATTCGTGTGTATGGAAGACTACCGCCTCGTAAACAGATGTCATTCATTTTTCCACTACCGCCTATCACGGTTGGTTATAATGATGGATATAAATTATATATATGATATTTATAAAATATTTATACATGTTTATTAATTATATCATATATACATTTTTTAATTTTCATTCTATAGGGAATACGATAATGTCACTCGTGTGTAGGACAGACTACCGCCTCACGAAGTGATGTGATTCTTATTTCACTAACATTTTACATGGAAGGTGATAAAGAAAAATTTATTTAATATATGTGATATATATGAAATAATATTTATATTAATGAACTATTTATCATTATGAAAATATATTACATAATTTTCTTTCTGAACCTTTCACTCACTTAAAGATGATAACGTTGTTCGTATACGTGTGGACTACCACATTCACAAAGCAATGTGACTCTCTTTTTATCACCAAACCACATGTATTATATATATATAAGTATATTTAAAGAATTAATATGTTATTTTTTATTTTATGATAATTATTTAAAGATAAAATATTACTTATCTCATTTCTATAATGATCGTTGAAAAGTGGAAAGGTTACTCATGTGTACCTATGACCTATCATCTCCATGATCGTAACGTAATTAATTTTTCATAAGTATATTTCACGATTGGTTTTAAAATTATAATTTATATGTAAATATGATAACTATTTCATGATTATTATTCTCTATATGTTTAAATAATGACCTCTTTGACCATAGTCAACCTACCAAATTCATTTTTAACACATAAGCCAAATATAATCAAAACATATGATATAAACTTTATTGATTATATAGTCATATATAACATCATAATAAGTGAAATAAAAAGAATAATAATATTAAAATAATATTATTTATCAAGTAAATAGTTAAAATAAGTCTATTATTAATTAATATAAATAACAAGCAAGACAATTTAGACTCAAGGTAAGGGTTTATCGTCTCAATTTTACTTCCTTGAGATGTATTCCATATTCACCAATTATTTATTTTGTGTGTTGTATATACAACGTTTTTTGTTTATTATATATTTAAATAATTTATATTCATGGTATTTAATGTTTCATTTAATGTAATATATTTCATTGGGTTTATTTTAAAAAATTTACCAAAGTGTTAAGGGTTTATTTCACAATCCCATCATTATTTGAGATTGTTTTTGTTTAGATATCCCATGGAGGAATTATTTAATACTTATACCTTAAAATAAATATATATTTTTCACATGTGGTTATTAATGAACTTTTTAAAGTAATAATACCATTTTTATACTCTTTGGTACTCAAAATAATTGAGAAAATTCTTTTAAGAAAACACAACATTATTTATCTCTTCGGTCAAAAATACATTGTCATCAAAGCCCATGTTTTTTTAATTTTTTTAAAAACATTTTCAACATTTTAAAAAGGTTTTATTAAATAAAATTTTACCCATTTTTTATTTTTACAATTTTTTTTGAAATAAATCTTTATGTTTTTTCCAAAATAATTACTGTTTAGACTTTACTAGAAATGTGAAAGGAATATTTTGTTTTAATGTGAACAAGATGAACATAATTTTACATCATAATGAAAAATCATTTTTTAGAGATTATTTTAAAATATTTAAAAGGATATTTTAAAATAAAATTATATCCAAATTTTTTTGATAACGTTTTGATTTAAAAGGTGATTTTCAAAATGAAATGTTTATTTTTCTGAAGAATAATTTTAGGGATCTTTTCATGGTATTTCTATTCATCAACACCATCAACCATTAATTGTAATTATGATCAATTAAGGATATGTTGTATTGATATAATTATTATTCTTTGTTTGGATGGTTTCTATTTAGTATGACTGGGGATTTACAATTTTATTACCATTCACTGTATTACTTTGGATGGTTTATAATAATATTTATTTATTGGGGTAAGTATTTACATTTTGTAGGATAGTTTTTCAATATGAATATTTATGTTTAATTTTTTACCCCTTTCAAATAATGAATTAATTAGAGTTAATAAGTGATAAGTGGGGCCTGCTATTTCCCCTTGATGTATCAGTAGGTCTCCTAAAACAAACTGGATTGGGTTTTGGCCAAGGCATTACCCATTTATATAAATTTCATGGCACAAGGCATTGAACGTAGTAGATGTATTGGAACAAGGCCTTGATGGTTTGTTTTAGATGTCCAAAATTATGCTTTCCATCATTATGAATTTAGTTATTGATATTCCATTTAATTTTTTGATTAGATAGAATATTTGTGGTAATGTTTCATGCTCATGTTATTATTAATATGAAATTATTTGATCATTATTTATTCCTTCCATATTATGATCAAGTTATTGATTAAATGTAATGTGTTTTAGTTATTTAACTTTCCATATTGATTATAACTTATTTATTTATCGATTATGTTATAAAATTACCCTTAATGAGTATCTGTTCCCACCCATTTCTTATGTTTTATTTTTCCTTATATATAAGGATGTGTTTTGTGATGCAGGGATACACAAAGGGGAGTAATGTAATTCTCAAAGAAAATTATTTGTGTATTTTATGTTTTAAAATGCAATGTGAATTTCAAGTATGTATCTATTTTACCAATAATAATAAACTATTTGGTCATTTGGGTTGTGATTCCTTATATCTTAATCCAATATAATAAATTAGACACTCAATTCATGCTACTCGGGTTGGAGTCACTACAGTCGTGGTCCCCCCCTTCTTTGATCAGGATGCCCACTATTAAACTAGGTCTTAATTAATTAATAATGGGTCAATGTGGTCCAGACTGACCCATAACTACCTTTATCTAGCTTTGATTGGACCAGAATGTGCCTACGTGGGTTCGGACCGACCTGCAACGTGCCTAGGCGGTTTTAGGGCCTAGTGAAAATTTCAATATCAAAAAATATTAATTTAATTAATTTTGGAATTATATATATTTTTTTAATATTAATAAATTAATTTAATTTTTGAATAAAATTAAATTAATTTATTAAGTTTATTTTTGATTAAAAATAAAATTAATTTGGGATATAATAAAAATAAATTATTTTAATTAATATAATCCATTAAATTTATTAATTTTCCTCAACTTAAATTTATTGAAATTTAATTTTTATCACACATTTATTTACCCTTATATTGGTCTTAAACATTGAAACACCCCTTACATGTTTGAGTTTATTTTTATTTAATTAATTTTCATTACTATGTGTGTTGCTTGTAGTATTTAATTAGTTTTTTTAACGATGGTCTGTGCATAATATTTCATAATTTATTATCTATATGGTCTTGTATGTCCATAAACATGTTCTGTATGTATATTACACTTCATGAGACCCCCTCACCTCTATTTAAGTACATTTGTATGATGATGGTGAAGTTATAAGACATGAACCAAATGAAGACGAGGCATTATCCCATATGAGAAGTGAAAACAATGGATCAAGGGCGAGTTTCAATTCGAGTCATGAACCAACTCAGGTATTACCCCTAGGTCACAACATATCCAATGAGTTTAAATGGATCAACCAATTTTAAATTCTCAAGACCAACTGGGTATTTTATTTCCATTATCTAATATTTTTTATTTTATACATTTTCATGTCTATGGTAAATACATAAAATAATAAACAGAAAAAATCCTAAATAAATTATGAATATATTATATTAATGTATGTTTAGTTGTGAGTGTAACAACATAGTATGAACACAATTAATAGAAAAGTATTAAATTCATCTAAAATTTTTAAAAAAATCCTCAAGGAAATATTAAGTTGAAAATGCCTTCCATCATTTGAATTTGAACACAACAAGTTGTACGAGGTGCTATTTTCCCTTATTTAGGGTGTACCATACTCTTGGGGAGTTCTTATAAGAGTGGTGGTTTGACTTAACTAATGATAGCTGTAAAGAAGTATCCATATCTATATTTCATAATCTTCAGAGGCAAGTTTTGAGTAATCAATTTTTTGATTTTATAAACTGATACTTCACTTAATAGATTATGGAGCCATGAGTTAATACGGTTGGATACTCAAATGCCTACCATGAAAATATTTAAGTAGTGTTAGAATAATATTTTTTTTACTATAAGGAGAGTTTTCAAGGATTACTTCCACTAGAATACTCAAGAGATAGAATATTCGAATTGTATTATAGAGTGTTGATACAGTTCGATAAAATAGTTGGTGAAATTTAATAATTTAATTTATCAGTAATTTCAGATTAATAATCAAGATAAAAGTACCAATATTCAATTTTTAAGGTGAACAAATAGAAAGAAATGGTGAAAATTCGGACTGTAAGTACACTACCAAAGGTACCTTCACACCATATTTCTTAGAATCCAAAGATAAAGAGGGAGAGTATTGAACATGATTATATTTTCTTTTCATGTGGAACGATAAGACACTATAATAGGAACCACAATGAATTATAGGATAAACAAGAACATGATTGTACTTCAGTTATATTCATCATTAAAAGTAATATTTCATTTATACTCTTTGGGTATTAGATACGATATTCCCTTAAATACTTGTTTCTAAATACATGAACCAAGAAAGTTAACAAATATTACTAGAAGTCAAGGTGTGTTCTCGAAGTACCTAAGGAAGGGTGACACCTACATCAATGGTGAGAATCACATGATTTCATTACTAAGTGAACAGGTCTTGTAAAACTATAATTGTGTATTAAATGACACTGGGATATTTATAAACAAATGTTTTTAATAGAATTTCACACACAACTAATAGTTAACTAATGCATGAATCATGGGAAATACATGATTAATATAAAATGTGAGACTCTAAATAACTAAATGTTCCAAAAAAATACTTTTTCTATAAAAAAATAAAAGTAGATGTCAAGGATATACCCAATATGGTATTTATACGCTTTGGTGTTAAAGACCTTAGGTATTACAGACATATTTATTTTTGGAAAAAGGAACCTTTAGAAATAAAGGAAATTCAAAAATATTTCAGAAATTAGTTCATCTATAGAGTATAAACTATTCCAAGGTTAAAATAGTGGTAAATATACTTCATAATATTCCTTTATGTGTTATTAAAAAATGTAAAAATGAATTATGGTATATTAATTTTTAGAATAAATGATTTTCTTTGGGATATGTGCTGAAGAATATCTTGTCTAAGAATTCATCAATTATTATAATGTAGGATGGAGTAATTCCTAAATATAAATTATGTTATACACATTAAAACTATGATATTGGAAATGAAGATCGATAAAGATTATTACTTGTTAAAATTAATTAATTAATTGTAGCATGGAGTAATTCCTAAATGTACATTTATTTATACACATTATAATCTTGATGTAAGTAAAAGGAGTATCATTATTATAACATATATGGATTGTTGTAACTTCCTTTATTTTATAGAAATGGTTCAAAAATAATGTCTTTATATCATAACCATATGTCAACTATAATGAAAAATAGATATGATATGGGTTATAATATGATATAAATCCATTATTTCATAAACATGTGTTGAGATGCACGTAGTTTATTGGGAGATAACCAAACTTGTATCAAGGAAAACACAATGTGTATCTAATGTAATTATCATAAAGGTTTATAAGGATTTTATATAAATACATATGATAGAAAATTTATAGTCAATTTTTAGAATATATATTTATAAAAGGTTCACATCACTACTTGAGAAAATGGGAGCAAAATTGACTTGGAGTTAGTTAACTCCAAAGATGCACAAATAGTTGGTGTAGAAACTAGTTCCATTAGAGTTAGTGGAAAAGGAAGTTCCCTAAGACACAAACTATATATGAATAATTAAACCATGGTAATATTTTTGTATTTACCATGGATGATGATATATTATTCATAGAGAATTATGGATCCTATAAGTAAGAAGTAAACTGAAACAAGTTATGATTAAAAAGATCAATTAAAATTAAATAATGGATCCCATATATAAAAGTAAAAGGGGATTATTATTTTGAATACTATGGTGGGTATTCAAGTGAAACTATGCATGGATGGTAGAAGCATGGTGCCAATATGGATCAATTGGTAACATTAAGTCGTTATATTGAAATCCATTAGAATTTTAGTTATCAGATCTACTTTTTATAATCAGTTTATGGGGAATTTGATTTCAAGACCACCAGTCTTGTAAGGGGCCTATACGATATGAAAAATAGGTATAGTGAAACCTTATAAATCCAATAGGGGTTAAAAGTTACTAAAATCTATTTTTGGATTGAATTAAGTAAAAAATTCATAGGGTAATCATTTAGATTTTTTTCACATGTATAAAATAGGATAGTGGGAGTTCCATTGTTTTCCATGTAAAATATGTTTGATAAGACGTGAAAAAACTACTTTCCTTACAATTAGTTAATACCATAAAGAAAGAAACTCTATAGATATTCATTTAAAGTCGAAACCTCAGTTTAAGGGAACATGATCTACTCAGGTTGCTCTAACAGTTACTTATACCTAGTCAAATGTATATATAATAAAAAGGTATTGATAAATAAAAGTTGAAAAAATTCGGGAGATAATTTTTACCAATGTCACATGGAATAAATCTTTCCATGAATACACGTTTGAGACATAGGAGGAGATTAATGTGGTAAGTATAATTCCATATTCTTCTGCAATGGATCAATCACATCTTCCATGATATGTACAAAATATGATATTACCAACATATATATTACGATAGAAAAATATTAGTCATATCTAGGAGAAATATATGGGAAGCAGTAAGAACTATCCAATTATAATTGAGGAGGTATAAGGTATATGTACCTGGTATGAGGAGAGTAAGGGGAACTATTTTTATGAGGACAAAACTCGTCTTCCTTGGATCAATATGATCCAATATTATAGTTAGGATATAATAATGAGTAGGATAAGTTCATTCAAGATAGTGTTATTCATATCTAAAAATACTAGGTACACTGATGCTTTTAAGAAAGCTAAAGAGGTAGTGTATAATACAGAACATTTTTTTCCAGTTCTTGGAATCATACCTAGTAAGTAAAGTTTTATCTTAATATAAATTATGATAATTATACTACTAGTAATACCTAATATGTTAGGTTTTGATAGTGAAAAAAAGGGATAAACTGAAGGATATCATCTATTGAGAAATCTTACTCAAGGAGGTGAGTTCATAGATAGAAAAATAACCACATAACGGATACATGGAAGACCCATGACTAAAGCTATAACTCTAAAGAAAAATAATCTTATCATGTGAGAGATAATAAGGATAGTTAGAAAGTAGGATCTAGTGAAAGTTGTAATGTTGTAATATTGGGTTCCATAGACCCAAATTGAACTGTAATTTTTGATTACCATATCATGTATTTAGTGAATTATGCAATATGTACACTTACTATTATATTGTTGATATTTCAATGTACACTATTTAAATGAAAATTCCTATATATTATTTTTTTCATATAAAAAGGTTATGGAAGTTATCAAGATATAATTAGAACCTCAAGATACAAAGAAATTAATATTAAACATATTTCCTATGGTTAAAATACATAATACTGATTATACAAAGCTGATGTATAAATATCAGGTTCTGAGGGCTCATAATTATTTAGAAATTTTCTTATAAAGTTCTCACTTTATGATATCAAGTAGATAATATCATTATTACATTCCCACAAATAATAACACCACATGTTTTAGGTGGCATTGGCTGTTACTATCTATAAATGTGTGTATTGGTATCATGACTTGATATCATTATCGATGTGTACCATTTGATTGTGTACTTCAATGCAAGGAAAAAATATAACATTGAAGTGAGGGCGAGATAGATTGTGTTGGGTGTTTCATTGGTGGTATAAAATTGGTTTAATGATCAAGGTAGAATTTATTTCTTTTTAGGTGAGGAAGTGATATCTCGAGCCCATTTGATTAGGATAGTAGTACCTTCACTAAATTCACGACCACTGTATAATATGGAAAGTCCATATAGTAAGGTCAATGAATCATAAATCAAGGAAGTTGATGATGAAATAAGTGCACATCCTAAATTTTAAAATGTCAAGAGACAAAGAGATTATATTACACAGTGTGTGTTCTTAGGAAAGGTTGTCATTGCTACAATTTTTCCTTATCTCCTTAAGGGATTTGATGGGTTTCTTGTCTCCCCTTGTAAACTGTGAATAATATTCACAACTATCGAGATAAGGGCCCGTGGGTCACACATAATGGAGTATTAAGGAGTTTTCCTTATTTTTTTGAATTAGTATATACGACATGGTGGTCCCCACCATGGGTTCTGAGATTTGTCCATGTATTAACAACCCTTGATAAATAAATAAATTCATATTGTAACACCCCAACATTTTAAAATATAAACATCATATTCGATAGCGTGTATGACACACAACACCAAGCATAAAAAGAAATATAATGTCCCAAGAATTTATGATATATTTACTATTTTAAATAAATTCTATCCATTCTATAGCTTGAAATGCATGCAATAACGAGTTAGGCTTCTTTACATGCAACCATAAGTTTCTTTAATAGCATGCACTACACATAAGACTGAGTTTTACCAAACAATAATATACTATTAATAATATAATTTAAAATTAAAATCATCTCTTAGAAATTAAAATAGTGGTTATGAATAGTACTAACTAACTTATGAAAATATATGGTAGAATTCATTGGTTACAAATTAATTATAAATGAATATATAAACCAATTGAATATAAAATAAATTTTTTTATGTGAAAAAAGATTTTTATCCTAATAAATTAGATCAATTACTATTAGATTAATTTATTAATAAAATTTATATATTATATATACAATAAAATGTTTTTACATTCATCCAATATATTTAATAGGCATAAGATAAAAACAAATCAAATTTTATGTATAAAAAGTTGTATTTTTTTTAAAGTTGTTTTGCCGCCTTTTAATGGCGCGCTTGTTTTAAAACTAAAATTTGACACATTTTTAAATTATATTTGGTAAAATAAAATTAATTTTTTAAATATTAATGTTAAAAATATCTCTGGGTTATTTTTTTTGTATTTTTTTGAGAAGTTTCATTTTTTGATGAATAATGAACAATACTGAATTTTAATTGAAAACTCACATTTAATCTAAATAATTTATAATGTTAAATTATATTTTGAATTGGTTTTAAAGTAAAATTATATTAATAATATATTTTAATCCAATTTAGGTAATTGTAATCATTTTTATATGGAATTTATGTATAAAAACTTAGTAATCTTTTGAACATTTACACTTTAAAAACCCACTTTCTCATTCAGTCTGTGGTAATAATTTTAAATTAATTTATTTTAATTAAGTGATTTTAATTTATAAAAATTGATTCCATATTTGAAATCATAATAATTTATAATTTATAATAATTTAAACTTATTTTTTTACCAAAATGATTAGTGAAAATAGGTAAAATTAATTATTGTGATTAAGAGAAAAACAAGTATATCAAGGAATCAAACTTTAAACTTACTGTAAAAATGGCCTAGAAACTTTTTCAACATCCATTTTATAGAAATATTTCGACCATATAAAATATTTTATATAAAATGGTTCTTTATTAGAAGAAAATTAGGTAAGGGAGACCTCTTTATAGTGTTTACTTTTTTCTATTTACAAGAATTATACTCCTCCACTATAAAAGGGAACTTACTCCCCTCACTTATTCACACGTACCAAGAAATTTTTATAGAAAAATAAATACCAAAATAACTCATAAAATTTCCTCCCTTATTCTAGAAGCCTTATTTTGGGCATAAAGAAAACCTTTTATGGTTTTAGTGCAAACCTAAGGAGGATACCTGAAGAAGAGGTAACGATCTTCTAAAAGTGTGTTTATTTTATTCCATTCTCCACCTACTTAAATTTATATTATATAAATATTATATAATACCCTTAGTATATTAAGTATAATTATATTCTGTTATATTATGGTTATGACCTAAAAATTCACACACTTTCATCAAATGGGATACAAAATCATCATTCGTGTGTATGAAGGACTATCGCCTTGTGGACCAATGTCATTAATTATTACATTATGATAGTGAGGTTTTCAATCACATTAACCTCAATCAATATTTCCCTATTTTGAATGCAGCACAGTGGTGACTGTAGGTTTATCTCTTTAGGAGTTTGCAGTGTGAGTTGCAATACTGTCACCATTGTTTGAGTTATTTTTGAAAAAAAGTAGAAATTGGGTGTTTGATTAGAAGATTGAATATAGAATTTGAATGAAATAATACAATGAACTAAAATTTAAGAATAAGGTAGAAAATTGATATAATATAATGTGTCTTTAAAATTATATTAAAAAATATTGTCGCAGACAAACTTCACCCTCTTGGATAGTCCCCTCTTCCTTTTATAAAAATATTACTCAATTTGAATTCCTAAATGCACCCCAAGAGACCCCCAGATGAACAATCAAATTTGTTCAGAAATCATATCAAAACCATTAATATGATATTTGTTCCACCTATAAAATTGGTTTAGTTACTTGGATACCTCCAAGAAATCAATCCTAATTGGCACCACTATGCTCAACGACAAGACCTTGTCATTAAAGTTTAAATAGTGAAGTTAATAATTCTACTTCATAGGTTGAAAGACTATCCAGAAAAATTCATTGAACACATATTTTATGAAATAAAGCAACCAAATTTTTTCTATAAATATTAGTTTAAGAGAAATTCAATGAGAAATTACACATTAGGATCAAACTTCAGAAAAGAGTGTTCGTCGGGTGTCGCTGTTTGCAACCACTTTGTGCTTAGCCGTGCATCACTCGGGTAACCAGCATCATCTTCATTATGGTGTCTATGCAAAACATATCCATCATGATCTTGATATCCACCATTATGAAGGAAGGCTTCATATTGGATAGAGGGAATTATGTGGTGTGTGCTGCCCTCTATCCCTTCCAAACTACTCCAAAACAGCAGCCAAGGGGTTCCTTTTATAGTCAGACCCATTGAAACATTGATCCACGTTAATTTAATTTTTTTTGCGTGTCAAACGGGTCACGATGTGTACTTGGGGTACATGACCTATACCCTAGATCCGTTTTCTCCACCACATCCCGTAAATCTTGTACGCTGGTTTGACTGGTTGATTCACTATAGGTTGTGTACTAAGAGTACATGACGTGTAATTGATTTTCTTAGTGTGTTCTAAAGTCACTTTAGGCCCTGCTCGGAAAATTATATTTGAAAAAGTCACAACATGTACTTTAGGTACACAACATTTAGGCATTATGCTTTAGTTTTCCAGATTCTCTTCTTTTATCCAAAATTCATTGTCTCGCCACTTCGCTTCTCTTGCGGAGCTAAGATTCCTTTACCGGTAATCCTAGAATACATCTGACAATTAAAAATACTTAAAAGACCAAAATTATGACATTTTCAGAATTAATCTAAAAACATTTCATTATTCTAATAACGATGAAATTCACATAAAATGTAAAATTAGTGGGGTTTAAATCCTTAAATTAGATATGAAAAACATTGGAAATATTATCTATATTGATTCCCCCACACTTATGATTTGGAATCCTGGACAAATCAATAGTAAATAGTCAAATTCAAAACATATACAAATAGATTTTACCTATTTATCACAAAGAATCAAAAGATATCATTCCTCATTTTAAATTCTCAATTCAGATCATTCAATCCATTTCCAAATTCTTTCTCCTCTCATGAACACAACATACTTACCTCTAATTTATTTTCACTCAACACACAATAATGGATTTTCAAAAGGATTTTCTTATCCCAACACATGCAAGAATCACCATAGTCTTGATAAATTTCTATATCTATACCTGATGTGAACCAAGAACATGGGATTATCATGAAATTTTTTTCAAGGTTTTTATGTGGATTGGGTTTGGTAGGTTTCAAATGTTAAAAATTATGAGGCTAAAAAATGAGGTTTTGTCACTTTTTGAAGAAAACAATGCATGATTCTAATTATCACTCAAGCATGGCATCATATATACTCTCCTACAAATAAAATCAGCTCCAGTTATCTCTTTTACATTCTTTTCCATTAATATTTCAGCATTAGATAAGACATTTTTTTCTTTATTCTTAGTTTTTTTGGAAAGATCCATATAGGGCACAACTTCCTTCCATTGCGAGCTCTAGAAAGGCACAAATCCATTTCATTTGAGAGCTCCAGATGGGAACAACTATCAGTAATGTTTTTTCCAATAGAAAATGTATCTTATAAACATCTGAATCTCTACCAAAAGTAGCATCAAATGAGATAGTACATCACAAGTCATCTCCCCCCACACTTAAGTTCAACTAGATGATTCATTTATACTTCCAGAGAATGATGGAAAGGGAAATCTGGTTTAAAATGTGGCAAACCTAATAGGCTGTACATGGATACTAAGGTCTCAAGAAAGATCAAATATGCATGGAAGGAAAAAATAATAAGGATGAACATGAAAAAGGGGGATTTATAATCCAATCAAATGCCTCAATAATTTTAATAAAAAGTATCATAGCCCTCATGTTTTGATATAAATTGATCAGGTTTTGGTTAAAACAAGTGTTAATTGGCTCTCTCAAGAAAGAGGTGAATGTGAAGAAGAAGTCAACATAGGGTTCAGAGGCCTCATGAGAATGAGATTTTAAATTATAAAGATAGTGATATATGGCATGGGATTTGAAAAGCAGAGGTATTTTCAAGAATTTTCCAAATTCCAAACTTGAAATAATGTCATTTTTAGCATTCATTTATGTTTAATTTCAAAAAAATCAATTGGTTTACTCCTTGGCATGAGCTTCAAAAAAAATAGGTAATTTAAAAAACACCCACACATTTTTATTTTATACTAAATTTGAAAATAAACACACCAAAAATGGAAATAAAAAATTGAAAGAAAAAGATTTCAAAGGAAAGCACAAAAAATCCTAATCTACCCAACATTGTGACTCTCCCCACACTTATTCTCTGGAATGTACTCATTGTGAAAAAAATTTATATGACAATGAAATTCATGAAATTAAGAGCATAACCAAAAATAAGTGAGAAGGAAAAACATAACCTAACATCAATTGTATTCCGCATCTTGAAGTTGGATATCCTCCCCTAGAGGATCTAGAAAATTTTATTGAAATAGATTTAGCCTATGCTCGTTGATAGTGAATGGTGTCCCTTTTTCTAGATCTTTAATCTCTATTTCACTAAAAGGAAAAATATGAGTAACATGAAATGGAACATACCATTTGGAATGAAATTTACCTGGGAACAACTTCTGTAACACCCCGACCCCTCTAGGCTGGAGCTGGTGAGTTACTTGTGATATTGGCATGGTTAGAAGGAATATAAATCCTGAAGGAACGATCATTTTAGTAGTCTTGAAGAAATTAAATACATAGATGTTACTCAAATTAAATTGGAAAAGTTTACAAAATACAATACATAATGAAACTAAAAACTGCATCCACATGAACTCAATAAACGATCTCCTCTTTGTCACCTGTTGAATGTAAACAATGAAAGGGGTGAGCTCAAATGCTCAATAGGGGTTACAAATAGCGGAATCATCAGTAAAATAATAAGTGAATCACAATCAATCTGACATAATCAATATGGCATAGAGAATAAATGAATAACTAATGCCATAAATAAATTGAGAATGAAATTGCATCCATAGATATTGTCATAGTGAAAACCTCATGGGTAATAATAATAACTAATAATGAATAAAGAGAATTCTTATTAATTGGATGTAATGTATCTGTCACATGAAACCATGATACCATAAAAACAGTTTAGTTCTATGGGTAGAAACCTGTATGATTTTTGGAAACAAACTCGAAGGGTTTGTCACCAACTGATTTGTCTCATGAGACCTACCGATGCATCAAGGGGATATAGCGGTACCCACCTCCCACTACATGTCCAAATCATTCTTTATACATTGATTAAATAAAAGACAAAAATTCATTTTAAATATTCATATAGAGTAGAGTATATAGATTCATCAATATTAAAATAACATTACAAATAAACACCGTATGTAAAATGGTATACGGTTTAGACCAAAAACATATCCATGATATGAGATTATAGATATTTAATATAAATATAATTTTAAAATGAAAGGTGATCTCAAATGGGAAGCATGTACAACACATAAGGATTATTAGGTGCATAATACAAGGTTAGTCTCAACAAAATAGTAGTTGCGACAAAGACTCTTACCACAATGTAAACAGTCGCATCATATGACCAGAACTTAATAAACCTAAAATGAATAATTGGATAACATTAATATAAAGAGAATAAAGTTATTAACATAAAATGTTAGTACACATATACCACATACAAGAGATACGTGGCAAACATGAAAATCTCACAGAAATGAAAGTGAGATGAGAAACCCCTTACAAACATTTTGGCATGGTAACGAGTGTTATTGAAAGAGATTAATGAGAGGTAAAGGGGTATTACATTATTTATATGTCACAAGGGAAGTATGGGTGAGGTTAAAAAACATACCGCATAATTAGTAATTAAAAATAAAAGGTCACAACATAGGGGAGATTCTTGAACAAAAGTGAGAGAGAGGATCCCTTACCTTATGCTTGAAGGTCTTCTTGACTTGTTATTTAAGACCTGAATAAAAAAATTAGGCTTATTAATTCATAAGTAAATAATATATTTTATATGTAAATGATTTATTATAACACTTTTTATTTCACTCAAGGCCTTTTTGATAATTTATAAGGTTCAATTTCATTGTTCGAGCTCATTTATTTAAATGGTTTTAAATGATCGGTTCACTTTTATTCAAGTTCAGATTAATATATTAGATGGATGTGGTTGTCTAGAAATGAATTTATATTATATTAATGAACATCCAGAAGATTACATGGTTTTAAATTTAATTTGTTTACTTAGAGTGAAGTAGAATTATTATATATATAACCTTAGTGACAATCGTTTTGGCTAAACAGTGGGTTTGATTACAATGAACATGTTTTGCTTTGTAACTTAATACCATTTGTAAAAATAAATTATAGAACTAAAAATAGGATATATTAAATATATAATAATCTGGTTCAACCATAAAAAAATGGTTTCATGACCAGAATTAAAGATTATAATAGAAATTGATAAACCATTGTCATTGAATGTGCTAAATTAGAACATCTCAAACGGTGCTTTCATTTCTTTCAAATAAATGGTGGGGGAAAGAAGAGAAGGTAATTAAATATACCACTATCATGAAAAAATTAAAATACATGTATGTTACTAGATTTATCATACTATTATGGTGAGGAAAGGAACAAAAAGAAAAGAACTTAAAAGAATTGAAGGAATTGGAAAGAGGAATTTACCTCTTGAGACTTCCTCCTTTGAGAAACTCTTAAGGAGAGAGGTTTTGGTATTTTGAAGAGGATAGAAGATTTTGGACTTGGGGGAGGATCTTGAGGAGATACTTGGGCAAAAAATTGGCAAGGAACAAGGCTTGAGTGGTGTGAGAGGAAGAGGGCGTGAGAGGTGCTTTATATAGTGGAGGGGAGGAGAATTTTCTTAATATTATAATCATTAATTTATTATTTCCTCTCAAGACAACCAATAATGAGTATTAAAAGACCAAGAATTGTAATATATTCATGTTACTTCTAACAAATTGGTCTTACATTAGAATATCATCATCAATGACTCAATTAATCCATTATTTAGCATTTATTGAGAATTATCGGATTTTACTATTCATCCAAAATTTAAGTATTTCATAAAAATCCAAAAAATTCACCCTAACTGTTTTTCAATGTGTAAAATCAAAAAATGAAGTCAATTTTTTAAAAATAATTTTCTAAATAGGATTAATTAAATATTTAATTAAAATAATTTTTTAATCGAAAAATATAAACACTTAAAATATTCATCTTCATTTTTAAGGTTCCTAAATTCATTTATACATTCAAGGGAATATATACCATTCATAAGAGTCATATTACTATTCATAAGGGTAAGTTACTATTTATAAGGGTAGGTTACTATTCACAAGGATATGTTTCTATTCACCAAAAATTATGTTAATTCTATCAGACTCTAATTATCATCTTGATCACAACTTTGTATGTTATATTTTTAAAATTCAAATCACAGAGGTGAAAAATTTATGTTTTATGGATAGGTTATGGCTATCACTTATAAGTAACCATGTTTTGTTCCATAGAGGCTCAATGATTCTTGAAATATAGGCTATAACTAAAATGTATTTAAGAGAAACATACCATAAAATGTTTGGGGTGATACAACTTCAATCTCGCATAGAACATCAGAACTTTGTCTCCCTCCTTAATGTTTTTTTGAGAATAATCCTACCATGAAAATATTTTCTCTCTATTTGTAGAACCTGGAGCTTTCATATGCATTATTTCTTATCTCCTCCAACTTCTGCAAACAAAATTTTCTTTCTTTTCCAAAAGCAAATATATTCATGTTAAATGTTTTGACAACCCAAAAATATTTGTGTTCTAACTAAACTGGAAATTTAAAAGCTTTTCTATAGACCAATATAAATGGTGACATTCCAATTGGGGTTTTGAATTCAGTCCTATATGCCCAGAGAGCATCATCATGTCTCAAAATCCAGTCCTTTTTATTTAGGTTTTCAGTTTTTTGAAGAATTTTTTTGACTTATCAGTTGGAAAATCCAACCATTCTTTTTTATTTTAGGATGATAGGGTGTAGAGACACTATGATGAACTCCATATTTATTCCAAATAGTTTCCAAAGTAATTTTCCAAAAAATGGGTACCTTGATCTGTAATCAGGAACATTGGAAATCCAAACCTTGAAAAAAAATTAATTTCACAAACTTTGATACAGTTTTAGCATCATCAACTCTTGTGGAAGTATCCTCTACCCACTTGGACACATAATAAACTACCAATAATATTTAAATATATCCAAAAGAATTTTGGAAAGGTCCCATTAAATCCATTCCCCATACATTAAAGATATCACAAATCAAAATTGGTTTTTGTAGCATCTCATTCTGTTTGGATATGTTTCCTTTGAATTGATAGTTTTTATAGTTTCTACAAAAAATCGAGAGAATATATGAAGATAGTGGGCCAATACAAACCATAATAAAGCACTTTTCTCATAGTTATTTATGGTCCAGAGTTTCCTCCACATCTCAAAGTGTGATAAAAATATTGGACATATTTAAATTCTAAATTTGGAATGCATCTCCGATTCATTTGATCACTACCAATGTCCCACAAGTAGGGATCATCCCAAAAGTATTTCTTTGAATCACTCAAAAGTTTATCAAATTTTTTCTTATAAAACTAGTGGGGAAGTTCATAAAAATCCAAATATTTCATAAGATTATCAAAATATGGCCTTTCACATTGACAAAAAATAACTACTTGTCTAGAAAGTTTTCTTTAATTAGTGGATATATTTGAATTTTTACTTTTAAAACTGATGGTATCCTACTCAAATCATTAGAAATAAGGTTTTAAATTCCTTTTTATCCTTTATTTAAACATAAAACTTTGGTAACAACAAGATCAATCTCAAGATTCTAGTTTTTTCATAATGTTTCTTCATCAAAAACCTAATTTCATAATGATCTATGAAAACAATCACCTTGGAGATCAATAGATAGCATCTAAATTTTTCTAAAGAAAAGAAAACAGCTAGTAGTTCCTTCTTAGTTATTGTGTAGTTTGATTAGGATTGATCTAAAGTTTTGAAGGTATAGGAAATCATGTGATATTTTTTTTCCACCCATTGAATTAACACTGTACCAAGTGAAAAGTCATATGCATCGGTCATGATTTCAAATGGAAAGTCCAATTTGGGCAGTTGAATAATGGGAGGGGTTATCAGTCTTTGTTTCAGATCATGAAAGGTGTTTCTATGATTCTCTTCAAAGAAAAATGAGGCATCTTTTTAGAGAAATCCAGACAATGGAAGTTCAATATTACTGAAATCTTTAATGAATCAATTATAAAATCCAGTATTCCCAAGGAAGGATGTCACATCTCTCATATTTGTTTGGGATGGTAATGAAATAATAACCTCAACTTTGTATTTATCAACTTGAATTCCATCATGGGACACAAAATGTATAAGAATGATCCCCTTACTAACAATAAAATTCCATTTTTCATAATTTAGAATAAGTTTCTTTTCGATGAATGTTTTAATGAAATGTGCCAAGATTTTCAAAAAACGTTCAAAAGATGATCCATACACAGTGACGTCTTCCATAAAAACATCCAGGCATGTTTCCAAAAATTTAGAGAAGATGCTCATCATACAACTTTGAAAAGTTATGGGAGCATTACATTAACCGAAGGGCATAATTATGTATAAAAAACTTCCAAAGGGGCATATAAAGGTGGTTCTCTCTTGATCCTATGGTGAAATGTGAATTTGAAAATATCCAGATAATCCATCAAGAAAATAATACTAGGTTTTCCCAACTAGTCTTTTAAGGACTTGATCAAGGGATGATAATGGGAAGTGGTCTTTCCTTATAAAAAAATTTAGATTTCTGTAATCAATGAACATTATTCATTTATTTAGAAGCCTTACATGTACAAGATCACCAAATTCATTCATTGATATTGTAAAGCGGCATTTTTTGGAACAACATGGACTGGACTTACCCATTGACTGTCAGATATGGAAAAAATAATTCCCAAAGATAATAAGATGGTGACTTCTTTATTCAAAACCTACAGAAGTGTTGGGTTATGTATTATTTTCAATTGTATCAGCAGTCTATCATTCTCCTCTAGTAAAATTCTATGCATAAAAACTGAGGCACTGATTTATGTTATATTAGAGAGAGTCCATCCTATGGATTCCTTGTGGGACTTGAGGACTTCCAATAATTTTTTCTATTGGTTTCTTAAAAAATATTTCAAGATGATGATATGGAATTGTTTATTAAACTCTAAAAAGGCATACTTGAGGTTCTTTAGAAGGGGTTTTAATTCTATCTCTAGTGTGGTGGTTTTATTGATTATAGGGAACTTCTTAGAAGTTATATTATTTAGTGAAGCTCCATGTTCATCATGGTGATCTCCTTCCATGTTCTCAAGACTTGTTTCATGTGGAAAATTGGAAACTTCTACAGGGATAACAATAATAGGTTTAGTGGTTTCAAGAAATCCATCTTTATCAATGCTTATTTATTTAGTCTCAATATCCCAAGACTCTTCACAGTCTTCAATTTTAACCTCTTGTTGATCTGATTCTGTATCAGACAAATTTTTTATCTTTTACCCCATCAGTTGGTATTTCATCACATGAAAAATGAGGTATCATGTTAGTGGAAAACCAATCGATCATGTTCACTTTGGGGGATGAATGATCTTCAAATGGGTGTTTTATTGAATGAAAAATATTGAAATGAACAGTATCTCCTCAAAATTCCAGTGAAATTTTCCCTTTGTGAACATTGATGATCGCTTTTTCCATTTTCAAAAATGGTCTCCCCAGGATGAGGGGATCATGTGTATTTAACCAATCATGTTCCATATATAAAACATAAAAATAAATAGGAAAAATCATGTCTCTCAATTGAATGAGAATATCCTCTATTACTCCAGTGGGTTTGGTGGTACTTCGGTTGGCAAGTTGAATGATAATTCCAGAGGGTTTAAAGTCTCCAACCTAAAGAGATGAGTAAACAGAATGTGGAATAACAATTATAGAGTCCCTTAAATCAAGCATGACATCCTTGAATTCACATTTCCCAATGGTACAGGTAATGATAAATTTTCCTAGGTATTTAACCTTAACAGGTAATGCATGTTGAATCATGGATGAAACATTCCTCCATAAGTTGACACTTTCTCCTCCTTTGAATTTCCTCTTATCAGTACACATGTCTTTTCGAAACTTAGTATACCTAGGAATTTGTTTCAGAGCATCAACCAAAGGTTTGTTGAAATGTAGTTTTTTGAATGTTTTCGAAACCTCCTTATCCAACTCTTTTCAGAACTTGACTTTGGTGGTGGTTCACACCTTGGATAAGGAAGTGGAGGTTTGAATGTTTCTAGGGTAATCTGAGCACAACATGGGGAAACATAGGACTAGACATCCTCTTCTAATCATTCCTTGTTCGTTCAAACAATATTTCCTTCTTTAAGTTTTTTTTCTATCAACTTCATATTTTTTTTCATTTTCATCAGTGGTGGGAGTTCCATTAATAGTTTCAGCAGTAGGATTGATGTTCTCAGTTTTAGGGATATTCAATTTTGTTCCACTCCTAAGTTAGATAGAACTCACATTTTCCTTTAAATTATCTCTCATATTCACTTGAGTCTATGAGGGAAGACCCCCACTCATTTTATTTGTTATGCAACTAAGACCAGAAGCAAGTTGACCCACTTGAGTCATCAAGGTATTAATTGCGTTCAGTTATTGTTTTGAGACTTATTTTTGTTACCTTGTGAACTCTTCAAGTTTACTCTATGAATTATGAGTGGGAGGGGTAAAATGAATGTTTCTTCTAGAATGAGAATTGTCTTTCTCATTGAAATAACTCAACAGGGAATTACTCAATTGTCCTTGAAAGAAGCTTCTTGGTTATTCTGGATGTCGAAATATTTCATCTGATTGGTTGTTCCAACCATGATGGAAATTTTTGTTATTTTGAAATAGCCTTTATTGAAAGGGTTTTCCAGGAAAAACTGCATTTTAGTCCTCTGAGGGCTCTTGAATTTGGGGGATTTTATCACTAAAATGTTCATTTGAAGAGAAAATTCCACATTGCACTTGAACATGGAGTGCTGCTTCAGGTTTAGGTGGTATTGGAGGGTTGTTTGATAGAATTATTGATCTCACCATAGTGGTAAGATCAGAAATTTGACTAGAAATCATGTTGTTTTTAGGACCAATAGTGGGGAATTATTGTGAACATTTTACATGGAGAAGGCCTCTTATTCAAAATTGCTGAGCATTTTGGGACATGTTTTCAATTAGAATCCTAGCAGAAGCTGGTGTCTTATCTACTAGAGCTCCTCTTGCAACAAAATCAATCATGTTTCTATCAGTCATACACATTCCTTCATAAAATTATTGAATCAATAGTTGGTCACTGATTTAATGATGGGGTCATCTAAAATAGATTCTTTTGAATCACTTCCAGTTTTCGTGCAATGTCTCTCCTTGAATTTTTCTTATTCTACAAATTTCCTTCCGAATGGAAGCAGTTCTTGAGGCGGGGGAGAATTTTTCGAGGAAAATTTTATTCAATTCATTCCAATACCTAATAAAAGTTGAATTGGAATAGAAGAACCATTCTTTAGAAAATCATTCTAAAGAGTAAGGGAATAACCTCAATTTCATCTGATTTGTGTCAAATCCACGTGGTTTCATGTTTACACAGAGGTAACTAAATTTCCTAAGGTGTTTGTGTAGATATTCCCCTATAAATCCATTGAATTTGGGTATTTGGTGGATGAAACCAGATTTGATTTCAAACTTGACATGTGCATTAGGGTATTCTATTGGATTCTCTTGATTTATGTCATAAGAAGAAGCCAGTTCTTTTAAAGTTCAATTTTCAGCCATTGGAAGTGTAGCTTCAACTATGTTCCCAATTTATGTGTTAGTTGATGTTTCAAAATTTGGTATAGGGGGATTTATATCAGCTAGAATGCTATAGTAAAACAATCTATCAATTTCAGGATCCAAAGGTAAATGTTTTGGGTCAAAATTTAGAGTCATAAAAAAAATCAACTATAACAACCTCCCCAGCAACGAAGCTAGTTGATAGTGATATTTACAGTCACATTGACCTCAATCAATATATTCCCCTTTTGAATGTAGTACTGTGGTGACCATAGGGTTATCTCTCGAGGTGGTTGTAGTGTGAGCTGCAATATTGTCACTATTGTTTGAGTTATTTTTATAAAAAGTTGAAATTGGGGGTTTGATTAACAGATTGAATATAAAATTTTAATCAAATACTATAGTGCATGAAAATTGAAGAAGAAGGCCGGAAATTGGTAGAATATAATGGGTTTTGAAAATAAGATTAAAAATAGTAGTCGTAGGAAAACTTCACCCTCTTAGACACTCTCCTCTTCCTTGTATAAAATTATTACTCAATTTGAATTCCTAAATGAACCCCAAGGACCCCCAGATGAAAACTCAAAATTTTTCAAACATCATATCAAAACCATTAATAAAATTTTTGTTCCACCTATAGAAATGGTTTGGTTACTTAGAGACCTCCAAGCATTCAATCCTAATTGGCACCGCTATTCTTAATGAAATGAACTTGCCGTTAAAGTTTAAATAGTGATGTCAATAATGATACTTCATAGGCTGAATGACTATATAGAAAAATTCATTGAACATATATTTTATGAAATAAAGAAACCAAATTTATTCAAGAAATATGAGTTCAAATTAAATTCAATGAGAAATTACACATTAGGATCAAAACACAGAAAAGAGTGTTCGTCGAGTGTCACTTTCCACAACCAGTTGGTGCTTAGCCACGCATCTCTCGGGTAACCAGCATCATCTCCATTCCAGTGTTGATAGAAAACATCTACATCATGATATTGATCTCAACTGCTATGACAAAAGACTCTAGATTGGCAAGAGGGCATTCGGTGGTGTGTGTTGCTCTCTATCCCTTCTAGACTGCTCCAAAACAGCATCCAAGGGGTTCCTTTTATAGGCATCCCCATTGAAATGCTGGGCCACATTAATTTTAATTTTTTTTGCGCATCGACTAGGTCACAATGTGTACTTGGGGTACATGACATGTACCCCAGATCCATTTTTCTTTCACGTCCTGTGAATCTCATACGCTGTTTTGACTGGTTGACTCACTATATGTCATGTAATAAGAGTACATGATGTGTAATTTCTTTTCACAATGTATTTTGAAGTCACAACATGCCCTACTCGAAAAATAATATTTGAAAAGGTCATGATATGTACTTAGGGTACACGACATGTAGGCGTTATGCTTTACTTTTCCAGCTTCACTTCCTTTCTCCAAAATTCGTTGTCGCGTCACTTCACTTCACTCGTAGCGGTAAAATTATTTTATGTGTAATCCTAGAATACATCAGGCAATTAAAAATTCTTAAAAGTCGAAAATTATGACATTTTCACAATTAAGTTAAAACCATTTCATTATTCCAATAAATATGCAATTCACATAAAATGTCAAATTGGTGGTATTTAAATCCTTAAATTAGATATGAAAAACATTGGGAATATTAGATCTATCACATTACCACCTCTAAAGGTTGGGAATAATGATAGGAATACTATTTATATATATGATATATATGATATTTATGATGTCTTTATTTTTTTTAACTATATATAACACATTCCGTCATGATTTTCATTTCGTGGGAATACAATAGTGTCGTTCGTGTGCATGACAAACTACCACCTCATGAATCGATGTTATTTGTTCATGTGTTACATGGAATGTATTAAGGATGGGTTGAATAAAAATATGTAATATATGTGACATTAAAATTATATTGTAATAATATATATATATATATACACACATATCAATTACTTTTATTTGTTTCAATACTGTAATAAAATGGAAACAACGTTCATGCGTACATATGTTTACCATCTCAATAAATGATGTATTTAATTTACTATCACAAAATTTTTTATATTACTATAAATAATTATATAATTAATATTTTTTATATTTATATCATGGTTTAAATTATGGAGATGATGAAATAATGATCCAAGTAAGTGAAACAAAAAAATAAAAATTCAACACATACTCAAAAAACAAGGTGATTAACACCATAAACAATGAAAATAATGAAATATTATTAAGAAAAAGGAGATAAGATATTATAAAATAATCATATATGATATTATAAATATTAATATGGTTCTATTATAAGTTAATAACATTATTAAAACTAATATAAATAAGTTTAAATAACATTTAACCAAAAGGAAGCATAAGGTAAGGGATTTTTTAACTCAATTCCCACTCATTGGATTAAACTTATACTTAGTTGATTATGACATGATAATGAATTTTTATTATATTATATTTTAATTATAATTTTTTTATTTGGATTTATAGTGGATACATATAATCTATTCATTTTTTAATTCTCACTTCAATATTTTGATCATTTAAAGGGTTTATTTCTCAATGTCATTCTAATTGAGATTGGTTATTCTTGAATACCAGTTGAAGGAAATTACTTGAAAATTTCATAATAAATCCTTAAATTCTCTTCTCCTAGGGTTATTAATTAAATATTTCAAGTAATAGTACCATTTCCTACTCTTTTGTACTTAAAATGTTTTCATGAAAATCCAATTTCATTTTTCTCTTTGTTCAAGAAATTTTTTCCTTCGAAAACCATGTTTTTAAAAAAATATTTTCACCTTTTTAAAATAATTTATTAAAGGTATTTTCACCAATTTTTAATCTTTGATTTTTTTTCAAGGAACCATTTATCTCTTTTTGAAAATAATTTCCATTTGGATTTTACCAATAAAGTGAAAGATTTTTTTTTTAACATGTATGACATGAACAAAATTTCTAGTTGACATGACCAATAAAATGTTTAAAGGATTATATGATAAGTTTCAAAGGTTATTTTCAATGAAAATTATTTTAAAATTATATTATGAAATTATAGTTTTTAAAATTTATTTTCCAAGAAAAATATTTTCAAAAAGTTTTTCAAAATGAAAAGGATATTTTACTCAATAATGGTTTTAAATATATTTTATGGTATTTATATTCATAAATTAAAAAACCCCTTATTCGTAACACAATGGGTATATATTGTATTAATACTATCCTGAATATTCCTCTAGATGGTTTACGCTCACTTTGACCAAGGAAAGTATTGACATTCACTTACTTGATTCTTTTTTTGTTATCATTATCTTTAATGTGAATTATTCACTTTACCATGGACATTAAATTTCCCCTAATTTTTAATATTATTTATCTTGGATAGATTTATTTACTAAAATGTATTCCATTTTCATATATGATATTTACTTTGATAGTTATTTATTAACTGGGGAAATATTGATGAATCTATATCCATTAGTCAATACATATATATGACAGTGCACAATGTTTATGAGTTAAATCGATTATATGATATATAGGGAATGATTTGGACTAGTATGTCATGGGTTGGGGACTATTTAAAGTATGCCCCTCGATCCATCGATAGTCTCATGGGATGAAATCAGTTAGACAGAACCCTTCATGTTTATAACCAAGTAGTTTTAAACTATCTCGTGAAAGGTCTTGATAGTAACTATCTTGTGAAAGTTCACGATGATAAAGGATTCATGTTCCTATAAAAAATGACATCCTATATTAAATCATTACCTTCATTCAGATTCAGTTAGAATTATCAATTAAATTTTCACTATGAAAAAATATTTGGATATATTTCATTTTTAGTTTATTGATTATTTGGCTTGTATTTCAATTACTTACCTTTCCATATTTATTATACATTATCAAATTATTTAAATGGAATATGTTTTCATTTAATTACCTTTCCATATACACTTCCTTATCTTTTTATTGATTATATAACATGTGTTTTCAGTTATTTACCTTTCTATATTGATTATTTGCATTAATTAATTATTTATTCCACTGTATTTAACCCTTAATATGCATTTGAGTTCACTCTTATTTTGTTTCCTTTACTCAGGATTCCATAAAGATTACTATGATTTATATGCAGGGATATTCTAGATGGAATAAATTTATTTTTAAAAAAATTATATTGTAATTTTGTGTATTCAAATGTAATGTAAGACACATGTATGCATATAATTTACCAAGACTACTAAAATGACTAGTCCGACATGATTAGTTTCCTTGTATCTAATGACAATGAAATGGTAATAGGAACTAGCTCTAGGATACTAGGGTTGGGGTCTTTATAGTTGGTGTAATGTAATGGATTTTCTCAAAGGTACATACAGTTAATTTTTAATTTAAATTCCTTTAAACAAACCTAATAACAAAGCCTAATGAGGTCAAGGAGGTCTCAAGGGTGTCCAAGATCATTTGGAGTTAAGAGCCCTAAAAATGAAAGTAAATTCTTGGTCACATGGTTAGGAGAAACCGTACACCCCAACCCACATAGTTTCCTTAAATTGTGCAGTTGGAGACAGTGGGGTGAAGATGGCCGCCCAGTTTGTCTGAAACCATGATACCCAAGGAGCATGACTGTACGACCACCTACAGGTTTTGGATAGAAGTTTTTCACATGGTTTGTGCACTCTTAGAGAAACCATGTGCCTAAATTTGTGATGTGACCCTTTTAAAAAGATAATGGCACATGGTTGATGCACAGTTTGGCCAACCATGCGACCAAACCATGTGCAGTGTGTTTATGGGTGAATTTATGAAACTAACATACTTTGAGGGTTTTAAATTACTTTTTTCTTTTCTATTATTCATCTAGTGATTTTATTCTTCTCCCTTTATGCATGAGCCTCCTCCTCCCTCACCATAGGGTTTGTTCTCACTCCTTCATCCAGTAAATGAGTCACTCACCATCAGTCGCTATAGATAGATCTTAGTAAAATACATCATCCTATCTAATCTATTTTGAGGTTCATATTCCAATAGTTTCACTATTTTAGTGTAATGGGTTTCTCCCTATTTTCATGGCATTTGATGATGTCTTTGTTTTCCCCCATTCTATGTCAAATCAAGACTCAAAAACAGATGAGTGGAGTGATACTACATTGAGGTAGGTGATATAGGTCTTTCCCGCTTGTTTTGTGTCTTTAAAAATGATTCTCTATTTTTCTTCTCACCAGAACCTTTCATAGAGGCTTCAATTTTGATTAATAAACTAATTTACTGGGTTCCTCATGTCGTATATGAACCTCCCTCATGGAGAAAACCATATGTGGCTTTTTCTCTTCATTTTTAGCCCCAAATTTGGGTTTTCCCACCTTAATGGATGTTTTCCCATGCCTTAAGTGGTTAACCACCACATGTGTGTTTCTATTTGGTTAAATACCTAAATTTTTTAATTTGAAATGGAATGAATAGTGGCCCATGTGATAGGTTCTTGAGATTTATGACTCACACCCTATATTTAAATGCTTATTCTTGATGCTTCACCTTAGATGTCACATTACTTATATTTAACTTCTTATGCAAGTTGCTGACTGCCTATGATTCATTCCATATGCCATTACTTACCCTTATTCTATGAATGGTCAAGATTTTTAGCTTTATATATTGAAATGTCATTGATGACATATTTGATATTCCTTATGGATTCAATATAAATTGTTCCATAATTTTCTGTCTTTAATTGTATATTTTGGTTAGTTTGGTGAGCATGTGATATTGAGATGTTTTATTTGATGTTATATAATTATATATGGATGCCTTTACTTGTGATGTTTTTTGGTTACTATGGATCACCTACTGTGGGAAAAAAGAGAACATGGGTCCTGATTTAAGGATGTCATGGATGGACTCATCATGATCGGTAGGATCTACTTGATCTACTGGGATCAATAATTTAGATCTCTAGGTACAGGATCTCTAGTAGGTTTACTTATACTCGTGAGTGACACCAGTTCCTTAGGGGAGTGACTGAGGATGGAACCGTTGGCAAGATGGCTACACCATGCCTTAGGTGATACCTGGCCCCCTTTGTGAGATACTTGGTACGGAATCAAATTTCACTATGACATGAGTAATTCAAGGAATGCCTATATGGGTTATCTTGGATGGACTCAGTGGGATTGGTTTTATCGGATACTGTAACACCCCAAGATTTTGTGAAATATTTTTTTCAAATTAATTTAATCTTTTTGATATTTTTCATTTCACACAACACATAAAATAATTATTATATATATATATATATTAAAGCACTAAGTTTGCTTGTGTTATTTGAATTTCAAAGCTAATAATTCACTACATGAAATATAATGATTATCATTCTCTATACGGAACACCGAGGCAAGCTTACGTTTCATGCAATACCGACTTTCTTCGATGGCTTTCGTAGCACGCAAGCCCAAGTGTCACCAAAGTATAATATATTATATAATAATATATAGAATAAACGTTAAATTATATTTTATTAATATTATTAACTAACTTATGTAAATATATGTTTTTCACAAAATATAAAATTAATTAATTAGTTTTAAATTATTTCTAAATGAATATAAGAACCAATTGAATATAAAGTAGTATTTTTATAGAAAAAATTTATGATGCTCAAAATTTGTTTTAATACTAATAAATTAAATTTAATATAAATTTTATATACCAAAGGAATTATCTTTTATATTCATCCAATAGATTTTATAAGCATAAGATAATAATAAAACCAATTTAACAGATAAAACCCAATATTTTTATTAATGTAATTTTATTGACTTTTAATGGAGAACACATTTTAAATCCAATTTTTGACACTTTTAGAAATTTAATATATAAATATAAACTAAATATTTGTAATAAAAACCTAAAAATTATCTTAGGGTGATGTTTTTTTTATTTTTTTGTGAAGTTTTGTTTTTCAATAAATAGTGAAATATACTGAAATTTAATTCCAAAATTCTTTTTCATCAAATTTATTTATAAGGTTAAATTGTATTTTAAATTTATTTTAAAGTTTAATTAGATCATATTTTTATCCATTTATTCAATTTAGTTCATTGGAATCAATTTCTATTTTAAATTGACTATAAACACATAGAAAATTTTTAGATTTTTTACTTTAAAAAACTTCATTGTCGCCCCATCCGTGGGATTAAATTTAAATTAATTTCTTCCACTTATGTGATAGGAATTTGTAAAATTTTCTTAAAAATTTGGAATAATAATAATTTATAATTTATAATAATATCAACTTAGTTTTTGACTAAAAATATTAATGAACGCAATTAAAACTAATTACAATGATTAAGGTTAAATTATGCTTAACAAAGAACTAAACCATAAGTTTAAGTTCCAAAACAACCTATAAACTTATACTAAAGACATTTTATGGACTTATTTAGACCCTATAATCCATTTTATCTAATTTTTACCATTATTAGATACACTTTAAATAAAAAAACATGGGTAGAGTTTCTTTTTCCCCAAAATATTACAAGAGTGTCACTCTTCCTCCATTATAAAAGGCCTCCTCTCCTCCCAATTACTCACACCTATCAAGCCACTTGTTCTCAAAAAAAAAATCTACCCAAAAATCTCCCCAAAATGCCCCCCTTAATATTTTAAGCCTACTTTGGTCATAAATCCTTCCAAGTAATCTCTTTGGTCCAAACCAAAAACAGTTACCCGATTAAGAGGTAACAACCTCCCTCAAACTCCTTTATTATATTTCCTTTCTCCACTCCCACAGATCTTCTTATTACATGATTTTATAACAAAACTAATATACTCAATATACTAGGATGTTTTTATGATATGTTTTATACACACAATTACAAAAAATTCTATCTAATGGGTAACAAACATACTATTTACGTGTACCGCGGACTACAACCTCACTAAACGATGATTGTTCATTTTTCTTTTACAGCCTCTCATAGTAAAACTTTTAATGTAAAATTAGTTTATATATGTTATATATAATATTTATTATTTCTTTAATCTTATTTAATTATTTTAAAATACATATTTTTATACTTTCCATTTGGTGTTAGTTGGATAATTTCTTTTGAGGAAGTGTGGACTATCGCCCCCTCAAAGCGATGTGATTCATTCAACACTACATAGAATGTATAAAGAACGAGTTTAGTGAATATATATTATATATATTATATACTAATTATAATTTAATGATATATATATATATATATATTTCTTTTACATTGTTTCTTTCAACACGATAATTAAATGGAAATAATGTTCATGCCTGCGTACAACTTACCATCTCCATGAATAGTGTATTCTATTTGATAGTTCTATATTATAAGGATTATTATAATAAATATTTATAGAATATGAATTATATTTAAATAATTGTCTAAATTCTGGAAATAATGATATAAGTATAAGCATCAAAGATATAACAAATTAAGATACATATGAAAAAAAGCGGATATTACCCGAAGTGAAACCTTAACAAAAAAATGTTAAAAATAAGGTAATATAAAGACATAATCATACCATATATGGTATTATAATTAATAAAAATGTTATTTTATATATTTATAATAAATTTATATTTATTATATAGGAGGTTTGAATGAGTGCTACGTGATTCAAGACACAAGGTAAGGGAATTTCATCTCACTTCTTATTTCCATGAGATACATGACTTATTCAATGCTCAATTATTTTATGTGGTGTATGTACTAACTATTAATGTATTATATGAATATTATAATTAAATACATGTGCATTTAAATAACCATTTTACGATCCTTCTATCTTGGCGTTTACATTTCCAAAGTTACCAAATCGGTAATGTAACTTTTGTCTCTATTTAACTTCATTGAGACACATGCCATGTTATGAACCTATATTTTTATATGTGGTGACATGGGAAGTATGGTTCAAAGTTATCAAGTTTTTATAGTTTATTGAATTAATCTCATCTCTTTTCAATATTTTTTAGGAATATTATTTGTTTGATGAAATATTATGATCTATATCTCAAGAACACTCATGAATTTTATTCTCCTCTGGTTATTCCTGATATATTCATGTATTAATACCATTTTACACTCTATGATACATAATATAGTTAATAAAGTGTTTTTAATATAGTCTGACTTTACATCTCTCTTTAGTCGAAAATCTGTGTTCATTCAAAACCATGTCCTACAAAAATATTCAAAAAATATTCTATTATTCTCCTATGATATTTAAAAGACATTTTTACCCATGTTTTTCCTTTTTAAATAAAATAGTTTTTAATAAGGATTTTTCTTTTCATTTTTTGGTTGAGGCACCTTTCTAGAATTTTTACGGTGTAAAAGGAATTTTCTACATGTTTGGGTTTATCCACTATCATGACCAATATTCCCTTAAAGATTATTTTACAAGATTAAAATGTTTTTTCTTTTAAAATAGAATTTTTTTTCCTAATATTCTTGAAATTAATTATTTTGAAGTATTTTCAAAGTAAAAGGTTTTCAAATCATTTTCAATATATTTTATAATTTTTCAAGTAAAATGGTTGTCAAAATGTTTTCTATCTTTATTTATAATTTTTATTGCCAAGAAAATGGTTTTCAAAAGGTTTTATGTTTCTAAAAATGGTTTTTCAAATAAGAAATTATATTTTTCTCTAGAAATGTTTTTTAAAGATAATTCAAAATTATTTTCCATATAAGATGACATCTCTTGATGTTACTCATGCCTTTATTGGAAATAATCTAAAGGCTCCATTCATATTATTTCTCGGAATGGTTTATGCTTGACATAATGGTCTTTATGAAACCTCTTACTCTTTTATAGGTTATATGTTTATGAAATAAAATTCTCTATCATGGGTTATATGTTTGTAAAATCTGTTTTTCTTTCTGGGGTTATGTTTTTTATGAAATGATTATGAAACTTGTATTTTTTATCACATGTTATGATATGATTATATGTTTATGACACCCATTTCATTACATGGATTAATATATGATTGTTTATTATTCTTTGGAACATGTATGTATGATTTCATTATGATATGGGTGGGACCTATATTTCCCTTCAATTTATTGGGTAAAGATTTATATCTTATGAGATAGACATAACTAGAATGAGGAGTTAACACCTTTTAGTATTACATGACTAGAATGAGGAGTGAAATTGGTTCTGTAATACAGGACTGGAATGGGGAGTGAACCTAGTTCATTAAATTACTTTTTACACTAATATGGTCTTGGTAGTGATGACTTTGATACTATGAAAATCATATTATATTCTTATGTGTTTTCCACAAAACCATGTTTTATTCCTATGTTATGCTTTCATGGATTATGTTATTTATTTCCTTATGATACATTCCTTATAAACTATAAATATTTATTCCATGATACAAATTTAGGATATTTAATATGAAGGGTATAATATTCAAATTTTTTGATCATATTCTCATACCCCCTGTGATCTTGTTTATGCTTACATTTATCCCTTATTTACCCTTACTAATCATATGAGCTCACCCCTCTTTAGGTTTCCTTCCCCAATTTTTGAAGATATGTATTATGTTTGATGTGTATAATAAGGGTGATATTCATTAAGAACCTAGTGAGAGATAATGTAGCTTACATATGTACCAATGTTTATGTTTCCATGTTTCCAAAGGTAATAGACTAATATGGTTTTGGGTGTTTGTTTATTTAATGTTTTAAGCATTCCAAAATATTTATGTAATGTTAATGTATGTAAAGATCAGAGTCATTATAGTTGGTATCAAAGTGAAGGCTAAGTTAACCATTGGATACTCGGATGAGAAAACCTAGTGATAAACTTAAGGACATGTCTAAGGATAAGTATAAGGATAAGGAAAATAATAGGAAAATATCTTTGAATTTTAGTAAAGGATAGAGTGAGTTTCTTCCTAGAAATATATCATTTTCTAGATACTACAAGTGTATATGGATGTGGAACAATTGTACCTTGGAGTTAGAACTCTGACAAGATGTTTCAGGCCTGACTCGAGGTAATGTAGTACACAAAAACAGACCTTACTGTGCACTCAGTTTGACACTCCTGAGGGATATGCTTTGGAAATTCAAAAACTCTTCACAAACCATTATGAAGGATTTGAATAGAATATGACTATTAATAACCTAGGATAAACCTAAGGTTTCATCTATTAAAATGTAGTTGTAATGATTTAGACATCCTATAAGTTATTTATCATGATTATGTGGTTTTATTATATGATATGTGTTTTGCACCCCATGCTCTTTGGTTTTAGTTGATGGAGGAAACTAGAAGAAAATGAGTTAACATTGAGTCTAATGGAAAATCTGTTAATTATGATCAACAAAATTAGATAATTACTGAAGATAAAGATATTGTAATTATACCTAATCAGCTATCACGATATATGATTAAAAATGTGAACTTTGGTGATATTCTTAACACATCATATAAGAGGAAGATGGGATTTTATAAATGTTCAAATTAGAAGAATCATAGGGGAATGGAGATTCAAATTTATACATGTTAATAATATGGGAAGAAGATCCTTGAGGAATACCTCAAATGGAGGGGAAAATGTTATATCTATGGAAAAAATGGTCATAGAGTGATGAATTTTCATGGAGTTCAGTGTCTCATCTACGAAGAACATGGGAATTACCCAACTCAATTCCTAGACATAAGAATTTACTTATAAACTAAGGAATGACCTATTCTATTCCAACCATTAAAGGGGAAGTATTAAAACATTTATATATTTGAATCCAATAATTATGAATGTTTAATTATATAAGGATTATTTAGTTTTTTTTTCACTAAGGATATCAATAATATTTTGAATAGTTATAATAGACAAGAAAAGTGATTTAATGACATGTTCATATTCATGAGAAACACAATATTAAGGGAAAGATAACCCTTAATATGTTCTTAATGTTAATATATTATTTTTTGGATAAGCGACATGTTGGATATAAATAAGTGAATTAGACGGTGTTGATTACACTAGATCTGATTATATTTTGGTTAACAATGTGGTCTATGTAATCCTGGATGAAGTGTAAAAATTATTGTATTTATGGAATATATCAAATGACCTTTAGAATAAGGAATAATTCATGTTTTTCAAAAGTATTTATGGTAATTCAGGTTATTACCATGTTTCAAGAGAATACATGTTGAGGGTATTCACATGTTTAGAATGTGACAACCAAGAGATACTTTATTATATACAGGGGATCAATGTTAAGATAATTTCATGAATTTATCTCTAATGTTTTGGATTTTTTGTAAGGTTTATAAGGTTAAAAACTTATGGAAAGTTTACGTTAAACATCATATGAAGTATTTATGTATTGAGGTTGTATGGATAACCCTAGTTAAAAGGCTATTTAGTGATTAACCTTATTTCAAGGATGTAAATCATATTTATTTTTGAAATTATATTAGTATGCTTTTAGAAAATGACATCATGTATGTAGGGTGACGACCAATCAAGTCTAGAATGGTTGCGGTTCTTGAACCCATGACCAAAGGATGATAAGGGTATCACACTTACAACTGGCCTACATGATGTCTTGGTTAATCTGTAATTATTTATGATGAATAAATATTAATGATGAACCAGAAGTGTGAATTTTTAAGACTAAATATTAATGTATTAAACATTTTTATTTTAAAGAATATTTAGAGATAAATAGTTATACTTTTCAATTTTTATGGGCCTTAATATATCCTAAAAGTGTATTTTAGAGCTTTCGACACTAAAGTTAATTTTCATACATCCATTACATGAAGTAATGGATGAATTAGAAATTGATAAAATCACAACGAAAGAATGAAATTTTATTTATATAAATATATCAAGTAAGTATATTTCCTTAGATTCTTGTTTAATAAAATAATTACTCAAAGTTAGTAGAATGATAAAAAAATGTTGTCATAATACCTAAATTTTTATTAAGCCGATGGCCTTTATCATCACCGATTTATCAATTTGAGGCCCTAAAATTTTTATTGATCGTTAAATTGTTTGTGATTTATGAGCACAATAACTAACTATAAGTATTTATGAGTTTTCTTCAAGTCCATATTTTCAGCTCCCACCTATGTTCTCTGATATGGAAACCTAGTTATATGTTACTTTGGGTAACTTTTATGTTTCCAACATTTTTTTCTAACGGAATTTTTAGTGTTCATTATTTTTATGTGGGTTTCTATGAAAGGAAATCTCAAGTTTTAAAAATTTGATAAACTAGATGAATTTAGAGGGATAAATTCATTTAAATGGGGGTATAATGTAATACCTTTATATTTTGTGAAATATATTTTTTGAATTAATTTAACCTTTTTGATATTTTTCATTTCACACAACACTAAAAATAATTATTTTATATATATATTAAAGCACCAAGTTGTCTTGTGTCATATTTAATGCTAAGTTAATTGTGAACTGCATGCAATATAATGGTTATTTTCCTCTATACATAACACTGATTTAAGCATACGTTTCACGCAAGACTAACTTTCCTCGATGGCTTGAGTAACATGAAAAACCAAGAATTACCATACAATAATATATCATATAATAATATATAACCTTTATATTAAATTATATTTTATGAATATTATTAACTGGATTATAAAAATATATGTTTATTTTCAAAATATAAGATGAATCAATTTGTTACAAATTATTTTGAAATGAATATATGAACCAATTGAATATAAAAGAGTATTTTTATAGAAAACTTTTATTATGATCAAAAAGTTATTTTAATCATAATAAATTAAACTTAATATATATTTTATATACCCAAGGAAGTATTTTTAATATTCACCATATATATTTTATAAGAATAAGATAAGAATAAATCCAATTTAACACATTAAACCCAATATTTTTATTAAGGCAATTTTACCACCTTTTAATGAAGAACCCATTATAAATATAATTTTTGACACTTTTATAAATTTAATATATAAAAATAAACTCCATATTTGGAATATAAACATAAAAATTATCTTGGGGTGATTTGTTTTTGTTTTTCTATGAAGTTTCATTTTTAATAAATAGTGAACAATACTGAAATTTAACTCAAAACTGCTTTTTCATCTAATTTATTTATAAGGTTAAATTATATTTCAGTTTTTTTAAAGTTTAATTAGATAATATTTTTATCCATTTATCCAATTTATGTCATTAGAATCAATTACACATTGAAATTGACTAAAACACATTACAAACTTTTGGACATTTTTACTTTAAAAACTCACATTGTTGTCCCTTCTATAGGATTAAATTTAAATTAATTTTTCTCACTTCTATTTTTGGAATTTGGAAAAATTTCTTCCTTATTTGGAATAATCATAATTTATAATGTCTAATAAGGTCAAATTAGTATTTGACCAAAAATATTAGTGAAAGTAATTAAAACTAATTATAATGATTAAGGTGAAATTATTCTTAATAAGGAACTAAACCAAAACCCTAAGGCCCAAAATGACCCATAAACTTATCATAAAGACATTTTATGAAAATATTTATACCCAATAATCCTTTTTATCTAATTTTTACTATCTATTGATCCATTTTTTGTAAAAAACATGGGTGGTGTTTCCCTTTTCCCAAAATATTACAAGAGTGTCACTCCTCCTCCATTATAAAAGGTCTCCTCTACTAACACTTCCTCACACATATCAAGACATTTTGTCTTGACCAAATTCCACCCAAATAGATCCCCAAAATACCTCCATTCCTCCTTGAATCATACTTTGGTTATAAAGCCTTCCAAGGAAGCCCTTTGGTTCGAACCAAAAAGAGTTACCCGATTAAGAGGCAACACCCTCCCTCAAACTCCTTTCTTTAATTTTCTTTATCCACTCCCTAAAATATTATTTTTCCATGATTTATAATAATAAAATAATCCTAAATATAATAGGATATTGTTATTATATTTATTATACCTACACTTATAATAATTTCCATCTAATGGGTAGCAAACATACTGTTTACATGTAGGGAGGACTACCGCCTCACTAAACGATGATTGTTCATTTTTTCCTTTAACACCTATAATGGTGGAAATTATGATATAAAATATGTTTATATATGTTATATATAATATTTATTTTGTCTTTAAGCTTCTGTAATTCTTTTACAACACATATCTTTATACTTTCTATTTGGTGAAAGTATGATAATTTTGTTTGAGGAAGTGTGGACTATCACCCACTTAAAGCGATGTGATTCGTTCATACACTACATGGAATGTATTAAGTATGAGTTTAGTGAATATATATTATATTTATGATATAATAAAGATACTTTGAGGATGATATATATATATATATATATTTGTGTGTGTTTCTTTTACTTAATTTCTTTCAACATGATGATTAAACGGAAATAACCTTCATGCGTATGTATGAATTACCATCTCCATGAATGGTGTTTTCCGTTTGATAATTATATATTATAAGGATTATTATAATGATAATTTACTGAATATTTATTATATTTAAATAATGGTTTACTATAAGGCCCCAGCCTTAAACCTTAATTAATCTTGAGTTATTACAAGATTACACATTGAGGATCTTTTTGGGTTTAGAGTTTTAGAGAATTATATCATAAAACTTGCATTACATTCCACATATAAAAAAAGTGGTTACATAAAGATAGTATTCTTCATTCCCATCAATGGAAACATATTTAAATTAAAACATGGATTCTTTCTTGACACTTCCTTGACACTATCATCATATCATATACCTTTCCCTTGACCTGTGAAAAACATTTCAAAAAAACTTGGGATGAGCATAAAAATCTCAGTAAGGGATATAAAAATATGGAAAGGAAACATGGGTACATATATACATAAGGATGAGATCATACTTTACCCATAAAACATAAGCACTTTAACATACCTCATCAAATCATGAATAAATCATAGAAATCATAAGACATAAAGGTAACTTGAGACATTCATAACATTCTTACGTAGGGAGTAACCCTCTTGGTTACGTTTGGAATACCCATCACAGTATATTCCCTAAAATCTGTTCGGAGAAACCTTAACATTTCACTCCTTCGTGTTACCCAATGCATTGGAGAGCTATATTGGGCTCACCCGCCCTTAGTCTATCACGGAACCACCCGTCTTCATAATAATGCCCAAGAACCTCAACATAATCGTATCACATAAAACATGCATAAAGGAAACATAACATTTACACCTTTCAGTCACAAGATATCAATACAACACATTGATATAAAAACATTATGAAAACAATTTTCAATACCAAAATAAAAGAAAAGTAAAACATGGTATTTATTTTTCTTTTAAGAAAAGGTATGACTTGTAGAGGA
The DNA here is from genome assembly GCA_963277665.1 of Viscum album. Taxonomy (NCBI): domain Eukaryota; kingdom Viridiplantae; phylum Streptophyta; class Magnoliopsida; order Santalales; family Viscaceae; genus Viscum; species Viscum album. The sequence continues at coordinate 156,568,071 of OY728138.1, forward strand.
AGCCGAAACTCAAATAATAGTCACGGCGGCAGAGAAGTCGTTGTCGCCGCATACGTACGACAAAAACATTCCCTTTTTTCATTTAGTAAATGCTTCGTATAAAAAAGATTCCTTTTGGATAAACGTAAAAGTCAAAGGGGTTTATACACTGTATAAAAGAAGGTTGTGTATAAAACAAAATATGCCTCAATGAAAGGAGATTGAGACGAAGTCCCATACCTCAGGTCCGACTTGACTCGATCGTTCTTTAATGTCCTGAATAATAAACTTGAGTTAATTTATACTTGTTTAATAACCTCTTTCAAGTTTATTATTGCTTTTCTATCACTTATTTTCATGTCATGAACACTATGTAATTATTTAAGTTAATAACGGTCGTTTTAACGATCATTGGTACTTGAGTAAAAAATAAGCCCTTTATAATTACATGTTGTTCATGTATCCATTATATCCAGAATTATAATAATGATGTATATATCATATGTATCCAGTATATACATGCATTTATAATATTACATAATCATTTAGAGTTAAGAAATGAAATGCACCGTTCATGGAGACGGTAAGCCGTACGTACGCATGAGTGCTACTTTCATTTCTATTTCGTATTTATAGAATGGAATCATAATGATATAAGAGTATATTATAATTTCAGTATAATAACATATATAATATCATTAACTTTATCCTTTACACATCCCACATATGGTATTAACGAATCAAATCACTTTCAGGGGGCGGTAGTCCGCACTTCCTAAAATGAAGATATCGTGTTTACCCATAATGGAAACAATAATGGTATGCCATAAATGAAAAATACATAAGCTTAAGGAAATAATAAACATATTATATATCATATATAAAAATAGTGACATCATAATGGCCACCTTTTAAGGTGTTAAATGAGTATTGAACAATCATCGTTTCGGGAGGCAGAATTTCTCCATCCACAGAAACCGTATGTTCTTTAACCATTTGATGTAGTTGTGTGAGAGTGTATCTCGAATAAATCTTATAACAACATCCTAGTATATTGAAGATACTAGTGTTGTTTCAAAAGAAGTAAATAAAAAGATTGTAGGGGGTTGGAGAAGCAAAATAAAACAAATGAACATGAGAGAATGAATTACCTTTAAAAGTGTAACTCCTTTTGATTTGAGCCTAAAGGCTTCCTTTGAAAGGATTCTGCCCAAAGGGAATCCTCTAGGATGAGGAGAGGGATGTGGAGAGAGTAAATGGTCAGGGGATGGCCGATCCAAAGGCTTGAGGAGTGTGTGAAATGAGGCAGAGGTGGGGTCCATTTATAAGAGGAGATGATGGGCACTTTTGGAAATCATGAAACTATTATTTTATTTTCAAAAGTGTTTCAAATTTCTAAGGTCCCACATTGATATATTTTGAAGATAAGATGATAATTCTTAGAAATATTCCCATCCAATAGGTTTTGGACATGTTTAGGTTTTAGATATTACATTATCTTTCCATTTTATTTAAATCGTTAAATAATGAGGTCACCGCTGCATCATCATGATGTCATAAATAATTTAATTTATATAATGTCTAAAAATTATAAAAAAAATACTATGATGTAGGAAATCTTTTTATATTTCCAATGACTATTTATAATCAAAAATCTGATCTTTATAACCCCATGTAAAAATTACTTTCGTAAAATATATTATGTTTGTGTCATTTTTACTTTTACATTAAATAAAAAGTTATTTATGTCATTTCCCAACCAAAGTGGCTCCATGGGGTCCCCAAGTTGACCAATGGCTTTTCTTGGTCGGCCATGACACAACCAATGAGGGTAGGACATGTGTCAATCTCATCTTATTTTATTAAAGCATTATTTTTACCTTAAACTACACTAATTACCACTAATCGCAATTAAAAACTTAATAAGTTACTATTCACCAAAAAATTATTTTAATCTCATTGAACCACATTTTACTTCTTAATGAAAACCATGTATGTCGGATTTTTGAAATTCAAAACACAATGATGGCAAAATTTTATTTAAACGGAAAATCCGTTTTTGTAAGTACCACTTAGTGGTTTCACTATTCATCAAAAATTGAAGTTTTTCAGAAAATTACCAAAAATTCACCCTAAGCTATATTTGATATTCCGAATTCAAAAATGAAGTATATTTTACAAAATTCAAAACATATAAGTCAAATTAATTAATTTAATAATTAATTCCCGCTTTCAGAGAAAATAGCGTGTTTTTATAAAACAATAAGTATCAAAAGATTGACACCAGTTTAAGTCTAATTTCAAAGTGAAATTGATTCCAATGAGCACCATTGGATTAAATGGTAAAAATATATTCAGATTACACATTAAGACCAATTAAAAATATAATCTAATCATATAAATAAATTAGATTAAGAAGCAGTTTTGATGTAAAATGCTGTATTTTTCACTATTCATTAAAAAATGAACATTGTCAGAAAAATACCAAAAATTCACACAAAGTAAATTTTGATGTCCCAATCATAAAGAATAAGTTTATTTTGAAAAACATAGCTTATAAAATTATCAAAAGATAGATTTAAAAATGGTTTGCCATCAAAAGGCAGTAAAACAATCTTTTAAAAATATTAGTGTATTCCATGCTTAAGATTGGATTTATTTTCATTTTAAGCCTCTAAAACACTATCTAGTTCATTAATAGACATAGATAAAAATATCTATTATTCATTACTTACTTGGGATGTTACATCCTTCCCCCCTTTAGAAAATTGCGTCCCCGCAATTTATTTACTTATCAAATAAATGGGGGTACTTATCCCTCATTGCATTTTCAGATTCCCATGTTGCCTCTTCCATCATGTGGTTTTTCCACAAAACCTTTAACTGATTAATCATCTTATTCCGTAACACTTTCTACCTGTGGTCAAGAATCTGGACCGGTTGTTCCTCATAAGATAGGTTCTCTTCCAGCTGAACTACCTCTGGACTCAAAACATGAGATGGATCTGGCATGTACTTTCTCAACATCGAAACGTGAAAAACATTGTGTACGTGAGATAAACTCGGAGGTAAAGACACTCAGTAAGCAACTGATCCAACTCTCTCCAGAATTTCATATGGTCCAATAAACCTTGGACTCAGCTTTCCTTTCTTACCAAATCGCATCACACTTTTCCAAGGAGAAACCTTGAGAAAAACATAATCACCTATCTCGAAAGATAGATCCTTCCTCCGGTTATCCGCATAACTCTTCTGCCTGCTCTGAGCTGTTCTCATGTGCTTCTGAATCAATTGAACTTTTTCTACCATCTCTTCTACCAATTCTGGTCCCATCAACTTCCTTTCACCCACTTCACCCCAGAAAGCTGGATTTCAACACCGCTTCCCATATAATTCCTGAAATGGTGTCATCTGTATACTGGAATGAAAACTGTTATTATATGAAAATTCAACCAAAGAAAGATGTTGGTCCCAACTTCCCAGATAATCCATAGATCAAGAACATATCATATCCTCCAATGTCTGAATTGTTCATTCTGACTGCCCATCTGATTGAGGATGAAAAGCTGTACTAAAATTTAATTCAGTACCCAATGACTTCTGAAGGCCTTTCCAAAAGTTAGAAGTGAACCTGAGATCATGATCAGATACAATGGAGAGAGGAACTACATGTAACCAGACTATCTCTTTAAGATACAAACGGGAAAGTTGATCAAGAGAGAAAGTATCTCGTATAGCAAGGAAATGAGCAGACTTGGTCAAGCGATCAACAATAACCCATATTGCATTATTACCTCGAGATGTCTTCGGTAATCCCACAACAAAGTCCATGGATATATTCTTCCATTTCCACTCTGGAACTGGTAAAGGCTGAAGCATCCCTTTCAGTAACTTCCGCTCTGCTTTAACCTGTTGACATGTCAAACACTTCATAGTAAAATCAGCAATATCTCTTTTCATTCCATCCCACCAGTAATACTCCCGCAGATCTCTGTACATCTTAGTACTGCCAGGATGAACTGAAAACGGAGAACTATGAGCTTCACATAACAACTCTCTCTTCAACTGTGAATCATAAGGCACATACAATCTCTTCCCAAATCTCAAAACATAATCATTATCAATGTTGAATTCATGCAACTTACCTTTATGAACCAGCTCTACCTTTTTCTGTAACTCACTGTCTTGCTTCTGTGCTTGCTTGATTCTATCTGATAGAGATGATATCACCGATACCTGAAACAAAGCAGAAGAACTTCCTGTACCAACAACTTCTATGCCAAAGTTCATCAAATCCTTAACCAAAGGATCACGTTCCAAACACAACATTGCTAATGAAGCATTACTTTTTCGACTCAAAGCATCAACCACTTTATTTTCTTTTCCCGGATGGTAATGAATTGTACAATCATAATCCTTGATTAATTCTAGCCATCTCTTTTGTATCATGTTAAATTCTTTCTGAGTGAATATATACTTTAAACTTTTGTGATCGGTATATATTTCACAATTTACTCCATACAAATGATGCCTCCAAATTTTTAAAGCAAAAACAACAGCAGCTAATTCCAAATCATGTGTAGGGTAATTTACCTCATGAGTTTTCAACTGTCGTGAAGCATAAGAAATTACCTGATCATTATCCATTAGGACGCAACCAAGTCCTTTCAATGAAGCATCACTGTATATAACAAACTCACCATTCCTGGAAGGTAGTGCCAAAACTGGAGCATTCACCAATCTTCTTTTCAATTCCTGAAAACAATCATCACATTCTTTTGTCCAGATAAACTTAACACCCTTCCGAGTTAGCTTAGTCATTGGAGTAGATAACCGTGAAAAATTTCTAACAAACCTTCGGTAATAGCCTGCCAAACCAAGGAAGCTACGAATCTCAGTTACATTTGTGGGTCTTGGCCATTCTTCAACAACTTTTGTTTTTGCAGGATCAACAGTTATGCCATATTCTGAAACAATTTGACCAAGGAAAGAAATTTGTTGCAACCAAAACTCACATTTGCTGAATTTCCCATACAATTTCTTTTTTTTAAGGTTTTAAAAATGACCCTTAAATGTCTTTCATGCTCTTCTTTACTTTTAGAAAACACCAAAATATCATCAATGAAAACCACCACAAACTTATCCAAGAACTCATGGAAAATTCTATTCATTAAGTCCATGAATACAGTAGGTGCATTGGTTATCCCAAAAGGCATTACTACAAATTCATAATGGCCATATCTCGTACGGAACGCGGTCTTCAGAATATCTTCCTCCTTTACCTTCAGCTGATGGTACCCCAATCTCAAGTCAATCTTTGAAAAAAACTGAGCTCCCCGGAGCTGATCAAACAAATCATCGATATGAGGCAAAGGATATTTGTTCTTAACAGTGATATTATTCAAGGCCCTATAATCAATGCAAAGTCTCATAGAACCATCTTTCTTTTTAACAAATAAAATAGGAGAACCCCATGGTGATGTGCTAGGTCGAATGAAACCTTTCTCTAATAAATCTTTCAATTGCTCCTTCAACTCTAACAGTTCAATTTGAGCCATTAGATAAGGAGGTTTTGAAATTGGCTTAGAATCAGGAACTAAGTCAACAGTAAACTCAACTTCCCGATCTGGTATTATTCTAGGAAACTCATCAGGAAAAACATCAGGATACTCATTTACCACTGACACATCATTAATCTGAACAGTTCCCTTGTTTTCAACAATGTGTGCAAGGTAAAATTCATTTCCATCTTTTACAAGTTTCTCGGCCTCTTGATAAGTTATCAACAACAAGGGTTCATTCTTGTACACAAACTGAAAGTCTTTCTGAAAAGAAACTTCTTTAGCTCTACAGTCAATCTTAGCATGGTAAATAGAGAGCCAATCCATACCCAGGATAACATCAAACTCTACTAGAGGTAGAACAATAAGGTTTTCAAGTAGTTTCTTTCCACAGATAAGGATAGGAAGATTCTTATAAATTCTTTCTGCCTCAACATTTCCCCCAGGTGTTTTTACCAAAAGTTCAGGAGTCATTTCTTGAGATGGTATTCCCATTTTACTAGAAAAGGTTTCAGAGATGAAAGAATGTGTAGACCCCGAATCAAACAACACACTGGCATAATCTGAAAAAACAAACAAAGTACCCGATACAACTTCATTTGACGGCCCGACATCTGCTGAAGTAGTTGCAAAGGATTTCACCACCCCTTTCTGCTTGTAGTCTAACTGCTTCCCATCACTCAAGCTCTTTTTCGGACACTCATTTGCATAGTGACCCATCTCATTGTACTTATAACATTTCACTAACTGTAAATCGAATTTGGTCTTACCTTAACCTTGATCCTTTTCAGTGCAATCACGAGCCTTATGTCCCATCTTACCACATCGGTAGCACTTTCCAGAATTCAGAAGACATTCCCCAACATGCCTTTTTCCACATTTATCACAAACTGGAAACTTAGTTTTCTTACCATCAGACTTTTTTGAAGAATTCTTACCTTTCTCCTGCCACCTCGGTCTCTTATTCTGTTGGTTGTTATAGAACACTTGATCATCGGAAAACTCCATTTCCACCTTCTCAGCACATCGAACAAGCTTTTCATAACTTTTAAACTCACGAGAAGCTAATGCACTTTGATATTTTGGATTTAATCCTGAGTAAAAACGATTGATTTTACTATCAAGGTCTCAGATAAAATTTGGAGCATACCTTGCCAATCGAGTGAACCTTTCTTCATAGGTATCCACTAAGTCTTCCTCTTGCCTCAATTCCAAGAATTGTTTTTCCATCCTAAGTCGAATAGCCTTAGGAAAATACTTCTCAAGAAACATACCTTTGAATTCATCCTATTCGAGAGAATCAATCTCATCAGGGTCCCTGATATTTTTAACCATCGACCACCACTGATCTGCCTCACCCTCCAAATGGTAAATAGCAAGACTAAACTTTTGATTGTCTGAACACCCCATGAAATCGAAAATCTTCTCCAGTGCTTTAATCCACCCTTCAGCTAGCACAGGGTCAGATGATCCTCTGAATGATGGGGGATGTTGCCTCATGAAATGTTCCACCACTGACATGTTCCTCTGCAGTTGATCTGGGTGATCTCGTGCATTGATACCACCACCATTTATAGCCCGAGTCAACTGCGCCATTACTACAACAAACTGTTCAGTTCCAATTCCGACCATCTCAGGATGCTGATTCGGAAGGTTATTTCCTTCTGTATGCCTTCCTAGCACTTCTTCCCTGTTTCCTCTGCAGAAAACCATTCTGAACAAACATGTCTTAGATGAAGCAAAATGGTAATCTTTAAATGCTATATCATTTCAATTTTTTTTGGATAATCATTTAATAGAATTCTAACTCCTAAAGTTAACTAAACCGACCTCTCATACCAACTATAGGGCCCTAGCCTTAAACCTTACTTAATCTTTAGTTATTACAAGATTACACATTGAGGATCTTTTCGGGTTTAGAGTTTTAGAGAATTAGATCATAAAACTTGCATTACATTCCACATATAAACAAAGTGGTTACATAAAGACAGTATTCTTCATTCCCATCAATGGAAACATATTTAAAATAAAACATGTATTCTTTCTTGACACTTCCTTGACACTATCATCATATCATGTACCTTTCCCTTGACCTGTGAAAAACATTTCAAAAAAACTTGGGATGAGCATAAAAAGCTCAGTAAGGGATATAAAAATATGGAAAGGAAACATGGGTACATATATACATAAGGATGAGATCATACTTTACCCATAAAACATAAGCACTTTAACATACCTCATCAAATCATGAATAAATCATAGAAATCATAAGACATAAAGGTAACTTGAGGCATTCATAACATTCTTACGTAGGGAGTAACCCTCTTGGTTATGTTTGGAATACCCATCACAATATATTCCCTAAAATATCTTCGGAGAAACCTTAACATTTCACTCCTTCGCATTACCCAATGCATTGGAGAGCTATATCGGGCTCACCCACCCTTAGTCTATCACGGAACCACCCGTCTTCATAATAATTCCCAAGAACCTCAACATAATCGTATCACACAAAACATGCATAAAGGAAACATAACATTTTCACCTTTCAATCACAAGATATCAATACAACACATTGATATAAAAACATTATGAAAACAATTTTCAATACCAAAATAACAGAAAAGTAAAACATGGTATTTATTTTTCTTTTAAAAAAAGGTATGGCTTGTAGAGGAAGCCAAAACTCAAATAATAGTCACGGCGGCGGAGAAGTCGTTGTCGCCGCATACGTACGATAAAAACATTACCTTTTTTCGTTTAGTAAACGCTTCGTATAAAAAAGATTCCTTTTGGATAAACGTAAAAGTCAAAGGGGTTTATACACCATATAAAATAAGGTTGTGTATAAAAAACAATATGCCTCAATGAAAGGAGATTGAGACGAAGTCCCATACCTCGGGTCCGACTTGACTCGATCATTATTTAATGTCCTGAATAATAAACTTGAGTTAATTTCTACTTGTTTAATAACCTCTTTCAAGTTCATTATTCCTTTTCTATCACTTATTGCCATGTCATGAACACTATGTAATTATTTAAGTTAATAACGATCGTTTTAACGATCATTGGTACTTGAGTCAAAAATAAGCCCTTTATAATTACATGTTGTTCATGTATCCATTATATCCAGAATTATAATAATGATGTATATATCATATATATCCAGTATATACATGATTTTTAATATTATATAATCATTTAGAGGTAAGAAATGAAATGCACCGTTAATGGAGACAGTAAGCCGTACGTACGCATGAACGCTACTTTCATTTCTATTTCATATTTATAGAGTGGAATCATAATGATATAAGAGTATATTATAATTCCAGTATAATAACATATATAATATCATTAACTTTATCCTTTACACATCCCACATATGGTATTAAGGAATCAAATCACTCTCAGGGGGCGGTAGTCCGCACTTCCTAAAATGAAGATATCGTGTTTACCCATAATGGAAACAATAATGGTATGCCATAAATGAAAAATATAGAAGCTTAAGGAAAGAATAAACATATTATATATCATATATAAAAATAGTTACATCATAATGGCCACCTTTGAGGGTGTTAAATGAGTATTGAACAATCATCGTTTCGGGAGGTAGAATTTCGCCATCCACAGAAACCATATGTTCTTTAACTATTTGATGTAGTTGTGTGAGAGTGTAGCTCGAATAAATCTTATAAAAACATCCTAGTATATTGAAGATACTGGTGTTGTTACAAAAGAAGTAAATAAAAATAGTTTAGGGGGTTGGAGAAGCAAAATAAAACAAATGAACATGAGAGAATGAATTACCTTTAAAAGTATAACTCCTTTTGATTTGAGCCTAAAGGATTCCTTTGAAAGGATTCTTCCCAAAGGGAATCATCTAGGATGAGGAGAGGGATGCAGAGAGAGTAAATGGGCATGGGATGGTCGAGCCAAAGGCTAGAGGAGTGTGTGAAATGAGGTAGAGGTGGGGGCCTTTTATAAGAGGAGAGGAGGGGCAATTTTGGAAATCATGAAACTATTATTTTATTTTCAAAGGTGTTTCGAATTTATAAGGTCCCACATTGATATATTTAGAAGATAAGATGATAGGGCTTCGAAATATTCCCATACAATAGGTTTTGGACTTGTTTAGGTTTTAGATATTACATTATCTTTCCATTTTATTTAAATCGTTAAATAATGAGGTCATCGCTTCATCATCATGATGTCATAAATAATTTAATTTATTTAATGTCTAAAAATTATAAAAAAATACTATGATGTAGGAAATATTTTTAGATTTCCAATGACTATTTATAATCAAAAATCTGATCTTTATAACCCCATGTAAAAATTGTTTTCGTAAAACATATTATGTTTGTGTCATTTTTACTTTTACATTAAATAAAAAGTTATTTATGTCATTTCCCAACCAAAGTGGCTCCATGGGGTCCCCAAGTTGACCCATGGCTTTTCTTGGTCGGCCATGACACAACCAATGAGGTCAGGACATGTGTCAAGCTCATCTTATTTTATTAAACCATTATTTTTATCTTAAACTACACTAATTACCACTAATCACGATTAAAAACTTAATAAGTTACTATTCACCAAAAAAATTATTTTTAATCTCATTGAACCACATTTTACTTCTTAATGACAACCATGTATGTCGGATTTTTGAAATTCAAAACACAATGATGGAAAAATTTCATTTAAACGGAAAATCAGTTTTTATAAGTACCACTTAGTGGTTTCACTATTCATCAAAAATTGAAGTTTTTCAGAAAATTACCAAAAAATCACCCTAAGCTATATTTGATATTCATAATTCAAAAATGAAGTCTATTTTACAAAATTAAAAACATATAAGTCACATTAATTAATTGAATAATTAATTCCCGCTGTCAGAGCAAATAGCGTGTTTTTATAAAACAATAAGTATCAAAAGATTGACACCAGTTTAAGTCTAATTTCAAAGTGAAATTGATTGAAATGACCACCATTGGATTAAATGGTAAAAATATATTCAGATTACACATTAAGACCAATTCAAAAGATAATCTAATCATATAAATAAATTATATTGAGAACCAGTTTTGATGTAAAATGCAGTATTTTTCACTATTCATTAAAAAATGAACATTGTCCGAAAAATACCAAAAATTCACACAAAGTAAATTATGATGTCCCAATCATAAAGAATAAGTTTATTTTGACAAACATAGCTTATAAAATTTTCAAAATATAGATTTAAAAATGGTTTGCCATCAAAAGGCAGTAAAACAATCTTTTAAAAATATTAGTGTATTCCATGCTTAAGATTGGATTTATTTTCATTTTAAGCCTCTAAAACACTATCTAGTTCATTAATAGACATATATAAAAATATCTATTATTCATTACTTACTTGGGATGTTACATTTACAGTATATAAATCATGATATAAATATAAGAACCAAAGATATAACAAATTAAGACACATGCAAAAAACAAAGTAGATATTACCCAAAGTGAAACCTTAACATATAATTGTTAACAAACAAGTAATATAAAGATATAATAAAAAAATATATGGTATTATAATTAATAATATAGTTCTGTGATATATTTATAATAAATTTATATTAATTATACATGAGGTTTGTGTGAGTACTACGAGATTCAAGACACAAGTAATGAGAATTTCATCTCACTCCATATTTCTGTGAGATACATGCCTTATTTGCCGATCAATTATTTTTTGTGTTGTATATATTACCCATTAATGTATTCTATGAATCTTATTAATAAATATATGGGTATTTATAGAACCATTTTATGATCTTTCTACCATTGGGTTTATGTTTCAAAAGTTACCAAATCAGTAATGTAATTTTTGTCTCAATTTTCCTCCTTTCAGAAACATGCCATGTTATGAACATATATTTTTATATGAGGTATATATACTAAATTTGAAATGTTATATCATGAATCTAATTTCTTTAATTATATTTTAGTCTTAATGTAATTTTATTTTCTTACATGGGGAGTATGGTTCAAAGTTACCAAGTTATTAGAGTTTATTGAAATAATCTCATCACTTTTCAAGATTATTTATTATTATGATTTATTTGATAAAATATTATGATCTATATCTCAAGGATGACAGTGAATTTTAATCTCGTATGGTTATTCATGATATATACCATTTTCCACTCATTGGTACATAAGATAGTTAAGAAATTTGTTTTAATAAAGTCCAACTTTACCTATCTCTTCTGTAGGAAATATATGTTCATTTAAAACCATGTATTCTAAAAGGTTTCAAAAAATGTTCAATTATTCTACTATGATCTTTAAAATAAATTTTTACACATGTTTTTTATTTTTTAACATAATGTTTTTTAATAAGTAATCTTCTTGTTGTTTTCTGATCGAGGCACCTTTCTAAAATTTTTATAGTGTAAAAGGGATGTTCAGAGTGTTCGGGTTTATCCAATATCATGATCAACATTACCTTTAATCTCAATTTAAAATATTAAAAAGTCACTTTCTTTTAATGAAGAAATTTTTTTCCCAATATTCTATAAATTAATTTTTTCAAATTATTTTCAAAGAAAAATATTTCCAAAACGTTTTCGAGCTATTTTATATGTTTTCAAGTAAAATAGTTATAAAAATGTTTTCCATATTTCTTTATAAGTTTTATTCCCATGAAAATGGTTTTAAAAATCCATTATGTTTTTAAAAACCCTTTTCCAAATAAGAAATAATATTTTCCTAAGGAAATGTTTATGAAAGATATTTCAAAATATTTATTCGTCTAAGAATACATCAGTTGATGTTACTCATGAATTTCTTGGAAGTGATCTAAAGGTTCAATTCATATTCTTTATTTGAATAGTTTATGATTGATGTAATGGTATTTATAAAACCCATTTCTCTTTAATGAGTTATATTTTTATGAAATAATTTTTTCTTTAACAGGATATTTTTTTGATGAAATGATTATCAAACTTGTATATTTTCTCATATGTTAGGATATGATTACATTTTTATGAAACCCATTTCATTTCATCATTTATTATATGATTGTTTATGATTTTGTGGAACATGTATGTATGATTAAATTATGACATGGGTGGGACCTATATCTACCTCCAATGAATTGGGTAAAAATTTATATATCACGAGATAGACATAGATGGAATGATGAGTGAAATTGGTTTAGTAATAAATGGATGGAATGGGGAGTGAACCCAATTCAATAAATTACTTTTCCCACTAATATGGTCTTGATAGTGATGCCTTTGGTACTATGGAAATAATATTATATGCTTATGTGTTTTCCGTAAATCCATGTTTTATTCATATGTTATGCTTTTATGGATTATGTTGTTTATTTTCTTACGATACATGCCTTATGAACTATCAAGATTTATTCCATGATACATGTTTATGATATTTGATATGAAGGGTATGATCTTCAATTGTTTTTATAACGTTCCCATACCCCTAGGATCATGTTTATGCTTTCATGTCTCCCTTATTTACCTTTAATGAGCATCTGAGTTTACCCTTTTTTATGTTTCCTTCCCTTGGTTATAAAGATATGAATTATGTTTGATGCCTCTAAGAATGGGGTTAGTGATGAAGAACCTAGTGAGAGATAATGAAGCTCACTTCCCTACAGTGTTTATGTTTCCATGTTTCCAAAGGCACTAGACTAATACAGTCTTTGGGTGTCTGCTTGTTTAATGTTTTAATTATTTCAAAAAAGTGATGTAATGTTAATGTATGTAAATATTAGGGTCATTATGGAGACACCTATTATGACCCTTGGTATTCTATTTAGATCACCTTGTATGGGATCAGGATTCCACCCCTGATTTGACAGACTAATTTATTATGCTACATGTGTTGTTTCATATTTAGATTGGAGGAAAATTTATGATGACATGAAAATGAGACCCTAAGACAAGAATAAGTATTGGGGTAGGCCTTACTTAATTTCTTTGTTCACAATGGCCCTCGTATACATTCATGACTTGCGCAATTACCACTTTTTAGACATCCTTCATAGGCTGAAGGAGGTGGTATTGGTTGGGTGTCCATTTAGGAACCTAGACCGAGGTGCTTATTATTTATTATTCCTTTCTTACATTGTTTATTATTATAGAACAATATCATTTATTTACTATATGAAATGGATTTTCCTAGAAACTATGGGTACCAAACTATGAAGATTGTATGTCACACCCTGCTTGAACCACCCTTGGAAACCAAGTATATTTTATGATCACAGGTATGGATAAAGGGAAGTGTGCAACTTCTAATGCTTTATTAATCTACAACTTTAAGATAGAGCACAAGACAGAGGACTGAGACTATGATTGAGATGCTTATAGTACCGTTTTTTTCCTTTTTGTTTATTTCTTAGAATGTAGTATATTCTTGTATCCCCAGATCCCCCTGTACTCTCATTTTTATATAGTATTATGAACATCATTATATTTTGTATATATGTATTTATTTATCTTCCTCTTGGTTATTTATTCTGCATGGATTATTTCATTACTTTGGATACTTATTATCTCTTGTTTACCATTGTGCATACTCTGATCTATAAGGGAATAGTCTCCCCATAGTCACACCATAGTCCCTCACTACTAGTCGGTATCCTTTGGCATTTTGGGAGGCATTATTGAGGTCTTGTGTCCCACCATCTTGGGGCACTGGTAAGTGGTCCCCAGGGCAGGATGCTACAGTTGGTATCAAAGGAAGTATTTTAGAAACCTTAGAAACTAGATTTAGGGAAACATAGATTAGATAACATAAACCTATGATGGACGTTGAGGATAATTATATAATAACATTATAAAGAAACCATGTTTATTATTATGAGATTTGATGCACATAAAGTTATTAATTTATGTTAAGTATTTCACTACTTTTGGGATTATACATTATGTTTTATAATGACCTGAACTAATCTGGTAAATGTCTTTATTTAGAAATGGAACCTAGAAGAAGCAATGTGTACCTCACCAGTGCACGTGATCCAAAAAGTAAGAATGATAATTCCTTTTATGGGATTAAGACAATATTTTTAAGAGAAGTAGTATCCCAAAAATTTTTATCATATGAGGACATAGTATCATGTGCTAATTAGGTAGATAAATAATTATCTAAGTATATGGATTCATAGGGAAACATGAGAAGAATATGATAGCTATGAAAAATATGGATAAAGGGAAGAAGGGAAAGAATTATTTTCCCACATGTGATAATTTGAGAAAGAAATACCCTGTACTTACTTAAAAGGATTAGTAGTTTTCTACATGTGTGGATAGAAAGGACATTGTGATTTTGATTGTATATGAAAGATATTTTTTTTCCAACATACAATGATTCATATAAAGATATGCAAGGCACTATGAAAATTAATTCCCCACACATAAAGGGAATATACCTTAGAATGATTTAAGGAATCAAGGTCAAGCTTATATTGTTGACACAACTGAAGAGGAATGATTAATGTGCTTATATATGGATTCAAGAATTGTAATATTTGAGTATTTTATCAATGATGTACTAGTTATGGTAATCATGAAATATATAATAATTGTAATGTATTACTATTTAATTAAGGATTTGAAAACATATTTTGAATGGTACTGATGAATAAGAAAAAAGTTTCAGTGAAAAGCATAACTTTTTTAAAAATAGATGATTGAGGGAAATATAACCTTTAATATGTTCCTAATGTTGAGATAATGATGTTGGGATAAAGAGATGATTGATATAGATAATGTAAATTGGATAGTGGTGACTACCTTGAAACTGATTAATGATTTTTTGAAAAAGTGGTTTATGCCATCATTTATGGAGTTTACAACACTCTTGCATTTAAGGAATATATCCAATACACTATATTTTTTCTCAATTAATAAGTAATCCTGCATGTTTTCAGTAAATTTTTACAGAAATTATAGTTATTATCATATTACAAGAGAATACATGAGGAAGCTATTCACATGTTTGATATGTGATGATTTAGATCTACTTTATGTTTTTTGGATTAATTATTTGTTCATTTTTCAAAATCGATGACCTTATAAAGTTTTTTATTTTGATATTTCAGAAGGGAAATAAGGTTATCCATTTATAAAATAGTTTAAGTTGATATTTTGTACAAGTTTTTAGTGATTAATGTATTAATTTACCATATTATGCAACATGTGCTAAAAGATTAAGTAAGAATAGTTTAAGGAAAAACCAAAGGATAATATCATGTTTATAAAATAGAAACATATCAAGTAACTATATTTCATTATATTCTTATAGTGTTAAATAATTCATTAACTCTATTAAAAAGTGTCTTGAAACAATTTTTCTTCCAATTATCATCATTTTTTATGATATCAATAATATTCTTCACACATCTAGTTTATGGATTTCTAGTCCTTAAATTTAACATAAACATGTTCTTTATTTCTCTCCCTCAGTATTTAAGTGTTACTTTTATTTTCCATATCCACGTCTTCATTTTAACCAATGTCATTCTATTTGGAAACCCAGTTATGTGACTATTCCAGATGATTTTTTTACTTCTTTTCTCTTTTATTAAGAGGATATTTTTTTAACACTTTCAAGATGTGGGTTTTCAAAAAATTTATTTACAAATTTTAATCCATTTTTTACCAATATATTGTTTTAATTACAAGGATGCAATTTATTTAAGGTGGGGAGAATGTAACACCCTGGAATTTTAAAATATGAACATCATATTTGATAGCGTGTATGACGAGAATCACCAATCATAGAAAGTAATATAAAGAATTTAGATTTTATGATATATTTTCTAATTTAAATAAATTAAATATATTATATAGATTTAAATTCACCTAATTCTAAGTTATGTTTCTTTAAAGGTAATCACGAGTTTCTTCAAAAGCATGCGCTACACATAAGACCGGGTTTTACCCAACAACAATATACTGTTAATATTATTATTTAAAATTAGAATTATCTTCTTACTGATAAATTCGATGTTATTTATAGGAATAAATAACTAATAATAACATATATTTGAATTAATTTGTTACTAAATAATTAGAAATGAATACAAAAAGCAATTGGATATAAACAAAATGTTTTTATAAAAAACTATTTTTATATAAAAAAGGAGTTTCATCTTAATAAATTAAATTAATTACTATTATTTAATGAAATTAATAAAATTTATATATTATATAATAAATAAATTTTTTACATTTATCCAATATATTTAATAGGTATAAGATAATAACAAATACAATTTTAAACATAAAATCTATATTTTTTAAAGGCAATTTTGCCGCCTTTTAATGAAGAACTTGTTTTAAAACCAAATTTTAAAACTTTTATAAAATTTATTTGATAAAATAAACTCAATTTTTAAATATTATTTTAAAAATTATTATATTATTATTTTTTTCATTTTTCTGAGGAGTTTCATTTTTTGATGAATAGTGAACAATACTGAATTTTTATTTAAAACTAACTTTTCATATAAATAATTTATAATGCTATATCATATTTTGAATTAGTTTTAAAGTCATAATAGAAAAATTATACCTCTATTAAACCAATTTAAGTAATTTTAATCATTGTTTATATTGAATTTAGATATAAAAACTTAATAAACTTTTGAACGTTTACACTTTAAAAACCTATTTTCTCTTTCTGTTTGTGGGATTAATTTTAAATTAATTTCTACCAATTATTTGATTTGAATTTTGAAAAATGGATTCCATATTTATAATAAAAAAAATTATAATTTATAATAAGTTAAACATAATATTTTACCAAAATAATTACTAAAAATAGATAAAATTAATTATAGAAATTAAGAGAAAAATGAGTTTATCAAGGGGATAAACTTTAAATTTAAGGGAAAAATGACCTAGAAACTTTTCCAACACCCATTTTATGGAAATATTTCGACCATTTACCCTATTTTATCTAAAAGTATTCATTATTGGAGGCACATTAGTAAGGGAGACCTCCCAATAGTGTTTACTTTTTCGTATTTACAAGAATACCACTCCTCCTCCACTATAAAAGGGCACTCACTCCCCTCACTTATTCACACCTCCCAAGAAATATGGATCAACCAATATACGAAACAATATCTCCCTAACTTCCCTCCCCTCATACTAAAATAATTATTTTTGGTATAATGAAAATATTTTAAGGTTTTAGTGGAAACCTAAGGAGGATACCTGAAGAAGAGGTAATGGTCTTTTAAAATAATTTTTATTTTATTTCATTCTCCATCTACTTAAATTTATATTATATAATGATTATATAATAACCTCAATATATTAAATATACTAATATGTTTTTATGTTAAGGTTATGACCTAAAAAATAAAAAACTTCTATATAATTGGATACACAATCATATTTTGTGTGTACGACGGACTACCACCTCACGTACTGATGTTGTTTGTTCTACCATTACCACCTCTCAAGGTTGGGAATAATGATGTACATACTATTTATATATAATATATATAATATATATAATATATATGATTTATTTATTATTATTTAGTTATTATATAACACATAAATTTATGCTTTCCATTTTGTGGGAATACGACAATGTCATTCAAGTGTACGATGGACTATAGCCTCACGATGCGATGTGATTCATTCACGATTTAAATAGAATGTATTATGGTAGAGTTTAATAAAAATATGAGATATATATGAAATAAAAATGATACTATAATACCCACACACACACACACATATATATCACTTACTTTTAATTTTTTCAATATGAATTAAAATGGAAACAACGTTTATGTGTACATATGACCTATCGTCTCCATGAATGGTGTATTTCATTTCCTTTCAAAAAATTTTATGGATTTGTATAAAAACATATATGATAAATATTTATGATATTTAAATCATTTTTACATTATTTATATGATGATATCATGATATAAATAATAGAAACCAAAAATAATAGGTCAACACATACTCAAAAAACAACGCAATTGACACCCAAAACAATGAAAATAATGAATGATTATTAACAAACGGGTGATATCTTATTATAAAAGGATCACATATGATATTATAAATATAATTATGATTTTTTATATGTTAGTAAAATTCTTAAAACCAATATAAATAATGTTAAAGAGCATTCAACCAAAATTAAGTGCAATATAAGGGATTTCTTAACTCAATTTCCACTAATTGGGTTAAACTTATATGTAGTTGATTATGTCCTGATAAGATTATTATTGTAATGAATTTTTATTATATTATTTTATAATTACAATTTTTTATACAGATTTATAGTGGATATAAATATTTGATTCATTTATTAATTCTCACTTTAACGTTATGATCAATTTAAGGGTTTATTTCTCAATCACTTTCTAATTGAGATTGTTTATTATTGAATATCAGTTGAAGGAAATTACATAAAATTTCACTAATAAACCATTCCATTATATTATCCTCTAGTTATTAATGATCTCTTTCAACTAATAGTACCATTTTTTTAACTCTTTGTTACTTAAAATGTTTTAGAAAATGTTTTCATAAAAATATGACTTCATTCCTCTCTTCAATCAAAAATATGTTTTCTTCAAAAACTAAGTTTTCTAAAAAAAATTAATTTTGTTAATATTTTAAAAATTATTTATTAAAGTGTTTTCAACCAATTTTACTATTTAAGAAATGCTTTTAAAGAAATATTTATGTCAGTTTAAAAAAAATGCATGTTATAATTTTAATGAAAAAGCGAAAGAAAAATTTATTATAACATGTATAGAATGAAAATAATTTCCAACTGTCATGACTGATTAATTTTTTAAGGATTATTTTATAATTTTTAAATTTAATTTTCAATGAAAATTATATTCAATTTTTTTATGAAATTATAGTTTTTAAAAGTTATTTTCAAAGAAAATGATTTTCATAAAGTTTTTCGAAATAAAAAGAATATTTTACTAAAGAATGGTTTTAAAGATCATTTTTGGTATTTCTAGTAATTAATGAAAACGAACCATTATTCTTAAACCAATGAGTATATATTTTTTGGAAACCATCCTTAATATTCCTCAATGACTATTATGCTCACTTTGAATAAGGAAAATATTGACACTCCCTTCCTTGATTCATTTTTATTTCCATTAAATTTACCTTGAATTATTCACTTTAGCATGGATATTAAAATTTCAGTAAATGAAAATATTATTTATGATGGATATATTTATTTTCTAAATCATATACCTTTTTTACATATGGTATTTACTTTAAAATTTATTGATTAACTAGGGAAATATTAGTAAATCTGTATCCTTTTCTCAATATGAATACTTGATAAGGCACTTTATTTATGAGTTGAATCGATTATTCGATATATTAGGAATGATTTGGATTAGTATGATATGGGTTTAGTGAAATTTAATGTTATCCCTTCGATATATCTGTTGTCTTGTTGGAAAAAATTAGTTGGCTACAAACCCTTCAAATTTGTAACCATGTAGTTTTAAATTGTCTCATGAAAGGTCTTAAAAGTAGTATGATTAACCATCTTTTGAAAGGTATTTATGGTAAAGTATTCATGTGAATATGAAACATAATGTCTAATATTAAAGAATTTCCTTCATTCATATTTAGTTAGTTTTATGCATGATATTTTCACTATGAAAAAATTTATGTATTCATTTTATTATTAGTTTATTGATTAAATGACATGTATTTCAATTATTTACCTATCCATATTGATTATGAATTATACAATTTTTTAAATGGAATGTGTTTTCAGTTATTTACCTTTCTATATTATTTATTCACTTTATTCGTAGATTATTGTTTACGTGGTATGTGTGTTCAGTTATTTATATTTATATATTGATTATTCTCATTGATTTATTTTTTTCATTCGCTAGATTTGACCCTTAGTGATCATTTTAGCTCACCATTATTTTTTTTATTTCTCTAGGATTCCATGAAGTATACTATGAATGATATATAAGGATACATTATATGGAATAAATATATTTTCAAAAAAAATTGTAATTTTGTGTATTCAAATGTAATGTAAAAATCATGTATGTATCTAGTTTACCAAGACTACAACTAATTAGTAATTTAGGATTCATTTCCTTGTATCTTATTGTAATTTACTGGTAATAGGAACTGAATCTGGGATTTTTTGGTCAGGGTCACTATACATATTATTCGAGTATAAAATAATTAGGTTGAATTTATTTATTAAAATTATTCACAATGTATTTAGTGAATACATGGAACAATATTATGAAAACGAACATTATTTTAATATTAATGATTCATATAATATTTATGAGACATACGAGTCAGGTCAATGACTTGGTTTTCTCAAATAATATATTTATTATATATTACAAGTAATTAATTAAATATAAATTGTTTTTATGATGTAGTTAGTTCATCATAAATATTTATTTATATCTTATTTAGTGGGTATTGGATATACGAGGGTTGGGAAACCCTTTTAAATTATTTTTTCATCCAATATATAAGTTGACGAGAAACACTGTTCCAATTACTCTTTATCCATTTGGAATTGAGATCTTATCTCTCTTCTTGTATTTAAAAGACAGGAAGACTCTTTCTAAATGATCAATCCAATAATGTCATCATGGATCATAGGAACAGAGGTAAAGTGATTGCTGTGATGTTAAAGGATTCATTAGATATCTATTCTATCACCCAAAATTTGACAAATGAAATTATTTTGGAATCATAAAGAATTTTTGGATGATATATAGGCATTTGAGCTCAGATCCTTTGAGAAAAAAGTACTGGAGACAAGATGTAGTTGAATGTTCCACTGATTTGAATGAGTTAAATGTTTGTTTAAATTTTGTGCATAATAAATTTATATAATATCCTAATAACTTTATTAGGGATTGAATCACTATAAAAAATAAATTTACGTCACTCTAGTGATGAATAATTTTATATTATGGTCCACAGAATTCCACTGCATGCCTCGGTACCTGCATTATCCTCAGACTGATAAAAAATATGAGTGGTCAATTCAAATTCTAGAGGGTATTCTGTAATCCTATGTTTTCAAATTTAGTGATTATTGGGAGTATTATCTTGAACTTATAGAGTTTTATTATAATAATATCTTCCATGCATCAATAAAAATGTATCCTTTTAAGGCTTGATATGGAAGGTTGTGTCGTTCACCTTTTTAGTGTCTAGAGGTTGGTGAGTCAGTGCTCATTGTATCTAGTTTCGTACAGTAGGAATATGATAAGGTTAGGTTAAATAGAAATAGGTTTATAACCATGAATATAAGGCATAAATATCACTCTATAATTGATCCGAAATTGGTTGGTAACCATGCAGAGCAAGAATAAATCTCACTCTGACCATCAGAGAAGACCACTAGAGTTTGATATTGGTAATCAAGTATTTTTTTGGGTGTATCTTAGGCTAGGGAAAACTCTGTATTAGAATGTAATGTAATATATTTCCCATGTTCATTTGGATATTTGAGGTAGTGGATATTATTTTTCTCATGGCATACTAATTGGCTATTCTACAACACTATAGTTCCATAAAGGACATGTTTTTCATGACACAACTTTAGAGATATCACCACGATCCTTCTCACATGATATATTTGTATGATGTTGAGATTTATGCATATTATTCTTTTAAGGAGTATCCAATTCATATTATGTACCATAATATGAAGAATCTATAAGGAAAGATCATTCCCCTAGTATAATTAAAATCAATACACGGGAGTGTGTATGAGGAGACCTATGAGAGAGATTCATATTTATAGGTGCAGTAACCTTAATTGTTCATTAATACCTCTTAGTTTTTCATGGGAACACAGAATGGGGATAAGCTATTATATGGTGGGGAGGTTTCAAGATTCCACCATTCTCTAAGTACTCTCTCAGTTTAATTTTTGGTTGAACTATTTTTTTCTTATAAATAAAACCATATACCCAGTTGAATTAGTGTTTTGGAGGTTCTTGGGGGATTGGAGGAGGAGGACTAATGATGACTAGGAGTAGAATATAGAAATAGAGATGATGTAGTGCAAATGAATAGCTAGTGAGTTGGGCAGTAGATCAGGAAATCTATAGTAGGACCATCAGTTAGCCGATATGGTTCATAGGGGGTACTGGAATGCTGCCTGGCACCATTGGCTAGCTAGTGGAAGCTAGCTGTTATCTAGTGGTGCTGAGATATGCTGAGATAATGAGATGAAAAATAATTTTTCTTCCATAAAAACCCCCATTTAACTTGTAATTAATACTCCTTTGAACCTAATTATTTTATTATGAATTTGAAGGGTTCTATAAGTCTTCTTTTTCTTCTCAAACACTTTTCCTTGGTTCCTTGATCTGTTATTTGATCCAAATAATTAGATATGACGATTCATTGTTAGAATGAGTGTTTTACTCTTAGTTTCATCCTATATATTCTTCTTACAAACTTGATATGGTAAATATATCACTTCTAATAGTGTATTTTGGCATTGTACATTGACCCAAATTCTTTATTATTTTCTCTTTTTATCCTCTCTTAAGGGAGGTGGTCTAACACATCCCCCTAAAGGCCTACCTTGGTTTTCTAATATGTGCAACATTTATATTCTCACTGGAAAACCATACGTGAGACCTATTATGAATGTAATTTTCTTTTATAGATCAAATACTTATACTAAGACCTCTCATGGATCCCATCTATTATGTTAGTGGTGATACTTGGACTTATGTCCACACGAGAGGTGAACCTACCCTTAACCCTAGGTTGGAACTAAAATTTTATAAACTTAGTGCCTAATGTTGAATTGGGATTTGTTAATGGATTTGATTATTTGTGAATTGTATTGACATGTAAATTAGTATAATTAGGTTTGTGTGACACATTAATCAGAATTTTCAATAATGTTAGGTTATTGGCATGTTGGAATGAAACAAAAATTTGGATTAAATTAATGATGGAATGAAACTAAAATTGGATAGATAATTGGTAATTATAATGAATTAAAAAATAAGGAATATGTTATCATGTTTTTCATGTTTGGTGATTTTGTATGCATCAAATCTTTTTTGGTGCCTGAGGGTGAGACACATTATGGATTGGTTCTTAAAAGAAAGATGCATGTATGATTGATTCCTGAGGGTGAGATGCATATATACATGGTTCCTGAGGGAATGAAGTGTGGTTTCTTGATTCCTAAGGATGATATGATAGGTTTCTTAGATCCTAATGTGAGGTTACATGGTTACATGATTCCTGATAGTGAGATACATGGTTATGCTAGTGCCTGAGGGTGTAGTGCATGATTACACGCAATACATAAAGGAAGGATTTAGAGGTAAGGGAATAAAGATCCCCCCAATCATTTTCACCAAGGTTCATGGATATAGAAATATTTCATTGGACCAAAGTATATGTGGATGACCCCAGGATTAAACATAGCGCTCGAGGGCCGGTGAGTTTATTTGGGTGTTTACTTATTACTGATATCAAATAAATTTTTCATCATATTATTTCATTCACTATTCTCAACCTAAAATTTTCTAGACATAATTGATGGTGGAATATATATCTTGAATCATACCTTGTTTGGGATGCCATTTGGTACCCATGAAGACTTTATAGATGTAGGTTTGGACAAGTGAAAGTGCCCAATGATTGATTTCTTTATTTCTTGATGATACTAGATCATAGAGATAGTACCGAGCATGAGGATTGAGATTGATGTTGAGGATATTTATTTTAGTTTGAATTTTATTTGTTTCTTATATGAGTTTTGACATGAAATTTAGTTGGCATATAGTATAACATGAAATTATTTATTATGTTTGGATTTATTTAGAATTAAACTATTTATATATTGTATATTATATATATTGATTGTTTAACTAAATTTTCCACTGTTTTATTATTATGTACCGTACTGTATAGTCTCCTCACTATGAATATTAAACCCTCACCGCTATTGGTAGCCTATGGAATTGGGATAGTGGACCTGAGGTCATGTGGTGACCTATATCTATCATGTGAGGGGAACTGGTTTGAGAATGTAACAATTGATATTTTTTGAGGAATAAAGATTGAGAAACCATTTGGTAGTATATATGATTTTTTATGGTTTAATGTCATTATGATTCAAATTATACTGGAAAAACACTATTATATTTTATATAATATATGATTAGAGAATATAAATTTTGGATATATGACTTTATGATTGATCAATATTGTTTTGAGAGAGATTTAAATTGATATTGAAATAATATAGGATCAAAATGTTCGAATATTTGGGTTTAAATTTTATTCTGGAATATTTTTAAGTGCTTTATGGTTTTTTATTTATAGAAATATTTATGTTTAAATTTGGGTGTTATTATTGAGTTTTTGGAGGTTAATGCAATATTTCTTCATATGGATGTTTATTCATATTAAGTATTATATTAACTTGTACTTACCATTTTTGGTTTTGGTTAATAGATATAAAGGAGTATAAATAACTAGTTATGATTTTTTAGATCTTATGATCCATTGAAATTTTATTTTAATGCTCCATGCATGAAAAATTCATCATGGTAATATATCATATGAGATAAAGTAGAGGTAGAAAACAACTCGAAACAAATCTGAAGGATGAAAATGTGCTTATGTAATGGAATAAAATGAATTAAGTAAGTTCTCTAATTCTCTATCATGATGGTAAAATAATTCATCAACTCAAACAAGAGTAAGATAAATCTATTGAGTCTTGTGTGGAAAATTACACCCAACTATTAAAGAATGCTTTTGGAAACATATTCATAATTAAAATTCATATAATAGTGCATACATGGTTTTATCAATATTTAAGATATACCAAGTTTCTTATTAGTAACTTAGAAATTCATTATCATGATAAAATATACATATAAGATTATACCTATGTTAAGATACATTCAGTTTGCTGAGAACAAACTCAAATTACAGGGACACACTTTTTTGTAAGAAGGGGAGAATGTAGCATCATAATATTTCAATATTTAATTCTCACTTAAATAATACTATGTTCGATTGTGTGTACCACACAAAATAATGATCTTATAAAAACTTCAATATACTACTAAATTATTATTATTATTTAAATATAACAGTTATAACCCAAATGTTGGATTGACGAGTATGAACAAGAGTAACCATATTATGAAATATATATATAATTTTTTTATTAATAAAATTAATAATCCATCATAAGTTTACTATCAACTGGTTAAAAATAAAGATAAAATATTTTAATGGTAAAAAAGATATTATTCACAAAACGATTTTAAAATGTACAATGAATTTTTATGATAATTGATTAAATTAATCACTATTGAAAAATGATTCTAATGAAATAAATATATTATACTTAAAATCAAATTAATTAACATTAATTTGACTATATTTACTAAAAAACAAATGAGAATGAAGTTATCTTACTGCGTTAAAAATTCAATTTATTTAAAAATGGATTTTATTACATTATGTATGTGGATATTAAAATTAATTTCCAAAAGTTTTAGAAATTATATTTGATAAAATGGAAATAAATTTTTAAATTAAAATATAAAAATTATCTTATATTTATTTTGGGTGTTTTTTTTTGAAAAGATTGATTTTTGAGAGAATAGAGAAAAATGACGTTTTTTGGAAAACTGTTATTTATTTCCTTTAAATCAAGTAATCTAATAGTACTATTATGTTTTGAATTTAGTTTAAAAGTAACATAAGATCAATTTGATTTAATATAATCTAATTAATTTTATATTAATCTGTATTATATTTGATTTTGGTATAAGTTCATTTTTATGCCTAAAAACATACTTTTCTAAAAAAATTCATTTCAATTAGTGAAATTATATTAAAATTAATTTATTCCATATATAAAAATTGAAATTTTACAAATGGATTTAAAATTTTATATTTGGAGTTTCATATTAATTAATGATTTCAATTTGTTTTTTGGGAAATAATTACTAATAACCATGATAATTTTTTATTACTGTAGAAAAAGGTAAAATGAGTTAATTATGGTTAAATCCATGTAATAAGGTCACAAAGTCTCATATTAATTATTATTAAATGAGGTAAATTTGAAAATTATTAGACTATATTTTAAATTTAGTTATTTTAGTGCAAATTCATCATGATTAAAATAATTATATTGTTTTAAGTAAAGAATAATTATAAAATGCCACTTTCTATATTTTAAGATATCTAATATGTTTTCATAGGAATAAACAATAAATTAAAAATGGCTATAAATGGTTATATTATATATGAATAAATTATTTTTATGTTTATTTTTAAATTTTTTCTAATTTTGTAATTTCCTTAAACACTTATGCAACACCGACATAATACTTGTGCATATAGTAGAAAGATCAAATAATTTTTTTATCAAAATTTGAAAGTATTATTTTTAGATGAATGATGCTATTAAAAAAAATCCGTGGTTAATTATAAATTATTAGTGATGGTTAAAGTTTTTATATTCTAATTCCATTATTATCTTGATTCCATCAAAGTCAAAATATTTGAATAGTCATGAAAATAATTTTTAATGATATGTAATTTTAAAAATTATTTTTTAATCATTAAAAAATCATAAAAATCCCATATTGACACAAGTGGATTGGAATTTATTGGTCCTATCATTCATGGTTCATGTATTTTCCTCTTGTAATTTTTTATATTAAATTCATGACCCTTAAAGATTGAAAATTTGTGAAAATGACATCAAACTTTTCCTATAAAAAGTGTCACACTTCAACAATTTAAAAATAGAAATTGAGTTTGGTTTTTTATAAAAACTATAAACAATTACACCTATAAAATTACATTCCAACAATCCCAATTCCCTAAAGTGACTATAAATATCTACTTTAAATGCTTTATTCTTAATCGAAATGAGGTTATCAAAAGAGGTGGTGTAAGTCTTTACCATTTTTTTCTAAGTTTATTTCTTATTATACCTATTTCAAACCTATCATAACCTTGATAATATTAAAAAATCAATATATTAATTATAATAAATGTTTTTATGTTTATAGTAAAAACAATTTCCATTAACCTTTC
This sequence comes from Viscum album, assembly GCA_963277665.1. Classification (NCBI taxonomy): domain Eukaryota; kingdom Viridiplantae; phylum Streptophyta; class Magnoliopsida; order Santalales; family Viscaceae; genus Viscum; species Viscum album. The sequence goes on from OY728138.1 coordinate 156,595,747, forward strand.
CATCTAATGTAAAATGAACACTTTACCCGTGCTTTTGTGTAGACTACCACATCTATGAAGCGGTGTGATTCATTTTTCATTACCATATCACATAGATGATTATAAATATGGAATTAATTAATATATAATATTTTGATGAAATATTGATTATTTATTAAAGATAAAATATTTTATATCTTCTTAGCCTTCCATTCATTGGGAAATGATAACGTCACTCATGCATATGTGTGGATTACCACTCCCATGAAGCGATGTGATTATTTTTTCATTTCCATATCCCATGGTTGATAATAAGGATAGTTTTAATGAATGTATATGATAATTATAATATAATTATTTTTATTTAAATATATATTATTGTTTAACTTTCTTTCATTCCTTCTAATTGAGAAATGAAAACTCCACCCATGCGTATGTATGGACTACCATCTCCATGAAGTTATGAAATTAATTTTTCATGACTACCATAAATATATGTTTATAAATTTATAATAAATATATATATTTTTTAATTATAATAAGTTTAATATTAGATATATGATTCTACCATGACCTATTTGACCACGTTCAACAAACTGAATCCGTTTTTGATATTAAGAACCGAATGAACTCAAAATGTCCGATGTAAATTTTATCTATTTAGTAACTAAATGAAACATGATAATGATTTAATTAAAATTAATAATAATAATCTTGAATAATTTTATAAATAATATAAATTATTAATATATTTTTATTATTCAAGTGTTATAGAATGTCTAAAATGAGTTGGAACTTGAGGTAATGGATTTTTCTTCAAAACATTATTTTAATGTTTTTATTTAAAAATATTTTACCATCATGTCCATGATATTTTAAATATTTCATTATTTTTCTTATTTTGGCTTAAAATATTGTTAAATATTATTTTCAAATATTTTTTTACTTTCTTTATAAAGGCTTAAAAAATAATCTTTTCAATGTTTCATAAAATGTTTATTTTGAATTGTTTATACAAAAGTATGAAATAATGTTTTTTAATATGCACCGATTGAATGAATTTTCCTATGTTCATAATCATCATTCATTATCAAAATTTTGATACAAACTTTTAATGTTTTCTAAAGAAAATATTATTCCCATTATTCTGTGAATTTTTAGTTTCAAAATATTTTCAAAAGAAAAAGATAATTCTTTTTATTTTCTAATAGACTTCATAAAATCTTTATAAAAGTGTTTTTTAATATATGTAAAAATTATTTAAGGATTATGATGGTTCACTAGGTATATTATCTAATAATACCATCCAAATTATTCATTTGGATGCCTTATGATCTTTCTATTCTATTTATTTACTAGGAAAAATATTGATATTTTTATGCTAGTTGTTCTATATATATATTTATGATATTTATGTATTATATTATTATTCATTTATTATATATGACGAATTCATTGAACTTACTAAGTGATTGTGTGGGTCTCATATTAGTTATCCCCTTGATGCATTAGTAGATCTCATGGGACAAACTAGCTTGGGTATTTGGCTTATGTTTTACCTATTTATATATGTTGTATTGGCATAAGTCTTGGAAGGAAAGATTATGATGTCTACCATTATACATTCTATAATTATGGAATCATTTATTGTTATCTATGTCTTTATTTGTATCTTTATCCTTGTATTAATATTATTTTGAAGTTATTGATATGTTTTTATGGAAATATCTTTATTCAACAATATAAACAATTGATCCTTTGATTTAAACGAATATTTTATGACCTTTTAGGGGTCAAAGGTTTAGTTTCAAGGAAATTTTTTCTTTATTTTTCTATAAAAACTTCTTGAATTATGTTTTTTATTTTAATATTGATTATTTAGTGTTTAGGGAAAACTTTGGCCTCAATTTGTGTTCAAGAGTAAGTAAATGATTATTTTGAGATCAATATTTATTTCATGAAAAGAAAAAATTCCTTATGGGTTTTAAATAATTTTAAATGGATCAATGGGGTTCCTATATTTTTATATCCCCTACTAAGATTTATTTTTCTAATACCATGTTTTTAATTTTTGTAATAGATCTTAAGGATGTTTATGGATTACATAAATTTCAATGGTGACATGAATTTAATGAGGAGAAAATTTCATGAATGAAAAATAGGTGTGTAAACATAATAACATATTTTTGTGGAAGAAAATTTACACTAAGTATAATTTCTACTTTATATGTTACATTTTTATTAATTATATGAAACTCTAAACCTAAAGAGTATCCAAGATATACTCAATATTTTTTTACTTTGTAATTATAGAAGTTAAAATTTAATGCTATTTAGTTGGTTTCATAACCAATAACTAAAGAGTATAATTTTAGCATTGGATATAGGTGTATGAGTTCGGGGAACTATAAATAAGACACATGGACATCATGGAGGTTTAAGGTATTAAGAAAAACTTACCGAGTCCAAGTTTCATGGATTAGGAAATGAAATGAATTTCACCATGAATAATTATATAGTTATAAAATAAGATGGTGTAGTTGTGATTAGAGGGAAAAAATGGGAATGTCTACTTTATAGATAGAGAATAAGATACATGTTTTCTATCCAAGGAGTATTAAAATATATTATCGTATAAATGACTTGGTCACTTGAGCTCATAGTCTTTGGAATATTTTGTGAAAAATGATAGTTTTCATGATATCCTTAAACTGTCACATTAGTGTATACACACATGTGATGTATTTCATAAAGTAAAAGTTATCTGAATGATGTAAAAGTTTAAGGACTTGATGCCAATGAGGGTGATTGTATCAGTGCATGTTTATGTGTGTGGACCGATATCACCAAGATACATTGATGGGAAAATATATTATGTACTCTTTATTGGTAATCATAATAGGATGGAATGGTTGATGGTTGTAACCCATAAGAATGATATATTCATTTGTATTACTAAGTATCAAATTAAGGATATAAGGATGATTGTGTATAAAATTATGAAATTATAAACTGGTAATGGAACTGAGTTTACTAATATCTAGGTTGAATGTTATCTCAAGAATCATGGGATAAGAAACCAAGTCTCAATAACGAGATCTCTTAATAAAATTCTATTTTTGAGAGGATAAAATTGTTTATAAACAACATATAATAAAAAATTCTTATTAAGAAAGATCTAATTGAGAAGTTTTTTAATGAAGTAGCCATGAAAACTTTCTATATTTTCAACATAGCTTTATTGTGTTGAGGGGAAGAGAAAAAACCATATTAGATGTGGTATGGGAAGAAACCAACACTTAAATAGTTTTTAATTTTCCGAAATGATTCATTCCCAATTAGAAACATAGAAAGTGATACTCTCATGGAGATAAATGGTTCTTCCTTGGACACTCAGGTAAGATCAATGAATGTAATTTCTTCAATAAACCCCTTAGAAGTATTTTCGTAAGCCTGTATTTCACTATAGTGGATAATAGGTATAATATTAAGTAAAATAGTGATACAATTATAGATGAAAGTGTTGAAGAGGTGAGCTATTCCGAGGGAACACCAGGGGTGAATGAAGATTCTAAAAAAGTCAATAATGATGATAAGAATAAGGTTAGACCAATCACTAAATTGAATCCTAAAATATAAGCTAGAAATAATGAAAATAATATCATCAATAACCAAACAACACTAGTGAAAGTTATGATAATGAAGTCTCTATAGTAAACTTATCTTTTATTATAGGTAGGTACAATGTGTTTTTATGAATCTACTAAAGAAGATAATTTGGTTTAATAGATGCATAAATAGCTCTAAAAATTTTTAAAGAATCAACATTGAGTGATTTTTTGAGGCCACCTATGATTTCTTGAGACCAGTTCACTCATAAGTAATCAAATCCAGCTGGTTACATGACCTCAAGTGGGCCTCCCCATATGAAAGATGATAAAGACTAGAAGTGAGAGTATAATGGTGGTATTATGAGGAGAATATACCCTCTATATTAGTATGAAATAAAATGGAGGAATAAACAAATAGAAAGAAAATAGAGGAAGATAACAATACTGGTAATCAATAAAATAACTGATATCCTATAAATTGCCGATAAATCCAACCATGCATGAACATGCTAAACCATAAATAAAAATCAATTAATATACATCCAATAATATATAAAATAGGTATTGACTAAAAATTAATAAATAAATTATATTATCAAACTCTGGGAGGAATCCCAAGTACATTTTCATCCACTACTCCCATGTCAAGTCCTTAACCAGAAGATAAAATAAAAAAGAAGCATGAGCCAATTACTAAACTACAGTCAGGTGATATATTCGTGTACCAAATAGTGGCCTAAATATGGTGTGAATAAATCTCAATAGTCCATGACCAAAAGTTACTAATGAAAATATAATCTATTAATATAAAATGTACAGTGTGTAGGTATATCAAAAGTAAATTTGTAATGTAAATATAATGCATGCCAAGATCAGGTTCTTAATGAGATGCCTGGCCAACTATATATTATTTGTCTAAATCTAGGTGTCTAAACCATATTTCATTAGGTATCATATTTTAAATAAGGGTCATGATACTAAGAATTCAAATCGGGGAACAAAATTACACTTTTGATATTCCCAAATATGAATGTGAAACACCATGTTCAATATCTTAAACTAAAGGGGTGTGGAGAGTCATGTGTAACTACTCCCAATAAATTATAGGGAGCACCGGGTCCAACATCCTAAACCAAAGGGGTGTGAATCATCATGAAAAACTCCCAAAAAATGATAATGAGTGCCATGTATAACAACATCAAATAAATAATGAGGAAAACCAAGTCCAACAATTTGAAATAAATAATGAAAAGCACAATGTCTAACAATTTCAAATAAAAGTTGAGAATTACCATGTCCATCATCGATTAACGATTTATAATTCATTCAATTCAATGTGCCTTATGGGACCTTCCAAAAAATTCCATATTATAATCCAATTATAAACCAAGGCATAAAATAGTAAGTAGGTACGTTACATTTAATAATCAAATGTAAGTTATGAGAAATATCCATTCCAATCCACAATTTCCATTTAGTTAAAACCATTAACCTTTCATTTAATAATGAATAATTGGTAAAATAGGTATTCATACTATTTATTAATTTACATAAAAGTGATAAAGGGAAATGTAAAATTGTCCACTCACTTAATTTTCATTTAACTTATTTATTCATTTATTCTAATGAAATATTCCAACATAATTTCAAATATAAAGTCAATGGGACAAGTGTTTTATCCATTCAAAGTAACAATTCAATATATTGTTCTGTCAATTCACTCTGAAGTGATAAAAAGTTCCATGTAACTATAAATTCCATATAGCAATTCCATTATTTCAATTATGAAATCACATTAACAAGTGGAAATGTTAACACACCCAAGGGATGGTTGGGTCATAAGGTAAGAGAAATAGTTATTAGCTTTTATTTGAACCCACCTTATGTGGTGATTCAGGTTGGGTTCATCAACCTCCAACCATTTTGATAGTTTAATGAAGATCAAGGTTATTTTCTAAGAATTTAATTTATGGTATTTAAAATTATAGGAGTAGTTCATAGAAATCATGACATTAAACACAATGGCACGTTTTATAAATGATTATTTTTAGGGAAAAGCATATAGACCACCTAAATTATTCATAGGAATATCCACTAATCCATTATCAGTATTTGATTTGAGATTGATTGATATAAATAAAATAAAATAAAAAATTAACCTAAAAATAGGGCACATGATCTCACATGTAAATAACATATATTTTGGTAAAGAAAATAGTGTAAATAAGTAAGAGTAATCATAGACTAATCAAGGGTGACCCAACATGATGAATGTTTTTCAAATCATATATTGGAAAATGGATAATCATAAAAATTTTAAAATAGGGAAAGGAAGATATTAGAACCTATGTGGATGGGAAATGAGAGTGGAGGAGAATAGAAATTATATTTATGGGTAAAAAAGTGAAAATTGTAATTTCACATATTTTTATTAGGGTGCATAGTTTAGCCACACAATTAGACAAACTGTGCACCAACTGTGCATCTCTACTGTCAAATTGGCACATGGTCTTGTGAGAGAGAAAATATTTTAAATTATTTTACGTTTAATTTAAAATTTATTAATCCCAAAAAGTGTTATTTTAAGGTAAATTTTCACATTTTATGGTTTTAGTATCATTTTGAGATTAATTAAAAAATGGATTAATTTTGGATTTTAACTGTTTTAATTTATTTATGTATTTTGGCCATAAATTTTTTTACACTGATCCAAATTTCAAAATTATTCTTATTATATTTCTATATTTACTGGAATTAATTTTATTACCATGGACACAAATCTCAATCCATCATTTAAAGGCCCAAAATCATCTTACAAGTTGGGCCTCAGAATCTGTGCACAAATTTAGATACTTTTGAAGAGGGAGTCATATCTCATAAATGGATAATATAAATGAGCTTAAATTAGAAATATATCTGTGTAATATATTAATGAACATTTATTATAAATTTTTCTATGCCTTATTTTACTTATTTCAAGGTCATAAATGAATGGGAAATTGGATTTTGGGAATATGAAGACTCTTTTTAGTTAGATTAGTTATCAAGGGTAAATGGAATGTAACTATCTACACAAATGTCCAAAGAAGTTGAAATTTTTTAGATTAAAATATGATATATATAATAATAACTTAAAATAAGAAACATTTCCTAAATTTGTTCACTAAATGGGTCTACCATGCATATAATTTTGGTGGACAGATTTGGAGTGAAATTGTTTATCCCTTTTGCCTATAAAAATGCATCCCCTATCTTTTCCAATGATTTGGAATATTAGTGGAAATTTTGTGTATATTTTGAGTTTTTTTTCTACTATAGTATATTTTTATACTTTTTATATATATTATTTTTCGTCATAATACCTCATTCACTCATTTTACTTCAATTTTTTCTCCCGCCATGTTCTCTTCCAACTCCATGAGAATGGGGAAATAACCTCAGTGTTTGTTTAAGGGAGATAATGATTGTTGATTAAGTTTTATTGTACTAAAATTTCAAAATATTTATTTAATTATGAAATTTTTTGTGGTTGTTAAATTTATTATGGTGTATTATTGCCCCATTTTCTCTACCTAAAGTTCTTTTTCTCATTCTTTATTCATCCTTCCCTTCACTATATAAGTCACTCATACGATGGAGTATGGTTTGGGTAGTAGTGGCTAGAGAAGAAATCTTCTATATAGATTTAGGAAGTGTAATACCATACATGATGAGATCCCAGTGTTGGGGTAATAATAATTATAATGATAGGGTGTATTGTGATAACTGTTAATCACTACATTGAATTGAGTACCAAGAATATTTTAATGAACAATGATATCAATCATTATGGCCTCTTAAGAATGAATTTATTACTTATTTATTTAATAAAACAATTTGTTCACATTATATATATGTATTATGAATCTTTTAAACCCAAATATTTATATTATTTTGTTTTATATTATTTATAATTTAAATAGTGATAATAAGAATTTAGTGTTGTGTGAGATGCCTCCTCGATACTGACCCTGGGTTTACACTATATTTCATGATTAGGTAAATAAAATATTGAATTATCATCTGTGAAAAATCACCACGCATTAGTTTTTCACCATTTTCAGGTTGGCACAACACTTTGACACCCTTTTTCTATAAAATACAGAGGAAAATCATAAATTTCAAAAACTAAAAAAACTATTTTAATCCATGATGTCTTCAAATCATGATTATTATGCATAGAATGACTAATATCAAGAAAAAAAAGACGATAAAATTACAAAATATCTATTTCAATGACTTTTTGAATAAATACATTACATAGAGAGAAAAATGGAGTGGATAATCAAATATGTCCACACATCCCAGGAGCAACAGCTGAAGCCAGAACCAGAACCAGAATGAGTGGTGGAAGATATTTCACCAATCATTTTTTATGTTAAATAACTTTATATAGTTGTGTAGGTTCAAATAAATGAATTAATAACATCATCCTGTACTCAAACATTACTCAAGGAGGTCTTTAAAGAAAACATTCCAGCTGATATACTTATGTGAGATCAACATTTTTTTGGAAGAATCCTAGAATTTCTTTTTTTGAAGATTAACTGAAAATTTATCTTCCTGTCCTTGATAATGAAAAATTAGAACCTCTTGAACTCTATATTGATTTGGATGATGATGGTGATTATGAACCTGTTGATATTTATTTTCCAATGGTATTACTAGAAGAGATAAATTTTTAATATGGCTTACATTAATGGGAAGATCTATTTATTGATTTAACATTTTTTAATATTATTCAAGATGAATTTTTTCTAAATTTCTCTTTTTTGAAATTTATAATATATCATAAATAGATAATTCCTTTTATGCTAATTAAGGGACCCAAAAAGTGGTGGTGGCTATAGAATAAGTGCTAGAGAAGAATGTGGTTATGAAACTACCTCCTCTACAATTACTTGTATACCATATGGAGGAGGACCCCACAAAAGTCAACAAGGAGAACCCTTATATTATTTTCTCTCCCACTTTGGACCTAAAATTATCTCTTTATAATTTCTTATGGGATGAGAAATTTTTGTCTTCTTTATGATTCTCATTATTTGTGTTTACTCATGGAAATTGGGAAAAGTAACATGTGGTTGTTCATATCAAATAATCCAAACCCACATTTTGATTGGAGATAATCCACTGCAACTTCACATTTTGATTGGAGATAATCTATTATAACTGCCTGAAAAGGGGTAGTAATAACCTAACACCCAGTTGGGGGTCTAAACCAAGAATTATGAATTTTATTTCCCCTTTATTTTTCATTTTATTTATTTTTATTTTTTATTTTCATTTCTTTCAAGTAGTTTTAAAGTGGCAGAAACTAAGTGCTTAACTCAAGGCTACCATTAAAATATTAATCAGGTTGTGTCTTTCATTTTATTTATTTTACTTTTTTCCCAATTTAAATTATATATACAAATATTTATTGATATAATTTTAAATTATAATATGTTAGTAAATGGAATAAGTGTGCGGGAGGTATTTCAATCTTTTTTAGGATTTTTTAGGATTACATTTTATTTTCCATGTTTTTTCAGAAATTTTCATGTTTTCTTTTTTCATTTTTGGTTTTTTTTAGGATTTTTGAGATAAATAAAATACATTCTAAAATCCAAACCATATTGGGGTTTTTGGAACATTACATGATTCTAATGGTTAGGATTTAAATGATTGATTATTGGATTTTTTTCTTGATTTATGATCTTTTCATTGGATGAAGTTTGATTGATTTTGAAACTCATATGCACTAGTGCCATTTGAATTGAAATATTTTCCCAAATAGAGAGGTTTCTAAATATTTTTTACATCGTATTACATTTCTCTTTTACTTGAGTGTCTTGATACATGTTTTGTGATCCAAAACATATTCTTTTATTTTTTATTTTTCAAAGCTGTTAGAGTTCATGGATTGTGTCATGTATGATTGAGGCACAAATTTGAAAGTCCTTCATTACATTGAACTATATTTTGGACTAATTTTATATATAAAATTTATTACTCCCCAAGTATCCATGAAATTACTTGGTAGGAAGCCACATTATAATCCATTTATCCCTTCCCAACCTTCTTGAAAAGTTAAATTCATGATTATTATTAAACTCAAGTGTAGGGAAGGGAAAAGATCAGTTGTATCTTGCTTTCATAAAGAAACTATTTAAGGTTAATTTAATGTGTTTCCATATTTATTATTAAATTTTTGGAAGAAATTTCATGAATGAAATATGGATGGGTATCCCAAAATATCATTAGAAATATAGGTTAGGTTTTCACTAATACTTGAAGATCTAAAGCTACCTCTCTTTGCCAAAAAAATAATCTAAAGAAAAATATTAGATCTAAATTCAAGCTAAAATAATGCTACAAATGAAGGAAAATTGGGAATAAATTTTTCATTGATTCTAAAATTACAATTGTGAAATTGAGGGTGATTAATTTTTGAATTGATTTAGGTGAACAACATTCTTGGGAAAAAATGTTTTCATGCATTTACATAACTTTAGAGCTTAACCCTCCTCATTATTCCTCATATTTTTTTATATTTAAAACCTGACAATAGTTAACCTTTGAAGAACACATGAAACATACATCATGATTGACACATTTTTGACTCTTTTATATAGAGATACTTGTAGTATAACAATCCTATAGAGATTACACATGTTCTTAAGAATTAGAAAAACTCAACAACAAAAATCCTTGAGTAAAGAGAGAAATATTTTTTAGGGAGGTAGGTATTATATAAACATGAGGAATAAAAATAATATTGAATTTATTTTTATTTTTTTAGGATTTTTTTATTTTTATCCATGTAGGAGGCATGATATTTCCCTTTTATGTGATAATTGAGCTGTTTTTTAATTTATGATTTGGGAAGTTTTTTTCACATTACTATTAGATGATTGTCTGTGAGTGAAATGTTTTTGTGTGGGGGAATTTATAGACAAAATATTTTAAAATATTTTAATTTTATTTTAAACTTTTTTAATCCCACAAAAGGTTTTTTTCATGGAAAATTGTCACATTTTATGCTTTTAGTATCATTTTGAGACTAATGAAAAAATGGCCTAATTTTGGATTTTAACCATTTTAATTTATTTCGGTACTTTGGATAGAAATTTTTAGAAATTAATCCAAATTGAAAAATTATTCTTTTCTAGGTTTCTATGTTTTTTTATATTAATTTAAATATTTTGGATACCGAACTCATTCCATATTTTGAAGACCCAAAATCATATCACAAATTTGGTCTCAAAATCTATAAATAGATCTGGAAACTCTTTTAGATGGGACCATATCTCATGAATTTTCTATCCAAATGAGATTAAATTAAACAATTATATTTATAATATATGATTTAAAAATTCTCATAAGGGTTTCCACACCTTATTCTACTTATTTCAAGGACATAAATGCATGAGAAATCTGATTTGGAGAATATGAAGAGTCTTCTAAATGAGATAAATTATCTGGAGTTAATGGGATGTAACTCTCTATGAAAATGTAGAAAAAGATGAAATATTTTGGGTCAATATAGGATACATGGTGGAACAACTTTCAAGAAGAAACATTTCCCAAATTTAGTCATGAAATGGGTCCATCATGTGCATACTTTTAGTGGACAGATTTGAATTAAAAATTTTCACCCCGTTAACCTATAAAATTTTTCCCCTCTCTTTTCTAAAGGGATAAAAAATTATTTACAATTTATTTTGTATCTTTATAGTTTCTTTTATAATTTATTATATTTTTATAATTTTAATATATAACATTCTTCTTCTTCATATATCATTCACTAATTTTACTTTTATGCGTTTCTCCCACTGTGTTCTCTTATAACTCTGCGAGAATTGGAAACTTAGTTCAATGTTTTTGCAAGGGAGAGAATGGTGGTTGATTGAGTTTTATTTCACTTCAATTTGAAACTATTTATTTAATTTTGATAATTTTGGTGGTGTTTAAATTTTTTTGGTGTGTGGTTTCCCTATTTTCTCTTCCATGGAGTTCATATTATCAGTTATCATTCATCCTTTCCTTCACTATCTAAGTCGTGCATATGATAGATTATGGTTTGGGTAGAGATGGTAGGAGAATAGATTTACTAAATGGATTTTGTAAGATTATTTAACTGCATGAAGATATCTTAGTATTAGGGTAATAATAATTATAATGATAGAGTGTAATATGACAGATTTTGATCACTAAATTGAATTTAGTATCAAGAATATTTTAATGAATAATGATATAAATAATCCTTATCTTCTATGAAAAAATTTATTGCTTATTTCATTATAACTTAATTTTGTTGACATTTAATATATATATATATATATATATATATTTATAACCCACATATTTATATTATTTATTTTTATACTATTTAGAATTTAAATAGGGATAATATAAATTTTGTGTTGTGTGAGATGATTCATCAAGACCAACCCTAGGCTAACACTATATTTCTTGCTTATGTAAATAAACTACTGACTAGGAATATGCTAAAAATCCCCATGCATCACCTAAAATTTCTAGGTGCATGTTTTGAAAAACCATGAAATACCTATATAGATCTATTGTCTATGTGATCTACCCCCTTTCACGGTTAGTTTCATAGTTAGTAGAAACCGTGCGATGAATCTTCAATTTATTATAGAGGGTTTAACAATTTCTTGGAACCCCATGCATGGTTTTCATAAACTATCCTCCATTATTTTCTCGGCCACATGATTTATGTTCACTATTAGAAAAACCAATTTTTAACTACATGCATCTCTCTAGTTCACCTAAAACTATGACTCTAATCCCTAAAAAAGCCCAAATTCCCCCAAATAATTCCTTAATCTCTTGAGTAATTTTATCAGAGTAAAAAAAAAGGTTTATGTTGAAATTTCAAATATCCACACATCTATATAAAATAAGAATCTTAAAAACTCCCCACATTAGTATTTCCCATCCATGAGAATCCCCAACGAACATTCAAAACAACACCCAACATACCATGGTTGGGAATTACCATTCAATTGGTTGCATTTCATTTTCAAACATCCAAATAACCTCCAAGTTATACTTCAAAAATTTGACACCTACACCTCCAAAACCAAATAAAATACTCATAACCACCAATTAAACACTATGATAATTCTTAGTTGGGCCTGTATAACCTAATACGTGATTATTTCATCATATCTTTCATCAAATGGACAAGGGTTCTTTCCCCAATTGGTTATAACATCTAATGAAAATTCCTTATTATAACACTCCCATTATAAATTTTCTTTTGAATCACAACATTATAATCCTAATGATTTTCTCAACATGTTTCTCTACTCAATCCACCTAATCACATGCTAGGATACTACCTTCAATCATTGATTTGTTCAAAATGGTCAATTTTTAATCGACCATACTTAACCTGGTCATGCCATATTTTTCTTGAAAATCCCCAACCAACCATTACATTATAATATTCTAAACCAATTTCATGCTAGACATGGTTTCTCACTGACCATGTACATATTTTTGAGAGAACTCAAGTCAAATAGTCTCTAATGAACTATCTTTGAAAATGTTTGTCTTCCATAAATGACACATACAAAACATGATTTAGACACCTTTAATCCAAGGTACCCTGATATTGTTTTGAGAATTCTCACTAAATACCATAACCAAATTCCAATTATGTATCTTATCTGAATAATTTCTTATTTATAGAACATTTTTTTTGTCACAACACAAACACTAGTGCATAGCCGATCTATAATCCTTGGATCATTTCAAGCCACTCCAGATCAAATTCTCGCACTAGGAATTCCCCCATATCTATATTGAAACATGATGCTAGAATTTATTGATAAATACAACCATACCCAATTATATTTATCCAATGGACTCAAAGACACTAACTAATATTCAATGGTCATCCTAACCAATCCAAATACCCTTCTCACATGAGGATTATCCACCAATATCCTATGGTAACTTCCTCACCATAAGGATTTATTTACACCGATCCCTGATCACAACTCCCATGGAGTCCATCCATCAAACCAGGAAGGAATTTAATTTTAGATTAGTGCATAATCAAAACTCTCTAAACATACCCTATATAATGTCAATATATTCAGAATGATCATCTATAAATGGGAATACAAAAATATTTTATCGATTATTACCAACACAACTCAACCATCTATTGTTACACATCACCCATTATGACCCACAAAAACTGAAACCAATACATTCATCAAAGTATCCATCGATATGCTTGTATCACTATCATCAAGCCACGCTCCACCAAAATTGGATGTTCCTACCTTTAACCAACTCTTGACACCACATATCCGAATAATGTATGTCGAATTCCAACCACAGATCAACCACATCAGAACACCCATTTTATTTCATGGATGGTGATTATTTTCTATTATTGGAATGAGAATTTCTTCCTTAACTCAAAATGAATTTTAATATATCCCAAGAAACTCCCATCATATCCAAAATTAATTTCTTGACACAGTTTCCTTCTAACCATATCCAACTTTATACAAGTAAGACCAGAGAACCAATGAGATCTAACTCTTCATGGAAACATCTGGCTATGGATTTCACTACATCATCACTACTTGATAATGATTACTTTACCACTGAAGGTATCCTGTGAAAATTCATGCATGATTCCTAAAGTCCAATGTCAAAACTTGGTGTGAATCAATGGTTGTAAACTCAACTAACCATTCCACCATCATACTGCCTTTCATGGGCAGACAAACTACCAACCTGTTATATCTTTTGGATCTCTTATGATCTTTGACCCTGAATCTAATATCTATACTCAAACCGAACTCATAATAAAGTCTAAAAATAAATGTTTATTTTGAAACTAGAATCTTAATATTACCAAATCACTAGATTCCAAAATCTATTCTGACCATTCCCAAATAGTCCCCTAGGATTTTGTTCCATCTACACTGAAGGACATTCTTCTCATGACCGATGTGATTCTCTAAACATAGGAGTGTCCTAGGTTTCACCATTATAAAAATGGAAACTTATCCCATGTAACATGCTCCATCACATAAAAATGTCGTTTTTAGACATGGATCACCATCTTATACCAAGAATCAACATTAATAGAGATAATAACTATCTAATTAAAAGTGCACTAGATTTTGTTCACTTTTAGAGGAACACATAATGATCTTTTCAAGACATAATCATATGAATCCTTAACACAATTCATCAAATCCAAACTAACACCAAAATTAAGCTTTACAAGACCCAATACTTTTTGTAACTTCAACTTGAGCACCAGAATAACTTAGCATTTTATCAAAAGCTCAAGGATGCCATGGTCAACATAAGATCTTAACGTTTCAGTAACTCTACTCCCGGGATGATCCATGAACATATAATTCATGTGTATATGAAACTTTCTCAAGAAATAATAATACAAAATTATTTAAGGGATTACGTGGCCTCATCATTCAGAATTTCTTGAATCATAAACAATCAACGCAAAAATATATATTGGTCACTGCACTAATTATTTTTGACCAACACCATGTATAAAAATGATTATGACCTTAATATTAAAAAAGTTCAATAGTTTCACCCATTATATTTTAATTTATATGCTCACTGGAACTATGCTTTATAAGCATGTAATATGATATTGCAAATATCAAACCAGTTCTGTATTACCCCATACGACTATCACCTGGACGATGACCCTCCATGTCATATAGTAGGAAATGAAGAAAGGTCAATAATAAAAAATGTGTTTTACCATTACATAGGCATGTATAACCCACTAATATTGAGAATTACATGATTATAATTTTCTTAGAAAGGATTAACTTACCAAATGATCACCTTTCTACCTTGGGGTGTCATTTTACCTTTATGAATCTTGCCCAAGTTAAATGGTACCTGAACAACACCTCCCATCTGAAACGCATCACAAGAATTTACCAATTATTCTACCTCTGAGGGTTCCAATTCAATATGCTAACCCCTCACTTACACAAGGCATAGAATCTAAAATAAAGGTAATTCCAAAAATTTCACTAGGCTCACCCACTAACCTCTAGGTATAACACAACATAATAAGTCATGAGAGACCCACGAGTAATGTTCATGTTACCATCCACAATAACTCTAAATGAAACATCAAAACTAACACATTTCACTAGGTTACATTATAATAACACCACTAAAATATTTTATTAAAAAATTTACATTAATTAACATTTATTTAAAACATTAAAGATGATTATATTAATGAAATTTAAAGTACCATTTACCAATAGACTATTCTGGACATTTTATCTAGATGACATCTCAAATCATTCAAGGTAAATTATCACATAATTTCCTTTTAAACCATTTATTTATTGAAAATTTATCACAAATATACTGTTTAAAGAAAATTTCCATCACAAGGTATAGAGGAAAACACCATTTAAGTTTTAACTAGAATTTCAATTGACTGAAGGCTTATAACAAAATATATGAAAGAAAACAACAATTTTTTTATCATAACAGGGAAACCAATTAATTAATATGCCACAATAAAATTATTCAAGACACTATATAATTGGTTTATAAACTTTAAATAGCCATACCAATTTATCTAAAACATAGCACCAAGTGGTTAATTACCAATCTATATAAATATTGAGGTGACTTATGAGGTCCAGGTCATGCCAAAATAGGTTCAGTTATACATGAAACCATTCACAATTTGTGGATTAAATACTCTAAAAATTAAAATTAGATTCCCATTTAAGTGAAATTCATAATAATTAAATTATTAAAATTTCAAAACACCCTTATCAGGGTTATCTCATTGGAATACGATGCTAAAAATAACTTATAAGGTTCAAGTAAATAATATAAGGATTCAATTATATGGGCCATAATTTCCAAGTTGTATAGGTACAATCCTATATAAGTTTCAATTGAAACACCATTTAACTATCATTATTAATAATTCAACAGAGTTTTCCAAAAAAATACAATTTATTTAAATTCTTAATATTCTATTCAAGTTAATTAATTAGCTAATTTTAATCCATTTAATAATGCATTATAGGCTGTGTAAATATAATTACACCATCAATCTATGTGGGAAAACACTTTTTAGGTTGATGTAGCCACTTTATTCTGCCAGTCTTTTACCATAACCATAAAATATAATACTTAAAAATTAGTAGAAAATACATGTTGACATGGAAATAATCACACAATCATGGTATACAAATAATCATGATAAATAATTGTACAATCATGGTATATAGATAAGCATGATAAATAATCACAAAAACAAGCTATACAGATAAGCATATTAAAAAAATGCAAATCTTATGTGACAAAAATGATGCCTGAACACACATACTATCTTCCATACTGAGCTAAGAGATAAATCACATAAATTAGTAACCAACCGCAATACAATAGTCACTATAGTTGAAATGATAATCAATTGTAATAATAAATAGTATGAACAAAAGTCCCATCCCTAGACCAACCACTTTATTCAGTTATACCAAAGAGAATATAGAAACCTGATGGTGAATATATGGAATAATTAAGTTAAGGTGAATATGATACTTTTTCAAGATATTCTATGCACTTCATTAAAGATCAACATTTAATCACCCTCAAGCTAATTGGATTCTTGTCTATTCGTGGGCTTATTTCACCCTAACTGGGAGTGTTTCTTAAAAAATGTGGCTTATTTACTTCTGAGTAATAATATAGATCTAGAAAACATAAATACTCTAGAGGATTTTCTGAATTTAATAAGAAAAGTAATTTCTTTCATAGAGTCTCTTCATACCATGGATCCTTCCAAATATGAATTTACCAAACATTTCTCTTTCAAGTGAATGGATGATGGTAACTTCTCAATAGCTAAAGATCCACAATCTCTTAAAATAATGGATTTAATTATGAAAATTTTCCATTTTGGGTGGATTTAATACTCCAAGAGAGATAAACCATGGTCCATAATAGATCTTAAGTCTTGAATTACTCATTTTTGGGGTGGAAATGAGTGGAAAATGATCCCGATTAGAAGAAGATTTTCTGAAATTGTTATGAGAAGAAAAGAATATTTGGATTTTTTGTGAAGAATTGGCAATGTTGACTTGAAATATAGTACTCTCAAGATTTATAATTGGTATATGAACTTCAATAATTTAAATAAAAAAACAATAATGCTAAAATATAGGTAAGATTATATGGTTTTAATTAGGTTTTCTAGAACCCTAAAATTATCAATGACTTGGAGGATTTCATTAGTATTCATTTGATGTTAGATAAATTTAATATAAATGGTGAACTAAGAATTTATTCTTGGATTATGGTTGATGATTACATTGATTAAAGATACAAGAGATTACCAATTTCACAGTTAATGATTAGAACATTAAGGTTAAAGTTGAGTATGAATATACTCCACTATTCCCTATGGTATACAGAATTATAGGACACTCTGTTTCAAATTGTAGAGTTATCCATAAGCATGTGAAGACTTATAATGATTCTAATTACTAGAAATATGTCAACAAAAATATTAAGGTAAAGTACCCTATTATTGAAAAAGTTGAGCCCTAAAAGAAGAACGACCCAAGAAAATGAGTCAAGAAGTAGACCATCTCCTTTAATTGTTAGAGTATAAAGGGTAAGTCATGAGATATTATTGTTAATGGAGAGGAAATGGGAGATGAACTAGGTATACCAAGAATAATCAAAAGAAATATTGGAATTTCCTCTATTGATGGAGTAAGAAACAAGGAGTCACTAAGTTGTGAGGATGATTCCATCTCACTTGAAATCAATCATGAAATCACAACTACTGTTATTTATTTGAAAAATAACCCCTACGAGGAACAATCTGACTAGATTAAGGGACATTATACCTCATTTTTGAATGAAAGAGTTAATCTAAACATTCATGAACATGAAAACCAAATCATAGATTAATTAACTACGCCTTTTCATACCACTAGTGATGAAATATATTCTATTATCATAGAAATACATAAGAAATACCTTAAAACTAAAACTTATCCACGTGAAGGCCTTTATAAGGATGAATCTAAGAAACATGATATTAATTTCTCTTAGCCTGATTATGATAAAACTCTAAGAAATACATCTGATTAATCTCTTGTTGACAGTGCTTATGGAAAAAACCACCACCAAAGGAATAAAAATAATGAGGGTAAAATCATTAAAAATACAACATATAAAAATCACTTAACTTCAGCTACACAAAAAGGCATGGAATTCAATATATACATCAATAAAAATCTTATTGAATCAGGTGAAGGCTCAAAAAGAATCATTACTATACCTTTAATTACTAGCTCATCTGACTATCCTAATTATATGGCTTCAAGGAATGATGTAATCACCAATGAATTACCATCTCATTATGATAGAACCAAATAATCTTCATATAAACATAATGAAAAGAAACTAGAGGAATTGTCTATGAATCACACTGGTGATTTTGAGAAAAATAGTGTAAAAGTTAATGATATAGAGACAGAAATAAAATGCAGTAGTGGAAAGAGTGAATCCTCCATTGATTATGTAGTGAATGATTCATATCTTTATTCCCATGAATATCTACATCAAATAAGGGTAGTTAGCTACTCTAGTAAATATGTTTTTTGAAAAAATAAAGCTAATAGTCCTGGAAATGAGGGAATAAAATCAATAACCATCAGAAAATAAACCCGATTTAAAAATTATGGTGGTATGAATGAAGGGATCTCTTGATCCAAATTTATGTTTAAATAAGGATTATCTTTTGGAATTGTTAGGGCCTGGCCAACCATGATATAATCATCCCTCTTCATATTTTAATTAAAAAGTAAAAGCCTGATATTTGAAGTCTTTCTGAACCAAAAAGAATGTTTTTTGATAGGATTTACTCTCTTTATAAGATATGTTACCATCTCATAAACAAAAAAAAGTCTAGAAATAACGTAAAAAGACTTTGGGTTTTAACCCACTCAAGTTTGGATGGAATTTATTCTGTCATCTCTCTTGAAAAAATGGTCACTCTTAGTTACAAACAATTGGGTACAACACATTCCCACTCTCTTATTTATGAAATCAATGGTTATATTGATAGAATGGATCTTTAAAAGAATATTCATTTGATAAGAATATTTGTAAATGGATCATGTACTATTATTGGAAATTTCAAAGCCATTATTAATCTGGATGAAAATATTTTCATGTTTAGTGCCTCCACCTCTAGTATAGATTTTAGAGCATTCATTGAGAATATAAATATATATGTGTTTAAATTGCTTTGTTCTAAATACACTTGGTATATAAATAATATAAAAAAAATGGTGGCCAAAAAATTGTATAGGTTTTTTATTAATGATGTAGCACTTGAAGTTGGCTCTTCCATCTCTTGCACTACACGTGAGAAAATAAATTTTGATCATCAACCTAATTTTGAAAACATTATCACTAGGGAGGAAAAATCTTTCCCTCCCTTAAGATTCAACAATACATGGACCTTGATCCCTAAGTATAATACAAGATATCTAGAATTATTTAAACTTCAAGGATGATTCATTGGCCTCTATCTTAAATATTAAAATACTTAAAAATATATGAAAGTTTTTAGTACAGACTAATTAAAAAAAGGATGAAAGCATTACACAAGTTGAATAATGGCCACATATAATTCAAGATAATGAAACTCATAATGTTTTATCCAAGGGTTTTGGGAAGGTATATATGGTTACTTATGATATTAATTTCATTTTCAATTTGAATGAATATATGAAATGGGGATCCTTCAAAATTAAATTGATCAAGGAAGGTGATAAGAATACCACATTTTTAAATACTATTCAAAGAGTTAGGAATCCCAACATAACTATTTTTATTCTCAGTGAAAATGGTAAGATTCTTGATAAAATAAAGGATTTGTCTATACATGTTATTTCCTACTACAATAACCTCTTTGATGGTCCCAAATCTTTCATAGACCTAATTACAGACTTCATACCTAGACTGGTCAATAATGAGGATAATTCCTTTTTCTCTTATATTAATTTTGAACTTTAGATCAAAGAATATATATTTGGACTCAATCATTTTATCTCACCTAGTCTGGATGGGTTCACAAAATCTTTCTTCCTAACCTATTGGGATATTATCTTATTGATGTCTGCCAACAGGTTAATCATTTTTTAAATAGGTTGTAGCTTTCATAAGGCATTAATTATAAATTTATTTATCTCATTAATAATGTGGAAAATGCTAATGAGATTAATATATATATATAATAGCATCCATTGTGAAAACTATTTACAATTTTTTTGGTAAAATTATTTTGAATAGGCTTTCTGACGTTTCTAATATAATTGTTTTTGGAAATCAATTTGGTTTCATAAAAGTTTGAACTATTCAATATTTCCTTATCGCTACTTCTGAATGTGTCAGTCTTCTCAGAAAATATACCAAAGTAGGAAATATTTCCAAAAATATTTATTTTAAAAAAACTTTTAATAGTTTAGATTAGGGATCCATTTGCTAGGTTTTGTTAAAATTCTGATTTGTTGAAAAATTAATTAAATGGGTTAAATTAATTCTAATATCGAACCATATATCTATACTTATCCATGGATCTCCTGAGGGATACTTTTCTTGTTTTTGAGGTGTCAGACATGGTTATCCTCTCTCTACCATTATTTTATCTATAGATAATGATTACTTGAGAAAGATCCTTCTCAGCATGGGCAATGAAAACAAAATCAAGCCCATCAGAGCTGGAATATGCCCCACTGCCCCTACTCACTTATTGTATGCTGACGGCAATATCCTTTTAACCCAAAGAGATGAAATAAACAACAAGAATATAAATAATTTTATTTTTCACTGTGAAAAATTATTAGGATCGGAGATCAGATGGAATAATTTCTTCTTATATTTCAAAATGAAAATTCATATGACAATAAAAATTGATATAACCAAGGAGCTAGGAACCATAGAGGGTGTTTTCCCCTTAACCTACCTCATAATTCCCATGTTTTCGGTAAAATCGCATTTTTTCCACTTTTCTAAAATTTTGATCTAAATTAAAAATCAATTGTCCTCTTGGAACGTAAAGACACTCATAATGGAATGAAGGATAAATATTGTGAAATCAGGGATTGTTTCAAAATTTGTTTATTGTTTTATGGTTTTAAAATGGTCAGTTTCCCTTATTAAATGTATCATCCCTTCAATTATAAATTTTGTCTGGAGTTGAAGTATTCTGGAAAGAATAATTTTGATATTTTTATAGAAATAATGATGTTAACCGATTGAACATGGTGGGACTGGAAATAAAAATCTATCCAAATTCAATCAATATTTATAAGCGAACTTCACATAGAGAATTATTAATGAGAAATATGAGGCTCTTTCATTTTTGAGAACTAGATTTATAAATAGGATCAAGGATAGAAATATTAATTACACTAATTCCTCTATTTACTTACACTTAAAGACTCATTCTCCAAGATTCCCATGAAATATCACTGGATAGACAACATCAACTCTTCCATTAAATTATGGTTAGACAACTAGACATTTATGAATCTTGTTAATGTTTTAAATTCTCTAAAACTATCACTTGAAAAAACATTGTTTATCAAGGAATAAATTGAGATCTCCTTTGGAAGTATTCCTGATGAAATCAAGGACATGGTCATGAACTACATCTTTTTCAAAATTGATGACAATTTAATATGGGACATTTACCTAAATGGGAAGTTCTC
Source organism: Viscum album (assembly GCA_963277665.1). Classification (NCBI taxonomy): domain Eukaryota; kingdom Viridiplantae; phylum Streptophyta; class Magnoliopsida; order Santalales; family Viscaceae; genus Viscum; species Viscum album. The sequence goes on from OY728138.1 coordinate 156,618,173, forward strand.
CATAAAGTTATCCTATAAAACGGTTGTGCAGGGGCACTCCAATTGTTGGGATAAATCCCTGAGCAGGTGCTGGATCCGACCATCATGGTTTTACCTTTCTTAGAGATCATGCACACTAGGATACCTACTGATGACCCACTACCATGTGCTAAAATTTACTTGTGCTTGAGATGTGTGTTGTGTGCCCAACAAAGGGACTACATCGACCACTTATTCCTTAGTTATGAAACTACTACTGCATTGTGGGATGTTTTTGTATATATGTTTTATATTGATCAGCTCTGTATAGATGGTATACATGATAGAATCACTGCTTATAAAAATATTCCATTATCCCATCAATTGTGGAATATTTTCTTGGCTACTAGCATTGAACTCATACATGTGTTATGGACCAATAAAAAATAAATTGTTCAATGATAATTCTACCCTCAATTTAAATTCATCTATGGTTCAAATTATTGATGCTTTGAAAAATTATAATGATATCCTAAACTAATTTTGTGATAACTATATTCATGATTTTATCATGCTTTATCACATTGGAATTACAGGTAAATTTCATACTCATTTGGGAACTTTGAAAGTCATGTGGGTTCATCCTCTACAAGGTTGGATAAAATACAACACTAATGGACCCTCAAGAGGAAATCCAGATCCTTATGGATATTTTGTCATCTTCAAAAATAATTTTGGGGATGTAAATGGATGTCTTTATGGTCTGTGTAAAATTAGAAATTCTTAGGAATCATAAATGCCTGGAATAATTAATGTGGTTTAAATGGAAAATAAATGAGTTTGGGTCAACTTTTGTCCTAAATTTGACTCAACCACTGTTGTGAAAGTAACCAGAAATAGTAGTATTCATCTATCTTGGAGACTGAATTCTAGATGTAGTAACTGCATGGACTCTCTATCATCTATTAACTATATCATCACACATTCTTACCACGAAGTAAACTATTTGGATGACGGTATTTCAAATAAAGGTATCACTACTACCAAGATGACCTTGATCAAAGACATTTTGGATGAGCTTTTGTGAAAGAGATTACTATAAAAAACCTTATTTTCACCAATTTTAATTTTTTTTATTTCAATAAAATATAATTTTTCTTTTTTTGAAAGTCTCAATATTTCTAAAGAAATATTCCCATCCCTAGAAACTTGATCTTTCCCTTGTGCGTGAGTAGAATATTCCCATACACGAGCTATTTATAAAGTTCTGACACACCCCTAGTCTCCTATCTATAAGAAAAAATTGCAAGATAAGGAGAAAGAACCTTTGATATGAGTTCATAATGTCCTAATCCTTGTTTACTCATAAGTAATCAAACTTAGTTGGTCATATGCCCTCAATCACAACTCTCTTTATGCTAGAGTTTGCCGACAAGCAACAATGGTTTAATGGTGGTACAATGAGGATACTATACCCTCCAGGACAGTAAAAAATACTACATAGGAATAAAAATAATAAATTATATAGAGGAAGACAACTATAATATCAATCAATACAAGAATTGGTATCTTGATAAAAATCCAATAAAACTAACCATGCTTGAACATGGTAATCCATTAATATAAAACAGTCAATATATAATAGGTATTACATACAATAGGGATAGACTGATAAAAAAATAATTAAATAAAAGGATTCAAATCTAGAAGGAAGACTGAGTACATTCTTAGCCCCTACTTCCATGTCAAATCTTATCCTAGAAGATACATCATAAAAAAATCATGGGTCAAGACCTAACATGCAATCAAAATATCTATTGGGATTCCAAATGACATCTTGAAAATGGTGTGAGTAAAACTCAGTATCCCACCACCAATGGTGTCTAATAAAAATCTAGTATGTGAATATAAAACTTGTCTTGTATAAATATATCTAAATCAATGTAGTAAAGTAAATATTAATAATGTCGGGATCAGTATCCACATGGGATACCTATCCAACTATACCTAATTCGATCTAAACTATTTTTTTGAACCATATATGATAAGGTTCACATATTTTAAACAAAGGGAATTATTTCAAGTATTTAAACAACGAAAAAAGGTTATTTTTGATAATAGAAATCAACGACTTGGAGCTTTATGTCCAACATCCTATACCAAAGCGGTGTGTAGCATCATGTCTAAATACTCTTATAAAATGATTAGGATATACATTTCCAACATCCTAAACTAAATGGGTGTAGATATTGATGTCCAACTACTCCCAATAAATTATGAGAAGATCCATGTCCAACAATTTCAAATAAAAAATGAGGAGCATTATGTAAAATAATTTCAAATAAATAATGAGGTCTTCCATGTCCAATTATTTCAAATAAATGATAATGATTTACATGAACAAAATCACTTAACCATTTATAATTCATTCAATTCAATGTTCTATATGAACCCATAAAAGTCATTCCCTATTGAAATCCAAGTATTTACCAAGGAAAAAAATAGCAAGAAGGGGTGTTAAATTTCGTAATAAAACATTGTCCATGATAAATATCAACGCCAATATATAATTTCCATTTAGTGTAAACCATTACCCTTTCATTTAATAATGATGTAGGGTTAAAATACGTATTAATACTATTATTAAATTCATATACAAGTGATAAAGTTCCAAGTAAAAATTTTCACACCCTTAAATTTTCATTTAACTCCTTTAGTTATTCATTATAATAAAATATCCTAACAAAATTTCAAATAGAAAGTAATGGGGCCAAGTGTTATATTATTTCCATGTAAAAATTCAATACAACCTTTTTTCAATTCCCTCCCATGTGATAAAATTGTACATGTTAATATTCATACCATATACAAACTCTATTATTTCAATTATGGAATCCCAAAAACAAGTGATGAGATCAGTGCACCCAAGGGGTCGTTTGGTTGTAAGGTAAGAACAATATCCAATATAATTTATTCAAACCCACCATAAGTGGTGGTTCATGTTTGGTACATAAACCTAAAACTATATATAGAGACTAAATAATATAAAGGTTATGGTCTATAATATTAATTTAATTTATTTCACATTCTTGTAGTAATAAAATAAAAGTGTGATGTGAAACACCATGAATTTTTTTTTATATAATCAAAATTTTATGGAAAAGCATCTATACCACCTAAATAATTCTTAGAAAGATCTAATCACCCATTATCAATATTTATTTGGTATAGAATGAGATAAAATGAATAAACTAGACAATCAAATTGAAAATAGAGTATATCATCTTACATAGAAATAACATCAACTATAGTGAAGAAAATAGAGAAAATAACTAAGAAGAATCATAGAATAGATACGGGTAATCCAAAATGATGAATGATATTCAAATAAAATCTTAGATGGTGGAGAATCATCAAAATCTTAAAAAAGGTAAAGGGAGAGCTTGGAGTGGATATTCATGGTGAATGCGAGAGAAGGAAAAGTGAAATTAGATTTATGGATAAAACAGTGGAAAAATAGTGATTTAACCCATTGTTAACATGGTGAGTGGTTTGGGAACATGTTTAGATAAAAAACATGCCAAATGTATGCCCCAACTATCTATGTGGCATAAGTTTTCACACGGCTAGGAATATGGTTAGAAAAACCATGCACAACCCATGTAGAGATACTGTCCAAGTGCTCTACCCCTTTCTCAATTAAGCACACAATTCGTAGAAACTGTGGGCCAATAATGCGATTCACTAAAAATTTATTATAGAGCGATTCATGACTTCTTGCATCTCTATTCTCAATTTTAAAAAACTATACCTCCTTTTTAGGCCACATAGTTCACACACATGGTTAGAAAAATTGTATACCAACTATCCGTCTTGATCTGGTTCTCCAAAAACCATGACTATAGTATCCAAATAAGACTAAAATCCCCCGAATACTTCCTTAATCCCTAAATAACATTTATTATATGAAAACCAAAATTTTAGGATGAAATTTAAAATAACCACTACTCTTTGAAAAACTAGTGTCTTACTACAATATATAATAATTTCATGAAGATCTAATAGATTGTTTAAAAAAAAATGCAGATGATATGGTGATTTGAAATAATGCAAAATTATTTTGAAATAGATACTCCCAGATTAAAGGTATCAATATGTATTTGGTATTTGATTATGTGGATACACTGGATTAAATTTGATAATTATTTTCCATAATTTTACAAAAGAGATTTATGTTATTCTAGATGGACATAAAGTCTATATTTCTAAATGAATTAATTTAAGAAGTAGTGTACATAGAGAATAAAACTATGGTTTTATTATTCATGAAGATAAAAGAATTTGTTTTTGGCTAAAAAAGGATATTTATGGGAAAAATCAAGCACTAAGAGCTTGATATTCCTTCCTTGATAAAAATTTAATGATTCTTGGTTTCTAATGTGGAGGTGTTGATTATAATATATACAATAAGTAGGAGGGTAATGAAAGGATAATAGTTCTCATATACGTTGATGAAATAATATTTTGTGGGTCAAATGAGTTACAGTGTAAGTATTTTGTAAAATTAATGAGGTACAAGTTTGAAATATCGATGATTGGAGAGTTGATACACTCCCTTGAACTGTAGAAGATACAAGGAAGAAATGACACATTAATATCTTAATAAAAATATGAAAAAAACATTATAAAAATATTTGGAATGGAGGATTATTATGTAATTAGAACCCCAATTACTATTCAGATGAAGTTGTTAAGAGAAGATGAGGAAAAATGGGTCAATTCCACAAAACACATACAATTCATTGAGGGACTGTTGTATGTAAAAACAAAATCAACCAAAATTGTGTTATAAACTTGTCTAGATATAAGATACTAGATTAATACAAATGAAATTCATTGGCCAGTAGTGAATATAATTCTTTGGTATATCAAAGGAATAATGGATTTCATTTTTCTCTATAGTTAAACATCAGAGTGAGAGTTATTGGTATATAAAAACATAGATTGTGCTGGTTCAAAAAATTATAGAATTTTAATATTAGGTTGTTCATTCTATCTTGTAGGATTGTTCATTTCTCATCTTAAAAAGAAAAATGATAATATCTTTCCTGGAACTATAAAATATAAATATATTGTTTCCATTCAATATTGTAAGAAACTGTTGTAGATGAAATAACAACTTGAAGATATGAGAGTTAATGTGAAGTATTCCATCGAAATAAAATTTGAAAATTCAAGTGATATCAATGTTAAAATATATCCCATCCATAATTCTAGGGAAAATTTCATTGATATAAAGTATCACTTCATATGGGAGAAGTTTTAATATAGATCAATGTGATTATAGTTTTTTCTTATAGAATTTTAAGTCACAGATTTCATTATAATGACCTTACATAAGGAATCATTTGAGAGGAATTAGATGTATCTTAGAGTATATTAAACCTACAACACTTATACCATGTTTAAATGAAACCCTCACTCCCAAATGTATGTTGTTGATTTCCCAATGTATATATAACTATTCCTTTCCATATCACACCCTACAAAGGAGTGACCTTTAAGTTCTTTGAACAAGTGCTAGGAGTTTTTTTCATGAAATGGGGAGTGATTTATTAGACCTAATAAGGGGATGGGTAAAGCTTATGAAATGTGGGAGTTAATCTATGTTATATTAAGGGAATATAGAATACAAGGGGAGTGATTTAAATATAAATATTCTAAACCTATTATACTACAGATTACATATCATGAAGAGAAATTAGGATGAAATATATTTGAAGTATCATGATAATATTAAGATATAATTGATTCATGGGTATGATTTTCTTGTTACTCTTATTTTTCATGCTGATCTTGACTCACATGGGCTTATACTAGGCATTGATTAAGCCTTTGATTAGTATATGGAGTTGTAGAGGGTAAATGATGTTTGAAGTATAAAGTGTGTAATATTTTTCAATATGATGGATAAAGACCTTGAAGAATTATAAACAAAACAGAATGGGGATATTATTAAAAAAATACCATAATTTTTTATATTTTTTAGGTTTTTTGTTGATAAATCATGTTGAGAACATTCTAGAGCAGAGAAGACCATGATATTTTATGAAGGTAATGCTCTAGAGGAGTTTGGAGTTTGTTCAAGAAGTTTTCATAGAGTGTTGGAGTAAAAGAAGGATTCTCATGAAATGTATATATACTCTCATATTCTAGAAAGAATATCATGAAAGTGTACCTGAGTAGAGATATTGTTTTAGTGGAGCTATTCATGGTTAGAGATAATGAATGTGATACATTTTATGGGCATGAAAGAGTTTCATGACAAATTAGTTTTGCCTATAAATAGTCCATTAATCCTAAATTAAGAAATGAAGTCTAAGGGAATGGATACGTTATATATTTTTTAATTTGAATTATATGAACATATTTCTTACGTGATGAAATTTTACACAACCATCAGTTGTGAATAGAAATGATTTTATATTTCATAAATGGGGGTTTTTGTGAAACATGGGTTACATGAACATCATTTTCACTCAAGAAGGTAGTTATGTGAGACTTAATGGAATCACCAAAAGAATATATTGTAAACTTGATTTCATCATTTTGATGAAATAATAGGATCATGACAAACTAGTAGAGTAATGAAACAGCCTAGGCTTCCATTGAACTTGACACATGACTTGGCCCAACACAAGGCCTGAAAAGTATTCCTAGTCCCCCTGTCCTAGAAACTAGTTCTTTGGAATATTAAGAACTTATTTGGGAATTATTTTAACCATATAAGAGATAGAAATAAATAAAATAAATAAATACAGTATCTAAAAATAATTAAACATCCTAAATAGGTCATAAAAAACTAAACTGATCTACCCATTTGTATAAATACAAAAATCATCCATAAGTAGGAGGAAACAAAATGACTATGGATACAATGGTAACCAAAAATAAAAAAACTACAAACCAATTCAATAGGATCCTGAACCATATCTATACAACCTCTAGTTTCTCAAAACCACCCAACTCATCCCACATTGACCTCAAGGAAGGAAGGGAAAATCCAACTAAAAATTCAGAACCTGAAATATATTAGCATGAGATAAAAAACCAAGTAGGTCACAACAACCTACTAGAACTATACAATTCTATTCATAAATAAATTCATAATTTCTAGTTTAAAAATAAATCTAAAAAGTAAAATTTACTTGAATAAGATATAAGAAAACCAAAACAAAACCATTATCACCTTTTCAAAACATTTGTCTTTGTTTAATATAATTGAAATCCATGATTCAAAATCATTTCCATTGGCCTAATACATTTCAAAACCAAACTCCCATTATCATTTCTAGAAAACAACCCACTTGTTTTATTTGAATGAAAATGGTCACTAAATAACATTTCACTAACTGAATCCATCTTTAAACCAAAACATCCATTTTTAAATCCATTCTAAAGAATCACACAGGGGCATTTAAATTTCTAAATTAAAACTACATAAAACACATGGATGAGTGAAGAAAAATAAGTAGGAACTATATACCACAAGGTACACAAACAAATATAAACATGAAATGGTGCCATAATAATTCAAGAAAGGGGAAAGTATAGAAAAAAAATCGACGAAACTATCCTCAATCAATAACTAATAAAGAAATAAAATGCATCATGTGATATACCATAAGATCCATAAAATGTGATGCACCTACCCATATAATAGTATTTTAATCCACGTACCTGCTACCAACATGCATTGGAGTTCAAACCATAAGTCATCTAACTAGACCATACAAGCCTCATTAGGATGAAAAGCCCCTCCTAGGCATTTTTCATAGAATTAATGGAGGTCCACTAGTGGTGTGAGAACTAACTATAAGACTAAATTAGATCTCCCACTTAGTACTCAGGTTCCTTTGACTAATAAAGGGAGTGAGGTATTAGAATATGCTCTACAATTCTAACTCATAAGGCTAACTATATCTAATATTCACCCACAACCCCCAACAATTAATTTCCATATATAAATATAAAATAAACCCATGAAATAAACATTCACATTACCACACAAGGGGAGAAATAAGAATATCATAGAGAGAAACAACCCACACAGGGGGAAAAAAGTCAAGGGGAAGACAAGGGGCATCTTCACATCAACCATTTTAAAACCAAAGTGATTACCAAGCCTTTAACACCAAAACATGTCACAATATTCCAATCTCTTTACCATTTTAGAAAACACATCACATTCAAAAATATTTCCAATCCACACTTAAAACATGGGTCTTATTTTATGAAATCTAAAATGATGATATATACCATCATTTCAATCAAATAGAATTCAAAAGTTCCACTAAGAAATTTTCTCACGGTGAAACCACACACACATTTCCAATCACCATTTAAAATAAAATAAATATCCCCCTTTTATAATTAAAATTTGAGGTTAACACGTCACATAAAAACAAAATTCCATTTAAAAAACAATTTTCAATCATTTAAAAACAAAACTATGTTGAAATCCAAAAAAAATCATGAAAAATATTTCTAAAATCCCCTTAGGAATTTGTAAAATATGATCACATTTAATCATTTCATTTCAAATATGAAAACATGTAACTCCCGTGAAAACCAATTTATACTAAGATAAAAACCTAATAAATTGTTGTAAAACATCATAAGGATATAACATATATTCAAAATTTCAACAAAAAGGAATTTTTAAATGAAAATCCCATTTTGAATTCCAAAATGAAATAATTGAATAGAAACACCTACCTCAAAGAGATGATAACCAAGCCAAACTTGTTTCTTTCAATGAAGAGAAAAACCATGGGACTAGAAAAATAATATAATAAAACATGATAGAAAAACCCAAAAATTAATTCCACTCAAAACACTTAAATTGTCTACAAGAGATCTAGGGTTCATGGGGGAAACCAAATCTAAGAGAAAAGAGAGGGAGAAAGAAATATTAGATAAATAGTGGAATAAAAACATAAAATATTCTTGGAAATCACTAAAGAATATCCAATAAATGAAGGAGGAAGACGTTAGAGCTCTTAATTGGACTCTCAAGTGTTATAATATGTGAATGGGGGGATAATAGGGGTGAAACCCCATAAATATGAAGCATGAATTTTGGAATTTCCTCAAAACTTTTAACACATAAATAGACCTCATAGTTTGGCTTCACGATTTTCCAAACCATGAGCCAACCATGCACAACCCACTTCCTAGAAACAGACCACCCACATAATTTGACATCATGATTAACCAAATTATGTGACAACCTCTTCCTAGTCCAAAGCAGTTGTATATTTTTTAAAGAGCTCCATGCGGTTTGTTAAATAGTGTGGAATCTATGAAAAATGGATATATCACTATGATAAGACCTTATACATGAGAACCACATGGTTACTACTAACCATGTTGGATAACTATTCTTCTCCACAAAATACTGAAAAAACATGAAATTATATTCCATAAACCATTGAAACTCAAAACCACTCAAGATAATATAAAATAATAAAAAAAACTACACAGTGACATGGGTGGTGTCCAAAACTCCCAAATATACCACTTTTTACCCCTAAATAGTTTGGTCATAGAAAATAGAGAGAGAAAATAGGGTATCCCAAGGTAAACTAACCAAAAGAGACACCCAACATGATCGAAACTCAAATCTATAAACAAAATACTCAAAATGTTCAAACCAATCAACCACAAGGTGCCAAAAACCTCCAAGAAAAATGAAAATCAAACCTCAAAAAAGAATTTATAAGCTACAATAGAGACCTAAAATGGTCTCCCAAGAATTTGTAATTCATCTAAAATGGTTTCACAAAGAAAAATATTAGGAAATAAATCCTTGAAAAAATGAGAAACCATGAGAGAAAATCACTCTCAAACTCTAAGCACTTCCAAACTCCAAGGGAGAAAAAAACACAAGAAGCCTTTAGAGAACAACATGATCTCTCACCTCAGGTCATGACAAACATAGATAACATAGGGTCAAAATTGGATCACCAACACATGGTGAATCCTAAATGGCCATAGATAAATACCAACTAGAATACCAAAATCAATTGGGGAATCACAAACCCTAGTTACCCAGTCATGCACACAATGACTTTCTCATGTCCAAGAAATAACCACCTCAATGTCTAAAAAAAGGACATGAAAATCCTAAAATATCAAGTAAGGATCACCCAAACAATTAGTCTTATCAAGATGGAACTCACAGGTAATCAAAATAGATCAAGTCAAATGAATGAACAAAATCAAAATCTATCCACAATGGAGGGGATATTCCATAAAAATAACAAGGCCTTCTAGAAAATGAAATATAAAACTATCCATAATAAACACATAAAAAGTGATATTCTTTAAGAAACATCTAAAAATAGAACCACTCATTATATTCCAATATAAATACATGGAGCTCAAAAACCAAAATCATAACCATCAAAGGAAATGTCCCAAAAACAACACACCCAGAAAAGGTTCAAATCCTATAAATCTTCCAAAAATTTAGTTTACAGAAATTCTATTGATGACCAAAACAACCAAAAAAGGGGAAAATAAAGGATAGATAAAAGGTCTTAACATACCCAAGATCCCCACACGATAATTATACAACATATATTTTCTTACCACGTGAAAAACCCTTTTCCCTAAGATTTTTGTCTTCCTAATTTTTCCCCTTACTCACTGAGTTATCCTTCACGCACCACAATTCATGTACATGTTGGATTTAAATAAGGTATAACCCACTATAGATTTCCTATACTGGCCATATTCCATTAATATGGCCTTTCTAAAAACCTCCTAAAAGTATATCAATATATCCATGTGTATAGATGAACCAAAATCTAGGCGAAGACTACCTCTAAATAAAAGAGATTTATCAGTATCATTGACCACTATATTTAAAGAAAAGATGAAAAAATTTGAAAAATATCTGTATAATCCCTCATTGATTAGTCACCCTGATTAAGGCCCACCAACTCAAGCTCCTTATCCTATTTTACCACCCTAGAAAAGAACCAATGAAAAAAATTCTATCATGATAAATATCTCAATATATACCTTCAAATAGTTGAGATAGTACTATTTTCTCCACAAAAAAGAAAAAAACCAACAAGAAAAATCAAAATATATCCCACTTGTGATGCTTTAGGTGTCCCCAGAGAACTGAGGATCACTTCAATCTCTTATAACCGCATCACTACTTCTACTTTTAATAATTCTAAAATAGGTTTTTACCACAGGAAATTTACATTACTACCACTCCACTTAGATTCTGGGTAGGAATTGGAACTAAATAAAATATTTCAAATATTATGGGAGGCATACTTCAAACAACTGAAGACAAAAATGATATCAATTCATGCCTCAAAACAAAAACCAAATGATTCCTTAAAGAACTAGGAATCAAACCAAACAACAATCCATTATTAAAGGAACACAACATCACACCGTGAAAAGAAACTTCTATTTTGAAATCACTAATTTTCACCAAGGTATTTTTGAAATAACCATCCACCAATCTGCACACTTGAAAACTAAGCCAGACCAAACTTTAAAAATACAAAAACTTGGTGGATTACACACCAAAAAAATAAGTTGCACCACATAAATTAATTTCAAAATAAAATTCAATTTTTAAAACCAAGAATCTAAATAATTCTCATCCAACACAATTTACTTTTGGAAATAACTTCCAAATAGGATCCATATTTTTTCCCTTTTTTCTCCTAGAATGATTTTGAAACTCATTTTTGGAACCAATTTCCTTTTATAATACCTAAGGAAGGAAGTTTGAAACATCTCGTAAAACCATGTTTCAAAAAAAAAATGTTTCACAAAAATCCAATCATTTTATAAAACAAGGTTTAAAAACAATAACAATCAAAGAAAATTCAATGCACAACAATACCATTCAAATATGGTTTACATAAACACATCTAAAAATGGAATCAAAAAAATCTTCAATCCACCTCCAACAAGTGAGAATAAATTTCAGACAAATAAAGAATCAAGAGGAGTCTAAAAAACTCAAATGGGGAAGAAAAAGGGATGTGAATGGTTTAGATTCACGATTTGGGAAACCATGCTCATACCATGAAACACACTCTACAAAAGAGGAAAACCCAACTACATGGGAACCATATAGTTTCTTAATCCAAGAAATATGACCTTGTTACTTAGGTGATCCTACCTTTCCACCACAAAACTAAGGATAAATACCTAATATCACCTAAAAAATTAAATGGGATCAAAACAAGATCAATTATATTAAAACCCATAAAAAAACTAAAACCAAACATTAATTCACAATTCAAAACCATACCTTCCATAGTAGATTGAGGTTCAAGATGAGAAAGAGTTAGATGGTATTCCCTCACCCTTAAATCGCATGCCCCAAAGAACCTATCCCTTATTCTTCCAGGGCATCAACAAATAACAATGGAAAATCAAGAATCCTAGGTTCTTACCAAGGGAAAACCAAACCTCTAATACCATTTTCTAACGAATCAGCCTAAACTACAACAGAACAAGGCACCTGACCTTCCTCACTATAGGGACCAAAGGGATTTCCCATGCACCATGAGATGTAAAAAAATATTGGGAATCATAGTTATCCCTTTGGGAATTATTTATACCATATCAAAGATAATAATACAACATAACAAATAAATACAAGATCCAGAAATAAATAAACATGCCAAATAGATCATAACCAACTAAAAGTTTCAACCCATTTTCATAAATATAAACACAACTCATAAGGAAAAAGAAATAAAAAGGTAGTATATACAACACTAAATAAATAAAACAACTAATAACCAACTTGATCTAAGATCAAACAATCTCCATGCAACCTCTAGTTTCTCACCACCACCATACTCACCCCGTGTTAGCCTTAAGGAATGATGGATGGATCCAACTGAAAACCTAGAACAAGAAATATTTAGGTGTGAGATAAAAAACCTAATAGGTCCCCACAACCCTCTGAAACTATGCAATTCTATTCATAAGGGAATTCATCAATTCAATTTTTAAAATAAAGCTAAAAATTTAGATTTATAAGTATAATATATTGAAAACCAAAATAAATCCATTATAACCTTTAAAAACATTTATCTTTGTTACCAAAATTTTAAAATCATGATTTGAAATAATTTTCACTATCCTAATCCATTACAAAAAAATATCCATTAAGATTTCGCAAAAAAACTACTTCTTTTATTTTAATGAAAATAGTCACTTTATAATATTTCACTGGATAAATCCATTCTTAAACTGAAAGAACCATTTTTAAATACACTTTAAAAACTCACACAAGAGACTTTAAGTTCAATAATCATTTTACAAACATCTTTAAAAACTCAATTTATAAAGGAAATGACCTGAAAAAACACGCATGGATCAATCACAAAAACCAGGAACCATATATCACAAGGCATGCAACAAAATATTAACATGAAATTGTGTCCTAATAATGCAATAAGGATAAATGATACAAAAATGAACTAGACCAAAAAGTACTCAATCAATATCTAATAAAAAAATTAAATGGTTTATGGTATCAACCCTAGGATCCCTAATGTGTGAAGATCCAAACCATATAAGAGTATTCCAACCCATGAACTAGATACCTTCATATGTTTAAGTTGAAACCAAAAGTCAACCAACTAGCACACACAAGCCCCATTGTGATGAAGAACCACTCCTATCCCTTGTTCCCAGCATGACTGGAGGGCCACTAGTGGTGTGTGAATCTAATATCATAAACAATTAGATATCTCACTTCATACCCAGGTTCCCATGACCAATAAAGGGGGTGAGGCATAAGAATATGCTATCCAAGTCTAAAACAAATGAAAAACCATAGATAAGCCTCACCCCCATCACCCAAAAATGAATTTCCCCATATAAATATAAAATTAATCCATGACAGAAACATGAAAATTACCAAACAAGTGGATCAATAAACATCACATAGAAAGAAACAACCCACACAAGGGGTATATAAGTCAAAGGGGAAATCAAGGGATGTATTTCATATCAACCATTTTAAAACCAAAGTGCCAACCAGGCCTTTAACACCCAAACATGGATTAGTATTCCAAGCCCATTACCATTTTGCAAAGAAAAAGAACCATTAAAAAAAATCTTAAATTCACCTTTAAAACATGGGTCTTCTTTTCTGCAATCCAAAACGAGGCCATAGGCCATAATTTTCATCAAATAAATTTCAAAAGTTCTATTAAGGAATTATTATAAGGTGGAACCACAAACCTTTCAAATCACCATTTTAAATAATATAAAGAACCCCTTTTATAAATCACTTTTATGTGAACACCTCAATTACAAACTAAATTCCCTTTATAACATAGTGTTCACACATTGAAAACCAAAACTGGATTGAAATCCAAAAAACATTGTGAAAACCATTTCAAAAAGACCCTTAAGAATTTCACAAAATCTTATCACATTAATAATTTCAATTATAATAAGAAAAAATTTAATTAACTTGAAAAAAATTAAGGAAAGATTAAAATATAATCAAAAAGGAATTAGAAATCACAAGCATATTTTGAATTCTAAAATGAAACAACTCCATAGAAACACCAACCTCGAAGATATGAGAACCAAGACAAAACATGTCTCCTTTAATGATGAGAACACTCAAGGGAATAAAAATGGTTTCTAATGACCCTAGACACCAAAAAACCCAAAAATAGATCCACCCATAACCCTACAATTGGCCACTAGAGATCTAGGGTTCTTGGGGGAAATGAAATCCAAGATAAAAGAGTAGAAGAAGGACAAAGGAGACAAAGTGAGGAATAAATACCTCAAATCCTACTGTAAATAACCAAAGAGTGGCCACGAATAAAATTAGGAGGAGGTTAGAGCTTCTATTTGGGTTCTCAAGGGTCGGACGATGTGGATGGGGGAGAATAGTTGGTGAAACTCATTAAATTTGAAGATGAAAATTTTTGGAATTTCAAAAATATTTAAACACCTAGACATTTTATATGGTTTGGATGCAAGATTTTCCGATCCATACGCTAACCATGCACATACCACTACCATGAAATAGAGCACCCACACAATTTTTCCACATAGTTTAACAAACTATGTTCCAACCATATAACAACCCCTTTTTAGTCCAAAAAGATCGTACAGTTTCTTGGGAGCTCCACACAATTTTTCAAACCATACATAATCCATGAAAAAAATCTAATACCAAGGAAATCCCATTTACTTGGGAATGGAATGGTTTCTGCTAACCATGTGGGATAATGATGCGTCTTCTAAAAATCCATAAAAAATATTAAATTCCATCCTAGAAACTAATGTAATTTAAAACCACTCAAGAGAAGATAAAATAATAAAAAATAAACAACATAGTGACATAGGGGGTGTTCCATGTTTTTCTCTAACAAAATTAATTGAGCAGATCAAAGGAATCTTATGAAGAAATCATGGGTATACACTATTCAAGGGATAAGTGGGTTCTAAAATTGTAAGAGTAGTGAGTTTTAAATTTGGTTTGTTGTGATCTATAAGGGACTGTGAGTCTAATCCAAACATCATAAACACGAATTCGCTTAGAGATTTTGTTACCATAGAACATCACTATTGTATACTCCTTAGACTAGACCAGTGTGGGTGTTCCAAGTAAAACATTTTTGTATCCCCCTTTAATTTATTTATCACTTCATATGTACTATGAGGGATTGAGGTGTTCTTCTTTATAGTGGAAAATATTATTGGTAGGGATTTTTAAAATAATTTGACACACCCCAATTCACCACCTTTTAAGTTATTTACCTTTATTAAGGCCAAGAATTTTCCATGTGTTTGATTTACATGACATTTATTTCTCAAAGTGTACCTTTAATGATTTGGAATGATTTAAATGACATTTATAACTAGATACACACTCTGTAATATATTTTTATCCACCCATACAATATTATTAGGGGATTTATGTGTATTTTGCGTAAATTATAATGTGTTACATGATGTGTACAATTGGTTACATGTCATATAATAAATTTTATCCATGCCACTCGAGTAGTATTTAGTAAAATACATGTAATGAAATCACATACATTGGCCACATATCTTTTTGTAATTTATGAGAATTAAATACTATGTGGGGTTACACAATGCTCATGAAAACTATGTTTTTTGTACTCATTATTAACTCGAGTTTCGATTAGAGGTTAATGTGTAGTGTGTAATGACACCAAACACTGACCCCCCCACATGATGTGCCATGATAATTGCAGCATGCCCTTTTGAGGTTGAGCAAGGGTACATTATGTGTAATTTTCTCTTACTCCTGATGTATCTGTGTTATTCAATCGACAAACCGGGCACCTTCAAATGTGATATTTTTCCATTCTTGATATGTTCATGGCCTATTCTTGGTGATATATATTTGAAAAAATTCATTATATCTAATTTTGGATTAAATAATGAAAAATTGGAAATGAATATAGATAAAAAATGTCGAAATTGATCATAAAAATAATAAATAAGTTTAAATTATATTGGGATAACATTGATACCACTTAAAGGTTTTGGGGTGGAATAGAAATGGTTGGGTTAATGCATAATTTTTTTTCATTGTATTAAATCGGTAAATTCGAAGAACCTGAGTAACAAAACCCTATATACTACAAGATGTGATCTATAAAATTTAATTTATAATTAATTTTAAAAAATAATTACCATATACTAATAATTCTTCTTTTTGATAAGTTAGATTTTCTCTTTTTCATGTCATCATTGTGGTTATGAATCTAAACTATAATTCCTATACTAGTATCCATATGTGCTACATGAATCTCATAACATCACTATTGGTATCTCGGGTGCTAGCATAGAGGAACCAAGAATATTTCTTCATCCACTATTGATCATAACAATGATTATATAATTTCCTCTATTGTTATTGAGATTGGAAATGAATAATTTATCTCAGTATTGATAGAATTTTAGGATATTCTCTATAAGGTTTGGGATAATTCTCTTAATAAGTTTCATTATGAACTTCCCTCTACAATCTCCAAAATGGTATAAAAGGGAATAAATACTTAGGGTCAAACAATTAGTAATTATGAAAAGGCTAGTTATCTAACCATTTATTCTAAGTAAAACCATGTAAAATAATAATAATATTATATTTTCATAAAATGGGTGAAACTCATGAACTAATATATCATTTATTATAGTCCATTTAACTTTTCCCATTAGCAATCCTCATGACGGATGATTAATTTTTTTATTTAGAAACACTTTTCGGAAAAGTGAGAAACCACACAACCCTTAACACAAACCAGATCACGAATTGAAACATTCGCAAAAAGACATATGTAGAACAACCAAAAACCAACCAGCTCACCACGTGACTACATATAATAGTACCTGTAATCATCTCTGTATCCCACACAAGAATCCCCTTCTATCGTGGCCAATTCCCACTCAGAGGCCGATTTATGCCTCCTTAATAATTAATTACTTTTCTCAAAGTTCCCCATCTGGTCCAGTAATGTTTTTACTGTGCAAGGTTGCTTGATCAATCTTTATTTTTTTAAGGAAATAATCACACCCTTGTCCCACTTAAAGGAAGATCCGGTACACATCGGTGATGGAAGGTAAGAGTAGTCTTTCATTGTTTGTCTTATTGGTGTAACAGATAGAGTTCCTTCACACTCAGTCATCCTTCCAGTCCCATTATGTACAATGTCACTATAATACAGGTAGTCTGGACCACTCATATTTTCCTTTTTTCCCCTAGAAACATTTCTCCATTTGGTCCTCGGGGAATTATCCTTGAAACTGGAATCATTCCCCCTCCTTGTAACCGATGTGTTATTATCAATCGTGGCAAGACACCCAACCGCTTTAGCATCGTCTTTTCCAGTCACAAGGAATTACTTGTGGCCCAACCTTACTGAATTGTTCCCTCCCACATAGGCCCCCTCAGCATCACCACCGATCATAGGACCAGAATCCAAACCTTCTTCAAAAATGCCTTCCGAAAGGACTTAAAACCTATTGGTTAGCGTGAGGAAGGGTGTAGCTGAGGGGTCTAATCCTCTAGAACCCCAAGAATTGTTCAGAATGTCCACGCCCGAGGTAGTTCCCTTTCTCCCCACCCTCTTTTTCTTCACAATATTCTCCCTATCCATGCGCTTCTCGAAACAATCCTCTTTATAACCCGAACCGGACTCCTTCTAAGCCAAGGGATTAGAGGATCCCTCCAAATCCTACCGCAACCTACTGAAAACCTCCGCTACCGTTGGGTTAACCGGAGTTTCCATAACACTTGGAGTTTCAGAAGTCTGAACGTCCATTATCGTCACCTTATGGGCATCTTTATGGAGGTCCTTTACCACTGAACTCGACTAAATAATTCCCCCAACTTTGGACCCCGAAGCCTCCTTAACTAGACTAGACATCACAACAACCTCCGGATCCTCACCCGGGGTAGCATACCCTTTTCTTACCACAACCTTCTTCCCCCATTATTAATCCTCATAATTTATTGAACCTTGAATAATAAAATATTTATTTAAATAAAAATATCATTTGTTTAATAAATAAATAAATATTATATTCTCATAACCAAATAAATATTTTATATTAATAAATTCTCTAAATTGGTAGATAAATAAAAATTATTTTACAACCTTTTGAATGGAAAACAGGAGATAAAAACATATTATATCCACTAAACCTGTGAATAAATATTTATTTTAATATTAAAGTCATATATTATAAACATGAATATATAATTATTGAATTTTTACCCTCAATGATACTTCAATAATTATTAAACAAAAACATGAGAATAATATTTATTCTTGAAACTAAATTCAAATAGAATTTAATAATATTATGGATACACTTAGTGTGTGATCATATTGGCCTCCTTCTCATTGGAATTTTGTAAACTTACCTAAATTCCAAGATCAATTTCTCACAATATTTCATGTCACCCATAGATAAATAAGTTAATTTCACAATTAAAATAACCTTTTATGAATGTTTACTATGTAATATTATTTGTTTGTATCAACATTTTATCAAGTAGGCTGCATAATTGTGCCATCAACTTATATACTTGATTTATATTTTTTCAACTCTATGAAGAAAAACCATTCAAGAAAAACCATGACCATGGATTTAATTAGGGAGTTCTTTTTTAATCAAAGGGAAAGAGATATATTCTTCTATTAACACATAAATAAAAATTCTGTCATGACATATTCAATTAATGTTATAGTACTTATGGCACAACCAACGTATGCTTCCTCAGTGTGAGAATATGTTTGCATGATTTTCATTCATATATCAAAGTATGTATTTCATGATATGAATTGATAATAATATCAATTTTGAGAACCAATACACATGTATTATAATTGGAATATCCAATGAATCATATAACAGGTGGAATTTTTATGGGGGGTTTTTCATGATAACCACATTCTTATATATTACCAAGTGTTAAATTTATGAGAAGAGGTATCAATATATTATGAGATCCCAACACCTGATATTCAAACATCAACTATTTTCTATCATAAATATATAATTTATACCATATTATATATATTAGAGAATATTTTAATAGCATTTTAAGGTTCTCATTATAGTGGAGAACTACTATAACATTTAAATGTGATAAATACTCTAGGTAACCAAATCCTATAGAAAACACATAGAATTTCTCTTTATTTCATTCATTACCATGGTTTGAAATAAGTTAATGTACTCAAATACTCATTCCTATATTTATAAAAATAACACCTATACCTTTTTATATTCATCATCAATAAATGATATTAAATATTTGTTATCTTTGGAAAATTAAACCTTCATGAGATCATATACATCAAAGATTATTTTACTCAATAATTTTGGTCACCACTATATAGTTTTGACATAAATATGTGGTGCTTTTAATATACACAATATATGAAGAATCTAGTGATGTGTTATTGTTAATTGTGATACAATTATTCATTGTCAGATTATATAACTATCATCAAGTTATTTAACCAAGTATCCCTTCATCACGATTATTTTATTCACTTCTTAGGGGATGATGGTGTTCTATTTATGAATGTTTATTTAACAATATCCCCTAGTATGTCCAAGAAAACCTAGTTATATACATTATTTTTGGATTTTTTAATATGGTTATGTTCACCATTTTTCATAACTTCTTTATGTTGTTATGGGTGAGAGTGAGCATTTTTTTCATGTTAAAATTCCATAACTCATGTAATAATAATTAAATTCCTTAACTCATGTAATGATCATTAAACTCCTCAAATGTTTACTTTACTCCATTTTTTTGCTTAAAAGACAGATTTAAGTCATCATTATTCCATGCATTAACATGTTTAAAAAAATTAATGTACTCTAATATTCAGTCCATAATTTGTAAGAATAAAATTCACTCCCTTTGAGATGCATCATCAATAAATGATACAAAATATTTGTTTTATCATTTATAGAGTCAACTTTCACGTGATCAAATAAATCAATGTTAATATGACTCAACACCACTATATAGTGTCGAGTAAAAATATGTGGTACCTTATATATATATATATGTTAGTTGAAGTATCAAGTGATGAATTCTTATCAAGTATGATGTACTTATTCTTTTTTAGGGTTTATTATTCTCATTTATTTATGTGAATTAGTCTCCTTGCATCACACTAATTTTATTCTCATATATATTCACATGAATTTTGCATGAAATTTCATATACAATCCTTAGATAATGACTATTAATCCATTTTTCATATTCCATATACCATTACTGAATATATTTTAATAAACCTTTATGTCAAAGTGTTTGTTTGATAATAGGTTGACTCAAAGTTCTCGAACCTATCATGAAACCTATAAAGTTATTTTTTATCCAATATTTGGGATACAACATGGTCCCATCAATACCCTAACTAGTTCTATGATAATGTTGAGAGACGACACCCTCAACCTACCCTCGATAGTCTAGGGGTTGTATAATATCCATGATTTCATATATATATATATACATGTGTGTGTGTGTGCTTTATATATTTGAATTATGGACATTTTTATTATATTCTTTTTATGTAAACAAACTTATCAAATAATATCAATAATAAATAATTGTATATGATAAAGTAAACATATTTTCACTGTATAGTTAAAGTAAAATGAAAATTAATAATATTAAAAAACTATAATTAATTTGAGATAAAATAAAAAAATAACAAAAATAAATTTCTTGAATAGGGGATGAAAATATTATCCTTTTCCTTAAAAATAAGCATATCAGTCATGAAATATAAACTTCCTTATAATTATAAAAATATGAAATAAATAATGTTTTTATAAATATTAGAAGTAAAAGTTGATAAATAATAAATCCTAACTCAAAGTCTCTAATAAAACTTTTACATATAAGAAGTATGGTTCTTAGAAAAAATAGAACAAGGCATGAAAAAATATGTTGTATGAAAAACATTATTTTAAATTATAATATAAGGGTATATGGGTTATTTATTTATTACATAACCATTGAGTATATATTCATTATAAATATATAATAATTATGTGAAACCATTTTGTATATATATTTACACACAATTGTAAATGACATATTAGTTATACATAAATACACGATTTCATGACATACTATTAATGATATGAAAATATCATTCATCTAGAAATCATGATTTTATAATGCACTATGGATTTAATTTGTCATATTTTTATAGATATAATGTATCTATATGTATCCATTAGTAAAATTATAAGTGATATTAAGGTTTATTAGTCTATATATCATAAAGAAATTTTATTCATATATCCTATAATAATAATAATATATTAACATAGTTTTATAATATATTTTTTATCAAATTCATGATTATTTTATACTTAATTTTTCATATTTATAGTTTTATTTTCTTACGGTAATTATAATAGTAATATATTCATATAAATTCGATTGTTGACATAGCTTGGGGGTACAACTACATTAAACACACACACACACACAAACACACACCGATTTATATCATATTATTTGCTTGGGGTATAATTACATCCAATTTTTGACATAATATTTTAAATATTTTAATAGTAATTATAGCATGAGACCATTGAAAATTAGGAAATAAGGTGTTATATAAATTTTAATTTCATATAGTATTTTATGTGTGTCAGATGAAAAAATAGAATATTTATTTAAAAGGTTAAATAATATATTTTAAACTAAAATTTTATTTTATGAGTAATTTATAATTAATTTAATTTATAATTAATAATTTATATGTTTATAAAGTAATAAAACATTTGTTTTGAATGTTTTGTGATGTTAAATATTTATTTTAAACAGTGAATACAAATTTTTTACACTAAAATAATATTTTATAAAGAATTTATTATCTTTATTTGAAAATTAATATCTAGTATTTTTAATATAATTATCATCAAATTAATCTAAAAGTTTGATTAGTAATTTATTATAAAATAATGTGGCCCTTGGAATAGTGATGTAGCACTTTTGAGTAATGTCCATCACACATAAATTGTTTTTTCATGCTTTTATTTAAAATATAAATTTTACTTAATTGAGGTATGAATTTGAAAAAATGAATTAAATAATTTTAGTCATCATGTTGATTTTTTTTTGTAAGGGGTAAAATTTGGAAATTTATCATAAAAATAGTAGAATACAGTGACAAATAATAGAATGTGATAACTTAGGTAAATATGACATTATATATTTGTAAGCATGCCCAAATTTGACCATGTTAGTTATATTGATGTAATTTTTGCACTAACCATTATAAAGGAAAATAAAGGGAAGTAATAAATTATTATTGGTGTAGTGGAGAATTTGAGATAATAGGATTATAAAATATTGATTAATTATTTACATGGGATTCCATTCACCACAACTATAAATCCCCCCATATTCTCATTTCTACTCAAATTAAGTTTAAGTTAACTCTTAATAGATATTTCATATAGTATCTTCCATATTTTTATCATTAAAATCAAAGAGTTATGTAAGTTTTAAGGTCTTTATCTAACTTAAGAATCTATGTAAGGTGAGAGTTCCATTTTATCTCTCTTCATTTCTAATTGAAATTATTTTATGGTAATATTTTTTTTTAAATTACCTTTAATATGTTAATTTTAATCTATATTAAGTATATTACCACACTTTGAATGTATTTTACATGTTATATTATTGATTCACTCCCATTAGACCTCCTTTTCTAATTCGTTAACTTGTTGAAGAAAGGGTTCTTATTTATTGATCTTTATTTACAATTGTGATTCTTTTATTGTAATATATTTTGAATTTACCTTTAATATGATAATATTATCCTCTATCTAGTATATTATAATCCTTTTTATTTATTTTACTTGATATATTATTTATTCACTCTAATTAATCCCCATTTTCTAAGTCATTACCATACGTAAGTAAGTGGTCATATTTGCTTCTATTTATTTCCAATTGTGATTATTTTGAAGTAATAACTTATTAAATTTCATATAATATGATAATATAATTTTATATAAAATATAATATTACCCTTTAATGTATTTTATATGATATTTTATTCATTTATAGTCATTAATCTCATTTTCTTAAGCTGTTACCATGTAAAAGTAAGGGTTCTTTCTCTCTATATTTTCCATTCTTATATACATATCCATTGTTGTCTACTTTTAAATTTTAATGTTTTTTATTTCAATATTATTTTAATATCATTTAAGGAATATAATTATGATATTATATGCATGTGAGACCCAATTTCACTCACATTATATTCCAATCATAAGTTGTTGTAATGCGAATTTATTCTTCAAGGCGTAGAATTCTATATTGTACCATGATAAAAAAATCCCTATGTACTCCATTTATTTTTGGTATTATGGGTAAATAATTTCTAATAGGGGACATTTTATAAGTATGTATGATGATTATGTTGTCAATTGAGACATTACTGGGTCCCATGTAAATTAAACTCTATTTTGGTATAAGTTCACCTTTTTCATCAAAGCATATAGACTTGAAGGTTTTCTATTGAAAGAAATTTTATAACTCATATTCATATCAATTATGTGTGATTACATACTCTTACTTTTCAGAGGTTATTTATACATAATTTCATTGTTCTCTTACAATTTAAAATCCATAAATGAAATTTTCTAAACACATTGATTGTCTTAGTTTTTAAACATACCTAATAAATATTGACTGACCATTTATTTAATTTTATTATAATAAAAGGGGGAGGCGAACACCTATCCCAAGAAATAAATATAATTCCATATTCCTAACATGATATGGGAACTTATTTTAATATTGTGAATCCCTCATTATTTCTAATAAGTTTCAAAGTAATTCACCTAGATATCAATATCAATCTATTTCCTATATAAAAGTATTTATATGAATATATATCTATTAATTATATATGGTGTGAAAACCCTATACTTCATTATTCTAATTATTGGGTATTCACTTGGATAGTTATAAAATCTCATAAATTAAGATAATATATTATCTTAATCATAAATCCAATTATCGTATATGGTGTTATTACCATATAATTAATTATTATTATTAAAGGTTATTCACCTAGATAACTAAATAATTCAATTAATTGAGAGAATATATTATCTTGATTGTATATATGTTTATACTATATTATATTAGTTCCATGTACGTAATTATTATAAATAAAGGGCATTCACTTAGGAAGACATATAATTAAACTAACTGTAATGATATATTAACCTAATTTTATATCAATTTATCATATATGGTTTAAATAAAATATAATTAATTATTTTTATTAAAGGGTATTCACCTATATACCCTTACCATTCATTTGATTAGGGAAATCCAAGAAATATGTATACCTATTAGTTATATATGGATAATATTAATTATTTTTTCATGTTTATGAATGATGTTACTTTATGGAAATTATGTGTTTATTTTTTAGCATTTTATTTCATATGATGAATTCATTGGACTTATTAAGTGATTAGTGGGGCCTAAAATTATATATCCCCTTGATGCATCTGTGTCTCTCACAAGACAAACTATCTTGAGTATTGGGTGTATGCCTATAATTTTTTCTAAGATTTATTGGCGTAGGTCCATAAATATATTGTTATAATGCTTGAAATTATGCATTATATAATAATGAGACTAGTTATTTTTATCTACATGATTATTTATTTCCACTTTCATGACATCCATGGATTATATTATGTATCCCTTTTGTGGAATCATTTCTTTATCTATTCAGTTTGTATTATTTATGTCACTATTATATCAAGTTATATTTATCTATATGATATCTCATTATAAGTGTTTAATCACACCCTTTTACTATCTCTCCATTTCTCAAGGTAATGAAGATGAGTATTATATCTAAAATTCTAAGGATAGAATTTATGGAGGAATAATTAAACATTTAAATAATTATTTTAAGTATTATGTATTTTATGCATTAATAATTTAATTTAATGTTTATCTATGTATTTAGTCTTCTAATTAGTGATAAAATTCATATCTTGGGCATGTGATATCTAGTAATCTAACTACCATATAATGAAGAACTCACTGGCTCTAGGTGACCATGGGTGGGGGAATAACATGTTGATAACTAGATTCAGTGGTATAATAATACAAATGGAATCCCTTTAAATGAAAATTTAAAATAATTATAAGGTAAAAAAATTCACAACCTAATTAGTAATCAATAAACACATGAATAATTAGTTCATTCCATGTCGTTCAAGAATAAACATCCATGCCAAAAGCATCATAACAATGAAAACCTTATATCTAGTATACCTCAAGAGAAATAAAATGAATCACACCAACTACAATGAATTGCTATGAATGAGTTCATGTTACCTGGAACCACATCTAAATCCATCCTATAAATTTGACATACAATATATAAAATAAGGGTGAACTTTAAAAAATACATAGTGTGTTCCTCCCAACAACTCTCATTTTTTCACACGAATATTAAATATTAATGCATACTTGAATGAAGTAGATAAGATAATAAAAACGAATAACCATTTGAGAGTAAATATAAAATAATAATCCTATCCCATATCACATGAAAATAACACTCTAAAAATCCTAGGATATATATAGTATAACTTGTAACACCGTAGACTCTACTATAGTAGGTCAACACCATATCATGAACTAT
Source organism: Viscum album (assembly GCA_963277665.1). Classification (NCBI taxonomy): domain Eukaryota; kingdom Viridiplantae; phylum Streptophyta; class Magnoliopsida; order Santalales; family Viscaceae; genus Viscum; species Viscum album. Next base: position 156,644,437 of record OY728138.1, read on the forward strand.
CACATAATGTTCCATTTAATGTGAATTTATTCACGAGTTTATTAATTTTAAAATTTTAAATTTATGAAAATGACTTCATTTTTGAACTCATAATATAAATATTACCATAGTATGAAATTTTGAACATATTCTATAAAAGTTGATTTTTAATCGAAAAATGCGAGATTTGTGAAAATTATAATTTCCATGATTTAATCATCATGAGAGAACAACCTAAAATATTTGAAAACCATTAAAGAAATAAAATAATATATAAATTAATAAAATTATACATTTCCAAATATTCGTTTTACATATAAAACATATGATAAACATTTTTAAAAATAATGTAAAATGTTACTTTTATATAAAAACTTTTTAGCCTTTTCTTTTAATTAAGTATTATTTTTGTAAAAATTAATTTATGAATTGATTTAAAAATTACATAAAAATATTTTTGTTTATAATAAATATCTATATTTATTAAAAATTATTAACATAAATAATTTTATATCTGACATAAAATTTAAGATTGAAACCACAATTTTACTAAGAATTGTTTTTATGTGTTAATTACATTTATTTTGAAACTCATATTTTTTAAACATATATATTTTATTGGATAAAATTATTTTAATATTTAGTTTTATATTTCTCAAATTAGGTGATAAGATCAATTTTAATTGTTTCTATTTTGATTAACTCCCCTCGGTAAAAAAAATATTACCTAGGTAAAAGTACACTTGGGTAAAAACAAAAGTAAAAGAGAAAATCCATTAACCACTCAAATATTCCAATAAAATGAGTGCCTTGGAATAATTTTATAACTAAATATTTCTCACACTCTATAATTTATAATTATTTGAGTCTTTTAACTTGAATAGTGTAAATATATAAGTTAATAAGTAATGTGTGTTTCCAAAACTACCATTATTATCACTTATAAAAAGGGACACTTCCAACCCTTCATTTTTAAAAAATTCATAAAATTAATCTTTTAAACTATTAAATTTTATTCTCAGTATAAAAATATTAAATTTATATAATAACCTGGTCACTAATAGTTATCCTAATCTATTCAAATTCATGGATACTTTCAAGGAAAATACATGTCCCCGACATGAGTATTATCAACTACATAATTTTATACTCAAATATATTCTTCCAAATTTATTTTATAAAAAATAATATAATGAAATTATTATCATTTATATAATTTAATGTTACTGTATTAATTATATTATCATTATTTATTCATATACCTCATCCATTAAGAAAATAAAACTGTTGTTTTTGTGTTATGCAGACTACCGCCTCTATAACATAACACATTTCTCTTTCATTGACCATCTTAAAAGTTAGGATATAAGGTCAGTATTAAAGGATTAATATTATATTTATAACATCATTAATTTTATGGTTTTAAATTTTATAAAACCTATTAATGATATGATCAACAAATGATCATTGTTAATTTAATCATTTAAAATATGCATACTAAGTGGATGTCCGTTCAAATTGTGTAATATTTTCCTATACATTAATTATTCCAATAATTATTTATAATTATATTCTATAAAACTAAAAATAATAAATAAGATCATTATTCTCCTGATATAATGATATTAAAACAAAACCACTTCATAATCATCAATTAAATCTGGGTATGTTCATGTTTGAGTCAATTTAAAAAACTTCTGAAACAATAAAATATTTTTTTTTTCATGAATAAATATGAGAACATAATTAATTTTATAATATGAAATAAACTGGAAAATATAGTTTTTTTTGGTTTTGGAGTTTTTATATCAATATTTAATCCATTAATTAAGAAGACACACCCCGATCATCAAGAATCACCAAAACATGCATAGTATCAATTTCATCTTCAAGGATAAAGACTAAAACAGTCATGAAATGGATTTGAAACATCATATAATTCATATAATTCATACATAAAATAAACTTTATTGAAATATTAATGATTAAATTTAGAATAATAAATCATACGAACACCACTATAATGAAATTAGGACAAACGATCAGAACTATAAAATTTCGATGTGGAAAATAAAAAGAATTCATGTAGAGAATAAATATTTATGAAGTGTGTAAATGAAACTAGATATGTTTAAGGTTATTAATTTAGTTATTAATATAACCATTTTTATGATATAGTATATTAATTTACTATTTATGAAGTTATTAAAATAGGTAATGGTTTCCCATCTCATATTCATCTATTGAGAAACATTATGTATTATGTACCTAATTTATTTTATGTGGTGTATAAATTCATAATTGAGATTTTATATCCTTAAATTAATTTATTCTTGTTTTTTAATATCATGTTTAATACATCTCATTAAAATTCTTATGATTTAATATATACCCAATCTATAATTGGGGCTTTCCGTCTCAATTTTTATTCGTTGGTACTCATGTTATAGTCAGAAACTATTTTATTATTTTTGGTGAATAAATTTCCATGGAAGAATTTTTTCCATATTAATCTGGAAATTTAATGGAATTTAAAGTTTATATTTTTCTCGATATCTTATATTATTTTGATTCAATATTTACCTTCTTTTTTGTGGGAAAACCATCCAAATTTTTAGTAAACTAAAAGTGTTTGTAATATCCTATAAAATAAAAACATTTATGGATACTAGTAAGTGGATGCAAATGTGAAATATATGTACCTAGGGGTAGTCACCTAAAAAAGTGTTTTTGAGCGTTGAATCAATCATCACCCAGATGCTTGATGAGTTTCCCTAAGTCTGCACACTTGTTGAGACACTCCAAGGGGATATGCTTTAGAATATTCACATGCTCTTAATGAACCATGATGAAATAATTTTCCTATCATTACCTTGGTCTCCTACCAGTGAAATTTATTGAATCCAAATACTACCTTCCATGTAAAAACTAGAACATTATAGGTTTCCTCTCCATTATATTTCTTTGTAAATGGTACTTCGTGTTACTTTGATGATAACCCATAGTTTCCAAGTTTATTGAGGGGTGTTCTTCTAGATACCACATTATTACAGTGAATGGGGAATTATTTTATTTATGTGTTTATTAATTATATAGATAGGAAGGTTTCATTTAGTAATAGGTTTTTTAGGAAATAGAATGAAAGCTCTAGATGAATCTTATGTAAAAATGGAAAGTTAGTTCCTCAATATTAGATAGAAGGAGGAGTAAAAATGTTTCTAAGTATAAGGTTAACTTTAAAAGTTTATCTAAGAATGTTGTAGAGGATGTATATAGACTAAAATGAAATATTCATAATTTATTTCATGAGTTAAAACAAAGCCTTTGAAGAGAATTGGTCACTCAAAACTTTTCATCATATGAAGATATAATCTCATGATCCATTAAGTTAGAAAATGATTTATCGAAAACATATATATTCAAAGTAAATTAGTAGAAAAAGTGGTCAGTTGAGTATAATGGGAAGAACAATTTGGATAAGGGGAAAAAAGAAAGGATAGAGTTTCCCACATGTGATAACTATGGGAAGAAGCACCCTAGGGATTATAGGAAGGGGGAATGAGTTTGTTATAAGCATGGAGAAAATTGATATTAATATCACCAATGCAAGGGAAAGGCAATATCTGTTTATGTTCAATGATTTAACTATAGGAAGAAGAGACATTAGGTAAACCAATGCCCGAAATGTCCAGGGAAATTACCTTATAAAAGGCCAAGGGGGAATGGAAAATCCTATATGATTACCATAGAAGAATTGAAAGTTCTTGATGATGTATTGAAACATACTTTTATCATTTCCTAAAAGTTAGATAATGTTTTGTTCTATTCTATATATTTTCACTCTTCGAAATATTTTATGTTTTCCAAAAACACTGTATACCATCGTAACACCCTAGTAAAGGATTTATCAACTAATACACCAAGTGTGAGTTTTATGGAAACAAAGATATGTCAAGAAGTTATGATTATGATGCATCGGAATAACTTATTTTAAAATTTGGTTATTGTACCTATGGTTAAATTTTATAAATCCTTAGTATGGATTGGATTTCAAAGTATAATGAAAAAAATTATTTCTGAGAGAAGGGGATTTTGATTTAGGAAGGTGATATGAATGTCTTATATTTATGATGTAAAATTCATCATATAAATCCTTTATGGATCCTCCACTAGTATATATCCTTAATAAAATTATTGGTAAAGAGGAAGATCAAGTATGATTTATTGATGTGGAAGGTATCCTAATAATTTGTTATATACCCATTGTACAAAATTTTATTTATGTTTTTTCTAAAATAATCACATGGTCAATCACCAGAGTGTGAAGTTAATTTTTCTATTGAACTCATTCTTGATGAAATTCAAATATTTAAAAATCCTTATAGAATAGAACAAGTGGAATTAGTGGAGTTGAATAAATAGTTATAGGAGTTTAATGATAAGGGATTTATATTTCCTTGTATTTCAACATTGGGATCCCATATTTTATTTTTGAAAAAGTAGGATGGGTTAATGAGATTGTTCATAGATTATAGGGAGATAAATTCCATTATTATAAAGAATATATATCCTTTTACATGCATTAATGAATTAATTGATCAACTTCAAGGAGGAAAATAATTTTGAAAGATCAATATCTTCTTATTTATCATTAACTATGGGTAAATAAGGATGATATACCCAATATTAAATTTTGAACAAGTTATGGACATTATGAGTCTACGGTAATTCCTTTTAGATGGTCCAATTCACATTCTATCTTTATGGATATAAAGAATAGTGTATTCAAGGAGTATATTAATGAATTTATGGTAGATTAAATAGATGATATATATATATAATCTAAGAGATATTAAGAGCATGAGAGTCATCTTCAAATAATTTTGGAGACCATTAGAAAAATGAATTATATGGTAAGTAAGTAAGTGTGAATTTTGTCTCAATGAAGTTTCTTTTCTTGGTCATATTATCTCAATTTATGGAACATATTTCAACCATTAAAATACTAAGGTGGTAAAATAACGACCTACACTGATGAACATAATAGAGATCCAAAGTTCCCTGGGTTTAATAAGTTACTATTAGTGATTTGTTCAAGATTTTTTTTCCAATTATCCAACCCGTTGACCTCGTTAACACATAAAGGGGTTAAATTCACATGACCAAGGGAATGTGGGGATCATTTTTAATAGATAAATAGGAGACTAATTAATTCACCAATATTAACTATATCATCATTTAAGGAAGGATTTATAATTTATAGTGACTCATCAAAGAAAGGACTTGGTTGTGTCCTTATGAAAAATGATAGTGTGATTGCCTATGAATCTAGGTAGTTGAAAATCCATGAACTGAACTATCCAAATCATTAATTTCAGATTGGATCCATAATATTTTATTTATAAATATAGATACAGTGCCTATACAGAAAAATATGATAGGTATACACTAACCTCAATATTTATAGTATATATTCTCTCATGAGGAGCTCAACTTTAGGTAAAAAAGATTGTTAGAACTACTCATGGACTATGATTGTTTTATAAACTACCACCCTATGAAGGAAAACAAAGTTTATGAAGAATTTAGTAGGAAAGACCAATGAGTTTTTACCATGATGATTATTAAAAATGATCCCATATATATGGATCTAGTAAACATGAATATGTTTATTTCTAGGAAAGGGGAACCATAATTAATTTTCAATGAAATTGTTAAACCATACTTACTGAAAAGGATAGAGAATTACTATTTGGATGATGAGAATTTTAAACGTAATATTAAAGTAGTGAATGATGTGAAATGTTATTACTTACTATATAGATATAGAGTTCTGAAGTTGGGAAAGAGTTTATGTGTTCTATCCATACTAGAGTTGAAGGGATAACAACTTGATAAATCCCATAACTCAAATTTCTCTATACACCTTGGAAGAAAAATGATGTATAGAGATTTATGAGAACATGTCTTGTGAGATAGTATGAAGTGGTAAATCATGGACTATTTTTTCATATTCTTAGTATAATAGTAGGTGAAGGAAGAAAGACGATATCCTAAGGGAGTTAAGGAACCCCAGTTGATACCTATATGGAAGTTGGACAATGTTATAATAGGCTTTTCAATAGAATCCAATATAATCCAAGGTAAATGATGCTATATGGGTCATAATTGATCATTATACCATGTGTAATCATTTTTTTTGTAATAATAGATGATCTACCTTCCGAGAACCTTTCTTGAATCTTTACCAATTAAATTGTAAGGATTTATTGGGAACCGCTATTGATTGTATTTGATCATGAACAATAATTTACATAGAAATTTTGGAAGTGTATTAAATGGATTGTCATCATTGATATACATTTAAGAATAACGTATCATACCCATAATGATGGATAGTCTGAAATAACTATACCGACTTTAGAAGATACACTAATATCATGTTCACTTGGATTCCAAGATATATTGGACCACTTTTTAACTTTGGGGAAACTTTCATAAAGCAATAACTACAATTTGAGTATCTAGATAGAATCATACAAATAATTTTTTGGGAATATGTTCCATTCTATAACCTGTTAAGAATAAGTTGGATAAAAAAGGTTAGTTGGACTATATCTTTTAGAGGAGATTGGTGTTAAAGTACATACTGTCTAAGATCACATTAAAGTGGGATAAAGTAAATAAAAGAGATATATTGATAATTGGAGGAAATATACTTAATTTTATGTTGGGTATCATGTATTATTTATGGTTTAACCATTTAAGGGAGTTTTATGATTTTGTGGAATGGAAATGTTAAGCCCAAAGTACCTTGGACCACTTGAAATATTTGAAAGAATTAGAGTTGAACCCTACCAATTGGAAATGCTTCCCAACCTTTCTAAAGAACAAAGGGTATTTAATGTTTCATTACTATGGAAATAAATTCCACATATAATAAATTTTCTCACATATAATGGAATATAGTTAGATCCTAACTTGTTATATAATGAGGATCCTGTCCAGATCTATGACACTAGAGAGTAAGTATTATGCAATCGGACAACTAATTTGGTGTAAGAACTTTGGATAAATCACAAATTAGAGGTGTAAACCTGGAAGACTAAAGAAGATATAAGGAATTAATATGAAAATTTGGTCAATAGATGATATATACCCCAATTTCTGAGATGATATTATTTAGGTTGGGAGGGGGGTAATGCAACACCTGAAACACTATTGTAGTAGGTAAACACCATATCTTGAACTATCATACAATGCACCCTTTAAATTGACTTTTTTTAATGATTATGTTAATTTTAGAATTTTAAATTTACGAAAATAACATCATTTTTTAACTCATAATATAAAAATTATATTAGTATGAATTTTTTAGTATTTTTTTATAAATCTTGTTTTTTAGTTGAAAAATGATGGATTTATGTAAATTAAAATTTCCATGATTTTATAAATATGAAAGCATAACATAAATTATTTTTAAACTATTAAATAAATAAATAAAATTAATTTATAAAATTATTAATTTTTAAATATTCATCTTACATAGATAACTTGTGATGAACAGTTTTAGAACTAAATTAAAATGTTACTTTAAAATAAAAATTGTTTCTGGACTTTTGTTTTAATTAAGTAATATTTTGGTAAAAATTTATTCATTCCTTGATTTAAGGGTTACATAAATTTATTTTGGTTCATAATAAATCAATATATTTAATAAAAAAATATTAAAATTGTTAATTTTGTCTCTCATGTAAATTTTACTCTTAATAACACAATTTTCCTAAAAACTGTTTTTATGTGTTAAGTACATTTATTTTGAAACAAGAATTTATTAAATATAGATTTTTTTGATAAAATTATTTTCATATTTAGTATGATAATTCCAATAATATGTGATAGTATCAATTTAAATTGTGCTCATTTTAATTAACTACCATGGTTAAAAAGATAATTTACCTAGGTAAAAGTACATTTGGATAAAAAAAAGTAAAAGAGAAAATCCTTAAATCACTCAAGGTTAACACCAAAATGAGTGAAAAAAGAGGATTTTTTACCTTAAAATATCACACACTACATATGTTTCAATTATTGGAGTCTTTTACGTTGAATATTTTTAAGATACAAGTAAATAAGTAAAGAGTGTTTCCAAATTTACTCATCCCTTCACTTATAAAAGGGGTAAAATGACACCACTTCATGATAAACCATTTTTTTTGAATTAATAATTTATAATATGATATTTTTCTCTCTATATAATCCTATTTTATGAAAATAATTCCCTGGTAACTCATATTTATCATATTCTCTTCAAATTCAAGGAGGATTCTAAGGAAAATTGAAGTCCCCAACATGTGTATTATCAACGACTTAGTTTTCATATTAAATATATTCTTTAAAATTTATTCTATCCACACTAATATAATGATATTATTATCCTTTATTTAATTTAATGTTACTATATTAAGTTTATTATCATTATTTAATCATATACCATGACCATTAGGAAAAAAAACTATTGTTAGTGCAATGCGTAGACTACCGCCTCCACGAAGTAACACGTTTTGTTTTCCATAACCAAATTAAAAGGTTGGATATAAGGATGGTTTTAAAGTATAAATATTATTCTTATAATTTTAAAAAGATTATGATATTTAAAATTAGATAACCTATTAATGATATATTCAAAATATTATCATTGGTAATTTAATCATTTAAAATATGCATACTAAGAGGATAACCATTTATTCAAATGGTGTAATATTTCTATATACATTAATTATTCCTATAATTACATATAATTATGATTTTTCATTGAAATAAACAATAAATAATATCATTATGATATTGGTATAATTATATTACAAAAACCACCTCATAATCATCCATTAAATTGAGGCATGTTCATGTTTGGGTCGGTTTAACCACCCACTTGACCAATACTATTAATTTGTGTCATGAATGAATTTTATAAACTAATTACTAGTATAATATGATATAAATATTTAAATAATGTTTTTTATAGAGTTTCTATATCAGCATTTAATTCATTTATTAAGAAAATGTACCCCATTGTTAAGATTCACCAAAACATGATTATTTGTGATTTTGTATTCATGGATAAAGACAAAAAAAATCCTTAAATGGATTTAAAAAATAATATATTTTTATAATTGATCACTAAAAAATTTAATGACCTTTTAATGATTATATTTGGAAGAATAAATAATTTGAACACTATAATTATGAAACTAGTACAATTGATCAAAACTATAAACTCCCGATGTGGAAAATCAGGAGAATTCATGTAGATAGTGACTATTTATGAAGAGTATAAATGGAAATAGATATTATTATGTTTATTAATGAAGTGACTAATAAAACTATTTTTATGAAACATTAGTTTAAAATACGTTCGATGAAGTCAGTATAAGAGGCAAGGTTTTCCGTCTCAAAGTCCTCTCTTGAGACATATTATGTATTATGAACCTAATATTATTTAGGTGGTGTATGTAATACCTAATTAATATTTTATATAATTAAATGAATTTATTCTTTTTATTTTAATATTAAGTTTAATATATATCTTTCAATACTACCCAATCCATAAGTGGTGTTTTTCATCTCAATTTTCATTCTTTGGGACTCATGTTATAGTCACCACCTATTTTATTATTTATGGTGAATTAATTTACATAGAGTAATATTTTCCATATTAATCAGGAAATCTAAGGGATTTAAAAGTCTATATCTTTACCCATATTTAATATTCTTTTGATTTAAGAGTTACATTATCCTTGGTGGAAAACTATCCTAAGTTTTGGTTAAGTAAAAGTGTGTGTAATTTCCTAGAAAATACATCCCTATCTAGATACTGGAAAGTGGATACCTCTGTAAAATATATGAACCTAGGGATAATCACCTATAATAGGGTTGGTTAATCATTGAATCAATCATCAAAATTATGCATACTGAGTTGGAATAATACTGCATTCTTAGTGATACAATCTCGACAGATATGCTTTGGAATATTCCCATGCACCTAATGAACTATAATGAAGAAATTTTAATTCCATTTCCTTTGTCTTGTACCAATTAAATTTATTGAATACAAATAATATCTTCCATGGATAACCTACCACATTTTATTTACCCTCACTATTAAATTTCATAAGGGTACCTCGTGTTGCTTTAGTAATACTTCATGACATTTAAGTTGATTAAAGGATGTTCTCTTAGACATACACATTATTATATTTAATGGGGATGTTTTTTATTTATGTATTTATTCATTATATGTATATCCAAGTTCAATTTAGTAAGAGGTTCCATAGAGAATGTCATGAAAGGTCTTGATGAATCTTATGTTGAATGAATTTTAATTAATTTGGTAATGGGTGGGGATCATAATTTTATATCCCCTTGATTCATGGACTAGTATCATGAGACAAAAATGTTGGGTTTTGGTGTGTACCTCTTCCCTTGATCAAAAAGTGTCATTGCACATTTACTTGACAATAAGTTTTAGATTTCTGACATTATAAATTCCATCATTATGAGATCATTGATTATTGTTATCCGTGTTTTTATTTATTTTCATGGATATGACATGCCTTCAGTTTAAATTTATTATGGCTTCATATTGTTCATTTATTCATTCCATACCAGTTATTCAATTTTTATGTTATGTATGATTCAATTTTATACTACTCCTTTATGAGAATCTGAGCTCACACTTATTTGTTTTTCTTTCCATGGGAAACCTAGAGTGGGATCATTTGTAATTTTTAGGTATGTGATAGAAGATATAATCATGTTCTCACAATATTTTCATATTTTATCTTATGTTTTCTTGTGAAATGTCTGTATATATCTGGTCTTCCAATACTAATAAACTATTTGATCCTTTGATGGCTCTTATACTTTGTACGAATAATGTAATATAACTATTGACTCTAGTTTTAAAGAGTCCATTATGTTATAGTTGTTATCAAAAGAAGTTTATTAGAAACCTTGGAAATTATATTTTGAGTAACCAAATAATATTGCACAAGTACTATAAAAATAGCTCATGATTTATAGAGAACACTATAGAAAATTTTGTAGGAATTACATTTTACAATTCAATATCTCTAGATAATTATGTGTTTTCACTTATAGAAATATGGTGAATAATGAGAGAAATGATAACCGTATAAACACTCATATTCAATGTAGGGATATTCCCCTATAATAATTTAATGAATCCAGAGTTGAGGATAATTATTTCATAAACATATTGGGGTAGTTGACCCAAGTTATGAGAAATAATCTCACCTATATAGATAATAATACTAATCCAAAATAAGGGGTAACTATGCTGGAACACCTCAAGCAATAACAACCTCAAAAATTAAGTGTAACTACTAGTCTATTGGTAGATAAAGAATGGATAAAGTCCATAAAGAAGATCTTTCTCTCATTGGGGAGTAGTGAAATAGAAAAAGTAGTCATGTTGGTCTATTATATGAAGGGATACATAGACCAATGTTTGTTGTTAATTCAAAACACTAAAGAGGAAGATGAGATCAATTGAATGGAATGAGTAACATTCAAGGAGTTATTAAATGAAAAATAATTTCCTCATGAGTAATGAATAGAAATGGAAAGGCAGTTCCTTAGTTATAGAAAAAAGGAGGAAAATGTTGTTGAGTATGAAGCTAAATTTACAAGGTTATGTAGGAACATTGTAGACTATGTACATAGACCATAAATAAATATTTTTCATTTTTTGATGGGTTAAAACTTAGACTTCAAATGGAATTAGTCTCTCATATCTTTTCATTATATGAGGATATAGTCTTAAGCACCGTTAAGACAAAAAATGAGTTCTTTTAGACATATGCATTGAAGTAAAATCAAGATTAAAAGAGTTTGACTAAGAATCATTGGAAGAAAAATATGTCTAAGGGGGAGAAAAGAGGGATGTGATTTCCAACATGTGATAATTGTGGGAAGAAACACCCTAGGTCTTGAAGGAAGGGAAAAATATTTTTTTACAAGTGTGGAGAAAAAAGCTACCAATCACAAAAATACAAGGGAATGGATGAATATGTTGATGTTCAATGATTTATCTATAGGTTGAAGGGAAATTATGAAAATAAATACTCAAAATATCAAGGGAATTTACATTATAGAATACCAATGGAGAAAGTAAAAACTTATATGATTACTGAAACTATAGATGATGTTTCTAATGGCATAGTTTCATGTACTTTGATTATCGCCTCAATGTTAGATAATGATTTATTTGATTCTAGATATTTGAACTCTTTTATATCTTCTATGTTTTCAAAAAACATTAGATACTTTAATATCACCCTATTATGGTACTTATCAATTAATACACCAAGTGGGAGTCTTATGGAAAAAATATATGTTAGAAAATTCCAAATAAGATGCATATTCATACCCTATTTAAAAGATTTGGTTATTTTTCTTATGGATTACTTTTATATGATCCTTATTATATATTTTATTCCAAATTATATTGCAAAAAATTATTTCCAAGATAATGGGATTACGATTTATGAAGGTGAGGTGGAATATCTTATCTTTCAAGGGGAAACTTCATTATCTAAATCATATCTGAATCCTCCCCTAATAGCTCTCCTTAATTAAATTATGGGTAAAGAGGAAGAACAATCTTGATCTATATATGAGGAAGGTATCCAAGGAATAGTGGATGTACCTTTGGTATAAAAGTTTATTGATTTTTTTTTCTAGAAGTATTATAAGTTCATCCACCCCACCCTGATGTTGATTTATCTATTGAACTCATTCTTCATAAAAGGCATACATCTAAAACTCTTTATAGAATGGAACCAGTGGAATTAGTAGAGTTGAAGAAATATTTATAGGGGTTGAGTGATAAGAGATTTATACTTGCTAGTGTTTCGATATGGGGAGCCCCTATTTTAAAAGAAATATTGGGAGAATTATAGTCATATTCAAATAATTTTGGAGACCCTCATAAAAAGGAATTATATATGATGTATTGTAACAATGAATTTTGGATCAATAAATTTTATTTTATTGGTCATATTTTCTCTAAGGATGGAATATCAGTAGACCTTTTAATGAAAAAGGAGGCCAAATAATGACCTACATTGACAAACATGACCAACAAATGATGTTTCCTGGGTTTAGTATATTATTATCAACAGTTCAAGATTTTTTGTGATTCGACAACCTATTTTTTTTGTAAAGTGTAGTGTTCTAATACATTTCTACTATATGTATATTGATAATTCAAAAAATACATACTTTTACTCTTACAATCTTATTAAGTGTTTCCGATTGTACTTATCTTACTCATGTATATTGTCTTATGAAGTTGAAGGAACATCTTTATTTTCTAAAAAATATGATAACATAAGATTTTATCTTATGATATTAGACTAAGTCACTCAGAAAATAAATCTAGTCAGAAATGAGAATATGAAAAGAATTTATTCTTTTGAGGAATATTCATTGTCAGAAGAAGTTGAAAAAAGTGAGTTATGTTTTAGGGAAACTTTATCTTATGCCATAAAATTATCTTATGGTATGTCGAAGACTGATTATCTTACTTAAAAGATATCTGACGATCAACAATATGATCAACCAATATCCTTATAAGATCTGATAGTATAGAATTTCATGGTTATACTTGATAATATCATGGTAATTCATTTCATTCCTTTTGAGTACATCAAAATAAGATTATATATTTAAGGAAATATTGGTCTTCTCAAGACTTACCATGAATAGGAAATATCAGAGAATGAGAAAATATCTAACATTACGACGGTAAAATAAATTCCATTTTTGGAAGGAATGGATGCATAAACTCTTAATACTATCACATTAGGATTTCCAAATAGATAATTTGACCATTAGAATTATCCAATTATTAAGTTCAAATTAGAACATATAAGTAATATCTGAAAATAACACAAAGAAACTAGACGTATATGTGAAAAAAAATAATTTGAAGAGAATGAAACAAGGTTGCCCTTATCTAACACCATATATATATACATTTTGAAAATATCTACACTAAGTGATAAGTTTATCTTTTTTATTAGTTACACTGAAGATCATCCTGAGCTACACTTGATTATTTTCTTTTCTTAGGATGAATCTTCAACAACAGTCAGTTATTGCTTGCAACTGTGTTCCATAAATGTTTCTCAAACCTTTTATCTTATTTATACTATGTTTTCACTCTATTTATGAGTGTGGGAAATAAAAATTATTGGTATTATAAAGGGATATCTTGGTTGAAATCTATTTTAAATTTTTATTAATTGATAACTATTTGAATTTAGCTGGGAGTCCTCGGTAAAAGGGTTGTTTAGAGAAAATCACAAAGCTCGTGGAGTAGAGTGTTATGGGAGTGGACTAGGGGATTTATTTTACCTGAACCACTATAAACCTCTATGTTCTATTTTATTTCTTTATGTTTTAAATTTTTACTACATATACTCTACAGAAATAAAATTAGACATGAATACATCAACGAGGGTGATCCTTATTTCAAAGAATCTTTTTGAACTCAATTCACCCCCTTTGGAGTTATTCAGTCAGTCTTTATCTAGGAAAAAAATTAGTATCAGAGAAAGTGAACTTTTATTTCCCAACCCTCAAAAGTTTAAGTCCAAATATATATCTTGAAATGGATTCTATGGATGATAACTGAGAAGGTATGTCAATGGTTAGGGATCTATATTTCAATGGGGGAAAACTATGGCTTTTGAAAAGAATGTATATTTATTTACATAAAGAATATTGATATGAAAGTCTATCTCAAACCGATAAATTCATATGAAATCCCTAAGACATAACCTAAAACATGGTATTCTCTAGAAAAATAAAACTATGTTCTAAATTTCAATTATATTAATGCTATCATCTTCAGGTTTGGACCTGTTGAGTTTAACTGAGTCTTTCAATGTTAAACAATGCATGAAATGTGGAATAACATAGCATTATCATATTAAGGTATTGAAAATGTAAAAGATCTTAGATATGATACTTCCAAGATTAAATTAGATACTTTTAAAATGATTGAAGGATAAATTATTACTCAACTAAATGGAAGACTCACTGATATTGTGAATAAGGTTTCTTCTCTAGGAATACATATCAATAAGCCTAAACAAGAATTGAAAGTTCTTAGAGTATTACCATATAAGTGGAGTGGAATCTCATCTATAATCTGAAAATATAAAGAGGTAAAATATTTCATGATAAAAGATCTTATTTTAACTTTTATGATTTATGGATATTAGATGGAAATTGAAAATGAGGAGCCCAGAATAATCAAAAAGTAAAATTATTCCTTGAAATTCTCTACTTCCAAAGATAATAAAAGAGTATAAGTGAACAAATCTCTAAATCATATGAAGAAGAATACTTATGAAGTAATTCTGAATCGAATAACGATATTCCTCAATTTTCACAAAGGTTTAAAAAATTATATTACAAGAGAATAGGATTCAAGAGACATTTAAATAAGCATAAAAATCATGGTGACAACTCTAAATAATTACGATGTTTTTAATGTAGGATGATAAAACACATCAAGCCCAACTTTATAAAAAAATAAGAAAAGATGATAGAAAATAAATATTTCAAGAAGAATGGATATAAGAAATTCAAGAAATCTATAAATGTCACATGGAGTGCTTATAAAGATTCAAGAAAATTCATATCATCAGAATTATAAGCTAAAACTACAAATCAAAAGGCCAACATGTGATTTGTGGAACAATCGGATGAGGTACATTCTTATTACGCTTCTAAGCATGATTCAGATAATGAAGATTACTCACTCAAATAACTAAATGAATAATGCACTATGATGGAAATTATGTATGAAATTTTGAAGAAGAAACAAAATGCTCTTTGAAATTCCTATAATAAAGTCCTTGGTGAAGAAGAAAATATGAATAATCAGGTTTTAGAATGAAATTATTAGCTGAAAAATATATTATTTTGAATGCTGAAAAATTCAAAACAATTGAAAATATAAAAAAATAATTTCAAAACCTTAAATATGCAGCAAGTGTTTTTACCAAAGAAGAAGTCTATTTATACAAAGTTATTGGTAAAGATCAACTTAGAAAAGAAAAATTTGTAGTCGGAAGAAAAGGAGAAAAATCCAATATTTACAAAAAATATTTTGTGTATTGTTAAAAAAAAATATCTTCCTTAATTTACTTATTTTCATTGTGGTGAAATAGGACATTATGAGAATATTTTTTATTTAAAAAATCTTAAAATCGGTGGAATTAATTTTTTTTTATCTCGAAAAAAAGCTAGTATATGTGCCAAAATCATTTATAACTAATATATTCAGACTCTAAAGAACTTGGATACCAACTAATTCTGTTGTTTGACTTGTCATTGTAGGGAACTAGACAAATGAACAACAATGAAAAATGATTCATCAATATTGGTTTTTAAAGACATATGTGTAGAGAATACTCCAAGTTTCATTATTTATCTAAATTAGATGGAGGATATATCACATTTGGAGATAATTAAAAAGAAAAAACAATTAGCATTGGATCAGTTGGAAAACCACAGTCTATCTTTATCAAAAAAGTAATCTACATTTAATTCTTGATGAACAATCTGATAAGTATTTATAAACTTATTGATGATTTTTATTCTGTTGATGTTTTAAACAATGCATGGTTAATATTTAAATATAAATGTCTAAAATTTAAAGTACTAAGAATAGACAATGTTTATAGATTAGATCTCAATTCATTGTGTAGAAAAAATATAAATTTTTTAAATTTAGAAGTTGATGAATCATTGATTTGGAATATAAGGCTTAGAAATTACAATGTTCATTCTATAAAAAAATTATCTAAAAAAATTTAATTTCTAAATTTCATGATCTTGAATTGAGGAGAAATAAATTATGTGATGCATGTAAAATGTGAAATAAACATAATTAATCCATCAAATCAATTAAAGAAGTTGCTACTTTAAGACCACTTGATCTTATCCACACAGATTTTTTCAGACCACATAGAATTGAAAGTCTTACTAGTAAGTATTTTGTTTATGTATTAGTTGAGGTTTTTTTGAATTTATGTGGGATTTATTTTTAAGACTTAAAAGTTAATCACATTATATGTTTATCAATTTTTTTAAACTCATGAAAAATAAAAAAGATATCAAAACTTTTTTCTTTAAGAAGTTATTATGGAGGTGAGTTTGAGAATCATGAATTTAATTCTTACATCTCTAAGAAAGAAATTAAAAATAAATTCTCTGACCCTAGGGCACCTCCACAAAATGATGTTTTCAAAATGATAAATTGGAATTTTCAAGAAATTAACAAGACAATGTTATATGAATATAACATTCCCACTCATTTTTGGGTTGAGGCTATTAACACAACATGTTATATCATTAACAGAGTATGTATAATACCTATTTTAAATGAAACACAATATGAGTTATGGAATAATATAAAATCAAAGGTAGGATACTTCAAAGTATTTGGATGTAAGGTTTACATCTTGAACACAAAAAATAATCTTATAAAGTTTTATCTAAATGATGATGAAGGCATGTTCATAGTTTACTATACCAATTCCAAAGCTTATATAGTTTTCAATAAATTTTCAAGAATTTTTAAAGAATTATCTCATGTGAAATTTGATGAAACTGATCACTTTGGTGACAAAATGATTCAAATCTATGATCAAAATGATCCAGTCAAAGATACGAGACCTAAGACTTTGTTTCAAGACAAAAAAGATTATGATTTGGAATTTGACTATTTTAAACCAAATCTAATGAGAAAAGACATAGGTGAATCCAAAATTGTGTTGCCCAAAACACCCTGTAATCTTAAATAAATTCCTCTAGAAATAGTTACAGGAAACCTCATTGAATGAGTAATAACTAGATGAAATATAAGAAACACAGTATAATTCAATACCTTTTCATCCCAACTAGGACCAAAATCTTTTAAAAAATCCTTATTATATGAAAGATGGTTTTTATAAATATATGAATAACTAAATCAATTTAAAAGAAATAAAGTGTGGGAATTAGTTGAAAGACCCTCAATCCACATTGTAATTGGAAAAAAATGGTTTTTGTAAATAAGAAAGATATACATCATGTGAAAAATATAAATAAATTTAGATTAGTTTCAAAAGGATATAATCAATAATAAGGAATATATTAGGAGGAAACCATTCCTCCCTAGCTAGATTAAAATCCATTAGAATAATTTATCATATGAATCCTCTGTAAATTTTAAAATATATTAGATTGATGTAAAATATACCCTATTAATTGGTTTTTTAATGGAGGAAGTTTACATAGAACAACCTACAAGTTTTGAAGATCCTCACTTTCAAAATTCTATTTTTAAACTTACCAAAGATCTATATGGACTTAAACAAGCTCCAAGGGCGTGGTACAAAAGATTCAGTTCTTTTCTTCTATTAAATTTTTTTAAAGTAAGAATAAAAGTTCCTAATATATTTAAGAAAATTTATTTTCATGATATTTTACTAGTAAATATATATGTAGATGATGTTATTTTCAGTTCAACAAATAAAAATATTTGTAATGATGTTTCAAATATTATGCAAAGAGAATTTGAAATGATCTTGAGAAGATAACTAAACTATTTTATAAAATTTAAATTTTATCAAAAATATATTGGAAATATTTTAAATCAAGGAAAATACATACTATACTTACTTAATAAGTTTGTAATTGAAAATAGTAAGACCTACTCAACTCCTATGAGCTCCAATATCAAACTTGACTCTGATGAATCTTGAAAAAAAATTAATAATAAGTCATATTGAGTAATCATTGAAAATTTGTTATACCTTACTATAAGAAGGCTATAAATCATGTTTTTAGTATGTCTTTGTGAAATATTTCAATCTAATCTGAAAAAATCTTATTTAAATGATGTTAAAATAAATTTAAGATATTTAAAAGGAATTGTAACTCATTATCTTATTTTTAAAAAACCTCTAATTTTAATTTAATTTTATACTAAGATGCCGAATTTTTGGGATATAGATTAGATAGGAAAATAACCTCAAGAACCTTTCATTTTCTTAGAAAATATCTCTTATCTTGGTCAATTAAAAAATAAAAATTCTGTAGTACCATCAACCGCTAAAGCTGAATATATTACCGTTAGAAGTTATTGTACACAAGTGTTGTTGATGAAACACATATTAATGGACTATATATTTAATTTTAATCATGTTATAATAATATTTATAACATTTATTCTATCAAAATCTCAAAGAATCTAATAAAGCATTCAAGAAAAAATCACATTGACTTAAGACATCATTTTTTAAGAGATCATGCACAAAAAATGCGATATATCTTTAAAATTTATTTGAACATAAAAATAATTAGGATATTTCTTTACTAAAACCTTGTCAGCTGGAAGATTTGATTTTATTAAATTTGATTTATGTATGTTTATGTTTATGAAGTAATATTTTATATTATATATTTCTTGTATATATATAGTGAGAACATTATTTGATTTATTTAAATATCACTTTGTGTTTCCGTTTTGATTAGTTGTAACATCCTGTAGGTTGTGTCACCTATACTTAGTAACATTTACTATGAAATTACTATGTGAATCATCATTTATAACAGACCAAAACCGGATATTGAGTATCAACTCTATGCACGAAATGACTCTCAAACGCATTTATCATTTCTTTCTCTTCATTAGAACCCTTATTACCCTAGACCTCCCAAACATCCAATCCCAAAACCTTCTTAAAATGGACAAAAATAAGGGATCCAATGGTGTCTCATCTAGTAGAATGAAACAACAAAAGATATCATGAAAATTGATGAGTGGTAGATCCATGGATTTAATGTGGTTGTAAAAACTTATGTGCTATTGAAAAAGGTTATAAACCATAAAGCATGGGAATACATTTTTGAAGCGCCGCGAACCCATATAGTTTTTAAGAATGAATCTCATGAGTTCTAGAAGTATTCAAATTTTTTCTTCTGTAAAGATAATGACAGAGTCACCACAGTAGTCAACTTGAAAGAGCTATCTATAACTTTAGTCAAGCTCACTGAAATGATAAATGTCTCACCCCGACCCAAACCATGCACCACTGAGACTTTATTTAAATTAAATCAATTAAACTAAAATAAAAATAAAATAATAATAACAATAATAATAATAATAACCATAATCAATCTTCTTCCCCCCTTACCATGCTCGATGCAACCCCCTCTCCCGCCTTCTCTCAGAAGACCCCCCTCTGTCGGATCCCTCTAGCTTGCCAACTCTACTCCGCTGGATGTTCCTCCTCCATATACTTTTGAGGAACCCCCTCCTTCCTCTGGTCATGAGACACAGCCCCCCATACCTCTCGTCCTTGCACGATTTTCCCTACCAGTGAGCCTCTTCTCTCTGTGATTCTACCCAATTTCTCTTGGTTCTATGCTCGACCCACCTAGGTATGTCCTCTGCATCCCTCTCCTGCATTTTTCTAGTGATTTTACCTCATTCCATCACCCCTATTCCCTTGGACAAACTCTATATTATGGGTTAACATAATTTTAATTCATTTTTTTTTTCATTTTTAGGGTTTGATCTTGCGTAATCGTGGTGCTGTTGAGGTGAAATTGAGGTTTCGCACCGAATTCTGGCATTTTCTTCACCCAAGGTATGTGTTTCCATGCCATAACATTTTTATATGAATTGATTATGCATGTTCATATTTATAAATGTGTTCTATGTTTTAAATGTGGAGTGATAAAGGTTATTTATAAGTGTTTTGGCATGCGATGTGATGGGGATGAATTTTATAAAGAAAATTGGCTATGTTTTGGGTGAGTGTCTTTGTGTGGTGTTTTATGAAAATGTTTTTATGGGTTTTTTGGCGGGTTCAAACCTCGTTTTTAAGGGCATATAAGGTGAAAATAATTTTGGAATGTGTTTTTGATGGAATATGAAATACTTAACTTGTGAACTTGATTTTCACTTTTCAATATGAATTGAATATGTTTTTAAATGGTGAAAGGAATGTTTTCAAAATGATCTTGGTTTATTTAAGGTTTTAAAAAGGTTCTAGCCCCAAGGATTTGGTTTGTTTTAATTGTGTGTTTTTCATGTGTTTTTCAAAGGGTAATTTATAAATTGTGTAAGTGGTGGTAAAATCATTTGAAAAAGTTTTTGGTGTTATTAAAATGGAAAATCAATTAGTATTGACATGTATGACTTTTTGTTCACTTTTTAGTATGAGTTGTGAATTCATTATATAATGGGAATCAAGTTTTGGAAATGAACTTGTTTTATGTGTGGGTTCCCTATTGGTAAATTAAATTCTTCAATGGATCCTTAAAGAGTTGTATGCACATACCTAGGTACGTATATATATATATATAGATCCTCCTTGCACATATTCTATTATGGAATGAGGAATATGTGTATTGGATTAAGGGGTATATATATAGGAGGGTATGTGTGATAAATTGTGGGGCCATATTCGTCAAAGGTGTCTGAGTCAGGTGACAAATTTTTCGTCTTGGTCCGCTCCCATTTTGATGTAGGTTTCCCTATTCATTATTCTTTAAATTAAATAATTATCGATTTATTTCATTTCAGACCCTTATTAAATGCTAGCTAGTGATATATGGTTGTTTTTAGTATAAATGTATGAAAAAAATAAAGTTAATTCATCTTTGTGTTCGATTGCATGAAACTATTTTATTAAATGTGCATAAAAAGTGTTTCTCAAATGTTTATCAAATTTACCAATTTTCCTTTGTAAATAAATTGTGGGTTTTAAAGAATGGGTTGAGTTGATAATGTGTTGGGTTACTAAAATGGATTTTATAAATGGGGGTACCAAATGGTTTTGATATTGGAGGTGATGTTTATTTGATTATTTGGAAATGATATGGAATACATTGGTTCTTTGTAAATGGTTTTTTGTTTAATAGTTTCTTGAGGCTACTTTGGTACTTTTATGAAATAATTTTCTTCGAAATACTCTCTTTTGGATGCACCTCTTGCCTTATTAGATGATGATGGAATGGGTGGTCCTCAGATGGGACTTCCTTCATTTGTTGTTGGTTGGTGGAAAGAGGGAGAAAAGTCCATTAGAGTGGTTCTAGGATGAATTTTCTGTGTGTTTCATGTGTGTATATGTGATGTATTGCTTGTTCACCATTGTTGTCTCACCCCATTATTATTCATGAAATAGAACCTACCATAGCGAGCAAATTTTTGGTGAATGATTACTGCACTTATTTATATTACGCACTTGATAGTGGCTCATAGCAGGGGGGATATTTTGTTATGATTACTATGGGATTGGGCCCCTCAATCTGAACATGTAGGGTGATGATCAGGCATTTGGGTGTTATGATTTCATCGGGTAAGTAATGCCTTCAGGATGAGTCACATGTATAGTATGTTATAGATTATTCATGAGATCCTAGGTTCTCCCATGTATTTAGATACTTAGTTATATGTGATGGATGACTATGGTGCATCATTTGGTTGGTCACTATTGTGGGATATCTTCCCATTTACCTTACTCTATGAATCTAGTGTTTACTTTCTGAGTAGTGAAACTTTACACAAAGAAATGATGAAAGAATTTTAAATGTTTGTGGAAAATGGTTTAAAAAAGATTTTACACTTTCTTCTTCCCTATCACTCTTTCTTTAAAAGTTTAAATCTTCCTTCTTGGAAAAGAAAATATTTTAAATAGGAAGAAAATGTACCACTATTTTCTTTTATGGGAAAATGTGTGAAAAAACTAATTTTATACATTATATTTCTAACATGAAATTAATGTTTCTTTATTTAATGGAAATGAATAGAGAATAGATTACATGGTAATGCCTACTAAGTTTTAATACTCACACATATACTTCATTCTTATTTTTAGTCTTAGGTGCAGGCTTCAACTTGATCTTGATTGAAATGGGAGATATTGTGTCCTGGGATCGAAGAGTGACCTGTGGGGTCACATGGAGATTTAGTGGTCATTGGGTTCAGTTAGTTTTATTTTTCTGTTCCTTTTAGTCATTTTTTAGTTTATTTATTTTGGGATGCTCTTTTATTATTCTACTGTTTTTTGTTTATTTATATTGGGATAAATAATTCCCATAATCACTCTGTTGATTCCCTTGGTGCTTGCTATCATCCCAGGAGGATCGGGAATGCCTCTTGAGCTTTATTGCGGGCCGACTCAGGTGACTAGTTCAGGTTCAACCTGGAATGGTTCGTGACAAAATCGTATCATAGAATAGGTTCTTTAGAGGACCTAGATTTCAGTGCACCCTTTTTTATTTGGGATGTCAATGTAGAAGGAGTATTAATATTATATCGTATGGTGTAGGTCTATGGGAGTTTCTGGAAAACACTTCCTGGATCGAACCTTGAGTTTCCATGGGAATTCCAGTTTTTCTTGGTTTATTTGGTTCTTATGTGTTGCTTGGTATTTGGGGAAATGAAATGAGAGTTGAGCCAATTGTCTCAGTGAGCTCAAAGGGAATGGAAGGCCATGTGGATCTAGGGAGATGGTCTTAGAATTCTTTCTATGATAGTGGATCTATTAGAATATGGCTTCCAACCATATGGCCATGACACCCATCAACACTGGTTTTCATTCATGGGTTGATTTTTTTTTTGTAATAATGGTTGGCCTCTTTTGGCGTGTTTTTATTTAGATTTGAAAATGATGTTTGGTTTGAAAAAATGATGATTGGTTTATCAAAAATGATATTTTCAAAACCAATACTTTGAATCTTATTGAAGGATAAATGGGTTTTTTTGAAAATGGGAGTTATTTTGGAAAATTTTTTGGGGGTTTTTGAAAGGATTTGTGAAATGTGTAATTGAAAAATTAATGTATAATTTGAATTTTTTTCTTTAATGATGAGGCGTGGATATAAAATTGGTTGGGGTGTTTTTAAAGTGGTTAGGAAAGTGATAAAATTTATTTTATTCAACTCTTGGTATTCCTATGAGTGCTCACATGTATGCATATGGATGTATATATATAGTAAATGGATGGTTATTGGTATGTATGGATGGGTTCTTGAGATATAAAAAGACTGTATATACGTGAGGCTAAATGGAATACCAATGGTTGGTGTTTGGTTCGTAAGGCTTGTTATGTTTTCTGAAAAATGTTTTTCCAAAAATGAGGATTTGAAAGTTTTAAATAGTGGGAGTGTGTGATAACACGTTTTTGAGTTTAGAGTTTTCTTTTTTGGGATTTGGATTTGATGTTTTGGGGGTGTGATTGAAATTATGTTTTGACTTTGGGTTGTTGATTTGAAAATTAAATACGAAATTTTGATTTATGATGCGTTTTGATTAGGTTTTGTACTCCCTGTTTTTAGATTACGTCCCCACTGAGTTCTAAGGGATTTTGAAAAGAATATGTGGGTGGTTCTTTAATCATGTTTCTTTTAGTTGATCAAGTCCTGATTTAGACATTTGGTTTGTCTATTTCGAATATGAAGCTTGGTGGTTCTCAATATCAGGAGTTCGTCTAGAGGTTCCAAGAGTCGAACCCTATTCATTTCATTGGGTAGCCAGAACTAGGGGAATATTAGGAATGGTTGTGTAATATCAAGGAGATCGTTTTTTGGATTGAATAACTTAAACCACTCAAGCTTGAGCTTTCCACCTTCATAATGGAAGGCCTAAGTTAGGAATGGTGGAAATCTGTTCTTCAGGCCGAACCACAGAAGAATTACTTTTGGGAATTCTTTAAAGCCCTATTCATCCAATAGTACATCCCCAATGATGTGAACAAAATGATGGGTTCATGGTTTTATGGTCTAGATCAGGGTGATTTAATGGTGTTGGAGTATTCTAATTAAGAACTTAAACGAGTTGGTGTCGTATCTCCCCAACCGCACCGGGGATTAATTTTTTAAAGATCGATTATTTCAAATGGGTCTCCAATCAAAATTTCTTCAGGAAGTGCCTTCTTTCCCTGATTATTATGACTATATAGTGAGGTAGGCTATCAGTTCAAAGCCTGTTTAGCTATTTCTGGATAGTTGAGAAGAGGTATTAAAAGGATGTTGTTTTTTTCCTCACCAGATTCATCTGAGAGTATGTTCTAGATAGGTATTCAGTATGGGAAGACAGGGCATAAGAAGTTTTCATGTCATGAATAACCTAAAATATATCTTACATATGGTAATTTAGGTCATTTGAAAATGTTTTTCTAGGGTGGCACCAAGAAGTGAGATGGATCTATATCCACTCTCTTGGAGAACATTCCCACTCAGTCGCATGAAAATAGTACTGGTGTAAGCTCAATCAAAAGCATCTTGTTTTTGTAAATTACCTTTTTGTTGTAATTAATGAAATCTATGGGGATGTATTCTTTTGGGTAGGAAGAATGATGTTTCAAGTATTTTTGGAACATTGTTTTAATGGAAATGTCATAGTAATTTTTTGAATGTTGTTGATGTATAATGGTGGTGTTTGTTGTCCCATGATTCATTTCTTCAGTTTTTTAGGGATTTTGTTAGGATTCGAGAGTTATTATAGATTGAGAAATCAATGTTTGTATTAAATTATAATATGGTGGGGAGGCCAACATGAGATGAGATTATAATGAACCCATATTCTAGGTGTTCATAGTGGAGCACTCTCTTGTTTATGCTCCACCCAACCCCAATCATAGTTGTTGGTCGACTTGATTAGTGGGTCATGTAACAGATGCTTGTGAAGATCCTAAACAGACCATGATGAATTTCTTTGATTGTATCTATTTTAGGGGTTAGGGTGTTCCTTTTTGGGTTGTTATTATAAAAGAGTTATTCTGTTATTTGTAATCTCTTCATTGATTGTTCGAACTCTTTGGTCTTGTGTAATGTTTTCCTTGGATGTGTGACTTATTTTGAGGATGGTGTCTTAGTTTCTTTTTGGGAAACCATAGTTATGGGATCTGAATGAATGTGAGTGTTGGTTCTTTGGTATTTCAGATTACAAGTTTTTCTATGGGTTGTAGTTCATCCTTGCTTTTGTTTTGTTCAACCGAATCTCTTGGAACTTTCTAGGGACAGAGAGTTTCATGTTGGGGAGAATTGTCACACCCCAACCCAGATTGTGCGCCACTGAGTCTTTTTTTAAAAATTAAATTAATTAAACTAAAAAAATATATAATAATAATAATAATAATAATAATAATAAAACCTAATCTATCATCTCCCCTTCTCTCTTACCATTCTCAACGTAGCCCCACTCTCCTGCCTTATCACACATGAACCCCCTTTTCCAGAGCCCTCCGACGCACCACCTCCTCTATTCTAGTCCTTCCTCATCCATATCCTTGTGTGTCCCCCCATCCTTCGTCTAGTTGTATGACACAACCCACCCCCCAGACCTCCCTATGCATGCTTTTCCCTACTAGAAATCCTCCCCTCTCCACGATTCCAACCGATTTATACGGGTTCCCCATTCTATCTGCCTTGGTATGCCATTTTCCTCCCTCTCCTGTGTTTTCCTGATATTTTCTCTCATTCCATTTCCCCTATTTCCTTGGTTAGACCCAAGATTATGGGTTAACCGAATTTTGGTTCCTTCCTCCATTTTAAGGTTCGATCTTGCGTGTTTGTGGTGCAGTTGAGGTGCAATTGAGGTTTCATACACAATTTCGTCATATTATTCACCCAAGGTAGGTGTTCACATGCCCTAATATTTTTAGATGAATTAATTATTATTGTTTACATTTATAAATGTGTCCTATGGTTTAAATGTGGGGGTGAGAAAAGTGATTTATAAGTGGTTTGTCATGCGATGTGACAGGGATGATTTTTTTAAAGAAAAATGGCTATGTTTTGTGTGAGTTTCTTGGTGTGATGTTTCATGAAAATGCTTTTATGTTTTGTTTGGAGGGTGAGAACCATGTTTTTAAGGACAATTAAGGTTCAGATGATTTTGGAATGGGTTTTGGAGGAAAATGAAATACATGACATGTGAACTTCATTTTCACTTTTCAATATGAATTGTAGATGGTTTATGGTGAAAGTCATGTTTTAAAAATGATATTGGTTTACGTAAGGTTTTACAAAGGGGCTTGGACCATGGATTTGGTTGGTTCTACTTGTTTGTTTTTGTTATGTCTCTCAAAGGGGAATTTATAAATTGTGTAAGTGAGGGTAAAATAATTCCAAATGGGTTTTTGGTAGGAGTAAAATGGAAAATCGATTAGTATTGTCACGTAGGCATTTTTGTGAACCTTTTAGTATGATCTGTGAATTATTTAAATAATGGGAAGCTAGTTTTTTGAAAATGAACTTGTTTTATTTGTGGGTTCCCTATAGGTTAATTAAATTTTTCGGTTGCTCCTCAAAGAGTTGTACACACATACTTAGGTACATATATATATATATATATCAACCTTGAACATATTCCCTCATGGAATGGGGAATATGTGTATTGGATTAAGGGGTATATATATAAGAGTGTATGTGTGTGCAATTGTGTGGTGATCTTCGTCAAAGGTACCGGGTGCCAAATTGTTCGTTTTAGTACGCTCCCAATTTGAGGTAGGTTTTCCTATGCGTTAGTCTTAAAATTAAAGAATTATTGATTTCCTTCTTTTCTCACCCATATTAAATGATATCTAGTTATATATGGTTGTTTCTAGTAAAAATGTCTGAAGTTAAATAAAGTTAATTCATTTTTGTGTTCAATTGCATGAATATGTTTTATTAAATGTGCATACCAAGTGTTTTTCAAATGTTTATCAAATTTATCAGTTTGAATTTATATATAAATTATGGGTTTTAAAGAATGGATTGGGCTGAAATGTGTTTGGGTTACTCAAATGGATTTTCAAAGTGGGGTTCCAAATGGTTTTGAGATTGGAGGTGATGTTTATTTGATTATTTGGAAATTAATATTTCCTTATTTAAATGAAATGAATTGAGAATAGATTTCTTGGGCATACCTATTGGGTTTTAATACTCATGCCTATACTTCGTTCTTGTTTTTACTCTCAGGTGAAGGTTTCAGCTTGATCTCGATCATCGTGAGTGATGTTGAGTCTTGTAATTGGAGGGTGACCTGTGGGGCTACGTGGAGATTTAGTTGTCATTAGGTTTGGTTAGTTTTATTTTTCAATTCTTGTTTAGTCATGTTGTTTAGTTTCATTATTTTGGGCTGCTCTTTTATTATTTTTCTAATTCTTTATTTATATTGGGAGAAATCATTCCCATCATCACTCTATTGATTCCCTTAGTTCTTGTTGTGAGATCGTGAGGATCTATAATGACTCTTGGGCCTTGTTATGGGCCATCTCGAGTGACTGGTTCAGGGTTGACCCAGATTGGTTCATGAAAAGTGCCTCATGAAGGTTATCCATTATTTTAAACATCTCTATGTTCTATAGATGGTGTTTACTCAGTAAAAATAACAAAATCACTCTTTGGAAGTATAGTTGTTGAGAAGAATTAGGTAAAGACCCTAGAAATAAAAATATAGCTACTGGTAATGTTCATTTAGTCTAGTATCTCCCAAACAAATAGTGAGTTTGAAAAAAATATTTTTCAAGAAGTTTCTTTGATTTATCGATTTATTCTTGAAAACCCTATAAACGTAGCTCAATTTATCTCGAGATATACGTACCATGTTCAAAATAAGTCGAAAACCTTTTATCCTTATGGAATAATCCTTACCTAATCTTTTGAATTGATGGAGTTATCTTGGAAGATAATGATACAACACAATGTAATGGTTTGACGGCTCTTAATCAAAGTGTTTTAGGGAAGAGTGTATTATATTGAGATATCTCTTTGAAAAAGTTTATTCCTTATAGTTTGAAGAATGAAATGTACCCTCCTCAGATTAAGGGGGAGTGTTGAAATTTAGATAAATGATCAATAATCCTAGAAGGATCATCTTACCAGTCTGAGACCAGAAAAATATTTTATGAAGAAGAATAACCTCTCATTTTGATAAGGAGAGTTAGAATTGGTTCCTAAGTTGTTGGTTAGGAAAGCATACTTATTATTTTTTCCGCTATTACAGTTCAAAATATAAATGAAAGGATAACAAAATATATCAATTTAATGTTCTCTATTGGTTAAGAAAATACTATCTCTATAAGGATAAGGCTATATATTCTTTTAGTTCCCTCTCACAAAAAATCAATGGAAATAATGGTTGAAGAAAGATCCAAAAAGAAAAATTATCAAGAATCACACCATGGGGATGTCATACCAAATGTTGCTGAAAATCAACCTATTAAAGAAAAGAGTATAGAAATTAATCAAGAAAGGGATTCCCCTATTACCTAATCTACTCATAATGAATAAGTACCAGGAAATGAAAGGACCTTTTTTGAAGTTAGCCTCTTATGTTGAAGTTCTAAAAGCTCCAGTTTATGAAGTACATCATCAAAAAAATAACCCTATGTGAACAAATGTCCTCTAAAGATGATGTTGATGAAATTAAAATATTTATATAGTCTGTTTTGAAAAAATATTCAGAACGACTTACTGCTGAAATCACTCTATGTTCAGATGTTAATTCAAGACTCTTGAAATTATCACAATCTACTGACTCTATCACTGCAAATATCAATTCAATTCTGTATGAAGTTGTGAAAAATGGATGTCTGTCTAGTTTTTTTAAATAGTTATTGATGAAGTTGTAAAACTGCCATTCATGAGGAAATAAGTTGTTGGAACCATTGTTAAATCATCACAAGCGTTAAGATCCATGCTCAGTAAAAGGTTTACAGATTCTCAAGAAAACTCTTTTCAAGTGAATAATGACATAAACTTAAGTTAATATTGGTAATAATATAAGCATTGAGTATAAATAGACAAGACATAACAACAATATTGACAAACATTAAAGTATTTCATTAATAATTAAAATTTGCAACTCCTTATACAAGGAGAGGTCACACCTTAACTTACCTGCTTAAAAAATAGCTTGGTATCAATGTTAGGATGAATATTATATCCATTCCCATCTAGATAGATATGTATACAATGTTAGATAGTAATCCAGTATCCTCAGATAGAGGAATTGGTATACTAAGTCAGGACCCATGATTATCTTATGGAATATAGGGAAGGTGTATAAAAAGTAATGGTGTTGTGATCACATCCCATAACTATGATTCAGATCATGTAATACTTACTTAAAAAATATAAAGCAGTCGATTAGCCATTGTAATATACTCAAAAGTCATCAAATATCATGTACAAGTCATAAAAACCCAAGAATTTAATATAAGTGAATAAACTTATTCATACATTATAGAATGTATATATTACATGAAAAAAATCACGATTTAATTATTTAAAACAACAACTAAGATTTTTTAATATTTTTACACATATACACAAGATTTATAATTTTTAATGATTCACATAATTACTCAACGCATACTTATAAATGGTTACACTATTGAGAGGAATTATAAAAAAAATTATAATTTATAAAACATATATAAAGGATTTTTTTTCTATAAAAAACATTCATTTTTAATTAAATTCAATTGGACAAATAATAATTCCCTCCTATTCCTTTGGGGGTATGAGCTAGAAGTGTGATATTCTAACAAAAAATATCTATAGTAGCATCCTTGATGCTCAAGTGAAAATATTATTACCCTAAAACATTCAATGATACCAACTAAGAAAAAAGTAGATTTAGGATAACACCAGTGTGACTAATGAGGTACAAAACTAGATTTTAGAACCTTGGCATTAACATTGATTCACTTGGGCTAAGAAACTATAAAAACTAGACTAGAAGAAAATAGAATTATTAGATAAGTATGATAACCTTAAATGATAGGGTATTGGGTTTATACCCACTACCAACATGAAACAATAAAATAGGGAATGTTATAGGGTTTTATGGTCTTACCTGACCATGAATGTGTTCCTATAACCGATAAAAGAATACTTGGACCAATATTGTGGATGGATTTATAAGGGGGAATTATATAAGAGGTTTTTGAGATCAAGATATGAGTGGAAGTCTATAAATTACGATGAAATTTGAGCCCCTCATATTTTGGGGTTTAATTTAAGTAGAGTAATTAGACAAATTTCATTTATTAATGGAATTTTTCCCAAAAGGATATCAGGTACTTCATACTTAGCTATCGAGAACCCAATGGTTCATAACAAAACAACCTATACACCTCAAGAGAACCACTAGGTACTTGCTAATAATCCACCTGGTACCCAGTGATTTATTCACTTCACCCCTCCCCCTTTCCGTCCAATACCTCCCAAAACCCTATCATACCTCCTGTTACTCAAAATTACACCAAAAATGGAATTCAAAGGTTGGATTAAAATATGAATTAAACTATTGTGGGATAGGGGTATTTAAAACCACCCCAACAATGGGATTTTTATTCCCAAAAATATTTAACTATCTTCCTAAGGAAATAAGTATAGCCACTAGAACCTCACTTATGTTTCCCACTCATATGTCTCATCCTGGAGTTTTCTATTCCACCACCTAGCCTAATCAGAAGAGATCAATTTGTATCATAATACTTTTTAAATTTAATAAATGATACTGATTGGATTATATAGATAATAAACATAATATTCAATATCAATATCATTATATTAGATCACATTTGATGGGTTAGGTACATATTTATTCAACTTAGTGGCATAAATGTGTTTTGAATAACACTAAATTTTGATGTGAGGGATAACTGATAAGACACAACCTCGACTTGAATCATTATTTCAAAAGGACTAGCCTATATTAGAGTCAATTTCCCATTATTTTTTATCATTGGGTGACCAAATCTTGTCAAAACCCAAAGGAAAATGTGGTCACCCACTTTGAATTCTAAGGGACACTTATAATGTTAAACATATGACTTTTATCATCTCTAATTCATATTGATACATTTAAAAATTTATTTCTATGTTTTATTATGGATATGATTTGGTAAAATTAAATAATATTTTCCCATATCTATAAAACCCCATGTCTGTAAGGGTTGAAAAATTCCTAAGGGCGTTTGAATTTCTTGGTTTAATGGATTGTTTTTCTCGAGGACCGGAACATAAAACTAAATTTTGAGGGATTTTACACCACAAAAGGGTATTTTAGATGGGTTTAAATGATTTATTGATTACCCAAGGGTTTAAGAGGTTGTGGGAGTTGTAATGAAAGGTTAGAGTGTAGCTAAAGAGTAGTTATAGTGGTTTTAAATTGGGAATCCTAGATTCATAGTGTGAATGGTCTAATTAGGGGGAAAACTAATGCCCTAAAAATTCATGGTGTGAATTTGGGATTCATGTAGTGAAACCCTTATTTTGGGGTTTTAAGGGTTTATCCCCATTTTTATTGGGTTGATGGGTACACACTAGAGGCCAATTACATAAGCTCCCCCCATTTTACCTCTATTCTTGGATGATCTTTAGGTGTTTTCATAATGGATTCCTGGTACTAGATTTCGCATATCCCTCTAGTCTTATTTCTCCTTCACCATGCTAATTTCATCATTGTTTGGATTTTGGTAATTTTTGATGATTTCACTATAGGATGGTGAAATTGACCATTTTTGGACAGAATTTCATGCATTCTAGGTAGGGGATGTCCTGAGACAATATCATCCTATCATCTTTCATTGATTCATCAAAGATACAATGATCCAGGTATTTATTTATGGATTTTAAAATAAATTTAATTTAATTGGATAATTGAATTGATGTTGTTAGTTATATATTTTTCTCATATTAGTGTCATCGGTATGCTGCGAGCCCTCAGAGTGTGGCCAGTCAAGGTTCTGATGATGTGACAGTATTCTATGACTTATTCAACACTTATCACCATTTAGATTAATTAAAAATTAATATAATTCTTTATAATTAATTATTTCTATTTTATGGCATGATGTAGGAACTTGAGTGGTGTTATGAGTTCAATCTTGGATTGGACGAGCTAACAACCAGTTGTCAAGTTAAGGATAAAATAATAAAACTTCAAGATCAGGTAGGCGGTCCTAGTACTAACCCTTTGGATTGTAGATGAGGTTTCTATATGCATGTGAGTTCATGGACTTTCCATTAGGGTGATGAGCCTTGTTATTAATTAATTTTTTTAATTTAATTTAAATAGATTAATTTAAATTAAATTGTTAAATTTTATGATCAACGAAAATGTAAGAGATAAAGAGACAAGGTCACTAAAGACATTAAGGATTGACTTGATGCTTCAGCCATTGATGTCCAAGGCCTAGACTATGTATGTACTTAGATACTTGGACACACAAAGAGGGGGTGTTATGAGCTTTGGGATGGACACCCATTGTCAGATGGGTGAGCACCCTTGAAATATGTTCAGCCTAGGTGAATAAAACTTAAGTGTATTAGAGGTTGGATGGGTGTGTTAACCTATCTAGAGTAACCTTGGACATAAATACGGGCCTTGAACTATATCTTGAGAATATCAACAATGTGGAATTCCCCTTATGCTAGTGAGTTCATGAGATGACATTGATGATGTTGAGGGATGAGATGTCCTCCAAGTAATCAGTGTAGACCTGATAAACTAGTTGTGAATGAAGGTCCCAAGTAGGATGGATCCTATATAGTGATTACTTAGGGGACCCCATCAGTGAACCTTTGAGTAATGACCCTGTGAGGGTGTGTGTGTCCCTGGGTAGATACGGTAGCAGGTGTCACCTAGAATCCACACTGAACATTTGAGCATGAGGGGCTATAGATAGTGCAAAAATAATGGGAATTCAACCAACCCTTGATATTTTTTGTTTTATTTAATTATGGATATGATATATACTTTTAAATTAAACATGGGAATAAAACATTGGGAATGAAACTACTGTGATTTCCCTATATTTTTGAGAATCACATGATGAGATGGACGAGGCCTCAAGATGCCCAATATGTTTGAGATATAGTCTTAATGTATATTGGGGATGATTCCTTGATTATCAAGAATCCTATGATATGGTTTATGTTAGAGTGTATTTCTAGTGGAGATACCTTGAATCCCATATCATAGATTGTGATTGTACTCATACAAGAATTCCCAAGTTGGTAGGGGTTCCATTAATACAGTGATACCATTGAGAATGCATGAGTTCCAGGATTTTAATGAAGATACCAGTCCACCATTGTGAATTCCCATGATGACTAAGTTTCAAATTGATGTATAAGGTTCCATGTACACATATATATCTAAGCATATATGTTTTACATCCTAAGGGTGATTGTTTTATCCCCTTGATTGATGCCTAAGATACCCCTATGATCAGGTAGATGCACCCCTAGCAGTTTAATTGAGGAGTCATGGGATATTGTATGCCAAGGATATTGACCGTGGGATCTAGGTAGGGTATTCCCATTTACTTCGTTGGTCAAATAGAAACCATTTATGCCTATATATATTGGATTTATAGGGCCTTCCTGTCTTGGGAATCAGATGTCTGCCTAAAAATGAAAATTCCTAAGTACTACCATGGGGTTCAGCTATAGGGATTGATGATGAGGAATTCTTGGTGATGCCTTAGGGTCTGCTACTCATCATGATAGTGGTGCAAGAAAAAATTATTAGTGAGTGGATATAGGTTCCCCTGAGGCGATTCTCATGCTTATAGACACTCCAACACTTGTAATGGATGACATTGTCGATTATGGTCATGAGCCTAAGGACTGATGATAGATATTAGGCTTTTCCTAGTTTATATATATACACCCAAATGTTTATTGAGATTCTAGTTGGAATGGTTATCATAACATGATTATAGACATTCTGACATCAAGCCGAAACTAGAAAGATGATCGGGTTTTTTTTGAACTGTAGTTTATTTATTTATTATCATCGTATCACATGTACATATCAATCCATTTTTGGTGTTGTGTGTGACTATATTGGTGGTTCCCTACTACGTTATGTACTCACACCCAAATCAGGTAACCATTTTACTAGAATACCTGAGCAAACTTCCCCTAGTTATAGATTGAGGTTGGATCGAGGCCCAATATTGCTTATGAAAACCCTTGTATTTAATAGACCTTATTTCATGATTTATTACATAAAGGTACATATTTTAAAATCCCAAAAGATCATGAAGCCTAGTTTCTCTGGGAAATTAGGTACATTACACATCAACTTGATACACCATTATTTATAATTTCATTAACATACTCATGAAATAACATTACTCTTTAAAACTGCATGGGATAACCTGAGGAAATACATAAGAAAGAGGTGAGATCTAAATCTGGGTAAATAAATAAACAAATCATATCATAAGGTAAATTAGTACATATGATAAAATATGAATATCAAGGTTACATAATATGGGTGATAATCATAAAATTTACAAATAAGGAATGATATAACATTATAGCATAAATGTGACATGGGAATGTGGTGAAAAAATTAAACAAGACATCATAAATATAGGTCAAGGTTTACCACAAAGAAATAATAAAATAGTGGATAATGTTCCATAATGGACTAGTTTTACTCCATAATCCCATACATAACATCTCTTAAGACAAAAACATTACCCAATTCATTGGAGCATTATTTGTGAACACCCATCATTTTCATATCATGTATATGCATAAGTGTGTCACATGAATCACAAAAGATAAATATGCATTTAATAAATTTCAATCCCATGATAAAAGAGTGTAGGTTATATACATATAAGTAGCTAATAATAGGTTACAGGTATTCACTATACAAATTTTTGATATGGAAAATCATAGGATAATTTCGACAATATAATAGGGGTACATAAAGATTTATGTGATTACTTAATGAGTGTTAAAGGGGTCTCTAATCA
Organism: Viscum album; assembly: GCA_963277665.1. Taxonomy (NCBI): domain Eukaryota; kingdom Viridiplantae; phylum Streptophyta; class Magnoliopsida; order Santalales; family Viscaceae; genus Viscum; species Viscum album. The sequence continues at coordinate 156,680,292 of OY728138.1, forward strand.
CTTTAAAATATTAATTCTAATAATATATATGTGTGAAAAAAATAAACTGACATGAAAAAATGAAAAACAAGAGGCATAACATAAAGGAGGTTCTGGAATAAAGTGGATGAGTGGATCCCTTACATTGAAACGGTGTTTCCAAAATCTAGGGAGGAGATTCTTAAGTGCTTGAAAATACCTTTTTAAAGATATAAAGAGATAATTTGAGAGTAATTTCACACTCCATGGGGGTTGGGTAAATAGAAATGGGAGTCATTCTAGGTTTATATAACAAAAAAATAGGAGAGTTATTTATTAGTTTCCAAGCTTAGGTTTTGGACTATATATGATAAAGTAATCATAAACGTGAACCATACCATGGTTTTTCTCATGTTTTCTACCAAAGTGATGTTTTTTTTCTTATTTTACATGTTTAAGAATCTATATCATTTAAATAATACCCTTGGTGATATGGAAGTGAGTCATGTTTATAAAGAATTTATTTTAAAATATTAAAATTTTAGATACGTTTTGGACGATTCATTAAGGGTTTATAAAAATTACATATTTTTTTTTAAATTGGAAAATATATATTTTTTTCATTTATACCTTTTATGGTTCATATTATATCATGCTTTTCATTATTAAGATGTAATAATACACACAATTTTTTTATATCGTATTTAATTTTGACCCAAAAAATTGACTATCTCTAAAAATTATGAAAAAATAAGGGTAATTTAAATGTATTTATTTATAAAATAATATTTATTTTATCCAATTAATTCTCTAAGTATGTGAATTTATATTTTTAAATCATAAATCCACATTTATTGATAAAATACCTATTTTTTACCAAAATATTTTTCTGACCCTAATAAAAATATTTTTGACTTTGTAAAATTATATTATCAATTATATAGAATAAAAATTATTTAATAAAATTATTTTATTAAAATATAATATATTTAAAAAATTCTTGATTTCATTAAAATAGATTGTCTTGATTGAAATTTTACATTTCCCAAAAATAAAATCTGTGCTTCATCCAATCAAAATAATTTTTTTATCAAACTCATTATTTAATTATTTAAAAAGTAATAATAAAAATAAATGATAAATATAAGAATTACTAAAATATAAAAATTTATAATATTAGTGTCTAGATACATATATGTTTATTACACCAACAAATTTCTAAAGGGTAAGGTGTTCTATGTTGAGATTTTCTTCTAGTGGTTCGACATACATGGTTTGGGTTATGATCTAGATGAGCTTGAACTTATCTCATAAATAGTTTCATTCATGACTTTGTTATTTAATATCATCTTTTTCTTGAAAAATTGAAATACCAATTATTCTATATCCCTAGAGATCTATGATAAATTGGCTCCATAGGGTACGATCCTACTAGTCGAGGCCATCACTTCTTTTGTCTTTATCAATTAGAATTTATCATAATACTTAACATAATAATATTAATGGTAATTATAAAATAGATATATTATAAATGGTTTTGATGCATAATTTTTTTTAAAATTTGATCGGATATTATATTCCAAAATAACCCAAGTAGTTCATGTGTTTTCTATAACTTTGCTACTTAATAATGTATTTATTATTAAAAAAAGAGGTAATTTCAATTATAAAATTTCAGGTCATTACATAATTACCCCATTAAGAAATTTATTCCTTGAAATTTTCATTTCATACAGTAAAAAAACTAAGGTTACTTCTATTTCATCACATATTCTAACTCTAATGTTTCTTATTCAAACTTGGAATCCCTGTATAACACTTTGACCAGGTGAATTTTCTTGTTTCATAGAACTTTGTCTTTAAATTCTATGATCTTCATCGAATGATCCTCATATGAAAGATAATTTTCCAATGGTACCACCTCTAGGTTTAGTGCATGTGAGGGATATGGTATGTACTTACTCAATAGAGATACATATAACACACCATGTATTGAGATATGTTATGTGGGAGTGCTCGTCGATAGTCCACCACTCTGATATGATAATGGATCTCAAAGAAGATGTTGTATCTTTGAATAAGCTTTACATTCTAAAAAAAACTCAGGAATTTATTCCATGATGAAATATGAAGGAACATTTTACCACCAACCTCAAACTATAGATCGCATTGAAAATTGTCTACATAGATTATCATTTGACTTTATACAGATTTCATATGATATTGACTGGATTCAATCTTGTTTGTATTTTCATGGATAAGATTAGGTCCCATTATCTTTCACTCTCTAACTTCATCACAACATGTTAGAGTCTAACACCTCTTTCTATATGGAACCTCATATGGTTCCATTTGAATACTATAACTGAAACATTTGTTATATGAGAACTAAACCAAGGGAATTGTTTTTATAAAAACATCATTGGAAATAAATTAAAAATGATCATAGTATATCTTATAGAGTTTGTAAAGTTCTTTGGGACTAAAAATCCCCTGAGGGTAATAAGTAGTATTAAATCAAAGTTTTGTATTAAATGATTACTGAAGGCTTTTCCAAAACCTCAGGTAAAACTCATATCTCAATTAGATATAATTGAGAGCGTAACTCCATATAGTCTTATAACTTCCCTCATGTATATCTTGGTGAGTTGGCCCTGAGACAAATATTCCTTGATGAAAATAAAACATGCTGAATTTTTGAGGCAATTGACTACCAACCATATGGAACTATTTCCTTTAGCTATCCTGGGTCCATTTTCATGTTGTCCTATTTCCATACTGGTATATTAAATGGTTGTATTATACCCTTATACTTCTATCATTATGCCTTTAATTACTAGCATACCAAGCATCGGGATACAAACATTGAAATATCTATATTCATGTTTTCCCACCCATAATTTTGCTTATGATCTCTATACATCTCAATGCTTCCTAGATGAATAGAGAAGGATGTGATATGTGCATCATCTGAAAGTTCCCTCTTTAGTTATGGGTTTAATGGGACACATATCAAAGTTTCAAATCTTACAAACCCATCATTAGTAAAGTTGAACTATATAATATTTGATACCTTCTTCTATGGAACTAAATCATATTTTTTATTTTCCCTGATCCTCTCAAGAATAAATGGTTGATAATTGATTTACTAAAGGTAGGTTGAAGATCCTTCTATTATTCCCATATCCATTCTTTTTATGTCTAAGAAGATTGGATCCATTGTAATCCTCATCATGGATAGAGTTACAAGATATTTTTTACTCAGACCATCTTTCACTATTTTTATTTGTTTGGATAGTAATTAATTAAAAAATCATAATCCTTGATTAGATCTAACCACATTTATTAGATAATTTTAATATCCTATTGTGTGAATATATACTTGATAATTTTATGATCCGTCTAGCCATCACAATTTTCTCCATAGAGGTAATATCTCTATATCTTCAATGCAACGGTCACTAAGTTTAGATATATATCATGTGTTGGGTAGTTCTACTAATGGATCTTTAGTTGGAGAGAGGAATAATCTATCACTTTTTCATATTTCATGAGTACACAACCCAATAACTTTTCAGTTTCATCACTATAGATCATAAATCCTTCCCCATTAGTGGGTAATGTGAGCATAGAGGTAGTTAGTATCCTCTCCTTTAACACTTTATAAAAAATTATTCATATTAATCAGTACAATAATACTTGACTCAATTTCAAGTAATCATGGTTAGTGGTCTTGAAAATCATGAGAAGTTTCTAAAAAATTGATGATAGTACCCAGATAATCCATGGATGTTTTGGATTTCCATCACAAAGTTTGGCCTTGGCCATACTTCTATTGAATTAGTTTTTTAAGGATATAAACATATCCCTATATTGGTGATAACATATCCCAATAAATATACTTGATTAAAAAATAACTCAAATTTACTATACTTGTCAAATAAATTTTCCTTTCACAAAGTCTTTAGTACATAATTTAGATGTTCCTGATGTTCCTCATTTCCATTAGTGTAGATATAAATATCATCTATATAGACTACCATAAATTTTTCTATGTAATCACTAAAGACTTATTTATTAAATTTCATGAAAATTTATGGAGTATTATTGAGTCTAAATGGAATTAATATGAAATTTTAGCACACATACGTTGTACAAAAAGTAGTCTTGGTGATATACACCTTCTTCACCTTTAATTGATAGTATCCAAACCGATGATCCACCTTAAGGAAATACTGGGATCCACATAGATTATCAAAGAGTCCATCAATCCTTTGATGTGGATACTGTTTCATTGTCATTATATCTTTGAGATCACGATAATCAATGAAAATGATTATTGATCTATCCTTCTTCTTGATGAAGAGGACTAGTACACCATTGGTGAAGCACTTGGGTTTATGAAACCTTTATCCAAATTCTCTTGCAGTTGCTTCTTCAGCTCCTCAATTTTCACAATAAACATTATATATAGAATTTTGGAAATTTTTAAAGCTCTGATTATAAATTTTATTGAAAATTAAACCTCTCAAGTAGGAGTAAGACCATGGAATTATTTGGGAAATAGACCAATCAATACCCTTATAGTTGGAATGTCATAAAGGATGATTTTTTCTTTAGTATTAGTAATTTTAGCTAGATATAATTTCTCATATGGAAATAATATCCATGTATTAAATGATGATACTAAATGAGATTAAACTTTTATATAATCAGAGGATGATTCGTGATATGGAGGGTGATTTAATTCTCTAAGAAATTTATATTGGCTATATATATGAAAAGCCAATCCATACCCATAATTCCATCAAATTATTCAAAAGGGAGTTTCACAAGGTTCACTAGAAAATTCATCCCACAAATATGGATAGGGGATTAGTTATATGTTTGCGTTATAAAAATTGAACCATTCTCATTCTTCACTAATAACTCAACTTCCATGTTCTGAGGTGATGTTTGAATAGTTCTACAGAACTTGCAATATTTGAAAGAATATATTGAAATTTAATAAAAAAGTACATTCTCTATCCTTGAATTAATAACTATAATACCTATCAATACTTAATTTTTAGGATCCAACTCAATATTTGTGATGTCATAAGATCTCCCTTACTTCCATGGAGGTTGTTAGCATTGATTTTATCCAACATACCATGGATTAGGGAATTGTCTTGCATAATTTACATGTTACTTACAATTCAAATAGAGTACTATTGGATGAGGGTTGACTAGTAAAATCCTTTATTCCATCATATTGGTGTGGTTTACCCATCATCAATAACTAGTAAGGTTTCATTCCTTCCCTTAACTAAATAATTTCTTCGTCCATTTAGGAAATTTATAGGATGATTCAACCCACAATTTTGACAAGTTGGATGTATATATTTCTTTCCAACATTATATTTATCAATAATACCACCAAAATAAGACTCTATTTTCACTTGTTATCCCCATGAAAACCTTGTTATTTTCTAATATTCATTTTGACAATGAAGAAACATCAAAAATTTCTTCATAGATTTCAAAGTCCTGAATAGATAAAAAAAAATTTACACTCCACTTCAGCCTAAAAAATACGTATCCAACATTAATTTTGGGGGTAATGAGAAAGCCTTCAAGTCCTGTGAAGTTTTCATGACACACCTTGATAGATTCATAATCCTTTTTCTTTTGAATAAAGAAGTCCATATCCTTTTTTAGTTGAAGAGTTTGAGGAAAAGTTTTGTTCAAAAATGTTTTCTGTAATTCCTTATACTCCATTGTTTCAATCTAGTCTCCATGCTTAATATTTTCTACCAATTCCAACCATTTATAAAATTTTATTTTTATACAATAAACAACAAACAACAAACACAACCTTGTCTTTCTAAAATAATTGAAGTATGAAGAATATATTCCAAATGGAATTGATCCATTATTCCATGATTAATGAATCAGAATGAGCACTAAAATTTTGAGGGATTTGTCTCATTAAGGTATTAATTGAAACTTTCTCTTCCTTAGGATGATTTTAAAATTCTTTCTAATTCATGTTTCAGTTAAAAAATTGAGTTAATAAAGTAATTATTTCTATGAAGTTCTTTTTTTAGAAAATTTTAGGGCAAAACCCCTTTAATTGAATTAAAAAGATAGATCCTATTTTCAGTTTGGGAAAGAGGGAACCCATTAAGAGAAGGGAAAATGCCTTAAAGACAAAAGTCAAAAATGTCCAATAAGTACAAAAGAATAAAATATCCAAACAGGCACTGGAAATCCTCATTTCCCCCCCTCACCAGACATTTCCATAGTGAGATTAGTCAAGAAAATGCGTCACCCATCCACTAAGAGTTGCACTATGATGGCAGTATAACAAAGCAAAGAACCTCTCCAACCAACAAAGAAAGTGGAGGAGAGCCGGATGAAGGATGCCAACACACCTTTCTCTCTTTCGAGCTTCCCACCCGAAAAAGCATGTAAGGAACTTCCAGCAATGTTAATGTGATGCAATGCAAAAAAAAAGACAGAAACCACTAAGCAAATGTCATGGAGAGGCACCCCTCCATCCATCAATGTGATGACTCATGGCTGGATGACGTGTGTCAACACACCCATCCCTCTTTCGAGGCCGCCCACCCAGTGGCACCAACAATGGTGTGACACACTAAATGCAACAAGAAAATCCAGTATCCATAAAGAGGTATGATCCTCAAGAACTCGTAGAACCAAGAAGACAAGAAAACAATTATCTCGGTCTTTCATAAACCAGGGCAAAAATGTCGTGGGGGACAACAAACCGAAAAACCACAGAAACTAGCCACAAATCCCGAGTTGGATGAAACTGAGAACCACCCCTAGTCCTCCATAGACCTCTACTCAAAGCAACCAAACAAGATGTAATCTTAACCATCGCAAGAGAAAATGACCACCAACCGAAAAAAGAACCAAGTAGATCCACTCTGGCGGTGCTCATCTCCGAAACCAGATCTGAGAGGTGAGGTAAGTGAAGCCAGTCCGTAGAGAGAACAATCTTGATTCATGTTCCCATAGAGTTTTGTATCTCATTTGGGTAGCCATTAAAATACTCATCACATTGTTTGTTGACTCATTTTCTCCCATTTCCTTCCATTTTAATAGAATAAAGGGAGAATTAGGGATGATTGTTTTTAAAATAATAAACACATAAATGAGAAACCATGAAAATTAAATGGATAACTCATAAATGATATATATTCTTTAATAAAATAACTTCTAGGTTTCAATATAAAATTTTAACTATCTATTTCCTAAAATATAATATTATGGGAATTTAATACACTTAAAAATTATTTATAATGAGATTTTTAATTTACTAAATCACATCCCACATGATTTTCAAACCAGGTATATAGTAAGGTATGTTTTCATGCACTTTGTATTGATTGATTCTAGCTCAATGCACCCTTTTATAGTTTATTACCCATCTATACATCTGTACCACAACCACATCCACTTGATGTATCCATAAAAAGACTTATTTTCTTGAAAACCACTTAGTCAATAATTTACTAAAATTTAAAGATTTTTCCTTTATTTAGTATTATTCCTAAGGATTTTACTATATTTTTCTAATATGAATCCCAAAAATAACTAGACTTTTTTTGATACCAACAATGATAACTCTTTTCTTTAATACATTTTATTTCATGACCTATTACATAAAAGGTATACATTATAAAATCTAAAAAGATCATTAGGTCTTGTTTTTTGGGAAATTAGGTACATATCACATCAACTTGATGAAAAATTATTGATAATTTCCTTAACATGCTATGAAAATTCCATCACTCTTGTAAAATTGTATGTAATAACCTGGGGACATACATAAGAAAGAGGTGACATATAAATCCCAATGAGGGAATAAATAAATCAAGAATAATGTAAATTAAAAAATTTTGATCCAATATGTATATCAAGGTAAAATAAGTGGGGTGAGAATAATAATCTTAAACAATAATTCATGATATATGATTATTACATAAAGGAAATATGGGAATGTGGGGACAACAATATAGGTGTGATGGAATCTATCGTCCAGTCCTCTTCTTACATTTCCGAGTTGGATGGAGTAGTGCCTTTCTTGGATTGTGTGGCTAGCATGACAAATTCCTTGGAAAGGGAGGAAACACATCTTTCTGGACTAATTTCACTATTTTAGATGCTAACAGGGGGGGGCAAATAAAGACCCTTGTATGGTTCTCATTTTGATGTCTGTTTATTCTTTGGCTTTTAGATCCACTTAAGGCCTTGGTGCCTATTTGGTTCTCAATGTTCATTATAATGGGTTTCTCCTTTTCCCAGTCTTCAAAATGAGAGATTTATTAGTTCAAACAAAGGGGTTTATCCCCTCATTTATTTCAAAAAAATTTAAAAAGGAATATAATTTATAAAAGATCAGTACATTAAATTTGTTGATTGTGTAGGATAACTCAGATAGTCAAGATATTGGGATGAGGTATGGATCAAAGTCAGAACAGATACTTATTTATTTTATTTCATTTGTCTATTATATATATGTGATAAAACTAGTGGGTTACTGATGTTTTATTATTTTATACCATTTTTCAGTATTTCATTTTATTGTATATTTTTCTTTTTATCGATTCCATTCCATATATTCTGGTGTGTAAATTTTTTTCTATTTATATTATTATTTTATAATCTAATATAGGTGGTATATTCTCCTCATAGTATTCCTATAAACCCCCATTACTAGTCAAAATCCTTTGGTGTATGGGGAGGAGTGGCCAAGGTCATGTGGTGGTCTAGTCTATTTACTATATAGAGTGAGTCAGAGAAAGGTGTTATAAAGTAGTATCAGAGCATGATTTTTTTCCTTACTATTTGGTACATGGTATCCATCCTATATATGAATGTGTGAGAGACTATGATGGATACTGGGTTGGTGTTTCATGAACAACCTTTTTGGTAAGAAGTACGAGTTTCCCAGGAATTAGGATTTGTTTTCCTGATTTGTGATATTACGATTTCTATGATTTTCAACTTGAGTAATTCACATTGAGTTTATATGTATGATTATGATTTATATTGTAATTTTGGATCTTGGACCATTTGAAAGAAACCAGTTATAGATTTGACTACTGTCCCATATAAGAAAGAGGTGTCTCATACATCTTGAGTTAACATGTAGGATTAAAATGACATGTAAGGACGTATTAGTGTTATTTTTTTACTAATGAGAGGTTCCTTAGTTTAAAGTGTTAGTAACTTCTTATACCATGTGTTCCCATATAAATACTTGGTTTCATTCTACTTAGTTGGTACACCTAGAATATATGTATTTCTTTCCTAGGGATGGTCACATGGATTCGATGGTGAGGTGCTTGTTGATGAAAATGATACAATCCCTTGGTGTATGGGATATTTGATGATCCTAGTAGGTTAGGGAGTCAAGTGGTCCCTAATTGGGAAGCCCCAAGTGGTTTTCTATTCATGTGTAATTACTTAAAGTGTTAATATAAACCAATATGGTATTTCACCATATATATTGGAATGGGAATCTACTTAACTAAACCATGAAATGGTACTTTTCCAGATATATATCACTATAGGGATATGCCAGTTTAATGTACCCTATATATAAGGCCCCATCCTTAAACCTTACTTAATCTTGAGTTATTACAAGATTACACATTGAGGATCTTTTCAGGTTTAGAGTTTTAGAGAATTAGATCATGAAACTTGCATTACATTCCACATTTAGACAAAGTTTTTACATAAAAGACAGTATTCATTCTTCCCATCAACGGAAACATATTTAAAATAAAACATGGATTCTTTCTTGACACATCCTTGACACTATCATCACATCATGTACCCTTCCCTTGACCTGTGAAAAAAATTTCAAAAACTTGGGATGAGCATAAAAAGCTCAGTAAGGGATATAAAAATATGGAAAGGAATCATGAGTACATGTATACATAAGAATGAAATCATACTTTACCCATAAAACATAATCACTTTAACATACCTCATCAAATCATGAATAAATCATAGAAATCATAAGACATAAAGGTAACTTGAGGCATTCATAACATTCTTACGTAGGGAGTAACCCTCTTGGTTACGTTTGGAATACCCATCACAGTATATTCCCTAAAATCTCTTCGGAGAAACCTTAACGTTTCACTCCTTCGCGTTAACCAATGCATTGGAGAGCTATATCGGGCTCACCCACCCTTAGTTTATCACAGAACCACCCGTTTTCATAATAATGCCCAAGAACCTCAACATAATCGTATCACATAAAACATGCAAAAAGGAAACATAACATTTCCACCTTTCAATCACAAGATATCAATACAAAACATTGATATAAAAACATTATGAAAACCATTTTCAATACCAAAATAAAAGAAAATTAAAACATGGTATTTATTTTTCTTTTAAAAAGAAGGTATGGCTTGTAGAGGAAGCCAAAACTCAAATAACGGTCATGGAGGCGGAGAAGTTGTTGTCGCCGCATACGTACGACAAAAACATTACCTTTTGTCATTTAATAAACGCTTCGTATAAAAAAGATTCCTTTTGAATAAACATAAAAGTCAAATGGGTTTATACACCGTATAAAAGAAAGTTGTGTATAAAATAAAATATGCCTCAATGAAAGGAGATTGAGACGAAGTCCCATACAAAGATGGTATCCTTGGATTAAGGATAAATCAATTACATAACTATGTGTGACAAACGAATACATGAAATATAAGTGGGTATTAAGTGTAAAAAAATCATAGGAAATTCACACGTAATCATATAACTATATATTCAAGGTGTACAAGTTTATCCCAAAGAATCGAAATTGGGTTAAGAAGTTCCCTTGCAATAATTAGACAGCCTAACGGCGTCACTTCAAAATTCAGAAAAAGAGTTGATGAGAGATAAAAAGGGTATCTCATCACTTGGACATAAAATTAACATCAATAAGGATATAGAAGAACATATCCCAAAATAATATTATATGAATTAAAAGACATAACAAAATAAGTCTTTTAAAAAGAGGAGGGTGAAAGGTTCCCTTACCGACATGGGTATCTTTCGAAACATACGCCCCGTGAAAGAAGGACAATAAATCATTGATGTAAATACTCATAAATGAAAGTATATTACACAAATAGTAGAATAATGGGCAGTACATACACCAATCAAAGTAAATTGTGGCAAATGTAGCATAAATATCATGGGAATAAAAGTGAGATGAAAAATCCCTTACGAAAACTCGGCAGCCTAACGACGCCACATAAAACTTCCAAAATGGATTGATGAGAGAGAATAAGGTCTCTCATCATATTAAAATAAAAATTACAGTAATATTAATATAAAATAACATCCCAATCATAAGAAATATGAGCTTAAAATGAATGATATAAAAGAGTGCACTTAAAAAGAAATAGAGGTGTAGGATCCCTTACCTCGGGTTCGACTTGACTCGATCGTTCTTTAACGTCCTGAATAATAAGCTTGAGTTAATTTCTACTTTCTTAAGAAACTTTTTCAAGTTCATTATTCCTTTTATATCAATTATTGACATGTTATAAACATTATGTAATAATTTAAGTTAATAATGTTTGTTTTGTCGATATTTGGTTCTTAAGTCAAAAGTGGTCTTCTTACAATTACATGTTGTTCGTATGGTCAATGGTTCATTATATCCAGAATGATATTCATGATTTGGATATCATATATATCATATATATCCATCATATACATGTATTTATAATATTACATAATCATTTAGAGATAAGAAATGAAATGCACCGTTCATGGAGACGGTAAGCCGTACGTACGCATGAACGCTACTTTCATTTCTTTGTCATATTAATGGAATTAAAACTAAATGAGAGGTATGTATATTTTAATTACATAATTATATTAATAATTTATATATAACATACCTTATATATTTACATTATAAATATGTACTTATAATAGTATATTACATTTGGGGATAAGAAATGAAATGCACCGTTCATGGAGACGGTAAGCCGTACGTACGCATGAACGCTACTTTCATTTCTATCTCATACATTAATGGAAAGAAATAATAATCATATAGAGTTATATTATAATTCCAGTATAAAATAATATATAATAACTTTAAATCCATCCTTTATACGTCCCACATATGGCATTAACGAATCAAATCACTTTCAGGGGGCGGTAGTCCGCACTTCCTAAAATGAAGATATCGTGTTTACCCATAATGGAAACAATAATGGTATGACATAAATGAAAAATACAGAAGATTAAGGAAATAATAAACATATTATATATCATATACAAAAATAGTGACATCATAATGGCCACCTTTGAAGGTGTTAAATGAGTATTGAACAATCATCGTTTCGAGAGGCAGAATTTCCCCATCCACGGAAACCGTATGTTCTTTAACCATTTGATGTAGTTGTGTGAGAGTGTAGATCGAATAAATCTTATAACAACATCCTAGTATATTGGAGATACTGGTGTTGTTACAAAAGAAGTAAATAAAAAGAGTTTAGGGGGTTGGAGAAGCCAAATAAAACAAATGATCCTGAGAGAATGAATTACCTTTAAAAGTGTAAATACTTTTTATTTGAGCCTAAAGGCTTACTTTTAAAGGATTATTCCCAAAGGTAATCCTCTAGGATGAGGAGAGGGATGTGGAGAGAGTAAATGGGCAGGGGATGGCCGAGCCAAAGTCTTTACGAGTGTGTGAAATGAGGTAGAGGTGGGGGCCTTTTATAAGAGGAGAGGAGGGGCACTTTTGGAAATCCTGAAACTATTATTTTATTTTCAAAAGTGTTTCGAATTTCTAAGGTCCCACATTGATATATTTCGAATATAAGATGATAAGTTTTCGAAATATTCCCATCCAATAGTTTTTGGACAAGTTTAGGTCTTATATTTTATATTATCGTTTCATTTTATTTAAACTGTTCATTAATGAGGTCATCGTTGCATCATCATGATGTCATAATTAAATTAATTTATTTAATGTCTAAAAATTATAAAAAAATATCCTGATGTAGGAAATCTTTTTATCTTTACAAATAGTATTTATAGACAAAATTATGATTAGTATAACCCCTTCTAAAAACTGTTTTAGTAAAACAATTTATGTTAGTGTCATTTTCACCTTTATTTTTTTTAAAAAGGCATTAAAGTCATTATCTCACCCAAGAGGCTCCATAGGGTCCCCTAAATCGACCCATGGGTTGTATTGGTCGGCCAGGACTCATACAATAGGGGTTGGACAAGTGTCATGGTGTTTTCACATTTTTATAATATCATTTTTACCTTAAATTACACTAATTACCTCTAATCGCGATTAATGAAAAAAAATTACTATTCACCAAAAAATTATTTTCATCTCATTGAACCACAATGTACTTCTTAATGACAACCATGTATGTCGGATTTTTGAAAATCAAAACAAAGAAGTGGTAAAATTTTATTTAAACGAAAAATCAGTTTTTATAAGTACCACTTAGTGGTTTCACTATTCATCAAAAATTGATGTTTTTCAGAAAAATCCCAAAAATTCACCCTAAGCTATATTTGATATTCAGAATTCAAAAATGAAGTCTATTTTAAAAAATTCAAAACATAAAAGTCACATTAATTAGTTTAATAATTAATTCCCACTGTCAGAGATATAGCGTGTTTTTATGAAATAATAAGTATCAAAAGATTGACACTAGTTTAAGTCTGATTTCAAAGTGAAATTAATTCCAAAGTCCACTATTGGATTTAATGGTAAACATGTATTCCAATTTCACTTTAAAACAAATTCAAAAGATAATCTAATCATATAAATAAATTATATTAAAAATAGGCTTTGAATTAAAATACAACATTTTACACTATTCATTAAAAAAATGAACTTTATCGGAAAGATACAAAAAATTTACACAAAGTAAATTTTGATGTCCCAATTCTTAAGAAGAGTTTTATTTCGGTCCAATAGAATGTATAAGAGTGAACAAAACTATATTTAATGATGGTTCTCCATCAAAAGGCGATAAGTGAACCTTTAGTGAAAACTAGGGCATATATGCCTAAAATTGAATTCTTTCCGTATTTTAAGCCTTTATCTTTTATTTGATAAATGTAAAAACATTTAAAAACATATATAATCATATTTTAGTTATTTATATCCATTCCCGCCAACACAACGGCTACATGTTAACTACCATTTAAAATAATATTATTTTATTATTAGAGTGCAACGTAAGATTCCCAAAAAACTCGTTGTTGCGTGTTGGGTACGCCATCGAGCATAGCGTCCCCTTTAAAGTCATATTAATATTTTATTCACAAATATGGATAAATACAAAAATGTCATATTCTTTATTTACCTGGGGTGTTACATCCTTCCCCCCTTTTGGGAATTGCGTCCTCGCAATTTTTAAAATTGAGCTTGGAAACATCCTTGAAAGTCCCACATCAGAACAAGAGTCGGTAAAACAATCACTTTAAAATAAAGAAAGATAAGTACAAAGGTCACCCGAGTTAACCCATACTAGGATTCCAAATATGAAAATATGGACATGGAGGGAAAAAAGGGTCATGTTCTGATGGAGAGTGACAGAAAACATGTTTAGGAGAAAGTTAACCACGAGAAAATCACAAACTTGTGATGGGTTAAACGGTATTCGATTCCCCAGTAGGAAAAGTTAATAGACATCATTTTTGTTTTAAGTTACTTTTTATTGAGGAATTTATTCATAAGAAAACATAATCACTTATCATGTTGACCTTCAACTTTTATTAGATTCCTTACACAAACTCATATTTTCTCCAAAAGACGAGTATTTAGGAAGACTTGTTCACATTAAGAGTACTATAATCAAATTCTAGAGAATCACCTAATCCACAAAAGAGAACTATATACTTCCCATGTCTTTAGACTTTAACCAAAACCAAAACCAAAAAGGCTAGTACAAGATCAGATAATCCAGAAAAGGATAACCCTTTATAAAAAGAAAATCTATGCTTAATCTCCAAAATTTGTCCAACAAAACCCAAAGTTCAACGAGGACCATTAGATAAAAAATTTGTCCATAAAAGTCTTCAAAGTAAACCAAACTAAGGTTGAAACCCAAATATTTGAAGGATTTAGTCACATAGTCTTCCGTGTTAAATCGTAACATTTATCTCCAAACAACATCAGTTGCTCCTAAAGTCTCGTATTGAAATGTAATTAACCTAATCACATATCCTCCATGATAGGTTAATCATTTTCATAAATGACCCAAAATCAACTTACTCTTAATTCATAAAATCATATAACTAGAAAGAATCAGTCAAAATAACCAGGGACTTCACGTAGTCCAGTGGTAGGCGATAAATACCAGTCGCACTTTGGTTGTGGGTTCGATTCTCGCAACTTTGTCCGATGCGACGGGTTGTCACACGGTCTGCGTGTTGTCCTTTTTCCAAAACTATATAATTCTTAAAACATCCCCCAAAACGAGATAAAATCTTCAAAAATGATCATAACATATTTTAACCTCAAGTTTATCTCATTCCTTTCATTTTCCATCATATCATAGAGTAACCCATAATTACCTAAAAAGTAAGGATCATATAAACCCTAATGGTTACCTTAATAATTATTACCTGAATTTTCACATCGAGTTGGCCATCTCATACATGATGCATTAGAGAACACACCAAGGTTGAAGTAGTTGATCATGACTCCTTGATAGTTGGTTTAGAAAAACCATTAGATTACTCATTGAATTCCCCATCTCATCCAATCTCTTAATCAGAGAACCACCATAGTTTCCTTCAAACCCATTGTCACTTTGATGCCTGCTAGATCCAGCCATTTACTAAAACCAAAAAGGTCAGTGTGAGTATATCAACATAACCATAATGTACTAATGAGGATGATAAACATTAAGATATACTTACTCATTCACTTTATCTAAAACTGGGACTCTTTCTGAAATCCTAACCATTATGGTAATGTCACTTGTGCTTAGAGAATACCCTAACCTCTAAAGTTACTTAAACTGACCTCTGATACCAACTATAAGGCCCCAACCTTAAACCTTACTTAATCTTGAGTTATTACAAGATTACACATTGAGGATCTTTTCAGGTTTAGAGTTTTAGAGAATTAGATCATGAAACTTGCATTACATTCCACATTTAAAAAAAGTGGTTAAATAAAAGACAGTATTCATTCTTCCCATCAACGGAAACATATTTAAAATAAAACATGGATTTTTTCTTGACACATCCTTGACACTATCATCACATCATGTACCCTTACCTTGACCTGTGAAAAACATTTCAAAAACTTGGGATGAGCATAAAAAGCTCAGTAAGGGATATAAAAATATGGAAAGGAATCATGAGTACATGTATACATAAGAATGAAATCATACTTTACCCATAAAACATAAGCACTTTAACATACCTCATCAAATCATGAATAAATCATAAAAATCATAAGACATAAAGGTATATTGAGGCATTCATAACATTCTTACGTAGGGAGTAACCCTCTTGGTTACGTTTGGAATACACATCCCAGTATATTCCCTAAAATCTCTTCGGAGAATCCTTAACGTTTCACTCCTTCGCGTTACCCAATGAATTAGAGAGCTATATCGGGCTCACCCGCCATTAGTTTATCACGGAAACACCCGTTTACATAATAATTCCCAAGAACCTCAACATAATCGTATCACATAAAACATGCATAAAGGAAACATAACATTTCCACCTTTCAATCACAAGATATCAATACAAAACATTGATATAAAAACATTATGAAAACCATTTTCAATACCAAAATAAAAGAAAATTAAAACATGGTATTTATTTTTCATTTAAAAATATGGTATGGCTTGTAGAGGAAGCCGAAAATCAAATAACGGTCATGGCGGCGGAGAAGTCATTGTCACCGCATACGTACGAAAAAACATTCCCTTTTGTCGTTTAGTAAACGCTTCATATAAAAAAGATTCCTTTTGAATAAACGTAAAAGTCAAAGGGGTTTATACACCATATAAAAGAAAGTTGTGTATAAAATAAAATATGCCTCAATGAAAGGAGATTGAGACGAAGTCCCATACAAAGATGGTATCCTTGGATTAAGGATAAATCAATTACATAACTATGTGTGACAAAAGAATACATGAAATATAAGTGGGTATTAAGTGTAAAACAATCAGAGGACATTCACACATAATCATAGAACTACATATTCAAGGTGTACAAGTTTATCCCTAAGAATCGAAATTGGGTTAAGAAGTTACCTTGCAATAATTAGACAGCCTAACAGCGTCACTTCAAAATTCAGAAAAAGAGTTGATGAGAGATAAAAAGGGTATCTCATCACTTGGACATAAAATTCACAACAATAAGGATATAGAAGAACATATCCCAAAATAATATTATGTGAATTAAAATACATAACAAAATAAGTCTTTTAAAAAGAGGAGGGTGAAAGGTTCCCTTACCGACATGGGTATCTTTTGAAACATACGCCCCGTGAAAGAAGGACAATAAATCATTGATGTAAATACTCATAAACAAAATTATATTACACAAATAGTAGAATAATGTGAAGTACATACACCACTCAAAGGAAATTGTGGCAAATGTAGCATAAATATCAGGGGAATAAAAGTGAGATGAAAAATCCCTTACGAAAACTCGGCAGCCTAACGACGCCACATAAAACTTCCAAAATGGATTGATGAGAGAGAATATGGTCTCTCATCATATGAACATAAAAATTAAAGTAAGAGTAATATAAAATAACATCCCAATCATAAGAAATATGAGCTTAAAATGAATGACATAAAAGAGTGTACTTAAAAAGAAATAGAGGTGTAGGAACCCTTACCTCGGGTCCGACTTGACTCGATCGTTCTTTAACGTCCTGAATAATAAACTTGAGTTAATTTCTACTTTCTTAAGAACCTTTTTCAAGTTAATTATTCCTTTTATATAAATTATTTACATGTTATAAACATTATGTAATCATTTAAGTTAATAATGTTTGTTTTGTTGATATTTGGTTCTTAAGTCAAAAGTGGACTTCTTACAATTACATGTTGTTCGTATTGTCAATGGTTCATTATATCCAGAATGATATTCATGATTTGGATATCATATATATCATATATATCCATCATATACATGTATTTATAATATTACATAATCATTTAGAGGTAAGAAATGAAATGCACCGTTCATGGAGACGGTAAGCTGTACGTACGCATGAACGCTACTTTCATTTCTTTGTCATATTAATGGAATTAAAACTAAATGAGAGGTATGCATATTTTAATTCCAGAATTATATTAATCATTTATATATAACATACCTTATATATATCCATTATAAATATGTACTTATAATAGTACATTACATTTGGGGATTAGAAATGAAATGCACCGTTCATGGAGATGGTAAGCCGTACGTACGCATGAACGCTACTTTCATTTCTATCTCATAAATTAATGGAAAGAAATAATAATGATATATAGTTATATTATAATTCCAGTATAACATCATATATAATAACTTTAAATCCATCCTTTATACGTCCCACATATGGCATTAACGAATCAAATCACTTTCAGGGGGCGGTAGTCCGCACTTCCTAAAATGAAGATATCGTGTTTACCCATAATGGAAACAATAATGGTATGCCATAAATGAAAAATACATAAGATTAAGGAAAGAATAAACATATTATATATCATATATAAAAATAGTGACATAATAATGGCCACCTTTGAAGGTGTTAAATGAGTATTGAAGAATCATCGTTTCGGGAGGCAGAATTTCGCCATCCACGGAAACCGTATGTTCTTTAACCATTTGATGTAGTTGTGTGAGAGTGTAGCTAGAATAAATATTATAACAACATCATAGTATATTGAAGATACTGGTGTTTTTACAAAAGAATTAAATAAATAGAGTTTAGGGGGTTGGAGAAGCAAAATAAAACAAATGATCATGAGAGAATGAATTACCTTTAAAAGTGTAACTCCTTTTGATTTGAGCCTAAAGGCTTACTTTGAAATGATTCTGCCCAAAGGAAATACTCTAGGATTAGTAGAGGGATGTGGAGAGAGTAAATGGGCAGGGGATGGCCGAGCCAAAGGCTTGAGGAGTGTGTAAAATGAGGTAGAGGTGGGGGCCTTTTATAAGAGGAGAGGAGGGGCACTTTTGGAAATCATGAAACTATTATTGTATTTTCAAAAGTGTTTCGAATTTCTAAGGTCCCACATTCATATATTTCGAAGATAAGATGATAAGTCTTCGAAATATTCCCATCCAATAGTTTTTGGACAAGTGTAGGTCTTAGATTTTATATTATCGTTTCATTTTATTTAAACTGTTCATTAATGAGGTCATCGTTGAATCATCATGATGTCATAATTAAATTAATTTTTTTAATGTCTAAAAATTATAAAACAAATATCCTGATGTATCAAATCTTTTTTATCTTTCTAAAGAGTATTTATAGACAAAATTATGATTAGTATAACCCCTTCTAAATATTGTTTTAGTAAAACAATTTATGTTAGTGTCATTTTCACCTTTATTTTTTAAAAAAAGGCATTAAAGTCATTATCTCACCCAAGAGGCTCCATAGGGTCCCCTAAATCGACCCATGGGTTGTCTTGGTCGGCCATGACTCATCCAATAGGGGTAGGACAAGTGTTATGGTGTTTTCACATTTTTATAATATCATTTTTACCTTAAATTACACTAATTACCTCTAATCGCGATTAATGAAAAAAATATCTATTCACCAAAAAATTATTTTCATCTCATTGAACCACATTTTACTTCTTAATGACAACCATGTAAGTCAGATTTTTGTAAATCAAAATACAGAAGTGGTAAAATTTCATTTAAACGAAAAATCAGTTTTTATAAGTACCACTTAGTGGTTTCACTATTCATCAAAAATTGATGTTTTTCAGAAAAATCCAAAAAATTCACCATAAGATATATTTGATATTCCGAATTCAAAAATGAAGTCTATTTTACAAAATTCAAAACATATAAGTCACATTAATTAATTTAATAATTAATTCACGCTGTCAGAGCAAATAGCGTGTATTTATGAAACAATAAGTATCAAAAGATTGACACTAGTTTAAGTCTGATTTCAAAGTGAAATTAATTCCAAAGTCCACTATTGGATTTAATGGTAAAAATATATTACAATTTCAATTTAAAACAAATTCAAAAGATAATCTAATCATATGAATAAATTATATTAAAAAGAGGTTTTGAAATAAAATACAACATTTTACACTATTCATTAAAAAAATGAACTTTATCAGAAAGATACAAAAAATTTACACAAAGTAAATTTTGATGTCCCAATTCTTAAGAAGAGTTTTATTTCGGTCCAATAGAATTTATAAGAGTGAACAAAACTATATTTAATGACGGTTCTCCATCAAAAGGCGATAAGTGAACCTTTAGTGAAAACTAGAGCATATATGCCTAAAATTGAATTCTTTCCATATTTTAAGCCTTTATCTTTTATTTGATAAATGTAAAAACATTTAAAAACATATATAATCATATTTTAGTTATTTCTATCCATTCCTTCCAACACAACGGCTACATGTTAACTACCATTTAAAATAATATTATTTTATTATTAGAGTGCAACGTAAGATTCCCAAAAAACTCGTTGTTGCGTGTTGGGTACGCCATCGAGCATAGCGTCCCCTTTAAAGTCATATTAATATTTTATTCACAAATATGGATAAATACGAAAATGTCATATTCTTTATTTACCTGGGGTGTTACACTATATGTTCAGTTATTTAAATTTCCAATAAAATCCTATATAGTGTTTTCCCATATATATTGGAATGAAGTTATATCTAACCAAACCTTGTGATTATGGTTATTTGGTATGGATCATCATAGGGTGATGTTAGTAGAGTGAGGACGCCTATGGGCATAACTGGATTATCATTTATTGAAAGTGGTATTAATAATCTATATGATGTTATCCCATATATATTAGATTAAAATTATATCTAATCAAGTTTCATAACTATAGTTAATTGACATGGATCATCTTATATGATTCTATGGGGGATAAAAATGAGTTTGGATTCTCAAGGGACCAGTCCCTTAGATAGATTCTTGGTGAGAATTTTTTCCAGCATAGGTAGTTTTTCATATGATGCTAGTTGTACATATTGGAGACTCTATAGATGGTGTTTAAATGTATGTTTCCTCCATATTTGAGATGGTAATGGGATATTTTCGGTGTATTGTGACCTTTTTGGGGGCTTGAAATATTAGAGGTTGGTGAGTGACCTTGAGACCTTGATATAAGACTCAATGTTTACTGATACATAGTTTTTTGATAATCGAAGTAAACCCATGAGAGGGGTTGGCCTAGGATTATGGGTACCTTTGAGGAATAAATCATGAGTACATGATAGATTTTTAGATCGATTTATGATAGAAAAAAATGGGTTCATATAAGATGCTTTGTTATTCCTTGGTATGTGAATCACTTAGAGTATTGTGGTATTGAGGTATGTTTTGATGGGTAGGACCATTAGGGTACGTGACCCTGTTGGCTTTGGATATTATTTAACATGAAATGAGAGAATGGGTGGACGTTCATAACCTAGAACAATTTTAGATAGAGTCTAAGCATGTGTTTTTCTTGATTATTTAACATGATAGAGAGTCCAATCATTCTAGTTTAGTGATGCGACTCATGGGATCATGAGTCAGGTTTTTGTTTTTGGTCTGTACTGGAGTGTGTGCCCATTCATTTTCAAATGAGATCAAGTGGAATGTTTCACTTATTCATGGTACCTATTGAATTAAAAATCTATGAGAGACCTTGTGTGAGTTGAGATCCAATGAGTTTTTATGGAATACGTTGAGCATAAATCAGAATAAGTGACATGCCTGCCATGATGGAACCTATTGAGGTGGTTCTTGAGGAGTGGTATAAGGTAAACCATTTGGTGGGTAGTGAAATAATGGTTGTTATAGGTCATGATCCTCATTATGGTTAAAAAATTTGGCATATTTCATAGATTATGTTCCAGTGATTTTGGAATTTTATAGAACAACCCTAGGTTGTTGGGTTCTAGGATATGATAGGATCAACCATTAAATGATCAATATGAGTAAGTGAAACTGACTCTAACTGGTCCTTAGTAAAAAAACATATTTGAGATTCATATGAGATACTAGATGGATTATATGCATTATGATTTCCCTTGAGATGATATTTGTGTGACCCTAGTGTGATTCATGGGTGAGCCCCAATTCTTGACATGTTTCAGGGGTTGAATCCCTATTTTGTGACATGTTTTAGGGGGTGAACCTGTTTTATCACTTATTTAAGGGGGTAAAACCTAGTTTTATCACTTGGATTTAATAGGGAATCATGTTAAAAAATAAACTGAGGTGTCATTATGGGATGGAAATTATTTAAAATCAAGGATGTAACACCCAAATATTTTATGAAATATATATTTTTTAAAATAATTTTTTTAATAGCTTATGTTACACACAACCCTAAATTTTATTGAACCACGATATACTATTAAAATATTATTATTTGAAATTATAGTTATCACATATACATTGGATTGAAAGTTATAAATATAGATAATTAAATTATGAAAAATGTGTTCTTATATATGCATAAAATTAATTCATCGGTAATCGATTGTTTAAAATTGAAAATAAAAATCATTTGGAAGAAAAGGAAATATTTTTATAAAAAATAGTATTTATGAATGTAATGCATTTTTATAATAATAAATAAAATTAATCCTTATTAGTGAACTATTTTAATTAAATTTACACTTGATCAAATATTTTGAACAATCAAAAAATATTTTTCTAGGGATATGATAAGAATAAATCCAGTTTTAGGCATAAAAATGTATTTTTTATAAAGAGAATTTTCTATCAAATTTTGTGCACTTAATTTAAAATTAATTTCTAAAATTTATAACTATTGAATTAGATAAATTAATTAGATAAAAATAATTACATATTTATAATCTGGAGGATCAAATTTGGTAAATAGAACACTTTTATTTTTTGTTAATATAAATAGTAGTTTTGGTAAACTTTGTCATCTCTATAATAGGTAAATCAAGGTTATATAGATTAAGAATAAGTGAAATTCCATAATTATTCATATAAATTATTATTTGATAAAATTAATGCAACCGTTAACACTTTAGTCTCAAAGTTGATAAATTTAATGGACACTTGTTCATGAAAATGACTTATATATAATTTAAATCAAAGAAAGTTAATAAATGCCAATCAATTATTTTAATATCCTTTATATGCCCAAATTTGAAAAAGATAGTTATGGATGAATATAAGTGTTTATATTGAACTTGATAAAATTATATTTAATTTTTATTAATTATATAGTGACCTTAATTTCTTATACCGATGCAGTATGCCACCATTTAATTTAAAAATATAATAACTGATTTTAAAAATATTAAAAGTGATATCATTTGAATTAGTTAACATTAACCACGAATTTTATCGATATATAAGACATATTATGTACGATTTAAAGCATTATATTAAAATTCAATTCTTTTTATTTATGTATTTAATGTCAAATTATATGAATTTTGTCAAAACAGACAATAATGATATTTTACAAAAATAATATTTTATTAAATTATTTAAATTTACGAAAATATTGAAATAAGATAATATGGTTATCATATGGTATAAAATTTCATAAATTTCCCATTTATGGTCCAATTTTTACAGTATAAGTAAAAATTAAAACCCTTTAATAATGAAAAATGTGTTACCATAGTTAAAACTAAAATTGGATAACTAAGGGTTAATCAAAATGATAAGGTTTAAAATTATACTAAAAATTTTCTAAACTATATTGGTTTATTTTATTAAATCCCTATAATACCTTATATTTTAATCAATTTCTATTTTATGTAATTTTTATTGAGAATGAATTTATTATAATTTAATCTTTTGATAAATTACAAAAGTGCCCCTCACCTCAATTATAAAATGGAACCACCTCCCTCAATTATTAAATTTTTTTTAATACTTATATCTCAATAAAAATCTTATAATTTACCTTATAAACTTCCCTATACACATTATCGAGGTCCTAATATTACAAAAAGGCCTACCCCAGAACCCTTTAGAGGATATCTATAGGAGTCATTTCTAAGATTAGATAATATCCTTACCTGATCGCTTTCTAATATACTCTTCTTTTCATCCTATAAATATATGTAATGTATCATTTAATAATAACTTAAGTATAATAAATATTATAAAATTTCTTTATGAATATTAAAACACCATTACACACCCTCTTTCCCATCAAATGAGATATGAAAGTATTGCTTGTGCGTACGTACGACATACCATCTCCACATATCGATACAATTATTTTTTCATCACTATATTTTATGGATGGGTAGTATGATGGGTTTAATGTTTATATGTGATATTAATAACACAATTTTACTTCTAGAATAATAATATCAGGAATATTATCTTACCATCCAATCCGTTGAGAAATGATAACACCACTCATGCGTATGCGTGGATAACCACCTTCATAAAGTGATGTGATATTTTTCATTTATATTTTAATTGTATGATAATGATGATAAATTTTATGAATATATATGATATAATAATGATCTTTTAATGTTTAATTAATATTCACCTTTCTCATGTTCCATCCTTTGAAAATTGAAAACAATGTTTATGCGTATGTACGACCTACCATCTCTATAAACATATATTTTATTTTTCTATCACCAAATTTTATAGATTACTATATATATGTATATAATAAATATATATTATATTTATATAATTATAAAAAAATTTAGTTATATGAAATCATGATAAATTTATAATTACTAGAACTACTGAATTGATATACTCATGAAAAATGATACAGTTAACACCCAAAAGTAACAGTTTTAATAAGAAATTATTGAAAAAAGGTGGTGTTGAAATATTATAAAGGGATAATATATGATATTAAAAGTATGAAAATAACTATAATATATAATCATAATAAATATAAATATATTATATATATTTATTTAGAGTAATTTCTAAGAAAGACAAAATTGAGGTAAGTGTTTTATTTCACAATCTCATTAATATTCAAGGTTGTTTATTTTTACATATCCACTATGAAATATTTATCTTCCATATACATGTTTTCAAAAAATGTTATAAATTTTTTTTTACCATTATCCTATGAATTTTTAATGTTATTTTCAACCATGTTTGTATTTTCTCAAAATGGTTTGAAAGGAATCTTCTTGTCATTTTCCAAACAAGTTACTTTTTTACTTTTCCAAAAAAAAATATGAAAGGAATGTATTTTTAACTTAAATGGAATGAAATTATTTTCCCACCATCATGAATAATAATTTATTTTAAGATTAATATACAATTTTCAAATTTTATTTTCAAATAAAATATTTTCATTTATAAGTGTGCAACATTTTAAGAAGTAGTGTTTTCATAATGGAAAGTAATTTTTGTCAAGAATTATTTCAAGTGAACTTGCAATATCATTTTCCACATTTAATAAAACAATTTTATGTTAGTTAAGATTTAATAGGATTATTATCTAAGAATACCATCCTTATTATTTCTCTGTATGGTTTATTTTTATAATGAAAAAATGTTTATGAAACCCTATACTTTTCATGAGTTTTGATATGATGTGAGTTTTAGTATATCTTATCACACATATTTATGATTTTATTTATGTTATGGGTGGGAATAATATCTCCATAAAATGAATTTGGTAAATATGGGTAACTCATATGGTAAATATTTTATGGGTGAACCTTATTTTATGTTCACAAGTTTATGCACATACATGATTTTCTTGTCCATAAGTTTATGTGTGAGTCTGGATTTCATGTCCATAAGTTTATTTTTTTGCCCACGATTTTGTGTCCATAAGTTTATGTGTGAACTTGGTTTCATGTTCATAAGTTTATGAGAGGGTATATTTTCATTTCTTTGACTTAATGACTGAACCAATTTATATTTATACATGTTCAAAAAGTTATAAGTTTATGTGTATGATGCAACTCTATGTATTATACTAATGTTATGCCCTAATGGATAATTTTCTATGATTCTTTCAAGATTCATGTGTTAAAATCTCCCAAGATTATACCATGACTCAAGATTATGATATTTGATATTTCAGGTGTCAATTTCAAATGTTATTCTCGTGTTCTCACACCCATATACTCATGTTATGCTTATATGATAATTTATATTTCACTTGTTTACCCTTACTTAGCATATGATCCCTCCTTTCTTAAGTTTACTTTCCCTAGGTTATGGAGAAAGGATTTATAATTGATATTTATAAGAAGGGTGATAGTTATTAAGAACTTAGTGGGAGATTATGTAGATCATTTATGAACTATTTTTTATGTGTCTATGTTTCTAAAGGAACTAGACCTATACAAGTATGGAATGGATCATTATGTTATGTAATGTATAATAATCTATTAATATATGATATCTATGTATGAAATTTTTGGGTTACTATATTTGTTATTTGATACAGGTTCAGTTATCTTTTGGAAACTACAATTAGAAATATTTAGTGAGATCCCTTGCGATATTTCTAAGGATAATTCTATGTATAGGATAACATCCTAAAGATATGATAATGATCCTTAATGACCTAGGATAAACCTAAGTTGTCATAGAATAATGTTTTCATGATTTAGACATTATATAAATCTTTTTTCATGATTATTTGGTTTCCCACCATGATTATTGTTTCTCCCACTATGATTTTTAGTTTTATTCAATTGTTAGAACCTGAAGCAATTTTTCTAATTTTGAATGTGATTATTGTTTATCACAATATGATTTTTAGCTTTATTCAATGGTTAACCGAGCTATACATTAGTATCATTGAAAATATATTTTATGTTCTTCAATTTTTTAAACATGAGAATGTTATTATGTTTGTTTATTATTTACAAGGAAAAGAAGATCAGTGGAAAAACTTATCAAGAACAAAAAATAATAATAATAAATTTAATCTATTTATTGGGATGAATTTAAAAGATTATTTTTCAATAATTACTTTTCCTTGTACTCTTCATAAAAAATGGTTAAATAATTACTTAAGTTAAATCAAAAGGATGATGAATTTTTTGGTACTTATGAGAGAAATTTCACAAGACTTTTGAGGTGTGTTTCTAGTATTTTCATCCAACCTAAAAGTAATGTTGGTCAATTATTCAATAGAAAAAAAATTATTCAAAGTGTGCTATCCATAAGGGAATTTAGTAGCTATGAAGAAATAGTTTTATTTGATATCAAGGTGGAGATAAGAATTAGAGTTACCCATCAATCTCAAAGTTTTGATAATAAATTAAAAATTGAATTCAATATAAATTCTAAAAACCATGGAGAGAAGAAGATGATATTATCTTTATGAGAAAAAGTGGATGTAAATACGGGGGGAATTTTATTAAAAGAACTATTAAATGTTTCATGCATGGGAAGGAAGTTCAATGTGAAATAAAATGCCTATGTGATTTGAAGAAGTCACCTAATGATGCGAATAGAGAGAAATATCCAAAAAATAAAACAACCACTCTTTAGTATTTAGAATACAAGGAGTATGAAAATTATACAAACTGGTTCCCAAATCCAAAGTTTAATGAAGATGATCAATGTAAAAACCTTCTTAATCCCATAGATAGAGAGAAATCTCATGCGATCACAATTTATTATGAGGGTTACAATAATGATGTGGTTGTAGGTATAATTAACATCCACTCAACAACTAAAATAGTATTGTTTGATTCGGTATCTACCAACCTTTTTATATTTAAATTTTTTTATATGTGTATCATAATAAAAACTCAAAAATAAGATGTTTCGTTTGAAATAAAAACCCATAATGGTAAAATTATCACATCCTCAAGAATATGATTCCTATCTGGTTGATGTTTTTGGGAAATTGTTGCCTAAAAATCTTTTTATTCTTTCTCCTGTTGAATTTGAAGTAATTTTGTTCATGGATTGGATTTCATTACATAAATCTCATAATTATTATTGAGTAAGGGAAGTTATGAACCAATCCATTATCGCATATTAGTGTTTTGAAAAAGATAAACTTCTGATGGAAATTCCATCCATTGTATGGGTCATGATTCATATTCAAAAGGGGTGTTTGTATTAGATGGTTGGGGAGAAACTCAACATAAAAGATATTCATATTTTGTGGGAGATTATTTATGTCTTTCAAGAATAGTTTTCTAGTCTTCCATCAAATTTGGAAGTTGAGTTTTAAGTAGAACTCATACATGGTGCTACCAATATTTCCAATACTCCATATAGAATGTAATTGATTGAGTTGAAATATTTTAAGAAGAATCTGAAAAAGAATCATGATAAGGAATTCATTCAGCTGATTGAATCACCTTGTGCTGCAACTGTTCTATTTGTTACGAATAAATATGGATCAATGAAACTTTACATTGATTATTGATAACTTAACAAGATTACTATCAAGAAAAAGTATTCTTTAAACCATATTGACGACTTATTTGATCAACTATGTAGAGATAAATACCTTTTGAAGATTTATCTTCATTTTTTATATCATCTATTGAGATTTAATAAGGATGATATACCCAAGAAATAATTTCATACAATATATAGAACTATTAATTTATAGTAATTCCTTGTGGCCTTACTTGTATCCCCGATATCTTCATGGATTTAATGAATAGTCTTTATTGATTACATTGATCAATTTTTGGTAGTATTTATAGATGATACTATTTTATATTCAATGAAAAAGGAAGAGCATGAACATCACTTGATTATTTTTCTAAAGACCCTGAGGAAAGAAAAGTCTTATAAAAAATTTTCCAAATTGTGAAACTAGGATTCCTAAATTTTCATTCCTGGGTCATATAATCTCAAGCGAGGGTACATCAATATAACCTTTGAATATAGAAGTTATTGAATGTAACGCCCCAACCCCAGAAGCCCAGAGTTGGTTCATTATTACATATCATTGGAATGATCACAAAAGATCAAGCCTCGAATGACCGATTAGTTTAGTAGCCTTGGAAGTAATAGATACATTCATAAGGTTTACATTACATCATAAAATTGAAAACTACAACAACATTATTTCCATATAAAACACTGAGATCCCATAGACTATCCTTGTAGGTCAGTCATAATATACTTCTTCGCATCCTGGAAAAAATAAAACATAGAAAGGGGTGAGCTCAGATGCTCAGTAAGGATAACAATATATAGAAAACATTCATAAATAAGCATAAAAATTTAAGACAATGTATAAGACTAAAAAAATGCCTTTTAAAATTGAACTTTAGCATAATATGGAAAAGATAAAATCAAATAATGCTATTTACTTATTCACATGGATATTCTACTAGTCGAATAATCACATGAAATATCAATAGCCACTTTCATAATGATGGAATTCATAATGCTAGACTTTCATAACCACATAGTCAAGGCCTTGTACTAAGAATACAAATACGATTTTGTCATGGCCTTGTGCGAAGACACTAGTCTGTCTCATGAGACCTACCGATGCATCAAGGAGCTATAGCGGGCTCCACCCGCCACTTACTAAGTCCAATGTATTCCTCATATGAAAAGGTTTAAACATAACATAAACATTCATATTAAAACTAGCATAAAAAATGACAATACTTTATCCACAAACCATGAATGGTATGAAAATAACACATCCATAGTCAAACATATCACAAAACCTTCAATACAATATGGATGTTTTGTATCATAATTAATTAACTTCAAATAATTTTAAAATCCATCAAAGGATGTTGACATAGATGAAATAAAAACCATTTTTAGAGAAATATCTCCTTCAATTTTGAAATCATTTAAGAAAGAATTTAGTTTACAAATATTCTTATAAGATTGTAAGGGAAGATTCGACGATGTAATAACAGTTGAAAATAGTCTCACCTGCCGTATAAGTTAAAAAAAAATCTTGCCTTAATTTTGTCGAAAAGGTCATAAAGTATGTTGTTTGGAAAACGACGGAAATATTCCTTTCAAAACATATAAGGTAAAATAAAGGTATATATGACTTTAACCCCTTAAAATAATCGTATACATTAATATGATATCATATATGATCTTTTAACATTGCTTTGTTAATAATATCTTAGTATTATCTTCGTTTTGGGTGTTAACTGATTCATTTTCCTTTATATTCTTTGTTATGTGAGTCATATTTGATATTGATGGGATGTATCTTATTCATATCCAGAATTATATAAAGTCTTTAAACATTATTTTTAATCATAAAATGAAAATTATTCTTGAATGGATACGACGGGGAATGAATCTCATCGCGTTCGTGGAGACGGTATTCCGTACGTACGTACGAGCGAAAATATCATTTTTTTGATATCAAAATAATATATAATTAGATGGTATATCATATATACAGAATCATTATCATGTTATATTTATTATTTACATCAATTAAACATCAATATTTAACCCATCCAAATAATAATGTATTGAATAACAATTACACCACGACGTGGAGATGGTAAGCGGTACGTACACACGCATGGTGACATGTCATTCAAAGGATGGATAGAATAATAAATATAGTTGTACCATATTTATAATAACATCACAGTATATATAATATACTAGAGTTATTATTTTATAATGGAAACAACAAAGAAAGAGGAAGTGGAAGATGAATGGAACTTGAAAGAGGTGATGAAATATTTATCTCTTCTTCGGGTTGTTCCTTTTTATTTGATCAAAAGGGCTCCATAAGTTGAATTTAGGACTAAAGGAAGGCCTATAGGATTAAGGGAGGACATTTTAGACGGTATTTGGGTAGTTTTTGGACGAGGAAATGGGATTTAATGGTGTGAATTAGAGAGAAGGGGGGTGCCATTTTATAAGAGGGGTGAGGGGAACCTTAGGAAAAACTAGAAATATTATTTTATAATAAAATAATTTTCTGTTTTTAATGGCTCCAAAATGAATTATTTAAAGGATAAGGTTGGTATGGGTATAAAAACACTCAACCAATAGGTTTTAGATAGGTTTGGGTCACTATATTAACATTATCTTTTAGATTTAACTCTTAGTTAAGTATTTTGACATTTACTATGTCTCTTTGTATTTTTATATTATATGGTTAATAAAAATACTATATACTTCCAAGAAAACCCCAAGTGGTTCACTAATTATACCACTATCATTATACAAGTCTTTTGTCCAATCATTATATTTTTTGGAATAGAATATCAATTAATAATATAATAGTTTTTTTAAAAACTCTTTTATGTCAATTATGACACTATTTGGTGTTTTGCTTTTTCTAAATTCATAAAATCATTATTACATCAAAAACAATTCATATAACCAAACCTAATATGTAATATTAACCTATAAAATTTGTGTAATTCATAAACAGTCTCAAATTACATTTATTGGGATATTTATAATATCAATTATTTTAATATTTCATTAATTAGGTAATTGCTGCATCATCATTGTGTCATAAATAAATTTAATTATTTAATGTATAAAAATTATAAATAAAATATAATTATTTAGGAAATTTATTTATATTTCCAATTAAAATTTATATACGAATTTATCTTATGTGTAACCCTATATTAAATTTTTTTTATTTATTAAACATTCAATTTAACACTTTTAACTCTTCTTTGAATTAAATAATAATAAATGTCCTAATCTAATCCCAGTGGACCTAAAGGATAATATTTTATTCCTAAGGTTACTTTTTGTCTAATTACACTTATCCAATAGAATTATGACATGTGTTAGGGTAATAATAATATCATTTTTACCCTTAATTACCCTATTTACTTTTAACCGTGGTAAATAAAAGAAAAAATTTACTATTCACTAAAAATTATTTTCACCTTATTGAACCACATTTTACTTACTAATATCAACCGTGTCTCTTGTATTTTTGAAATTCAACTCATAGAAGTGGTAACATTAATTTTTATGTAAATTTGCAAATGCTCCTAAGAGGTAGGTAAAAGACGGTAAAAAGTTCGATAAAATTTTATATATCTAAACTTATTATAAAATAACTCCTATGAATTAAATGGAAAATATATAGGTATTATTTATCTATTTTGAACTAAAATAAATTCAAATAGAATAAATATATATTAAATTAAAATGCCGGTTTTAAACAATAACGCATTGTTTTTCACTATTCATCAAAATTGAATGTTTTCAGAAAAATACCAAAAATTCACCAGAAGCTAATTTTGATTTTCCGAATCCAAAAATGAAGTCCATTTAGAAAGATAAAATTTATAAAATTTCAAAAATTGGGTATCACTATTCATAATGGCTGGTTTGATTGGTTGTGGTGTGTTAGAACTCGAAGTTGCGTACCACACACGCTATTGTATTATTCAAAGAGAAGCGTACCATGGAAGCTTGGGGTGTTAAATTGTACATTGTCTTAGAACAAACACTGTAAATGAGATATAGTTTTCTTGGTTTGGTAGGATATTATTTGTGTAGTGCGGATAATTTTTTAGGTCTATAGAATCAACTCACTAAATTAACTTCGACGGGAGTCAAGTTCATTTGGAAGGAAGAATGTGAGGATTATTTTATAGAACAAGAGTGAAGGATAATTATTGAACCTTTTATTATAATAACCTATAGTGGAGAACAATTTGTGACATATAATGATGAATATATGAAGTGGTTTCATCTTAATGTATAAAATTATGGCTATTGCTTATGCCTCACGAAAATTAAATGACTATAATAAATAATACCCAGCAAATTATTTTGAGTTGGCTACAATTTTTTTCCATTAATGATATATGGTAATTATCTCAATGGGGAAAGGTGTGACATTTGTATTGATCAAAAAAATTTAAAGTGTATTTTCACTCAAAAAGAGATGAACAAGCACCAAAGAAGATGGTTGGAGCTAACTAAATATTATGACTGATCAATATATTACAACCATGGTAAAGAAAACAAGGTGGAAAATCCTATAAGTTTAAAGGATCATTATAGATTATATATTTTAAGGAACAAAAAAGATTCAATATTTATGGATAATCAAATTATGGTGCTATAAATATTAATAGGATGGGAGAAATGTTATTTGGATCCAATGAGTATTCAACCATCTCTTCAAGTGAATATTGAAGAGGCACATAATTAAGATGTAGATATATAAAAGAAAGTGAGAAATGTTCCTTAGTTAAATTTTTTTGTGATGGAATAATAAGGTATAGGAACCATGTATGTGTCCCTTAAATACTAGATTTGAAGATGGAGCTGATGGATGATGCTCACATTTTTTCATTCACCATTAATACTGAAAATATTAAGATATATAGATATTTGAAATAGAATTTATTGTAGGATTTCATAAAGGGAGATATTGAAGAGTATGTTTCTTAGTGATTTTTATGTCAAAAAGTTAGGTTTGTGAGAAATAGGTATAATGATATGTTACAACCATTACCCATACCTGAATAGAAATGGGAAAATATCACCATGTGTTTTTTCCTCAGACTCCCAAAAACATCTAAATAGTATAATTCTATATAAGTTGTAGTTTATCACCTTATAAACTAAGAAAACTTCATTTCAATAAGTGAAAAATTATCTCTTTATTAACTTACTAGGTTATACATTAATAAAGTGGTAATATTTCATGGTGTACCACTATCAATTGTTTTTTATCAAGATATGAGGTTTACCTAGATGTATTAGAGAATCCTTCAGAAGGATTTAGATAAATAGTTATGTTTTAACACTACTTATCATCCTTATAAAGATGGTCAATCTGAGAGGACCATTGAAACTCTATAATACATTTCGAGATATTCCTCTATGGATTTGAAAGGTGTTTGGGATCAACACCTTCTTTTGGAAAACATTCCTTATAATAAAAGAGTTCAATCCAACATTTAGATGTTTCCTTTTGAATCCATCTACGATAGGAAGTGATGAAATCTAATATTTATGAAATAAGTTAAAGAAAAATTTATGGGGAACTGATCAATTTGAGGTAATAGTAGGGAAGGTTATAGCTATTTAATATCACGTAAGTGCATACCAGAGTTGACAAAAAAGTTATACTGATAATCATCAAAATTATTTAGAGTTTTATTTTGGTGAAAATTTATTCCTATGAATATCTACCTTGAAGTGGGTGATGATATTTGGGAATAAGGAAATATAATACCTAGGTATATCATTCCTTTTAAAATATTAATTGTATCTAGATGGCAGCTTATTGATTGACACTTCTATTGAATCTCTCTCAATTTTATGATGTGTTACATGTATCTCTCCTAAAGAAGTACATACCTAATCCTTCACATGTATTGAACTCAAAGGTCTTACTACTATATAAATAAATTTCTTATGAAGAAAAATTGATAGAGATTCTGGTTTATAGAGAGAAAGTGAAATGAAAAAAAACTATTCACCTAGTCATTGTTTTGTGGTGAAACCACAAATTTTGAGGAAGCTATGTGAGAAACTAAGGATTTAATGAGGTAAAATTATCCTCATATATTTCTATTAGAGTGATAAATTTTAGGGGAATAATTAATTTTAATGGGTGTATAATGTAACACCCCAATATTTTATGAAATATATATTTTTTTCAAATGAATTCTTTTGACATCTTACGTTACATGAAACACTGAGTTTATACGAGCCATGATATACTATTAAAACATTATTATTTAAAATGAAAGTTATCAAATAATTTTTGGATTTGTGGGTACGAATAGAAAAAACTAAATTATAAAATATATATGGTTATATATTTATAAAATTAATTCATTGGGTATCAATTAATTATAAATTAAAACAAGAATTCTTTGAAAGAAAAAAAATTATTTTTCAAATAAACAGTTTTTAGGAAAGTAATGTATATTTTTTCATAAATTTTTTTATTAATACCTATTGGTGAATTATTTTAATAAAATTTATACATGATAATTTTTTTTAAACAATAAAAAAAATACTTTTTAGGCATAATATCTGGATAAATATAGTTTTATTCTTAAAAATGTTTTTTTATAAAAAGAAGTTTTGTCACATTTTGCATGCATAATTTTAAATTAATTTATTAAATTTATATTTATTGAAATATATAAAATTAATTACATATTTATAATTAAGAGGCTCAAATTTGGTAAATAGACCCCTTTAAATTTTTTTCAATTTGAAAAGTAACCATGGAAAGATTTATTACCCCAATAATGAGTAAATCAGGTTAATCAAGATTAAGAATTATTGATAAGTCCGTAATTATTCTTCCAAATTATTATTGGGTGAAATTAGTTTTACCCTTATAACCTTATTATCAAAATTGAGTAGTTTAATGGATACTTGTCCATGAAAATGGATAATATATTCTTTAAATAAAAGAAATTTACAAAATGTCACTCTCTTTGATTTTAATATCCTTTATGTGTCCACATAGGGAAAAAGTATGTTATGAATTAATATTAATGTTTATATTGAACTTAATAAAATTATGTTATTGGATAAAATTTTAAGAGCCCTCTTTGTGTTTGAGTTGTATTTTTTTCAATGATTATCATTGGTTGTCAGTGTTGGTCAATGAAATAGAAAGATTTCATTGATGCCAATATGGTAAAAAAGTTAGCAAGGAATAAGTTTTTATAAGTGAAGTATCCAAGATATCCAAGCCTACTATGAAAGTGAATATAGATTGTATGAATCAATAATGAAGAACAATACTCAAGTATTATTATTATAATGAGTTTATTTTTGGAGACTTTGAGTTTCAAAGGTGATGCCTAAAGAATTGTAATGAATTTAGTAAATGAAATTGGATGTTGTGCTTGAACAATTCTATTAGTAATCTCTAATAATTTTTGTACTAGTTCTAATTTCAATGATTTTTTTTCAATAGTGAAAAATTTCATACAAAAATGAGGAAGGTCGATTTGAAGAAGGTCATGAAATATTTTACTATTTCATAAGATCCATGTAAGAGCTAACTTGATGAGCATTCATATTCTAATTGGCATGAATAATTATTTAAAGACGATAATGAAAAAAATCTTGAAGGAGTGAAGGATAACCATGAAATATAATTAAGAATTCATTATAGGTTATTTGAAGATGAATAATAGGTGTCCATGAATTTGAAGGAGGGGCCTTCTTTTATATGAAGGCATATTTTACTTAGAATTTATTCAAAGTGTTATGAAAAATATGGCCAACCATACTGGGCAGCCAAGCTAACCTAGACCAAGAAACATATAGGACACAGAGGTCAACCAATCCCAAGGGAGGTCAGCTTGAGCCACCATACACAGTGGCAGAGGTGTGGGGGACCATATATAAGCCCTCAGTGGGCCCTTGTATAAGTCCCACAGTGCTTATGCACATAGGAATGTAGTGATTGGGATAGAATCTTGTTGGGGTGCCAATGGACCACACTATTTGGTGCAGCCCTTGTGAGTGTGAGGTGTAGTGAATTTGAGTGTCTACCCCGATGTCGTATTGAAGGTGTTGTGGGGATATTTTTTTAAAGGTTGGGGTTAAAGCCTCAATTTATTATTAATGCAAAGACCTCTTTAGTGTGGGTAGAGGGAGACCCATTACATATACCAAATTCCTAAGGCCATGTGGCCCGAATACAAGGCTTGAAATCCCATTTTTGGCCCAAAGGACCCCTTGGTGAATAGTACTGCCATAATACCGTACTGTTATAGTACCTCCACCGCTACAGTACCTGCTACAGTTCTTCTATCACTACAAGGTGCAGTGGGGATATGATCTTTGATATAGTGTGGATAAACAACATTGGATTTCAATGTTGAACATTGGTGATGAGGGTATTATTCACTCACTTTAAAATGTTACACATATAATGGTAGTCGCACGATGCGGTTGATCTTGACTATCTAATAATTTTATATGTATGTCTTCTACCTTTATCCATATGAGGATTCTATGTGTGATAACAACACCACCATCCTTAGACGATAAATAATAATACATCTTTCATGATGATGCCTAAGGTATGAGGTATTAAGATCAAACCAAAATCATGCATGCAGTCTAATGTCTTGAATGCATGTTAAAAAATCAAGGATCTTTCTTCAACCAAACTGAAAAGAAAGTTTTAGGAGTCTGTTTGAACATTTGATCCCCATGAATGAGTTCGAAGCTCAAAAAATGAAGAATTATGCAATCCTC
Organism: Viscum album; assembly: GCA_963277665.1. Lineage (NCBI taxonomy): Eukaryota > Viridiplantae > Streptophyta > Magnoliopsida > Santalales > Viscaceae > Viscum > Viscum album. The sequence goes on from OY728138.1 coordinate 156,717,597, forward strand.
ATCACATGCAGGTGAGGATATCATTGCAAGGGATATTGCTGAATCATGAAAGATAAACACCATGAAATGTAGTATACATTTTAGATAACCTAAAAAACACAGGTATTCCATCAATGAAATATTTTATGAAGATTTAAAATATTCTTGTACATGGATTTAAAATAGGATCAAGGCGGTGTGGGGCATTGTGATACCCATCCATAAATCAAGAGCAACCGAGGATAAGAAGTGGTAATGAATATTTTGAGAAGATCTCATTTCTATATGAAGAAATAGTATATAATAACCCCTCTAGTTTTCGATATTAATAATGATCTATGAATATTTTTAGCTTATATTAAGGAGAAATTTTTTATCGTTCAAATTGTGTAAAATCACTCTTTAATTTCTTAGTGAAGAAACTAGTTTCTATGAAGATTTTGGGTTATCACATAATGCATTATTCATCTGGCTTATGTGAAGAATAAAAAAAACCACCACTTGTTTATACTTATTCAATTGTAATGTGATATCAAACTACCCTTGTGAGAATGTATTTGATAACTTGAGTGGACTACAAAAATAGTGTGTTGCATGAAGATATATTAAGTTGTTCGTTTCACATATAAGGTTTCATACATTAATATGTGATGGAGGCAGTGGTAGTGCATGCATTACATGAAAATGTTATGCCCAAAATGTATTGATCATCACACTTGTAAAGGATTTTTCAGGTGGATAGTCCATATGCACATTCATTACACTCATGTATAGAACAAAACAAGAGAAAAAAGAATTAGTAAGTGTGTTTCACATACAATTTCACGAAATGAATGTTGTGCTTAAGCTTGAATGATACATCCAATGCATGAATACCAGAATACTCACGCACTAGTAAAAAAGGAATTGAGGTAGACTATGTGTGTGTGTTAAGAAAAACAAATTGTGTAGTGGGTTGCATGAAGAAGCAAGTGCTTGATTATCGGAATGCGTATAGAATAATCTGAGATACCCAAACCAATTAATTTAATAGAATATAAAATAATAGATAATATAAATGAATGTGTTAACTTTCATATTTCTTTAAACTCATGAATGAAGTGCATTTGATGTTACTGGTTTGTATTTCAAGAAGAGATTAATTTTTTATGAAATATCATTATTTCATGATATAACATTGAATTTGTGGTGTAATACAGTTTAATACTTATCTTCTACACTAATAATAATAGAGAAGAACCAATACAAAAAAATTGTTGATATTTTGTATCAAAGAGAAAAGCTTAATTGTGATAATTCTATATCTAGATAAAATTTAGTTTTTTAATAATCACAAGTAAGTTTGTGATTCTAGAACGAAGAAAAAGAAGATTCAATGCGGTTTTTTTCACTGAATAAGAAAGATATCAAGACACTTCTATAAAATATTTCATATATTTGAGTGTCAAATATCATAGGTGGAAGGATGAGTGACAGAACAAGTTAACATTATATTTAATTATCATACCATTTAGGAGTAATTACATAATTATCAGTCCACACCATACTCATATTATTTTGACTGAATATAGAATAAGAATAAGTGAGTATTTAAACTTTCTGTTATGAAGAAGAGGAATGGTTTCTTTCCTGATGTTGTTTTCCAAGTAACCAAGTGAAGAAGAATTGGATGGTCAAATCCGAAATATGAAATCCAAAAATATTATCAATCGGTGGAATACTTTATTGGTGTTACAAAGAACCTTATCAATAAATTGGATACTATATTCAGAGGTACTATAATGATCCATCCAAGAGCTATAAAACATGAACTGTCAATTTACTATAGCACATTGTAGGTGAATGGGTATTTCCATATCGATGTAACCATATTAAAAGTACAAATTTATAGTGGTTTTATGGCTGGATCATTTTCATACCCTGACAAGCACTATCTACTCTCATTGAGTAGAAATACTTGTTGAAATATCATGTGATATCTTTTACTATTTTCATATACTTGCATGTGATAGGGAAAAGATAAAGAGAATCGAGATCCTAATAGGTCAAAGAAGTAAAGGGATAAAAGTCTAAAAATTACCCAATACAAATTCACCCCTATCAATGTTAGTCATATCCCAAACTGGTCCTTTCATGTGGTAACATATATTAGGTTCACCTCTATTTTATTCTCTATATTTAAGCTATTCTATTTTGAAGATTGAGTTTTTTCCTATGTTAACAATGAAGTGCAGTTTTGGTAAAGATTTAGTTATCTCTGAGAATAAGTTTATATCTACCAAGACCATGATGAACATGAAAAATAAAGAGAAGATAAATTTGAAGAATAATTCCCTATTATCTAAAGAATAGGAATTATATGTATCTCCTTGCCTTTAATTCAATGGAGACATATCATGAATGGAAGTTAAATATCTCGTGACTCAGGTTTATGCTAAGGAGAATGAAAATATTTCTATCTCAAGTAATCAAGAGTTATGTGTTAGTTTATTTAAAAATTGTACTCCATATTAATATCCTAGCACAATTGGTGATTATTTACAATAGAAAACCTATCAAGATATATTAGTTGATACATTTAGTGATATCTTTTATTGTGTTCCCACATAAACAACTTCTATTTTTTATGGCGACTATCAATGTATATAGAAAGAGATCACCTAGCTGGAAGGAGAAGATGATATTTTGTAAAAGGGATTGAAATATTTTTTTAAGGTTTAAGGGTATCCGAATAGGTTGTAACCTTTGAATCAACCACAAGTAAAATTGAAATAATTTCCTCGAAATTTATCTAAGAAGTTAATGAGAAAGAGGGAGTCAAGATGAATTTTGGATAACAGATCCATGCACATTAATAGAAATTGAAAAATATCACTGATGTGAAGGGATTATAGTTGGAATAAAAAACCAAGAAGATCAAGGAACTTGACTCTTTGATTAATAACAAAGTGAAGTTTCATGAAGTTGAAAATTAAATTATAAAGAATGATTTTGAATATAATATGATTATGATTGAAAATCAAAAAATCATCCTTAATATGAAATGTATATAATTGTAAGTTTTGTTTCCCAATCTTGAGAAGACACATATTGAGACTTCAAAAAATAAGGAAATAGTTGATGCTGCAAATCAATGCTCAGTAGAGGATTATATAGTTAAAATAACTATAACAAGTGACAATAAGATAATGGCAAATTTTGATGATCTATCTCAAGCAGTTGTGATGAAAAAGGTAACATCTGTACCAACATGTATTAATGTTTCTAAATATGTGTTCACTAATAGTGAATGTTGGAAAATAAAATCTAAAAAAGTATGGATGAATAAAGGTGATGAGAAACATACCACCTTGACTAGGGAGGATAAGAAAAAGTGTATGGAATATGGTTCCCCAAAAGATCACAACAAGTTAGGAAGAAGACCCAAAAACCTTATAAAAAACATATTATGAAATCAATATTTGTGGTTTAATTTTGGTGTTGTAGTAGATTTAGTCATTGTGTATTAGATTATTGGTAAAATACTCACAATGAAAATGCAAAAAGGATGCCTATATCGAGGGGGATGAATCAATAAAATAAGTATGAAACATCCACAAGTCCAAAATAATCTATATACTACAAACATGTCTTTAAATATTGATAATATGTTTTATGTATGCAATGAAAGTGGTCCAAAGGTTGGTACATGATCACCTCAACATGTATCTTATGTTGATGATAAAAGAAGAAAAAAAAAGTTGGCTAAGAATGAAGAATCTACCTTGGGAAGAATTTAGATGGATGTTATGAACGAAAATTATCCTAAGAATATTTCAAGTCATAAATATGAGAAGAGCATGGATTACAAATCCAAGATGTCAAAGGATAATGATTAATTTAAAAGAACAAACAAAAAGGATGACACTTATAATAATCCATGTGGAATATTAAAACATTCTACCATAGTTCCTAATGACATATTAGCTATCTATATATGATATTTCTAAATAATGAGAAAATTTTAAGATACCCAATCCAAGTATAGTGAAAAAATAAATAGAAAATATTCCACATGTAGATAAAGAATCTCCATGTGTGAGGTGAAACATGGATGAACATACTGTTATACATTTCCTTGAAATTATTTCAGTACAAGAAGAATTATTTAAAAAGGTGAAAGTTGTACCAGAAGATAAAATTTATTTAAAAAATATTTAATAAATAAGGATAACACACAAAGAAATTCAAGAAGTGATAAGATCCACATAGCCTCAATCAGAATTGAAGACTAGATGTGCAAGTGTGAATAGTAATAAAAATTGAGAAACATGGTTGAGAAAATTATCTCAACCTTGTTGTTCAAATTAATGAATCAAGGATCCTCCAAATTATTTAATTAAATATTTTTATATTATATTTGTTATTATAATTCATGGAATTTAAGGTGAAGGGGGTTCTTAGGGGAGGAACCTGAGAAAGAATGTGTGTTATCAATTCTTGATAGAAAATCTAAAGAAGTCATCATACATGAATGATTCCACAATTGATATTCAAATACATATATGTTAGAGGATAATTTTTGGTTATGTTAAATAATGTGATGTCCAATTATGGAAATCCAAGATAAATAATATATCATATTGTTTTGATCTTATATCTTGTATCCTATAAAATAAGTATTGAATAAGATCAACCTTGGTGAAGCTGTAAAAGTCATTCAATTTGGATAGTTACAAGATGATGATCTAGTATGGTGTATAATCCATACTATAATTTCTTGAAATACATTCTTGATGAGATCAAATATTATGAAGATATTGAGAATTGTTTTTCTTAAGGGGTACAAAAATAAATAATCTACCAGAATCATTATTCCAATTAGTATCAAAACATAATTACTGTTGAAATTTCTTGAAGATCATGTCTTTTGAAAAGGATTGTTTTTTATTAAACTCTCACCCTTGGTCACTCAAAATGAAGATCATTTTATAAAGGGGTAGTAATATAATTAATCAATGAAATAAGAAGAATAGAAGTTCCCCAATGTTACTTATTTTACCTAATTCACTTGAATGTTTTTATCTATTTTTTGAAGTTAGTTTAGGAGTATTAGGTTGAATATTATTAAAAAGATTCGTCTCACATTTAGTATCTTTATACAGGAATGAATGTAGACAACATTTTAAGAAAAGTATACGAATCCTCATTTCATGTGGTATCAATATCAGTTGGTTATGGACTAATTTGTTTTCTAAATAAAATCCTCAAATATTCTACACTGAGCACGACTCATGAATAATTAGAGTAAAATGATGAATACAATATTGATTAATTAAATAATGATACCCTTTTCCCATTACCTCTATATTTATTATCAATAAGGGGGAGATAAAGTGAAATGAATGTTGGTAAAGTGAAGGGAAGAAAGAAGATAATGATTCACATATTTTCTAATTCATTTGGAAATAACATTGAAGGTATTTCCAACAAATAAAAATGGGGGAATGAAGATCCCACTCTATGTATGAGTTTTAATTTTTGTCAATGATTATCAATGGTTGTTAGTGGTGGTCAATGAAATATAAATATTTTATTTATGTCAATATTCTGAAAAAGTTATCAGGGAAGAAGTTGTTGGAAGTGAACTATCCAAGATGTCCAACCCTTCTATGAAAGTGAATATAGTTTGTATGAATGGATAAAAAAGAATTGTACTCAAGTATTATTATTATAATAAAGTTATTTTGAATAATTTGAGTTTTAAAGTTGATACCGATATAATTTATATGGATTCAGTAAATGAAATTGGATGTCATGCTTGAACAATTATCCTAGTAAACTATGATGATTTTTGAACTAGTTATAAGTTTAATGAACTTGTGTAAATGGTGAAACGTTGTTTACAATAATGAAAAAGGTTGATTAGAAGATGTTCATGTAATATTTTACCATTTTATGAGATCAATTAAATACATAACTTAAAGTAAATCCATATTCAAATATCATGAAGAATTATTTAAATAATATATACAAAATATGTTTTTTCATGGAGTGAAGGATATCCATCCAATATAATTGTGATTACATGAGTGGTTATTTTAAGATTAAGAATATGTGGACATGAATTTTAAGTAGGGTCTGTTGTTTTTAAATGATTTCATATTTCACATAGAATTTATTATAAGTGTTATAAAAAATATGGACAACTATACTGGGTAGCCAAGACAACCTCATCCAAGGGACATGTGGGGTGTGGAAATCAACCACGCCCATAGAAGGTTAACTCAAGCCACTATTCATGGAGGAAGGGAAGAGTGGGGTCATGTATAATCCTTCGACAAGGCTGTTTACAAGGTCCATAGTGCCACACCTGTAGGTACATAGGGATTGAGCCAAAATCCTGTTGGGGTGACCATAGACCACGCAATGTGCCACAACCTGTGTGGGAGTGAGGTGCAATGAATCTGAGTTCCGACCTCATTTCTAACTCAAAGGTATAGTGGAGAAACAATATTTGATATAGTGTGGATAAACCACATTGTAGTTTGATGTGGTTCAAGGTAATTGAGGGTAATTTTCACCCTATATAAAATGTTATGCATATAATGATAGCCACATGATGTTGATGATCTTGACTATCCAATCATTTTTTTCATTTTTCTTCAGACTTATTCCATATGAGGCATCCAAATCTAAGTGAGACACCACCAGAAAATTATCATAAAAAGACCGAACATCTTTAATGATAATCTTGATGGTGTGAGGTATTTAGATCAAATCAAAATCATGTATTAAATCTAAAATCTTGAAAAAATGAGAATAACTTAAATATTTTACTTCAATAGAGATGTAAATTTAGTTGTAGGAGGCCATTAAAACATTTAATCACTATGGATGAGTTTGAATATTGAAAAAATGAATCATAATTAAATCCTTATTGTATGTAGGCGAGGATATCACCTAAAGTAATATTATAGACTTGAGAAAGAAAAAATCCATGAAATTCATCGTATATTTGAGAAAAACTAAACGAATTGGGTATGCCATCAATGAAATATTTTAGATAGATTATAAGGATTATTGGATGTATCTTAAAAATGGTATTTAGTTGGTGTTATGAATTTTTATACCCATATATAAATAAATAGAAAATGAGACTAAGAAGTGGTACTGTATATTTCGAGAAGCTATCATTTCTCTATGGAAACAAAGTATCTAAGAACCCCTCTAGTTCTTGAAAGGGATAGAGATATCCAAGAATTTTATCTTTCATTAAAGATAATCCCATGATAATTTTACTTGTAAAAAATAGCTTTGGAATTTCTTCACGAATAAACTGGTTTCCTTAAAGCAATCGAGTTAGCTCGTAATGCATTATTCTTCAGGCTCTCTCGAAGAACATATACAACCCACACCATTTTATAATAGAACAAAGGTATTGTGATATCACACTACAATTTTTCAAAGGTAGTTGAAAATTTACATGGATTACACACTTAGAGTGTGTTTCATGAAGATATCTTGAGTTTCTATTTGCGTCAAGATGGATATGTATATTACTACATGAAGAAGGTGGATACAGTGCTTGTAGTACATGAAATAAATTGATCATCACATGTGAAAAGGATTTTTTTCAAGTGGATAGTCAATATTAACATGCATGAAACTCATTAATAGAACTAAAACATCAGAAACAATAAGTGGGTAGTGTGGTTCGCATACACTTTAATTAAGATCAAGCTATGATTCATCTACTGTGATACATCTAATGCTTGCATACATGCATGCCCTTGCACATGTAAGGAAGGAATTGAGGCATACTGTGTGTGTGTTATGGAAAAAAATTGATAGTGGGTTTAATGATGAATAAATTTAATTGCTACATGTAGACATATCCATTTGAGATATCTGAACTATGATTTTTAATAACTTATAAAATAATATATCATATAAATGAAGGTGCTATTTTTTGGATTCCATGAAACTCATTTATGAAGTGCATGTGATCTAAACAGGTTTTAACTAAAGAATATATTATTTTTTATATTAAAGATCGCTTTTTCATGATATAACATTTAAAGTTTAGTGTAATATAGTTAAAAAAATATTCACCACACCAATAATAATAGATATGAACTGATAAAAAACAAGTGTTGAGAGTATGTATCGAAGAAAATGTATTAATTGTGATGATTATATATTTAGATAAACTTTAGTATTTCAATAATTAAATAGATGTTTTTTATTCTATATATAAGAATAATAATATTTTTCAAGGTTTATTTTGAACTAAAGAAGAAATTGATCAACACACTACTATACAATATTTCATATATTTCAGTGTCAATGATCAAATGCATAAGGAGTGACTGACTGAATTAATATTTAGTTTAATTATAATTCCAGTACGGAAGAATTTTTTAATTATCAATACACACCATATTAATATTATTTTTACTAAATTTATAAGAATAATTGAAGCTTTTAGTTTGATATTCTGAAGAATAGGAAGGGTTTCTTGCCTACTACGACAATGCAAGTAACCAAATGAAGAGGAATAATTTTGTGGAAGATCAAAGTAGCACAATGAAATCCAATAGTAGTATCAACAAGATGAATAATTTCTTGGTGTTTTAAATAACCATATTGATAATTTGGAAACTATATTCATAGGTAGTATAAATATCAAACCAAGTGATATAAAACTTGTTGTGTCAATTGAATATAGTGAATTGAAAGTGAATAGGTATTTCCTATATATTTTAACCACATTAGAAAGATTAATTTATAGCCTGTATGTTCTTGTATAATTTCTATACAATTATAAGTAATCCCTACTCTTGTTTAGTAGTTAACCTTGTAAAATTATCATGTTCTAACTTTTACTACTTTCATATGCATGCATGCGACAGGGAAAAGGGAAAGATAATCAATATCCTAACAGTTCAAACAGGTAAAAGAATAAAAGTTTAAAAAGTACCTAACACTAATTATACCCATATTAGTGTTAGGAATATCCCAAAATGGTCATTTAAAAATTTATTTTTAATTTTTAGTAATTATATAATTACCTTAATTGCTTATGAAACACCAATGAAGTATGTCTCCAGTTTAAAAAAATTATAATAAATGATTTTTAAAATCTTAAAAGTGACAGAATTTGAATGCGTTAATGTGACCCATGAATTTCATAGATCTATAGGACATATTAAGGTGGTTTAAAAGTATTATATTTCAATTACACCATTGTCTTGATCTATTTAAAGTTAAATTAAATGAATATTATCGAAACTGATAATAATTATATTTTATAAAAATAATATTTTATTAAATTATTTTTAAATCATAAAAATATTTAAATTATACAAGGATGTTATTATATAGTAACATATTTCATAAAATTTCCATTTATGTTCTATTTTTAACCTTATAAGTAAAACATACAGTCCCTTAATTTTGAAAAATCTATTACCATAGTAAAAATTAAAATTGGTTAACTAAGAGTTAATAAAAATGAAAAGGTTTATAATTATACAAAAAAATGTATAAATTATATTATTTTATGGTATTACAACCCTATCCTACCTTATCTATTAATCTATGGACATATTGAGGCATTTTTATTGAGAATAAATTTATTATAATTTAATCTTCTAGGAAATTACAAAAGTGCCCCTCACATCAATTATAAAAGGGAACCTCTTACCTCAATTATGAATGCCCCTTTGAGCATTATATTTCTAGAATAATATGTCAATTTCCCTTATCAACTTACATATCCACATTCAATAGGTCATTTTCTTCCCAAAATACCAACCCTAGAACCCTTTAGAGGAGATCTAAAGGAGTTTATTTTGAAGAAGAGGAAGTCACCTTACCCAACCACATTCTATTATACCCTTATTTACCTCCTATAAATATATGGTATATATCATAAAATACTAAATTTATTATACTCAATATTCTGAAATTTTATTATGATTATGAAAACACCATCATACTCTCTGTTTCCCATCAAACGATATGTGAAAGTAGTGCTCGTGCGTACGTATGACGTACCATCTCCATATAGTGATACAATTTATTTTTATCACCATATTTTATGGAAGGGTGTTGTGATGGGTTTAATTTTTATATATGATATTAATGTAAAAATTAAACTTCTATAATAATAATATCTTGATATCCTTCTTACCATATAATCCTTTGGGAAATGTTAATGCCACACATGCGTAAGTATAGACTAGGACCTCCACAAAGTAATGTGATTTGTTTTTAATTTATATTTTTCTTGTATTTTAATGAGGATGAATTTTATGAATATGTATTATATAATAACTATATTATAAATTAAAATTAAAATTTACCTTTCTTTCATTTCAGTCATTGAAAAATGAAAATAACATTCAAGTGTTCATACGACCTACTGTCTCTATGAATGATGTAATTCATTTTTCTATGTCTAAATTTTATTGATAACTATATATATTTATAAAATGAATATATAATATATTTATATAATTATAAATATTCTTGAGATTATGGTACTAAGCTAAACATACAAGTAACATAACAATTGAACTAATAGACTCATGATAAATGAAACAGTTAACACAAAAAAATAACAATTTTAATAAATAATTATTGAAAAAGGGGGTGTAGAAATGTTATTAAGGGATAAAATATGATATTATAAGTATTAAAATAAATATTATATATAACTATAATAAATTTAAATTTATCATACAAGAGGTTAGAATAATTTCTAATCAAGGAGAACTCAAGGTAAGGTTTTTTTTCACAATATCATTAATATTCAGGATTGTTTAGGATTACATCTCCACTAAGAAATATTTATCTTACATACACTTGTTTTCTAAAAAAATAATAAATTTTTTTTTTAACATTTTCCTATGATTGTTCAAATCCATTTTACCAATGATTCACTCTTTATAAAATGGTTTGAAATGAATCTTCTTATTGTTTTCCAAACGAGCAATTTGGTGAGTTTTCTGAAAAAAAAACATGGAAGATATTTTTTTTATCTTGTATGGTATGAAAATAATTTCACACCATCATGAATAATATTTAATTTGAAGCTTTTTTTATAATTTTACAAGTTTTTTTTCAAAGAAAACTTTTTTCCTTTATAAGTGAACAACTTTTTAATAAGAATTGATTTCAAAATGGAAAGGTTATTTTACTCAATAATTATTTTAAGTGGTATTTCAACACTATATTACATATTAGATAAAATACTTTAATATTATTTAATATTTATGTGGAATAAGATCCAAGGAAACCATCCTTATTCATTCTCTAATTGGTTTATGTTTATAATGAATTTTTTTTATAAAACCCATTTATTTTCATGGGTTTTGATATTATGAATTTTTTATGATCTTATGGCCCAAATATGCATGATTTTATTTTTTTAAGGGTGGGACATAAATATCCATGAAGTTAATTGGGTAATGATAGATAACTCCTATATTAAATATGTTATGCGTGAACATGATTTTATGGTGACAATTTTATGCCTAGACCCGTTTTTCATATCCATGTGTTTATGCATGGAATTGGATTTCATGTTCATAAGATTATATGAAGACCTAGGTTTCGTGTCCTTATGTTTATATGTGGAACTTGTTTCAGATCCATAATTTTATGCGAGGGACTATTTTCATGTCCTTGACAAAATGAGTCAACCTATTTCAATTTATACATGTTCACAAAGATATAAGTTTATATGTATAACATAATTCCATGACTTATGAAAATGTTATTCTCCAATGGATCATGTTATTTGATTATTTTATGATTCATGTTTTATGAACTACCATGATTTATTCCATGACATGGTATTATGGTCAATGATTTTCCGGGTGTTGATTTCAAATGTTAATCTCATGTTATGCTTATCTGATCATTGATATATCCATTTATTACCCTTAATGAGAATCTGAACTCACCCTTTATTATGTTTCCTTTCCAAAAGATATAAAGAAAGGTTTTATAAGTGATATTTTTAAGTAGGTTACTAGTTATGAAGAAATTTTTGGGATACGATATAAAGTTCTTATGAGCCAGTTGTTTATGTGTCATAGTATTTAAAGTCACTAGACCTATACAATTATGGTGTGGATCATTATGTTATGTAATGAATATTAATATATAAATATTATATATCTATGTATAAAGGTTATGGGATGTTGTAAAAAAGTTTTGGTTCCATGGTTTAGGGAATGAGTGAGACCCAGTATGTGGGGGTCATTAGAGGAAATACTCGGATGAGGGAGGAGTTTATTTTGATGATTTGTCTATAGGTGTGACTAGGTTTTCTTAAGTATAGTTATATGGAGAGGGTTTTACTAGAATTGTGATTGAGGTTGTACTTGGTGAGAGGGGAACCACATCAGGAGTGTCATGTGGTACATAGTTAGTGGGTCGGTGGAATACTAGAATGACGTTTTTAGTATGCGATTCCTATAGTGAGGATAGTTGTCTGAGTGTTTGCGTCAGTTAGAAAGCAGTTGACTCATATTACAGTGAAATGAATGTTTTGTGGTTAGAGTTTCACAACTGATGTGTGTTGGGTGTTTGGGAATCGATCAAAAAATGTTGATTATTAATTAGAAACACCTGAAGGTCTGGTTCATTGGTTGAATGATCAATGAGACTTCTCAGGGATGAGTTGTTTTATTTTGGGGAGATTGTAAAACATTGTGTATTTATGGGTTGTAAAATTCCTAATGGAATGAAAAATTTTGGTTTAATGGATGGTTTTTAGAGGATCAGAGATCATAATAGGATTTTGGGTGGTTGTACAACCCAAAAGGGCGTTTTCAAATGGGTTTTAGGGATTAGGTTATGTCTCAATGGTTCAAGAGGCCAATATAGTAGGAAAAGGAGACCAAATTATTGACGAGAAGATATTATAGGGGTTTCACACTTTTAATCCTATATTCATGAAATGAATGGTCAAAATAAGGAGAAAACTGCTACCCTGAATATTCATAATGTGAATCTAGAATCCACGACATCAAACACTTATTTATGGGTTTTAAGGAATCCATCCCTTTTTGGGGGGCTAATGGGTGAATGTAGAAGGAAGATGGCTAGGGATACCCCCCCCCCTTCTTCCATCTCTTCTTGGCCAATCTAGATGCATTTTCATAATGGACTCCATATATGATCTTTCTAATCTCCTTAAATTATTATTTCTACTCCACAACACTAATTTTATCATTGTTTTTATTAAGTTAATTTATTTTGATTTCACCTGAGGATGGTAAAATCACCCATTTTCTGTGGGGATTTCATATAGGCTAGGTAGGGGACATCTTGAGATGATTCCCTCCTATCATCGTTCATTGATTCATCCAAGATACATCATTTCATGATTTTATTTAAGTGTTTTATATAATTTTAATTTAATTGTATGATTTAATTGTCCACATTGGTTTGGAATTTTTCTTGGGATAGTATTAGGGGTGTGTTGTGGGCCCTCCAAGTGTGGTTAGTCAAGGTTTCAGTGATGCGATGGTACTCGATAAGTTATTTGGAATTTAGATCATTTTTTTAAAATTAGATAATTAATTATAATTTTGTGTAATTAATTATTTATAGTGTGGGGAATGACTTAGTAGCATTGGTGGTGGTACTATCTCAGTCAGGACTTATACGAGCCAATAGTGAGTTGTTGTGATAAACATAAAATAAAAAAGATTTAGGATGAGGTAGGTGGTCTTGGTAGAATCCCTATGAAATATTCATGTGGTTTATATATGAATGTGGGTGTGTGGAATCACCATTTGGGTGATTAAAACTATTATAAATTAATTCTTTAATATATTTTATATAAATTAATTAAATTTAAACTGTTAAATTGTATGAGCACACAAAATGAAAGAGACAAATTTACAAGGACACTAGGGATTTTGAGCATTAGATTGGCACCTCAACCATTTATGGATGAGGATTGAACTATAAATAGACCCAAAAATTTTGAAACCCCAAGAGGGGTGTGATGGTACTTGAGATGGATGTCCCTATTCAGCCAGGTGAGGACACCTTAAATGTGTTAGGCCTAGGTGGATGGACAATAGGTATATTACAGGAAGGATGGGTGAGTTTACTAGTCTAAAGGGACCCTAGAAATAGAGATGGCCCCTGATCCATCTCATGATACAATCACTAGTGTGGCATTCCCTTGAGGCTTGTGAGTCCTTGAGATGAAATTTATGATGCTAAGGGATGAGATGTCATCCAAGCATTAGACGTGGGTCCAAAAAACTAGTTGTGAACAATGTTACAAAGTGGTATGTATCCACTATAATGATTACATAGGAAACCCCATGGGTTCCCCTTCGATTGATGAACCTGAGAGGGAGTGTGTGTCCATTGGTCGAGATGGCAGCAGGTTCCATCTAAAACTCATACCAAAGATGTAATCTTGATGTTATGGATAGTGCGATATATGTGGGTGTTTATACATCCCTTGATATGTTTTATTTTATTTTATTTATATGTATGATATATTATTTTCTAGGATTCCTGAGAATTCGAAATTGGGACAAAAAATATTATGATTTTCCAAGATTCCTAGGAATAAACAGATGAGATTAATGAGGCACTCAAAATCCTTGTGTGTTTAGGATCCAGTCTCATTATATATTAGGGGATGATTAATAGCCTGACTAGCATCCTAATATATAGTCTATTCTAGCTTAATTTTCTAAAAGTGGTTCCTAGAATTTTTCATTATTTCATGTGATTTTGAATGCATAATAATTATCAGGCAGGTAAGGGTTGCTTTGATATAATAATACCATTTATAATTCCTTGGTTCTTATATTTGATTGGAGATACCGGTAGACCATTATGATTTCTCAAAATTCCCATAATCTGAATCATGGTATGAGGTTTTATGTATTTTTATATTCCCAAGAACATATACTAGATATCTTTTGGATGATTGTTTTATCCCCTCAATTGATGTTAAGGATACCCCCTAGGATTGGCTAGATGCACCCTTGATGGTTTGACTAAGGAGCCACAATTAATTGGATTCTTATAACATTGACCATGGTATCCAATGAGATCAATCCCTTTGATTTTCTTGATCTCCTAGGAATCAGTCATGATTGGATGTATAGGATTCCCATGGACCTTACCTCTCCATGGAATCAGACGTCTACTTGACATTGAGAACACCCAAGTACTGCCATGGGGTATAGCCTGAGGGATTAAGGATGATAGATAATCGGTGATTCCCTAGGGTATACTACTCACCATTCTAACATCCTAGTATGACTCAGTCCAACTAGTATCAAAACTAGTTCTTTACATGACCTCAGTCATGCCTCCCCATACTCTAGAGGCTGCTGACTAGTAGTGAGAGTCTATTAGGGAACTTCGGGATACTATGCCTTCTTCATCAGAGAAAAACAACAATAGAAATATTAATAGGTAATAAAAAATAATAATAAGAAATTACCAATAGTTAAACATATATCACAAACCAAATCCCCAAAATTGGGAAAGTACCAACATTCCAATACAATAAATATTTCATAATAGTCTTATGTTCTATAAAGAACCCAAAATAAGGGAATAATTAAAAATCCACAAAAGGGGTCCTCACACATAGCTTGGTACCCTCATCCATGATCCATCCAATAAAGTCCCTAATTTTTTATCTATCATTATGCATTTTCCATTATCCCAAATGCAATCATGAAGTCTTCTTGGGTACTAATGAATTCATGATAAGGGTGTGAGTAAAAATCCGTAGTCCATGAAAATGGTGTCTAAATAAATATCAAATCTAATAATTGTGCATGAAGATGTAAAATGGAATAATATAAAACAAAATAAATATAAATAGGTTTTAAAAAATGAATAGTTTTTTATGAAACCTTTTATTCCTCAAGTTATAAAGTGACACCCAAAACAACCAACATTCTTGGACCATTTTTATTCATCTATACCATAAAACATTAGGTGGTGAAAAATTTAAGTAAGATAAATTATTTCATTAATCATTTCAGTTCTATTAACCAAGGAGCATTAGTCCAAGGCATCCCCACTATGTTGAAGTACTATAAGTTCCTAAAACAACAAATTTACACTGAAACAAAGGATGTAGAGAATCATGTCTAACATTCCAATCTATAGTTGTAGAGATTCATGTTCAAATTTATAAATAAATGATATGGAGAGTCATGTACAATATCCTAAATCGTGGTGGTGAAGCATAATGTCCAAAATTATAATCCATCTCAATAACTACAAATTCCAAAAAGTCCAACATACCTGACTTTTAATACAATAAGATAAAAAGGCTGACCCTTTTTCAATGTTCATTATTCATCATGGGATACCATACATAGCACACTTAACACAATTTCACAATTAATGCATTTCATCATCTATTCATTAAATAAAAATTTTAAATGTCATTTAAAAAATTTTAACCACAAAAAAGTTTCATTTTAACCATCAACCATTAAATTTATTTCAAAATGACATAATTCATTAAAACCCCAAATCAGGTAAAAAATACCTTTTACAATGAAAACTATCCATCCAAAAAGTCTAACTCGGTTAAGATTGTAAACCATATAATTCATCATTTAAAGTCTTTCCTTACCATTTTTAAAAGGTCTTCACACCAAATGGGTGGCCATGGGTTTGGTATCGAGATCATTAATGGACCTAACATGATCTGTTATGGGTTTATAACATAAATATATGGCCTAATATATTTTACTAGTCAATTAGAAAAATGTGAAAGAAGTTTTTACCATAAAACATACCACATACACTTGAATAATTACCAGAATATTTGAGAAAGATCTTAGACCACCTACCTTATGATCATAATATCCACTAGTATAATCATATCCTTTGATTTAAGGTAAAATGGATACAAACACAAAAGTAAAAAAATCATTTGAAATAGGGTACACGAGATTTAAGATATGAATGATAGAAAAGTAGTGAGTCATCTAGTTAATAGAAGGAAAAATACTAGTAGTCTTACTTAGGGCTTCAAATCACAATAAGTGACACTTCAAACACCATAGAATCGAAGGATTTCCACCCTTGGAAAATAGAAATAGTTTGTAGAACACCCTAGGATGCTGGGAGTGAAATGAGTGAGATATCAAAGTGAGTTCATATAAATGTTGGGGGGATTGGGAATTTTTTAGTTTTTTAATGAGGCACATGGTTTTTTCATTTAATTTTCCTAATAGTGCACCAACTCGGTGGGGTCCTCTGTCCAAGGCCAACCTGATTCACACGGTCACCTAGGCCAACCAAACAGTTTGTAAAACCATGTAGAAGCCATGTGAATGTATTTAGACCAAGTAACAAAATCTCTAGGGTCTCCTCACATACTTCTCAAAATAATGATCCCCTAAAACAATGTCATACAGTCATGGTACATAGTTATTAATAACTATAAAAAAGGATTATTGATCCCCACGTTCCAAAATTCTGAGTCCCGAACCTTAGACATTCATCTGATACATTCTCCATTTCAGAGAAAATATTTCATATGAATTTCTAAATAGGTTTAAAAAAATCAAAATAGAAACATGCATATTCATGGTATGGGATCTAAAATCTCCCCACTATATAAAAGACCAACTTAAAACTTCACTCCCTAGAAAAACTAAGCCTCCATGGTAAATATATCATGAAAATGGGCCCATAAATCCTCTTCCAACTCCCAATTTCTCCACTTTATATGACCATTCCACCACAACATTCAAACTAAAGACACGATCTTACCTCGAGGAATATATTTACTATAATATAAAATATGAATTGGATGCTCCTAAAAGTACGTATCAACATCAATTTCAATATCATCAACATCAATCACATGATAAGGATTCAGGTTATACCGATGAAGCTATGGAACAAAGAACACATCGTGTATATCACTATAATATTGTGTAAGATCCAATATAAATGATACTAGACTGATCCTCTCTATAATATTGGACCACCTAATATACCTAAGATCCCATATACCATGGTTTAAAATCTTATTTTTAACCAGTCTCGAAGACACATGATGAAAATTAGAGGCACACACTATAAACTTAAGAGGTTAATGACATCAATCAGTTTATTGTTTTTTTCAACTCCATGTTGTAGAAGTATTCTTCTGGATCAACTAAACCTTCTCTGAAATCTCCTACATGAGACTCAACCTCAATAACTCATATTCTCTCGATTATATCCAACATAAGGGTGATTTGAAAGGGCTTCCATATAGTTCCTCACATGGATCCATTAGAATAGTCACCTGGAAATTATTATTATAGGTGCACTCAAAAAGATCTACGTGCTTCACATAGGTTTGGCCAAAATCTAGAACACGCCATCTTTGTATGTCCTTTAATACATGGATATTGTACTCAAAATTTCCCCCATGTATGTGGGTGGTATATAGTGATCAAACACACCAGAGTACCAAGAGCCTTCTCAAATTCATTCCAAATTCATGAAGTAAAATGAGGATATTGATTCAAAAAAAAAACTCCGAGTCACCCCATGAAAATATACCATCACCCAAACATTCAGGTTTCCCAACTCATCGATGATGAATGTTTAAAGAATCCGTAATAATTTTGATACCTTTTTCAACCAATCCATAATAACCCATACCACATCAATATTATGAGGAGTCCTATATAAACTCACCATGAAATCCATGGTAACATTTTCCCAGTTCTATTGCCGAACAGGAAAGGATTTTAATAGACTATAAGGTCACTGATGCTTATCCTTAACCTACTGAAAGGTGTAATATCACATCCCATAACCTATGATCTACTTCTTCATCCCTAGACACTGAAATCTTCTATGAACAAAATTGCACATTTTGGTAAAAAATAATTCACTGCCCACTTCAAAGCATGAAACTCAATCATCAGCTCCTCCCACTTACCTGTAGGCACATAAACACAACCACAAACATTGATAATCTCATGTGTATTGATGGTCTAGTCAATAGGTGGCTCCCCACTATTAAATATTTCCCTCAATTATAGTCACTTTGGATCCTCATATTACCTCTTTTTGTTTTGATCCATAAGAGAGGGTATAATGGATAAATACATGAGTTTTATTGGTCCCTATTCATTTTAAACACCCAAATTAATCTCAGGGATTAAGTCCATTATACTCTAATCAGATTTAATCTCCATTACTACTTGAGTCTATGTTTTCTTACTCAAAGAATCCGAAACATTATTCCATTTTCATAGAATATATTCTTTCTCAAAATCAAAAAATTTAATATATTTAACACATCTATACTGGTGGATATTTTGATCACACTAAGGAAAAATTAATTTGAAGCTCTTATGATTAGTATAATTAGTGATCCTTTCACTGAGGATACAATTACACCATCATTTCAAGGCATGAACCACTGTAACCAACTTGATATCTTGTATAGTATAGTTCTATTCATGTGACCTCAACTGTTGTGATCCATAAACCATTACGCAATCTCCTTTCATCAATACCTCCCTGTTATCAATCCCAGATGAATCGTAATAAATAGTATACTCCTTACCCAATTTTGGTAAGATTAGAATTTTTATTTTGTTAAAATGTCTCTTCATCTAATGGAAGGAATTATAGCATGACCTAGAACACATAAACTCTATGCCCTTTCGATTCAAGTATAATAGTGGAACTTCTAGTTTAAAAAATTCCCTAATAATCCTTTGTTAGTAACCTACTATACCCAAAAATATTTGAATGTCAAAAAGATTATTTGACTTCTCATAAGAAACAATCACTAAAACCTTCTCAAGGTCCACTGATAAAACTTTTTCTGAGATGATGTGACCTAATAAATGAACCTTATCAGTCCATAAATTTGATTTTTATAGCTTTGCATATAATTGAAACTCTATCAGTGTACTCAAGTTGATGTTAAGATGTTGGGCATGATCATCACTATAATAGGAGTATGCTAAGATATATTCCAAAAATAAAACTAAAAAATGATCCAAAAAATAGAATGAAGATTAAGTTCATCAAGTCCATGAACACAATAAAAGTATCCATCAACCCAAAAAAATCACAATAAACTCATATAATCTATATCTGCTTCTAAAATAAGTATGTGGTACATCAGATGGTGTCATCCTCAACCAGTGGTACCCTAATCTCAAATAAAAATTATATGATACATAAGGATAACTCAACCTTTAAAAGAGATAATCAATACAAAGAATATGATATCAGTTCTTAATTTTATTATTTTTAAAATTTTAGTAATTGACACATAAGAACAATGTTTCTTCTTCCTTCTTGGAGAATGGAACAGAAGATCCCCAAGGCAATGCACTCAACTAAACGAACCCTTTAGCCTATAAATCCTCCATATGATTCTTAAAATCTTGAAGTTCTATTAGTTAAATTATATATAGAGGAATGTAAACTAGCTCAACCCTAGAAACCAACTCAATGGTAAAATCAATATCTCTCAGGTGGAAACCCTAAAAACTCCTTTGGAAACAAGACCTGAAAATGATCTTATATAGAAGGGCAGAAATAATACAATACTCCCACATCATTCAGTGTAAGACTTGAAACCTGGGCTAGGATATTAACTAACTAATAAAATATTGAACTAATATAGACTACCTATATATCCCATTCTCTATGATGGATGTTGTCGTTACCCTCAGAAGAAGTGAACACCACCCCCTATAGTTATAGTCAATGTGATCCCAATACGAAACCCATTAGTAAACTCCGAAAATCAAATAACAACCTGAAATTTCAATCATAAAAAATACCAAAGGTAATGATACTCACCAACCTTTATGGAAAACTCCCTACAAATACAAATACCCTTTGATTGGACCCCCCAAAACTTGTCAATTGACTTAACCTCATATAATCAATCCACTGCTAGGAAAAATACATTCAAAAATTGAGTAGATATAAATGAATTTGAAGCTAAATTATAAAATAAAGAACTAGTAATCAAGGAATAAATAAAATTTTTACCTCAAACAATCGACGACCGATCCTTATTACTAATGTGAATAGGTTGAAGTACATACAACTAACTTTCCCTTCAACCCTGAGCTCCTATCTGAGTCCTTTGTGGTTCACTACTCTACTAATGTGGACAAACCAATCATAAAGTACCACATACTACTCCCTTTTCAATACGACTGGTAGAAATCCAACTGTGAGTCTAATGTGAGGTAGAAGATCCCCTCCAAGTGCTATGTATTAGGCTACATCTTCCATCATTATCCATCTGTTCAAGGTTCACGAAGATCCTTTATAGGTTCCCCATACATCAAAAATCTCAACACTCCACTCATGTTTAAAGATACTAGCCTAAAATGTGACCATGATAACCACACTAATAACAAACAACTTGATCAATTCCATGAGAGGCTGATCCCCACATCTGGTTGCTCTGCCCTTCACTACTTTAGAGGATTCTCTCATGACTATGATTTCTACTATATGAGGATGTACTACTAAATTAACCATTTGAAACTACCTTCCAACCATATGAGACTTCTTTTAGGTTACCCTTAGTAATGAGAGTCTGATTTACCACCTCAGTAAAATTCTTCAAGAGGAATATATTCACATACAACTTGATCTCACATCTAAGTCCATCTTGAAAGTGTTTTTATAACAACCCTACTCTTTTCTTACAAACATAAACGTGATTTATTACATAAACTATTAAATTGATACAACATGGAAGATAAAAATGTCTAGTGTCTTTGGGGCTTAGGAACATTACCTAACAAATTAGAACATAAAGCCCACAAAAACTTTATTGAAAACTTCCTTTAAATGACCACTACATTCCCTCGTATTTAGAATTGCATGGGATAACCTGAGGACATGCATAAGAAAAGGGTGAGCTATAAAACCCAATAAGGGAATAAACATGGAATAACATGATGAATACAATAAATGTTAGAAAATTTGAATATCAATGGAGCACAAGATAAAAATTAACATAAAGTCTGGATAAAGAATGATAATCATAACTTGGAAATGTGGCAACAACACTTAACATGGAATTAGCATGAGCCAAGACTCATTGCACATAGAGCATGAGTAAACCCTCATTTCACATGAAGCACGAGTAAAACCGCGTTGCACTTGAATTATCATGAGTCAACACCAATTGCATGTAATGCCCCGACCCAGTTATCCAGAGCCGGTGCATTATTTTAATACATTGGCATGATTACAAGGAATCAAATCCCAAAGGACCGATTATTTTAGAAGTCCTGGAAAATAGATTACATACATTAACTTTACATTTAAATTTCAAACACACAACACAGAATAGATAGTTTTTTTAGAATTCCGTTATTCTCTTTAGATTAACCCTACCTATCAATAATAATACACTTCTTAGAATCCTGGGAATATAAAACATAAGAAAGGGGTGATCTCAGGTTCTCAGTAAGGGTAAATAATTTAGCAGAAGCTATAAACTTTTAAGGCATGATGTGAAATAAGAACAACATCCTTTTTAAACATAATATTGAACATAATATGGAGAAAATAAATCAAACATCACCATATAAACAACCACATGGGTATTTTACTAGTCTAATAATCACATGTAATAACTAATTTCATAATGAGGGAATGCCTAACGTCGGACGTCATTACCACATAGTCAAGGCCTTGTGTCAAGAGTACAAATAAAATTTTTGTCAAGGACTTTTGACAAGACACTAGTTTGTCTAATGAGACCTACTGATGCATCAAGGAGCTATAGTTGGCTCCACTCTTCACTTAATAAGTCCACTTCATTCCTTATATGAAAAAGTTGAAACGTAACATAAACATTCGTATTAAAATTAGCATACGAAATATCAATACATTAACCACAATTCATGAATGGTATAAAAAGAGAAAATTCACAATAAAACATATCATAACTCATTAAATACAATATTAAAGATTTTATTATAATAAATAAATCTCAATCAAGAATAATATCTAGTAAAGGATGCTGACATAGTTGAAAATGATCAGTAAAACTTTTTGAGAGAAATATCCCTTTTTGGAATTCATTTAAAAGTCACGCATTTATAAAGGATGTAATTTAAAATATTTTTTTGAGTCAAAGTGTCCCATACCACTTTGAAACTTTTGAAAATAATTGTAATTTCAAAGCATTCATGTACACATAAATAAACCCTTAAAATCATTTTGAAAACATGGACATTAATTAAAAGGATTTAGAAAGATAAATCATTAAAACATTTAAAATGATGATCTATTTAAAAATAAACTCCCATAAAACCTTAAAATATTACTTTTGAAAACATTTTTAGGAAATATTGGTATCGATGATAAATATGTCCCAGTAAATACTTACACATAAACAATCTCGGATAATAATGAGATTGAGGAAATAACCCTAACCATGCACTTTCCATTGGTCAATGGTATGTTTAAACTTCTGTATAATGACCATAATATGTTATTAAATTATACCAGAACAATATTAATATTTATTATATCATACAAGATTCATTTATGACTTTATTCTACCCATTTAATAATGATTTTCATGTTTAATTAACATTTTTGGTAATAATCAATTTCTTTATCGTACGTGTTTTAACTTGTTATTATTGATCGTATCATTTAGATCATGATTTAAATACTTCCAGAATATAAACCTTGATTTATATATCATATATATTTAGAATATAAATATTTATAATATATAGATATATGAAATGGAAGTCACCGTTTATGGAGACTGTAGGCCGTACGTACGCATAAACGATGTTTCCGTTTTCATATCGTATTGAATAGAAGTGAACATGATATATGTAAGTACGTACATACATAGAAACATATATATATGTATATATTAAATATAATTATTATGTCATATATTACATACTTATGAATAATATATATTTTTATAATCATCGTTGAATGGTTAACATGGGAATGAATCTCATCGCGTCGTGGAGACGAGAATGCGTATGTACGCACGAGCAAAAATATAATTATATTGATGGTGAAATAATATGTAATTGGATGGTATATCATATATAAATAATCATTAACATGTTAAATTTATTATTTAAATCAGTTATACTCATTATTATACCCATCCAAATAATGAAGAGTTTGAATAACAAACTACACCATGACGTGGATACGGTAAGATGTACGTACGCACGTATGGTGAATTTTTCATTTAGAGGATGGAGTGAATAACGAATATGGTTGTAACACGTTTATAATAACATCAAATTATATAATAGGTACTGAAGTTATTTTTTTGGTACAGAAACAACAATGAAAGAGGAAGTGGAAGATGAAAAGAACTTGAAGGAGGGTGGTGAAATTATTACCTCTTCATCGGCTGTTTCCTTTTGAGTTGATCAAAAGGGATCTTTAGGATGGATTTTTGATCAAATTAAGGATTCCAGGTTGATGTGAGGGAAGTTAAGAGGATATTTGGTCATGGTTTGGTCTATCCAAATGTCTATGGAGGTGTGATTTTGAGAGAAGGGTACATTCCCTTTTATAAGAGAGGTGATAGTCACTTTAGGAAAAGCTTGAAATATTATTTTATAATAAAATTATTTTCACATTATAATGGATAAAAATGATTTATTTATAGGATAAGGTGGTTATGGGTCGAAATAATCTCAACCAATAGGCTTTAGACATGTTTAGGTTACCATTTTAACCTTATAATTTAGATTTAACTCTTAGTTAAATGGTTTAACTTTTACCATGTCTTCTTGATTTCTTACCCTATATGGTTAATAATACTAACATAAACTTCCAAGAGAACCTAAAGTGGTTCATTAGTGACATATATAATATTATTTAAGCCATTTGGCCGAAACTTATATTTTTATAAATATTATATCAACCAATAATATAGTATTTGTTTTAAAATTTAATTTATGTCAATTTTGACTCTATTTGGTATTTGGTTTTCATGAAAGTCATCACAAATTCATTAATTAGAACAAGATACATTGAATAAACTCTTAAATTTTATATTCACATAGAAAATTCATTGATGTCATAATAACATTGAAATTGTATTTATTTAAATATTTATAATACAATTTATTTGATTCTTTCATTAATAAGGTAATTACTGCCTCATCATTGTTTCATAAATAAATTTAATTATTTAATGTCTAAAAATTATAAATAAAATACCATGATGTAGGAAATAGTTTTATCTTTCTAATGAATATTTACAGTCGAAGTTATCTTTTGTATAAACCTATATTAAAAATGGTATATTTATAAAACATTGAATTTAACACTTTTAACTCTTATTTAAATAAAATAATAATAAATGTCATAATCTTATCCAAGTGGAACTAAAGGATAATATTTTATTACCATGGTTATTTTTGGTCAAATTACACTTATAAAATAGAATTAGGACATGTGTTAGGGTAATTATAATATCATTTTTAACTTTAATTACCCTATTTACTTTTAACTATGATAAAAAAAGTCAAAAGTTACAATTCACCAAAAATTATTTTCATCTTATTGAACCACATTTTACTTACTGATATTTACCGTATCTCTTTAATTTTTGAAATTCAACTCAAATAATTGGTAAAATTATGTTTTATGCAAACTTGCAAATGCTGCTAGAAGGTGGGTAAAAAACGTTAAAAAGTTCAAAAAAATTATACATCTAATTTTATTATAAAATGACTCCAATTAATTACATTGAACTTATATAGGTA
Organism: Viscum album; assembly: GCA_963277665.1. Classification (NCBI taxonomy): domain Eukaryota; kingdom Viridiplantae; phylum Streptophyta; class Magnoliopsida; order Santalales; family Viscaceae; genus Viscum; species Viscum album. The sequence goes on from OY728138.1 coordinate 156,743,354, forward strand.
ATATATATCTATTTTGACTTAAAATAAATTTAAATAAAATAAATAATTATTTAAATAAAAATTCTGTTTTAAATAATAACGCCGTGCTTTTCACTATTCATAAAAAATTAAAGTTTTCAGAAAAATATCAAAAATTCACCCTAAGATAATTTTGATATTATGAATTAAAAAATGAAATCTATTTTACCAAATTTAAAACATATAAGTTTCATTTATTAATTGAAAATTAATTCCATTTTTCAAAACCAAAGAGCCGGTTTTTAAAAAAGTATAAACTATCAAAATATTGACATGTGTTTATGTCAAATTTAAATGTGAAATTACTTATAACGACCAAAATTGTATTATATAATTAAAATATAATCTCATTATACTTCAAAACCATTCAAATTAATAATTTAACACTATAAATTATTTCTATTAAAAAAGTTGTTTTCAATTAAAACATAGTATTTTTCACTATTCATCAAAATATTAAAGTAATCAGAAAACTACAATTTTTTTCCAAAATATATTTTTATATCCCAATTCTAAATTAGAAGTTTATTTTTCCAAATTTAATATAAATGTGTCAAATATTAAAAATAAAAAAATCACCATTAGTAAGCGGTAAAATTTCATTTTTGAAAAATAATTCCTTTATCTAAAAAATTGAATTTGTTCTTATATTATGTCTAAGAAACACATAATATTGGTGTTAAAATTATATAGAGTATATAAGATTCAAAATGCAGTTAATACTATTCATAACCGGTTTTTGAATGGCTAGTTTGGTAACTTATGGTGCACTCGAACTCGGTGTTGCGTGTAGCGCAAGCTATTGAATTATTTCAATGAGATAACGTACTATGAAATCATGGGGTGTGACATTCTCCCCTCCTTCAATAATTTTTTTCCTCGCAATTCCAAATTTTTCTTTGAAAATAAATGGTTAAAAATATAAAAATACCTTTGTGGAAAACCCACATCGGAAATTTGGTTAAAAAAATTTATTCTTAATAAGAGGGAAAGGGAAATGAAAAATTCACCACCAAATTATGATCTCAATGAGGAGAACATTGGTGGAAATTAGAGATACATAATTAGAATAAAACATAAATATTTATAGTGAGTGATTGAGGTCATCAATCAAAAATAAGTGTAGACTTGAGGGCCTCAAAGCCATCAATCTAAGATGATGTAAAATATCATCGGTTCAACAAAACATATGGTATTAGGGTAACTCATTTTTGGTTTTAATTTCCCTTCAATAAAGTTTAAGAATTAATTTATTCATAGAATAAGATGATATATATATATACACTTGACTAGTAGAGTTTCATCCTTCAACTAATTCCTACCACAAACTCATCTTTCACTCCAAAAGATAATAGAACTCAAAAATATTCTATTTATCATAATCGTATAGGGTTACCAAAAAATGAATTTATAATTTATTTATTAGACCATTTAAAAAAATTACATTATACAAATAAGGACATCACGTAGGCCAGTGGTAGGTGATGCACCCTTGTTGCTCTTCAGTTGCGAGTTCAAGTCTTGTGCCCTTACCGGACGCGACAGGTTGTCGCCTGACCTCCGGGTTGTCCTTTTTATGACAATCCAAAAATAATCTCATGAAATTATTTAACCATAACAATAGTATCCAATGTCAAACTTAATCGATTACAACCGTTAATCTTATCCAAAATACTTCGGTCCAAATTCACAATCCAAAATTTACAAGGAAGGTAAACACAATAAAGATCCTTTTTCCACGTAATAACATGTGAATAACTTTATCTTGAATTATTTTAAAATAATATAACACCCTGAATTACTATAAAACCTTATTGATTACATTCATTCTCCCTTATTCCTTGTAGAATAGTAGATATAATCCTTGTATCAAGGAATGTTGTAAACTCCAACAATGATGGAATATACGAATCATTAATTAGTTTCAAGGTAGTCAAGAATATCTAATATAATTTATCCAAATCAATCACATATTATTGAAAAATTACTACCTCACTATTAGAACCATATTATGGTTTATGTTTCTCTTAACCCTATATTTTCCAAAAAATTTAACCTAATATTGAGTCACTTTTCTTGGTTCCACACAATCTTAAGTCCTTAATGAAATAGTACTGTAGTATAAACCTTATATACTCTATAATTATTATAACATGTACATCATTAAAAAAATATTCAATTGACATAATACCTTAATAAAAACATAAGAACTCTAATCAATCCTCATCATATCAGTTAATATCATAACTTGATCATTATCCAATAACAACATTTGGGATATACTCTAATGATTTGGACGTTGATTCACGTAGTGTCCCAACTCCTTGAAGATGAAGCATTGAACATTTTAAACATTTTTCTTACCCTTGCAATCAAGTAATTGGTGTAATTTTTCTCCATACTTATAACAAACTCCCATTCCATTCAACAATTTACCAAGGTGATTCTTTCCATAGTTATCACATATAGGAAAATTCTTCTTTCCCCTCTTCCCATTATCCATCTTTCTCTCTTCCATCCTTTTCTTATCTTTCTTTCCTTAAAATCCACAGGACTCAGAGACTTATTTACATATCTTATCAACACATGATAATATTTCTTCATATGATGAGAATACATTGGGGACTATTTCCCTTCTAAATTTTGTCTCAATAACATGAAAGATATGACACTTCTTAATCTTTGGATCATTCATATTGTTGGAGTTCGTATTCCTTCTACTAGGAACCATTTCTAAAAAATGTAATACACTAGGTCAGTTTATGAATCACAATGCATAATTACAAATTTGTAAAATACCTAACATAAATTGAAAATATTATTCATATAATCTATAATCATAAAATGTTTTCTTTGAGGGAGTATTTACCCCTAGATCCTTGATAATTTCTTGTAATGAAAATGTTAATTATCCAAACATATACCCTGGGAGTGTTGTAACCAAGAGTATAATAAGACCCGTTTTCGTGTACTAGGTTACCCCGAGTCAAGTCCAAAACTCCTTGTCAGAGTTTTCACTCCTAGGTACATCTGTGCCAAAGTCGCCTCTACCTGTTCGTATCTAGACAGGGATGTATTTCTTGGAAAATACACAAAATCTCTACATTACCAAAATTCTAGGAAGTTCTTCTATACTAATCTTAAAATTCTATCATAGGGTAATGTTCTCTAATCAGAGTTTATCTAAATCTATTTCTAAGGTTGTTGCTAAAATTCATCTGATACCAACTGTAATGCCCTAACCCGGTTACCTAGAGCTGATGCATTATTTTAATACATTGGCATGATTACAAGGAACTATGTATCAAAGGAATGATCAGTTTAGCAATCTTGGAAAATAGATTACATAAATTATATTTACATTTCAATTTCAAACATACAACATGACATAGATAGTTCTTTTAGCTTAACCCTGCATATCAATCATAATACACTTCTTGAAATCCTAGGAAAATAAAACATAAGAAAGGGGTGAGCTTAGATGCTCAGTAAGGGTAAATAATTTTGCGGAAGCTATAAACTTTTAAAGAATGATGTGAAATAAAAACAACAACCTTTTTAAACATAATATTGAACATAATATGGAAAAATAAATCAAAAATCACCATATAAACATGCACATGGATATTATACTAGTTGAATAATCACATGTAATAACTAATTTCATATCGAGGGAATTCCTAACATTGGACATCTTTACCACATAGTCAAGGCCTTGTGCCAAGACTACAAATTAAATTTTTGTCAAGTCCTTATGCTAAGACACTTTTTTGTCTCATGAGACCTACCAATGCATCGAGGATCTATAGAGGGCTCCACCCATCACTTACTATGTCCACTTCATTCCTCATATGAAAAAGTTGAAACATAACATAAACATTCGTATTAAAACTAGCTTACAAAATGTCAACACATTAACTATAAAATATGAATGGTATAAAAATAGAACATTCACAGTCAAACATATCATAATTAATTCAATACAATATGGAATATTGTATTATAATAAATCAACCTTAATCAATAATAATGTTCAGTAAAGGATGCTGACATAGTTGAAAATGATCAGTAAAACGTTTTGAGAGAAATATCTATTTTTGGAAATCATTTAAAAGTCACACATTTATAATGGAAGTAATATGAAAGTTATTTTTAAATCAAAGTGTCCCATACCACATTAAAACTTTTGAAAAGAATTATAATTTCAAAACATTCATGTCTATATAAATAAATCCTTAAAATCATTTTGAAAACATGGACATTAATTAAAAGGATTAAGAAAGATAAATCTTTAAAACATTTAAATTGATGATATAGTTAAATAGAACCTCCCATACAACCTTAAAATATTAATTTTGAAAACATTTTTTTTAAATACGGGTATTTATGATAAATATGTCCCAGTAAATACTTACATATAATTAATCTCAGATAATAATGAGATTGAGGAAATAACCCTTACCTTTCACTTTCCTTTGGTCAAGGGTATGTTTAACCTTCTGTATAATGAACACAATATGTTATTAAATTATAACAGAACCATATTCATATTTATTATATCATACATGATTAATTTATGACTTTATACTACCCATTTAATAATTATTTCCATGTTTAATTATCATTTTTGGTAATAATCGCTTTCTTTATCGTACATGTTTTAACTTGTTATTCTTGATCGTATCATTTAGATCATGATTTAAATACTTACAGAATATAAAAACTAAGTTATATATCATATATATTTAGAGTATAAATATTTATAATAGATAGATATATGAAATAGAAGGCACCGTTTATGGAGACGGTAGGCCGTACGTACACATAAACGCGGTTTCCGTTTTCATATTGTATTGAACGGAAGTATGTAAATAAGATATATGTAAGTACATAAATACACACACACACACACACACACACATATATATATATATATATATTCCCAGTATCATTATTATTTCATATATTACATACTTATTAATAATATATATTTTTATAATCATCGTTGAATGGTGAACGTGGGAATGAATCTCATTGCGTTGTGGAGATGGTAATCTGTACATATGCACGAGCAACAATATCATTATATTGATGGTGAAATAGTATGTAATTTGATTTCATATCATATATAAATAATCATTAATATGTTATATTTATTATTTACATCAGTTATACTCATTATTATACCCATCCAAAAAAGGAAGTGTTTGAATAAAAAACTACACCATGATGTGGAGACGGTAAGCCGTACGTACGCACGTATGGTGACCTTTTAATTTAGAGGATGGATAGAATAATGAATATGGTTTTAACATATTTATAATAAAATAACAGTATGTATGAGGTACTGGGGTTATTATTTTGATATGGAAACAACAAAGAAAGAGGAAGTGGAAGATGAAAAGAACTTGAAAGAGGGTGGTGAAATTATAAGCTCTTCTTTAGGTGGTTCCTTTTGAGTTGATCAAAAGGGATCCTTAGGTTGGATTTATGATCAAATTAAGGACTCTATGTTGATTTGATGGATGTTGGGAGGATATTTGGGCAGGGGTTGGCCAAGGCAAATGGATTTGTAGGTGTGATTTTGAGAGAAGGTGAAGTGCCCTTTTATAAAAGAGGTGAGGGTATGTTTAGGAAAAGCTTGAAATATTATTTTATAAAAAAATAATTTTCTATTTATAATGGCTCAAAAATGATTTATTTCGAGACTAAGGTGGTTAGGGGTCTAAATAATCTAAACCAATATGTTTTAAACAAGTTTATGTTACCATTTTAACCTTAACTTTTACATTTAACTTTTAGTTAAATAGTTTAACTTTTACCGCGTCTTCTTGTATTCTTACCCTATATGGTTAAGAAACTTACTATAAACTTCCAAGAGAACCTCAAGTGGTTCATTAATGAAATATATAATATTATTTATTCCATTTGGACAAAACTTATATTTTTAGGAAATTATATCAACTAATAATATAGTATTTATTTTAAAAATTAATTTATGTCAATTTTGACATTATTTGTTATTTGGGTTTTGTGAAAGTCATCACAACTTGATTAATTGTAAAAAGATACCTTGAATCAATCCTCAAATGTAATATTCACCTATAAAATTATTCTATGTCATAAAAACATTGAAATTTTATTTATTTTAATATTAATAATACCATTTATTTGATTCTTTCTTTAATAATGTAATTATTGCATCATTATTGTGTCATAAATAAATTTAATTATTTAAGGTCTAAAAAATATAAATAAAATACCATGATGTAGGAATTTTTTTATCTTTGTAATGAATATTTATAGTCTAATTTATCTTATGTATAACCCTATATTAAAATTGGTTTATTTATTAAACTTTGAATTTAACACTTTTAACTCTTCTTTAAATAAAATAATAATAAATGTCCTAATCTAATACAAGTGGACCAAAAGTATCATATTTTATTCCTAAGGTTGTTTTTGGTCGAATTATTCTTATCCAATATAATTAGGACATGGGTTAGGGTAATTATAATATCATTTTTACCTTTAAATAACCTGTTTACTTTTAACCACGGTAAATAAAAGTCAAATTTACTATTCACCAAAAATTATTTTTCATCTTATTGAACCACATTTTACTTACTGATATTAACTTTGTCTCTCAGATTTTTGAAATTCAACTCACAGAAGTGGTAAAGTTATGTTTTATGCAAATTTTCAAATGATCTTAGAAGGTGGGTAAAAAACTGTTGGTCGGAGTAGATTACTGAAGAGGGGGGGGGGGGGGTGAATTGAGTATATATAAAAATTTCTAGTTTAAAAGGTTTTTCAAAAAGTTTTCCCAAAAAAGATTAAAGATATCCCAATTAATCGAGGTTATTTTGTTATAAAAGTTTGACTATTTAAATAACTTCTTAGAAGATTGATTAATTCTCAGCAATATTAATATCAGTTATTAATACTACTTTTGAAGATATTTTACTAAGACAAGACAATTATAACTTCTTTCCAAGATTAACTATCAAAGTGAATTTAGTGATTTCTGATTTATACAGTAAAATAGTGAAAATAGAGAAGACTAAATTTAGCAGCACAACGGATATGAAACAAGTGGTTTAGTCTCAAGACGAGACCTAATCCACTTCAGATGGTGATCACCTACCACCATGCAGTTTATATAAATAAACATGATCCACACCCTGGATCAGGGTTAAACAACAGTACACAGGACTTTCCAGGCCGCGCTAGGACCTCTTCCACAGTTCTTCATGGGTATAGACGACCAGGCCACACAGGGACCTCTTCCACACTTATCCATAGGTATACAAAAGTGTAAATAGATGTTTGAGTAAGTATATCTTGTATCCTCCAGTTAGATGTAGGAGACAGAGTGTGTTATAAACAGAAACACACACTGCTCGAAAGTTAATAATATGATACACAATAGAGCATTAATATTGAGATAGGTTTAGAAGTGCTCTGAGTGTTGGTCTTTGCAGATCTGGTCTTTTGAGATGAAGCAGATGCAGAAGTTGAGTCCTTGTCTAGAAAACTGAGTGTCGCAAGTGAGACAGATCCGGCTTGTGTTCTTTGTGATATTTGATAGTGTGAAGATGTTCTCTAGATTCCAGTATGCTTCATATGTTCTTCAGCCGAATCGAGTTGCATGAGCCAATTCTCTAAAATGTATTCTGTTATCATGTTCATTCCCACAATCTTGTTCTTTGTATCATGCTACTTTTTCTTTTTCTGGTCCGCATTACTCTTTTATCATGGAGTGCACGTGCTGGGGCCGGCAGGTTGCATGTATTCTGCACCTCGTACCTTGTACTATCCGATGATATGTCTACAAAGAAACCTTAATTATGTCAGTGCATTAAAATCATCAAATATGACCGTTAAAGATTAAATTGAAAGATGACAAAATATATTCAGATACGGTGTCATAGTATGTCATGGAAATGATGTCTCCTTCACATAGTCTCTGGATTGGTCACGGTGTCTCGTAGTCACGGTTTCTCATGGTCACGGTGTCTCATGGTCATAGTGTCTCATGGTCACAGTGCCTTGTTCACGGTGTCATGTTCACGGTGTCTTGTTCACAGTGTCTTCATATCACGGTGTCTGGATGTCACAATGTCTAGATGTCACGGTGTCTGGATGTCACGGTGTCTGGATGTCATGGTGTCTAGATGTCATAGTATCTGGATGTCACGATGTTTCGATGTCGCAGTGTCAGAATGTCACGGTGTCTGGATGTCACAGTGTCTTCGACTTAAGCCCATATATGTATTCAGACTTAAGCAGTAATATTTATGAAATAGATTAAACTCAATCATTTGGTAGATAAATCATTATAAAGTGAATCAAAAGATAGTGTATAGTAACCAAATTGAGTGTATAAAACTTAAGATCTTTGGATGGATCTTAAGAAATAACTATGAGATAGATTACATAGAGTTGACATAGATTATAAACTAAATAGGATTTGTGATCACTAAAACATGATTAATAAATGAGGAGTCCAACAATCTTACCCTTTTTGATGATCACAAACAATGTTGATTTAGAATGTACATTTTTTCTAACAACATAGTTCTAATGAGCAGATAATGTATATATAATTATTTCTATCTCCCATATAAACATGTCTCATAATTTTTCCTCCTTTTGGGATTATCAAGAAGTAGCAGAAAAGGAATGAAAAAAGATTCAATCAAAGTGGAATAATGTATTAGATAAATAGAAAGGCATTAAAAAATGCGAAACAAAGAAAACAAGATTTCTATCAAAATAGAGTAAACATTGTCCTTAGTTTACTGACTGGTCTTCTCTTTGCCTTTATCGGCAGCAGAAGAGGAATCCATAGGAGAAGATATTGAGGTAGAATAAGGGAGTGATTTGGTAGATAAAGAAGGTAAAGGAAGACCTTCAAAGACAGAGGGAGCCAACGTAGGTGTAGTAGAAGACCGAGGTAGTTGTTGATCAAGGATCACATTCTTAATCTAACTCAGTGCCTAACTAATAGACAAAGAAGTGGAGGCTAGGGTAGAGGTGAAAGTTGGAAGATCAGGTCTCATAGGGGTAGTCACAGAAGCAACAATGGCTGTACATTGTACATGAAGATAGGGCCACAAAATCTTGATAAAATCCTCAATGATCTCTCCACCATTCTGTGTAGATTTCTCAAAGTAATCCTTGTTTTCAAAAAACATATCCAACTGATGAGTGAACTCTATGATCTTTTGAAATTGGGTCTTGAATGCTTGAGTGACAGGAGGAATCCTTAAATTTTTGACAAGATATTTAAAGTGATTGGTCATGTCAGTCTTTGCGAAGATTCGGATGAAGTAGAAATCCACCTTTTTGGAAATTTCTTACTGAGCGTCATTGGCCATCATTTAATGGATTTGGACCAGATCAAGAACTCTATCACCATTCTTGATAACTTCATGTAGAGAATATTTATTGAAGCCCCTAAGAATAGTCTGAATTTATACTTTGACCACTATTCTGACTAGGTCATTGTCTTGGGAAGGTTGAGATGATTTCTCGAATTCCTTAGAAGCATTAACAGCTGTAGTCATAGATTTCAGTTGGTTTAGAACCTTTTGAAGACACCTAGTTTACTCATTAGTGAGTTTGTTAAGATTAACAGCTAGCTCTCTCATTTCCTTCACAATCTGTTTGTTCCTTTCAGTGACATTTTTAGATAAGGAAGCTAATTGATGTCGAATCTGAGAGACAACATTCAATGAGGTTTGAGGAACAACATGTTCTACAGGATGAGAGGCAAGCTCTGATATCGAATGCATCTCTCTCTGAATTTCTTCCATCATACCTCTTAGAGTCTTCACATCATCACTAAGAAGTTTATTTTCAAATCTGACTTCCTGAATCTCATGAAGCATTTTGGGTTGTAATTTCCAAATAACTTTCTCCAACAATAATGAGGCATCTTTCTCACTTAGATGTGTCATAAGAGAAGGTTGGTAATTTAATACCTTTTCAACACCATACAAAAGGGTAGCACCAAATTATTTTAGATCATCTTCACTCACAAAGGATGGTTGTTCTGATGAAGGTTTAGAAATAGGGACTGATACATGCTTAGTTTCCTTACCAAGAGCATGATTAGAGAAAAATTTCAGTAGGAACATAGTAGAAAGGTCAAGGCCTTTTACTAAAGCTTGCTGAGAGTCATCCACATCATAGAAACTGGAGAACCTATACTGAGTGTCTACAGGTATTGAAATAATTGGGTTTGGTACTTGAGTAGATTCCAGATTTGGGGTTTTATCCCCCTAAATAGTTGAATACTTATTAGGACCGAGAGGCATAGGGTATTTATCTAATTCCAAAAAACTCATCTCTTAGTTCCTCTCTCATTTCCACTCTATCCAGCTAACAATCAAGATCCATCCTTTCCTCGGCTGAAGGAATGAGTTTAGGAACATATTTCTCTACTGGGAGTTCTTCAAGATCAGCTTCTTGCATAGTTGGAAATTCTTCTTCTATAGGTTTTTCCATAGCATTATTCTTGGATTCTTTGACAGCAGATTCTGTTTCATCCTCGGGTTGATCTTCTAGATTAACAACTTCTGTTGAATTAGGGACTTATTTTTCACTTACAACATGAGGTATATGAGATTTTTCTTCCATAATAGAAACAATTTCCCTGGGGGGAACAACAAACTCTTCTTCCTCTTCTTCAGAATACTTAACAACAACATCTGGTTCCAAACTAGGATTAGAAATATCTCTTGGTATTAAGGGATCTTTCACAGGATTGATTTTTTCATAAAGTCTATCATTATCTTCCACCCATGCATTTTTCCAAGGAATCCAATTTATTTTCATCCTCTTGATAGTGATTTTTGAAAGGCAGTACTCACAATCCTTGATAACTTTCTCATTAGGTCCAACCATACATTTGGCATGAAGCATGGATAAGATAAACTGAGAGTAAAACAGGGAGGATGACTTGGATTTGGCTTTGATTAGTTCACACTTATGGTGCATTATATACTTACAAAGGTTGATATTATTCCAATTTTTCATAAGATGAATCAGAAACACATCTGGATATTTCAGTACAACCAATTCACTTTTTCTTCGGCTAATCAGGTTTTTTATAAACATAAAAAAGTGTTGATTCTCCATCTAGTTCAGAAGTAATGGCTCTTCTCTTGTTTCCATTTCTGGTCAAGCTTTTCAGAGCATATTCTAAGACAAATAATTTATTAGAAGGTGGAGGTCCTCTCTGATAATCCTCTTAGATGCCTTCACGAGGTATCATAAGGCATGCATCCCATAACCTCAAAGAGAATGATCATTTATTCCCATTGATCTATCTTCTCACAACATATCCATCTCCAGACTCAAAGGCGAACTGAACATATTGATAAAATTGAGCCACTAAATTAGGGTAGATAGGTCTATCTTCCTTCAAAAACCACTCTAACTATCCTTCCTCCTTTAAAAATTTTAGAACCAGAGACTTACTTGATAGAATCCATTTGGGGAAGACCTATTTCTCAGGAACTAAAACTCAGTTTACCAGATTTGGGTTTAGAGGACCTTAGGGTGCTAGCTTGGGTGAAATTTTCTACTTCATTGATCTACGTTTCTTTGGAGTTGATGATGAAGGGAATTTCATCATGTGCATTCACTGAAGGTTCGAGAGAGATAAAGGTTGAAGGGTTGAGGAAGGGTTAAAAATTGAGGTAATAGAAGAAAACTTGAGTTAATGACAAGTGATTCTTCCTTTATTTTATCATTTAGGAATACCTAATGTTGCAAAAGTAAAAGTGCGGGAAAAAAAGATGAAAAGGATGATTACCGCGATACTGTTTTTAATTAAAATATAAAAATCATAAATAATCTTTATGGTGAGATCATATTGGGTCTTTACGGTGAGACATAGAATGACTGTTACAGTGAGATAGTAACTGAGAATTACAGTGAGATAATAACTGTCAGATAGTATTCATGAAGCACTAACTATGAGACCGTAATCAATAAACAGTAAGATATACAACAGTAAGACATTAACTTAAGATTTATCATGACTAATTCAGGTATGATGTAGTCCATTATTTCAGAATTTAATGGTTTGGTAAATATATCAGCAAGCTGATACTCAGTACCAATGAATTCTGAAGTGATATCACTCTTTTGATAATGATCTCTCAAAAAGTGACCTCTTACATCAATATTCTTTGTCCTAGAATGTGAAACAGGATTTTTCGAGACGTTAATAGAACTTATGTTGTCACAATTTATATGTACATTCCTGAATTTATATCCATAATCTAGTAATGTGTGTTTCATCCACATGATTTGTGCACAAAAGATGCCAGTATCTATGTATTCATCTTCTACAGTAGATAATGCAACAAAATTTTGTTTCTTACTACACCATGATACTAGTGACTTACCTATAAAGTGATATGTTTTAGAGGTTCTTTTTATATCTAACATACATCCACCAAAGTTAGCATCAGAATAACTAAATAATTCAAATGATTGTCCTCTAGGATATATTAATCCTAGATTGGGTGTTGCTTGAGATATTTGAAAATTATCTTTACGACATTTAAACGAGATTCCGTAGTATTTGATTGAAAATGAGCACACATACACACATTGAACATAATGTCCGGTCGACTAGCAGTTAGGTAGAGTAAACTTCCAATCATTCCTCTATAAGTGGGTTGATCAAAAGATTTCCCATCTTCATCATGATCCAACTTACAAGTGGTACTCATGGTAGTGTTACTATTTTTAGTTCTATCCAATCCAAAATTTTTTAGAAGATCTCTAGCATATATACTTTGAGTTAAGATAATACCGTCGTTATTTAGAATTATTTTAAATCTAAGAAAAAATTTTAGTTCACCCATTAAACTCATTTCAAATTAATTTTTCATCATTTTAGAGAAATCAACACATAAAGAATTTCTTGAGGATCCAAAGATAATGTCATGTAAATAGATTTGAACAACTAAAGCATCATTAGAAATTTGTTTTATAAAAAGGGTAGGATAATCTATTCCTTTTGTAAAACCTTTGGAAATAAGAAAAGTACTTAACCGATCATATCAGGATCTTGGGGCTTGTTTTAAACCATATAAAGCTTTTGATAATTTAAAAATATGATTTGGAAAATGGGCGTTTGTAAAACCAAGAGGTTTTTCTACAAAGACATCCTCAGCTATATACCCATTTAAGAATGCACTCTTAACATCCATTTGATATAGTTTGAAATTCAGATGTGCAACATAAGAAAGTAGGATTATGATGGCCATAAGTCCAACAACTGGTGAAAAGGTCTCCTTATAGTAAATTCCTTCTTCTTGACTATAGACATGTGAAACTAATCTAGCCTTGTTTCTGACTATGTTACCGGCCTCATCTACCTTATTTATAAACACCCATTTAGTGCCTATGATGAATTTTTCCTTAGGTCTTTCAACCAGTTTTCAAGATTTGATCCTTTCAAACTGATTAAGTTCTTCTTGCATAGCCATCACCCAAAATTCATCATTAATAGCATCATTAATGTTTTTAGGTTCAATTTGTGACAAGAAGACTTGATGTTCAACCTGATTTCTAAGAGAAGATATAGTTTGTGTTCCTTTGTCTAGGTCTCCGACAACAGAATCTAAAAGATGGTTCTTAGGAGTTCTAATAGTTCTAGAAAAGAAGGGACTGGTGATTTCAGGTTCATCAACAGGTTCAGGTTTGTTATGGCTTGAGTTTAAGGAATTTCTAGAACTGGAATTTTTCACAGATTCTTTAACTAAATGGTTTGAGGATTTTGGATTAATGTTCAGATTCGATAGATCATCCTCCAGGTTCTCTAGAATTTTTTTAGCCTCATGTGGATCTGTTTCATAAAATTTTACATGGATATATTCTTTCACACATTTAGTTCTTTTATTGAACACTCTATAGGATTTACTGGATATAGAATATCCTAAAAAGATACCTTCATCACTCTTGGATGCAAATTTTTCAATATTGTCCTTAGTATTAAGAATATAGACTTTGTAGCCAAAAACTTTGAAGTAGTTAACCATGGTTTTTCTATTGTTCCATAACTCATAAGGATTCCTCTTAAGAATAGTTCTAATCAACACTCTATTTATTATGTAGCATGATGTATTGACATCTTCAGCCCAAAAATATATAGGTAGGTCATACTCACTAAGCATAGTTCTAGAAATCTCTTGCTGGGTTCTATTTCTTCTTTCTATAACTCCATTTTTAGGTGTTATAGGGTCTGAGAAATGGTGACTATAACCAATTTGTGATCAAAAGGATTCAGACTATTGATTTTCAAACTCACGACCATGATCACTTCTTAAGTATTTGATTCTAATTCCACTAATATTTTCCACAAACTTGGAATATTTAGTAAAATAAGAGGATTCTTCACTTTTGTGAGCCGAAAAGAAAGTACAAGTATATCTAGAAAAGTCATCTACAAAAAAATAAACATAGTACTTCCCATTTAAACTAGAAAATCTAGATGGTCCAAATAAATCCATGTGAACCAGTTTGAGAGGTTGAGAAGTTGACACTTCTTTCTTTGGTTTAAATGAAATTTTGTGTTGTTTTCCCTTTTGATAGGGATTACATAATTTGTCATTTGGAAACTCAAGTTTGGGTAAGTTTTTAACTAAGATTTTTCTTGTCAGCTTTCTAAGGGAGTGAATATTACAGTGTACTAGTCTCATATGTTGAGCCAAGACTCTTTATAAAATACACTTAAACATGAAGCATTTTGAGAAGCTATGGAATCTAGGTTAACAGAGTAAACAATGTCATTTCCTAAAGCAAAAAACACTAATTCATATTTAGAATTAAATACATTACATGCATAATTTTCAGATCTAACATGAAATCCATCATCACATAATTGTGAGATACTAAGAATATTATATTTTAATCCATCAAAAAATTATACTTTAGAAATTAAAACTGAGTTAGAGTTACTGATTTGGCTGAGGCCAATTATCTTTCCTTTGGCATTGTCACCAAATGTGACATGTCCTCCATCTATTTTTATTAGATTCTTGAAGCATGAGTAGTCTCGTGTCATGTGTCTTGAACATCCATTATCCAAGTACCATACACTTTTATAGGAACTCCTTAAGAAGATTTCCTACAAAAAGATTATGAAAAAATAGATTTTGGTACCCATATTTGTTTGGGTCCAAAAATAATAGTAATAAGTTCTTTAGGAACCCATATGTACCTCATAGGTTTCCTCTAAGCATTAAGTAAAATATTTGAAAAATAAACTCTATTCGGTGTAGAAAAACTTGAAACAGTAGAATATGTATTATGAATTGATTTATTTGATTTGTGTCCAGAACTGGGAGTAAAACTATTTGTCCTAGATCATGAAACAAAATGTGTTCTACAAAAATTTCTTTTTCCAGGTTGATAAACATTTCCAATGCTGTATTTAGGGGCAATTTGTTTTCCTAGCATTTGAGTAAGGGTATTTTTCCCATTGGTAAACTTTTCAAGGGAATTATTCAATTTCTTATTAGAAAATTTTAATTCATATTTTTCTTTGATCATTTGAGCATTTTTCTCTTTTTTAGTTGTGAGTTCAAATTTAACAGTCGTAGTAAGAGCATACTGTTTCTTCAATGATTTATATTTGTCTTTTAGTTCGTTTCATGTTTCTTCAATCATGTTACAGTATTAAAACAATTCTTCATTGGTCATTTTTTCAGAGTCACTCTCATTTTCAGAACAGTACGAATTTTGTACAGGAGAGTCTAGTGTTACCTCAGATGTTTTTTTTCATAAACACATATTGGATTTGTTTTCCTTTTCATCATGTAATGTTTCTAAGTTGATTGAAATGTCCTCAGAAGCACTCTAGGTTGCTTTCATGTCCTTTTTATACTTCCTATACTTGTCCTCATATCTCCTTTTGTACTTGAGCTTTGGATACTCTACCTTGATATGTACTTTGAACTTATATTCATAGAAGACAACCTCATTAACCTTGTCACTTCTTTTCCAGTCCTTCTTCCAATTTCCTTTTTGGTCATATTTTCCCTTGAAGTTAGGCTTTCTAAAAAATTTCTTCTTCTTGTAAAATATCTTGAATCTTCTAGCTAATTGAGCCATCTCCTCATCACTATTAGGTGATAATTGTTCACTATTAGAACTTTCTACATAAGCTTCATATTTCCCTTTGTCTTTGTTCTTATAGGTGGTGGTCTTGAATGCAGTATATTTTCTCTTTGGTTCATCCTCCTCTTCTAGGTTGACTTTTAGTTCCTCTTAATACATCATCAGTTTCCCAATTATTTCTTTTATAGGTAGATTTCTGATATTGCATGATTCTCTAATAGAGATATAGGTTCCCCTCCATCTGTCAGAAATACATTTGAGAATTCCCATGATTTGTTCTTTGGTAGTGACTTCTCTTCTAAGATAAATCATTATGTAGAAAATCTCATTGAACCTAAGATACATGTTGAATATAGGCTCATCAGGTTCCATTTAAAAGTTATCATATTTAATGGTATAAGTATTAAGTCTCATTTATTTTACACTAGATGTTCCTTCATGTGAGATAGACAGGGTATCCCAAATTTCATCAGCATTTTTACAAGCATAAATTATATTGATTTCTTAATCTCCTAAAGAGCAGTATAAATAATTCATATCTTTGAAATTTTTATTGTAGGAAGTTTTGATAGGCTCATCCCATGTGATTCTATCACTATTAGTAATCTTTTATTCATCTATAATATAAGACCAAATTTCAAAACCCATACTTTCTAAATGAATTTTCATTTTGATTTTCCATTGAGCATTGTTTATTCCATTAAAGAATGGTGGTCTGCTGGAGCATCACCTTCCAAGATATTATCAATAATAAATATTTTTAAAGAGATAAAAATTTATAATTAATAGAAATTTATAGATCATCAAAGTAAAACTCCAATCACAGTTCAATAAGGCTAAACAAAATCTCAATAAACTTACGAAACAACCTTTGATACCAAATGTTGGTCACAGTAGATTACTCAAGAGGGGGGGGGGGTGAATTGAGTATCTATAAATTTTTTTGGTTTAAAAGATATTTCAAAAAGGTTTCCCCAAAAGATTAAAGACATCTCACTTAATCAAGGTTATACTGTTATGAAAGTTTGACTATTTAAATAACTTCTTAGAAGATTGATTAATTATTAATAATCTTAATATTAGTTATTAATATTACTTTTGAAGCTATTTTACTAATAAAATACAATTTTAACTTCTTTCCAAGATTAACTATCAAAGTGAATTTATCGATTTCTGAGTTATACAGTAAAGCAGTAAAAATAGAGAAGACTAAATTTAGCAGCACAACAGATATGAAACAAGTGGTTTAGTCTCAAGCTAAGACCTAATTCACTTCACTTGGTGATCACCTACCACCAAAAAGTTTATATAAATAAACCTGATCCACACCATAGTTTGGGGTTAAAAAATAGTACACATGACTGTCTAGGCCACACAGGGACCTCTTCCACAGTTTTTCGTGGGTTCAAATGACCAATCCACACATGGACCTCTTTCACACTTATTTTTGGGTATACACAAGGGTAAATAGATGTTTGAGTAAAGATATCTTGTATCCTTCAGTTTGATGTAGGATACATAGTGTGTTATACAAAAAAACACACACTTCTTGAAAGTTAATAATTTGATACTCAATAGATATGTAATATTGAGATAGGATTAGAAGTGGTCTGAGTGTTGGTCTTTGTAGCTATGGACTTCTGAGATGAAGCAGATGCTGAAGTAGAGTCCTCGTCTGGAAAACAGAGTGTCGCAAGTAAGACAGACCCGACGTGTGTTCTTCCGGATGTTTGACAATGTGGAGATGTTCTCGGGATTCCAGTATTCTTTGTGTGTTCTTCAGTAGAATCGAGTTTCATGAGCCAATTCTCTAAAAGGTATTTTGTTATCACGTTCACGCCCACTAGTTTGTTCTTTGTATCCTTCTACGTTTTATTTTTCTGGGCCACATTACTCTTTTATCTTGGAGTGCATGTGTTGGGGCCGACAGGTTTCATGTATTCTATACCTCGTACCTCATACTGTCTGATGATATTTCTACAAAGAAACATTAACTATGTTAGTGAATTAAAATCTTCACATATGACCGTTAGAGATTAAATTGAAAGATGGAAAAATATATTAGGAAACAGTGTCACAATTTGTCATTGAAATGATGTATCCTTCACCCGGTGTCTGTATTGGTCATAGTGTCTCATATTCATGGTGTCCCGCTGTCATGATGTCTCATGGTAATGGCGTCTCATTGTCACAGTGTCTTGTGCATGGTGTCTTGTTCACTGTGTCTTGTTCACAGTGTCTTGCTCATAGTGTCTTGATATCATGGTGTCTAGATGTCATAGTGTTTGGATGTCACGATGTCTGGATGTCATGGTGTCTGGATTTCACGATGTCTGGATGTCATGGTGTCTAGATGTCACCGCGTCTCATACATAAGCTCATATATGTATTCAGACTTAAGCAGTAAAATTTATGAAATGGATTAAACTAAATCATTTGGTAGAGGAATCATTATAAAGTGAATCAAAAGATAGTGTATAGTAACCAATCTGAGTTTATAACACATAAGAGTTTTGGATGGATTTTAATAAACAACTGTGAGATATATTATACAGATTCAACATTTTTTATAAACTAAATAGGATTTGTGATCATTAAAACATGATTAATACACGAGGAGTCCATCAAAAACTTTAAAAGGTTTAACAAAATTTTATACATCTAATTTTATTATAAAATGAATCTAATGAATTACATTAAACTTATATAGGTATTATATATCTATTTTTAATTAAAATAAATTTAAATAAAACAAATAGTTATTTAAATAAAAAGTCGATTTTAAATAATAACGCAGTGCTTTTCACTATTCATCAAAAATTGAAAGTTTTCAGAAAGATACCAAAAATTCACCCTAAAATAGTTTTGATATTCTAAATTAAAAAATGATGTCTATTTTACCCAATTAAAAACATATAAGTTTCATTTATTAATATAAAAGTAATTCCTGTTGTGAAAACCAAAAAGCAAGTTTTTATAAAAGTTAAAACTCTCAAAAGATTGACATGTGTTTATGTCAAATTTAAATGTGAAATTACTTATAATGAACTAAATTGTATTAAATGATAAAAATATAATCTAATTATACTTCAAAACCATTAAAATTCATAATTTAACACTATAAATTATTTCGATTAAAAATGTTGTTTTCAATTAAAACATAGTATTTTTCACTATTCATCAAAATATGAAAGTTATCAGAAAAGTACCAAAACATTTCTCCAAACTAAAATTTCTATATCTGGCTTCTAAAGAAGAAGTTTGTTTTGTCAAATTTAATATAAAAGTGTCAAATATTTCATTTAAAAAAATTCACCATTAGTAGGCGATAAAATGGAATTTTTGAAAAATAATTCATTTATCTAAAAAATTTAATTTGTTCTTATATTATGTCTATGAAACACATAATATGGGTGTTAAAATTATATAAAGTATATAATATTCAATATACAGTTAATACTATTCACAATTTCTTTTTGAACAACTAATTTGGTAAGTTGTGGTGCGCTTGAACTCAGTGTTGCGTGTAACACAAGATATTGAATTACTTTAATGAGATAACTTACTATGAAATCTTGGGGTGTGACATTTCACATGACGTATCAGGATACTATACTTGTATTGGAGTGCTATCAGGGCTCACCCTTCTTAAACATTTCATTTCATGCATAAGTGTGCCACAAGGATCATGGAATCAATCAACATCATAAGTTATTACATGATTAATTAGTGTGGAATAAATAAATGAAAGTAACATTCAATATGTATATGTGTATAAATTTTAATAATCTTTATAGAGACATGGGTATGGTATTCACTAACCAATGATCATGGCTTGCAAAAATATTGTGCGATTTCGGCATCATAACGACGTGACATAGGGATTCATGAAAATGGTTGACGAGACAGAAAAGGGAATCTCATCATATATACATGAAACTTATAGTAAGGGGGGTCATATAGATACATTTAACAATAACCCTAATTGAATTTGGATGCATAATACCATAAAATTACTTGGATGTAAAGGAGGAGAGAGAAATCCCTCAAGGAATTTCGGCATGGTAACAGGTGTACATGGGAGGCATTAATGAGAGATAAAGGGGTATCCCATCATACAAGCATAAATAGGACAGTATGGGGGATGTGTGAAACCATACCCCAACATTTTTAATTGAAAATAAAAGGGCATAACAACTTAAACAAAATTGGAAAAAAATGAGAAAGGAAGAAATCCCTTACTTGGATGTGTGATCTTAAGGGCTTGGGAGAGGACTGAGAGAGGATTATTGGGATCATGTGGAACCATGGAAGGATTCTAGAGAGAGGAGGTAAGGGGTTGGTCGAACTCCAAAGGCTTTGAGTGAATAGGAAGCGGGATATTGGGGGGGTTTATTTTTGGAAAGGAGAGAGAATTCTTTATTATTTAGGTTTGAGACACCTCACATTAAACTAATCAAAACCACAAACCAGCCCATGGTTTTTTCCCATGGTGTTTTTTAAATGGGAGTGAAAAACAATATTGTATAAGGAAAATGGCCAATCTTCTGAAAATAATAGGGTTTCTTATGTGGAGGTGAGTCACACTCTCAAGGAAAACAATTTAAAAAGGACAAAATGTTTATAAGCTTTGAAGGGTCCATTAAAGCTTTGAAAAATAAATCAAAAAAACCCAAAATCACATTATTTTAATGGTAAAAATATATTGGCCGAAAATAATGTTTATATTATTTTAGTAAATAACTATTGGGTCATTATGATGTCATAAAACACATTATATATTTAAACGGTATTTAATTTTAACCAAAAAATTCGACTGTCTCAGAAAATAATGAAAAATTCACCATTGGATAATTTTGATTTCTTGATTCCAAAAATAATATTCATTTCATCTAAATATTTTTATATTTATGTGAATTTTTAATTTTAAAATAAAAACTGACATTTACTGAAAATTCACGGGTTTTAACAAAACAGCTTTCAAACCTTAGTAAAATTTACAATTGCATTCATAAAATTATATGATCATTTATATTTAATAAAAATTAATTTAAATATAATAAAATAATGTTTAATTAAAAAATCTATTAATTCATCAAAACATATTTCTTTGTTGAATGTTAACTAAAAATACTATTTATTCTTTAAAAACAATTTACAAACTAACACTAATAAAATGAATGCACATTCTTTATACAAAAATAATGTATATAGTCATAGTGCTAGGGTCTTGTTACATAACCCCTTATAACACCCACATAAGACCAAAGGGTAAGGTGTGTGATGGTGACAGACTCTTGGGGTGGCTCAGATAACATCGCTCAGGTGGTAGTCTCTATTAACATCCACTTTTCCCGTAGTAAGTTCCGCTAAATCTTAAAGTGTTCAAGATATGCTTGGGCTTGGTCAAGAGCAAATCCTAATGATGCCACCACTTTTCTGAGCTCCAACAAATGGGCTTCGTACGAGGCAAGTCTACTGGATGAGGCTATCACTTCCTTTTTCTGTGTAAATTGGATTTTTTTAAAGCCCTATATTTATAATAATCATGTGATCACAGTTCAATGGCTATATTAATAACTATCACAATTCATAATGGTATTTTAAATTCTAGGAACATAAAACCAATGAAGTTAACATTTTATATAACCATAATAAGAAATTTAATTAGATAAAGAAGAATTTTCATTAATGAATGTTTGGGTCATTACAATCTTCCCCCTTAAGAAATTTCACCCTTGAAATTTCTTTTTCCCATTGTAAAACAAATGCGGGAATCTATGCTTAATCACATCCTCTGATTCCCATGTTGCTTCTTCAAACTTGTGTTTTCGCCACAACACCTTGATGAGGGGCATTATCTTGTTTCTTAGAACTTTTTCTCTACGATCTAAAATCTTCACTAGCTTCTCATCGTAAGAAAGATCATCCTCTAGCTGTAATACCTCTGAAGAGAGTACATGTGAATGGTCTGGTATGGACTTCCTTAAGTGGGATACATGAAAGACATCATGTACTTTGGCCATGGTAGGTGGATGTTATAGTCGATAGAACACAACCCCAATATGATCAAGAATCTCTAAGGGTCTGATGTACCTAGGACTTAACTTAGTTTTCTTTCTAAACCTCATGACCTTATTTCATGGAGATATGCTTAGAAATACCATGTCTCCAACTTTAATCTCAAGGTCTCGTCGACGTTTATCTGCATAACTCTTCTATCGACAATGGGATGCCTTGATATTCTAGTGAATGGTTTTAACCTTATTTACCTTTTCTTCGACCATTTCTGGTCCTAGAAGATTATGTTTACCAACTTCGTCCCAACATACTGGTGTTCTGCACCTCTTCCCATACAGGGCTTCATAAGGTTCCATTAAGATGCTTGAGTGGAAACTGTTATTGTAGGAGAATTCAACAAGTGGAATATGTTGGTCCCAACCACCTTTGAAGTCCATAAAACATGATCATAACATATGATCTAATGTATGAATAGTTCACTCAGATTGGCCATCAGTTTGAGGATGATAAGACGTACTGAAGTTCAGTTTAGTATCCATATCAGGTTGAAGGCTCTTCCGAAACAGAGAGGTGAATCTCAGATATCGATCGGATATAATAGATAGTGGTAATCCATGCAGCCTTACCAGTTCCCTAATTTATATCTGTGCCAGTTGATCCAGTGAGAAATCACCCAAAATTGAAATAAAGTGCGAATAATTTTTAAGACGATCCACAACAAACCAGATTGTATTGTTTCCTTTGGATGTATTCGGAAGTCTGGTGACAATGTCCATGGTGATTTTCTCTCATTTACATGCTGGTATGGGCGATGGTTGCATCATCCCCTTAGACTTCTTCCTCTCTACCTTCACTTGCTGACACACCCGACACTTTGATGTATACTCAACGATCTCCTTCTTCATATTATCCCACCAATAATTCTCTTGGAGACCTCAATACATCTTTGTGTTTCCTAGGTGAATGGAGAAATTTGAACTATGTGCATCATCCAAAAGTTCCTTCTTCAGCTCTGGACTTGATGGAAAACATAGACTTTTCCCAAATCTCTCAATTCCTTCTTCATTAACATTGAACTCCAAGGATTTCCCTTTTCTAATAGCTTCAACTTTCTTCTGAATTCTCACATCATCCTTTTTAGCATCATTTAACCTTTCCAAAAGAGATGGTTGAAAAATAATTTGTGAAAGGATTTATGATGTTCCCTTCTTTATGATTCCCATGTCCATCTTCATCAACTCTAAGAAGATTGGATCCTTCTAAATTCTCATCAATGATAGAATCATCAGGTCATTTCTACTTAGAGCATCTGCCACCTTGTTCTCTTTCCCATGGTGGTAATGGATTGAGCAGTCATAATCTTTGATCAGCTCTAACCACATTCGTTGGCGCATGTTCAACCTTTTCTGTGTTAATATATACTTGAGGCTTTTGTGGTCCATATATATTTCACACTTCTCCACAAATAGATAATACCACCAAATTATTAAAGCGAATGTCACCACAGCCAACTCCAAATCATGTGTTGGATAATTATTCTCATTAATTTTCAATTTCCTTGAAGCATAGGCAATGAATTTTTCATTTTGCATCAACACACAGCCCAAGACCTTCTTCGAAGCATCCTTGAATACCACTAAAAGTTTTCCACTCGTGAGTAAAGTGAGAACGAGCATAGTGATAAGCCTCCTTTTAACTCCTTGAAGCATTATTTTCATTCATCACTCCATGAAAACATTACTCCCTTCCAGGTTATCTTGGTAAGAGGGTTGGAAAATTGTGAGAAATTTCTCACAAATCGTCGATAATATCCAGCTAACCCCAAGAAGCTACAGATATCCATTACCATTATTGGCCTCGACCATCCCATAATTGCATCTATTTTGGAGGGATCTATATATATCCCATTTCTTATGGTTATATGGCCCAAGAATGATACCTCCTTCAACCAGAACTCACACATTCGGTACTTTTCATAGAGATTCTCCTTCCACAAGGTCTCTAGTACAGTTCTTAGATGCTCCTCATGATCCTCGGTTTTGGAGTATATCAGAATATCATCTGTAAAGACTAACAAAAATTTGTCATGGTAATCCCTAAAGACTCTATTCATCAGGACCATGAATATTTCTGGAGCATTAGTGAGTCCAAAAGGCATTACTATGAATTCATAGTGATCGTATCTTGTACAAAAAGCATTCTTGGGGATATCTTCCTTATTCACCCCTACTTGATAATATTCCAACCACAAATACAGCTTGGAGAAGTATTGTGATCCACACAGCTAATCAAACAAGTCATCGATTCGTGAGAGAGGATACTTATTCTTTATCGTGATTTTGTTAAGCTCATGATTATTGATGTAATGGCGCATTGACCCATCCTTCTTGTTGAACGAAGAGGACTGGTGCACCCCATGGAGAAGCACTTGGGCATAAAAAAACTTTATCCAGATTCTCCTGTAGTTGTTTCTTCGGCTCCTCAATATCCACAACAACCATTCTATATAGAGTATTGGATATTGGAAACACCCCATGTATAAGATCAATTGAGAATTCAACATCTCTTCTAAGAGGAAGACCAGACAATTCATCGGGAAACAGTTCAGCGGATTCCCTCACAATAGGCATGTCTTCAAGGATGGTTGCCTCCTTAGACTCAATTATCTATGCTAGATACACGTGCTCATATGTCAGTAATATCCATGCATGAGATGATAGAGCTAAAGAATATTCATCTTCCTCCTTGCTCCTACATATAATCAGGGGTCGATTCTCCACATGGAGAATGATTTCCCTCTCATGGAAATTTATGTTGGCTCTATATAAGTAAGCCAATACATGAAAAGAATTACATAATATTTCACCAGAGGGAGTATGAAGAGGTTCTCCGAGAAATTCAATCCACAGATTATGACAGGGGACGAGTTATATTCATGGGATTCAATGATTGCCCCATTTTTCGTACTCACCGACATCTTTACTTCCATGATTTGTGGTGGTGATGGGATTATTATACTAAACTTTTGGGATATAAAATAATGCATTGAACGTAAATCCAAACGTATGTTCACTATTCTAGAATGAATAACTAGCGTACTTGTCACCACTTCGTTGTTGGGGTTCACTTCAACAGTAGTGATGGAAAAAGCTCTCCCTTGCTACCTTGGAGGTTGTCGGTTGCCTCTGAAAACCCCTGGCTTAGGGCACTAATTTGAAAGATTCCATGGTTCTTTGCATTTGTATAAATAAACAATGCGTTGAGGTTTGAATGAAGCATTCCTCTCCTCTATTACAACTGTGGGTTTTTCATGTTGGAAGTTAACATCTAAGTGCCCTTCTCTTCCACTCCTAAAGCATTTCCTCGTCCCCTTCAGGAAATTTATGGGGTGCTTCATTCCGCACCTTTGGCATGTGGGGTGCTGGATCATCTTATCATCGTTGGATTTATCCATCAGACCACTAGAATTGAAGTCTACCTCATTATTCTTATCCCCATGATACCCCTAAGATTCTACGATCTCTATTTCAATCTTGAGGGCACATCAGACAATTTCCTCACATCTTTTGAAGTCACGGATCACCAGTGCTTTCCATAGGCTAGGTTTAAGCCCACCAAAGAAGTGGTCATCCATGCATTTAGGGGTAACGACAAAGCTGGAGGCGTATCGTGCAAGCCTTGTAAAGTTTTCCTCATACGCTCTGAAAGATTCATCGTCATTTTTCTTGGGGGAAAGGAAGTACCTTTCTATCTTAAGTTGGAGGGTGCATGGAAAGTATTTATCAAAAAACATCTTCCAGAAATCCTTCCATTCCAACGCCTCGATCTCCTCCTTAGGATTCGTATTTTTGATCAATGTCCACCATTGAACAGCTTCACCCTCCATATGATAAGCAACCAGAAGAACCTTCTCTTGTTCAGAACATTGAAGGATGGACAAGATCTTTTCAATGGAGTTGATCCATTTTTCGAAGATTGAGGGATCAGATGATCCATTAAAAGTAGGAGGACTTTGTCTCATAAAGCTCTCGATAGCAACTTGTTCTTTCTTAGGGGGGGGGGAGGGGGTTGAACGTTTCTCTTGACCCATATTTCTATTAAAATAATGAGTTAATTGAGAGAGAAGCGTGACAAAGTTTGTGATTCCCTCTCCCATTGGATTGGGCATCTCATTAGTATAATCATCACATTGATCTTCACATCAGTTGTTAGCCTGAGTCCTCCTATTACCAGACATTGGATGGAATAAAAGAAAAGTTAGGGGTAACACATAAAGGGTAATTGTAACAGCCCAAGATTTTATAAAGAAAAATATTCTTTTTAATTTTATTAATGTCTTGTGTTGTACGCTACACCAAAAGGAGCTTGCACAACACGCATCCTTGTCTTGCCTTGCGTTACACGCAATCGCGACCTTCCTCGATAGTGTGTGTAATACGCAATACCGAGTTTCACTAAACAACGATGTGCTATTAAAATATTATTAAAACTAGCCGTTATGAATAGTAATAACCACTTTTTAAAATTCTGTAAATCTTATTTTTCAAAATGAACTTCATTCTTGGATTCGGAGTATCGAATTTAGCCTAAGGTGAAATTTTGGTACTTTTCGGATAACTTTCATATTCTGATGAATAGTGAAAATTACTAAATTATAATTAAAAACAACTTTTTTAATCGAAATAGTTGATAGTGATAAATCATTAATTTGAGTGGTTTTAAAGTATATTTAGAATATATTTTTACAATTTAATACAATGTTGGTCATTGGATGTAATTTCACATTTAAACTAGACATAAACAAGTGTCAATCTTTTGATAGATATTGTTTCTTAAAAACACGATATTTGTTTTAACAGAGGGATTTAATTATAAAATTAATTAATGAAACTTTTATGTTATGAATTTGGTAAAACAGACTTCATTTTTGAATTCGGAATATGAAATATAGCTTGGGATGAAATTTTGGCATTGTTCTGAAAAACATCAATTTTTAATGAATAGTGAAACTACTAAGTGGTAGGTTAAAAACTGAATTTTGAATAAAACTTAATTTTACCGCTTCTGTGAATGGAATTTCGAAAATCCGAGAGACACGGTTAATATTAAGGACTAAAATGTGGTTCAATGAGATGAAAATAATTTTTTGGTGAATAGTAACTTTTTACTTTTTTTTACCACGGTTAATAGTAAATAGGGTAACTAAGGGTAAATAGGATATTAATATTACCCTAACACATGTCCTGATTCTATTGGACAAGTGTAATTCGACCAAAAACAATCTTAGGAATAAAATATGACCATTTAGGCCCACTTGGATTAGATTAGGACATTTATTATTAATTTATTTAAAGAAGGGTTAAAATAGTTAAAATCAAAGTTTAATAAGTAAATCATTTTTAATATGGGGTTATACATAAGATAAATTCAATTGTAAATATTCATTAGAAAGCTAAAAAGATTTCCTACATAATGGTATTTTATTTGTAATTTTTAAAAATCAAATAAGTTAATTTATTTATGACACAAAGATGATGCAGTAATTATCTTATTAATGAAATATTGACATAATTGATAATATAAATACCAAAATAAATGTAATTCAAGACTTTTTATGAATTCCACTAATTTTCTAGGTTACTATGATATATTAATGTTGATTTAATCAACTTGTATCGAACATTTAATTCTGTTATGACTTTCACAAAAAACATATATCAAATAGTGTCAAAATTGACACAAAATAGTTTTTAAATCAAATATTATATTATTAATTGTTATTTTATTCCTAAAAATCTAAGGTTCGGCCAAATGACTTAGATAAGGATATATTTATTAATAATATACAATTTTGGGTTCGTTTGGCATGTTATAGTAAGTGTATTAACCATATAGTGAAAGAAAACAAAAAGACACGGTAAAAGTTAAATTATTTATCTTAGAGTTAAATCTAATTGATAAGGTTAAAATAATATCCTAAACTTGTCTAAATTCTATTGGTTGATAGGATTTCGACCCATCCCCACTTTAGCTTCGAAATAAGACCATTTGGAACCATTATAAACCGATTTTGACATTAATATAAAATAATATTTTGAGGTATTCCTAAGGTGCCCCTCTCCTCCCTTATAAAAGGACACCTCCTCCCCCTCCTCCTCACACCAATTTGAGCTCTCAAGCTCGGCCAACCCCTGCCAAAATCTCTTCTCCACTTCCCTAGAAACATCCTAGAGGTTCTGGTCTTCCTCAAAGACCAATTTTAGTGCCCTAAGAGGAGGTCTCAAAGAGGCACTTCAAAGAAGAGGTAATTACCGTTACCAATTCTTTCATCTTTATTTCTTCTTCCACTCCTTCTTCTTAGGTTGTTTCATTATGAAGTAATAACATAAGTATCACTCATATACTGATATGTTATTATAAGTATGAAACAACCCTATTTCACCATCTATCCATCCTACGGAAAAAGAAATCACCGCGCGTGCGTACGTACGGAATACCGTCTCCACGCCGTGGTGTAATCTATTTTCCACCACCACCTTACATGGATGGGTATAATGGTGTAAAGAATAACTATACATAGTTATTAAAACATCATATTGATTCTGATATATTGTATAATCCACTCCAATTCAGTTCAATATTTATGGAAATGATATCATCGCTCGTGCGTACGTACGGAATACCGTCTCCACGACGCGATGAGATTCATTCTCCATGTTAACCAATTTAAGAATGATTATAAAGTATATATAAGAAATAATAATGAAATATATGACATTATAAAGCTACTGGATTTATGTATATATATATATATATGTATGTCATCTATTTACTTCCATTTCAAGACAATAAGGAAAGTAAAACAGCGTTCATGCGTACGTACGGACTACCGTCTCCATGAACGGTGTTTTTCATTTTATTTATCTATCTATTATATATATATATATACTGAATATATATGATATATAAATCATATTTTATATTCTGGAAGTAAGTAAATCATGATATAAGTAATAATGATGTCAAGAACAACAAGTCAAAACACCTACGATAAATGAAACGATTTTACCCAAAATGCTTCTTTAACATGGAATTTACAAAAGAACGGGTAATATAATGTCATAAGTGAACCATATATGATATCATAACAATGAATATGATTCTGGAATAAGTCAATAACATGATTTAAATCATTATACAGGAGGTTCGGACACTTACAAAGCAAGTCGGACATAAGGTAAGGGAAATATCACAATCTCATTTTTATTCGAGATTGTTTATACTTTGAAATTTACTGGGGTGTATTTTATCATCCACATCCATGTTTCCTCAACATGTAATATTATTTTCATCCACCTACAATTGTTTAAAACCTATTTTACCCTTTGGTGAGTTTTTTAGTAAAGAATATGAAAGGAATCTTTTGCCGTTTTTCGTATGAGGTACTTTTTGACTTTTCCGACAAAAGTACAAGAAGAATGTTTTTTTTAACTTATACGGCACGAACGGATTTTTACGGTTTTATAAAGCCTTATTTTCATGAACCTTACTCCAAAATATTTCATGAATATTTTCAATAAAATCTTTTTCTTTTAAAATTGCATGATGTTTTGTGAAAAGAAATTGATTTTGAAGAAGAAAGGATATTTTCCTCAAGAATTCAATTCAAGTGTTTTATCAAAATTATTTTCCATATAAGACAATAAAGGGTTCTGTTTTTATCCATATTTTTACATTGATTTGACTATGTTGTGATGGAATTATGTTTATGAATTCCTTTATCTTATATGAAT
The DNA here is from genome assembly GCA_963277665.1 of Viscum album. Lineage (NCBI taxonomy): Eukaryota > Viridiplantae > Streptophyta > Magnoliopsida > Santalales > Viscaceae > Viscum > Viscum album. The sequence goes on from OY728138.1 coordinate 156,773,335, forward strand.
GGTTTTATGATGTCATGTTGTTTAAGAATCCCATTTTTATTACATGGGTTATGCAATGATGTATGATTTATGATTTTGTGGCACACATAAGAAAGGATTCATTAAGAGATGGGTGGGACCTATATCTCCCTCCAATGCATTGGGTAAAGATTTTATATCTCATGAGATAGACATGGCTGGAATGGTAGGTTATACCGGTTCAGTGAAACAGGACTGAAACGAGGATTACTCGATTCAGAAAGGGATTTTGTCCACTAAGATAGTCTTGGCAATGGGTCTAGACTAACAAGAAATGATTCTCTATGATTATGTGTGTATGCCACAAAGTTTCATGTTTTAAGTTATGATTATTGGGATTACATTTTCACTTCTATGATTTATCCCATGTTATGATATTATGAGCTCTTTTGCAGGTTAAGATTTCCAAAAGCTATGTTCTTATGTATATGATGTGATTGATATTTCTTTTGTTTACCCTTACTGAGCATTTGAGCTCACCCTTTTATGTTTTCTTTTCCCCAGGATATAAAGAAAGGTTTTAGGTAAATAAAAAGATCTTTATGGGAGATGTTGAAGATCTTTCACCACGATTAGAAGATTATAGTCCGAGTTTCCAAAGACACTAAACTATTACGATCCTTGTGTGTGTGTTTTTGTTATGTACTAAGTATTCCGCAAAAGTAATGTAATGTCCATGTACGTCAGGATTCGGGTCTCTACAGTTGGTATCAGAGGCAAAGGAGGTAGGAATGTATCCGATCCTTGGGAACTCTCACATGTGAGCGTTGGACGAAGCATGGCTCTCCGCCCAAGGGCTTCATGAGGAAATGGCTGCCACTGGGGATGGTGGTGTGTCCCGCCCAGGGGGTGTAGCCGCCCATGGAGTGCCCTGATAGGTATCAATTATAGTCCACTGGAAGTAATTCCAGACCGTTACAGTTGGTATCAGAGGAAAGGTTTAGTAAACCTTTGGAAACTAGGATGTGAAAACGTTAGTGAGATCCCTAGAGATATTTCTAAGGTATGTCTAGGGATGTCCCTAAGGTTAAGTATACGTATAGGTTATAGTACTAGAACTACACTAACGATCATAGAATTAAACCTAATATGTTAGATGTTCAAGGTACTCCCCCTTTATTATGTTGTTTTCCCTAGCATGATTTTTGCCTCTCACGCTATTCTTTTTGGGTTTTAGAAAATGGCTGGAAACAAGGTGATTCACGATAATGGAGGAAATGATGGACAATGGAATGATATTATTTATGAGCAACCAAATGAAATGGGATTTGGAAGTCCAAACATCATTATTATGCCGAATCAGCAATCTCATAATATGATCAATAAAGTAAAATTTGGTAAGTTTCCTGACTCGGCTAATAAGAGAAAGATGGAGTTTCATGATAATCATAGAGGAAAGAAAGTTCAATTTCCCCTATGTAAATCATGTGGGAAGAGGCATCAAGGAGAATTTTTCAAGGGAAATGGAAGATGCTTTGGGTGTGGAAAAGAAGGACACAAAGCAAGTAAGTGCAAAGGAAAAGGTTCAGTTAATACCAGGGATGAGGATAATGGTATTGCTACGACATCAAAAATGGTTAAGTGTTTTAAATGTGGAATGTATGGGCATTATGCAAACAAATGCCCTAAGGGAAAGACTCATGAAGAGAATCAGTATGGTCATATGGGAAGTATTTATGTGGATGATGATGAAGAGACTACCAATGGTATGTGAGATGAAAGAATTGTTGAAGCTCGGTCAATGGTTTAAGAATGTAGTGGAATGATTACATGTTTATCATGTGTAATGTTGTATAAGTAATCTCATGGTACTATGGAATAAAGAGACATGTAAGGATTGTAACATTGTTGTCTGATTAATGTTACCAGTATCCATGAAAGGTTATTCAGATATTTTTGGAATGAAGATGATATGCGCATAATGAAGGGATATGGGGAAAATGAAATGTTTGACAGTATTCATGAGCTCATGATTGATATAAGGACTAAGTGATATCATGGTTTGAGTATATAGAATTTTGAGGATTTTGGTATGCGGAAAGTGTTAACTTTAAATTGCATTCATGTTTTCACTATGGTATTCAAGAGAATACATGATTAAGGACTTTGAATGATTGGAATGTGACCAAAAAAACATATCTTATGATATATGGGAGTGGACTGCAGTATTATGGATAAGCCTAAAGATTGGAATGAATTATGTTGGACATAAGTTAGTATTGCTTAAGGATAGAAGTTTTTTTTGATATTATTGATGGGATGTTATAGTAATATAGTTTTATAAAAAGGACAACCTGCAGGACGGGCGACAGCCCATCGCTTCGGACAAGGCTGTGGGAATCGAACCCACAACCGAAGTGCGACTAGCCTTTATCGCCTACCACTGACCTACAGGAAGTCCCTGTTTAGTAGAAACTAGTTTTATTATATTAAGCAGTATGATATATGAAGTATAAGTCCATTTTAGGAACCATATGTGATTAATCTCACTATAGAATGACTTATGTATATTTAATAACTTTTTCTAACCTTTTGTTTGAGACAGATGGAATGACCCATCATTCTATCACATAATCTGCTAAAACTTCACGAATAACAAATTCAACTTCATTTATTTAAGAGATGAAGTGGAAATTGTTCAAGGCACGAACAACAGTAAGATTGTACCAAAATAAAGTAAGTATTTATTCTAATTCAAATTTTCAACTTTAGGGAAATGATCTTGAAAACCAAAAATGTTGTCCTAGTGATCTTATACCTGAGGAATCAGATGGTACCTTATATCATCACAAATTTATGGATTTGTGATTACTGGCTTTTCCATAGCCATGTTCTCTACCACTCTCCATCAGAACATGATGGTTAGATTTCTCTTCCATATCCATATTTTCACCTATGTGGAAACCCAGTGATTAGTTTATTTGGGTAATCGTTACATTTCATACTTTAGTTTTTAAAGCCACGTTTTGGTATTCCCTTTTACGATGTGGGTTTCTATTAAAAAAACTTTCGAATAGTAAACCATTTATAACCCCGACGAATTTCGAGTGCGAAATTCATTTTAAGGGGGGTAGAATGTAACAGCCCAAGATTTTATAAAGAAAAATATTCTTTTTAATTTTATTAATGTCTTGTGTTGTACGCTACACCAAAAGGAGCTTGCACAACACGCATCCTTGTCTTGCCTTGCGTTACACGCAATCGCGACCTTCCTCGATAGTGTGTGTAATACGCAATACCGAGTTTCACTAAACAACGATGTGCTATTAAAATATTATTAAAACTAGCCGTTATGAATAGTAATAACCACTTTTTAAAATTCTGTAAATCTTATTTTTCAAAATGAACTTCATTCTTGGATTCGGAGTATCGAATTTAGCCTAAGGTGAAATTTTGGTACTTTTCGGATAACTTTCATATTCTGATGAATAGTGAAAATTACTAAATTATAATTAAAAACAACTTTTTTAATCGAAATAGTTGATAGTGATAAATCATTAATTTGAGTGGTTTTAAAGTATATTTAGAATATATTTTTACAATTTAATACAATGTTGGTCATTGGATGTAATTTCACATTTAAACTAGACATAAACAAGTGTCAATCTTTTGATAGATATTGTTTCTTAAAAACACGATATTTGTTTTAACAGAGGGATTTAATTATAAAATTAATTAATGAAACTTTTATGTTATGAATTTGGTAAAACATACTTCATTTTTGAATTCGGAATATGAAATATAGCTTGGGATGAAATTTTGGCATTGTTCTGAAAAACATCAATTTTTAATGAATAGTGAAACTACTAAGTGGTAGGTTAAAAACTGAATTTTGAATAAAACTTAATTTTACCGCTTCTGTGAATGGAATTTCGAAAATCCGAGAGACACGGTTAATATTAAGGACTAAAATGTGGTTCAATGAGATGAAAATAATTTTTTGGTGAATAGTAACTTTTTACTTTTTTTTACCACGGTTAATAGTAAATAGGGTAACTAAGGGTAAATAGGATATTAATATTACCCTAACACATGTCCTGATTCTATTGGACAAGTGTAATTCGACCAAAAACAATCTTAGGAATAAAATATGACCATTTAGGCCCACTTGGATTAGATTAGGACATTTATTATTAATTTATTTAAAGAAGGGTTAAAATAGTAAAAATCAAAGTTTAATAAGTAAATCATTTTTAATATGAGGTTATACATAAGATAAATTCAATTGTAAATATTCATTAGAAAGCTAATAAGATTTCCTACATAATGGTATTTTATTTGTAATTTTTAAAAATCAAATAATTTAATTTATTTATGACACAAAGATGATGCAGTAATTATCTTATTAATGAAATATTGACATAATTGATAATATAAATACCAAAATAAATGTAATTCAAGACTTTTTATGAATTCCACTAATTTTCTAGGTTACTATGATATATTAATGTTGATTTAATCAACTTGTATCGAACATTTAATTCTGTTATGACTTTCACAAAAATCATATATCAAATAGTGTCAAAATTGACACAAAATAGTTTTTAAATCAAATATTATATTATTAATTGTTATTTTATTCCTAAAAATCTAAGGTTCGGCCAAATGACTTAGATAAGGATATATTTATTAATAATATACAATTTTGGGTTCGTTTGGCATGTTATAGTAAGTGTATTAACCATATAGTGAAAGAAAACAAAAAGACACGGTAAAAGTTAAATTATTTATCTTAGAGTTAAATCTAATTGATAAGGTTAAAATAATATCCTAAACTTGTCTAAATTCTATTGGTTGATAGGATTTAGACCCATCCCCACTTTAGCTTCGAAATAAGACCATTTGGAACCATTATAAACCGGTTTTGACATTAATATAAAATAATATTTTGAGGTATTCCTAAGGTGCCCCTCTCCTCCCTTATAAAAGGACACCTCCTCCCCCTCCTCCTCACACCAATTTGAGCTCTCAAGCTCGGCCAACCCCTGCCAAAATCTCTTCTCCACTTCCCTAGCAACATCCTAGAGGTTCTGGTCTTCCTCAAAGACCAATTTTAGTGCCCTAAGAGGAGGTCTCAAAGAGGCACTTCAAAGAAGAGGTAATTACCGTTACCAATTCTTTCATCTTTATTTCTTCTTCCACTCCTTCTTCTTAGGTTGTTTCATTATGAAGTAATAACATCAGTATCACTCATATACTGATATGTTATTATAAGTATGAAACAACCCTATTTCACCATCTATCCATCCTACGGAAAAAGAAATCACCGCGCGTGCGTACGTACGGAATACCGTCTCCACGCCGTGGTGTAATCTATTTTCCACCACCACCTTACATGGATGGGTATAATGGTGTAAAGAATAACTATACATAGTTATTAAAACATCATATTGATTCTGATATATTGTATAATCCACTCCAATTCAGTTCAATATTTATGGAAATGATATCATCGCTCGTGCGTACGTACGGAATACCGTCTCCACGACGAGATGAGATTCATTCTCCATGTTAACCAATTTAAGAATGATTATAAAGTATATATAAGAAATAATAATGAAATATATGACATTATAAAGCTACTGGATTTATGTATATATATATATATGTATGTCATCTATTTACTTCCATTTCAAGACAATAAGGAAAGTAAAACAGCGTTCATGCGTACGTACGGACTACCGTCTCCATGAACGGTGTTTTTCATTTTATTTATCTATCTATTATATATATATATATACTGAATATATATGATATATAAATCATATTTTATATTCTGGAAGTAAGTAAATCATGATATAAGTAATAATGATGTCAAGAACAACAAGTCAAAACACCTACGATAAATGAAACGATTTTACCCAAAATGCTTCTTTAACATGGAATTTACAAAAGAACGGGTAATATAATGTCATAAGTGAACCATATATGATATCATAACAATGAATATGATTCTGGAATAAGTCAATAACATGATTTAAATCATTATACAGGAGGTTCGGACACTTACAAAGCAATTCGGACATAAGGTAAGGGAAATATCACAATCTCATTTTTATTCGAGATTGTTTATACTTTGAAATTTACTGGGGTGTATTTTATCATCCACATCCATGTTTCCTCAACATGTAATATTATTTTCATCCACCTACAATTGTTTAAAACCTATTTTACCCTTTGGTGAGTTTTTAGTAAAGAATATGAAAGGAATCTTTTGCCGTTTTTCGTATGAGGTACTTTTTGACTTTTCCGACAAAAGTACAAGAAGAATGTTTTTTTTAACTTATACGGCACGAACGGATTTTTACGGTTTTATAAAGCCTTATTTTCATGAACCTTACTCCAAAATATTTCATGAATATTTTCAATAAAATCTTTTTCTTTTAAAATTGCATGATGTTTTGTGAAAAGAAATTGATTTTGAAGAAGAAAGGATATTTTCCTCAAGAATTCAATTCAAGTGTTTTATCAAAATTATTTTCCATATAAGACAATAAAGGGTTCTGTTTTTATCCATATTTTTACATTGATTTGACTATGTTGTGATGGAATTATGTTTATGAATTCCTTTATCTTATATGAATGGTTTTATGATGTCATGTTGTTTAAGAATCCCATTTTTATTACATGGGTTATGCAATGATGTATGATTTATGATTTTGTGGCACACATAAGAAAGGATTCATTAAGAGATGGGTGGGACCTATATCTCCCTCCAATGCATTGGGTAAAGATTTTATATCTCATGAGATAGACATGGATGGAATGGTAGGTTATACCGGTTCAGTGAAACAGGACTGAAACGAGGATTACTCGATTCAGAAAGGGACTTTGTCCACTAAGATAGTCTTGGCAATGCGTCTAGACTAACAAGAAATGATTCTCTATGATTATGTGTGTATGCCACAAAGTTTCATGTTTTAAGTTATGATTATTGGGATTACATTTTCACTTCTATGATTTATCCCATGTTATGATATTATGAGCTCTTTTGCAGGTTAAGATTTCCAAAAGCTATGTTCTTATGTATATGATGTGATTGATATTTCTTTTGTTTACCCTTACTGAGCATTTGAGCTCACCCTTTTATGTTTTCTTTTCCCCAGGATATAAAGAAAGGTTTTAGGTAAATAAAAAGATCTTTATGGGAGATGTTGAAGATCTTTCACCACGATTAGAAGATTATAGTCCGAGTTTCCAAAGACACTAAACTATTACGATCCTTGTGTGTGTGTTTTTGTTATGTACTAAGTATTCCGCAAAAGTAATGTAATGTCCATGTACGTCAGGCTTCGGGTCTCTACAGTTGGTATCAGAGGCAAAGGAGGTAGGAATGTATCCGATCCTTGGGAACTCTCACATGTGAGCGTTGGACGAAGCATGGCTCTCCGCCCAAGGGCTTCATGAGGAAATGGCTGCCACTGGGGATGGTGGTGTGTCCCGCCCAGGGGGTGTAGCCGCCCATGGAGTGCCCTGATAGGTATCAATTATAGTCCACTGGAAGTAATTCCAGACCGTTACAGTAATCCAAGGAAAAAACTAATGACTTATAAATAACTTTTATTTCCTTAACTTATGAATCCATATGCTTCAAAATATTCTATTCATGATCTACTTTCTATCATATATTCCTAGGGGAATTTTTTCGTTACATTAATAATGGTTCATACTATGATTGTGAATTTACCAAATCATATATCCCAAGAGTGTCGTAACCAAGAGTGCAAAAAGTCCCATTTTCATGCACTAGTTCCCATTCGAGTCTTTCTCAAAGCGGTGTTTTCAAGTTTTACCCCTACGATACATCTATGCCAGAGCCACCTCTACCTACTCGTATCTAGAAAGGGATGTATTTTCTTGATAAACCACTTACTAAATACTCACCAATACATAGGTATGTTTTTATTATACTTATTCTTGTCTCTAAGTATTTATTAAGGTTTTCTAATCCTAATCCCAAAAATAACTAAACCTATCCTTTGATAACAACTATAACAACCCTGCCCTTTTATTACAAACTTAAAAGTGATTTATTACATAAACTCTTAACTTGATACAACATGGAAGATGGAGAGGTCTGGTGTCATTGGGTATTAGGAACATTATATAATATCTTATAATATAAAACAAAAAACATATTTATTGAAAACTTCTTTTACATGAACACTACATTCCCTCGTACTTAGCATTGCATGGGATAACCTGAGGACATGTATAAGAAAAGGGTGAGCTATGAAGCCTAGTAATGAAATAAAAATGGAATAACACGAGGAAAACAATTCATGTTAGAAAATATTCATATCAAGGGAGCACAAGAGAAACATGAACATAAATGCATGATAAAGCATGATAATCATAACATGGAAATGTGGCAACCACACTTAACATGGAATTAGCATGAGCCAAGGCTCATTACACATTGAGCATGAGTAAAACCTCATTGCACATGAAGCATGAGTAAAACCTCATTTCACTTGAATTAGCATGAGTCAACACCCATTTCACAGGATTTATCATGATACTATACTTTACCCAATGCATTAGAGCGCTATTAGGGAACACCCTTCTTAAACATTTCATTTCATGCGTAAGTGTGCCACATGGATCATGGAATCAATCAACATTATCAGTTATTCCATGATTACATAATTTGTAATAAATAAATGAAAGTACCATTAAATATGTATATTTTTATAAAGGTGAATACCCTTGATAGTGACATGGATATGGTATTCACAAGACAATGATTTTGGCGTGAAAAAATGCGGTGCAATTTTCGTAGCATAACAACATGACATAAGGATTCATTAAAATGGTTTATGGGAGATAAAAGGGTGTCTCATCATATATACATGAAATGTACAGTAATAATTGTCATATAGATAAATGTCCCAACAAATGTAATGTAATTTAGATGCATAATACAAAATAATTACTTGGATGTAAAAGAGGAGAGAGAAATCCCTCAATGAATTTCGGCATGGTAACAGGTGTACATGGGAGGAATTAATGGGAGATAAAGTAGTCTCCAATCATCCAAACAAAAATAGGACAGTATGGGGAAGTTGTGAAATCAAACCCCAATATTTTTATTTGAAAAAAGGAAATAACAATATAATGAAAATTCAAAAAATATGAGAAAGGAAGAAATCCCTTTCTTGGAAGTGTGATCCCAAAGGCTTGGGAGAGGATTGAGAGACGTTTATTGGGATCTTGGGGAACCTAGGTAGGATTATATAGAGAGTATGAAAGGGGATGGTCGAACTCCAAATTCTTTGAGTGAATAGGAAGTGGGATCTTGGGTGGGTTTATATAGGAAAGCAGGGGAAATTGTTTAATATTTAAGTTTGGGACACCTCACATTAAACGAATCAAAACCACAAACCATCCCATAGTTTTTTCCAAAGCGGAGTGGAAAAAAATAATTTATAAGTCCAGTGGCCTAACTTCTTAAAATAATAGTGTTGCTTATGTGGAGGTGAGTCACACTCTCGAGGAAAACAATTTAAAAAGAATAAATGTTTCATAACCCTTGAAGGGTCCACAAAAGCTTTGTAAAATAAATCAAACAAACCCAAAATCACATTATTTTAATGGTAAAACATATATTGGCCAAAAATAATGTTTATATTATTTTATTACATCAATATTGGGTCATTATGATGTCATAAAACACATTATATATTTAAACGGTATTGAATTTTTACCCAAAAATTCTACTATCTCAAAAAAATTATGAAAAATTCACCATTGGATAATTTTGAAGTCTTGATTCCAAAAATAATATTCATTTTATCTAAATAATTTTATAAATATGTGAATTTTTACTTTTAAAATAAAAACCAACATTTGGAAAAAATTCATGGGTTTTGACAAAACAACTTTCAAACCTTAATAAAAATTACAATTGAATTCATAAAATTATATGATCATTTTTATTTAATGAAAATTAATTTAATTATAATAAAATATTATTTACTTAAAAAATCTATTAATTCATCCAAATAGATTTCTTAGATGAATATTAACTAAAAATACTATTTGTACATTAAACAATATTTACAAAGTAACATTAATAAAATGAATGCACATACTTTATAGAAAAATAATGTACATAGTCATAGTGTTAAGGTCTTGTTACATAACCCCTTATAACACCCGCATAAGACCGAAGGGTAAGGTGTGCTACAATGACATACTCTTGGGGTTGCTCGGATAACATCGCTTGGATGGTAATCGCTATTGACTTTCACTTCTCCCATAGTTAGTTCTGCTCAAGCTTAACGTGTTCAAGCTCAGATTGGGCTTGGTTAAGAACGAAGCCCAATGATGACACCTCCATTATGATCTCTGAAAAATTAGATTTGTACGGGGAAAGTCTACTGGATGAGGCCATCACTTCCTTTTCCTAAGTAAATTTGTTTGTTAAAACCCTATATTTATACTAATCATGTGATCACTGTTCAACGACTATATTATCAACGATCACAATTCATAATGGTATTTTAAAATCCATAAAAATAAAACCAATGAAGTTCACATTTTATATAACCATAATAAGACATTTAATTAGATCAAGAGGAATTTTAATTAATGAAAGTTTGGGTCATTACAGTTTTCCTCTAGTTGACTCATTTTTTACCAATATCAGAGAAAAACACTATCGTTCATATAAGTTGCCAATATAATCCAGCACTGAATAATTTCCCTAAACCAATTGTATAAACTCTGTAACTATTTTCTATCTTTAAGGTCTCTTGGTATAAATACTCCATGAACATCTATTGGAATTCCTTCAATGATATTCCCTCAATATTCTCATATTGGACATGAATATACCACTAGTGGTTTTTTGGTACCTACATAATATAATATTGAAATATAACCCTCATCTATAGAAGTTTCTCTATGTATTTGAGGACTTCCCCAATAAACTCAATCCAAAACTCAACTGCCTTGGGATCACCCTCTCTAGTGAACGTTGGGGAATGATGTGGCTATAAATCTCTATTCCGATCAATTTTTTTGAAAAATTACCACACATAATACCACTCCATAAACTATATAATTAAATTGAAATTATCATCGAACTAATCTCATACCATATCACCGAGAACCAATGGGGGATCTTGTCCCACTACCGAAGGTACATTCTCATCAATGTCCTCCTATTACACTACCATAAAACGTCATCTTGGAGGAATCCCTCTATAATTCTAAAAAATGTTTCAAGAAACGTAAAATATAATTTAAAATTATACAAAAAAGAGGTTTTATAACTAATCATAATCCAGATACTCCACATATACCATATCAATGGATAAGACCGCAATTCCATCATTATACCCAATAACCCCTATCTAGCTCTACTAGATAACTTAGGGTAAAAGTAATGTTCCATGTTATTATCTTTTTTTAACACCATTTTAACAAATAGAATTGACATAATTCAATTTAAAAATCATTATTAGGAACTATTATTTTAAAACCAAATGCAAGTAGAAAATAATTTTATTTCTCCCAACTCAATTTCTCTATTTAAAAGTAAGAAAACCATAACATTATTTTCCATGTGTGCATAATATGATAGATGGAACATAAATCTATGAGTTCCTAAAATGATACATGAATATGAAACCTCATTCCATTCCAATCCATTTGAAAAATATTATAAATCAGTAAGAGCACAAAACAAATATATCAACCATATTTAAAAAATATTTCAACTGAAATAAGAAAACTATAATAACTACAATCCTATCCCTATAAACTTGGAATTTCCCCCACACATGGGTTTGATAATCCCATGAATGAGCTCATTACCAAGACTGACACATCAAAATGTAATTTTTACCTTCCCATATATTAAAAAAACTAAAAATACCTGAGGCACTAATACCACTTTGTAATGTTCAATCTTGAATCACTCCAACTAGTAGCAGAATCAGTTCATTATGTTACCTCTGGAAACCCTCCCCATATGAAATAGGTTACTAACAAGTATTGATATTCTATCGAGGAATGTAGAGAGACTATACCATCTTCCTTAGAGTAAAAACATTATGGAAATAATAAGAAATAATATCAAGAAATAACTAAAAGGTAACCATATATCACATACAAAATCCATAAAATGGGGTAAGTACCAACAATCCAATAAAATAAATATATCAGGTTATAAAAATATTATTTTCCAAAAGGAACCCAAAATAAGGTCATAACTAAAAATCCCGAAAAAAAGTCCCAACACATAGCTTTGTCCCTTAATCCCATCTCCATCTCATAAAGTCCCCAATCAACCATCTATCACCGAGAATTTTCTATTATCTAGACCAAAAACTATGAAGTCTACTCGAGTTCCAATGGTGGTCCATGTATGGTGTGAGTACAATACAGTATCCCACCACCAATAGAGTCTAAATAAATATTCAATCTAAATAAAAATTCATGCATGTATACAATGGAATTATAGAAAATTAAATAAATGTAAATAGTTTTTAAAAAGTAAATATTTATTTATTAAATATCTTGGCCCATTGGTTCTAAGGTGACACTCGAGCCAACCAAACTACCCCTTTCATTGAGGAACATCTATACCATAAAGCATATGATGGTGAAAATGTAAGGAAAAATAAGGGAATTTATTAATCATTTTAATTATATGTGCTAAGGAAGGTCATTCCAAGGTATCCCCATCATGTTCAAATGATATAGGTGCCTAAAATGTCAAACTAGAACCGAAACTAGGGATGTTGAGAATCATATCCAACATCTCAAACCATAGATGCATAGCATCACATCCGATATTCTACATTAATGATGTCTAGTGCGATGTACAACATCCTAAATCATTATTGTGGAGCATCATTTCCAATGTTCCAAATCATCTCATCAACTACAAATTTTAAAGGTCTAATATACATGACCTTTTATCACACTAAGATAAAAAGGGTACACATTTTTCAATGTTCCTTATTCATAAAGGGATATCATACTTATAACCCTGAACACAATTTCAAAATTAATCTATTTCATTATTTATTCACACGACAAAATTTTTAAATATCCTTTAAATCCATTTAATCACTTAAACTTTTTATTTTAAGCATTAACCATTCCATTTTACTTAACATGGAATAATTAATTAAAACCAATAGTCATTTCAAAAACACATTTTACCTAAAAAACTATCCATCAAACAATCCTAACCAGATTATTATTGAAAACCATCAAATTCATCATTTAAACTCTAGCCTTACCATTTCCAAAATTTTGTCACACCCTATTGGTGGTTGTGGGTTTAGTTTTATGATCATAAACAAACCCAACAAGACTCGTGAAGGGTCAATGATATTAGTTTAAGGCCCAATATATTTTCTTAACAAATAATGAAAACATGTATCATGTTAGCACAATAACACACACACACACACACACCATATTCAATTTAATATTACCAAAATAATGGAAGAAATATATTAGAAAACCTACCCTATAATTTTAGATAACCACTCATCCAACCCCAACCATTGATTCAAGATAAAATGATAGAAAAAAACTAAATAATAAAAATACTTGTATATAGGGTATACAAGATTTAAGAGACCAAGTATATCTAAGAAGTCAATCATATAGGTAATATAATAAAATATACTCATATGCCTAATTGGGGCTTCAAATCACAATAACCAGCACCTAAAATGACTTATAATTGAGGGAGTTTCATCTTTTAAAAAGGAGGAAGAGTTTTGTGTTCACCCTAGTTTGTTGGAAGTGAAATGGGAGAGAAATTTGAGTTTGTTAGTATAATGATTGGGATGGAAAATTAATAATTTTACACTTTAAAATTTGGTGTATGGTTTGGAAACACATTTTTTAAAATTTTTTGAAAACCATGTTAGATATTCTATCCAAGTTCACCTCGAGTCACATGGAATCCTATAAAATCTTCATGGTATTTTAAATTATGCAGAAGTAATTTGAACCACTCTATCCCAAGATTCATGGTCACCAAGGCCTCCTAGTATGGTTTTCAAAACCATTTCCCCCTAAACCATGTTTTATATTAAGGGAACATGGTTATCACTAACTATGAACTAACAATACACCATGTGTAGTGAGATCCACTTTCCAATATTTCATGTTTTGAACCCATGGGATTCTCCTAAGAGATTCCCATTTTAGATAATTTTTTTATAATATATTTTAAATATGGTTTAACCAAAATTAAAATATAAACATACATATCCAAGGATCAGGATCTTACAATCATGATGGATGTGTGAGAAAGGGATCCCTAGTGAGTGGGAAAAGGTTCTCCTGAGGTGATGCTCATGCCCAAAGAAACTCTAAAATTTCATGAGGAAAGTATGGTCGATCGGGGTCATGTGCCTCAGGATCGATGATAGATATTGGACATGGATAAATTTATATTTTTATTCCCTCATGATTATTGAGATATTGGTTGGAACAATAATAGTGACATTCTTAGAGACATTTTGACATTGGTCTAAAGCAGGTAAAGTGGTTTATTTATTTATTATTCTTAAACAAATAGTATATTTACTTATTATAAGTATTACATATTCACATACCATTGTATTTATAGTATAGTCAATTATATTTTTGTTGGTTCCTTACTGATCTATGTACTCACACCATGCTCGGGCCACTATTACACTAAGTACCCAAGAAAACTTTATCTGGTTAAATGTTTAAGTTGATAAAATTCCTGATATTCATATATCAGGCATGATAGATTGGATGGAAAAGATATTGGGATGAGGTATTGTTCATATTAGAAGTAGATCCTCAAGTATTTTATTTATTTTTTCTATTTTTTATATGTGATTGGCCTAGTGGTTGACTAGTGTTGTATTCTTGTTTACCCTTTTTTCATCATTTCATTTTATTATAGAATGTTCTGGTTATAAATTCTATTTTTTTGTACTCTAATGTGTTTGATTATTTTTTATTTGTATTGTTTCTATACACTCTAATATAGGAGATATAATCTCCCCATTGTATTCCTATGTAATCCCAATGTTATTTGGTAACCTCTAGTGTATGGGGAGGTGCACCTGATGTCACATGGTGGTCTAGTTTGGCCTCTTTTTAGAGTGAGATGGGGTGGGGAATTACAATCTCTATAAAAGAGATGAGATAATGAAGTGACTTAATAAATTAATCCTCTAAAAAATCTATTTTAATAGATAAATAATAACTATTATTGATGGATAATTCTAATAAATAAATATGATCCTTCCATGATCCACTAAAACTGGAAATGTAGTCTTTAAGAATATCATTTAATATACAAATACTCTTCTTGAACTGGTTGGCAATATATGGATGAAAGGAAATATTCAATTTCACCCAAGTCCCTTGTGTCTAAAAAATTCCATTCAATAAATGAGGCTTAAACATCACATCTCTATTGGAGATGATACTAGCTAATACACTATTAATATTCATTATCTCTCTACCATAGTACTTCCTAAGATCAATGATGGAAGAAGATTCTTTAATTGTTAATAAGTGAACCATTCTAGTTAAATGGTCCATAATCACCAAAACTACAAATTTTAATTTGTAATATCTCTATATAATTATCACAAAATACACCATGATTTCATCCCACTTTTATAGGGATAGAGGGAGAGTATAAAGTGTATTGGTGGGATTTTGATACTCTACCTTTACCTTCTAACAAGTGGTGTATTTTCAATGATATTATAAATGTATTTCTTCATGACAAGCCATCAAAACTAGAGAAAAAAATATAATGATACATTTTCTTAATCCCAGGGTGTACAACCCACCTAGATGAATGAAACACTTTCATCACTTTCCCATTCATAAATACGGTAACTAAAATTATCCCATAGACATGGTAGAAGAAACTATAATCATAGGGAAAATTTTCAAAGGTCTACCAACTATCAAGTCCCTCTAAAATAATTATACAATCAATATATGAAATTTGGGATTCCTAAACAAGATCCATGAAACATAATGAAAGTAAAATATGATATAGGTGGATCCCTCTTTAATCTTTCACCACATCTAAGTAGAGTTGACCTATATGTGACTTCAATTTCAATAAAAACTTATCCACTTGCATGTTTTCAGTGTTGACTTTTCTACTACAATCATTAGTAACAATATTTCACTTACTATGATAATACCATATGTCATAATTAAATAATTGGATATATTATACCCAATGAAATTTCTTGATATTTAATTTTCACTATGAAAAGAAGTATTTTATTCTCTTGTCATCTATAAAAATCATAAACACTCAACATAAATGTAATGTATAAAATAGTTTAAGCATACACCATAATGAATAATACTAAGTTGTTGGTAGAATAATTACATTCATAAATATGAAGTTTCCTAGAACCATAGTCCACTACTCGATAATATTTCATCAAAATAAAATCGAGTCTAACAGAGGATAAATCAAATTACTCCTAAAACACCCACTTATATGAGATAATGTTAGCATTAGAGTCTTATTCAACCCCTTAATCATCTCCTAGAAGGTTGTTCACACTGGTCAGAATATCAAAACTCAACCCCATTCTTAGTTTGGGTAGTCATATGTTCATTTATCCTTAATAATTCATGGAAAAAGTGGGTTTAATACCCCATCTATTTGATAAAAAATCGTATCTATGATACATTTGATAAATCTTTCCAACACATGACAAAATCACTATTGTAATTTTTTATTAAAACACAAAATCTTAAGATCAGATGCCCAAAGAACTTAGAATTTTAGATCCAAAAGAATACTTTGATAGATTAACATATATCTGGATATCCTGTAATGTTTCTAGGACCCATCAAAGATATCAATCATGTTAAAAAAGGATAATCCAAGATATCATCTACATGATCAATGAAAGACAAGTCAAGAAGCCGATGAAATATCCTATCAATTAAGGCCATGAATATGGCTAGAGTATTAGTCATTATAAAAGGAATCAATAGGTATTAAAAATAGCTATAAATACTTAAAAAATTAGTCTTTGGTATGTATTATATCTTTAATTTAAGATTGTAATAATAATATCATAGTTATATTTTAGAAAAAACCATTCCCTTTAAATTTTATTAAATAAATAATTAGTCTGGGGAAAATGTTAGTTGTTCTTAATCATTATCCAATTTAGTTTTTGATATTTTATATAGATGAATGAATTTTAATAACTTTTATTGTAAAAATAACTATAGAACCCCAAGGTGAAGTTCTCAACTTAATGAATCCTCTGTCCTCATGATCTTCTATCTTTATCTTCAATTCCCTCAATTCAGTTGGAGTCATACGATATAGTGTAATTAAGATATGTTTTGTTCTAGCTAGGATATCGATATTATATTCCACCTCTCACTAAAGAGGAAATTTAGGGTCGTATTTAGAGAGGATATCTAGATAGTGGTCCATCACTAGTTGTAAAACTTGTCACCCCTTAGTGTAATACCCTGATATTTTAAGTATATATCATTATAAGTAAATATCATGAAGAATATCATGAAATATAAGAAAAACTAGGTTAAATTGAGTAATAATTTATTAAAATTAAATATAAACAAAAAAAATTATGAATATACATTGTGAAAAAATAAATAAATTAACGCTCATTTGTACTTGATAAAGAAAATTTAAAACACTTAAAATGTAAAAGGGTGCATTTTTAAATGAAATAATTTTACTTTATATTTTATATTTTCTTTTAAAATTTAACATTATGAATTTTATAATTTAAATTTTATAAATGAATTTAAATTTTTAATTCATCGTATCAAATTTATCCGAGGGAAATTTTTTGTGATCTTTATGAAATAGTATATTTTTAGGTGAATAGTGAAAATAATAATTTCACAAATATAGTAACTTTTTTGACATAATCATGATGTAATATTGACTTAAAATAAAATAAAACATTTATTTCCTCCAAATAAGAGTTTAAGGAATAAAATAAATAATTTAAAAGAATTTATTTTAATTTTGAATCCTATGCTTGACGTTTTTCAACATAAGTTATATATTATTCTAATTAATAACTATATTTGGATCTTTGCATCTTATAGGGTGGTTGGAAGATTAAATTTCGGTTTTTAATGGAAAAGATTTCATATAACCTTCTTTTATTAATTATTAATATCATAAGAATTAATAATATTCGTAATTTTAATGTAAAATTATTTTTACGCTTAAAAAATGTATTTTATACAAACTATTTTTCATATGTTTTTCATACTTATATTAAACTAATTTTTACCAAACTTATAAATTAAATATGATAAATTTTATTCCACATTTGGAATCATCATTTTCAAATTTGGTAATAAGGTCTCTTTTAATTTTGATCATATAGATTAATTGCCTAGGTAAAAAGGTGTCACCTCAGTAAAGGGTAAAATGGGTTAAATAAGGTTAAAACTATGGGATAAATTCTATAAATCATTCATACACTTGCCTTTATTTCATTGGATGAGTTTATTTAAACTTGTTTCAAACTGTATTCGAAATTATTGATAATTTTTTAAAAATTTTCTTTAATAATTAGCTTTATATTATTTTAAGTAAAGAATAATTAAAAAATATCACTCTCTTTATTTTGATCTACAATATGTTTTCGTAGGGATAAAAGTAATATGTGAGTAATTCTAAATGGTTATTTTTTTAATATCCCCCTTCAAGAGACCAGAGATCAATGTCTCTGTGGGAGTCACTTCATGACCTTAGGAGTACTTACCTATATTCCAGAGGCTGCTGACTAGTAGTGAGTGTCTATGAAGGTACTATGGGGAACCCATACCCTCTAGTTATAGTAACAATAACATAAGAAATAAAATAATAATAATAATTACATGAATATAAAGATCAAAAATAAGACATGTTCCATAAATAACTATAATATAAAATGGCTATAATAATGAAGCACTCTATTCATATCATAACAGATCTATCATGGGAGAATTACAATCAAATAATGCCAAGTAACACAAATTAAATTGAAACTAAATCTCAAACCCATGTTGGACCCGAGTAAAAACCATTCTTATCATCTATACATCACTCCCAACAGGCTAAAAAATTCATCATACAATGAACCTTTGACATAAGCCTATACTTGTGATAAAACTGTGTCTTCCCAGGTACTTAATGATGGGCTAGGATGTGTGTGACTAAAACTTAGTTGTCCACCAAAAATTAGCTCCCTAAAATAACTATTCTATAAAAAAGTACATTAACAATTACTATGTTGAATAGTTTAATGTAATTTAAAACATAAATAAAATATTTAACCATTGTTGTTCAGGCTCCACGGTGACCACTAAGAAAGGTTCATATATTGTTTTTCTAGTACCATATGTATTTGAACATTGCGCAGTGACTATGCATCCTCAAGTAACCACATGAGTAAAACTCCAACCCTGAACTTGAAATTGATAATATATCATTCCACATCATACCTTCTTCAGCTAGTTCTAGATGTCCCAGAACTGCAAAACCACTTATTCACATAGAAACCATCACTAAAGTAATGTACATATCGCTTCAAGAGTGTTATCATATTGGAATCATGGGGTTTTGTTTTTCATCAGATATAAAACACTACCAAAGGAATGTAAAAACGGATTATGAAGAATTTTCATTTTCTTGATGTTAATCCACCACTAAATGTGGGAATAAACCTCTTAAAAAGTAGTTTTATTTTCTTTATGTAAAAAATACCACTAAAGTCATGTACAAACTACTTCCAGGGTGTTTTATTTTTCTCTCTTTTACCAATTTACCATTTCACATTCCATGGAATAGTTCATTTTCAATTCCAAACTAAACATGAGGATTTATCATTTCATAATGAATGTTTCAATTTATATCAAGATTTATATTTCATTTCCTGATCATCATTTTTTTTGAAATTTCATTTCAAAATCATTTATACAAATCATAAATTCCCTTCAACCATTTAAAAGAACACATTCATCGTTTAAAATTTAAATCACAAGGCCACTATGGCTCAAAATTACCAAGACACTCATTTACCACTTATAAGTCATGGTTCAGCAATTAATCAATTTATGACATTCCATAATTCATAAATTAACATCATTTACCATTCAAAAATTTCAATTTCAATTTATGCATTGGGATTTATCATATCAAATCCTTAAAACCATATTAAGGTACAAGAAATCACCTACAATTCTAGGTATACTATTCCATAATTTCTATAACATTTCAAGTTTCTTCATTCAATGTAGTCTGACCAGTTAAGGGAAATATCCAAGATAAGTCATTCTATTGGCATCACAACGTTAAGGGTATTCTATAACACATTTGAAAGGGAATTATAACCAAGGAAAAATATTAATTATTCATCTTGATTTAAATTAGGTTTATGTGTGGAATGTTCTGGATGACTACACAATGCAAGAATTTAAAAAAATAAATAAATAATATGGGTAAAATTAAAGGAAAACATACCTTATCCTTAGAATACTCCACACATCCAATATTGGCCTTTGGTTTATCCTAAATAGGAATAAAATGAAAAAAATATAAATTCCCTAAAAGTGGGGAATATGAATGAAGTCTGAAGATATCACTTAATAATGAAATAAATGAAGTGAGGAAGGAAGAGGACTCATAGCCATACCTATCTCTCTAAATCGTAAGTGATAGTGGATGAAAGAATAAAGTATTAAAGGAGACCCTTCAAGGTTAAGGAGAGGGAGAGGTGCACATATGGGGTTGCTACTGGACCAAAATGGGTGAAGAATATCAAGTGGGGTTATAAAGGGGTAAAGAGTTAAAGTACCAAAAATACCCATTTAAAAAATATCCTAGATATCCGGTGATCCTAGTGTCCGTATTGGGATATTATATTTCCATTAGCTAGCTAGTGACACTATAACAACATACTACATGCCACCACCTCATCCCAGACCCCACCCCAAACACTTATGAGGGCCCTATTAACCCCAGATACACTTTTATCTTAGAATAATATGCACCTTTATGGGATTCAATAATGCTTGATAAAAAATTTAAATGGACCCATACATTTATGAAGGGTCGGGGTATTATAACCTCCCCATCATATAATATCTTTTCCCCAAGATATATCTCTGAGAGTCACTGAGCCCCATCATCAATCCTCAAAACACTATCAACCATACCTTCTTCTAGGTGTACTTTTTCATTACCTCCAAACATGAATGTTTCCCAACTTTTATAACACTCATAAGAACACAAAATCACCAGCCTTCCAATAATTAGGTCAACAACACTAATCCACATATGGATTTTCCTACTCCGGAAAGTCATCATGAGACTATGAGAACAAAACAACACACTATAGGGTATTTTTTAAAAGAGAGTATAATAATTCTAATTTACAAGATTTTTGATGGTTAGGTAGATGCCAACACTGCACCCAAACCAGTTCTACTACTCCAAGCCTCACTGGCCTGTGCACAAGGATGTTGATCATTTCAAAAAATTCCACCTCAATTCCCCTCTTTTGAAGAAATTGTTGATTTTTAAAACAAAAAAACTCATGGTATCACTCTAGAGACTAACCATAACATGATGGCTCACCTTTTCACTCATGTTAATATGAAACACCAAGCACCAAAGTATTGGAATACTTATTTCTCTATCAACCATCTTTCTCACAAAGACCCCTAGTCATAACACTTGATTGTTATGCCTCTTTCATTAATTATATATTACTAAACATAAAACCCACCCAAAAACTCCAAAAGATTAATCAAAAATAAAATCCCATGGTCCAATAATGCACCTGATGTGGTTTCCACCTCACTGTATCTAACCACACAGAACATCATCAGTCAGACCCCCTCTCCCAGAATCTCTTCAAGAGAACTCAGCTACCCCCACTGGAAGACTACCACACCTTCACAATCACAATTAATTTTTGTTATATAATCCCAAGACCAAATGAGAATGAAAAATTTATTAAAAACCTAACTCCCAACACTATTACACAATTAAAACCTCAAATGACCAGAACTCCCATTGTGCTCTACCATGAGCACCAATGCAATCCCAATTCAACTCCCACTCGAAAAACCATTTTACATCCTGATTATTATGGTAACATTTAGGCTCTCAGTAACTCTGTATCCACAATAAAAATTTTTAACTCTTAAAAAACCTAGAAAAACCTAGATTTATTTTCATACAAGCATCCCAAAGACATTTTAATCTTCCACCAACTGGTCTCACTACATCCATGGTCCTACCCACATAGAACCACTTGATCATAACTGATTCAATAATCCCCACAATAGGAGTACCATAATATTTACTCCACTACCACATAAAATTACTGATTGTTACATACCTTCCCATAACTCTTCAATAGGATAAAACACCAACCACCTCCACTCCCAGCTTATCAGGAATCTTCTCCACGACATCGGTTGTAATTCAATCAAAATAAAGTCACAATCTTAACCCTTTAATGGTTAACTGACCAATATATGAACTCACTTATATGATGTAATGACCCGACCCTATTTACCCAGAGTCGGTGCATTATTAAATAACATTGGCATGATCAGAAAAGATCATGTCTTGAAAAAATGATTAGTTTAGTAGCCTTGAAAATACTAGATACATTCATAAGTTTTACATTACATTATAAAATGAAAAATTCCATCAATATAGTCTCCATAATCCACACTCATATCCATTATACTATCATTGTAGGTCATTCATAATATACTTCTTTGCATCTTGGAAAAAATAAAACATAGAAAGGGGTGAGCTCATATGCTCAGTAAGGATAACAATATAGCATAAACTTTCATAAATAAGAATAAACATTTAAGTTAATGTAAGACTAAAACAAAAGCCTTTTAAAATTAAAATTATGAATAATATGGAAATGATAAAATAAAAAAATTCCATTTACTTATTCACATCGATATTCTACTAGTTGAATAATCACATGAAATATCAATAGACACTTTCAAAATGAAGGAAGGCATAATGTCAGACTTCCTAACCACATAGTCAAGGTCTTGTGCCAAGAATATAAATAAATTTTTTTCAAGGCCTTGTGCCAAGACAGTAGTTTGTCTCATGAGACCTACCAATGCATCGAGGAGCTATAGCGGGCTCCACCCGTCACTTACTAAGTCCAATGCATTCTTCATATGAAAAGGTTTAAATATAACATAAGAATTCGTATAAAACTAGCATACGAAATGTCAGTACTTTTTCCATAAACCATGAATGGTGTAAAAATAACACATCCATATCCAAACATATCAGAAAACATTCAATACAATATGGATGTTTTGTATCATAATAAATCAACTTCCAATAAGATTATAATCCATCAAAGGATGTTGACATAGATTAAATGAAAACTTTTTTAGAGAAATATCTCTTTCTATTTTGAAATAATTTAAAAGTAAAAAAATATAAAATAAAACATTTATTTTGAAAATACTCTCATAATCTTGTAAGGGAAGTTTCGATGATGTTATAATGACATAAAAAAGCTGCACCCACTGTATAAGTTAAAAAAACATTCTTACCTTAATTTTGACGAAAAGGTCATAAGGTTCCTTGTTTGGAAAACGGAAGAAAGATTCCTTTGAAAACATTTTATAAAAAGTCAAACAAGGGTATAAATGTCTTTAACCCATATTATAGTAAATATTAATTTTTTTTGAATACATTTTTATGAAACATGGATGTGGATGACCAAGAGTTCCCAGTAGATACTTAGGTAAAAACAACCTCAGATAATAAAGAGATTGTGAAATTAACCCTAACCTTGTACTTTTACTTGGTCGAGGGTAGGTTAACCTCATGTATAATGGTGAAATAATTGTTATTAAATTATATAATAACCATATAAATTAATATGATATCATATATGATCTTCTAATATTTCTTTGTTAATGATATTTTAGTAGTATCATCGTTTCAGGTGTCAACTGATTCGTTTTCCTTTATATGATTAGTTACATAAGCCATTTTTGATATGGATGGGATTTATTTGATTCATATACAGAATGATATTTTGTTCATAAACATTATTTTTAATCATAAAATGAAAATTATTCTTGAATTATTATGATGGGGAATGAATCTAATCGCGTTCGTGGAGACGATAATCTGTACGTACGCACGAGCGATAATATCATTTTTTTGATATTATTATCATATATAATTGGATTTTATATCATATATACAGAATAATTATCATGTTATATTTATTATTTACATTATTTATACTCATTATTTTACCCATCCAAATGATTAAGTGTTTGAATAAAAAACTACACCGGGACATAGAGACGGTAATCCGTATGTACGCACGTATGGTGACTTTGTCATTTATAAGATGGATAGAATAATGAATATGGTTGTAAAAATTTTATAATAACATCACAGTATATAAAATATACTGGAGTTATTTTTTGGAAAAGGAAACAATAAAAAAAGAGGAAGTGGAAGAAGAAAAGAACTTGAATGTGGTGATGAAATATTTACCTCTTCTTCGGGATATTCCTTTTCATTTGACCAAAAAGGATCCTTAGATTGGCTTTCTGACTAAATGAAGTCCTCTGAGATTAAGGAAGGAAATTTGGGAGGAAATTTGGGCAGGGTTTGGACCAGAAAAATGGATTTTAAGGTGTGAATTTGAGAGAAGGGGAAGTGCCCTTTTATAAGAGAGGGGAGGGTCACTTTAGGAAAATCTTGAAATATTATTTTATAATAAAATCATTTTCGGTTTCTAATGGATCAAAAATATATTATTTAAAGGATTAGGTGGGGAAGGGTCGAAAAACTCTCAACAAATAGGTTTTATAGCGGTTTAGGTCATCTTATTAAAATTATCTTTTAGATTTAAATCTTAGTTAAATAGTTTGACATTTACCATGTCTCTTTGAATTTTAAATTGTATGGTTAATAAACTTACTATAAACTTTCAAGAGAACCTAAAGTGGTTAATTAATGACATATATAATATTATTCAAGCCCTTTTTCCAAACCATAGATTTTTAGGAATAGAATACCAATTTATAATATAATATTTGTTTTAAAAACTCTTTTATGTCAATTTTGACACTATTTGGTATTTTGTTTTTGTTAAATTCATAAAAGAATTATTATTTCGATAAAAATAACTTAATCAACCCTAACATTCCATATTAACCTATAAAAATAATTTAATTAATTAAAATTCTAAAATTAGATTTATTTGGATATTTATAATATCAATTATTTTAATCTTTCATTAATAAGGTAAGTACTGCATCATTATTGTGTCATGAATAGATTTAATTACTCAATGTCTAAAAATTCAAAATAAAATACCATTATGTAGGAAATTTATTTATATTTATAATGAATATTTATTGTCGAATTTATTTTATGTATAACCCTATATTAAAAATGGTTTATTTATTAAACATTGATTTTAACTCTTTTAACTCTTCTTTAAATAAAATAATAATAAATGTCCAAATCTAATACAAGTGGACCTAAAGGATAATATTTTATTCATAAGGTTGTTTTTGGTCTAATTAAAATTATCCAATTGAATTAGGACATGTTTTAGGGTAATTATGATATCATTTTTACCTTAAATTACCCTATTTACTTTTAACCGTGGTAAATAAAAATAAAAAGTTACTATTCACCAAATATTATTTTCATCTTATTGAACCACATTTTACATACTGATATTAACCGTTTCTCTTGGATTTTTGAAATTCAAATCATAGAAGTGGTAAAATTATGTTTTATACAAATTTGGAAATGCTCCTAGGAGGTGGGTAAAAGACGGTAAAACGTTCGATAAAATTTTATATATCTAAACTTATTATAAAATGAATCTAATGAATTACATTGAACATATATAGAAATTATGTATCCATTTTGACCGAAAGAAATTTAAAATAAAATAACTAATTATTTACATAAAAAGTCGGTTTTAACCAATAATGTAGTGTTTTTTCACTATTCATCAAAAATTGAATGTTTTCAAAAAAAAATACCATAAAATCCCTCTAAGATAATTTCGATATTATGAATCCAAAAATGAAGTCCATCCTGAAAGATAAAATTTATAAAATTTCAAAAATTTGGTATTACTATTCATAACGACCAGTTTGATTAGTCGCGGTGTGTTAGAATCTCGAAGTTTCGTACACTGCAAGCTATTGCATTATTTAAAGGGAAACGTACCATGGACGCTTGGGGTGTTACATTCTTCCCTCATTCAAATAATTTTGTCCTCAAAATTTCTATAATACTACCGTACAAAAAAAATTGGGTGGTCTTAATCATAAGTTCCTCTGGTTCCCATGTTGCCTCTTCCATCTTATGGTTTCTCCATAGAACTTTTACCAAACAAGTCATCCATTTTCTTAGCACTTTTTCTCTTGTATCAAGAATTTTGACAGGCTCTTCACACAAAGAAAGATCAGGTTCCAGTTCAATTTCCTCATAGGTGAGTACATGCATTGGGTGATGCATGTATTTTCTCAATAATGATATGTGGAACACATCATGAACTTTTGAGAGACTTGGAGGCATTTCCAAATGATAATCTACAACTCTAATTCGTTCTAGAATTTCGAAAGGTCCGATGTACCTGGGACTCAATTTACCCTTCTTAGTGAAACATATAACACCCTTCCATAAAGATACCTTCAAGAAAACATGGTCTCCTACTTGAAATTCCAATTCCTTCATTTAGTTTTTGGCATGGATCTTTTGCCTACTTTGGGATGCTTTGATGTGGGTTTGAATAACCTTAACCTTTTCCATTGTTTCCTCCACAAGTTCTGGGACTACGAGTTTTCTTTCACCAACATCATCCCAACAAGTTAGTGTGTGACATCTATTTCCTTATAATGCTTAATATGGTGCCATCTAAATACTTGAATGGAATCTATTGTTATAGGAATATTTTACCAGAAATAAATTTTGATCCCACATACCTTGGAAGTCATGTGGGAAAGATCTCAACATGTCTTCTAAGGTTTGAATAGTCTGTTATGATTGTCCATTAGTTTGAGGGTGGTAGGCAATGCTTAAATTAAGTTCAGTATCCAAGTCTTTATGAAGACTTTTCATGAATCTTGATGTAAAAATGGGATAACAATTAGAAACAATCGATAAGGGTACTCCATGAAGTCTTACAACATCATTAATAAATAGTCGTGTAAGACGTTCAAGTGGTAAATATTCTCTTATAGCAAGAAAATGTGCTGACTTGGTAAGACGATCAACAATGAACCATATTGCATCATTCCTTCTAGGAGTATTTGGTAGCCCCATGAAAAAGTTAATCGTAATATTATCCAATTACCACTCAGGTATGGGAAGAGGATTCATGACTCCTCTAGGTTGTTTCCTTCTAACATTCACTTGTTGACAAACCATACATATTGACACAAAATCAGCAGTCTCCCTCTTCATGTTGTCCCATAAAAAATGTTCCTTCAAATATCTATACATATTAGGGCTACTATGGTGAATAGAAAAATTAGATCTATGAGAATCATCCAACAATCCCATTTTTAGATCGGGTAAATTTGGAACACAAAGTCTCTTCCCAAATTCCAAAAATCCATCCTCATATATAAAGTCACTAAATCTCCCATCATTAAAATATTTAATCTTCTTTTGAAACTCCTCATCACCATCCTGAGAAATTTTTATCCATTCTAGAAAATATGGTTTGGAAACCATTTGAAAAAGTATTGATGTTTCACCTTCCCTAATTATTCCCATATCCATTTTCACTTGATCCATGAAAATAAGATCGCTTTCAACTCTCATCTTGTACAAAACTCCATGATCCTTTCTGCTCAAAGCATCTAACACCTTATTTTCCTTCCCTGGGTGGTAGTGTATTGTGAAATAATAATCCTTGAGTAGTTCAAGACATCTCCTTTTCCTCATGTTGAGTTATTTTTGTGAGAAAATATAATTCCAATTCTCATGATCAGTATAAATCTCACATTTTCCACCATAGAGATATTTTCTCTATATTTTCAGAGAAAAGATTACAGCTTCTAACTCAAGATCGTGAGTCACATAGTTTTTCTCATGAATTTTTAGCTGTCGTGATGCATAGGAAATAACTCTATCATTCTACATAAGGAAAAAACCAAGTCCTTTATTTGAAGCATCTTTATAAATAACAAAACTATCGTTCCCTGATGGCAGAGTCAAGATAAGAGCATTGACTAATCTTCTCTTAATTTATTCAATAAATTCTTCACACACTTTTTTCTAAACAAATTTATCCCATTTACATGTAAGCTTGGTTAATGGGATAGCTAATCGAGCAAAATTCTGGACAAAACACCAATAATAACATGCTAAACCAATAAAACTGTGTACCCCAGTTATACACGTCAGTGCTAGCCATTTTTGGATTACCTTGGTCTTTGAATTATCAACATATATTCCATCCTTAGAGACAATATGGCCACGAAAAGAAATCTCTTGAAGCCAAAATTCAAACTTGATACACTTCTTATATAATTCATTTCTTCTGAGGGTTTTCAGAATGGTGCGCAAGTGATTTTCGTGATCCTGAAATATTTTGGGGTATACCAAAATATCATCAATAAATATGACTACAAAGTCATCAAGATATTCCTTGAAAACTCTTTTCATTAGATCTATGAAAACAGAGGGTGCATTAGACAGCTGAAAAGGCATTACTGTAAACTCGTAATGCCCGTACCAGGTTCGAAATGCTATTTTATGAATTTCTTCCTTCTTCACAGACAACTGATGATATCCAGATTGAATGTAAATCATTGAAAAATATTGAGCTCCATGAAATTGGTCGAATAAATCATCAATGCGAGGTAGGGGATACTTGTTATTTATTATTATAGCATTGATCTCCCTATAGTCAATGCACAACCACATAGATCCCTCTTTCTTTTTAACAAAAAGTATAGAGCCTCCCCATGGAGAAACACTAGGGTGAATAAATCCCTTGTTACTCAATTCCTATAATTTTTTCTTCAGTTCCACTAATTCCAAAGTGGATATTTTATAAGGGGTCTTCGATATGGGCCTTTAACTAGGAATTAAATAAATAGAAAACTCAATTTCTCGTTCTGGAGGATGTCCAGGTAAATCTTCTAGAAACACAGCAACATATTCTTGCATAATAGGTACATACTATATTTTAACATTCCTTTCCTCACCCACAGTTATTTCATTCTCTTCCTCCCTAATAATTGAATTTAGTTGAAATATTGGGGGTGGATCTAGATAAGAATCATATGGTGACATTTCTTCTCTAAAGATAAGGTACTCATTATCATTATAAAAAATTTTAACCTCCTTCTTCTTAAAATATATTTTCGCATCATGGTCTGAAAGCCAAACTATACCGAGGATTATATGAAATTCAATCATGGGTATGACGATGATATCAGTAGATAAATAACATTTATATGCCTTAATGAGAACTGATTCACAATAATTTTTGTAATGATACTTCCCTTATGAGTTTTTATTGACAACTCCCTTGTTAAATCAAATTGGAAATATCTAATTTTCTTAGAAAATTGGGAAGATATGAAACAATGAGATGATCCAAAATCAAATAAATCATTTACTAAACTCAAGGAAACCATTAAATTACCTGCTGCCACATCTTTTGAAGCTTCAAACATAGCAGTAGTGATAACATAAGCTTGTCCTAGACCCCTTGGCCATTTCTATGGTATGTTTCCTTGGTGCTTAGGAAATTAATTTTCATAATTCCCCCTTTCTCTACAATTATAGCATTCAACATTGACAGACTCTTTCTTCCCCTTTCTATCACGAGCATGGTGTCCTTTTTCAACACAATTGTAATAGACTCTCATTACCTTCAGGCAAGTACCTGGGTGTTTCTTCCCACATTTACTACCGGATGGATCTTCAAATTTTCCCTTCTTCCCCTTATTTCCATTTCTAGAGTGTTCAACAGATCTCTTCTTCTCCTACTTTTCTTTAAAGTCATAAGACTTAGATAATTATTTTTCTATCTTGATAGCACATGAGACAATATCTTCGTATTATGATAAGGATTGTGAGACTAATTCTCAACGAAGAAATGGTTTTAACCCATCAAAGAATCGATCAATATTACTCCTTGGGTTACGCATATAATCTGCTGCATGCCTTGCAAACTTTGTAAAGTTAGCCTCATATTTTGCGACACTCTCATCCTCTTTTTTCCTCAGACTCAAGAAATTGTCTTTCCATATCTGCTCAATGGTCACAAGGCAATTATTTTTAAATGAAAATCTCTTTAAACTCCCTCCATTCCGTATTTGATACTTCATCGTCTTCTTTTGCGTTTTGAATCAATGACCAACATTGATCTGCATCTCCCATGATTTGATAAAATGCCCTGACAACTTTTTCCCCTTCACTACTCCCCAAAACATGAAATATTTTCTCTAAGGAATTTATCCATTTGTTAAATACTAATTTATTTATAATCCCATTGAATGTTGGTGGTTTTTCCTCATGAAGCTATATAAAATTGATCCTCCGCGTTATGGATTAGGGTGCTCTATAACAGTAATGTTATTATTCAAAACCTGAGTGAGTTGTCCAAGTATGGTGATAAGATGATAAACACCAGTTGAATCACCATCTCCACTATAATTATCTTGAGTAGGAGGGAAATACCTACATGGATTACATGTATTTATATGGTTTCCATTCCTTCCACTAGACACCATTTCCAAACAATGGCATACAATAGATTAGTTAATGAATCACAATACATAATTCCAAACATGTAAAACACATAATATAAATTGAACATTTTATGGATATAATCTATAATCATAAATATGTTTTCTTTGAGGAAGTCTATACTAATAAACCCTTCAAAATGGTATGTAAAGAAAATGATAATTATCCTAAGCATATCCCCCGAGAGTGTCGTCACTAAGAGTGCAGAAAGGCCCGTTATCATTCACCAGTTCCCATTCGAGTCTAGGTCAAAGTGGTGTTTTCATGTTTTACCCCTAGGTACACTTTTTCCAGATCCACCTATACTTGATTGTATCCATATAGGGATGTTTTTCTTATAATACTCACAAAATATCTATAGTACCATAATTATAGGAAGTTCTTCTATACTAATCCTCAAAGTCTATCTTAGGGTAATGTTATATAATAATAGTTTTACTAAATCTGGATTCCAAGGATTGTACTAAACTTCATCTGATACCAACTGTAATTCCCCGACCCTAGTTACCCAGAGTCAGTGCATTATTACATAAAATTTTCATGATCACAAAAGATCATGTCTCGAAAGACTGATTAGTTTTGTAGCCTTTGAAATGTTAGATACATTCATAAGATTTATATTACATTATAAAATGAATAACTACAGAAACATAGTCTCCATAGGTCACACTCATATCCCTTATACTATCCTTATAGGTTAGTCATAATATACTTCTTCTCATACTTGGAAAAAAACATAGAAAGGGGTGAGCTCATATGCTTAGTAAGGATAACAATATAGTGGACACTTTCCTAAATAAGCATAAACATTTAAGGAAATGTAAGACTAAAACAAAAGCCTTTTACACTTGAACTTCTACATAATATGGAAAAGATAAAATCAAATAATTATATTTACTTATTCACATGGATATTCTACTAGTCGAATAATCACATGCAATATCAATAGCCACTTTCATAATGAAGGAATGCATAATGCTAGACTTCATAACCACATACTCAAGGACCTCTTACAAGACTACAAATAAGATTTTTTCAAGTACTTATGCCAAGACACTAGTTTTTATCATGATACCTACTGATGCATTGAGGAAATATAGCGGTCTCCACCCGTCACTTACTAAGTCCAATGCATTCCTCATATGAAAAGGTTTAATCATAACATCAACATTCGTATTAAAAATTGCATACGAAATGTCAATAATTTATCTATAAACCATGAAAGGTGTAAAAATAACACATCCATAGTCAAACATATCACAAAACATTCAATAAAATATGGACTTTTGTATCATAATAAAAAAACTTCAAATAAGCGTACAATCCATCAAAGGATGTTGACATATATGAAATCAAATTTTTTTATAGAGAAATATCTCTTTCTAATTTGAAATCATTTAAAAGTCATAAAATTATAAAATAAAAAATTTATTTTGAAAATATTATTATAAGATTGTAAGGGAAGATTCAACAATGTTATAATGGCTAAAAATATCCGCACCCTATATATAAGTTAAGAAAACATTCTTACATTAATTTTGTCGAAAAGGTCATAAGGTACCTTGTTTGGAAAACGACAAAAATATTCCTTTCAAACCATTTTATACAAAGTCAAACAAGGGTATAAATGAATTTAACCCATAGTCTAGTAAATAGTAAAAATGTTTTGGAATATATTTTTTAGAAACATGGATGTGGATGATAAATAGGTCCTAGTTGATACTTACGTAAAAACAAACTTGGATAATAAACAGATTGAGAAATTAACCCTTACCTTGTAATTTTCCTCGGTCGAGGGTAGGTTAACCTTCTGTATAATTGTGAAATAATTTTTATTAAATTATAAAATAACCATATACATTAATATGATATCATATATAATCTTATAATATTTCTTTGTTAATGATATTTTAGTAGTATCATCGTTTCAGGTGTTAACTGATTCGTTTTACTTTATATTCTTGGATACGTAAGCCATGTTTGTTATAGATAGGATGTATTTGAATCATATAAAAAATAATATTATGTTCATAAACATTATTTTTAAGCATAAAATAAAAATTATTCTTGAATGATTACGATGGGGAATGAATCTCATCGTGTTCGGGGAGACGGTAATCCGTACATACGCATGAGCGACAATAAATGTTTTTTTATATTAGAATCATATATAATTGGATGGTATATCATATATACAGAATAATTCTCATGTTATATTTATTATTTACATCATTTATACTCATTTTTATACACATCCAAATAATTATGTGTTTGAATAACAAACTACACAACGACGTGGAGACGGTAATCCGTACGTGCACACATAAATTGACTTTGTCATTTATAGGATGAATAGAACAATGAATATGGTTTTAACATGTTTATAATAATATAATAGTTTATATAAGATACTAGAGTTATTATTTTAGGCAAGAAACAACAATGAAATAGGAAGTGGAAGAAGAAAAGTACTTGAGAGGGGTGATGAAATATTTACCTCTTCTTCGGGTTCTTCCTTTGGATTTGATCAAAAGGGCTCCTTATGTTGGATTTCTGACTAAAGTAATTCCTCTAGGATGAAGTGAGGAAATTTGGGAGGATATTTGTTCAGGGTTTGGCCAAGCCAAATGTATTTGAAGGTGTGAATTTGAGATAAGGGGATGTTACCTTTTATAAGAGAGGTGATGGTCACTTTAAGAAAAGCTTAAAATATTATTTAATAATAAAATCATTTTTGATTTATAATGGCTCAAAAATGAATTATTTAAAGTATAATGTTGGGATGGGTCAATAAACTCTCAACCAATAGGTTTTATGCAAGATTAGGCCATCATATTAACCTTATCTTTTAGATTTTACTCTTAGTTAAATAGTTTGACATTTATGACGTCTCTTTGCATTTTTATATTATATGGTTAATAAACATACAATAAACTTCTAAGAGAACCTAAAGTGGTTCATTAATGAAATATATAATACTATTAAAGCCCTTTGGCCAAACCATAGATTTATAGGAATAGACCAGCAATTAATAATATAATATTTGTTTTAAAAACTCTTTTATGTAAATTTTGACACTATTTGGTATTTTTTTTGTTAAATTCATAACAACATTGTTACTTTGAAAAAAATTCATTTAACAAACCCTAACATGTCATATTAACCTATAAAATTAATGTAATTCATTAAATGTCTCAAATTAGATTTATTTGGATATTTATCATATCAATTATTTTTATCCTTCATTAATATGGTATTTACTACATCATCATTGTGTCATAAATACATTTAATTATCTAATATCTAAAAATTATAAATAAAATACCATTATGTAGGAAATATTTTTATATTTCTAATTAAAATTAATAGATTAATTTATCTTTTGTATAACCCTATATTAAAAATGGTTTAGTTATTAAACATTGATTTTAACTCTTTTAACTCTTCTTTAAATAAAATAATAATAAATTTTTTAATCAAATACAAGTGGACGTAATGGATCATATTTTATTCCTAAAGTTGTTTTTGGTCAAATTACACTTATCCAATAGAATTAGGACATGTGTTAGGGTAATTATGATATCATTTTTACCCTTAATTACCATATTTACTTTTAACCGTGGTAAATAAAAGAAAAAAGTTACTATTCACCAAAAAATATTTTCATCTTATTGAAACAAAATTAATTTAATTATATTAATATTTTCTCTCATATTTTTGAAATTCAACTCACAGAAGCGGTAAAATTATGTTTTATACAAATTTGGAAATTCTCCTAGGAGGCGGGTAAAAGACGGTAAAAATTTCGATAAAATTTTATATATCTAATATTATTATAAAATGACTCCAATGAATTACATTGAACATATATATATATATTATGTATCCATTTTGACCTAAATTAAATTAAATTAAAATAACTAATTATTTAAATAAAAATTCGGTTTTAACCAATAAAGTAGTGTTTTTCACTATTCATCAAAAATTGAATGTTTTCAGAAAAATCCCAAAAATTCACCCTAATATAATTTTGATATTAAAAATCCAAAAATTAATTACATTTTTTATGTTAAAATTTATAAAATTTCAAAAAGTGGGTATTACTATTCATAACGACTAGTTTGATTGGTCGCGGTGTGTTAGAATCTCGAAGTTGTGTACAATGCAAGATATTACAATATTCAAAGGGAAACGTACCACGGAAGCTTGGGGTGTTACATATGAAATCTCTTTTGAAGATTTAAATCAATAATTTTGAGGTGATTGATGAAATTTTTGAAGACATAATAGACAATTGAGGAATATTTTACCCTTAGGTTTAACATAAAAGATATTTAGGAAACATGATTTTACATATGTGGGGATGTAAACTAAAAGGTATAAGATATCATTTGACATTATTATGTTGTATTATGTGGAGGTAATTATGGTGAATTGTTATATTGGGTAAATTGTTTGTATAATGAATTATTTTGAACATTGGGTATTATTGTAGAAAATTTGGAGATTATTGTATTATTTTTTTCATATGATGGTTTATTAATGTTGGGTGTTATCCTTCATTATGATAAAAAAATTTGTTTTAGTAAATATTGGAGGGATATATTTTTATCCTTTTAGGGGTCACATGCTCTATTCTGATGAGCCACCAGTTTGGGGAGTGCGTAAAAAAAGGTGAACCCGAGAAAAATGTAGAATTAGTGGGACTCGAGTTTTTCATCAAATAGGACCATGTTGTGGGTGTGTTTTAATTTTGTTTTATGGGTTTAATTTTTGAAAATATTAATGGAAGAATAAACATTCTTGGTTTTAAATTCAATTTATAAGAAGTTATTTTACATCATATATCCCCTTACCTAACTTGTTAAATCATTAATATAATTTTACTATCTTTTCTCTCTCTCTAATCAAGTGAGATCTAACTCAATTACTCTCTCATGGAATTTTTTATTTAAATTCAAGATTTTAGTGATCAATTAAACCTCTAATATATCCTAGAATAGTAATTAGATATCTCTAATTATCCTTAAGTCAACCAACTACCCGCGATTGAAAATAATAAAAAAGACCTAAGTATCCTCTGTGTGAGATCTTGTTAAAATAGAATATTAATTCAAAATGTGAGGAATAATAAATACCGTATTTCCTATACAACACAAATAAATCTAGATATTTTAATAATTAGGTGGATAAGGGGTATCTTCTTGGTTAATCAACTAAGTTATTAGTGTGTCATCATCAAATTAATTACAATGATAAATAAAAGAAAAATTAGAAACTATACTAATTAATTAATGATTGAAGAATAAAGAATTTGAGAGAAATCTCTCCTAAGAGATCCCACTATAGTGATTAGTTTTTTATATATATAATAATTCTTGGGTATTAATTGAGTAATTTGAAATTCTCCACGTGAGTGATACAGATTTATTAAAATTCGTAAAAAAATTTGCACAATTTCTAGTGTAGTGTAATGATTTATTATTTGTTAGATGACTGAAATGTGTCTAGAGTTATTATTTGGACGTTCTTTTCATAGCATCAAGAGTCTTCCCCAACCGAATCACACTCCTTCCATGGTCATTATTTATACAATTTTAGGTGAATTTATTTAGTGATTCATATCATTTTGGACACACAAATCTATTTGGAGGAAGATAATGGATTAATTGTAATTGGATTTGGATTTTGGGATGTAGAAAGTGGGCCTAGTTTTAATAGTAATTGGTCCCCAAAAATTGAAATATTTCATTGAATTAGAAACTAAAAATAGATACAATTATTGAAAAAATTGATAATATTTAATGTGATTTAAAAGAGGTGTTTTGTTGAGGGTACATCAATATTGACTTTGATTCATGTCTGGTTTATTGTTCCAAACATTCCATAGTTCTAAATCTATTGATCCATTTTAGTCATCAAAATACATGATTTTTTATGGGGACTTAGTAAGTGGATTTTGGTCGAATGATGTCTCTCCAATCTTCAAACTCTATAAGAAAAACAAAAACACAATGAAGAATTATCGTTTTCATTATTCTAGAATTCAAACAGGCATGGTTTAGTTTTTTTTAGTTTATCTCAGTTCACTATGGATTATTTGGAAATTTTATCAAGTCACTACTATGAAATGGTATTAGGTAAAGAATTTTATGGATTGGGGAGAAACTAGGTCTCTTCTAAACCTAAAAATAAAGGTAGAAATCACAAAAAATGTATCATTGATAAAAAAATTAGAATGACATGAGTTTTTTTCTTTAATGGAAATTAGACTGGGTTTTGGAATTCAAAAGGGTGTGTAGGTTAATTCGGATTGTCTTATCGCACAAGCTTAAACTAGGAAGTTGGATTCTTTATTTATTGTAATAAGGTGTGGTTTGGTTGTATATCCTCTCTGGTCATATTTTTCATCATTTGATGGTTCTCATTACTGTATAGTGTGGTGGAAGTTCTTTTCTCCAATGGCATGGTGAGATTTATTGAATTCAAGTTCGGTGAAGAGGCTACATAGTGGCTTGGTTCTGATTTGGGTGATCTTTGGTTGGTGGATCTCAGGTTTTCTCAGATCCAAGATATGTGTAAGATACATCCATCAATGGTGAGGGATATTTATATAGGATAGGTTTAACTTCATAGGTTGAGAGTTTCATTGATGCCCTTCCTTTGAAATCATGGAGTTCACAAGGGGAACATGAGTTCTTTAATAGTGGGTTCATATTTGGTGTTGGTATTTTGAAATACTATTCTTATCTTTATCCTTGGGTTGCGATGGTGGGTTGAAACTATGATCATCACCCTAGTAAGGCACATGTGGGGTTTTCATAGTGGTTGGGATCCCCTTTATAGTGTACTTTCACGGGTGGTGTGGATTTTATGTATAGTTGTAGGTTGAATATAAGTGAATATAGGTTCTAGTGGGTTTATGTACAACATTTCTATGGTGAACACACAATAGACTTAGAGAAGTTAGAAAAGTCATGGTAGGTTGTATATGGTGGGAGGGAGGATATTTCACTTTCAGTATACCGACCTTGGGAAGGTGATGTAGTAGAAACCGTGAGATGGGGGGAACATGGTAGGTTGGAGTTACTAGCAAGGTAGGTTACAGAATTCATGAGGCACGTGTTAAATTATAAGTGAAAATGATTTTCTTTCATAGTAGGTATAATGATTATGTGGATTATGGATTGATTGTGCATTTTTTAAAAATTAGAGCATAGTAACTTTAGATTTCAACATGCGGTAACTTGATGTGGTCATGGGCCTTGTGGTAGGTTATTGGAAGTGACTTTGAGAGAGGATCACAAAAACCTAGAAAATATTCATGTGGTCAGTTCCCTTTGCTTCTTATGGTCACTATACTGAGTATGAAATTGTTCTTGTGGTCATTTTTGACTACCCCACCATTTTCTCTTTGATAATTTCCTTGCATTTAGTTCAGGCACAATCACTTAAGCGACTATGTCTTTGTTATGTGGTCACTTTGACCCTTTAAAGTTTTTTTCAATTTTCAAATCACAAAAAAGAATATCTTGGCACAAAATTTTGTTCATATTAATTAAAAGAATAATAAAACAATAAAAACCACAATTGTTTCATCATAAGATATAATTTAGAAGAAATAAAATTCAGTAAAATAATCCAATTCAATTCAGTATTTCCAAAACACTATATTTTTCACCATATAAAAATATCATTAATTTCTGAATTTTAAAATTAAAATTCACAATTCATTCTTTGAAATAACTTTTATTTATATAATAATATTTAATTCAAAAAAATTAATACAAAAAAACTCCAAAAATTTTTCCATTAAAGAATTTAAATTCTAATTTAAAATTGAGCTATTTTATTTCAAAGTTCAAAATTAATATATTGATTTAGTATTTACTAGAAAAATGAATATATCAATAAAAAATGTTTTAATCTAATTTCTATTAAATTAAAATATTTCAAAATTTATAAAAAATGAATGAATTACCCTATATTTGAATTAATAATAAGGTTATTATCCATGAAAAAAATTAAAAGTTTATAAAAAATGGGGTTATATCACTCCCTCACACTTGTACTATTACATTCTTGGGTAATTTAATCGTTTAATTCCAAAAAATTTACTATATTTTCAAGATTTAAACTTGTAACCATAGTTGAAAAATATTGAATAATTCCTCCACCAAATGGTCATGCATCCTATGTGACTTTCAGACACTATTTTACTTCCATTAAAATTTAAATTCCAGTTCCTTGTGTGAATTCTATAGATTTAAGTGGACTAAAAATTTTAACAAGTAGAGACTCCATCATTCCCCTATTCCTAAGCTTCCTAAACCAAATTCCATTTTCACACTTCATCAATACCACCTAAATGAAATTTTTATAAGTCAATTTCTCCCTTCATGGGTTCAAATTTCCTCTTAGCTAAATGAATTAATTTTTGGCATGTGTAAAGTTTATTATTCTTTTTTTAATTTTATCCACCCATTCATGTGTGATGCACTATGAAAGAGAACTAATTTTAATATTTATAAAGGGTTACTCACACAATTAGTGTCATTGTCTCATGTATCCATTGTGGGATCACAATTTATCATTATAATATAGGTTTAAATGACTTATATGAATTTATTTTAAGCAGGACCACTCAGGTGCTATTCAATTACTATGTTCAGGTTAATAGATATTGAGCTTGAAATTCTAGTGACCACATGTTATAATTCTTATTCAAAAATTTCTTTTCAGTTTTCACTCTATTTCCCTAGTCCTCAAAAAAAATTCTATATAATAGAGGTTATGTTCACTCAGTAATCATTCACACTTAGTAGTTTCAGAATCAATGTACTCCTCAAAAACTAACATGGTATTTTAATTAGGTAGGATGCCATTGTAGTTTTGCTTCTTATCTCATTTTTTTCATTTATTTATTCACTCAAAAATTCTAAAAACTTAAAACCTATAGAACTATGTACAAATTTTTAATATATATATATATTAAAAAAATTACTATCTTTATTTATAAAATAGAAAAATTGTATTTACATTTTAAAAATAATTTTTCTCTCTCCTACACACATTTCTTATACATCATTCCAGTAAAATACAACATGAATATTTTCAATTAACAAAAAAACATGATTGTCAGATGAATTAAGAGTAAATGTAAAATCAGGATTCCTTCATTTGATGGTATTATATAGGAATTTAGACTCCTCCTTGGACTCTTTCCCCAAATCATCATAAAAATACTTCATCTTCTAACCCTTAACTTTTAATGGGTTCTATGACTCAACTCAATTTTATTCAAGCACACCATATTGAAAAATTTTATTCACCGTAGATGGTATAGTCTTCTTAGAATGAGTCTTACCAATAACTAGTTTTTTTATTGAAGAGTGTAGAATACATTTCTATCCTACGTGAAAGTAACTCTTTTTGGAAGGTCAATCAAGGAATAATTTAGTATTATTAATGAAAATTAAGGTGTTCTCATATGATTATGGTCATTGTTTCTCTAGTTTTATCTTCTAAAACTTCCTCTAATTTCAAACATTCCCATTCTTTGGGTTTACTCTTTTAGTATCCCAGTGTAAATTTTCCTGCAGCTCAATAGACCGTTCTTCATTTCATATAGCATGTACAGGTAAGGTAGTAGTGAACATAAAAAACTCAAGTGAAGGATATTAATACTTCCCAAAAATCAATTCAATTTATTTTTTAATTAAAATATATTTTAGATTAAACTCCTCTTCAAAAATATTTTCAGCAGTTAAATCATGAGGATTTAAGGCTTTTATTAAAATAATTCCATTAACCAAAATTCCAATTTATTCTTTATAAAAATATTGTAGTTTAATGTGGCACAGAG
This sequence comes from Viscum album, assembly GCA_963277665.1. Lineage (NCBI taxonomy): Eukaryota > Viridiplantae > Streptophyta > Magnoliopsida > Santalales > Viscaceae > Viscum > Viscum album. Next base: position 156,814,026 of record OY728138.1, read on the forward strand.
TAGAAATAGTTTGTTTCTCATGAGAGTATTTCATTGAGTCTAGGATGATAAAATCCATTTTTTCCTCACTATATGACCTGGAAAGAGTTCCTTTATTGATATTTATATATATTTTTGGTATTTTTCATAAATTTCATACCAAACATGATGGGGGAAATATTATTAGATTTTTCTTCCTCTATGTTTACAATGTAGAAGTCAACGAGGAATGGGTATCTATGAACACTTTAGAAAACATATTCTAAAAACTTATTGGGTATTCAATGGTTCAGTTACAATCTAAAAAACCACTCAGGTGGGTTTAAGTTCCCTTATATATAGAGATTAACAACCTGGATAATGAAAAAATTAATCGAAAATCCAAAATCTCATAATAAATTGGATAAATTTATCTCTTCTATGGTGTATGGGAGAGAAAATATAGTTGGTTATTGAAATGTTTAGAGGATTTATGAGCTAAATAGTGAATAAAAAATATTACTTAAACTTACGTTTTTATTTCCTTATAATCTAATTTTTCTCTAAAAGATGCATTTAATAAACTTTTCATACCTTCGATTTTTTTTAATGGTTTCCAACAAAGTGATGTTGATTTCAATTATTTTTAACACTTCAAATATCTCATGTTTTAATGATTCTTCATTGGGTTTCTTTGGTTATTATATTTATTCATGGAAGGGAGGTTGGGGTTGAATTTGGATTTACATTTTTTATTTCCCTTTATCATTCTTTACAGGGGAGTTTCCTCAGCTTCCTATTCTTTAGGTTCATTTCTATGGGTAACCTCTTCAAGTTCATATTGTTGTTCACTTCTACCTTCTTATTTCCATGGTGATTCCTCACTGCTTCCAAGCTCCATGACACTCCTTAGTTCGATGGAACTAATGTTTCCTCTATGGTTGGGAATGAATTGTATACGAATCATACTTGACATTTTATTTTTCATTTCATTAATAGAAGTTATGATCTGGTCATTATTCTTAAAAAATTCTTTCATCAAGACCTCCAATTAGGTTTATTGATCTTTCCTTGGTTTTTAGCTTATATAAGGCTGAGAATTCAATCTTTTAAATGGTGGTGGATAATTTTTTTTGAAAAAAATGTTAAAAGGTTAGCCTTTATTGTTGTCTATTTAGAGATATATTATGATTATTATAATATTATATGCTTCCTTGATTAAATATTTGATGCTTTTTTAATGGTATTTGGAACATTCCTTCATAGTTTCTTTAAAATTTAGGATAACCATTCATCAAGTGTTCATAAGAAAATAAAGTTGGAAATACTGAGTGGGTACATTGGGTGTTGTTTTCTAAACTACTCTTATAGAAATTTTTTTCACAAAAGAGGTTAGTTCATCAATTATATTAAAATATATATATTTATAACCCTTCACCTCATTCAGTCCCCATATGTTAGTTTTTTAATAGAACTACTAAGAGTTTGGTGTGATCCTTTCAATCAGCTCTCTGCCTTCAGCAGGTGATTTTTTGAGCAATGCCTCACTAGAGGAAGCATCTAAAATATTTTGATCACTACCCATCAATACTTGATAAATAAATACCATGAAATTATTAAATTCATATTTTTTTTGTGTATGAAGGTTTATTAATCCTTTTAGTCTCTCTCGATACTTATAAAGGGTCCCTCCACTTTCTTGTTTGATTGAATAAATCTCACTCCATACTTTGACATTGCTTGATGTAGAGAAAAACTTTTAAGGGGAAGGGTATATGAAGTTCATCCCAGGTGGTGATATATCTAGGTAGTATGTTGTATATCCACTCCTTGGAAGATCTATCAAGGGATAATGGAAACACTTTATAACTAATTTTATCCTTAATGGCTCCATTAGGTATTAAGCCATTATATATTTCTCCAAATCCACTTAGGTGACTATTGGGATTTTCCCCTAAAAAACCAGGAAATATAGGAAGGTAACACAGCATTCAAATTTGAATATCACAATCTTATTTATTATTCATTAGAAATTTATTGTTCTTGTTGCTGCAACTAGGTTCATAAAGTTATCTTAAAGTAGTATTCAATTGGACTTTATTATATTCTTTGTTTTGATTTTCTAAAGTTCCTCTGGTGGAAGTAGAAAAAGGGGATTAGGATATAGTCAATGGGATAGTGAAAAATTTCCTTTCCAATTCTTTTAGGATTCTAAACATTCTAGGTCTAGCCAGAAGAGTTAGCTCAAACTTAGGAACAAGACCAATGAGTAGAAATGAATTTGATCAGCTACTTTGTTGAAATTAGTTTTTAAATAAAAATCAAACAAAATAAATCTATCATCACCAACAATGGTTTTAGGTGTGATGATCTGCCAATCATTTGGCACATAGTGAATCAAATTTTGAACCCAAGACAAATTTAGTATTAGTGGGACTCAATTTTTCACCATAGAGGAAAGTGTTATGGGTGGGTTGTAATATCATTTTTGGGTTCAATTACTGAAAATATAAATGAATGATAGAACCTGAATGGTTTTAAATTCAATTGAGAAGAAGTTACCTAAATTCAGATATCCCCTTACCTAAAATATTAAATCATTGTTCCAATATTACACTCACTTTTTCTCTATAATCAAGTGATATCTCACTTGATTACTTTCTCATGGAATTTTTGGTTTAATTGGCGGGATGTAATGATAAATGTAACTTATTATATCTTCTAGAATAGTAATTAGAGATATCTGGATATCCTTAAGTTAAACAATTACTCATGATCACAAGAAATGGAAAAGTCCTAAGTGGCCTATATTTTTGATCCTGTAAAGAAGGTAATATTAATTCAAAATACTAGGAATAATAAATCCCATATTTAATATTCAGTTAAAAAAAATCCATTTATTAAATTAAGGGATTATATAGTTAAAATATAGATACTTTTTAAATATATATAGAGAGAAACTCTTTGGTGAAACTGATTAGTGATTAGAGTTCTGTCACTCGAGTTATTACAATGAGAAATAAAATAAAACCAAGAAACAACAGTGAGTAGTGAGTGATTATAGAAGACTACCTATGAGGGAGAGCTCTTCATAGAGTGTCTACCATAATGAATAGTGAATTATTTATTAAAGAACCCTGATGGGTGCTCGGTTTTCATTGAAATTATCCATGTGAGAAACATATATTTCTTTATATTATTTTGGAATGATCATCAATTTAAAATTAAATGCAGTAACTTATTCTTGGTTTGATGATCAATACATCTTGAGGGTTTGGATGGTCTTTTCCTAGAATTTAGAATCTTCCGCAACTAATTTAAACTCCTATGATGATCAAGATCTTTAAAATTTTTAGGTGAAGTGATTTAGTGCTTCATAACACAGTGTATGTCGAAATCCAATTTGAGGAATATTATAGAATAAATGGTCCTAGATTTGGATTTTTGGCCTTGGAAAATTGGACTGGACACCACTATAATTTTTCCTTGAAAACTGGGATGTGTCTTCAAATTCAAACCTGAAAACAGAAGAAATGAGAGAAATTTTTTGAAAATATTTTATGTAATTTAAAAGTGGAACTGTTCCTAGGCAACATCAATAATAGCTTTAAATCATGTTTGGTTCATTATTACAACATTTATATAGTTCTAAATGCACTGAAATGTTTCAATTATCACAATATATGCATTTTTAAAGAACCTAGCTGGTGATTTAGGGTCAAGCGACATCTCTCTACACTTTAATCTAAATAAGAAAAACAAAAACACAAAAAAAATATTTTTTTCAATAGTATGTAATTTTAATAGGGAGGACGTAGTTTCTTCACATTTATCTTAGTACTCCATGGATTTTTCGTGAATTTGATCAAGTAATTTTCATGCATATACATTCAGACAAGAGGTTAGTGGATTGGGTGAAAATAAGGTCACACTGAACCTTCAAATAAAAAGTGTAAGAAAAAAATGTAGTATTGAAAAAAAATTCAAGGATGGAATGAGTTTTTTTCTTCATCATTGGATTACACTCAACATCAGATAGTGTGGTGGAAGCTCTCTTCTTTAGTGGTTCAATGAGATTCAGCAGTGTCGAGTTCATTGGGGAAGCATTACAATTTCTCGGTTCCAATTTAGGGGAACTTTGGTAGGTGGAGCATAGGATTTTCTCAGATCCCTGTATGGTGGTAGGTTGAAAGTGGAGTGACTAGTCTTCCTTTACAATATTGGGGCTCATAGAAATCACATGATTTACTTATTAGTGGATCAGGGTTCATCTTTGGAAATGGTGTTTGAAAATACTTCATTCAGATTCATGTATTTGTTGTGGAGGATATTTTTAACACTGATCATCAACATATGTATTATAGGATGGGGATTTCATATTAATAAGGAACCCATTTGGAACACACTCTACAGGAGGAACATATTTTCAGTTTGATGGTAGGTTGAATATAATTTCAATGGGTTTTGGTGGGTGGTCACATGATAGATTGGTGGAAAACTCACGATATCTTCAGAGAAGTAAGTAGTGGTATGATTGGTTGAAAATGGTGGGTTTGAGGTGAGATCATGGTTATAATAATGATCATGGGAAGAATATGTGATAACTACTATGAGATGGGGGGAAGACGGTAGGTTTGTGGTAGTGTCAGGTAGGTTATAGTATTCATGTGGTAGGTTCCAGTGGTATGATACATGGTAACATGGAATTGACTTTGAGAAAATTTCACATTAGTTATACTAAATAGGAGGACAATGATTAGTTTATGAATTTTTATAGATTTAGCATGATTACTTCAGATTTCAATAGATGGTCACTTGAAGTGAGCATGGGCCCTATGGTTGGTACTTGTAAGTGACTGTGAGAGAGGATCATGACCACTTAGAAAATACTGATTTGGTCAGTTCCCTTTACTTCTTGTGGTCACTATACTATCCATGACATTGTTCCTATGGTCGGTGTAGACTACCCAACCACCTTTACTTTAAGAATTTATTTTCTATTTGTTCAGGCATGATCACATCAGTGACCACTCTTTATTCATGATGTCACTTCGAACCATTGAATTTATCTTTTCAAAATAGAAATTGTTTGGTCCACTATTATAGATACCCTAAGGGGGGGGGGTGAATCAGGGTATGAAAAATTAAAACAACTGCCCCTTTTGTCCTTGTTTTTCTGTTAGACAAAACCCTCTTCTCTCTCCTTCCCATTGAAAAGTATGAATAATCCTTAAAGCATGCACATGACACAAATTTTTTTACATGATTCACCCTCACTGGGATACGTACAAGGAGCATAAACTAGAAGTGTGACAATGTACCAATTCCACTATAATCACACTTCTATTTACAAGTTCGAAGAGGACTCATAGTCCCTCCTAGTTTACAACCACTCACAATTTGAGTACTCACTTCTCTCTCAACTGATGTGAGCTCACTGCTTCTTTAGAAGATCCACTCACAGTTTATAGACCTGTAGGTATATTCATTCCCACTAATGAATGCATCCTCCAATGTATGTAGATGCTCTATTGAAGTCCAAATTTCATCCAATGAGGAATACCACTTTTCCCCTGACCATTGGACAATATCCTTTGGGAAGTACCTTCGCAAAGCACCCTACTTCACGAAGCTCCATATTTCATGAACCTCCAATAAGACTTAGTGAAGATTATCCCTTTTCGTGAAGCTCACACCTTCGCAGAGCTTAGGCGGTCACAGAGCTCAAGTCAACACAGAGACACTTCCTTCATGGTTCTCACTGAGTTAACGTGGAGCACGCCTGTTTCACGGAGCTAGATTAACCTCCATGAAGCCCATTCCTTTTGCGAAGCACACTTCCTTCGCTAACCACCTTCGTGATTCCAGAGCAAAAGATTCTCTTTGAAAACCTTCTTCTTCTCTTGAGGGGGTGGAGGCCTATTTATAGGAAATTCCACCGACCCTCGAATCATCTGTGCGATGTCAATACCACATCATCTCAAATCACAAATCACCAAAATTCCTTCCAATATTCTCTTAATATCGCGAAGCTCCAAAACAATTTTCAGATCGCGGAGTGTTCCGTCAATACCTTCCCACCTTCACGCGAAGCTCCACTCGCAATATCGTTCGCCACTATAATGCTCTTCAACGTTTCTGTTTGCGAAGCTCATTTTTATCGTGAAGAATCACCCTCAACATTTTTCTGGTCTTCGAGAAATCCAATCCATGAAGCCTATCTTTACAAAATTCATGCCTTTTCCATATTTTGATGGGATCTTCAAGGATATATTCTTTTCACAATGCTCACCAAACTACAAATTTTGGACCCCAAAAATTTGGCAAACACTTGAAAATGGACCCACCTTGTATTTGTTCTTTTGTACCGCCTCTAGATCATCCATTCCTTTTTCATGGTTCTTTGTCAATGTGGATGGTCAAAAACATCTCTAGAACTAGACAATTCTTCACAGAAACCTCTATTGTCAACAAACACAAGCAACCGAAAAAACGCTGTAATGATAACTTGAGGTATTTTTGTCCAACATAAATAAAAAAATAATATTTTAGTGTAGATTTTTTTCTAGTTAATTATAGGAAAAATAAAACAATTTTAATCACAATTTCAATCTCTAAAAAAATTAACCCCTAAAATAAGATCAAATTCATTTAAATCAACCAATTCAAATCAAAATATACAAAACATAGTATTTTTAACCATTTTAAAATCAAATTAATTTATTGATTTGAAAATTAAAATAAAAAATTCACTTTTTTAAATAATTATAATTTTTGGATTTTCTTTTAATTCAAAAAGTCTTAAAAAATTTAAACATAAAAAATAAATCCATTATAGAATTTAAATTCTAAATTAAATCCAGAAAAATTTATTTCATGTTTTGGAATTAATATATAGATTTAATATTAATTTCATAAATAAATATATCAATAAAACAATGTTTTAGTCCAACTTATAATAAATTCCAAAAAATATCACATGGTACCAAAAATGAATGAGTTATCCGATATTTGAATTAATAATGGGGTTATTATAAATAAAAATAAATTATAATTTTCAATAAATTTGGTTCACTTATGATTAAAATTTGATTTTCATGATTTAGGAATAAGTAATATCTATCTAAGATATTAATAATTTGGAATATGGAATAAATTATAGATGGAAACTATTTGAAACATGAAACCAAATGATGGATTAAAAGAAATCAAGTAATTATATTTACTTTTGTTTGTTATCTTAAGGGTAAAAGAATCCATCAACTCTAAAAAATGGGTTTTGAAATGAATATTTTATACTTATAAAATCATTTATGATTAATTTATAATCTTTTATCTCTTTGGGGAAAATGAAATTTTAATTTAAAGATTCATCCTCTATAAACTTATTATTTTTCTTAAAATAATATTGTTCATGAGAATAATCGCCATATTATTTAGCACTGATTTCACTTCCATGTCCATATTAAAACATTATGACACCCTATAAGTCACTGTTATGTGTATTTTTGATCTTCCTTTTATCTTTTGGTTCATTTTGTATTTTCTGGGTGCCAAGGAAAATTTTGAGTTTTTAGGGGAGGCAAACCAAGGTGCATGGTTTCTCTAACAATGTTGGAGTGCTTGGTTTTGGATAGTTCACTTTTTCATAGATTGATAACGGGTTTTCAAATCATGAATAGGCCAGGAGAAATTATAAAACCTATTTTTTTAGATGAAGTATCCCCCACATGGTTGTCACATGGTTTTCTTAACCATGCAGTTTTCCCGACAATTTTTTTTTAAATTTTTTCTAAAACACCTGTGAAATATTTTTAATCCCTTAACATCATTTCACCTATATTGCATGAAAATCACCACTCCCTTAGTGTTTAAGCTTCTTCCTCTCATTTTTCCTGGATTATCCATTGATACTTGGTGGTTTGGCTTGATGTAAGTCATTTTCTTTGACTTTTCTTCATCCTTTAACCCTTATTATTATTTTTATTATATTTCCATGGAAGTATCCATAGATAGTGGTTTGGATGAACATAGGGTTTTTAATGTGTTTTTGGTTTTATTTCTTTTCCCTTAGACATGTGAGGCCTTCTCTTTATTTATTCTAGGGGTGATCATTGTAGGTAACAAGGTTGCAACCATTTTCGAGTTATGTGTCTATATTTAAGGGTATTTTCTATGAATTACCATTGAATTCTAAATCAAATTTAGTTTATGATTGTGTAATTTTAAAATGGATGATTCATGGTTGATGTCTATACCATGTTTGATGTGTTCAATGCTTTGGTTTGAAAATTGGGAATTTAAAGTGAGGTTTCTAAATCAGTTTGGATTGAGTGCACATCAAATTCTTGATAAAATGAGGCAAAGGGATTTTATTATTTCAAATAGATTTATAAAGTTATTTTAGAAAAGTTTTTAAATTGTGGAAAGGTTTTTTAAAAAATGGTCATATTTTTTTATTAAAGTGGTTTGGGAAATGTATTTGAATGTGTGGATCTTGGAATATGATTATGATCAAAAAATGAGTAGCACATGGGAATACCGAGGGTGTGGGTGTGGGTTGTCCAAGGGATCATGGGAGCCTCTGGAAGGAAGATCGAGGGATATTCTCTTGGTTGTACAAGGGACCATGAAAGACTTTAACATAAAGACTATGAGATTTTCCACTTTTTTGGCTAGGAGACCATAAGAGCTCTTGGATATGGTCTTAAATAATACCATGATAAATTCCACTTTGTGGGTCTAGATAAAAAACTTTGTTAAGTTTCACTCTGAATAGACCATTGTGGTTAGAGACATTGGTGTACTTTACTCATTTCATGCTGAAATTTATGATTTTATTCATCTTGTTAGTCCCTTATTTATATGATATCATTTGTTATTCCCATTTTCATTTATATGGTTATATGATGTTTATGCTTATGCTTAACCTTGTTATGATTTATTGAGTATGTTGATAATAATATGTCGTATGGACTTGTTTCCTTATTTTTAGCCATTTTGGAATTTTCTTTTGGAAAAAATATATTATTTAAAGGGAAAGAAAATGTATTTAAAATGTTTATTTAAATATAAATGGATTCAAATTGAAATAGTTATGTAAAATAATTTACAAACTAGTTAATTGGTTTTCATGGTTTTAAAATACATAAATATATTCATGGCTGTATCATATTGATCTTTGTGCCTAAAACCTTACATACACCTTTGAGAATATATACAATTTTTTATGCGAGACATTGGTAAAGGCAATGGCACTATATATATCGGTGGATCTTATTAATTACAATAGTTTGTTGATTTAATAGAGGATATGGGGTCTCAATAGGTTGGTTCATATATAGCTATGTAAGAGTTGACCCTTTTGGGTGTGTATTTAGCCCATTTTCCCTTCACCATGTTTTTAGTTTTGATCTTCATTCTAGAGATACCATATATATGTCCTATCATTGCATGTTTTTTATATGATGTATGTTGTTTCTTATGGTATTTTCTTAGACTTTTATATATTATTCTAGGTGTTTATCTGTTATTCAGTTACCTCTAAAGATATTAGGGTATCCATTCCATTTCATGGATGGGTCATTCCAGTTTACAATAGTTGAAACCATTACCAAGTATATCTTTGCTACTCCTAGTGCTTTTCTTCAACCTATGGAGATCGGGAATATGATTCGGGCCTTATGGAATACCGGTTTGGGTGGAAAGTCAGGTTGACCCAAGACAGTTAGTTATAAAATGGTATTAGATTACTTTTGATTCTATAAGTTAGTAGTAGAATGGATCTAGTACCATTGACACTTGTGAGGTAGGAGTGGGGAGTGCCTAAAAAGCTCTTATTTATGTTGAACCTCATGTTTCAATGGGTTTTATGGGATTTTATCTATTTTTAAATTATTATTAAGGGTTTTTTTGATGATTTTTTAGGATTTACCTTTTTTTTGAATCTCAGGGTGAGCGTGGGGGCTGGATTGAGTTTTGGGGTGAAAATAGGAAGGTTTGGGGGAGGATCAAGGTTACAAAACATGGTTATTAGTAACAATGTGTAGATCATTTGGACTTGTTTTCCAATATCTGGTGAAACCTTCCTAGTTAGTGCTTGGTTTTCCTAATCATGTTTCAAATTCATGAACATTGGTAAATGCCTCAAATTTTGATGTTTTTTCTTTTTCATCATTTTTAGTTTCTTTTGATGATGATGCTTCTAGTTGTAACCTATGATGAAGGTGTATTTTGGTTTATTTGATGTGATTTGAGAATTAATTATGTATTAATTGTGCTTATATCTTGTGTCTTCTAGAAAATGCCTCCCAAAAGGACCTCATTTAGGCTTATAGATGGTGTTATGAAGAATACCCGACAAGTGAACCCTCAATTTGATCTATATATAGAGGAGTCCATGAATCATATGATCCATTCCTTGGGTCATGTGGTTATTCAGGAGAAGAAATAGATAATGGAAAATACTAAAGAGTTTACTAGGTAGAATCTACTTATCTCCCATGTTGACTAAGGACCCAATGATCCTGAGGAATGGTTTGGTAACATTAAGTTAATCTTTGAGTTTTTAAAGACCCTTGAGACCTCCAAGGTAGGATTCATCACTTATTTTCTAAAAGGGCCTGATAGTAATAATTGGGAATCAATGGTTCTTGGAATGTGGAATGAGAATATTGCATGGAATGATTTTAAAACATCCTATAGTAGATAGTTCTACCCAAATACCTTGAGGGAGAATAAGGACAACAAATTCTTGAAGTTGGAGTAAGGAGTCCATTTAGTGATAGAGTATTTCACTCAGTTTATCATGTTGGTTCATGTTTATCTATATCTCCTTATAAATGAATACATCAAGGGTTAGTGCTTTGATATGGGATTAAATCAAGAGATAAAGTCTATGATCATTCTTATCTATTTACCAACCTACATGGAATTGGTTGACAAGGAATATTGGAAGAGGGAGATCTAAGAGGGAATACAAGTCTTAGGGTTATTCCTTTGGTCATGGTATCCAAATTTATTTTTGATTTAGAAGCATAAGCGGGAGCTTTCTCACCAAGATATTGGAAATATCACTCAAGAGTCATTGGGTATAACTCTAGTTGTTTCTAAAGGGTATAATATGGGTTTCTAGTATCAGTGTAGGAAGGATGGCCACAACAAGCTCAATGGACCATAGAATCTGAGGGTGTGCCACTAGTGTGGACATCTTGGCTATATTCAAGGCTTCCATCAGCTCTTTCCATAGGGTAGTAGTGTAGGATCCCCATTATTCAAGGGTTATCAGGTACTACTTGATGCTACGAAGGGTGGAGGATCTTGCCCTTGGGGAAAGGTGGATTCTCACTAGGTGAAACAAGATTAGGGTGGGAAAGAGTCTACACATATTTATGCATTTAATGTCATATTAGATAATTTAGATTCTAGGCCAGCCACCATGAGAGTTTTGATATTTGTTTCCTCATACATTTAATATATTCTATTTTATTTCTTTACATCCTATTAATTAATCATGCTAAAATTTATTAATTCTTTTGGTATATGAGTGGAGTTGATGTCTTTTGTTTTTGATTATATTACCCCATTGGGTAGAAATAAGGAGTGGGGTTTTAAGTTCCTAGAATTCCTTGTTTTGGTTTTAGATATGGAAGTTATTGGGGATTTCCTCATTTTCAACATGGATGTTTTCAAATTTATCATTTTTTATATTGGTTGACCATCTTCAATGTGTATATTGGCTACTATCACCACATGTTTTGGTTCCTTACCCCTAGTAAGAGAATTAACAAATTTCAGGGTGAGTGGGATCTAAAATCAGAGAGGGTGAGACCAGTCACTTCCCATTTTTATATGGTCTCATACTACTTATCTAGGATATTATTTAATGCTTCTAAGAAGAGTTCAATGGGTAGTCTTTAAGTGTTCATGGATAGGTATCCTGATTATTTCCATATCCTTTTTATGGGTTTCCATCCTAGTGAAATTTAATGATTACCATCAATATTTACCACTAAATGATCCCCATTTCCTTACCATAATATTTGATGGATTCAACTAAGCTGATAGAGATGAATATTCAGTTAGATGATCTTGAGGGAACCAAATCCATCTATTCCAAAATTTCACTATGGTCTTTGCCAATGCTTTTTGAAAAGAAGGTGGATGGAATCCTCTAATTTTTCATAGACTATCATTACCTTAATCAAGTTACCCTAAATAATAAATACCCCTTGACTAGAATTGATGACCACTTTGATCATATCATATGGGTTTGTTATTCTTCAATGTTTGATTTTAGATTTGAGTACCACTAGCTGAGGTTCTGAGAAGAGGATGTTAGGAAAATCACTTTTCAAATATGGTATGGGCATTATGATTATTTTTTATGCCTTTTTGGATTACTGTTACTTATGTTGTCTTTATGTATTTAATGAACCACATATTCCAATACCTTTTGGACTCCTTCATGGTTGTGTTTTTTAACGTCATCTTGGTGTATTACAAGATGAAGGAGGATCACGCTAGCCATCTAGAGGTTCTTTTGGGAATTTTGAGAGAGAAAAATCTATATGAAAAGATTTATAAATGTTATTTTTGGTTTTATGAAGTTAATTACTTAGGCCACATGATTTTCTAGAGAGAAGTTGTAGTGGATCATGAAAAGGATTGAGCAGTTTTGTCTTTGAACCATCCCATGAATATTTCCGAGATCAAAAAATATTTAGGCCTATTTGGGGTTTATAGATGATTTTTTCAAGACATCACTCGGATAAATTATTCATTAATAGATTTGAAAATCGAAGGGTTGATGTTCAAATAGGATGGGAGGTTTTAGTGTTTGTTTGAGCAGTTGTAGGAAAATTTTTCATCCACACCAATCTTTATTCTTCCTAAGAACGTGAAAGATTATGATGTGTTTTTTATACTTCTTTTGTGGGATTGGGGTTTGTGATGATTTAGGATAACCATGTTGTGTCTTATGGATCACAAAATTTATGCCCACATGAAAAATTTGTCACAACTATGACCTAGAATTTGAAACTGTGACGCATGAGTTCAATATTTGGTGACATTATCTCTTTGGTGAGTGTTTTATTATTTACTAGGATAAAAAAGACTAAGTATATTTTCACACAGAGGGACTTGAACCTTTGATAGAGGCATTTGGTAGAATATCATCTGAAATTTGATTTTGATATTTCTTATATTAACATGAATGGAAATACCGTCTCCAATGCTTTGAGAAGGAATATTTTGTTGTAGGTTGTTTGTGAATCAAAGTATGATTGGTTCCTAATGAGTTTATTTTTGAATCTGAGTCTGGTGGTGGAGGATGATGGGGGGTGGGTGTTTTTTCTAGTGTGTAGGATAAACCTTATCTCATTAATCTGGTTAGGATTGATCAAGTATCCATATTATAGTTCCATAAAATTAGCAGTATTCAAAATAGTGGGGAGACCTAAGGTTATTGGAATTGGTCTCATGATGGTTCTATCCTTTTCAGAAAATGGCTAGTTTTTCCTATGAGTTTGACGCATGAAGTTTTATATGAGGTGAATCATTCTAGTTGGTAAGAGAAATATGGGGCTACCAAGATGTTTTATACCTTTAAGAGTTAGTATTTTCGGCCCAATATGATATGTGCAATGGAAGATTTTGTTTCGTGATGTTTTACTTGTTAGTGGTTTAAAGCAGAGCATTCGAGACCATCCAATTTATTTCAGAATCTTATCATTCTCATGTGGAAGTGAGAAGATATATTGATGAATTACACTGTCTTACTACCTTTTACTCTGAGTGGATGGGATTTTATATGGGTGATTGTTGACCATTAGATGAAATCATCCCGTTTTATACCCATTAGGGTGTAGATGAAGTTATAGGTTCTTAGATGCCTATATGTTCAAGATGTTAGTAGGATTCATAGAGTGACCTCCACTATACTTTCTGATCAGGATACCCATTTTACTTCTCAATTTTAGAAGGTTCCCCATGAGGCTTTAGGAACTGAGCTAAGGGTGAGCACTGTGTACCACCCATATAAGGATAGTCAGTCTGAGTGGACCATCCAGGCAATCTAGGATCTGTTGTGAGCATGTGTGCTTGATTTTCGAGGTTTTTGGGAAATAAACCTATCATTTGATGAGTTCTCATATAATAAAAATCATCATTCCTTCATCAGGATGGCCCCATTTAAGTCCTTATATCGGTGGACATTCCAATCCCTGATGTGTTGGACTGAGGTGGTTGATCATTCTTTATTGGGACTAAGTCTCATCTAGTAGATGAAAAATATAGTACAAAAAATTCTACAAATTTCAGAGATAGATCAGAGTCCCCATAAGTTGTTTTCCGGTCGACATCATCACCCAATGGAATTTCAGGTGGGTGATTAGGTTTTTATTAGAGTGTCTATTTTTCTAGGACACCATCACTTGGGAAAAAACGGAAAGTTGCCATCGTGTTATGTTGAGATGTTTCGAGTTAAGGAAATTCTTGGGAAGGTATCCTATTGATTAGATTTTATACCATGAATGAACTCGATCTATGAAATCTTCAATGTCTCACAATTGAATAAATACCATCCAGATGCATCTTATATCTTATAGTGGGAAGATCTATAGTTTTATCTTAATGAAACTATTGTGGAACAACCTATTCATATCATGGATTATCCAAATAAGGAGCTTCAAGGTATATATATCCCATTTATTAGTATTCTCTACTAGTATGGTAGATATAACCATGAGAAATGAGAGCGAGAAGCTTTAGGGTGCTTTATCCTCACCTATTTTCTTCTAAGGATTACCAAGGTGTTTCTGGGTGGAAATTTTAATAGTGGTGAGTTTTTCTGCCCACCGGGTGATTGATTTGTCTATTTTTTATCTTTAATTTATATTTTGGTTCATTTTTAATTTTCCAGGTGTTGTGGATAAAAATATTTGTTCTCATATGATGTATACCATAAATCATTGTTGGTGCATGGTTTTTCTAATTGTGTGGCTAACCATATGAGGGCCAGAGGTTTAGTAAAGCACATTTTTTCAAGGTTTATATATGGTTTTTCAAACCATGAAATGACTAAGAGAAACTGTGTGGCTTTTTTTGGGGAGAAAATATCTTATACATGTTTGGAACATGATTTTACAAACCATGTGGCCAAAATATGTATTTTTTCCAACATAATAATATTTAGGATTTTTAGAAAAATACCCATGATGAATTTTTAACCCATTGGCCTCATTTATCCACCCTTTCATGTGTAACCCCTCTCCATTGGTATTATAGCTTCCTCCTATCCGTTTTGGTGGATTATCTTTGGAACCTTAGAAATTTGTCTTGAGTTAAGTCCTTTTATTTGAGTTTTATTCATCTTTTACCCCTTCTTATAATATTTCATCCATTTCCATGGATATATGGAGCCATATATGATGATTAATCCAAACCTATGGTTTTTAATATAGGTTTTAGTTTTATTTATTACCTATTAGGTGAGTCTACTAAGCACACAGTGGAAGCCCCAAAAATAGGGTTTTAAAAAAATTTCACCGATGATCGACATGAAATCATCCACGTTAGCAAATCGCTGACTGATATAATATGAGAATCTTGTGTGAATAATATTATGCACAAAAATTAATACCACAAAATACCTATTTTAGATCTGATGTTGTGTTCAATGTATGCTCACTGATGGAAATCTCTACTCAAAGAATCTAAATTTGAATTCCTATAGATCTTCCGTTTTCTCTTTAGGAAACTATGGGAGCACCGATCAATGAATTCACGATGGTAGTGCAGATATTTGATGATTCCTTCGATGCTTTGATGATCACCACATCGCCTTGCTTATGATGCATGAGAGATAGCTGGATCTAAGCTCCTTTATCTAGAGCATCTCTCTCTCTCTAATACATGAGGGAGAAGAAGAGAGAGATAGGCTGTGAATAGTTTATGGAAAATCCATCCCCTTCTCTATTTATATAGTGTTATAAGATTATTCAATATTGTCTCCATGACCCCCTAATATTTAACACTCTCTAAATGGCATATTATGACTAATAAATTAGGTTATCAATATTATTATCACCTTCTTATAATATAATAAATATATTACATGATAATAATTGATCCATTAACTCGACTCATAATTCCCGCAAATATTAAATGAACTTTGAATTTTTTAAACTAATACTCATGCAATTAATATTTTTATGTATTTACCTCAAAAATTGTAAATAAATTTAATAAATAAATTCAATGAAAATTATTCTTAACTTGAATAATATTAATTTATTTATTCCATTTTTGATTGTATTTATTTGGACAAAACTCGGACCCTAGTGGTGGGGCCCACCATGTCCAATATACCTATTCCACTGAATAGGGTGGATTCTTGAATATGAAATTGTGTGTGACACTCTAGGACCTTATCTTGATAGTATTGAATATTATTCATAGTCCAAGAGTAGGATCTAGTAACCCATCATGGCCCATAAATAGACAAGGATAGTCATATCAATGACAACCAGCCTATGAACACGGATTGTGCAATATAATCTCTTTGTCTATAATATCTCATAAAGCAGGATGCACACCCACGTCATCAACCTTTTCTTTCTTTATTATTTTTTGATCTAATTGGATGGATTTACCCTCAACATTGAGGGACATGGTCTTATGAAGGTACTAACATCTTGATCAACAATTCATGAGATAAATTACTTCCTTAATATAAAAGAAAAAATATCTTTTCTTAATCACTCAACCAATTCTATACCACCAATGACGCACCAAACACAAGCTTCCTCGCTATGATTTCATTATCATGATTTTTTCTTACATCAAATTACATGATCAGATGACACACATTAGTAATGATATCAAATCAGGAGACCATTACATATGTCTATATAGAGGAACAACCAATTACATCTAAAATATGTGGTGTTACTATTGGTGGTTCTGTCCTCATGATCTCTCTACGAGAGATCACCAAGTGCGAACATAATGAGAAGTATCAATACTTATGATTCCTCAAAACCTAATATTAAAACATTTACTACGTCTATTTAGTAAGATGTATCTAGACCATGTGATATTTATTTAAGATTAGTTTCATAGTATCTCAAGGGTCTCATTATATAATAGGATGTTATATATCCTTTTGATACCACAATTAATCTATAGACATTACCATCTCAATAGTGGATTCTAAAAATTCTACACAATAATGGTACGAAAACATCATGCATATCTAATAGTATAAGTGATATTGTTAAAGAAATTACTACATAGTTGGGTCTAGGGCTCCCTCTTTTACAACATTAGGTGTGTGACTTCTTCTCCTTTGTATTCCGAGTGGTTATTATTGGAGGCGACAAGGTCATAACCATTTCCATGGTAGGTGTCTTAATTTATTGTAATTTTCCATGGATTACCTTTAAATTTTAATTTACCTTTGATTTATATCTTTTAAAATGTAAAATAGACTATTTATAGTTGATGTTTATACCATGTTAAATGTGTTTAATGGTTTGGTTTGACAATTGGGTGTTTAAAGTGAGTTTTCTAAATGGGGGTGTCTTGAGTGAACACCAAATGTTTGATAAAATGGATAAAATGGATTTTATTATTACAAATGAATTTTTAAATATATTGTAGTTGTGGTTTTACATTTTGGAAAGGTGATTTAAAATATGGTCATTTTATTTTATTAAATAATCTTGTGAAATGGCTTTGGATTTGTGTCCCTTATGATTTGATTGTGATTTGAAATGTGTAGTATAGGGAATTCCTAGGGTGTGATAGGGATTTTTCCAAGGGACCTTTAGAGACTTTTGTAGGAATACTAAGAGAGATTCCATAGTTTATCCAATGGATAATGAGATCCTTTGGTAGGAAGATTGTGGGAGCTTCCACTTATTTGGACAAGAAACTTTGAGCTCACATAGAGTTGTTCCTGAGGAACACTAGGAGATATTCCACTTTATTGAACCTCCTAGAAAACTTTTTTGAGTCGCTATAACATTATAACCTTTTTGTTATATACCTTGGTGAAAATTACTCATTCTGGGTTGACATTTTTACTTTTATGCATTTTTTTGTTCTCTGTTGAAGTGATATAATGTGTTATGACCATTTATATTTATATAGTTATATAATGATGATGATGATGATTTCCCTTGTCATAATATTTTAGGTATTTTAAGAATTATATTATGTATGGCCTTTCATATTTTTTTGAGAAATGATGGTTTTTTTTGGGAAAAACTAACTTATTTAAAGGAAACCCAATGGGATTTCAACGGGTTACTTAAAGTGAAATGGTTTCAAAGTGGAATAGTTTTCTAAAAGAGTTTTCAAACTAGTTTATTAGTGTTCATGTTCCTCAAATTCATAAATAGATATTTGGTGTTATTCTATTGGGATTTTTATTTTATTCCCTACATATTCCATTGGGTAGTTTTAGATTTTTTTTTGCTAGAAACACATACAAAAAATTGAACTATGTATATTGGTGGATCTTCTTGATTACCACCATCAGTTTTCTATAGTGGATACATGGTATCACTATGTTGTCTCATCTAGAGCTATTTTGGGGATTATCCTTTTGGATGTACATTTAGTCCATGTTTATCCCTTCCCTTGTTTTTAGTTTTAATATTTCGACTGAAGATACCATCAATATATCCTATCATGGAATGTTTTTTATATGATGTATATTGTTATTTATGGTATCTACTTTGTCGTTATTGTGTTTCACTAAATGATTATTTTTTATTATATTTTATCTGATGATATTGGTGTGGATATACTATTTCATGGATTAGTTATGCTGGTTTACTATGGGTGAAATCATTCAAAGTGGATATTTTCTATGCCTAATTCTTTCCTCTAGACCATGGTGACCAAAAATGTGATTCGAGCCTTATGGTATGTTGGATCAGGTTGTAGGTTGGGTTGACCTAGGTCAATTATTTAAACATATCCATTTTATTTCATCCATATTCAAAACCTATATTATGTTTTATTTTGGGTGACCTCCATATTTCCATTTCCCTCATTTAAAAAGGATGTATTACAATCTCTATTTATAATGTGGGTTTTCAAAAAATACTTTTTTAAAAAAATTTAAAATTGTTTTCCATTTCATTATTGTATGTTTTATATTTCACTCTATCTAATTGATTTTGAAATTTTTTAAAACCCTTTACCATCATTCATGAGATAAAATTATTTTGGTTGAAAGTGTTTAAAGGGGATAGAATGTAAAAGCTTGATATTTGTTTAATATGATGAGGCCAATGACAACTTTTTATTAAGGAAATAAATCCTTCCATTCAACTAGGTTGATATGAAACACTTATATGACATGATGGATTAATATCTTAAAGGTGAATTACAATTTTATGGCTGGATTCCCCTATATATTTGAAAGATTAACAGATATCCCATAGGTCAAAGTTGAGTATCCACACTTTTCATCATGATCCCAATATTATTGTTGTAAAACCCCCTACTAGAAACCTTTTCATTTCATTTCCACATCGTCATGTCATGGAATTTCACCATTATTTTACCCATGTCTAGATATATGGACAAATGATAGGTGTCACTGCACCCATAACACTTTCATGCTTCCCACCCAACAATGCTTACATGTATCCATTCCATACTTTTTTCCTCGATGTGCCACTTCACCTTTTTGTTCATCACCAATCACATGACATGTCATCCTCTCTTGTAAGAATAATATTGTTTTTCTTCCCTTATAAACGTTCTGTATGATCTCCCCTCATGACTATAATGTTAGAGGGTTGGCTGATAGGTTCCAATGCACTTATCACCCTTTCAAGCTCCCACCAAAAAATTCTATGTAAAAAAAAAGATGCACAACCTAAATATTGTGATTTTCCAATTAGATAGTCACTCTACACCACATACGACTCCATGTGGCTCAGATGCCCTATGTCATGAAGGCATATGGTGGACCTAAGGCTCTATGGCCTAAAGGCCCAAATATTTGGCTCATAGCCCCAAATTAGTTGAATAGTTTTATTGCTATAGTAACCACCACAGTACCTTCTATATTTCTACTACAGGAAATTAGAAAACCACCCCTTCCTAGTTTTGAACCTAGGTCTTTCAGATGACAATCAGGAGCCTGTACCACTTGGTTAAAGGCTCATTGGTCTAACACCTTGAGATTTTTATTATATATTACTTAATGTAAATGTATTTTTTATTTATTAAAATGAAAGGTAAAAAGAAAAAATATTATGAATATACAATGTGAAAATAAATGAACTCACACTCATTAATAGTTTATATGAAATAAGGTTAAGAATGTTAGATGTTTTAAAATGGTCATTTTCTATGAAAATAGTTTTATTTATATTTTTTGTTTTAATTTAAAAGATAAGTAAATGAATTTTATAATATTAATTTCACAAAATTCACTTCATTTTTTAATTCACCATATAGAAACTAGGTTAGGGTAAAAGTGTTTTCAATTTTCTAAAATGGTTTCATTTTGGGGGAATAGTGAAATTAACATTTTCTAAAATATTCTAATTTTTGTGAAATCGCCATGATATAAGATTAAATTAAAATTTTATAAATCCTTTTTATCAAATAAATATGACTTTAAAGAGTAAAATAAATCTTTCAAAAAAATTATTCTGAATTTTTAGTCCCATGATTTACTTTCTTGGACGTAAGTTATATTTTATTCGAATTAAAATATTTTTTGAATATTTTCATTTGATTGTGTTTCTAGAGGATTCCATTTAGTGATTTACTGTTTTAAATGTCATATAAAAAATTTTGTTTAATTATAATGCAATTAAATACATTAAAATAAATAATATGAATAATTTTAGTGTAACATATTTTTTATGCTTAAAACAAGCATTTTTATACTTACTATTTTTCTTTCATTTTCCTTAATTATATTAAAAATAATTTGTTACAACATTATAAATTAAATATTATAAAATGGATTCCATATATTCAATAGTAATTTCTAAATTTGGTAATTATATACCATTTATTTTTGGTAATATAAATTAATTACATGGGTAAAACATTGTCACCTCGATAAAGATAAAAATGGGTTAAACAATGTTAAAACTGTGAGATATGTTATCTAAATATATAAAAAACATTCATTTATTTCATTATATGTGTGGATTTTGACCATACTCATCTTATATTCTATATAATACAAAATTTTAATTTCCTTGTCTAATTAACCTTATATTAATTTAAGAAAAGAATAACTATAAAAAGTCACTCTATTTATTTTAATATCTCTAATAGGTTGTCATAGAGATAAAAATAATTTATAAATGGTTATAAATAACTATTTTTAATGTGAATAAAATATTTTTTTTATATTAATTTATATATATTTTTTATTATTCGTATTATTACCTTGAATTCTTATTCAACGTCGACAGAACGCTTGTGCAAGCAAGAGAAAATTCAAGTAAATGATTCTAATAAAATTGAAGTAACATTTTTTGGATTAATTATGGTGTTACAAGAATTTCATGGATACTTATAAATTATTAATTATGGTTAAAGTTCCTATATTCTAATTCTATTATTATCTTTATGGGTTTAATGCCCAAATTTGTGAATAGTCATGAAAATAACATTAAATGATATATATAATGTTTGAAAAATAATTTTAAATCATTATAAA
Source organism: Viscum album (assembly GCA_963277665.1). Taxonomy (NCBI): domain Eukaryota; kingdom Viridiplantae; phylum Streptophyta; class Magnoliopsida; order Santalales; family Viscaceae; genus Viscum; species Viscum album. The sequence continues at coordinate 156,835,696 of OY728138.1, forward strand.
ATATTTAAAATCCTATATTTACTCATTTTAATTGGAAATTTCTTGTAATATTATGCATTTTTCATGAATGTTCTACTTAGTGTTTTTAAAATTATTTGTTTTTCCCTAAAAAATTAAATATTTGTGAAAACACCCTTGATTTTTACTTATAAAAGGGGCTTAATCTTACATTTCTTAAGACATATATGAGTTAGGTTTTTTCATAATACTATGCCTAAATCCCACTTAAAAATTACAATAAAACGATCCTAATCCTATAGAGTGATCAAGTTTATCTTATCCAATGGCTTTATGTTCAGTTGAAAGGTTGCATCTCAAATATCGAGGTAAGGGTTTCCAAGCCTCTTTCATGTTTCTTAATTGTGATTATATATCTTGAAATAATATTAAACCTTAATATAAATTTACTTTATTATTAAATAACTATTTAAATGGAACCTAATGGATCATGTTATTATGGTGTATCACTTTTTACCTCATAATGAACTCTTCTCTAGAATCCATTATTATGTTAAAATTTGAGGATTTCAAAGATAATCTTTTCATTTCAAATTGTACTCTTATTTTTTAATAAGAAAAGTGGTATCTCAAAAAGTATAATAAATTAATTTTTTATTTACTATAAAATTTATTTTACAAAGAAAAAATATTAACTAAGTTTATGATCATTTTAAACTCTTTAGAAAAATATCATTCATCATGGTGGTTTTACAAAACCTAAATAATAATGATGTTTTCGTGAATTTAAGTATCTCATGGGTATTATAAAAAAATTATTTTATGATTGAATATAAAATTAATATTAAATTAGTTTTATGAATATTATTATATAATGTTAAAATATTCATTATAATAATGAAATTAAATGTAAACCATAAGAACCATGTTCTTACTTTGAGGTACAATTTTCTTCTATTCTTTTTCCTTGAGTTATTTTTGGAGAAAATAAGGGGAAATTGGGAAAATGGTCGTTTTAGTGTTACATGTCATGTAATACTATATACATTCCATTTAGTATGACCATGCAGGATAGGGATACATGGTGTGTAACCATGTTGGAATGTGAGTGAAGAAAAATCCACTACATGCTGTGTATTTCCTGATACACACCGTATAGTCATGTCAGCAGGTTAGTGCAGGATGCTTAAAGTAAGTCAGTGAAATTATGAAAATTAAAATGATATACACGCCATTTATATGGATTTACACACTGTGTAATATTTTTTCTTAGATTAAATAAGGTAGTAGACTCTTTCTTCTATTTTGGACAGAAGACTCACCAGGTTAAAGAAGCAGGAGCGCCGAGGACTGTTTCTCCTCTAAATTTATCATCTGGACTTCAATACCTTCATCGTCGATCTCATTTGAATCCTCTCGGTAATATATTTATTCTTCTATATTTGTTCTTTCTAATTTATTTTCATAAGTAGGTTATTTAAGGTTGATTTTTTATTCTTGTTTCTTAGATCTATATCATTCTAGATCAAATTAGATCTCAGATATGGACAAGGAGAGTCGTACTATGACAAGGTAAGAGGTCTTGTGACTCTTGTTAATTGTTGATATGTTTATATGTGTCTTTGTGACACACTCCCTTTTTTAGGATGTTGTCTTGAAGGGAATTTGATCCTTATTATTACCTATCATTGTTCTACCAATTAATTCAACGAATTAAAGCATGTTTATATTTGTTGATTGATTAAGGGCCACCAAGTGGGTGAGTTTACATTGGATGACTAATGTATAGCCCTTTTTTCGGAGGATTTTCATGGACGTGCCTTAGTTTTCCCTTTTTTGGGTTGTTTAAAATGTGCTTGATTATTATCTGGAATTGCAATTACGTAAAAATTGTTAGTGTTTGATTATAGATTTGGGATTGTGTTTTCCCCATTGTTATTCAGTGTTTTTTCTTGTTAAGCATGTTGGAATGTTTTATTAAATTTTAATGAGTAAATGGTAATAGAATTGGTTGATTTATGGGTTCATCTTAGAACACCATGGACAAACTCTCATGACTATTGTACCATGAACCTTGGGTGACACAGGGGTTCAGCTTGGAACGCCATGGATGAACTCGAAAGGATTTTGATTTATATGTCATCCTCCAAATATTTTTTTTATTATTTTCCAAGAGCCACTTTTAGGGTAAGAAGTAATTGAACAACCACAATGGGCCAGCAATAGAAAGATTCAAAAACCAAATTCAAATTTCAAAACCAAACCGCATCATCACCATTATTGATCACGTGACACCTCCATCACATGCCCACCATCAGTTGCACATCCATCAGGTACATCACTCTGTCATCACACCAAAACATCTTTCCAAAAATCATCACCGATGAAACCCACTAGAAAGAACATCATCTCCACTGAGACTCAACATCTCATCATCATCATCTGGTTGAAGACACTGAGCCACTGAGACAAAGAATATCAGAATGGGCCAAGAACCTCCACAGGCAACAAAACATGAGGCACCAATCACCTCAAAACCAAAACCAAAAATGACAACTGCATTCAAAATTCCCATAAAAACCCTCCAACACCACCATCAATCAACCGTCACCTACAGAGAGAAATATATTCATGAGAAAATAGTGATCCACCAAAGTATCCCTTTCCACAAACATCAACCATGTCATCGACGACCACCAAGATAGAAAACACCCAAAATACCAAAGAGAACAAAGCTCTGAACAAAAAGCATAAACCTCAACACCTTAAAACAATAAACACTTTAAAGAAGAAAAATAAATAGGGGAAGACCGAAATGGGGAAGAAGAGGGGAGACTGGGGACTAAAACCTCAGAGAAAAGAGATGTATACACCTTAAAGATCCCCATCCACTGAGTCGTTGATCCCAAAGTCTCAAGAATACAACTCTCTCGAACTGACTAGGAGAGGAGGAGAGGACCTCAGGGTCAAAGAGAGGAGTGAAAGCTGGGGAAAATTCATAACACCTTTATCGAAGTAGACAAAATACAAAATAGAGGAGACATGGTGAATAGAAGAAGAACGAACAGAGAGGGGATTTTTGAGGAACCCTAGAAAGGAGGTGAGATCCAATTATCCATTGAGACAAAGGAGGGAGAAACCCTTAAGAGCCTCCATTGAGAAGACCAGATAAGTGAAAGGAAAAAAAGGAAGAAGGTAGGAAGAAGCATCATCACCAGAAGACTCCTGAAACCCTAGAGTGATACTCGGGCTCCCTAGTAGTACCACTGAGAACATACTTGTAGGATGTCGGTAGAATTAAAACTATAATGATACTTGAATTCCAATTCAGGAATATCAAGAACATACTCAGGTTATACTAAAATAATGTAATCGAATGAATTGTGACACGTCTTCCAAGCCAAAGCACCAGCTTGGATTCAGACTTTACTTACTTGTTAGAAGGTCTTATGAGACTTCTATTGTTATTACTTTGCTATGAGGAATGTTAGTCTTAGTCTGAATTTGGAGACCTAAATAATTAGAGTAAATGAACTACTAATGAAGATAGTAAACTATATAAATGAATATCAGTACATGTTGGATTGTTTACTTCTGAGTGCCTATTAGTTTACAGCATATCATTACTATACACAACTGCAGAATTTACTCACTAATAGATTGGTATAGACCATTGGGGGTTGCCTACTATGATTCATTTCTCACACCCTATTTGGGTCATGATTTTGGTCCAAAACAGACTATATTGCTGCAGGTGTCAATAGGGGCAAGGCTCCCTATAAATGTACTTGATTGCTGCTTAGGATAAGGAGAGCATGGGGCCCAGATAAGGCTTGTGATGCTACTGAGTTTCATTTTGGTTTACCATACATTGGTATTGTATTGTACTTGAAGGAAATGTATCATGTTTCACTATTTTCTTAGAACATGTGACATGATGCATCATTTTGATATTATATGACTTATGATTAACTTTATCCTTAATTCTTCAATTCTTTACTCCAGTCACATGTTTTTTACTTCTTTTGCTAATGATATTATTTATTCCGTTGTGTTACACTCTTCCAATGAGGGCATAGTTTCCCCACTGTAAAACCCTAGGCCCTCGCTTCTATTCCGTAGCCTATGGAATTTGGGGAAATGTTCTTGAGGTCATGTGGCCAATCGGGTATAGGGAACCAGTACAGTGGCTTCCGAACGAGGGACAATAAAAAGTGGTATCAATGGATTTTCTTTTATGGTATGTCTTATAGTTTGGTGACATTAGACAAGGATTGAAAGAAAATATAGTTTTTTAATTATTTTTTATAGGGAGTATCTACCCTGTGTAGGTGGAAAATCCAAATTACCTCAAATTGACTTATGGTTTTTAGATTTTGAGCTATAATGGTTGATTTGATTTCACCATTGGGTGAAAAACCTAATTTATGCTATTACTATTGATGCAAATGAGGTTCTATTTTGTTTCAACCTAATGAGATGAGGGTATTTAATATCATACATCAAATTGAATCTTGTTAGAATTACATGCCATGCATTATGTCGTGCCATCAAGGATGCATTAGATATCACATGTTATTTTGATAGTTGATGATATAGTTTGATCATCTGTTGTGTTAGTCGGGTGCACTAAATAACAGTGTGACTTCATCTTTCAATCCAAAATAAGTATGAGCCCTTTGAAATTGGGAAATAAAGAACCTATGAAATTTAGATGTTAAATGAACTTGTTATAGATTTGTTTTTTGATTTTTTATTCTTGGGCTCCAAAATTTTCTTTGTGGGGAGTATGGGTCATGAAAGATTAGAATTTGGCATCCCACTGGTAGGTGTTTCTTCCAAACAAGGGTTTTCTAGGAAATCTGGAGCCTCTGTCCAGAAAAACTAAGTCTACATGGCATGTAGTTTAGCCTAAAACATTGTGTGTTATTATTGTTTGAGGAAGAAGGTGTTCCAAGTTTTAAGATATACACACCATGAATTATATGTGTACACGTCATTTAGTATCTGACTGTGTAACATGACATGTGATCGAAAACATGAACTAGCGAGTTTTAATCAGAACACACCATGTACCCTCGGTAGATGCCGTGTAGCCTACCAGGGTAGAACACATTTGGACCTAGCCATGTGGGAGTACATGACCTAGAGTAAATACCTGGGTACATATTGTGTACTCGTGGAACATTCTATGTACTTGTGGTTGATACATGCTAGGCTGGCAGTAAAACATGACCATGTACGTGCTTAGCGGTACACAATGTGTAGTCCTTCTACATGTTTTATAGTTCCTTTTGCTAAACATTGAGGGTCTTTTACAATTTCTTTGGTACACATGAACGATAAACCTTGACGATGAGATTAAAATAAGTCATGTGCTTGACCTTGTAGAGTTATATCGCCAGGACGACCATGAGTAGTATGCTAGGAGAGCTGTGATGATCATACTCTAGAAATGGTAGGACATGGGCTACCGATGGATCCTCTAGTAATTCCTACTGTGGAACTAGCTGTTATACCGAACATAGGTGTAGATGCACAGTTCCATGATGGTTTGTGAGGTTCATACAGACCTTTTAGGAAGAACCATAGGATGATACATCTATGGAATAGTTGACACATATATTCCAGTAGCACCATCCACCTACTTTTTCTAGGGATAACAGACCACAGGATATGAAATCATGGCTGGAATCAGTGCTGACTATCTTCAAGCATCTAGATATTCCTCTTGAAAGGAGGGTCAAGATCACAAACTATATATTGCGTGACTCGTCAAATATATGTTGGGATGTCATCACTCAGGTAGGGCGTTAGTGGGATATGGCATGGGATGACTTTAAGCTAACCTTCTAGGATTATTCTTTTTCTGAGACGCTGAGGGCCGACTAAGCTAGGGAGTTCATGCACCTTGAATAAGGCAGACTATCAGTTATGGATTATTCTTCCTGGTTTAGTGAGATTCAGAAATTCTCAATAATGGGTGATGACGTATAGAAAGCTAGATGATTCAATGATGGTATCAGCTTTTACATGCAATCCCTAGTGAATTTCTTCACGTTTCCTTCGGTATCTTCTATTGTAAATCAAGAACTGATTATCGAGCATTATTTGCAGGACGCTGGAGGTACGAGCCAGGGTGGTTCGACACTGAGGTCTGGTACTATCTTGACCATAATAAAGAAACATCATATAGAGATTTATCATTGGGATACGAGTACCCAGAACCTTTCTTCTGGTATCCAGATGAGGTGATACCAGTGTGGTAGGCCAGGGCATACGAGGCCCCAACACCCGAAGGACCCAGTTGATTGTTGATACTGCAGTAAGATGGGCCATCTACAATGCTTCTATAGGGTGTTTCCACCAGTGTCTAGTGAGAGAGGTTCTGTACAAGATCCACATCCAGAAGAAGGATCAGTAGCTTCTCACCAGTCTAGAAACTTGAATATGTCAGGGCGTTCAGGCCTAGGAGGTGGTCGTAGCCTTGTTATCTAGACCCTAGGATCTCAATGACAGCAGGGTGGCTTATCTCAGGGTAGATAAGAAGTGTCTCATGGTTTTGGTGCATGTCAGACTTATGTAGTACAACATACCCAACAAAAGAAGGATCCCATACCTTTTATAGTTAAAGGTACTATCCTAGTCACCTCTGTTTTATCTTCTGCACTTTTTGATAATTGTGTTACACATATTTTTATATCTGTTGATGTTGTGGAAATCCATAGACTCTGTTTTTATACTTCTTACAATTTTATGATTCTAGATACTCCATTAGGGTTTCAAAAAACAGGTGTGCATCAGTGCGAAGAGTACCCCCTTGAGACTGGTGGGTGTCACCTTTTATGGAATCTTTATGTCTTAGAGATGATGATCTTTGATGTAATTCTTGGAATGGATTGGTTGGTTTCTTTTTTAGACTTTGTTGATTTCTATCTCTACAGGGTGAGTTTTATATCACTAGGTGGATGAGAGTTTCTATATAAGGGTGATTGGGATGCCCAGGCAAGCAAAGATGGACCTGAACATCGTGGGTTGGGCAGGATGACAACCCAGATTGTGGGTTTATATCTGGATGAACAAGGAACCTATCATGAAGATTTCCCTCTGGTGGTTGATCGTTTCAAGGATGTTTTCCTAGAAGTATTATAAGGCATACCTTCGGTCAAATAGGTGGAGTTCACTATTGAGCTAGTTCCAAGAGTTTCACTGGTATCTATTCATCCTTACAGGATGGCTACGAAGGAGTTGAAAGAGCTCAAAAGGTTGTTAGATGATCTGGAAGTTAAGGGTTTTATCTGACTTAGTACATCACCTTGGTTTTCACAAGTCCTTTTCACGAAAAAGGTAGACATTACCCTTAGGCTTTGTGTGGACTATTGAAAATTGAACCAGTTGATAGTTAAAAACTGATATCCTTTTCCACAGATATATGACCCATTTGATCAACTTCGAGGGTCCTGGGTGTTCTCAAAGATTGAACTAAGGTCAGGATATCACCAGGTACATGTTACACCAATAGACATACCTCGTACAACCTTTCTCAGCAGGTATGGTCTCTATGAGTACTTGGTTATTCCATTTGGTCTCACAAACACGCCAATATTTTTCATGGCACTGATGAACTGAGTGTTCCATCCATACCTAGATTCTTTTGTGGTAGATTTTTTGAAAAATATATTGGTGTATTCTCACAATTGACACAACGATGCTAAAAACCTTGATATCATTTTGAATACACTTAGAGAGCATCAGTTATATGAAAATATAGTTAAATTCAACTTCAGGATGGATCGAATTCACTTCCTTGGTCACGTCATCTTAGAGACTGAAGTATCAGCGGACCTAGAGAAGGTGAGAGCAATAGTAAACTGGGAGAATCCCATGATCTTTTTGAGGTATAGAGTTTCCTGGGGCTAGAGGGTTACTAAAAGTGTTTTATTTAGGACTTATAACTATTAGCAGTGTCGATGACAGGCTTAACTAAGAAGGGTGTGAAGTTTGAGTGGTCATATTCATGCAATGTAGCCTTTTCGGGGTTGAAGGGATGTTTGACATCATCACCTATACTGATATTTCTTGGGCTGAGGAAGAGTTACATTGTGTACTGTGATACATCAGGTATTGGGCTAGGAGAAGTGACTATATAGGAGGATTGAGTTGTTGCATACTGGTCTCGATAGTTGACACTGCATGAGAGGAATTACTTGATGCATGATCTTGGGTTAGCTGCAGTTGTTCATGTTTTGCGCCATTGGAGACATTATCTATCGGAAGACCATTTTGTGGTTTACACAAACCTAAATAGTCTCAAATTCATATTTACTCAGCATTATTTGAATCTGAGGTGGTGAAGGTGGGTGTAATACCTTCAGTTGTTTGATTTTGAGAATGCCTATATGCCCAGAAAAGGCAATGCAGTGGTTGATGCACTGAGCAGGAGGACTCAGATACAGGAAGTGCAGGAGGCCAGTGGTGAGTGGAAACTTATGGATTTATTCTCTGAGACACATTTAGAGGTTCATGACAGTCGAGGAAAGACTTATCTTTCATATTTGGCTATTACCTCTACCCTACTAGACAGAGTGAGGATAAGGCATCTATCAGATTCTGAAGGCCTAGTTATACAAGAGAGTGTGGTAGGTGAGGACCCTCCTCCTCGATAGATGATAATAAATGATGAAGTTCTACGTATCCATGGACATGTGTGGGTTACAAGGGATATAGATGAGGAGATGATGTAGGATTTTCATGCTTTAACTTGGGCAGTGCATCCCGAAGTCACCAAGATATACCATGACTTGTGCTGATAGTACTGGTGGCTAGGTATGAAGCGAAAAATTTCTAGTTTTATTACGAGGTGTTGCACCTATTAGAAGGTGAAGGCAGAGCATCAGCGTCCATCTGAGCTCCAATAGTAGCTACCCATTCTTGAGTAGAAGTGGGATGATGTTGTGATGGATTTCTTGATGGGGTTACCAAGGTTTCCTAGGGGAAACAATTCTATGTGGGTCGTAGATTCCAGGCTTGCTAAGGATACTCACTTCCTTCTTATCAAGGAGATCTTCAGTATCAATGAGCTTGAAAATAATTATATACAAGAGGTGGTATAACTTCATGGGTTCCCTCATTCTATCATCTCAGATAGGGATTCCCACTTTATATCTCATTTGTAGCATAGGTTTTAGAGGGCACTGGGTACACAGGTGCTTATGAGAACAACATACCACCCTCAGACCGATGGCCAGTCAGAACGTATGATACAAGTTCTAGAGGAAATGTTTCATGCATGTGTCCTAGACTTTTGGGGATCTTGAGAGAAGCATATACCCCTAGATGAGTTCCCCTACAATAATAGCATCCAAGATACTATTAAGATGGTTCCATATGAGGCTTTTTACGGTAGGTCATGCCGATCACCACTGTTTTGGTTGGAGGTAGAAGAGGAAGATATTTTGGGACCTCTTCTTGTCCAAGAGACCACTGAGTAGGTTCGGTTGATTCAGAAGCATATGGCTACTATGTAGTCTCATCTGAAATCATACACTAATTTTTTAAATTTCCTTTGATGTTTGAGGTCGGGGACTGAGCTTTCATACATGTCACATTGAGGTTGGGGCATAAGTGGATCTAGATATAGGGTAAACTTTTACCGAGATATTTCATAACTTTTGAGATTTTGGAATGGGTCGGGTCAGTTGCCTATCAGTTATAGCTTCCTCAAAGGTACTAATCCATGAACGACGTCTTCCACATATCTCAATTGTGCTTTTATCACTTAGACATGTATCTGATTTTTCATCCCAAGGAGGTTGAGATTTAGTTTGATGAATCCATTGAAAATCATCGGATTCTTATAGTTGACAGGAGCACGAAGGTTCTCCGAGGCCGGTCAGCTCCTCTTGTACAAGTGTTATGGCAGCATGACCAAGTACAAGATGAGACCTGGGAGAAGGAGGATGACGTACGTGCTCAGTGGTCAAAGTTATTCTCAAATATTCTTTCACTACCCTTGGAAGTGAAATTAGGGGATGAATTGCTTTAAGAGGGGTAGTTTTTATGAACCTGGTTCTTACTTTGAGGTAAAATTTTCTTCTTTTCTTTTTCCCTTGATTTATTTTTGGAGAAAATAAGGGGAAACTGAGAAAATAGTTGTTTCATGGTTACATGTTGTGTAATCCTATATAAATTCCATGTATTATGTTTTTTTAGGATAGGTATACATGGCATGTAAGAATGTTGGCATGGGAGAGAATAAAAAGCTAGTGCACACTGTGTATTTCTTGATACACATCGTGTAGTCATGTCGGCAGGTCAGTGCAAGATGCGTAAAGTAAGTTAGAAAAATTATGAAAAATAAAATTATATACATGCCATGTATATGGATTTACATTCCATGTACTACTATTTTTCAGCTTAAAATTGGCAGTATCCTCATTCTTCTATTTTGGACAGAAGACTCGATGGGTTAATGAAGTAGGAACGTCGAGGACTATTTCACCTCTAACTTTTCCATCCAGACACCGATCTATTCACTGTCAGTCTAATTTTAATCCTCTTGTTAATAGATTTATTCTTTTAGAGAAATTATTTCTAATTTGTATTCATAAGTATGTTATTTAAGTTTGAGTGTTTATTCTTGTTTCTTATAACTACATCGTTCTATCTCAAATTAGAGCTCGAGGCTGGATGAGGAGAGTCGTACTACGAAGAGGTAGGTGGTCTAATGCCTGTCGTTAATTATAGAGATGTTTATATGTGTCATTTTTTCACATTCCCATGTTTATGATGTCACCTTGAAGGGAATTTTATCCTTATTATTAACTAACATTATTTTGGTAAATAATTCAATGAATTGAAGCATCTTTATATTTGTTGTTTGAATAAGGGCCCCCAGGTGGGCGTGTTTCCCTTGGATGACTGTTGTATACCCATTTTGACCTAGGATGTACGTGGAAATGACTTCATTTTTCCTTTTCAGGTTCATTAAAATGAACTTGATTATTATCTGAAATTTCAATTGTGTTGAAATTTTAAGTGTTTGATTATAAATTTGGGATTGTGTTTGGCCCTTTGCTATGTAGTGTTTTTTCTTGTTAAGCAGGTTGGAATTTTTATTGAATTTTAACGAGTAAATGGTAATATCATTGGGTGATACATGGGTTTAGTTTAGAACACTGCGAACGAACTCACATGACTATTTTACATTTCACCTTGGGTGATACATGGGTTCAACTTGGAATGCCATGGACAGACTCGAAAGGCTTTGGATTTATATGTCATTAGTGACACTTGGGATTCCTCATAGGTCTTCCAGGGATGGTATAAATTGACATAATATTATATTAAACCTAGATTGATACCTTATAATACCCTATTAGTATCACTAATAATGAACTCTCTTGAACTTTTACCAACATCAAGAGTGATACTCAGGCTCCATAGTAAGACCGTTGAGAACGAACTTGTAGGATGCCGGTAGAATTACACCTATAGTGATAATTGAATTCTAACTTAGTAATTTCTAGAAGGGACTTGGGTTATACTTAAATAATGTAATGGAATATATTTCTACACGTCTTCCAAACCAAATCACATGCTTGGATTCATACTTTACTTACTTGTTAGAAGGTCTTCTAAGACTTCTGTTGTTCTTACTTTTCTGTAGGGAATATTGGGCTTAGGCTAAATTTTGATACCTAAATACTTCAAGTAAATGAACTACTAATGAACATAGTAAACTCTATAAATTAATACCCATACTTGTTTGATTTTTCACTTATGAGTGCCTACTAATTTACTATATGTCATTACTATACACAGCTATTGCATTTACTCACTGAAAAATTGGCATAGACCTTTGGTGGTTGCCTATTAGAATTCATTTCTCACTGCCTATTTGTTTCATGATTTTGGGACCAAATAGACTATATTGTTGTAGGTGTCGATAGGGGAAAATCTCCCTATATAGGTACTTGATTGATTCTTAGGAGCAGGAGATCATAGGACCAAGCCAAGGCTTGCGATGCTGTTGAGTTTTATTTTTCTTTACCATACTTTGGTATTTTACTGTACTTGACTATAGTGTCTCCTATTTATCTTTTTTCTTAGAACATGTTACATGCTACTTCATTTTGATATTATATTCCTATGGTTAACTTTATCCTTCAGTCTTTAGTTGTTTTCTTAAGTCGCATGTTTTTTACTGCTTTCGATATTGATATTATTTATTCCGATGTGTTACACTCTGCCAATGAGGGAATAGTTTTCCTACTATCACACCCTAGTCCCTCACTGATAGTCGGTAGCCTCTGGAATTTTGGGAAATGTGCTTGATTCCATGTGGTAAACTGAGTATGGGACACCATTTTAGTGGATTCTGGACCCAAGACGTTACAAAAACAAGCAGACTTATCTTTAACCATCAAAAATATGATTATTAAAGAAAGCATTCAAGATTGTAAAAATTTGATGAATTATTGAAATTACATAATTATGGAATTATATGTCACATAAACCTCGAATATTCTGGATTTTATGAATCCATTTAACTGATACCGTTGACCATTATGAATATAAAAAACCTATTTGGATATTATGAACTAAACGACGCCAAAACAACTAATGTGAACAATACCTATTTATTAAATATATAAAATGTGATAATAATGAATAATAATAAGGAAATAATAATTAAATATTTTATAAATCAATTATTAAATTAATATAACTTAATTATACATGAATGTTGTGGGGGTATGAATAAATTTTTGACTAGAGGTAAGGGGTCTCTTAATTGATATTCCTTTCATTGGGTTATATCACCCATTAATTTTCTATGTTATAAAAGTATTTTTTTTGTTTTATGAACTTTGATTTTTTATGTTTTAAATAAAATTATTTTATGTTTTTTACATTTATTCCAATTAATCTTTTTATTGAAAAATTAATATTTCAAATGTTATGATCTTTATATGTGTTCTTGGTTGTAATATTAAATTCTCTGAGACATGTTTCATGTTGTGATCCATGATTTATTTTATATGATTTACATAATTATACAATAATTTGTTTTGGGGTATTATTTCATTGAAATAATTTGTTTTACAAAATAATATTAATTTCCTTTATTCAATGGTTTTTTATTCAAGCACTACCAAGGTTATAAGGATTTCTCATCTCAAATTACATTCTCTGATATATGTTTTGATTAATGCCCCAATATTCATTTATATGATGTATAAAATTACACATTAAAATATAATATCATTAATATATTTAAATCTTGGTATTTTTTTTTCTTATGTTCTTTCTACGAAAAGGGGTTTGGTCTTAAATTGTTTTAAAGTGTTTTCTTTAAAAAAGATGATTCAAAGGTTTTAAATTCTTTTACAAAAATAATTTCCCTCAATATCCATATTATATAAATGGTTTCAATAATTTTTTTTATTTTTAATCAAATGAGTGATTAAATTCATTTTTAAATATTTTTTAATTTATTTTAATTTTTTTGAAATGATATTCTTAACATTTTCCATGCACATTACTTTTGGGTCTTTTTCCATGTTTGAAAAGAGGGATTTTTTAATTTTGAGACTGGCCACCATAATACCTCAAGTTAACCTCCCAATTAGAATATTATAGTATTATAATTAGTGGATGAATAATGTATTTGTTAGATATGGTTTACCACTATCTAACTATGTAAAATAAATGGAAATACTTATGAAAAATCCATCATGACCCATAAGTTGAATAGAAATCAATGCCCAAAATACATTGAGATATTAAAAATGTACGTATATAACTAGTAAAACCCAAATAAAACATTTTAATAACTATATATATATATGAATATAAATCATATATAAGTCCAAAAACATCTACAAACTCCATTAAAAGAGAAATTGTTGGAAAAAAATTTATATACACATTGTGACCATGGACAACATTGAATAAGGATCAAAATTGGATGACTCTTATACGATAACTCCCATGGTAACCATCTAGGACATCCCCTATACATATGATTTGGATTCCCTCTAGAAAGTCAAAGGGATTTCACCCATGCCTCAGACTCTATGTGGTACTTGATCATGTTCTCCAGTACTTTTGTTTTACATGGATCACAGATAATGAGGTTTTCATGTGTTCCAAAGGGTCACGTACAAGGCATGAGAATGACAACCAAGTATGTACTTACCACCCTAACCCTACTTACCTATCATAAACTAAAGTGTGCAAAGGTAAAAATTTATGGCTAGGGTAAAACCACATGGGGCATAACAAAGTTATTGATATACATTAATGTATATCATTAATAATTATTATAGCTAACTCCATATACTGGGAGGGTCTTCACTATAACTTACCTACTTTGGGAATATCCTGGCATTGATGTCAATATATATGTTAGGGAATCTTACAACTTACACCATCCGAGTATATAAGGATACAAAGTTCATGCATAATTCCATTCTATGGGTATAAGAATGGGTTTACTAGGCCAACGTCAAGATCAAACCATAGAATAAAGGGAATTGGTATTTTTAGGAATGATCCCCATAAATATTTTCATATACATGAAAATAAGATGATAGTGATCCCCAAATACCACACGCAATAGGTCATGGGTTTCTGATTAGCACCGATGGTATAAAATACACAAATATGGGAGACATTACCCTCTAAATTCCTACAAATGGTAATGAATCAACTAATAAAATCTATAATAACAAATATAACAATAAAAATTTATGTAATATCATACAATTCGAGACTAAAAGGGTAAATACCATGAGAAATGCATAGAGAAATGACCATTATCACCAATAATCCTTAAACAACCTCCAAGAGATAGTAAGGTCCAAAATGATCACCAACTCTCATCTACAGACCTAAAAACAATAGTACACACATAAATATATATAATTATAAGTGTGAGAATATAGGTATAATCAGTATGATCCTCCCAAATAACCTGTGTGAAAATGTGAAAAAAGTAAACTAAATCCACAATGAATAAATAGTGAAATAAACTTGTTACCTAAATTAGGTTAACTATATTCCCATCCTCGCCAAGGCTCACTTTCCTAGTAGCATAAAAAGTTGGTAATATAATATCAATGTTACCCCACATACACATTCCCAATAAAATAGTCAACATAAACACAGATGTTTTATATTATGGTGTTGACATCACCTTCATTAGTCAAACAACACATCCATGAAAACATATCATGATAACCTCACCATAATCATAATCACAAGTCCATCACATCTATATAATAAACTAGTAATACTGAGGCCCCTTATAGTTTGTAAAATTATACAAAATTTCTTAATACAATAATTCACCTTTATAAATACACTTCTAATAACCATAATACATTATATCTAGATACATGTACACATTATAACCTTGAGCTTCTACAACCGGCAAAAACAATATTCCCTGACCTCAAGCCATTGCAGACCGTATGAGTACACATCCCATAACTATAAGCCACCATATACTATATATGCCTATATAACATACTATATTGATAAGACATAGTGGGGTGGGGGGATTAGACAACTATTCATATCCTCAATAGCTTGGATATTATGAATACATCAATAACCCAATTCCAAATATGGGGATCAATTAAGCTGATCAACTCAGGTGATGGAGAGTAATAAAAACATAAAATAATGAATATATAATACTAAAACATTATAGGGGAAAAAATACTACCTAAGACTCAAAGGATAATTAGCATCATGTAACAGGACCCAACTTCCATCACTAATAACTTAGAAGCTTATACTTTATAAGCACACAACCATCAAGGTTCTTCAATATCCTATTGTTTATCATTAATCAAATACCAAATAAATAATGATCTTACACCAACATTTTTAGATTTATATTTTATTATTCATATAAATAAAGGGTTATTTAATTCAATAATATAATTTCTATTTTTTTCCATTCTCGTCCAGTCAATATGTTTTCAAGAACCATTCCTCTAATTAATTCAATAATTAGAAAAAATTTTATAATTCGGAGTACTAAGAGAAGTCCACACCTAATTCAAAGAAATACATACCTAAAATAAAATTTGAATTAAATAGTATGAAATAATCACAAAAAACATGAATGGATTACAACTAGATATAATTATCCCAACATCATTCCCAACACCTTTCCACGCCATCCATACTATCCCACCACCATCCTCATCAAACCACCACCACAAAGATATCACAACTCCACCCTATCTATATCAACAAACCTTATTAGGTTCCATATAGTTAAAATCAAGTGATCGATGTTAAAAAATATATAAATTTTAGAAAATCATAATTCTAGCAACACACATGTCATTGATAAATCAATACTACTTCAATCAATGCATGAAAACTAAGAGAATACATGTCTTGAACAAAGTTAGCTACTATTATTAATTTATGAATTAAAAATATATTTAAATAAATATCTTGGGTAGTTTAATTCATTATGTACAGGTTCCAAGATGTATATAAACTTAATAAAATACCATCTAATAACATCAATGATCATTTAGATAACAAGATTAAGGTAAAAATCTATAATATTACGAATTTTCAAGGTATAATTATAACTTTAATGAATTTATTATTTGTTATAAATTGTGTTTTACCATTTTTATGCTATTTAATAATTTTTAGTCATGTAGAATATATAAAGGAATCATATATATTCAACAAAATACATCATCACACAATTTAGGAAATATCGTAAGGATATCAACATGAATAATACCATAATGCCGGAGGAGCTACACTACCTTCCCTTCCAATTCATTAATTGATGATTATTAACTTATTTAGGTAAGTGTAAACTATTTCTACATTAGACTCCAAAGCATGATGATGTCACATTTACATATAATATAAAGGATAATTCATGAATCATCTACCTTTATATGAATCCTTGAAGATCACCAAACTATAATGGAATGATGGATGATGAACCCCAGAACAAAACCTTATATTGAATCCATGAACACTAAAGACATCATAATATCCCAAATATGTCATTAATAATTGATAAATAACCAAAAAAATCAATAATATTGGACTTTTATAGAATGTAAGGATTGAAAAAGAGAAAAATAAAGTGAAAGAAAGGACGTATATAGTGATAACCAAGATGTAAGGCAATATTTTCACAATTGTAAGACCTATATATCAATCTTATAAGCCTTGTATTATCTAAAATTCTCCCAAAACATCCTAATGATTGAGAAAATAATAAGGAAATGGAATGAATTTGAGATGACCAATAAATTCATAGATAAAATTAGAAAACATTGTTTCATAGTGCGACGAAGATTCATTATGCTCCAACATGACAATATATGAAGATAATGGTTTGATCTCCCCACTTGAATAAACTTTTATCTTATATTTAATGAACACTTATTATATTAGAAAAAGTATTTCCATAGATTGGATAATGGTGTCACATCACGTTGTTCAAACCTTTGAATATAATTGAGTGACTCCCATACATTCTTCCACAACCTAATAATCTCCAAACCAACCTCATGATGTAGCCCAAAAAACAAGAAAAAACAATTCCAATAGAGGCTTAAAAAATGGAATCAACTTCTTGGTCTTCATGATATAATATAAATACCTCACATGAAGAGGGTATTGTATATAAGGGTAACCAAGAAACCTGTCATACCATTACATAAAAATTCTCCATGCCATGACCAAATCAATCATGGTCTGACCAGACTTCCAACTAATCAACCATGGCATAACACATACCATCACACCACGACACACCACTTCAAACTAAAATCATATATTTAGAAACATTCTCTATCCCCAGCCTCCAAGACTACCACTAATAATCCCCAAAATGCCTCAATACCTGAAAGATGACAAAGGGTTTATGGAAATTCAGGTTCCTACATTAGATACCACTTAAAAAATACTCATCCTTAAGAATAAAAACCTGTCCCTGGAAGGAAATAGAAAAGGGGTTCATAAAAAAACACCATGTGAGATACCTCTCAAACTAAGGTCCCACTACCATAAGAGTACAAAAAAACTCATCATATGGTATGAGCAAAAAATCACAAATCATCATTAATGATCTCATCAATAAATCCAATGTCATATATATCATTTCAACAAAATCAATAATAAAACAACTTGAGATCTAGAGTGTGTATCTTGGACCCATGTTTTGAAATAAACTCTTTTAAGTGACTTTCATTCAACAATACATTATCCAATGGGATATGATGACCATGAAACATTTTCTTATAATAGTATTGAAATTTATCAGGTCTCTCCATGAACATCATGTCATCTTTAATATCCAACTCACACTTTTCAATGACATGGGGTCCATCATAAAGATAAAGATAAAGATGTGAAATGTGAAAAGAATCATTGTATAATAAATCTATATAGGAAGAAATATTCAATACATAACTTCACTTATGTTATCCTACACCTTGAAATGCCCAAAAAATTGGGGATAAAACTTACTCTTATGATCATGACTCCACTTCCCATGATAAGGGTATACCTTTAAGAATAAATAATATCAAATTATAAACTCCAAATGAATACTCATATGATAAACATAGCACTTATTATGATCCTAAACTTCCTTCATCATCTTGTAAATCACATATACATTCTATGTAATGTTATACTACAATTATGGTCCAAGAATAGTTGACTCTACAACCTTAGTCCAACACAAAAGAGATCTATATGGTTGTTCATACAACAATTTTAATGGGTGCATACCATTGTGGATTGATAACTACCAGTACAGGAAAACTCATCCAAGGGTAGGTGATTCACCCTCAAACCCCCAAAATCCCAAACTAATGCATGAAATATCACTTCCAATGTCAATATATTTACCTCTATCTAATAATACTTTTATAGAATAAATTAAATACTGATGCATAGTTGAGATCCAAAATAATCCTAGAGGACTTTCCTAACATGGGAGGTAAGATGAAGACCACGATATGAGATGATCATCCTTAAAAATCCATAGAACCTCAAAATCTACAACACATATTACCTTGACTAATCATCCACTATAATAGACTCCTTAATCACTAATAAATGAGGTAACATTTGAAAACTATTTAGAATTACCAAAATAGAATCATATCAACCCTATGTATGAGGGAAACCATTCATGAAATCCATTAATATGTCCTATAACATTCATTTAGGGACATAGATTTTATGAAGAAACCCATGAATAATATGATGTTTTTATTTCACCTTATAGTATCCCAAACATTAGGATACAAAATCTACAACATACCTTTTCATCCATGACCACCATAACTAATTCTTTAAGGAATGATACTTCTTAGGTATACTATGATTCATGATAAATGGTGACCTATGATAACCATTAATTACCACCACAAACATAACTATGGGAATTAAGAGCCTACCATGAAGAAAAAATTGATTCCAATCATCCTCAGACCATCCTTTAGGGGTATCTCAATAGAAAACATGTCCCCACTAAACACCGTCTTTAAAATCCACCAACCAAGAATCCTCAACTTTCTACACCAAGGATGACAACATTTTCCTAAGGTAAGGATACCTTGTTCCCTTAAATCCATTTATATTAAGGTGCATAACTAGAATCTACCCTATATCTCTAAAATTATCTCCAAACTCATGAACTACATCACCATGTGACTTTCTACTCAATGTGTCAACAACAACATTCCCATTTCCCCAGTGTATAAAAGATATCAACATCATAATCTTGTGATAATTCCATCTATAACTATTTTCATAAGTTCAAATCAGAATGATATAACATATATATAAAAATATTGTGATTCATGAAGATAAAAAAGTGCTCACTAATGAGACAATGTCACCAAGACATCAAAGAAAATGAAACTGTGGAAATATTGAGATCACGGGGAGAATTTTTATGTTAATGGGGTTATAATTATTAAAAATAATAGGAGATAAATTCCATCTCATACATTATAATCCAAACTGACCCAAACCAAGGAATTAATAATAATATAAAACTTAAAATACACCATATTCCTCTAGAAAATATAGAACATGATCACTAAACATATTCTACTTAAAATACTCAAATTCATCTGGGAACTATTTAGTACCAAAAAAATCTTTGTTCTTCTTGATCTACACTATTATATGTGTCATAATAAAATACAAACCAAATAAAAACTTCCTATAATCGTTTGTGAGACCATGAAAACTTCAAAAATCTTAAAACTTCTTGGGGGATACCCAAGAAACCACCACCTCAATCATTAAAGTATGTCGAACTTTTCCTATCTTTGATACAACTTTACCATAAAAATAAAACTCATAGGCCTAGAACTTACACTTAGACAACATCCTAAATGGTTGATGATTTTCAAGAACCTACAAAATATCTCATAAAATTGTTTTCATGCTCTTCCTATAACTTATAATAGAAAACTATGTTAATAATGAATGCTAGCACAAACCAGTATAGTAACTCTCAAAACAAAAATATTTTTAGTCCCATGAACATGAATACTAAATTCATGATATCTAAAGTTATTACCATGAACTTGTGGTACCCATAATGAAAACTTGATGAAGACTTTATAATATATTAATATTTTACCCATATATGATGATATACTAAAGGAAATTTTATCTTTGAGGACCATCTGTCCGCCTTTAGTGGATCAAATAGATAATCAATCCATGGAAGGTGATAAAATTTCTTCACGGTCACCTAATTCAAGAGACAATAATTAATACATATTCATAAACTATAATCCACCTTATTTTTTAATAATATGCGACCAACCCATGGTGACACACTAGTTTGAATAAAATCCTTTTCTAGAAGGTCATAAATAAGAATATGAAGCTCTTGCCACTTCGTAGTTTCCATTATATGTGATGAACATGATATTATGAAGACACCTGGATACAACATGATCCCTAACATGATTTCACATTTAAGGGGTAACATTAAATCCTATTCACCAAAAAATTAGGGAACTATTTCACAACCCTTCAAAATTCCATTAGTTAAACCTATGTTAAACTCAAAATCAGCTCAATCATCATAGAAAATATGAGATTATAACTTATAAAACCCATACAATAGCCCCAATAACCAATTAAATTGGCATTCTCTCTATCATCATAAATGAATATAGCACACCCTCTAAAGAAATCAATAATATCCTACACTGAATACAACCTTTCCATGTTGAGGATGGAATTGTATTTTTCTATCCAATAACATAAGAAATATTTTTAATACTAGTATAACCATAACATCATCTCATAATATTTACACATATCATATAAGTTATCATGAACTATAAATAGTGTAGTCAACACTAAGGAAAATGAAAACCTCTCTTTATAAAGCCATAAACTCTAGACATGGGTGGAATCAATAATGTAGAGAGTGTCTCATAAATTTAACAAAGCATACACCTAGGAAGAATATAGACAGATGGTACAACACATGATTTTTATCACTCATA
Source organism: Viscum album (assembly GCA_963277665.1). Classification (NCBI taxonomy): domain Eukaryota; kingdom Viridiplantae; phylum Streptophyta; class Magnoliopsida; order Santalales; family Viscaceae; genus Viscum; species Viscum album. The sequence goes on from OY728138.1 coordinate 156,857,211, forward strand.
GTTCTGGAAAATCTAATTTGTGAATTAGAACCTCTATTTCTCTATAAAATATCGATAACTATTTTTAACACATATATATAAACACTGTATAATATATCACTAAGGATGAGGGGGATCATAGGTCTATACTTTTCCTTCATTGTATCTTCACTACTAAAAAAATCTTAGAGATCATGGTCTCTACTATTTCTACCTTATAGGATACCAGGGAAATGGTTAAACCTAAAATGAACATCCAAATATATACTAACTATTAAGGATGGTCATACACTTAGGCTTCTCATGGCCATAACCTTGGTAATAAAAAAACTTATAATCACCAAGTAGAGCTTTGAAAATTTTTAACTCAGTGAAATGAGATGAATGTTTTTAAAGAATACTCTCTACTTTCGATAACATTGATATAATAGTTAATTCAGTCGCTAATCTCATGGATATGATCATCTAGAAGTCCTAAAACATACCTCATAAGAAAATTTATTACAGGTGGTTTTCTTCTCAGTAACCTCTACCATCACCATTACCTCATGTAACATCAACAACCTATGTGGGCTGATATATCTTAGGATTTGTGGATGCAATGCCTCTGTTAAATGCCAATATCTATAATCTTCATCTGAGAAGAGGTTAGAAGTATAAAGTAAGAGGTTATTTAAATGATTCCAAAACCCTCACATGTTGTAAATCCCCTAATGAAGAGAAATAATCTCCTACTAATATACTTCCATCATATTCATAGAAAGGAACTAAAATTTTTACTGATCATAAAAATTCTCCCATGAAGCTTCTATCTCCTTGTGATCATTAATTAATAAATCTAAACATTAACATGTATCTCCATGAAACATATTCACAAACCATGAAATCGATTAATCTTTCAATTAAGGATCAAAATGAAAGAAGTATCTACCTTCTCTTACCCTGCCTTAGTCTCTAGATCAAAAACAATTCCCTTATAATTGTACATGAATTATTAGGATAACTTAAGAAACAACTTCCTCTAATAATAATCTTTATCAGCCTCGACTATTTAGTAATATAATACACTACTAAAAAATTGGAATTTAATAGTGCTAGAAATAGCCTTTATCAATGCTAGAAAAGATATAAAAATACGAGCGATGTTAAAATCCTATGACTTTTATGAGTGATAAAAAAGCATCGATAAAGGGGACATTTATATGTACTAATAAAAGTGTAGATAAATTGGGCCTTTATCATAAATTTTAAAAGTGGTGATAAAAGTCCCATTTATAGTGATTTTATTTAGAGCCACTAAAGTAATACTTATGAATGATTTTATAATCACCAATAAAGGAATTTTTATCAGGGTTGTAGTAACACTGATAAAGTATTCTTTTATCACCACTTTTAGATGTGAGGATAAATGTGTCCTTTATCAGTGATTTTAAAAGAACTAATAAATGTTCTCTTCATCAATGATTTTAAAAGTGATGATAAAGTCCCATTCTATAATGTGTTGTAACAGTACACCACAACACCAGAAGCACAAGAAATATACCAAAAAACAACTAAAAACATCCCAGATATAAAAAAACATGTCTCAATACAAAATTTAAATGAAATGAAATTTACAACACAAATACCAAAAAAACTATATTATAAACATTTCAAACATTGGTATATACAATTACATAAATAAAAATTATTACATAAATTCAAAAACAATCTTACCTATTAATGTTACCACAATTTCAATTGACTTTATTTATCGAACTTCCAACACTGCATGAGTAGATTAAAAAAAACCACATCAACTTGGAAAAAATAATCCACCTGTATAATAAAACAATTATTATGAGTAATACTAAAAAGAAATAAATTAAACATAAATAATAAATAATAAATCAATTCTATGGACACTGATTTTACAGTGAAAATATCAAGATTACCTTTTTAATTGAGTATAGGAAGCAACATTTCTCTTCTTACTAAGGCAATGAAGAGAACTTCAAAGAAAGTGAAAAATGCAACATTATAAGGGTGAAAATATTCAAAGGGAGCAGAAGCATGAAAGTTAGATAGAGCACCCCAAATCAAACAAAATAATCCACCTGTATAAGAAAACAATTATTACACGAGTAATACTAAAAAGAAAAAAATTAAACATAAATATTAAATAATGAATTAATTCTATAGACCTTGATTTTAATGTGAAAAAATCAATATTACCTCTCTGATTGAACATAGATAATGTTGTTTCTCTTTTGTAAAAGGAACAAAACGTGGAGAAAAATATTATAAAATAAACAAACTCTACAAGGAATAATGAAAATTAAATCAATGGTTAATTATATAATTTTTTAGTTAAATAGTGAAAGTACATTGTAACATTACATTTAAATATTCCAAAGGGTTTTTTTGGTCCGAATAAAAGCTAATAACAAAACAAAGGACTCTCTCTGCACTTCACTACTGTTGGTTAAAATCCACTTAGCATGGAATTTGACCTATACTCTCTATCTAAGATCATCGTGATTCTATCATCCCACACACACTCACCACCATCTCTATCATATCACCAATCGAAATTCACTTTACCTTCTCTTTCTACACCCATTTAATACTTGTAAAGATGCATGATGCATGGAACTGCATGCATATAGTAAATGGGTGCAAGAAGAGAAGTAAAAGTTAGTTATGAATGGTAATATGATCAAGATGGTGACAAGTATGTGTGATATGAGTGCATCACGAGGACCTCAGGCAAGAATTTCAGGCCAGATTCTATGATATGAGGTAATTAACCAATAGTAGTTTAGTGCATAGAGAATCCTTAGTTTTGTTATTAAATTTGTAAGTGATGCCTAGCCAATCCATGTTTTGGATTCATTGATCAATAGATCCAAATAGACATCAATATTTTTAAATCACTCTATATTAGTAGAGATAGCAGTAGAAATGATCAAAATATAGAAATAAGTGAACCAACACACAAGAAACAAAGATCAATTTTTATAAAAAATCGACATCTTAAAACAAGCATGATAGAAATAGGGGAACTAATTCTCGAATGGCAAACCATTTAAATGTTCAAATTTTAAAAAAAAAGAAAACCATTTAAACTACGAAAGGATAATTTCATCTGACATTTATAATGAAAAATAATCTTACAATAGCCACAAAACAAAAAAGAGGAAACTCCAAGCATTTTCACCCCAACACATGAGACAATAACTGAGCCAATGTGTTTATGTTTCTTTCACAAAAACTCATCCAAAAATTCTTCCTCCACCAACTTCTAAAAATGTAGATCCTTGTAGAAGAGACTGACTCCTTAATCTTTGGATAAACACACCTAATAAAATGAGTAGATTTCAACAAATCATGCAACACCAGCTCTGGAAAAATGGAAACTAGCACTTTGAAGTGTTCAACATAAACATTCACCATCCGCTAACCTTGTTGGAAACTCATGAGCTCTTCCATTTTCTTTATCTTCACATCCTCAAGAATAAACCATCTGACAAAGAGGGACATAAAATCTTCCCACATAATCCCAACTTACAACCTTGGTGGGAAAAAACTCTCATTATCTTAAATATTTACCCCAAGAAGACCCTAAACTACACAAACTCTAATAGTTTTAGGAGTTACAAACACTTTGACGACATTCCCAAATTACTCAATCCACTTCACCACCTCTAAAGAACCTTGATTACCATGGAATATGGGTAGGAACTGAGGCGAACCAGAAATAGGGTGAGACCCACTAGAAACATCGGGGACCATTCTGGGAGTCATATTTTGAATAACAAAAAAAATCATATAATCCGGTTCAAAATCAATCTAAAACACACCCGAAAGTAACATATTCGGCCAAAATAACTGGATTACAATCCAAATTTCATAAAAAAAACAAGAATTAACTATTTAAAAACCACTGTTTCATTTTAAATTTCAAAGCACCTTCCTCTAAGGCCACTTTTGAAAACATAATAACCCCCATTGTTTAAGAAAAATAAATTCTAGAAATCATTTTTTCCCTTTCCAAAATCCATTTCATAAAACCAATCCATGATTATCTAAAAAAAAGCATTCAGATTGGCCAAAATGGAAGAAGAATAAGTCAAAACCCACACTAATACAGTATTTCTCTTGAAATACTTTGCATAGTGGTCACCAATAATATCTCTTCATGATTCCATGATGTTAAATATCCCAAATTTCTCCTAGAATAAAGATGTTAAATTGTATAGTGTATCTCATTCTATTTTCATGATGTTAAACTGCCCAATTCATCCTAGCAGTAAGGCGTTAAACTACACACTGTATCTCATATTGGTTATAGGATGTTAAACTACCAAAATTCATTCTTGAAGAAAGACATTAAACTTCACATCATCTCTCATATTGGTTTCATGACATTAAAATGTATAAATTCTTCCTAGCAGTAGGAAGTTAAATTGCACAACATCTCTCATCCTAGTTTGATGAAGTTAAACTATTGATATTCAACTTGTCAACATGCAATTAAAATGCATAGAGTAGTCACACCGGTAATGAATAGGATATGAGATGTAGGGTTATTCATGGTTAATAAAAACACAAAAACGCAAAACACAGAACCCAAAAGATCAAACATTGATATAGGAAAATTAGAAAATAACACACATTGGATTCTATCAGTGATTCGTCTAATGAATCATAGTGTAGTCGCATTGTTGGGTGAGGAGTTTCATGAGAGCTTCCATGTCATGATGAGTGAGTACTAGTTAGGCTTATTTTAAATAGATGGGGAACAATTTTAACAATTCTTTTAGAAAAATGCTGATAAAGATCCCTTTTATTAGCATTAAATTGATAAGTGCTAGTAAAAGAGATCTTTATCAGTGTTAAAAAAGTGTTGATAAATCTTGAGACTTATTAACACTTAGAAAGCACTGATAAAAACATATTTATTAGCGCTATAATTTTTGTGCTAATAAATGGTTTATTTAAATAAATTTATTATAATTTTATAATTATTAAATATATATTATTATTTATTTATAATTAAGTAAATATTCATTTAAAAATAATAATTATTTATTTATAATAATTATAATTATATAAATTTATAAATTTTTTAAATATAAATTTATAAAGATATATATTTATAAATATTTATTTGTAAATATATTTTTAACATTATTAGTATAAATATAATCTTAAATACATACATTTTAAATATGAGTGAAATTGAATAATTCAAAATTAGTGCACCTTAAAAATATTGAAAAAATGGATATGTTTTATTAATTAAGTATAAATTATTATAAAAATATAGATATATATTTATATATAAGTAAAGATGAATACATATTGAAAATACTAAAAATAATAAATAAATATATGTAAATAAATAATAGAAAATAATGAAATTAAAAGATAATATAAAATATAAAAAAAATATTAAAAATGAATGCCCTAACTATAAAATTATTCAAAATATATAAATAAAATTGACCGATTAAAAATATAATATATTAAAGGTATCATGTTAAAAATGAAATTCTAAAATATATTTAAATTTAAATAAATTAAAAAAATATTTGGTGCATGTGTTTCTATATATTGGGTAAATATATTTGTGTGTGCATTTGTATATAAACTGAATAAATCACACACACACACAATAATATATATGTTCATGAAATCAATTTAACACACAATGTTTGATATATGTTAAATTGAAAAATCAAACAACATTAAAAGTGAATAAGACATTAATAGGTTTTTAATTAATTTTTTTTTCATTATATATATATATATATTTAATATATATTATTTATATATATTTATAATTAATATATATATATATATATTATACTTAATTTTTATAACAATTGTTTTGTTAATAAATTTTGAAATAATTTTTTAATTTATCCATTTTTTATTATATATTCATTTATATATCTATATTTAATATATATTATTTATCAATATTTATAATATATATATATATACTAAATTTATTCATTTTTACCAGTAATTATTTAATTAACAAATTGTTTAATATTTTCCTTAATTTACTCATTTTAAATTTTTATTTGTTTAACTATTTCATTTTATTCATTTTACAAATCTATATATTTATTATATACTATTTGATAATTTTTAAAATTTATATATATGTTTATTCATTCTTAACGATAATTATTTAATTAATAAAATTGTTAAAAAAATTAATTTTATTTTCTGAACCTTTATCAGTGCTAATAAAGCATTGATAAAGGTTAAAATTTATCAGCACTTTATTATTAGTGCTCATAAAGGGTAACATTTATCAGCACTAAAAATAAAATGTTGATAAAGGATAACCTTTATTAGTGCAAAAAAAAGTACTGATTTAGGTTAAATTTTATCAGTGCTAAATAAAATGTGCTGATAAAGGGTACCCTTTAGGAGTTCCTACTTTTAGCGCTGATAAAGGTCCCCCTTCATTAGTACTTATTTTAGCGCTGATAAAGATGGACATTCTCAGTGCATTTTTTTAGCGTTGATAAATGCAAGTACTATTAAAGGCCGGTTTTGTAGTAGTTCCAGTGCATCTTTCTATAAATTAATGACATCATTTTAATTGGAACGTCGACCAGGAGGCATACCTATAAAATAAAAAATTGGTAAGGACATCCTCAACTTGGAATAAGAAAATAATAATATTAATTAATTAATATTAATCATGCTTACCATCATCTACCCAATTCAATCATAGGTGAAACCAATCATGTTTAATAATCTCAACTTATGTCTCTACCCTACATATTGTATCACTTCACTTATTATATTCCGAAAACATAACATCCTGGCATCAGATATCATGGTTCCCTAATCACTATGTCCTATCCAATATCACATTCTTACATCATATACTAGGTTAAATTGATAATGTTTCCTTACCAACCCATGTTATCTTCACGAACTCTTAACTTTAAACAAAAAAAAACTCTCACCCATAGCTATAAAAATACTTTTTCATGTTTCCCCCTCATTGGATCACATCCAGGGTCAGAAATGAAAATAAGAGTGACCCCTAAGGACCACCTCCAATCGACCACGTGTTAGAGACAATCATTCATTTTATAAAAAAAAATATATAGGAGAGGAATTACAATAAAAATTATCATGAATAATATAGAATTCAGAAATAAACTCCATAATAATAAATAAAATAGTCTCAATACATGTAATTACATTCAATGAAAGTCCAAAATGTTAGATACCCTGAGAAACTCATACTAAAGAAACCACAGTCACCAAAAACTTTGAACATGCACCATGAACTAGTAAATACTAACTCACTCACCAACTCTCACTTGAGACCTGAAAAGCAGATATATATATTGGGGTGAGCATAAATGCATACTTAGTAAGATCATTCAAAAATTTATCATTAAAATTAATAGGAATCATGATAAATCCACAATGTATAAATATTTAAATCAACTCATTATATAAATTAGGTCACCCATATTAAAATCCACACCTAGGATCACTCATGAAGTAATGAAAAGAAGTAAGTTATATAAGAACAAAGGCATATATTGAAGAAAGGTTCCCCACATCCACATTCACACTGAACTAGTCACCCTAAACCCTGACATATTATGTAATGGTGGTCCCATCCCCTCAATAAGTTATACATCAAATATTTTCAAACATATCACATCCACACCCACATAATCACAACCAAAAGTCCATCATATCCCCATAATTTCGTAGTAGGATTGAGATACCTTAAAACATTTTTAATTACACAATATACCTTGATTTATTATAGCTCGTGTATAAATACACATGCAATAACCATAATCTATTACCACCTGATACATGTACATTCCATAATCTCGAGCCTTTGTATCTCAGATATACATGTATGTCCTGACCTCAAGATGTTACATCCCATATGAGTATATATCATATAACCATAAGCAACCCTTGTGAGGATATGACTACATACCATAGTACATATGGAAGAGAGAGCATGGTAAGGGGATTGAACAAACATCCATATCCTTGAAAAGCTAGATTTTGGGAAGACACCCAGAACCCAAGGCCAAATATTGACATCAGTCTTATTATCTAACTCGTGTGGTCAAGTGTAAGAAATAATATAACATTATGAATATATATAACACAATTATTATATAAAAAATATCCCACCTAAGTCTTTAATGATATGTAATATTCATTAATAAAACCTAGTTGTTGTCATTTTGAACTAGGAAGCTAGTAATTTTTAAGAACACAAACATTAAGGTTTTTCAATATCATATAATTTATCATTAATCAAATACCCAACATTTTATAACATCACATAATAATTTTTGGATTTAAATTTACATTATCCACCTAAATGAAAAGTTCATTTTATCAATATTATAATTCTAGTTCTATATCCATGCTATTTTAATCAATATGTCTTCAAGATCCACCCCCTTTAATTAATTGATTAATTAGTTACCATTACACAATTATTGGTACTAAGACACAAACACACATATATGAAAGAAGAATATTTCCAAAATAAAATAAGACTTAAATATCAGGAAAAAAATATAACAAATAATAATGTCTTCCAACTAGAGTAAACTAACCCAACATTATTACAAACACCTTTCCACACCATAAATATCATCCCACCATCAACCTCATTAAGCCTCTTCCACAATGATGTCACAACATCTCCAACATCATCATATAAAATAACCAAACCATATTATATATTAATAAAAATAAGGTACCTATATTTTATATTTGATAAATATTATCAAATCATAATTATATAATCATGTATGTCAATGGGAAATCAATATTAATTCAATTAATGGATGCAAGTTTAGAGAAAACAATCCTGAATGTAGTTGACCACTATTATTAATTAAAAAATATATTTTCATTAATTTCAAAGTTAGTTCAATTAATTATGGTATAGTTTTAAGAAGTAATGAATCCTAATACAATATCATGTAATAATAGTAGTGATCATCCAAATAACTAGCTCAATGTCAATCTCTAACAAATTATGCATTTCCATGAAATAATGATAAATTCAATGAATGAATTTTTCATCATCCTTAATTTCTAACCTTATTTATGTTTTATAATTTTATTTGGGATGTAAAATATATAAATTAAACATTTATAGTTACAAAAATACATATTCACACTATCTATGAAACTTTATGAGTAAATTAATGTGAATAATAACATATTCTCATGAGAAACTACAATACCATTCATTACATTTATTTAATTCTAGATTATAATATTATTTGTGTAAATATAAAATATTTACCAATTGGGACATAAATAATTATAATAAAAAATTTAAAAATCATATAAATAATAATTTTTGAATCCCCAAACATGGTAAAAATATTTGATGATCACTGAACTAGATAATTTTTTTAATGAAGGACAGCAACACAAAACATTATTATAAAAACATAGACCCTAATGTATTCATCCCATCATGAATAATCCATCAATAATCAATAAAGAACCCATTTAATTGAGATTATAGAACTTCCATGACTTAGAAAATATAGAAGAGGGAAGAAAAAAGAGAAGTAAAAGTGATAGAGAGAGATACCTTGGATCAAAGGTAGTCATTGCACAACCCCAATGAATAAATATCAATCATAAAATCCTTGGTTAGTCTAAAATGATCTCAAATCCACATAGATTTTAATAGGAGAAGGTAGAAATGGAATGAATTCAATATGCATCTCAAATTTATAGAGGAACATGGAAAAAATCGCATCATAAAATGATATATATTTCTCATGATGTAATAACCCATGATTCAAATATTATGGTGAAATCTAACAACATAGTTCCATCTCTATCACATGGTCAATGTTAGTTTCTTTAAATAGAAATATGAAATTTATGATATTGATAAGTGTGTCAAACCATGGGGTTCAAACCCCCATATATCATTGTGTGAATGATCAAATTTATCTCTTAACCTATTCCACCCTAGATTAATATTATTATGTGGCCTACACACTATAGTAAAATGACTATGAGATAAGAATAAGCAAGGAAATCAACCTGTAGGAATTCATAGTGTGACAGACCAACCATACTTCCTGAGAGTATCATAAGAAAGGGAAACATAAAAATATCTCAAACCCTTTCATAAGTATCCTCCACTCAATAACCACACCTACCATACCACAAATAGACTTCCAAACTGGCCACTCATGGTATGAAACATACCATCACATAGAATCACACCTCTTATAGTTAAAATATCATCTTCAACAACACCTACCTTCCCCCAAAATCCATTAATACCACTAAAATTCCCTTTAATCCATCAATACTCACAAAATGACAAATATTTTAAGAAATTTTGGCCCCTTACATGTATATAATATTGGGGAATTTTGAACCAATCCCATCATCATGATCTAGAACATGATTTACATGCTTGAAAAATATAAATAAATTTAATACCCCTTCTAATATATTCACTATTCATCAGATAACATGCACAATTCAAAAAAACTGAAGAATGAAATACATTGAAATAAACTTACACATACTTTATGTAAGATACATATAACATGATTGAAGTTTATAATTTGATGATCTAAAATAAACTAAACAATTTAATATTTTCCAACACATATATACATTGGATTTAGTTTATTTAAAGATGCACATAATTTATTAATTCAAGATTATAAATAAATATATGAATAAATGAAACTCGAACAAACCATAAAATTAATGAAAGGAAAATAAAGGATTAATTTATTTTTATTAAATCATTTTAAGTCAATATACTCAGATATATACTAGTACAAATGTAATTTTTATGGTGTAGGAGAGGGAAGAGGGGTAATTCCTTTAACAATAAGTACAACACTTTCCTTGGGTCAGATAGTATGGATCATTACACCACAATCTTCAATGATACCACTAAAGAAGAAATTATAATTAGGTCAACACTAATACTATTAAGGAAGTTCGTAACCCAAAAAAAAAGAACCTTGGTGTTACATTTGATCCACAGAGGATAATAATCCGTAGTAGCTAGATTATAAGATAAAAATGGATTAAATATTTTCTAAAAGCCTTATATGAGAGGGACATGGGTTAATATCCATTTCCAAGATGAAAAAATAATAAAGGGAAGGTTATAGGTTTTTATGGTTTTACAACACCAAAAATGAAATCCTATGACCAGTAATAGATTCCATGTACCATGATTGAGTAAGAATTCATATGGAGGAATAATAGAAGAGGTTTGAGAGATTAAAGTAGGGGAGAAAGGATGTAAATGGAGATGAATTCTAACTCCCCTCTAAATTTTGAGATTAATTTATGGATTTAAAGGAAAAAAAATCCATTATTAAAGAATTATTTTTTCAAAAATCTATCAGGTAATTGAAACTAAGCCACCAGGTACCTAATGTTTAATAATAGATCCATCTTCACCCCAGGATCCCTAAAAGGTACTTGGTACTAATCCACTATGTTCTTTATGATTGTTTTATCCTACACATTTACCTTTTCCATCTAACTCCTCCCAAATCCTCAAATAACCAATTAAACTCATAATTACATCAAAAATTGAATTCAAAGTATAAATTAAAATTGAATTTACCTAAAATGGGTGAAGGTATTTATATAAATATTCTTCAATCACTATAGTATTCTTAACAAATTTCATATCATCTTCAATTTCCAAATCATTCAAATTACCTACATATGGTAGACTATTATAGTATCTTATAGGGTAAAATGTATAAAAAATCATTAATAATATCTTATTATAGAGAAAGTTAAAATTGATAATCTTTCACTCATACACTCTAAAATGTGAATTTTCTAAGGAATCCTTCTAAAATTTTAGTTACCATACCAAACCTTCATTGTCCATGTTGAGGTGAAACTCCAAGGAATAAAAGCTACCCAAATAAAAATTATAATAGAATTATACTTTAGTCTATATATAATTTATATATGTTATGATAAGTCCTTATGAAACCCTTTATCATTTGTACATTATCTATTATATCCTACACCAACTTCAGCCCATTAATAATTGACTCTCCAAGTCTACCCAACATAAAGGAATATTAAATGGTCGTCTATATAGTGTCTAATATAGTGCCTTGAGAATATAAAATGATATATTATTATATGTAAACTCAATCAATGATAAATGATCCACAAATGATCAACCAAAATCTATAATTTATACCTCTCAACAAATCCTATAAAATTTAAACCACCTATCAGTTTTTATAAGAACCCAGTTTTTGCTATAAAAGGCTTTGGAATATTCTTGATGTTATTCCAGAGCAACGCCTTCAGACGGTGTGCAATTCTGAGCCCCGGTGTGGCCAGAATTAAATTTTCAGTGCGTTCCCATAGGGTACGTGAAATAAATGGGATAACTCCTATACGGCAATTCAGATCATAAATCTGAGAGTACAGATGGGTCTGAAATGGGGTGTTTACCCCAAGAACGACATAAATCATGTCGGCGTGGGACATTAGGACCCCCTTCTGTTAACGAAAAATTAAAAGGATAAATAAAAAATTAATTAATTCGTGTAATGGTTAAACTCAAGTATATCTTAAATGGTAGCTCGTATTGGACAACCAAGGGCACCGTTGAGTCTGGAGCATGCAGTTTACCCAAAGAGGGGTGTATCTTTCGCGGGAGTGGGCCCTCTGTGGAAAACGCCACGAGGGGCGTTTTCATAATTAAGTGGTCCCAGACATTAGATTTTATATCTTTCAAACAGAGCCTCAGATTAAAATTATGAGACCACCGTTGTGCTCAGAAGGTGGTGTTTACCCTAGGCATGACCTAACTTTCCTTGTGTTTGGGGTTTCAGACGCGGATTTAAATTGGGTTGAGTTTTTAATTAATTAAAGGTTTAATTAATTTTCATTATTTAATCTCTTCTTCTTCCCACACCCTCTCCTGGGAGAAACCCTTCCCATTACTCTCCCAATAAAATCCCCTCCTCCCATGCTCTCTTCCTCATTAACCTCATCCTCCTTCCTTTGGCGGACAACAAAGGAACTTCGAATCTTGGCGAGCACATTCTTCCCCAACGACGAACGGATGCAACGAGGTATGACTCTTGTTAAATTTCGCGCCCTTGTCAATTTCTTAAATTTCTCTGTCAATTTCGTCTTTGAAATTTATAGTTTTTAGAATTTGGGGCGTTGGCCGAACGAACACGACCAACGCCTTATCCCCGTTTAATTTCTCGTTCTTGGTCGTTCTTCGTCCAAAATTTTCGGACACACGTGAAATTCGACGGATCGATGAGCAAGGGGCGGCATTGTGAAGATCCGGTTCTGGGGATCCTGAAACCGATGTCAGATAAATTTTTTGTCCACCAGAGTGGTCTGGGGGACCGACCGAAGGTTCGAACGAGGTGGCTGGTAGGGATGGGGTTTGGATTGAAGCGGTGGCGGCCGGACTGTGTCGGGTGTTGCCGACTTTCCAAAGGTGGTGCGTGGCTGGAGGAGCCGAGTGTTCGGAGGAGCGGCTGGCCGTAGTCTGGAGGGGTGGTTAAAGGGGTGAAGCCGAGACGGCGGGTAGTAGGATGGTATTGCGGAGGTGGCGCCAGAGTGGTGCATGGAGGAGGAGGTTGTGTAGTGTGTGGCCGAGGTAGCGCGACGGTGTGATGCGACAGCGGGTGGAGGCGCCGAGGGCGTCTGGCAGAGGTGTGCTGCGTGCGGTGTCCGGCGCGGCATCGCGGTTGAAGGGATATCGAGGCCCGGCCTTGGGTGTGCATAGGAAGCCAGGACCCTCCCTTTGTGGGTCCAGTGGGCGCGTCAATGAAGACCGGCCAAGTGGCCGGTCTGTTGGGAGGCAAGGACCAGCACGCTGGGGGTCCTGTTGGGCGACGAAGACCGACCAGTTGGCCAGTCTACTTGGAGAAAACCAGACCCGCTCAGGCTTGGTACTTCTGGGCAGGCCGCAATGTGATGGGCTGGACCTGTGGCTGGGCCGTGGGCCGGTGATTCGGATCGGGCCGACCGGGGTGAACTGGCCTGGTTACGCCCCCTTGCGTTCGGGGGGGGGGGGGGGGGGGTAACTTCTAAACAGCACGTCCTTTTGACGCACCATCTGATTCTGCGGGATCGTGTTAGTGAGGCACTCTTTTTAAAGTGGGTTTCATGGTTTTTTATTCCGTTCCCGAAGACGGGTGACCCAAAGAACATTAATTTAATAATAATAGATTATTAAATAAAGACCGCGATGGACGCACTTCGCGAGCCGGACGTCCGTTTGACGTGCCGATAGAGGCACTATGGTCCTTGGTAGGGATAAACCTTACGAAGTTTTTTTGGAACCTTTTTGGTTTGGTTTAATTGCTCGGAAGCACGAAACACTTAATGCGAATGATTAATTAATTAATTAATTAATTAATTAATTAATTGTTGCATCAGACCTAACTCTTGTTTGGGATGTCCGATTGGCGCACCGTTAGTGGTAGCGTGACCCTAGTATTCATGTAGACTTTTTGAGATTCTTTCTGAAGCGTTCGGGTTGGAGACATGGTGTGGGCCCCACATGGCCTAGTTCGCACGTTTTACGGTGGAACACAACCTTTTCACCTGATATCTGTTTAGGGTGTTTGAGTACTCATTTCTGAGTGTTTTTATGAGGGGATTGCAACGTCACAATCCACCCGCCTAAATTTTGGATCGAAGTGCGGGCCCCACAGGGCCCCATTTGGGTATAATGTGGGGAGTTGCAGCTTTTGCATCCGGAATCCATTTTAGGCGCCATCAACGGCGTTGTGACCCTAGCATCGAGGCAAAATTAAATGGGGTGGTTTCAGGCATTGGAGCTGGAGTTGAGGTGTGGGCCCCACGGCCTGTCTCTTAAGCTGTGTGCAACATGCTACAACTTTTTCATTAGGCATCCGTTTGGGGCATATTAATAGTCGATTGAGCGTGCTTTTCCGAGAGCATTGCGGTGGCGCAGTTCGCTTGACCACTCTAGGGACTGTGGTGTGGGCCCCATGAGATGTCGTATGGGCATGAAGTGGTGTTGAATAACTTTTTCATTGGGATCCTGTTTCCAGTGAGTAAGTTGTCTATCTCGCGTGTTTTTTTAGGAGGATTAGAAAGGTGTAATTTGTTCAGGCGAGTGGAGCCTCTTAAGTGATATTATTACATGTGGAAACATGAAAGGGCATTGGTCGGAGGTTCCTTTGACGCACTTTGAACCTACACACGGTAGTGGTACTAGTGACACCCTGTGATGGCACGGGCACTGAACCTATATTTGGTGTTTTGTTCTGGAGTTGGGTGGTTGCGCGATACCCCCTCCATATTCTATTGGCCATTTTTGGACCATTCAGTAGGGATGGCCAGAGTAGTTCTGGGTTTACCCTCCAGCGGGTCTGGGCAGTGGGTTGCTCATCGACTTCTTCGGGTTTACCCTCCAACAGGGCTGGGCAGTGGGTTTCTTATCGACTTCATTGGGTTCACCCTCCAGTTGGGCTGGGCAGTGGGTTTCTCATTGAATTCTTTGGGTTTAACCTCCAGTGGGGCTGGGCAGTGGGTTGCTCATCGACGTCTTCAGGTTTACCCTCCAGCGAGGCTGGGTAGTGGGTTGCTCATCGACTTCTTTGGGTTTACCCTCCAGCGGGGCTAGGGAGTGGGTTGCTCATTGACTTCTTAGGGTTACTCTCTAGTAGAGACTGGGTAGTGGGTTACCCAAAGACCACTTAGGGTTTAGCTTTCAGCAGAGACTGGGCAGTGGGTTACCTATCGACTACTTAGGGTTTAGCCTCCAGCAGAGACTGGGCAGTGGGTTACCCGATGACCTCTTAGGGTTTACCCTCTAGTGGGGTTGGGCAGTGGGTTACCTAATGAATTATTTCTGACTCAGTCCTTTCTACTAGGCTAGTTTGTGGTTTTTCTCCTTGACATCTGGAGCGGGACCCTTGGTTGTACGGGTCAGTGACGTGACAGCTTGGACTTTGAGAAGACCTCTCGACTGTGTGAAAATGAAGAGGTGTGGTGTGACTTTCCCCAGAAATCTCATGTACGAGGGCTGAATTCCCCACCAAGATGCGTCCTTGGGACGCGACCTAAAACCGTGTGGGTAAGTTAGTGCCTCCCAAAGATGATAGTGTCAAGGTGCGGTGATTTGAGCCCCCTAACTTTCAATTCAGGGCAGACAGGTAGGATGTTAGGCATCGATGGTGTTTACTTCTGGGACTATTGGCTAATCACTTTCTTGGGTTGAGCTACGGGATTGAGATCCCCTTACAATCTTGTTCGGGTTTCTTGACAGCGCATATATATATATATATACCTTGTTCCAGTACCCACTCCTGGGGTTTTGGTTACTCTCCTTCTAGGAGAGGAAAAGACCCACGGGGTATGCCACCTTCTTTTTGTGTCTTACTTCTTGTGGTTGGACGGGTCTACTATCCTTATATAGGTAGCGAAGACTCGATGATAAGTTCTTATTCTCACCGTTTCCAGCTTCTTGTGTTTAGACGAGTGTACTTCCTTCCTCTTGTTGGGATGATCTGTTACTCTTCTATAATCTTTACTGTACTCTATTGTACTCCATTAATTTCCCTGTTAGATCTACTGCTCCCCACTTGAGTACCTCCTTTGTTTCTCCCTCGGGCCTTCATGTCATCCTAATGAGTTTGTTTATACTCACCCCTTCATGGGATTTTCAAGCACTTGTTGTGGTTTTGTAGACTACGGATAGGTTGGTTGTGATGTCGGAGGAGCTTATAAGTTCGGGAGCTCGGACCGTGTCTAGTGGTCGTAGTCAGGTTCCAGGTTTGGGACTCTCTCAGTTATTTTACTTTTTTTTACCTGTTGCTGGGTTATGGAACTTTACTAGTTAGGCGCATGTTTTTCCCCTTTTCTTTTCAGTTTACCTTCAGAACTTGCTTTGTACTATTTAGAGGTCGATTCACTTTGTGGTTTATTTATAGCAGTTGGTACTTTACTTTTATTTCTACTATGCACTTCTGCATTGAGTGGGTTGCGTGTGTGTGTACAGGTACTCAAGAAAAGGCCTCCGCATGTTTTTTATCCTTTGGCGCTTGTCGCCAGCCCCTGGCCTATGGAGGCAGGCTTGGGGTAGTTACGGCTCGAGCCCGGGTAGGGTCGGGTCGTGACAAAGTGGTATCAGAGGTGGTTCATTCCTTGGGATGTTGTTCGGATTTCCCTAAAAAGGAATTGGTTGGGATATAGGTAAATAGTTTCAACATGTCTCGAGAGCGGCTCTCAGGCCAGGGAGTCCAGCGATGGTGCGGCGACCGATGAATCCATTCACCAGGACCTTGATAACCCGCTTGTTGACTCGGCATGCTGAGACACCCATTGCAAGGAAAATTGGTTTGTGAATCACATAGGATTGAGTCTTTGACTGTCCTTCTTGAGTCAGCTCCCCATTGTTGTTACTGTCATATACATTTATGCTCATCTGATTGCGACACTTCTTGATAACATTCAGGATGTCTCCACAAAGATAGCTAGCTAGGATACCAGTTTTGTTTCGTGGCGACGACCCTATGAGCGACGAGGCCTCAGTCCAAGACCCATCATGTGAGTCCCTTTCTTCAGGTGGGCCAGAAGCTGCATCCCCGCCTGGTGAGTAGCATATTTCTCCAGTAGAGCAGACGGAGCTTGAGTGTAGGTTGAGCGCACTCCATGAGTTCCTCCGAAAGAGACCGCTCAAGTTTAGTGGTGAGCCAGACCCTCAGGAAGCATGGGTTTCGATCGAGATAGTGGATTTCCTCTTCTGGAATGTGCAGACATTGACAGATCTGATGGTGGATTTGGCCGCCAGCCTTTTCCATGGAGCAGCTGGGCATTGGTGGAGTCTAGTGACTCAGTTACTCGATGAGTCGTCACTTTCGTGGGGCGAATTTTAGCTGCTGTTTCATGAAGAGTTTTACCCCTCCTACTTACGCTCTATTCCTATCTAAGAGCTCCTGCAGTTTCAGCAGGGAGGGATGACGGTGACTGAGTATGCGACTAGGTTCGCAGACCATGCACGTTTTTACATAGACTTGGTCCACACCGGCAACTTCCGAGCACGAAAGTTCGAGCAGGGTATCCACAGAGAGATTCGTGCTATCTTAGTACCCTTGGGAATTACCACTTATGTTGAGGTTCTAGAGCAGGCACTGGTGATAGAGAGCTTCCTGTCACATTCTACAGTTGGTGGCGGCAACAGGATCGATAGAGCTGAGACTTCTGCCATAGCTAGCGGGCGTCGCTGACAGAACCTCGACGCAATTAGCTTTCCGATAACCAGACTCAGAGGCATTTTCGTAAACCATAGTTGCACCGGAGGGCACCAGTGCAGCCCGGAGAGAGTCTGTGTTATGCTTACGATGAGCGTGGTCACTTGGAACGAGACTGCCCGACCATCCACATAGAGAATGTTGGGTAGGAAGAAGGTGCACCATCGTGGCAGAGGCAATGTCGTGATCGGAGTAGCGCCTAGAGAGGTGGTGCTAGTAGAGGAGCGGGAGGAGTTGGAGGTGGGGGATGACATTATAGGGTCTTCCCATCACCATGAGGGGGTCCATGTCAGGCTTTGGGAGCTGAAATTTGGGACCATGGACAACCGCGAGCTTTGGATTTCTACGATCCTACATAGCATTAGGTGATAAGAGGTACGTTTTATAGCTCTTCTACTTTTTTCAGTAGAATTGGTAGACTCTGTATGTAAATTTTTTTTCTCCCTACTCCTTGTTTGAGGTGTTACCAGGGTGACGTGGGGAATCAGTGTAACCATGTGTCAGTAGAGTAGAAGGTGTAGAACCTTTTCCATTAGACGATGGTGTCGACTCCATCGCTTTCTGATCATGTAAGAGAGTCTTGATTGTAGGACATCGACTATGAAACCTTCTGTGACCAAATATCCTTGATTGTTTTCCCATATGGATATTCTAAAGAATGGAATCACCAGGCTTTGTCCCAGGTCCAAACGGTGATTCCAGTCCTGGCGTACGATGTAGGGGTTCGTCCGGGGAGATGAGGTACCCCCAAGGGCCTTCGGGCCGTTTGAGAATGTGTGAAGGGATGGAGAGGTTCCCTACCGCCTTTCCCTAACCCCAAAGTCTGGAGTGGGTGAACGATGACTCGCACATGAAATCCCTGAAAAGAGGTGTTCATGCTCCTATGAACCTCATCGACAATTGAAGATCTCACGTGAACAGATCAAATCCTTTGGTCTGTGTGCAGTGATGTGGGACTGTGCAAGAGTTTTTCCGGGTACAGGAGAGCCAGGTGTGGGTTTAGTACCCAGAGTTGTTTCCCTAGTTTTGCTTTTTGGGGACTAAAATCGTAAAGGAGTGAATGATGTATGAACCCAGTTTTTTCTATAAAAGGATTTGGAATATTCTAGATGCTATTACAGAGCAGCGCCTTCTAACGGCATGCGATTCCGAGCCCCGGTGTGGCCGGAATTAAATATCTAGTGCATTTGCACTCGGAACATGAAATAAATGGGATAACTCCTATATAGTAATTTGGATCATAAATATGAGAGTACAGATGAGTCCAAAATGGGGTGTTCACCCCAGGATCGACATAAATCATGTCGGCGCGGTACATTGGGACCCCTCGCCCGTTAACAGAACATTAAACGGATAAATAAAATAATTAATTTATTCATTTAATGGTTAAACTCAAGTATATCTTAAAAGGTATCTCAGATTGGAAAAACAAGGGAACCGTTGAGTCTAGAGTGTGTCGTTTACCCTACTAGGGGTGTAACTTTCGCGGATGCGGGCCCTCTGTGGAGAACGCCATGAGTGGCGTTTTGATAATTAAGTGGTCTCAGACGTTAGAATTTATATCTTTAGAACGGAGCCTCAGATTAAAATTCTGATACCACCATTGTGCTTGGGAGGTGGTGTTTACCCTAGGTGCGACCTAACTTTCACTACGTTTGGGGTTTTGGATGTGGATTTAAATTGGGTTGAGTTTTTAATTAATTAATGGTTTAATTAATTTTCTTTATTTAATCTCTTCTTCTTCCCCCACCCTCTTCCATGAGAAACCCTTCCCATTCCTATCCCAAGAAACTCCCCTCCTATCATGCTCTCTTCCTTCTTCACCTCCTCCTCCTCCCTTTGGCGGATAACGACGGAACATCGAATCTTGGCGAGCGCATTCTTCGCCAATGGCGAACTGATCCAATGAGGTAGGATTCTTGTTAAATTTCGCGCCATCACAGATTTCTTAAATTTCTTCTTCAATTTCATCTTTTAATTTTATAGTTTTTAGAATTTGAGGTGTTGGTCGAACGAACACGACCAATGCCCGGGCCCCGCTTGATTTCTCGTTCTTGGGCGTTCTTCGTCCGAATTTTTCGAACATGCGCGAACCTCGACGGATCGATGAGCAAGGGGAGGCGTTGTGAAGATCTGATTCTGATGATCCCAAAACTGGTGTCCTGTAATTTTTCAGACCACTGGAGTGGTCGGGGGGACAGGACAAAGGTTCTAATGAGGTGGCTAGTGTGAATGGGGTTCAGATTGAAGTGGTGGTAGCCGGGTGGTGTCGGGTGTCACCGGCTGGCCAAAGGTGGTGCGTGGATGGAGGAGCCAAGTGGCCGGAAGAGTGGCTGGACTGAGTCGAGAAGTGCGACTGTGGGGGTGAAGCTGAGACAATTGGGAGCAGGACGGTGCTGCGGAGGTGGCACCGGAGTGGTGCGCGGCCGAGGAGGCAGTGCGGTGTGTGGCTGGGGCAGCGCGGCGGTGTGTTGCGGCAGCGGGAGGAGGTGCCGAGGGCATCTGGCGGAGGTGTGCTACGGCCGGTGTCTGGCATGGCGTCGTATTCGAAGGGAGCCTGAGGCCGAGCCTCAAGCATGTAGGGGAATCCCGGACCCACCCTTTGCGGGTCCCGTGGGCGCGTCAATAAAGATCGACCAAGCGGTCGGTCTGTTGGGAGGCAAGGACCCGCGTGCTGCGGGTCCTGTTGGGCGATGAAGATCTGCTAGTTGGCTGGTCTGTTTGGAGAAAACGAGACCCTCTCGGGTCTGGTGCTGCTAGGCGAGCCACAGTTAGCAGGCCGCGGCTTGACGGTCCAGACTCGCGGCTGGGCCGTGGGCCGGTGATTTGGACCAGGCCGGCCGGGGTGGACCGGCCCGGTTAGGCCCCGTTGCGTTCGGGGGGGGGGGGGGGCGTAACTTCTAAACGGTGCGCCCATTTGACATGACATCTACGGCTGCGGGATCGTGTCAGTGAGATAGTATTTTTAAAGTGGGTTTCGAGATTTTTGGATTCTATGCCCGAAGATGGGTGACCCAAAGAACTTTAATTTAATAATAATAAATTATTAAATAAATCCCGCGATGGATGCACTTCGTGAGCCGGACGTCCATTTGACGTGCCGTCAGAGGTACTGTGGTCTTGGGTTGAGACGGACCTTCTGAAGTTTTTTCGGAACCTTTGTGGTTTGGTTTCATTGCTCGGAAGCACGAAATAGTTAATGCGAATTATTAATTAATTAATTATTGCGTTGGACCTAACTCTTTCTTGGGATGTCCGATTGACGCGCCGTCAGTGGCATCATGACCCCAGTCCTTGTATGGACGTTTTGAGATAATTTTTGAAGCGTTCGGGTTGGAGACAAGGTGCGGGTATTACAGGGCATAGTTACCACATTTTAGGGTGGAACTCCACTTTTTCACCCGACCTCCTTTTAGGGTGTTTGAGTACTCATTTTTGAGTGTTTTTCCGAGGGGATTGCAACGGCACAATCCTCCCGTCTAAATTTCGGGCTCAATGTGCGGCTCCCACAGGGCCTCGTTTGCGTATAATGTGGGGAGTTGAAGCTTCTTCATTAGGAGTCAGTTTTAGGCACCGTCATCGGCATTGTGACCCTGGAATCGAGGAGAAATAGAATAGGGTGGTTTTAGGCGTTGAAGTTGGAGTTGAGTCGTGGGCCCCACATGCTGTCTCTTAAGCTGTGTGTAGCATGCTACAATGTTTTCATTTGGTGTCCATTTGGGGTGTATGAATAGTCGATTTAGTGTTCTTTTCTGAGAGCATCGCGGTGGCATAGTTCGCTCGACCTCTCTCGGGACCAAGGTGCAGGCCCCAAGAGACGCCATATGGGCATGAAGCGGTGTTGAATATCTTTTTCATCGGGAACCCATTTCCAATGAGTAAGTAGTCTATCTCGCGTGTTTTTTCACAAGGATTAAAATGGTGTAATCTTTTCAGGCGAGAGGATCCTCTTATGAGATCTTATTAAATGTGGAATCATGAAAGGGCATTGATCGGAGGTTCCTTTGACGCACTACGAACCTACACATGGTAGTGGTACCAGTGACACCCAGTGATGGCACTGGCGCTGAACCTCTATTAGGTGTTTTGTTTTGGAGTTGGGTGGTTGCGCGATACCCCCTTCGTGTTCTGTTGGCCAGTGTTGTACCATCCGATAGAGATTGCCAGAGCAGTTCTGGGTTTACCATCCAGTGGGGCTGGGCAGTGGGTTGCTCATCGACTTCTTCAGGTTTACCCTCCACCGGATATGGGCAGTGGATTTCTCATTGACTTCTTCGGGTTTACCCTCCAGTGGGGCTGGGTAGTGGGTTACTCATTGAATTCTTCGGGTTTACCCTCTATCGGGGCTGGGCAGTGGGTTTCTCATCGACTTCTTCGAGTTTACCCTCTAGCAGGGCCCAGTAGTGGGTAGCTCATCGACTTCTTCAGGTTTACCCTCTAGCGGGGCTGGGCAGTGGGTTGCTCATTGATTTCTTAGGAGTTACCATCCATCATAGACTTAGTAGTGGATTACCTGACGACCACTTAAGGTTTACCCTCCATCAAAGACTAGGCAGTGGTTACCCTTCGACTACTTAGGGTTTACCCTCCAGCAGAGACTGAGCAGTGGGTTACCCGACAACCTCTTAGGGTTTTCCCTCCAGCAGGGCTGGGTAGTGGGTTACCCGATGAATTCTTTCAAACCCAGTCCTTTCTACTAGGATACTCTGTGGTTTTTCTCCATGACATCCGGAGCAGGACCCTTGGTTGTACGGGCCAGTGATGTGACAACTTTGACTTTGAGAAGACCTCTCGACTATGTGACAGTGACGAGGTGTGGTGTGACTTTACCAAGAACTCCCAAGTACGAGGGGCACTTTCCCCACCAAGATGCATCCTTGGGACGCGACCTAAAACCGTGCGGGCGAGTCAGTGCCGCCCAAAGCAGATAATGTCAAGGTTTGGTGATTTGATCCCCTTGACTTGCAGTTCGGGGCACACAGGTAGGATGCTGGGAATCGATGGTGTTTACTTCTAGGACTGTTGGCTACTCACTTTATCTGGCTGAGCTACGGGATGGAGATCCCCTTACAATCATGTACGAGTTTCTTGGCAGAGCATATATATATGTATACCTTATTCCAGTACCCGCTCCTTGGGTTTTAGTTACTCTTCTTCCAGGAGAGGGGAAGACGCGCGAGGTATGTCATGTGATATCCATGTATATATTCTTGTGGTTGGACGAGTCTAATCTCCTACTATAGGTAGAAAATAATCGACGAGAAGTTCATCTCCTCACCATTTCTAGCTCATTGTGTTTGGACGAGTGTACTTCCTTCCTCTTGTTGTGTTGAGGTGTTACTCTTCATTACACCTTACTTCACTCTGTTGTACTCCTTTACTTTCCCTATTCGATCTACTGCTCACCTCTTTAGTACCACCTTTGTTTCTCCCTCGATCCTTTGGGGAATCCTACTACGTTTTTTATACTCAATCCTGGTTGGTTTTTCCCACAGTTGGTGTGCCCTTACAGACGACAGACAAGTTGGTCGTGATGTCAGAGGAGCTTAGGAGTTCGAGATCTTGGACTGTGTGCGGTGGTCATAGTCGAGTTCAAGGTGTGGGACTGTCCCAGCTATTTTAGTTTTTTTACCTGTTTCTGGGTTATGTCACTTTACAGGTCATGCACGTGTTTTGCCCCTTTTCTTTTCAGTATACCTTCAACACTTGCTTTGTACTGTTTAGAGGTCAATTCACTTTTTGGTTTATTTATAGCAGTTGGTACATTACATTTCTTTTTACTCTGCACTTCTGGATTGACTGGGCAGTGTGTGTGTGTACAGGTACTCAGGAAAAGGCCTCCCCGAGTTGTTTATCCTTTGGCGCTTGTCACCAGCCCTTGGCCTTTGAAGGTGGGATTGGGGTAGTTGCGGCTCGAGCCTGGGTAGGGTCAGGTCATGACAGTTTGATCATATGTTTGTTGATGAAATGTTATATTTATTCAAAATTGAGTTCTTAAAGAGTGGTTAAATCTTCTATACATATTATAAGTAAATCAAGTGACATGGTCAAATAGTTTTATCTGGTAACTCTATAATCACACATCATATTCGATAAAATTATAAGATAAAATATTAATATATCTCCACTCCCGGATTAGAAATAAATGAGTTATTTTTTTATATAAACACAATGATCCAAATAATATCTATCCCTCTAAGAGAAAGAGGTGTATCCTGATAAAATCCTAGTAAATATCATACCATTTTAATTAATGATTAATCAATGGATATAGAAACCAGACTTTACCTTGATGCCCCACCTATACTTTTTGAAAGGAAAAAAATTCATCCACATAATCCACTGTGTGTTTCTTCATCCCAAGATACTAGTAACACTGATGGAAAACAAGATACATCTTTCCAAAATCCAAATACACTGCAATATTTGTACTATGAATATTCTGAATTACTCCATCATGAAAATCCCATGGAAAAAAATCACAAAAGAAAATTGATTTTATATTCCACATACTCTTAGAAACCATGACCCAAGTAATAAAATATCTTATACGTTAGTCTTAGGATCACCAATACAAGACTCGATCACATGTTGAACAATTTACGACAACATTTCCATAGAAAAATATATACTTTTCCATCAAATGATTTAAGATCGAGCTATAGAGATTCCAGTAACTCATTAATCTTACATTCCTAATTTTTTAGATGATAAATATCTCAATATTACTTTTAACTCAATGAATTAACTTTATGATTAAATTTTCCTAATATATATGTTTTTTTGAAGTGATAATCATATTAAAACACCACCAATCCTCTCTTTGATAAATTTAAATATATCTAGAATAAAATATATCATAAATTCATAATATATATGTATAATATAAATCATTAAAAAATATTAAGATCCCATTAAATACCAATGATTTCCCCATGAGTCAAGTGATTAGTTTGTTGCCACAATCAACCATTACATTGAAGAAAAAATAGTTTTCCATTTAGTTTTATACTAATGTGGTCTTTGGCTAATCAACACAAAATAATACCTAATCTTTCATTATACAAATAGAAAATTCAATCACCAATTCCCCCATTGTTTAATAAAAACCAAACACATTCCCAATGCTATCCTAATTCATCCCTAAAATAATTATACTACAATAATATCTCACCACTTCAAACTCCAAATAATGAGTAGAAAATTTATGTTCATGAGGACATTACAATCTGGTCCCATAAGTAATAATAACTATTTCCTCTATTAAGACACATACCAATCCTAAATTAGAAGAATTACTGTGTACCTCATCAAAAAACCCCTCTTATGGTAATCAAATTACAATAATATTTATCCAATTTTTCATTAAAATTCTGAAATTATTAAGCATAAAATTTTTAAAAAAAATTATAAACGTTCTATAATAACTAGATAAGCCTAAAAAAATTTCTAACTAAAAAAAAATTCTTGAATGGGTTCAAGAAATAACTAATTAAATATTTTTGTGATCCAGTTATATATTATTCTCCATGATTACATGATCTATGAAGTTAATTAAATGTTTCTAAAATTGTTTCTTATATTTTCTTCTATATAATAGATATTTCTTGAGAAACTTAAAAAAATTAAGTAATTTATTTCGTATACCTCCTTTATCTTATAATAAACTAGAATATAATTAATAAAAACCAAAGAAAACTTATCACAATCAGTTTTAAATAATCAATTCATAAGTCTTATAAACACAATGAATGTGTTTGTAACTCTTAATAAAATCTTATAAAATTAATGTGTTTATAAGAACATCAAAAACATGTCTTCTAGATGTTCTCATATTTAACCTTCATATGATGATAGCAAAATCATAAATTGATATTAAATAACTAATCAAATCTATTTATACATTAAAATATATAATCTATTTTAGGAATAAAATATCAATTATTTATAATTACTTGACTCATATATTATTAATTTATATATACCTTCAATATCCATCCCAATTTATAAATATTACAACTATAGAAGCCCATGGTGATACACTATGAAAAATTAAACCTCTATATAATAATTTATAAATTTTAATTCAAAAATATTGAATCTCTTTAGGTTTTATATGGTGAACCAACAGAATAATTGAAGACTTAATTTGATATAAATATATTCCAAACTCCATAACATACCTCAGAGGTAAACTTATAAATTATTTTAGGAAAAAACAACATATTCCATCACAACTATAGGATCTTAATTTAACTTTTAATTATACACACTAAGATTAAGAATTTCTAACTAAGAAATAAAGCTTCAACATTTCTCTTTCTATGTCCCATATGATAATCTTTTTACCTAACAAATACTACACAATCACCTTCCAAGTTATAGAAGATCACCCTTTATTAAAAAAAATTGAGACATTATTTTACAAAATATAACTAATACATGTAAAGGATATCATTATATTATTTAACTATTTACAAGACTATATTCTACGATAATAAATCATATCACACAACTAACTCATAATCATAATATACCCCAAATAACCATTTCAAACCTCCCACTAAATTAGTTAACTCTAATAATCAATGAATTTTCTCTACCTGAAGATCTAAATAATGAACCAATTTTGGATTCATAAATTAATGTGTCACACCAATGTCAACAAAAAATAAAGAGTAGATAAATCAAAAATCATATCGCAAAGTACCATTGATGCCTCAACTTATTTAACTTACACTTATTTGAGATTTCCTTGACTAACTATTTCTAATCAATCCCATTTCTTCTTACTTAAACCTATTATTAGATCAACTATTAGTCCATGATGATCTATATATTATTCAGGACGTTCTATTTTAGTAACAATATTTTCAGGTGGTAATGAGTTGAAATTTTATAATTGAAATTTAATTTTTGAATTAATAAATTCATTATAATGTAATGTAGTAATAGAAAACACATGCAATACATTAGTTATGTTATACAGATAAAATTTATATACTATTTTATTTAAAATACTATTAAGAATTATAATTGTTGATGGTATAGTTGTTATATAGTGATCTTATTTTTAGTATATATATTTGGTTATGATAAATCCAATTGGAATAGATAAAAGAAGAAACGGGATTGACCTATAGGATCATACCCTATAAATCCCATTTATCAGAGACTCTTAGGTAGATATCACCGCTGTTATTTTCCATTGACCATGAACAAGTCAATATTCAGCAACTAAACCATGAGAAAAACCATTTACCTGGGAATTTTAATCTAATTGCGATCATGACCCATACCATGTTTGGATAACGACCCTAATAAAATTTGAAAATCTCACACCTTACCCTTAGGGAGTTCGTTTGTGTAATAAAGAGATACGTATATAAACCCTAATATTATTAATTTTTATATTTTATTTTCAATAAAATAGTGATTATATTTTCCCTTTTTTTCTTAAATTTTAAAATATTAAATAACAAGTTTGATATAAATTATATTCTAATACGATGAAGAAAAAATTGTATTTTTTTGGGAAATATATAGTTTCATTCAAGAAAAATCCTTTGATGAATTCAATAAATTTTTAAATAATTTTTATTTTAATAAAATAATATTATGATATAATATCTATTAAATATAAAAGATAATATAATTTCACAAAGTCAAATGTAATTTTATAATGATCAGAAAATTGTTATTGTCAAAAAACTAGTATTTTTCAATAAATAGGGATTTTGGATTTAAAAGTGTTAATTATAAAATTAATAGAATTATTTTGATAAAATAAATATTATTTTTTTTAATCAGAAATCTTATATTATGTAATGGTTAATTTTTGATAATAATCTGAGATAGTCAAAAAAAAAATTGTAAAAAATTAATGTGGTAGAATTTCATAGTGTGTAATATTACATCATATTGACCCAAAAGTTATGTAATATATGATATAAATATGATACATTACCAAATATATATTTTCCATTTAATTTTTTATGACTTTATTTTATTAATTTTATTATTTCTTAATGAATCTTCTAAACCCTATATTATATTTTAAGGTTCAGAAATCAATTCTTTATAAACATGAATCGCCTCCTCATCACCAAGGATTTCATTTTAATGTGTTAGATTATTAGATTTATAAAATAATTAAAACCAATCTTTTTTCTAGAAACCATTACAAGACACCATGGTTATTTTTTTTTGTTATGATTACTTTATCATATAGAATCCAAAACCCGAGTTTGAAATTTAAAAAATAATTGTCCTCTATTTTACTATATAAACCCACAAAAATTCCAATTCACCTTCAATAAAAAACAATTTGAGCACGAATTTAATATTCCATTCCCTCTATATATCCCTATTATGGAGCCCTAATCTCTTAAGAAGATCATTTAATGTATTTAGAAGTTCCCTCCCAAGGTAAGGGATCCTCTCATTCTCCACTTTATTCAATATCCCTTTTAATTTATGCATTTTGTTTTTAATTTTTCATGTTGGGATATGTTTTCAAAATCTATAATAGTATCCCTATGATTTTTAAGTGATGAGGGAACCATTTTAATTTCATTTAACCCTTCCATGAATCTTTATTCTCCCTCATTATACTACTAAAATTATCCATGGATTTTCCATGACAAATTTTTTTATAGTTAATACCCATTTATATTTCCATTAAAAGGTATTCAAACAGTTATATATAAGCTTAAATTATTGTGTATTTAAATGTTTGTAACCTAGAATCATTAATAATCAAGTTAAAAGTGATGAAATACATCCTTATGTTGTATGATCTATGCGGCACACCTATGCATTCACATGAAATGAAAGTGACAGGTGGGCCCAAAATTATATATCCCTCAAATTCAATTGGAAATAGTTTTATCTCATTGGATTCCATGTATGTTCATGATATTATATCCTAATAATATTATGTTATTATTTCTTGGTGGTTATCCTTAAATTGTGTTTATGATGACATCTTTTATGTTGTTTTCACAATCCTATGTTGACTTCATGTTATCTTTCTATATCATGCCTCATTGTAAAAGATTATGATTCTAAACCCTATTATGTAACCTTGTTATGACTCTTAGATCATAGGTTATACTTTACTATATAATATTTTTTTCATATTCCCTTAACGAGATTTATAGCTCACCCCTTTATTTTGTACATCCCTAGGTAATCACATATTGTTTTAGAAGATCCTAGGAGTATAAGGGAATGTTTTGGGGTTTTTAACTAACTATGTTATACTCATGTTTGATGTTATATTTTTCATGCTCTTAATTTCCCAAACACGCTACGCCTCATGATCTTCTAGGTTTGTATTGTGTGTATCTTTATGAAATAAATGATGAAATAATGGGTATTAAAATATGGTATTTCATAGTTAGTATCAGAGAGAATCCTTGTCATTTTAGGGGGATTATGATTATAAAAGTATAGTTAAATCATTAGGAATGATACTAAATATAGGAAGACTTACCTAAATTCTTTTCAAGTATAGATTATGTGATTTACAATAAAATACATCCATTTTTGGATAATACAAGTGGATGTGGTTTTTTCATAGAGGTACCTAGGGGTAATAACGTCGAAAATGATGCATTTAACTAGACTCGATCATCTCATGGTGCAAGAAAACATGCCATGTTGTATACATTGTTTTATACTCACAGGGTATATACATTGGTAAATTAATAATCTATTTATGAACCATTATGAAGGGAAAAAATCCCACAATATTTTATATTAGGAAATAGATCATGGATAAATAATATTTAAACATATAAATTCACAATTCAAGTAATAAATATAATTTACGGTTTATACTGTTAATGTTTATGTTTTCATGTCTATGTGTTCAATAGTTTAAAAATAATCATCCTTAATTTACCCTTTATTATAGTCAATAGACATAAATAAGATGAACTGAGTCAACAACCAATGTAGGGGGGCACTGTAATGAATTCCCAAATGGGATTTCCAACCTAGTAGGAGAAGGAATTAAAAACGTTTTTTATAATACTTTACTAATTGAGTCATGTTTTAATATAAATCCTAATAAATAGGAAGACCCAAATACTCATAAGAATGGGAACATTTTAATTGGGTCCTTCACGCAAAAAAAGGAATTAGGTCATGATGGTTGTTTATCATATAGAGGCATAATCTTATTAATGGTGGATGTTGGTAAAAAATATGAAGCTCAATGATGATATCAAAGCAATGGAGTGGAAGGAATTCTTGAAAATGTTTTTCGTTAAATATTTTCCTCACACTCTCCAACATAAAATAATGAGCTATTTTATTTACCTTATGAAAATGGATGAATACTTTATTGAGCCCTATAAAGAAAACTTCATATGACTTTAAAGATATGACTCACTCTTTTTCATCTCCCCCAAAGTAAAATTGACTATTTATTTTGTGGACAAACACGAAGTCTATGAAAATCATTAAAAATGAGAAACTTCAACATCCCAAAAGAATTTTTTTTGATGTTCCCTCAAAGTCAAAATAGAGATCAGTGAATATAAATGGTCTCATATGTCTTGATATAAGAAGTATAAAATGGAATTTCATTCTGGAAATGCAGTAGAGATATCTCATTGGTGGTATGAAATTCAAACAATCTTGTTGTTAAACGCGTGGGAAGAAGAATCCTGAAAATTTATTGAAGGGGAAAAGTAAATGCTTTAGTTGTGGTAAATAAGGGTACCTAGCTAGTTATTTCCAATGGAGGAATCCCACTAATGTGATAGGAGAAAATAATTATCCATTAAACCCTTGGCCTATTGTCCAATGTTTCAACTATAAGGAATAATGACACTATCCAAATAATTTCACTATTCCAAGGGTTGTCGATGATAATTGATGCCAACAACCTATAAGGCCTAGATAAGAAGGGTTAGCTAATACCATCACAAATACTAAGGTGTATCCAAAAAAATAATTGGTGGTAGGTATTCAAGTTATTCATTCAATAATAGAAAACATAATTTTTTATTCTGGATCTACACATTCTTTCATATTGTGTAAGTTTAATGGAGCTATACCAACACCACCTTGGAATATGGAAGTTAAGTTATTTATGAAGATATAAAATGAGTCAATTTTTGAATCCAAAGAATATAAATCATCCCATATCCATATTTTTAGGTGTAACGTACCATTTAACCACCTTGTGATACTCCCTTTAGCTGAATTTTATATTGCTTTGGGTATGGATTCGATTTTTTTATGTATGGAAAACATAAAATTTTAAGATAATGAAATCAACCTCCATATCCTGAATTATCCTTGGATTCAATAAAAGTGTAAAGAGGAGGATGAAACTCCTTTAGTATCATAATACCAAGTTTTTATATTATTTCCCTATGAGAAATAATATCTTGATCAAATGATTAAGAATAAGGATAAGATCATCCTAGAATACATTCCAATTATAAGGGAATATGCTTAGGAGTTTCCTAAAGAATTCACTAGACTTCATCCTATACATGAAATTGATTTCTCAATCAAGTTTATACACAGATATTTGTGAATATCCAAGATTCAATATATAAGGGCCCTTGTTGAACATGTGGAGATGAAGAAACAATTATAGTATA
The DNA here is from genome assembly GCA_963277665.1 of Viscum album. Taxonomy (NCBI): domain Eukaryota; kingdom Viridiplantae; phylum Streptophyta; class Magnoliopsida; order Santalales; family Viscaceae; genus Viscum; species Viscum album. The sequence goes on from OY728138.1 coordinate 156,889,123, forward strand.
ATATAGATAATGGGTTTATATGCCCAGGTGCTTTACCATGGGGTTCACCAATCCATTTTTTTTAGAATGAGGATGGGTCAATGTTCCAATACATTCATTATTATTAGAAAAAAATATCATGATAAATAAAAATTATCCCCTTACATTGATTTATGAAAAAAAATTAGCTACGTCTTTCCTAGTACTTATCTATGGTGGATCTTTGGTCAGGATATTATCAAGTAATGTTCAAGAAGATGGATATCCCCAAGGCTAATTTTTGTACAATTTATTAACACTACAAGTTCATAGTGATTCCATTTGAACACACAAATTCTCAATAAATCCTTATAGAACTAATTAATTTATTTTTTAGGGATTACGTTGACAAATTTATGGTAGTATTTATAGATTATATTATTATTAACTCTAAAATCAATGAGTAAAATGATTAGTATTTAAATAATGCACTGAAGACTATGTGTAAGGAAAATTTATATGTAAATTATAGTAAATGTGATTTTTGGTTAAAGAAAGTAACTTTATTGTGGCATGTTAACGCCAAAAAGTTATATATATAGATACATCAAAAAAACTAAGGCAATATAATGATGTACTTGACTAACATCAAGGATGGAAATCTATTGCCTCCTTGAAATATATAGGTAATATCATCAATTTGTGAGAAAATTATCATGATTTTCAAGCTTAATAACACTGTTTACATGGAAGGAAGTTACGTTTTTCTATAATGATGAATGTGAATAGAGATTTGATGATTTCAATAAGAGGCTAATCAATACACCTATTCTCATATTACCCAACAATAGGGAAGTATTTTGATCTATAGAGATGAACACAAAAAGGGATTGGGTTGTGTACTCATACAAGATAAAAAATCGATATCATATTAATCCGACTAATTAATTATACATGAGAATAACTACCCAATTCACTATCTATAATTGGTTTCTGTTATCATTGTGTTGAATATTTGTAACAATTATCTATATGAATATAAGTGTTACATATATATGGACCATAAAATTTTCAAGTATATAATAACAAAAAAAGAGCTCAATATGATCCACTGTAGTTGGATAGATCTGATAAAGGATTATGATTATTCTAAATGGGTTCCCGGCTTATAAATTTAAGGGCACCATTGCATTCAGAGCATCAATTTTTTCTTATGCGAGGCCTAACATAGGTCAGTGTGGGTCGAATGTGAAAGTTAGTTTTTTTGGATGTTTAATGAATAAAGTAAATTAATGATTTATTTTATTTTAAAATTATAGTGATTTATTGATAGGTTTATTATTAATAAAAACCATTGTAGGGACTCAGGGTTAGAATTCATAACCCTAGAGAAATCTATGGAATCTTTGGAGATAATTCTTGGAGAAACCTCTCGACGGATGATGATGAGATGGTAAATCATGATCATTCTTGATGTATCATGGATCATATATTGATGAGAAATGCTCTTGAAGAATATCACAAATGGTGATGATATGAAGATCAAATTTATTTCGTGAATTAGCCAACCCCTAGGTCAGACATGTTGTTTTAATTCCTTCTTTTCCCTATTTTTTGATTTAATGATGAACACGGATCAACCCACGAATAGGTTGACCCGTGGATCGATCATTCTTGTGGGAGGGTTTTGATTACAGGTATTGTTTGGGGATGATTATTTTATTGTTTTATTATCTTGATAATTCTTGTGGAATGGATCGAGGCCAGAAATGAACAACATCCAAGGTTTGTTCATTAGGTTGTTCAATTGTTCTTTTCTCCCCATGTTCTTCATGCTCTTCCTGTTCTTCATGGAATATGAACAGTTGATCATTGTCCCTTCATTTATTGTCAAAATGATACAAAATAAGAAATCTAATCTAATGATGACCTAGTGGAGGTGTGATGACGACAACGGTAGTTGGATTGATGTATTTCAAGAGATACCATTATTCAAGTGACTTTTGAATGAATGATCAAAATCAGTTTTCAAAGTCGATCGGAGGCCCAAAACCAACCGATTCAGTGTATCCCTAGAAATATGACCCTGTATATTTAGTTTCAAGGATAACAGATCATCGGATTGAACACCGTATAATCAACCAAGGTTCTTGGAGGAAAACCCATCATTCTTGAAAATCCTAATGAACATGGTGTATATCTCAGAAAACATGACATGTGGGACCCTTTCAGGGGTGGATAGGGTTTCGAGTGGTAGAGAAGTGTCACATGGAATGTGACACCTATCACATCGTTTTTGGGCCCTTCCCTGAGGCTTGAAATGTATCTTGGGAGTTACATAGAATGGGGGTGGAGTACATGACTTTCCTACACAGTGTATACCCCACCACATGGGAAGATACAAACCCGATACAAGGGTTACCCCTTGTACTGGTACATAGGTAGGCAAAAATGGGTTGAAAACATATAATGGAACACATATAGAGTACATAGTTTGACCTCAAATAGTAGGACATGAAGTGTGAGACTTTCTACAGGCTGTGTATACCTCTTCTAAAAAACATTTTGTATGGCATAGGCCGTTGAACATGGGTAGTGCCTGGGGTTATAGAACATGATGTGTGACCGTACTAAACACCATGTACACATTCCTACATGGCTTGAATCTCTTTTCCACTATATCTCAAAAACGTTTTGTTTGGGTTAGTTTCCTTTCTTGTTCCTCTGAAGGTAAGTTGTTATCATTTCCTTTTCACAAGAGTATGGTCCCTTCAGTAGGATTTTACTGGATATATTCAAGAATACCCTCTGAGAGGTCTGGAGCAGGATCCTATATGTATTCTTCTTCCATAAGTAGAGTCTTGGTATCAGTGTGACCAATCCTACCAGATGTCAATCCTCTACTTAGCAGGTGAATCTACATGAGTCGTGGTATCACCCCATGGCCTTAGAAGTGATCCTCATCTATGTATCATGATATTCCCCACTAGTGGAGTGAGTGCTACCCGAGAGAGTGTATAATATCTCTCTTCAGATCGATCATTTATCTATCTCATGATGGTTCCTAACGAACATCACTTCTTAAGTAGACTTCATCAGTGCTATCATACTTAGGAGTGTGTGCTCCTATATGAGTTTCTTTTTGGAATCTTTAGACTGAATATCTAGAAATGGTATGCGGTAGTTATGACTTACCTCTAGACTACAGGTCGAGGTTTTAGTAGATTTGGATACGTTCTTGTTATATGTATTATAAATATATAATGTGTAGATTTGATTGTACCTTTACTTTGTGTATTTATTTGCGGTTTTGGGGTTCCCTACTAAGTACTATTATACTCAACCTTGCACAGGATTTTCCTACACATGTAATGTCATTTTTAGATGAGTGACCATTTGATGGAGTCCAAGGTGGACCAGGACCTGACAGAGCCTTGTGAGTTCAGACAGGATGAGGTGTTCTTGTGGATTTGAGTAGTAGTCGAAGTAACTTTTTGTTTATAGGTTGGACTTTGTAGTTTTCAAACTCTTTCTTTTGGTTGTCTTGTATTCTAGCCTAGTTTACATTACTGCACTTTACTTTATTTTTGTACTCTATTGGTTGGGTTTAGTAGTATGCATGAATTTTGTTCCTTAGTGGTTTTTACATATCATTATTTGGGTCTTGGAGATGTGTGTGTGTGTGTGTGTGCAGGTACTTAGGAAATGCCTCCCATGTTAGTGATATCCCAACTCGATGCTAGTCAACAACCCCTGGCCTATTGAATGTGAGCTTTGAGAGTAGAAGAATGGGCCCCACTCGGATAATTTGTGACATATTAACCTAATTTACTTTGAAAAAAAAAATACATTTCACACATAAATAATTTTTCTAAAAAATGTATCCTTTAAATTTAAAATATATTATTTAAAATTGAGTACTTATTTCCTTGACATTAATTAACACATTTTTAATAAGGAAAACTTTTCAAATTTTATTTCATAATGAGGTCACTACTATTCATACCATCTAATCTAGTGATAGAGTTATAATGATCATTTTCAAATAATAATATTCTAATAGTATATCAAAATTTATTTAATATCATTTTTGAGTGTGATGCATGCTATTGAAAATATAATTATTTAAAAGAAATTCATTATAAAATCTCAAGGTTTTACAATTCATCTCATGCAAGCATCAAAATTTATGTTAATGTGTTAAAACCCTAAATACATCATCTCACATCCATCAACTCGTGCCCAATGATATACTCCACATCAAAATAGCTATATATGTGAACCTTTAAAAATAGCCATTGTATGCCTACCAAAGACATGAATCAAACAGCTTGTCCACTTCCATTCAATAACTAAAAATAATCTGACTTGGTCAACATAGGAACCCATTTCTATTCCCATCCCCGACGTACTCTATCCACACCCACCAATCACACATAGTCATCCCAAATAAGCACAATTCATCAACAATGCACGAAGTGATGTATCTAAGTCAATCTCATTTAAGAACAAACCTCTAAGATTCTTGGTTCACTTTGGCACCAGTTTTGTATTTTTAAAAAAGTATGGTCAAATCATTTTGTTCATGCCAAAAGTCACACAAGCTTCCAAAAATACAATTAGATTCCAAGGGTTTTTATGAAAAAAACCACACCAAATTCAACTCAGAGCCAGTCACTAAAAAAACCATTTCCATTTATGAAATTAATTTTTTAAATCAATTTTCAAAACCCACCTTAAATCTTTTTTTCAAAACCAATTTTCCTTACTTTTACAAAAAATTTAAAATACCAAATATTTCAAAATTACTATATGCATGAGATTTTTTGAAAAACAAAACTACTTTTAGAACCATTTTCCCACACCTCATGTCAGCACATTAGTTTTCATTTTAGAATTAGGTTTCCCTTAAAACCTAACCATCCCAAAAACCATTTTTCTATGTCAACCAAACAGTTACAAACATAATAAATTATAAAATCCCCACATATCCATATTATTCAAACCACCCCATATAATATATTCTATAAAATGATTTTTATATTATAAATTTCATCAGTTGATAATGAATTATAACAAGGCACAATTTCAACCAATACAACCCATGGGTGCATGTATCTTAACTTAAGTATGGAACAATCATGATGTATATACAACTCCTTGGATCCGGGTAGATCCCTATGACCCATCCTCAGTATCACCAATACCACATAGGATTCTCGATAAAAAATACCTCACTTATCTTAGAGTGACAAGTCCCAACACTAAACATCCATTTAAAACTTGGGCTTCAAATGATGTCATTTTGGTCAAGCATGCACTCGATCTACTTCCCAAGATTGAATATAATAACTCTAAATATAACTACCCTACACCATCCCGAAACAAAGTATGATATCAATTTTTAACACCCCGATCCATGCCACCTAAAAGGATCCCTAGTTATGATCACTATGAAACCACAATCATTCCTTTCTAAACATAAGAGGCCACAAAATAGTGATGGTGACCCAAAATAGTAATGGGGAGACTATTACCTCAAGTATAAGGCCTGAAGTTCATTCCTATATCTATAGAATATTAAGAATAAACTATTTTTATATTGAAAATAAAAAAACCCATTGATGATAAACTTGGATAAAAATGGTCCCTCACAATCCATAATAGAATCTCATAAATCTATCAATAAAATAAATGGACCAGAACCAATAGACAAACATAGAATAATATATTAAAAAAATCACATTGGACTGTAAAAGAAATACAATAAATTAAAATAATATATTGTGTCCTCCATCTCAACTCACATAATCTAACCTTCTAAATTTATGGCCTCCACAACCCACTAAACCTATACTATGTGTCCATATACAAGAGATACATGTGTCCTGAGAGAAAACATAAATATCTACCAATGTACAATGAAACCCATGTGGCGTACATATGTAGGGGGTGTGTCCAATGACCTAAAATTAATCCTTAATTACTTGAGAGTACTTAATTCTACTTTGATCATGTGGATATGCTGGAAATACATATAGAAGAGTGTGGTATTTCTTATGCAATACACCCACATGAAAACATACCACATGATGTATGTAAAACATAAATGTAGTGTCATAAGATGTCAACCATACTACATTGAACCCTAACCATAACTTCTTTTTCCATTTCTAGAGTGGCTCTAGTCAATTTTATAGTATCCCATAGTGTCATTGAAAAAATATAAAGAGTGTATCTATGGAATTCTAAACTAGTGATCACAATTTATATGAGTGGTATTTCTTTAAGGTAGTCCAAGCCAGTAAATATAATAAATCCAAAGCGTGATTTCCCTACTTTATTCCAAACCTTTAATCATCACAAATCCAAGGTTGGATTTCTCCAAGGTATTCCAAACCAGTAATCATAATTAATCCAAGGGGGATTTTCCCAAGGCATCCCGAACCGGTTATAAAAATTAATCCAAGGGGGATTACACAAAGTAATACTAAACCTGTAATCACAATGAATCCAAGGGGAATTTCCCCAAGGGATTCCAAAATAGTAATCCTAATGAATCTCTAAAAGGATTTCACTATGTAATTCAAAACCAATACCAGACATGAAGTTATAATCCATGGAGTTATTCGAAGTCATCCGACGTTTTAGACACATCTTGGTGGGAAAAGAATCCCACATTAAAAATCCCATAAATAAAATAATATCTATGTTTGGACCTCTAACCAAGACCATCCCACATAAAACCTATTATAATATCAATTGTATAACATATAATCACTATAATATCCATATTAGTCTCACATCAATGATTCAGGTTCAAAGGTGACATACGAAATCAACACTATTTGTTCACACAAAAATAAATTTTCTAGGATAAACATAGTATTTCAGAACCCACTGTAGTCCCCTGGGTCACATTAAAATATAGAAACCCTATAGGGGTTCCTCAATCACATCTTTATATCTCATTCCCAACCTTATATTCCATCCATAACATCCCTCAATTCCCTTTAGGGTCCTTAAAACCCATATTTACCCATTAAGAGGCTTATCACATCCTCCTAGATTAATCCACCACATTGATACCAAAACAACCCTTATTAGCCATAACAAAATAACATAAACCATCATGGAAAAACATCACACAAGCAAATCCCAACAAGGGGCACATAAAAAAACACTTTCACTTTAGAAAATAGAACATCACCTGCATGAGGTCAAATGAACCAAAACAATTCAACCAGGCCTTTCAAGGCTACGTTTAGAAACAAAGTCGAATTATCCTTTAAAAATTTTAAGAGGTATAAAATTTAATATTACCCATCCCCATATATTGTAAAAAAATTCAATGGAACATTCTTTAGAAAATCCCACTTCCATTTTAAATTTCTTTTTCAAAACTTGTAATCAAAATATCATTTTTACATTGAAATTAAACTCAAACAAAAACATTTTTTAATATCACATTTTTATTAAATAAATCCATTTTACTTTTGAAATTAAATTTAAACCTATAAAAATCATAAAGAAGACCACAAAAACTCATTCATCCAATGCACCACCACCAAATCATTTAACAAGCCCTGCAAATCCATGTTTACTATCAGGATGATGTGATTCCTCCCATTCCATAGTAGAATGACACTAGTCATGAGGTATGAACATAGATATAATAATTTAAGTTGACAAATATAAAATCCTAAATTGAGTAAGAGACTCAAATAAATTGAATGTCACCGACCTCCCTCATAGAGTCACTTCCTTTTTTTCATATCCTAACCATCACTACCTAGGATCTTTCATGATCCAACATCGGGCTGTGATCATATCCCAATACATAACATTAAAAATAATTAATTATATAAATTTATAATAAATCATTCAAATAAATTAATTAAAAATTTAAATAATGATTAATTTCACAATTCAATCCAATAAACATAATTTTTTAAATGGGTGTTGGAAAATACTGTAACCACGTAACACCGACCAACCACTCACGAAAGGTCCATGGCACCCCCGCAACACAATTATTAGAAAAATAAGTAACATTAAACATAAATTCAATAAAAAAGATATTTAATATAGGTTAAAAACCAGAATAAATATGTGGTGAAACATATGTCTGGGAGAATGATGAACAAAGGCTTGATTTCATCATTTTGGGACCTCCTCTACAAGCCACCCATGAAGAAAAAAGTGTGATGATTTAAAATATTCTTTAATAGTAATCATTATAAAAAAACTAGATATGTATGAAATTAGTTTAAAATAAATAAGAGGATAATTATGGGAAACAAGGGTAGGAATATACATTGAATCACCGAAGAGTGAGACAAAAACACCCTATTTATGAAGGGGATCGAACAATAAAAGTAGGGGAAAACCCTTTTCTTTGTGTACATAATGGAGGAGGATAAAAGGATAAGGAATAAAAATATAAATTGAAAAATGGTAATTTCATAATTTTTAAAGAAAAATAGTTGGGATACACAGTTGACCAAACTATTTTCCAATGGTATAGATAGAACTATCTACAAAAACTCCCTCAAATTGTTTGGAATCATAGTTTACTAAACCACATTCTAATCATGGAAAATTATTCTGCATCAAAAAATCATATATTATATGGTTTTTCTATAACTATATGAAAACAAAGAACCCTACCATTTAACAAAACAAGTTTCATGGTTTGTCCATGTGGTTTCTCTAAACCATACGTCTACTATGCACATAACCAAACATTTCTAAAATTTATATAATTAAATATGAAGCTCCCAATTCTTGCTTGAAGATATGAGTCACCTATTTAGACTTGATAAATATCCAAAAACATTACATTGGGATGATCCAACTCCTAAAAAATCACTCCCAATACAATTTTTAAAAAATTGTCCTACTCCATATTCAAAATTCAAAATTTCCACTGAAATCAAAACCAAAAGAAGAGTGGGTATTTAAACATAACTATTACAAAAAAAGTAGGAAAAAATGAATTGAATAATGATATTAATTTCAAAAATAATTACATTGTATAGAAATTGGGAAATATTAATGAAATAGAAGTTTTTAGTCATATCCTTGGATAAATCTTAGTGGGCATGCATTATAATGTTGTTTGACTATTTTTTTGAACATTAGAAATTATTTTTGACATAATGTAATTTCAAAAAATGATTAGGGAATTTTTTTTGTGAGGGAGTGGTAAATTATTTAGGTTATGTTCTTTATGATTTTTTGAGGTAGTAAGATAAATTTAAATGGATGTGAGCATAAAGGTTAGGTGTTGTAATCAAAGGTAAAGATATATTTTTCATAAATGATATATTGTGATTATCATTATGCTATAATAATGGATATATATATATCAAAAATTATGGTAAGATGAAAATCTTATTTACCCATGATATTTATACTATGTTAGTGAATTATAATAACCTTTCCTAAAAGGTTTATGATATGGTTGTCTGAGGGATGTAATATTCCCGGATGATGAGATGATTCAAGGGATGTAGAATTTCTACAATGGATATAGTTTTTGTTGTACTTTTACATTCCTGGATATTTTAATGGGTAGTTATAGTTTTTAGAGCTACTATTTTTAGAGTTTTGGATAATAGTAGTTGATGTTTATTGTATTAGATATGGGGAAATTAATGTGGTAGAAGTTGACATTCAAAGTATGTCACATATGTATTTATTCCTTGTTTTCTATAATTAAAATGATTAATATTAATATATATTTCATTCAATGAGTTTTTATAATTTCTTTTAAATTAAAAATGATAGGTTAAAAGAGTAACCTATTGAGTATACTTGTATTCCAACCAAACTATTTCATTATTGTCTTTTAGACCAACATGACTGTATTGATGGCGTTTTAAAGAAATATTAGTTCAATAATGAGTTAATTTAACTGAGAGTACGGGGATTCATATATTTTGTACTTCATTTGAATTTAACATATAATATTTGGTTTATTTATTGATATACTCATGCATATTTAGAGTTATTTATGTGTAAATTGATCATCACACTTATGGTTATAGTTGTCATTTTGGTTTTTGTTTTATATTGAAAATGTGTAATTACACCCATAATATGTTTTTATACCCTTGGTTTCATTTATCTCACTGTATAATATCAGTGATAGGATTCAGAGGGTACTCTTGAGAAAGTTATTGGATTAAGAGGAGACTTGGTAGGGTAGGGTTGAAACAAAGTGGTATTAATGAAAGTGTTTTAGGATGGATTTTGGAATAGGTACTAGTATGGATTTCATGGGTTTGTAAGGATGTAATTTTTTAGGAACCTAGTTTGAGAAATAATCTAGTAAAATTAGATTTGGATGTAGAGGCCCCCCATGATTACAAGTATGCAATTTAGTTTTCTATGAATTGTTACTGAAGTAATGGTTCATTATCCGTAAGGTGGTGTATAAGTTTGAGTTCATAAATCAATGTAATGAATCTGATTTTTCCTTTGAAGACATTAAAATATTAAAAATAATATTTTCATGGTGAGGCATAGAGTTAGTGCAGGATTCTTGGTTCCGAGGAGGCTCGACGTTGAAAAATTAAAGACATTAAATATTTTATATCACATTTGTGTATGTTTTCGAAAATAATGAAATAACACTACTAGAATTCGTTTCTTTTACAATAGGGTAATTTAGACATGCAATTGTCCCGTCGTAAATAATTTCCAATAAGAAACTATTTGGGATAGATGGTTTATTCCATCCCAAATAGTTATAATTTTGCGATGGAATAAACTATATGATGCAAATAGTTTTTGTGGGACTTCCCTTCGCTTAGCGTGAAAAGATTTAGAGATGGGAATTTATGACAAAATGATATTTCCATCGCAAATAGTTCCCACATTTGAAGTACTTTTGATAGTCATTATTTCCCATCAAAAATACTTTTGACGAAAAACTATTTGTGAAATAATTAATTCGATCACAATAAATATTTGGTTTTAACCATCTCTCTCCCGCTTCTTCCACTCCTCTTCCTCTACTCATCCCAAATGGATGCACGCACCACCAGATTTGACCCCAGTCAAATATACTCTATTGTAGATAATTTTTGAAAGGTCCATCTTTGAATCACCTTAGTAAAGATTCCTTTTATCTTCTTTTTCATTTGTTTACATTTTTCACTTTATTAAATGACTTTTTTCATAAACCCTAGGTTTAGAAATTTATCCAATTTTTATGTTTTATTTGGTATTTAGGATTGGTGTAAATTTATTAGTACTTGTTTTCATATTAATCGACTCTGTGAGAGTTTTTTCAAATGATTATTAGTTATTTTTCTCATTGTTTCACTTGGATATATGTTTGTGTCTATCCTATTTTTATGTTGTATTTGGTATTTATACTTGAAGTAGATTTATTAATTTCTGTTTGTATATTAATCAGGTATGCCTGATTTATTTCAATTGACTTGTATATATGTATGTGTGTATCCTGTTTTCATATATATATATATATATGTGTGTGTGTGTGTGCGTGTATTTATAAATATATTTATTTATATATAATTATATAAATATTCATTCATAAGTATATATATTTATATAATATATTTAGAGTTATATAAATATAAATACATATCTTTAATATATTAAATATATATGTAAAATTATATTTATATATAGATATTTAATTATAAATACATATACATATATATATATATTAAAAAATAATTATATAATTATAAATTTATATTTATAAATATCTTTAAATAATTATATATATAAATATATTTATAATTATATATATATGGAAGATAAATTATATATTATTACTTGATTATTAATCCTGGAGGGTTGGGGAAATATTTTTTTCAAAAAATTGTTTTCCAATACTCATTTATTCCAAATAAAAAATATTATAAATTAAAATTGTAAATCTAATTTTTATATCACGTCAATTATATAGACATTAAATTTTGAAAAATATATTAGCAATAATTTTTTTTATATCATATTAATTATAAGGACATTTAATTTTAAAAAATATATTAGCAACTGTATTTTTTTATTTTTAAATCATTTCAATTATATAAAATATAATTTTTATTTCAATAAATCATTATCTTTCATGTCACCAAAATTAGGTAAAAATTATTATTTTAAAATGATTATTAATTCAACATAATTATTAATTAAAAATTATTAATTAAAAATAAATATCAATTCAAAGTATATATTAATTCAAAATTATTTATAAATTATTTATATAAATTTTTAATTCAATGTAACCAAAATTATTTATAATCAAAATTAATTTGAAGTAAAATTATTTATAAATTATATATATATATATATATATATATAACATCTAAATATGTATATATAAATGTTTCAAAAAAACATATAAGGTTTATTATATATATATATATATATATATATGTTTATATAGATTTGATATATATATATATCTATTAAAAAAAGTATTAATATATTTGATGTATTTCTATTAATTTCAAAACTGTGATATATACTAACTTTTTTTATCAATACCTTGCACAAAAATATAAAAAATCAAAACTATTAGACACTCACAATAATTCATATTAATTTTGAATTAAATAAAATAATTCGCCTAAATTTTGTAATGTACACACACACACACATATAGTATTAATAAAAGAATAAAAATGAGGCCCTCGCATGCGATGTTACCAAACATCCAATGGCCATAAATGTTATGTTAAAACTAGGGTAAACCCACCATCTCTGATCTAATGGTGGTCTCAGATTTCTAATATGATACACCATTATGTAGATAATTCAATTTTTTGTAAAAAAATATAATAAAAATATTAAACGAATTACTCTCTTATGCACTGTAACCAAACACCAAATGTATATAAATGTTATGTCATGCCTAGTGTAAACCCAACATCCCCAATCTAACGGTGGTCTTATATTTATAATATGATACAACATTACGAAGATAAATCATTTTTTTTGTAAAAAATTATAATAAAAGTATTAAATGGAATTACCATCATACGCGATATTACTAAACTCTCAATGATTAAAAATGTTATGTCACATATAATTTAAACCCCACATATTATACCTAACGGTCATCTCAAATTTCTCATACGAGATACTGTTCATGGTATAATATATTATTTTCCAAAAATATCATGTTTTTTCTATAATATGTTTAATATTTTTGTTCTATCTGCATCGAGCCTCTACGAGCATCGTAATCCAGTGCTAACTTAGTGCCTTAGTCAAATCATATTGCATATAATATTTCAAGGTATTAATATATAATAATAATTTGAAATTAGTCAAAATGATCAGTAATAATTATACTTATTTTTTTTTATTTTTAAGATAACTATAGACTCAGGAAGTAGACGCCAGTTTCTATTATGATATCATGATTGGATAAATCATCACAAAAATCCTAATAGATCAAGTATAAATCCTATCCATATTGATGGTATTGAAACATTCCTATGATTTTCATAGTCTAATTAAAATTTTGTTTCTGAAGGAATAACTAAATATCCATGTCAAAAATATAATCTTAGGTTGTTGAAAATATTTGAAAATTTTGAACTTCACCAATTGTGTTTTTTGTTTTCAGAAAGATTATATTTTTTGGAATCAACATGGTGAACAAAATTCAGTAGAAAATAAAAAAATTGGTTTAGATCCAATATTTAAGAATTTAGTACATGAGGTTATCAGTTCATCTATTCATGAAAAAACAACTCAGAATTATATTCCAAATATTAAATCAATAAATTATCATTTTTAAAATTTTCTAAAATCAGCTGAGGAGGCCTTATATTCAATATTCCATATGGGAAATATTGATGCTATTTCAAGATTTATGGATATTAAATCAGATTTTATAATGTAAAATAGTTGTTTCAATCATATATTATTATTATTTAAATAATTTTTTCCTGATTGAAATTCATTTCCTGTAAGTTTCTATGAAAGTAAGAGGTTGGTCCATAATTTGTGTCCTAGTTAACTGAAGATACATGCATGTTCAAATGACTACAAATTATATTATGGTGGTTATGAATCCTTGGTTAATTGTCCAAGATATGGAAAGTCAATTTATAAAGAGGCATAACAAGGAAAGTCAAGATTTTATGTTAAATAGTGGAGGTATTTTCTAATTAAACCTCTATGAAAACATTTATTTATGTCTTGCAATACAGCTGCATTGATGACATGACATAAATAAAATATTTCCATCAGTAATAGTTTAAATCATCCATGTGATGGTGATTCATGGAAACACTTTGATCAGATGAAACTTTCTTGTGGGAAGGGGGGGGGGGCCTGTCTCACATATTCGAAGTGCCATGCTGCTTTTGAAGGAAGGCTCACCTTGCCATACCCCAGGGTTGAAAGGTAGATCTTTAGGACCCATTTTAGTGCAAAGGGAGCCTTTATTTCAATATCTAGGGAGGATCCTTCCCCTATGGTCTCACTGCCTTCCAAGGGTGTTGGGGTATGCACTCGTTCACGATCCAAAAACATAAAGGAGTTTTTATCCTACCACATTGATAAGGCCATGAGTTCTAGGTCCAATTCCAGAATACTATTAAATAAATGATTCTGGTAATAATATATAATTCCCAAGTCATTGGAGCTCTGGTCAGGGTTGATTTCCTTGGAAATAAAATTAGGAGTCACAAGGCCTCCATCATCACTGTTCTTGGGCAGAAATAGAGCTATACCAACATCATAGACCCCTCTAGAAAGATCAACATGCATGTTTGCATGCATGTTGGTCCCACCATATGTCATATTTGGATTTTTTGACATAGAAACCTCATTGTGGACCTAGTTCAGGCTAGTGACCAGTTCATCACTACGAGGGTGGAGTATAGAGACATGTATCTCTTTATAACCTTCATCTATGGAATCAATGACACTCATAAAAGGCAATCCATTATGTATGACCTCACTTCCTTTGATCCGTGGAACCATCTGTGGATTTTTGGGGGGACATCAACATTGTCGCTACCTCATAGGAGAGGAAAGGTCAAGGTTTTTTTAGAGGAATACAAGCCTGGACTTCATTCACTTTATGGCTGAGGAAGGGCCATCAGGTCTCAACTTCTCGGGATACCTCATCACATGGTGAAATAACCAAAGAGGGAGGAACCACTCATGGAGTTGATTGGACCACTTCGTAGACAACATGAAATCCATATCCATGTTCTCTGACACTAAGGTAAGCAACCTAGTTTGAGGTTTATTTAATCACGCCCTATACTCATTTCGCTGTCCTCAGGGAAGAATTAACCCGAAATATTTTGATACCATCATCACTAGGATAGTATAGCGGGATACCATGGCTTGGGTAAAGACTCTTAGGGAGACTCTACCAAGGGGTACTCATGGATGATTATTCAAAATAAGCTACAAAGGAACCAGAAAAGGATCCAACCATGGGAGAAAGATCTTTGTCCCACTAATAGTGATATTTTGGATACCATGAATGACATGGATTTCCTAGAGTGTATCCTGAAAGATGTTTGAGATGATATAGTATTTGATGATCTTTCTGATAAGAAGGGTGTCTGGGAAGACATGCTTCTTAGGAATGAATGCTTGGCAAGGGAAAAGTCAAGGATCAATTAGATTAGAGGGGGTGACCGGAACACCACCTTCTTCCATGATTGTATCAAAGGAAGGAAACAGATGGTGAATCCTAACATTTTGATTTATGTTGATACATACACTGATAATAGAGATATTTTAGGTGTTATGGCTCTGTTGTCCTTGAAATACCTTCTCATCGATCCTAATCCTCACTTTCTCAATGGAAATCCAGGGGAGGATGGATAAATCTTTGATGTGATTCCCAACCAGATTTTGTTCCAAGACAATGTTGATCGGATCTCCATTTCTGATGATAAGTAAATTTAAGTGGCCATGTTGTGCCTCAGTCCCAAATGTTCCCCAGGCCCCGATGGTTTCCTGGGTTCATTTTATAGAGCATCGTGGGATGTTGTGAAAAGGGATGTTACCTCTTATATATGAGAATTCTTCTAAGGGGGCCATCTCCCCAGGGCCACTAGTTCTATGACCATCGTCTTCCTTACCAAGATGAATAACCCTTCCTCCATAACTATTTACAACCCGGTGAGTTTGTGCATCTTCCCATACAAAATTTTGGCCATTCTAATCAACGTGAGGTTGTCTCCCCACATTACATAGTGGGTGTCCATAGAATAGCATGGGTTCGTGAAGGGGAGTTTTATATAGGGGGCCGTTTCCCTAGAATAAGAGATGATTAAATATGTTAATTTCAAGATTCATGGATTTAATTTGGCCATTATTTTTGACATGAATAAAGAATACGCCTAGGTAGTGTGGGGTTTCATCAACAAGGTGATGGCTAGAATGGGGTTCTCCTCATGGAATATTGACACCATATTTAGGTGCCTCAGCTCTGCCTGGTTGGAATTCACCTTTTTTGGGAATGCTTAGGTGTTCTTCAAGGACAGTCGTGGATTAAGGAAGGATGATCCTCTATCCCTAAGTATATTCATTCTCTCTTAGGATGTCCTCAATCGACTTCTGCACAATGGTATCAACAACGGAGAGGTAATGGCTTATCATAGAATAATGAGATCCCCCTCAGTTTCTCCCCTCATATTCATAGAAGAAACATTTATTTTCATGAATACTAGTATGCGTTCAATCATATGACTTAATAAGGTATTTTAGGAGTACTTCCTCTGAAGCGAGCAAGTTATCAACAAGGCCAAAAGAAATTTTTATATCACCAAAAAATTTATTTCCACCTAGATCCATACTATTCAGCTCAATCTGGAAATGCTTAGAGGGACCTTCTCAATAGAGTACATGGTTTCCCCCATATCCCTAGGGAGGCTCCACTTATGTGAATTTGAAGACCTTATCAAAAGGATTACTGACCATATTCTCAATTGGAATAACATTTTTCTCTCGTCTGGGGACCAGATAACACTGGTCAACAATGCTCTCCTTTCCACCCCTATCCATTCACTATCACCCCTTAATTTTCTGAAGAGTATCATTAAAAAACTTTATAATATCCTTGCAGGATTCATATGGGATCCGTGTTCGTAGGGAATGCAGTACTGGGTTTCCAAGAACATGGTGGCTAAAAGAGCTAGAAATGGTGGCATCAATGTTCAAAAGCTCTAAGACACTCTTATTTGCATGCATGAAAATATTACCTAGGAAGTCTCAAAAAATGTGCACTCTAGGGGATCACCATGCAAAAATCCCATTTAGGGTCCGAGTCTCTAGTCGTGGGTTAGGATTCTCCATTTTGGTCCACAATCTATCCTCTTAGTACAGCTCTAAGACCCCACTGCATATGGCTCGTTGGGGGGGGGCATATCTTTCTAGAATCACAACATGGTCGCGATTGTCCTTGGCTTTCTAGGGTGTTCAGCCAACTCGATCACCCTCAAGGAGTCTAGTTCCCATCCGAAATTTATTGAAGTGATATTGGATAGGGACCAATATGACACATTCAACCTCATTTATCTCAATAGAGAACCAGATAGATGTGTCTTCTCTCTATCTACGTGAATATCCTTCTCTTCACGAGACTTCCAGCATACTCTGACGACCCTTGAACATATCAATACATGGAATGAGATACTATGGTTTAAAGGAACTCCCCTTAAATATAACTTTCTTACTTGGAGGTTGTGTCACAAGGAAATCCCCACTTATTAGAACATCATGTGTTTTGGAATTTCATTGGATTCAACGTACCATTGCTGCTCGGACCACCGATAAGAGAGTGCAGAGAAATTTTTCTTTGAAGGAGGCTGGTGGAGGGAAGTGCAACAATATTTTGGTGAGGTTACATCTATTCATGATAAATGCATGGTTTCTATACCTTTTCTTTATCAACGGTTTCATGGTGCAGGGGAGAGGGTTCCTGAGAAGATGGCTTGCACCATGGTCATCCATGCAGGTTGATCATCGATATGGAGGGTGAGAAATAAGGCCATACAAGAAGGGGATATTGCCTCCAACCAGGGCATCATCCTTCAATCTAAGATCATACTCCTTGATATCGTTTATATCCCTTAGAAATTGAGGTATACACCTACTATTCAATGGATTCATGCTCATAATGATATTACTTCACCAGGTAGTAGCAATATCAGAGGGAACTCGGTCTATTGGTCTCTGACCAACATAGGGCTCAAACTCAATACTGATGGTTCATGCAACCCGGGGATCATCCATGGAGGAGGGTTGGTTCACAATCAATCAGGGTCGGTCATCTTAGCATTCTCTACCTACCTGGGTCATGGTTTGTCCCTCTAGGAGGAAGCTAAGGTAATGTTCTATGGCCTCATCTTACGTAAAAAAGGGTATATTCTTATTGGAGATTGAAATAGATTCCTGAATCCTTCATGACGCCAGGAAAGTCAATGGCTCCATTCGATGGTCAATTCACTACATTACCAGGAAGTGCAGGGGTATGATCAACGGTAATATCAGCGTGGTCCATATTTAGCACGAGGGGGAAAAAGTCACAGACAACCTCACCTCTATTGATTTCACCAGTCCAGATCCCATTTGTATTTATAATGTTACCACAATGAATCATGAGGGGGTGAAATTGGATAGAGGGGATTCCCTCAGACTATACTATTTTCGGCCTCTTTAGGCCTGTTTTCTGGACTGTTTGGGCCATCCCCTGTTTTTGATTTTTTTCCCTTGAATAAAAAATTTACATGATGATGATGATTTAATTTCATTATGTAACAATGGTGTGACTACATTTTATATATTCACATATCAAAATTTTACACAGAAGGTTTCATTAATATAGATAATCAGTAACTTTATAGCATATGGTATATTATCTGGATGGAGCACACATGGTCTAAAATCATGACTATATATAATGGATGAGAAAAAAGTCTTTATGCTTATTAATGGGATAAAGACTAGTTATTTTGACAATCATCAGATATTTGTTTCTATAGATCATCCTTTTTGAAGGAACAAAAATAATTTTTCAAAAGATCAAATTGAAATAGAATAACCTCTAGTAGTTCTCTTAGGTATTCAAGTAAAATATATTATCTCTACATTACCTCCAATTATTATTGGACCAACCAAAAATGAATAATAAATAAATGTATTTGGTAAATATCATAATTAGATAAAGTGGAGTATTTTTTTGAGACCTTCCATATTGTTTTGATTTGTTGGTTTATCACATTTTGATGCAATTCATATTGAGAATAATTTTTCTGATAACATATTTTATACGATGTTGGATAAACCCAATAAGAACAAAGATAATGTAAATACATGGTTAGATATTTCCCAAATTTACATACATCCTAAACTTGAATGATAAAGTGGATTATTTTTTGGGACCTTCCATATTGTTATGATTTTTTTGTATATCACATGTTAGATTTACTTCATATTGAGAATAATTTTTTTGATAAAATATTTTATACTATGTTGGAAAAACCCTGTAAGAACAAAGATAATGTAAATACACTGTTAGATATTTCCCAAATTTGCAAAAATCCTGAAATTGAATTATTTAAAGATAAAAGAAAACATAATTTAATGAATAAAAATGTAAATCATGAACTTTCTAAATATTTTTTTTTTTATTTTTTCAATGTATTTAATATTTGAGGTTACGATATGGTTATGATTTTAATTTTTCTTTTTGTGTAAAAAATGGGCATATTATTGGTTTAAAAAGTAATGACTACCATGTCATAATGGAATGATTATTGTTTGTTGGTCTTTAAGGGATATTTAATTCTTCAATATGGTATGTGTAGAAAAAAATTTCATATTTCATCTAAGATATTTGTGTAGAAACATTAGATTATGATGCATTGAGTATGATATAAAATAATGTTGTTTTAATTTTATGCAAATTAGAGAAAATATTTTCACCATGCTTCTTTGACTCAATAGAACATTTAATATTACATTTAACATAAAAAGATAAATGTAGATAACTGGTACAATTCATATGGATGTACTCATTTGATAGATGTATGAAAATGTTATAGAAGAATGTATGTAACAAAGCATCAGTGTAATGGTCTATTACAGAAGTGTACTTACTAGAGGAAATTTAAAATTTCTTCACTTATTATTTTCAATCAGAATATCCTTCAAAACATAACTAGATGGGCTGTAATGATACCAATGTTAATGATGTCACATACCATTAATTTTCAGTTTTTAATTAGTCGAAGGTTAGTAATGGTGGTTATCATGAATGATGACATTTAGTTAAAGAACACCACAAATATCATACATATGTTCTTCTAAATTTAGAATAAATGACAAGATTTTTTCAGTAAGTACAACTTTTATTATTATTATGTTAAATATTTATAATATATACCTTTGTTTAAATTATTTTTTTGTAGACAAGATGATGAACATATCAAAAAAAAATTACAAATTACACCTACCACTCTTGATGAATATCATAAACAAAATTTTACATATTGGTCTCAAAGACTGGTAAGTTAATATTCTATTGGTGGAATAATAAATAATGTTTTCAATGATTTCTATTTTTTATAATTTTTATTGTATTCAGGAAACACAACATGAAAATAAAATTGATAGTCAATTATGTGTACTCAAAAAACCTCCATCAAAATTGGTAAAATATTATAATGGGTATACGTTTAATGGATTTTGATTCCATACATGCATATAAGGCGAATCAATGAAGTCAATGAATAATGGTGTTTGTTTGAAAGGATTTCTTCATAATGAAAGTGGAGATTACTTGTATGGTATGCTGGATGAAATAGTTGAGTTATATTATCTAGAAAATAATTGTGTTACAATGTTTAAATGGAATTAGTTTGATATTGATCGAGGGTTGTGAGTTCATCCACGACATGGATTTTTTAGCATTAAATATAATAGTATTCTTACATCAAATAAAACATTTATGTTGGAACATAAAGAACATAAAGGTTATTATGAAAAATACTATGATGTTTCGAGATATTTGAATGACCAGTGGAGTGTACTAAAAATAAAATCACATGGAAATAAGTTTATTGAAAATGAAAATGGTTCTTTGGAAGTGAAAGATATTGAAATTCTTAATGAAAAATCCCAAAATATATCTCTTACCCAACAAGATATAAATATCGATGAAGAAACCCCTCATTTATGGCCTGATGATATAGATAATGTTGATAAAGTAATGATGGATGATGAAACTAAAAGTCATATGGAAGTAGACGATGTTGAATATGAGGATGAAGCTATTGTTCTCGATAAACATGATGATGAATAGGACTGTTAATGCATTATATTCAGGTATTTATAAATTGGTAATTATTATATTATGATATTTATTAGCCTTTTATATTTGATATTTGTATTAACAAATTGTTACATGTACGATTACTATATTTTAGTATTTATTAGTTTTTTATATATGATATTTGTATTAATAATTTCTTACAAGTAAGAATATTTGTTTTAGATGGATGGAGATATTCTTAAGGATCTATTTTGTTCTCTCACTGATGTCAGACTACCTGATAATGAGCCTGATTCTTCTAATCCCTAGAATGTTGTGCCTACTAAGAGGGGGTTAGGTCTTTCTGAATTGATGATTTTTCATCCTATTCTATATATATGACCATCAGTTGTTTTTTATCCCCGTGTATGGAGGTATCTTTAAATGTTTATGATATTTATTTTATATCAACTTTTTGTATTAATTTTAGTAATATTTTTTTTTATTTTTTTATTTGAATAGTTTTTCCCATTTAATTATTGGTAAGGCTTGTGTGATTCTAAAAAAACTATTTTCATAATCCATGGGTGTCATGAGACCTGGTTCTCATCACCGTGCATCACCAGATGTTCAAACAATAGATTGTACCTTATTAAATATTATATATTTTTTAAAAATTATTTATTGACTAATATATTGCTTTTAATTATCTTGATTTTTTTTTCTCAAATTCCTAATACCATTAGAGATCCAATCCAATAGGCACGTGAGATTAGTATATGTGATCGATTTCGTTAGTTTCTAGACAACCTCATAAAGGGAGCAATGTATAAATCATCTCCTACTATTTTTGATCAGTCACGTATCTCCTATCAACCTGAATACATCTCAGCTCAGGTATAGGATGGATTGTTCTCTAAATGACTAGGAGAAACTTCTAGAATGATGTCATCATCTGGATGTCATATTCGGAGGAGGAAATGGGTTACACATAGGGCTATAAGTCATAAATTTGTCATACATCTATGACTTATGGAAGTGATATTATTTATTAATGTATCTATAATTTAACTGTAACATATTATTTATATTATATAAGATGTTAATGATCCATCTATTATAGAGTTTGATGTTTATAATAAGCTTTACATTGATCCTTGTACAAGATAAGCTATCGGAAACTGAAAACGACATATTGTGGTTTGTAATTTATTTAAAAATTTCGTGGATATTAATTATATTTTTATTCTAATTTTCAGTCATACTTTATGGAAACGTATGAGGATGTGAATTCTTATTAATGGGAGAGTCAAGATGAGAGTGAAAATTTTACACTAGTGATTTGAATTTCGATGTGGGGGCCTAGATACATGCAAATTTTCATGGTGTTGAGAAATTTCGGTTGATTGGTATTGGTTCCTGACTAACACCTATGAGTTTTATGGTACTTATGTAATGTCACTGGCGAGCTCAAAGGAGGATCATGGAGAGTCGTCATCTGTTGCACGGTATGAGGAGAGGATGAGTGATTAGGAAGAGACGATACGCCCAAGTGTTAGCTATAGAGAGAAACTTGTTATACATATCCCTAAGGATTAATATTCCTCCCAATTGATAGATATCCCACAAAGTAATCCCCAAATCACCATGTTGTGGATGGAATGTGTTGTTATTTGAACACCAGTGGATGATTAGTTTGGCTAA
The DNA here is from genome assembly GCA_963277665.1 of Viscum album. Taxonomy (NCBI): domain Eukaryota; kingdom Viridiplantae; phylum Streptophyta; class Magnoliopsida; order Santalales; family Viscaceae; genus Viscum; species Viscum album. The sequence continues at coordinate 156,912,068 of OY728138.1, forward strand.
GATCCCTATTGGTGCATACTTTGTAAATTCAAATATCCATACTTCTTTATATAAACCAACTACCTCCAACCACTATAGAAATTTTTTATATCTATTAGGTACTCTAAAAGCCTAGGCAATCATTAGAGAATTTACCACTAGAACAAAATCTCCACTTTGGACTCCACCATCTTTTAAAATTACCCTGTGAGAGGTTGAAAATGGATGGTAAACCCGGAATCATATGCTAATAATATGTATCATGGTTACCCTATTCCCATAGAGATACATCCAATATAAATTCCTTTCCTTGACAATATTTTAGGACTATTTGGACCATGGTAGATATTTTCTCTTGAACACATTTTGAGGAAAGATGAATCCATGTGGATGGAAAGATTTAACAATCCAATGGAATCAAAACATCATCTCGAAAACCAAAATTGTATAGAGGCCTGATGTGGTAGTATTTTGATACAATTTCACCACATAACTTCTTCAATATAATTATGTTTTAGTTTTCAAAACAATTTTTAATTAATTAATTTACATCAATATTAGTTTTTTGTTTAAATAATAAAATTATTAAAATAATGATTGTCTGTTTAATTATTTTTTTTAATTATAATTTTTTTAATTATGATATTATTACATAGTTTTGAAGTTTCTTTTAAAATAGTTATTTAACTGTTTATTCTAATTTTTTTATATCAATTGTTTTTTGAATTTAATTAATTTATCATAGTATAGTATTTAATTTCTTAAATCTAAAAAATTTAATAATTGGTTACATGTAAATATAAGTTGACAATATTAATAAATATTATAATTTATTTATTTGGTTAATCAATTAATTATTTATGTACTTTTTGTAAATTGATTTTAATTTTTAATAGTTTATACTTTTAACAAAATAATGTGTGATTTTATTTTATGTTAATTTTTAGTTTATTTTTTAATTAATTAGCTAGTATAAGTTTAATTTATATTTTAAACTAATGATATAATTTAATAATATATAAATTTAATTAACAATTTAATAACTTTATGATTTTTAGTAATTATTTTTTTATTCATTAGTTAATTAAATATTAGATTTTCGTTTTATAGTTTTATATTGGATTGATAATTTTAGTTTATAATTATTTGTGTAGGATATCTGATTGGTGCAACATATCAATGTTTTCAAATTTTCTACAGGTCCCCATAGCTATTTTTTAAGTGTAGCTCATGTAGCCATTTCATTTGATCAAATACATTGTGAATTTATTCTGATGAACCATGTAGAAGAATTGTCACATTGATAATTCCAAATCCAAGACACACATATTTGTTTCTTTCCATCTTTATAGTCAAGTATCCAAACAATCAGGTATGTGAATATATAACATACCTGATTCTCCAAGAACACCTTTTCTTAGATGAATGAAAATCGACATTGGTTGGGGATTTGTTTTCAAAACTCATGAAAAGTGTGCTACTTAGTGAATATAAAATTTAACTAGACTCTATAGACGTTGAATCCTTGGATGCCGCTTGATCCAAATCAGAATGTCGTTGGGGAGGATGAACCAGAAGACAAAGGAGAACCACCACCGTGAACCCGAGTCAAAACCACCACTGAGATCCCATCAAATCTATCTTTGATGAAGATATTAGCATCACAAATAATACCCAAGTCCAAGTATGAATACAATGGATGAAGTTGAACTGAGGTATGGAATCCATTTAAATATTGATAAAGCTCTATGCCACCATTAGTGAAGAATAATGATGCCGCCACTTTTAATCAAGTAGTGATGTTGATGGAAACCAGATCTGTGTCTGAGCTCCGATCTAGTTGAGAATCAACAAAGACAATAGGATGTGAAAGAATACTAAGATTTATTATTGAAGTTGGATGAGTTCAAGGAGGATAAAGACTGAGGAAATAATACCTGAAGTCAAAGAGATCTAGTTCGCACTAATCATGAGATGATAGTAGCTTCTAAAAGAAGAACGAGACCCATTGTGAATCTAAGTATATTGAATATTATCCTGTTACAATTTGGAAGCATAGAATTGATGAATTAGATTTGATGTCGCATCTATTCAGTAGATATTACATTGTCATTTTTTGAGGAATCCTACAAATTCTACCACTGAGCTCTTGAGGAAGAACTGAGATCCACCAGAAAATTTTGATTGAGAAGCAATGAGGCTAAACCATTGTCATTTTTTGAAGATATATTCAAGAATATACCCATGATGGAAGTTGAATTTCAACCGAATAAAATAATATTCATAAGGAATATTAGACCCAAGAAAGGAATTTTTATGATTTCCAACTATTAGTTTTTTTTTCTGGTCTATTTTAGCGATGATGTAGGGGGAACAACATACACATATTCTCTAGTTGAGAAGTTATGGACCGACACAAATAAGGTTCTTGATAAAATTCCTATGAGGGACTAAAGTCACCACTGATGGAAGAGTTTATCCATTTCACTTAAGTGAAGTGTATTCTTTTCATGTCGCTATGCATACTTGATTCTAAACATCAATTTGGTTAGATAATAAATATAAAATAAATGGAATTCAAATAATCAACTCAAATATTTTTTTTTTTAAAATAAGACTTTGAGTTGGTGAAATGTGGAGAATTAGAGGATATAACTTGACTGGTCTAAATTAAATTAAAAATATTGAGTAAGAATATCCAGCTATGTAGAATTAAAACAAATTGTTAAATTTTTAATTGTTACTGTGTTGGTGGAATCAAGTGAGCATGTAGGTGTTTGAGTTGGTTAAAGAGATTTTCTAAACTGAATTAGTGGTGATAGAAGGAGAAATTGTTACATCTCTATTAATCTAGGATAAATAAAGTTAGTTCTTGTGGATATCTGATTTTAGAAATGAAATAAAAATAGGAAGCATAAATGAGAGATTAAAAAAGAAGGTAACAAATAGTAGAAAATGATAAATTTTCACAACACTGGACTTGAGAGATAGAGGATGGAACCAGGATATCTTTTTGCTATCTTAAAGAAGTTATAATTTCAATCTTAAAGATAGAAACAGAAGTTCTGTTTCATTTCATGAGAAATATCAGATAATTTTATTTTGTCTATACCTTGTGTTTTCCACTGGTGATTTCATTACATGATTTAATATTTTCATTCAAACATTAATTTTATCTAGATTTATAATTTTTGAATAATCAATTTTTGTTTTATAATTGTTTTTAAATCATTTTATTTCATTTTATCTTTAATTATTTAACTCGATATTTATAAATAGATGTGTTTTTTTAATTACGTGTAGATTGTTTGGTCAGTCTGGTTAAGAGTTTTTTGGTCGATTCTCATTTATTAAGATTCTCAATTATCAATTATGAATTGAGATAACAATAGTATGATTCTATCCTGGTTTTTGAAAATTGTTTATCACTTTGACCGGATCTTGATGAAAGGATGATGATTGCTGATATCTCAATAGTTAGATTCAACTTTCCAAACCTAATGAGACACACAGTTTAGATATATTGGACTATTGTTTGAGATAATTTATGGAGTGAATTTTCTTAGGAAAAAAATAATGTATAATATAATAATATCACTTGGGATGGACACTAAACCATTTTTGGCTTCTCTATAGTTTTAATTTTCTACTAATTTTTACACTATTTTCATGTTTTCTTTGTTTATAAAATTAGTTAAATTTTACTTTTATCCTTAGTAATTCCCATTAGAAATATTTTAGTTAGTAAATAATAATATGTAATAAAAATTTTCACAAAGAAATTCCTTAAATACAGTCTCATTGGGACACAACCCTCGTTGATTCTATGTTACAGTAGTCAGGAGATTAAAAATATTAAATATGGATTTATACAACTAAAAAACCCCTTATTATCAAGGTGGACTTCAAGATAGTGTGTAATTAAGAAATTTATATCAAAGAAGATTCTTCAAGGCCTCATCTTGGGGAATAACACAAGAATGAGGGTCATCTCATCATTTCTAGTGATGAAATTCTCCTCTCAACTGGTTTCATCAAATCAGATATGCTTAGTGGCCCAAAATCCATTGTCTCAAAAAATTGTAATGATAGGGAAGTTTTAAAAACCCATGGAAAGTGAAAAAATTCATATAAATTTTTCAATGTATAAAATCCATTATAGAGGATGAGGCGATAAGAAATTTGCATAGTTCCTCAATCACTACATGGGTAGATATATTGCTACATGAGGTCATCAAAATTACTTAAGTTTATTGTTTCTGATGCTTTCGTTGGGGCGCACTCGTCCGTCACGTTGGGGGGGTGGTGCTCTTTGTTTCCCCGTATTCATTCTTTCCAAAGACGGGAAACATATGTTCCTTGTTCCGGGACGTATTCTCCTTGATTGAAACAAGATGATGGGATGCCAGTTCTTTCATCCATGGATTCCTCCATGGAACTTGTCACCTAGTCCGGGCCTCCCTTATAGACTGAACACGTTGTTTGTGAAACTCTTCCTAGCATCATATCTTCTTGGACACCAGTTAATTACAGGGATTCTCAAGGGTGTGGAAGCCCGAGGCATCCCGCATTGAATGTGAAGAATTATATGGCATATTCATGTCTCCGAGGTTTCCCCCAGCTTCCCATGTTTAACCCATGGTATGCTATAAGTTTAACATCCAGCAGAGATGGATCGGACAGATCAGAACACAGTTTAGAGTGGATCAGATGGGTTCAACCTCTAGAGGGTAAACTTATGTTGGGGATACCGTGTGGTTAGCTTACCGATTGTTGTTAAGGGGAATGGGGAATGAGGTGTCATGTTCCCATTAGGATGTGGTGGCCCAGGTAAGAATCAGGATGGATGGTGGAGTGTTGAGTGAAGTGGATAGTGAATGGGATGGAACCGCCATGAGTATGACAATGATTTTGGTCTTGATCCTCGAAGAGGTTTCCTACGTATCCCCGTGGTAGAATATCAATGTCAATGTAGTTCATCTGGTGACGACTTACCACCGATCGGGTGTTTCAAAGGCTTACCGCTGGATGGGGTCATAATGGCTTACCGCTGGGTAGGGATGTCAATAGTTTACTTCTGAATGGGGTCACAACGGCTTACCGCTGGACAGGGTCAAACCTTAGGGAGGCTTCCTATGTACATTATCGAGGAGAAAAGGATCAAACCTGTGTAGTTCCTGTAGGATTGGGGTTGGTGAACCGACGTCGAGGAGGACCTGGGGCCTAGATAGATGGTGGGCTTGAACCTCATGGAGGATTCCTACGTACCTTTCCTTGGCAAGGATCAAATTCCACATAGTTCAGTTGGTGGGAACTGACATGAAGGTGGTCAGAACCAATGGGGTGTTGGGATTGAACCTCAGGGAGGCTTCCTACATACCTTGCCTTGTCAAGGATCACAATCTGCATATTTCGGGTGGTTGGAACTGACATGAAGGTGGTCAGAACCAATGGGGTGTTGGGCTTGAACCTCGGGGAGGCTTCCAACATAACTTGCCTTGGAAAGGATCAATGTCCACGTAGTTCGGGTGGGGTTTGGTGAACCGACGTGAATGGGGTCGGAAATAACAGTTGTGGTTGGGATTCAAGCTCAAGGAGCCTTCCCATGTACCTTGCCTTGGAAAGGATCAATGTCCTCATAGTTCAGAAGGGTTGTGTGGGAATTACACTCTACGCTGCCCACGATGTTGGTGAACCGACCTGAAGATAGTCGGAATGACTGTGTAGTGGGCTTGAACCCAGTGGAGGATTCCTACGTACCCTGCCTTGGAAAGGATCAAATTCTTTGTATTTCAGGAAGGGTTTGGTGTGTGGGGAATACACTATAGGCCGGAAAAAGATAATGTCATGAAAGATGCTTACTTTAAGCCCACAGAAGTCATGCTTGATGGGAGAAACAAGAAGCAGCATAGACCTGATGATCATGTCGCGAAATCTGCGTCTGTGGAAAGTAGAGTGGTTCTTATAGATGGTTGGTGGACCAAAAAGGAAACAGGGGCTTACGCATGGTTTGTAGCCCAGGGAAACAGGGGATTACATGTGGTTAGCGGCCCAGGGAGATGGAGTTTGGGACTTACTCCATGGTGGAGGCCCAGATAGTGGCAAAGCCCAATGGAAGAGGGATTTGGCACCGATGAAAGGAGGGGAAAGGATGTTGACTCCTGCAATAAAAGCTAATGGATCACACCAAGGTGGTCGACCATTCCCCGCAGACAGATGCCGCTCCAATGAAGAGGATCTCATTCCATGTGAGGAATAATCTCACTCTTGTGGAGACCAATGGGCAAAAAGAATGTCTGAGACGGGGCACCCCACGTGAAAGGAATGGGGAGAGGTCACATTTTAACATCTTGTGATGAGGATGATGTAACTTGGTAGTTTAATGTCCTATAGCTCGGATGAGGGAGGGTTCAATCCACACCCCTAGGACTTACATAATCGGTACCCTCTACACCTTGGTGAATAGAAGGGATAGGAAACTCCATGGCTAGGGGGTGTTATGGAGAGAACCATTGGGGGGTCCACATTAGCTTGGCTGTGCGAATAAGTAATAGCCATTAGCGTGACTATGTGAAGGAGCATGAGGCGAAGAGATGCAACCGGAATTATCATCCAAGGGACCTTGAAATTTCTTCATTTGAACTTGAAGGGATGCACGAGAAAAGGAGTTGCAGAGAAAAGGGGTTCATGGGTAGAAGCCTTGTGAAGCTCTGGTTCCCCATGAAGTGGAGGGGCTTCGTGAAGGGATGTGCTTCACGAAGTGAAGTCACCAAGGCTAGGGATAATGCATAGGTGCATATGGGAGTATCTTAGTGAAGTGGAAAGGCATTCGAGATGTAATGCCTCGTGAAGCAGGGGTGCCTCACGAAGCATAGCATTGTGAAGCAACGTGCTTCATGACACATAGTGACCCGACCTTGTCACTTGGGTTACATGGACATGGATGGTGTTTCGTGAAGCGTAAGCACTCCATGAAGATCAGAGTCCCCTTGGGGATCTCCTGCCTTCATGAAGGCCCAAGGGATTTAGGAAAGGCGTCCCTCTTGGAAGAGGGGGTCAATTAAGGCCAAGGGGGAGGTACTTCGTGGAGCAAAAGTACCTGGAGGAGCCCATGGTTCGCAGAGAAGGAAGTGCTTCGCAATTTGGGAGCTAAGAAGGTGAAAGGTCAAGGGATCCATCATTGGGATTATGGAGAGCCCAATATTTATAGTAAAGAGGCTGCATGAATCAGGGTTCACTCTGCGCGAAGAAGAAACTTGCCTCGCAGTGGGTCACAAACGTCAAAGGGGTTCACGGAGCTGTCCCGCCTCCTTGCTTCATGGCGGGTCGCGAACGTAAAAAGGGGTTCACAGAGCCATCCTTCCTCCTTGCTTCATGGTGGGTTGCAAACCTCAAAGGGGTTCTTGGAGTCATATCACCTTCTGGCTTCGCGGTGGTTCATGAACGTAAAAGGGGTTCACAGAGCCGTCCTGCCTCCTTGCTTTGCGGCGAGTCGCGAAGGGGATCTTTGGCACCGGCCGCCGGGCTCCAGGGGCATGACGATCCAGCTTCGCGAGGCGGTCCCCAATTCTTTTAGGATGTTCTTTTCACCTCTAATTTTGGAATCAATAGTTATATTTCGTGAAACATTAATACAAGTTCTCATAATACCTCTTCTTCTAGGTATAATGGTCTAAGAAGTGAGAATCGTCCAAAAAGCAATTAACACCTCCAACATGATCCTTTTATACAATCAGACTGAGATCTCTTAGTTGATCACAAAACACTCCAAGCACTGCATGCCAAATGAAGTATCCTCAGGCACATTATATAAGATTTTTCCCCATCCCAGTATACTATTCCATTTTAAGTAACATTAGTGGGATAAGTTTCTTCCTTAGCTCCTCTTCATGTCAATCATACCCCATTCTAAGGGGGGTATTTTTTGAGGCTTTCAATATTTAAAATGTTGAAAAAATAGTCATTAACCAAAATCTAGATCAAAATGATGAAAAGTGATGTGGAATTTTAAAAAGGGAATAATTAATCATATTTAAAACCATGTTATGTGAATCCCCGACTGCTTTATGAGGAACTCAATCATATTGTATCAACATCGATATGAAAACAACCTTCTCATGCATGAAATTTCCATTTCTGATTAATAGGAATATTTTATAACCTCCCATGAATGATTTTTGTTCCTAGAATTTGAAAAATGCAGGGTGGATGGAAAAAACATTTCCCCCCTCACAAGCTACCTTCTCCAGTATGGCAGTGTCATTTGTGATTAAGAGGAATATTTTTATATCCTCCCACACACGATTTTTGGTTCTCAGAATTTAAAAGAGGAAAGGTGTCCTTATAACACTTTTCCACCCTCACAAACTACATTCTCCCATATGGAATTTTCTTCTATAATTGGATGTTGTCTTATTGTGGCCTATGTCATATGGGTTTCAATTCCCCCAATTTCTAAAATGCATGGTAACTACATAGTTCTTTAATTCTTTAAAAAACACATTCTCTTTAATTGTATTATCATTTAAGGAAAGGTGAAAATTTTTATCCTTCAACAAACCTTTTTTTTGTATGGGGGAGGGATTTTGATCATGTCCAATAGTTCACTACAGGAAACCCGGATCCACTGCAAGGCCCCCTTGAGGAATTAATTTGTATGAACCCCCACCCCCATGGTTTGTGAACTACCACATGACCTTCCATTTCAGGGAAGCGATTTCCCCATTAATTACTATAATTATCAAGATCAACATATAGATAAAGTATAGAAAACATAATCCAAAGACTCTTTATATTTGGAAACTCAAGACTTTGGTCAACCCCCATATATTATCCTTAGGTAATTTGGGATACTGAAAATTAATAAAGGTCCTAAAACAAAAAAACACTCTATAAAGGAGGACCTTCAAGAAAGAGTTCCATCATAGAACCATTATAAAATGATTCCCTCATGGGATCTATGTATAGAAAAACCATCAAAAGGAGTTACTTCCATGAGGGAAAACCTTTTCACATGACCCATTTATCATAGAAAATACCCTATTTAAAATGGGGTTTCTCTTGCATATTTGTTAATCAAATCCTAATGTTCTCATCTCATGTAGTGTTTGTCTTCCCCATAGCCCCTTTTTATAGCATCTAAATGATCCTTATTTCTTCCTTTCATCAAGGTCATAATCTTGGAAAGAATATCATGAGACCTTCTTTCAGGTGACCAGATGTAAATTATCAAGGCATGAACACCAGCATGGGCCCTTTAGGCCATTGATAACCTTGATAAAAGGAGGATCAAGAATTATACTATCAGGTGAGTAAAACCCCATGGGAAATCATGACCTTGGATTCAGTCGATAATGTATATCCCAATCGAGAGGTTCTCAGAGCAGTATATCTTAGATCAATGGTGGATATCTCCACCATTTATCAAGTCTAGTTGACCATGGAATACCTTTTGGTCTAATACCCTAGCCTTTATTGAAATATTCCATATTCCTCTTACATTCAATATCCCCTTCCTCATCTATCAGCGGATAGAGCATAGATTCCATTAACGGGCCTCCTCCTTAGTTGTATTCCCCAGTATGAATTACATCAACAAACCTCCTATTTAAGAGTAATTCCAAGCATGAATTCCATCCACAGACCTCCTTCATATGTGTAAGTCCCAGCATGGATTCCATACATAAGCCTCCTCCTCTGGTTTATGTCCCAACATGAATTCCATCCATGGTACACCTCTTTAGGGGTAAGTCCCAAAATGAATTCCATAATTGTGTATCCTCCTTATGTGTAAGTCCCATCATGAATTTTAGAATCCTCATTATGTGTAGGCCCCAAGAATACCTTCACCATAATTATCTATTATGACATGTATTTAAGGGTAACACCAATTCATAAACCCCATTAAATCCATTATCTTATACTCCAACGCAATACAATGGATCTTCTATCTCTTGTTTCTATAACTGATCATGACTCACATGGGCACATATTTTTATTTGATCATTCTATTAGCATTGATTTGAATCATAGTAATCACCTTGAAGTCGGAATTTCATGAATTCAAACTACCGAGCACATGTCTTTGCAACCCAACGTTAAACTGCACATATTTTTGATATCAAATGACATTAAAATATGCATATCAAACTGCATAGGCTTTGAATCCTATTATATGGTATACTTAGGATTCCTCCCTAATGTTCAAACAGAACATCAAAACTATCTATATCTATCCTCCCTAGGTAAGGTTCTTGTGAGTCTAGAAATACATACTCATATTCCTCATAGATCACCCCTTTATTAGGATCAATTCCTGATGAAATTATTCCCCTACCTAAAGGGCTATATTCTCACCAAATCTTATCAAAATATTATCATTGAGCCATATCTCTGGTGAGACCAATCTTCATAGGGCTATATTTTTTACGAGACCAACCAAATGTTGTTAGGAAATATTACCTATGAGGTCCATTAGAAAGGGCCAATCATGCATGAGTCCCAAAATAACTATTTATAGGAATTTTTCCAGGATTTCCTTACCGCACAACATTAAAATTCATGGATAAATATTTGTTACATACTCTTAAAAGGTACAACATTTCCCATTATGTGACACAAAAATAAATGTGTTATGATTCTTATTATAAGGATTAATAGGAATCATATTTAGTATGCCTAATACCAACACCATGAACCTATTTCTTCCTTGTATTATGATAAACTCCAAGGTTCCCATTTATGTGGATTTAAACCATAATTGTTTAAGTAAAGGCATCAAAAAGTATTAATGAAAAAATATAGAACCTCTAATTCAAATAGATGGTGTCATTTATGGAGAAACTATAATACATATAGTTGTTCCCATCGATGAAATGCCTCTAACATGTGTATATGGTCACATAGACACATGCTAATAATTGATTTCTAATATAATGGTAACTAGTTTTACATTATTATTTTGAAAGGATTCACAAATAGGGATTAAATCAATGATAGATTCTTAGATTAAGAAACAATTACCTCTATTACGGTGTGATGAGCTCAATCTCATATCGTCCAAACCAAAGTGAGTTCCTAATAATCATTGTATGGAAACACCGATGACTTATTTACTTTGGAAAGTGGGTCTAAGAAACACATTTTTCATGAATGTGGGAGTCATTGGGTGTTTCTTGTTCTGTGAATAATCCTAGTTGAAAAACTGTTAGAAATAATGTTTCATGGTGAATTGATATGCAACACCACATTTTCTTTTTTATAACAATATCAAGAGATAAATAAATGAGTTCAATGAGGAAAATTATACATATAAATATTTATTATTCTAGGTGGGTTTTGAACTTTTTTATGTTTATATATGTGTGTGTGTGTATGTAAGTTGTTTCTTCCTCTCTTTCTCTTTTCTCCTCCCACTCTCCTTTAAATTTACATGATCAGAGCTGCACCCTTAGAGTTTTTGGGTGAATTTGATTGAGTTATATCTACCAGCATTGATGTAACTATTTCCTATGATTCCAGGTTGAGTTTTAATGAATGTTATGGAATATTATAACATATGTCTCCCTCCTAGTACTCATGTCATACAGCAGGTTGATAAAGGAATCTAGAGTTGTTCTGTAACAATTGGGCCCCATTTATAGTAAAGAATCCCCACCTTAACATGGTTGTCTGGTCCTTGACCGCCTGGTACCACTAATTTCTCCACAGACACATGATCCCCACCCTATGGACCACCCACATTCCTAAATGGGTCATCAAACTAATGATTGTACCCATGGTCTAACACATGTTTTTTATTGTTCTTTTTCCATACTCACGGGCACCCTAGGAAACTTTCTAGAAGGTCACCCATCATGATCACTACTTAAGAACAAGCATGCTAAACTATGGAGTTCTAATCAGGTAGGATTCTGAAAATAATGTTTTACCTTTTGGACATGATTCATATCATTTAGACATCTAACCCTTTATCATTATAGGTTGTGACATGTTTGAATATAGTACTTCCCATATATAGCTATCAAGTTCATTATGGTATGGTATTTATGAATTTTCTTGTATTTTTTGTAATATATTTTCTTTTTATGCTTTTAAACCTCTTATTCCTTTATTGATCCTTAATTGTACAAATATTTTCCCTTAAATTAAATGACTAGAATTATCACTATTCACCTTCTATTATTGACCCATTGAAATGATTAAAGGGAGACATCCCCAGTATCTTGATTAAAACTCACCCATTATTACCTTAAGTCATGTCTCCTTGAAATTCCACCAAAAAATTTAGAATATATCTTGGATTATCCTCAAAGATTAAGGTAAGAATATTCTATTTCCTCAGGATGGGTGGGGATGGTTTTATTCGGTGTGAGGGGTTTCAATTTACATTATTCATTTTACAAACATACTCTTATCTTGGGCCCTCGTTTGGTATGGGAGAAGTGGTTTTGAATATTCTTCTTACATTTTATTTATACAATGAATGAATTAATTATGTATCACTAATCTAGTTATTCTGGATCCCTTAAATTGCTACATATTAGTATGTCTTATTATTATGAAAATTGAGTGGCATTGATTTTCTTCTATTCTAATATTTGATTCCCCATGAGAAATAGGAAGTATTATATAATTTTTAAAAATTGGGAATCTAGTATAGGAATTGATAAATAGAATATGAGGATAATTTTTTTAATATTACATTTTTTCTATGTTGAATATGTGCTACCAATTTTTATATAATTTCCCAATGGAATTGGAAAATATTCTAAAAATGGAGTGATTAAGGGAATCTATAATGAGACTAATGATATAGAAGAATGAGGTATGCTTCCCTGATGTGCTATTTCCATTTTTTATGCACGTACTAACACAATGACTATTTCTATTAATCTAACCAATGGGTGTGTTGAAGCTACTTTGTGTTGATATTATTGTGTTAAATGATCTGTCTAATTAGAAAAACTATGAATGATAATGTGTCAAGAGTACAATGGAATTATATAATATATAATGTTAGATAACTATGGGAATGATTGAATACAACTAGTTCAATCTTCCTTTACATTTTATTTCCTTAAATTGATAATAATATGAAGAATTATATTTTCATGTGCTATTGCATATCATAATAAAGAAATTTTTGGAATTACAAGTGATAATGGATATAATTTTGTGTAGGTGATGATAAATATTAATATGAAATTAATTTATCATGGAGAGTTATATCAGAATCAATGTAATAATAATCATATAATATCTAAATAAACCTTATAACTAATGGTTGATCTCTTAGTTTAAAAAGGGTTTGAGATTTATCAGTATATTAAAGTTGATGTGGTTGTAATTTATATGCCTTTATTATGAGTTGTAGTTTACTAAATGGGTGATTTAATAGAGTAACCAGGAAACAAGTGATGAGTTTGGTATTAGTTAAAGGTTAGTTTGTTACATTATAAGTATTTTGTGGGAACTCTATATAGATTATGGTTATAATCTATGTGTAGATTATGGTGTTTTTTTCTTTAATCAGCATAATAAATTAAGTTAATAATGAATTTAATAATTAATGTTAGATAATAAAGATATAATTTATAGTAATAATCCATAGAGAAGATCAAGGAACTAATTAGAATAGAGTATCTTATAAATATTTGATGAACTAATTATATCATAGGGATTTTTATGTCGGAAAAAATATGGTATCCTAATGTGATGTGGCTAATGTATTAACAAATTCATTTTTAGGGTCCCTTTACAATACCTTTTTATATTGCATGATTATTAATGTGATTTTGTTTATCTAATGTCTGTTTATCCATTGGTTGTTTGTTGATTATCAATTATGTGCTTTTTTTTCAATGTATGTTGATACTATACATGGATTTTAATTTCTTGTAGTTGTAAAAAGTGCATCTACTATAGGATGTAATGTTTTGAGGTTAATAAGAACAAATTTCTTTTCTACATTATTTCTTAAATGTTATGTTATTTTCATAGGATATAATGGCTCATAGTTATATCATGATTCAATGAGGTCATTATGGGATGATGATATAAATGAATGGGGTGAAGGGATGTTATGGAGTGGATTCTTGGGGTATAAGGATGTGATGGTGTGGTGGATGCATGGGGTGCAGAGACGTGGTGTTGTGGTGATTAGGTGAATGCATAGGGTGTGGCGATGTGATGATGTGGTGGTTTCCTAGAGTTCAAGGTTGTGATGATGTTATAGTTTCATGGGCTAAAGTGAAGGTATGATGTGGCTACGTAGTGTTTAGGTATGATGATGTGTCTATATAGAGTATAAGGATGTGGTGATGATATGGTTATAATGATTTTCACCGGGTGAAATGTGATTATTTATTGGAAAAAACCCCTGAATGTGACATTTTAGTTTTTTTCAGATAGTTTTTTATTGAAAAATCTGGTAAAAAATTATGTTATGAAGTAGAAATGTGGTTTTTTCCAAAGTATGTTGATAACTATTCAAGATGGTGGATACCTATATGATCTCAATGTATTGATTCTTAGTTATGGGTCGAAATTATCCATGAAAGAGGAGTATCATGTTGTGGATGCTCTGGAAGGTGTTTTGAAAGTTGTGAATATAAGGTGGTGATGTTTCTCAAGTTTTTTATATTTTTAGGTTCTAAAATTTAGAGATAGTAGAATGTTGTTTTTAAAAAAGGATGGTTTTCATAAAAAGTTTAAAGTTGGGAAAATGATAGTGTATGTTTTTTGATGTTTTTTAAAAGTGTATATTCGAGGTGACCTCGTCACAATATACAAGAAAGTGTTTCATGAATGTTTTGAGTTTTTTAAAAATCATAGTTACATGAATCAATCAGAGTTATTAGAACCTGGTTAATATAGATGAGAATTTCATGATGGCGGAGTGTTGCGCGCTAAAGCCGGAATCAAAATATTGATTTTTAGAAAATCTTAATAGTTACACACATGGTCAGTGGCGAGATAGGAACTTGTGAAAATGTTGGTAATTTCTATAAATAGGACCCTATCCCCCTCATTTAAAGTGTATTACCCTTATATAATATCAGGTATTCTAGGTCATATAAGATTTTCATGATCAAAGTTGTTATGTAAACATTAGTTTCATAGAGAGAATGGAATTATTTTTATATGAAATAGTGAGAGTTATAAAAGTATGATGTTGTAAAAAAATTTGGAGTCTCATGAATGTCTAAAAGATTGAATAAAAGTTAGTAAGATGGGTGAAATTTATAAAAAGGTTGATCTAAAGTGAAAGTTGTGTGAACCATAAGAGATTTCATAGAAATTATATATTAAATTTATATTCATAATGCAGATTATAATAGATCATCATGTCACAAAAAATGGGGTATAACAATATTGATTTAAAAATTCAATGGAATAATCTTTTAGGGTATTAGTTTATAAACTTCAGTTGAGAGAACAATGAGATTTTAAAGTGCGACTGTTAGTGAACTAAGGGGGACAGTGAGTTCGGTATGAATATAGAAACAGTCATGTGTTATAGTGGATTTTTACATTAACAAATTGACTTTGTATAATCCATGAAATATCCTAGATAATGGTAAACCAAGTAAATTATTTTGTCTCTCAGTTATATATTCATTTCACTTTACTCATTGTTATGAGAAGGAGAGAAAGGTGAGTTTTGTTTAATGGTGAATCAAGATCCCAAAGAGGGAAGTGTTTTAATTTTTCATACCCTGATTTACCCCACCAATGTTATTTAATCTAGTAGGGGAAACAAATAATATCAAATATAAAGATTATATTGATCTATTCTCTCTTAGGATAATCCATGGAAGCTATCAATTATAATGGTATTCTGATTTTTAATGGAAAAATTTTCAAACTGTTGAAGAATAAAATGAAACACTATTTCCCATCATTAGTCATTGATTTGTACATAACTAATATTTATTGGATCTTAGTTAGTATCAAGAGACAAACCTTATCATATACTAAAAATAAGAAATAGATGCAAATTCTAGTGGAATAAATTCTTTTGGTGTAGTGTTATCCAACACAATATTCACAAAAGTAACGTCCTTTAAATCCCCACATATTGTGTGGGAAAATCTATTAAATACCTATAAAGGTGATTCAGAATTTAAGAACATAAATTTCATGTTCTATGTAAATTGTTTTAGGACATTATGATGTACCCTAATGAATCTATTGATTTATTATTTGGTTGGATGAACATGATTGTGGAGTACATGCACGATATTAGAGAAATCCTTGATTACATGAAGATATTTAAACACATCATGAGAATATTTTCACCCCAATTCAAAATGATATTCTCTGTACTTTAGGATAAAGATATAAAATATATAATAATTGATATTTTTCATTGTACTCTTGCTGAATATGAGATGAAAAATGATTATAATGAGGAAATGGATAATGGGAAGTCTAAGGATGTTTAATTCAAGTCCGTGAACAAGATCACCATATAGGATGACTAAGAAAAAGATGAAGTGGATGGGGTCATTTCATTTCTATCCAATAATTTGTAAATGGAAAAATGAAAGATTAAAAGGAAACATCCACTCATGTACTTTCAATGATGAATGTTTGGGAACCTCACAACAAAGTATCTCAATAAGTTTCAAGAAGATGATGAGGGTGATGAAATTTTCATGAGGAAGTCTTCTGATGTTGTGAAAGGTAAGAAAGAAACTAATAAAAATTACTATAATAAAATTAAAATATTTTCATAATAAAATAAATGTTTAAAAGATATTGAGGTGGAATAAATTTAAGACTTAAAATAATGAAAATAAAATGTTGTGGTGGATGTTTTGGGAAATTACTAGACATGGGAAGAGAGAAACAATGATAAAGAAGAAATTAAAGGAGGATTTGATCTCCATTTTGAATTATAGGTTGTTCTTTAGGAAATAGATAATTTGTGATCAAAAATAAAGAAATACAAAAGAGTGGATCATGATTCAAAACTCTATATATGATAGTAAGAAGAAGATATGTCTGGGATAAAGGTATAAGTCAAACACATCAAATCTTCTAGTCTAGAAAACATAGAAAAGGTAAATGTGTATAATCTCAACGTTGAATAATAGTCTAGGGTTACCGATGTTTTGACAAAAATTGAAATATCCATTCAAATGTATTGATGAACTTGGGAAGAAGTTATTATCCTATAAAAAAAAGTTTATGATTAGGAAAGAATGTTGACTCTCGATATGAAATTTGTAAATTATATCATGTGGGTGGAAGAAAGTGTGAAATTGGAGCATGGATGTACATATAATATGGTAAAGAACTATTAGTAAAATAAAAATTCATATTTTAATGAAAAGGGTGGTATAAGGATTGGTCGTAAATCAAAAGAAGTGATGGTTGATTCTAGACCTTAGGAACCCACTTTTAAGTTGAAGGTTTATTAGGGTATGGCTCGAAATCAGATAACCCATGGGAAAACCAATGTTGAAATAATGAAACATAGGAACACACCTTGCATCAGGTGTTATTATTTTGGAAATATAGGAAATTACCAAATTTTTTGTTCCATTGACAATAGGTTTTAAAGGTCATAACAGAAACAAATTCATCCGAACAGAGTTCAATATTCCAAGGATTATTTTAATGGACACTTTTTTTGGATGATTTGGGAATATGGATACATATTTACCATAGATAATGAAAAGGAATGTATCAAAGAAAACCCAAAGTGTTCATACACAACAGCTAAAGGAATCATCAATCAATATGGGAATTCAAAATTGATATGTAGTGTTAGAAGATAAAATTAGTCCATATTAATATGAATAATATCAAGAATGTAAATCAATATTGGGCATGAAACCAAATACATAGATAAATAAGGGAAGGGTTGAGTAGGAAGTGGTTATAAATATTTACCTAAAAGCATCAAATCCTATCAGTTTATGGATCATTGATAGTGGATACACCTCCCATAATACAAGAAATAAGGATCTTATCACAGAAATTAATAATGATAAGGAATGTTTCTTTGAATTCATAAATTATTAATTCATAAGTATAATTAGATTTTGGAAATAAAAATTCAAAGGAAAAGACATGAGGTCTGTAGATATCTTGGATAGCGAAGGTCCCAGTCAGAACATTCTTATTGTTAGTTAATTGTGTGACTCGTTATATGAATAAGATTTACCAAGAATATGTTTATCATTAAGGGAAAATACAATACAGTGGTGATGAAAAAGAAGTGCATGAGGGGGAATCTCAACCTTTTGAGTAGAGGGGAAGATTTGTGCTTCCTATACAAGGAGGAAGAAATTTTTTTATGGTATAGAAACTTATTATTTTGAGCTAAAAATCCTTGGAATATCTGGTGAAACATGATACATATTGAGATCTCCCTAAGTTATCATGTGATAATACTCACACATGTGATGATTTACAATAATGAAATATCACTAAAAAAATTATAAATAAAAGAATATAAGTCAACAAGAGTTCTTGATGTTATGCATATTGATGTATGTGGACCCATATCACCAAGATCTATTGATTGAAAGAGATATTATATTATTTTCATTAATTATTTTTGTAGAATGAAATGAATTTCATTCATCACTCACAAATATAAGGTGTTCAATTCATAAAAATATGTGATTGGGAAGTTGAAAAGATGCTTGGATAGAAAAATATGAAATTATAAACTGATAATGTAATGGCATTTAAAAAAACTACATGGATGAAAATCATATGATAAAGAACAATGTTTTAGTTGTTATGACTCCTTATTAGAATGGTGTGGTTGATAGGAGATATAGAATCATTAACAACATGGACAAAACAAATCTTATTAAAAAGGACCTACAAGATATGATTTGAAATGAAATTTTCTTAACATCGATATAAATTTATAATAGAGAATTTTTGTATACAAGAGAATATAAGACTCTATATGAGTTTATTATTAAACGAAGATGACATTGAAGTAATATTTGAGTCTTTAGAAGTATGATTTTTAGTCTTAACAAGGATAAACATAGTAATATTAAATATTTTAGAGATAAAGTAATATTTCTTGGCTACATAATAAAAATGAAAGTATATAAATGATTTAATAATATTCTATGAAAGGATTTGGAGAATAATTATGTTGTTGTTTAGATAATGTGATGAATCTTCAGAAAATTAGTGAATGATATCAGAAGGATAGTTTTAAAGAGATCAACAACACAAGGGGAGTGCAATTTCCTAAGGTCGATTCAAGAGAAGATCCAGATGATCAATAAGTTGGAGATAAACTTATACCTATATACAATTCCAAATTTCAAGATGAAATTGATATGAAAAACCTCACTGGTGATTAAACAGAGCCAATATAGATGAGGATAATGAAGTTTGTATAGAAATAATCTTTTATATCATAGGCAGATCCAAAATGATGATCAAATAGTGAAGATATATAACATGTTAGGATCTATGTTGAACTTGATTTGACTTTAACGATTATAGAAAGGGTTAGTGTGAACGTGAAAGGGTTTCTTTCTTGGAATCAAGAAATTGTTTACCTAGTTTTCCCTAGGTACTGCTCTCATTACTTCCTGTAAGGTCATTCTATGTAGATTTGTAGGAAATCTAACTATGGTAGGTTATGTTTACAGAATTCTTCTAGAAGGGGTGAGTCTTTGGTTGATTTGGTGAGTAAGGATGTAACCCCTGATGGTGATATTGATGATTAGGTAAATTTACCTGATGTTGTTTTATCTACTAATTGTGATGGGATACATTTTCAGAATGATACTAAAAGGGGTTAGTCATTGTATGTTGAACTGGTTAGAAATGTTGTTATTTCTGACGGTGTTTATTATGATCAGGTAAACCTGTTTGATGGTGGTTTATCTTCTAGTAATTTTTTATCAATGTTTGTTTCTAATGCATTTTCTGGAAAATCTGAGATTATTTCTGTGTTTAATATTTTCCCTTTATCTAGTAAAGAAACACCTGATTTGTATATCTCACTATTGAACAATGATAGTTCTGTGTAATCTTCTGTCTTGATAATTTCTTGGGAGGGTTGGTCAAAAAGTGTTTTTCCTTAGCTGGTTTTTTGAATTGTTCTTGTTTGGTTGCGAAACCATTATATTTTGAACCCTATCCAGTTGAGATGAGTAAGGATGATCAGTCTCTAAGTGTTTTCAAAGGTATTCACAAATAATAATCGTCTAATGTTAAAAATAGAGGGTTTGGATCTTCTCATCGATCTATTTCTCCCTCTTAAGATAGCTTCAGAGACTGTAAGGAAGCTGTTGTGCTAAATAAGGAAATTGATATACCCCTGAACAAAGCGAAAAAGGTCTATGGTAGAGGTTGTTCTTTAGTGTCTTCTCCTATCAATTCTATTCTGATCATTGATACTGGAGTGTGTAATAGGACAAAACTTCAGTATATTAAAGAGTATCTAGAATCCCATTCTAGTCCGACCAAGATGCATGGGGCCAAAGCTAGGCTTATATTATTTTAATGATTCCGATTATCATTTGGAATGCTTATGGAATTGGGGAACGAGTGAAGACTGATTTCTTAGTCATGGAAATAAAGAAGAGTAAGGTGTGTATTGTTGCTATTCTGGAGCACAAGAAGAATCCAAATAGGAATAATGGCTTTGCTCATAATATGAAAATGTATGCAGGGTTGCATGAATATCCTGATAATCATCATATATGGGTTTTCTAAAATAAAGATGTCTTAATGGAGTTGTTTAAAGCTGTTGATGAATATATTATGGTAAAAATCAGCACAGGTACATATATTCATTTTGTGTACTTTGTTTATGGTAGTTGTGAGGCTCAAAGGAGGGAACTTTTGGGGTAGAACTTAAATTTTTTTGACTCAGAAGGTCTACTATGGATTGTTGGTGGAGACATTAATGTTATTTATGAGCCAGGTGAGAAGAAAGGTAGGGGTGCATTTCGTAGATTAGATAGCAAGCGTTTTGTTTAGTTCATGGAAGGAAAGGGTCTTACTTCTATGGGTTATTATGGTGATTGTTTCACATAGTGTAATAATCAGAAGGGAAATTATCGATGTTGGAGTTTTCTAGATCAGCATCTTTCAAATGTTCATGTTGTTTCTAGATTCTCTAATGAGAAATTAGATCATCTTATGCGTGGGATTTCTAGATCACTCCCCTCTTCTTGTTTCTTTATCTTATAGGCAGGTTGGTAGAGATTATTTCCCGTTTTTTCCACATTGGAATGATATCTGTGATTATCACCAGGTTTTCAAAGGTTTTTGAGAGGTAACAGTTCAAGGTTATTCCTGGGTATCTATTCATAGTAAGCTGAGATGTCTAAAGTGAAGGTTACGTGATTGGGTGAGAAATCTTCCTCATATTGATCAAGATCTGGATAATATGAAACATGAGGCTGAAATTATGGAATTAATGATGGAAGACAGGTGGGATGATGGGATCTATGAAGACCTTAAGAGTAAAAAATATGTTATGGAAGAAATCATTTTTAAACAGGAGTGTATTTATCATGAAAGTGCACGAGTAAAATGTTTAAAAGAAGGAGATAAAAATTCAGCATATTTCCATGCATGTATAAAAGACAGTAGAAAGATATTTAAGCCAAATATTCTTATGTATGATGGTTCGTTCTTAGAAGATACAGATGTGGTTGGGTCTTTATCCTTTTCCTTCTTCAAAAAGTTTCTTACTAATTCTAATCTGAATTTGGTGAATGGTTATCCCAGTAGGGATGCTGATTTAATTAAGAAGATTTTGAATATGATGTCTAATCTGGATATTTTTATGATGGAATCTGTTCATTATGAGAAGGAAATTTATGATTCCATGATGAATCTTAATCCAGAATGTGCCCTGGGACCTGATGGTTTTCTAGGATCATTTTATAGGGGGTCCTGGGAAGTGGTTAAAAATGTTATTATTCTGACTATTCCGGACATCTATGGAGGTGGTTTTATTCTAAGGGTGGTTGGTTCCACTACTCTGGTTATGATTCCCAATGTCAAAAATCTATCATCAATTTGGTACTATATTCCAGTGAGTATGTGAAACTTTCCCTATAAAATTTTATCATGTATTGTTAACTCACGACTATCAATTTTTGTCTCTCGTTCGATTTCCTTAGAACTACATGGTTTTGTTAGTGGTCTCTCTATCCAGGGAGTGGTTTCCTTAGCTGATGATATTTTTCGTGATATCAACTTCAAATGTGATGGTTCAACTATGTCTTTAAAACTTGATATGAACAAAGCTTATGATAGAATGGAGTGGGGTTTTATCAACATGGTATTAAAAAGTATGGGCTTTTCTTCCTGGGCTATTGATATCCTGTTTAGATGTTTTAGATATTCATGGATGTTGGTCTCTTTCATGGGTAAAAGTAATGGTTTTTTCAAGGCAACTCATGGTTTAAGACAAGGGGATCCTTTATCGCTGACCCTCTTTTTTATCATGTAAGATGTTATGTGTCCTATTATTAATAAAAGCAATCCATGGGTGAAATTATACCTCATCGAAGAAGATTGAAGCTTCCTTATATTTCAAAATTGATGTTTGTGGATGATACATTGATTTTAATCAATGCTAGTGTTAGATCAGTTATTGGTCTTGTTAAAGTTCTGGATAAATATAGTTTCTAGAGTGGGAAAGTTATAAAGAGGGAAAATAGTAGTTTGTATATTTCTAATAAATGTGTTGACAGTCATGTCCTATCTATTTCCATATTGTTGAACATTCAGAAAGGTTCTTTCCCATTGGAATATCATGGATCTCCCATATCTCCTGGTCATATCTTTATTAGGGACATTGATGACTTTTTTAATAGAATTACAAGACATATTTTGGATAGGAAAAATCATTTTCTATCCTTTAGTGGTATGATTGTTTTTGTCCATAGTGTATTGTTGGCTATTCCAATTCATATTCTATCAATAACCATTGTGCCTAAGGGGGTTTCTGTTAATATTGATAAAATCTTGGCTGATTTTATTTGGGATGCTCATATTGAGGGGAAATGTCATTGGTCTTCATGGAATAGATTGGAAAGGCCGGTTTATGAGGGGGTATTAATGTCAAGAATCTAGGGTATATAGTGAATTGTATGCATTCCAAGCTTTTGTGGGAGGTTGTCAAGGGTCACACTCTTTGGGGTAAAAATATGTCTTTACAAGGTGAAGACTCTATGGAAGACAGTAAATATTTTATGACTTTCTGGTCCTTAATCTGGCATATTATCCCTGTCATTCGTCAACATTCACATTGGATTATTGGAAGGGGTGATATTTTTTTCTAGAATCAAAATTGGGTAGGTTCGGTTTTTGGTTTTCCACGATGTCCAGTTCCTTTTATTTCTTTTAGGGAGGCCAATAGTTTTCCAGATTTTATCAGCATTGTTCTTGATAAAGATCAAAGGAAGACTTTTGGCAGTATTGTTTTAAATCTGGATCCTGAAAAATGTGTGTTCATCGCTTCTAATTCTGGAATGTTTTCTTCTAAATTGTTTAGAAAAGTTTATATTTCACAAGGACAACATGATATCTGGAATAAGATGGTGTGGTGTAGCATTATTCCCTTGAAATTTAATTTCCTTATATGGAGAATTAGAAACCAAGAGATTTCCACAGATGGAAATGTGAAAAGATGGGGCATTAGTTTAGTTTCTAAATGCCATTGTTGTGCTGAGAATAAAGAGGAGAACTCCAACCATTTATTTTTTGAGAGTGAATGGGCCATGGATGTATGGAGGTGTTTTGGTGTTTTCACGAATTTATTAGGATATTTTTCTGATGCAACTTCTTTTCCGGATAAATGGTTTCATGGTTTGAATGATGAAGGCCCGGAAATGACAGCTATAGCAGTGACTCTTAGTGAAGGGTGTTACTATATTTGGAAGGCATGAAATAAGTCTCATTTTGAGGATACTCATTCCATAGCTAGGTCTGTTATCTTAAGGGAAAGATTTCATCTAATTGACCTGGTTGGGTGCTCAATAATTTTTAGTGACACCCCTTCTTTGAGGTACATGCTATCTTATATTTCTATTCTATCTCCTTCGGAACATGTGACAAGGGGGAACAAGGTTCGCTGGTCACCTCCTATTATGGGCTTTAAACTAAATTTTTATGGATATTTCATTGGGGAAAACATTAGAGGTGGTTGTGTTGTTCGATATAGTAGTGGATTCATTCTTATTGTATTTACTGCATCATATGGGAGGGAAAATTCAGTCCAGGCTAAGGCTGAGGCCATGTATACCGACATCTTCTTATGTACTCAGCAGAAGTTATCTCATAGTCAAATTGACAGCGACTCCAAGATCATCCAAGAATCGATGAATGGTAGGATTCAGCCTCCATGGTCAACTTATTAAGTTATAAGGAAGTTCATAGAGAACCTTGGCAGTAACACCAACAAGTTTATTTATACATGGCGAGAAGGTAATAAAGTATCTGATTACATGGCG
The DNA here is from genome assembly GCA_963277665.1 of Viscum album. NCBI lineage: Eukaryota > Viridiplantae > Streptophyta > Magnoliopsida > Santalales > Viscaceae > Viscum > Viscum album. The sequence continues at coordinate 156,936,520 of OY728138.1, forward strand.
TCCATGGCGTCTATGGTGGTAGCTGATAAAGGTAACAATATTTTTTGTTTTTCTAGTTCTCTTCAAATGAACCCAGAATTAGTAAAGTTGATTAGGGGGGACCATCTTGGACTGCATTATTTTAGACCACCCTAATCTAGTATGTTCTACCCATGTGATGATGGGGTTTCTTGTATAATAAAAAAATACAGCATTGACAAAGCTATAAGAATAATTGGGTTCAATATATGAATAAAGAACCTATCCCAATTGAGAATAATTATTCCTAGGATATTATTTAAAGGATTATAGACAACGATTATATTAGGATTGAATGGTTATTCTATAAGAAAAAATATGAAGATGACATTTTTTTGAAAGAAAACATGGCTGGTGTGTAAGGGGAACTCCCAGATTGAGGGAATAGATGTTAATACGACATTTAAACCAACATAATGTTCGGAAGAAAATTGATTATTCTTGGTGATTTTAATATCGAGGATTTTTAAGGTATTCCATATATAATTCGAGTGATAATTTCTTAGTGTAGATCTAGAATAAATGGTATATATTGAACAGCCATTTGGTTTTATTATCCATTATGTTAAGAAAAAAACTTCTAGTTTGAAGAAGGATCTTTGTGGGATAAATGAGGCATTGAAAGCATGGTATTCTAGACTAGATAAACACTTAAAGAAACATAGTTTCTAACATGGTCGAGTTAATTACCATCACTGTTTTAATAATGAGTGTAATAAAATTATAATTGTTTTGGTGTATTTTTATGAAAAAATATTTGGTGGATAGAATGAATGTCAATGTAATTGGTTTTTAAAATTCCTGAAATACGAGTTTCAAATGTTGATGATTTTGGGAGATGAAAATTTTCAATATTTTAAATTTTATACAAGGAAATCATAACACATTAATTTTTTTAGATAATTATTCTAAGGAAGTTTTGATATTATTTGGAATGGAGTATCTCAATGTTTTGACAACTCTATTTTCAGCCCAGATGAAGCTAATAAGGGATTAAAAAAGGCAAATCAGTCTACCCCCATAATATAGGTAGATCATTGGGATCATGTTTTACATAATTGTAACATAACAAAATATTTTATTTTTAACATTTTAGGTGTCTCAATATCAAATTAACCCCCTAAAAACCACTTAATTTAAAAGAAAATAATACTTTGTTATATCAAAGGAATAATGTATTTTAGTTTTTTGTATAATGAAAAATATTAGCAAGAGTTATTGGGTTACAGAGATGTAGATTAGATCAATTTAGTATATGATAAATGTAAACATTATGTGGTGAATTATATCTTATACGATTGTGTATTTATTGGTTGATAAATAAAAAAGATAGTATTTCTATGAGTACCATAGAATTTTAATATATTATGACCACTCAATATTTCTTGTGGTTACTATAGATAAAGCACCAGCTTGAATACATGGGTGTTGACGTGAAGTATCTGATCATAATCCATTATGATAATTCAAGTGCTATAAATATTCGGAAAATTAAATTCCATAACTCAAGGATAAAGCACAACGAAATCAAATATCACTTTATCAACGAGAAAGTGGAACATAAGTTCATGAAGTTGGAGTATGTTCTTAAAAAATGATAGGTTGCAGACATCCTAATAAAGGGATTACACAAAGAATCATTTGAATAACATCTAATAGAACTTAGAGTGTTGGAATGGTGTAGCTCGATCTTTTAGATGAATTTGGGCCAAATAGTAGTATCCTAGACTGTACACCATACCACAACTCGCATAGTTCAACATTTGTAGTACGATTGTTGTGGGTTATAAGGTGAAGTGCACCCCTACTCAGGGTTATGGGAGACCAAAGGACCTTGACCCATATTTTGGAAAACTATATCATTGTTGAATGGAGACACAAATGGGGCATTATAATATTGTTTTATTTGACATGGTACTATGTCAACATGTGACTAGAAACACTGACTGGTCATTGTATCCCCACATACTTCTAGCCATCAATTATAGTAGAACAATGGAATTACCATTTGGTTAATGAAACTATTAAAATATGGGTTATTATTTCACTACATTGTTTATGATATCACCTCGATCTAGCGTTTATGCATACAAGAAAATCACCTTGTAGTCCTTCTCTCAAAATCATTGAAATCTCTCCGCCTCTATGTGGATAGAGGGATTATACCCAAACCATAAAAATTTCTATGTTTTTGTCCTTCTTCTTGTTATTTCATAATTTTATCCATTTTACTCTACCAATTAAAACATGATTGTTACTCATTGATCCTAATGTTTTTGTATCTAGGAGTTTATTAAACTCCCCACACTTGAGTGTTGTGGATGTGTGATCCCCACTCCCCAATGTATAGTGTTTTTTCCTATCTATTGATCAACATTATTTTCCTATTTCAAAATAAAATGGAGTGGACTTTGGATTTTTTGGAGAAGGGGGATATGTTTTATTCATTAAAGGGGGACAATCTGATAGGGGGAGAAAAGAAACATAAGAAGTTTTGTGAGGAGTTTTGTAAATCTGGTGACGTTGAAGATGGTCATTCAATGAATATATATCACTAAATATTACCCTATAGGTTCATGAGGAAATAATTTAACTAGTGGGGTCAAATAATTGGTCATATTGAGAGATACTCTTAGTTTTTAAATGTTTAATCCATTAGTATTTTAGAAATTATTGATATCCAAATGACTGTTTTGAAGCCACTAGTATTGCTTTAATTATCAATCACCAACACAATTTGGTTATTGAGAATGAATTTAGAGGTGGTATCAAGAATGATTTGATTAATTGATGAAATTTTCTTTCTACTCTTATTTATCACACTGAGCATGGATCAAGTGGTCTTAGAGTACATGTTGAGAAAATCTTTTATATATATATAGAGTTATAGGATAGGAATTTTGGTTGATGAAATAAGTGAAAAAATTTAATTAGTTGGAAAAAGAGGGATTAAAGTGTTATCAAAGGGTGAGGAGTTGTAAAAAAGGTATTTTTTGGGTAAAAACCCTTTCAATGTTAAATTTCAACGTTTTTTTGTTTGGATATGTTTTTCAAAACATTTTTTACATATTTAGTTATGAAGTACTAATACAATTTTGGTAAAAGTATGTTGACAAAGTTCCAGGATGGTGGAGACTTGTATGAGCTCAAATTATGAATAATTATTTATGGGTAGAAGATATATAATAAAGAGAATAATTTGTTTATGTAATCTCTAAAATGTGTTTAGAATGTTACATGTATAAGGTGGTGATGTTTCTTTATGTTTTTCAAATGGTTATGGTCTAAAATTTGGAGGAAGAGGAATGATTTTTTTGAAGAAAAGGAAGGGTTGATTTCACTAAGTCAAAAGTTATTAGAATGATAGTTTAAGTCTCAAAATTTTAGGTAAAATTGAATATTTTAGGATTATTAGTATAAATATATAAAAGTAAAGTGTTTAATCAAAGTTTTGTGGTTTCAAGAAATTTATAGTTGCAAAAAGTAGATACAGTTGTGTGAACTTGGTTAATACATATGGGAGTTTCATATTGGTAGGGAATATTGTGATAAAGGTGATGTTAAAATATTTATATTTTTTAAATATAAAAATTTATGTTCAAGGTTGATGGTGAGTGATAAATTTGTGTGAAAAATGGGAATTCTGATAAATAGGCCCCTACCCACCTCATTTAAAGTGTTCAACCCTTAGAGAATATTAGGGCTCTAAAGTAATGTAATAGTTATGTGAAGGGAATTATTTCAAAAATTAGTTGCATAAAATAATTTGAATAGATATAATGGATTTATGTCTAAATTACCAAGTGTTATTAAAAAAATTATGAAGTAACATGATAGTTGGGAGTTCCACCATAGACTAAAAAGTTTTTCAAATGTTTGGAATTTGTACAAAAGATGTGAAAGGGTTTCATGAAAGTGAATGTTGCACAAAATAAAAGGGATTTATGAAAAATTGTATGGTAAATTGGCATTCATCATGTGTATGAGATTAATTCTTCATGACACACCATAGTGTAATTTTTTTTCAAAAAACCAATAGAAGAATCTTTTAGAGGAGTAGGGTGTACACTTCAGTTGATAGAGCAATGAGTTTTGAAAGTGTGACTAGTAGTAATCTATAAGGGATAATTGTTTTAATCTAAATATTTTAATATAATTGAACTATAATTAATTTTTTACATTGGAAAATTGAATTTTTATGCTCTTTATACTATCCTATTTGAGGGTAAACTAAGTAAAAAAAATATCTCAGGAATGTTTTTATTTCAGCTCATACATTCCTACTAAAAGGAGAGAGAAGAGAGTTTTGTTTAATGATGAAAAAATATCCGAAAGGAGGAATTGTTTAAAAATTACATTACCAATTACCCCTCCCTCATGGTATTTAATCTAGTGTGGATAACACCCTGACATGGTTCTTTCATCTGATTTTTCTTAAATTTTCTATAACCTTGTTTTATTATGATCCTGTTTAGTTGATCTCATGCATGTCTATCATGACACATATATTTCACATGGATATAAAAATTCTTAGAGATTTGATCCTATGAGTTCTCCAAATTACTCACCCATACATAGTTTAGTTGATCTATTTTTTAGGATAGACCGATAAAGATGAGAATGTTATTGTTCAGGTAGCTGGTTTGGATATTTGGAGGCCATCGTGATTATTCTAAAGTATTCAGGTGTAGAAATAGAACTAATAGGGAATGAACAACTCAGATTTCATCCTAAAAGATGATTATTATAAGATATAAATTATATAGAACACTTTTACCAGTGGAATTAACTAAAGATTTAATTAATGAAAGAATATCAAAAACAAAACAAATGATCATCACATAATGATTTATAATTAATTTAAGTGGTTAAAGAATTACCTTATGATAAATTATTTCTTCAGTGATGAATATGAAAAATTATCTATGTCATACCATCATTTATTAATTGTAATTAAGTGTATATTTTCTATAATATTGATCCACACGTGCACCATGAACCTCTAAGTGAGATTATATGAATCTCTGAGTTCTAACATAGAAGATCCAAACAGTTGAATCATTTATCATCAATTACCATGAGAATCACTTCGAAGGACTCTTTTTGTTCTCTCTATAATTGAGAGGGGTGGTGGAGAGTATCACTCTCCATTCTTGATAGTGTTCTCAGAAATCATCTCTATTTGGATTGAGAAAAGTCTCTAGATATTTTTTTATAACAAAACAAATGGCTAGTATTATGGATGGATGTAATATAATTGGATTTAAATAATTCAAGGTTTAGAAAATAATTATTGCACATATTCACTTTTTATTTTTCTTAATCCTTGAAAAACACCATGTTTAAATAATTATAATAATAATATTATTATTATTATTGACATGCAGGAATCTCATGGATTAATTAAATATTATTTATTGCATAAATTGTTTAAAAATTATTTAAAGAAAATTTAATATATTATTTCCCCAGAAATTTTAAACTCAGTATGCCATTCCTCCACAACATTAATCGGTTCATGAATAATATATATTTATTTAATAAATAAAAAACAAATTATTATTCAATAATAGATAAATAAAAATTTTATTTAATAAATAGAAAATAAATATTTATTATATATTATACTAATAAATATTCAATCAAATAACTAGTAAGCAGATATATTTAATCAAACAAACATGAATAAATATTAAACCACTCATGGTTATAATATTTATTCAATATATTAAATAGTAATAATATTTAACATTGGTTTTGGATACACTTAGTGTGTGACCCTTTAGTCTTATTTTTTAGTGGCATTAGGCAGATCTACCCAAAGTCCAAGGTTAATGTCTATAAAAATGACAATTCACTCAAATAGAATGAAGCTAATGTCGCAATTACATATAACCACATATGAATTCTTGTTTTGTAATATGATAATTTTATCATGATATCTCTAATCAAGTGGGTTGTATGATATTGTCATCAACCTATATGCTCGATGTTACTTTATATAACTTTCTATAAATGTAACTCCGATAGAAAACCATAAACAAGGATTTATTTAGGATGTTTTATTCCCTTCAAAGGGAAAAATACATCCATTTCGATTAAATAACAGAATAGATAAATATTTTCTTATGTTATTCATTAATGTAATATCACTCATTACACACTAAATGTATCATACTCTGTCCTAAATATATATTTTCAAATTTTTAATTTATGCCTCAAGGGACAAGACTAATAATATCCTTTAATAATAATCATAAAGTATAAGGATCATTAAACATGTTCACAGATAGAAATATACAATGAATCATATAAATGTGGATTTCTTACCAGTGGTTAATGTTCTCGTAATCCCTTATACTAGAAATTAACAAGGTAATATTTCGTGATAAAGTTCCTCAGAGTCCTATGAGTCTCCACCCTGGATATAATATATCATTTATTTACTGTTAAATGATATAATTTGGCTAGAAAACAGATATTTTAAGAATAATTTCATGGAACTTATAAGTTCTCATCATAGTGGGTAAATGCAATGAACACTCAGTGGAGTAGTTACTCTTAGGAAATTAGCGCATACTACATCATGTATAAGAACAATCATGGTGTAATAAGAAATTTACTAATATCCAAAAAATATTTTTAATCATAAATTATATAGAAGCTGGTTCTAGGGATCCAACTCTAACAAACTCTTACTTTCATTAGAGACAAATGCTAACAACCATCAGTCAGATAGATCTCACATGATACTAATTCTTCTGTTGAGATAAGGCTTTATTTGAGGGATATTTTTTGTTCACTTCCATGGAAACTCTTCTCACTTTAACATCACCATTCTATGAAAAACCCCAAAAGAGGTGATATATTCAGAGTATGTGATATGTCCATTCATGTGACCTTGACTGTGTTGTAAGATTCACAACGGTAGTATTGTCACAATATAATTTGATAGGTTTTTTACTTCTAGGTACCACATCAATATCTTGCACAAAGTTTCATATCAAAATAAATTCTTTGGATATATCAGAATCCACTATATACATAGACTCAATTGTATAATTGGTAACAACTGACTGCTTTGAACTCCTTCATCTCAAAAATCTTATATTGAGATTGAAGATATATTATAATTGTAAATTAATATCATTATGGTATATTTGAAATTTATAATCAGAATAAACCATAATGAATAACTTCCCATATCCTCCATATATTAAGAATATATCCTCAATTCTTCTAAGATACTAAAGGATATACTTATTATTAGGAAAATGTTGTTCAACTAGATCAGCTTGATATCTTTTTCCCATGCTCAATCAATAAGCAACATTAATCCTATTTTATAAGTGTTTGGTATAATACTAATTCCCTTGTTCTCATCATGTGTCTAGAGATATAATTTCTTGGAAATATGTATACCATGTGAAACTAGAACCAATCCTCTCATGCATTTTTAAAAAATGTTTTTAGTATCTTGTTAATGTATGTACCTTGACTTAGTAAAAACAATGGCTTGGATATACCATGAATAATCTTAACTCCTATAATTTAATTTGTTTCACCTAACAAATTCATGGATAATCACATGTTTAATAAGTACCTAACTGACTGTAAGACTGGTATATCATTTCAAATAGTTAATATTTCATCAAAATATACTACTAGAATAATGAATTCACTCTTATTGAACCGTTTTTAAACACATGGATCACATTAATTCTTAATGAAATTAAATTCTTTTATTTCTTAATTGAAACAAATATTCCATGATCTGGATTCGTTCTTCTTTTCACAAATGGATCTATGTAACTTAAAAACCTTTTTCATTACTTGTAGTCACAAACCCTTATCATTTTTTATAAACATCTTCCTTAAGGTTAAAATTAAGTAAATATATTTTGAAATAAATATAACCAATTTTATTGTCATTGTAAGCTACTATAGAAAGTATAATTTTAAGGGATTTTGACATAAAAACTAGAGAAAATATTTCTTTTTTTATATCCCTTGATTCTATTTAAACCCTTTATCGACAAGTCATTATTTTTAGGTATTTACTTTAACTTCCATATCTATTTTTCTGTTGAAGACACATTTACGCCCAACTTTCTTTATATCTACTAGAAGATCGATAATAACCCAAATAGGGTACTGATACATGTAATCCATCTGAAAATTCATGGATTTTTTATATCTTGCTGCTTCTGAGCTCTTTACTACCTCTTTATATGAGATAGTTTCATTGTGGTCAATATATAATAATTAACCATATATTGTGAATATAAAATCATATCTTTTTGTCTCTCTTACCTATTTGGTGATCATATTTAGTACATGTGTTTCAAGAACAACTTATTCCATAGGTACCTATGGAATATATTATTGTATCAACTCTAGTATATATTGATAATCAACTTCATTAAAGTCAATCCTCCCGTATTATCCTTCTTGCAGGTGTGATCCCTATTAAGAAACATGGCTTGTCTTGAAACACTCACTTTCTTATCTAAGGGGTTATATAGAAACTCTCCCTTGGATTCATTAGGATTCCATATAAATATAAACTCCATACCTTGGAATTCTAGTTTGTTTCCAATGCTGGGATGACAAGTTCCTCACATCCCCATACATGTGTATGTGACAAAATAGGTCTTTTCCACTCCAGAACTAAAAGAGAATTTTTTTTTCACATTAGTTGGTTCTCATTTGAGTGAATATGCCACATTTTGTAATTAATATCCCAAAAATGATAATGGAATATCCAATTGACTCATCATCAACATTACTAACTCTATTAATGCTAGGTCCCTCCTTTCACTAACACAATTCTACTATGTTGTATAAGGTGAGTGTGTTGATATAGAATTACAAACTCCATAAGGAATTAAATAAAATTTTTGTTAAGATATTCACCACCTAGATCATATTGAAGCCTCTTTATCTTATAAGAAATTTTATTTTCTAATTCATTCTTTAACTATTTTAATTTCTCAACGGTCTCAGACTTATACCTCATCAAGTAAACATATCCATATCTACTCAAGTCATCTGTAAAAGTAATTAAGTGAGAATATGCACCTTTAGATTATACTATAAAAGTTCCACACACATCAATGTGTAAGAGTCCAATAATCTCTATGACTCTTTTACTTTATCCACTAAATGGTTGTTTGGCCACTTTTCCTTATAAATAATCATGTAATCGTTCAAGTGGATTTAGATCAAAAGAGTTTAAATAACCATATTGATAGTGTTTTTTCATAAACTTATCATTTATGTTACCATGATGGTGATGCTATAATTAGGTGTTATATGAGTCCTGAAAACATGATTCATTACCAATTATCAATACTTTGTTTTCATAATTTAGTATATAAAGTCTATTATTTAGTTTTGTTATATCATAAAAAATGTTGTCATTTTAAAAGATACATTATTTATTTCCAAATTTAAAAATAAACTTGTCATTTTCAAGGATAGAATTATATATTATGTTCTTATTAATATTGGGAACAAAATACCAATTCTTTAAAACCAAAACCATTCAAATTCGAAACGGAAGGTGGTGGTCTCCTATATCCAAAGTAGTAATTCGTGCACCTTTGTCTATGTAAAGATCCACCTCTCCTTTGGAAATATTTTATAATCTACTTGGTTCCTATATTTAGATACATATGTGAGAACCACAATATGTATCTAATTCATAATTCATATATATAAAAGGATTTCACTCAATAAAAATGCACATTTATCTTCCCCTTTCTTCTAAATAGAGTTCTTATTTCAATGGCCTAGCTTGCCACGTGAAAAACATACTACATCTTTTTCCTTCACCTACCTTTTAATATTCTTCTTATTGATATGGTGGTGTTTGGGAGCTTTAGACTTAGTATTAGTCTTGGTCCCCTTTTCCTTGTTATTTCATTTCCTTTTCACTATAAAGACTATGGTTTTTTTATACCCCATGTACTTTTCAACTTGGTGAATGAGAATAAGAAGTTATAAAATTCTTCTCACTATTTCTCATGTTATAATTAATAATGAAACTAGATAAGGATTTATAAAGTGATGATAAAATGTTATTTATGCATAGTTAATTAGCTAATTTAATGCCTAAGAAGTCTAAGCACTCTATATGTCCAATTAATTTGACTACATGAGGCCCAGATGGCATCAGTTATCTAAGATTACACATGAATAGTGCATTGAAGATCTCATATCTCTGTTGTATATCCTTTTTTTAAAAAAGACTATGAATGTGATACATCATGCTATAAGAATCCATATCCCCATGTTTCTTTATAAAATCATTATACATGGAATATATCATGTAACATTGCATATATGTGGCATCATCCAAAATTTTCAGGTAGAGAGAAAAACATTCTTTACTAGAATCATGTCTAAGAAGTTTAGTAATGGAGTTTTCTTGCACATATAATTTCCTTTCATGGAATGGAATAATGTGCAAGTACCTTTTATATTCTTGGAAATTAGTGAAGGTGAGAAGGTTATCCTTATAATGTGTAGATCGTAGTGATATAGTATAAGTTGTGTATGTTTTCATTTCTACAATTAATAAAAACATAATTTTTGTACTTTATATGATTTATAAAAATAAATAATAAAAATAATATTTATTAATCTCCAACTATTTTATTAAAACCCAATAGCCATCACCATTGATTTCTGAATATCCTATTGTATGTATATTATAGTGAAAAGGACCCATATTAACCTTATAATAACCCAAAAATTGGACTAAAAAGTTTTATGATGGTTTTTAGTTAGGAATAATTTTTAAAACTGCATTAACACACATTTCCTTAATCCTTTTAGCGCACTCCTCAATCCTAAAATCTTGAATAAGGGTTTCTTAACAATTTGCCTCTCGGTTGCACCAAGTTATTCTTTGGTATTAAACCCTTGATGTGAACTAAGTTAATTCAACCCAAAAAAATTTAAAATTCTCCAATAATTAAAATCACCCTGACTTTTTCTGGTCAATTACATTAAACTATGGTTTTCTTTTAGCTTATGTAGTGGAAGGATATAAAAAATTAATATATTTTGTCGAGGGATTTTTATCTTTATATATAAAAACCCATTTTTTTCTTTATTACATGTTTGTTAATACTAAGTGGGTTTACTCAAGTGATTTACCGTGTCTCGGATAAAAGTTTACATATAATAAAATTTATCTTAGTTCTATATTTCATGCATGTTAATTCATTAATTAACATGATCATGAAAAAACATCCATAATGAAATTAACCAAGAAACATGATAGTAATAAAATAATAATATGTGGTATGATCATGAGCCTTTTTCTAATGGTTAGTTTATCTAGTGGATAATAAACTAACCTTAAACCTAGGTTAAAAACACCAAGAACCATAACTTGGTTCATGTTTTAGATTTCCACATGTCCTCTCATGTATCTCCCGAATTGGTTTTTCCATGGCACTATAATTTAACAACCACCACTCGCATGGGATCTCCATCCATTTCATAAGATTTTACTCATACACTGGTGATGGGAACCAAAGGATTTGGTTAAGTGGTTTACATTAAAATGAAATCATCATCACACATTCCCTTAAATAATGATAGGAGGGATGACATGTAGGCCATCAACTTAATTTAATAATAATAATAAATTAAAAGGAAACCAATCACATACCAAGATATAATTTATGCTCATGAACATCCACATACATGTAATGAATTATCCATTTAATAAACTACCATTAAATCCAAATAATTATTATTTAAGATAAATCACACTTGAATAAATTAATTATCTTCTTCAATTAATCAATTATTTTTTCTTAATTGTCATCCAAACATTCTCGAGATCCTCATCCATCACAATATTAAACAAATTAAATAAATCTATTTAAAATTGACTAATTTTGTAGAATATACCGAGGAGGAAACATGGAATGTTCCCACCTAAACGACCTGACATGTTTGATGTTCCTATATTATTTAATCTTGAAACATATATCATACATGTCTTATCACATAATTTAAGGGAATTTAATTTCAAATAAATGAAACATGGACACGTTTTATTTATATAGCATGTTATGTTTCAATTCCCATAGATTAATCATTGTATTATGACTTATACACAATATGTAGTTCTAAATATTACAAAAAAAATAATTAAAGATATAATATATATAGATATAACCCATCATATGAAATGTATGAGTCAAATAAATGACACATAGAACACATGTTGATAAGGTATAAAAAATATAAAAAATAAATTTTAAATTATGTATAAACAAGTAATATACATGGAATGTACTATTTATCTATACACTGTTTATATTTATTCATTGTATATCCACAAAACATGCCTTGGGACAAGGTGTGTCAGCATGCTGTATAAATTAATGGATTACATGGAATGTACCTGGGCTACATGTTGTGTTTGATCTGAGTTACACAGTTACAAGTCATATGATTCATGTAACAAACACACAACTCTTCCTTGGCTAATGGAATACATGGAGTGTATGAAATTTACACTCTGTGTAGTCTGGCTAACCATGAACAAGGATGGACCGATCAACACATGGTTTGTATTAATAACATACCACATGAAATAAATTCTTGATGATATAAATTACTCTATGAGTCATCCTAGCACATTAAACATGGGTACATGGAATATACCTATGAGGTATACACTATGTATTCTTATGTTATCTGGTTATAATCCTTTGAATCTTTGGATGAGTTATTTGAATGTTCTTTAATCATAATTAATCATTTTTTATTATATTTTTGAAAATGAAGAGGAAGAATATGAGATCTCAAGATTTAGATTTAAATAATGAGTAAACCAGAAATAAAACATGATGATAAATATGTAAATAAATAAAGGGTTTTTAAATATTTATAAATTATTATGTGATTTATCTAATACCACTTGAATGTTCCACGAAAAGTGAAAGTGCTAGTAGGGCATACCCACCTCATATTTTTGTCACAATCAGCGATTATTTCAAGATGTGTATGACATAGAACTTCATGAACAATATAATTAATCAAAGCATTAATTTATGATAGAATATTGAAACAAAAACAGATGATTATTACATAATGATTTAATATTAATATAAGCAATTAAAGAAAAACTTTAAAATTAATTATTTCTTTGTTGATGAATATGAAAACTTCTCTACATTGTATTATCATTGTGTCACATGAATCAAGTGTAGATTCCCTCCATTTGTGATCCATGGGTTCACTATGAACCTCTATGTGATGTCATGGAAATATCTAAGTGCTAGCTTGGATGATCCTAATGCTTGCGTAGTTTATATTTGATAGCCCTGATAATTTCAACAATGAAGGACTATCCTTGTTAGCACAAAAAATGACAGAGGTGGTGGATGATATTTTCTCTCCATTATTGATATTGTTCTTTAAGAGTATCTATATAGGTATTGATAATATTCTATGGATTTAATTTTCATAATAAAACAAATGGTAAGTGTTTGGGTTAGAAATATTATAGTGGGGTTCAAATAGGGCTAGGGTTAGAAAATAGTAATTCCGCATAGGCTATCATTATTTTTCTTAATCCCCAAAGAACCCAATTTAAAAATAATATTATTTTTATTTTTATTTCTATTGATATTCATGAAACTCAAAGATTAATTAATTATTATATCTTGAATTAATTTTTTAAAATTTATTCAAATAGTATTTAATACAGTATTTCTCTCGGACCATTTAAACTCGGTCCGCCATTCCTCTATAATGTTTATTGGTCCATGGATAATGTATCTTTATTTAATAAATAAATATCATTGTATTATTCAAAAATATATAAATAAATACTATATTTACTAAATATATAATAAATTTTTAATAAATATAATGCACACAAATATTATCTCTAATAACTAGTGACTAGATATATGAGATCTAGTAAACCTGAATAATTATTTAACCACAAATGTGTACAATATTTATTCAACATGTTAAATGATAATAATATTTGACTAAGGTCCTAGATACACTTAGTGTGTGAACCTCTAAGACTCTTTATCAATGGCATTAGGTAGTTCCACTCAAAGTCCAAAGTTAGCATTTAGCAACACACCAGGGAACCCATAGAGAAATAATTTAATGTCTCAATGATATAAAAGCTTGTATAAACAATCACTATGTAATATAATATCTTTATCATGATATCTATAGTCAATAGGGTTGCATGATGGTGTTATCAACCTATGTGTTTGATGTCTATTTCAATGACTTTTCATAACCATTCCTATCAATGATTTTGAGATATTAGCTTTTATTAAACGAAATAAGGGACAAATCATTTATTGAATTATTCATGAATGAAATATCCCCTGTGATTCACCCAACATATTATAACTTTCCATTAACAAATGTAATAATAGTTTTAATCAATAAAATTAATTATGTAACAAATAATATCCATTAATAATAATCATAAATTCCATGTAACAATATACATGTTATGAAACATTAACCTATAATGACACGTATAAATGTGTATATACTACTGGTGGTTAATTTTATCATAATCTCCAACATTAGAAATTACTATGAGCATACACCATAATAACGTGCGTGAAATTTCTATTAGTACACACCCCTGATAACATGTATCATTTGTGTTCCATCAAATGATAACATCTAGATATATAATATATATTAATAATATTTCCATGGAACTTCTATTATCTCATTATAGTGAGGAACATCTATGACCTTTCAGTGCAATAGAAACTCTTAGGACATTATCACATACTACATCAGGTAAAACAACAATCATGGTGTGATAAGAAGTTTATTAATATTCAAAAAAAAGAATAAATGTAATCATAAAGTACATAGAAGTTTCTTATAGGGAACCAAATCCAATATATTATGGTGGTATTATAAATTCCACATGTAGTATAGTTCTGAATGGAAGATATTAGCCACTTTAGTTTTTTTATAAAGTTGATTGGTGGAATATTTATTTTCATATTCCTAGGAATTTATGAGGTCAATGTAGATCATTTTATTTGTAGAATACCTTGGTATTAGTCTCCAACTAAAGTCTTATTGAAAGTGTTATTCAAGGTTCACTCTTGTCTCCTTTGAAAACATAATAGGGTATTAACTGGGGAAAGGTCATGGAATAAATTAATAGCAAACAACTACTTGGTATTTTTCATATTCGAAAATATATTTATCTATGAAGTTTCTAAATGGACCGTGATGCTGTTTTTTATAAAAAATAAGATGAGGGAATTTTTTTTTGAGAAAGTGGGGGAGTATATCCACATGAAATTTTTTAATGATACATTGTAATAAATAATTATGAAGTTTAAAATGGATTTATACTCATGAGGTTTTCTTTTAGTAGGGTGAAGATATCATATTATATAAAAATTCATATATAAAAAAGGAATAAGTGGTTAATATAGAATCTCTATAGGAAAAGTAGTATCCTGAAGAAAGAGTTTATTACTAAAGATACATAGATAGTAGAACACATCAGGAGTGTGAAAAATACATTTGAGTAGCCAATGCTAAGGTTGTGTGAATATGAAAGTCTATCGTTTCTTGAGCTTATAGTGTTAAATCAATGGGAAGAAGAAGAATAAGAAACACCCTTGATGGGTTTGTATGCAGTGATCCTAAAATGACTAAAAATATTATTCATGTTATTGATAGTTTTATTTCTTAAAGAAAGTGACCATATTCTATTTTTTCAGTCTAGTTGGCGTGATAGAAGAATATTCATTAGTTGCTAAAGACACCTTGCATTTCAAGTGATATTTCTCATTTGTTCTAACTCATTGTAAAAAATGAAATATTGTGTAAGACCAGTGTAATGTTGTGTAATGGTAGTTACAAGATGTTGTAAAACTATAGGTACAGGGTTATTCCGTCCTACCAATTGTAAGTTGGATATTGAATTATAATGAAAATTTTTGTACCTTGGGTTATAACTATTTATAGAAAGGAGAGAGCTTACACATTGGGGTCTAACCTATAGAAGTTGTTATGTGACTTGTTCACTTTATTTTTCACATTATAATGTAAGTTTAAGAGTGATTTATATAAGAGATAAGAATATCTTAACTAGTAATAGGGGTAATTTTCTAGTGAAAATATAAATATTAAAATGGAAGGTTGTCATGATTCACCCCCACCACCCTTAGTGTTGCCATACAGTCCATTAGAACTAACAAATGTAAATGAAATTCCCAAGCATGAATTTTTGGGAGCCTCGATTGTGAATGTATACATGGGGAATTTTTTCAGAATTGTTTTCCAATAATTGATCTATTGTATTTATTATTGTTTAATACTATTCATATATTTTTGGAATTTATATCACAATAATTTAAAGGGAAGACCATACAGAAAAAATTGGATTCTTTAGGCCTAATGTCACTTCTATAGAAAAAACATCCATAGGAGAAGGTAAAATTTTAATAAAAGCACACCAAGTAGACACAATGTATTAAAAGAAACTATCAAAATATGGGTTTTTCTTTAAACCTACAATGCATGGATAACACTATGTAATGTAATCATATAATATATATTTCCATTATTTTCCATGAATTATTTCTTTTTGTCTTTTTAAGACTCATTAGAATCACATTGTGATTAATTTGGATACTCCAAATATATATTTTTTTTTTCGATCCAATGCATGGATATCCATCAAATTGATTACACATAATGTTCACTATGAATTTTTAATACACTAAAATTAAGATTTTATACATATTTTTAAAATTATATGTTTTATATTAGGTTTTAAAGATAATTTTTTATGATAAGGTGTGGTTTTTTTATAATTAAAACCATGGTATAAAGATTCCTAATTTGACCAAGATACGTATAGATTTCTATAACTGGATAATTTTTATGGTATATATAATAATATTTCACTATAAAAACACATATAAAAACAAATTACATATTTTTATCAATGTTTCTATGGTGTAAAAAAATATTCACATCAATTATGGTAATTAAATTTGTATATTTATGAAATATATCATTTTTCGTCCACAAACTAGAATCCCCATATAGGTATTTATGAATATAATTACATTTTCATTTAAAATAATTATTAACTACTTGTTTATATATATTTTTCATCACTACCAAAACTATCGACAATATTATGTTTAAAATATGAGATAGATTTTTTTATAATGAGTTGGTAACTTACATGGTGTCATAATGATTGCAGACATCATGAAGAGGAGGTTTCCTATCACGTTTTTAATTTTTTTTATTTCACACAAATCATGAATATGTGGCTTATATATTGTTTATTTTTTAAATTTTCTTTTCATGTTATGTTATATTTATTGAGAGAGACATTAAAATCGAAACATTTCAATCTTGGTAGTGATATGATAAAATACATGGAGTGTCGTTTTGGAAAATGATTGTATAGTAATGTTACGAATGTGTGTTTGGGAGACCGCATAATTTCAAATGTTGATACTTTTTTTTATATTTAGGATCATTTACATAATGTGATTGATATATTTTTGTAAAAACTCTTATATTATTCAAACTAGATGGATAAAATGGAGAAGGGCTATGGGGGGCTTTTTGATCATCAAATTCATTTAAAATTGAAGGGTAATTTGTATAGAAAATATTGGTAGACTGGAAAATCTATATGGTGGTTATTAGACCCCTATGATAGGAAAACTTGAATAAAAAAGGGTTGTTGAAATGAAACTATTAATATGGACATATGGATATACTTAGACGGATAAAATTAGGAATGAACGTGTTTGGGAGAAAATCAGAGTGGCTCTGATTGATGATAATATGACTAAGACAAGATAATGATGTCTTGGACATGTTAGAATAAGTTATAGGGATACACCTATAAATAGGATAATCTTATTGATAAATTCTCTAATTAGAATAAGTACATGTATAAATAAAATGTTATTTTATTTCAAAGTGTGCATCATATACTCAAAACCAAAAAAATACACTTGGATTTACTTGATACTTTAGGAAAATTATTCATGATTTATTTGGGATATGTATGAATAAACCACACATCGATCTACCACATAGTGTGTCTGGTATAACTCAAAGTGAATTTTTTTAGTTAAAAAGAAACATTTTAGTTCACAACATGCATTACAAACTCAAAACTGAGAAAACATGCTCATATTGTCTTGATAGTTTATAAAAAATATCAATAATTCATTTATGACACTTATGAAATAATCTCACTTAAATCTAATACATAGTGTGTCTCATATGATTGAATGTGCATGTTTTTAGTTTAAAAGTTACCTTTTATTTCAAAATGTTCATCACATGTTCAAAACCAAAATAACACACTTGGTTTGTCTTGATACATTTGGAAAATGATTAGTAATTAATTTTGGGTATATGCGAATTAATAATATATCAATTTGACATATGTTGTGGCCAGTATGACTAAAATTGAATATTTTCATTTAAAAATTACATCTTAGATTAAAACTCACATTACATACTCAAAAGGGATAAAAGTTTCTCTTATAACCTTGATATTTTAGGGAAATAATTTTAATGATTTTTTTGTATAGTAATTAACCTCACAACAATATGAATCATGGTTTAAAAGGCATGATTAAAAGTGTGTGTTTTTATTTAAAAGTGAAATTTTTGTTCAAAATGAACATCATATACTCAAAAGTGAGAAAACATGATCCAATTTTATTGATACTCTGGAAAAAATATAATTAAATAATTTATAATTTTATTAAATTAACCACATTAATTTGACTTATAGTGTGACTGGTGTGACTGGAAGTGCGTGTTGCCAATTAAAAGTGACATTTTATTTCGAGATGTGAGTCATGTATTCATAATCAACCACGTGTTATCATATTTTATTGATAATTTATAAAAAAGATCAATAATTTATTTTGGATGTGTAGGAATTAATCTCACATCAATGTGACACATGATGTTTCTAGTATAATTAAAAGTGCATGTTTTCATTTAAAAAAGACATTATAGTTCAAAATATGCATCACATAATAAAAACATAGAGAACATGATCAAATTGTATTTATACTTTTTGAACAGAATAGATAATTTATTTCTATTATGTATAAATTAACTTCATGTCAATTAGACATGCAGTGTTCCTAGTATGACCGAAAGTGTATCACATACTCAAAACTGAACAAATGTCTTGTGAATGTCATATTAATTTGTAATATGTTTTATTTTTTATATTTTTTTATATTTTTAATTTATGTATTATGTTTCATCATTCATGATTCTCTTTTTTATTTATTTTTTATTTATGAATATTTTTATAATATTTATGTTTTATTTATTTCTTTATAGCATTCCAAAAATAATAATTTTTTTATTATATGTATAAACTGCTTTTATTCAAGATGGATGGTAGGGTACTCAAAAAATGTTAACATGAATGCACCCTTTTGAAAGGGGGTCCCAAGGAATGCGAGATATTGAGAAACTTGGTATCTTATGAGTTTGATAGTTTTTATGTTGGTAAGAAATTATAAATATTTGTTATAAATTTTATATATTAATGTAATTGTAATTTATTGAAATGTTTGTAATGTAAATTTATTTTTAATTTTAATTTGTTGTAATGTAAATTTATTTACAATTTATTTGTGTTTTTTTATTTTTTGTTTGTATTGTGTTGTTTATGTAGAATCCCACTACTTTCCCCAATGGATTTTATCAGTGTTTTTTTATGATGATTAATGTTTCTGACTTTTATCAATGTTGCCAACATAGGAGATTTTTAGTGGTAATAAATCCAATATTACAAGTTCATATAATATAAATCCCTAGTAGTTCATTTCTTAATATAAAATTATTTGAAATTTATATTAATAAATCACATACCTAGTTTACATATTTTTTAAAATATGATTTTTATTTTTATAAAATTTCATGGTAAAATTATATTATTGTGAATGTTTTAAGAACATTCCCATCATATATTCTATGTTTCATGCAATGTTCTCAAAACATTATCAGTTGATGAATCAAAGAGGGATACAGTTCAATGTTAGACCGATAATATTGGTTAAAATGGATTGTCAAACTCATTTTATTTTTTTATTTTTAATATAATAAAATTATTTATCAATTTTTTTAATTATTTATAACAGTTTTTAATTATTATATCATTATTTTAATGGAATAAATTAAAATTGAACCCCTAAAAATTTGAACGATTTTCCAAAAATGCTTATAAATGTAGTGTTTTGGAATTATGAGGTTTAAAAAATATATATTAATAAATATATATTTACACACACATATAAAAATATAAAAATAATAAATTTCAAAAAAATTATGAATGTGTCATCAATAGAGCTTGCAAAAAAATGTTTTAAGCATAGAAATAAATTATCATCACATAACATTAAAACATGAGTCATTTCCTTATTTAGGAATAGGTGCCTATTGTGTTTTGAAAGATGATTCACTTGAAGTTTTTAGAAGAATTTATGAATATTTTGAAATATCATTGTGCTAGTTTTTTTATTTTTTAAATCACTATAGTTGGATGGTTCCACTCATTTTGAACTAGAACCTGAAAATCAAATCAGTACATGTAAAGGTACAAGGTGGTCAATCTAAACTAAAACTCTAAAACAAATTAGTGTTTCTGATCTGAGGTGACCCAAGCATAATATACATAAATATTACACCATTTTAGATGAATATTCAATATATATCACCATTAAACAGGCCCGAGGACCCTAAAGGTTTAGTGTCTCTGATGACTAGAAACATAATCTACTTATTTCATAAAATATCATCAATATATCCCACAAAGTTCTACATATTATAAACCTTCTAGACATATTATAATTAGAACATCCTATTAAAACACAGAGAAGGAAAATATAAGAAAGGGTGAGCTCAGATGCTTAGTAATGGTATACATGGGAGATATCGATCGTAAGAGGGAATAAGATGATCATAAGGGTATGCTAACATAATCCAGTGCATTTATCAATGTAAAATATTCATAACTATAAAAAATATTAGATTATAAACTCCAATATATGGGAATATCCAGAATCATGATTAATAAGAGGGTTAAAGAAGTAATAATCATTCAAGAATTATAACATGGGTTTGTGAAACTATAACCATAAGAAATCATAATATTTTGAATATATATATTCAGAATCACATCCAATCATAATATTGTGAACATAGCTGAAAGAAATTATAATGATGTAACAAAATGTGAACATAGTTATTTGAGATCATGTCCACATATATTCTTGTGAGCATACCTTGAACCAATCACACTCACAAAAAATGTGAATATAGATTTTCATAATATTTTCCACTATCATCATCATAATATTATGAGATATTTTTATCTCATTACGCAATGTATTGGAGGGATATAATGAACAAACTCATCACATAATAATAATCCATTCGTATGTATGACACAAGATCATAAAACATTTATCATTTTTTTCGTAGCTTAACCCATGGAAAATAAAATTGGTTTCATAAAGATTTAATCATCCTAATAAATAACACGGTAGAGAAATAACAAGGATTATATCATTGGATAATATCCATAGTTATGCATAAGTAACACCAATGGTTTTTTTTCACATATGAAAATACTATTAAAATATCACTAAAACATTTCTTAAGGAAAATACATTTTTCATTTTGAAATCACTTATTCAAAATATAAAAATTTCTATAATATTATAAAATAATTTTTCATTGAAATTAACTATGAAAAATTATAAAGGAAACTTTAAAGGAAATAGTAGCCATTATGGTGTTAGAATTCATTCGTGTAGTATATGTTAAAACAAATATTTTGGTCACACATTTGGTAAAAATTACCTCATTTTGAAAATGAAAAAAAAATATTCCATTTAAACTAGTCAATAGAAATTAATGTATGAGTAAAAATGAATTTAATCAATCATTATAGAATATGAAACCATTTTAAAGAAAATATGAACATCGAAGGAAAATCTTCCCAACCAAAGTTTAAATAAAGTTGACTTTTCCTAAAAAAAATTCTCAATAAATTTATTTTCCAAAGAGAGGAGAATGAAAGGAAAACATGAGAGCCCTATTAATAAACAGAGTATAATAAAATATATTTTGTTAAAGGATAACATCTATAACATTTCTCTTAATAGAAATTTAGCATAGTCAATCCTAAAAATAAACGATATTGTAACATAAATACCTTAAAACTTTCATAAATTTTAAAATATAACCTCCTTAAAAGAAATAAATTCAAATGAAACAATAAATACCAAGAATATAAAATTTATTCATGGTGTAAAATATTAAAATATTTTGGTTTTTCTTTTAGGTATAAATACTATCAATTTTTTGTTGAACCCATTTTTTTAGTTCTCTTATGGATCAAACTCAAAAATTTCACCTTAGGGTGGGTCATTTTTTCCTTAGAGGGAACAGAGTATAGAGATGGATTCTGGAAACATGATATATAAACAATGTCTATTTAAATACATGGATTTTATTAAATACATGAAGTTTATTAGCCTAGGTATTATAATTCATGATGTCTAATAGATTTTCCCTAGAAGGGAATCCCCAAGCATTAAATGATGTGTAAATTATTTACATACAGTGTCAATTTCATGAATCTATGTTAAAGGAGAATATGCCTTTTATTTTTACTCACCCCTCTTTTATCTTTTCACCCTCACACAAAGGCTCTCCTCCCATTTGAGCTCCCTTGATGGCTAAATATAGGCTTTGAAGCTATTATTTCATCCAAACTCTGATTCATCTTTGGGTCATCTCATTGGATTCCTCTTAGTAATTACTATACTCATTAGGATGCTTTCATATTATTTATTTTTTATTAATGATTATATTTTGACGTTGGATCATATTCCCTATTTCCAAGACATTCATCTATTTTGTTACTTTATTTTTATTTAGACCAAACCAAAGGTCGATACTAGAAGAGGTATTTTCTCCATGCTTATGGTAGGTGGTCTTGTAATTATACCTCAAAGTCATGATTCTTAATTTTACGTGTCATATATCACATGTCAGTTTCTCTAAGTGTTTCCATTAAAATTAATTTACATTAAATTGGTTTCCTTATTTTGGAACTAAGCATCTCTTTTATAACCCAGAAGATGTTTTAGGTCATTAACCTCAACATGAGTCACCCCTTTGGTTGTGCCCTTTATATGCTTGTTTGAATTTTACGGTTATATAACCAAAACACCCATCAGTGTGTTTGGTTTGAATTATATTGGGTGATATCATACTTTTTAATGGATAATGGTAGTGGTGTAGCATGTATATCACACTTAAAAAACTATATTGACTTGAATGGTAAGTGAGTGGTATGATCACATCATGTGTTCAAACTAAAAAATGGTTATGCCCTTGTTAAAGGAGAATTTTAATGAACTATGAAGCATCTGTTAGATATTACTAAATCTTGTACGCTACTAATGATTTATGATATGATTTTTCCATGGTTACCTTATAGTTATGATTCAGGCATAGAATCCTTAAACTGTGATTCAGGCACGGCGTCCCTACACTGTGATACGTGGGCATGGAATCCCTATATTCTGATTCATGCATGGTGTCCCTATACTATGATCCTAGCATGGAATCCATATAGTACTATACTTGGGAGTGGAGGCCCTATACTTTGATACTTGTTCATGGTTCTCTCTACATTGAATCATGAATGGGTTCCCTATACTATGATTCTGACATGGCATCCCTATATTATGATACTTGGGCATGGTGTCCCTATACTGTGATACTCCGGTATGGAGACCCCTATAAATTATTATGAATGAGAATGGTGACCATTATTTATTATGATATATGGGTATTTAAAACCTACTAATATGATGCAGATGCCTAACATTCATATTCTTATGATACATGGACATGATGCCCCTATTTCTAGGATAATGGGAATAACATCCCTTAACAGTTGAAAGACTCATGCTACTACTGATGGATGCTTGCGTTATGCCTTGGTACTAGACCAGTAAAAGTATCCATATATATATATATAGACATGACTATGTATATAGACCACATATATGTATATATATGGTTAATTTTTTAGAGATCATATGGCACGAGCCGAAGTAGTTAGTGTCATCCTAGTGTCCATCAGGAACCAGAGTGAACCCTTTACAATTTTCATTACTACTTACCATTATATATGCACACAACTCATATTGATTTCACTGACTGACTATTGATAGAGATTGTTGGTGGTGCCCTACTAAGTTTATCTCACACCTTATTTGGGACACTGATGGTACCCGAGCAAATTATGGGGATGCAGGTAAGGATCGGGGAAAACACCCCATTGTAGACTCTTGAGTGATTTTAACATATGAGTGGGGGAGTAAAAAACCATGTTATGGCTGATGATACTAATGGAGATAGAATTTTTGGTCTTTTTTTCTTTGGATACATGTATTTTATTGCATGCCTCCTACCGTGCCTTCCTAATTCTTTGATAGATACATGACAATACATCACTTTTGTATATGATGCTAGATTTTTATGTTGTTTATTAATTATTATATATGGATTATTTACCCAACACTATCATTTCATACTATATTTATATTATTATGTTATTCATTTATTACACTATCGTGATACTCTGATTACGAGGGTATAGTATCCCCACATTACCACCTTGGAATCTCGCTGTTAGTTAGTAGCCTCTAGTATACAGGGCGACATGATTAGGGCCATGTGACACACCAGATCGAGGAACCACTCAGTGGATTCTAGTTTGAGATATCACAAAGTGGAATCAGAGATTTCTTTCATTGCTTACTATTTTTGGAATGGTATAAAGGAGACTTGGATGTGTTGGAATTTGGTAATGTGACTATGATTGGGATTTTCTAACCCATGTATAGAAAAAATACAAATTTCCAGTTATGAGAATTATTTTTTTATATTTCTTATAATTAAAGATGATTTGATTCCACCATTGGGTGATGCACATGATGTGTGATGTTAATTATTATTATTGAGGATTTTATTTTATCCTTGCACCAATGTGGAAAGGAATTTTTGGCGCATGTATCCTTATATGCATGTAAAGATTCACATGTCGTGAAATATTCCATTCTATATAGGTGCATATCATTTCTTGACTTTCCTGTAATTTCTATTGGTTATTTGAAAATTCAATAAATAGAATTTTTCTAATGAGTGTTGTAGGATATGAAATTCCTCATAATTGGGTCATTGATGAGAATAAGATCTTTCACATTCAGGGATGCATCTAGGTTTCTACAAATGTCTAAGAGGAGTTGATGTGAGAGTATCATGCCTCTATATAGGGTGTTTATCATAATATTAACAAGAATTGTTATAATTACCTATTTTTTAATTGTAATACTCTGAAATATTTTTACACATATTTTCAGAGCTAGGAACTAAGACGACCTGATATTATGAGACCCGTGTTCCTATAATTAATTTTATAAAAATATTAAATAAATTTTATATTATATGTGCATAGTTTCCTAAATAAAGTTGAATCAATCTTAAATAGAATCCCAAATCAGAAATCTAAGACCATGATTGGGTCCATAACATGATGTCTACCCTAGGTATGACATAAAATAGGCCAGTGTGTGACGTTTGGATACGTTTTTCATTTGCGGTATGCTTAGCGGATTAATTAAATTATAAATTTTATTAATTCATTAAATTAATGCAATGGTTTTTCTTTAAATATATCGTTATTATAATTTTATGAGGTTCGACTACATAAACCCTAGGAGAATCTATATAATTTTTCGTCCTTCTATTGGAGAATAGAGATTCAACAATGAAGAGTATTTGGATCGAAGTAGATTGAATCACATTGAAAAAAACCCCACTCAATTATTGGAGAGAATGTTCTTCGATAATGAACAATCCAATATCAATGTAAGAATCTTCAATTAATGTATTACAACCTTATTGATTAAATTTATTGACCAGGATAATAACTTTCTATAATTTGTTCCATCTTCTAGATGTTTCATGTTCCCATGTACTGAAATTATATTGATTATATATTATTTTCTAACCCTAGATCTCTTAAATTTATTTGTAGGACAAGAAATGTTTTCCAATAATTGTTAAAATTTTGTTTATTGTGTCTTTCTCCCAAATATTATTCACATTCTTCATCAATCGATTTATGTGGTATTGGTTTGATATTGTTTGGATGGACCGAGCCCGATCAAACCCTTGGATTCACAATGGATTCACAGGAGAGATATGGATCGAAAAATCTGGGATGATTTTGGTTAGTTTGTGTATTGTGGTTGATTGTTTTGATGATTAGATCCCTGATTACAAAGGAAAGAAGAACATGTTGTGTGCGATGTGTGAGGTGGTTTATGCGGGTTTCATTCAAAGCAATCAGAATTGGTCTTCTAGCCACCATATAAAAAAATACATTGGATGGGTTTATATCAACCATTTTTTAGAGGATCCATGGTTGGATATGAAAACGAGGATATCGTATCTAAAGTGTAGAGACTGGATCTAAAATTATAGAAACATTTCAACTATATGTTGTGTAGCTTAGAAGAACACATGGTATGTGAGCCCAATAATGCGGTAACTAGGGTTTGAAAGAACATTAGGATGGAATGGTGTGTGGGCCACCTACAAACCATGTATCCCACCCCTAGTGGACATGCCATGTGGTGGAACACACATGCAAAGCCCCATGTGGGAAGACATGGCCAGGTAAAAATTGTGTACTAAAGTATATGGGCATGACCATGGAACAAGGGTAGGGACCTCAATTGTCTTTGACATACCGTGTAAACCCCCTACATGTCGTGTAGTGACACATGGTTGGAGAGATGTGTGTGGGCGATGAAACAACCAATAAAAGAGTAGGAGCACACACAGTGTCGGTCCCCTTCACACTATGTACCCCTTGGTTCCTTTTTAAAAAACATAAAACTCTCATATATCTTTTTTTGGACATAAATTGTGTCTCGTGCGTCGCATGAATTGATTTTTTATGTAGAACATGATGAGGGATTGCATATTTCATTTTGAGATCTGGTGTGAGATGTTCTAGGCATGGAGCTTATTTAGGAGACACCTGATGATGGAAGTGATCAAGAAGGATTACAAGAGGCTTTCTTAGTGGAACCCTCTATCCAGGATGGGCATGGGTATTCAATGACTATAGTAGAACCCTCTTATTGGGTAGGAAATGTTTCCTCAACCTTCTTAGTTGAACTCTCCATCTAGGTTGGTAATGGGTTCTCGGTGACTAGAGTGGAACCCTTCAACTGGGCAGGGCATGGGTCCTCAAACATCCAAGTTGCACCATCATGCTAGGCTAATCAAGGGTCCTTGATGACTAGAGTGGAACCCTATCATAGATATAGGGCATGTGTTTTCAACCTTATGAGAATTACCCTCCAACCAGGCTGGGCATGGGTCCTCGACAACTAGACTGGCACCCTCTTACTAGGAAGGGTATGGGTCCTCGACCCTCATATTCGTACCCACTTATTGTACCAGGGCATGAGTCCTCTACCTATATATTATAGCT
Organism: Viscum album; assembly: GCA_963277665.1. Lineage (NCBI taxonomy): Eukaryota > Viridiplantae > Streptophyta > Magnoliopsida > Santalales > Viscaceae > Viscum > Viscum album. Next base: position 156,964,190 of record OY728138.1, read on the forward strand.
CCTTGACTGTGTGGCACAATGGTGTGGTGTGACCTATCTTGGATGTTTTCTATTGGAGAGGCATGTGAGATGTTGGGCATCCTTTACGGACTTATGGAACTGATGGAGACCCTTTTCCTTTACTGGGATGTGATATAGAAATTCACTTTCTCTCTTAGTTTGGATTATTTTACTATATATATATATATATATATATATCTGTTTTTGTGTGTTTGTGTATCCATGTTGATGTATTTTTCTACTCTTTTTCTATGGGTGGTAGTGATGTGCTATGTAGTCCACCTACATGACATGTTGAGCTCCCTAATGTTGGATGATGTTACATTCTTACATTGGGTTAAGATGTTTACTTTTTATAATATAATATATTTATACTCCTATTGTATCTCTAACTAATCCCCATTCATGTTTTGGTTTGTCCTATTATGTATGTATATACTCACCCCTGCATGGGATTTTCCCGCACAAGTCATGTCTTATGTAGATGACAGATAGGTTGGTGGTGACTATAGAGGAGCTTAGGGATACCTGATGTTTTGTACTACATACGATGGTTTCATATTAGATATCAATATATGGGATCTCTCGGAATTTTACTTTCTAATATTTTCAATTTGGGACATCTTCTAGTTGGGCATGTATTTTTACCCTTTACCTTTCAGTTTTCACTATCATGCTCATGTACACCGTAGAGGGTTTTCATGTTTGGTCTACATTCTAGTTGATGAATATCATTATTATTATTCCTCAACAACTTTTCATTGAGGTGGTTAGGTGTGTTCATACAAGTACTTTAGGAAAAGACCTCCAATTTAAGATATTCCATTTGGTGCTTTTATCCACCCCTTAGCTAATGTAAGCGGTCCTGGGGTAGTTGAGGCTCAATACGTAATAAGGTTTGGGTCATGACAGATTAGTATCAATGAAATTAATTCATTGGGTGGTCCCCTTATTAGGTTTATTGGGATAGTGTTTGGTGTAGTCCCCTTATTAGGACTTGGATTGGATTTAGGGAAACAATGTCAAAGTGTCTTGAGTGTAGATCCCAGTCCAAGGAACCCAATGATGGTACGGGAGGCCAATGTATCCATTCATCAGGACCTTGAATACCTTATTTTAGACTCTTCATACTAAGACATTGGTTTTAATGTTATATGGTACATGAATCATATATGATTGAGTCTTTGAATTTACATCTTATGACATCTCCCTATTGTATATATATGTGCTCTTCTAAATATGGTACATCTTGATTAAATTTTCAGGATTCCTTAGTGATTATAGCCCACTAGGATACCAGTTCTGAATCATGATGATGATTGGATGAGTGATGAGGCCTATGTTCAGGGTACATCTCACAAGAATCTTCCTCCAAGTGGATATGTATAGATACCCCCACCTATTGAGTAGTAGATCAAACAAAAACATTAGGCTAAGAATATACACAAGCTTAGAGCACTCCACGAGTTTCGGTACTAGAGACCAATGAGGTTCCATAGGGAAATAGATCCCCATGAAGTAGAGGATTGGGTAGAGTTTATATTTCATATCTTCAGGTATTTCAAAAAAACGAGGGATCAAGTGGTTGTTTTGGTAGCTATCCTTTTCCATGGAGTATCTGGGCACTGGTGGAGTCTTGTTACCCAGATACACAGTGAGATGAAACTCTCAGGGCCCAACATCCAGCATTTGTTCCATGAGGAGTACATTCCCTCTAGTTTGTTCTCAGTTTGAATTTAAGATCTTCAAGAGCTATATAGTGGAAGAATTATGGTGGTTGAGTATGTGGAGTGGTTCACATACCTTACTTGGTACTCCCTTCACGTGATCTAGGATGGATATTTCGGAGTAGAGATGTTTGACAAAGGACTCCGCATAGAGATTCACGACAATGTGGTACCCTTATGCACCCCCACCCTTGTCGGGGTGTTGGAGTGAACACTAGTGATGGATATTTTCCTATCATAGGAACTCCAAGAAACTACATCTTGCACTAGGTGTCATAGAGATAATTCTTTTATATCAGCTGGTAGATTTTGGTCAGCATTATTTAAATAGGGGATCTTCCAAAGATCAGGCCTCAGCAAGTGGTCATAAGTAGCACATAGGACCAGGGTATCCTAGAGAGGGTTGGTTCTATGACTATTATTGTAAAGGTCACAAAGCACATGATTTCCCAACCTATCATGATGAGAAGAGTAGGCATGTAGCAGACATAATGCCATGACAGAGGCAGCGCCATGATCAAGGATCTCCCAAGAGAGGGCATGGTGGTCCCCAAGGAGACAAATATGACATCGGAGTAGGTGGAGCTATGGGTGGTAGATGATGGTTTGACATCCTTCCACCAACACCAATAAGTATCTCATGTTAGGCTTAGTGAGTTGGAGGTTGAGGTTGCAGACAACTCTAGGCTATGGAGACTTATGACCCCACGACACACAAGATGATTAAAGGTACCATTTCTTATTTTATACTCTTTATTAAATATTATTATACATAGGATATAATCATTCCATAATCATTATACTCCTTGTGCGAGAGCTGGATCTCCCATTTGAGGCACTAGCCCAAAAGATTTTTCTTAAGGTTTCTACAGGGAACACTTATTCTATATCTTTGATGTTTCGGTAGTGATAGTTATCACTTGGTGGAGAGGGGATCATGCAGAAACTTTTTGTCATCATTATGAAAACCTATGATGTCATATTAGGTATGGATTGGTTTCACATGGTCTGATCCTAGATCAACTGTCATCATAGATGAGTTATATGTCTTCACACTGATGGGGAGAGATTATCCTTTACAGGCGAGAGAGATATCATAGAAGGGAAAGTGGGTTCTACAAGAAAGAGGATTTATCCCATCACCGATAAATTTCTTGAGTGTATACCAAGGTGTAGAAGGATATTTAGGCATCTTTATTCCTTTATTTGTAGATTATTTCATTGAAGTATTCCCCAAGGACATTCCGGGACTACCTCTGAGGTGGGAGATAGAGTTTTGTATCAACTAGAATCCCCAGACTGCTCCAATATATTCTATGGAATATCAGATGGACTTTCTCAAGATCTAGGATATATAGTTTTAGTTGGAGGATCTTCAAGTGAAGGGTTTCGTTAGGCATAGTGTTCCCCTAGGTATCTATAGTGTTTTTCATAAAAAGGATGGATGGGAGGCTATGACATTGTATTGATTATTATCACCTCAATTAAGCCATGGTAATGAACAGGTAACCCTTGATAAGAATTTATGACTTATTCAACCTGTTAGAGGTGTGATATGGTTCTCAAAAATTGATCTTAGTTTTCTCTACCACTGGTTCAGGGTTTGTGAGGATGATATTCTGAGGATGGAATTTCGATGTCGCTATGGATACTATGAGTTCTTGGTGATTCCCTTTGGTGTGAAAAATTCTCCCACCGTATTTATGTATTTTATTAACCATATAATCTAGTCATGATTGGACTAGTTTTTTGTTTTATTAATTGAATACATGATCATATACTATTCGATAGAGGAGGAGCATGCAGAGAACTTGGGGATGGTTCGATATTTTCTTTTAGGAGCACAAGATTTATGGTAATCTCTTGAAGTTCCAATTATAGATTCATGAGGTTGAATTCATGTGTAGTGTAATTTATGATCATGTATTGACTATAGTCCTAGAAAAGATCGATTCAGTTTATGTTTGGGATTCAACCAAGATCATGTTTTAGGTGATGAGTTTTCTTAGTTTTCTAGGGTACTACCAATGGTTTGTGGTACAATTCCCTATGATTGGAGCACCATTGAATTCCTTAAAATGTAAAGGGAATACTTTTACATGGAATGATTAGTTTTATAGATCCTTTTAGGAGTTGAAGCTGAGGTCGACTGGTGCTCCTGTGTTGATATTATCATAGGAGGGTTAGGAGTGGGTAGTGTATTGCGATTCCTTAGGATTTGGGATCGAATGCATCAGTAATGGACAATTATCATATATATATTGAGAAATTGATAAACCATGTGCAGAACCATGTGGCTCATGAACTAGAGCTTAAAGCAGTATTCTTTTCCCTGAGGATGTGAAGGCACTATCTTTTGGGAGATCACTTCATGGTTTAATCATACCATTAGAGTCTCAGGTACGTCTTCACACACAGAGATGTAAATCAGAGACAATGGCGCTGGTTGGAGTTCATTCAAGACTATTAATTCAAGATAGTCTATAATCTGATGAGGGTAAACATGGTAAGATATTTCCTTCATAGGAAGTCCCATTCTCATTTGGTGTAGGAGGCTTTTGAGTAGTTGGATTCCTTACATCTAACCCTAGTAGAGAAGGAGGGTGTGACTTTTCTTCAGTCGATGGTGATAACTCCTTCACTTCTCGAGCATGTGAGGGAATAACATCTAGGATACATCAACTGCAAGTTATTTTGTGAATAGATATGTATAGGATATTCACTAGATAGATATTTTGAAAGAGGTAATATCATCATCCTTTTCTAGGGATGGACGATTGTCTTAGTCATGATATGGGAGGAGGTGATGTAATATATTCATACTTCTCCTTTAGTTGTACATACCAATGTGGAGAATATGTATAGAGACCATTAATGGCAATTTTTGTGGTCCAACATGAAAAGGAGAATGGAAAATTTCAACTCTTGGTGTCTGACATGTTTGTAGGTTCAGGCTGAGCACTGAGTTCTAATAGGTTTTTTATAACCCCTTGAGATCTTGAAGAGGAAGTGGGATGGAATATCCATGGACTTTGTGATAGGACTTCTGTGTAAATTAAAGGGTCTTCATGATATATGAGTTATATTTAACCAAATCATGAGGTCAATACACTTCATTGATATCATAGAGAAGAGTTTTATGGAGATCTTGTGGAAAATGTATGTATGGTAGATTATTTGCCTTTATGGGGTGACCTCAACTTTTATATCTGATCATGATGCATGGTTCACATCATGGTTATGTAGAGGCCTGCAGGGGGAATTAGGGACCTATATGAGGATGATTACAACCATCCACCCCAGAAATATAGAAAAAATGAGTGCCCTATCTAGGTGATAGAGGATATGATGAGGGCTTACATGTTGGACTATGTCCAGAGATGGGAGGATCACTTTCCCTTGGTAGAGTTTACATACAACAACAACTACCACTATAATGTCAACATGATGCCTTTATAGGCCGTATACGAGAGACCTTGCAGGTCACCCTTGTGCTAGAAAGAGATCAGAGAGACATCTCTTATGGTTCCAAAGTTAGTGCATGCGATGAGGGAAAAGGTCCAGGTCATCCGTGGGAAGATGATGATAGATCAAAGAGGGCATAAATCTTATACATTTCACCATCATAAGACCATAGAGTTTGAACAGGGAGAATATATTTTTCTGAGAGTCTCCCCATGATGAGGATTGAAGAGATTCAGTCAAGAGGAAGGTTATTCCCATGGTTTTTCAGGTAGATTGAGATTGTTCAAAGGGTTGTTTCTTACCACCATGACTTACCCCCACAGTTAGAGCGGGTGCATGACATCTTCCACATGTTGCCGCTGAGGAGATACGTGCATGACCGCATGCATATTATTTATTGGGGAGATATGGAAATCATGGATGGATCCATATTTTAGGAGCACCTAGTGGTGGTTGAATATTAACATGAGAGGACCCTACATGGAAAAATCATCCCCTTGTTTTGTGTGTTGGTGAAGTACAAGAATGTATAGGAGAGATCCTAGAAGAGGGAGAGCCAAATTTGGGCTTAGTATCTTGAGTTTTGGTTTAGTTTTTGATTTTTGGAGATGAAAATATTTAATGAGGGAATGGTGTAGAGACTTAGTTTTTTCATTATAAGAATTTTAAATATTTCCACATATATTTTCATAGTTATGTGTTGAGATGGTATGTGATTATGAGTCCTGGTGTTCCTGAAACTAATTTTATAAAAGTACAAAATATATTTTATATAGCTCGAACATATTTTATTAAATAAAATTGGATAACTCTTAAACGAAAGCTTTGGATAATTAATATGACATGATAGTTGAGTATATAATATGATGTTTTCCCTAGGCACAACCTAATATAGTTCAGCGTGTGGCATTGGGATAATTTGGCCATTGGTGGTACATTTAGTAGATTAATGAAATTATTAATTGTTTTAATTCATTAAATTAACACATTGTTTTCCTTTAAATAAAATTTTGAGGGGATTTCCCCAGTTTTAGCCACATGAACCTTGGGGGAATCCAGAGAGTTCATTCTCCTTCTATTAATGCATTATGATTAGATAATGACGAATCGCCATATTGAAGTAAATAGAAGTGAATCGAATTTAATGAACCCTCACAATTATTGGGAATCATTTTATTTGGTGAATAAAAATCCAGTATCTAGGTAGGACTCTTCAATTCATGTATTAGTCCCTTATTGATTAAATTGATTTAGTAGGATCATCCCTTTCTATGATATTTTCCAATTTCAAGACATTGTATGCACCCATGTACTGAAATTGTATTTATTATATATTATTTTCTAACCTTGGATCTCTTAACTGTATTCATTTTAAAAGAAAGATTTCCCAATGATTGTTAAACCTTTTTTCATTATTCCTCTCTCAAAAAAAATCTTTTCATTCACCATCGATTGACCTATGGGGTATCAGTTTGACATTTCTAGGTTTTACCAAGCCTGATGGAACCCTCAGATTCACGATAAATTCACATGCGAGAGATGGATCAACAATCAGAGATGCTTTTGGTATGATTTGGGGTTATGGGTGATATTTTTTATTATCGACATCCAAATTATGAAGGGAATAAGAACTCGATGTGTGTGCGGTGTGATGCGGTTCATGCGGGTTTCATGCCAAAGTAATGTGAATTGGTTTTTCGGCCACTGAATGGTCAAAATCCACAGTTTAAGGTTAGATATAACATTTTAGAGAGTTTTTAAATCTAGATCTAAAGGTAGGGATTCTAGATATAATGTACGAAAACCAGATATGAAATTCAAGAAAAATCATGACTACTCGTCATGTAGTTCGGATGAACACATAGAATGTGACCCCTAGGTTGTGGAGACTAGTGTTTGGAAAATGATAAGGATAGAATGGAATATAGGACACATAAACACTATGTATTGCTCCTTGTTTAAAAATTTCATTTGACATATTACGTGGGCAATACCCCCTATGGGAGGACACGACCAGGAGCACGTTGCGTACCAAAGTACATGGGGGAAACCAGGGAACACAAGCAGGGATCCTAGTTGGCTTTGACATTCCATGTAAACCCCCTATATGAGAAGTTGTTACACATTTGGAGATCCATCTATTGAAAAGGAAATGATCAGGAAAAATAGTGGGATCACATGCTATATGGGTCCCCTACAAGTCGTGTGGCCCTTGGTTCCTTTTTAGAGAACTTCAAACTATCGTATATCCATCATTTGGACTCAGATTTCAGCCCATGAGTAGCTAATATTGAGTTTTTTACTATGTAGAACGTGATGGTGGCCTCTGTGGTATATTCTGATATACGATGAGAGATTTTCTATGTGAGGTTATTATTTAGTTTCCACCTAGTGATGGTAGTGATTAGGCAAGATCACTAGAGGCTTTTTGGGTGGTACCCTTTAGTTAGGATAGCCATGGGTACTCAATGACTAGAGTGGATCCCTATCTCTAGGTAGTGAATTGGTACCTGACCTTTGGAGTGGAACCCTCCTACTAGGATGGTCATGGGTCCTCAATGACTAGAGCAGTGCCCTTCTGCTGGGTAAGGAAGGGGTCATCAACCAACTGAGTGGCACCATCCAGGTGAGCAGGTCATGGGTCCTCAATGACTAGAGTGGTACCCTCGTGAAGGTACAAGGCACGAGTCCTTTACCTTTTGAGTGGCATCTTCCTATTGAACTGGGCATGGGTCCTCATAAACTAGAGTGTCACCCTCTTGATGGGAAGGGCATGGGTCATTAACCTTCATAGTGGAACCCCCCTGTTGTATCAAGGCATAGATCCTATACCTAGATATTGTGGCCCCTAGAATGTGAGAAAAATGGTGAGCTCTGGATTAACTTGGATTTCTTCTTCTCAGAAAATGTGTGAGATGGTGGGCATCAATGATGGAATTTTGGAACTGGTGGAGTCTCTTTTCCTAGATTGGGATATGGGATGGAGATCCTCTATCTATATCATTTTAGCATATTTTACGGAATATATATATATATATATCCATGTTGATAGATTTATCTACTATATTGATATGGGTGGTAAAAATTCAACATTTAGTACACCTACATGACATTTTGAGATCCCTGTGGTTGGATGGGGTCACCTTCCTACTTTGTATTGAGTTATTCACTGTAACTATCTACTGACACTATATTCCTATTGTATTTCTTAATACCCCCCCACCACCTCAGATTTTGGGGAATCCTATTTGATATTTATATAATAACCCCTACATGGTATTTTCTCACAGATGTCATGTGTTATACCAATGATGGAATGATCATCAGTGAGTATAGATGAGCTTAGATATACCTGGTGTTTTGAATTGCATATGGTGGTCACAGCTTGGAGATCAGGAGCTGGGATCTCTTAGAATTTTACTTTCCAATTTTTGGGTTGGGACATCTTCTGGTGGGGTGTGTATTTTTTCCCATTACTTTTCAGTTTACATTTTTGTACTCTTGTACACAATAGAGATTTTTTATTATTGGTTCACTTTATAGTTATTTCATATTTTTACTATTATTCCTCTACACTTCTACATTGAGGAGTTCAAGAATGTGTGTATAGGTAATTTAGGTAAATTCATCCCATTTAGGATATGTCTTTCAGTGCTTATCACCACCCCTAGTCTATGGAGGTGAGATTGGGGTGGTTGCGGATCGAACCCTAGTTAGGGTCAGGTTGTGGCATCTATCGTGACTTACACCATCAATATTGGTTCTTGAGGATTAAGTAGGAGATAACTGGGTTTGTTAATTGGTGTTCCACCTGTCAGTAGGTGTAGGTAAAACACCAGTGATTAGTGGGTCTTTTAGAGTTGTTACGTATTACCAAGTAAAAATGGAATGAAATCAAAATGGGTTTCATGATAGGATTCCCTAGATCACCTTAGGGAAGTGATGTCATATGCGTGATCATAGATTGGTTAACATAGGTCACCTATTTCTTTCCCTTTTGGGAGACTCTTTCAATGGATGATCTCAAGTGGATCTACATTCGTGATTTTATACACCTTCATAGGGATCCATATACTATCATATTGGATAGATATGATCATTTCACACCATGATACTGGAAGGGGTTGTAGGGGGAACTAGTTTCATAGGTACTAATTGGTATAACCTATCACCCATAGACCAATGGTCAGTTTGAGTGTTTGATACAGGTTTTGGATGACATGCTATGATCATACATCCTTAAATTATGATATTTTTGGTAGTAACACTTACCTCTCACCGAGTTTTCTTATAATAGCAGCTTCCAAGAGACTATATAGATAGCTTATTATGAGTCCCTATATGTTAGGTTATGTCATTCACCCCTATTCTAGTTGGAGGTAGGAGAGTCATCCCTACTGGGTCCTTATCTAGTTCAAGAGACTTCAAGAGAGGTTTAACTTTTTAGGAAGCATATTTCTATCGCTCAGCCAAGAAAAAAGTTATACACCGATCATCGTCATCGACTGTTAGAGTTTAAGGTGGGGAGTCATGTTTTCTTATGAGTTTCACCTTGACTGGGGAATAGAAATATTTTGAAACAATGGAATCTATATCCTCATTATGTTGGGCCCTTTGAGATTTTGGAGAAAGTCAGGATGGTAGCCTATTAATTGTAGTTACTTAAGAGGTAACATGTCATGCATGACCTCTTACACATATCTATGATTTATCAATATCATTCTAATTTTTCACATATTCTTTAGCCTGATGAGCTTGAGTTAGAGGAAGATTCGTACTTTGAGGAGCATCTTATCTGTATTATTGATTAAGGAATAAAGGTTATCTTAGATCAGTCAGTTCCTTTGTTACAGATTCTATGGTATCATGGTCATGTACAAGATGAGACATAGGGCCAGGAGCCTAACGTACAAGATTAGTGGACAGAGTTATTATCATATAATGATTGACCACCCTATAAAGATAAATTTGGGGATTAATTGTTTTAAGGGGGTAATATTGTAAGATACTATTTTTCCCCTTTAGCTATATATCCTTTTAATTTTTGTTTTAACACTTTTTTGTATTCATATTATGATATAAACCCAAAAATTGTTGCCTTAGGGTGGGTCATTGTAATTCCCTCACCCTAGAAGCCCAGAGCTGGTGTATTATTTTAATACATTGGCTTGATTACAAGGATTAAAATCCTGAAGGACTGATCAGTTTAGCATTCTTGAAAAATAGACTACATACATGAACCTTAAATTAAAATTCAAAACATAAAATACAACATAGATAATCCCTCGAGAATGAAATTATTCTATAAGATTAACTCTATATATTAGTCATAATACACTTCTTGGAATCTTGGGAAAATAAAACATAATAAAGGTTTGAGCTCAAATGCTTGGTAAGGTAAGTGTACAACAGAAGATAACATGAATAAATAATTATAAACCTTAAAGAAATATGTATAACTGAAAAAAAACCCCTTTAATCATAAACTTGAACATAATATGGAAAGAATAAATCAAAATAATTCCATTTAAACATTCACATTAATGTTCTACTGGTCAAATAAACACTTATAATATCAGTAACTAAACTCATAATGCAGGAATGCATAATGTTGGACATCTAAAACATACCATCGAGGATTGATGCCAAGAATATAATATTTTCAAGGATTTATGCCAAAAATATAATAATTTCATGGCTTCATGCCAACAATATCATACTTTGAAGTCTTCATTCCAAGAATCTAATATTTTTAAGGCTTCATTCCAAGAATCTAATAAATGGGTAAGGCCTTGACCAAAACTATACCTATTTTGTTTGATTAAACCTATCTATGCATCAAGGGGGTATATCGGGCCCCTCTTATCACTTATTAAGTCCAATACATTACTCATGTGAAAATGGTAAAACAAAAACAACATAATCATTCATATTGAGAACTAGTATATGAAATATCAATTCTTTAACCATAAACCAATAATGGTATGTAAATAGAACATTCACAATCAAACTAATCATAAAGCATTGAATAAAATATGGTAAACAATATCATAAGTGACCAACCTCAATTAAGCATAATATCCAACAAAGGATGCTGAAATAGATAATAATACTCTATTAAAATCATTAAAAATATATTGAGATAAATACCCCTTTTATTTGAAATAATTTATTCAAAAGTCACACACTTATAAAAGAATCCATTTAAAAAGAGATTTTTGATTAAAAGTGTCTCATACCACTTTGAAAATTTTGAAAAAATTATCATTTTTAAACATTCATGTCTATATAAATAAATACTTAAACCATTTTGAATACATTGACATTAATGAGAAATATTTAGAAGAATAAATATTTAAAACATTTAAAGTGATGTTTTAGTTAAAGAGTCCCTTACATAAAACCTAAAAAAGATTCATTTTTGAAAAAAATTTAATGAACATAAAAATAGAGAAAAAATTTACTTCATAATTCTTTCATATCCATATAAATAGTTTTGTAAATAATTTCATGAATATTGAAATAGAGAAAGGATTAGTTATTTAAACATTCAAATCATCCAATGCCACTTTGAACATTTAAATCATGAGTGAGATATCATAAAATGAATATTTAAATACCATGAAGATAAATTTATTCATGAAATGAAATTTAACAGGGGTAGTATATACACCACACACAAGAAATAGGCGGTGAACATGGCTTATATCTCACGAAAATTAAAAGTGAGACAGAATTCCCTTACCTTAGGTCTGATACTCTCCGTACATGTTCAAAACTATTGTATATGGTTTTTAAAAATATTATTAACTTATAGAAGAATAAGAATAATATTTATTATCTCTTATATTATTTATTTATTACTTTATATTACTTGTTTATTAACAATTATATTTTAAATAATGTTTCAGGTAATGATCTCTTTGTTTATCGTAAGTGTTTTGACGTTTTATTCTTGATCCTATTAATTAGAAAATGATTTAATTACATACACAATATAAAACCTTATTTATATATCTTATATATTATGTATATAAATAAATTTAATAGATATATAAATGAAATGGAAGACACCACTCATGGATATGGTAGGTCGTACGTACGCTTAAATGTTCTTTCTGTTTTCTTATTATATTGAATGGAAACAAGTAAAAGATATATATATATATAGTATTTAAGTAGAATTATCTTGTCATATATTTCATACATATTCGTTATATATATTTTTATAATAATTCATGAATGGTTAATGTGAATAATGAATCACATCGCGTCGTGGAGATGACAAGTCGTACGTACGCACGAGCGACGATATCATTCCCTTAATGGTTAAATAGTATGGAATTGGATGGTATATTAATTATAAATAATAATTATCATGTATATTCATTATTTATATCAGATATATTCATTTTTATACCCATGAAAATAAATTATAGATGAAAAATTTCATACACCATAGCATTGAGATGGTAAGTTGTATGTACACACGCATGGTGATATTGTTTCTCGCAGGATGGGTAAATGGAGGAGTATGGTTATACCATAATCATAAAAAATTCTCATAATATATTAGATTCTGGAATTATTATTTTATTATGGAAAAATCTTAATAAAAGGAAGTGGAAGAAGAAAATAAATTGACTTGAATTGGTAAAACAATTACCTCTTCTTCGAGTATATTTTTTTGATTTTTCAGAAAAGGACTTCTTAGATTGGATTTATGCCAAAAGTATTGAATCTTGGATGAAGTTAGGTAAGTTTAGAGGAAACATGTGTAGGTTTTTTATGATCTAAATGGATTTATAGGTGTGAATAAAAGATAATTATAGGTTTATTTTTATAAGAGAGGAAAGGGGAACTTTTGGAAACTCCAAAACTATTAATTTAATATAAATTTATTTTCAATTTAAAATAGCTCCAAATTGAGTTATTTCAAATATTGGATGAGTATGGGTTGAAATAATCTCAAAAAATTAATTTTATACATGTTTAGGTCACAAAATTAACCTTATATTTTAGCATTAACCCTTAGTTAACCAATTTATCTTTTACTGTGACAACTTGTCTTTTTACACTATATTGTTAATATAGTTACTATAAAATGCCAAAAGAATCCCAATTGATTATTTTATGAAATATTTATCATTATCATAGTAATTTGGTTGAGATATAGAGTTTTATTAATTTTATATCATTTAATAAAATATTATTTATTTTTAAATCTCATTTATGTCAATGTTAACACAATTTATCACTTGAATTTTTAAAAAATCATAACATGATTCCTTTGAAATAAATACATTAACACATCCCTAAGATTTCATAGTCACCCAAAAAAATTATTGGATGGTATAAAATATTACAAATTATATTTATTTTAACATTATCAATATCATTTATCAGATATTTCCATTAACTAGACAATTACTGAATCATTATTATGAAAGACCTTTAATTAACTTATTTATTATCCAAAAATTTAAAAAAAAAATCATGATTAAGATAAATATATTAGCTTTATAATTTTTATTTATAGTCTAATTTATCTTATTTATAACCCTATATTAAAAATGATTTAGTTATAAAAATTATGAGTATGACATTTTAACTAATCTTTAAATAAAATATAATCAAAGTCTTATTCTTTACCAGGTGGCTTAAAAAGATAAAAATTTCAGACTATTATTTCTTTTGGTCTATAATCACTTATCCAATTAAATTAGGGCAAGTATTAAGGTAATTTAAAAATATTATAATATTATTTTTACCTATAGTTACCCAATTTATCCTTAACCGTGGTAATTTTTTTTACCAAAGTTACGATTCCCCAAATCCAAAATATTAAAAATTGATCCCATTAGACCAAAAATTTCATAATAATTACAAAAATGTATGCCCATTTTTTAAATTCAATTCACAGAAGCGGTAAAAAAAATTTAATGCTAATCTTGCAAATGTGGCTAGAAGGCGAGTAAAAGAGACATTCAAAAGTTAAATAAATTTTTATAACAAATTCTTTTATAAAAATAGTTTCAATGACCTAAATTGGATTAATATATGTATTATTTATCCATTTTTACTTTAAAATCAATTTAAATTAGAATAATTATTTAAATGAAAAAGTCAGTCATTAACAACAGTGCGATATTTTTCACTATTCATCAAAAAATTGAAACATTTGAAAAAAATAATGAAAATTCTCCCTAAGAAAATTTTGATATTAATAATTTAAAATTGAATTATATTTTAACATATTCAATTTCTAAGAGTTTCTAAAATTAATTTAATTATTTTTTACAAAAGGACCTAAAAATCAGTTCCTTTAAGAAAATAATATTTCTAAATATTTAAGGATTTTACCAAAAACTATATATTTCATTATAAATATGTTTTATTTATATGAAAAAATTATAAGTATCATTTTAAAACCTTATTTATTTCTATTCAAATTACTATATTTAAAGGATAAGTTATAAATTTATCAATTAAATAATTATTATACGGAAGTGTTGTTTCATAGAAACTGAATGTTGTGTGTAATGCAAGGCAAGTCAATTTTGTGTGTAATGTATGCTATTTAATTTATTTAAAAATATAGCATACTGTGAAATCTTGGTGTGTTACAGTCATTTTTTCCTTAGAGGGAAAGAAGTTAGGGGATGGAGCTTGGCTTCAGACCAAATACATGGAGCATATTAAATACATGATGTGTATTGTCTTGGGAAGACCGATTCATGATTTGAAATGACTTTACATGTCATGTAAATACCGTGGATATGTTTTAAATGGGAAGAACCCTTTTATTTTTCCACAACCCTCATTTCACTTTTACAACTCGCACAAAGCCTCTCCTCTAATTTGAGCTCTCTTGCATCATAAAGCTATGCTTTTATGTGATTCTTCCATACAAACTATGATTCAACTTCAGATTATCCTATTGGATTCCTCACAGAAATTAATTCACTCCTCAGAATCCTTTCTTCATTTGTCTTTCTATCGATGATGTTTTTTTTATTGAGGTTCATATGCCCTATTTCAAGGGAGTTCGTCTATTTTACCATTTTCTTCGGACATGGACACAAACAAAGGTCGATACAAGACGAGGTATCCACTAAAAGCTTAAGGTAGGTGGTCTAGTAAATATCCCTAAAATTTTTTATGATTTATATGATACATTGTGTTCCACTTTCTGGTTTCTCCGAGAATTTTCCCTAAAATTAATCTGCCTTATATTGGTTGCCTTATTTTAGAACTGATTGAATCTTTTAGAACATAGAAGACATTTGAGGCTATTAACCTCAACATGATCCACCCCATTCACTCCACCCTTGATATTCCTATTTGACTTTCATGGTAATATAACCAAAAAACACATTATTGTGTTTTGTTTGACTTCTAGAGGTTGATATCATAATTGTTACTGGATAATGGTAGTGGTGTATCATGTCTAGCACACATAACACATTATATTGACTTAAATAGAAATTGAGTGATATGACCACATCACATGTTCAAACTGAGCAATGGTTACTACCTTGTTAAATAGGAATGTTAATGAACTATGAACCATATAATGGATCTTACTAATGAATGTTCACTTATTATGATTTATGATATGATTCGATCATTGAAACCCTATGGTTGTGATTTATAAATGGATTCCTTATACAATGATTCAAGCATGAAGTCTCTATGCTATGATGCATAGGCATGGAATCCCTATATTGTGATTTGGTCATGGAATACTTATATTATTATTTGAACAAGGAATGCATATACAATGACAATTGGGAATGGAATCCTTATACCATGATACTTGGGCATGGAATCCATGTACTATGATTCAGGTGTGGCTTCCCTATACTATGATTCAAACATGGCATCTATATATTGTGATACTTGGGCATGGTATCCCTATATTGTGATACTCAGGCATGGATACCCTTATAGATTTTGATTAATTGGAATGGAGACCCAATGAATTATGATAAATAGGTATGAAGACCATACTAATATGATACAAAATCATGACATCCCTACTATTATGATACATGGGCATGACATTCCTAGTACTATAAGACTTGGCATGGCATCCCATGATTCTTGAAAGAATCATGATACTACCCATGGATTATTGAGTTACACCTCAGGCCCAATCTATTTTCAATATCCATATATATGACTATATTCATCACTATAATCCTAGACCATTTATATGTATACATATGTTTACCTTTTCATAGATCATCCGGCATGATCCAAAGTAGGTAATGTCATTTTGGTGTCCTTAAGGAAATAGATCTGGCCCTTTATAGTTTTCATTATTTATTACCACAATATCTTCACATTTCTCATATAATGTTTACCAACATGTGCTTTATATGAATCATTGGTGGTGGCCTACTGTTTTTTTCTCACACGCTATCTGGTTCATTGATGGTACTCGTGAAGATTATGTAGATTTAGGTAGGGACAGTGGAAAGAACCCAATTCTGTATGCTTGAGTGAATTTATCAAGGGAGTGGGGAAGAACCAGACTGAGTTATAACTTATGATTCTAATAGAGATACAATTTTTGTTCTTTTTTTTCTTTTTATGCATGTATTGTATTGAATTCCTTATTGCATTCCATCTTTTTTCCTTTGATAGATACATGCAATTACATCACTTTTGTATATGATACTTGAATTTTTTGTTGTTGATTAATTATTATATATAGACACTTTACCTTCTATCGTCATTTGATATTATGATTCCTATATTCTGTTATTCATTTATTCATTTATTACACCGTTATGTTACTCTTATTATTAGGTTAGAGTCTTCCCACTATACCACTATGGACCCTCGCTACTAGTCGGTAGCCTCAGACAAACAGGGAGGGATTCCTAAGTCCATGTGACTCATGGGATCAGTTAACCTATTAGTAGATTCTATGTTGTTACATCACATATATTAAAGGGAGATTATATACACCACATGAAAGAAACAAGTGGTAAATATGGAATATGCCTCACAGAAACAAAAGTGAGTTGTGAAACCCTTACCACTAGTCTCATCATATTTTGTTTGCATTCAATCCTCCTGTATAATAAATATATATTTATTATAAATATATCCTGAAACCATATTCATACTTATAATACCATAAATGTTTTTATTATAACATATAATCACACATTCATTAACAATCTTTCATTATCATCATTATTTTGAATGTTAACTACTTTATTTTTCATATGTGTTTCAGTTCAGATGTCATGACCCACATTCACCAAGATGAGATAAGGTAAAAAAGGTTTCCAAACCCTTCCTTCTTCATGTTGAAGGAGAGATAATGACCCCCGAGACCCACCTACAATAGGTCCCGGAGGGGCGACTAGCACCAAGGGTATATAATCACACACAAGATGGAAGGCATTACCCTTTTTATTTAATAGGATCGGGAGATAAGATATTAAATCCCAACAAAACCAAAAGTGGAAGTATAGGTAAAGCCAAAACAAACCATTATCATATGAATGTTTCAAAATCAAATGATACAAAAGTAAAAGAAAACCCTAAAAAGGAGTACCAAAAGAAAAAAAACAGCAACATCAACTGTCCCAACGTCTGAACTAGTACGACCATGCACGATCCCTGAAGTCCTCTTAGAAACCTGAAAACAGTTTTATATATGTAGGGTGAGCATACAAGTATACTCATAAGGGAAAAAAATCTCTCGTGCACATGTGGGGAGGCATTATAATGCCCCATGAGAAAAGAGATAACTGAAATGCCTAGCAAGGAAAACTTTCCACCGAAGCCTCACCAAGGAACACTCCCCAAAAAACGCAAGTCAGGTAATGTATAGTAATATCACATCGATATTTGGGTACCCTATGCCACTTTCCCACTGTTTATTGAAGAAATCCTACGCATTGAACCTCTCCCGCCATTCTCACCACAGTACCATTACCACACCCTGCCCGCACACACCAGGGCCACAACCACACATCCTGCCTACAAACACCTGGGCCACAACAACCATGTGTAACCATGTCCGCAAACACCTGGGCCGGAACAACTACTGCCACGCCCGAAGACTCATAGGCATCATCCCGAAGAGACCTGGGAAAAAACCTGCCCGCACACACCTGGGCAACCACCACAACTACCCTTCTCGAATAATATTGGGCTTTAATGGACCTCAGTACATCACAACCTACCTGATGAGTCTTGGGATATTCAGGAAAGGGAGTGGAAAGGGAGATAATAACCAGTCACTCATATGAGTGTTTGGAAAAACACCCTCCCCCATGAAATGGGGGTGTTCGGCACTAGGTTCTCAATATGTGTGGGGCGCGAATAAGAAACATAAGACCTACAATTATATAATATATATAACAAGCACTCATCCCAACCTAGGATTTACAGAACCAACTTAAGCACAAACACCCATGTTACTATTCATTCACAAGAAACTCCGAACCCACAACCATGTCACCACTCATCCCGAAATACAATTTCCCATTGAGCCCATTCTTGTTTTCATGTTCAAGTGATCCCATTTAAGTAAATTCTTCACTATTGGGAAACTAATAGGCATAATTACAAGAAAGATAAAGAGAAACACCCAAACCACAATTTAAGCATTTACACCCGGTTCTCTTGTAATGTCACAACAACAAAGAGATCCATTAGATCCCTCAAAGTACTGGAACCAAACCAAGCCTCAAGATGCATCCCCACACAGCTTCAAATTGACAACCAACAATCGTTCCACAATATAGGATCCCATCCCCATCCAAATCATCCCATAAGCATCAAGAAAAACAATACACCTACTACCAAAACAGAGTAGGGAAATATCCAGGTTCATGCAAATCATTCATTAGGTTCTTCTTTCTATTGGTTAACTAGGGTGATGACACAAGGATTAATGTTCACCGGGCATCCATTTAACCAACTGAGTTTAGGTGAATAACCAATTTCCATGTTATATTCATTTAACATCACAGAAGACAAGGGTTTATTAGTGCACAAGGAAATTCCACCAACGACCATGATTTTCAGTGAGCATAATCCCGTACAGTTCACAACATATTGCAATTATAAAAGAGTACATCAGAATTGTAAAACGCACCCCATCATTCTTTAACAGTCTATTTATAATCATTGTTAAGGTTTGGTTTCATCCATTCGCACAAAAACAATGGCATACCCACCCCGCATGATACACAGTAAGGAGAGACGATGGAAAATCCCTACCTGGTTGATCATGAATTGAAGTTCCTCTCCATGCACCAAGAACTGGGGATGCGTGACTTACAGGGGAGGAACGTCGGGGACTCCAAGGGTGAGTATAAAGGCTCCCTCATAGGCGAACCACTTTCCTTAGGAAGGGGAACTCCAAACACATAAAGAAGAAAAGGAGACTAGCCAATAGAAAGAAGAAATAATTTCTAGGGTGATTTAAAGACGAGATCCTGCTGTTACAGGATATGTAATTTTTAATGGCTATAAAGTCGGATCGTGGTTTCACCAAGCGGTTGGGTGGTTACGCATGATGTAATTAATTGTCATTTAATAATTCTCCTCAGAGAGGTGGTCATAACGACTATGTGTTAAACAGTTTTCTTTAACCATAAGGAAACACGTAACAGGGGCGGATCTGGAAGGTATGTTGAAGGGTGTGACACTGAGGAAAACCACACATTTTGGTAAGTTAAGGGTTGGCCGACTCTTTGGGATTTTAGATATTATTTATGGGATTTAAATGGTTTTGAAAGGGGGAATTAAATCATCTTTACGTCAAAAGATATGTTGTGAGAGCGGGAATGTCGAGAACTGGGAAAGAACGAAGACCGCTCAGTGAGGACATGGTGCCACCCTCACGGTTCCACCGTCATAGTGGAGCCGTGTTTTGGGAAACTAATGGACCGGGTGGATCCGGGCCATTACATCAGATACCTCTAAAACTATTCTCACCCACGAGAATCAAAACTAGACCCGAAGAAAATAGGGGTTCCAAAAAACCACCCTGAAAGATAGCTCTCAAGAGTGAACCTCATCGACATCTAGGAATAACTCTCCCTAATGTAACCAGGCCACACTCGAGGGTCAAACTATACAGTCATATGGGTTAGGGAGTTTCTTCCTCCATGTCAAGATATTATTTTCTTTGGGTGGCACTGACTCTCCCACACAGGTTTAATACCACCCACCTTAATGCGTCTTGATTAGTGATCGGGTCCCCCCCTCCCCGTAGTAAAGACTCTTAACACACATCCACAGAATAAGGAAAACTGCATGTTCCATAGTTAACAAGGTAAAACGTTCCATCACAAACAAGTATAAAAAATACAGAACAAAACTCAAAATAGATCTGGGTACTGAGAGCGCATATGCGTCTCCCATTCCCAGGTACTTTCCTTGAGCCCGCCATGCCTCCACAACACACGAACCAAATGAATGGTCCATCCACTGAGTACCTTCTCCTCACGATCCTCGATCCTCACTGGTCTTTCCACAAAAGTCATGTTGTCCTCAATATCCAGCTTTCCCCAGTCGAGGATGTGTAAATCATCGTTTGGATATCGTCAGAGCTGAGACACATGGAAGACATCGTGCAGTCTCAGTAGCTGGGGTGGTATCTCTAGCTGATAAGCCACTTCACCAACCCGCCGCATCGCATTGAATGTTCCAACGAACCTGAGAGAAATATTATTCTCCCTATCGAACCTCCGTTGTCCATGCTGAGGGGAGACGTTCAGGAATATGTGTTCCCCAACATCAAACTCTAAGGGTCTCCTCCTATTATCATCGTATGACTTCTGTTGGTCCTGAGCCGCCTTCATCCTCTCCCGTATAAGCTGAACCTTCTCCATCGTTCTCTACACCACCTCCGGGACAAGAAAACTTGCTTCCCCAACCTCGGTCCAACATACGGGTGAGCGAAATGGCCTTCCGTACAAAGCTTCGAATGGAGCCATGCCAATGGTAGAGTGATAGCTATTTTTTTAGGAAGCCTCTACCAGAGGCTTGTGTCACACCCACGATCACCCAAAGTCAAGAATACATGTCCAAAGCATATCTTCTATTGTCTGGATGGTGAACTCTGTCTGTCCATCTGTATGGGGTTGGAAGGCAGTGCTAAGATGTAGCTGGGTGCCTAAAGAAAGCTGCAATCCGCTCCAGACCCATGAGGTAAACCGTGCATCCCTATCCGAGACTATGGACCTCGGAACCCCATGCAACCACACCACCTCATCCACGTACCTCCAGGCTAAGGCATCCACTACACTCGACTCTTTGATCCCCAGAATGTGAGCCGACTTCATCAACCGGTCCACCACTACCCAGATAGCATCAAAGCCTCCTTGAACCTTGGGTAGTCTTGTTACAAAATCCATCTAGATGTCCTCCCACTTCCACTCGAGGACATCTAAAGGATATAACAGACCGCCTGGAACACGGTGTTCATCCTTCAACTGCTGACATACTAGGCACTTGGCTACAAACTCTACCTCCACTCGCTTTACCCCAAGCCACCAAAACTGACTACTCAGACGTTGGTACATCTTGGAAACTCTCGGATGCACCGCTAGGGGTGAATTGTGGAAATCACCAGGAACTCTCTCATGCATCGTCTCCGGAACAAAAAACTTCCCTATGAAAAGCATCTAATTCTGACCATCCTCCTTCCACCCTTCCGGAGCATCGCTATGATTAACCTAGTCTCCCATTACTTCAGTCTCTATGTCTCCCCACTGAGACTCCTCCACCTTCCATAGGAGAGAGGATTGCACTACCATCTAAAACAGAAAACCTCTACAACCACCCTCCCTTACATCTAGGTGCAGGGCAGCCAACTCCTTCATTGACTTCGAAGCATCTGCTGACTCTCGAACTGCATCCTTCCGTGACTTCCTGCTCAAGGCATCAGCCACCACATTCCCTTTTCCTAAGGTGTAGGAAATATTGAAGTCTTAGTACTGAAGGAACTCCATCCACCTTCGCTGCCGTAAGTTCATGTCCCGCTGGGAGAATATATACCTCACGATTTTGTGATCTGTGAAGACCATGAAGCACTCCCCGATGAGGTAATGCCGACACAACCTTACTGCGAACATGACCGCCACAAGCTTTAGATCGTGGGTGGAATAATAAAGATCATGGGGACGTAACTGTCTAGACCCATAAGAGATTACCCCTTGTCATTACTTCAGCACACACCAGTGGCCTTTTCCTGAAGCATCACATAACACCTCATACGCCACCCCTTCTTCTGGAAACCTCAGCACTGGGGCACTTACCAACTTATCCTTAAGATAGCTAAAGGCTTCCTTACACTCCCTATCCCATACGAAGCCTGGTCCTTCTTGTTCAAAGCTATCAAAGGTGCTGCAACTTGGGAGAAGTTGGGTACGAACCTCCAGTAGTAATTTTCCAGTCCAAGGAAACTACGAACCTCTGCCATGTTCATGGGTACTGCCCAAGAAACAACCACCTCAACCTTTGATGGGTCCACCGCTATTCCCTGATCGGACACCACGTGCCCAAGGAAGTGCACTTATCGCATCCAGAATTTGAACTTGGACAATTTCCCATAGTGTTGGTGTTGTCGGAGGGCATCTAAAACTGTTCTCAGGTGATCAGCGCGATCCTCCTCTGACCTTGAGTAGATCAGGACGTCGTCAATAAACACGACTACAAACCGACCCAAGTATGCCTAGAAGACGAAGTTCATGAGTTCCATGAACACAGCTGGTGCATTCGTAACACCGAACGGTATGAATACAAACTCAAAGTGTCCATAGCTACATCTGAAGGCAGTCTTTGAGATGTCACCCTCCTTCCCCCTCAAATGGTGATATCCAGACCGCAGATCAATCTTAGAGAACCAAAATGCTCCCCTCAACTGTTCAAAGAGATCATCTATCCTCGGAAGAGGGTAGAGATTCTTGACCATCACCTGATTCAGTCTCCTGTAGTCTATGAAAAGCCTTAGACCACCATCTACCTTCCATGAAAACAAGACAGAAACACCCCATGGTGACACACTAGGTCGAACAAAACCCTTCTTTATCGGATCTTCAATCTAAATTTGCAACTCCCGCAACTCAGACGGCGCCATCTGGTAGGGAGCCATCAAGATCGGGCCGACACCAGGTTGCAAGTCTATCCCGAAATCAACATCACGTCGAGGGGGGTACAGTCTCCACATATTCAGGGAAGACGTCCATGAACTCACTGATGATCCCTAGGACTTCTATCATTTCTGCATCCACTGACTTCACTGATAGTTCAGCTAACAAGGAAAGGAGGGGCTCTTCTGGCCTGCTGCTTTTCTGGAAACCCCGCCCACCGATGAAAGTTACACGTCCGCCACCCAAATATGAAAACACAATCCTTCCTCAGAAGTAGTCAATGATGACACACATAGAGAACATCCATTCAATGCCTAGGATGACTTCGTATGGTTGTATATTCAATAGTAGAAGATCCCTGATAGACTAATGTGGCCCTATCATAAGTCTACACCCTCGACAAACATTAATCAAGTTGGTCTGACCTCCGAATGGCTTGCTCGGATCAAGGGGCACTGGAAGTCTATCAACATCTAAACCCAGATCATGAGCCAGACTGCATGCAACAAAGGAGTGTAATGCTCCTATATCGAGCAAGTCATAGGAAAGAGTACTAAACAAGTTGATCATACCTCGAACGACTTATGGCCCTGCTGGAACTGCTACCTCTGCGGTGTGCAACTACCCACACACATCTCCTCTACCTCTCAGATATTGGCCACCTCCTCGACCATGCCCTGGCCGAGGTCCTTGAGGGGCACCCTGGGGTTGGCCTCCTCCCACCACGTCGGGTCTCAGATGGGTGGGAGCTTACTGCCCCAGCTCATGCTAAAAGGGCCTAGCTAGAAATGGCTGCTGCTGAGGTGGGTGTTGAACCTTAAAACCCCCACTGTACTGCACTCTATCCGGGAACTGGTTATAAAGGTACCCATGGCTTCCATAGAGGAAAGCATCTTGGTCCTGGGCCCGAAAGGAAAGGGCGAGGACCGGGAGATCAGAACTAGAACTGCTGAGGCCAACTCCCTACTGGTCGGAACCTAGAGGGCCTAAATGATGGAGGCCTGCTGTTGAAGGCCTTCCCCTTCGACGAGCCCAACTGGATACCCTCTCACGGTACACCTCCCAACATGTGAATCATTTCCACCACTTCATCCTTCTTATGGACCTCAAAGTATGTCTGTAAGGTGAAGGGAGTAACAACATACTGAAGAGAAGGTCAGAAGTGTCTCCTCCAAATGTCTTGCCCGAGACTCCTCGTCTCGAAGGAGGCCATGACAAAATAGGAGGAGATCCTTGAACTTGATCCCAAACTCTCTCACTAACATGCTCCCCTACTAGAGGGAGAGTAGATCCTGGCTCTTCTCAGCCTTCATCATGGAAGAGAGGAATTCCGCCCGAAACTCCGTCTCAAGGTCAGCCCATGTAACCTCTGCCTCCCTCTTCTCCCCGAGGTAGAGCGTCCACCACTGAGGCACTTCTCCCCGCATCTGGATTATAGCCAGAGGAACAAAGTACTCTATCGGAGCCCAAATCAAGCTGAAAGCTATCACTAACTCCTCTAGCCATCTCTCTGTCTCCATGTCTGAGATGCTACCCTCGTACTCCATGAGGGTCTGCCGCTGAAAGGCATGAAGCATCCTCTTCCACAGATCATCCTCCTCCTCTTGGTCAATCCTATTCCAATCGGAAAAGGAAACCCCCTAGGCTTCGATCGCCCACACTACTCCTGGTCGTCTCCTAGGTGCCATAACTGTAAGGTAAACAAGGAATGCATATGCCCGAGTAGTTTAGAATATTGTTCTTAAATTTTCTTAAGCTTTTTATTCATTTTAAATCCCAAAATACCCATGAAACACAAGAACACAAGTCATTATGATGCATGTACCTTCCCTTGGGTCTCTACCCTCCAATCAATGTAGCCTTACTTGGTGGTTCGGTAGTCCCAGATTCCTTGCATTGGATCATGGGGGGCCCTAAAATCCCATGTCCTAGCCGGTCTTCCCTCGCCTACTTCACGTACCAAGATTGTCCAACACTGTTTCCATTCCATCCCATGTAATCCTCTCTATGGCTAACTCCGAACTCCATCCTATCTCTCAACCTCCTGCCTCTGATACCATTCTGTCATGACCCACCTTCACCAAGATGAGAGTAGGAACAACAGGATGCCAGACCCTTCCTTCTTCAAGTTGAAGGAGAGATAATGACCCTCGAGACCCACCTTCAATAGGTCCTGGAGTGGCGACTAGTACCAAGGGTATATAATCACACACAACATGTAATGAATTACCCTTTATATTTAATAGGATCGGGAGATAAGATGGTAAATCACAAAAAAACCAAAATTAGATGTACAGGTAAAGCCAAAACAAACCATTCTCATATGCATGTTCCAAAAGAAAATGATACAAAATTAAAAGGAAACCCCAGAAAAAGGATTACCAAAAGAAAGAAAAACAGCAACAACAACTGTCCCAACGTCTGAACTAGTACGACCCTGCATGATCCCTGAATTCCTCCTGGAAACATGAAAACGGTTTTATATACGTAGGGTGAGCATACAAGTATACCCATTAGGGAAAACAAAAATCTCTCCTGCACCTGTGGGGAGGAATTATAATGCCCCGTGAGAAAAGAGATAACTGAAACACCTTGCAAGGAAAACTATCCACCCAAGCCTCACCAAGGGAAAATCCTCAAATAACGCAAGTCAGGTAATGTATAGTAATAGAACATTTATATTTGGGTATCCCACGCCACTTTCCCACTAGTTATTGAAGACATCCTACGCATAGAACCGCTCCCACCATTCTCACTGCAGTCCCACTGCCACAAACCGCCCTCACACACCTAGGCCACAACCACGCATCCCTCCCGCAAACACCAGGTCCACAACAACCACGCATAACCAAGTCCACAAACACCTGATCCAGAACAACTACTTCCACGCTCGAAGACACCTGGGACTCATCCCATTGACACTTGAGAAACAACCTGCCTGCACACAACTGGGAAACCACCACAACTACCCTGCCTGAAGAATCTTGGGCTATAATGGACCACAGGCCATCACAGCATACCCAATGAGTCTTGGGCTATTCGGGAAAGGGAGTAGAAAAGAAGCTAATAACCATCCACTCATAGGAGTGTTTGGAAAAACACCCTCCCCCATGAAATGGGGGTGTTCAAAACTAAGAGCTCAACTAGGGTGGGGCGCGAATAAGAAACATAAGAACTACAATTATATAATTTATATAACAAGCACTCATCCCAACCCAGGAGTTCCAAAACCAACTTAAGCACAAACATCCTCATTACTATTCATTCACAAGAAACACTGAACCCACGACCATGTCACCACTCATCCCAGAAAACAATACCCAATTGAGTTCATTCTTGTTTTCATGTTCAAGTGATCCCATTTAAGTATAATTTGCACTACTGGGAAACTAATAGGCATAACCACAAGCCAGAGACAGAGAAACACCCAAACTGCAATTTAAGCATTCACACCTGATTCTCTTGTAAAGTCACAACAATAAAGGGATATGTGAGATACCTCAAAGTACTGGAACCAAACCAAGCCTCGAGATACAACCCCACAAGGCTTCAGATTTACAACCAACAACCGTGCCACAACAGAGGATCCCATTCCCATCCACATCACCCCATAAGCATCAAGTAGAACAACACACCTACTACCAAAATAGAGTAGAGAAACATCCAGGTTCAAGAACATCATTCATTAGGTTCTTCTTTCTATTGGTTAAACGGGGTGACCACACAAGGATTGATGTTCGCTAGGCATCCATTTAACCAACTGAGTTTATGTTATTAACCAATTTCCATGTTACAGTCATTTAATCATCACATAAGACAATGGTTCATTAGTGCACAAGGAAAGACCACCAATGGCCATGATTTTCATTGAGCATAATCCCATACAGTTCACAACATATAACAATTATAAAAGAGTACATCAGAATTATCAAACTCATCCCATCATTCTTTAACAGTCTTCTTATTATCTTTTTTAAGGTTTGGTTTCATCCATTCACACAGAAACAGTGGCATACCCACCCCGCATGATACACAGTAAGGAGAGACGAAGGAAAATCCATACCTGGTTGATCAAGGATCAAAGTTATTCTCCACGCGCCAAGAACTGGGGATGCGTGACTTGCAGGGGAGGAACGTCGGGGACTCCAAGAGTGAGAAGAAAGGCTCAAGCATAGGTGCACCACTTGCCTCAGGAAGGGGAACTCCAAACACACAAATAAGAAAAGGAGACTCGCCAAGAGGAAGAAGAATGAATTTATAGTGTGATATAATGATGAAATCCTGTTGTTACATGATATAAAATTTTGAACAGATATAAATTCAGATCGTGGTTTCACCACGTGGTTGGGTGGTTACACATGATGGAATTAATTTTCATTTAACAATTCTCCACAAAGAGGTGGTCATAACGGCTATGCATTAAAAAAATTTCTTTAACCATAAGGAAACGTGTAATAGGGGCGGATCTGGAAGGTACGGGGAAGGGTGTGACACCGAGGAAGAACCACATGTTTTGGTATGTTAAGGATTGACTGACTCTTAGGGGATTTTAGATATTGTTTATGGGCTTTAAATGGTTTTGAAAGGGGGAATTAAATCATCTTTATGCCAAAATATATGTTGTGGGAGAAGAAAAGTCAGGAACTGGGAAAGAATGAAGACCGCTCGGTGAGGACACGGTGCCACCATAATGGTGCCACTCTCACGGTGTGACCGTCACAGTGGAGCCGTATTTTGGCAATATAATGGACGAGGTGGGTCTGAACTATTACATCAGAAGTTATGGTCCTTGTAATTGGATCATGGTTACATAATCTCCATAATCTTAACTATGTCATAAGTATCATATTTGATCATTATATACACTTTTATAATCATTCATATAACATGGTGATGAAAAATAAAGCACACAACATTTTGGATATGGTAGTATATATGTACGCACGAGTAATGTTTCCACTTTTCTATGGATTGAATAAAATAAAGGTAAATAATAATTCCCATTTATAAAATCATTTTCACATATATTTATTAAATCAATCCTATTTCTATCGATGAAAGGTGGAAATGAAAACTGAATCTTGTCATAAATATAATATATCTACATTAAATCCATCATAAAAACCAACAATGAAATATGGTATTGGAAAACGAATCATATTTCTATGTGGAGGTGGTAGTCCACATGTACAGACAAGAGATAATTTTATTTTTCATTTTTTAAAATTGGTGGAAAATGGTTGTTCCATAATCATAATAACACCTCAATACATTGATGATACTTGATTCATTATGTTAGTATGGATATAATAAATTTATAGGAAGTAAAATAAGAAATAAACATGAGAAGGGTTGGGTAAGGAAATTAATTTCTCATTGAGTGACATCCTTTGGTTTACACCTTAAGCCTTACTAGAATGGCCTTTGAAGAATAATATATGATCTAATACATGATTAAGGAAGCTAGGAAGGGATTTGATAAGGGAAAGGTTGAATTAAGTGGCTCAAGAGCTGTGAAGAAGATATAAGAAGTGGTGGAATTTTATAAGTGAGGGGAGTGACACTCTTGTAATTATTAAATGTTTTAAATTAATACAAGGTATTATTCATGGTCATGTGAAACCAATATAACGACCTAAATTTTTCATCACATGATTATTACATAATTTTTAAGATAAACAACATAATAACGATACAATCTAGGATCCAAAGGTTTAGTATCTTAGGTAAATTCAGATCAAAATTTATTTTTACATAATATAACTAAAACATTATTTAATTACATATTTAATATCCTCTTAGTGTACCTCACTTTCTCTTTATTACAAGCAATCACCTAAGGATATACATCAATTAAAGGGGTGAGCTAAAAGCTCAGTAAGAGGATGAATAAGGGATATGAATCAATATAACAAGGGTGAGCATAATCATAAAAATACTATCATCATAACAGGATCATCATCAATATATTGGTGGAAATATGTTATAAAAGCATGTAACATAGAAGTTCATTAAAATGATACATCTTGTCTTAGTGACCAAATACCACACATAACTGTGAAAAAATATAGCATCATGTTCATGTATAAAATTTGTGAATAATCATAAAATCATATTTATGAAAAAATATATAATTATGTTCATGCATATTAAACATTATCTCATGAGATAAATCACATTACCTAATGCATTGGAGGGATATAAAATTCCAGGCCCACCTGTCACACCATAATATGTACATAATCATGAATTACATATAGAACGTATAAAAATTATAGTCATGAAATAAATCCAAGTAAGATAATGGATTTTATAAGGATTTCATAAAGTTTACATTTAGGAATAAATTTTTTTCCCAAATGAATAAGGGAAATCATACTTGGACAAAAAACATCATTATTCTTGAGTGGACAGGAATCATTTCAAGAGGGAAAAAAAGAAGATGTTTTTGAAATTTAAGTCACTTTGAAAAAACATTTTTTATAATAAAAAATTAGGACATTTTAACAACATGTATATCCCTTAAAATGTTAAAGTAAATGTTAGGTACAAAATATAAACATTCATATTATGGAAGATATGATAAACCAAAGAAGTGAATTGAGTTCGAGAATACCCTTACCTTAATTCCCACTTTATTTTGATGATTTTCCACCGCATAAATAATAAACATATAATTATTAAAACATAGGGAATTATTTTAATTTCTCCCGCTATTTATCTATAATAATTATTGTATTATATTTCATAACAGTCATGAATTGTTTTGATATCATGTTTTCCTTATATTTTCCTCTTTTGTTTTAATTTCTCTAATTTTGTTCAAAGATGTTATACATGAGTAGAATTAATTCAAGAATATTATAATAAATTTAATTACATGTTTATATATAATATATAGTTCATTATATACATTCATGACTATGGTTGTAAGAGTTTGCATGGAAATGTATTCGTAGGTGGTTAACCGACCTTTAAGGGGACATTGTCAAAAGAACAGGAAAGAAAATTTTAAAATTTATATATATTGAAAATATGATACTTATATTAGGTTTAAATAATTAATATAATGTTAAATTATTTCCTAATTAATCTTATATGGATTTATTTTGAAAGGGGTTTCAGAAGAAAAAAAAATATTTTATCGATACTTACTTATTCCTCGATGTAGTTTCTCTTGTACGTCACCAAAAACCCCTTGATGCTTGGGGTTGTATTACTCTACAATATACCTAATGATTATAAGGATATTGATAGAAAGGACTTTTCTAGAGATTAGTATTTGTAATTTGAGGTATGATTGTTTTTTCAACGGGAGGGAGAGGGGTTATTTATACTTTGGGAAGGGGTATTTTTATAATAGAATATTAAATAAAATAATATAGAAAAGGTAAAATATTTAATAGTGATTTTTTGACATTATAATTCATATATAAATACGAAATAATGGTTTTTAAGACTTAAAACCTCTTTATAATTAAAATTAATTATTTTATTAAGAATAAGAGTTGAAAGAATGAAAAAATGTTGTCTTAAAGGATCACTTTTGACTTTAGGTTTTGGAAAATACTTTTTAGGTTTGAAATTATTGTTTATTTTATTTTAATGAATAATTTATGAAATTAAATATATCATGTACAAAACTAATTTTATATAAAATTTTATTTCATTATTACATCATGAATGATGTAATTTAAGATACACTAGTTATATGAAAAACAATATTTATACTATTCAACTGAAAAGTGAAGTATTTTAGAAAATTACCAAAAAACCACCATTGTAAAATTTTGGATTTATGATTTAATAAATGATATTAATTTTCTCAAAATGAATTTAAAATATTGCTAATTTTATGTTTTAATATAAAAATTATGATTTTTTTGAAATACATTAAAATACAGTTTATTAAAAATGTGTTTATTTTTTCTTTGAGTTTTTAATCATGATATTGATTTTTTAGCATTATATTATTTATATTTATATAAACTAATAATAATAAATATAATTTATATCAAAATATATTATTTAGGGGAAAATTTTCTTTTTCAATGGTCATGTTACTATTCCCAACAGTCATGTTATTATTTCAATGGTTACATAACTATTACAATGGTCACATTTCCTCCAATATATACCACTTAAATATTTCACTAAATATTTCGGAAAATTCATCCCATGTTTATATATTTTCATTTTCTAAGATTTTGATTCGTTTACTAATATTTTTCTTCATTTATATAGTGTTGGCTGTGAGAGTGATGATCCTAGAATATTTGGGTGATCCATATTTTTCCAATTTAGATTTTATATTTTATATTTTTTTTTCTAATTATAATTTTTTCAATTTGAAATATTTTTTTAGTTGACTAATGTAATGATCTTTATTAATGAGATTCTTATATTGGATGCTTGTTTGGATATGGTGGCGGCCATCAGGTTTCTCTCGATGATACAATGTCTTTTGTTTTCAGATTTCGTGAGATCGATTATTTTGGTGGTCACTGGTTTGATGTTGGATGACGAAAACTTAGGGGGATGGTTTTTGATAGCCTCATCCACAATCTTTGGCAGGTGCGGTGGTTGAACGACGAAGTCGAAAGCGGTGATAGATGGTGATGATGATATGATATTGATGATGTTGATGGCAGCTGACTTGACTTAGGCTGATATTCTTGGGTGTCGTAAGATGTTTAAATTTAGAAATGTAAATATTAGTGTCTTTTGGTTTCGATTCCAACTCACCCATAAAGCGGGTTTTAGAAAATCAAATATAAAATGAATTTCAGGTGGTATGTGTATAATATTATTTAATATAATAAAACATAAATTTTATTGAAGAAATTTTTTTACTAAAAAACACTAGTTTGTTACATTTTCCCCTCGTTAAAAATTTCATCCCCAAAATTTCAACTTATATTCTCAGTTGAGAATAGATAAGAGTAATTTTGTTTCATTCATTCCTATGGTTCTCAAGTTGCCTCTTCATCCATATGGTTCTTTCACAACACTTTGATAATGTGAGTTGTCTTGTTGCATAGAACTTTGTCTCTATGGTTCAATATCTTCACTCGTAGCTCCTCATATTAGAGTTCATTCTCCAGTTGGACCACCTCTGGATTCAGTTCATTTGAGGGATCCAACATGTACTTCTTCAAGAGAGATATATGGAACACATCATGATCTTGAGCCATTTTTGGTGGAAGTTCTAGCTGATATTTCACTACTCCTATGTAATAAAGGATCTAAAAAGGGCTAATGTACCTATTATTAAGCTTCCATTTCTTTCCAAATATCACGAATCTCTTCCAATGTGATATTTAAATGAAAATTTTTTCTTCAACATCGAATTTTAGGTCCCTTAGATCTTTGTCGGTATAGTTATTTTTCTGAATCTAAGTAGAATTTATATGTTGTTGGATGGATTGAAAATTCTTTTCCATCACATTCACAAGGTCAGGTCCATACATCTTTTTTTCTCCAACTTCATCCCAACAATTTGGAGTTCTACATCGCTTCCCATAAAGAGATTCATATTTATCCATTTGAATACATTAGTGTAATTTATTGTTATATTAGAGCTCATCCAATGGGAAATTTGTATCTCATCTACATTTTAATTCCATTGAGAAGTTTCTTAGCATGTACTAATGTGTCTAAATAGTCCATTCAGATTGCCTATCGGTTTAGGGGTGATGGGTTGTGCTGAAATTCAATTTAGCACTAAAAACATGTTGAATAATTCTCTAGAATTTTGAAATAAAACTTGGATCCTGATATGAGACGATTGAAAGTGGAACCCCATGCAGCCTCACCACTTCCTTTATGTATATCTTGAAAAATATTTCTAGCAATAAATCTTCTCAAATGGAGATGAAGTGGGTAGTGTTGGTGAGTCAATCCCCCAAAACCCATATCATATTGTTTCCTTCAGATGAATTTGAGAGACCAGTGACAAATTCCATTGGGGGAATTCTCCCATTTCTACATGATTATATTAAATGGTTGCATCATTCCTTTAGAATTTTGTTACTCGGCTTTAACTTTCTGGCATACTAAACACTGTGAGATAAACTCCATAATCTCTTTCTTCATGTTGTCTCACCAAAAGAGTTCTTGAATATCATGGTAAATCTTGGTTCTTTCGGGATGGATAGAGAAAGATGATCAATATGAATTTTTCAATATCTTTTTCTTTATCTCTAGTGATGTAGGAATGAAAAGTCTTGTTAAAAATATAATTATAGAGTTCTCATTGATGTGGAACTCATGAGGTTTTTCTTCCATTAATACTTTCTCCTTATTTTGAATATCCAAATCTTCTCTTTGTTCCTCCTTGATCTTCTCATAGATAGAAGATTGTGTAATAAATTTAGAAACGTAGGATGTATTACCTAACATTATGATTTCCAAATCTATACTTTGAATATCCAAGAATATGGGGTCTTTCTAAATCTACATCATGGATAGAGTTTTGGGTTATTTTCTTCTAAGACCATCAGCTTCCTTATTCAAAATTTTTTAGATGGCAGTGAATAGAGAAATCATAGTCCTTGATTAGCTCTAAACATCTTCTTTGACACATGTAAATCTACTTCTGTTTGAATATATACTTTAGACTCTTATGATTGGTATATATGTCACACTTCTCACCATAGATATAGTGTAATTAAATCTTCAAGTCAAAGATCATAACTGCTAACTTTAGATCATGCATTGGTTAGTTTTGTTCATGGATCTTTAACTTTAATGAGGCATTGACTATCACTTTATCATTATTAATGAGTATTAAACCCAATACTTTCTTTTATTCGTCACTATATAACACAAAACATTCTCCACCGGTGGTAGTGTGAGCATAGATGCAGTGATTAGCCTCTTCTTTAGATTCTTAAAGATTTCCTTACTTTCTTTTATCCAGGAATACATTACCCCTTTCCATGTTAACATAGTTAATGGGATACACAATCATGATAAATTTACAAAAAATATTAGTAGTACACTGCTAAGCTAATAAAACTAAATATTTTCATGACACAAGTTGGTCTAGGCCATTCCTCACCTGTCTTTTTCTTAGAAGGACCCACAGATATTCCCTCACTTGCAGGCATGTTCCCCAAGAATGTGACTCGCTGCTGTTGGGCGGAGAAAGAAAGGAAGTGATGGTAAGAGGGGGGTGAATTGACTTTTAAAAATTAAATAACAATTTAAAATCAAAGTTGAAAGTGCAGCGGAAATGAAATAGGCAAGACACAAAATTGATAACGGAGTTCATCTTAAACCCAAGCCTACGTCTCCGCTCCCAACTCAACCGTTGAGAGATTTACTACCGCTTGCTTTTCAATGGTTTTAGCAAGAAACCCACTAGACTTTTCAGGTTAGTCTAGAACCTATTACAGCTTTCTTTTAGTGGTTATGCAAGAACCCACTTGCTTTCAATGGTTGAGCAAGAACCCACTATCCTTCTTACAGGTGAAGGCTAGCTCACCTCTATCTCAAGCCTTTTAAAGGAAAGGCTTGACTAACCTCTTCACACCTTGAAGGTGGTGTGAGAACCCAAAAGAGAGGATGAGAGAAAGAGATGGGGTTTGTAGGCACAAACCCAAAATGATGCTCAAAAATGATAAAACAATGAAAAACCGTAATGGGGCGGTGAATTGCCTTTTAAAAATTAAATAACAATTTAAAATCAAAGTTGAAAGTGCAGCGGAAATGAAATTGGCAAGACACAAAATTGATAACGGAGTTCGGCTTAAACCCAAGCCTACGTCTCCGCTCCCAACTCAACCGTTGAGAGATTTACTACCGCTTTCTTTTCAATGGTTTTAGCAAGAAACCCACTAGACTTTTCAGGTTAGTCTAGAACCTATTACAGCTTGCTTTTAGTGGTTATGCAAGAACCCACTTGCTTTCAATGGTTGAGCAAGAACCCACTAGCCTTCTTACAGGTGAAGGCTAGCTCACCTCTATCTCAAGCCTTTTAAAGGAAAGGCTTGACTAAACTCTTCACACCTTGAAGGTGGTGTGAGAACCCAAAAGAGAGGATGAGAGAAAGAGATGGGGTTTGTAGGCACAAACCCAAAATGATGCTCAAAAATGATAAAACAATGAAAAACCATAATGGGGAAGTCTTGGGCGCCAATGGATTGAAGGAGTTGATGAAGAGCGCTCCCAAGCTTCTTTGGTGGTGCTCCTTGGATGTGGAAGTGTGTTGGAGCAAGTGGGGTTCCTTGAAGGAATCCGCCGGAGGTTTGCCAAATGATGGAAAATGTTCCTGTGGGATTCCGTATAGTTCCGACAATGTTCCTTAGGCTTCCGGGGGTTCCTAGTCCTTTATTTATAGAGGGGGAACCCTCAATTTGCCTTTGGAGGTCTTCGGAGCCGTTGGAGGGCAAGTGGACAGGTCTGGTCAAAGATCAACGGCTAGTTTGACTGGCTCCACCGGCTGACCGGTGCTAGGCCACCGGTTGGCCGGTGCTTGCAAAAAGGAGGGGCCTTTGGGCTCAGGCACCACCGGCTGGCCGATTAGGAGGCCACCGGTTGGCCGGTGCGAAGGCAGTAGCAAATACTATTCAATCTGGGTGCCACCGGCTAGCCGGTACTGTGGCCACCGGTTGGCCGGTGCTAAGGCAGTGGCTCAGCCTTCTGTCTGGGTTCCATCGGTCGGCCGGTGGTGAATCCACCGGTTGGCCGGTGGACTGAATTTCAGTCCACTATTCTTCCTTTTCTACTTCTTGCTCCTGAAATTATGCCTATTAACAAAAACACTTGAAAACAAGATTAGATAAATAATTGAGTGATTGTGATCATGAAAATAAAACCACGAGGGGTACGAGAGGTACAACAATCTCCCCCTATTTTGATGATCACAATCACCAAAACAAACAATGTAAAAAGACTAAAATGAAAGGCATTCTTTAAAAGATTTTCCCCCCAATCATCCAAGAATTTCTCCCCCTTTGTGATTATCAAAATAGCATGGGGAATAAAACTTGATTGAGGGAAACATTTGAAAAACAAGATAGAATTTTAAACCAATTGAAATTTTTGAAAATTGAATTGAAAGTTTTGAATCGAAATGAGAATTTTGAAATTGAAAAAAAAGGCTTAAATAAACCTAACTCCTCCTAAATAAAAACAACAAATCACCGGGGAGAGGTTTTTGAAACCGAAACAAATTTTGGCCCGGAGAGACTCGCTAGGAGGGATTTTTCAATCCACACTTGTCTAGTGGCGGGTCTTCTCCTATAAAATTCATCATTTAAGAAAAACGTTTTGGGCCTACCATACCGGGAATTTTTACAATTGCACTCATAAATTAAGTGCCCGGGTTTTTTTCAATAATTACAAAATTTAAATTGGGAGCTCCCCCTTACAAAAATAGTTGGAGCATGGGAAGAGGAAGCTTTCTTGGAATAGCCAAGCCCTTCGGTGGTTCTAGATACGCGTTGGGAACCTAGAAATTTGGTCAAATTTTGTTCCCCTTGGTTGAACTTAGATAAGGATTCCCTTAAATCTTTGATAGTTGATTCCATGGAATCAATATTGGGAAGGTTTTGGATTTTGAGGGTCAACTCTTCCTTCTCTTTGAGAAGTTGTTCTTTTTCGGAAGAGAGTTTTTTGAAATTCTTTTTTAAAGCAACAAATTTGGAAGAAAGTTCGTGAAAACCATCCTCCAATTGATCTCTAGCATGTTGGAGATCCTCGTAAGACATGTGATTGAAAGAATTTGAAGAACAAGAGGAAGAGGAGTCGGAAGAGGTTACCTCATGAAATGCCATTAGGCATTTGTTACCGTTGTCACTTGAGGAGGAGGAGGAGGAGGATGTGGAGCTATCACTCCATGTGGCCTTGAATGCCTTCTTCTTCTCCTTTTGCTTGGCCTTTTTCTTGTTGAGTGGACAATCGGGCTTGTAATGGCCTTTCTTGCCACACCCGTAACATGTTACCTCGGGCTCGGATTTTTCGTTGGTTTGAGCCTTTCGAGCCTTGCGGGATTTCTTCTTCTTGTGCTTCTTCATGAACTTGTGCATCTTGCGGGCAAGATTCTCCATTTCTAAATCGCCACTTGAAGAGGAAGATGAGGAGGAGGAGGAGCTTTCTTCTTGTTGAACCTTGAAGGCGATGTTCTTTGGAACTTTGATTGGTTTTCCTTCCTTTTCAGCTTGCCTCCTCATGGTGATTTCGTAGGTCATGAGGGATCCGATGAGCTCTTCGACCGGCATGTTTTTGATGTCCTTTGCTTCTTGGATTGTCGTGACTTTTGGAGCCCATGAGCTTGGAAGGATCCATAGGATCTTCTTGACCATTGTTTCTGCAGAAATATTATCTCCAAGGGATTTTCTACCATTGCAAAAGTCAGTAAAGCGTGTAAACATTTCAGAAATAGATTCGGATGGATGCATGGAAAAAGACTCAAAATCTTGACGGTACATGTCCAATCGAGTATCATTGACTTTGTTGGTCCCCTCATGGGTAACCTCCAATAGTTTCCAGATTTCATGTGATGTAGTGCATGTGGAAACTCGATTGAATTCATTACGCTCAAGGCCGCAATGAAGAGCGTTCATGGCTTTTCCATCAAGCTCGAAATTTTTAATATCGGCTTGGGTCCATTTGGATTCATTGGGAGAGGAGAGAGAATAACCGTGCATGACAATTTTATAAATGGGATAACCTATACTTCTATGAAAAGTGGTCATGCGGGTATTCCAATAATTATAGTCGCTTCCATCAAAGAATGGATCACGACCCAAAGAATAGCCTTCGGGGGCGAAAGAGGTTGAAGCCATCACAATGGATCTTAAATTTGAAACCGGTGAAGGTATTACTCAAACTTTCCTTTGATACCAATTGTTGGGCGGAGAAAGAAAGGAAGTGATGGCAAGAGGGGGGGTGAATTTCCTTTTAAAAATTAAAAAACAATTTAAAATCAAAGTTGAAAGTGCAGCGGAAATGAAATAGGAAAGACACAAAATTGATAACGGAGTTCGGCTTAAACCCAAGCCTACGTCTCCGCTCCCAACTCAACCGTTGAAAGATTTACTACCGCTTGCTTTTCAATGGTTTTAGCAAGAAACCCACTAGACTTTTCAGGTTAGTCTAGAACCTATTACAGCTTGCTTTTAGTGGTTATGCAAGAACCCACTTACTTTCAATGGTTGAGCATGAACCCACTAGCCTTCTTACAGGTAAAGGCTAGCTCACCTCTATCTCAAGCCTTTTAAAGGAAAGGCTTGACTAACCTCTTCACACCTTGAAGGTGGTGTGAGAACCCAAAAGAGAGAATGAGAGAAAGAGATGGGGTTTGTAGGCACAAACCCAAAATGATGCTCAAAAATGATAAAACAATGAAAAACCGTAATGGGGAAGTCATGGGCGCCAATGGATTGAAGGAGTTGATGACGAGCGCTCCCAAGCTTCTTTGGTGGTCCTCCTTGGATGTGGAAGTGTGTTGGAGCAAGTGGGGTTCCTTGAAGGAATCCGCCGGAGGTTTTCCAAATGATGGAAAATGTTCCCGTGGGCTTCCGTATAGTTCTGACAATGTTCCTTAGGCTTCCGGGGGTTCCTAGTCCTTTATTTATAGAGGGGGAACCCTCAATTTGCCTTTGGAGGTCTTCGGAGCCGTTGGAAAAGGCTTTGGAGCCGTTGGGAGGCAAGTGGACAGGTCTTGTCAAAGCCCAACGGCTAGTTTGACTGGCTCCACCGGCTGACCGGTGCTAGGCCACCGGTTGGCCGGTGCTTGCAAAAAGGAGGGGCCTTTGGGCTCAGGCACCACCGGCTGGCCGGTGAGGAGGCCACCGGTTGGCCGGTGCGAAGGCAGTAGCAAACACTATTCAATCTGGGTGCCACCGGCTGGCCGGTGCTGAGGCCACCGGTTGGCCGGTGTTGATGCAGTGACTCAGCCTTCTGTCTGGGTTCCAACGGTCGGCCGGTGGTGAAGCCACCGGTTGGCCGGTGGACTGAATTTCAGTCCACTATTCTTCCTTTGCTACTTCTTGCTCCTGAAATTATGCCTATTAACAAAAACACTTGAAAACAAGATTAGATAAATAATTGAGTGATTGTGATCATGAAAATAAAACCACGAGGGGTACGAGAGGTACAACAGCTACATCCAAAATTAATACTTGCTAAACTTAGCATGAATTTTATCCTTCATTAATGTCTCCATCACAATCCTTATATTCTTCAATGTTCCTTGTTACTCTTAGAGTATATGATAATATCATCGATAAAGACTACCACAAAATTTTCAAGACAAACTCTAAAGACTCTATTCATAAAATCCATGAATATTGCAGTGGAATTAATAAGTCCAAAGGAAATCACTGTGAAATAATAGTGTCCATGCCTTTTACAGAAAGTTGTATTATGAATATCATCCTTCCTCACCTCCAGTTAATGATATCCAAAATAAAGCTCCAACTCTAAGAAAAACTTTGCTCCATGAATTTGATTGAACAAGTCTTTAATCCTTAGTAGGGGATACCTGTTCTTTATAGTGATTTTATTGATCTATGATAATCGATACCCAGTCTCATTGATCCATCCTTCTCCTTTAAAATGATCACTTGCACACCCCAAGGTGATGCACTAGGGTGTGTGAACCCTTTGCCCAAATTCTCTTTGATATGCTTCTTTAACACTTTTAGCTCAATCGGGGCCATCCTATGGGAGAATTTTGAGATAGGAGTGGATCCAAGTATGATCTCTATTGAGAACTCTATCTCACAATATGTTGGAATTCTAGGTAACTATTCAGTAAATATATTAGTGCATTCCCTCACAGTGGGAATTTCAACCAGGTTGATTCCTTCCTTTGACTCAACCATTTGTTCAAGGTATGCTTCTTCACATGGTATCAACACCCACACAATTAATGAATTTTAAAAAGGGTATTCATGATCTTCCTTTCATTTATAAAGGTTCATTGGATGGTTTGTAATATGAAAATATATTTCCCTTTCAAAAAATTTGATTTTTTCTCTATATAACAAGATATAATCTATGCCCAATATAGCATCAAATTCTACCTAGGGAAGGAATAAAATATTCTCTAGAAGCATTTTTCCACATATGATGATAGGAGAAGAGTTCAACACTTGGGTTTCACTTATCACACCCATATGTTTTTTTACGGATATATCTACTTCAAGGTATTGAGGTTTTGGTCCAACAATTTTAGAAAACTAATAGGATATAAAGAAATGTGTAAAAATCTATTTAAATTAAAATTTATCTAGGAATGAGTAAATAATAATGATATCTTTCACCATTTCCTTTTATTGCTTCTGGTTCTACCATTCTCCTAGGAATAATTTTTTTGAACAAAGGGGAAGTCAAAAAATGATGAATAAATAATATATTATTTTGTGAATTTAACTCTAAATACATATCTTATGGGATCCCTATGTCTGTCATTTTTTTAAATAAATATTATTGGATATTTAAATATATTTAGATTTTTTTAAGTGTTATCATAAATTTTTTCTAATCCAAATTCTCAAATTAACTAAATCGTGCTTTGATACCAACTATAATGAACTGACTTTTTC
Source organism: Viscum album (assembly GCA_963277665.1). NCBI lineage: Eukaryota > Viridiplantae > Streptophyta > Magnoliopsida > Santalales > Viscaceae > Viscum > Viscum album. The sequence continues at coordinate 157,005,074 of OY728138.1, forward strand.
ATTATATAACTATACATCATATTTAAGATAAAAAAATAATAGAAATACAATCGAGGATCCAAAGGTTTAGTGTATGAGGTAAATTAGGCTCAAACATCACTTTTATATAATATAAATGAAACATTATTCAATTTAATCTTCTTTATCCTCTTAGTAGCCCTCATATTCTCCTTAGTACAAGTAATCACCTAAGGATATACATTAATGAAATGGGTGAGATGAAATCCCAATAAGAGGATGAATAATGGACATGAATCAATATAACATGGGTGATCATAATCATTTGCATCATATCATATGAATAGAATTTTCATCAACATAATGCGGTAAACATTTGATAGGGACCTGGAATGTAGTAATGCATAAAAATGAAACATCATGTTTTAGTGGTCAAATACCACACAAGCATCATGTTCATGCATATCATATTTTCATAATCATAAAATTATCTTTGTAAACTTATATAGAATCATGTTCACACATTTTATGACTTGACCCTAACTGGGGATCAAGCTACAACTACCCCAAGCCCGCCTCCATAGGCCAAGGGCTAGTGATCGGCGATGAAGGCATCATAGGGAGGACTTTTCCTAAGTACCTATACACACAAATGAAAACATCTCGATGAAAAACTGTAGATAAATAAAATTAAAATATGTGACAACTAGGGAACAAGAATGTATGTAAAAACTCTAGAAAATACAAGAGTATGGTAGTATAAACTGAAAGTAAAAGGGGGAAAATACCTACCCAACCAGAAAGATGTACCAACCTAACAAGATTTGAGAAGTAAAATACTAAGAGATACCATCTCCTAGTCTCCAAAACCCAACAACCATATGTGGTAGAGTGCACCAAGGTATCCCTAAGATCCTTTGTAATCCTTTCCAACCTATCTGTTGTATGCATAAGACACGACACATGCGGGAATAGCCAATGTAGGGGGGAGTATATACATACCCCTTAGGGAACCCTAAAAGTTGAAGGGGGGGAAGTAAGATACACAAAATGGTTAAACTATTAATTGGAACTAATGAAAAAGAATAGCACAACCCAAACTAAGAGAGAGAGAGAGTAACCTTTTCCACGAATAGGGTGATCAACACAATGTGTATATGGACTACACATCAATTCATTACCACCATTAGTAGTAGTGTGACCTCATCCATCCATGATAAGATAATCATAGAAATAATGTGGAATACCCCCTAAATCATTGAATCTCATGGAAGGATAGAATCCAAATCCAAAGGTATGGACATAGATGTATATATATACTCAATAAAAGAATATCAAAAAAGAGAGTAATGGGATCTCCATATCACAACTCATTCTCGAAAAAGAGTCTCCAAAAGTTCCAAAAATACATCAATGATACCCAGTATCTCACTTGTATTCCTAAAAGAAAACATCTAGGTCAAAAAACACCTCATCACTATACCACATAGTCGAGTGGGAACAATCTCCATGTAGAGGACCCATTCTCTTGTGCATCAAGGTGGCCAATCTACAAGTATCCATAGAGGACTTGTTCCTTAAAGAATTTGGAGGGGTCCACTCTAGTGTCATTAGGACTAGTGCCCCATATTATAGGGGGTTCCACTTGATAGGTAGAGTACTCCTGAGCATGTTGATGGGGGTTTATACTCTATAGGTCAAGGAACTATGACCTAGTGTATTAGAAAGTTCCGCTCTGGTCAATGACAACCTGTATTCTGATGCGATGGGGGTCCACTTAATAAGTAGAGGAATCACACCAAAGGTGATGGGGGGTTACACTATAGTTTCATGGGGACCCATTCACTAGTTCGATAGGGGTTTCCACTACGGTCATCAAGTAACTAATCCCTATTTTATTGGGGAGTTATGTAACGACCCGAATCCGGAGCCCCTCCACTGGTGCCCCATACCCAGTTCGCCACATGACCTCAAGCACGTTTCCACAAATGCCAGAGGCGGCCAACTAATAGTGAGGTCCCAGGTGAGTCAGTGGGGAAACTATGCCCTCATTCAGTAAAGTATACAGTGGAAAAACAATAGTCAATAGCGGAAGTAGTAACAACATGCATACCAACCGAAACCAGACAGTGGAAGCAATGAAATACATATAGTAATTATGATAATGATGCAATAGGTACAAGTATCTAAAGAAAACCACAAACACAACAACGTGCTGAAATACAACTGAAACCAAGTGAAAAAGAAAAACAAAGAAAGCTCCTCAGCATCACGAGCCACGGCTCGGTCCCATGCTCCCCAGCTTCAGTGCAATCAAGAACCTGAAGTAGAAGGGCGCTTGCCCTTATCTATACCTGCAGTAACATAGTCTGTTTGGGCCCAAAAGCAAGTCCCAAACATGGTGTGAGATACAATACCAGTAGGCAATCACCCAAAGATTTGTGCCTAATAGTCAATGAATACATGGCAGAAACAAAACAAAAAGCAGTAAACAGAAAAGCAAAAGTAGCTACAATCCACAGTTCTGGAAAACAAAGTACACAAGTAAACAGCTAGCAACAAAAGAAGAAACAAGTAACCATCTGGGTAGCTCTCATAGTCTAACCCATATGGTTCAACCTATAAGTACTAGAAACCCTCTGGGTAGAACACACAGTCTCACCCCTTTGGTTCTGCTACGTAATTAAGAAGACTATCTGGGGAAGCACTCACCGTCAATTCCCCTTATAGTCTCGTATCGTGCTAAAGGATCTCTAGGGAAGCACTCAACATCAATTCTCCATGTTCCCCGCACCATGGATCGACAGACTCTCTAGGGAAGCACTCAACGCCAATTCCCCCTATTGTCTCGCATCACAATTAAAAGACACTCTGGAGAAGCCCTTCCATCAATTATCACTTTGGTATACTACTCTAGGTTCTCACAGTCTTGAGTGGGAAAGTAAAACAAGCTCAGTACGCGTGCATCATCCAAGTAAACCTCAATAACTACTTGGCTATCAAATAAGGTTCAACAACATAAAAAGTAACAGTTCCACTATCCTACGACTAGTCATGGGAACTGAAAAAACCCCCAACAGAAAAAACAAGCATGGAAAAGAAACCTGAGCACAAAATAAATTACTCTACTCACAAGCAATAACCTCTACTAAAACAATAAAGCAAAGTAGGAAAATAGCAAGGCAAAATATGAAACACGCAATACCCCGTTCAAGGGTATTGGTGGAATTTGCACATAATACTCATTGAAATTCTACAGAAAGGCACAAAAAACCTACCTCGATCCTAGGAGATCGATATATGTCAACCTCGACGACAGATTCCCCTTAGAATGGCGTAGATCAGAGAAAACGCACAAAATGTTCATCACACGATAACTTGGAAATGAGGGGGAATTAGGAAACAAGGATAGAGAAGAAGGAAGAACTCACCACTGCGATTCCAACGCAATCGACCGTGCTCGAATCGGAGAACAGACAACGAGGCGTGAGCCCGTCGAAGATCCGTTCATATGGTCGCTCTCAGACGGACGAAATATGGAGAAGAAGACGAATTTGGGGGTTAGGTGCGACGTCAGTCCGTTTAATGAAAAAAAGTACACGGCGTGTACTTCTAAAGTACACGGTGTGTACTTCAATTTTTTCTGTACTCTGAATTAATCGGTCTCCACATCTTCCTTACACACCGTGTGTGTGGCCCTGGCACGGCCAGCACACGGCTTCGAGCCGGGGAAGAGTACACGGCGTGCACTCAGAAAGTACACGGCGTGTACTTCTGAAATTTCCAGAAAATTTATTTTCCATAAAAACTCCAGAAAAAAGGAAAACATACCTGAACGAAGATACGGGTTTTTACAAACTTCCCCTTTTAAAGAAATTCATCCCTGAATTTCCCAAACAAGGTGGAGAAGAAGAAACCCCGAACAGCTCCAGCCACTACGATCATACATCGACCTCCCTCTCCCAGGTCTCGTCCTGTACTCGCCCATGATGCCATAGCACTCGTACCAGAGGAACATACTGCCCGCGGAGAACCTTCGTACTACAATCGACAATCCGGATAGGATTCTCCTCGAATGATGCATCCGCTTCAAGCTCGACTTCCTTGAGATGAAATACGTGAGAAGGGTCTGAAAAGTAATGTCGAAGCTGAGAGATGTGGAAGACGTCGTGCATAGCCCGATACCTCTGAGGTAGCTGCAACCGATAGGCGACCGGCCCAACTCTCTCCAAGACCTCAAACGGCCCAATGTACCGCGGTGAAAGCTTACCCTGTATCCAAATCCTTTTGTGTCCCAACCTCAGTGCGACACGTAGGTAAACCTAATCACCGACCTCGAACTCCAGAGGTCGTCTCCGCTGATCAGCATAAGACTACTGCCGAGACTGTGCAGTAGCTATCCTCTTCCGAATCAACTGTATCTTCTCTGAAGTATCTTGTATAAGACAAGGTCCCAGCAAAGCTGCCTCTCCTGCCTCTAGCCAGTATAAGGGTGATCGGCATGGCCTACCATACAAAGTCTCGTATGGTTCTATCTGAATGGTCGCCTAAAAACTGTTGTTGTTGGTGAACTCCACTAGAGGGATATGCTTCTCCCAAGAATCGCCAAAGTCATGGATGCAAGCTTGGAGCATCTCCTCATGCACCTGGATCGTGCACTCGGACTGGCCATCTGTCTGGGGATGGTATGCTGTACTCAAAAGTACATGTGTACCCAAGGCCTTCTGAAGTACCTACTGAAACCAAGAGGTAAAGAGCGCATCTCTGTCTAAAACAATAGAGCGTGGAACTTCATGTAGATGAACAATATCTCTAATGTAAAGCCGTTCTAGATCATCCACACTGAAGGTCTCCTTGTTCGGAAAGAAGTGAGCAACCTTTGTAAGCCTGTCGACGACAACCCAAACAACATCATTTCCCCGGGGCGATCTCGGCAACCCGATCACGAAGTCCATCACAACATCGTTCCACTTCCACTCTAGAATGGGTAACTGCTGTAAGAGCCCCTCTGGTCGCTGATGCTCTGCTTTTCCATGCTGACAAGTAGAACATCGCATGACAAAACCATCCTCATCATTCTTCATACCTGGCCACCAGTATTGGCGATGAAGGTCCCGATACATCTTGGTGATGCCAGGATGAACTGCCCAAACAGAGGAATTGAAATCCTGCATCAGCTCCTCACGTATGACTACTGGCAGCCATACACATCCTTGGAAATGCAAGATCTCATCCTCACCCACTGTCCATCTAGAAAGAGGGTCCTGCCCTGACACACTCTGCCGTTGGACTAAGCCTTCCGAGTCTGATATCTGCCTCATCTGTACCTGATCTTGTAGCGTGGAGGTAACAACTATAGAAGATAGAGAAGTCTATCCCCGTCTTTTGTGCACCTCTAGATGAATCTCAGAGAACAGGGCCATCAACTGCCACTCCCTACTGGCCTCCTGAACTACCTGAATCTGAGTTCTCCTACTCAAATCATCTTCCACGGCGTTGCCCTTTCCCGGTGTATAGGCAATCTCAAAGTCAATAGTCTATAGATACTCAACCCACCTGCGCTGCCTCAGATTCAGATCACGCTGAGTTAATATATACTTGAGACTCTTGTGGTCAGTGAAGACCACAAAGTGCTATCCCAGAGGATAATGTCTCTAACCGTGCAAGGCATGAACAACAGCTGCCAACTCCAGATCGTGTGTAGGGTATTTCTTCTCATGTGGCCTCAACTGTCGAGACCCGTACGCAACGACTCCATATCCCTGCATAAGAACAACTCCTAGCCCGATACCTGAACCATCACAATAAACCGTGTAGCTCTTTCCTGGCTCCGGAAAGACTAGTATCGGTGCTAACGTCAACCTCCCTTTCAGCTCTTGAAAGGATGACTCACAAGAATCTGACAATAAGAACTTCACCCCCTACTTGGTGAGACCTGTCAAGGGTGTAACTAGATGAGAAAAGACCTGAATGAAGCATCTGTAGTATCCAGCCAGCCTTAGGAACTCCGTACCACAAAGACGTTCTTCGGATGCTCCCAGGAAACTAAAGCTCTCACTTTCTATAGATCCACACATACTCCTGCCTCGGAGATGATGTGACCCAAGAAGTGAATGTGATCCATCCAGAAGTGACACTTTGAGAGTTTAGCATAAAGCCGATGCTCACTTAGTGTACTCAGAACGATCTCAAGATGGGTGGCATGGTCGTGTCGAGTGTGAGAGTACACCAAGATATCGTCCACGAAGACCACGACGAAGGAATCCAAGTAAATATGGAAAACTCGGTTCATCAGTGCCATGAAAATGACAGGCGCATTCGTGAGACCGAACGTCATGACTGTATACTCGTAAAGACCGCACCTGCTCCTAAAGGCTGTCAGAGGTATATATGATGGTCTAACGTGCAAAAGATGATAACCGGACATCATTTCGATCTTCAAGAACACCTAGTCTCCTTGAAGCTGGTCAAAGAGGTCATCAATCAATAGTAAGGGATATCGGTTCTTGACTGTCAACTGGTTCAGTTTCTGATAATCCACACAAAGCTGAAGGGTACAGTCTTCCTTCTTCGCAAATAGGACATGCGAACCACAAGGATAAGTACTAGGTCGGATGAAACCCTTAGCCTGTAGCTCCTCCAACTGCTTATTGAGCTCCTCCAACTCAGGAGTGGCCATCCTATAGGGAGGAATTGACACCGGTTCCGCTCTTGGCATGAGCTCAATAGAGAAGTCTACCTCACACTCCTGGAATGAGATCAATAGAGACGTCTACCTCCACTCCACTATCTGTGGATATAATTTTGATACACATAATCACTCTATTGATAAATTCTCAAGTCATCGATATGATCTTGATAAAAGTAATTTAACTCAATCTCCATTTATTTAGTTAAACATCCAATTCATTGGTGTTGTTTTTACAATAATATGTGTGGATTTCCTCTAGTTGATTTAAACTGAATATCCAATCACATTGAGTGTATTTATATTTTTCACACATAATTATGTCGTTGATTTATCCTTAACCTAAGGATATAGTCTTTATAAGAGATTTCATCTCAATTTACATTCCATTGAGACTTATTTGTTGTTATACACAAATTAACTTTTATCTGCTGTTTATAATGTACATTGACTTAGTATATGATGAATCCCTTTATTCTCTTGATATTATAACATTTTTATTACCACAATTATTTGTATTCACGTGTCTCTATTTTAGTTAAGAACTCTAACTAAAATATCATTTTAAATTTTTTAGTGATTTATTATTCTAAATAGTTCTCATTAATGTCCATGTTTGAAAAATGGTTTTAAGGATTTATTTATATACACATTAATGTTTTAAAATTAAAATTCCTTTTAAAAGTTTCAAAGTTTTATTGGAAATTTGATTAAAAAATATATTTTAAATGTCTTCTTGACAAATATTGTGACTTTTAAATGTTTTCATGAAAAAGGGGATATTTCTCTCAAATAGTTTTGATGATTATTTTCATCTGCGTCAATATACTTCATTATTCTTGATTTAGGTTAATCTGTTACAATACAATCCTCTATATTGTATTGAATGGGTTATGTTTGACTATGGATGTGTTATTTTTATACCATTCCTGGTTTGTGGATAAAGTATTTACATTTCGTATGATAGTTTCAATATGAATGTTTATGTTATGTTTAAAAATTTTCATATGAGGAATGAATTGGATTTAGTAAGTAACGGGTGGAGCCCACTATAGCTCCTAGATGCATCAGTAGATCTCATGAGACAAACTAGTGTCTTGGCACAAGGCCTTGACAAAAATGTTATTTGTAGTCTTGGCACAAGGCCTTGACTATGTGGTTATGCATGTCTGGCATTATTCATTCCATCATTATGAAAGTGGTTATTGATATTGCATGTGATTATTCGACTAGTATAATGTCCATGTGAATAAGTAAATGGCATTATTTCATTTTCTTTTTTCCATATTATGCCGAAGTTCAAGTTTAAAAGGCTTTTGTTTTAGTCTTATACACTACCTTAAATGTTTATTCTTATTTTTTAATGTTTCCGCTATATTTTTAACCTTACTGAGCATCTGAGCTCACCCGTTTATATGTTTTATTTTTCCCAGGATGAAAAGAAGTATATTATGACTGACCTTCAGGGATAATCTTTGGGATCTCAGTGTTTTCTATGGAAACAATGTTGTTGTAGTTTTCCATTTTATTATGTAATGTAAACCTTATGAATGTATCTAGTACTTCCAAGGCTACAAAACTAATCAGCCTTTCGAGACTTGATCTTTTATGATCATGCCAATGATACATAATAATTAACCAACTCTAGACTTCTGGGGTTAGGGCATTACAGTTGGTATCAGAGGAAGTTTAGTAAAAACATTGGAGACTATATTTAGATAAAATCTGATTAGAGAACATAGCTATAAGATAAACTTTGAGTATTAGTATAGAATAACTTCCTAAAATTTTGGTACTGTAGAGATTTTGTGAGTTTTCCAAGAAATACATCCATGTCTGGATACAAGAAGGTAGAGGCGGCTCTGGCACAGATGTACCTAGGGGTAAAACCCGAAAACACTGCTTTGAGCTAGAATCAATGGGAACTAGTGCATGACAACGGGCCTTGCTGCACTCTTGGTTACAACACTCCCGGGGTATATGCTTAAGAAAATTTACATTTTCTTTACAAACCTATTTGAATAATTTTAATATAAGATGAGAATAAATGACCTTGGTTAATATTAAGGGGTTTAAAATTGAAAATATGGTGTGATGATATACTCTAAATGATTTTATGAATACTGTACTCACACAATGCTTTTTGGTTTTAGTCAATGGCTTGATTCCAAAGAAGTCATAGTAAATTTGGGAATGATGTACAAGGTGGGAACGGTGGTGGAAATGAGCAACAAAATGGAATGTTGATAGGCGTAAAAGATATCATGTTCATGCCAAATCATTTTTCAAAAAATATGATAGGAAACATATATATTAACCGACTCACAGACTCAACAATGAAGAGAAAGGTGGTGAATGATAAGAGCTCCAGCAGTGGAGACCATGGAGAAAAGAATCCTCAATTTCCATCATGCATGAAATATGGAAGGATACACCCAGGAATGTGTCTCAATGGAACAAAGAAATTCTTTACGTGTGGGAAAGAAGGACATAAAGTGAAGAATTGCCGAGGAAAAATGAAGAGTACTATGGATGAAAATAAAAATGGTCCCAATAATCCATTTACAGTCATTTGTCATAAATGTAGGGGACCTAGCCATTACCTGAGTGAATTCCCTATTATATAGAAAATTTTCTTGGTCAAATAAGAAGCTATGTGGAAATAAATGGTGGGAGAAATTTTTAAAACTATTAGTGCTCCTTGTTGATGGGATTACTTTGGAATAACTTTCTCTTGTATTTGTAACCCTGCAGTTTGTCATGTTAAAATGATATTTGAGGAAGAATTATATTTTTTCTTGTGGATATAGTTATAAATAACCATTTGGTTTTATATGATTATTGGGTTTGAGGCAATTAAAAGTTATTATATTTTGGGATGAAAATGAAAGGTATGAGATAACATTTTTGGTTAATTTATGTTATGGTTATTTTGAAGAATTTATCTCATTTTCATAATTTTATAAAATATAGTTTTTGAAAAAGGACAACACACAGACCGTGTGACAACCACTCGCGTCGGACAAAGCTGTGGGAATCAAACCCCGAACCAGAGTGCGATTGGGATTTATCGCCTACCACAGGACTATGTGAAGTCCCTGTTTAGTGTGACTAATTATTTTTTAGTTAAATGTTTTTATTGATAAAAAATAAGTTGATTTGGGATCTTATGTCTTATCAAATTAATACCCTTAGTATAGGAAATTATTTGGTGATTAATTGATAAATGTTACTTTGGAAGACATTCACTTTGTTGGGAACACTATATGATCAAGGAAAATAGAATACTATGGGATTTTATTTGATGAGTAACGATGGATTTTTATCTATTTTTTTATTGTGGATTAACAGTTATTTGATTATTTATGGAAATGATTAACCTATAATAGAGAATATGTGATTATGTTAATTACTTTTAAGTACGTGACTTTAAGAGTATTTGTTTTAATTTGGAGATACAATATAATGTGGAATACTATATAACCAAATTATTCTAAGTTTTGGGTTTCAATATTATTTTGTATTATATTGAAGGATTTTAAGGACAATTTTTTATTGAAGGATATTTATTTAATTTTGGGGTATTTCTTGTTTAATTTTAGAAATTAAGATTACTGTTTCTTTCTCTAAAGGAATATCCTTTTGGGGGATCATCAGATCTTGTACTAACCGTTTTGGTTTTGATTAATCTCTAAAGACAAGGTAAATATATAGTTTATCCTTTATGGATCATGTGATTCTCTATAAGTTTATTATAGCTCTTCCGCTATGACCAAGTCTTCATGAATACTCATTGTTTAAAAAAATGAGTTACTGGTATAAATTTATCAGAGAATGAAACTCTACTTAAAAAGAAATTATATCTCTTTATGTTCTTAGTCAATCTCACAAATAAATTCCCCATCTTTATGAAATGTAACTTAAAAAAAATGTTTTCAGTTTACTTTTCCTATTGGGAAACTAATGAACATTTGTCCCATCATAAGATTTTGGTTTTCTTGTTGTTAACTTTCTCCTGATCTTGTTTTCAATCCCTCTCCATCATAACTTGACACTTAGTTTATCTTCTATATCCATGTTTTCCTATATGTAATCCTAGTTTGGGTTATCTTGGGTGACCATTGTACTTCTCTTTCTTTATTTTAAAGTGATAGTTTTATTGACTCTTTTTCCAATATAGGACTTTCCATTATATTCCCAAGCCCAATTTTAAAAATTACGAGGACGCGATTTATTTAAGGAGGGAAGAATGTAACACCCCACAATTTCATAGAACATTAGATCTTGAAAGTAATTCAATAACTTACACTACACGCAACATCGAGTTCAAGCGCATCATGACTTACCAAACTAGCCGTTCAAAAGTGGTTATGAATAGTATTAACATAATTTTCAACATTATATACCCCTTATAATTTTAGAATCAATATTATGAGTTTCTTAGACATAATGTAAAGACAAATTCATATTTTTCAAATAAAAGAAGTATTTTTCAAGAAATGAAATTTTACCACCTTTAAATGGTGAACCCCTTTTTAAATACAATACTTTAAACCTTTATATATTAAATTTGACAAAATAAGATTATTCTTTGGGATAGGTATATAAGAATTTAGTTTCAATAAATTTTTGGTATTTTTTTGATAACTTTCATATTTGGGTGAATAGTGAAAAATAATATATTTTAACTGAAAACAAATTTTTTAATAAAAATAATTTATATTGTTAAACCATACATATGAATGGTTTGGTTGTTTAATTAGATTATATTTTTACCATTTAATCCAATTTTGGTCATTTGAAGTAATTTCACTTCGAAATTGGACATAAACAAATATCAATATTTTGGTAGTTATTATTTCTAAAAAACACGCTTTTTGTTTTGTCAAAAAGGATTAATTTTAAATTAATTTATGCCACTTCTATGTTTTGAATTTAAAAAATTGGATTCCATATTTAGAATCAGGAGTACCAAATTGTGTAAATTGGTAACTTTTATTTTTAGTCATTCTGAATAATTACATCGGAAATATTTTAATTACCATGGTTAATGGGTAAATCTGGTAAATAAGGGTAAAAAAATAATATTATAATAATATTAAATTACCCTAACATGTGTCCTAACTCTATTGGATGATACATGTCCGACCATGGGCATCTTTGGGTCGATTTGGGGACCCCATGGAGCCACTTGTAAGTGATAATGACACTTTATATAAATTAAGTCAAAGTAAATACAAAAATGATGTAAGCATATATCTTTTAGTAATACAACTTTTACATAGGGTTATACATGTTATATATTCGACTATAAATATTCATTATAAATATAAAATATTTTTCCTACATAATGGTATTTTATTTATAATTTTTAGATATTGAATAGTTAATTTTATTTATGACACAATGATGATGTAGTATTTTTCTTTATTAATGAAAGAATAAAATAAATGGTATTATAAATGTTAAAATAAATATAATTTGAACGTTTTTATGACATAAACGAATTTTATAGGTTAATATGAATTTTTATGATTGATTAAATGAATTTATTTATAATTTATAAACTTTTTATGACTTTAACGAAAATAAATTATTAAATAGTGTGAAAATTGACATAACAGGGTTTTTAAAACAATACATTTTATTTTTAATTGATATTCTATTATTAAAAAAATAAGGATCTCCCAAAGGACTTATATAAAGATATTTGTATCATTAATGAACCACTAGGGGTTCTCTTGGAAGTATATATTAAGTTTATTAACCAAATAATATAAAAATACAAAGAGACATGATAAATGTCAAACTATTTAACAAAGAGTTAAATCTAAATGATAATGTTAATATAGTGACCCAAACTTGTCTAAAACCTATTGGATGAGTGGTGTTCGACCCATACCAACATTAGAATTTAAATAATCTATTTTTATCCATTATAAACAGAAAATTGTTTTATTATAAAAAAATATTTCTATCTTTTCCTAAGGTTCCCCTCACACCTCTTATAAAAGGGCACTCCCCCTTCTCTATAATTCACAACTTCAAAGCCATTTTCATCTACAAAAATCTTCCCAAATACCCTCTCAAACATCCTCGATTAATCTGTGAGGCCTTACTTTAGTAATAAATCCAACCTATGATGCCCTTTTGATCAAATCAAAAGGAAGAACCCGAAGAAGAGGTAAATATTTCATCACCTCTTTCAAGTTCCTTTCTTCTTCCACTTCCTTTTTCATTGTTTTTTCCATTATAAAATAATAAATCAAGTATATTATATTTAAATTGATGTTATTATAAATATGTTACAACCGAATTCATTATTCTATCCATCCTTTGAATGACATGTCCCCAAATGTGCGTACGTACGACTTACCGTCTCCACGTCATGGTGTAATTGTTATTCAATACATTATTATTTGGATCGGTATAATAATGATGTGTAATTGATTTAAATAATAAATATAACATGATAATTATTCTACATATATGATATACCATCCAATTATATTTTATTTTAATATCAAAAGTGTGATATTTTCGTTCGTGCGTACGTACGGATTACCATCTCCACGAATGCGATAAGATTCATTCCCCATTGTATCCATTGAAGACTAATTTTAATTTGATGATTAAAAATAATGTTTAGAGACATGATAACATTATGTATATGAATAATATACATTCCATCCATAATAAATTTGACTCACATAACAAAGAATATAAAGGAAAATGAATCTATTAACACCTGAAATGACGGTAATACGAAGATATTGTTAACAAAGCAATGTTAAAAGATCATATATGATATAATATTAATGTATATGATTCTTGTATAATTTAATAAAAATTATTTCACTATTATATAGGAGGTTAACCTACCCTCGACCAAGGAAAAAGTACAAAGCTAGGGGTTTCTTATCTCACTTTAAATTTCGTGAGTTTCCATGGTTCACCACTTATTTATTGTATGTGATGTGTGTATTACCCATGATTGTATTCATTATGAAATATACTTTAATTTATGGATATTTACATCATCATTGTATGATCCTTCTTGCATGGGTGTATGTTTTGTAAGTTACCAAATCGATAAGGGAATTTGAAATTTCAATTTCCACTCATTCGGCTTTACGTATACTTCATTGATTATTTTACTCCAAGATTATGTGTGAATCACTATTTATTTTTTGTGTAGTAATTTCAACTCCCATTTCTGTGGATATAATTTTGATACACATAATCACTCTATTGATAAATTATCAAGTCATCGATATGAACTTGATAATCGTAATTTTAACTCAATCTCCGTTTATTGAGTTAGACATCCAATTCATTGGTGTTGTTTTTACAAGAATATGTGTGAATTTACTCTGATTTATTTACACCAAATATCCAATAATATTGACTGTATTTATATTTTTCACACATAATTATGTCGTTGATTTATCCTTAACCTAAGGATACGGTCTTTATAAGAGATTTCACCTCAATTTACATTCTATTGAGACTTATTTGTTGTTATACACCAATTAACTTTTATATGGTGTATATAATGTACTTTGACATAGTACATAATGAATCCATTTATTCTCTTCATATTATAAATTTTTTATTACCTCCATTATTTTTATTCAAGTGGCTCTCTTTTGGTTAGAAACTCTAACTAAAATATCATTTTAAATGTTTTAATGATTTATTATTCTTAATATTTCTCATTAATGTACCTGTTTTAAAAATGGTTTTAAGGATTTATTTATATGGAAATTAATGTTTTAAAATTAAAATTCCTTTTAAAAGATTAAAAGTGGCGTGGGACACTTTGATTCAAAAATCTATTTTAAATGGCTTCTTGACAAATAGTGTGACTTTTAGATGTTTTCATGAAAAGGGGGTATTTCTCTCAAATAGTTTTGATGATTATTTTCATCTATGACAATATACTTCATTATTCCTTATTGAGGTTAATATGTTACAATAAAATATTCCATATTGTATTGAATGAGTTATGTTTGACTGTGGATGTGTTATTTTTATACCATTCATGGTTTGTGGATAAAGTATTGAAACTTCGTATGCTAGTTTCAAAACAATTGTTTATGTAATGTTTCAAAATTTTTATATGAGGAATGCATTAGAATTAATAAGTGATGGGTGGAGCCTGCTATAGCTCCTCGATGCATCAGTAGGTATCATGAGACAAACTAGTGTCTTGTCACAAGGCCTTGAAAAAAATCATATTTGTAGTCTTGGCATAGGGCCTTGACTATGTGGTTATGAGTGTCTAGAATTATGCATTCCATCATTATAAAAGTGGTTATTGATATTGCATGTGATTATTCGACTAGTATAATTTCCATGTGAATATGTAAATGACATTATTTTATTTTATTTTTTCCATATTATGTTGAAGTTCTATTTTAAAAGGCTTTTGTTTTAGTCTTATACACTTCCTTAAATGTTTATGCTTATTTATGAAAGTTTCCGCAATATTGTTATCCTTACTGAGCATCTAAGCTCACCCCTTTATATGTTTTATTTTTTCTAGGATGCAAAGAAGTATATTATGACTGACCTGCAGGGATAGTCTATGGGATCTCAGTTTTGTCAATGGAATCAATGTTTTTGTAGTTTTCCATTTTATGATGTAATTTAATCCTTATTAATGTATCTTGTACTTCCAAGGCTACTAAACTAATCAGCCTTTTGAGACTTGATATTTTATGATCATGCCAAGGATACATAATAATGCACTGACTCTAGGCTTTTGGGGTCAGGGCGTTACATTGGGTTCCTAATATGGTTTTTGGAATGGGTTGGGATTTATAAAGGAATGTTTTGAATAATGTTAATAATTTTTGTGTGTGGAAATAGTGTGCCTGACACCACTTTGAAAAAGTGTTTGCTTTTTAGATAATGTTTTAGTTGTGTATGTTTGAGGGATCATTTGGCCATTTCCTAAAATTTGTGAAAAGTATTTATAATGAAAACCGATTTTGGATGTTCATCATGCCTCCGTTATATGCCATGGGTGAGAGGTCCTTCTTAGGGGATTCTAGGAAGTTAATGTTAGTGTTCTTAGGTTGGAACCTATTATAATTGTTTTACATTAAGGCATGAGAATTGTCCTAGGGGAGACTTGGGGAGAGGCATGTTGTGCATTATTATTATTATATATACTGTGATTGGATGCTCGGTTGACATCGGTTGGCTCACCCCCTTTTAAAATTTTGAAGACATGGTAACATGATATATTGAGAGAATACTCTGAGAATGAGTGTCGCACTGGTAGGTTATGGTATTGAACAATGGCCCATAGTAGGAAGATATGTTTGGGTTCATTGCTATGGGATTTTCTCTCAGTCTTCCTAAGAAGGAATGACCTAGCGTTTGAATCATTTTGATTTCATCATTTGTGAAAGATCAACAAGGATGAGGTCTCGTGTATTGGTGTCTTTTGGATTATTCTTGATCTCCTAGGTTCTCATATGTCAACTCGTTTTTAGTGCTTGAAGTGTTGAATATGATTCTTGTATGTATGTTTTCTTTTAATTTCCCTTTCTATGAAACTACTTTAGTACTTTCATATATAGTGTTTTTACTAGAAAGTGATGTGTGGTATTAAAATGGCTTGTGAAAACTGTTTTCAAAGAAAATTGTTTTTTTTTACAATTGAAAATGTTAATATCACTTTACCTTTGAAAATGTTAATGTCTCACTAAAAGAATGACTTGGGTTTTTTAGAAATGAATAGGGGAAATGAATCATACATTTTTTTGAGTAACATGTCGAAAACATTACATTTATACATTGTAGCTCAAACATGAAAATGAACGTTTCTTTTAATTTATAGGAAGTGCATTGGGAATAGATATCAGGCTTGCCTACTGAGTTTTAACACTCATTCCAATAGTTCTTTTATATTTTTTATTCTTGTTCAGGCTCCAGCTTGGGCGAGCTCACATTGGGCGATGCTTGATCATTGAGTCAGAGAGTGACATGCGGGGTCACATAGAGTTAGTTCCGTCGTCGATTTTGGTTAATTTTATATTTTTCTATTCTTTATTAGTCATTTTTTAGTTTATTTAATTTCCACTACTTCTGTTTATTCATATGTCTGAAAAATCAATCCCTAGACATACTCTATTGATTATCTGGAACTTGTCTCTATCCCGGGATGATCGGCAATGCCTCTTGATCCTTGTCATGGATCATCTCGGGTGGCCAATTTAGGGTCAACCTAGGTTAGTTCATGAAAATCACCACAAAATTAGGCTTTCAGATAACATTAGTGTAAAGTGAAAAAATAGACATCTAAGTGAAATATAACCATCATGTTTTGATAGAGAGTGAAAGAGAATATGGTCAGGAGGAAGTTAACATTCACACAACTATAAAACTATGATGATCTAAGGGACCATTTGAGTCATTGGAAAAGAAGTTACTAGGATAATAATTTTTTTCACGATCCTTTACCTATAGTTGAGAAATTATTTCAGTCTATAAAAAGAAAGAATCTATAACTACTTGATACATTTCTATAAACATAGTATTATCCTTCGATTGTGCATTTAACTATTCCCACTTCATTTCATGACATAAGTTCTATCATATGGTGATGTAATAAAATAATCCCTAAAACCTTATCCAACTATCAAATTCAACCATTTCATAAATGGATAACTCTTCTAAAATATCATGATCTAACAATTTAGAAACAAGTTCACTGAATTTCCATAATGAACTTATTAATCAATTTGAAGTGGCTATTAATAATCACATACCAACATGTGAGTGAATTCTCCTTGTATTATCTTAAAGCATGTTAATAATGTGAATTACCATAAAACCTTATTGAATAGGTTTATTCTTTCATATTCATTATGTAAAACATAGGAAATTAGATATATTATTTATGTTAAAAAAAAAATTAGACTCTACCACTTTTTCGACAATCCATTATTTATATCCAAGATAGTAAGTGTAATCTAATTTAAATTATTCAAATCAATCATCTATTTATTCTAAAATCGATATCTGAGTTTCATGAAAATATTAAGGGTTGTATTTCCCTCAAAAAATATATTTTTCCAAATGCTTAACTTGCCACTAAGTCACTTTTATTTGGTACCATTCATCATATGACCTTAGATCATTAATGAAATAGTACTGCAGTACAATCCTTATATAATCTATAATTATTATAACCAGTACATCATTGATAAAATAATAAATTGACATAATCATTGAATACAAACATAGGAACATTAATCATTCTTCTTTGTTTGCGATAATAGCATAAACTTGACCATGATCCATTATATTATTTCGTGGTATATTCCTTGGACACATGATACATTGATT
The DNA here is from genome assembly GCA_963277665.1 of Viscum album. Lineage (NCBI taxonomy): Eukaryota > Viridiplantae > Streptophyta > Magnoliopsida > Santalales > Viscaceae > Viscum > Viscum album. Next base: position 157,023,084 of record OY728138.1, read on the forward strand.
TGAGTAGTGCCCCATCTCCTTATAGTTGAAGCACAAAACATTGGAAAATTATTTCCTTTCCTTAAAATCATGAGCATGGTGGCCTTTTTCTCCACACATGATGAAAAACCCTTTTCTTCATAAGTATATACTTTGGTGTTTTGTTCCACAATTATCACATTTGATAAAATACTTCCTTCCCTTCTTCCCTTTATCTTTCTTTTTCTCAGATGTCCTCTTATTCTCTTGGTTCCATTTGAAGCTATAAGACTTGGATAATTCTTTCTATATCTTTTTAGAACATTCAATTATTTTCTCATATGATGAGAATATTTGGGAGAATAATTAACTTCAAAATATTGGCATAATCTCATAAAATACGTTATCAATCATATTCTTCCAATCACGTTCATTTGGTGAGGTTCACATTATTTTTGTTATGCACCATTTATAAACAATGACATACACTAGATTAGGTAATTAATCATAATTCATAATTTTGAACTAGTAAAACACTTAACATATATTGTAATATTATGCATAGCTAACATCGTAATCATAAAAAAAGTTTCTATGAGGACATATTTACTTTTAAATCATTGATAATGGATTGTAAAGTAAATTTGAATTATCCAAAGAAAATCCCCATTAGTTTTAAATAAGGTGTGCAACAAGGCCCATTTTCATGTACTAGGTCACCCAAAGTCAGGAATGACTGAATGAAAATTATTTTTTTATTTGATTATTGAATCTCTTTTAACGGAAGAGTGAGAACCCCCGAGTCCAACAAACAACCAGAAGAACAACATAAAAGTACCCAAACAACACATGTCCTGCCTCACCCCAGCATCTACCTCGATATTAGGCCCCAACCAAGCATGAGACTAGGAAACCAGTCCCGTGCAAGGATGCATGGGCACAGAACCAATGGCCAGACCATACCCTCTCAGTCTTCTACTCCAAGTGTCACGCAAAAGTTTCGGCCTTATTCTCTAAACCTCATCTGAATTAGGTCCATGTAACAAGCAACAAAACACCAAAACATCCTCAGTAGAACAATCTGAGAGAAAGTATCATCACAACAACAAGGAATGTGAGAGTGAAAACCCAAGCATTAAATAGATAAGATTAAAGCATCATCATTGAAGAAAAGTATAATTCTTCCAGTATCCATAGCCCTGAACAACTTCTAGGAAATAGCTGTTACCTGGGTGTTCGGCTCGTCACATAAGAGAACCTCCAATGCAGAGGTCAGTTTATCCTAAACCTCTATATATTCATGAAGACCGGTCAACCCCTTATTTAAACCCCCTACCAGTATCATGTCCTATTTGTCAACCCAGGAATATTGATCCTCACTTAGATTCATTCCAATGTCACAAACCATCATCTTGGGCACTTCCTCTTCCGAGGCATTAAGAAACAGCATCTGCTCTGTCACCTCATCCTCTGAACACAAAATCAAATCCAAGGAATGATCAGGTTGGTTAGGTGGGACTTGGAACCTAGCCTCACTTTCCACCTTCTCTTCCATTTTCTTTATCGCTGACCAAGTCTTAAAGGGGGTGGCATAGAGGAGTAGTCCCTCTTAACCTTCCTCCCCCTGTTACCTTTATTACTCCTTGAGCTGGTTTCCCCTGCAGAAATACTCCTACTTCCTTCAATGGTCACCTCCATACACTCCCCAACTGTACCAAGGCCATCAAATCTATTATTCACCAGAAGAGCATATTGGGTCTTTAAAAAATATCTCCCATCCTTACTAGCTGGATTGCATACCTTCTCATCCAGTGAAGGCCCCGACTTCTCCTTGTGCAGGTCCTCACTGTCTCTGACCATCTCCCCACAAAAAGCTCTGCTAGTGGCCTTCTCAGCATCTGCCACTTGGGTATCACCCTCTGTTTTCCTACCATTACTCCGACCAGCCTTATACTGTGCAAATTCCCCATCACTTGGCTGCATGACCTCTATTTCACCTCCCACTCTCCTCAGAGAGCCACCACTATCTGCTCCAGAAGTCTCAGCATGATAGTTCACTACACCACCGGCCTTATACTTCACTGTGCCCTTTGTCCCCACCATCTGGGTCAAAACATGCACCTCAGTCTGCTGCAGTGAACCTCATATGGGTTCAGATGGTCCTCTCAATTCATCTTAGATCTCCCTAGCATTCCTCCTCAATTCTGACCCATGTGTAACCTCGACTGACCGGTTGCAGTCTCCTTTCAGTTGGTCCATCTCTACCATCTGCTGAGAGTGTAAGTCCCTACCACTACCTACACCAATTTTCACCTGTGACGGGCCAGTTTCAACACTAGAAACAGGAGACTTACCTTTCACACTAGTATCCTTCTTAGCAGTAGACTGGATTCCCTGGCGAGGGACTTCTTGCAGTGAAATACCCTTTTGACAGACCGCCGAAGCATGACCCAAATGACGATATACAACCCTTTGTTTGCACCTATACTCCTCTCCAATTGTAATCCAGACATAATCAAAAGGCTTTCGAGATGAATCTAATTCCACGCATACTCTTGGACTGACCAGGTGACAAACAGCCTCAGTGCGGCTATCCGAACAAAAAAATCTACCTACGAGATTACCTATCATTCAAATAACAAAAGGATTCTTAAAACAGCAGTGGGAGATTGGGGAAACTAACCCAAACCGTAGTAATTGGAGAATCACGATTCGTATAGAATTTAGAGGACCATCAGAAGAGGAAGAACCTGGACCCATTGACGTTACGCGGAGCGTTCGACCATGACTTGATGAGGTTTGCTTCCGATTCACAACAAATCATGATGTGGTGGCTGTCAAGAAAGCCGATAATCGCACTTTCCTGGAAATCCCATGAGCTGAAGATAAACCTAAAAAAAACATCAACCAAAGGTCTTCTCAACTTGAAGCGCACAACCAAAGTGAGTTTTAGGAGGGCAGACGTTTCAGAGAATCCGGAGGTTGAAAGTTGAAGATTCTGGAGGCCATCAATGAGATCCGGAACATTGGGGCATAAAGCAGCGTTTGGAAATGGGGGAAAAAAACAAGGGTTGGAAAATGGATGAAATGTTGTCCCTACTCTCCCAAAGGGCAACACAGCTCCCTCCACCACCGAGGGAGGAGAGGCTTGCGCGGGGGCCTCCGTCGACACTGGAAGGAGGAGAGAATCTTAGGGTTGGGTTCCGCTGCCTTGAGTCAGGACTGAAACATCTTATTAGAGTTGTTACTCTGAGGTATATCTCTTCCAAAACCACGTCCACTTGTAGTATCTAGACATGGATGTATCTCTAAGAAGACACACATTATATCTAATTTACCGAAATTCTAGGATGTTCCTATAGGATCATCCTCAAACTCTATATTAGTGTTATGCTCCCTAATCTACATTTTATAAATATAGTATCCAATGTTTCTACTGAAATTCCTATGATACCAACTGTAAAGACCTCGACTCCAGTAGCCGAGAGCCTGTGCCTTAATTTATTACATTGGTATGATTACAAGTAATCAAATCCCAAATGACTAGTAAGTTTAGAATTTTTTGGATACAAGATTACATACATGAAATTTACATTACAAATTGAAATAAAAAACAACATAGAAACTCCATTTACAACACCCAATAAATCATAGATTAACCCAACATGTCATTCATAATACTCCTCTCAGAATCATAAGGAAAAATAAACATATGAGAGGTTGAGATTAGATACTCAGTAAAGGTAAGAAATATTGTGGAATCTATAACATAAAAAATAAGGCACGATGATAAATAATAAAAATTCCATTGAAACAAAATTTTGAGCATAATATGGTAGAAATAAAAGATGATAAAATAATTCCATAACAAAACCTAACCATGGATATTATACTAGATTAATAATCACATAGACTATAAATTACTATATTCATAATGAGGGAATCCATAATTTCGAACATCATAAACATACTGTCCATGCCTCGACCAAGACACCATACATAAGGGTAAAAAACCGGTATCGTTTGTCTCATCAGACCTACTGATGCATCGAGGGGATGTAGAAGACCCCACCCATCACATAATAAGTCCAATTAATTAATAATATGTTGAATAAAATTATATATTTAAATAAAATTGTCCCATACCACTTTTAGGTATCATATATAAAATTAATTTAAAAAATCATTGATAAATTATTGAATAATATCATCTTTAAACATTCCAAAGTATCATATACCACCTTGAAACATTTAAATGATAATCCCTTTTAACATTAAATGAAACATATAATATCATGAAAATAATATAATTCCTGATATAATATGTAAAAGGGTAGTATATACACCACACACAAGGAAATATTGGTGAACAAGGAATATATCTCATAGAAGTAAAAGTGTGACGAGAAAAATCGTTTTTTTACTTTAGAAAGAAGCGTTATTTATGAAAATTATATGTATTTGTCATAAAATCAGACTTTAAACATGTATATACCATAAAAATTGGATGTAATTTTAAATTATATTTTAGGCATAAATGTTGTCCCACTAAAGTGAAATCATGTAAAAAGCATTTTCTGTAAACTTTAGAAATAAATCATTTTAGTGTGGTTTAAGGAAAATATTAAAAAGACTTTAAAGAGGAAAGGCATGTTAGTATTCATAAAACTAGAATTGAACCAAGATATTTTTTTATGATAAAATAATTTATTTTATAAAAATAATGGTGTCTTAAAACATATTTTGTAGTGTATATGAAAGCGGGTAAGAAATCTCAAAGTTCCCTGGAATTGGTCATGTTTATTAGGAAGAATTAAGAAGAGAACCTTTTTAAAACATGTATATCCCCATAAAATATTATGATTTGATATATATATATATATAATTTTTGAACATATAAAAATAATTTAGAAGAAATATAAAAAAATAAATATGTATTACATTTGATTAAATATGGAGAAAGAGTAACCTGAAAGAAAAACAGGAGTTCGGGCAGAACCCCTTACCACTTTATAATCAATCGAATCATATGCCCCAGAATTAATAATCCTAAATGAAAAATTTAATACCATAAAAATAAATATATTTATGATATGATACATCAATGGGAATTATACATACAACACACACAATAATTAATGGTGAGTAAGGCATATCTCACGGAAATGAAAGTGAGTTGAGAAAACCCTTACCTTATGTCCAAATGTGCTCTGAAATTGATCTTGATGTCTCAGATAATCAAATTAAATACATTAATTATTTAATTAATAACATTTTAAATATGTATTTGATTCATTATCATCATATTATGTCCATTTATGGCCTTATTAATGAGTTATTGATTTAATTTTATCGTTTAAGAGCATTCATTTTCTTGGTTTTCATGATTGATTTACTTGTATATGAGTATATAATTTCATGATGAATGTGTATAATTCTATAGAATTTAATTTATATGATATTAATTAACATAAAAAAGATTTAGTGGTTATATAATTCATTTGTTCATATGGTATGAGGATGATCCCTTAGATAAAACATTAGTGATAATTATTTGTATTATTTTGGTAGTTTTTCAATCATCATGAATTAGTTATGTCATATTGATTAATATTATGTATATATACTAGTTTAAAAACATTAAATAAGTTTTAATACATATATTATTTACAGGTTTAATAATAAAAATAATTTCATGACCAGCATTGAAGTATAAATTAAATAGAAAAAACTCATCATGCACAAAGGATTGAAATCAGCATCTCACGAACGATGATTTCATTTTTAAAATAAAAGAGAGAGATAAAAGAGTTTGATGAAGGATATTACATTAACATGATATCATTCTAGTATATATATAATTATGTAGTTAATATTATAATTTTGATATAGGAGGTTAGGATAGGATAAAAAAAGAAAATAACTTGAAAGAAATTTAAATGAAAAGGAAACATGTTTTTGCCTCTTGATTTATCCTCCTTGAGAACTTCTTTAAGGCCCTTGGTTTTGGAATTTTGGTGTGACCAGTAGGTATTAGACATGGAGAAGTTTCTTGGGAGGATTATTGGGTAGAATTTGGAGAAGGTTAAAATTTTATAATGTGTGATGAGATGGGGTGGTGAGGGGTAGTATTTATAGTGGAGGAGAGGTGTGTTTTTTGAATATTTTATTCATTTGTTTATTATTTTGGCTCAAGACAATGAATAGTTTGAAAATTATCACTAAATATATTAAAATAATGAATTATTGTTCGATATTATGGTCTTACATCATCCATACATCACTTATGACTCAATAATTTATGTATTTAGCATTATCGTAAATTATTGTTTTTTACTGTTCACAAAAAATCATGTATTTTAGAAAAATGTCAAAAATTCATCCTAACCATTTTTTGTTGTGTAGAATTAAAAAATGGACTCCATTATATGAAAATAATTTTCTAAATATGAAAAATTTAATTTTTATTTAAAATAATTATTTAATCATAAAATACCAATTTTAATATTATAACAGATATTATGAAACTTTGAAAAACTAAGTAAGGACTCATAAAAAATCCTATAATCCTTAGAAAACAAAATATTGAAATATTAATCAATTTTATTAAAATAAACTTTCTTTTAAATCATTTTATTAATTGTAGAATTGTAATTAAATATTTATGACTTACAAAAATATCAGCACCTAATTAATAATTTTTAAAATATTTATTTTCTTATACTATGATATAATTATATCATAATTTTATTTATAATATTCCTATATTTTATCCATTATTTTATGGGTGAGTTTATAATTCATTTTTTCGGTTTACTATTCATAAGTTTAACATTACTATTCCAAAGGGTCAAGTTACAATTCGCCAAAAAATTAAAGCTCATCCCATCAGACTCTAAATATCTTACTGATCACAACCATGTATGTTTTTATTTTGAAATTAAATTTAAAGAATTTGAAAAATTATGTTTAATGATAATCCCACAGGTGAGGTGAGAAGGTAGGTAAAAAGAACACTCAAAAGTTCAATAAGTTTTTATATCTAATTTCAAAATAAAAATGATTCCAATGATCTGAATTATATTAATATATGTATAATTAATATATTTTGACTTTAAAAATTAATTTAAAGTATAAAAAATATTTAAAAAATTATTAGTTTTAATTATAATGTATTATTTTTCACTATTCATAAAAAACGATACTTCATGGGAAAATAATAAAAATTCACCCTAAGTTAATTTCGTAATTTTGAATTCAAAAAGTGTTTTTCATTTTAGAACAATTAATTTCTAGAAGTGTATAAAATTAATTTTATTATTTTTCACAAAAGACATAAAAAAGTTCCTTTTAGAAAATTATATTTCTAAACATATAGGGATTTTAACAAAAATTAAACATTTAATTATAAATATGGTTTATTTATGTGAAACCGTTATAAATAAAATTTAATAGTATTAATTACTAATAATTATAACATCAAAGTGTTTTTTAGTAGAGACTCAGTGTTGTGTGAATTATAGGCAATATTAAATTTATTTGTAAAGCTTTATGGTGTTACAATAAACTGTAGAGTAGGGGAGAGACCGAATCATGATCCTAGAGTCTGATCAATGAGCACAGTCTATTTCAGCTCGTACTTCTAAGATCCTTTGATAATAGGTCCACCATAGTCTTTTATAATATGTATGTCATTTTCATATGACACAACACATGCAGGAAAATCCCATGCATGTGTGAGTATATACATAACTAGTACGAAACTCCGAAATCACCAAACACAAAACCATTAATAGGGAGTAGTCAGATCATCACCACTAAGGCACTTCAATCAGAATATGAGACAAAAACCATAATAATAACATGATATTCTCAATAAGAATCCCAATCAAAGAGATAAAGATGATCTCTATCTCCGTAGCCCAGTTAATAATGAGGAGTCCTCTTATATCTCTAATAGTCCATATCTAATTGAAAACATTATGTGAAACTGCATAAGAAACCATGTAGAGGACCCATAAATTTCTAATGCACTCCACATTCAAGGGGGAACAATATCCAATTGGGGACTTGGGCGCTAGTGAGATAGGGGATTCTTGTAATGTCCTTGGTTTTTGAGTCGTGTTGAAAACCACTCCCGATTTAAATTTTTTAATTTTTGGATATGAAATTTTTTGTTTCATTAATCAGAACTAAATTATGAGAGTTCCATCAAATTTATATGATAGTTTTCGGTTAGTTTAAAGGAATTAAGAGTGCCTCATTTTTTTCAGTAAGGTTTCGGGAGTGTCGGAGGCCAAATGTCCTATTTGGGTTGCATGATGAAGGCGCACAATTTAGGGTAAACTATGGGGCATGATTTTGAACTATTTCATGGTATTTGTAAACTGTGTGAGGGAGGTGAATGACTGTACGAGGGGGAAGGAATTTTTAGTAATTTTAGAGGCTTACACACGATTAGAGAAAAAAATTCAGAATGTATCACAGGTACTTCCACTTAGGCAGTACCTATGCATTGTATCCCACATGGTTTGGATAACCGTGTGGCCCTTACTGGGTTATTTATTTTAAGTTTTTCTTTAAGTTTTTGTTTATTTTATTTTTTTCATCATATTTTTCTCTTCTTTCATCCCTTCGTCTCCTCATGGGTTGTGTGATCAGAGGGTTCTCCCTCCTTTTCCCATCCTACTTCTATTTAACCCCATCTCTTCATTTGTGATCCAATTTCAAATCCTTCAGAAGATGGAGACCCATATCAGTAAGGTTAACCACACCCAACCGTCTTATTCATTTTTCTTTTTCCCCATGGAGCACTAAATATGTTTGAGTTGTTTTCCCCAATTTTTAGGGCATACTACTGAAACTCAAATCTACTCCAAACGACTTCAAATTATAGTTCGATATTGGATATGCCTTTGTAAATGATTCCAATGTAGGTGGTGCGTACCTTGTGGTCATTTTGGGAGAATGACTCAAAGTGTTCCTTTTGGATATTTTGGTCAATACCTTGATACACCTCATTATTCATATCAAAATGACCATGTGACCCTATGGGATGTTTTTCGGCATGCCCAATCATTTTCAGATGAGCTAGGCTGAGTTAGAGGTCGTTGTTCCATGGGGTATTTTTTATGGGGGTTCCAAAATCGCCCGAATTGTACTGTTTTGATTTAAATTAATTCCTTTTAATTTGTTATGGCTTGGTTAAACAAATTTCCGGCCTTCAATACCTTAGTGTTGATTTTTATAGTTGTTGTGTTGTGCAATTTAATTTCTTTTAATTTAATTTCTTTATTAAAATTGTTGAAATTGATTTTTATATATGTAATGCTTGGGATTTCATTTGCAGTGACCCATGGGGTTGTGATGGGCTTGGTCTAAGGTTGGGATGGCATGAACATTGAGATTGATTGATATTCATCACCGGTTGGACTTGTCTTAGTTATGATTATATATATATATATATAGTTATTTGATCATAGAATTGGTCATTTTGGACGTCTGTTGAGGCGGTTAGGCCATCACTTTGGGCATGTCCTATTATATTTGGATGGAATGACCATCATATTGGAGTGACAGGGTCAAAGGGAATGAGGTGCTGATTTGAAGTTACTTAGGATCTATTTTGTGGACATCCACTCACCCATAATGGAAAAATCACTGATTGAGTATGTACACATAGGATGAATCTGTGATGAGGTGGTATTTACCACTCATGTGGGTAAGGTCCCCCAATAGTGTGGATTAAGAAAGGGTTTGGGGGTGATTTTTATAGAGATACATATAGAAGTTTAGGAACCTTTGGTTGATATCGATGAGGCTATTGGTTGGGGGATGTGGCTCACCGTGATTGAGGCCATGGGCATGGGTATTATTGGGGGGAAGATATCATTATGCCTCCATACGTAATTCTATGAGGTAATGATGAATTTTATTTTAAGAAAAACATACTTCGTTTTTCACACCAGGGGACGACATATGCTTTCAATTAAGGGTATATGGGTCTAGGATTCTATTTCTTGGGCATGCCTTTGGAACATCAGTAATACAGAGAAATGAGGTTTCAGGGGCATGTAATTCTAGGTTACTTGTTTGAGGTGGAACCTGATGTTTCACCTAGGTTGACAGTAGGTGTACCTTGTGCTGTGGGTGAAGGACGCTCTTTACTTCTAAGATTTTGATGTTGGATGCAATAGGAGGAACTTATTGGTGTTAGTTGAGCAACAATGAAGTTGGACGTTTATTTCAAATTATATTGAATCGATTCCTTTATAAATTTATAGTTTCACTTATGCTTAAACACACATGTTTGGTACACACACATGGGGGGTATCCTACTGAGACATGTTTTTACACCCTACACAATCCCTATGAGATGTGTGTAGAATTTATGTTTTTACATTAAGGTAAGGGATTGACTTTAGGAAATGGTTCATAGTTGTAATTTGGCATGCGATGTTGTAAGGGATCTTGAGGTCATGCCTAGATGGAAATACTGTTTTAATTTTCTTGTTTTATTCTATATCCTTGTATCAGCATGCTATTTTGTATTTATATGTAGCTATTATGGTCTTCCATGGGAAGTACCTTCTAGATATTGATAATATGTCCTATATTGATATACATGATCTATTTATATTTAGTAGTGTCTAAAAGTGTCTTGTTGGGTGGTTTTTTAATTATGCTCCCAATTAATTTATTTTTTTCCACTATTTATTACTATTGATTGTTCTTCCACCATTGGCGGGTCTGGTTCGATTCGGCTGAGTCACTTAATTCCACTACATGTTATTTATTATTACTGAGACTACTGTTATATCTTTATCCAGATGGTATAGTCTCACTAACTTGTTCATTTACACCCTCATTGCTAATCATTATCCTTTGGAATACGGGAGGCATGCCTAAGGGTAGTGGCACCTGACTCAATAGCATTTTTTGGGTGTCTATTCATGTGGGGACACTATAAGTGGTATTAGATAAAATATTTATTGAGATTTAGTATTAGGATTTGATTGGACACTAATGAGTTTTAGACTATATTTTCTTTTGTGCTAGTTTAATTTTTGGGATATGGTAGAATGAATATTAGTTTGTGGTTGGAACCAGATTTCAATCTCGTTCTTGGGTGCCCACAACCCCATGTTTGAGGAACTAATTGAGTTACCTTGGGTGGGAATTTCTATTCTATTTTGATCAGATTATGATTTATATGACTTCCACCTCAGTGGCTTAATTGGTATGTGGTTTTTATTGGCTGTGACTTGTTATCCTTGGCCCTATGAGGTAATGATGAGATATGGAACCCTGGATTGGTAAGGAAAGTTGTGTTTCATCTCCGATATGGCTTTTGATAGGCACATTTTCAGGATATTTCAATTTTATAAATTCAAGTATGCTTTGTAAATTATTTATACCATGTGTTAAATATCAAATTCCATGATATATGTTAACTGATTAAGATATATACAATGTGAAATTCCATGACTTAATTGATTATTCCATGTAATTATAAATATGAAATCACAAGTGATATGGAAGTTAGACCAAACTCTTGTGAGAGCTATCATGTAGTATGATGGGGTGATTTTTATCACCTGTTTAGGTGGCTTGGTCATTAGTATGAGGCAGCTATGGTTGTTAGGATGATTGTTACCTTTGGAATTTTTGATACTTGGCTCTATTGATGGAGTGTAATGGGACCATGAGGCTGGGATAACATAGGGCATAATTGCGTAGGGGGAGTAATGGTAGTGAATTGATGCTGCCTTTTTAATTCATTACCTATCTTCAAATTAATATAAACATGGGTTGTCTAAACATATATGTTTTAAGTGGGTTCCTCCTAGAAAGCTCAATGAGATGTTAGGTGGGTGATGATTTAGTGTCGTTGGAGAACGATCATGTCCAAACCCCTAAGGCTTAGGTATAGAAGGTTAAAGATCCGATACAAATGCAAGGGTAGGCTTGGGGATGTGATCTGGCTTGGGTTCAGGTGAAGGCATGTAAACCTCAATATTTCATAGTGTTTTAGCAGTGGATTGATGAGAAAATATTAGCGTGCCTGATATGTGTGTTACATGGGATTGATAGAGGTACTGAAGGAGAAGAGACATCCATGGATTATCTCACTCAAGAGTTTCAATGGCAGCACCCTCATCTTTTCTAGGGTGAGGGTGGCCCTTAGGATATTGATAATTGGATCGAGAGTATGAAGATGATCTTTTATTAGCTTGATATGCCTCTAGGGTGGATGTTTAAGCAGGTGATGTACATGCTTAGAGGACCAGCAAAGCACTGGTTGGACGTGTAAGTACTGGTAGGAAGACAAGTGGGAGTTTCCTGGAAAGACATTGAGGACAGGTTATTTGATAATTTCTTTTTAGATATGCTGAGGGTTGAAAGGTCTTGAGATTTCCGAAGCTTTAAGTAGGGTGACATGTCCGTAATAGACTATGCAGCGACATTCACAATGTTTTCTCTCATTTCACCTAACACGGTGAGTAAAAAAACCTATAGGGTGAGGTAGATAGAAGATTGGTTTTGACATGAAATTTAGGAGTAGGTAAACATATTTATGTTGGACTTGTACTTAGAGGTAGTGAACCAGGCACTAATAACCGAGGGAAACTTGAAAGACATGTCTTACTTGAGTCAGGTAGTGGCTTCAGGTGACATTAGGGGTGATCTTTCTGATTGACTAATGAGAAGTAGAGACGAGTTCCAATAGGGTGGTCTGACCAAGTATTTGAGAAAACCACCTCGAAGTGGATATTATACTATTTTACTTCTGTGTTGGAAGCCAGGGAATATTCAAGCTTAGTGTGAGCAGCCACTAAAGGAGTTCCGAGTATGTGGAAAGGTTAGGAATCTCGAGAGGTTCTACAGGGGCCTTGTCATTTAGTTGGTGATCAGGTTCAGGGGTAGACTCAGGCCTCTAAGGTCTATGTAGGATCATTACTAGGTGAGGGTATCCAAGCTTCACCTGCATGTGGTAGTCACAGAAGAGATAGGAATACCCATCGGTGGGGTCAGTGTCCTGTGGCTGGTGCCACACTGAAGGTGGTCAGGCATCAAGTAGTCGAGCTTGAAGCCAAGTGCTTGATGTGGAGATGCCAGGGGTTGAACGGGCTGGTGAGCTAACAAAAGCCATAAAAACACCACGGGTATGTCCATGGTATGATTTTTTTATTCTTTCATATGGCCTATTGAGGCATGTCCATTCTAGTGCATTAGGTGCACATGTTGTATAAAAGGATTGAACATATGCTTTTTAGTAGTTTGGAATCATATCAAATTTGATATATATATTGGAGGTGAAAGGGACACAGTTTTTTGTATATTTAGCATTGTCCGATGCATGAATTTTGGGATGCGATTCCATTAGGATCACCAAAGAGATGAAATAATTATTTGAGGTATGATGCATCTAGGTACCGATGTGATGAGTTAATTGATTGAGGCATGATGAAATGGGATTTATTTGAGCATCTATTAAGATGCAAGACCTCATATTTTCATTTTTTACATGGGCTCGAGGTGGGCACCGATGCGGTGTGGGATGTGATTGGGTGTCTGGAATGGCACGGGAGGACCAGGTGAGGCACATGAATTTTGATACATCATTGAAGGACCATGGGTTTGAGAAATAATTCAATGTACCATAGTTTAATTTTATCTTTGGGTCCAGTTGAGACAGGGTTAAGAAATTTCAAAGGTGGGGAGCCCCTTCAAGAATTTGGACTAAACCCTTGAGACTGAGGCAATATGGTTTTATTTCTAATAGGATAGACACGTTTGGTACCATCTATGTGTCTTATTTAATAACTAGAAGATGATATATTTTAAGGTGAAGATATTTTAACATCCCATGTTTTTGAGTTGGGTTGAAAACCACTCCCGATTTGAATTTTTCAATTAGTTGCTATAATACATTTTTTTTGTTGATCAGAACTCAATTTTGAGAGTTCTATCAGCTTTAAATAATGGTTTTGGGTTATTATAGAGGATTGAAGAGTGCCTTAGTTGTTTTGGTAAGGTTTCAGAAGCATAATAGGTCAAATGGTATATTTTGGGTTACAGGCTAAAGGTGCATTCTTTAGGGTAAACTGTGCGGCCTCTTCCTGGTAACTGTGCGACACATTTTTGAATTACAGCATAGTTAGTGAAAACCGTGAGATGGAGGCATAAGAACATACAAGGGAATATATAGTGATTTCAAAGGATTCCACACGGTAAGAGAAAATTTTGCAGAAATACATACAGGTAATTTCACTTAGGCAGTACCTATGCACTATTGCCTGCATGGTTTTCACACAGTTTCGAAAACCGTACAGACCAATAGTGCAACCTTTACTAATTCTTTAGGCTTTTCATTATCTTATTTATTTTATTTTTTAATCTTCTTTATCCCCTTATTCTCCTCATGGGTCATGCGAGTAGAGGGTTCTCCCTTCTTTTCCTATCCCCCTTCCATTTGATCCCATATCTTCATTTGTGATTTGACTTTGGATCCATCAAAAGTTGGAGACTCGTGTCAATAATTCTTACCACACTCGACCATCTTCTTCATTTCCCTTTTTCCTCAAGAAGCACTAAATTCATTTGATTTGTTTTGCCCCATTTTCTGGGAATATGACATAAACATAGATGTACACCAAAAAGATTCAAATTGGAGATCAATATCAGATGTGCCTGCATCTATGGGTCCAAGGTACATGGTGCATACCTTACTCTGTGTTTTTGATCTCGTTTTTGGAGCACATCTTATAGAGTTCATTTTGGTTATTTTGAGAGAGACCATGATACACCTCATGATTCATATCAAAATGACTGTGAGAGCCTAAGGGATGTCGTTGGGCAGGCCCAAACCTTTTTTGGATGATGATGTTGGGTTAGTGGTCATTTCTCCTCAAGGTAATTTTTGTAGGGGTGCTAAAATAATATGAATTGTACTGTTATGATTTAATTTATTTTTATTTAAATTGTTATGACTTGGTTAAATGAATTTGGGGCATTGAAGACATCCATGCTGACTTCTTATAGTTTTTGGATTGCGTAATTTAATTTCTTTTAATTTAATTTCTTGATTAAAGTGTTTTAAATTTATTTTTATATAGGATATGTTAGGTATTACATATGTTTATACCCACGTGGTTGTGACACACTCAAACCACGGTTGGGATGGAATGGCCATCAAGATTGAGTGATGTTGATCACTAGTTCGGCTTGGACTTGTTATGATTACATATATATTGAGTGATTTGATCACAGGATTGAGAATCTTGGATGTTAGTTGAGGTAGTGAGGCCATCAGTTTGGGAATGGAACATTATATTTAGATGTCATGGAAATCAGATTTTAACAAAATGGTTATAGGGGAATGAGGTTCCGGTTTGAAGTGTCTTAGGATCTATTTTGGTGACTGCCACTCACATGTGATGGAAAAAAGCACTGATTGAGTCATGTGCACACATGATGACTCTGTGATGAGGTGGTATTGACCACTCGTGTGGGTAGAGGGCCCCCAATAGTGCATCTAAGGAACTTGTTTGGGGGTGATTACAGTATAAATCATCGTGTAAGGTGATGAGACTTCATTTGATAGTGATGATGTTATCAGTTGGGTGTTGAGGCTTTTTGTGATTGAGGCCATGGGTCTGTGTATTATTAGAGGGAATATATTGTTGTGACTACAAACATTATGCTATGATATAGTAGTGACTTTGAATTGAGGACAAACATGGTTGTTCCTTTAGTTGTCACGCCATGGGCCGACATGTGCTTTCGAGCAGGGGTCCATGGGACTATGATTCTATTTCTTTTTAAATCCTTTGGGATATCCGTACTAATGAGGCATGAGGTGTTAGTAGAACATAGTGAAATTTTACTAATTTTAGGTGGAAAAAGAGGGTTCACATATGTTGACAACATGGGTACCTTAGGCCATGGGCCAAGGGCCCTCTTTACTTTTGAGATTTCGATACTGGCCAAAGTAGGTGAAACATCATGGTGGTTGTTGAGCACCAAAAAGTTGGTTATTTATTTCCAAATATATTGAACCATTTCGTTTATAAATTCATATTTACACTTATGATTAAACATAGATGTTGGGTACAAACACATGGGTAAAATCCTACTGAGAAACATTCTCTCACCCTACATGGGACCTTTGAGATGCATGTATACTTTATGTGATTATGTTCAGGTAAGGGATCAGCTTTAGGAGCTGGTTCTTAGTTGCAGTTTGGAATGAGATGTTGGAAGGGACCTTGAGGTCTTACTTATATGAAGTTACTATATCATATTTCCTATTCCAGTTTGCATCATTGTATCATCATGTTGTTTCTTATTTATATGTATCTGTTGTGGTCTTCCATGGGTAGAACCTTCTAAATACTGATATTTTTGACCCATATTGATATAATTGATATGTCTATTTTTAGTAGAGGCTAAAAGTGGAATGTTGGGTTCTTTATTTAATTCTACTGTTTATTCATTTACTATTTCGGATATTTTTTTATTGACTATGCTTCTTCCACTGGAGGGTATGGTTCATGTATACCAAGTCATTTAATTATATTTAATGTTATATATTATTACTCAAACTGTTGTTATACCTTTCTCGATAGTTTATAGTCTCCCCAAATTATTAATTGACACCCTCGTTGATAGTCGGTAGCCTTTGGTGTGTAGGGAGGTGTGCCTAATTCCAGTAGAACCTGGACTGATAACACTATTTGGGTGGCTATTCATGTGGGGACACTACAATTTCACTAATTTTATAAAGGAATAATGCCTTGGTGCGACAGGGGGTGCCACTCGGTTTATAAATTACATGTTACCTAGTGAGATAGGGTGGATCCACTTGGTAGAAAGAGTTCCTGCACTTCGCCACCATGCTCCAAAGTTAAGGGGAGAAATATCCAACCATGAATCCTAGGTAAACTCACCAAGATCTGAGGGGAGGGGCTCACTCATCACAGCTATGCTCAATAACCGAGCAATCCAAAACTCTCTTGGAGGAACCACTCCCTCTCAAAGCTCACTGATAGGGGAGTATCACTCCATAGATAGATGACCCTCACCTAGTGTAGTGTAGGGGGTTTTTAACCATACATATGTAATGAGTATGGGGGCTCATGCTGTAACGAACCAAAATTTCATTAATGAAAATTCCTCTTGATCTAATCAAATGTGTTATTATGTAAGATGATTATATAGCATATGAAATTCTATTGTTTTATGTTTATATATTTTAAAATACTGCTATGAATTGTGACCTTTTCTAATATAGTCTTTGAACATTGATCACATGATTAATATAAATATCGGGCTTTAACAAATCCAATTTTCTCTGACAAAGGAAGAGATAGCCTCATCTAGTAGACTTTCCCCATATGAATCCCATTTGTCAGAACTCATAAAGGAGGTGATGTCTTTGGGCTTTTCTCTTGACTAAGCACCAGTCGAGCTTCAACATGTTATGCTCAAATGGAACCTCATACGAGAGGAGTGGAAGTTGATAGTGATTAACTCACGAACAATGTTATCCAAGCCACCCCAAGAGTCTGTCACCATCGCACACCTTAACCTTCAGTCTTATGTGGGTGCTATAAGGGGTTATGTAACAAGACCTTAGCACTATAATTATGTGAATTATTTTTGTATATAATAAATAATATACATTCATTTTATTATTGTTACTTTGTAATTAGTTTTAAAATCGAAAATAGTATTTTTAGTTAATATTCAAATAAAAAAATCTATTTTGATGAATTAAAATATTTTTAAATTATATAATATTTTAATAAAATATTATTATTATTAAATTAATTTTTATTAAATATAAATGATCTTATAAATATATGAATGCAATTGTAATTTTTGTTAAGGTTTGAAAGCTATTTTTGTCAAAACCAATGAATTTTTTATAAAGGTAAGTTAATATTTTAAAAGTAAAAAATTCACATATTTATAAAATTATTTGGATAAAATTAATATTATTTTTTGAATTATGACATTGAAATTATCAAAGGGTGAATTTTTCATAATTTTTTGAGACAGTCGAATTTTTGGGTAAAAAAATAAATACTGTTTAAATATAGAATTGGTTTTATGACATCATAATGACCTAATAGTTATGTAATAAAATACTATAAATTATATTTTCGGTCAATATATCTTTTACCATTAATATAATTTTATTTTAGTTTTTTTTGATTTATTTTACAAAATATTAGTGGACCCTCCAAGAGTTATAACATATTTTAACTTTTTAAATGAATTTCCTTGAGAGTGTGACTCACCTAAACAAAAGAAAACCTATTATTTTTAGAAGTTAGGCCATTTGACTTATAAAATATTGTATTCCACACCTCTTTAGAAAAAATCATGGGCAAAAACCGTGGGCTGGTTTGTCGTATTGATTAGTTTAATGTGTGGTGACCCAAACCTAAATAATAAATAATTCCCTCTCCATTCCTATATAATCCCACCCAATCTCCCACTTCCTCTTCACTCAAAGACTTTAGAGTACGTCCAACCTCTGACCTCCTCTCTCTATAATCCTCACATGGTTCCCCAGTCTCCCAAGAATCCTCTCTCAAGCCTCTCCCATGCCTTTGGGATCACAATTCCAAGTAAGGGATTTCTTCATTTCTCATTTTTGTCCAATTTTCATTAAGTGGTTATTCCCTTTTGTTTTCAATTAAAAAGGTTGGGGTATGATTTCTCACATCTACCGTACTTTCCTCTTTCTGTTTGGATGATGTTATACCCATTTCTCTCTCAATAATTCCTCCCATGTACACTCGTTACCATGCCAAAATTTCGTAAGGGATTTCTCACTCCTCTTTTACCTCTGAGTAATTCTTTTGTATTATGCATCTAAATTCCATTATGTTTGTTAGGACATGTATATATATGACCCCATTATAACCCATTTCATGTACATATAATGATACACCCATTTCTCTCTCATTAACCATTTTCTTTAATCTTTATGTCACGTCGTTATGCTGCCAAAATTGCACCGTGTTTTTTTCCAAGCCATGATCATTGTGTAGTGAATACCATACCCATGTCTTTATCAAGGGTATTAAATTTTATTCACATATAAATATTTAATGGTAATTTCATGTATTTATTCCACATTACATAATCATGGAATAACTTATGATGTTGGTTGATTCCATGTTATATGATCCATGTGACACACTTTTGTATGAAATGAAATGTTTAAGAAGGGTACACCCTGATAGAGCTCCGATGCATTGGGTAAATATAGTATCATGATACATAATTTTAAATTGGTGTTTAATCATTCCAATTCATGTGCAATGAGGGTTTACTCATGCTCCATGTACAATTATCCTTGGCTCCTGCTAATTCCATGTTAAGTGTTGTTGCCACATTTCCATGTTATGATTATCATGATTTATCATGACTTTATGTTCATGTTTCTCTTGTTCTCCATTGATATGCCTATTGTCTAACATGTATTATATTTCTCTTATTATTCCATGTTTATTCTCTTATTGGGCTTTATAGCTCACCCTTTTCTTATGCATGTCCTTAGGTTATCCCATGCAATGGTAAGTACGAGAGAATGTAGTGGTTATATAAAGAAAGTTTTCAATAAAGATATTTAATTTCATGTTTTAAGATGTTATGTAATGTTACTAAGCCCCAAAGACACTAGAACTCTCAATCTTCCATGTTTTATCAAGTGAAGAGTTTATGTAATAAATCTTGTTTATGTGTGTAACAAATGTTGGGTTGTCATAGTTGGTATCAGAGGAAAGGTTTAGTTATTTTTGGGATTAGGAAATTCGAAAAACCTAGTGAATCCTTAGAGACAAGACTAAGTATAATAAAAACATCCCTACGTTTTTGTGGGTATTTAGTAAATGGTTTATTAGGAAAATACATCCCTGTATGGATACAAGTAGGTAATGGGGCCTTTGGCACAGATGTACCAAGGGGTGAAAACCCTGACAAGGAGTTTCAGTCTTGACTTGGGGTATCCTGGTACACAACAATGGGCCTTGATGAACTCTTGGTTATGACACTCCCGTGGGATATGAATTGGAAAATTCACAAGCTTAGTATGAAAAATTATTAAGGGAATTAAAAAAATCCCCTAAGAATATATGTTGGATAACATAGATTGAAGCCTGTAGATTCATAAGTTAAGGAAATAAAAGCTATTTATAAGTCATATGTTTTGTCCTTGGATTACACTTTATGTGTTACCCCTATCTTTCCCTTTTATTCCAGCCAATGGCCAGTAATAGAAGGACTCGAGGTGACAACCAATGTGAAGATAAATGTGACGACTGTGCTAATGTGATGCCCAATATGATGGGAGCATGAATCACAAACTTTGTCACAATAATCTCATAGTTAACTCAAGATTTTAATAGAAACATGGGTAAAGAGGAATGTTCAACCACCCTAAGAAAGAAAACTTCACTATCAAAAGCTTCATTAGACAAAGGCCTTCTACTTTTAATGGATCACCCAATCCCTCAATCACCGAAAAGTGGGTCAAATCCATTGAAAAGATTTTCTCCATCCTTCAATGTTCTAAGAAAGAGATGTTTATCAAGGCTGCTTATCATATGGAGGGTAAATCTGATCAATGGTGGACATTGATCAAAAATACAAATATTGAGGAGGGGATTGAGGTGTTGGAATTTATGGATTTTCAGATGATGTTTTTCGATATATATTTTCCACGCACCCTAAGAATTAATATGGAAAGGACTTCCTTACTCTAAAGAATGAACGATGACGAATCTGTCAGAGCATACGAGGAAAAAATCATAAGGCTTCCATGATATACCTCGGGCTTTTTTGTTACCACAAAATTCAAGGTTGACCACTTATTTGGTGGTCTGAAACCTAGCATGTGGAATGTTTGGGTGATCCGCAACATTGACAGCTATGAGGAAATTGTTTGATGTGCCATCAAGGATGAAATGGAGATCGGAGAACCATATGGGTATCATGGGAATAAGAAGTGTATGGTGGACTTCTATTCTGGTGGCCCGATGGATAAATCCAATGTTGCTAAGAAAATCCAAAACCACACTTTCCAAAGTTGTGGAAAGAATCACCCCGAAAATTACCTAAAGGGGAAAAGGAAATGCTTTAGGTGTGGAAGAGAATGACACATGGCTATTAACTATAGGCAAGAAAAACCCCTTGCTGTGATAGAGGATAAGAACGCTCCATTTGACTTTCAACGTATTGTTCATTGATTCAACTGCAAAGAACCAGGGAACCTTAAAAATCAGTACCCTAAGCCAAGGGTTTTCAGAGGCAACCAACAACCTCCAAGGTAGAAAGGGTGAGATTTTTCCATCAGTACTGCCGAAGTGAACCCCAAAAATGAAGTGCTGACATGTACTCTAGTTATTCATTCAATAATAATGAACATAATTTTTGATTCAGGGTCTACACATTCTTCTATATCCTAAATGTTTAGTAGAATAATACCAACACCACCAAAAATCATTGAAGTAAAGATGATGGTGAGTATGTAAAATGGCGGAATCATTTCATCCCATGAATATAACTCCTCCCCTATCTTAATGATGGATTGAACTTCCTAGAGAACCTCATCATACACCCACTAGTTGAATTTGATGAAATTATTGGCATGGATTGAATTTCATTATATAGAGCCAACATAAATTTCCATGAGAGGGAAATCACTCCCCATATGGAGAATCGACCCCCAATTCTATACAAGTACAAGGAGGAAGATGAATATTATTTAGCTCCATCAACTCAAGCATGGATATTAATACCCTATGGGAAAGCGTATCAGGATTAGATGATTGAGTCTAAGGAGGAAACCATCCATGAAGACATGCCTATTGTGAGTAAATTCAATGAAGTGTTTCCCGAGGAATTGTCTGGTCTTCCTCCTATAAGAGATGATTAATTCTCAATTGATCTTAAACTTGGGGCATTTCCAATATCCAAGACTCCATATATAATAGATGTTGTGGATCTTGAGGATCTAAAGAAACAACTACAAGAGAATAAAAATAAAGGGGTTATACACCCAAGTGCTTCGCCATGGGGTGCACCAATCCTCTTCATCAAGAAGAAGGATGGGTCAATGCGCCATTACATCAATTATCGTGAGCTTAACAAAATCATGATAAAGAAAAAGTATCCTCTCCCCCGAATTGATGACTTGTTCGATCAGCTACGTGGGGCCCAATACTTCTCTATGTAGGATTTGTGTTTGAGATATTATCAAGTAAGGATAAAGAAGGAAGATATCCCCAAGGGTGGTTTTTGTACAAGATACGGGAACTATGAATTCATAGTAATTCCTTTTAAACTCACTAATTCTCCAACAATCTTCATGGACATGATGAAGAGAGTATTTAGAGATTACCTCAAAAAATATTTTGTAGTTTTTATATATGATATTCTAATATACTCCAAAACCAATGAGGATCTTGAGGAAAATCTAAGAACTGTACTAGAGACATTGCGGAAGGAGAAGCTCTATGAAAAGTACAACAAGTGTGATTTATTGTTGAAGGAGGTCTCATTCTTGGGCCATATCATCACAAGCAATGTTATATCTGTGGATCCATCCAAGATAGCTACAATTGAGGGGTAGTCAAGTCCAACATCGGTAACGGATATCCATAGCTTCTTGGGGTTAGCTGGATATTATCGATGATTTGTGAGAAATTTCTCATGATTGTCCAACCCTCTAACCAAGCTAACTCGGAAGGGAGTAATGATTTCATGGAATGATGAATGTGAATAATGTTTCAAGGAGTTGAAAAGGAGGCTTATCCTTGTGCCCGTGCTCACTATACCCAGAAGTGGAGAAATTTTTGGGGTATTCAGTGATGCTTCAAAGAAGGGATTGGGTTGTGTGTTGATTCAAAATGACAAGTTTATTGCCTATGATTTAAGGAAATATAAATTTCATGGGAAGACTTATCCAACACATGATCTGGATTTGGCTGTGGTGATATTTGCATTAAAAATTTGGAGGCATTATCTCTTTGTGGAGAAGTGTGAAATATTTACATACTAAAAAATCCTCAAGTATATATTCAAACATAAAGAGTTGAACATGTGCCAACGATGATGGTTAGAGATAATCAAATAATATGACTACTAAATCAATTACAACCCTAGGAAAGAAAAAAAGGTGGCATAGGCTCTATGTAGAATGGACCCATAGATTCTATCACTGATGAGAATTGATAAGGATCCTATATTTTTAAATTTTATAAAGATAGACATGGGAATCATAAATAAGGGAACATCATTAATCCTTTAAAAAATGATTGCTCAACCATCTCTTTTGGAAAGGTTAAAGGATGATAAAAAGGATGATGTGGAAAATAATAAAAAAGTGGAAGCTATTAGAATAGAGAAATCCATGGAGTTTAATGTTAATGAAGAAGTAATTGTGAGATTTGGGGAACGACTATATGTTCCATCATGTGCGGAGCTAAATAAGGAACTATTGGATAATGCACATAGTTCAAATTTCAGTATTCACCCAAGAAACACAAAGATGTATCTAGATCTTTGAGAGAATTATTGGTGGGATAATATGAAGAAGGAGATCACTGAGTATACATCAAATTTCCTTGTGTGTTAGAAAGTGAAGGCATAGAGGTAGAAGTCAAAGGGTATGATGCAACCATTGCCCACACCGGCATGAAAATGTGATAACATCACCATGGAATTTATCACCAAAATTCTGAATACATCTAAAGGAAACATTGGAATATGGGATGTTGTGGATCATCGTACAAAGTCTGCACACTTCATTGCAATCTAGGATGATTTCTCATTGGATCAACGAGCACAAATATATATCAGAGAAGTGGAAAGTCTGCATGGAGTACCACTATCTATTGTATTTGATCGAGATCCAAGATTCACCTCTAAGTGTTGGAAGATACTACAACAAGATTTAGATACCGAACTGAACTTAAGTACGTCCTATCATCCTCAAACTAATGGCCAATCTAAGTGAATTATTCAAACACTGGAATATATGTTAAGATCATCTTCAATAGACTTTAAAGAAGGATGGGATGAGCATCTTCCTCTGGTTGAATTCTCCTATAATAATAGTTTCCACCTGAGCATCAGAATGGCACCTTATGAAGGCCTATATGGGAATAGGCTCAGAACACTGGCATGTTGGGATGAAGTTAGTGAGAGTAAGATACAAGGACAAGAAATAGTTGAAGAAATAATGGAGAAGGTGAAAACCATTCAACATCATATCCAGGTAGCCCAGAGTCGACAGAAGAGTTATGCTGATAACCATTGATGAGACCTTGAGTTTAAAGTTAGAGACATGGTATTCTTATGCATATCTCAATTGAAGAAGGTTATGAAGTTTGGAAAGAAAGGGAAGTTATGTCCTAGGTACATCAGCCCCTTCAATATTCTGGATCGTGTTAGGGATGTGGCCTATCGACTGTCA
Organism: Viscum album; assembly: GCA_963277665.1. Classification (NCBI taxonomy): domain Eukaryota; kingdom Viridiplantae; phylum Streptophyta; class Magnoliopsida; order Santalales; family Viscaceae; genus Viscum; species Viscum album. Next base: position 157,047,538 of record OY728138.1, read on the forward strand.
CTCCTACCTACCATGGCCAAAGTACATGATGTCTTTCATGTATCCCTATTATGGAAGTACATACCAGACCCTTCAAATGTTCTCTCTCTAGAGGTAGTACAATTAGAGGATGATCTTTCTTATGAGGAGTAACTAGTGAAGATCTTAGATCATGGGGAAAAAGTCCTACGAAATAAGACAATTCCCCTTGTGAAGGTGTTGTGGAAAAACCAAATGTTTGAAGAAGAAATGTGGGAATCAAAGGAAGTGATGAAGTAGAGTTACCCTCATCATTTTTATTATGGGAAAATGAAATTTCTAGGGTGAAATTTCTTAAGGGGGGAAGATTGTAACGACCTAAAATTTCACTAATGAAAATTCATCTAGATCTAATTAAATGTCTAATTATGTAAAATGGTTATATAACATATGCACCTCATTTGTTTTATGTTTCTATATTTTAAAATACCATCATTAATTGTGACCATTTCTAATATAGTTGTTGAATAGTGATCAAATGAATAGTATAAATACATGAATTTAATAAATCCAATTTACTCAGGCAAAGAAAGCGATGGTCTCATCAAGTAGACTTTCCCTGTATGAAGCCCATTTTTTGGAGCTCATAAATGAGGTGGAATCTTTGGGCTTCACTCTTGACCAATCCCAAGTCGATCTTCTACATGTTAAGCTTGAATAGAACTGCCTACGAGAGAAGTGGAAGTTGAGGGAGATTACCACCCGAGGAATGTTATCTAACGCACCCCAACAGTCTGTCACCACTGCACACCTTACCCTTTGGTCTTATGCAGTTGTTATAAGCAGTTACGTAACAAGACCTTAGCACTATGATTATGTGAATTATTTATGTATATAATAATGAATAAATATTTATTTTATTGTTGTTACTTTGTAAATAGTTTTTAAAGCGAAAAATAGTATTTTTAGTTAATATTAAAAAAAGAATTATATTTTGATGAATTAAAATATTTTTGAATTAAATAATATTTTAATAATATTTTATTATTATTAAATTAAGTTTTATTGAATATAAATGATTGTATAATTTAATGAATGCAATTGTAATTTTTGATAAGGTTGGAAGGCAGTTTTTGTCAAAAACCATTAATATTCGATAAATGTCTGTTTTTATTTTAAAAGAAAAAATTAAAATATTTAAAAAAAATATTTAGATAAAATTAATATTATTTTTGGAATTAGGATTTCAAAATTATCCATAGGTGAATTTTTCATAATTTTTTGAGACAGTCTGATTTTTGGGTAAAAACATAAATACCTTTTTAATATATAATGTGTTTTATGATATCATAATGACCCAATAGTGATGTAATAAAATACTATAAATGATATGTTCGGCCAATATATGTTTCACCATTAAAATAATTTTATTTTAGGTTTGTTTGATTTATTTTACAAATCTTTAGTGGGCCTCCAAGAGTTATAAATCATTTTCACTTTTAAAATGAATTTCCTTTAGAGTGTGACTCACCTCGACCTAAGCAACCTTATTATATAAAGTATATCGGCCATTGTTCTTATAAAATATTTTTTGACACTCCCATTTTTCAAAAACCATGGGAAAAAACCATGGTCTGATTTGTGGTATTGATTAGTTAAATGTGTGGTGACCCAAACCTAAATAATAAAGAATTCCCTCTCCTTTCCGATATAAACCCAACCAAGATCCCACTTCCTCTTCACTAAAATACTTCTTAGTTTGTCCAACCACTGCGATCTTTTCTCTAGAATCCTCCCAGGGTGCCCCAAGCTCCTAGGAAGCCTCTATAAAGCCTCTCATAAGCCTTTGGAATCACACTTCCAAGTAAGGGATTTCTTCCTTTCTCATTTTTATCCAATTTTCATTAAATTGTTAAGCCATTTTTTTAATTAAAAATGTTGGGGTATAATTTATCACCTCTCGCAAATTGACCTCTTTATGTTTGTATGATAGAATACCCATTTATCTTTAATTAATGTCTCCCATGTACACCTGTTACCATGCCGAAGTTTCGTGAGAGATTTCTCTCTCCACTTTTACAGCCAAGTAATTCTTTTTTATTATGCATGTAAATTACATTATGTTTATTGGGAAATGTATCTATATGAACCCCTTACATTAAATTTCAGGTAAATATGATGAGACACCCATTTCTCTCTTATCAACCATTTTCTTGAATCCTTATGTCACACCGTTATGCTGCCAAAATTACATCACGTTTTTTTGCAAGCCAAGATCGTTGTGTAGTGAATATCATACCCATGTCTCTATCAAGGGTATTCACTTTATGAACATATACATATTTAATGGTACATTTGTTTATTTATTCCCCATTACTTAATAATGTAATAAATTATTATGTTGAATGATTCTTGTTATATGATATATTTTCCACACGTATGCATGAAATGAAATGTTTAAGAAGGGTACGCCCTGATAGCGCTCCAATGCATGGGGTAAAGTATAGTATCATGATACATCATTTTAAATGGGTGTTTACTCTTTCTAATTCATGTGAAATGAGGGTTTAATGATTCCCCACGTGCAATGATCTTTGTCTCATGCTAATTCCATGTTAAGTGTTGTTGCCACATTTCCATGTTTTGATTATCATGCTTTATCATGCCTTTATGTTCATGTTTTTCTTGTTCTCCATTGATATGCCTATTGTATAACATGTATTTTATTTCTCATGTTATTCCATGTTCATTCCCTTAATGGGATTTATATATCATCCTTTCTTTATGCATGTCCTCAGGTTATCCCATGCAATGCTAAGTACGAGGGAATGTAGTGGTCATGTAAAGGATGTTTTCAATAAAGATGTTGTATTTCATGTTTTAAGATGTTATGTAATGTTCTTAATCCCCAAAGACACTAGAAATATCAATAATACATGTTTTATCAAGTGAAGAGTTTATTTAATAAGTCATGTTTAATTGTCTATCAAAAGTAGGGTTGTCATACACGCCCTGGTGCCCATGGGGAGTTTTGACCCCGACATCTCTCTGATCAGACCCGATCCCAACCAATGGTCAAGTGTCGCATGAAGACGTGTCACAATCAGAACACCTAAAATTTTATATCAAAATACATTATGAATATTACCATCACAACACATAAAGAAAACTACTCATGATTGGCTACTTGGGAACAAAAATCTGAGTTCCAAAGGAGGAGATATAGAAGTATGAAGATCAAGGGATCTATCTTTCCTTGAAAGGAGTACACGGTGTGTCCCAAATGGTACCTGACGCATCTCTCTGATTCTAGAAAAAGAAAAATGTACACATGAATCTCATCATAGGATTTATGGAAAAATAATAAATCCACTGATATGTCACTACAAATGTCCATGAATGGTCATATGGTTCACACTTTTGAGATCCTTATAGAGAAACACTCAGGATAGCCTGTTTACTTGGCCAAAAAAGACACCGGATGAAAAGAATGCATTTCACCTTATCACACATGAAGTTCACTTTGTGGGCTTGAGACATGAGTTATAATTTAGTACCCAAAATTGTTCTCTAAATGTGGGCCTCAATATTTGGGTCGTGACACCGCATATGGATCACCAATCCAACATCATATCATAGAGAAGTTATATCAGAAACAAGGTTTAATAATACTAATATCATTGTGATGACGATGATTATTATTAAAAATAATAATTTATCCCTCCCCCTTTATTATCTATCATGTAGTTTGTGTGTGGTGGGGGGGGGGGTTCTGATGCCATCACCATGTAGGGAGGGGGAGAACACCGTCACAACCTCTATTGTTGTGGGAAACCTCATTGCCATCAGCATCTGCCATCGTAGGGGAGAAGGTTGGGGGGTGCACCATTTCCAACTTTCATTCACAGTGGATAGGTTTTGATACCAATGATAGATGATTACACCACCCATCATTTCATATATCATAGATATGAAGAGGAATTGTCCTTTCTATCACAACTCAATAGATTCCATCTGTTGATCCCCTCAAAAATCGACTCCCGTCAAACTGTGTCATCACCCCATGCTAAAACATGAGATGGGGTATCCAAATATGCACTCTATCATTCTAATAGAATTACGCACCACAATCATGCTATCAATTTCCATCCCAAACCCATGGTAATGATCTATTGTTCCAAATATCGATTTCATAATAATATCCCACTCGGTATTTGTTAAATCTACATCCAAATCGAATACTGATTATGAACACACCAAGAATGGGGAGAGAAATACAGAAACCTCAAACATGAGGGACATAAATTTTCCAATGTTTATGTTGGAATGATACATTTCCATTAGAATGATAAATGAATAACCAAATAAATCAACACAATATAATAAAATAATATTAATTTCAATTTCTAGGAAGATAAAGCAATAATTGTACCCAATGATCAATCCACAAATTAATTTTTTGGGAGATTAATTCACATTCATCTTGGTTAAAATAATAATGGGAAAAATACACAAAAATACAACACCCTAGCCCAATTATTGATCATTTTTTAGGTGAAGAGTACATTCTCTAGTGATGAATAAGATCTCTTGTGTTCTTATCCCACCACTCAATTCACCTCAATCCAATCATAATTTTCCTTCAATCTAGATTCTCTAATAAATAACGGACCCGCTCTCAAATCCTCTTAGGGTTATACGTATAATCCTAAAGATTAAATATAAGATGGTATTTATAAGGAGTTATTAGTGTTAATGTTTTTAAATAAATTAAATTAAATTAATTTATTTATTTATTCAACACATCTTCTAATGGGTTCCCTCAACCGAATGTACGATTCTAAAAAAATTTATATCGTGCCGAGGGTAAACCCTCCATTTAGGAATCAACAGTGGTATTGGATGTACAATCCAAGAATCCACTCTAGATTTATTCTATTAATTTAGAGAAACAACACACACATGATATTATTTATTTAATATTTTTAATATCATCACACCAAGGATCTTCAACCCTCGAAATTATACACCAACTCAACACCTAGCATCAGAAACATTCAAAAGTTGTTCAATACAAAATAAATTCATTATAATGCATCACCAAAACACATGATTCTATAAAATTGATCCATTCCACACTATTTATATTCATTTTTAGTCATAAATTCATCTAGATTTTTGTTCCACTGCTTGGGTTCCTATTTCAACCCATATAAGCTCTTCTAGAGTTTGCACACTAGGTCATCCTTCCATGAATGAACGTATATTTATACCTACTTCATATAAATATCATCCTACACATATCCTTGAAGTAAATTTATCTTCACATCATGATTATCAATATGCAAGTTTTATTCAACCATACTGAGAACCACCCTAATGGTGGTAAGCTTTACAATAGGTGAGAAAAATTTAGGGAAGTCCATACCTTTCTTCGATTGAAATACTTTCACCACTATCTATTCCTTATAAATACTATTACCATCACTTTATTCCTTGAATCAGTATACCCATTGGTTATATAATTATTTCATTCCTTATGGAAAATGAATCTGCTCCCAAGTTTTATCAAGTAATAAATAAATCTCATCCTTCATTGCCAGCTCTCACTTGTTCGACTCCTTCAACTACATTGCCTATTAAAACATTATAGTTCTTCACTATTAGTCAATAAAAAATAATGCAAGGATAGTGAATAAATATTCATTGGAATTATCACTCTTGTTTATCTCCTCAACTCTACTTGAAGAGTAGGCTCCAATGGTTTTAGTGTCACATTCTCATGTGCACCTTCAATCTCCACTTTTTCATGAGATTATGATTATTTATTACAACTATCAACTTCAACTACATGATGGCCTTTGAATGTGAAACCTTCGTTAAATATCACATTTTGGATTTTGATGATCATATTGTTCTTATCACACAAAAAGAGATAATAAAACTACTCAATACCATTGCCAATTAAGAAACAAGATTTGAACTTAGCATCAAGCTTGTCACTTGCATCGACATCTATATGTACGTATGGAAAACAACCAAAGAATCATAAATGTGAGAGACTTGCCACTTTTCCATAATAGAAATACTTTGGTAGAAATTATCACATTGGTAATGATGGACTCTTGTTGATGAGATATACTACCATGTTCACTACCTCATCCTAAAAAGTACTGGGAAATTCCAAGTAAAGCCTCATGCTCTTGGAATATTCATTCAATTTTCTATTCATCTTTTCCAGTACAATATTCTACTGGTTAGTACAAGGAAGAGTCTTCTCCCACAAAATTCCATTATTTACATATAATTTTTCAAAATCCTTACTGCTATACTCTCTACCATTTTCAGACCTCAATTGTTTTATATTTGATCCTGACTCAATCTATACAATGGTATTCCACTCCCAAAACACCATAAAAAATTATATTTTCTTTTTAGAAAGTAAACATACACATTCCTTATTTAGTTGTTGATAAATGTCACATAATATAGTGACCCTACAATAGAATATACTAGTGATGGAAACAATAAATTATTTTAAACTAGGTCTAACTTCTCATCCTTTGGTGTTCTACCTCCTTTTGTAAAATATATATTCTTATGATATCCTAGGATAAAATATTTACAAAATCTAACATCCACAGACTTCAATTCCAGTAGAATTCATTTTATTTCCATCACCTTTATCCCCTTCTAACTCAAGTGGACTATACTGTAGTACCATAATTTTGAGTCCCAAAAATAATTATTGACGCAAGTATGTACGTGAAAGTTTCTATCATGTTGTACATGGAACCATTAATTGCTCCCCAATCTATGACAATAACACCTTTAGTGATATTCCATGCACCAACAATGATTATGGTACAAAAGCTAGCATCATCATGCTATCTGATAGAAATTTGAATTCTTCTTAAACTAGAGACATAACGCACATTTTCCAGAGCCTGTAAACTCCCACTATTGCATGTCCATTCCCCACAATCTGTAATGGTTCATCAATATCAGGACACACCTTTTCAAAATTTTCAGAAATATAATTTTTTAGAAAACCCTTCTAAAATGTTGAATGGAAGTTTTCCCTAAATTCTAAAATACAAGACTCTATAGGGCTATCCCTGATTAGTAGCAACACATCATCAGTTCCTTCAGCTACCCTATTTGTTGTACTGGTTTCAGGTGCCTTCTATTTTTTATAGTACCCCATCTTATGTATCCATTCTTCTTAGAAATATATCAAATTAGACTAGTCCCCTTATCCTTTTATATTCTCAATACACTTGATTTTGATCATCCTCTGTGATTATTTTGCTTTGTATATATTCCTCTTCTTTCCAAATTCAGAGTCGAACTAGATAATCTACCGGTTTCTCTTCATTGAATATCCTCACTGAGGATCAGTTCCCCGACATCATTTAGAACCATCATTGTATACCCTAAAGAACTTCTCATGGATGTTACTGTAAATTCCCATCTACCAGGAAATGAAGATGATAAAACCAATGCACATACCTCATTGTCACACACAATTTTCACTGATGTCAACTGACTTGTGATGGTGTTGAATTCATTGACATGATTTCCAACTACCCCCCATTCAATCATTTTCATATTGAACATTCTTTTAATCAGGTACAACTTGTTCGATTTAAAAATATTCTTATACATATTCATAAGATATTTTATCATACTATCTATCATCTTCTTCTCTTTGATGTTGAACACCATATTTTGGGCCAACTTAAGGCATATATGTAACAACCCAGAATTTTTAAAAGTTACTTGTTTCATGAAAATGTGTGTTATATTATATTATACCCACAAAAACCATATCTCGTTAATAATGAAGTGTGTATGAAGGGAAATGTGACCATACAGATTCTATAGCTATATGATTGTTGGTGAAATAATACCTTCAATAAATATTATTGTTGGAAACTAAAATCATGGTAATAATTTTATTGTCATAATTAGTATAAATGAAAAATGATAATTAATGTAGAAAGGTGAAGTGATGGTTTTAATTGGTACAATCGTGCCATATGAATCTGATTTGTCTAAACACGGGAGGGAGGTTGCATCACTGGGGTTCTCCCTTGACCAAGCCCGATATGAGCTTCAAAAAGTGAATATAGAATGAAATCTACCATGGGAGAAGTTCAAGTTAGTGGAAATTACCACTCGATCGATGTTAGGCGACCTGCCCCATGAATCGATCACCATTTCACACCACATAATTTTGTTGTACAAGGATGTTATAAGTGGTTACATTTCCAAGACGTAGTTACTTAAATTTTAGTTCCTTTTAATAAATAAAATTTTTATTCCATCAATTGTTTTTCTTAATAAAAAAAATATATCTTTAATTGAGATAGAATAGGATAAATTGATTTTCGTACACAAATTGTACTTTTCATAAAGGATATAATTATTTTTATAAAAATTATGTTATTATTAATAATATTTATTTTAATTAAATATATGATAAAACACTCTTATTTAAATATAAATGATAAAATAATTTTATTATCACCTTGAATTTTTTTAGTGTCAGAAATTTGACTATGCATTTTAACCCACTCATTTTTAATAAATAAGGTTTTTTATATTTAAAAGTTAAAATTATAATATCTATAGAATTATTCAAATAAAATAATCATTATTTTTCAAATAAACATATCAAAAATTTCTTAGGGTGAATTTATGATTTTTTTTCAAAAATACAATATTTTTTTCTGTGAATAGTAAAACTACAATTTGGGTTTTTTGGTATGTTTAACGACTTCATAATTATATCATAATGATTTAATAATTAATTAATCACAATAAATGACCTAAAAAGTTTTATTTTATTAATATCATGTTTTTAAATATATTTTAATAAATTTATAAACCTATTATTTACTTTCTGAAGTCTAAAAATAGAATATTTGACTTTAAAAATATTATTTTGTAGAAACTTTACTTTTCCATAAAAAATAAGTAACATAATATGGTTATAATTTTTTGGGGGTTAAAATAGCATAAAATATGTCCCAAATTTCCAAAACCATGGGAAAATACCATTGGTAATCCAATTGGTTTTCTTTTTCCACAACCTAGATTTACATGGCATATTTTTGGAAATTATTAAACAAATCCTTCACTTTTTCAATAAATAACCATCTGTTTTACATACCCTCCTTACTATCAATCCATACACCATGAATTTATAGTAGTTTCTCCTCCCAAGGATCCTCCCAAGGTGTCTTCAAGCCCCCAAGGTTCCATTCCTCAGGATCTAGGGGTAACTCTTCAAGGTAACAGAATTATTCTTCCTTTCTCTTCAATTCAAGAACCTATATTTGTCTGTGTCTTATTGTAACACCCCAAGTTTTTCTGAAAATAAATAGAAATTCATTGAACATTGTTTTAAATAGATATTTTTAATTATCCTTTAAAACATAACTTTTCTACTTCTATGTTCTGAATTTCAAGAAACTGTCATCTACATTTGTTTTCAGTATGTTATCTGAAGTCTATTGGAACCAACTTGTTTTTTTGGTGAATAGTAACATAACCTTATGAATAGTAATATTAATAGTATTATGACCCTAATGAATAGTAAATTTTAGTATTATTCTATTTTATTAAGTCTTTAAGATAATAACATCTAGGTTAATTTTTCATTGTGATATAGAAGTAGTTACAGAATTAGAATTGTTAATTTTTGAATTAAGTATGATTTTATATAAAAATTAAATTAATAATATTAGAAATTTATTTTCAAAAAATGGACTTCAATTTTGAAATATACATGTCGATAAATGCTTTGGGTGAATTTTGGGAATTTTTCTGAAACAGTTGATTTTTTGGTGAATAGTAAAAAATAAAGTTTTTAGTTTCAGTGTATTAATGTCATCATTAATGATATAATAATTATGTAATAAATCTGGTAGACTTGTGTATAGTTAAATAATATTTGAGGTGTCCCAAGTGGCTTATACCATGGGGAAGACTATGGTTTTGTAAATACCACTCATGAGGTGTCCCTTGATAATTATTAAAATAATCCCTCACTTTTCCTATAAATACCAACTCTTCCATTCATTGAATTCATTCCGAATTCTCCTTCAATGAAGATCTGGCCTCCTTAACTTCATATTAGTCCTCCCAAGGTTTCCTCAAGCCCCCAAGGTCCCAACCTTCATGTTCTAAGTGTTACTCTACAAGGTAAGAAAATTCTCAATTTCTTTCTTTTTCCTTTCAAGTTCTCTTTTATGTGGTATAATTTTCAAGTTTCCATACCATGTTCTTACTTATTTCTTATTATTTATGTTCTATATATTATGATTCATTTGTGGATGGGTGAACCTTGTCCCCTATCTTTTTAATATTTTTTAAAACCATGTGGCGTAGTAGTTAGGCTGTCGAATTGTTGTAAGCGATTTCACAATTATTCTTTTATTTTGAGTTCTTTCCTTATTCTTTCTTCATATCTATTTACCCAAGAGGTATGAAATCTCCAGAAATCTTGTATATTCTATATTTTATCATGTTTATGGAAAATTACTCATCATTATTCTTCTCCTCTCCCACTTATTTAAAGAATAAAAACATTGTCCTTTTGTGTCGAATTATCGACATCGTGGACGATGTGATTTCAATTTCCACTAATTATTTCAAGTCTGGTCATGAAACCATTTATATCGTTGAACCAGGATATAATATATGTTTTATGACTCAACCATGGTTATGGAATTCTATTTTACTCATGGTTCTAATTTATAAGACAAAACGAGGTTGTTATTATAAAAGAACCACTAAAAGGATCTAAACGAACATCATTAATGTTCTAACTTATGAATCATCCTCATGTAAGAATTAAAAATGATGTATGGAATAATTTATGTTACTGGATATATGTATATACTATTCCATTCCAATTCTGGAGATTCAATTCCAATCGACAAGAATATCTATCATGAACCAATCATTGAAATCATGTTAAGAACTCACCCAAAATTGGTGCAAAGGGAAAAATACTAACAATTAAGGGTGAAATGATGTTATGGAATGATCATATAAGATGTTATAAACATAAAAATCTTTCTGTAAAATATTAATAACACTCTTTTAACCATTATAAAAGAGGTTTAAACAAGTTTTAAGTAACACTACAGTAAAATGGTCGTTTCGCGGTGGTTTAAAAACTGCCGCCAAAATGTCTTCATATATATATATTTTTAATTTTTTTTAAATTTTTTCAGGGATTAGTGGCGGTTTTTTAAAAAACCACTGCGAAATAGTGGCGGGTTGGGTAAAAAAGTAGTGAAATGAAAGGAAAAGAATAAAAAAACATGAGAAACCCTGAAATCACTAAAACGTCCATAACTTTTGATCCGGGCGTTCGTTGGAGTGTCACGGCCAGTCAAATCGAAGATCATGAAGAGTTCTAGAGGCATGTATAATCCAAACCGTGAGATGGGATAAGGTGTGGAATATATGAGAGTTATACGAATGTTGACAAAAGATCTCCAACTTCAAACGAGCATAGCTTTCGCTCTGGGTGTCTGTTTGGGCTCTACCACATATCAAATCGAAGCTAACAAAGAGAGATACACACCAATTAGACACAATCAAGCTTCTATCTTATTTTTAGACCCCAAGAACCCATATGAAGGCCTTCAAAACCCCATTTCTGTTACCAGTGTCCCATCAAACATGTCTTCAAACAGACCTAACTTTCGATCCGCATGTCAGTTCAGACTCCTCCGCCTGCCAGATCATAATTCGTTCTATGAGCTTCAGTTTGACTAGTCGTGGCGCCTACATGGACTCCTGGATCATAAGTCATGACGTTTTAGTGGGTATCGGGTTTGTTATATTTTTCAATGCGTCGTTTCTAGCACCCGTTCCCCGTCAGTTTTTTTAAATGGTCGTAACTCTTGATCCGCCAGTCCATTCAGTCTCTTTCACCTATCAGATCGAAGATCGTTTTAGGATCTTTGATTTGACTGGACGTGGATCTGGAATGGACTCTCGGATCATAAGTGATCTCCGTTAATGTGAGTCCAATGTTTTTGTCTCTTTATGACCGTTTTGACGGTTTTTAATGGTTGCTCCATTTATTACTGTTTATTTGGGTTTCCATGACTTGTTATCTTTATCAATGGTTTTTTGTGGGTTATTATGATGATTTTGTTGAATTCTTAAGGGGGTTTCCATAGTTTTCATGAGTTTTCATTTGTGTTCATGCGTTCTCATGCTTTTTAACGCTTCCTTCTTCATGCTTCTCCATCTGTTTTCATGCGTTTTCATAATTTTTCATCCCTTATCACGCCTTTTCGTACTTTTTCATGTGTTTCATTTATTATTTATTATTTATAATATACTTTAATTTATTTATTATCTATTATTTTTTACTAGTTATTTATTATTTATTATTTATATTTATTTATTATTTATATTTATTTATAGTTATTTATTATTTATTATTTATTATTTGTTATTTGTTATTTGTTATTTATTATTTATTATTTAATATTTAATATTTATTATTAAATATTATTATTAATAATATTTGTTACTGGTTATTTATTATTTATTATATATTATATATTATATATTATTTACTATTATTAAGAATAATATTTTATTTATTATATATAATATATAATATATAATATATAATATATTATTATTTATTTGTTATTATTTATTGTTTATTATTTATTATTTATTATTTATTATTTATTATTTATTATTTATTTATTTATAATTATTAATTATGTGTTAGTTGTTATTAAAAGTATTTATTATTTATTATTTATTATTTATTATATATGAATTATTATCTATTATTAATTTTTATTTATTATTAATTATTTATTATTTATTATTTATTTAATTATAATTATTAATTATGTTTTATTTATTATTATTCTTATTAATTATTAATTATTTATTATTTATTATTTATTATTTATTATTTAATATTTATTATTAGTTATTTTTTATTATTATTTATTGTTTATTATTTATTATTTATTATTATTTATTATTATTATTTATTTATTATGTATTATTTGTTAGTTATTATTATTTATTATTTATTATTTATTATTTATTATAAAATATTATTAAATGTTAAATATTAAATATTATTTATTATTTATTATTTATTATTATTTGTTATTTATTATTTGTTATTTATTATTCATTATTTGTTATTTATTATTTATTATTTATTATTTATTATTTATTATTTATTATGTATTATTATTTATTATTTATTATTTATTATTTACTATTTATTATTTGTTATTATTTATTATTTATTATTATTTATTATTTATTATTATTTATTATTTATTATTTATTATTTATAGTTTGTTATTTATTATTTATTATTATTTATTATTATTTATTATTTATTTATTATTTATTATTTATAATTTATCACTTATAATTTATTACTTATTATTTATTATGTGTTTATTATTATTTATTATTTATTATTATTTGTTATTTGTTATTTATTATTTGTTATTTGTTATTGGTTATTGGTTATTTATTATTTATTATTTATTATTTATTATTATATATTATATATTATATATTATATATTATATATTATATATTATATATTATATATTATTATTTATTATTATTTATTATTTATTATTTATTATTTATTATTTATTATTTATTATTATTTATTATTATTTATTATTTATTGTTTATTGTTTATGGTTTATTGTTTGTTATTTATTGTTTTTTATTTATTATTTATTATTTACTATTTATTATTTATTATTTATTATTTATTATTCATTATTTATTATTTATTATTTATTTTTATTTCTTTATTATTTTCATTTTGTAATTTTGTAATTTTATTATTTTGTGTTCATAATTTTATAATTTACGTAAATATTATTATAATTTATTTGTTATTTATTATAATAAATAGCAAATAATAATAAATAACTCAATAAATAACTAATAAATCAATAATTATTAATTATTAATTATTGGTTATTAATTATTCATTATTTCTTATTGTTTAATTATTATTGTGTTTATATCTATTAGTTATGTATTATTTGTTTTTTCAATTAGTATATATAAGTATATTAAATTCTGTTTATTAACCACATGACGAGCTTGTTGGAGTGGTAAAATCTTTGGAAAATATACAAGATGTTAGGGGTTCAAATCTCACCAAATGAAGTATTTCATTATATTGAATGGACATGTGCATGGGCATTTGCTTGGGCATGTTCATGGGCATGAGCATGCATGCATCGATAAAGTAATGCGAATTAAATGAAATAAATAAAATAAATACGAAATAAATAAATAAAATACGAAATAAATAAATAAATAAAATAAATACGAAATAAATAAAATAAATAAAATAAAATAAAATAAATAAAAATAAATAAATAAATAAATAAATAAATAATTTTAAAAAAATAAAGAAAATAACAAAAAAATTAGAAAAAAAATTCAAAAAACCGCCGCTAAAAAACCACCGTGAAACGTTCTACGAAGATTTTGAAAACCGTCGTGAATAGTTTCCTAACACACAATTTAGCAGCGGTTTTTCAAAATAGTTGCCAATTGATTTAGCTGCTCTTTAAACCACCGTGAAATGGAAAATAAAACCACCGCTAAATCTGAATATGGCTGTAGTGTAAGACAAACCCGAGGTAAGGGAATTCTTAACCTGATTTCCATTTATTCGGTTAACCTTCTACTTCATTATTTATGTGATATTTAAATTGTTTTTGTGATGGGTTCTATTTATATTATGTTTTATTATGTGTATTTACAATATATATACATACTCCATTTACACTATTAAGCGTCACTTCAATTGTATGATATTTTCAAGGGGCTTTTCTTTGAAAATCCTTTTTTTAAATTCAGTTTTACGAAATTCCAAAGCAATGTTTTTATGTAATTATTCATGTTGTATGATTATGTTTTGGTTCTTGGGAATTATTTATGATGAAGGGTGGGACCTATATCTCCCTCCGATGCATTGGGTATGAGTATGTTGGAGGTTGGTAGTATGGTTACTCCAAGTGTAACTGCGATGGTTACACAAAGTAAGGTAGCCGTGAGGGTTACAAATAATAAGGTAGCCAATAATGGTTACAAAATTATGTAAGTAATGACCCAAGATACCTTTATGTATATATTTACATTCTCATGTTTTTTGTGGATCTTGTGTAAATCTCATGTTACACAAAGTAAGTATATATGGGTGAGAAAAATGCCTTTTGAAAATGCTTTCATACGTTATGAGTATTCATGGACTAATATGATTTTTCCTTCTTTTCCATCCCTTATTGAGATTTTGTGCTCATCCCAAGTTTTTAAATGATTTTTCACAGGTTAATGGATGTGTAATAAAAGGAAGGAAGACACGTTAAATGTTGAAGAATTGTCAAGGAGTCTTGTTTTAAGTTTTAATGTTTTATATTTTGAAAAAATTGAAACTGTTTTTATGGTATCCACTGTGTAATATCATGAATGTACTGTCCTAATTCTCTAAATCTCTAAACTTTATAAGATCTTCAATTTAAAAGAATGTTTTTTCTTGACTAAATTCAAGATTATGTATGTAATAAAGCCGGGTCCTTATAGATGGTATCAGATGATGGTTTAGATAACTTTAGGGGTTAGGGTGATGATAATAGAATAAATTAAATGATTTTTACTCTATGTTTAATTTGAAATGTTATATCATTTAATATTACTAAGTTGATTTATCTAAGACATGTTTGTTCAGAATGGTTGTCCGTATAAGGAACAGGGATGCTGAAGAGGAGAGGCACCGAGAGAATGACATCCTTCCCGAACTACAGCCCGGAATGGTAGGGATTGGAACTGAGCAGTTTGTGACAGTAATGGCTCAGCTAACGCAGGTAATAAATGGTGGTGTCATGCATGCTAGAGAACCAATAGAGGTACCACAGCTGAACATGAGAGTAGTGGAACCTTTTATGAGACAACATCCTCCAACATTCACGGGATCTTCTGACCCAGTAGCATCTGAAGGATGGATCAAAGCCCTTGAAAAGATATTCGATGTCATGGGATGTTCAGAAAATCAAAAGTTAAGTCTTTACATTTATCATTTTGAAGGGGAAGAAAATCATTGGTGGTCAATGGTAAGGAATATCAGGGGTAGAGAGGATTTTGATGCCTTAGAGTGCGATGAATTTAAAATTATTTTCCTAGAAAAATGTTTTTATAAGGTGGTGCGACATAGAATTGAGAAGAAATTACTTGAATTGAAATAGAAGGAGGAAGATTCAGTGGATGTGTATGAAGAGAAATTCACCCAACTGGCGAGGTATGCACCAAATCTTATTCTGGATCTGGATTGAAAAATCAACCTCTTTTACTCAGGACTGAATCCAAGGTATCGAAGGGCATTGACCTCTTATGAATTCATAAGTTATGAGAAACTTGTCCGATGGGATGAGAGGGTAGAGATTCTAATGATCATGTGCATTTTGGAAAAAAAGATAAGAAGAGGACCAGTTGGCAAGCAATGGGTAAGAATCAACCAAAGAAATCAGATGGTAAGAAAATCCAATTTCTAGTTTGTGAAAAGTGCGGAAAGAAACACCATGGGGAATGTCTTAGGAAAACTGGGAAGTGTTTTAAATGTGGTATGTTTAGACATATGGCCCGAGATTACAATGAAAATGACATTAAGAATAATCCTAACAAAAAAACTATAAAGTGTTTTAAATGTGGTGAAATGGGTCATTATGCAAATGTCTGCCTAAGGAGAGATTGAATGATTCAAAGAAGCCAGAATACAAGAAGAAAGGTGTAGTGAGATCCTTTGAAACTATGTCAGCAGATGTTGGGCCATCCAATGAAGTTATATTAGGTAATTTGTTTGTCCACTTATTTTTTTCTAATGTTTTTTTGATACGTGGTCTACACATACCTTCATCTCTGAGAAAATTTCTGGTAAATTGGAAATATCACTTCAACAAATGAGACCCGAACATGTTGTTAAAACACCCGGGGGAAATTTTATTTAAAAGAGGAATTATAAGAATCTTTTTATTTTGGTCTGTTGAAATAATTTACCTACAAACCTTGTTGTTTTACCCTTAGTCGAGTTTGATGTTATTCTGGGGATGGACTGGCTTTCTGATTATCATTCTATGATAGAGTGTAGATCTAAACAAGTTATTTTTCAGAAAGTGTTTCAGTTTGTATACATGAATGAACCCATACAATTGACAACATATCAAGAAGCTGAGAAACTATTGAAAGATAGAAATTAAAGTTATCTTGCTCATATTGTTGAAAATAAGGGAACTATTAAAATTAATGATATTCTAGTAGTAAATGAATACCTATATGTTTTTCCTGATGAGTTACCAAGTGACATACCTGATCAATAAGATAAATTCACAATTGACTTAGTTCCTGATGCTAAGCCAATTTCAAAACCCCCATATCGTATGGCTCCAATATAACTTCTTGAATTGAAAAATCAGTTGCAGGATTTGCTTGACAAAGGATTCATTCGTCCTAGAACTTCACCATGGGGAGCCTCTGTTTTGTTTGTTAAAAATAAAGATGGTTCCATGAGACTTTACATTGATTATAGAGCTTTGAATAACATCACTATTAAAAACAATTATCCTTTTCCTCATATTGATGACGTTTTTGATCAGCTCCATGGAGCTCAGTACTTTTCCAAGATTGACTTGAGATCTGGATACCATCAGCTGAAGGTGAAGGAAGATGAAATCCTGAAAACAACCTTTCGTACTAGGTATGGGCATTAATAATTTTAAGTTATGCCATTTGGATTAACTAATTCACCTACTGTATTCAAGAATCTTATGAATAGAGTATTTCATGAGTTCATGGATAAGTTTGTTGTTGTATTTATTGATGACATTCTGTTATTTTCTAAAAATAAAGAGGATCATGAAAAACATCTAAGGGTTGTTTTACAAACATTAAAAGAAAAGAAACTATATGGAAAATTCATCAAGTGTGATTTTTGGTTAAAAGAGATTTCTTATCTTGGGAACATTGTAAATAAGGATAGAATAATAGTTGATCCTTCCAAAACAAAAGTAGTTGACGAATGGCCAAGACCCACAAATGTTACAGAGATGCGTAGTTTTCTGGGAATAGCATGTTATTACCGACTGTTTGTTATGAATTTTGCACGGTTATCTAGCCTGATAACTATGTTAACATGTAAAGGGGTTAAATTTTTTTGGACAGAGTAATGGGATGTTTGTTTTTAGGAATTGAAGTAGAGATTGGTGAATGCTCCAGTTTTGGTCGTACCTTCCCGAAATGGTGAGTTTTTCATCTACAGTTATGCTTCTTTGAAGGTACTTGGTTGTGTTTTGATGCAGAATGATAATGTAATTTTCTAGGATTCGAGATAACTTAAGACTCATGAGCTAAATTATCCCACACATGATTTGGAATTGGAATCTGTGGTTTTTTTCTTTAAAAATTTGGTGGCATCATTTATACAGAACCAAATGTCAAATATATACTACCCTTAAAAGTCTAAAGTATATATTCACTCAAATGTAATTAAACATGAGGAAGATAAGATTTCTAGAACTGATAAAGGATTATGGCTACACGATAAATTAACATCCTAGGAAAGCAAACAAAGTGGAAGATGCCTTAAGTCAGAAAACATCATGCATCATTAACTATGGTACGTTTGAAACACGATCCCTTGATTAATGATTTGATGAATTTTTTGCATAGAAGTTGTTGGTACAGGGAATACATCGATTTTGTTCCAGGTTTCAGTGCCGTCTTTGTAGTCAGACAGAATTAAGAAAGCACAGAAGGAAGACTATGAGCTATGGAAAAAGATAGAATTGGTTAAAATGGGTAAGTTTCCAGAATTTAATCTTGATAAAGATTGTGTTTTAAGATTTTGAAAAAGGTTGTGTGTGCCTTGTGATTCCCAGTTGAAGAAATAATTGTTGTGTGAAGCTCATAGTTCTCCATTTTCAGTTTATCCTGGTAGTACTAAGATGTGCAGAAACCTTCATGAATATTATTGGTGGGATGGAATGAAAAGAGATATTTTTGATTTTACCATGAAATGTTTGACCTGTCAACAGGTTAAACTAGAGCGTAGTTACTGAAGGGGATGCTTCGGCCTTTTCCAGTGCCAGAGTGGAAATGGGAGAATGTATCCATAGACTTCATGGTGTGACTACCATAGAATTCTCGAGGTGACAATGCGATTTGGGTTATTGTTGATCGGCTGACAAAATTTTCACATTTTTTTATATTTGAGATAAAATGTCTTTGGATTAAATTTCTCAATTGTAACTCAAGGATATTGTTGGGTTACATGGGGTACCTCTTTCTTCAGTGTCTGAATGAGATTCCAGGTTCAATTATATCTTTTGGAAGGGACTTCAGAAGTCATTGGGCACAGAGTTAAATTTCAGTACAGATTTTCATCCCCAATCAGATGGGAAGTCAAAAAGAATGATTCAAACTTTGGAGGATATGCTTCGAGCTTGATCAATGGACTATCAAGGAAGTTGAGATCATCATATTACTTTAGTTTATTTATCTTATAATAACAATTTTCATTCCAGTATTTAGATGACACCTTTTGAGTCCTTGAATGGAAAGAGGTGTCAGACTCCTGCGTTTTATGATGAATTCGGTGAATGAATGATGATGGGGCCAGAATTAGTTGAAGAAGTGGCTAAGAAAGTGAGGATGATCCAACAGTACATGAGGACAGCTCAGAGTAGGTGAAAAATTAATGCAGATAACATAAGGAAAGACTTATAGGTGACCATGTTTTCATTAAAGTATCTCCTTGGAAAAGTGTGATGCGTTTTGGTAAGAAAGGAAAGCTAAGTCCACGGTTCATCGGTCCTTTTGAAATCTTGGAGAAAGTATGTTCCAGATTCATCACATGTCTTGAGCACAGAAGCAGATCAGCTGGAAGAGAACCTTTCATATGAAGAGAAACTAGTTCAGATTCTTGATCGAAGGGAGAGGTATTTCAGAAGAAGGTAATCCACCAGGTAATGGTTTTGTGGAGAAACCACATGGTTGAAGAAGCAACATGGGAATCTGAAAATTCTATGAGATAAAAATACCCTCAGTTGTTTAATAAGTAAAAAAAATTGCGAGGACACAATTTCTAGAAGGTCGGGATAATGTAACACCCCATGTTTTTCTAAAAATAAATATAAATGCATGGAACTTTGTTTTAAATAGATATTTTTAATTATCCTTTAAAACAAAACTTTTGAACTTCTATGTTCTGAATTTCAATAAAATATCATCTACATTTGTGTTCAGTATGTTATTTGGAGTCTATTGGAACCAACTTGTTTTTTTGGTGAATAGTAACATACCCTTATGAATATTAATATGAATAGTTATATGACCCTAATGAATAGTTAATTTTATTATTATTCTATTTTATTAAGGCTTTAAGATAATAGCATCTGGGTTAATTTTTCATTGTGATATTGAAGTAGTTACAGAATTAGAATTGTTAATTTTTGAATTAAGTATGATTTTATATAAAAATTTATTTAATAATATTTAAAAAATTATTTTCAAAAAATGTTCTTCATTTTTGAAATCTAAAGGTCTATAAATGGTTACGGTGAATTTTGGGAATTTTTTCTGAAACAATTGATTTTTCGATGAATAATAAAAAAGACAGTTTTTAGTTTCGGTGTATTAATGACATCATTAATGATATAATAATGATGTCATAAATTTGGTAGACTTTTGTATAGTTAAATATTATATGATGTGTGCCAGGTGGCTTATACCATGGGAAAATACCATGAGAATGCCCATGGCTTTGTAAATTCCACTCATGAGGTGTCCCTTGAAAATTATTAAAATAATCCCTCACTTTTCCTATAAATACCAACACATCCCTTCATTGAATTAATTACCAATTCTCCCTCAACGAAGATTTGGTCTCCTTACCTTCATAGTAGTCCTCCCAAGGTTTTCTAAATCCCCCAATCACCCAACCTTCATGTTCTAAGGGTTACTCTACAAGGAAATGAAATTCTCAATTTCA
This sequence comes from Viscum album, assembly GCA_963277665.1. NCBI lineage: Eukaryota > Viridiplantae > Streptophyta > Magnoliopsida > Santalales > Viscaceae > Viscum > Viscum album. The sequence continues at coordinate 157,068,590 of OY728138.1, forward strand.
TTCTTTTTCCTTTCAAGTTCTTTTTTATGTGGTATAATTTTCAAGTTTCCATACCATGATCTTATTTCATTCTTATTAATCATATTTTATATATTATTATTCATTTTTGGATTGGTGACCCTTTTCCACTCTCTTTTTAATATTTTCTAAAACCATTTTACGTAGCCGTTAGGCTGCCGATTTTTTGTAAGTGATTTCACAATTATTCTTTTATTTTGAGTTATTTCCTTATTCTTTCATCATATCTCCTTAAACAAGAGGCATTAAATCTCAATAAATCATGTATATTCTATATTTTATTATGTTTATGGAAAATTACTCATCATTACTCTTCTCATATCCCACTTATTTAAAGAATAAAAACATTGTCTGTTTGTGTCGAATTATCGACATCGTGGACGATGTGATTTCAATTTCCATTAAAAATTTAAAGTATGGTAATAAACCCATTTATATGGATGAAACAGGTTCTAAAATATGTTTTAGGACTCACCCATGGTTATGGAGTTCTTTCATACCCATGGTTCTAATTTATAAGACAAAATAAGGTTGTTATTATCGAAGAACCACTAAAAGGATCTAAACAAACATTATTAATATTCTAACTTATGAATCATCCTCATGTAAGAATTAAAAATTATGTATGGAATACTTTATGTTACAGGATATATGTAAATACTACTCCATTCCAATTCTATATTTTCACTTCCAATCGACAAGAATGACCATCATGAACCAATCATGAAAATCTCGTTAAGAACTCACCCAAAAACAGTGCAAATGGAAAAATACTAACAATTAAGGGTGAAATGATGTTATGAAATGTTCATATAAGATTTTATAAACATGAAAATGTTTCTATAAAATATTAATAACACTCTTTTAACCATCAAAAAAGAGTTTTAAACATGTTTTAAGTAAGACAAACCTGAGGTAAGGGAATTCTTAACCCGATTTCCATTCTTTGGGTTAACCTTCTACTTCATTATTTATGTGCTATTTTAATTGTTTGTGTGATGGTTTCGGTTTATATTATGTTTTATTATGAGTATTTACAGTATATATACATAATCCATTCACTCTATTAAGTATCTCTTCAATTTTATGATATTTATAAGGGGATTTTCTTTAAAAATCCTTTTTTTAAATTCGGTTTTATGAAATTCCTAAGCAATGTTTTTATGGAATTATTCATGTTTTATGATTATTATTTTGTTCTTGGGAATTATTTATCACTACTGGAAATATAATATTTCCCAACGGTTCACAACCGTTGGGAAAGCCCCTCTAACCGTTGGTATATGATATACCAACGGTTCTGATAACCATAGGGAAGTAAGCCGTTGGGAAAGGTTTTCCCAATGGTTTACTAGAAACTGTTGGTATAGGCTCAAAAAAGCCACCCTATCCCAACGGTTCTTCCAAACCGTTGGGATAGTTTTTCCCAACAGTTTGGGAGAACCGTTGGGAAATATCAACATCCCTTAACTATCCCAACGGTTTTGGGATAGTTTTCCCAACAGTTCTCCCCAAACCGTTGGGATATCCCCATGGATGAACTCTTTCCCAACGGTTTAGAACCGTTGGGAAAAGAGATATTTACCAACGGTTCAATGAACCGTTGGTAAAAACTTCTTTAGGATTATATGCCAATGGTTTTAAACCGTTGGCATACCCTATGCTGCAAATTGCAGCAGCCTGCAATTTGCACAGCCCCTGTCCATCAGGCCCCTCTCCATCAGGCCTCATTTTGACCTCATTTTCAATCCAATTATTGTACCTGCAATAAAATAAAACATACATATACAATTACGAACAAATTCATACACATTTAACATATAATAGATCATGAAACTATACACATCCATAATTAAATTATAATTCATAACGTAATTATAAACGTACATAATTCATATAGAATTCAATTTAAAATTTAGATGACAATTATATGTGGAATCCGAAATTCAATTCATAATTTGATCGGTTTTTTCTATACCATATATTTTTACCTCTAATGATGTCCATTTTAAACAAAATACATACACCTAAAGTGATACCGGCCACACCGCACCTCAGATTGAGGTGGGGTTGACTCGTACACGTCACATTTGACCCATGGATCGTTGTGCTAAAGTATTGACACAATCCGAATGCGTTTGGTCGGTTTTCCGTATGCCAGTTGATGTTTTTCACTTAAAATGACGTTCTTTTGAAACAAAAGATGGACACTATGAGTGGTGCCGACCACACCACGTCTCCAATTGAGGTGGTGTTGATTCGTACACGTCACATATGACCCATGGATCGTTCTCCTAAAGTTTAAATGGAAACCGAATGCGTTTGGTCGGTTTTCCGTATGTACATAAAATGTTGTCCATTTTAAACAAAAGAGTGACACTTAGACTAATCCTGACCACACCGCGACTCAGATTCATCCCGGGTTGGCTCGTACATGTCACATTTGACCCATGGATTGTTGTGATAAATTATCAAAATATTCCGAATGCGTTTGGTCAGTTTTGCGTATGCCAGTTGTTCTTTTCATTTATAATCATGTCCATTTAAAAAAAAAAGAGACAGAGTTAGAGTGGTGTCGGCCACAACGTGTCTCAGATTAAGATGGGGTTTACTTGTACACGTCACATATGACCCATGGATTGTTGTGCTAAAGTATCGATAGAATCCGAATGCGTTTGGTCGTTCTTCTGTATGTCAGTTGATGCCTTTCACTTAAAATGACGTCCTTTTGAAACAAAAAACGGACACTTTGAGTGGTGTCAGCCACACCGCATGTCGGATTGAGGCGGGGATGATTCTTACACGTCACATAGGACCCATGGATCGTTCTCCTAAAGTTACAATGGAAACCGAATGCGTTTGGTCAGTTTTCCGTATGTACTTAAAATGGTGTCCATTTTAAACAAAAGAGAGCCATTTAGACTGATCCCGGCCACACCGCGACTTTGATTGACCCGAGTTGGCTCGTACACGTCACATATGACCCATGGATCGTTTTGATAAATTATCAAAAGATTCTGAATGCGTTTGGTCGGTTTTGCGTATGCCAGTTGTTCTTTTCACTTATAATCCTGTCCATTTTAAACAAAACAGACACATTTAGAGCGGTGTCGGCCACACCATGCCTCGGATTGAGGCAGGGATGATTCGTACACGTCACATATGACCCATGGATTATTCTCCTAATGTTTCAATGGAAACCGAATGCGTTTGGTCAGTTTTCCGTATGTACTTAAAATGGTGTCCATTTTAAACAAAAGAGAGCCACTTAGACTGATCACGGCCACACCGCGACTCAGATTGAACCTGGGTTGCCTCATACAGGTCACATATGACCCATGGATCGTTGTGATAAATGATCAAAAGATTTGGAATGCGTTTGGTCGGTTTTGCGTATGCCAGTTGTTCTTTTTCACTTATAATCATGTCAATTTTAAATAGAAGAGACATAGTTAGAGCGGTGTCGGCCACACCGCATCTCAGATTGAGACGGGGATGATTCGTACACGTCACATATGACCCATGGATTGTTCTCCTAATGTTTAAATGGAAACCGAATGTGTTTGGTCGGTTTTGCGTATGCCAGTTCTTTTCACTTATAATCCTATCCATTTTAAACAAAACAGACACAGTTAGAGCGGTGTCGGCCACACCGCGCCTCGGATTGAGGCGGGGATGATTCGTACACATCACATATGACCCATGGATCGTTCTCCTAAAGTTTCAATAGAAACCGAATGTGTTTGGTCAGTTTTCTGTATGTACTTAAAATGCTGTCCATTTTAAACAAAAGAGAGCCACTTAGACTGATCTCGGCCACACTGCGACTCGGATTGAGCCCGGGTTGGCTCGTACAGGTCAAATATGACCGATGGATCGTTGTGATAAATTATCAACGGATTTGGAATGCGTTTGGTCGGTTTCTCATATGCCAGATGTTCTTTTCACTTATAATCCTGCCCATTTTAAACAAAAGAGGCACATTTAGAACGGTGTCGGCCACACTGCTCCTCGGATTGAGGCGGGATTGACTCGTACACGTCACATGCGACCCATGGATCCTTGTGCTAAAGTATCGACACAGTCTGAATGCTTTTGGTCGGTCTTTCGTATGTCACTTGATGCTTTTCAGTTAAAATGACGTCTTTTTGAAACAAAAGACAGACACTTTGAGTGGTTCCAGCCACACCGCCTCTCCGATTGAGGCGGGGTTGATTCGTACACGTCACATATGACCCATGGATCGTTCTCCTAAAGTTTCAACGGAAACCGAATCCGTTTGGTCATTTTTTCGTATGTACCTAAAATGGTGTCCATTTTAAACAAAAGAGAGCCACTTAGACTTATCCCGACCACACCGCGACTCGAATTCATCCCGGGATGGCTCGTAAACGTCACATATGACCAATGGATTGTTGGGATAAATTATCAATAGATTCAGAATGTGTTTGGTCGGTTTTCCGTATGCCAGTTGATGCTTTTCACTTAAAATGACGTCCTTTTGAAACAAAAGACAGACACTTTGAGTGGTGCCGGCCACACCACATCTCCGGATTGAGCTGAAACCACCGTACAGCATTATAATTATTATTCGTGACGTGTACGTGCAGACGGCACGTCAATCGGACGTGCGGTTTGCGCAGTACTGCTCAATATTCGTTTTTTAAGTGATGCGCGCGCTTCGTAAACGCGCGTGAGTGGGGTCCAAACAGGCCGAATGAAGTTGGAATGTCCTGAAATATGACTACAAATACGGGAGAGTGATTTATGAAGTGGTCGAGCAGACGGCACGTCAATCGGACGTGCCGTGTGCCCGTGGTGACCGACAATGCTGTTCTGGTGTCATAAACAGCCAAAACGGGCGTCCAACGGTCAAATTCATAGCGGACGACCTCAGATTGAGCTGAAAACACCGTGAAACATTCTAATTATTATTCGTGACATGTACGCGCAGACGGAACTTCAATCGGACGTGCGGTTTGCGCGGTACGACTCATGATTAGTATTTTAAGTGATGCGCGCTCTTCGTAAACGCACGTGAGGGGGGGTCCAAACGGGCCGAACGAAGTCGGAATGGCCTGAAATTAGATTAAAAATAAAGGTGAGTGATTTCTGAAGTGGTCGAGTAGACGGCACGTCAATTGGACGTGCCATGTGCCCGCGGGGATCGACAACGTAGTTCTGGTGTCATAAACGGCCAAAACGGGCGTCCAACGGTCAAATTCATAGCGGACGACCTCGGATTGAGATGAAACCACCTTGAAACATTATAATTATTATTCGTGATGTGTACGCGCAGAGGGCACGTCAATCGGACGTGCGGTTTGCGCGGTACGGCTCAATATTCGTGTTTTAAGTGATGTGCGCGCTTCGTAAATGCGCGTGAGGGTGGTCCAAATGGGCCGAACGATTTTGGAATGGCCTGAAATAAGACGACAAATACGGGTGAGTGATTTATGAAGTGGTCGAGCAGACGGCACGTCAATCGGACGTGCCGTGTGCCCGCGGTGACCGACAACGCAGTTCTGGTGTCATAAACGGCCAAAACGGGTGTCAAACGGTCAAATTCATAGCCGTTGACCTCGGATTGAGCTGAAACCACCTTGAAACATTCTAATTATTATTTGGGACGTGTACGTGTAGACGGCATGTCAATCGGACGTGCAGTTTGCGCGGTACGTCTCAATATTCATGTTTCAAGTGATGCGCGCGTTTCGCAAACGCGCGTGAGGGGGGTCCAAACGGGCCGAACGAAGTCGGAATGACCTGAAATCAGACGAAAAAATACGGGAGAGTGATTTATGAAGTGGTCCAGCAGACGTCACATCAATCGGACGTGCCGTGTGCCCGCGGTGACCGACAACGTAGTTCTGGTGTCATAAACGGCCAAAACGGGCGTCAAATGGTCAAATTCATAGAGGATGACCTAGTATTGAGCTAAAACCACCGTGAAACATTCTAATTATTATTCGTGACGTGTACGCGCAGACGGAACGTCAATCGGACGTGCGGTGTGCGCGGTACGACTCAATATTCATGTTTTAAGTGATGCGCGCGCTTCGTAAACGCGCGTGAGGGGGGTCCAAATGGGCCGAACGAAGTCGGAATTTCCTGAAATCAGACGACAAATACGGGTGAGTTATTTATGAAGTGGTCGAGCAGACGGAACATCAATCGGACTTGCCGTGTGCCCGCAGTAACCGACAATGCAGTTCTGGTGTCATAAACGGCCAAAACGGGCGTCCAACGGTCAAATTCATAGCAGACGACCTCGGATTGAGCTAAAACCACCGTGAAACATTCTAATTATTATTCGTGACGTGTAAGCGTAGATGGTATGTCAATCGGACATGCGGTTTGCGCGGTACGGCTCAATATTCGTGTTTTAAGTGATGCGCGCGCTTCGTAAACGCGCGTGAGGGGGGTCCAAACAGGCCAAACGAAGTCGGAATGGACTGAAATCAGACGACAAATACGGGTGAGTGATTTATGAAGTGGTCGAGTAGACGGAACGTCAATCGGACGTGCCGTGTGTCTGCGGTGACTGACAACGCAGTTCTGGTGTCATAAACGACCAAGGAGGTGGGTGGGGGGGGGCTGTCTGGGGGGTGTTCGGAGGGTTTTCCGGGGGGTGCCCGGGGGGTGTTCGGGGGGCTGTCCGTTGGGGTGTTTGGGGGGGGGGTTGTCCGGGGTACAATGAGGTGGGTGGGGGGGCTGTCCGGGGGGCTGTCCGGGGGGCTGTCCGGGGGTTGTTCGGGGGGCTGTCCGGGGGGTGTTCGGGGGGTGTCCGGGGTCCAAGGAGGAGGGTGGGGGGGGGGCTGTTCGGGGGGCTGTTCGGGGGGCTGTTCGGGGGGTGTTCGGGGGGTGTTCGGGGGGTGTCCGGGGTCCAAGGAGGATGGTGGGGGGGCTGTTCGGGGGGCTGTCCGGGGGGCTGTCCGGGGGGTGTCCGGGGGGTGTCCGGGGTCTAGGGAGGAGGGTGGGGGGCTGTCCGGGGTCCAGGAAGGAGGGAGTTCCCAAACCCACAACCACTAAAAGACAACAACATCCATAAAAACAGATAATATATAAAAATAACTCAACTCTAATACTATATTACGAGTCTAGATAAAACCAACAACTAGAATAGATTAAATATCAAATCTCATTAATATTAGTCAAAAACGAAATGGATCAATTTGTCCCACATCACCCTCACCATCATCACCATCATCACCATAACCATCACCATCACCATCACCATCTTCATCATCATCACCATCTTCATCACCCTCGTCCTCGTCCCCATCATCGTCCTCATCCCCATCATCGTCCTCGCCCTCCTCAGTGCCCTCCTCCTCACCCTCGCCCTCCTCCTCGTCCTCGCCCTCCTCCTCGCCATCATCATCGTCAAGCTGAACATCGTCCTGAGCAGCACTAGAACCGTCACCTGGTGTACCATATATAGAATGTATCGACGATATATACTCATCCAAAGCTGGGCTGGCCTCTACTGGAAGTGTTGGACGTAGAACTTCAATAAATTTCATAAACGCATTGTTTTCCCTAGCAGACTGTTCTTCCGTCTCTGTGGCCCTTTTATCAGCCTGTTCTGCCTGAGCCCTAACTTTCTGTAGCTCAGTGGCACTACAGCTTGTACCTGAGGAGGGCCAATACCTCGTTGGGGCTATCCTCGGTTTTCATCGTACTCTGCCAGGATGCTCCTCCCCTAACACCTGATGTAGGTGATCTGTAGGCCCAAAATTGTCTGGTTCTTGGGCATCGAGGGACTCTAAAGCAACTTGTTACAAATATAAATATATATATTAAGTTACAAAATAGATATTAAAATATAAAATCAATAGATTATAACTTACAATCTTCTGATGAGTCGCTTCGTTGACGGCACTTCCATCCTTTTTCCGTCTACTCGAGCAAAACAGTTTTGCTCGAGGCACACATCCTTCAATATTCTGTATTTTCCTCTACAATGATATTGAAAACTAAAGTTATATGAAAACTTTAACAAACGATTAAATAATTGAGAAAACAAAAGAAAATGTAAGTCGTAAAGAAAACTTATAAAAAATTGTCATACCTGCTTCCTCTCATGATCCGGCATCGTCGTACGTCCTAGTGTGTGGAGATATTTTTTTGCGTCAATGTTTTTTTTATTTTTTCCAGATGATTCCTAAATAAAACTCAATAATTCAAAGGATAATATTAATTTGAAACATGAAACTTATTATTTAAATACCTCAAATTTAATTCATACCTTAAACTGGGTACTCGTCCAATGAGTAATCATCTGACGATACTGCCCTATAGGACAGTCATCCACGACTGGCACCGCCTCTAACTTAGTGCCAACTCTAGCACACTAGCCAAGATACAACTCATGCTTGTAGGCTCTCCAAAGCTCTCCTAAATCTTTTAGACGTTCAGCTCGAGCACCCTCACCATCGGGAAAATTAAATCGAAGCTGACATCAAAATATTAATTCATTTAAATACAAAAAAAATTCATTTCATTAAATACAATAGATTTTTTACCCATATCTCTGCCCAAGCTCTATCCTTGACTTCATGTGGAAAATGTCTCCATGACAGCGGGCTGACGGGAATGATGTCAGAGTATTTGGAAAGCGTCGCCAAAAAACTCCGACATTGCTGCCCAGATTTCTCAACCGTTTGGTTGTCTTCATTATAATCTACCATAACCTGTGTGCGGCGATTCCACACCGAACACATGCGTGTACTCCCCCGCCCCCGCCTCCTATCAGTAGCTATATCTGTCATTAAAGAAAAAACAAATATTTTATCAAAACATGTTATAATGAAAATAAATATTTTTATACAATTTTGTTAGGGTTTTATAAATATACCTGCGGCAGTCTGATCGTTGAGCGCCGCTGGATCCACAGAAACAGATGGAACACCCTGCACTGGAACAGGAGTCGAGGACCATGGAATATGGAAGCTCGGAGAGATAGAAATATAAGGAAAAGAAGACGGGATAGCAGTATGACCAGCATCTGACTGAGGAGTGGGAATCATCATGGGATGTGAAAATGATGGGGCAGAAGATGCAGACGGTAGCGGAAACATGGGAGGCCTAAATATCCCGTGTGTCCCTAACGGAACACCGGGATCAGAATGTGGTAAGGATGACATGTCATGAGTGGGAGGGGCAGGGTATAGTCGGGCATGCGCAGCTGATCGTCGACCTTTGGTACGAACCCCCCCTCGTACCACCGGCCTGAGTACTAGGACCAGTACTAGGCTCCTCGTCGAATAACTGTCGACGTAAAGGTGGATCCTACAAAAATGTTTACAACAAAATTAATCACATGACATTATATATTCTTTAAATATATATATTTGAAATAAAGTACTCACAACAGGTACTAATGGTGGAACTCCCAACTCCGTCATTCAACGACTATTGTCCATCATTTTTTTTCCTTCGTCTCTCTTCAATAGGCTGCATTTCCTGCTTTTGAAAACAAATGTGTAATTAATTAGAAAAAGGAAACTAAAGTGTAACCCAAAAAAATAAATATATGAGGGAATAGGGGGATTCATTGGTAATTTATCTATCAATTTTTTTATAAGAGCTTGAATGGATTTAATAAATCATACAAGTTGTAATGTTTACCAAGTTAAAAATATTGTTTGACTAGGTTTGAATACAATTCAATTCCAAATTAGAAAATGCAATTCAAATAAAACTGCAACGAATAAACATTGAAAATTCACATAACGGTCAAGTCAGCCAAAATATATTTGTTATCAATACTAAATCAATTTGAATAGTACCAACCTTAACAACCCAACTCGAGGTAAACCAAAAGAATTGAGAACATGGATGAATGATTCTATATATTTTCAACCACAACTTCAGGTTCACAATCAAATCCGACAATTGAGCTATTGGAGTCATCAAAAGAAATAAATGCATTGGTTCCAATGCTAGTAGGGAAAGTGTCAATTTCATCATCACCATCATCAAAAATATGTCTTGGAATTACTTCAACTATGACACAAAATTCAGGTCGATGTTGGTCTTTGACATAAAAAACTTGTTTCCCCATTGATGCCAAGACATATGGATCTTCGGTAGCAAGAGTGCGAGTCATATTAATTACTCGAAATCCACAATCATCAATAAATGTGCCATGTCTCGTCATCGAATCAAACCAATGGCATTTCAACATTGTGACTCGTCTATGAGAGTAATAATCCAATATTATTATTTTCTCAACGACTCCATAATAACCCACATTTTTAAATCGCGGTCTACTATCTGATGCACTGGCATAACACTCTGTTGTGGTAGTAACCATAACACCATCATGTTGTGTTCTCATATTCTTTGCTCGTTCAGTGACAATAAATTTGTACCCATTGATACCAATTGATTTACAGTCACAAACCACGGTATTAGGACCAAAAGCCAAAGCTCTTATTTCCTCAGAGACAGAGTCAGCAGACAAACTCAATAATTTCAATATAAATGATTGTTAATCTTAATTAAATATTGATTTAATTATTTTAAATAGTAATATTTTTACCTTCAATTTTAACCAAGCAGAAAACTCTTTACTATGAAAAGCCTCTATCCTTATCAAAGATAAAGAATGATCCTTTATATTTATCATTGTTTTATTTTCCCTGTAGATAAAAAATATGAATAGTTTAATAGATATATATTTAATATATACATAATCAATTTAGTTACCTGATATAGTCATCAACCAAATCACAGTTGAACAAAACTGTGCGATGTGCCATCTCCCGCTCTTCATGGCTTAATGTCTTCAATGTATATGATCCAGGAATTCCTCCTGTTTGAGGAAGTGATGGAAAACTGGGTTCAATTTTCTCATATTGTTCTTCTTCATTTCTCATTGGTCTATTCAATCTTGTAGTAAGATCGGACAAATACATCGAGCAGAAATCTATATATTCTTGGGCCAGGTAACCATTCACGATAGAACCTTCGGGATGATTTCTGTTTTGGACATAAGACTTTAATGTGAACATATTTCTTTCAGTTGGATACATCCAACGAAAAGAAACAGGTCCTTCGAGAAGTATTTCATTGGGAATATGGACAGTCAGATGCAGTATGCATGTTAAAAATGATGGAGGAAATATTTTCTCCAACTCACACAAAATTAATGGGGCATCTGTCAAAATTTTTTGCAAGAAAGACTTGGACAACTTCTTAGCACAAAGATCTCTAAACAAATGGAACAACTGAATAACATCCACCCTTACATTATTGGACAAAAGATGATGTATTGCTATTGGAAGAAACTCATGCAGTAGAACGTGATAATCATGAGTCTTTAATGATTTTAGCTTCAACTCTTTTTGTTGACCCATTTAGATATGTTGCTTGAATACCCATAAAGAACCCTAATAGTCTCTAATACTTCCAGAAATTGTTTTTTTCCATAGGTTTCATCACATAATAAGCACATGGAAGTTGCCATTTATTTTCACTGATACGCACAGGATGCAATTCTGGTCTGATGCCCCAATCCACCAAGTCACGCTGAGATCGTAAATCATCTTTTGTTTTCCCCTTGACATTTAGAAGAACTGAAAGCAACATTTCTCATATATTCTTTTCAATATGCATTACTTCTAAGCAACGACATAACAAATTGGTTGACCAATAAGGCAAATCAAAAAAGATACTCCTCTTCCTCCAATTGTAACAGGTTTCAATGGAAACATTCTTTCTCTTTCCAGATTTCATTTGACCCTTCCCGAACGAAAAACTGCAATCTTTCAATTCATTAAGCACATCAGTTCTAAACATACGCTGAGGTGGATCATCGGTCTCTATGGTATTATCAAATCTTCGACGATTCAATCTATATGGATGATCCTTTGGTAAGAATCGTCGATGTCCTATAAAACTGAAACTACAACGATGTTTCAGTCTTCTGGATCGTGTATTCTTCATACAAACTGGACATGATAGTTTTCCCTTCGTGCTCCATCCAGACATCATTGCATAAGCTGGAAAATCATTGATCGTCCACATAAGCGCATCACGCATCTGAAATATGTCTTCCGAACATGCATCGTATGTGCGCACACCCACATCCCAAAGAAGTTTCAATTCTTTTATTAAAGGTTGCATGTATACATCAATATCATTTCCGGGATCAGAAGGACCAGATATGAGTATACTCATGAAAGTGAAAGGTTTTTTCATACACAACCATGGGGGAAGATTATAAATGTGTATAAAAACTAGCCATGTGTTGTGCAAAGTAAGCATATGACCAAATGGATTAAAACCGTCACATGAAAGACCCAGCCTCACATTACGCACGTCAGCTGCAAAATCAAGATGTAGAGCATCAAATCTCTTCCATGAAAATCCATCTGCATGATGAACCAACTCATCATTAGTCTTCTTTCTCTCGGTATCATGCCATCTCATTTTTATTGATATGTCATCAGACATAAAAAGATTCTGGAGTCTGGGGATCAATGGAAAGTGCCAAATTACTTTCTGTGGAATGCGGGATGGTGTTCCATCAGATTTTGACTTTCAGCGGGATGTGCCACATTTTATACAATCATTTCGTTCAGCGGTTTCCTCCCAGAATAAACTGCAATCTTTCGGGAAAGCATGAATTTTGTTTCTTGAAAATCCAAGTTCCTCAACTAACTTCCATGCCATATAGTGGTTTGAGGGAATATCTGCATCATCTGGAAGTAAATCCTTCAAGAGGGTAAGAATGTAATTGATTGTTGTATTAGAAATCCCATACATAGTTTTCCCATGAAATAATCGGATTAAAAATTCCAGCTTTTTCATTTTATCGCATTGTCGATATACTGGAGTCGTGGCAGCATCATTCAATTTTTTCACCCTATCAATATCATCATTTTCACTAGATGCATCAGCTTTCCTCATATCGAAGTCTTCTTGAGTCGAAATCCTTTCTTTTTCATGATGATGAATAAACGGAAATCGATCATCTAACAAATTCTTCATTCCAGTCCTTTCATTTCGATCATCACCAATTTGAGATTTCGTTTTCTCCCCATTGTGATACCACACAAAGTAGTTTGCTTGAAACCCATTTTTGGTTATGTGGTAGCTGACTTCTTCACGGCTCAACCAAGGTCTACCAACACAATTGGAACATGGGCAGTGTATGCGACCACTATCCGAAGCATTTTGAAATGAAAAATCTATAAATCTCTCCAAATTGTTTTGAAAATCGTCTGAGATCCGATCGGTTTCATACATCCAACTTCTGTCCATTCTATAAAAAGAATTTATATAAGTCATTTTGTCATAAAAAATTCAATAGGCATTAACTTTAATAGAAAATACATTTAAGTAAACGATAAAGGAAGAAAATAATAAAGGTATCAACTACACATGTGAAAAAAACATACAAATGTGTTATTGAAAAAATGTAAAACCAACAAGAACTTAATGTGTTATATCACATAACAGCATGCCTCATCCCAAAACCATATTAGTAGGGCATCATGAACATGAATAACATCAACCTTGTGCCATCCTCCTACCCTACATGACCCCAACCACATGCCACATCTTATTATAGCCTTATCACATCACACCTCACCGGAAAACACTAGGGAAATCATAGTTCATCTCACCTAAAGACACATGGACAATCACATCGCATCTTGCCTAAAAACACATGGTCAGTCACTTTTGAAGGAAGAGTAGGGAAGACATGGTAGCTATCCAAACATATAACCATCATCCTAGATATTAGAAAAAATACCCATAACTCAAAACCTCTGATCGTTGGTAATTTTATCCAACTCTGGTTGGGAATGTGTAGAAATAACATAAAAATACATGATATATAGATAGCACAAAATACTCAACCTATGGGTTCACATTAACTACATAATCACACACTTCACTACTACCATAAAACACATAAACCACACCACCACCACACAAGACGCATAGCATTTCTCACATTCATTTATAATCCACTTCATTCACAATTACATTGTCCATTCATTTAATGTTAAATTAATTAAATCCATTTACCACACATCATACACCACAACTTCATCACACAACACCTCCACACGACACAACACCACCACACATCATCACTATCATACAACTTCACATGTCACCTCCATGCCCACTAACCATCACATTACAACCCCACATATCACAAAGTCCAATTGGTCACATCAATCCCCATAAAACACCCTACAACATACAATGAAACAGAACAAAAAACCTCTCATAGAGGCAATATACCCCAACTTCCACAATGTATTTATTCAAGGTCTTTTATTACATTACCCCTTTATTTATCATGGGCATTATAACACAACTGATATTCCAGGGGAAAGTAATTAATTAACAACATATTCATTCATTTCCTTGTTTTTCACGGTGAAATCACAAAAAAACCTAACTTAAAACAAATATATTAGATCAATAACAATAAAAACAAGGTACCATATATGTATATTGAATAAAATACCTGATTTGAGATGATTTAGCTGGGTTTTCACCTATTCGGATGGGGAGTTCAAGATTAGCAGAGAGTTGGAGCTGCATTGATAAATTAAAACTCAAATATGAGATCAATAACAATAAAAATAAGATAATATATGTGTATAAAGGAAAAAATACCTGATTTCAGATGAGTTTTCAACTGTTCGGATGTTCGAATGGAGGGAGTTCGCGAGAGGAGGGAGAGCAGCCCCGCTGGATAAGAAATTTAGGGTTCTGTCCGAATGGGGGGAGAGCAGGCCCGCGCCTGTATTTGGGGGAATTCTTTTCCAACGGTTTTTAAAAACTGTTGGGAAAGGACCCTTTTCCCAACGGTTCAGGGGAACCATTGGAAAATGGGTTCTCTAGGGGGACTTTTCCCAACGGTTCACTAGAACCGTTGGATAAAGTGTCTCCAAGACACCCCTTTACCAATGGTTTGGGGAAACCGTTGGAAAAGGGGTGGCCTTTCCCAAAGGTTTCACTAAACTGTTGGGAAATCCTTCCCTGGACATTCCTTTGCCAACGGTTCTGTATAATCGTCGGTAAATATGTCCTAATCCCATCAACCCCAACGGTTTATGCCAACCGTTGGTAAACACCCGTTGGGAAGAATCCTATTTCCAGTATTTTATGATGAAGGGTGGGAACTATATCTCCCTCCAATGCATTGGGTATGAGTATGTTGGAGTTCGGTCGTATGGTTACCCCAAGTGTAACTGTGATGGTTACACAAAGTAAGGTAGCCATGAGGGTTAGAAATTATAAGGTAGCCCAGAATGGTTACAAGATTATATAATTAATTCTCCAAGATACCTTTATGGTTATATTTAAATTCTCATGTTTTGTGTGGATCTTGTGTAAATCTGATGTTACACAAAGTAAGTATATATGGGTGACAATAATGTCTTTTTAAAATGCTTTCATACGTTATGAGTATTCATGGACTAATGTGATTTTTCCTTCTTTTCCATCCCTTACTGAGATTTTGTGCTCATCCCAAGTTTTTAAATGATTTTTCACAGGTTAATGGATGTGTAATACAAGTAAGGAAGACACGTTAAATGATTCAAAATTGTCAAGGAATCTTGTTTTAAGTTTTAATGTTTTATATTTTGAAAAAAATGGAAACTATTTTTATGTTATCCACTCTGTAATAATGTGTAATGTCATGAATGTACTGTCCTAATTATCTAAATCTCTAAACATGAAAAGATATTCAATGTAAAAGGAAGTTTTTTCTTGGATAAATTCATGATTATGTATGTAATAAGGCCGGTTCCTTATAGTTGGTATCAGAGGATGGTTTAGATAATTTTAGGGGTTAGGGTGATGTTAATAGAATAACATAAATAATTTTCACTCTATGTTTAATTTGAAATGTTATATCATTTAAAGATTACCATGTTGATTTATATAAGACATGCTTGTTTAGAATGGTTGTCCGTAGAAGGAACATGGATGCTAAAGAGGAGAGGCACTGACAGAATGTCATCCTTCCGGAACTACAGCCTGAAATGTTAGGGATTGGAACTGAGCAGTTTGTGAGATTAATGGATCAGATAATGAAGGAAATAAATAGTGGTGGAATCCATGCAAGATAACCAATAGAGGTACCACAACGGAACACGATAGTAGTGGAAAATTTTACGAGACAATATCTTCCTATATTCAATGGATCTTCTGACCCAGTAGCAGCTGAAGGATGGATCAAAGCCCTTGAAAAGATATTCGATGTTATGGGATGTTCTGAAAATCAAAAGGTAAGTCTTTCCATTTATCGTTTTGATGGGGAAGCTAATCAGTGGTGGTCAATGGTAAGGAATATCAGGGGTAGGAAGGATTTTTATTCCTTAGAGTGGGATGAAATTTAAAGTCTTTTCCTTGAAAAATATTTTCCTAAGGTGGTGTGACTTAGAATGGAGAAGAAATTCCTTGAATTGAAACAGAAGGAGGAAGATTCAGTGGCTGTGTATGAATCGAACTTCACCCGACTAGCGAGGTATGCACCAAATCTTATTCTGGATCTTGATAGAAAAATCAACCGCTTTTACTCAAGACTGAAGCCAAGGTATCGAAGGGCGTTGGACTTCCATGAATTCATAAGTTATGAGAAACTTTTCTGATGTGCTAAGAGGGTAGAGATGTCGTTTTCTAATGATCATGTGCATTTTGGAAATAAAGAGAAGAATAGGTCCAGTTGGAAAGCAGTGGTTAAGAATCAGCAAAAGAAATCTGATGGTAAGAAAATCTAATTTCTAGTTTCTGAAATGTGTGGAATGAAACACCCTGGGGAATGTCTTAGAAAAACTAAGAAGTGTTTTAAATGTGGTAATTTTGGACATAAGTCATGAGATTGCGATGAAAATGATCTTAGGAATAATCTTAACAAGAAATCTGTAAAGTGTTTTAAATGTGGTGAAATGGGTCACTATTCAAATGTCTACCGAAAGAGAGATCTGAATGATGCAATGAAGCCAGAATACAAGAAAAAAGGTGTAGTGAGAGCCTTTGTGACTAAGCCAGAAAATGATGGGGCCATCCAATGAAGTTGTATCAGGTACTTTGTTTGTTCACTGAGATTTATCTAATGTTTTGTTTGATACGGGGTCTACATATTCCTTCATCTCTGAGAAATTTTCTGTTAAATTAGAAAATATCACCTCAACAAATGAGACCCGAACATGTTGTTAAAACACTAGGGGGAAATTTTATAGAAAAGAGGAATTATAAGAATCTTTCTATTGTGGTATGTGGAAGGAATTTACATGAAAACCTTGTTGTTTTACCCTTAGTCGAGTTTGATGTTATTCTGGGGATGGGCTAGCTTTCTGATTATCATGCTAAGGTTGACTGTAGAGCTAAATAGGTTGTTTTTCAAAAAGAGTTTCAGTTTGTATACAAGAATAAAACCATACAATTGATAACATATCATGAAGCTGTGAAAGTTTTGAAAGATGGAAATGAATGTTATCTTGCTCATATTGTTGAAAATAAGGGAACTATTCAAATTAATGATGCGCCAATAGTAAATGAATACCTTGATGTTTTTCCTGATGAGTTACCCGATGTCATACATAATCAAGAAGTTGAATTCACAATTTACATAGTTCCTGATGCTAAGACAATTTCAAAAACCCCATATCTTATGGCTCCAATAGATCTTCTTGAATTGAAAAATCATTTTCAGAATTTTCTTGACAAAGGCTTCATTCGTCCTAGAACTTCACCATGGGGAGACCATGTTTTGTTTGTTAAAAAGAAAGATGGTTCCATGAGACTTTTCATTGATTATAGAGATTTGAATAACATCAATGTTAAAAACAAGTATCCTTTGCCTCATATTGATGACTTGTTTGATCAGCTCTAGGGAGCTCAGTTCTTTTCCAAGATTGACTTGAGATCTGGATACCATCAACTGAAGGTGAAGGAAGATGAAATCCTGAAAACAGCCTTTTGTAGAAGATATGGGCATTAAGAATTTTTTGTTATGCCACTTGGATTAACTAATGCACCTGTTGTATTCATGAATCTTATGAATAGATTACTTCATGAGTTCTTGGATAAGATTTTGGTTATATTTATTGATTAAATTCTGGTATATTCTTAAAATAAATATGGGCATGAAAAACATCTAAGGGTTGTTTTAAAAACATTAAAAGAAAACAAACTATATTGAATATTCCGCAAGTGTGATTTTTGGTTGCAACATATTTCTTTTCTTGGGATCATTGTAAATAAGGATGGAATAACAGTTGATCCTACGAAAACAAAAGTATTTGATGAATGTCCAAGACCCACAAATGTTACAGAGATTCGTAGTTTTATGAGCTTAGCAAGTTATTACCGATGGTTTGTTAAGAACATTGCATGGTTATATACCCCGATAACTAAGTTAACATGGAAAGGGGTTAAATTTGTTTGGACATAGGAATGTGATGTTTGTTTTTAGGAACTGAAGAAGGTA
This sequence comes from Viscum album, assembly GCA_963277665.1. Lineage (NCBI taxonomy): Eukaryota > Viridiplantae > Streptophyta > Magnoliopsida > Santalales > Viscaceae > Viscum > Viscum album. The sequence goes on from OY728138.1 coordinate 157,087,086, forward strand.
TTGGTGAATGCTCTAGTTTTGGGCTTACCTTCCCGAAATGGTGAGTTTGTCATCTACAGTGATGCTTCTTTGAAGGGACTTGGTTGTGTTTTGATGTAGAATGATCAGGTAATTGACTATGCTTCGAGACAACTTAAACCTCATGAGCTAAATTATCCCACACATTATTTGGAATTGGAAGCTCTGGTTTTTTCTTTTCAAACTTGGAGGCATCATTTATACGGAACCAAATGTCAAATATATACTGAGCATAAAATTCTAAAGTATATATTCACTCAGATTGAATTAAACATGAGTTAGAGAATATGGATAGTAATGATAAAGGATTATGACTACATGATCAATTACCATCATTGGAAAGTAAACAATGTGGAAAATTCTTTAAGTCGGAAAAATCATGCATCATTAACCATGATACATTTAGAAAATGATCCCTTGATTAATTATTTGAGGAATTTTGGCTTAGAAGTTGTTGGTGGAGGGAATACATCTATTTTGATCCAGGTTTTAGTGCAGTCTTTGTTGTCAGACAGAATTAAGCAAGCGCAGAAGGAAGACCATGAGCTACAGAAAATGGTAGAATTGGTTAAAATGGGTATGTTTCCAGAATTTAATCTTGATAAATATTGTGTTTTAAGATTTTGAAAATGGTTGTGTGTGCCTTGTGATTCCCAATTGAAGAAATAATTGTTGTGTAAAGCTCATTGTTCTCCATTTTATGTTCATCCTGGCAGTACTAAGATGTGCAGAGACCTTCAGGAGTATTATTGGTGGGATGGAACGAAAAGAGATATTGTTGATTTTACCTTGAAATGTTTGACATGTCAACAGGTTAAAGAAGAGAGGTAGTTACCGAAGGGGATGCTTCAGCCTTTTCCAGTACCAAAGTGGAAATGGGAGAATGTATCCATGGACTTCGTGGTGGGACTACCAAAGACTTTACGAGGTAACAATGTGATTTGGGTTACTGTTGATCGGCTGACAAAATCTGCACATTTTATTTCTATTCTAGATACAATGTCTTTGGATCAGATTTCTCGACTGTACCTCAAAGAGATTGTCAGGTTACATGGAGTCCGTCTTTCCATAGTGTCTGACTGAGATCCCAGGTTCACTTCTAACTTTTGGAAGGGACTTCAGAAGTCATTGGTCACAAATTTAAATTTCAATACAACTTTTCATCCTCAATCAGATGGGCAGTCAGAATGAATGATTAAAAATTTGAAGGATATGCTTCGAGCTTGTTCAATAGACTATCAGGGAATTTTGGATCAACATCTTTCTTTAGTTGATTTTTCTTATAATAACAGTTTTCAATCTAGTATTTAGATGGAATCTTATGAGGCCTTGTATGGAAAGCGGTGTCAGACTCCTACGTTTTGGGATGAAGTAGGTGAAAGAATGTTTATGGGGCCAGAATTAGTTGAAGAAGTGGCTGAGAAAGTGAGGATGATTCAGTAGTACATCAGGACAGCTCAGAGCAGGCAGAAAAGTTATGCAGATAACAGAAGGAAAGACTTATCTTTCGAGTTAGGTGACTATGTTTTCCTTAAAGTCTCTCCTTGGAAAAGTGTGATGCGTTTCGGTAAGAAAGGAAACCTAAGTCCACGGATCATCGGTCCTTTTGAACTCTCAGAGAAAGTATGTGCCAGATTCATCACATGTCTTGAGCCTAGAAGAAGTTCAACTAGAAGAGAACCTTTCATATGAATAGAAACCAGTTCAAATTCTTGATCGAAGGGAACTAGTATTGCGGAATAAGGTAATCCACCATGTAAAGGTTTTTTGGAGAAACCACAAGGTTGAAGAAGCAACATGGGAATCTGAAAATGCTATGAGAGAAAAATACCCTCAGTTGTTTAGTAAGTAAATAAAATTACGAGGACACAATTTCAAGAAGGTGGGGATAATGTAACACCCCAAGTCTTTCTAAAAATAAATAGAAATGCATGGAACTTTGTTTTAAGTATATATTTTTAATTAGCATTTAAAACATTTCTTTTCTACTTCTATGTTCTGAATTTGAAGAAACAGTCATCTACATTTGTGTTCAGTATGTTATTTGGAGTCTATTGGAACCAACATTTTTTTTTGGTGAACAGTAATATACCATTTTGAATAGTAATATTAATATTAATATGAACCTAATGAATAGTAAATTTCATTATTATTCTATTTTAATAAGGCTTTAAGATAATAGCATCTAGGTAAATTTTTCATTGTTATATAGAAGTAGTTACAGAAATAGAATTATTAATTTTTGAATTAAGTATGCTTTTATATAAAAATTAAATTAATAATATTTAGAAACTTATTTTCAAAAAATGGACTTCATTTTTGAAATCTACATGTTGATAAATGGTTATGGTGGATTTTGGGAATTTCTCTGAAACAGTTGAATTTTCGGTGAATAGTAAAAAAAAATAATGTTTTCAGTTTCTGTGTATTAATGACATCATTAATGATATAATAATGATGTCATAAATATGGTCTACTTTTGTATAGTTAAATAATATATGAGGTGTCCCAAGTGGCTTATACCATGGGCAACTACCATGGGAAAGCCCCTGGTTTTGTAAATACCACTCATGAGGTGTCCCTTGAGAATTATTAAAATAATCCCTCGATTTTCATAGAAATACCAACTCTTCCCTTAATTGAATTCATTCCCAATTCTCCCTCAACAAATATCTGGCCTCCTTACCTTCATAGTAGTCCTCCCAATGTTTCCTCAAGCCCCCAAGGTCCCAACCTTCATGTTCTAAGGGTTACTCAACAAGGTAAGAAAATTATAAATTTCTTTCATTTTTCCTTTCAAGTTCTCTTTTATGTGGTATAATTTTCAAGTTTCCATACCATTTTATTATTTATTTCTTTTTCTTGATCTTTTCTATATTATGATTAATTTCTGGATGGGTTTTCGTTTTCCCCTCTCTTTTTCATTTTTTCTAAAACCATTTTGTGTAGCCGTTACGCTGCCGAATTTTTGTAAGCGATTTCACAATTATTATTTTATTTTGAGTTCTTTCCATATTATTTCTTCATATATCATTACCAAAGAGGCACTAAATCTCCATAAATCATCTATATTTTATATGTTATCATGTTTATGGAATATTACTCATCATTATTCTTCTCCTCTCTCACTTATTTAAAGAATAAAAACATTTTCAGTTTGTGTCGAATTATAGACATCGTGGACGATGTGATTTCAATTTCCATTAATTGTTTCAAGTCTGGTCATGAAACCATTTATATGGTTGAAATAGGTTATTATATATTTTTTATGACTCACCCATGGTTCTTTAATTCTTTTTTACTCATGGTTCTAATTTATATGACAAAATGGGGTTGTTATTATCAAAGAACCACTAAAAGGATCTAAACGAACATCATTAAAGTTCTAAATTATGAATCATACTCATGTAAGAATTAATAATAATGTATGGAATATTTTATGAAAATGGATATATGTAAATACTACTCCATTCCAATTTTGTATTTTCACTTCCCATCGACAAGAATGTCCATCATGAACCAATCATGGAAATCTTGTTAAGAACTCACCCAAAAATAGTGCAAAGGGAAAAATACTAACAATTAAGGGTGAAATGATGTTATGAAATGATCATATAAGATATTAAAAACGTGAACATGTTTCTATAAAATATTAATAACACTATTTTAACCATTATACAGGAGTTTTAAACAAGTTTGAAGTAAGAAAAACCCAAGGTAAGATAATTCTTAACCCGATTTCTATTCTTTGGGTTAACCTTCTACATCATCATTTATGTTCTATTTAAATTTTTTGTGTGATGGGTTGTAGTTATATTATGTTTTATTATGCGTTTTTACAGTATATATACATACTGCATTCACTCTATTATGTCTCTCTTGAAATGTATGATATTTACAAGGGGATTTGTTTTAAAATCCTCTTTTTAAATTCGGTTTTACAAAATTCTGAAGCAATGTTTTTATGGAATTATTAATTGTGTATGATTATGTTTTGGTTATTGGGAATTATTTATGATGAAGGGTCGGAACTATATCTCCCTCCAATGCTTTGGGTAAGAGTATTTTGGAGGTTGGCCGTATGGTTACTCCATGTGTAACTGCGATGGTTACACAAAGTAAGGTAGCCGTGAGGGTTACAAATTATTAGGTACCCAATAATGGTTACAAGATTATGTAAGTAATTCCCCAAGATACCTTTATGATTATATTTATGTTATTATGTTTTGTGTGGATCTTGTGTAAATCTCATGTTACACAAAGTAAGTATATATTGGTGATTAGAATGTCTTTTCAAAATGATTTCATACGTTATGAGTATTCATGGACTAATGTGATTTTTCCTTCTTTTCCATCCCTTACTGAGATTTTATGCTCATCCCAAGTTTTTAAAAGATTTTTCACAGGTTAATGGATGTGTAATAAAAGGAATGAAGACATGTTAAATGTTGAATAATTTTCAAGGAGTCTTGTTTTAAGTTTTAATGTTTTATATTTTGAAAAAAATGGAAACTGTTTTTATGGTATCCACTTTGTAATCATGTATAATGTCATAAATGTACTGTCCTAATTCTCTAAATCTCTAAACATGAAAATATCTTCAATGTAAAAGGAAGTGTTTTCTTGACTAAATTCATGATTATGTATGTAATAAGGCCGAGTCCTTATACGTATAATCGATATGATTAATCGATTTTATTACCCTTTTGTTCATAGCCTTTAGGACAAAACATTTTTTAACCAATAAGATACCCATGTCACCTATTATTTTACCCTTTTCTAAAACCTTGTTTTATATCTGTTTTGCTGTCGAATTTACTTCATAAAATTTATCTCTTCTCCTCAAGAAAATTCTATTTTATTTTCATTGTGTGGATACCCAAAAAAATTTAGTTTCAATGGGTATTCACCTAGATGTAAAAATAATTTATTTTATTTAAGTATTTACACATAATAAAAACACTTCCCTTTTCATGAGCTCAAAATGACGTAATGATCATGTCTTTAGTCACTTTTTTACACCATAATTTGGATAGAAAACCTTTTCTTTAATTTCCATAGGTTATTAATTAAATTATTTATTATGATCTATCTGGATCACATGAAATTAATACCTATTAAGGGTGTTATTTTATAGTTCTCTAATACATTGAGTAATGAATTTAATCTCTACAGATGACATGTTTTATGATACCTTGGTGAATAACCTTGTTAATTTTTATTTACGACACCTTAGTGATTAAACTTTGTGATATTTTTATGAATGTATAAATTAAATGTTGTAGCCAAATTTTTATGTTATGATTAATGTTTTTTATTATTATTTTACTTATTTTAATTTGCTCATGCCTTAAAGAAATTCCTCATGTTCTTTTTGATATCCCTCATGATCTCATGTAAAATATTTCACCTATTAGGCCCCATGATCACCCCTTTCATTTTATTAATGTAACTAAGATATGAGTTACAATAATTGTATGTCGGATGAACCCATGAAGAATCCTTTTATGTATTTTAGAATAATGTTTTATGTTTTCATGTATTATTCTTACAGATTTCCATGATACTAAACTTTAAAAGATCCTCTGTTTGTATCATGTAATTGAAAATATTATCTAACAAAAAGGCCAGATGCCATATTTTGTATCAATGTATGGTTTAGTTATTTGTTTAAATTAGGAATATAAATCCATAGTAAGAACACTATAGAAAATTTTAAATATAGGAAAACATCTTGGTATTTTGATGTAATATTAAGTAAGTGGTTTTTGAGCAATGAAATCCTTATATGAATATGAAGAAGTGGATTCAGCTCTGTCATAGACGTATCTTGGGGTAACAATTGAAAAAACCACATTGATCTAGACATGAATGAGAATTGTTTCATGAAAATGAGCTACATTGTATTCCTGGTTCGACAGTCATGGGGGCTGTGTTTGGTAAATCACATACTTTTTATGAACTAATATAAAAGATTTACAGAAAATTTAAATGTTTTTAAAGAATAAAATATATTATCATGATGATTTAGGATTTAAAATTAATTTATAATTATAATAGTCTCAAAAGAAACACATTTCTCACTAATGTTCTTCTTTTAAAAAATTCTAGGAAATAGGAGGAACTGCTTAAATAATGAGTGTAATAAATCATTCCCTGATGACCCTTTGATGGAAGATGGTATGAAAAGATTCATGAGAATGAAGAATAAACTAACTTGAGTTATGAATAATAACATGAATCAAGTCATGAGACCTAATTTACCTAGAAGGGAACAAATTTACATTGAGTACTTTATGAATCAATGACCACCTTCATTAAGTGTATCTACTGACACATTGATTACTGAAAAATGGATATTATCTATAGAAAATATCTTTTTTTGTACTCTATTGTTTTGTTCAATAGAAAGTCTCCCTGGTTGTATATCTTTTATAGGGAGAAGATGATATGTGGTAGAAATTGATTAAAAATCCGAAGCCAAGAAAGGAGATTGGTTCTATGGAGTGAGAAAATTTTAAAGGAACCTTTTTCAATACATATTTTCCCCATTCGATGAGAATGAAAATAGTGATAAAAATCCTAGAACTGAAGCAGATGGAAAATAAATTAATGAGAAACTATGAGTTAAAATTTACATGATTTTCTCATTATATCTCTTGATTTGTTATGGATCCTAATGGGAAGGTTGATAGATTTTCTTGTGGACTAAGACTCAATTTATGGAGGAATTTAGCCAATTGTGACTATGAAAACTATGAGGAGATAGTGCGGAGTGCTATGAATGTTGAACTAAAGTTTGAAGATATGTATTTTTTACATAAATCAAATGAAAATTAGATACCATTGGAGCTAAACTTAGGGAGGAACTTTGATCATGGAAGAGGGGGAAAGCAAATGCAACATCCTATATGAAACAAATTTGGGAATAAGAATTCAAGGAACTGCATTCTCAGGAGTAAAAAATGTTACAAGTGTGGAAGAGATGGTCATATAAATCAGAAATTTCATAGTGAGGTGAAGCCTCAACTTCTCAACACAAAAGATAAATGGAATATGGTTAAGGACATGCCTGAAGTCCAATACTTCAATTGTGAAAAACATAGGTTATTTTTCAATCATTGTCCAAATGAGAAGATAATAGCGGGGAATCACCATTAACCTCAGCGTAGTCCAAGAGTGAAAGGTAGTAAATATTCTATCATGACGAATGAAGCAGAAGATCCAAATGATGTTTTCATAGGCACTTTTGTTTTAATCTCAAATCTATAATGTACATTGTTTGATTCTCATTAAATGAATTCCTTTCTGTACTCAAAGTATGAAAATAATATAGAATAAATCCCTAAACTACTAGAAGTAGTGTTATTTTTCAAGACTCATGGAGGGATTATCAAATCATCGAATGTGTATAAAAACTCTAGTATTGACTTTGGTGAGAAAAATATCATCACAAGTCTAGTAGTTATTCCCATCATTGAATTTAACGCTATACTGGGGATAGACTGGCTATTAAAGTATAATGATGAGATCAACTAGAGACACAAGGAAATATCAGTTGGATTTCATGAAAAACCTACAGTTAATTTCAAAGGAGAGATATCCCGACCCGAGCGTTATCAATAAGGACCTCCCTTAATCTTCATTATATAGATGATCGGTGAAGTAGAAGAATGAAATGAAATTATAATAATATAAACTGTTACCATCATTCAATAATACATTTACATATTTCCTAAGTAACCTAGTCCTCCCCAAGAAAGATAAGTAGAGTTAACCGTTGAATTCATACTTGGATCCAATCCAATATCAAAGACCTTGTATAGAATGGAAAATGTGGAGATATGGGAATTAAAGAAAAAACATAAATATCTTTTTGGATGAGATTTATCTCACCATGTGTGGCTCCTTGGGGATAACCTATTATCTTTTTAAATAATAAGGATAGATCAATGTGACAATTAATTGATTATATAGAACATAACGAGATCACAATGAAGAAAAAGTACCATCTCCCAAGGACTAATGATTTATTTGACCTGAATCATGGGATAAATTCTTCACCAAGATTGATCTTCAATATAGTTATCATCAATTGATGGTGAAGAAAAAAAATATTTCAATGATTGCCTTCCGATCAAGATATGGGAATTATGAGTATGTTGTTATGCCCTTTGGATTGGCTAATGCTCCTTCAATATTAATGGATTTGATGAATAGAGTCTTTGGGGGATACTTAGATAAATTTTTGGTTGTTTTTTATTTATGATATTCAGATATATTAAAAAATATGAGATGTGCATGAGGATAATCTAAGGGTTATATTGAAAACACTGATGAAGGCCAGACTATTTGGAAAATTCATAAAATGTGAATTTGGGTTATATAAAATTTATTTCTTGGAAAACATTATTACCAATGAAGGAATTTTAGTTGACCATGCTAAGGCTATGATTGTGGAGGAGTATCCTCATATTATAATATCAACTAAGATTCAAAGTTTCCGTGGTTTAGCATGAGATATTTTGATATTTTTTATTTTTTTCACAACTTTCTAATTTAATAACCAAGTTAACTAGAAAATGGGATACGTTCATATGGACTAAGGAGTGTAAGTAATGATTCCAAGATGTGAAGAAGATATTGGTTACTACACCTATGTTAACTCTACCCTCTATTGGAGAAGGATTCGTTATTTTTATAAATTCATATCAGAAATGTATGGGGTTCATCCTCATGAAAAATGAAATGATGATTTATTATGCATCCCGACATTTAAAGTCTCATGAGTAAAAGTATCCTACGCATGATCTGAATCTAGGTATAGTTATTTTCTATATGAATATATGGATTCAATATATTTATGGGGATATATTTCATATGTAAAAATACCACAAAATATTGAATTATATTTTCACACTAATGGAATTTAACTAGGGACAAAGCAGATGGTTGGAACTTTTTAAAGGCTATGACTATTAAATTCATTATCACCCATGTAGAGAAAACAAAGTTGATAATGCATTAAGTAGGAAAAACCATTTTTATGGAAATGATAAGGATTCAGGGGGATCTGTTGATCAAGGACCTATTAAGGTTATAAATGGGAATCATGAGGTAAGGGACATCATCAATACTCTCCCAAATGATTTCTCAACCACCATTACTAGGTAAGATCAATAAATATCAAATAGAAGATCTATTTTTACAAAAGAAGATAGAGGATGTGGAGAATGGGATGTTTAATGAGTTTAATATTGATCATGATGGTGTACTGAAATTTCATACATGGATATGTGTTCCATCTATTCCATAGTTACAAAAATAATTGATGGATAAAGCTCATAATTCTACATTCTTTATATATCCTAGAAGCACTAAAATGTATAGGTAACTTTGTGAACATTATTGGTGGGATAATATGAAATGGGAGATTACCGACTATACTATAAGGTGTTTGGTGTGTAAACATGTGAAGGTGAACCGAAAAATTCCCCAAGGGGTATTACAACCACTACCCATACCAAATAGAAGTGGGTTGATATCACTACAGACATTGTCACTGGTCACCCAATAACATCCAAAGGAAACAATGTGATATGGGTTCTAGTGAACTGACTCACCAAAAATTACTATTTCATCTCCATTTGGGAATATTTACCTCTTAACCAACATTCCAAGAATTAAATAAATGAAGTGGTATGGTTGCATGGGGTTCCAATTTCTATCATTTCTAGTCATGATCCAAGGTTCAAATAAAAATTATTGAGAATTATTCAACTTACTCTGAGTACCATATTTTATTTTAAATATGGATTATAACCTCCAAACTATTGGCCAATCTGAATAGACTATTGAGACACTCAAGGATATTCTGAGAATATGATCAATAAAATTTAAATTTGGATGGGATAAAAAACTCCCATAAATTGAGTTCTCATAAATAATAGCTTACACTTGAGTATTCAAATGGCACCATATGAAGCTCTATATGATAATCTATGTATAAATCCTAATTTTTGGGATGAATCTAGAGAGAGAAAGATATTTAGGCATGATCTTGTAAAAGAAATGACAAAAAGGTTCATGCTATCCAACAACACATAAAGGCTGCTCAGAGGCAAAAGAAGAGCTATGTTGAAAAAACATCAAAGGGACTTGGAGTTTGATGTTGGTGACTAATTTTTCCATCAAATATCACCATGGATGATATTCATGTGGTTTGGTAAGAAAGGGAAGACTAAACATAAGTACATTATCCCCTATTAAATCCATTATTGCATAGGAGAAGCGGCCTATTAGCTTTAACCTACACCAAATCTAGCTCATGTTCATGATATATTCCACGTATCTCTCTTGAAGAAGTACATAGTTGATCCATAACATGTACTAAATCTAGAGGTGGTACCATTGGAACATGACCTCTCTTATAAGGAGCATCCAGTGGAGATCTTGGACTGTAGAGACAAGAATCTACACCACAAGATTACCCAGTTCATTCAAGTATTGTAGAGGAACCATAATTATGAAGAAGTGACATGGGAACTAGAAAAAATAATTAGATAGAAGTATCCAAACCCTTTATCAACTGTGTGAACGAGTTGAAAATTATAGGGAATATTTTCTTAAGGGGGGAAGAATGTAACAACCCAAACTTTTTAAAAGTAATTTGTTTCATTAAATTTTTTATTATATTATATTATACAAAACAAAAACATATCACTTTAATAATAAAGGTAGTATAAAAGGAAATGTGACCATCAGGATTTTACCATTGGTCAACACAGTCATTGGAAACTGTACTAATGGTAATAATTTTAATGTTATAATTAGTATAAATGACAATGGAAAATTAAACCAGAAAGGAGAAGTGATGGACTCAACTAGTATAGTAATTTTGTATGAAGCCCACTTGTTTGATATTAGGAGGGAGGTGCATCAATGGGGTATACCCTGACCAAGCCCCAAACGAGCTTCAAAAAGTTATGTTATAATGACATTTCATATGGGAAAATTTCATGTTAGTGGAAATCAACACTCGTTCAATATTATCCAAGCCGCCCTAAGAATCTATCAAAATTGAACACCTTACCCTTTAGTCGTACGTGGGTATTATAAGGGGTTACATGTCTAGGACTTAGTTACATAATGTGTAGTTCGTTTTTATAAATAATTTTTTTATTATATCAATAGCATTTCTTAATAAAAAAAATATAGTTTTAATTGTGATTGAACTTGATAAATTTATTTTCAGACAAAAAAATTACTTTTTAGAAAGGACATAAATTTTTTATAATAATCTAAGGTATTATTAAACGTATTTAATTTCATGAAATATTATAATAAACCACTCTTATTTAAATATAAATGTTAAAATAATTTTATTATGTCATTGAAAATTTTAAGTGTCCAAAATTTTACTATACATTTCAACCTGCTATTTTTTGTAAATATTAGAATTTTTATATTTAAAATCTAAAATTATCATATTTATAGAATTATTATGATGGAATAAACATAATTCTTGAAATAATCACATAAAAATTATGTTAGGGTGAATTTATGACAACTTTCTGAAATACACGATTTTTTCGAGAATAGTAAAAATACAGTTTGGATTTTTTGGTATGTTTAATGACTTCATAATTATATAATAATGATTTTATAATTAATTAATCACAATATATGACCTAATATATTTTATTTTATTAATATCAACTATTTTAATATTTTTTAATCAATATACAAATCTATAATTTACTTTCCAAATTTTAAAGTGGAAACTTAGAATTTGAAAACTTTATTTTGTGGAAACTATAATTTTATATGGAAAATAAAGTAATTTAATATGGGGATTGGTTCTTATGGGTTAAAATAACATAAAATATTTCCCAAATTTCCAAAACCATGTACAAAAACCATGGGTAATCCATTTTTTTTTCTTTTTCCACAATATAGATTTCTAAGGCCTATATTTAGAAATTATTAAACAAATCGTCCACTTTTGTGATAAATAACCACTCATTTCACCTATCCTATTCACTCCCAATAAATACAAAATGAATTTATAGTATTTTCTCCTCCCAATTAGTCCCCCTAGGTGTCTTTAATCCCCCAGGGTTCCATTCTTCAATATCTATGAGTAACTCTTCAAAGTAAAATAATTATTCTTTCTCTTCAACTCAAGAACCTATTTTTGTATATATCTTATTATTGTTATGAATACTCTTACAAATTACCATTTTTTATCACCCTTAATAAAAAATTATTTTTTATTAATTGGAAAACCTTTCACCTATCATTATACCTCTTTCTAAAACTACGTTTTATACCCGTTATGCTGTCAAATTTACTTCTCAAAATTTATCTATTATCCTCAAGAAAATTATCATTTAGATTCATAATGTGGATACCCAAAACATTTTTTACTTGGGTACTCAACTACATGTAAAAATGATTTATTTTATTCATGTATTTGTACATAATAAATCCACTTTCCCTTTTCATGGTCTAAAAATTACATAATGATAATGTCTTTAGGCACCTTTATACACTATAAATTTTATAAGAAACCCATTATTTAATCTCCATGGGTTATTAATGAAATGATTTATTATGATCTATATCGATAACATGAAATAAATAAACATTATAGGTTCACCATGATAGCACTATAATGAATTGGGTAAAGTATTTAATTTCTATAGATGACATGTTTTATGAAACCTTAGTGAATAAACATGTTAATTTTCATTTATAGAACCTTAGTGATTAACCTTGGTGATATGGGTATGAATGTATAAATTAAATGTTGGAGCCAAATTTCTATGTTATGATTTATGTTCTTTTTATTATGATATCCCATAATTTTCTTTTCTCATTATTTAATGATATTCATCGTGTTCTTATAGATATTCCTCGTGATCTCATGTAAATTGTTTCCCTTACTAGGCCTAATGATCACCCATTTAATTTGATGTATGTCCCCAGGATATGAGATGCAGTAAGTGTACATAGGATGAACCCATGACGAATATTTTTCAAGGGGTTTAGATGAATGTTTTATGTTTTCAGGTATTCTTTTACTGATTTACAAGAAACTAAACATAAATGATCATATGTTTGTACCATGTAATTGAAAAGTTTATGTAATAAAAATTAAGGACACCATAGTTCATATAAAATGATGATTTAGTTATTTGTGAAATTTAGTAATAAAAATCCTTTGTATAAACCCTATAGAAATTGTTAAATATAGTAAATCATCTTGGTATTTTTGTGAAATATTAAGAATGTGGTCTCTGAGGAATGAGGTCCCTATCTACATACAAATAACTAGATGTGGCTCTAGAACATATGTATCTAGGAGTAAGACCTGAAAACACTACATTGATCTAGACTCGAATGAGAACTGGGGAATGACAACAGGAATTTATGCCCTTCTAGTTTGACACACCAGGGGGATATGTTTTATTAATCACAGGATTTTTATTAACCACTATGAAGGATTTATAGAAAATGTAATTGTTATTAAAGAATAACATATTTAAACATGATTATTAGGACATAAAATTCCCTTATAATTATAAGATTCTTAAAAGAAACATGTTTCTCACTAAGGTATTCTTCTTTTAAAAAATGCTGGGAAATAGGAGGAACCATTTAAATGACCAGTGCAATGGACCATGCACTGATGACCATCCGATAGATGATGGAATTTAAAAATTCATGAGAATAATGAATCAACTAAATCAAGTTATAAAAAATAACTTGAATCCAGTAAATAGTCTGGATTCATCTTGAAGAGAACAAATTTCTATTGTGTCCTTTATGCATCACCAACCACCATCTTTCAGTGGATCTACTGATCCCTTGACTACTGAGAAGTGGATAAGAGCTATAGAAAATATATTTTCTATAATCCATTTCTAAAAATAAGATAAAGTTACCCTGGATGTACACCACTTTGTGGGAGAAGCTGATCATTGGTGGAAACAGATTAACAACATGAATCCAGGAAAAGAGATTTATTCTATGGAGTGGGAAGAGTTTAGTGGAACTTATTTCAATAAATATTTTCCCCATTAAATGAGAAAAAAATGGATAATTAATTCTTAAAACTTAAGAAAAAGGAAAATAAATCAATGGGAAGCTATGAGATGAACTTTAAAAGTATTTCTTGTTGTACCTCTATCTTAGTTATTGATCCAAATGGAAAGGATGATATATTATTTGATGGAATAAGAACACATTTATAGAGGAATATAGCCAATTGAGATTATGAAAACTAAAATGAGATAGTGTAGAGTGCTATGAATTCTTAACTGGAGTTTAATGCGATGTAGTGGTCACATAAATTGAATGAAAGGAAGATATCACTGGATCTAAACATTGAGGGCAACTTTGATCACATAAGAGGGGGAAATCAAGTGCAATATCACACATGAAAAAAATATGAGATAAAGCATTTAAGGAACTTCTTTCCATGGAGTGGAAAATGTTACATGTTTAGAAGATATGACCATATTTCTCAAATCATTCATAGTGATGTGAATCCTCAACTTCTCAACACAAATGACAAAGGGAAGATGGTGCAAGCCTGGCCTGAAGTCTAAAGCATCATGTGTGGAAAACATGAGAGATTTATCAATAACTATCCAAATTAGAAGATAATAGAGGTGAATCACCATAAACCCCATCATAATCTAAGAGGTAAATGTTGGAAATTTTCTATGATGACAACTAATGTAGAAGATCTAAATAATGCAGTGATAGGTACCTTTGTTTGTACTATCAAATCATACAAGTACACTGGCTGATTCTGATTCTATGAATTCTCATTATTTCCTAAAAGTTTGCAAAGAATATTGAATCAATCCCTAAACTAATATAAGTAGAGTTATCAGTCAAGACTCTTAGAGGGATTATCCAAGAATCAAAAGTGTATAGACACTCTAGTATTGACTTTGGAGAGAACAATCTCATAAAAAATCTAGTAATCATTCCCATGGTGGAATTTGATACTATACTAGGGATAAAATGGATCTCAAAGTATAATATTAAGATCAAATGTAGAAGAAATGAAATCTCAATAGTATTTAATGGAAATCCTATTTTTATTTTCAAATGAGAGATATGCCGACATATTCTTTGTCAGTAAGCACCTCCCTTAGTCTTTTTATGTAGATAACCAGTAATGAAGAAGAAGGAAATGAAAGTATAAGAATAGAAAATGATCCAATCATTTAGGAATACATTAACGTATTTCATTAAGAGTTACCTGGAACTACCCTATAAAGATAGGTAGAGTAATCAATTGAAATTATACTTGGATCTAAGCCAATATCAAAGACCCTGCATAGAATAAAAAAGTGGAGCTAGAGAAATTAAAGAAACAACTTCAAGTTCTTTTAGAGAAGGGATTTATCCAATCAAGTGTCTCTCCTAGGGGTGTACCTATTCTCTTTATAAAGAGGATGATGGATCAATGCAGCTATGCATTGATTATTGATAACATAACAGTATCACAGTAATGAAAAAGTAACATTTCCCAAGGATTGATGATTTATTTGACCAGCTTCACGGGGCTCAATTATTCTCCAAGAGTGATCTTTGATTTAGTAATCTTCAATTGAGGGTAAAGAAAGTTGATATTCCAAATATTTCCATTCGATCAAGATATAGTAATTATGAGTTTTTTTATGTCCTTTCGATTGAAAAATGGTCCTTCTATATATATGGATGTGATAAATAGAGTTTTTAAAGACTACATTGGTAAATTTGAGGTAGTTTTTATCGATGATATTATGATGTATTCTAAATTTCATGGGGATAATAGGGATCAGATATGATTTATATTGAAAACTATGATGAAGGATATACTATTGGGAAAATTTAGAAGATGTAAATTTTTTTTATAAAATTTTTATTTTATTAGGGGAACATTGTAACTAATGAAGGAATCTAAGTTGACCCTACCAAGAAAAAAGTTCTAGGGGAGTGACCTCGTCCTACCATAGTAACTGAGATTCACAGTTTCCATGTTTAGCAGGATATTATAAAAGATTTGGGAAAAACGTTTCATGAATTTCTAATTCACTAACAAAATTAACTATAAAATAGGATAAGTTTATCTGTACTAAAAAGTGTGAATAAAGTTTCCATGAACTAAAGGATAGATTGGTTACTACACCTCTGTTAACTCTACCCTCTATCGGAGAAGGATTAATTATTTTTAGAAAATCATCTTTGAAAGGGATGGGGTGAATCCTCATGAAAAATGTTAAGGTTATTTCTTATGCATCTTGAAAATTAAAGCCTCATGAGAAGAATTATCCTACACATGACATGGTGCTATATTCAGTTGTTTTTTATCTAAAGATATAGATTCACTATCTTTATGTGGAGAAATGGGATTTATACATGAACCGCCAAATTTTGAATTATATATTCACATAAATGGAATTTAACATGAGACATAGGAGATGGTTGGATCTTCTTAAATACCCTGAAAATTCAATTAATTATCACCCCTGTAGAGAAAACCACGTCCTTGATTCATTAAGTAGAAAAGAGCATGTTATTTTTGGAAATGATAAGGATTCATGGAGATAGATTTATCAAGGACCAAGTAAGTTTGGACATGGGAATCATGATAGAAGGGAAATCATCAATCCTTTCCCAAATTATTTTCCAACCATCATTACTAGATAAGATTAATAAATATCAAAGATAAGATCCATTATTACAAAATAAGATAGAGAATGTGAATAATAGAATGTTTCCTGAGTTCAATATGGATCCGGAAGTTTTACTAAAATTTCATAAAATTATTTATCTTCCATATGTTCTAGAGTTAAATAAATAACTGATGGATATTTATCATATCTCTACATTATCCATACATCTTGAATGAAATAAAATGTATATGGATTTTTATGATCATTATTTGTGGGATAATATGAAAAGGGTAATTTCCAATTACATTAAAACGTTTTTGGTGTGTAAACAAGTGAAGGCATAGTGGCAAATTTCAAAAATGGTATTACAATCACTACCCATACCAACATGAAAGTGGGAAAATATCACTATGGACTTTGTCACTGGTCTCCCATAAACATCCAAAGGAAACAATGCGATATGGGTTATAGTTGACCTACTCACCAATACTACCCATTTCATCACTATTTGGGAAGATTTATCTCTTAAAAAACATACCAAGATTTTCATACACGAAGTTTTGAGGTTTCATGGGGTTACACTTTCTATCATTTCTTATAGTGATCCAAGGTTCACATCAATATTTTGGAGAAGTCTTCAACCTGATCTATGTACCAAATTGAATTTCAGTACGACCTATCACCATCAAAATAATGGACAATCTAAATGGACTATTTCTACACATGAGGATATTTTGAGAACATGCTCAATGGAATTTAAAGGTGGATCAGATCAATAACTCACATTAATTGAGTTCTCATACAATAGAAACTTCCACTCAAGTAATAAAATGGTGTCATTTGAAACTATATATGGCAAGCGTTGTATAACTCCTTCTTTATGGGATGAAGTTGGAGAGGGAAATAATTTTGGGGTGAATTTTGTGTAAGATATGACATAAAAGGTTCATTTCATCAACAAACACATAAATGATACTCAGAGTCAGTAGGAGAACTATGATGACAACCGTTAAAGAGATTTAGAGTTTGATCTTGGAAACTCATTTTTTCCTTCAAATATGACCACTAAAAAGAGTCATTCTATTTGGGAAGAAAGTGAAGCCTATCCCTAGGCACATTAACCCCTTTTAATTCCTTGATTTCATAAGAGAAATGGCATATCAGCTTGTACTTCACCCAAATCTAGCTAATGTTCATGATGTATTCTATTTATCTATCTTAAGGAAGTTTATACATGATCCCTCAAATATATTGAACCAAGAGGTGGTATATCTGGATCATGACCTCTCTTATGAGGAGTATATGGGGGAGGTCTTTGACTATGGACATGATTACACAACGATTCACTATTCAAATCCACCCTTACACTACTGTTTTAAACTAGTTTTGTAATAAATATTACAGATATAATAATAAATTTCACTTTATGTTTTAATAAATGAATTAATTTTAATCACTATTAAAATTGGAAATGTAACGTGTTTTTATTACTTCAATGTACGAGGATATGATTTGGAGGGCCCTTGATGAAGTGGGAGAAAAATGGGCCAAAATTGCATGGATCCATGAAGACCTGTCCACTGTTGTTCTTGTTTAGAAAATTCCGTTCATCAAAATGGGCTAATATTTTGTGGACTGGTCCAAAATTTAATTGGATACATTTGATATTAAGGAACTGAAACCTCATTAGTATTTTATGACACCCATCCAATCTGATCTGTCCAAGGAGTCAAATCCGCACAAAGTCAGATGCGGTGTTATGTATTTTATCAATATCTTGAGCTGTATGAGTGCAAAAGGTGCCAAACATTCTGTAGAGACATCCAAGAGGTCGGTCTACAACTTTGGTATTTTTTACAAAGCAATATAATGATGTATGGAGGGCTAATCAAGTGGTAAAAGTGGGTTAATGAAATTTGTATGCCAAAAACCACCTTCCCACATTGCCTATAAATTGGCACCATGGGCACCCCATTTGAGAGTTCGAACCAGAGAAAAGGTTCTGCCATTTTGGAGTCCCAAAGAGGTATTTTCATCATCCCAAGATGTTCTATAGGCTATGGGAAGTTATACTTCAACATATTCTTCTTCTTCCCCTCCCATGGGTTTCTAAACCCCTTGTGATCACCCGGGGAGGAACATGATGTAAATCCCAAGCTTCATGTTTGTAGTATTTGAATGATCTTTTTTATTACAGGTTTTTGTGTTGTTTTTCATCATCCTATATTCTTATTTTATTTATTTATTTAATGGTATGTCATGCTCAACTCATATGATCATGTTTGGGGTATGCATTCATGTGATGCATCACACACCGTTCACCACTTTCTTTTCCCCTTACAATTGTGGTGTTTGTGTCGTTCATATTGATCAACTGTACTCACATAATCACTTTCAAGGTCATTTACATTTATGTCATGTTATCACAATAAAATAACATACAAACCTAGACAACTCAGTGAGTTCTTCATGTGTTTTCTTGGTGTGTTTTGGATATGATGTCGATCACAAATAACCCAATCGTTGGCGGTGTCTGGTGAATCATTGTGCATTTTCAACTGAACCCGAGGAGGTATCCTGGTATAAACTCTTAATCATTCGGGTTCTAGGTGTTACAATCCAGTTATAAAAATAGAATAACCATATATCATGAAGCGATGAAGGATGAACATCATGAGAGTACCCTGGGTTGATCACACTTAATTAATCTTGTTCATTTCAACATTTTTTTATCGCTTTCATTTCCTATTTTCATCATTAATCATCTAACCCCCAAGTTTTAAAAAACCTCAGCCCACTTATAATTTCATAATAAAAACCCTATTTTTAAATTATTGATCTAAGTCTCTGTTGAGATATGACCTAGGGTTGCTGCTATACTACAGAAATTCTTGTCAAAATAAACAACTAATTTGACGCGCTCGACAACACGATCAAATTTTGCAGTCATTAACAGGGCGCCAAGATAATTTCTCTTTATTATTTCCTTTTATTTATTTATTTTACTTCTTGATTGTTACTCCTTTAAATACCCCACCCCCATTTGATTATTTTTATTGGGGTTTTTTACTTTATTTTTGGTTGTTTTTGGTGTGTTCTTTCATTCTCTCCCTCTCTCTGTTTCTATTATTATACTACATATATCTCTATATAATTATTTATTATAAAATTATATTATCTTTTCACCCTTATTAAGTTATTTTATCCATATTAAAAAAATCTTCACAACTTATTTGCATGACCTGATCTGGTAAAGAAACACTACTTGAATTTGACCCTGAAATTGAAAAGTCACTTCACACACAAATCAAGGCATCTAGAGAAGGTAAATCAAGTAACATTGAGGAATCAATTTTGGAACCTGAAGTGGTCCTAAACCAATCAAAAATTGAACCCAATAAAATCCATGAAAACATGGCTGCAAATAATCTAACTTTAAAATAACTTACCACCCCTGATATGGAGTACCAACCTGCGTACATCCAATATCTCGAGGAAGCAACCAACTTTGAGCTGAGATCAGGTCACATACACCATCCGAAATTCCATGGTCTTCCCCATGAGGACCCTCATAAAAACCTTAAAGAGTTTCACATTGTCTGCTCCACCATGAAACCCCAAAATGTGTTTGAGGACTTAATTAAGTTTAGGGACATCCCTTTCTCCCTTGATGGTGTATACAAAGACTGGCTATACTATCTGCCTACCACAATTGGGGGATGGAATGACCTTAAACTAATCTTTATAGAGAAGTTCTTCTCTGCCACCCTAACTACATCAATTGGGAAATAAATATATGGAATTAGGCAATCACAAGGATATACCCTTCATGAATATTGGGAGAGATTCAAGAGACTTTGATCGAGCTGTCCCCACCACCAGATTAGCGAAAAATATTAATCCAATAGGTCTTTGAGGGACTTATCCACATGGACTGTAGAATGATTGATGCAGCAGATGATGGTGCCTTGGTTGATAAAACTCCATCTGCTGCTCGTGAATTAATAGCCAACATGGCTCAAAATGCACAACAATTTGGTACACGAGCTATTGCACCAAGTCAAGGAGTTCATGAGGTAGGTCATTCATATTTAGAACAAAAGTTAGATAACAATATTCATGAGATTGAAACCCTTCTAAGGAAATTAGCTCAAGCACAAGGTAACTCACAATCTCCTCCTGTTTCCATTATACTGTGGTATTTGTTATGCCAATTCTCATTTTTATGACCAGTTCCCACAACTTCAGGATTCACCTGAGTCTTGTACAGCTGTGTTTTCAGTTCATCCATTCCAACAAGCACATCCCTTCAAGCAAGAACAATTCAGAAAAAAATCCAAATCCATGGTGGCAAGCGCAACCCCAGTACCGACAAGGAGGAAAATCAAGCTACCCCAAGAAGAATTGATATCAACAAGGGCAAGGTATTCAACCTTCTTATCCTTAAACTTCTCAAAACAATCATCATATTCCTCTAGAATCTGAACCAATAATTGAGGATATGGTGAAGAAAATGGAAACCCATAACCTCTAGTTCCAACAGAACACACAATCAGCAATTCAAGACCTACGAACTCAAGTGGGGAAATTGGATATCACCATCTGCAAGCCTAAGATGGAAGGTTCTGGACATCTACCATCCTAACCCATTGCAAATCCGAATGATAAAGGTAATGTATGTGCAGTTACACTTCGTAGTGGTAAAGAAGTGTCTCCTGCTACTGATTCTATGCAACAGGTATGTCCCCCTCTTGAAAACACTCTTTCTCCACCAGTAGAAGATTCTAATTACGAAAAAAATAAAAAGGGAAATCAAATTATCATTAAGGATTCCCATGAACAATCCATTTCTCTCCCTTTCTCTCAAAGACTCTCTAAATCTAATAAAAACATTGATAATGATATTGAAAATGAAATAATGGATACATTTAAGAAAGTTCATGTCAATATTCCATTGTTGGATGAAGTCAAGAAAATTCCCCATTATGCAAAATTTATTAATGAACTATGCACCAATAGACAAAGGCTAAAGGGAAATGAGAGAGTCAAATTAGGGAGTAATGTCTCAGCCTTGATTCAACCTGCAATACCAACCAAATTCAAGGATCCTAGCACATTCACAATACCGTGTACCATAGGGAAGACATTATTTTATGATTCTATACTAGATTTAGGTACATCCATTAATGTAATTCCTCACTCGGTGTACACTTCTCTGGAGGTTGGAGAGCTTCAACCAACTGGAATTTTCATACAACTTTCCAACCAAAGTACTACGCATCCAACAAGAGTGACTGAGGATGTCCTTGTAAGAGTGAGGAATCTCATCTCCCATGTCGATTTCTACATTCTTGAGATGGAAGATACCTTATCCTAAGGACATGCTCCTCTCATACGTGGGAGGTCATTCCTCAAAACAACAAAGACAATCATCAACGTTCACAATGGTATGATGTCCATGGAATTCAGAGAAGAAAAGGTCAGTTTTAAGATCATTGAAGCTATAAAACACCCCATTGAAGAGCACCCCACTATTCTTGTCTATTCGATGGAAGTTCCCTTAGACGATACAGACACACAAAATTCTCTCATCAACCCAAATTCTGATTCATTTTCATTTTCTTCACCCTTGGATGATTTGAGTTTTGATTCATGTTTTGAGTGTTCTGTGGGTTCCGAAAAGTGTATATTTTGTGCTTTAATTTATGAGTGTTTTCACTCTGAGGTACCCATGACCGTCGATGATTCTCCAAATCTCATTTCAATAGGTTCTCTAACCTTATATAATAAACAAGAGTAGATAGACAGTTTAATGGACCTCACTCCCCTTAAATTCTCTCCATAAATCCAAAAACCACTGGTGTTGGAACTTAAACAACTTCCTTCTAATTTAAAATTTTCATATCTTGAGGGTATTGACCAATTTCCCATCATTATTTCCAATAACCTCTCTCCACAACAATAATAAAAAAATCTCAATCTTTTGAGAGAGTGTAAAAAGGCAATAGGATGGAAATTGGCTGATATTCCCATGATTATCCAATCTATTTGTATAAACCATATACTTTTGGATGATGAGGCTAATCTAGTAAAACAATCTCAACGCTGGTTGAATCCCACTCTCCTAGAAGTGGTAAATTTGTAAGTCAGTAAATTACATTCTACAGGGATCATTTATCATATACTTTCTAGTAATTGGGTTTGCACTGTGAAAATTGTTCCTAAATAATAGAAATAACAGTTGTGTCAAATGAAAGAAATGAATTGGTTTCAACACGTGTGAAAAATAGTTGGCGAGTCTATATTGACTACCGTCGACTGAATCAACCCACGTGAAAGGAAAAATTTATGTTACCTTGTATTGACCGAATGTTAGAACGATTGGCTGGTAAGTCCGATTATTGTTTCCTTGATGGCTATTTGGGTTATTTTCAAATCCATATAGCCCCTGAGGATTAAGAAAAGACAACATTTTCTTGTCTATTCGACACATTTGCATACAGAAGGATACCATTTGGTCTATGAAATTCTCATAGTACTTTTCAGCGATGTATGTTGAGTATTTTTTCTAAGTACATTGAGAGCTATATGGAAGTATTTATGGATGATTTCATAGTATATGGTTCTTTATTTTATGATTTTTTGGAACACCTATGATCTGTGCTCCACGGTTGCATTGAAAAATATCTTGTTTTAAATTATCAGAAATTCCATTTCATGGCTGAGTGAGGGATAGTTCTTGGGCATGCCATTTCAAATAAAGGAATTAATGATGATAAATCTAAAATTGAATTAATTTCATCCCTTCCAAATAAAAAATGTGTTCGCGAGGTGTGATCTTTCTTGGGTCATGCTGGTTTTTACCACCCATTCATTAAAGACTTTAGTAATATCACACTTCCATTATACCAATTATTACAAAATGATTCTGATTTTGTGTTTGATAAAAATTGTGAGGATGCATTAAATTCACTTAAAAAGAGTCTCACATCATCTCCCATCATCCAAACCCCAAGGTGGGATCTCCCCTACTAACTTATGTGTGATGCCTCTAACTTTGCAGTTGGGGAAGTTTTATCACAAAGGGTTGAGAAGGCTCCTCATGTCATTGCGTATTCCTCACGTACCCTTGAACCTGCCTAGGTGAACTACACAACCACTGAAAAAGAACTCATTTTTATTATGTTTTCCTTGGAAAAATTTTGTTCATATCTTCTAGGGTCAAAAGTGATTGTGTTTTCTAACCATGCTACACTTCAATTCATCTTAAAGAAAACTGAATCTAAACCCTGCCTCATACGGTGGAGGCTCCTCCTCCAGGAGTTTGACCCTAAGATTAGAGATAAGAGGGGAGTAGAAAATGTTTTATCAGACCACATTAGTAGGATTTTTCCACCACTTGACCACCATGCTGACTCAACCCTCCCCATTGGATCATTATTTCCTCATGAGAACCTTTGTGATGTTGTGGACCTTACCCCCTAGTATGTGGACATTATGTATTTTCTAGCAACATCTATTGTCCCCACTGATTTCAGAACATTACAATCCCAGATACTTAAGAATGATTCTCAGTGGTATATTTGGGATGACCAATACTAGTGGAGAATTTGTAGTGACCAAGTAGTTCGTCGGTGTATCCCTAACCATGAGTTCACATTTGTTTTGACCTTCTGCTACACCTTGTCCTGTGGGGTCCACTATGGCTCTCAACATACTACTCTAAAGGTTCTTGACCCAGAACATTATTTCCCAAAATTTTATAGGGATGACCATAGATTTTTCTAGTCATGTATTCATTGTCAATTCACAGAGAATATATCCAAGAGGAATGAAATTCCCCATCAAACCATGTTATTCTGTGAAATTTTTGATGCATGGGGCATTTACATCATGGGGACTTTTCCAAATTCATTTGGATTTTTATACATTTTATTAGCTATTGACTGTGTATCTAAATTAATGGAATCAAAGGAGACTAAGACCGATGACTCTCGTGTGGGTGTTGAGTTTGTGAGGTCTCAGATTTTTAGTAGGTTTGCTTTACCAAGTTTCATCATTAGTGATCAGGGTTCACATTTTTACAATCTCAACATGAAAATTTTGCTTCGTAATTATGGGGATGATCATAAAGTTCCCACTGCATATCACCCCCAAACTAATGGACAAGCAGAAATCTCAAGTCGGGAAGTTAATTTTTTTTTTGAGAAAATGGTACAACCCAAAAGGAAGGATTGGAGTTTGTGCTTGGATGATGCACTTTGGGCATACCGTACAACTTTTAAAACCCCAATTGGAATGTCACTATACTGGATTGTGTTTGGAAAGGCTTTTCACATCCCAGTTGAGGTAAAACACCATGCATATTGGGCTGTTAAAAAATGTTATAGGAATCTTTCAGATGCAGGTGATCATAGAAAGCTACAGATTCAAGAGTTGGATGAAATTAGATGTGATGCATATGATAAATCCTGGATCTATAAAGAGAAAACAAAGGCTATCCATGATAGAATAATTCATCAGCGGAAGTTCCATATTGGTGAGAAGTTCCTCATATACAATTCCAGGATAAAGCACCAACTAGGTAATCTTCGTTCCCGATGGCTCGATCCTTATATTGTTACTAATGTTTACCCTATTGGTGCAATACATATTTTTCATGAGCCGAGTAGATGATGTCTTACCATTAATGGGCAGCGACTTAAACACTTCTATGAGGATTTTACAATGAATATTGTAGAGGAAATATACCTTTTAGATGCAACATACCAGTAAAACACACCAGGTTTTATCCTTCCTTCTCACATTCTCAATTATTTCAGTGAGGACACTACACATTATATGTGTGGGGGGATGGGTACATTCCCGGTTTAGTTAGAAATTTTCATCATTTTCCCTTTATTCATTCTCTTTTTCACATTCTTTATGGTATTTTCACTTTTCTCCGTCTTTCTCAGTTCTTTAGGGTTTCAATTGTCTTTCTCCTCTCTTTTTTGCCTTCTTTATGGTATTTTCATTTTCCCCATAAAAAATTTCAAAATTCCATTAGTCAGTGACCATAAGGGGGGTAGGTAAAATACCATAACGAAGGTAAAAAAGAATATTTTTATGAATTTAACATCCATGAGTGATTTTTAGTGAATTGGTTTTATGTCAATGATATTAATGGTTGTATCAATGTGAAACATTTGAGATGATTTATGCCCCTTGTGTGAGTAGTTTTTTGAAAACTTGTGTCACTAATATCTCCACACATTTTTGCACCAAACCAAAAAGTGTGAATATTTCTTACTTACTAGATGGTAAATATAAGTTAGGTTAATATTTTTCATATTTCAATGATATTTACATACATTCGTTCCTTATCTGATCTGTTTCATTACCATACTAGATTGACCTATGCGTGTGTACCCGATATCTGACTATTTCACGGCCTCAAAAAACAATTTGGGTTAGGTCTTGGGTAGGTCAAAAACTCCTCCTCCTCAACCTTTTATCTTGTTTTAATTGTTATAATTAGTGTCATGTGGAGATCAAACAAGGGTTGAGAGATGAGTGTTAGATTTTCTCCAAATGAAACATCTGAAAAAAAAACAACAATGAATGAGGGGAGCGATGAAATGTGCAACATATGGGGATATCTAGCTCAGGATCTTATGGTTTGACTTCTGGGAATGCTTAAGTGAGTGGGTCTTGAAATATTATAGCAAAGGATATAGGGAAGGTACAGTGGAAAAAATCTTTTAAGCTGAATAATGTTAAAATAACCAATATTTATTGGATATATGTGGAAAGAATAGCAAGGAATGGTTTTCACACACACACACATGTAGAGTTAGTGTCATGGTTAACTATTTTATTCCTTGCTGAATTTGGTCTCACGAATCTCTTTTAATTTCATTGTGATATGATTTATGAGACATCTTTTTTCCATTTTCACAAGGAAGCAATCCTTTTTCTGGTTTGGGCATTGATCAAATTACTATGCATAAATTTTTTTGTTCAGGTTTTTTATATGTGTCTTTTCCCAGGAGTGCATATGTTTAGGTATGGGGGTGTGATCACGCAGCGGTTCAGTATTCAAATCCACCCTTACACTGATGTTTTAAACTAGTTTTGTAATAAATATTACAAATATATTAATAAGTTGAACATTATTTTTTAATCAATGAATTAATGTTAATAACTATTAAAATAGGAAATGTTACTTATTTTTAATACTTCAATATAGGAGGAGATGATTTGGAGGGCCCTTGATGAAGTGGAAGAAAAATGGGCCAAAATTACATGGTACCTGGAAGTCCTGTCCACTGTTATTCTTGTTTAGAATATTGTGTTCATCCAAATGGGATCATAGTTTGTTCTCTGGTCCAAATTTTAATGGGATACATTTCATATTGAGTAACCAAAGCCTCATCCAGCCTCTACGATGACCATCCGAACTGATCTGTCCAAGGAATCAAATCTTCACAAAGTCAGATACGGTGTTCTGTATTTTATCAATATCTTGAGATGTATATGTAAAATGGGTGCCAAAATATCAGTGGAGGCATCCAAGTGGAAGAGATAAAACTTTTTTATTTTCTTCAAAGCATGATAATGGGGTATGGAGGACGAAACAAGTGGTACAAGTTGGTTAAAGAAATCTGTGTGCCAAAAACCACCTTCCCACATTGCCTATAAATTGGAACAATGGGAACCTCATTTTAGAGTTCAAACCAGAGGCTAGGTGCTGCCATTTTGGAGTCCCAAATATGTGTTTTCATCATCCTTATAATTTCTGGAGGCTATGAAAAGGGATACTTCAACATCTTCTTCTTCTTCCCCTCCTACGGGTTTCCAAACCCCTTGTGATCACCCGGGGAGGAACGTGATGTAAATCCCATGTTTCTTGTTTGTAATATTTGAATGATCATTTTAATTCTAGGGTTTTGTGTTGTTTTTCATCATCATCTATTGTTATTTTATTTAGTTATGTACTGGTATGTCATGCTCAACTCATATGATCATGTTTGGGGGTATCCATTCATGTGATGTTTCACACACCGTTCACCACTTTCTTTTCCCCCTTCCAATTGTGGTGTTTGTGTGGATCATATTGGTCAATTGAACTCAAATAAGCACTGTTAAGGTCATGTACATTT
Organism: Viscum album; assembly: GCA_963277665.1. NCBI lineage: Eukaryota > Viridiplantae > Streptophyta > Magnoliopsida > Santalales > Viscaceae > Viscum > Viscum album. The sequence goes on from OY728138.1 coordinate 157,114,927, forward strand.
ATATTATGGTATCACAATGAAATAACATAAAAACCTGGACAGCACATCTAGTTTTTCCTGTGTCGCCTTGGTGAGTTTCGGTTATAACGTCGAACACAAATCACCCAATCATCGACGTTGTCCGGTGAATCATTGTCTGTTTTCAACTGAAACCCAGGAGGAATCCTAGTATAAACTTAGTAAAATTATGGTTCTAGGTGTTACAAACCAGGGATTAATAGATCATAACCCTATATCATGAAGTGATGAAGGATGAACATCATGAGAGTACCCCGAGCTGATCACACATAATTAATCTTGTTCATTTCTACTTTGTTTTATCGCTTTCATTTCCTTTTTTCACAATTAATCATCAAAACCCCAAATTTTACAAAACAACATTCCACTTATAATTTTATAATAAAAACCCTTTTTTTAAATTAATGATCTAAGGCTCTGCTGAGAGATGACCTATGGTTGCTGCTATACTACAGAAATTCTGGTCAAAATTAAACAACTAATTTGACGCGCTCGACAACGCGATCAAGAGACAAGGTTATATGCAACAAGAGTACCAACATTATCAAATATTTTTGGAAGAACCAAAAATTTGAAGAAGTGATGTGGGAACCAGAGTAAATAATGAGACATAAGTAACCACACCATTTCACAACTAAGAGAACAAGTTGAAAATTATGGGGAAAATTTTTTAAAGGGGGAATAATATAATGACCCATAATTTTTATAATATATCAATTTCCTTAAAATGTGTGTTTATTATATTATACACAACAAAATCATATATCTTTATCAATGAAGAAAGCATAAAGTCAAACCTGACCATCAGAATTGGACAATTATATGACCACTGGTCAAATACGATCGTTGTTCAAATATGACCATTGGTCAATAAAAATACTTGAAAATATACCCTTGGTAATATTTTTTTTATTATAATTAGTTTAAATGAAAATGGATAATTAATGCAGAAAGGAGAAGCGATGAACTCAACTAGTACAGTCTTGTCGTATGAACCCCATTTGTTAGAACATAGGATGGAGGTAGCATTACTAGGGAACACCCTTGACTAAGCCTAAGATGATCTTCAACAAGTGAAGATATAATGAAATCTCCTACAAGAGATGTTCAATTTAGTGTAAATTACCACTTGGTTGATGTTAACCGAGCCAACCCATGAATCTATCACCATTGCACACCTTACCCTTAGGTTTTCTGTAGGTGTTATAAGTGGTTTCTTTTCATGGAATCAGTTTTAGTTCCTTTGTATAAATAAAATTTTTATTCCATCAATATTTTTACTTAATAAAACAATATAGGTTTAATTGAGAGATAATTTGATAAATTAATTTTCAGACATAAATTATATTTTTTAGAAAGGATATATATATTTTTATAATAAACTATGGTATTATTAATAATTTTTATTTTAATTAAATAGTATTATAGAACAATATTATTTAGACATATATTACAAAATAATATTATTATGTCCTTCAAAATTTTTATGTGTCATAAATTTTACTATGAATTGAAACCCACTATTTTTTAAATAAATAAGGTTTTTTATATTTAAAATTTAAAATTATAATATTTATACAATTATTATGATAAAATAAACATTATTTTTGAAATCATCAAATCAAAATATATTAGAAAAAAATTATAAAAATTTTCCAAAATATATATTTTTTCTGTGAATTGTAAAAACACAGTTTGCGTTTTTTGGTATGTTTAATGAATTCATAATTATGTTGTAGTGATGTAATAATTAATTAATCACGAAAAAAAAAATAAAATGTTCTCTTTATTTAAGATCAAGTATTTTAATATATTTTAATCAATTTTAAAACCTATAATTTACTTTACAAAGTCTAAAATGGAAACATTGACATTAAAAACATTCTTTTGTGAAAAATAAAAATTTCCAGGCAAAAATAAGTAATATTATATAGTGATAGGTTCTTGTGGGTTAAAATAACATAAAATAAATCCCATGTTTCCAAAACTGTGAGAAAAAACCATGGTTAATCCAATGGTTTTTCTTTTTCCAAAACATTGATTTCCAAGGTCTATATTGGGAAATTATTAAAAAATACTCCACTTTTTCTATAAATATCCACCAATTTCATCTGTCCTATATTATACACAAATTTATAGTATTTTTACCTCCCAAATATCCCCCATGGTTTTTTCAATCTCCCAAGGTTCCATTCCTCCTGATCAAGGAGTAACTCTTCAATGTATGGGAATTAATGTTCCCTTCGCTTCAATTCAAGAACCTCTTTTTATATATTTCTTATAATTATAATGATTAATCTTTATTATTACCATTTTTTCACATCCTTACTACTAAATTATTATGTATCAATAGGATACCATTTCCCCTTTTCATTCTACCCTTTTATATAACCACATTTTATACCTATTATGCTGCCAAATTTACTTCTCAAGATTTCTATATGCTCCTCATGAAAATTTTCTTTTATTTCAATTATGTGGAAACCTAAAACATTTTATTTTCCTTGAGTATTAACCTATATTTAAAAATTATTTATTTTATTTGGTTATTTATACATTAGAAACCCACTTTCCCTTTTTGTGGGCCTAAAATTATGTAATGACCATATCTTCAAAAACTTTTGTTCACCATGATTTTGATACGAAACATGGTCCTTAATCTCCATGGTTTATTAATTAAAATATTTGTTATGATCTATGAGGATAATAAGAAATTAATACATATGAAGGGTAAAAAATTATATCATTCGAATGCATTGGGTAAATATTTTAATCTCTATAGATGACATGTTTTACGATGCCTTGGTGAATAACATTGATAATTTTCATTTATGAAACCTTGGAGATTAACCTTGGTGATATTCTTATAATTGTTTAAATTATATTTTGTATCCACATCTCCATGTTATAATTCATGTTCTTTTTATTATGATATACCTTATTTTTCATTGATCATGCTCTAATGACATTCCTCACGTTATTATTGATATTTCTCATGATCTCATGTAAACTGATTCTTTTACTGGGCCTCATGGTCACACCAAACCATTGATGTTGGTCCCTAGGATATGATATGTAGTATTTTTACACTGTATGAACCTATAAAGATACATTTAAAGTGGTTTAGAATAATGGTTTATGTTTTTATGTATTTTTGTTTCTGAATTAGAAGATATTAATCATTCAAATATCCTCAGTTTGTACCATGTAAATGAAATGTTTATATAATAAAAAGGTAGGACGACATAATAAAAATCCCAAACTTTTTGATTCATTACATCCAACTATGTTTGCTCTATATCCATTGGTTTTACACCTAGAAGCAAAAAATGTATTTTTTTTTCTTGTAATGGTATTTTTTGATCTGCATCCTCTGGTAACTGAAGTCTGTTTGATTGAAGCGGTCATTTTTTTCATTTCTTTCTTCCATAACCATTGTTCAATTCATGAATTACAAAATCAAAATATAATAGTAGTTGATGAAAAAATTCTAAAAGTCACAATAGAATAATCGTTTACATATAAATAAAATATGTGTAAAAGGAAAAAAATAATGAGAATAAGATCAGAGGACACAATGATTTTTGTATTTCTGAAAAAATCCCTGTGTCCATAGAGAGGAAATATACTTAAATATTATAAATATCGAAATTAAAAAAAATCAAAGCTTCACACATAGAAACCCTAGATCAAATGAGCTAATAAGGAAGATTATGCACTATCCCATTAATTGCATAGTAAGTACACCATGCCACAGTGTTGTACCAACCCATGTCCTCACTACTACAATGTCAATGGAAAGAAGTCCACAAAGATATAATGACTATAGCCTCCAAATCATGAGATGATACAATGTACTATAACATATTGTTATAGTGATTTTGAACTACTATAGTTCCTTATCGATGTCATCGGTCAGCACTTCTACAGTCAGTCAGTGATGCTATAGTGCCACAAAATTTGGACTAGTGTGCATTTGGCCCCCAGACCCATGGTGTTGGGGCATGTTTCCCCATCCAACCCCCAACAAACTTACTGTAGAGGTCTAACCATATATTTTTGGTCTATTTTAAAATTAGGTTCCCGATCATTCGAACCAAATTTATCCAAATGGAGCAGGAAACACCATTCCAATAAGAGGACATCACGTTATAAGCTAATATATCAAACAAAAACATGATTCTTCATATCGTAGTGAGTCATGTCATGATATTTATGTGTTCTACTAGAATGATAAGATAATTAGACCACGTCTAATGTTCCATAGACACATCACACCAAATCTTCTATAGTTATCAGTAGATCCATAATGCACCATATATCACTTTAATAGAAGAATTTTTTTTGTCTATCTATAATCTGTATATTTCAGATTTTACCATCATGTCACAATAGATGTCCTCACACTGTGATTCAAGAAGGGTCTATAAATAATAAGATCATCATATGAATAAATATATGATAAATATTTGGGATAAATTACTAATAATTATACAGATAATTCAAGGGATATTTTGGTTGTGGATGAGGAAACAAATACTGGTGCAGACGTGGTCCAAATTCTAGAGTCACTTAAGGTTAGGTTATGGAGATTGATTGATATATTTACATATGTATTTTTTTTCTTTTACATGGATTTCCTAAACACCATTAATTCTTTGTGTTGATAATATAATAATAACACACACAACCTAATCACAACCATTGTTCACCAAGAAGTAATCACTCAATAAAGACTGAGCGAACCTTGTAAAAACCCTTATGTAATGTGTTTTATTTCTGGATCTATCTATCATAATCACATAATTTTTTTGTGATCTAATAACACCAATAAATGAAGGAAATACATAGTTTAGAGTTTTTTGTTTTGGTAACCACTGATTCACCACCTTCTCAATGGCGTTTTACTCTCAATCAATCCTTATAAGTGGTAACAGAGAAGTCTGAAGGTTTATAAAGTTGATATCTTATCTGTATATTCTTGTGGATCATATCATAGTTGTTCAATGTATTTTTATGAGGATAAAAGTGTATTATTTATTAACAATACAATTTTATTTAATGGATCTATAAAAATTCTAAATACAATCAATGAAAAAGGAGTCACCATATTCGATTGTAAGAGATTACATCCATGAAATGAGATGGTTCCCTATCTTTTCTCTCTTAGGATGGATGTTTATCACATCATAAGGAATAATGTACATATTCAAAAAGTTGGGGTGACCTAATTTTTTTTTGAAAATAAGAATATATAAATTGATGGGAGAGTATGTATTGAGTTACTCTCGCCATTCTCATAGAGATAGTTCACAAGATTTTTGAGTACAAAAAGAGAGAATATAATTTGAATGAAACTCCATGATATACATGTAGGAGAAAATAATGAAAAGGAGTTGTGATTAATAATATGATAGGATAAAATTTAGTATATTTTCATTAGTTGAGATGATTTGGTGAATGAATTATTTATTTTGGTGAGCAAAATTGTATGCTCGATTCAATGGTAATAAATAAATCTGTGAGGATTTTATGATAGTGAAGAAATTGTGGAGGATTATCCTGATCAAGGTTAATGAAAATATTTCTATCATAGAGGCACCAAACATATATGAGTGGACTATTTATAATCTAAACATTGTTTAGATTGACTATACATTGAAGATAGGGATAACCTTAATGAGAAATCTAAAATCTAAGAATTAGATGACTTTAAAAGCTTCAAATGGTTTGAAATATCTTGGTCAAAATATGGATCATAAGGTGTAAATTGATGTTGAAGATGTTTACATGGATATTAATTAATATCCATCATTCTTTTCAAAAGTAATTCAACATGGAAAACGTAAATATAAGGGAAACATTCTTTTTAAGTGTTTCAGTTATAGAAAAATTGGACACTTTTTAGCTAGATTCCAGAAAAAGAATAATGGAGAGTAAATTTATGATCAATCTCATACCTCACCATGCAGAAATAAGGTGGAATTTGGTTGAAATAGAAGAAGGTAAATTAAAATCAAAGGAAATCCAAGACATCATGGAAAATTAGAATTATATCAAAACATGATGATACTTATTTTGATGAGGAAAGTGAAAAGAAATAATATTCTATGGAGGATGGTATCAAATACTTCATCATCAAATATAACCAGTTATAATACCTCTCTAGTGTAGAATAATTGAATAGTGAAGAAGTTATTACCGATGAGGAAAGTGAACACGAGGAAACACCAAAATAATTCTCATTAAATTGGATCATTCAGTATGCTTTAAAAAAATCATGAAATCTAAAAAGAATATTATTATTTTGGGGAAGGAGAATGAATATCTTTAAAAAAACCCTTTGTATCTGAAAAGTGAAGGAGATTAATGATATGTAATTAGAGTTCACATAAAAGATGGGTTATCTCAATGAATACCTCGAAACAAGAGACAATATTATTGGTTTTACCATAACCAATTTAATTTTCCAGAATGAGAAGCTGAAGAATGTTGATGAAAAATAAATTGAAGATGAAATTTTTTTGAGAAAATTAAAATTTTATTTTCAATGTTCTGTTATGGAAGGTGGTGAAAATTAAAAATAAACTAAGAAAGTTGTTGATTCCCCTTGGTAACATATTGGTTATCCTATTATACGTCACACAATTATATTATAAATAAAATCATGCACACAATACGGTTTCATTGTCGAAAATAAATGGAAGAATTTCATTGTTTCACCCAAAAAGGATAAAATACCCATTATAGATTCTATGGCTAGTGCTGAAAAAACAAAATGCAATGATGTGTGGGAAAAAATATATTTGAGGATAAGACTAATGAAATAAATTAGAATGCTTATAAGTATGTGGAAATTGAAATCAAGTAACTAATTTAAAATCATAAGGAAGATAAATGAGCATATTTTGATGAACCATACTTCTAAGGAGATTTCACTTTGAAATAAGATGTTAGTGTTATGGTGCCTAAGGATATAAATTATAGGTTTTTAATCATATATTACCTGACACAGATACTTTAAAGTACACCACATTTTAGCTTTTTGTGGATCATGAGTATGTTTTTATGTGTTTAAAGGCGGGGTTGAGGTGTTGGAGTTGTTAAAATTAGGCTGAGGTAGGGATGGGGTACTTTCTGTAGCTTTTTAAGCTATAACATTCCCATCAGTTCACTGGTGAGGTTCCTAGGAAGAACTGATTCTTCCTAGAAACCACTGAATAATTGGTGGGGATTTTGGGTTGAGCCAAATTTTCCCAATAGCCACTGGTTGTTCAGTGGTGTCTACTGGCTAGATGATGGTGTCTATTGGAGCCCAGTGAGGATGCCAAGATGATTGGTGTTTAAAAAAACAAACCCCACTCACTTTCCTTCATTATCGCTTATTCTCTTTGACTCCCAGAATGCTAGGGACCCTCTCTGATGATTTTATTTGGGAAATTCTCTTCCCTTTTAACTCCTTCATTCGGTGCCTAAACAATGGATCAATCATGTATTCTTAATATGATGAGTTCCCTCTTTATCTAGATCATTTATTTTCTCCTCTACTTGATCAAAATCGATTATATCATTGATGTTTTGATCATATATAATTGTTTTGATATTTTCTAATGATAGGTTTATTGATCGTTGATAGAATTGGCCCTCATATTTTGGGTATTGGCATCTGTGCATCAATTAGAACAAAACTATTATTGGAAACAGTTCTTCTACGGTAAGTTTGATCTTGAACTACCTTTTGTGTGTGGTTACTTCTCAACCTTTATAATAGGATTATAAATCATGTTGAATTGGTATTGGATCTAGGATTCATTGTTGATTTTGGAATCGGACGATGATCTTAGTCATCAATAGTTGTTTCACCTATGGTAAGAAGACCTTTAATTTATAATATGTTTTATACTAGTTCTTATCCTGATTGTTGGAATTCATGTGTAGCCTTTTAAGACCTGTGATTTATGATTGATCACACACGAGGTGCATTTATAGCCCCATGGTATCCTATATTTTATGTTTTCTTGAATATGGATTGTTATCGATTTGAATCTGGATTTTTATGACATGATGTTTGATCTATCATCTTGTATATATGTTTTGAAGGTGTAGTTATCTATTTAATATGCAGTTGATACAGGATGTGGCATATGGAATATCCCCACTAAGAGGGATGTGTAGGATATCTATTTGCACATACGTGGGATTTCTCTCCCAATGAGGCATGTTTTTTAAACTATCATATAGATGTGAGGGATGTTTTACACTTAGTCAGTTTATGTTTCTTACAGCATGGTGCAGAAGTGTGTAGATCTTGTCTCTAAGGTCTTCCATGTGTATTTGTGTTTATGTGATATATTTCTGCTTATTTATACTATGTTAACATCCATGAAATTCACTAATATAACTTATGAACTTATGTTATTGGCTATTAGTGATGTGCTACCAAGTCTTATACTCACAACATACTCCATAGCTTCAGTGAACTTATAGATTTTATGACTAGGGATCTGGTGAAGGATAATGTCTCTTTGGTGGATGGTTGGGTAGGTTAGTAGGGAGTTGTAGGTGTTGCTATATGGATTTTTATTTGTATATCTGTTGTAGTTTTTGTTTTGTGGATTTACCGCATACATTGGATCTTTTTTTATAGTTCTGATTTATTTATTTGACATGCCATAATCTTACTACATGTGATGGTTTTATTGTGTATTCTATTACATTGATGATTGATTATTTTTTATTCATTATTTTTTATTATGGTTATTGATTCCATTATTATTATATAATGCTTACCTTGTACCAAAGGCATAGTATCCCCATTATTTTTTGTAGGATGTCTCCCCTAGTTGACAACCTCTTGCATATGGGGAGGCACACATGAGGTCATGTGGTATCCCGACACGAGCCAGGTGGTTCGGGTCATTTGTTACAAAATGGTTCCAAATTACCAAGTTCACTAACTTGTTTATTCTCTTTAACATGATTTGGGACATGGTAAAAATGAGATATGATAGTTGGGACTCAGGTAGACGAACTATGTCAGTGCCTGATCAACACTTTATAGTGGACATTTGAGTTTCCATAAAAGGGAAAATTATGTTTTATTTTGTGTGGTGTCATGGAAGATTAAATTCACCTTGAGTGATGAACATGATGTTTAATAAGCATATTTATGGGATTTTTGTTGCATTCTTGCAACATGTTTAGGAATGTAGCATAACATGCCATATGCTTGTTGCTTGCATTAGAAAGAGCCTAAATAATTAAATGTCTATTGAAATTAAGATATGTGATTTTGCTGCATTGTTTCTTACATTTTTTATTTGAGCATGTGTATTATATGCTTATGCACATATATGTGACTATGACTAACAAGTATGTTCCATAGGCCTAGATTGGGTTTTGTGTATTTATTAGTGTGTTATACCTTTTTCTTATTGGTAGCCTCTTATAATGAACCTTGTAGTGAACCATTATGTGTGTTTGAAGTTTTTTATCAGTATTATTGTATAACTTATTGGATTTCTATATGGTTTGTTTTGACATTTCAAGAAATTACACCTTGTAGACATCCCGCATAGCCAGTTGCACCACATGTTTTACAATAGGATGCAACTAAGCATGTTCTCTTAATTTCTCCAATTATAAAATATATAGAATTGGTCCGACCATGACCCATTATACTAGTTCATGTTCAAGGTGGACTATCCTATAGGGGTGGGCCGATGATGATCGATCATGCTCATGAGTTTATGTTAAAGCACCCCATCCTTTTAGGGAACCAAAGCCCCCCCGTGTTGCAGAGGACTGAATATAGGTCATAGATAGGATATTTGAACTAATGCATACCACATGGGATCATAAGGTTAATCTCATGACCTTTATACTACATGGAATTTCTAGATGATGGTGTGATGTGATGTAGCAGGTTGGTAGATATGAAGGGATGACCTTAGTGAGCTTGAATGAAAAATTTTCCAATGAGTTTTTCCCTAATTCGCTAAAATTAAACCATGACCAGGAGTTCATGGAGCTTTAACATGGTACAATTATATTTTTTGATTATTCAGTCTATTTCACTGAGATTATTTAGTTTGATCTTCTTATGGTGGGGAACGACACACAAATGTCTAGAGAGTTCTAGATTGGCCTTCACCCAGAGTTGATGCGATAAGATAATAACTTCTATCTGATGACCTATGTTATAGTTCTTTATAAAAAATTATGACCAAGAATTGATTTGATAAATAAAGAGCTGTAGGTCTCCTTTCTTGATTCATGTGTTAAGACAATGGATTTCTCTAATATAGTACCAATTTTTTATTTTGGGAACAAGAAGAGGATGTTATAGGATAGATTATAGTTGAAGTGAAGTAGAGGTTCCTCAATTCCCTCCATGGGAGAGGACACTGCCATGTTCTACAATTGTGGGAGTAATGGAAACCTTCTAAAAAGATTCACCCATATGAAAAGACCAAATATAAGAAGTGGTTCTACGATAAGGATTCATGGATGAACACGAAAAAAGGTAGTCACATAACCTCAGTTGTATGTGAGAACCCTAGAAGAGTTGGTGAATTGGGTGACTCATGAGCCTCAGAGGCATCATAGAGTGGTAGATGATAGAGCTTATGAAGTTTATTCTGATTCAGTAGATGGTAGAGAGGTACCTTCAATTGTTAATGGCGTGTTATTTATTTCTTTTATTCTATATATTACTTTGTTTGAAAAAGGATAATCCCTTTCATTTATATCAAATCAAGTGTTTGAGGGGTTGGATTTACTAGTTAAATTATCTTCTAAGTTGTGGTATATCGATACAACCCTAGGAAGTAATGCATATTATCTTCATATAGGTATATAATGTTTGAATGTGGTTTCTGGTTATGGACATGTGTGAAGCTTCATGATTATGGATATGTTAGTCTATTATGTAATCCTTGGCATAGATTGATTGAAATCTAACCATACACACATTTATTATTACTAGATAAAAGTGACTTTCACATCACCTAATGGAGAAAAGTTCATACCTACTGTTGAATGGGACATTGAGGCAAGAATATTGGGACCAAACCCTTGTTAGAGAAATTTTTTTCAGCACTAGTGGCCAGCATGATCCATGTAGCAGACCATACGTTATCATCCTATTAATTCACTCCTATGGTAGACCAGTATGATGATGTATTTTCCAAGTATTTCTAACTATTTTCTACATATAGGGGATTTGAGTTTGAGATTGATCTAGTGATCGGTTCACAACCAATATCAATTCCACTGTATTGCATGACTCTGAAAAAGTTGAAATAGTTTATGGGGTAGTTGGATTATCTTGAGGATAAAGTCTTAATCTTACAAATAACATCCCATTAGGGTTCTTGGGTGTTGTTTTATAAGAAATAGGATGATAGAATTAGGATTTTTGTGGACTACAATAACTTGATAAAGATAACTGTGAAAAATATGTACTCACTTTGGATACTAGAAGTATTATTTGATTAATTGATGGGAATATAGTTGCTTTCAAAGATTTATCTATGTTCCACCTACCATAAACTAAGAGTTATAGAGGTATACATCTCGAATATATCATTTAGAAGAAGGTATGAGCTGTATGAGTGTCACATTATGCCATTTTTATTGATTAATGATCTAACAATGTCCACAAACCTCATGAATAATATATTTCACCCCTACCCAGATTCCTTTATTGTTGTTTTCATAGATGACATCTTGATATATTCAAAGAATGAAAAATGACATCCTATACACCTGGAGGGCATTTGAGTTTACATCGAGTGCATAAAATTTACTCCAAGTATTTAAAGTGTGTAACTTATGGATACACAAGGTGTTCTTTCTTGGGCATGTGGTTTCTTAAGAAGGGATATCAGTTGATCAAAAAAAGTTGATCTAGTTATGTATTTGGTACGACCAAATAATGTGTTCAAGATCTATAGATTCCTTGGGTTGGAAGGGTATTATAGAACATTCATTTAGGAATTTTCTCTCATGATATATCCTATGACCGCATTTACCATGAATGGAGTCTTTTTTGAATAGATATAATAGTACAAAGAAGTGTTTTTAGAGCTAAAGAATATGATGATGTATTCTCCAATTATGATTCTTCCCAAGCCTGGAGTTGTCTATGTAGTGTATTTCGATGCATCTAGAATTTGATTGAGAGTTTTCCTGATGTAGGGTGACATGGTAGTTTATTACAGGTCTTTTTTCCAACAACCCCACAAGAAAAACTACCCAAATCATGACAAGATTGATGGAGGCACCATTAGATTTGTATGAGAAACCTACATCATTGATCAATGTATTCATGATGCAGTAGCTATTAAATATAATGTTCCCAAAAGGAAGTAAAAAAATTTACAATTTGAACAATTTCAATACGATCTAAGGTAATATTAAATCGACTATGATTATTTTCACAAATTATGTGTGGGAACACTTATTTTTATCACTTTTAGAGAGCTGGGATGTAGTGGATAATTTCATTAGTAATTCTTTTAGAAAGAATGATTCAGAATTAGATGAAATTAGGAATATGATTCTTAGTGAAGAACTATATATAAGATAAGTGAATTCACTATATGGTAACTCTATTAATGGTGATAAATGAGAATGTCACCACAATAGAAGAAAATATATTAGAAGAAAACATTAAAAAGAGAAGTTAAGAGAGAAAAACATAGTAAAGTAATCTAATCTTAGCAATGTATGATGGAAGAATATAAAAAATAAGATACTTCTAGAAGGAAAACATGAGACATGAGGGATGATTTGAAATTCCATCAACATGAAGAGGATTTAATTTCTCTGGAATAACAGAAGTAGTTATAAAATTATTTTTATGTGTCATCATTTTGATGTAGTCATGAGTGGTTGAATAAGGTGCATCATTCAATTAAATGGTAGAGTAAAAATTGATTGAAAATTATATAATTGTAAGTTTTTATAAAGTATATTTGGGGGATGATGAAGCTCTTGATTTAATTGTAAAATGATATGTGAGTCTTCAAATGAATAATGGGAGAGTATTGATGTTGAAGAATGTTACAAATATCCTAGGGCTACAGAAAGAGCCTAATTTTAGATAGATATCTGGATAAGGCAGTGTATGGAAATACAATTATTAATAGAGTATGTAATGTTACTCAAGGATCTATAGTGGTTGCAAAAGGAGTAAATAATGGGGAAATGTATTTTACCGGAAGCACATACACAATTTTATTGGTTAGAATTTTGGATCTAGAGGTTTGGATTTTTTTATCATGGTTTTCTTAGTGAGAACACCATAAAGGTTCTATATGTTAAAAAACATTGAATATTGATCACATGAACATCGGAAGTTATGAAAGCTATATTATGGGGAAATAAAGAAGGGTGTCTTTCAATTTAAATGGGAAGAGGCTAAGAGCTCAGAAGTTAGAACGTATTTATACAGATGTTTGGGGACCGAACCTTATTAAGTACCTCAGAGGATCAATCTACTTTGTAATGTTTTTAAATGATCAAATAAATAATAGTTTTATTTACATTCTAAAGCATAAGTCACATGAGTTTTAGGATTTTATTCAACGGAAATCTATGGCATAAAAAAAGTGTGGTTGAATGTTGAAATGATTATATTATGATAATTATGGTTAGTGTACCAAACAAAAATTCCAAAACTTCTGTAATAAGGGGATAAGGATTGGGAATATGGATTCCAAGACTCCATAGTAGAAGTTATAGGCTAAATGAATGAATTAGGTGTTAATTGAGAAGGATTATAATATGAGGTTATACTATGAAATGTACAAGTAAATTTGGGTAAAACACTCAAAACAACAACATTCCTTGTCAACAGATTTCCAACATCAATGGTTGGGAAGGAACTTCATGATGTGTTTTTCCAAGAAACCATAATATTTCCACATCAAACTCATAGGAATTTTGGTGCATGGTCTTATTGACACTAAGGAATGGGACATGTTTGAGGCTAAATATATGAACCCTTCACTTTATTTCACATTAAAACATGATTTTTTACATAATATTACACTCAATATAACCCAAAATATTCAGAATAATAGTGTCTTTTTGAATTTATCACATTACATAACAACATAAAATAGTAAAAAACAACTTTTTTGAAAAATTCTTTAGCATGATCAAATATTCCATGTATTTTAAAACAACATGGGATAAACTAGGGACATAAACATGAAAGGGGTGACCTATAAATCCCTGTAAGGTAATAAGAATGAAATAATGAAAAACATGATAGAAAATAAGCATATAAACGGGTAATAAAAGGAACATTAATAATAAGGAATGATATAGCATGGTGATTATAACATGGGAAATATGGAAACAACTTAAAACACTGAATCATAAAGATTGGTCAAGGCTAATTGCCAAGACGTCATGATGGAAATATTCTCATAAAGGAAACATGTTCACTCTATGTCCCAACATGACATCTCATGAGACAAAAAATTACCCAATTCATTGGAGCGCTATATAATTTGAAGCCCACCTGTCACTTTCATTTCATTCTCACGCTTAAGTGTGCCACATATATCACACAACAAGGATTAATTCCTCATCATATTTTATTTCAAGACAAACGAGTGTGTAATAATTACTTTTAAGTCCCATGTAAAATAATTATAAGTGTATAAAGATGAACACCCTTGATAGTAAATGGGTGAGGTATTCACTACATAATTATTTTGGCATGGAAAATCATGGTGAAATTTCAGCTGCATAACAACGTCACATAAAAATTCATAAAATGGGTTGATGCGATATTAATGGGTCTATCATCATTTTATAATTAAATAGTCAATAATAGGTATATTAAGTACATGGAAATAGAAGTCATAAGATAATAAATAAACATGAATAAATAAGAGATGATGAGGATCCCTTACGTGAGTGTGTGACTCCAAATTCTTGGAAGGAGCTTCTTGAGAGATTGGGGGAACTTTTTTTGTACATGAGAGAGGGTAGGGTCGAGTAAGGACATGATCCATGAATTTTTTGTGAATATAATGAGATCTTGGGTGGGTTTATATAAGAAAAGAGTGGGGATTTATTTATTATTTATCAAACTTAGGTTTTGGACCCTATATAATTAAATAACCCAAATCACAAACATTTATATGGTATTTTACCATGGTTTCTTTCAAATGGGAAATTGTTTTAATTATTTTATAAGGAAAAGTTCTATACTTATTTAAATAATAAACTTTCATTTGTGGAGGTGATTCATACTCTTAAATAACTGAATTTAAAACATTAAAATATATAAATAGTTTTGGAGGATTCATAATGGATTTATAAAATTAATGAAATAAACATAAAATATCATTATTTTAAATTGAAAACATACATTTGGTCATGTATAACCATTATATTATTCATTACGTCACTTTTGGGTCATTATAATGTCATAATACACAATGTATATTTATATGGTATATAAATTTTACCCGAAAATCCTACTATCTCAAACCATTATGAAAAATTCACCATGAGATAATTTATACATAATGATTCTAAATATAATATTAATTTTATTTAAATAATTTTATAAATATGTGAATGTTAACATTTAAAATAAAATTGACATTTATTATGAAATACTGGGTTTTTTGACATTAACAGTTTTCGAACCCTTATAGAAATTACCTTTGACTTCACAAAAATTATATGATTATTTATATTTAATTAAAAATTATTTAATAATAATATTTTATTAAAATATTATGTATTTTAAAAATCCGTTAATTCATCATCATAAATTCCTTGATTGAATTTAAATACTACCCAAAAATACTATTTATGTTTTATTAGTTCAAAATTAAATTCATTTATAAAGTAATGATAATAGGATTAAAATATATTCATAATTACACACAAAATAATGTATATACTAATATTTCTAGGGTCTTGGTACATATCACTCAAATACACCAGAAAACACCCTATGGGTATGGTTCATGATTGTGAGACTTTTATGTGGTGGTTCAGTGAACATGGTTTGGGCCATGATCTTGATGAGCTTGAACTTCTCCCATAAATGGTTTCACTCATGATTAAGTTGATGGATCTATGTTTGATATTGGTCATGGAATAATCCTATTAATTCTATATCCCTTGGAATATTTGATAAATGGGCTTCATAGAGTATGATCCTAAGGGTTAAGGCTGTCACTTCCTTTTTCTGTGTTAATTTGAATTGTTAAAACACTATATTTATATTAACCATGTGATAACTGTTCAATGAATATATAATCGACAGTAATGGTACTTTAATGGACTCCTTAAATATTATAGAATATAACAAATCCAAATAAGTTCATGTGTTTTCTATATCCAAGTTACTTAATAATACATCTAATTAAATCAGTAGTGGAATTTTATTTATAACAATCTGAGTCATTATAATCCCCCCCCCCTTAAGAAATTTAATCATCAAATTTTTATTTTCCCGCACTAAAATTAATCAGGAAAACTATATTTCATCACCTAGTCTGGTTCCCACATTTCTTATTCAAGATTTTAGTTTCTCCACAACACTTTTACTAGGTGCATTGTCTTATTCTGTAGAACTTTGTCTCTATGATCTAAGATCTCCACCGACTGTTCTTCATAGGAAAGGTCATTCTATAATGGTACCACCTCTGGATTAAGCACTTGTGAGGGGTTTGGTGTATACTTTACCAAGTGTGATACATGTAATACATTAAGTACATGATATAATTTAGGTGGTAGTTTAAGTCGGTATGCCACTGCTCGGATGCGACAAAGATCTCATAGGGTCTGATGTATCTTGGATTAAAATTTCCCTTTTCAAAAAATCTCATCACTTTTTCCATAGAGATATGAAACAAAATACCATGTATCCAACATCAAAATCTAGGTCTCACCAATGATTGTTAGCATAGATCTTCTATAAACTCTGAGGATCCATGACGTGCTACTTAATGGTCTTAACCTTATCCACTATTTCCTGACTATTTCAAGACCAATTAGTTTTTTCCCAACTTCATCCCAAAATGCAGGCGTTCTGCACCCCTTTTCACAAGGGTATTCATAGGGACCCATTTGGATACTCAAGTGGAAACTATTATTGTAATAGGAATCTACCAGAGAAAGATGTTGATTCTATCCTCCTTTGAAGTCAACTGACCATCCTTTTAACATTTCCTCTAGTGTCTAGATAGTCCACTCATATTGGACATCGGTTTGGGGGTGATAAGACATATTAAAGGTCAGCTTAGTGTTTAGAGCATGTTGGAGACTCTCCCATAACATAAATGTTAATCTTGGATCTTGATCGGATACAATCAATAGTGGCCCTCTATGAAGCCTTACCAATTCAATGATGTATATCCATACAAGTTGATCCAGTGATAAATCCTCTAGAATCACAATTAAGTGTTTTGTCATTATAATACAATCCACTACAACACATATATAACTATTCCATTTTTTTGCCTTCAAATAACCAATGAAACACTTCATGGTGATGTTTTTTCATTTCCATGTAGGTATGGGTAATGGTTTCATCAGCCCCTTGGATTTTTTTACTTCTCGATTTATATTATTGACATAAAAGACATCTTATGTATATTTCTCAATATCCTTCTTTATATATTCCCATAAATAGTATTCTTGGAGATCTCAATACATATTTGTGCTTCCTGGGTTGATGAAGAAGGTTAAGCTATGTGCACTATTCAACAGACCATTATTTTTCTAAATATTTGAGGGTACACATAACCATGACCAAAATTTTACAACTGATTATTCATTAACATTGAAATCCATATATTTCCCTTTTTTTATAATTTCCACTTTCTTATGAATTCCCACAACACTTTGTTGAGATTCCATTAACCTCTTTAGAGGAAACAATTTAACAATAATTTTTGAAAGGTTTGATGATATTTTTCCTTTATGATTCCCATATATATTTTTTCCAAATCTAAATAGATTACATCCCACTAAATTCAAATTAATGATATAATTGTTGCATACTTACATATTAGATTGTTTTCCACTTTATTCGATTTACCAGGATGGTAGTGGATTGAACAGTCATAGTTCTTAATCAGCTCTAACCATCTTCATTGGAATATATTCAACTCTTTATGAGTGAATACACACTTGAGGATTTTGTGATCTATATATATTTCAATCTTCGACCCAAAGAGATAATGTCGACAAATTTTAAATGTGAAGATCACTGAATCAAACACTAGATCAAGAATTGGGTAGTTCGATATATGAACTATCAACTACCTTGAAGTATAGGAGATAATTTTTTTCACTTTTCATTAGCACACAACCAAATCCCTTCTTCAAAGCATCGGTGAATAATATGAAAAGTTATCCACTTTTGGCAAGTGTGAATACAAGTGCAGTGATAAGCCTCCTTTTCATCTCCTTGAAGTTATCTTCACATTCATCATTCCAAGAATACTTGACTCCCTTTTGAGTTAGATTGCTTAGAGGGTTAGAAAATCATAACTGGTTTCTCACAAATCAAATATAATACCTAGATAATCCAAGGAAACTATATATATATCTATCAAATATGTTGTCCTAGACCATCCTTCAATTTCTTTTTTCTTTTAATGGTCCGCATATATCCAATTGCCTATGATTATATTCCTTAAGAATGAGACTTCATTTTACTTGAACTCACTTTCTCTGTACTTGGCATAGAGGTTCTCCTTTTGTATTGTCTTTTATATAGTGATCAGATGCACCTTTTACTCCTCTTTACTTTTGGATTATATTAGAATATCATATATAAATACCACCAATTTCTTTTGAGATAATATCTAAAGACTCTATTCATCAAGTCCATGATGATTTATGAAGAGTTAGTGAGTCTGAATGACATTAATATGAACTCATAGTGCCCATACCTTGTATGAAAAGTGTTCTTGGGGATATATTCCTTCTTAACCCATAATTTATAATATTATATCCAAAGATACACCTTAGAGAAGTATATTGCTACACATATCTAATCGAACAAGTCATCAATCCATAGAAGAGGATACTTATTATTTATCATGATCTTATTAAGATTAGGTTAATCAATGAAAATGTGCATTGATCCATCCTTCTTCTTCACAAAGAGGATTGGTGCACCCCATGGTGAAGAACATGGATGTGTAAACTATTTATCCAAGTTCTACTGTAGTTTATTCTTCATCTCCTTAATTTCCACAACAACCTTTCTATATGAAGTCTTGAATAATGAAAACATCCTAGGAATAATATCAATTGAAAATTAAACCTCTCATCTTGGAGGAAGACCTTTCAATTCCTCGGGGTACACATTAGGGTATTCCCTCACAATATTCATGTCTTTGAGGATGATTATTATCTTAGAATCAATCATTTGATCTAGATATGATCACTCATAGGGAAACAATATCCATTCATGAGATGTTGGTTCTAAAGTAGATTCATCATACTCTTTGAACATATAAAGAATTAGGGGATGATTCAAAATATAAATATTGATTTCATTATCATGGAAATTTATGTTGGATTTATATAGGGGAAGTCAATAGATAACTAAAATTACATCAAATTCTACCAAAGGGACTATGACAATGTTCATCGGGAAATTCAGACCAAAAATATCCCATTGAGGAGTTATATACACGGGATGCAATAATTTCCCCATTTTTGTGTTTAGATATATATCTACTTCCAGCCATTGTGGTTATGTTTGAAAACTTATAAAAAAATTTCATGATATGAAAGACTACAAAGAACCAGAATAAAAAAGTACATTCTATATTCTTGAATGAATAACTATTGTACTTTTCATCACTTCACTATAAGTTTCCACCTCAATGGTAGTGATGGAAAAATTTCATCCTTTCTGCCTTGGAGGTTGTTGGTTTCCTCTAAAAACCCTTGGTTTAGGGAATTCATTTTCGATGTTCCCTAGTTCTTTCTAGTTGAAGCAATGAATAATTAATTGAGGGTTGAACATAACATTCATTTCCTCCATTGTATTAGTGGGTTTCTTATATAGGAAAAATTTATCAAGATATCCTTCCTTCCCACACATAAATAATTTCCTTTTCCCCCTTAGAATGTTATTGGGTGATTCTTTCCACACATTTGATAAGTGTGATATTGAAATTTCATGGAACCATTAGATTTCTCCATTGAACATCCAGAATTAAAATCCATTTTTCCCTTATTATACTCATGATACCCCTGATATTTTCCAATATCTATTTCAAATTTTAGGGAACATTAAACAATTTTATCATATCTATCAAAGTTATGGATCGCCAGTGATTTTTGTAAACTAGGATTTATCCAACCAAAGAGGCGGTAAACCTTGTATTCAGGGGTAAAGAAAAAGACAGAGGCATATTGTGCAAGTCTTTTGAATTTTCCTTATACCCCCCAATAGATTAATTATCATCTTTATTGAGGTCAAGAAAGACCCCTTCCATTTTATGTCTGAGAGTGCGAAGAAAATTTTTATCGATTTTTTAAAGAATTTCTTCCACCCCATCGCTTTCATATCTTCCTTAGTATTTGTATTATTGATCAATATCAACCACTTATTAGCTTCACCCTCCATATGATAAATAACTAGTAGAAACTTATGTTATTTATAATATTGAAGGAAGGAGAATATATTCTCAATGAATTTGATCCATTGTTCCACAATTAAAGGATCATAAGATCTATGGAAAGTAGGAGTCCTTTGTCACATAAAGCCTTCAATTACTGATTTTTATTTATTAGGCAGATATATTCAGTCCTGATAATCTAGGTTTTTATTCTTAACCCAAGTAATCTGAGATATTATTTTGACAAATTATGCTATTCACGCTCCCATCAGGTTCTGAATCTCATTGGTGTAGTCATCATGTTTCCCATCAAATTGATTGTTTACCTAATTCAATATATTTTCATCCATTAACTTGAATAAAAGATAAATTAGGGATGTGAATTTTTAACATATTAAATATATAAAAATGGAATCCAATGACATTAAATGGATAAATTATAAATTACATTTATTTCTTAACATATGAATTTATATGCTTCAATCTATGTTATCAATAATATATATCATAACATATATTATTGTGGGTATTTTTTTAACCTTAATAATTGTTCATAATGATATTGTGATTTTACTAAAGTATATCCTATGAGAGTATCAAACCAGGTGCGCAGTAAGGCTTGTTTTTATGTACCAGGTTAGGTCGAGTCAAGCCCAACACACAGTGTCAGAGTTGTTACCCCTAAGTATATCTATTCCAGAATCAAATCCAATTGTAGTATCAAGACATGGATTTATTTTCTTAATAAACCAATTATTATATACTTCCCAAATTTAGGGATGGTTTCTTATACCTAGTCTTTTCCCTAAGGTTTTTATTATAGTTTTCTAACCCTAATCCCAAAAATAACTAAATTTTTCCTTTGATACCAACTATAAAAACACAACTCTTTATTTCACATTAATACATGATTTATTAGATAATATTACACTTAATATAACCTTAAATATTGATAATTATTGTGTATTTGGGAATTAGGTACTTTAAATAACAAATTAAAATAGGAAAAAACAACAGCATTATTGAAATCTTCCTAAACATGGTCATAATATTTCATGGCTTTTAAAAATGCATTGGATAACCTAGGGACATACATAAGAAAGGGGTGAGCTATAAATAATCATAAGGGAATAATCATGGAATAAGGTAAAAAATGTTAGACCACATGAATATCAATGGGGAATAAAAGGAACATGAATAATACGGCATGATATAACATTATAATCATAACATGGGAAATGGGGAAACAACTTAAAAAACTGCGTCATAAACACAGTTCAAGGCTAACTGCCCCATAATCATGATAGAAAAAAGTCCCATGGTGGAATTGGGATTACTCTCTATCCCATCACGATGTCTCATGAAACAAAAAATTACCTAATGCATTAGAGCACTATACAATTCTGGGATCACCTACCATTTTCATTTCATTCTCATGATTAAGTGTGCCACATAGATCATACAATAAGGATAAATTAATCATAATATTTTATTTCAAGATCCAGGTGTGTGGAATTCATACATGTAAGTACCATGTAAAACAATTATAAGTGTATAAAGGTGAAAACCATTTATAGTAAATGGGTAATTTATTCACTACACAATTATTTTGGTATGGATAATTGTGGATAAATTTCAGCAGCATACGAACATCACTTAAAAATTCATAAAATGGTTTGACGAGTGAAAAAAGGGTATCTCATAATGTTTACATAAAATATAAAGTAATACGTACATTTAAATATGTATCCCAACAGATTTAATTGGAAATAGAAGGTATAATATAATAAGGTAACTTGAATAAAGAAGAGAATGTGAGGATCCCTTACCTGAGTGTATGACTCCAAATGTTTGGGAGGAGATTCTTGAGAGATTTGGGGCACCATGGGTGGAATCTAGAGATGAAAGGGTTGATTAAGGATGTGGTAAAATGATTTTTAGTGAAGAAAAATGAGATCTTGGGTGGGTTTATATAGTAAAAGAGTGGGTATTTCTTTATTATTTCTCAAACATAGGGTTTGGACTCTATATAATAAAATAACAAAAACTAGAAACCTTAACATTATATTTTACCATGTATTTTTTCAAATTGGAGTGGTTGTAAATATTTTATAAGTTCAATAGTTGAAATTAATAAAATAACACCCTTACTTTTGTGGTTATGAGTAATACTCTAAAAGAAATTATTTTAAAACAATAAAATATAATAATGGTTTCAGAGGATTCATAATGAATTTATAAAATTAATAAAGTAAAATTAAAATTTTAATATTTGAAATATTAAACATATATTTTTTCATGGATACCTTTTAGAGTATTTATTAGATAAATTTTGGGTCATTATGATGACATTATACACAAAGTATATTTATATGGTATTTAATTTTTACCTTAAAATTCAACTGCCTCATAAAATTATGAAAAATTCAACATTGGATAATATTAATGATCCGATTCAAATTTTTTTTACTTTTATCTAAATATTTTTATAAATATTTTAATTTTGAAATTTAAAATTAAATGGACATTTATTAAAAAATGTAGGGTTTTTTGTTGACAATAATAGTTTCCATGCCCTTACAAAAATTACCTTTGACTTCATAAAACATATATAATAATTTATATTTAATAAAATATATTTTATAATAATATTTTTTTAAAAATTCTCTACTTCAAAAATCCAGTAACTCATCAAAATAAATTCATTGATTGAATTTGAAGATTACCCAAAAATACTATTTGTGTTTTATTGTATAAAAATAAGTTATTTATAATGTAACAATAATAGGATGAAAATATATTCATTATTCTACAAAAAATAATGCATATAATTAATTTCTAATGTCTTGATACAAATCCATTTAACACACCAACAAACACGCTAAGGGTATGGTGCACAACTATAATACATTCATGGCATGGTTCAATGAAAAAGTTTTGGGCCAATATCTCAATGAGATTAAACATATCCCTTAATTGTTTTTATCATACTTAAGTTGTTGGATCTCAGCTTGGGATTGGTCATGGTAAAGTCATAATGATTATATCTCCCTTGTAAGAGCTGATAAATGAGCTTCATAGGGTATGATCCTACTATTTGAGGCCATTACATCCTTTTTTCATGTCAATTTGATTTCTTAAAACCCTATATTTATACTGACCATGTGATCAATATTCAATGGCTAAATTATCAATGGTAATGTTAATTTAACTGTCTCTTTAAATAAGATATAATATAATAAACCTAAAGAAGTGAATTTGTTTTCTATAACCATGTTACATAATACTACATCTAATTAAATTACAAGGGGAATTTTATTTATAACAATTCGGGTCATTTCACGATGCCCAATGATTGTTTTTCATAGGGTATGGTGATGATATCATCGACTACCAATTATAGAATAAATTAAAATGTAAATTCATTATGATTCATGATGTTTAGTTCAATGAAGAGGTTCTGTGGAAGGAACATAACATGGTGAGGAATGGAGTTGTAGGAAATAAATCAAATATCAAAGTTCAAGTTGATCTAAGTAAGAATATTTGAAAGGAAAAAAATCAGGAGGACTTAGAGGAAATAACAATAAGTCCAAAGGTGAGGCCAACAAAAGTTATGACAAAAATTTAAAGGGAAACTAAATATTATGTTGGATCAACAAAATCCAGGGATCTGAAAGTAAATGTACTAAATGTTTAGGTTTTGGAAGTAAGAGTTGAGCCAAGAAGCTCATTGTAGTCAAATCAAATGAGAATATCAAACAGAGTTTGAAATACAGTTCAGGTATTTGCGGTTGATGTAATAATCCTAATTTTTAAATCATAATTAAACCCCATATGTTTTTTTTTGTGGAAATTGAATCATTCAATAAAAATCAACTTATAAATGATTTTTTTGAAGTGGATTTATATAGGGGTAAAATCCCTATTAACACATTCTAATATTCTATGGAATATTTTTTGGATTTTGATATGGTGTAGCATAGAATTTCGAGGCCCTTAGAGGCCAATCATTGATAAAAAAATCTTAATTATATTATATCATCCACACATAGTTTTTTCTGAAATAATGGAATATCTTCCAAATGGTATCTTAGATGGAAAATTAAATACCTCTATTAAATTAGGAATGCGTGTTTTACCCTTGGTACAATATAACCTTTCTGTGTGTCGTGTGATTGCTTAGATCACACGTAAGGGTAAATATATTATATCATATACGCACAATGTTTCCTAAATAATGTAATATCTCCTAAATGGTGTCATAGATATGAAATCTGAGACAGTTATTAAATATAGATTTTGTGTTTTATCCCTGGCATGATATAAAAATTGTGTGCGTTAGGTATTGGGTTAAATCTCATGAAAGGTTAATTAATTTTACCAATATTCATAGATTAATTTTAATTTTTATTGGTTATATTTACTCCTCATTTCTGTTCTTCTTCCACATGTTGCTGCAAGACCTACCTAATTCATAACTTTAATCTAATTACTTAA
This sequence comes from Viscum album, assembly GCA_963277665.1. NCBI lineage: Eukaryota > Viridiplantae > Streptophyta > Magnoliopsida > Santalales > Viscaceae > Viscum > Viscum album. The sequence goes on from OY728138.1 coordinate 157,140,075, forward strand.
AAATCACTCGTTTTTGACTATTTAATTTAACAATTACTTAGTTGGATGAATTTAGACACTCCCCTATAAATTTGTTGCTGAATCACGGATTAAATCGGGTGATTTAATTTGTGGTTTGGTAAACAAAAAATGTATGTGTTTGGTTCCATATATCCGCACTATTCGACCTTTGATTTTAGTTTATCTCATCAAGTTCATATGACCATTGATCTAATTGTGCATGGTCAAGTGAGCCTCCATCAGTTCTTTTTTCCTAGATGTACGCACACAATGTGGGCTTCCTTTCACCATGGTGTACCATGCTCAAGGAAGAAGATGGGTTTTATTTATTTATTGTTATTTATTTATTTTTTATTCTTTTTTCTCATTCAAAATTATAGAAAAAGGTATAATTTAAATAAAATAATAAAACCTAAATTGTCATAGGAGATTTTTTATGAATTATCAAATAATAATTCCATCGATTTATCAAAGGATAATTATGAAGAATTATCAAATAATATTTTCATCGAATTATCAAAAGATAATTATAAAAATGTTAATTTATAATAAATTATCAAAAGATAACTATAAAATGATTATTTAAAATTAACTATCGAAATATAATTATAAAAGGATAATTTATAAAAACAAAAATATCAAAATATTGTTATGAAAGGATAATTTATATGAAATTATCAATAAATAATTATAAATTAATAATTTATAAGGAATTATCATTTGATAATTATAAATAGAAAATTTATGAAAAAGTATCAAGGGATAATTAGGAAATTTATCAAGGATAATTATTTGGTTTTATCACAGAATAATAATGAAGAAATACCACATGTGTTCTCGGTTTAATTTTAGGAGATATTTTTTTTTATCAAATGTGATTTTATAATTAATCGAGAGGAAAATATTTCCTACCCATGAATTAGCCTAAAAAAATAAATCATGAATTATCTAGGAGAGAGAAAGTATCATCTTATGTGATATTTTATTTATTTTTGAGATTAAACTTATGGTTTTGGTTCTACGAACTATGATGAACTGCACGAATTGACATGTAGAAAAATATGATAACAAGGAATTGGAGGATGTATTCTGGACTATTGAGGTTTTCTACTCCAGTTTTTTGAAACACAAATTGTGGTTTATCCATTCCACTTATTTCAACAACTTTGAGTAATGAATTTCATTACCTCTTGGGGATTTTGTTACGTATGATTCCTTGATATTTTTTTTTGTGTTTTCAAAATTGTTAAATGCAATTGATTGTGATTGAATGCGAGTGTGTGTAGCTCATGAGACTTGCTATGATATTTTTTTCTATCCGTATTGTTAGAGTAGCTTATTGGTAGGTTTGATTATGATCACACGACTTTATGTGTCACTACTATATTTTCATAATTATTATAACACATACCTTGAATGATTTACTATGTGATGTGTGTTACCATTTCCTTCAATTTTGTGATTTGTATTTGAGACATATTGACCATTGTGTGATATGCCTCGCTTAGAGGTGGAGTGAACATGGCTTGCAATGGTAATGATGAAGGACCTGAGAATAGAAAAAAGGCATGATAGTCTAGGGGCCTAGAACAAGGCAACATGTTACTGTCATGATGGTTTGGGGGCCTAACCCAAGGGGCATGGTGGTTTGGGGGCTTGACCCGAGGTAGCATGTTTGGGGAATGGTAGTCCAGGGCCCTGACCTAAGGCATAAACGAGGTATGACAGTCTGGGGGCCTAACCTATTATAGAGATGGGAAATGATGGTCTGGGATTATGATCTAACTCGAATCCTTGAGGCCATTTAGAAAAATTTTAGGATTCTAGTGTCTTGTTCTATATCATTTAAAACATTCAAGGATTATCCTTCTAGAATAGAGCTGAAAAAGGTATAACTAGGGGTTTGTGGTTACTTGTTTAATGCACAACTACTCGATTTTGGTTGGTATGTTTATTTTCTTGTTATGTGTATACTTTTATAAGTTCATACCCTTTTTATACTTGATCAAAATAATATAAGGATTCATTGGTGGTTTCCTACTAAGTATTGTACTCACAACTTACTTGAGAATTTTGGTGTGCTTTTATATTTCATGACTAGAATTTTATATAAGGGTAGGGTCCCTATGGTAGATAGTTGAGTAGAGGAGAACAAAGATGGTAGAAAAACATGAATGTCTCTAGAGGACCCTGATGTTTACATATTTATTTACCTACTTCTTCATACACTAGATAGGATTTCCCTTTTGGGCTCTTCACATTATTGTGTGACATGTATGCTATTTGTGAGTTTCCACATGTTTACTCTGGTTATTTATTGTATTATTTATTATTTATTATTGATAACATGACATGATAATAAGGTTATATCATCCACAATAATGGAATAAAACCCTAAATTCTTGTCGGTGACCTCTTTTGTATAGGGAGGTGCAAATGTTGTCATGAGGAAATCTAGATCGGACCTAATGGTTTGGGCCATGGTGTTAGAAAATGGTATTGGAGGACAACAATTTAATAACTTGTTTCTTCTCTTTTACTTGATTTATGATCAAGTAAACAAGAGATAATATAGTTGGGACTCATAAAGGGGAACTATGAAAATGCATATCCATCACCGTATAATGGACCTCTAGGTTTCCATAAAGTGGGAAAAATTATGTTTTGTTGTCAGCATTGATTAAATTCACCTTGGGTGATGCACATGTTGTTAATATGTGATTTATAAGATTTTGGGTTCATTCATGCATTGTGAATAGGCACGTAGGTTCACATTACATATATATAAACAACTATTGTTGTGATTCATAATTGTTTTCTAATTAATATTCCTTGATTTATGCTATTTGTTCTAGATAGTTTCAACCTATGTGATATATCTATGTTGTCATACTATTATGATATATCTTTATTAGATTTAATTAGTTGAACTAATCATGTTCTGGTGTTAGTATATATATGATGACTATGAATAACATGTAGGGACAGAGATTAGGGTTAGTACAAGGATGGTTATACCTTGGGTTGAGGGCAAGCTCCTAGCAGAATATTATGTGATCCCATAGACTGATTAGGGTTTATCCTAATGACTCTTTCTCATTCGTTGAAGTGTTTACTTAAAATTATATAAGATATCTCCTCATCCTTTTTATATGGGACTACATGGGAAGCAGGTCAAAATACTCTTACAAGGGAGGATGTTTCTACTTTATCACTGAACGTGTAGAGGAAGGTTGTTGAGCATGATCCAACACCTATTTTATGGTTTAGCTAGTAGGTATGCTTTAATTGGAAGTCTTTCTCTTTGTTTAGACAATATGAGGGGGAGATTATATCTATGGTAAAATATTCTATGACATTAAATCCAACATTATTCATCCTTCTAGGTCACTGGTTGTCCTTAGGATGATGAAGAATAGTTTTAAATCTTTGTAAGAATCACTGTACTAATACAAACTCCAAAGGGTGAAAAATTTATCCTAAGGTTGAGGTCATGAAGGGTGACCAACCAATTTGGATACCCCAGTTTTATATGGTTCCAGCTGAGATGAATTAGATCAAGGTGTAATGAGATGAATTAGAGCACAAGGGATTTATTAAGCTATGTACTTCACTATGGGGTGCATCTATGTTATTCTTCAAGAAGGTATATTTTAGTCTATGACTCTAGGTCAATTATTGGTTGATGATCTGGGTGATGGTGAAGAACATATATCCCTTTCCCATAACCAATGTTCTTTTTAATCAGTTAAATGTATCATGATGGTTCTCCAATATTGATCTTCAGTCAGACTATCTACAGTTATGAGTTAGAGAGGAGGATATTTCATATATGGCATTTCAATGTGGGTATGGACTGTATGAGAACTTGGTAATGCCGTTTGGAATAAATATCAAGACAAAAGTGTTCATGGATCTCATGAAAAATATATTTTACCCATACCTAGACTAATTCATCATGGTGTTCATTCAAGACATCCTCATCTACTAGCTAACACCAGAGTAGCAATCTAGACACATCGATATAGTCTTGTGTACACATCAAGAAAAACAAATTTATGTAAATCCATTGAATTGTGATTTATAGATATGGGAGGTGATGTTCCTAAGAAATGTGATTTCCGAGACATTAATATCCATGGACCTAGAGATAGTAGAGTTAGTCAGGTCCTAGAAACATCCATGGAAGATGTTCCATACCAGGTGATTTATGGGTTTAGTTGGATTTTATTAGTGGTTTATCAAGGATTTCTCCCAACTATCAGTAACCATGACTATGCCGATGAATAAAGGGGTAAAGATACAATGGATGGAATAGTGTGAAGATTCATTTATTTAGATAAAGATGATGTTGAATATAGATTTAGTATTGATACTACCTGATCTAGGGATCAAATACATCGTATATTGTGATGCATAATGTGTTGGTTTAGGGGAAGTAAGTATGCACTAGGATTAGGAAGTAGCTTATGGGCCATGTCAGTTTTGACCCCATGAAAGAAACTAACCTACTCATGACATGAAGTTGGTAGCTATGGTCCAAGCTCTAAAGTGTTAGTGAAATGATCTCTTCGGTGGGATATTTTTTGTTTTTGTAGACCATAATGGACTTTGATATATCTTCATGAAGTCGGACATTAATATAATATTGATGTACTTGGTTGAGTATCTATAGAAATTTGAATTGAATATGGAATATGCACTAGAGAAAAGTAATTCCATTGTAGATTATCTTATCCATAACATACAAGAAGAGACCGGGAATGGTGAGAGACCTTTAGAGGAGCAGTGGTGCTTGATGAGATTTTTTTTCCATTGGAGGATTGATGCTTCTAAGGATTAGATAATGATGAATTGTTCCTCTTTAACAACTACATACTCACTTGTTAATTAGGTGAAGGATGAACATGTGTTGTTCCTAGTGTGTGCTGTGATGTGGGGAAAAACCAGCTGGAGGTGACCTGATACTTGGGTGGACTTTGGGAGACAACAATGTGATCATGTTACATGGGTGATTAGTAGATCCTCCTTCAATTAGACAGGAGATGAAGAGAGATATAAATACCTTGATATGGGTGGTATATCTTGGTGCAATGATGTTACACCATTATATCAGGAGATAGTGTAACACCCGAGACTTTTATGTTATATAAATCATCAAAGGAATCTTTTTCTACACAACACTTGCTTGGCTTGCTTTACACGCAATCGCGACCTTCCTCAATAGCTTGCGTCGTACGCAATACCGTGTTTCACTAAACAACAATATGCTATTAAAACTAGCCGTTATGAATAGTAATAACCACTTTTTGAAATTTTATAAATTTTATTTTTTAAAATGGACTTCATTTTTGGACTCAGAATATCGAAATTAGCCTAGGGTGAAATTTTGGTATTTTTCTGAAAACTTTCAATTTTTGATGAATAGTGAAACCACTAAGTGGTAGGTTAAAAACTGAATTTTGCATAAAACTTAATTTTACCGCTTCTGTGAATGGAATTTCAAAAATCCGATAGACACGGTTGATATCAGTAAGTAAAATGTGGTTCAATGTGATAAAAATAATTTTTTGGTGAATAGTAACTTTTTATTTTTTTTACCGCGGTTAATAGTAAATAGGGTAACTAAGGGTAAATATGATATTAATATTACCCTAAAACATGTCCTAATTCTATTGGACAAGTTTAATTAGACCAAAAACAAACTTAGGAATAAAATATGACCATTTAGGCCCACTTGGATTAGATTATGACATTTATTATTAATTTATTTAAAGAAGGGTTAAAATAGTTAAAATCAAAGTTTAATAAGTAAATAATTTTTAATATGGGGTTCTACAAAATATAAATTCGATTGTAAATATTCATTAGAAATCTAAAAAGATTTCCTACATAATGGTATTTTATTTGTAATTTTTAGACATTAAATAATTTAATTTATTTATGACACAATGATGATGCAGTAATTATCTTATTAATGAAATATTGAAATAATTGATGGTATAAACCCCAAAATAAATGTAATTTGAGACTTTTTATGAATTCCACTAATTTTCTAGGTTACTATGATATATTAGTGTTGATTTACTCAACTTGTTTCGAACATATAATTCTGTTATGACTTTCAAAAAAATCATATATCAAATAGTGTCAAAATTGACACAAAATAGTTTTTAAATGAAATATTATATTATTAATTGTTATTTTATTCCTAAAAATCTAAGGTTCGGCCAAATGACTTATATAAGGATATATATATTAATAATAAACAATTTGGGGTTCGTTTGGCATGTTATAGTAAGTGTATTAACCATATAGTGAAAGAAAACAAAAAGACACGGTAAAAGTTAAATTATTTAACTTAGAGTTAAATCTAATTGATAAGGTTAAAATAATTCCCTAAACTTGTCTAAATCCTATTTTTTGATAGGATTTTGACCCATCCCCACTTTATATTCGAAATAAGACCCTTTGGAACCATTATAAACCGATTTTGACTTTAATATAAAATAATATTTTGAGATATTCCTAAGGTGCCCCTCTCCTCCCTTATAAAAGGACACCTCCTCCCCCTCCTCCTCACACCAAGTTGAGCACTCAAGCTCGGCCAACCCCTGCCATTTTATCCTCTACACTTCCCTAGAATAATCCTAGAGGTCCTGGTCTTCTTCAAAGACCAATATTAGTTCCCTAAGTGAAGGATTCAAAGAAGCGTTCCAAAGAAGAGGTAATATCCATTACCGATCTTTTCAATTTCTTTCTTCTTCAACTTCTTCTTCTTTAGTTGTTTCATGATAAAGTAATAACATCAGTATTACTTACATACTGATATGTTATTATAATTATGAAACAACCCTAATTCACCTTCTATCCATCCTACGGAAAAATGAAATCACCGCGCGTGCGTACGTACGGAATACCGTCTCCACGCCGTGGTGTAATCTATTTTCCACCATCACTTTACAAGGATGGGTATAATGGTGTAATGAGTAACTATTCATGATTATTATAAAGTAATATTGATACTGAAATAATATATATATACTCCAATATAGTTCCACGATCATAGGAATGATATCATCACTCGTGCGTACGTACGGAATACCGTCTCCACGATGTGATGCGACTCGTTCTACATGATCATCATTACATAGTAATTATATAAATTTAATGAATAAATATGATATATGTTACACTAATACCATTCTGGATATAAGGTATCTATAACCTTAAAAGAATAATAAGAATGTATTTGGCAAAACACGCATAAGAACAAAAGGCAATAAAGACCCGAGTAACAAGTAACAATGAAATATTACTAACAAGAAGCTAAGAATATGACCATATATGATATCATATCAATATGTATGATTCTGGAATAAGTCAATAACATTATTTAAACCATTATACAGGAGCTTCAGACACATACAAAGCAAATCGGACCTAAGGTAAGGGAAATATCACAATCTCATTTTTATCCGAGATTGTTTATACTTTGATATTTACTGGGGTGTATTTTATCATCCACATCCATGTTTCCTCAATATATAATGTTATTTCCATCCAACTACAATTGTTTAAATCCAATTTTAACCTTTGGTGAGTTTTTATTAAAAGATATGAAAGGAATCTTTTGTCATTTTTCGTACGAGGTCCTTTTTGACTTTTCCGACAAAAGTACGAGAAGAATGTTTTTTTAACTTATACAACATGAATGGATTTTTAAAACATTATTTTCAAGAAGCTTCCTTTACAAGTTTTCAAGTTTATTTTTAATCAACTTCTTTTAGTTATAAATTGTAAGACATGTTAAGAAAGGAAAATGTTTTTGAATTAGAAAGGATATTTTCCTCAAGAATGGATTTCAAGTATTTTATCAAAATTATTTTCCATCTAAGATAATAAAAGGGTTCTGTTTTTACCCCTATTATTACATGGATTTGATTATGTTGTGATGGAAACATTTTTATGAATTCCTTTATCTTATATGAATTGTTTTATGATGTCATGTTGTTTAAGAATCCCATTTTTATTACATGGGTTATGCGATGATGTATGATTTATGATTATGTGGCACACATAAGAAAGGATTCATTATAAGATGGGTGGGACCTATATCTCCCTCCAATGCATTGGGTAAAGATTTTATATCTCATGAGATAGACAGGGCTGGAACGGTAGGTTATACCGGTTCAGTGAAACAGGACTGAAACGAGGGTTACTCGATTCAGAAAGGGACTTTGTCCACTAAGATAGTCTTGGCAATGATTCATGACTAACAAGAAATGATTTTCCATGATTATGTGTGCATGCCACAAAGTTTCAAGTTTCATGTTATGATTATGGTGATATCATTTTCACTTCTATGATTTATTCCATGTTAAGATATTATGATCTCTTTTGCAGGTTATGATTTTCAAAAAGATATGATATGATTTTTATTTCCTTTATTTTCCCTTGCTGAGCATTTGAGCTCACCCTTTTATGTTTTCTTTTCCCCAGGTCAGGAAGATGGATATTAAGTAGAATATGCTAAAAGGGACCCTAGATATGATGAAATAAATGGGAGATACTGTAGAAGATTTATGAACCAGTTGTTTATGTTTCCCAGTTTCTAAAGACACTATACCTATACGGTCCTTTGTGGTTTTGTCATATGTTGTAATAAGTGTGCTTCAATTTTGAAGTATTAACAATGTATGTAAAGTGTGGGTCGTTATAGTTGGTATCAGAGGAAAGGTATAGTCAACCATTGGAAACTAGGATGCGAAAGCCTTAGTAAGAACCCTAAGGATAAGTCTAAGCATAGAACACAATCTTAGTGTTTTAGAAATGGCCTTGAATAACCTAGGATAAGACCTTAAGCATGAAAATTTTATTCTTGAATTATGTGGTTTTCCTATTATAATTAGTGTTGCTCACACTATTCTTCTTGGTTTTAGTCAATGGATGGAACCCGAAGGAACCGTGTTAATGCGGAATGTGATGGGAAATGCAATGATTGTCCCCCTGAGCAACCAAACAATATGGGAGCTAGAATGAAAAATCTTGTAGCCATGCTCACACAACTTTCTCAAGCTATGAATCATGCAGGACTTCCAAACGTGCAAAGGAAGGAGCAACATTCTGTTGAATCCTTCATGAGGCAGCGTCCACCTTCTTTCAGTGGGTCTAATGATCCATTAGTTGCTGAACAATGGATTAGTACTACTGAAAAGATATTTTCAGTTCTTCAATGTTCAGAACATGATAAAGTCATCCTAGCAGTGTATCGTTTGGAAGGAGATGCTGATCAATGGTGGAATCTTATTAAGAATACGAGGCAAAGGGATGAAATTGAGTCTATGGAATGGGATGAGTTCAAGAACTTATTTTTCAATAAGTACTTCCCTCGTATTCTCTGAACAAAGATGGAGAAAGAGTTTCTTGAACTGAAGAAAAGGGATGATGAATCTATTGGTACCTATGAAGAAAATTTTACAAGACTTGCAAGGTACGCTTCTGGTATTATTATCCAACCTGAGAGTAAGATCGATCGATTCTTTAGTGGCTTAAAACCAAGTCTTCGAAGGGCGTTAGCCATAAGGGACTTCAATAGCTACGAGGAAATCGTTCGATGTGCTCTCAAAGTCGAGATGGAGATTGGAATAACCCATCAGTCACATGGGTTTGATAAGAAGAGGAAGATTGAATTCAAAGAAAAATCTAAAGAGCACACGGAAAAGAAGATGAGCTTTTCCTTATGCTCAAAGTGTGGAAAGAAACATGGAGGGAGTTGTCTTAAAGGGACGAGTAAATGTTTTAAATGTGGAAAGGAAGGTCATCGGGCATTTGAATGCCGTGATAATGGGAAGAAGATGTCTAATGATGCAAACAAAGGAAGGGATACACAGAATGAACCTACTACACTTCAATGTTTCATGTGCAAGGAGATGGGGCATTATGCCAATCAATGCCCAAATCCAAGGGTTGATGATGATGGTCGACGTCAACAAAATCTTAAGGCTAAAGACAAAGGAAAGTCACATGCAATTTCTATCAGCGATGTGGAGTACGATAACGAAGTGGTGAAAGGTAAACTTACCATCCACTCTAAAGTACCAAATGTTTTATTTGATTCTGGATCCACCCACTCTTTTATTTCTAAAGAATTTTCTAAGGGTATCACCGTATTACCTCAACAATTAGATGTTGAGTTAGCTGTGACAACACCTAATGGCACAATAGTCGCATCAAAAGTTTATAATTCTTCTCCGATCGAAGTTTGTGGGAAAGTTCATCCTGCAAATCTTGTGATCCTTCCTTTAGTGGAATTTGATGTGATTCTTGGCATGGATTGGCTTTCTATACATGGAGCTCATATCAATTGCCAGAGAAGGGAAGTCACATTTCATATTCCAGATCAATCTACGATCGTATATCAATGCAAGGATGAACATAATCTTCCAGTGGAAATTTCTTCCATCTTATGGGTATTGATTCCACTAAATGAAGGTTATTTATCTCAAATGGTTGGTGAGAAACTCACGATGAAGAATATGCCCATTGTACGGGAGTTTGATGATGTCTTTCCAGAGGAATTACCGGGTCTTACACCAAATCGTGAAGTTGAGTTTTCAATAGAACTCATACCGGGTGCTTTGCCTATTTCAAAGACACCTTATAGAATGGCCCCAATTGAGTTGCAGGAATTGAAGGAGCAACTCCAATAGAATCTTGATAAGGGATTCATACGCCCTAGTGCGTCACCTTGGGGAGAACCTGTTCTATTTGTTAAGAAGAAAGATGGATCAATGAGACTCTGCATTGATTATCGAGAACTTAACAACATCACTATCAAAAAAAATATCCTCTCCCACGCATTGATGACTTATTTGACCAACTACGTGGAGCTAAATACTTTTCCAAGATTGATCTTCGTTCAGGGTATCATCAATTAAGGGTCAAAAGGGAGGATATACCAAAGACGGCTTTCCGTACAAGGTATGGACACTATGAATTTATAGTGATGCCATTTGGTCTTACTAATGCCCCTGCTATCTTCATGGATCTAATGAATAGAGTCTTTAGAGACTATCTTGATCAATTTTTGGTAGTATTTATAGACGATATTCTTGTCTATTCAAAGAGCAAGGAATAACATGAAGATCACTTGAGAGTTATATTGAATACCCTGAGAAAGGAGAAGCTTTATGCCAAATTTACCAAAGTGTGAATTTTGGCTTCAAAAAGTTGCATTTTTGGGTCACATAATCTCAAAAGAGGGGATATCTGTGGATCCAGCAAAAACAGAGGTTATCGAAAGATGGTCGAGACCAACAACAGTAACTGAGATCCGAAGTTTTCTTGGTTTGGCTGGATATTATCGACGTTTTGTAAAAGATTTTTCACGATTATCTAATCCACTCACCAAGTTGACTCGGAAAGGAGTTAAGTTTGTCTGGACAGAGGAATGTGAAGAGAATTTCAAGGAGTTGAAAAGAAGGTTATCCAGTGCACCTGTGCTCACACTGCCTTGTAGTGGAGAAAGGTTTGTTATCTACAGTGATGCATCCAAGAAGGGATTGGGGTGTGTTCTTATGCAAAATGATATGGTGATAGCTTATGCCTCACGACAGTTGAAAATCCATGAGCAAAATTACCCAACACATGATTTGGAGTTGGCTACGGTAGACTTTGCATTAAAGATTTGGAGGCATTACCTTTATGGTGAAAGGTGTGATATTTATACTGATCATAAAAGTTTAAAGTATATTTTCACACAAAAGGAGTTGAATATGCATCAAATAAGATGGTTGGAGCTGATTAAGGATTATGACTGCTCAATCCATTACCACCCTGGGAAAGCAAACAAGGTGGCAGATGCATTAAGTCGACAAGACCATGCTAGTTTATCCATGATGAGGATCACAAAAGATCCAATATTTATGGATTTACAAAGGATGGATCTTGGAATTATAATGGAAGGGGAAAAATCTTATCTTTCTCAAATGAATGTTCAACCATCTATACCTGTGAAGATTAAAGAGGCACAGAAAGAAGATGTCGAGTTACAAAAGAAGGTGAGAAATGTTCCTGAATTCAACCTTAATTGTGATGGGATAATAAAGTTCAGGAATCGGGTTTTTGTTCCTCCCATCCCCGAATTAAAGAAGGAGCTGCTGGATGAGGCTCATAGTTCTTCATTCTCTATTCATCCTAAAAGCACGAAGATGTATAGGGACCTGAAAGAGTACTTCTGGTGGGATGGCATGAAAAGAGATGTTGCTGAATATGTCTCTCAATGCTTGGTTTGTCAACAAGTTAAAGCTGAGCGACAAAAGTCTAAGGGGATGTTACAACCATTACCCATACCCGAATGGAAATGGGAAAACATCACTATGGACTTTGTCACAGGACTTCCTAAAACATCCAAAGGCAATAATGCTATTTGGGTCATAGTTGATCGTCTTACAAAGTCTGCACACTTCATTGCTATTAGAGAGGATTTCACTCTAGATCAGATTGCCAGGATATATGTAAAGGAAGTGGTAAGATTGCATGGAGTACCACTTTCTATTATATCTGATCGGGATCTGAGATATACCTCGAAGTTTTGGCGAAGTCTTCAGCATACTCTGGATACAGAGTTGAGTTTCAGCACTACTTATCATCCCCAGACAGACGGTCAGTCTGAGAGAACAATTCAAACCCTAGAAGATATGTTGAGAGCTTTCTCTATGGATTTCAAAGGAGGTTGGGATCAACACCTACCTTTGGTGGAATTTTCTTATAATAATAGCTTTCACTCCAGTATTCAGATGGATCCTTATGAAGCTCTCTATGGAAAGAAATGCAGGACTCCAACTTACTGGGATGAAGTTGGGGAACGAAAGCTATTAGGACCTGATCTCGTTGATGAAATGGCAGAAAAGGTCAGATCTATTCAACAACACATAAGAGTAGCTCAGAGTCGACAGAAAAGTTATGCCAACAACCGAAGAAAAGACCTAGAGTTTGAAGTGGGTGATAAAGCGTTCTTACGAATATCTCCCTGGAAGAGGGTTATGAGATTTGGAAAGAAGGGGAAGTTGAGCCCTAGATATATCGGTCCTTTCGAAATACTGGATCGTGTTGGAAAGGTAGCTTACCGATTGGCACTTCCACCGAATCTCTCTCAAGATCACGATGTGTTCCATGTATCTCTCCTGAGAAAGTACATACCTGATCCTTCACAAGTACTCAGCTCAGAAGTTGTACAGCTGGAGCAAGATCTTTCTTATGAAGAACAACCGATAGAGATTCTGGATCGTAGCGAAAAAGTCCTACGAAACAAGACCACTCGATTGTTGAAAGTTTTATGGAGGAACCACCAACTTGAAGAAGCTACATGGGAGCTTGAGGATATGATGAGGGAGAAGTATCCTCATCTATTCTTTACAAAGTGACGAATTTCGAGGGCGAAATTCTTTTTAAGGGGGGTAGAACGTAACACCCAAGACTTTTATGTTATATAAATCATCAAAGGAATCTTTTTCTACACAACACTTTCTTGGCTTGCTTTACACGCAATCACGACTTTCCTCGATAGCTTGCGTCGTACGCAATACCGAGTTTCACTAAACAACAATATTCTATTAAAACTAGCCGTTATGAATAGTAATAAACACTTTTTGAAATTTTATAAATTTTATTTTTTAAAATGGACTTCATTTTTGGACTCAGAATATCGAAATTAGCCTAGGGTGAAATTTTGGTATTTTTCTGAAAACTTTCAATTTTTGATGAATAGTGAAACCACTAAGTGGTAGGTTAAAAACTGAATTTTGCATAAAACATAATTTTACGGCTTCTGTGAATGGAATTTCAAAAATCCGACAGACACGGTTGATATCAGTATGTAAAATGTGGTTCAATGAGATAAAAATAATTTTTTGGTGAATAGTAACTTTTTATTTTTTTTACCGCGGTTAATAATAAATAGGGTAACTAAGGGTAAATATGATATTAATATTACCCTAACACATGTCCTAATTCTATTGGAAAAGTGTAATTCGACCAAAAACAAACTTAGGAATAAAATATGACCATTTAGGCCCACTTGGATTAGATTAGGACATTTATTATTAATTTATTTAAAGAAGGGTTAAAATAGTTAAAATCAATGTTTAATAAGTAAATAATTTTTAATATGGGGTTATACATAAGATAAATTCGATTGTAAATATTAATTAGAAAGCTAAAAAGATTTCCTACATAATGGTATTTTATTTTTAATTTTTAGACATTAAATAATTTAATTTATTTATGACACAGTGATGATGCAGTAATTATCTTATTAATGAAATATTGACATAATTGATGTTATAAACACAAAAATAAATGTAATCTGAGACTTTTTATGAATTCCACTAATTTTCTAGATTACTATGATATATTAGTGTTTATTTAATCAACTTTTTTCGAACATATAATTCTGTTATGACTTTCACAAAAATCATATATCAAATAGTGTCAAAATTGACACAAAATAGTTTTTAAATCAAATATTATATTATTAATTGTTATTTTATTCCTAAAAATATAAGGTTCGGCCAAATGACTTAGATAAGGATATATATATTAATAATAAACAATTTGGGGTTCGTTTGGCATGTTATTGTAAGTGTATTAACCATATAGTGAAAGAAAACAAAAAGACACGGTAAAAGTTAAATTATTTAACTTAGAGTTAAATCTAATTGATAAGGTTAAAATAATTCCCTAAACTTGTCTAAATCCTATTTGTTGATAGTATTGCGACCCATCCCCACTTTAGCTTCGAAATAAGACCCTTTGGAACCATTATAAACCGATTTTGACTTTAATATAAAATAATATTTTGAGATATTCCTAAGGTGCCCCTCTCCTCCCTTATAAAAGGACACCTCCTCCCCCTCCTCCTCACACCAAGTTGAGCACTCAAGCTCGGCCAACCCCGACCATTTTATCCTCTCCACTTCCCTATAATAATCCTAGAGGTCCTGGTCTTCTTCAAAGACCAATATTAGTTCCCTAAGTGAAGGATTCAAAGAAGCGTTCCAAAGAAGAGGTAATATCCATTACCGATCTTTTCAATTTCTTTCTTCTTCAACTTCTTCTTCTTTAGTTGTTTCATGATAAATTAATATCATCAGTATTACTTACATACTGATATGTTATTATAATTATGAAACAACCCTAATTCACCTTCTATCCATCCTACGGAAAAATGAAATCATCGCGCGTGCGTACGTACAAAATATCGTCTCCACGCCGTGGTGTAATCTATTTTCCACCATCACTTTACAAGGATGGGTATAATGGTGTAATGAGTAACTATTTATGATTATTATAAAGTAATATTGATACTGAAATAATATATATATACTCCAATACAGTTCCACGATCATAGGAATGATATCATCACTCGTGCGTACGTACGGAATACCGTCTCCACGATGTGATGCGACTCGTTCTACATGATCATCATTACATAGTAATTATATAAATTGAATGAATAAATATGATATATGTTACACTAATACCATTCTGGATATAAGGTATCTATAACTTTAAAGAATAATAAGAATGTATTTGGAAAAACACGCATAAGAACAAAAGGTAATAAAGACCCGAGTAACAAGTAACAATGAAATATTACTGACAAGAAGCTAAGAATATGACCTTATATGATATCATATCAATATGTATGATTCTGGAATAAGTCAATAACATTATTTAAACCATTATACAGGATCTTCGGACACATACAAAGCAAATCGGACCTAAGGTAAGGGAAATATCACAATCTCATTTTTATCCGAGATTGTTTATACTTTGGTATTTACTGGGGTGTATTTTATCATCCACATCCATGTTTCCTCAATATATAATGTTATTTCCATCCAACTACAATTGTTTAAATCCAATTTTACCCTTTGGTGAGTTTTTATTAAAAGATATGAAAGGAATCTTTTGTCGTTTTTCGTACGAGGTACTTTTTGACTTTTCTGACAAAAGTACGAGAAGAATGTTTTTTTTAACTTATACAACATGAATGGATTTTTAAAACATTATTTTCAAGAAGCCTCCTTTACAAGTTTTCAAGTTTATTTTTAATCAACTTATTTTAGTTTTAAATTGTAATACATGTTAAGAAAGGAAAATGTTTTTGAATTAGAAAGGATATTTTCCTCAAGAATGGATTTCAAGTATTTTATCAAAATTATTTTCCATCTAAGATAATAAAAGTGTTGTGTTTTTACCCCTATTATTACATGGATTTGATTATGTTGTGATGGAAACATTTTTATGAATTCCTTTATCTTATATGAATTGTTTTATGATGTCATGTTGTTTAAGAATCCCATTTTTATTACATGGGTTATGCGATGATGTATGATTTATGATTATGTGGCACACATAAGAAAGGATTCATTATAAGATGGGTGGGACCTATATCTCCCTCCAATGAATTGGGTAAAGATTTTATATCTCATGAGATAGACAGGGCTGGAACGGTAGGTTATACCGGTTCAGTGAAACAGGACTGAAACGAGGGTTACTCGATTCAGAAAGGGACTTTGTCTACTAATATAGTCTTGGCAATGAGTCATGACTAACAAGAAATGATTTTCCATGATTATGTGTGCATGCCACAAAGTTTCAAGTTTCATGTTATGATTATGGTGATATCATTTTCACTTCTATGATTTATTCCATGTTAAGATATTATGATCTCTTTTGCAGGTTATGATTTTCAAAAAGATATGATATGATTTTTATTTCCTTTATTTGCCCTTGCTGAGCATTTGAGCTCACCCTTTTATGTTTTCTTTTCCCCAGGTCAGGAAGATGGATATTAAGTATAATATGCTAAAAGGGACCCTAGATATGATTAAATAAATGGGAGATACTGTAGAAGATTTATGAACCAGTTGTTTATGTTTCCCAGTTTCTAAAGACACTATACCTATACGGTCCTTTGTGGTTTTGTCATATGTTGTAATAAGTGTGCTTCAATTTTGAAGTATTAACAATGTATGTAAAGTATGGGTCGTTATAGATAGTTTTTGTGGCCATGAATGAAGAGGTACATCACATGGTTTGATTCTTGATTCCTTACTTGATTAAGGGTAATGTCCGAGCACCAATGTCCCAGTGGTTTGCTCCAAATTATTTTAGTTTCTATATGAAAGTGAGGGGATTAAATAATAGAATTTGTGATGGAGTTACCTCGGACCTTGAGATGTTGTGATGATATCTGGGTGATTGTTGATTGGATGAAAAACGTTTCCCATTTTTTATTGATTTGAGAGACTCACCTAGTGGATGAGGTGGGAAAGATCTATGTTTATGATATCTTACACCTATATGGAGTTACCTTGAGCTTTGTTTTAGAAAGATATGAACATTTCACATTGTTTTTTTGGTAGGGATTATAGATGCCCCCATGGAATCAATTGAGGTTCAACACAACGTACCATCCTTAGACAGATGGGCAGTCTATGTGGATGATACAAATCTAGGAGGATATGCCTATATTTTGTGTTCTTGACTTTGGTGAAGCATGATATGAAAATCTATAATTGGTTGAGTTTACATACAATAATAGTTATTGGGATTCAATTTATATGGAACCTTATAATGATATTTATTGGAGACCATGTAACTCACAACTTTATTGGAATGAGAGAGCAGTTGTGGGACTTTGATTGGTTCATGAGATCCTTAAGATATTTCAAATGATTTAGAATAGGGTTATCACTACTCCGAGCTGGCATAGATCATAGACCAGCCATAAGAGAAGATAATTATAGATCACTATGAGTGATTAGGTTTTCTTTGGAGTGACTCCTACATTAAGAAAATGATTCCTGAGGAGGAAAGTAAAGCTAAGAACATAGTTGTGTGACCCTTCATGATCACCGAATGAGTTGGTAAATTGTAATATCATTTGTATATTTCTTTTCTCTACTGAGGTATGCCCAGAGTGTTCATGTGTCATAACTCCATTGGTATATGGGAAATCCTACGCATGTCATTGACTATGAGGACATTGATTTGGAGCCTGATTCATCTTATGAAGAGTGTTCAGTGTGGATTATAGACTGGAGCGAGAAAGGCCTTGGAGGGAAGATGATACCACTTATACAAATTTGGTTCCAGTTTTGATAGATCTTAGATGAGATTTGGGAGTGGGAGTCTGATGTTAAAGCCTAGTGGCCTATGGTTTTTCTGAATGGATACTATGGTTACTTATTGGGGATGATAAGTTAACATAGGGGGAGAAATATAAAGATCCCAATTTTTAATAGATAATTAAACACAATTTTTTCACAATTTATAAGTGTTTATATGTGGAAGTTGAATTATTCAATAAAAAAACATATAATTTTTTTTGTAGTGACTTCACATAGGGGTAAAATCCATTTTAACACTTTTTAATATTCTATGGATTATTTTCGGTGTTAGCCTTGAAATCAGTGTATGATTATGGGTCCTGTAGTGCCTTGATATTGATATAATTAAAATATTAAATAAATTATATCACATACATGTAGTTTTTACAAAAATAATGTAAGACCCCTTAAACGGTATCTCTGATGGAAAACACAAGATGGAAATTAAATATAAAATGAGGGTTTTACCAAAAGCACAACATAACCTTTTTGTGTGTTGGGTGTTTATTTAGATCACATGTAAGGTTAAATACATTATATCACACATGCTAGTTTTTTTGAAATAATAAAATATATCCTGAATGGTATCTCAAATGGGAAATCTGTGAATTTCATTAAATTAGGAATGTGGGTTTAACCCTAGGAAAGATGTAGCTTTTTTTCATGCTCGGAGTTGGTTTAAATAGCACGTAAGGGTAATCTCTTTTACCATTTACCTTATATTATTTTTTTTATTTTTTTTTATTTTTGGCTCTTCCCCCAAATGACACTATACGTCCTACCATATACACAACATTGATATAATTTCTTGGAAATAACTCCTTTTTTATTTTTCAATTTTGAAATGCCTTAGTGGGATGAATTTAGATAATACACAATCAATTTTCAGTTAAATCATGGATTAAATTATGTTTTTTAATTTTCGGTTTAATAAACATTGAACGTATGTGTTGAGTTCCATATTTCTACTCCATTCAAATTTTGATTTTGGTTCTTCCTCCAAAATCCACTATAATTCATACCACATACACAAATTTGATTCAATTACTTGGAAATCACTCATTTTTTGTTGTTCAATTCAGAAATGCCTTAGTAGGATTAATTTAGACAAACCACCATCACTTTTTGGCTGATTTATGGATTAAATCAGGTGTTTTAATTTTTAGTTTAATAAACACCGAACGTATTTGTTGGGTTAAATATATCTACACCATTAAAATTGTTATTTTTTTTCTCTCATTGAGTTTAGGTGACCTTGGATCTCATTGTTTGTTGTCATGCGAGCTTCCAACAATTTTTTCCCAGATGCAGGTCTGCAGTGGTGTTTTTCATTAACCTTTGGCATGCCATGCTATAAGAAAAAGTGGGTTTTATTTATTTATTTTTATTCACTTCCTCAAAAATCTTATAAAAAGTATAATTTAAATAAAATAATAAAATATAAATCATCAAAAAAGAAATATAAAGAATTATTGAACAATAATTCCATCAAATTATCAAAAGATAATTATAAATAACTATCAACCAATAATTTCATCTAATTATCAAAATATAATTATGAAAGGATAATTTATAAGAAACCATGAAAAGATTATTATAAAATGGTAATTTATAATAAATTATAAAATATAGTTATAAAAGGATAATTTATAAGAAATTATCAAAAGATAATGATAAAATGATAATTTATAAAAAATTATCAAAGGATAATTAATAAAAATTATCAAAGATGATTATATGGATTTATCAAAGGATAAATATAAATAATTACCACATGTGTTCTCAGTTTAATATTTATAGATGTATTTCTTATCAAATGTGGTTTTATGATTATTTTTGTGGTGAATATTCCTAGTCCATGTATTGGCCTAAAGTAATAATTGGGGAATTATTCAAGATAGAGAAAGTATCATCACATGTGATCTTTTATTTAATTTTGAAATTAAATATCTAGTTTTGTTTCTAGGAACTATGATGAACCTGTAGAATTTTGTTTTCAAAAAAATAAGATAATAAGTCCCAGGAGGATGTGTTATTGACTGTTTAGGTTTCCACTCCAGCTTTTAAAACACACAAGGTGGTTTATTCTTTCCATTGATATCGATTAATTTGAGGTAGGATGTTCCTTACCTCATGGGGCTTTAGTTACACACATTTCTTTTTATATAGATTATCTATTGGAATAATTGATAGATGTGCTTGATTGTGATCTCATGTGGGTGTGTTTGTAGCCCGTTAGACCTGCTATGATATCTATTTCTTTGACTATTATTAGATAATATTGTTTCCATGTTTGATTTTGATCAGATGACTTTATATGTTGCTATTATATTCTGATGATGATTGATATCCTTTCGCCATATGATTTACCCCTTTCTGTTTGTTACCATTTCCATAGAGTTTTTGATTGGTACGTGAGATAGGTGTACCATTATGTGAATGGAATTTCTTAGAGGGGGAGTGTGAATGACATACGATGATAAAGTCAATAGAATCAAGAATAGGGAAGGTTCATGGTAGTTTAATGGTCTAACATGAGGAAACGCGTTATGGGAATGATATAATGGGGGCCTAAACGAAGGGGTATTATGGTATAGGATCTTATGATGAGGCATCACGTTTGGGGAATGATAGTCTAGGGGCCTAACCTGAGGCAACGGATTTGGTGAATGATGATCTGGGGGCCTAACCCAGGGCATAGATGAGGTATGATGGTCTGGGGCCCTGGTCTGTGATAGATTCAAGATATTAAATTATAGGGTCTTGATCTATTTCAATTCCTTGATAGAACTTGGAATCATTTTACAAGCCTTGTGTTCCGTTCTTTTTCATTTACGTCATTCCATGATTATCTTTCTAGCATATAGACAAAGAAGGTACATCAGGGGGTTTTTGGTGACTAATATGACATATAGTTACCCAATTTTAAAAGGTATATTTATTTTATTTTTATGTATTTATTATTATTATGAAATAAAATAATTATACTTGATCACACTAGGTTAAGAATACATTGGTGGTGTCCTAAAAAGTCTTGTACTCACACCGTACTAATGAATTTTGGTACGCTGGTAAATTTCAGGACTAGAGATATAGATAAGGGAAAGGGACCTATGGTGGGTGGTAAAGTATGGGATAATGAGGATTGTAGTATGTTGAGATAGATATTAGAGGATCCCTCTATTTATTTTTTCATCTAATTCTTTACACATTGGATAAGATTTCTACTTTGGCTGATTCTTAATATTTTATGACATGGTTCCCATTCATTAGTTTCCACATGTTTAATTAATTAATTAATTATACTATTTATTATTTATTCTTGATCATATGACATGATACTGAGTGTAAAGTCTCCCCAGTGATGGACTCAAGCCATTGCTATTTTTTCGTAGCCTCTTGTGTATGGGGAGGTGCACATGAAGTCATGTGGCATTCAGACTCGGACCTAGTGGTTTGTGTTGGGGTGTTACAACTGATATGAAATTTATTCTTATAAAAAATAATAGAGATAAAGAAATCCTGGAATATGTATATATAATTAGTGATTCAAAAAAAATTGTAGTCAATGATGAATATAGAAATAGAGTCATTGAACTTCAATAGAACTTGGTAACTCACTGACTTACAAGAAAGAAAAAAACATGAAAAAGGTGGGTATTCCATTTAAAATGAGAATTTGATGACAAGAAAATATATAAATCATAACTATTAGAAAAGGGATTTCTATAGAAGGAGGGAACTGAATTATCAAAAAAAATCATAGGTAGTTAAACACACAACTATCAAAATGTTTTTAATCATTGTAGAAACAAAAGATCAATACATTGAATAGATTGATGTAATGACAGACATCCTTCATAGTTAGTTGTAGGAAACAAATTACATGAAGTATCTAGTAGGATTCACGAAAGATAAAAATTATAATTTCATATGTAAATTAAAAAATATACTCTATTGGATGAAGAAATAACAATGAAAATGAAATTTGAAGTTTTATTCAATTATATCAAAAAAATGTATTGGAAGGTGCACTACAATTCATTATTATTATCAGAAGTAATAAGGAGATGGAACATTCATTATATTTCTCTTATTCATGGATGAAATATTATTATATAGACCTGTTGATGGAAGAATCCAGAAGATGAAACATGACTTGGATAGAATATTTTAAATGTATGATCTATGAAAAAACAAGAAGATTTTAGGGATGAATATTGAAATATATAGGAGATATGAGAATGTGGTTTTATCTTGGAAGAATTATGTTTACAAGGTAATCCAAATATTAGGAATGTACATATGTAATTCAATTTCAAATTTTTTGGCTAGACACTTTAAACTACCCAAGCATTAATCACCTAGAATAGAAAGAGAAGTTTCATACATGGACAATGTTCCATAGGAATCCTCTGTTAAGAGATTAATGTATGAAATGATTTTAAAATTACCAAACATTAATCATGCATTGGGATTTTTAAGTAGATACATGTCAAATCTGGGAAAGGCACATTGAGAGGTTGTAAAATCACACCATTGATAGTTTCATGGAATAGAAGATATGGAATTATTTTATGGAATATAATATCCATTATGAGAATATGTTGATGTTGACTTTACAGGATATTAAAGCACACAAAAATGAACAAAAATATTTGTATTTATTTAAGAAGGAATAATAGTATGTTGGATGTCATGGAGACAACATATCATCACCCCAAGTACAATAGAAGTTGAGTATATAACTACAATGAAATTATGGAATGAAAAGATCCGGTTAATGATATTACTGAAGGATCTCATAGGGATTCAAGAAGGAGGATTTTTTTATGGATTGTCAAAGTGTAATTCAGCTAGCTAAAAATCCAGTGTTCCATGAAAGGAAAAACCATATTGACCTAAGGTATCATTTCATCCATAATTTTATAGTGGAGAAGGTATTAGGGATATAAAAGATAGTGGGAATCCAAAATCCAGTGGATATATTTACCAAATAACTAAATCAAGAATGTCTGAGGTAACATCTTAACTTAGTCAAGCTTTGGTGAATAGAAGGAGGTGGATGAGCACCGCTTGAGATCAAATGATAATTTTGTTAAGTATACATAGTTTTCAAGGTTGCCTAAAATAATTCATTAAGTGGGATATTATTTAGAGGTTAAGTCTATTTTAGTTCATCATAATTTCATTTAATGAATTTAGATCACTAGAACTATGGTCACCATAAGTTAAAGTGGTGTGGTGTGCAGACAATGAAAACAAGCCTTTTCCATGGGAAGTGGTATCATCATATTTTTAAAAAATTAATAGAGTGTTGAGAGATCCATAAGTTCAATAAATATGTAGGGTCATTATGTTAGTAATCAAGACAATGAGGCCAGGTTTAGTGATATGTGATTTTAGGGGAGAATGTATTATATGCTGAACATATTGTGATAAAATAGAGATAGAGATATTCAATGTAATCAAAAAGTGATTGGGGAGAGTGGTAATTTTTGGTTGGATAACTTATACTTTATAGTCCATTTTTATAATCACCTGTATCTTCTAATTATAATGAAAGATAACAGTAGTGCTTCTTAGATGAACATAGGTGTCATTATATGAAGCACATAAAATATCATGATCTTTCCTTATTTTTGTATTTACATTGCATTTATTTTCATAACCCTAAATAATTGTGAACTTGCTTGTGTAATCGTATGATGAATTTATGGGGTGAGTATGGAGAAATGTATACCTACATTTAGTACACTCAGTCATGGGTAAGGAAACTTATATAGGTTGAATTTCTTTTATATAGATTCTCTCGTGCATGAAGTTCAGGTGAGCTGAAGATCCTCCTTTTCAGTGGTTTTGTTGGATTCAGAATTTGAAGTCATTCCCCCAAACCTTATTCATGCATATGATAACAAAATTCATAATTTCTAATTTATAAATGTTATCATGATATTTAGGAGAATAAAAATACATTGTGAATTCTTTTATATAAAAATAATAATGAATGAAAAATTATATTTATATTAATAATTTGTTTTTAGAATTAAATAAGAGGATAATTATAAAAAATTCTTACGCAATGTCGAAGAAACATTTACAAAAGTTGATGAAAATAGAAAAATTATAGTTTTAAATTATATAAAGTTAGAAGGATTAAATTAATTAAGGTTATTCATAAATTTTAGGGATAATTATTGATGATATGTAATTTTATAAATATTAAAACATAAGTTTCATAATTTTCTAGTTATTTTTTAAACTCAAATTAAAAAATAACCCTTGAAATCCATATAAATGATATATATATATATATTATTAAAAATGATTTATAAATTAACAAAAATTTATAAAATATTATATTGTTTTATGCAAAGATGGATAATGGTCAAACATATAATCTCTTTTCCATATATGAGCTACTTTCAGTTTTGAAATTACATTCCTTAACCCTTAATGATTGAATATGTGTGAAAATGCCATTGAATATTGTCTACCAATGGAGAACCATTCCACCTTTTCCAAAAAACATTTAATTTTTAGGTTTCTCTCAATATTATGGCTACTTAACTCTCTAAAACTACATTTCCATGTTCATAAGGCTCTAGTATAGCCAAATGTTCTCTCTCTAATGTATTAAGATTCAATCCAAAGGAGGCGATTAAAAGAGAAAGGTATTAGTTCCAAAAAAATTATTTTCATATTTAAGAATATTAAACCATAAAAAACATTAAAACTCTTCTTATTTTTCTAAAAATATTCTATTTCCATATTATAAAATTTTTTTGATCCATTATTGATGACCTATCACACATTCTCAATCTATGAACCCCCGTTCATAATCTATTATTATATTAAAGTACAAGTTTCAAAATATATGTATATTCATTTCTATTATCCTTTCTCCCATTCAATAATATGGAAAAAATTTATA
Source organism: Viscum album (assembly GCA_963277665.1). Classification (NCBI taxonomy): domain Eukaryota; kingdom Viridiplantae; phylum Streptophyta; class Magnoliopsida; order Santalales; family Viscaceae; genus Viscum; species Viscum album. The sequence goes on from OY728138.1 coordinate 157,165,191, forward strand.
AAATATTTTGAAATAGTATTATACTTCTTCTAAAATATTTTTTATTCTTTTTTTTTAAAATCTATTAGAGAACATCATTGGTCAGCCCATACCCATACTCTCATATTCAGTGCTCATAGACACATTCTTTACATTCTTACTTTGATACCAGCTATAAAAGCCTAGATATAACCCCCTTTAATTACACTAGACGTAATTATAATTTCAGATCTTATATCTGAAATATCTTTATAGGTTTAGAGATTTTGAGAATTATAAAAAAATAATTACTAACATAGCCTGTGTTCTTTGTGTTAGAACAATACATTTTTCAATAATTTTAGAAACTACTTAATCCATAACAAGTCTTCAACATCACCCAAAAATTCTTCCACACGTTCTATCCTTGTAAACATGTCATATGTGCTAATTTTATTCATTACTTAGGAAAATGGAAACACTTCTCAATAAGGGAAACATATTTCTAAAACAATCATGACATAAAAATGACATAAATAATATGGTAGGAATTGGTAAACAACATTAATCCACAATCAACTTGAAAATGAGAAAATTCTATATCCATTATAACAAATGAAAAAATGGATATCAATAATTCTAATATCATATTTATGGAACGTATAATATCGGATATCAAAAACCTTTTGTTAAGGCCTTCTTAAAAGACAATTACTTTTCATTTAGACCATAGTTATGACATATTTCTTGAATTGGTTGGGTATACACAAAATACCAAAACCTATTTTCTCTCATGATAGTTGTCGGTGCATCGAGGTGATATATAATTCTAGGCCCCACCCACTACATGATTATGTCCAATGCATTAACCATAAGGGTCATCAAGACCATCCAAACCATTCCCTATAGAACATATCACATAATAAAATTTGGCTATCAATATAACAAGAAATATAGAAATAAAATACATAATCAACCAGTGATAGTAGATAATATCATAAATAATTCCAATACTTTTCTCATGTTAATAAAAAGGATAACAAGATCATAACCCATCCCCAGAAATAAGTTAGATTTTAAAATAATATAGTCAAATTTCAAATAAAAATATCTATTGGAATAACAATATACTAAATTCTAATACTTTTCCTTATTTCAATAAAATGGAATTACATGATCATAACCCATATGGAGGAAGCATATGGATGCTTAAACAATACATAGTCAATTTTACAATAATCATCCGTATTGATGTGAAAACTTACATAACATTAATACATTTCCACATGTTAAAGGAATAACATAATTTGTAAGTGAACATAATCCAACCATGAATTATATAAAATGTGATGTTCACACCATATATAGAAATTAATATACAATTGATTCAATTTTAGAATAATGTGACCATAAGACATCCAGAGAATGATGGTGGATGGTTTCAAAAAAACATAACAAAAGAAGCCATGGATATTCATAAAAGGGATTATGTGGTATGAATTTATATCCCTATAAAATAATTAATACTACTATATAATACAATCAATGTGCAGAATATACCTAACTTATATAAAATAAGTTCAATGAATGATCATAACTTATTGAATGAAAATTAAGTCACCAAAAACCCTCACTACAAAGAAAATAATTGAATCAATAGCCACTTGAATAAAGGAACATGATTTGGCTAGAATATACCATTAAATATAAAGAGTATAATAATAATACATCCATGTTTAGTAAATACACCATTCAATGGAAACATGGTGTACAATATTTATTATGTCTCAATGAATCCGAATTAAGGAAAATAAAGACCTTATGGTTTGAGTAACACTATAATCAAAACCCCTTGAAAGAATGGTATTTTAATTTGAATTAAAATAAAATTATTAGAAGATAATTCATGATATGATATCTCAATTAGGTAGTATATACACAATATAAATTAAATTTTGTACATAATACAAAAAATGTCTCAAGGAGAGTAATTTTAGATAAAAACCCTTACCTCAGACCTGATTAATTCTTTAATTGAAATAAATCACCAGAATAGTTAAATTAAGTTTATTAAATAAATACCATAGAACCTCATTCATATCCATTTTCATTTATAGACTTTATAAATATTCATTCTCTATATTAATTATATCGATTTTTCAGATCATGTGTTTATAGTTTTGATCGTTTGTACTTGTTTCATATTAAAAGGTTATGTGTTCATTATTTATTCAAATTTCATCATTAATATTTAATTAAAATTAAAATTATTTTTTATTTATAATTATTTATGAAGTTTTAAATTCCTATCAAGAGTGTTTTAGGGGTTATCCTTGAAAATGAAAACGATAACAAGCATGTTTCAATGTTTCTGGATGATCAATGTGTGTTTTCATAATTAATTAATTATATATTGATATAAAATATCCAGTACCAATGAATAGTAATTTTTAACACATTTATATCATACTATAATTATGTTCCAATATTCTTTCATGATATAAATTCATAGTATTGTTCAATTAGGTGGTTAAACCGACCCAAACATGAACATACTCCAATTTAGTGAATGATTATGTGGTGGTATTGTTTTAATATCATTGTAAAAGAAGCATAATTATATTATTTATTGTTTATTAGTGTGATATATTATAATTATATTTAATTATAATAATAGTTAATGTATATGAAAACATTACACAATTTGAATAAAAGATTATCCTCTTATTATGGTTATTTTAAACAATTGAATTACTTATAATCACTTGTTGATCATTTCATTAATAGGTTCTTAAATTTATCATACCAAAACATTAATGATATAATAAAAATAATATTAATACTTTAATAACATCCTTGGATATATCATTTTAATGTGGTTACAGAAAAGGAAACATATAACATCTTTGAGGTGGTAGTCCACACAATTCCGGAACACTGATTTTATTTTTCTTAATGGGTGGGGTATATGATTAAGCAATAATAATAATATTAATATATATAATAATTATAGTATATAAATGATACTAATATAATTAAATATTTTTTATAGAATATATTTTAAATAAGATAAATAATGAGAAAAGCTAAGTAGTTGATAATACTCACACCGAGGACTTGGATTTTCCAAGTAAGTCTCCTTGAAATTGAAGGTATTAGGCTAACTAGGAGTGATCAAGAGATTATTTTAGTTTTATAAAAATATAGGGAGTGTAAAATGTAATGTTTTAATGTATTAATTTGATAGTTAAGTGTATATTTTAATAGTGTAAGTGGTATGTTTTTATTAGTGAATGTAATGGAACTTTTGGAAATGTCTATACATTTTTCAATAATGAAATGTATTTTTAAAGGTCCCATGGCTTAAAAATAGTAAAAGGTGTATGGGACACAGGTATTGGTCTAGAAAAATATCAAAAATTCAACTGATGTCAAGTTCAATTTTTTTTATAAATTTAACACCAGGCTAAACTCAACTTACCACTTTTAATTTTACTGTGATAATTAATTTTTAACATTACTAATTAATTTTAATGAAATGTATTAAGATTGAAATTTTTAAATAATTTGAAATTTATAAATTAAAATGTCAATTTAAAATTTCCAAATAAAATTTCTAAATTTATTTAATGTTTATTTTAAAATAAATACACCAAACTGTGTAAATTTGATTTTTAGAAAAATAAATTTTTTAAGAATTAGATTTATATATAATATAAAACTTTCTTGAATATAGATATTAATGATAAAAAATATTTTATTATAAAAAAAATAAAGGTTATGTGTCTTTAAATGAAATACAATAAAAAATATCTAATGAAAATATTGTATTGAATGAAAATAATGAAAACATTTTTATATTAATGTAACAGTTTAATTAGATATAAAATTGCCTTCTTTAGAATTTCTATGTTTAGTGAATATTTTATAATGAATATTTTTATTCCAAAAACTAATATTTAATTAATTAAATTTTTTTATAAATTTCCTTGTTATTATTATATAATTATAAAATCTTACTAATTAAAAGTTTCGTGAAAACCATATTCTTCGACAAAAAATCAGCATTTTTAGAAAAATCTCAAAAATTCATATTAAGTCAATTTTAATATGGGTAATTAAAAATTGATGTTCACATTTAATAATCCCAAATTATAAAATTTTTTAATTCAGTTTTTGAGTAATGTCATATAATATAGTTGAAAGACATTTTTAATTGGAAAATGACATTTTCAAATATTAACTGTTATTATTCTTATTTTATATCATTTTAAAAAGAAATTGGTTTTAAAAATGTATTAATAGAAAACCTAATTTACCATTAATAATATTTTTCATGAAATAGAATGGTGTATCACATAGAATAGAATTATTCTTACAAATACATTTCTTAGTGTAAAATGACCATATTAGTCTTTTTAGTTATACCAATTGAATTTCATTCATATTAATATTATCCTTTATTTTATTTCTATAAATACTTTATAAAGAAGTTATTATTATTCATTGCATTTAATTCAATAGATTGGTTTTAATGGATGTACTTAAATATTTATATTTTATCTGAAAATATCATATTTTTGTTTAAGTTCAGTGTTGCATGTGGAGAAAGATATCAATCACATTGCCTTATTTAATGGAAATATTATATTAGTATTTCTAGGTGTTACCTTCTCTCCCTTTAAATAAATTTCATCATCCTGTTTTTAATTATCACACACATTTAAAATTATTTATGGGTATCTAAAAGATATATAGAGATTAAGATATATTTTTGAATGAGGAATCTACATAAATATCTTAGGTATGACTAGGAAAAAAAATTCATTCATCATGTTAACCAAACTCATAGTTTCTATATTTTCTCCTTTTCCACACATAAAACATCTTCTACTTCATTTAAAATATTTCCCTAGGTTCTTCTTCCCATATTTTTGACATCATGGAGATCGAACCATCTTTCCTTCATCAACGTAGTCACTTGAATTTTAATGGGATTCCATCCTTATCTTTTTTAGTGAGTTTGGGGTTTCTAACATGTTCAATTTGTTAATAAATTTGATTATAAATGGTTTGGAATAATTATAAGGTTTATTACTCATTCTCTTATCCTGTTAGTTGTTCCATTGGAATAATTTCTACATTGTCCATGAATTTAATTATTGACATGGTTTCTTCGGGATCCATCCATTACTAAAACCTAGAGAGTTGACATGAGTGATGATCATTATCAGAGAATTATCATAAATGAATACATGAAAATATAACCTCATGATGTATCACTTTATAACACTATCATGTTAGCATATATTTTGTACAAATCAAACTGTATCAAATTAGGTTCAACCTATATCATTATCATTTTAATATATATCATTCATAGTTTAACCCATGTTACATTGAGTTTTGTTCTAACACACTTATTATACCAATCCTTAAAATAGATATCCTAAATTACCATGAAATTTAATAAAATATTATGAACCAAAAAATCATTAAAATCTATTTTAACGAACCCATCTAGGATTTTAATTTGATGTATGCCCGAAATGGCCTTCCACTAGCTTGAAGGGAATTCCCAATCCCAACAAGCTGGAAACATGTTCATGGGCATCCGAGGAACACACCTAAGAACAATTTTTCCCAATAATCAGAGTAAAATACAACACCAAGAATATAATAAATATATGGTATGGACTAACTTCATATCATATGTCCAGAATAATGAAAAAGGAATAATATAACATCCTAATATCAAAACCAGGAAGGTAGTAAGTAGCAGAGATCACAAAAAAATCTCCCCCACCACCATGGTCTCCCTCTCAAACAAGGAAAATATTTTCACTAAATTTATTTACGTATCCCAATAGAATCAATAGCTACCCACTATCTTTATAAAACAATAAAATCCTATGTGGCCAACGTAAATCATGTGAAGAGAACACCTAACCAAACATGCTAGGAAAATAAGGCAGGTCCTAACAAAATCAAGTAACAAGAACAAACGTCTTCATTCCATTAAATAAATATCTAACCTAGAATACCCATATATATATATCATTGCTCAAAGGGAATTAAAAAAATCCAAGAACCTAAAATTGAGATAATAATATAGGAATGATCACATAAGCACCACATAGGCCACAATTACCTACTGAAACATAGTAGCCACTTTCATATTACATCTTAAAATTTATAGTCTTAAATAAAATATAAAAATAACCATTTTTATATAGTTTCCATAACCAATCAATGAAACATCACAAGTTTTCTAAACACTCTTTTTCATGATTTTTCATAAATGGAAATAATTTCTTGGATAAAACCTTTTTCCTCAGCACAAACCACATTCCCAAAAGCATCATTTTAATTTCCCACATTAAAACCATTTCACAAACACCTATTTTTAGAATACACATTTAAAAACACAAAGTGGTTTAATTCTATCATATGGTTTTCCAAAAAAAAATTTACAAACCAATAATTTATAAAACTAGGCACAATGGCCTAAAACATATTTTGAAAAATCACACCCATTTGAAGTTTCAAAGAAACCTTTTTACACATTTATGACAAGATTACAATTTTCTAAATCATTTCAAAAATTGTTTTTTAAAAAATTTAAAATATTATTTACTTTACATTATTTTGTAAAAATAATTCATAATCTGTTTTCAAATAATTTGCAAACTAAACCTCTAAAAGAAGGAACAAATAACATAGTTATGTATCACATGCTCAATGAACAAAAAAATTATAACAAGGGTATGCATAATAACCATAATAATCATACAATGAAATGGATGTAAATGGGAATAATACATTATATCACATCAAACATTGCACTAATAAAATACACAAATCATTTAAATCAACCTCGCATGAGTAATGTTTAACTAGGGATCTAATTATAAGTGTTTAATTTGAGAAAGCCAAAAATAATTTCAACTAGCCTACAAAATAATGTGGAATCTCACATAATCTTCCCAGATCGCAAATCCATGATCTCTCATGGGGTCTCCGTAATCAATCGAAATCTCTCTTGGTCATCCCACCAAAGACACTCGTGGTCTCTTGGAAACCAAATGGAATCTCACATAGTCTTCTTACCCAAGTTCTATCAAGGTACCTTAGAAAAAATTTCTCACACCCTAGGTATCCCATGTGATACTCATAACTATACAAAATTAGATCTAAAATTACATACATCAAAGAAACCTCACAATACATGTCTCTAAACAAGTACAACCATTTTGATAAAACACCCTCCCCAACAAAAAGATACCCAAAATCAATAAGCACACGAAGCAAATAGGATGCATCAAAAAAAATATCCCTATATGGGATCATAAGACACCACAGGAACAAAAGAATCACAAGGGTCTTAAGAGGGTTTTATACCTTTTTTGAAATATCATTGTCCATAAAATCTAAATGGGACATTCTTCAAAACATTCTTGGAATGTCAGTCCATTTAACCAAATAGTTTTTGAAACTCAAAAGGGAACCCACTCTTACCTTTTATAAAAAAACCTTTGAAAACTTTCAAATCCATGAATAAATTCAAAATACCACCTCTAAGAGGAAACACACCCTTTTGAAATCAACCAAATTTTAGAAGATGAAGAATCGTTAAACCCTTAAAAAAGTTTATAAAATCCTTTGGAAAAAACACATCTGAAAACACTTTGTTGGAAGCCAATTTAAATCAAGAACACTTTTTAAAAAAACCAAGATGATACTCTCAACTACTTTGTAAACCAAGATAGTTATTTAAAAATCCAACCAATTTTTTTTGAAACACTTGGCATGGGATCACATCCCATTACTAGGTTTAAAAACTACTTTATATCAAAGAATCTCTCATGGAACATACATATTGGCCTAAATTTAATTAAATACCATTTACAAACACTAAGAAATTAGAGGCACATATGAGAAAGTGATGATGATGAAACACCTACCTCAAATTGACGATGATGATTATAAATGGTATGAAATTATTCAACAAAGATGGTGGATGTGAATATACTCAATAGGGTAGTATGAGAAACCCATTACATACCCTAACAAAGAAGAATTCCCAAAAAACAGGTTAACCACCTTTACTAAGGGTATGGTTGAAAATGAGGGGAGATAAGTATATGTAAAGTAACCAAAAATATAAGGTAAACAGGAGTCGAGTGATTACCTAGAAGGATCGACTACAAATCTGGAAGAAATCTGGTGGAAACAAATGAATAGATAAGGTTATGAGGGGGGGTTCGTGTTTCATGGGGTCTAAGTTGTGGGGTTTTCTCATGAGATATGAGGGCGTCCTAGTGGGGGTATCGTATGAGAGAGAGGGATGAGGGAGTTAGGGTGTTTTATTTTGGGGGATTAAAATAAAAGGAATTAATAATAAAATATTTCATACCCAAAATTTTAAAAAATTGGGTTAAACCACAAGGTTTATCTCACCATGCACCAATCGTGCACAAGGAAATGCATAGGAAAAACTTTCTCAGCTTGAATTCTCCTATGTGTCACACTGTTAAAAAAATTTCTCCGACCATGCCAAATGACACTATAATATTAATAGGGCCTCCCTTAATGTTTCCGTACAGTTACGCTTAACCGTGCACAACCCATGTGTAATAAAAATGCTTATAAAAAAATCATAAGTTGAAACATCCTAAATTTTTAATTATCCCAAATTAAATTTAAATAATATTAAAAAACCACCAATGTGAAATTGTTGGAATCAAAAAACCTCCCACCATGGAAATGTTTGGCCCTATAAATCCTTGGGTATTAGTAGAGGTCCAACGAAAATGAAATATAAGGAAACTTCAAAGAAAAAAATAATCCCCAATAAAGATATTTTCCTCAAAAAACCTGAACAAAAACCAATCAAATAGAAGTCCAAAAGAAACAGAGACCAAACATATATCTCCCTACTCTTTAGAAATGAACTTAAGTGGTGGAATAAATGATAAAATTTTCATTAAAAAGGAAAAAATTACCAGGAAACCATATTCCAAAAATATCCAAATGGGATCACAAAACATTTTTAGAAAAATATAACCATAAATAATTGGTTCCAAAACCACCATGGAAGGAAGTAACCTCCAAAACCCCTAGGAGACCATAAAAAATGGTTCAACCATAAAAAATTATTTCAAAACCACACCAATAGAACTAAATAAAGAACATCCCTGAATGGTAGAAAAATATAGTCACCAAAACCAAGGTTCCTAAAAACCAAGAAGCACCACCAATCAGAGAAATAACTAATTAAGAAACAATAGGGATCTATGAGAAACTGAATTGATATATATATAATAGATTCCTTCAAAAAAATATTATTCATTTTTTATTCGATAATACAATGGGTTTGTCTTTTTTTATTGAAAATATGTATCGAAGGTTATAAAGGAAAGCCTATAAAAAATTTCCAAAAGTGTAATTTTCAGGTCATGAATTATATGTATGATGTGTATGAATCATTAACAGCATGTATGAATAGGATGACACAAGTCATGAAAAATTTAAATGTTATGCAAAGAATATATGACATAAATATCTAATACACATCATGTAATATTTGAATACCAATTCCCTCTAAAAGTCCAAGTTGTGAATATGAAGTATGTCATGAGTCTCCAGTACACATTGTGAACCAAAAAGTATCCTGGAATACCAACGATTGTGGCTCTAAAAATATTCAGATAAAAGATACATAGGGGAATATTTGGATCAAGAATACATGATATGATAAGGTTACATGTCATGTAAATCCCTATCTATTTTCATACTTCTAGATTGCTACATACATACTTATGGGTACCCCTTTTCATCTCATTAATTCTCTGGGTTTTTCTTTTATTTCCTTTCCAACTCATGTTTAAACAATTCCATTTATTGTTTTAAATGAATTTAAGTGATTTTCACTATTTTTCAATCATTGTTCACATTTCTCATCTCTGTTTTCCATTTTAATTTCTGTTTTTCATTACCATTACCATTTGATAGCAGATACACACCATGTACTTGATTTTAATCATTTCAAGTAAGTTTTTGAGTGAGTTTCTAGTTAATTTGAATGCCAAATTTTTTATTATGAAATCTTAAATTGAAAAATTCTTTATTTAAAATATTCTATCAATATGCCAAGCATATTTGTAATTATTTCTCCACTTTCTATTAGTACCAACATGAGTGGATAATATTCCAAGGGAAAGGGTCGAGAGTAAGGGTTTTTATGATCTTAATAAATTTTTAAATTGAATCTTGGTAACCCTAAGAATAATAATTAGGTTAAATAATGACTATTTATTCAATTATTTTGTGCAAAAATGATCATAAGAAGTTTAAATGAACAAATCTGACCTGATTAAATTTGATCAGGCTATGATCATTAGATTATAGAAATTTATACCATAGAAGCTGAGCTTAATGAATCTAAGTTGTTATATATATCTATAACAACAAATAGTTGAATATTAGGTAGATGTTGTTGATTTGGCCCTAATCAATTTGTGATCTATGTACCACTTCACAACCTAATCCTTAAGGCTATTCCATGTTAGCCTCAAGATTATCATTTTTAACTAAAACCCTGAAATTGACCCAAATCCCCATCTTCTTCTTGAATCATCTACCAATAACTTTAGACTTAATTTAACCCCAAACCCAAATAAACCCATGAAGAATCCTACATAAAGGGTTCAAAATTTTTGGTTCCCTGTCTTCCATTTTTTCGATATAGGTTTGACCCAACACTACCACTTTACTAAGCCATTATATCAAGTGAATTTTCAGATAATAGAAATTATTATATGATCATCACCCATGAAAATTCAACAACACGTGTGGGTATGTCAAATTTTGGAACCGTTTCTAGGGAACTAGTGTTATTATTTGGCATAGGAACCTTTGACATGAACCTGGGATTACCTCACCCACCCAGTTTTCTCTTTTAATTTTTTCTTCTTTATCCTAGCCAATAAAATTTCCTTCTTGATTTTTGGCCTAGTGCTTGCATTTGATCCCCCTGACACATTCAAGGAGTGTCAATGCTCAAGAAATACACACTTTTATACTTGATATCAAAATATATATCTTTGTACACCACTCTATAAGTATGGTTGACCACAACAACAACGCATGCCCAAATTCTCCAAACATGAAATATATTTCACCTACACAGCCCATAGATCAAACCTTGAATCTGGAGTGCACCATCAAGGATTATGACTTGTCGTATTTTAGTGGTGCTACACCCAACATTGTTCTATCATTTTTCTGGGCATATAAATTCAGAATCAAACTTGGACTCATTAGTACGATCCAAAATATGGACAAGTTTATAAGATTATAGAGAGAAGATCCTCATGAGTATATCTTTAACTTTATGGAATCCTCAGATACATTTCTCACCTAGGGAGTGAACTTTTATGTAATAATATTGAGATTATCCTCTTTTCCATGCATTATAGAGCCAAGTATTGGCTAAAAATTCAATCACCCAAGTCGATCTTCACTTGGGACAATCAGTCTATAATGTTTGTAGATAAATATTTCCCCCAGGACAAACCGGGAAACTACATAATGAAATTAAAATTTTTATCAAGAAGTTAGAGAGTCATCTTGGGAGGCCTTATATTAGTTCAAGGATCTCTCTTAGAAGTAACCACATCATGTACATGATGTGTGGATTCAGCTACAAAAATTCTACCAAGGCCTCTAACAAACTTCTCATACAATGGTATATACTGCCACTGATAGAGGGATGATGCTCAAAAACCCAAAGTAGGACAAACACTTTTATACGAGGCCTCAAAAAATCAGATTCTATGGAAGAGAAACTATAGACCACCACTATATAGAATCTACCAACTAGAAGAAAATACCAATCTAGCAGCACTAGTAGTGGCCCTTACTAAGAAGTTGCAATCCTTTAAGCTACCTACTTCACCACCACCCCCTATTACTCCTATAATGGAAATTCAATATATAGATAGGAGTGGAATCCCACAACCATAACAACACTATGGGGAAAGAGTATATGAACTTTAAAGTAAAGATTGTAATTATGTTAATTATAGTAAAAAAATCCAATAATTCCAACAACCATAAAGGAATTATTAATAGAGTTTGGATCAATAGTCACCAAAAAATAATGAAGGGTACTATCAATAGAGAGTGTAAAAGAACCTCCATGAAACCAAGGACCACCCAGATACTCGCATGTGAATCCAATTCCTCAACAACCACAATATGTACCCCCAAAATATTTTTCTCTTAGAGCCTTGAAAATATTTCATCCAGCTCTGAAAAGACCACCAAAACTAGCCAATCCTTTATAATAAAATCTAGAAAATCTTTAGAATGCCTTTTTTTAAAGGTGGATTTGAGGATAACCACCGAAGAGAGATAAATTAAAAATCTAAGGGTGACCCTCAGAAACATCAAAAACCAAATGTGTCAAATCTCAAATACATTGGCTGATAGATAAATAGGTAAACACTTAGATAATATTGATACATGACCCAAGGAGGAATAAATGATAGTGGTACTAAGGAGTGGGAAAGTTATAGATTTTTATCAACTCTGTTGTGAAGAATAAAATAATCCTGATGAGACTGAGAAACATGAAAGAGTCACCAGTAAGAATGAAAATGAATACATGGATTGAACTAATCAGGATTTTTTTGAATCATTACCTCATAAAAAAGATCCAATAGAGGATAAACCTAAAGAATAAATTTACATAGCACCACCATCATACAAACCACCTATTCCCTTTCTAAAAATAACAAGGCAAGGAAAAATTGAAGGGAAATATAATACATTATTAGAAATGTTAAATAAATTACATATCAACATCCCATTTTCTGAATCTATTTCCAAAATACCTACCTATGTAAGAATATTAAAATAATTACTCTCTAACAAGAGGAAGATAGAATACTTGTATGTTATCTCCCTTAATGAATAATTTAATTCCATTGTTCAACAGAATCTTTCACCAAAGGTTTGACACTCTATAAGTTTCTCAATCCCTTTCACCATAGGGGAATTAAAATTAGAAAGATACATTTGTGATGTAGGAACCAACATTAAACTCAAACCAATGATTTTATTCATTAAGAAGGGACTCAATGAACTGAATCTAACAAGAGTAGTAATTCAATTAGATGGTTGATTAGTAAAGTATCATTGAGGTATTCATGATGATTTCCTAGTCAAAATTAGAAAATTCATTTTTTCAGCAGTCTTCCTTGTATTGGATATTGAATAATGAAAATTCCAATTATCCTAGGCTAACCATTCGTAGAAAATGGGAAGAAAATGATTTAAATTAATCAAGGGAGACTTATATTTAGTGTAGGTGATGAAAGAACTAGGTTTGACCTAGTGAATGCATATAAACATGTAGATGATTCTTTGTGTTATAAAGTTATATTTTCCATCAAAGAGAGAAATTACTACATGACTATTTAATATTATAGTGATGCACTATAACCTACTAAAAAGGAGGATTACGACCAGTAGTAAGTGAACTACACTGAACATCTGACAAGGGACATTGTCTTAACATTCACACCCTCATTCATCCATCCACCAATGATAGACCAGAAACCTCTCCCAAACACACTAAAGTACCCATTCCTAGAGATGAAATCTACACTATGGTCATCATTAGATTAGAATTGGAATGAAAATAATAGGAAATGTTTATTGAATTTTTATTAATACATATGAAATCAATTGAATGGGAGGTGGATAGCATAAAATGGATTAACCCCACAATATGAACTTAGAAGAATTTATTCGAAGGAGGTGCAAAAAAAAATGACAGACCCAGAGGTGAATCACCCCACTAATGAAGGATGTGGTTTATAAATAATTATTAATTATTTTGTAAGGATGAATATATTTTTGACCTCTAATAGTGAGTTTGTGAGTCTACTACAAGTCATTCCAAATAAAGATGACCTCACTATTGTGAAAAATGATGAAGATGAACTAATCTCAAATAAAACGACCACTAGATGGAGAGTATATATGGATTATATAAATTTAAATAATACAACCTAAAATTGTAATTTTCCCTTTCATTTTATGTATAAATTAATAGAGATATTAGAAGCACATTAATTATACTATTTTTAGGATGGATATTCAGGATATAGTCAAATTGAAATCCACCCAACTGACTACTCCAAAACTACATTCATATGTCTATTTGGTACCTTAAAGTACAGATTCATGTCATTAAGTAAGTGTAATTCACAAAAAACCTTTCAATTATGAATGAAACATATATTCCATGATATGAAATATTAATTATTTGAAGTCATTATGGATGATTTTTTTTGTTTATGAAAAATATTACAAGTTATTCTTAATAAATCTAAAATTAGTTTGAAATGCTATGAAGAAAATTTCATAGATTTAAATTGGAATAAATTACACTTTATGGTACTTGGAGGCATAGTCCCTAGATAGAAAGTGTCAAATAATGTAATGGATGTTGGGCCAGCAATGGTCAAAGTGATCAAAAAATTTCCTTAACCCTGAACTTTTAAAGGAATTTGGATCTTTCTGGGCCTTTTAGGAATCAATCACCACTTCTTAAATGATTTTGAAGATGTATCCTACCATTCAACACATCTTTTATCAAAGGATAATCCCTTTGAGTTCACTTAAGAGTGTCAGTGGGAATTTGAAATTTTAAATAATATATTGATGGCCGCCCCCATTATCATTTCACCAAAATGGGATAAAAACATTGAATTAATGTGCAATTCTAGTGACTTTTCTATAAGAGCTATCCTAGGATAGTGAGTCAACTACTTCTTATATCCTATTTACTATTCTAATTTCACATTGTGTGATGCTTCGGTAAACTAAAAAACTATATATAAGGAACTCTTATAAGTCATATATTCTTTTTAAAAGTTTCTCTCATACCTTTTTTTTCAAGGTAATTGTTTTCAATGACCATGCCCCCATTAAACATTTGTTGAGTAAAAATGATGCCAAACTATAACTAATACGATGGATCCTACTATTTCCAGAGTTTCAAATCACTATAAAAGACAATAAGAGGAATGAGAACGTTATTGTTGATCAACTATATTGACTCCCATTACCCATTATTAAGGATGATTATAATCAGAACATCGAGGTTGACTTACTTGATGAATATTTTTTCAACATAAACACAAAGGCACTCCTGTCGTTTTTTGACCTTGATAAATATCTCTCCATGGGATCAATCTATGTATACATCTCCTACAATCAATATGAAGTATTTTTAGTTGAAGCCTCACACTTCTACTAGGATGATCCACTAATTTTTAAGCATTGTGCTAAGGGATTAATGAGTAACATTATCCCGGAGGTTAAGATAAAAAGTGTACTCAACATGTATCACACATCACCAACTAGAGAGAATCATGTATAAGAACATACAATGTCCAAAATAATGAAATGTTTTTTTTCCTGACACAATATCATGATGAAATAAACTTCTATCATAGCTATGATTGACACAAACAAACTAGAACCCTCGGAAAGAGAAATTCAATTCCCCAAAACATGGTCATGGATGTAGAAATATTTTACATATTGTTATTATATTGTTTGAGTACATTATATTATTCACAGGAAAAGTTATATATCTTGGTTGGTGTTGACTAATTTTCAAAATGGGTGGAGGATAAATCCAAAAATCATGAAATAAAAAAGTGATCAAGAACTTGTTAATGAAATATATATTTTCAAGATTTGTATTTCCATAATTTATCATTAGTGATCAAGGAATTTGATTTTACAATAATGATGTCAAAGTATTACTTGAGAAGTAAGAAATCCATTACAATACAAGAATTCCCTACCACCCACAAATATCCAGGAAAGTTGAATTTTCAAATAGGGGAATAAAAAAAATCGTTGAAAAAAATGTTAACACAAATGGAATGGAATGGAGACTCAAATTAGGCAATTCAATCTAGGCACACCGTACAACATAAAAAACACACATTATCACCAGTACATTCTAACTTGTTTAAATAGATACATGCCATTTTCTAGTTGAACTATATCATCACTCATAATGTGTGTGAGGAGACCTTTAGAGATATTTTTTTATATATTTTGGACACTATCAAGTTGTACATCGATATTTTCACATTCCAATTATATATAAAACCACATGATATCATCCTCGATGAGTTTGGAATTTTAATTCACTTAAATTATTCTGACTCCATCAGCTCTCTAGTATTTATGACTCTTCATCTCAAGCTAAGAAAGTCAAACACAACCTGATTCTTGAGGATGATCTCCCAAGACCCATAGAGCATCCATGATCCTTAGACTATGAAGTGCAAACATCTATAAGGTGCTTCACTCATGATCATTCATCATGAATTAACACATTCATGGATCACTCACATAGAATCTCATGGGAGAATGAGCTAGATGGACGTCCTAATTGTCACATCATCCATTAGTAGACTAGCCATCCACATGGTGTGTTAGTTTTTTTTAATTTCATTAGCATGAGAAGTGGAATCAAGGAATACTGATGGGTGGATCCTTCATCACCCATCTTTTAAAACATCTCAATGTTTTCTATTCCTCCATTCCCCTCACATAACTAGGCCTTATGGATTCGATAAACTTCCTCCTACTCTACAAAATGGGGATACTGGGGAAGGAAAGAGAAATCAATCGATGGGAACTGAGATACATCTAGGATACTAACAAGGTGCCCAAAAACAATGTCTCCAACCTATCTTCTACCACCACCTTAGACACTACAACTGCCACTTCAATCTTAGAACCTCCCTCCTCCACCACTATTCCACAAACCATTACACACCCATACCTTACCCTAACACTTCCCACACCCCTTCCACATCCACCACTACCTTTCCCATGCCATCAACTACCCCATTATTCCCTTCTGATATATTGCTCTCACACCCATATATTCTGCTGAACCTTTATCAGATCTTCCACTACCCGGACATTCTATTATTTTCACAACCATTATTTACCATCACCACCTCCCCACCAACCCCTTTAGACTCTCACATACACCACCAACATTTCCTTCATCCACCAATTATCCCAAACCATGCTCCTCCATGAATAATCTACCCTATGAGATGATAGCCCCTACTTCCTAGTAAAAGTATTTATCAGAGTAGGCACTATGGGGAAAGGGCCCAAACCTTCCACCATTTACTGAGGTGTGTTTCATTGAACCTACTTCTAGACACATGGACACCATTAGGATCTGTACCATGTCTCCAATTCCATTGTGATATCATCCATCACCATGACACCTTTAGAGGCCATAAATGATCCCCATTCTATATCTATAGAAGAAATCGTTATGGTAGGCTAGATCAAGAGACCCACTATTTGGGAGGGTGATTCAGATTTAGTTTTCAACGATAGATCCCCCGAGTATTAGTTTTCCTTTGTACCCATCCCACATTTTTCATTCCATGTGGGTAATTTTATTTACTACTTTTATTCTATTTCACACTGATTTATCATTTCTCTATATATACATGGGATGCATATTTTTTTCTTCTAGTTGGATTATTTACATTTAATTCATTTATTAAATCATCCATTTCAATTTATTATACCTCATAAATTTCTATTGATGTACCTATTACTCCACCACCTTCCCTCCTACGTTGGATGACTTAGTATCTGGATGACATTGAGTTCTAGCTTAAGAATATTTCAAAAGAGTTCTATGATCAGAAAATATCCCCACCATAATAAGAATGAATTCTATTTTTACCTCATGAGATTCATGATTAGTAGACTTCTGAGGTGGTAAATACTTCTAAGCTTCCATGCGAGATCAATGACATAGCCACCAGTTCTTGTAGGAGGTAGTAGATTTATGAACGGTTGGACAACAATGATTGATTCCTTCGTCTATCAATTTGGTTGACAACACCATTTCTAGTGATTTATAAGAGGAAATCCATATATTTTTTTCTTTTATTTCATCCATGTGATTTGTATTTTTTTTTCTTTTATTAGAATTAAAGTTCATAAGTTTTTCATTAACTTCATTGTATGACCCTATCTGCATTTATATGACCTAATTTTCTTTAATTTTCCTTGTGAACACCTTCCTATTTCACTAGTTTCATCCTATTTAAACCCTATGAACTAATGTTCTATCTAGTTCATATATTTTCATTCTAACAAATTATGTAGGCATCCCAATATCAAGTCCAAATCTACCAATTTTCCTGATGGCATCACACTCGTACAAGGAGGTATCAATTACCTAATTTCAATTTCAAATATCCATTTCATTTTTTCTATGCTATATATTTGAAATATATCCCACTATTATTTATAGGATAGTGAAAATACTATATCATTTTAGGTATGGGGTAGTCTTTCTTGAGCTATATTGTCGATACACTTGGATTATTTCTTATTTTCATTTATCTAGGAGACATTTATTTTCTTAAATCATAATTTAAACTGGAAAACTCATAAAACACATTTAAATAAAAGAGAAATTTAGGTTGGAAATTTTTTAAATCCATGTTTTACTATTGTTTATATTTTTAAATATATTTATTAGTTTAGTAATTTAATTAAAATTCAGTTTTTTTAAATTGTTTTGACCGACTTATATCTAGATTTATACCCCAAGTGATTTGTAGTTGTTTTTGTACACTCCCATTTTCAAGAGGATTATTGACCCAAAATTTCATATTATTTTCTAAACATATTTATTGAGAGATAATTGGGGCATGTAAACCTATCATAACTTATATTTAGATCTTATCGAGAATATTTTAAAAAAATTACATTTTTAATATGATTGAGGAAATATTTTTTAGCCACTTTTTATTTAGACCTAACATGAATTTTTACTTCATTACTATATATTTTCAATGAATAAACTAGTTATTATGGATCCGTTTCAAGAAAATTTTCCCTTCCTACCCTGATCTTGGTATTATGAATGATTATATATTGAACAAGTGTGGGAGAATTTTTAGCTAATGGAAAATAGGATGTTGTTATCAACGAAATGTAATGTTACACTTTCACTGCTGATATGATGTGGTCCATGATTACTCGTTTCATTTTCTTTGCCTACGCAGTTTCATTGAAAAGATATATATAAGGGAAAAAGAAAAAGAAAACGATATTAAGTTGTGTATTAGGAGGGTCAAAAATCACAATTACTATACTGATGAATCCTCTAATGGAACATATGTGATTAGGGGACGGATGTGAGATCTAGTCTGAACATTAATTTTGAAAAATAAATAAAAAGAAAATAAAAATGAAGAAACATGGTACATTTTTGACACAAACATGATATACTCTTGGATCCACCCTGAGTGGTTAAGAGCATGGGAACCTTTTGATATTTAGGTAGTTACATTGTTACACTATCCATGACTTTTATGAAATATACTTTAGAGCTTAACCTCCCTATAAGATGTATTTTTACCACCTTCCCACCTACCCTTAGCATTAGATTCATATGATCCTTTTTTTTCTAAAGCCCTCACGATTGAATTTGTATTTGTATTTACGAAGTTGAAATGTTAGAACAAATGAAATCCTATGGTTATAAACATGTATTCAAGATATTGTCATAACTATTGTAACATTTTTACCCTATGTGATGAGAGAAAATTAATTATGAGATAAATTGAGAAATGGGTATAGAATTTAAGAAACAGTTATGAAATTTTAATCAAAATAATACAGAATCTAGATAAAGAACTGAACTATGAGGCATGACTGATTTTTTATTTATTATTAATTCTTGAAGACTGTATTTTTTTACTTAAAATTATTTTTTTTCTGGTTGTAATGATTATTTATAATTTTAAAATTGTTTCTTTTGACATCCCTGCTGAGATTCTTTTTTCTTGAGGACAATAAATTATTCAAGTATATGGGAATCTGATAAGATAAATATTTATATACATATGGGATTTAATTAATTAATTATTATTCATGTCTTATTCAATTATTAATGAGGTTTTTATTTGTTTTGGTAGAAAACAGTTATCCATGACTACAAAGGAAAAGCTGTCAAAAAGGCCAAAATTGGAATTTACACATCGTGGAGAACAAACATGACATGTACGCATCATTCATAGTACTTTTGAAGAGGATGGAATAATTCATGGGTAATTTAAAAGTCATAAAAACAATACATGATGGAAATCTAAAAAATGCATCATTTAAAATTTGAATGCCACTTCCTACTCAAAGTTCATGTCATGAAGAAGAAGCATGTCTTGAGTCTCTAATACAAACCATGAACCAAAGAAGTATCTCCAAAAATTAAAAATTCTAGCCATGAATGTTTCCAAATAAAAGATATGTGGTGAAATATTTGGATTGAGAATACATTACGTGAGAATTTTACACATCATGTAAATCCCTATCTATTTACATACTTCTGGATAGCCACATACATACTTCTAGGTAGCTGTTTTAATATAATTTTTTCTCCAGTTTCACTCTTTATTTCTTTTACAACTCATGTTTTGGTTGGAGTAGAGTACACAACAGGGGGGTGAATTGAGTCCCAATAAATATTTCTTCTAAAATTTGGTTCTTTAAAAAATTTCCCACAATTAAAAATTTAATCGATGTCATTTTGTAGTGAATTTATAAGAGTCCTGAATATTAAATTAACTTCTCAATATATTGATTAGTTCTTAGCTATACTAACCTAAGGATTTATATAACTTTTGAAACTAACCTATAGGTTCAAAACTATTATAAACAATTGCAAAACTAACTATCAATGTTTTAATTTGTTTGAATGATTTTTTTATAAAACATAATAAATGAAACTAACAATAGAAACAGAGGAATTTAAAACAAGTGGTTCAGTCTCAAGAAGATACTTAGTCCTCTCCACATGGTGATAACTTACCACCAAGAAATTTAAATTAATAAAAAAAGTTTGATCCACACCCTCGATTGGGGTTCACAATAGAACACAAGGCTATCCAGGTCACCCTTGAACTCTACCGCTGCTCTTCATGGGAAAAAAAATTAACATGTCACATGTGACCTATTCCACTTTTCTACATGGGATGAAAATGGATAAATTTAGTGTGTGATTGAGGATATCAAGTATCCTCCAGTCATGAACATGAGTTAGTTTGTGTGTAGCAGATAGATACACGCACTGATCAAAAATATAAAAAAGTGAACACATCCGAGCTTAAAGATGAAGAGTTAGGTTTATAAGGCTCTATGTGTTATGCAGTGAAGCTCTGGACTCGTTGGATGTAGTGGAATTAAAGTTTGAGTCATATTCTGAATGTTGACTCCAAAACAAAGGATTGTATCCTATATGTTTTGGCCTCGAGGAGTATGAGATGTTTAGCATCTTATTCTAAATATTTTCAGGTTATCTTAATAGGTTTTGCTTTACTTCTTGATCTACTCATATGTTCTTTCTTTTGAGTTATTAGGTTCTTGAAGTATGCTCAAGAGTTGTTGGAGTTATTCTATTTTTCATGCTTTCTTTTCATGCTGTTATTCTATATATATCATTTAATTATCTAGATCATTATCCTTTTATCCTTCGAGGTCCACTAGACATAAAGATCTCCCCAAATTTATGTACTTCATAATTTTCTATGAGTATCCTTCAAGCAACATTAATTAATGTTAGAAGCATTAATTTATCGAAATATGACTGTTAGATATAAATTTGAATTAATAAAATAAAAATAGTATTTATGACCATCAATGAGTGATAATTATTGGGGAGTCATTTTAATTATTCTATCATCATCGGTGACTCTCTATATTGGTGAGTCATTTCCATTAGTATCGGTGACTCTAGGAATCAGTGAGTCATTTGTGCTATCGGTCTACCCCGACATTGGTATGTTGTCAACAGCGACTCATTTTGAAGTATCAGTGTGTCTCCCATCAGTGATTCATCCATCGATAAGTCCTTTGAACAATTGTTTCATTTCCCATTGGTGATTCATCCATTAGTGAGTTTCTTGAACTATCAGTGTGACGAATTATAGGTGACTTGTACATCGGTGTATCGTTTATTCTATCAGTGAGTTTTACATATGGGTCTTCTTTGATCGGTGAGTCCTCATCGGTTAGTGAACCATTGGTGACTCCTTTGAAACAATCAGTGTGAGAGACTTTGACAACATACAAAGTGTTTCTTATATAGAAAAGTACCAGATTAAGTGAAATTCATAATTGTATGTAAATAAACACTTGTAAATATATTGAAACATAAATACCCATAATTTATTGACATATTGAAATGTATTATACCATGTGACATTATTTATTTATTTATAAATATTCATTTCCATGATTAACAATAATTATAACATAATATGTGAATTATCATGATTCTTAAATTGTCATGATTTGTGATTATTAAAACAAATATCTCAAAAAGGGTCCAACAATCTCTCCCATTATGATAATCACAAATAACGGAGATAATGAGTTATACAAGATGTTATTGAATAAAAATTACTTGACTGAGTATACCAACTGTGAGTGTGAATTATCAATATAACTATAAGGTCTTACCTTTTAATCTACCCCTTAATTATTGTATCCGAGCATATATAGAGGATTATTATTCTCCCCCTTAGTTAGTTGTATTATATTATATTAAAGTAGGAATATTTATATATTCTCTGTTGATTACATGCCATCATTCATATTCTAGAGATAGTCCCCGCCCCTTAGGTTAAGATTTTATGACATCCATAGAGTTTATTCCATCCATAGATTTCTCACACCATCTAGAGATTTATCCCCCTTTTGGGATTAGAAAAAAGGGAAAAATAAACATAAATAAGAAAGAAAAATAATACAAGGAAACCTATAACACATTGAAGTCAAAATTATATTCACTAAAGGACAAAGAGTGCATCTATCAAAAGAAAAGTACAAATCCCAATCAAAAACTGATCCACAGAGAAGGTATAGGAGGTTGAGGAGCTTTCCCTTTGTATGATAGGGCAATTGTGGGTTCAAAAGGTGGTGCTGTGGATGTAGGAAGGGCTGATAAAATGGCGACACTTGCTTAATAAATTCCTATAGAAACATTGGAGGAAATTATTTGTCTCTGCTCTGAAAAAATATGACTTGAGGTGTCTCTTGGATCACTATTCAGATCTGAGATAAATCTTGAGACACTATCATATGAGAAGGAGGGAGTAAACCAAGTCTGATGGATGCAGCTGTAGGGACCACTATATCCTCAGACTGTACATGCAGGTTGGGCTTCAAAATCTTGATAAAATCATTTATGATTCCTCTCCCATACTTTATGGCGTTCTCGAAATCCTTATGGTTTTCCATGAATTTTTCCAATGTGGGAGTAAAATCCTTCAACGGGCTCACTTGATTCTAGAATTCCCTAGTAACTGGTGGAATATTAATGTTATAATCCTTGTACTTAAAGTTGTTATTCAAATCATGCATTGTTTAAATTTTAGAAAAGTACTTATCAACTTTTTTTCGGATATCCTTTTGAGTCACAAATTCTTTATTTGTACATTGTCTCACCATGTTATATAAAAGGTCACTATTCCATATTCAGTTTAGCAATGGTCTCGTTATCAAAGTCATTATGAATGGACATCATCTCTTATCTTATTAAAGTCTAAAATGACCCCATATCAGTAGAAGGCCTGGTAACTCTAGAATTGGATGCACCTGATATCATTTTTCCATGATCTTCCTTCATCTTTTTCAAATCATCATTATGTATATGTGTAACAAGGGTCCTAAGAGACTTATTAAAAAAACTATGTTTAGTTCTGAAATCATTGGTTAGAGATACCATTTCATGTCTCATTTTATTCACTTATTATCCTAGAACTGTATTATTTCTAATAATGGTCTCAGTTGTAGTGATTAGGTTTGTTTGTATCTCTTAAATTAAAAGTCATGCAATCCTAGAATCATCTGCCTCTAAAATAATATTTCAAGTAGAAACTTCATTTATGACTATAATAGAGGATATCACATATTAATATATATCAGCATTGAGTTGTTCGATATTGGACATGATGAAATATTCACTAACCACTAAAGGTACAATAGGCTCATCACTAGTAGGCAGGGCAGGTGAAGTAGGAGCAGTCGGTTCCACATCAGCTTATGGAGTAGGAGGAGCTACCATATCCCCATCTGAATCATAGTCCAGCCCAAAAAAATATATACTAGATTTCTATTCCACTCACTAGAACAAGTCCAATCTCTAGCCTCCACAGTATCAATTCTCACTATTCTACATTGAGCTATTGATACAATATGATATTCTTCTTCTTCTTCATGACCTCTATATGCTTGTGGTTGTCCCTCATTCTATGGAATAGGTGCAATTTGCGCTTCTGCTTATTCCTCTTGACGTCCATCCATAATATAAAAATGCTCCTAAATGATATATTGAACATCATTAGGGTGGTCATGTCCATATTCATGTCCAACATCTCATTGAGTATGATCAGCACAATCACCATCAACCTATCTACCAGCCACATCATCATCTCTAGGCATAGACACCGCACCTAAACTGACTACATCTTGTATTTCTTTCAGTGAGTCAATCACATACTCAACACCACCATCATCTTAATAATCATCATCATCCTCATCGACATCCTCATCATCACCATGTGTCTTACTTATATAACCTTCAACTCAAGAGACTTCAATCTCTTTCTCATCATCATCTAATAAAGGTTCATTTGAAGGTAACTCTAATGGCCAACTTGAAGGTCCATATGTCATGTCTCTAGGGATTTCATAAATATATGGATCACTCTTATCATCTATATGAGACCCCTATTATCTTTTCAACTAATGCTCAGTTTTTTCTTCATCTGAATACACAACCTTCTCACCAGGTTTAAGACACAGATCAACTTTATCCCTTGGTTTTGTTGGATAATCAATAGGATTATAATCCTCATACAATATCTCCTAACATTCTACCCACATTATCCTCCATGTGTACTAAAATATTTTCATCCTTTTATAGATATCTTTGTATAGGAAGAAACCACAACATGCAGTAATCACCTCATATACATCCTCTACACATCGTGGCTTCTTCAACATTGTAGAAATCATTAATAGATAATTTAACAATGTTTCTTTTTTGTAAGGTTTGATAATTTCACAAATATGTACCATAAGGTACCTACAGAGATTCAATTTCACAAAATTATTCAACAAATAATGTAGAAATACATGCTGATACTTCATGGAAGCAAAATATCACTTCCTTGGGAATATTTCATATTGGATAAATTTGAATTGCATTATGGCCTCTCCATCTAATTTTTTAGTTATTTCCATCCATGATTCCTCATTTCTAGTAAACTATTTTAATGGCTTGTGAAAATAAAATAAATTTGAGGGTGGTGGAATGTTACCTAGGTAGTCAGTAAATATGATCTCACGAGGCATCCTCAAGAATTCAACCCACTATCTTGAAGAAAACAAAATTTCTTTACCTTTAGCAATGATTTCATCCGATCCTCCTCATATCTTTTCAAAAACAATTTTATCTTGAGATAAAATTGGTGTACTACCTTGGGATAGAAATGTCTCTCCTTATATTCAAACCAGCTAATCCACCCTTGTGATTCCTGAACTTTTAGCATGAGAGACTTGCTCGATAACAACCATTCAACAAACACTTCTTTCTCAGGAGTTACCATGAAGCTTCCCAACTCTGAATTTAATGAACTTGAGGAACTACATTTTTAACCTTTATAGTGCTTATCAAATGAATATTCACATAGTCCTTCCATCACATGCGTTTTACAAGCCATTTTTAAGGTTCAGGTTCGAGTAAGGATGTCGAATGGTCAAAGGTTCAAAGGTATATTGGGTAGTGAAAGGTCAAAAGGTATAACTAGTGTGGATCAATTTAATTATTTCATTTTGGGATTTTACTTATGAAAAACCTAAAATAGAATAATGGTAAGATGAAAAATAATGAAACTATGTCATTTTACTTAAAATATATAAGTAGATAGATTTATAAAAAGGTTCATGATGGTATCTATTTTACTCTAACTATATTGGACTCACTTGATCGGTTTCAGCTGATTGGTTTCATCTAATCGGTTTCACCTGATCGGTTTCACCTGATCGGTTTCACCGGATCGGTTTCACCTGATCAATTTCACTTGATTGGTTTCATACAATTGATTTCACCTGATTATTTTCACACAATAGGTTTCATACAATCTATTTCTCCTAATTGGTTTGCCCGAACTGGTTTCACCTGATTGGTTTCACATGATTGGTGTCGCAATGATCAGTTTCATAGACAAAAAAAAATTCTAAGGGGATAAGGTCAGATAGCCATTAAAGATTTATCATTCCTAGTTTATGTCTAATATAGCTCATTCTCTTAGAGTTTAAGGGTTTTGTTAAAATGTCTGCAAGTTGGTTTTGAGTCCCAATAAACTGAAGAGTTATATCACCTTTTGGTTAGTGGTCTCTCAAAAAGTGAGGTGTCACATCAATATGTTTTGTTCATGAATGAGAAATTGGATTTTTAGAAATTTTAATATTAATTTTATTGTAAAAATTTATAATGATATATCTGAATTGAAATCCATAATCTAATAATGTGTGTTTCATCCACACTATTTTTTCACAGCAACTACCAGCAACAATGTACTCTTCTTCAGCAGTTGATAATGAAACATAATTTTTATTTTTTATCACACCAAGAAATTAGATACTTTCCCCAAAATTGATATGTTCAAGAGGTGCTCCTTATATCTAATTTACACCCACCAAAGCCAGCATAAAAATAACTAACCTTATCAAAAGGTTGTCCTCTAGGTTAGAACATTCCATGATTAGTTGTAGATTTGAGATACTTGAAAAATATTTTAACAACATTTAAATGAGACTCTTTTGGTTTTTCGTGAAATATTACAGACATTAACACACTAAACATGATATCTGGCCTACCAGTAGTTAAGTAAGGAATACTCCCAATCATTCCTCTATAAGCAGTTCGATTAACAGATTTCCCATTTTCATCAAGATCCAGCTTTCAAGTAGAACTCATAGGTGTTTAACTAATTTTAATTCCATCAAATCCATATCTTTTGAAAAATATATTTGGTGTATTTAATTTTATTTATAAAAATACCTTCTTTGTTTTGAAATATTTGAAAACCAAGAAAATATTTAAGTTCACCCATCAAACTCATTTCAACTTCACTTTGCATCATTTTTTAAAAATAATTACATAAATAATTTTTAGAAGAACCAAAAATAATATCATATACATAAATTTGAGATACTAAAACATATTAAGAAATTATTTTTATAAATAAATTAGTATATGAAACTCCTTTTTTAAACATTTTTAAAAAATATAGTTACATAACATATCATACCAAGCTCTTAGAGCTTATTTCAAACCATAACTATTTTTGTAATTTTGAAAACATGATTTGGAAAATGTGATTTTGTAAAAGCTAGGGGTTGTTCAAGAAAAATATACTCAATTATATAACCATTTAAAAATTCACTTTTAAAATACATTTTATAATGTTTTAAATCCAAGTGTGATGCATAGGAAAGTTAGATTCTAATGGCTTTCAGCCTAACTACTGGTGTAAAGGTCTACTCATAATCAATTCACACTTTTTGATTATTGCCATGTGCAACCAATCTATCTTTTTTTAACTATATTTATAACTTCATATATTTTATTCCTAAAAACTGATTTAATTCCTATGGTCAAGGTATATTTTGGTCTATCAACAAGATTCCAGACATTATTTCTCTCAAACTAAATATGCCCTTCTTGCATATCGATAACCCAAAATTCATCATTTTTTGCATCATTGATATTTTTAGGATCAACTTGTGAAAAGAATGGTTTAAGTTCAACCATATTTCTCAAAGAAGCTCTAGTTTGTGTTCCTTTACCTATATCTCCAACTACAATATATAAGGTATGGTTTTTAAGGGTTCTAGTTGGTCTAATAAAAGTAGGGCTAGTTATTTCTGGTTCATCACTTGGTTCTATATCATTATAGCTAGAATCTATAGAATTTCTAGAACTGGATGTTTTATTAGATTCCTTTATTGTATGGTCAGAGGGTTTAGTATTAATGTCTAGATTGGAAATATCCTCTTTATGATTCTCTAGAAATATCTTAGGTTCTTGTGGATCTGTTTCATCAAACATGACATGTACAAATTCATACACACATTTGTTTATCTTATTAAAGACTCTATATTAATTTATTTATGTATAATTTTGAAAAAAATATTCCTTCATCACATTTAGAGGCACATTTATCTAGATTATCATTAGTGTTAAGAATATAAACATTACATCCAATCACTTTAAAATAATTTACTTTGGGTTTCCTATTATTCCAAAACTCGTAAGAATTTTTTTAAGGATAGTTCTGATTAGGGATCTACTTATTATATAACAAGATTTATTAAAATATTCAATGAAAAAAATAAATAGGTAGGTCATATTCATTGAGCATAGTTCGAGCAATTTTATATAGGGTTATATTTTTTTGTTCCACTACACCATTCTGTTGAGGTGTCCTAGGGGTAGAGAAGTTATGCCTATAGCCATTTTGTGAGAAAAAAGATTCAGAGTCTTCATTTTCATACTCAGATCCATGGCCACTTCTCACAGATTTAATTTTAAGTCCACTATGATTTTTTATAGTCTTAGCATACTTGGTAAAATGATAGAAAGGTTCACTTTTTTGAGCTAAGAAAATGGTCAAAGAATACCTAGATTGGTCATCTAAAGTATTGTAAATGTATTTCTCACCATTGATACATGAAACTCTAGATGGTCCAAAAAATTCCATGTGAACAACTCAAGAGGTTGAAAACATGTAACTTCTTTCTTTGGTTTGAAAGAGATTTTGTATTGCTTTCTCTTTTGACAAGGATTTCACTCTCTATTATCTAAAAACTCTAGTTTGGGTAGGTCCTTATAAAAACCCCTTCTAGATATTTTCTTAAGGGAGTGTACATTGCAATGTCATAATATTCTGTTCCAGAGCCAAGACTCTTTGTGAAAGGCCCTTTGGTAGGAAACATTCTGTGATGCTAGTGTGTCTAAATTTACAGCATATATATTATCATCTCTAAGATAAGTAAAAACCAAGTTATTTTTGGAATAAAAAACATGGTGTGAATAATTTTTATATATTAAATTAAATCCATCATCACACAGTTGATATATTCTAATAATGTTATAATGTAATCCATCAATATATAGTACTTTGGAAATTGGAATAGTGTTATGTTTACCAATCTAGCCTAAGCCGATGATTTTTACTTTACCATTGTCACAAAATGTGACCAGTACTCCATAAATCATGATGATATTATTTAATCTTGAGTAATCTCCTATCATGTGTCTTTAATATCCACATTCCAAGTACTAAATATTTCAACAAGAACTCTTTAGGCATTTTACCTAAAAAATGATTCATCCTAGAAAAGATTTTGTTACCCATATTTTGTTGTGTCTAGAAACATTAGTAATAATGGACTTAGTAACCCAAACATGTCTTATAAATTTCCTATATATATAAAGTTATGTATTTGAAAAATAAACATTATTTGGTTTAGAAGAAATTGATGCAGAAAAAGATTCTTCAGAACTGAAACTTATAGTAAAATATTTATTTTTAGATAGAGAAGAAGATTTTGTAGATTTAGTTATAAATTGTGTTTTAGATATATTTATTTGACCTGGTAGATATCATATTCTAGTACTATTCCTAGGAGCTATATTCTTACCAATTAATTGTGTAAGTGTGTTTTTTTAATTTGTACTGTTTTCTAGATCCTTCTTTAATTGATAATTAGACAACATTAGGTCATTATTTTAATTTAGTAGTTTTTTATTTTTTCTCTTTATCGATATTAGATTCAGATTTAATATTTTCTGAGGGTGTACGTTATTTATTTAATGATTTATACTTATCATTTATATCATTATAGGTTTCTTCTTACATATTACAATACTCAAACAGATGATCATTTATAATATTTTCATATTCATATTCATCTCAAGTGTAATAGTCATTAGTTATTAAGGAGTTTAATATTACTTCTAAGGTATTTTTCATAAAGAACATGTTTTCCATATCTTCATTCTCTTTCTAAGAAGAAGAAAACTCACTGGAGATGTCCTTAGATGCACTATAGGTGGAGTTAATTTCCTTATTATATTTACTATCTTTATACTCATACTTCATTTTATAATTTAATTTATGACAATCATCTTTGACATGCCTTCTCTTTTTTCATTCATATCAAACTATTTCTTCAATTTTTAGGATACTTCCAATCCTTTGAAAAATTTCCTATATTGTCATATTTTCTTTTATAGTTTGGTTTCTTAAAGAAATTTTTCTTTCTGTAATATTGTATGAATCTCTTGGACAGTTGTTCCATTTCCTCACCCCAATCTGAAGCTGGTTCTTCAGTACTTGTTCTCTCAACAGTAGCTTGAAATTTCACTTTTTATTTTCTCTAGGAAGTGGCAGTCTTGAATGCTATATATTTTCTCTTTGGATCTTACTTCCCTTGATTCACCATTAGTTTCTCTTCATACATCATTAATTTTCCAATTAGTTCCTTTATAGGAATATTATCAATTTTCCATGATTATTTTATGGAAACTAATGTCTCTCGTCATCTCTCTAGTAAGAATCACAAAATCCTCATGATCTTTTCCAATGTTGTGACAACACTTTTTAAAGAAATCATGGTATTCACAATTTCATTTAACATGAGATACATATCAGAAATAGATTAATCAGGCTTCATTCTAAAATTTTTATATTTAATCTTATAAGTTTTTAAAATCACTCCAAATCCCCCTCTTGAGATATTCATAACCCTTTGATACCAAATGTTGGTCGGATAGAGTACTCAAGAGGGGGTTGAATTGAGTCCCTATATTTTTTTCATAAAAATTGGATCTATGAAAAAATTTACCCAATTAAAAATATAATCCAAGTCAGTTTGTAGAAAATTTATAAGAGTCTCAAATGTTAAATTAATTTCTCAAGAGATTGATTAGTTATCAGTTATACTAACTGAAATGTTAATATAACATTTGAAACTAACCTACTAGTTCAATATTATTATAAACACTTGCTAAAATAGCTATCAGAGTTTTATTTTTTCATAATAAAATTTTTTATAAAACATTGAAAAAGAGAATAACAGTAGGCACAATGGAATTTAAAACAAGGGGTCCAGTCTCAATCAGAGACTTAGTCCTTCCCACTTGGTGATCACCTACCACAATGAAAATTAAAATAATAAACAAGTTTGTGCCACACCTTGGATCTGGGTTCACAATAAGAAACAAGGTTTCCTAGGTCACCCTTGACCTCTACCACAATTCTTCATTTAAAAAAAATAAAATGGTCACACAAGGCCTATTCCACAGTTCTACATGGGTAGAAAATGTATAAATAGAGTGTGATATTGAGGATATAATGTATCCTCTTGTTATGCACAGGATTCAGTGTGTGTGTGCAGAAGAAATTTACACACATAGCTCAAAAATATAAATAAATGAACCCAACATATATTAAA
Source organism: Viscum album (assembly GCA_963277665.1). NCBI lineage: Eukaryota > Viridiplantae > Streptophyta > Magnoliopsida > Santalales > Viscaceae > Viscum > Viscum album. Next base: position 157,196,829 of record OY728138.1, read on the forward strand.
TATGAAGAGTTTGGTTTATAAGGCTCTATGTGCTATATAGTGAAGCTTTGGAATCATTTGATGTAGTGGAATTGAATTTTGAGTCCGCTATTGGAATTTGACTCCAAAATAGAGGGACGTAGCCTATATATTCTAGATTCCAGAAGTATGATATGTTCAACTTCTTATTAGAAATATGTTTATGTTAGCTCAGTAGGGTTTTCTTGACCTCTTTATTTCCCTATATGTTGTTCCTTTTGAGTTCTTGGGTTCTTGAAGTATGCTTGATATTTTTATGAATTCTTCTCTTTTTCACTCTTTCTTTTCTTATTGATCTTCTCAATATATATTTTAATTATCCAGATTATTATACTTTTATCCTTTGAGGTCCAGTAGACTTAAATATCTCCCCACATGCATGTACCACGTATTTTCCTCTCAATATAATACAAACAACATTAATTATTGTCTGATGCATTAATTTATCTGAATATGACTATTATATATAAATTCGAATTAATAAAATAAAAATAGTTTTTATGACTATCGGTGAGTCATAAGTATCAGTGATTCATTATCAATGGTCTATCAAACTTAGTGACTCTCGATATTAGTGAGTCCTTTCAATCAGTATCGATGAATCTGGTCATCGACGAGTCATTTGTGCTATCGGTCTGTCCAGGCATCAGTTAGTCTTCGTCAGTGACTCATTTTGAACTATCTTTGCGTCACCCATTAGTGAGTCATCCATTGGTAAGTCCTTTGAACTATTGGTGTGTCACCCATTAGTGAGGCATCCACCAGTGAGTCACCTGAACTATCAGTGTGACCGATCATCGGTGACTTTTCCATCCGTGCGTCGTTTGTTCTATCGGTGAGTCCTGTATGAGTGTCATCCTTGATCGGTGATTCCTCATCGGTTTGTCTGCCATTAGTGACTCCATCGAACCAATTGGTGTCAGAGACTTTGAGAAACATTCAAAGTGTCTGTCTTATACCGAAAAAAACCATATTAAGTAAAATTCATAATTTCATGTAAATATACACTTATTAATATATTGAAACATAAATATCCATAATTTACTGACTTCTTGAATTGTATTATTCCATATGACATTATTTATTCAATAATAAATATTCATTGACATGACTAAAATTAGTTATAACATAATATGTGAATTATCATGATTTGTAAATTGGAATGATTTGTGATTATTAAAAAAACCATCTCATGAAGGGTCCAACATCAAGTTCAAACAATTCATTTTTTTGTTTTAATTGAATCAAAGTATCTTTCATCATTTTTTAATCGGTATTCATCTTTCTCATCTTTATTTTCAATTTCATTGTTGGTTTCCCATTTCCATTACCATTTTACAGCATATATACACTATATTATTTCTTTATTATCATTTCAAGTAAGTGTTTGAGTGAATTGAAAATTTATTTAATGTGAATCTGTTTATTCTAAATTATCCAATTGCAAACTTCATTATTTCATCTATTTTATCAAGCATGTCAACAATTATTCCTCCAATTTTTATTAATACTCACATGAGTGGTTAATACACCTAGGGTAATGGTCTAGAGTAAGGTTTGTTATGAACATAATAAATCTATAAAATGAAACTTATTAACCCAAAGCCTAGTAATATATTAAAACAATAAATATTTATTCAATTGTTTTGTGAAACCCTAACTTTGGGAAGTCTAAATGAACGAATCCGACCAGATTGAAGTTGAGAAGGCTATGACCATTATAATGTGACTATTTCTACCATAGATGACGAGATCAATGCATATAGGTTTATATTTACATCCTAGCCAAGTGACTGTTGCATCCTGGATAGATCTTTTTTTTAACCATAATAAATTAGTGATCTATGTACTGCTTCATATCATAATCCCTAAGACTATCCCAAGTTAGGAATTGGATTATCCTTTTTACCAAAAACCATGAAATGGACCCTGATCCCTATCTTCTTCCTGAATCCTAAACTAGTCTTAATATATTCAATTTAATTCCAAACCCAAATCAATTAGCGAGGAATACTATATAAAGGGTTCAAAATTAGGGGTTCCTTGTCATCCAGTTTTTCTTGAGTTTGACACAACACTACCATTTTACTATGAAATTGTATCAAGTGTAATTTGGGATAAAAAAATTATAATACGATCATCATATATGAAAATTACATGACACCTACAAGCGAGTAAATATAACCTAAGGGTCACATATAGTATCTGAGGGTGTTCAAATCCAACTTTTAAAAATATTGTACTATTAAAATTTGGATGGAAAAAATAATCTGGTGGAATCCACAACACAATCAGAAACAAAACTACACCCCATGTATCCAAGAATTCAGCCTAGGTCCTCATTTTTGAGCTATAAACCAAAACTTTCATATGGTCAACACCACACAAGGGTAGAAAAAAACATGAAACGTGGAACAAACACATTCCCATGGGAAACACCATCCTCGTTGAGGAATCAAATAAGATCCAAAGAAACACCAGTTCAAGGATTTATAATTCCAAAACTGCTCTAAAACTTAATGATCATAATTCCCAAAAATGAATCATTATCCAAAAAGATGAAACCAAACACCAGAAGGTTTCTCCAAATTATGTCCACTCACCCATCAAACCTCAAAAGAGAGCTCACAAGGGGGACTATAAAAAAATGATCCTCACTGATCCTTCCATTAACCAAAATTCACGGGTATAAACCAATATTCTTAAAAATATACAATGGAACCATTAAAAGAACATTTTCTCATGAAAAACCAGAATAAATAACTCTAAAAAGAAAACCACAACTCCACTACAAATTCATCCAGGGTGGTGTTTAAGATAAAGAGAAAGGAACCCTAAGATAAACATTCTTTTTTCATACTAGTCCTTCCTAGTGGGGAGAAGGACTCACACCAAACAGCCCAAGACATAGACCCTCATGTGTTCATGTACCCTAAAACACATTAAGCTACCCCAAAATGAAAGTGGTAAACAAACCAAAATCTATACTAAAACAAGAAATGATTTACCAAAATCATGTTTTGAATACCATAAAACCCATAAAATTGGGCCCTCTTTATTTAAAAACCAAAAAGAAATCATTTTAAAACTTTAAACTCAAATCCCTCACTTGACTTGGTTAATTTTAAAATTTTTCCAAAACCATTTTTAAAATGAACACCCCTTATTTTAAAACCAAAACACCATTCCGAGTTTTAAAATAAATCCAACACCTTCAATTTTGAAAAAAAATTTCAAATCACATTCCCTTTTAAAATAAACTCACCAACTGTAAAATCCCAATAATGATAAACAATAAATTTGGAAATCACTAGTTTCCTTTAAAATAGGAAACCCATTTTTAAAACACGGTGTGTACTTGATTAGAAGAATCAATCAAACAATTTTTTCCAAATTCCAAAATCAAATCAACTATTTAAAAACATTTAGGAAACCATCCTCTTTTTTATAAACAATACATAAGGACTTGTTTCAAAACCAAAAGCATTTCCCATGAAATACATTTTTCACACACACAAAATGAATTTCACGTCACTTATGAAAACTACATAAAAAAGGAACAACAAAATAATCAATCAAAAATAGATCCAAAGCCGGTAACTTATCACAAGACCAATCATGACCCTTTTCCCATTGCCCCAACATACAATAATTCCAAGGATCGAGGTTCCTAAATAGAGAAACAATAAGGATGTGGAACCCAACCTGACATGGCCACATACCAATCCTGAAATGGTTCCTAAAGCATGACTATAATCAATCGCTTTGTTATCGTATAGTTTTCTAGACCATACAAACTGACCTTATGTATTTACATCCTTCTTCATTAGTATCCTATAACATCACATTAGAACCAAAAGGGAAATAAATACGTACTGATGTGGGTCAAAACACCACCTCAATAGGCATTAACCATAATACAACAACACTATCAAATGAAAACCCAAATTCAAGGAAAATTATAAATGTCCATGGAAACATGAGGCTTAGGGCGAGAAAGATCTCGTGACACTCTCCCCACACCAATATCATAAGTCATAAAAACCTCATTTTATAATTACTAACACCCCAAATAAAAATGGAATTCCAATGTCTTATTATTATTTGCAAAAAAGAACCCAAACCTCTTCTAATAACATTTGAAATGCACTGGTGTGGGAAGTCCATTCGACAGATGCCCAAATCAGCCTGCCACTAGCCTGAAGTGTGTTCCCATTCCCCATGGTTTTACAACAAGTGTCTTGAAATCAAAATAACACACTTGGGAATGGTTTTACAAAATAATCAGAGTAAAAAATAGCAGCAGGAAAATAATAAAAATTCCGTATGATTTGTCCATAAAACAAATGTCTATGCCAGAGAAAAAACAATAAATAAACCATATATAAAAAATAGGTAAGTAGTAAACAAAAATGATCACTAAAAAACCCCATAACCACCCTAGTATCCCACTCCTACATGGTAAATATTCATGAAAATGGATTTTATTTTCCCACTAGCAGCTATAGTTACCCTCTATTAATAGAATGTTGTGAAATACTAAGAGTCAAAAGTAAATCAAGTAAAGGGAACAACTTGACAAACATGCAAAGAAAATAAATGAAGGTCCTACTAAAAATAGTTATATGGATATATGGATGAATTCCATAAAATAAATTAATCCCCTATAATCACTAGATAAATCAAGGCCCAAAGGGTGGTTTGAAGGGGAGACAATAACCTAAAACTAAGATAATAACATAGGTTTGAGAACATAAATATTCAGTAGGCCACCACTACTCGTTGAAACTAAGAATAAAATTTCATATTGAATCCTAGAAATTATATTTTGAAAAAAAGTAAAACAAACATTTTCTATATAATTTTAAAAAATAATTAATGGGAAATCTTAGGTGTGCTAAAAACTCTTTTCCTTAATTTTTCATAATTGGAAAAAATCGATTGGAAAACAAATTTCTCCTTAAACCAAACCATTTGAGTAAAATAAAATTTTAATGTCCCCCATGAAAACCCTCTAAAAGAAATCTATTTTAGAAATATACACATCAAAACACAAATAGGCTTCAAACTATCATACTATTATCCAAAACAGGATTGAAAACTAACCACTTATAAAATTAGGCTCAATGTCCTAAAACCAGTTTTAAAAAATCACACACACTTGGACTTTCAAAACAAACCATTTCCCACTTTTCTCACTAGAGAAAACTTTTCAAACTCATTTCTAAAAATATACTTGAAAAATAAACATTAAAAATATAATTTTTTTCTTTCATTAGAATTAATAATTCAAAATCCCTTAGAAAATAATTTGTAAAGTAAACCACACAACTAAGGGAGAAATGAAATAGGAATGTATTACACACTCAATACCCAAACAAATAATAATAACAGTAAGCATTAACATAATCATAATCATACAACTGAATGGATGGAAATGGGAATAAAAAATGACATAACATCATACATGGAATTAATAAAACAATAAAAGTATATAAATCAAACTAGCATGAGTAATGTGTACTTAGATATCCAACCATAAGAGTTTAATGTGATAATTCCTAAAATAAAGTATATTAGAAGGATAATAATGGTGGAATATCTCACACTCTCCCCAGTTCCCGAATCATAGTTCTCTCATAGTGTCTCAATAATCAAGTGGAAGCTCTCATTCTATTCCTACAAAAGTTACTCCTGGTCACATGGAAACCAAATGGAAGATCTCACAATATACCTACCAAAGTATCTCATGGTTCCTTAGAAAAAATAACTCACACCCTAAGTATCCCATGTGTTACTCGATGCAAAAAATAATGCGATCACATGTTCTATACATCAAATAAATCACACAATCCATTTTAATAAGAAATATGTATGTGTAGATAAAACACCCTCCTCTAGAAAAGAGCCCCAAAATAAACAATCACAAGTTACATATTTTAATCACCAAAATAAACACCCCCTTATGGGATCACATTCCACCATGTACAAAAAAGAATCACAAGGGGATCAAGAGGGTTTTACACGTTTTAAGAAAAAATTATTTCCATAGAATGCTGAATAGTTATTTCTTAAAAACATGCTTGGAATTGTAATACATTTAACATAATTATTTTAGAAACAAAAATGAGAACTCACTATTCCCTTTTATAAAAAACATTGAAATCATTAAAATCCATGATGAGTTTCAAAATACATCATCCAAGGGAAAATAATCCTTTTCGAAAACAAACAACTCATTTAGAAATAAAAAGTGCTTTCAACACCTCAACACAAAAGGTTGTCACATACCTTTAAAAGAACACATCTATAAACACTTGGTTAGAATACATATTAAATTAAGAACATTTTTTAAATAATCAATCTAATTATCACCACCACTTTAAAATCCAAAATTTTTCATTAAAGAGACAACCATGAATTTTATCGAACACTTGGAATGAGTTCATATCTCATTCCATATTTAAAGGACCAATTTTTTTTCAAAAGAAATATCATGGGTCATACATATATAAATACCATTAAATAAAAACATTTTAAAAATATAATGAAATTAATAGAATAGAATAGAAAGTGATGAAAAGTAAAAACCTACCTAAAACTAATGGTAGTGAGTATAAATGGTCCAAAATTATTCTACTTTAGTCAGGGATGTCGAAACACAAAAGAGGGAAGCCTAGGAAATCCATCACATAATCTAATAAGGAATAAATACAATTTTTTTTTGTCAACCCCCTTTTCCTAGGATTTTAATGAATAGTATGGGTGATGAGGAGAATAAATATAATATAAAAATAAAAGTGAAAGAGGTGTAAATATTCTAAATTGATGGATCGCCCCCAAATCCAAATGAAATCTAGTGGAAATTCATAAATGGAGGAGTTCATGTGGGGGAGGTCATATGCCACATGGGATTAGCCGTGGGGGTGTCACATGAGAGATGAGGGAATCCTGATGGGGGGTATCATGTGAGAAATAATAGTGATGGACTGACGGTGTTTTATTTTATAAGTTCTAAACAAAATGAATTGAAAATAAAGAATTTCAAACCCAAAATTTTAGAAAATCTAGGAAAACTGTATGGTTAGGTTCCATAAATTGCCTAAATATACACCAATCAGGTGCGAGGAATCACCTAGGAAAACTCCTCCCTATACTGTTTCTCCTAGGAGCTGTATGGTTGGAAAAATAAACCTCCAACCATGCCTAATGATACTATATTATTGAAAGACCCCAAAACATGATATCCATATAGTTACTCCTGACTATTCACAACCTGTGCGTAGTACAATTTTTTTAAAACTTTAGCCCATGAATTTAGAAAATTATAATTAGAATAACTTCAATTAAAATAATATTAAAAATATACCAAAGTGACATAGTGGGTTTCACATCTTTGTTCTCAAAATCCAACTTATCCTTTATAAGAAACATTAATAATCCTACAATAATATACCCATGTTCTTATATACCCTATTCATATACTCTCAATAACATACCTATCCAAAAAAACTATCTGAATCTACAAGTCAATAAACTACAGTGATGTTATATATTCCTAAAAAAATTAACTCTATATTTAAGCCAAAAAAGGTAATAACCACTAGTTCATAAAGTCACAAACTAGTTAATATATAACATAATCCCAAAAATCCACAAAAAATATCTTGGATTTATTTTTATTTAAATCAATAATCAATTACAAGGATATCAACACTACCTAACACACTATTCTCATAATCAATGAACCCTTTATTAATTAAACATCAAGATATATTAATCCAATGAGTTTTCTATGCCTCATTTATGTGTTATTTAATAGTTATCCCAAAAATACAACCTCATCATAAAATCACTTTTCTATGTTACTAACACCATTTAATATATGTTTCCAAACATTTAAAAAAAATAATGAATAAAAATACTTATATGTTTCACAAAATCCTTAGTTTAATTTATAATATACCAAAATCTCATCGATTTATATCAATTTACTAATTAAAATTTCTAATATAATCATGAAATAATTTAAAATATGATATCAAACACACCAACATAGTTAATACTAGGAATATCACCTTTTCCATCACAATAAGAATATGCTAAAATTCATAAACATTTATATATGATCCATTATTCGGTTATAAGACATAGTAGTTTATAGAAACATAGCTTTCTTAGATTAATCTTGTTGATCCTGTTTCAACCAAATACTGAAACCAAAATTTCAATGATAATATCTAGAAGATGAAAATAAAAAAGTCAATCCAAATATGTTTTCTCTTATTAAGCCATTATTTTTAACATATGATACTTATAGATAAACTTATGACTCTCTTTGTACAATTATTTTTTGTCCATGGTCATTTTTATATTACGTTCTCTAAACAAATTTGTTAAAATAATTATGAAATCCTTATAATGGTTTATAAGGAGAATATGATTAACCAAATCATATCCCTTTTTTTATCTCACTAGGTGTGTAGTATCTGGACCACTCATCTTGCATCATTGTGATGATTTATTTAATTCTCAACCATCCATTTTATGAGTCATTACCCCTAGGGTCATCTATTCCATAACTCCATCTTATTTCTAGTATTTAGATGAGGAAGTATTTCTATGAAAAAACACATACTAAATACATTACCAAAACATTGGGATTTTATTCTATACTTATACTTATTCATCATATTTTAATAAAAATTTAATTATCTTAATCACTTAATAAAGTGTGAATTATTACATTAATAAAAAAATCATACACTTATCCTAAAGGGTTATCTATAACTTTGAAATCTTGATCAACCGTAACTAATCAACCATTATGTTATTATTAATAAATATCATAATATCCAAAGTTATCTAAACCTTTCCATTAATACCAATTGCAATGCCCTAGATCCACACTCCCAGATCTGGTTCTCATAGATACAAAATTTACATTCTTACATTGATACCAACTAAAAAATCCTAGATATAATATTTATTAATTACATAATAAATACCTATTATTTCATCTTTTATATCTGAATGATCTTTTAATTTTTGTAGATTTTGTGAATTTAGAAAAAACAATAACTAACATATCACATTTTCTTTGTATCAGAATGAAACATTTTTTCCATTATTTAAGAAACTACTTATTCCAGAATGACTCTTCAACACCACCATAAATTCATCCATGCATGATATCCCTCTCAACATGAAATGTGTATCACTTTTTTTCATAACTCAGAGAAATGATAATATAATAAAGGGGATAGATCAATTGTTTAGTAAGGTAAATGTATAATTAAAGTAATCATGGAATAAACATGACATAAAAATTATGGCAGGAATAGGTAAACAACATGAACCCATAATTGACATGAAAATGAGAGAATTATATATCCATGAAAATAGATGAAAACATGGATATTAGTACTACTCCTGGAAAGAAAAAGGGTGGAATAACCTTTGGATTGAAAGTGATTCAACTACAACAGTCCAACCTATTTGGAAGGGGGTGACGCATCTTTCCAGACCACTTACTTCCCATTGGATGAATTGCCTTGCTTCGCTCTCGGATATCAACTACATTTCCACACATGCTTTTCGTGAAGCGAACATGGTTGCTAATGGTCTTGCAGACATGGGGGTCAACTAGGACATTATATTGAAGGAAGATTTTCTTGGGGATTTGCTCAGTTTTTATGATAAAGATTGTAAGAAATTTCTGTATTTCAGACTTTTGTTACATGTTTTCTCTTTATTCAATAAATTGTGCCTTGGAATTTGACTGAGGCACCACCTATTTTAAAAAAAATCAATAGCAGTAGTACTGCCATCATATTGATGGATTTCAAAATGAAAGACATCAATATCCTTGTATCAATTCCTTGTTCCAAGAAATTTACATGATTTCCAGACCATAGTCAATAAATCTTACTGAATTAGGAAGGCATACACCAACTCCCCAAATTTGTTTTGTCCCATGAGACCTGTCGATGCATTGAGCGACAATGTAAATTTGGGACCCACATTTAACTTGATTAGGTCTCATTAATTCACCCTAAGATTCATCATGACCTTTCATACCATTATCTTCGGAACCTTTTATGTAATGAACCGACCATGGCTACCAATGAACCCAACACCCAACGTGGTCCACCACAAGGCCTGAATGGAATTCCCAATACCCATAAGATGGAAACTAGTGCCTTGGAATCACAAGAATCTCGTTGGTAATTATTTCTCCCCAAATAAAGATAAATTCAAAGGAAAAAATAAATTTAATAAATAGAAATAAATAAACATGCCAAAAGGTTTAAACTAACTAAAATGATCAAAACCATTCATAAATATAAACATCAACCAAAATCAATCCAAGTGAAAACCATTTCCATAGAACCTATAGTTTCTCAGCACCACCCAACTCTCCCCACATTATCCACAATGATCAAAGGGCAGTCTAACTAAATTCATGGAACCCAAAATATATAGGTGTAAGATAAAAATACAAGTATGTCTCTACGAACCCCTAAAACTATGAAATATGTTTTACAAAAAATCCATCAAATATGGTTTTCAAATAAATCATGAATGTATTTTTTTGACACATATCTCATGGAAAACCCAAAATAAACCATAAGCATCTTTCAAAACACGTAACTTTGCTTTCCTAAAACTAAAAAAAATGATTTAAAAACATTTCCATTGTCTTAATATACTTCAAAACGAAAGTTTCATTTAAATTTATCAAAACAAACCAGTTATTTAATTTAAATGAAAACACCTAATTTAAAATATTTCACTAGATGAATCCAACATTTTACCAAAATTCCCATTTTGAAATTATCCTTTAAAAACCACACTAGATCCTTTTAATTCAAATAGGTTTTGCAATATATTTGAAAACATACTTTCCAAATAAAACAATGCAATGCTAAAATGGGTCATGAAAAATAGAGAAGACCCCATACATGTATCACAATGCATATAAAAAGGCAAACACAAAACTATTCCATAAAAATGAAAGAATGAAAAATAATACAAATTAATGCCAGATCAAAATCGCCTCAATATATAACCAACTACGAAATCAAATGTGTTATGAGATCTTCCATATGATTATTAATGTGTGAAGCATCCAACCATATAATAGTATACCAACTTGTGAACTAGCTACCAGATTTTACTAAAGTTTATACCAGAAGTCACCCAACTAGCCCACATGAGCCTCATTATGATGAAAGTCATTTGTAATCCCTTTGTGCCTTGCATGGATGGAGGTCCACTATAAGTGTGCGAACCAACTACCATAAAAAAATTATATCTCCTTTTTAGTACATTGTTTCTAATGACCAAAAAATAAGTGAGGTGTATGAACATGTAAGACAATCCGAACAAACAAGTAATAAGAAAAGATATCCATCACCCCAAACACCCAATGATGAATAGAACCATTTCACATGCACCCCTGACATGAAAAACAAATTCCTATATAAGGGGAGAAAAAACCATCACATAGTGATCGAGAACCCACATAAGGGGTAAAAAAGTCCAAGGGGAAATCAAAGGGTGAATGTCAAAACTACCATTTTAAACCAAAAGTACCAACAATTCCATGGAAAAACGTGGTTTAAGATGCCAATCCCTTTCAAATTTAGAAAATAATCATTCTAAAAACCATTTTTAAAATGATAAAAATCAACAATATAATCCAAAAATTTCTAATTCACCCTTAAAAAATGGTCTTTCACTTTGAAAAGAAAAGTATGGTCAATGTCCATTCATTTCCATCATACCATTTCGAAGAGGTCATCTAGTCATTTTCACAAGCTGTGAACCGCACAAAAATTTCAAATCACTATTTGAAATCTAATAAATAACCACATTATAAACCATTTCCAATTCAACACCTCACTTCAAAACAATTTCCCTTGAAAACATAGTTTTCAATCATTGATAAATAAAAATATATTAAAATCCAATACACATAATAAAATCGATTTAAAAAATCCACATGAACATTTTAAAGAAACACATCACATTCAAACATTTCATTTAAAACAAAAAAACATGAATTTTAGAAGATAAAAAAGTTATTCCAAGATAAAACAACAATTAAATAACTAAAAATCATCATAAAGATACCATGTATAATCATACATTCATATAAAAGGAATTTAAAAAGTACAATCGCATTTTAAATTCTAAAATGAAACAATTTCATAAAAACACCAACCTTATAGAAATGAAAATCAATAATAAATTGTTTATAATGTGTCTCCTTCAATGAAAAACACACCATGGGAAAATAAATGGTTTCAATAAACCCTATACACCAAATAAAGTGTCTAAGGATCATGTAGTCATGCTAAGAGGGGAGTGAATCAAGTGTGAAACATTTTACTAAATTATGTTTCAAATTTTAGTTAAAACCATTATCAATAGTTATGATGATTATATCGGGCATTAAATGTAGAAAGTAAATGTAACACAACACACAATATTTTTTCCTGGTTTGGTACTAAGACCAACATAATTTCCATGTTGGTTAGACCCCCCAAAATGGAATATTCACTATATTTTTTTATCAATTAAAATGGAATAATTGTAAACTATTATATACCCTAGAATTCAATATTCTAATTGATCTTGTTTATACCTACAAACAATCCAACTCTTATGCCCTTATTTGTTAGACACCCCAACTGTTTGACTTGTTAGACCCCCAATCTCTCAAGCCTCTTTAGCAACTTATTGTTACCCCAGTCACAAGATTATTCTTCTTCATTAGATGATCTGATCCACTAATAAGATGGTCAATTGATCTTCCTCAATGATATTTATAGATCACACTAGCTTGTATAAAATTCAAGTACCTTTGCACAAGTTCTTTTCATTATCAAACAATTCTGATCACCTATATATAATCAGCAGCCTCGGTACAATACTTCTTGAGAAAATATTCTTTCTTACATGAAAGAACTAGCCTCAATTAACACTAAAATATTGGATATGAATTATCTATATATCAGTGATGGAGATTATACCCCATCTTCAATCAAAAATCATTACACCCAATCTATGCGAAATATTTTCTATGTACACTTCTCTTAAATCATTATACATGTATTCAATAAAAACAATAGTATTTCCATTTTATGCATGATTTAATTAATATGTAAGATAATTTCATTTTATATTTTTACAAGTATCTTATAATGGATTCATGAAATAAAATAACACACTACTCATTCACTGTTATATAATGCACACACACTCCTCATGAAAATTATAACACCCACTACCTCATTTTCCTATTCAATGTTGCGTAATATGTATACTGCCAAAGAACATACACACACTACCTATAATAGTATTCAATGGTTCACATTCACATTCAATGGTTTTTCATAAAATATAATACCTCGTGGATATTCTACTTGGTATGAATGGTCTCTACCAAATTTACCTAAGATTTTAGGGTTAAGTGGTCGCTTGTAGTTTAACTTGGGTTGTCAAATCCTCAGATACCTAAGATGTAACCTACAGACACCCAAATTATATGGATTGTTTCTAGATATGAAGTTTCCAATGTTAGTTTTTTTAGATGTGTTTAATTGAAATCTATTAGGGTTATGAGAAATTAAATTTAAAAGAATGAGTTGATGCTTGTTTATCACTTAGGGTGGATTGGATGAAATTCTTTTTTTAACAGTTTCAATTTCTTATATTTGAGATGGGTTTATTCAAAAAGATCAAAAAATTTCATCACTTACTGGTTTAATACAAAAACACCATGATAATGATCACCTATACACTTAGAGAATCAAATTCATGAGCAGTCCAAGGTTAAGGTTCATATTATCAATTGAAGTATGTGGCTTTAAAATCCATCAAGGATGAAGAAAATTTAAAATCATCAAATAAAAATCTCAATTAAACTAAGTGATTAGAAATTAATGGGGTGATAAATAACATCCATTCTAGCCCCTTAATACCACCTTGGATCAACCCATAAGTGGTTTAGCCCTCCATTGATGCTATGGTTTCAATGGATGTAGGAAGTAGACTTTGGAGGGAGGAAATGGAGAAGTAAAAAAGGAAACTATGAAATAACGATCAATCCAACATTGTGTGATAATTTCACAAGGTTTGGGGTGAATAAATTCACAACTTGAGCCAACTGTATCAACATGATATAAATAAAAATAGAATAAGAGGATAAAAATAACTTTTATGAAGGAAATAAGATGAATTTGAACAACTTATATTTGAAAGAAAAACATGGGAAAACTAAATTGCATGATAAAAACACAATGAAAGAAAGAACTAAAGATGATAAACTCCTCCACAAAAACTACCATAAATAGACATTGTAAAAGGATTGGGTCGATCTCCCAATTGTACAAAGGATCCCACTTGAGTGTGGTAGGCCTAGGGTGGTGGAAAGTAAGGGACAATGGGATTCTTTATCATTGACCCAAAGTGGAAACCAACTTTCATCCACCGAACAGAGGCTCCTAAATTTCATTATAGATGGCCTAATTTGAGTAAGACATAGAATAAAAGCATGAATCTATAGATCTCTCTTATCTATCTGTAAAATTTCATCCAAATGGAATTTTTGGTTTTGGAGATATGATTAAATTGGTGAACTATTTTTCTTGGGTCATAGAATCTGGCCCAGAATTTTATCTTCAACTCGGACTACCCGGAAATCCATTAAAACTAATAATTAGCCTTGGAAACTCTTTAATTAAATGTTTCCAAATATTTCCTCTATCTTAAGTTCAATTTTCAGAATTATTGGCTTTTATATTGGCCATAATAGTAGTTTTATTTGGCTACTTTCTAGTTCACTTCATCCAGAATGTTTTTTTTGTTCAAGGACAACTTTTGTGGTCTTACAATATGAATCTTCATGTAATCTATAAGTTTGAATTTTTACCAATTTAATGAGAAACCAAAAAATTATATAAGAAAATAAAATCAAGAACATTGGGTACTTTAAATGTTGTTAAGAAATGTACCTTGTAATAGTGCATTTTAAGAAGGAATTACAATTATAATATTAAATAACATTCAAAGTGTAAAACGCACTAAAATGGTGTTTATGAATAATATAGAACATTAATATTATATATATTAATGATTAATATTATCCTTATTCAGGGGATAATCACCCCGCCCCAACTTGAGTTTTTCAAGTCTCGAGAAAAATATATCTGAAAAAATTGGAAATTTGATTTCCCTTTTACAAAAACTATTTAATAAACAATGATAACCAAAACCCTTATAACAAACAACTATGAAACCCATCAAAATCATTTAATACAAGATAATTTCACAAGAAGATACTAATCCCAATGCCATTCCTTTATTCAAATTCATCGCCATATTTCATCCAATATCAATTAAGTATGAGGATGTGTTGTGTTTCACAATAGACATGGGGGTTCATATTTATTCATGGGGGAAATGAAGTAAGATCTAGGTGGAATCACATTTCAATATTAAGATGAGTATTCAATTTTTTATTGCAATATTTCCATGGAAATTGAAATTTTACTCAAAAGATTCAACCTATGTAGTGGGACTTTGCTGATTACTCCTAGGCTCAATGACATTAGGGCACCAAGTGAATCTCACATACTCAGGAATTATCTAAAGTTAAATCAGTAAAAAAAGGTCAAATTACCACAAATAGTGATAAAAATACTATGTTTGGTCCAGAAAACTATGGATTCATGATCCCCAAGTGCCGAAATCCACGCATTAGTCATTTTATTGCTCTACGCGCAAATTTATAGTTTTTTTATTTTTTTATTGAATACTGATATTAAAACTAAAATTTTCATCAAAATGATTCTATTACTTGAGGACCCCATGAACTAAAACCAATTCCCCAAATCCAATGGATGTGCGTTGGGATTTATTTTTTCTATTTGGATGAAAATATAAACAATAAAATTTCACATGAGACAACCACACTTTCCAAAATATATGATCATTAAATTATACTTGGATTGAAATTAGAAATATGGAATGCTAAATTATTTGATATTCAGTTTCAAAGTGTGAAATGTGTATTATCATGTTCAAGGTTAAATAAATTCTCCCTTCCACACATTATTTAGTCACAAAAAATTTATTTATTTATTTAATTCTTTTCACCCCCAACATAGAATATCAATGTCCCATGTTTTAAATGAAAATAAAATTTATAAGTTGGTAGTGTTAGAGGAGAGGAGTTCTATAATAATTTTTAAATAATAAAAATGGAACAATGACACCTAGTGGTTAATGTTGAAGTTTATGCTGCTCTAATTCAGTCATTTGATATCCATGTCACATGCAGAGTTCCCTATTGGAAAAAGGTAAAAACAAACAAAGAAACAAACAAACAAATAAAACAATATATATATATATATATATTTATTAATATAATAAAAATAAGTAAAATATAAGTATATCTACAATAATTATAGAATAAGGGAGCACTGTAAGTGGTAGGTCAGTGGTAAGAACACTCCACTCTCTTCCTTCTGTCCTGGGATCGGGTCCCCGCAGCTTCGCCAGTTGTGACGGGGTTGACCTACAATGTTTCCTTTTAATTTTTTTAATTTTTATTTTTTAATTTTTATTTTAACCTATAGACACATAAAAATAAAATGAACTGATGATACATTATCTTCTTTTTAAATTTTTGCGTATGAAATTACTCAAGGACCACACCATGTGACACTGATGAATATGGAACTCCCCTTTCATACCCATCCATACTCATAATATAAGAACATGTCAACAATCTATTTTTTTAATATCAAAATAATTTATTAATCATATTTGAAAAATAAATATGAATAAAAAATATTGGAAACATGAGAACCATAGGTTCCCTCCCATTCAATGCTTTTGTTTAACGTCATTAGCCTGACATGGATTCTAAATCTATCATTTTTTTCCTAGTTCAAAGGTTGGCTTAGTTAACCCAACCTCTATTTCATGTTTATTTAATGATTCAATGATTGGTTTTAAAATATGACCATTGATCGTGAAAACGTAACCACTTGTGGGATCTTGAATCTCTACTTCCCCATGAGGATACACATGATGCACTATGAATGGACCTTACCATCTAGACCATAAGTTTCCCTAGTGTAAATGATGTTTTAAACTATACAAGAGCATGGATTTTCCCGGTTAAAAATGGTTGAATTTGAAATTTATAGATTAGTAGGCTTGAAATCTAGGTTTATTTATCATAGAAGTTTCAGAAGCCTTCATCCTAAGTTCCTCTTGTTCATTAAGATCTAATTTCCTCTTTTCTACAGCCACAGAAATGTCAAAATTCATTTTTTTTAATTCCCAAAAATCCTTATGCTCAATTTCAACAGATAAATGGAATGATTTTCCATAAACCAACCTATATATTGAAATTCCTAGGACGGTTTTGAATGTTGTATGATATTCCTGAAGAGCATCCAAGAGTTTCTCAGACCAATCGTTCCTAGAGGGGTTGACAGTTTTTTCAAGAATTTGCTTAATCTTCCTATTTACTAACTCAACCTGACTACTGGTTTGAGGATGATAAGTAGTGTAAACTCTATGATAAATTCCATACTTAGACATGAGTGAAGATAATGGGTAGTCATAGAAATGGGTTCCTCGGTCACTGATTATAGCCCTATGAATTCCAAATCACGAAAATATATGCTGTTTTAGAAATTAGATCAAAACATGATGGACATTGGACTTGGTGGGAATAAATGAAACCCATTTTGAGACGTAATCAACATAAAAGAGGATATAGTGGTATCCCATAGTGTTTTGGAAGCATCCCATGAAATCAATTCTCCAACAATCAAATATTTCAACGACCGGAATGAGAGTGACGGGAATTTTATTACTTTTGGTAATGGATCCTAATTTTTGAAAATGTGGTAAACCTCTTCAGAATTCAACGGAATCAATAGTGAGGTTAGGAAAGTATAACCCACTTTGGAGGAACTTTTTCAGGGGTTTTATTTGAAGAAAAGTGGCCACCACATGCCTCCCCTGAACAAAATTTTAGAATGGACTCTTGCTCAGACTTAGGAACACAAATCATAATGATTTGATCAGGAAAAAAATTGAAGAGGTAAGGATCATCAAAAAGATAATATTTGAAATCAAAAAGAAATTTTCTCTTAGCTTGGGTCCCTAGGAATTATGGAATGTCACCCGTCACCAAATGGTTTGCTATGTCAGCATACCATGGGAAATCACTCACTAATTAGAGGTGCTCATCGAAAAATGAATCAGACAAAAAAAGGGGATGTGAGTTGACTTTGAATTCCATTATAGAGAGTTCATCATCTACAAAATTTTCAAAACCCTTTTTATCATTAATGGGTAAATAGAACTCTTGAAGAAGAATGACCCAACGAATCAATCTATCCTCGACATATTACTTTTGGAAAAGCTATTTCAAGGATGAATGCTCGGGGAAGACAATGATGGGAGATCCTTTTATATAAGACCTGGATTTATCAAATGAAAAGACAATGGCAAGAAAATCCTTTTCAGTGGTGTTGTAGTTGATTTGTGCATAATTTAGATATTTGTTTGCGTAAGTAATAACTCATGGAGTTTTCTCACATTGTTGTCCTAAGACTTCTCCCACAACAAAGTCACTCACATCACACATGAGCTCAAAGGGAAGTTTCCATTTTGGAGATTTGATGATAGGTGGAGAGATTGGATCTGACTTCAGTATTGATAATGACTCCTCACTGCTTTATGTCCATAAAAAGAGATCATCTTTCACTAATAGAGTACAATGTGGTCGAGAAATAGAGTTGAAATTCATAATGAATATTCTATAGAGATCAGCATGTCCTAATAAGGACCTCATTTCCTTAATAGTGTTAGGAGAGTGAAGGTGACGAATGATGACATCTAGCACTATCAACTTTAATCCCTCTACTAGATATGAGATGACCTAGAACAAGTCCTTCCTTTAACATGAAATGACATTTTTTCCAATTTAGAATGATATTCCTATCCTCACATATTGAAAAAATCCATTCAACAATAAGAAGTAATCCCTCAAAAGTACCCCCAAAGATGGATAAGTCATCCAAAAATACCTCTAAACAATCCCCCACTATGAATGAGAATATTCCCATCATGCCCCAGTGGAAGTACTAGGTGCATTACATAACCCAAAGTGCATGCATTTGAAAGAGAATGTGTCGAATGGAAAAGTGATGTTTGTTTTTTCCTGATCCTCTAAGGAGACCTCAATTTGATTATACCATGAGAATACATATAAGCAATAGAATTGATGACCCTCCACTTGCTCGGGGACTTGATCAATAAACGGAAAGGGGAAATGATCTTTCTTGGTACAAGAGTTGAGCTTCCTACAGTCAATACAAAGTCTCCATCCACCACTGACCCTTGTGGGGCGAATTTTACCATCCCCATTGGTGATCACATTGATTCTATCTTTCTTTGTGACAAAATTAATTGGGCTTACTAACTCACTCTATGTAATGGGGTAGATGATACATGCTTTTAAAAACTTAAGAAGTCATTTCCTTACCACATCCATAAGATTTGGATTGTGTATCCACTAAGGTTGATGACATGGTTTGGATTTAGATTCGAGAACAATTCTATGAGTTCCAATTAGTTGTATAATCCTAGGAATGTAAGAAAGGGTCCATCCAATTGCTTTCATATTCTTTCTTAGAACATCCAAAAGCATCATCTCTTTATTGGATTCTATAAAAGAATAAATGACAATAGGAGATGATCGATTTTATCCTAAAAACACATACTTGAGTGATGAATGTAAGACCTTAAATTAGAGATCAAATTGGTTATCACATTCCATGAACGTATGAGACTTTTTATTGAACTCAGTTTCTATGTTCAGATTTCTTCACCGAATTGGTTCCTTGTGAACAGAATTTTCATCCACTAAATTAGCCAGAGAAGTGTAATGAATGGTTATGGACTTAATGTTATTGATTTATCCCATGGTAAAATTTATTAGGGATTCAATATAATTATCAATATATCTATCTTAAATATATTCAATCCAAGTAGAAAAATATCTCTCATGTGAACAAATATAATCAATATCTTCTTTACTTAAACATCCTTCAGTAATTCCTTGATGTTACACGAGTTAACTATCAAAAATACCAATAAAATTATCCTCATGGATCTCTTAATCATCCCCAATTTGAGATTTTTCATTGTAGATGTTCATTTCTTAACTCATGTTCCTAAAGGATATAGCCACGTACCCATTTCAGACTCAGATGACCGAGTTGATTGTTGCTAATAAGGGACGGCCTAGGATGATGGGGGTTTGATCCCAAGGACCTAATATTGGGTGATTTTCATGGACAATGATGTCATTTGGGTAAATGAAAATTTCAAATTCTAGCAAAACATACTTTAAAATACCCTTAACTCGAACAGTACTATTTTCAAGTTGAAGAGTGTCATATCTGGGTTGGAGTTCTTAGAGCCCTAACTGACAATACATGGCATAATGAAAGGAGGTTCACACTAGCTCCCAGATCATAAAAGGATTTGAAAAATTTTGTTCTCTTCTATCTCAACATTGATTTATGGGCATCCTGGATCTTTCTACTTTGGAGGAATGGTCCCTTGAATGGTAGTACTCACATTATCAACCAAAAGGACGTGGTTTTTATGTGAAAATCTCCTTTTAAAAATGCACAAGTCCTTTAGGTACGTTGATTTGGAAGGAATGTTTTGTATTTCATCGAGAAGTATAATATTAAACATAACATGAGAGAATATTTCCATCATAGTTTCATTTAATTTAGATTTAGTTTTTCCTCTCATGCTTTGAGGGAAGGGAGAAGGATATTTTATTGTTTGGTTTGGTTGTAGTTCTTTCAAATTATCATTGGGGTTTTCAGAATCTGTGGGTGGTTCTTCATCATTTTCATAAATTATTGAAGCTTTTAATGGATCCAGAATGAGTTTTTAGGTTTTTTAATGGATTTTCCACTTCTTAAAACAGTCACTACTTTTAGTTGTTCATGAGAGGTTTGTGTGTAACTGCATTGTCCCCTTAATGTTGAGGATAATACCACTTGAGTAGGCATGGGTGCCTTCCTGGATTTAATGGTTTGTAGCTCATGTTTTATGGATGAGAATTTTGAGTTCACTTTCTCCATTTTTACACAACTTTTCAAGTAATGGATTTGGTTCAGGATGGATAAGGGGTTGAGCCAAATAGTCTATTCTAGGTAGATAATTAAGTTGTTGGAATTTCATAGGAGGGTGTTCATATGGGATTTATGGGGATTGAAACTCATTATATGTTGAATTTTTTTTGGATCATAAGAGTGAAAATATTGTAGTTTAATATGTTTTTGATGATCCCACCAGTAGAAACAAGGATGAACATTGTACATCACACTTGGTGTGGAGTGATCAAAGTAATGAGAGGATCCCCATGTATGGATTTGTTCAAAAGTGTTTTCCATAGGATTGAAATTTAGGATGAGATTAGAGATGTGGGGTGAGAAAAAGAAGAAAGTATCTAAGAAAACTTACTTAGGTCCCCAACAATGGTGGAAAAATTTGGTCCCACCCAAATTTACCCAAGATTTTAGGGTTAAGCAGTCTCTTGTAGTTTAGATTGGGTTGTCGAATCAACAACGACCTAAAGAGTAACCTACAGACACCCACATTATATGGATTGTTTTTTCTATAAAGTTTCCAAGATGGGTTGACTTTAAATGGGTATAAGTTAACTCCAATAGACTTAAGTTAAATCAAATTTAAATGAATGAGTTGATCCATGGTTATCAATTTGGGTGGATTGGATGAAATTATTTTTTTAATGGTTTCAATTTGTTATATTTAAGATGGGTTTATTCAATAAGATCAAATAATTTCATCACTTTCTAGATTAATACCAACACAACATAATACTAATCACCTATACAGTTATAGGATCAAATTCATTATAACTCCAAGGTAAATATTTTTATTAGCACTTGAAGTATGTGGCCTAAAAATTCAACTAGGATGAAGATGTTTTAAAGATATTCAAACAAAATTCTCAATTAAAATAAGTGAATAGACATTAATGGGGTGTTAAATAACATCCATTCCAGCCCCACTCTACTCTCTTGGATCAACCCATAAGAGGGTTAGTCCTCCATTAATTCTATGGTTTCAATGGAAGCGGGAAGAAGACTAATGAGAGAGGAAATAGAGAAGTAAAAATGAAAACAATCAAATAATTATCACTCCACCATTGTGTGATAACTTCACAAGGATTGGTGTTAATAAATTTTCCCCTTGAGCCAATTTGTATCAATGTTATATGAATAAGAAAAGAATAAGACGAGAATAAGAACTTTTGTTAAGGAACTAAGATGAATTAGAACAACTTACTTGTGTAAGACAGACTTGAGACAAAAAAATTGCTTCATAACATGACAATGAATAAATTCACCAAAGATGATAAAATACTCCACCATCACCACCTTAAATAATTATTTCAAGAGGATTGGGTTAAGATTCCAATAGTACAATGGATCCCACTTGAGTGTGGTAGGCCTAGGGTTGTAGAAATTAAGGGAGAGTGGACTTCTTTATCCTTAACTCGAAGTGGCAACCAACATTCATCAACCAAATAGAGGCGCCTAAATGTCCTTATAGATGGACTAATTTGAGTGGGAAATATAATTAAAACACTAATTTCTAGATCTTTTCTAGTTATATGTAAAATTTCTGCCCAAATGAATTTGTGGCTGTCAAGATATGATTAAATTGGTGGGCTATTTTAATGCGCTATAGAATCTGGCCCATAATTTTATCTTCAACTTGGGATTCTTGGAACTCCATTCAAAAATAAGAATTAGCTTTGGAAACTGTTGAATGAAATGTTCCCCATGATGTCCTATATAATAAGATAAATTTTAATAATTATGGGGCTTGTATATTGGTGACTAAATTAGTTTTATTGGGCTGTTGTCTAGTTCACTTCACTGTGAATGTTGTTTGTTCAAAGCTAGCTTTGGTTGTCTTCTAATATGAATCTTCAAGTACTCCAAACATATTAATTGTTAACAATGTTATGAGAAACCTGAAATTTAGATATTAAAATATAATTAATATCCTTGGGTACTGTAAATGATGTTAAAAAATATACCATGTAATAATGAATTTTAAGAAGGAATTACAATTATAATACGAAATAATATTGAAAGTGTAAAATGCAATAAAATGGTGTTTATGAATAATAAACAACATGAATAATATATATATTAACAATTAATATTAGCATCATTCAGTGGATAATCAATGAACATTATCTTTATCCTTTCATATCATTCACTAAAAATTGTTTCAGTAGTTCAATTCAAGAACACCTCTTCACTATAAAAATATATCGTGCGGTAGTATTTCATTCACTATTTCCACTAAGAGAACCCAAATGGGTGTAATTTCTCTTTGGTGCAAGTCTCATTGTGAAAGCATGAAAACAGAAATGCTCCTCTTCATTGTTATTTCAGACACCACACATGAACCCACTGTATCTGTCTGGAACTCAAATTAGAACCTGTAATACCTCCTTGCAAATCACCCTTCATGAATAGAGATCATTTCTTATATGATTATAATACTCATCACATAACTGAATATGAAAGACTACTACCTTATACTTCATGTAACATTTTACAGAAGATATATTTCTTCTTTTCAAGAATGTTTTGAATTAAATAAAATTATCATCATGTGATCATTTATGTGGATATTCAACTTGAATTCACATAGTCCACACTTTGAAACATATCATGTAATCACTGCCTCATAAATTACTTCATGTGATAAAACCATATTCGAATAATCTCATACACTTAAAATTATCATTTTTATCTTAAATAACATATGAAAATGAAGTATCCTTTAATTTTAATCTCACTAGAATTAGTAGAACTCTAAAATGGATCTTGGAATATTTGGTTTTATTTAATATTGATATTACGTGGATATCATGGCATATATAAGTAATTCTTAGCTAAAGGAAGAAGAAAACATGAAGAGTTTATCTAGTGAATCAGATAGAGCATATTTGATGACCTAACTTCTTTCCATATTTTTAAAAGAGGAGCTATAGTAGACCGCTCAAACTGATCTCAAATCAAAAAAATATTGCCATGAATCTATCCTTTACTATACAATATCCATCAATTGGTGACCGAATTGGTTATCTAATGATCCTATATAACGCTAGCATCACCCCATGACACCACTATGCTCCACCACTATGTGACCCTATAGGGTGGCTCCACTGCTTCTCATGCGCCTCTATGTAAGCGTTCAACTAGTAAGACATCTACTGCCATGATGGCTTAACTTAGGTTACACCTTCGCACATCAACAATGGTGTGGGTTCCGCAGCTGGCTGGTATGGTTGGCTAATTTTTTAATATTCACTCTATATAAAAACATAGCTGAATTCCATGTAGTTCGATGGAAGGAAAATATTATTTAACTATACCAAATCCAACACACTCAAAACCCAAAAAAAATCATATTTTCAATTCTTTTAGTAGTGAAAATATTTTTTACCTCAAACAACCAATGGCACATGTCTTTTGAGCTTTGATCATCTCTAAAATCATTTCATTTAAAACTCATTAACTTTTTATCTACATAAATAGTTCAAAAAAAATTCAACCTAAACAATCCACTTGGGTCCTTTAATCTCCCCCTTTTTATTTGTTTTCAATACCAACATCATTTAAAATTAAATGAAATATTCTCCTTCTTATTGGAAATAAATCCAATGATATAGGTATGGGAAGAAATTACCATCTCCAAAAATCAAATTTTGATAACACCCTATTATATTATAACACATATACTCTCATTTCCTCAAGATAAACATGGAATCAATAATATCATAGAAATGAGAAAAAAAATAACCAACTCTTAGTATTATTGATATATGCTCTTTGTAAAAAACAATAGTGATCAATTTTCACCCCAAAACAATCAATGTATTTTAGAAAATAATACCTACATTAAAACCTCTTATCATGTGTTATAAAAATAATTTTATCCAATATCCTATATTCATCTCAATGGACAAATTAAAAACATTAATTTACAATCATTTATTTCCCATTTCAAAGTAACTTTCTATTTTTTCTTCAAATAATAAATCTCTCCATTTTAGAATTAAAATTTTGGAATGAAAGTAAGAGAATGTAACAACATAACTAAATGGTGATAAGTTTCATTTTCCATCTATTTAGTATTTAGAATTATCAGATTCATACCTCACTAGAAATTATGTTATTCAATAGATATCAAATGAGAAAGAAATATCTGATGGTTTATCTTCTGTTCCCCCCTCTAGAGATACTCTCAAAACTTTTTCATTATGAACCAAAACATTCCAATACTCTTCCATGATGAATTAATTAATAGATCTAATATGTTCAATGATTTTATAAAATTCATGTATCCCCCAAATTAAATGATTCACCTTTAATTCCTTTCAGGTAAAGTAAACACAATGTATATGAGAATAAGGTGGTTCATTAATTCTCCTCAGTTAGATTAATAAGGCTGAGATTTTCTTCTCAAAAAAATAGTATTATTAGATGAAAAATTATTTTTTACATTTTCTAACAATGTGGTTTTATTTTTCTATACTTTTTTCAATTTTCTTTCCCCTTCCAACTATTTTATTTATATAATCAATCATTTTTAGGAACATTTTTAGTCTTCACATTGTGTGTAGACTTCTTTTTCCCAATACTAGAAGTCATAGGTGTTTTCCATTTATTATTCAAGAATTATTCTTGTCTAAGAGATCAGGTAATACTATTTTACCTATATGTGAAGACATAATTAACCATTCACACAATACTTTATCATTTATCAATTTACCCTTTTTCGGAAATTTTTTAGATTATTCATTAGAGATGTCTTTCACCTGATCAATCCTATTGTTTCTCTTATGGATTAATTCTTTATTTGATTTAGGCTTTCTTTATTTTATATTTATGCTCATGGAAAATTCATAATGGTACATTATGTGACCTTTTCCACCAAAATAGAAGAATATTTTCATTGGTGTGGACCTCTACGCATAATTAATTACAAACTTCTTCGGAGTCGTTTGTCTAACAACCATTTTATTTTGTTCACATCCCATGGATAACCTATCATATTTATTTACTACATAATTCACTTATTGTTTTTGTTTTATATTCACATAAATATACAATTTGTCCATGCTTGGTACATACTAATAATCATCATAACAATGAACACTTTTGTTTCAATAATCATAAAGTTTTTAAAAGTAATTATATATGTTATTGATAAAATGATTCTATTTCTATGAATTATGCTTATGTTGTGTAGGTTTCCAGTTCTCTTCAGCATTTCTCCTCCTAAATAAATAATTATTCAATTTTTATACATTAAAATAATATTCCAAAAATTAATTTCTTGATTCCCAATCATAAAAAACTCCAACATTATCCAACACATCTTGATTTGTTCATCGATGACACATTTTAACTATCTTTAATATGTTTCTACATTTAGGTAGTACATTTATTCTTTTGTAAATTATTTGGTGAACACTAATTTATAAACATATTCGCATCCAACTTTAACGATGTAAAGAATTTTTTAGAATATTACTTCACCCTTTTTTCTATATTTTAATGTTAAATCCACACTAGACAAAAATACATCATTTGTACACATGTTCTTTAGGAAGAAGGGTTACCTTATTCAATGATCCTATAATAGATTTATCCATATATAATCTCAATCTCTTCTTGAAACTAGATTGATTATTTTCAAAAAAAATACTCATATTAAATGAATCCGTAGAAATACTACTTTTTTCATAATCTTGAGAAGTTTTAGCTTGTGTCTCTAACATATTTATCAATTTCACTTCAAGTTAAATACATTTTATGTTTATTGAAATACTCTCATCTTGAACTGATTTCATGCTTTCTTCCCAATCATTATATTATTCTTCTAACTATAATTTTTCATCCTTAAGATTAATTAATACTCTTATCATACATGTGACCTCTTATTTTGGAACATTATTTATAGGTTTTCTAATTTAATAATTGATCAAACACTCATCAAGACATGAATATGATTTGTGACTCCCCAAACCGTTTTTATATGTAATGATAATAATATTAAGGTTTTACTTCGTTTAATTTTCAGGTTATCCAAATAATTATTTAAAAATAAAAAAGGCATGTTTTATTCAATCAAAACACTGAAATGATTACATTGCATCAAGTCCATAAGATCATTACTATACTATGATACCTACTAAGAGACCTATCAAAATCAATGGGAGACCACCAAAAACAACAAAAAAATCTAAAAGAGAGTGGATGTCTTTCAGATCCCTCATAATGAAGAACATTATAGCTAGAACCATGAAAACTGTTCTAAGCATAATAGGAATTATGAGAACTCTCTTCCTTGTCTCGGTTTTTAATGTTGGAACACCCTAATAATGTTTTTATAAAGCCATTAAATTAATTCGACCATTTCCACCTTTATAAGACTATTGTATCTATTACATCTATAATACCTTATAGCCATTGGGTATTCTGATTATTTTATTATGTTGATATTTCTATGTGTTTTTAAGTACAAATTAATGTTATATTTTTAAACAGGTTTGTAATTAATGCTTCTTTAAATTTTGTAAGGATAATGTTTTAAAGTTTAAAATGGATTTGAAATCATGACCCTTGTGTTTAAAGAAAATAACCAGATATGTGCACACTTGTTACTTCAAGGTTTTTGGTACAAAGGAATACGATTTTGTGTTTAAATCATGACTTGGAATACTATTAAGGATAAATAGTTCTGCGTTTAGTAACAACATAGTATAATTATATTATGGTTTTTAAATTATAATGTTTTAAAGTGTCAAAAAAGATAAGATCATGTTATGATGTAATAAAAATTAATTGTTATAGTTTCAATTAAAAAAAATTTAATACCTATTTTGAAAAATTATGGTGTATTTTTATGTTGTAAAATACAAAAAATTGTGCTACCCTTGAAGGGAAGCCCGTAGGCCAGCCAAGGGAGGCAGCTCGCACCACCTCCCTAAGGAGGTGGGCAGCCGAACCAGAGCACCTAAGCCAGATTGGTCCATACATATGGGATCACATACCAACATATTTATGAGAAACTTGAGCGCATGACCGAGAGTGTCAACCATAGGATGACATCATGCGAGATAGCACAATGGAAGGGGTGAGCGCAGAAGGATGCCCACAGAGACCCATAATGGGGTGGTATTGGGGAGTGGGGAGGGTGATTTCTAGGCTAATTCTAGGAGCTCCATGGTTATAAAGGATATGCTAAATGCATTCCATCTAGATGTGGGATGAGTTTATTTTAGCAACATGTGATCCATGCCATATTATCAAGCTAGATGAAATATTAGTCGTATGTTCCTCCCAGCCTTTGAATCTCCACCAGCACAGTCATCTCCACTTTTTTCTTAGGCCGTCCAATCTACCTATGATCTAATCATGGCCATTATTTATATTTACAAATCTCCAAATCACTCGAGTTCATTCGATTAAAATATGATCTAGTCTTAGTCATTCATCATTTGTTTAAAACCAGTGCTTCACCACATTCGTTGGATTGGGACACAAATGGTCTGAACATTCTGATATTTTTCTCTATCTTCCCCGACGTCACCTTCTTCCCCAAAACATCCAGATCATCTTCAACTTGTACCTAACCCTACCACTAATCTTATACTCGCATGTGATTCCTCATATCCCCATCTACGAACCCCCTTTTCCTCATTTTCTATAGCTGAAACATTTTTAGTTTTTAAGAAATGTATTTCCCGTGGGCTCCAACGTGAGTTCATAATATATATGTATATATATATATGGTTATATACTTTTTCTAGGGACCATCCCACTCAAGTGGGTTGTGTTTAGAAGGGTTTATTGTGTCAGACTTTGTCTCCTCTCCAGTCATTGTTTATTATTTTCGAGTTTCATCCATTGGTTTATTGAAGCATATATATATTATATATATATATTATAGGTAAACTATTTTTCCACCCAGCTCTCCTGGGTTTTCTTCCTCTCCAACGCTTCTCCATCATTTTCTCGACTTTACCTTGATCTTAATCTAGGTAAGGGTCCTAGTATTGTCTTTCTCTGTTTTTGTTTTATGGTTCTAGACACACACACACACACACACACACACACACACACACACACACGAATATATATATATATATATATATATATATATGTGTATATTTATATTTATATACGGTTGTTCTTATATCCTACTGATTTTCTTAAATGATCTTATAAAAATGAATTCTTGTTTTTAAAATATATTCTTGTCATGAAAATCATGATAGTGTTTTATGATTTTATATAAAAATTAGTTTGACTATATATAGACACATATGTATATATATATGTTCTTAATAAATCTTTAGTATTTTTTTTATTTAAGAAAGAAGATCTTCTACTCTAATGGAATTCATAATGAATATGAACCATGCCAGGTTTAGAGGAGTTTTATTTTGATGAAATTATAAAAATTTATATATTCTTATATATATATATAGGTACTTATTTATGAAAAAACCCTCTGTTTTACATCATGGTTATCAAATATTGAACTTGGTTTAAATTATGTTTTTATTATACATAAATTATGTATTAAATTCTTATGTTTTGATGAAGAACCATTAATTACACCTCGATATATATATATATATATTCTTTGATCAGAATATTAATATGGGTTCACAATATGGGTTAACAACAAGGGTTCACAAGGGGATGATAAAAAGTTATAACAATTGTTTTGAAGTGTGAAAAGTTTTCAAGAATCAATTTGGAATTTATTATAGTAATATAACCCCTTTTTAATCACATTATGTACATAAAAAGTTCACACTTATTTTCATAAGATTAAATGGTAATGGTTATTCTAGTAATTTTTTTCGTTGATCTTCATGCTTTTCAATTTATAACATTATGTCTAATAGTTGGAAGTACCCTTGTGTTAGGTTATACAAGCAAGTAATGGGTTTTTAGAAAATTGTGAGTTCAATACTTCACATGAAATATTTTTCACATTTAAATTGATTATGTATTCAGTCCATGATGAATTTTCATTATGAATTTTGGAATATAATATGTTTACTTTCATAATAAGAATTTTAGAATTGAAGAGTTATTGATTTATTTGTTGAACCCTAAATTGGAATTTATCTTATATGCATTTCCTATCATCACATGTGCAACAATATGTCAGTCATTCCATACATGTCATTAGTTAATTTGTTATAGATATACAGTTGTTAATGTTTACAATTAATGCATGATTCATTATAAATATTTAATTAACAAAGAATGAAATTTAACTACTATGAATATTAATGGATTAAAGAACTAAATTATTCAATGTGGTATGAGAAATTTTGAATAATATGAATGATAAATTAAATATTCAATGTGGTATGTGACACTTTGAATATATGACCTTACTAAACATAATAGGAATGTATTGGACACTGTATTTAAAAGTTTGGGGACCAGTTAATGAAAGACCTATAGGTTTGGGACTGCTTAATAATATCTCTATGATTTGGGGAACAGTTAATGAAAGCCCCATGATGTATCGATAGTTATCATGAGGCAAATAAGGTCCTAGAACGAGGCCTTGTCACAATCTACCATTATACATTCCCTCATTATGTTTATAATATTTAAATAACCAAGGGGGTATTCAACTGGATAATATGCTTGGCTAAGAGCATGTACATATGAGTATCAAAAGAATTAATTGCACATGGAATAATGATTATTCAGTACTCAGAAATATATCTTCCAATTTATTATTTACTGTTAGTAAGGAAGGAAATAAAGATATTATTTTATTTAAAACTCTGATCATGTATTACTTTCATTTGTAAATTCTGTTTTTTCACTTTCTCATGTCACACTTAGTATAGTTAGAATAACTCTTGATTTATATACTAATCCCCATATATTTTTTATAAGAAATCATATGATTGGAACATGTTTTATTATAGCCATATTAATGTTCTTTAAATTGTTCTCTAGAATTTCATGGAAAACTGTTAAGTTATGCTTCATGTATTGCATTTTTTTTAATAAAATGTTTTATGAATATTTCTAAAAGGGATGTTTATATAATGTTTTATTTGAAACATTATTTTTCAAAAACTTCATTATTGGTAATTTGTATTCTCACACTACATCTCAATCTATTTTTAAAAGTTTAGTATATTTAAGTTTCCCTAGTAGGTGGATACTTTCTAGAGTTATTTCTGTTTAGTTTTGAAATATTCTAATACTTATATCTAGTTTTCAAGAACCGAAACCGAAATGATCCTCTATAGTGGAACATTATGCATAATTTTTCAGAATTTCATTTATCTTATAAAAACAAATAATTACACACCATGTTTTATTAAAAACACACCAGCTCTGGGACAGTTTGGGGTAGGGGCATGATAGTTGGTATCATAGGATCGGGTTAGACAACCCTAGAAAATTATAACAACATTTTATAAAACTTGATAATGTGTTACAAAGTAGAATTATTCTTAAAATATTAATATGGCAGACAAAACATGCCTCCTATCTCTTCCAATAGAAATTTTAGAGTATATAGTTGAAAAATTATATTTATAAGGCTATAAGACTTTTGAAAACCTTTTTTAATTATGGAAACACCAATACAATGTATCCAATTCTACTCGTGTACTTAAACTCCACCGAGGATTAGGCATAAACTATTTCCTTATGATGAACACAAAATTTACATTCTATGAATGTAAGGGAAAGTACTTGGAGGGTCTGTTTAAGTGCTTCACCCTAGTCGATAATTTTTCTTCCATAGCAGACTACATAGAGGCTACACAAGAGGGTGACCTCCAAGCAGCGTACCTTTTTCAAATCTTGACCTAAGAGCTTTATGGACTTTGAAGTACTTGAGTAAGAGTCAACCGATTTACATTATCAACATCATGTTCATATGGATGTCTCTTATATTTATACACTTCATGATTTTCTAATGTGAAACATTAGATTTCCACATTCGATTAATCCTAGTTGCCCATGATTCATTTGAACCAAAGAGATGGAAGAGTTTGGAACCACTTTGGGGATCAGTTTGATTGGGAATTTGGGAAATAAACAACAATAGTGCTACCTGTGAAGAGACATTTCAAAAAATATTAGGAAATCCATACCAGGGATTTTCGAGAGGGATCGAATGGTAATGTAACACCTTGGGTTTTATGAACCTTGTATAAATAGAGAATCTTATATTTTATATTTTGGTATTTTAATATTATTTTACAAAATAATGTCTCTGTTTTAATATGGTTACTACTTACTATGTAAAACATGTCGCTATAAATTTTTATATGGATGAAATGAGTTAACCAACAAACCTCTTATCACTTTCAACTGAATTAATAGAGTCCATAATCATAAAATCATGCTTAGAAGACGATGACTTTTTTTCAAAAGTATTCCTATCTTGAATATTCCCCTATAAAGTGTCCCTCAGCTCAAATATCCTCCATTCCAATATAGTAGTTTTCTACGTCTATATCCGTATCGAAATTTCTCAGCGGGCAGAGTATAGGTAGAGGGGAAAATACCACAAGGTCTATTCTTATGTTTCACATAATCTGAGAATTACCTAGCCATGGGAATGTTTCGTGAAGTTTATTTGGAGGGTGACATTAGAGCGGCCTATCTATTCCATGTCCTATGTTTTACTATGTATGTGATTCTCTATGACATCAAAGTTTTCAAGAACGATGTGGTTCGAGGGATTTATAAGGAACTTGTCCTCTCTCAAATCGTTGATCTCCCCACCGCTGAAGACTCCCTCTGGAATCCCGAATGATTTATGCATATGTGTAATTGTAACTTCTCATGATTTATATTGGAAAAAGAGGTTGAGGAACTAGAAAATAATTTGGGTATCTACCTGGAGACATCATCAGATTATCTGTAGTAGTGGTCCAGGTAAAGGGACCTCAGGAGTGATGTCTGTATAGTTTTTCTTGGGTAAGTGTACGAGTGTTTTAAAATTGCGAGGAAACTATTCTATAAGGGTGGGGGATAATGTGATACCCAAAACCTTTTCATATATAATGATAATAATATTATGGTTTTACATAGTTTAATTTTCATGACATCCAAACAATGATTTCAAAATAAAAAGCAAGGCATGTTTTATTCAATCAAACACTGAAACCATTACATTGCATCAAGGCCAAAATAACCTTACTACCCTGGAATACCAACTAAAATACCTATCAAAATCACCGGGATACCACAAAATACAAAAATATAACTAGTGGATGTTCTTCAGATCCATCACCATAAAGAACATTATATCCAGAATCTCATCAACTGTGCTAAGCATCAGAGGAATGATGAACACCATCTTCCTTGTCTCAGCTTTCGAACTTCGAACACCCTAACCATGTTTTTATAAGGCCTTGAAATTAATTAGACCATTGCCTCCTTTATGATAGCATTGAATATATAATGTCTGTAAGACCTTATAGCTGTTGGGTATTCTAGTTATTTTATAATATTGTAATTTCAAAGTGTTTTTATGTATGCATTAAAGTTATATTTTTAAACATTTTTTTAATTATACCGTATTGAAATTTTTATATGATAATGTTTTAAAGTTTAAATTGGATTTGAAATCATAACCCTTGTGTTTAAATAAAATAGCAAGAGATGTACACACTTGTTAAATCATTGTTTTTGGTACAAAGAAACAAGTTTTTGAGTTGAAATCATGTCTTGGAATACCATTGAGGATAAAAATGTTATGATTTTAATAAAATCATATTATAGTTATATGATGGTTTTTGAATTATAATGTTTTATTGTGTAAAAAGAATTTGAGATCATGTATTTATGTAATAAAAATTTATTGTTATGGTTTCCTTGAAAATTCATTTTAATGTATCTTTTGAAATATTATGTTGTGTATTTAAGTTGTATAATAAAAAAAATTGTTCTACCCTTGAAGGCCATCCCATAGGCCAGCCAAGTGAGGCAGCTCGCACCACCTCACTAAGGAGGTGGGCAGACGAGCGTGAACCCCTCAACCAGCTTGGGCCAGCCTTAAGAGAGCATGAACACATAGATCTGTGAGAAACCTGAGAGCAAGACCAAGAGTATCAACTAGAGCACACCACCATGCAGGGCGACACGATGATAGGGGTGGGTGCAGAAGCCCCGCCCGTAGAGACCTGGTATGGGGCGGTACTTGGGATGAGGGAGGGGTTTTCTGAGCTAATACTAGGAGATCTAGGGTTATAAAGGAGCCGTGAAGCCCATCTAGTTTTGATGTGGGACATGTTTTTTTAGAGAAACGTGATCCTGGCCATCTGATCGAGCTGGATGAAATCTCGGTTGTCTATTATTCCTGGCCTTCGAATCTCCATCGCCGCAGTTTCCTCCACGTTATTCTTGGGTCGTTCAATCTACCTATGTTATAATCACGACCGTTCATTATATTTTAAAATTTCCACATCACTCAAGGCCATCCAATCAAAATCTGATCAAATCTTAGTCATTTATCTTTTTTTAAAACCCACATTTCACTACAGTCATTCAATCGGGCCACAGATGATCTAGACCGTCCGATATTTTCCCTTTTCTTCCCTGACTTCACCTTCTTCCTCATGATGTACAGAGCCATTCCAGCCTATACCTAACCCTACCTCTATACCTATACTCACCCGTGATACCTCCTATCACCATCCATGGACCTTCTTTTCATCATTTTCCATAGCAAAAACGTTTTTTGTTTTTAAAAAAAACATTCCCATGGACTCCACTGTGAGTTCATATTATATATATATGTGTGTATGGTCATATGAATTTTCATGTGACCAACCCACTCAAGAATGTTTTTTTATATGGGTTTCGTGTTCTAGCCTTAGTCTTCTCCACAATCATTGTTTAGTTTTTTCATGCATCATCCATCGGTTTCTTGAAGCATATATCTATTTTATATATATACTGTGTATGTAAACTTGTTTTCCAACCAAATCTGCCATGTTTTCTTCCTCCCCAATGCTTCTCCAACTTCTACTCGACTCCACCAAGATCTTAATCCATGAAAGGGTCCTAGTATTGTCTTTCATTGTTTTTGTTTTACAGTTTGTATATATATGTACATGAATATATACATATATATACATGGTTTTTCTTATAACATACTTATTGTCTTGAATGATCTTATAAAAATGAATTATTGTTTTTTAAAGATGTTATTATCATGAAAATCAAGATAGGGTTTTATGATTATAACTAAAAATTAGTTCCACTATATATAGACACATATGTATATATACATATATATGTTCTTAATAAATCATTACCGGTTTCTTTTATTTAAGGAAGAAGAACATCTAATCTAATGGAATTCATAACGAATATGAACCATGCGAGGTATAGTGGAGTTTTATGATGATAAAATTATAAATATGTATTTATTCATATATATATATTTATAGGTAATTATTTATGAAACAACCCTTGGTTTTACATCATGGTATTCAAATATTGAACATTGGTTTAAATTAATTTTTTATTATATATAAATTATTTATTGGATTTTTAAGTTTTGATGAAGAACCCTTAAGTACACCTAGTTATATATGTATATATCTGTATACTCTTTGATCATGATATTAATATGGGTTCCCAATATGGGTTCTCAAGGGGTTGATAAAAATTTATAACAAGTGTTTTGATGCGTGAAAAGTTTTCAAGAATCAACATGGAATTTGTTTTAGTAATAAAAACCTTTTATAATCACTTTATGTACATACGGAATTCACACTTATTTTCATAAGTTTAAATGGTAATGGTTATGCTAGTAAGTTCTATGGTTTATCGTCATGATTTTCAATTTATAACTTTGGGTTAAATAGTTGGAAGTACCCTTCTGTTATGTTATACATGAAAGTAATGGGTGTTTATACAATTAAGAGTTCAATACCTAAAATGAAATATTTTTTTCACATTTAAATTTATTATGTATTCAATCCATGATGAATTTTCATTTTGATTTTTTGAATATAATATGTTTACTTTCAAAATAAGAGTATCAGAACTGAAGAGTTATTGATTTATGTGTTGAAACATAAATAATCATTTATGTTTTATGAATTGTCAATCATCACATGTGCTATAGTATGTCTTCCAATCCATAAATGTCATTGGTTATTTTTCTATTGCAATGCAGTTGTTAATGTTGAAAATTAATGCATGATTCTCTATAAATATGTAATTGTTGAGGAATGAAATTTAACTATTATGACTATTAATGGGTTATGGAACTAAATTATTAAAATTGGTATAGGACATTTTGAAAAATATGAATGAGAAATTAAATATTCAAAGTGGTATGGGATACTTTGAATATATAACCGTACTAAACATAAGAGAAATGTATTGGACTCCATATTTAATGGGTTGGTGACTGATTAATGAAATCCTTATGGGTTGGGGACCAGTTAATGAAAGAAATATTGGTTGGAGACAGGTTAATGAAAGCCCCAGGATGCATCAATAGTTTTCATGAGACAAATCAGGTCATTGCATGTGGCCTTAACACAGTCTAGAATTATACATTCCCTCAAAATGTTAATAATATTTAATTAAACAAGTGTGTATTCAACTAGATAATATTCTTGGTTAAGAGCATGTACTTATGGGTATTAGAAGATGTAAATGGACATGGAATAATGTTTATTCATCACTTATAAATTTATCTACAAATTTATGATTTATAGTTAGTAAGGAAATAAATTAATGTTATTATTTTATGTGCAACTCCGATCATGTATTTCTTTCATTTGTAAATTTTGTACTTGCACTTTCGCATGTCACACTTAGTATAGTTAACATAACTCTTAATTTATATGCTTCTCACCATATATATTGTATAAGAAAGCATATTGTTGGAAAATGTTTTATTATAGCCCTATTAATGTTCCTTAAATTGTTCTCTTGAATTTTATGGAAAAATTTTTTGTTATGCTTAATGTACTGCAGTTTTCTTTAAGAAAATGTTTTATGAATATTTTTAAAAGGGAAGTTTATAAAATGTTTTTTTGAAGTATTACTTTTCAAAACCCCCCTTACTAGGCATTCATTTGATCACCCAATGCCTTCAATCTATTTTTATAGGCTTAGTTTACTTGAGTTAAACTAATAGGTGGATGATATGTGGAGTAATTTCTATTCAGTTTTGAATGATTGTAATATGTGTATCTAGTTTTCAAGAACCTAAACCAAAACGATCCCTTAAAGTGGAACATGATGTGTAATTTTTCATCATTTAGTTTATCTTATAGAAAAAATAATAATTACACACCATGTTTTATTAAAAAAAAATTCATCTGGGAAAGTATAGGGTTGGGGCATGACATGATTCATCATAATTATAATAAACTAATTTCACTGAAAAATTACCACTCTTAGTTCCTTGATTTATCAGTTGATATGATTTTATCATCGAATTCTTATTCATCTTCCTTTCCACTATTTTGTTCCTTTTATTCAAAATCTTAACTAAAAATTTAAAATTTCTTACATCAAGAGTAGAGATAGGGGTTTCCATCTGAATATTTTCATTATTTTCTTTGATCTCAAATATTCACTTCATGTGCTTCTAATAAAAACAACATGATAAGTAAAGTAGATCCAATAAGAGGTGGTCTTGAATCTAATACCAATTTAAGTGTACAAGGATCATTCAATCACTCTGGGGGGGTGAATTATGTGTGACCTGTTAAACTAAATTATTTTTCACCTTTTAAATCAAACCTATATCACATGTCTAGATGTCTAGATCATTCAAGCGATGAAGAAAGTAAATGTAATATAACACAAATTATTTTTACATATTTTGTTACTAAGACCTACATCCTTTCCATATTGGTTAGACCCAAAACATAGTCCATCCAATATAATATTTTTGTCAATTAAAATGGTACAAGCATCAACTAGTTATAAATACTAGTAGTCTACCCTCTAATTGATCCTTGTTATAACCCCTATAATCCAACTCTTCTTCCTCGGTTGGTTAGACATTCCAACCGTTTGTCTTGTTAAACCCCCAGTATCTCAGTCCTCTTCAGTAATTGGTTGAACCTCCCAGTCACAGTCTACATATTCTTATTTAGAAGATCTAATCCACAAATAGGATGATAACTTGATTTTCCTCCATGATATTACTGGATCACACTTGCTAATATACTGTTCAAGTTCCCATGCACGGATGCTGGTCATGCTCAAACCATTATGATAACCTGATAATCAATAACCTCAATACAACATTACATGGGAAGATATTCTTTCTTATACTGAAGAAGAGACCTCACTAATTTCTGAAAACTCAGATATGAATTCTTTCTATATCACTAATGGAAATTTTGTCCTAGATTCAGTCCCAAATTATTACACCCAATTTTTGAAAAGTATTTTTTAATGTAAACTACTCTTCAAACATTATACATGAATTAAATACATTTTATGGTATTTTTATTTTATGAATTCATTAATTAATTTGTAAGAAAATTTCAATATGTATTTTTAGAAGGATCATACACTACCTTCATGTAAAAAACTTACACAATTCCCATTCACTATTTTATAATGAACACACACGCTTTATTCAAATTATAAAACCCACTGACTCATTTGAATCTTCAATACCATGTAAGATGTATACTTCCAAAGTACATACACACACTTCCCATACTTGTACTGAATGGTTCAGTTTCACATTAACTGGTTATTCAAAAAACATAATATTGCACAAATATTCCACTTAGTATCAACATTATCCTCATGAATTCATAACATTAACTGAAAATGGTGTAACTGTTTCAATTCAAGAATATGTATTCACCACATAAATATATGATGTGACAATGTTTCATTCATTTTCACCACTCTGTGAACCCGAACAGCTGTAGCTTATCCTTCTCATATGTCTCACTAAGAATGAATGACAATAGAATTTATTCTATTCA
Organism: Viscum album; assembly: GCA_963277665.1. NCBI lineage: Eukaryota > Viridiplantae > Streptophyta > Magnoliopsida > Santalales > Viscaceae > Viscum > Viscum album. Next base: position 157,236,025 of record OY728138.1, read on the forward strand.
CTGTTACTATGCATACCACACATGAACACACTACATATTTTTGAAACTAAAATAAGGACCCCCAAGAACTCCAAACAATTCACCCTTCATGAATGGAGATCATTCCATGTATGATTCTTATACTCATCACATAACTGAACATGTGGGACTACTAACTTCTACATTACATAACAGTTTACACTATTTCTCTTTCTTGTTTTAAAAATATGTTCATGAAATCTCAAACCATATTCATGCGACCACGTATCTGGATGTTCAACTTGAATGAATGGAACTTCCTTTTAAAATATAGAGTTCATGAACTACTCTATTTTATAGTCAGCTTTTTCAAATTTTATCTCTCTAAAATATCCTCAAATCACATAGTGAAAATGAAATCCTTTGGATATTTATAGAAAAATTTCACAGAATCAGTGCCTCCAAAAATCATTGAGATCCACACATTGAATCATATCATGCAGTCACTACCTTAGGAATCACATTGTGAGATAAAAGTGTCTTCAGATAATATCATATACTGTAAATTACATGTATGATAATCAATAACAAATGAAAACAAGTAGCATGGGATTTACTTCACATTGAAATCATCAGAATGCTCATATGGATCTTAGAATCTTCTGTTTGATAGAATGTATATGTTTCATAGAGATCTCAGTGTACAGAAGAAATTCTCAGCTGAAGGAAAATACGAAAATGTTGGTATTTGATCCAATGGATCAGATAGATCAGATCAGATGGTTCATCTTATTTCCATAATTTTAAAGGTAGAGATACATTAAACCATTCAAACTTACCCCACATTGATATGAAAGCCTGTGAATCTCACTTTTACAAAACAATCTACATCCTTATCTAGTCAGATTGGCTACAAAATACTCCCCTATAACACTACACCTTCCCTTTTCACCGCTCTACGCTACCACTATGCTTCACCGCAGAGAGGATCCACTACAGCTCATGCACCTTCCTATAGGCATGATTCTTGCAAGAAATATTTCTTAATTATATATTGGTCGAGGTTGTACCTTCCCACCTTAGTAGATTAATAGGTCCCTCAACTAGCTGGTATGATTGGATAATTTTTTTAATATACACTCCATATAAAAACCTATCCAAATTTTATATACCGAAATTCCATCAAAATTATTCATTAAGTATACTAGAGAAAATATACTCAAAACCAAACCATATATTTCAAAAAATCTAATTATTTTCATGCATTAAACAATTATTCCCCTCAAAGGACCAATGAAACAAGTCTTTTGACCTATAATCAGCCCTATAATTGTCACATTTATAACTCATTGACCTTTTATCTACTTAACTAATTGAAAAAAAATTCAACCTAAAAAAACCAATTGGTTTATTCACCAAAAAAAACCCCATCATCATTTCCACTCAAATCCCAATAATTGGATATAAGAGATCTTGGGTTCATGGGGGAATCCAAAACTAAGAGAAGAGTGCTAGATAAGGGACAAAGATGGAAATAGATGAATAAATACCTCAAAACCTAATGGAAGTTTCCCAAGAGTGTCCAATAATCAAGGGATCAATAGTTTATAGATCTTATATTGTATTCAAAGGGTCAGATGACATAAAGGGGGGGGGAAGAGGGGTGAAACCACTCATAATTTGAGAGGGAATTTTTTGAATTTCAGAAATTATTAATCACCTAGATAGGCCACATGGTTTGGACACTCATTTTTCCAAATCCTATTCCAACCATGTGAATCCAACTACTAAGACACAAGTCACCTATATTGTTTGGATGCATATTTTTTCAAAACATATGCCAACTGTGTACCAGCCTCTTCCTAAACAAAAAATGGTCGCACAACTACTTTTAGGGAACTACACGATTTAAAAAAACCATGTGACTCACGTTAGAAAAACCAAAATCCTCAAAAAAAGTCTCACAAAACATCTAGTGGATCTCATAATGATTTGAAAAACCATGCATAAGACATGGATAAAATATTTTTCAATATAATAACATCTTACACTTTAAAAAAAATTCTCAAAAAATTAATTTTCTACATGATTTGTTATGTTTTTAAATGAATTTCTGACACCTATGTGAATTGAATTTGATAAACTAAATTCCATATTTTCAATCAAAAAATTAATATTAGTTAATAATTTCAAATTAATTTTTGTTTATAATGATTAATAAATACATTCAAAATTAATTACTATGGCTAATGTTGAAAGACGATTTTGTGTGTGGCATTTGCTTGTATTAAAATTATTCATTCAAACATATATATTTTTTATTTGATAAATTTTATTTAATATTTATAATAAGTCATTCCAAATTATCTAATAAAGGTCATTTTATTTTAGTCTTAGTGGATTAATTACCTATGTTTAAAAAACTAGTTATCATGTTGAAAACATAAACTGTAAATGTAAGTAAACATAGAGGAAAAGGAAGTAACATGTTTAAAAAATGTTTCTTTTTATGTGTTGTAGGTGCGTATATACCTTGAGAAATATAAGATATCTTATCTTTCCATTTTAGAGTCACTTTTGGTGATATTTACTTCCCAATATTGAATAGTTTTTCATTTTTTTTAAAATGTCTCTCATCCTCAATTATAAAAGGATCTTACTCCCCCACCTATTCAAACATATAAAGCCATTTGGCTCGATCAAACCCTGTAAAAATATCCCCCAAAATCCTTATCCAAATTTTATAGGTTATTTTCTTCCCAAAATATTAACTTTAGGGTCTATAATAAGAGATCAAAAGGTGGTTTCTCTATGTGATAGTAATCATCTTAAGTATGCTCTTTTTTTATTTCTTATATTACAACCTTAAACTATGTATTGACACTTAAAAGATAATAAAACCAGTATATAAAGTATAATGAGATGTTATTATGATTAAATTAAAATAATTATCTATATACTTCTCCATTAAATGGGAAATAAAGGAATCGCTTGTGTGTATGAAGGACTACCGCCTCGGGAACCGATGCAATTTGTTTTACATCACCGACTGACATGGATAGTCATAATGATGGAAATAATGAATATATATAATACATAGGAATTGATATCGATTATTTTAATTAAATATTTCAACTACTTCCTTACCCTTTCACCCATTAATGGAATGGTATATTCGCTTTTGTATACATATGACCTACCATCTCCACAAAGCGATGTGATTCATTTTCAATGTTAAATTTTAAATAATGGTTATAAAAATATATTTAGTTATTAAATATATAATTAATAAAAATATGGAAATGATGTATCTATATCCTATGCATAAGAACCAGGACTTTTATGACAAAACATGCGTGAAAAAAAATTCACTCCCAAAACAATGAATGTAACTAAAAAATATTAACAAAAATATGGAAAGATGTTATAATATGATCATATATGATATTATAAATAAGAATATTTTTTACTATAAATTAATAATATAATTAAATCCATTATATATGAGTTTAATATGTGTTCAACTAAAGAGAAGTCTGAGGTAAGGTATTTCGTCTTAATTTCCATTTCATTGAAACGGATTTGTTAATATGCACCTATTTACTTTTATGTGGTGTATATACAACACAATTTATATATTTAATATGAATACCTATTTATGAATGATTATTAATGTTTTAGTTCCTTATTATTCTTTAAGGAGGTTATAATTTGAATGTTACCAATGTGGTAAGAATCTATTTAACAATCTCAACTTCTTTTGGGATTACTTCTACTCTTGTTAAAGAAATATTATAATTTATCCTCCATTAGATCCAATAATTTTCTGATACACTGTATATTTAAGGTGTTTCAATATTTTATTCAACTTTTCCTCTCCTTTTTACTTAAATAATGTGTATAAAATGTTAAAATAAAAATCAAATTTATTTATCTTTAAATCAGACATATTTTTATTCCATGTCCCTATTTTTCAATATTATTTTAAAAAATTCCATTTAATTATTCAAATGATTTATTAATGAAATTATAAATATGTTATTGAAGGAATATTTATAATATTTTTCAAAATGGACTCTTTTGACAAAGAAGTAATAAGGAATATTTTTTTAACATATACGGTGATAAATAACTTATATGCCACCGTAACCATTTTATGAAATATATCTTATTCTACACATATTCAACGATTTTAAAAAGAAAAATATTTTATGAACTATTATTTCAATATTTTTTCTTCTATTCCATTTATTCTTCCAAAATTCATGATTTTATTAGAAAACCATGTATTCCCAATGAAGTGATTGTCACCTATCATTTCTTGAAAAATATTGTGATTGTTAACATTCTCTTGAGAAAATCAATTTCCTTGGATATTTTTCATTATACATTGCATTTATATAAAATATCTATATTATTTTTATTATGGATATTATTATTTCCTAAAATGTATACCATTTTTACATATAGTGTTTACTTTGAATGTTATTTGACTAACTAGGGAAATATTGTCAAATCCATATTCTATACTCGATAAGAATATTTATTGATAAGGGATATTGTTTATTAATTAAATTGATAATTTTATATAATAATAATGCATTTGAAATGTAGTGAAATGTGGGACCTAGAATTATATAGCCCCTCGATGCATCAGTAAGCCTCATGAGAAAATTTGGTTGACCAAATTAAATGGGTTTTAACTGTAGTTTTAAACTGTCTTTCGAAAGGTCTTGAAATTATAGATATCATGATGTATAAGATCATGGTTCCTAAAATTATTAATTTTTATCATATATAATTCATTTATTATTATTAATGACTTTTTTTCATTAATATTCTCCATGGATTCATTTTTCACTCATGTTATTAAATAAAATTTGTTTCTAGTTATTTAAATTTCCATATTGATTATGACTTATCTAATTAAGACAGTCAAGTTACTGATTAAATGATATGTGTGTTTAGTTATATACATTTCTATATTGATCATTCTTATTTACTTATGATAGATTTCTATGTGAGTATCCTTATAGAGTATTTTATCTCACCCTTATTTTATTTCCTTTCTCTAGGATATGAATAACATTTATTTTAATGAGTTCAAGGATGCAAGATGTTTCCCATTAATATGTTTTATATTTAATCCCCAATGTAAAATAGTTATCATGTGTGTATCAGGATCTCCAAGGCTACAAAAATAATTAGTCCTTTTGGATTTTACCCATTTTATCTATGCCATTGGAATAAAGTAACCACTTGAAATAGTCTACTAGGGCGAGGGTTTTTGCAAAAATAATTACACCTTTTATATAATTTTTGGAGAGTAATGAAAAAATACAACATATTTAGTTGACATTGAGGAAAATAAGTTTTTGGGTCCTATATTGGTGAATGAGATAGTTGAAAAAATGAAATTAATTCTAATTCATATGAAGGAATCACAAAGTTGGAAAAAGGGTCATACATATAATTGAAGGAAAGATGCTTCATTTGAGATATATGATTCAATTTTTCATAAAATATATCTATTGAAATGTGTGATGTGTTTTGGTAAAAAAAATTAATCCAATGATTTATTGGTCTATTTTAAATCCATGAGAAAGTGACACTAGGGTTTTATTGAGAAGACTTAACTCCATGTTTATTTTAGGTACATGATGTATTCCTTGTATCTATAGTAATGAAATATATTCCAGATTCATCTCATATATTGAGCCCTAAAGTGATAGAGATGGAGGAGAATATTTCATTTAAGGGAAAAAAGTTCATATTATAGATCATATAGGGAAAGTGTCATGAAATAAGGTAACTTGAAAGGTTAATATTTTATGGAAATATCATATGGTTGAATCAACATGACAACCTTAATAAGTTGTGAAAGAAATGTTTTGATGCCTGTGAAGTCTTGAAATTAACTGGAAGATCCAAAAATCATAAAGAAAATTTGGAAAAGTAAATCCCTCTATGAAAAAGGTCATTTGTAAAGAATAGAATTCCTTTAAAAAAATATCTCATGGCTCCTTCAAGATCTTATAGTTCTTTTAAAACCACATAGTTCAATGATGGTCGTGTAGTTCATTTAGGACCTTGTAGTACCTTCAGGACCATGTAGTATTTTATTTGGTTTCCTATAACCAATTAATTTGGTTCTTAATGTTATATTTATATTCAATATGTGAATATTAATTTAAATATATTATCATGTATTGATTTTCCTTCCACATAAAATTGATGTGATAATGTCCTGGAGTATCTATCACATTGAAAATGTGCATAATAGTTCCCTACTATGATGAGAACTGTTAAATTTTATGAAGATATTCTTAAAACTAGTTCTATGATTAGATAACATACTATATAACAACACATAGTATATAGACTATCATGTATGAGTACTTATAAGAGGATAAAGCTTCTTCTCATGAAGTTCATACATTGTAATCTTCATGATGGGAGATCAGGAGAAACCACCGGTAAGAATTCCATATGTCTTGGTGTCATTGGTTATTCCTATCTATGAGAATGTGTAATGGTCCATAGACTTTAAGATTATCAATAATGAATTTCATCACTCATTCACTTAGATTTACTAACAAAAACCACCATGATATATGTTGGTGGTAAGTAGGGTATGTTGGGTGTATCATGAATGACATATCATTAATGGATAATTTTAGGAAGGATTTTTACCTAACATAATTATGGAAATCGATATGTCTTCCCTTCGATTGAAAACTATCACACAAATTCCATATCCATGGTATGATGATGATTTTTCTATACTATTAAAGAATGATGTATTTAGTACATTGGTTAATGAAACAGATGTGAAAATTTCATAATGAGATATTGAGAAAAAGTAGATTATATAACAAAGAGATTATTTATATGTGTTTTTTGACATTATGACATTATGTTCTTTATCGTCGGTGTCTTAACCCATTGCTAGATAGTAATCTTGGAGTTTAAAAAAACCCTCCAAATTCCAATGAGATATAATCCTCGAGGTTCACACACTAAGTGTTTTTATTGATCTCAATTAAATTACACATGAATATAATTAATGGAATAAATTGTATTCTTAAGATTGTGGAATAATTTTATACATGTTTTCTGATCACATAAATTAAATACATATTTATTAATCTGATTGTTAATAGATATATATTTAATTATTTTATTGAATATTTAATAAATATGTATTTGCTTATTTTCAGATAAAAATATTTACTAATGAATTGTTTGTTTATTCAGGTATTCAATAAATTCTCAAGAGTTTCAATGAACGAATACTATGTTAGCTAATAAACATTAATTTACAATACCTTAAAATAATATTTTTTTATGAAACAAGTTAGCACACACTCCATAAAATAATAATAATAATAATATTTGGAAGGGGTTTTAATAAATATCATAATATTATTCAAGGTCTGATACAAAATTAAATAATATTTGCATCTAAACCCAAGATCTATAAATAAATGTTAATGTCTATTGTGTATGGTAAATTGAGAAATAGGTAATTGTTGTGCACAATGAATTTCTCACTTGAATTCATATTTATCTCTCCATTTCAAGAATGATAAATGCATGAGAGACACTTTCAAGATCGAATAATGAGTGATCACCATGAATGACATAATAAAATTTATTCTCCATACGAGCACCCATAAATAAATTGGAGTTTCTCAACGATCAAATGATCATGTGTGCATCACCACTAGAGAGATTCTACACTTGTATCCTTATAGAACAATGAAGGTAATTAGGAAAAGGGTTTTTAGATGACCCACATATACATAAAAGAAAGTATCTTAATAGGTGGTAAATTATCTCTTCTAATATTTAAAAATTAATTTTAAATTTGATGTGAAAATATCCTATGGTTTTGGGAACTTCTATGTTAAAATAAATTTTAAACACAACACCCACCAGAGGTGCTTTAATTGCACTTGAAACCTAAATATAGTTCCTTCATATAATGTACATGGACTCATACATTGTATCTTTCTTCATTTGTGACAAACTTCCATTCCCATTCATATTATCCTTTCATGAATGAAAGTTGTTCGCTGCATAAAGATGGATATCCTATAAGATTATTTTTTTTCTTCTTGGATAACAGCCATTTAGGTCCCCTTATCATTGATCCTTTGCAGTCGCATACCCTTTAGAGGCATTAAGGTTTTTATGGGACCACATTTTATGGGAAGTATTATCCTATAAAAACTGGTATGAAATTCAAAAAAATGATCTTTTCCTTCTACACCTTTATTTTCTAATCCTCTTTATGGAATCAAGATTCAGTGCATAAGATCCACATCATTCTATAATATCCTTGTAAATTTTTTTAACTACACCTTGGTAAGATAGTGCATGCCAACATGAGAAGATATCTAATCGGGTTATTCATGTAAGTCCTTCATGGAGCTTCTTATATAAGTCCTTCATGAAGGATATCCATGAAGGGAACCCTTGAACACCATTCATCATTGGTGCACATGAAAATCCATTTATGAGAAACCTTTAAACGTAGGTGTTATGAAAACCCTGATACCATTGTTAATCACCACCAGGCTATGAGAAGTTAGTGGTTCTTAAGGTTCCTCCAGGACTCCTTCCAATTCTACCTGACCACGAATCATTTAATCTAGGGATGGTTAATTTAAAAAGTTACCCAATTATGGGTAATTTACCTTCTTTAGTGTTATTTCTCCAACATAAGTCATATACTTAGGCTAGGCTCATCCAAATGACCACAATGTATTATTTTTTTCAAGGTCAATGCATTGAAAATCCAGTTCCAATGAGGCCCCTCCCTGACCTCTTGAGATACTTGAATCAACAATGAACATCGACATACACCCCATCGATCATGTGTTCCCTTGATAGTGGACCCCTCATGTATTTTTCCCCTAGTCAGATAAGACTCTCACTGTAATAATGAATATCTATTCACATGATAATGAGAAACTTTATCATGATGTTTCCCATGAAACCTCTACTAGATCATGCTTCCCAACTAGGTTTAACCATATTTTAATGTCTCGTATTTCCTATGTATTATTATTTAAATATTATATGGATTTTTTTTAGACCAGGTGCTGAGACGATGTGTTATTTTGTTGCCCGGTGTGCCAAGAATAAATTTTTGAAATATTTTAAATATATTAAGGATCACTTACACATAGTTTTCATGAAAAAGTGCAATAAATACTATATGGGTTCCCATATCAAAAATTTGTGGGCACTATTGAGTTTAGAATATGAGGTTTAGTTTAGGCATGACTTAAAATTATTCGAGCCTAGACATTTTTGTAAAAGTTCTCTAAAGTGTAAAATAAATAAAAGAGTTTAATAAAATCTATATTTGATGTAGCATCCCAATTGTATATTTAAATATACAGTTGTTGAAAATTCATAGGGTTAGCCACATAACCCTAAGAATTTGATGAGTTTCATTGGGGTGTTAGAGGATACCCCATTTGGAAGACAATGAAAGATCTTGGATTGATGATCAACATATCTCATATTTGATGGATCTTACTAACGACGAGGACCATGAATCTTTCTTCATCAGGAAACGAGCTAAATCGTGGTAGGGAATGTGTTTTATTGGGATTTATTCCCTATTCTTTATTTCTATGTGGAATGTGAATCAATTGACGAATGGATTGATTCGCGGATCATGGGTATTTCAGGATGTGTAATATTTTTAGGTTTTGGTGGGAGTTTTATTATGATTCTTGATTTCATCATTTTTCATTCTAATAATGATGTATCAAGATATACATGATCATCGATTGAGGTTTGTTCTGCTCTTTTGGTATGTGATTTTCTCCCCTGATTCATTGTTCATCATAGTCATTCTTTGTTCGACCCGTGACTTGAAAAATATTGATAAATCAATTTTTTCACACACTTTTCATAGTATAATGATCAAGAATTTTATATTTGGTATTGGCATGGATTGATGGATGTGTGACGGTAGTTGTGGTAGCAGATTAGATGATATAGTTACCAGATTTTTGTGTTGTTTAAAGAACAATAAAGATTGAAGAGAAATCCCATTTATAACTGGATTGAGGTACCAAAATTTATATATCATTGATTGTGAGTCTCACACGATTATCCCCCTTGAGTTTCCCAACAAGGCATAACGGGAATGGTGTCTGGGGCGACGAAGAAGACAAACAAAACATGGATATACGTTTTTAGAAAATCTGACATCACATGGCATGTAAAACAGATCTACATACCGTGTAGGGACCCCTTAGAAGCATCTAGGGATTGGGAGGAAGTTATGTATCATATGGTATGCGACCCCTATCACACGGCATGTGGTCCATCCCCAGATACCTGGCGTGTACTTTGGGAAGTACAAAAACATTAGGTGGAGTACATGGGTTGCCTACACGACGTGTACTCCCCCACATGACAAGGCCTAGACCATGTACACGGGCTACCCTAGGTACTTGTACATGGTCATGGGTACATGTTCTGACACCATATATTAGCACGTGGATGGAGTACATGGATGAAATTCGATGTATAGAGGAATAACATGTAACCCCTCTATATGTTTTGTACTCTCATATACAACACAAATACGACTAGATGACACGAGTTGTTTACACAAGAATCACCTAGGGTCAAGGGACATGAACTGTAAGCCCTCTACATGCCATGTAATATTTTATAAATTGATTGGATCTCTTGTACTCTATATCTTGGAAATTTTTCATTACAGTTCATTCCCCTTATCCTTTCCCTGAAGGTTGGTATGAATTGATTCCCACTCCTAGGACAATGATCTCTCTAGTGGGAATTATTGGATAGTGTTATTAGTATCCCCCCAAAATGTCCAGAGCGGGATACTCTATTCATCTTTTTGAGCTATGTATAGTTCTAGGTATCGATGCGACCAATCTTACCGGGTTTCGATCCTCTACTTAGCAGGTTAATCCAGATTGGTTTGTTGGTATCACCCAATGGCCCTAAAAGTGATCCATATATGTGTATTGTATTATCTACATAATATCAGCATTTTATTTCTAATGAAAAGACCTGAAGATTATTACCTCTCAAATGTAAATCATTAATGCTATTAGACTGAGGACTGTTCCCTCCTAGATGGGTGCTTATGAATCTTCGAGCTGGAATCTGAGGGTTGGTATACTATAGTTGTGGCTTACCTATAGATTGTGTATATTTATTGAGAATATCTAGATATTATTATTATATGTATTGTAGAAATATACCTGTGTAGTGATGAATGTATTTCCTTTGTTGTATGCTTGGTTCTCTCCTAGTGTTCTGCTGAGTATTGTTATACACACCCCTGTATGGGATTTTCCCACTTGTGTTATTTCTCGTAATGATGATTGAACTTTTTATGGAGGCCTAGGACGACCAGGAACATATAGTTCTTAGAGTGTCTGAAAAAACTATGGTGTGTTCTTGTTTCATTTTGATAGTAGTCCTAGTACCTTTACATTCAATTTGGACTTGTGTTAAAAAGTCTTTGTGGTGGGCTTGTATTTGGCCCGGTCTACTTTATTTACATCCTGTCATACTTTGGTTGTAGGACATAGATGTATGCATGAATTTGTTGTTTAGTTAATTTTTTTACATTTTAGTATTTTGTGGGTTAGAAGATGTGTGCGTGTGTATAATTACATAGGTAATTCCTCGCATATTAGTTATTTTCCTACTCGGTCCCAGTCACCAGCCCTTATCCTATTAGAGAAAATCTTGGGTAGTGACGACATGGGCCCCACTGGGATTTGTCCTGACAATGTGGTATCAGAGTGGTTGGTTCCACATTAAAACTGAGAGTCTTTGATATTTTTTTGGGGAAATAGTGTTAAGTGTTTCAATTTAATGTTTATGTCTAGGGATAATAATGTTGGTGTGGCGGATGATGTTTCCATACAATAATACTTTAATAACCTTCTTTTTGACATGGTACATGAGAACATAGGTTGTAGGGAAAAAATGGTACTTTAATCAAATAGGAATGAGAAGATGTTTACATGTCCATATTGAGTCATCTCTCCAGATATACTCATTAACCATGGTATATCTTTTTTGGTTTTAGGATTCATCTGCAATGTTTACTAGTTTGGATTTAACATCTTGATCAGGAGGATGATCCCCTCCGTTATGAGTATTCAATATAGAAACCAGTTCCCGGGATTTCACCTCTATGTGGTACACCATCCATATCACCACCTGTAGAGAACAACATGGTACCCACAGTACCGGTGAACAAGGAGTGCTAGATGTTCACACTTCACGAGTTTCAGAAAAATACACCCATCAATATCATAGGTGATCCTGACCCATATGTGATTATGTACTAGATTGACGTAGTGGCTTAATTTTTTCTTCTAGTTAGGAAACTGATAGATCATATGGTCATCCTATCAGTGTGCCTTCTTTATGGATCAGTAGGGAAATGGTGGGGTTTAGTCACCCTATTATATGATGGTGAGACTCTTTCCTAGACAGAGTTCAAGAATCTATTCATAGAGGAGTTTTGGCCATCTACACTGAGGGATGTGTGTTTCTAGAAGCTTCTGTAGCTCCAACTGGGAAGAATGATAATAGAAGAGTATTCATCAAGGTATACTAAGCATTCTAGATACTTTATGTATATGGTTTGAGATTAGTCCTTTAGGGCTCAAACCATTGAGTGAGGTATGCATAGAGACATATGATCCAGCGTTATTCATCTGTGCATTACTACCGATGTTGGGGTGTTAAAGCAATCTTTGGAGGCTCAGAGTTTCTTCGTTGAGCAGATACAAAAATTGGTTATCAATATTGGGAAATAAAGAGAATAGAACTTGGTTGTAGGGAGCTGATGTTAGTGTCAGATACTTGGATGTGGGAGACATTTCAGGAGGAGGTCCTAGGATATAGTATTTATAGTTTAGGGCTCACAGGGTTGGTCCAGTCATCCTAGAGAGAGGAAGTTTTGAGCATGTTACAATATGGTATATCTCACATGAGGTTGCTCGACCCACCGTAAAACTAATAGAGAGACCATGGATGAGCCACTGAGGCACAAACAATAGTAGGAGAAGGTCGGTCCATAGGATGGTGGATGTGGTAGAGGAGCTGGGAGAGAAGAAGGAGGTGGTTGATGCTTCAAATTATTACCACAACCACCCCTAGGTGGTCGACACCAGGATCAATGAGCTGGAGGATAGGGGGTATAGGTATAGGTAGTTGAGTCTTATTACCCAGGGGCTCTAGGAATGATTCAGTGTATGATCTGTGTCTTTTTTAATTTAGGTACTGTTTTGATAGCCACAACTTCTAGTCATTACTTTCTCACCACATATCTTTTTTCAAGACCTAGTAATTCCAGTTAAACCATTTACTTGACCCTTATACTTGGAGACTCCTACTGGAGAAGACTCAATGACCACACACTTATGATGATAGTGTGACCTTACTCTTGGAGGTGAGAGTTTCGGTTAGGATCTATTGGTTTTAGCATCACTGACTTATGAATTCATTGTTGGTATGGATTGGTTATCCACAATGCATACCCAGATTTACTATTTTAGGCGAACAGTGTGGTGTGTCCCTGATGATAGAACCAGTTTTTCCTTTATTAGGCATAAGGAATCCCAAGTAGCACATTATGGACTCATGTATAAGAAGGTATAGCTGATTACTCATTAGTTGGCTATCATGACCCTTGAAGTAGTTGATTTAATGAGTATCTAGTTTCCCATAGTGGTGGCAGAGTACAAGGATGTATTTCCTAAGGCTGTTCCAGGCTTAACTCCCCACCGATAGGTATACTTCTATATTGATATACACCCAGGGATGATACTGATATCTATGAAAGCATATCGGATGGCTCCTGTAGAGCATTGTGAGATGAGGGTTCAGTTAGAGGACTTATAGAGGAAGGGATTTTTATAGACAATGGTTCTCCCTGGGAAGCCCCAATTTTTTTAAAAAGAAAGATGATGGTAGATTGAGGTTGTGTTTGGAATACCTATACTTAAACTAGGTGAACACGATAAACAAGTATCTAATACTAAGGATCGATGACCTCTTTGGTCAATTGATATGGGAATGAAAGTTCTCAAAGATTTACCTCAGACTAGGCTGTCACCAGCTACGATTACAAGATGAGGGTAAAACGAAGAAAACATTAAGATGTCTCTATGGTCACTATGAGTACTTTGTGATTCAATTTAGAATAACAAACACCAAAATACTGTTAATGGGACTCAGGAACTAGACCTATCATACTTACTTAGACTGGTTTGTGGTCATCTTAATCGATGATACCCTTGTGTACTTAGTGTTGGAGGAGGAGCACATGTGACACTTAAGGATAGTTCTAGACATACATTGAGAGTATCATATTTATGGTATGATCTTGAAGTGTACGTTTTGGATACTGGTGGTCCACTTCCAGGGATATGTTATTTCAATAAATGGAGTGATAGTGGACCTAGCCAAGTTCAAGGTAGTGTTATCATGGGAGCCACCCCAATGTGTGATGGAGGTGTAGAGATTTCTTGGATTGGAATTCTTTTATAGAAGATTCATACATGATTTTTCAAGGATATCAGCACACATGACAAATTTTACATGAATGGGGAAGCCTTTTTGTGGATAGGAAGGTTCTAATAGGATTTTAGCAGTTGAGGAAAAGTTTGATGAGAGTTCCCATATTGATATTACCATATTAAGGTGTTAAGTATGTAGTGTTTTGTGATTCATCATGAATTGAATTTGGCTGGGTTCTAATGAATAGGAAAGAGGTGATTTCTTATGGATCGTGCCAGTTTAGACCACATAAGAAGAACTGCAAAAACATTGATATTGAGTTAGTAGTGGTAGTATCCACTTCAAACATGTGGTGACACAACCTGATGGTCCAGTGGTTTATCATCTATTCTGATAACAAGTGTCTCAGTTACATATATTCTCTTAGAAGGATATTAACATGATATAAGGGAAAATTCTAGAGTTCCTATAGGATTATGACTTTGAGATTTTCTATATTCCGTGTAATCGGAACTTGGTAACAGATACTCTCAGTAGGAGATCTTTTTCATAGTTTCTGAATGAGGCTTCATAGTAGTTATTCTCATTGCAGTTATCTTTTGTTGATGGAGATGGAGTAGTTTACATATATTAAAGGGTTATTACCACTCTTCTCTTTCAGTGAGTTAGGGAAGATAAACATGGGGGTACTGACTTTGAGAGATTATGTGCTCAAATATCCCCAAGTCATGATCCTAATGAATATTCTAATGGCAGGGGCTACATTGTTCTTATCATAGGATACATGATAGTACAAGTGCAGTTGTAGAAGGAGGATATGATAGATTTTCTTACATATCATTTTGAGGTAAATCCATGTGTGGAAAAGATGTACCAAGACCTATGATGTTCATTTTGGTGGACAGGGATGAAGAAATAAGTGTCATAGTTTGTCTCTTGTTGCCTTACTTGTTAGCAAGTGAAGGTTGAGCACCAAGTTCCAGTGGGTTTAGATCAACCCCTTGAGGTGTAGAATGGAAGTGGGATTGGATATGTATAGACTTCATGATGGGTTTACCATGTACATCTTGGGGACACGATTCTATCTAGGTGATCATAGACTGACTCACCAAGTCAGCCAACTACTTATCAATTAGTGAGCAGAGTTTAGTACATAGATATGGAGTCCTCTATGTTCAAGAGATTGTTCGACTCCATGGAGCTCCATCAAATTTTATTTCTGATCATGATGTTATTTTTACATATCATTTGTATAAGGGATTAAATAAGGTGTTTTTAAATCAGTTATGCTTGAGGAAATTGTTTCACCTCCAAATTGGGGGCCAAACTGAGTTGACCATTCAGGTTCTAGAGGAAATGATACAAGCATTCTTGTTAGACTTTGGTAATATTTGGGAGGATCACATACCATAGGTGTAGTTTTCATATAAAAATTGCTACAATTACACCATCAGTATGGTACCAATTGGGGCTTTGTATGGTTGACCCTATAGGTCACCACTTTTTTATAATGACCTATGTGATTCAGAACACATGGACCCAAAGATGACGTGCGATACAACAAAAAAGGTGAAAATAATCAAGGAGTAGATGAGGATTTCATAGAGCAGTCATAAGTCTTATATTGATAGGAAATAGAGGCCTTTGTAGTTTGAGGAAAGAGACCATGTGTTCTTGTGAGTTTCACCTTAACGAGGATTATGGATATTTGGATGGGGTATCCCGATATATCTGAGATTCATCAGCCCTTTAGAAAGACCATGTTGAGTTGGCGAGATGCAATACCACTTAGATCTTCCTCTATAGTTATATTGAGTGCATGATTTATTCTAGGTGGTGTAGCTGAGGATGTACATTTATGACCCATTGTACATCATTGACTGGGGTGAACTGGGAAACAAGGATGGAGAAACCTCCGCTGATTACTTGGTAGAGATTGAGGTTTAATCGGAGATGATCCTTTATGGGTTATTTATTGCTTTGGTGCATGTCCAGTGGAAGTATGGGAATATTTAGGAGAGAACATGAGATCGGGAGGCTCAGATTCCTAGTTAGTACCCACATATTTTTTAGTATCCCTTATTTTGGATTTTTATGACATAAATCTTAATGGTGAGGAAAATTTAATGTCTCATATTTTCCATTTATTATTTTTTAAATATTATATGGATTATTTTCATGACCAAGTGGTGAGACGATATGAAATTATATGGAGTGGTATATCTAGAATAAATTTTTGAAATATATTAAATATATTAAATAGAACGTGAACACATTTTTCCTAAAAAAGTCTAAAAATACATAAAAGGGTGCCTAGATTAGAAATTCAAGGGCACTGTTTCGTTCAAAATATGAGGATTAACCTACGAATGACATAACATTAGTCTATGTGGGTTGTTTTTGGAAAAGTTTTCATTAGCATAAAATAAATAAATTTATTTAATAAAATTATTTTATGATGTAGTGACCTAGTTGCCTCTTTAAATATACAATTATTGAAAATTCATAGGGTTAGCCACATAACCCTACAAATTAGATGAGTTCTATTGGAACATTGGTGGAGACGCCACTAGAGGATGACAACAGATCATAGATCGACAATCAACAGAACTCATATTTGACGAATCTTACCAACAACAATGACAACACACCATTCTTCATTATCGAATGAATCGAATCGAGGTAGGATATGTGTTTTATTGGGATTTATTCGACATTATTTATTTTTATGATGAACGTGAATCAACAAATAAATGGATTGATTCACGAATTATTCATATTAGAGGGTGGTTTTATTTTTAGTTGTTTTGGGGGGTTTTATTATGATTGTTTATTTCATTATTTTCCATTCTAATGGTGAAAAATTGATGTCGACAAAAACATCGATCGAGATTTTTTCCTCTCTTTTGTCTTGTTCTTTTATCCCTTGATTCATCATTAATTGCGGGAATTCTTCATTTGGCTGGTGTCTCTACAAATCCTGAACAATTGATCATTTTGCAACCATTTCTTGGCACACTGATCGAAAATATAGATCCGGGATTAGAACAACGTGCTAGATGTGAGACAATGGTCGTGATAGTGGATCAGATGATGTAGTTTCCTGATTTTTTTTCTTTGAAATGCAATGAATAATGAGAAGAGATCCCATTTATGAGTGGACCGAGGGCCTGAAATTTGATGATCAGTGATGGAGAGGCTCAGATGAGGATTCTCCTTGTGTTTTTTGTCAAGGCATGGCCATAATGGTTGTCGAAGTGAAGAAGAAGATGACCGGAGTGAAGATTTGTGTTACTATAAAATCTTGCATCTCACAACATGTAAACTAGATCTACATGATGTGTGGGACCCCTTGGTAGAGACTGGGGTTTTAGAGGAAAATTAGTACCACATGACATGTGATGCCTGTAACATGGTGTGTGGTCCCTCCTCGGATTCCCATAATTTACTTTGGTATGTACACTAACATGGGGTGGATTAAATGGTTTGGCTACATGGTGTGTACTCCCCCACATAACAAGTCGTGGACCATGTACATGAGCTACCCATGTACTGGTACACGAGCATGGGAACATGGTTCGAAGCCATGTATTAGCACACAAAAGGAATACATGGATGAGACCACGTGTATAAGGACATTGAGTGTTACCCCTCTAGGTGTCATGTACTCATCTATACTACAAAGACAAGGCTAGATGACATGGGCCATTTAATGGAAGAACCCGAGGTCATGGTACATTATGTGTAACCCCTATACATGGCATGTACTATTCTATACATGGATTAGACCTATTTTCCTCTGTATCTTGCAAAATATTTTTTTAGGATTTGTTCACCTTATCCTTCCTCTAAATGTTGGTGAAAATCATTTACTAATCCCAAGGAAATGATCCCTTTAGCAAGACTTCGTAGATAGAGTTGTTAAAATCCCCTGACAGACCGAAAGTGGGATCCAATACTCATATTGGCGCCCAATTAGTGTTTAGATATCGATATGACCAATCCTATCAGGAAACCAATCCTCTACTCCATAGGTAAATCCAGATTTGGTTGTTGGTATCACCCAATAGACCTCGAAGGGATCCCCATCTATGAATCATATTCTTTTTAGACTATTATCATGTTATTTATAATTATATGACCTGATGAGAAGCACCTCTTGGATGATGTGATCAATTTTGTTAGACACAATAATGTATTCTCTCAGATGAGTGCTTCAGTGAATTTTTCAGCTGGAATCCTAGTGCTTGTATACTATGGTTATGGATTACCTGTAGAATGTGTTTCTTTATTGAGTATATTGGGATATTCTTATTAAATGTATTTTAGAAAAAAAAAACATGTGTATAGATGACTTTCTTTCCTTTATTCTGTGATTTTTGGTTTCGAGGTGTCCTATTAAGTATTGTTATACTCACCCCTGCATGGGTTTTCCCATATGTGTCATGTCTTGAGAATATGATCTACCCTTTGATGGAGTCTTAGGTGGACCATAACCTAATGGTGCTTAGTGAGACGATATATATCGAGGCATGTTTCTGCGTATTTCAAATAGTTGTCCCTATACCTTTACATTCAGGTGGGACTTGTGTTACAAGCTCTTTGTAGCGGGATTGTATTTGGCCATGTTTATTTTCTTTACTTCTTATCATACTTTTGATTGTGGGACATATATGTATACATGCAATGGTTGTTCAATTGTTTTTTTTTAATTTTTGATTTTTTTGGGCTTGGAGATATGTGTGTGTGTGAAGCTAATTAGGAAATGCCTCCCATGTTTGTGATATACCTACTCAGTGTTAGTCACTAGCCCTAGGCCTATTTGAGGTAGGTTTGTGGAGTCATGACATGGGCCCTACTAGGATGAGTCATGACACATATCCAACATCCAATCATCTTGAGCACCCAGTAGACCCCCTTTTAAACTAAATGAGGCATAAACACATAATGGGAATCCTACTATGTATAAGCCCCAAAACCATCCTCCATTGACTCACCCAATAGACTAGGAATATTCAGGCAATATCTGCATAATCCTTAGACATATAATTCCTACTCCCCTAGTAAGACATTGGATTCTTATCAGGTGTAAGCCTAAACTCCACTTATCTGGACTATATTCCACATGGGTCTTATTATTATTCTTCATTTATTTAGCAAAATATAGGAAATATACATCCAAACTTGGGCCTCTATTGGCTAGGTGTAAGCCAAGATCCCTTCTCACTGGGCCATATCCCCCGTGATTCTAGTTGCCTCTTCTTGTCTAATCATTAGGGGATAAGGGTGGACACACACATTTTGACTTCATATTCATAATCCCAACTCAATACATTGATGTCACCCCTTTCATAATACAAACAATTTCTTTACCATATAATGTTAAACTTCTTGGTATGGTCATATACCATGACATTAAACTGTGAAATTAGAACTATGTGTGCTTTGATTCATGTAAAATAGGATATGTAGAATGATTATTTTTAGGTTCAAACCCAACATAAATAACCATGTCTTTACCACATGATGCTAAACTATATGGTATGTTTTAGTCACACAACCCTAAACTATGAAATTAGAAATACATTGGATTTTATTTCTATTATCTGAGATATATAGGATGCATGTTTTAGGTTTAAACCCATCATCCAAAACCACTCCCTTACCATAAAACATTAAACTACATATTAGAGTCCTATCACACAACCATAAACTATGCAATTCAGATTGCGAAGGCTTTTATTGTTATTAAATAAGAATCATAGGATGCCTATTTGAGGTTCAAAACCAACATCCCAAATCACTTCTTTACTGAATGATGTTAAACTACATGGTATGGTCCTTTCATACAACCTTAAACTATGTAACTTGAACTACCTGGGATTTTATTTCTGTTAACCAAGATACCTGATATGACTCTGAGATATTTAAACCCAACAACCCAAAACACATCCTCATTAGTAAATATTCGCCATGAACCATTTTTCAATTTCCCATATTACCTATGGGTTAAACCATACATTTTCCAGTCTATTTACTAATGAAAATGATAAGCTATAAAGGGTGACTCATGAATAATCCCCAATCCGACCCATTTCTAGGAACATTTCACAAAGTAGTACAATACATAAGGAATTAAAGTACATAGAATAGATCATGGATTTATGACCTTGAATGTAACCACATGGGTCCTTGTTACACAAACTTTAAATGTATAATATGTCCCATTAAGAGGTAAAAGAATACATGAATTTTGATTCACATAATAGGAATCTACAGGAAGCCCCTCTTATGGACCTGAACATAACATCAAAAAACCCACCACCTACCTAGATGATGAAAAATACCAAATGCAATTAACTATGTGACATTAAGATATTACATCACATGATAATAAGAAAAATATGAAGAACCATTAATATATACATATGTTCACATCGATGCACGTAAAAGATATATAACTACCATGGATGTAGCAAGCCTTGCATTTGGATTTGGGAAGGATTCATAAAATTTTCTTAAATATTTAAGAGAGTTCTATAGTGGAAATAATTCCGTTATAAATGGTGGGATAAGCCTGACCACTAAACCACTCACCTAATGCACACCTAGAGAGTCACTCCTAAAGCCACAATAGTTTCTATCCTTTGGGGAAAATGGTTATCATTGGCTCAAAAATAGGTTGATCCTTATGCATGTTGGAAATAGAATAGTAAAACTGACATATAATCATTGAAGTAAAAATAGTTAAGATACATCAGAAATTGAACATACCACCCCTCCATAGATGTGCAATATAAATGAAATGTTGATTCTAGTGAAAATCCATTACCCATAAAAGAGATTGATTATGCATGATCTTACATTTTTATGTTACTTTAATGGGTTTCTTGTTTATGGTTGTTGATACTCTTAGGACCCAAGAATACTTCTAGAGTCCACTTATTTCCAATGATGGATTCACCCAGTGTACCATCTCTTTCCAAGATGTTGGGACTAGCTATTTACCACCATGGATCTCCTCAGGTTTTAACTCTTCATTATTGGATGTTTCTAAGGTATTCCTTATCCAAAAAAATAACTATGGCCTTATGAATTGGGATAATACTGTCTCAAAAAAAATATTTTACCAACGGAAGTAAATGCCCTAGTGTAGCAATATGCCTAAATAGTTCCATTCTAACTTTGAAGGAAGATGGGAAAAGCCTATAGAAGATAAAGAACCATGAGCATCCCACTAGTGGAGGACTAATATGAAGTTTGTGGCCCTTATTTCTATATCAAACCGCTTTGAAATCCTATCCTCAAATTGTGAAAATACCCAACTCCCTTATCTAAGGGAGATAGAGAAGGATATATGTGACATCCCCATTTTTATCCAAGAGATTTCAAGGAGGTATATTTCAAAATATCTATGTTTCCAATTCCATGTGGACCCAACCACTTCATAATACATTGGGGAGTCCACTTGTGATATTCTAACCCTAGTTACATAGACTAGGGGATACTTGAATGAAGTATCACTGAGGATCAAAGAAAAAAAATGGGTAATAGGATTATATTCATATTACCACCAAGGAATTGAATTTCCATATTTTTGTGTTGAATAAATAGTAGGCTCATATCCCAATCCATACCATATAGAAAAACATAAATATCCTAATAGTGAAATAAGAAACCCATCATCACCTTTTAGACACCACTAGGGGGAATGCCTATATTCCTATTCACATCAATACAAATGGATCTCATCAGCATATCCCAATACCTAAATAAGAGTAGAACCATATCTATACTCCCATTCAATATGGAAATTGACATATCCCAATGAAGAATAAATACTAAAGGTGTAAATATGTCCCTATTCCCATTGACGTTTTTTTGGTATATCCTAATAGTCACACAAGGGTAGGCACATATCTCCACCCCCGCCACTAGAGTTCGCTGACGTATCTCGATATTCCCTAAAGGTAATACCCTCATTCCTTACCACAATAGAGAAGATTGAAAACATCTATTGGTGATAATACATAGTTATAATTATATATCTACCCACACATGTTAAATCCATAACATATTCTAGTGGTACCCATTATGGAGAAGACCCATATTTTTTTCCTCACCTAGAAAGCATGTTAGCATAATCAGATAGTAGATGAAGATCAGATGTGAGATCATACCCCCATTAATATGAATAATTATGAATAAAACCATCATATTCAAATAGATATCCAATATAGTTGTCATCATATTCTAACAATGAGCATATTATTTCATAGGAGGGTTCCTATATATGTGGGTTGTTCCTTTAGTCACACAAATCCAATTATCATTGAGGTCTCAACATCAGTATCCCGACCATTAATATAAAAAATGTCTCATCGAGAGAATTATATAATCCAAAAGCCGACTTTTTCTATGGTGAACACTAAAATTATTGAATACTAGAAACATATTTGAACAATAGTCCAAGAAACATACAAATATTAACCAATAATAGAAGGAAGCCATAACTACAAAGGTCCCCCCCATGGTACCAAAATAAATATATTTTTTTGTCCTCCCCATAGTATATTCTAAATAGGTCCTCCTAAAAATGATGTGAATATTTCTTATGAAGATCATCCTTCTAAAACTAGTGGCATAGGTCCTCCCTATATCCTATGAATCAGTAGGCAAGAAAGTCCTCCCCTTTCAAACCCATCAAATCTCGATCACCCTGAAGTTCCTCCATGTGTAATCCTATCCATAAATCTTGATATTCTTCCCTATAGTACTCATTGTGGAGGGCCTCCTCATAGTGACAACACTTCTCAACATTAAGGTCCTCCCCATGTCAAAACCGCTATAAGACCCCCTCATATTGAGAGGAACTCAAGAGTTGGAGTTTGATTACACAAAGCACCTCATCACTAACTAGTGACATATCATATCAACCAAAGGATATTCCAGGTTGAGTGTCATCATATACACCTCACATGAATCGTTTACCCTATAATACAATTATAGTGGTTCCAAATTATACTTTAATTTTTGATAAAGAAGTGGTGAAACAACCTATATGGCCAGATCAGTTCATGGAGTCTCTCAGTGAGGATGAGGATAATTCAATGATTGTGTAGAAAGAGTTATCCAAATAAAGAATCCTGATCATGTTCTGACTCATGTACACCACCTAGCACTACTAAAAAAATATCATATACTAATGGTTTGGAACTATTGTTATAGCCTATACCAACGGTTTTAAAGTCATTGGCTACAATTCCGTTGGTATAGACATATACCAATGGTTTTGGGAAAAGCATTGGTATAGGTAATGTAAGAATAAAGAGATAGTCGACGTTTGAACCAAAAACCACTCTCTTATATATTAATTACATAACCACTAAGATATAACTAATTTTTTTTAATATAACCTGATATATTAATATAGAAATAACTTATATTCTGATGTATATAATGATTTTTTTAAAAATATTTCATAAAAAATACTAAGTACTATACCAACTGTTTTTCAAATTCATTCGTATAGGTTTTGTATAAGAAACCTATACCAATGGTTATAATTTAACCATTGGTATAAAGGGATTCTATAACCATTGTTTTGAAAAAAATTGTTGGTATGGGGTTTGTTGTGAGGAAACAATGCCAATAATTTTTCCAAAAACCAAGGGTATAGAGTTTGTGTGAGGAATCTATACCCAAGATTTTGGAAAAATTGTGGGTATAATGTTTGTGTAAAGAACAAATCCCCACTATTTTGATAAAATCTTGGGTATAAGATTTTGTGCCAGGAACCTATCCACATGTTTTTGTTAAAATCTTGGGTATATAATTTTTTGTGAGGCACATATCCCCACAGTTTTTCTAAAACTGTGGGTATAGTTTTTTAAAATGATTTATATACACATGGTATAGGAAAAAACCTGGGTATAGGGTTTAATTAAGCCACCTATTCCTACCGTTTTTCAAAAAATACTGTTATAATTTCCCTATACCAATAGTTTTTTCAAATAATTGGTATATGTGCATTAGTATATATTAAATTTATAGTAGTTCGGTATGGAATTTTAGAGATTTTGAAAGTGGAATGCCCAACTTATCTGCATCACAATTTATGGGTTTCTCTATGACAACTCATGGATAAGCGTCTATATTATTAAGATTATATAGAGAACCTTGAGGAAATAAAAAATGGTTCACGAAGTCTACTTGGCTGCCTTCTCAGTTGTTCAATGCTCTAAGGTGATGAATTAAGATGATCATTTCGAAAATTATTACCAAATTAACATAAAGTACTACACTGGATAATCACTAATGCATTGGCTGATGTGCATTTCATAGGGTGTAGAAAATGTGGAGATTTTCACTTTAGAATACTCACTGTAAAATAAGGTTCATTAGAGGGGGAATCATGCCACAACATTTCTTCAGGCTAGGTCTCATGACCTAGATTTTCATATACTAGTTAGTCTATCTCAAAAAAAATACTAAGGATTTTAATGACTATAAGAGACTTGTGAAGTGGGATAAATCCATTTACAACAACTACCTCAACAAAATTATAGGATTGAACCCAAACCATAGTGATGGTGTAATGTTTACCACCACTACCACCCATGGGAACAAAACTCCCCAGTGGGTCCTTGATGTGATGGTGAATAATCCATGAAATCCTCAACCTATAGAGATATGGGAACTATTACCACATCCTTCATATATTTACATATTATATAGATTGGTAGGATCTTCATAAGAAATTACTTCACCTTTTATTAGACTATGAAAACTATCTTTTACATTTGGAACACGTTCAGTGCAAGCTATTAAGTACTCCCTCATGATTACCCTCTATACATTTATTATAGAGGAACACTAATTAGGAAATGTGAGTTCTCATAGGGGCCATAATGAAAAATAGTCCACTACGAAGGAAATTATTAGGTATGTTTTTTATTTTTCTCTTTAAATTTACTTTGAGTGTGACACATCCAATTACTAATCTAATGTGGATGTGAAAAGTATTATTGTTGTGAATTTTTCATTGATAAAAATAATTGATAATAAACCCATAAATAAAAAAGATCTTGAAACTAATATAGAAGAACACTGTGAGGAAACATCCATTCAGAATTTGGTCTACACCAAATTCCATAAAGAAGGTATACATACACAAAAATAAAAGGAAATATTATGATTTAATATCTCATATAAATAGTTGGTTACCGTATGCTTAGTGGGACTCAACCAAAGAAAAAGTGAATTACATTGATTAATCTATCACCCACCCACCACATGAAGAAGTTTCGGCCATCTCCACCAATAAAAAACTATCTCAATATAAGGTCAAGTTGGAGAAATTGAGGTGACTCAACACAGAGTTTCTTAGAGGAAATACTCTTAAAGAGTAAAACTCTTAGACGGAATATAATATTTATCCTCTAGAAAATATCATTTAATAAAAATATTCTTATCCAATAAAAGTAGATTACACCAATCTGACTGACTTTGAGTCCAGAAAACTGGCCTTTTTTGTAACATCCCAGGTAAATAAAGAATAAAGAATTTTCATATTTATTAATATTTATGAATTAAATATTAATTTTATTTTAAAGGGGTTTCTATGTTCGATAGCGTACCCGATACGCAACGATGAGTTTCTTTGAAACTTACGTAGCACACTAGTAATAAAATAATATTATTTTAAATGTTAGTTAACAAGTAGCCGTTCTACTGGCGGGAATGGATAGAAATAACTAAAATATGATTAGATATGTTTTTAAATGTTTATACATTTACCCAATAAAAGATAAAGGCTTAAAATACGGAAAGAGTTCAATTTTAGGGCATATATACTCTAATTTTCACTAAAGGTTCACTTATCACCTTTTAATGGTGAACCGTCATTAAATATAGTTTTGATCACTCTTATACTTTATTTTGGACCAAATATAACTCTTCTTTAGAATCAGGACATCAAAATTTACTTTGTGTAAATTTTTGGTACCTTTCTGATAAAGTTCATTTTTTTATGAATAGTGTAAAATGTTGTATTTTAATTCAAAACCTCATTTTAATCTAAATTATTTATATGATTAGATTATTATTTTAATTGTTTTTAATGTGAAATTAGAAAATATTTTTACCAGTTAATCCAATGGTGGTCATTTGAATCAATTTCACTTTGAAATTGGACTTAAACTGGTGTCAATCTTTTGATACTTATTGTTTCACAAAAACACGCTATTTGTCATAACAACGGGAATTAATTATTAAATTAATTAATTTGACTTATATGTTTTGAATTTTTTAAAATGGACTTCATTTTTGAATTCGGAATATCAAATATAGCTTAGGGTGAATTTTTGGTAATTTTATGAAAAACTTCAATTTTTGATGAATAGTGAAACCACTAAGTGGTAATCAAGCAAACTGATTTTTCAGATAAATGGAAGTTTACCACTAATATGTATTGAATTTTGAAAATCCGACATACATGGTTGTCATTAAGAAGTAAAATGTGGTTCAATGAGATTAAAATAATTTTTTGGTGAATAGTAACTTTTTTTCATTAATCGCGATTAGTGGTAATTAGTGTAGTTTAAGGTATAAATAATGCTTTAATAATATGAAATGACCTAGACACATGTCCCAACCTTATTGGTTTTGTCATGGCCGACCAAGACAAGCCATGGGCCAACTTGGGGACCCCATGGAGCCACTTTAGTTGGAAAATGACATTAATATATTTTTATTTAATGTTAAAGTGAAAATAACATTAACATAAATTGTTTTACTAAAATAATTTTTGAGTGGCGTTATACAAGTCAAAATTTTGATTATAAATAGTCATTGGAAAGCTAAAGAGATTTCCTATATAATAGTATTTATTTTATAATTTTTAGACATTATATAAATTAAATTATATATGACATAATAATGATGCAGCGATGACATCATTATTTGACGATTTAAATAAAATTGAAAGATAATGAAAAAAATCTAAAACCTAAACATGGCAAAAACCAATTGGATGAGTGGATTTCTAACCCTTATCACCTTATCCAC
The DNA here is from genome assembly GCA_963277665.1 of Viscum album. Taxonomy (NCBI): domain Eukaryota; kingdom Viridiplantae; phylum Streptophyta; class Magnoliopsida; order Santalales; family Viscaceae; genus Viscum; species Viscum album. The sequence continues at coordinate 157,263,601 of OY728138.1, forward strand.
GAATTATATCAATGTGGGACCTTTTAAAACCGAAACACATTTTCAAATAAAGTAATATTTCTTTACTTTCCAAAAGTGCCCCTCCTCTCCTCTTATAAAAGGCCCCAACCTCTACCCCATTTCACACACTTCTCAAGCCTTTGGCTCGGCCAACCCCTGCCCAATTACTCTCTCCACATCCCTCTCCTAATCCTAGAGGATTCCCTTTGGGAAGAATCCTTTCAAAGGAAGCCTTTAGGCTCAAATCAAAAGGGAGTTACACTTTTAAAAGGTAATTCATTCTCTCTTGTTCATTTGTTTTATTTTGCTGCTCCAACCCTCTAAACTCTTTTTATTTACTTATTTTGTAACAAAACCAGTATCTTCAATATACAAGGATGTTGTTATAATATTTATTTGAGCTACACTCTCACAAAACTACATCAAATGGTTAAAGAACATACGGTTTCCGTGGATGGCGAAATTCTGCCTCCCGAAACGATGATTGTTCAATACTCATTTAACACCTTAAAGGGTGGCCATTATGATGTCAATATTTTTATATATGATATATAATATGTTTATGTTTTCTTTAAGCTTCTGTATTTTTCATTTTTGGCATACCTTTATGGTTTCCATTATGGGTAAACACGATATCTTCATTTAAGGAAGTGCGGACTACCGCCCCCTAAAAGTGATGTGATTCGTTAATGCCATATGTGGGACGTGTAAAGGATGGATTTAAAGTTATTATATATGATGTTATACTGGAATTATAATATACCTCTATATCATTATTATTTCTTTCCATTAAAGTATGAGATAGAAATGAAGGTAGCGTTCATGCGTACGTACGGCTTACCGTCTCCATGAACGGTGCATTTCATTTCTTATCCCCAAATGTAATGTACTATTAAAATTACATGTATATAATATATATATATAATTAATGATATATCTAAATGATGAATATAATTCTGGAATTAAAATATACATACCTATCATTTAGTTTTAATTCCACTAATATGACAAAGAAATGAAAATAGCGTTCATGCGTACGTACGGCTTACCGTCTCCATGAACGGTGCATTTCATTTCTTACCTCTAAATGATTAAGTAATATTATAAATACATGTATATTCTGGATATATATGATATATATGATATCCAAATCAGGAATTTCATTCTGGATATAAAGAACTATTGACCACACGAACAACATGTAATTGTAAGAAGTCAACTTTCGACTTAAGAACCAAATATTGACAAAACAAACATTATTAACTTAAATGGTTACATAATATTTATAACATGGAAATAAGTGATATAAAAGGAATAATGAACTTTAAAAAGGTTCTTAATCAAGTATAAATTAACTCAAGTTTATTATTCATGACGTTAAAGAACGATCGAGTCAAGTCGGACCCAAGGTAAGGGACTTCGTCTCAATCTCCTTTCATTGATGCATATTTTGTTTTATACACAACTTTCTTTTATACGGTGTATAAACTCCTTTGACTTTTACTTTTATACAAAAGGAATCTTTTTTCTACAAAGCGTTTTACTAAACGACAAAAAGGAATGTTTTTTTAACGTACTCGGTGACAATGACCTTTTTCCGCCGCCGCGAGTATTATTTGATCTTTGGCTTCCTCAACAAGCCGTAATGTTTTTAAAATAAAATAAATACCATATACTCTTTTATGTATTTTGGTATTGAAAATGGTTTTGATAAATGATTCTATTATGTCAATATATTTATGATATATTGTGATTGAAATGTGGAAATGTTATCATTCCTTTATATTGGTTTTATGTTTTATGATTTTATACTGGTACTTGGACATTTTAACGGGTGGTTACGTTATAAACCATTTGACGGGTGGTGCCGTGAATACCAGGACGGGTGGTTACGTTATAACCTCCAATGCATTGGGTATAGAAGTCGACTGTATGGCTATTCCATTAAGTATGTATGGAAATTGGCCATATGGCTATTCCATTAAGTGATATGTGTGGAATTCAACCGTATGGTTATTCCACTTAAGTATGTTTATGTCCCAAGTTACCTTTATATATTCTATGTGTTCTTTATATGGGTTTTATGGTAATCCTTTGGTTACAAAAAGGTAAGTAATGATACTTTATTCAGTGAAGATTTTTTTTACTACTTCATGAAGGTGAAGGCATTACTTTGATATAGTATACATGGTTTACTTGATGTTTGAAAAACTAACAGTTTTCATTCTTTTTGTATCCCTTACTGAGCTTTTTATGTTCACCCCAAGTTTTTCGAAATGTTTTTCACAGGACTTAAAGTGGAATAAGGTCAAGGATGGGATCAATGGAATTTCATGCTATCTAAAACATGTAATCTAGACATCTTTCTTTTTAAGAGTTTTTATTTTATGGAGACTTAGTAGAAGTGTCTACTTTGTAATCTTTTAAGATGTAATAGTTATGTTCTAATTCTCTAAAACTCTAAACCTGAAAAGATACTCAATGTGAATTATTCATTTAATTCAATATTAAGTAAGGTTTAAGGCTGGGGCCTTATAGTTGGTATCAAAGGTCGGTTTAGACAACTTTTGGAGTTAGAAAAGTGTTAAATTATAATATGATTGAAATGATATAGCATTTACAGATTACCATGTTGCTTCGCCTAAGATATTTCTGTGTTCAGAATGGTTTTCCGCAGAGGAAACAAAGCAGCTATGTTAGGACGACATCAGGAGGAAGATAACCTTCCAAATCAGCAACCTGAGATGGTTGGAATCGGAACTGAACAGTTTGTTGCAGTGATGGCACAGTTGAATCAGGGTATAAATGGTGGTGGTATCCATGCACGAGATCAGCCAGATCAACCACAGAGGAACATGTCAGTGGTGGAACATTTCATGAGGCAACATCCCCCATCATTCAGAGGATCATCTGACCCTGTGCAAGATGAAGGGTGGATTAAAGAACTGGAGAAGATTTTTGATGTCATGGGGTGTTCAGAACATCAAAAGGTTAGTCTTGCTGTTTACCGTTTTGAAGGTGAAGCTGATCAGTGGTGGTCGATGGTGAAAAATATAAGGGATAGTGATGAGATTGAGGATCTTCACTGGGACGAATTCAAAGGTATGTTTCTTGAGAAATATTTTCCTAAGGTGGTTCGTCTTAGGATGGAAAAACCATTCCTAGAATTGAGGCAGGAGGATGATTCAGTGGCTGCTTATGAAGAAAAGTTCACTCGATTGGCAAGGTATGCTCCAAACTTCATACGAGATATTGATAGTAAAATAAACCGTTTTTACTCAGGGTTAAAGCCAAAGTATCGAAGGGATTTGGCTTCTCGTGAGTTTAAAAGTTATGAAAAGCTTGTTCGATGTGCTGAGAAGGTGGAAATGGAGTTTGCCGATGATCAGGTGTTCTATGACAAACAACAGAATAAGAGGTCTAGTTGGCAGGAAAAGGGGAAGAATTCATCAAAGAAGCAAGGAGGTAAGAAAACCAAATATCCATCCTGTGAGAAGTGTGGTAAAATGAATCCTGGAGAATGTTTATCCAAGTCTGGTAAGTGCTTTCGGTGTGGTAAGTCTGGTCATATTGCTCGTAACTGTAAGGAAGATGATCAAGCAGGAAATGAAAAGCCAACGGTAAGATGTTTTAAGTGTAATGAAATGGGTCATTATGCAAACGAGTGTCCAACGAAAAACTCAACTGGGGGAATTCAGCCAGAATACAAGCAGAAAGGGGTGGTGAAATCCTTTGCAACAACTTCAGCAGATGTTGGGCCATCGAATGAAGTGGTATCAGCTCCAGGGAGCTCAGTATTTTTCGAATATTGACTCGAGGTCAGGGTACCATTAGTTGAAAGTAAAAGAAGCATACGTCCTGAAGACTGCGTTCCGTACTAGATATGGCCATTATGAATTTGTAGTTATGTCTTTTGGGTTAACCAATGCACCTGCTGTATTCATGGACCATATGAATAAAATTTTCCATGAGTTCTTGGATAAGTTTGTGTTTGTGTTTTGAGGTTTGGGAAGAGATTATGTGTGCCTTGTGATTCACAGTTGAAGAATAAGTTGTTATGTGTGGCTCATAGTTCTCTGTTTTCAGTTCATCCTGGAAGTACTAAGATGTACAGAGATCTGCGGGAGTATTACTGGTGGGATGGAATGTAAAGAGATATTGCTGATTTTACTGTGAAGTGTTTGACATGTCAACTGGTTAAAGCAGAGCAGCAGTTACCGAAAGGGATGCTTCAGCCTTTACCAGTGCCAGAGTGGAAATGGGAAAACATATCCATGGACTTTGTTGTGGGATTACCGAGGACATCTCGAGGTAATAATGCAATCTGGGTTATTGTTGATCCCTTGACCAAATCTGCTCATTTCCTTTCTATATGAGATACTTTCTCTCTTGATCAACTTTCCCGTCTGTATCTTAAAGAGATAGTCAGGTAACATGGATTTCCTCTCTCCATTGTATCGGATCATGATCTCAGGTTTACTTTTAAATTTTGGAAAGGCCTTCAGAAGTCGTTGGGTACTGAATTAAATTTTAGTACAGCTTTTCATCCTCAATCAGATGGGCAGTCAGAACAAACAATCCAGACATTGGAGGATATGCTACGAGTTTGTTCTATGGATTATCAGGGAAGTTGGGACCAACATCTTTCTTTGGTTGAATTTCCTTATAATAACAGCTTTCATTCCAGTATACATATGGCACTATTTGAGGCATTATATGGGAAGCGGTGTCGAACTCCAGCATTTTGGAATGAAGTGGGTGAAAGGAAGGTGATGGGACCAGAATTGGTAGAAGAGATGGAAGAAAAGGTTCAGTTGATTCAGAAAACACATGAGAACAGCTCAGAGCAGGCAGAAGAGTTATGCGGATAACCGGAGGAAGGATCTATCTTTTGAGGTAGGTGATCATTCTTTTCTCAAGGTTTCTCCTTGGAAAAGTGTGATGAGATTTGGAAAGAAAGGAAAGTTGAGTCCATGGTTGGTTGGACCATACGAAATTCTGGAAAGAGTTGGATCAGTTGCATACCGAGTGGCTTTACCTCCGATTTTATCTCAGGTACACAATGTTTTTCACGTTTCGATGTTGAGAAAGTATATGCCAGATCCATCTCATGTTTTCAGCCCAGAGGTAGTTTAGCTGGAAGAGAACCTATCTTATGAGAAACAACCGGTCCAGATTCTTGACCACAGGGAGCAGGTGTTACGGAATAAGGTGATTCATCAGGTAAAGGTTTTGTGGAAAAACCATGTGATTGAAGAGGCAACGTGGGAATCTGAAAATGCTATGAGGGATAAATACCCCCACTTATTTTGATAAGTGAATAAAATTGCGAGGATGCAATTCCCAAAAGGGGGGAAGGATGTAACATCCCAGGTAAATAAAGAATAAAGAATTTTCATATTTATTAATATTTACGAATTAAATATTAACTTTATTTTAAAGGGGTTGCTATGTTCGATAGCGTACCCGATACACAACGATGAGTTTCTTTGAAACTTACGTAGCACACTAGTAATAAAATAATATTATTTTAAATGTTAGTTAACAAGTAGCCGTTGTACTGGCGGGAATGGATAGAAATAACTAAAATATGATTAGATATGTTTTTAAATGTTTATACATTTACCCAATAAAAGATAAAGGCTTAAAATACGGAAAGAGTTCAATTTTAGGGCATATATACTCTAATTTTCACTAAAGGTTCACTTATCACCTTTTAATGGTGAACCGTCATTAAATATAGTTTTGATCACTCTTATACTTTATTTTGGACCAAATATAACTCTTCTTTAGAATCGGGACATCAAAATTTACTTTGTGTAAATTTTTTGTACCTTTCTGATAAAGTTCATTTTTTTATGAATAGTGTAAAATGTTGTATTTTAATTCAAAACCTCTTTTTAATCTAAATTATTTATATGATTAGATTATTATTTTAATTGTTTTTAAAGTTAAATTAGAAAATATTTTTACCAGTTAATCCAATGGTGGTCATTTGAATCAATTTCACTTTGAAATTGGACTTAAACTGGTGTCAATCTTTTGATACTTATTGTTTCACAAAAACACGCTATTTGTCATGACAACGGGAATTAATTATTAAATTAATTAATTTGACTTATATGTTTTGAATTTTGTAAAATGGACTTCATTTTTGAATTCGGAATATCTAATATAGCTTAGGGTGAATTTTTGGTAATTTTATGAAAAACTTCAATTTTTGATGAATAGTGAAACCACTAAGTGGTAATCAAGCAAACTGATTTTTCAGTTAAATGGAAGTTTACCACTAATGTGTATTGAATTTTGAAAATCCTACATACATGGTTGTCATTAAGAAGTAAAATGTGGTTCAATGAGATTAAAATAATTTTTTGGTGAATAGTAACTTTTTTTCATTAATCGCGATTAGTGGTAATTAGTGTAGTTTAAGGTATAAATAATGCTTTAATAATATGAAATTACCTAGACACATGTCCCAACCTTATTGGTTGTGTCATGGCCGACCAAGACAAGCCATGGGCCAACTTGGGGACCCCATGGAGCCACTTTAGTTGGAAAATGACATTAATATATTTTTATTTAATGTTAAAGTGAAAATAACACTAACATAAATTGTTTTACTAAAATAATTTTTGAGTGGTGTTATACAAGTCCAAATTTTTATTATAAATAGTCATTGGAAATTTAAAAAGATTTCCTACATCATAGTATTTGTTTTATAATTTTTAGACATTAAATAAATTAAATTATATATGACATAATAATGATGCAGCGATGACATCATTATTTGACGATTTAAATAAAATTGAAAGATAATGAAAAACTCTAAAACCTACACATGGCCAAAACCAATTGGATGAGTGGATTTTGAACCCTTATCAACTTATCCACGAATTATATCAATGTGGGACCTTTTAAAACCGAAACACATTTTCAAATAAAGTAATATTTCTTTACTTTCCAAAAGTGCCCCTCCTCTCCTCTTATAAAAGGCCCCCCACCTCTACCCCATTTCACACACTTCTCAAGCCTTTGGCTCGTCCAACCCCTGCCCAATTACTCTCTCCACATCCCTCTCCTAATCCTAGAGGATTCCCTTTGGGCATAATCCTTTCAAAGGAAGCCTTTAGGCTCAAATCAAAAGGGAGTTACACTTTTAAAAGGTAATTCATTCTCTCTGGTTCATTTGTTTTATTTTGCTTCTCCAACCCTCTAAACTCTTTTTATTTACTTATTTTGTAACAACACCAGTATCTTCAATATACAAGGATGTTGTTATAATATTTATTTGAGCTACACTCTCCAACAACTACATCAAATGGTTAAAGAACATATGGTTTCCGTGGATGGCGAAATTCTGCCTCCGGAAACGATGATTGTTCAATACTCATTTAACACCTTCAAGGGTGGCCATTATGATGTCACTATTTTTATATATGATATATAATATGTTTATTTTTTCTTTAAGCTTCTGTATTTTTCATTTTTGGCATACCTTTATGGTTTCCATTATGGGTAAACACGATATCTTCATTTAAGGAAGTGCGGACTACCGCCCCCTAAAAGTGATGTGATTCGTTAATGCCATATGTGGGACGTGTAAAGGATGGATTTAAAGTTATTATATATGATGTTATACTGGAATTATAATATACCTCTATATCATTATTATTTCTTTCCATTAAAGTATGAGATAGAAATGAAGGTAGCGTTCATGCGTACGTACGGCTTACCGTCTCCATGAACGGTGCATTTCATTTCTTATCCCCAAATGTAATGTACTATTAAAATTACATGTACATAATATATATATATAATTAATGATATATCTAAATGATGAATATAATTCTGGAATTAAAATATACATACCTCTCATTTAGTTTTAATTCCACTAATATGACAAAGAAATGAAAGTAGCGTTCATGCGTACGTACGGCTTACCGTCTCCATGAACGGTGCATTTCATTTCTTACCTCTAAATGATTAAGTAATATTATAAATACATGTATATGCTGGATATATATGATATATATGATATACAAATCAGGAATTTCATTCTGGATATAAAGAACTTTTGACCACATGAACAACATGTAATTGTAAGAAGTCAACTTTCGACTTAAGAACCAAATATTGACAAAACAAACATTATTAACTTAAATGGTTACATAATGTTTATAACATGGAAATAAGTGATATAAAAGGAATAATTAACTTTAAAAAGGTTCTTAATCAAGTATAAATTAACTCAAGTTTATTATTCAGGACGTTAAAGAACGATCGAGTCAAGTCGGACCTAAGGTAAGGGACTTCGTCTCAATCTCCTTTCATTGAGGCATATTTCGTTTTATACACAACTTTATTTTATACGGTGTATAAACTCCTTTGACTTTTACTTTTATACAAAAGGAATCTTTTTTCTACGAAGCATTTTACTAAACAACAAAAAGGAATTTTTTTTTAACGTACGCGGTGACAATGACCTTTTTCCGCCGCCGCGAGTATTATTTGATCTTTGGCTTCCTCAACAAGCCGTAATGTTTTCAAAATAAAATAAATACCATATACTCTTTTATGTATTTTGGTATTGAAAATGGTTTTGATAAATGATTCTATTATGTCAATATATTTATGATATATTGTGATTGAAATGTGGAAATGTTATCATTCCTTTATATTGGTTTTATGTTTTATGATTTTATACTAGTACTTGGACATTTTAACGGGTGGTTACGTTATAAACCATATGACGTGTGGTGCCATGAATACCAGGACGGGTGGTTACGTTATAACCTCCAATGCATTGGGTATGGAGGTCGGACGTATGGCTATTCCATTATGTATGTATGGAAATTGGCCGTATGGCTATTCCATTAAGTGATATGTGTGGAAGTCAACCGTATGGTTATTCCACTTAAGTATGTTTATGTCCCAAGTTACCTTTATATATTCTATGTGTTCTTTATATGGGTTTTATGGTAATCCTTTGGTTACAAAAAGGTATGTAATGATACTTTATTCAGTGAAGATTTTTTTTACTACTTCATGAAGGTGAAGGCATTACTTTGATATAGTATACATGGTTTACTTGATGTTTGAAAAACTAACAGTTTTCATTCTTTTTTGTATCCCTTACTGAGCTTTTTATGCTCACCCCAAGTTTTTCGAAATGTTTTTCACAGGACTTAAAGTGGAATAAGGTCAAGGATGGGATCAAGGGAATTTCATGCTATCTAAAATGCGGAATCTAGACATATTTATTTTTAAGAGTTTTTATTTTATGGAGACTTAGTAGAAGTGTCTACTTTGTAATCTTTTAAGATGTAATAGTTATGTTGTAATTCTCTAAAACTCTAAACCTGAAAAGATCCTCAATGTGAATTATTCATTTAATTCAATATTAAGTAAGGTTTCAGGCTGGGGCCTTATATTTTTAATTTTGATAGCATAGGATTATTATTAATTTACTAAACTAGGAAGGAAACCCATCCATGTGACACATACTACCCCTGAAAGGATTAGAATATATGCTAACAACCGGCGTAGGTGATCCAACCATATGATCCTCCACTCATTAAATAATCTATGACATTACTCTAGATGAAATTACTATGAGAACTCCTTGACTCTAGTGAGTCCTTTACCACTTGAATGAAAGCCATGGCGGGTCAACACGTACTAGTTTAGTTAGAAAAGATTTTTTCCCAAGTGGGTAAATGATACTCCCCAGATACCTATCTTTAGTAACCACACATTTGGAATCTTTAATGATAGAGAATATCCATAGAAACATCTGACACATGTCATGTACCAGTGAGGCCCCATAATGGGAATGTTGGAGTTGTAAGAGGATGAATAAATTAGCCTCTATGTATAGACCATGTAAGGATTATAATTATTCTAATTTAGTAACCTAACAACTAAGTCTATTTATAATTGCGAGGATTTAAGAAGGTATTTTTTATATCAGTTCAATTCAACACTAAAGAATACAATTTTATTTGTCCTCTCAAACTACAAAAAATGAGAAAATTAGTGGCTTTTAGGATTTGTTTCTAGATAAAAGATCTATATTTACTCCATGAAAAAGAAACTTCCTTTTTAGTAGCCATTAGAGATATTTATAGAATATACAAAGGTGGAGAGCTGATCATGATGTTGATGTTGGGGAGGAGTAGTTTCAAGTAGTCATAGTCTGTATGATTTCCTCAAGACCTATGGGTCATATAATGTCTCCAAGCCAACGTGAAATGTAATTCCTAAGCCTACGAGCCTTGTAAGGGTTCCCCCTCATCCCTTGAAAGGGGAGTTATTCGAAAAAAACAATAAAAAAGAAGGGTTTCGGGCCCTTTAGTCACAGTCACATTGAAATTATCTAGTGCATTTTTTGAGTCGATGCAACCTCAAAATTCTTAAATGATGTGCTATGGTGATCCATGGATGAGCATCAACTGACCCCTGTATTTGAAGGGAATAAAAATGGTAGAACATATACCAGAACCACCATGATCAAGCCTGTGTTGATGATAAATATAGAACGCACTACTATACAATATCACCTGGTTCCTCCCCCAAAATGATAACAAAAAAAGAAAGACCCTCTTCAGGTGGGGAATAAATAAAATAATCATCCAAAGTTTAAGGACTAGAAAAATAAAATTTATTCTTTTTTAAGGGAGATGCTTCTGGGGTATTTAATCACTTCGATGGAGAAAAAAATCTCAAACTATCAGATATTATGAAATCCAATAAAGATGTTATAAATGAACACCATGATTATTATCCCAATCATTGGATGTTATATCACCACTTACAAGATGAATTTATCTTCATGGCCATCCTTTAAAATATGGTTAACTTTGGAAAATTAAAATTGTTTAATCCCTCCTAATAGTTGGCATGTGTCTCTATTTCTTCACTGGAGGAAGGATAGCGGTAGGAAAAACCCAAATATGTGTTTGTAGAAGTTTGATATTTTGATGTATAGGAAATTGTTATGTCCGGTACACACCATACTCATGGTTCAACCAAACCATTTGGTTGTGACCCCAGATCCCACTATAAATTCAAAGTTGATTTTTTCACCATTTCAATCTTATAATAGACTATGCAACTGACAATGATAGATGATTATTTTCTACACCCAAGACAATTTAGAACCACTCCGACTTCATACCCCCTTCATTGTGAGGGTGGGAACTATCCCACTAAATGAGATAAAGAGAACCACGAAATGAAACAAGAATTTCAGTAGATGAGGATTCATTATATTTATCTGTCAAGGCCATCAACTTGATAGTCCCTTTATCTAATTAATAGGATATATATAATCCTAAAATATTTATCCATAATGTAGGAGGAGGTCATAGAGGTCTAGGAATTCAATGAAGGTGATCTTGAAATGGAATATGATGCTTGGGAACCATTTTTTATAAAGATATATAACCCACAAAATCTTAAAGACAAGCACTTTTGTGAGACCAATACGAAAACCAATCTATTACTGATTCTTTAATGTCCTATTCATATTAAATCATATTGGAGGACCAACAATGATGTGAGTAATTGAATTTTTAATTTTGATATATGGGAATACTTACTCAACATAAACCAAAAAAATATGAAATTATCCCAGATTCAAGTCAAGAACGAGAGTCATTATCATAAGAAAAATCAGATTCGAAGACTCAAACTAGGGAATAACCTAAATTTAGGAATCATAGGGCACTGGTTTTGAAATATGACATCCAAGAATAACAATCCTTTTTCCCAAAAAAATATCAATTATGTCTACACTTAACCTCTCAAATGAGCTTAGTTATGCAGTTATTTAGGCCATTTTGAGCTCTCAATAGTTCAAATATGAAGCTGCTACAACAGAGGCATATGATGTGGAAGCTAGTTATATTTAGTGTCACATATTCATTTCCTTTAAAAGGAAATACCAGGAAGGTTTCAGACAAGGACACATCATAACTGTGTATATATCTAGTAATATGGAAGACATGGGAATCTATTGGGATTTAATTGATAATGAATTTTAAATTAATCTCATACCAGTATATACCCTTCAATGATTGAGTTAATTTAAATTAAATTTGTCCCCTTGAGACCTGATAATCCAAGGGTATTATAAAAGTTATTAGAAACCTCTCAGAAGAATAAAACTCAGATACCATTTTAGAGATCTCATTTCTGACTCTGAGTTTACAACTATTTTCCAAGACACCACTTTCAATGCCTTATTGGAGAGGCCTTTTCTCCATGTGCATGTTGTAGTTTACTCATAATATCCTTAATGGATAATTTACTATATCAATAGGTGGGTTAGTTTATTTTATGACTACAATCCCATTTTGGGTTTTTTGAATCCCAATATATTGATACAGGTTTCTACAAGATGGAGGGAATGGAGATAGTGATAGAAAAATCCATCTAGATTAAAAAATTTCATGTTCAAGAAATGAATCCTAAATATCCATGGAGTTAATTAAACAAAGAATATGTGTTTCCCATTCAATGGTTTGAGGATACCACCATATTTTTTGGTAATTCACCAGGTTATGTAGGACAATCTAGATAATAAACCAAAGCATCCAATTATATTTCTCTCACATTATGGATTGAAAGATTCCTCCAATGAGTAGCCACAACCAATAGAGAAAATTTCCACCATACCATTCATATATATCCATATTACCCCTCAAAAACACTATTTGAGGATTCGTTTGAACTATATTTAGACCACAGAGATAAACCGCTTTGATTAAATGGACATTAAACCATGGATAAGGAGGCATTCATGGAACCTAGACATATTTTCTCCCCTCTTCATGATATCAGTTGCGTAATTCAAACATATCTAGGAAGAATATTGTGTTTATTTTTTAAGATAATAATTCCCCAGATAATGATTTCATCATATCACCACCTTCTTGATCCAAATATTATTTTATATCATCTTTTAGATCTCAAAATTTATATCCATCTTTAACTTCCAATAATAGTTATGCTGAAGAAGATGCATAAGAGGACAATTAAATCTTAGAGATGCTCCTACAACATTTGGGATGGGGTATCGACCACAATTCATGAGATTATAATAGTTAATTTGAGTATAAAAGAATCTCGATGACCTATATTGATTAGTTTCGTCATGAAACCTAAGGAATATGATGAGTACATATCCTTTTCAAAATTGATGTGAGATGTCTTTTCATGGATCTATATTTAAATTCCTCGATTATAACTCGATGGGGTTACACACAATTTTATATATTATTACCTTGCTTATAAGAAAGAATATGAGGGAACACATATGACACAAATTTCTAATGTAGAATATAAATTTGTAAAGATTATCAAATCCAACATAATTGGGGAATTCCAATACTCTAAATGGATTAATAATATTGTTCTTATCGAGAAACAGAATGTGAAAATTCAAATTTTCATCAACTTTATGTATCTAATCCAGAACTAATCAAAGGATGATGTACTATTATCGATTACTTAACTATTGATCGATGAAATGGATGGATTACATTCCCTCTCTATAACACCGAAAGATTTTAAAATAAAACCATGTTCGATAGCTTATGTTTCATAAAACACGAAGCTTTAATGAAATACAAAATATCATTATTTTAACATGACTATTATTACTAGCCGTTAATTTTGAAGGTGTGAATAATATTAACAATATCATGAAATAAATAATTAGTTCATATTCAATAGAAAATATAATTATTATTTGGAAATAAAAACTTAATTGTTTCTAAAGTAATTTTATTCTTAAAATATATTTTTTCAATAAGATATTTTTATTGATTTATATGAGAAAATAAATAAAATTAATTTTTGAAACTTTAAAAAAAATTCCAAAAAATAAATTTCATTTTTGGAATCATCACTTAAAAATTATCTTTGGGTTATATTTTGGGAATTTTCTAAAAAAGTTTATTTTTGGCATAAAAAGTGAAAATATTATTTTTACGAAATACAATAACTCTTAGGAAATATTTATTATATGATCATGATTTTGAATTAATTAATCCTTATTCATGAACAAAAATTATTTAATTAGTGATCCAATACATAATGTGTTACATTTATAAACACACACTTATCTATTTTTAAAACCATGATTTTAACATAAACATGTGTTTTTATGGTTTATATGTGTAATATATTTAGAATTTTTTTTTATTAATTTTATGAATTTTATCCAGTAAAATGGATTATATATTTAGAATAAAGAGGTAAAAATTATGTTATAAGTTCATTTTTATTTTTCGCTGTAAAAAACTTACCATGGAAAAAAAAGATTTGCAACATTATAGGAAATATAATGTTGTCTGTTAAAGTTAAAATGTAAAAGATTAAAACCCCAAAAAATAAAATATTAAATGTGTGGTTTATGTTTTTTTAGACCTTCAACAAACATTAAAACATTAAATTTAAAACACATTCTTTGGAATTAATTCCACCCAAATTTGGTTGGCCTTAAATATAAAATAATCATTATTTAAACACATAAAACTACCATAAAAATTATAAATGTCACCCTCATGTAACATCCCTCTAATTATAATTGGATTGAGAAGGAAAGAGGAATGCTACTTGGACTTAAGAGACATCCCAAAGATTTCAAAGGCAGGAAATATATATTGAGGGATTTATTTACAATTCGAGGGATGATTTTCCCTTTGAAGATAAAAAACCAACCAAAAAACCCTGAAAAAAACCTGAAAAGAGGCATGATAAAAATGAAAGACAAATCAAACATTTCATTTCTATCCAAATAAATCTAATAGTTCAACAATGGAATAAAAATTTACATCAAAGTAAATAGAGGAAGACAAACTATTTAAAACTCAAAGACAACCACATAACTCCAAAACTCCACATGCTCCAAGAACCAACTCCACCAAATGGACCAAGTATCATGAAGTAGTACTTAACATGTGTGATACGTAAAATTTTCCCATACGTCGAGAGATAATATTTTCAAAATATCCAAAGTTACAATGTAGGGGTTTTTTCTAAAACTCAATACGTTTTCCCAGATAACATCCCAACTCAAACCACTAAGATAGAACATGTTATCATATTATATAAACCAATTTATAAAAAATAAAATTATTATAATTTCACAATCTATAACAAATATATATAGTTCAAATCATAACATTTGTCCAAGGAAAGCACATAAACAATTCTTTATATCATTTAACAATAAATTCTGGTATAACCAATTCCTTTCCACAAAACCATACATCCAATCATGCATGCAGTCCATGGACCTCCCAATACCCATGAGTGGTGAGTTATCCTTCCACCAAGGTGTCACTTAGTGGACCACTTTTATGGGGGTAATTCATTCCCATATCCATCAAATCCTTTTGATAGGGGAACTTCACACCCTTCTCCATCCCAATACAAATGAAAGCATTCCAAAAAATAATGAAAACCCATGCCAAATCCAAATTTGTTCAAACCATTTCAAAAAATGATTATATTTATTTAAAACCATTTTTACATGTTGAAAACCCAACAATTAATTTAAAATAATCATTTTAAAATAATGTTATCAAAAAAACAATCCAACAACACACTATATTTCCTAATTTACAGAAATTGTCACTCAGGAGGGTTTAAAAAATTATTTCATTGAGAAAAAATAAAATTAATTTCAATAAAAGTAATTAATTATAATCTAATCCTTAACGTTCTAATATAGTTTAGTTGAGAGTGAATCCACTTACCTCTGATTTTATGATGAAAATGAAGAATGACAAAAAGAGCATCCACGTAACTGTGTTAAATCTCAAAACCCCAGCTTAGATCTCTTCCCTTATCAACAAAAAGACCAAATATAAACATATTTTCCATCCACACACATAGATTTACCCATATAGGTTGTAGATCTAAGAAACTGAGATAAATGGAGACGTAAATCTATGAAAACTCATCAAGAACTACCTAGAATGAATCCTTACTA
This sequence comes from Viscum album, assembly GCA_963277665.1. NCBI lineage: Eukaryota > Viridiplantae > Streptophyta > Magnoliopsida > Santalales > Viscaceae > Viscum > Viscum album. Next base: position 157,279,607 of record OY728138.1, read on the forward strand.
CAAGAATCCGATTTTAAATCTATAATAGAAATCCCCAAGTATACTTCACATCAATGGGATATCACTCATTAGACTTTGGGAAGATATAATAATGAGTTAGGGCCACATAAGATAAAAACAAGGGAGTTAGAGGGTAAAATGATTGGGATTTACAATTTTAGGATCTCACTTTTGAGCCATGCAAGGTTAGTCACATGGTTAGTAAAACTGTGTACCAACCATGCCAAAGAAACTATCTCAGAAAGACACAACCAATTTTATAGAGTACACTATTTATACTTGGTGGACACACTGTTTGGGAAAAATGTGCCTCAACCGTGCACCTTCCCTTTTTCCCTATCTCCCTATGCACAGTTTCCCATCGGTGTTGCATAGTTTTCCCAAAATATGCACCAATCATGAACCTATATGAAAACCATAAAAATACTCCAATATTTATTCAAACCCTTCAAAAAAGTCACCCATATACATTACATACTATAAAATAATAATGAAGGGGTTACTTACTTGAAACTGGGGGTGTTACATTCTCCCAACCATTGTTCTTTCTGTATATAGAATGTAGAAAACCATCGATGTTGGGAAAGTGTTCTATCCATTTATATTTCATTTTGTTCTTGTGTTCCGAAGTCTCTTCCTAGATCTGAACACATTTCCATTAAACTTGAAATAGACCAATTCTTTTTCCACACAATACATTATCTTACCTATCCACAATCCACATCGGATATGTACCAATGAAGCATCCAGATCTATGTTAATGTGATCCCATATGATCACACAGTCAGGATCAAGCTAATAATTTTTTCAACTAATACATGTTGAACACTTTATACACCACACTGAACCCTAGTGGGAATTCCAGCTGATATTCCACCTCTCTAACATGTTCAAGTATTGCAAAAGGTCCTTGGTATTGAGGAGATAAATTTCCCTAATTTCCCAATCAACGATGTAAAAACCTTGGAGATATTTTAATGAACACACGCTAACTCAATACGAATGACAATGACCATTGACGATGATCCAAATAAGATTTCTAATGACTCAATGCCATCTCCATCTATTTCCTGATCAACTGAATATTCTCTATTGTTTCATAGACAATGCTCGACCCAACTAGTTAAGACTATCCTACTTCCACAAAAAAAGTTGATAATTACAATGAAACCCATATAATTCTTCAAAAGGTGCCATATTTATTATGGAAATATAGATTTTATTATAAGAGATATCCACTAATAGAACATTCTCTTCCCATGAGCCACCAAAATCCATTACACATGCCCAAAATATGTCTTCCAATGTTTGTTTCATCTATTTGGATTAGCCATACATCTGAGGATGATATGCCATACTCACGCTCAGTTGAGTCCTATGATATTTCTATAAGGATTTAGAAAAACATATAATGAACCTCAAATCTCTATTTTACACTATCTAAAATGGTATTCCATTCCCCTTTAACACTTACTGGATATAAATGTTTTACAAGTCATCTACCATATGAGATTAATGAATTGGAATGAAATGAGCAGATATCATGAGCGAATCCACTATTTCCCTAATCATGATTCTGAACCATTATTGGGATACCTATTACAAAATCTATATCTATCTTCCCCTATTTTCAAATAGGGATATGTAATTAATGCAACATACCTTCTAGTTTATGATACTCTTCCTTAACTTGCTGAAAAAATTTGAACTTTGAAAAAAACTCATCCACCTTCCATTTCATGCTAATCCACAAAAAATGTTTTTTCAATGCTTTATACATCATCTATATTCTTTGATGAAAAAAGCATCTTGAATGGTGGTTAGCATGAATAAGTTGATCCTAACAAGCCATTGGTACAACCATCAGATTTTTGAACCACAACAGTAAACTCTCATATAGCTCTCATCCCTCAATCGTCTCACCACCATTAAGTTTTTAAACTATCACAACACATTTTGAATCATACATGTGTGCCTCTTTAACCATATTCACAAAATTAAAATTTGGTAAAACAGGAAATAAAACAACAATTTCACATAAGTTTGCAAATTCCAAACTCTTATCTTCTAAACCGACATCAACTACCACTCATCTAAAGCCCCCTTTTCTAACTAAGCATATGAATTTCTTCATAATGAACCTGCCACTATACTACATTTACCAAGTGTATAAATCAAGTCAAATTAAAACATTTGGATATACTCCATCCATATTCAATATCTTATATTGAAATCCATTTGTGATAAAATATGTTTTAAGATCTTATGATCCGTAAACATAGTAAATTTATCACCAAATAGGTAATGATGCCATGTTTTCAAAGCCTGGATGACTGCAATGAATTCCAAATATTGTGTTGGGTGGTTCTTCTTATGTTCTTGTTACTTACTTGAACCATAACCAACAAAATGATCTCCTTCAATGAGAACACATCCCAACCATGATCCCAAAGCATCAAAATAGACCATGTAACCCTATTATGATTCCATTAAAATAAATATTAGAGAGGATTTAAGGTGATCCTTTAGCTATTGAATATATTTTTGTAATTCCTCATCACATTGGAATGGAAAATTTTTCCTTATCAAATCTATCATAGGTGAATCTATTCATGAAAAATCACAAAAAATGCGTCGTTAATACCCAACAAGACAAAAAAACTATGTATCTCGAAAACATTCTTTAGTGGTTGCAACGAGATAACAACTTCTATCTTCACTGTTTCCATCGAAACACCTCTGTCAAAAATGACATGTCCAAGAGAGCAAAGCTCTTATAATCAAAAATCACACTTTGTTAATTTGGCATAGAACTGATGATCCCTCAAGATTCCAAAACTGTCTCTATGTGTTGCTCATGCATAACCCTTTTCCATGAATGAAAAAATATGTCATCAACAAACACCACAATAAAATAATCTAGATATCAGTGAAATATATGATTCATAAATTCCATAAGGGATGATGGTTCATTCGTAAGACTGAAAGCCATTACTATATATGCATAATGGCCTTATCTTCTTATGAAGGTTTTCTTTGGAATATCCTCTATTCTAAACCGCAATTATTGATATATTTAATGCAAATAAATCACTGAAAACCATTGATGTCCCCTTAATTGATTGAAAAAATCATAAATGCATGGAATTGGATACCGGTTATTTATCATAGCCTGATTAAGCTTACAATAATCCACCCACAGACATAGAGTTCCATCATCTTTTTTGAAAAACCAGAATGTTATTTCCCACATAGAAGTGCTCGGCTGAATAAAACCCGTTTTTCTAGATCTTCCCACTTTTAACGTCCCTGATCTGGTTGCCACTCAACAGGTGCCCTAAACCCAATTGTTCACATGACCTCAAGTGCATTTCTCCAAACGCCAGAGGCTGCCGATTAGCAGCGAGGTCCAAGGACTGATAGTGGGGAAACTATGCCCTGATTTTTCAAAGTGTAGCGCAGTGGAATAAAATATATAAGCATACAATAGTGGAAGCAGTAAACACTATATAACTGAATGGATAAACGAATTAATAGAGAACCATCAGTCTCTCTCTCTCACACACACACACACATATATATATATCAAGATGTATCATGTCACTAATCTATGAAAACAGCTAGAACATGATACACTATAATACAATACAATACAGCTCAAGTACAAGGTACAACAAAAATGAATCAAAACAGTGTAACAAGAGCTCAACAGCATCACAAGCCTAAGTTCAGTCCCATGCTCTCCTACTCCTCTGCATCAATCATGTACCTGTATAGGGACCCTTTCCCTTATCCATACATGCAGAAATGTAATCTGTTTGGGCCAAAGACATAACCCAAATAGGGTGTGAGAAATAAATCTTAGTAGGAACCCACCAAAGGCCCGTGCCCAACTGTTAGTGAAAATGTGCAACAGTAGTGTGCAGTAGTAAATGAAATAAACTAAGCAATACTCAAAAGTAACTAACTTTATCAGTCATATTTCCATTTTAATATTCATTTAACCATTCAGTTTAATAACATTCTGTGCTCATCAGAACCAATCCCTCAGGTCAAACAGAACTTTTCCCTCAGGTTAATATGATGTAACCATGCCTACAGGCTTGCCCTTAGGCTATCAAATATAACCATGCCCTTAGGAATTCCCTCAGGCTATCGAATATAACCACTCCCTCGGACTTTCCCTCAGGATATCAAATATAAACACTCCCTTAGGATTTCCCTCAGGCTAAAAAATATAACCACGCCCTTAGGCTTTAGTAACTATCCAAGCACAAAGTATAAACAAGAAATTTATAGACAATTCCTCTCAAGGCAGTTCAATACACATTATAATCATGGAATACCCTTGGGTATCCTGGCCAAACAGCTAAACAGAGGAACACACCCCCCAGGTGGTCCTAGATCCAAGCAGTGATCCCAAACAATAGTCACACATATTCATTAAACTGCCTATGCAATTATAGGTATTTAATTACGCAAGGCCTCAACCATACGACACCCCAAACATGGGCGTGTAGCATAGTGGTACACAAATCACACAACCGTTGGAATTTAAACCCCAAACCACCTAACTCAATCATCTATAATCAGTATACGTGAATGAAGCCTTCTGAATTGTCCATGAACGACGTAGATCTGGGATAAAATAATTTCCATTCAAATATAAATAACTTCCCTTTGAGGAATAATTGGTAAGAATAGTTCAAGGACAAGGTAGAAATCACACGTGTGGTTCCAAGGTGATTGGAAGAAGCAGAAACAGATTCCCGGTGCATGGTCTGCTGATCTCCGAAGCTCCGACCGTCCTCTCGAGCTCCAACGATGTTCTAATCTTCCTCTGGGAATAGAGGAGGATATTGTCCATTTTAAGCGAAAAAATAGACTACACGGCGTGTACTCTCAAGTACATGGTGTGTACTTCCCAAATTTTAAAATGTTCCTTCGGCTGCTTCTTTGCACCACGACACTATTCATTGGTCGACCTGAGTACACGGTGTGCATTTCCGATTACATGACGTTAAATGTCGCTCCACTGGCAGCTACCACCACTGCCTTAATATTCACCTTATGACTGAATACATGGTGTGTAAATACCCATATATGGTGTGTAGTTAGTTTTTACACCCTTCATTGCTGACAGGCCTACATGCCCTGTGTTCTCATCCCACACGAACAAAGTACACGGCGTGTCCCAAAGTACACGGCGTGTGGTCACAAAATTGGAAAAAATTTCCCCATTTCCCTTCTTTTATAAAAACCAATTAAGGAAGAAGGGAAAGAAGGGACTTGTACCTCAAAAATAAAAACCGGGTTCTTACAAACATCCCCCTTAAATCAATTCATCCCCAAATTTCACTTCCAAGGGTGGTGAAGATAAAGCTTAGAACAACTCAGGCCACTGAGCACGTACATCGATCTCCCACTCCCAGGTATTAGCCGGCACTCGGCCATGCTACCATAACACCTGTACAAGAGGAACTGACTAGCCTCAGAGAACCTTCATGCTTATATCAACAATACGAATCAAATGCTCCTCAAAGGACACATCGATCTGAAGCTCAACCTCCTCGGGCTGAAAGGCGTGAGATGGGTCTGAGTGATAACGGCGCAACTGAGATACATGGAAGACATCGGGAATGGTCCAATACCTCTGTGGTAACTGCAACCAATAGACAATTGGCCCGACTCTCTCCAGAATCTCCAACGACCCCACATTCCTTAGTGAATGTTTACCCTATCTCCTAATCTGCCTATGTCACAACCTTGGTGAAACACGCAAGAAAACCTGATCCCCGACCACGAACTCCAAGGGTTGTCTGCGGCGATCAGCATAAGATTTCTGACGAGACTACGCAGTAGCCATCCGCTTCTGTATCAACTGGACCTGCTCTGAATTCTCTTGCATGAGTTGTGGTCGTAGTAAAGCTGCCTCACCTGCCTCCAACTAGTACAAAGGTGATCGGAATGGCCTACCATATAAATCATCGTATGGTGCCATCTCAATAGTTTCTTGAAAACTATTATTATAGGAAAACTCAACCAGGGGTATATGCTTCTCCCAAGAGGCCCCAAAGTCTAGGACACATGCACACAACATGTCCTTAAGCACCTGTATCGTACAGTCTGACTGGCCATCGGTCTGAGGGTGGTAAGTTGTGCTCAAAACAACCTGTGTACATTGTTCCCTCTAAAAACTCTTCCTGAAACGAGACGTAAAACAGGAATCCCTATCTAAAACTATAGAATGAGGAACCCCATAAAGATGCACTATCTCTTAGATATACAACGTCTGAGCTCGTCAACACCAAATGTCTCCTTGATCGGTAAAAAGTGAGCTACCTTTGTGAGTTTGTCCACAACAACCCACACGACATAATTGCCTTGAGGTGACCTCGGCAACCTGGTCAAGAAGTCCATTGTGATATCATCTCATTTCCATTCCAGAATGGGTAACTTCTGTAACGGCCCATTTGGCCTCTGATGCACCACCTTCACCTGCTTACAAGTGGAACATCTCGCAATAAAACCAACTACCTCACTCTTCATACCCGGCCACCAATACTGACGTCTAAAGTCAGGGTAAATTTTGGTAACTCCGGAATGCACTGCCCATGCTGAAGCATGAAACTCCTGCATCGGATCCTCACGTATATCCCCTGGAACCCATACTCGTCTATGGAAATGAAATACTTCATCATTTCCTATCGTCCATCCAGGAGGAGGGTCCTCACTTTCCACCGAATCCCGTAGAACGAGGCCTTCTTAATCAGATAGTTGTCTCATCCTCACTCTATCTCGGAGGGTAGAGGTCACAGCTAAAGAAGAAAGATAGGTCTTCTATTGTCTGCCGTGCATCTCCGAATGCATCTCAGAGAACAAATCCATAAGTTGCCACTCACCACTGGCCTCATAAACTGCATGTGTTTGAGTCATCCTGCTCAGTGCATCATCAAATGCATTACCCTTACCAGGTGTATAGGCAAGCTCAAAATCGAAGGACTGAAGGTATTCAACCCACCTTCACTGTCTCAAATTCAGGTCATGCTGGGTAAAGATATACTTGAGTCTTTTGTGGTCCGTGTCAACCAAAAAATTCTCCCCCAAGAGATAATGTCTCCAACATCGCAACACATGAACAACTGCAGCCAAATCGAGGTCATGCGTCAGGTAATTCCTCTCATGTGGCCTCAAATGCTGGGACCCGTACACAACAACTTGATCACCCTTCATCAACATTGCTCCCAACCCAATACCTGATGCATCACAGTAAACTGTATAGCTATTACCTTGCTCCCAAAGTATCATGACTGGTGCTGATGTCAACCTTCCATTAAGCTCCTGAAAGTCTGTCTCACAAGCTTATGATCAAATGAAATTCACACCCTTCTTAGTCAACCCTGTCAATGTTGCTGCTAAGAGGTAGAATTCCTATATAAATCACCTGTAGTAACCAGCCAGCCCCAAGAAATTGCGTATCTCAAACACATTCTTAGGCTGCTCCCAGGAAACTACTGCTCTCACTTTCTCTGGGTCCATGACAACTCTTTCCTCTAAGATGATATGACCCAGGAAGTGTATCTAGTCCATCCAAAAGTGGATCTTTGATAGCTTATAATACAACTTATGCTCTCTTAGTGTACTCAAAATGATTTTATGATGGGTGGCGTGGTCGTGTCGAGTGTGAGAGTACACCAAGATATCGTCCATGAAGACTACTACAAAGAAAGCCAGATAAGGGTGGAAGACACGATTCATCAGATCCATGAAAGCTGCTGGTGTGTTTGTGAGTCCAAACAGCATAACAAAGTACATATATAGACTATATCTTCTCTAAAAAGTTGTAAGCGGTGTATCTGATGTTCTAATGTGTAACTGATGATATACGGATATCAATTCAATCTTCAAGAACACTTTTCTCCTCGAAGTTGATCATAAAGATCATCAATCCTCGGCAAGGGATATCGGTTCTTGACCGTCAGCTGGTTAAACTTTCTATAATCCACACAAAGTCTGAGGGTACTGTCACCTTATTTGCAAAAAGGATAGGCAAAACCCAATGATAAGTACTGGGTTGAATGAAACCCTTTACCTGTAACTCCTCTAACTGTCTCTTGAGCTCCTGTAACTCAGGTGTAGCCATCTTATAAAGAGGAATGAACACTGGTGTTCTCATGGAACAAGCTCAATAGTTAAATACACCTCTCGATCTGGAGGAAGACCTGAAAATTCACTAGGGAAGACATTCCTGAAATGATCAACTGCTAGAGGGAAATCTTTTTGACAAGTCCCCGGATCATCCAGATATAAACTCACAATCTGGGCTGTCACACCACCTCTCCCCTAATCCTCAGGTCTAGTTCAGCTCGCCTGGAAATCCCATTCACCTTTGTATAGAAACTCTCTGCCCACCGGTGACGTGAAACTCACCCTACGATGATAGAAATCTACAAAGGATCGAAAGGGTACCAACTAGTCCATCCAGAGAATGAAATCATAGATCATCATCTCCAATATATAGAGGTCCCATAAAAATTGGCACCCACCAACCTCTAGGGGGATCTCCTTGCACTGACGCACAATAGTCATTCTAGTTCCAAACAGAGTTTCTAGCATCAGAACATAAGAAGAAGAAGAAACACAGAGCCTAAGGCTCTCCCTAATGGGAACATATATCAAGCTATGTGTAGCACTCCTATTTAAAAGTACAGAAGACAAAATAGAAGAAACTAGAATAGTACCTTTGACAGTAGAAGGTCTAAGATCCTGTTGGGTCTGTTTCACAGTATATGCATGCCCGGTGCTGCGGCCCTGTGACCGAACTTGGCTACCCTAAGCTGACCCGCATGTCTGCCTCTGAGATCCTGGTGTCTGGCTACCACGACCACGACCACCATCCCTGCCTGCACGCCCTGACGTACCCCACTATCCAGATAGGTAAAAAGCTACTGGTCTGGCTCCCGCACGTGGAGTCGGCACATAACCCCTATCACTATCCACTGGTAGAAACTCCCTGCAAAAGTGCTTTAGACGACCCATCTTGCTGCAAGCTCGGCACTCCATTGGGTCTTGTGGAAACTGAGATCTTTTGTGCCCTTTTTTACCACACTGGTAGCAAATCACTAGGCCACTAGAACAATTTTGAGGCCTAGTAATTCCACAGTGAGAGAAACTCATCTTTATCTTCCACTTATTTGTATAAATAGTACTAGAAACTGGTGTTGAACTGCCCTGGCCTGCACCACTAGCTACCCACATATTACTCTCGGTAATCAGTGCCTGGTTCACAATGGAATGTACCATGGGAAACCTGAAAACATCCACTAGTGCTCGGATGTCACACCAAATACCATCCTCAAAACGTATATCCCTCAATGCCTTATCACCCACCAGAACGGGTGATAATTGGTAAAGCTTGGTAAAGCAAGGAGAATAATCCATCACTGACCTGGATCCGTGCTGCAGATTCATGAAATCTTGAGCTCTATCTACCCTCAGTGTCTATGGGTATAAAAAGTCATAGAAAACTGCATAAATATATTACCATGCCATTTCGTGGTGATTCTCAGACTGGGTGGTAACATCCCACCACCTCTTGGAAGAATTACGCAACATGTAAGTAGCGAGCTTGACCCTCCGCCCTGTAGGCATCTCAAGATGCTTGAAGATAGTATACGTAGAATCTATCCAAGACTCCATAGCATATGGTCTTCCATACCCAGAAAACGTAGGCGGATGCTACTGCTGGAATATACGAGTTAGGTCTACCATTGATGTGGCGGCATGCGGTGCTTTGTGGAAGGTCTGTTTAAACCGCATTAAGCCTTCACAAAACTGTGCCTCTGCGCCAGTGTTTGGTATAACAGTTGGCACCGCATCTAGCTCTACTGGAGGATCCATTGGTATCCTATGGCCCACTATTTCTGCAGTATAATCGTTGCCTCTCTCCTGGTGAACAACTCGAGTTCATCTCGGCGGCATGACTTTACAAGGTCAAACACAAGCCTTAGATCAAGATTTATCAAGGACTGAAAACAAGGAGCGTAAGAAGGGAACAAGGAAAAGAAAACTATCATGTTTTTTAAAACAAAAACAAGACTACACGGAATGTATAATTTCTACACGACGTGTTTCCTCATGTCTTTCACATGGGCGTGTACTCTTCCCAAACTGGTCATGTAACACCCCAAAACACACGACGTATTGTCCACACACATGGCGTGTACTTGACTCTTCTAGCCTGAGTACCTCTACATGTCTTAGCCACACAGCTATACTTTAAAAAACCCACACGGCGTGTCCTAGAGGTACACGATGTGTATGTATTAATTTCCAACTACCCATGTTGTTAGTTACACGGCTGAGCATTCAGATGACACTACACGGCGTGTTATACCCACACACGGCATGTACACAACTCCATCTTCCCAGCCACATGGCCAAGTCCCCATGGTCTTTCCCCATTAAAGACTACACGGTGTGTCCCACAGGTAAACGTGTGTTCAAGAAGAGATAACACCAACCCATGTTTGTCAGCTACATGGCCAGGTCCCCAGGTCACACTGCACGACATGTTCATCATTGACATGGTGTGTATGTCTTATGGTTACCTCCATCCATGTTGTTAGTTACACGGGTGGACAGAAGGTTCACACAACACGACATGTGAAATAACTACACAACGTGTTCCCTCTAGAACTTCCCCATCCCGTGTCTCTTCCCACACAACCTATGACACGGTTAGCTACTACAAAGCGTGTACATAGGGTACATGGCGTCTACTCAAAACTTTTTCTTTTCTTCTCGAACAGAAGACCACACAACGTGTGTCCAAATAACTACAGAGTGTGTATGTTGGGTTTTACGGACAACAAGCCTTAGAAACTACTCCGAAACCCAGAACAACACTAAAACCAAGGCCTAAGTTTCATGTTCCGACCTGTGAGGGCCCATACTCCCCACGAATCAATGTTTGGCATATTACACATTTTATATCAAAATAAAAAGTCAATGATCCACCAAATTTTTGCCAATGAGGGCCCATACTCCTCAAGAACCAAAGTTTGGAATTCATTTTATCAGCCTCACACATAAATACCCTATCAAATAATATGTATTTGTCAAAGTAGCTATCACAACATCATTCTTTTCTAGCACAACAACTATCAAAACAACATGCAATTTCTAATGCACGTAAATGGCATGGAATAATGCATTGCATGTGATTTCTTTCATGTGCCTAAATGAGGCATGAGATGGCATACCCTCATCTCATCAGGTTGAAACTAAATAGAACCCATGTATAACATATAAATAGAACACCAGAAGTGCATCGCCCGACGACAAAAATCAAATAAACTGTAAAATTGAAAAATCAGAAAATTGAAATAACAGAGGTATACTGGATTTTCCCTGAACACGGGTCATCTACTCCCGGGAACAACTTATTACCAACTACCATTTCTGTCCTATCCGGGACTAAGTCTCCAAACAGTAAGTCAATGAAACGAACCCTTTTGATACCACTTTGTAACATCCCGGATCTTGTTTCCACTCAACAGGTGCCCAGAACACGGTTGGTCACATGAAATTAAGCGTATTTCCCTAAACACCTGAGGCTGTTGACTAGCAGTGAGGTCCAAGGACTGATATTGGGGAAACTATGACCTCATTTTTCAAAGTGTAGCGCAGTGGAATAAAATATATAAGCATACAACAGCAGAAGCAGTAAACACTATATAACTGAATGGATAACTGAAGTAAATGAGAACCAGCAGTCATATATATATATATATATCAAGATACAGCATGTCACTAATCTTTGTAAACATCCAGAATAGGATACACTGCAATACAATACAATACAGCTCATGTACAAGGTACAACAAAAACAAAAAAAACTGCAATAGGAGCTCAACAACATCGCAAGCCAATGCTCGGTCCCATGCTCTCTTACTCCTCTTCATCAATCATGTACCTGTATAGGGACCCCTTACATTATCCATACCTTCAGAAATGTAATTTGTTTGGGCCGAAGACATGACCCAAATGGGGTGTGAGAAATGAATCTCAGTAGGCACCCACCAAAGGCCCGTTCCCAACTGTTTGTGAAAATGTGCAACAACAGTGTGCAATATTAAATGCAATAAATTAATTTGTACTCAAAAGTAACTAACTTTACTAGTCATATTTCCATTTTAACATTCATTTAACCATTCAATTTAAAAACATTCTGTTCTCATCTGAACCAAGCCCTCAGGCCAAATAAAACCTTTCCCTCAGGCTAATATGATGTAACCATGCCCTTAGGCTTGCCCTCAGGATATAGAATATAACCATGCCCTCAGTATTGCCCTTAGGCTATCATATATAATGACACCCTCAGGTTTTCCCTTAAGCTAATGAATATAACAACGCCCTCATACTTATGTAACCGGCCAAACCTAAAGCATAAACATGAAATTTATAGACAAATCCTCTCAAGGCAGTTCAATACACATTATAATCATGGAATACCCTTAGGTATCCTGGCCAAACGGCTAAACAGAGGAACACACCCCCGGGGTGGTCCTGGATCCAAGCAGTGATCTCAAACAATAGTCATACATATTCATTAAACTACCAATGCAATTCTAGGAATTTAATTATGCAAGGCCTTGTCCATACAACACCCCAATCCTAGGCGCATAGCACAGTGGTACACAAAACACACAACAATTCAATTTAAACACCATACCACCTACCTTGATCGTCTCTTATTAGTATACGTGAATGATGCCTTCCGAATCATCCAAGAACAATGTAGATCCGGGATTAAATAATTCATGTTCAAATGTAAATAACTTGTCTTAGAGGAATAATTGATAAGAACAATGCAAGGAGATGGGAGAACTCACCTGTGCAGTTCCAACGTGATCGATAGAAGCGGAAACGGATTCCCAGTGCGTGGTTAGCTAATCCTCGAATCTCTGACCATCCTCCAGAGCTCCAATGATGTTCTAATCTTTATTTGTGAACAGAGGAGGCTACTGCCCATTTTAATAAAAAAAACAAACTACATGGCATGTACTCTCAAGTACAGGGCGTGTACTTCCCAAAATTTAAATGGTTCCTCTAGCGGCTTTTTTCCACCGTGGAACTATTCATCAGTTGACATGAGTACATAACATGCATTTCCGATTACACGACGTGTACTATTTCTCTGCTGGCGGCTGCCTCCACCACCTTACTTATCACCTTCCGAATGAATACACACCGTGTAAATACCCATACACAGCGTGTATTCAGTTTTTACACCCTTCATTGCGGACAGTCCAACATGCCCTATGTAATCATCCCACATGGCCAAATTACATGGCGTGTGCCAAAGCACACGGTATACAGTCACAAAATTGGAAATTTTCCCCAATTTCCCTTATTTTATAAAAACCAATTAAGGAAAAGGGAAAATAAGAGACTCATACCTCAAAAAGAAGAACCAGGTTCTTACACTACTACACTTTCATATTCCATTATTTACTCTATTCCATACTATATGATAGAAGGAAAATTGGATTAGTCATTGAAAGGAGGTAAATTATAAACTACACTTCTCTTACCAGTGGTAACCTTGAGAAAGTTTTGGGAAACATATAGAGAAACTAATCCACCACTACTGGGAAAATACTATTATCAATCTATTCCATCGATTCAATGCCACTAAATGGTAAGATATAATTCCCACTATTGGTTCCAACATGTATGTTGCACCTATCTTTACATTTATTTCTCCTATAAGGAGATGTTCAACGCCATCCCTAGTCATAAGACTAACTTTTATGTTATAACAGTTGATGTGGGCCATTAACATTTTCAACTAATCCATACAAAGGATTACATCATATACAAAAATGTATAGTATATATAAATCCCATTTCATTTTAACTCCATCAACGATTATAGAACAAGCTCTACAAAAAAGGCTCTATATTATCTTTTCCCCAGACGAGTTTGATGTTTTATCACATATGGAATCATATCAAGTTTTAAACTCGGTAAATAAATATTACAAGAATCAATAAAGGTATTCAATGCATCGGTATCAAACAACATGTACATAAGGGTATAATTCAAAGGAATCATACATCTCACCATAGATGGTCCAGATTGATCATCCACAAAAACCTTTTCAGCTCTGTATAATTTCATTCTCGCAATAAACTACTATTTATTTCCCTATTTAAATTTCCTTACCAAGGGAGTAATTGTATTTTTGGGATCACCATGAATAGATCTATTATACTTACAAGGTTTATTATACTACCCTCACCCCATTGAAGCATATGATGCCCGCGATACCTGAGATGTTTCATGATCACATGACCTCAGAGAAATATGATAATAACACTGAAGATTCTTCATATGGTTATAATTGTGGAATTATCTAGGTTGTATCATATAATCACTCTTTATGTGGTCAATATAACCACATTGTAAACATCATGGATTTTCTCTTAGGTCATGGAGGAACGTTCACTTATCCAGCAAACCTAATTTTGATTCATGCTCCCACCATGAAAATAGGTGTCCCTTTTTCACTTTACCTTAACATTGGAGTTCCCACTATTTAATGTGGGGATCAACATACTTCCTCCCCCCATATCTCTTGATACTTTACATTCATCAACGGTCGATCTATTCCCTATCTTTATATAGTTCATAATATATAGTACATCAATATTCAGGTGAATTTCTTGTCTCATTCCCCATTCAAATATGCATGACTTCAAAGATGCACTAGCAACAAATTCATGTTCAAAGCATATGAAATTCATGAATTAATATTTTCACTGAATGACAGAGAAATTATCATGATTTAGTCTAAATAAGTCCATTGTTATTTGAATCAGTAATGTGTGATTTTTTAATTTTATGTTGAATAATTTCTCAAAATACATCCATCCAAGGACTTGATCCAATTTATCCTACAAATATAGGTCCCACAATTGATGTGAAATATCCTCTAGCATATACGTTTCTAGCATGAATTTATTCTCTACTGGTGTGCTAATGAAATTGAAGATATAATTCAACGTATTCAGCCACACCACTACCTTTTCTGGTTCTGAATCACCACAAAATATGGGTGGATTCTTCATCTAAAACTGGATAGAATGATCCACTTTTCTCCACTCATCCCTCTAGTTCCCTAAGTCTATAGCCTAAAATGATGGGATAATACTCCGAACCAGCTGTTGGTTCACCTGTATATCCGGTTCAACCACATTCTATGTAGTTTCATCCAGTTGGTTTCTACAACACATATCCAGTTCCATTTCAATAACATACCTTCTCTTTATTACACACATAAACATGATTTATTAAATAATCATTCACTTATGAAAAAAACTGAGGATAAAGAGGTCTAGTTTCTTTGGAAATTAGGATCTTTACACAAAAACATAGATCATAAAACACAAAAACTTTATTGAAAACTTCTTTTACATGACCACAACATTTGTTCGTACTTAACATTGCATGGGATTACCTAAGGACATGCATAAGAAATTAGTGAGATATAAATCCCGAAAAGAGAGTAAATAAGGCATAACATGAATAATATAGTACATGTTATGAAATAGGAATATCAATGGTGCACAAGAGAAACATGGACATAAAGGCATGATATAACATGATTATTAGAACATAGAAATGTGGCAACAACATTTAACATGATATTAGCATGATCCAAGGCTCATTGCACATAAATCAAGAGTAAAACCTCATTGCACTAGAATTATCGTGAGTAAACCCTAATTTAAAATTACTTATCATGATACTAATCTTTACCCAACACATTGGAGAACTATCAGGGTACACCCTTCTTAATCATTTCTTTTCATGCATAAGTGTGCCACATGGATCATACAAGATGGAATCATTCAACATCATCATTCATTCCCTGATAAAGTAATGTGTAATAAAAACATGGGACTATATAATAAATTAGAAAATTCTTGTAAATGTGGACACCCTTCATAGAGAAATGGGAATGGGATCGACTACACAATGACTTTGTCTTGGAAAATTGCAGTGCAATTTCAACAGCAGAACAACATTAAATAAGAATTCATAAAATTGGTTGATAAGAGAGAAAGGTGTATCTCATCATATTTACATGAAATGGAAAGTATGGGGATAATATATATATATGTCCCAACATATGTAATATTATTTATACGCATAATATAAATGAATTGATTGAATGTAAATGAGGAGAGATAAATCCCTTACTGAAATTCAGCATGGTAACATGTGGACATTAGAGGAATTAATGAGAAGGAAAAGGGGGATATAATCATTAAAAAATAATGAGGGATGTATAAGGGAGGTTATAAATCATACCCCAACATATTTAACTGAAAATAAAAGGTCATAAAAATACAATGAAACACAAACATAAATAAATAAGGAAGAAATCCCTTACATGGAAGGGTGATCCCAATGGCTTGGGAGAGGCTTGAGAGAGGCTTCGAGGGAGTTTTAGGAACCTTGGTAGGATTACATATAGAGGAGGTAAGAGGTTGGTAGAGATTCACAAGTTTTTAGTGAAGGGGAATGGGATATGGAGTGGGTTAATATAGGAAAGGAGAGAGAATTCTGTATTATTTAGGTTTTGGACACTACACATTAATCTAATCAAAACCACAAACTAACCCATGTTTTTTTTTCATTGTTTTTTCAAAAGGTTAGTGGAATACATTATTTTAGAAGGCCAATGGCCAAACATAATAAAATATTAGGCTCTCTTAGGTGGAGGGGAGTCACACTCTCAAGGAAATCATTTTAAAATGTTAAAATGATTTATAAGTCTTGGAGGGTCCACTTAGGCATTGTAAAATTAATCAAAAAATCTAAAATCACATTATTTTAAAGATAAATGAAATATTGGATGATTTTTTTATTTTATTTTATTAAATAACTATTGGGTCATTATGATGTCATAAAAACATTAAATATTTAAACAGTACTTAATTTTTACCCAAAAATTCGTCTGTCTCCGAAAATTATGAAAACTTCCTTATTATGAAAATTTATATATCCTGAATCAAAAAAAATATTTATTTGATCTAAATAATTTTATAAATATTTTAATATTTAATTTTAAAATAAAAACCAACATTTATAAAAAATTCATCGGTTTATAAAAATGCCACTTTCAATCCTTAATAAAAATTACAATTGTATTTATAAAAATTATACGATCATTTATATTTAATAAAGAGTAATTTAGTAAAAATATGTTATTAAAATATTATTTCATTCAAAAATCCATTAATTATTCAAAATATATTTCCTAATTTAATTTAAATATTAAATAAAAAATACTATTTGTTCTTTAAAAACCATTTACAAAGTAAAAATAATAAAGTGAATGTATATTATTTATTCCATAATAAACTAATAAACATAATCATAGTTATAGGGTCTTGTTACATAACCCCTTATAACACCCACACAAGACCTAAGGGTATGGTCTGCAATGGTGACAGACTCTTGGGGTGGCTCAGATAAATCACTCGAGTGGTAATATCTATTTACTTCCACTACTCCTGTAGGTGATTCCGTTCAAGATTTATGTGTTGAAGATCTAATTGGGCTAAGTCAGTAGAAAAGAAAAGTGATTATTCATTCTTTACAAGGTCCGACAAATGGGATTCTTATAGAGAAATTCAACTGGATGAGGCCATCACTTCTTTTGTCGGAGAAAATTGGATTTGTCCAATCTTAATATTTATACTGATCATGTGACCATTATTCGATAGATATATTAGAAACAGTAACAATTATCAATGGTATTTTAAAATTCAAAAACATAATACCATTGATTTTCATATGTTTTATATAACCATTTTACATAATAAGACATTTAATTAGAATAAGAGGAATATTCATTAATAAAAGTTCTTCTCATTACAATTTCTATACGGAGAACAAATTCCATAATTATCACTCTCTATTAACTAAATGATTAAAAATATAAAGTTACATCATAACATAGTCTACAAAATTTATTTCAAAAATCTATATTTTCCAAGTTCAGCCATTTATTAAAACATTTACCGTTGTTTTGAAAATTAATCCATTTTCAAAATCACTATTTCATGCCTTTTTAAAAATCACAAATTTAAAAATACATTAAATGTTTTTTCAAAAGTGAATTTTTTTTCATAATATCAGAAATCATTACTCAAAATAATGTGTGCACTTCTAGTCGCAAGTCATTCCTCTAATTCATTTCTTGCATGTCTCATTGGATAAACCCATGACAATGAGATTCCAAATCCTCTAAGTGTCTCCAAAACACTTATGTACTTAAAACCATAGTAAAGTGAATTTTAGAAAAAAAAAATGTTAGCTATGTATTTTTATTCACTACATTTCATGTCCCATCAATACTACTCCATTATATGATCCAAACTCAAGGAATAGACCAGAATGAATTTTAACTCCAAGAATGAAGATCGATACAAAGTCAAAGAATGACCAAGACTCACACCACTTGTTCCACAAGAAATTAATAAGGAACAATCTAACACCACTTGTAAAATCCCTATACATACCATTGGTTTGAGAATGTGGGTGTAATTCTATTGGGACTTTAGTGACATCCCCATAATGCCAATAGCTAGAAATAAATTCTTAGGATTTCATTTACAAATTGGGGGATGATTTTACCTTTGAAGATAAAAAACCTACCAACAAAACAAAAAAAAACAATAAATGAAGAATGATAAAAATTAAATACATCTCTAACATTTCATTTATATCAAAATTAACAGAAGATTACCATAGTAGAAGAAAAACTGATATCAATGTAAATAGTGTAAGATAAACTATTTAAAACTCAAAGATAATTATATGATTAAAAAGATCCAGATGATCCAAAATCCATCACCACCAAAATTCCCAAGTACCACGAAGTAGTACTAAAGAGGTGTGATACATTAAAATTTCCCATATCATGATAGATTATATCTACAAAAGTATCAAAGTTACAAAGTAGAGGTGAGTCCTAAAACATAGTAGGTTTTCCCCTGTAACTTTACAAATAATTCCACTTGGATAGAAAATTTTATCACATTTTATAAAACATTTTATATAAAAAACCTTTAAAACAATTTCACAATTTATATCAAAGATCAGTAGTTCACATCATAATATTTTTCCAAGGAATGAACATAAACAATTCTTTAGATAATCACACATTCATTTTTGGCATAACCCATTCCTTTACAAACAACTATACATCCAACCATGCATGAAATTCCTTGAACTCCTTATACTCACTGGTGATGATTTATCATTTCACTAATCCATCACTTAGTGTACCACTTTTATGTGGGTACTTCACACCCTTATTTTTCCTAACCTTTTGATGGGGTACTTGATGCCCTTATCCATCCCAATTCATATGAACACACACCACAAAACAATTAAAACCCATGAAAAATAGATGTGAGTTCAAAAAATTTCAATAAAAAATCATTCTTTTTATTGAAAACCAATTTTCAATGTATTTAAACCAACAATTAATTTAAATTCATGTTTTCAAAAAAAAAACATTCCAACAACACACCAAATTTCCCAATTAACTCAAACTTTCCCTCAAGAGGGTTTCAAAAATTATTCCATAGAGAATAAATATTCATTTTAAATAAAAGAGATAAATTATTAATTAATCTTTTAAGTTATAAAATAGTGGAGTTGAGAGTGAAGCCCCCTACCTCTGGTTTTAAGAAGAAAACAAATATCAGCACAAAGAACGTCCAAAAAACTGGGTTAAATCTAAAAAAACCCGCCTTAAATATCTTACCATATCACCAAAATGAAAAAATATTATAATATTTGGAATAAAAAAGCTTGTATATATCCACATAAGGTGAATATATAATAATATTAGAGAAATTGAGAAGTAGATCTAAGAAAACTCATCAAGAATTACCAATAACGAAACCTTCCCACAAGAATCTAGCTTCAATGACCAATATGAACCATCAGGTTGACTCTAGATCAATAGGAGAACATTAAATGACCTCTTTAATGATATAATAATGAGTTAGGTCCACATAGGTTAAAAAATTAGGGAGTTATATGGTTAAATATGGGAGATGCACAATTTTAGGATCTCACTTTTGACCCCTGCACATTTAGTCACACGATTAGGAAACTCATGCACTAACTGTGCATTTGACACTGCCTCAGGGTTGAAAATCATAGGGTCATCTAAAAAAATTTACAAAAAAATTTACAACTAAGACTAAGACACAATCTAAAAAATAAAAAACCACTTTTACCGAGTGCACGATTTCTACTTACAGGACGCACGGATTGGGAAAACTGTGTGCCGCCTGTGCGCCTTCCCTTTTTCCCCTGTCTCCCTGTTCATGGTTTTCCCAAACCATTCACCAACCATGAACATGTATAGATTACCTATAAAACCCTCCAAATATTCTCCAGGATCTCCAAAAAATCACCAATATACTTTACATACTTAAAAATATTAACAAAATGGTTACTTACTAGAAACCGGGGGTGCTACACCTCACCACCCCTTTCTACTCATAATCCTTGAATATTTTCTCAAATATATACCAAAAAATCTCCTAAAAAATCTACTCAAATACACGTTCAAAAGGTTTGACCCATATATAAATTCCACATTCCTTAATGGGTCCATAATGGATGTGATATTCAAGAGGTAACATTCTCAAACAACCACTTTTTATTACATTTCTTTTTCTACCTTCTCTTATAATCCATCATAAATCAAAGAAAAATAACTCATGTATAATATATATACTATAATGTTATATTTAAAATAGAATATATTCTACCAAACAATTTTATCATCTCATATGATTCCATGAAATGAACAATTTCCCAAAATGGGGTGGTAAACCGTCTCCACAGATAATTATTTTTTATTTTTAATTACCGCCTTCAAGGCTGTTGATAAAACTATTATTCTAGTTAAATTATATTTTTTAGGTATAATATAACTTATTAATTTTTCTATAAATAATATATTTACAAAATATTAAGTAAAAATAATCTATTTTATGATGGTCGAAAAAACCTCTAAATTAATTTAAACATTTATCATTAACTTTTTATCAAATGAATCATCCTTTTGTTAGAAATAACAATTATACATGAAACCATTTTAAATTATAGATATGAATTAATATTATTTCAATAAACATATAGATTTTTATTTCTATTTTATAATAAAATCCTTAGTTATTCAATGTTTTTTATAAGTAACACTTTTATGGGGCATACGGTTTGACTGTTTACAAAGTTGTAAGGGTTTCTTCTCGATCCTCAATTTTTTCTTTTGGGATATTATTTATCTCTTTTCACCCTAATGTAATTATTATTATTTTATTATAATTCTTATAAATTCATTTTATAAATTCAAAAATCATGTATCCATATCTGTTAATATTTTTTTATCCGGATGTATATGTTTTATAACATTGACTTTTCAATTCCTCCCAATAAGAAAGCCCAATTAAATGGAAATTTCCAATTTCTTATCCATTTACAAGTACAATATATAATATGTTATAAGGGAACAATATTTTTATAAAATCACTCATTTTATCAGGAAAAACTATCTTTGTTGATTTATGGTTTTATACAAAAATTATTCGTTTTTCTTTTTTAAAGACTCTTTAGTATTTTCCCTAAAACCACATTTAAACGGTTCATTTCTAATGATTCTTAAATTCTATTTTTACATGTTTTACTTCATTTGGAAATAATATATGCCTAAAATATATTTTCATTTTTCCTATAATTTTTTGGGATATACATGTTACAATATATGTTTATGAAAAATACAAATGCTTTTTCAAAAGAACTCTTGTTTCCAAAGTAAAAATGATATTTATCTCAATAATTCCTCAATGAATTTATTAGAATATTTTTAACTCTTTCAAAAAAATAAATTGAATTATATGTTTTATTGATATTTATCTCTTATATCACCATCTAAAATATTTTATTTAATTATTTATAATTATTTATGAGGATCTACTATCTTGATACCATTTTCTATATTACTCTGGATGGTTTATAATTATGTTTATTATTTGGGGAATGTTATTAAAATTTAATATGATAGCTTGAATATGAATTTATATGTTGATTATGTTTCCCCCCATTCATAGGAGGAATGCATGGACTTAGTATGTGATGGTTGGGGCCCGCTATAGCCCCCTCAATGCCTTAGTTGGACTCATGAGACAAACCAAACAGGTTTTTCCCTATTTATGTATGGTGTCTTAGATGAAGCCTTGAAGGTATGATTATGTTGTCCGAAATTATGTAGTCCTTCATTATTATATTAGTAATTGATAATCCATGGGAATAGTTTATGAGTAGAATATCCACGATTAATTTCTTTCTCATGGGATTATTTATAGTATTATTTAAACATCTTTTATTCCTACCAAATTCTTCTCAAGTTTATGTTTTAATGGAATGTGTTTCTTAGTTATAAACTATTCCTTATTTTTTATGTTTATTTATTAATGAATCCATTGTATTTAATACCATTACAGAGAATCTATGATCACCCCATTATTATATTTCATTTTTTCATAGTATGCGAAGATGTATATTAGGAATGAATTGCATCAATAATGTAAGAGTTTATGGATGTTTCTCATAGATTTATTATGCTGTATTTCATTTCAAGTTGTAATGTGATAATTATTTTTGTATCTTTCTTTCTGAAGCTATTAAACTATTATATACTTTGCGATGTGATCACTTATTCATAGTACCAATGTAATTAAGTAAGGCACTGACTTTGAGATACTAAGGTCAGTGTCTTTCTGATTGGTATCAGATAAAGTTTAGTAGTGACTTTGTAAACGTATTTTATAAAATCCTAGATTAGAGAACATAACCCTAATATAGTCATTAAAGATTGTAATAGAAGAATATCATAGAATTTTTGTATGGTAGATATTATGTGGTTCTTCATAGAAATACATCCCATTATGGATACTACACGTGGACATGGTTCTGGAACTGATATACCTAAGGGTAACAACTCTGACAAGGTGTATTGGGCTTGACTCGGCATGACCTGGTGTACAAAATGGGCCTTATTTCCCACCTGGTTTGACATTTCTAGGGTATATTCTTTGGGTAATTCAAATTTTCATTAAAAAATATAATGAAGGATTTGAATATATAATGAAAATGAATAACCTCGGTTAAAACTAAGGTGTTTTTGGTTGAAAATAAGGTGTCATGATATCCTATAAATGGTTATATTTTTTTGTCACTATGAATATTGTTACTCATACTATGCTTTCCCGTTTTAGTCAATGGATGGAACCAAAAGGCGTCATGTTAACATTTAACATGATTGAAAATATGGTGTCTACGAGAAACCAAATAGGATTTTGATAGAAGTGAAAGATATTTTTTTGATAACTCATCAGTTTTGTAGAAATATTATTAATAACATATACCTTAACCCACTCTAAAACTCACCAAAGAAGAAAAGGATGGAGTTTTCTTATATCTCAACTAGTGGAGACCATGGAGGATAGAAGGATTGATTTCCATCACACAAGAAATGTGAAAGGAGACACCCGGGAATGTGTTTCAATGAAACAAAGAAATAATTTATGTGTGGGAAAAAAGGACATAAATTAAAAAAAAATCCAAGGAAAAATGAATAGTATGGCGAAAGGAAATAAAACACATCCTAGGAATCCATTTGTAGTCAATTTCCGTAAATGTGGGAATCTGGGCATTTACCGAGTCAATTCCCTATTGTATAGGATATGATATAGACTACGGAAGGAGCTATATGGAAATAAATTGACGTAGTATTTATTTATTGAGGTTGTATAGATAAAAAATGTGATTAAAATTATTTCAATAATTTCCATCATCTCTATTTTGGAAGATATATTGATATATATTTAGAAAAATTACAACCCACAGTCTGGGTGACAACCCATCACGTCCGACAAGGATGTAGGATTTGAAACCACTACTGAAGGGAAACAAGGATGAAAAACCTACCACTAGCCAACATGAAGTCCTGCATAGCATGAATTTTTTCTATATTTTAGGTATAATAGTTATTTTTATTTTTAGTATATTTTATTTATCAAAAAGATAATATTGGGATTGGAAAATGATTTGTTTATTAAGTGATTAATGTTATTTCAACAGACAAAAAATAATTTAAGGACTAGAAGATGATTTTAATGTTGGATTCAAGTATGATTTTATTCCGAATTTATGGTGATTTAGTTTGTTTATGGAAATGGTTATAATATCAAGGAAATTTAGAGACCGTTTTGGACTATGAATTTAGAAAGTTACATTTGAATGATTCCTTAGTTTGTAATAGATTATAATGAACATTGGATATTATTGTATGAGATTAAGGTATGATTTATTGGACAAATTGGGCTAAAATTTTTGGTTTCAATAAATATTTAAAGGCTAACTGAATGACCAGTGGATCTTATGATTCATAAAAGTCCTTTAAGTGTGAAAAATTAATTTTGAACTTTTATTTCCAGGTGTGAGGGATGAAGTGAAAATAGATCAAAGTATAACCAAAGGATGCAATTATGCTTATTAAATGAAAAGTAACTATGTAAGATTATTTTCCCAAGTGATTATCTAATATTAAAAGAATCCCTCAACTCTAGGAAAAATATTTTATAAAAAAAATCATCTTTTTACATTTATTTCTGAAAAATAAATGGTCTTTTATCCAATCACAAATTTATAGTTTTGTGATGGTAGACTTTCTAATGACTATGATCCCTAGAAATATCTATTAGAACTAGATAGATGAATTTATCTTCTATGATTATATTTTTATGAATTTTCTCATATTTTAGAATCATTGTTTTATTGTGTCCTTCAAATATATCTTTAACTCTTTTTATGAGTAAGTTTTATAAACACTTTTCACGATGTGAGATTTCCACAAATAAATTTTCATGTATAAATATTTATTTTTATTGAAGTGAAATTTTATATTGTGAGGATGAAATTTATTAACGTAGGGGAGAATGCACCACTTAAATATTTTATGGTATATCACTTTTTAATTTTATTTTCTTTGATTGTGTACATTACATAGAACACTGATCTTAAACAAATGATTAGATATTATTGTGTTATTTATCACCTAGAATTTTTAATGGAGGGAAATAAATAGATTATGAAATTATGAAAATTTAGTTTATACATATTATTGAAATGAAATATTTGGTTTTTAGTTAATTATTAATGGAAATAAAAATTTGTGGCATATAAAATATGTGTTTTTATAAAAAAAACTTTTATTATTAAAATAATGGAATTTTATATTAGTAAATTAAATTAAACACTTTTCATGAAAGATCGTAATGAAACTTATATGTTATATATTCAATCAAATGTTATAAATTCAACTAACTAGTTTGATATGCCTAATATAAGAATAAATCCAATTTTACACATAAAATAATATATTTTCTAAAGATCATTTTATCACCTTTTAATGTCACACTTGTATTAAAAATAAAAATTTTCACTTTTATAAATTATATTGAAGAAAATAAAATTCATTTTTCAAGAGGAATTTCAAAATTAGCTTAGGGTGAAATTTTTTTATTTTTCTGAAAATATATATTTTCCAAGAAATAGTGAAAATCCTTATTTTTATAAAACATTGTTTTTCGTTATATTAATAATATATTTATGGATTGAAAAATAACCTCTCATATGAAAGTTTAAAAAAAAATTATGAATCTTATGAATTAAAATGTAATATATTTATATCATGGAATAAGTAAATAAAAGTTTTAAAAATGATAAATTAAGTATTAGAATTTTTGTGAAATATAAATGTTTATTCATAATTTTATAATTTTAATAATTATTAAAATAAAATTATTTTCATGAAATAGATTCATAAATTAATATTTTTCCCTTATTATTATAATATAATCTTTTGAGATCTTAATAAATTTTTCAAATCATTATAAAATCAATTACAATTTTAAAATAAATATTTTTAGAATAAATGATGATTTTAATTAAAAATTGAAATCCTCAGATTTATAAAATTATTTTCATAAAATGGAGTTCATTTTTAATTATACACATCAGAAAATACAAGGGGACAATTTTTTGGGTTTTTCTAAAATAATTGATTTTTTTGGTGAATAGTAAAATACGAAAATTTATAGTATAATCACATTATAAGTTAATTATAATGTTCCGTGAGTAATTTCTGATGTAATATCCATAATATAGAAGTACACAAATCAATTTAATTTATTTAGTGATAATTATTAATCTATTAATAGTATTTAGCCAAAATAATAAACAAATGAATAAAATATTCATAACTAACCTCTCTCCTCCACTATAAATACCACCCCTCACCATATGTTCTGGTCACACCTCAAAATCCATGAATATTGTAAAATTTTTACTCAATACCTCTTCCCAGCATCTCCCCCATGTTTTGTTCCATCTGGTCTCACCCAAAAAACAATTTCAATGTTTCTTAACGAGGTTATCAAGGAGAGGATTTAAGAGGAAAAATCTATTTTCATTCTTTTTTTTCTCTTTTATTATCCTTTACTTACATACCCTATACAAAAATTTTTGGTCACTATAGTATATTATATATAATATAATTTTATTATGATTATAGTACATCCTCCACCAATTCTTTTCTCTTCACATTTTTATTCTAAAAATGAAAACGTCATCCCTAAGGTGTCGATTCACCACCTTCGCTGATGATGATTCATTTTTTTTCTAATAATGACTTAAAGGATGATCATAAGGACATTTTTATTGTTAAAAAATAGAATATTTATATTAAAACTTATTTATCATTATATAACTAGTATATATACATAATATTAGATAATTAAACAAAACTAGCACATGTTTTTAAAAAAATGGCATAAATTATCTAAATGGTTATCATTAAAATTTTATCTAATGAATCATACCCATATTTGAAAAAAAAATTATATATAAGACCATTAAATATTCTATATGTTCATTAATAAAATATTATTTCAATTATTGATAAATACTCTCATTTCAGTTGATCTTTCGTACATTTATACAAGTGAACTGGTCATGAAAACCAAGGAAACGATCAATCATGAACAAGAAATTGAATATTATAACACATAAAAAATGCCATAAATGAAATTAATGAAATTATAATAATTAAAATACATAATATGTTATAAATTAAATTATCAATGATTATAATTTTTTTATCCATGACATTATGTGCAAGTCCAGAACACTTTCTAACATAAGGTAAGGGTTTTCTCATCTGAATTTTGTTTATGTGAGATATGACTTATTCTCTAATATTTCTCTTTTGTGTTGTATATATACTTACCTTCAATGTATCACATCATTAATATATTTATTTTCATGATATAAAATATTTTATTTGATATGTGTTACTTTTATGGGGAAGACAATATGACCGATTATAAATTGGAAAGAGTTTTTCCCAAACCTCTATTTTACCCTTTGGGATACATTTTATCTCTATTTACAATAATTCAATTCTTATTTATTTTTATATAATTATTCAAAATTATATGTATATTTTCAAAATTAATTTATTAAGATCAATTCAACTTTATTTTATGGGTAAATACATATTTTATAAGGTTCCCTTTTCAATTACTCCCGATAAGCAAGCCTGATTAAAGGGAACTTCTTAATTTCTTATCCATTTTCAAATAAAATCCATAATCTATTATAAAGAAACAATATTTTTCTAAAATTAATCATTTTATCATGAAAAAATATATTTTTTGCTTATTTTATATAAAAATTACACCTTTTTCTATTTTAGGGATTCTTTAGTATTTTCTCTTAAATGACACTATAGATGCTCATTTCAAATATTTGTTAAATGACCTTTTAATATGTTTTGCCTTTATTTATAAATAATTTCTTCCAAATATAAAATTTTATTTTTCATCAATTTTATTGTATAGTATATAAATGTTAAAATTATATTTTATTATAAATAGATATGATTTTTCAAAATAACTCTTATTTCCAAAGTAAAAAGGGTATTTATATTAAGAAATCCTCAATGATTTTATTAGAATTTTTTCATCTATTTCAGATCCCTATGTTAAATACAACTATTTAATTATATTGATCTCTTATGATACCATCTACTATATTTTTTTAATGGTTTATGATAATTTATGGGGATGTACTATCTTGATACCATTCTCCATATTAATCTAGATGGTTTATGATTATGTTTATTGTTTATGTAAAGTTATTAAAATTTAATATACTAGTATTAATATGAATGTATATTTTGATTATATTTAACCCATTTTATATGTGAAATTATTTTACATGGTATGTGATGGGTGGAGCCAGATATTTCCCCTTGATGCATCGGTAGGTCTAATGGGACAAAATTGACAAGGTTTTTACCCATTTATGTGTGATGTCTTGGATGAAGCCTTGATGGTATATCTATGATTTCTGGAATTATGAATTCCCTCACAATGATATTAGTAATTTATAATACAAGTTATTATTATAAAATTATAGTATCATTGGTTAGTTTTCATTTTCATGTGATTATTTAATGCATTATTTAATCACATTTTATTCCATATATATTATGCTCATGTTTATGATCTTTTAGAATGTTTTTCTAGTTATTCATCATGCCTTAATGTTTTGGTTATTTATAATAGCCTTATATGTGTTTCTTACCCTTACTATGAGTCTGGGATCAACCCTTTAATTTGTTTCATTTTTCCCAGGATGCAAAGATGTATAATATGAATGACTTGTAGGGATAATCTAGGAGTTTATTGATATTTATAACGACATATATATGTTGTATTTAAATTAAAATTGGAATGTAATACTTATGATAGTATATGGTTTTAAAAAGATAATAAACTATTTTGTCATTTGGGATTTGATCGCTTACTTATAGTACCAGTGTAATTAAGCAAGGAACGGACTCTAAGCTACTGGGGTTGGTGTCTTTACAAAGAGAGAGTACACTAGGCTCATGATTTCCTAGGAATGAAAAAAAAAATCTTTAAATGTGATTTTATTAACTATAAGGTTATGGGGAACTATGAAAACGATTTCCCAAAGTATAAATGGAATATACCTTAGACTAATATTATGGATCAACGTCAGGTTTATTATATTTTTATATCCAAAATGGAATGATTATTATGCTTGTGTTTTGTGATCTGATAAATATGTTGTATGAAATTATATTTAAATTATTTATGAATTATTTAAGGGTTGTTTTGTAATAATTTTTCGTTACAGATTTCAGATAATATGTTTAATGGATCTAATGAACATTAAAAGTGGTTCAGTGGAAATTTTATCTTTTTGAAAACATATTTTTGAACTAAATATATCCTGAATATGTTTATGATGTTGAGATAATAATATTGGGATGAAGAGATGTTATACATTTGAGATGATTAAGGAATTATTGAAAATGTGGTTTATATTACCATTCATGGAGTTGAAAACATCTTTTTATTTAAGGAAAATATCTAACAATCTATGTTGTACATTAGGAATAGAGAATCATGTATGTTTTTTATAATTATTTATGGTAATTTAAGTTATTACCATGTTTCAAGAGAGTAAATGATGAAGTTCTTCACATGTTTGGTATGATATGATTATGATATATTTCATGTGGTTTGAGAGATTAATGGTATGTTCATTTTTTAAATTTAATAACCTTATTTCAAGAGTTTTAGATTTCTATCATTTTGAAGAGTCATAATGTTAACTATTTATGAAAGAGTTTCTGTTTAATTTTTGATGTTGTTTAAAATATTAATGTATTTATCCATATTAGATAACTTGTGCCAACTATATTAGTTTTTCAAAATAGTTTGAGATAGACTAAATAAATTTTCACTATTTATGGATATTACGATCCATTAAATGTTAATTTTAGTTTTTTAAGAATAAAAAAACCCATTTTTGGATATTCATTTCATTGAGTAACTGATGGATTTACTACGGACTTTGTCATTGGATTAACAAAGACTCCATGAAAAAATGATGAAATACAGGTTATTATATTTTTTGGAATGAAAAATGAAATGAATAAGATAAATTTTAAGGTTATTTTTAGAATTTTTAATGATTATATAAATATTTTTTTAGAAAAAGGAAAAACTGCAAGTTAGGTGAAAACATGCCACATCCAGCAAGGCTGCATGGATTGATCCAACAACCAAATGGAGAGATGAGTATATTTCCTACCACTATCCTACACGATGTCTTGATTGGTATAAAATAGTTTTTATTTATTAAATGGTATGATAGATCAATTATAAATTCATTTTTGGAACCCAATATGATTAAGACAAATAAAATATTTTGGGAATTTATTTGAGGAATAAAAAATTAATTGTATTTGGGAGAAAAGATGAGTTTGTGGTGTAAATTTATTAATGGATGAAAATATAATTATCAAGTAAATATATTTTATTATATTCTTACTATATGAAATAAGACACTTATTAAACTCTAGGAAACTAATTTGGGAACAAAATTTTTTTTTTTTTAATTTTCTTAACAAGAAATCAATGGCCTTTTAACACATTAAAGATTTACATTTTTATGATGGCAAAATTATTAATTACCATGTTTTATATTAGTCTCCATCAAAACATGATATATTGATTTATTTGAAATTCCCGTAATATAAATTATCATTAATGTTATCATATTTGGAAACTTATATTTGTGGCGACCATTTCATTTTCATTTCCCTCTTTTTAAGAGAACATTTTATTAACCTATCTTATGACTTGGGTTTCCCACAAAGTAATTTTAAAATTTGAACCTTTTTTTCAAAGTGAAATTATATATTTAGAGGATACTATTTATTAAATATGTTTTTAATGGAATGCCTTGATTTTTTAAAAGAACACTATGTTTGATAGCTTATGATGCACAAAACACCGAACTTAAATAAATTACAAAATATCATTATTTTTACAAGATAATTTTAAACTAGCTGTTAAATTAGAGGGTGTGAATAAGATTAAATGTATTATGAAGTAAATATAAAGTTAATATGAAATAAAAATATAATTATTCTTAGGAAACGAACAATGAATTTTTAGTAAATTCATTTTATTCTTCGAATTAATGTTTTCATAAAAAAGTGATTTTTAATGATTTATATGAGAAAATAAATATAATTAATTTTTTACATTTTAGAGAATGTCTTTGTAAAAAATATAATCTATTTTTTGACTCATCACATCAATAATTATCTTAGGATAATTATTTTTGAATTTTCTAAAAAATTCAATTTTTGGGTTAAAAAGTGAAATTATTATTCTTAAAAAATACCATAAATATTATAAAATAATTATTATATGATCATGATTTCTAATTTATTAAGCAATATTATTGTTAAAAATTTATTTAATTAATGAAATAATACATAAATATTTTTAATAAGAATCATAATCTTAACAATTTTTAAAACCATGATTTTAACCTTAAAACACTATTTTTATGAGTTAATTCTTAAAATATTTAGAATTGATTTTTATTTAATTTTAAAATGATTCGATTAAAATAGATTCCATATTTTAAATCAGGATATAAAAATTATGTTATAAGAGAATTTTTATATTTAGGAATAAAATGGCTACTCTGGTAAAAAAAAATTTACTTGGGTATATGTAAAATAATGTAGCACGTTAAAGTTTAAAGGAAAAATATTAAAATAACTAAAAAATAATACAATAAATTACTGGTTTAGGTGTTTATTATCCTTAAAAAAAAATTAGAACATTAATTCTAATTCAAATTATTTTTAATTAATTCCACCAAATGTGGTTGGATTTCAATATAAAAAAATTATTATATAGTCACTATAAATCACTCCTCCTGAAGTATAAATTCCACCCCTCACCAACCTATTTCTCATAAAAATAAATGATGATTTTGAAATAAACAAAAAACCATATCTTCCTCACTATACCCAATTACAATTTCATTAGGTATCACCCAAATACCAAATCTATGTTCTTTATGGGGTCCTTCAAGGAGGTGATATTCAAGAGGTAACTTTATCAAACAACCTCTCTTAATTTATCTTCTTCTTATACCTTCTCTTCACCAACATCATCCATAAAAGAAAAATAACTATAGTATAATTTATATAATATAATGTTACATTTAGAATGTAATATATTATACCAACCCCTTTTCTCATCTCCTCTTATTTAAAGAAATGATACCGTTTTCAAAATTGTGGCTATTATCCGTCTCTATGGATAATGAATTTTTATTTTTCATTACCGCTTTCATGTCTAGTCATAAAAGTATTATTCTAGTTAAATCATATTGAAATAATTGTATTATAAACGATTTCATGTTCTCTAAATAATATATATACAAAATATCAAATAAAACAAAACTAGTTAATGAAAAGAATGCAACAAAAAAAATTAAAAAAATGTAATGTTATTAATGAATGGGTAGTATGGTGTTATAAAAGGTACATATAAGGTATTATAAATATTAATATTTTTATAGAATAAATTAAAAACATTATTTAAAACATTATACATGATATTTAACGATAAAAAAATAAAGGGAAACATATGGTAAAGGATTTATTAACGCAATTTCCATTCATTGGGATAAATATCTACTTTATTGATTAAGTCATGCTCAGATTATGTGTGAAATAATTTTTTATTATCATAAGTTTCATTTAAACTTGTTTTATTTTAATTTAAATTTAATAAATATAACCGATTATGTTTTATTAATGCTTACATCAATGATATGATCATTGTAAGGGACTTCATCTAAAATTTCATTCATTGAGGCATATTTTGATGTTACGCCCCGATAATCATCAATGAGGTGTATATAATACTCTTTTGACATGTTATATCCTAAATTTATTTATTCTCATGAAATTTTATGTTTTTTAAATGTTATTATTTCATGTCAAATATGATTTTATTGATAATAAAGTAATAAGGGTTTATTTTAGAATCTCATCATTATTTGATATTGTTTTTCGTTTAAGTCTCCATTAAGGAGTATTTATCTTCCACAACCATGTTTCTTTAAAATATTTCAAAAAAAAATATTATTAATATTATCCTATTATGGTTTAATGTCATTTTTAGACATATTTTACTTATTATACAATGGTTTTAAATGAATATTTTTGTCATTTTCCAAATGAGGTACATTGTGACTTTTACAAAAAAAAAATATGGAAGAAATGCTATTTTAGATTATACAGAATGAGTGGATTTTCCCACCATCATGAAATGTTAATATTTTCAATGAAAATTTTTAATTTTAAATGGTAATTATGGAATGAATTTTTTTTCTCTTATAGTTTCACATATTTTGAAAAATAAATGATTTTCAAAGTGAAAGGGGTATTTTCCTCAAGATTTTTTAGTGATCTTATTAGAGTAAATTCATATACATTAAAAACCATTATTGAAACTTATTC
Source organism: Viscum album (assembly GCA_963277665.1). Classification (NCBI taxonomy): domain Eukaryota; kingdom Viridiplantae; phylum Streptophyta; class Magnoliopsida; order Santalales; family Viscaceae; genus Viscum; species Viscum album. The sequence continues at coordinate 157,313,211 of OY728138.1, forward strand.
TTCATTGTGGATTAATTTATTATTATACCACATACAATATTTTATTGAATTGTTTATGATTAGTTTGATTGGGGATGAACTATTTTGATATTATTCATCATATTAATCTTGATTGTTTATGGTCATGTTTAATAATTAGGGAATACTATTTAAATTTCATATGATAGTTTCAATAAAAATTTATATGTTGATTATGTTTCACCCAATTTCATTGAACACCCTAAGAATTTATATTATGTATCTATTTAAATTTAACTTCCTCAATATCCTACCAGCTTAACAAATGATTTAAATATCATTATTGTAGTTATATCATAGATGTTGGGAATGGAGGGAATCAATGAGATTATGTAAATTATGAAAATATAGATTACACATGTTTATAAAATTAATTCTTTGATTACTAATTACTTAGAAATGAAAACCAATTGACATCAAGGATGCATTTAATAAAAATAATTTCTATGACCACAATGAAATTTTATATTAATAAATTAAATTAATCACAATTATTGAATGATATTAATAAAATTTATATATTATATATTAAATCAAATATTTTTACATTCATAAAAATCATTTTTAGAGGCATACTATAAGTATAAACCAAATTTTTCACATAAAGGCTATATTTTTCTAAACGCAGTTTTACTCTATTTTAATAAAGAACTATTTTTAAATATAAAATTTGACACTTTTATTTGTTTTATTGGATAAAATAATCATTATTTTTACAGTGTAACATCAAAATTTAATTTGGTTATTTTTTTATTTTTTTGATAAGTTTCATTTTTGATGAATAGTAATGTGATTGTTGGAATAATAATGTGACATTTAGGAATAATAATATGGACATTAGAACAATAACCTCACCTATGAATATTTAAATAAAATTTAATCATATTATAAATGGTAATATTATATAATTATATCATTCCATAAGTAGATAAATTATTTAGAAGTTATTAATTCAATGGTGATATTTTTATAAAACATAAATACATATTTTCAATTTTATCTTTTATATAATGATTTAAAAAAATTATTTATAAAATCTATCAAAAAATTGATATTTTTCTCTCTTATGATTATAATATATTTTTATTATACCTTCATTAATTTTTCAAAGTGTATTAAAATGATTTATAAATTTTAAATTTGTATATTTCGAATAAATAATGATTTTAATTAAAAATTTAATTTTTAATATTTAAAAAATTCTTTTCATAAAATGGAATTCATTTTTGAATTCTACACATCAAAAAATGGTTAGGGTTAATTTTTTTTATTTTTATAAAAAACTTGATTTTGTTGGTGAATTGTAAAATACAGTAATTTACAGTATATAGACATTATAAGTTAAATACACTATTATTTGGGTTATGGATAATATAAGAACAATAATATATAACTAAAATTAATTATTTTATAATATTTTGTGATAATTATAAAATTATTCGTAGTCTTGAGACAATATAATAAACAAATGAATAAAATATTAAAAAAACACTCTTCTTCTTAACTACAAATATCGACCCACAACCTCTTCTCATCACACCTTCCTAGATTTCAACCTTGTAAAATTTCTTCTAAATCCTCTTCCCAAGACCCTACCCCTTCTACAAGAGCCTTTGGTTTCAAAAAAAGACCAAAACCAATTCCCTTTAAGAGGATCTCAAGGAGGAGAATTAAAGTGGTAAAAATACTCATTTTTTATTTTCTTTTCAATTTTATTTATTTTAATATCCTTACCCCACCTCACCTATCCAAAAGAGACATGATAATTATAGTAGCATTTATATAATGGAATTATACCTTGTTAATGGAAGATATATCATCAAACTCCTTTCTATATGTATTTTATTCAATAAATGAAAACATCATCCCGGATGTGCCAATTTACTGATATCATGGATGATGCATTTTCATTTTCCATTGATTCCTTCAAGGTAGGTCATAAAACCATTTTTAGGGTTAAAAATATTATTATATATGTATTATAGTCTATTTAATGTTTTTAAACATTATATACACATGATTTTAATTAATAAAACAAGAATAGTTTGTGATGATAAAAAAACCACCAAAATAATCTGAACAATTATCACCAACATATTATCTAAAGATTCATCCTCACCACAAAATAAAAATGAATTATATAATCATTTTATATTATGTATGTTAATTAATAAAATATAACATCAATTATGGAAATATATTCCCATTTTACATGAATTTCCATACTCATATACCAGTAAACTTATCATGAAAACCTAGGAAACAAATGCTCCTGAACGTTAAAATTGTATCTTATAACTCATAAAAAAGATGATATATGAAATTAATAAAATTATATTAAATATAATACACGTATAAATGTTTATTAATTATTTAATTAATGTTTTTAATTTTATTATGCGTAACATTAAGGTCATGTGCATAACACTTGCAGAAATAGGTAAGGGTTTTTCTCATCTCACTTTCATTTTTGTGAGACATGCCTTATCAACCAACATTTATTGTGAGTGGTGTATGTATAATGATTATTTATTAACCGTGTAATATATAAATTTATATTCATTTTATTATAATTTTTCATCTGATGATTATTATATTTTTCGGCATATAATTTAATTGATTAGAAAGTGGAATGATATTCTTCTCAAACATCCATTTTTTTGTTCGGGTTACAATTCATTTATATTTATCCTAATGAAATTATTCTTCGTTTCTATATAATTCTTCTAAATTATATTTATATGTTCCAAACACATGTACCGAGATCATTTCATCTTTCTTTGATGAGTAATACAGGTTTAATAAGGTTTCCTTGTTAATTCCTCCCGATAAGTAAGCTCAACTAAAGGGTACATCCTAATTTAATACCCATTTTATAGTAAGCTACAAAATAAGTTTTTTTGAACCACTATTTTCATAAAATAACAAATTTTATCATCAGAAAATATCCTTTTCATTACTATTTTTATTAAAATATTACTCCTTTTATCAGTTTCAAAGATTATTTTGTATTTTCACTTAAACCGCACCAAAGAAGATCATTTCTATTGTTTCTTAAAGGATATGTTTACATATGTTCACTTCAACAAAAAATAATTTGTGAATAATATATAATTTCATTTTCCCACCCTTTTATTTTCTATTTTATAAATGTTTATAACTTTATTTTATGAAAAATAAAAACGATTTTCAAAAAGAACTATTCTTTCCAAAAGTAAAAGTGTATTTTTATCAAGAATTTATCAATGATTTTAATTGATTACATTCGCATTTGTTTATTATTAAAACATTTAAATGTGGAATTAAAAGCTTTTATTTATGTATATCATTTTATTGACATAAGATTAATGCATAGGAATTAGTATGTGATGGGTGAGGCCCATTATAACCCCTTGATGCATCGGTAGGTCTAATGAGACAAAAAAAAGGATTTAGAGTAGGCCTTAACCATTTATTATCATATTTGTTGGGAGATGACTCTATGCTATGTTTATGATGTACAACAACATGAATTCCCTCATTATGATATTAGTAATTGATAATCCATGTAAATATTCGACTAGTAGAAATTCTTTGCTTACGTTTTATTTTAATGTGATTATTTATATGAGAATATTTTATTATATTTTATTCTTGACATATTTTAAACTATATTATGTTATAATGGAAATTTTCTTTAGTTATTCATCATCTTGAATTGTTTATGTTTATTTATGAAAGATTCCACTGCATTTCTTACCCTTACTGAGCATCTGAGCACACCACATTGTTATATTTTATTTTTCACATAGATGTGAATATGTATATTATGAATGGATTTTAGGCATAATCTAGGAGTTTATGGGTGTTTCTAATGGAGTTTTTAAGTTTTATTTCATTTCAAATTGTAATTTAATGTTCATTATGCACTTTTGCTTCCAAAACTGCGAAACTGACCACTCCTTTGTGATTCAAGTCTTATATCAATACCAATATAATAAATTAAGTAATAGGATTTCGAAGACAGGGGTCAGGATATTAAAATTTCATATGAGGAATGGATTTTACTATGTATTTGATGTATGAGGCCCTCTATATCCCAAAAATGCATCTGTATTCCAAATGAGACAAAATAGATTCAATATTGGATGATGTATTACCCATTTCTATATACTGTCTTGGATAAAGTCTTAAAGGTTTGTTTATGGTATACAAAATTATTAATTCCATCATTATGGGGTTATTTATTGATTTCAATGAGATTATTTTATTAGTATAATATCCATTTTTGTGTTTTCTAGCTCATGTGATTATTTATATGGAATTATTTGATCATATTTTTTTGGGGTCATATTATGCTAATGTTATTGATTAAATTGAATGTGATTAAGTTATTCAAATTTATATAATTGTTATTACTTATTTATGATATATTTATATATATATATACCCTTATTGTGCATATGATCTCACCCCATTCTTAGTTTTAATTTTTTTCTAGGATGCTAAGATGTTTATAATGATTAATTTGTAGTGTTAAGAAAAAATAATAATTATGTTCTTAGAGGATTAAATATATTGTGTTTTATATTTTTAATTATAATTAATGGTTATGGAACATATATATTTTTCAAAAACTACTAAACTACTCAGTCAATTAGGATGAGATTCCTGGAATATTATTCGAATATAATAAAGTAACAACTTTCTTTGGGCTTGTAAGATCCCATACATCATAGAGGTATGTCCTTGTTTAAATTTTAGTTAAAATATTTTCTTTTTTAGTTAATGGAATTTTTTATGAAGGTTTGAGGGGTATTGGGGTTGTTCTTAGGGTTTGGGGAATGAAAGGAAGGGGAACCGAGCCATGCTGTGTAAGGTGCACAGTTGGCATAAGCTTAAGTAAACTGTGCTACCTTCCCAGGAAAAGCATGCAGTTTGAGATAGTGGAATTCCACACGGTTGGAGCATTATTTTCAAAAATTGTTTAAGTGTCCCTAGTTAACCAAATGAACTAATTTCCCTTATGTAGTTACTGGGACACGATTTTTACATTGTTTAGAAAATCGTACGCCTAAACCATATGCCCCATTAGAAGATGAAAATATTACAGTTTTTACCTCGTGGTATTTTTAATCTCTACACAATTTTTCTTCCCTATACCCTGTCTCTAGCCCTATTGATGAAATAAAACCCTCAAGATCTCCCAAGTATCGATCTCCCTCATTTCAAGGATGTTTGGAGCATTGTCGGTTGCAGGAAAAATCTCAGGGTAAGTCTAATGGTCTCATTTATTCTCTTTTCCAAATTTGGGTATATAACATGGGAAATATTATGCCAAAGCCATAAATACATCTTTTTTTACTTTTAGAATATAGGTTGAGGCTTAATGAGATGTTGTAATTCTTATCTACGGCTAAGGTTGAGAGTGATTTCATCGTTAGACTCAACGTAGGTGGTCTATAAGTTATATCACATAGTTTTGTTCTAGATTTGTGCATGTGCGGTGATGATATTACTTCTAAATTATTGTAATTTCATTTTAGTTAGAGATTATGGGTATTTTGGTTGGGTAAATGATAGATTGAACTCCCTATGACCCCCTTGGGAAGCATTCAAGACTTTTAGACCAATTTACGATCACCCATGTGGTGCACCAATGACCTTGAACTAGGTAAATGGAAACACTAAGCCCAGAATTGATTTTTAATGAGGAAGATCCCAAGATGGTAACTTTGATACTTTTTTGAGATAAAAATGGGATACTTATAGTTGTTCCATGGTTTTTATTATTTCATAATGGGTGGTTTGGCTTCAAATAAAAAATAGGTTAATTGTGTTAAAGTGAGGATGTATCAAATGGCTTGTGAATTGAGGAATATGTAAAAATGAAATATTATGAATGTGAAAAGGGATTATGAAATTTTAATGGAATAGGTTATTGGACTACAAAATATGAATTGTTGAATATGTTAAAAAGTATAATTTATTGAAATTTTGGATTATTTCCAATTGTTTAATATGGATATGCTTAGTAGAAGGAAAGTGTGTAAATGGGTTAGGCATAAGGATGAGTCAAGTGTTAATTAAAATGTGAAATGGGAATTTTATTTGGATTTATTGTGTATGGTTTGTGATATGTTTTATGTGGAAAATGTATATATAAGAATGTGCACATAGCTTGGTGGTGGGATAAAGGACTCGAGCTCCTCTTACCGGTTAGGTTAGAATGATGCACTAACCCCACACAATAATTCATAGGTTAGAAAATCAAACTAATAATATATGACCCTAATGGCTACATTAGATGAAACTACATGGACTAAGGCTCCATGTTAAGTGTTACTTATTTATTATGAAATTTTATTCCCTAAAGAGATAGGGAACATGACTTATACCAATATGCATGATGACTGATAGACTTATTCCACTCTATAAATGATGTAAATTCATAAATCATAGAACATGTGAGGAAATGAAATAAGTGATATAAATGGTATAGGTGGTGAACTGGGGAATATGAGGAAAATTTATTAAGTGGTGTATATGGGATAAGAAGTTAAAATGGTTATAATGAATATTGTTAACCAATTTCACCCAAATTTGATTTTATTTTCAATTTAATCTTTCTGTACTTGTATTAAATATCAGTTTAGAATGTATATTTTGTATAAATTATTGGTGGTGGACTACTAAGTTGTAATCACATCCTTCTCAGGCATCTATTGGGTACCTGAGAATATTTCAATGTTTTAGGTTAGAACAAGGGTAAGGGCTCTATTATTGGGAGTTGAGTTAGCCTGGGATGTTCATATATGAATTTCCAGACATGGAGTCAAGATAATTTTTGGGATGATTCCATTATTATTTATTTTTGGGTTTTCCATACATTAAGAACTATATCATGACATGATATACTTATTTTTTTGTTGTAGTTTGTACCCAGTTATGGGAAATGATTGGTTATTCATGGTTCTTCATTTTTGTTTATTGTTTCGTTTATTTCACATTTTTATATACTATGGAATACTCTGATTAATAGGGTATAGTCTCCACATATATTAAACTAGACCCTCGATTCTAGTTAGAAACCTTTGGCGTTCGGGGAGGTGCGTCTGAGGTCATGTGGTGACCCGAATCAGAGCACCAGTTTAGTGTATTCCTGGTTGGGGATGTTACAAAGTGGTATCAAAATAATTAATTTATATGGTTTTACAATTTGTTATGGTAGATAGGAGATCAAAATGGGCCAGGCCTTGGAAATGAGCTCATTCTTGGGAGTATCTAACCCAAGTATGGGGGAATACCGAAGTCACCCAGGGCGTGAATTGTTGTTTTTGATGCGCATTGTTACATTTGATGATATTTCACAATTGGGATATGAACATGCCAAGTGATGTGACTCTTTTATGATATTTTTTCAGGGAAGAAAAAAACATTAGGTTGTGCATTTATGCATCAATATATAAACCTAGGTATTTAAGAGGCATGGATCCTTGATAGGCACACATGGTATGGGTGTGTGTGGTATGAAATGAAGAATGAATTTTATTTCCTTATAAATTAAATAAAATTGTTTTTTATAAAATAATACAAATGGAATAAAATGTTAAATAATGGTTATTTAATTATGCGTAATTAAGGGTTATAAGGGAAGCAAAAAATTTATTATAACAAGTTGAAAAATGGGAAAGGTTCCTAGGAGGAATGGTTTTCATTGTAAGTACGAGAATAGTTTTTTTGGTTTCTAGTGTAAGAATTGTAACCATGTAAGTTGGATACCCCATGTTATCCATGACCCATGGTAGGGAAGGGAGATGGTAGTTTTTAGGATTCGGTGAGGACCTTTGAGGTATTGTATTTAAACGGGTTGTTTGTGGATAGTATAGATCCTCCTTTTATATGAATTTTTAAATCTTGATTCTATGTGTTCTAAATATCATGTTTGGATTTGTAGAGAAATGACACCATGAAGATATGTACTAGTTGAGTGATAATAGGATGTTGATGAGAATGGTCCACCAGAAGTGGAGCAAGAGAACCTAGTGATGTAGTATAATCTAGGATAAGAGAAGTAACACAAGAACATCAATAATTTCATGTAGATAATGGAATGGGAACCATGGTGAGTTGTTCTGAGTATATTTGAGTTGACCAGGGGGATTCAGCTATAACACCCTCCAATGTTTTCTAGAGAGGGTGGACCCGAGACTGTAGAATTCTGGATAGAGTCTATTCAGATGATTTTGGATTACATGGAGACTCCTATAGATAATAAGTTTAAGACAACAACCTATATGATATAAGGTTATGCAAATCACTGGTGGGATGTTTTGGTTTAGACCCAAAAAGATGATGGAATGGTTTGGAAGGATTTTACAGAAATGATTCTATAACACTTCTATCCTAAAACATTGAGGTAGGAAAAGGTAGTAGAGTTTATGAGACTAAGCTAGGGGTCTTATAGTAAGATAATATTCTAGCTGTTTTACTAACTTATAATGTTTTGTTCCATCCTTGGTGGGTGATAAGGTAGATACAAATAGATCTTTACAAAATTGATTATAGATTGACATCAAGTCATAGGTGAATATCCAATTCTTGAACATTATTGCAGAAGTGGTAGATTCTGCCCTTATATCCGAAGGAAACCTCAAGGAGGATTTTAGTAGAAGACATGTGTTTCTAGTGGGGTGAATAGTGGTGTAGCTTTTGAAAGTAGGAAGAACCACATTGATAGTTTTACCAGGGTGGTGGTGGATAGAGTGACCAAGATAAAGAACTAGTTTCTTAGATATTTATTTATGTTTTATTCTATTTGTTTTTAAGGCTATGAAATGTGTGTATTCAGTGTTTCTAAACACCAGTTGAGTTTTGAGTATGCAGTAGATTGAGGAATGGGTAGATGTTTTTTAGTAACCCATGATAGTTATGAAATGATGGAGGATAGAGTAAGATGTCAATCGTAGTCAGGGTTTCGGATACCCTATAACAAGAAGTCAGTTGGTGTTCCACATGCCATACCGAAAGGGGTGGTGGATATGGTTTTCTAGGGAGAGAGATTCCATACCAGAATGGTAGTGTAGTACTGGGTACTCATATCGGGGCCTACGGTATTGTGGAATGACATATTCAAACAGTTCAGTCTATATATGTAGGTGGCGAGGCTAGATTATCTACTCTTCGATGTATGATTCATGTAGATTCTACACTTATGCTCTATTTGACATAGGCACCACACAATATTTTATCTCTACTAATCTTGTAGTGAGGTTGGGTATTCTAGTGGAACATGTATGATGGGTTATGTTGATTGATAATATATTGGGGGTGTGACCTGAGGGTATCATACAATGTAAGGGTTATGATCTTGGGGTTTGTGGGTACCATTTTTCATGGAACTTTTTTATCCTTGAGATGTCAGGTTTTGACCTAATATGGGTATAGATTTGGTGGTCTGTATTAGGCCTATCGATTATTATTTTCATTTTTTATTGATCAAGTATCTTGGGGGAGACACTTATGTCTATCATGGTGTGTGGGATGTTTGAGAAGGCTATGCAGGGCTGGTAAGCTAGTAGTAGAGTGGAATCACAACCGAAGTATCTTATCTTCTACTCGATGATGTAGTAGTAGAGTAACATGGCTTTCCTCCTGTGGTAGATTGGTTTTAGGATGTGTTTCGTGAGTACTTCTCTGGGATTACACCTGAGAGAATGTTGATTTCACAATAGAGTTTTTTCTAGGAGAAGAACAAATTTTCATTCTACCCTATAGGATGGTTCCACTAGAACTTAAGGATTTTAAGGCTTATTTTGAAAAGTTTTATAGGAAAGGGTTCATTCCATCTAATTACATCACCTTAAAGGATCTCCAATATTATTTTCCAAGCTGGCTGAAGGATCATTGAGGTTGTGTATTGATTATAAAAAGTTAAATCAGATAAAGGTTAATAACTAATACCCCCTTCCAAGAATTTATGATCTCTTCCACTCTATGAGAGGTGAATTAGTGTTTTAAAAAATTTAATAATGATTGGGATATCATTGGAAAAAGGTGATGACTTTTGATGTACCAAAGAATGCCTTCAGAATCAGGTAAGGGTAATATGAGTCTGTGATGATTCCATTCGGGTTGACCGATGGCCCAAAAGTGTTTATGGCATTAACGATTCAAATCTTCAACCCCTATATAGATTAGTGTGTTTCTTTCTACTTTGATGACATATTTGTGTACTCCCAAACTCATGACAATCATGAAAATCATATTAACACCATCTTTACTACACCAAGTGAGCACAAGATTATGTCAGGCCATCGAAATTCCATTTCTTCATTGATAAGGTTCATTTCTTCGGTCACGTTATCTCAAAGGAATGAATGCCAGTGGATCAAGAGAAATTACATGCAGTAGTGTCTTGGGATTATCCTAAGAATATTTTTGATATCCGATGTTTTTTGGGTTCGGTAGGTTATTAACAAAGGGATATCAAAGATTTATCTCATTTGGAAGTGCCACATTCAGGCCTGAAAAATAATAGTATTAGACTTGAGTGGTCTGATTCATGTGAAAATACATTCCATGAGATGAATGAGAGGTTGACTACCACACAAATTCCGATCATTCTTGATCCAATCAATGGTTATATTGTGTTTTGTGATGTATCTGGTATCTGTCTTATAACTATGTTGATGTAGGATGGGTGGGTTGTGGCACATGGGTCATGAAATTTGAGGCCCCATGAATGAAATTACCCTAAACATGATCTTGAATTAGATGTGGTGGTTTACGACATTAAATGATGGTAGAATTACTGGTTGGGAGAATGGTTTACCATGTATAAAGATCATAAAAGTCTTAAATACATATTCTACCAATGTGATTTAAATCTCCAGTAATGAAGATGGGTTGATTACATGCAATATTTTGACTACGAGTTGGTTTACACACCATGAAAAGGGAGTAGTGTTGTAGATGCTTTGAGTCAGAAAACTATAGGCTAGAAAGTTCAGGAATCTAGTTCTGAGTATAAGATGATGGCATTGTATGCTGAAATCCATCTTGAGGTACATGATGGGTAGGGGAAGATAACTATTGCATCCATGGAACTTGAGTCTATTCTTTTAGACCAGGTGTAGGAGTTTCATATTGATTATCTAGAGTGTTTGGATATGGGGGAAACTGTTAATGGTAGGGAGTCACCTTCAGAATGTTATATTGGGGATGAAAGGATTGTGTGCGTTCATGTCCATGTAGTGGTTCCAAGGAGTATTTGAGAAGAGTCGATGTATGAGTCATATAAAACAAGGAGCATTGTGCACCCTAGTTTGACTAAGATGTATTGTGATCATCACAGGCATTATTGGTGGATGATAATAATGAAATATGTTGATAGGTGTTTGGTGAAGTACCTTACCTATTAGTATATGAAGGACTAGCATCAGCGCTGATGTGGTTTTTTGTATCCATTTCCCATTTTGGAATAGAATTTGGATGATATAATAATGGATTTTGTAGTGAGTCTTCCGATAATGCTTTAGAAGAATGATTAAATCTTGTAATTCATGGAATGGTTAACTATGGTGGCTCATTTCTTTCAAATCTTGGAGACTTTAATGGTTGACTAGTTGGGTTAGATGTACATTCAAAAGATAGTGAAAATTTATGGTCTACTGAGAACTATAGTTTTGGATCATGATATTCATTTCAAATCATGATTCGGGTAGGGATTATAGAAAGCACTTGGTACCTATGTGTCATTTAGTACAGATTTTCACCCACAGATGGATGAGTAGTCAGATCGTACGATTCCCGTTCTAGAGGAAATTTTGAGGGCTTGTGTCCAAGATTTATATTGTTTGTAGAAAAAACACTTCTATCTAATTTATTTTTCTTATAACAATATTTTTTAGGATATGATTCAAAAGGATCCATTTTAGGCCCTCTATGGGAGGCCTATAGATCTCATTCATTTTGGATATAAGTTTGGGAATTTGGGTTGTTGGGAAAAGGTCTCATGTAGGAGAAGTTGGAAAGGGTTCAGTTGACTCATAAATGCATGGAAACATATTAGAGTAGGAAGAATCCTTATGTAGATCAGCTTTGTCATCCTATTGAGTTTATGGTGGGTGATAGTGTGTTTCATTTCATGTCTCCAAGGTTGGGTCACTGTTGAATTTAGAAGTAGGAAAAATTGGCACCCATGAAAGCGGGGCCAATTGAGATTGTAGTGAGTATCAGATCGATGGAATACCAGTTGGCTCTCCCATAGTGGTATAGTGGTACACATGATGTCTTTCTAATTTCATATATTCAATAGTATCACCCTAACCCATCTTATGTGTTTAATGTTGAGGATGTTGATCTTGAGGCTGATGCATCCTTTGAGGAGCATCTAGTTCGTATTGTGGATTATAGAGAGAAAGTATTGTAGGGAAAGGATGTGTCTTTATTTCATGTTCTTTTACGATATGGGATTTTTTAGAAGGAAACTTGAGAGCAAGAATAGTATGTGAAGGCCTAGTGGCCCGATATCATTTCATTAGGGGCTTAGTGATGCTTGGTAATGTGGCTAAAGGATGATCCATTATAAGATGGGGAGGTTGTAAGACCCTAGACTTCATGGAAGTATGTCCTTATTTAAAATTTTAATCCAATGTTTTTTTATTAATGAAATGTTTCTAGGGATATGAGGGGCCTCAAGGCTATTCTTAGGGTTTGGGTAATGAAATTAAGGGAAACTGGGCCAAAATGTGTAAGGCACAGAGTTGGCACAAGATTACGTAAACCATATGACCATCCCAAGAAAACATTGTTTCTTGAGACAGTGGTATTCCACATGTTTGGTGAACGGTTTTCCCAACCATGTGGGGGTATCTAGGTAACGGTGTGATCCAACCTCTCCTAGGCTGTGGCTGACGCATAGTTTGTGCATGGTTTGGAAGACCATGTGGTTAAACCTTGCACCCCATGAAAAGTTAATAAATTTATAGTTTTTTCCTATCAGTATTTTTAGGTTCCACAAAATTTTCTTCCCTTTATTCTACCTCTTTACCTAGTGATGAACCAAAACCCTAAATAGATTCCAAGGATCGATATACCTCATTTCATTTCCATTTCGATCACTGTTGGTTGCATATCGATGATACAGGTATGTCTAATCCTATAATTTCATCTCATTAATGGATTAGGTCTTGTATTTTGGGAAATGATAATCTAAATCCCTAAAACCCTTTTTTTCTGATGGAATCTAGGTTGAGGTTTGATGTTGTTCTAGAATCCCAATCTAATGTTGTGGTTTATATTGCTTTCATCATCGGATTCATGGTAGGTAGTATAGATGTTATATCCCATAGTTTTGTTCTAGATTTGTTCACATGCGGTCATCAGATTTCTTCCACCTTGTTTTGATTTAATTACTATCAGTGATTATTTGAATTTTGGTTGGTTAAATGTTAAATTGAACTCCCCATGACCCCTTCAGATGCATTCAGGATGTCAAGACTAATTTTTTTTCCACCCATGGGTGCTCCAATATCCTCAAACATGGAAAATGGAAAGTTATGCCCAAAATTGACTTGTAATGAGGTAGAGAAAAGTATTAACATGTTGATATGTTGGTTGATGTGAAAATTGTATATTTATAATATTTCTCTATTATTGATTATAGATTATGTAATGACCCTAACTTTTTAATAATATTTTGTTTCATGAAAATGTATGTTTTAGTGTGTCACATTAATTAAAACTCTATAAGTATAAATTGAAATGTAACTATCATTTTTAAAACATTATAAGACCATTTTTAAATTTTGACAAAAGATAAATATGACCATTTAATAAAATAATAGTTATAATTTTATAATTATTGTTTATAAATAGAAATTACAGTGGAAAAATTATCTTAGAAAGAAGATTCCTTGACCTCTACTAGTAATATTATACCATATGATGCCCATTTTTTAGAGCTTGGGAAGGAGGTAGCATCAATGGGATTCATTCTGGACCCAGCCAAATCCATTTTTCAACATGTTAATCTAGAACGAAATTTTCTACAAGATAAGTTCATGGTGGTGGAAATCACCACTGGGGCGATGTTATCTAAGATGTCCCAAGAGTCTATCACTATCACACACCTTACCCTTAGGACATATGAGTGAGTCATAAGGGGTTATATAACAAGGTATCAGTTACATATTATGTAATCCAATTTTATAAACAAAGGTATATATCCATCAATTCAATTCTTATAAATTTCTATCTTAAATATTTCAGGAATTTGATAAATAGATTTTTCGATTAAAATGGTACTTTTCATAAATTTATAAATTATTATCTTAAAATAAGGTTTTATTAATAATGTTATTATAATTAATAGAGTTATAAAAACAAAATTTTTAATTATAAATGATGATTATATCTATTTTAAATTATTTTTTCTCTATAAATGACTATGTAATCAGTTCGATAAGAATTATATTTTTATACAATAAAAATGAAATTGTATTTCTAATTACAATTAAATAATTTATTTTTATGAACTAATAAATTTTTGGAATGAATAATATTTTTATAAAATATTAATATTATATAATTTTTCATAAATATAAATTATCATATAATTTTTATGAAGTTAAAAGTAAAATTTGTTAAGGTTTGAAAACTATTTTGTAACAAAAACCCGTAATTTTCAATAAATTACAGTTTTTTTAAAAAGTATAAATTCAAATATTTAGGAAATTATTTAGATAAAATGTATATTATTTTGGGAATCAGGACAACAAAATTTTTCAAAAGTGAAGTTTTCATTATTTTCTAAGAGAATTAAATTTTTTGGTAAAAATTAAAATCCATATAAATATAAAATTTATATTATGACATCATAATGACCCAATTTTTATGTAATGAAATACTATAAAATGAATATTCTGAAAAGTATATGTTTTCACTTTAAAATAATGTTATTTTATATTTTTTTGATTTATTTTATAGAGCCTTAGTGAATCCTCTAAAACATATAATATATTTTATGATTTTAAAATCATTTTCTTCAAAGTGTGACCCAGTTCTACTTAAGAAAGGGAAATTTTTTAAAACCATTATCCCACCATTCTTATATGAACCCACCCAAGCACCCTTTCATCTTAACTCAAACATATTAAAGCTCATAAAAAGTCTTTTATCAACTCCCTATAGTCCTCCCAATGTGCCCAAGCTCCCTAGAATCCTCTCTCAAGCCTTTGGGATCACACATCCAAGTGAGGGATCTTCCAATATCCTCTTTTATCTGGAACCCCTTTTTGATATGAATTTAAATTTAAATTTTTATATAATGGGATATTTTCGAACATAATCACCTTACTGTCTATTTGATTTATAAATAATTATATCTTCTTTTACACTCTCATAAATCTATCCATGATCCTTTATATACACCCATTAACATGCTAAAATATCATCAGGGAATCTCACCTTCCTCTCCTCCATTCAATTCAAGAACCATGTTAGAATTTTTTCTTTTTAATTTCAATTGGTTATATTTTCAACCTTTTGTAATCAATTAACTTATATCAATTTAATGTTTATTCAATGAGGTATCATTTATCCTCCGCTATTTGGACCATTTCCTAAGCCATTACTATGCCAAAAATCTGTAAGGGATTTCTCTCTTCTAATTTCCATTTAAGCTCTTATTTTATATTATTCTTCTTAAATTCCATTTTTATATGTTGGGTTATAGTGTTACATGACCCAAATACTATAAAATTAATTTATAAATTACAAGATCTTCCTATCACTATCATTAATCCCCCAATGATACTTTTTTACCCCTGTTACCATGCTAATATTCCGTAAGGGATTTCTCTTTTCTCAAGAACTTATTTTTTTTATGAATCTAAATTCCATTTCATATGTTCGGATATTATGGTAAATTCTCCTATTACTATAAATTTCATGTATATATTATGAGATAACCCTTTTTCTCTCATTAACCCATTTTACGAATTTTTATTCGATGTCGTTATACTGCCGAAATTGCACAATGATTTTCCATGCCAAAATCATAGTGGAGTGAGTACCAGAACAATTTCTCTATCCAGGGCATTCAACTTTATTCTCAGGTACTTTTTGATTGGGGACTTATATTTTTTTATTCCACATTTCTTATTTGTGTAATAAATTATGATGTTTAATGAATCCATGTTGTATGATCTATGTGGCACACTTATACATTAAAACAAAATGATTATGAAGGGTGTGCCTGGATAGCACTCCAATTCATTTGGTAATGTTTAGTATCAGGATAAACCATGGGAAACGAGGGTTTAGTAATGATAATTCATGTTCAATGAAGGTTTACTAATTCAAATTCATGTTGAATTAGGGTTTACTCATGCTAATATATGTGCAATGTGCCATGACTCTTGCTAATGTCATGTTGTATGATGTTTAAAAAAAATTATGTTATGATTATCATGATTTATCATGCCATTATATTCATGTACATTTATTCCTTGTTGATATTCATTTTCTAAAATGTATTGTTAACCTCATGTTATGCCATGTTTACTCCATTACTAGGCTTTATATCTCACCCATTTCTTATGTATGTCAACAGGTTATCCAATACAGTGTTAAATACAAAATAATGTGGTTATCATGTAATTTGTTTTGATAATGATGTTGTATTTAATGTTTCAAGTTGTGATGTAATGTTCATAATTTCCTAAGACACTAAACCACTCGATAATATGGGTTGTATTAAGATAAAATCTATGTAATAAATCACATTTAAATATGAAATAAAGAGTAGGGTTATTATAGAATAACGGGTGGTTTGGATTGGTATAAAAATATGATAATTGGGTTAAAGTGAGGGTGTTTCAAATTTAATGTGGATTGAGAAATATGTCAAATAGATTGTTGTGAATGTTACAAAGGTATTATGAACTTTTAATTGACATGTGTTATTATACAAAGGCATATTAATTATTGAATTTGATAAAAAGGCCAATGTATTGAAATTATTGATTATTGCAAATGGGTTAAAAGGGAAATGCTTACTAGATAGAATGTGTGTAAATGGGTAAGGAATAAGGTTGAATTATGTGTTAATTAACATGAAAAATGGGAATTTTATTTTGATTTATCCTGTAAGGTTTGAGATATGATATATGTGGTAAATGGATATATAAGAAAGTACACATGGAATTGTGGTGCGATAACGGACCGAGTCTCCTCCCACGGGTCGGGTTGGACTGATTCTCTAACCCCACGTAGGAATGCATGGGTTAAGGATATAGATTGTTGATCTATTATCCTAATGGTTGAATTCAATGAAACATAATGGTTTGAAGATCCAAGGTAAGTGTGACATATTGATTGTGAAATGTAATTGCCTAGTGATATAAGGAACTTGAATTATACCCTTATTCATGATGGTTGACCAACTTAGGCCATTTTGTAAATGATGTAAATGCCTAAACCACAGTACATGTGATGAAATAAATTATGTGATGTGGATGGTATTATTTATTAAATGGAGAATATTCTGAAAATGGATTACGTTTTAGTGATGGTATAAGTGGTTCAAATGGATTAAGGGAATATTATTCACCAATGACACCCACATTTTCTTTTATTTTCATTTTAATTTGTTAATAATTACATGCACTATCTGTTTAGTCTAGATATTTTATAGACACAGTTTATGGTGGCCTACCTAGTTATACACACACCCTTCTTGGCCTGCCATTGGGTTCTCGAGTAGATTTCATGGTTATAGGTTAGAACAAGTTTTAAGGCCCCATGATAGAGAGTTAAGTTTGACATGGACATGATTGGATAAGGATCCATACTTAGAGATAGAAACATTTTGGTGAAGTTTTGTTTAGTATTTATTTTTTTTGGGTTTTCCACAATTTTGTGACTATATAATGACATGAAATACTTAGTTTTTGGTAATGGTTTGTACCAAATTATTTGAAATGATTAGTTTTGAATGGTTCTTATTTTTTTATTATAAATTATTTTATTTCATGTTTTTATTTTATTTGGAATACTCTTATTAAGAAGTTATAGTCTCCCCACATATCTAATTAGACCCTCGATACTAGTCAGCTACCTATGATGTGTAGGGAGGAATGTTTGAGGTCATGTGGTGACTTAACTCAGATCATCAGTTTAGTAGATTTTGTGTTGGGGTGTTATAGGGATTCTAGGGTTGGGGTATTTACAATATCCTTCATAGAAGGGTTTTCAAGATACAACTAGATTCAGATATCCCCTAAAGAAGTGGATACCAATTCCATTAGGGAACCCTATGAGGTATATTTATATCATGTAATTCCCTTCTTATTGAAGAATTATGGTTGCACATTCCAAAATTCCACGCACCACATCTTCAAGCCCCTATTGAGTAAGACCATAGAATGAAATGTTGATAAACTGATGGTTATATCTCAAAAATTAAATGATTAAATTTCCAATATTATTTTGTTTTTCAAAAAAATTCTACAACACAACCTAACGATAAATCCTATAAAATGATTTTTTTCATGTAACAAATGGAAAATTGTTAACTTCTTGGTGCATCATATCAACATAAAATACAATCTTGAAAATATTAATGTGATCATTTATAGTCCTCCTACTTGAAAACATAAAGAGTTAAGAAGAATATAGGGATTTATCACCTACATAAAGTACTTCATAGCCAATCTCGAAAACAAATTCTTACCCTTCATGAGGTTAATGAAGAAGGTAGTCACTTATTAGTGGGATGAGGGTTTCCAAATAGACTTTTATGGCCTTAAGAAGATTCTTCTACACCCAACAGTCTTGTTGTGGTTGGTAGAAGTGAAATAGATAATCTTATATGTGGAAACCTTTTTCAAATCGCTCGGTGACCAACTTACCTAGAATAATGATATAGTCAAGTAAAATAGTCCCACATATCTTATCATAATGATATTTCATAGTGGGACCTAATATCATGATATTGAGACCTAATATCATGATATTGAGAATAAATTCCTTTCATTGGTTTTCATTGTGAAAAATATATAACACTAATTAATTTTATAAGGTTTATCCAACTTCTCATGCTAATATACTCAAGTACATCCTCATTAGACTGATGTTAATTGGGTGTCTATTATAGTTGATGGTAATTCTTAAACCATTTGATATCTGGTTCTTATCACAAAAACTTTTAAAAGGGTTGGTGTTGGTAAATTTATTTATAGTACACCCTGCCCCATAATATGAATTGGTGAATATAGATTTCCCCAATGAGGAGATTTCTTCCATCCATGACACTCTTTAAAAATGAGAGATGTATTTCGATGGTTCCTATAGGAGAATGACATTAAAGATAATGAAAAATCTAAATATCAAGAGTGTTGGCCTATGGATTTTACTAATTACCCATAGTTAAGGTATTTCTTCCATATTCTTTCCTATCGTTGGAATGTTTCACTAGTAATGAAGAAGAATACTAGGCCCCCATTATTGGATTGGATATAGATATATAGATACATATGAACTTCTTTAAAAATCAACGGTGGATCAGAGTTGGTAATTAAAAATATTAATAATTAATATAACATAATGAGGAATAATCCACTTTCTTGATTACATATGAAGGATAATTGATATATTCCTCTTAGTACCAACATTTCCCCACATCCCATTTTCACATAACTCCTATATTAAGGCATTGGATAAATTTAAAAAACCTTGGATAACCTAGACAAGGATGAAACAGTAATTAAAATCACTCATCAATGGGTGGTATCACTATTCATCATTATTTATATAAAAGAGATTAATGAAATTAGCATGACCCTTGACAAAGTAGAGCCGATATCTTTATCAATTGATCCCAAAATTAGTTGGATTCCATCATAATACACAACATAATAAATGGGATTATTTTTCTAGATCAATCCAAAAAAGATCAGATTCAATGACGAGAAATAAATTTAATACATCATAATGACTAGGATTTCTAAAAAAATTGCTAAAAATGAGTCTTTGACTGATTCCTCCTCAGATGAATTAAAGGAGGAGAGACCCTCACCATCATGTACAAATACCCTAAGACCACCTGTGGTTCCCACCAATTAAGAACAAATCTATCCCATAAAATCAATAGACTTGGATACTTTTATCCATCAACGATGGAAGAATATATGACCTTCACTAAGAATTTTCATGATTTCTACATACATGAAAACATCATTCATTAAGAATTTTCATGATTTCTACATACATGAAAACTTCATTCATCAAACTTAATAATTTTTTCCAACACTAAATACAGTTTTTCATTTTTATTATAGGGAATAAATGTCCTGGGGCTATATCCCTCATCTATAACTAGGAATTTAAAGTATATCCATATATCTACTGACTTCTTCTCCAAATGTGATAAGGATGTATCTCTTAAGGAAGTCATAACGAAAGCTATAATAAATTTCATGAAGTCGCATATAATCACTAAATTTGGTCCCATCACATGATATTGATGTACAAAGACACCAATTTTTGTTTGTTTTAATTGAAATGACTCTATCAAGAATACAATATCCTGTTTGACCACTAGATTTTTCATCATGTAGTGGTGAATAGAAAGATGAAGGCCATCAAGAAAACGCTATCAAATATTATTTAAAAGATGGTGTAAAAAAGAAAAAAATATTAGTTTGAAATAACCTTGTATTATTCGTCGAATTATCACACTACAACCAATACTATCACTAAAAAGACCCCATATTCACTTGTATACATGATAAAGACACTCCTTCCCAGTGAGGTACATCTATCTTTTATTCAAATTTCCATCTTTAATATATTTCATAAATATGATTAGTCTCAAATTGTATTTTTTAAATTATTTTGAATTAATAAGAAAATTGTTCACACACCATATAACATGGATATTCATTATAATTCAGTAACCTGAGGATAAAAAAGGTTAAACTTCACTCATTCATTAACATATAATTTTCACTATCATTTAGAACAACCATGATACTCGATAAGAATCCATCAAATCTTGATATGAAATGAGAGGGACCATATTCCATACATAATGTCTAATCTAATAGGGATGACTCCCTGAATATGACAGATAGAGAGAATATCAAACCATCCCCCAATGTGAGGTTCATCAAGAATTGCTTTGCATACATTCTTGTTGGGTTCACATGTACTATAAACATGATGTTAACCAACATGGAATAAAAACCTAGTTGTATGATTGTAAACTTCATAACACTAAGTTCCTTAATGTAAAAACATAAACAATAAAATATCCATGTTAAAATGGAATGATGTTAAAATACAAGGCATATAGTTTTAACTATTATACTATAAACTGTATAAAACTAAGGTCCTCATCATGTGACCTTAAACTATAAAAATTCCATATTCTTTTCACATGATGTAAAACTACACGACATGTGGTCTACCATATTTTACATCCCAAACTATTGATGATAGTATATTAGTGAGACATATATTCTTTACATTAGAAACATATCTACGTATGAATTTCTAGGTCATTTTTTTATTCATAAATTTTCACTGAGAATGTGAATTCCACATATGAAAATAAGTAATTGTGGCTTGATTCCTATTGTTATATGATATGTAACAATGCATGGATTTAATATCAAATTTTTATTTACAATTCTCATTACATAAAACGTCACTTCATCTTAGTATATGAGATATCATCTATTCTCATTGGGTTTCCTCTACTAACTCAACATTGAGATAAATCCATCTCATTTTTTACATGAACCAGATCTGTAGAAGAGGTCCTCTTCATATAAAATGTGTTTTCGACACAATATTTTATCTTTTTTATCCAGGATATGAATAAGTTCATGAATAAATATAGCATATAGTTCATGGTGAACACGATCCCATCAAATCAGATGGTTATAATCTCCCTGATATTTCCTTAGTTTAGATAAATTAAATATATTATGAACCAAACTGAACCAAAAAGGTAATAAAATTGATAATCAACACCTCTAATTTGTTCAAGTATCTCAAAAGGTCCAACATACCAAAGAGAAAACTTTCCCTACTCACCCAATCAAAGATAACCCATCCTTGGAGAGACATTCAAAAATACATGACTTCCCACTACAAAGGATAAAGGGTGATGATAATTATCATAATATTTATAATGTATTTGGGCCAAAAAAATTTGTTTCATGATCAAATAAATTTTATCATTCATTTCACGAATATGGACATGTCACAATAGTGAAGTTTATCTAGTATCTACACAAAATATTTGATATTGACATGGATGTAGATATAATTCCATAAACAGATACATTTATATCATTCCATAATAACAATTATTATACAAAAATCTTATATGGTAAAAATATCCTCATATAATACAATGAAATCTAAATAGAATATTGGAGGATGATTTCCAATGTCTTAATCATTCATTCTAACTTCCCATCAATTTTAGGATGATATGTTGGGCTTATGGTCAATAGGGTGCTCAATTAATGCTAAAAATATAATCAAAACTAAGAGGTAAATTGTGTATTGTGATTATAGATGATCAAATATGGGTGTTCTATGAAATTTTATCACTTCCCTAATGTAGTACATTTCCAAGTTGTCTACCATATTGGATTCACAGATCAAAATTATCTGAGGTTCATTTTTGATCTAATTGGAAATCAACAAGAATAAAAAATAAATTCAAATAGTTCTTGATAAACAAATGAAAATTTCAATACTATTATTCCCAAATTATTAAATTAATATTGGTAAAGGATATGACATTCCAACTAGTCATTGATTCTCTTCCTTGACCTGTTTAATGGTGAGGCATTTGGTTACATAATCAACCATATTTTATTTCATACATAAACAAAAATTGGGTCCTCAGAGCTTTGTAAGACTTTGATATTTTCAGATGAATATCTCATTTATAGTGGTGATAAATAGAAAGAATGTTTTTCTCATTAGATGATGGAATGACTATCCAATCTAAAAAATGTAACATTATGTTTGTATCTCGTTTCCATACTTCAATGGTCTACCCACCATTATGTTTTGGTGTAATGTTAATAAAATCCTAAAATAACCTTTTTAAATCCTTAACATTCTCGACCAAATCAAGTATATATGTCAATAAAAAGAAGACTATTACTTCAATCGGCTCAATGAAATCTAGATGTAAATCAGCAATCACACTCATTAATTTCTACTAATCATGAGCTACTCTGACCAATTGGTTGCGGGACATTTATATTAAAGTATCCCCCACAAAATCTTCATTTTCCTGGTGTGTAAACCAATTCAAAGTAAAAAAACCAAATATATTCAATCCATTATGTTTTTATCAGGTTTAAATCTATTTATGGAAAAATTAGTTTCAAGATGTTAATATTTGTGAATATAGTTTACTTCTCACCAAAGATATAATGAAATCATGAATTCAAATCATGTTCCACAATAACAAATTCCAATTCATGGGTTAGATAATTCATTTCATGAATTCAAAAATTACATAATCCATAAGTTAAAATATGATATACTTACATGAGAATACAACCATGAATATACCTAGATTCATTATAGTATATTATATAACCTTTACAATGCCCAATGAAGACAAGAATTGGCGCTGAAGTGAAATTATTATATCCATAAATCACACTTAGTGATTTTTTTCAAAAAACTGGTGCTCTCATAATGTTCTCAGAATAATATCTACATTATCTTTATAGTCTTTTCATGTAACACCCTGATATTTTAAAAGAATAACATTATGTTCGATATCATATATGACATATAACACTGAGCTTAAACAACCTTTGAAATATATGACTATCATAACCTAGCCATTAAATTTGAAAATTTATGATATGTATATAAATATAATAATCAATATATATTTTTTGGTAAATCATTTGGAAATAATCACTAGATTTTTAATAAAGACATTTTATTCTTTTAAATAATACATTTTCTTCAAAAAAATTATTTCTTTTTATGAGAAAATATTATAATTAATTTATAGATATTTTAGAAAATGAATTTGATAAATTATAATTAATTTTTTAAATCATCATATGGAAATTATCTTAAAGTAAACTTTGGGGATTTTTTTTGGAATATCTTTATTTTTTATTGAATAGAGAAAAATACAATTTTTTGTAAAACGATCATTTCATTTCAATAAATTAAGTAATCTAAAATTACAATTATTATATAAAATTAATTTTAACTAACATAAGTATAATTTAGTTATATTTATACCAAATAAATATAATTTAATCATATTTTTATAGAATTTTAGAAGTTGATTTTTTTAGGCTTAAAAATGCACTTTTTCTAGAAACTATTTTAATGTGCATAATGTTTTTTCATTTTAATCAATAAAAATAAACCATATTGATGAGAGATTTAAAATAAATTAATATAATTTATATCAATAAATTATAATTCTATTTTATATAAATATGATTACTATTCATAAATTTAATATGAGATCATCTCATTGTTGAATAATACTTATATTGAAAACCTGTTTTTTCATCATGTCTATGAGTTTGATTTTAAATTAAATTATGACACTTCTATGAGTTGAATATGATATAATAGATTACATATTTTTTAAAAAAATATTAATATTATGTTCTATGGTGAACATAATTTTTGATCAAAATGAATAATAAAAATAGTATAAATCAATTACAACAGTTAAGGGTAAAACCGGTGTTCCAATGGTTAAAAAAATAGATAAGGGTTATAATGACTTAAAACGTGTCAAATTTCAATTATATGGCCATATTTTAACCATATATCATAAATTTTATGTAAATGATCCATTTTAGAGCCACTTACACTGATCATGATCTATATATTAATTTAAGTTACAAAACAGGGGGAAAACATTCTTAGCTTTTAATATATATAATACATTATGATAGTGATAAAAAACCTATGATTGGTTAAAAATATTAATTTTAAGGATAATTTTTTTACCATGGTAATTTATCTCAATTATTTGGTGATGAAATATTTACCATAAGATCTTACACAATGATAACACAAAAAATATTTAATTAATTGGAAAAAAAATAATTTTATAAATATTAAAAGTAGTATAAACTGAATTTATTATTATGTTCATTAAATTTTAAAGACAATTATTACCTATTATAAAATTTTTAATGGAATAGATTCTCAATCCATCATGTTTTTAATGTTTTTAAAGTCAAATTAAGTGAATTGTGACAAAATTGAAATTAATGATATTTTATTTTAAATTTTAAATTAATTGATGATTTAAAATTTATAGAAAACCTATATTAATACTAGTTATTGATAAAAGGTTTAATATATCAACCATTTTAAAATTATTTTCTAATTGATCTTTTATAGTATCTATCTTGACCCGTAAAGATTAAAAAAAACTAATTACCGTAAGTGATAATTAAAATAGTAAAAGTGAGTAACATTAGTGTTTAATGAATAACATGTTCAAAACATGTTTTTTTGTGTTTTGGAGGTGTGGATTGACCTTATATTACATCTATTAAAATATTTTTTAATTTGTAGTAACTGTTTTGAGTGACTCCCCATTTTTTAATAGTTTAGGGTTTTTATAAGGATGACACTCTTTCTCACTTATAAAAGCGAACCTCCTATACTTTTTTATTCACACTTCCAATGAATTTTGGATTAAACAATACCTACTAATATTCAATATTTAAATATTTAAATATGAATTAGGGTTCATGGTTTGATAATAAATCCAACCTCATTATTATTTTGGTGGAATCCATTATATATTTTTCCGAAAAGAGGTATAGTTCTTAACCAAGAGTTTTCATTTTTTCCATTTTATAACTTATTGAAATAATTATCAGAGAATATAGATTAATAATAAAACTATATATAATATACTTTTATTTTATTATGTTAATGAAATAACTTATTTCTATCTCCTCTTCCATTAAATAGGGAATGAAACCATCGTTTGTGTGAATGTGGAGACTACCACCTTGCAAACCGATGTAGATCATTTTCCATAATAACCTCTTATGACTGGTTGTAGTTATGGTTTTAATGTTTATATATATTTATATATATGATATTAATGACATATATATTTTTTAATTAAATATTATGATTTCTGAAAGTAGTATAATGATCTTATGTTTAAATTAAATTATTTGATACTTTTTAGGGTGAAAAGTATAACATTGTTGAAAATATTTTATATGTTTTAATGATTGAAAATAAACCTTTATATGTTTTAATTTCCCTTTTAGATTTATTATGATATTATTTATGAAAATATTTGGACTGATATGATTATTTCATGGGTAAGAAATTTTTTTTAGCCTAACATATTTTTGAAAATGAAAATTATTTATAAATTTTCATAGACCAAAATGTTTCTTAATTTATCATTTTTTTCCCTTACTAATATTTTTGCGATGATACCGTATTTAAAAAACACAATGTTGAAGGAAGGGTAAAAATAAAGAAGTCACCTTGTTGAAATTTGTAAAAATTTTCCATGAAAACAAAATATGTTACTTTTTAAAAGATTTATATTTTGGGAAAAAATAATACTGGTTTGAAGTGTAAACATTATAAAATTATTGATTTTTATGTATAATTAATTACCTAATTATCTAAAACTATATGCCCAAAATAATCCTCAAAATAAAATAATATCCACCCAGAACTAAAACTCAAGTTTATGTTATGTTTATGGTTAGGTCCGTATAGTTTGTATCATAGGGATGTTTAGATAACATTATAAGTTAGTTTAATTTAAAAATATTTTTTGAATACAATTTATAGTATATTAGGGTGAATTATGGTTATTTTGGATAAATATAAGGAGTTAAAGATTCCATGGATAAAATTATGTTAGTGTTTATACTCCTCATTAGTTGGTTTAATATGATTTAAATGATATAATCATGTTATAATTATTTTTATTAAATGGATGAATCCTATAGTAACCAAATTAAAAATGGATGAGAACTAAAATATTGTGGTTTTTTGAAATGGAAGCCTAATAGAATGTGAACTGTAGTGAAAAAGCTTGTCGTTATTCATAACAAGCTATAATGAGTTATGATTAACAAAATGAACCTAGATTATTTTCATAATGCACCAAATAAGAAGGAAATACATATTTATGGAAGTTTAGGTGATAATCTTAAAAGTAAAAATATTCGATCACCTATGGGTCATGAATGTAAGAAGATACACCAATGAAAATGTATTTAAAGGATAGAAGAATGTTTTTTATATGGAAATGGAGGGAATAAATTACTAATCATACACGGAAAATGAAGCATTCAGTTAATTTCATAAATATGAATTAAAATATTTCTAAGGAATATATTGAAAATTTTAAATGTCTGGAGTATGTGCATTATAAAAATAGATTTCATAGGGGGAAATCTAATTAATGGGATATAAAAGACTGTACAAATAAAAAACTAGAAATAAAAAATGCCATTATAAATAAAGATGAGGGAACTTCAATTGACATATGAAAGGTATATATTATATATTGGATCATGTTTTGAAATTCTTCATTACTAGGACATGATTCATGTTTCCATTTCTAGGAAAGAAGTATTAAGGAACAATATGGAAAATTATGGTTAATTTTTTATAAAGAATATTGATTGATTAACGTGTCTACATATAGGGATTCATGAGTTATTATGTAGATATAGATTTAAAGACGATAATATGTTTAAATGAATCAATACTCATGTGATTTTTTATGTGATGGGGGTACATATTGTGTCATTTATTGAATTTTAATATATTTTTATGGTATATGTAACCCTAATATTAACATGTTAAAATATTATTTTAGTGAGAATGATCATTTTTCTTTGTGTACATATGATAGATGGTATAGATAACCCATATATTTTATAATATGTTTTATGATTAAGATTATTTTTGAGGATTTTTATCATATTTATGTAAACTTTATAATAATTATACTAGTATAGTTTTATAAAAATGATATCTTGTCACATTTGGTAAGGCCACAGGGCTTGAACCCACAACCGAAGGGTGAAAAGTGTATAATACCTAAAATTGGACTACATGATGTCATGGTTATCATAGAATCACTTGTTTACTTAAATGGTTTTAAATATAATTATTATGTTTATTTTTACAACATATATTTTATCACATAGATTACCATGGGATTGAAAAGTGATTTGGTGATTAGGTGATTAATGTTATTTCGAAAGAAGTTGACAATTCTGGAAACCATATATGATAAAGTTAGATTAGACATTATGGGATTTCATTTAAGGAATAAATATTGAATTATATTTTGGAAGCATATATGATTTTATAATGGATTTTCTAGAGATTCAATTTATTTATGGAAATGATTAGTATATCTTCAGGATTATATGATTAAGGAATATACATTTCAGAATGAGACTTTAAAAGTGATTAGTTTTATTTGGAGATTAATGTTAAATGAATACTAGAATAATATGTGATAAAAACATTTTGATTTTTTTGTTTCAATTTTTTTCACGAATACATTAAAATATAAGTATAGATTTTTATTTATTTATCTAAGCTTAACGTTGAGTGTTTTGGTTGAGGCATTAAATATCAATGTTGTATTTATTCATATGAAGGTTTATTAATTTTGGAAATTATCATACATTAAACTTACCATATTGGTTTTGGATATTGTCTTAATATTTTAGGAATAGTATTTTATCAATTTTTTTGAATTATATAATCTATTAGAAGTGTATTTTTGAGCGTAAGAAATAAAAAAATGATCTTGAATACTCATTGTTTTGAGAAAAAGATTAGATCATGGTGGAAAATCACTAAATGATGAATTATAATTTTCATGTAAGTATGTTATCCGTATGTATTTATTTTAGATGGTAATAAATTCATTATCTTTAAGAAGAGTATATTGAAAGTTAAAATTTCATCATATTACCATCATTTACGATGAGACATTGGTTTTTTCACACATCTTTGGTTTATGGTTTTGTGATTGTTAACTTTTTCATGAAAATTAAATTTCTTATGATAAATGATATCAATCACTCTACATAATTATTTGGACATTAATATTTTATTAAATGCTAATAATTTTACTTCCCACTAATGTTTTCTTATTTTGAAACCATTTTATGTGTTATTCTAGGTGACATTCATAATTTCTTTCCCCTATTTTCAAGAGGAAGCTTTTTTAACCCTTTTTTATGATGTTATATTTCAAGAAAGGCATTTTAAAATGTAAAATAATTGATTTTTGAAATCAATTTAAAATTATGAGGAAGAGATTTATTAGTGTGGGGTGGGGGAGAAAATAACACCTTGAGAATTTAAAGTAAGATCATAATGTTCTATAGCACATATGACACACAACACTAAGATTAAATGACCCAAACATTATATAACAATTATAACCTATAAATTAAATTGGAGAGTATGAATAATATAATATAATTTATTAAATTTATATAAAATCTGTACTCAATATATATAAATTGATAAATTATCAGTAAAGAATCACTCAATTTATAATACATACATTTTATTTTTTAAAAAATACATTTTCTTCAAAAATGATTTTTATTTATTTCTTTAAAAATATTAAAGTTGATTAATATATATTTTATTAATTTATTTGAAAATTTTATCTTTTTTTGAATTCATCATATGAACTTAAAATTAAGGTGAACTTTTGGGATTTTTCAAAAATACCAATTTTTGTAAAATACTCATTTCATTTAAATAAATTAAATAATTTAAAAGTCCCATTATTATTTGAATTTTATTTCAAGTGACATATATTTTATTTAGTTATATTTAATAAAAATAATTTTATTTGAATCAAATTTATTTTTTATGCTAGTATAAGTTTTTTAGGCATAGAAACAAATTTTCTCTCGAAAATCTTTTAAAATACATAATGTGTATCCATTTTAACTAATTAATATAAACCCTAATTAGAAATTACATATATAAAATTTATATAATATATATATCAATAAATTTGAATTTAAATTCATATTATGAATATTAATAGTCATGAAGTTAATATAAGATCATTTTATTCTTGAAAATAAATTTTTTTAAAAACCAATTTCTCATCATGTCTGCAGGTTTGATTTTTAATTAAATTATGTAACTTTTGTGATTTGAATATGATTAAATGGATTTCATATTTTGATTAAGAATAATAAATATTGGTTAATAAGGTAAAATGGAATTTTTATCTTAAAGAATAATAAAAAGTGTAAATAATTGTTACCATGGTTAAAGGTAAAAAGGATTATCACTGGTTAATCAAAAAATAAGGGTTATAATACCTTAAACAATTATCAAATTTCAATTAAATGTCTATATATAGACCCTATTAAATATAAAACTTGGGATAATTCTATTTTGAGCCACATTCCATGATTATGACATATATAATTATTTAAATAAATAAAAAGATACATTATGAACCTTCATTGCTTTTAATATCCATAATAATTTTTGACTGCGATGAAAAACTATGTTCGGTTATAAATAGCTAGTTTAAATATATTTTTTTATTATGGAATTCTATTTTTATATGTTGGTGATGAAATAATTACATTAAGAGTTCACACAATGATGACACAATAATTATTAAATTAATAGACAAATAAAATAAATAATTTTCAAAATAATAAAAGTAGTATAAATTTAATGAATTATTGTATTCCATTAATTTATTTTTTAATTATAACATCTTATAATGATTTAAATGGAATATATTCTAAATCTATCTTTGTAATGATGTTTTTAAGTCAAATGAAATGAATAATGTCAAAATTTATATTAATGATTTTTAAAACAAATATTTTTTTATTAAATGATTTAAAATATATAATAATCATGTATTAATCAAATTTTTTATTATATGCTTTAAAATATCAACCTATGTCCAATAATGTTCCAATTTTTCATTTATAGTAACTATATTTACCTCTAATGAGTAAAAAATATAGTTACCGATGGTGAAATGTAAAATTTAAAAGTGAGTAAACATCGTGGTTAAGTAATAACATGTTTAAAACTTGTTTTTCATGGTGGGGGTCCAGATAAACTGTATATTCAATCCAAGACATTATTTTTAATTTATAATAACTTTTCTTGAGAATGAATCCCAATTTTTTAATAGTTCTGGGTATTCAAAAAAATTTCCACTCATTCTGACTTATAAAAGGGAACCTCATCTACTCTTTTATTAATACTTATATAACTTTTGGTTATCCCAAAACCTACCCTAATCCCTTAATTACATATCCCCCAACTTACTATAAGCCTTGGTATGATCATAAATAAAATCCTAGAGAATCATTTTCTGTAAACCATTAGAGGTTTCCTGAAGAATTGGTGTAGATATTAACCAAGAATATTCATTTTCTTTCTTTTTATAGCATTAGATATTATTAAAAAATGATGAAATTATAACCCCAGTAACTCATATACACTTAAATTTTATTATATTTTATAATAAAAATTAACTATATCCATCTCATATTCAATTAAATAGCGAACAAAACAGTCGTTCGTGTGAGCGTGAGGAGTACCGCCTTACAAATCGATATGGCTATTTTTTCATCATCACCTCTTTCCATATGATTTAGTGATGGATTTAATGTATATATATATATGTGATATTAATGAAATATATATAATTATTAAAAGATAACATATCATTCAATTTATTACCATCCAAATCATTAAAAAACGATAACATCATTCTAGCGTACGTGTAGACTACTGGCTCCATGATGCGATGTCATTAATTTTTCATCATCACATTACACAAATGATATGTATGAAAATATATAAATAAATAAAATGTTATTTAGGATATTTTCACCATTATTTATGGATATAATAATACTTTACTTATCTCTATGATGATCTTAGAAAATTAATACATTACTCATGCATATGTATAATGTACAGTCTCTTTAATTGAAATATAGTAAATTTTTCATACCCATATTTCATTATTGGTTTTAAAAGTATAATATATTAATAAAAAAAATTATATTATTATTAGAATTATTAAGATTATGGAATAACGAAATATTTTACCATATTCATCTTATCGAAGTCATTTTGGACATATGATCCAAATATCATCAAAACACCAACCATGAACATAAATGATTAAGTAATTATATATAACATAAAAATGAGTGAAATATAAGGATTAATGAAATTGAAAATGGTAATCAATAAATTAAATTATTAACAAAATTTTATTATTTTGGTATATAAGTAATACAAGGGACAATTAGGGCACAAGATAATAGATTTTATTTTAAAAATCCACTTTTATAGTTTCCCTTAAAACACTTTTAATCCATGTCTATATTCTTAAATATATTTGATGGATGAATTTATATAGAAATAAAATAATTATAATAGATAATTTATATATATTATTTACTTATTTTAAAAGGGTTTCAGAAGGACTATTTTTATGTATTTTATATGGGAGGTTTTGAATTTCTTTATTAATTTCAAAAATAATGTTATATTTTAATGTATAAAAAGACAATGAATTTTCGCACCTCTAGATCCACTAAATAAATTTTCGGATTCCATTAAAATATTAATTTTTTTTATAAAACATAAACCCTATTTCATTTTCTTGTAGAAAATTTATTTTTTAAAATTTTCATTTAATAAATGGGATATATCAATATTCAAATACTCTTTCTTATGTTTGAAAATATAGTTTTTATGATGTAAGGTTTTATGTGATTTATTATGTTTTAGTTTTCTGGAATTATTTATGATTATGAGTGGTCTTTTTATAGAACAATGATGGGTGGTTCCATTATAAAACAATGATTGGTTTTTAAATTATTAACTTAGTATGGGGGGTTCTATTATAAACCAAGTATGGGTGGGTCCATAATTCCCCTATAGTGTATTGGGTATCGAATTAAACTGTATGGTTATTCCACTTGTAAGAGTGATATGGAAAATAATGTCCAAAGTTACCTACATATTTTATCTAATAATTATACGAGTTTTTTTAGGGAACATATGATTTATGAAGGTAATATAATGGAATTATGTTTAATGAAAAGTATATGTTAATTTTAAGGATGAAAATTATAACTTTTTGAAAACGTTTTTAGGAGTTTTCATGATTGAAAATAAACAATTATGTCTTTTATTTTTTATTCTGAGAAATTTTATGAAGTTTTTTTATTAAAATATATCAGAAGATAAGGTTATTAATTAGGTATGAAAATTTCGATTTTTTATCCTAATGTTTATTCGGAAAAGGAAAAATTCTATAAGTATTCATGGACCGATGAGTATATTTATTTTGACTTTTTATTTCCTTAACTGATATTTTTGTGTTCATCACATTTTTTAAAAATGGTTTTCAAAGTGTATAAGGTTGGTTAATAATTATTAATAATTTGAGTATAAATTATTGAATATATATCATGAAAAAAAATGTTTTTCTTTTTAAAAGTATTATATTATGGAAAAAACAGATATTGATTCGATAAATAATATGTAAAATTGTGGTTTTTTATGTGTGAGTTATGACCTAATTATCTAAAACTAAAAAAAGTGAATATATTATAAAAATGAAATAATGTTAATTCTGGAAAAAAATAAGGATTATGTTATATTTAATGTTGAGTCCTTATATTTCATAATCTGGAATACACGAGAATTGCTTCCACAATTACCATAATGAATAAGTCGAGGCACTTTTTAAATACACAATTCATCAATTCCATGAATTATATTTGTTAATTATTAATACCGAAGGGAATGAACAAATATTCATAATGACCATAGTGGATCCTAAAATATTTATTTAGATTATTTTATTTATTAACCCTGATTTGGAGATAACTGGTTCATAGATCAATCCTAAAGAAATATTGGTATCATTTCAATTGATAAAGATACCATCCATTCATGGAAGAGGATTTATATTATTTATCACAAACAGATTTGGTTTTGAAAATTAAATAATATTCTTAATAATCCTTATTTACTTATTTACATAGGGAATAAGAGTATCTTAAGGAGATGTATTCACTATTCCGAAACATTTTCATTCCATTTCATAAAATTAGACCTTCAATTACATCAATTATGTTGGTTCCATTCTATATAATGGAAGTGAGATAGGATTTTTCCCCTGAAGTAGATTAATAAGAAATTGATCTTTTATATCAGGTGGAAAATTGGTGAAATTATTGGGGAATATCTTAGGAAACCGATCCACAATGTCAAGAAAACTTCTAGTCTCAATTATGTCATTAGTCCCCAAAGTGTGATATAAAAATTGATAATAAAATGTTCTAACCATTTGTTCTATATTTTCTTATTTTCTAGTATTCACATACCTTTCTCCATTATATAAATCCATCACTCCATTAAGATATATTCAGTTCAAAAATTCTTCAGAATAATCGAAGTGATACCTGAAAATAAACTAACCAATCAATTCCCAAAATTAAATGATAGATATACATTTATAGAACAAAAAATTCCAAAAAAATGAAATCCATTGAAGATTATTTAACAAGATGAATACTTAAATATCATTCATTATCAATGCCTGAGAGGTTGTCCAAATACTCATCATGTGTGGTATCACCTCAACATGCAACACCATTTGATTAACAACGCATGAATAAATAAAAAATTGTTATGAACCAGTATCAAACATAGCTTGTATAAGAGTTCATTTTTTAATAAGGTTACATAGTACCATTGATAGATCTGAATGATCCTCCATGATCATTTTCTCAACACCATATTACTAATTACCTACTTCTATTTCTTCCTTACTTGCTTTATGTGGTTTCATTGTATGTGGAGTCCGTGCGTTTCTGGAATCACCCAGGATCGCTCGTTCTTGAAGATATGAACTTTTATTATGTGATCACCCAGTTGAAACATAATATGTCTGAGACATAAGAGATGTATTCCCAAGAATTGAATTTGTAGAATTAGAGAAATAACATCATAAATGTCCCATCTGATTAGATTTGTGACATGATCTGTGTGGCATTATATAATCCCACTTCTTATGCCCAAATGAACTACATGGGAAACATATAAGATTATTACTGGGGTATGGAAAAAAGATAATCGATCTAGTTATTGGATTATAGGATTTTTTTCTACTTTGAAGTATGTGTACCTCATATTATTATTCCCAATAATAAAGGTACCATGAATACACATATAAATGAATGTTCTTCCTCTAATAGGATTCCCCATAATATCCCTTTCTACCACTATCCCCTATTAAGAATCTCTATATAATTGGTAATAAATATAAAAACATATCTCAAAATGAATTTATTGGTGAAATCCAAATATTAATATACATGTATTTAAGGATACATTTATATATACTATAAGAGAAAAATGAACTCAGTTCATGAAATTAACTGCATATTCCATTACTTATAGATTTTATAGCTTATGAATGAATAAACCAGTTGTTTAGGATATCTTGAACATGTGTGGGTATAATTGTTTTTTAATAAGTTCTTTAAATCCCTCCCACATTAGTCCATGGTTGAATTTTTCTTTTAAAAATAAATCATATAATTGGAAAGCAATATCCTCTAGCATATACACTAATTAAATCACCTTTATATCTTCCAATGATCAAAATAAATTTAATATCTAGATCTTTATTATAAGTCAAACATCATTATTTTCAGGTTTCAAATCACTGAAAAAGATTAGCATAATATATGTTCTAAATAACACAAAATGATCTATATATCATGGTTTGTCATTTCTATTTCCTTTATCAACTTCATGAAATGCTTGAACAATGATTTTAAAAATCTTTTTATCCTCTTGTAGTTATGTGAAACCAAACTATTTGTGGCATCTTTATGCATGTTTCCAAGTTATCTAGATGGTTATATTTATCTATAGTCATAAAAGAACCACCTAATCACTATATAACTAGTTGAATGGTGACTTATGATATTCTAAATCACCAATAATAAGTAGACTTTATTACTGGTTTCCATGAATTATTGAACAATATATAATTAATGTAATAATAGTGGTATGTCTTATTAGTAATGGATGACATGCTAAAATCATTGGCTAAACCCACAAAAATTAGATGAAAACACTCTGATAGGTGTTGGAAAACACCTTTGGTACCCATAGCACCCCAGTAACTTGAAGATCATAATCAAGATGTTATATATATATTTTTATACAATACATTTCATGTTCTAACATTTACTATCTCGTTACTACCATCCCAAAATGATAGACTAACCAAACATGTTCCATTTATAACATCCCAACCCTAACCACTAACTTGGAAATATCTTAGGTACCACTAACCTTAGATGAAATCTTCCAGAAACCAGGATCTAGAAAAAATTCCATGATCTTACTAAGATGTTGGGGTGGGGATTAATTTCTCTTTACACAAACAAAACATGTCCAAATAATAATAAAAAACCAACCAAAACTATATGATCCATGAAATATAAGCAATAAAACTCAAAAAGAATACCAATAACCCAAAATATTAGAGTACTTTTAGAATGTGAAATAAGACATCCAGATAATGACTAAAGGACACCCTACCACTTCAAAACTGATGTGGAATCACTATGGACACTCCACATTAATATCTCCAAGATACAACCATCTTCTCAAGACAATAGAATCATTATGTTACACTATAGAAATAAGACACTTTTGCTTTACCTATTTCATGAAGAACAACATCTTCATTTGTAAGGGGTGAGTAATCAATTGAGTAGGAAAACTATAAGTCATCTCACAGATCAAAATATAAAATATAATTATCATAAATCCAAATTTGATTATGAAGTAAAATTAATTTAAATTAATAATCATAAATACTTTACCCATTTATTACACTTGGAATACCCATTCCACATCACACATATATACACATACATGCATCTAACCAGGACCAGTCTGAACTAGTGAGTAGAATCCAGTCCTACCAATGAAGTCATCACACAGACATGAGTCCAAGGGACATTATCTAGCACCAACCCATTATCTAAACCCAAAAGGATTCTTTCATGGAAATATAATCTCTACTAGTTATAGTGTATACCATTTTCTCACACAAAAATATTATTAAAAATGTATTCATATTTTAAAACATTTCATCAAATGAATTTCATGCGATTAACCAAAACCACAATTTAAAACCACAAATAAAAAAGGTATTTATAAAAATTATTCAAAATATTTCATTTAAAATTGAATGAAAAGATTAGTTTTTCCAAAAAGGAAGTAATATAATGTTTCCTTTTAATATCCAATAAATTCATTTGGAAAAATATAAGCCTTCCAGTTCTAGTTCAAGTAGAGAAAATTGAAAAGCCACCTAACTGAGAAGGGTTATGATTTCAAAAAATATTATAATGATTTAGAAATATCAATGTTTATCCTATATTTACATTGAATATTTAATTAAATTGTCTTGTAAATTGATGAGAATGTCTAAAAACACATAGAGAGATACAGAGTTTTTAGAGTAATAAAATGTGAACAAATGAGGATTTACATGCACTGAAAATATTAAAATAGGTTGTAACCGACATAATTCAGGGTGTGATAGAGTGACTCATGTCATCAATCTTTGAGATGTAATATATAATGAAATACATATCTCCTCATATTTAAATTCTGAAAAACCATTCATGTCATGAATAACATTTCACGCTATGAACATCCTCCGAAAACATCACAATGAATCTAACTGGAAAACCATTCAGCCAAAAAATAAAAAACAAGGAATGTTCTGAAAATACATTGACATCATGAATAACCATTCATTTTGTGAACAAACTCTTATATCCATATTAAATATTCTGTGGTGCTTTCTTTTCCAAAGAGCTCCAACAAATCAATCCAAGCACTCCAGACATAGAAGAAAGAGTGTAAAAAGGGAAGGTACCTCAGATTAATGGTGGTACAATTAGAAGAATGATAATTTATTTTATTAAATATATAATCAATATATTTAATTATAAACATTAATCTATAGTGATTAAATTAATTAATTTTGATAAAAATAATTTTCAGATATAAATATGTTTTCTAAACAAATATCTTCATTATTCATATATGATTTTATTTAAAATTGAGTTCTTCTTTCCTGAGAATTAATTAGTACATTTGTATTGAGAAAAAATTTCTATATATATATACTTGATAATATATTTATTCTTATTCATAAACTCTAAACCATTGACTAGGTTATAAAATTCATATTTAAATAATAATATTTCAATAGTATATCGTTGTTTGTTTAAGATCAGTGTTTAATATGGAACACGATATCAAAAATAGTATTATATATGGTAGAATTATATATTAAAATATTGGGATGTTACACCTATATCCTTCTGTACATTTGTTAAAATTATTAATATAATTCACAAGAACTATGTGTGGCTTGATTATTGTTATCACATGATACACTATGACACAAAAATATTTAATATTGGGAAAACCATATATTTTCCTTATTCAATTTCAAATAAGTGTATGGTATCCTAATTAATGTTATGTTACTCTATATTTAAATATATACTAGGTCAAAATATCCTTTATTTTCAAAAGTTACAAGTGAATTGATTCCTCTTCTCACAGGATATTTAGTGACACTTAGATATTTAGGCCCATTAAAAAATTCCAATCAAACCCTCACCTCATCTTATTGCTTAAACCTTTATTCATCCACACCATTCCTTTTTTATTTACTTGGAACTAAGATAAGGTTACCTCATTTTTTACATGAGCTAGATATGTGAATAACCCCTATATAGAGGTCCTCATCATAAGACGATAAACCATTAAAAATTTTATCCCTTACTACATGTTGTTAAAATTCAAAACATATATATTCCATTATATAAGAACCTAATTTTTTATAATGGTATATGATATATGGAATAAATTTAATACTTGACATCCGTTTTCATATAAGGGTTCTTGGAACATGGTATCTGTCTATAAACCTGCACGAGGATAAAATTCCCCTCACATGAATTTGAGATGTATCTATTATAACATCCTAGACCTAGATGCAACTCAAAAATGCCTTAAGCTCGATGTTCTACAAGGCCTCAACCACATCTTCACAAATTCTAGAGGTTTCCGACTAGTAGTGAGGTCATGGGTGTGTCAAAGAGGAGATTATACCCTCATTAATAGAGTATACACTGTTGAATATCAATAATATACCAATTGTAGTATAAAATACAACATGTATAAATTGATAAAAATTACAAGACATGATTATATAAACAAATCCATATTCAATATCATACACAAATTATAATAATGATACATGTGACGTGTCTATGAAAATAGCCAAAATAGGTACACAATAGAGTATTATAGTACATGTATCTAGAATTAAAAAGAAACTAAAATGTATCCCACTATAACCAGAAGCCTCAACTTGGTCTCATGCTCCCCTACACTAAATAAACAATTAGTAACCTGTGTTAGGGAGTATTTCCTTATCATTACCTACAATCATATAATCTCTTTTGTTTCCCTAAGGCAGAAAAAAAGGCTACGAGATAACATCCCATTAGTAAACCACCCAATATTTATACATTTCTTATTGTAAAATATAACAAGATAAGCATGTAAATTTTAATGAATATGGAATGTAAAAAATGCGAAGTGCCCATGGAATGAATTGTACTAAGACAAAAATATTAAATAACCTCATATGGTTCCCTGTAAAGTAAGTGTCATCTATTGTCTCTAAGAATTATTAATAATAGAAGTAAAAAACACTACCTCACAATACATCCATACATATCAAATCACCACATCCACATCATAATAACTAAAGTATCATACAACAAATGGATTGACCATGGTTTCAATACCAATTCATCCTCATTGAACACTAGGATAATCATGATGGTTACTCAGTTTAGGCACATGTTGGATTCCCAGGAGCATCTCATACTAGAAAACATATAAGAAAGTCCATGAAATTAAGATCCACTGGGTAACGAGGCCTAACACATCCAATGGAATCAAGACCCTGAAGAGACCACGTTGTGTATGGATTGAATTTATTATCAACTGATTATCATTGGTGGAGAAAGATGATCAATCCAATAGTAATATTACAGTAATGTCAATATGAAGAAGAATTTCTATAGTTCCAACTTAAATGGATCATTGATAAAGTCATCGAGTCTTGATATTCCTAGAAACATGTGAATAATTTGAAGTCTTTGATTTTAAAGTTGATTCCTAGAGAAAAGTTATGGATTTATTAGATGAACCTAGATATCATGGTTGAATATTTCTCTTAGGAAAACATGAAAATGTTTTTATAGATTTTATTTATCAAATATCATAAGTTTTTGGAGAACATTTAATATAATCCTTATGAAGGAAAGTGGGAGAAATGGTGTTGCCATCTTATTTAGGTTTGATGGGAAAATAAGATATTGATGGAAGATGGGGAAGTTATAATACTTTCCAGGATAAATCTGATGATGCTAAAGGTGATCGATCAAAGATCATATTTCATGATAGATAAGGTTTGTGAAGAGAGCTGCATATTATTGAAAAATACAGATGACCACAAATCAATATGGTCCATGTGGTTGAAGTCTATTTTTAAGGTGGTGTTGTTTCCCCGTGTTTTCCAAATTTTTGGGCGTGAAAATCGATATTTTTTTTGGAAGCGAATTTTTTCTACAAAGGATTTCATGAAGAGTAGTTTTCAGATCCCAAATCATTTTTCATGGACCACATAGAAGGTTTGAATAATAGAGAAAGAAAATCGACAATGGGAGATTTCTATATAGCAGTGCTATGTGGACCATGAAGCATACTACGTGAACCGTAAGAAAAAACAGTTCATGAGATGATTATAGTTTTTTAGCGGAATGAAGTTATCAAGAAGGCTGTAATTTTTAGATAATATGTGGTGATCCATTTTTAGATTGAATTAGCTACAATGAGAAAATGGTTAACGTTCTACGTGAACCCTATAATAATGTTCGTAGTGAAGGTTATACCACATAGGAATTTTGGGTATATTGAATTATCAAGATTTGTGGATTTATTTTCCTATCAATATTGTCCTAATCCCATAATTGAGGAAGAGAAAAATTTATTAGAAGAAATCATCATTACTGAAAGAATTTTTATAAGTCTGAAAAAGTTTATGAGGGATAATTCTACGTAGGGAAGTAGCTCACGTAAGAAAGATTCTGTAAAGGATAAAGTTATCCAAAAAAGAGTAGATAGTTCATATAAGTGGTGGTCATCCATTAAGGAATTAGTGATACCTTAAAGGAAATTCATCCCTCAAAGTAATGGTCATATTTGGAGAAGGGGTGGACTGCAGAGCATCGATAGTACACGAGGCATCAGTTGTCTAGAATGCAGAGAAATTTCATGAAAGGGAAGGCTGTCAGGGAAGAAATTGTACCATGTGTTTCACCTCTATATACAGTGAAAATAGAAAAGTTTCTGAATGATAAATAACATGTACATGAAATATGAGTTTACACCTTCATCTTTCATTTTTAGGAAAATTATTTGAGGACACTCGATACATGTTAAACTCTTACTTTTGTAGTGATTCTCGAAGAATAGTTCTGTGAACCATTGCTTGGGTATATACCACCAATGTGTTTCACAAAGTAAAACTCTGTTTGTACCTAGTTTATATATAATGGATAAATTTGAGAAATGATGAATTTTTGTGTGTGAAGAAGAATGAGACGTACACCTAAACTCATATATATCTCTCAGAAGATGACAGTGGAAAGAAGAATCTAGTTGCCAATCTGTATTCATTTATTTAGTTCATACTAATTCTAATCATCCTATGTGGAGATAATTTACTTTATTTAATAATCACAAAGGAATTTTTTTCTAGCATGAATAAAAGTAATCGATCTCAGTGCAGTTGGTCGTGTAGTGAAGAATGAATAGAGAATAAGTTAAGAAGATATAGTGACCAAATTGATATCAGTTTATTATAATTTGGGTCAGGGAAAATCTAGTTTTCATCAGTTTACAACACATTTATATTATTGTGACTAAAAGAAGAATAAGACTATGAAACTATCTGGTTTATTTTTGGGAAATGAAAATAAGGTTTTCTTCCATGATACTGTGCAAGTAACAAAGTGAAGAATAAAGTTCTAGATGAATGAAAAAGAATTGTGACATCAGACAAGACTCAACTAGTGGAGGAAATTCTTGTGGTTACAAACTCCAATAAAGAAGAATAAGAATCTCTTAGGAGGCCATATAAAGATCCAACCAAGTTCAATAAAACACGTACTATTTGATTTTTTTTCAAATTTATACATGAAGTCACTATTGTATTATTTACATTGTTCTACATGAGTGTAAGGGCATATCCAACTCAATGTATTCCATGTAAAAGGATTATTTTCTAGTGAGTCGTTTGGTATTGGATTATTTCTAAACCATATCAAGGATGTAACTACTATTTTTGAGTAGTGAAAATTGTAAAAATATTATGTGCTATCATTATTTATTTCATATACTTGAATGAAACATGGAAAAGAGAATAAGAGAATCGAGATCCTAACATGTTTAATCGTTACTAGGATAAAATGTTACAATTGGTTTAAGAAGCCCCTAACACCAATTCAACACATCTGAGTGTTAGGTATATCTCAAACTGGTCCTCATAGAGCCAAGGGGAATAATTAACCCAAGGTGTCCACTATTGCATTAAATATCTATGGAGATTCTTCCATGACATCAATACAACCATTCATACCATTTTCATACAATAAACATGAGTATAATCACTTGTGTAATCCATTCATATTCCATCATATAACAAGGGTATACCCACCCATTTATCACCATTCATAATTAAACATTTAGCATGGGTATACCCACCAATCATTTAATTACCAAATAAACTAATTAATCTATTCTAGAGAAATATTAACCATTTGATCAAGTCAATAATTTTCTAATTCAATTCAAAATTTATTAAACATTCTAAGGTGACAACTCATCAGATAAGAAATGAATACCATTCTATTTAATCTTAATTATACACCATTTAGTTGGGAAACACCAGAATAGATAAAATGGATGATTCAACAGAGAATAAACAAGGAATATTCATATGGCACACTACATGGGTTTCTATATTTGGGTAGGACCACCAAAACACCTAAAAATAACCTAAGGGCATCCCTAATAGGTCAAGTTTCTTTTCATTCAATTAGACAGTTCAATTTCGGGGCTACATCGAAATGTCTGGTGGGTAAAATAATGGTCGATAACTCTATTAATCACTAATACATGAAATAAATATTTATACCACCTAACTTATCTTGACAGTATAGTGATCGTCCAATATAACATCCTAAATCGACTCAGATTAGGAGAACTACAAAGAACAAATGAAGAATTAGAAATTAGGTCATATGAAGGAAAATAAAAACTATTTAGGTGATAGCTCGAAGAATTGAGAATGGATAAAAATAAATTAAGATCCCAACATCATGGATATAATGAGACTGATGATGAAAGAAATGGAGTCTGGATCTGTAAACGGAAGTAAATCCATCCTCATGGATTCTTTGGGTGGTGTTACATGTGGGGGAGGGTTGAGTTTAGGCTTCTATAGATAATTAATGACCCCTATATCGTATTAAATAACAATTT
This sequence comes from Viscum album, assembly GCA_963277665.1. NCBI lineage: Eukaryota > Viridiplantae > Streptophyta > Magnoliopsida > Santalales > Viscaceae > Viscum > Viscum album. The sequence continues at coordinate 157,357,029 of OY728138.1, forward strand.
GGGAATTTATACATCGTGTAAATTCTATTCATGTTGTGTAAATCATAGGATCTACCCCCTAGAAAAACCCTTTACACAACATGAAATGTCTTGGAGGGCCATTAAATATCATGTAATTGAATACAAGTTATGCATCTAAAATAAAAAACGTGTAATTGGACTAAAAACAATATACAACCCACCAACCTCTTCATTCTAAATTGAATCCAAATCATCCCATGATCTAACATAGGATATAATCCAAAAATAAAGTAAGGAAGAGTTCAATCGATTGAAAAAGAATTTGTACCACAAGAAAAACATGGGATCTTACAGTATTCCCTCCATAAAGAAATTCGTCCTAGAATTTACCTCTTAAAGGTGGTCAAGATTCATCTGAGAACAACTTTGGCCACTGAGCACCTATTTCTTCCTCCCGCTCCCAAGAATCATTTAGTAAATGGTCATGATACCATTTCACCCATACAATAGGAACTGATCGACCTTAGAGAACCATTTGGAACATGTAAATGAAACAAATAGGATTATCCTCCAAGGAGGCATCAACCTATATCTTAAGATCCTCAGGCTGAAAATAATGAGATGAGTCTAAATGATAGAGGCATATATGAGATACATAGAAGATACCATGCATGGATCAGTACCTCTGAGGATACTACAACTGATAAGCTACTGACAAGAATATCTTCCGAATATCAAACAACCTAACATGTCATGGTGAATGATTATCCTATTTCCTAATTCTTCCATGTCCTTACCTCAGGAAAACATGTAACAAAACCTGATCCCTTACCTTGAACTCTAGAGGTATTCTACTATGATCAATATATGATTTCTATCTATACTGTGTAGTATCCATCCACATCTAAATAAACTAGACCTGCTCAGAATTTTCCTACACAAGACGTGGTCCTAGTAGATCTACCTCACATGCTTCTAGCTAGCACAGGGGAGATCGACAAGAACTACCATACCAAGTCTTAAAATGTGTTATCTTTATCGTCTCTTAATAATTGTTTTGGAAGGTGAATTTCACCAGGGGTATATGATTCTCCCAAGAACCCCCAAAATCTAGGACACATTCTCATAACATGTCCTCTATGTCCTATATCATATGATCTAACTAGCCATCAGTCTGAGGGTGGTATGGTGTGCTCAAAAGGAACTATGTACCCAATACCCTCGGAAAAAGCTTCCAAAAATGAGACATAAATTTGGAATCCCTATATTAAATTATAGTGCACAGGACCCTATGTAGTCGTAATATCTCATGGATGAACAAGAACTCAATCTTATCAACATAGAAGGTATCCTTAATCATAAATAAACAAGCAACATTCGTGATACTATCAACAAAAAACCCACATAATATCGTTACTTCGAGGCGGCCTCAGTAACCCTGTCATAAAATCCATTGCGACATCCTCCCATTTACACTCCAGAATATTTAATTACTATATAATTCATGATGGGCACTAATGTTCCACTTTCACCTACTGATAGGTGGAACACCTCATAAAAAACCAGATATCTCATGCTTCATAACTAGCCACCAATACTAATGAATTATGTCATGATAAATTTTCATGACTCTGGGATGCACGTCCCATGTTGAGTCATGAAACTCCAGCATCAACACATCTTGAATATCCCTTCGAATCCAAATGCATCCATGGATATGTAAGATCTCATCATTGGATATAGTCTGACCAGAAGGTGGATCCTCAACAATCACACTCCCCCATAGGACTCGGCCCACCGAATCTGATAGTTGCCTCATCCTCACTCTATCTAGTAGGGTAGAGGTCAATGTTAAGGATGATAGATAATTCTATCTCCATCTATCGTGAACCTCCAAGTGAATCTCATAGAATAAATCTATGAGCTTCCACTCACTACTGGCATATTAAACTACCTGTATATGATCCCACCTTCTTAGTGAATCGGCCACTACATTGCCTTTACCAGGAAAGTAGCAAGATATAATTCAAAAGACTATATGTAATACAACCACCTTCATTACCTCAAATTCAAATCACACTATGAAAATATGTTCTTGTGGGTTTTTCAGTATGCATTCCCAAAAAAATACTCTCCTAGTATGTAATGTCTTCTATAATGTAGAGCATGAATGAATACAAAAAACTAATGATCTTGCATCAGGTAGTTCCTCTCATGTGGCCCCACCTGTCAAGACCTATATTCTACGACTCTTCCCCTAGAATAGGCACATCCCATAACTGAATACTTGATGCATCACAATAAAATGTGTAACTCTTTCCCTATTATGGAAGTATCAAGATAGGTGTTGAATTCAACCTACCTTTTAGCTCCCTAAAGGGCATCACTTGTGAACCAGACCAAGAAAAATTCACAGCCCTTTTAGTCAAGTTTATCAATGACACTACTAAGTGTGAGAATTCCGATATAAAACACCTGTAGTAACTTTATATCCCTATAAAGCACTGTATATCAAAAATGTTCTTGGACTGATCCTATTAGACCATAGATCTCAACTTCTCTAGGACTACTGATACTCCTACCTCTAAGATAATGTGACCAAATATGTGAATATGATCCATCTAGAAGTGTCCCTTTGTGAGAATAGCATATAATTGGTTCGCCCTCAACGTATCCCAAAAAATATAAAGATGTTTGGGATGATAGTGTTTATTGTGTGAATACCACAAGATATAATCCAAAAAAACCACATAAAATGAGTCAAAATAAGGACAGGCCCCTTGGTTCATCAGCACCATAAAAACCACTAGCATGTTTACGAGACCGAATGACATAACCAGATATTCGTATAGAACATAACTAAAATGAAAGGTTTTACGAGGAATGCCTATCAGTTGGACATGTACACGGTGATATCTAGACCTCAAATGGATTTTCTAGAACACCCAAGTTATTTGAAGCTGATCAAACATGTCATCAATCTGATGTAGGGGAAATTTGTTCTTAATTGTTAGTTCGTTCAACTTTCGTTAATCCACACATAGACTAATGGTACACTAATATTTTTCACAAAGAGGACTAGAGAACCCCATGGATAAGTATAAGGTATGATAAAACCAACTTCCTCTGAATCCTTAGCCTCTTTAGATCCTACAACTCTATCAGAGCCATTCTGTAAGGAGGAATGGATACCGGTGAAGCTCATGGAACTAGATCAAGGGATAATTACACCTTTATCTGAGGAGGTAAATAAGAGAATTATTCTAGAAAGACATCCCAAAAATTCTCAACCACTGAAAGAAATTTCTCTTAATGTTCTCCATGAGCATCAAAATACAAACTATCGATATTGGATGTCATCCCACCCAGGCCATGATGTTGTGGTCTAGCCTGGCTCACCTTGACATCCCATTCAACCTTGTTATTATAAACATCACCCTCGGGTGATGTGAAAGTCACCTTCTGATGATACCAGTCCATATAAGCTCAATAATCATCAAGACAATCCATCCCATGTATGAAGTGAAACACTATCATTATAGGGACATCAAGGATCCAAACAAAGTGACAACCACTAACCTCAAGGGGACAGTCCTTGCATTGGTGCACATTCTATGCTCGAATTCCCAGTTGTGTTTCTAGTGTCAAAACTCCCTTAGAATAGAAAAAAAATAAGCCCATGTATTTTAACCACTGGTGAAGATATAAATCAATAAGATGAACCTATATCAAAAAGACCAGATGCAATAGTAGTGGCTACTATGATCATACCTCTTACCATAGATGATCAGATGGAATACTCCTCAAGGGTAAGTTGTACTAAATAGATCTTTTTTGAACAACGACCCTGTGATATAACCTTACTACATGGTGTATGATCACCCTGGTGTATTGGTGTAACTGGTGTCAAGCTACCTCTTCCATGACCACCACTACCAAATCCTGATAGGCTTGAAATACTCCCAACCCCTACATGACATGGAGTTGAGGAACCCGATCCTAAACCCAGTGTCAGAGCTGAACCCTGTCACTCACAGCTGGAGGTATGGTCCTACAGAAATGTTTCATATGGATAATCTTACCACAATATCATCACTCAACTAAGTCACAATTGCACTGACTAATTATATGGACTCACCTTCCATACTGATAAATGAATACAACGCAACCATTACCCACAACCTGACTGGTTCTTTTCTATTGGGAAGTCTCAAAATGAAACTTCTAACCTGAGGATGTTGAACCGCTGGGTCTGGAAACAACACCCCCTACTCTACACCCCACATCCTTTCTCATGTTTCTCTCTATAATCAATACCATATTCACAATTTTAGTGATATAGGTCAATTGGAACACAATGAAATGAGATTTTATAGCATTTCAGATACTTTATTCAATGTATATCTACCTTGATAGATCATCAGTAATGTAAATTGGTGCAAAATGTTGAAGCTTTATAAAGTGCACTGAGTACTCCATAACTGTCATATCACCCTACTCTAGATAGATGAACTCACTATCCCCCTCATCCAAAAAATTATTAGGATAAAAACATTCATAGAATCAGGTTTGAAAATCATCCCAACCCATATCTCACAACCTATCAGCCTAGTTCAGTATATCCCTCCAGTTATTTGTTTCCCCATGTAGTATATACTTCATGAAATTTAACCCCATTTCATGAGGTGTCTCAAGACTCTTAAAGATCACAAGAATATCCTCAATCCATAGCTCAATATATTGTGTTCCACAATCCCCCGAAAATGTGGGAGGATGCTGCTGTTAGAAGACAAATGTCATCTTAGCCATAGACAAGGCAGGTTGTGGTACTCCCTGATTGGTATGCCTGAAGTAAAAGAATCCCTCACATAACTGTGCCTCAAAACCTATATCTAGAATAGTAGTCGGTGCCACAACTAGCACTAAATGAGGATGCATTGGTAGCACATATCCTACCATCTTTGAAGTATGGTCATCGCCTCCCTAGTAGCATACGATTGGAAGTCTTCATGGGGTCATTCCTCTACCGTTCCAAACGCATGCCTCAGAGAAGAAAAAGATCCAAGCTCATAGCTCAAAATCATAGGACATGTAAAAAGCCTCATCAAACCTATTAAAAACCCCAAAACCTACTCCTAAAGCCCGTAATATAATAAGAGACACCACAAAAATAACCATAATAGTACATCTTTCCCACAGAAAAACTAGGTCTAGGTCAAGTTCATGTTATCATTTCTTGTTTCCATTTAATTTTAATATGAGATCACATTATAATTCTAATTTCCCATTTGAATTTATGATCATTCGAATGTGTATCACAAATCAAATTTAATGATCTATCCATTTTTCACAAAATTATTATCCATGAGGGCCTATAAAACCTCACAAATGAAAATTTGGTGTCTATCTATTCTATACCATATTAATTAAATGTAAAAATTGAAACAGGGTTTTTTGATTCCCAGTCCATAAGGTCCCATAAACCTTATAATATAAATCCATTGGATTAAATATATCAAAATAGAGGTAAAACTATCCCAAAATCTATAACAATAGACTGCATCACGTAATTCATCATAAATGGAATGACATAATGCATGGAATGTGATTTTTAGAAAGTGATTATATGATGCATGAGATGAAATACCCTAATATCATTAGGTTGAAACTAAATATAACCCATAATCACATCAACCATAACTACGTAAATAAATTACATCACCAAATAGTAGAATCAATTCAACATTAATTATCAAAATCCTGAAAATTATAAATTTAATTCAAGTCAATTTTGCTTTTTCCTCTATGTGGGGTAGCTACTCCTGGGGAAAACTAATTACCAAATTCCATTCCCTTTCTACCGCTTTCTATTGTCTCTAAAAAATAAAAAAACAATAAAATAATGACTATGATACCACATTTTAACTTCACAGTCACTGATGCCACTCAACAGTGCCTCAAGCCTGGTGGGATAAAAGGCCTCAAGTGCATCTCCCTACATTCCATAGGTTGCTGACTACAACTGAGGGCTTGGGTGTGTTATAGGGGAGACTATTACCTCATTAATAGAGTATACATAGTGGAATATCAATAATATATATATAGTATAACAAAATAAAAATTGATAAAAATTTATATCAAAACAATATAGGAATATATAAAAAAATCCAAAAGCAATATCATACAAAAATGATGACATTGATAAATGTTTTGTGTCTATGAAAGTATCCAAAATAGGTACACAACAGAGTATTACAATACATGTCTCATAAATCCAAAAGAATCCAAAAAGTAACCCAGTAGAACCACAAGTCATAAGTTGATCCCATGTTCCCCTTCTCCTATGAAAAAATCGACAACCTATTTTAGGAAAATTTCCGTTTTCATTACTTTAAATCATATAATCTGTTTGGGTTCCCTCGGGGGGATCAAAGATGGTGTGAGATAACATCTCAGTAGGCAACCACCTAATATCTATACATTTGATGTTGTGAAATATAATAAGCTATGTAGGAAAATAGAAAAGTAGATGAATAGTTAGAAAAGCCAAGTTCCCGTGGAACATCCAGTACTATGATAGTAATACTAACTATCCTCTCAAGGAACCCTACAAAACAAGTGTAATCATGTATATCCAGAAAACTATACCATAAAAAGTAAAAACATAACCTCTCTGTACATCCATATGCATCAAATCACCAAGTAATTTTTGTATACTCAGATTGAATCACATTCCCAGGGACACACCATAATAACTAAATTATCAGACCATAAAGGGCTGGATTTAAGGTTTTAAGACTAAGGCATCCTCATTGAGTCCTAAGAGAGTGTCTACGAAAACTTGGTATAGGCATTAGTTTGTGTCCTATGAGCATTTCATACCAGAAAAATCCTATGCGAGTCTAATAAATCTAGATTCAAGGGGTAGTAAGGATAAAGGCATCATACTGAATCAAGACCCAGGGGAGATAATCAACAAAATCCATCCACTACCATGTTAAAGATCCTTAGAGATCTATCCATGGAATCTATCCAACCATTCATTCATTCATACCATTTTCATAATGTACACATGAGTCTACCCACTCATGAAATCTATTCACATTCTATTATACAACATGGTTATACCCACCCATCAATCAATTAAAAAATAAATAAATTAATCAATGCCAAGAAAAAAATTAACCATTTGATCAATTTAACAATTAACTAATTCAATTAAACATCTATAAAACAAACCATGGCGGTAACCCGTCACCTATGAAATAAACACAATTCCATTTAATCATAATTAAATTCCACTTAATTTGGAAACACTATAATATATCCCATGGATCATTCTATATGGAATAAACAAGGTTTATTAATATGGAAATTCCCATGGGTGACTATGGATATGTAAACACTGAAAACACACCTCAAAGGAACCTAAGGGAATCCCTAACAAGTCCAAGTTCATTTAATTCAAATGGAAAGTTGAATTTTTGGCCAATTTGGGGACGTCCAGTGGGAAGCATAATTTTCGATACCTCTATAAAACAAAAACACTGAAAATAAATATATACACCACATACCTTAGCTCGATAGTAAAGTGATCATCCAATATCAAGTCCTAATTTGACTCAGATTTGGAGAAATTTGAATAATAGATGAAGAATGAGAAATTAGGTAATACGATCCTAAATAAAAAATATGATGCTAATAGCATTAGGAATAAAGAACGAAAAAAATGAATTAAAATTTTACCAGCATGGATCTAACAAGACATACAACAAAATAAATGATGTCCGGATCTGCTAATTGGAGAATATCCTACCTCTTAGCTTTATTGGGTGGTGTTGTGTATGAGAGAGGGGTGAGGTGAGGCTTCTTTAAAAAATTAGATACCCATTACTCTTAATAAAAAATAATTGGGCATTTATAGGATTTGTAAATGCCTCACACATCATGTAAATCACAAGATCTTTCCCCCCTATAAAAACCCTTTACACGACATAAAAGTTCCAGGATAGACCATTACACATCGTGCAATTTAATACAAATCATGTATCCCAATTAAACATCATGTAATTGGCCTGAAACCAATATAAATCCCACCAGCCTTTTACTTCCCAAAAATAACCCAACTGGCCCACGACTGACTTAGGGTCTATGCTAGAAATAAATCACAAAAGAGTACAATCGAAAACAAAATAATCCACACCTCAAGAGAAACCTAAAAACTTAAATCATTGATTAGATAATATTTTATAATAACAATGTGTGTCATTATTCCCATATCATAAGATATATAGTTACACACAAAATCCCTATTTTAGGCCCAACTACAGATACCAGTAGTTTTACTCTTAGGGATTTGGTTCATGATGGGTTTCTTATAATCTCTTGACACCGAAGTGAATTCACAGAATATTTACCCTAAACATGAGATACATACTTATAGAGACCTCACCATAACTATATATGTCTTGATTACTATCACTTTTGGATAAATTTTAATTCATGAACCATATATTTTGGACCCAGTTGTAGATAGTTATCAATTTATTCTCCTTTATATGGACCATTAAAACCCAACCGTGGTTAGTTCAGGATCGAGATTTCCCCATAACATTTTGAATATCCCCTTATCATAAACCACACATCATATCTCATGTGTTTTGAATCATCAAAAACCTTCTATAGCTACTGGAAAAAAATGAAATTGGCTATGAGGTATATGTTTATTGGTAATGATATTTGTGTCACGATATTCAAAAATACCAACAACGGGTATGTTTTGATCCCAAGTGGAAGGACCACTAATCCCTTGTACCCTTGAGAATATTTTAATGAAACCCATCATTCAAATTTTTGTCGAGGATCATCCTTAAAATAATTTCCATAACACATTGAATTCTAATTCATATACCCTTTGTCATGGTTTACATCATCGTCATTCCCTATTCAAAAGTTGTTGGGGACTCTTAGCTCTCAAGCCCCATTTAGGTTGTCATATCTAATCCTTAATTAACATTATAATCACTTTGACCATAAAATATATGCACCCCACTCTGATATGGTTTATATTATCATGGGGATATCATTAAATTTAGGTCTACTCTGCCCGATATATATAGACCATGTCACCCTTTGGTCAGTGTTGTATGAACTTAAACCCAAAAAATTGGTAAAATCTATAAAAACATAAATGCAAAATTTTTTTATCAAATATTTATGACTTTGAAACCAAAAAACTATTGGTCGAAGCTATATTAACTTAAAATATATCCCTTAATGATATGTATTTAAATACCTTTATACTGAAAAATAAAAGAGGCATGATACTTTTTAGGTTGAACACCTATAATGAGTGGTTTGATCAAAATTCAAGTCACAAATCACTAAGTTATCCTATTTTTTAACCTAGGAATTTTTTTTGTGTAATATAGAAAATTAAAAACAAATTTATGGGTACCACTATATGGCCCTTGTAAAAGTAAAACATTGCTCATTGAACCCATTTGTATGGGAAAATGTTAGAGCAAACTTTCTGAATTCTCCCATGCATGAATGATTAAGTAATATTATGTTATGTATCTTCTCCCCATGAATGTGTACAATATATTGTGTAATAAACATTACGGTTCTCAAAACCTTATTGATTTTCCCTTTATCAATTAACCTAATTCATTCCTTAAATTTTTGAATCTTCAAAATTCATTTATGGTAATCGGTAATGAGAGCATTAGAGTCCAAGGGAAACTTATGTTTGGTAATTATATTCATGACTAAATATTCAGAACTACCAACCATTGATGTGTATTAATCTCGAGGATAAGGTCCACTAATCCTAAAATGACTAAAAAAACAACATAGCAGAACCCATCATTCCGACCATCCTCATCATATTTTATTAATTTTGTAATTTCTTGATTTTAATGTCTTGATTTCTGATTTATAGATTCCATGGACCAAATATTAATGTAGATTCAAATATACTCAATGTAACACATCTATATATCATTACAATTTTCAAGGAAAGAATATAACATTCCATTATTGAATATTTATTGGTCCTCATATCATAACCCTAAACTGCATGGCACAATGGCTCAAACAATATGATCTCAAAATATATGAATCTATTCCCAAGGCTATCAATATTAGTGGTGGTAGACTTCCCTTAACATTGGACCAACTATTACCTTTCTGTTACATACAAAACAATATATTTTGGTCAAATATATCTGATCTAAAATATGAACAACATTAGTTCAAATTGAATGACCTTAACCTATCCATGTAATGAGATGTAGCACTTTCAGGATTTAAAATCCGTAAAGGTTGACTCAGAAAAAAGATTATTCACCACACATTTGGCTTGAACATTACATTTACTAAAAAAATATGAGTGTTCGAAATGGAAAAAGAACAAAACCAATTTGGTTGAATACTGATAAAGGGAAGATTGATAAAAACATGTTCATACTTGCTAAACCTCCCCTATATGAGGAATATGAATAATTAACCACTATAAAAAATGACACAAATCATATAGGGTCTACCATATGACTCTAGAAAATGTATGAACATGGTTGTTTTGTCCATTGATTTAGTAAAAAACTATAGAAACATCTTATTCCTCTAATAAATTTTTCACGAAGACCCATGTGGAATAAAAAAAGTGTGATGTTTGGGTACTTGATCCCTTTTTAGAATTGAAATCTTTATCTGCAAATTCCCCCTTAGTTATTTTAATTAAACTGGATTTCTCATCCCTCATATACTTAAATGCAACAACTCTAGTCTACAGTGATAGTGCATATATTACCATATCTGTCCTATTTATACTTGTTTCAGAGAAAAAATACTGTAGAAAACTATATTTCATATTCAAACGAGCTAACCTTATCTTACGGTGGTCATGCATATACTACTATATCTGACCTACATATATCCATTTATCTATACATGATCAAGAAGAGACCAAATATTATAGTACTTATTCTATAGACCTACCCTATATTAGGATGATGATAAATATATACCACCATATTTGAATTTCCTAAATCCAACCAAGGTTACATGTTCAAAAGATAATGGATAGCATCATGTTGTTCATTTTTTTGACTTAAGTATTTGGTAATCATGATTGAATTGATCCATTACCATTTAATATTTTTTTATATTCAATTATAATTATTTTAACCTTAATTAGAATCAAAATTTTTTGTGAATTGATATTTGAGGTGAGAGAAATGTTGAGAACATGATAGAAATTTCCAAATAATGTTTTTTATAATTTATTACTTAAAAGGAAAATGAGAATCCATTGTTTTCAGTATCTATCATCATATAAAAATATAATTACATACATTAATACAATTATAGGTAATAGTAAATATATTCTCAAATTCGAGTCATCATATGCTCCGAGTCACTGATAGCTAGATGATTTTTTTTATCATTGCGGTGTCTACCTTTACATCTAGATGTAGTGCCATTTACATTGTTTAATAATCTATCCCTACATTTTATACCTCCTAGACAAGATTTTGATGCTCTTCAACTTTCTTTTAAATGGTGGAACGATCATGATGAATTCAGACTAGTTATTTGTAAATTTCATTCACCAAGGACCTCCCTTTTATAACATTATGTTTCCATTTTTATGCCACCAATGCATGTTTTGAATCTTTCTGAATTATTGTGGTTTAGATATTGGAAAATTCGTTTGAATATTTCATGGTTTAATGATATGATTGGAGATAACTCATTCAATCTCGATTGGTGATCACATACTTCAACATAAAATAGAATTCACAAAAACCATATCTTCCAATTCTCATAGTACAATTGGTGATGATGCAGCTGGACACCCAGTTCACTATGAGTAGTCTCACAAATCAGCTTTTTGATCTACCTCTACATAAAATTCCATATCAATAAATTTATTTATGTCTTCTAGGACCTAATTTGATTCAATATCATGTATCTACACCTAATTTTTGACCAAGTCACTCAAGGAATGTCTGTTATTGACACCTCTTTGGTGATATGGAACCAAATTATTATATACCTCTATGAACTCCATCGATTCAGATACTAGAGATACAATACTATGAATCTCTATGGTATATAGTAATTATGCTTAAATTAAAACCCATGATATGTGAGTTAGCTTACCTGAAAAGAGGGAAAGTAATATAGGGTGTGGACACCAACCTTAACTTATCAATGATTTGGTCTCTTCAACCGGTTCCACAATAAAAGAAGGTGCAACATGTGGTTATTTTCATGGAGGTACATGCAAAGGAATTAGGGTTTTTGTGTTTATTTATAATGTCACTTCCCCATCTAATGGAACTAAAATCTCAAATTTCATCTTCAACACATGTATATCATGAGCATCGACACCATAGAGGCTTAAATGTGGACACCTTCGTTAATTATCAGCATTGTGAAAGGAAGTTTAAATACAAGGATAAATCACCTTGATCCATAGATATGAATTTAGAGTGACCATATTTAGAGTAGAATTGTAGATTCAAGACCATTATATGTTAGTATATTGGCCTTGAATCTACGAGGACTCTAGATGACACATTCAGGTAGTGGTTGGTTCTGATCTCTCTTGGGTTCCCCCATCATTGCTTAAGCAGACATCCCTTCCAAGAATGTAGGGGTTATATGATATTGAGTCACTAATATCCCTATTCCTATTAATCTTATTGAAATTTCTAAGTGAATGAATTATCTTTATGTTATATATATATCTATTAAAATGAGTATTTAAATAAAATATTTATCTATTGGTATTGGGAGGGTATGAATGTTTAGTTTCCATGCATTTTTCTACCTTTTGACATTTTATAGAGGTAGTTCCATTACAGAATCAACTGGCGGAGCAACTGGAAACACCCTAATGGAGTCAGAGACTAACACAAGGATTTTATATTTATGGGTATGAGATATCTCTTTAATGAATCAGTCAACCAAATGAGTGTGTGAGATGATTTTTGTCTCTAAGATTGACTATTCAAAATATTCAATGGGGAACCTCAAGACTCCTAAAAAATTAAATATGAGGTTATTAATAACTTCAATTATATAATGGTAGATACAAAAAAAAAATTTGTCTTACCTATTCTTTAGAATATATTGGATCATCAACATCTTCCTCAATGCGAAAATCAACCCACAATAGCTAGAATACATAGCATGTATAAAAGGAAATATATTTCTGTGAGTGGATTGTAGCTTTTGGATATTTGATTTAGGCTTTCTTTTTGTTGGGGGTGATTATCATAGGAGAGGTTTATAGGTGTCTTTATGTGAAGCCCTGAAACCCACACTTCCAAATCTAGTTCAAAACAATGATTTATATTCTATTTATAAACCATAAATGAAAAATAAATAGTCATTTACTTATGAGGATATTTTCCATTATAGTATTTGGAGGGAAATGACCCCTATTAAATATTATTATAGTTGAAATAATAAATAAAAAGGCAGAAAATGAAATTTGATAATGTTATCTCCTTATGGTAGCCAAAATCAATGAAATATATAAATGATCCTGTATAAATTTTATAAAACATAGGGTGAAGAAAAATTCCCAATAAGAGGTTTTTAAAAATCCAGTGAATAACCTTTTGAAAATACTTTTGAAAATAAATTTGAAAATACTTTTTTTTGAAAATACATGTGATAATAATTATAATTTTAAAAATTATTTTTGAAAATTATTTTTGAAAATAATTGAGAAAAAAATTTTGTAATCACTTCTAAAAACACTTTTGAATATCTTTTGAAAATACGTACGCATTTGAAATCATTATAATAATTTTAAAAATAATTATACTTTTGAAAATTATATAAATCCTTTGAAAATAATTACTTTTTTAAAATCATTATAATACATTTTGAAAATAATTACACATTTGAAAATTCTATAAAGCCTTTTAAAATACTTAGTCTTTTGAAAAAATTAGAATAATTTTTAAAAATACTTCGAGTTTTGAAAATTATATAATTTTTTTTAAATAATTATGATTTTAAAAACAATATAATACTTTTTGAAAACACTTATGCTTTCGAAAAAGATTTTCATAATAAAATCATCCATTATTTTTTTCGAGAATAATATGCATTCTTTTAAAAAAACCTTGGGCCCACTTCAACCGTCAAAGTCTATCTAGGCCTACCTACATTATTTAAGGATTGGTTCACTCCCCACTTCCCTTTCATGTTTACAAATCAACGTAGTAAATTGTTTTACAAAAACATTTTGATATTTTCTTTATATATATATATTCATTGAATATTTCAATTTTAAAAAAATAACAATGCATTAATACATTTACAAACTTATATATATATATATCTATATGAAATTTTTTAGAAGATCACTTCCCAAATATGGTACAACCAAAACCCATAACAATTATCTATTTCCTGGTTTGCCAATAAAAAATAATTAATATCCATGCATTTAAACTCTAATACGTAAACTTATAACATCCATTTTCAATGTTGTTCTTATAAAGGTATAATTTATTCATTTAAGATGATTATATATATGTATAACATTTCAATAGCAATCAATAACATTTTGTTATAATTGGGATCATGAATGAAATGTATAAAAAATGAGATCTTTAAATGATAATATTTCATTACATTAAATAATGGTATTTTCAAAAAATATTACCCACATCAAATAATACATTGAATATATAAGTTTTATCCTACATAAATAATCATAATTATTTTATTTTTGAAATATCTACTTCGTAACTAAAACATAAAAATACAATACTTTCTTTTTTACATAAAATAAAAGATCTTAACAACATGAAGTCTTGTACATAAAATGATACCATAAAATCATAGTTTGAAACAATTAAAACATATATTTGAATAAATCATAACTTTCTTAAACGTTAAATGAGAATTCTTAAAAATAATTTAATTTGAAAATTAAATATAACACATATATTTCATATGTTTAAATAATATAACATGAAACCATAAATATAATATACTCTTAGTAAAATATAAGTATAGGAACACCTGTATTTTTTTTATATACATAATCATAGTGTTTGAAAATAATATATATTTATATATATGTGTGTGTTTGAAAAATATAGACTCAAAATTACACACACACAAATGTATATATATATATATGTGTGTGTGTGTGTGTGTGTAATAGTTTTTTTTAGAATTTTAGTCCCCTTAAATAATTATAAATTAAAAAAAACATGCTTAAGTAGAATAAATAAATTGTAATTTAAGATAATACCTAAATATGTATGTTTGAAGAACATAGAATATATATATATATGTGCATAAACCCTTACATAATTAAATATTTGAAAATAAATATTGTTCTTGAGAAAATAAAATTAAATAATTACCATACATGAATACCAGAAGTCAAAAGTGTGGGGT
Organism: Viscum album; assembly: GCA_963277665.1. Lineage (NCBI taxonomy): Eukaryota > Viridiplantae > Streptophyta > Magnoliopsida > Santalales > Viscaceae > Viscum > Viscum album. Next base: position 157,372,431 of record OY728138.1, read on the forward strand.
TTTTGTATACATGGTAGAACATGAACTAGATGGAAACGGAGGAGAATAGAGGGAAGGCTTGGCCACTTCCAAAAAGATAATGGGGTTCTCCCTATGAAAGAAAAAGCTTATATATATACAGGTTCATCTACCAGCTTCCAAGGGAACCGAGAATTAAGGTGTGATGACTCGAGACCTTAAACATTTTACATATAATCCTATAATTATTTACCAAATTTGTTAAAAACCACTATTTCATGCCAAAAAAACAAAGGATGGCCTCCAGCTCTTGGAAGAACGTGCCTCACGCGCCTGTGGGTTTTCAAAAAAAAATTGACCGTTACCGCCCCTCTGCGCTCTTCCATCCCGGCTTCTTCAGATCTTTCTGCGCCGGTTTCTTCGGCTCTGTCGGCGCCGGTTTCCATGGTTCAGCCTAACCCAGGGTCCTTAGTTTCGGCACCACCAGAATCGTCTTCGCCAGTCCGTCCAGGTTGGTCGTTTTAGGATGCGGTCAGAGGCTCGAGGGCAAGAGATGCTTGCCCCTATTTCCCAGTCTTTCACCGTTTTCTCACTCGGTGGTGGGGGAGGGGTCCTCAGTCTTGCTCATGGCACCGGAGTCGGGTTTCAATGAGGCGGTTGTGGGGTTAAAATGGACCCTGGTGGCCAGGTTTGGTTCTCTAAAGCCCTCCCTCACTGCTTTCAATTGGTTCGTGGCTTCCTGGGGGTTGCAGGGGTGTGCTCGGGTGTCGGTGCTGCATCAGAGCTCTTTCTGTGTGGTGCTAGCTTCGGAGGCGGATGTTGTGCAGGCGTGGTGCAGGGCTCCAAGGGATTTTGGTTGTTGGAGGTTTAGTTTGTCTCGGTGGTCGATGGAGGTGCATTAGGGCAGGGAGGGGCCGAAGGCGGCGGTTTGGCTCTGTCTTCCTGGACTCCCGCTCCCATTTCAAAATGGTGCCTTCCTAAAGGCGATCAGAGATGCTCTGGGGGTTTTCATGTGTTCAGCAGAGTCCACAGTTATCTGCGTGGAGACCCTGGTGTCCTGGATCTGTGTAGAGTTGGACCTCTCACTGCCGGTTCTGGAGAAGTTCAACTTATCTATACCGGGTGCTATGGAGTGGGTGCAGGAAGTGGTCTTTCCAGTATTCCCGCGGTACTGCTCAGCTTGTATGTTGTAGGGTCACTCTTTACAGTCCTACCGAGAACATATTTGTATCTGTCTCCCAGATGCAGGCTCCAGGCGCTCTGTTCAGCCTGTGATGGATCGTCCGGGGCTCGCATTACCCTCAGCTTTGATGCCAGTGCGCGGCTCCCTCGGTCGCGGGGGGGGGGGGGGGAGTTGGCTCAGGGAGTTGACCCTGTTGGCTCTGGTTTCACCTCCTTCACTCTTGGTTGTCGGGAGTCGTTGCCTACTCCTCAGGGGCCCTTGTTGGTCTCCCAGGAATCTGTGTAGCTCTTGTCATGGGGGGGTGTTCTAGGGTCTTTTTTGAGGTGTCTCTGGACGCACTCAGTCCCGCTATCAGTCCCTCCATCTGTGCTTCCCTGGGTTTGCAGAGGTAGGCTTAAAATGGGCTCTGGGAGTGGTGTGCTAGCAGTGGATCTTCCTAGGGGTGGTCTCAGTGCATGCTTGATCCCTTAGGCCGGTGGTGCTTTGGATGGGATTTCTAGGTAAGAAAGGCGGTTGCTTGGGGGGGCTGGTACTGAGATTCCAGTCTCTTCCCCGGTCTTGACGCGCCTAGCGGAGGATCGGGTTTCAGTTTCAGTTTCAGTGGAGGATGGTGGGTCGTTTAGGGGAGTCGGTGGCAAGGAAGGCGTTGAGACCCCACCTCGTGGGCGGTCCCGCTGTCATTCTGATATGCAAGGAGTGATTCCTGGGGTGACCACCAGGATGATGATGAAGAAGCATCTAGGTGGGATGAGGTCCATCTCCTCTATTCGGAGGTCTATGTCGCCTGGGGCCAATACCAGGATGAATGAGTTTTAATGTCTCCTATTATCATTTGGTATGCCTGCGGTATCGAGGCTAGGGTTAAAACAGACTACATTACATTGGAGGTTAGGAAGCATAAAGCCATAATGGTTGACGTTATTGAGCATAAGAAGAGGTGTGGCAAGATTCAGGAGTTTTCTCGTAGGATGAAGATGCATGCAGCCATGCACGGGGCCCTGATGAATAACCACATATCCTGTTTTGGAAGAGAGGGGTTTCAATGGACCTGTGCCAGGTAAAGGATCAAGTTATTACGTCGAAGGTGGAATGTAATGGGCTTGAGGGGTTTTTGTCGATTGTTTACGGGAGCTACGATGCTCGTCGGAGGGAGGTGCTCTGGTCGGAGCTTGCGGGGTTCGACCCGGGGGCTTCGCCTTGGTTGGAGGGAGGGGACTTCAACATGGTTGTGGGGCCTGATGAGAAGAAGGGGAGGGGTGCATTCCAGATTCGGGCGAGCATAGCATTTGTCCAGTGCATGGCCGGGAAGGGAATCTTGGATGTTAGATTCTCGGGTGACCCTTTAACTTGGTGCTACAACCGTAGAGGGGAGAGTCGTAGTTGGGATAGGTTGGACATGTGTTTTGCGAACTTGCAGGCCATCGAGGTTATTTGGGAGGTGAAAGTTCTTCTTTTAGCTCGGGGGGTCTCCGATCACTAGCCGCTCCTTCTGTCCTTTAGGAGGTTCGAGAGGTCTCAGGATGGTTTTAGATTCGTCAACATGTGGATGGACAACCTGGATTTTCACAGGTTGGTTTCTCAGGTTTGGGAGAGCCTTCCAGGGGCATTCTTGGGTGGCTTTACATGACAAGTTGTGGTGAATGGAGAATGCGCTCATGATTTGGGAAATATCTCTACCTGCCTGAGATTGGTAGCTGGAGTCCTACAAACAAGGTATTAAGCTGCTGGAGGAAAGCTTAGAGGGCAGGTGGGATGATGTGGTATTTGAGGATCTCTCGGAGAAGAAGGAGGCCTTGGTAGTGATGTTGCTCTCTCAGGAGCACATGGCAAGGGATCGGTCGAGGGTGAGATGGCTCAGAGAAGGGGACAAGAACTCGGCTTATTTACATGCATGCATCAGGGAGAGGCGTCAGGTGGGGAAGCCTAATCTGGATTTGGAGGACGGTTCTTTCTCAGACGACAGGGAGGTGGTTGGGGGTCTGGCGTTGGATCATTTTAAGGATCTCCTGGCTAGTCCGAGTGGTAACAGCCCGGGGGGTATCCTAATGGAGAGTCTCAGTTATGGGAGGCAATCCCGGAGGTTGTCTCTATGTAGGAGAATGAGCAGTTTGAAGCTATCCCGGATGAAGTGGAGGTGCATGCGGCATTGTGGCAGTTGAACCCAGACAGTGCCGCAGGGCCAGATGGTTTTTCGAGGGGTTTTTATAGAGGTTGCTGGGAGTACATAAAAGATGATCTGGTTTTGGCCATTCAATATTTCTTCCGCGGGGGTGTCCTTCCTCGGCTAGCGGCGATGATAACCATGGTCATATTGCCTAAGTGCAAAGATCCGTCCTCTCTTAACCACTATCGGCTGGTTAGCATGTGTAACATTCCATACAAAGTTTTGGCGTCACTGATCAACAGACGGTTGTCTAGCTGTCTCTCGCGGTGGGTATCTGTGGAGTAACTTGGGTTTGTAAAGGGGAGGTCGATCTGGGGAGCTATTGTGCTGGCATAGGAGTTGATGAGGGATCTAAACATGAAGGCTCGTGGAGCTAATATGGCGGTAAAGCTTGATATGAGTAAATATTATGATAGAATGGAATGGGGTTTACTGAATAGAGTTCTCCAGAGGATGGGATTCTCGGCCTGGGTATGTGACATCATCTTTAGGTGCGATAGTTCGCCGTGGATGGCAGTTTCCTTCTTAGGGAGAACTCATGGATTCTTCAAATCCATTCGTGGACTGCGACAAGGGGACCCTTTATCCCCTAGTATATTCATCCTGATGCAGGCTACTCTAAGTAGATTACTTAATAGGGGGATATGCAGGGGGAAATCTTGCCATTCCGTTGGATACATGGGGGCCGCTTGGTATCTCACCTTATGTACATAGATGATACAATCATGTTTATTAATTCAGGGGTGAGATCAGTGAGGGCGGTCAATGATATCCTAAAGGAGAACTGTAAATGGAGTGGCCAGTTGGTGAACTGGGAGAAGAGCCGTTTCTATATTGTGACTTCATGCGAAGAGGATAGGGTGGATGGGGTGAGAACTATGTTGGGCATGGGGAAAGGGTCTTTCCCGATGGAGTACCAGGGGGCTCCGGTGACTTCTGGTCGGCTTTGGAACATGGACTTTGACAAGGTGGTGAACAAAATGTTGGCTCGTATTATGGATTAGAAAAATCACTTTCTGTCCTTCAGGGGAAGAATTTAATTGGTTAACAGTTTTCTTTCAGCTGTCCCGATACATGCGATCGTGTCTACTAATGTACCAAAGGGGTCATAAATTCCATTGACAGGGTACTCGCTCATTTCATTTGGGATGCATCGATTGAGGGGAAGAGACAGTGGGTTTCGTGGAGGAAGATGACACAACAGATCAATGAAGTAGGGATCAATGTCATGAGAATGGTGGATACGGTGCATGGCTTACGTGCGAATCTTTCATGGGAAATTATTGAGGGAGAGACGTTGTGGGGCAGGTGCATGCTAAACAGGTTTGAGGCGGCATCACTGATCTCTCGGCGAGAGGTTTTTCGATGTTGGACGAGGTGAGTAATAACATCCCAATGTTGCAGCACCATTCACAGTGGATTATTGGGGAGGGGAGGATCTGGTTCTAGGATTACAACTGGTCAGGGAGGGTGCATGCATTCCCGAGGTGTCCGACCCCTCTTATTTCCATTAGGGAGGCCAATTTACATCCCCTGTTCTTCAGAGCGGTGATGGACGTGGATTATCAGAGGGTATTTGATGCGGTTGTGATCAACCAAGAGAGGATAGGTGTGTATACACGCCTTCGACGTTAGGTAGGTTCAATCTGAAAGACTTTCGTAGGAGTTCCCATGCTCAGCAGCTTTAGGAGTCGAGAAACAGAGTGGAGTGGTGCAGAAGTGTTCCTAACAAAATGATCTTTCTAACGTGGTAGATCAAGCATAAGGATATCCATTCGAATGAGAACATCAAAAGACTGGGTATTACCCTGGCGTCTGGTTTTCAGTGTTGTAAACGGAGGATGGAGGAGAGTATGGAGGATATTTTCTTTGAGGGGGACTGGGCTCGTGTGGTGTGGCGATTTCTGGGAACAAATACAGGGTACTCTTATGACGCCGACACATGCGATCGGTTTTTGGGTCAATGGTTTCAGGGGTGTGATGGAAACAAGATGGAGACAGAGGCCCAAGCTTTGTTTTACAATGCGGGCTGCTGGGTACTATGGGAAGCGAGGGATCACGCCAGGAATTAAGGAACAATATCCACTGGAAGGGTCGTGGTGGCGAGAATAAGGTGTATGTTGACTGAGCTGGTGGGTATAGCTGGATTTGGGGTTGATGTTCCGTCCATACGGGTGTCGAAGTCCCATGGGTTGGTGGTTAGGTAGAGGAGCTCTAGGGAGCAGTGGAGTTGGGTCTACTGGATCCCTCCAGTGGAGGGTAATAAGCTGAACGTTGATGGATCATGCACTGGGGACATCATGCGAGGAGGGTGGGTGCTACGCGATGGCATTGGTATGATGGCATTCACTAGCCATTACGGGAGGGGGAACTCGGTACAGGAAGAAGCCTTGGCTGTTCTCTCAGGGGTGTCACTGTGTATTGATAGAGGGCATGTTGTGGAGCAGATTGAAACGGACTCGAAAATTGTTCACGATGCATTTTATGGGCGAGGTATGACACCATGGATGATTTACTACACTATTAGGAAATGTAAGTCCATTATGGGGAACAACTTTAGGGTAACTCACACCTGGTAGGGAGGGAATAAAGTAGCAGATTACATGGCAACTCTTGCGGTCCCTGGGGATACTATGGTCTGGGTGGATAATGTGTCTCCTATTAGACCTGAGGGGGTCAATTTTATTAGGGTAGATGCCCTTGGGTTGCATTATTTTCATCCACCTTAGGGGGGCTCTCATTGGTTATTTGTAGTTGGGTTTTTCTGGAATAAAAATCGTAATGTTTCATGGGATTCCAAAAAAAATATTTTTTTAGAAAGAAAACAAAATTATTTTATTTAAAATCGAAATACAAGATTCAAAAATTATAAATGTCAGCACTTAAACTAGACTTTTCAATCTTTCTCATGAATCAAGGAATACATGATTCATAACCATTGGTTGAATAACTAAAATGGTTTAATTCATATATCTAGGTCCTTGTTCTGTATCTGTGGAAAAATCAATAGTGAGTAGGGTATTGTTCAAGAGATGATCCAGCTATTGTTTTCATGTGATGAAATAAGTATGACTGGATTACTTCAATGGAAATTATACTGTAAGAGTGTATTTAGGGAGATGGATCGAATAGAATTTTGATGTATGAAGGACATTAGGTAGAATACAAACAAGAGGAATATTGAAAAATAGTGGTATGTAGATCCTACAATCATGATTTAATCGAGTGTTTTAATGTGGTTAACAGTTCCCACATAATGATCGTACATCAATTTTTTTTTGATTCCCACTAACATATTAGCTAAGCGACGACATTTAAGCATGAAAATAACTAACATGACTTATACGTAGGCCCATAATGGAATTCAACACCAAACCCAAAAAAGCATCCAGTAGTGACCCACCTAAAATATGCACCAACAAGTTGAATCCAATGCTATACCTATGTCACATGTGAGGGGACATGAATCCCTTTTCTGCTACTCAAGGACAATCATGGATAGAACTCTCCACATGGTAGTATAACTTGAGTCCCATAATGTGATGACAGGTCCCATAGCTTGGATTAGATTAGTTGGATAAGAACTACCAAAATACTCAAATGAGTTGAAATGAAAAAGTATAATTGTTCAAAAAAATTTATCTTCCACTCTTAAATGAATTAATTATTTTTATAATATATTCAAATTGATTATTTATTAGAAAAAAGTAATCAATGATTGATTTTACAACAAGTATTTTATAAATTATATATTATTAGTATAATAATAATATAACATCTATAACAAAGCTAATAAATATAATCTATTAAAAATAATATTTAACTCAAAATCAACGAAATAATATAATTAATATTCTTTACGACTTATAATTATATAAGAAGTTCAATAAGAGTTTCAATAAACACTTGAAAGGGTATTCAAATAGAATTCATATATAAATATTTGTTCTTAAAAATAATTATATAGTAAACACATATAATTTTTAAAACAAGATCTTCTGAAAGAAAGGCTTCGTCATTTAAAAAATGTTATATTTAATTTTAATGAAAATTCATTTACAAAAATAATAAACATAGAAATAAATATGGCTCACTATAATATACAAATATTATTTCTTATAAGTAAAGGTAATATTTTATATTCTATCTTAATTTATCAACAAAATCTAAAATTATTAAGAAAATATACATATTTATACATTATTTAATATTAAAAGTAAAAAAATAATAAATAAACATTTATTAAAATAAAACTATGATTGGAATTTCTAGGGCATTATACATTACTTGGTCAAACCCTTTCAGATTAATCTCCTTCACCTGGAGTGCATCCCAACCCACCTTGGTGGATAAAGTGGTTTTCCATGAGTCCTAATCCCTCTAAGACTTTAGGAATCTAGAATTAATAAGGACAAGAGGAAGGTAAACCATCCCAATCAATGATGGTATAATATCCAAATTCCTTATACATTTCATAAGCATTTGGGATATAAGAGGCGTCCTTGGAGAAAGAATATTACCTCGTCTTCTTGCCCTATCATTATATTCTTGCTTATCTCCACCTTTAGTGACTAGTGGACCCTAGAACCGAGTCATTAGATTATCCAGCTACCCATCAATATATGACAATATTCAGGGTCCATACACAACTACAAAACTGGCGTTTAACATTGCTAGAAATGGATTTTATCAGCGCTAGAAAAGAACTCAAAACATGAGAGAGTTTAAAATCCATAATCTTTTATCAACACTTTTAAAAGTGATGATAAATGAACCATTTATTAGAACATTAATTTACTGCCACAAAAGGAACCATTTATTAGTGCTAAAAAAGCACTGATAAAGGGACATACTATAGTGTGATATAATAACACACTGCAACACCATTGCAATATGCTGTAACAACACACCACAACCTAAAAAACAAACCAGATATCATCAGAAATAAGTACCAATATAACATTTAAATGAATTTCAATTTAAAACAAAAACTATAGAAAAAAACACTATATTATAGACATTTCAATCATTGGTTTATAAAATTACATAAATACAAATTATTACATACATTCAAAAAAATCAATGATTCTTTATCTTTTAATCCTAACCGGACTCATGTAATTACCAAAAAAACACCCCTTATCAAGAAAAAGAATGGACCTATATAAAAAAATTCTTATGTTAGTAATAATATAAATAAAAAAACTGAAAGTGTTAATTTTAATAAAATTAATGTCAAATTTAAATAAAATGATGCACTTAGAGTCATATCGATCAAACTATGAATCAGATTGAGGTGTGGCTAATTCCAAATGATTCAAATGACTTGTGGATAATTTTGCAAATATATAAAAACCATCTAAATGTATTTTCTCTGTTTTCAATAAGTTAGTTGTCTTTTTTACTAAAATTCAAATTTAAACAAGAAACACACACTTTTGACTCATTCTGATCACATCATGTATCAGTTTGATGTGAAAAAGATTTAAAAAAATCGCAAATGACTTATGAATTTTTTTAGTAAATTATCATGAAAACCAAATAACATTTTATTGGTTATTAGTGAGTGACACTTTCTGAACTAAAATGACGATTTTCAACTGATAATAGACAATTTGAGTATTACTAGTCACACCATGCATATTATTGATGTGTGATTGATTTCAATATATTCCAAATGACTTAAGGATCATTGTACTAACATTTCAAAATAACATGAATGTGTTTTCTTGGTGTTGAGTATGTCACCTGTCTTTTCCACTATAATGCCATTTTAAAATTGAAGCACGGACTTTGACTCGTACCGATCACATTTTGCATTGGATTGAGGTATAAATGATTAATACTCATCACAAATGGCTTATGTATAATTGTTTTTAAAGTATTTAAACAATGTGAATGCGTTTTATTGGTTTTGAGTATGTCGGTTGGCATTTTTACAGATATTGATGAAAATTTTAAATAAAAACAAGCACTTGGAGTAATACCGGTCACATTGTGCGTCAAATTGAGGTGCATCTAATTTATTAATGTCTCAAATTACTAATGGATCATTTTTATAATGTATCAAAACAATATGAAAGTGTTTGTTCAGTTTTTAGTTCGTTATCTTGTTTTTTACTAAAATTGAGGTCACTTTAAAATAAAGATGTACTTAGAGTCATATTGATCACACCATGCATCGAATATAGGTGTGGATGATTCCTATATTTCACTAATGACTAATGGATCATTTTAATAATGTATCAAAACAATATGAATTATTATGATAGTTTGGAGTACATCACTTGTATTTTTACTAAAACTTTATTTTAAACTTGAAACACACACTTTGACTCATATAGAATACATCGTGTATCCGTTTGATGTGTGAATGATTTATACACATCATAAATTATTTATTAATAAATTCATTAAAATATAAACAATCAATTGAGTGTGTTTACTCATTTATGGTGAGTGACACTTGTTAATGTCAAATATCAATTTTAAACTGATAACAGACACATTGTGTCATATCAGGCACATCATGTTTCAGATTGAGGTGAGGCTGGTTGTTATACATCAAAAATGACTTATAGATCATTTTATTAAAGTATAAAAACACCCTGAATATGTTTTACCAGTTTTAAGTATGTCATTTTTCTTTTTTACCAAAATTATTTTCAATTTTAAATAAGAATATGTTCGTGGAGTCATACCGGTCATATTGTGTGTCATATTGAGGTGTGGCTGATTCCTACACATCCCAATGTCTCAATAAAATCCCAACTATAAATGTTACGATAATTTCCATTGAATTTATTTGTTTAAATTCAAACATTTCAAGAAAATCTTCAAACAAATCACATAAACTCGAAAAAAATAATCCACCTCTATAAGAAAGAAATTATTATGAGTAATATTAAAATGAATGAAATTAAACATTAATATTAAATAAAGAATTACTTCTATATACAGTGATATTACTATGAAAATATCAATATTTACTTTTTGATTGAGTAGTGAACGGAACATGAAGTAACTTGATAAATTTCAATACTACAGGGGTGAATGGTTTTAGGGGAGAAGAAGTATATAAAGGTTTTTGTGTAGAAAGAAATGAAATATAGATATATCTCCCTAACTTGAAAAAATGAATCCATATTTATAAGAAAATGATTATTATGTGATTAATATAAAAAATAAATAAATTAAACATCTATATGAAATAATACATTAATTTTATGGAATATGATTTTACTCTGAAAACATAATGGTTAACATTGTAATTGAGTCGAGGCAACATCATTTCCCTTAATGAAATAGTAGTGGAGGGAACATGAAGCAAGGTGCTAAATTCACCATAGTAGGGGTGAAATGGATTATTAGGGAGAAGAATTCTATGGGTGTTTTGGTGATGAAAGGCATGGAAGACGGACACAACACCCCAACATCAATAAATTAATCCACCTATATAAGAAAACATATATTATATAAGTAATACTACAAATAAATAAATAAAACATAAATATTAATCAATATATTAATTTTATGGAAAATGATTTTACTGTGAAAACACCAAGATTACCTCTGTGATTGAGCAAAGACAATGTCATTGATCTTATTAAAAAGGCATGACACATAAATATAAATCTCTTAAAATAAATGTTCTCTACAAGGAATAATGAAAATTAAATCAATATTCCATTATATTATTTTATAGTAAAATAGAGAATGTATATCACAACATTACGATTTCATATTTCTAAAGGATTTCATTGATTATATTTTGTTCTGTTAAGGGATTGGTAACATCATAATATGTAGAAGACATTTCTGCATGGGTAGTCAAGAATTTAATTTAAATTATGTTAATTTATTAGAGAACATATAATAAAATGAGGAAAAACATAATATATTAAAAAAACATTTTCACACTATCATTGAACTCTTTTTATTTTTTTAAAGGTTTCTAGGATTTGGTTCCTGTATCAAGATCCATATCCCCTCATTATGTTACCCTTTACTATACAAGACAATGTCTACATTGAGGACGATATGAACTAATTGTTATTTCCCAATGAAAGGGTCATCCTTGACTGAATTTTCATCTGAATTGATATTTTTTAGTCCCTTATAGGAAAATCAACCAATTATTATTTTTTGGACCAGGGACATAAAATAATTGCACTAGTTTGGATGCCATTATGAATGACTCATTTTTTCTCCTTCCATGCATAAATTAACCTTCACAAATCCTATTTGATCAACTTTGAATACATTGATATTGTCATCCCATTTTCAATGGAAAAGAAGAACTTGACATATTGTATAATCCAACTCAGATATCAATTTGATAATTCCAAAATATGACATATTTACATAAATTAGATTTTTATTTTTGGTAATAGATATGTGTATCGCTTCAAGATCAATCTTAAAACCACTGTTTTGCATCATTATAAAGTCATCATGTTCATTTTTATATAATGTATAACCATTAATTACAAATCCAAAGTAATATATAATATTTTTTTAGTCCTATGGCTAACCATTAAATTTGATTCGCAATTAAATTAAGATTTTCTGACAACTCCCTATAAATTTTCTATTTGAACCATCATATAAATTATTCATTATTTTTAGTTGATATCCCTCATTCAGCCTTTGATGGATTCAAATCTCTAAGAATTTCTTTGTGGGATAAAATGTATGAGTCCACATCTTCACTATTATGTAATATGTGATGTTGTGATTCCTCCCTCTCTATTAAGGTAATTATAATGAAATATCTTTCAGAAATCCCTTCTCTGAAAAAGAATTCACTGCTTTGAGACATTTGGATACTGATGGTTTTACCATATAATATGTAATCAGTACAGAATTCAATATATTCTTCCACAATTTATCATTTTTCAATACAACATTTAGGACATCTTTGATTCATGACATACCCTTTAAAAATATTCATATATCGTTCAATGGGGTACATCCATCTGTAATAGAAAGGACCACACAGTAGATACCTCTCTAACTAAGTGAACCATTAAGTGGACCATTATATTAATGAATTATGTGGGTAGAAGATATCTAATTCACATAATATTACTACAGTCTCTTTATTCATGATGGGAAACGTTGCTGAGTATATAAAAATGTGATATTTTACATTGAAAAATAAGTAGAGTTGGGTAAATTTACTTCATAAATTTTTCAGAAGAATACATTAAAAAGAAACATGCATTAAATATTCCATGAAAACATGAAATTAATATGATTTTAGTCCTTGTAACATCAAATTATTCATTAGCACAATATTCTTGTTATTTTATCAATACCCTTGTGGAACTTGTATATGAGAAAGAAAAAAAGAAAAATGCAATTTTTCCTATCTAGATAGAGTGTACGCTGCTAGAGGAAGAAAAGTATGCCTTTACCCTTCACCAGTTAGAACTCATCCTTTATCCCCACTTCAATCAAGTCCAACATATCATTGATTCCATATTTCATTTTTCCACGAACTTTTAGTAATGTTCCAATAATACTACCAGATACATTTTTTTCTATAAGCATGAAATCATGAAAATTCATGACATACAAAAAATTACAAAATGGTAATTCAATGAAAATTGATCTCTTCTTCCAACCTGAATTTTTACGGTTTTTCGAAAATGGTTTACCTAAAATAGTGTCAATATTTTTTAATTTATGGTACAATTGATCAGTTGTTACTAGATATGATGTTTTAACTTGTTTGATATTCCCATTGAATGATGTTGTCTAGTATTAGTATTTACTTCATCAAGGTAAAATTTTTGGATTTCCTAAAAACAATGTCTTCGAGGAATGTTTTAGCTGAACCGAGTAACTGTGTTTTTCAAAAATGGGACACCCGAATATTCCGTTAACTTTATATCCTGATAAATTTATATAATATGGGAAGTCATTTATCATTATGTACAACATGTCCCTCAATGTAAATTCATCACTTAAATGAACATCATAAATTGTAACACATGTATCCTACAAAAATTTTAGATATTAGATCAATGGATCCAAATAGAAATCAATATTATTTCCAGGTTTCATTAGTCTAGATATAAGTAGAGAAAAAATAATGTATTTTCCTTTCATGCATTACCATGGTGATAAATTATAATTTACCAACATGATAGGTCATGTACTATGAGTATTACTCTATACACCATAATGATTTATTACATCTGTAGATAATGCAAGACTCATCTTTCTCAGCTCATTTCCAAATTAAAAAAACACGTAATAAAATTTCTTCCATTGACGATTATCTGATGGATTATGTAGGTTCCCATATTTAATTATTGTATCTGCATGCCATGTTAATTGCCTCGTGGTTTCCTGACATCCATATAGTATTATAAACATTGGAATGATATGAAAGTACCATTCTGATTTTGATGGATTTGATTCAATTTTCTTATATCGATCTACATCACACTTATGGAATTTTATGATTTATTCATGGTCCTTACAAAAGAATATGCAATCATTTGGACAAGAATTTAATTTTTTAGAGATCATTACCATTGAACATAACATTCTTTTTGCATTATTGGTTTAGATTGATTGTTTATTTTCCTTTGGTATCATATCATTCATGAGACCCTGTACTTTTGTAAAGCTAGTGTCAATCCATCTGCTGTTAGCTTCCAAATTATATAACTTCAATACTGCTGAAAATTTTGCATATTTAGTACAACCAGAATACATTGTATTCTTGGAATATCTAGTTAACTTCTCAAACATATTTGGAAAATCATGAAGTTCATCTTCAATTTCAATTTTTATTTCATCGATGTAATCTCCATCATTATTTACATAGGTATTCATATCAAATGTCTCATAAATGACATTATCATCCAAATTACTATCCACATTAAGTTTATATCCATATTAAATCTATAATTTATAGATTTAATCTATTCTATGTCAACTCAAATGTTCTTCCAACTCTTCCAAACAAATTTATCTTCAATACCAACAATGTAAACAAGGACATAGGATTTAAGAAGGGTCACATGCATTCTCTCTCACAAACTTGGTGAACTCTTTATCTCCATATTCATGTTCATTTTTAAAATGATTAGTTTCATCCATTTTCGATTCATATCCATTCTATTGGGTTCCTGAAAGATTATTTTTTACAATATATAAATTATTACACATAAGATATTCATTATCATAGGTGAATGTTATAGAAAATTATAATATTGCAAAGTCAACATTTGATTGCTTCAATTAATTTTGGTATGTTTAAGAACATGGGAAACTGGATTTATGAAAATAATTACAAAACAAATGAAAAATTAAACATAATTTGTAATGAAAATAAATAAATTCTCTTCTTAATTTGGAAATACAAAACCATAATATGTCAATAAATAATTATAAAATCACTCTTACATTATAAGATCTCAAAATTCATGCACACACACACATAGACAAACACACATATATATATTCCCCTAGAGTCCATCTCAGTAGGTAGTAGCTTTGTGGGTTCTTAGTGAGGTCTCAAGTTTGAGTCTCATCAAATTATTCCATATTGGTGTAAAGTATGATTTTCATTTTATTTCTCTCCCTCCATGAACTATTGTAATTATATATATATATATATTTGTATAAATATCATTATAAAAATAAAAATAAATTTATAAAAATATATCTAACCCTAATAGTAGAATATCACAACATGGTAAAATAAATACAACCCATTAAAATTTTTATGTCAAAATATATATTGTTTATTGATGGTATTAAACACATTTTTTAATGTTAATTTAGATATGTGTTAATTTAAATGAGGTTTTATTTAGATGGAAAACATTAATTTTAATCAGTTTAAACTATTGAATGGTTGATAACCCATGTGAGAGGACAAGTGGGAATCTATTTTTTAATGGAGACTCCATCTATTCCAGTTATATGAGTTCAATTGAATAGAAAAATGATGTCAAAGAAGGTTGAGTAATATTTTTCAATGAATTTTGTAACAAAATTGAAATTGATATGTGTTGAGAGACTTGTCTCGTCTCAAAAGCGAAAGAGGATTGATTTTTGAGATAATAAAAATGGGAAAATCATTAAAGGAATTCATAAAGGGGTGGAAATTTAGTCCTACAATCATCACCAGTTAAAAAAGATTTTTTAAATTTTTGGACCCCTAAGACACAATCCCACTTAAGATGATATTTAATTCGTCACATTTATTGATGACATTACCATAATTAATAATGTTAGGATTATAAAAAACAAATCTTATTTGGTGGATGAGTTTAAGATTTCCATAAAAATAGTTTAGAATGAACTAGGGATGTGTATCAATTATTTCATTTCTAATAATGAGAATGAATTCACCAATGTATACAAAAAACATACCACAAATAAGGACCGTAGCGCAAAAAAATCCATATTCAATCAAACAACGGATCACAAATAATTTTTTCTATTCATAATCTAAAATAAAAAAAATAGAGAAGGACCAGACCACAAATCGTTATTCAATCAAACAATAGATAAAAAACAAGTCATTCTGTTCATAATCTATAAGTAAAATTATATAGAAGTACCAGACCATAAATAACTCATGATATCATTAAACAAGAATTCAAAAAAGAAATTAAAAATACACAAAGAAAATCACAAGGCATACCTCACTAGGTAGAAGAAAACATGCATTCAAAATCCTAACTCCAACCGAACTACGGATGTCTGATGGTGTTCTAGTAAATGGAGGCATTGGACCGGTGGGATTCAACCATCGATTAATCAAGGAGGATCTACGACAGTGGGTGAATTATACAGAAAGGATATGATATCGTGATAGGTTCTCAAATGGTTTGGTTTTTTAAATAGATCTTGAGACTTTTATCAGCACTTACAAATAAGTGATGATAAAAAGTCCTTTTATTTGAGCTCAAGTAATAAGTGTGGATAAAATGAATATTTATTAGTGAATTTTAGCACTGATAAAGGTAGGTATTTATCAGGGATAAAAAATCACTGATAAAATCTGTATTTATCAATGCCAAAGTTTTTGTGTGGATAAACATTCATTTTATCAGTGATTTTTAGTGCTAATAAATTGTCATCTTTATCAGCATGAAAAATCACTTATAAAAACCTAACATTATGAGAGCTTATTACATAAGAACTGATAAATTATTTATGATTATAATTACAAAGAAATTGTAAATATATGTATATACTTAGTAAATATGTATAAATATAAATATAGAAATTATTCCTTTTAAAATACATTAATAGTGATTTTATAATTATTTATTTATAATTATATAATATTTTTCTGAAAAATAATATCTATATATAATTTTATTTGCATGCATCCATATATGTTAAAAATGAGTGAAATTGAAAAAAATTAAAATAAGTACACATTAACAATATTGAAAAAATAGATAAGGTTTTTTTTGCATTGTATATAAAAGTTCATTAATTACGTATATGTGAAATAAATATACCACATATTTGATATATGTTAAATTGAAAAATCAAAAGTCACATTCAAATATATATCCATTACTGTATGAAATTAGTCATTATTTTTAATTCATATTAATTTATAATTATAAACCCTTATTCACTAAACATATGAGTATTTATTTTACGGCACATGTATATATATTGTAATATATAAATCATATTTATATAAATTAATATATATATATATATTCAATATATAAAATTTATTAACATTAATTTTCATAACTATTAAATTAAAAATATTTTTAAAAATTAATAATGTATAATCAATTTATTTATTTTTATCAATAATTATTTAATTAATAAAAATATTATTAGTTTTTTTAATATACTCATTTTTTATTATTTATATATTTATTTATTTCATTTTATTTGTTCTATCATTTATCAGTGCTAAAAAAGTGATGATAAAATATATCATTATCAGTGCTAAAAATAAAGTACTGATAAAGGGTAACCATTATTAGTTATAAAAAAAACTGATAAAGGATACCATTTATCAGTGCTAAAAACAAAGCGTTGATAAAGTTTCCATTTATCAGTGCTAAAAAAAGTGATGATAAAAAAGATAAATTTACCAGCGCTTTCTTTAGCACAGATAAAGATGTCATTTATCAGTGCTTTTTATAGCGCTGATAAACATGAGCACTATTAAATGTGTGTTTTTAGTAGTGACCATATTTAATCATGACCCCAATAACAATATCTACTACTGTAAGAGTAAGTTATATACTTTCTTTTCTTATGTGAACATCAACTAGAATTGACTCTCCATTGGGCGCCATTCATATCCCACAGTCTATGGTGGATAAAGAAACCTTTTATGGACCCAATAAAATTTACATATATATATGAAAGGTACATGTACCCTATAGAATGTATCCTTATCTATTCCGACAACCTTAAAACCCACTCTAAATCATATTATATATTAACATGCTTTATGTATCTATGTTGATTCATAAATGATGGTGCCGGTTGGGGCATCATAGGATGTATAGATGAATTAGTTATTCTAATTTAGAATTTTTCTGACATGTTTATCATTAAGTTGGAGTGTCCTAATTCCATTTATTCAATGATGGAGTGGTCAAAATTTGGAACCTAAGATTAAAAATTCATTGATAAACTGATATCCCCTTGTGGGTTGTGAACCAAACCCACCACACTTGAAAGGGACTGAATATCCATAATGAGGACTTTCCCTATTGATGCACCAAATATAGTGGTACAATATGACTAGAACCAAAACTACCATGACAATCCAACTACCACATTCTATTTGGTTTCATATTAAAAACATCCCAACCATTACCCCAACATGAATCTAGTTCCATGGGAGGAAGAACATGATGATATAAGTCACTAGGAATGTCGTGATGTAGAGTAACCAATCACTATAAGGATGACCTCCCAATCCTATTATTTGTAGTGATATTACAACAATGTCAAGTAGTAGGAACCATGAGGCCAATGGGACCTACTAGTGGGGGAGGTTTGAGGCCTTCTTGTTTGTGTCTTATGCTTGCTTTAAATAATAAAATATTTCACCTATATTCTAAAAGGGGTGTCGATTCATGGGTGGAGATCTTCACACATAATGTACCTATAAATATGGTGTCATTACCTTGTAATCATAGATTTCCTCTTAGAGTTATCATATTTAGAATCTAGGTGAATACACACATCCTACATGTCATATATAACTAGAGTTATGATGATCACTTGTACATTAAAGGGGCCTTTTCTGAAATCTCAATGCACTAGATGAAAGTTATTTGTGTTTGGGGTAAATTATCTAATTAGGTCTAAAATGATGTGTTTTTAAGATGGGAGAAGAATTGTGAGACCCAGAAAGCTTAATATAGACACAGTATATTGAGTTCCTGTACAAGATCCCCACAGCCTTGTAGTCTAGCTTAAGTCGATACCAAAGGATCCTCTAGACAAAAGGTCCTGACTAGATGTGAAACATAGTTTTTGGTCAATAATAAATTTATTTAATATGGAACCATACCTATGGAAGTATTAATTGGGTATGCATCATCTTTCTACTAGGTTCAAGGGAGTATACCCCATGACATAACCCTATGAGAGATTGTCTTCTCAGATTAAACACATGGTCATTAATTTGTTGGTTTGATCGATATCTCAGTTATGGTTGATATAATTGATTTTTTGTTTCATAGTCATGGAGAGATGATGAAAAAATTAAATAATAACCCAAATCCATATATTGAAAATCTGTACAATGAAAATTAGTCTTAGGGTCCATGTTCAATGGGCTCTAAGATTGTTTTATTCCATTGTAAGACATGATGGCATTGGACTACCTCAACACTATTGATCTTTTCTATATACCATGGGGCAACAGCTCGAGCACACTATTCTTGAGTCAATGACAGAATAAATCAAATAGAAAAAATTTGAATTTCTATATTTTATTGTATCACCTATGAAAATAACATATTACTTACGTTATACCCAATAAAAATTCCATGTAAGAAAAAATCAATAAAGGATTCACTTTGCATAGTTTGCATGTGGTTAACTTTTTTCACTTGTGGATTCAGTTGTTTTCAAAGGAATGTTTATTAGTGTAGTCAGTTGTTCAAAAAGTATGGTTCATTCATGGAGAATTGTTCACATATGATTTTTCAAAAATAATAGTTATCTAGATTTGGATTGTTATGTAATGAAATGAGCCCCTCTCTATGACTTTTATAGGGAAACAACATACACTAACTGCATGGGAGTTAAATAATTTACCTCAATTAATTGAAATTATATATTCTTAATGTTGATAGAACCCAATTATGATGGGGTGATTTTAGACTCCCCTAAAGTTATTATAATCAATTAGACGATCAAAAATTTATGTTGTGAATTTGGATAAAATAAACCCCACCATGAAGAATATCATTTCTGGAGAGTGGGAGTTTTTTTGCTACAAGATCACATGACTCATTTGTTATTTCATTGTTCCTTTACAATCATTTAATAATGATCCTATACGGTTTCCTTATTCCATAGTATCCAATATACATTTTTAATGTCCCAATGGAATCAATTTTTGGCTTTTTTCTCCCTTTAAAAATGAATTTCATTTATGTATGGTAGATGAATATCCTATAAAATAACTTGTTTCTTTCACAAAGGCTGGTAAATGTTTTCACCCTAACATTAATATTTCATAGTAATATACCCTATGGTGCCAAAAAAATTCAAATGTGACTATATGTTATTGAAAGGTGTCCCTAATAAATATAGATGAACACTTTTAAAAAAGTATCCTTATTTTCATCACCCTGATTTTCGATGCCTAATTCACATTGCAGAATTCAGAGATGGTTGAGAAGAAACACTTCATTTTTTAACCACATTTGGGGGATATTTTGAACCAAATATAGGTAATAAACAAAATACTAGAAATAGAAGAAACTCAATAGGGCCTTCCATATAAGTTCTTCATAAGGTCATCTGCGTAAGTCCGTTGCAAAGGACATTTGTCCAGGGAACCCTTTAAAATATTTTGTGGTGGGTGCATGTGTAAAGACCTTCATAAAAAGAAATTTAAAATATAAGCTCAAAAAACAATGTACCTTCATGTAAAACCATAATTCAATGAAAATGTGGTGGGGGAGGGGGGTTTATGAGGATCTTTTGAACCTTATCCCAATGGAACTAGGAAGAGAAGCGTATAACCAAGGGATAGTCTCTTTTATGAAGCAATTGAATTATAAGAAACTAGGATTAATTACAACCCTCATTCTATTGTATTATTTTACAAGGTTTGTTATCTTACAAATTACCACATTTTCGTCACTTTTCATAGGCTAAGTACCCTAAACCACCTTCCAACAAGGCATTATCCATGACCTCCTGAGATACGTGAGTGGGTTGTGCACATTAGAATGTACCCCATCAAAAATTTATTACCTTAATAGTGAACAATAATTTTTTTTAAATACCAATCTGATATGAAACTCAATAAACCTTCATGATCATTCTATTTACCTTATTATTTCTTCTGAAATTGTTTTATGGAATTCATTGGGGTAAAATTTGGTTTCATAGGTGAATACGGGTTTATAAGAGCTCAATTTTTGTTATTTAAAGGCTAATTTTTTTTCATGGAGTTTATTTATTTTTATATAACATACTCATATTTCTTTGGTCATTTCTCATTTTTATTTAATTTTATAGCGTTTAAGGATTATTTGGGAAAATAATGTAGTAAAAGTTTTAGTTATGTATATTTGTCTCTAATGAAGCATGTGTATAATTTTCAAAACATGTTTCTGTGGAAATATTTACATCGATTGGAAGTGTGGATTTTGAAATTTAATGAGTTTATCAATCCAATAAAACTCTAAAAAATAAAGGTATTGGGTCTATAAATGAGAAAATATTGTCGTAAAACATGTAATTATATGGTGGTTATGTTTGGGCCATTTCACGTGTGACTTACGAATATATCCTACATTGGAATAAACTAAAAAATTTCGTACTCATAGAGACTACGACATATGATAAAATGCTAAATATTATTAATTTATGCACACGACTTGGGTGACATTAACACTGAGTTATTCTTACATGTGTTATTTGATAGTCCCACGTAAAAACATATCATAATTATATAGAACATATTCTTATATATTATAGTATTTTTTTTAACAAAACACACTAAATCATTTAAGATGTTACAATACTTTATTTTTCATTCATAATAAAATATTTCCAAATTCATAAAATAATCGTATATAGATATTTTATCTTTTTAGTGAATATATAATACATTAAAGAAACACTCACCTGAGGCTTGTATAAGTATAGTAACTTTGTTTACTTAGAAAAAAAATTCTATTTCGTGAAAGATTTTTAACATCTACAATAATGATCTTCCCACATAACAATATTATTATACATACCCTAAATAAAACATTTCTTCAAAACCTGAGAAAAGAAAACATAAGAAAGGGTGATCTTATATCCTCATTAAGGTTAATCAAGGGAGATATCAACATATAATGATCATATGTAAAGCACACATGATAATAAAATTATAAAACCATAAATTATATATAATATATCATAAAATTGAGTCATGGAATAAATCATAGAAGTTCATAAGAAAAGAATCATAATTTAATAAAGCAACATGATCCATGAGAATATAACATTGGCATAGAAATTTTTTTCTTCATACACATAAGTATAGAAAATAATTTCCCAAATTGTTCTAGGCTCGTTGACCAAAAAATAATATTGGATTAGGTTCACTCCCCAAACTATAATAGTATTCAAGGTTTACACAAAATATTTTCATAGGGGAAAGAGTCCCTTACTAAGCATGTCTCAGTCACCAATTCAATTATTTTTATCTCAGGTGATATCAATCATTACCCAATTTATCATAGGGAGATTTAGGCCCCACCCATCACATAATGAGAATCATACATATGTATTCCACAAGATCTCAAAAGAATTCATAATATCATAACCAATTAAAATAATTGGGTTTCTTAAGAATTACATCATATAATAACCCATTGAAATTAATTGGGATTTGTATACATTTCATCATTTCATCTTAGCATAACACATGAAAAAAGAAGTGGTTTTCATAATATGTTTTTCATAGTATGACCAATTGAAATGAAATATGTTTCATAATAATATTATCATCATAAAATTAAACCATTTAGAAAAATAATAAGAATGTAATCCATGAATCATATCCCCCGTAAGTAAAAAGAAACATGAAAGGATTCCATATTATATGGAAAATGATTTTGAATCGACACTTGGAACAATTATGAAGGATAATAAATTTTTCTCTAAAAATAACTTTATAAAAAAAATTAATAACAAATTTTGGTAATACCTTTCACTAAAAATAAATATTTTAAACTATATAGGAATATTTAAAAATCATTTAGAAAAGTTCATATGGAAAATATTCTTTCTATTTTAAAAATCACTTTTCAAAACAAATAATTCATCAAACATTTTTGAAATCATTTGCATTTAAAAATAATATTTGAAACATATAATGGAAGATTTAAAATAATGAGTTGGTGATGATGATGGAAAATACCATTCATGCTGTACATGTTAAAACTAATATTTCATTCACATTTTTGGTAAAATCCAAATGGGCTTTGATTTTCAAAATGGAAATATTATTACTTTTAAAATAATTTATATAAGTAAAAAATGGTTAAAAATTTCTTTAATAAATAATTTGGATTATTTTAAAACTTTTTTGAATTTTATTTACAAAACATGGATATGGAAGTAAAAAAGGCATTCATTCGAATAGAGAAATAAGGGAAGGTTTATTTACAAAATTATTTTGGAATCTTGTCTAAATAAAGAGAAATAAATTAAGAAAAAATAAGTATTCTTATGAAAAAAAAACATAGGATAGTAAATTTAATTATTTTTTTGAGACATGAATCATAATATTTCATCACTGGATGCATAGACATAAACAATCTCGATAAATGATGAAATTATATCATAAAAACTTCACCACATTGATAATATTGAATCTTAAGCCCCATGAAAGAATAAAATTAAATGAAACTTATAATAACATGAGAATAAATAAATTAATTATATTACATATCAAAGTGATTTTATATGAACCTAATAAATAAATACAAGTTCATAATAAAATATATGTCCCAAAGAAGAAAAATTAAGGCAAACATTCCATATTTCTTTGAATCTTTTGAACAATCAAACACATGAAATAAAAGTCCTAATATATATATATAAATCAAAATAAATTTATGGATAATAATCATAAAATAAATTTATGGTAATTATATTTACCACATAAAATAAATGGGTGGTAAATATGGATCATGTCTCATGGAAGTAAAAATTGATATGAAAGTCCCTTATCATAAGTTTTGACATCCTTCGTACATATTGAAACCTCCATTATAATAAATATAAGTTCATTATAAATCTATTATTGGGCCAAAATAATAATTATAATATTATATAGAATATACTAATCACATTTTATTAGCCATTTATCACCAATTATTTATTAAAATCACATTTTGGGTAATAACTACTTTCTTTTTTATGTATATTTTGACCTGTTATTTTTTTCATAGTATTTATTTGATAATGTTTAAATAATTTCCATAATTTTAATAAAGATATGTTTATCATATATATTTTGTATATATATATTTATATTAGTCTATAAATTTTAGAGATAGAAAATGAAATACATCATTCACAGAGATGGTAGGTCGTACACACACATGAACATTGTTTACATTTTCTCAATATATTGAAAGAAATAATGATAAATAATAATTTAAAATTATAGAATTGTTTTTATTTAATATATATATCACATTTTTTCATTAAACCCATATTTATTACCTTCCATGTAAAGTGTGAACAAATCACATCGCTTCGTGAGGGTGTAGATCGTCTTACACACGAGCAACATTATCGTATTCCCACAAAATGGAATGTAAATAGGTATATGTGTTATGATAGTTAAATAATTAAAAATATGTTACATATATCATATATATTTATTAAATCTATCTTCATTAACATCCAATTAATATAGAAATGAAAAACACATCACATCAGTTCATGAGGCGGTTGTCCACCATATACACGAGTGATGTTATTGTTTTCCAATAGGTTTTGAGGTAGGAAGGTATATGTAGTGTTATAATTACAGAGGTATAATAATATAATAAATATAATATATAAAAAATTATATCGATCATTATAACCACCATGAGAGGTGAAAATAGAAAATGAATAACATCAGTTCACGATGCGTTTATCCACTATATACAAAAATGAAGATTTCATTTACCATTTGATGCAAGAGAATAATAATTTAAGTCATTCCATTAAAATAAAAAAATATAAGTATATAAAAGACGAAAATTTCATTATTTTAGTATGGTTTAATCAGAATTGAAAAAGGTGGAAGGAGAAATTAAATAAAATGCTTGGTTAGGGGCCTTACATCTTCTCAAGACAAATTATTTTGGTTTGTGATCAAAGGATTATTAGGATGTATTTATGAAAAAAAATAAGAATTATAGTTTTATAGGATATAATTAATTATGTTATTTTTTTAGATATTCTCCGAACCCATTGGTTTTGGAACTGTGAAGAGGAGAGTAGAGGAGGAAACCTTTTATAAGTATGTTGAGTGGTACACTTGTAATTCTACACATGAAAAAATGATCCAAAATGGTCTATTATAAATAATAGAAGATATAAGGTCTAAATAGTTCCATAAAATGGTATTTTGACAAGTTTTTTTATCACTTTTAACCCTTATGGTTTTAGTTTAACCCCCATAAATCCCATATTTAGCTTAACCAAGGTAAATAATTTTTACTATATTTACTATTCATTATAGTCAAACATTAATAAGAACTTATTAGATAACATAAATTATTATTAATAAAACTATAGAATAATTTTTCTCAAATTAAATTCAAA
Organism: Viscum album; assembly: GCA_963277665.1. NCBI lineage: Eukaryota > Viridiplantae > Streptophyta > Magnoliopsida > Santalales > Viscaceae > Viscum > Viscum album. The sequence continues at coordinate 157,397,771 of OY728138.1, forward strand.
TAATTGTAAAATTTTAATTCAAAATTAATACAACAAATGTGATGAGAAAATTGTTTTCGAAAGATAAAATGTTCAAACGATAAAAGGTTTTTTATATCAAAATTAAATATTAAATTTATTCCAATGAAATAAATTGTACTAATATACATATTCTTTTAAAAATTTTAATTTTAAAACCATATTAATTCATTATATATTTTTTAATTTTATTAAAATTGAATTTTTTAATAAAAACTAGTATTTTTTACTATTCAACAAAAAAATTATCCTCAATGAAAACAATAAAAGATTTACTCTAAGTTAATTTTCACATGATTATTTGAATTTTTCTAATTATTTAAAATACATATTTACAAAATCATAACAATATAATTATTAAATATGTACACAAAATGTGACATAACTATTTTTTAGAAAAACAATGTTTTAAGCATAAAATTGGATTTATTTTATCTCAAGACAAGAATACAAATAATATTAATGTTAAATATTAGATTATATATGTAGAATATAAATTTCATTAACACAATTCACCAAAATTGATTCTTTTAAATTATTGATAAAAATAATTTTTTTTAAAAATATTCCTGTTTTCCCAAATGGTTATTACTTTCATTTCTAATTAATAAGTCACCAAATAATTAATTTTATACACATGTTTAAGGAGTATGTTTTCATAATTTATTTAATCTTATCCATTATTGATATTCTAATGTCAATATGATTACATTCATATTAACTAAAAATATTTTAATTATATGTCACATTTTGTTTAAAAAAGGTGTTTTGTGTAACACTAGATAAACCTGATATTGCACATAACATAATAAAAACTATTTTTTTTACATAATTGAAACTAAAATTAGTCTTTTTAATAATTAATAATATAAAAAACATTATATTTATTTGAAAAATTAATAATTTGAAAAATATATTGGTGTTACATTCTAGCCCCTTAAATAAATTACGTCCTCAAAATTTGAACATGTTCTCAAAAAAAGTGGTTTAACATTTGAAAACCCCTTTGGGGGAAACCACAATATAAAAAGGATTAATAAAGATTTCTCTTGAAAATTGAGAAAATATGTGAGAAGGTTATCTTGAAAACACCTACGAGGTTTCCAAATATGGGAACAGATATGGGAATTGAATATTTGGAAATGAATGAAACAAATAATATCCAAATATTGATGGAGAGTGCTTAAGATTTTTTATCACAATAAATTGAATGATCATGTGAAAATAAACTATCAAAAAACCATAAAACAAATCGGTGTGAAAAAAGTTCATTGATATCATAAAAAAATATTGTAATATGAAAAAATTTTATTTCAATATATTGTAACTAATGTTGGAAAATTTTCAATGGAAGGTATACTTACTTTATTTCATTCCTTTTCATTAGAAAAATATCATAATTTGGTTATTATTTGATCAATTTAAACATCATCCATTACTCCAAGAAATAAAGATGAATTATATTTTCCCTATGGCACAAGTGAATCATAAGATCAAAAAAATAATGAAAATTCATTCCGTATTTTTTTAGTAATTATTAAAATAGAATTGTTAGCACATGTTATCCAATAACAATAAATGTTTAACTTAATCTATTTCACTAATAGTTAATCTTAAGTCACCTCTATATTTATTTATAAATTGAAATACAAAAATATAGAGTTATGGTCACTAAATTTATAAAAATAACTTATAATTAATCCATGAAACAACATGAAGTATATATTAATGTCACATACCAAATATGTGAATACGTAGATAATATATTCTCCAGAAACCCTGAAATATTTATAATTACCATAAAAACTTAATGAAAACATACACACTTTTAAAAATTAATTCTTTCTTAATTTAATAAATAAAATCATAGATTATTTTATATATACCATAAATCAAAAAATGTTTTAAACTACATCAAATAAAACATAAAATACTCTTTCATCAAATCATTAAAAATTTCAAAGGTAATCAATACTATCCAATTTAATTTATTTATATCAATCATCTATTCTTATAAAATAAACATTAGTTTCTCAACATCATGACCATATTAATGGTTATCTTCCCTTAATAAAAATATCACATTTCCATTTAATCAATTTTCTTCACCATAAATACCATCTAACATATTATTATAAATCCTAAATGAAAAAATACCATAGAATAATCCATTGATGTTTCATGATACAAATTAAAAAAATATGGCTGATAAAAATATAATTATTTTAATCCTAATAAATAAACACATATTTCATTTAAATTTCTATATACATCATTATCAAAGCTTCATCATCTTATTACTTAACACCTATTTTATTTCATATGTCATTTATAGTCTCTTCATCATTATAAATATAACCATTACTCATACAAACATGATGATTCTATTCATGAGATCTCCCATCAGGACGACGATTTTCATAATTCATAGACTTTTCATTGTTTTATTTTTTAACAATTAATTATATATTTGGAATACTATTATTATAATCATGTTCATTAACTTAAATTTTCATTTTTATCTTATATTACTTGATTTTGGTGCATATTTTACTCACTGAAAACATATTTTTGATCCAAAAATACATCAACTTATGTGACTATTCTCACATTTTCTATGAAAAGGAAACTAAATATTCTTTACACCATGATTTACATAAACAAAACTCTCAACAGACTATATCCTTATATTATTTGGTGAGTTTGATAGTTGGATAAGGTGACAGTTAATAATTATATATTTTGATAATTTATTAGAAAGAATTAAAATATCCTTCACTCCAATCATCATTTTATTTGGATTCTTATAAACACATTTTATTTCACATTCAATGTTAATCTGGTTCCTTCTGGTTCCCACTATTGACTAAAATCATAAACAATATTGTGAATAACAACATTTATAGTGGGAAACTACATAATCATGAAACATTACATATAGAATTTCCAAATCATGCCACCTTAATTTTAGTCTACAACACCTAAGTCTTAACATAGGTCATTCATATTCATCATATATTTAAACACTGCATGATTATCTATAATTATTTTATGATTTTTTAAATCATATCCCCTAGGATTGTCAAACTAGGTGCGTAGAAAGGCCCATTATCGTACACCAGGTGATGATTAAGTCTAGCTCAATGCAACCTTTTGGTGTTATTACCCCTAGTTTCCTAGGTTCCATATCCATCATCACTTATAGTATCCACATAGGGATTAAATTTCTTTGAAAGGACTCACTATATCCATTAATAAAATTCCATGAAATTTTCTTTTACTTTGAATAATCTTTGGACTTATTCATGGACATATCCTAAGAAATATCTTTAGAAATATCCCTAGTGATCTCAATAATGTTTTCTCATCCTATTTTCTAATTATTATCTATGAATATCCTATAATAACAACTATAAAAAGACAAACATCTCATATATATATATATATATATAATATCTCTTTATATTAAAATTAATTACATTTCACTAACATATTTTTGAGGATGACATAGGTATACTGCCTTTAGAAACATATAAATAAATATTTTTCTTTCCTAAAAAATCTTTAATAAATCCCACAAATATCATCTAATATTGTAATATTCTTAGATATATCCTACTTAAAACTATTATTCATAACCTAGTGAAAGGAAACAAAATAATGGGTAAGATAAGATGCTTTGAAAGGGTAAAAAATAGAGATATCAACATATCGTGAGCATAAGGGTATGTGAACATGATAATTACATTTGAAAACCATAACCTTCATATAATAGATCATAAAACCGAGTCCTATGATGAATAATAGTATTTCATATGACATAAATCATAATTTAATCAAATAATACGAGTCATGGGAACATTCCATTGGAATAAGAAATATATTTTTGTCTTACACAGAAGCATATAAAATAATTTCCTTAGTATCTCATGGATAATTGATAAGACTATCATAGTGGATTTGCATCACTGTCAAAAACCGTCATAGTAGTCAAGGATCACTCACAAGACTATCATAGTGGACATAGTCCCTTACAGAACTAGTTTAACTCAATATTCCAGTCTTATTTATCCCCTGAGATATCAATATTTATCCAATGTATTGGAGGGAGATATAGGTCCTACCTTACACATAATGAAAATTATATGTATGTGTGTTAAAATACAATACAATCATCATTATATCATAACCTATGAGAAAAATTAGTTTTTTATGAATTACATCATAGAATATCACATGGAAATGAAATGGGTTGTATATATATATATTTCATCTTTTTATCATAGAAAGACCCATGAAAAAATAAATGGGATTCATAATCATTTTATCATGGTATAACCCATGGAAAAGAAATAAGTTTCATAAGATTATTATAATCACAAATGTAAACCCTTCATAGAAATAATAAGAATGGTATCCATAGATTATATCGCTAATAACGAAAAAATAACATCAATGTTTATCATCATAGATGAAAAATGATTTTGAAATTATAATTGGATCATTTCTTGAGTAAAAAATCATTTCATTGAAAATAAATGTTTAAAACTAATGATTCATAATTTTTTTGAAATTATTTTCATTGAGAAAAACATGAATCTTATAAGAGATGATTTAAAAATCATTTAAAACCTTTCTTGAAGAAAATAACTATTCCATTTTGAAAATAACATTTTATAACTAAAAAATCATAAAACTTTTTTTAAATCACTTTTATCTACAAATATAATTTAAAAAATATGAAGGAATGATTAAAAAATTAATTTTTTCATGACAACATAAAATACCATTCATGTCATACACATTAAGAAAAATATTTATTTCACATTATTTGTAAAATATAAATGGTCCTTGTTGTTGAAAATGACATGATGATTCATTTTAAAAAAAATTATAAAATTAAAACATGGGAACAAATTTCTTTAATAAATCTTTTATAGAATATTAAAACATTTTTATAAAACATGGATATTTAAGAAAAAGGGTTTTCGACTGAAGATAGAAATAAGGTTGGTTTTTTATAAATATATTCTTTTGTAATATTGATTATATACTGATAGAAAGATAAAGGGAAAATATTTATTCTCATGGAATAAATAGGGGATAATATAATTCATGAGTTTATTTAGAGATGGATCGTATGATTTTTTTATTGGAATCATAAACATAATCAATTTCGATACACAATGAAAATGTATAATAATACCCTTAAAACATTGGTAACTTTGAATTTTAAGCCCCATGAATGAATAATTTTTTAAAAAAAAATAATTTTTCATTAGAATAAATAAATTCATGACATTAGATTTTAAATGGGCTATATATGAATATCATAAAATAATATAGGTTCATAATATAACATATGTCTCAAAGAATGATAATTGAGAAAAAATCCCTTACCACTTTGGTAACTTATGAGTAGCAAACCACATGAAATAGATTTCATAAAATAGATTCGTAAATGATAAAAAAAATAAGATAATAATCATAAAATATATTCATGTTAAATTATATACATTATATAAAATAAATGGATTGTGAACATGGAATATGTCTCATAGAAATAAAAAGTTAGAATAAAATCTCGTAACATAAGTCTCCAATCCCTTCATACATTTTAAAACATATTTTATAATAATTATAATTTTATTTAAAATATAATAAACAATAATAATCATATGTATCATACCATATATAATTTAATTATGTCTTTTTTTTACCCGTCTATCAACAATTACTTTTTAAAATCACATTTCATGTAATCATTACATTGCTTTTCATGTATGTTTTGATTTATTATTTTTATTGTCTAATTATATTGATCATGGTTCCAATATATATATAATTTTAACTATTATATTAATATCATATATATTAATTATATATATATATATATTATTCCATAAAAGTTAGATATAGAAAATGAAATACACCGTTCTTGTAGATGGTAGGCCGTATAAATGCATGAATGTTGTTTACATTTTATAGAAATATTAAAATAAATAATGGTAAATAAAATATTAATATTAAAAAATCATTTTTATTGAATATATATATATATATATATATCAAAATTATTTTATTATAACCACCCTTATTAACTTATATGTGAAGCATGGACATATCACATTGCTTCATGAGGCAGTACTCTGCTGTACACAGGGTAGATGTTATCGTATTCCTATAAAATGGTAATTAAAGAGGTATATATAATATCTTAATTATAGAAGTATAAATATTTTAATAATATCATAAATATTTATTTAATATATATTTATTACCATCCATGTTAAATAGATATTTAAAAATATCACATCGGTTTGCGATGTGGTAGTCTTCTATAAACACGAGCAGCATTATTATTTTCGAAAGGGTTTGGTGGATAGAAAGTAGATGTGGTATTATAATTATAGAGGTCTAATAATATCATACATAATATATATATATATATATATATATATATTATATCCATAAATATATCCATCTGTGATAGCTGTTGATAGAAAATTAATAACATCGATTCGCAGGGTCATAGTCCACCGTACTTAGGAATAATGATTTCACATCCCCTTCGATGGAAGAGGAGATAAATTCAGGTAACTAAGTTAAAATAATAAGATATCAATATATTAAATATAATGATGTTACTTTATCATCATTGTTTAATAATAATTCAAGGTGGGGGAGGAAGAAATAAAAAAAACAATCTATTAGGGGCTTTACCTCTTCTTCATAGAACATCTTTTGGTTTGCCCTAAAAGAATTATTAAGATGGATTTTTGACCAAACTAAGGATTATAGGATTAGACTAATGAATTAAGGAATATATTTCGGCATTAATTTTATATGAAAATTTGTTTTGGATGTGTGAAGACGAGTCGATAGGTGGTGGCCTTTTATAAGTGAGGTGAGTGGTACACTTGTATTTTTTGAAAAGAAAAAGAGGTACCGACATTTATCATAAGAAAAAAAAAATAAATGAGCTATTATTGAATATATAATATATATGTTCTAAATATTTCCATAAAATGGTTTTTTTAAAACGTTTGGGTCATTTTTAACCCATATATTTTTTTTTAACCGTCAACAAAGCCATTTATACGATAATCCTGAGAAATAATTTCTATTATTTTTACTATTACTTATGGTAAAAAATGTTGTTGAACTTATTCTAAAAAATATATATTTTTTATTCTAAATATGGAATAAAATTTTCCAAATTACATTTATTGAATTGGAAAAAAAATTTAACATTAATCCGACAGACGTGATGACAAAGCAGTTTTCCAAAGAGAAAATGTTCAAAATTTTAAAAGTTTTTAAATAAAAATTGAATATTAAATTAAGTAAAATGAACTAAATTGAATCAATAGATAGATAAATTTAATTATTTTACATTTAAAACCATATTACTATATATTTTTAATTTTTTATATTCTTTAAATTAAAGAAAAATTATTAATAAAAATGATTATTTCGACCATTCATCGAAAAATTTATCTTGTCAAGATATTATCAAAAGTAATCTCTAATATAATTATCAAAATTATTATTTAAAAAAATAATTTAATTTTTGAAATGAATTTTATTATTTTTGAAAGAATTAATTTAAAAATAAGATATCAAAATTTGAAAAAAATAATTTTTAGAAATAAATAGTGTTTAAAAGAAAACATAGACTTATTTCATATCATGCATTGAAGACATATAAAATGCATTTTAAATATTATTATAAATATATAATATATAATTTTAATTAATATAAATCACAAAAATTGAATTTTTTAATTTATTGATTAAAATAGTTTGTCAAAAAAATATATCCTCTATTTTCAGATGGTTCTTATTTTCATTTCTAATTAATTGGTTACCAAAGAATTAATTTTTTATAAATGTGTAAATAATATATTTTTATAATTTATTTAATATTATTAGTACCCACCATTGCAATGGATATGTGATGACTTTCATATTAAATAATAATATTTTAACATTTTCACATGTTTTGTTTAAACATGGTGTTGCATGTAACACAAGTTAAAAAAAATATTGCAAATAATGAAATCCAAACTTAGTGAAGCATGTAATAAAAGATAAAATAAGTGTTTTATGTAACACAAAAGATCATAAAATTAATTCTTTTAAATATTTTACAAAATCTAGGGCTGTTACATGATTCATGTTATTCCTTCATTTCAAAAGTTGATTTCAAGTATCAAACAACACGACATAATTTGATACAATTATTAAGTTTTTGATGATAAATTAACACATAGTAATTGAAAAAAAATTATTAGAAACCTATTATTCTATGATTATCATACATGAAACCCAAAACCAAGTGTAATTATAAAATAAATAATTGATGATGTGTACCTTACATTGATGATCTGCGACTTCTATACTTAATTTATTCTTGATGAAGATCGCAAGGAAAGACCTTCAGACTATTTTATCCTAGGTTTATCCATGGGTTATACCACATTATCCATCATATGTGCATACCCTTTTCACTCTCAGAATAGATAATATCTAATGTTGTAATGAGAGGAGAAGAATGAGAGCACTAGGAATGAGACATTTAGACAATGCCTGATTAGGCTCTCGTATCACCATCTCAATATAATTGGACCCTTTTATAATACATTAAGAATTTTACTTGAAGTTGATTCTTTTAATTGTACATTAAATTCATGAGGAAATTTCATTCATCATTCATACATTAATCGAATTGATTCATCAACCTCCCCAACACTTCTTCTTATAGAATAGTCATATTAATGATTACCAATGTTGAGGAACTCTTGAATGTAAATATTTAATGTTCTGTGGACATAACAATCATATAATATGATATGATAAATTAAATATGAAAATATATCATATTCCACACTTTATGATAGGCCATACCAAGGAATACTATATATATCAAACCAGTGAATGTTGTATAATCTAACATTCCTATATATTATAATATATTATAAGGAATTTTGGATTATCTAATTTAATAAATTCTATTTGTGTTGACATAATATTCAACTTACTAAATCAAATAGATGATTTTAACTTAGGGGGAGTCGTTATAATGTTCTTATAGGCTGGATGAGAAAACATTCAAAAGAGATGGTATAATTGAAAAAATATTTTGACTCTTTTGAGAAAACATATGAGAGGTGTGATTAATGTAGAAAAACTTCAAAAAATATCTAACTATACTAATATAACAACTAATGTGGTATGATAAATTTAATCCTATAAAAAAAGTATCAATCATGAGAAAACATTAGTTCTTGAGATGGATTTCAAAGTAGTGAATTATAGAAATCCATAGATAATTATTATGTCAATACTAGTGAACTGGGAACTCATTATAACCCATGATACACCTAATGGGCATTATCATTCTCAATGGGCTAGCAAAAAGAACCATTGGAATTAAATGATAATTTTTTGTAATGATTTGACCCAATAAATAATATTTAGCACTTAGTAGAATCATATCCAAATTTTAGAATTTTTGATCCCTACATTGTAAATCCATTCCAAATCAAATAAGAAGACACAAAATAAGAACAACCAAAAGTGGGATAACAACTCAAGATTAAAATGCAGCTAGAATAGAAGATAATATTTTCCATAATATAAAAATTCAACATATTTGATTTATCTTTAATACAACATAAAAACTATGTACCTGACATGATATCCATTTGAACTTTTAGTTAACATCTATCAATAAAACAAACTCATTCCATGAGAGACTGTAACAACCCAAAAATTTCCATAATAAAAGAAATCATGTTCAAAATGGCTATTCTATTATGTATTACAGTAGATGAAAAATAAAAGTACTTTTACATTCCATTACACATAATGAATTTTTATCGACTATCGTAACTAAAAAAAATAAATGGTTATAAACAAAAAAGAACAATACACTCACTAATGTATACTCCATAGGATTGAATACTATAATTAAGATCACTGTTGATATAAAAATATTAAAATTAAATATAATGGTTAACAATATGATAGAAATTATCAAGTTAAGTGTATAAACTTTATAAGTGATGTATTGATGATGAAGTATGAGAATCATGGGGTATATATATATTATTTGTGTGTGTGTGATGAGAAACAAGAATATTAGAATCTGATAGTTACCTAAACATTCACCAATATAGATGTTGGTCAATATGTACATTGGTCAATATGACCATTGGGAAATATAACCATTGGAAATAGTTTATATAATGGGTAATGATGAGATATAATTGATGAAAAAATGATAAATGGCGACCTCATCAAATTGTATAATTCCTTTTTAATCCCATTTATCAAAACAAGGGAGGAAGGATGTGTCATAGGGGTTCACCCTTGACGAATAACACTAAAACATTCAACAATTAATGCTCAATTTGAATCAACCATGAGACATGTTCAAGTTAGTGGAGATCACACATAGATAAATGCTAGCTGACCCCATGAATGTACCACCATCACAAACCTTACCATTAGGTCATATGATGATGTATTAAGGATTTATATATCTAGATTATAATATTATATAGTGAAATTTTCTTTTAAGAAATGAAATATATTTCATTCCAATCCCCAAATCATTATTATTTTATTTAATAAAATAAACATAAATATAAGATGAATATGATAAGTATTTTTTGTATAAAAATAAAATAGATTTTAATTTTTGGAAAATATATAATTAAAATAAACTTATATGAAAAATTCATTTATTTTAAATAAAATTTATTTTTATGGAATAGTCATATAAATTTTTTTTGTTTAAATATTAATGATATTATAATTTAATATTTTTCTAGATAATTTATATATGTGTCAAAAGTTTATTATGTCATAAAAATGAATATTTTTTAATAAATGAGTGTGTTATTTTAAAAATTAAATATATAAAATTTATATTTCAATTTTTTGGATAAAATGGATTTCATCTTTTAAATCATTAAAAAATTATCCCATGAATATTTTTTTATAATTTTATGAGGAAGTTGAATTTTGAGGTAAAAAGTAAAATATAGTATAAACATATAACATATATTATGACATCATAATGATATAAAAGTCATGTTATAAATGCATAAATATATTTCTTTACTAATTTTTTAATTAAAATAATGTAATTTTAAAATAATAATATTATTTTTAAAAACCTATAAAGACCCTTCTAAAACATAATGGATATTTTATGATTTTTAAAATAAACATTTATCAACATGACTTGCTTCCACATCATCAATGATATTATTTTAATGTGTATGATTCCAAAACTATTAAAATAATAAAAACCACTTCTCCTTGAAAAAAACCATGTCAAAAACCATCTAAAGGAAAATGGTTTTGTATTTTCTATTAACTAGGTGTCTAATTCATATGTTTAAAAATAAACAAACAATTATCCATTTTTTCTATAACACATTACACATTCCCCAATTTCTATCCACTCTAAAAATTTTTATCATGAATTTAATATCAATTTATCTCCCTAGAGTCTTGAAATAGAGTTTTTTAAGGTTCTAAGAAGATCTTTCCTAGCTTTATGAAGAGACGTTATAAGCTAAGGAGTTATCTCTCCCCCCTTTTCAACTCAAAAATTTCTATTATATGATTTTTTTATTTCGAAACAATTACATGATCATATGTTAATATAAGTTCCTTACTTCAAAAAAAAATTTGATACTAATTTTATCATTAAACTCTCCCTTAAACATTTATGTACACCTGTTATACTGCAAAAATTATCCCTTGATTTTCCACGACACATTTTTTGAATACCCATCCAAATCCGCAATCTGGGGTATTCATCGACACATAACTAAAATTCATTATCTGGAGACTTAAATTGATGAAAACCATATTTCCTACTCAGGGGAAAAAATTTGGAATAACATTTTCATGATATATGATCTATGTGGTACACATGAATTAAAGAATATGAAGATTTCATATTAACAGGGATCTAATGAATTTGGTAGGGAATTAATCTCAATAAATAACATAATTAAGATACCTTGGTGAATATCCATGGTAATATGTTCTATGACACATTGGTTATGACCCTTGGTGATATGATTATGAATTTAGCATCATTATGTTATAGCCACATTTCCATGTTGTTCCTCATGTGCTTATAATCATGCTCTTATATTATTCCCCATGTATTTACAATCATGAAATATTGTGATTCCTCATGAATTATTGATTGTAACATACTTCATATTTCCTTTTTTAACCCTTAATGGGATATATGATCACCCTTTTCTTTACGGCATTCCCGCAGAAAATATTATATAACAATGTGAACTTGGATGGGATTAAAAGAGGCATTCAAGGACATTAAATAATGTTTAATTTTAAGTTTTTCTTATATACTACATGTTTTATGATCCTAGTTTCTAATAAATTAAAAATAAAAACTAAATTTGAATTTATTAATGGGATATTAAATTAAGGATTATTCTATGAATAATTGATTAAATGTTAATTTCACCATAGGGACCAAGAACCAAGCCTGGACCTAAAAAAACGTGGTTATACCAACTCTGAGTGGCACAAATAGGTTGTGAATATAACATATCAATAGGAAATCACTATAGATTTCATTAATTTCCTTTTTCAAAATAGTACTTAGACACTTTTTTGGAATATAATTATAAAAATGGGTTTATGCTTTTAAGAAAAACTAATAACAATATTTTCATGAAACATATTTTAATAAAACCCATAACATTAGTAAAAGATACATTTAAAAAACTTTCATAAAAGAAAAAAATTTAACCCACTTTTAAAATCACCCAAATAAGAACTCCCAATGAACAAAAAATTAAACCTGAGAAGAATAAATAAACAGAATCAATGAAATCGGCAATGTAATAGAATAATAATTCTTAAAGAATCAATATAAAACCAAAGGAGAATGTCACATGATAATAATAAATCATAAAAAAGTAAAAATATTATAAAAAAGTGTAGAAACCCAAGAGAAAAAAATAATATAAAATAATGGCTAATTCCTAAACATTCCATGAGGTGACCCTTGATGTACTCGTGTAGGTACCATTTTCTGTCATATCGATGCTTTCATATGTATACAACCAACTCTCTGCACTAATATAGACTCACTAGTGGAACTTCACTATTGAATCTAATAAAATGGGTGATTTAGTTTATAAAATTATGATGAGAGAGTAACTATTTCTATACCCCTTTCTAATATTCCTTTGATTTCTATAAAGTTATAGTAATAGGAGGTGAGGTGACACAAATCGAGTATAATTCAAAACCAACTTATCACAATAATATAACCTCATCCTACCTTCTTACACAAACCAATTAAAACACACTTTTTAAACAAACCCATTAGAAAAATAATTCCATAGTCACATAATTGGTTTCCTATAAAACAATATTATTATAGAAAATAAAACAATGTTTCATAGAGTATTCGACATACAACACCGAGCTTAAACAACCCGTGAAATATATAAATGTTATATCCAAACAGTTGAATTGGATAATATAAATAATGTTAAATACTTTAATATATATATATATAGATAAAAATTTATCACTCAATATAAATCAATTTTATATTTTTATTAAATAATCAATAAATTTTTAGTAAAGTAATTTAATTGTTTAAAAACATGTTTTCTTTAAAAGTGATTTTTATTTCTTTTCATGAAAAACTATTATAAATAATATTTTAAATATTTTAAAAAAAATATTTTATCAAATTGAATTCATTTTTAAAATAGGCATATCAAAATTTAATTTGGGTGGAATTTTTGGATTTTAAGAAAATATTGTTTTTTATTGAATAGTGAGGAATGCAATTTGTTTTGTAAAAATGTTATTTATTTTCAATAAATTAATGTTTTTAAATGTTTCATTATGTTTAAAATATAATTAAAAGTACCATATGAATTATTTAGTTATATTTAATTCATTTTATATCTTTTCAATCAGCTTTATATTGAATTTTATTATATTTTTTTTCATTAGGTATAAAAACAGAATTTTTCTAAAAACTGTTTTAATGTGAATAATGTTTCTCCTTTTTAATAAATTAAAGCAACGTATAATGAGAATTAATTTAAATGAAATTTATATATTATATTTCAATAAGTATTATTTGTTTTTCATGCAATAATTATTATTATTCATATATTTGATATAAAATTATATTTTCATTGAATAATACACTTCTAGAAAACATGATTTTCATCATGTTTGTGGGTTTAATTTTATATTTATTTTTCCAGTATTGTAAATTTAATTAGGTAAAATGGATTCCATATTTTTAATAATAATACTTTATATTTTCTAGCAACTTCAACTTAATATTTTTCAATATTGAATAGTGAAAATGGTATAAAATAAGTATCACAGTTAGGGTAAAAATGGGTTTAACAGGGATTCAACTAAAATGATAAGGGTCAAAAGGACCTAAAAATTGTATAAAAAAATTTTATTGATATATATTAACCAATAATATATAATTATATAAAATACTACATTTTGGACTCTTGTGTCATGTGAAAAACATGGGTACACCTTTTTCTGTAAAAAATTTCAAGTGTGCCACTCAACTCACTTATAAAATGTCACCCCAATTCGCCCTTAATGACACCTTAAAACCATTTTGGTTTAATAAATACCTAACCCAATTATTTCCAAAATTAAATAACCTAACCCTAGATTCTAGGTTTTTGTCATAAATTGTTTCTTTGAATACTTTAGTTAAAATCTTAAAGAGGTGGTCTAAGAAGAGGTCAAATTCCCAACAATGGATTTTTGTTTTATTTCTTCTCCCACCTCCTTCAAATATTAATATAAATGATAATATGATGAATAAATCATATCCTATATACTTAGATGTTATTATATTAATTAAATAACCTAAATACATATCCTCTTACATCAAATGGGATACGAAATCATCATTTGTGTGAATAGAAAACTACCACCTCGCTACCTGATGTCATTCAGTTTCCATGAACACTGCTCATAAATTATTTTAATTATGTATTTATCTTATATATATTATATTTGTAAAATTTTATTTTAATGGTGTTATTTTATCACATATAAATTTTTAATTACCATTCCATGGGGGATATGATAATGTCGCTCGGGTGTTCGACACACTACCGCCCCTCGAAGAGATGTGATTATTTTTTCAGTATAGCTTTACAAGGAAGGTAATAATCATAATGTTAATAAATATATGTGATGTAAAATAATAATTATTATTATTACAACCTATTTATCATTGATAAAATAAAATATATTCTTTAATTTCTTACACTAAAAAATGATAACGTTGTTCGTGTACATGTGAACTACCACTTCCATGAAGTGATGTGTTTATTTTTTTCATCACCACAACCTAGAAATGATATATATATATATATATAAGTATATTTAAATAAATAGTATTTTATTTACTATATTAATATCATTATTTGATGATAAAATAAAACATTCCTTCTTCTTATAATGATCATTTAAAAATGGAAACATTATTCATGCGTACATACGACCTACCATATCTATGATCGTGACATAGTTAATGTTTCGAAAATATTTGCATGATTGGTTTTAAAAAATTAATTTAATTATAAAAATGATTACTATTTAACAATTATTATTCTATTTATGTTGAAATAATGACATCTTTGGCCACATTAAACATACTGAATCCATCTTGAAACAATGAACTAAATTCCCTCAAATCTCCCAACATGGAATTAACTAATTAAATATTATAATATGTCATCAAAAAGAAATAAAATCAATGATTTAAGTATAAGTTATTAGGCATGGAATATATTATTAGTAAATAAAATCTTTTTTATAAGCATATTATAAAGAAGTGAAAGGAAATACAAGGAATGTATGGACATGACGTAAGGGTTTCCCATCTCACTTTTTTATTTCTTTATGTCATATTATATATTCACTAATTATTTGTATTTTTGGATGTATATGCTACACCTTTTATATTTAATATCATCAATCCTTTTAATTTCATTGTATTTTAGGTTACAATTTTATTTATTTCATCCAAGGGGATTTTAATTGAATATTATCATGTTGTAAATAATTTCCTAACTGAATTTATTTTTATTGGGTTATATTACTTCTTCATAGTATTTCATATTATATGATTATATGTGTAATTATTTTTTATTATATTATTCCCAATTTATACTAATTTTTGGTGTATTTACATTTTCTACTCATAAAATATTCATTGATTAATTATCAAATTCAATCGTATGAATTTTGTAACAGTTATTCATATCAAATTATCTTTCTTTGAGACATACATTTATGGTGTGAAAAAATATTAATTTTCGAGGTGCATATACTAAACATTGATATTTTTTATCATGAAACTACTTATGTTTAGCATTTTTAAATTATATTTTGATATTATTATTTAAAGAGGATTACTATTGAAGAGTTACCATAACAGGAATGTCTTTAAGTTACAATCTCTTCCTTTTGAGATTTTTTATTTTCAAGGTTCATTTAGAGTAAATACTATTATCTTATTTTTTCTAAACACATATATTTATTATAAAATGGATATTAATATTATTAACAATTTTTATTTCCATATTTTTCTATATTTTTAAAATAAATATCAATAAAGTTATTTCTAAGTGATACAATTCTTTTATTTTATTTTAGAGCAGTTATATTTCTCACAAATATCTATTTTTTAAAACGTTTTCAAAAAATTTCCACTTATAAAGATAAATAACTTCTCAATGCAATTTTAAAAGATAATTTATTTTCTTTTAAATTATTTTTAAATGATTTTTCTTAAGTTTTATCAAATGGGTCACTTTTGACTCCATTTTTCCAAATATTTTGAAAAGAATTTTTATTTTTAACAATTATGACATGAATGGATTTTTCCACCATTATATATCTTATTTTTGTTTAAGTTTCCTTTTTTATATATACATTTTTATTTTAAATTAAAATATTTTTCTCAATAATTTTTGAATTTTTAGTTTGTAAATGTGAATTTCGAAATGAAAATTTTATTTTCTTTAAGAATGGTTTAAATGATATTTTAATAGTATTTCCATTCATAATCATAATGTTCCCTTGATGTTATTAACTATTAAATGTGGATATTTTTTTTATACCATACTAATTCATTCTCTAGATGGTTTATGATTGTTTCAGAGATATTTTTTATTTAACCTATTTCTTTTCCATGGGTTAATCATGTTCTAAATTGTTTTTTATGAAAAATATTTGTTTTCCATAGGTTAATAATGTTTAAATGATATTGTTATAGAACCCATTTATTTTTTATGGGTTAATCATGTTTCAAATAGAATTTTATAGAACCCATTTCATTTTCATGGGTAAATCAGGTTATGGAAGGAATAACGATTGTTTTTATTAGTTTTACGATGAAATGATTCCTCTATATACATTATTTATGGTTCTTATAATTTTTATTATATGGTTGTAACTTTATAGTATCAAGAATCCCAATATAGATTATACGATGGGTGTACCTAGATATTTATCCAATGAAATGGTTATAGAGGTCGATCGTATGGTTATCACATTTGTAAGTTTTTCATACGTGTTCTATGAATATGTTATTCCAAGATACAAACACATTTTATTATTATTTATATGGTTATAAATGAATCATTTGATCAAGATTGATATCACATTGCTCATGATTATTTTATATTATGAATATTGACTTTGTGAAAGGATTATGTCATGTTTTCATGTTTGATGATCCATTGATTTATTGGTATGAATATTTTTATTTTATGCTCATGTAATTTGATTATGTCATTATACCATTAAATTCTTCTTATACACATCGATTCCATTAAATTGTTAATGATTTCATTTACCCTTACTGATTATTTGATCTAACCCTTATTATGTTTCATTTTCTCGAGGTTATAAAGATTAAGATTAAATAAATTATGTCTATAAAGGGTTTTATATGGATAATGATGATGAACTAATGTGGAATATGAAATCCGGGTATTGTGGGAGATGTTGTTTATATTTTTGAACATGTTTTTTATGAAACCATAATATTAAGAGTTTGTCCTTATTATCAAAAACTATAAATCTAACAGGTCCTAGAGAATATAAATAATCCAATATTTTCATTTTGGTGTAGTTAGTTATGGAAAGAGTAAACTGGTTCTCATTTATCTGTATAAAAGAAAAAAATTCAATGTATAAGATTTTAGAAATGGATCAATGACTATGGGTTTGGGGATGTAATAGTTAGAATCAGATGAGTGTTTAGATAACTTTAGAGATTAGGTTGTTTTATTGTGTGGTAATCTAAATAGTTATTAAAATCATCATAGGTAGATAAGATTAAGAATTATTATGATTAAAAAGTATTAGATTCCACTTTTGAGGTTATTTGGGATATAAGGTTATTTATTTATTTAATTATTTCGTTATAACTTTTGGTGTTACAATTGAATTTTGATTATTTTTTTATTACTTCATCGTATGATTATCTACTCAATTTAGTAAAAAAAAATTACATGTGATAACCATTATGGTTGTGATTACTGTATAAGGACATGTGGAATAACTCTATTATCCCTTTTATATATATATGGTCCTTCAAAATTAGATTTTATCACTTCTAGGATGAAACAAATATTCAACATTGATACTCATCATTTGAAAAAAAAGATGAGATTGTGATGGAAATTGATAAAAAGATAAAATTAGACTCATCAAGTAAGTATATTTCCTTATTTTATTAGTGTACATTGTAATGGAATTACTAAACTATAGGAAAATGATTTTGATTTTTTTTTCTTATTACCATCATTTTAGAAGATATCAGTAACATTTTTTACACCGCTTTGGTTTATGGTTTTTTGGTTTTTAACTTTATATTGATCAATCACTTTCTTGTGATCAATGATCTCCGTCTCTGTATATCATTATTTTGAATATATTATTTTATTCCATTTAAAAATATTCAATTACCACCTATATTATCCTATTTAAAAAACCGAGTATGTGATATTAAATATGACATTCATACATCACTTTCTCTTTAACAAGATGATTTTTTATTTACCATTTTTACGATGTGGGTATACAAAAAAGGTATATTCTATTGTCCAACCATATATTACTAAGATGAAGTTAAAATTGAGTGGATTCAATTTATTATAGGAGGATTTAACTCCCTATGATTTTATAAAAGAAAACAATGTTCAATAACATATTTGACTTGCAACATCGAGCTTAAATGACTCATGAAATATATTACCATTAAAATATTGCAGTTAACGTTCTAGGTATGAATAGTATTAACTACGTTATAATATATATATATATATCTTCCTCAATATTTATTATTGATAAAATTTTAGTAAATAATATATCAAATTTAGAGGCCTGGTTTTTTCCTTTTAAGAATTTGGAATATTTTTGTAGATATTTCCAGAGCTAGGCATTGATACGAGATGAAATTTTGAAGCCTGATGTTCCTGAAATAAATTGTAGAAAAATATTAAGTATTTTTATAATATGCACATGTCAAATATGGGATATCCCTCATATGGTAGTTCCGATCAGAAATATAATCCCACATTTGAGTCCGGAACAAGTTGTTTACCCACAGAGGGGTATAACCATTTTCAGTACAGAACTTCTAAGAAAAATGCCACTCAAGGGAAAAATGGAAATTAAAATAATTAAACTTAATTATTTTATCTCGAACTCCAAACCCAATGACATTCAAATGGGGATCAGATTGAGAATCCAAGATCTCTATGAAGTTTACAATAGGATGTTTAACATAGGAGCATCATAAAATGTAGAGGGGTAGATTTTCTGGATCCCATGCTTGTTGATGCATGTTTTTGTTAAATTCTATATGTATGAGATTATTGGTGTGTCCACCATTTTCATCAGATCTCTCTATATAAACTTTATCTCTCTCTCTACTCTTCA
The DNA here is from genome assembly GCA_963277665.1 of Viscum album. Lineage (NCBI taxonomy): Eukaryota > Viridiplantae > Streptophyta > Magnoliopsida > Santalales > Viscaceae > Viscum > Viscum album. The sequence continues at coordinate 157,417,823 of OY728138.1, forward strand.
TTGTTGTTCTTCATCGAAGTGAGGAGAAGACACTACTAAATCATCGGAGGAACGAAGTAGAATCACAGCGCGCTTGTTGATGACCAACAGATCGAATCCAAGTAGGATTATTGATGAATTTCTACACACCAATTTCAATTTTTTTTTATATTTTTTGGTTTTTGTCGACAATTTCATCATTTTGATTATTAATGAAGATGGACAAATGAACACGACCACCATCTGAGCTCCATTTCAAATCATTCCTTTAAGTGTTCTTTTCTATTCTTCAAGATAAATTCTGACCATGCTGAAACATCCCCGAATCTTCGAGATAGGGCTGTCGTTGTGAAGCCCTCGAACCGAGGATACTGAAACTAGTTTTGTTTTATTTTTATGACCCCTAAAGTGGTCCTGGAATCATTCAGAAGGTGTAGATCCAGCAAGGGTTGCGGCTAGAGGAGGCAGTGGTTTGGTTAGGTGCGGATCATGGATGGCGGTACTTGGATGTAGTGTGGTTGTAGTTGTGTCTGACTGGCGAGTAGAGCAGGGTGCAACGATGGATGGTGTGTGGCTCAGATGACTGGTGCAAGGAGGTACGGCCGACGCTTGGTAGAGGCCAGGAGGTGAGGGGACCGGTGTTGGGAAGAAGCCTCAAGGAGAGTCTGTGCAATACAGACTATGAAACTTGGGGTCTAGTTGTTGTTGACGAGTGGGAGCACAGGGTCCCGAGGCGGCCGAGCTAGTGCGGTCTGGGAGAATGGAGGAGGACCGACCACATGGCCAGTTTGGGTTAGCAGGTGGTCATGCTGGCTAGAAGTGTGCCATCGGACAGGTTAGTAGAGTGTGAGATGGCTTAGGCGGGGAAGATAGGACAAATTGGGACGATTCATCATGTTTTATACCTAGGCTATCTAAATGCCTGTATCATTTAATGTCGACTACCGATTTGTGTGCCTTCTACAAAAATGTGATCCTTGATTTGAGCGGAATCAATTAATGCGGTTTTAGAAATTTTGAATTTCAAACCCAAAGACGGGTGGCATGAAAATCTCTCTTAGTCAATAATAATATTTTATAATTATTTTTAAATAAAATTGTTTCAGAATTATCTCCTAAATGAACTATCTAATTCACATTTCATCTACGACCATGCATTCTTCTCATCGAGACAAATCTTTTTGACTAGTTTGAGACTTTGAAGTCCTGCTCTTAGATTTTAGGTGCACGAAAAGCCTATGTTTAATAATAATAATTTAATTATTATTATTCAAAATTTTTGTTTCGTACCTACCTTCTAAATGAGAGGTCTGTTTGACGTGCCATCAGTGGAAGCTCAATCATGATATTCATGCAGAGTTTTCAATATGACTTTCATGTGATTATGTTAAAGTTGAGGTGCGGGCCCTAGAAGGGGTAGGTGGGGGGTCACTCGTGTTACGTTTAAATTTATCCTTTTCACTGGTTATTCATTTCAAGAAAATGATTAGTCTAACCCATGTGTTTTTATGGGAGGATTGAAATAGTGTGATCTATATAACTAGTTTTTGGACTAAGGCTTATTCCCATGAGATTTTTTTTCAGGTGAAATTTGGAGACATACAAATTTTCCATTGGATATAAGTTTAGGGACAATGAATAGTCTATTTTCCATGTTTTTCTTCAATGATCGCAACACTGTGATCCCTTTGGATGTGGGGAGCATTTTTAGTGATTTTACTAAATGTGGAAACATGAAAGAAATATCGGTGGAAGATCCTTTTGATGTGGTTGATGGGAACCCACGACTCAGGTCAACATCGACTTTTGTGAGAGTGGAGAAGATGTATGAAGACATGCTGCCAAATGTTCTTGATCTATCTGAGGAGGTGTGCCAACTACTCAGAGAGTACGCCAACACGCCTAGGGTTACATAATCATAGTTTAGTACCTGATTATGGAAAGGTACATGGAATGGTGTTGAGGCGGGGTCACATGTCATGCGGGCCCCATGAGTGGCATGTACTATATTATGAGTCTTCTATATCTTGCATATCTTTTTATTGGATATGGATTTTGGAATGAGAGTCACCTATCCTGAGTTTTTTTGTGTAGAATGTGATTGTTCCCTCTGTAGTGGCTTTTGAGATGCGATGCGAGATTCTATGAGTGTGATACCTATATGAGGTGATGCTCGATGATCCAGGTGTGAGCCCTATTCAGGTAAACACTCGATGAATGTTTTAGTGTTCCTTATTGATCTTCCGTGAGGTACCATCTAGTTGTGATGGACAATGTTCATCAGGAAAACTAGAGTGAAAACCTCCAGCCAGGATGGACATTGGTCCTCGACCACACTAGAGTGGTACCCTCCAGCAGAGATAGTCATGGGTCCTCAACAACACTAGAGGGGTACCCTCCAGTTGTGCTAGTCAAGTGTTCTAAACGACACTAGATTGGAACCCTTTAATCAGGCTAGGCATGGGTCCTCAACAGCACTAGAGTGGAACCCTCCAGTGGGGCTGTGTATGTGACCTCAACCTTGAGATGAATTCTCGACTATGCGACATGGTGATGAGGCATGCATTGAAGTGAGTTTTGACTCTCCCGAAATAAGAACACTTTTTCCACCAAGACACATCCTTTTGACGTGACCAAAAACCATGATGGCAAGATAGTTCCTCCCAAATAGAATTGTATCAAGGTGTGGTAATTGTGTCCCTTTGACTTGTAGTTAAGAGTAGATGTAAGGGATGATAGGCATCGATTATAACTTCTAGAACTGTTGGAAACTCACTTTTCCTAGGCTATACTTGAGAAATTGTGACACCCTTACTCTATTATTTTGGTTTATTTGACTGGGCACATATATATATCATGTGTCTAGTGTGCACTCCTTCAGTTTCGACTACTCTCCTTCCAAGGGAGGTGAATATGTATGGTGTATGCCATGCGATTTCTGTGTCTAGATTATTATGGTTGGATGAGCCCACTATCCTAAAATAGGTTGTGAAGACTCAGCGAGAAGTTATTATCCTCACCATTTGTAGCTCCTTGTTTCTAGATCCTCTTACTTTACTTCTATGTTTGGTTGAGATGAAATTTTTTTTACTATACCTTATTCACTATATATATTTCCTATTCTTTTGTTATATCGATTACTTCTTCCCCCTTTACTACCTCTCTTGATTATCCCTTCATTCTTTGGGGGATCCTACTAAGTATCCTTATACTCACCACTTCTTGGGATTTTTCCTCATATGGTGTTCCTTTACAGAGGACATATAGGTTGATCGTGACATTAGAGGAGCATAAGGATACATGTTCTTGGACCACATACAGTGGTCATATCTTGGATTCTAGGAGTGGGGCTCCCCCAGTTGTTTAAATTTTTAGTTACTACGAGGTTGTGGAACCTTTTTTGGTTGGGAATGTATTTTTCCCCTTTACCATTTAGTTTACTTTTATGTGCTTGTACTATTTTGAGGTTGATGCATGTTTTGGGTTTAAATATAGTAGTTTCATACCTTTTACTTCATTCCATCTAAAAATTTTCATTGAGTTGGTTGCGTGTGTGTGTATAGGATCATAGACAATGGCCTCCCCATTGTTGTTGTTCTTTTGGAGCTAGTCGCCAGCCACATGCAAATGGACATGGGCTTAGGGTAGTTGTAGCACAAGTCTCGATATGGTTCAGGTCATGAAAAAATGGTAACCAAGGTGGTTTAGCCCTTGGGAAATTGTTCAAACATTTACCTAAAAAGATATTGGTTAGCTTTAGGGAAATAATGTCTAAGTGTCTCAAGAGAGGCTCTCAGGCTAGGAATTTTAGTATTGGTGTGGGCGGTCAACATATCCATTCATCAGGACCCTGATATCCCACTTGTCGACTCGGAACCCTGATACACTTATTGCAAGGAACAATGGTACATGCATCATATAGGATTTATTCTTTGACTATCCTTCATGATCCAGATCCCATTGTTGTTTATATATATATATATATATATATATTCTCATCTAACCATGGTACTCCTTGATAATATTCAGGATGTCTCTACAATGGAAGTCGGCCAAGATATTATCTCTAGTTTTTGACGAAAAACCTATAAGCAATGGGGCACCAGTTCAAGAACCATCATATGAGAAACTTTTATCTAGGTGGGTAGGCAATAGTACCCCAACCTGTCGAGCAGAAGATAGCCCTAGCAGAGCAGGCTGAGGATGTGTGCAGGATGAACACACTTCAGGAGTTCTAGCACTAGAGTCCACTATGGTATTGTGGTGAGCCAAACCCTATGGATGTAGATATTTTGCAAGAGTTGGTGGTCCATTTATTCAATCTTTCATACACACTAGAAAATTAGATGGTGGATCTGGTAGCCAACCTTTTCCCATGGAGTAGTTGAGCATTGGTGGATCATGGTTACTCAGATACATGATGAGTAAGTTCTCTTATGGGGTGACTTCTAGTAGCTATTTTTTGAGGGGTTCTACCCCTTCTTGTTGTCTTTTCTGCTTTAGGATCTCCTTTAGTTAAAAGAGGGAGGGATGACCATGACAGAGTATGAGATTAGGTTCATAGAACTTTTGGACTACTCTCTGGACATGATCTATAATGTTTACGTCTGAGCATGGAATTTTGATCATAGACTCCACAGAGAGATTTGGGCAATTATAGTACCCCTGTGAATCCCCACCGATGCTGGGGTCCTAGAGCAGGCAATGCTGAAAGAGAGATTTCTATCAGAGGGACACCATATAGATGGTCATGGAAGTGTGAATAACAGAGTTGAGACGTATTCCCTGGAATGTGAAAATCTTTCAACAAGATATCAACGTAGGAGGCCTCACCATAATCGGTCTCGGGAACGAAGTCGTACGGGGTCGAGAAAGCATAGAGCATGGAAGAAGCCTAGGGAATGCTAGTGTTGTACATGTGATGGTAGAGGTCACTTGGAATGAGACTTCTCGACCAGGAATGATGTGAACACCATGCAGGCAGTAAGTTGAACACCATGGTAGATACATCATCATGATCATGGTTCTCCCCAAGGAGGTAGTTATGGAAGTGAAGTAGGAGGAGTAAGAGGCGGGGGATGACATTTTTAGGTATTTAAACCACCACCAGACGACCCATGTTATGATCAGGAAGATGGAATTTGGGTATATGGACAAAAAAAATCTTAGATGTATATGATACTATATATCATGAGACGATAAGAGGTATAACCTGTGTCTTTAGTTCTTTTTGTTGTATAACATGTTAGGAACTGTGTGAAGGGATCTTTTCTCCCTGCTCCTTGCTTGATTTTCTACCAGGGTGATGCGGGGCCTCGATGGACCCTGTGTTGGTTTTGTTCGATTTAGCTACGAATTCACAAGGAAGATGGATCATTCCCCCAACAAGACATGTTATTGTGACGTGAGAAAGAACATGAGGGTGATTTAGTTCCACCCAATGCCGATAATATCGAGGTGTGCTGGAAGAGTCCATATATCGTGTGCATTCATGTTTGAGTTGTGTAGTATAGTTTCAGAGTAGGTCCTGGATTTGCCTGTTTATTTTTACTGCTTAACATCCTTTTGTTGGTGATTCCACTAGTAGGATCGACATAGTAACTATTTTGGGGATTAATCTCTTTCCAATAGGGGAAAATATGTATAAGTAATTCCATGTGATTTCTATATATAGCCTGTAGAAATTGGATGAGTTTACTCACCTACCCAATTCATTGGTAACTTGCATGCTCAATGTCAAGTCTTGATACTAAATTTATGAAGTACATGTCGAGGTGATAGAGTCCCCATGAATAGAACTATGTGACTCAATATCTGGTGTTGGTAGTGTTGAGTAAATGAGGATATCTTATGACTTCTCCATTTTCTATAGTTTTATGTTTTGAAAATCACAAACACTTTTTCTAAGTTCTGAATATTTTTTTTAAGTTCTGTATTTTTTCTTACGATCCAGAATTTTCATTCTGTTATACATACAAATATATCATTCCGTTTCTCCATTCTATTATACTTACATATCTAGCATTATGATATATGATTCAGTTTTTTCAATTCCGAATCCGGTGTATATATGATGACGACTTTCAATTCCGAATCTGGTGTATATATGATTCCAACTTTCAATTCAGATTATGGTGTATATGTGATTCTGATATTCATGATATCTAATTCGATGTATATATGATGTCGATTTTCAATTTCGATTCCAGTGTATATATGATTCCGATTTTCAATACCGATTCTGGTGTATATATGTTTCTATATTCATGATATCGAATTCGGTGTATTTGTGAATCCGATTTTATGATTCCATTTTCTTGAGAATTTTATTTCTAATAATCTGTTTTCTTGAATTCTTAAGATTACTTTTTCTTGATAATGTTAGAGTTGTCTAATGTATCATTCCAATGATATCAGATTACAAGATTTCTTATACCTATCATTTAACTTTAAACTTAACATCGTTTCTGTTACCTGAAACAATGTTTTACAATCTGTTACAATCCTACCATTGTATGTTTGCCACATATCCAGGTCCCTCCAAAATTTAAAGAAAATATGACCATTGCATAGGAGCCTACCGTTGGGATGTTTTTCCTATAAATACAAGCTCATTTGAACTAGCAGCACACATTGTATAGTGTGGATGAACTAGATAGTGAAAAAACTTGTGAAGTGATTTCTAGAGAGAGAGGATCTTACAACTCTCAGTGCTTCGTGCAGATTCTGTGAACAACTTGTTCAGGCATGAACAACTTGTTCAAACTTTCTTAATTCAGACTACAAACATGTTGATCATGGGCTTCTGGGTTTAGAGGAAAGAGGTTCCAATTTCTTTCTAAATCGAGGGCTTGCGGGGATAGAAAGACAAATATTGATCTTTAGATTTAGGGCTTACCTAGGTTTCGGTAAGATAGAATTTCTTGAAAGTATAAATCAAGGATCCTTTATCCAAGGTTGTTGTATACCCGTCTCTTTGGGTTTAAAGAGTCCTATTGTTACTTGTTTACTATTACAAGTTTTTTTAATTTCACTATTGAATCTTAACCTTGTTAAAGTTAGAAAGTGTAACATTCTTATACTTTGTAATTCCGTTACTCTGATTATATTATAGATTCTATATGTTTTAAGGTATAATATTTCTTTTAAGAAATTATAAAATGTTCCTTTAAGAGGCCTTGTGAATGTTTTTTTAACGTTGTTAAACTCAACTTTAATGGTTCCAAAGGAAATTTTGAAGTATACAATTCACACCCCTCTTGTATATTGAGCAACTAAATTCTTATTTCAATCCTAAAATTTGTATTAGAGGGTTGTGACCTTGTACCCTGATACAATCCTATAACTGGAATCAAAACAGGTTTCTGAAATAATTACATCCACATATATGTTTTCTTTCTCAAAATTTTATTTTCTTAAGTTCTTCATATTTGTTCTTAAACTTTTACTCTAATAAGTTTTGTGGGAAGAAATATCTTTTTATTATGGCATGCATTCATGTTGGATCATTAGATAATCCTAATCTTACAAGACCACCGATCTTCAATGGGAATGACTATGAGTACTTGAGAGATATAATGAAGAAATTTGTGATCAAAACAGGTGTTGACAACTACATTATGTTAACTGGAGATTATAAGATTCATGATAAGGACCTTATAACCTTTACTAATCCAGAAAAGGATTAATATCAGCTGATCTTTAAGGTACAAAATACTTTTCTTTGTTTCATGACTAGAAATATATATAGCCAGATTTCATCCTGTGAAGCTGCAAATAGTATTTGGAAGAAGCTTGAAGTAACTCACTTTAGAACGTCGAAAGTTATTGAAACTAGAAGATCAATGCTCAGGGATGAGTATCATGGTTTTTTCTTTCCTTATGGAGGACTTGTATTTAAGGTACAACATTGATTTATGACTACTTTCAACAGCCTACAAACCATGAGTGAGAATGGTTTAGATGATGAGGCTCCTGTAGACAAGATTATTGACACCATGCCTAACGAATGGGAATCCAAGAGAACTTCTGTTGATGAAAATAGGAATGTTACTTAGATTTATCTTGGTGAACTGTTTGGAACTCTTCTACAACATGAAACCAGAATTAAGAGAGATTCTGATAATATTAAAAATTAGAATGGGAATGAAGGATTTTGTTTTAGAACTACTTCAAATCATATAAAAGAAACGACTCCTGAGAGAATTTCAAGATATAAAGCTAAGAAGGTTGTTGTTCAATCTGAATCTAGTGAAAGTGAAGCTTCGGAAAATTAATTAGAAAATCCAGCTTTGAGAATGAACATGATTTTTGGTCAAAAGAATATTCAATATAGGTACAATAAGAAAGATGGAAAAGATAAGAATGATGGAGAAGTAATTTCCTATGAATATAAAAGAACTGGTCACATCAGACCTGATCGTCCATTATTCAAGAAAATAGAAAAGATAGAAAGAAATTTTGAAAGAAACAATAAGATGTTCTATAAATCAAAGCATAAGAAATTCTTGAAATCCAATGACACTTGGAATGCCAGTGGTGGATATTCATATGATGAATCTTCAGAATATGAATCTTTTTCGAAAAAGAATATTGGTCTAATAGCCAAAGCTCAATTTCAAAATCATTGTTTTATAGCTAAGGTAAAAACTATTGAATACTTAACAAATATGTCTTTAAGTGAATATTTTCTAGATAAAGGGTTTTCTTCAGAGGAAGAATCTTTTTAATCAGATAATGATAATGATTTTCATTCATGTGAGGAGGTTTCTAGATTTGCTAAGTTGATTTATAAAATAAATTTTAATGTTTCTAAAAAACTTGATAAAGAAAATTCTAGAGAATATATTTTAACAAAATAAATTTAGATCATTCCAAATATCTTGATGAGAAAAATGTTTTTTTAGAAAATATTTCTAAACAACTTGAGGAAGATAATTTTTAGAAGAATAAACATTCTGAGGATCTTAAAAATCTATTTTTAGAAAAATATGTTTTAGAGGATAAACATAAATCTAAATCTATTATTCTTGAGGATAAGAATTTATTCCAGAGACTAAAATCTGAAATATTTTCCATGAATAAACTTCTTGAAAATTTTACATCTGGTAAGGAAAAGTTTGACAAGATGTATTCTCATATTCGAACTCATGGTAATAATATGGGTTTAGGTTATTCTCATAAAAAACATATTTTTAGAAATTTTTATTTTGTTCCTTCTAGCTCCACTTTTGGTACTAAATGTCAAAGTGGTGGGAATTGGATGAAAAATTCTTCTTTAAATATAATTCAATACCTTGGGTTTCATAAGGATTATTTCTCTAAACAAATCTGGTTACCCAATCATTTATTATCTAAAAGTCCCGGATCCAAGAAAGTTTAGATTCTGAAGAACTAAATCTTTCTTTTGTAGGAAAATAAAGGAAGTACCTAAAACCTATGGTACATGGATAGTGGATGTTCCTGGCACATGGCCGCTAACAAAAACTATTTAAAAAATATTTTAAAGACTAAAGGTTGGAAGGAATCTTTTGGTGATAATTATCAAGGGGAGATTGTCGGTATTGGTGACATTATTCTTCTTAGAAAAGATGTTATTTCAAATGTTCTTTATGTAAGAGACCATTAGCACAACCTCATAAGCATAAGTCAATTATGTGATGAAGGTTACCATGTGAATTTTAGAAATGATAATGTTTAGTTCACAATTCCAAGGATGAGTTTATTCTCTCTACCCTTCAGCATGAGAATGTGTACACCTTAAATCTAGAATACCTTAGAAGTCAAGATCTACCTTACCTTAGTGAATTTTAAGAACAATCATGGCTCTGTCATAGGATACTAGGACATTGTCACTTATGAAATCTTAGTAATCCTTCTAAGAAAGAACTTGTTCAGGATCTTCCAGAACATATGTTTGATTCATCAAAAGTATGTGATCCTTGTCAATATGGAAGGAAACATAAATCTAGATTTAAATCGATAAGTGAAGTTACAACATAAAATGAATTATAGTTAGTGAACATGGACTTATTTGGTCCAACACAAACTAGAATTATTAGAGGAAAATACTATGTGTTTATCCTAGTTGATGACTACACTAGATTTACTTGGGTGTATTTTATCGCAATGAAATCTGAATCCATCTCATATTTCAAAAGTTTTAGAGCCCAAGTTAAAAATGATAAAAACATAATGTTGATAACTATTCATAGTGATCATGTTGGAGAATTTATGGATTCTGATTTTGAAACCTTTTTTAGAAAAAAGGTATTACTCAGAACTTCTCAGCTCCAAGAACACCCCAACAAAATGGTGTTGTCGAAAGAAGAAATCACATTCTTCAAGAGATGACTAGAACAATGTTGAGTGAATATTATATAGCCAAACATTTTTGGACTGAAGCAATATGTACAATTTTTTATACTATAAATTGAGTTTTAATAAGACCATTTCTTAATAAAACACCTTATGAGTTCTGGACTGTACAAAAACCAAATGTTTCATACTTCAATGTTTTTGGTTGCAAAGTATTTTACTTGAATACCAAAGATAAATTACATAAATTTTCACCCAAATTTGATGAGGGATTTTTCTTAGGTTATTCTACTATCTCTAAGACATATAGAGTTTTTAATAAAAACATTCGTACTGTGGAAGAAATAGTACATGTTAATTTTGATGAAAATTATCCTCTTGTTTTAAAACAAACTGAAACTTTTCCTGATATATTTTTTAAAACTGATCAACAACATTTGTTAGAAGATTTTTCAGACAAGGTTAATGTTGATGAAAATTTTTCTGAAACATTTAATCCTAAAGATTCTATACACTATGTTGATGAATAGGTATTTCAAAATCCAAGTCAGTTGTTACTTAGGAATCATCCCAGTGATAATATCATTAGAAATGTTAATCAACCCGTATGAACTAGAAGTTCTCTAAGGAATAAAGTTGAACATGCTGCATTTCATTCCCAATTTAAACCAAATACTCCTAAAGAAGCCTTGGGTGATGATGATTGGATTAAGGCTATGCAAGATGATCTCAATGAAGTCGTAAGGAACCAAGTTTGGAACTTGGATGAAAAACCTAAGGGATCTTTTGTTATTGGAGTAAAATGGGTTTTTAGAAACAAATGCGATGAAAATAGATTCATTGTTAGAAATAAATCAAGATTAGTTTCAAAATTAAATTACCAAAATGAAGTCATATACTATGAAGAATCTTATGATCCTCTAGCAATACTTTAATCTATTCTCATTCTTCTATCCTTTGTAGTATTCATTAATTTTAAACATTATCAAATGAATGTGAAGTGTGCTTTTCTTAACGGTTATGTACAGGAAGAATTCTATGTAGATCAAACCCCTAGCTTTGAAGATTAAAAATATCCTAATCATGTTTATAAACTTACAAATGCTCTATATAATGATAAACAATCCCCTAGAGCTTGGTATGACATACTTTTAGGTTTTCTGCTCCAAAATAACTATGTAAAGGGAACTACTGATCCAACTCTTTTCATTAAAAAAAGATGTTTTGATTGTTCAAATTTTAGTTTATGAAATTATCATCGGATCAACTTAACAATCCTTAATGAATTCCTTTGTGAATTTTATGAAATCTGAGTTTGAGATGAGTATGATGGGTAACTTAACATTTTTTCTTTGTTTTCAAATTTCCCAAAAACTAGAGGGAACTTACATATCTCAACATAAGTACATCAATGATCTTTTAAAGAAGTTCAGGTATGAAAATACTAAGAGTATACATACTCTTATTGGAACCACTAATACTCTTGACATTCTTGATTTAGGGAAATCTATAGATCAAACATCTTATAGAGTAATGATAGGAAGATTACGATACTTAACTACTAGTCAAACTGACATAATGTTTTCTGTATGTGTATGTGAAAGATTTCAAGAAAATCCTAAAGAATCCCATTTAAATGATGTTAAATGTATTTTTCGATATTTAAAGTTAAATTTAGATTTGGTACTATTTTATTCCTCAGGAAATGTTTTTGAACATAAAAGATTTTCAGATGCTGACTTTGGTGGTGGTAAAATAGATAGAAAAAGTACATTCGAAACTAGTCATTTCTTAGGGGATTCCTTGGTTTCTTGGTCTTGCAAGAAAAAACATTATGTGGCACTTTCCATAGCTGAAGATGAATATATAGCAGTTGGAAGTTGTTGTGCTCAAGTGCATTGGATGCAACACACACTCACAGACTATGGTATGAGCCTTACTAAAACTCAAATTATATGTGATAACACAATTGCCATTGACCTAAGTAAAAACCCTACACATCACTCTCGTGAAAAGAACATAGATATTAGACATCACTTTATTAGGGATCACACACCTAAAAGAGATATTATTCATCAATTCATTGGAACGCAAGAGCAACATGCTGATATTTTCACAAAGCCTCTACCTTCTAATAGATTTGAATACATTAAATAGAAGCTATGAATGATTTCTGTAAGGTAATAATTCATATCGACATCTTGTTGAAATCATATCCTAACATTATGTTACTTCTTATTTCAGGGGGAGTACATATGTATTTTTTGTTTCCTTTAAACTCTTTTTCTTTTTAGGATTTGAAAATTTCGGATTTGAAAATTTCGGATTTAAAATTTTCAGATTTAAAATTTCTGGATTTAAAAATTTCGTATTTAAAAATTTCAGATTTGAAAATTTCGGATTTTTAAATTTTGGATCTGAAAATTTCAGATTTGAAAACTTCGGATTTGAAAATTTTGGATATGAAAATTTCAGATTTGAAAATTTTGGATTTGAAAATATCCAAGAAAAATTATTATAATACTAATAAATCTCTTAGAGTATTCTAAAAAGTAATCTTTCGTACTCTTTATTATATTATGCTATGTTTTTGTTATTGGTATTTCAAAATTTCCTAAAATCCTATTTACCTTACCTCAGAAGATCGGAATTCATTGATTTTTACATCTACTCTGAAACGTCAGATCAAATCAGATTATCCTCGTCCATTTGATAATCTTATGGAAGTTAAAAAAGTAATAGAAATGTATATATAAGGGGTGTATCTTTCTCATGCATTGCACCATCCTTATGGTTCTTATTACCAAACCTCTGCTGCTATTAAAGCCTTCACTCCAAACTTCTCCTCCACTCCGAATGACTCTGGAATCCTCAGCAGATCAGATGCCAGCTAGCAAGAAGATAAATGATTGGTCAATCTTTAGAGAAAGTATTTTTTGTCCAAAGTTCATTGAAAAATATGACTCCCTTATTTTGTAAGGTAATAAGATGAAATGGATGGGAAATCGTCTGCGTAGTGAAGGAGAAATCTCAGGATTCGGTTTATCCAGATCTCCTTACTCAATTCTATGAATCAGTTTCATTCATCCAAAAGGATGGTAAGGATCTGTTCAAATTCAAATTCTATGATAAGTCATATACTACTCCTTACAAGAAGGAATAAAATGTTCTCAACATTCTATATGAAAGATAAGATCTTCTATGCTCTCAGAAGCTTCCCACGAAAGAAGGTTCTTTTAAAAAATCCAAGGCTTTGTATTTTCTCGATCTCAAATTTGTTATGAATCCAAATTTGAAGAATCTCTCAACAAATAAAAAAATGGTTTCTCTCTGGATGAAATGATTTCTTATTCCATGAAATGGAGATAAGGATTCTTTGAAGATATGTGATATCTTTCTCTTAAACTTCCTTGTCAACATATGGAAGATCAACTTAGTGAACTATATATTTCTCACCTTTCAGGAAATTAAAGGCGGATCCATCAGATCTCAGATCCTTATGTACCCAGCAACTGTTTCTAGGATAATAATTATCTTTCTTCAAGAGATGAATGTTCCATGCCGATCAATCTCGAATCCGTTCAAGATATTGTTACTAAGTGATGACACTCTAAGGAGGATGAAGGTACAGTTTATTCCAGAATCAAAAAACTTTGATGAAATGGTTTTTTAGGACAAGGGTGATATTCTTGAATCCTCAAAGCCGATATCTAATAATAGAAAACATGATGAACCATGCTTTCCAGAACCAGTTTCGACTGCCGTGGTATCAACACCTCCTCCTGCAATGAAACCGAAATCCTATTTAGATGAAACTGTTGCAAAGTGGAGAGAAATGGCAGCCACCAGAAATGAAGGTGATCGTTTTTTTGGTTTGAATCCAGTAGAGGATAAGGCCCTGAAAATCAAGCAAGCTGAACATCTTGAGAAAGAAAAGAAGAAGAAGATCCTGAAGAAGTAATCCGTGGAAGCCCAAGTATATCAGTCTATACTAAATACTATAGATAATAAATCTCAAAAAGTTCTGGAACCTCCTAAGAAACCAGTGGCCACACCAGAAATCCAGAAATCTAAGAAAGTTCTAGCGTTATCAGAACCTGTTCAAGAAGTAGAAGATCAAATATTCCAAGAAGAAGATGATGATTTTTTAAGGGATGTGGAATATTATGTTGAAAATCCTTCGAGTTCAGTTTCTAAATCTATTTTAGAAGAACAAGTTGAAGAAGAGGTACAAGTTCAATAAGAAGTAGAAGTCAAAGAAGAGGTAGAAGTTAAAGAAGAGGTAGAAGTTGAGGAAGAGGATGAAATGGAATAAGAAGAGGAAGAAGAGGATGAACATCAAAGTGGTGAAGAAGAACAGTTTCATGAGAAAGAAGAGGAATAGGATGATCTTAATGTGATCCAAGTATCTGATAAACAAACCCTATTCCAAAATCTTGTCAAAGGGAAAAGTGTTTTGGTTCCCTCGCCTGATAAGGAAACACCTCATAAGTCCTCTAAGAGAATATAGAGACAATCTTCCTTAACTCCAAGAGGTGTTGTGAAAGGAAAAGATGCTTGAGGAACCGATTCCTCTTCATCTGTTGAAAATGATTTTGTTAAGATATATTTGAGGAAGTTGGTCAGTACCATTTTGGTTCTTGCAAACATAGATGCCCGGATTCAAATGATTCAATAAACCCTGAACCAAAATACGGAATCGAACAATATGTTTATAGACATGGTTGTCAAGAAATAAGCAGACTTCAGTAATCTTTTGATTTATTACAAAGCACAGAAGGTGACTTGTAAGAAAGTTTTTAACCGCACCAAAAACATTAATGAAGAGCTCAGGAAGTTTGGTGATTTCATGGATTCAACAAAGGGATCTTTTAATACCTATGAATCCAAGCTCAACAAGTTTAAGGCTTCAATATCTGATAAGGTTAGTCAACTCAATTCCATTGCTTGATCTATTGGCAGTGAAAAAGAAGTCAGAGAATAATTAGAGAAAAAGGTTTCTGCTCAAGAAGAATGGATTTTGGATTTATAAAAGAAGAACCAGGATCAAGAGATCTTGCTGATGATTTTCAAGATGATCATAAGGAAGTCAAGAAGCTCAAAGCCCTGATAAATATGATGTAATCCGAGCAAATGAAGAGTGGATGATTTTTTTACATTCTGATATTTTTTTTGTAATGTAAAACCTATTTATAAAATACTTCTTAAGAAATTTCGTTCATATCATTATCTTGTTTTCGAATGTATGATTCCTTAACCTTTCAGGTATATCTTATACTTCACCCTTCCGTTCCCTCTTTTTGAAAATCACAAAGGGGGATAATTTATTTAAAGGAAGAATTTAATCTCCGATTGGGATAATCTATTAAAGGGCTGTTTGGAAAGAAAGGAAAATGTCCATGTAAGGGGGTGTTTTCTTTTAAGAAGAGATGTTTATCTAAAGGGGAGTTATTCCATTAAAGAAAACTCAGACTTTAAAGATCAAGAATACGATCCTTGGGAATCATGACCTAAGGGGGAGTTAGTCATATTCATTTATAATCCCATTCAAAGGAGGAGACAAGTTTTTCTTACTTGTTTATCTAGGTCAATATATTCTTCCTTAGAAAAGTTGTTTGTGCTTTCCAAAAATGGGGATATTGTTGAGTCAATAAGGATATCTTATGAATTCTTCATTCTTTATGGTATTATGTTTTGAAAATTACAAACACTTTTTCTATGTTCTGAATATTTTTTTAAGTTCAATATTTTTTCATAAGATCCAGAATTGTCATTCTCTTATACTTATAGATATACCATTCTATTTCTCAATTCTGTTATACTTACAGATCTAAAATTATGGCATATGATCCAATTTTATCGATTCTGAATCTGTTGTATATATGATGATGACTTTCAATTCCAAATCCGGTGTATATATAATTCTGACATTCAATCCTGATTCAGGAGTATATGTGATGCTGATATTCATGATACCAAATATTGTGTATATATGATACCGATTTTCAATTCCGATTCTAGTGTATATATGATGACGATTTTCAATACTGATTCCGGTGTATATATGATGCCAATATTCATGATATGAAATCCGGTGTATTTGTGACTCAGATTTTATGGTTCTATTTTCTTGAGAATTCTATTTCTATGAATCTATTTTCCTGATTTCTTAAGATTATGTTTTCTTGATAATGTTAGAGTTCCCTAATGTATTATTCCAATGATATCAGATTCCAAGATTTATTATACCTAACATTTATCTCCAAACATAACATCGTTTCTATTACCTGAAATGGTGTCATAAAATCTGTTACAACCTAACCATTGTATGTTTTCCACGTGTCCAGGTCCCTCTGAAATTTATGGAAAATATGAAAGTTTGAGAGGAGCTGACAGTTGGGAAGTTTTTCCTATTAATACAAGATCATTTGAATGAGAAACACACATTTTAGAGTGTGGATGAACTTGATAGTAAACAAGCTTGTGATGTTATTTATAGAGAGCGAGGCTCTTACAACTCTCAGTGCTTTGTGCGGATGATGTGAACAACTTGTTCATGCAAGAACAACTTGTTCAGACTTTCATAGTACAGACTCTGATCGTGCTGATTGTGGGCTTCCAGGTTTTGAAGATAGAGGTTCTGATTTCCTTATAAATCGATGGCTTGTAGGGATAAAACGATAGATAACGATCATCAGATTGAGGGATTTTCGGGGTTTGGGTAAGATAGAATTTCATGAAAGTATAAATCAAAGAACCAATATCCAAGATTGTTGGATACCCTTCTCTTTGGATTAAAATAATCCTATTGTTACTTATTTACTATTACAAGTTGTTTTAATTCCGTTGCGGTATCATAACCTTTTTAAAGTTAAGAAGTGTATAATTCTTATACTTTTTAATTCCATTACTCTAATTATATTACAGATTATATACTCTTTAAGGTAGAATCATTCTTTTAATAAATTAGAAAAGGTTACTTTAATAAGTCTTGTGAATGTTTATTTAACCTTTTTAAACTCATCTTTAAAGGTTCCAAATGAAATTTTAAAGTATACGATTCACACCCCTTGTATATTGAGCATCTACATTCTTATTTCGATCCTACAGGTAGAGATAGTATTGACCATGAGGATGCGGAGACGCTACATTCTGGGAGAGTTATTAGTGGTTTTTACTAACCACCAAAGTCTCAAGTACGTCTCCACCCTGAGATAGTTTAAACAAAGATAGAAATTCTAGTAGAACTTCCTATTGGACTTTGAATTCAATATACCCTATACTATTGGAATGGTCAACATTCTAGTAGATTCCATTAGTAGGAATTCCTAAGAATTCCTAGTGTGGGATGTTTCAGAGTAGTTATCATTCTTGTATTTGAGCTTGGTGGAGTAGGAGAGTACAATATTCATCAGTCGATGGGGATGACTCCTTCGCTTCTCAAGCAAGTAAGAGAGTCTCAGTTGCGATTCATAGGCTACAGAATCTTGTGTGACCATATTTCATTGGGTGTTTCACCAGATGGATATTCTGGATTAGTGAATCACGAGATCACCTTCTAGGGAAAAATGATGATTCTAGTCGTGGAATGGAATGTAGAGGTTTTTTGGGGAAGTAAAATATCCCCCAAGATTCTTTAGGTCATGTGGGACCCTGAAAATAGATGGACAGGCTTCCAAGTCCCTTACATTACCCCCAAAAGCTAGAGTGGGTGCACGATATCTTCCACTTGTCATAGTTAAGGAGGTGCGTACATGTCCAAATTCAAGTCATCGACATGAGAAAACTTTATGATGATAGATCATCACTTGGGTTCACGTTTTGTGCTAACAGGGTAATGTGTAGGTTTTCCTAGTAACAAGAGAACTTGTTGTGAGCTCAGTCTCCTGAGTTGTTTTCAATAGTTTTTCTTTTCAAGGATGAAAATATTTAAGAAGGGAATGATGTAGACACATGGTTTTTTCCATGTAAGACTTTGGGATATTTTTACATATATTTCAACAGATATGCATTGAGACAACATGCAATTCTGAGACCCTGTGTTCCCCGTATAAATTATACAAAACTATTAAGTGTTTTTATACTATGTGGATATCAAAAATTGGATATCTCTCAACTGGTATCTCAAATTAGAAATATGAGCCCATGGTTGAATCTTTAACAAGTTTTTACCCTCAGAGGGGTATACCTTTTTCGGCATAAGACTTTTGTGAAAAACACCCCTTAGGGGGGAAAATGGTAATTAAAATGATTAAACATAATTATTTTATCGTGAAATTAAAAATCCAATAACACTCAAACATAGGCTTGGATTGAGAATACGAGACCACCATTGTGGTTAGAATGATATGTTTTAACTAGGAACATCATAAAATATGGAGGTGCAGATGGTCTGAATCCTGTAGTCATCGGCGTGCGTTTGTGTTAAATTTTATATGTATGAGATTAAGAGAGGGTTCCATAATTTTTTCCAGCTCTCTCTCTCTCTGCCCTCTCCCTCTCACTACTTTTAGTCACTATTCTTTATTAGATCAAGGAGAAAATTCCACCAAAACCTCAATGGATTGAATATAAATCATAGTGGGCATGTCGATAATGAACAACTAGAATATAGGTAGGATTCATTATGAATTTTCGCACCATAATTTCAATTCATTGATTATTTCCTGTATTAGTAAATAATTTATACATTTTGATTATCAATGAAGATGTCGAAAAAAACATGACCATCATCTGAGCTCCTCTTTAAATACCACCTTTGAGCATTATCCAGCTTAATTTCTCTTTATGCTGAAACATCACGAAATCTTCTAGTGGGGGTTATTGTTGTGAATCGCATGACCCGAGGAACCCAAAATATGATTAATTTTGTTTTTCAGACCAGTAGAGTTTCCATGGAGGCCTACGTAAGGTGATAATCCATTAAGGTTGGTGGCAATAGGCAGAGTCAGTGGTCCGGTCAGGTGAAACTGGCGACTGTCCAATGAGGTGTGGTTGTGGCGACGCCAGACCAGCAAGCGGAGTGGGGTTTTATGGTGGATGGTGTATGACTCAGGTGAGTGGAGTAGGGTGGTAGGACTGATATATGGCAGTGGTCGTGAGGTGAGGGGACTAGAATTGGTAGAAGGATGTGATGAGAGGCTAAGTGGCATAGGTCGGGAAACCTGGAGCCTATTCGGTGTTGATGTAGGGGAGTGTGGGGTCCCAAGGAGGCAAGGCTAGCACAAACCAAGTGTAGGGAGGAGGAATAGCCGCATGGACAATTAGTATCAGCAGGTGGGTCACCCTAGTGGAGAGTAGGCTAGAGGACTAGTAAGAGGAGTGCAGGTTGGGTTACGCAACCTAGTCGCGGGTTGGCGGGCTGACCGGCCAGTGCGGGACAGTCCAACCTGTTTTAGGCCCGTGCTCTCTAAATGCCCATATCTTTTGATGCGGGCCATCGATTTGCATTACGTATATGGAATCATGATCTTTGAGTTGAGCTATACCATTTGAAGTGATTTTGGAAATTTTAAATTTCAAACCCGAAGATGGGTGGTGTGAAATGCTCTCTTTATTGATAATAATATTTAATAATAATTATTAAATAATACCGTTTTAGACATATCTCCCAAACAGAGTTTACAATTCATGTGTCGTATGTGGCCACATGTTTCAATAATCAAGAAGAACCTTTTTAGACATTTAGAGTACTTTAATGTCATGGTATCAAGGTTTTGGTGCATGAAACACCTAAATTTAATAATAAGAATTTAATTATTATTATTCCGAAATTTTGTTTCCTTCCATCCTTCAAAACGGGAGGTCCCTTTGACGTGTCATTAGTGGTGGAATGACCCTGGAGTTAATTAAGAGTTTTAAATATGACTTGAAGGTGATTTGGTTAAAATTTAGGTTCCGGCCCCATGGGAGGGGGGGTCACAAGTGTTACGGTGAAGGGAAACCTTTTCACCGTTTATCAATTTTGGACAAATGATTAGTCCAAATAGTGTGTTTTTCTAAGAGGATCAAAATGGAGTGATACATATAACTCGTTTCTATACTATGGTTTGGGACCCACAAGATGTATTTCCTGTAAAATATGGTGACTTAACACATTAACCCTAGATGTTCTTTTGGGGAGAATGAATAGTCAATAATGCATATTTTTCAAAAAATAACGTAATGGTGTGATCTATTTGGATGGGAGGAGCCTTGTTCATGATCTCACTAAATGTGGAAACATTAAAGGCATATCGGTGGAAGAAAAATATTACTTTTTTTTTAATAAAACCCATGGCTTGTGTCATCCTCGACTCTTATCATAGTGGATAAGATTTATGAAGAGATTTAGTCAAATTTCCTTAAGCCATTTGAGGAGGTGTGCCAGTGTAATTTTTCTTTTGGCCACTAGATCAATGACCAGAGTCATGCACTCAAATTCCTTTCGAATAGGTGTGCCAAGTATTCTAGGAGTAAGCTGACATGCCTAGGGGGACTCAATCATAGTTTAGTACTCAAGAATAGCTAGGAACATGGTAATTCATTGGGGTATGGTCACACATTGTGTGGGCCCCATGCATGTTGTTTACTAATTAACAAGTCTTCTATCTCTTGCATCTATTTTTTTGGACTCAGATTTTGGCATGTGAGTAGCTTATCCTGAGTGTTTTTTCAGGTATAATGCGATGGTTCCCCCCAAATTATATTTTAAGATGTGATGAAACATGCTATTTGTGTGATGCCTATCCGAGGGGATGCTCGATGTTCCAGGTGTGAAGCCTATTCGGGGTGAAACCTAATTACTATAGTAGTGTTCCATGGATTTCTTCAGGGAGGTAATATCTATTAGGGATGGAATGTGTTCCATGATGACACTAGAATGCATCCCTCCAGCTGAGATGGCTATGGGCCCTCTAGGACAGTAGAGTGGAACCCTATAGTCGAGTTGGGCAGGGGTCCTCAATGACACTAGACTAAAACCCTCCAGCTGGGCTGAGCATCGGTCCTTGATGACACTAGATCGGAACCTTCCAGTTGGGATGGGTGTGTGACTTCATCCTGGAGACAACATCCTTTCCACGAAGTATAGTGATGGGGCATGCTTTTACATGACTTTGGACTCTTAAGAAGGAGGGAAACTTTTATCACTAAGATGCATCCATGTGACGTGGCAAAAAACCATGAGGGTGAGACAGTGCCTCCCAAATAGGATACTACCAAGGTGAGGTAATTCAGTCCCTTTGACTTTTAGTTCAGAGAAAATGTGCGGGATTAAAGGCTTCAATGGTTACTTTTGGAACTTTTGGTGACTCGCTTTTCCTGCGATGAGATTGTGAGATAGAGACACCCTTACTCTCTCATATGGGTTTTTTTTGACTTAACACAGACACACCCATATCATGTTTCCAGTTCCCACTCCCTGGATTTTGGATAATCTCCTTCTAGGAGAGGTGAAGACATGAAGGGTATGCCACATGCTTTCTGTGTCTACATTCTTGTGGTAGGATGAGCCTACTCTCACACTATAGGTTGCGAAGTCTCTGTGAGATATTCATCCTCTCACTATTTTTTGCTCCATGTGTCTGGATGGGCATACTTTACTCTTTTTTGGGGTCTAACTACACTTATTTTACTGTTCTTTTTTCTCTCTACTATTTTTATCTTCTTCTTTTATATCTCTTAATACTCCCCTCTTCAGTACCTCTCTTGTTGGTCCCTTGAGCCTTCATGAAATCCTACGAAGTATCATTTTATTCACCCTGGCATGGGATTATTCCACAGATGGAGTTCCCTTATAGACAATAGACACATTGATCATGACTTTCTAGGATCATAGGGATATATGTTCTTGGGCCGCATACAATTTTTAATGCTTGGGTTCTAGCAGTAGGGCTCCCTCAGTTGTTTTACATTATAGTTATTGTTAGGTTGTGGCACATTTTTTGGTTGGGTGTTAATTATTCCCCTTTAACCTTCAACTTACTATTCATTTAGAGTACATTTTAGTGGTTTATTCATTTTTGTGGATTATATATATCAGTGTTGTATCTTTTACTTTTTTCCTTGTTCTCTTTTGCATTGAGTTGGATGCATGTGTGTACAGGTTCAATAGAAAACGCATCCCCATGTTTGTTGTTCCTTAGGCTGTAGTCACCAGCCTCAGGCCTATGGAGGCAGGCTTGGAGTAGTTGCAGCTCGATTCCTAGAATGGGTCAAGTCATGATGTCAATTTTTAGTAAAGTAATTTTATTCATTAAAAATATGGGTTTTTTCAAAATTGATTTTTATTTCTTTTCATGAAAATACTATAATTATTTTTTGGAAAATTTAGATATTGTATTTGATAAAATAAAATACATTTTTTAAATAATAATATAAATTTTTTTTGGGTTAAATTTTTATATTTTTCAGAATGTATTGAATTTTTAGTGAATAGTAAAAAATATAATTTTTTTACAAAATGAAATATAATTTCATTAAATGAAGAAATTTAATTGTACAAGTAGGTTTTGAATATGATTTCATGTAAAATAAATATAAATTTATTAAATTTATTTATATTAATTTATTTTTAATGAAAATCATATTGGATTATAGTATAAGTTTGTCTTGGGGTTAAAAAATGATATTTCTTTTAAATCACTTTTTAAGTTCATAATGTTTCTACTTTTTAATTAAATTTAAAAAACCATAATAATGATTTATTTAAACTATATTTATGTATTATATATCAATAAATATTAATTTTTATTCCTACAATAATTATTACTTATCATATAGTTAAAATACTTTCATATTTTCCTTAAAAAATACACTTCACGAAAACCTGCATTTTCATCACGTCTATAGGATCAATTTTAAAATTAATTTTTCCAATTCTATGAATTTAATTTGTTAAAATGAGTTCTATATTTTGAATAAGAATAATTTATAATTTTTAATAAGTTATACTTAATTTTTTACCATAATTAATATTGAAAAAAATTATATATTAATTACTATAGTTAAGGTTAAAAATAGGATTATTGGGGGGGTTAAACTAAAATGAAATGGGTAAAAATTATATAAAAAATTCATAAAAAAATATTTTGTTAAAATAGGTATACATTTTAATTTTTTAGATTTTTTATACTCAGTTTTTTTATCCAATTATTATGTGAAAAATGAGGGTATAAGTTTTTCATTTCAAAAAATACAAGTGTTCCACTCAGCTCTCTTATAAAAGGACACCCCTATCACCTATTATTCATGACTTAAAACTATTTTTTAGAAAATAAAATACATAATAAATTTTAAAAACTCCATTAACATCATTATATATTCTATTTTTGGTCCTAAATCCCTTCTAGAAATAGATTAGGTATAACCCTAAAGAGTTGGTTTGAGAAGAGGTGAAATTAATAACTATTTTTTTTATTACTTATTCATCCTCAATAAAATGTTATTGAAATATGATCGTATGACAAAGAATATTTATAATATAATGATATTATTTTTATTAATTTAATAACCTAAATACATATCCTTTTCCATCAAATGGGATACCATGTCATCATTCAGGTTTACGATGGGCTACGGCCTCGCGAAATGATGTTATGCATTTTACGTCATCGCATATCAAGGGTTTTTATAATGATGAATATAAAGTATATAAATTATATTTTTAGCATATTTATACTAATTTATTTAATATATAACATATAAATTTTTAACTTTCCATTCCATGGGGGATATGATAATGTTGCTTGGGTATACAGCAGACTACCGCCACACGAAGTGATGTGATTCGTTTTTCACTAGTTCTTCCCATGGAAGGTAATAAAGAAAATTTTATTTATTTAATGTGATATAAATGATTTAAAAATTATAATCATTACATATTTATAATTCATAAAATATAATATATCACTTTCCTTCTTACACTGAATAATGTTAATGACGTTCGTGTACGTGTGGACTACCGCCTCCACAAAGTGATGTCATTATTTTTTATTCACCAAATAAAAATAATTATATATATATATATAGAAAAATATTATTTTATTTATCATATTATTAAAATTATATAAATAAAAAATAATACACAACTTCTTTTCAAAACGACTGTTGGAAATTGGAATCATTACCCACGCATACGTAAGGCTTACGGTCATGATGTTCACAACGTAGTTCATTTTTCATATATATTTTTCATGATTGGTTTTAAAAGTATAATACATGAATAAATATTATAATTATATAATGAATTTTATTCTAAAAACATTGAAATAATTAACACTTTGCCTTGGTCAGCAAACCAAATTAGTTTTGATAAAGTGAACTGAATGTCCTCAAAACACCCGATGTGGACTTAAATAATTAAATATTAAAATATGTCGTTAAGAGTATTTCAAAAATGATTTAATAATAATTTATTAAAAATGTAAATTTTTATTATGAAATAAAATAATTTATCTATGATTATTTATAGGAATAAAATACATACATGGTATGTCTTGACTCGAGGTAAGAGTTTCTCTTCTCATTTTTTATTTCTTTTGAGACATATGATATATTCACCACTTTTTTATAATTTGTGATATATATAATACCCATTTTATATAAAATATCATTAATCCTACATAAATAATAGTATTTTATGTTTAAATTTAAATCATCCCATCTAAGGGTATTTGAGATTAATGTTACCAATTGGTAATGAATTTTGAAACTCTATTTATTTTCATTGGTCTATATTACTTCTTCATTGTATTTGATATCCTATGATTATGTGTGTAATAATTTTTTTATATTATGATGTATTTTCACTTATTTTATGAAGATTTATATTTTTTACACAAAATAAATAGATTATTCAATTCTCAAATTCAATGGTATTATTTTTGTAAGGGATATTCACCACAAATTCACTTTATTTGAGACAAACATTTATAATATTAACCTATATTAATAATATAGGTATATATTATATAATTTTACATGTTATATCATGTAAATACTCTTGTTCATGATATTTAAATTTTTTAATGTTATTTTTTCATGGTGCATACAATTAAAGTGTTACCAAAGTGGTGAAGGATTTAGGTTACAGTCCCCTATCTTTTATGAATTTTTTTGTTCATGGTTGATTTAGTAGAAATAATATGATGGTATTTTATTAAACCAAATATCTTTATTTTCAAAAGGTTATAAATGTTCTTAACATTTTTAATTTCCATTTCATACCTTATTAATTTAATAAATATCAAGGAAGTCATTTCTATGTGATACAGATCTTGTATTTTCTTTTACATCAGGTATCATTCTATTACATATCAATTTTTTTTAAAAATGTTTTTAAAAAATAACTTTTAAAAAATAAATTATTTCCTAAATCTATTTTACATTATATTTTACCTTATTTTAAAATTTTTAAATGCAAATTTCACAAAATTTTCCAAATTGGTCACTTTTGACTCCCCTTTTCAAAATATTTTAAAACAAATGTTTATTTATAACACTTAAGAAATGAATAAATTTTTCCACCATCATGTCCATTATTTTCATTGATGTTTTTGAATTATTTTTAAAATGTTGTTTTCAAAGAAAATGATCTACTTATGATTCTTTTTATTTTTAGTTTTTAATAGTAATTTTCAAATGGAAATGTTTACATTCGTTAAGATTGTTCTTAAATATACGTTAATGGTATTTACATTATCATTATCAATACCCTATATTTTTACTTAATCTCAAATGGGGAAATTTTTTAACAATATCATCCTCATTATTTTTCTATATGGATGAATATTGTTTCAAAAACATCTGTCATGGAACCCATTTCTTTTATACAAGTTAATCATGTTTTAAATAGATTTTTATGGAACCCATTTATTTTCGACATGTTAACCAAGTTTCAAAGGTATTATTATGAAACTCATTTCTATTCAATGATTAAATCATGTTTCAAAGGGATTATCATGAAACCCATTCCATTCTTATGGGATAATAAATTATAAAATGAATAATGATTCTTTTTTTGAGTTTAATGAAGAAATCCGAGCTCTATGTAGTTTATTTATGGTTCTTAAATTTTTTTATAATATATATGTATCTAGATAGAACCAAGGAGCCTAATATTGGTTATAAAATGGGTATGCCCAAATAGCACTCCAATATATTGGGTATGGAAGTCGACCATATAGTTATTCCATTTTTGAGGGTTCTATAATTGTTTTATAAGTGTTATGTGAAGACGAGGTTCCAATATACCAACATGTATTATTATTATTGTAATATTTATAAATTATTAATTTTATAAAGAGTGATATCACATATCACATGATTAAAATTTTTTAGGACTCTTTACTTTGAGGAAGGATTATTTCATGTTTTCATGTTTGATGATCCAGGTTTTTATGGGTATAGATTTTCTTATTTTATTCTCATTAACATTCAATATGTCATCATACCCTTATATTCTTCTTTTACTCACAAATTTCATTAAATTGTAACTTCATACGTTTACCCTTATTTATCATTTGAGCTCCACATTATTATTTTTTGTTTCCCTCAAGTTATGAAGATTATATTGAAACCAACCAGGTTTATAAATTTTTCATATGGATGATTATGATGACTAAATGTGGAATATGAAAATCTAGGTTTAATTGGAGATTATGTCCATATTTATGAACTAGTTTTTTTATTAATCCATAGTGCTTATAATTTTTCATAATTTTATACAACTCTAAAACAAAATGGTCCTTGAGAATGTAAGTGATCCAATATTTTTCTTTTAATGTATTATGTCTTGGCTAGTAAAAAGTGGGTCACCTTCATTGGAATAAAATCTATAAATGTAATGTTTAGGATTGTTAGACTAGATTAGGAACAAGAGATTTAGGGATGTCATATTTCCATTTTGTGTAGTTCATTTGAGAAACACATTTCAAAGGTGCTAATTAATAATTGTATTTAAAACTAGTAATATCATTTCAATAACCCCTTAAATATGATTTCCATTTTAATATATTTTCAAAACCTCTTTGAATGTGCCAAAAATTCCCTATTATCCTTTCACTTTGAAATCACATTAAAAATACACTTTAAAATCCATTTTGAAAACTAAAAATTCTCATCCAGTTTGAAAAAAATTATCAAATCATTGGTTTCAAATTATTCTAAAAAATACACACCAAAAAATAAGGTTCCTAAAAAAATAAAAAATAATACAAGAGAAATTGAAATTCAAGTCAACTAATACCTTAAATACATATCAAAACCGTTAATAAATATCAATGTTCCAGAAAATTAACTATGAAATTAAAATACATAAGAAATACCTTAGCAATATATCAAACACATAATATATGAATATTTATTTTAAAACTAAATAGTAACATCATTCCCATTAGAATTTTATTGGAAAAATAATTTGTATTCTTTTAAAAACCATAAATTTAAGTGAAAGAAATTTTAGAAAGATAAAAAATACAAGGTGTGTAAGAAAAATTCAATGGAATGGAGGTGCCAACCTCAAACAAAGTGTAGGTAATGAGAATCTATTGAATATAGCAATATGAGAACCCATAATAGGTTCTAAATAACATTGAATAAAAAGAAAAAATGGATTAGGGATGACCCTCACCCTAAGGATCATTTATAATAGAAAAAATCATGGGAAAAATACAAAATAAGAGATGAAGGAAGAATAAGGGAGCAATTAGCATTAACTACAGAGGAACAAAATGAAATTGATGGAGGGAGATTCAAAATCAAAGGCAGAAGAATATGATACCCTATTTAGGGGATCCGTGGTTCATTTTTTCATGAATAGAAAAGGAGAGGATGATTGGGATTTTATTTTTGGATGGGTAGAATGTAAATTCAAACTTTTAATAAAATTGGACATGGTGAACAGTTTACCCATACCAGTTACTAGAATTTATTCCAAACATAAAAAAGACACTCTGTTAAAAGATATAGGCCGTTACATGGATTCTATTTTGATTATCCTAATCATATACAATCAATTTTCGAGACAACTCCCATAGAAAGTTAACCCCAAAAGTATCACTCTAATGACAAACTAATCGTATAAACTAACCATGAAAATTCAAAATTGATTTGGGGAGGACGTTTATAAGGGTAACCCATATCATATTCACAATAGTATATGCTTGAAAACATTCCCCTTGAGAGTTATATACGAGTTTCATCAATATGTTTCACTAAATTTTGTGGTCAATATAGAAACCCTATGCGTAGAACAAAATCTCTTAGAAAATGTTGAATTTTTAACATTAAACTCCCAAAACATCAAGAAAAGATCAAAAACCATTAAGTGAATTTAATCAGAAGAAAAAAGGATTGGTTATGAAAATTGAAGCCTCTAAATCAATTTATACCACTAGAAAATCATGAAGTTTGAAATAAAATGAAATAAAAGACAAGAGATTATAATATGAATAGAATAGTCACCCCTTAAAAGATATCCAAAAACCACCTAAATAAACTAAAAATATTATATGAAGATCTATTAGTATAATAAATCTCACACCCAACTACCATGAAAATGTCACCAAGAATTAGAGACTCATAAGTGGTCTTTAAAATAATTAATAATTCCCTAGCCTAGTGTGTCAATAGAATAAATTGGAGAAATCACCCAAATTTAAAACTAGATACAATTAATCAATGAGAAGAAATAAAAAATGCATTCATAATTTCTCAAAATAGAAACACTGACTCTTTAAAAGAGAAAAAACACTAAAGAATCTAAAATACAAGATAACGATCCAAATTAGTAGAGATAAGGAACAATGAAACTAAAATAGAAAGGATTAAATAATATATTACCTCCAATGTCTGTATTAAAACATTAGCAAGATTATGAAGTTAATAATGATTTCATAATTACTAAATTCAATCACTTTCAAAAATTCTTGAGGTGTCTTAACTAACCACATAAGTGATATGTCTTGAGAACATTAGGGGAATAGGGATTAGAAGAATCAAACAAGATTCTCTGAAAGCATACAAGGGATTGCTTCTACCTTGAAAAAAAAACCACTGAAGAAGAAGACACTCCTAGAATAGGCTCTTATATCCCTTAATCCTCACTAGATAGGGAGCCCTAATCAACACTAATCGAGACATGTCTTCCACCTTGACAGAGTCACATGTTTCAAATATTTTTGAATATAAAATACTATGTTTTATCAATTTAATTTATTATTGTTGTCAGTATTTAATTTTTTTTATTTTTTTGATAGGAAATAGGTTTTGATAAGAAATAACAAAAAAGAGACGAATATAGTTAGGCATAAACACTTCATGGAATGTTGTGATGTGGTGTGGAACAACACCCAAGTTTTGAAGCTAAAAGGTGATAATTTGATGATATATATGATGGAACATTATGAAGATAAAAGTGAATAAAACTGTCTGAAGAAGGAAAATAAAGAACTGGGCTTGTTTGGAGAAAAGTGGAAAGAAACAAATTTACACATCACATAAGTCATTTATGGCATATAATAGGAATAAATACAAGATGTGAATCCAAGACCGGAAATATGGTGTGAGAAGAGTCATGGCCATGAACATTACATGTCTTGAATAGTATTCACAACATGATAATGTCTGATTGTACTAAAAAAATATAATTTTTTGTTCCCATACTTTTCTCATCATGAAATATAATTAATCAACATAAAACATTCAAATAGACCCAAAATTTTTTTGATTGGATGCATTTTATGGAAAATACTATATTTTAGAAACAAGAACCCATCAATATGACTTCATGAGGAACTTATGATTCCATTGTTGGAACCCATGGTTGATTAATTTCTATAAATACAAGACTAGATCTGATGAAAAGAAAATTTGATTATGATGTTCCACTGTAACACTGCGTTGAAGGGATACTGCTGCTTTTGGATTTATTTATTTTATTTTTATATTCAGTTCCTCTGTAATGTTACACATCTACATATTTTTAAGTCAAGTGTTTCCCAATTATTCTTTCATCCATCTTTCTCTTCTGACTCTAATCTAATTCACTATCTCTTGTATATTTCCACCATGACCCCTTTTTAATTAGATATGGTAAGTGACTAACATGAAACTTGGACCTTGTGGAGGTTTCCTGAAATTCATTATTATTTTCCATTATTTTGAAATTGTTCCAATTTTATTTGTGGTTGATGAGAGATAATTTAATGGAAATTACAATACTCCATAATGTCTTTGTTATCAATTTCAATTCTATTTTCTATCATGGTTAGAGTGATTTGGTTTGTCAAAGAGGTTTCTTAGGTATGACAAAAATCACACTCGTGGTAGGGAATAGAAATTAATGTATTAAAGGATTTTCAAATTAAAATAATTAATGAAAGAACATGTGTAACCAAACCCTAGGTCCAAAAGTTTTTTCATAATCTACATTCTATCTGTATCTACTTTTAGAATAATTTTATTTATGTATTTCTTTATTTTCTTAAAATTTATTTTTATGTAACTAATAAAAAAGTAGTTTAAGTGTTTTAGAATTATTTATTGAATCGATTGTGACACACATAAATTGAGACAACCCTATTAAGCCTCTGTGATATATTAGGAAAATAATATTTTCTTTTTCCATTCCCAATGACAGATATATGTTAAAACTAGATATCTTTTAGGGGAGATATTTAGTCTATATCTCACTTATTTGTTTTTCACATTTATATAAATAATTATTTTTCTGATTTTATAAAAATCCTAAAAAATATTTTCTATGATGTATCCAAATTGTTATTACTCGGTATGGACTGACTAACCATAGGTTAAAAACAATAAGAAGAAGATAATTTAGAGGATAATAATGATCAAGGGAAGAAACATAAAGAATCCAATGAAGGACTACATGAAACAATAGAATGTACAACATAATATGTTTATGCTACTAATGACAAAAAAAATATCCCAAACAGAAACCAGAAAAAAAGATGAATTATTAGAAGTGAATTACCCACACATCTTTTTTTGTCAAAAAATCCAATGAGGTAATGGATAAGGTACCTGATTATTTATTCCACCAATCTCAACCACTGCTATAGGAGATAGAATAATGAGAATTGTCAACTCATTTATTGATGGGTGATCAAGTGAATTTGGATAAATTTAAATGTAAATTTGATGAAGTTGAAATGAAACACTGTCTTCAAGATTATGAAGTAGAAGAATTAGTTACACTATAACTATTTTTAGTCATGGAAGAATAATAAACTACCAAAGTAGTGGAATTAAAGAGATAATGTTAGAGCCCGACTACTGACCTCCACCAGGTACCATTCAACTACAAGCGGATCTTTCAACTATATAACCACTTGAAGAGAAACCAACTATAAGAGATGAAACTTTATCAAACTCTATCTCATATAATTTAATTAAAAATAAATTGAGTATAACCCCATGTTTTTTTGATTGGATGACTCTTATTATGCCATGTAGGGTGATATGAAAAAATATGATGCACCAGGTAAAGAAAACAAGGATATACCTGAATATAATGAACATATACTAGAGGATTCCCATGAAAAGTTATTTGTGTACTTTATTGAACAACTAGAGACACATACTACCTTCATTAAATGTAATGATTTAAAAACTAATTATTTAAATTTAAATTTAGTTCATATTAAACTCAATTATAATCTTCTTTTTGAGTACTATATTATGTCATCTAAACACATAAAACTACTGGATAATGAAGAAGAGTTTGTAGAAGTTGCAACTAAAAGGAATGAGGTTCCAATATTCATATGACTCCTTCCATGTATGTTATACCTTATTACAAAGGGGAAGTATCTAGTAAAAACAATCTATTTATTCCTTCTTAAAAAATAGGAATTTAATAAGAACAACATGTTGTGGTTCAAATCCAAGAAACTCCCCCACCCACAGATTATGGAAAACATGTTTTTTTCCCATATGATAGTATTAAAAAACTCAGGGTCCACTTGGGAGACTAATCAAATGATAACACCTTTACTTCTTTTATATGAATTCCAATTTTATTTATAGAATTATTTTAGATGCTACCCACTCTCTCGATCATTTTGAGATTTAATGACACAGTCCTTGAGTTTTAATGCTTGACTATATTTTTAGGTCTATATTGGAACAAAGAAGCCCCATAATAGTGAAGTATGTGTAGTAAAGCCTCATAAAGAAATGAATTCCACTCTTAATATTTTTCATTCAACCCCAATATATATTTTTTGAAATTGTGTTTTGAGCTTCAACAATGAAAATTTAATTCCCCACTTTTAACTCTTATACTCTCTTATTGATCTGGGAGACATATGTTTCTTAGGATAATAAATATGCCATGTTTTAATTTTCATTGTTGACATGATTAGGTGAGTGAAATTGTAAAATTAATGAGTAAGTTTATGCATTACGGGGAAAGTTTCAAAAATCAGGATTTTTTAGATGAGTTCATTTTTCAAAGGAAATTATTCTTAGATTTTTCTAATTTTGAATTTATAAAATTGATATTGATTGATTTATTATTTTTTTTTCATTACCTTGCATTATTTTCTCAAACCATATTTTCTCTTACCTACGAAAAATTATAAACCTCAATCTTCCATTTATTTCTATAGTATATTTATTGAGTAACAAATA
Organism: Viscum album; assembly: GCA_963277665.1. NCBI lineage: Eukaryota > Viridiplantae > Streptophyta > Magnoliopsida > Santalales > Viscaceae > Viscum > Viscum album. Next base: position 157,450,757 of record OY728138.1, read on the forward strand.
AATGTTTTCATCTAGACATTTCATGGAATTTTATCGAATCTATAACTAACTGAAATAAAATTTAATATTTTTGAGGCATTTTATTATTAATCACACTACCCATGGAACCACCTTGAAATCAATCCTACTTTTTCTCATTGAATCCATGACATCTCTTATTAGGAAATGATCCATGTTATAATCCATTTATATCCATTCTTACCCTACAAATGGAATATTTCATGATATATAAACGGCCAATTGTAGGGGAGTGGTTGACATAGTAGTTGGGGATTTATTTCATTTTTTGGGGGGTTTCATGATATTTATGAAATACCGTGATTTTTATAAACATTATTATTCAGTTATATTTCTAAAATAAAATAAAAAATAGAAAAAATTGAAATATGGGTTTTATCGTTTGAGGATAAAAAATAACCATTTCTAGATTAATGATCTTAGGATCATATGTGGTTAGGTGGTGGATATGAGATTTCTCATCAGAAAAACATTCGAAAAAAAGAAAAAAATATATACAGAGAAATAGAAAAAATGAAAAAAAGATAAAGAGAGGGTGATTCATTCTTCATGATTATTTTTATCTTGTTCATACAATGATTTTTGGGGGTTTGGAGGTGGAATTCATTGGATTATTTCATTTGAATTATATTTTGATATCATGTAGTATTCCTTAGAGTCAAACCTCTTATTTGATATTTATTTTTATTCATTACCAAATTACCTTAAGCCTCAGAGACCTTTGGACCATAATGGAAAGCCCTCAGGATTAATTTGATTTCTTTTTTACGTGGTAGAGTGGTTAGATGTCTTGAAATCCATTGGTATGTGACATGTACTTTAAGTATGAGTACAAATATAGTCACACATGTTACCTTAATATATTACTAAAAATAATTCAATGTGAGCTAAATTGCATGTGGCATGCACATTAAAGATGAATTGAAAAATTAAATTGGAGGGAAGTAGAAGAATTGATGTTTCGAAATAAGGAAAACAAAATGCATGATTGAATTATTTTTATTTTTAGAATAATGAGGCAAAGTAATTGTTTTATGTGAAATTTTAATGTTTATTTTCAATTATATAACATTTTTTTTCATTTTTATTTAAATTTATATATTTATAGAGTGAAATTCATTGGAAATGTTGTTGATATTACATGATTAGGGATAATAATGTTATAAGATTAATATAATTGATAGAGTATTTATTTTCACATTTTTTGGAATATAAAACACATTGTTGTTACAATTTTATTAATTATTATTTTTTTCATTCAATTATTTTTATGTTTTGTGGTAGGATACATAATATGATAAAAAAATTATCAAAATGTGACTAATATAGTAAGTCGTAGACACTTCACACCATGTTGTAAAGCATAACTGTGAGACAACATAGTTTTGAAGTTCAACGATAAAGATTTACTACTATATATAATGTTATGTGTTTAAGGGAGAAGTTAATTAACATGTAAAAAGTATAAAAATGAATATTTGGGTGGATTCAGAGTGAAACTGGCTGTAAAACAACTTTACATGTCATATAAGTCAGTCATATCGTGTAACAGAAATAGATACAAAATGTGAAACTTTCCATGAGAACATTCAAAGCCCCACACATTACATGTTATGAATAGTATTCCGAAAATGAAAAGGTATTGCGGGAACAAAAAATGGTTGATTATATGTCCCTTTACTTTACACATTGTGTAATACAACTACACAATATGAAACTTTCATACAAAAACCAAAAATATGAACGACCTAATTGATTTATTGGGAAGACCACATTTAAGACACCATGACCACACGATAATACTTTTTGACCCATATATGATGACACTGATGGATGCTGGGGTGGATTAGGGAATATAAATAAAAGCCTAGTTCATATGTTAAAAAAATCAGATCCCATGTATCCATTGCTATGACGCACTATAGTGATGCTGATACTTTATGATTTCATTCTTTTTTTATTTTTAATTCCTTTTTTAATGTGACACATGTCCACATTTTTAATTCAAGTGTTTCCTCTTTTTTTCTTCCCTCTTTCTCTTCAAAACATAATATAATTCTCTCTTTCTTCCATATTTTAATTGATATCCTTTTTCCCCTTTTAATGGTAATTGACTAACTTGAGGCTTGAACCTAGGGTAGTTTTTAAAATGTTCTTAGTTATTAAACCTTAATTTCAAAACATTTTCATTTTAATTTGTGGTATATGCAAAATAATTTCATGGGTGTGGTGATATTCCACCATGGCTTGGATCTAATTTTCATCTCTATTTTCCATAAAGGATATGGATATTTGGTTTTCCAAATAATATTCTATGCCATGATAAAAACACCACTTAGGTTAGGGTATAAAAATACATATATGAAAAGGACTGTATTATCAATATTAACTTCAATAATGAAAGAATATATATAAACAAACCCTAGAATGAATCCTTTCTTCCTAATCAGCATTTTGTCTTCATCTTCATTTAAGATTTGTATATTTATGTGTTTCATTGTTTTAATAAAACCAAAAACCATTGTTTTCAATAATTAATAAAAAAAGTACTTTAGGATAATTAAAATTAGTGATGGAACTTAATATGATGCTCCATGAGTGAGATGTCCATTCATATCCACTTTTCTGCTTTTGGAAAAAAAAATTCCTTTTTCCCTACCATATGATCGGTGTGCATCACACCCTTAATTTGTTTCCCTATAAAAATTAGCTCCACTATGAAATATTTATAAAATTGATATTTAACAATATCTAACCTTGAATAATTTACCCTAGAATTGAGATCCAAATGAGTACCCATTAAGAATAAGTTAACATTCAATGAATTAGTTAATAAGATAATATATGAATTGCGGGTCAACTAATTAAAATGGGAAACAAAATTAATCACTATTAATTAACCCCATTGAAGACTCCTGAGATCCCATACCATAATCACTCTAATATTCTCAGTAAGAAACCACTGAATGAATATCATCTTCAAGAGTTCCCACATCATCATAACTTAGAACTGATCTATAATGTCCACTTTCCTATAATAGAAGCTCGGTACCTCAAACAATCCTAAAATAACAATTACTCTCAAATAATATTGAGTTTGTAATTGTTTAGATGCTTCATAAATTATCTCAATAAGCTATATAGCCTCAAATTAACCCCGAACACCTAAGAAGATAGGAAAACCTTGAGATGAAACTAGCTCAACTACTCTACCATGAGTTTGGGTAGAGCATATAATTGGGATAGAGACACTCAATCTCCTATTATTATATGGGACATTTTATGGAGGAATCATATAAATAAAAGAAATAATATAGCTTCATAAATAATAATTTAATCTCAAATCATACCCAACTATAATAAAATTTTAATACAAAGTAATCACAAAAAACAATTAATCAAGAAATATAAATAGAATTTGAAAAAATATCATTTATTCCTTTTTAAAATTTATCATTTTTATTTTTAAAACCAAAAAAGTCCACATGAAAATCGCTTTAAACTCTATATTTAATTAAAAACATTAATTTACCACATGATATATTTTTGAAATCACATTGCTTCTCTATTTAAAATATATACATTCCCTTTACCTTAAATTACATCCATCTCATTTCATGAAACACACTTTAAATTTCCGGAAACTGACATTATCCTTTTCAAAACTGAGTTCTAGTTAGTTTTTATATATAAATAAAAAAAATTCCAATATAATATGAAAATATTTTATGAACTATCCAAAATAACATCTATATATGAATTAGGAAAATATAGATTAATGAGATCTAAAAAACATCAAGGGAGCTAGTGACTATGAACGATTTAGCCATATGGTTTTTTAAACATACACAAACCATGAAGTCGTCTCTAGAATGAAAATGGATCAAATAACATAGGGTATGAAAATTTTTCTTGACCATCCGGTCTAACCATGTGCCTCAGGTTATTCCTCCCCATTACACCAAAAAGTATAAAACTCTTAAATTACACCTAAAACATTGATATAATGTGAAATTACACCAATATAAATAATAAATAATGACTAGAAAAAGCTAACTGAAAAATTCAATCCTCAAAACCCAACATCCCTTGGAAACTAAAGGCTTGAAATAAGAAAGAGACCATCAGGATCTCCCCGCACCTACATTCCATGTTTTCAAAGTCCTAACTCTAATCTATTATACATACCAATTAATATAAGCTGATTTAAGATCTTTTGGTCGATTAGGAGCCTAGGAACTGATACCGTTTATCATGAACTAGTCTTGGCCACTTTTGAATTGTGCACGCGATCCAGAGTGCAACAAACCTACAGTGAGTTTCTGTTCCCCATGGTCTAGAGAGAAGATATATGGAATCCTATCCAAATATATGGGAATGATTTAATTTAATAAATAATATTTAATGAATAGATAAATCGTACTATTATTGTATAATTTCACATTCATACATTTCAAATCTATTACATAAAAAATATGTAGATACAATATAAGAAGAACAATAAATGATCTAAAAACTCAAGATAAAAATACACCCATAGTGGAAGAGAACAATATATAGATTATAGAAGGCCGACATGGATGATACAACCATAATGAGAAATAAAAACCAATCACCCAATATTATCTCTATGTGACTTATTGGTCACCATCTATCCAGAAAACTAACTCACCCTATGAGTGACCAATAAATAAACCTGGTCTTATAAAAAAATGACTCTACTAAGTCTGAGTGGTACAAGTTGGATGTGAGCATAACATCTCCATTATTAGTCACTAAAGAATACATTTTTTCCTTTTTCCAAAAATACCTTAGATAATTTTTTGAAATATAAGCATGAACAAATAATTTATTCATTTATTAAAAATAAATCATTATAATTACCCAAAACAAATATTTTTATTACCTAAAACATGATTAAAAAAACAATTGAAAATAATTTCATAAAAAAGTTAACTACTTTTTAAAACAACCCAAATAATAATTCCTAAAGATCTTAAAAATAATCCTCAATTGAATAAACGAACTAAATTAATGAAATAATTAATAATATATAATAAAAAACAATAGTTCACAAATATGAAACTAAAAAAGAAATTCACATTAGATTAAACAATAATGAAAAAATAATACTATAATAAAAAAAGAATAACAACCAATTAGAAATAAAAAATAATAATCATGAGAAATTATCAAATATCCTAGGATATGACCCTTGACGTACTTGGGTTAGAACCATCAACCAACCAATTGATGAAATCCTATGTCTACAACCAACCAACAATTCTAAACTAGACTCACCGGTGGAAAAATCCGATTGAATTTAATACCTTACAAGATTCAGCCTATATAATCAGATATAGATTGTAATCTTATCTATACCCCTTACTATGAATCCTAATATATTCATTATGTTATAATGATAATATGATAGGTATGAAAATTCAAGCATTGAACACAATCATCTTATCAAAATCACATAAAGTAATTCCGAAATTGTAAAATTTCGAATGAGAAACCAATTTTTAATCAATATAATTAACATTAGAATCAAAAAACACACAAGGGTTTTCCATTTAGTGTATCTCATTTGAGAAAACCATTTTAAAGGTGCCATCCAACCCTTGAATTTTTAACTAGATATATGATTCCAAAATAACCTAGGAATCCATTTACAATTTCACTTCATTTTATAACCCACTTTAATGTTCTAAAAAATATCCATTTTATTTACACATTTAAATATCATTCAAAATCCACTTGGGATGCCATTTGGAAATGAAAAATATATCTTCTAGTATGTAAAAAGGCCAAACATTATATCAAAATTCCTATTTGAGAGAAAGATAAAAAACATTATGATCTACAAGAAAAATACAAAACATATCCTGATAAATGGAAATTAAACTGAACCAATCCTTCAATCCCATATAACAATCATAAGGATGTATAAGAGGTCTAAATATTAACCAAACAATTAAAATCTGCTTGAAACCCATTAAATCATTTTATCAAACACATTATATATTTCCATTTATTTTAAAACCAAATATTTAGATCATAACCTTTAAAAATATAATTAAAAAACCTTTTTAATCCTCTAAAACCATATATTATGGAATTACATTTCAGAATGTCCAAGAATACATGGTGTGTAAAAAATGGAGAGTATAAAACCATATCGCAAATAGAGATTGGGTGATGTGAAACTCTAGAATATTGGAAGAGGAGATCCAAAGTCACATTTTATAAATAGTAAAATAAAAAAGAAACAATATATTAGGTCCAAACGTCATCCTAGTGGATGACTATGAATATAGAAATTCATTAGTGGAGGAGAAAATAATAGAGTAAATAAGAATAGAGAACAAATAATCATTACCACAAAAGAATCACCAAGAAATAGAGGGTAGAATATTCAAAACTGAAGGTAAATGTATAGGATTACCATATCAAGAGAACCCTAGTGAATTTTAGTTGTGAGGAGAAAAGGGAAGGATTAGAGGGGTTTTATATTTTGACTTGTATTGTATGAGTTTCATGTTTTAATAAAATTTGGTAGGCTACACGGTTTACAAAACCATGTGCCAACCGTGAAAGAGACTCTATTAAATGTTATATACCCTTTAATGGTTCCCACATGGCTTATCCTAACCATAAAAATACCATTACCCATACAACTACCATGAAAATTTAACCCCTTTTGGCCTCCCATATCATGCACTACCCCTGAATACTATCCATGAATGGTCAGAACAGAACTTGGAAGGCCCTATGAAAGGGTTACCAAGAGGGTTTCTCATATAATTTGAAGTCTAAAATATGTTTCATAAGTGGTATATTTAAGGGTCAACTAAATAGTTTACAAAACTAGTTTTTGATCTATTAAAAACCATGCACTCAATAAAATCATTTATTAAATTTTTAATTTTGAACTCGAAATTCCTGAAACACCAAGACGAGATCAAAAAAAATTAAATAAATAAAATAATAAGGAAAAAAAAGGTTGAGGTGTGACATGATATTGGTTGATCATCACATATTTCAAGTAATAATAAATTATTGAAATATATCCAAAGTTATGATATATGAGTCTTTAATCTAAAAAATAATGGTCACACAATGAAAAATGAGTTGGAAGTATCAAAATTTTTGAGAAGAAACTTAAATCCTTTGATGATCTATTTGTTGATGTGTTTCAGAACAACCTATTAATCACCTCTCAACTCTATAAAAATTTAAATGGGGGTATCTTTTTCAATAATGAATTTTTTATAAGTAGATTCAAGGATAACACTATTGTTATAAATGGATTATGAACAAGTGAAATTCCATTTAAAATTTTTATAGATAAAAACATCTTATTCATCTGCATGGAGGAGGAAAATAGGTTTTGGAACATGTGAAAAATCCAATTGAGATAAAATGACATGGATAATATAATAAAATATAAATATTTGAGAAATTTATTGAATTTGAATAATAAAATCCTCAATAGTTATAACACATATAACAATGGAATAATATCTCAAAAAGTCACATGATAGTGGATAATAGAAGTGATAAACACTCCGAGTTGATACATTCAGATGTGTGGGAAAATGATATTAAAATTAACTAATAAATATAAGCGTTTCATTACATTTTTTTATTTTACTCATATAAAATATGTCTACTTTATCTCAAGTAAATCACAAGTATTTTATATGTTTATTAATTTTCAATGGTATGCTAAAAATAAAATGATATGTGAAATTACAATATTTCATTTCAAAAATAGATTCAAATATAATAATGGAGAAATTATATTATATATTGAGAATTATATAATAAAAAATAAATTTAGTACACTATATACACCCTAAAAATGAATTTATTGAGTTAAATAACTAGATTTTTTTTGGAATGGGTGAAACCATATTGTTAGATCATGACACATCAAAGTACTGTTGAAGACAAGCCACAATAGTGGATATCTATATTTTCAATAAATGTTTACTATCACCAAATTTGATCAAAAATAACATATGATACGTAATTTAGGAATAATATCAACATGAAAATCATAAAATTATTAAACCACCCTTGTTATGTCCAGATCAAAGGATGAAATTTGTGGAAGTTTGAAAAGAGATATTATAGTGTAATATTCTTTTGATATAAAATCACTTAAATGAGATCTCTATGATATAATATATGTCAAAGTAATATTTATTATAATTATGATGTTATCATTTTGTGACATTAAAATTATCTTCTAACATCGTTAAATATTTATAATGAGAATGAATACATTTAGGGGAACACTTTAGAAATACATGGGGCATCGATTAATATAAAAACAATCTTTCAAAGTTCTTATTTAATTTCATAAATTTACAATGATGAGGAAGTCCCAAATTAATAATGATCTAATTTAAAAATACTTATATATAATTTTAATTTTGAAAAAAATACTTAGAGATAGAAACAAGGTTGTGAAAATATGGAGGATTTTGGGGATTTAAATTCATTCTATCTTATTTTTGAATATTGACCCAAAATATATTTAAGAGGAATTACAATAAGAGTATTTGAAAACAATGATTAATGAAGTGATAAATTAAATTGAAAAGAATAAAACATTGACTTTTTGTCACATCATAAAGAAAAAAATGTGAATAAGGTGAAGTGAGTTTTTAGAAATAAGTTAACTGAGAAGGGAAGAATATCATAGAACAAAGATTATATTGTTTTCAAGGGTTAATCTCAAATTAAGAGTAAATATTTTGAGCTGATTTTTTTCTCCAATAACAATAATTTTAATGGTTTTTATTTTTATTATGACATTTCTTTAAGTAAATTAGAAAAGTTATGCGAAATGGTTGTGAAGTTAATATTTCTGAAGGATCAAATTAAATAATAGGACTCCATTGAATAACTGAATCGTTTAATACTTGACAGGGGTGGTTCTTGAGAATAAAATCTAAAAAAGGATTTATAAGAGCATAAAATAGTGGCCCAATATTGATATTGAAATATAGATAGTAGTTATAAGGGTCATGAAATTCATGAATATAATGGTGGATAAAAATATCTAAAACTCAATCATTGTGATTGTATACATTGATGAAATCATTTTTGATAGAAATAAAGAGACTTATGTGGAAATTTCTTCCGAAATTAGGGAATAATGTGATATGTAAATTTTTGGTTAGATGAAATTATTTTTGGGCTTTCAACTTATAAACACAACAAGTTATATCTCTCTATTGCTGGGAAAATTTGCTTATGGGTTATTAATAATGATTGGAATACAATAATAAAGGGATGTATCTACTCCTATTATACATGGGACTAATTTTTTCTTGGATATAGAATAAATGAGTTTGGATTGAAAATATTTTTTACAAAGTATTATTATTTTACTATACATGAAAACATCTAAACCAAAAATTATATTTGATGCTACACTTTGTGGAAAATTCCATAATCAGCCTAAGGAGTGAAGTCTTATGTATGCAAAATGAATCTTGAGCTATGTCAAAGGAACTCTATTTTATTGATTGAGCTATGAAAAATAAAAAACTTTTAAGATATATGTATATTAAAATAGCGATATGGTTGGTGATTTTGGAGAAAAAAATCCACTTCTTGAGGTTCATTATTTATTGGAGGTAGATATATTGATTATTACACTAAGAAGAATAACTCTGTCGCCATAGGCTCGAAATGTTTTGTGTATATTATAACATCACAAGGAAAAAATGATGTGAATGAATTCATGAATTGAAGACATAATTGTTACATTCTCATAAACATTGATTATTGAGTGACATAATCCAGGAGTAGTAAACTTTTATAAAATCTAATATAACATTAAATGTGAAATCACACTAATATCAAGTACCAATTCATCGTGAAGTTGGTGGAATGTGAAAAAATTACATTGCAATATATTTCATTAATTGAGAATGTTTTAGATATCATGAAATGTACCTAATAATAGATACCTTACAATATTTAAAATATTATTGGGAGTGAATTATCTCCCAAAAACCATGTACCTATTTTGATTTATTTTCCCTCTTTTATTCCTATTCATTTGTTGATAGGGTGATCAATTATAAAAAAATGAAAACCAATTATTTTTGTTAGTGATCATCAAGGTGATAATAGAAGAATTCATTTATTATAGAGGGAGACATGATGTGTTTATATCCAAAGTATAGATAAGACCTCATATAATGATTTACTTGTTATTAAAAATGTGAAGGGAGAGATTTAGGTGACCATATAAGGAAAGTGACGAACCATAAAGAGGTGAATTGTAAAAGTGGTAGCTGATAATTTTTCTCAATTGAGACAAGGTCAATATAGAATTGATCTCTTCTTAAATAGATGAAAAGTTATCAGAAAAACTATTTTATCTTATCATGTGGTGTTTATATAACTTCGAATTTAAGATCTTGTAATGAATAATTATTATTTTGATATAATTATTTCTTGTTTGTTAGATGTTTTTCACGTTTTATTTATTTATAACATGATGATAATTGAGTTGGAAACATATTAGAGTTGAGTCAGAATAAAAAATAATGAATATATCTTGAGTTAAAAAGTAACTTCATGAAGATCATATGTCACATCATAGTGAAGTGTAAAAAAATAATATTTTTACTCTTACATAGGTACTGATGATACAGATAAAGTGAGTTACACTATGAAAGATTTCATGAGAAATTATACAGTAATAGTTTCATCATGATGGTGAGACTATGAAAATATTATGTAACACTACCTATGGGGATGGTGGATATCACCCTACAAGCTAGAACATCATTCCATGGTGGGTAATTGTGTGATATTTTTGTGTTACATTAAAATGATAATCTAAAGAGACCATGTCCAAAATTCCATGGACACTTTATAACATATCTTCTAGATAAATGAATAGATATAAGTACCATGTTTTAGTGTATCAATTCTTTTTCAATAGAGGAGGTATTTTTCTTGATATATAATGCATATCTTTTGGATCTTACCATTAATATGACACACATTCTACCATTCCATGATGAATGTGCTGTCTATAAATAAGAAGAAATTTTTCTAGAGAAAGTTGTCATAAAACATTGAGATAATTTTATATCCATTACAAGTAGAATTACAATGATATTTTCAAATAGGCCAAGAATAAGAATAAGTTTTTAAACATGATCCAAACTCTATATGCATTTGAGGCCATGAAACAGACATTGATTTACTTTTTGAAACTTGTATTTCTTCCTTGTACTTTTAGTTACAGAAAATATTATTTCTCTATTATATTTTTTGTTGATAATAATATAAGAACATGAAATTCTTGATCCCAAAAACTATTCACCAAGGATTAGCCACTCGATTAAAAGTTTTTGTAAACCCAATAATAACCCTTCTGCTCTATGTATTATTTTTCCTTTATAAATTGATATCAAAACATTTAATTTGATATCTAATCACACTAAATAATAAATAGATTTTTTTAGAGTTAGTGTTTTGGTAATATTAAATTCACCCTCTTTCTTTTGTGGTCTACTCTCACCCAAGCCTAATAAACTTTTATATTTAAAACTTATTAGTATTATTATATTTATAAGGATTTGATAATAATTTTAATGAATTTTATTATGAAGAAATTTATTAAATAAAAGAAATGCACTAAATATGAAACTATTTATAAATATTTCATATAGATCAACATTATCATCATAAAAAAATAGGAGTGATGACGATGATTGAATATGTGTGAATAGAATGAAAAATTATCAAAAATGAAAAACAATATTTAATATGATTTGTACTATTCTGGTCCACTGTATATTAAAAAACATATCCCACACTCTAAATTTTTTAATCCACAAGGTAAAATAGTTGTACAACAAAAAATAAACATGAAAAATAGAACATATGTTTATAATACTGATAATAAAGACAAGGTTAAATAAAACAAAACAACCCCCTAGAAAATATAAATAAAAATATACATATTGAAGGTGCATGGATACTTAAAAACTATTTTCCTTTCTAGTTAATTAGTTTTTAAATAAATAAATACTTCATAGTGGTTCTCTATGGGTGAAATTATTCTCAGGGTCATCAGTAAGAAACAATAGAAGAATACTAACCCTCACGAGGTAGGATATGTGTATATAAATAGGGATCAAACACCATGTTCAATTGTCTATAGATATAATGAGGAAAAAAATAAAATTGATTGAATTTAATGATATTCCCATGACCTCCATCACTTTCCCATGAGGTTTCTTATGTGAGAATAGTAAATAATTAACCAAGTGAAGTGAGCGTGTACTGGGACAGACTTATGAACACCCCTCATAAGATGAGTAGTAGTGCCACGAATCATTTAACACAATATAATCGCACAATTACATGTTATTTTATGTTTTTTTAATTTTTTACCTTTATAAACTAAATTTGGGTAAAATTTATTTGAAATTGGTTGGATTTTAGGTAGATGTGCATGTCATTTGGATTGCGCAAGACTATGAAAAATTGTGAAACATAACCATGGAATGTAAGAAATTTACATTAGATATGTACATAGGGTTAAACAAAACATGTGTCCAAACCATGAAACACACCCCAGAAAATTCCAATTCTATCTTTAGGGTTGGTTTATTCTTTGGAAGACCAGAATCATGTAGGTTATCCCAATGTTAAAATAATTGGTATTTTAACCTTTTCCCTCTTCGAATTTAACACCTTTCCCTATTACTTTATTGAAACACAACACTCGGTCATATGTACATGTCTTTCCCTTTTTTACCTTTAACTTAGGTTCTCATGATATTTCTTACACTTTATGGGGGATTATTCAAAATAAATATTTCTAAACCCTCCCCTCCTCTTTTACACTATTTTCTTCTTCTTTTCTTAACCTAGAATGGTCATAAAAAATAACCTGGTGGTAATATTATACTTATCATTGATTTATCATGTCAAATAATTTTAATGTATTTATATTTTATACCCTTACACTATTTTACTACATGTGGTGATAATAAACACACTATGGGCCTTTTCACAGGCTAGTTCAAGTACACAAATCAATTGTAGCATGGGTTGGATTATGATAAAATTGTATCAAAGACTAATTTTTATTTTAGGAGTTACATAAAATAGGGATATTATTATTTTTAAAACACTGTATTTAGTCTACATGATTGTTCATGATCACCAATTTTCTAGAAGAAAACATGGGTTATCAAGGGTATCATGTGTGTGTTTCTTGAATTTGAGCTTTGTTCTTTACTATTTTTGAGATGTTTTAGTGTTTATTTGGATATTTATGTTTACATTGAATATTTTTGAAATATTTTTTTTGAACTCAATATTATAATGTGAAAATGGTAAGAAAAACAAGAGCTTAGAGCTACTATGTAAAATTTAGAAAACCATAAACAAATTTTGCATCCTACTCTGGGAAGCTTCCAATTAAATTTTTATGGTTGGTGCATATCTATTTAGATTTTTCATTTAAACCCTGCTAAATTTTTCATTTTATAGTAGTTATTCAGTTTTCCTCCTTAATGTTCTAAATTGTTTCTAGTCTTATCAGTTGTTTATTTATGATTAAATATGTCAATTTATAGGTATTATTTATGCAATTTGGGATGATTCAATTAAGAGTTTCTTAATGAAAACAATGGTCTTATTTTTTAAAATGGTAAAAATTCAAAAATATTGGGAATTTTCAATTTTTTGAATTTAAAAAACAACCGTGGACTCATGAAGTGTTTTATTTAGTAAACAGGTTCTGTGTAAAACACATTAATGGTTTTATTGTTAGGTTTTATAAAATTCCATTAATTTTCATTAATGGATTTTGTTTTGAATTTTCTTAATATGTGATTTTGATATGTATTGAAAATAAAATTTGGTTTTAATATATATTATATAGTGTTTAATATAAGATATTAATGTGATTCAATAAATGAGGGTTTTAATATGTTTTACATCTTGATGAATCAATGTTGGTATTTTTTTAGTGCAAATAAATTTCTCTTAATATTTTACTGTGGATTAATTTGCTGGTATTTATTTTTATGATATTTTGAAATTGGTAGCTTTTTTAATTAGTATTTATATTTTATAATATTTCAGAGTATTCTCCCACCAAGTCATTATATATTCTCAAGAGAGAGATACAGGTAGTTCACTTCATGTAGACCCTCTAGATGATCATGTTTTTTCTAAGTTAGTCTCTCCATCTACCCCAACTGTTGATAATCACGATCTTCCAAATCTAGATGATCTTAAAAATTATATTTAAGGGATTAATAATTTTAATCCTAATATATTTTATGGGAATAAAGTTCCCTACGATTTATAAGAGTGGACTAAGAATATAGAGAATATATTCAACCATATTGATCCCTCAATGTCTCTTAAGCTTAAATTTGAGATGTTTCTATATGATGGTCCACATTAGAAGTGGTTCAAGTATTTTATTTGGGAAACTTCATAGAAAGATATATTATAAGAAGGATTAAAGGAATTATTTAATCTCTAATACTTCCCTAAAGTTATTAATGTGTCAAAGGTAAGCGATTTGTATTTCCTGGAGTTGAGTGACTAGTCAGTTCTTGAGTAATCTCATAATTTTTTTGATCTAGTATATTATATTTTGGAGATAGTATTGAAAAAATATTTAATGTATTTATTTTTTTGAATAGGTATTCATCCATATCTTTTACCAGTGTTATCATCTTTAGGCTTAAACTCATATGTATAACAAGTTAAGTAAGTTATCAAAGTCCAGATCAGCTTCGCTAGGATTCCTAAAGTGAATAAAATATCTTATATTATGCGGTTGGGTTAAACATATCCAAGAAAAATGAAAGGGAATTGGGACATGTGTGACCTTATAGGTGGTGGTATCAAGATACCATCTATTTTATTTTCATTATCTTTTTCTGGGAGTAAGTTTCTAGTGTTCTAGTAGTATATTAAACTAGGTCAAAACCACTTTTATGTTAGAAAGATCCAAATATCTATTATAGTTGTGTCCATTTTGGGAATAAAAAAAATTATATAAGAGAAAAATATAAAATATGTGGAGGTATAACTACTCCATAGAATAATCTACAGATTCAACTTTGTTACACCCTCTATGTCACTGTGGAGTTTATTTTAATTATTTTATGTCCTTGATGGTTGAATTATGTTTTTGAGAAGTTTTATCTTGATATATAGATGATATGAAAATTTTTATCCATTGTATAATTTTTACACATTAATTATGGAAAACAATGCATTTATACTTTCACAATTTAATTTTTAGCTTATTCTATTCTTCACATCGTTAGTCCAAATGGGTAGCATATGGTTTGGTGAAAACCTTTCATAACCTATGAGAAGTCATGTGGGAACTCTGGTGTATTTGGGTACCAGTGAATAGGTTGTTCATTGTTTGGTGAATTATATAATAATTATGTGAGTTGGCTCTATAATTTTTAAAATTCCATTTGGTATAGTTGGAACTCTCTTTTTCTAACTATGCAAAGTCTATTAGAGAAATCATGTGGCCTACCTAGATTCACTAATAAGTGAAATTACACTTCCAACCCCAATCAATTTTAATCATACAACCCTAAATTTCTCCCCAAACTCACTCTAAATAACCAAGAACACCCAAGGGATGATCCTCCCTTCTCCCCATACATTTTGATGGTCTTTATCCTTCAATCAAAATAGATTTAACCTTTCTAAGTACCTCTGAACCACTTTTTCTCATATATCCTCCATTTTTACTTTATTTTATTCCCTACTACTAACCCTAGAAGTGACCTTGGATTATTTTAGCTTTGGTAGTGGAATTAAGCATGTTGATTTATTCATTTAGGGGTTTTAAGGGGAATTTACTGGCTCGGTTAATAATTATTTCTATTAAGGGACATGTTTTTAAGTTACTTTCTTCTCAAAGGAAGAAGGTGTTTTTATTCTATTGATTTATATTTCATTACATGTGATGATTTATTATTATAAATGGACTATTTATTAATTTTAGGCCTAAACATTTCCTACATGGGATAAAAACTAATTTTTAAATTGTTATATCTATTTTTATGGAACGAAATTACATTCCAAGGGTATAAAAAAATACCAAAGTGGCTATTCATAGGTGTTAAAATGCATTAAATGGATTTTGGAAAATAACATGAGATTTTATTAGTGTTATATACATAAAAAATTTAAATTAAATTGTTTCTAGTTTTGGGAATGGGAGGATTTATTTAAAAAGGGTCATGTCGAACAAAGTGATTTTTATTTTGAAGCATTTTGATGGATTTTTCCATTTAAAATATGGTTCAAATAGAATTTTTTATTTATAAGAACTGTTTTTTAAATTTAACCTCAACTTTAGATTTAGAACGGATTTGAAATAGTGAGTGTTGGATTGTTATTCCATGATTATTTCTAAAATTCCCACTTCAAATATTATAAAAATGATTTTTTAGAAAGTATGTGAGATCATCCTTGTAACCTATGTAACTACCCTTTCCTTTTTATTATAGGAGGTGCTTTTTGTATCTGCGTACTAGGTTATGATTTATGGGACTATTTTTATGAGGGTGTTGGAGCTATGATGGTATTTATATATAATATTTTATTTTATGATTGTGTTTATCATGTGGTCAATTTCTTATTAAATATATTTGTTTGGAATTATATGATGATATTTTGTGAAAAATATGAGGAAAAGAACCACGGTAGAGTAAACTAACTATGGTAGGACCCCATTTAACAGAGTGATATGATGATATATTTCAATGGTATCAGAAATTAGTATATTTCATAGAGGATTCTTTTGAGTCCCTGGACATGATTGAGCCTGGTGATTTCTATAGGATTACTAAGACATGACATTTTCAGTAGTTCCAACCCATGTTCCTCATCACATATTCATTTTTATTATTATTAATGTTCTTCCCATAATGATAGGATCTGATTTTGGATCATTTTAGGTGGATTCCTTCCTTGGTTGTATCTGTAGGTGATTAATTAATGACATGGAACCTTTATATAGGGTTTTCCAATTTACCTCTTCATTGATACTATGGTGTCTAGATTTGATTATTTCTAATTTAAAGGGTGTTTTAATGATTTAAAAAAAATTATAAATAGGTTTTAAATATATGTTAATTTCAAATTAAAATGTTTTTTTCTTTTTCAAAGGGTGTTTGTAAATTTTTAGTAATAAAAAAAGAAATAAATAGTTTTTTAACACTTCTGTGTATGTTTTCAAAAAAATGGGTTGATGATTTCATTCTTAGTTTACTTGAAAATAATTTTTCAGAGTTTTGTTATAAAAAAATTTAAAAAAAACCTTTTTTTGGCTTTTTGAAGTATTTTTTTAAAAGGTGTGTTTTGAAAATGTTTTTAATTTGGGATTAGTAATAGAGGATTTAACATGGAGAAATTGTTTGAAATTTATTGGTTTCAATTACTAGAAATAAATAAAAAAAATTAAAACATAAATGATCGGTATTTGGATACTTTTTGAAAAGGATCATGTAAAATATATTTTTATTATATTTTAAACTATTATAGGTGGAATGTAAAATGAAAGAGACTACATAGATTCAATAAGTAGAAATATACTTGGTTGTATAGATCAAATATATATTTTGTAGGTCCAGGTCCTCTTTATATTGAATCATAATCTATTAGTCTACCAAAAGAGTTTTTGGTGTTGTATGGTGATTGTGGGTCACATGGAAAATTATTGAGGTGGTTGAAGATTTTATTTTAGTTTCATGAATTTTTATTAGTCATTTTTCCCGGTATGTGTTATGATTTTTTTTCATATTTTCTCCAACAATTTTTTTATTTAGATTTTTGTTGTATATTGTATAACCATGTTTCTTATTTAACATTTGGTTTTTTATTTCTTTTAATGTTTCTTATTTTTATCTTGTTCTATAACCGAAAAAAATTCTGAATGAGTGTTTGGTGAAGTCCATGAACTAGTTCCCAACCTATAGGGATCAGTTTCATACTCCATGACTTGTGGATGGATGGGTTGGGTGCTGGTTTAGATGGTATCCTTGGTCAATTTACTAAAAGAAATGGTATCAGATGCTAGGTTTTCTATGTGTCCTAAGTTGTAGAAGTACTCTCTTTTTATATATGGATGTTTTATTAGGGAGATAATGATGTTGGGACTAAGGATGTAGCAGTGGGGGGAGTTTAATGAGATCATTCCCACCTTTATCCTTGAGCTTCCATGTGTAAATGGTATTTTAGTTTTTTATTTTTGATTTCTATTTATTTGATTTTGTTGATTTTGATTTAATATCTATGGTAGGGATTATTTTATCCTTATGGGAATAAATGAAGTTTCCATGAGGGTTAATATTAGGTGTTCAGGGATGTAGATGAATAAGAGAATCAGGGTGTGTGGTTAGATTATTGGTCCTGAAAAACTATTTGGAAACCAAGAACTTTATTTCAAAAATGTTCAATAAACCATTTCACTATTGGCATGTGGTTGTCAACCATTTGTTGATGTCGAGCTAGACTCTCGATCTAGTTTGTTTTTTATTTATTCCCCATTAACCCTTTTATTTCCATGTGTATCTAAGGAATTAGGAAAAAATCAATGTAGGTCATGTGCTATTTTTTCATCATTGGATTATATTTTTAGTAAAGTATCTTTTTATTCCTTGATTATGTGTCTGGTTTTTGATGTGAAAATGGATGTTCATATTGGAAAAGTGAATTTCATGAGATTTTTTTTCTGAAATAATGCCTTAGGGATAGTTTGTAAAAATAGTTTTATTTTAAAAAAAAATTAGCGGTTAATATCATAATGAAATATTGAAAAGTGTTTAATTTTTTTGAAATATGAGTGGTAGTTTTTCGGAAGAAGGTGTAAATTTTTTTAAATTGAAATTTATTTTTAGTAGATATTTTTTAAGGGGAAATTTATTATATAATTAATAGATATCATGTTTTGAAATGGGTTGAGTGAAATTTGATTTTAAAGTAAATTCATGGTTTCAAAAGATTGATTTTTAAAATAGTGGTGGAAATAGTTATCTTGTATTCAATTGGGAAAGATTAAATTGAAAATGGTGGGATTTGTATTTTAATGGAATTCGATGTATTTTCGAAATTTTATTTGGATATTTTTTGGGTCCTGACACTTGGTGTGCATTTGATAATGGATGGTTCAAAATATTTTCCAAATATTAGTGTCTTAGAATTATGAAATGATTTTTAATTCATTTAAAATATTCTTCCTTGGAGGTTTAATGCATATGATTGACCCCTTGTTTTATTTTTTTACACTTTTATAAGGGGACCATAATGTAAAAAAGATGAAATTTTTCGAACTATTCATTTTATTTGGGATAATGGTATAATTTAGTAGGAACGGTTGTGTTAAGTGGATGTCACATATTTATTTATCATAATCCTCCCAAAATTTTATAGTTTAAGGGTATGGTGATTTTATTTGGGGGTTGGGTGTTCCTCTTGTTTTCATTTAACACTACCCATAACCCATATGGGGTGGCATGTGTTATCATCTCCTCTTAGTGGTGTTTTATAGATATATAAAAGGAACCTTTTTTCTAGTGTCTCCAATTGGGGACCTTATACATAAATTAGTTTAGTCTATGATCATTGACTTGATTTTTATACCATTGAGGTTCATTTTATTGGTCTTTAACCAAAGAGATTACCTTAATGTGTGGGGCTGAATAAGGGTAAAATAGAATTTAATCATTCTCTACCTTGATTACTATGTTTTTAATTTGATATGTGGAGAAATCATTATATCCATTCATTTATCAATACTAGTGATTAAAATAATAATGTAGACATTTAATTTTACCTGGTTCACCGAAATTTGGATACTAAAAAGATGTTATGATTAATTATGTATTGATTCACCAAAAAAACTAGAGTACACTTCTTTTTTTTGGTGCACACAATAGAGTTGTTTCACTGGACCTATAAACTCACTATTCATAGAATTTAAAAATATTACTTCCTCTCATAAAAAATAGGAACTCATTTTAACATTCATGAAACCTTGATCTTATCCATGAGAATATAATATGGCTATACACAAGAAATGGTTTCTCTGTTCTCGTCAACCTAATGATGTTATAGTAATTTGAAGCTCCAAGAAAATTCCTTCTACTTATTCACTTTCAATCATACATAAAATCTATAAATATTATCTGAAATTCTCCTTTTATGACCTCTCAAAAAAAGATCCCATGGAAGTATATCCTCCCTTATCTGTAATATTATTCTTCCTAACTGTTGTATGTAGTTGTATGAAATACAACCAATTTCATTTTATTAAAGGGTTATAAAAGTTAAATTGTTCCTATCACATGATATGATCAATCCATGTGCTATTTAAAATTTAATATATTATTTATATAATAATAAATTTTCATTATGGGCTTCAAAACTCAAGCATTAACCATTATTTCAAACTAGTAGTTTTGACTATAACTGTTCAGTTATGGAATGATCACTATTACTACAAAAAATCTGGATTTTTTATGTCCTGAAAATTATATAGTACTATTTAATTCCACATTGAAGAGGTTTCTAATCATGAATTTCTCCATGGAGATACATCATATGAAATAGAATTTTTTAGTTGACTAAATCCACAAAATCCACCCCAACTTCAATGCCCCCATGATTTTCACATGATATCCATAATTTGATCTGGATACTTACTAGACACACTCTATCATGATCCAATTTACAAAAGTATAAAAACGTGTAGGATTTTAGATCACCATTATATCCATTCTTGTTGAAATCAAACCCTCCATGACATAAGGGACAACTATGGTATATGTGACTCCTCTTCAATTTGGAAACAACATTGCCTTATCTCCATGGTGATGGAATCCTAAAATTTCTAAAGGAGAAATAGTAAAATAAATATCTATATATAAAGCCTATATGAAATAAACCATTTTTCAATGGTGTAACCGGAAAACTCCATGTACCACATTAAACTTGGTTATGTAAATATAAAGTGTAATTAGGATTGATGACTCTCAAACGAGAATACAAATATGAATGGTGCTGGTGCTCACCTTGTAATAGCACAAAATATTCTAACCCATTAATCTCTGATTTTTTGGAGTGGGATCCTTTGGATGCGTTCGTGGGAGGAAGAAGAGTAGATAGAGAAACATTTTCAATTATAAGTGGTGATTTACGATATGAATCATTGTTTCATGGAGTGTAATTTTTCATAGGGTGAATTTACAACTTATTTTATAGTTTCTGCTTAGTCTGATTCATGGTGTGAATGTTGTTTTCACATAATAAATGTTCATGATGGTGTTTTTGATGTTTAGGATTCAAGTAATTATTAACTTTAATTTTATATCGCTTAAATGATATCTCACATTGGTTTTTTAGATCAGGCACCTTGCTTTTTATAATATGTATACTACATTAGGTCCACATAAATAACCAGTTATTTATACTGTGAATGCGGAAATTTTTAAGATTCTATAAATTATGATCTACCTATAATTTTCCTCACTCTCCCACTTATTCTCATAGAATATAGAAAATGACATAATGATTTTGGGATCTCTAATATCCTCTGCATTTGGGTTTTAGACCACATATTCCAAATATTCAATATCAGTTATTCTGTGTCTTTTATTGTTATCTCCATCTATAAATTATTCCTTGTATATTTGGTGATCTTAAAGTGACTATTTTTTTTTGAGATGGGGGTTTGTTCAGATTAAATTTGGATGGAATGTCACTATGTAATAGATTAACTCAAGGATTCCATGTATAATTATGGCTCAATAGTTCATCCTATCTTTATTTGTATTATATAGTGAATCATATATCTTCTTCTGAGGTAGGGAACTCTAGTTTTATTTCATTTATGTGTATTATCTATATAATCATGATATTAATTCTATTGGTTGGATAGTATGAAATGGAATAACAAATATAATAAATTGGACTAATTAAATTGAAATAGAATGATGTTATGCACATGATGTTTTTGATTTTCATGAAACTATTGATGTTATTTTATTATTTATTCTTATCATTAGATTATTCTATATATGAAAGGTCTGATTTGAGAATACCCTTTATATGGTTAAAGAAAAATACACATTTTAATATGCGTATTTTTTTGTTTAATTGATGCATGTGGCTTATTGGCCTTGTTGTGTATAGCTTGGTGGAATTAATTGTATGTGTCTTTTTGGAATTGATTATTTATAGACTGGGGGCCTTGGTTGGGATGAAGTGGTTTGACATGGTGGTTTCTTGGGTGAATTTTAGAAGTAATGGAATAATATTGACATATATAATTCTTGATATAACTAACTAATTTATTGGTGAAAATTTGAACTAATAATTAAATTAATGAATCATAGTGGATTATTAGTTAAATTAAATAATAGAAAATGGAACCTAGGTTCTTCCACTTTAATATAATGCTTATGGTTTTATGTTGTTCTTTTGAGGTAGCACTTGGTGGCATAATATCCCTAGTGACGATATAGTGGTTGTGGTGGAATTTATTATGAGGATCCATAAGTGGGAGACAGTGTGATACTTCAATATATTTGTCTTATTTAAGGGATTTTCTAAGCACCCCACTTTATTTGGCTAACCTAAAGTACATTGACACACCCTTGTGGTGTTTTTCCAAAAATCTAGGATGGGGAAGATATAAGTGGTTGACAACCCCCTCTCCCTCCCCATCCCATCAACAGTATCTTCTAGCCATACTGGTGGTGGATGATAAGATTTGTGGTGGGTTTCATGCATGTTATGATGAGTATATGAGTTTAATGTATTTTTCATTCATTATACCCTTCTAAACTAGATACCATATTCATGATATGCACTTGCTTCTATGAGATGGGATATGTGGTTAGTTCCATAAGATATGATGTGTAGTTGGTTCTAAGAGATGTGACATGTTGTTGGTTCCAGAAGATATGATATTCAATTAATTCCATGGTACATGATATATGGTTAGTGTCGTTATTGGTGGCTATATACGGGATGGGATAAAAATATTTCTTCTCATTAGGTGAGAGTGGTAAATCAATGGTGAAGTGGTTATAGGGCATCTATGATTATATTATTCTAATTTTTATTTTATTATACATGGATTTATTGTTTTCTTAGTGGGCCTTGGTGAGGTTCGGTGTCTAGTTGACTTGGATAAGTGCGAGTTTGTTTTAAATTTGTTCATCAAGACATTAGTATTATATTTTATAATTTTCACGAAATACCTTTGGTATGATCCTATTGAGTATACATATCATGCTAACCATTCAAATATGTAAACTATTTTTTGGTTTCGAGGAGGGATTTGGTGATCAATATGGTCAGTATTATTTTAGACCATGTATTATTTTGATTAATATAATAGAATTTTCTTTTGTTATTTTCTTATCATTTGGAGATATTTATATCTATTTTATAGTCGTCCAGTTACAATATTTATTATATGGGATTGTAGATTTTTTATTTTATATTATGGTTTATTGGTTAGTGGTTTTATATTTTGATCCATGAAAATTGAGGTTAATTCTTTCCATTATAGTGCTTTATACCCGTGGTTCTATTTGCCAACTTGGGGCCTAGTAGAGGTGGCCCTTAGGAGTCACTCATTCTCGTCTATGCCAGTCCAGAAGGAGTACAAGTAGAAGGGTGGGTTTTGAAAGAGTGGTTTATAAAGGTATTATTTAAGATATAGTGTAACACCCTGAGATTTTATGTCATACTTTTTTTAATTAATTAATTTTTTTTTATATCATGCGTTATATGTAACACCGAGTTTTAATGAACCACAAAAAACACTTAATATTATTATCTAAACATGAAGAGTATTACCAATAAAATAAACTTGGAAGAATGAATATTAATAACCTAATTTTTAATATTAACTATAATGGTTCTATATAAAGAAAACAAATTGATAAAAAATACTTATTTTTCAGTAAAATCTTTATATGTTTCGAAAATAATATTTTCTCAAAAAAATGTTTTCTTAATTTTTTCTGAAAAAATTATAAAATTAATTTGTAACAATTTTTGAAAAATCATTTGAGAAAATAAACTAGAATTTTTAAATCATTGTCCAATAATTATCTTAGGGTATTTTTAGGTATTTTTCAAAAATGTTAAATTTTTCAATGAATAGTGAGAAATATTGATTTTTATTGGAAAATAAATTATCATTTTAATAATGTGTAAGGATAATTTTTGTTTTAAATTGGGGTTTAAAGGGTAATTAGTAAAATTATATATAAAATAATCTAATTCAGTTCATTATAATCATTTTCTTTTCTAAATTTTATATAAAACATTTCAAACTTTTGAACATTTTCTCTTTAGAAAAACCCTTTCTCATGGCATCTGCAAGTTTAATTTTGAATTCAAATTTTCCATATAAATGAATGAAATTAAAAAAAAAGATTCAATATTTCCAATCAGAATAATTTATATTATATAATATGTACAATATAATTTTTTACACAATTTAATAATTCAAATAGAAAAATTTATTTACCATGGTTAAGGTAAAAATGGTTTTACAAGGAGTTAAACTAAAAATATAATGGTTAAAAAACCCAAAAAATTTCAAACAATAATTTTATGTTCACATATTTAACTTTATAACTTCTAGAATAGATAACGATAAATTATAGTGCCCTTTATAATGATTAAAACATAAATACACCTTTCTCTTTTTTAAAATTATGACTTTACCACTCACCTCACACATAAAAGGCCAACCCTCCTCTCCTATTTACACTCAAAAAACTCACAAGTTCTGAAAATAAATACAAAAATATAATTCTTAATTACCTTCCATAATATTATAATACTTATTTATTTCATAAATCAATCATGGGAAGGCTTTCAGTTAAAAACTAAAGAAGTTTCCTGAAGAAGATGTAATGTCTCTAACTATGCGTTTTTATTATTTCTACCTAAACCTCATTAAATTATTATTACATTGTGTTGTTATAATAAAATAAATATATTAAATATACTATTTATTTTATTTAATGACCTAAAACTATCCATTCATCCATGCAAGGAGATACAGAAATCATCATTCGTGTGTATAAAAAACTACGGCCTTACGAACTGATGATATTTGTTCTCCATAACCACCTCTCACGACTAAATATAATTATGGATGAATTCTATATATATTATATTTAGGAAATTATTATTATTATTATCATTTTATTACATATCTCTTCTTACATTCTATTCTAATTAAAATATAATTACATCGCTCATGTGTATGGCGAACTATCGCCTCTCAAAACGATGTGTTACGTTCTTCACATACTCTTTACATGGAAGCTAATAAGGAAATGTTTAAATAAAAAATTCATTATATATGAAATAAAATTTATTATATAATGGTAATATATTATTTAAATATATTTCATTCAATTTGTTTATAAAATGTAAATAACATTCATGCATACACACACCCTACCACCTCCATGAACGATGTATTTCATTTTTTATCGCTAATTTTTATTGATTAATATAAATACACATATACATAATAAATATTATATTTGTAACAACCAAGACTTTTATGTTATATAAATCATCAAAGGAATCTTTTTCTACACAACACTTGATTGGCTTGCTTTACACGAAATCGCAGCCTTCCTCGATAGCTTGCGTCGTACGCAATACCGAGTTTCACTAAACAATGATATGCTATTAAAATATTATTAAAACTAGCCGTTATGAATAGTAATAACCACTTTTTGAAATATTATAAATTTTATTTTTCAAAATGGACTTCATTTTTGGATTCGGAATATCAAAATTAGCCTAGAGTGAAATTTTGGTATTTTTCTGAAAACTTTCAATTTTTGATTAATAGTGAAACCACTACGTGGTAGTTAAAAAACTGAATTTTTCATAAAACCTAATTTTACCGCTTCTGTGAGTGGAATTTCGAAAATCCGAGAGACACGGTTAATATCAAGGTCTAAAATGTGGTTCAATGAGATGAAAATAATTTTTTGGTGAATAGTAACTTTTTACTTTTTTTCCACGGTTAAAAGTAAATAGGATAATTAAGGGTAAAGATGATATTATTATTACCCTAACCCATGTCCTAATTCTATTGGACAAGTGTAATTCGACCAAAAACAATCATGAGAATAAAATATGACAATTTAGGCCCACTTGGATTAGATTAGGACATTTATTATTAATTTATTTAAAGAAGGGTTAAAATAGTTAAAATCAAAGTTTAATAAGTATATAATTTTTAATATAAGGTTATAAATAAGATAAATTCGACTATAAATATTCATTATAAATATAAAAATATTTCCTACATAATGAAATTTTATTTGTAATTTTTAGACATTAAATAATTTAATTTATTTATGACACAATGATGATGCAGTAATTATCTTATTAATGAAATATTGACATAATTGATGTTATAAACACCAAAATAAATGTAATTTGAGACTTTTTATGAATTACACTAATTTTATAGGTTAATATTACATGTTATTATTGATTTAATTAACTTGGTTCGAAATAATAATTCTGTTATGATTTTCAAAAAAATCAATTACTAAATAGTGTCAAAATTGACATAAAATAGTATTTAAAACAAATATTATATTAGTAATTGTTATTTTATTCCTAAAAATCTAAGGTTCGGCCAAATTACTTATATAAGGTTATATATATTAATAATAAACAACTTGGGGTTCGTTTGGATTCTTATAGTAAGTTTATTAACCTTATAGTATAAGAACATAAGAAGACACGGTAAAAGTAAACTTATTTAACTTAATGTTAAATCTAAATGATAAGGTTAAAATAGGAACCTAAACTTGTCTAAATTCTATTGGATGATAGGATTTTGACCCATACCCACCTTAGCTTCTTAATATATCAATATGGAGCTATTTAAAACCGAACTTTACTTTATAATAAAATAATATTTTTTTGTTTTCCCAAAGGTTCCCCTCTCCTCCCTTATAAAAGGGAACCTCCTCCCCCTCTTTGTCACGCCACTTTGAGCCATCATTCTCGGACAACCCCTGAAAATTTATCCTCTACACTTCCTAGAAACATCTTAGAGGTTCTGGTATTCCTAAAAGACCAATTTTAGTGCCCTAAGAGGAGGTCTCAAAGAGGCGTTTCAAAGAAGAGGTAATTTCTGTTACCGATTCTTTCATCTTTATTTCTTCTTCCACTTCTTCTTCTTTAGTTGTTTCATTATGAAGTAATAACATCAGTATCAATAATATACTGATATGTTATTATAAGTATGAAACAACCCTATTTCACCATCTATCCATCCTACGGAAAAAGAAATCACCGTGCGTGCGTACGTACGGAATACCTTCTCCACACCGTGGTGTAATCTATTTTCCACCACCACATTACTTGGATGTGTATAATGGTATAAATAATGACTATATATGACTATTATAATGTGATACTGATTCTGAAATAGTATACATACACTCCAATACAATTCCACGATCATAGGAACGATATCATCACTCGTGCGTACGTACGGAATACCGTCTCCACGATGTGATGTGACTCGTTCTACATGATCTTCATTTCATAATGATTATATAAATGAATTGAATGAATGAATATGATATATATTACACTAATAACATTCTGGAAATGGGGTATCTATAACCTAAAGATAAGAATAACAATTTATTCGACAAAACATGCATAATAACAAAAAGTTATAAACACCCGAATAACAAGTAGCAATAAAATATTACTACTAAGAAGATATGAATATGAACATATATGATATCATAAAAATAAGTATGATTCTGGAATAAGTCAATAACATTATTTAAATCATTATACAGGAGGTTCGTACACTTACGTAGCAAAACGGACCTAAGGTAATGGAAATATCACAATCTCATTTTTATCCGAGATTGTTTATACTTTTGAAATTTACTAGGGTTTATTTTATCATCCACATCCATGTTTCCTCAATATGTAATATTATTTCCATCAACCTACAATTTTTTAAATCCAATTTTACCCTTCGGTGAGTTTTTAGTAAAAGATATGAAAGGAATCTTTTGTCATTTTTCGTACGAGGTACCTTTTGACTTTTCCGAAAAAAGTACGAAGAATGTTTTTTAACTTATACGGAATGAATGGAATTTTAAAACATTATTTCCAAGAAGTTTCCTTTACAATTTTTCAAGTTTATTTTTAATCAACTTCTTTTAGTTTAAAATTGTAAGACATGTTAAGAAAGGAAAATTTTTTTGAAGTAGAAAGGATATTTTCCTCAAGAATGGAGTTCAAGTGTTTTATCAAAATTATTTTCTATATAAGATAATACAGGGTTCTGTTTCTATCCCTATTTTTAAATTGATTTGATTATGTTGTGATGGAATTATTTTTATGAATTCCTTTATCTTATATGAATTGTTTTATGATATCATATTGTTTAAGAATCCCATTTTTATTACATGGGTTATACAATGATGTATGATTTATGATTTTGTGGCACAGATAAGAATTGTATCATTATGAGATGGGTGGGACCTATATCTCCCTCCAATGCATTGGGTAAAGATTTTATATCTCATGAGATAGTCATGGCTGGAACGGTAGGTTATACCGGTTCAGTGAAATAGGACTAAAACGAAGGTGACTCGGTTCAGAAATGGACTTTGTCCACTAAGATAGTCTTGGAAATGAGTCTTGACTAATAAGATATGATTCTCTATGATTATTTTTGTATGCCACAATGTTTCATGTTTTAAGTTATGATTATTGTGATTACATTTCACTACCATGATTTATCCCATGTTATGAAATTATGATCTCTTTTTCAGGTTAAGATTTCCAAAAGTTATGTGCTTATGTATATGATATGATTGATATTTCTTTTGTTTACCCTTACTGAGCATTTGAGCTCACCCTTTTGTATGTTTTCTTTCCCCAGGTCAGGAAGAAGGTTATTAAGTAAGATATGCCAAAACGGACTATAGATATGATGAAATAAATGGGAGACAGTGTAGATGCTTTATGAACCAGTTGTTTATGTTTCCTAGTTTCTAAAGACACTATACCTATACAGTCCTTTCATGGTTTTGTTATATGTTGTAATATGTATGCTTCAATTTTGAAGTATTAACAATGTATGTAAAGTATGGGTCATTATAGTTGGTATTAGAGGAATGGTATAGTCAACCTTTGGAAACTAGGATGTGAAAGCCTTAGTAAGAACCCTAAGGATAAGTCTAAGCATAGAACAAAATATTACTGTTTTAGGAATGGCCACGAATAACCTAGGATAAGACCTTAAGTGTGAAATTTTATTCTTGATTATGTGGTTTTCCTATTATAATTAGTGTTGCTCACACTATTCTTCTTGGTTTTAGTCAATGACTGGAACCCGAAGGAATCGTGTTAATGTGGAATGTGACGGGCAATGCAATAATTGTCCCCCTGAGCAGCCAAATGTTATGGGAGCTGGAATGAAAAATCTTGTATCCATTCTTACATAACTTTCTCAAGCTATGAATCATGCAGGACTTCCAAACGAGCAAAGGAAGGAGCAACATTTTGTTGAATCCTTCACGAGGCAGCGTCCACCTTCTTTCAGCGGGTCTACTGATCCATTAGTTGCTGAACAATGGATTAGTACTACTGAAAATATATTTTCAGTTCTTCAATGTTCTGAACATGATAAAGTCATCTTAGTAGTGTATTGTTTGGAAGGAGATGATGATCAATGGTGGAATATTATTATTAATATGAGGCAAAGGGATGAAATTGATTCCATCGAATGGGAAGAGTTCAAGAACTTATTTTTCAATAAGTACTTCCCTTGTATTCTCCGAACAAAGATGGAGAAAGAGTTTCTTGAACTAAAGAAAAAGGATGATGAATCTGTTGGTACCTACGAAGCAAATTTTACAAGACATGCAAGGTACGCTTCTGGTATTATTATCCAACCTGAGAATAAGATTGATCAATTATTTAGTGGCTTAAAACCAAGTCTTCGAAGGGCGTTAGCCATAAGGGACTTCAATAGCTATGAGGAAATCGTTCGATGTGCACTCAAATGTGAGATGGAGATTGGAGTAACCCATCAGTCATATGGGTTTGATAAGAAGAGGAAAATAGAATTAAAAGGAAAATATAAAGAGCACACTGAAAAGAAGATTATATTTCCCTTATGCTCAAAGTGTGGAAAGAAACATGGAGGGAGTTGTCTTAAACGGACAAGTAAATGTTTCAAATGTGGAAAGGAAGGTCATCGTGCATTTGAATGCCGTGATGATGGGAAGAAGATGTCTAGTGATGCAAACAAAGGAAGGGATACACATAATTAACCTACTACACTTCAATGTTTCAAGTGCAAGGAGATGGGAAATTATGCTAATAAATTCCCTAATCCAAGGGTTGATGATGATGGTCGACGTCAACAAACTCTTAAGGATAAAGACAAAGGAAAATCACATGCAATTTCTATCAGCGATGTGGAGTATGATAACGATGTGGTGAAAGGTACACTTACCATCCACTCTAATGTAGCAAATGTTTTATTTGATTCTGGATCCACCCACTCCTTTATTTCTGAATAATTTTCTAAGGGTATCATCGTATTACCACAACAATTAGATGTTGAGTTAGTTGTGACAACACTTAATGGCACAACAGTTGCATCAAAGGTTTATAATTCTTCTCCGATCGAAGATTGTGGGAAAGTGCTTCCTGCAAATCTTGTGATCCTTCCTATAGTGGAATTTTATGTGATTCTTGGCATGGATTGGCTTTCTTTATATGGAGCTCATATCAATTGACAAAGCAGGGAAGTCACATTTCATATTCCAGATCAATCTATGATCGTCTATCAATGCAAGTATGAACATAACCTTCCAGTGGAAATTTCTTCCATTTTATGGGTATTGATTCCACTAAATGAAGGTTATTTATCTCAAATGGTTGGTGAGAAACTCACGATTAAGAATATTCCCATTGTAAGGGAGTTTGATGATGTCTTTCCGGAGGAATTACCGAGACTTCCACCAAATTGTGAAGTTGAGTTATCAATAGAACTCGTACCGGGTGCTTTGCCTATTTCAAAGACACCTTATAGAATGGCCCCAATTGAGTTGCAGGAATTGAAGAAGAAACTCCAAGAGAATATTGATAAGGGATTCATACGCCCTAGTGTGTCACCTTGGGGAGCACCTATTCTATTTGTTAAGAAGAAAGATAGATCAATGAGACTCTGCATTGATTATCGAGAACTTAACAAGATAACTATCAAGAACAAATATCCACTCCCGCGCATTGATGACCTATTTGACCAACTACGCGGAGCTCAATACTTTTCCAAGATTTATCTTCATTCAGGGTATCATCAATTAAGGGTCAGAAGGGAGGATATACCAAAGACGTCTTTCCGTACAAGGTATGGACACTATGAATTTATAGTGATGCCATTTGGTCTTACTAATTCACCTGCTATCTTCATGGATCTAATGAATAGAGTCTTCAGAGACTATCTTGATCAATTTGTGGTAGTCTTTATTGACGATATTCTTGTCTATTCAAAGAGCAAGTAAGAACATGAAGATCACTTGAGAATTATATTAAAGACCATGAGAAAGGAGAATATTTATGCCAAATTTACCAAGTGTGAATTTTGGCTTCAAAAAGTTGCATTTTTGGGTCACATAATCTCAAAAGAGGGGATATCTGTGGATCCAGGAAAAACAGAGGTTATCGAAAGATGGTCAAGACCAACAACAGTAACTGAGATCCGAAGTTTTCTTGTTTTGTCTGGATATTATCGACGTTTTGTGAAAGATTTTTCACGATTATCTAATCCACTCACTAGGTTGACTCGAAAAAGGAGTTAAGTTTGTCTGGACGGAGGAATGTGAAGAGAATTTCAAGGAGTTGAGAAGAAGGTTATCCAGTGCACCTGTGCTCACACTTCCTTGTAATGGAGAAAGGTTTTTGATCTGTAGTGATGCATCCAAGAAGGGATTGGGGTGTGTTCTTATGCAAAATTATATGGTGATAGTTTATACCTCACGACAGTTGAAAATCCATGAGCAAAATTACCCAACACATGATTTGGAGTTAGCTGTGGTAATCTTTGCATTAAAGATTTGGAGGCATTACCTTTATGGTGAAAGGTGTGATATTTATACTGATAATAAAATTTTAAAGTATATTTTCACACAAAAGGAGATGAATATGCATCAAAGAGGATGGTTGGAGCTGATTAAGGATTACGACTGCTCAATCCATTACCACCCTGGGAAAGCAAACAAGGTGGAAGATGCATTAAGTCGACAAGACCATGCTAGTTTATCCATTATGAGGATCACAAAAGATCCAATATTTATGGATTTACAAAGGATGGATCTTGGAATTATAATGGAAGGGGAAAATAGTATCTTTCTCAAATGAATGTTCAACCATCTATACATGTGATGATTAAAGAGGCACAGAAAGAAGATGTCGAGTTACAAAAGAAGGTGAGAAACGTTCCTGAATTCAACCTTGATTGTGATGGGATAATAAAGTTCATGAATCGGGTTTGTGTTCCTCCCATCCCCGAATTAAAGAAGGAGCTGCTGGATAAGGATCATAGTTCTTCATTCTCTATTCATTCTGGAAGCACGAAGATGTATAGGGACCTGAAAGAGTACTTATGGTTGGATGGCATGAAAAGAGATGTTGCTGAATATGTGTCTCGATGCTTGGTTTGTCAACAAGTTAAAGCTGAGAGACAGAAGTCTAAGGGGATGTTACAACAATTACCCATACCCGAATGGAAATGGGAAAACATCACTATGGACTTTGTTATAGGACTTCCTAAAACATCCAATGGCAATAATGGTATCTGGGTCATAGTTGATCATCTTACAAAGTCTGCACACTTCAGTGCTATTAGAGAGGATTTCTCTCTGGATCAGCTTGCTAGGATATATGTAAAGGAAGTGGTAAGATTTCATGGAGTACCAATTTATATTATATCTGATCGGGATCCGAGATTTACCTTGAAGTTCTGGCGATGTCTTCAGCATACTCTGGATACAGAGTTGAGTTTCAGCACTGCTTATCATCCTCAGACAGACGGTCAGTCTGAGAGAACAATTCAAACTCTAGAAGATATGTTGAGAGCTTGCTCTATGGATTTCAAAGGTGTTTGGGATCAACACCTAACTTTGGTGGAATTTTCTTATAATAATAGCTTTCACTCCAGGGATGAAGTTGGGGAAATAAAGCTATTAGGACCCAATCTCATTGATGAAATGGAAGAAAAGGTCAGATCTATTCAACAACACATAAGAGCAGCTCAGAGTCGATAGAAAAGTTATGTCGACAACCGAAGAAAAGACCTAGAGTTTGAAGTGGGTGATAAAGTGTTCTTACGAATATCTCCCTGGAAGAGGGTCATGAGATTTGGAAAGAAGGGGAAGTTGAGCCCTAGATATATCGGTCCTTTCGAAATACTGTATTGTGTTGGGAAGGTAGCTTACCGATTGGCGCTTCCACCGAATCTCTCTCAAGTTCACGATGTGTTCCATGTATCCCTCCTGAGAAAGTACATACCTGATCCTTCACATGTACATAGCTCAGAAGTTGTACCGCTGGAGCAAGATCTTTCTTATGAAGAACAACCGATAGAGATTCTGAATCGTAGCGAAAAAGTCCTACGAAACAAGACCACTCGATTGGTGAAAGTTTTATAGAGGAACCACCAATTAGAAGAAGCTACATGGGAGCTTGAAGATATGATGAGGGAGAGGTATCCTCATCTGTTTGTTACAAAGTGACGAATTTCGAGGGTGAAATTCATTTTAAGGGGGGTAGAATGTAACACCTGAGACTTTTATGTTATATAAATCATCAAAGGAATCTTTTTCTACACAACACTTTCTTGGCTTGCTTTACACAAAATTGCGGCCTTCCATGATAGCTTGCGTCGTACGCAATACCGAGTTTCACTAAACAACGATATGCTATTAAAATATTATTTAAACTAGCCTTTATGAATAGTAATAACCACTTTTTGAAATTTTATAAATTTCATTTTTCAAAATGGACTTTATTTTTGAATTCGGAATATCGAAATTAGCCTAGGGTGAAATTTTGGTATTTTTCTGAAAAATTTCAATTTTTGATGAATAGTGAAACCACTAAGTGGTAGTTAAAAAACTGAATTTTTCATAAAACTTAATTTTACCGTTTCTGTGAGTGGAATTTCGAAATTCCGAGAGAAACGGTTAATATCAAGGACTAAAATGTGGTTCAATGAGATGGAAATAATTTTTTGGTGAATATTAACTTTTTACTTTTTTTACCACAGTTAAAAGTAAATAGGGTAATTAAGGGTAAATATGATATTATTATTACACTAACACATGTATTAATTCTATTGGACAAGTTTAATTCGACCTAAAACAAACTTAGGAAAAAAATATGACCATTTAGGCCCACTTGGATTAGATTAGGACATTTATTATTAATTTATTTAAAGAAGGGTTAAAATAGATAAAATCAAAATTTAATAAGTATATAATTTTTAATATAAGGTTATACATAAGATAAATTGGACTATAAATATTAATTATAAAGATAAAAAGATTTCATACATAATTATATTTTATTTGTAATTTTTAGACATTAAATAATTTAATTTATGTATGACACAATGATGATGCAGTAATTATCTTATTAATGAAATATTGACATAATTGATGTTATAAACACCAAAATAAATGTAATTTGAGACTTTTTATGAATTCCACTAATTTTATAGGTTAATATGACATGTTAGTATTGATTTAATTAACTTGGTTCGAACTAATAATTCTGTTATGAGTTTCAGAAAAATCAATTACTAAATAGTGTCAAAATTGACATAAAATAGTTTTTAAAACAAATATTATATTATTAATTGTTATTTTATTCCTAAAAATATAAAGTTCGGCCAAATTACTTAGATAATGTTATATATATATTAATAATAAACAACTTGGGGTTCTTTTGGCTTCTTATAGTAAGTTTATTAACCTTATTTTATAAGAACACAAGAAGACACTGTAAAAGTAAACTAATTTAACTTAATGTTAAATCTAAATGATAAGGTTAAAATAAGAACCTAAACTTGTCTAAATTATATTGTATGAGATTATTTAGACCAATCCCCACCTTATATTCAAAATATATCAATTTGGAGATATTTAAAACCGAACATGACTTTATAATAAAATAATATTTTTGTTTTCCCAAAGGTGCCCCTCTCCTCCCTTATAAAAGGGAACCTCCTCCCCCTCTTCCTCACACCAATTTGAGCATTCAAGCTCGGCCAAACCCTTCCAATTTCTCCTATACACTTCCCTAGAAACATCCTAGAGGTTCTGGTCTTACTCAAAGACCAATTTTAGTGCCCTAAGAGGAGGTCTCAAAGAGGCGTTTCAAAGAAGAGGTAATTTCCATTACCGATTCTTTCATCTTTATTTCTTCTTCCACTTCTTCTTCTTTAGTTGTTTCATTATTAAGTAATAACATCAGTATCACTCATATACTGATATGCTATTATAAGTTTTAAACAAACCTATTTCACCATCTATCCATCCTACGGAAAAAGAAATCACCGTGCGTGCGTACGTACGGAATACCGTCTCCACGCCGTGGTGTAATCTATTTTCCACCACCACCTTACATGGATGGGTATAATGGTATAAATAATGACTATATATGACTATTATAAATTGATAATGATTCTTAAATAGTATACATACACTCCAATACAATTCCACGATCATAGGAACGATATCATCACTCGTGCGTACGTACGAAATACTGTCTCCACGATGTGATGCGACTCGTTCTACATGATCTTCATTTCATAATGATTATATAAATGAATTGAATTAATGAATATGATATATATTACACTAATACCATTCTGTAAATGAGGTATCTATAACCTAAAGATAAGAATAAGAATTTATTCGACAAAACATGCCTAAGAACAAAAAGATATAAACACCCGAATAACAAGTAGCAATGAAATATTACTAATAAGAAGCTATGAATATTAACATATATGATATCATAAAAATAATTATGATTCTGGAATAAGTCAATAAAATTATTTAAATCATTATACAGGAGGTTCGGACACTTACGAAGCAAGACAGACCTAAGGTAAGGGAAATATCACAATCTCATTTTTATCCGAGATTGTTTATACTTTTGTAATTTACTGGGGTGTAGTTTATCATCCATATCCATGTTTCCTCAATATGTAATATTATTTCCATCCACCTACAATTTTTTAAATCCAATTTTACCCTTCGGTGAGTTTTTATTAAAAGATATGAAAGGAATCTTTTGTTGTTTTTCGTACGAGGTACTTTTTGACTTTTCCGACAAAAGTACGAAAAATGTTTTTTTAACTTATACG
The DNA here is from genome assembly GCA_963277665.1 of Viscum album. Lineage (NCBI taxonomy): Eukaryota > Viridiplantae > Streptophyta > Magnoliopsida > Santalales > Viscaceae > Viscum > Viscum album. The sequence goes on from OY728138.1 coordinate 157,487,313, forward strand.
GCATGAATGGATTTTTAAAACATTATTTCCAAGAAGCGTCCTTTAAAAGTTTTCAAGATTATTTTTAATCAACTTCTTTTAGTTTAAAATTTTAAGACATGTTAAGAAAGGAATTTTTTTTTGAAGTAGAAAGGATATTTTCCTCAAGAATGGAGTTCAAGTGTTTTATCAAAATTATTTTCCATCTAAGATAATATAGGGTTCTGTTTCTATCCCTATTTTTAAATTGATTTGATTATGTTGTGATGGAATTATTTTTATGAATTCCTTTATCTTATAAGAATTGTTTTATGATGTCATGTTGTTTAAGAATCCCATTTTTATTACATGGGTTATGCAATGATGTTTGATTTATGATTTTGTGGCACACATAAGAATGGTATCATTATGAGATGGGTGGGACCTATATCTCCCTCCAATGGATTGGGTAAAGATTTTATATCTCATGAGATAGACATGGCTGGAATGGTAGGTTATACCGGTTCAGTGAAACAGGACTGAAACGAGGGTGACTCGGTTTAGAAATGGACTGTGTCCACTAAGATAGTATTGGCAATGATTCATGACTAATAAGATATGATTCTCTATGATTATGTGTGTATGCCACAAAGTTTCATGTTTTAAGTTATGATTATTGTGATTACATTTCACTGCCATGATTTATCCCATGTTATGAAATTATGATCTCTTTTGCAGGTTAAGATTTCCAAAAGTTATGTGCTTATGTATAAGATGTGATTGATATTTCTTTTGTTTACCCTTACTGAGCATTTGAGCTCACCCTTTGGTATGTTTTCTTTCCCCAGGTCAGGAAGAAGGTTATTACGTAAGATATGCCAAAAAGGACTATAGATATGGTGAAATAAATGGGAGACAGTGTAGACGCTTTATGAACCAGTTGTTTATGTTTCCCAGTTTCTAAAGACACTATACCTATACGGTCCTTTTGTGGTTTTGTTATATGATGTAATAAGTATGCTTCAATTTTGAAGTATTAACAATGTATGTAAAGTATGGGTCGTTATAATATTTATCCCAAGTTAAAAATTCTATATATTATTTCATGATTATCAAAGTAATAGGACCAAAAAAATCAAATCATACATGAAAAACAATGTAATTATTTCCTGAAATGTGGATTTAACATTGAATTGTTAATAAATGGGAAATAAAATGGCATAAGTTAATAATATATAGTATAATATTTATATTTATGGTTTTTAATATAATTATAACAAACATAAATAAAATATATTGCTGGGTTTAATGTGTTCTATTGATGTTAATATTTATGGTATGTGATTTCCACCTCACTTTTTTCAATTGTGAGATATATTCCATATTCACAATGTATTTATTTTATATAGTATATATACCATATTTGAATGTATTTTATAATAATTAAATTTCAACTTATATGGATATAAATATCCATTTTATTATCTATCTTTCATAGGTTTTATAGTTATAAATTTACAAAAGTAGTAATGGAATTTTGTCTCAACTTTTCTCCTTTGTGACAAATGTTATGATATGCACATATCCTTTTTTATGAGTTGAATCTACAAACCCATTAACATGTAATATCAAAAATATTTTTTTTATTATATTATAATTTTATTTTTATGTTAATATTTCATTGGGATTACAATTCATAGTTACCAAATTGGTAAGGGTTTTATGATACAATTTCATCTTTTATCAGGACTTCTCAAGATTATACTTCCAATAAGGAAATATTATGATCTAACTATCATAAAAATCATTTATTTTTTTTATAATATAGTTATTTATATAGAATAAATTTTTTCCAATTCATTTTATTCTTTTTATGTATTCAAAAGTTCGAATGATTTTTTAAAGAAAAATCTTGTTTATTTCTCTATTTATGCAAAAATCATTTTTCATCCAAAATAATAAATTCTAAAAATGTTATAAAAAATATTTATAATATTCTCCAAATGATTTATTTAATTTAATTTTTAACCATGTTTTAATTTTTAATTTTTTTGAAAGGAATATTTATGTAGGATTCCAATTAATTTCCATTTGGATTTGACCAAAAATATAAAAAGGAATATTTATTTATACATATTTGGAATGAATAAAAGTTTTATCTATCACGAAAAAATTGTATTATAGATATACATTTATAATTTTAAATGATTATTTTTCAATAAGAATATTTCAATTTTTTTCAATTTTTTTGTTTGAAAAGGTGATTTGAATGGAAATGTTATTTTCCTCAATTTTATAAATTATATTTAAATCATTAATTATAATTTTCTAAGGTTATTTTCAAAGAAAAGAATTTTTAAAATTTTTTATTCATTAAAAAAAATCAAAGTGGAAAGAATATTTTCCTAGAGAAAGGTTTTTAAATATTTTTAAATACTTTTTTGTATGTTTTATAGGATAATTTCAAAGAAAACTATTTTGAAAATTTTTTATGTTTTAAATAGTTTTTAAAAGTGGAAATGTTATTTTACTCAATAATGCTTTGAATGATATTTAAATCTTCTGCAAAAAATTTAAAAGGTTTTACTTAAATAAAATAATTATGAAAATGATTTATGAATTTTCAGTTTTGAATTTTATTTTTAATGTGGAAAAGAACTTTCCTTGATAAATTATTCAAGTGATTTTATATCCACAATCAATTTTCTTCTAAGATGAAATCCTTTGATGTTACTTAAGCATTACACAAGATATTTTCCAATGATACCAACTTTATTATTTCTAAAGATGGTTAATTTTATCTTTATTATTTCTATATATTGTTTAGGTTTATGATGAAAAAATGATTATAAAACCTGTTCCTCTTTCCATGGTTTATACCATGATAAAATTATTATAAAACCCTTCTTATTTTTTCTTTGGGTTTTGGTAATATGATGAAATTATTATGAAACCTGTTTCTTTTCCAAAGGCTGTTCTATGATAAAATGTTTATGAAAACCATTTCTTTTCATTGGTTCTGATATGATGAACATTTTATGATCTTTTGAAACACATGTGTATTATTTTCATTATGTAAAGTGTGTGACTTATATCTACTAATAATGAATTGGGTAATGGTTGATATATAATGTGATAAAGTGGGTTGGAATTTAGAGTGATCCTAGTTTAGTATGGGGATATATTGACTATGATAGTATTGAGAGTGAACCACGACTACTACATTGGTTTGGGTAGTGAAACAATTAAACTATGAGAGTATTGGAAATAATGCTTTAACTACTATGGAAATGATTTTCTATGATTACTTGTATGAAAAAATAAAAATATTATGCTAATATTATGATCACATAACTCATGTTGTTTTATTTATTTATGATTAATGTCATATTAGAGACCAAGATTTATTCTAGGACTAAAGATTAAGATATATGATATTCCTGTATGAATTTAAAATTTTAAACTCATTTTATTATACACTTATGCTCATGTTATTATTATGTGATAGTTTATATATCAATTTCTACCCTTATTGGGAATCTAAGATCACCATTTGGTATGTTTTCTTTCCCTAGTTTATGATCAAATGTATTATGTATGATATGTATAAGATGGGTGGTTGTTATGAATAATTTAGTTGGAGATGATGTATCTAACTTATAATCAAGTTGTTTATGTTTAAATATTTCTAAAGTTACTATATCTATATGATCTTGAGTTGTAATTTTTTCAATGAAATGAATATTAATTCAAATTATTTAATATTTATTTATGAGAATTTTAGGGTTTTTACAGTTGGTTTTGTTGGTTTTTTGGATCAACAACTTCCTTTAGTTGATTTTTTACAGCAATTGTTTTCCCTTGGGCATTCAAAATGATCTTTATAAAGACTTTTATGGAAATAAGTGTATAAAACCTATGTAATGCAATGAAGTTATAGAAAGAACTCTATTGGGACATAAACTAATTGATTTAATAATATAAATGGTTAGATTTATTCAGTAATATGTACTGAAAACAAATAGTTCACAAAAGTACAATACTGATAATAATCGACACAGTCTAAAATCTGAAGATATTGAGAAGTGATTTCCAAAAATTTCTCTATAGAATAAATAAGGGATAAATAAGGTCTATTTATATTTAACCATTTTAAATTATTGATAATATCAGGATCATATCTTATAATTAGGTGCTTCCATCGAACCTCCCTTAGGACTAAAATGTGTTCCATATATATGTCCTGAAAAATTACATACCTCATTCATCACATGTGATTAACTCAGAGGTCATACCGCTAGAGAAAGATATTTCATATAAGGAACAATTGGTGGATATTCAGGACAATATAGTGCAATTTCTATGAAACAATACCACTCACATAGTCATTGTTTTTTATCGAAAGCACCAGTTTGAGGAAGCAATTTGAGAAATTAAGGATATGGTGAGGAAGAATTATCCTCATAGGTTTTCATCAAAGTGACATAATTTCAATGTAAAAATTCATTTTAAGGGGGATAAAATGTAACAAAATGAGATTAAAAAAAATAAGTTTTTAAAATAAATTAAATTACTTTAATAGATTTTTTTATATGAAACTTCAAGTTTTAACGAACCATAACAACCTATTATTATTATTATTATTATTATTTAAACAAGGAATTAATAACCTATCCATTAAACATGATTCATGAATAGGAATAACCAAATTTTAAATATTAAATATAATAGTTTTATATAATAAAACATATTTATAAATAATATTTAACTTTTAGTAATGTATTTATCTATTCCAAAGATACTATATTCTAAAACAAAATTATATATTTTTTTGAACAAAAAAAATTAATTTTTTAAAAAATTAGAAAATTAGTTTGATAAAGTGTTTTTTAAATCATTATATAAAAATTATTTTAGGGTACCTTTTTTGGATTTTTCTAAAAAGAGTTGTTTTTTGATGAATAATGAAAAATACTTATTTTTATTGAAAACTGTCTTTTAATTTAAATAATTTATTCGGATTATTTTTTATTTAAAATAATTTTTTCCTGATAAATTGTCAAATTATATATAAATTATTATAATTTAGGTTAGTTTAATAATTTTCATATTGAATAAGGATAAATTAATGTTTTAATCTTTTAAAACATATCTCATTGGAAGATCACTTTATCATCGCATCTCTCGGTTTGATTTTAAATAAAAATTTACAAATGGTATGAATGGAATCCGGAAAATTAGATTCCAAATTTTTATTAATAATAATTTATATTATCTAGTAATGTGGAGTTAAATATTTGACCATAATGAATATTAAAATAAGTAAAAAATATTTATCGCAGAAAAGGTATATATGTGTTTAATATGGGTTTAATTGAAAAGATAATTGTTAAAAATGACACAAAACGTTTAAAACATCAATTTTATGGAAATAGTTTTACATTATATCTTATATTATAGATAATATTCCATTTAATATCCTTTTAAAATTATAAAAAGGTTGTTATATCTTTTTATTTTCAAAAAATAGTTTTTTTCCACTCACCTCACATAAAAAAGACCGCCCACTCCTCTCCTCTTAACACATCCAAAACCCATTGGTTCAGACATTAATTCCCCCAATAAATTAATTAATTCTTTCCTCTCATCTTAAAAGACTTATTTTTTTCATAAATACAACATATTAAGGTATTTGGTGCAAACCAAAATAAGTTGTCTAAATAATAGGTAACGTCCTTAACGGAGTATTTCATTTTATGTATTTTCCACCTGCATAAATTATTATTAAAATATGATTATATAATATATTTTTTATCATAAATATAGTTATATTTTTTTAATTAATCACTTTAAAATATCTTCACTAACTTCAAATGGGATACAAATTCATCATTCGTATGTATAGCAGACTACCACCTCATGAACTGATGTTATTTGTTTTCCATCACCTCCACTTATAAATGGATATAATGATGGATTTATTATTTCAATATTATTTTTATGATATTGTTGTCATATTTATGAATTAAAATGTGTAGTTTAATTTAAATATACTATTTACCTTTATTACATTCAATTCATCAAGAAAATGGAAACAACATTAATGTATACGTATAACCTACCCTCTCCATTGATAGTCTATTTCTTTTTTTGTATCTAAATTTTATTTATTTATAATATAAATATATAATTAATATATATAATATTTATATCATGGTTAAAATTATATATATTATGAAACCATTATCAAATTATTAGAACAAAAAAATAACAAATCAAAATATACAAAAAAACAAAGTTGTTATTGTAGAAACGTAACAATAAAATGGAATTGTTAATAAAAGGTTAATAGAAGGTCATAAGTAAATAATATATGATATTATATATAAGTATATATTGTTCTAAAATATATTTATAACAATATTATATCTATTATACAAGAGTTCTGAATGTGTACAAAATAATTTGAGACTTACGGTAATGGATATCCATCTCACATTTTTTACTTATTTGAGACACATGCCATATTTACCACATCTTTCATTTATGCAGTGTATATAACACCCATTAATTTATTTTATTATGAATATAATGAAAATTATAGGTATTTACATATCAATTTTAGGGTATCTATTTTATGGGGTTTATGATTAAAAAGTTACCAAAGTAATAATGGATTTGTTTTTGCAATTTTACTTCTTTGTGAGATATGTAGTGTTATGAACCTATATTTTTTAGGACATGTATATACAACCCCATTTACATATAATATGATGAATATATTTATTCTCATTTTATTATAAGTTTCATTTATGGTTATTCTTTTATGTGGCTTATGATTCAATGTTACCAAAGTTGTACAGGTTTTATGTTATAATCATATCATTTATCCGGCATGCTCATGATTATGATTCCAATGGTAAAATATTATGATATAACTCTCAAAAATATCATGAGATTTCTTCAACACTGGTTATTTTTTGAAAATAAATGTTTTTCCATCATTTTCCTCTCTTTATTTACTCAATAGTGAAAAATAATATTTTTAAGAAAAAATATCATTTTTCTCTCATCGGTCGAAAACCCTTTTTCTTCAAAAATAATTTTTTATGATTATTTCATTTCAAAAATGTGTTTAAAATATTCCAAATTATTTATTAATTACATTTTTATACATTTATGAAATTTTAATTTTTAATGGACTCTTTATTTCATTTTCCAAATAACACATAATTTTACCAAAAAATTTGAAAGGGTTATTTATTTTAATGTGTACGACCTGAATGGTATTGTGTACCTTTATGAAAAAATATTTGTTTTTAAATATATTCATATAAGTTACAATTATAATTTAAAAATTAAATATTCCCAATTTTTTTCTTTTGATTTTTTAGTATTAAAATGTGAATTAAAAAAGGTTATTTTCATCAATAAATGTTTTAATTGATCTTAGAACTTCCTTTATAAATTTATAAGGATACATTCAATGAAAAGTTTTTTAAAAAATGTTTTATGTTTTAAATATATTTTTTCAATGTGGAAATGATAATTTTATCAGGAAATCTATTAAATTATTTTTAAAGATATGTTTTTATGTTTCTATGGTTATTTTCAAATAAAATTCTTTAGAAAATATTTAATGTTTTAAAAATTATTCTTCAAAGTAGAAATGATATTTTTTTAAAAACATTTATAAATGATATTTAAATTTTTCTTTATAAAATTTAAAGACTATTTTAAAAAAAATGTTTTTTGAATTTACTTATGATTTTTTAGCTTTTAAAAACGGGTTTTTAAAATTTAAACGTAATTTTCATCCGAAAATGTTTCAATTGATTTTAGTTTCAAAATTATTTTCCATTTAAGATTCCATAATTTGATGTTACATAAGATTTACTAGGTATATGATCAAATGATACAATATTTTTTATTTTTCTATGTAGTTTTTGTTTCGGATTTCTATATTTTTTTGAAAACCATTCCTCTTCCACGGTTTATACCATAATAAAATGCTTATAGATCCAAATTATTTTTCCATAGGTTATGATGAAATGATGAAATGATTATAAAATCTAAATATTTTCAATAGTATATGATATAATGAAATGTTTTTGAAACCCATTTCTTTTAATGAGTTGTGATATTATTAATATTTTATAATCTTTTCTGACACGTATGTATGATTTTAATTATTTGATGGGTGAGACCTACATCTCCCTCTAATTAATTATATAAATGTTGAAATATTATTAGAAAAATAATAATACAATAGATAGTGAACCCAATTTTGAATGGAACTATATCTTATACGATAGTTTTGGGAGTAAACCTTAACTACTATGTTTTTTTGGGGGATTGAACCCATTCTACTATGATAGTCTTGTAAATGATCCTAAATTTACTAGACAAATGATTTTATATACTTATATGTATGCCAAAAATCTATATCTTATGCCAATGTTATGATATTATGGATCATTTCTTTGATACATTTATGATTTATGTATTATTAACTTTTAATATTTATTCTACGACTTATGTTTATGTTCTAAGATATGTAATATATGGTTTTAAAATTTTAAGATCATGTTCTCGTGCCCTTATTCTCAAGATATTCTATGTGATCATTAATATATCTCTTTTTTCATTTACAAGGTATCATATCTCACCCATTCTTATATTTCCTTTCCCATAGTTATGATGAAAGGTATTATGTATGATTTAACTAATTAGTTTTCTAGTTATGGAGAACTTTGTGGGATATGACATAGCCCACTTATAAACCAATTTTTTATGTTTCTATGTTTCCAAAGGAACTATACCAATATGATCCTTTTCCATATGTTTTTATAATGTATTTAATATTCATCTAAAAGATGGAATATTTATGTATAAGAAGTTTAGGGTTGATATATATATATATATAGAGTGGTTTTTTATTTTAGGCACTGGTGGTGATTTTATTTGTTAGTAAGGAAATTTTAATAACTGAACGTATTATGTGACAATGGTAATGGAAATTGGATAGAAATAGATTTTTGGGCCACCCTATAATATGATGTAATGACAATAATATCTTCTAATGTACTATGTAATGTAATCTACTTGTTGGATATATACCATGTAGATGTGCATACATAATAATTTATTATATTCTTATTTGAATGGGGTGGTTCTTGTAATGAATATATGAATTAATTAGGTAATTTTAAGTAAATCCATTAATATAAGTAATAGTATTTTCTCCTTTCATTAGAAAGAGGCTAGTTGGTCACTACCCGCATATGTTCTGAGTCATATAGGATCAACAAGATGAAATTATTGATCATTGTATGGTCGGTCCTGATTAATGGGATGAGTAGTGGCAGTAGTTGTTTTGTGCATTTCAAAATCAGTGCCTAGAAAAGTACGAGGGTATCATATATGATATAGAGACATATAACTAGATGAATGATTTATATATTTCTTTTAGGTTGATTTTAGATTTAACTAAGTATTTTCTTCCCTTATTGGTTAGTATGTTGAGGGGAGTAGTACACCAGTGGGAGATGTTGTACCTTAGGGCGCATAAAAAGAAAGATGTGTCAAGGGGAAACTTACACCAGGATTTTAGGGATGAGTTATTATCAAATATTATGAAGGTAGGGAAGATTAATGATCTTTTATCACTTCACTAAGAGATAATTAAAATTCAAGAGTTTGGAAATATGTTTAAGGACCTTCTTTAATTTTCATCTATCGTTCTTCAATATGAGGATTCCTACGAATAATTCTTGGAGGAGTTTCAACACCTCTCCATTTATTCTTTAGTTTCCCCATTTATGTTACATATATATTTAGAGGAACATAAGAAGTGAAAGTTTATAGAGAGGGTGTATGAGTGGGATGTAACACAACTAGTTATGATTCAAAAGGGATCACTGAAGAGAATATCATCTTATGATAGGTCACAGATGAAAGGTCAGTTAAGGTTTCGATTGGTAGGGAAACATCCCAAGTAGTAGGCCTGAAATTTCTTAAGGGTTATCAGTTCTTATACATTTATTTATAGGTATCATATTTTCTTTTTTAGTATATAGGTCATGTTCAATATATTTAAAGTTTCGTTCAACCTTTGAGGGTCAGTATATTTTGGGCGGTTAGACTGTTTTCATCAACATCGACAGTTTTCCTTAAGGTTTTATTGGTAGTATGGATTTCCAATTTTTTTCATCAACCTGTTCAAAAATATTATACTCAACTAGGGGGATGTGGATTTAGTATAGGGTTACCTTTGGACATTCTTTGACATCAAGGACCTAGACCAGAGGTTGGACATAGAGGTCATCCCATGAGTGGTATAGGATTTGGACAAGGTTAGATGCATGAGATAGAAGTTCCATTTCAAGTGGTCCAAGAAGAAATTTTATATACGATTAGTTTATAACCTACCCTAGTTTTGAATTTTCAAAATTATAGATATTCATATTCCTTTTATTCACACACCTTGTTCTATGAACTTGGACATGATGTGAGAGGATTCTCGTTCCCCTATTGTTTCCACGCTAGTTAGAGGCCAAGATATATTTTTGATGTGTATTAGAGATTAAGGGTGAGGGTGGGGATGTATTAGTAAATTTGATAGCTATTTATGTCACCAATACAACCATATAATGAAAATATCATCATAGATTAGTCGTATTCTATTCGGTTATAGATTTACTATTTTTTTTGAGGATATTTATGTTTTATAATGTAAAAGGATGACATGTGGTGTCTTATTTCGATTGAGTTTTATAGATGAGTGGTTGGAAAAAAATACTCTTCTTTCCTTAATTCCCAAGTCACCATCAGAGTTATATAGAGCTTAGGTGGTGGAGTTCCCCAAAGTTATTGTAGAGTTTCTAGATGTTTTATTTGAGGTGTCTATGGTGAAACCCCTGTATCACAATGTTAGGATTGGTATAGGGATATAAATGACTGATACAGTGATCTCAATTGATCCTTACTATATTTCTCCATCGTAGTTATGGTAGTGGAGGATCTATATTGATGAAATGAAGAATAAAGGCTTTATCAACCATAGTGTATCATAATGGATAACTCTACATTTTTTCTCTAAAAAATGGATGGTGGTATGAAGTTCAAAATATACTACCAGTGTATCAATGAAGTGTTGATAAATAATTTTTACCCTATTACAATAATCTATGATTTATTTTACCAACCTAGAAGAGTTAGAGGGTTTTCTAAAATCAATATACTGGTTGGATATCACCAACTGAGGATGAAGGAGGTTGATATTCCCAAGACAGTTTTATCCTACCAGTATGTTTTATTTAAATTCAATTTGATTTCTTTAAATATAATTAATGAACGAAATATTTTAATTTGGATTTAGAACTCTATAATTAATGGATTCCGAGACCAGTTTATAATCGTGTTCATCAAATAAACTCTCAAATTCTCAAGATCAAAGGATGAGAATACATAGCACCATAGGATCATTATGGTGACTCTTCAACACCACCAAAATGGTAATTTTTTTATGTTTACATTTTGGAGATGATATTCATATATCCATGGGAATTTTGCGTCTCATATGGGAGTGGTGGTGAATCTAGAAAAGGTTTAATATGTTATTTCCTTGACACACTGAAAAACTGGGTGGAGGTCTATAACATTTATGGAATTATGGTTTATTTCATAGGTTTGTTTCCAAATTCTATAGGTTTTCATCCACACTGACCACCATACATAATATGAACTATGATATTATTTGTATTAATCAATTTCATTATTATATTAAATACTTAAAGGATCACTTGGTTAGCACCCTCTTTCTTTGGTCTCTTGAGGAAGGCATGAGGTTTGAGGTATTTATTGACGCTTACTTCTATTTTTTTGAATATTTATATATTTAAAAAAGATAATTTATCCCCTATGGTTCTAGTACATTATGCACCCACAATAATAAGTACAACACCCAATATTTGGTGGTGAAAATATTGGTGTTTTCCCTGAAGTTATGGAGGAATTACCGCATCAAGGAATGCTTTATGGTATTCAAAAATAACAATATACTAAGATATGTATTCTCCCAGTGTGACCTGAATCTATGATAGTGTATGTGGAAAACGATTATTTAGGACTAAAATCTTGAGATCTCTTATACATCATATAAAATAGTTGTCTGAGAAAACTAACTAAGTAGGGAGTCATGGGAATAAGTTTGAGAATTCATGGATTTTTAGAGAAAAATTGAGAATATAACAACTTTTTATCTGAGTGAAGTAGATTCCAATTAAAATTTATAATATAGCCCACTTTGTTGTAGTAGCTAGAAGATTACCAGTCAAGAGACTTAGAGGAAGAGATAATGCATGACTAGATAATTCACAGTAATTCTCTTAAGGTATGGGTAGAGGATAAAAACATTTGGTTATCTTCCGATGAAGAATGTTCATTCTTTTGGGAGTGTGTGAGGGGTACTCCATGTGTTTTATAGCTTAACCCTATAAATACAAACCAATGTATCTACGATGTATCCCAGATTTATGATCCAATTTTAGTGGCTAGGGATGAAGTGGTCAATAGAAGAGATCCTAGATCAGTATCTATTTTTCCATTATGTAAAGGTATAACATCAACTCTATAGTGGTTTTTTGTAGCCTTTGAATATACCCGATGTAAAATGGGAGGACATATTGATTGATATAATCACCAATTTAACCTTGTATTAGGGGGATATGATGATATCTGGGTGTTAATGGATTGAATGATGAATATAACCCACTTTATAAAGATCTCGGAGTTGCGTCCTGTGGACGTTGTGATATGAAAATATGTGGATTATGTTGTGAGGATTTATATAGCCCCGAGGAAAATAATTTCTGATGGATACACATAGTTTTTTATGATTTTGGGGAGGATTACAATATTAATTTATCTTTCAGTTATTCCTTAAAAATGATTTCCACCCCCAGATGGGTGGGAAGATGAAACAAACCATACAGACACTGTAAAATATAATGCATGTGTGCTTCATGGATTTTGGTGAATCATGGGTGTGACACCAATCATTTGTAGATTTTTATTACAATAATAAATACAAATCATACATTAGTATGGACACATTTTATCCATTCGATGAGAGACAATTCTGCTAACTTTTGAGCTAGAAAGAGGCTACAGAGGCAACAATTATTGGTTCTTATATAGTATAGGTCATAGGGGGATAATATCCAAATAGTTTATTTGCAGATTAAGGTGTCATAGAACCAAAAAAATATTACATAGATTGGTGGAGGAGGCCATGGGAGTTTGTGGTTGGAGACCAATATTATTTGATGGCTTCCTCTTGGTTTATTTAGCATAGGTTACAGGGAAGAAATATTTCACTATACATTTTTGGACCCCTAGAGGTGTTAGAGAATGATGGTGAGGTAGATTATCTATTTGAACTACCTCTTCATTTGGAAAAAATATCATGATGTATTACACATGTCTCGACTCTATCAGTATCTCCATGATGATTCCTAAGCCATCTAATGGGGGAGTTAGATATCGAGGACGAGAAAACATTTTTGGAATGACCGATTTAGATTCTGGACCACCAATAGATAGTGATGTGAGAGAATTTTATTCCCTTATTATGTGTTGTATAGAGGCATGGTGGCCTAGAAAAAGTACATGGGAGAGTGAGTCCCAGAGGTGTTCCTAGTACGTAGAGTTGTTTGTTTCCTGATTTTTTGATGTTTTGATTTTATAATTTTATTATGTTTATCCAAATTATTACTATTATATTTTAGAATAAATTTCATTATATATATGGATTAATTCTTGTTAGATAGTTATCTCTCGAGGGGTTTTTTGTGGGTTTCTATCATTTGGTTATTTATTTTATTTTTCTGGTTCGTTTTGATTATTCAATGTGTGATTAATTTTAGAGGTATCTAATATAAAACCTAGGACCTTATAACTATTAATTATTTGAGTTTTGGTGGTTGAAAGACATTATATGAGTTTGAGTATAAAATAAGAGTAGCTGGAGTTATTTATTCAACTATAAGTGGTGATTCACAATGTGAATCATTGGTTCATGGTGTGTAATTTTTTTAGGGTGGATTCATAGATTTTAATGTACTTTTGGCTCAGTTTGATTCGTGATGTGAAATATTGTTCACACCATGAATACCCATGAAGAAGTCTTTGTGCATTTATCCTTTAAATGATTCATTTAGAGAAATTCATATTTTTGGTGTGAAAGGCCACACGGTTTCGTTGGATCGAGTGCTTTGTTTTTCAGTGGATGTGAACCACATGGGGTTTAAAAAGAAAAATAACCATTCACACCACGAATGAGTTGATTTACATGATGTTTATAAATTCTTACCTCTCAATTATTTATTTCATTCTCCCTGTGATTTTTTCAAACATTGAGAAATTCCTAAGTGTTTTTGGGATCCCTAATATCCTTTGATATTTAGTGTTCACCCTCAGTTTCAAGAGATTAGATATTGGTGATTATTTGTGTGTTCCTCATTTCCTCTATAAATTTTTTATTTTTTATTTGGAAATATCCTAGTGAATATGTTTTTTTGGAGGTGGGGGTTTATTGGGATACTACTTTGATGACATATCACTATATTTCAGATTGATTTGATGATTGATTATGTAGTTGTCGCTATTAGGTTCATCCTCTCTTTATTTATCTTACACAGTGAATCAATAATTTTTATTTGTGGTTGAGTATTCATGTTCTCTCTATTTTATGAAAATATATGATATTATCATGTTTTTCTGTTTTTTTTGAGTGGATGGTATGAATTGGAATAATAATTATTATAAATAAAACTAATGAAATTTGAAGGTAATGGAGTGATTTGAATGTGGTTATTGGTTTTCTTGATGTTACATTATGATTTAGGATTATTTTTTGACTAGTAAATCTAGTTGTTTTTTGATTTAATAATACCCCTCAAATGAATAAATACATAAAGTAGATAAATATAAAGACAAGGTTGAATATACCAATATTTTCTGGAATAGATGTGAGTATCTTGGTGGCCCTGTTATGCACAAATTGATGGTTATGGAGGTTTGAAGCTTAGTAGAATTGGTTGTTTTTGAGGTGGTAGTATTTTTTGTGATTCATTGGTTTGACACAGTGCTTTCCTGATAATTATTCTATAGAAATTGAATAATATTGGCATTTAAAAATGTTGTTATGGATAAAAAATTTCATTGTGTGTATTTAAAATATTAACTAAATGAATGATGCTTGATGGCAGATTTATTAAATAAATTAATGGTAAGTAGAACCCAAATTGTGTCCCTATTTTTTGATGATTGAGATTTTTCATTCTATAGTATAGGCAACTCGTGGTGTCATAATATCTGTAGTTACCTAAAGATGGTTGTGGTGGTGTTACATGTGTGAATAAAAAATTGTGGGCTTGTATGTGACAACTATTAACTTTTATTCATTAATGAATTTTATACACACCCCACTCGAGTCTCGTAACTTGATAAACACCAAGACACCTAGGGAAATTTTTCCTATAAACTATGATTGGTAGGATATAGATAGATAAACACCCTCTCTCTGTGCACTACCTTTAGTAGTATATTATGGTTATAAAAATGGTGGATGACAAGATGTGTGGTGGGGTCATACATGGTAGTATGAGGACATGATGATAATATGATATGTATTTATGAGAACATACATCCTTAGTTACTTGATGTGTAATATGTGATTTGTGCCGAAGGATGTGATATGTGATTGAGGGCATGGGATGTGAAGTGTAGTTGGTGATATGAGATGTGATATGTGGTTGGTGCCGTGAGATGTGATATGAGGTTAATATCAAAGGAAATGATATATAATGGGATTCATTATGGGTATATATGATAGGGACATGATAAGTGTATTCACTCTCATTGGGATAGAGTAGATAATAAATGGGTATGTGATTTCAATGAATCTATTATCATATTATTCTAATTATTATTTTATTATAATTGGATGCATTGTTTGGGGAGTGAGCTTGGTGAGGTGTGAGGATTAGTTGACTTATATAGATGTTTTTTAATTATAAAACTTTTTTCACTAAGTCATTAATATTATATGTTCACATTTTCATGTGATACATTAGGTATTATCTTACTGAATATACTTTTTATTCTCGCTCAAATAATATTTAAACACTTTTTAGGTTATAATGGGGGGATTTTAAAATCAAATTGCTTATTATAACATCAGAGTTTAGGGTCTTTTGGAAACTTCCATAGTGTTTTCTTTTTGTATTGTTTTATATTTGGAGAAATTTTTATCCATTTTATATTCCTGTATTGTGGGATATTTAATATATGAGATTTTGGATTATTTCATTTATAGTATGGTGGATTGGTAGGTGGTTTCAGGTTTTAATCAATGGATATTGAGGGAAATGCCTCCCATTTGAGTGTTTTATACCATCATTGGTTGTTTCCAACCCTAAACCTGTTGGATTCATGATATATGGGTCACTCATTAACTTCACTACTAATCTAGAAAGGTTATTTGTGGAGGTATTACAATCCTACAACCTCTCATACCACCCCACACACAAGAGGCTAAGCACCCCATTTCTCACTACTATAGCCCGTGTCATGGCCTACCTTCACATAAACCTGCGCCTACCCACAGAGGTGATAAAAAACACTCATCCTATCCCTCTTAGCTATGTGATTACAAATCTCATCCACCATCATTTATAAAGGCTACATTGATTGTAGACTTGAGTGGTCTTGGACACATTTTTCATCATCTCCACCGATCATTGTGGCACAAATATGCCTCTATGGTGTAAAAATATATAGCTTGAAAATGAAAACACCATTATGTATTATGTTTTTGTCACCTATACAATGTATCATGTTTTTAATGGTGTAATCTCCTATAAAAAAATATTTCTACATCTAACATGTCATATTGTGAAATCCAGGGTCTTTGATGTGGGGTCTATCTTGAAGAAAAATATCTTCTCTAGCACTACTAGGACAGATTATCATGAATCCAAAATAACAATCTAAGAACCAATTTTTCTTCACAATATTATTAAACTATTTAAATTAAAAAATACCAAAAACATCCCAAATTACTTTTCCAATAAACTATACCTTTTGGATTGTTTACAATTGCAAACAAAATAGTAGCAAGCACTTCTCTTTCAACTTGCATGATATGTTTTTAGAACAAAACACAACTGAAACCCTAGATACTTCTTTTTTTCCTTTTAAGAGTGCATCATTGATTCATGAATCATAAACTATAATATCACATGAAAAAAGGATCTATGTGAGAAACAATAGTTATATGATAGAATTCTCAAGGAAACACATCATCTGATAGTCATGTTTCCTCAACTGTTAGCACCCAAATCGATAAACAAACACTCCCCTGACTGGTCCCCCCTTTAACAAGAGAGTATCTCCATGTCTCAAGATTTCTCACCCTAAACAACATACTGATAAATTATTTAAAGCTTTTTAATGTGATTTAGAGACATTTGAAATTATTTGAGAATAGAATTCATACCTTTCTCATAATGAAAGTCCCATAGGAGAGCATATATCCCATTATCAAGTCCACATAAAGATATGTATTTGAGTTTAATCCAAGAGACAAACTATTCCATTCAAAATTCACCATTTTTAATGCCTTTTTCATGATATATATTACTTGGTTTTGGGAAGGCATATACTCTAACTTTATAACATATTATTCCACTTTCTACTTCACCAATGGTACTTAATCTCAATTATATTTATCCTTGAGTGTTGAATTTTATTTTTGATAGTCTTTATCACACTTGAGTTACCAAAAAATATTATAATAATATATACTACCTCCATTCCAATATATTAATGATGTTGTTTCAACCATATCAATAAAGTGCAATCCTGAGTCTCCATGACATATTTTTTTCTCTCTAGTGCTTAAGTAATTGCAATATTTTTTTTCACTTTTCTAATAAATGAAACAGATACATATGTCGTAAAAAACTCTTAAAGTATATTTTCAGTTATCAATTGAACCTAACCAAACAAGATATATACATACCATCAATTTATTCTATAATTCTATGTTATAAGAAATCATAAAATCCCCTATAGGGTGGATATGTAGTTGTATTCACCTCACAGATTTCATATTAATTTAATTTTGATAGAAACGATATCAGGAATACTAACATGTGGTTAATATAATTTATAGGTTATTTATTAAAATGTAATTCAAAATAGAAATAATTTTTTGATAAATTGTCACATAAACATCTACACCTTCACCATAAATTAAAAATTTCATCTATGCCTCTACTAGAGTTTCTATTTCTTTAAAACCATCCATCAAAAATTAATTTAGACATTCCTTGAAATATTTTTATTGGGATATAAATGTCCCATGACTTCATTGAATCACCTATGAACTAAGGAAAAATATTATTCACTTATTTGAGAAATCTAGAATTTTCAACCCATTAATTACGAAAATTGCTTGCATTGGGTGTTATCTGAACATCCAATGATGACTTCTGTAACAACCCGAATCTGGAGAGACTCAAATGGGGCCCCGTACCTGGTTTTACATATGACCTCAAGCACATTTCCCCAAACGCCAGAGCCTTCTGACTACCAGCGAGGGCCTTTGTATGTCAGTTGTGAAACTATGCCCACATTTGGTAAGATATGCAGCGGAAGGAAAATAATGAACAATAGTGGAAGCAGTAACATCACACAACACCTGAAACCAAATAGGAGAACAATGTATAATATAACAATGATGCAGCATGGTACATGTATCTATGGAAACAAGAAAACATAGCAACATACTGAAATACAACTGAAACCCAAGTACAAATAGTAAACAGTAAATCCCAGCTACATTGCAAGCCTTAGCTCGGTCCCATGCTCTCCAGATCTGACCAACAATCAAGCACCTGGGGTAGAAGGGTCACAATCCCTATCCACACCTGCAACCATATAACCAATTTGGGCCGAAAATCAGGTCCCAAACAAGGTGTGAGACTAATCCCAGTAGGTAACCACCACAAGATCGGTTCCCTACTATTAGTGAGCAATATAAAAAAAGTAATGGAAATAAATGAAGGTGATAAATAGGAGAACACCGAAGTAAACAATCCAATAAAACTCCAATCATGTTTATTTATAAATACAACTCAAGCATTAATTATCAACCAAGGAATCTATAAAATAGATCTATAATCCAAGGCATAACAAGTAACACAATAGGTATCCCATCAGACTACCTAAACTACAAGCAGTACAAACCTAAGCTTGTTCTTTGGCATGGTGGACTGGTCACAACCAACCAACAATATTTATTACACTAACCCTCTGGGTGGCTCACATGGACAGGCCCTTATGGTCAAGAATTCGAACAAAGGCAAAGACACTCTGAGTAAGCACTCAATGTGAATTCCCCCTATGGTCTTGCAGTGATACTACAGACTCTCTGGGGAAGAACTTATGTCTAATTCCCCCTTTATTCTAGATTCGATAATTATCAGACCCTCTGGGAGAGCACAAATTCAATCTCCCTTATGGTCTCATAATAATAAAAATTAAACAGGCCCTCGGAGGATGCACTCAACATCAATTCCCCCGATGGTCTAACTACACCAGGTTCCCGCAGCCCTGAGTAAAACAAATCGTACGTAAACGATTCGTAGCAGCCCTAAGTAAGTTCAACAACTACTTGGATAAAATCTACAAGCATCAAAATAATATTAACAGTAGGCAATGCATGCAATCAAAGATATCAAAGCAGTCAACCAAGGTAATAAGGTCTTCCTCACATGAAACCTAATCCAAATTGCAATAAACAACCAAAACAATAAATTCACCCATGGGGTGATCCTTAATCAGGCAACCAAGCATATATTATTATCAATTGAACTAAAAAAACCAAGAAATCTAAGGTAATTAAACAATTGGATAAAAATCCCTAACCCGGGATGCCCGATACATGGGTATCTGAAAATTTTGCAACCAAAACTCAAGGAAATTCAACGTAGGGAAACAAACCACCTACCTCGATTATCATAGATTGACATTCTTGAACCACAATGTTTGATTCTCCTTAGAATGTTCTAGATCTTCAAAAACACACAATAATCCTTGGTTGATTCTCCAAGAACTGCCTTAGATCTCATATCCTAACAAGACCATGACCCAAACTCATCACATATGGCATCCACACAGTTAGATCTACCCATAACAGGTGTAGATATATAAAATCGAGGGAATAGAAGAAGCATATCCAAGTATATCTAAGAAAAAGATCAGGAGCAGAGGAGAAAGATCACATACCTCAAGAATCCGGCTTCGATTCATCAAGAATGCCTTCAGATCACCTCCGGAATGCTTGGGAGAAGTCTTCTAACCTTCAAGGGAGAGTAATCCCATGTTATGGTCGCTTAGGGGCTTAAACTAGGTGATTAAAGGATAAAATGAGTTAGATCCAAAAATTTAGGATCTAGATTTATGTCCCCGCATGGTTAGTCCGCATAGTTTGAAAAACCGTGCGCTAACTGTGTGTTAGCTTCTACCTCGCCAAACACACCTCGCATGGTTAGGCTGCACAGTTTAGGAAACCCGTGTTCTAACCATGCATCTGCCACTACCTTCAAGATTATTTACGCACGGTTTGGCCGCACGGTTAGACAAACCGTGCGCCACCCGTGAAACTCCCCTTTTTTTCCTAAAAACTTCATTTCATGTTTCTCCGACTTTCCCAAACATCACCCTTATCTATAAAACCAAGAAAAACATCAACCAAGGGTCACATACCTGAGAAAGAAGATTTGGGTTCTTACATACTTCCCCCCTTAAAGAAATTCTTCCCCAAATTTCCTAATGTGGCATAGAAGAAGAATCCTAGAATAACACTGGCCATTGTGATCATACTTCGGCCTCCCTCTCCCAAGTCTCATCCTATACTCGCCCGTTCTGCCATAGCACTCGTACTAGAGGAACAAACCAGCCATGGAGAACCTTGGAACTACGATCAACAATTATGATAGGATGCTCCTCGAAAGATGCATCATGTTCCAACTCAACCTCCTCAGGTTGAAAAACATGAAACATGTCTAGGAAATACCGTCGAAGCTGAGAAACATGGAAGATGTCATCCATAGCCTGGTACCTCTGAGGTAACTACAACCTATAAGCAACCAGCCCGACTCTCTCTAGGACCTCAAATGGCCCAACGTATCTCGGTGAAAGCTTTCCCTATCTCCTAATCCTCTTGTGTCCCAACCTCGGGGTAACACGCAAGAAAACCTGATCTCTGACCTTGAACTCCAAAGGTCATCTCCGCTGATCAGCACAAGAATTCTGCCGAGACTGTGCAGTATCCATCCTCCTCTGAATCAACTCCCCCTACACTGTGGTTTCTAGAACATGAAGAGGTCCCAGCATAGCTATCTCTCCTGCCTCCAGCAAACACAAGGGAGATCAACACGGCCTACCGTACAAAGCCTCGTAAGGTGCCATCTGGATATTTGCTTGAAAAATATTATTATAGGAGAATTCCATTAGAGGTATATGTTTCTCACAAGAACATCCAAAATCAAGGACGCATGCTCGTAGCATGTCCTCCATCACCTGAATCGTGCGCTCTGAGTGGCCTTCTATCTGGGGATGGTATGTTGTACTCAGAAGTACCTGTATACCCAAATCCCTTTGTAACCTTTTCCAGAAATGCGAAGTAAAGCGGGAATCCCTATCTGAAATGATAGTGTTCGCAACCCCATGAAGTCATACCACCTCACGAATGTACAACTTCCCAAGATCATCCACACCGAATGTCTCCTTGATCGGAAAGAAATGACCATCCTTCGTGAGCCGGTAAACAAAATCCCAAACTGTATCATTCCCTCAAGGTGATCTTGGTAAAGCTGTCATGAAATCCATCGTGACATCATTCCACTTCCACTCAGGAATGGGTAACTACTATAAAAGCCCTACTCATCACTGATGCTCTGCCTTCACCTGCTGATAGGTGGAACACCACATAACAAAATCAGCCACGTCCTTCTTCATACGTGGCCACCAATATTGATGACGTAAGTCTCGATACATCTTTGTGCCACCAGGATGAACTTCTCAAGCTGAAGCATGAAACTCCCGCATCAACTCCCCATGCATGTCTGCTGAAACCCATATGCGGCCATGAAAAAACTACACTTCATCATTGCCCATTGTCCACCCCGGAGTAGGGTTTCCATCTGACACACCCTCCCATATGACTAGGCCTTCTGGGTCTGATAGCTGCCTCATTCGAACTCGATCCATAAGAGTAGAGGTAACAACTATAGAAGAAAGAACCATCTACCCTTGTTTATCATTCAACTTCAAATGCATATTAGAGAACATAGCCATAAGCTACAAATCGCTGTTGGCCTCCTGAACTACCTGTAACCGAGTTATCCTGCTCAGTGCGTCTGCCACAACATTGCCCTTCCTAGGCGTATAAGAAATATTGAAGTCGAAAGACTGTAGGTACTTGAACCGCCTCCGCTATCTCAGATTTAAGTCAAATAGCATGAAGATATTCTTGAGACACTTGTGGTCAGTATATACCATAAAATGCTCTCCTAGATGGTAATGTATCAAAAAACGCAAGGCATGAACAACTGCAGCCAACTCCAGGTTGTGCGTACGATAGTTCTTCTCATGTGGCCCCAAAAGCCGAGATCCATATGCAACAACACGATCCTTTTACAAAAGCACAGCTCCATGCCCGATGCCAGATGCATCACAGAAAACTGTATAACTCTGGTCTGGCTCTGGAATAACTAGGATCGGTGCTGAAGTCAATCTCCCATTCATCTCTTGAAAGGTAGAATCATAGGCTTCTTACCAAATGTACTTCATTCCATTCTTAGTCAAGCCCATCAACGGTACTGCTAAGTGTGAGAAGTCCTGTATAAACCACCTGTAGTAACCAGCCAGCCCTAAGAAACTCCGTACCTCTAAGCCGTTCTTTGGATGCTCCTAGGTAACTACTACTCTCACCTTCTCTGGGTCCACTAATACTCATGTCTCTGAAACGACTGACTCAGGAAGTTAATCTTGTCCATCCAAAATTGGAACTTTGAGATCATAGCATATAGCTGATGCTCTCTCAGTGTACTCAATATGTTCTCAAGATGGTTATCATGGTCGTGTCATGTGTGAGAGTACACCAAGATATCATCTATGAAGACCACCACGAAAGAATCCAAGTAAGGATGGAAAACTCTATTCATCATCTCCATGAAAAGTGTTGGCATGTTTGTGAGACCAAACGACATAACCAAATACTCGTACAGACCATACCTACTTCAGAAACCTGTAAGAGGTATATCTGATGGTCTGACATGCAACTGATGATAGCCAGATATCAAGTCGATCATTGAGAACACTCTAGCTCCTCGAAGCTGATTAAAAAGATCATCAATACTTGGCAAGGGATACCGGTTCTGGACTGTCAAATGGTTCAGCTTCCGATAATCCACACCGATCCGTAAAGTCCCATCCACCTTCATTGTAAAAAAAATAGGTGAACCCCAAAAAGAAGTGATGTGTCGGATAAAAACCCTTGCCTGCAACTCCTCCAACTTCTTCTTGATCTCTTATAGCTCAGGCATAGCCATCCTATAAGGAGGTATGGATACTGGTGCTACTCCTGGCACAAGCTCAATAGATAAGTCTACCTCTCACTTAGGAGGCGAACCTGAAAAGTATTCTATAAAGTCATCTAGAAAACCATCAACCACTAGAGGGAAGTCTATCTGAGAAGTCCCCCGATCGTCCAGATATAATCTAGAAATCTAGGCTGTAACTCTGCCCAACCCATAATGCATTGATCCAGCTCTGCTCGCCTGGACATCCCATTCTCCCTTGTGAAGAAAATTTCTACCCTTTGGTGACGTGAAACTCACCCTACAGTGATTGCAATCAACAAGGGCCTGAAAAGGAACTAGCCAGTCTATTCCAAGAATGACATCATAACCTGTTATCTCCAGGACATAATGATCCCAAAATAAGTGAGACCCACTAATCTCAAGGGGGGCACTCCTTGCAATGACGCACGCTATTAGTTCTATGTCCCAATAAAGATTCTAGGGTCATCAAACTCTCGAAATTAGGGATGGTAAGTCTAAGGCTCTCCACAGTGTGAACAGAAATAAAGATATGATAAGATCCTATATCGAAAAGTGTGGAAGATAAAACTGAGGAAACTAAGATCGTACCTCGAATTGTAGAAGGTCTAGGATCCTGCTCGTGATGAATTTTCTCTACCGCAAATGTCTGGCCAATACTGAGGCCCTGTGTAGTAGCCTGAGATCCCTCAGCTGATCTTCCCTGATCCTAAGACCCACGCCCACGGCCTCTACCCTAGCCTGAATGACCTGAAGAACTCCATCCCCCAGTCTTCTAAGGAACTGGTAATCTCGCGCCTCTGCGCGGAGTCGAAACAGATCCACCTTCACTAGCTGCTGGAAGAAGAAACTTGTAAAACCACTACAGGTGACCCATCTTGCCGCAAGCCCGACACTCCACTGGGTCTCTCGGGCACTGTGGATTCTTATGACCATCCTTCCCACACAGGTAGCACACTACCTTCCTACCTGAAGAACCATATCGCTTCCTTGAGTCACCTCATGTAGACTCCCGATGGCGCTTCCTACTGTTAATAGAAAGAGTACTGACTCTGGATGTTAAACCGCCCTGGCTCACTGCTCCAGTATCCCTTAGATTTCTCTCTGTGATCAACGCTTGGTTGATGATCAAAGAAATATAAGTCAACTGGAAGATGTTCACCTGTGATTTGATCTCTCACCTGAGGCCCTCCTCAAACTTCCTCACTAAAAAATGCTCGTCATTTCCCAGGACTGGACTGAAACACTATAACTCAGTGAAATGGGAGGAATACTCCATAACTGATAGAGAACCCTGTTTCAGGTTTATGAACTCTCTGACTCTGTTGGCCCTCAGTGTCGCAGGGTAGAAGTAGTCGTAGAACATACACTGAAACTCGTCCCAAGCAACTATCTGCTGACGCACAGACTGTGAAACTACATCCCACAATCTCTTGGTGAAATCTCACAACATGTAAGTCGCGAGATTCACCCTTATGTCTGGGGGTGTCTCGAGATGGTCGAAGAAAGAGACCATTTCCTCGAACTAGGATTCATCAGCCTGAGGTCCTCCATCCCCCGAGAAGGTGGGAGGATGATGCTGCTGGAAGACTCGTGTAAGCTCTGCCATAGACTGGGAAGGTTGCTGGGCTTCTTGAAAGGTCTGTATGAACCTTATGAACCCCTCGCAGAACTGTGTGTTAGTACCAGTATCCGGGATAACTTTCGGTGCCATATCTGGCATACGATCATTGTTAGATCCTTGAAATGAAATAGGAGGCCGTCTTGGAAGCATGATTCTTCAAGGTCAAGCACACCTTTATTAACGACGATCACTGTTGCAACTTAAAAGAGTGAAATAGAATAGAAGAGTAACAACTCTTTAAACTGGAAAACATGGTTACACGGTGTGTAGTTCTTATACACAACATGCTCTATAAGGATGTTTCCAGTCTGTTTCATTAGTCACACATACTAGTACATGACCACTACTACACGGTGTGTCAACAATGTACACGACATGTTGTCTCCAAGAGATTCCAACCCATGTACTCAACTACATAGCTGGGTCACACAGAAGAAAAGTACATGGCGTGTACTTCAAGTACACGGCGTGTAATCGTGAAAAGCAGTTCTTCCCGAATAGAAGAACACATGACATGTGTTCATAAGGAAACACACTGTGTTTTCTAGGTTTCTGGGAAGTAGGCATACAAAACTCCCCAAAACCACCAGAAAACAATGAAAACCAGCACCCATGTGTCGAATTCAGATCCGTGGGGGCCCATACTCCCCGCAAATCAAAGCTTGACATCATAAAAATGCATATAACAAGTAACAGTATGATAATCCCATGATCCGCCAAATTCCGACCCTCGAGGGCCCATAACACCTCTAGGATCAAAGCTTGGCGTCCATGCCAAATGAGCTGTAAGATAAACAACACTCTATCAACATATCACGTACTTCTATCACAACAACTATCACAACAACATGAATAATCTATCACGACATCTATCATAACATCATGCAATTTCAAATGCACCCTAGATGGCATGGTAAAATGCATGACATGTGATTTTTCTAACTAGTTCATATATGATGCATGAGATGGAATACCGTCATCTCATCAGGTTGCGGCAAAATGGAACCAAAATAATATAAACTATAACAATACAAAACAAGTGAATCACCCAACGGTGAAATAAAATAAACTATAACACTTGAAAAAACTGAAAAGTGCAATTACGAGGTAGTATTGCTTTTCCCTATACACAGGTTTATTACTCCCAAGAACAGTTAAGTACGAACTAACCATTCCTTCCTATCCTTGTCTATTTTCTCCAAATAGTAAGGAAATAGAATTTACAGAAAACCCCTTTGATACCACTTTGTAACGACCCGAATCTGGAGCCACTCAACTGGCGCCTCGTACCCGGTTCGCCACATGACCTCAAGCGCATTTCCCCAAATGCCAAAGGCACTCGACTAGTAGAGAGGGCCTTGGTTAGTCTATGGGGAAACTATTCCCTCATTTGGTAAGATATAAAATGGAAGAGAAATAATGAACAATAGAGGATGCAGTAACACCAAACAACAACTGAAACCAAATAGGTGAACAATGTATAATATAACAATGATGGAGTATGGTAAATGTATCTATGGAAAGTATCCAACACAACAACATTATGAAATACAACTGAAACCCAAGTACTAAAAGTAAACAATAAACTCCAGCAGCATCGCAAGCCTAAGCTCGGTCCCATGCTCTCTAGCTCTGACCAACAATCAAGCACTTGAGGTAAAAGGGTCACAATACCTATCCACATCTGCAACCATATGACATGTTTGGTCCCAAAAGCAGGACCCAAATAGGGTGTGAGACTAGTCCCAGTTGGAAACCACAACAAGATCTGTGCCCTACTATCAGTAACAAATATAGAAAACGTAATGGAAATAAATGCAGCAGAGAAACAAGAGAACACAGAAGTAAACAATCCAACAAAACTCCATTCATGTTAATTTATTAATCCAATTCAATCATTAATTATCAAAAAAGGAATCTATAAAATAGATATATAATCCAAGACATATCATGTAACACAACAGGTATCCCAGCAGACTACCTAAACTACAAGCCGTACAAACCCAAGATTGTTCTTTGGTTTGGTGGAATTTTCACAACCAACAAACAATATTTGTTACACTGACACTCTAGGGTGGCTCATGTGGGAAGAACCTTATGGTCAAGCATTTGAACAAAGGAAAAGACACTCTAAGGAATCACTCAACGTCAATCCCCCCTATGGTCATGCAACGATACTATAGACTCTCTTAGGAAGCAGTTAAGTCAAATTCCCCCATTAGTCTAGATTAGATAATTATCAGACCCTCTGAGAGAGGACAAAGTCAATCCCCCTTATGGTCTTGTAATGGTAAAAATTAAACAGGCCCTCTAAAAAAGCACTCAACGTCAAATCCCCATATGGTATAACTACACCAGGTTCCCACAGCCCTGGGTAAAATCAATCGTAAGTAAATGATTCATAGCATCCCTAAGTAAGTTCAACAACTACTTGGATAAAAGATACACGCATCAAAAGCATATAAACAGTTGGAAAATCAAGAAATCAACGATATCAAAGCAGTCAACCAAGGTAATAAGGTCTTCCTCACATGCAACCTAATCCAAACAGCGATAAATAGCCAAAACAAGGAAGACACCCACATGGTGATCCTTAATCATGTAACCAAGCATATATTATTATCAATTAACCTCATGAAAACAAGAAATCTAAGGAAATTAAACAATTGGATCAAAATCCCCAACCCAGGATGCCCGATACATGGGTATCTGGTACTTTTGCACCCAAAACTCAAGAAAATTCAATGTAGGGAAACAACCCACCGACCTCAATTCTTGTAGATTGATATACTTGAACCACGATTCGTGATTCTCCATAGAACATTGTAGATCTACAAAAATGCACAAGAAACCCGGGTTGATTCTCCAAGAACCACCTTAGATCTATTCTCCTAACAAGACCAAGACCCAAACTCATCACATTTGGCACCCACACACTTAGATCTAACCATAACATGGGTAGATCTACGTAATCGAGGGAAGAGAAGAAGCAGATCCAAGTAGATCTAAGAAAACAATCAATAACGGAGGAGAAAGATCACATTCCTCAAGAATCCGGCTTCGATTTGTCAAGAAAAGCCTTCGGATCACCTCCGGAAAGCTTGGGAGAAGTATTCTAACCTTCAAGGGAGAGAAATACCGAGTTATGGCCACTTAGGGTCTTAAACGAAATGATTAAAGGAAAAAACAAGTTAGATCCAAAAATTTTGGATCTAGACTAATGTTCCCGCATGGTTAGTCCGCACGGTTTGACAAACCGTTCCCTAACCATGCATTAGCTTCTGCCTCGCCAAAAACACCTCGCACAGTTAGGCCGCACGGTTTAGGAAAACCGTGTGCTAACCGTGTGTCAGCCAATGCCTCCAAGATTATTTATGCACGGTTTGGCCGCACGGTTATACAAACCATGTGCAGCCCATGTAGCTCCCTTTTTTCCCTAAAAACGTCATTTCATGTTCCTACGACACTCCCAAACATCACCCTTATCTATAAAAACCTGAAAAACATCCACCAAGGGTCACATACCTGAGAAAGAAGATTTGGGTTCTTACAACGTCAGCTACAAATAATAGCACCAAAATTCACATACCTTTATCATTATTGGTGTAGAGGTTCTGAACAATACCAACTCCATGATAATAATGATTCATTTAGTATATATCTAGTAAGTGTATCGTGATCTTCGTTCTTACATCAGTCTATACAATTATTTCTTCAGTCGATACACTTTCCACTCTTCATTGTAAATTATTGAACCATTTTAATTCTGAATGTTGACTTCCTCTCCAAAGAAACAATTCATGAACAATCATTTAATAAAAGGTCATAGATTTTTTAACCCTTCCCTTTATGTTTTCTATGATTTGTAGATATTCAGATGGTGCTCAAGGTATTTTTCCAATTAAATTTCAATGTTTTATTTTTTATATGGCCAGTTAATTTCTATTCATGTGTGAAGTTTATTTCTATTCATAAATTTGGATGATTTTTTTCAGGTTCTTAGATAATTTTTTATGTGTTCAGTTGATTTTTATTGATTTGGTGAGTTTATTTTGATCATTATGTCTATTGATTTTTTTTTTCATATTATTAGATAATCTTTTTTATAAAATTAGTTTATTTATTCATGTATTAAATTGTTTTTTTCATGTGATTAGTTTATTTTTATTTATGTGGTCAGTTTATTTTTGTTCATGTGGTCAATTTATTTTGTTAATGTGATAATTTTTTATTATAATAAATTGATTTTTTTCATGTTGTCAGTTGATTTTTTTTATATGGGAAATTAATTTTTTTTATACAGTTGGTTCATGCATTTGACAATTTTTTTAAAATTTCATGTTTTCCTAGTTTTTCATATAAGGTTATAAAGATGAATATTTAACATAAATATATTTTTAATCCTTAAATTATTTAATTTAAACACTTTTTCATAGAAGATATTTATATCCATTCATTATAAAAATCTTGGAAACTTTATATGTGTATTCTTAGATGAATTTAATGAGATATGTATTAATGCTTAAACAAATTTTGACATGTCATCTAGAATGTTGATGTTCCCATTTTTATAATTAAAAAACAAGAATATTTACTTTATTCATTTATGATAATTCATATTGAATCTTGTATTTCCAACCTTTACTTATAGATCCACTAAACCCTATGGTAGTATGTTTGATTTCCTTCCTATTATGTGACCCAACATGTTTATGACCTCAGTTTTTTGTAAACAATTTATAAAGCATCCTTCTTTTATATAGGAGATCATTTACTTCACTATTATTTATGTGAAGTGTGATCATATCTGGATTTATATATTTTTTTTTAAATGTGAGTGATTTACCATAATATGAAAATAATCTTGTAATTTCTCATGAAATATGATTATATAATGAGCTTGAAAACATATAAGAATTAAAAATTTATAACCATAAATTAAATGTAATACTGTTAATATATTCTTATGATTATTTAATAAACTAAAATAAGTGTATTTGACATCAATTAATTGTATTCGCTTCTAGAAATTAATGTATACATTAAGTAAATTATAATATTTTTGTTATTTAGAGTTTGTATGATGTAGATAAATATTTATATCAAAAGAAACTAAAAATCATGTAATTAATATTAGTTAAATACGAACCAAGGAACTGTTATTCATATAGTGAAAATTAATAGTTTCAAATCTATGCATTATTCATAGTATAGAAAAGTTATTATCACATTCAAAATGTATTTAAATTCTTAATAAATTTTTATCAAAATCAATTTAATATTTCTGGATATATTTATTGCAAATTACTGGGACTTGTGATCACATGGTGTGATTGATGTTGTTATTGCTGCATCTTTTTATTTTTTGTTATTGTGCTATTTTCTTGAGAAATAATTTATCATTGTTTTTTAAGAATAGTAATATGAATAAAATTTTTAATAACATTAATCCCATGAATATTTTTTTAAATTGATGAGGCATGAGAAAAATTATTTCTTCTCATATTAGATTAAATAAATATAAAAATAATGTTTGTGGATGAGAGACCTTGTTTTGTTGTTTAGGGGATTAATATCTCAATGATATGGTCTTAGTGCCTTATATACATTTTTAGGATTATAAATTTGAAATGAATGTGTGATCTATGGTTTTAGAGTATTTCTTTATTGGTGACATTTTTTCCGTTGTTGGAAAACATTGATGAGCTATGCGCTAGGATCTCGATGTTATATTGATAATCGATTTACTGGTGGGTAGTGGGTTGAGAGAATAGATTTTTTTTTGAAAATTTATGATGGTCATGTGAGGGAATATTTTATTATTATGAAAGAAGTCATGGGACAATATAATTTTAGGATGAGTATTGAGCAGGGATTTTTTTTCTGATATTCATAATTATTACTTTACGAATATATGATTTCTATATATCCAAATTGTACTTATATAATTAGTTCCAACTGCTGAATATAGTTTGATGCTGTGAAATACATTTTAATATATTAAATTGGTTTCTTATATTGAGTCCTTGATTAATTAGTTGATATGAAATGATAAATAAATTAACAACTAAATGGTGTTGGTTTATAGTATTTACATATAGTGTTAAAATTCATTAGAATATATCAATAGGATTAATAGAGCCATCATCCCTTTGGAATGATACTAAAATTTTAATATTGGAAATTAAATATGGGGTAATAATATTAAATAATTTATTATAATTTAATTATTATTAAAGTTGATTATTCTATAATTATTTGATACATAGTCATTAGTAGTGGAAAATTGGGGTAGTATATGATGATAGTAGAAGATATATCTAAGAAGAGGAAATTTCAATCTGTGTGTATATGCATGATATTTCTCTATATGTTTTGGTTTCATATAATACTTAACCAATGTCGGTTGGGAAATCGATATCTATTTTTTGGGGGGTGTTTTCTATAATATATAGGATATTGATGGAATGGATGATTGGATTCTCCCTCTTCCTCGCTCTTCCTTAAGACATAGATGAATAACCATAACTTGAGCTATAATGTCTTATGCATAGGGTTCACTCTTACCAAGACTCTGATGGATCATGGTTTACTATACATTTATGTGTGGGAAAAGTGACATGTCGTATAAGACATACTTATTTCCAGACATGGTATCTTTGGCTCCCCATGGGTGCGTACGAATGGGCTTTGATGTCTTAAGGTAAATGCATTTATAAAATGTTGACTAAGCAAAGTACATGCTATAAAAAATGTAGACCATCTAGGACAAAAGATTTTCTGTCCACCTGTGATCTTTTGCAAAGACAATCAAGTTTACTAAACATTCTAAAATGGTGATATTGATTATATAGTAGAGACTACGGTAAGGATCATGCATCATGATGTTAAACACCTATGTTTTAATTTGGATGATAATGGGATGTATGATGAAATGAATTAATGTATTCATTAATTAACCATAAAATGATATTTTCCCATGTTTTGGAGTCACAAATTTTTTTTTATAGATATGGTATGGGATTCATGTCCCCATTAGGTTCATGTAGAATATATTATTTTATATGTTATAGTGGATATTTATAATGTGGAGGTCAATGATGAGGGAACTTAGATGAGGATAGGACAAGAGTTATAACACCAGGGTCTGTATAAGTATAAAGGATCTATTTTATATAGGTAGAAAATAGATTGGTTAGAGAAGGTAGATATAACATTTGGTTCTACCAATTCTTGGAGGGAGTAATGAGTTTAATTATCCATGATGATGATATATGGGCCAACTATACAATGAATGATTTTATTCGTTGAAGCTCTCAAGGAGGTGACTATGGGGTGGGAGTAGTTCTGGGATTAGTTCTAGGCTATGTTTATAACATTGAAAGTTTGGGAGAATTATTAATAGAAGATCCTTGTATTTAAGTAGGGATTTCCACTATTCATGAGTTCAGTATTCATTATAATAATCTCTTGTGATATAAATCCAACCTTCTACCAGATTAAGAGGCCAGGATGAGATATTTCATAGATCCTTTTTAGGAAAAACCTTTGTGCTATATCACCCCATTTATATTAAAGTAACATGGTGAGGAACTAGAAAAGAAGGAGGTTATCAAGAAGATATTGGATAGGATTGAGTCATCACAAGATTGGAGTCTAAAAGACCATCTATATAGAAGAGTTGTGACTGTGATCTCTTAGTGTTATGGAATGAAGAATAAGTTTCACTCAGTAGATATCACATTTCATCCTTCTTCAACCAATTTCACTTGATCTAGATGTACTTAGATGCCCATCATCCAAACATGAATTTTCTTTTATTGTGGAGGTCATGGCCATTAGAAAAAAGAGTGGATAATATTCTTCCATAGTCAATACTCGTCTTGTGGTCCATTTTGGTCCCAACCTTTACAGTAGTATAATCCAAGGTAGTAGATGAAACATGGTATTTCATATCTTTATTAGTAGATAGTGGATTAGATAGGTAGAGTAAAATCCCATGACATCCCTCATCCTAAAAAAACGTGCGGAGTGTGTCCATAGAGGTGGTCTCCATCTAGTCTAGAGAGTTCATGGAGATAGGAAAGGTCAAATACATGCCCCATCACATCCAATGAAGGAGGATAAGGATGTCATTTAAAGTATTGTTTTCTTATTTTATACATGGGTTTCTACCCTGTTTTATTTAGGATATTTGCAATCCGTTATTTCACCTACCATAGTCCATGATTTGGGACTCGAGGTGGAGGGGATTCAAGTTCCCTTATCATTAAATTCTATAGATGTAGGTTTATTTTTGTTGTATGATGGGTGTAGATATTATGAATTGGTGCTAGAGAATAAAATCTCTAGTGTATTTCCTATTATTGTGGATACAATAATACGAAATCATATTCAACGTGGATGATCTATATTAATTTTTGGCTAATGTGGATCACTAAAAGGGGTACATAATATTCAAATATGCTCATAGAGGTAGGGTGGTGTTTTCTAGGGAGTGTGACCCTCAAATAGGTTATAGCCATGTTGAGTATTTATCTTATTTCATAGATTAGATGATTCTTATTTCATCAAAGGGTCAATCAGCAATGTTTCCTAATGTTTTTGAAGATTACCCTAATGTATCAAAATAAGTGGTTGTTCATAACAGTAATGATAATAGATATATTTTACGATATATCAAAAAATAGGCACTTTACCTATATCAATGTATTCATATAAAATGGAACA
The DNA here is from genome assembly GCA_963277665.1 of Viscum album. NCBI lineage: Eukaryota > Viridiplantae > Streptophyta > Magnoliopsida > Santalales > Viscaceae > Viscum > Viscum album. The sequence continues at coordinate 157,521,321 of OY728138.1, forward strand.
TTTTGAGTTTCAATAACTGTATATTTAGATCAATGATCTAATTCTGGTGGGATTTTATCCATCGTATTATGGTGATGTGCGGACCACCAATTACATTTATGAAGAAGGAATATGGTATTCTATGGTTACAAATCAATTATCCTCACTTGAATGAGGTGAAAGTAAATAACAATTATCATATTCTTTGGATTTATTTTTTATTTGATCAACTGATGATAGATAACTTGATTTCCAATATTGACTTTCAATAGGGGTATCATCAGATGTGGGTGAAGGAATATGATATTCTGAGGACTACTTTCTATTATCATTATAGGAATTATGACTTCATTCTAATTCCTTTCAATGTTACAGATGATCTAACCATGTTAATCACACTAATGAATTCTATGTTAACTAGTTTTATATAAATGTTTTTGGTGGAATTTATAAATGACAACATTGTATTTTCGGTGTCTGAGTAAGATCATACAAGTCATTTTCATCTTTTTTAGGAGTTTTTTTGTTTCATCAATTGTCTTGGAAGCTATCATAGTGGGATTTCTAGGCCTAAGAGGTTAGCTTCATGGGGAAATGATATATCTTAGTGAGGGTTAACAATAAATACAATGAATATTTAGGTGGTAGTTTCTTGGATATCTTCTAAGAATGTTTCAGATGTTTTTAGTTTCATTTTTCTTCATGGTTATTATTGGGTGTTTGTACTTGACTTCACTAAGATGGATAATCCTATAATAACATTGACTATAATGGATTAGGTGTTTTTATGGAAAAGCAGTTCCAAATTTCGTTCAAATATTTAATGGAGAATCTTTTCAGTCCTTCCGTTCTTCACTTTACATAGGAGGGAATTTGGATCGAGGTTTAATTTCATACTTTTCATCTTGGATTGGATTGTGTGATTATGTAGTAGAAATTGGGTATCTCATATGGGTCATGGATGTTATGGAATCAAATATATAAATATTCCAGACATGATCTTAATATTGATGGGATGATGTTCTCTTTGAAGCTATAGAGACACTTCTTCATCAGTGAGCTCTTTGTGGTTTTCAAAAATCATATTATTTAGATGTATGATTTCACCCAATGTGATTTGAATTTTCTATAGTGATTTTTTGAGTCCTTATATGATTATGACATAAATATTTTCATTACATCTGGGAAAGGGAATGATGATGCTCATTACTTGATAAAAAAATTTCATGGTGGTGTCGCGAATGAGTCTAGAGATTCATGGATTATGAAGAAAGAATTGGCAACATTTTACCTAAACAATGGAGTAGTTGATGAAGGGGATTTTCTTTATTATATGATAGTGAAGTCATAATTAATTTAGTTGTTAGAGGAATCTCAACCAGGGGATATTGAGACAAATGGTTATCATGATAATGTTGTTTGTGGTGATGGTCTTAAGGGATGGTCTAATGCAATATTGATTGTTGATTCAAGGAAATATTTTCATTCCTTAAGTTAGGTGATAGGTGGTTCTCCATGACTTCCACATTTCAACCCTAATGGAACATCTTGATGTGAATATGATGTATCATGCCATGAGTGACCATGTTTGGTGGTTTGGATTGAAATGTTTAGTTCTAGATTTTATCTCTCAATGTTTACTCTACTAGAAATTAAAGGATGAGAATCATGTTATGGGACATTTACTTCAGCCTATTTTTGTTACCCAGTGGAAGTGGGAGAAAATTTTGATAGACATCAATACGAGTTTTCCTAGATATTAGGGAGGTTGTGATGTTATATGGTTGATCATGGATATTTTAACGAAGAAATCAAAAGCTATAGATTAAGGATTCCAGATCAGTGGATGTGTTGTTTATGAAATATCTAGAAGTTATAGTGAGAATTCACAGGGTTCTTTAGTTACTAATCATTGACTATGATCAATATTTTTCCTCCCAGTTGTGTAGAGGTGTTCAACATGTCTTCATGTCACAATTTGACCTTTGAAATTCCTTTATTATATTCCTTTATTGAACATGGATACTTTTATTCAAGGTTAGGGTTGGGCCTTAATTTAAAATTTCGAATTTTGGATGTTTTGGTGGAGTTTTTGGCATGCTCACGATTAGAGGAAATCTTCCGCATTTCTCATGAGACCGTGTGACTTGGTGTAATATCTGGATAGAGGCATTTGAAATAATAATAGCAGAATTTAAAAACCATGCAGCTAGCCTACGTGGTGTTTCTCTCCTTTCTAGTAACATGTGCATGGTTTGGAAGAAAAATTAGCCAAACCATGTGAGTTTCCCATGAAGGACCTCAAAACACCCTGATATTGGAGGGGGAATTATGGTGTAAAATTTAAATTTTAAAGTGATGGATCTTATTCCTACATGGGAAGGAACTTGTTAAATCTATCTGATGGTAAAATGTAGTAATTTAAACATTCACATGTAGACGGTCCCCACAATAATTTTAATTGTTTCACCACCAAGGACTAGTCCAAGGAGAATACATCGATAGGTTTTTGGTCATACAAAATTCCACTAATCTTTACTAGTTATGGATTACAAAAGTTTATCATAGTCACTCTATGCCAGGTTCACTACCTTAGCAAAGTTTTAGGGATATCACAATGTGTCCTTAAGATCACATCCATTGACTCCCCCTTCCTCCATACATTGGGAATAATTTGAAATCGTTTTATTAAATTAATGGTTGTTTCAATGGGTTTTAATTAAATCATGAATCCTAAACTATATATAGATTGTATGTTAGTGTCCCATTTCCCCTACAAATGTAATCTACTTTTTTGCATACACTTCATTCGTGAAGTTTCCATTTGTGAATTGGACTTCTTCCTCTGTGTAACACACGACACCATGTATTTTGACTGCTTCCTTTACTAACCATGATTCTATATGTACCAAATCTATGTACTACCTCTTCAAACCACCTCTGTGTTCCACTTTCACAAACCATGTTTTCTCCACAAACCATATTCTGTCAACCGTATTCCATAAGTTTTTTTTCCCTTTGTGTGATTTAGTGCCCCACAAAACTTCTTCACGAATAAACTCTGTGAACCACTTCTCCATTCACAGAATCCTACTTGTGAACCTCTTCTCCTTCGCATGGTTTTCATCCATCGAACCACTTCTGGAATTCACAAAATTTTTCCAAGATTTCTAATCTCAGTGCTACATCCTAATCAATGGATTTTTATTCCTTATATAGAAAAATAGATCTGTATAATCCACTAAAATGTTATTTACTTAATATTCTATACACCATCACATTTACCACGTATCGTGCATCTCCCATGAACCATTTTCCCATATGTAGTCAATGTACCACTCTTCTTCCTTCGCAGCGGCCAAACTCTTCGATGATCTGATCGTCGCCTTGTTTTCACCAATGACAAGCCATCTTGTGAAGCCTTTCTTCCACAAACCTATTGGCCACGTTTTCACCACCAAAAAGACATCCCACAAGCCATTTTCCATTCATGTATTGGGAACTATCCAAAAAACCATATCCATCCAAAAAACCATTTTTCTTTTATGATTTGTGTACCGTTCCTCACGACAATATAGCACCACTAAATGGGAATCCAACCTGTTTTTTTTCAACTCACATACCACCTATGAAGTCCCTAGACTGTCTTTAATGTTCCATAAACCATTATTGTATAATTCAATTTCATAAAACCTTACTTTTCAAAAAAAATAAACTTTTGATTTTGAGGCCCAAAAATTTGATAAACACTGGGAAATTATTCTACATTAAACACCTGCTCTGTCTTGTATTGTGAGATCACAGAACATAAAAATTCATTAATTAAATAACCATGGATTTAAAATTAACACAAATAATACTCCATTTATATCAAAGAACATCCATGGTTTCAACAGCTCGATCCTTAAAAATATTACATTACCTTTTTTCTTCTTTGACCTTTTAAACCCATTTCATGTTTCTCCTCCCTCCTCCAACATAGGCACATTAGGGGCTCCATGGTAACCCTTATTCATTTATCCCCAACCTACATTGATTCAGATTTTATGTTTTTAAGGTATTTTATTTTGGTTTTTATCCAATTCATCATTCCCTCTCCCTTCTCTATAATGTTCTTGGGGTTTCCTTGTGGGGTTTCCCTCTTGGAAGAACCCTCTGGGTTAATGTTTCTATGTGACTCAATTTTTTCTTGTTCATGGTTTTGAAGATCATTATTTGGGACCTATCCTTATTTAACATGGTGTTTCGTTATGTTTGGACTCTGCTAAGGTAGGTTTCTCCTTCCATTTCACTGCTGAAAAAATCCATTTGATACATTGGTGTTTTAATTTAATTTATTAATATAACTCACTTGATCTTAATGCACTTGGTTAGTCTATCATTGTATTTTCAAATTGATATAATTATATATAAATGGTTTTCAAAGTGATTCATTAAATATTCCTATGCATATATGCACCTAATGTGTTTGATAAAATTTTAATTGTGATTTTAATGCATAATTTGATGATTTTAATGGTGATTCCCATTAGATATGTTTTATCAAAGTGGTTGGATTGTGAATTGGGATTTATATGTGTAATGTGGTGACTTTTCTAGTGTGGTTTGTTTTGTGGGTTTGAAAACATGAGGGGTTTTTATAATAAATGGTTTTTGGTATGTTCATGGATATCTGTGGGGTGCCATTAGATGTGGTCACATCCATGTCTTGCTAGAGTACTCACATGGATGGGCACAAAACTAATAATAGCCTTGTATAAACGTTCTCAATTCAAAAACATGGATGTCAAAAAATAACCCTCCTCATATTTCCCTCCTTCAAAATATCTTCACTTTACAAATGGTTCCTTGGTTTCAAGTGACTCAAATGTGATTTCAAATTTTCCCTTCGAGACATAGCCGCCTTTTCATCTTAAAAGCATGACAAGATGAATGTTTTGATGCAAAGGCCCACCAGGATCTTCAAATAAAATGTGTAACAAAAACAATAGAGTGAATAATATGGAATTTTGTGATTTAGATTGATTTATAAAGTATTTAAAGGAACATTTGTAATTGTACATGTGCAAGTTGTGTTTTATGTTTATTTTGGAAAATGATTTGTATGTGTCCTTGAAAATGTATTCTAGGTTTTTGGAAATGTAATTCATGTTTGGAACTTGAGATGCATTGAGATTTTTGTTTCAAAAGTTGTATTTTGTGAAGATGATTTGTATTTTAAGTGTTTTATGAAATGGTTGGAATTCTTGTATGATGTGATGGCCCGATATGAACATGTGATTTAATTTCATAATGACAGGAACCCCTATAGATGACTTCCCTATGTGGGTTATCATATGGGTGGTGTAATGTTTTGGGATATGCAAGTGTGGTGGTGGTAGGTAAAGTGATTCACAAATGTGAGGGCCTCTTACTAGCACAGTACACTATTATCATGGGTTTCCTGGGCATCTTTTGGAGGTTCAAATGATTGTTTCTTATCAACCACAATTAAATGGGTTGATAGCCCCATTAAGGTGATAGGGCTGGGTAGGGTGACATAATAGATTGGTTAATTTAGGGAAACTAGTTGGTTACAAACTATGGATCATTATCATAAGTCAGTATGTAAGTCTGACTCAAGTATGTCTAGGTAACACAGTAGTGATGTTTTGGAAATTTCCATGGGTTATTATTTAAATTTTCTTATTTAAATTCTGCTACACATTATTTCCTTATTTATTCTGAAAAATTATCTATTTCTCATCATATTCATGCATTGTTTTTTTTGGATTTTTGTTGGGTTTGGAGTTAATAAGAAATGATAATATTGTATGAAAACTATTGTTGTGGTGTGTATAATTTTAAATAGGAAAAATTAGTGGTGTTAATTAATGTTAGGAAAACCTATTTTCATACATATATTTGAAATTAGTGTTAATGGACTTTTTTGTGAAAGGAAATGAATTGATTCTATCATGTAAGCCTACTGAGTTGTTAGGATCACATCCTAATAGTACCATTCAGTGTCGATAGACTTTATATGTTTTGATGGTTTAGGTTTCCGGTCTGAGTTTCTCTTATAGAAGGTTGGATAATGGATGGTTCTAACCATGGGGTCACATAAATATCACATTTGTATCAATTTTTTTGTTTGAGTTTGGATTTTATTAATTGTATATTATACCTAGATCAATTTTTACATTTATTTATGATCGGTTATGGATCAGTTTCTTGTTGGGTTTATTCTATTTTTTCATGGTTATTGGGATGATATCATCCCTACTTGGTATATATTTGAATCTTGAAACTTTTTTATGGCCCATGTAGTTTGGTAATTCCCATTGGGCCACACCAAGAACCAAGTAATATGTTGGTTGGGATGAAATCCCTACTTGGTTCATGATTAAATGGTATCAGAGCTGTCTATTATTATTTTGGGTGTTATGTTATTAGAGATTTGGACTATCAGAACATGGGATGTTGGTACAAGAAGTACGTATGGAAAACATGCTCATTCTGATCCTTGAGTTTCCAAGGGTAGTCCATATTTTGAGTCTTTTTTTTTCTTGTTTTTGAATGTGTGGATGGAAATAAATGAAAACATGTGTGATGGTTCGTGGGATTCCATGGGTGAATGTTTGAGATCAAAGGCTTGACCTTGTTTTTCCAATGTGAATTTGGAAGTGGAAAATGATTTTTGGGAAATGGATTTGTTTTTAAATATGTGTTTTTATTTTTGAAAATTGGGTTTTGTATTTTGGAAAATGAATTTTGGTGTTTGGCATGGGAATTTCTATTTGATTGTGCTTCAGATTAATGTTGATTTTGGTATTGTGAATTTGGTGTTGATCAGAATATGCTACCCAGAAAGGTCACCAAATGTTCTAGTGAGTCATGCCCAGTTTCGGGTTCTTCTCATTTGTTGCCTTCCCTTTGAGGTGACAAAGGTCTATTAGAGGTAGTTAAGTGGCCTGAGGAAGTTGATACTCTCTTCAGATTATTTGGAACTCCCCAAGTTATTAAATTATATATTGTTATAGGGTTTTTTTGAGGTCCAACCTTGAATGAATGTGTATTATTTTACCTGGCATCAATGTAAGTTTGGATGATGTGTGAAGTTTTTAAATCCATGTTCATTTGGTGTTTTATACGAAGGATGTGAATTTGTTGAAAATTAAAGAGCACATGAATGTTAAACGAGTCCAACGAACGGTGAAGGCCTAAGTTGACCTCTTTAGGGAGATGGTTTCCTTCTCTCTAGATGTGGTGTCATTGGATCTGTTTAAGTCTTATATTTTAATTAGGGGTCTACATAAATAATTCAATGAGTAGGTCCTATCCATCAAGTATCTTCATTTATAGAAGTTGTTGTATGAAGTGTTTTTAGATGATTTTGTTTATAGAGTGAAATATGTTGGAAATATTGTATCTCTTGTCACTCATGAAGTTTCCCCATATGTCAAAGAGTTCATGCTAGAGGAACTTATCTATAAAGAGTCTCTTTAATTGACTCTAATATCATGTTCTTCATACTATATAATTTTATTCCACTAGTGTGGATGGTTCTATTTTTCAAAGTTGTCCAGTTAAAATCCTCCAGAGAATTGTCATCGATTTGGATTCATGTGTCATCTGGAGAAGTATTATAAGAATTTCTCCATGAGAAATAAGCATTAATCAGAGGATTCTAGTGCATGGATGTGAGGAATTCTATTATTCAATCATCGGGGCACCAACCAAAGGCCTCGTTGTAAAGCTCACACACCATAAGGAATTACTGATGGTGTGGAAGTCCTTGGCCCAATTTCAATATCAATTATTGGGGTGGATATATTTATAGTTTCCTATTGTAATTATCAACACTATAATGATTTTTCCTTTGTTGTAATAAGTTTAGTGGGTTGTTCATTTAGGAAACTCGAGATGTTGTCTCTCTAGAATTTGGATCAATAAATTGTTTATTTTTCTTTGAGTACTCATAGCCCTTGTGTGGGTAGGTTTAGGATTTATATATACTCATTTAGAGATGCTTTATTTTTTTTGGAAATTGATTGAGCATGTTTTGGTTCACTACTTGTTTTAGTTTTCTTTAGAGGGTCTCCCCTATACATGTATTTCTTTGGTTTTGTGTGGGAGGTTTCTTATTCTTGTTGGGTGTTCCCCTTTTCCCACATTAGACGACCAAGGGGTAGAGTGGATGGAGTTCCTATTTTTGTTCCATTGAATAGGGGGTTCAAATGTTTATAGTGTTAGTTGAGATCTTGTGGGTGGGATAACCCTACCGTGTTCTCCCATTGTTATTTTGTTCATTGGTTCCCTCTATAATTATTCAGGTGCAACTTGTGAAGTAAAATGGTTCACCGTAAGATTCCTGTTTTCTTTGTATTTTGATCAGGAATGGATTCAAGTTTTAGTTATGTCTCGGATTGGATACTTTATGGGGGAATAAAGTGTTTATAGTGGGGAGAATGTTCACACCCCAACATTTGAAATTCATTATTTTTATTCTTTTCATGATCATGGATTCTTTTAGTTGAGGTTCTGGTTGATCCCCTATTTTTTTTTTGAATTTAGGAAGCATCATGTTAGTTTTTGGTGTACACAGGGTTTGAACATGGTTTGTGGAAATTATGCGCCATTACAATGAAATAGTGCGGATTTGTGTCATTTTTATATTACATCTTCAACATGTCTGCCTCATGGTTTCGAAACTATGTGGCATGCCTTTCTGGGGTGCCCCGATTTTTTAGTTGCTCATGCATAGCTGGTCTATGTTTTGGTAATCCATGAGGACAAACTGTGTGAACTTCCCAGCTAATAAAAATATCAATTTACCACTTTTCCCCTCCTACCTTCTAACTCCATTTGGGGTTTCTCCTCCATCTTTTAAACTAGGTGCACTAGGAGGACATTGGATAACCTTTTCCCTTTCTCCCCAACCCCCATTGATGCCCCTTTAAGGTTTATATGTTATGTTACTTTGGTTTTTAGTCGATTTCCACCTTCTATATCAATTATATCTCATGTTCATTGGGTTTCCTTGTGAGGTTTCCCTCTTGGATGAACCCTAAGTGTTATGATTTTTTGTGATTAAATTTTCCCTTGATCTCGGGTGTGAAGATGATTCCTTGGGACCTATTCTTCATTCTTCGAATGTTTAGTTGTGTTTTTCCTCCATTGAAGTAGGTGTCTCCTTCCATTTCCATTCTAATGAAATCCATTTATTTCTTGGGTGTTTTCATTTAATTTATAAATATTATTCTCATGCTTGTGATCCATATGGTTAGTATATTAGGGTGTATTCACATTGGTAGGATTTATTAACAATGGTTTCAAAGTGATTCTTCCAATATTCTTTTGTTTATATTCGCCCAATAATATTGATAAAATGTTAATTGATATTTTTAATGAAAAATTGGATGAATTAAATTGTATTTTCCCTTATATATGTTATTAAATTGGTTTTATGGTGACATGGGATTTATATGTGGAATATGGTGACTATTCATGTGTGGTTTGTTTTGTGGGTTTATAAAAATGTGGTGTTTCTATAAAAATTATTTTGGGTAAATTTATGAGGATTTTTGGTGTTCCATTGGATGTGGGAACGACTATTTGTGCCCAGAGTGCACACATAGATGGTCACACAAATGATACTGGCCTTGTATAAACTTACATAATTCAAAAAATAAGATTTCAAAACACTTGCTCCTCCTCCTCCTTCCATCCTTAAAACACGTTTCTCTTCACAAATGGTTCCTTGGATTCAATTGACTAAAATGTGATTTCAAATTTTTTATTTGAGAATTATCCTTTTTGGCATCCTGAAGGCATGACTTGATGAATTTTTTATGAAAAGGCCCACATGTATCTTAAACTTTTATGTGGAACTAAAATGGTATAGGGGCCTATATAGAATTTTGGGATGTACCATGATTCCTAAAGTATTTAAAGGACCATATGGCATTTTTCATGTTAAATTAGGGTGTTATATTGTTTTTGGAAAAAATTATGAATGTTTCTTTTGAAATGTATACTTGGTTTTGGAAATGTAAGGAATGTTTAGAACTTGTGATGCATTGGAAGGTTTATTTTAAAATTTGTATGATGTAAATCCATATTGCATTTTAAAATGTTATATTAAATGCTTCGAAATATTTTCAGATGTGACAGCCTGGATGGATCTTATGAATGAATTTTTATTTTATGGGAACCCCTATGGAGTATTTTCCAATATGGTTTATCATATGAGTGGTGTCAGTGTTCGTAGTAGGAAAGTGGAATGATGGGAGGTAAGGTGAGTCACACATGTGAGGGCCTCCAATTTTCATAGTACACTATTACCATGGATTTAATGGGATCCTTTTAGAGGGATGAGTGATGGTTTCTTATCAACCCCAATTAGACGGGTTGGTACCCCCTTGAATTAATAGGGATTTGTGGATTGTTTCATTGGATTGGGAATTTTAGGGAAACTAGTTGTTTATAGACTATTGAGCTGCAACATATACCGTTAGGTGAGTTCGACTCGAGTATGTCCAGGGATATCTCTAGGGATATTTATGAAATTCCCATTGGGTTCTATCCACATTTTATTGTTTACATTATGTATCTCTTGGTATCCTTGTATATTCTTCCTATTTATGATTTTTAGCATAGCCACGTATTATTTTTTTTTGGATTTTTGCATGGGATTAGAGATTTTAAAGATGATAATCTTCTTTGAAAACATGTTATGTTGTATGTATAGTTTAATAAAGGAAAATCAGTGTTGTCTATTAAAGTGAGGAATACCTATTTTAACCAATTTATTTCAATCTAGTCTAATTGGTCTATTTTTGGGAAAGGATATGTTTAAAATCTATGATGGTTTCCTACTGGAGTGTTAATCTCACACCATACTTATACTATTCAGTGTCAGTAGACCAGAGTTTTTTTTCCAGGTTTAGCTTTCAGGTTTGAGTTTCCCTTGTAGTATGTTGGTTGGGGGATGATAGTGACCATGGGGTAACATGTAGATCACATTGGTAGTTTTTTGGTATTGTTTTTTTTGAGTTTAAGTTTTTTTAGTAATATGTTGTACCTATATAAGATTGTATGGTTATTTATGACCTATTGTTGGCTTTTTTTGCTTGTTTATTTTATTATATTTGATCCGTTTTGTTGAGGTAAAATAAATCGTAATTTTTTTGTATTTGACGCCCAACACTATTTTCTAGCCCATGGGGATTGGGAATGCTCATTTTACCATGCCATGGATGAAGTCAAATGTCAGGTTAGATGGAATATAGGAATGGTTTCTGACAATTTACCTCTCAATTATTTCTTAGTCCTTAGTTTCATCCATAAATAGGTGGTTATATAGAGAGAACTATCCAAAAAGTTGATGAAATTCCACATTCTTTAATTCTAAATTTTTAAGGTTGGTGGGTGATACAAAAACGCTTGTGGTGTTTTCATAATCAAAATTTACAACTCTTCTATTGGTATAAAACCTTAAAAATATATCCATGGTCAAACATGTCATTCTCCGTTGTATGTAAGTATGGTTGGAGAGTCAACTATTACCATAATAGAATTAATATAGAGTCTGACCAAGATGGATTAGGTGATCCATGAGTTAATGAAGGTGGCATAGAATCATTATAATTCTAATAATGATTAAAGGAAAAATCTATTAATGTTTGATATAATAGGGTATGTATTCATGCTGGTGTCTTCTCATTATAAGAAGTGAATTTTTGTTCATGGGAGTAAGATTTATCCCAAGATCACTAAGCCTTTTGAGATATTGGAATGGGTTGGAGCTATTGTGTAATGATTACAACATCCACTATAGATGAACTAGATTCAGGACATCTTTCATGTATGATACCTTCATCGTTATCTTCATGAAGATTATCACATCATCGATTAGGGTTACATATATGTAGAAGATGATATGAAATTCAAATAACTACCTATTGATATTTTTATCCATGAGGAGAATGTCATGAACTTGTATTCAATTCATCTGAATCATGTCCTATGGAGGCATGATAGCATCGAAGAGAGAACCTAGGAGTGGTAGTTGTAGATTCACACTAAATATTTGGAGTAATTTAATGCCTTCACTGGTTTTTTATGATGTTTTATTTTTCCTTTTTTTGTGATACCTATTGAACATATGCTATTATATGAGATTATTTATCTTCCTTGATTAATAATATTTCAAATTTTTTATTCTTCATTTCTATGATAGGATGGATGTGTTCTTATGGTAGTGATATCCTAAAGAGCCATCTCATGGGGTGGTTGTTTGGATCCCCTCTGTATTTTTCTATGTTTTTTAAATTATTGGTGGTGAGAATTTTTTAAGAAGAATTTATAGTAATTTCTCAGAATTATAAAATCATTCCTTTGCATTTCTTATGGTTTGAAGGTTTCATGAGGGTGCTCAGGGTCTTTTTCCCCTTTAATTTCAAAGTCATATTTTTTGTTTAATGAATGAGATGTTTTTTGTTCATGAATACAATATATTTTTTATATGGTCAATAAAAAAATTTTAATGAGGGCAGTTGATTTTTTTCAGGTGTTATATATATATATTTTCTAAGCGGTCATTAGTTTTTTATATGGTCAATTAATTCTTTCTAGATTTTAGTTGATCATTATTCCCCCAGTCAGTTTATTTTGTTAATGGCATTATTTTATTTTTTATATGATGATTTTATTTTTGTTCATGTGGTTGGTTCATTTTGTTCATTATTTTTATAAAAAAAATTTCATGCGGTCAGTAGATTTTTTCATACGGTCTCTTCATCCCATTGCCAATTTTTTAGATGTTTTAAATTTTCTGAATTATTCCTAGGATGTTGTAAATATGATTTTCTTAGAATAAATATGGGCTTAAAGAATTATATATTAGGATTTAAATTCCATTTAAATTTGTATATTTATATATTTTCATTCCTAAAATTCTAGAGAATTGATTTGATTCTTTCGACGTGAATGTAATGAGATCTGTATTAATGTTTAATTAAAATTTGACTTTGGTAATGGAATCCCAATAGTCTTATATCATAAATTATAAAATTAATATATTTTCTTATTAATTTATTTTTTTCACACTTGATTTATGGAATTACAACCTTTTATCTTAGATTCATGTAACCCTCTTACTCTTTTTCCATATTCCCAATTTTAGTGTTTCTAAACCTGTGTGAAACCTTTGTTTTATGTGTTGAATTTATGAAAGATTCATTTTTCAAGGAAATATATCTCATACATAACCATTATTTATGTTATGTATGATAATATAATTATTTATATTCCTTTATTTAAATGGATTTTATTAACCATAAAATGATTATAATATTTTTTTCCCATGAATTATGATTATATAATGAACTTGAAAACATACACGAAGAAGAAAAATATAGCCTTGCATATTTTGGAATATTTATAATACATTATTATGATTATTTCTATAATTGATATAATTTAATATAAAATGTGGAAATTTTATTCTCTTTAAGAAATTAATATATGCAGTGAATGAAATATACTATTTTCATTATTTGTAGTATGCATGTGGTAGATAATTTTTTTTATCTAAAGAACCAAAAAATAATGTTATTAATGATAATTAAATAATAAAAATGAAACTATTATGAATATAGTGAAATATTTTAGTTAATAATACAAGGATTCTACATTAGTGATAAAAAATTATTACATGTAGTCTTATTTAACTTCATAATAAAATGAGATAAGAATAAATTAAATTATCCTGTGTGTGTTAATTGGAAATGATGGGGGCTTGTGATTGTAAGTGATGTTTGATGTTATTGATGCATCCTATTATTATTTATTGTTAGTGGGACATATTTCTAGTTAGTATTTCATTTCTATATTTTGTCCTAGTAAAATTATTAAAATTGTGAACAATGTAATACCATGGAATGATATGTTTTAAATGGAAGTAAAATGGATAGAATGACATCTTCTAATCTTGGATTAAATAAATATTGAATTAATGGTTGTGGATAACCATGTTTGTTTTATTTTGTGGGGGATTAACTTATCTAATGTTATGGACTTAATTTATTCTTCTAGTGAATATGATTACAGAATTGAATTGAATGTGAGCTCTTGGTTTTTGGAGATTTTCTATATTGATGATATTTTTTTGTTATAGGGATCATTTAAAGAGTTATGGTATGGGATACCAGTTTTATATTGTTTATTAATTTCATGGAAGGAATTGTTTTATGAGCATGGGAATATTTCATTGATCTATATTAGTAATGGATGTGTAAGTGTAATTATAATTTGTAATGGTGAGAGACATGAGTTGGTCGATAGGAGATCAAAGTGGGTCTTACTTATATATATTCAAAATTCATTATTGATTAATATATGATACCAAAATGAATAGAGTTTACTTATATGGTTTGTTATAACATAAAAATGTAGTTTGATTATATTCATTACTAGTGTATATTTTAATGTGGTAGCTCAGGATGAGTTCTAGAGTATCCAAATGGTATGAAATGATAATCTAATTAACAAATGAAAGGGTTTTGTTGATGGTATTTATAGACGATGATAACATACATGAGAATATATCAAGGGGATTAATAGTTCCGTTAAAATATTGAGAAAATAGTAAATTATTAATGATGGAAATTTAATATAGTGTAATAATATTGATTAATAGATAATGATAAATTTTTATTTAATTTAGTGCTTATATGCTTATTTGAAACCTCGTCCTTAGTAGTTCTAATCAAGGGTCCTATAAGATGATATAGATAAAAGTGTCTAAGGCTATGTAGTTAATTTTAGTATGTATGTGTGTGATATTGCTATATATTTCTTGATTTCATATGCTGCCCTCCCCACGTTAGTAGTTATTAGGGAAACTGACACCCAAGGGTGTGTGTGTGTGTGGGGGGGGGGGGGGGGGGGGTTCTATTATGACTTGGATAAAAAGGGAATGAATGGAAGAAATATCCCTACCCATTTTCTCTCTCAATACACATATTAGTATGCATATTAAAAGTTATATTAGATTACGGTATGGGGTGTCTTCCACCCAAGGGTTTGATGGATCGTGATTTATAATATATTTATGTGTGGGTTATAGTGGATTGAGGTGTAGCGCATACTTATATCCAAACATTTTTTCTCTTATTTCCTATGGGTGTGTATGCATAGGATGTGATGTCTTTAGGTATAATATTAAAACACAGTATGTAGTGGATTCGAGGTATACAAATGGTTATGGATGTGATAATGATGATGTGGATATGTGGACTGATTCTAATGTTATATATTGGCCTCATGTGGGACTGAGGTAGGTAGGTCCAAGATCTAACTCTCATTGGAGATGATTTACTAATAAAAGGTATGGGGTTAGGATGTCTGGTATTAGGGATTGATAGTGTAATGTAGTGTATAAGTTTATTACGGGTTCCTATACTAATATTTATTATGCTTATATGGAATATGGTTTACTTTTTATTGATCACATAGTGAGTGATCCATGGTGTGGATATTAAACAAGTATTACCTATTTATGTGGAGAATTTGTTTCATTTTTTATTCACTAGGATTTAGAATTCTTACATTCATGTTTTTTATGAGAGGTTTTTGGGAGTATCATGTTTAGTATACCAGTTATTCTCACTCAACGTATGTATAAACCTTTTTTCTGGTCAGTTGGTGATGGATATTTACCCTAATATATGTTGCAATATTATAGGTGTCATTGATATTTTTCACATGTTTCTGGAGTTTTTTGTAGCTATATAAGGTTTATTTTGGTATAACTAGTTTTATTTGTATTGTATTAGTTTATGCATGACATTACATGTGTTGGGATTGTTTTTTATATTTATTCATCCAGAGTTGTGTGTGATTTTCACATCATATATCTTTCTCCTTAAACCATATAGAGGGTAATGCCGCCAATGTGTGTGATTTATATACAATCTCTAAAAATATCTAACCTATGTCCTATTGGAGGTGAGGATTAGGTGTCTTAATCTTTTATTCATTATCACTGGTCTATGAGGGGTAACATTGGCACGAGGGGGTCCAAACTTTTGATATCCATTTGATAAACTGTAAAAACCATTTTCAAATTCATAGCTAGAAAGAAAAAAAATTGTTTCATGAAAGGACACATTTGGAAATGTATGAACAACACCAATTCAATAAATTTGGGAATATACTTTTTCCAAAAATATGAGACTAATTCCCTTTCACTATGCCATCACCATTGATATTTTTTTGAAAAAACCAATTTGGTTTTGATCAAATTCATATATTAGATCCTCGAGATAAATTACGAGGTATTTTTTTCAATTTCATTAATTTCATCATTCATAGATTTGATCCAACTTGCATTCATGGAAACATTATCAAATGGTTTTATTGTTACCTGAGATAAAATTGAAACTTGTTACTGTTCATTTATTTTTCTTATTTAAATCAAATAATTCTAGAAAATAATGATATTATTATAAATTATTTCTACTCAACTTAATCATATGTTAGATAATTATGGTATTGATTAATTTCCTTCATCATTATATCTATCATAATAAGTTATTTCATACCATTGAAATCCCCCTGAGATGAAGTCAACTTCCTCAATTTCATCTTAAAATACTGGACTTTTATGTGATTTCTAATCAATTACCATTGAAACCTTCTCCCCTAAGGTCATAATTTTCTCACTTTTAGTCATGTTCACATAGGGTATTTAAACAATTTTACTCATCCTTTTTTATGTAACCTATATGAATTTCATTTCGATGAATACTCATGAAATATTCCTTTATCCACATGTTCTTAAAAATTTATATTCTTACCTTTGTTCAGAATAAAACACATATCTCTAAACATCCAAAAGTATTTTAGTTATTTATTATTTAACTACCAAATTTCATTGGGAGTCTTATCATAATATTAGTACAACAATTCTTGATTTCAAATAAGGGCCACTATTTGAACAACTTGTTTCTAATAGTTCTTTTATAGGGACTTTCAATGATCATTGTCCTTCACATGTTGTTAATGATGTGATTTATTCTACCAAAATATCCATTTTATTTAGGAGTGATCACTACTAACACTTGGTTATAAATCCCATGCTTTTGTAGATTTTCATTTAGATGATTACTTATGAATTCCATTCCAATATCAGAGTTAATACTCTGAATTTTCACACCGATCAATTATAGCTTATATTTAATATCAAGTGAAATACTTTTATACTTCTATTTTATGAGTAATCATTTCCAACCGATCCATCCTACTAAAATCATTAACAAAAAACATGTAATAATTTTTTCCATCAAATTATTTAGGAGTTATTGGAAAAAAATATCCGCATAAAAATATCCAATAATATTTATGAGTTTTATTTTATTGATTTATAGGACTTATGAAATGTATTCCCCTTTTTACAAGAGTCACATGGGTGTGTGTTTTCAAATGTGTTCTGGTGGAAATCTTGTTCTCCATCATTCTTTACAAAATTATTTATTGAGTTTTCACTCTAGAGACCAAACAGCTTATTCAAAATCTTATTTTCCTTTTACATAGATAATATGCTCCAATTTTATTATCCAATAAGATAATGATTCCAATTATTTCTTCTTACATTTAAAAAGTTAAAATTTTATATCTTTAATGGTGAACCAGTTCTTTCTATATTCTACATCAAATCTTGAGTTACACAACTAGATCAGACTAAGAAATTTTTTCCAAATTCCTTCCACAAAAATAACATCCATTTTTCTAAGATTATTTCTAAAAACCATGGACTTTATGGATTCATAATTTTTTAATCCCACATTAGTTCTATGAAAAACCACTTCAACATTTTTGCACTTGATTCATGTGATAAACTATTATTCCCATTTATGAGCAAGGTAAAAACTCTATCCAAGACATATAAACCATACCTGTTCATTGATCTAAAAAATATTATAAAACATTTCCTTATCATAACACTTTTTATTATTCAATGAAATAAGGAGAAATTCTTTTAATGATTGATTTTCCTATGTTTCATTGAATTTTATAATTCCGTATTGTTCTTACAAATCTAAGTAACTATTTTCATTTTTCAATGTGTTTTTTCTAGTTACAATCCTCCATTTTTATACTTTCACAGACTCATGTGTCACATTCCATTAAACCAATACAGTAAAATAGGTTATTTTGTCACAAAAATCATTACATAGAAATATATAACCATTAAAATTATAATAAAATAAAAAAAAGATTTCTTTTTTTTGATGTTGATGCTCTATGAAAAACATTTTCCAAATAGAGTCCACATATTATTTTTCCATATTTTCTATTGAAATAAAACCTAATATTTGTGACATTTTTATATCCTTTGATGCTATATTAATAAGATTTTTATATTATCCCAATTCTAATTTCTTATGGGATTATTATTCTTGTGGTTTCAAAAAATCCATAGCTGTTTTCTTCATATGATACTTCTCCAATATAGAATTACCTTCATCATTAAAGAACCACACCCATGGTATGTGAATAAATTATGGAATAGTAACTCATGAAACACCAATGATTTCATTTGGGGATATTATCATGGATTAATCTAATACCATGCCTGGTGTAAAGTTTTTTCGTGATCCTCACACTTTTATATGAAACCATGACATCTACTTTAAGTTGTTTAGTAATTTTAACACTTAATTTCACTATATTTATCAAGATTTATATGATATGGGCCTCTTTTTACTCTTTGATCTTATGATATCCATAAATTTCAATGTTTCAAAAAATTCTAGGTTCGAGTTTGTCGATCTCTATAGTAAATTATGATTTTCTTACTCCAACTACTGCATGCAGAGTTTATTGTCATTAATAGATTCATTTTCCTTCTTGATTTTATCCCTCCATTTTTAGAGTTCTTCAAGTTATGATTCCCGATCAATATAAAGATAAAATATTTCCATGAAACCATCATTTAAAACATTAATACCATAGGGTTTTTGTATTTCAATAATAAATACAAAATTATCTTCACTATGGCCTCTACAATCATTAGATTCTTCCACATCAGAATCATTTTAAATTTTATCTTCATGAGATAGAAATTTTTTTTACGTTAATAATTTCCACTATGGTTTACAATAACATTTATCACCTTTAAATGATTTATTCATTGAATCTACATCCCAATCCTTTATAATATTTTAAAAAATAATTAATAGTGAGATGATATACCATACATCATCAGAAGCATGAAAGTGGAAGCTTTCGTTTCAATTTTCTGTTCCACTATTATGGTTGGAGGAAAGGAAATAAATCACCCCATCGACCTCAACATTATCTGGATATTATTTGACATAAATATTATTCATTTACTAGAATGAAACTTATTGGGAGTTCAACTTCACCCTGGACATATTGTTTTCATTTCTCATATTGTATAAAATAATTTTATTATAAAATATATATAGAGAAACTTCATCCAAATCCTTGTCTTAAAGCATAAATTTCTTGTCATTAAACCATAGATGTAGTATCCTAAATATTATTTTAAATATCATGAAATCATCAATATTTTATCTAAGACTGTGTATGTATTCTACAAGACCATTTTGATGGTCAACAAAAGAATTAATAGTTTTGCTCAAACTCATCCTCAAGTCTTCATATTTATTCAACAATACTTCATCATTGTATCTCTAAATTTGTAACCAAAATCATAAATATTTAATAGAATCTCAAACATAAAATGATAAGTATTATAATGATCTATCTTTTTATATATATTGTTTCTAAAAGATCCACATAATTTATTTAATTACATTGTATCTACATCTATTACATCATGGCAATTTTTTGATAAGGATTCACTTTTCTTGTTTGATACAATATCATCAAAAAATGCTATGTACACATCTATTCCCCATCCAAAATTAAATTTTCATCCCATTATTCCATAATTTTAACATTTTACATTGAGAATTGGTATGCCTTTCTGATTCAGTACCACTACAACTTTCATGCTTCAAGAGTGAAAATTCCACCGAAAAAACACATGCAATAATATCAATTGTTTTACCATATGAATGATATTTCCTTGAGAGGGGTGATAAGATTAATTAGGGTAAAATAAAATTTAAACATGTTCTCCCTTTATTATTATACTGTTAACTCAATATGAGGAAATCTACATTATAACTCTTACTTTCTTCCTTTGAGTGATGAATATAATAAAGCTCAAATTTAATTTATCTTTGTTCACCCCAACTATGCTAGTCCATGGGGAATACGACTGATAATGTTTCAATGCACAAAAACACTAGAGAACATTGGTTTTGTTTATTTTAGAAAATAAAGCGTACTGAGTAACCCTACAAACTCACTATTCGAAAAATTTTAAAATACCATTAACTCTCTTGAAAAAGAAGAATTATCTACTCTATCCATGGAAAATACAGCATTATTCATAATATTATAATGTTGATATACACATAAAATGGTGTGCCTATTTAATTCAACCAATTAATGTTGCAACAAGATAATGATTCCGAAAATTTTCAACATTATTAAATTTTAATCATACAATAATTTTTAAAATATTATATAAATTTATCTTCTAATGAACTCGTAAAAAAAGGATGTCTATAATTTTTTTATGCTCTCTCTATCTGTTAAGTCTATAAAACAACTATTAGAATTTATATGCAATACAACCAACTTCATTTCATAAAGGGTTTAGTAAAAATAAGTTCATTCAATTACTTTATTGGATCAATACATTTTTCCTTCCCACATGGATGTATTTTTTATCAAGCATTAACTTCACATTAATGGCCTAAAAACGTGAGAATTAACCATTCAATCCAACTATATGTTTTTACAATAATAGTTCTACTATATTGTCATTAAAAGCTTTGTGGAACAACCTGATCCTTTCCTACCTTGTAAATGATGTAGAATAATTCCCATTGGTGTTGAATAAGAGCATATTCATGTTCTATAGTTTGGAAAAAATTCCTATGATGTATCCTCTTATAGTTTGAACGGTCCAAAAAATATGAATCAACATCAATGCTCCAATGATATTCACATGATCTCCTTAGATCACTATAGACTCATGCCTGAATAACTTCATTATGATCTTCTATATAACAGTATAAAGACCTATAGGATTTTAAGTTGTAAATATGTATATTTCAATTGATATCAACCCTCCATGATGTATAAATAAATAGTGGCATAAGATACTCTAATTTAAATTGGATGTGATGTATCCTTCTCCCAATAGGGAAAGAACACAAAATTTTCAAGGGAATTATAATCCAATCAATATCTCCATGGATAACCTCTACATCATGGTCTATTTCTTTATTATTTATCATAAAAATTCTTGTCCCATAACATACTTATCCCCAGAATTCCATCACATAATAAGCATCAATACCTCTCAACCAGGCTTTAAGCCTGATTGGATGTTGTTCTTTCCTATAGCCTCCCATGTCATCTTACATGTGAGAGGCTAAAAAACCCCTTTATGATGAATATACCATGAATTATGGCCCACCTTTACATGAGAAATTTTCCTTTCCACATGGGTTCTCACATACCCACACTTGTTATACTACTCAACTATGTTGGGCCAAATCTTATCTATTGGAATGTCTTGAGTATTCCTAGGTACTATCTTGGAGTGGCCTTAGAAATTGTTTTTCATTCTCCTATCTTAATTGCGATGAAACCATTCTATTATGGAATATGAAAATGTAGATTGAATTTGGAAACACCTTTACATATCCTTCCATAATAACCATTATGAAAAATCATTTTGTCTTATATTATAATATTTAGAAGTCCAAAAAATTTTAGGATCAAATAAAACAAATGAAATGTGGGGTATGTCCCCTAGAAAAATATCTTCTTCCAAACCACCAGGGTTGGATTAATTTAAATCCATAACAAACCAAAAATGAATCACTTTCAATTTAACTTATTCTTTAACCTTTAAATAAACAAAATCCAAATATACCACCAAAGGGGTTTTCCAATAGTTGGATACTTATATATAGGCTCTAGTTTGGTGTAATTTTTTGGTTTGGGATGTTTTACTGGTCAATATTATAGATTTTGGGGCTTCAAAATATTGGAAAATGTTTATATATATTCATAGGGTATCTGGTTGGGTCTCTTTTCGATGACAACCTATTTTTGAAATTATGTATAGTGAGTTTGGAGAGTTCTTATTTTATAGAAAATTTAATAAATGTATTCCTTTGATTACTTTTTGGTCACTCAATATGGGCAATGGTTTATTATAGATGTTCATTAGTTATTTCATGATGGAGTTCACTGTTTATTATTCATGGTGTGGGTTATGCTTTTTATTTTTTGGTTATGGCATGGGGAAACATATGGTACATGTATGGGTGACTAGGGGTGTAGTTTATTTTGGGTGGAATGTGGGCGCCACCAAGACCAGTTTTCTATCAGGATCCCCATGGGATGATGTATCATAGGTATGGACCTAAGAACCCTCATGTGTATCTTATTCCCCTAGGGTTATTTCTATGTAATTTTTTCTGAGGCATGTATCTAATATTTGTGCTCGTTGGTTTTTTGGATGCAATGGATTTGGTGATCTGGTTTTTTCATCCTTTGGGCAATTTTTTAGTTTATTTCCTCTTTGGTGATTTTATATCATTTTCTTATAGTTGGATGTATCCAGTACTATTTTGAAATTATTTTTTAGAGATTACGAGAATTTTTCTATTCGATGGCGTCCTCTAGTTTTATGGAAAGTTGGTTTTCATTGTTCCACCATTTTTGATCTTCTATAAATAGTGTGTAGATAATTTCTTGGTCATTATACCCCTAGAGTTTCTCTTTAATAATCCATCGATTGGTTCTAATAATTTTTCTATAATGTTTTTTGATGTTTTTTCCTATTATGTAATGGTTTTTCGTTTATTCTGAGTGATCTTTCTTTCTATGGAGATTTATTTTAGACATACATAGATATTCTATTACCTTAGCCCTCTATATTGGGATTAGATTTTATATGGGTAGATAGTTGTATGGAGGGGAGAATTGGGGAACCTACAATGGCACTATTGTAATGTCCTAGAATGGGTTCCACTAAACCAGTTCCACAAGCTGATTCACCACATGAACTCATAAGAACCTTTCCATATACCCAAGGCTTATGACGAGCAATGAGGGCCTAATTAAACATGTGGTGAGACTATACCACATTTTAAGTGTAAACTAATATAATAAATCATAATAAAAATCATCATGAAATAATAATCCACAATAAAATAATACATAACCAACTCCCAAAAACTAGGTAAATGTATTAAAAAAATATGATAAACATGTCATGTCATGAGAAACTAATGTTCCAAATATAAACCAAATGATAAACACCAAAGTAGATTCCCCAAAATGGGTCTCAATAACATGTATGATCCCCTTATCCATGATTCACACCATGTCTACCATCTAACAAAATTCCTTTTCCATTTTTGTAAATGGAGAACATAAATATACTCGGGTACCCAAAAGTGACTCTATAAGAGGTTTATTAAAACTCGTTAGGTCACAAAAAATAGTGTCTATAATAAAATCTCATCTAATAATAGTGTATGAAAACGTATATATAATAAATAAACAATATAGTGAAAGAAAACTGGCTTTTAGTTAAACTATTATCAATTAGTCTCTTGGTCTCTCAAACTTCACAATGGTACCAATACACCAAAATTACTTTGGCCAATTTCAAAACGTTAAATAAAATACTATAAGAGGAATCAATACATTACATAACATGGAGGTTCATTAATCAATTCAATCAAAACATTGTACATTGGATCCTTAGTCTAGGTAACCATATCATGTCTATACTATGTGATCTTGGATCATGAGTCCCACATCCCAACCATACCATTCATCAATTATTCCTAATGTATTAGTCTATCCTAACCTAAAGAAGAAGAGACTCAATCTAACATCTAAATTATTCCATCAATCATTTATTCCATGTTTCATCACTAGTGACCTTTTATCAAATAGTAATAATGAGGGCGTACCTTTTGATTTAACAATATTTTGATGGTTTATCACTATCAATTCATTTAAAATAATTCCATAACTAGACCATTTTTTCATTTATTCATAACCAAAACAACTAAACATGCTTTAAAACCATTTTATAACATAGATATTCCACCTTAACCATTTATCAATGTTACCCTTAATTATCACATAACCCAATTAACATTTCTATGTTATGCAAAATAACCTATTTTACCATGTTGACAATATAAACACCATTACTATCAATTAAATCTTATACACACTTAAATTCTCCATTTAAAAACTATTTTGACCATTTTCAATGGGGTGTTACACCCAAAAGGTGACCCTAGGCCCAGTCTCAGAATCATTAATGGATCTGATGGGGATTGTGAAGGATCTCACAAAACGCATCAAGGCTCATTAATAATTTAAGAATAAGAAACACAATTTCATAGAATGTCAATGAATCTATTTAACCATATACACAAGAATAAAATTAAGACATAGAAATATCTTGTATACCACCAACCACAATCTCATAGATATTTTACCTCTTGAGAATGACCCTTAATTCAAACCCTATAAACCCTCAACATCCAATATAATAATTAACTAAAAAAAGGGTTTATGGACTTAAAGGGATAGAAAATAGCTCACAATGATTTTCACAGAAAATAGTAGGAAACATAGTCAATGGATTACTGAGAGATTCAATTCTCAATAAACATTACACTAAACACCTATGAATTAAAGGTGAACCACCCTTGGAGAGATTCAGAGGATTTGGGTTTTAACCCATGTTATTGTAGAAAAAATTACCGAAAAATTATGTTAAAAAATATGAACATAATGAGGGAAAATTATCAATTTCTACCTTTTTAAGAATCTCACTATGTTTCCACACAATTTTCCAAACCCTGTACCAAACATGTCATTCATTCTTTCTAAGAGGAAACTGAGTTGTATGATTTTCCAAGACGCCCTCATAGTTATAAAATTCCATGTGGTAGACATGCAGTTACATCTATCGGAGGTACAAAATATGCTTGGTCTCTTATGTACCAATAGAAAAAAATTTAAACCATTCCCCACTCTCCGCCATACTACATGGTTATGGGGAACATTTGGTACTAATGATGCACCAACTGTGTAACATCCACTATATAGCCACTATCCCCAATTGTCATTTCTAAAACCATGATACATCAACAATACCTACCCCACTCTTGTGAAGCATTCCAATAACCAATTTAAAGTGAACTAAATCAAAAAAGTACAAGAAAATACCTCATTGAATGGTCGGGATCTTAAGTTGTCCCCACCTTAAAAAACATTTACTAAAGCTTTACTCCCATGAATCACTAAGAATTCAAGGAAAAAATGTCAAAGAACTAGTCCAACATACCGTCTTCTCTCTCTGGAGTATCCTCTTGAACATGTACCTATTTTCATAGTAATTAGACTAAATGGATGATCTCAACCCACAAAACATTCTCACAATGATCCACAACATGAATCAAATGCTCCTCAAAGGATGAATCAACCTCAATATCAATATTGTAGACATCAATCACATGAGAAGGGCCAGGGTGTTATTTTCAAATATGCAACACATGAAAAACACCATCCATGACACAATACCATCAGTGAAGAGTGAATCAGTACACCACCAGTTCAATCCTCTATATAATATAAAATGGCCCAACCTACCCGGTGGCCAACATATCCAATTTTGGAATCCGATGTCGTCCTAATATCTGTGAAACCCAAATAAACATAAAGCCAGAAATTTTAATCTAAAGTAGTTAATCTAGTTGATCAACTTATGGATTCTATCTACACATTTTTGTAGCCATATGATTCCTAATCAACTGAACATGCTTCAAATTTTCCTTCACAAGAATCATTCCCGACAACTCTGACTCTCCTACATTTGTCCAAAACAAGGGTGATTGATAAGGAGTACCATAAAATGCCTCAAATAGTGCCATATGGATAGTCAAATGATTAGTATTGTTATATGTGTTCTCAAAAAAGGCTATTTTCATCCCCTATGTCCCAAAAAATATTGGAAACACGATCTCATCAATTCCTATAACACCAAATATTTACACTATTACTTCCCATTTGACTACGAGTGAAAATGTGTACTCAAAAGTACTTGATTACCTAGTTCCTTATGTAATCTTTTCTATAATCATGAGGTATAACATGGATAACAATATGAAATGATACTCTGAACCACCCCATAAAAATATACAATCTTATATACATGTAACTCACCCAACTGGTCAATGGTAAAAGTCTCCCAAATGAATAAAAACAATCCATGTTTTTTAAATGATCTTCAATTACCCATATTGAATCACTATTTTGTGGAATCCTCGGAATACCTACCAATATATCCATAGTAACATCATCTGACTTCAACTCCAAAATGGGAAACATTTGCAATAGACCAATAAGCTACTGGGCAATGGAATTGACCTACTGAAAGGTGTATCATAACATCACAAACCCTAAAATATACCTCTTCATGCTTTGCCAAAAAATACGTTTTTCAAAGATCATGGAACATCTTGGTGAACTTACAGTGAACAGCCCACTGTGAGGTATGAAGAACATTCATGATCTCCTGCCACATAGAAGTAGGTATAATAATGTATCCATGAACTTGGATGATCTCATCCTCATCAATAGACCAATTAGATGGTTGATCACCACCTTCAGAACAATCCATCAAATCTAGGAACTATGTATCCTCATACAATACCATTTTGATATGGATCAGAAGAGTGTGATCAATTTATAAGGTCATGAGTGTCATCTTTTCGTTCTCATCCTTAATATATAAGCACATCTCATTGGATAATTTATTTATCTTATACTCCAATCAAGAATCTTGAACTACATGAGTACGTGTATTCTGAGTCAATGAATCAGTAATACTATTTCCCTATCTAAATATATAGGCTATCCCTAAATCAAAGGATTTCATATAATCAAACTACCTTGACCAGAAGATATTTAAATCACAAGGGAAAACTATGTATTCAAGTCTCTTATGATCACTAAAAAATAGTAAAATTTTCACCTAAACAATAACAATAACAACACTTTAAGGAATAAACCACTACATCCAAATTGTGATCACCAGTAGGATAGTTTCATTCATTAGTCCTCAACTGGTATAATCTATACACCATGAATGGGTATCCTTATAGCAAAACTACTTGAATTCTGATCTTAGATGCATCATAAAAGAGAGTATACTTCTCTATTAGTTTACATTATACCAAAATATATGATGTAGTAAAATTACAATTTAAATAATGTAAATCACTCTCATATAATTCATACCTTTAAAACATTACACCCTTCTTTGTATGGATGAAAAGAAAAAGAACAGTCTTTGATAATTATTTGGTAATAACCCACCAATCCAAAAAATATTTTAATATAAAAAACATTTTTGGGATACCCCTAAGAAAAACAAAAAGAACCTTTTTAGGGTCTGCTGACACAAATTCTTCCATAATGATGTGTCCAGTGAAATGTAAAATTTCTAACCGAAATTCAAACATAGATAACATAAAATATGGCTAATTCTCTCTCAATTTACTCATTAATTTTCAAGATGTTTTTCATGATAGTAATGAGTCTAAATGTACCCCAAGATATCATCAATAAAAAAACCAAAAATTAATCAAGATACTAGTGAATGTTTTGTTTCATAAAATAAATAAACACATTTGAAATTTTTGTAGCCTAAAAAATATCACAATGATCATAAACAATCTGTACCTTATACTGAAAGTCTAATGAGGTATTTTTAATGGTCTCAACCTCAGAAAAAGATACACTAATATCAAATAAAAATTATAGAAATTGAAGAAACCCTTGAGTTTTTCAAAAAGATCATCAATGTTCAGAAGATGAGATAGATTTTTAATCATCATATGATTCATCTTCAAACAATCAACACATAATAGAAATATTTCATCAAAATTTTTGGAAAATAAAATTGGAGATCTCTATAGAGAAATGAACAAATGGGAAAAACCCTTTATCCTATCACTCCATTAGTTCATTCTTGAGATCTTAAATCTCTGTCAGTGCCATTCTATAAGGGGGGGGGGGGGTAGAAATTTTCTCATCTCCTTAATTTAACTTAACTTTGAATTCAATCTCATCTAACCTCATGCAGCTCCTGGAAAAAATCCTCAGGAAATAGATCCTAGAACTAAAACACTATATAAGGGGAGACATCATGCTCCAATCCCTAATCATCAAGTATTAAAATATTCACCTGGGTTGTGATCTCAAACAATTTCAAAAATAATTATCCATGTATGGCCTATGTAATCCATGATTTACATAAGTTTCATTTTTGGTGTCATTAAACCGACCATCCTATGATAATAGTAAATATGATCTTGGCATGTATCAGACTAGTAGATTACTAGTACTGGGTCAAAATATGACATCCCAAGAACAAAAAAATTATAAAGGAAATGGTATACACGAACCTCAATTGAAATGTTTTCACAAAGTCAGGTACCCTCTCACCGCACCCTTAATGGAACATTGATCGACATTAACTCAATCATATACTCTACCACAAAACCCAAACCATTAAAAACCCCCATAGATATAATAGAGTGAGAATATCCCATATCAAAAAAAGAACTAATATTCACGTAATCCTCATGAATCATACATTTGAATATCAATGGTACAACCTCGCTGCTATATAGAGTTGGATGAATTGGAGATATTTTCCATATTCTCCGACCCTAGGCTCCTATATAAGTCCCATGTGCTTCAATTCCCTGAAAATATAGATGATCCTCTCCAAAACGCCTTGACCTCCACCCCAACCGTTGAATCCTATAAAAATCCAACTGCTAGACTGACATGGGATAAAATACCCCCTTCAAGTGTTTTATATCAGACAAGTTCCTTCATAAAAACTAGTCTATTGAGGATTCATATAGAACCTATTTACATGTATCATCATACCAAAATATATATAGACCATTGGTGGTTTATAAAACCTACCACACATGTGATTGAGACTTCCTCACTAAATGAAAAACACCTCATCTCTGCCTTGGGAGGTTGATCCCAATTCATTGCTTCTCTCTACAGCATCACCCCGGTTAAAGTTCCCCTATTGATGCTTCCTACCATCCGAGGATGTACTATCTAATAACCTGGATAGAAATTTAATTCTAATAATAGAAGCCTCATTTTGGTTCCCCTTGTCAATGATATGACGGTAATGACATATGCAAACATATTCAAAAATAAGATATTCACATAGGACTTGATCTCATATATAAGTCAATCCTAAAAATGATTTTTCATAGCTTACTCATCTCCTTCAATAATCATAAAAAACACTAAAATTTAGTGAAGATACTATCATAATCCATCATTAATATAACGCCCTAGGTCAACCATATACACTCAACAACATTCTCCAGTCTTAGGGTCTCTAGGTAAAAGTTCTATAAGAACTTATATTGGAAGTCTTGCCATACCATACACAATTTATTCTAAGACTATACATGAATATCACACCAATTATTTACTTTTCCACATAACATATATATCCCTAGATTAACCCTTTTCTAAAAAAGGGTATCTAAATGATCCAGTATCATCTAGATGGAATCAATCTACAAAACATCCACTTGAGGTCCACCCACTTAAAAAAAGGATGGATAGTGCTACTGCAGAAATTATCTCATCATATCAAACATACATAGAGTTTCCCACCCAAGTTATCATTCTATAAAATACATAATACGAGTGATGTTCTCATGAAACTACTGTTCATTCCACTCACCTAGAACCAAATTTTGTTATTTCCCCTCTAATGGAAGTGCATTATCAGTAATTCCCTCATAATACCCTTCCAGTAAATTTCATCATGGTGGACTCCTTCTAGAATTCTGTGTTAACATATTAGGTCCCCAAAAAAAATTTATTTTAAAAGTTCTACCAAATAAGTGCCACACTATCCATAAAAATATTACTACACATACACTATCCAAATGAATACAAACATATCAATATTACTACCTACAACCATCAGTATCCACTCAATGGATAACTATGGGTGAACCAAAATTCCAAATTATTTACATCTTATTTGAATCCATGATATGATCTTTAAATATTTAAATTCTTATAACTTCCTTATTAGGATCCACTTATTTTAAACTATACAAGAATCAAAATAACTTTATTTCCCATAACTCACATTCTTTCTAATGTGTGCCTAACAAGATGCTTTCCAAATAAAAATAGAGTACATAAAATGATGAATGTATACAAAACTCACAACAGACAGGACCAAGAGTGAAATATAAACATCAATAAATCACACAACATGTGTATCAATCAAGGTGAAGAAATATTCATCGAAAATAGTAAACATTAAGAACAAAAAACCGAATGTGGGAACATGAGTTTTACCCACACATGGGTTAGATACTCCAATGCTCACGTTCATTACCAAGTCCTGAAAAATCCAAGATTCTTTTCGTCCTTTCCAAAATAGTAAAGAAATAAAAAACCTCGTTCATACCATTTTGTTTCACCCATTATTGAGTTCCACTAAAACGATGACCTGGTCTAGTTCACCACATGATCTCAAGAGAGACTACCACTATGCCAGAGCCTTCCGACTAGAATGGAGATTCTAATTAAACATGTGGGGAGAATATACCCTCTTTAACAGAGTAAAACAAGAGACGAAATAATAATAAACATTGACATGAAATAATAATGCACAACGCTATCTAAAAATGAATTATTATTGAAGAACCGACATCAAGGGTGTCTAAAGTGGTACATTCTTTGGGAATCACCACAAACAAAAATATTAAAATCACTAGGGAGATATCATCTACTAAGATAAATATTTTAACTACGTATGGGACTCCCATTAGTTGAAAGACAATTGGAGGAAAAGTTTCCCTCTCTCCAGGTGTGATGAATTTCCATGTCACGATGAACCAAGAGGTTTTATATCCTATTGATGTAAGTTAAATACCACATGGTGCTATCTTTTTTTAGAAAGAAGTTAACCATATGATTAGATTTAGATTCAACTGTGGAAATGGAGATGTTAAGATCTTGGCATAAATAAAGGCTACTGAAAATTGCTCTTAATTATGCTTTAATAGGATTACCCAGGCTATAATAAGTGTTGAATACTAGAATAATAGATCATATGCCACCCCGCACCAACCCAACTACTCTCATGATATATGGAATTCATGAACCATCAAAATTGAGCTCGAGACTAAGTCTATAGGGGTTTTATTTATCCCACCTCCCATGCACCGTGCTATGGCCTCTGCAAGTCTAGGAAACCATAGGTTTCCCTCTGTGAAGAAGAACAACTAGTTACTCCATATAGGAAAGAAGGAGAACCTTTAGAAATATTTGATACCTATGGGTACCTTATTTCCCTTTTTTTCTCATATCCCAAATAACCTAGAAAACTGAAGTATAATCCATACAGTAGTTCTTAATCTCAAGTGGTTGGTTCTCATTTCCCCAGAACCACAAGGAGAAGAAGTCCTCTCCACTGTATCTTCGCACCATCACACACATTCATTTTCTATCTAGTTCCCATGCATATATCACCCAATATATTTCATATAATTGGTGACATGATGTCTCATAGGTTGGTTTGATACAACACATGCAATGAGAGGCAATATGGATTACATTATTCTGAATATTATTGTATGTTGGGTTGTCCCAATTTCAGATTCTCCAAACTCGAAATCTAATCTTCATTTTAGTCTTCCTGAACCAATGAATACCCTCCAACTTATCATTCCCATGTATGCTGTGGATTGATGTGATGAATGAACAAGAATATAATGAACAAGACACTGAATTAGAGTAAATGCATTTGTCTAGGTCATACAAAAGAATAATGTTCTCATACAGGTTTTTTATCTCAACATCCAAAGTGTATAAATGAAACTAGGATGAAGATGAGCATACTTAAAATAGGTCTCTAGAACCAGGAATCTTGGAAAATAAATCTTGTACCCAGCCAAGTTTTCATTACAATATCAGATGTCACCTCTGATAATAACCCATTAGGCACTATCATCAAGCTCAATAAGAGAGTCGAGCATGCATTTTTCTAATTTAGAGAGACTGTGAGAGAGATTTCCCTAGCTTCTCTAATATTTCCTGTACCTGTCATAGAAGAATCCTCAACCCATAATCTTCCCCTAAATGATGAACCATGCTAGTTTATCATGAATTTCCCTACATTATTTCTGTAACATTTTTTAGGTTCATTCCACCATCATTTAGTGGCTTGGCTAACCCGTTCCTTGAAAACTAGTGACACAATACCTCTTTCCTACTATATCATATGAAATATTTTAGGATCTTATCAATATGTAAAATTCCCCCCTTAGGAGGGATGACAGTAGAGAAATAGTATAGAGGTATGGAGAACAAAACACTGTTGGCCAACATGATCCTTCCCACAAATGTTATAAAAATTTTCTTCTAGTTGAAAATGTTTTTAGTGATTCTAATAACCAGTTTTCCAAAAATGAACTTATTGAATTCCTTTTAGAAATGGGAACACAAAGTTACTCCATCAAAAGTTTTCATTTTTGGATGTCCGTAAGCTCCTGGATACACTGACCATGAGGGTTAGAACATGATCTATGATGGAAAACACTAATCTTCAAGTAGAAAACACACTTCCCACTCTATCTTATGTAGATCATCAGGATATTCCTTAAATCATTGATCAATATTGACTTTCTATTCAAAATATTTAACATTTCATCTACATAAATAAGTTGGGTCACATTACAAGATATGAATCTATTATTTTATGGGAGAATGTGTCTATTGGTAATTTCTATTTATATTTTCCTCACTAAAACATCTTAATCTATGATAAACTAATATTTTGATATCAGGTCCCCCAGACGCAAGCCACGAATTGATTTAAATAATCAAAACATCTTCCCAAGAAAGCCATAGTTATCCATGTGGAGGATAAGAATCTAGAGATAAGGTCTATGGACCATTCAATAAATCCAAAGTTCTACATATATTTCAAATTGAAACTCCAGCCCATCCTTTCATAGGATTTAACCATGTTGATTTTAGTCATGATATTAGATCCAGTGAATTTACTCTAGAGGTCATCCACCATTTCATTCATAATCCATATCATCCATTAGATTATCCAACCCTGTATAAATCAATGTTTTTAATTTTTAATGATTTAGGGGAGTATATTACTGAGTCTTTTATTCATTAATCATGTAACAATATTATACAAGAAGTTACATAAGCATATAGGTCTATATTGGCCAAGATTTGTAGGTTTCTTATCCTTGGGGATCAGCACCATCTTGGAATCACATATAGCTCTAGAGAGTGATCCTCCTCTAAAGTAGTCTGGAACCACCTCAATTAAATCCCATGAAATGAAAAAGAACATATCTGAGAATCCATCACTGTATGTGTCACTTTCCTTTTTTAAATCAAGGATTGACACTTTGATTTTCATCTCATCAGGTATGGCCTCCATACTATCATTTTCCTTCTCATTTATCATCCTAGGAATGTTGTATAGGAAAATACCTTCAATATTAGTGTTCATGGGTTAATCATCTCTTGGGTCCAAGGGCCATGCAAGGAGGTTTTTAAAATGTTATTTCGTAATCTTTCTAGTCACTTAAATACCCCATGTGTACATTCCATAAATGGTAACCAATATATACAAAACAAATAATATTCCCCATAATGAGTACCTATAAAAAATATAACCGTCATAAATTCTAAACACTAAACCCACCTTTTATCATAGGTACCTTGATCTTATTGGAACCTTCAAACAAGAAGTCTACACGGGTAACCAATGTTCTCCCAAGAAGGGTTCATGTAAAACATAGTAGGTCACAACCAATATAATTTATAAAAAATATAGTCTAATAATATTGTATGTAGAATTATAGATAAGCAACAAACAATATAGTGAAAATAAAAATGTTTTTAGATAAAAAATTATCGGTTTTTCCATGGGCTGTTTAACTCCACTATGGCCCCAACATAATAAAACTAATTTAGTCATATCTAGAAGCTTTAAAATCATACTATAAGGGGTTTATACACATTACATCACATGTATGTTCATTAATCGATTAATAAAAACATTTTTCCTTGGTGCCTCAATCTAGGTATCCACATCGTTTCCCTATTTGGGGTGCTTGGAGCATCAATTCGACATCCCAACCTTACTATTGATTGGTGGGGCCTAAAGAATCAGCCTATTCTAACACAAACATGTGGATACTCATTCTAATATCCCAAACATACCATCAATCACATTATACAAGATTCATCATTAGTGACTTTTTATCAAAAAAATAGGGTGCACCTTTTTATTTAACAACATTCCAATGGTTCAAAACTTTCAATTCATTTAACTCAATTACATAACTAGTATAGTTTTCCATTTATTCGTAAACACAACCATTAAATATGTTTTCGAACCATTCAATAACATGCATAATCTACCTTAACCATTATCACTCTTACCTTTAATTGTCACATAACCCAATTAAAATTTCCATGTTAACCCCAAGAACCTATTATACCATTTTGACATACACAATACCATTATAATTGGATTATTCTCATAAAAAATTTAATTATCCATTTAAAAGCTCATTTATCCATTTTTAAACGAGTGGTACACAACAAGGGTGACCCTAGGCTTGGTCTCATAATTGTCAATAGACCTGATAAGCTCTATGAAGGGTGTCACATATTCAATCAATGTTCAATAAAATTTTCATAATCATATGAACAACTATATTTCATGAAAATATAACAATAAATCCAAAAACCTAATAAATATAGTAATACTATGTGAAATATCTTGTAGACCACCGAACACAACCTCATAGACCACCACCTTCTTGAACATTACCATCGATTCAATCCCTACCAATCCTCAATACCCATTCTAATAATTGCATATAAAATAATGGTCTAGGTTTTCAGAAGGTTTTAAAATAACCCAAAATTATTATACTAGAAAATGGATGGATACAGAGTAAGAGTCTTACTTGAATCTTCAATTCCCACAAAATGGAAATCGCGATTCATATTAATTAAAGGAGAACCACGCTTGGATATCGTGGGAGGATTTCTTTCTTAACCCTTCATATTTGAGAAGAAATAAGGGGCTTTCATGTGGGTATTATATAATTGTATGGAGGGAAAATCATCAATTTTCAAATTTTAATGTGGCACATGGTTTAGCAAAATGGTTATCCAAACCATCCACCAACCGTTTTGATAACTATAGCTAAGAAAATAATCCACATTGTTTTCCTAGAAACCTATATGGTTTTAAAAAAAATGTGGTAGATATGAGATTTCCCTTGTACAGAGGGTAGATTCCACACAGTTTCCTAGGAACAACTTATATGGTTTTTAAGTAGTTAAGAACCCTCTACCAGACCACATGGTTATGAATCATATATAGTACAAACCATCTGCTAGCTGTGAAAAATGAACTGGATGGACACATCCCCCATTTTAAAAGCCTAAACCCTGATACACTTCTAAGACCTTCTCTACTCTCAGAAATTATTTTATTAACCAATTTAAAGTGAGTAAAATCAAAATTTTAAAAATAATGCACCTCATAAAAAGTTCATGATCATACCAACATAGAGTTTATATTATATTAATTTATGTTATTAAGGTTATTTTTATGTTTCCAATAATTTTATTACTAAAAGCATGAAAAATATTTGGAATTTACTTCTGTGCACAGTTATCACAGACAATGTAGGGAAAACATGAAGTTACCCTTACACAACAATCTTTTTATTTAATTATTGTATGCACACAATTTGTTAGCACGAGTAGCACATGGCTTTTTCCTAACCATGAAAACCTAGGAGAAAATTTTCAGTCCCTAGGATGTGTTTGTGTTCTGGACAATGTATTTTTCACAATTTAGTAATCCACTATATAAGTGTTTTTATTTTCATAAGAATTTGATAGTTCCATTTAGCATAGTTGGATCACAGTTTATCCAACCATATGAAGTCACTAGGAGTAACCATATTCAATGGTTTTTCCTAGGTAGTGAGTCCCATATGTTGAATGTAATGTTTATAATTCCATACATCCAAAATATGTGACCTCCAAAAATTCATTATGAATTTAAATTATACTTTATCTTTCACTTAATTTTAATTCCCAAACTATCTCTTTTTTCTAACCCACACTCGAACGGACTAGGCACACCACAAGGGAGGATTCCCCCTTGATACCTCCTATTTTGATAGTTTTTATCCTTCAATTCAAGTAAATTTATCTTTTTTAAGACCCTGTAAACCTAGTTCACCTTTATATTGTCCCATTTTACTTTATTTTATTCCCTTTTGGTAACCCTAGAATTCACCTTGGTTTATTTTAGGGTTGTATGTGGGCCTAATCACGGGGACTTGTTTCATGTAGTGGTTGTAGAGTGAATTTCTTGGCTCAGTTAAGTTTTCTCTAGTAATGGAGATACATTTTATTTAGTTTCTTCTGGAACAAAGTAGTTGTATATAGACCATTTCCATATATTTCATTCTATGAGTTTCTTGATCAATTCATGGTTATTATTTATTAATGTTATGCCTATGAACATATCATACAATTTATGGAAAATGGGTTTCAAATGGTTGAACACATTTCATGGAATGAGATTCCATTACATGTTCTTGAAAAATTTCCATAGAGGATCTTAAAAGTTGGTTAATTTTTTTAATTATGTGTTAAACACCTGTTTTAGATTTTTAGGGCATTCCACAATGGATTATTTTCAGTCACAGCATTTATAGTTTTTTAATTATCTTCTTTAATTGAAAAGGGTAGTGGTGACCTATGTGATTTTTATTTTAAAACATGTTATCGGATTTGGTCATTTCAATGTGTATTCTAATTAAATGTTTTATTTAAAATTTTTTAGGAAATTTTTTATTAATTATGCCTCAAGTGTGTATTAATACATGATTTGAAATAGTGTGAGTTGTTTTGTTAATCCAAGCTTATTTGGAAAATATATATTTTAAAACTTATAAAAAATATGTTTTTATAAAGGTTGTGAGACCCTTATTGTACACCAAGTATCTACATTTAGTTTTTTTATTATGGGTGGTTAATCATGTGTTTGGTGACTAGGTGATCATCTAAGGGGGTATTTTATTTGAGGGTGAGGGAGGTGAGGTGAGATTTATTTATAATGATTTGTATTAATTCTTCATTTCATTATGTGGTTGATTTATTACTCACATCATCTATTTAATGTCGCCAAAATCACTGGGTGATAATTGATGATTTATATTAGGTCAATCCCTAGTTCAGATTTATTTACATGGTGTGGGTATTAGTCTGACTATGTGAGTTTATGGGATGTTTTTGTGGTCCCGAAACATATGGGAAGTGCCCAAGGATTCTTTTGGGCCCATAATTTTGATAGATACTAGTGATTATTTTAGGAATACCCATACATGATAGGGTTAGTAGTTCCATCACAAGTTCCTCATATTTAGTTTTGTTTATTTAGTTGTAATGTCCTAGGGAGTTGCCCATCCTGTTAGGATATAAATTAGGACTATTTTAGTGGA
Source organism: Viscum album (assembly GCA_963277665.1). NCBI lineage: Eukaryota > Viridiplantae > Streptophyta > Magnoliopsida > Santalales > Viscaceae > Viscum > Viscum album. The sequence goes on from OY728138.1 coordinate 157,559,087, forward strand.
TTTTTTGCATCCTTTATGGTATTGCATATTTATTATTTGATGGGATGATGTTTTTCTTAGTTTTCTTCTTTTAAATACTCATTGATTCCATGGTTATTTACATTGATTATTTCCAGTTTCAATTGTTTTTTGGGACATTTAAAAATTGATTTAGAAATTGGATTTGAATATGTGATTCCTTCAAAATAAAAGGGTGTATATTTTTAAAAGGATTTTTGGAATGTTTTAGTTTGAAAAATAAAAAAAAGTTTTGTTTTTGATAATTGAATCTGTGTTTTTTTTAAATGAATTTAAGCTTCTATTTTTTCTTTACTTGCAATTTAGTTTTTAGAGTTTTTTTAGAAAACCTTTTAAAATTGAAAGAGATTATTTGAAGTTTGGGAAGTATTTTTTTAAAAGGACTTTTTTTGGATTTTTTTAATGTGGTCTTAGTATAGGAAGATTCATCTAGGGAAAAATGTTTTCCATGTGATTATTTTCATTTAATGGAAATAAATATTTTTTTAAAAAAACTGAATAGTATTGATGGATCCTTTTTAAAAAGGATTATTGAGGCCTTATTTTATATTTTATTTTTGAACTATAATGTGTGGAATGTAATATAAAAGTGATTTCTTATATTCAAAGGGTGTGATATTACTAGGATGTATAGATCACACATATATTTTGTATTCATATTCCCACATCATATTAAAACATAATCTATTTTTCTACTAATGTATATGTTAGGGTTAGATGGTGATCGTAGGTCACCCCAAGTGTCCTTGGATTGATTCAGGTTATTTGTATCAATTATTTATATTGTTATGTTTTATGATTAGTTTTTTTATTTTCTTCATATGAATATTCTTTTTTATCTCAGGAGTATAATTTTTATTGGATGCTCATGCTTCATATATCTTGTTTGGTTAGTTTATCGATTTTCGTTCTACTAATTATTTATCATATTTTAAGAGGGAAAAATTTTTCTGGCAGTGGATTTTCATGATCTGTAGGAACTTTTAGCTATTTATTAGGGATCTATATTTCCTTTTTTGGAAATTTTTTGAGTGGATCAAGGATCCAGTTCTTAGGGTATCCTAGATTTCTTCACTAAAAATTTCATCATATCCTAGGTTATCTGTGGGGCCTAGGTTCTTGAAGTTCCATATTGTGTTTTTGGGAGTTGTAAATTTATAGATAAAGATATAGTGACTCATTATTTAGGTGTGGGGAGAGTTACACAATATCATTCACTCTATAATACTTTAGTTTCCATAGGTAGTTGGGATTTTATTTTTGATTCTAGATTACTATTTTATGGATTTATAGGATTGCAATTTGACTTATATGGAGATGCTGATTGAGTCCTCATTAGAATACATTTAGTTATCATGGGGGATATATTTGGTGTTTTTATGGAGATGAATAAGGGAATCTAGGCATGGGGTTGGCCTTCATAGTGTGGAAAACCATGAGGCAATAAAGTGCTTGATCTTGGACACATTTTGGGAATCATTGCACGATTCAGTCATGGTTATCAACCACCTGGATAATTTGAGCATGGATCCACCACCCAATGGGTTTTATTATTTAGATCCCTTTACCCTTGGATTTCCATGTGGGGTTGGGGTTGTGGGAAAATATTCAAGGGGGGTCTTGTTAAATGTTGTAATTGTTTGAATTGATATTTAGTGAAGGCTAATATTATACATTTCTAGTGAGTTTGTTGTGTGATGTGAAAATTGTATTGCATTTTTTAAAAGTGTATTTCACAAGAAAAATGTTTTTATTTTGAAACAAGGCCTTACGTATTTCTTATAAAATGAGTTTTTTCAATAAAATTATTTTTATTTGGTTAATTTCATTATTAAATTAATAAAAGTGTTTATTTTTTCATGAAACATAAGAGGAATTTTTTTAAACTTGTTATAAATGTTTTAAAATGGAAATTAATTTTTATAAGATATTTCTTATGGGTAATTGATTTTATAATAAATTTAAAATAGTGTTTTTAAAAGGGTTAAGTGGGAATTTATTTTAGAATAAGATAGTTGTTTAATGAGCATGATTTTCGGATGATTAGTTTAAATAGTTATCTTTTTTCAAAGGGAAAATAGGAAATTTTAATTGGTATTATTATTATTTTATGTGGAGTTAATTTTTTCCCAATCTTTTATTATTGGACATGTTTGGGTCTCCAACCCTATTATACATTTGATAATTCATAGTTTAAAATAATTCCCAAATATTATAATTTTTTAATTAATGGATTTTTGGAATTAAATTTTATAAAGTGTTTCCTTATTGGTGGTTTAATTCTTGGGATTTATCATTTTGTTTGTTGGGGATCCTTACTAATGGGATCATAGTGTTAAAAAGTGGAACGATTTGAGCATTTCCTGATAATTTTTGGATGATGGAGTGATTTAGGAGGCATTACCATGATTTTTTGATGTCTCATGTTCACTTATAATAATTTTACAAGATAAGTCTATTATAATGGAAGGTTTATTGTTTTTTGTGTTTTTTCATACTTTCGATTCTAAATCTATCCTGACTTCAAATATTGTGGAATGAGTAGTTTTCTACTCTTATTGGTGTTTCATGGTACTGTCAAAGGTATTGTTCTTCTAGTGGATCTCATTGGGGAACATATAGGTTGAGTGGTTTACTATTGGACACTTGTCTTGATAGTTAGACAAGTGAGGTTTAGTTTCTTTGGAGACTCATTTTATGGGATCTAGTTTGGAGTGGTTGTTTATTTTTTAGGTTTTAATGAATAAGAATGGGGATTTTTATGTTTTTATAATTTTCAATTATTTAATTTATTCTTCAGGTGTTTGTTTGGGTCTCGTTTGGGGGATAAACGCTTTTGGAATTTATACTTTATTAGTTTGGAGTAGCTGGGATTTTCAGGAAAATATTACCTGGTGTGTTGTATGGATTCCTTTTTAGTATATCTTTTTGAAAAGTGGTTGGTTAGGGATTTTTATATCTAATTGGCCTATGGTTTTAAATCATTATTTAACATGTGGTGGGACACGGTTTTTTATTGGTTTTTACATGGGAAAACCAAAGGTATGTGCATGGGTAACTGAGGTGGTTGTTTTTCCCAATTAGAATCTGGGTGTTTCCAAGCATAGTTTCCTATCATAATCACCATGGTACAATATTATATAGGTTAGGACCTAATGACACTCATGTGAATTTTATAATCATATGGTAATATTCAGTCTATTTCATCATTCTGGACATCTGTTGTGGTTATGATCCATTATTTTGGGAATTTCATAGATCTGGTGATTCCATTTTATGGTCATTTAGGATGTTTCTTGGTGTAGTGCCTTTTTTGTGTTTTTAAAACATATTCATGTTATTGGATGCGACCAATAATATTTCCTAATTAATTTTTATAAATTTAGTTATTTATTTGATGGTTCTCTAAAATCTTATAGAAAATACGATTTCTATTATTCAACCATTTTAGGTCTACTCTAAATGATGGGGATACCTATAATAAGTCTCCATCTCTATATAGTTTCTCTTTAATTAGCTATGTATTATTTCTTATTATTATTACTCAATTCTATTCAATTTTTTATCCTATTATATTAGGACTTGTCTTTTATTATGAGGGATCCTTTTACCTTTATAAATTTATCGTACATGCCATTTGATATTCTCATTCCTTTAACTTGGGACTTTTTGGGGAATAAAGTTGAAAGGTGGGGATTTTTTTACACCCTCCATATCTCTATAGAATTTATTTAATATTTTTTTTATATTATGGAGTTTTATTTTAATATTTTCAAATTTGTTTTCTGTGAAACTTAAAAAATATTTGATTTTTTATCCTATGAACGGTTCACATACATGACATATTTAAGGATATAGGCTCTTTATAAATGAATATCACAAATTAATAGATTAATATTAAATATATTTCATAAACACAAACTTAACAGCAATAAGAGTTTATTGTACTTGGATACTTGAAACACAATATTCTAATTTCATTAATGATTATAAAAATATCCAATAGTTAACTTCTAAAATATTATTCTTCATAGATGTATTCTAATTAAATTTTTCATCAAAACATAGTCAAATGAAGCATAAGAATGGGTGATCATAGATTTCCAGTACGGGTAAGAAATTGATATATCAATGATCACATGATAATAAAATTACAGTAAGAGTATAAGAACATGATAATAACATTTGATGAACATACCATGAATATCATTGATTATAATATTGGATCATTACACTAATCATGGTAGTTCATAAGAAATAAAACATAATGTAATCGAATAACCTGATCTAAAAGAGCATAACATTGGAATAAGACTTCGAATTTTTGTATAAACATATGAACAGAAAATAATTACCTTATTATTAAAGGTTCATTTACAAAAATTTAATATTGGAATGGGTTCAATCCCTAAACCATAGTAGTAGTCAAGTTTCACTCCCAAGACTATCATAGTTTAAAAATTCCCTTGTTGAACTAGGTTCACTACCATTCTATCCCTTTTTATCTCACTAGATATCAATATTTACCCAATTCATTGGAAGTATATATAGTCCCCTATCATCACATAAAAAATCACACAGACATGTCCTATAAGATTATAAAATAGTCATCATATTATAACCCATGAAATGAAATGGGATTCATGAAAATATCATCATAACACAAACTATGGAAAAGTAATAGTTTTCATAATCATTTCATCATTTAATAAAAGCATAAACCTTGAAAAAATAAGTAGATTTTATAATTATATTATCATGGTTAAACAAGTGTTTTCAAAATTGGATTCACAGACATCATTTTATCATAAACATAAACCATCTAGAGAAAGAATGACAATGATATCCTCATATCATATAACCAATAAAGAAAAAGTAAAATAAAATGTTGTCATATTATATAGAAAATTATTTTTAAACATAACATGGAACATTTATTTGAGAAAATATTCTTTCCACTTTGAAAATCACTTTTTAAAACATAAAACATTTTCAAGATACTTTTCTTTTTAATTAACATTTTTAAAACTAAAAGTTCACAAAACAATTGCAAATAATTTTCATTGGAAAAAAACCATGGATCTCATAAAATAATATTTAAAAATTATTTAAATCATTTATAGAGGAAAATATTATTTACATTTTTAAAATAAGTAAAAATCATATAATATATTGGAAATAATTTTCTATTAAAATATACATTGAAAAATATAATATAATCTACCAAAAACATTTAAAAATTTTATTGAGGACAATATACCCTATATTTTTAATATAACTTCAAATTTATAAAATATTTTATAATAATTTTCTTTGAAAATAAACATTAAAATTTATAATGGAATCATTAAAACAATGAGTTTGTCTTGAGATAAGAAAATAATGTCATTTCATTACATGTTAAAACAAAAATTCCTTTCACATTTTCGTTAAAATACAAATGGGAATTATTTAGAAAATGGATTGAATATTCATTTCAAAAAAATTGTAATAAATTAAAAATAGGGGTAAAATTACTTTAAAAAATCATATATATATTTTTCGAAATATTTTTTGAATTTATTTAAGAAAACATTTTTTTTGGAAAAAAATGTTTTCAAATGAAGAGTGAAATACTGATTATTTTTATTAAAAATATTTATTTGAAATATTAAGTAAATAAATAGATGAAATCCAAAGGAAAATAAAGATTCTTATAATACAACATGAGTATTATAAATTTAAGGAGTTTATTGAGATATCAATTGTAATATTTCATTATCATAAGCATAGACATAAATAATCCTAATAAATGATTAGATTGTATCATAAATCTCTTACCACTTTGGTAAAATTGAGTCATAATATGAATGAAATAATAACATTATATTAAACCTATAATATCATTAAAAATAAATAAATTCATGATATCACATGTTAAAGGGGTGGTATATACCCCTTATAAAAGAAGATAGGTGAAACACATAACTTATGCCCCAAACATGAAAAATTAAGACAAAACTCACTTACCTCTTTGGTATATTTTGATTAAAAAAATAGAGAAGTGATAATAAATGGAAATGTAAATACCCATAATTTTAATGATAATAATCACATAATACTTTCATGGGTAGTATATACACAACACCAAAGGAACAAGTGGTGCATATGGCATATATCTCACAGATATAAAACATGAGATTAAAATCCTTTATTATTTGTCTCGATATCCTTTGTACACATTAAGACCTCCATTATAATAAATATAAATTTTTTATTAATATATAAAATAAAAATAATCATATATATCATACCATATATGATTTACTTATGACCATTTATTACCCTTTTATTAACAATTCCTTGTCAAGGTCACGTTTTAGGAAATAAATATTTTGTTTGTCATCTGTGTCATGATTTTTTAGTTTTATTAATATTAATTTTATTGTGTCTAAATAGTATCTAAAATTTAATAAATTATATAAATATAATATATATTCATTATATATGTATTTATATTAATAAAACAAATTATTGATAGAAAATGAAATACACAGTTCATGGAGACGGTATGACGTACATATGCATGGATGTTGTTTCTATTTTCTTGAATAATTTAAATAAAGAATGGTAAATAATATATTAACATAATATAATAAATTATATTTCATATATTTGACATATGGTTATTAAATATAGCCCTTATTACCTTCCATGTAAAACATAAGTAAAAAATGAATCGCATCGCTTCACGAGAGGGTAGTATGACCTATACACGAATTACATTATTGTATCCCCCAAGGCATGGAAGGTAATAAATAATATATAATATAATAATTAAAATATAACAATTATGTTAAAAAATAATATATATTCATTTAATTGAAAATTACTTCCATCCAAGTAAAACATAAAGGAAAATACATCACAGTAGTTTACGAGGCAGTACTTCACTTTACACACAGAAGATGATATTAATTTCCAATAGGATTGGATTTAATAAGCTAGATGTGGTATTATAAATTTAGATATAATAAAATAATAAATATCATATAAAAAAATTGTCACGACCCGACCCTACCCGGTCTCGAGCCGCAACTACCCAAAGCCTGCCTCCATAGGCCAGGGGCTGGCGACAAGCGTCGAAGGCTAAACAACTCGGGGAGGCCTTTGCTTGTGTACCTGTACACACACACGCAACCCACTCAATGAAGAAGTGTGTAGTAAAAGAAAAGTCAAGTAAAGTATGGTGAAAATTCTATATATAAACCACAAAAGTGCATCGACCTCTAACAGTACAAAGCAAGTGATGAAGGTAAACTGAAAATGAAAAGGGGAAAACACTTGCCCAACCAGAAAAGGTGCCACAACCCGGCAATAGGTAAAAAAAGAAAAAGAGCTGGAAGGGTCCCCCACATGGAAGCCAACTCCGACCACCGTACGTGGTCCAAACTCTCGAACTCCAAAGCTCCGCTGAAGTCACGACCAACATGCCTGTCGTCTGTAAGGTCACACCAAGTGCGGGCAAAGCCAAAGCATGGGTGAGTATAAAAATACTCAGTAGGATGCCCCGAAGGCTCGATGGATCAACAAAGGAGGTACTGAAGAGGTGAGCAGTAGATCGAACAGGGAAAAGTAAAAGAGTACAACCGAGAGTGCAGTAAAGAGTACAACTCAACCTAAAAAATGAAGGAAGTAGACTCATCCAAACGCAAGGAGCTAGAAGCGGTGAGAATATGAACTTCTCAGCAAGTCTTCGCTACATATAGCAGGAGAGTAGACCCGTCCAACCATGAGAAGATAGACACAAAAATTATGTGGCATACCCCACGCGTCTTCGCCTCTCTTGGAAGGAGAGTAACCAAACCCAAGAAGTGCATACTGGACCAAGGTATATACATATCCATATGCTCAATCAATAAGCCCAAACATGATCGTAAGGGGATATCCATCCCGTAGCTCAGCCCAAGAATGTGAGTAGCCAACAGTCCCAGAAGTAGTCACCATCAATGCCCAGCATCCCACATGTCTACCCCCGAACTGTGAGTAGAGGGGCTCAAATCACCGCACCTTTACACTATCTGCTTTGGGCGGCACTGACTCGCCCGCATGGTGTTAGGTCGCATCATAAGGACACGTCTCGGTGGAGAAAGCGCCCCTCGTACTTGAGAGATCTAGGGAATGTCAAACCACACCTCATCACTACCCCACAATTGAGAGGTCTCCTCAAAGTCGACAGGCGACCCCCTTCCCAGCCCCGCAAGAGGGTAATCCATGGACGTTCACGGGTTCCCACTGGAGGGATACCCAACAAAAGTTGACGGGTGCCACACTGTCCAGTCTCGTAAAAGGGTAATCCACTGGATAGAGACCTGGCTAAATTCATCGAAAAGTCCCAATGCCTAGTCCCATAAAAGGGTACTCCACTTGAGGGAGGATAAGAACCATCATCGAGGACCACTTCCTAGCCCGCTAGAGGTAAACCCGGCATCAGGGACCACTTCCCAGCCCCACTGGAAGAAAAACCCGGAACCGCTCTAGCCATCCCTACTGGATGGTACTGCTCGCTGAACACTACTGTACTGGTCATCCCTACTAGATGGTAACTCACTGGCCATCCCTGCTAGATGGTACCGCTCTGGCCATCCCTACTGGATGGTACCCCACTGGTCATCCCTACTGGATGGTAACTCACCGGCTAGCCCTACTGGAAACAACCTCATGGCCATCCCTACTGGAAATAACCTCCTGGATAGCCCTACTAGAAACAACCTCCTGGGTAGAGGATCGGTGGATGCGTAATGTGTTCGTCACACTGAATCCACAAGAACTCTACCAGGGAAGACGAAGCAACTCTGCCAGCCAAAACATCGAGAACAGAATCAATGGGAAACTCAACACGGCTGGTCAATCAAATGAGAACAGAACCAGGGGGAAACTCAACCCGGCTGGTCAAACAAATGAGAACAGAACCTAAGAAAATCTCAACCCAGCTGGTCAAGAAAATGAGAACAGAACCAGGGGGAAACTCAACCCGACTTCTCAAACAGAAAAGAACAGAGGGGCCCTCTATGTCGCGAGAGGTCAAGGGTATGCAAAGCAGAACATGACACACACATGGGGCCCACATGATGTGTGGCCCCAAGTCAACTCCAACTAAGATCAAAAATGTTCTCAGGAATGAAAAACCACATGTACCTCTAAGAATTCCAGTATACTCCCAGAGTATCCCACGTTTTTAGGCCAGAGGCTATCGTGCACATGACACCCAACGTCAACATGAAGTGCGTAAACATAAAAACTCCAACTTTCCACCTCATCAGCTCAGGAATGGCCAACTAAATCTCTTCAAACATTAAGTTCACTCACATGGGAGTGAATGTGATCAAACGCCAAGGGTCGCATCCAAACATAGCAAACAGAACTGCCACCGTAGCACCGTTCATGCATCCAAATTTAAATGAGGTCTCGAATGAGGCTCCTCACATCCAAACGGTTCATACCATTATAACCATCCCGAAAAAAACATGCAAGATAGTCTATTTAATCTCCTCCAATGGACATCTGATGTAAAAGTCGTTCATCATTGCTTTATGCCCGAACGGCGTCCCGTGGTTCCGAGCCTCGGCCCCAAAAACAATCGGGAACATCACACCATTGCGATCTCCTCATAGAAACACGTCAAATTGACTGCTCACATGAGTGCAATGGATATCCGGAAAAAAAGATGAATTTTGTTGTACCGCACACGAGTGGTGCTTCGTTTGACCCGTATCTCAGTTCCGAAGCGCAACTAACGGCTCACACCATTGCGATCCTCTCAAAAAAGTACACAAGATTGAATATTCATTCACCTGCAACAGACACCTGGTTATATAGATGGAAATCAACGCCAACTCCCAAAAGGGCCCTCGTGGGGCCCGCACCACCATACAAAACTAATGCCGGCATATTGCACCAATGCAATGCCATCAGAAAAACACCTAGAATTGACTTCTTGCATGCCCCGAACGAATGTACAATGAAAAAGTAACAAAGTGCTTCTCCTAGCTTAAAAGACGGTCTAGGGGGCCCATGCCTCAACTCCGGATTCATTGCCCAAAAACTCCATGGAAATATTTCTCTTGACGTCGGGGTCACAACACCACTGACGACACTCAAAATTGACATCAGATGTGTTCGCTCCACCCAAAACAACAACCCCCCGAGAAAACGCCAATTTACTTAAATTCGTGTTACGCCCCTAAGGCCCCTCATTATGAGAATTTAAAATCCCCGAAACCATCTCAAAGGCTGAATCTCGACATCTGGAGGACACTGCCGCATATGGTATGCAAAACAGACACCCGTAGTGGGAGGTACGGGTGTCTGAAATCGAAGGGGGCAAGCCCCATGGACTGGACCGGCCTGGACCGACTGGTCTGCCCATTCTGTGCCGGCCCACGCAGGCCGGGCTGGCCATGGACCTGTGGTCTACGGAAAGAGAGGCCCTAATGGACGGTCGTCCCACCACATAATGACCCGCGAGACGTGGGTTGTGTCTCCCTCGTGGGGTTGCAGGCCGCGACCCCAGTCTCCCTTGCACCCCGACGAGCTCGGCCTTGCCACCTGGAGCCACCGCCTCACCCCACATGGAGCTGTCGCCTCGCACCGATGCCCTCGAACCCGTGGCCTCGTGTCGTCGCCTCGCTCCGAGGCCTGCCGCGTGCTTTCCTCAGCCGGTGCCTCTTGCTCGGACTGGCCGAGGACCACCTGACTGACCTCCCTACTGAGTTTCCACGCTGACACCGTAAAACCTTGCCGGACTTCGGTCCCAGCTCGGCAGAGAACCCAAAACTGCTGGTAAAACACCAAAAATCCACTGACCGTCAGTGGACAACTGCAAGCTCCTTGGAACTTGGATTTACAAACCAAAATAGGAAATGGAAGGCTCAAAAAATGTACTACGCATACATGGGAATTGTTCAAAGATCAAACAGCATTTAGATGCTACAATTTAGGTTCAAAGGAGCTATTTGAAATTAAAAACAAAACGAAGATCTCCTATCTTAATGGGCGTTGCCCGATGCTTCACCAGTGAACCACCGGAGATGCCGTGCCTCACCGAAGAGGTGGAGGAGAGGAGGAGTTCCTCTTTCCTTGGGACGGTTTTCTCTAGGGTAAAAAAAGAGGGGGTGGAAGTGTTTAAATAGAAAACACTTAAACTCCCCGCCCGTAGGCCCCATACCTGAACCCTCAGTGGGTTCGAGTTTAAGCCTCCACTAGGGTAAAAACCACCTCCAGAGCACAAAAGCGGTCATGAAAATTTAATCTGAGGCCCTGTTCAAATGTTATAAAACAGAACGCATGAGGCCGCCAAATTACGAAAACACCCCTAGGGCTATTTTTCTCAGACGGTCCGCTCCCACAAAAATTACACCCCTCCTAGAGTAAACGGCATGTTTCGGACTCAAACGTGCCCTCAGTTTTATAATCCGAGCTATTATTTATGAGATAAATGAGTTTAACCATTAAAAGAATAAATTAATTTGTTTATTTATCCGTTTAACGTTGTGGTAACGGCAGAGGGGTCCCAACGTCCCGCGCAGACCTGCTTTATGTCGTTACTATGGTAAAAACCCCATTTTGGACCCATCCATACACTCATATTTCTGATCAAGATCACCGTTTAGGAGTTATCTCATTTATTTGGCGTTATCAGTGTGAACATACTAATAATTTAATTCTGGCCAAACCGGGTCTCAGAATCGCACGCCATCTGAAGGCGCTGCTCTAGAATAACATCAAGAATATTCCAATGTCTTTTATAGCCAAAAATGGTTTCTTACATGATTCCCTCCTTCAAGCTTTTCATCCCTGAAAAGAAAAACCAGGGAATAACTTAGGGTACTAAGCCCACACCTGGCTCTCCCATACCCAGAAGAACTCTTGTACAGTCCCGTGTCACCGCACAGAGACCAAAGGGTTTCATCTGTTCACGCCAGGTCAGCCCTTACCAATGACATGCTTAGGAGAACACACACATCTCCTCAGGTGAGCCATGCAGGAGACAATGTGCACCCACTCCAGACCTTTGGGGGTTAGGGTAAGGTGGTAGGGAACCTCTTCATCCCTTCGCATGGTCTCAAACGGCCCAAAGGCACCCAGGGGTAGCTCACCTCCTCGAGAAAACTCCTACGTCACACCCAACGACTGGAATCACCATTTGGACCTGGGACAAAGCTCAGTGATTCCCTCCATTATAATATCTATATGGTGAAACACCCAAGGATATCTGGTCAAGAAAGGTTTCACAGTCGATGTGCCATGACCCAAACTCTCTTACACGCTCGAAGATTGAAGGAGTCAACACCATTGACTAAAGTAAAGGTTCCAAACCTACTACCTTTTTGAAAAAGGGTCACACCGACACCCCGCATCACCCTGGTAACAACTGAAACAAGGAGCATGGAGAAAAACATTTCACACACATAGTCTAACAATTCTACTGCAAAACGTAGAAGAGCAGTAGAGAATACCTCTTATCACCTCATGCTCTGAAAGATTATAGACAACCAAAGCTCGCGACTATCCACTGTCCAAACTTTCAGTTCCCAGATCCTAACGTGGACCACCATGTGGTGGTGGGAAGACCTCATAAAGTTGTCCCCCACTAGCAGTTTCCCCCGCTCCTCCGCTAGAACCACCTCTCTGGGTGCTCCTATGATCACGAAGCTACCTCTGTTGTGGTGGTTCACCTGCTGACCGCCTGATATTCTTCATATGCCTGGTCGGCCAGTCCCATGCCAAGTGTCCTTGCCCATCGCAATCATAGCACCGGCACTCTCCGGGCTACCCTGGTGTCATTCGGTGCCACTGTGGTGTACGACCACGACCCGAAGTCCACTCACAGAAGGGTATCCTCGGCTAAGGCCCTGCACTTTACTGCCATAGTGGTGCACGACCACGTCTCTGAAATAGGCGGGTGGAAGGGCACCTGTGTTGAGGTTCTATTTGCTGATGCCTACTAGCTGCGGAAGACATCTCGGTTCCATCGTGCCTGCTGCCACCACCAGCTGTAGAACATGACAGGAAGATTTCTGTCAACAGCGCCTGCTTTAGAACCCCGACATAAGTAGGAATTCCCAAGGGTACTATTATGGAAAAAATCTCTTTGTGGAGACCCTTCTCAAACTTCCATGCTTGGAATTTGTCATTGTGGACCATGTTTGCGTAAAAACGTGCACAGTCTGTGAAACTAGTCGCATACTCAGTCACCATCATCCCTCCCTGCTGAAACTGAAGGAGCTCCTAGATCCAAACGAAGTGTAAGAAAGAGGGTAAAAACTCTTCATGAAACATCAACTGAAAGTCACCCCACGAAAGAAAAAACTCATCAAGAAACTGGAACACCAGACTCAACCAACGCTAAGCTACTCCGTGGAAAAGTTTGGCGGCCAAAGCCACTATATGATCTCCCAGCGTCTGCGGAATACTGAAAAGTCTAACCACTATCCCAAGCCAAACCTTTTCTGCCTAAGGGTCTGACTCCCCACTGAACCTCAGAAGTCTCTATCGCTGGAACTCACGGAGCGCACTCAACCTGTGCTCAAACTCATACTGCTCTACTGAAGCTTTCTGCTACTCAACCGGTGGGGGTGCAGCTACCGGCCCACCCATAGAAAGGGACTCGCAAGATAGGTCCTGGACTGAGGCCTCATTCCTGACAGGGTCATCGTCCCAAACCATAGTTGGTATCCTGACTGGCTGTCTTCATGGAAACATCCTGAATATTATCAAGGAGTGCTGTGGTCAGATGAGCATATGTGTATATAAGAATAATGAAAATGGGTAGATGAATCAAGAAGGACATTCAAAGACTCAATCCTATGTGATTCACAATCCAATTTTCCCTGCAACGAGTGTCTCAGCACACCGAGTCGACAAGCAGGTTATCAGGGTCCTGGTGAATGGATACGTCGGCCGTCAGACCATCACTGGACTCCCTGGCTTGAGAGCCGCTCTTGAGACATGTTAACATTATTTCCCTATATCCCAAACAATTCCTTTTTAGGGATGTATGATAAACATCCCAAAGAACAAACAACCTTTGAAACCACTTTGTCTAGACCCGACCCTACCCGGGCTCGAGCCGCAACTACCCCAAGCCTGCCTCCATAGGCCAGGGGATAGAGACAAGCACAGAAGGCTAAACAACTCGGGGATGCCTTTTGCTGAGTACCTGTACACACACACATGCACCCACTGAATGCAGAAGTGCAGAGTAAAAGAAAAGACATGTAAAGTAAGGTGAAACTGCTATATATAAACTACAAAAGTGCATCGGCCTCTAACAGTAAAAAGAAAGTGATGAATGTAAACTGAAAAATAAAAGGGGAAAACACGCTCCCAATTGGAAAAGGAGCCACAACCCGGAAACAGGTAAATAAAAGAAAAATAGCTAGAAGGGTCCCCCACCTAGAACCCGACTCCAACCACCATACATGTTCCAAACTCCCAAACTCCTAAGCTCTGCTGAAGTCACGACCAACCTGTCCGTTGTCTTCAAGGGCACACCAAGTGCGGGAAAAGCCCAAGTAGGGGTGAGTATAAAAATACTTAGTAGGATGCCTTGAAGGCTCAAGGGAGCAACAAAGGAGGTACTAAATAGGTGAGCAGTAGATCAAACAGGGAAAAGTAAAAGAGTACAACCGAGAGTGCAGTAAAGAGTACAACTCAAGCCACCAAAAGGAAGGAAGTAGACTCTTCCAAATGAAAGGAGCTATAAGGGTTGAGAAGATGATCTTCTCATCAAGTCTTCACTATCAGTAGTTGGAGATTAGACTTATCCAACCATGAGATGCTAGACACGGAAAGCACGTGGCATACCCCACGTGTCTTCACCTCTCTTGGATGAAGAGTAACCAAACCCAGGAAGTGGGTACTAAACCAAGGTATATACATATCCATATGCTCAATCAAGAAGCTCGAACAAGATCGTAAGGGGATCTCCATCATGTAACTCAGACCAAGAAAGTGAGTAGCCAATAGTCCTAGAAGTAAACACCTTTGATGCCCAACAGCCCGCACGTCTTCCCTGAAATGAAAGTCAAGGTGCTTAAATCTCCACACCTTGACACTATCCGCTTTGGGCGGAACTGACTCTCCCACACGGTTTTAGGTCATGTCACAAGGACACGTCTCGGTGGGGGAAAGAAACCATCATACTTGAGAGTTCTGGAGAATTTCAAACCACACATCGTCACCGCCCTGCAGTCGAGAGGTCTCCTCAAAGGTGACAGGCGACTCCCTGCCCAGCCCCACTAGAGGGTAATCCTTGGAAGTCGACGGGTTCCTACTGAAGGGAGACCAAGAAAAAGTCAATAGGTGGAACACTATGTAGTATCATAAAAGGGTAATCCACTGGAGGGAGACCCGGCTAAATTCATTGACATGTCCCAATGCCCAGTCTCGTAAAAGGGTACTCCACTAGAGGGATGCTCAGAATTGTAATCGAGGACCACTTCCTAGACTAGCTAAAGGTAAACCCTACATCAGGGACCACTTCCCAGCCCCGCTGGAGGTAAAATCAGAACTACTATGGCCATCCCTGCTGGATGGTACTACTCGGTGAACACTGCTTTACTGGCCATCCCTGCTGGATGGTAACTCACTGGACATCCCTGCTGGATGGTACGACATTGGCCATCCCTACAGGATGGTACCCCATTGGCCATCCCTGCTAGATGGTCCCTCACCGGCCAGCCCTGCTGGAAACAACCTCCTGGCTAGCCCTGCTAGAAACAGCCTCCGGCCAGCCCTGTTGGAAACAACCTTAGGGGTAGAGGATCAGTGCCCGCGTAATGTGTTGGTCACACCGAATCCACAAGAACACTACCAGGGAACACAGAGCAACTCTACCAGCCAAACCATCGAGAACAGAACCATGGGTAAACTAAACCCAGCTGGTCAGACAAACGAGAACAAAACTAGGGAGAAACTCAACCCGGCTGGTCAAACAAATGAGAACAGAACATGGGGGAAACTCAACCCCACCGGTCAAACAAACGAGAACAGAACAAGGTGGAAACGCAACCCATATGGTCAAAAAAACGAGAACAGAGGGACCCTCTATGTCGAGAGAGGTCAAGGGTACGCAAATCAGAACACAACACACCCATGGGGCCCACACGACATGTGTCCCCATGTCAACTCCAACCAAGCGCACAAACGTTCTCAGGAATGAACAACCACATATACCCCCAAGCATTCCCCTATACTCCAAGAGTATACCACGTTTCCAGCCCAAATGCTATCGTGAACACAGCACCCAACATCAATGTGAAGGGCATAAATGTAACAACTCCAACTTGACACCTCATCAGCCCAAGAATTACCAACTAAATCTCTTCAAACATTAACATCACTCACATGGGAGTGAATGCGATCACACACTAAGTGTTCCCTTCCAAACTCAGCAAGTAGAACTGCCACCGTAGCACCTTTCGTGCTTCCACATTTAAATGAGGTATCGAATGAGTCTCCTCACATCCAAACAGTTCGTACCATTGTAACACTTGTGAAAAAACATGCGAGATTGACTATTTACTCTCCTCTAATGGATATCCAACGTAAAAGTCGTTCAAAACTGGTTTATTCCCGAACGACATCCAGTGGTCCCGAGTCTCAGCCCTGAAAACAGTCGGGTGCATCAAACCATTGAGATCTCCTCAGAAAGAAAAGTCAAATTGACTGCTCAATTGAGTATAATAGATATCAAGAGAAAAATATTCATTTGGTCGTACCGCACAGGAGCGGTGCTTCCTGGGACCCACATCTCATTTCTGAAGCACAACGAACAAATCACACCATTCCGATCCTCTCGAAAAAGTACACAAGATTGACTACTCATTCGCCCGCAATGGACACCCAATGATAAAGATGCAAATCAATGAAAACTCCCAAAACGACCCTCGTGGGGGCCGCACCACCATGTGGAATTAAAGTGGGTAGATTGCGCCAATGCAATGCCCTCAGAAAAACACCCAGAATTTTCTGCTCGCACGCCCTGAACGGAGGTCCGATGAAAATGTTACAAAATTCTGCTCATAGCTTAAAAGACATCTCGTGGGTCCCACAACTCAACTCCAACATCAATGCCAAAAAAACTCCTTGTAAATATTCACCTTGACGCCAGGGTCACAATTCCACTTATGACACTCAAAACGGACATCATATGTGTCTGTGCCGCCCTAAACAACAACCCCCGGGAAAACGCCAATTCACTTAAAGGCGTGTTGCACCCCCGAGGTCCCTCATTTCAGGAATTAAAGTCCCCAAAAGCATGTAAAATGCCTCGTCCTGACATCTGGAGGACACTGCCGTAGACGATACCTAAAACGGACACCCATAGTTGAGGATACGGGTGTCCGAAATTGAAGGGGGCGAGCCCCTAGGACTAGACCGGCCTGGACTGGCCGGTCTGCCTGTTGTGGGCCGGCCTGTGCCGGTCGGTCCGCCCGTTCTCGGCCGGCCCGTTCTGGTTGGTCCGACCGTTCTGGGCCACCCCATGTGGATGGCCCAGCGCGCAGCGCCGACCCGCGTGGTCGGTCGTCCCGCCGTGTGAATACCCGCAGTACATGGGTCGTGTCTCCCCCGCGGGGTCGCGCGCCGCGACCCCGGTTTCTGCTGCACCCCGGCGAGCTCGGCCTCACCGCCTGGAGTCGTCGCCTCACCCACGCCAGGAGTCGCGGACTTGCGCTGACGCCCTCGACCCCACAGCCTTGTGCCGCCGCCTCGCGTCGCCGACCTCGACCCCGCTCGCGCCGAGGCTGGACGCGTGCTCACCTCAGCCGATGCCTCCTGCTCAGACTGACCGAAGACCACCTGGCCGACTGCCCTGCTAAGTTGCTGTGCCACTATAGTGAACCCTCTCTGGACCGCCGTCCCTGCTCGCCGGAGAAACCAAAACCGCCAGAAAACACCAAAAACTGGCTGACCTTCAGCGAACAACTGCGAGCTCCTCGAAACTCAGGTTTACAAACCAAAATAAGCGATGGAAATCTCAGGAAAAGTATTATGCATAGATGGGATTTGTTAGTAGATCAAACAACATTTAGATGCTACAATATAGGTTCAAAAGAGATATTTTAAATTAAAAATGAAACGAAGATATCCTGCCTTAATGGGCGTTGCCCGACGCTTCACTGGTGATCTGCCAGAGCTGCTGCGCCTTTCCGGAGAGGTGGAGGAGAGGAGGAGTTCCTCTTTAATTGAGAGGGTTTGTACCAGGGAAAAAACAAACCATGAGGGGGGGGGGGAGAAGTGTTTAAATAGAAAACACTTAAACTCCCCGCCCATAGGACCCGTACCCGAACCCTCAATGGGGTCGAGGTTAAGCCTCCCCTAGAGTAAACACAACATCCTGAGCACAACGGCGGTCTCAAAATTATAATCTGAGGCCCCGTTCAAAAGTTATAAAACTGAACGCCTGAGGCCACAAAAATACAAAAATGCCCCTGGGGGCATTTTTCTCAGATGGCCCGTGCCCCAAAAATTACACCCCTCATAAGGTAAACAGAAAGTTTCAGACTCAACGGTGCCCTCGGGTTTCCAATCCAAGATACCGTTTAAGAGGTACTTGAGTTTAAACATTAAACGAATAAATTAATTATTTTATTTATCCATTTAACGTCCCGGTAACGGGCGAGGGGTCCCAACGTCCCGCGTCGACATTCTTAATGTCGTTCCTAGGGTAAACACCCCATTTCAGACCCGTCCGTACACTCAGATTTCTGATCTGGATAACCGTTTTAGAGTTATATGATTATTTGGTGTTCACAGTGTGAACGCAATGAAAATTTAATTTCGGCCACACCGGGGCTCGGAATTGCACGTCGTCTGAATGCGCTGCTCTAGAATAACATCAAGAATATTCAAAAGTCTTTTATAAAAAAATATGGGTTCTTAAAAACATTAAATCAATTTATATATCTATCATTTAGAGGTGGTGATGGAAAACAAATAACATCACTTCATAGGGTTATAGTCCACTGTACACACAATTGATGATTTTGTATCCCATTTTATAGAATAGGATAAGGATTTAGGATATTAAATTAACATAATAAAGTAAAATTTTATTTAATATACTGAATTTTTATATCAGTTTGGTAAAATTATAATTGACGGTTGTGGGTGAATAAATAAAATAAAATTCTCGGTTAGGGATGTTACCTCTTCTTTAGTTAACTTCTTATGGCCTTCACCAAAATAATTAGTACGTAAGATTTATTAGAAAAATATGTAATATATGATGAGATAAGTTATCAATAGAGGTAATTTGATTATTTCATGATTGAATGTATTGGTTTTGGATGTGTTAAGAGGAGAGGAGAGGGGTTGGATTTTATAAGTGAATTGAGTGGCACTCATGTAATTTTAGAAAAGAAAAAGGTGTGCCACATTTTTTATATGACACAAAGATAAAAAAGGGATTTTATCTAAATTATAGGTGATAAGGAAAAAATATGTGAAGAAAAGTTGTTTTGAAAATGTTTCATCATCCTTTAACCCATTATCTTTTAGTATAACCCTTTATAAACCTAATTTCTCTAAAAATATGATAATTAACTTTTTTTATTATTAATTATTATAAAAAATTATTTTTATTACATATTGAAAATATATATTTTCTTATTTAAAATATTTAATATACTTTTCCAAATAATATTTTTATTTCTGGGAAAATGTATCATAAAACACTACTGTTAATGTAAAGAAAAATCAGTTTTCCAAAGAGAAACGTTTCGAAAGACTAAAAAGGATTTATATCAATGTTATATATAAAATTTATTAAAATGAACATAATTGGATTAATTGATATTTTCCTAAACTAATTTTAATTTTAAAAGCACTTTAAAACAATTCAGATGTTTTTAAATGTTGTAAATGGAAGGAAAATTCTTAAGAAAAACTAGAATTTTTCACTATTCATTGAAAAAAATATCTTTAAAAAAAAATTGTAAATAAATATAAGATAACTATTACTTGATGATTTAAAAAATTAAGTTACTTTTTTTCAAATAATTTTTCATACAATTGCAAAATTTAATTTTAATGCAATTTACAGAATTGGGTAAAACTGTATTTTAGAATAATATAGTTTTTAAATTTCAAATTTGATTTATTCATATCTATTATTGAGAACATACATAAAATAAATGTTTAAAATTTTAATGAATATGTAAAATATATTTATCATTAAAATAATTCACCCAAAATTATTTGTTATATTTATTGAGGTAAAACATGTTTGTTCACCAAAAAAATTGTTTTTTCAGAATTATTTTCTTTATTTTCAAAAGGTTTTTATTTTAATTTCTAATTTACATGTCATAAAATAATAATTATATATACATGTGTGAAAAAAATATTCTATAATTTATTTAATCATATTCATTCCCTCCACTCCAATGATTAGGTGATAACTATTAAATAATACTATTTTAATAGTATGTCACAATTTTTAAATCTTTGTGTTGAGTGCAGTACAATCTATAGTAAGTGTTGCATTTTAAAAATGATAAAATAAGTGTTGTGTGTATATAAATATAAAAAATGTGTTTCATTCAATTCAAAATATCAAAAATATTTAATTTATTTAAGAAATATATATTTCACAACATCTAGGGGTGTTACATTCTATCGACCATAAATAAATTGTTTCATTTTTATTGGAACTTGTGTTAAGTAAATAAGTGATTATCATTTGAAAATCCTTTTGTGGGAAACCCACATCGTAAAAGTGGTAATTATACTTACTCTTAAAAAGTTATAAACTGATGTTTGAACGTCCTAAGGAATAACACATACAATTTTTTCAAATTAGAGAACATGGGTGGGAAGTGAGGATTATGTCATTGAAGAAAATCATAATTTCTAAATAATGATGGAGAGTGATAGAGATCATTGGTCTCAAGAATGTGAATTATCATGTGAAAATAAACCACAAAAAAACCATTAAACAATGAGGTGTGAAAATGTTCATTGATATCATCACAAATGATAGTAATAGGATAACATTTAAGATCTATATACTTTTTTTAAAATTTGGATAATTTTCATGATAATATATAATTTCCTGATTTCATTCTATTTCATAATCACAATATGATCCTTTGGTTGTGATTCGATCAATTTTCACATCATCTATTACTTTAAAAAATGTAGATTATTTTTTTGTGTGAATCACTAGTGGATCATATGTTCCATAATGTAATGATAATCCATTCCTTCTATCTCTTGTTATTATGAAAAAATGAATTGTTAGAACAAGTTAACCAATACCATCCAAATAATAAATTAATCTATCTCATGAATATTTATCCTTCATGATCCTACGTGTCTAACCTAAATTGAAATAAAAAAATTTACAATTAAGTTCACTAAATTTAAAAAATCATCTTATAATTAATCTCCCAACAAAAATTAAGTACATGTAAATTTTACTTACTAAATATGTGAATACATTAATCATTTATTTTCTTGAAAAATGGAACTAAACATTATTACCGTAAAAACATAATGTAAAATATAAAATTCCTCATTCCCTGAATAAAGAACCTATTATTAATATATTCAATAAATTAAATATTGTTGTAAATATCATTATTGATAACACAAACCACCTTGTCTATAAATCATTAATTAGTTCTGTGGTTAGAAATATTATCCAATTTACTTTATTCACATCCATCATCTATTTATAAAAAAATCATCATCTCATCATCATTTATATATTAAGGGTTATTGTCTATTAATAATGTGCTTTCTGAAAAATATTACCGTACTATTAAATCAATTTTCAAGGTTACCAAAACTATTCAAAAAAATCATGTAAAAAACATATACTAAACTATCATTATATATATCATAATTATTAAACTAAAATAAATAAACACTTTAGTCATTACACTTCGTTAATTGACCATTAACTAGGATTATTAATCTTATTCCTTAACACCTCATTTCTTTCATATGTTATTTGTAGTCTCTTTATCATCAACAGTTTTTTTTACATAAACCACCTTATTGGTCCACTTCTTTTTACTTTCAACTAGGAAACAGATTTTTATAATAACTCTAGTTTACATGTTTATAACATTCAACCATTAATTATTCGTTAGGGATACATTTATTTCTATCCATTGAGTGAAGTGTAATTTTATTTTTTCCCCAGTAATCAATTACACTACACCCTTCCCTAGATATAAAAAATCATAACATTCCTTCTAGAAATTACCTATAGTTCTTCATCCCACATTTCTGAGATATAAGAAACTAAATAATCTTTCCTCCATAGCATCCACCACCCGAAATCTCAAAAAACTCTATCTTTATCTTCTTTGGGGATTTTGATAGGTAATAAATATGAATGTTTTTAATTATATATCATGATAACTAATTAGTCGTAGTCACAATATCTTTCACTCTAGTGGTTCCCCAATTTGGTTTCTTATAAAAACATTATCTATCATATTATATGTCAATCATGTTACTCTTGGTTCCTCCCATTGACTAAAACCTAAAAGAATATTGTGAGTAAAATATCTATAGTGGAAAACTAGGAATTCATGAAAAATCACTTATAGGATTTCCAAATCATGAAACCTTATTTTATATTAATTAAGCCATAGGATTACCCTTGGTCATTCATGATCATTTTTTAAATCCTTCATTAATGTTCATAAAGGAGTTAGTGAATTTTAAAATCATATCTCTTAAGACTGTCAAATTATTTGTGTATTAAGGTCCATTTTTGTGCATCATATGATGATCATGTCTATCATGACGCCCATTTTTAATTTTTATTTTCCCCTAGGAGCATTTTTACTAGAGCCGCATCAAATTGCAATATCTATAAAGGTATGCAATTTCTTTTAAACCAATCTCTCTATCCTTTACCAATGTTCTAGAACATTTTTGAATACTTTAAAAAAATAGTTATAATTATCATTAGATATATCCCTAGACATATTATTTGAAATATATCTCGGGATCCTAATAATATTTCCTCATTCTATTTTCCAATGGATAACTAAACATATCCTCTGACACCAATTATAAATACATTTACTCTTCACATATGAATATCATAACTTTTTAGATAAATATTTAATAAATTTTATAATCACATATAGGAGGATCATAATATCTTACTTTATTTGGTGACTAGATACATAATCTTATTATTTCTTAAAATATCTTAAACATCTCTAATTATGATCTTCCCATATATTATTCTTCATAGTTGAAACTTAATTAAAACCAGTCTTAACAACATGGGGAAGTAAAACATAATAAATGGTGAGTTAATATTAATAGTAATGGTAAAAAAGGGAGATATCAATGATCCAATAAGAATAACATGATCATAAGCGTAAGAGGACTTGATAAAAACATTTTAAAACCCTACCCAAAATATCATAGATCGTAAATTTGGGTCATAAATTAAATCTTTATAGTTCATGATACATGAATCATAAATGAATCAAAGATCATGATCCATGAGATAATAATATTTAAATAATTCAATTAATTATGAAATACACATAATAATATAAAATAATTTACATTGTAGTTGAGGTTCATTTCCAAAACTATAATAGTGGAGTGGTTTCACTTTCCAAACCATAGTAGCAGTCAATGTTCACCCCAAGACTATCATTGTGGACACAATCCCTCATCGAAATGGGTTCACTCCAAATATATATCTCTATTTCTATAATGAGGTATCAATATTTACCCAATTCAATTGAGGGAGTTATAGGGACCACCAATTACATAATGAAAATAATAAATACGTGTGCAAAAATATCATAAAATATCAATCATACCAAAACCAATTAATAATGGGTTTCATAAGAATCTCATTATATCATATCTTATCTAAAAGAAATAGGTTTCATAATAATTTCATGATTTCATAAAATAATAACCTATGTAAAAGGAATTGGTCTTTATATAAATTTTAACTTGGTATAACACATGGAGGAGAAATGAGATGCATAAACATATTTTCATCATAAATATGAACCATAAAGAGAAATAATAAGAATGGTATCCATGGATCATATACCCATTAAAGCATAAGTTACATCAAGGGATTTGTTTTTAGATGGAAAATAAATTTGAAAGATAAGATGGAAAATTTATTGGGCAAAATATATTATCAATTTTTCAAAAAAGTTCTTAATACATAAATCATTTTAAAAATAATTTTCATTGAAAAAAAACTTGTCAAAACAAAATATTCACAAACCATTGTGAAAATATTTTTCATTGAAAATAATCATTGAAACATAAAATGTATTATTTAAAAATATTTTGTAACATTTCTTGAGAAAAACACCCTTTTCATTTTAAAAATTACTAAAGATTCATTAAATATTTTTTAAATCCAATTCTTTTAAAATAAACCCTAAAACATATAAAGGAAGTATTTAAAATAATTTTGAAATTTTTCTATGTAAAATATCCTTCCAATTTTTTTTTAAAAAAAATAACATATTTTGAAATTCATTTTCTATGAAAATAAAATTTGAAACTTAATTGGTAATATTTAAAACAATGAGTTATTAATGAAAAAATAAAATATTATTCATCATATACATGTTAAAACAAAGATTCATTTAACATTATCGGTCAAAGACCAAAGTGCATTATTTTGAAAATGACGTAAAAAATAATTTCAAAATATTTTAAAAAAAATTAATGTATGGCTAAAAAACTATTTGATTAAACATTTTTAGAATTAAAAAAATTTATTTTTTTTAACAAATCATGGTTTTGGTAGAAATAATGTTTTTGGATGAAGAATGAAATAATAATAAAAATTATTTTTGGAATCTTGAGTACACAAAGAGTGTAAAATTAAAGAAAAAAAAGTTTTATAAATAAATAACAAAAGGAGTATAAAATTCATGATTTTATTGAGATATGAATCATAATATTTCATCATTAGATGAATAAACATAAACAATTCTAAAAAATGATGAGATTGAATCAAAAAACCCCTTAACATGTTGGTAACAATGAAGATTATTCCTCATAGAATAATAAAATTAAATAAAACATAACATATAATTTGATTAAATAACTTCATTATATTAAATTTCAAATGGGATGTATATACACCTCATAAAATGAAATGAGGTACATAACATAACGTATGTCTCAATGATGTTAAATTAAGAAAAATCCCTTACCACTTTTGTATCTTTTTTATAATAAACACTATGAAAGATATATAATAAAATGGATATCAAAATACAAATAATTATCATCTTAATAATAATAAAATACATTCATGGTCAGTATATATGCCACACAAAAATAATAAGTGGTGCATATGTCATGTATCTCACATATATAAAAAGTGAGATAAGAATCCAATAACATAAGTCTTGATTTCCGTCATACATGTTAAAAACTTATATATAATATATATATGTTTAATATGAATTTATTAATGAACCATAATTATACAGATCATACCATTTAGGATTTACTTATTTTCATTTATTACCCATTTATTATAAATTTCTTGTTAATGCCACATTTCGGGAAACAACTACATTGCTTTTCATGTAATTTTTTTTCTATTACTTTAGTCATGGAAAAATAATATATATAATGTTTTAAAAGATATAAATATCATATATATTCAATATATATTTATTTATAGTAATTCATAAATGTTAGAGTCAGAAAATAAAATACCCCGTTTATGAAGATGATAGGTCGTACACACACTTGAACATTATTTATATTTTCTCAATTGGTTGAAAAATATAATTGTGAATAATATATTTACATTATATAATCATTTATATTTAATATATTATCACATATTCATTAAATTTATTCTATATCACCTTCCTTGTAAAACATATGTGAAAAATGAATCACATTACATCGGGGGGCGGTAGTCCGCTGTATATATACATGATGATAACGTATCAACACATAATGGAAATTAAAAATTAAAATGTGAAATATTAATTAAATAAGTATAATTATTTAATAAATATAATATGTATATTTTTAATCTATAATTTTTAACATCCATGTAAAAATGAATTGAAAAACACATCACATCGGTTCATGAGGCGGTACTTCATCGTATACAAAAGCAAAGGTATTATTTTCCAACGGGTAGGGAGGTAAGAAGGTAGAATTTTTATTATAATTATATAGGTGTATTTATATCCTAAATATCATATATATATAAAATTCATTATTATATTCATTCTTGAGAGGTGGTGATATAAAATGAATAATGCCAGTTCATGATGTGGTAGTTCACCGTACACAGAAATGATGATTTCATATCCCATTTGATGAAAGAGGATACATAGTTAGGTTATTGGATTAAAATAATAACATATTATTTTATATAATATAGTTATTTAATTATATAATAATGTTTTATTGATAATTTTAAGAGGTGGAGTAAGAAATAAAATAAAATGCTCGATTAGGGACGTTACCTATACTTTGGACATGTTTTTTTTGGTTTTCATTAATATTAATATTAGGGTGGAATAATGACCCAAATAAGGATTATATGATGATATTATGGAATTAAATAAGTCATTTTGCTATTTATTTTCTAAACTAATGGATTTTAGAAGGGTGAATAGGAGAGGATAAATGGTGGCCTTTTATAAGTGAGCTGGTTAGCACAAAATAATTTTTTGAAAAGAAAAAGATGTGTCCAAATTTGTCTAATTGAAGAGGGATATAAAATGGTAAATTATATAACATTATTGGTTATAATGACTAAATAAGGCCATATAATGGGTTTTTTTAATGTTTCTTGGTTATTTTTCCTCTAATCTTTTTAGTTTAATACTTAGTAAACTCATTTTCTCATGAACTCTGGTAAATTGTATTTACTATTTTGATTATTTATTTTGGTAAAAAATTGATTTTACCTCATTGAATAATATATATTATTATGGTTCAAAATATTTAACATATTATCCAAATTATAAACATAGAATTAGAAAATTTTAAATTAAAATTAATCTCAAATACGAGACAAAAAAGTAGTTTTTTGAAAAGAAATGTTTCAAAATCTTAAAAATTATTTATATAAAAATTAAACAAGGAATTAATTAAAATTAAATAAATTTGATCAATATATATATAATTTAACTTAATTTATTTTTTTAGAAATATAATTTTTTTTTAAACTTTATGAATTTTGCAAATGAAAAAACAATTCTTAATAAAAACCAATATTTTTCACTATTAACTGATAAATAAATCTTTTTAGAAAATTATCAAAAACCACTCCAAAATAATTTTCTATTCAATGATATTAAAAATTTATTGAGTTTCTTTCAAATAAATTTTGTAAAATTATCAAAATTTAATTTTAAAATAATTTTAGAAAATGAAACAAATTGTTTTTCAAAATAAAATTTTTACGTGTAAAATTTGATTAATTTTTATCACTTGTAAATAAAACAAATAATAAGAATGTATAACATTTTATTGAACATATTTTATATAAATTGTATTAATATCCTTCACCAAAATTTATTTTTCAAATTTATTGAGGTAAATCATGATGTCATACATGAAAATAATTTTTTAGAACATGATTTATTTTATTTTTAAAATTTTTTTATTTCCAATTATAATTAATTTGTAAAAAAATAATTCATTATATATACATGTGTGAACCTTATATTTTCATAATTTAGTTAATCATATTCATACCCACTATACTAGTGACTTAGTGATAACTATTAAATAAAAATATTTAAATAGTATCTCACATTTCATTTAAACATGGTGTTGTGTCTTATCAAATGTAAACTAAATGTTATGTGTAACACAACAAAAAATCAGGGATTCATGTATTCAAAGCTAAAATAAATAATGTGTGTAAAAAAATATATCAATATATATATATATATATATATTAAAAACAAATCCATAAAATATCGGTGTGTTACATTCTACACCTATTAAATAAATTGCATCCTCTTAATTTTAAATTGTGCTCGATAAATAAGAGTTTAAAATTTAAAAACCGTTTTTTGGGAAACGCATATCATAAAAATGTTAATAAAACTTTTCATAAAAATAGATAATGGTTTGTAAAAAGGTTATACGGAATAACACATTCAAGGTTTCCAAGTAGGAGAACATAGGTGGAAAGAGAAGATTTGGACATGGAATAAAATTTTAACATCCAAATAATGATGGAGAGTGACAAAGATTATTGTTCCTAAAAAAGTAAGTTATCATGTAAAAATTAGAACCAAAAAACCATAAACCAATTAGTTTTGAAAGGGTTTATTAATATCTCTAGAAAAAAATAGTAAAATAATAATATTTTATTTCAAGATCATTTTTATAAATTTTAAGAATGTTCACAGAAATATATACTTACATGATTTTAATTCATTTCATTATCATAATCTTATACACTGTTTTTGAATTGATCATTTTCCGCATTATATTTTCCTTAGTTAATGTATATTTATTTTTTATACCATATGCTCTAGTGGATCATATGACCCTTAAAAGAATGATAATTCATTACTTATTTCTCTTGTTATTATAAAACTTTTTTCCACAAGTTATCTAATAAAATAAAGAGTTAAACATTATCCACTTCATGAATAGTTAATAATACGACTCCTCCACATCTTACCGAAATTAAAATCCTATAAATTTATAAGTAAGGTCAACAAATTTTCAGTATAAAATTATCTTTAATCTCCTAAACAATACAAAGTAACAATTATTTTCACATACCAAATATGTGAATACATTAATACTATATTTTTTGGAAACATGGAAGTCACCATAATTACTATAAAACATTATTGAAAAAATATATAGTTCTTCATTCCTTGATTTAAATCATTGATTATTTAATATATTTGATTAATCCAATAATGTAGTATACACCATCAAGGATAACATAAACCACCTTTTCCATAAATCATTAATAGGTTAAAAGGTTATCATTACTATCAAATTAACATTATTCATATCCATTATATCATTATCCCAATTTAATTATCTCAACATTATAAAGATATTAATGGTAATATTACTTTAATCATTTGTTTTTCTTAAAATATAACCATTCCATTAAATCAATTTAATAGTCCATCAACAACATTAAATATATTCATTCAATTAATTAATAAATAAATAATAATCAAAACTCCTTATACATTTCATTATTATTTAATTATAACACATAAAAACATAAATCATCCAACTTAATTATTCAACCATTAACTAGGATTATCCATATTATTCCTTAATACCCCCTTCCTTTTATATGATTTTTGTAGTCCCTTCATCATCAACAAAAAAACATTACTTGTACCACCCTGATTATTCTCTTCTTGAAATTTCCCTACAGGAAGTTGATTTATATAATTCCTCTAATTTCATCATTTATAACAATCTTCCATTGATGATGCCTTATGGAAACAATTATTCTCAACGATTTTGTTAATTGAACTATTTTGATTTGTTGAAATAAAACATACACTGTGTCATTTTTCTCCTCACATAAAACATATCCATGTTAATTTTAGACGTTACCTGGTGTGATTCTTCCAACATTCATGACATATTAAAAACAATATCTTCTTTCCTCCCTAGTATCCACCACCAAAACACTCAAGAAACTATATCCTTCTCTTTATTGGTGAGTTGGAGAGTTGGTTAATATAAAATTGGTTAATCATATATCGTGAAAATTTATTAGGGATAATGAAAATATCATTCACTCTAGTCATCAACCAATTTTATTACTCATAAAGGCTTTTGTTATCACATTAAATATAATCAAGTTCCTTATGGTTCTCACAATTTACTATAAGGAAAAATCATACTATGAGTAAAAATATTCCTAGTTAGAAACCACATAATCCTAACAAATCACATATTGGATGTCAAAATCATGACACTTTATTTTCAATCTATAACCCCTTAGTAATATCCTAGGTCATTTGTAGACATTATTTAAATCATTCAATAATTTTCATAAAGAGATTGTGAATTTTTAGGCGTATCCCCTAGGAGTGTTAAACGAGGTGTGAATCAAGGCTTGTTGTCATGCATAAGGTGATGATTAACTCCATATCAAGGCACTATTTTTATACTTATTACACCAATTCACCTCTGTGTGATATCCACGTCAACTTATAGTATCCAAATATGGATACAATTTTTAAGAAAACATGTTCTATATCAGTTTGAAAAATACAATGATATTTTTCATTACTATGACTCATTTATTGACCTATCTTTAGATATATACCTTGAAATATACTTATAAATATACCTAGTGAGATCAATAATGTTTTATTATCTTAGTTTCCAAATGTTTTCCAATCTTATCCTCTGATACCAATAGTAAGGACCCTGGATTTTTATATACGAATATCCCAACATTTTAAATGAATATTCAATAAATTTCCTAAATATACACCACAATAACATAATATTTTAGTGGCTTTGGATAGTAGATACAAAATATTATTATTTCATGAAATATATTCAAAATATATAATAATGATATTATTACATTGTATTATTCTTAGAAATACCCTACTTAAAACCTTTCTTTATAACATCGATAAAGTTAACATAAGAAATGGTGTGATAAGATGATTAATAAGGGTAAACAAGGAAGATATGATTGATTACATATGTATAACATGATCATAAGGGACTTAGAATTTGATAATAAAATTAAAAAAATATAACCAATATATCATATATCATAAACACAATTAATGGAATAAATATTGGTAGTTCATAAGACATGGATCATAATGGAATCCAGTAACACGATCTATGAGAGAATTACATTGGAATACGTCATGGAATTGGAGAATATGAATTTGAATAGAAAACAATTTCTATATTATTGAAGGATAATTACCAAAACTATCATAGTGGAATGGTCTTACTCTCTAAACCAATATAGTAGTCACAGTTCACTCCCAAGAATATCATAGTGGACAATACCCCATATTGAACTAATTTCACTCCCCATTACAATCCAATTTATCTAATGAAATATAAATATTTAAAAAATTAATTATAAGGATATATTTGGCCCACCCACTGCATAATGAAAATCATATATAGGTGTGCCCTAATAACATAAAATATTCATCACATCAAAACCCATGGAAAGGAATTTGTTTCATAACCATATCATAAAATCAAAACCTAAAGAAGAAATATAATAAAATGAATATGTAATCCCTAATAATTTAAATTATACAAATAATAAAATACATTCACAATTATTATCTACACCACTGAAAGGGGACCGTTTGTGCATATGGCATGTATCTCATATATATATCAAGTGAGATTAAAATCTTGTACCGTAAGTCTTCAGTTCATCAGTACATGTTGAATACTCATTAATAATAAATATAATTTTATTTTACATATATTGACAACAATAATCATTTGTATCATACCATATATGACTTACTTATGACCTTTTATTACCATTTTTTTTAAAATTCAATGATAATGTCACATTTCAGGATGTTATTTTCTTTTTGGTGTATGTTTTGATTTATTATTTTTGGTAAAGTTACATTGATCATGGTAAAATAATCTCCAAAATATTAAACATGATATAAATATTATAAATATGTATTTATATTAATTCATAAATAAAAGAAATTAAAAATGAAATAAATCATTAATGGAGATTGTATGTCATAAGTATATATGAAAGTTGTATTTGTTTTCTAGATATTTTTAAGGAAATAAGAGTTAATGATATATTAAAATTATATAATAATTTATATTTCATATATATCACATAAATTCATTAAATTTAACCCCTTTCCATCCCCTATAAAATGTAACAGAAAAATAAATCACATTTCTTCACGATGTGTATTCCACCATACACACAAACGACGCCATCATATCCTCCAACGAATTGAAAGTAAGAATGAATATGTGGAATCACAATTAACAAAGTATAATTTTTTTAAAAATTTACTATATATTCATTTAATCTATCATTGATAACATCCATGTGAATTAGAAATTAAAATATGTCATAGCGGTTTGCGAGGCGGTCCTTTGTCGTACACATGAGTGATATCATTGTTTTCCATTGGTTTGGGGAGTAAGAAGGTTGGGGAAGAATTATAATTAATTTCGTATACTGCTATCATATCTATCACATATAAAAATAAAATCCATCATTTTGTCATGTCGTGATAGGTGGTGATTGAATTTTTTTACATCGGTTCGTTATCTAGTACTACACTGTATACACGAATAATGATTTTGTCTACCATTTGATGGAAGAGGAGAATGATTTAGGTTATAAAATTAACATTATAAAATATTAGTATGATAAATATACTATGGTTATTATATCAACACCGATTAATAATAATTTTGGAAGGTGGATGTTGAAATAATATGAAATGATCGATTAGGGATGTTACCTCCTCTTGAGGAAACTTTTTTTAGTTTACACCCAAAGGCATCTTAGGTTATATTAATAACCAAGATAAGAAATAAAAGATGATAGGAGGGAAATAATAATGTTATTTTGGGTGGTATTGGCTGATTAAAATGGTTTATTAAGTGTTTAGTGGACAAGATAATGGTGTCCATTTTAATTGTGTTGAGTGGTATAATTGTTTTTTTTTGAAAAGAAAAAGTTATTCCCATGTTTTTCAGATGCTTCATGCCTAAAAAATTGGATTCTCTATAATATTGACGTTTATAAGGTAAAATTATTTCAATAAAATGGCCGGTTTACAAGTTTATAAGTCATTTTAATAGTTATATTTTTAGTTTCACCACCAATAAACCAATTTTCACCTTAACCATGATAATTAATTTTTACTATTTTTTATATTAATTATGGTAAAAATTTAATTTTAAAATTTTAGATAATATAAATTATTGTAATTAAAATTATGGAATCCATTTTTTTCAAATTACATTTAAAAAACTATATAATTTTATATTAAAAATAATATCACAGATTCAACAAAAAAGAGTTTTTTTGAAGAGAAATGTTTCAAAAGTATGAAATGTTTTTATATAAAAACTCAATATGAAATTGTTTCCAATATATTAAAATATATTAATTGATTTATAATTGAACTAAATTTACTTTTAAAACCATATTAGTAATATTTATAAGTTTTCAATTTTTTAAATGAAAATACAATTTTCAATAAAAACCACTATTTTTCAATATTCACTAAAATATTATATTTTTAGAAAATGATCGAAAATAACTTTTAGATAATTTTTAAATAATAATTTCTAAAATTAATTTAATTCTGAAAATAAAGTTTCTACTTGATACAATAATTAATTATAAAATAAATTAAAAAATGTGACAAAATTTCTTTTAATAAAAATAATGTTTTTGTGTGTTTAATTTTTGATTTATTATCAACTTTTGCATAGAAGAAAATTAAGTTAAATAGTAAAAATTTTATTAGATATATAATATTTAAATATAATTAAAATATTTCATTGAAAGTGATTTTTAATTTTATTGAAGTAAAACACAGTTGTGTATATAAAAATATTTTTTAGAAAAACATTTCCATTATTTTAAAATGGTTTTTATTATCATATTTAATTAACTGGTTATAAATTAATTATTTATATAAAAAAATTAAACTTTATATTCTCATAATTTATTTAATACTATTTAAACACGTTATTCGAACTCAAAGGTGATAACTATTAAATAATAATAATTTAATAGTATGTCATGTTTTGTTTAAACTTGATGTTTTGTGTAACACAAGATAGACTCATTGTTGCATGTAACACAAGATACTATCAGTGTTTCATGTAAATAAAAGTAAACTTATTGTTGTTTTTATTGAAAAATAACAAATTTATTGAATTTATTTGAAAAAATCATTTCACAATATCTAAGGGTGTTCCAATTTAAAGAAAGCCATACGTTTAACCATATGCTATTGTTTAGTTCATTATGTTTAATACATGGTTATTCTGGAAAAGTATCACACAATTTAGTTTAAACTACACATAACATAGAAGAAATAGTGTAGACCCTATAGATCATAAGGGTACCAGACCAAGACATTAAAATAGTTTAGTAAACCATATGAAAAAATTTCAAGTTGAATATACAATTTTAGAGTGCCATTTGGCATAATTGGCACATTGTTTTTTCAACTAAGAAAAGTACCTAAGAGTAACCATGTGAAATGGTTATATATAGGCATTGTATCTTGAATTCATAGATCATGGTTTGAAAAATTATGTAGCAAAATCATCTAGCCTCCCCATATTCATTAGTAAGGGAAATTAAACATCATCCACCTCTTGATTTTAATCATAGAACCCTCTATTTATCCTTCTAATCACTCAAAAATACTAGAATTACATAAGGTAACCTCCTCCATTATTCACACTCACTTCAATGACCTTTATCCTTCAATTCAAAAAGATTTATCCTTGTTAGTTCCCTCAAAACATATTTATCTATTCCATTATCCTCTTTTCCTTGTTTTTATTCACTCCTACTGACCCTAAAATTTACCACGGATTATTTTAGGGTTGGGAGTGCACCTAATCATATTGATGTATTCATGTAGTTCTAGTAGAGGGGTTGTCATGGCTCAATTAAACATTCTCCATTTAGGGTTACACATTTTGTAGATAGTTTCTCTTTGAACAAAGTAGTCCTTTGAATGCCACTTATTTATATTTCATTCACTGATATGATTGATTATTTTAAATAAAATCATTATTAATGTTTCACTAATTCATGTATCCAACATGGGATGAAAAGTTATTTTTGAATGGTTTTAACCCCTGATATAGAATTAGCTTCATGTAAGGCATTTTTAAATTTTCATATGTGTCATTTAAAATGTGTTTAAATATTTTAAAGGGTGGTGGAAACCTGTTTAAGATATTAAGGGTGTTCCTTGCTGAATGAATTTAAAGAAAAACATTTATATTTTTTGAATGGGATGCTTTTTTAAAAAGAGGAAAGTTCACCCAAGTTGGTTGTTTTTTAAATCATTTTAATGGATTTTGTCATTTAAAATGTTGTTCTACTGGAAGTTTTGATTTCCAAAGGGATTTTAATGAAATAATTTATTAATTTAGTCACAAGAGTTTATTGAGGTGATATTTAAAATAGTGTGGGTTTTCTTTTTATTACAAACATATTTAATAAATTAATGTTTAAATCCTTACAAAAAATGAGTTTTTATGAAGGTTGTGAGAACCTTCTTATGTGCTGTGTATCTACCCTACACTTTTTTATTATAAATGCTTCATGTATGTGGATACTGAGTGATGATCTAGAAGGATGTTTCTTGTGATGGTATTGGATGTGAGGTGTGATTTATTTATAATCCTCTGTGTTGATTCTTGTGTACATTATGTCATTGGTTATTTTCTCAGCTCCATTTTTTGATATCATGATAATTATAGGGAAGATAATAGGTGACCTATATTAGGGAAATCCCTAATGTAGAATACAATACCTATGGTTAGACCCTGTTACATCGAGTGATCCTATGTAATCTTTTTATGGACTCAAAATGTATTGGAAGTGGATAGAATTGAATTTGTGGCACTAATTGTGATAAATACTAATGAGTTTTGTAGGACTATCAAGACATATCAGGTACAATAGTGCAATCCTTGGTTCTGCATTGGTAGTTCAGGTTCATTATTAATAGATTCATAAGGTTTTTCTCATGATTCTGGGAACCTATTAGGATAATCATAGAGGATTAATCCCTTCATTTCGTGTATCATATGTTTATTATGTAATGACATGAAAACCATTCCTTGGTAATATTCTTTTAATTACTCAATATTACCATGGTTCATTTCTTTGATTATTTTTCATTTAGAGTGTGTTTTGAAGCATTTTAAAATTTTCATAGAAATGGTTTCTAAATTTGGAATTATTTGAAATTAAATAAATGTTTCTTTTTCAAATGGTTTTTGGAATGTTTTTTAATAAAAATTCTGGAAATATTATTTAAAGCTCTAGTGTGTGATTTTTTAAAACATGGGTTTAGGATGTCATTCCATATTTACTATATAAGTGGTTTTCAAATTCTTTTAGAATCCTTTTTCAAATTGAATGAACTTATGGGTTTTGGAATATTTTTTTAAAAGGGGGTTTTTAATGTTTTTAATCAGGGATTAGTAAATGACACTTTATACATGGGAATGTTTTTTTCAATTGATTTTTTTCATTTAATAGATATCACAAGAAAAGTTTTAAAATAATCATAATGTGTTGTTTTTACATTTTAAAAGGATTTTATAAATAATATTTTATATATTATTTTAAACTCCACTACAAGAAATGTAATATTAAAGTGATTTCAAAGCTTTAGTGGGTGGAAACCAATTGGATTGTAATGATTATGCCTATATTTTTTAGTTCTAGGTCTTATTTATGTTGACTATTATTCTATTGGTATACTGAGGGAGATTTTTTGGTTCGATGGTGACCATGGTTCATAAAGAGGCTCATTGGACTAATTGGATATTTTATTTTATTTTTTGGGATTTTTATCACCCGTTTTTTCATAGAATGGTTTGGGTTTTTGTTTTGTTATTGTTTTCTCTAGTTATATATTAATTTTTGGCGAAAGTGTATATTTTATATTTTATTCTCAGGTTTTATATCTCTCATTTGGTTGGATTATATAATTTTCTAACACTTAATATTTATCTAATTCTTAGAGTAATAAGTCATTCCAAATATGTGTTTTATGACACCCAAACAATAGTTTCTAGACCATTGGGGTCAAGAATGATTATATAGCCTTGATGTTGTCTAAGTCAGGTTCTCGTTTAGATGGTAGCCCACACTAGTTCACTACAATCATACAGAACCCGAAGTCTATGTCTAGAAAACAGGAGAAATTTTAGTTATAAATTTTTTTCTCCTCCATTTGGTTTTTTGTAGTTATTATTTGTTTGAGAGTAAAATGTTCTGGGTAATTGATTTTGAAAAAACATTTATGATTTATTTAGGATAATGCCTTGCTAATATAATCTGGAATAATATGTAGTAACACAATTAATTCTTTGAGTTTTTGATTAACTAATCCCGAGATCAATAAGTTTTTAATGCGTTGCATAGTCAACTTTCATATTGGTTATGGATTATATGGGTTTTAATCATTGTATTTGATGTTTTTTAAAAATTTATTTATTATTAGTTTTTTTATTCTTATTAGTTAGTTTCATGGAACATATACTATTTGATGTTGTGGTATTCCATGTATTTCAGAGTTTCAATTTCAATGATGGAGTAAGACATCATCCATTATTTAGTAAACCTATTCCAAAGAGGATTTTGAGGGTTATATAGTCTTAGTGTGGGAATAATTGTCGCACACAACATCAATTTCCTTATTATTTTATTATTTTATTTGTTTTTTATATTTATCGCTTGAATTTGGGTCATATTTGTTTAAAATTGTAAGGATTTAGGGTAGTTTTTCATGTCACATGGTTTACACATAGTTAGGGAAAAACATATGTCCCGACTGTGTAGAGATTATATTTTTAATCAGATGTGTGCAAATAGATGGCATAATGTTTTCAAATAATATAACCAAAATATGTGTCACATTATAGTGTTTCCAATTCCATATACCTAGTTTGTGCGTGGTTTGGAAAACTATGTATCCAAACTATATAGACTATCCATATCATAAAAGTTTTATGATTTTACACATTTTACAGTCTTTGAATTTAAAACCATGGCATATTATTTTCCTGCTACTTAAACCAATACTGTAGTCACATATCTACCTCTCATTACACCCTTCCCCCTTTGGTTCTCTATGTATTTATTTCACTTATAAGGTGTATTATTCATGTTAAATTTGTGAAAACCATTACCTTATTCTTTTACTTCATTTACATATTACTTTCTTTCTCTATAACCGTTATGGGGACCTAGGGTTAGTTTTATAGTGAATTTATCATGGATTTTTCTTATTTTAGGGTTTTAATTTACTTCTAAAGGATCATCTTTCCTTATCCTGGTGAATTATTATTGGGAATTATAAAAGAAATATGTTTAGGTAGGTTTATCAATGTGAACTATTTTAATTTTAAACCATAATTTCTTAATCATTTATATGTCATGATATCAATTTTTTAAGGATATACCATGTGTACTTACTTATTTGTTATAAAAAAAGTTATTTTGTCTTTTGGATTCCATTGAATATGAAAATGGTTTTCTCATATATAAACTCATAGATCAATTTTCTTGAAACTATACAGACATTTTGTTTACCAAAATTATTATGTGGGTCATTAAAAAAATAATTCCCTAGTTTAAAGGATGTTTAGGTTTTTAAAAATATATTAAAGAATTTAATTTCAAATAAACTGTGTGTTAGATTTACAGAGGTTTTTTAGGAATTGTTTATGATTATTTAACACATACTGATGATGTTTCTGTGATTTTGTTTTCTAAAATTATTTTGTATCTTTTTTTCTTAATTTATTTTTGAAAATTTCTATTCCAACATTAAAAAGATATTTTCTTATTATTGATATAACATTGAAGTGTTCCCCATATTATTAGATCTGAGAAATTAATGGAATTTTAACACTCATAAGACATAGCTATTATAAGATATTCTTGAGAAAATGGGGATAATGTTTTATGGGTTGTTTATGATTAAGGTGTGTTGTGGTTCATGTTTAATATAATTTTATATTTTTAAAATTTTGGATACTCGAGACACCCTAGACACACACATCTGGATCTATTATTAAACATAATTAATTTTAAATACATAGAATAAATCACAACAAACCCCAAATATCAATAAATTGGAGTCTTCGGTATCTAGGTACATTTATAATTAAAACATGACATAATACACATATCTTCCATAAATATTCTACACAAATTTAATTCTTGTATATATATATATATATATCCATTTAATTCAAATTCCTTAGGAAATTGGGAATCATAAGTAAATGAAAATCTATAAAGCCTAGTATGGGATAAATAATGAAAATATAGAATAAATGAACATCATGGGTAAAACATGAGTCTTGATATTATAAAATTAACTTGAGAACAAGTTTCATAACATGATCAAAAGAACATGAGGCATGATATGAAAAATAATAGATGATATGTAACATGGTAATGTGGATACAATATAAAAATGACACATTCATAAACATATAACCATAGATCATCACTATTGTTTCATATTAACAAGGATTCTTACCATGATATCATAAAACATTACCAAGGAATGCTGACAACGTCTCATTAAAATTTCAACTCAAAAGATTAATTATTTACCCAATTAATTGTAGATCTATCATGGAGGACCCTTCATATTCCATTATTCA
The DNA here is from genome assembly GCA_963277665.1 of Viscum album. Classification (NCBI taxonomy): domain Eukaryota; kingdom Viridiplantae; phylum Streptophyta; class Magnoliopsida; order Santalales; family Viscaceae; genus Viscum; species Viscum album. The sequence goes on from OY728138.1 coordinate 157,598,540, forward strand.
TGTATTACACATAATAAAAACATTTATAAATACATCAATGGTCATAGGATGAACCAATGGAAAATTAACAAGAATACAATGAAAGTAAGTATCACTCTATGTAAATAAACATTAATTTAGAAAAATAATTATTGGGTATTTATACTAAATAAATAATATGGTAAAAGGATTTGTCATTAATATCATAAGTAAATTGATATATTACTATATAGGTGAACACACATAAATAAAAATTAGTATATAAGGGTATCAATAAGGCAATGAAATTGAAATAAAAGTTATGCATAACAGATTTTAAGGAATCCCAAATACAATAGTGGGTCGTTCTTAATTTGAGATTTCATTTCCAGCATATAATGTGATTATTAAGAAATTTTAATGGTTGGGAAAGGTAAAATACTTGAGAAAGATAAGGAGTGATAGAAAATATAACCATTTTATATACATTAGTATGGAAACAATGCCATTAATAATATTAATACAGGTGTCTAGGTGAATTTCCAACAATAAACATTAGAAACCAAAGGATGTTCACCAAGGTACTTCCAAAATGGATGGAATGTTAAAAAGAAGCGTTGGCGGATTAATTCATGGAATAAGGATATCCGTTGAATTTATATCCCAATTTATATATTCTGATTCTTTATTATGGATCATAATGTACATGTGAATTGTCGAAAGAGAATCCCCCAAGAGTGTCAAACTAGGTGTGAAGCATGGCCTCATTGTTATAAAGTAGGGGAAATTGAGTTAATACCCAATTTTCACTTTTCAAAAGTATTAAACATATGTAAAAATTTTCTAGAGCCCCCTCTACTTTTATTCTATTGTTATATATGTTATTGGTTAGGAACACTAAACATGATTTTCTTTCACAAATTTATGATGGTTTTATGGATACGGGGTAGCATGAGCTTTATAATAGCTTATGAATGTAGTAAAATGAGAGGTAATTGATAATTAACATTGATAAAATAGTAATAAAATTAGTTAGTTGGATTAAAATAACATTTCCTATTGAAATAAAAATGTATTTTAAATGGATCATAGTGGTAATGGGAATGTATGGGTGATGAACCATTATTTCGGTAGAGTAACAACTTAAGAAAAGGATATAATAGGAGGTAATAAATAAACCTAAAGAAAAAATATTTCAAATAGAAGATAATATCAGAAAATAAAAAACATTGATGTATATAATAAATTAATTTAATAAATTATAATAATAGTGTTTTACATGAAAAGGAAATATAAAGACTGAGTAAACCCTTACCTATCTTGAGCTTCTTAACTTAGAACCAACCCGTTGAACCAATAAAACATTTCATGATTTAATAGTGAGTAATGGAAGTGACTCATTGATAGATATATAATATAATAAATTCAATTTTTTCTGTGGTATAATGAGAATATGTGGCAGTGTATTTATACTTGAGGAGGGGTCGTTTAAAGGTATTAAATAATGATTATTTTTTAATTATGGGCAACCAATTTTTAGTAGAATTAATTTAAATGAATTAGGTTGATAATTAATGTTAATTAAGTTGGTTGAGTTCGTGAAAATTGTTAAATACCTATTTAACATTGTTTTTTAGGTATTTCACACCTTTACCCATTAATTTTGACCATGTACATTATTTTACCCTCATTGTGGTAGCTCTTTTTTTATCACAATAACTTTTTAATGCCTTAAAAATTTACCATATTAAATTATTTATAACTTATAATTATTAAATTGATATCCATTTACCATTTTTGAATTTATAAAAATGAAAAAAATAATTCAAATATGATACATAAATGAAACATAAAAATGGTTTTTTAGAAAAGATAAATATTTGTTCGAACATGATTTGAATGTGTTTGAAAATATAACACATTAGGTATTATGTTATTATTTTAAAAAATTTAATAATGAAAAATAATTAATAAATTTTATATCATTATCATATCATGATTATATGACCTTAGTGACGGTATTTCATATAAAAAAGTATTTGCACTTTGAACCCAAAAAATCGATTTTTTTAGAAAATTACCATAATTTCATTATAAAATAATTTTTTGTGTTAATTTAATAAATGATATTTATTTTATAAAAATAAGTATTTAAATTTTATAATTTGAACTATTAAATAAATATAATTATTTATTGAATATTAACAGTTTATATGATGTAATAAACTATCACATCATTATAAAAATTATATAAGATGTCGTTAATTTATAGTATAATATAATTTTTTTTATAAAATAATTTTATGAAAATAAATTTTATTTGAAACATATAAATTTACCATAAAACATACATCTAATGGAAATGGATTTTTTTTTATAGTTTCAAAAAAATAGTTCATAAAATAATCACAGTGGTCACAATATTGCATCGATACATATAATGACCAATTTTTATATTGATTAATGATCATAAGCCCCATCAAATGAGTTAAAAAACATTCCTATCATCGAATGGACATATTTTCCTTTAAATACACCAAAATTATCTCTTAATCATCTATCACCTCACCGAAAAAGGGTATTACACATATTTTGATAATGTAAGTCATTTTATAAATGGTTCTTTTTCTATTACCAATAATTATGATAGGAGATATCTTTAAGGGGTAATTTAATCAAATTAAATTGTTTAAGTCAATGTATTTTTATTTTATATGTGATGTTGCAAAAATTTGGGAAGAACAAAAACAAACGGAGAGCATTAGTGGCTGCCTCACAAAGACCATTCACAGAGCCCCCATGGCCCTGCGACCAGTGCCCATATCTAACTTTGCAAAGCCATAGTAGATCAAGGACGGGAGACTCTCCATGAACATATTTGACGTTTGTGAACCCACCACAGTGCAAGAAGGTGGGATGATCTGCAAACCAATTTGACATTTGCGAACTCACAGTGGAGAAAAGCAACAAGATGCTCCATGAACCGATTTGACGTTCGTGAACCTACCATAGAGCAAAAAGGGGGATGATCTACAAACCAATTTGACATTCATGAACCCACCATGGATCAAGGAGGTTGGATGCTCCATGAACCAATTTTATGTTCGTGAACCCACCGTGGACCAAGGGGTTGGATGCTCTGCCGACTGATTTGAAGTACGTGAACCCGCTGCGGAGCATGCTCCATCATCGCGCCGAGTGAACTATACTTCGCGCCCCATCTTTCATATAAATACAAGTATCCCCTCGAGACCAAAGGATGGATCCTCCGACCTTTATCCTTCTAAGATCTCACTTCACAAAGCAATTTTTTCTCTGCGAACCATGATCCTTTCTAGGTTAATTTTAATCATGAAGTGACTTCCTCATTCCTTGAATTCTGCCCCTCTTCAAAGAGGGACGCCCTTCACAAATCCCACAAGCCTCTTTAAAGGAAGGAGATCCCCAAGGGGACTCGGGTCTTTGCATAGCGTTTATGCATCATGAAGTACCCTTCGTACACATGTGACACGCATGTTAAGGCGTGGTCACAAAGCTTCACAAACATTTCTTTACAATGATATTATTCTCAAGGAACCCTTGATTCGTGAGGCATTTCTCCGTGAATTCCTTTCCATTTTGCGAAGAACCTTCTATATGCACCAATGGCCTATCCCTAGGCTAGGAGACATCACTTCGCAAAGAACATCCCTTTGTGTAGCCTGTCCACTTTACCGAGCACCAGATCATCACATGGATTCTACATTTGAACCCCTTTTCTCTGTGACTCTTTTTCTCACGTGGACCTTCAGGTTTGCATGATTAAATTTCAAGGTCCCTTGGGTGATTCTTCCCGTTGCATTACTTTGCCTCATGCTTCTTCACATAGGTACGCTAATTAATATTTCTTCTTTACATAGCCATGATAATGTGGACCCCACCCCAAATGGATCACTCCATAACATCCCATTAAAATAGAATTTCTGACACCATCCTACCCTCAAAGGAGGATGGGTATCAATTATGTATTTCCTAAGGGTGCAAAGTGCACCCACCTCGTCTGAGCTACAAGATGTTAAACTGCCAAGCACAATCATCCCCAGCACATGATGTTAAATTGTGGCCTCACATCATGCATCATTCGCACGGTCCCCCATCACTGACATTATCCATGCCCATTGGTCTGTAAAGGAGTGAAATAACTCCTCTAATGGAATGAGATCCCCTTTATTGGAGCGGTGTTGGTCCATAGGGATAGGGAAACCACCATGGTGTGAGCCCCTAGATTTTCTTGTAGGAGGAAACACTCTTGCTCCTTCTATCTTCTTCCATGTGAAAGTCCAGAGGAGAAATTGGCATTAGGACCTTCATTATCTTGTCCCACTCCCATAGGGCTTTGTCTCCACCTGGGCCTCCACATTGGAGTAGGTCCCAATCTCAATCACATTGGGCTGCAGACAACACGCAATCCCCTGTTTCCCATTTGGGGTCACTAACCACGTATAAGCCCCCATTCCACTTCCCACAACTTCACTTTATATTATGTGATCATCAGGTCTTTGCTGCCTATTTATTCTCACACCAATCATGAATCACATGGGATTAGAGCAAGCACCAACCCTGAAATCCTCTTTGGGAAGCCTAGAGTGTAAGCCCTACACCTCTCTTGAACTATGTAGACATTGATCTTTGCCAAGACAAGGTATGTAAGAAGCCTCCCTCAGGTACAATACCAACACCCTTTAGTACCAACCATCTTCACATCAGTTCCCACTCTATCCCGAACTACATGGACTTTGATCCATGCCAAGGAAAGGTATGTAGTAAGATTTACTATGGTTCATTCCCAATGACCATTGGTCCTGACCATCTTCATATCGGTTCGCCAACTCACACCATCCCTATCTATGTAGACATTGATCCTTGCCAAGGCTAGATACATTGGAAGCCTCCCAGTGGTTCAAGCCCAAAAACTATTGGTACCGACTCCCCTTCACATTGGAACTCCTTCACCACGCATGACATTAAAATGAATTCCCCCCTTTTAATCCTGCATGACGTTAAAAAGCATCCACCATACCGAACCACATGGTCTTTGATCCTTGTCCCCTAGACAAGGTATGTTAGAAGCCTCCATGAGGTTCCAACCCATTCAGGTATAAGCCATTTTCAACCATATTCAGCGGTATGTTGTTGTTACGCCATCCAGCGGTAAGCCGTCGTCATCCCCATTTAGCGGTAATCCATTGTCAACCCTGTTCAGCGGTAAGCCGTTATCAACCCCATCCATCAGTAATCCATTGTGACCCCATCCAATGGTAATATATTATGACTCAATCCAGTGGTAATCTGTTGGGACCCCATTCAGCATTAAGCCGTTGTCAACCACATTCAGCGGTAAGCCGCTATCAACCCCATTCGGTAGTAAGCCGTTGTGACCCCCATTCTACACTAAGCCCTTTTCATCCCCATTCGATGGTATGCCATTGAATTCCCCAATCGATGGTAAGACTTTGTCAGATGAGCAATTCGAACTATGATTCCCATACATTGGGATACATAGGTGGACTCTTCATGACTCATGCTCGACTTCACCGTCATCCTCGAGTCGACTCCATCCCATTCTCCATCCACTTCACTTAATCATCCATTATCCATCTTGATTATTACCTGCGCCACCACATCATAGATAGATCATGAAAATTATCCTCTTCATTGATTCTAGAAGTAACCAGGTAACTAACCAGGTGACAGCTCTGGCATCAACGTTCCATCCAGGGGTTTCACCCATCTGATGCACCCTAGTCGGTGTTCCGATCAGTCCAATCTGTATCCGCTAAAGGTTAAACTCACGACATACCCTCTGTTAAACATTAGAATATGAGGAAAACCTCAGATACATTTGTTCGTCATATAATTCCCCGCATTCGACATGGGATACCTCGGGATTCTGCGCCCTCTAGAAGCCCAATAATAAGAGGAAAAACCCAGATGTGCTAGTGTTCCAGCATCCAGAAATTTCAATGATGTCCAACGTGACTACTACCCTGACTGAAGGTTTCTACCCTAACCGGACCCATTGGAATGTCTCGAAAGAAGCAGTGCAATTAACTGGGGTCCTTAATGATATGGAATTGGGACGGGTTTTCTGAACAATATCTTATGTCCATAATGGAGACCCAGACTAGGTGACGAGCTCTGAGGAGGAATCCACAGAAGGAAGAATCGACATCCCATCATCCCATTTCGATCAAGGAGAGGATGTCCTTGAATAAGTGAAAGATGTCTCCTGCCATTAGAAAGGAGGAATGTGGGGCCACAACGATACCGTCCTCAAATAGATAGACATGTGCCCCCTGATAAAAGTGTCGGAAACAGAAATGGTGAACCTGACATGAATTTCTTCTCCTCAATATGGAGATTAGTAGCGTTCAAGACATTAGTGGATTATCATGTCACCGGATCCAACTAACTGAGGCCGGGTCCCGCCATGTAAATAACAGGCCTAGCCTGAGACTCACCAGATTATGGGTCAATCAAAACATTAGACATCCCAGTGTGTGACGTTGTCATCATGGATCCATCTTACCCGTCTTGGAATACAGAATGGTGTTGGGGAACTAATCATCGATTCCTTTACATTCCACACTAATGGGTTAATCTCTCTCCATTTCAGGAACCAAGATACTTCAAGAATTCAATCACCACCCACCCACCAATGCAAGGTCCTGGAAAATTTCAATGCGACAGTATCATGCAGCTCTTCCACTTTTGTGGAAATCTCCACATCTACAAACATCATGAACCCACACCCTCTCTCCCCATCTGAATTCATTTAGCATAGGGTGATCAATGACCTTGTACACTGGTATGAGCAGGAGGGGATTATCCTGACACAAGATATGGCCCACCCGGATCTAGAGGCATATGCGACTCTTCACCACCACCACCCCCAAGTTCCACAAATGAAGCCACTACTACCTACTCCAACGTACAATCGTTTCGGGAGCCTCTCCCTGGAATGCCTCAAAAACTCTCTCCCCTTGCCGATAAGGTAGGGGATGTTTGGGCGTGCACTGTTGGGATACCAATTCAAGGCCCCCAATGAGGGCTCTCACTATACCACACCAGCACCTCAATCCGGTCCCATGATTCATGGAGCAGGTAAGCCATGCTTATGCACCATTGGCCTCAGTCTAGTTGACCCAACGCCAGCGTCGACCACAGTCCGAGGGGGATGCCTGCCAGGGGGTGTCAACATCAGCAACTACTGTGGCTCAGGAATCCACCAAAATATTCCATCAAATGCATGTGTATGTTTATCAGGGGGACTTGTATGCCTATCCCGGATCGAGTCCCCAACCACCCCACGGGTAGGCTGGGTCGACTCTCTCGGCCGCTAGTGCAGGTAGTGGTCGCCACCAGTACGAAGGGCCTCCCCATACTTCCACCATAGAGTACATAGGTTCTCCCCACTTCTAGGCTTATCATGGAGGTCCACATCACGCTACCCTCAGCCAGAATGAGGGACCTCCCCATGGTAGTGACACTCAGCATGGTTGTCTCTCCTGTGATCATTACATTGGGTATGGAGTTATTCCTCTTAACATGTACTACGGTGGTGGTGAACTCTCACACATGATCAATCTCTAGTATTGAGGGCCTCCCCAAGTCCTCACAATAGCTGGAGAAATTCCCCTTGCCTCAGAATTCAGAGGGGTGAAGGCCAGCTTAGCTTCACTAGCATCCGGCACAGAAGTCCTACCCATGTTCGACTCAACCAGTTTGAGCACCTTCCTCGCACTGATGTATCTTGGGGAAACACACATGGAGGTCCTACCCATTCTCCAATATGCTCAAGTAGAGATTCTACCCACTTCAGGACTTCCCAAGGAGCTCCACCCTGAGTCCCCTTTGATATCTATCTTGGTGCTCCTTGCACCCCATCTTACTCAGGCATGAATCCTCTATGACCCATCACGAGTACGGCTGAAGGTCCTCCCCGTTCCGAAAATCTATGCTATCCTAAAGAACCATGCTGGGGTAGGAGGTCAGTTAGTCTCCACCATAAAAAGAGAACTGAGAAGATTCAAACTAAGATCAAATCGTTTTGCTTCTCAGATTCCGAAGCGAAATACAACTCAACGATGGACCCCTCGCCTAGATCCTCCAGGTCAAGAGTTGGGGCAGGTACCAAGCGCATTAGCCTAATACTCCTAGAATGTGAGGTCCATCAGATTCCTACCTCCCTCCACAAGTATATCCTGGAAAAGGATAACAGGGCAGCTCCATAGGTTACAGTCACCAAATCACCTCCATCATCTCCAGACGCACTCTCTACCTCGACTAGATAACACGAAGAGATATTCTGGGGACCAATGGTGGATGAACAACATCGTGGTCCATCCCTAGAAGCCGTAGTAACTGCATCGGACACTATAGTAGTCAACCCATCTTACCGCGATGTCGTGGCTAAGTTATTTTACTCTTCGGAGGATAGCTCGAGATTCAGTAGTTTTCCAGCTCACTCGTCGTATTCTGCACCGGCCGGCCTACTGTCCCAACGGTCTGCTTCGGTACCACTACCCATATCATTGTCTCTTCCAATTGATGAGTGGGGCAGTGAAGGGCCAGACCCTGAATCCAAGCCCATGAGCTTATGTGATATCTTCACTACATACCACTTCCCTGATATGTTTTTGCCGATGGTAGCACCGAATTTCTGTGTTCCAAAATCACTCACCCAAGAGGAAGTTGAGTGTTTCCGCCAAACCCTCTGGGTGACACATTTTTTTTATCCTCATTAGTAGGTGGCTTACCCTAAGATCCAAGAGCATTTTGAGGATATTGGAGAACAATGTCATTTTGTAGATTTGGCCACACTCCCAGTGGCCCAGGGTCCTGAGTCACTTGGTCCTCATAAAGCCCTCTAGAAATGATGCATTCAAAGTTTTAGTGTTCACCGAATGATTATCCAACAGGATTCTCCCCACGTAAAGATCTGTGGTTGGGGGTAGTATGTTTCCATCCTCTTTAGTTCAGTCCAGTGAAACCCCAATTTTCCAAGAGACATTGAGGATATGCCTCTATGAAGAGTTGTAGTTAACATGGCCAATCTGCCAGTGGGCGAGAACAAGCGAGAGCTTCTTGGATAGGACCCACCCCTTGAGGGAGTCTCACACTTTTTGGATCTGTCATGATGTATTACTCGTCAAAAAATGAATCTGTTGGTTCTTCTCATGCCCTCCGAGGAAATTGTCCTCATTCGGAATTCCAATAAGGGAAAAGAATACCTTTGAGTCACAAAACCCTCTGACCAGTCTATCCTAGTGATGAAGGCAGAATACTACCCCCAAAAAGCTATGTTGCATCAGCAACTAGCCGAATAGAAGTAGGTGGTCGACATAATCCTTGTTGAACACGTTGCAGAGCGACGTCCAGACTACGGTGATCATAGACTAGGGCAGTAGGGGTTGGCACAACTACCCCTTGAAAAATTGCGTCCAGTTAACCCTGACCATCCTACCCATGCAGACAGGGTTGACGCTGAATCCTACGGCAAGCGGGAACAATATGTCTCTCCCAATCCCCCTGAACAGTGTGACAATCCTTGCGACCCAGCTTGGATTCCCCCATCTTCCCCACAGGTCATTCCACCAGCCGCTCCATGAGTCGTTGGGTGGATTTATCATGTTAAATAACCCTACAATGCACTAGTGGTCATGGATCCTCATCAAAACATGAACCCCCTCCCAGATGATCAGATTATGGCACTCATTTCCCTCATCGATGCATTAGAGGCTCAAAAAGTATAAATCCATCTATAAGGGAAGCCATATATGGCATGGGTGGATGATATGAAAGCACCCCCAGGTTTCAATAATCCCACATTTCCCCCTTAAATAGGACAGGGGACCCACCACAACACCTGGCCCACTTTATCTCAAGGTGTCTCCCCATGTTGGGATCTCTAGTCTAGCAAGAGGCCACCAAACTCCATCATTTTGTGCAGACATTGGAGGGGACAAACTTTGTCTGGTATAACCTTCTCCCCATCAGATTAGTAGCTAGTTGGGAATACCTCTGTAGGAAATTTCCCTACCAGTTCAGTTCTACAACTCGGAAGACAAAAATCGTGGACCACATCAAGTGCATGCAGAGTCTGGATGAGCACGTTGCCGACATTGTCACCCGGTGGAAGGGGCACACATACTCTCTGGACATGCTACTGAATGAGGATAAACTACTGAAAATGTGCATAGGGAATTTCTAGACAGAACTGGTCCCCTATTGTATCACCAATAACTATCCCATGTGATTTCGAAACTTTTTTGATAAGGACCGATGCCCAGAGGAAGCCTTACAGCAAGCTAAGCCATCATATCTATTTCCTCCTATAGTCTCCACGAGAAGGGCCTCTAGGGCTGATCCCTCCTTAGTGGACCAAATAGAGCCCCCCCCAACTGATTAGAATTGTTGTCAATAGAGCTGCCTCCACATCCTTATAGAGGCCCTCAACATCAGGCACAACCACCGGCCTAGCAGCGCCCACCTCAGAATCACCAGGTGCCCCTACGTGATGTGCCGCCACCACCCAGGTAGGAATACCAACTTCCACCTCCATAATGACCTCCTCCTACTCCTCATCAATGTCATGCTCCATGGGCCCCATTTCAATGCAAGAGAAACCGTACCTACTCGTTCAATAAGGCACATGTCCTCAGTTACTTCCATAGTGCCTTGGAGTAGGGGATTCAATGTTTTCCTGCGTGCGAAAGGCCAGGAGAGGCTAACCTTACTGATCGCCATAATTATTTCCCCTATCACTGTATCCTAAGGAACAGTCTAAAGAAATTATATGTGTTCAAAAACTGAATTAAAGACCAGTTAGATAACAACATAGTCCATTTAGGCCCATCTATGGCACAGGTGGCATACGTCTTCATGAGGCCAAACAGTAGTAGTGACAAATATTGTGAGTGGAATTAGGTTTCTAGTCCCAAGTTCCAGAAGTATGACCACTGGATGGCTTGTAAAATTGTCTCTTGTTCCCATGACATCATTTGGGCATGCCTTAATTTTACAGTGCCTTAAGAATCCGTAACTGCTCCTTGTACATCATCGCCACAGTTGTCCTCTTCCCAGAAGAGCAAACACATGCGACACAAGGGAATGAAAATCCCCCCCACCATTTCCATAATCATCCCGTAATCTCGGCGACTTCATGAACCGAGAGATAGAGATCCCTCCCCAAATCCATCCAGTAGTGGACGACTCATCGAGGGATTGTCACGTGTAGGCCTTGGTTAATACCGTAGAGCTGGTAAACCCCTACATGATTTCTGAAAATGAAGAGCGTCGGGCGGACCCTCCCAACGTCCATAGCCATCATCAGCGTCGACAGAGCCATGGATATATGAGCCATCAGAGTGCCTCGTCCATCACTTCCAGATAGTTTTTGCATGCTACCAAAACTAGGAAAAAATCTCAGTACAGATCTCATCATGTTCATCATTCTCATCTGGTGGCCTTAGGCTCACCTTCGCCGCCATTCGTGTTACTCGATCAGGAAGAGAAACTCTGACAATGTCTTGACCAACCACACCCTTCTACAAGATGGTCTCAATTGTCTGGCCCTCATCCGGTGGCCACTCTGCAGGCTTCAACTAGTGAGAAGAAGGATATTCCTAGTACTAGTCAGCCACTGGCCAAGTCAGTAGGGCCCACTATACCTCCTACCATAGAGCGACCTTTTATAAGATGAAGTTCATGCCTATCATGGATGTACGATGTTTTCAAGCATCTTTCAAGTATACCATCTAGGATCTCCATCCTCAAGGACATTTTATGATCGTCGGATATGCCTGAAGCCCTCACTAAGGCTTTAAGAAGCCACCTTCAGTATGACAAGCAGGTAGTACCTGCAAAAGCCTTTCCAGCTAAGGTGGTCAAGAATGCTGAATCCCATCATCTCTTCCTTTGGAGAATATGATGTATCTCTTATACAGGGGAACATTCACCCACTGAACATCACTGGTCAGTTCAATGGCATACAGGTTTTTCACTGTATTGTCAATAGGGGCTCTGGAATCAACATGTTCTCGACTAGAACATTGTGAAAACTAGGATTGTCTGAATATGATCAGAGTCCCACTGATCTATGAATTCAAGGTTATGACAAGATGAAACAGACACCGGTCGACAAGATCCAATTGAATGCCCAGTTTGGTGGAATACTTGCTAGCACCAAATTTATGGTTGTCTCCCAGGACACCGCTTACAACATGTTGATGGGGCGGCCATGGCTCTACCTTAATGCAGTGGTTCCCTCATAATACAATCAGTGCCTCAAGAAATACCTTAATGGTCGATTGGGAATGCATCAAGGTGATGCATCTACCATTGCCTCTTGTTAATCCCTCTACCTAGATGTCGACAACTACAAGAGAAATGTCAAACAGATTTGGACTAATAAGGTCGGGCATGCCAGGGCTACGACTGAAATGTAGATAGATCTAGATGTTGCCTAAATCATTCCAATCAACCGATTAGAGGCTAGGACCCCGGACATGGGAAAATTCTTTGTTATTTCTGGGACGAGGGGGAACACATTAACAAGACTATGCGATGCCTAAAGATCATATCGTACTCCTATACAAATCTGGATCAGTTGATCCCGAATCCTTCTACTCCCATAAGGTATTGGGATGTTCACCCCATAGTGATGGTAATACATCATACATGCTTGTTCCACTGGTCCATAATCAACCAGATCAATCTGACACACCACTATTGCTTTGATATCATCAAGCATGGACCCTTGGGATGAAAGCTAAATGGGTTCAAATTGAAAACCTTTATTGCTATGGTTGCAGCAGCACAAGAGTCCTCTAATGCGGTGTCCACTGCCGCTCAGGTGGGCACCAACCTCCCATTGGGATCTGTCAACTCATAAAGGAATCCTCCAACCAAGGATTCACCCTCCATAAGTGAAGAAGAGAATTTGAAGGATTCTCCCCTACCTTTGAGGAGGGCGTCTCTTCCATAGTCAATGAGTTGGTATATGTGAATCTCGGTAGCGAGGCAGACCCGAGACCCACATTGATCAGCGCCTCCATGCCCCATGAGGAGAAACAACAATACATAGACATCCTCAAACCACACCGTGATGTGTTCTCCTAGAGTTATGATCAGATACTGAGACAAGATCCTTAGTTATCCATCCACCGCCTCGGTCTCCCAACAAATCATCACGGGTTGAAACAACCTCCCTAGAAGATTTAGTATTCTCACGGTGCCCTGGTTGTGGCCCAAGATGATAAAATCATCAACAAAAATTTAATTAAGGAGGTCCATTACCCTAATGGATAGCCAAAATGTGCCCGTCATGAATAATAATAGACATATCAGAGTCTGCATTAATTTCTGGGATCTCAACCGTCACTATCTGAATGACGATATCCAACTTCTATTGACATAATTTTTGATCGAAGCTACAGCCGGATTCCAAGACCTCTCTTTTATGGATGGGTACTATGGGTACTACCATATCTGAATGGCCCTTGAGGAAGAGGTTTCTACAACCTTCAGGGTGCCACAAGTTACTTTTTGTTACCAATTTATGCCATTCGGTTTAAAGAATGAAGGTTCCACCTATCAGTGGGATATGTATCGCCTATTTAAGCAAATACTCCGAACATTGGATGAATGTTAAGTGGATGAGATGGTGGTCAAATCTCTCTAGCATCAAGACCATCTCAAAGACACTGATACAGTGTTTAGCTTCCTCTATTCCCATCACCTGATGATGATGCCATTTATGTGTTCCTTCGTTACCACCTCTGGAAGGTTTCTTGCATTCGTTTTTAGATACAGGGGCATTGATATCGACCCAAAGAAGATCAAGGACATTATCCATATGTATCATCTGAAAAAAATTGGAACATCGAGTCTTCCATGGCCACTTAGCCTACATATGCCAATTCATCACAAATTAAGCCAACAAGTGTAATCCCTTTTCTTGGCTCATGAAAAAAGGCACAATCAATGGGTGGGATGGAGAGTGTTAGACTGCATTCATGATGTTCAAGCAGTATCTTCCCTAGCCACAAATCCTAATGCAACCCATCTCTAGAAATCCACTGGTCCTTTATGTGACTTCCCTGGAATGATCTATCGGCACCCTCTCGCCCAGACAAACAATGAGGGGACGATGAACTGCCTCTACTACCTTAGCCGCATGCTCCTCGATATAGAGACCAAATACTACCCTATCAAAAATATCTTCCTTGCACTAGTATTTGTAGTACAGACTTCGTGACATTACTTGCATCATCATGAGGTCTAGCTAGTGTCCCGAGTAGATCCCCCGGATTACATCATCAAATGCCCCATGTTGGCAGGCAGTCTAGCTCGGTGGACAGTGATTCTCTCATAGTTGGACATCAGGTTTGTCTGTCAGATATTTATTAAGGGTTAAGCTCTAGCAGACATCCTTGCCTCCCACCCTTCTCTTTCTGACAAATCCTTGGATCTCAATTTCCCGGATGATGCAATCCTCTCGGTAGACCAAGCCATGTCGTGCTGGTAGAGGCACTTCTATGGTGCTTCTTAGAGCACCACAAAAAAGAATCCCAATGACCCCAGGCTAAACAGAGTTGGCCTAGGTATCATCTTCATTACCCCGACACAAGACACTCTTCCACACTCATTCTTGCTGTTATAAGGTTGCACCAACAATGAGGCGGAGTATCAGGCTCTCATCACCGACCTCAAGTTAGACCTCGAGATTGATGTGCCCTATTTGCATATGAAAGGGGACTTTGAACTAGTCATAAAGTAGACAAAAGGTGACTATGTCATTAGAAAGAAAGATCTCATACCATTGTTGGAATGAACTCTCCAGCTAATGTCTTAGTTACCATCTCGGCCCGAAGTAACTCATGACCCCTGATCTCAGAATGGTCGAGCTGATGCCTTGGCCAGCCTAGCTGCATCACTTGTGGAGACTGAGAAGGATGATCTGATTATCATCATGGGACACTGGAGAGTCATTCCTCCTATCAACCTAGATGAATATGTAGACCAATAGTTGAGACACTTTACTACCAGAGCCTCCATGTCATGACCCTCTGGTCCGCTAGATGCAGTGATAGAAGTGAATCCCGACTAGAGATCCCCCTCTTACAAGTATCTCCAATATGGTTACCTCCCTGCTGATCTAGCTGAGAACGAGAGAATCCAATGCCTCACATTGCAGTTCACCCTCAAGGATGTCCCTAGCCATGATCAGATACTCTAATAGCACATGTTTTATGGGGTTCTCCTCCATTGCATTCATGGAGTCAGGATTTCTCAGGTCATGCAAGGGATTCACGCCAGTTCTGATAGGGAGCATCAGACTGGGCCGAAATTATGCCCCTAGATCCAGATACTGGGGTACTATTGGCCCTCCATCATCCATGACTGCATCGAGTTCGTCGAGGTATTCCATTAATGCCAAATCCATGCTAACATTATTCATCGGCCTCCAGAGCCTCTCCACTCCACCAAGTACTCTTAGCCATTTGTGGTATGTGGAATCGGTGTTATGGGACCATATCCATCGGCAAAATCTCACCAGTTTAGGTTCATCGTAATTGCTACAGATTTCATATTCAAGTGGTCAAAGGTATTTTTGCACTAGGAGGTCAAGGCATGTTGCATTGTTAACCCTGTGAGTTCCAACATCATTTACCAATTCGGAGTCTCTCACACCATCCTCACCGATAACGGTATGAACATCCGAGAAGATGAGCTGAAGAAACATTATGCTAAGTACAAAATCCATTCGAACCATACCTCCCACTATCACACATATGTAAATGGACAGATGTAGGAATTCAACAAAACCCTCTCCAATATTCTACAGAAAATGGTTGTCAGAATAAGAAGAGTTTGTGGGACAAGATCCCCAATGCCCTCTGAACATACAAGACGATGACTAATAATTCCACCCAGGTGACCCCATATTCCTTGGTTTATGGGATAAAATCTATCTTTCTCATCGTGATTCAATTTCCCTCATTGCACAAAACTGTCTATGGTTAGCAAGATCAAGATAAAGTAGCTGAAATCCGTCAGGCTGAGTTGGAAGTGCTCGATGAGAATAAGCTTTGTGCCCTATACAATCTGGAATGGCATCAAAACAAGATAGCTAGAGCATTAAACAAGAATGTTCGACTCCACTATTTCTTGATAGGTGACTTGATATTGTCCTTGAGGGAACCAATGATACCTAGCAGTAGACCACCCATGTCGGAACCCAAATGGGAAGGACCTTACATCATTCACAAGCATTATCCCAATGGAGTATACTAGCTAGTTACAATGGATGGTTAGAGTATAACTCCTCCCACCAATGTCATGTTCCTCAAGAAATACTTTTCAGAAGTCCCTACGGTCCTGCACGACCTTAAAATTTATTGTCTTGCATGTCCCCAAACTGTGTGATGGTCCTGCATGACCCTAAACTGCATTATGGTCCTTAATGAACTTAAACGGTACGGTCCTATATAACCTTAAACTGTACGGTCCTAACTGACTTTAACTGTGTGTCATATTTCAATAAATTAAAATACATCTCAAGAACTACATATTACTTGATTCCCACCCCCACAAGATACGTAGGAATTGTTAAATTCCTCATCATGATTCCATCCCCAGTTTCCTCTTTGAATATCCCCTCATGGGCATAGTTCTTTTGGAGGATCTACCATGGCATCATGTGGGATTCTTTGGCCCCACCCCTGTCATGGTTACAATGATTGCAGGATGTACCCGTCTGCATTCTTAAAATCCTCCCAAGACCTTACCATATGACGCTAAACTACATGGCCCTTCCAGAACTACGTGTGGCTTGATTCCCATCCTCATGGGATACATAGAACAGCCTAGACATATCATTTGTAGGCCCAACCACAAACTCCAGGACCTCCCATTGAGATGGAATAGATGGTGTGATGTAGGGTTTTTTCCCTCATTCAAATCAAGTTCATCATGATCATACCATGTATCCCTCTTTTCTAAAGATCTCTATCTCTTCTTTTGTCTAACTTTATTTTAAATTTAACATGTGCATTTATGGTCCACACACCCCATTACTTGGGTTCCCATTATCATTCACATCTAAAGGGACCCCCAAATGGAATGGATTCTAGGCCAAAGGGATCTCCTACCATTACGAGCCAATTTCCATGAGGGTTTCAGATGGAAAATCGATACATATCTTATGATGAAAATATGTTCAGCGGTCAACACTCATTTGTTGTTCCCATTTCAATTCACATGATATAGGTGTTTGGATTCAAATCCTATAAACATAAAATATTTGTCGTTGTCACCACCCCCATATGTCCCAAATATGGAGTGTAGTGGTTCATTCTACCCCACCATCTCTCAGAATATTGACATGCCTTGAGTAAGAGTGTAAATCCAGCTAGCGGACCCTCATGTGAAGGGGAGATCCTAGTCCCCATCCATGTTTCCCACAAAAATAATTGACCAAGAGGTCTTAAGAGTTATGAAGGCAATGCCCACATGTGAAATCATTTGTCTATAATTGGTTTGGATGCCCAGCCCCAGGTCCGTCGACACCTTCGACCCCTGGTCTAAGTTCTCATTTAGGATTGTGTGGTGCGGTATGAACTCACGTCCTCATTCACTTTGGGATATTTCGCCAAGCCACAAATATCCACTTGAGACATCCCTCCCATCATTTATCATCCATCCTATGAGAATAGGACCATTCATGATTCCCGAGCCCTCTCATTTGGGTTTCCATCACCTTCTATATACAAAGCCCCCCCGAATGGTATGGATGCTAGGCCTAAGGGCCTCTTACCATTACGGGAAAACTTCCTCAAGTATTTCAAATGAAAAATTGATACAAGTCCCATGTTGTGAGTATCATCAATGGTCGACACTCAGTGGTTTTCCCCGAATTCATTTTACACATGTGTGGATACTTCTTTGCAAATCTGTTCAACAATGGTCCTCTATAATTGTGGTCATTTTGGGGGCATCCATAGGCATGATGATTCTCCCTCTCTATCCCACACATATGAAATTAATGTAGGCATACACGGTTTGAGCTCTATGACCCTACACTTATATCTCCTTCTTCCTCACTATAAGACGTTAAACTATAAGAAGGCCATGACATTCTTTCCATAGCACAGCCTCATGCCCCTTGGCCTTTTCGGGCCCCTGGCCTAGGTTCTCACTTAGGGTTGTACAATGTGGTGTGGGATCATGTCCTCATTCACTTTGGGTTACTCACTATAACGTATGCATCCCTAGATGAGATAACTTTCCCCTATCATTGTCCTTACCGTCGGGACATTAAACTATACGACAACCCCAGAACTACGTATATCTTGATTTCTGTCCTCATGGGATATGTAGGACTGCCCGAATGTCTTGTCTACGGGTCCATCCACATATCTTAGAAAGCTCTCTATCATTTTAGCCACTTAGACCATGTTCTTCCAGAAGTGGTGTATACAATGTGGTATGGGATTATGTCCTCATTCATGTCGGGTTTATAACAACCACAACACATACCTCTCTATCTCTATTGAGTGGCCTTCGCTCCCTTTACCTGCTCTCATCTCTTTGAGTTAGCTTCCATTAAGTCTGGTCCCTCAGCCGTCTTCAGTGATTCACCAATTTCACATTGAGTACTCTACTCTAGAACCCATAGTGTCAGATTCTACCTAGACATGATTTCACCCACATTTTAGGCTTCTTGTTCCCCTTTATTTGGGCATCCATTATTTTTCACATCCGAAGGGACCCCCAAATGGAATGGATTCTAGGCCTAAGGGCTCTCCTACAATTATGGGCCAATTCCCTCTAAGGTTTCTAATAATAAATCGATACAAGTCCTGCATTGCTAATATGGTCAGCGATCAACGCTCATTTTTTGTTCCCATATAAGGCCACGTGATATATATGTTGTGTTTTGAAAATGGTCACCAGTTATCCCCCATATTCATGAAAACCCATTCAATCCTTGAATGTTGGTTACATGATTCCCATTATTGTTCACCCTATAATGTCCAAATGGAATTTTGATGCTCCTGACACTATCCCTCAGTGTGCATTTCCATATTAGGAGGACAAAGTCACATTAAGGCATCATTCAGAGCTCCGTACCAACTACCCTTTATCATGCATTCCATGTATTGCAAAAAACCTCTTCTGCCCTTGTTTCTTACACCGAGATTAACTAATTTGGGCTTATGAATTGGATAGAGGTCTATGCCTACTTGGAAGGATTCTGCCTCTCAAAGGTCCGAGCTCTAAGACCATAAACTAAGATCTCTTTTAGAACTACGTACGACTTGATTCCCATTCCCATGAGATATGTAGGAATTCCTAGCCATCACATATTTTGGTATAGATTGAGTTCCACTAATTTATCTCTTATATGCTTCTTTCTAGGCCCTAGGTCTTATAGGACTGCGTGATGTGGCGTGTGGGGGATTATGTCTTCATTTATGTCGGGTTTACAATTCCCACATCATCTAATCCCCTTTCTAGGATATAGTACCCCTACTTCTTATCCTGCATGGCATTAAACTATATGTTGTCCCACTTGATGTTAAAAGGAACCTTCAATAACTATGTTTGGATTGATTTCCATCTTCATGGGAAACGTAGGAACAACCAGACATCTTGTCTTCGTGTCCCGCTCAACTGAGAGCTAGCCTCTCCTATCCCATATCCTCTAACATTTTCTAGCCCTTTGGTCAAAGGTTTCCTCCTCAAAATCATGCACTATATGATGTGGACCTCATCCTCATTCATGTCGGGTATGCATTATCATGTCATTCACATTACCTCTTGAACCGCGTCTCTCCTATATATGTCAGAGCCATATGAATTTAAACTATGATGCCTAGCCCCACAAGATTTTAAACTGTTATGTTTATACCACAGGACATTGAATTGCCTGGCTGGTCCTATCACATGATCCAAAAACTGGGCCATTATCATCATGGCCACACAATGAAAAACGGAACTACACTGTGATATCCTCACTCCAGGGGAATCATTTTTGGTATCAGTCAAAAACCATAAAATATGTCAATTCCTGCACATGGCTTGATTCTTGGGGTGATTCCAGGACATTCTATCCTAGGTCCATCTGTCATGAAAAAAAAACACTCATTCATCCTAATGGACAAAAAATATCTATCAAATACCACTTCTTTTTGTGCAAGGGACAGAACTGCACAACCTTATCATCTCCGATACTAGTATCCTACCATTCCATCCCTAGAACTATGCATGGCTTGATTCTTATACAAATAGAATACATATGAACACCCATTCATTTTTCCCTAGGTCCATAATAACATTAGTTTTCAATACCTCAACCTAAAACCTCCCCAAAGAACACATGGTGATTTGGAATCCAGGTCCCCATTCATGTCGAGTTTCTAAATTACCCCACCATGTGTATCCCACATTCCCTATCAAACCTGGTCCATGTTCTATGACCATAAACTAAGATAACTTTTCATCCTTGCCGCATGATGTTAATCTTCATAACATCTGCCAGAACTACATATGGCTTCATTCCCATCTTAACGGGATACGTAGGAATGCCCAAAAACATTGTCTCTGGGTCCATCCTTATGAATCTAAAATCTTGTCCTCACTTTCGGTCCCTCGGCCCGAACTCTCTTGGGAACACGTGGTGTAGCAAGTACCTCATGCATCTTTATTCACACCGGGTTTTTGAAATAGAGGTACAGTGTTTCCCCATGTCTTTTCCTAAATAGGTTTGAGTTCTATGACCCTAAACTAAGTTCTCTATATGGTAAATACATGTTGGGTTCGGCTACTTCGCTTCCCTCCCCCTAATAAATTAAATCAAGCCCCCTCAATGGCTCATCCTATGACCATTAATCTAGAAGCATGCAACCTTAGTACCCATTTCCTTGGAGGGGGCTCGACTCTCTCTATATGATATGTCTTATTGTCATACTCAGATGCATTGTGGTAGTGCCTAATGTATAGAATTTCTACAGGGACATTCTCTCATTACATGTCCAAGTTTTGTGAGCCCGTTATTTGGATCCTCATCCTATTCCACGTCTGAAAGGACCCCCTTTGCGGCCTAGTCCCATTCCAAATTGGCTTGCCTACCATCCTGGGCCAACGTCCCTCAGGACCTCAGATAAAATTTGCGACAGGTCCCATGTTTTGAACATGGTTAGCGCTCAACCCTCATTTGTTTTTCCCCATTCAAGGCTAACATGATATGGGTGCTGTATTTTGAACACTGTCAACATTTATCCTCTATTATCATATTACCTTCATTGTAGACCCTATCTCGTGCATCATGATTCACATATTCTTACATTCTTTTATTGAATTGGAATTCCAACATACATGGCTTTTCTCCTCCGTGCATATGTGTGCATTATATGGGACGGTCAGTATCATTAGGACATTGTTTACCTAGTGTCCCATCACACCTAACATGTTCCTTCCTATGTCAGAAATTTCCCATCACTACTTCTTGTTTCCCACTTCGAGCATGACTCACGTGGGCCTAGTAGTTCTGATAGTACGTGTACGGGTGTAGCCATGCCGCACATGCCATCCTTCATCGCACATGATGTTAAATTGTGCCCACAGAACTATGTGCGACTTGATTTCCATCTAAATGGGGTACATAGGAATCCTCGAATACTTTGATTTGGGCCTAGCCTAACTTTCACTTTTGGGCCCTTGACCTAATGAACTTTCTTCTAGGATATGTGGTGAGGTGATGACTCCTTATCTCCTCATTCACATCGTGTTTTATAGCTACTGCACCACAAAATCCCTTCCAAGGATACTCCCTTTCACTCTTCATCCTATCATATAATGTTAAACTACACGAGTCCATTTGTCCTCAACGCATGACACGAAACTACGATTCTACCCTGAACATGTTTTGGATGCCCCGTGTTAATAATGGGATTCACCATATCCCTTAACAAATAGGGCTTTCATGGAAGTATGTTTGATCCATGATCAAACAGATACGCCAACCTAATGTTCCATTATCATGGTGGTCTTATTTCAAGAGTGTTGGACTCCATTTGAACAACCCATCACTCCAACTCCATGCTTTGCATGCCCTTCATTCGGACCCTCATCTTATTTCACTTCTATGGGAACCCCCTAACAATATTGATGCCGGACCTATGTCTCTCCCACTGTCCTAGGCCAACGTTTGAGAAGAAAAATGGATAAAATTTTGAGTGAGGACCCATGTTTCGAACATGGTTAGCGGCCAGCCCTCATTTGTTATCCCCATTTCAGGATAAAACAATAGAATTCTGTGTTTCAAACACGTCCAACAATTATTCTTTATTATCATTCCATCCTATAGTATTCCATATTTTTGGGTACCGTGATTCAAACATTCCACTCCACAATGTTCAGATTATTTCCAACACCCCTGGCATTACCCAGCGCGTTCACTAGTGAAAACTGGGAATAAGATGGTTCGACTATTTTGAGGTCCTCATCCTCTAGCTAGCCCTTACCATTTCTTTACAAAAATCTGGATTGGCTGTTCATAACCCCCAGATTCCCGAAGTTTGAATTGAACTCTAAAATTTGGGTGGAATAATAAGGTGGTCATCCCTTGTTCCTCACCGGGCCCGACCCACATGAGTTTAGGGGTTGATCGCCAGATGCTCCCAAAATATGACGGAAAAGCAATAAAACAATATAAATAATGGAACTCATGCATGAAATTGGCACAAAACAATCAAAGCATGAAAGTACATTTGAGGGTTTTCAATCCTTACAATACCCGAGGGTCGATCCCTCCCATGGATGGATAAACCCTGTCAAAAGAGCATTGCAGCTCCACCACCCTTTGACTTGTGGAATCCATGATTGGTTGTCGCCTATTAATCTCCTTCTCCTCGACAATTATGGGTTGAAATTCGTTATCCATGATTTGGGCCCTCTCTACATTGGTCTAAATGATAGTCATTTCTACAGAGGATAGCATCATGCGCTATACGACCTCTACCAGCTGGGCCTTCAACCACAATATTAACTCCAATTGTGCATTGAGGGAGGCTGAGGGATCATCTTTCCAGATGTGCAGCTGTTGAACCTCATTTTCAGCCTCCTGAAGCATCTTGATATTCACCGCTTTCCCCCGCTGCCAGCCCACAACGAGGCCACGGTCATTCTCCCAAATCTTCTCCGCCAGAAGATCTCAGATGAGCATATGGGGATGCTGGGCATCCACTCCCCCTGGCCACAATACTTGCAGCAGAGAACAAAGCCTATCCATCTCATCTTTCCATTATATTTGGGGGGGTGTCATCAATGAATTTCTTGATTAGCTTCCATGATTGGTGAAAAACTATTTTTCTATCCTCTTCATTAGAGGTCGTCTTGTCCCAGTCGGCGTGGTTGTAGGCTCATATGTGGGTAATGCCTTCAAGAAATCGTCTTTAGGGTCCATATCTGGTGTTTTATTGGCTATGGTAGGGCCTGAGCTGTCCGATCGATCCTCATCATCGGATCTCACCTCAATGATCTCGGTTTCATCCCTGATTATAGTCCCACTAGTGATTGGGAGTTCCACTGCATGGTCATTCTGGATCTCCACCTCCATGATCACTAGCATTCCCCTGGGAAAGAGACTGTCAGAAGTCCAAAACAACCCCACCAAGGCAGCCCACACCATCTCAAGAACTATGCATTCTAATAGGGGAACATATGTCTTTAGCCCTGTCAATGAGTGGCAGTCCTGAATTGCGTGAAGGAATCTTATAGAGTTTGAACTCTCAGTCTCGTTCCTGGTCTCTTTCTATGGGGACCACAAGACATGGCCCTCTGTGTATTATTGGGATGTCTAAAAACTCCAGCGGTGCCATATCGGGTGCCCTGGCCCCACTAGGTGCACTAATCGCCATAGCAGTGGGTTCGAATCCTGAAGGCCCTGCATCTGCATCTACTATAGGAAGGGAGTGGTTTCGGTGTATGAGGTTCTTCTGCACAGTTCAAATATGACTGAGGAATTCTATATGACCAATAAATAGACCCTGAGGAAGGGGATTATGATGTTACCTCACGTGCCTCTACAAATTCCTCATGATTCAAGCCTCGATCACCATCTTCACCTTCCTACAATGGTCTCCCTCTACCGGCCTCCTCCCCCCAAGAGGACTCATCTGATTCTTTTGGAAGAGGAAAGCGCTCTCTCATTTCATCAGTGGACAACTATAGAGGGTTCGTTCGATCAAACAATACCTTCAACCAATATGTCATTGGATGCGAGGCACCCCGAGAGTGGAAAAAATACATGAACTCACTCAGGTACAGTTCTGCCTCCTCCTAGGATACTACAAAGCCGGCCCTGAGAGGGACAATTTCTAGAAAGTCCACAACAAGATTGTTCAAGTGTTTCCACATCTCAGATGGGCCGAGGAATTGCCTATTGACATCCAAGATATCCCGGGGCTCCGGGAATGCGGCATTATCCAACATGTATATATGGTGCACCCGCTTCCCTGGAGCCTGGGTGGATATTCTATGGAATCTTCTCGGTGTCCTCCCCTCTGGATAACACTGTTCTACTGGGACCACCGGGTCCGCTACCATTGCTAGATCCGCTACCGCTGCCTCCCCCTCAACCAATACATGACTCGCCTCCATAGTAGCCCCACCACCGTGGGATGTCCTTGCAACCTTCCAACCCCAGCCTCGAGGTTGGGGAGGCAAGACATCACCATTCCAAATGGTTGGATACTTTAGCATCTCCCCCGGGTAGGCCACCTCCCAGCTATTGGAATAATACATCACTAACCCAGAAACTATCGTGTGTGGAGGCAGCTCGTTCCACATCATTCCATCCTCCCATGTGAACATGAGCCACACCTGTCTCATCACACATAGATGTTCCTCATGGTTCACCACTAAATAGTCTTGTGGGGTTAGCCACTGCATAAAAAGAAATTACCTAGCAAATCAGTGTGGTGTGTACGGCTCGTAGAGAGGCTCACAGTCTACTCTAGTCACCAGAACATCACCTCGAAAGGCCAAGAGATAGGACTGGTGCTCTTCTATTCCTTTTCCATCATCAATAAAAGTGCCTATTTGTTGCGGGAACAGATGAAAGTTGAATTTATCTATCCTATAGATGTGGTTTAGTAGACATTGGACAATCATTTTGGTAGGAATCCTCCCCATAGAATTTAGAATGGACAGGCGAAAGTTTGATCCTGGAGGGGAGATGGGGTTCTTATATTCCTTGGCTCACCTGACGTGTGCCACTATCCACCCATACAAGAGGTGGAATGGCCCACCTATAATTTGTGGCATCTTCCCCTCACTGATATGCCACAACATCTTGTACATCTTGGCAAGAATCAGGATTCCGAGGTTCACCCACCCTCATATGGCCAACATGGATTCATTCATAAATGTGATTGGTCACACACCAATGTTTGTATCCCTCACCAGCAGGATCCAACCGCAGATAAGAACTGCGATGAATGCCTCCTACCTAAATACTGGTTACTACTCAGTGTTGACACTAAACCCATAGGTTTTCCACTGGCTATCCTCCAAGAGATACCATTTTGAGTGCCCCTTCCCCGTTGATCCCCCATCTATCATGTACGAGGCCTCACCGGGAACTATCTATTTTCTGAGAAGTTCTTAAACTATTTGACCAACTATTTGAAGTGGACGTCTCTTGCTTCTTCCTTGTCCTCTCCCAGAACCAGCTCTATCAGTGCCCTCACCAAAGGGGTCATTTTCTCAGGTTCCCCCAATAAAATCAAAACATGGAGGAATTCATCATACATCACCCCCAGTATTTGGGACACTGAGACCTGGTGCCCGTCCCAAAAATTGATTCCAACCTCCCTGTGGTGTAAGTGGAAGTTATTGGTCCTCGATGAACAGCTACTCAACAACACCGAAATTTATTTCTTCTTTGGGTAGATTTGAAATTAAGAGGCACAAGCCTTCTCATAGATTCCCACTACCCTCAGCTCTTCCCCAAACTCTTCACAAGGCACCTACCCAGTAGGCCCAAGCCCAGTCATCAGTGATGTTTCTGCCCATGTGTAAATCCCACTCATCAGTCCATCCCTTCCCCAGGTTCCTTAGAGTAGCCTTCAAGATCTTCTGGTACAGAGGGGGGATGTCTCCATTTTCAATTACCTCCCATAAACATTTTGAAAATGGTTGTACATTCCATCAGCAATAACAGGTGTGAAGTTCTCTTAGGCATGGCCATCAGCCGCCCTGAACAACTGGTGCTGGCACGACGTGCTCCTAAACCAGTAATCTAGATCACCAAAACATTCATAAGGGAAGACGAAATCATCCCTTATCCCAAATCCATACATCAGATGCCTCTTACATAGAGGATAGTTCCTCTGGAATTCCGATAGTCGCTCCACCAGTGAATCATTGTTAGAGTGGCTCCGTATCAACTCCCTTAAAACCATGTTATTCACTATTTCCTCCATTGGGGTTGCATCCGTAAGGACCCCCTAGCATCCTCCTTATAATCTATTCAGTTTTCAATTTATGCGTTCTTTGAGTTTGGTTCTCGAAGCACTTTGGCAGAGCGAGACATCGGAGCTCGGTTGTGAAGGATGTTCACGAAGTCCTGCACCGACCTTCAGACATAGTTCATAAAGCACACTAACGCGAAGTCAAAGACTCACTGTGCACTGCAAATAAGAATGCCGGATTCACTGATAGAAATGATGGAGTATGCATAGCTTTGGGAATTTAGAGAGCTAAAAGCCAAAAATGTGGAGAAGAGAAGGATCAAAAGAGAGGTCAACTCCCAGATTTATAGTCGAGGAGCACAGATGCTTTGTGACACGCCTGATCCGTGGTGAGCATCGCGACGTTCTATCTCATGCATGCTTCTCCACCTAAAAACCCCCCTTCACGAGTCACCTTCACGATTGACTGAGGAATTTTGGCGGTTGACCCTCAGAATTTGTCCCTTTTTCTCCCCTCAGCTCGAAGTCTGGGGGGGGGGAGTTGTCGGCCCAAAAATTTTGGAAGAACAAGAACAAATGGAAAGCATTAGAGGATACCTCACAAAGTCCATTCACGGACTCCCCATGGCCCCATGGACGGTGCCCAGATCCCTCTTTGCAAAGCCACAGTGGAGCAAGGAGGCGGGATGCTCTGTGAACCGATTTGACATTCACAAACCCACTGCAGAGCAAGGAGGTAGGATGCTCTGCGGATATATTTTATGTTTGTGATCCCACCATGGAGCAAGGATATGGGATGCTCCATGAATCGATTTGACATTCACAAACCCACTATAGAGTAAGGAGGCAGGATTCTCTGCGAACCGCTTTCACGTTCCCAAACCCACCATGGAGCAAAGAGTCGAGATGCTCCATGAACCAATTTGATGTTCGCAAACCCACCGTGGAGCAAGAGGGTGTGATGGAGGGTAAATTCATGGAATATGGTAATAAATTTAATGTAAATATAAATCTATAAGTTCAAATAATTCATTATGTCTCATAAAGTGTATGTGAATTATCCAAGTCAACTCTGTGTGGAGTGTCAAAACAGGTGTGCAACAAGGCCTCATTGGCATTAACTAGGTTATGATATGGTTAATACAAAATCCACTATTTTGGGGTTACAACCCCTAGGTACCTATATGATATATACACATATAATTGTATTATCTAGACCTGTATTTGATTTCATGGAAAACCACTCACAAGTTTTTTGACAAATTTATGTTGGTTTTATGGCTATGGGAAATCTTGAGCACTAGAATCACCTATAAACGTAGTGTAATGAGAGATAGTGGTAGTATCAAATGGATAAAATAGTAAATAAATTGTAAAATTGATGCATAATAACATTTTCTATTGATATGAAAATGAATTTTAAAAGGATAAAAAAGATAATAGAAATATGGGGCGATGAATAATTATTTAGACAAAGTAATTACTTAAAAAAGGAAAGAACAAGGAAAAAAATCATGAAAAATATATTGAATGTATGATAATAAAATAGGATAATAATAATCGATGTATATGAAATATTAATATTAAATGAAATTATAACAAATATATTTTACATTGAAATGATAGACGAGGTTGAGGAAACCCTTTCCTCTCTTGAGGTTATTAGTATAGAGCTGACCCTTAAAACCAAAAATACTCTTCAATATTAAAGATGAATAAATTTATGAGACTCATAGTTAGACGGTTAATGGTGTAACATATAATTTTTTTGTGACATAATTAGAATAATGGGTTGTTATTTATACTTGAGGATGAGTGGTTTAATGAGATTAAATTATGAATATTTAGTTATTAAGGTCAACCAAATCTGGGTGGAATTAATTTTAATGAATTTGGTGGATATTTATTGTTAAAAATGTTTTTAGAAGTTATGTAAATTATTAAAATAATATTTTATGTTGTGGTATTTAGGTATTTTAGGCCATTAACTGTTAATTTCAATCATGTACTATATTTTACCTTCATTACAGCAACAATTTTTTTGTTAGGATAAATTTCCAGTGGCTTAACATATAAATTTAAATTATTAGAAAGATTTAGAACATAAAATTAAAAAAACTAAATCTATTTTAATTGATTTAATTTATATAAGTGAAAAAAATTATTTTTAATATTATATTCATGTAACACATAAAAAAATTCATTTATAAAATAAAAAATCATTTTTCTGACATGTTA
The DNA here is from genome assembly GCA_963277665.1 of Viscum album. NCBI lineage: Eukaryota > Viridiplantae > Streptophyta > Magnoliopsida > Santalales > Viscaceae > Viscum > Viscum album. The sequence continues at coordinate 157,627,258 of OY728138.1, forward strand.
AGCATGTGTTTATAAATGTAAGGAATTATGTAACATATTATTATATAAATAAAATTTGATCTATGATAAGAAGTAATAAAACTTAAAATTTTTTATATCAATTTTATATCATAAGAGTGAGGGTATTTCATAAAAAAACTCCTTATTTTCACTATTTACCCCAAACATCATCTTTTTTAGAAGATCAACATAAATTTATCCTAATATAATTATTATGTGTTAACTCCAAAAAAATATTTATTTTATAAAAATTAATCTCTAAATAAGGTTATTTTAATTTTTAAATAAAAAATTATATTTGTAGAAAATTAGCAGTTTTCATAACAAAATAATCTATCTTTCCTTTATAAACATTACATAGTACTTCGTTAATTTATATTATATTATGACTTTGTTTTGTAGGATAATTTCATGAAAAGGAAAATTATTTAAAATTTATAAATTTCCCACAAATATAATTTTAATGGAAATTAAATATTTTTTTAGCTTTATAAAATTCAATCTTATAATAATCCCAACTACCAAATTATTGCGCAACGAATTATAATGACCAACTATATTATTGATTAATGATCATAATGACTATCATCCATATTATCATATGTTTTTATTGCTGAATGACAATATTTCTCTATAAATAAACCATATTTATAATTTCATCATTCACTAATTCACCTATAAACGTTCTTAAACATCCTTTGATTATTTTAATCCTTTACCATATGATTGTCTCTATTTTAATAGTCATTATTGAATGAGTAATATTTATGGTGGAATTAAATACTATGGAGTTTTTTGGGGAAGGTATAATTTTTCTATGTGTATATACATTTATTATTCCTAGTTGTAGTAGTTCATATCAACACATGATGTGAATGTTCTTATAAAATGCAATAGTACTAGCATGTGATCATAATAAAATATTCATTATATAATAATAATAATTCTATTAGTAACAAAAAGAAATTTACTCGTGATGAAATTCTCTCCCCTTAAATAAATTGCATCCTCACAATTTTACTCATTTAATGAAACAAACAAAACCCATATTTTAACTTAATTGTTTTCTATTGAAAGGAACCATTATAAATACAAATAATATGTTAATACTCTGAGATCATAATAGTTATTCATTAACAATTATACTAGAGAAATTAGTAATATATCTAAAGCCCTGTACCAAAATATTACGAATCATAATTACCAAAAGTAACCAAACTTATGTATGATACTAACTAAGATATCCCAAATTTTAAATTATAGATCTATTGATAAATATAAATACATTTTAATAAATCATGTGAATTATCAAAACTCCAAGGATAAAAAGTTTGGTGACATTGGGAACAACATATATTAATAAATAAACACATGATAAGATAGAAACATCTTACCTAAAGTTTCTCTACACATGTAGTTCTCTTATATATATCCCCTTCATTGACATTCTAGTGGAAATTGGGAGACATAAAAAAGGGTGAGATATAAATTCCAATTAGGGATAAAAAATAAAATGTAGAAAAATAAACATCATGGTCAAAACATGAAGCATGATATGTTAACATGAACATGAGGAAAAGAGTCACAACATAATCATAAGAATATGTGGAATAATATTATCATAAGTACATGAGGCATTACATGGAAATGTTGGTACAAAAACAATGGATAAAATCATAAAAATATCACTATAGAGAATATCTATGGTGTTATAAAACACATTAAAAAGGATTTTGAACTAGGTATCATAAGAAATTACCCCAGAATACTAAAAAGGCATCATGAACATGTAATTTCAAATGATTAATTCCTTACCTAATTCATTGAGTCCTATCAGGGTGCACCCAACATATGCCTTAATTATTGTGTTCCATATAAGAATAATATGCAATAATCCATAAAATATCATAGTATTAGCCCTTAAAAAAGAAACAATTATCCTATAAAAGTGATTACCACTCTATGTTAATACCATTCATCTAAGTTAATGATTTATAAGATATTTAAACTATTTAGATAAAATTTTTATATGATTTAGTCAGTAATTTACATAGTCAATAGATGGATGAGTATCAAGGTAAATACCATAAAATTAGAATAAGATTAAAAAAGTTATCTAAAAAGAAAAAGGCAATGGAAAGAATGTTATTCATAGATGATGATACGGAAAGATAAATATGGTGATGGTTCATTCCCAGTAGAAATCTCATTTCCACCATAAAATTTATTCATATTTACATTGAAATATAATATAAATGAAAAAAATACTTTAGAAATATGGATAGTGATACAGAACATAATCATTGGTTATAAATCATCCATGAAAGAATACATTTCAAAGGATTAATTTTGGTTATTTGGGTGAGTATCAAATAATAGACTTTAGACTACATTGGAAAATCAAACTATAGAGGGGTTTTCCCCAAATTAAGTAATTATAACAAGTTGTGATGGAGGTTAATTTCATATAATAGGGATTTAAATTGAATTAAATTCTTAATACATATATTTTTATCCTTTATTATGGTTGAAAAAGATCTTCTGAATTATCCCAAGAAAATTCCCCGAGAGTGTAAAATTGGGTGTGCAGTAAGGACTCTTTATTGTGAACCAGGTTATGATTGAGTTAATAACTAAAACACCATTTTCATGGTTATTATCCCATGCATAATTTATTCTACATTATTATATAGACAAGGATTTAATTTCTAGGAAAAACACGAACTTATGTTTACCAAATTTAGGATTGTTTTATGGATATGGGAAAGCTTGAGCATTATAATTGATAATGAATGTAGTATAATGAGAGAGAATGAATTTATATGTTTTTTAAAATTGTAGTATATTATAAAAGTGATGAATAAAAAAAATTCATTTTTTAATGAAAAAGAATTGAAAAAGTATTGAAAATGTTATGTGAAATGAGGGTGATGAACAACTATTTCAATAGGGTAATGGCTTAGGAACAGACTATAATTGGAGAGAATAAATATACCTCCATAAAACATTATTTGAATGGAATCAAATAATTTTGGATAATAATCATTTTAGTAAATAATTTTTTTTTAAAGTATACTATAACTAAATTATTGTAGTTGAAATGGAAAGATGGGGATTGAGGAGACCCTTACATCTCTTTAGCTTCTTAACATTATTATGACCCTTTGAACCAAAAAACACATCAAATTTTAAAATTAATCATTGAAAAAGACTCATATATAGATATATAATAAATTAAATATGAATATTGGTATGTGAGAATGAGAATATGAGGGTGGATATTCAAAAACATTGAGGGTGGATTAAAGGGATTAAATAATGATTTATTTATTATGGATGACCAATATTGCGTAGGATTAATTTCCATGAATTTGGATGTAAATTAATGTTTAAAACTTTGTTTAAGGTCATGAAAGCCCATAAGGGCCTTATTAATGTTGTGTTTGTAAGGTATTATGTACCTTAAACCTTTATTTTTGAACATTTACATTATGTAAGCTTCATTATATAACAATTTTGTTACTATAGTAAATAATTTATGGATTAAAAATGAAATTTACCTTATTAAACAATATATAACATATACATCCAAATATGAAACTCATTTTAATTTGTTAAATTTACAAATGTAATAAAACATAATTCTAATATGGTACACATATAAAAAAATATATATCATTTTTAGAATATAAAAAATCATGGTTCAAACATGATAAGCAAGTGTTTATAAATATATAACATCATGTAGAACCGTAAATATTTGTTACATGGCCCCTTATTTGTGACACCCCAATATTCCATGGTATGCTACTCATTGAATAATACAATAGCTTGAACTGTACACAACTTCAAGTTCCCTCACAGCACGACCAATCAAATTATCTGTTATGAATTGTAATACACACTTTTTAAAATTTTAAAAATTTAATTTTACAAAATTTACTTCATTTTTGGACTCATAATATCAAAATTAGAGAAGGGTGAATTTTTGGAGTTTTTATGAAATATATCAATTTTTGAGGAATAGTGAAAAACATTGTGCTATTGTTTAAAACCGACTTTTTATTTAGATAATTAGTTAAATTATTTAAATTTATTTTAATTCAAATTAGATACATAATAACTATATAAGTTCAATTTAATTTATTGGAGTTATTTTATAATAGGATTAAATATATATAATTTTATTAAACTTTTTAATGTCTTTTACCCACATTCTAGGAACATTTGAAAATTTTCATAAATCCTAATTTTACTAATTTTGTGGTTTTAATTTCAAAAATCAGAGACACATAGTTGACATCAGTACGTAAAATGTGGTTCAATAGGATAAAAATAATTTTTGATGAATAATATCTTTTGAATTTTATTTACCACTGTTAAAAGTAAATAGGGTAATTAAAGGTAAAAATGATGTTATAATTTCCTTAACACATGTCTTATTTCTATTGGATATGTTTTTTTTCAACCAAAATAATCCTTATGAATAAAATATGATCCTATTGTATCCACAAGTATTAGATGAATGATTTTATTGTTATTTTATTTAAAGAAGATTTAAAAGTGTTAAATTCTAATTTTAATAACTAATCCATTTTTAATATAGAGTTATACATAAGATAAATTCAACTAGAAATATTCATTATAAATATAAAAATATTTCTGATGTCATAGTATATTATTTATAATTTTTAAACATTTAATAATTAAATTTATTTATGGCACAATGACGCTATAGTAATTACCTTAATAAAGAAAGATTTTAATAAATTATATTATAAATATCCAAATAAATGTAAATTGTGACTTTTTATGCATTACATTAATTTTATTGGATAATATTAAATGAAATTATCGATTTAAAATATTTTCTTCAAAGTAATCATGTTATTTTTGACTTTCACAAAAACAAAATACTAAATAGCGTCAAAATTGACATAAATGAGTTTTTAAAACAAATAATATATTATTAAATGATATAATATTCATAAAAATATATGCATAGGCCAAAGGAATTATATAATGATATATATTTCATTAATGAACCACATGGGGTTATCTTGTAATTTTATAGTATGATTATTAACCATGTCATATAAACATACACGAAGACATTGTAAAAGAGAAACTATTTAACTAAGAGTTAAATTAAAATGATAAGGTTAGTATGGATACATAAACTTGTCTAAAACCAATTTTTTTATATGATTTTGACCCATCGCCACCATATACTCTATATAAATCCATTGGGTTACCTTAAAAAGTGAAAATGATTTTCTAATAAAATAATATTTCAATCTTTTCCTAATGTGACCCTCACCACTCTTATAAAAGGGTACTTACCCTTCTCTCAAAATTAGATCTCCGAAACCATTTTACTTGACCATCCATGCTAAAATATCTTCCCAAAAACCCTCACATAAACCTATAGGCCATAAATAGATCATGAAAAAAATCCTAAGACGCCCTTTTGATCTAATAAAAAGGAAGCACCCAAAGAAGTGGTCATAATTTTATCACCTCTTTCAATGTTCTTTTCTTCTTACACATCAACTTTCATTGGTATTTCCATAAATAATAATAATTCCAGTAGCATATACATACTATGACGTTATTATAAATATGGTACAACCATATTCATTATTCTATTCATCATATGAATGACAAAGTAACAATATGTGAAAACGCACGGCTTACCGTCTCCACGTCATAGTGTAGTTTTTTACTCATCACTTAATTATTTTAATAGGTATAATAATGAGTTTAATTTATGTAAATAATAAATATAACATATTAATTATTCTGTATATGTAATATACCATCGAATTACATACGATTTCACAATCAATAGAAAGATATTATCATAGGTGTGTATGTACAGATTACCGTCTCCATGAACGCAATGAGATTCATTACCCATCATGAACATTAGTTTTTTTTTTGATTTTATGATTTAAACTAATGGTTAATATTATAATATAATTCTGTATATAAATCAAATACATCCAATCCATAACAAACAAGACTTACATGAAAAAACATATAAAGGAAAACAAATCAGTTAACACCCAAAAAATTGATACTAATAAACTATTGTTAACAAAAAAATATTAAAAAATAATATATTATATTATATTTATGTATGTGGTTCTTGTATAATTTAATAGAAATTATTTAATTTTTTTACAGAATTTTAATGTACCCTCAACCAAGGAAAAGTACATGGTAAGGGTTAATTTTACAATCTCTTTATTATTCGAGGTTGTTTTTACGAAAGTATCTACTCAGACTTCATCATCATCCACATCATTAATTCTTCAAAAAGTATTTGAAAACCTTGTTACTATTTCCTAGAATATGAGTAAATTTCGTTTATACCCTTTTTTTGACTTTTTATAAAATGTTTTGAAATGAATCATTCTATCATTTTTCAAACAAGGTACTTTATGACCTTTTCAACAAATTAAGGTAATATGTTTTTTCACTTATACGGTAGGAGCTGCTATTTTCCACCATTAAAAAACCTTATAAGATTACATTACAATATTATATGAATTTTTTCAAAATAAATTTTTTATTTTATAATTATATGACTTTTAAAATATTTCAAAATAGAAATAGATATTTATCTCAAATAGATTTGATATCATCTATCTCAACATCCATTGATAAATTTTACACTTGAATGAAGTTGATTTGTTATTACACAATCGTCCATATTTTATTGAAGGTTGTGTGATATTATCACATTGGATGTGTTATTTTTATACCGTTCATTGTATATGGTTAAATTTTTAACATTTCATATGCATGTTTTAATCCGAATGTTTATGTTATGTTTCAACCTTTTCATATGATTAATGCATTGGACTTATTAAGTGATGGGTAGAGCCTGCTATAACTCCTCGATGCATTGGTAGGTCTCATGAGACAAACTTGTGTCTTGGCATAAGGCCATTAGAACATATTATTTTTTATCTTGGCATGAGGCCTTGACTTTGTTGTTATGACATCCGTCATTATGAATTCAATCATTATGAAATAAGATATTGATATTACATGTGATTATTAGACTAGTAGAATATCTATGTGAATAAGTAAATGGAATTATTTTTTTTATAACTTCCATATTATGTAGAAGTTAATGTTTAAAAGGATTTTGTTTTCATCTTATACATTTCCTTAAATGATTATGATTATTTATGAGGGTTTCCGTTATATTGTTATCCTTAATGAGCATCTAAGCTCACCCCTTCCAATGTTTTATTTTTACTAGGATGAAAATAAGTATATAATGACTGAGTTGTTGGAATAATCTAAGGGATAAAAGTGTTCTCAAAGAAGAAACAATGTTATTGTTTTTCATTTCATAATTTAATTTAATACTTATGTATGTATCTAGTACTTCAAAGGCTATGAAACTGATCGATATTTTGGGACATGATCCCTTGTGATCATGCCAATGTTATGTAATAATGCACCGAATCAGGGTATCTAGGGTTAGGGAGTAACATTATTCATGAATTTTATGTCTATATAATTCTCAAGTGATGTTTCAAGAGGTTTTAAGGGGTTTTTTAATGTTTTAGAGGCTTCTCTAGATGTGTATGGTTTGTGGGCTGTTAATAGAAACCATGAAGCAACTCCCTTAAAGAATTATAGAAAGAATGAACCATATACATGAAACCATACAAGGTATGTAAGTGGGAAATGGGAAGAGGGATAGTTGGTGCATGGTTTTACCAAACCATGTGAGTGCCTAGTGGTAACTGTGTAACTTGAAACCGAGGGAAAGATATAGTTGGGACATGGTTTGTCTAATCATGTGATACAACAATTTGAGGTGTGACCATGAGAAATAGCACCATCTAGTTAGTGTACAATTATCCTAACCATGAGACCTTACTATACAATGTATAGTTTACACCCCTTAAAATGTGGATCTAATATGAATTAATCCCACAAAGCCTCTTAAATTTCTTAATCACTCTAAAATTAAATTTCACTTTTCTCCCTAGGCTTGAGAGATAACTCCCTTTGATCCCAATGTGATTATTAGGTGAATAATTGTTCAATAGATATCTGAATTCATTTGTAAACAATCACTCTTCCGTATTTTCCTTAGTTCTATTTACCTTCTCCATTGTGGAATGATATATCTACTATATATGTGATAGATCTGTAACACCCCAAGATTTTATGAGAAATATTATTTTTAATTTCTTTGATGTATTGTGTTGTACTCTACACCAATATTATCTTCCTCTATACACAAAAACATATTATCTTTTACTATATACAACACTATTTTTGCCTTGTGTTACACGTAAAAGCAAACTTCCTCGATAGCTTGCATTGTACGCAATACCGAGTGTCACTAAACAACGATATATTATTAAAATATTATATAAACTAGTCGTTTTGAATAGTAATAACCACTTTTTGAAATTTTATAAATTTTAGATTTTAAAATGGACTTCAATTTTGGATTCGGAATATCAAAATCAGCTTAGGGTTAATTTTTGTTATTTTTCTAAAAAATTTCAATTTTTGATGAATAGTGAAAAACACTGAGTTATAGTTTAAAACCAAATTTTCATTCAAATAATTATTTATGTTATTTAAATCAATTTTAGGTCAAAATTGATACATAATTTCTATATATGTTCAATTTAATTCTTTGGAGCCATTTTATAATAATTTTAGATATAAAATGTTTATTGAACTTTTCACCATCTTTTACCCACCTCCTAGGAGAATTTGCAAATTTACATAAAACGTAATTTAACCACTTCTGTGAGTGAAATTTCAAAAATCTGAGAGACACTATTAATATCAAAGACAAAAATGTGGTTCAATAAGATAAAAATAATTTTTGGTGAATAGTAACTTTTTACTTTTATTTACCACAGTTAAAAGTAAATAGAGAAATTAAGGGTAAAAATTATATTATTATTACCCTAAAACATGTCCTAATTCTATTGGATAAGTGTAATTAGTCCAAAAACAACCTTAGGAATAAAATATTACCCATTAGGCCCACTTGGATTAGATTAGGAAATTTATTATTATTTTTATTTAAAAAAGAGTTCAAATAGTTAAAATCAACGTTTAATAACTAAACCATTTTTAATATAGGGTTATAAAAAAGATAAATTAGACTATAAATATTCATTAGAAATGTAAACAAATTTCCTACATAATAGTAATTTATTTATATTTTTTTAGACATGGAATAATTAATTTTATTTACGACACAATGATGATGTTGTAATTACCTTATTAATGAAATATTAACAAACTGGATATTATAAATACCCAAATAAATGTATTTTGAGACTTTTTATAAATTAAACTAATTTTATAGGTTAATATAACATATTAGGTTTTTATAGATGATTGTTTTCGAAGTAATAATGATGTTAAGAATTTTGAAAAAACAAAATACCAAATATTGTCAAAATTGACATAAAAGAGTTATTAAAACATATATTATATTATTAATTGATATTCTATTCCTAAAAATCTAAGGTTTATCGAAAAGACTTATATAAGAGTATATATGAAATTAATAAACCAATTAGTTTTCTATTGGTAGTTTATAGTATGTTTATTAACCATATAGTGTAAGAATACAAGAAGACATGATAAAAGGTAAATTCTTTAACTTAGAGTTAAATCTAAATGAAAAGGTTAAAATGGTAACCTATACTTGTATAAAACCTATTGGTTGAGATTATTTCGACCCATATTCTCCATATCCTAGAAATAAATAACTTTTGAGCCATTATAAACCGAATATGAATTTATTATAAAATAATATTTTATGTTTTTCGTAAGGTGCCTCTCACCCCTCTTATAAAAGGGAACCTCCTACCTCTCCTTTTCACACAAATTTTAGCCTTCATGATCGGAAAAAACCTTCCCATTTCACTTATCAACTTCCATAGAAACCTACTAGATGTTCTGGTCTTCTTCAAAGCCAACTTTATTACCCTAAGAGGTGGTTAAGAGGAGGCGCGTCAAAGAAGAGGTAATCTCTTCTATCGATTCTTTGATGTTTCATTATTCTTATACTTCTTCTTATTTAGTTGTTTCATTATAAAGTAATTACATAAGTATAACTAATATACTGACATGTTATTATAAATATGAAATAACTACATTTAACCTTCTTTCCATCCTAAGGAAAACAAACTCACCGCGCGTGCGTACGTACGGAATACCATCTCCACGCTCTGGTGTAATATTTTTTTCCACCACCACCTTACATGGATGGGTATAATGGTGTAAAGAATAACTAAACATGGTTATTATATAGTGATACTAATTTTTAGATATTATATCATCCACTCCAATTCCATTCAATAATAATGGGAACGATATCATCGCTCGTGTGTACGTACGGATTACCGTCTCCACGACATGATGAGATTCATTCTCCTTGCTAACCATTAAAGAACGATTATAAAGTGTATATAATAAATAATAATGAAATATATGACATAATAATGCTATTGTATTTATGTATATAAGTATATGTCATCTACTTACTTCCATTCATGTCAATAAGTAAAGGAAAACAACGTTTATGCGTAAGTACGACATATCGTCTCCATGAACGGTGTGTTTAATTACATTTATCTATCTATTATATATATATATTAAATAAATATTCTATATAAATCATGTTTTACATTATTTAAGAAAGTAAATCATGATATAATTAATAATAATATCAAGAACAACAAGTCCAAACACGTACGATAAATGAAATGATTTTACCCAAAACGCTGCTTTAACATGGAATTGACAAAAGAACAGGTAACATAAAGACATAAGTGAATCATATATGATATCATAAATATTATTACGGTTCTGTTACAAGTTAATAATATGTTTAAACCCACTATACTAGAGTTTCAGACATGTATGGATGAAATTAGACCTAAGGTAAGGGATAATTTTTCAAATCTCATTTTTATCTGAGATTTCTTATACGTAAGTATTTACTGGGGTTATATTTTTCATCCATGTCCATAATTTTTTTTATAAAATGTTTAATATTCTTCCAAGTATTTTTAAAGTAATTTTTACCCCTCTATGACTTTTACTTTGTGATATGGAAGGAATCTTTCTTTTGGTTAGCAAATGTGGTATTTTTTGAGTTTTCCGTTAAAAGTACGAGGAGAATGTTTTTTTATCTTATACAGCATGAAATAATTTTTATGGTTTTATAATGCCTTATTTTTATGAATATTACTCTAAAATATTTCATGCCAATTTTCAAAAAAAAATCCTTTTAAAATAGCATGGCATTTTGTGAAAAGAGAATGATTTTGAAGAAGAAACGATATTTTCCTCAAGAATTCATTTCAAGTGTTTTATCAAAACCATTTTCCATCTAAGATGATATTATTTCATATGTGTATGTTTCAAGTATAATTTCTCTATGATTTACATGGTTTTACATTTCTTCTGATTAAATGATATCCATTTGTTTTATATGGATTATGTTATGATGGGATGATGTTTATGAAACCCATTTTATTCTTTGGGTTATGATGAATGATATATGTTCATGTTGTGGAACACGTAAGAATGATTTAATTATGAGATGGGTGGGACCTATATCTCCCTCTAATGTATTGGGTATAGATTTATATCTCATGATATAGACATGGCTGGAACGACAAGTTAATCCGGTTCAGTGATACATGACTGGAACTAGGAGTGAACTCGATTCAGTAATGGACTTTGTCCACTATGATGGTCTTGACTGTAATGCCTTGGCTACTATGGAAATCATAAAATCTGATTAATGGTTGCAACAATTTAATGTTTTATTCCCATGCTATTTTATCATGGTTAATGTTCCTTTTTGATCTATTCCTTATTCACTACCATGATTTATGTCATTACTCATGATTTTGATGTTTTTTGTTCATGTTCTTACGTTCAAATGTTTAGGGATTATTTTATGTTCTCCATGTTTACCCTTACTGAGCATTTGAGCTAACCCTTTTTATGTTTTATTTTCCCCAGGAATGAAATAAAGGTTTCAGGTAAGAAAACCAAAGGGGAAGATCATTATGGGAGATGTTGAAGATCTATCACCCCGATTAGAAGATTATGTTCTGAGTTTCCAAAGACACTAGACTAATACGATCTTTGGGCGTCTGTTTTTGTCATGTATTAAGTATTCCACAAAATTAATGTAATGTATATGTACTTTATTCCTTGGGACTCTACAATATCTATGTTGGGTGATGTCAATCATTATGAGATCACGTTATATATATTTAAGATAACATGGTTTTCAATCAGATCATGAGGTTTTATAATGGTATTTTTCTTCTTCTCCAACCATTGTGAGGTAGGTGTCTTCATTCCACATGACTTATTACATGATGTGTTAGTTGAAAGCGTCTGTGATTATTGATGTAGACATGTTTTATGAAATGGATTTATAAACTGTAGATATTGGATGATTTTTATGGAAAATACTATATTATGATAATTTTAAAATGATTATATAAAAAGTAAGGTATGGTTTTAATGCCTGGAAAAATTTGTTTCATGATAATTTTAAAGAAATAATGGTTTTATCTAGAATGGTTTGGCATCAAATTTGGAATACATGGTTATATTCAATTCATTCTCATTAGACATGACCCTGTGGAAGGGGCATGTGCCATTAGGGCACAGTGTATTGGTCACCTTAAGATATCTTAGCAGACATATGAGAGACTAATCATGAGTATAGACCTTCCATTTGGGAATTCATGGAGCATGTATGGAGAAATGGTTATAGGTATTCCAATAAAATTGATGAACTTTTTTAAAGGCTTGATTTTTTACATTCTATAGATATATTTTTATAACTATGATATCAAATATTTTTAGTCATTAAAACAATTTGATATACATTGTTCTAACATGTTTTTTTCCTCAGGGTGTGAGTTGAGAAATCATTAAGAAAATATTATTGAGTTAAGACTCACTCCCTAATTGAAATTTATTTTACATTTGAAGATGTAATCTATCTATACATAGGTTAACGCATGATATCTTAGTTATTAATTGTTTCTTTTTGATACAGTGGGAATGGAATGTGGAATTGGATATGGAGAAAATTGCGAGTATTTGGATGATGTCACATTGGAGTTTGAGTTTTTGGGTCTCTTGGTTATCTTAGAGTGTTTATTTTGGATTCCACATGTACTCAAACAATTTTTATTGGTTTTTTTATGTTTTGGGTTGTATTTTGTACTCATGAATTATACAATGGTTTGGTTGGTTATTTATTATATAGTTTGGATGTTTCTCTATCAAATGTAAAATCATCCCAAAAATATTCATAAGGCCCTTGTAATTTATTTTCATCTCTTTGTTTCATTTAAATGTCACCTAAGGCTTAATATAACACCCATAACATCACAATCCAATGAGGTGTCACAATATGTGTCAAATTGTATCATATGTTTTCGGTCCGTCTATTTTTTCAAGGAAAATATTGTCATTTTTCTATGGTTATGGAGTTTTGAATAGAATTAGTCTATCTATTTGGATGGTTTAAATGAGAAAATATTGTTAAAAGTTTAAATGAATGGAATAAAAGTCATAGATAACTTCTTTATATTTAACATATTGTTACTAAGGAGTTTAGGTATGAGAGTGTTTTAAGACACTTCTAGGTGTATAGGCGCCTCATCATTATGGGTGTACCATGGAGAGTTTCATGAAAAAAGTGGTAGTATATCATACCATTAGAATTACATTTTTCAATTTGAGTTTAATTTTTTATGAAATTGATAATAATTGTTCATTTTAAAAATAGTGAATATGGTTGATTTTGAACTGCATAGTTGTAGTGTTTTAAAAAATGGTTGAAATATTGATCCTGGTTGAATTGGTGAAAGCTATGTTGTGATGTTTTTTATGTGGTAAATTGAAATTGATAAGAATTGAGTTAATAATGAGTGGGACTAAATGGATTTTTTTAATAGTGAAGACACCACATAGGCATCATTGAAACCAAACGTAAGAAGCTATTGAGAATGTGGTTTCACATGAACCATAGGTGAACCAATAGCTGGCCAAAAACATTTCTAGGATTTTATAGCCATTTATTACGTTAATAAGAATGATGAACCATGAAAAGTGGACAATTCCTTTCAGGTGCAGAATTATAATCCACCCATATTTCATGGGGGTTCCAAACCACAAAGATTTGAAGTGTCGTTGAACAGTATGAATCAAATATTTCATTTCCTTGGGGAACTATTAGAGATGAAAGTTATTTTGAAAGCATATATACTGGGAATATTTGGAATTATAATGGTGCAATTTTATATTCAAGAAATCTTTTTACAAATCATTACATGGGATGTTTTTTAGGAATTGTTTAATAAAAAATTATATCCTCACATATTTTAGATTTCAAGAATAATATAATTCACTAATTTTATGTAAGAGAATATTGTGGTGATAGAGTATGTAGAAAAATTTATGAATATAATATACTTTTCCCAAGAAAATTATTTATGTGATCCCTTGGAGGCCTTCATTTTTTGTGTCACATGTATGACCTGATATCCACTCAAATATTACTGTACATTTTATAATGAATTATACAAAGATGTCAAGTATTGTGATTTTATCAGAAAAGGATATCTATGAAAATATGGTTGCGGGGAGCATACTTATTCATATTGAAGTAGGTTAGAAATCTATTACTAGGAATAATAGAAATAGGAACACATACTTAAAGAGTGGTGGGACACATATGAATTAGAACATGGGTTCAGTAAATATTTCTCCTCAACTGAAATGTATGTCGGGATGTTTTCTACATGGTTCGTTAGACCGTATGAAGTGAAATTGTATTACAGCACATAAATATTTTTATTATACATGGAAAGGGTATAATATTAATTGATTATATATTAGTATTCATGTGTTTCAAATTCCATAAACATCAATTTTAGTGATTTTTATAAATTAAACTTCATGTATAATCCCATGTGCATTTCAGGATAAAAGTGGAAATTTGGACCCAATCGATAATCTATTTGTGGAATTGATTTAATTAATTTTTGGAATTTTATATTTTAGTATATTATTTATTAATTTTTTCGTATCATTTTTTCTTTTAGGATCAATGGATGACTCCTATGTTTAAATGAATATTTTTTGGTATGAATGCCGATTATTTTGGACAAATCATAACGGGCCTAAGGCCCATCAAACAAAAGTGGGGCCCAAAATACAAATCCAATGAAGCTAAAATTTTAATTATATAAATATATAAATATGGAGATAACTTCACACAACTATTCTTGGGGGAAATTCTGATTTTTAGGGAGATTAATAGAGCCTATGTTGACATTTAAATGGTATGCCATATTTGAATGCCTATAATGTCCAAACAACTAGTCTAATTTTCCAAATATTTTGAAATATTTTATAGGACATGTAGAGTAAGATATTTTCCTTCTATGACCAATTTTTATTTGACAATATTTAGTTAAAAATTCAAATTTCAAAAGGGAGATAAAATCTAATTGATTTTCCCAGACAAAATTTAAAAGTCAAATTTCCCTTGATTTTATGACTCTCTTTTTGACTCTCTCAATTAATGGGGATGGAAGTTTTGGATGATAAGTCTACCTAAGGCTCTAAATATTCCTATATAAGAAGATTTTAGTTAATGGAATTTAAATCTATATTTTTCTTTTCTATACATGTTTTGCATTTCAATTGAAATATCCTGGTTTTGTTTTGTAATCGCAATGTCAATTTTTCCCATTTAAAATTTTTTCACCTTAATTTAGTGATTAAAAGTTATTATTATTATTATTATTAATTTAAAATTTTATTTTACATATGGAATTGATATATTTTCTTTAGGTAATGAGCCTATTCACATAATTGTTTTGAAACTCTTCACAGAATAATGCATCGATTATTATTTTGTTTACTTCTCCAATCACACCTTCATAAGTATACTACCCACTTCCATTGATAGAATGGAATAAATGGATGGTTATCAATATTTTTTTGTTTAGTAAAGTGAGTTTCAATTGGATGGATTGGATTTTATTTGTCATTTTAATAATTCATAATCAATTCTATTTTTGAGATTTTCATTCAATGATATACCTTCTTCTTTGAAATCTATAATTTTAAGGATACACAACCCGAGTGCTAAAAATATCAACCACCTTGGATTTGAAAAAAAATATTATCCTCACATATTAATAGTTATTATACTTATAATAGTGAAGAATCAAAATTCTAGTAGTGATTTTGTATGTTCGTATTTGGTTGATGGAATAACTCAAATTTAAGACATTGAAATAATTTAAAAAGAAATTCATCCATTCCAAAACATGAAATAACGAAGGATCAATAAATTATTTTTAAATTGAATTAACATAATTATTTTATAATCTCATTTAATAAAACAATAAATTTAAAACATATTCGGAATCTTCATTCCCAATCCTTTCCTCAAATTTGAGTGTCTCAAGTTAACTTATTCTGTCCCCTTGAATTAAATCCCTACTTATAACACGACAACCAAATATACCTATAGGGTAAAATTGGGTGCAACAAAATTTTGGAGCCATTTCTGGGGACCATGTAATCCACCTTATACCCTCTTTCTATTCTCCCCCATTCCTCTTTTATTATCTATTTACTCTTATCTTTTCGCCATTCTATTATTCTGGGTCCCGAAAATCACAAATCCAAATTTCTAAATACATTTAATGGATTAAAATAAAAAATATCCCATCATAAAATCAGGATAGAATCAAATAGTAAATTCATATTCATAATTCCCTCAAATATATAATTTAATTGATTAAAACATGAACGATTACCCCACACCCGATAACATGTACAATTATAGGGATGATGAAAATTTAATGTAAAATTTTCTATAACTCTTATGAATGGTAGAAGAGATTAATATTATGGATGTCCCTGATTCCTAGACACCTATCCAGTCTAATCCTCAAAAATTACTTTAAAATAATTGTTGTCAAATAGAGAAAATTTATTATAAGATTTCATCTTTGAGTTTATAATTTTAAAAAATATGTGAGGAACCCATATCAACACTGAATATCCTTTCTATACTCTTATGTAGTGTTTCTGGTTTACCACCAACCTCTTAGAAATTTTCAGAAAAACCAACCATAGTTTTTGGGTTAGTTTATAAGGATCAAGTAATTTATGAAGAGTCTTTAAATCGATTGGAAAATGAATTTCTACATTTTGAAGATGGAAACCTAAAATACCGGATTGAGTGTCCTCAATATTGCTGCAATGTTTATTTTTTAGAAACAAAAATCTCAAAATAATTGGAATAAATAACTAAATTCTAGTATATACCCATTATTGAAACTAATCTATCAAACTTTTTGGATGAATATTCTAGTCATAAGTTACGAATTATGCAATGAAATTTAGAAAATGAAACTCGGTTCCATTCAAATTCCCCACCTGTTTCTAAAATTTTTAGCCAACCGAAGCTCAAATTCAAGGTCCATACATAATATCTAAACTCTTAAATTATAGTGGATTATCAAAAAAAATTTCCATCTTTTAATCATATCCTGAATCTAATAAAGAGAATGTTTCTCTCAATGACTTATTCAATACAAGATATGTTTCAAGATCATTAATTTTTGAAATCTTTTGGACTTTCACACTCATTTTTTATAATGTGTTTTCACAAGAAAAATATAACTAAAAATTAAAAAAATATCAATTAGGTACAAGTGGA
This sequence comes from Viscum album, assembly GCA_963277665.1. Classification (NCBI taxonomy): domain Eukaryota; kingdom Viridiplantae; phylum Streptophyta; class Magnoliopsida; order Santalales; family Viscaceae; genus Viscum; species Viscum album. Next base: position 157,645,055 of record OY728138.1, read on the forward strand.
TATGAATGGGGGCCTGAAAATGTTGAATGATGGTATTGGAGAAGTTTGGGGGGGGGGGGTCTATATCGAATTACAACTTTAAAATAAGAGATTTCTATAAGGAAACCCGGCTTCTGAATTTTTTATTTTATTTTGTTAGTTTTTTTATTTTTTTGTCAAGGATACCCCTTGGGATTTCCAATGTGATCTAATGTCTTTTGTTTGTGAGATTTAGGTGTTTATGCGTTTTATTATTTCAAAATAAAACCCTTTCCTTCTAAAGTTCAAACCCATCCATCAATCATACTCGAGGAGTTTACATGTGACGTGAAGCCAATGTAACAAATTATATATTGGTGGGTAATAAACTTCAAAATAGTAATTTTATTCCCTTATTTCATTTAATATCCCATTCCCCCTATTTTATCCCTATTCTAATCTATCTCTTCTCTTTTCTTTCAAAACCGAGGACAGTTTCATTCTATGTTGGGGGAGTAAAAATATATGATTATAAAAAATCAATTCATTATTCTTAAATGTGTTAAAGTACATTGGGAATCCTGAAAAATAAATATAAAATGATTTTTAATGCCTTTATAATGATTTTAATGAATATTTAAGTTCATGAGAATTGTTTTTGGAATGTGCGGTTATCTAATGTGATTTTCAATGTTTACAATTTCATCTTCTTAATAAAAATGACACAATTCATGTATATTAGATATGGGGAGTAAATTTGATTTCCCGGGTCCCTTTTATCATAGAATGGGGTTTTGGGTCACAATTAGATTAATTTTTGTATCCCGAAAAAAATACCACATAGAGATTTTTTTTTCCAAATGGCTAGTATCTGATACTTAGGGATCATGACTCCATAGTTGTTTTGACCAGCGTTAGGCTTTTTATCTCTATTATAGATCATGGGATTGACAATATGTGCTACATTATACACATGGGGATCAACATTCCATAGTTGATAGGCCATGAGTTGGTATTTTCACATCTATTATGGTTCAAAAAAATTGATAATCATCTTAAGGATTAATGTGATTCCCACCCAGTGCTTCTATTTGTTTCCCCTTGAACAAGAATATATGCCCTAGGTATTTTCAGATACACAACACATAATCATGGTTAATTGAAATTAGATGAAATTTAGCAATGAATTTGAATTAAAGGATGGGATTGGGATTGGTATATTTTTTTGGAGAAATATTCTTAGAAATTATTTTTTAATGTTTCATGATTGTTTTGAATGATGTTTTTATGAGAAATGATTGATAAATGTTTTTTAAAAATGGAATTAAATTTCATATTTTTGGGATATATTTTTCTCGGGAATAGAAAAAATAAAGTTGAGGGTATTACTAGATAGTTAATGGGGATAATATTCATTGATTATATATTAGTATTCATGTGTTTTAATATATATACACATCAATTTTATTTCTTTTTTATAAATTGCACTTCACTTCTCATCACAATTTCAATTCATGTTTAAATTTAAAAGTTGGTCCAAATAAATCATATATTTTTGGATTTAATTTATTTAATATGATATTTTTTTATATTATATATATGGGTTTTTTTGAACATTATTTATTTTAGGATCGATTGATTAATAACATGGGAAGATTATGATTTCTAAGCATGAATGCTGAATGTTTTAGGACAAAGCATAATGGGCCTTATACTAATCAAACAAAACATGGGCCCAAAATACAAGACCATTGATGGTAAAATATTTAGTATAGAAATATAAAAATAATGGTATCATTTCACTAAAATATGGTCAGAGCTAATTGTGAACTTTTCACGGAGATAAAGGGATCCTAAGATGACATTTAAATGGTTGGCCTGATTTGAATGCGCATAATGTAATCCCACTATATTTGGAATAATTTCCAAAAGAATTGTAAAATTTTCATGAACATTTTACATATGTTATAGGACACATGAAAGAAGATATTTTACTTCTTATATCCCTTCTGATTTGGCCATCTTCAGCTACAAATTCACACATCAACAAGGGGGATATACCTGGAAAATTTTCTTGGTCAACATTGGAATGTCAAATTTCCCTTGATTTTCAAACCCTCATTTTGACACTCTCAATAAATTAGGAAGGAATTTATTGATGGTGGGTTTAAATAAGAGTCAAAATATTCCTTAATATGAATCTGTTGGTGATGGGAATTTCTATACATTTTTTTCTTTCTATCAATGTTTTTTCCTTTAAATTGTAATTTCTTCATTTTTTTGTAATTTAATCACTATGTTTTTCAATGTAATTTTTTATTTACCTAAATTTTTATTAAAAAGTTCTTATTCATCTTTTCATTCAATTATTATTTCACTCTACATGTCACATTGAAATCATGTTCTTAAAGAGTGAGGATATTTACATAATCTTTTTTCAAACTCTTCACACAACGGTGGAGTGATTAATATTTATTTTTCTATTCTAATTCCTCCCTCATGAGTCTAATACATGATTCCATTGATGGAATATTATCAGTGGAGGGATAAACAATAGTGGGTTGAACTCACCATGTTTAATGATACGTATACCAAGTGACAAAAATACCCTTTAACATGGTTTTGTCTTCAATATTATCCATAGAGTGTATATGTGATTATCCTTAGGATAATGAAATCTCAAAATTCTGGGTGTGATTTGAGAAGTTCATATTTCTCCAAATTAAATACTCAAATTTATAACATTGAAATAATTTAAAAAGAAATTCATCCAATCTAGCCCATGTGATAACCAAGGATCAACTCTTTATTTTGAAATATAATTGACTTATGTTTTTAGAAGTCCCATATAATAATCCAATCAATTCAAACCCATGTTAAAAACTTCATAACCAATCCTTCCATAAAATATTTGTGTCTCAAGTTCACTTCATCGATCACTATGGAATTGATCCCTACCTATACTACAACAGCCACATATACTTATAGTGTAACAACCCAATATTTTATCAATATAAATTATTTTCTTAAAATTATGTCATATAATCACATGAAATCATAACCCAAGGAACTACTAAGTACCGTGTGACCTTTAAACATAATATTTTTACTTATGGGATTTGAATTTCAAAAAACTAACATACACAGTTTCGATTATTATAATGTTTGGAGTCTGATAAGAAAAAAATTTAAATTTTGGTGAACTATAACCTACCTATATGAATAGTAACTTATCCTTATGAATAATATTATGACACTTATGATTATTAAATCTTCCAAAAGAATACTATGCTCACCCTTTAATGTATAAATAAAATCTTGGCATCTTATAAGTGATAATATGACTATAGTAAAAGTATTTTTATTTTTGTAAGTAATAAATAATTAAATTAATTAATTAATTAATTAAAGAGAAAATTTATTTTCTTAAATGTCATTCATAAATTAAAAGTTTTATGTCTTTTGGTTTTAAGCTAATTTTATAAGACCTTATGTAATTTTTGAAAGCATTATAAAATCATTAATAGTTTTAAAATCCATAATTTTCAAGTAAAATATGATTTTAATTAAAAAATTATTTAATCATATTTAGAAAATTATTTTGAAATTATTTTTTTAATTTTTGGATTCTACACATAGATAAATGTTATGGGTGAATTTTTTGTATTTTTTATGAAATACTAGAATTTTTGGTGAATAGTAAAATACATTAATTTACTATATAAATACATTATAAATTAAATCCACTATTACTAAAATCATAAGTGATGAAAGAACTCAAAAATAAAAATATCTTGAACTCATTACCATTGTAGGTCATAGAATCATCACTATTACTTGTCTTATATAAAAATACGAATATAATTATTATAATATTATGAAAACCCTCATCTCCTCCACTATAAATACCAACCATCCTTACCTCTTCTATTAACTCTTCTCAAGACTTGTTCATTTCCTAAATTATGCACAAATATCTCTCCCATGATACTCCCCCACATCCAACATCCCTTAGTCTCTTCAAAATAACAAATCATCTCCCCTTAAGAGGCTCTCAAGGAAGATTTATTCAAGAGGTTAATTCCTCTTTTTAATTATTTTACTTTTCTCTCAAGTGAATTTGTTTTCTTTTCTATCATTACCTATCCTCATCCAAATGTTTTGAAAACTAGAGTACCCTACATATACTCTAATGTTGTTATGATAATGCAATAAATTATTATCATCTATCCTTTAAACTTCTTTTATTTTAGTAGTAAAGACACCATCTAAGATGTGTTTATTTACCACATCATGGATGATGGGTTTTCAATTTCTAATTTCATATACAATTATGGTCATAAATCCATTTTAATTATTGAATCAATCCATAATACATGTATTGTGTCTCATATATAGTTCTACAATGTTTTTTTACACAAGGTTTTTATTTATAAAACAAAATGTGTTCATTATGGTCAAAACCCGCCAATTGACCCAAAAGCTTATCACTGTGGTTTTACTTAAGGATTAATCTTCAATCCAAGAAACAAAATGAAATTTTAAAAAATGTAAACTTCTGGATGTTCAATAATAAATTATTACTCTAATTCTGGACAACTACATTCATCAATCATGTGTCCTAACATGAATATATGTATGCCAATCATTAAAAACCAAGGAAGCAAACATACCCGAACAATGAAATTGAACATTATAACAAATCAAAAAGGTCATGAATAAACATAAAAAGGTTATAATAATTATTATATATATATTGGGTTATTTAATTATTAATTAATGAACCTATTATTATTATTCATGCCAATAATACCATGGGAAGAAGACTTTCAGACCTAAGGCAAGGGATCCTCTCTACTTCACTTTTATTCAAGAATGTCCAGTATGTTTTGACCTTTTATTTGTAACACTAACTGATGTGGTATGATATATCACCTCCACAATACTTCCCTCATAATTAATAAATGATGATAAACCCCCTTTATATCCCATTATTTCCTCTTAAGTACACCCAAAACCATGCCGATAATCGGTAAGTGATTTAACGCGAACCTCCTTTATTCCTTCATGTTGCCTTATATTTATTTTTCAGAAAATGATTTTATCTTATATTTTATGTGAATATTATATATTCTATTTAAATATATAGAAAATCATTTATCAGGACCGTTTTATCATTATATTTCGTGGATATACATGTTTTTAAGTTATTCACTCCCCAATACTTCTAAATAAGTAATCCTGTTTGGAGGATAATTCCTGAATTAATACTAGATTTCAATTTGACTCAATATTCTATTTTACTCCACCGTTTTCTTTATAAAATAAGTAATTTTATTATGAAAATATTCTTATTTCACTTCTAGTTTTTTATAAAGTACTGTTACCTTTTCTCTTTTAAAGGATTTGTAGTATTTTCTTTAAAACCACAAAAAATGTTTTCATACGAAAATTGTATGAATACTCTTATTAAATGTTATCACTTCTACATGAAATAAATTACCACAATACATGCCTATTTTTCCTTGTGAATGTCAATGTATATTTTAATTTCTTTCTTTCAAGGAGAATTTTAGGATATGAACATTTTTATACTTTATGACATGATTGTGGTATCCAATTCTTTCCATGGGTAACCCTTATGTATATGTTAGATTAATTAGGTATTATTATTTATGTGGAAAACATATTCATGATATATAAAGATGGGTGAAACCATATAACACTTTAAAGAATTGGGTAATGTTGAGTCTCGTGAGACGTTATGTGTGATGGTCTTGGCGGTCAGCCTTGGCATGTGCTACCATGTGAGACGACCTTAGAGGTTATCCCTGGAATGTGCTAGAGTATTTTTTTTTCTTATAAGACATTATTATAACTCCATGTTTTATATTATATATTGTATATATGTTTTGGATCCATATGTTAAATGCATTTTTATATCATCATGTCATGCCTTCTATCCCATGTGCTAATGCTTTATTCTTATGGTTATTCCCTAACTAGGCTTTTAGCTCATCCCTATGTTCATGTTATCCAAATGATTTACTATATAGATGTATGTGAAAAATTTAAGATAAAATCTCATTATGAAGATTAAATAAATTTTTTTCTTTATAATGATTGTTTATGTACCTAGTCTTCCAAGACACTAGACATTATGATCCATGGTTTGTACTCTGATGTATAAATATTCTTTAAATCATTTAATGTTATGTGTGAAAAGATAGGGTTTCTATATATAGGGTAAATTTGGTCCTAACCAATATTCGACAATATCAATTGAATGGGACATATTTAGGGTTATTATCGCAATTCTCCAAGTTAGGGTGCTAGAGAAACATATATATTTTTTCCCTTAAATTGTTTTCTTTGTTAGTATGAGTTTTAAAAAATACTTCCCATCAGCAGAATAAAGACGGGTGAGGTGATTCTAGGTACACCATGAATCATGATGCACTATAATCTCAATAGGGTAACAAAGAGAAAAGTGCAATGGGTATGAAATTATATGGAGGTGAGACAATAATCATGGTCGATTAATATAGTCCATTAACAATGACATGTGTGATTCTTCTGAATTATAACTTAATGAAATATTGGATTTATAAGGGTGAATACCTGTCATTTATCTCTTCTCATAGTGTTGATAATTTGGGGTTTCAGGTAGAGATAATGCCTTCGGTTTTGAAACTTCAAATTTGTCTTACACAGAGATAATTTAGAGCCTTTATGTGTAAATATTTTTCTATATCTATCGATTGGACTGAGTTGTATGGAAATTTATGTTTGCTTCATATGGATTGCTATGAACTAATTTTGGGTATGAATTAGTTGACATCATTCATGGGCCACATTGATTATTATGCATGGAAGGTTAGTTTGACATATATAGATTGAATCAAGATTTTATTTAGAGTATATTGGTATATAAAGGAATGTTGGGTAGGAATTTCAGAACTCGGTATTAGAACCATTCTTTATCAGTTAGTAGCTCTTAACATGAAATATATGAATGAGATTGGGAATGTAGATTTTAATACTATTGTTGACCAGTTTCTGGATATTTTCACTAAAAGTTTATTATGATTTCCTCCCATTAGAGATGTTTTATTTTTAATTGACCACTTATGGGTATCATTCATATCTCACTCCCATATTATAGGATGGAGAAAATTGTAACACCCAAACCCAGTTATCCAGGGTTAGTGTATTATTTAATTACATTAACATGATCACAAGAAATCAAATCACAAAGGACCTATCCATTTAATAGTCATGGAAACACGAGATAAAAACATAAGTTTTTCATTACATCTTGAAATAAATAAACATAGTGTCTCTTTTGAATGAACTCAAACTTCATAGATTATACCTATAGGTCAATTATAATATACTTATTTTCATCTTGGGGAAAATTAAACCTTGGAAAGGGGTAAGCTAATATGCTTTGAAAGGATAAAAAGTATAGAATAATCTATCATAAATAATAATAAAATTTTAAGGTAATGTATACAACTAAAAAAAATCCTTTTAAGAATAATAATCATCATAACATGTCAACAATAAATAAAATAATTCCATTTAATCATTCAAATGAATATTCTAATATTTGAATAATCACAAGCAATACCAATAACTAAACTCTTATTGAGGGAATGCATAATGTGGGACATCCTAACCATACCATCAAGGCCTCATGTTAAGACCTTACATAATCATACCATCAAGGCCATGTTCCAAGACAATAGTTTGTCTCATGAGACATGCTGATGTATCAAGAGGATATAGCGGCCCCTGCCCATCACATACTAAGCCCAATGCATTCCTCTTATGAAATCTGTGAAACATAACATAAACATTCATATTAAAAATAGAATACTCAATGTTAATACATTAACTATAAACCATGAATGATATAATAATATCACATCCATATTCAAATATATCATAAAAACTTAAATAAAATATGTAATAATTAATCATAATAAATCATCCATAACTGATCATAAAATCTTATAAAGGATATTGACTGATGAAAAAATCTAATAAAATCATTACAACTCTTTGAGAAAGATATCCATTTTTCACATTAAAGTCAACTAAAATATGGGAAATTATAAAATAAAACATTTATTTTGAAAATTACCTGGTAATATTGTATGGGAAGATTAATAATGTTAAGGTGTCATAACAGTGGAAAATAGTAACTCATGCTGTATAAATTAAAAAAAATTCTTTCCTTGATTTGTCGAAAAGGTCATAAAGTACATCTTTTGAATAACAACAAAAATATCCCTTTAAAATAATTTTATAAAAATTCTAACATGGGTAAAATTTTATTTAAACAATTAGTAATGATATATTGAAATAAAATTTATGAAACATGTACACGGATTATAAAGATGTCCCAATATATACTTAGGTATAAAGAACCTCGAATAATAATAAGATTTTAAAATTAACCCTTTCCTTGTACTTTCCTTTAGTAAAGGGTAAATTAACAATATTATTAATGGTTAAAGTATATTATCAAAATATACCATAACCATATCCATATTTAAGATATCATATATGATCCTCTTATATCATTTTGTTAGTGTTACCATTGTTTTGGGTGTTAAATGCTTCATTTTCCTATGCATATTTTGTCATGTAAGTTGTATCTGTTATGAATTGGATGTATTTTATTCATATCTAGAATAAAATAAAGTTAATAATATTAATTTTTACTAATCATTAAAATTTTATAATCATTATTTAATGGTTAATTCGGACAATGAATCTTACCACGTCGCGGAGACTGTAGGCCGAACGTATGCATGAGCGACAATATCATTCCCTTGATGGTAAAATGGTAGATAATTGGTATGTATATTAATTATAAATAATCATTAAAATTATATATTTTTTATTTATGTCAATTATTTTCGTTATTATACCCATCTAAATAATGTATTGTCGAATTAAAAATTATGCCACGGTGTAGAGACGGTAAGTCATACGTATGCATGCATGGTGATATTGTTATTTGTTGGATGGATAAAAGGAGGATTATGGTTGTACCATAATCATAATAACATTTAAGAATGTATTTCATACTGGATATATTTAGTTATTATGGAAACAACATAGGATAAGGAAGTATAAAAAGAAAATAAATTGAATGGAATGGAATCAGTAAAACAAATCCGTCTTCTAAAAGCGTTTCCTTTTGATTTTCACAAAATGACTCTGTAGAATGGATTTATGACCAAAGTATAGCATATAGGAGGAATTTAGAGAAGTTTTTAGGATAATATTTCATTGTTGGGTCAGTACTAATGGCTTTATAGGTGTAAATAAAATGGAAGGAGATGTGCCCTTTTAAAAGAGAGGGGATGGGTACTTTTGGAAACTCCCAAATGTAAAATTATTATATATTATTTTTTGGTTTCAAATAGATAAAAATTGAGTTATTTCGAGGATAGTATGAGTATGGGTCTAAATTATATAATCCAACTATCTTTAGACAATTTTAGGTCAAAAAATTATCCTTATCGTAGGGATTTAACTCTTAGTAAATTTTTGTAACTCTTACCATGTTTACTTATATTTTAATAATATAGGGTTAATAGAGACACAATAATATGACAAAAAAAACCAATTAGATAATTTGGGACATATTAAAAATTATAATATATATTTTTTCTGAACATGATATTTTTATAAATATTTATCATTTAATAAAATATTATTTATTTTAATGTATCATTTATGTAAATTTTGATAAAAAATAATATTTTCATTTTTAAAAATATCAAACCAACATAATTACCTCTAAAAAATACTTCTAATATGCAAATAACTTGTATATGCTCTCTATGAAATTTTCTAATGTCATTAATTATACATTTTTATATTTATTTTAATATCTTTATTAACATTTAATTTAATCTTTATTTAATAATTCAATTACGACCTCATTATTGTGTCACCATTTAATTAAATTATTTATTTCCTAAAATTTTAAATAAATTACCATTATGTAGATAAATATTTCAAATTTCTAAATACTATTTATATTCAATCATATAACTTATAAAACCCCATATTAAAAATGATATAGTTATTAATATTTGAATATGACATTTTTAACTAATATTTAAATAAAATATAATAAATGTCTTAATCTAAAACAAGTGCCTTAAAAAGGATCCTCTTTTCAACAGAATGTTGGTTTTCGTAGAAAAAAACATATATAATAAAATTAGAGAAATTTTTATGGTAATATTATATTATTATATTATTATTTTTACCTTTAATTACCATCGTTACCTTTATCCATGTTAAAGAAAATCCAAAAGATAATTTTCAATAAAAATTATTTTGATCTAATTAGACCAAATTTTTCATAATTATTACAACCATGTATTTATCTTTTTCAAAATTTAATTCACATAAGGGTAAAAATTACTTTTACAGCTAATCCACAGACATGGTTCGAAGGCCGGTAAAAGAGATGTTCAAAAGTTCAATAAAAATTTATATCTTATTATATTATAAAAAAGAATCATAAGACCAAAATTGGACTAATAAATTTATTATTTAAATATTTTGACATTAAAATAAATTTAACATAAAATAATTAATTAAATGAAAAATTAGAATTTTTAACAATAATGCAATATTTTTCACTATTCATAAAAAAATGAAACTTCATAAAAAATTAATAAAATTTCACCATGATATAATTTTGATATTAAGAATTCAAAAATGAAGTCCATTTTGAAAAATAAATTTTATAAATTTTATAATATTGTCTTAACTATTCTTAACTACTTTTTAAATGGCTAGTTTGATAGGTCATGGTGTGATTGAACTCATTGCTGCTAGTAGTTGAAATTGTTGAATTATTTAAAAGAAATAATACAATGGAATATTGGGGTTTTACACCAATATAATTTAGGGAGTTGAATTTTTAGTTCAAAGTGTTAGTGTGTAAAGAGATCATCTGACCATGAACACATCCATGGGAATAACTACTTTTTGGAAATAATTTGGAGGAAACTCTTAGAATTTGTACAGATTATCATAATCATAAGCATGTTATGATAAAGAATAAAGATACTCTTCCATGAATTGATCATCATTTTGATCAATTGAAGGGATCCAAATGGTCCAAAAAATTGATTTATGTTTGAGGTATCATCAATTGCGAGTTTGGAACGAGGATATTCCAATGAAATATTTTATAATAATATATTGACATTATGAGTATTTAGTTATTCCTTTTTTGTATTACAAATGAAACAACCATTTATGGAATTGATGATTGAAATCATTAATAGGTATCGAGATTCCTTTGTGGTGGTGTTTATTAATGATGTACCGTTGTATTATATGAAAAATATGAATCATGGGAATCACTTGGTTATAAGGTTTGGTATATTTTGAGAGTATCATTTGTATTACATGTTATTAGAGTGTGATTTCTAGATAGAATTGGTGCATTTCATTAGTCATGCCTTCTCTAAAAATGGTATTTTTGTGGATCCTAAAAATATAGAAGCTATTATACTTTAAAAACCACCCAATAGTTTAGTTGAGATACATAGTTTCATTGTAATAGTTTGATACTACAAACATTTTTATGTGTTTTTAACATTTGAAATAAGTGTTTGTAGCATTGATGTTGAAAGGAATTTGTTTCTAGTAGAATTAGGTATTCCAAAAATCCATTCAAGAACATAAGGTTAGTCTTACATAAATAACTACCCTAATATTCCAAGAGTCTAGAAAAATCTGTGTAGTATATTATGATGCATCAGGATCTAGGTTTGGATTTTTTTTCTCATGAAGGAAGATCATGTTGTTTCTTATGGTTCATGGTAGTTATGGTTACCTGAGAATTACTACCTAACAAACAACATAGAATTTTATATTGTGGTCCATTATTTAAATACAATATGTCAATATATATTTGGAAATAAATTCACAACCTGTGTATATCATAAGTGTTTGAAACAAATTTTATAAAAAATAGATTCTTATTTAAGGCATTCTAGATGGACGAAGTATCTGCATATGTATGACTTCAACTTAATGTATACACTGGGTAAATGGAAGATTCTGGTGGATTCATAGAGCATGAATTCATATTATCAATTATCTAAATAGGATTTAGACCAGTTGAAACTCATGTAGGTCATAGTGGATATACATATAGAATGCTGGAACCAAGGTGGTGTTTCATTTTTTTTAAAATTTTTATTTGTTCCTAATTTTGTTGAGCATATTAGAGTTTCTCAGACATCCAATTCTGATTGTGTTACGATGAGGTCAAAAATCATTGGTAGGGAGGCCATTGAGGGTTGAAATCAAGATGGGAATTTAGTGTCGAAATTTAGATATTTGATTTACATACCTTTTGGATTACCAAGAACAAATTCTTAGTTCCTACCACCGTTTTCAATGGGATGTTCACCTTAAGATTCAAAAAATGTATAGAGTTGAAATAATTTTTTTTGGTTGGTATGAAAAGTGTTGTTGATGATCATATTAAGATATGTACCACCTATTAGTTTGTTAAGGTAGATCATCAATGGACCACTGGTATATTTTAATCTGTATTGATTTATGTGAGGAAATTGGAGTAGATAACTACTGATTTTATAATAAGTATACCAAGGATGGTTAAAAAACATGATTTAATATTGTTGATAATGTGTTGACTCACAAAGTTATCTCACTTTTTACCTATTCATGAAATTAATACTATTGAAGACATTTCCAAACTCTATATTTGAGAGATTTTAATGATTCATTTTGTTCCAGTTTTTATTTCAACTAACTGTGACCCAATGTCTATATCTCATTTTTTTAATAATTCTTATAGTAATCCCTTGAAATAGAATTAGATATACACACAATGTATCATCCTAAAATAGATGGAAAATCTATGAGGATAATAAAATCATTCGAGGTTATTTTTTAAAAATGCGTATTGTATTTTTTTGTGGATCTTGGGAAGAGAATATACCATTAATGGAGTTCTTATAAAATAATAATTATCACGACTCAATACATATGGATTCTTTGGAAACATTGTATGCCGGTCCTTGTCATTCTAAACCATTTTGGGTGGAAACATGTGAGAATAAAAAAATGGGAACCAACTATGGGAAAGATAAAACATAGAATATCTCATTGATCAAAAAGAGAATATAGATATCACAGGTTTATTAGAAATTGTATGAAAATTTTAATCAATCACAATTTTTAATTGAGGTGAGTGACCATGTGTTTTTTAGTATCTATATAAGGCTTGAGCATCTTCATTTTAATAATAAAGGAATGTTATCTCCATGATACATAGTTCCTTTTGGGATAATTGAATGATTTGGTGCGGTGGAATATCATATTTCTTTTCCACTAAGGTATAGTTTAGTGCATGATGTTTTTTTATTATCTTAGTTGAATAAGTACCGTCCTGATTCTGACAATGTGATTTGATGGGAGAACATTGAACATAGAGTTGTATTCTATGTTCATTATTGTTTTTGGTATAGATTGTGGTAAGGAAATATAAACTTTTTATGTGAAATTAATTTGTCTAGTTTATGATTTATGGAAACATGGTTAGATTAAAAAAGAATCATGGGGTCTTGAGAAGGAAATATTAGAGCAGTATCCTGAACGCATTCAATACAACAAGGTATTTCTACTTTCTAGGGATATAAAGGCCCATGGTGAATATAATGCATCACCAAATGTTTTAGGTATGTAACCTTTTATTCATTTATATTCATGATATATAATCACCGAGTTATGTTTTAAGAGGTTATGAGGATTTTTTGGATGTGCACATTTGGTGCATGATTAGTAAAAACCAGGAACCATCTCTGGGAAATAGTGTAGGGGATGGTAGTGAGAACTAGGCAGGTGCACGGTTGGAACATGGTTTGGAAAAATGATGGGAGTTCCTAGGTGAAGTCATGAAATTTGAAATAGAGGGAAATGAATGTTTGGAGCATAATTTACCTAACTATACAATCCAACTATGCAAGGTTTTCTATTGAGACATTAACACTTCATGGTTGACATATGATTTTTAAAAAATGAATTGCATTACAATGCGGTGTACAACTGGAACCCATTAAAATTTTCGATATAATCTTAATTATTCCTCATAAATTATCTTTATTTTCCTAATCATTCAAAATCCCAAATTCCATATTCTCTTAAGGATTGAAGGACAATCCCCTTTGATCTATAAGTGATACTTCAGTGAATTATGGTGCATTTTAAATCAATATTTTTCTATAAGTTCTCATTCTTCCATGTTTTCCATATACCAATTATTATTATCACTTTTGGATCTATAAATAAATTCCATAGGGCATGGATATATGTCGTGTGATGTCAGTCATGTTGAGATCTCCTTTGATGTTGTGAATGGAATGTTTTATGAAATCGAATATTGATGTTTGTTTACAGCCATTCTTCATTTTCACCAACCATTTTGTGTTATGTGGTTTCTATCACTTCTCCAGTTCACTAAAAACATAAAAGCACAGTATAAATTAAATTAATTATTTCAAATTTCTAGTAAACCCATGTTTTATTCTTAATAGAATCCAATTTTGGTTATGGCTTTGGAAATATGGAAGATGGATAGTTTTTTAGAATGTTCTCTTTGATGATAATTTTAAAATGATGATGTTAAAATTATGGTTTGTTTTTTATTCTTCAGAAATGTATTTTTTTGAGATGTTTTAAAAAATGGATTTTATTTGGAATTTTTTTACATTGAATTTTTCATATATTTCTATCGTGAATTCATTTTGATTAGTTGTCACCCCATGGAAGGGGCATGTGCCATTAGGGAACTCGGTATTGGTCACGTTGTGATGACTTAGTGGATCTATGAGATACCACCCATTATTATGGAACTATAACATGGGAATTTATGGTGTTTGTGTGTGTGGAGACATGGTTATGGGTATGCCATATAAATTGAGAAATGGTTTAAAAGCCTTATGATATATAATTCCATAGAAAATTATCTATGGATTTGATATAATAAATTTTAATGTTTAAAACAAATTATACAAATTTTGAAAAAAATCCCTAGTGGAGTGAGTTGGTAAGTCATTAGGGAAATCCTATAGAGTTTAGACATGCCCACAAATTGGGAACTATTGTGAAATTGAATATTCCATCTATTAAGAATCAGTTAAAGGTAAAGAATATTAGTTCTCTAGTGATGCTTCTTGATTCTAGAGGAAAGGAAAATAGAGTTTGAGCATGTATTAGTCCATGTGTCACTATTTTATGTCACTTGGGAGTTTTAACTTTCCAGTCATTTGGATTTATTTGAGTATGTATTTTGGTTTATTATTGTACTCAGATATGGATTATTGTTTATGTTATATTGTGAGTTGTACATTTTTCTCATAAATCATGTATAGTTTTGTTTGATAATTTTTTATAAAGTTTGGATTATTATAATTCAAATGGAACATCATCCTTTAAATTTTCATGAGGTCCTTCGCATTTATTTTTGGTCTTTGGTGTCTTGGGGATGTCACCAAAGGCCTAGTAGCACACCTATTAGTTCTCAAGACAATGAGGAGGGGTATGATGTAACTCATTATGTATTATAATATTCCTTAAATAATTTTTTATAAATAAGAATGATTATTAATATTTTTATCATGATTATAAAAATATTATATCAAAATAGTGATGATATCCCGTAAAAAGTTATTTTCACTTTTCGCACCAAATTTTTTTTTAGAGAATTACCATGAATTTATACTACTACAATTCTAAAGTTTTGAGTATAAAAACATATTTTTATTTTATCAAAATAATTCTCTAAATATAATAATTTTAAATTTTAAATAAAAATATTTATTAATTTAAAATTAATATTTTCTCTGAAATCGTAAATTGAATCCCCATAATAAAAATTATGTTGGACTTCGTTAATTTATATTATCATCTAAAAATTTTATAATTGAATTTCATGAAAGTAAAATTTAGTTGAACGATAAAAATTTATCATAAACCTTACATTTAATATAAATTAATATTTTTTATATTTTATAGAAATAAAATCATAAAATAATCACAATGGTCACCTTATTGCACCAATAATTATAATAACCAATTGTCATATTAATTAATGACCTTAATTTCCATCAACCACATTAGGCAATATTACAAATTAAAAATGAGTATATTTAATTCAAAATACACCATAATTCATTCTTCATCATTTAGTGCTTCACCTATTAAGGTTATTACACTTAATTTTGAAAATTTCAATCATATTCCTAGTGCATCTATTTCATTTCACATTAATTATGTAATGAGTGGTGTTTATAGGGTGATTAAAGAATATTAAGTTCATTTTAGTGAATTTACTAATATTATATTTTTATATCCCTTAACTATTTCAAGTTGTATATATTTATGTAATGAATCAAACTTTTTTAATTAAAATTTCTTTTTTTGAATGAAGAAATACTTTATCAAGTAATCTTGTTATATAAAAATCTTGCAACACTTCTGTTTTATTGGAAAATTATAGCCTGTTGGATTTAATGTGCCATTATAAATCACCAACATTGATAATATATTCATTTTACAATGACCATTAATATTATTATACCAAATACTATGATAAATTATAATTGACAAAGACTACGTATGAAATAGCCTTGACCGGTATGATCATACCATATAGAGCCCGTTTATCAGAGATTACAAGGGAGATAACATCCATGGTATTTACCCTTGATGAAGAAAAAATAGAATTTCAACAAATATATAATTAATGAAACTATTTAAGGGAAATTTTTAAGCCCATCGATATCACAAGCCAAACTATGTTTGCCGAACCACCCCATTGAAATCTCAGCAACACACACTTTTTCCATTGGAAATTTTCTAGTATAATAACAGGATACATATCTAGACCCCAATAGTTTTAATTTATAAATTTTATTTTCAATAAATAATTATTATATTTATAATTTTTTTAATATTACCATTTATATAATTTAATAATGAGTTTGATAAAAATTAGATTCGCATTTAATTAATCAGAAATTGAATTTTTGGGAAATTAATTGTTTCAATCAAGACACAATTTATTATTAATTTAATATTTTTTAAAAATATTACTTTCATGAAATATTGTTATTAGATAATATTTATTAAATAAAAATGACATTATAATTTTACAAATTCAAATGAAATTGTTAAAAGGGTAAGAAAATTACTATTGAAAAATTCTTTTTTCAATAAATATTTATTTTAAATTAGATGTGTAATTTACCACATTTATAGAATTATTTTGATAACATAAATAGTTTTTTAAATAATCTTGTCAAAATTTCCCAAAGTTAATTTATTCATAATTTATTTAGGGAGTTGAATTTTCGGTTAAAAATTAAATACAGTATAAATATAATATATGCATTATGACATCATACTGACCCAAAAGTGATGTAATATATTCCATAAGAGGTGAAAAAAACCATATATATATAAAAAAAATAAAATAAGTTTTTTAGGTTATTTTATTATTTTTATAAAGATATAATGACTTATACAAAACAATATTATATTTTAATATTTCAAAAAGAATTGTTTATAAAAATGATTCACATCAATATCACCAAGGGAATTATTTTAATGTGTTTTATTTCTAGACATTTAATATACTGAAACCACTCTTATTTGGTAGAAACCATGGTGATAAGTCAATTTAGGGGTTTTGGGCATGACTACATTTTCATATAGAGTCCAAAACCTATGTTTGGAAATGAATAAAGAGTTCTCATTTATTTGTATCAATAAAACAACTCAAACTCCCACTCCTATTCACACAAAAATTTTGGATCAGGAAGTTACATCTCCCTTACATCACTAAATACCACCCAATGTACCTACAGACTCTTAAAAATCCAATCCCGTGCTTTAAGAGACACCCTCTCAAGGTATGGAATCATCTCCCACTCCTCTTAATTAATGCACATTTTTTTGTCATTCAAATTTTCTTTAAAATAATTCAAGTTGGGATATGTTTTTATACATCCCTGTTTCAATAATTATGATTAATAATTTGTGAGATACCCCTTTTAGTCTCATTCAACCCTTATAAAAACCTATATATACACTCGTCATGATGCCAAAATAATCCTATGAGTTTCCATGCCAAACGTTTTTGTAGAGAATAACCAACATCATTTCCTCTCAAGTATATCCACGTAGTTGTACCTATCCTTAATTTATTTGGGATTAACAGGTATGAAACCCTAACTCCTTAATATTGAAGTTAAAATTGATGAAAGAAATCCATTTTCTCTATTATACATGTTGCAAAATTATTAATGCACATGATTTGAATGTGATAGGTGGGATCAAATTTATTTGTCCCCCCAATTAATTTTTTAATATTATTATCTCATTCTTTTTCTTTTATGGTGAAAGTGATTTAATCATAAGAACATTATTTCATGTTTTATTGGAAGGTATTATTTATTTATTCTTATGATATCATGTTTCATTTTAGTTCCATATTCCTATATTTCCTTGATGTTATCAGGTTATATCATGACACATTTCTAGGATTACGAATCTCATCCACTTATGTTATTTTTATTTTTCTTTTAGATCACATTTAATGATTTACCTTATCCAATTTTTTACATTATAGGGATTTATAGATAACATGTTTTTTTCTATGTCCTAATGTTATCCCATGTCATTTTAGAAGAGAATAAAAATTTATGAGGATTTTAGAAGAGTTTAAAATATATTTTTTATATTTCATGTTATTACATTTTGTACCAAATTTCTCAAATACATGTTGACTAGTGATATTTTTGGTTTGTATTAAGTATATATTTATGCAACAAATCATGAAATAATGTGGTTTAGAAATATGGGTTATCAACATTGGTATCAGTGGAATGTATAGTTATTTTTGGGATTATGATTAGAAAAATATAGTAAAAGACTTAATTATAATAATAAATATAATGAACATACATAAATTCTGTTATAGTATAGAGTATGTAGTTTTTAATAAAATAAATATCTATCTGGATAATATATGCAGAGGTTGGATTGAAACACATGTACATATTGGTAATAACCTCCAAAGGGTGCATTGAACCAGACTAGATCATCACCTAGTGCATGATAATGCGATGCTCTATAAACATGTTTTTATACTCCCAATGGGATATGATTTATTAAATTTAAATCTCATTATGAACCATTATTATGTAAAAAAATGACCATATGATTATATATTAGGAAATATTTCATGGGTAACATAGATGGAAACCTATAAATTCTATGGTTAATGAATACATTGAAATTATGAGTTAATACTTTAATTTTCATCGTTTCTTGTTTAAGTTGTTAATATTTTAAAAATATTAATCCTTAATTTTCCATTAATTTTTAGTCAATGTCAAAAAATAAGGGAAACAGAATAAAAAATTAATGTGAGGGTAAATATAATGAATTCCCAAATGAGATTTCCATTCTGATGGGAGTAAGAGACACAAAATGTTTTATAATAATTTATCAGTTAACTTATGAATTTAAATCAAAATTTAATCAAGAGGATTCAAAAATTCTTCCTATGTAATATAACGTGTCTATTAATACCTATATGAATCAAAGGCCTTTGAATCTCAGTATATCTTCTTATCACTTAATCACATTGAATTGGATGAAATCTATTGAAAATATCTTTTCTATACATAAATACTCAGAGAAAGAGAAGGTAATACTAGTTGGTAAATATTGGGAGGGAAAAATTTATATATGGTGGATGTTGCTAAAAATATAATGCTTTAGTTGGTGATCAAATTAATGAAGTGAAAGTATTTCTAGATTTTTTTTTCAGAAAATATTTCCCTCACAGTATATAACATAAAATGGGGAGTTATTTTTTAACCTCATGAAAAGGATGAAGAATCGATCATAGTGTATGATGAAAAATTAAAAATAATTCCATGATGTGAATCATAATTTTTCACTTCCCCTGAATATAAAGTGGAATGATTAATTGGTTGGAAGATGATGAATATATGAAAATCTCTAGCTATTTGAGACTTCGAAATCTATAAATAATTTTTTTGATTTTATATCAATGTAGAAATATAGATCGAAAAATATCAAGGGTATCTAGGGATAAGAGAGAAGATGTAGATAATGTATTCTAATTATGGTGTTGTAATGGAAATATCTCATGGGGGTATGAAAATCAATCGGAAAATTTACGAAAAGTGTGTGAAGAAGAATCCTAAAAATTTATTGATGGGAATAAGAAAATGATTTAGGTGCGTAAAGGAATAGAACCGAGAGAGTGATTTTTGAAACGATAAAACCACAAATGCGATGGAAAAAGGAATTCAATAGAAAATCTATAACCTATTTTCTAATGGTAAAAAAATTAAAAATGATGTGAATGAATACCCTAATCCAAGTGATGTCGATGACAACTGATGACAATAGTCTCCTTATCCTATTGATCAAGGTTGAGGGTATTCGATTAGAACTATTGAGTTGGATCATAAATATGATGTAGTGATAGATATTATAATTAATCTTTCAAGGAATGTGAACATACTATCTGATTATGGTAATACATATTCATTAATATCATACATGTTCAGTACAACAATTCAAAATAAAACCCCTAAATATGGACGCTGAGTAAATGGTGGGGATAGAAAATTTGAAAATTATTGAATTCCAAGTATATATCTTACCCTATCCAAATTTATTGGATAAAGTTCCCAAAAAAACATTTTTATACCCTCTTATTGGAATTCAATTCAATTCTGGGCATGGAATGGTTTTCCATATATAGATCCAACATAAATTATCTAGAGAATGAAATCACCCTCCGTATTGAATATGGCCCTCTAAGTCCATAAAAGTTAAATGATGAGGATGAATCCTATTGCATACCAAAATATCAATCTTGGTTATTATTTCCTTGTGTGAAATCATATATAACTCAACTTATTGAGACTAAATAAAAGATCATCATTGATGGAAATGCCACTATAAGGTAATTTTATGATGTGTTTCCCAAATAAGTTTGTGGTCTTCCTCCAAGTCGTGTGGTTGAGTTATCAATTTATCTCAAACCTAAAGCTTCACCAATATCCCAGAATCTATATATAATTGCTATTTATTAACTTGAAGAGCTAACGAAACAATTATAGGAGAATATAGATAAAGGGTTTAATGTCCAACGTTCTTCACCATGGGTTGCATCGATCCTCTTTATTAAGAATAATTATGGGTTAATGAACAATTTTATTGTTAATCCTGAGGTAAATAATTTCATGATAAAGAGCATGCATCCTATACAAAAAATTAAGGACTTGTTTGATAATCTATTTGGATTATAATACAAAATCAATGAAGATATTTGGTTCAGTCATTATCAAGTAAAAGTTAAGGAGTATATCCCCAAGACTATTTTCCATATAATGTACAAGTACTATGAGTTCATACTGATTCCATTTGAAATAAATATTTTTTTTAAAAATATACATGGATTTAATTAACAATTTTTTAGGGAATATCTTAAAAAAATAGTAATATCGATAGGTGATATTCTTATCCAATCTAAATTAAAGGAGAAATATGACTTGAATTTAAATATTATAACAAAGAAAATGTAGATGAAAAATTTATATGAAACATATAGAAGATGTGAGTTCTGATTAGAGAAAGTAGGTTGTATGGGGAATTTTGTTACTAAAAAGGGATATATATATATATATATAAATCCATAAAAAATTGGCAATCGAAGGATAAATGATACCAATATCTATGATAGAAATTCATTTTTTTCTTGGATTACCTGGGTAATATCATTGATTTTTGAGAAACCTCTATTGAGTTTCGAGCCTACTAACAATGCTTACATGAACGAGATTCATGTTTTCAAGGAATTATGAATGTGAAGAATGATTTATTAGATAAATAAGAGGTTAATAACTATATCTATTATAAGGCCCCAGCCTTATACCTTACTTAATCTTGAGTTATTACAAGATTACACATTGATGATCTTTTCAGGTTTAGAGTTTTAGATAATTAGATCATGAAACTTGCATTACATTCCACATTTAAACAAAGTGGTTACATAAAAGATAGTATTCATTCTTCCCATCAACGGAAACATACTGAAAATAAAACATGGATTCTTTCTTGACACATCCTTGACACTATCATCACATCATGTATCATTCCCTTGACCTGTGAAAAACATTTCAAAAACTTGGGATGATCATAAAAAGCTCAGTAAGGGTTATGAAAATATGGAAAGGAAACATGAGTTCATATATACATAAGAATGAAATCATACTTTACCCATAAAACATAGGCACTTTAACATACCTCATCAAACCATGAATAAATCATAGAAAACATAAGACATAAAGGTAACTTGAGGCATTCATAACATTCTTACGTAGGGAGTAACCCTCTTGGTTACGTTTTGAATACCCATCATAGTATATTCCCTAAATCGCTTCGGAGAAAACCTTAACGTTTCACTCCTTTGCATTACCCAATGCATTGGAGAGCTATATCGGGCTCACCCGCCCTTAGTTTATCACGGAACCACCAGTCTTCATAACAATTCCCAAGAACCATAACATAAACGTATCACATAAAACATGAATGAAGGAAACATAACATTTACACACTTCAATCACAATATAACATTTTAGTATATTGAAATAATGAATCAATTCAAAAAGAAACCATTTCCAAAACCATTTCCAAAACCATTTAAAACATTTAATAAAGTGATTTTTGAATCAAAGTGTCCCATAAAACCTTGAAGATTTTAACATTTTAAACCATTAATATCCATATAAATAAATCCTGAAAACCATTTTTAAAACATGGATATTAATAAGAACAAATAGTTACAACATTTAAAGCGATATTTTGGTTAAAGGGGTTTTACCAAAATTAGAGACACTTGAATTCATAATTGAGGAATAACATTTAGTTAGAACTTTATAATATCATGAGAATAAATTGATTCATGATATAATATTCCAAAGGACAGTATATACACCATATAAGAGTGAATTGGTGTATAACAACAACGAAGTCTCAATAGAAATGTCAAATGTGTTGAAATCCCTTATAAAGAAGGTATCCTTAAATTAAGAATAAATCAATCTCAAAATTATGCGTGAAAAATATAAATAAACCCAATATAAGTGGATATTATGTGTAAAACAATAAAATGTCATTCACACATATTCGAAAGATGACATACTCAATAACTACATGTTGAACCCAAAGAAATCGAAATTGGGTTAAGAAGTTCCCTTGACAGCCTAACAGCCTCACATCAAAATGAGTTGATGAGAGATAAAATGTGTATCTCACCACTTGGACATAAAATTTACATCAATAAGGATATATGAGAACATATCCCAACATAAAAATATGTAAATTCAAATACCCAACAAAATAAGTCTTTTAAAAAGAGGAGGGTGAAAGGTTCCCTTACCGACTTGGGTATCTTTCAGAACATACACCCCATGAAAGAAGAACAATACATCATTGATGTAAATATTCATAAACTAAAGTATATTATAAAAAGAGTAGAATAATGGGCAGTACATACACCAGTCAAAGGAAATTGTGGAAAATGTAGCATAAATCTCACGGGAATAAAAGTGAGATGAAAAATCCCTTACAAAAACTCGGCAGCCTAATGACGCCAAATAAAACATACAAAAATGGATTGATGAGATCGAACAGGGTATCTCATCATATTAACTTAATGTTTATAGGAATAGGAATATAAAATAACATCCCCCAACATAACAAAGAGGATATTTAAAGAAGTGATATAATGGAGAGTACTTAAAAAGAAAGAGAGAGGTTAGATCTCTTACGAAAATTCGGCAGCCTAACGGTGCCACTCAAAACGTCCAAAATGGATTGATGAGAGAGAATAGGGTATTTCATCACATTAACATATAAATTACAGTAAGTGTAATATAAAATAACATCCCAATAACAAGAAAGATGATCTTTAGAGGGAATGACATAAAATAGTGTACTTAAAAAGAAAGACAGGAGTAAGATCCCTTACCTCAAGTCCAACTTGTCTTGTTCGTTTCTTTATATTCCTGAATAATAAAGTTTGGTCAGTTAATAATTGCCTAATTACCTCCTTTAGAGATTATTATTCAGTTCATATCACATATTATAATGTTATAATAATTTTTTAATAATGTTAGTTCATATCAGACGTTTTTGTCGATGTTTGGTACATGAGTTAAAAATGAACTTGTTTGAAAAAAGATTGCCCATGTAGTTATAAGTAAATAATTTCCAGAATAGTATTAATGATTAAAATATCGTATATATCCAGTAAATATTCATTTCATACTATTCCATATCATTTGAAGATAAAAAACGAAAAGCACCGTTCATGGAGACGGTAGGCCGTACGTACGCATGAACGTTACTTTCATTTTTTGTCATATTAATGGAATTAAAACAAAATGAGAGAAATATATATGTTATAATTCCAGAATGATATCCATAATATTGATGTAATATATTACATATATATCGATTATATATATGTACTTATAGTATTACATAACATTTTGAGATAAGAAATGAAATGTACCGTTCATGGAGACGGTAAGCCGTACGTACGCATGAACGCTACTTCCATTTCTATTTCATATTTAATGGAATTAAAACATAATGATACATAATAGTATTTTAATTCCAGTATGGTATAATATATAATATCATTAAATATATCCTTTATACGTACCACATATGGTATTAACGAATCAAATCACTTTGAGGGGGCGGTAGTCCGCACTTCATTAAATGAAGATATCGCGTTTACCCATAATAGAAACCATAAAGTATGCCCAAAATGAAAAATACAGAAGCTTAAGGAAATCATAAACATATTATATATCATATATAAATATAGTTTCATCTTAATGGCCACCTTTGAAGGTATTAAAAGAATGTTGAACATTCATTGTTTCGAGAGGCCGAAATTCGCCATCCACGGAAACAGTATGTTCTTTAACCATTAGATGCAGGTGTGTGAAAGTGTAGCTCGAATAATTCTTATAAAAACATCCTAGTATATTTATGATACTGGATTTTTTACAAAATAAATGAATAAAAAGAGTTTAGGGGGTTGGGGAAGAAAAATAAATCAAAAGTACTCAACTGAAGACATTACCTTAAAATCGGGTAACTCCTTTTGGTTTGAGCTCAAAGTCTTACTTGGGAAGACTTATTCCCAAAGTGATGCTTAAAGGAGTAAGAGAGGGAAGTGGAGAGACAAAATGGGTTGAGTTTGGCCGAGACAAATGCTTTGGGAGTGTGGGTAAGGAGGTAGACGTGGGGGCCTTTTATAAGAGGAGAGGAGGGGCACTCTTGGAAGGTAAAGAAAAGTCACTTTATTTTAAAATGGTATTCGGATTTAAGAGGTCCCACATTGATGTGTTTCGAGTATAAGGTGATAAGGGATCTAAATCCACTCATCCAATAGGTTTTGGACATGTTTAGGTCATAGATATTACATTATCTTTCCATTTTATTTAAATCGTTAAATAATGAGGTCATCGCTGCATCATCATGATGTCACAAATAATGTAATTTATTTAATGTCTAAAAATTATAAAAAAAATACTATGAAGTAGGAAATATTTTTATCTTTACAATGAATATATATAGTCAAAAATAAGATTTGTATAACCCCATGTAATTTTTTTTTACTAAAGCATTTAATGTTTGTCTCATTTTTACTTTAACTTTAAATAAAAAGATATTAATGTCATTTTCCAACCAAAGTGGCTCCATGGGGTACCCATGTTGACCCATGGATATTCTTGGTCGGCCATGACACGTCCAATTAGGGTAGGACATTTGTATAGGTCATTTCATTTTATTAAAACATTATTCTTACCATAAACTACACTAATTACCTATAATCGCGATTAAAACTTAATAAGTTACTATTCACCAAAAAATTATTTTTATCCCATTGAACCACATTTTACTTTTAATGACAACCATGTATGTAGGATTTTTTAAATTCAAAATACAAAGATGGAAAAATTTCATTTAAATGGAAAAAATCAGTTTTTATAAGTACCACATAGTGGTTTCACTATTCATCAAAAATTGAAGTTTTTCAGAAAAATCCCAAAAATTCACCCTAAGCTCTATTTGATATTATGAATTCAAAAATGAAGTATATTTTACAAATTCAAAAAATATAAGCCACATTAATTAATTTAATAATTAATTCCCGCTGTCAGATCAAATAGCATGTTTTTATGAAACAATAAGTATCAAACGATTGACAGTGGTTTAAGTCTGATTTCAAAGTGAAATTAATTCCAATGACCACTATTGGATTTAATGGTAAAAATATAATCTAATTTCACTTTAAAAACAATTCAAAAGATAATCTAATCATATAAATAAATTAGATTAAAAAGAGGTTTTGAATTAAAATACAACATTTTACACTATTCATTAAAAAATGAACTTTATCAGAAAGATACCAAAAATTTACACAAAGTAAATTTTGATGTCCCAATTCTTAAGAAGAGTTTTATTTGGTCCAATAGAATTTATAAGAGTGAAAAAATATATATTTAATGATGGTTCTCCATCAAAAGGCGATAAATGAACCTTTAGTGAAAACTAGGGCATATACACCTAAAATTGAATTCTTTCCGTATTTTAATCCTTTATCTTTTATTGGATAAATGTAAAAACATTTAAAAACATATATAATCATATTTTATTTATTTATATCCATTCCCGCCAATACAACGGCAACATGTTAACTACCATTTAAAATAATATTATTTTATTATTAGAGTGCAACGTAAGATTCCCAAGAAACTCGTTGCGTGTTGGGTATGCCATCGAGCATAGCGTCCCCTTTAAAGACATATTAATATTTTATTCACAAATATGGATAAATATGAAAATGTCATATTCTTTATTTACATGGGGTGTTACATGCTTCCCCCCTTTTAGTAATTGCGTCCTCGCAATTTTTAAAATTGAGCTTGGAAACATCATTGAAAATCCCACATCGGAACAAGAGTCGGTAAAACAATCACTTTAAAATAAAGAAAGATAAGTACAAAGGTCACCCGAGTTAACCCATACTAGGACTCCATGTAGGAAATCATGGACATGGAGGAGAAAACATAGGGTCATGTTCTGATGGAGAGTGATAGAAAACATGTTTAGGAGAAAGTTAACAATAAGAAAATCACAAACTTGTGATGGGTTAAACGGTGTTGGGTTCCCCAGTAGGAAAAGTTAATAGAAAACATTTTTGTTTTAAGTTACTTTTTATTGAAGAATTTATTCATAAGGAAACATAATCACTTATCATGTTGACTTTCAACTTTTACTAGATTCCTTAATCAAACTCATATTTTTTCCAAAAGACGAGTATTTAGGGAGACTTGTTCGCATTAAAAGTACTATAATAAACTTCTAGAGAATCATCTAATCCACAAAAGATAACTATATACATCTCATGTATTTAGGCTTTAACCAAAAACAAAACTAGAATGATTAGTACAAGGTCAGATAATCCAAAAAAGGATAACCCTTTATAAAAAGAAAATCTATTCTTGATCTCAAAATTTGTCCATCAAAACCCAAAGTTCAACGAGGACCATCCGATAAACAATTTGTCCATAAAATACTTCAAAGTAATCCAATAAAAGATTTAAACCCAAATATTTGAAGGATTTATTCACATAGTCTTCCAAGTTAAATCGTAACATTTTTCTCCAAAAAATATTAGTTGCTCCTAAAGTCTCGTATTGAAAAGTGGTTAACCTAATCACATATCCTCCATGATAGGTTAATCATTTTCATAAATAACACAAAATAAACTTACTCTTAATTCATAAAATCATCTAACTAAAAAGAATCGGTCAAACTAACCAGGGACTTCACGTAGTCCAGTGGTAGGCGATAAATACCAATCGCACTTTGGTTGTGGGTTCGATTCCCGCAGCTTTGTCCGATGCGACGGGCTGTCACACGTTCTGCGTGTTGTCCTTTTTCCAAAACTATATAATTCTTAACTCATTCCCCAAAAAGGGATAAAATCATCAAAAATGATCATAACATATTTTAACATCAAGTTTATCTCATGCCCTTCATTTTCCAGCATATCATATAATAACCCATAATTACCTCAAAAGTAAGGATCATATAAACTCTAATGGTTACCTTTATAATTATTACCTGAACTTCCACATGGATTTGTCATCTCGTACATGATGTATTAAAGATCATACCAAGGTTCAAGTGGTTGATCATGACTTCTTGATAGTTTGTTTTGAAAAACCACAAGTTTCTTCATTGAATCCCCCATTTTATCTAGTATCTTAATCATAGAACCACCACAGTTTCCTTCAAACATGTTGTCTCGTTGGTGCCTTCTAGATCCATCCATCCACTAAAAACAGAAATGTCAGTGTGAGTATATCAACAAAACCATCATGTACTAATGACGAAGGTGAACACTAAGATATACTTACTCATTAACTTTATCTAAAACTAGGACTCTTTCTGAAATCCTAACCATTATGGTAATGTCACTTGTGCTTAGAGAATACCCTAACCTCTAAAGTTATCTAAACCGACCTTTGATACCAACTATAAGGCCCCAGCCATAAACCTTACTTAATCTTGAGTTACTACCAGATTACACATTGAGGATCTTTTCAGGTTTAGAGTTTTGGAGAATTAGATCATGAAACTTGCATTACATTCCACATTTAAACAAAGTGGTTACATAAAAGACATTATTCATTCTTCCCATCAACGGAAACATATTGAAAATAAAACATGGATTCTTTTTTGACACATCCTTGACACTATCATCACATCATGTACCATTCCCTTCACCTGTGAAAAACATTTCAAAAACTTCAGATGAGAATAAAAAGCTCAGTAAGGGTTATAAAAATATGGAAAGGAAACATGAGTTCATATATACATAATAATGAAATCATACTTTACCCATAAAACATAGGCACTTTAACATACCTCAGCAAACCATGAATAAATCATAGAAAACATAAGACTTAAAGGTAACTTGAGGCATTCATAACATTCTTACGTAGGGAGTAACCCTCTTGGTTACATTTGGAATACCCATCACAGTATATTCCCTAAATCTCTTCAGAGAAACCTTAATGTTTCACTCCTTCACGTTACCCAATGCATTGGAGAGCTATATCGGGCTCACCCGCCCTTAGTTTATCACGGAACCACCCGTCTTCATAACAATGCCCAAGAACCACAACATAAACGTATCACATAAAACATGAATAAAGGAAACATAACATTTCCACACTTCAATCACAATATAACATTTTAGTATATTGAAATAAAGAATCCATTCAAAAAGAAACCATTTCCAAACCCATTTAAAACATTTAATAAAGAGATTTTTGAATCAAAGTGTCCCATAACACCTTGAAGATTTTAACATTTTAAACCATTAATATCCATATAAATAAATCCTTAAAACCATTTTGAAAACATGTATATTAATAATAACAAATAGTTAAAACATTAAAAGCGATATTTTGGTTAAAGGGGTTTTACCAAAATTAGAGACACTTGAATTCAATAATTGAGGAATAACATTTAGTCAGAACTTTATAATATCATTAGAATAAATGGATTCATGATATAATATTCCAAAGCACAGTATATACACCATATAAGAGTGAATTGGTTCATAACAACAACGAAGTCTCAATAGAAATGTCAAATGTGATGAAATCCCTTATAAAGAAGGTATCCTTAAATTAAGGATAAATCAATCTCAAAATTATCCGTGACAAATATAAATACACCAAATATAAGTGGATATTTAGTTTAAAATAATAAAAGGTCATTCACACATATTCTAAAGATGACATACTCAATAACTACATGTTGAACCCAAAGAAATCAAAATTGGGTTAAGAAGTTCCCTTGACAGCCTAACGACATCACATCAAAATGAGTTGATGAGAGATAAAAAGTGTATCTCATAACTTGGACATAAAATTTACATCAATAAGGATATACGAGAACATATCCCAATATAACAATATGTAAATTAAAAGACCCAACAAAAGAAGTCTTTTAAAAAGAGGAGGGTGAAATCTTCCCTTACCGACTTGGGTATCTTTCAGAACATACACCCCATGAAAGAAGAACAATACATCATTGATGTAAATACTCATAAACGAAATTATATTATAAAAAGAGTAGAATAATGGGCAGTACATACACCACTCAAAGGAAATTGTGGAAAATGTAGCATAAATCTCATGGGAATAAAAGTGAGATGAAAAATCCTTTACAAAAACATGGCACCATAACAGCGCCACATAAAACGTACAAAAATGGATTGATGAGATCAAATAGGGAATCTCATAATATTAAATTAAAGTTTATAGAAAGAGGAATATAAAAGAACATCCCCCAACATAACAAAGAGGAACTTTAAAGAAGTGATATAAAGGAGAGTACTTAAAAATAAAGAGAGAGGTTAGATCTCTTACGAAAATTCGGCAGCCTAACGGCACCACTCAAAACTTCAAAAATGGATTGATGAGAGAGAATAGGGTCTCTCATCACATGAAAATATAAATTACAGTAAGTGTAATATAAAATAACATCCCAATAACAAGAAAGATGATCTTTAGAGGGAATGATATAAAAGAGTGTACTTAAAAAGAAAGAGAGGAGTAAGATCCCTTACCTCATGTCCAACTTGTCTTGTTCGTTTCTTTATATTCCTGAATAATAAAGTTTGTTCAATTAATAATTTCCTAATTACCTCCTTTAGAGATTATTATTCAGTTCATATCACATATTATAATGTTATAATAATTGTTTAATAATGTTAGTTCATATCAGACGTTTTTGCCGATGTTTGGTACTTGAGTCAAAAATGAACTTGTTTGAAAAAATATTGCCCATGTAGTTATAAGTAAATAATTTACAGAATATTATTAATGATTAAAAAATCATATATATCCAGTAAATATTCATTTCATACTATTCCATATCATTTGGAGAAAAAAAAACAAAAAGCACCGTTCATGGAGACGGTAGGCCGTACGTACGCATGAACGCTACTTTCATTTTTTGTCATATTAAGGGAATTAAAACAAAATGAGAGAGATATATATATGTTATAATTCCAGAATGATATACATAATTTTGATGTAATATATTACATATATATCGATTATATATATGTACTTATAGTATTACATAACATTGTGAGATAAGAAATGAAATGTACCGTTCATGGAGACGGTAAGTCGTACGTACGCATGAACGCTACTTCCATTTCTATTTCATATTTAATGGAATTAAAACATAATGATACATAATAGAATTTTAATTCCAGTATGGTATAATATATAATATCATTAAATATATCCATTATACGTACCACATTTGGTATTAACGAATCAAATCACTTTGAGGGGGCGGTAGTCCGCACTTCCTTAAATAAAGATATCACGTTTATCCATAATGGAAACCATAAAGGTATGCCCAAAATGAAAAATACAGAAGCTTAAGGAAATAATAAACATATTATATATCATATATAAATATAGTGTCATATTAATGGACACCTTTGAAGGTGTTAAAAGAATGTTGAACAATCATCGTTTTGAGAGGCCGAAATTCGCCATCCACGGAAACCGTATGTTCTTTAACCATTAGATGTAGGTGTGTGAATGTGTATCTAGAATACATCTTATAACAACATCCTATTATATTTATTATACTTGATTTGTTACTAAAGAAACGAATAAAAAGAGTTTAGGGTGTTGGGGAAGCAAAATAAAACAAAAGTACTCAAGTGAAGACATTACCTTAAAATCGGGTAACTCCCTTTGGTTTGAGCTCAAAGGCTTCCTTGGGAAGACTTATTCCCAAATTGATGCTTAAAGGAGTAAGATAGGGAATTGGAGAGACAAAATGGGCAGAGGTTGGCCGAGCCAAAGGCTTTGGGAGTGTGGGTAAGGAGGTAGAGGTGGGGGACTTTTATAAGAGGAGAGGTGGGGCACTCTTGGAAGGTAAAGAAAAGTCACTTTTTTTTAAAATGGTATTTGGATTTAAGAGGTCCCACATTGATTTGTTTCGAGGATAAGGTGATAATTGTTCAAAAGACACTCCTACAATAGGTTTTGGACATGTGTAGGTCTTAGATATTACATTATCATCCCATTTTATTTAAATCGTTAAATAATGAGGTCATCGCTGCATCATCATGATGTCATAAATAATGTAATTTATTTAATGTCTAAAAATTATAAAAAAATACTTTGATGTAGGAAATATTTTTATCTTTACAATGAATATTTATAGTCAAAAATATGATTTGTATAACCCCATGTAAAAATTATTTTAGTAAATCATTTCATGTTTGTCTCATTTTTACTTTAACTTTAAATAAAAAGATATTAATGTCATTTTCCAACCAAAGTGGCTCCATGGGGTCCTCAAGTTTACCCATGGATTTTCCTGGTATTCCATGACACATACAATGAGGGTATGACATGTTTCTAGGTCATTTAATTTTATTAAAACATTATTCCTACCATAAACTACACTAATTACCTCTAATCGCGATTAAAACTTAATAAGTTACTATTCTCCAAAAAATTATTTTTATCCCATTGAACCACATTTGACTTCTTAATGACAACCATGTATGTCATATTTTTTAAATTCAAAACACAAAGATGACTAAATTTCATTTAAATGGAAAAATCAGTTTTTATAAGTACCACTTAGTGGTTTCACTATTCATCAAAAATTGAAGTTTTTCAGAAAAATCCCAAAAATTCACCCTAAGCTATATTTGATATTCCTAATTAAAAAATGAAGTCTATTTTACAAAATTAAAAACATATAATACACATTAATTAATTTAATAATTAATTCCCGCTGTCAGATCAAATAGCATGTTTTTATGAAACAATAAGTATCAAAAGATTGACACTGGTTTAAGTCTGATTTCAAAGTGAAAATAAATCAAACGACCACTATTGGATTTAATGGTAAAAATATATTATAATTTCAATTTAAAACAAATTCAAAATATAGTCTAATAATATAAATAAATTAGATTAAAAAGAGGTTTTTAATTAAAATACAACATTTTACACTATTCATTAAAAATGAACTTTATCAGAAAGATACCAAAAATTTACGCAAAGTAAATTTTGATGTACCAATTCTTAAGAAGAGTTTTATTTGGTCCAATAGAATGTATAAGAGTAAACAAAACTATATTTAATGATGGTTCTCCATCAAAAGGATATAAGTGAACCTTTAGTGAAAATTAGGGCATATACGCCTAAAATTGAATTTTTTCCATATTTTTAGCCTTTATCTTTTATTGGATAAATGTAAAAACATTTAAAAACATATATAATCATATTTTAGTTATTTATATACATTCCCACCAATACAACAGCTACATGTTAACTACCATTTAAAATAATATTATTTTATTATTAGAGTGCAACGTAAGATTCCCAAGAAACTCGTTGTTGCGTGTTGGTTATGCCATCGAGCATAGAATCCCCTTTACAGTCATCTTAATATTTTATTCACAAATATGGATAAATATGAAAATTTCATATTCTTTATTTACTTGGGGTGTTACATCTATTCTCACATTACCCACCAGTGGGGAAGTAGTTTGATCTACAATTATGCTTCCAAAAAGGATTGGGTTATTTAATCATGAATGTTGAAAAAGTGATTTCCTATACCTCCCTCTAATTAAACATCCATGAGTAGAACCACCCAAAATAAGATATTGAATGAGAAGTAGTCATCTTATTATTGATTATTTAGAAAAATTATCTCTATAGATACAATTATGACATACATACAGACCATAAAATTCTCAAGTATATATTCACACAAAAGGAAATTGATATACATAAATGAATGTGGTTTTATTTGAACAAGGTTTATAATTGTTCAATCCATTTTCTTCCTAGGAAGGTGAAAAAGGTATAAGATTCCAATAGAATAAAGATCTCACAACCCCATCCCTGATGGGGATTAAAAGAGATCCAATATTGATGGACATAAAAAGGATGATATAATAATAATAAAAGGATCATCATACTATTTTTATATAATAACATTTAAGCCATATATTATTTAGAGGATAATGGAGTAATAAAATTATGATGATTTTCTACAGAAGAATGTAGTGAATATTCATGTGTACACATTTTCTAAATATAGAGTTAATATGATTCGATTTATATATGTATCCAATAAAAACTAGTACTAAAGAGGAAACTTTTGGATGATACACATATATCATCCATATCTATTTATCGAAGAGGAAGTAAGATGTATAGATATGTGAATTAGGATTATGGTGGGATAACCTTAAGTGGGATATTGGAGAGATTGTATATCGATGCTTGGTATACAAAAAAATCAAGTTGAAATGACAGATTCCTAAGGGGATTATGTAACTATTACCCATACCAATATGAAAATTAGAAAACATAAACCATGTATTTTTTTAAGACTCCCCAAGAAACCTAAATGAAATAATACCATATGGATGGTAGTCGATCTCCCAACCATGTTTTCTTATTTAATTTCAATCATATAATATTTATATCTTGACCAAATCGACAAGATATACATAATTCATGTGATAAGAAATCATGTAGATCCACTCTCTATTGTATTTGATTGATATTCAACATTTACCTCAAGGTTATTGAGAATCCTTCAGAAAGAGATGGATATTAAACTAAGCATCATCCGTACAAATCAGCCTCATATGGATGGTTAGTCTAAAATAACGTTTAAAACTTTGGAGTATTTGTCAATATCATGTTCAATATATTTTTAATGATGTTGGGACCAACACATCCCGCTAATGGAGTTCAGATATAACAATAGTTTCCATTCTATCATTCTATTGAAATATTTTGAGAATATTTAATAGAAGAATTTCATAATGATATCACGATAAGATTATGATGGAGAGGTAAAGATTGCGGGACATGATATTGTCTAAGAGATAAAATAGAAGGTTTAAACCATTTAAACTCTTATGATATCCGCACAATATCAATAGAAAATATAAGCATAAAATCATTGATGATACCTATAGTTTATGGTCATATACGAATTGTTAATTCATATACCACCATAGAAGAAATTCATAAAGCTTTAAAAGAAGTTTAATATTAGTCCAAGATACATCATCCCCATCAAGATCCTTGATCGCATTAGAGTTGTGGCCTGTTAACTAGAACTCACACTTAACCTATCATAATTACAAGATGTGATCCATGTATCCCTATTGAGAAAGTAAATACCATAACTTACATATAATGAATCTAGATGAGGTACCATTGGATAATGATATTTCAAATTAGGAGAATCTAGTGAAGATCCTAGATTATAGTGGCAATGTTTTATGATACGAGACAACTCTATCGGTCAATGTATTATGGCGGCACCGGCAGTTTTAGGACGAAACATAGGAACCCGAATAGGAAATGAAATATAATTACCCTCACATATTTTTGTATATAAAATTAAAATTTTGAGGGTGAAATTTCTGAATGGTGGAACAATGTAACTACCTAAACATTTATAAATTAAATTCACATTTTGGATGAATAAAGTCCTTTTAAAATAATCTAGTTATTGAAAACACAAATAATATTTTTGTTTTTTGTAAAATTATATTCTTTTGGATTTAAAATAACATTAATTACCAAAACCATTGATAATAATTACAATGTAAATTGACAATTAATATTAGTATATTAAGGGTTATGATAAAGTCACTTTGACATATATAGAGGAATCGATGACCGTAACCATTAGGATCAAAACCTATAAATCCCATTTAGCAATGCTTATTAGGGAGATAAAATAACTGAGATATTCTATTTACCATGAACAAGTGGATATTTAAAAACTCAATCAAGACTAAAACCATGTACATGATAATTTCATGATCATCGAGATCATAATATAAACAATATTCACTAAACCACAACATGAAAATCTCTCCATCACACACCATACGTATAAATAATTCACTAGTGTTGTAATGGAATATGTGTCTAGACTATAATAGAATGAATTTTTATATTTTATTTTTAATAAAACTATGATTACATATATCTATTTGTAATATTAGTTTTTAAATTATTAAATATTGAGTTTCATAAAAAATATATTTTGATATGATGAAACAAAAATTTTATTTTTGGAAAATAAATAGTTTCAATCAAGAAAATCATTTTGGGTTATATTATAATTTTTTAAATAAATTAATT
The DNA here is from genome assembly GCA_963277665.1 of Viscum album. NCBI lineage: Eukaryota > Viridiplantae > Streptophyta > Magnoliopsida > Santalales > Viscaceae > Viscum > Viscum album. The sequence goes on from OY728138.1 coordinate 157,681,480, forward strand.
TTTAATAATTAATTAATATCCAATAATATTTATTATATTTACATGATAATTTAATTTTATTAAGAAAAATGTAATTTTTACAAGGGATAAAAAATGATAATTTTCATTCAAAACCAGTATTTTTCAATAAATGGGTATTTTTATTTAAATATTTAAATTATTATTTTCAATGTATTAATTTGATAAAATAAAAATTATTTTTTAATTTTGAATGTAAAATATATACAATAGTGATTTTTTCATAATTTTATGAAATGGTCGAATTTTCATGTAAAAATTAAATATGGTATAAATATACAGTATGTATTAGGACATCAAAATTACAAAAAATTGTTGTAATATATTCCATAAAATGTATCTACAACCAGATATATATTGTACCTTTAAAATAATGCGTTTCTAGGTTATTCTATTAATTTATATACCCTTGATGAATCCTCCAAAACCTATATTATATTATTTGGTTTGAAAATCAATTCATTATGAATATGACTCACTTCAATATCACCGTGGGAATTATTTTGTTGTTTCTAGTAATTATACTTATAAAACAATGAAAATTAATATTCTTTGGAATAAAAAGTGGTCATAAACCATGATAAGGTAACATGTTTTTATTTACTTATTATATATAGTCTAAACCATACTATTTAAATTATTAAATAATTCACCACTCTTATGCTATATAAACCCACAGAAAATCCCATTATTCATCACAAATAACTCATGGATCATGAATTTAATATAAAATCATATTAATATAGCCATACCAAGGATCCATAAGATCCTATGAATCTCATGCCATTCTTTAAGAAGAACTATCTCAAGGTAAGGGATCATATCCTTCTCCACATTATTCAAAGAACTTTTTTTGTGTCATGACTTTTTATTTTAAACTCTTCCAGTTGGGATATGTTTTTACACATCCATAATACTATAATTATGATTACAAATTATTTTTATACCCTTTTAACTCTCATTAAACTATTCTATAAACCATTATGTATGCCCATTATGCTTCCTAAATTTGCACACAATTTTCTATGCCAAACATTTATGTAGTGAATAACAATATCCATTTCTACTAAATTGTATTCACATGGATGTTACTATCAATCATTAATTGGGGATTTACATTTTTTTAACCCTAAATCATTAATTTTGGGGTTAATGGTTATAGAATACATCCTTATATTCTGTGATCTATGTGGCCCACTTATGCATGTTCATGATATAGATGTGTCGGGTGGGCCCAAAATTATATATCCCTAAAATGAATTGGGTAATGCTTTTATCTCATGATATTCCATCTATAGTGGAATTTTGGTTACACTAATATCACTTTGGTATCTTGTATTGTGTGCTAAACTTGACTTATGCTTATGATGACTTATTTTATGTTATTACCACATTCACATGTTGCCTTGATGTTATCATGTTATATCATGCATCGTTTTCCATGATTATGATTCTCAAACCTATTAAGTTACATTGATATGCCACTTGGATCACTTGTAGCACTTTAACTTATTATATTATTTTATCCCCTTAGTAAGATTTATTTCGTTCCCCGTTATTATGTATGGACCTAGGTTATCCCATTCTGCATTAGAAGAGTAATGAATTTTTATGATCTTATTAATAGAGTTTTAAATAATGTTATTATTTTTCTATTTGTTGTTTTTATGTTATGTACCTAATTACTATAAGACACTAGGCCTCATGATAATATGGGGTTTTATTATGTTTACGTTTTTTGTAGAAAATCATGAAATAAAGTCTATTGAAGATATGAGTTTTTATATTTCATATTGACACATGATGTGAAATGTTCATATGATATGTAATAGTATTTTGACGTTATCATTATAAAGAAATATTTTTTAAATTACATTTATCCAATTAAAAACATTATATAATTTAAGGGTTTTGCTACTCAACCACTTATAGATATTGTGTTCTTTTAAATTTACTCATTGATTAATGATTACTAATACAAAATGTTCACTTAAATGTATTATATTGAGATGAGTCACTATAAATACCTAAGAGATGTTAGTACTATAGGTTTAGAGTAGTTATACATTACCTAGTATACTAAAAAAATTATCTATAAAAGGTTATATAACAAAAAATATTCTAAATCCAAATTCCCAAAAAAACTCTATATTGATACCTGCATAAAACACCCATACCCACACTTCATGCTGTATTGTTAAAAAAATAATTTTTAATATAGCACGTGAATTATAAAAAACTAAAAAAATAAAAAGTTTAGTGTCTTTAGGAATTATTTATATTTAAAACTAACAACATTGTACAATACATATTTTTTCCACTATGATTATGCAAAAAAGTAATTCTAGTATATATATCCATTTCATTGAAATTGAAAGGGAAATGTAGAAAAATAAGAAATGGGTGACCTATAAATACCAGTAACGGATAAAAAATTAAAATAGGACCTAAATAAACATCATGGGTAAAACATGAGGCATCGTTTGATAACATGAACATGAAGATAATCTTTATAACATGATCATAATAAAATGAGACATAATATGATTATAAGTACATGAGGCATAACATAGAAATGTTGATGTAACATAATCATGGAAAATTCATAAAAATATCACCATATCCCATCAGTAGGGAATCATAAAATATATTTACTAGATTTTTGAAGATTGTATCATAAAACATTTACAAGGAATGTTGCCAAGGTATCATGTACATGTCATCTCCAGAGAATAATTATTCACTTAATGTATTAGAGCGCTATTAGGGCACATCATTCATTTTTAATAATTAATGTGTTTTAAATTATAATTACATAAATAAATCCATGAATAAAAATAGTATATACCAATGAAAAATAAATGGGTATCAAATAAAAGTAAGTATCTCTATATATAATTACCCATCATTCATAATAATGAATTATTTTCTATTTACACCGTATAGAAAAATGGTATGTGTTTTATTCAATAATTTCCTCTGTAAATATATGGATGTTTATCTTGGTAGACACCCATTAATAAAAATATGTATACAAGGGTATCCATAAGGGAATAGAACTAGATGAAAAGTAATTCATAGTCGATAATAAGGCATGACAATGATAGTGACAGGTCATTCTCAATATATATCTCATTTAGACATTCGAATGTGTTTATATAGGCACTAAAATTGAGGAGAAGGGTAAAATATTGGATTGATATAGACAGTGAAAGATATAATGATCATTGGTTATGAATTATGTGGGAAATAATCCCCTTCAAAGGATTAATGTATTTTTTTTGGTGAATATCCAACAATCAACTTAGAAACTATATGATGTTCCTATTATATATGGATGTATCCCTATTGGAGGAATGATAAAATGAATTCAAGGTGGTAAATTAATGGAATTGGTATTTCAATAGAATGTGAATCTCAACATATATATTCCAATCCTATATTATGGATTATAGAGTGAGTGTGAATAATAAAATTAAAATTCATCAGAACTGTCAAAATAGGTGTGAAATAGGGAAACTTTTTCTTGTACCTCATGATGATAAATTTTATAATAAATATTCCCTTTTCATGGTTACTACCTCTACGTACATTTTATTTAGATCAAAATCCACTTGTAGTATCCAAACTAGGAATTCATTGCCCAGAAAACCACACAAACATTTCTTTACCCAATTTTCATGGTTTTTTGAAACATTAAATATTGATCATTATAAAGTCTTATAATGGAAATATAATGAGAAGTAATAGTGATATATCATAGATAACATATTAATTAAATTTTAATAGTGATATATTATAACATTTCATATTTAAATAAAAAATTATTTAAAAATCATCATAATGTGAATAAGACAGGATGGGTGAAAACCCATTATTTTGGATTAGTAATGGATTAAGAAAAGGATACAACGAGAGGGATAAAATAAACCATCATATATGATATGAAAAATATAAAATAACAACATGGAATTAAATTAATTACATTATATTTAAAATTAAATTTAAAAAAAACATAACAAAAGTATTGTACATGAAAAGGAAAGATAAAGATTGAGGAAACCCTTACCTCCATTGATCTTCTTAACATAGATTCAACCCTTAGAACATAAAAAACTATTCAATATTGAAGAGGGAGATATATAAGGGAGTCCATGAGAGATATATTTTGAGATAAATATTATTTTTTTGTGCGATAATGAGAAGAGGGGATGGAGGTTGATATTTATACTAAATGAGGGGTGGTCTAAAGGGATTAAATAATGGTTATTTTGTTATTAAAGAAAAAAACTTTAGCAATAACTAATTAAATTTTTTTATATAATTAATGTCTAAAAAGTTGGTTAAGGTCATAAAAACACTGAAATCCCTATTTAATGGTGTTTTTTGTATTTTAATCCATTACACATTAATTTTAACCTTATACATTATTTTACCTTTATGGGGTAACTATTTTATTTAAAAATAACTTATTTTGAAATATAATTGAAATTGACCTTATTAAATAATTTTTAGCCGTTCATTCAAAATATTCAATCAATTTTACTTGATTAAATTTATAATAGTTATAAAAATTAATTTTCATATGAAATACAAGAAAAAAATTTAGAAATGATAAAAGTGAGGTTCCAACATGCTATTAATGTGTTTCTAAATGTTAAAAATTTTGAAATATGTTATTCCTTAAAAAAAATTTGAACAATAATATGTGTTAATAAAATTAAAATCAAAACCCTATCATGATTATATCATAAGAGTGACGGTATTTCGTAAAAAATGACATTTTTTACTTTCTACCCCAAGAACAAACATTTTTAAAAAATTTAAAAAATTCCAAATATAATTATAATTTGATGAGTCCAAAAAATTTATTTATTTTATTAAAATATTTCTTTAAATATGAAAATTTTATTTTTTAAATTAAAAATCTTATTTATGGAAAATTAAAAATCTTTACGGCATGAGAAATTATCTCACTATTATAAAAAATAAATATTATCTTTTAATTTATATTGTCATCTAAAAGTGTTTTATAACATAATTTAATGTAAATAAAATTTAATTGAAACTTATAATTTTTACATAAAATATACTTTTTATTGAAATTAAAAAAATTTCAAGTTTCCAAAAGCCCAATTATAAAACAATCCTAATGGTCACATTATTCCCCCAGAAATTATAACGACTCAATATATTATTTATTAATGATCATGATGTACATAAGCCTTATTTAAAAAATATTGTAAAGCTAAATTATAATATATCACAATAAATAAACCATTATTCTCCCTTCATCATCCACCACTTCACCTAAAAGCCTCTTACACACCCTTTGATAATGTCAATATTTTTCCTAATGCTTCCCTATGTTTTAACAATCATTATAATAGGTGTGTTGTTTATAGGGGATTTTGGGCCTATGGAGTTTCTTTTTTTTGACCATAGTATCTTTATATGTGTATATCCCTTTACTGTTCGAAGTTGTAGTAGTTGTTATCTACACAAGATGCATAATGTTATTTTGAAATGTAATAATATTTCTATGTGATCATAAAAAAATATTTATTATAAAACAAGTGTTATTATATTAATAATATAAATTAATTTAATTTTTATCAAATTTCTCACCTTAATTTTATATATATATTAAATTTAACCATGAATTGTTAGGTGGAATATTTGGGTTTACAATCTATATAATGTTTTGTTCATCCCCAAAACATTACATTGCTAGTTTTGGATGTTGGAGGTGCTTCAAAGGACACATGGGGAGAATTCATGGTGGTTAGAGGTATAAAAGATCTACTATAGAATATTTAATACATGAATGGTATACATGAAGTGAATTAGTAATTCATATCTTGTCTATTTAATTAGTTTCACAGTTTGAATGTGGGATAAGGGGAAACCATAAAATAGATTCCCATTGTGAATATAGTAAATGGAATTTCATTAATTTAAGGAATAAGTGAAATGAATTTTGGGGGAATTTTTAAATATTGAGTTTCACATTGTTAATGGGTTACACAATATGAATGTTTTAGATTCCAGGATACTTTTCAACCCCTTAAACTAATTTATTTACATTCATCTACACCTCAATCTCTCTTGCTTCAGGTGAACCCTAGGTTCCCTATGAAGAAATTATATCCTTATTACCACTTGATTCTATCATTAGGTTCTAATGGTTCACCAGTAGTGATTTTTGGAATGTATCCACTATTATGAAAGACTTTTCCTTCTATTTTTATTCAATGATCCACTATGGTGGTGTAGTTTTGGTTTTGGTTGTGTATGAGATGCATTTTTTGACCCTTCCATATGGTGCAGTTTGACCCATGATATCATAGTGAGGTTCTGGTTGTGGGTAGTATCTTATTCTCTATATGGTGGTAGTGAGATGGGAAATCTTCTTTGAGGCAGGGGAGCCTATTTCTCACTTTTTTATGTGCTTCATGTGAGATCTACATGATTTTACATTCTTTTAGTGGAATAGTAATGGTTGGATTAATGATATATTTAATTTTTCTGTCTAAAATTATGGTAATAGAGATTTTGTTGGGTGCTTTACTACTTTGATATATGTTTTGGATGTTATTATGCATGATTGTTCAAATCGAGAAATTAACTATTTTTTGTGCCTTTTTCTGATGTAGTTGTTAATATATAATGACTATTTCGACGTTTTTGTGTGATCAAACCCAAAATAAAAGGATAAGGAATGACTATTTGTATAATAAACTAATTTACCCATGATTTGGGTTTGTGTGATAATACCAATGCTAAATAAAGATGACATGTGATATTTCCCCTGAATAATAATGAAATTTAGTTTTCATATTGTTGTTTATAATTGTACTTTTATAATTTCCCAATATGGGTTAGACTATTGTGTAGTGATGTCAGTGACTAGATGTGATGAGTATTAATCATTTTAGTGATGTGTTGGTAGGTTATCATGGATGTGATGTGGGATGTTTTTATGTGGTGTGATGAGTTTATGGCGTAGTTTTTGTAGTGTTGTGGTTGTAGGGACATAATTTTTGGGGTATGTGTGGATGGCCTTTCATTAGGGCTATGGTGAATTTTTGATATGGTCCAATGGCTAGGATGATGTGGTGAAAATACAATGGTGTATGTGTAGTGTTGTGGCAGTGGTTCTTTGAGTTTGGCCAGTTGTAGCATAGCATGGTTCTAATATATTCACGACTATACATGGGATGAACTGTGAAAATAAACAAAAAATATGTTGGTAGATAAATGAGATGAACTTGAATTTTTTTTTGTTTGTTGGATAATTTAATTAAATAATGAGATGAATAGTGTAATTTGAAATTAAATGGATAAGGAATAAATAAGGGTAAACCTTTAACTAAACGTGGTAAATGTTTTTTGGTTTATGAGGTGGTTCCATAGTGTTTCATATAGTGGTTGTAGTAGTTGTGATAGTTCATCTGGTGTGTTCAAGTATAGTTGATGTGAACACATAGGTTGGGTATTTTGTTATATCTATATATCATGTTTGTTTATATAGTTCTATTTTCTCCCAAATCAATTTGGATAAACATACCAATTCATTGAGTTTTAATGTTCTAGGTGAATTCCCAAACATTCACGATAGTGGTGATATTGACGACTGGAAACCCCCTCTCCCACTCATCTTTTAGTAAAGGTTATTTAGGCTGGTGTTGGAGATTACCCAATGTTATTGTGTGGACATGGTGTTTATAAGAATGATGTGATGTGATGAAATGTGCGTCCTAGGTGTCATCCTGTAAGATGTCATGTGTTGTGATGTGTGGCCAAGGTGGTTGAGGGTTGGATTTGATGGGATGAGAAGTGTTGACTAGGTGTTTTGGGTGGGATATGATGTGATGTGATGAGTATCCCAGTTGTCTTCATGTAGGATTTGATGTGATGTGATGTGTATTCTATGTGTCTACAGACAGGATGTGATGTAGTGTTATGTATGGTTTAGGTGACTATGGGTGGGATGTGATGTGTGGACAAGGTGTCTGTTGGCGATATGTGATGTGATGTGATGTTTTTCCTAGGTGTGTGCAGGAAGGATGTGATGTGTAACCCAAGTTTTTACATGTGGTACGTTATCTGATGTGGTATGCATGGAAGTTATAGGAGAATAGGACGTTCGACAATGGGGCATGAGAGTGTAAAATTATAGCACAAGTGACAATGGGACATCTTGCATTGATAGGATCATGATGCTATATTATTTTATTGGATATGTTATTTGGTGAGAAATCTACAATGAGGATGGGTTCAGTGTGATGATATGTAAATGTACATGTTATTTTTGTTGATTAATTATTGGTGTTTTAGCATTCTATTTTTAAAATTTCACTTGAGGCCATTGATATGGACCTACTGGGTATACCTATTATTAGTATCAAACTATGTATATAAACTATTTTTCAAGCCTCCATGAGTAATTCAGATACCAATATGAACATTACTAGCTGGGTTGTAGTTGAAACTTCGTTGCTTCTATATATTGTTCTTTTGGTGCACTACTTGTGACATTTATATTTATCAAAGAACATTATTCATGAATTATTTGAGGGTTTATTGTTTATCATATATTATCTACCAAAGTTGTTTTTGGATTTTTACTCCTATTTCCCAATCCTATTTCTTTTAGAGGGGGAAACACCTCTAATGTTGTATGATTTATATATCCTCCGTGCAAGTCACCAACGAGGGGCCTACTAGAATCCATACTTAATGGTCACTATCTCCCTAACCCCATTGAGGAATATTTGGTGGGAAGGGTCATGAAAGACTGGTATCAAAGGCCTTGTTTAGATATAGGATGGAGTTTGCAGTTAGGTAGTAAGATTTTTTTGTGGGTTTGTATAGAAAAGACTCCAGTTGATAATGGTTCATAGAATAGCCCAGAAAGACAAGCTACGAAATGATATTTTAGAGAGGTACTATGATATAGTGCATGGAATATGAGCTTATTTAATGACTAAGTGAGGTGGAAATGTTTATAGGAGAAAGAAAAATGAGAGGAACATGAATCATGATGACTTGAGTTTATGTTTGAATTTTCTGTTTTAGGTATAGTAAATTAAATAAATAAATAATATTTGATAAAATATTTGGCTACTGGGCAAAGGATGTTCTACATGTTCTTAGGAATAGATCTTATTCATCGTCTATTATTTTCTCATGAATTTGTGGTTCAATAGGCTGATCTAGTGTATTGTTAGAGGGTTGAACCAATAGAGTAGGATAAGGCATGAAAAATATCTTTTCATTCCTTTCAGATGAAAATTTTGAGAATGTATGAGGGAGTGTATTGGATATGGAGATAGAATGATGGATAGAGTATCTCAAGATCACTTATGGTTTTATATAATAATGTGTTGAGTTTCATGCACCATTGGTAGCTATTGAGATATGGGGAGATGTGCATCAGGGGTGGATGCTATTTCATAGTGATTGTAAGGAGGATGATATCTTATGGCTAGACTTTTAGAGGGATCTTCTAGAAGAGTTTTGGTTATTGATGATGAGGAAATCAAGGAGTTAAAAGTTTCTCTCCCTTCAGTAGGGGGTATAACTTGAAGGATATTGGTATTAGGTTCAAGTACCTAATTCACTTTTCTACAGATGTTTTTCCAGATAAGGTGTCCAGAGAAAGACATCTAGAGGAATCTTTATACACATTGATTATATATGTGGTCACATAATTTACACTCTTATAATATATAATGGTGTATAAGTAGGAATTGGATTTCAATTTGATTATTTAATTGTTATTTCATACTTAATTGGGTGTCCATATATTCTTTTTGAGAAGAAGAACTTCTGGCAGTGGGCTGCAGGTGTCTAGACAGTCAGGGTTCTATTCAGTCGGTAACTAATCGTGACACTTTTTTACCTGACTGTTAGAGGCATATTTTTATACAAGTCTTATGGAGGATTTAAATTTATATTCCATATATATGTAAGTTATTATAACCACCAAGTTTAGTTTCTAACTACTCAGGGATGTTTTTTATGGGTAGTAAGGCCCCTTTCTAGAACCAACAGTTACCTCTTCCGATGTTTCAGCAGTAGAGAATCCATGTTAGTTTTCATATATCAAGTGAATATAGAGTTTGAATTTGGAAGGATCATTACAGTCATCTTCTAAAGTGATCCAGGATGGAGCACTACTATGGAGGCTAGTATTAGAGATATAGAGGAGTTGGGCATGGTCTGATTGAAATATTAGAGTAGAAGCACCAGTAGAGCTGATAGTTGTTCGATGGATGATTAGTTTATCATCTATCCTTATAGTGTTTGTATTGATTCATGAGACTCAAACTCCTTAATATCCCCTAATTCGATCCATAGGTTGTGACTAGATGTGGATAGGCTTCCATTGCACCTAATTTTATCTACATAATTTCAAGGTCAACATTATTTTCTTAATTTGTGTCGGAGATATAGATTGGTGATGGGCGATGCACTAGTCAGTGGGGGACTTCTTCTTGTTGCAGACCCAATTTTATGACATAATTCTTATCATGAATTGAATATATTCCATGTATACAGATATTACCGTCTTTTAGATATGTGTATCATTTTCAGATGTGGAGGGACAAGAAGTGGGATTTGTTGATGAGTCAGGTTATGGGTTGGTTGGTAGGAAAGTGAAGACTATTTTGTCATAATTGGTGGACAAATTAACAGAATATTAGGTTAGGGATTTCCATGGTTATGTAGGAGTTAATTGATATTTTCCCAAAGGTGTTTATAGTAACACATCCTCTATAGGATGTTCTTTTTGGGAATGAGTGGTAGTTATGTACATATCAGATTTTGACGGATCCCTATTAGATGTCGCCCATGAAGTTTCCTGAGTTGAGGATGAAGGTGGATGACCTGATGAAGAAGGGATTAATATGACCTTTTGTATCACTTTGGGGTGCATTATTTATATTTTCCATGAAGGTGGATAGTGATATGTTGTTTTTTAAAACTAATTAAGTCTGTATCTGGAAACAGTGAAGAACTATGACCCTCTTATGAGGATAGATGATTAGTTAAAACAATTGAGAGGGTATATTTTGTTATCAAGGATCAATATCTTTTATGGATATCACTAGTAGAAGGTGAAATATGGGGGTGTTCAAAATTATTCTTTTAGATATAAGTATGAGAATTTTGAGTTTCTAGTTTTGAAATTTGGTGTTAAGAACACACTACCTATATTCATAGGGATTATGAAATCTATATAACATGAGTTACTAGACATATTTTTCATCATAATAATTGATTATATATTGACCTAATTGAAGTCATATGATGACCTAGTTAAGAATCTAATTGTAGTTTTTAGACCTCTCGACACCATATGCTTTATGGGATGTTGTAAAAGTGTGACTTCTAGATATGATAGGCATTTATACTTAGATATTTAGTGTCTTTAAAGGGTGTGTAAGTGGACCCATCAAAGGATAGGGAATTTGAATCTTGGGAAACACCCAAAAATGTTGTATAAGTTCACAGATTCCTTTGTATAATAGGCTATTATACGAGGTATGTACCCAATTTATCTCCAGTTTCATCCCCTCTAACAGTGTTAAAGAAAAATGACAAGGATTTTTTATGCACATATCAGTTTCAGGAAGTGTTCAGTTACCTAAAGGAAATGATTTTAAAGCTCCAGTTAATTGCTTATTTGAAGAGGGAGTGTTTTTAACGTTCTATATGATGAATCCCATCATGGATTAGGATGCATGATGATGTACCATAGAGAATTGATCTATTATGGGTATAAGTAGTTACACCTACAAGAGTGTAACTATGTATCCCATGATTTGGAGCTATCATTGATGGTGTTGACGCTAATGTTGTGGTAGCATATCCTCATAACCAAGTGTTTTAATTTTTTAATAGACCATGATGCACTAATATATGGTTTCTCTTAATGGTATTTGACTCAACACCAACACAGGTAGATGGATTTTCTATAGGAAAATTATTTGGAGATCTCTATCACCTTAGGGAGGGATAATGTAATATCTAGTGCATTGAGATATGAGCCACGATATGATGTGACTGTAGATTCTATAAATGTTTGGAAATTAGTGGAAGAGATTTCAGTGGTGTGATGTTAGAGAGATAATATCCCATGGTTTCATTCATCAAATAAAAATGGATTCATCATTTATGTATCAAGTGGAAGAGTCACCTTGTGGAGGCTGAGAGGTAAAGGTGATTCAAAATCATGTTGTACATGGTAGTTCTTCTATGGGATGGGTAGTGGATGATCAAAACTTTGTGTTATTCCTGGGGAGGTTTTTTGTCAGGAATGTGATCAATGAAGGAGTTCTCAATGAATTTTATTGATCACCATTAGTGGTACATCCTTGTGTGAAAAAGTTTTATACTGGCTTGAATAAAATTATTTGGTGTCTAGGAATGAAATAGATTTTATATGAGTTTGTGAAAAATGTCTTTTTTTTCAGTATGTGAAATTATAGAATCATATTATGGGAGTTTTTTTGGAGTACTTTGATGTTATTAAGTGGAAATGGGAGAATGTATCAGTAGATATCATCATATGTATCCCCCAATATTTTAGAGGATTAGATAATGTTTAGGTGATAGTGTATTTAATGATGAAATCCTCTCAATTCCTAGTGATTTGTGAGCCATGTTTCTAGGATGCTCTAGCAAGGTAGTATATGAATAATGTGTTTTAGATTTATGGTTTACTAAGGAACGTCATCTTGGATTTGGATCCTCGTTTTACATTACAATTTTTGAAGGTATTCCAACATAATTTTGGCTCCCATTTTTGCCTTATCACTGATTTATGCCCTCAGAGAGATGAGAAGAAGGGGTGGAGCATCCAGACCCATAGAGGATATGTTTCATACATGAATGTTGGAATTTTTTGGATCTTTTATTTGACACCTTCCATTTGTAGAGTTTTCATTCAATAAAATATATCACTCATCCATCAGAATGGATACATTTTACGAATTGTACTAGTGATCATTTAATTCATTATTATGTTTGAAGGAGGTTTGGAAGATATCATTTTTTGGTCCTGATGTGGTGAGGAGGACAATTTAGGAGATCTAGTTGGTTCCAAAGAGGATGAGGGCAGAATAGTACCATCACAATGCCTTTTCTAATCATAGGCTGAGGCCTAAGTAGTATGTGGTTGCAGACCAAGTGTTCTTGAGAGTCTATCCTCATCGTGGATAGTGGAGGTCTCATAGTTAGAGTAATATTTATACCATGTTCGTTAATACCTTTTATGTATTGGGGTGTGTTATAGAGGTGGTTTATCAGTAGGAATTTCAACCATGGGTGGAGTGGAACCCCAAATTATTCCATGTGTCTCGACTTAATTAACAACATCACGATGAATTTACTAGGGAGATTTAGATATCAAAGAAGATATAACATTCATGGAGTATCTATTAGAGATCTAGGATCATTGAGATAAGGTACTATGTGGGAATACCATTCCTTGGGTTCACATTTTATGGAGTCTTGGTGGCCTGGAGTAGTGTACTAATATGTAATATATGGAGATGTGTTCCCAGTACCAAGATAGGTATTGAGTTTTGATTTTATCTATTTTTATTTTGATACGATGTTTTGATCATTCTATGTTATGAGTTGTGTTATTTCTCTTTATGTGTGATGTGTAATAAAACCCATGATATATGAAAAGTGCAGGACATGAATACTAATTTAGATGAGTTATAAAATAATTCAATTAAACCTATAAAGGAATGAATGTTCAACCTATATTAGATTGTATCTTTCCATGGAGGATGAAATTCTCATACATATGTGCTCAGTGTGGTTTTTAGTTTTTGTTTTTGTAGTGGTTTGTTTAGGTTGTGAAAAGACTTATGTGGTTATGTGGAAATGTGGTGGTTTTGGATGGATTGGTAGTATGTAGTGTTGTGACCATTGAAAAGTGGTGAGGAGGTTTTGTGGTGATTTGGTTGCATAAGATTTTTGTTGGGTATTTTATTAGGGTTTGTTTGGTTGGTGGTATAATTTGATCTTTAACCAAATCAATAAGAGGTATCTCAGAGGTTTTTTGTTTGAACCCCATTCATTTCCTAGGTTAGGTTATGATTATTGAGTATGAGAATCATCGAAGTGGTATCTAATGTAAGGGTTTGTGCCTTCCCGGCCGATTAATTTTCTTATGTTGGGAGTTTTAGTTGTTTTAGAGGTGGCTTATGGAATTTTGTAGTGTTTGGAGGTGCAAAAGAGATGTTGTACGATATTCATGTCATGAATGGTTTACCCAATATGAATTGGTGATTCACAACTTCTCTAGCTGATTGGTTTCATGGATTATTTGTGGGATAAGGGAAAAAAATGAAATATATATTTTCCATCCACATAGTACATGACATGTACTTTATTTAGCGCTGAGGTGTCATTGATTTTAGAAAAAGTTATAATTATTTTAATTCACATCATGGATGGGTTACATAACATGAAAGTGTCTATTTATAGGTTATTTTATGTCCCCATTGGATGATTTATTTTCATTCACCCATATATTTCTCTCTCCATTATTCTGGGTGATCCATAGGTGGCCAAAGGAGACAATATAGCCTTTGTCTATATTGATTCAATCCCTGGGTTCTAGTGGATTCCTGTTGATGATCCATGGTGAGTTCTCCTCTGTTCTTCATGCAGTTTAATTTACCTCTTTTTCAGATATCTACTTTGGTGGTGTGGCATTGGTTTTAGGTGTGTATTGATTTCATTTTTGATGACCCTTTAGTGAATTTTAGGTCGATCCATGATCTCATGGGGAATTTCTTGTTTCAAATAGTTTCTTTTTCTTCCTGTAGTGCATATCATGATCATAAAACTTTATTGAGGTATGGGATCCTCACTATCACATGTTTGGGTTCTATATGTGAGATATACATGATTTTTTATACCTTTTTAGTAATAGTAATGGTCCACATAATGAGATAATTAATTGTAATGTCTATAATTCATGGGAATGGAGAGTTGCGTCATGATTTAGTACTATGATATATGTTTTTTTATGTTTTTAGGCATGCGTGTTTCCAATTTTGAAAAAAAAAACTTTTTGGTGCCTTATTTGAGATGTAGTGGTTATCATATAATGACACATTCTATGTTTTTGTGTGATTTTACACTAAATAAAATTCTAAGGATTCGTATATTTGGCTAATAAATTGGTTTTCCATGGATATTTGTTTGTGTAGTGGTGCTGATTCTGAAGAAATATGATAGGTGAATATTCCCTTAAATAATTTTAGAATCTATTTTTAATGTTTTATATTATTTTCCTTCTTGTTTTTTTCCAATGTGGTTTGAGTTGTTGTGTTGTGATTTTAGTGACCATTTTAGTTTTGTAGTATATGTGGTGGTGATGCGGTGGTTGGTTAGCATGGATGTTACGTGGGCAGTTGTATGATGTGTGTGGTGAGGTTGTGGTGTTGTGGCTTTGTTTTGGTATGTGGTGATAGAATTTCATGATAGATGTGAATAATGGTTGATATGGTGAGATGAATTTTGTTATATTATGCAGTTACAATGATGGACGTGTGGTGTTGTGGCAGTGGTTGTGTGAGTTGGTCTTGTTGTAGCATGGCATGGTTGAGATTGTTTTCCAATTTTCCATGGGATGAACTATGATGATAAATGAATAAAATAGGATGATAGATAAATGAGATGGATTATAAATTAACGTACTGTAGTTAGATAACTGAATTAAATAAATTAAATATGAGTGTAAAGTGAAATGAAATGACTAATGAAAATATGTAGTGAAATAAAAAAAATGGAAGTCGGAAATGTTGTGAGGTTTGTGTTGTGGTTGTGTGGTGTTGTATATAGTGGTGAAAGTACATGTGACAGTTGATGTGGTGTGTGATAGTGCAGCTGATGTAAGAACATAGGTTATGAACCATGTTATCTATATATATCATGTATGTTTAGATTATTTTATTTGTAGCCCACCCATGATGGATAACCTCACCAAGAGTTAGTCATGTAATGTTTTGTGTGTATTCTCCAACATCTAAGATGGTGGTGATGTGTATGTATTTCTACCCCATCTCCCTTGATCTTCCTTTAGTAGTAGTGTTAAGGGTTTGTGTTTGAGATTACCTAGTGATGATGTGTGCTCCAGGTGGATGTAGGTAGGATATGAAGAGATGTAATGTGTATCTTAGGTGTATTTGTGTTGGATGTGAAATGTTGCAATGTGATTTGTGTCCTTGGTGTCTACTAGTGGGATGTGATGTGATGTGATATGGGGTTTAGGTGTCTGCAACTGGGATGTGATATGATGTGATGTGTCACCAAGGTTTATGCGGTTGGGGATATGATGTTATGTGATGTGTGGACAAGTTTTACATGGGATGAATCTAATGTGATGTGATGTGTGGCCGAAGTTTCTATGGGTGATATTTGGTTAGATGTGATGTTTGGACAAGGTGTTTGAGGGTGAGATGTGATGTGATTTGAAGTGATGTGAGACCCATGTTTCTATGGGTGGGATGTGATGGGATGTGATGTGTGGCACAAGTGTCTTTGTGGGGGATGTGATGTGGTACTTATAAAAGGAATGGGTGCATAAGATGTTTGAATTAGTGGCATTAAAGAGAAAAATTAGTGGGAAAGAGTCAATGAGGAAATATTATTTTTTATGATCATATTGTTATATTATTATATTGAATGGTGACATGGTGAGAAATCCATTGTAGGGATTGTTTTTCTTAGATGACTTGTATAAGTTCATGTTGGTTCTTCTATTTCTTCACTACCAGTTCATTATGATATTTTTAGATGTACACTAGTTGACATGGATATATCCCTACTATGAATACCTTTTATGATCAACCTATGTATATACACTATTTTTCAAGACACTAGGAGGACTTTGGGCACTAATATAAAAAATACTATCCTGGATTGAGCTACCATTGAGTCAATTCCTTATATTTTTATATTATTGAAATGTTGGAGACTTTTAAATTTATCAGTTCTAGTTTATTCATATATTTTGGGATGGGTTTTATTATATCATATGTCATCTACTATAGTTTTTTTGTGATTTTTTATCCTATCTCCAAATTTTTTTCTTTTTTAGATGGAAATTCATCTCATACTATTAGATATTTATACATTAAATGATATTAACCAGCCCATGGTATATTGGAGATGGGACTCAGGGATCACTATATATCTCCCCTCATTGTGGTATCTTTGTGGGAGTGGGTCATAACATTCTGCAGTGGGTTATGATCAGGCAATGGATAGTGGCCCTACGTGAGGTATATTCTCTACTTCATGGACTTTCCCCTCAATCATGTTAGGTTGTGAAAAAGGTTTTTTAGGAAGATTTAATAACATCATGCACTAATGGGATGAATTTCATTTTATTATTGTCTATAGTTTTCCCCAACGATCTTATAAGATTCCATGATTTGTAGTTCTTGGTTATATTACGATGGGTGTGATTCCAACTATTTATGTTATATCGAATTATGATTATTTTATATTGTTCATATTTTATTGTTGTTACTGTTTTTATTATTATTCTTTTCTACCATTGGTATTTATTTTAAAATTTTACTAAGGTATATTCTATTTTTCCAATAAAATGGTTTATTTTTTTTGTATTTTTATATATTTCTCATTTATGTGGGTTAATTCAAGTAATGTTTTTAATTTTTTTTTTCATTTTTCTAATTATTTATTATTTTTATGAGTTTAAATTTCCATTTTGTTTTGAAATGAGAAACATCCAATATTTAAAATGAATAATTTAAATGGTGATTTAATGTTATTGGTTTTCAATAAAATTTGATAACCTATATTAATAGTTGGATTTAAAACTAGTATAAAAATGATGTACATTTAATGGTTATTCATGGGTTGTGGGGAGGATTCCTACTAGGAAATTTTTTTCATACTTACCACATTACAGGTTTAGCTCTAGTTCCTCATGATGCAGTGGTTGGTGGTGAGATTTATGTTCATTTATTTTATTGTTTTTATGCTAGGTTGTTTCACGTAGAACATGGAGAAAGGTGGTTGTGGACATTTTTAATTCTAGTAAATTTTCTGATGTTTCATGAAATACTTATTTTTTCCCATGATTTATTTTATATTCTATTATTTATTTTATTTAAATTTTGTTTTACTGATGTTAGGACTTATTGGTGATGATTTTGGATGTTCATTTACTAGATTTGTGTTATGTTTTCATGTTTATGCCTAATTTTATTGTTTTATAGAACATATTATTTGTCATATGAGTGATTTTATAACATATATAATGTTTATAAAAGGAAACCAGGTTATAGACACTTTATAATTATTTCCTTATTGGGAATTTTTTTCCCATGTATATATATTTAATATATTTCCACTAGTTTCTAGCCCTTGGTGATCAGGAATGCACTTTGGGGTATGTCATGTACGAACTTAGGAAACCATATCAATAGTCGAATAGGTTGGTTCCTGGAATCATCTATAAAAGAAACATAAGAACATGTTAGTAACGTTAAAATACCAACCTCAATGAATATATTATAGGAATCCCTATTTATAAAGGATAATATATCCATGGAAGTGTCCCAACACCATGCCCACATATTCTCTCCACAAAAACCACCACATAGATACCCATTATTGTAGCCTCAAAAATAAAATAAAATGAGTACATAAAATAAAGTTAATTATTATTATATAGAAAAAATTATATATAAAACAAGCATATAGTTCAATTTTTAAATAAAATAATTTAGTAATTTTACTCATAGGATTCATTTTTTATACTATATTTCTACGGGATCCATCAATATTAATTTTAACCTACCATGTTGAGTCACTTCTTGAAATAAGACATGAACCTGATGTTTGAATGAAAACCATAAATAAAAATTTATAGATTACAAATCTCACATCATAATAATAGTTCATCCCTAATGGGGTTTATAACAGTCTGCTAATGAAATTCCAAATGAATATTTTATAGATTTAATGTTATGTTATAGTTCCCCTTTTCATTGAACAATAAATTATGAAAAAAACTCTATACTATGTTAACTGAAACTAATTCATGATAAAACATAATGAATGATTTTTTAAAATGAAACCACCTTTTAATGAATCAATCTAAGAGATAACGAGCTATTATGATACAAAGTTTAAGCAATATATGTAACAGAATAAATTTGCATTTTAAATTTCATAATTAAATTAAAAAATGAATAAGTAGTAGTTTCTTCTTTTTAATAGAATAAGATAAAACAATTAAACAATTTAATAAGCATTTTTATGGATATACACATGACTAGGTATTTTCAAATGGAATCTCGAAACATTGGTTAGTGTGTAATAGTTATAGATCATTGTATAAGAGAAGTGAGCATTTTTTCAAAATCTAATGGAATAAAAAATATTTAATACCATTTTAATTGTGGTGTTAATGATATTAGATTGAATTATTTAGATATTATCAATTATACAAATCAGTTTTCTAATAGGTAAAATTATTGTTAGAAATGTTGAGATTTTTTTCTTGATCCTCTACTTTATGAGATTCTAATTACTGGAGGAGGGAGGAGTATGTTCATAAGTTAATTTTAGAAGTACAGTTGAAATTTAGGTTTTCGGTTAAAGAATGACAAATTGATTATCCTATTACATGTGTTTTTTTCTAGATATCTATGGTTTAGAAGTCTCATAAAGGTAGAGGTCATGTTTTTGGGGTGTGTTTTGGTGTTATATTTAATCATAACGCGGAGTGGAACTTTTTTTTGATTTATAAATCATAACATGGATTATAAAAATGATCATTTTTTATGAGGTGGTTTGGAGGTATGTTTTAGGAGTCTTCTAGTATAAATGAGGAGGTATCCAAAATATTGTTGTACTCTAGTTTTATAACTACAATGGTTCATTTAGGGGAGTCATGGATTTATCTCGTGGTTTATATAAGGATTGATAAAAAATAATTTGGTATTACAAGACACGTCACGGCTTTTGTTAAACTATATATTTCTAAAAAATGGCCAAATTTATATTTAGGTGTTTGTGATTAGGAATCGTGGTTTTCAGATTGATTTAGACTATTTGAAACTATAACATCTTTATTTTTAAATTATACTATAAATTGGAGTGTTTTGTAAAATTATAAATTCAGTCCTTGATTTCAATTCATTTGTATTTTTCAATTCTTGAGGGTCTTGGATCAACTCTATAGGACTTTTTGTCAGCACTAGAGTTCATTGGGTAACAACTTGATAATATATTGGATTAATAGTAGTCAATCACATATTTATATAAATAAAATCCTATAATTAAATGATTTAATCCCACTAATATAATTTTGTTCCATTGTTGCAATTTTAGGTTCTTTAAATAATTTGAGCCAAATTGTTAAGGAAAATTCAATTTTGAATTTTCAATATTTTTATATTAATTATGTATTTTGACCATAAAATTTTTATAATAATAAAAACTGTGAAATTTATTTCATTAGTATAATATGCTTGAAGGGATAACTTTCATGGAACTGTATTGAATGTTAAATCCAAAATTTGGAAGCGTAAAAGGACCCCACAATTTGGCCATATAAATATATTCATAGTTTTAGATACAATCAAATATGCTCCCATGTATCATAAATTACTCGACTAATTAAGTTGAAATTTTACATAAAAACAACAAAAATTCAAAAGAAATAACAACAGCTGTAGAAACTAAAGATTGTTGCTATTTCAAGGTCATACATGAATGGGATACTAGAACATTGAAATAAAAATAGTCTCCAATATATAAAAAGTTTCTTATGTAGAATTATCATAACTTTTCATACACATTTAAAAACAATCAATTTTTTTGAAAGTAGACATAGGAGAGACATTTTCCTATAAAAATGTACCTCCACTCCATCTCAAGGGGTTGTCAATTTCAGTAGGACATTTGGGTTAGTATTTTTCTATAGATTTATAGGTTATATATTATATAATAGTTTTCTAAATATTCAATATATATTAGTTCAACCTTTTTCTGATGTCCACTTTCATTTTTTCTATTATCATTCCCTTCTCAACATTATGAAAATAGGGAAATAACGTTGATTATTATTCATTGGTGGTAGTGGTGTTATTCTTTTTTTTGTGGATATTAATGTTTCCCTTTATTTTATTATGATAATTTCATTATTAGTGAAATTTATTATCGTGAAATATCACCCTAGTTTCTATAATATTATTTTATTCTATACACTTATCATTATTCCCCCCCTTCATTATCATAATGTTTCTCAGAATGGGTCAATTAGGAACTGTAGTGATGATGTGATTTTAATTTTTAAAAAATGTTATCATAGGGTAGTAAAAATTATATTTTGTGTGTATTGAGAGATAAGATTGATCTGAAAATTGGGATGAATATTTATATAATAATTTTAATGATTAATGGTTTCATCACCATTAAATCTTAAGAAAATCATGTTCTTTATTCTTCATTGACATTATTGTATTTTTTTCTATATATTTTTTTTAATAAAATAATTTATAAATAAATATCATATTCATTATTAAACCCCCATTGTTTAGTAGTATATTTATTAGTATAATTTAATTAAATAGTGATAAATTAAAATCCGTTTGCATGAGTGGCCTCCCCAAGAGATCAAACCTAGTGTGCATTCTTTGCTATATTATTTTAAAAATAAGAATATATTGATATATATTTTGGACAAATAAATATTATTCATATGTATTCATTTCTTAATGGAATTAACATTATTTAACTATTAAAAATCATATATTTGAAAACCATAATAATATAAATTCATTACAGATCATTATTTTGTTCAACCAAATATAGAACTTCTACAAGATTTTTCATATGATTGGACTATTAACTATTTTTAGATGTTAAATAATTAAGAAATATGGTTTGTTCAATTAAAAAAAATAAAAAATGATTGAATAATTTAGGAATCAAAAGGAAATTATTTTAATTTACTTGAAGGAATTGGAAGATCTGAATGATTATAATGAAATGGTGGAATTACATATTTTTTTTTAAATTTTTTTAATTGAATAACCTTGTGTGGATGGAATTGTGAAAAGAGATTGCAAAAAAATTTCCATACCATTTATTAAGGAGTTAAATGAATAATAAATTCAAATTCTTTTGATTTTGGGATATTAAGATTAATTTTATAAATAATGGAATGATTTTTTAAAAGTTGAAAAGGAATGTCATATCTCACCTTTGATAATGAAAAAATTGTACCAATATTCTTATGTCATAATTTGTAAGATGTTAACATTGAAGTTGTTTATTATTAAGTGAATATGATGTATATTTACTACATACCTTCCACTCTGAGAAACCAAGTCTAAGAGACATTTAGGAAGGAATAAGAAATTAATTTTCATATTAACAAGATATATAATATTTTTTTAAAATCAGTTCATTTTAATTTAAATGAAAAATAATTTTGTATTACCTCAAAATGATTCAATTTTTCATATTATATAAACACATGGGTTCCCTTAGTGGATTAAGTAGAAGATGATTCCCCTACCTGGATTATGTTTCCATTGGCCTTACTTTATGAAATCTTTTTCCATGGTGACGTAATTGAAGAGGATTTTTTTTATATTTATTTTTCTTATTTTGATTTTATATGATTTGAATTTTTATCGAATGTACCCATTTCTGTAATTTATATGAAACCCCTAGGATAGAATCATTTGATAAAGTTTTTGTGTGGGACACGAACCACGTTGTGGAAAATGTAAAGATAGAACCATTCTATTTCCATCCCCAATAATAGAGACGTACTAAATTAAAAAGTTTATAGATTCGTTATAAACTATCAATGGGTTCTTCTATAGTCAATGTAAATGGATTCATTTTGGAAGGAAAATAAGTGGAAGTTAAAATCTGGAAAAATTAAATCACCATCAGGATTTGGGTGATAAGTGTAAATTCCATCTAGAGGTAGTAACAACCATGTAAACACATTGTGGGTTTAAACCATGGTTTATTTTCCCTTTTTTTTATAAATATATAATTTTTTTAATTCATTTAAAGGTATACTGTGGTGTAATATAAGAGAATAAATAATGGATTCCATTGAGAAAATAAACTTTTGTTTTGTCTTTCATTGTTTTTTATTTTTCTAGTATCGTTTTTTATTCTGATGAGTTTAAATGAATTGTAGAAAAATTTAATAGTGGGGGAGGGTCAAATTTTTAGTAGTCTTATAGTGTTATTATATTACTTTATCATTGTTAGATCATTAAAAATAAATTAATATTATTTTTAATATTTCACAATTGAATAGAATTTTAGAGGGTGTTGTTCTTTTGGTAAAAAATTGGCCTTAAATGACTATTTATTTGTAACTTCTTCGAGGTTTTTAATTTTCATTAATTGTTATATGTTTTCCAAATTTCTTAAATCCAGACACATAAAGTACTAACTAAAATTAATTTTTTCATACTATGAGGTATTTTAAACCCATTCAATATATTAATTCTAATATCCACCATTTCATGACAGAAACATGGATTTTTTATTCAATCTAGAACTTTTGATTATTATCTTTCGACGATTTGGAGTTCAAAAAAGGATTTTGATGTGATTCATGTATTTTTAAAAGTCCATATATAATCGTGAGACCTACCTTTATAGATACCTTGTTTATAATTTAGAATCCATGAATTTCTTTATAGGTTTAAGCCATATTACATGATTATTTTTTCTAACTTAACTATAGTGTTAATATCACTTAATTAATATTTAGATATTGAGTGTAGTGAAGGGATATTAATGAGTGTTCTATGGGATATAGCTCATTGTGAAATGGCTTGTGTTGTATGTCATTATTTTGTGAATTTAAAAATAGTTCATGATTCAATATTAAATACATGTTATTAATTTAATCATTTTGAGAAGAAAAAAAATATTAAAAATAATGTAAGAAAAATATATAAAAAGAAAAAAGTGATGATATTGGATTTTTCATTATGATTATTTTAACACATAATGTCCCTCTCAAAAAATGTATTAAAATTCATTCATTTATTTTATTTTATTTTTATATCATTTTCTAGGGTAAAAATTTGAAAAATTAAACAAAAAAATGAAAAAAGTGAGAATTAGAATGAAATATTTATTTTCATTCATTTTTTTATTCATTTCCCATGAAAAAAAGGTTAGTGAATAGGATGACTGAATTCACGAACGACAACATTTATAATTATTTATTCTATGAATTTCAATTGTATGGGAAATTATTCTTTTGAAGGGTTTACCTTTCTTTTATTAGTATTATGTTCTTCTTACCATTCATCTTTATTACTCACTTTCATCATCACAATGTCACACATTGAGAGTTGATTAATAATTATGGGTATGATATGAGGTACATAATCTCACATGTTGAGAATTGGTGTAGGGTAATGACATTTCAAATTGGAGGGTGTTAAGTGATAGGGATGATATCAACATTGAGTGGAATATTAAGAACTTATATTTTTAAATAACGATTAAAGGATCACCATGAGCACCCAATAATAAAAACTTCTCTATCTATTCACTCACATTATTATGTTTTGTTTTCATTCTATATTAGATATATATATTTATAAAAAAATCATTATTTAGACCCCCACACTATACTTATATATCATTAGTAGTATCTTAGAATGACTATATATAACGATAAAAGAACTATAGTGCGTATGAAAGACATCCTTAAGAGATGCACCCTAGGTCATTCCACTACAATCCATGCTCAGTATAAATAAGAATTTATAGATAAGAAATCCAAAAAAATACATCTTATCATTTTGGAGATATTGATAAAGCACATATCTTCATAAATTTTATTTTGTTAATTAGAAAATATATATTTTATGTGAAATTGTCGGATTCTTAGGCTTTGGTAGTAATCTAATCTTAATTGTGATAAGGGATTCATTTTGGAATTTTGAGTATTTTTAGACCAGTTTAATATTTAAAACCCAAAATTTTCTACTATAAAATAAATTAGTAAAAAAATTAGATTATAGAATTTATGATCCAAATTTAATTAAAATTGAGAAAAATTTGTACCCAAACATTAGAGGCTAAAAGGGAGCTCATAATTCTAGCCTTAAAATCTATTCACATTTCCAGATACTTTAAAATATGGGACCATGTGTCATATATTACCAAACCTAATAAACTAAAATAACACATTAATATAAAATAAAATCTATTAAAAAATTACTTAAACTATTGAATCGAGAAATTTGTGCACTTTCAACATCATAAATTCTTGGGAAACAATTATATTAGAATATAAATAGTTTCTAGTCTAGAAATGTGTTCCTGGGTACAATTTTAAAAATGTTTTCACGATCATTCCAAATAAGTGTTATGTTTTAAGTTATATAAAGTATAAATATTCAAAAAAACATTAATAAAGGACACATATCCAAATTTATACATTTTTTGGGGTTACCATGCACAACAATTTAGTCGATTTATGTAAGGCCGAAATGAGCCACCCTCTCATTATAAAAATGTTCTTCCACTCTTTCTCAAGGTGTTATAAATTTTATTTGGAAATTTTTTATATATTTTTATGTGTTATTATGTTGTATTAGATTTATATATATTCAATATATGTTATTTATTACTTCTCATTATCACTTTTATTTTATCTTTTGTGTTTCTCCCTCTTTTCCATTCTAAAGTTCATGATAATGTAAAACCAATTGGGTTTCTTGTTCAAGGGAGGGGGAAATTTTATACTTGAGTTTATTGTATTAAAATTAAAATATTTTTTTGATAATTTCTATATTGGATAAATTGGTTGTTCTGTGAAGTCACCCCACATTCTCTACTATATTATTGTTCTTCCCACTTATCTTTATTCGTCTCCATCATCATCATAATTTTAATTTCATAGGGTTAATGAAACACTTTGGAGATGATGTAGGGGATATTATCCCACATGAATAGGGTAATTATAATTATGTAAAATTAAACTGGGAGGGATTTGAGTGATAGGACTGATTTCAATATTTTTTAGAATATTGATATTATAATTCTAAAGAACAATGATTTTATCTTTGTGAGCTCTAAATAATAAAAGTTTTTTTTCTACACTAAATTATTTGAGTTTTTCTTTTATTTTCTTTTTTTCATGAATTCAAATTAATTTTTAAGAAATTTTAATTTTTTAAACCCGTACAAAGAGGAATTTAAAATTTATTAATTTAATTTATTTTAAATAGTGAAAATAAAAAATTAGGGCATGTTAGTGGCAACCTCGATAGATATTCCTTGAGATGAACAAAATAATTTATTTTTAGGAAAATAATATTTTCTTCACATAGATTCGTGGATAATATCACTAATCAATTACATTAATAAGATCCTTTCTAATATATTCTTGAGTGAAAATCGTATAACATCATATTTGGGAACTTCTGATAGTGGAAGTGGTAGTGTATTCTAAACCCTTCTCAGATTAATGAATTTTAATGTTATGATTTATATATGGGTTTTTTCTAAAATATTATATCATATGAATTATACAGTGGTTATTTTTATTAATTTATTTTTGATTACTTTTGATATCTTCCTCATTGGTTCCATGTCATATTCTTTCATTCAGAGTGATGCGATTTAATAATGATTCCGATGGGATGTTGAGTTTTTTATGTGTTTTGAGTTATGGATGAGAATTTATTCAATGGTATAATGATTTCAAATTTATTTTAATTCCCCAATTTTCTTATATATGGAAAAGGGAAAATAGATGTTTTGGGGTTATATTGTAAACCATTCACTTTTATGGGTTCTGAATTTTAGGGCATTTACAAAATATTTTTCTTGGATATGGATAACAGATCGAGATGTGTTTTTGGTGCTCGGTTGAATTTCATTGTGGGGATGAGGGATCTTCTAGTTGATTTGGCATGCAATGGACCATTGTGATGCAATGTCTGAGGGAAACACCATGAACACATGAAGTGTGGTGGAATCATGAAAGGGCATATTGTGGGCTGCACTATTAAGTATGTAGGTTTTCTTGGTAGTATTGGGATTCTTATGGTAGGATAACATTATGTCATGACAAAAGAGGGCCATGTCACAATGATGATTGAGAGATTGATAAACACCCTACCTAAGGTATGCTACAACATAAATTAAGAGGGATACATTGTGAATGTTTTTAGATGAGGGATATCACCTCTACATGGGGTAGTCATATTGAGACCCATATATTATCTTACAATCATTTCTAGGTTAGTGTGAGCCACATCGTAAACACATAGACATACTGTGTATCACCCCAAAGAATATAAAAATAGATTTATTATATAATTCATGGACCACCAAGTCTTTATAAACACCAATTTTTTATAGGATATCCATTTAAAAAATGTTTTTCAGTTCTATGATGTGAATTTTTGAAATCTGACACACACGATTCCGATGTGTAAGTTATTTGGAGTCCGATATGAAAAACATAATTTTTGGTATATAGTAACCTACCCTTATAAATATTAACATACCCTTACGAATAGTGATATACCCTAATAAATAGTAACCTTACCTATGATAGTATATAAATAATATTCAAGCGGGAGTACGGAATACCTATGTTTTTGAATAAGAAAATAAATGTTTTATAACTGTTTTTTTGAATAAGATATGATTTTAATTAAATATTTAATTTTTCATATTTATAAATTTATTTTCGAAAAATGGACTTCAATTTTGTACTCTACACATTGAAAAAATTTTGTGGTGAATTTTTGGGATTTTTTTGAAATACATGAATTTTTTATGATTTGTGAAATACCATAATTTAAAAAATAAGCTAAATACACAAATTATAGATTCTTGTATGACGTTCTGCTGATGTAAGCCCAAATGATTCGGATTGACATGATAAAATTAATATTTGTTTCCTTGGAATACTCACTATTGCTTCTATTTTGGAGAAATAATAAATTAATGAATATAAAATTGAGAAAATCCCCACTCCCCTCCGCTATAAAACCTCCCATCACTCCCTCTTCTCTTCACGACTCTCAAGCCTTGTTATTTATCCAAATTCAGTCAAGATATCCTTCCAACCTACTCTAACACTACCATCAAGCCTTCTTCTCCAAAAAACACCAAAACCTCTCCTTTAAAGAGGCTCCCAAGGAAGTTTGTTTCAAGAAGTAAATTTCTCTTTTCAATTCTTTTTCTTTCCTTTAATGTTCATTTGTTATCTTTTTATATTATTACTTATACTTATAAAAATGTTGTGATGAATCTAGTACCTTAAATGTACTAATTTTTTTTCATGATTCTGGAATAATTTTCAATCATATAATCCCTATACCTTCTTTTATACTAGTTGCAAGAACACCATCCGAGATGTGTCAATTTACCACATTCAAGGACAATGGGATTTCAATTTCTATTATCATTCCCAATTATGGTCATGAATCCATTAATGTAAGGGTTCGTCCAAATTATTATATATGTAATAAACCATATTTAAGATTATGTAATCTATTTGTACAAATGGTGTTATGTTATAAAGAAAAATGAGTTCATTGTAATAAAAAACCACAAATTAACCGAAACAGTAGTCATTACAGATTTATATAATACTTCATCCACATGCCATGTAAAAAAATTATTTAAATGACCAATAACACTTATATATGATCATAAATAATATGAGAGTTCATTTATAGAGATTTACATCCATTTCACATGATCTCCATTACATAAGAACAAGTGAACCAATAATGAAAATAAAAAAATGAACACTTCGGAACAACGAAAATCAATATAATAACTTATCAAGAAGGGAATAAATAAACTAAAAAAAATTATGATAAACTAAATAGATGTATAATTGGTTCTGAAATAAGTTATTAATATGTATAATTTCATATTCCAGGACCTTAAGTTCAAGAGCAGAACACATTTAGACTTAAGGTAAGGGGTTTCTTTATCTCAATTCATTTTTTGTGGGGTTTCCCATATTCTCTACTAAATCTTGTGTATGGGGTATGTATATTGAACATTGATGTAACATATCACGAATACCTTTATTTTCATGGTATTCAATTTATCAATTTATTATTATTAATTTTGGGTCACACTAATCGATTAATTACAATGTTGTAAGGGTTTTTCCACCCAAACATCCATTTTCATCTAGGTTACTTTTATTGTCTAATTACCTCAACGAAACTCGTGTGTATTATAATGTAATCCTCATAATTTATTTGTGAGTGCTATATATATTTTCACCAACTATAATCATTCTTTATTTTATGGATAGTTACATTTTTTAAAAGGATCTTTCAAAATTGCTTCCAAAATACAAACCTGATTCAAGGGATATTTTCAAATTTTTACCCATTTCCAGTGTACCCAAAAATATGTTTTAGGATACCATTAGTATTATAAAAACAATTATTTTATCATTAAAAATGTTCATGGATTATTTCATGATTTATGTTAACTAATGTACCTTTCATCTTTAAAATTCTCTTTAATGCATTCCTTAAAATGCTCTATAATGTTTTATATATAAAGAATCTTAAGAACTCGTTTTAAATGATTTCACTTCAGTGGGACATAATTCATTCCTGAAATATATTTTAAATGTCCTAGTATTTTATTTTAGGGTATATTAATGTTAATATTTTATTTCATGGCCTATATAAATTATTTTCCAAAATTAATATTCTTTCAAAAGAAAAAAGGATTTTTCTCATATCTCATTACCTTTTATGAGATATATTCCTTGTTCACAAATTATTTATTTCTTGTGTTTTATGTAATTCCCTTTGGTATATCATATCAAGAGTCTCATTTTTCTCATGATATTCTATAGGATTATGATTTGAGTTTTTCAATGTGGTATGAGACAGTTTGGAATGTTTAAGGATTATTTCCTCAAGAATTTGTCAATGGTCTCATTTATAAATATATTCATCTATGTCAACATCATTTGTAGAATTTTTTACTTAATTTAAGTTTATCTATTATGATATAATGTAAAATATTTCTTTAAGAGTTTCTAGTAATTTTGACTATAGATGTTCTATTTGATATCATTCACCAAATTGTTCTGAATGGTTAGTGTTTATATTCAATGAATGGGGAATGTTATTTACATTTTATAAGTTAGCTTAAATATTAATGTATATGTTGATTAGGTTAACAACATTCATATTAGGAATGAATTGGATATTGTAAGTGTTATCTGGGGCCCGCTATTGTCCCACGTTGCATCTGTAAGTCTCATGAGACAAACTACCGTCTTGGACCAAGGCCTTGATAATATGATTATTTATAGTCTTGGCACGAGGCCTTAACAGTATAGTTATGTTGTCCCACATTATTCATTCCATCACTATGAAAATATAATTTATGGTTCATGTGGTTATTCAACAAGTAGAATACCCATGATTATGTTTTATTATGGCATTACATACTTAGCTCTTATTCCTTCCATAATGTGTTCAGGATTTTTTTAATGGAATATGTTTTTATGCATTCAACATTACTAATTTTTATGTTATGATATCTTCAACTATATTTCTTAGCCATACTGAGAATTTTACCTCACCCCTTTCATGTTATTATTTCTGTAGGTTATGAATAAGAGATCATTTATTGTATATTAAAGGACGTAGTTTGTTAGATTTTGTTATGTATCATATTTTTTTTGATTTAAAAATATAAAATGGGTTCCATGTATATATCTAGTTTTTTCAAGACTAATAAATTTATCAGTCCTTTGGGAGGATTATTAATGGTTTCTATTCCAATGTAATCAAATAAGGCACCAGCTCTGAGAAACATGGGTAAGGTTCTTACAATTGGTATCAATGGATGTTTAGTAGAAACATTGGGATCTATATTTAGAAAACGTATGTTAGGGAACAAAGCACTAAGTTGGTCTTTGAGGATAAATAAAAAAGAACATCCTCTAATTTTGGTAAGTAATATATTATTTGGATATTTATAGAAAATACATCCATGTCTGGATACAAACAAGTAGAGGTGGCTTTGGCACAGATCTACCTAGGAGGGAAAACTCCGACAATGAGTTTCAGACATGACCTGGGGTATCCTGGTACACGACAACGGGCCTTACTTCACACCAAGTTTGATACTCATAGGGGATATACTAAGGATAATCCACATTTTATTTACCCATAATTGTGAAGGATTTTCATCCCCAATGTTACCAAAGTATAAAGTTATAGGATTTACGATGCATAAATTTATGTTCCGTGCCATACCATGTTTATAGTTATAGAGTGTTAATAATTTGATGAGCTAATATATAATATTTAATTTATTACATATGGTGCCTAGTAGAAGGAATGAGAACTTCACCAATTCATGGGTTGTAAAGAGTATGAAGGACCATAACTCTAACGGTGTTAAGCCATTTTTTCAAAGGAATATTGTCTCCCAAGTATCCTCATCATATTATGAAATAATATCATGTGTTAACAAGGTATGAAAAGTCTTCTCTATGTACTATGAATTAGAAGGGAAGAAAAAAAATAAGAGGATGGCAGAGAGATACATAGATAAATAGAATAAGGGAAATATTTGTTTTCCCATATGTGATAAATGTGGAAGGAATCATCCTAGTAAATTCTTGGAGGGAATGGGTGTTTTCTACACATGTAGTGAAAAAGGACACCATGGTCATGATTTCAAGGGTATGAAAATGGTTTCCAACGTACAATGCATCAATTTGAAGTAGATGGGACACTATGGGAATCAATTTCCAAATCTCCGAAGTAATATACCCCAAATGATGATTTTGAATAATGTGCATGTTATGAAGCAACCGTAGATGAAATAGACTGATCAATATGCCTAGTCAAGAATTATGACATGTTTATATTTTTTCAATAATGTACTAGTTGTATGAATTATGAGACATATAAGGATTGTACTACAATATTCTTTCATTAAGGATTTGAGATCATATGATGAATGGTACAAGGGAAAAATAATTCAGTGAAAAGTTAATTTTTTTAGAAAAAACCCGATTGAGGGAAAGACAACCCTTAATATATATCCGATGTTGAGATAATGATGATGAAATGATTCAATCAGATAAGTATTGAATACCATGAAACTGATTATTAACTTCTCGATACGTGGTCGATGCTATCATCAATGAAGTTTACAACACTTTTGGATTTACAGAATATATCCAGTAACATGTATCTTACATAAGGAATTTGAAAGAAAACATGTTTTCAATAAGGTATTTACAGCAATTCATGTAATTACGATATTTGAAGAGGATACATGATGAAGTTATTCACATGTTTGGAATGAAAATTTTAGAGCTACTTCTTGTTGATTTAGGTTTAATTTTATGTTCATCTTGGAAATTTAGAGGACTTAATAATAATGTGTTGAATCAATATATTTTTGAGTTTTTTAACCATTTATGAAATGGTTTAAGTTGATCATTGTATGAGGTTTTATAGGTTATTGTATTTATTCACCAAATGGTGTAATCCATGACATTTGATGATGTATAGATAGTTAAACTACAATAAATGGTTGATTTTAGAAGTATAAATGTATATTTATACTCTTATAGAGTGTAATAATTCCACAACTCAAAGAAAATAGCCTTAAATCAAATTTTTTCCTATTATCATAATCATTGATAAAATAGATGCATTTATTTTTTTTAGTTTATATTATTCTTTTAATCAACATTCATCTGGACATGTCCTCTATCATGTTTCATCAGAACATCATAGTTAGATTTTTCTTCCATGTCCAGCTTTTTCATCCAACTAATGTCACGTCATTAGAAATAATAATTTTCTAGGTGACCACGTCATCTCCATTGACCTATTTTTAGGAGGATAATTTATCAACCCTATTTCTGATGTGGGTTTCCATAAGGGAATTTTCATTTATCAACCATTAACATTCGAAGATCAATTTCAACTTTTGTGGACAAACTTCTTGTAAGGAGGGGATAATGTAACACCCCATGAATTTAAAAAGAGATTTATTATAGAATTTATGGTTCTATAAATGTCTAAAAACAACAGTTTTTTATATCCTATCCAAGTAATAATTTGTTTATCACATCTGTGATGTGAATTTTAAAAATATGACATACAAAATTGCGATGCGTAAGTTATTTGGAGTCTGAAAAGAAAAACATAATTCTTGTTGAATAGTAACCTACCCATACAAATTGTAACATAACCTTATAAATAGTGATATACCATAAGGAATAGTAACCTTACCTATGATCGTATATAAATAATATTCAAGGTTTAGTATTACATAACTATGTGTTGGAATAAGTAAATAAATGTTTTCAAACTGTGTTTCAGAATAAATTATGAATTTAATTAAATATTAAATTAATAATATTTTGAAAATTAATTTTAAAAAATGGTCTTCATTTTTTGATTTTATATGTTAAAAAATTGTTTGGGTGAATTTTTGGGATTTTTTTTAAATACTTGAATTTTTTATGAATAGTGAAATACTAAAATTTACAAACTACTCTAAATACACTAATTATAGAATCATTTATGATGTTCTATTGATGTAAGACCAATAGATTCGGATTCACATGATAAAATTACTATTCTTGGTCATGTAATACTCACTATTCCTTATCTTGTGGAGAAATAATAAAATAATGAATATATAATTGAGAAATCCCCTCTCCCCTCCACTATAAAACCCATGATCACTAAATATTCTCTTCACTCCTCTCCAGCCTTGTGCCTTCTCCAATTTCTGCTAAAATATCCTCCCAACCTCCTCTCCATTGTCCATCAAGATATGTTCTCATAAAAATACCAAAACCATTCCTTTAAAGATACTCTGCAGAAATTTTTGGTCAAGAGGAAAATTCCTCTTTTCAATTCATTTTCTTTCCTTTAAAGTTCATTTGTTTTCTTTTTATATTATTACCTCTCCTTGAGAAAATGTTGGGAGGATTATTGTGCCATACATGTTCTGTAATTTTGTTATTATAGTGTAATATGTTATAATCATTTCTTATATTTTCCTTATTTTATACAAGTAGCAAGAACACCATTCGAGATGTGTCAATTTACTACATTCAAGGACGATGGGCTTTCGATTTCTATTATCATTTTCAATTCTGGGAATGAAACCATTCTAGTTATGGTTAAAATAGATTATTATATATGTAATATACCATATGTATGTTTCTGGGATCCCTTTTTACAAATGATATTATGTTATAAATAAAAATGAGTTCATTGTAATCAAAACCCACAAATTAACTAAAACATTTATCATTAAAGTCCTATATAATAAATCATCTTCATTCCTTGTATCCCAATTATATAAATTCCCACTAACACCTTTAAATTAGAATAAATAATATGTGAATTAAATTCTGAAGATTTACATCCATTTCACATGAACTCTATTACTTTAGAATGAGTGAACCAATTTGAAAAATGAATAAAACGCACACTATAAAACAACGAAATTCAATATAAAAAATTTTCAAGAAGGGAGTAAATGAACTAAACAAAATTATGATTAAATAAATACATGTCTAATAGGTTCTTAAATAAGTTATTAATAAGTATAATTTCATATTCCAAGACAATAATTTCAAGAGTGCAACACATTCAGACTTGCGGTAAGGTGTTTCTTTATCTCACATCCATTTTTGCGAGTTTTCTCTTATTCACTACGAATACATGTGTATGGTGTATGTATAATTCCCATTGAAGTAACATATCATTAATATATATATTTTCATGGTTTTCAATTTATCATTTCAATATTATTAATTTTTGGGCATATGAATCGATTAATTATAAAGTGGTAAGGGCTTTTCCACCCGAACATCCATTTTCAATCGAGTTTCTTTAATTGTATAATTACTTCAGTGAAACTATTGTGTATTATTATTCACTCCTCATAAATTCAGTGTGAGTTTTATATATATGTTCAACAACAAGAATAATTCCTTATTTTATGGATAGTTACATTTTTTAAAAGGAACTTTCAAAATTGCTTCCGAACTACAAACTTGATTCAAGAGATATTTTAAAATTCTTACCTTTTTTCAGGGGTATTACAAAATATGTTTTAATACACCATTTGTATTATAAAAAAGCACATTTTATAATGAAAAATGACCATGGATCATTTCTGGATATATGATATCAAATGTGCCTTTACACGTTAAAATTCTCTTTAATACTTTCCTAAAAACTCTCTAAAATGTTTATTATAATGAATCTTAAGAACTATTTTTACATGATTTTACTTTAGTGGGACATAATTCATGCCAAAACATTAATTTCAATGTACTATTTTTGGGTTTATGGGTTATTCGTGTTTAAAATATTATTTCATTGAAAATATAAATGATTTTCCAAAAGTAATATTCTTTCGAAAGTAAATCGGATTTTTCTCATATCTCATTAACTTATATGAGATTTAAGCCTTGTTCACCACTTATTTATTTCTTACAGTGTATGTACTAACCTTTGGTATATCATATCAAGAGTCTCCTTTTTTCTCATGATATTCTAAGGAATTATGATTTCAATGTTTCAAGGTGGTATGTGACACTATGGGATGTTTAAAGATTATTTCGTTAATAATTTTTCAATTGTATCTTTTATAAATACATTCATGTATGTAAAAATCCATTTTTGAAAGTAGTACTTAATTGAGGTTTATCTATTAAGATATAATCTACAATATGTGGTTGAAGGGATTCTGGTTATTCTAACTCTGGATGTTATATTTTGATATCATTCACCAGATTATTCTCATTGGTTAGTGTTTATGTTCAATGATTGGGGAATGATATTTACATATCATATGTTAGTTTAAATATGAATGTATATGTTTATTTTGTTATCCCCATTCATATTAAGAATATATTAGACATATTATGTGTTTGGTGGGGCCTGCTATAGCCCTTCAGTACTATTGGTAGGTCTCATGGGACAAACTACGGTCTTGGCACAAGGCCTATAAAAAATGATTTTTAATGGTCTTGGCGTGAGTACTTGATGGTATGGTAAGGTTGTCCCTCATTATGCATTCCCTCATAATGAAAATAGAATTTATGGTTCTTGTGGTTACCCGACTACTAGAAAACCCATGATTATGTTTTATTATGGAATTACTTACTTAGCTGTTATTCCAACCATAATGTGTTCTTTTTATTGTTAAAGGAACATGTTTTTATGTATTCAAGATGCCTAATGTTAATGTTATGATATCTTCCACTGTATTTATTGCGCTTAATAAGAATTTGAGCCCACCCATTTCATTTTTTTTCCTTCCCAAGGATAAGAAAAAGAGATCATTTATTGAGTTTCCCGGGATGCAGTTTATTAGCTTTTGATATTTATCATATTTTTGTTTCATTTCAAAATATAAAATGGGTTCCATGTATGTATCTATTTTCTTCATGACTAATAAACATATCGGTCCTTCTGGATGGTTACTCCTTGTTTATATACCAATGTAATCAAATAAGGCACTGGCTCAAGGAAATTGGGGTCGGGTCCTTACATACTGTGACCTGGTGACTAGGTGAATTTTTTTGATAGGGGAACATGACCTTTTTTCATTCGACCTCTTTCAATTTTGGGGTCGATAGGTACTTTTGAGAGTGACATTCCATCCATCCATCCCAATACCATTCCCTCTTGGATTTACCTTGAAAATATGAAATTTCAATATATGACTCTAGGAACGTCTCCCCATATATTTACTCCCTTTTTATATATCATTCATTACCAGTCAATGGAGTGATAAAATGGGACATGGTTTCTTTAAAAATTCGAATGGACCATAGTGTAATCCTCCAAATTCAATATAGGATTGTCACATGTTAGATTGATTATGTATTAGGAGGGTGATCATAACATGTTTCACTCAATTTGGTTGGAGGTATGTATAAATATGGATTTTTCTTTGGTTTGGATGAAATTTGATGAAATTCTTTATTTTCAAGGTTCAAGTTGATTGGGATTTTTCTTATGATGGTTCCAAGGTTACACCACAGACCTTATAGGTGAATTTTGTCATAGTTTCTATATGCTGATAGGCATGATGATTTTTTATATGATTAATAATTATTTATTGAAATTTAATTACTTATTTTAATTTTTTATAATTAATTTTTTTGGATGTTGTAGAATGATATAAGATTGTATGTGATGATATGATCATAGAAAAGGCTTAAAGGGCTTAGGTAAGGGTGGATAACCATTATTAAAGAGAATATCTATATATGAGATATGGGGTACCTAATCATCTCCATTTAGTTTTTGAATGTTATATGGTATCACATGATACATGGTATTTCCTATAATGAGAAGTTTACCATAATGATAAATGAATTGTTTTAATTAAATTTCTATGAATTATGGAATGTTTCAAGGGATTAGATGGGCCCCTAAACATCCACTTGATTCCTTGTCCCCTAATAGACATATTATCAATTATAAATGGGTTCCTCATGGTATATAAATCCTAATGTGTTATAAATAAAATGAATGAAATATAGTTGAAATTATGATTTATTCCCTTAGTTTTGTTAGCATAGAGGAGATTGGTAGAAATAGAATATTTGGTTGAGTAGGTCATAATACAACCTTGATATGTAATAAATCCATTGGGTTAGCTTAATAGAGAGTGTTGAGAGTGTTTATACACATTTAGTATGTGATTACCCATGTGGTAATACCCTACTTCAAATTATAGAGGCATGGAACATCGTAGCTCTACCTTGGAGATTTGATGTGCTTTATGCCCTCAAACATGGAGAATGTCGGTGTTTTATGAACTATAGGGTAAATGAGGATATGATAAGATAATTTTGATTCCAAGGGACACTATTCTCTTTGATTTATAGGCATGGATCCTAGAGTTTAGAATGAGATAACATAGCATATGTGGGGTTTCTGCATGAATATATGACCTAAAAGACCCTGATGGGGGCTAGAGACTCATGTTAACCCACAAGAGGGTTAGTGTAGAGAAGAGATAATGTTGATATACTAATTCATATGTAGTGATGATTCTAGTATGTGTGATTAAGAGAATATTTTATGAGGTGTGTGATGGGATTGGGAAAGTGGATACCTATGTGAAGATGATCATTATATGAGAAATTAGGGGGAAAAATGTAGCCCCTAATCATTATATGTGTTATTACTGGGTGGAAGTGACCCCCCATTTTTATATGACATATTATGGGGAAGAAACCATCCCCTTGATCATTCTATAAGATACAAATGGGTGGATACCAGAACCCTATTAAACATATGAGATAGTATAGGGTTGACAATAGCCCCTTGATCATTGTATAATTTATTAAAGGGTGTATTCTAGCCCAATGAACATTATATGGGATATTATAGGATGGACATTGGACCCCTGATCATTATATTTGATATTATATGATGGAATATGTCCCTCAATCAATTATATGAGATATTACAAAGTGGATGCTGACATCTAATTATTATATGAGATATTATGGGGACTACACAGTCTTCTGATTATTATGTGACTTTTAATGATGGGAAACCTTTTCCCCATCATGATATATGAGATATTGTTAGTTTTGATCCATTACCATTAATGATATTTATAGGTTCTATTCAATTCACCAAAATATGTATTATAATTCCAGGGTGGGGTGGAATTCCCAATGATTTTTAGGAGTTATACGAGGTGGAAACTAGTCCCTCGAGCATTATATACATGAGATGTTCTTGGTAGTGTTCCCTTACCCCTAATTAATCATATAAACTCATTTATATGAAAATCAATATATTTATCAATCAATATATCAATCAATAAATAAATAGTTTTGTCTATTTTTATATCTCTTTGTCTCTATGTATGTCTCTTTAATGTGGAACATGTATCTTATATAATTATGTGATGGGATTATAGACATCTTTCACTGGATGATGTAGGTATAGTTTTCCATATCTGTGACATTAGAACATGAGGATCAATAATTTTTATCTCTTTGTTCTTCTACTATCACTTTATTTTGTTACTCTAATAATATAACTTCTGTCTAAAATGATATAACAGTTTTTTCATGGAAACTATTAGTAGTGGGCCACTAAAATTCACTCACACCCTAATTAAACATAAATGGAACTTCGGTAATCGAAAACATCATGTTTATAGAATCATGTAGGGTAGGGTCCCATTATTGGATGATTAATACGAAGCATAAAAATTTGAACATAAGATTTTAATGAGTTTAGTTATGTATATTCTAATAGGTACTCTTCATTATTGAATATCTTTTATATTTTTAGGTGATCATACTGGTGGGTGATCCATTGAAATGTATTATTATATGCTTACATGTTTTGACATTCAATTTGTTATAACATTTCTATTTTTAAAATTTTCTATATAATTTGATAATTTATTATGGATTTTGTGTGGTTATTTATTCTACTATTTCACTCTAATATGGCGGTATAGTCAGCCAATGGTAAAACTCTAGAACATCATTTATAGTACGTAGCTTCTATAATATAGGGAGGTTTAATGTAGGTCACATCAAACTCTGATTTTCATACTATTGAGTGTACCAGGATGGGTTGTTTCAATTTTTTTTATCAAAGTGTATTTTATTATATTACAAATTTGTGTATGTTGTATTATAATTATTAATGTGATATATCTTGTGATATACTAAATACTGGTACATATTGAACACCTTTTTTGGGGATGTCTGCATTACTAAGGATATGTGAGTTCTATTATTGGTTTTGAATATATAGTTGAGAAATTTATATTAGCGTGATTCTTGTATTTGGGATTCTTATTAATGATTTGTACATCTTAAACTATATTGGGATGATTCATATGTTTAAAAATCATATTCAAAACATATTAGTACATGGATTTTTTTTCATGGTTCATGATTTTTTTATTGATAGAAAAGGTTCAATTGTTTATAATGTTAAAAACAAATTACACACAGGGTTTTTATATAAATTTCGTTGAATTCTACTCAAATGCACCAAAATATTTTACTTCTAATGAAAATTCATTTTTATATTATAGGGGGATGTTTTTTGATGATGGTAATAAAGTCCCTATACATAAGAGATGTTTAGTGGCCCTTGGTTGTTTAATAAATAAAATGATTCCTTATATATGAACTAATTTTGGGTGTTTATGATACAGTTTAGTTGATGAATGTGTAAAACAATTATAGGATCTTTTACCATATAGTTTCATAATGTAATTATTTTTATATATAACATATTACTATATATTACTTGATATAAATCAGTAAAGGATGATTTTTATAAGTTGTTGGATGTGATCATGATCCTTGATGGCATAGTATGGTATGTGAATTCCTTAAGAAATATTGTTCTTTTGTTTTGGTGGTTGATTAATCATGTTTTTTTTGATATATTTATATTTATATATATATACTAGAATCCTATAGTGGGTTTTTTAGCTTGTGAGTTTTCATATGATATTGATACAAGTGTAGTGATGTTTACCTATGAGAAGTGACCTATCTCTGATATGTTTTACAAGACGGTGGAAGAGCCTAGTTCATTTGAGATAAGGCTCAAAAACATTGTGAGATGATAATCATGATTGAGTAGAATAATTATTTTGTTCTATTGCTGATATGAGTTGTGATATATGATGGTAAACTAATAAAGGGTTAATCCTAGTCATGAGACACCATGAGATCTTATGATGTAAATAACATTGAGTTATTTTAGTATCAATGGTAGTTTTGACTGTATAATTTGTAATATACCCATACCTATTGATTTATTATGTCGTTTTTCATGATATAGCAGATCATGATCCTAGAAGGATGAGTCTGGGATGGGTTCTGCATGGGTAGATGATTTTGGATTAGAGATGAATTTTGAGGTAGAAGGTGATCATATGATTGTTCCTAGAATGAGTGAAATGTTATCCCTATTGGAATAATAATAAGGAGGTGATTATAGTGAAATGATATTGAAATGTGAGGGGGAAATGGTTTTTTTTTTCAGACTAGGTTTGGTAGTATTTGTCTCAAGGGAGCCTGAGTCGAGTCGTGAAATTTTTTATTATAGGTGCATAAACCCTTTGAGTTCTGATGAGATCATAATGGATAATGGAAGGGAACATGTGAGAGTTTTCTATGAGTATCACACTACTTGGGATGATTATAGTGATATTGGGCATGAATTTGTTGGAAAAAATAGTCAATATGAGAGGAAAATTTCACATTACATATGCATAGTTCCCATTTGGTTGTGGATTAGTGAAAGATAATTTGTGGTTGAGGACCAACGGATTTAATGAAAAACATACAAGCATAACATCTTAGGGTTTCAATGCGGATGTATTTTGATGACTCTACAATGTATATTAATATCATAGATGGATATATATAGCATAGTATGGTCTTTCTGAGCTTCTTCCATGACACTAGTTGTTAGGGAGGGGTGAGTGTGGCTCTAGAGGAGCACAATGTGTTTTATTTTGGGACTTATAATGTTTAGTGATTGAGGATATGAATAAAATATTTTATATGGTGTGTATTTCACCATTGGATATTATAAGGTGTGATTTTCATAGCAGATTGATTTTCGATGGATTTCATAGATAACATTCTGGGTGTGATTCTAATGGGTAGTGATTTGAATTTTGTGATGAAACTAGGGAATATTTGGGACAACCACATATAATAATTACATGGGTTAATTGATGGAGTTAAATAGATTTTTCTATTTTTAGTGATGATTATTATACGTATGTGTTAAGGAATATCTCATGTAACCCGTCGAAGTTATAAAGTAAGAAGATTGTATTCAAAAGAATGTATGAAACACAACACCAAGAATGTAAGGGAATATAATTCCCCAGAAATTTAAAATAAATTTCATATTTTATATAAATTATGTTTATAATACATCTTTCAATTCATTCAATACTAATTTTTCATGGATTTCATGTAAAAACTACATTCGTCAATGACTGTCGTTGCCCATAGGACTAGGTTTTACGAAACAACAATATATTATTAATTCATTATTATTCAATATAATACGATATTTCCTGGACATTAAATTAAAAGTTTCTAATATTATTAAATAAATTATTAAAATATATTCTTTATAAAAATAAAATTTTAATTCATTGATTATCAATCAATTAGAAATGAAAATGTAAATGTAAATAACATAAATGATATATTTTTATTTTTCCCCACAAAGGTGTTTTATTTTAATTTTTTTTATTAAATGATATTAATGTATTTTATATTATATATATTTAATCAAATGTAGTGTATATTCATATAATTAGTTTTATAATCATAACATAAGAATAAATGATGTTTATCCTGAACAATTTTATTTTTTTAAAAAGTCAATTTTATAACCT
Source organism: Viscum album (assembly GCA_963277665.1). Classification (NCBI taxonomy): domain Eukaryota; kingdom Viridiplantae; phylum Streptophyta; class Magnoliopsida; order Santalales; family Viscaceae; genus Viscum; species Viscum album. The sequence goes on from OY728138.1 coordinate 157,724,020, forward strand.
TTTAATAGAAAACCTACATTAAATGATAATTTTAAGACATTAATAAATTCAATATTTCTAAATAAACATAATTTCTAAAATTGGAACATAAAAAATTTTAAGGTTTACTTTTTTTGTATTTTTATGTGAGTTTTTATTTTTTGATGAATAAATAAAATACTAAATTTTAATTCAAAACTATTTTTTCATATAATTTATTTATAAGGGTATACTAAATTTTTTATTGTTCATTTTTAATTATAAATTTTTTTATTATATTAATACAATTTATTTTATTGGAATCAATTTCCCTTTGTAATTGAATTTAAAAACATAACAAGTTATTAACCATTTTTCATTAAAAACAAACTTTATCACCCCATCTATAGTATTAAATTTAAAATAATTTCTGACTCTTATGTGTTTATAATTTAAAAAAATTAATTCCCTATTTTTATCAAAATTAATTTCTAATTTTTTATAATTTCGACTTATTTTTTGTCCAAAAAGCTTAGTGAAAGTGATTAAAATTAATTACAACAAATAAAAAAAAATAATCTTAACAAGGGAATAACCCATAAAAATAATTTCCAAAATGACCTATAAACTTGTTCAAAATAAATTTTATTTTCTTATTTTGACAATTTTATCCCTTTTTTATAATTTGGACCATTATTGTAGGCATTGTTTAGTGGAAAAACATTGGTGTAATTCCCTTTTAAAAAATATACAAGAATGATACTCCTCCAATATAAAAGTTCACCCGCCCCTCCCTATTATTCACACCTCTCAAGACCTTATTATCATACAAATCATCCCAAATAATTTCTCTACATACCTCCCCTTAACCTAGAAAGCTCAACATTGGTATAAATCTGACCAAATAAGTCTTTTGGTTTAAACAAAAAGGAGTTAACCAAATATGGGATAAAATACTTCAATAATCATGTTTTGTTACATTTAATTATCCACCCCTTAATTTATTACCATTAAATGCTTATATAATGACACAAATATCTTCAATATATATAGATATTTTCATTTTAAGGGTTCGATCTAACCCTACAAACACTTCCATCTAATGAGTAACAAACATCCCATTTGTATACAGAGAACTACAAACTCATGAAGCGATGATTGTTCATTTTTTATTTAACAACTCTCATGGATGGTAATTATAATGGAAATAATATTTATATATTATATGTAATATATTTATAATGCCTTTATTCTATTGAATTTTTTTTATTACACATACCTTAATACATTATATTTTGTGAGAACATGATAACACCTTTTGTGGGTGTGTAGACTACCGCCTCCTCCAATTGATGTGATTAGTTCACGATATAAATGGAATTTATAAAGGATTGTTTAAAAAAAATATGTCACATATATGACATAAATATAATTATTATATTATAACATACATTTACATGATATTCGTTTCATTTTTTGAAACATGGAAAATTAATTGAAGTATTGTTTTTACGTACAAAAGACCAACCATCTCCATTAGCAGTTCCTTTAATTTCATATCATAAAATATTATAGATTAATCAAAATACATATATATTGGAAATATATGATTTTAAAATCATGGTTTGTCTTTGGACATGTGTTTTTCTAGACTGCAATTTAAAGCATAAATTTTATTTTTTACTTAAAATTGCATATGAGGGGTAAAACATGGATTCTCCCCTAGAATATGATCTCATAAATTTTTTTTGGACACTGTGTTGGTCCCAAAATAGGTTTTTTTTCCTAGGAAGAGTTTTTTTGGGAATCTAAGATTTTCTAATTTTAGAGAAATAATTAATAATTAATATTTACTAAATTAGATATTATGTTTTTCTTATATGTTTGTTCGGAAATATCTTTTGAACAGACCGTTATATTCAAATTCCGTATCATAAATTAAGTCCATAATTGGGATTTTGTCCTAAGTGATTCACAAACTCATTTTGGTCACCAAGGTGGCTCATGCCCCTTTTTTATTCTTTTTCTTTTTCATCTTTAATTACTCTTCCTTTTCTTTTCTTTCTTTCTTCCTTATGCTTCACAGGCACACTCCTCTATGGGAACCTGCACCATGTGGTCGAGAATGGAGAGGGAGAGGGAGGAATATGAAGAGATATGAATATAGGTATGATTCCTTTTGAATCCCTCGACGCACTGGATTGTTTTGTGATAATTGTGAACTGTGAAAATTTAATCGATCATTGGCGGTTTTCACCTAATGGTATTCGGTTTTTTAATATTTAGTGAAAATACCATTTATATTTATTTTTTTTATTTTTTTGAAGACCTCTTAATCTTATATGTGACCCCAAGTGTCCATATATGTTGATTTATGGATTAAAATGAGGGTTTTGGGTGATCTGAGGGTTTTCTATTCTGGAAAACCAGGCTACATAGTGTGTAGTCCAGGGTGACACATCGTGTGTTTTACCCATTCTGAGAAGATTAAGTTTGGGAGTACACACCCTATATTAAGGAATACAAACCTTGTACTGGTACTCAATAAAGTAGCTTAATACAAGGTTATGAGAACCTGTGTTTGGTGTATGGCCGTGTAGAGTACACAGCCATAACCCGTGTAGGGTAGCACGTCATGTATGAGTACACTACCTGGCCAAGTACTTGACAAGGCCAGTTCAGGGACAAGAGCATGTACCCCATGTTGGGTACACATTGTGTACCCACCTTACATTCCATATACATGGGATGTTTACATGCCCATGTCGGTGGAAGTACACGCCCATGTGGGTCGTTGGGAGTATATGTTGTGTACTAAGGGTGATATATCATGTACTTCCACTTTTCAACCCTCCAATGGTTTTTTGTGTATTCTTTCCCCGGAGTCGGAATTAGACATAACATTATTCCATTCTGAGTAGTTTTCCACCTTGATCATGATGGTGAAACCCGTGGAGTGATCTAAGGACTCCTAATGTGTTTTTAGGACATCATTTTAAATAGATAGGTTCTCCCGCTAGTAATTGAATTCAATCGTCTCCTGAGAGAGCGACATGAACATGAATGATAGTTTGGGTTTTTTGAAGATATTATTTTGAGATATGATTTATGATTATTTGAAAGATATCTCTAATTAATGATTACTTTTTTGTTTTCCTTGGAGGACGCCTCCCTTTGGATATGCACCCTTCTGTCCTAAGAGGTCATGTGACCAGTTATTATCACGAAGAACCTGATGGATTACTCTATTTTGGTTTCACCCTAGATGATCCCATGTAGTATAAATCTATCTTCTATCTAGATACCAAGTATCCCATGAGGAATGTATTTACTTGTATGGTAAAATAGGGAGTCCCTTGTAGGATCCATATACTTGTATGTTTTTCTGAGGAGCCCTTATAAGATTCCTTTATTTTCTTAACATTCGACGATCCCTTGAATGTTATACCTAATGAGTGCCTGTTGTTTGACTGTACCCGAGCTAGTACATCAGGTTTTGGTAGAGGCAGCATTTAAGAGTCACCATAGATCCCATGTTGAACATTTAATCCCATAGGGTGGTTTTAGTAGAGCTGGTTTGGATCATTCTTCCACCCTCACTCTTTTTTATATACATCACATGTTTATTGATGATGCAGTGATGTTTACCAGAGGTGCTTCCAAGTTGGTGGTTGTTTAGCATGACACAAGGCATATTTCTAGCTATTGGGTTTCCCCGATATTCTTCTCGACGTCTTTATTTCATGTTGGGATTCCCATATGGGATTGACTAGGAAATGAATATGGAACCATGTTATTTATAATATGTATAGGTATAACCATAGGTACTACATGGTACTTGGTTGTTGATCTGGATGTATATTTATTGTGATATATTTTGTTGGGATGATTGGAGGTGTTTCCGGGAATACAAATGGGGAGATAATGATTGTTATATACAAGCATGTAGACCCCAAACTTGTGGTAATATTACCCTCTCCCACGTTATGGGGATGATTATGGTCTCCTCCACCTATGATTGGGATGATCACTCTCTCTTAGATCACTTATGACACTCGAGGGGTCTAGTGTGGCATCTTATCGGTGAGTTCTCTCTTTATACGGGCATGGAGACCCATGAATCGTGGTAAGACTACACTCTCTCAAGTGGTGGGGATGATTATAATATTATCGTCCTTCGATTGGGATGATTAAACTCTCTATGATCAATTATGATACATGAGGGGTGTTTCATAGTATCTCACTAGTGTGTTCTATCATTACTGATCACCAAAGGGTAAGATACTTAGGGTTTATCTGAGTTGTGAATGTCATGACCCCCTATAGACCAAGAACTATGTCTCATTAAATGGAATACATTTATAGGCTTGGGTAGCCTAGCCACTGTCTAAGTTACCTTTTATAGGGTGTCTGTATGTACTCCCTAGGAAACTTTATTATAGAATGGAGAGTTAGTATACGGTATCATTTATCACATGATTTAATTTCATTATAGGGTATCTTTGTTAGTGATTAGAAATGAGTAAGGGTGATCCCAGGTGTAAGAATAGTATCCTCTTGTTGTGACGTTGATTTCATGGATATATAATTATGGCATTATCTGGAGAAGGTGTATATAGATTAAGAATACTGACATAGAGATGGACTTAATGATACAAGTCTTGAGAGGCACGATGTCTATATCAATAACCATGCACTAGATGTCCAAAAGATTGAGATTATAGACCCAAGGATCGACTAAAGATTTGTTTAATTTTATTTAAATTTATATACCAATAAATATCATAATTATGTATATATGAATAGGTATGGGACTATACATGTATACATATATAGATATAGAAATCCATGGTGGATCTTACCCAGAAAGATACGATTACATACTCGGGGTTCGACTATGGGTTCAAAATTGGTTTTGCGTACCTTTTTAGTAGTGTCTCTTCTAGGATGAGCATTTTTATTTTTCAAAAACTTATAGTATCACATTCATAGGTTACTTTTTGGAGTGGTCTACTATGATTATCTCTCATCCCTTCACATTTCCCTCAGTGTACATGTAGACCTTTTTTCTTATTTTCAGGATTATCATGATTTTCATGGTGGATCGGGATGAGACATAGAGTATCATGATTGAGTGGAGCTGCTCATTTTTTTCTTTTGATTTTGTAGGTCTAGTTCGATAGTGTCTGGAGACCAGAAACGTGTTCTGGTTCGGAATTAGTAATATATCGATATACATTTACTTTCAATTTATTTTTTTTACTTTTTTTTCTATGTGGTCATCCCAAAGGGTTACCATAGTTGTATTGAATGACATAACAATTTGGGGTTTTATAGAATTTCATTTATTGTTACAACATTTTCTATTTCAGTATATTTACTACCTCCACACAATGTTTGTTTACTAATATGTATGAAACATAGCTATTTTAGTTATTTATTACTCATATATTAGGGAATAGTTTCCCCACTATCATACCCTAGCGCCTCCCTGCTAGTCAGATTCTTTTGGCATATGGTGGGGATCATTTGAGGCCTAGTAACCCACATGATCGAGGAACCATTTCAGTGGAATCTAGTCTGGGGTGTTATAAAGTGGTATCAGAGTAGTTCCTTTCTAAGTATTTACTATTTGAAATGTGATAGACATGATTATTAGGAATTTCTTCGAACCTGTGATGGAAATAAAACTATAGCATGGAGAACACATATTATTGTAGGAAGTCATGGTTGTTGGGAGTTTGGAGTATTTTTATTCTCATTGTTACAATTGTATACGATTTTTTCCTCGAGCAATGCACATGGTATCTAGATGTTTTGATTTATGGTAAAACTATAGCTGTTGGCCATTGGAAAGAGGATAGAGATGGATTTTGACTCTTGGCCAGAACAGGAAAGAGGTATCTCATGCATCATATTTAGCACGTAGGATTCACATCATATATTCCTGTAGACATGTAATTTTATAGATGACTAAGACCTATTGATCCTCATTATATAAATATATATATATATATGTGTGTGTGTTATTCATTCTGATGGAATTTTATCAGGATCTATGTTGATGCATTGGTTTTATGGGGATGATGACTCAATCCTCATGCATGTGAGGGTTAGTGGCCATAGTATATTGATATGAAATGTGAAACATTTTTGTTGTACCACATTTAATGTGTTATTTTTTAGGTATATGGTTATCTAGTCAAATCACTGCGTATCATTCCAATGGATACTAGGATAGTTATTTTGAACTTGACCTCCATGGGGTGTTGTCGTATACAGTGCTCGGTGAGTTTCTATTCAACATTTCATATATCATGGAATCCTAATCTCCAGGGAGTTGTTCCTTCTGAGGAGGATCTATGAGGACAAATCCCATATAGGAAATTTATTATTTTTTTGACGTTTTTGGTCCTTATGATATTTAGCATCTTCTGAGAAGTTTGAAATTTTGGTCTAGGTGGTTAGACCTTGTAACCCTATTGTCAGACATGTTCTATAGTGCTTGGAAAGAGATATAAATGATCTTTATTTTGCTCAAACCCTAATATCTTGTCATCCATTTTGATCGAAGAAAAATTTCTTGAGAATAATTGGTCGTATTTTTTGATTCCTTTGTAGGTAGTGATTTTGGTTTTACCAACATTTTGAGATTGAGGCATGGTAGGTACTCGAGTTATGTGTTTATGAATGTTGATTACTTCAGCTTCTGACAGAGCACATTGGGTGATTGTTTATCAAGACATGATTCGACGTGCATGATTTTTCGAGTACCTGGACTAGTCTACAAGTGTTTCTACTTTTTCTAATGTACATAGAGTGCGGTTCGATGATCATGGATGAAACAATTTCAATTGATGGTGGTCACATAATGAATTAGGTCATGGATAAAGTGATCAATTTTGAAGAAGAGTTATAAAGGAGAGTTTGGATTAATGATACTGAAGTGTCATGTAGAACATACAACTTGGTATTGTAGTGGATAAGTCACTAGAGTATGAGTTGGGTGGTAAAGATGTAGACTGGTTGCACGTGGTGTCATTTGAATCTAAATTGTTATGTGGGTTGGTGTGGGTCAAGGACCGATTGTTTTCTAAAATAATTGTGGGATTGGTTTCCCATGAGTTGTGGTAAAATGAATAATTTCCATCCATTATAGAGGTCACATCCTGAAATAAGATAATATTGTGAGATGGTTAACCTGTGGATGAATCATAGTCACATTTTGAAAGGATGGTGAGCTTGGCATATAGGGATCCGTAAACACCCTTTTTAGAATCATAATATAGTCCTATGTAAATAGGATCATGGTATATCTTGATTCATCATGAATATGTTGAGAGTGAATCATCCCTACACTGAGCTCCTTTTATTTCACTATTTCTTTCCTGGATAGGAAGATAAACCTTCTATGGTTTGGTTTGAAGGGCAGTGTAAGGTAATCCTTTTGGTGGGGAGTGCACCTTTTTCCGTTTGAGGGTGGTTTCCCCCCATTTTAGTTGATAATTTTTTATTCATGGGGTTTTTAGCATGTGGTTTGATTTTGGGATGGAGATAAGGGTATTGTTATTGTGGGAAGTGCCTTATCGGTCATACTTAAGTGCCATCCATGTAGAATTCAGTTGTTAATTTTTCGAGTCTTGTTACTAGATAGTCTAGGTAAATGTTTTGTGAAGATTCTTGGGTTGAGATCATGGAATCTAGTCTTTTAACTACACTTCTCTGGTAGGATAACGTTTATGGTGTGGAGTTTGTAAGGACCCATGTTTTTCCAGAATGGAATTCTGAATAGAAATTTATTTTTTTTCCAGATTATTGTGAGTGGTAAAATGGGTTTTCCCCTAGCATATGATCTCAAATAAAATTTCTTGTTACCCTCTTTGTCTTATAATAGGTTTTTTACCCATGGACATAAGATTGGTGGGAATATTAACTCCTCGAATTATAGCAAAAAAATTAATAATTAATATTTAATAAATTAAATATTAAATTTTTCTCGTAGGTTCTTTCGACCATAAAATTTGAATGGTGTACTAGATTATGATTATCTATCCTCCATTAATTCCAAAAATTGAATTTTTCACTAGGAGTGGCATAAAATCATGTTGGGCACTAGGGCCGGCCTGTAATCATTTTTCATTCATTTTTCCTTTTCTTGATTTCTTCATTTTCTATTTCTTTTCTTTATTTCTTCATTACAATTTCACGTAAACCCCTAAATGGGTTCCTATACTATGTGACTAAGTTATCATAGGGAGATGGAGGATGATAGTGAGGATCCATTGCAAAACCTTTGATGGAATGGATTGGAATGCACCACCTTTTAACCACATAATCACGGAATTCTTATGTGGTTTATGCCCAAAGGTAGTTTTTTTTAAGATTTAATACAAAACCCCATAATATTTTTTGATTTAAGTTTTAATGATCCTTTATCCTTATATATGGCCCGTAGTGGCTAGTTATATTGTTTTGGGGATGAAAAAAAGGGTTTTGAATGATTCGAGGGATTTTTGTTTGGGAAAACCAGGATACATGTTGTGTAATCCTGGGTGAAACAATGTGCATTCTTCGTGTCTGAGGATGATGATGTTTTGGGAGTAAATGTCAGGTATGGGTTCATACACACCATGTACTAGTACATAGCCATGTAATTGAGTACCCGGCCAGGAGAACACATATTGGGGTACATGGCCATGTAGATTACATGGATAGACCATGTGTACAATAGATTATTGTGTATAAGTACACAACCTAGACAAGTATATGTCTAAGATAGTTAAGGGAAATGGGGATGTTCATCGTGTAGGTTACATTCCATGTACCCACCTTACACACTATGATCCTGGGGTGTTTATATGCCTAGGCCTACAAAAGTACACTTCTATGTGGTCTGTTGGGATTACACACTATGTACCAAGGGTGACACTCCGTGTACACTCCCTTTTCAACCCTTGGAGGGTTTTTCATGTATTCTTTCCCTAGAGTCAAAATTGGACCCAAGAGTAGTCCATTATGAGTATATTTACTCATAGATCATGATGGTTAAACACATAGAGAGATCTTAGGTCTCTTAATGGGTGTTTTGAGGATTCTATTTAAAGGTATAGTTTCTTTCTATAGTAATCAAATTCAGTCATATTTAAAGAGATAGGCTTGAAAGTTAATGAGAGGTTGGGTGTTCAAACCAAACTAGTCTGAGACATGATCAGAGATGAGTTGATAGCTATCTATCATTACCGACGCCTTAGGGTTTTTCCCTTGAGGATATATCCCTTTTGTTATGTACCCTTATAGACTAAGAGTCCATGGGACAATTTATTATCGGGGACCCCTTGTAGTCTTCATATATTTATGCTTATTCCTAGTGGATCCTAGGTATGATGCCTCTATATTATATATAGAGATAATGAATAATATATGTGATGGATTTACTTATATGCTGATCTAGGGATTCCCATGTAGGATCTTTATACCTATATTCCATTCAAAGGATCCCTTGTAGGATGCGTTTTTTTTCTTATGGTTTGAGTATCCCTTATAGTATTCCTCATTTATCTTTCAGCTAAGGATCTCAAGTAGGTTATAATCACTTGTTTTTTGTCCTTGGGAATCCCATGAATGATTCCCATTTAGTTTTTGGCTCGAGGGACCTAGTGGTTTCTGATTGTTTGACAGATCCTAAACTAGTACATCGGGTTTGTGTAGATATGGTGTTTGAGAGTCACCTCAGTACTCATATTGAACTTGTAATCCCATGGGGCTATGGTAGTAGGGTTGGGTTTGAGAGTTCATCCAACCTCACTATTTTTTTATATACTTCACATGTTTAGTGTTGATGAATTGTTTCTTACAATATGTGATTTTTTCATTGTGGATGTTGAGCCTAAAAAGAGACGTCTTTCTTTCTGCTAGGATGCGTAGATGTTCTTCATGGGGTCCGAATTGCTATTTGGGATGACCAGACGTTCTTACATGGGATCTGGATTCTAGGCCTTGTTATTTCTAATATATACTTGTATACCTAGAGGTACTACATGGGAATTTTCTATGAGACAAGATGTATATTTATTATGATATATTTTTTTGGGATGACCAAATGAGCTTACTAGAAACCAAAAACTGAGCCAATAATTATGATATACAGGAATGACGACTGAATATTGGTTTTAAGATTACACTCTCAAGAGAGGTGGGCATTATTATTATCTTCTCGTCTTATGATCAAGATAATCACACTATGTAAAATCATTTATGAGACTCAAGGTATGTATCATGGTTTCCCACTGGTGATTTATCTCTTTATACTCGCATGGATACCCAAGAGTCATGGTAAGATTACAGTCTCCTGATTGGTGGGGATGATTATGATCTCCTCGACCTATGATCGAGATAATAACACTCTATTGGATCTGTTATGAGACTTGAGGGGTGTTTCATGATATATCACCTGTGATTTCTCTCTTTACAGATCGCATAATTGTAAAAACATTAGTATTTATCTGATATTGGAATGTCATGACATCCTATTGACCAAGACCTAGTGCTCAAACATTGGACTAAATTTATAGGGCTGGTCATCATTGAGACTAAATTTGTGTCCTTTAACAGGATTTTCGAATGTACTTTCTAGAATCCTTGTTTACAGGATTGAACATAGGTATACAATATCATTCATTATAAGATTGACCATGGGTATACAGTTTCCTTGTTAGTGATTGAAGGCGAGTACGAGTTATCACAGGTGTAGGATGAGTGTCCCCATAAGGTGATATAGCTTTCTCATAGAAATTATTTAGACATTGTCTAAAGAAAGTATATTTCAATTAGGATTACAGACAAATTGATGGAATTTATGATACATGGCTCAAGTGGCATGATGTCTAGATCAATGACCATGCACAAGATGCACAAGATGTCCAAGAGATCTGGATTATGGGTCCAAGGATCGAATACAAAATGTTTTTCATGTTATTTGATTTCACATTCAAAATAATATTCTTATTTATCTATATACGTATCGGTATGGGACTATAAAAGTATATGTATATAAATATGGAAATCCATGGTCGAACCTGCACAATTGGTCTTGATTAGGGTCACAGGGTTTGAATGTTGTTTCATGTTTGATTATTCTTACCTTTTCAGTGGTTTCTCAGCTAGGCTGATCACTTTTTTTTCATACATTTATTATAGCACATTTATTGGTTACATTTTGGGGTGGTCTACAAAAATTAATTGTCACTCATGCATGTGAATCTAGTTGAACGTGTAGACCTGATGTATGTTTTTTAGGTTGACCAAAAGATTCATGGTGGATAGGGATGAGGCCCAAATTTGTATGATCGATCGGATCTACTCATGTTGTTCTTCTGATTAGTCTGAGGCACTTAAAAAATATTTGGAGACTGGGTATGTGGTTTGGATCGGTGTTAAACGTAGTTACCAGTACTTTGACTGTAATTTTCTTTTATACTTTTTTATTTACATGGTCGGCCCAGTGGGTGACCAGAGTTGTATTTATATGAAATAATTGATTGAGCTTTTATAAACTTTCATTTAATTTTAAAGCATGTTCTATTTCAGTTAATTTACTACATCCAAACACTTTTTTTATTTATATGTATGATACATACCTATTTCTTAAGTTACAAACTCTTATAAGAGGGTATATCCTCCCCGTTATCACACACTAGGACCTCACTGGTAGTCAGCAAACTCTTGCATAAAGGGAGTCACACTTGTGTCTTAGTAACCCATTAGATCAAGGTACATTTTATGTGTAATATATGTTAGGATGTTACATTTTCCCTAATTGAGATGATAAAATCATGATATATATAATATTAAAAAAAAAATAACAAGTCAAAAAAATTATAAAAATTAGACAATTATCACAAAAAATAGTGAATGTAATGAATGACTATTAACAAATAGGTAATAAGATATTATAAATACTTATTATATGAAATTATAAATACGATTATGGTTCAAGTATAAGTTATTTAAATTATTTAAACCATTATACATAAGGATAAATTATGATCACTTGAAAGGGAACATAAGATAAGGGATTCTTATATCAGTTTTTTTCCACGAGGCATGCACCATTTTGGCTACATAATTCTTTTTTGGGGTTCATATGATGCCCCTTTTGATATTTTCTAACATGAATTATTTTATCATAATTGTATATAATGTTTCATTTTAAATTTATCTATTTTATAGGGCTTATGATTTAGAAATAACTAATTATTAATGGACTTCATCTCAATTTTTCAATCATTGAAGAATAAATTTATTTGGGCACTTAATTCAATATATATAGTGTCAATAAATCCACATGGTCATATAATACCATAATTAATTCATGATTCCTGATATTTTTAGTTTCAAATATAATTATTTGTTCAAATAGGATATGAATTAATAATTACTATGTTGAAACGAATTTAAAAACCCAATTTCATTTCTTATGTTATATTACTTCCTCATTGTCCTTAATATACTAAGATTATGTGTGTAATAAATTTTCACTAGATATTTTTGTAAATAATTTATGTTTATTTACATTTAACCACAAAATATATTAATTGATTTATGCTCATATCAATTTTATGGTCTTTTCAAGTGTTTACTTGACAATATCATTTTTATAGGATTATTTACACTTGAATATCTATTAGAGTAAATTATGTGATAATTTTTCAATAAAACATTTCATTTTGTTCTCATATGTTCATTCATGACTTTTTTGATTTAATAGTAAAATTTTTCCACTATTTGGTATCCATAATGTATTATAAAATGTTTTTAAGAATAACCAACTCCATTTATTTCATTAGTTGGATAAACCATATTTTCTATGAAACCAAGTTTTATTAAAATATATTCCAGTTTTTTTAACCATTCAAAAATGATTTATTAAATAAAAATTTACCCATTATTTTATTTTATATTGTTTTTCAAATGATACTTCTTGTGTCTTTTAAACAATGAGTTTTTATAGCATTTTTACTGTACTAATGGAATGATCGTTTTACCTTGTATGAAATGTATGAATTTACAAAATTTCACTTCTTCAAAGCTTCCTTTGAATGTTTAAAATGTTAAATTCTAAAAAATAGGTTTTAAAAATAGATTTAAAAAGAAAAGGATGTTAAAAATTATTTTCAAAATAAAAAATATGTTTTCCTCCAGAATATTTTTACAAGTTAATTTTATAATATTACAATTCATGAAAGGAAAAAAACATTATTTGTACTCTAATTGGGACATTTTGTGTTGACAATATCCTTATACTTCTTCTAAATGGTTTATGATTGATTTTACCAAGGATAGAATTGTTTTTAACTTCTATGATTCCTTTTAGTCCCCTTGAAATATACAATTCTCGATGACCTTTGAATACTGAATTTCCATTAATTATACCTATAATTAATCATGGATATGATTATTGCCTAAAATATATATAAATTTTACACATGGTGTTCACTTTGATATATATTAGATTATCTGGGTAAATGTTGATAAATATGTATTATTTATTCAATACAAATAACTAATAATAAATATTTTCTATTAATTAAATTGATTACTCGATATGTCAAATGAGTTGTACAAGTTGTGATGTGTGGGGACCATAATATATATAGCTTTTAAATGAATCTACTTATTATCATGAGATTATTTAATATTGAAAATTAAATGGGACTCGCCTTGTTGTTTTAAATTGTATGGACGAGGGATCATAACAGTATTGTTTTTCATGTTACGGAGAAATGTCATCCCATAATTAATCATTGCCTTCATTTTGATTCAATTATTATTTGTCTCTGAAATTTTGCATCAAAATATATAGGAATGAATTTCATTATCAGGTCATTGATTGAATGGATTGTGATTTTAGTTATTAGATTTCCATATTATTTATTCATTATATTTATTGATTACATGTAATGTGTGATTAGTTATTACATTTCCAATGTAACTATTCTCATTTATGAATTATTCCATCCATTATACCTGGTTGTACTATGAATTCGGGCTAACCCTTATATTGTCTCCCTCCCCCAGGAATCCATGAGGTGTTCAATGGAATATATGCATGGTTATCATTTTATGAATAATTATATCCTTGAAATAAAAATACAATGTTGTAATTATTATATTCATTTGTATTATAAGGCTCTTGCACATATCTGGTTTCCCTAGACTACTAAACTCTTTAGTCCTTCGGGATTTGATTCCTTATAATCATGCCAATTAAATGGTAGTATACACCAGATCTGAGCATCAAGGGTTATGTCTCTACAATTGGTTTCATAGGAGGTTTAGTGGAAACCTTGGAAACTAGATTTAGGAAAACATTGATCATATAAGATTGGTATAAGGCATAATTTGAGGATATGTATAGATTAAAATCCAAGAATTTGGGTAATATTGATATTATGTGGGTATTATAAGATGAAAATCCATATCTAGGAAATATAAGTGGATGTGGCTCTGACACAGATGTACTTACAGATAAGAATTCTGACAAGGTGCATCATACCTGAATCGAGCATAACTTGGTACTTGACAACATGATTTATTCCAAACCTAGTTTGATACTCTTTGTGGATATTCATAAGATAATTCACTATTTATTTACAAACTATTATGATGGATTTGAATAGATAATAAAAATGAATTACTTGTTATAAACCTTAGATTAGGGAAGGACCAATGTGGAATTAAAATGGATGAAGTATTTATTCCTTGATGTTTTATTAAAATATATAGTAGAAATTAAATTTTGTAATTAACCTTATTTAAAGGTTTTGTGTCATATTTATTTTGAAAATTATATTAATATGGTATTAGAAAAAAAAACATGTATTTTGGGTGACAACCGATCATGTCTGGAAAGGCTGCGTGACTTGAATCCATGGCCGGAGGATGATAAGATTTTAATACCAACCACTAAACAATATAATGTCTTGGTTAATATTTAATTGTTTTTAGTTTAATAATTTGATGAATAAATATTAATAATGAACTAATAGTGTTAGTTTTTAGGTTTATAGATGAATGTATTAGCCGTATTGGATTGGGAGAATATTTAGATACAAATGAAAGACTTGTCACTCTCTTTTGGCACTTAAGATCCATTAATAGTGTGTTTTAGTGATTCAGGTATGAAATTTAATATTTGGATATTTTTTTTCTAGAAGTAATGGATGATTTTTTAATTTTTTTGAAGCAGAAAAAATATTAAAATTGTATATAAATATTTAATGTATGTATATATTCATATATAATTTGGTAGTCAAAGAATTCCACAACATTAGGAAGGGTATTTGAAAAAAAATGTTGTCCTGATACCTTAATTCTCATCAAACTGATGGTATGATAAGTCCCCACAAATTTAGGACTCTGAGAAATTAATGTTTTGATATATCAATACCATTTTTTGATTTATGACCTTAATCACTCTGTATAAATATTTACATGTTTCCTCCATAAATGCATCTCTACATGCCACTACTTTTCTCATATTCATAGACCAAGTTATATGTAAGCTCACCTGACATTTTTACATCCAATTTTATATTTTATAGACAATATTTTATAAACCCTTCTCACGATGTGGGATTTAATAAAAGAAAATATCAAATAATTTATTAACAAGGATGTGTTTAAAATTTGAGGAAGAAAATTAATTATGAAGGAGAGAATAAAACACCCTAAAATTCTAAAGTAAAAACATTGTAATTAATTAAGTGTATGAGACACAAAAAAAATCCCATAAGGATATATAATATCCCAAAACATTATAAAATATTTTATATTACAAAAAAAGATTCAATCTATGATATATTTTTCAATTCATGCCATATTGAGTTTCCTTTTGTCACGTTCAATGACAAATTTCATCGATGATTGGATACACATAAGACCATGTTTTTTCAAAAAATAATATATTATTAATTTTTATTATTTAATATAATAAGATAAAAAATAGTCGTTAAATTAGAAGTTATGAATAATATTAACTATCTTATGAAAATATATTTTTCAAGCAAAATATAATATGAATTCATTGGTTATCTATAAATTATAAAAGAAAACATAAACCAATTGAACATAAATGATATATTATTGTTTTCTCACAAAAGGCATTTTATTAAAATAAAATATATTAATTAAATTATTGAATGTTATTATATATGTAATTTATTTAATAAAATATTTATTATATTCATGAAATATATTTTATGAGCATAAGATAAGAATAAATCAAGTTTTAAGCGTTGAATTTTTATATTTCTAAAAAATAAATTTTATTACCTTTTACTGGTGAACCTATTATAAATCCATTTTTTGGAAATATTTAAAAATAATCTCCATTTTTGAAATTGTAACATAAAATTTTTCTGAGGGTAAAATTTACATATTTTTTGGTGAGATTTCATATTTTGATTAATAGTATAAAAAATACTGAATTTTAATTCAAAAATACATTTTCATATCATTTATTTATATGTTTAGGAAATTTCTATGATTTATTTTAAAGTTTAATTAGATAATGTTTACATATATTTAAAAAATTTATATAATTATAATCTATTTCACTTAGAAATTGAATATAAATACTTATCAAATTTTTGTACATTTTACTTTAAAAACCCGCATTGTAATCTCGTATATGGTATTAAATTTATATTAATTTTTTCTAATTATGTGATTGAAACAGATAAAAATTTAATCCATATTTCATATCATAATAATATATATATATTAATATGTTCAACTTAGTTTTTCACCAAAAATTTTAGTGAATGTGAATAGAATTAACTACAGTGATTAGGAGAACAATTAGCTTAACAATAGACTAATCCTTAATCATAAGAGACAAAATGACCAATAAGCATGTTTAAAATGATTATTATATTCTTATTTAGACCCTATATTTACATTTATAAAAATTGGGACCATTATTGGATCCACCATTTAGAGTAAGAACTTGGGTGGAATTCTCATTTCAAAAGAATTTAAGAATGCCACTCCTCCTCCACTATAAAAAGGAACTCATCTCTCCAAATTATTCACACAAATAAAGCCATTTGAATAATGTAATATCTTGCCAAATAAACTCCCAAATACCTATCCTAAAAATATAATCTTAAAATAGTTAATAAATCCAATATATGATGTCTTCTAGTTAAAACATAAAGGAGTTTCCCGAATAAGAGGTAACATTCTTCAATGATCTTATTTTGTTTCGTTTAATTTTCCACCCATTAATTTATTATTATTAATGATAATGTTAAAATAAAAATTAAACTAAATATAATTATTTTTTTATGTTATGGGTTATACCAACACCCACACACACTTCAATCTAATTGGTAATGAACTTACCGTTCAAGTACGGTGAACTACTACTTCGCGAAATGATGATTGTTCATTTTTCCATTACCACCTCTCATGGTTGATAATTATGATGGGAATTATTTTTATATATTACATATATGAAATTTATAATTTATTTATACTTCTATAATTTTTTGTATGACACATATTTTCATCTTTCAATTTTGGGGGAATATTTCAACATCATTTGTAGACGTGTTGACTACTTCCCCCTCAATGTGATATGATTCCATCATGCTATATATGGAATGTATAATGATTTGTTTTAAAAAACATATGTAAAATATATGAAATAAATATTATTATGTAGTTATAATATAATTATAATATATAAGTTCATCTTTTATTTTTCATTATTTTATACATGAAAATAATTGATGTAAAGTTCATGTGTACGTACGACTGACCGTCTCCAAGAATGGTTTATTTCATTCCATATCTCAAAATATTATAGTTGATTATATATATATATATATATAATGAATATATATTATATTTAAATAATGTTTCAAATTATTTATATGATGAAATACTTATATAATTAATAGGAACGACATGTAACTATCCAAAACAAACTTGAAAAACAAGTCAATTTACACCTGAAATAGTGAAAACAATGAAATATTATTGATAACTGGGTAATACAATATTATAAGGAATTAATATATTATATTATAAATATTATTATGGTCTTTTATAATTTATTTAAATTATTAAAACCATTAAACATGATGGGAATGGATGTTCATCCAAAAAGAAACATGAGGTAAGAGATTCTTGTCTCGCTAGTCTTTTTGTGTGGCATACACCATTTTAACCTCTTAATTATTATGTGTTGTTTATCTACTGAACCATTTGATATATTATATCAAGAATTATTTTATATTATTGTTTTTTAATGTTTTTTTAATTTAACTCTTCAACATGGATTATGATTAAAAAACTTGCAAGTAGAAAGGGACTTCATCTCAATATTTATTATTCGAGTATATTTTATTATTATACACTTAATTTCTTATATATAGTTTACATAATACCACATTGACATATAATATAATAAATAATTAATTCTTCATGATAACCTCAGTTTCTAATTTTATTATTTTATTGAATGATATTTTAATTAATCATTACTAAGTGGAAAAGAATTTCATAACCAAATTTATTTTCTTTGTGTTATATTACTTATTTATTATTATTAATATATTATGATTACATGGGCAATAAATTTTCAAAATATATTATTTTATTTGAATTTTTATATATTTATTTAAACATAAAATACATAATCTATTTTTTTATTGATGCCTGCACCAATGTTAGGGTCTTTTCATGGGTTTAATTCAAAATCTCTTTTTGTATATGATTTTTTACACATGAATTTCTATTAGAGGAAGTTATTAGATAAATTTTCAACAAAACCTTTATTTATATTCTCTTATAGTTTTTCATAATCCTTTTCACTTTATAGTTATATTTTTTTTCACTATTTGGTACTCAAATGTTTTTGAATTTTTTTAAGAAAAATTGACTTTATTTATCTGTTTAGTTTGATAACCTATTATTTTATAAAAACCGTATTTTATTAAAATGTTTTCAAAAAATATTTATCAAAATTTTTTTTACCCATTTTTATTATTTAAAAATTGTTATTAGAGGAATTTCCTAGTCTCATTGAATAGAAAAAAAAATTAGAACCTTTTTTCCAGGGAAAAAATATTTTTTTATCTTTTTTTTGGCATATATGGATTTACCTAATGGTACTTCGTCAAATAATTCTTTGACATTTTAACATGATAATATTTAATGAAAATATTTTAAAAAGATATTTTCAATGAAAATTAGGTTTAAAAAAAGTATATTTTCCACAACAATTTTTCTAAAATATATTTATATAATATTTCCATTCATCAATGAAAAAACCATTTTTAGTCAACTTTGGATATGTTTTACTGATAAATTTTTTATTATTTCTCTAACTAGTTTTTATTGATTTGTCCATGTATAGTGTTGAAGGTCACTTACATGGTTCCTTTTACTCATTTTGAAATATTCAATTTCATATGATCACTTAACATTGAATTTACCATAATTATCCATATCATTTATGATGGATATTTTTATTTCCTAAACTATATATCCTTTTTAGATATGGTGTTCACTTTGAAAGTTATACGATTATGTGGGAAAATATTTATAAATCAATATTCATTATTCAATATAGATATTTGTTAAGGAATACTATCTTTTAATTAAATATAATTGTTGATAGGAATAATAACATGGACATTCAAAGATGGTTGGGGCCCATACATTATATATCCACTGAATGTATCGATAGGTTATCATGGGATTAATAATTTAACAAATAAAAACAGTTTCTACCTATATATTGGATCATCTTGGATGATTGATCTTGAAAGTATAGGTTTTCATGTTCTTGAGACATGATGTCAAATAATTAAACATCACCTTAATGTTGATAATGTTATTATTTATATCTGATATTTGGCATCAACATATCTATATATTAATATCATTCTCATTTCATTGGTTGAATATCATGTCTTTATAGCTGCTACATTTCCATTTGGTTTATCTAATTAGATTATTGACTATATAGAATGTGTGATCAGTTATTACCATTTTATTTTAACTATTCTCATTGAATCTTTATTTCATGCACTATACATGAGATTATAGATAATTGTTTCTTAGCCTTATTGTAACATCCCGGTTCCGGAAGCCACCCAGAGGTGCCCCGTACCCGGTTTTTCATATGGCCTCAATTGCATTTTCCCGAACGCTAGAGGCTGTCGACTAGTAGTGAGGGCCTTGGGTGTGATGGTGGGGAACTATGCCCTCATTGGAATAGTACAAAATGGAAGTAAACAAGACATGAAATAGCGAAAGTAATAAATATCCAAAAATAGTAAACAGTGGAAGACAAAATATATATATTAAATGATGCATGATACATATATCTCTAGGAATGTAGCCAAACAAGTCCAAATGATGAATACAGTACCAAACCAAGTAGAAAAAAGTAAATAGATAAGAAACTCCTCAGCATCGCAAGCCTCAGCTTGGTCTCATGCTCTTCTGCTCCAATAAAAATCAATAACCTGATGTAGAAGGGTGCTTCCCGTTATCTATACCTGCATCAATATAATCTGTTTGGGCCCAAAAGCATGTCCCAAATAGGGTGTGAGACTATATCCTAGTTGGAAACCACCTGAATAGTTGTGCCTCACAGTCAGTGAGTATATGACATGTAAAGTGAAGTAAACAGTAAACAGTAAACATAAATACACAACAATAAACAATCCACAGGCCAAACAAGTAACAAGGAAACAACACAGCTAACCACAAAAAGGAAACCCTCTGGGAGTACACATAGTCGTCCCCTGTGGTCTTATCTAAGAAGTACCAACAACCCCATTGGAACTAAACTCATCCTAACCCCTTTGGTTTGGTCATAAAAATTATATACTATTTGACGAAGGGAACTCAGTTAATTCCCCTTATAGTCTCAGGTAGTCAGGGACTCTCTGAGAAAGATTACGCTGTCAATTTTATTTATAGCCCCAAGGACTATAGAATCTCTAAGGAATCTCACTCGGTCAATTCCTCATATAGCCTCAAGTCTATCGCAGACTCTCTGAGGAAGCTCACTCGGTCAATTCCTCTTATAGCCTGGAATTTTTTAACGAAATTCAATCAAACAAAGACTCTCTGAGGAAGATAACTCAGTCTATCCTCCTATAGTCTTTAATGATAAAGACTCTTTGAGGTAGCTCACTCGGTCTATCCTCATGTAGTATATAATATCCAAGACTCTCTGGGAAGCTCACTTGGTCTATCCCCTATAGTCTATAATATCCAAGACAAACTCAGGAAGCTCACTCGGTCTATCACCTTATAGTCTATAGCACCAGGTTTTCACGGCCTCATGCCAGTCAGTGCATAATAATGCTATATGGCCAAAGTATCATATAGAACTACTTGGATAACCATTCTACTACAATACAAGAATGTTAGAAAAAAACACTCCATCCTACGATCACAAAGCATGGAAAATAGGTATAACGACCAAAGGCTGAACAAGACCAAAAGGTCTTAGACAGAAAAAAGCATGGGAAAAACATTCTAGAATAGAAATTATCATCATACATGACCAAATTACCTCTACACAAGCATACAAGAAATTTAGGAAAACAACATGGGAAAAACAGTAAACATGCAATACCCCATTCAAGGGTATTGTTGGAATTTTCACATCAAACTCAAGGACTTTGAATGGAAAGGCACAAACCACCTACCATGATGCTAAGAGATCGATATAATTAAACCATGATACTTGAATCTCCATAGAATGTCATAGATCTATGAAAACAAAAACAATGTTCAATACATGATATCTTAGAACAGAAGAGGAATCGGAAGATGATGCTCTTGAATAAGGAAGAGCTTACAAATATGGTTCCAACGCAAACAACGATGGTCAATTCGGAGAACAGACAGAGGCTCAGGGGCTCGGAGAAGATCTGCGGTTGTACAGAATGCTCCCATTCAAAGATGCTAGAGAAGAAGATAGTTTGGGGGTTATGACGCGTCCCCGATCTGTTTAATGAAAAAAATAAAGTACATAGTGTGTAATTTTGGATTACACTGTGTGTACCAGGCTTTTCTGTACTCTGCTTTAAGCGGCCTCCACATCACCCCTACATGGGCATGTGTTTGGCCCGCACATGGCCAGCACCCGGCCTCGAGCGGCAAGGGAGTACACAACATGTACTCATAAAGTACACGACGTGTACATCAAGAATTTCTAGAAACTCCTCTATTCTCAAAAAACCAGAAAAAGGAAAAAATATACCTGAAACGACGGTCCATGATCTTACAAACTTCCCCCCTTAATTAAATTCATCCTTGAATTTCCCTAGCGAGGCATAGAAGAAGAACCCCCAAAGAGATCCTTCCACTGTGATCATACATCGGCCTTCATCTCCCATGTCTCATACTGTACTTTCCCGGGCTGCCATAGCACCCGTACCAGAGGAACTGACCGACCACTGAGAACCATCATACTATGATCGACAATCCGGATAGTATGCTCCCCAAAGGATGCTTCTTCTTCAAGCCCAACCTTCTCTGGTGGAAGGAAATGAGACGGGTCTGAGAAGTAACATCGGAGCTGAGAAACATGGAAGACGTCGTGCATAGACCAATACCTCTGAGGTAACTGAAACTGATAGGGAATCAGTCCAACTCTCTCCAACAACTCAAATGGGCCAACGTACCATGGTGAAATCATACCCTATCTCTGAATCCTCTTATGTCCCAACCTCAGTGCAACACGTAGGAAAACCAGATCCCCAACCTCGAACTCCAAAGGTCATCTCCGCTGATCAGCATAAGACTTTTATCGCGACTGTGATTTATCCATCCTCTTCCGAATCAACTCTATCTTCTCTGAGGTCTCTTGAACAAGACAAGGTCCCAGAAAAACTTCCCCTCCTACATCCTTCTAGAATAAAGGTGATCGGCATGGTCTACTATTCAAAGCCGCATAAGGTGTTATCTGAATAGTCTCATGAAAACTGTTTTTGTAGGAAAACACCACAAGAGGTATATGTTTCTCCCAAGAACCTCCAAAATCTAGAATGCATGCTCAGAGCATGTCCTCAAGCACCTGAATTGTACGATCGGATTAGACATCTATCTGGGGATGGTAAGCTATACTCAAAAGAACCTGTGTATTCAAATCCTTTTGAAGCCCCTGCCCGAACTGAGAAGTAAAACTTGTATCCTTGTCAGAAACAATGTAGTGCTGAACTCCATGCCGACGTAAAATCTCCCAGATTTACAACTTCCCTAGCTCATCAATAATTAAGGTCTCCTTGTTCAGCAAGAGTGAGCAAACATCGTGAGTCTATCAATGATAACACATACTGCATCATTCCCATGAGGTGACCTTCGTAAACCGTTCACTAAGTCCTTTACAACGTCGTTCCACATCCACTCTGGAATGGGTAACTACTCTAAAAGCAATACTGGTCACTGATTCTCCGCCTTCACCTACTGACAAGTGAAACACCTCATGAAGAAAATAGCAACGTCCCTCTTCATACCTGGCCACCAATACTTCCGGTGTAGATCGCGAGACATCTTGGTGACACCAAGATGAACTGCCCAAACTGAGGAATGAAAGTCCCACATCAGCTCCTCGCGTATATCTTCAGGAACCCATATGCGTCCCTTGAAAATCAAGATCTAATCCTTTCCTATGCCCCACCCAGGAATAGGGTCCTCTACTGACCTGCTTTCCCATAGGACTAGGCCTTCCAAACATGGAAACTTCTTCATTCGTACCCAACCAAAAAGAGTAGAGGCAACAACTATAGAAGAAAGAAAAGTAATCCACTGACTGTCATCCACCTCCAAATGCATTTCAGAGAACAGTGCCATAAGCTTCCTTTCACTGCTAGCCTCCTAAACTTCCAATTTCTGAGTCCTCCTGCTCAGTGCATCAGCCACCGCATTGCCTTTTCCAGAAATGTAGGCAAGCTCAAAGTCAAAAGATTGGAGGTACTCAACCCACCTTCACTGTCTCAAATTCAGATCATGCTGAGTGAAGATGTACTTGAGAATATTGTGGTTGGTATACACCACAAAGTGATCCCACAAAAGATAATGTCTTCAACACCGTAGGTCATGAACAATATCTTCCAACTCTAAATCATGCGTCGTGTAATTCCTCCCATGTGGCCTTAACTGTCGAGGCAAGTATGCAACGAATCCATCTCCATTCATATGCACAGCTCCCAGCCAGATACCTGAAGCATCACAGTAAATAGTATAGCCCTTTCCCAGCTCTGGAAAGACTAGTATTGGAGCTGACTTCAACCTCGCTTTCAACTACTGAAAGGCAGACTCACAAGAATCTGACCATAGTAACTTCACCCCATTCATGGTCAGACCTCTTAGTGGTGCTGCTAAGCGTGAAAAGTCATATATGAAATGCCTATAGTATCCAGCCAGCCCAAGAAAGCTCCTCACCTCAAAGAAATTCTTCGGCTGCTCCCTGGAAACTAGTGCCCCCACTTTCTATGGGTCTACTTATACTCCTGTCTCTAAGATGACATGACCCATGAATTGAATCTAGTCCATCTAAATGTGGCATTTCGAGAGCTTAGCATATAACAGATGCTCTCTTAGTGTACTCAAAATGATCTCAATATGGTTAGCATGGTCGGCTCGAGTGTGTGAGTACACCAAGATTTCATCCACAAAAACCACCATGACGGAATCCAAGTATGGATAGAACGCTCGGTTCATCAGTTCCATGAAAACTGTAGGAGCGTTCGTGAGACCGAACGACATAACCATATAATCTTAATGACCATACCTGTTCTTGAATGATGTAAGAGGTATATCCGATGGTCTAATACACAACTTATGACAACTGAATATAAAATCGACCTTCAATAACACCTTGGCTCCACAATTCCGATCAATGTGGTCATCGATCCTAGGAAAAAAATATCGGTTCTTTACTGTCAACTGGTTCATCTTTCAATATTCCACAAAAATCATGAGGGTACCATCTGCCTTCTTCTCAAACAGGATGGGAGAACCCCGATGAGAAGTACTGGGTCAAATGAATCCCTTCACCTGCAACTCCTCCAACTGCTTCCTGAGCTCCTTATACTCATGTGTAGCCATCCTATATGGAGGAATGGACACAAGTTCCACTCCGAGAATGAGTTCAATGGACAATTCTACCTCATGCTCCAGGTGAAACCCTAAAAATTCCCCTGGGAATACATCTCTGAAACGATCCACCATTGGAGGAACGTCCAACTGCGAAGTCCCCTGGTCATCCAAATAAATACTAGCAGTCTGGGTTATAACTCCTCCCATACCATGATGCTCGGGACCCGCTCTGCAAGCCTGGACATCCCACTCGACTCTATAAAGAAAGGACCCTCCCTCTAGTGATACAAATATCACTCTTCAGTGATAACCTTCGATGACTACCGGAAAGGGAACTAGCCAGTCAATTATGAGAATGACATCATAGCTTGTCATCATTAGGATATAGAGGTCCCATATGAAGTGACACTCTACAACCCCAAGAGGGCACTCTCTGCACTGATGTACACTAACCGATCTAGTCCCCAACGATGTGTCTAGTGTCAAAGTATCGACAGAGTAAAAGATACATAGCCCAAGGTTGTCCACAATAGCAATAGAGATAAAACTATGCGTAACACCAATATCAAAAAGAGTTGAAGATAAAACTGAGGATACTAAGATCGTACCTCGACCTGTAGAGGGGCTGGGATACTGCTATTGATGGGTCTACTCCACTGCAAAAGTCTTTCATGTATTGTGGCAGTGTGACCCTGCTTGACCACTTTGAGTTGATCCACTCTGCTGTTGCTGGTATCCTGGTGACTGAAAACCACGGTCAGCACCTCCACCTTAGCCCGAATGGCCAGAAGAACTCCAGTTCCTAGACTGGTGAGAAACTGGCGATGCATCCCCTAAGCATGGGTTTATAGAATAATGCCTACCACCATCTGTAGGTGAGAAGATCTGACAAAAATGATGAAGATTTCCCATCTTGTTGCAAGATCAGCAATCCATCGGGTCTCTTTGGCACTGTGTCCTATTATTCCCACCCCTCCTGCATTGGTAGCATACTACTTGGCTTCCCAAAGACACATTATTACTACTCTAGTCTCCTAGAGAAGACTCCATGCGGCGCTTCCTACTATCAGTTGGAGGAACACTGACTATGGGTGTCGAACCGCCCTGGATCACTCCTCCAGAATCCCTCTGATTGTTCTCAGTGATCAGTTACTGGTTGATGAAATAGGATATCAAAGTCAACCGGAATATGTTCACATGTGAGCAGATGTCGTGGCTCAGACCATCCTCGATATCCCACGCAAGGAACAGATCATCGCCTCCTAGAATAGGCATGAAATGCTGCAGCTCATTAAAGAGATATTAGTACTCCATAACAGAAAGAGTACCCTACTCTAGACTCATAAACATTCCGGCACAATCGTCCTTCAAGGTCTCCGGGTAGAAGTAATCATAGAAGATGTGCCGAAACTCATCCCAAGTCATACCTTTCTTGCGCCCTGACTGTGAGATCACCTCCCACAACCTCTTGGCAGAGTCTAGGAGAATATAGGTTGCGAGCTTCACCCTCCTCCCTGGAGGTATCTCCAGATGCTCAAAAATTGTCTGAGTGGCCTCTAGCCAAGACTCTGTAGCTTGTGGTTCCCATTCCCTTAAGACGGTGGGAGGATGCTACTGCTGGAAAACCCACGTAAATTCTGCCATCGACGGGATTGGAGGCAGCGGTCCCTATAAGGTATGCATCATCCTGAGAAAATCATCCCTAAACTGCACTTCGGGGCCTGCAACCAGTATAACTATAGGTGCCAAGGCTGGCACAGTATGAGGTTCTACAGGAGGCTCCTAATCGGCCATATCTGGTATCTGATCACCGTATACCAGCTGGCATACAACCAGAGGACGTCTCGGTGGCGTAACATTGAATGATCAAAAGCACACCTTAGATTAGGATTAACAAAGACTAAACACAAGAGTACGAGAGGGTAAAAATGGGAAGAAACGTTCATGTTATACAAAACATGATTACACGACATGTATAAACACTACACAACGTGTTCTATTAAACCATTCACATGGGCGTATACTTCTACCACAACTGGTTGTGTAACACCCAAACCACACGGCGTGTTGTCCCCACACATGACGTGTACTTTAACACTATTACCCCGCTCGAGTCTCCTTACATGAAAAAACCACATGATCCACATAATCCTAGACTACATGGCATGTTCAATAAGGACACGACATGTACTAGATAAGGTTTCAACCACCTGTGTCATTAGTTACATGGCCGGCAACACGGCTAACTCTACACGGAGTGCTCCATGGGAACACGTCGTGTAGATGAAGGATTTCCCTGGCCCATGTTGTTCATGACATAGCCGGGTACTTAGATAACAAGGCACGACATATGAAATAGAACACGACATGTAATGTTGAGGTTTATCCAACCATATCGTTAGTCACATGAGTAGAAACACAGTCAATACAACACAGAATGTACCTACCATACATGGCGTGTTCATGATGTTTTTTTTCCACAAATCCATTTTTCTTCCCACATAGTTAGAAACACAGTTTGTAAACTACACAGCATGTATTCATAAAGCACATGCCGTATATTCTGGGTTTTTCCGGGCAGTATCTTAGAAACAACTCCGAGTTCTAGAAAACATAGAAAACAAGCATGAAGGTGCCAAATTCAGATCCGTGAGGGCCCATACTCCCCATGAATCAAATCTTGGAATATCCAACATATCATATAAAAAATAAACAAGTCAATGATCCAACATTATCCAATTCATGAGGTCCAATAACACCTCCGGAATCAAAATTTGGCTTTCATTATAGTAATTCTTTACAAAACCCATTTCCTATCAAACAACAGGTATTTCTATCAAGGCAACTATCACAGCAGCGTTCATATTTTACATATCATCTATCACAACAACATGAAATCACTAATTCATCTAAGATGGCATGGGAAAAATGCATGACATGTGATTTCTAGTAAGTGACTATATGATCCATGAGATAGCATACACTAATCTTATCGGGTTGAAATAGAAATATAAACTCTAAAATATCAACAGTAACAAAACACATAATGTGAGTCACGAATGGTGAAATCAAATCAACTATAAAAACATCAAAACCAAAAGAAATTGCAATAAATGAGGTATATTGGCTTTTCCCTGGTACATGGGTTTGCTACTCCGGGGCATATCTTATTACCAAGTACCAATTCCGTCCTATCTCTAGAAATAGGATCCAAACAGTAAATCAAGATAATAGAATTCCTTTGATACCACTTTGTCTCATCCCGGTTCCAGAATCCACCCAGAGGTGCCCCGTACCTGGTTGGTCACATGGCCTCAAGCGCATTTCCCCGAATGCAAGAGGCTTCCAACTAGCAGTGAGGGCCATGGGTGTAATGGTGGGGAAACTATGCCCTCATTGGCAGAGTAAACATCGGAAGTAAATAGCACATGCAATAGAAGAAGCAATAAATATACAAAAATAGTAAACAACGAAAGACAAAAATAGGAAACAATTGGAGCACACACGCACACACACACACACACACATATATATGAAATGATGTATGATACATATATGTCTAGGAAAGCATCCAAACAAGTCACAAAGCAGAATATAGTACCAAACCAAGTACAATGGAAATGTAAATAGATAACCAACTCCTCTGCATCACAAGCCTTGGCTTGGTCTCATTCTCTCCTGTTATAATGAAAATCAAGAACTTGAAGTAGAAGAGCGCTTTCCCTTATCTATACCTGCAACAATATAATCTGTTTGGGCACAGAAGCATGACCCAAACATGGTGTGAGACTAAATACCAGTTGGAAACCACCTGACGATCTGTGCCTAATATTCAGTGAGTATATGGTAGGTAAAGTGCAGTAAACAGTAAATAGTAACCAGTAAACAAAAATACCCAGTAGTAAATAATCCGCAGGCCAAACAAGCAACAAGGAAGCATCACAGCTTACCACAAACAGGAAACACTCTGGGAGTACTCACGACCATCCCCTATATTCTTATCCAAGAATTACCAACAACCCTATAGGTAGTACACTCAGCATAACACCTCTATTTTGGTCATACAAAGTATAGAATCTCTAAAGAAGCACAATTAGTCATTTCCCCTTATAGTATGGGGTAGTCATGGACTATCTGAAGAAGATCACGCATTCAGTTACCCTTATAGCCCCAAGGTCAAGAGACTCTCTGAGGAAGCTCACTCATTCAATTCCTCCTATACCCTTAGGTCTATCGTATACTCTTTGAGCAAGCTCACACAGTCAATTCCTCTTATAGCCTGGAATGGTTTAAGGAAATTCAAACAAACAAAGACTCTCTAAGGAAGCTCACTCAGTTTATCCTCCTGTAGTCTATAAATCTCAAGAATATTTGAGGTATCTCACTCGTTCTATCCTCATGTAGTCTATAATATCCAAGACTCATTAGGATTCTCACTCGGTCTATCCCATGTAGTCTATAATTTCCAAGACTCTTTGAGGAAGCTCAATCGGTCTATCCCCTTATAGTATATAGCACCAGGTTCTCAAGGCCCCATGCCAGTCAGTGCATAATAATCCTACATGGCCAAAGTATCCAACAAAACTACTTGGATAACCATTCTAATACATTATAATCATGTCAGAAAAACAAAAATCCATCCTATGATCACAAGGAATGAAAAACAGGTATAACGGCCAATGGTTGAACGAGACCAAAAGGTCATAGATAGAACAAAGCATGGGAAAAACATTCAGGAATAGAAATTAACCTCATACATGACCACATTACCTCTACAAAAGAATACAAGAATGGTAGGAAAATAATAGGGGAAAAACCGTAAACAAGAAATACACCGTTTAATGTTATTGTAGAATTTGCACATAAATCTCAATGACTTCGAACAGAAAGGCACAAACCACCTACCTTGATTCTATGAGATCGATATACTTGAACCAAAATACATTAATCTCATTATAACGTCGTAGATCTATGAAAACGCAGAAAACATTGAATCCATGAAAACATGCCAAAGATGTTGAATTGGAAGATGATGCTCTAGAAGAAGGAATAGATTACCGCTGCAGTTCCAACGCAATCAACGACAGTCGATTCAGAGAACAGACGGAGGATCGGGGGATCAGAAAAGATCAGCGGCTGTACAAAATGCTCATGGTCAAAGAGGCTGGAGAAAAAGATGGTTCTGAGGTTAATACGTGACCCCGGTCCATTTAATGAAAAAAGTACACGACATGTACTTATGGAGTACACAACATGTACTAGGATTTTCCGTACTATGCTTTATGTAGGCTCCATATCAAACATACATGGCCATGGGTGGGGCTCAGACACGGCCAACACACGACCTCGAGCAGTAAGGGAGTACACGGTGTGTACTCATAAAGTACATGGAGTGTACTCATAAATTACACTGTGTGTACTTCAAGAATATCCAAAAACTCCAATTTTTTCAAAAACTCCAGGAAAAGGAAAAACATACCTGAAACGATGGTCCATGTTCCTACACTTATTATGTATTCCTCCCTCAGGAATCTAATAATTTTACTATGAATGAATCAATGTGTTCAATATATGATATAAATATATCCTCAAAGGAAAAAAATATTTTTTAATTATTGTATTCATATTTAATACAAGACTAATGTATGTATCTGTTTTTTAATGACTAATAGACTCCTCGATCGTCAGGATTCGATTACTTGTAAACATTCCATTGTAATGGTAGTAGAAACTGGATCTGAGATTTTTGGGTCGGGTAACTACGTCTCACTAGTCATAGTGGTATGATGCTCATGTTGGTAGGGCCATAGTTGTGGTGGAAGCAGTCCATTAATGGTCGATAGGCTACTGAGATGTTGGTTTTCTGGTATATATGAATTGATATGATTCTATAGAAAATAATAGATTTGTTATTTAGATTTGGTATTAGATAGAGTCCTTGTGTGGCATCATACTAAAGATGGATTTTGGTGTGCTCTAAGAGTGAGTCTGATCGTTGGTCCACCAATGTTCATGGTGGGAGTATGATGGATGATATGGTTGGTTTATTTCAAATCCATGGATTTTTCTATGTTTCAGGACCATACCCCGAATTTAGTGTTTGGAAAAATTTGGGAAGGCTTTAAGAGTTTATTCATCATGTTCAAAAGAGGTGATATCCAATTGGTGGGTGTGGAAATAATTTTTTTGGAAAGGTCATTTGGAGGTGGAAAAACATGTGTTCCTAAATGATATTGGGAGAAACGAGTTGGAATACTCATCAATCATATAGATGGATCACTAAATGTGTGTTCTTGTAGGTGAATCCTATGGTAGGGAAACATTTGATAAGAATGGGAAATTATGAGTCGATTTATATAGTGGGAAGAATCATATTTCAGAGAATGAATCATATGATAACACTATGTGGACTCTTGATAGATGTGTGTGGTTGAACACTATAACTTTATTAGTGAATGTGTTGAATACGCAGCTCATATTTTAATGAATGGAATTATATGTTGTGGTAGTTTTTCAATAGAATATTTTTCAACAGTCTAGGGAAGCATAAAATTATTTAATATGATATTGGTGACCAATATGTGTTAGGATTGATGAATAAAGACCACCAAAACTACATGGGGATGAAAATACTTATTTTAGGGAGTTTCCAAGGAACTTATCTTTATGAGTTTTGATTTTTGGAAGAAATACAATTTTTTTCAAAGTGAGTGGAATGTTTTGAAATTATGAATTTATATAAAATATTTAAAGTCATAACATCTCAAGGAGATTATTTTTAATATGGATTGAGTAATATGAAGTGTGTAAAATAGTGATTGGAATGTTTGAGTGGGGTTGTAGTATCATCTACATATTTTTGATTTAGGTGGACCATTGTGCTATAACATGTGAAGGTTTTATTGTGATATATTTGCATGTTGATGCATCTTGAATGGTAGTATAAGGTGTCACACCATGTGATTGTGTGGCCTACCCAAGGAGTCCTCAACCTCCCTTAGGAGAAAAATTTTGTGCCATAAACCATGAAGAAGATAACATAATAGTGACGTGCATAGGGATAACCCCACTAACCTGGGTAGGTCACACTGTAATACAGGATGGTCACATCATGATGATGTTTTTTGTGGTACAACCCCTCTTCTAGAGGCGGTCATGATGTTGTAATACCATGAGATTTTGAAGTATATTTTCATTAAAAAACATTTCATCGATAGATTATTTAACTTTCTAATTATATGGATATTATTAAGAAAATTTAATAATAATAAAATCAATAGTAAATAAAAATATTTTAATCAATAAGAAATGCATACAAAATATGATGAAGAACAATTAATGTTTTAAAATGGAATTTTAAATATAATATATTTTTCTTTATATATTATATATATATATAAATTATAATGTTCTAAAAATTTGAATTTATATTATATAAATAGACCTGGATTTTTGAATTCATCAATCCAAAATTATATTTCGAGGAACTTAATATATATATATATATAATAATTAATTTTCAGTTAATAGTGAAAAATACTATTTTTTCTAGTACCACAACTTTTATGGCATTATAATTATATATGAATGAGTTAAATGTTTTTGAAATTTTATTTATAAATAAATAACATATATTAATAAATTAAAAATAATCATCAAAAAATATTATGTTGAATTTATAAAACATATGTATAACTTTTTGGATACCTATTAAATATTTTAGTCCAAAGATAATTTTTTCTTATATTAAAAAATTAGTTTTCATCACTTATATAATTTGAATCTACCAAATTAGTTTCATATTCTATATCATTATTTTCATATTATGTAATAAATTAAAATTTATTTAGGCATAAAATTATGATTAATATGATTAATGTTAATGACCATAATAATGGTGAAAAGGTTATTTTGAATAAATTATTTTATTAATGTTGTGTAATTTTTATGTAATAAATTAGATTTATCTATTTGATATAATTACTTTGTTTTATTTATATATATATATTCAGATATAATATAACTCAATTAATTTTGATCGACTAAACTATTCTAAAACAATATCCCAATATCCTTCCCCTTAACCTGTAATTCTATACTTATGGATAAATCCATTCAGGGAAAACCATTGTTCCAAACCAAAAGGAGTTACCTGAATATGAGATAACATCCCTCGAGATATTTTGTTTTATTTTCATTCTACACATCCTCAAATATTCTTGTTGCATGATTATATTATAACCTAATTATTATAAATATTCATATATTTTTATTATATGGTTTCTACCAACACATACCCTCACTTCCATCTAATGGGTAACAAACTTATCGTTAATGTGTACAACAAACTATTTCCTCATGAAATGATGATTGTTCGTTATGCCTTTACTAGATCTCATAGTGGGAATCATAACAAGAACAATATTTTTAAATTAAATATATGATATTTATTATTTATTTTCTTCTTCTTTATTTCTTTTTTTAACACATACCATTATACATTCTATTTTGTGGTAAAATGATAACATTGTTTGTGGAAGTGCATATTATCGCCACCAAAATGCGATGTGATTACTTCATGATATATATGGAATTTATTAAGGATAATTTCAATTAAAAATATGTGATATAAATATAATATATATATATATGATATTAATAAAATAATTACCCTTTTGTAAATATAATATATTATTTTATTTATTACCCTTTCCACCAACAAAAAATGTAATAACTTCATTCGTGGAAGTGTGGACTACCGCCTCCTCGACACAATGATATTACATTATAATCACATGAATTATATATATATGTACATATTATTAAATAACATGGTAATTTTTTTATAGTAATAATTATTTAATGATATAATGTTACTTTACTTCTTTCAATAAAGATCATTTAAAAAATGGGAGCGTTACTCATGCAGAGATAAGGCGTCATATCTCCATGATTGTAATGTTGGTTCATTTATCAAAACCACATTTCATAATTGGTTTTAAACATATATTGGATGTATAAATATGATAATTATTTCATGGTAATTATTGGGTAGGTTTTTATATAATGACCCCTTTTGACCATATAGACTTACAAATGTTTTTTTGACACATGAAATGAATTTGCTAAAAAAACGCCTGACATAAACACAATTGTAAATGTAATTATATAAAACAATAAAATAAGTGAAGTAAAATTAATAATAAACATGAAAAAGGTTTATAATTATGTAAACAATTGGTATAAGTATATTTTTTAGGAATATAAAGACACATGTGACATGTCGGTATCAATATAAGGGATTTCATCTCAATTTATATTACATTGAAAATTTTTTGTTGTTATGCACCAATTCACTTTTATATGGTGTATATATTGCCCATATATATGTTATGAAATGAATATAAATATTATTGTGATATAATAAGTATTATTTAATGTTATTCCTTCATCTGTATTATGATTCAAAATTTTCAAAGTGGTATGGTACACTTTGGAGTGTTTGAAGATTATTTCCCTCAATAATGTTTTAATGATCTTTCATTGGTATTTTCAGTTATCAATGTCAACAAACCATGTTTTTACTTAACCTATACATTAAAAATATTGATAAATTAGTATTATTTATTCAATACGGATATTTGGTAAGGATATTTATTTATTGGTTAAATTGATTACTTGATATATGGAATTCTGTAGACATGTAATGAAGCGTGGGCCCCAATATTTATGTTTCCCCTCGATACATCGACACATTATCATGAGAAAATATGTTTACCAAATTAAATAATTTTTTACCTAGAGTTTAAAACTATCTAGAGGATATATCATGATAGTATTGGTTTTTCATATTCTTGATACGTGATGTCCAATAATTAATCATTTCCTTAGTCTTTATTTAGTATATATTTTCCATGAGTTTTTCTTTATGTAAAAATATTTGGATGCATATCATTCGTATTTTATTGATTTAATGACATGAATTTTTAGTTTCATACTATATCATTCTCATTTTATTGATTAATGACTTGTATTTTAATTTTATTACATTCATATATTGATTATTACATAACAAATTATTTCAATGGAAAGTGATATTAGATATCAGGATTTCTGTTTTTATTAATTATTATTAATTCATCATTTATTACACTGTACTTAAACTTACTCATCATTTTAGCTCACCCTTATTTGTTTTCATTAACTAGTTTATGAAGAAGAAATATTTGAATATGATTTCAATGATTTTTTTTACTTAATTTTATTATTTATAATGTATTTATTTTCATTCACCAATGAAATATGGGTATCATGTATGAAATATGGTTTTCTAGAATTTGTAAACATTTTATCCTTTGGGATTTGATTCCCTGTAATCATTCCAATGTAATAAATTAATACACCAACTACGATCTTCTTGGGTTAGGTAATTATAGTTCGTATTAAATAAAGTTTACCGGTAATATTGGAAACTAGATTTAGAAAGAATATATTTGGAGACATAACCCTAATATAGACATTAGGTATTAGTATAGCAGAACATCCTATAAATTGTTTACAGTATATATTATGTTGGTCTGCCAAGAAATACATCCATATTTGGATACTCCAAGTGGATGTGGTTCTGGTGAATAAGTAATTAAGGGTAAAATCTCCAAAAAAGTGTGTCAGGTCTGGCTCAATGTAACCTAGTACACAACATAGGGAATTAATGCGCATATATTTTAACACTCTTGTGGTATAAAGTTAATATATTCTCATTTTCTTTACAAATCATTATGAATGATTTAAATGTAATTATTCCATCAAAGAAACCACTTTTATGGTTATTAGATTATCAAAGAAAAATTATCCAATTGATTATATGTGTTATATAAAATATATAAATATAAAAATTCCATATTTTATGAACTAATCACGTATGTTCCATTTTTTAGAAATGTTGCCGTGAAGGAAGAGTTGTATCAATACTAATTGGAAATGTTAAGGATTCCCAAAAAATAAAAATCATATAGTTGGTATTTAAACTATGAATATTATGGATATAATAAGGAGATTAATGAGGTTATGACACGTATCATTACCTGAATGGAGAAACCTGTCACCCAATGAGATTATCTAATGTTGTATGGATTTAAGGAATAGTGTCCCCTATCATTTAGTGGGACTATTGACATAATGGAAGTTGAGCAATTGATTATATACTTGAAGAAGCTTTTTATTACATTGGGATGTGTTGGAAAGGAAAAGGATAAACATTCAATATTTTTTATCAATGAAGATTTGTATCAATGGTGTTAATTGATCCATAATACTAGATATGAAGAAGAAATATAACTCCTAGAATCAAGAACATTCGATGAAATATTATTTGAAAAAATACTTTCCTCAAGAGAAAAATGT
Organism: Viscum album; assembly: GCA_963277665.1. Taxonomy (NCBI): domain Eukaryota; kingdom Viridiplantae; phylum Streptophyta; class Magnoliopsida; order Santalales; family Viscaceae; genus Viscum; species Viscum album. Next base: position 157,760,518 of record OY728138.1, read on the forward strand.
TGGTATAAAGAGAATGTTACCTATTTTAAATGAAATAAAAGGGTTTAAATTGTGTTTACTATGAATATTCCTTTACAAGGTAATTAATTTATGATATAGATTTCATACACAACATAGAGTTCAAGATTGATCATTTCTTTGAAGGTATGATTTCAAATTTTAGAAGGGTGCTGGTTTCTAAAACCTTTTTCTTTATATGAATAGATATTTTTATGTTATATAAGGAAAGTTCATTATTTTTATAATTATAATGGATTAAAAGTGAAGAAGGTTAACTATATTAATTAAGAGAAAATAATAGATAAAGGGAAGAATGGATTGAAGGATCTTCTACATGTGATAACTGTGGAATGGATCACCTGGGGAAATTCTTGAAAGTATTATGATTTTATTATAAATGTGGATGAAAGGGTCACTATGAAAAATCATGAAAATGGAAGAAGGAAAACACTACTATTCCGGGTGACAATTTTAAGGAGATGGGGAACTACGAAAATGAATGAGAATAAAGGGAATTTACTGTCGACAAATTTAAGGGGTCAAGGTCAAGCATATGTTATTGACAAAACTGATGTGGAATATTTTATGTGATTTTGTATTCTGATCTATGAAACATGATTTAAAAGTATTTTATTGAAGATTCTCACATAACATGAATTTTAAAATATATAAGTATTGTACTATATTACTTTTTATTAAATATTTGAGATCATATATTGAATGATACCATGAAATGTGATTTAGTATCAAGTTGAACTTTTTGGAAAACACATTGTTAAGGGAATGATCACCCTTAATATGTTTATGATAATGAGATAATGATGTTGGAATAAAGATATGATTGGTTTATATAATGTAAAATAGATAGTACTAACTACACTGGAATTGACTAATAGTTTGTTGAAAAATTGGTCTATGCCATCATTGCTGGAGTTTAAAATACTTCTGGATTTAAGTAATATATCAAAAAAATATGTCTTAATTAAGGAATAAGAAATAAATCATGTTTCAAATACTAATTTATTGTAATTCGTGTTATTAACATATTTGGTATGTTATTTTAAAAGAGATACTTAATGTCGATTGAATGATAGTGATAAGTTCATTTTGGAAATATATTGACCTTATTTCTAAAATCATTGGATCAAAACAATTTAATAAATTTAACAATTTATGAAATATCATAATATTAGCATTGAATGTGTTTTTTGGGATTAATGTATTGCATAACTATAAAAATTATATTTTACTATGAGATAATCTATAAATAGTTCAAGGAATAATAAAATGAAAATATTATGTTTATAGAATCATATAGTTACATATATTTTTTAATGGGGAAATGATTCTATTACTCTATAAAAAATGACTTGACATAAAAAATTTATCATATTTCATTAACATCCGATGAATCAAATATTTTTTCAGATCATAAAAAATTTATGTTTTGGTGGCCCTTAACTTTTCCATAATAATATACCTTCTTTTGGACGATGAATATAGTAATTTTTTTCATTTATTCCATGACCATGTTTTTATTTCTCACCTATTTTCTCCAACAAGAGATCATAGTTATGAAGCCTTCATACTTCCCTAGATATATTTTCAATAATATGATTAATTAAACCTATTTTAAATATGTTATTATACAAAATAGTATTTTAAACCCTATATTGATGAGATCAGTTTTAAATTGTGGGGAAACAATTTAATTAAGGTCGGGAGAATGTAACACCACCAAATTCTAAAGTATGAACAATGTATTTAATAGCATGTGTGACACACAACACCATGTGTATAAAGGAATACAATGTCCCAATAATTTATGATATATTTAATATTTTAAATAAATCTAGATTATAGCATGTAATTCATGCAACATTGAGTTAGCTTGCATTACATGCAAGACCTATATTTTATGATTGTTTGAGTTACACTGAAGTCTGAGTTTCTTAAAACAATAATACATTGTAAAGATATTATTATTTAAAAAAATAAGATACAATCAATACATTAAATTTTTTATTTATTGATAGGATTAACTGACTTTTGATAATATTTTATTTAATTCATTGGTTAGAAATTAATTATAAATGAATATAAGAACCAATTTAATATAAAGGGAATGTTTTTATAAAAAACTATTTTTTTCTCACAATGTTGTTTTATATTAATAAATAAAAATATTTGAAAAAAATTTGGTGATATGAATGTAATATATATATATATATATTAAATATAATATAAAATATTCTTTACATTCATCCAATATATCTGACAGGGATAACATAAGAATAAACTCAATTTTATGCATAAAAAAATTAATTTTCTAAAGGAAATTTACATAATTTTACTAGAGAAACTGTATAATATAAAATTTTTGGAACTTTTATAAATTTAATATTAAAATATAAACTTTATTTCTAAAAATAAAAAATAAAATTTTTTTTAACGTGAATTTTTTGTTATTTTTCTGTGAGGTTTCATTTTATTGATGAAAACTGAAAAATAATGGATTCTAATTAAAACTTATTTTTTGACTAATTTATTTATAAGGTTAATTTATATTTTAATTTTATTAATGTTTAATTAAAACAATTTTAAATATATTAATCCAATTTATTTCATTTTAATCAATTTAACATCAAAATTGAATATAAAAATATTGAAAATTTTCAAATATTTTAAATTTGAAAGGAGATTTGGCATCCAGTTTGTTTGATTTATTTTAAATTAAATTAATCCAAATTTATGATTTAAATTTCAATAAATTGATTCCATATTTTTAAGCAGAATAATTTATAATGTACAATAAGTTCGCCTTTACTTTTAATAAAAAATATTAGCGAAAGTGATTAAAATTAATTACAAAGATTAAGAGAAATATTAGCTTAACAAGGGTCTAAACCATAAACTTAAGAGACAAAATAACCTATAATATTGTTCAAAATAAATTTTATGGTAAAATATAGAGCCTATATTTTATTTTATATAATAGTTTCTTTTATTAGAGCCTCTTATAATAGAAAAAATGTGGGTGGAATTCCCTCTTGAAGCAATTTACAAGAATTCCACTCCACTATAAAATTACACTCACCCCTAACACATCCTCACACATTTCAATTCATTTGGATTGTAAGAATTCAGATAAAATATTTTAAAAATATCCCTATAATAATCTTTGAAGCCTCAAATTTTTCATTAATCTATTCAAGGATTCCTTTTGGTGAAATCTAAAAGGAGTTACCTAAATAAGAGGTAACATCCTTCCTCAAGCTCTATTGATTTATTTTCATTATCCAACCCCTAAAACATTAATATTAATTTATTATATAATAAACTAAAAATATATAATATACTAATATGTTTTTAATAAAATGGTTTGGCCTACAGTGACACAAACATCAATCTGATGGGTAAAAAACATACTTTTTATGTGTAAGACGAACTAACACATGGCGAAATGATGATTGCATGTTCTTCCTTTACGACCTCTCCTAGTGGGAATTATGATAAAAACACTATTTTTATATAATATATATGCAATTTATGATTTATTTATAATTTCATTATTTTTTTCAATACATACCTCTATGAAATCTATTTTTCTAGAGTACGATAACATCGTTTGTGGAAGTGAGGACTACCACCTCTTCAAAGCAATATGATTAATTCACACAATACAAGGATTTTATTAATGATGAATTTAATTAAAAAATGATTCATACATGAAATATATATGATATTCATTATATAATTATCTTTTTTTAGTATAATATATTATTTTCTTTAATACCCGTTTCAAACACACACAAAGTAATAACATTGTTCATGGACGTATGGACTATAGCCTCCTCGATGCGACGTGATTCCTTTCACATCACAATAATTATATATATAATTAGATATGATTAAATAAAATCGTATTTATTATATAATTATAATTTTATAAATATGTAATGTTACATACCTTTTTTCAATAATGATCATTAAAAAATGGGAACGTTACACATGCATACATATGACCCATTGTCTCCATAATTTTAATATTTTTTATTTTTTCATAAAAACAAATCATAATTGGTTTTAAATGTATAATTTAGTTATAAATATGATACTTATTTCATGATTATTATTCTAGATATGTTTATATTATGACCCCCTTTGACCATAGTCGACCTATAAAATCCGTTTTTGACACATGAACCAAATATGGTCAATAAGACCCAATGGAAACATAATTGTTTTATTAGTTGTATAAAAAATTGCAATAAGTTAATTAAAAATAATATTAAACATGATAATGGTTTTAAATAAAATAAATTATTTAAATATGTTTATTATTCAAGAATATAATGAACCATGTGACATTTCAGACTCCATTTAATGGAGTTTGGCTCTATTTACATTCAATTTAGTCTTATTTGTTGTTGTGTACCAATTAACCTTTTTAAGGTGTACATACATCCCTTATACATGTTATATCGTGAATATAATTACTATCATGATATTATAAGTGTTATTTAATGTTATTACTTCATTAGGGTTAATAGTTAAGTGTTTTTAATGTGATATGGGACACTTTGCTGTTTTTAAATATTACATTCGTGAATAATGATTTAATGACGATTCAATGGTATTTACATTAATCAATGTCAAAATCCCTTGTTTTTAATTATCAAAAACTGATGAAATGTTGATATATATATATATATATATTATTCAATATGGATATTTGTTATGTCATATTATTTATTGATTAAATCAATTATTCGATATGAGAAATGCTTTGTACATGTAGTGACAGGTGGGCCAAAACTTTATATATCCACTCAATTCATTGATAGGTTATGATGATAAAAATAATTTATCCAAATTATATATTGTTCTACCTACATTTTAAAACTATCTAGATTATATATCTATATATTAGAGGTTTCCATGTGTCGGAGACATGACACCCAATAAATATACATTGCCTTCATTTTGATTCAAAATATCTGATCTATGAGATGTTAAATATAAAAAAATATATGGATCTATTTCATTCTCATTATATTTATTTAATGGAAGTTATTTTCATTTTTTACCTTTCCACATTGATTATGCTTTATCTAGTTATTTAAATGACCAATGTTCATAGTTATTCACCATTCCTTGTTAATTTATTCTTATTGATTCATTATTGCTTCTGATACACTTACCCTTACTGATAATTTCAGTTCACCATTATCATGTTTCTTTTCCCATGGTTTTGAAGAATAAATCATTGAATAAGATAAAAGGATTATATTTACTTAAACTTTTTATGTATCATGTGTTTATTTTATTTTCCAAATGTCATATTGGTATCATGTATGTAATCAAGTTTTCCAATATAGTTAAACTTATTATACTTTCATATCTTATTCCTTATAATAATTCCAAGGTAATAATGTAATGCACCCGCTTAAGGCTACTAGGGTCAGGGTGTTGAAATGGTGGCTTCTAGAAAAACTACTTGGTTTTAATGTAGACATTCAATTATTTATGATGAGATTATGTGATGTGCAGTTAAAAAATTATTCTATAATATTGGATTTTATACATATATAGTATTGGAAATATATGGATTTTGATGTGAAACATTGGGGTGAGAGTGGTGAACCCGTGGGGTGGTTGTAGTGAGGTTCTTTTAATTTAATATGTAGGTTTTATATTATTATATATATGTAATATTTGGAATGAGGGACATGGTGAAGATTTGAATTTATCACACTTGATTAGGTAACAAGTTAGTATCTTTGTTTATTCAGTAGGATTTAGTATGCATTCTTCACCTTTTCATTAATGGTTTTAAGCAGGATCGCACTGATTATACATGTTATTTCAATCATATATATAAAAATTTCTCAATTCCATAGGAGTTGGTTGGTTATTAGGATGGACATTAATAACTTATTGTGTTGTTCGAGAGATTTTTGGGATTTTAGGTCACAGATAAGGATTTTCATTCAATACTTACACTATTATTTTATAGTTTTCCATGTTTTATATTACAACACATGAAATTATTTGGGTCATTTATTTATTATTGGAATGATTTGTATGGTGGTATTATCTTATACCTCACGCTTTTCATATTTTATAGGTTACTTCCCTGAAATTTCATGATGAATATAACATTAGTTAATTTCACCATCCCATAGCCTATTGGAGATAGGATACATGTGACATTATATCTCTTGATTTATTTCATTCTTAGGTGGGGTACCTTTAGGTGGAGGGGGTCAGAACTAATTGGTATCAAAGATATGTTGATGGATGGAATAGTGATTGTAGATAAGAACTTGTGATAACATTATTAGTTGGTAGGAAAATATTGTAAGATAAATATAGTATGTATTGTAAATATGGAATACTATCAATGAAATACATATTTAGTGACCCCTGTGCTTTTTTTCGAGGACCTACATGTTTTCTGATCCTACTGAGTAAAGTAATACTGATTTCAGGGTATAGACCATGGAAGGGGTCATGAGTATTTGTCATTTTTTCATGTGCTTGAATTGGGATGAACATAGGGTTAGAATGAACCTTAAATTTATTATTTTAAATATTCTATATTATTGGATTAGAAGTCCCAAAATATATTTTAATTTTTTTGAATGACTCCAGGTTAACATCTAGATTAGGATCATCTGAAATATGTTCAGAAGGATGTGATTGAATAATTTCACAAATTTTTTATTGATGAAGATGAAAAATAATGGATGGAACTATAAGAGTATTAGTATTTGAGACTATATATCTACAAGGGACCTATTTTTAATTTAGAAGAAAAATACTAGTTCAATAAGTTGGATAATTCTGTTATTTTAATTGAATTTGAGAAGGAGACTATGTTTTTTTGGGGATAACGATGTTGTATGGGGTAGCTAGGAAGTGGTGGTTCTTTTATCCTAAAGGATCCTAAGGGCTTAGAGGATTCATGGTAGAAGTTACATAATCAGTTCATATCTGATTTCGTTTCACTAATAGTGAATATGCCAAGTCATTAGAAGATTCTAACCCTTTGACTTGGAATTTATAGTATCCAAGATTTGAAGATATATTTCTGGAATCTTATCGGATATGCTTTAGACCATATTAATGATGAGGAGGCCAAAGTAACAATTTTTTGTAGTCCATTCCTTAAAATATCCAATTCCATGTAACTACATTTATAATCCATACATATCTTGATTTGATGGTTATATTATATGTTTTTGAGATAACTTTTTCTTGAATTGGATTATTATATAGGGGATTTTAAAGATTATCTACTTTGTAGAGATGTTTAGTAGGTTTCCGAGTTTATAGGAAAAATGTTTTTTACACAGTTTGGAGTCGGTACCATCCCTCTCTATCTTGATTCTCTACTGTAGAAGGATCCCAATACCTTGTAAAAAGATAATTCTTTTTTTGATCATATGGAGGGAATATTTGTCACTTTAGAGAGTGTCTAGCCATTTTGGGATGATAGTGTGTGGCTGGCGGTCCACTTTAGGTTCTACCATTTTAATAATATCATACTAGGAAATAGTAGAAGTAGTTTACTCTATAATATAATCCAAAAATGGGAGATATAGAATTTATAGGAAAAAACAATTATGCTCCTCATCTTCAATGAGTAGTGCACGGCTATTGAGGTTCTCACCATTAGATATAGAGGGGTTTGGATGAGGTTTTAGTCAGATGCATTCTTCCGAGTTTCTATTTCTTGTTGAACCGTGCATCTATCTAGGTAAAATATTTTTCTACCTTGGATTATTTATTATTTAATTTAGTAGCAACATTATCTTTCATTTCACCTTCCATAGTACATGGTTTTGGGATTGAGTAAGAGAGACGTCCAGTGTCATTGTCATTGACTACACCGGTTGAAGGTTGAACAGAATTATTTGATTTGTATAGAGTTTTTGAGCTACTTCTATGGGAACAAAAATCTTGAGGATACATCCTATATTTTTGTATACAACTATATGAAATCATCCTTGACATGGTGTGGATATATTTGGTTTAAGAAATCATATATTTATTTAGGATTATTGTTGTTTTTTATGAACTGAATGTAGAGTTCTCTATGATTGATAGAAAGTGAGATCCCTAGATGGGTTATAGGCATGTTCATCCATTGTCTTCCTAGAAGGTTGAGTTAATCCTAGGATTATTAGAGCTTTAGTCTGTATTTTTTCCCATGGTCATGGAAGAGTGACATGATATATTTCAAAAATAGGTTGTGGTATTACCCCCATGATGGGATATTGAGTTTGGGAAAACATTATAGTCATGAACTTATTCAATTTTTATGTCTATGTATAGGATATAATATTATGTGTTCTGATAGTTGTGGATATAGTCAAATGATCTATTGGAGAGAGGTTTTATTCATCCAAACATATATCCTTGTGGTGCTTCAGTTCTGTTTGAGAATATGTCTTATAGAAATTGGTATCATTATATCAATTTTCATTAATTGAATCATGTAAGAATGAAGAACCTCTATCCAATTACACATATTTATGATTTATTTTATCATTTTAGAGAATATAGTTTTTTAGCAAACACTACTTAAAAAATGACCAATACCTTGAGTTTAAAACTATGGGTATAACCCCGAAAACATTGGGTATATCCTATACCCATGGTTTGGGGAACTATGGGTAACTGAAGCGTTGAGGTGGGTCCATATCTTATACCCACAGTTCCCCAAATTATGGAAAAAACTTTTTTTCCATTGTGTCAAAGCCTTGTACCCATTGCCATGATATCAAATCCGTTTAACCACAAGTTTAAAACTGTGGGTGTAAGTAGAACAAAAAGGAAACTTCAGGTGTTGAACCTACGACCACTACGAAGAGTTCTTTGAACATGGAGTGCCACTACACTTTGATTATGGATAATACATTGACATATAGCTATATTTTTCTAAATATATTACAATCAGAACATATTAGGTAAAAGGATGGTGGTGTTTTTTGGACCAATTTTTTTCTCTAGAACTATTTAGTGGCTAACCAACTGAGTTACGTCCATTGAAATTACATATATTTATATTTATTATAATATATTAATCATGCTCATTGTATTAGAAAAAATAATCAGTCCATGAGATTTGATCCCAAAATAGCTTGGAATAAATGAGTGCCACTCACCAACTGATCTACACTGCTTATGTGTTTTATTATTTGTATATACATAAATATATTATTTCAAACCAGGGCTATAGGATAGAAAATGATGTGTATTGGTTTTCTGGCCAATTTGTTTTCTGTTCTGCATATTTGTTTTGCCTCTATAATGCGAGAAACAATATTCCTAGTCTAAAAAATATGTGGTTATATGTTTTCATGAAAAACCTTATACTAATGGTTTTTTGAAAACCATGGGTATAGGCCCTAAAACAAACACCTATAACCACAATTTTTTTCCAAAAACGTGGGTATAAGTGACTTTTCCCCCATGATTTTGAAAAACCATGGGTATAGGTCATCAAAAAAACATATACCCACAGTTTTAGGAAAAACATTGGGTTTAGGTGACCTACAACCCCGGTTATGGAAAACCATAGGTATTGGTTCGAATAGTATAGTTATTCCAATGATTTTCCAAAATCGGGTGTATAGGGATGCCCTATACCCGTGGTTTTTACAAAACCCATGGGTATAGCGCTATTTTCTAGTAGTGAAAGATTGATCTTTCGGTAGGATATCAGTAGTCGTGTGTAAAAGATGAATATATAATGATGAATACATTATGATAGGGTTAATGGAATTATGAGTTCATTGTAATTCTGTTATATATGATCAGTACTCTATCCATATTAATGGTAATGATGAATAGATTATTCTGAGGGTTTTTGGATAGGTTCACAATGATTTTTACAAATCGCATTCTTGTGTGCTCCATGTCTGAGGACGATCATTAAAAGAACCTATAAGGAATTTTGGGAGTTGTTGTTTGTTAGTAACTATTCTTGAAGCTTCCAAGGATTGAGTTATAGGATCATAATGTCAGTTTTATTGGGTTTTTCATCTTCCAATGTATATTATTCATGGATTCTTCATTGATTGAGGATGTCATTTATTAGGCAGCCCATAGTAATTTTGTATTGGTTAAGAGTTTTCTTGATCTTAAAAGTTATTATATGTGATTTTTACTAGACTTATCTCAAAATGTGACTCCTATAATATCCTGAAATAAAACGGAACATGAATTATTGTGGGAGTACAAGATATATAATTATTTTTATTATCTATTTTGGTAGGTATTTTATTCTACCATTCTTCATTTCCTAATAGAGGGAATTTACTTTGAGGTTTACTATGATTCATTAAGTCTTGGAATGGGTAGTGTACTAATGTAGTAGTGAGTGGTTCATTATTATTAGTCTATGTGACTATGAATCCATGATATTAGCTATCAAACCCATGATCTTCAGTTTTCAATGGTCAGGTATTCTCTATGGGTGTGCAAAACCTGCATTATTTGCCGAAATGTTTTGGTTTTAAAATATCACAAAATCTCTAAGATGGTATTCTTAAAATATGAATTGAACTTTTAAAATTGATTATGTATGTAATAATTATAGAAAAAAATATCAAGATTTATTATACACCATTAAATTGTAATTTTTTTTTCAAATTATTGAAATATGAATTCAGAAAATGGTGTTGTGCATGATTTTAGAAATTCATGGAGAATGATGGAAGAGAACTGTATGATGAATCTTGATATGGGATAAGTTTGTGGCACAAGATTACTTTGTCAGATAATGGTGTGGTATTCTTTAGTTGAGAATATGAAGGAATCCCACATGGGGGATTCCAAAGGAAGGTCTCGATAGATCGAGTTATCTGTAATGACCCCCAATGTTTTGTTTTGAGGAACATCATCACCGAGTTTTTTTAGGGGATGTTCTTCATTCAATCAGTAATGAATGATGTAATTCATAATTGGTTACAACTATACAATATACAGATTCATCTTGGCATAAAAAATGTATTGTTCTCTGATAATTCAATTTTATTGGCCTAGGTTGAAGAACTATGTTATAGAGTTTCTGTCTCAATGTTTAGTCTTATAGAAGTAGAATGCTAAACACCATATTCCCCATTGTTTTTTCTATCCATTATATGTTCCTTAGTAAAAGATGGAGGAAATTTTGAAGGACTTCATCACTATTGTACCTAAAAATTAATGGGTTATTAATTTTATATGGGTAATTATAGACAATTTTATGAAACAAAATCACTACTTAATAATAATGGATTCATTCTCGGGGGAGGTTTTATGAAGGTAGTATCTGGAGGAGGTGGAGAGGTTCAGGTATTCAAAATCATAATCATCTTTGATCATGATCTTCATTTCACCTATAGAACAGGGATATTTCATCAACATGATTTTATATTTTCATTGTGACCTAATATTACTTTTAATCTCTAGAAAATGGTCCGATTGAACAGAAAATCCATTTTCTTGTCACAGGCATGTGTCATTGATTTTGGAGTTTCACAGGTGAAGCACCTAACCTTGATTTTTTTAAGAAAATAATATTTTCCACTCCAACATTAACATGGAACCATTTTAATCTTTGTATGACCAACCTTTTCATTCTCTAATATGGCATATTATGGTAAGATTGCGATTAATTATCAAGACAAATTTTAGGAAAATCACAATAAAGATCGTTTAGGTGATTCAGTAGTGGATAAATGTGATGTGAGATCCTTATAAGTCCTATGTTGATCATATGAGGATGCATCTTTATTTTCATGTTTGATATCCTATGTTATTTAAAGTGAATTTTCATTATGGTCATCAAAGTTTTACTCATAAAAGCGATCTTTCTACCCAGATGCTCTGGCCATTGAATGCATCAGAACACATTGGAGGAATTTCATATAGGCTAGAACGTCCCCAATAGAGGAGACATATTCATGATTACTTTTGTGTTTCATATCTACTACACTATCATCTTGATGATTCAAAAATAACTTATTAGGGATAGATTAATATTTTTGATGGAATGAACTTCATGTAGTGGAATTTGGAGATCTAGGACAACCAAGAGAAGGCGTTTTACATTTATTCTATTTCTCTCTTTTATGTTTTATGACGACACAGTGGTGTAGAGGAGGGATACTGGGAACACATGTTACAAAGGCAATATCAGTTTCCATGATTTAAAACAAGTTACTTTTTTATAAGAATGCTTTGATAATTATGACCATTTATATGGAATATAATTTGTTTTTTCTTATGGTAGCACTTAATCATATATTTTCATATTTTTAGTGGTATTTCCGTGGGTGTTCTTTTGAGTTAGTTTATAGTTTTTCATTCCAAGGAACATGGTTTATGATATAGAAAGTTCATCATGATGTATCTTAAGGGGTGTTTGTTTATATTGTTGGGAATGTGTTGATCCAATAATTTAATTCATTTATTTTATATTTGGTGCTAAAAACACCAACATTTATGTTACAAATTATGTTACTTTATGCGATATTCCAAATAATGATTACAGGAAAAATCATTTTATTCTAGAAGCATTTTTAGAATTTAATTTCATGGGAGTTTGTTTAATTTTTCAACTTTCCTATAATTTTTTATAAGTATTTTGGAAACATAATTTATATCCCACATTTTTTATCAGAACATATGGTTTGTAAACCCGACTTTTGATAAGGAACCATATTTTCATACCCTACGTTTAGGGAGACCATATCGATTTGGATCCCTGATTTTGGAATCAACCCTACATTTGAGGGGGAAATGTATGTTTTATTATCCATATTTTTTTAATAAATTTTAAATTGGTAGAACTGCTATTGAAGTTGATATCTACAATGAAAACCCTAAATTTTACAAAATCATATATTGAGTGTGAAATTATGGATTATTTCCACAAGTTATATAAAGATCTCACCAGATTAAATATATGTTTTAAATATTTTTAATGAACGATTTATAGGATATTTTTGAATGAATTATATTTTTATTATTTATTATAATAGTTATGATTTTCTCTTATCATTAATATTTAAATAAAAATCCTGATTAGTGGTTTTATTTTCATGATCTTTAATGTGATGTTTTGGGAGATATAACGCCTAAAGTAATTCAAGAATATTGTCCAATACATAGAGTTTATTCTTATCAAATGGATATATAGATTCATGTTCAAATATAATATTATTATGGAAATATATTTATATTTATTCAAAGTTACACTTTTGAAACATAATTTTTTTTATCCTTTTCCAATTGATCAATGTTTTATTGCTACTACTGTATTTATTTGTTAATAATTTTTTTTGTAATTTTTTTAAGTATCAATTATTTATATACATTAGAGACATATATGTTTGATCATATTTTATGTGTTTTGTATACTACAACATAAAAAAATCCCACTCATTGCTGAATATGATTTTCTACTATTTTATATTGAAGATCATTCCTTTTTTGAGTGTCTATTACAATTGTAAGACAATGATGTTGTTCAAAAATAATCATATCATCTATTTTATAATGGAGTTCCAAATATTCATACAAATTCATAGTGGAGTGTCAATTTCTCATACTAAAATTTGGATATTTCAATTAATATAAATGAACTAGAAGGTCCCTTAAAAGAAACATTATAATTGTGTCAACTTCCTCCACTTAGGGATAGATGTCCTTGAAAAATTGATCTTATTTTGAAAATCAGCAATCTCACAGAGTGAGCATTGGTTGAGTAGACTAAGGTATCAAATTCATTGAACCACTATACATCACTGTGTGATGTTATTTCCTTATTTATTTAAACTACTCACTTGAATTAATTAGATAAAAAACTGATTTCTTTTAAAAAATGGGGAATTTTTTTTCCACGTTTTTAAAAGAACACAATTCAACCCCTTTGTGTTTTTTCTACTTTTATGACTGAAATATTTTTATCAAAGGAAGGGATATATTTCTATATTTCTCTTTATGATAATCCCTATAGTTTATGAAATTTTTTCCTTAATACCATCAATTGTTATTAGAAGAAGTGATCATTTGGAAAAATTTCATTCTAAAAATACTTGAAGATTCTATTGTTTCTTTTAAATAGTACAAATCAGAATCTAAAGTTTAGATTCAAGTGGTTTTTATAACACCCCAAGAATATAAAGATAGATTTAATGTTAAATGTGTGGAACATTGAGTCTCTAAAACACCACTTTCTTATATCCTAGCAAAGTAAAAAAAAATTTCCACCTATGTGATTTGAATTTTGAAAAACTGACATACATAGTTGCGTTCAGTAATATATTTAAAAATTGATAAGAAAAAATGAATGTTTTTTGAATTGTAAAATTTCTTATGAATATAAAAATATGATTATAAATACTAATTAATAGTTAATTGGCCAAAAAATAGAAACTGGACCCATGAATATATTAATACAATTTGGACATCTTAAATGTGAAAAAACGATCATTGAAAAACTATTGGTATTTATGTATGTCATAAAAAGTTTAATTATAATTTTATGCTTAATTTAGTAATTTAAAATGGAAATTTATTTCTGTTAAATGTAATAATAATTTGTTATTTGATTTTATTATGGTTATAATATAAATTTATGGGACCTTTATCATTTTTTCAAGGTGTTATAAAATGAGTTATAGTTTTAATGTCGTTTTGTTCGAATAAATTATGATTTTATTAAAAATTAAATTAAAAATTATTTATAAAATTATATTCATAAAATGGAGTTCATTTTGGAATCATAAACATCAAATAATGGTTAGGCTGAATTATTGGTATTTTTCTCAAAATCATGATTTTTTTATGAATTGTGAAATACAGTAAAATACTATATATAAAAATTATAAGTTAAATAAATTATTTATGACATAATGAGTGATGTAAGGCCATTGGGATTGAACTAAAATTAACTTATTACTTTTAGGGTTCATTTCAAACAACACTATTGTTATCCATGAATGAATTAATAAAATAATGAATAAAATATTCAAAATTTACTCCGCTCCTCCACTATAACCCCCCCCCCCCCACTCCCTCTTCTCCTCATTCCTATAAGACTTTAATAACCTCATTGTTCTTCCCAAATAACCTTCGGTAGTCATTACCCACGACTATGAATCTATTTGTTAATCCAAAAGAGAAAAACCCCTTACCTTAAAGAGATTCTCAAGGAGGTGGATTGAAGAGGTAAATTCACATTTTATTTCTTTTATTTTCTTTTCAAGTTCCTTTCTAGTGTTATCCTCTACTCACCTCCTCTATTAAAATGAAAATGATAACTCTAGTATCATCAATATACTATAATTATATCATTTTAATGGAAGAACCATCATCAATATTCTTACTCTTTCACTTTTATTATATATACGAAACCATCATCTGTAAGGTTCCTATTTACAAACTTCATGGATGAAAAAGTTTAGTTCTTCAATTTATCTTTAATTAATGGTCATGAAAACATTTTTGTAGTTTAACCATAATGAAATTTATGTATTATAACCAACTTAATATCCTGTAACCAGTATAGGAACATGTTATTAAAACATAATATGAAACTAGTTCTTCATAATCAAAACACCGTTAAAATTATCTAAGTGAATGTCATTAAAATTTCATCTACTAATTAATCATCATTCTATGTAAAAAATGATATAAATTACCATTAAAATCTAGGTATTTTCATAAATAATTTTTAAATTCAATCATGGTGATTTAAATCCATACCACATGAACTCCATTACAGAAAAACAAGTGAACTGATTATGAAAATATAGAAAACGAACACTCCGAAATGACGAAATTCAATCTTATAACTAATCAATAATGACATAATGTGATTAATAAAATCATGATAAATTAAATAAATTTATATTAGGTTATAAATTAATTTATTAATATGTCTAATTTTATATTCCAAGACCATAACTTCAAGAGTGTAACACTTTTGGACTTAAGGTAAGGGGTTTCTTCATCTCACTTCCATTTTGGTGAGATATTCTATATTCACTATTTCAACTTGTGTATGGTGTATGAATACTACCCACTAATGTTTCACATAATTAATATATTTATTAATATGATAATAAGTGTATCATTTATGATTATTAATTTTGGGGCATATGATTCAATTGATTACAATATTTTAAATATAATCTACATAAACCTCCATTTTCATTCGGGTTACTATTATTCTATACTCTCCTCAATGATATTCTTATTTAATCTTATTTACTCTTCATTAAATATGTTTTAATGTTCTATATTTTTTTCTACCAGAATCATACTTTCATTTTTGTGAATATTTCTGTTTTAAAATGATCTTTCAAAAATTCATCCTGAAATACAAGATTTATTCAAGGAACATCTCAAAATTTTACCTATTTTGATGTTCAATATATAATCTATTTTAAACCATATTTATTGTTATAAAATCAGACATTTTAAATTGAAAATCTATTTTGGTTCATTTATTAATTTATGAAATCAAACATTCCTTTTCACTTTAAAATCCTCTAATATTTTCCTTAAACCGCACCAAAGTGTTTTATTTCTAAGGCTTCTTCAAAAACAATTTTGAAATGATTTTACCTCAACAGGACTTTAAAAAGACTAAAATATAATTTCAATGACATTAAATTATATTTTATGGAGTATATATTTTTAAAACCATATTTATGTCAAATAAAAATGATATCCCAAAAGAACTCTTATTTCCAAAGTAAAAAATAATTTTCTCATCTCACATTAACTTGTATGGTATATATGCATTGTTCACCACTTATTTCTTTATTTTAGAGTATTTAATTTACATTGGTGTATCATATAATTAGATTCGTTTTTTTCATTATATTCTAATGGATTATGATTTGAATGTTTCGGGGTGGTATGTGACACTTTGGAATGTATAAGGATTAATTCTTCATGAAATTTTCAATGTTATCAATTAAATTAATCTTCATCTATGTCAATGTCCTTTACTGAATATTTTTAACCATTTTTTATCTTTTATGTTATCAGCAAACATTTTTATTGAATGGTTTTCTATTAGTTTGATTATGGATGTGATATCTTAAAACCATTAACCATATTAATTTGAATGGTTTTGATTATGATTAATGATTGCAGAAATTTATTTACATTTCATATGTTAGTTTCATTATGTATCTGTATATTGTTTATGTTCACCCTCATAATATGAGGAATTAATTGGACTTACTTAATGTTTGGTTGGTCCCTCTATATCCCCTCGATGCATGAATTGATCTCATGAGGAAAATATATGTGGACTTGGTTGGGGCCCTTCCAAATTAGATATATGGTTTTGGACGAGGACTTAATCATTTTTAGATGTCTTTTTTGAGGCCTTGATATTATTTTTTAGAATATCTGAGATACTCATTTCCCTCATTATAAATCTAAAAATTCTTATTTCATGTGGCTATTGGACAAGTAGAATACGAATAATTCTGTTTTATTTTGGAAATATTGACTCATCTCATATTCCTTCCAAAGTAAGTTCATGTTTATTTTTAAAAGGCACGTATTTTTAGTTATTCAGTATGTATAATTTTTATTTTTATGATATCATCTACTGTATTTCATACCCTTAAAGAGCATCTGAGATCACCTCTTTCTTATGTTTCATTTATTAAGACATGAACAAGTTTTTTATGAATGACTTGCAGATATAATCCTGGAGTAGTGGATGTTCCTAATAAAACATATTTGTTGAATTTATTTTCAAGTTGTAGTGTTGAACCTATATATGTATCTAGTTTTACAAAACAACTAAACTAATCAGTCCTTAGAGATTTTATTCCTTGTAATTATTCATATGTATTAAAATAATGCACTAGCTCTCGACTTTTGGGATCGGGGCATTACAGTTGGTATTAGAGTAAGTTTAGTAGAAAACCATTAAACTATATCTATGTAATATATATTAGTGAAAAAAACCCTAAAATAGACATTGGGGATAAGAATAATGGGACATACTAGAATTTTGGTAAGTATTAGATTTTGTGACTTATCAATAAAATGCATCCCTATCAAGATACAAACAAATAGTGGTGGCTCTTGAATAGATGTACTTAGTGGTAAAACCTAGAACCACTGTATTGAGCTAGTCTTAAATGGTAACTAGTGCATGAATGTGGGCCTTGCTGCTTTATTGGTTTGAAACACCTGGGGATATGCATTCGTAAATTTATAGTATTATTATAATAAATTATGGGGGATTTATGCCCCTAAGATACCAAAGTATATGGTTCTCGGATTTATGATGCATAAATTTATGTTATGTGTTATACCATGTTTATAAATATTAAGATATCATAATTTTATGTGATAATAAATAGTGTAGAATTAATTAGAAATAGAATCCATCAGATGGAATGGGAACATCACCAATCCACAAGATGCAAAGAGTATGAAGGATAATATCTTTGATGGTATTAAGCAATCATTTCAAAAAATGATTTTCCCCCAAGTATCCTCATCATATGAAGAAATAGTTTCATGTGTTGAAAATGTGTGTAAAAACATCTCTGAGTCAATTGGATTTGAAGGGAGGAAAAATAATAATAGGATGATAGGAAAAAAATAGGATAATGTGAAGAAGGGAGAGATTTATTTTCCCACATGAGATAAATGTGGAATGAAACACCATAGTATTTGATTGAATGTAAAATGAGATTACTTCATGTGTGGATAAAAAGGCCACCATGCTCATAATTCCATGGCAAGGACAAAATTTCCCTATATTTATTTCTTTAATTGATATGAGATAGGACACTATGCTAATTATTGTCCCAATATTTAATGGAATATACCAAAAATTATGATTTTGGATAATGATCATGTTATGATGCTACCAGAGATGAAATAGAATGATTAATATGCCTAGTCAAGAATCATGTCATTTGAATATTTTATTTGTAATGTACTAGGTATAAGAATTATGAAATATATAAGGATTTTAATATTGTACTATTTCATTATGGATTTGAGGTTGTATGATGAATGGTATAATGTAAAATTGATTCAGTAGAAATTTATACTTTTTAGAAAAAAACATGATTGAGGTAAAGAAATCCCTTAATATATATCTTATGTTGAGATAATGAAAATGAAATGATTGAATCAGACAAGTAATAACTACCTTGGAACTGATTATTGACATATCAAGAAGTGGTATATACAATGAGTGATGGAGTTTACAACACTTTTGGATTTATAGAATATATCCAATAACATATATCTTACTTATAGGATATGGAAGAATGCATGCTGCTAATATAGTTTTTACAATAAATCGAGTTATTATCATATTTCATGTTTATACAAGATGATGTTATCAAATGTTTGGAATATGAATTTTAGAGATTATTTTTGTTGATTAAGAGTTAATGATAATTTAATCAGTGAAATTTAGATAACTTCATCATAATGTGTTGCGTCATTATATTTTTTAAATTTTACCCATTTTCAAAATGGGTTATATTGATCATTGTATGGGTTTTAGAGTTTATTATCACTACAGGATGGTTTCATTTTTTCCCATGACCATGTCATCCAATTAGGAAATGTTGTTTTATAGTAACCAATTAATTTCACCTTCCTCATATTAATAGGATATTTTAACCATATTCTTGATCTGGGTTTCCTATAATGGAATTTTGAAGCATCAACAATTAAATTTCGATGACAAATTTCAAATTTCAAGGACGAATTATATTATGGAGGGGATAATTTATTTAACTAATCTACACTAGAATCCTAGATTTGGTGCATTATTTTAATAAATTGGAATGAATACAAGGAATCAATTCCCGAAAGACCAATCAGTTTTGCAGTCTTGGAAAATAGATTAAATACATGAACATTACATTACTCATTATAAAATAAAACACAACATAAAATACCCATTGATAATGCTATTAATCCCCTAGCTTAAACTTTCTTATCAATAATAACACACTTCTTTGAATCCTAGGAAAATAAAACAAAGAAATGATTGAACTCAGATGCTTAGCAAAGATAACAATATAGTATAAATATTCATAAATAAGAATAAACATTAAAGGCAGTACATAAGACTAAAACAAAATTCTTTCAAACATAATCTTCAGCATAATATAGAAAAGATAAAATCAAGTAAATACATTTACATATTCATGTAGATATTCTACTAGTCGAATAATCACCAACAATATCAATATCTACTTTCATAATGATGTAATGCATAATTCCAAACTTCTTAACCACATATTCAAGGCCTTGTGCCAAGACTAAAAATATGATTTCATCATGGCCTTGTGCCAAGACACCAGTTTGTCTCATTAGACCTACTGAGGCATCGAGGAGCTATAGAGGCCTACACTCATCACTTATTATGTTCAATTCATTCCACATATGAAAAGTTTTAACCATAATATAAACATCTGTATTGAAACAAGTACACGAAATGTAAATACTTTTCCATAAACCATGATTGTTATTAAAATAACACATCCATAGTAAAACATATCACAAAACCTTCAAAACATTATGAATGTTTTTATCATAAAAAATCAACCTCGATCACGAATAATATACAGTAAAGGATGTTGACATAGTTGAAAATGATCAATAAAACTCTTTGAGAAAGATATCCTTTTTTCATGAAATAATTTTAAAATTAACACAATCTATAAAGGAAGTAATTTAAAATAAATTTTTGAATCAAAGTGTCCCACACCACTTTGAATATTTTTAATGGAATTGACATTTTAAAACATTCATGTCCATATAAATAAATTATTAAAATTATTTTGATAACATGAAAATTAATGAGAATGGTTTATAATATTAAATTATTAAAACATTTAAAATGATGTTTTAGTTAATGGGTCACTTAAAATTAATCCTTTTGAAAACTATTTTTTGGAGCATGGACATGGATAATAGATATGTCCTAGTAAAAACATACACATAAACAATCTCGGATAATAATGCGATTGAGGAAATAACGCTTACCTTGCACATTCCTTTGGTCGAAGGTACATTTAACCTCCTATATAATGGCCTTAGTATGTTATTAAATTAAACATGAACCATATTAATATTTTTTATTTCATACATTATTTGTTAATGACTTTATACTACCCATTTATTAATGATTTTCAAGTTAAATTAACATTTTGGGTAATAATCAATTTCTTTATCGTACATGTTTTCACTTGTTATTATTGATAGTATTATTTAAATCATGATTTACATACTTAATGAATATAAAAATGATATTTATATCATATATATTTATAATATAAATATGTATAATATATAGTTATATGAAATGGAAGACACTGTTTATGGAGACGGTAGGTCATACGTACGCATAAACGTTGTTTCCATTTTCAAAGCCTACTGAACAAAAGTAAGTGAATAAGATATATGTAAGTAAATATATATATATATTTCACCAGTAGAATTATTATTTCATATATTACATAATTATTAACAATATATATTTTTATAATCATCATAGAATGGTGAACGTGGGAATGAATCTCATCACGTCCTAGAGACGGTAATCCGTACGTACGCACGAGCAAAAATATCATTATATTGATGGTTAAATTGTATGTAAATGGATGGTATATCATATATTAAATATCATTAATATGTTATATATATTATTTACATCTGTTATACTCGTTATTAAACCCATCCAAATAATGAAGTGTTTGAATAACAAACAACACCACGTCGTGGAGATGGTAAGTCATACGTACGCACGTATGATTACATTGCCATTTGTAGGATGGATATAATAACTAATATGGTTGTAACATATTTATAATAACTTCACTGTATGAATAAATTACTGGATTTATTATTTTGGTATGTAAACATCAAATAATGATGATGTGGAAGAAGAAAAGAACATGGAAAAGGGTGGTAAAATTATTACCTCTTCTTCGGGTGTTTCCTTTTGAGTTGATCAAAATGGCTCCATAGATTGGCTTTATAATCAATGTATGGACTCTAGGTTTATGTGAGGAATTATGGGAAGATATTTGGGTTGGTTTTTAGGAGAAAAATGTCTTCTGATGTGTGATTTTTAGAGAGGGTGTAATACCATTTTATAAGAGAGGGGAGTGTAACTTTAGGAAAAGATTGAAATATTATTTCATAATAATATATTTTTCAGTTTCTAATTGATTAAAAATGATTTATTTATAGGATAATGTGGGGATGAGTCTAAAACCACTCAACCAATTGGTTTTAGATAGGTTTTGGTCACCATATCAACTTTATCTTTTAGATTTGACTATTAGTTAAATATTTAACTTTACAGTGTCTTCTTGTATTGTTGCACTATATGGTTAATAAACATACTCTAAACTTGAAAAAGTACCCCAAGTGGTTAATTAATGAAATATATAATATTATTTAATCCCTTTGGAAGAGCCTTATATTTTTAGGAATATTATATCTACTAATAATATATTATTAGTTTGAAAAAGTAATTTATTTCAATTTTGTCATTATTCGGTATTTGGTATTTTTGAAAGTCATCACAACTTTATTACCTCGAAAAAGATACATTAAATCTACCCTAACATGTCATATTCACGTAAAAAAATACTTTATGTCATCAAAATTTTGAAATTATATTTATTTTAATATTTATAATACCATTTGTTTGATTCTTTCATTAATAAGGTAATTAATGCATCATCATTGTGTCATAAATAAATTAAATTATTCATGTCCTAAAATTATAAATAAAAACCATTATTTAGGAAATATTTTTATCCTTATAATGAATATTTATTATTGAATTTAGCTTTTTATTAACCTTATATAAAAAATAGTTGAGTTATTAAACATTGAATTTAACACTTTTAACTCTTCTTTAAATAAAATAATAATAAATGAACTAATCTAATACAAGTGGACCAAAAAGGATCATATTTCATTCCTAAGGAAGTTTTTTGTCGAATTAAACTTCTCCAATAGAATTATCACTTGTGTTAGTGTAATTATAATATCATTTTTACCATTAATTACCCTATTTACTTTTAACCACGTTAAAAAAAGTCATAATATACCATTCACCAAAAACTAGATTCATCTTATTGAACCAAATTTTACTTTCTGATGTCAACCATGTCTCTAGGAGTATTTAAATTACACTCACATAAGTGGTAAAAAAAAATTTTATGTGAATTTTTAAATGCTCTTAGAAGGTGTGTAAAAGAGGTTAAAAAGTTCAATAAAATTTAAATCATCTAATTTTATTATAAAAATTACATCAATGAATTAAATTGATATTAAATAGGTATTATATATATATATATTTACTTAAAATAAATTTATAAGAAATAAATAATTGTTTAAATAAAAAGACGGTTTAAAATAATAACATAGTGATTTTCACTATTCATAAAAAATGAACGTTTTCAGAAAAATACCGACAATTATTCCAAAGAAATTTTTTTATTCAAAATTCAAAAATGAAGTCTATTTTACAAAAAAAACATACATTTTTTATATATTATTTTAAAATTATTTCTCGTTTTCAAAACCAAAAAATGGGTTTTTTAAAAAGTAAAAACTATCAAATGATTGACATGTGTTTATATAAAATTTAAATTGAAATTACATATAATGACCAAAATTGTATTAAATGATAATAATATAGTATAATTGTATTTCAAAACCTTTCATTTTAATAATTTAACTCTTTAAAGTTTTTCAATTAAAAAGTTGTTTTCAATTAAAACATAGTATTTTTCACTATTCATCAAAATATGAATGTTATTAGAAAAGTACCAAAAATTTATCAAAAATAAATTTTTAATTCCCGCATATAAAAAAGAATTTAATTTCATTAAATTAAATATATTAAAATTTCAGATATTTGATTTAAAAAGGGTTCTCCATTAAAAGGTGGTAAAATTGCATTTTTATAAAACACTTCTTTATTTGAAAAAATGAATTTATTCTTATTTTATATCTAGGAAACTCATAATTTGGATGTTAAAATTATATAGAGTATATAATATTCAAAATGTAGTTAATTATATTCATAACCTCTTTTGGAATGGCTAGTTTGGTAAGTTGTTGTGTGCTCGAACTCGGTGTGGCATGTAGCGCAAGTTATATAATTATTTTAAAGAGAAAATGTAATATTAAATATTTGGGAGTTACATTATCCCCTCCATAAATAAATTTATTTTTCACCATTTTTAATTGTGCATAAAGAATAAAAGGTTAAAAAATATGAAAATTCTTTTGTGGAAAACCCACATTGGGAATTGGGTTAATGAAATTTAGTCTTAATAAAAGGGAAAGGGAATAAAAAGGTCACCACAAAATTTTTATCTTGATTAGGAGCACATTGGTGAAAATTAGAGACATATAATTGGGGGAAACACGTAAATATTTATAGGGAGTGATTGAGGTCATCAATCACAAAATAGTGTATAATTGAGGGCCTCAAATCCATTAATCTATGATGATTTAAAATATCGTCGGTTAAACAAAACATAATGTATTAGGGTAACACATTTTTGGTTTTACGATCTCTTTGCTAATGTTGAGAGTTAATTTATTCATTCAATAAGCAGAAAAAAATATACCTGACAAGTAGAGATTCATCTTTCAACTAATTCCTACCAAAAATTCATCTTTCACTCTCAAATATTATAGAATTCAATAATATTCTATTTATCCTAATCATATAGGGTTCCAAAAATAAATAATTTATAATTCATTTTTCAGACTATTAAAAAAGAAACATTATACAAAAAAGGACATCATGTATGCTAGTGGTATGTGATCCACCCTTGTCTCCCTTTGGTGGCGGGTTCAAGTCTCATGGCCTTGCCGGAACCGATGAGTTGTCGCTCGACCTCCAGGTTTGCCTTTTCATTACAATACAAAAATTATATTAAGAACATTTTTATCCTTAACAATAGCATCAAAACTCAAACATAATCCATTCCAACGTTTAGTCTTATCCAAACTACTTCTGTCCAAACTCACATTGAAAAATTTATGAGGAAGGTAAACACAATGAAGATCTTATTTTCCACATAATTACATGGGAATACCATCATCTTGTATTCTTTTAAAACATGGCAACACCGAGAATTACCATAAATACATACTTATTACATTTATGCTCCCATAATTCATATAGAATACTAGATATACATATTATATGAAAAAATGTTTTCAAATCCAACAATTATAGAATAAACAATCCATTAATCAGTTCCAAGGATGTCAATAATATCTAATATAATTTAACCAAATCAATCATTTCTTATTCCAAAATCAATACCTCAGTATCATGACAATATTAATGTTATATCTTTCCTTTAAACATGTATTTTCCAAAAAGATTACCTTGTTATTGAGTCACAATTCTTCGTACCACCAAACTAAAATCCGTAATGAAATACGACTACAGTAAAATCCTTATATACTTTATAATTCTTATAACATGTACATGAACAATAAAATACAAAAATGACGTAATAATTTAACAACATAAAAAATATAATGATTAATCTTCTTCTTCGGTAGTATCATAAATTTATTATTATCCAATAGCTGCATTTGGGGTATACTCTGATTATTTGGACATTGATTCGCATAGATTCCCAACCCCTTGAAAATTAAGCATTGCACATTGGAAACCTTATTCTTACCCATTCAATCATGTAATTGGTTTCCTTTTTCTCTAAAATTATAAAAAAACCCATTACCTTTAAGAATTTACCATGGTGATTCTTTCCATAGTTATCACATATAAGAAATTCATTCTTTAACCTCTTTACATTATCCACCTTTCTACCATCCATTGTTTTCTTCTCTTGCTTCCCTTCAAAGAAATATGGCTCCGAGAATTAATTACATATTTAATTAACACATGACACTATTTATTTATATGATGATTATACATGGGAGACTATTTCCATTTTAAATGTTGGCTTAATTGAATGAATTATATGATCCTTCGTAATCTTTCAATCACGCGTATTGCTGTAATTCTAGTTCCTTTTACTAGGAACCATTTCTAAACAATGGCATACACTATGTTTTTTTATGAATTGTAATGCATAATTATAAACATGTAAAATATGTAACATAAATTGAAAATATTATACATATAATCTATAATAGAATATTGTTTTTTGAGAAAGTATTTACCCACCAAATCATTCATAATGACTTGTAATGAAAATATGAATTATCCTAAGCATATTCCCTGGGAGTGTCATAACCATGAGTGAAGAAATTCCCATTTTTGTGTACTAGGATACCCTAGGGAAAGCCTAACATTCCCTGTCAGAGTTTTTACTCCTAGGTACATCTGTTCCTGAGCTGCCACTACCTGCTCGTATCTAGACAGGGATGTATTGTTTGGAAAATATACAAAATCTCAACATTACAAAAATTCAAGAAAGTCCTTCTAAACTATTCATCAAAGTCTATCTTAGTGTAATGTTCTCTAATTAGAGGTTTTTCTAGATCTATTTCTAATGTTGTTACTAATCCTCTTCTGATACCAACTGTAATGCCTCGACCCCAGAAGCCCAGAGTCGGTGCATTATTTAAATACAATAGAATGATTACAATGAATGAAGTCTCGAAAGACTGATTGGTTTAGTAGTCTTGGAAAAACGATTACGTAAATGAATGTTACATTACACATTAAAAAACACACCATAAATGATCTATTGAGAATTGCATTAATCACCTAGATTAACCCTGATTATCAATCATAATAAACTTCTTGGAATCCTGGGAAAATAAAACATAGAAATGGGTGAGATCTGATGCTCAGTATGGATAACAATATAGCAGAAACTTTCATAAATACGCATAAACCATTATGGAAATGTATAATATCTAAACAAAATCCTTTGAAACATAAACTTCATCATAATATGACAAATATAAAACCAAATAATTCCATTTACATATTCACAAGGATATTATACTAGTCGAATAATCACATATAATACTTACGTAATGATGGAACGCATAATTCCAGAC
Organism: Viscum album; assembly: GCA_963277665.1. Lineage (NCBI taxonomy): Eukaryota > Viridiplantae > Streptophyta > Magnoliopsida > Santalales > Viscaceae > Viscum > Viscum album. The sequence continues at coordinate 157,787,620 of OY728138.1, forward strand.
TTCATAACCACATAGTCTACGCATTGTGCCAAGACTACAAATAAGATTATGTCAAGGAATTGTTCCAAGACACTATTGCGTCTCATGAGACATACCTATTCATTGAGGTGCTATAGCGGGCCCCACCCATCACTTACTATGTCCAATACATTTCTCTTATTAAATGGTTTAAACATGACATACACATTCGTATTAAAACAAGAATATGAAATGTCAATAATTTATCCAAAAACCCTTAATGGTAAAAAAATAACACATCCATAGTCAAACATATCACAAAATATTCAATACAATATGGATGATTTTTATCCTCACAAATCAACCTCGATCAAGAATAATATCCAGTAAAGGACGTCGACACAGTTGAAAATGATCTGAAAAACTCTTTGAGAGAAAAATATCATTTTCCTAAAATCATTTTATAAGTCACATAACTAATAATAGAATTCACATAAAAGATATTTTTGAATCAAAGTGTCCCATACCACTCTGAATCATTTGAATGGAATTAACATTTTAAAACATTCATGTCCATATAAATAAATCCTTAAAAGCATTTTGAAATAATGGACATTAATGAGAAAGGTTTATAAGAATAAATATTTAAAACATTTAAAATGATGTTTTAGTTAATGGTCCGCTTAAAAGGGAACCTTTTAAAAACTCTTTTATGAAACATGGAAATGGATAATATATAATTCCTAGTAAAAACTTACACATAAACAATCTCGGATAATAATGAGATTAGGGAATTAACCCGTACCTTACACTTTCCATTGGTCGAGGGTATTTTTAACCTCTTGTATAGTTACCATAGTATGTTATTAAATTATAACTAAAACATATTCATATTTATTATATGATACATTATTCATTTATAAATTTATACAACCCATTTATTAATGATTTCCATGTAAAATTAATATTTCGGGTAATAATCGCTTTCATTATCGTATATGTTTTAACATATTATTCTTGATCATATCATTTAGATCATTATTTACATACTTCTAGAATATAACACATGATTTATATATCATACATATTTATAATATAAATATGTATTATAGATAGATATATGAAATGGAAATCACCGTTTATATAGACGGTAGGCCGTACATAAGCATAAAGGATGTTTCCGTTTTCATATCATATTGAATGAAAGTAAGTGGATAAGATAAATGTAAGTACATATATATATATCTACATTATAATTATTATGTCATATATAACATAATTATTTATAATATATATTTTTAATAATCATCATTTAATAGTGAACGTGGGTATGAATCTCATTGCGTTGTGGATACGGTAATCTGTACGTACGCACAAGTGACAATATCATTATATTGATGGTGAAATAGTATGTAATTGGATGGTATATAATATATAAAAAATCATTAAAATGTTATATTTTTTATTTACATCAGTTATACTAATTATTATACCCATCAAAATAATGATGTGTTTGAATTAAAAACTTCACCATGATATGGAGACTATAAGCTGTACGTATGCACATATTGGGACTTTGTCATTTGTAGGATAGATATAATAACGAATATGTTTGTACAATATTTTTAATAACATCACAATATGTATAATGTACAAGATTTATTATTATATTATTGAAACATCAAATAAAGAGGAAGTGGAAGAAGAAAAGAACTTGAAAGAGGGTGGTGAAATTATTACCTCTACTTCGGGTGTTTCATTTTTTTTGATCGAAAGGGATACTTAAGTTGGATTTATGATCAATGTAAGTACTCTAGGATTATTTTAGGGAAGTTGAGAGGATATTTCTAAAGGGGTTGTCCAGGAAAAATTTCTTTGGAGGTGTGATTATGAGAGAAGGGGAAGTACCCTTTTATAAGAGAGGTGAGGGACAATTTTGGATAATCTTGAAATATTATATTATAATAAATCCACTTTCGGTTTCTAATGCCTCCAAAATGATAAATTTCTCATATAAGGTGGGTATGGGTCGAAAACCACACAACTAGTATGCTTTACATAGGTTTAGGTCACCATATTAACCTTATCTTTTAGATTTAACCCTTAGTTAAATATTTTATCTTTTACCATGTCTTCTGGTATTCTTACACTATATGGTTATTAAACATTCACTAAAATTTAAAGAGAACCAAAAGTGGTTCATTAATGACATATATAGTATTATTTAATCCCTTATTATAAACCACATAATTTTTGGAATATTATATCAACCAATAATATAGTATTTTTTTTAAAAATTAATTTATGCCAATTTTGAAATTATATTGTATTTGGTTTTTTTGAAAGTCATCACAACTTGATTACATTGAAAAAGATATATTTAATCAACCCTAATGTGTCATATTCACCAATAAAATTCTTGGATGTCCTATAATCATTGAAATTATTTTTATTTTAATATTTATAATACTTTTTATTTGATTCATTCATTAATAATGTAATTACAACATCATCATTGTGTTATAAATAAATTAAATTATTTAAGGTCTAAAAATTATAAATAAAATACCATTATGTAGGAATTTTTCTATGTTCCTAATGAATGTTTATAATAGAATTTATATTGTGTTTAACTCTATATAAAAAATGGTTTAGTTATTAAACATTGAATTTAATACTTTTAACTATTCATAAAATAAAATCATAACAATTTTTCTAATCTAATAAAAGTGGGCAAAAGAAGATAATATTTTATTCCTATGTTTTTTTGGTCGAATTAAACTTATATAATAGAATCAGGACATGGGTTAGTGTAATTATAATATCATTTTCACCATTAATTACCCTATATACTTTTAATTGTTGTAAATAAATGTCAAATGTTACTATTCAATTAAAATTATTTTCATCTCATTGAACCAAATTTTACTTAATGATGTAAAATGTGTCTATAATATATTGGAAATTAAACTCACATAAGCAGTAAAATTATGTTTTATGCAAATTTGTAAATGCTCATAGAAGGTGGATAAAAGAGGTTAAAAAGTTCAATAAAATTTAATACATCTAATTTTATTATAAAATGACACCAAATAATTTTTTTGAGATTATATATGTATTATATAGTTTTCATTTATTAATTTAAAAACATATAATTTTCATTTATTAATTTAAAAATAATTCCTATTGCCAAAACCAAAAGGCGTGTTTTTAAAAAGTAAAAACAATCAAAAGATTAACATGTGTTTATGTCAAATTTACATGTGTAATTACATAAAATGTCCTATATTGTATTAAATAATAAAAATGTCATCTAATTATTTTTCAAAACCATTCAAATGAATAATTTAACGCTATAAATTATTTCGATTAAAAATGTTGTTTTCAATTAAAACATAGTATTTTTCACAATTAGTCAAAATCTGAAAGTTATCAGAAAGTAAAAAAAATTATCCAAACTAAATTTTTATGTCCCTATTCTAAAGAATAATTTAATATTTTCAAATTGAATATATAAAAGTGTCAAATATTTGGTTTAAAAAGTGTTTCCCATTAAAGGGCGGTTAAATTGCTTTTTTCTAAATACTTCTTTTATCTGAAAAAATGAATTTGTTCTTATATTATGTTTATAAAACAAAAAATAATGATTTTAAAATTTTATAGAGTATATTAGATGAAAAATTCCATTAATACTATTCATAATAGCTTTTTGAACGGCTATTTTGGTAAGTTGTGGTGCGCTGGAACTCGGTGTTGCGTGTAACGCAAGCTATTGAATAACATTTATGATATAATGTACTATGAAATCATGGGGTGTTACAACATAAAACCCCAAGAATATAAAATTATATATTTTATATATTTCATTGAAAACTTATTAACAACAAAAACAAATTGGTTATAACCTATCCAAGTAAACAAAATATTTCTACCTGTGTTTTTTAATTTTGTAAAACCTGACATACAATTTGCGTTCAGTATGATATTTAGAGTCTGATAAGAAAATTTTATTTTTTTGGGAATTTTAACATACCCTTATGAATAGTAACATACACATATTAATTGCAATGATTATTAAATTGGACAAAAAATAGAAACTTTAGCCACAAATGTATAAATACAATTTAGACTTCATAAAAGTGAAAAAACAATCATAGTAAAAGTATTGGTATTTATGTATGTCATAAATATTTTAATTACAATTTCATGACTAATATAATAATTTAACATAGAAATGTATTTTCATAAAATGTGATCATAAATTTTTATTTTATTTTCGTATGGTTATAAGATAATTTTATGGTACCTCGATTAGTTTTTCAATGTGTTATTAAACGAGTTAATGTTTTAATGTTGTTTAGTTTGAATAAATTATGATTTTATTTAAAAATTTAAATGAAAATATTCTGAATATTATTTTCATAAAATAATGTTATGTTTTTAATTGTATTCATCGAATAACGGTTATTATGAATTTTCGGTATTTTTCAGAAAAATTTAATTTTTGATAAATAGTGAAATACAGTGAAATTCGGTATATAAAAATTATCAGTTAAATACATTATTTATGACATCATTAGTGATGTAAGGCCACGTGGTATGAACTAAAACGAAATTATTACTATTATGTGTCACCTGAAATAACTTAATTGGTTTTCTTGTGGGAATTAATAAAATAATGAATAAAGTATTCAAAATTTAATCCTCTCCTCCACTATAACACCCCCACTCACTCTTCTTCTCACTCAGATAAGCATTATAGATCCTAAAAAATAATATGAAATTCCATTCCCTAGTCCTTGAAATCTTTCAAAAATCTCTTTTTCTTTACAAATGACCAAAACCCCTTTCAGTAAGGAGATTCTCAAGGAGGGGGATTCAAGAGGTAAATTCACAATTTATTTCTTTCATTTTCATTTCGAGTTCCATTCTATTATTATCCTCTCTCCACATCATCTATCAAGATGACTGTGATAACTCTACTATAATCTATATTTTGGAATTATATCTTGTTAATGGAGTAACCATATTCAATATTCTTACTCTCTCGATTTTATTGTATAAACGAAACCATCGTTCGTGAGGTTCCAATTTATAAACTTCATAGACAAAGAAGATTAGTTCTTAAATTTATCCTAAATTAATGGTCATGAAAACATATTTATGGTTTAAAAGACTAAATATATGGATTATAACCTACTTAATATTCTAGAACTAGTATACATACATTTTATTATGCCATCAGACCAAACTAGTTCCTAATAATAAAATTACCACTAAAATATTCTATGTGAATGTCAATACAATTTTCTCTAATGATTCATCCTAATTTTATGTAACCAAATGATATAAATGACCATTAACACCTATATATGTTCATAAATAATGTTTAAATTCAATCCATTATATTGTCATTCATTCCACATGAACTCCATTACATAAAAACAAGTGGACCCATTGTGAAAATCCAGAAAACTAACACTCTGAAACGACGAAATTCAATCTTACAACTAATCAATAAGTACATAATGAGATTAATAAAATCATTAGAAACTAAATTAATGTTTATTGTGTTGTGAATTATTTTATTAATAAGTCTAATTACATATTATAGGACCTTATGTTCAAGAGCAGAACACATTCGGACTTAAAGTAAGGTGTTTCTTCATCTCGCTTCTATTTTTGGGAGATATTCCATATTCACTGTTACTACTTGTGTGTGGTTTATGTATACTAACAATTTATGTTTCACATCAGGAATATTTATATTTTCAGTATAATAAATATATCATTGATTATTATTAATTTTGGGGCATTAAATTTAATTGATTATAATATTTTAATTATAATCTACCCGAACCTCCATTTTCATTGAGGTAGCTCTTAATCTTTACTCACCTCAATGACATGATTATTTATTGTAATATACTCCTAAAAAATTATGTTTTAATATTCTATATATTTTTACCAACAAGAATCTTTCTTTTATTTAAGTGGATATTTATTTTTAAAAAGGATCTTTAGAAATTCATCATGAAATAAAAGGTTAATTCAAGGAATATCTTGAATTTTTACCTATTTTGATGTTCAATCTATAATATGTTTGAAGAAATATTAATCAATATAAAATCAAAAATATTAAGGTGAAAAATATATTTCAGTTTATTTCATTCTTTATGAAAGAAAAAAGGCCTTCTCAAATTAAAATACTTTAATGTTTTCCTTGAACTACAACGAAATATTTTATTCCTAAAGATTATTTTAAAAAATTAAATGATTTTACCAAAATAATAATTTATTTAAGACTAAAATATAATTTCAGTAACCTTACATTATATTTTCTAGGATATACATATTTAAAATCAGATTTATGATAAATACAGATGATTTTCCAAAATAAATCCTCCTTCCAAAGATAAAATTATTTTTCTCATATCAATTTAAATTTTATGGGATATATGTATTGTTTAAAACTTTTTTATTGATTGTGGTGTATGTAATATCATTGTATATATCAAGTAAATATATTCGTTATTCTCATCATATTCTAAGGGATTATGATTTGAATGTTTTAATGTGGTATGGGACATTTTGGAATGCTTAAAGATTAATTCCTCAACAACATTTTGAATGGTCTCATTTAAAAGTATCTCTATCTATGTCAAAATCCTTTGTTGAATATTCTTCATCATTGATTTTTATGTCCTATGTTATCATCCACCATGTTTTATTGAATGTTTTGTAATTATTTTGAATATGGATGTGCTATCTTGAAACCATTCACCATATTACTCCAAATGGCTGTTTTTATGATTAATAATTGGGGAAAGGTATTTACATTTCATATATTAGTTTTAATATGAGTTTATTAGTTTTTTATCTTAACCCCATTGATATTAGGAATTCATTGGAATTTGTATGTATTGGGTGTGACCCGCTATATCCCCTCGGTGTATCTATTGGTCTCATGAGGAAAATAGACATGGACTTTGTTGAGGCCTTTTCCAAATTGATATATGGTTTTGGCTGAGGTCTTAATCATTTTTAGACATCTTGGAAGAGGATTTTAAGGTATGTTTTAGTATGTCCAAAATATGTATTTCTCTCATTATAAAGCATGAAATTCATAGTTCATGTGGTTATTTGACTATTAGAATACCCATGCTTATGTTTTATTTTAGAAATATTTACTGAGCTCACATTCCTACCATATTATAATCATATTTATTTTTAAAAGGAATGTGTTTTTATATATTCACAATGTATAATATTTATGTTTTTGGTATATTATGTTGTATTTCATACCCTTACTATGCATTTGAGATCACCCATTTCTTATGTTTCTTTTTTTTCAGGACATGAAGATGTTTTTTGACAGATTTTCAAGGATAAACTTTGATTGGTGGATGTTCCCAATAAAAAATATATGTTGATTTTTTTCAAGTGGTAATGTCTAACCTATATATGTATCTAGTTTTCCAAAACTACTAAACTACTTGGTCTCTCATGATTGTATTCCTTGTAATCATGCCTATGTATTAAAATAATGCACCAGATCTGGGGTTCTGTGGTTGGGGCATTATAGTTATATTTCCATTGACTCAAAACATATTGATTTAAAGATCAATGTGATGAAAATTATCATATATGTGATATTAGATAGGGTATGTAAATGATCTCAACACCATATTTTAATAGTTATAATTATAAATGTTGGAAATCACACATGTTTTTTTGTTTGAAAAATTATAGAACATGATTTTAATATAATGTAGTCACGCCCAAGGAAATTCCAAAAAGAAAATTTAAGGAATTGGAATGATTATCAAGGGAAATATTATGATCTAAATTAGAGTGTCATGATTGACATTGTATTTTGCTTAAGAATATATAATGTTATAAAACTAAGCTACAATACTAAAAAAATTAAAATTAGATAAATCTAGGATGCATGAATGATAAAGAATTTCTCAGATGAATGGAATACTGATAGAAGTCGTCAATGATGTTACTGCTATTAAAAACCTATTCTAGAACTATTTAACATATTAATGGTATATAACGTATTAAATTTTATGTGAAAAGGAATATCTACTAATAGTATTTAATTAATACATGTTAAAGACTTATAGATGAAATAATTGATTGACACATTGATGACGTGTGAAGTAGAGACAGAAGCAGTAGTTTAAAATCCCATCACTATCAAAAAGGAATACGAAACACTCAAAATTAATATGTAATAATATTATTTTTAATGTTATTTTTATTTATGTAAAGAGATATTAGATCATGCTAAAAAATGTAAATTTGTTTAATACGAGAAAGAAGAAATTAATAAGTAATAAATAAGATAGATGCTTTGAATGCTAGAAAAGGGTCACATGAGATCTAATTTTCCAATGATTAATTATGGAAGGAATGATAATTCTAAAAGAATATATAATAATTTATTGAAGGCTCACTAGAGCGCATAAGAATATTTCATGTGATGAATCCACTATAAAATATGAAGATGAAAATGAAAATAAAATAGTAAATATATGTTTTATAGATCATACTGACTAGGTACCATATTTTTAATCTAAAATTTATAAATCCGATAATATTTCTTTTGATGAATTATGTAAATATTGATTTATGCTACAAGAAAAATTTTAATCTACAAAATAAGAGAATATAAAACTTTTAAAATCTCATTATTCTACTTCTATTGAAAATTAATGTTTGTCGAAACAGAATATATAATTATTCCAAATGTTCTTCTACTTTTAATGAAACTAAAATTAAATAACTGTTTGGTCAAATTAATAATTTAAATTAACATTTTATCCTGTTTATCTAGGTATATAACTCTTAGTCTAAAATTTATTAAATAATAAATATAATAATAAAAGAAATCTTGGGATTAGTAGTAATGGATAAAAACACATGTTATACAAGATTTTCTTTGTCCCTAGTTCAAAAATAAAGGCCATGTCTACTGTTATATGATTTCATTATAGAAAAAATTGACATAATACTAGAAATTGTTATTTTAGGAAACCTAAATTTTCTAGTGTTAAACATGTTCATTATTATAAATCATTATTTATATTTACATATATAATATCTACTAAAGACAAACATATTTGGTCCCTTAAATATTTAGTTACTAACACTTCCTAACCCAAAAGCATATAGGTAAACAAAGGAAGCCTTGTTTTAAATTTTTAGATATATTCCACTAAAACCAATTTTTATATTTATATGTTGCTAGTGGAAAAGTATATGAAGATTTATTTTATTTTTGATCAACTCTGAAGTATTTCATTTTTAAAAATGAATGATCCATAAAACTAATATGTCAAAATACAATAAGTATTTAATTTTATGAAATTATTTATTTATATTGGGAGAGAAAAACATGTAAATGTATTTATTTCCCCAATATATTTAATAATTAATATTACTAAATAATTAAATCTTATCTCACTAAAAAATTTTATTTAATGAATTAATTTGTTGAAATTTTTTTATAAAAGCATACTTCTTTAATGATTTACGACATCCATCTATTAAAATTACATATACTAAAATGATATATTAAGATGTGTGATAATTTTTTCAAAATATTTATATATTTTTACCTTCTTTGTAAAACTTTTATTTTGGAAAATCACTTGTTATATCATTAACAAATGTTTTATATGTATTTTTCAAACTCATTTTATTGAATAATCTATAATTATGTGTGGTTGTGTAGTATTTATTTATTTGATTTAAATCACTTAATAAATATTCTTTTATTAAATTTTGATGACAAACCATGTTCAGAATTAATAGTTTTTTTCATAGGACCTGTTCTATTTGAAAATTTCATTATCTCCAATATATTATTTCATTAATTTTTGTTATTCATACATAATAATTTATTATGAAAAATGGTCATTTGTGTTTTAAAATATGAAATGATTACAAAATTTTTTTGTCATGATAAATAGGATCATAACATGAAAACTCTATAAATAAAACATTTCTTCTACATTTTTTATAAAATCTATTATACATGGTGTCTTATATATTTAAAATTCCAAACCCAATGAATTTGGAATATGGAAATTTTAGAAGCATGAATAGAACTAGTACATGAAGCTCTAAAAAATATTTTCTCAAATTCTAATAATTCCAGATTTAGATCTTTTGTTTATTTTTAGATTTTCATAATATATTGATAATATAGAGTTAAAATAATTCAATAAGTAAGATAATTATTTTCATAATTTTTTAAATGATCTATTTAAAGAATAATCAATTTATTTTATGAGGATTTGTTATAAAAATTTACTGGAAAGGAACAAAAATACTTGGTTGTAAATAACTATAATTTCAATCTCTTAACATAATTAAATGTTGAATTATCTCAATCGAGTTATTTTCTACGTTCAATCATTTGAAAGGATAACAATTAATGAAGCAATAAGATCTTAAAAGGTCCATAAAGTCATATAAAGAGCCGGAGAACTCTTTTGTTTCAAAATCATATTTTGTTCTTCTTCAAATGACGTTTTAAATTTTTCAAAAGGGCCTAATTTCTAGGAAATATTTTGATATATTTAAAGAGGAAATGGAAATAAAAATGGAGAATATTAGATGTGTAGATGTTTATAAATCACATCTTAATGAGACAAAAGTGATCTAAGTTAAATAATTCTCATATTATTTGATGGACCAATAATCAAAAGAATTCAACGAAGAATCGAACTATGATCCTGAGTTCTGGATAATATGTGTAAATGAATTAAGAGGTAGATTGTGAAGAAGACTTTTTAGCCTTTCTAAAAGATATTATTCTTTTACTCCACTTTATCCTTTATAAAATCTTATCACAAATATCTATATAAATGTTGGATGTTTTAAAATAATAAATTTTTTATTCTCTCATTTTATTCTCTTGAATATTTTATCTCAATTTAATACCATTCCCTATTTATCTTATTGTATCAAATTTTCATTAATTTTTTTATTAATCACATTTACATGTAAGAAAGGGGGAGAAATATATTTGGAGATATATGAAATAATATATGGGGAAAATATAGAGGATAAATTTCTTTATAACAATCTTTTCTTTATGGGAGATAAATTTATTTTTATGGATCTATGTTTTCATGGGTGAGAGATTTTTTTAATAGTGTATAATTAAAGAATTCATATCATGTTTTTATGATATTTTAATAAAAATATTTGTTAAATAATTTTTAATTGAACTATAATATATATATATACGTGTTATTAATTATTTAATTTAGACATATATTTTCTGGTTATTTTTTACATTAATTCTATGTGTTTCATATCATCAAAATGGGGAGATTTTTTTGGCATGTTTTGATTCAATAATTTCAATATTTTTTTTATTGTGATGCTCAGAAACAACCACATTTATTAAACTATTAAAGATACATTAAAATAATTTTAAGATAATGATTACTGAAATAAATATTTTATTCTGGAATCATTATCATACATTTATCCCTTGAGAGTTTATTTTATATCATAAGTATTCTAGATTTTTTATAAGAAGTTTGGAAAAAATACTTATACCATATATTTTTTGAGTGGAATGTATGGTTAGGGAACCTTACTTTTAGAAAAGAAAAAAATGTTTGTACCCTACTTTTGATGTGAACGTATAGAATAAGTACTCTAATTTTGAAATCAACTATATGTTTAAGGAAAAAATCTATATTTCGTAATCCCTACTTTTATAATCGACAATATATTGTCAACCATAATTTTTAATTTGATCTCTATGTATAGAAAAACAATGTTTTACTCAGTCAACTGTAATGTTTTAAATTATAGATTATTTCGGAAATTTCAAAAATTGTCTCACCATATTAAATAGAAATTTTAAGTTTTCTTAAGGATTGATTAAAAGGAACTATTATTAAAATTTTAATCATTAATAATTATAAGGGAAATTATGATTTTCTATAAGAGTTTAAATTAAAATTAAAATCATATTGAGTGGTTTTATTATCTTGAGATTTCATGCAATTTTTCGAGATCTATTTGACCTGAAGAAATTGAAGAGTCTTGTTGAATATTTATAGTTTGTTATTATTAAAATGATATATAAATGAGTTTTAAAAAATATTATTGTTTTGATTTCTTATTTTGGTATCTTTGGAGAAACAATTTGGATATATACATGTTTTTATCCTTTTCTATTTGATTTATGTTCTATTACTGCTATTGTATTTATTTATTAATATTTAAATATAATTTTAAAAATAATCTATCATATAAAAACATTTAATAAATACATGTTTTCACATATTATTATTGTTTTCAATACTATATTTTAAATAAAAATAAACACTTCTCATTGATGATGATTATTTAATTACTTGTAGGTTTAATTGAAGATCATTTCTAATGTGAGTTTGTTATGAAAAACTATACCGTATATGTTATTCAAATATCATTTTCTCATTTATTATATATTAAAGTGAAAGGAAATTGAACTCATTCAAGGTGGATATTCTACTTATTGTACTAAAAAGTGGATATTTTGGTTCTTATAATAGAATAGGAGGACCTGTATAAGGCTTTTTATAATTGAGTTAACTGTCTTCATTATGTTTTAGTGTTTCATAAAAAATGATCTTCTAGTGAAAATCACCAAGTATGTGAATAGATAATTCGTGGAGTATACTATGAGATTTCATTGCCTTGAACCACTGTACATCAATATGTGTTATTCTTTTATTATTTATTTCCACTACTCACTTGTCTTTATGAAAGAAGGAAGAATAAATTTAAAAAATAAGTGGGATGTTTTATTTCTATCATGTTTTTAATATATAAAAATTAACCCCTTACTATGTCTTCATCTTTTCCATTCTAACCAAACATGGATGAACCTTGTTATTTTATTCTAGGTTTTTATTTTATTATAGAATATTAGATTGAGAGGTAACTGATATATGGCCTAAAAAATATTATCCCATTCCTTTTCATTTTTCCTGAGTATAAGGTTCTTATAAAAATAATGTATTAGGGTTGGTTTTCAATGGGAGATTTAATCAAGATGAATGATTAATTCATGATTTGAATTAATGTTAAAAAAATTAGAGTGATGTCTGTGGTTTGAATGGTTATTTATGGATCACATAATGGCAGTTTAGAGGGTGTGATTCAAGGAATGAACCATTTGTTCATGGAAAAATGATTGATGGGTTATTATTTTTCAATATTTCCCTATTCAATTCACATTATGAACATGTGGTTCACAATGTAAAATGATCCTAGATTTATAGGATATTAGTGACATGATTTTCAAAATATCTTAAAATTAAACTATTCAAGATGTGAATAAATCCTTCACATATTGAATTTGTGTCTTCCAAAATACCTATAAATTCCATTTCACCTACTAAATCGGTCAAATTACTACTAATTATCAAAAACCCCATGTATCCAGATGTTATTTTTTGGGGTGTATCAAATCCCTTTTAACTGGGATTGACATGTAACTTCTTGAGATCTATCAATGGTGATCCAAGGTGAGTTTTCACACAATCTCTCTTGGTTTACCATATGTTATGTTTTTTATTTCATTCTATCATTCCATACAATGTATGTTTACCTCCTTCAATACTCATTGAGTTCTATTTATATTTTATGGTGTTTCTACGGTGTGACATCAATATAGACCACCACTTCCTTATATGATAGGGGATAAGAGATTTGGACTTATTATTCCTCCTCAGTTGAATATCATTAATTGTATCAAAGCAAGAGAATCATTTTTATCTTATTTTTATATAGAAATGAAAATATGTGATGATTTATATCATTGGGTAATGTTGTAATTAACCATAAAGAATATTGAGATATAATAACAAATGATCTTTCATTTTGGGTATTTACATTGAAAATGTTGATATCATGTTGGTAGTTTCAGGTTGTTTTTAATAAACATCATGCTACCTAGTTTTAACTTCCTTCTTTAGCATGTTTTTAGAATTTGAAATTCCATAAATAATGTAAATGTAGTAATTATTCATAAATAAATGATGGATTCATATTAAATTTTAATTGTACTTTCTTGTTTTTGTTCAAAATTGATGTTATTAATAAAGAATGTTTAGGAAAATCTTTATCCATAGATATATTATGCCTCTGGATGCCTTTGGCTGTAACCTATGTTATATTAAATGGTTAGATGGTGACATATTGGATTTTTTTAAGGATAAATTTTTAGTTATAAGTTATTCCATTTTCTTAAGAAGGATGGATTCCTTGGTTCTCAGGAATAGATTCCATGTTAACTTTTTATTGCTTGATTCCCATTGAGTGTGATTCCTATTAGCGTGGAAATATTAAATGTGACATGATATGAGAATGGGATGGATGGTGTATTGGAATGAAATGGGATGGGATTACTGGGGTTAATGATGTAGTTAAAGGAGATTATTGCAACACAAATGATGACATGCATGGTGTTGTTAGGGATAAAACTTGGATTGATGGAGAGGCATGAGGCTAGGATTTTGATTTTCATGATGAATTGAATGATGGAGTGATTTTATGTTAATGATTTTATTACACTGAATATTAAATGTTTTGGTTTGTTTATTTATTAGTACCTTTCCCCATTGCATAACAGAAATAATTTTTCTTATCATATTTATCTTTTATGGTAGCTAAGGTTGAGTCAAAGAGTACAAAGAATTATTTAATGATAATGAGTATTAAATTATTTAACCTATGGGGTTGGGGGTTTGATTGTTTATTTGGGTTAATTTTATGGTAATTATTTATTATTAAATACATATCTTTAATATAGTTATCATGATTGTATTCATAAAGGTTATGTAGTCCTTAGTGGTGGTAGCCGGGTGTCCTGGGAGACAAAAACTACAGTTAAGATTATGGATCAGTGCATTCCCATGGTGTGATTTTTTGGAAATATATATATATATATTAATTATGATTCTTTTTTAATACATTAACCATAAAATTTTCACAATAAACTAACAACCAGTGGACTCTGGGTTTGTTTTCCCTAACATCCAAGTTAGGGTGAATAGAAGGCTGACTACCACATCCCCCCCAATTTCTTCTCATTGTTTTTTATTATGTGCGTGTATACAAAGGGGTTACTTTAATCAATATGTTTATAGATAACTATAATTTATTTTTGTTATTTCACACAAATGTATCTATAGATATAGTATCATAAATATTATTATTGGTATGCTATTTATGAAATTTGAAGTCTTGAGGTATAGTAAATGATGTACAACTTACAAAGGCTTATGAAAAGAATACTTGATTTATATATGGATATGAGGATGTCCATGATGAAATAATGTGGTTCATTAGGTTTATATTATTCTATACATTTTTATTCAGTGCATGTGGCTTATTAGAGAGATATTGATTCGTACGTTTGACATATGGGTGAGTACGACAAACTAGTTGGAAATTGGTAAACAATACCGTCACTTTTATATTTATATTATATATTATATTATTAAATTTTTGTGATATTTAGATATATATCCTTGTGAGATTGGGAATTTAGCATAATTTATTAGGTTATTAGTTTGTTTTATTTTTTATCAACCAAAACTTAATAAGATTTCTTAACTTTTCTATTATTGGTTTCAAAGAGGATTCCACTGTGTATACAAATTATGCTCACCCCTATCTATATAAATTAAACTCATCTCTACTAAAGTTGGTTGGTGATCAGTCTGGACATTTGTATCTTGTTGATTTGTTCATGATATGTTTGGGCTTTGAGGTTACTTCCATGTATTTCCTTTGGGTACTTTTCCATTTCATTTATAATTATTTTTGTTTTGTATGAAAATACATGCATGTTTTTTGATATTTTATTTATTATAGGAAGTGTTTTTTGTGGTATTACCTTACCCCTAATTCCACATCTTTTTTGGAGGTAAATTCTTCCAATTTTAATTTTTGATATACCCACATTTCCAGTCGCCACCCTGTGGACTATCAGATGTCGAATTAAGGTGTAATTATTTTTCTTCATTCATTACCGACCTAGGAATTGTACATTTGGGAGGAGGGCTTAATTACATAAGTAATTTATATTCTGGTTATTTAAAAAAAAACATTTCCATCCATCCTAATTCTAATGGAGTCTAGGCTGTATTTAGTGTGTGTAAGAATATAAAAGTGAACTGTGAACATAGGAAGGAATGGGTGAGAAAACAATTCGGTAAGAAGTGGTGGTTATCCTCGACAAGGGATCTGGTTCATGACTATAGGGAACCATTGGTCCCCATAAGATTTCAATGGATTGTTATAATATACGTTGTAATATAAGAGGATGTGAATTCAAATGTGAGTTTGATGTGGGAAAGCATAATATACGTACTATTCATTATTAAAAAAAATATTCACAACCCCTTGGAGAAAACCTACTTCATTACATTCTTTTTCATCCGTATGATAAACCCTACTTCATACACTACCTTATAAATAATGAAAGTTCTTGTAGCATAATTATCAATCCAATGATATATAAAGGTATATATTTTGAAAAACAAAATCATGGGACACAATTCAATAAGGGATAAAACAAGTTTAACAATAAACTGATGCACGATGTTGTTAATGGTTTTCCACAATATAAATAAATATATATATATATATAATCACATAAAACCATAGATTTAATAATTTTTTTGGTGGATGAATGTCAAACAAAGCTCATAGTTCTATGACTAATGATTAAGATCATATTATTATTCCTATTTATACATAATGAGAATTAATTATAGGTCACAAACATTTATATATGTGTGTATATATATATGTAAATTATGACTCCATATAACTCATTCACACATTAGATACAATTCCAAATGTAAACTATTTCCTCTAGACGTTGTCTCAATCTCTTAGTATGACCTTGTAGAGAGTTCATAATATATATATGTCTGTGTGTGTGTGTGGTTGTGTGTGTCTGTGTGAATGAAAATTTATGAGACTTACAGACACACACTAAATCAATAGAACAAACATAAACGCTTATGGTTTGGGTTAAATTAAATACAATGGTGTTAAAAAACAATCTAAGGTGGTAGAAAATAAATTTTAAATTTATGATAGTTACAAAAAATGGTTCCTATCTACAATTCAATGTATATATTCTTGAATAGTTTGTTAATAATATTTAAATTTTGTGTATTTGGTAGTTGAAGTTAGTTCAACAAATAAATTCTTTCGGAGTTTAGGGAAAAATAAAAGGCCAATGATAAAATACTAAAACATACATATATATTTACTTATATATTATTGAAGTTATCGAATGAAAAATGATGCGTTTAAGAGTTACCTCCTGTAGAGGAGCTCGATAAAGTAGGCCTTACATAATATTAGTGTGGTTCTATTATATAAGGAGAATGTAATGAAAACATTAATTAATATTTTTTTAAATTTTCAAACAAAACACTATTAATGAAATGTTTTTAAATATATATATTAATTTTTAAAACACTATTTTTATACGAAAGGGTTTATTTTTTTTATTTTAATGTGTTCATAAATTTTAACAAATATATCATCTTATTTAATTTTTAGAAATAATAAAACTCTTGAGGGATTAATATCATGATGGACTTTATGGAATTCTAATTAATTTTAAATTTTATCAGCTCATGTCTAAAATATTTAATTCGAAAACATTCTCCTTCTTTATTTTGTTTAAGAATATCTTATTTTGAAAATAGTTTCACCTTGATTGTTGTCATTTATGTTTAAATTATTGTATGACATTGCACTAATATTTTTATGTACATTTCATGATGGATTTGAAAAGAATATTTCTTCACGATTTCAGTTTATATTTTAATCTCAATGAACTTTAAATTGAATGAAATCAATAACCATATTACATTTTCTTCACCAAGGGTGTATTTACCACAAATCATATTTGTTGAGTTCTTACCAATAAACATTTCTTTTTTATTTACTCTAATGGAAATATTATAAAAATATTTTGACACTTATTTTAATGGAATTTATTAGAATGGAAATCTATTGAAAATGTTTTATTAAAAATTTTCATTCAGGTATTGTAAATAAAAAACAGGGATTAAGAATGCTCCCAATACATGGGGGAATTTTGCAACAATGTGACTATTGAAAATTATATATCCTTTCAATATTCTAGGTGTCTAAAAGGGTTTTTATAATCCTAATTAAATTCATTTAATTTCATAGGAATTTTTTTATTTAAAAAAGGTGGTTCTTGATTGTTTAAAAGGGTTTTTCAATTTTTTTAGTAAAACCACTTAAAGAATTTTATTTCATCCGAAATAAAAATTTGAAAGAATTATATTTTGTAAAATATCATTTCTGAAAAAATAATTTTTTAATGGGATTTTTTTATTTATTTTTATTATGACCATTTTTTTAAAGAATGACCTTTTAATGAGTTTTTAAGAATTTAAAAAAGATTTCTTCATTTGTTTTGAAAACCCATATATATTATTTTTGTGCTCACACTATGTTTTAAATTATTATAATAGGGGCATAGATGATTTTGGGATATTATGGATTCATGTTTGGATTAGATCACCTGAAATAGTAATTATTCTTAGGAAAATTCTATTAATGGTTAAAAATCCCATTTAAATTGATTAGATTAATTTTTAGTTTATAATATCATTTTTTATTATATAAATATCTGGAACTAAAAATATATTGGGACTATAGTGACTTTTTATTTGGACATAATGTTGTAATTTTACTTATATTAATTTACATGAGTCTGTTATTCTAATATCTATAGTCGTTTTAAAGATATCAAGGGAAAATGAAATTTCATTTTGTAATAGACCTGGTTGTGTGGGTATGGGGCCTCGCATATGGTATTGGATGAAAAGATTAGATAAATTTAGATATTTTGATGTAATAAGTCTATGATGGTTTATGTTTTTAAAGAATTTCATAATTTGTATTTTAAGTATTTTTGGAGAGACGTTTTTTTAAAAGGACATTATAATCTAGATAAAGATTCTGTAAGATTTTTTGGATTTTTTGGATTAGATTTTATGATGATTCAGGGTCTTAGGATTTGAAGAGATGGTGTCAATAGATAATACAATTATGGCCATCCTAAATTCTAGCATAAATATATAAAAACTCATTTATTTTTTTTCAACGGTACTAAAAAAATTAAAAGTAAATAGAAGCAATTTATTTAAGGGGTTTAATATATAACACAATTAAACTTTGGAATCAGTTTTTCTTTTAAATAAATGTTTATAAAAATATATTTAGTGATATTAGATTTCAAAAAACTTCTACTTTAAACAAATTTAATGTTATTTTGTAAGTGATATTTTAATAAAATTAAATGTTAATAGAATAAAATTATTTAAAAAATGTTTCTAATAATAGTGAAGGATAATTTTTAATGATAATAAAAAAATTAATGAGAAAAATAAAATTTATATTAATGAAATAAATTAAGTAATATTTTATAAAACATAATTAAATATATTATAATTATAGAATTTAATAATAAAATAATTATGTTTTACAAAATATTAACATGAAATAATAATATATATATAAACAAAAGTGTATAAATTTAAATTGTTAAATTGATATTAATAATGTAAAAAAGTACTTCTTATTTCATATAAATTATTATTTGGAAATGGATATATATAAGATAATTCTAATTTTAGGTGAACTATATTAATCTAAGGTTAATTATAAAATATAGTGGGGATATAATTCCAATATAAATTTTAACAATAATATATGTTTTATTAATATAATAGAAATTTTATTTATAATATAATTATATTAATAAAATGGGAATATATTTAATGATATATATAAATTCTAATAAAATAATTAATATTATTATATATTAATTAATATTATAATAATTCAAAATTATATTTAATGGAATATAATTGATATTTTTTGAGATAAATACATAATAAATAATAAAAGTAAATAAAAAATTTAAGAATAAATTTATAGGAACTTATTGAATGAATAAATATAATTAAAATTTAATAATATTAATTTATATATTATTAGATAATATATAAATAATATATTTATAATTTTTCAAATTATAATTAGTTAAGTTATTTATATACTACATTTTATTAAATACAATTAGTTTTCCACCATAAGCCTAATAGAGACCAGGATGGTGGCATGTGAGTGTGGTAATGAGAATGTTGAGCCTACACATGGGTATACATGGGTGAGTAGGCACACAATTAATATGTGGATATTAGCCTCACTGGGTGTTTAGGCCGATGAATTTCGGGAACCTTCTGGCCCTGTCAAATTTCAATGGTCAGTTATGTTGCTACTTGTAATATAAGTTATTATGAATTTGAAATAATGTTTGATATGGGATAGTGTAATACATGTACAATTAATCATTTAAAAAATATGCACACACCCTTAAGAAAAACCTGGTCAATTTTCTTCTTCTCCATTACCACTCAAAACCAAAAATCCACAATCGGAATCTATATCCAGCCAATTCTTATAACTTGATTATCAATCCAATGATATATATAGATTTATATTATGAATCATGAAATAATGATTAATAGTTCAATAATGGATAAAATTAAAGAAATACTAACTTGAAAATTACATAGAAAATTGTTAATCGTTATTGACAATTACTGTATAAATATATAGATTAAACAAATGATTATAGAAATGTGTGGGTGTAAAAATCCCATAATTATATGATAATGGATTAATATTATTTTATTCATTCTCTACATGCCTGAAGTGAATAATTTATATGTTATAAAACTATATATTCATATATATATATATATATATATATATATATTCTTCATATAATTCCAAATCATGTGAGATAAAATAAAAAAAACACAAACTAATTCATCAATATGCCATCGCCATATCTTCACATAATGTTATTTATGGTTTTCATTTATATATATATATATATATATAAATTGGAATATTGGATGCACACACACACACATAGTGAGTCTATTGGCAAAAATGTAGCGCATTATGGTGGGGGTAAATAATAGAAAAATTAATATCCACACTTTTAAGGGGGTTTTAAGCTAGGTTTAATTTATTATAGTTTCAATGAAAATGGTTCCTATATTCAAATTAGAACATCATTGATTGAAAGAATTGTCAAATAATTATGTTATGTATTGTACTATATAGTGGAGGATAGATATTAAAATAATCCCTTTAGTATTTTAGGTGAAAAATAATATTCTAATCTTATTAAAAAATAATATTTATTTATTGATAGTTTTAGTTAAAATGGTGACATTATGAGTTTTCTTTGAAGGGGGAGTTATGAAAAGGAGGTCTGAGATAGTATCAGCGAGGACCTCTTATAATAGTATAAGGTATGGTATAAATGTTTTAAAAATTTATTTTTAACTTTTTTTAAAACCCCATGACTGAAATGGTTCAAAATTTTTTTTTGTTAAATTTTACAAAGACTACTTGTAAATGAAAATAATATAAAGAATTTATATTTATAATTTTTTCATCAATTTTAAGAAATTCACTTTTCATCTTAAGTATTTCGGAAATAAATTAATGTTAATAGATTTATTTTAAGATGGAATATAAGGAATTCAAACTCCATTAAAAATATATCATTTCTTGTCTAAAGTTATTTTTCAAAGTCATACACATTATATATATTTTCTAAGATTTTATTATTTTTAAAATAGTTTTATCTGAAAATATTTAATTATTTTATGTCCATGAGATAATTTACTTATTCATGTTGAATGTTTGTTTTGAAAATACTATTTCAGCTAGCCTTTAGTTTGAATATTTTTCTCCATAAATTTAAATTTCAGTTAGAAAAATATCCATATTAATTTTTCTATTTATGTGTGTATTTGTAAAATAACATCTTTTTTTAGTTATTATCAATTAAATATCATCCCTTTATCAGCCCTTGAATTTTTTTCACACCATTGTTGAGAATTTTTAAATTATTGTTTTAATAAAATATATGAGAATGTAAGCATACTAAAAATGTTTTATTAAAAAAATTTACATTGGTTTTTTAAATAAGGTTGAGGGATGGGTATGAAGTGAAACATCAAGGTACTCTTTCCACAACGTGATGGTTTGGTCCTATATCAAAATTCAATAATCAAAGTGGCCACAAGGATTTTCCTAATATTTAATAAAAAAATTAATTAAAAAAATATATTATGTATATATTTTAAAAAATGGTTCATCATTTCAAAAAGTTATTTTGGATGTAATTTAATCAAAAATGTTTTCAATATTATATATATTCTAAAAGAAATATTTTAAAGAATTCTAATATGCGAAAATCTATTTTGGAAAACTGTATTAAATTTTGAATGGTAATATTTATAATTTTTAATTGAGATTAATATTTTTTAAAGAAATAATTTTCAGGAGTTTCCATGCATTTAAAAAATAGTTTTTCCTTATATCTTTTGAAACCCTTACTCGTAATTTTTTTTCACCCCAATCATTGATTTTTTTAACATTGATATCAATGAATATGAACTATTATAGAGTAAGGTATCGATTAGCTCAAGTGAATTTGGAATATTCATCATGGAATTTGTATTAATGAGAAAATTAAATTTTAAATAGATTGTGATGACTTTTATTTTGTAATATAATTTTCTAAATATATAAACTTCGAGAAAAAAAATATCATTGGAATGTAGTGAATCTTAATTTGGATTCAGAATTGTAATTATATATATATATATTGGTTTATTTGAAACACTTCTTCTTTTATCTATGGTTATTTTAAAAAAAATCAAGGAAACAAGGTATGTTATTCTTAGAAAGAGACCTAGGTGTGTGGTTCATCAGATTTTTAGATATGCTCGTTATATTATGATTACATGTGGTTTTTTTCAGGAAATATTTTCTTTTTTGCAATGTTTTGATAAAACTTCATCCTTTTATATACCAATTATTATGATCTTTAGATAATATTATTTTTTAAAAATATTTACCGTGGAACATGTTTGTTCATTTTTGATTACATGTCCTCCTGTCATTAATTATGGAAAAATATTTTTTATTACATGTTCTTTTTTATTATTTAGTTCTTCCAAGCTCATGCTTTCTCATATTCTTATAATATAACCCGTGATTACATATTGTATAGTTTTCCATAACTAATAATTTGAGGTAATCAATTTCTAATATTTATATCCTTAAGTTATGAAGATAATTATAATTTATAATAAATCTTAAAGGCAGTCTAGTGTGACTCAATTATGAAAAATGATTACAATTATCCTAAAATAAGTTACATATATAGATGATCTTCAAAGAAACTAAACCTTATATTCTTTAGATTGTGTGATTATTTTGAGTTGAAACATTTAAGTTTTTTAAATTTTTTAAAATAAAGAATGGTTTAGATCACTTGGTATCAAATCCAATTTTTAATGAAAGTGTTTTTAACATCATACTAGGGATTATGGGTTTGGGACTCCACAATAGCAACCCATAGAAATTGTGCAATGACATGAACTTGGAAGGGAGTTCTACATCAAGAATCCATTTTTGTTCCATGACATAGATCATGGTTTTATATTAGTATTTTACAAATAATATTTTTTTACATTCATCCCATTTTTAATATTTGATTTGAAAGGTGATTAGAGGAGATCTATTTCAGCCACCCCCTTTAATTCCCCATGGAAATAAATGATTTAGGTGGCGTTTCATGACGTGTCTTGGTACATATCTCTTTTAGTCTCCATATATTTAATTTTTTACTCCACTTATTTTTATTTTCATGGTCTTATGTCCTTTGGTTTTAAGGACCATTTCTCAAATCATGGTGGAATAATTTCGATTCAATTTATATTTAATGTGGTAAGGATGGAGAAAATTCTAGGAGGATGATAACATATTATTTCTCACTGTATAGTTGGTGGGATTGCTACCTATGAATTATTATGGGATTTTAATGAAATAGGATGAAACTGGAAGTTGGGAAGGTGCTTCCTGATAGGTATTTTACTTGTGACGATGTCATGGGTATTCTGTGGACCTTCTTATTCTTTTGGTTATGGTTTTGGTGCATTAATATCACCTCATGGGGTTTTTTGTGATTATTACTATTTGAATTAAATTGAATAAATAATTATAATTTGTTATAATTAATTTTTTTGGATTCCATGTCTTGAGATATGATCTCTACTAATTATACATGCTTAGATGAGGCTTGGATATGATTAGGTTATGGTGGATGAACATTCTTAATGGGAATAAATTATTATTAGGTATGTGGTCCCTAAAAATATCCCAAAGGTTTATTCATGTTGTTACGTAGCATGTGAAAAGAATTATTTCCATTAATTTGCGATCAAACATAAATATAATAAATTATTTAAATTCAATTCACATTAAATAAATGATGTTTAAAGGGAAATTATGGAAAACAAGAAATGAATTGATGCCTCATCGTCCATTGGTCGTGGGATTGATCATTATTAGAAAATTCATTTTATCATATTGAATGGATTTTTTTGTTAATAATCATAAATTCTTGATTTATGGAATATGAACACTAAAGGGTTCTAAAAAACATGAATGAAATGTGATTGACATTTTGATTGGTTCCCATAGCACCCATATAGCAGGGGAGAGTGATGTAATTAGAATTGTTAGATGAGTAGGCCAAAATGGAACCTTGAGATGCTTCATTGAATTTGGGATAAATAACTAGAGAGTGTGGTTAGTACTCCAACAAATGTTATGTGTGGTGACCAAGGTTGTATACCCTAGGTAGTATTACAAATCGGTCGAGTAATAGGGCACTATCCATTCCTTATGTTGGAGATAAGACATAATTTATGCCATCTTTTTGGAAAGATCAATGCACTGTATGACCAATGAGGCAAATGAGGAAACGTTATGATCATAGTGATGATGAGGGACGGTATTTCATTTGAGTGACATGAATTAACCCTAGAGTTGGTAACGAGATAGAGGATCCCTTGTAGGGTGTCTGAACTACGATGTGACCTGGGGGTTAGTGGGTGCCTCAAAATCTCACTAAACCAAGATGTGGTTAATTCGGGGAATATAGTACAATGATAGCCTTGTTCATGTGTAGTCAAGAGTCTACACTATGATCTTGAGAGGGTGTAACATGAGATGTGTTATGGGTTTAGGAAAGTGGCTAACTCATGTGAAGATGATCATTATATGATATTATAGAGGGTGTATCGTAGCCCCTAAAAATTTTATAGGATCCATCATGGGGGAATTTCAGACCACAATCATTATAATAGAGATTACATAATGGATTCATTCACCATATCATTATATATGATAATAAAGGGAAGACGGTGGACCTAATATCATTACATGGGATATTATATGAGGGAACTGGCCCCATGATCATTATATGAGATATTACAAGTTTGATTCTTTCCCCTAAGTCATTATTTGAGATAATACAATGTGGTTTCTATCCCCCCAATCATTATATTACATATTACATTGTGGAAATTTTATTCGATTATTATATAAGATTTAAATGTGGGAAACCTTTTCTATTGATATGTTCAATGATAAATTACAAGGTGGTATCAATTCTCATATGATATTTATGAGTGGGGTTCCAATTCCCTTGTAATGTATTATGATTATATGGTGGAGATCCATTATCTAGATACGATGAGATATATACAAAGAAAGAACCATTTCCCATGAGTGTTTTATATATAAGATGACTTGGCTGGGAAAATTTCCCATGAGTTATCATATATATATATATATGAGATTGAATTGATGAATCTGTTTACGCCTATGATTTTGAATCATGATTAGAGATATTTGAAACTATCAAAAGTTGGTATGGTTATCCTCAGGTTCCACCTTACAACACAAGAATTTATGATTGTTGTTTTTACGCTTCTAATATTTATTTATTTTATTATGTTGAGAATATAAAATATTAATACACTTCTATATTTTTTATGTTAATGACGATATGGATGGTGGACTACTGATTTTCACTCACACCCTGCTCATAAGTCCATGACACTTTGATATTCTAGTAAAACTCATTTTGCAGGTTTAGGTAGGGGAGAGTCCTAATATTGGATAATAAATATAAAATACTTGAAAAATATAAGATATTTGGATGAGATGAGTCTTTGGAATGACATTAGATTATATTCTATATATTTTTTCTCTTTTATTTATTTTTTATATGTGATCTATTTCATAGTCGATACATTAGGATGTATGACTATGAGGTTTTATAAATATACATTTATCTTTTTATAGAATGAATATATATATATATATATATTTTAAAATACTTTGATAATTTATTATGGGTGTTTATTTCGTAATTTACATTGTTTATTCAACCTAATATGAGGGTATAGTCTTCCCACAGTAACACCTTATACCCTCACTCCTAATTGAATGTCTCTAGTGAATGGGGATCCATTCTTGAGTTCCCAAGGCACTCTTATCCACTTAATATAGAGTGAAATAGCCTAGATATGTACATATATGAATGGAAATGTGGTTATATTCATGGTATTTACATAGTTGATTTCCTATTAAATTTTATAGGGATTATACTATTAGTGGGTTATATTGAATAGTTTATTTTTTTATGACTGTTTACTAACAACCAATTTTAATATTGAATAAGAATTTGGACTATTAAATTGATTTGTTATGTAACATAATGCTTCTAGAAGGAATGGAAAAGATTTATGGTTCATGTCATGTGGAAGCATATAGATTTGATTTATAAGTAAAAGTGTATTGTGAGGGAAATTATGTTGGATGATTTAACAAGTTTCTTTATTTTCCTTTGTTTTGTAATAAAAAAAATTATTTTGTGGTGTTGAGATGTTGTTAAAAACAAAGGGAGTTTTGATAGTGGGGTATATATGGTGATGGTATGGATATGGTTTTAAGTGGTAGTTTGGTTATTGTATCTCTTTTAATAACATTATATGAAATTTTGTGATGTATTTATTTGTGTGTTGAATTTTATTCATACTATTGGAGTATTTTATTTAATTTATTATGATGTTTTGTGGAATATGTGATGTTGTTAAAGAAGATGCTTGGTGGTGTTGTGAATGTGGTTATATAGTGGTGACATGGAAAATGTATATAGCCATGTGGTGGAAGTGGAAACATAATATGAAGTAGAAGTTGACATATGTGATGTGGTGGTTGGATTATGGAAAGAAGAGTTAATGGTATCAAAAGTGATGTCTATTGTTGTTCACTTATTATTATTTTTTAATTTATTGAAGGATTGTGTTATCATATTACCATATAATTTACTGAGGGGCTATCTTAATACTGTTAACTACCCAGTAATATGAATAGGATTTTAAACTGACATGTAAATGTGGTGTTAAATGAAGTGATTATAAAATTTGGACCTTAATTGGTTTTACTTTTTCTATTGATTTTTACTGATATTTCATAAATATTAGTATTTATTTGCTTTATGATAAATATAATACACTAGTTTTTGATGAATCTGACTTAAATTAATTATTTTTATTGATGTTATTTATAAGAGTGAAATTAGTTTTAGTTCCCAATAATTTAATTGGGGTTGATGATTTTGAGTTATTAGTGTATGTAAATTTTTTCATTTCAGATCCTATAGATTTTAAATTGATGTGTATTTTCCAATGAAATTATTTATGGAGGAACATAAAATGTAGAGATTAGGAAAAATATGGTGGAGATTGGAGTTTTTATGAAGAACTAATCATTCTATGATCCTTTATCTTGGTTTGAATGGTTTTACAAATGTCTAAACATGAATATTTATTTTTAATATAATGATGGATAATTTGAAATAAGATCCTTTTGAGTATTTCTAAGTATATAACCCATATAGTTGTTCTTTGAGTTAGTTTTTCAGGATGATGTTATAAGGATTAGTAGTTTTAGGTTGGGTATCTCAAGTGGATTCTAGAGGATTATTTAATGTCCTCCAATAATTGACTATGCATAAAAAATTTGATTCTTGTTGTATGAATTAACATATAGTTGTGGTTAGTATTTTGACAAATTTTTATTTAATAAACTATTTGAAATTAAATAGATGTTTTGTTTGATTGTTGAGGTTTAAAAATTGTAAATCCACATATGTTATGAGTTTACACCATTTGTTCTAGTCCCCAACCTAGGTCCTATTAGAGGATGGTCTTAGAGGCCATTTTTATTCTCATTTCTAACTCAATCATATCTCAAATTTGGTTGAATTATAATAGTGTTCTATATTTGATTTGTTTAAGATTTAGGTTGGAGTTCGGATTTAGGGACATGATGGGATTTCATTGGGTTTATAGGGAAATTTCATCATTTAAACATAAAATGTGATGTATATCAGAGATAATGACTAAGTAATAAAGGTACATTGCGATCTTGTCTATGGTTACTGATAGTTTATTGATGTTGTAGCATGGCAGGATAAATTGATCTCTTATATAAGGAACATAGGTAAAACACTAATAAATTATAATGTTATATATGATTAATTTTATTAATAAATACAAAGATGATTATAATAGACTGAGGAAACCATATTTAATTGGTTATATAATAAAAAAAATGAAATCTACATTCAATTAAAATATTCATTGTTTGTGGAAAAAATAGAAATCAAAAAAATAATTAATGACTTAATAATGAAAAATAGGAAAAAACTATTCCATAGTAGAATGAATACTAAGTATAACCTGAGGTAATTTTGGGATGAATTAGAGACCTTGATGTATTGGATATTCTAATAACTTAGGTGTTGAATACCTTACATTATTATATTTAACCATATAATGGACCACTATTAGTGGTTATGGTTTATGATGACATTCATATGATAGTTTGAGTTCCACCAACTCATTAGGTAGAGGTTTATAATTTTTTTTATCAACAGATAGTTCCACAAGGGACCAAATATACTCCATGTCTTATGGAATACCTACTATTATTCCACAACAAGCTATATGTGGATTTTTTTTGGATTTGGTTGTAGATGTCAAAAAGTTCATTGACCTTGTGGATATACAAGAGAATATTTTTATGAAACAAAAGTACTATATTCTCTATTCTGGTGTTTATAAAGGGTAAAAAAATACATAATAATTATCAATGAAAAAGAAAAAATATCATCCTTTCTTAGTGATGATTGAGAGATTACTCAAACCTTAGTTTTTTTGAATGAAAATGATGAAGTGTTATATCAGTGGTACCAAGATTAATTAAAATTTTCTCGAACCATATAGTAGTATAATCAATATTATCATATTCAATTAGAAAAAAATTACATCTATGATATGAGTGGTTAATAAATATTGAGGTGTATTGGAGGACTCTAGTTTTCTTATTATATTCTAATATAACTAGTTCTCTTTTTCATTCAAGATGATGTCAATACCTGGGACATATTGGTAGAGTCCCCACTTCAAAAACACCATCATTTATTCACATAAATGAAGCAAACATAAGACTCAAGATGACAAAAACCTATAACATTAATCCCCCACTACATAGAGACTGAGAATCCCTTAAGATGGTGGTTAAATATGGGGAATATCATCTATTAAAACCCACTCTAGGAACTTCTAAAATAAAAAATCATATTACACAATGACCAACATCAATAAAATTAAAACCTATATGACCAATACTTCGTAAATAAGTGTTATCAATGAAAATAACACGTAAATGTATCAACTAGTCAGCTAAATCAAGGTTAGATTAATGTTATAGTGGATACTAAAGATAA
Source organism: Viscum album (assembly GCA_963277665.1). Classification (NCBI taxonomy): domain Eukaryota; kingdom Viridiplantae; phylum Streptophyta; class Magnoliopsida; order Santalales; family Viscaceae; genus Viscum; species Viscum album. The sequence continues at coordinate 157,817,417 of OY728138.1, forward strand.
GGGAGAATCTAATCCTGAACAAGAATATGAACAATAGAGAGGTCCATTTCTATAATTATTTGTGATAAACACCATTTGAGCATTAAAGGACTTATAATTTCTTAATATCTTCCATACCATTTTATATGTGAATTGGTGTATGGTCAGTGTTATTATTGATAGGAAAAAATCAAGGAAATTTAATATCTTGAGATATAGTCAATAATGTACAACTTAAAAAAACAGGGAAACTATATCCCAATAATTTAGGATGTATAAAGATGATTAGTTTCATTAGATTAATATAAAATGAATTATATCATCTTGGTCAACTTTTAGGATGATTAAATAGCATATGTCATTTTCAATGAGATTCTTATCAACTTATATTAGGGTGAGCATTGAAATATTATATCAATGGTAATCCAAATGTTTAAGTTTACATTATGGATTTTACAATGTACAATGCTTTCTATATTTTTTCACATTTTTACAAGGCACCAAGGGACCTAAGCATAAGAATAATGAGTAATTTCATTATGTTTAGATGATGATTTCAGTAATAATCTGAGAGATGCCACTAAATATTGTCAATGATTGGCCAATAATTCATAGATAGCCCTAATAGAATTATACCACCCCTATATGAACTACATTATGAGTTTGATGATATCATTCTTGATGAGTTACTAGAATTCTTACCACTCAGTAGGGATATCCAATTCCATATTGATTTGATCATAGGGGATTCTCTATTAAATTTTCCATAATATCACATGTGTCTAACAGAGATTGGTATTACCTAGATAAATGTTTATGGGTTTCTTAAAAAAGATTTATGTGATAGAAAATGAATCCTTATGATATTTCAATATTTTTTGTACCCAATAATGATAACATATATTGATGTATAAAGATAGTAAAACCATTAGAAAAATCACCACCATATATATTTTTTAAATTCTATTATTAGATGATATGTTGATTATTCATTGAGTGAACGAATAAGTTAAATGTTTAACCAAAGGAGTTCATATAAAGAACTATGAATTCAACAAGTCGGTTAGTGGGAGGAAGATTATAAGTCCAAAGAAGGGTTATATGAGTGACTAGGGATTCCATTCAGGCTATAAAACAACCCTAGTACTTTTATGAGTCCTTATTAAATGTTTTCAAAACTAATCATTAATATATTCATCATGGTTTATTTTGATGATAATTCTTTATATTACAAGACAATTGATCTTTATTTTAAACTTATGTACTAGGTACTTTCATTTTTATAAGGAAAATAAATATCATTCTACCACACGAATTATAATTTTCTTTTTAAAAAATTTATCTTATAAGGATATATTTTGTGGGTTTCTAAAATTCCAGATAATTAGGAGAAGTTTCAAGCCATATTAGAGGGGCCTTAACCCAAGAATATTAGAGAATTATTATTTTTCAATGGGCTTACAACCTATTTTCAAATATTTTTCAAATATTTTATATCATATTGGAACCAATTACATATTTCATAAAAAATGAAAATTTTTATTTGAGTTACACATCCATGGATATATTTTCCACCATTATGGAAAACACTTTCAATGCATCACTTCTTATATTTCCTAACTTCAATAATATATTTTAGTAGGAAGCAGGTGCATCCATTTTTGTAATTGGTTATATCCATTTATAATATAGAGGAAAAATTTATTTTATGAATGATAAGGTTAGTGAGTCATATATTAAGTTAGATACAAATTATATTGTGTTTTACATAGTTTTATGATATAAATAGCATAAAATGAAATGGATTTTTTAGCTAGAATAAATCATCTTATACACCATGAGGCTCTTGAATTTATGAATTCCATTAATAATCATTGCGGGATACACACATAGTTCGTACCTTTACTTTAAAAATTCACTTTTTTTATTAATAACAATTGTGGTAAAAAAAATAAAGGTCTAGAAGAACTAAGATTTCATTACCAAGCACTTGTCACCACGTAAAATGGTGTTATGATATTCAAATATTGAAATGAAAAATACCCAAAAGGCATGTATTTCAGTGATGTGTGGGTAACATTCATGATGTATTTATTGGATCATTTAGAATTCATGATGGATTTCTTTTCTTCATGACTTATTATTCATTTCCTAATGATCAGTGGGTGGAATAATAACTTCAAATAGTCAATATGAATAGTACTCAGGTAAAGAAAAAACATTTTTTCTGATGGATGTATAATTATTTTTTCTATAGTTGAAATGATTTTTTTATATTTCTGTTTAAAATTGTATAAAATTCGTAGTGAATAAAGGTAATGCATAGAATACTTTTATGTATATGATAGTACCAATTTTAGAGGATCGTTGGTAATATGTCTCAATGGATTAATTAATATGGATAACTTTTACTCAAATGTCCCATGAATCAATATTTATTTTGGTAGGTTTATTCAAGAAGATATATAACTAAATTCTTTGAAAAATGTGGATTTATTATTCTTATACGAAAATATTTTTCTTTTGGGAAGTTTTATGACTCTATGGTATTCTGTAAATGATAATGTCTAACCATAACACGCTCTTTATCAACTATATATTTTATACTCTATGGTTAATTTCTCAAATATATTTGAATTTTAACAACTCTTTCCATATCTAGATAGTTTAGAAAATAGAATTTTTTATTCACACACGTGGTAATCTTATTTAGTTTTTATGTGGTAATTATCATATGTAACGGGCTCTCATCCTCTCCCATGATGATTTCTTATTCAACAATGTGGAAAATAAAATTTCATAGAACACTCAATTTAATGTTTTTTACCAGTGTCCTCTAAATCATTCCCTCACTATAATCATTTTATAATAGCTTCCTAGGAACAACCATGTTGTCAATCATATTTCCACTCACAATAATGAAATTCAATCTAATGTTTCCTGTAATATTTAAAATTTTAATTAAAATGATACATAAGTTGCTAAAAAAAGTAGAGTTACGTTATTTTGAAAGTAGGAGGTCTAATAATGGTTCACATCTAAAATGAATGGTTCCTAGTGAGAACATGAAACAAGATAACACAATGGAATATTTTCCCTTACAATATTTAGCAATGTTTTAGTGATAAAACAAGTGTTCTGGATCTTAAAATATTTTTTATGATTTCACTTCTATTAAATTTTTATTACATAATTCTATTCACTCTAGATAATTTGTGATTCCCATTATTTGACATAAGGCCAAGTCCTTTCATAGTTGGTGTGTAACTGAAGCAATGATAGTTTTACATGATCCATAACATGTTAGAATCTACCATTGTAAGGCAATATATTTCTTATTTAATTTTAATTTTTTAACTTTATATAAAGATATTTGAAGGTAATGTTTTTATTTATTTCTTTTATGGTTTTTACAATTAAATATTTTTTATTAATCCAATATAATATATGAGAATCTTGAGTGTACTACTGGATAGTTCGAGTACCTTTTAATCAATCTTGGTAAAATTGATATAACACATTATAATATCCTTTAAAAAGTATTATAATGTTTAATTTATCATGTATTCGTCACCATGATAGTATTTCATTTATTCTTTTCCTATAATGATTATTTCTAAATTGTTTTTAGTATACATAAGTTCCACAATAGTGCATATATTCCATATATCTATCCCAAGGAGTATCTAGTATATCTATTATGTCTATGTAATTTTCAAGATATGAAATCCAATCAAAAAATTATTAAACATTTATATTATCATGGAATGATTATAGTTATACCTTAATTTATTGATTTTATTAGGTCCCTGGTAGTTTATCATAGTCATCACATGAGTTCAAATAATCTTCCTGATGAGCTAGTGAACTTGAACTGCCACACATACTTCACTAAAACATAAATCCACTAATGGGGTCACATCATTAGTTTTGAATTCATTATAGAGGGAAGTAAACACTTCAGGTCATGATATAGGTCCAAATGGATGCTCTTTTGGTTCCACCCTAAATATTCATGTGTTGGTCATGTGATCAATTCTACTATTGGTGGAGTTGTTACCTGATGTTTTGGTTTCTGTGAGTGAGGTCAGTTAAGGATTATTTTCATTGTTTTTTTAAACAGGGAATACATGTAATTAATCCGTTTATTGTTTTAAATGAAAAACTTTTGGTTTTAATTTGTTAAGTAGAAGATGTGTTTGTGAAACATGGATGTGTGAACAAAATTAAGGATTTGTAGTGTTGAGAAAGCAGAGACCTGAGTCAGGGGAATGTGTAGCTATGGTATAGAAAAAAAAGTGTTTAGAGAGGTTTTTAACATGAAATTAATTTTTAATAAGGAATTTTTTAGAAAGTTAAGTGTTTTTATTAGTTAGTTTGGCATATAGGGTTGTCTTGTGTGTTGTTTTACCATAGGATTGCCACTATGGAGCTAGTGTGCAAGGGTGAGTATGTTGTTTGTGCAACCATAGATTGATGCCTGATAGAAAAAATGTGTTCTTTGTTTATTCATGGTATATATTATATGGATGGTTCAAACATGGTTGTCTTTCTATTTATGTGAGGTGTTGGTATTAATAGGTTGGGGTATACTGTTGGTCATTAAGAATCTTGGGGAATACCTAGTATCCACATTTTAGGGTGTCAACACCAATGATATGGAACATGATAATGAATTAATTTTATTCTTATCATTTAATTTATGATCATTATCAATTTAAGGTTATGAAATGTTGTTCCCACATAGAATTCAAGTTCCATACAAAATCCAATGATACACTAAGAGAATCACGCATAGAGAGCCATTGTGACTATTAGTCTATGTGTATGAGTGATTTTTGGAAGATTATTTGGCTAGAAACCTATATAATTAGAACGATCATATGAGAATTCAAATTTTTAATAGTTTCAAGGGTCATGTACATTATATTATTATAAGAACTTCTTGGGTATTTCATAGTGGGAATTCACATAAGAAAATGGGGTAGACCACTATGTATGATAAAAATAATAATTTGAAGATGAATAAAGGACAATATAACATTGATACCAGTTTATGTAACATGGAATGATGAATCAATCCCTTTTGAGTGAACCTTTTTCAGAACAAAAATAAATGAGATAAATTTCATTGAGTAATTTTGTTAATTAGTCAAATTATGAATGAAATTGAGTGTCGAAACCTTATTTATTGGTATAAATCGTAAAATATTAAAACCAAATTGTCTTTAACATATCCAAGACTATAATAAATTATTGAAAATTATACAAAGAATAAATGACCATATATGTGGAGTTTCATGAATATGTTGTATGTTTCTATGTATTTACTACATCAATCAATCATGTTTAAGTGAAGGTGTGCTGAATGTAGGTTAGAAACCTTAGTAAAAAATATCATCATTGATTTTTATTAAATTTGAAATTAATATATGAAGAAAATATGATGATATTATTATTACTTATGTTGATTTAAGTTGATATAAATTGCATTTGTGTTAATGATCCTATATTGGTGATTAATGTGGAGATTTATTTTTTTATATTGAGGTTCCTATATTTCAATTGTGTTCATATTGTTTGGAAAAAATTTAAAATGGATATAACTATAAAATTAATTAGTAATGATTTTATTTTATATACATGTATTATGAAATCCATATTATTTTCATTATAAATATTTGACTAAATAAATACTATAATGTTTTATGAATTATGTGATGACGTGTTTACATTGATGTGTTTATTGATTGTTGGTGGTATATTGAGAAAAAAACTAGAATTTTCTTATTATCTCATACTATTTTGAAACCATTGTTATAGAAATGGAAGTCCACTTGATAATTTTGGTTTGATATAAAAGTGTAATTCTTTTTGGAAATTTTGTATAATGTTTAAATAGATTAATTAAACAATGTGTATGAAAGAATAATGAGCTATTAGTATATCTAATATATATATATATATATTCACTATATTTTACATATCAATTAATTGTGGTTTTATTTTTAAATAGGATATTTTTGTTTGATTATAAGTTTTTCTTGGTTTCTATGATAGATCCATACATTATTTGAAATATAGAGCAATATGAGTAAGGGGAAAATGGAATTAAGGGAATCCATGGATGGTTCATTCTATGAAACACATGTTTATGGAAAATTAACAATGAGTACGATATAACTTTTTGATATTTTGTGACACATCACACCATGATATGAATTTTTTCAATGTTACATAATTTTTGTGAATCCTTGGAACCACTTCTTAAGGTTGGAACTCAAACCATGGTTAGTGATTCACACTATGAAAGAGATTATTAAATCACTTAAATATGGTCTATGGACATTTTTTCAGTGATCAAACCCCAATATTCCATGGAAGGTGTCTAATAGAATGATTGGAAGAAGATCACAAGAGTATTTTACTATAAAAGACATCACACCACGCCACATAGTTACTTGTCCAACAAAAAATGAATTTTTTTCTACGAATATTCCACAAAGATTAACATATCATGAAATTTGTAGAGATTGATCATGTGAGAAGTGTAAGTATTTTTTCATATTACAAGAATCATTTTATTATCAAACATGTTTTTGGAAATTTAAATTTAGGCTGTTGGCCATGTAATTAATGCCGTGAGTCACATTTTACACTTTGTGTGTGTTGACATTCTGTATTTTAAGTGATTAAATTTTCCTAATATTGAATGTATTTCAATTCATTTGGACCATGAGCATTTTTGAATAGCCTAAATGTGTTTTTATAGGATAATTTCGAACACCGTGGGGAATGATTTTGACCACCATGGATAAGTTTATTGGATTTATACCTAAGATAAGTTCATAGAGTTTGGGTTTAGTTTTCTATTTTTTATAATCTTTGATATTATTTTAATACATAACATTAAATTTTTTTAATTCAATGATTTGTATTTATATTTACTCTTTCCTCTCTTTGATGGTTCTTGGTTTATTTTTCATTGAGGATAACTTGGTGATGATTTGATAACCCCCATAGAGATCGTGGTTACAATTGTAGAGGGTGAAAAAACAACATATTTTTATTCAATGTTATATTATTTGATAATTTTATATAATAAGTTATTTAATATGATGAAACTATCCAATTAATTTTAATTGGGTCATTGAATTGATTTATTAAATATTCAATGAACCCCAACATAATAAAGGTGATTAATCCATGAATAGAAGATTGTATTCCCCTCCTTCATTTATAATCATCCAAATAAAAATTTGATGTTATTTATTTTCATATCAAGAGGTCTATGATGATAAATTAGTTTCATTAATATCTTACTATGTTTATATTAAATAATATAATAAACTCATAGTGGTTAGATTTTATTTTCTTTTTATGTGAGTTCAAGTCACCCTTATTAGTTATATAATCATTAGAAATGGATTCCCATTTCTTTTCCCTTTCTATATTCCTTTACATTAAATTTTATTGTTGTTTCTTATTTAATATTTTAATTTTGTTAAGTTGTGTGTCAATGTAATGAAACTATCATGATGACTAAACATTTAGTAGAAATTTATCAGGTGGATTCCCTATTGTCTTCTCATTTGACCTATATTCCTATACTATTTTTAGTAGCATTATTGATTTTCATTAATGCACTGAAAATTATGAAATATAGAAATCAATTAGAGGTAACATCATTGTTAAGACCTATATTGTTATTCACACCATTTTTAGGGATCATCAGAATATATTTAATTAATATGGATCAATTTATTTACTTAATGAAATTCCTTCTCTCATTTTTTTCCAAATTATTGTTTTGGAATTTTATTATTTTGTTATTTTAAATTTTTCCATTTTATATTATTGGTTATTTTTTGTGGTGTGTAAGATATGGTAAATAATAATTATTTATTGTTATAAATCACCAATAAAGTATAGTGGGTATCATAATGATTATACTATACAAGAGATGCCTAATTGTACTGGGTTGTCACAAAATTTAAATGGTAGGAAGGATTCATATTCTAAATGATTTGGTGAATTATCACCCCAACAGTGGAATGAAATCTATGATCAGTCTTATGAATGATCTTTATAATTATGGAATAACTATGATGAATATTGGGATACATAGGATTAATAAGGATATGATTACATTCAAGTACCACTACAGTTATATTAGAAAGAGTGATTAATGGAATTACTTATAAATAACACAATACTTTTATAAGAAGAGGATGGATGAGAATAAAAAATAAATCATAGAACATTGATAAATAACTAATAAAATTACCAAATCTCTTAAATCGTTATTTTACCCAAGGAGTAATTAGTGTTTATATTACGTCAAAAGAAGTGTGGAATAAATAGTTTAAGAATAAGTGAATAAGGAAATAACATATGTGATTTTCTTAAAGAAAATGAGGAAGAGATAAAAAAGATCATTCAAGCCAATGAATATTCTAATTAATAACCCTTTGACTTTTCAATAAGTGGAATAAAACCATCCCTCAATCTATCAATTATATTATGAGGAATAAAATATGATGATGATACTCCTTCATGAAATTGTTGATGGAAAAAAATGATTGTTTGGTGTTTAGAAATAGTCAATTATGAAGTTATTCAAAAAGTTGAAGCAGTGGATGAGGAGTTGGAATTCTCTGAACTAGATGAAATTTTCAAAGAACAATATCCACCAACTCGAAAAGATTAAAATAATCCAAAAATAAAATGGAAATAAAAAAAATTAAAAAGGATGAGTCAGATAAAGATGTGGAGGATGAATCCCTGAAAATAGATAATACATTCTCTTAATTAGAACCAAAAATTCTGTAAAAATAGGAGAAATAATTTGGTGTAATTCAAGAAGTTATCCCAAAGTTAAAACCCAAGGGTAATACATAATTTTTTTGGTGTATGAGAATTATATGGTGTTATGGGAGTTTTATTAGATGAAGAACCTCCATAATTTTAAAAAATATAGATCGTTGAAAAATTTCAAGGATTTTTCCAAATATTCATTGAAGAGGAGAAATAGGAAGAGGTTGTGGAAGAATCAAGCTACACAATTTGGATAGACATTCATTTTAATATTCATTCCATTAAAATTTACATAATCAGGATTCAAATATAACTATTTATCAAGAAAAACATTGGAGGATGAAGTGTATATTTATACTATATAAGAAAATTTTAAAATTATTTCTCACCCTAAACTAGGTATCATTTTTCTTTTATCTAATTACATGATACTATGTAATGGTATACATTATACACCTTACAAAAAATCACATCATAATTTATTCATGATTTATTTAATATATCTGATGTAGTTCATGAAAATTATTTTCGGATAGGATGTATCCACATGGATTAATTCACATTTTTATTTTATCTAAATTTGTTGGAACTTAGTAATTTCACATATTTATTTTGAATTTTTATGTTTTATAAGAAAAAAAGAAATTTAAATAAGGAGAAGATGAAATAAAGAGAATAAAAAAAGAAAAAAAAGTATTTAGGGGTGTGAAATTATGAATTTATCACTATTTTACTCCACAGTTTTTGACCTTGTCACATTTTTAACAGAAAACAAATTGTTGAGTGATCTAAAATAAACTAAATTCATCCAAAATTCATGGACTATTTCATCTAATGATCACAAATCTAAGAGATATCAATAAATATTTTTTTTTAAAATTTGATTCATCATCACCATAAATTTTATAGATTTCAATGGAATTTTTGAAAGTAACATTCTAAATTCATCTATAGTGGTTTGAATATGATTTTTGATATGATTTAAATTATATAGGTTGATTATTAAATTATCTCATACAGTAGACACATAATTGATGCTCATTTCATGACATGATTGCCTAATATATAATGTTTCACATTCCTAAGATGGTGTTGAGACAATTTTATGAAATTTTATTTTTCATGAAATATTTTATTGAGAAATATTAGGGTTTTCACAACTACTAATTTTTTCTAGTTAGTATTATTGAAAAAAGGTGATTTTAAATATCATAAATATGGTTATGACCATAAATTTATTTTTAGCCTTTTTTACATTGAGAACTACCATATATTTGATATTTTGTGAAACACATAGAAACCCTATAATTCCTTGAAAACAATCCATATTAGAATCCTTTATTTTCTTCTAGCCCATATTCTTGTAGATTAATTTCATCATTACTTCATTTGATGTTTAAAAAATTAGTTGGGTGTTTCATGATACATTTATAATAAATTTACATTAGTTAGTGTGAGGTAGATATATATTAGTTATTCATGGAATTTATTTATATCTATTGGTGATTGTACTAAAATTAATGCCCTAATATTTTTAAAAAAATTAAAAAACAATACATGAGAATAAAAAGAAAACAAAAATTAAAAATTGTGAACAAGGGATACATTGGATTAAATTTCAACCAGAATCACAATATAATTTCTTATTATAACTATTATAATTTTAATTAGTAAGATATTGGTGTTGGTTATTACTGTGATTATGGATTCTAATCCTATGGATGTGAAAATTATCATTATATAGATTCCAATAAAAATATAACATAAAAAATTACGAGTAAAAAAGAGGGTTTTTATCACTTTTTACCATTTTATATTGTGTACCATATATAGAAGGAAGATCAATAAGTGAGGAATGATTTATTTTAATCGGGATTTATTGTGGTAACTATTTTATTATTATAACATTATTATAATTCATTTTTCATTAATAATTAATACATTCATTATTGGACATTAATTAAAAATTTATATCATATCCACCAACCATTATCATCACATTATGACCTTAAATGAAAATATCTCTTCATTATTGTGGTTTTATATCATTTTGGAGATATATAATACTTTAATTTCAATGGATAGTGTAAAAATTTCTAGATGTTGAGCATAACTAAAATCATAAATTCTTGAATGATGAGTGAAATGAAATTCTAATAAAGTAAATCATAAATGTAATGAATGTTGGTAAAAATAAATATTGTGGGTGAGTAAGAAAAATATCTTGTATTTTGAATAATATATCAGGCTTGACTTTGAACTTATTTATTTTTAATTTTTTCTTGTTTTAGAATGTTCAGGTAAAACATTTATCTGTGGCCACTATAAATTGAATATATCCCTTGTTGAGGTATGAACCCTTTTTATAAATGATCGTGAAATTTTTCTTTTGGTCACTAAAAAATGAGTGTATGGGAGTTTATATCTATATAATATATATACTCACTAATTTTATATGTCAATTTATTGAGGTTTGAATGTTAATAGTATATTTATTCTAGATTATATTGTTTTAAGCGTTTTGTGGTAGAACATTATTTGTTGATAAATATAAAAAAATTATGTTAAGAAATTAAAAAGGAATCTCAGGAAGCTGTATAGGGTCATTAAAGGACAAGTTTATTTATAATCAGATCCCAATGAATAAAAAGGAATATTCAGAGCGTAGGCGACACTTCACGAAAAAAAACAAAAAACAACATATTGTGATAATTTTTTGGTTAATCTAAAGAGGAAATTTATAAGGATGGAAATTACATTGTGGAGAACTGTTCATGCCATGTGTAGGGGTTGATTTATTATTTAAAAAAGTGATATGTACATTTTCTACACAAATAAAGCTCAACACACAATAGAAGTAATCTTCAAGAGTGATTTCAAGATCATCATAAGGGTCTCATTATACGGACTACATTTCACTACACCATGGTTCTACTGATCAAACATTAAAATAATTTTCCATTGTATGATTCTCTATTTACCCACACACCATAATATCTGTGTAGATTTATAATTTTACAATGATAAAGATATATTTCACACAAAGGGCATCAATTCATTCCTAGAACTCGATGAGGAAAATGTGTTTTGTATAGAATATCCTGATATTCGAACCAATAGACACTTGTCACATCGTGGTGATGTCGAGTTTCCAAATTTGAAAATATTTTGTTTTCACCTATCATCATGGGATTTCAATCCATGCCAACTTCTTGATTTAGAGAATGACATAAATGGATTTAAATAATAATTTCAACCACCCAGGGGATGATGTTCAAAAGATGAGTAACATTGACAATGGTTTATTCCATGGAGAAGTTCATATAGGTCAGTTTTCCTTTTCTATTTCTCAAATTTCTTATTTTGGTAATTATGAGTGTTATTTTATTTTAATTTATTAAAATTCTCCTCATATCAAATTAATTATAGATTATATGGTTATTTTATTATTCATCATCTTCTATTTCTATATGATGATTGGATAACTATATAATATAGTGTGGATTCGAGTGAAGAGGGATCGTACCAATATGTTTTTATTATATCTTCACTTGATTGACAAAATAATATAGTAAGTTTCATTATATGATGAGGCATTAAATTTCATTTTTTATAGGATCATTGAACAAATTTGTGTGATAATGAATGAACCCCAACATATCATAGGTGATTAATTATTGAACAACTTATTGGATTACCCTCTAAATTTTTTGATCAACATAATGAACTTTATTATTTTGGATTTCCCAATCAGGATACTCCAGATTCTAAAATAGTTCAAATAATAACTGAGCAAGATTCCATTCAATATATATAATTATGATCATGAAAATAATTTATTTACATATTTTGTGAGTGAATCCATGTCACCCTTCATAGTGAAACTACCTTAAAAGCCCATTCCCCTCTCTTCTTCTTTTCATTCTTAAATTTATTTTATTTTAATTTTTTTATTTAGATTAAATTTTAGTTTATATATGTTGTGTTTATTGATCCTAATAAGGTCATGATGACCAAAAAAATTTTCAAGAGTCAATACTCTGATTCCATATTTCATTTTGTGTTGACCTCAGTACTAACATTCATATACTAGAATTTATTAGAATTAGTGATTTGTATATCCATACACAAAAAATCTAAACATTGGAATTCATTTAGTGTTAAAGACATCGGTGGGTCCTCCCACCAATTTTTATCCATATTTTTAAAACATCATAAACTCTATATCATGGTATGATTTATATAAGGATACTTTTAACGACATCGGTGGGTCCTTCCACCAATGGTATTTATACACCTTATAAAAGAATGTCTTGTATAAAACAATATATTTCTAAAAGAGAGGATATTGAGATAAAGTCCTTTACCTCGAGTCTGACATGATCAGTTTATCCTTTAATATTTTGAATAATAAACTAATGTTAATTTATACTTTGTTGAGAAAATTTTTCAAGTTTATATTTCCTTTTATTTTACTTATTACCTGGTTATTATCGTTATACAATCATTTAAGTCAACAACGGTCGTTTTTTCAATATTTGGTACTTGAGTAAAAAATGAACACCTTATATTTACAAGTTGTCCATGTGGTCAATAGTATATTATCTTCATAATGATATTAATTATTTAGATTTCATATATATCATATATATCCAGTATATATATGTATTAATAATAGTATATATCATTTGGAGATAAGAAATGAAATTCACCATTAATGGAGACGGTAAGCCATACGTACGCATGAATGCTACTTTCATTTATATTTCATTTTTTGATTGAATAGAAACATAATGATACATATTTATATTATAATTCCAGTATAATATTAGATACAATATCATTAACTCTATCCTTTATACATCCCACATATGGCATAAATGAGTCATATTTGTTTGAGGGGCCGGTAGTCCGCACTTCCTCAAATAAAATTATCACGTTTTCCCATAATGGGAACCATAAGGATATGCTATAAATGGAAAATAGAGAAACATAAAGAAAAAATACACATAATTTATATCATATATAAATACCATGACATCATAATTTCCACCATGAGAGGCAGTAGGAGATAATCGAAAGATCATCATTTCGTGAGATGTTAGTTTTCCATCAATAGAAACAGTGTGTTCTTCACCCATTAGATGAATGTGTGTGTAAGTTTAGTTCAAATCATTCTCATAAAAACATCCTAGTATATATAGGATACTTTTTTTTATTAATGAAATTAATAAAAATAGGTTAGGTGTTGGAGAAGTAAAATAAATGAAAAGAAGTTATTCGAAACTTTTCCCTTTAATTTGGGTAACTCCCTTTGGATTGAACCGAACAGACATCATGAAGTGACTTATTCCTAAGGTAAAACTTCTAAGATGAAGATAAATATTTAGAGAGATTATTTGGGTAGGGTTTGGACGAGCCAATGGGCATTAGAGGCGTGAGGAATGAGTTATAAATGATGGATTTTCATAAGTGGGAGGAGGGCCTCTTTAGGAATGTGTGAAAATATTATTTTATTATATAATGATATTCAGTTTATAAAGGTCCAAAACTCTTTAATGTCAACTATAATATGACTAATGGTAGAACTATAATCATAAAATAATAATTGGATAGGTTTTGGATATTTTTTTAATATATATAATATTATTTATTTAAATCATTTATTAATGAGGTAAATACTGCATCAGTATTGTGTCATAAATATTTTATTTTATATTATGTCAAAAAATTATAAAAAAACTGCAATGATTTAGGAAATCATTTTTTCATTCCATTTAATATTTATAGTTGAAATGATGACTTATATAACTCCATGTAAAAGTTAATTTACACAAAGATATTTATTTTTGTCATTTTTTCCTTTACTTTTAGCTCATTAAAATAAAGTGTCATTCAAACTCCCATGTGGCCCCATGGGGTCCCAAAATCGACCCAAAAATACTCATAGTAAGATTTGTATCAAAAAAATATGATTAGGACATCTTTTAGGGTAATTTTATTTTATTATAGTAATACTTGTCTAACCTTATTTACCAGATTTATCTTTAACCATTGTAAATAAAATATTTACTAAAGTAAAAAATTCATAATGCCTAAAAATTAAAGTGAACTATTTACACAATTTGGACCTCCTCATTCCAAATATAGATTCTATTTTTCAAAATTCAAAGTATAGGTGTGGAAGAAGTTAATTTAAATTTAATTCCCGTTGTCAAAATAAAAGGGGTGTTTTTAAGAAATAATTACTATCATAATATTTAGAGTTGTTTATGTCTAATTTCAAATTGAAAATAGTTCCAATCACCAAAATTAGATTAAATGGTAAAAATATAATTTAATTACTCTTTAAACCCAATTAAAAAGATAATCTATCAATATAAATAAATTTTATTAAATGGATGTTTTGAATTAAAATACATCATTTTCCACATTTCATTAAAAATTGAATTTTATCAAAAAGATACTAAAAATTTAACCAAAGTAAATTTTTATATCCAAATTCTAAATAAGAATCTTATTTCTTCAAATAGAATATATAAAATAGACCAAAACTATATTTAAAGAGGGTTCTCCCTTAAAAGGAATTTAATTAAACTTTTAAAGTAAATAATGATTAAAAATAGATTCATTAACATTTTAAGTCTCAAAGTTTTATTGTATAAATGTAAAAACATTTAAAAAAATATGTATAATCATATTGTAGTTAGTTCAGTTCATTATCGCTAATTCAACGGTTAGGAATTAACTACCATTTAAAATTATAATATTATATTAGTATTGTGCTACGTAAGATTTCAAAGAAATTCGTTGTTGCATATCCGGTATGCCATCAAGAATATCGACCCCTTTAAAATAAAATTAATATTTAATTCACAAATATGAATAATTAGAAAAATGGATTATTTCTTTATTTACATGGGATGTTACATCCTTCCCCCCTTTTAAAATTATTTCCTCACAATTTTATTCACTCATCAAATAAATTGGGGTATTTATCCCTCATAGCACTTTCAAATTCCCACGTTACCTCATCAACAATATAGTTTTTCAACAAAACCATTACCTAGTAAATTACCATATTTCACAACACTTGCTCTCTTCAGTCAAGAACATAGACTGGTTGTTCCACTTAAGAGAGATTCTCTTATAACTGAACTCCCTCTAGAATTAAAACATGAGATGGATCGAACGTATACATTCTCAACATTTAAACATGAAAAAACTTGTGTACTTTAGGGGAAATTGGATGTAAAGCCACTTTGTACAAAACTGATCCCATTTTTCAAGGATTTAATAAGGTTCAATGAACCTCAGACTCAACATTCCCTTATTACAAAAAAGCATCACACTTTTCCATGGAGAAACATTAAGAAAGACGTGATCATCTATCACAAAAGAGAGATCCTTCCTTATGCTATCCGCATAACTTTTCTTCCTACTCTGAGTTTTTATCATTTTCTTCTGAATCCAATAAACCTTTTCTGCCATATCTTCTTCCAATTCTGGTCCCATTATCATTTTTTCACCTACTTCATCCCAAAAATATTATGTTCCACAAATATATCCATATAATTCATCAAATGGAGCCATTGGTATACTGGAATGAAAATTGTTATTATAAGAAAACTGAACCAAAAAAAAGATGTTGGTCCCAACTTACCTGGTAATCCAGTGAACAACCATGTATCAAATCATCCAAGGATTGAATTTTTTTTCTGACTGCCCATATGATTTAGGAATAAGCGTTGTACTAAAATTTAATTCAGTTCCAACGACTTCGGAAGGCATTTCCAAAAGTTAGAAGTAAATCTGGGATCATTATCAGATACAATGGAGAGGAGAACACATTATTATTGAATTATCACTTTAATATATAACCATGAATGTTGATTTAGAGAAAGTGTATCTTGAATAAGAATAAAATGTGCAAATTTAGTCAATTGATCAACAATAACCCAGATTGTATTGTTACCTCGATATGTCTTTGGGAATACCGCAACGAAGTCTATGGATATATTTTCCCATTTCCACTCTGTCACCGGTAAAGAATTAAGTATCCATTTTGGTAACTACCACTCTACTTTAACCTGCTAACATTTCATAAAATTCACAGTAAAATCAGAAATATTTCTTTTCATTCTATCCCATCAGTAATAATAAAAAGATCTCTGTACATTATAGTAGTTCCAGAATGAACCGAAAATGGAGAACTATAAGCTTTACCTAATAACTCATTCTTCAACTGTGAATCACAAGGCACACATAATCTTTTCCCAAACCTCAAAACATAATCATTGAAAACATTATAATCATTCAACTTACCCTATTGAACAAAGTATACCTTTTTTTTAAATCAGTGTCTTCCTTCTACACTGGAATAATTATTTTTGATAGAGATGATTTCACTGACACCTGAAACAAAAAAAAAGAATTTCCTACTCCAACAACTTCTATTCCAAATTTAATCAAATAAAAATCCAAAGGATCTCATTCCAAATGAAACATGGTTAATGTAGCATTAGTTTTCTGACTTAAAGCATCTGACGCTTTATTTACTTTTCCTGGATTGTAAAGGATTGTGAGATCATAATCATTGATTAATTCCAGAAATCTCCTCTATCTCATGTTCAATTCGCTCTGAGTGAATATATACTTTAAAATTTTTTGGTCAATATATGTTTCACTTTTTACTCCATAATAATGATTCCTCTAAATTTTTAAATAAAAAACAACAGAAAATAATTCCAAATCAGGTTTAGGGTAATTTAACTCATGTGGTTTCAACTAACATGAATCATAAGAAATTACTTGATCATTATTTATAAGGAAATATCCAATTTCTTTCAACAAAACATCACTGTAGATAACAAACACACCATTTCTAGAAGGAAATTCCAAAACTGGAGAATTCCCAATATTATGTTCAATTCCTAAAAAAATTGTCGCATTCTATTTTCCAAATAATCTTAACATACTTCTAAGTTATCTTAGTTAACGTGCTAGATAAATGTGGAAAATTTTCAACAAACCACTTGTAATAAATTTCCAAACCATGAATGAAATGGATCTCGGTTATATTTGGGGGTCATGGACATTCTTCAACTAATTTTTCTTTAGTAGGATCAACAGTTATGCCATTTTTTGAAATAATGTAATCAAGGAAATAAATTTGTGGTAACCAAAACTCACACTTGCTGAATTTCCCATAGAGTTTATTTTCTTTTAAGGTCTCCAATACAAAGCTTAAATGAATTTCATTCTCATATTTACTTTTAGAAAAATCCAAAATATCATCAATGAACACAACCAAAATCTTTACCAAGAACTCCGAAAAATTTCAATTAATAAGATCACTGAATACAGCTGGTGTATTGGTTAACCCAAAAGGAATAAAGAAAAATTCATAATGGCCATATCTAGGATGAAACGAGGTCTTCATAATATCTGGTTCTTTTACTTTCAACTTATGGCACCTCGACCTCTAGTAAATCATCAAAAATTTCTGAGGTTCCTGGAGGTGATAAAAAAATCATCAATATGAGGAAAATGATACATGTTCTTATTAATGATGTTATTTAATGCTCTACAATCAATACAATGTATCATTGAGCAATATTTCTTTTTAACAAATAAGACAGGATCACCCCATGGTGATGTGTTAGGTATAATAGAACCTTTATCTAATAACTCCTGAAATTTCTTCTTTAACTCTAAAAGTTTAATTTCAGTTGTTCGATTAGGGGGTTTTGTGTAACACCTCAATCTTCCACAGTATGCTTCTCTTCGAATAATACAATAGCGTGGGTTGTACTCTACATCGAGTTATAAAACAAAAAAAAACCAATCAAACTAGTCATTATGAATAGTAATGCACACTTTTTGAAATTTTATAAATTTTATCTTTCAAAATAGACTTCATTTTTTGATTCAGAATATTGAAATTAGCTTAGGGTGAGTTTTTTTGTATTTTTCGGAAATCATTAAATTTTTTATGAATAGTGAAAAACACTAAGTTATAGTTTAAAACCAAATTTTTATTTAAATAAAATTTTATTTTATTAAAATTTATTTTAGGTCAATATAGTCCCATAATACCTAAATATGTTCAATGTAATTCATTGGAGTTAGTTTATAATAATTCTTGATATATGAAAAGTTTAATGGACTTTTTACCGTCTTTTACCGACCTCCTAGGAAAATTTGCAATATCACATAAAACATAACTTTACCGCTCCTGTGAGTTGAATTTCAAAAATCTGAGAGACACGGTTGATATCAGTAAGAAAAATGTGGTTCAATAAGATGAAATTAATTTCTGGTGAATAGTAACTTTTTAATTTTATTTACAACCGTTAAAATTAAATATGGTAATTAAGCGTAAAAATGATATTATTATTACAGTAACACATGTCCGAATTCTATTGGATAAGTATATTTCATCCAAAAACATCCTTATGAATAAAATATGATCCTTTTTGGTCCAATTGGTTTAGATTAGGACACTTATTATTATTTAATTCAAAGAAGAGTTAAAAGAGTTAAAATTAATGTTTAATAACTAAAACAACTTTAATATAGGGTTATAAATAAGAAAAATTTGACTATAAATATTTATTTGAAATATAAAAATATGTCCTACATAATGGAATTTTATTTTATATTTTTTATTTATTAAATAATTTAATTTATTTATGACACAATGATGATGTGATAATTAACCAATTAATGAAATATTAAAATTATTGATATTATAAATATTCAAATAATTGTAATTTGAGACTTTTTATAAATTACACTAATTTTATAGATTGATATGACTTATTAGGTTTGGTTAGATGATTTTTGTTCAATGTAGTAATTCTGTTATGAATTTAGAAAAAACAAAATACCAAATAGTCTCAAAATTGACTTAAAAGAGTTTTTAAAACAAATATTATATTATTAATTGATATTTCATTCTTAAAAATCAAAGGATATGCCGAAAGACTTATATAATGATATTTGTATCATTAATGATCCACTTGGGGTTCTCTTGTAAGTATATTGTATGTTTATTAACCATATAATATAAAAATACAAAGAGACATGGTAAATGTCAAACTATTTAACTATGATTTAAATCTAAAAGATAAAGTTAATATAGTGACAAAAACCTATCTAAAACATATTAGTTTGGTGGTTTTCGAACCATCCCCAGATTATCCTTGAAATAATCTATTTTGGATCCATTAGAAATCGAAAATGATTTAATTATAAAATAATATTTCTAGCTTTTCCTTTGGTGTCGCTCAACCATCTTATAAAAGGGAACTCCCCCTTCCATTTAATTATCACCTACAAAGACATTTGGATCGACCAACCTCAGCCTAAATACCCTTTCAACTATCCAATATTTATCCTATAGGCCTTCCTTTATTCATAAAAACATCCTATGGTTCCATTTTGATCAAATCAAAAGGAAGAACCCGAAGAAGAGGTAAATATTTCATAACCTATTTCATGTTCCTTTCTTCTTCCACTTCCTTTTTCTTTCTTATTTCAATCCTAATATAATAACACCCGTATATTTTATATACATTGGGTTATTATAAATATTGTACAACCAAATTCATTATTCTATCCATCCTTTGAATGACATGTCACCATACGTGCGTACGTACGGCTTACTGTCTCCACATAGTGGTGTAATTGTTATTCAATACCTTATTATTTGGATGGCCATAATAATGATTTTTAATTGATGTAAATAATAAATATAACATAATAATGATTCTCTATATATGATATACTATCCAATTATAAATTATTTTAATATCGAAAGAGTGATATTGTCGCTCGTGGGTATGTACGGATTACCGTATCCATGAACACGATGAGATTCATTCCCCATCGTATCCATTCGAGACTAATTTTCAATAGATGATTAATAAAAATGTATAAATACTTGATATCATTATAGACATGAATAAGATACATCCCATTCATAAAAAATATGACTCACATTACAATGAATATAAAGGAAAATGAATCCGTGAACAAAAAAAACCACAATAATACTATGATATTATTAACAAAGCAATGTTAAAAGATCATATATGATATCATATTAATGTATATCATTATTTTATAATTTAATAACAAATTTTTCACCATTATAGAGGATTTTAACCTAACCTAGTCCAAGGAAAAGTACATGGTATGGGTTATTTCTAAAATCTGTTTATTATCCGAGGTTGTTTATACGTAATTATCGACTGGGACCTCTTTATCATCCACATCCATGTTTCTTAAAAATGTATTTCAAAGCATTTATAAAATTTACAAGACTCTGGGTTAATTTCATTTATACCCTTGTATGACTTTTATAAGATGTTTATAATGGAATCATTCCATCAGTTTCTAATCAATGTCCTTTATAATGTTTTCGACAACATTAAGGTAGGAATTGTTTTTAACTTATAAGGTGTGTGCGGCTATTTTCCGCCATTATAACTACATCGAAGCTTCCCATAAAAAATTATATGAATATTTTCAAAATAAATATTTTCTTTATAAATTATGTGACTCTTAAATGATTTCAAAATAAAAATATATATTTCTCTATAAAAGGTTTTGATTTCATCTATGTCAACATCATTTGATGAATTTTATTCTTATTTGAAGTTGACTTATTACGATACAAAATTCCATATTATATTGAATTATTTGTGATATGTTTGACTGTGGATGTGTTATTTTTATACCATTCATGGTTTATGGATAATTTATTGACATTTCGTATGCCAGTTTTAATACAAAAGATTATGTTATGTTTAAACTTTTTCATATGAGTAATGCATTAAACTTAGTTGGTGATGGTTGGTTCCCTCTATTTCTCTTAGATGCATCGGTAGGTCTCATGAGACAAATTGATTAATAGGCTCAAGGCCATAAAAAAATCTTATTCGTAGTCTTGGCACAAGGCCTTGACTATGTGGTTATGAATGTCTAGAATTATGTATTCCATCATTATGAAATTGGCTATTGATATTTCTTGGGATTATTCGACTTGTAGAATATCCATGTGAGTAAGTAAATTGTATTATTTGATTTAATATTTTCCATATTATGATAATGTTTATGTTTAATAGGCTATTGTTTTGGACTTATACATTGCCTTAAAATATTTATGTTTAATTAAGAAATATTCTTTTATATTGTTATCTTTACTGAGCATCTGAGCTCACCCCTTCTTATGTTTTATTTTTCCCAGGATGCGAAGAAGTATAATATGAATGAACTACAGGGATATTCTATGGGATCTCAGTGTTGTCTATGGAAACAATGATATTTTAGTTTTCCATTTTATGATGTAATGTAAACCATATGAATGTAACTAGTATGTCCAAGGCTACAAAACTAATCAGTCTTTCAAAACTTGATCTATTGTGATCATGCCAATATAATGTTATAATGCACTGACTTGGGGTAACTAGGGTCAGGGAATTACAGTTGGTATCAAATGAAGATTAGTTAAAACCATGGAATATAGATTTAGTTAATCTTTGATTAGAGAAAATTACCATAAGATATATTTTAGTATAAGTATAGAAGAACTTCCTTGTATTTTGGTATTATATAGATTTTGTGAGTTTTCCAAGAAATACATCTCTGTCTGGATATGAGCAGATAGAGATGGCTCTGGCGTAGATGTACCTATGGGTAAAACCCGAAAACACCACTTTGAGCTAGACTCGAACGGGAACTGGTGAACGACAATGGGCCTTGCTGCACTCTTGGTTACGAAACTCCCGGAGGATATGCTTTGGATAATTTTCATTTTCTTTACAAACCGTTATGAAGGGTTTATGAGTATATAATTCTTCAAGGAAATCATTTTTTATGATTAGGGATTATATCAATAAACGGTTCAATTTATGTAAAGTGTTTTACAAGTTTGGAATTAAGTATTTCGATTCATAAAAAAATCTAGTTTATGAAATTGTTTAGAAATGGTTTCTAGTGGAAGGAATGGAAACCATATCAATGAACACACTTAATGTAAGGATTACCCTCCTGGTCAAGATAATTATAGAGGAGCTGGTGATACAACTGGTGCTGATCAGCTTATCACTATACTGGGACAACTCACTAAGGATACGAATAATATCCTTACCAGTACTGGCACCCTAATTCACATCATGTAGGATAAATGTTAGATCACTTCATGAGGAAAAAACCACAAACATTCAATGGTGTTACAAATCCACTAGTATCTGAGTAATGGATAAATTCCATAGAGATAATATTCAATGCCTAGATGAGTAGAGAATGGGAAAAAGATGTCATGGTAGTTTACTGCCTCACTGGAGATGCTAATCAATTGTGGTCATTGATTCAAAACAAAAAGGAAGATGTTGAAGTATCAAATATTGAATGGGGGAGTTTAAATATATTTTCTTCTAAAAATACATTCCTTGTGAACATCGAGCAGATATGGAAATGCAATTTTTGAGTCTGAGGAAAAAGGAAAATGAGAATGTCGCAATGTTTGAGGAAAATTTTACAAGGTTATCAAGGAATTTTTCATATTATATATGTAACACAAGAAGTAAGATTGATAATTTCTTTGATGGGTTAAAACTATTTCTCCATTGAGCATTAGTCTCACAATCCTTCTTGACGTATTATGATATTGTCTCATGTGCTATCAAGATTAAAAAAAAATTCTCTAAGTCTTACGACTTTAATGAAAAGAAAGAGCAGAAGAGATCTACTGAACACTTTGGAAATGGAAATAGGGAGAATAAGGGAAGAGTTGAATATCCATCATGTAGTAAATGTGGGCAGAAAAACCCTGGTACATTCCTGAAGTAAATGGGAGTCTATTACATGTGTGGTGAAAAAGGACACAATGCACATGATTACAAGAAAAAGAAAGAGGTTGTTGATGTGGAATGATACAATTGTAGAGAAAGGGAGCATTATAAAAATGAATGTACTAAGAATTAGGGGAACTTTACTCAGAAATGGACAAGGGATCAAGGCCAAGCTTATGCTATCACTACTACTGAGGTTGAATCCTTGAATGACGTGGTGGCATGTAATTTAATGGTTTCCTCAAGTTTAGAAAATTCTTTATTTGATTCTAGATCATCGTATTGTTTCATATCTTCTCAGTTTTCTATGAAAAATAGATATTTCCAATTTTATTTGACAAGGGAGTTTTCATTCAAAACACTTATAGGATGTATCATCGTAGCAATGTTTTTATAATCAGTTCCCATTTGAGAATATAAATGTTCATTATATGCTAATCTCATCTAGATACCCATGATTGAATTTGATTTATTCCTAACTATAGATTGGATTTTGGACTGGGATGTGAATATTTATTGTAAGAAGGAGGATAATTGTTTTGATGACGATGATAAAAAACACCTTATATTTAGAGTAGAAATGTCACCATCTGATTATTATATAGATCCACCCGCAGTATCTCAACTAAAATCTATTATTGGGGAGGAAGAGAATGAAACAACTATGGGTGTGGAAAATAATTTTCAAATAGAAGATGTACCTATTGTGAATGTTTATATTGATGTATTTCCATAGGATTTACCTGGACATCCTCCAGAACGAGAAATTGTGTTTTCTATTGATTTAATTCCTCGTTCAAGCCCTATATCAAATACCACTTATAGAATGTCCACTGAGTAATTAGTGGAACCAATGAAAAAAATGATAAATTGAGTAATAAGGGATTTCTTCACCTTATTTTTTTTTCATGGGGAGCCCATGTACTTTTTGTTAAGAATAATGATGGATCTATAAGGTTGTGAATTGACTACAGGGAGATTAATTCTATAACAATAAACTACAAGTATCCCCTACCGCGCATTGAAGATTTATTTGACCAAATGCATGGAGCTCAATACCTTTCAAATATTGACCGTCGTTCTGGATACCATCAGTTGTGCGTGAAGAAGGAAGACATTCCAAATATAGCATTTTGAACCAGGTACGGGCATTAAGAGTCTACAATAATTCCTTTTGGATTGAATAATGCACCCTCTATCTTCATGGATCTAATGAATGGAGTTTTCAAAGAATATCTCGATGATTTTTTGTGGTATTTATTTGTGATATCTTGGTATTCACTAAAATCTACGAAGATCATGAAAATCACTTGCGCATTATCTTGAAGACACTTTGAAGACATGAATTATATGGGAAGACTAGCAAGTGTGAATTCTGGATTCAGGAGATTTATTTTTTTGGACATATTGTCTCTAAGGATGGAATCTCTGTTGATCCTTCAAAGACAAGATCAATCCAAGAATGGCCATCACCGACGAGTATAACTGATGTATGTAGTTTTATTTGTTTAATAGGTTATTATCGGGGTTTTGTCTTGAATTTTTCCCGATTGGCTATCCATTCAACCAAGATCACATGTAAAGGGGCGATTTTTTTTTGGAAAAAATATTGCAATGAATGTTTTAAAGAATGGAAGTTAAGATTAGTGAATGATCTTATGTTGACTCTACCATCGGGGAATGATGGGATTGTTATTTATAGTGATTCTTTAAATAAAGGACTTGGTTGTGTGGTTATGCAGAATGATAGGGTTATTACATATGCATCATGACAACTACAAATTCATTGGAAGAACTATCCTACTCATGATCTTGAGTTAGAAGCTGTAATATTTGCATTGTAGATATGAAGACATTATCTCTATGGTGAAATTGTGGGATATATAACGATCATAAGAGTATGATGTATATTTTCTTGCAGAAAGAACTCAACATAAGGAAAAGGCGGTGGCATGAACTACTCAAGGATTATGATTGAACTATACACTAACACCTAGGGAAGTCAAATAATGTTGAAGATTCATTGATTAGAAGGGATCATGGAGTTCTAAACAAGATGAGAGTTGAAAAGGATCCTATATACATGTACCTAGTAAATTTGGATATGGGAATAACCATGGAATGTGAAACACCAACACTTTTTCAAATGTTTTCCAAATCAACTTTACTGGAAAGGATAAAGAGTACTCAAAAAGGTGATGAAGAGTTTCAAAAGAAGATTAAAGCTGTGAATGATGAGAGATTGAGTGACTTTGTGTATGAAGATGGAATTTTGAAATTTTGGAAGAGACTTTGTGTTCCCGATATACCTGATCTAAAAAGATAATTATTGGATGATTCTCATAGTTCCAATTTCCCGATACACCCTGGGAGCACCAACATTTATTGATATTTGAAGGAAATTTTTTTGGGACAACATGAAGAGGAAGATTTCTGATTTTGTGTCGAGATGTATGGATTTTTAACAAGTGAAAGCTGGATGGCATGATCCTGGAAGAGTCTTGAACCTCTTCCCATACCTGAGTGGAAAAGAGATAATATTATGAAAGACATTGTCATTGGACTACCAAAGACTCCTGGAATGAACGATCCAATATGGGTCATTGTTGATCCATTTACCAATTCGGAACATTTTCTTTCTATAAGAGAATATTTACAACTTGAACAATTGTCAAGACTATATATTAATAATGTTCTAAGTCTTCATGAAGTACCAATATCAGTTGTTTCTGAACATGATCCATGTTTTATATCATGATTCTTGAAAATTATTTTGAAAGCCCTGGATACTGAACTTATTTTGAGAACTTATTACTACCCTTAAACTGATGGACAATTAGAAAAGACTATTCAAACCTTAGAAGAGAGGGTGAGATCCTTCTCAGAAGACTTTCAAGGTATGTGGGATAAATATTTACCTCTGGTAGAACTTTCCTATAATAATAGCTTCCATTCATGTATTCAAATGGCACCATTTGAAGCGTTATATGGAAAAGATGTCACACACCAACTTGTTGGGATGATGTTGCTGAATGAGTACTCGTAGGCCCATAAATGGTGGAGGAAAATATAGAAAAGGTGATGCTAATCCAAAACCACATCAAAGAAGCTCAATGTAGATAGAAGACCTATGCTGATAACCGAAGGAAGGATTTGTAATTTAATGTAGGAGATCATGTTTTCTTGAAGGTATCTCCATGGAAGGGTGTTATATGATTCATTACGAAGGGTAAATTGAGTCTCAGTTACATCAGAACTTTCAAAATTCTAGAACGAATTGGTGTTGTAGGTTACCATTTGGAAATGTCGCCGAGTCTCTCGAAAGTTCACGATGTATTCCTCGTATCACTGTTGAGAAAATATATGCCTTACCCGACACATGCACTCACCTATGAGGAAATAGAACTAGAACACAATATGTCTTATTGTGAAGAGCCTATCAAGGTTCTTGATACAATAGAACAAGGGTTGAGAAACCAGACGACTCATCTGGTAAATGTTCTATGGAGAAACCATAAGATGAAAGACGTGACGTGGTATCCTGAGGAACATATGATGAAGAACCACCCATGTCTTTTTACGCAGTAATACTCTAGAAATTTCACGGATGAAATTATTTGAAAGAGAGGAGAATTTAACACCCCAAGATTCCAAGGTACGCTTCTCTTTGAATAATACAATAGCGTGTGTTGTGCGAAAATTTGAGTTCAAACACACCACAACCAATCAAAGTATCTGTTATGAATAGTAAAAGATACTTTTTAAAATATGATAAATTTTATCTTTCAAAATGGACTACATTTTTCGATTCGGAATATCAATGATTATCTAAGGGTGAATTTTTCGTATTTTTTTGAAAACATTAAATTTTAGATGAATAGTGAAAAACACCAAATTATAATTTAAAACCGAATTTTTATTTAAATAATGATTTATTTTATTTACATTTATTTTAGATCAAAATAGATACATAATACCTTTATATGTTCAATTTAATTCATTGGAGTCAGTTTATAATAATTTTGGACATATAAAAATTTTATTAAACTTTTCACAGTTTTTTACAATCTCAAAAGAGAATTTGAAAATTCACATAAAACTTAATTTTACAACTTCTGTGAGTAGAATTTAAAAAATTCAACAGACACAATTGTTATTAGTATGAAATATGTGGTTCAATAAGATGAAAATAATTTGTGGTGAATAGTAATTTGTTACTTTTATTTACCACGGTTAAATGTAAATATGGTAATTAAGGGTAAAAATGATATTATTATTACCCTAACACTTTTCCTAATTATATAGGATAAGTATAATTCGACCTAGAAAAACCATAGTAATTAAATATGATCATCTTTGGTCCACATGGTTTAGATGAGGACATTTATTATTATTTAATTCAAAGAAGAGTTAAAGAGTAAAAATCAATGTTTAATAACTAAAAAATATTTAATATAGGGTTATACATATGATAAATTCGACTATAATAATTCATTTGAATGATAAAACGATTTCCTACATAATGGTATTTTATTTTATATTTTTTATACATTTAATAATTTAATTTATTTATGACACAATGATGATGTAGTAATTACCTAATTAATGAAATATTAAAACAATTGATACTATAAATATCCAAATAATTGTAATTTGATAGTTTTTGTGAATTAAACTAATTTTGAAGGTTATAATGAAATATTATTATTGGTTAGGTGATTTTTTTGAAGTAATAATGTTGTTATGAATTTTGCAAAAACAAAATACCAAATAGTGTCAAAATTGACATAAAAGAGTTTTTAAAACAAAGGTTATATTATAAATTGATATTCTATTCCTAAAAATCAATGGTTCAGCCAAAAGACTTATATGATGATAGGTGTATCATTAAATAACCACATGTGATTCTCTTGGATGTATATAGTATGTTTATTAACCATATAATATAAAAATACAAAGAGGCATGGTAAATGTCAATCTATTTAACTAAGAGTTAAATCTAAATGATAAAGTTAATATAGTGATCCAAACATGTCTAAAACCAATTATTTGAGTGTTTTTCTACCCATACCCACCTTATACATTTAATAATCTATTTTGGACACATTAAAAACCGAAAATGGTTTTATTATAAAATAATATTTCAAGCTTTTCCCAAGGTACCCCTCAACCCTTTTATAAAAGGAAACTGCCACATCTCTCTAATTATCACCTTCAAATCCATTTGGCTTGGTTTACCTCTATCCAAATACCATATCAACAATTCTACCTTCATCCTTGTGGCCTTAATTTAGTCATAAAGCCAACATAAAGAGCTCTTTTGATCAAATCAAAAACAAGAACCTGAAGAAGAGGTAAATATTTCATCACCTCTTTCAAGTTCCTTTCTTCTCCCACTTCCTTTTTCTTTGTTGTTTCCATTATAAAATAATAACTCCCTTATATTATATATATGTAAATGATATTATAAATATGGTACAACCAAATTCATTATTCTATCCATCCTTTGAATGACATGTCACCATACGTGCGTATGTACGGATTACCGTCTCAACGTCATGGTGTAATTGTTTTTCAATACATTATTATTTGGTTGGTATAATAATGATGTGTAATTTATGTAAATAATAAATATTTCATAATAATGATTCTGAATATATAATATACCATTGAATTATATATTATTTTAATAACAAAAGAATGATATTGTTGCTCGTGCGTACATACGGATTACTGTCTCCACGAACACGATGAGATTCATTCCCCATCATATCAATTCAAGAGTAATTTTCAATATATGATTAAAAATAATTTTTTAATAATTGATATCTTTTTGGATATGAATATGATACATCCCATCCATAACAAATATGAATCACATAATAAATAATATAAAGTAAAATGAATCCGTTAACACCTGAAACAACGATAATACTAAGATATTATTAACAAAGAAATGTTAAAAGATCATATATGATATCATATTAATGTATATGATTATTGTATAATTTAATAACAATTATTTCACCATTATACAGGTGGTTAACCTACCATCGACCAAGGAAAAGTACATGGTAAGGGTTAAGTATACAATATCTTCATTATCCGAGGTTGTTTATATGCAATTATCTACTCGGACCTCTTTATCATTCACATCCATGTTTCTTAAAAATGTATTTTAAAACATTAATACTATTTAGTTGACTATGGGTTCAAGTAATTTATAAACATTTATGACTTTTATAATATGTTTATAAATGAATCATTTCATTGTTTTCCAAACAAGGTCTTTTAAAACCCTTTTGACAAAAATAAGGTAAGAATTTTTTTTAATTTATACTGCGAGTGCGGCTATTTTCTGCCGTTATAACATCATAGAAGCTTCCATTACAAGTTTATTAGAATATTTTCAAAATAAATGTTTTCTTTATAAATAATGTGAATCTTAAAGTTTTTCAAAAAAGAATGAAATATCTCTCTAAAAAAGTTTTTATTTCATCTATGTCAATATCCATTGATGGATTTTTAGATAATTTGAAGTTGATTTATTATGATACAAAATTTCCATATTGTATTTAAGGTTTTGTGATACGTTTGACTATGGATGTGTTAATTTTATACTATTCATGGTTTATGGATAATGTATTGACATTTCATATGCCAATTTTAATACGAATGTTTATGTTATGGTGAAACCTTTTCATATAAGGAATGAATTGGACATAGTAAGTGACGAGTGGAGCCTGCTACAGTCGTCAATGCATCAGTAGGTCTCATTAGATGAACTAGTTTCTTGGGATAAGGCCTTGAAAAAATCTTATTTGTAGTCTTGGAACAAGGCCTTCACTATGTGGTTATGAAATTCAGGTATTATTCATTCCACCATTATGAATGTGGCTATTGATATTTCATGTGAGTATTTGACTAGTAGAATATCCATGTGAGTATGTAAATGGAATTATTTGATTTTATATTTTCCATATTATTCTAAAGTTCATGTTTAAAAGGATTTTGATTTAATATTATACATTTCCCTAAATATTTATGTTTATTTATGAAAGCTACCACTACATTTCTATCCTTGCTGACTATCTCAGCATACCCCTTTCAATGTTTTATTTCTCCTAGGATGCGAAGAAGTATATTATGAATGACCTTCATAGATAGTCTATGGGATCTTAGTGTTGTCTATGGAAACAATGTTTTTCTAGTTTTCCATTTTATAATGTAATGTAATCCTTATGAATATAACTAGTACTTCCAAGGATACTAAACTAATAGGCCTTTTTAGACTTTATTTTTTGTGATCATGACAATGTTAGGTAATAATGAACCAACTCGGGTTAACTAGGGTCAGGGCATTGCATTTTAAAATTGAATTAGCATTAGGAACTAAGAAAATAGTAAATTCAACTTATTGATGAGGTATAATACCAAGAAACTCAAAGGGAAAAACATCAAGGTACTCATTTACCACCAACACATCTTTAAATTCAGCAGTTCCTTTATTTTCAACAAATGTGCAATGTAACATTCATTTCCATATTAAACTAATTTCTCAGCTTCCTGATATGTTATCAAAAGAAAGGGTTCGTTCTTGTACACAAACTGAAAATATTTCTGAAAAGAAACCACTTTAGCTCTGCAGTCAATCTTATCATGATAAATAGAAATCCAATCCATAACCAAAATAATATCAAACTATACTAGAGGGAAAAAATATGGTTTGCAGGTATATTTATCCCCCACACAAGGACAAGAAAGTTGGTATGTTTTTTTGTCTCAAAATTTCCTCCATTATTTTTTACCATATGTTCTGTATTCATATCTTGAGATGGAATACCAAATTTACTAGAAAACCTCTCTGAAATGAAAGTATGAGTAGACCCTAAAACAAACAACACATTTGAAAAATATGAAAAAACAAACAATGAACATGATACTACGTCATTCGATTGCCCAACATCTTCTAATTCAGTTTCAAACGATTCATCCACCCACTTCTACTTGTATTTTAGATGTTTTCCCTCAATTGAGTTCTTCGTTGGACACTCATTTGCCTAATGAGCCATTTCATTACACTTAAAACATTTTTCTGACTGAAAATCATATTTTTTCTTACCATTACCTTGATCTTTTTCAGGGAAATTTCAAGCCTTATCTCCCCATTTTACCACATCGGTATCACATACCAAAATTAAAAAGATATTCTCTGACATGCTTTTTTCCACAATTTTCACAAACTAAAAACTTAAGTTTCTTACCATCATACTTTTTTGAAGAGTTCATCCCTTTTTCATGCCACCTCGACCTCTTATTATGTTTTTTGTCAAATAACACCTAATCATCAACAAACTTTATTTCCACCTTCTATGCACAATTAACAAGTTTTTCATAACATTTGAACTCACTTGAAGCTAAATCCCTTCGATACATTGGCTTTAATCCTGAGTAAAAATGGTTTATTTTACTGTCAAGATATTGAATAAAATTTGATGCATACCTTGCCTATCGAGTGAATTTTTCTTCATAAGAGGCCACTGAGTCATCCTCCTACCTCAATTCTAGGAATTGTTTTTCTATCCAAAGACGAACCACCTAAGGAAAATATTTCTCATGAAACATAGCTTTGAATTATTCCCAATAAAGAGCATCAATGTCCCCACTATCCCTGATATTTTTCACCATCTACCACCCCTGATCATCTTCACCTTCGAAACTGTAAATATAAATACTATCCTTTTGAGGTTCTGAACACCCCATGACATTAGAAATTTTCTCCAGTGCTTTAATCCACCCTTCTGCTAGCACGTGTTCAGATGATTCTTTGAATGATAGAGGATATTTCCTTAGGAAATTCTCCACTACGGACATGTTCCTCTATGGTTGATATTGCAGATCTTGTGCATGGATAACACCACCACTTACAACTTGAGTCAACTGTTCCATAAATGCAACAAACTATTAATTTCTAATTCTAACCATCTTTGGTTGCTAATTTAGAGGGTTGTTTTCCTCCTGATGTTTTCCCAACATAGCTTCTCTGTTTCCACTAAGGAAACCCATAATGATCACTGAAATATCTTAGGCGAAGCAAGATGGTAATCTGTAAATGCTATATCATTTCTATCATAACATAAACTAAAAATAATTTATGCATATTAATTTTACTATATTATAACTCCTAATGTTGTCTAAACAGACCTCTGATACTAGCTATAAAGACCCGACCTTAATCATTACATAATATTGAATTAAATGAATAATTCACATATAGTATCTCTTCGGTTATAGATTTTTAGTGAATTAGGCCATAAATATTACATTACATCTCAAAAATAAAAAGTATAAACTTATACTTAGTTTCCATTTCTTTCACAAAATTAAAACACTTTGAAAAAACGGTCACGTCTAGTTCCACATTTTATACAACATGACTTTTCCATGATTACAGTGTTGACCCTATTCCTCAGTAATTGCTGTGAAAAAAATTTCAAAACTTGGGATGAGCATAAAAATCTTAGTAAGGGTTATAAAATAAATAATGAAATCATTAGTCCATAAATACATAAAAAATGTAAACTCTTTAACATACCTCATGAAATAATAAAATTTATGAATAACACATTGAAATCATAAATCATAAATGCAGCATGTGGCGTCTATATCATAATTACTTTTTAGCTATAATATCTACATAAGGAGTTATGTTGGAATACTCATCACAGTATATTCACTAAATCTCATAGGAGAAACATTCACATTCACCTCTGTCATGTTATCCAATACATTTGTGAGCTATATCGGGCTCACCCACCCTAGGATTATCACAGAACCACCAATATACATAAATAATGCCCGATGAACAAAATTTAATCATAACACATAACATAAGCCTAAACGAAAGACAACATTCCCAAATTGAAATCACAATTTAACTTTTCAAGATATTAAAAAAGATATTGAAATAATAAATCAAAAAAACCATTTTCAATACCAAATACATAAAATATTCTATGGTATTTATTTTTCATTTAAAAACATTACAGCTTGTTAAGAAATCCAATGATCTAGTAATAATCGCTGTGGTGGAAAGGTCGTTGTCACTAATTACGTTAAAAAGAAACATTTTTTTTTCATTTAGTAAAACTCATTATAGAAAAATATTCCATTTGAATGAAATAAAAAAGTCAAATGTGTTTATACACCATATAAAATAAATTCATTTATAAAACAAAATATGCCTCAATGAAAGGAGATTGAGATTATGTCCCTTACCTCATGTCCGACATGATCCGTTTGTCCTTTAATCTCCTGAATATTAAAAAATATTAAATTCCTACCTAATTAAGAAACATTTTCATTTTTATTATTCCTTTTATATCACTTATTACTTTTTTATAATAATTATGCAATCATTTATGTTAATAACAGTCATTTTTTCGATATTTGGAACTTGAGTCAAAAATTAACACCTAATATTTAAAAGTTGTCCATGTAGTCAATAGTCCATTATATCCAGAATGATATTAATTATTTAGATATCGTATATATCATATATATTCATCATATATATTTATTTATAATATTACATAACATTTTGGGATACTAAATTAAATGCACCGTTCATGTAGATGGTAAGTCGTACGTACACATTAACTCTACATTAATTTCTATTATGCATTTAAATGGAATAAAATCATAATAATACATTGTTATAATATAATTATAATATAATATCATATATAATATCATTAACTACAACCATTATACATCACACATATGTTATTAACGACTCATATCACTTTGAGGGAGTGGTAGTCCGCACTTTCTCAAATGAAATTATCACGGTGACCAATAATGGAAACCATTAAGGTATGATATCAATGAGACATATAGAAGAATAAATAAATCATAAACATAATAAATATCCTATATAAATAAACATCCATAATAATGTCCAACATGAGTGGTGGTAGGAGATAATTGAACAATCATCGTTTCGTGAGGTGTTAGTTTTCCATCCACAAAAACAGTATGTTCTTCACCAATTAGATGGAGGTGTGTGTAAGTGTCATTCAACTATTTCTCATTAAAAAAACATATTATATTGAGGATACTAGTTCTGTTATAATATAATGGAATAAAAAGAGTTTATGTGATGGAGAAGTAAAATAAATGAATAGAAGTTTAGAAAAACTGTTACCTTAATTTGGATAACTCCATTTGGTTTGACCCAAAAGGACTTCTTGAAATAACTTCTGCATAAGTTATGGATTTTAGATGGAATAGTGGGATCATGAAAGATTATTTTATCTAGGGTTGGATGATCCAATGGGATTGAGAGGTGTGAGTAATGAGTTATAAGTGAGGGCTTTTTATAAGGGGGAGGAGGTTCTCTTTAGGAATGTGTGAAAATATTATTTTATTAGATAATGATATTCGATTTCTAAAGGTCCAAAAAAAATTAAATTAAAAGATAATAAGACTAATGGTCGAAATAAAATCTTCCAATAATAATTGGATAGGTTTTGGATATTGTTTTAATATTTTTAATCTTATTTATTTAAATCATTTATTAATGAGGTAAATACTGAATGATTACTGTGTCAAAATTAATTTAATTTATTTTACTTATAAAAATTATAAAAAATTACCATGATGTAGGAAATAATTTTAAATTTCCAATGAATACATATAGATCAATGGATGACTTATATAACCACATGTAACAATTAATTTATAAAAACATATTTTTATGTCATTTTTTCCTTTTCATTATGTAAATTTAAATACATTGTCATTATCACTCCCAAGTGGCCCCATGGGGTCCCAAAATAGTCCCAATGATGGTCATGGTCAGATTTTCATCAGCCAATAGGATTAGGACATATTTTAGGCTAATATTATATTATTATTGTAATATATTTTAGCCTTATTTACCAGATTTACCCATTAACCATGGTAAAAAATATATTTACTGATGTAAATATTCATAATGTCTAAAAATTAAAGTTACCTATTTACAAAAAATGGACCCCATGATTCCATATATGGAATCAATTTTTCCAAATTCAAAACAAATAAGTGGCATAAATTAATTCCTACTGTCAAAATAAAAGGCGAGTTTTTATGAAATAATAACTATTAAAAGATCGACACTTGTTTATGTCCAATTTCAAAGTGATACTAATTCAAATAAAAAATATATATTAAATAGTAAAAATTTAATTTAATGAAACTTTAAATACTACTAAAAATATAATCTAACCATATAAATAAATTATATTAATAGGCAGTTTTGAATTAAAATACTACATTTTTCACTTGTAATTAAAAATTGAATTTTATCAAAAAAATACAAAAAATTTACTGAAATTAAATTTTGATGTCTCGATTCTAAAAAAAATTATTTAGTCAAATTGATCATATAAAAGTGACCAAAACTACATTTAAAGAGGGTTATCCATTAAAATATGGAAAATTAACCTTTTAATATAAATAATGCTTAAAATTAGATTCATTAACATTTTTAGCCTCTACGTTTTATTGCATAAATGTAACAAAATTGAAAATATGTATAATCATATTGTATTTAGTTCATTTCATTCCCGCCAATACAACGTCATGTCATTAACTACCGTTTAAAATAATAATATGTAATTATTATTCTGCAACGTAAGATTCCAAAGAATCTCGTTGTTGCGTATCGGGTACGCCATCGAGCATATCAACCCCTTTAATGTAAAATTAATGTTTAATTAAAATAAATGAATAATTATGAAAATTTATAATTTAATTATTTACCTGGGATTTTACATTTATCTTTAAATTATTATAAAACATCAGTTATTTTTCTTCAATTATTTCAAATATTGTATTTTAATATCTTTAATCTATTAATTATGAAATATCATCCATTAAATATTACCAAAATAATTTTTTTAATATGTTACTACATTAAAATATGGGGTTTTCAAACACTATTTTTTCATTTCAATTATCCACTTATTCTATTAAAAAATTTATGGAATATTTAAAATTATCCATAAATCACTATTTTATTTACAATAAAATTTTTTTAAACCATAAACATTTAGTGATTTTCAAAATTTCTATAAATTATTTTTTAAAACTTCTCTCGCCATGGTGGTTTTAGGATATAATTTTGAAAGATGATATCTTGATAAGGATCTATGAAAAGTGAATCATTCATACACTATTGAACTACTTTACCTCAAGAATTATATTAGAACAACGAATTTTTTCCATTAAAAATATAACACAATATTTTTGGAGATAATAAACCATATGACGTCAAAAAATTACATGAA
The DNA here is from genome assembly GCA_963277665.1 of Viscum album. NCBI lineage: Eukaryota > Viridiplantae > Streptophyta > Magnoliopsida > Santalales > Viscaceae > Viscum > Viscum album. The sequence continues at coordinate 157,854,408 of OY728138.1, forward strand.
TAATTCCTATTTGACAAATCAATAACAGATGATAAGAAATGAAATTAACGGAATAATAATAATTTAATGATTATAAAAAACATTATGTAGGTGAAAATAATTAATATAATTTCCTTATTTAGAAGGGTAGCTGACATTCATGGTGAGGTTGGACATAATGTAACTGATTTTTCTGTAAAATATTTACTCTAAATATTTTAATGTTTTCCTCTCATATATTTCTCCTCTATATTCATATTCATTATTTTGTGTGATAAATTTTCTTATAATTAATTATAAGAATTATTAAGTTCATTTGAAATTGGAATTGAACTTATTTACAAAATTATCAATGATATTTGTTTCTAAATTTCCACATGGGAGATTTTCTATATTTTAAAAAAGTGATCAAGTAATATACTTTCAAATGATTTTTACATGGTCACATCTTCCTTCTATTATATTTAGTTTTCTTTATAAATATTTATTTTAATGTTTCGATGGTTTTACAATGTAATTTATATTCACATTATTTTCATAAAAATATTTCTTTTGAAAAAAAGTTTGAAAAAATAATAAATGTGTTTCATCTTATTTTTAATGGTTAACTAAAAATATCATGCTTATGGTTTCAAATGAGTTTGATGGGTATATAAATCCTTCTATGTGTTTTAATTATATAATGGTTCTTTTATATTTAATATGATGATGGGTGGGTTCAGTATTTCCCTCCATTACATTGGGTAATGATTTATTCTTATTATAAATGATGTTGAAATTAATTGGTTAGAGTTATCCCATTACAAGTGAAATACGTGATTATAATGGATTTGAATATGATCTCCCAAAAAACCAACATGGTTAGTTTTATTCAAAATTTCTAAAAATATTGTATTATAGAAAATTTCAGTCAAATAAGTTTATTCCATTCATTAAATAATGTTTTATATGGGATCAATGTTATTTGTTGAATGGAAATGATATCTTAAAGGTTTTAATTTATTTAATTAGCTAAATGGGTTTTGTATTTTATTTTTACACCCATGGCTATGAATTATAGAAATTATATGTTTTTAAATTATGTTCATAAAGATTATATAGGATTATAAATGATTCAATTGTATAATTTATATAATATGTTCTAATAGAAAAAAATTCATTTAGAATAAATATTTTTTTTGGATATGTAATTGTTTTCTCCACCTCTCTAAAAATATAAACCCTAAATATCTTGGTTATTTTCTGATACAACATTTTTTAAAAATGAAATAATTATATTATTGGTTTGTTTGGTAATTTACAGTTGGTAATAAAATAGGGTTTAGATTTTTTTACATGTTAGGATATTGTTTATGGGTATATTTTAATTTTTTTCTAAAGACCTCAAGGGTTAATAAGTTTTTTTGTGATAATAAGTTATAAGTCAAATATAAATTTTATTAATAATTTGTTAATAATAATTATAGTTAATTTTTAGTGAATATAATAACAAGGGTAAAGAATTAAATCCTCATAGGTTGAAATAATAGAGTATAATTGAAATAGTATTAGTTTATGACATATTAGTGTTACTCATTATTTTTCATATAATGTGTCATTAAAAAATACGTTTTTATACTCACACTATAAATTTTTTATTTTAGTAAATCTTTTAAAATGAGAGAAATAACTCATCACAAAATACATCATACAATAGAAACTGTACATTGGTTGATATTTTGATCCATTAAGAGTTGATATTTTTGCATCAACCATGAAAAAATGATCTTGGGCATTCCCTGTTTGGAATATGACGTGAATCAGTGGTTGAATCAAACCAAAACACTTAATTAAATGATGTAATTTTATTTATGGAATATAACTAAATCAATTATTTATAATTTCTCATATTCTCCATCCTGAGGGTAGAATAATTCATCCAATTCAACAAAAATAATGTTGAAACTATCATGTATTTTGTGGGAAATATCACTCAACAATCACAATACACCTGTGAAAATGAATTCAAAAGTATGAGTCTTATAAATAAAAATAGACAATTTAATAAATATTTATTTTATTAATAATAAATTTCCAACTCATAACTTATAAATTAATGTTCATAGTAAAATATGAGTATGATATAATTCCTATATTAATATACACTCAATATGGATAAAACAAAATAAAATTTGCAAGGACGTAATTTTCTTAGTGGGGTAGTGTGACAACCCACTTATTTTTTAACAATATGATTTGGAATATATATATTTACTTAGAATATGTATAAATTTATGTATCATGTCTCCAAATATATTATAAAATATATTATATACCAATTATTTACTTTAAATTACCATGTTTACTTTATGATATAAAATATGTTTAATATGTTTCATTAGAATGATTTATATTTTAAATTATCAATATAAATATTTATTTACTATATAAATAGATATTTTTATTAATTATATGAAATAAACTTATATAACTTATTATGAACATCATTGAAATAATTTTATCAAATTATAAAATAATAAATGCTTTTTATTTGAAAACGAAATATTTTTAATTCTATATAAATTATCCTTCAACGTACTATATAGTTTAATTTAAAGGTTAAATATATAAATTTGAGAATTCTGATTTTATAAAATGGATTTCATTTTTTTCTTCCTAATGTTTATATTACCTGATATTGAATTTTTTTTATTTTTTGAACAAGTTCTTATTATAATGAATAACGAAAATTAATAATTTTTTAATACCATATAATTAATGAATGCATCATGGAATAAATAATACATAAAATTTTATGAAACTTATGAAAAATATCTTAAATTATTATATAATCAAAACATCATCAAAATATTACTTAGTAAATTTATATTAATTATTATTCCTAGATAAATATGACAACATTTACTAGTGCTAATATACACTATTGTACAAATAGCATATACCAATAGTTTGGATCTATTGGTATTGGCATCCAAACCATGGGTATAGCCTATACCAATGGTTTGGAGGGTTGTTGGATGATTTTATATTTGTAGATACATATTCCAATGGGTTTAATACCATTCTTATAGACCTATCTCAACATTGTTCCTTAAAACATTGGGATATGTAATATAAACTAAATCATTCAGATGATATTTGAACCCACGACCTCTCACTTATATATCAAATAAATAACAAACACACTAAAATTATGTTTGTGAATATAGTTGGATAATATATATATATATATAATTTATTTATTTATTTATAAATATATATAATAGAATCTATTAAATCCTATGACATCCTTTTTTTGTTCAATGACTTATTTTGGGAGAATATGGGCGTTATCCAAGTAAATGTTCTAATCCATGGGTTAAATCCAAGACTAAGGAAGGAATTATGATTTGGAAATAATTGAAGTGTATGTTTTAATGTGTTTATGTATTGGTATTTGAGATTAATGTTGAAGAAAAATTATATCAATGAAATTATGGATATAATAATCTCGAAATATATAAGGGAGAATACACATTAGTTATTCATTAAGGATATGAAACATATGTTGAATAGTAATGATAACATATAAAATTGATTTATTTATAAATTTATATTTTATAAAACACATGATTAAGTGATTGATAATGATTTATATGTGATCTATTTCGGGATAAACCTTAAAAGTCTTGGTATGATATATCTAATTATATTATTTAAAATCACTGATTCTGATTTTGAAGATTCATGTTATTATATTTTTCAATGATTGAGGATGTTTTGGGGGAAAATATTACAGGATAAAGTATTTTTTATTTTTATTTTAATAATGATATTTTTTGGTGATGTTTTATTTGGTTAAGGTATATATACCCAATAGTATTATTTGATAAGAATGATATTATGATTTTGGAGGTGTAAGATGAAGGGTATGAGAAAACCATTGACGTTAAAACATTCATTAATTTTGATTTTATTAGTGTTATATATGGTAATTTATTTAAAAATGATCTATGTTAATACTTTGGAATTTTTTGAAGAATTTCGGAGATTAATTTATTAAGGTATATTCATTTTCAATTTTAACTTCATGCTAGCATTTAGGATTTATTAAATAAAGGATGAAGTGGTTGTTATTCTTTAGTAGATTATGTGATATATTAGATATTTATTATAGAAGTTCACGCAGAAAAAATTAACATTAATTTCTCATAATTTGATGGAAATGATGACATGGTAGTATAAATTTATTATACTTGTTAAGAAACTGTGTTTCCTTATTTTTCAAGTTTAGATGATTAAGGGATTCCTTTACACTACGAAAATAATATTGAATGAAAAATGTTTTCATATTATGTACATTTTTGATGAATTTATGGTCATTTTATATATGATAGATTTTTGGTTTTGGGGTCATTGAATTTATACTGACCATGTTCTTTATCATAATCATTTAGATATTTTATGTTAGTTTTCTCTTCTATAGATATATTTTCCCTTACCAATAATGTTATTCCCATTTATTTTCATGAACCTTATTTATAATTATCATTTTTAATCTTAATTGGTTATGTTGTCATGTCATTATAATGATATTTATAATTTCCAATTGATTATATAATAATGATATACCATTTATCCCCTCTCATTATAGAATTTACTTAATCCACTACCATGCCAAAATTTTGTAAGGGATCACCCACTATCCTTTTTATTGAACATCATGTTTTATGATACACCTTTGAATTTCTATTTTCCATGTTGGGATATATTCTCCCATACCCCCATTACTATCCATTTTATGTATAAATTCGTATATTCCCCTTTAAATCTCATCAATACCTCCCATTAACATTTATGTAAACTCATTACAATGTTGAAATGTTGTAAGATATGTTTTCCTTACCTGGTTTATTCATGTATCTTTATTATCTTATACCTTTTTTATACAATTAATAATATTGGTATATGATTTTTTATATCCCCCATACCATCCTTTTTATTTTAGAATGATGAGATATCCCTTTCACTGTCATTAATTTTTCTCATTAACATTCATGTTCCACTATTATGCTATTGAAATTTCACTGTGATTTTCTATACCAACTAATTGTGAAGTGGATACAAATCCCATTTATTATGAAGGGTGATCAACATTATGAACATATAATTCATTTATTTGGGATTTAAATTAATTTATTCCACACTAATTTATAATTGAATAAAATTTGATGATAAATGATTCAATTTTTTAGGATCTTATGACACACTCATTCGTGTGAATGAAATTAATGTTGTGACCTAATCATATAGTTCTCTAATGAATTGGGGAATGATTTTGTCTCACGAGATTCCATGTAAGGGATTAGGAAGTGAACCTAATCAATCACGATACTTTTTCCATCATGATTTCTTTTGTAGTTATCCTTGACCTATATTTATGAAGCCATGTTTAAAGTTTTTTACACATTTCCCATGTTTCTTTTATTTTAGCATGTGATATCATCAATTATTAATCATGTTTATGATTCTCAACCCTTTTATGTCCCATTGACATGCCTATTTCATAAAATTTAATGTTTACCTCACATTATTATTATTTTAATTCCCTTACATGGAATTATATCTATCCCATATCTTATGTATGTCCTTAACATATCTCATTCAGTTTTAAGAATGAATGACTATTATGAGCATGTTAATGATTTTTTTAAAAATGGTGATGTAATAACTATTTTAAACACAAGTGGAACATGAGGTATACATCCACTTTTATACCAATTGTTTTATAAATCTTTTGGTATAGAAGGATTACATAAATAATATTTTGAAACCAATGGTATACTCTTTTTCACAATCAACCATTCCAAATGGTTTGACTAAACTGTTCAGATAACATTAATATTTCGAATTTATACTAGTTTTAAAAAACAATTGGTAAAGAATATATTTCTCGATGGCTTTCAAACATTGTTGGGAATGTTTTCCCTCAAATACACAACAAATCCAGTTCTACATCTACGTGATTATATCCTTAAACCGAAGCTCTCCCAAAGATATCTCTTTACCATTGTCTATTAAACTCCTTCTATAGAATAGATCCATCTTTAATAAAGAAAATTTTTAGTTTTACACTTCAAATCTATAAGTGATACCTAAGTTTTAATGTTCTGCATCTATTTTCTTATTTTCTGTTTTGATTTGGCCTAAACCAGTGGTCTGTGTAGTTTCGGGCCTGGTATACCCAATAAGTGCACATTGATTTTTTTTCTATTTTTGTTATACACTTCATGTGTAATGATTTAGTGATTCACCTTTATTTGATGTCTTTATATACAATCATTATGTGTAGAGTTAGTGAACTATATTAACTAATGGAGGTTCCGAAGATATGTATCCCTAATCAAAGAGGGTAATGGGTTTGTTTAGTGATATTGTCTCAAGGTGGGTAATGTATATAAGGACAGTCTATGTGAAGGGATTGGGGATGGTTTATGTAGTGGTCTAGGTGGTTGCCCTTTTTTTGTGGGGTGATATGGTAGTTTTTATGGACTTTTGTCTATCTGAAAATTGAATATGGATTTTGTATTAATAAATTTTGTTCAAGTAATAATGGGAAGGGTAGTGATTTTGAAGACGAATTGGGTGTTGGTTGGGTGGCGTATTTCAATTGTGATGTTCGTTGGATTTGGAATAGGTAATTTTCAAGGTATTATATTGGTATTTCCTCCCATGATCACTGCTCCTCTTATTCTGAATTTTTCTATCTTTAGCATTGGTATGGGAGGGTGGGAGATTATAGTATATCATATACTATATTAATTCACAAATAATTATTAACCTATAAAATTTAGAATAATCCTCTAATTTAATCCCACATAGCTCTCCAATTAATATCGATATATAGACAAACCATTGTATCCTTAGTTATATATACATGGGAGAATGAATCACTCTTATAATTTATTAATTTAGAGATTTTGTTGTTCTCCATTCACCTTGAAACAAATTTCATTTCCACATTTGATCATAATAGATCTATGTGGAAAGGTGTTGGCTTCAATGAAAGGTATCATCTAATATGGGCGAAATTTACATATATGAAATACAAAACCTGAGTTAATCAAAAGTACATTTTCCATAGATGTTAATTTTCATAAATTGATTCATTAATTGTGATATATCATGGTTTTATATTTGTAATTTTTTTCATTCTCATGTAATTATATATATATCTCTTATAATTCAACCAATTACAATAACAACACTCCCACATTGTTCTAAAACCATACCCACATTCCTCATATACCAATATGAATATTGATTTAGATCCAATGATAATTGGAACAGATTTCCATCGATAATCTTAAATGGGGCATACCAATTAGTTTTTTAAATTCCTCTATGTATGACTATAATAAATCATAAAACTTCTTTCTAGAATCCACTGACTTTGATCTCATGTTTTTTTCTAAAATTTTATTTATATTTTTGTTGAATAATGTCACTTACATAATTTTTTTTGGTTAATATGTTGTTAGGGTGTTGTATTGAGCTTCGTATTTCTTATATAGTATTAAAAAAAGTAATTATTGAAGTGCATTCCTAGATAAATAATAATTAAACGATTAATTCCCAACTAAGAAAATACATTCCTCATCAAAACATTGATCACAAATGTAGTTGTCTTCTTGAAATGAGCACAAAAGTATACCCATTTTAACATGTAATACACACACGTAATAGAATGTATGTGACATAAAATGATGTATATAAGCATAATATTTAATCTTTTCCTCACATAATTAATACTTCTGCTTTGGGAATTGGGTGGTATGAAATCTCCTAACATATCAAAATATTACCATTTTTTAGCATTAATAACTTATTTAAAAAACTATATTTACACATTCTAGATTATTGAGGAAAAGAATTCACTTTGTAGTATCTTGAACATTTCTCTATCAGGACCATGGTGTCTTCTAGTATATGATAAATTAAAAAAAATCCAAAAAAAATTTCTCCCCAAATTTAGGAATACAAAACTGAATTAGTATATTTTCACATTGTTTTAATAATTAGCTACTAACCCAAAAGTAGTTCACTACATAAACTAGAAACCCCTTTCTTTATGGATATCTAAAATGGTGAAAGAGTATCTCATTTTGAAAATAATTTTCAATCTCATCATTCAAAATCTACATGTACATGGAATCATGTCTCTTTTCCCCATGGAACCTTCATCTTATGACATTATACTCCTCTTAGTTCAATTTAATATTTGTTGGATCATGATACACATGTATGACCATGATGTTTCAATCCCTATGGAACATTTTACCATCTTTTTAATATTATATATTCCAGTTATTTAGAATAGATATTATGAATATCAATAAAATAATCTACTAAATTATAAAATTTCTTTGATCTAAAATTTACTCATCTCCGGAATAATTCTCCCACACAAGTGCACATGATATTGTACACTCACGTATAGTTCTTCAAAGATATTTAGAACCTTCCTTGAACATTATATTTGGTCTCAAAATAGACTCTAGATCTCATGTAATCAAGTTATTACATAGCCTATTGAATACTTGAGAATTATGGAATTATTCTCTTTCAAAGGCTCGTGGATTCGGAATCTCTCCTCATTGAAACTATATGTATAAAAATCTCAAAATTCTCCCCTAGATTATATATATTCACCCTATATCAAAATTTTCATTGTATTATATTTATAATTGAATTCAATATCATTGATTTATATTAATTTATTGTATTTTTTATAAATATAGTATTTTGTTGTCTTTTATATAATGTTTCTCATATAGAGTAGTGTGTCAGTTATGGTTTCATATAAAGTAAACAATTATTAATTAATTAAATATACTTTCTTTTAAACATAAATGTTATTAAACTGTTTTTGATGAAATGAAATATTTTTTTTTTTTACAAAATCGATTGAAGTTGGATGTATGAAAATGATCATATCTCAAGAGATTTTAAATAATAATTGGAGAGATTTTTAGATTTTTCATTTCATAATGCTTCAGATAGTGTTCACATACACTACCCTTGTTACAATGGTGTTAGAAGAGCTTGTTTAAGCCGTGATAAAGTCTGATACAACATAACTAAATATGATTTTCAAGAAAAATACTATACGTGGTATCACAATGGAGAGAAAATGAAATATCAAAATACTGATGATCCAAATGAGAGGAAGGGATTGGAGAATTTTTTATATGACTTGTTTTCATTTATTCATAATCATGAATAGGAAAGGATTCCTACCCAAAAATACTTTTAAATTATCATATATGTAGTGTCTAATGAAAATGATGATTTTGTTAGGGTGAAAAAATTGAATGATGGTGCCAGAACTCCAGAATATCGACATTGCTATAAAATAAAAAGGATGTAATTTTTAATCTGATTGTTTTATTAGAAAAATATGTATGGGATTTTTAATACAACAATAAATTAAATTATCACCTTCTTGAAGTACTTACTTCTTGATGATGCCAGTATTTCCTCAAACCACTATATGGCATGGAAGTTTGTTGAAGAACATGGATTTTCATGAAACAAAATTCATGCTTTCTCGAAAGATTGTAGTTTATTCGTGGTGGAAACTTATAAACAAAATGATTATATATAATGTGGAACATAAAAATGGATGAAAAAATATGATGGAACACCATCAAATTTCCCACAAAATGTTATGTGGAACATTCCATTGATTCTCAGAGTCCAGAATCATTGTTATGACTGATGAAATATCAATAAAAATATGATGGTATGGTACTGAGAGAACAAATACTAATGAAGAGTTTTCCACCTTACAGATTGATTTTTATGGAATTTATTTTATGCTAGTTCACCTAATTATGTAGTTGACGTGCATAATGTAAGGCTGAGTCTTTCAAGTGATGGTTTTAATCTATTTGGGCAGATGCTTACTTCTCACATTACATGGTTGGTTTTTACAGACATTTATAACCTTCCCCAATGATGGTGTATGAAAAAACATTCACTTTCATGAGAATAATCATATTTATAGCTTCTAATCCTAACAATGATATAGATGTATACATTCACAATTTAATAAAAGTGTTGAAACACCATTGGGTTGTTGGTGTGCAGACATACTATGCAATTTCAAAAGACATATTTCAGATGTATGTTGCAATTATGTGGACGATCAATGATTTTCCAACCAATGTTTTGATTTTTAGGTGGAGCAAAAAGGGAACACTATCATGTCCAGTTCTAATGAAGAATACATGATTCATAAGACAAAAACATTGTCATTGATTAAGTTTTATGGGACATCGAAAATGCATTCCAATGGAATATTTATATAGAAATAATCGTTGATGATTTGAAAAAACCACAGAGAAGGATGATACATCACAACATTTGCCTATAATTAATTTTATTAATAAACAAAAAGATATTAGTTTTTTTATTATGGAAGGGTCAAATGAAATCTGTAGGGAGAATGAATGTTTTTACTAAAACCTATTACAATTGGAAGAAGAGTAGTATCTTTATTCATTTTCCTTATTGGTCAAACATTTTTTATGTCATTTCTTATACATAGTGTGAATTGAGAAGAATATCTATGAAATGTTTCTTTTGATTCTTATAAACATTATGGGAATGAGAAAATATGATTTACACTCTTAAAGTGACTTGGTGGACTGGGGCATCATACTGGAATTGCATACTCTGCGTATCAGTGAAAATAAATGGAAACCTTCATGTGATTCAATTGTGATCACAACTAAAAAAATAAATTTCTTGAAGTACTATAGACTTTTAATGTTCATTATGGCTATTAATGAAACATATCTAAATAGGTCAATAGAAGAGAGTTGAAGCTAAAATCTTTTAAGACACATGATTGTCATGTCATTCTACATGAGTTTCTTACAATAGAAATCCGTCATCTTTTGTAAAAAAAAATGTAAGGGTGGTTTTTAATTGGGTTTTCTATTTGTTTAAAGATATTTGTGCTAAGAATGTTTCCCAGTCCTTCTTGTAAAAAATGTTGGCTAACGGCCCATTAATTTTCTGTGAGTTAGAGAAAATTTTTCCTCCATCATTTTTCACATGCATGATGCATCTGACTTTCCATATTATAATTGGAAAACTTTTTGGATGACCTATTTCGTTTTGTTTGATATATCCAATTGAAATAAATATGTACACATTAAAGTGTTATGTTTGAAATAGGAATCATCCTGATGGTTTTATCGTGAATGGTTACTTGGTTCAAGAATATATGGATTTATGCTCTATGTATTTGCCTAATATTACTACAAGAAGGAATATACCAATGATAAATGAAGAAGAATACTATGAGAAAATAGAACATATTTTTCCCTCACATCCTCAAACAGGATGAATTACTAGATCATATACTTCGATGACATTAAGCCTCAAAGAGTGGAAGGTGGCACATCACATATTTTTGTTCAAATGGGATTTTTTCAAAGACTAAATTAGGTACGTAAGTTGAATATGTATATATTACATATCTATTATACTATTATTATTTTTATCTACAGGGAACACAATGAAATGATAAATGGAAGGAATTAATATTTATCTTTGACAACGAGAGATAATTTTGATAGAAAATAGTTTTCTACTTGGTTAAAATTAATCGTAAAAATATTACTATTTAAAAAAATTAAATCAATATTTAATTATGTTTAATATACATTTGATGTTCAGATATTGAGTTTTCCTTTGGACTTTATCTTTCAAGAAATAAGATATTTGTCTTTTGGTCCTAATATAGTGGTTCATGAATAAAAATCAACTGTTATCAATGGGTAATAATTTATTACCACTAGATAAGAAAAGAATATTAGAACATAACATGATGGTGTAACAGTTACCACCAAAACAGACTGTTATGCTATTGTATCAAGTAGTATACTGCGTTTTGAAAATGTATGTTATTATGGAGTGGTTGAAAAAATTATAATATTTTGATATTACTCTCATGGACGAGTCATGATGATGAAATTCTAGTGGATTGATTCAATGATGAGGCATGGAAAATTTTTTCTATGATTATGGATTTCAATTTATTGATATGATACACACTCTTTCTACCGATGAACCATATATATTGGCATTAATGGAAAAAAAGTTTTTTATGTCAAAGACCATCATCAGCATGAATTTGGTGTCAATATTGAATTAATTCCAAGATATATTTTTAATGAGGGTGATGATGGAGTTGAAACCATCTTTACTACCTTTGGAAGCAATACATTTATTACATCTGATAAATATAATATCTCAATTGTCAGAGTTGATTGTGAACCTGAAGTTGTGGTGCGAAATATATAGAATCATCCATCCATGTTCTCAATTCTATTGGTATAGCTCTACATGGGTTGTAAAGGTTAGTACTATTCAAAATGATTTAATATTGATTAAAAATATATTGTATGCAAGTTGACCTTATTGTGAATTTTCAATGATTATTGTTTGCAATTTTATTTGAATTGCATTTTCAAATTTGGAATTGAACAATATTAAAACCTACAAAAACAAAATTTATAACATGGTTAACATTTCAATGAATTATTGACCATGTATAAAATTAGTATAACTCTAAGACCTCCCTTTAATATTTCACCAGCTATGGAACATGATGGTTTGTATTCTTTTGAAAAACATGTATAGAAACCTGAATCATCTACATAGGATAAAGAAATTAAAATTATCCTAAATTATTAGAAGTTCATTACCCCTTATGAATCTGGAAGATATATTATCATTGATTATATTTTTATATAATTATTTCCAACTATATTAAGGGATTAATCATTCATAATATATTACTTTCATAATTTTCTAGAGGTGTAATTTATTATGTCTCTCTGTTGGTTGTTGTGTGAAATAATACCTCAAAATCATTGTTCAATGATTTTAATAGACTGGTGAATCTTAGTAAACAACCATCATACACAAAATTAAATTTCATTATTACATCCCTTATGATTTATTGAGTTTATTATATATCCATTTGAGGTCACATAAAATAATTGATAGTTAAATTATCACTTGAATCCCCCTATTCCCTCTCATGTGTTTTTTGGTTTAAAATATAGTTATCACTTTCTAATTACTTCCATATTTGTTTTAAATGAAATAAATTCTACTGATTAATGATATTCTATGGGAAGGGAATATGAACAATAATTGTCACATGGATGATATGGGCATTCCACCACTAGTTCCTGTAGTGAGTATTTTGATTCAAATATATATTTAGTTAATATATATTGTCATGTTATTAATTTTTGTTGATGGTCTTTGCAGGATCCACCTATATGGTGACAATTATTTGAGGAGCGTCCTAGTAGTAGTCCCAGTAATCAGGCCAGTGGAATGAGGGGGTGGTACGAGAGCTAGGCGATTTGTTCGGCGTACCCGATTAGAACCTAATCCTCCCACTAACATACCATATATCCCACATTCTAATACAGGTGTGTCATTAGGGACACATATTTAAATTGGATGGCATGCTAGATTTGGGATTCAGTTAGAGGTAATACCCATCTTGGATGATTTTCCAATAGAATACAATCGGAGGATGATTAATCATTGGATGCCTATCCAGTTTATGGTATTAACCACATTTTAGGTATTGAAAGGAAAATTTTCATATTTTTCATTAGCACCCTATTTTTTATTGTTTAATTTTATTTAGTAATCATGTAAAAGAAATAAAAAATGATTCTAAAAAATACCTCCACACATTAGGATGTAATATGATGTCAAATCATGACAGGAAGTAGCTATGATAGTTTTTTAAATTTTTCTTAACGACCTTCACATTCTATTGTTTCCTCCATAATTTATTATATTGCTAAAATTTTCATATAATTTTAGTTATGAGATTAATTATTGGGAACCTATTTTTTATTATGTTTTCCCACATTAAATGTCAATATAGAGGGAAACATTGATTATTAAAAGATTTTTTCCATAAGAAAAACTGTTTTCTTCAAGTAGATGGAAAAAAGATGGACGTGCACTTAACGAAGTGACTCAGTAGTCCATTGTAAGTTTTACTTTCATGATTTCAAATTTTAATATTTATGTTGTAACATAATAATCTATTTATATTTGTAACATACTTATTTATAGGACCTTGATACCCAGTATCCTAAAGCATTTTCCCCAAATGATCACTTACATCAGGTATTGGGAGATGAGCCCCATGAAAGTGTATGTTGCTGACCAGGGAAGAGTATAGTCCCGTTGAGGTATTGGAGCACATAAGGTTTGAGTTATAGTTCCACTGAGTTCTACCATGTTGAGGCATATGAAGATAAGCTAAGAAGGTACACATAGATGGTAGAACATTCTGATAGGACAAACACAACATTTATGAAACCGAAGGATATTTTACATCCAACATTTCCACCAGAGGCCATCACATCTTGGGATGAATATATGTAGTCGATGCATTCTATATGTGGTTCATCAAGTGGATGTTCTATCGGTGTTCGATATGTTTTTGTTCATGGAAATGATGATGTAGAGAAGGAGGCCAAGAAGGATGAGGATGGTGAGGAGGAGGCCTAGGAGGAGGAGGAGGCTGTGGAGGAGATTGAGGCAGAAGAGGAGGGGGAGGAGGAGGGAGATTAGGATGTTGTGGCATAGTAAAAGGGTGAGGAGGAGGGTGGGGATGATGATGGGGAAAATTATAAGGGTGAGGATGAGGATGATGATGACAATGATGATATTGATGGTGACGGGGGAAAGATTTATCTGTTTCTTTTTTAAATGATATTAATAACTTTTGATGTTTGATGATATTTTGTGACTGAATATATGTGTTAATAGGTAGGTCACATTACATTTATTTCATTATTTATAAATAATAAAACATGACTTGATAAATTTTTATGACTAAATATATATGTGACTAATTCACCCCTCCCCTGGATAGCCCCACCCATTTGGATAGCCCCCACCCCCTAGACACCCATACCCATGTATATCCCCCCAACCCCCTAGACAACCCACCCCCTTGGACACCCCCACCCATGGGCAACTGCATCCCCCTAAAAACCCCCACCCCTGAGACACCCCACCCCTTGGAGACACCCACCCCATGTACATCCCCCACCCTGGTTCACCCCACCCCCTAGACAACCCCACCACCCTAGACACCCCTCCATTAGACACCCCACCATTAGACACCCCCACCCCTTGGACACCCCGCCCCTACACACCCCCACCCATCCACCACCTAAATAGCCCCCCACCCACCCACCACCTAGACACCCCCAACCCCTTGGATAGCCTCCACCCCCTCAACAAACCTCACCCGGGACACCGCCACCCCACCCCCTAGACAACCCCACCCATGGACCTAGCCACCCACTTGTACAACCCCCCCTCCCAGACACCACCCCATGGAAACCCCCCCTAGAAACCCCAACCCTGGACACCCCCACCTCCCTAGAAACCCCCACCCCCTAGACACCCCCAATCACTAGGACAACCCCCACCCCTGGACACGACCACCCCCCTCGACAGCCCCGACCCATGGACACCCCCACCCCATTGGACATGCCACAACACCCTAGACACCACACCCTAGACAGCCCACCCCCTAGACTTCCCCACCCCCACCCCCACCTGCTTGGTTAACCCCTAACCTCCAGAAACCCCCACCACCTTGGATTTCCCCCACCCCCTGAAAATGATATTTTTGAAGTCACTTATCAATTTTCATATCTAATTACATGTGAAAAATATTTATAAATCTTCAATCACACAGATTTCATCAAAAATCAACCATTCCAATGAATTAAATTATAAATTCATAATCTATATGTCATATTATATATGGAATATTAGTCATATTCTGTATTTGATATTGGTTATATTCTATACTGTATTCCATATTAGTCATTTATCCTTATTCTGTTTGACATATTATGAATTCTATTTTGTATTCTATATTATATATGTGTTATACATATTTAAATTCACTATGTATTGAATTATTAATTGAATACATTGTACATGATTCAGATTTTTGTAAGTAATACTTAATTTAATCTGTATGTATTCAATTGGGAATTCAATTCTATTTTTGGAATTTCCTAGAGTAATTGGGTTATGAATTGAATTCCGAATTCAATTAAATTCTAAATTCTGTATTCTGTTATTCATATACATTCTTATAATTTTTGGTTCATAGTGGATTGTAGAGGGGGAAGCAGGCTATCCTACTACTACAATTGATGCAATGCTATACTAATGGTTGTAAACAATTGGTATATGTGTGAAAAGTGACATTATACAAACGGTTTACAAAATAGAATGTGTAAAACTATATACCAGTGGTTAGTAAATGATTGGTATAGAACCTTCAATCAGTCTTTTCCAATAGTTTTATGTAAACCGTTGATATATGATTATTCAAGTAGTTTCCAAACCATTGTAATGGATATGAAATTCATTAATTTTCAATGGTTATCAATCGTTTGTATAAATTTATACCAATGGTTAGCTGAAACCATTAGTATAATGTGCATTGTAGATCCATATACCAACATTTATACTATAACCAGTAGTACATGTCTATCCTAACATATAACTAGCCAACAATTTGAAAACTCATTAGTATAGAGTATACAAATGGTTTTCAATCCTTTAATAATGGTTTGAAACTGTTGGTACAATTCATGTTTCCAACAGTTTTTGTTGTTATGTTATGTACCATATCCACAAATACCCTAGACTTATAAATCCTCTTGGTTTTATTATATGTAATTTTATGTAATAAAACATGGGTTAATGTATTATAAAGATCATATTTATCATATTTAATCGATCCTCAATCATTATAATGTTTTATGAAACCCTAATTACAGGGGTTATCAAGTACCAGTTTCAAAAGTAACTGCACTAAACACATAATTTAGCTATCTTCTGGGAGTATTACGAAAAATATATCATAATTTCATTTCAGACCCATTTCATCCTTCCATTATGTTCTCATAATATCGCTCATTTAAAGAAAATTTCAATTCCCAACTATAGAAGAAAATATTCTTTAGGATGTAATTTTCCTTTTAGTTAACTAGATCCTCCTAATAATAAAGCTAAAATGTTAATAAATTGGATTTTATAAATTAAATGGGATATTTTAGATAATATCCCAACATAGTTTTATATGAAACACCATATAATAAGCTATATACCCTTTAAATAATCATCACATATATCATAAACACACCCCCATGGGACTAAGCAGAATGTATGTAATGAAGTAATGGAGGCCTATTAGTGCCTGATCATGTTAATATGGGTTCAATTATATAGTAAAATATTCCGAATTTTTAAATTATATTCTATATAAATTATAATTTTCATCCTAGAAATAACAACCAGGTTTTACCTTATATCGCAGAATATAAAAATTCAATATATTAATATTAATTTATATGAGTAACCATTCTCTAATTTATATTAGACCGTAAATTTTATAAATTAAAAAATTGGATCCCTTTCAATTGAAACCATTAATATATCATCCCATTAAACTAATTGTTCATGGATAAAACATACCATGTTTTGTTAGTTAATGTTCCGCCATCAATGCATACTGGAAAAAACCATTTTGGACGATACACAAATTTCAATAACCAATATTATATTTTAATTATAAACATGAATTATATCCTATCGAATGAAATAATGGAATAAGTGGGGAATTAATAAAGCATTATATATAACCAATATTTCTAAATAATCCAAAAATCATGTTACAAAAATCATCATGCATCAAGAAATCTATAATGATATTAACATGGAATAATATATACAAGGCATGTGAATCTCTACGTACCTACAATGATGCATGTAACAATGATTACATGCCATACTAAGAGAAGGGTAAATATCCATTAATCAATAACCATGTTAATTACATCAATAAATCAAGAGGAAACAATAATAAACTATAATTATAGATCATCACTAACAACAATCTCATCCCATGAACCGTGATCTTGCCATCGTGCGTGGGTTTCCCCGATCTAGACAGAATCAATTTACCATGTGATTATAGTTTTTGAGTATCATTTGTACCATCACAAAAATAGTAATAGAGATAATAAATCTAACTAATACCACATAAAACATCATGACCCATATCACTCTATGACATTGGCTACACTGCTTTCCGTATGGCCTCAAGAATTCCTCCCCATACGACAAAGGCTGCCGACTTGCAGTTGGTGTATAATGATAGTAAATTTAGGAGTCTATTTCCTCTTGATTAGTATCAAACAAATTTGAAACTGAAAAAACAACATACAAGTGGAAGATAATAATAAATGAAAAAATGGAAATGAAAAATATAAAACAATGTATGTGCATGAGTTGCAATAATATACGGGTAGAAGAAATATAGATAAAAATACATAAAAATACACAAATTAAATAAAAAAAATCCCCACAAGATAACACCATTAGAATCCCAGATCTAACTCAGTCATTTTCACCTAATCTCTCATGTACATGTGGAATAATATAATCATATGTTATAATCCAAATCATACAACCATGAGGTCTATTCGAGTACCAAATGGTTTCCCAAAAAAGTGTCTGTGATAAACTCCGCAGGCTACCACCAATGGTTTCTAATGCAATTGAGTCCAAAAATATAATTAAATCTTTGTATAGGTATAAAAAATACAGTTTGGACTAAATGAATATAAACAAGTTGGAATTTGGTTCTTCAAAGGACACCCGACAGACAGTACCTATTTAGATTAATCCGGAAAATCTTCGATATTGTGGCACCATATAAATATTAGAATACATATATAATGATATGTATATAAATATATAAACTACATATTTAATAACATATCTATCCATATATAATGACATTTAATATTATCTCAGACCATAAGTGTAACTAAGACATCTGTGCATAGTGAACAGAGTCTCATAGAGTAATAAGGGACGCCATGCCTGAGTATCATGTATAATAATAGATGCCATGACTAAGTATCCTGTGAAATAAGGGAAACCATATCATATGTAATAATGGATTACATGCATGATAATCATGTAATAATTTGGATTCCATTCCCAAGGATCACATCAAATAAGGTACGACATTCATAAGAATCATGTCTAAAATCGGATTCCATGACTGGGTGCCATGTATAATAAGGGACTTCATTCCTGGTTATCTTAAATAATAAAGGATTCCATTAACGAGTATAATAAATAATAAGGGACACCATGCTTGAGAATCATATCTAATAAGGGAATATATGTCTGGATATCATAAATAATAAGGGACACCATTCTTGAGTATTTTAAATAATAAGGGATGCCATGGTAAAGTATCAAAAATAATAATACAATACATTACAGTCTGTCATAAAATAAATATATGGTCCAAGTGAACTCTCCATAATAGCAATAACCATTCATGAAAAAAGGTATATCATTTTCCATGGGAATTAATCACATGATAATAGATAAGATTCATCCGAATTGTTTCATTTTCAATATAAATTCATAAAAAATATGAATTCCATGCAAGTGCGCATGAAGCTTACAATTTATAATAATTCATTTATCAAGTGAGATGAGTATAAAATAATTATTATTAATCAATTAAGCCTATGTAGTGATTCTTTTGATTAATATTTCATTCCATTTATTAGTTTTTCTTATAATTTAAATTAGATAATTAATGGAATATAAACATTTCATACATCACTTAAGGAAATTTTCACTCCGACTACTATGTAGAACGATCGACGCACCCAAGGGGGGATTCAACACAATAAGTGAAAAATCATAATATAACATTTAACCAATAATATATTAGGTGGTGATTCGGGTTGGGTTTTCCAACATCTTATATACCATTTAATGTGGCATCATATAATTTCAATACAATGCCTATGTATTCAATTAATGGAATTTAATGTTTTAATAGAAACTTTTGGGAAGTCAAATGTGTGGATCAATAGAATTAGTTTATAAATAATGAAAATTGAAGGGAAAATCAATGAGTGTACCTAAATAATGCTTTGTCAGTTTCAATCATCCATTAACAGGAATTTACTCAATTATGAAAATAGAGAAATTATAATAATCATCAAAAAACAAGAAAATATGGTAAATGAGATCACCTTGGATTAGTATCTTATGCAAAAAATTAAATAGAGAAATGAGGGAAGTTGAATTGACTATAAACCCTGAGATATCCAATGAAACCAATAAATGATGATTTTGAGCTCATATGTGGGAGATACATTAATACCTAGTAGAGGAGTAGAGGATAGTTCTAGGGGATTCCAAGTAAGGTAGAAATATTGGAGAAAGAGAGGTTTTTTTAGTTTTATGATTTTAGAGGGAAAATGTTATTTATAACCCTTTAATAACCCAAATATTTTTTCCACATGGTTTTCCAAACCATGGGTCAGTATTGAATATTTCTTTGTCTATGAGTCACAACCAACATGGATTATTTGTATAGTCAGGAAAACCATGGACCAACTATTCCTTTGTCATAATCTCAACCCTATACCCTATATATATTAGCAAACTGTTATGAAAAACCTTATTTAATACATGATGTTAAACTCTAAAATAGACTTCATAGATCCTATAAATCCATAAATCCCTAGTCTCACTATTTAAAAAATCATGTGGCTCCCTCTGCACACTAACACCATTCTGTGATATTTTCTCTAGAGGGATGCATGGTTTCAATAACCCGCATGACCCTACCTGCATAACATGTAACTTTGTTTTTAGTTCCCAATGCTCTCAAAACTCTTATGAAAATCCAAAACACAACTTGAGATATTAACCAAATCCAAAAAAACACTTTTAAGTGTTTAAACTCTAATATTTATATTCCTAATCATATTTTAAATGTTAACCCATCTAACCAATGAAAAATTAAATAGTGCCTTAAAATTATATCTCGTTGATAACATGAAACATTACAATATGGAACCAATAAATTGATAATACGGTAATTTTTTGAACCATTTTACAAGGACGGTTTTTCATCACAAATATACCATAGTTGTTTGGTATATTATGCTCTATACGTCATCAAAGAGATCAATATGAACAATACCAAGTTGGTAAATGATTGAAAAATGGTAATAAATAAAATAAAAGGAAAAATAACAAGGAAATAAACATGAAATTTTTTATTAATAAATTTAAAAATAAATATACTTTTATTATTTAAGATGGTAGATGGTGAAAGAGGTAGGTTGTGACTTGAGGAAATGGTTTCTTTAAAACCATTACATTAAATATTTTATAGTTATCCTCTTATCATATTCTCAACAATTTCATTTTATTGGTTTTTTATTATAAATATAAATCTATATACATGTATTAATTCATATGATCATTTTATATTTTCCTTTTCATTATTTAAAAAATATTAAATGAAATTTCATTTCAATTGTTACAGATGTTTTGTTTTTTTATTTAAAAAATTATGGATGAAATATAACATTAAATGATTTATTCATGATAAAATTTTCTATCTATATTTTATGATTTTATTTAGAAGTATTAATATAACTGTATTTAAGGTCTTCTAATGTAATATTCATTTTCGTATCTTTTTGTAAACTTTTCCTTTAAAATAAATGATATTAAAAATGTAAAGGGTATTCCTTATTTTTTCTAAGGGTAAGCTAAAATAGCTGGTGCTTATGACTTTAAATGAGTTTAACGAAAAATTAAATATCCTATATTTTTAATCATTTAATGGTTCTCAAAATTTTATGCGATGATGGTTGGGTTTGATATATCTATCCAATGTTTTAGGTAATAATTTATCCTTTGAATATATAATGTCAGAATTATGTAGTTACAATTATTCCATTATGAGTTACATGACTTATTATGGGTGATATATATATATATGATGTCTCAAGAAACCTTCTCTATTATTTATTTTAATCATTTTTATGAGTGTTTTTAACAAAAAATATTATCAAGTAAAGAGATTCCATGTTTGAGAGTAATGTTTATGTGAGAGTAATGTTATTTGATTAATGTAAAGTCTTTTTCGTAGGTTTTTCAGTATTTTAAGGATTTAAATGTCTAATGTGTTTTCATTTTATTTTTAGACACTATACCTAGTTCTATGAAAGACAATGTTTTCAAATGAATTTAATGGGTCTCAATTATGATTACGAATGATAGTGATGTTTAGAACTGAAAAGTATATTTTTTACATTAATAAAGAAATTATATCATTTAAAGTGTTTGGTTTCTTGGAAAAATTTCCATTTAAATTAAAGGTGTTTTTTTGATATGTATGTGTTATTCATAACTCTATAAACTATAAATGTAAAAGTAAATGTGTATGTAAATGATAAAATATTTTCTATAAATTATATAATTTTAATTTGGTTATTTTTTGTGTCTTTATAATAATGGTTAAATAATCTAAAAGGATTTATAATCATTCGACATAACATATCATTGAATACATCCATTTTATCCAAATAAACCACTAATGAAGAAATATTTATTTAGATTAACAAGTTATAAATGATATTAGAATAATCAAACAATAATATTTTATAACTTCCACACATTATTGAGCATTTATATTTTTATATTTTTTGTGTTTTTGAATAATAACATAAACAACATAAATAAAAATCCTAATGTAGCTATCAAAATTATTTCCCCTTTATAATGAGTGATATTTTCCATTTTATACAATGTGACCACATGAAATGATAAATGATCATGATACAAAAACATTTAATTGAAAAAATAACATAATATTGAGTGATTTTGGGATAACCTAATGCTATTAAGTGATTATGGGGTCATTCCGTATGATGTTGTCGACTATATGTGTAGGTAGTCAGTCAAAGTATTTCGTCAACCACTTACCAATATATTTAAATCTCCTTCACATGGACTCTTATTTCATCTCTATAACACCATAAGAGAAAACATGAGATACAATATAAGGTCATAACCATTTACAATGAAACTTTATGTACATCATATTTCGTCATGAACTATAAATTAGGACATGGTCTCCCCCATGAGATTTATTATACAATAATATATTATAATGGGTTTATTTTGATCACTCTATATAGATCCTTGATTTCTCATATGAGCATAAACATATTTCATCATGCACTTGATGTTACATCTTTCATTGATCTCTTTCTTGAGATAAATCATTGATTCATTTTATTATTTCTCAAAATTATTAATGCTCAACCTCTATGAGTTGATGGAGGACCATCCCAATGATATTCTAATATGGGTAATTTCTAATGGGTCTCGATTATATTGTCCTATAAGTCAAAATGACATCAACTTTTTTCTTGCTTCAATCCTGTTTGTTCCGCTATATATTTTTCATTAATATCTTCCTCAAGTAATAATTTGAAACAGTATGCTATCCATTTTACTAGGGATGGTATGGAGTCCACATTTTATGTTTTTGGACATGTATTGTCTCAATAATACTCTGTAAATATTTTTGCTTTTGATTCTCACAAATACCGTTGTTTTTTTCTAATGTTTTTATTTTGAGTGTATATCATGAAATTTAGAATATTTATAATTCTTATAATGAAATAATATTCAACTATTTATTTTGAAGAAATATTCTATTATGTTTTCGGAACGCTCTTATGCGTATTCTGGAAACACTATTCAATATTTTTCATTTACTAGAAATACTATTAATTCAAAATGTTGAATAATGGAAAGTATGAAACAAACCATGTGTTTATGTTGAAGGATCAACAAGTATAGTTAATCAATGTTACATTTGAATAAACGTATGGTTAAGGAACATTATATTTGGATAATATCCTTATGTTTGTCACGAAGAAAAACTATTGTTAAATAACCCAACATAAGTATGGAACTTTAAAAACGTATAGATCATCAACCTTAGTTTTGTAATCAACAAAACGTTGTCAACCTTAAGTTTGGGAAAAGTGAACATATGGATAATTAATGATACATTCAGAGATCTATGCTGACATGGATAAACGTATGTATCATCAACCCTACACTTTGAATTTTAACCCTACTTTTTTTATTTTTTTTCATTTTGAGAAGGAACCTCACATTTGACTTTTCAGCATCAGAAATTTGAATTTATGTCTATCAGATTTTTTTGCAATAGTATAAGTGAAATGTCAGGAAAATTTAAATCTTGATTCTGACTGATTCAAATCTCATCAGAAATGATATAAATATCCATTTATAGTGGATATTTTATATCATATTCTTAAGGGATATTATGACTACACTGAGGTATATTTTTTGAATTTTAATTAACTAATTTTATCAAGCATATTTTTTGAATCTAAAAATGTGTGGTTGATTTATCATAATATATCTCTCTGAGTATCGTCTATAATACCCCCAGATCAATGAATACTTATCATATATATGTGGAAATATTATTCATTTAATTTTTCATATGAAAAATGTTTTACATTTCTACAATGATCAATCATCTCAGAAAAAAATACTACTGTTTGGAGATATGCTGATTCAAATTAGAAAACACGATGATCTATTTTTGTTGTTTTTCTTAAAATTGATGATCTCTTTTGCAACTACATCTCTTCAAATATATTTCATGATTATTAATCTTCTGAATAGGAAGACCCAGCTTCTTATAGTTGCATACTGCTGTAACTATGAGCTAAACCTGTTTCTCAACAAACTACATCTTATCTATATTGAGTTTTGGCCGCATGTATTCAGTCATGGATGAATTTCATATTCTCACACTATGTTGTGGTTTTATTAGTTACCTATTAATGAACCAGAATTCCCTATCTTATAAGCCTTTATTTGTCAGGGTTTGAACATCATTCTCTCCGTTGTCGATCAGACTTATGATATTAGGACCTTACTAATGAAATTCACAAAGCCTTTAGAGAAGGTGATTGGTGGAGTGGAGTAGGGGGTCATTGTGCCCGAACCACTATTATTATTGTGATTTGTTCTATGATCATATTATCTCTCGTACTCAGTTACAGAAATTCTTGTAGTTATTATATTCTATTTGTGTGAATTGACAGAATTGTAAAATTTTGAAAAGGACACAATCCACACACCTTATTATGTAATCACTATTGTAATTCCTAACCTACACTTAGTATCTGAGGAGGATCTCTTCAAAATATCTATAACAAAAAAAGTCATGATATATATATATTAGTGATTGCAATGGAGAATCTCAAAGAAGGAATTCCAATGGTTAGTGCTCCATATTTCATTGGTCATAATTATGGATGTTTGAAGTATTGTATGATAATATACATAAAATATTTTTGATTTAGAGTATACTCAAATATTGTTACTCCTTAATCAATTCATGAAAAACAGAAAAATGGTTTAATACTAAAGAGGATATGTATGATAAAAATGAGAATGTAATTAATATTATTTATTGTTGTCTTAGAAATGATAAACTCAATCGTGTATCACAATTCCCATCAGCCTAATAAATGATTAAGACAATTGCAATAGCCTTTGAAGGTTTGGACAATGTTAGAAAAATGAGACATGCTATAAAAAAATTAATGTTTGATACTTATAGAATTTATGATGAAGGGATAATCACATAGATGGATGGAATACTGACAGAAATTGTTAACAATATAACATCTTTAGGTGAGGCTATCAACCAACCTGATATGGATTTGAATGTTCAATGAAATCTACCTGCGAAGTGGAATGGAATTTCTACTGCAATTCACAGATCAACACCATTCATGAATCTGAAAATGAGAGAATTGATTCGAATATTAATAATGTATGAGGCTGAAATGAATGATGAATTTAATGATCACAAATTCTTAATGATAAGTGATAAAACTTTTTTAAAAGATACATCCCAAAAGATGAAAAAAATATCAAAACAAGAAGAAATAAATTTAAACTCATCTTATTTAGAAATTGAGTTGGAGCAATTAGCTTGAAAATTAAGGAAATTTTTTTGGATGAAGATAGGATTTTGAGAACCCATTAAATGGATGAGAAATTATCATGGGAATTTAAATTCTATGAATTCAAAAAATTGGGTCATTTAAGACCTTATTGTCCCCAATTGAAATGAGGGATAAGAAAGATAAAAAATAAATATCAGAAGAATACTAATTAAGAACATAGAGGGAAAAAAGTGATGAAGGATATGTGTATTGTTTCTAAAGACTCTAGAAGCTCATAAATCTTTGGATGAGAGAAGGATGAATGGAATAAAAAATATAATATGTGTTTTATGGATGAATAAGTTAATGATAAACACTATAATTCATCTGATTCTGATTCTATCCACTCACATAATAAAATGACTACCTGTTGTACTATTCTAGAAAAAATATATAACTCCCTAATAAAGAAACATAAATCAGTAAAAAAATCATAATGATATTATAGGTGAAGAAGACACATTACCAAAAGAGTTTCAATAGTTTGTTGAAAAAGTTTATCCAACTACTACCAACTATGCTGCTCATGAAAGTAATATTGAGGATATACAGAAAGATGTAGAAACCTATAAGTCTACTGATCTTATTTTCATAAAATGAGAAAATAAATTAGATGAAAATATTGGAAATGATGTTGTTAAAAAGGGAATTTTTTTATTGGTAGTAAGGGAGAAAATCCCAAACTGTATAAAAAATATTTTGTTCCTGGTTCTAACAGAAAAGGCATGTCTACTATAAAATATTTTTATTATGCTATTAATGGAACGTATGCTAATGGTTTCTATTTAGAAAACCTAAATTATGTGGTGTCAATAATGTTCATTATTCAAAAGATTTATCTAGTTTTAATTAAAATTGTGTTGATCTAAATAAATCTGTTTGGATTCAAAATTCTTTAATAGATAGCCCTATTTGACCCAAAATGATAAGGGTACCAAAATAATTTTTTATTCCATTTGACCTTGTAGGAAATAGGAAATAGAAGTGGAATATATATATATGGTATACGTATAGTGGTTTTTCATGACATATGAGTGGAAATTAATAAAATTTATGCACTCTGATTAAAATAGATGGAGGCCTAGTCACCTTTGATGACAATGTCAAAGGAAAAAATTTGGACTCAAAATAGTTGGAGATCCAGATACTCTCCCAATTAATAAATTAATCTATGTACAATTGTTTAATCACAATCTGATAAGTATCCCTCATCATTGTCATGATGGATACTGTTTTTATCTTTCAAATAATTCATGTTCTGTTTTTAAAGATGATTTTTTTAAATTTAGGGCACCCAGAACAAATAATCTCTATACATGGGATTTAAATTCCTTGTGTAAAAGGAAAGTAAACTGTTTAACTGCTAACATAAATAAGTCCCGGATTTGGAACATAAGACTTTTTCATTTTAATATATTTGATTTAAATATGTTTTCTATGAAAAAATTATTTTTAGACTTACCTAGCCTCAAATTGTATAGTGATATATTTATTGGTGCATGTCTGATTGGAAAGTAACATAAATCTTCCATAAAATCTATTAACACAATTTTTACATCAAAACCCCTAGAACTCATCCATATGAATATATCACTAAAAGAAGTGTTGGAAACCTAGATGAATTTACTAATTCTCTATCTCAACTAGAACCTAAGTCTTTTAAATATTCTTTAGATTAAGAATGTTCAATTTTAGAAATGATAGAAGATCTAAATAAATTTAAAAAGAAATAAGGAATGGAAATTAGTGGAAATACCATGGAATTATCCAGTTGATGGAACAAAATGGGTCATTAGAAATAAACAAGATGATCAAGGTATTATAACTAGAAACAATTATAGAATAGTAGCCAAAGGATAAAATCAAGAAGAAGGTACATATTATGACGAAGCCTTTGATCCTATAGCTAGAATAAAAGATACTAGAATTCTTTTATCCTTTTCATCTCAAATGTTTTTTAAATTAAATCATATTGATTTAAAATCTTCCTTTTAAAATGGATATTACCCATGAACAACAACATTCTCATGCACATGAAATTAGAGGGGAACTCATTCCATGGTCTAGTGGTCTCTTTTTATCATCACATAAGTTTTTTAGTGTTTTCCTCAGCAAACCTTCTAGAAGAAATCAGGAAAATCCACATCAGTGTTATCTAGTGCACTAGTCTTATACGACCCTAATATATAGCTTAGAAATTCACCATGTGCTCAATTAACCTTTATTGTTATGTTGACTACAATTATGGTCATGTAAAAAAAATTCACATCGATCCAAAAAACTATCAAATCAATAAATGATAAAAACAGTGAAACATTTCACAAAAAGTATTGCCTTTTCATGGGAGATAGACCCCAAAACCAATTAGCAGTCAAAAGTCTCTTTTTATCACCAGAGTTATACAAATATAATCCTATTATAGTTTAATACCATTTTTAAAAATCATCTAATCAATTTGAATCATTTTCATTTCATACAAAATTTCATCATTTATATAAAAAATATGAAATAAA
This sequence comes from Viscum album, assembly GCA_963277665.1. Classification (NCBI taxonomy): domain Eukaryota; kingdom Viridiplantae; phylum Streptophyta; class Magnoliopsida; order Santalales; family Viscaceae; genus Viscum; species Viscum album. The sequence goes on from OY728138.1 coordinate 157,882,945, forward strand.
CATTTTCTAGTGCAATAAGACACAAGCATAAATTGCATAATAAAACCCACCACTTTTCACTATAAATATATTTTTTAAAATACAATAATAATTCATGTCTAATAGGTGATACATTTAAAATTAATCAAAACAAATTTCACTCCCCATAAAATAATAAAAATTAACCGCAACACATAAAAAATACACTTTTCATGGGAAACATGTCACTAAGGAAATTTGCGCCTACAAAAAGATTCTCTTTCACTTTAAAATCACCTTTTAAATCCAAACAAAATTTAGACCATTTTTTATTACTCCCCCATCATTTCCAATAAATTCCCATTCATCTCAAAACAATGCAGCTTATGAGCAAACATAAAAAAATTTCATTGTGCAACAAATCTTAAAATCAGAAACAGAAATCTAATCCACATGAAATCGCACAAAAAATTGAATGTTAAATTTAAAGAGCGCATTATAGAAAACAAAGAATCAATGTATTCATCTAAAAATACAAATTACATGGAATCGCCTACCTCAATATGGTGGCGGATGGACTGAGACCAATCGAAATGCTATGTCTTCAATGGTGGATTCCAAAACATGATAAAAATAGTCCAAAAGACACACATCACAACCTATAACATGGTATAAGTCAAAGAAATTGTCTAAAAAACCCAGGGATTAGATAAACCCTATGAATCCAATAAAATCAATGTAAACTGCATCATGTGGGTACTCACCAGAATAAGGTGCAGCTTCCCATGAGACTGCTAGAGGAGAGGAGGGTCTACCATTGAAGGGAGGGTCTTGAAAAAGAGGTCGTGTAGGGAAGGTCCCGTACTAGGGAGGTAAGACATGTGGGTGAGGGATAGGGTGAGGAGGATCAATCTAGAGGAGGGTTGTGTGCTGGTGAAGGAATTGGAGGAGGCTCCCAATTCCCTTGTTCTATGGGGGTCACACGGGGTGGCACGATAAAGGGAGAGGGAGGTCATGCTTGACCAATGGTAAGAAAGAAGAAGGGGGGAATGTGTGGCTAGTGGGAATAAATGACTAAGAGAAGGAAAAAAATAAATAAGAAAATATTGGGAAAATAATTAATAGAAGTAAAATAAAATAATAAAATAGAATAGTAAATGAAAAACTGAATAAATGATAAAAAATAATTACCAATAATAACACCAAAACAATTAAACCATTCACAATAATAATAACTTTATTATTATTATTATTATTATTATGTCTAAAACATTATTTTAATAAGGATGATGTCCATTAATGGTTACACACCAGTATAAACTCACACTTTTTTTAAAAAATAATACCGTTTTTAACGGATCCTCAAAAGCGAGACCCAAAATAATTAAAATAACATAAATTGGAGGGTTGGGGTGTGGCATGGAATGATCCGAATTTGAAAAATATTTGAAATTAAAAATGTACAAATTATTCCACAATGGTTCATAATGGTATATGAATAGAGAAAAATTTTCATTATGGGGTACTTCATGGAGTCCAAAATATTAATCCTATGATATCATTGTTTATGTTTATAGAATTTGTACACTCATGAAAATTTATTATTATATTATAGTTTTTGAGTGGAGGCCTATAAATAATTATGAGATCCTATAAATATACCTTATTTCTATCCACATTCAACATGTAAAAATATTTAGGAATGATTATATCTCTCACCAAAACAAGAAAAGTATTATGGAATACTATTTGTTATTCCATATCATTATTTTATATTTTATCAAGAACCGTTATTGATTTTGTCTTGGAAACAATAAATGAATATAAAAATTTGTGAATTGGAATTAATGGAGGAACCCAAATATAATAAAGCATCCAAGAAATGAAACACCCCAATGACGCATGGTATGGTAAGTATCTTATCATCCATACACTTTATAGGGATATATAATGTCATTATGATGAGTGTCTAGGAATACCATCAAAGGTTTATCAACTCATTTCCATTTATCACACTTCTATTCATATATAATTCTATAAATAATGTTTTATAAGATATAATTTTTTTGATTGCTTCAAGAAGTTATACATTGATCATGAATAACATTAAGGTGTGTGTGTATATATATATATATGTGCATCATTTAATTATCAATTTTATTATTTTCCAAAACTCGGTAAGGAATCTTATGTGGTCTAAGAGGTACCAAAATGAGATATTATATTATATTTTATTACTTTTTTGGTCACTCATATACATGAGTTGGTTGTGAAATCTTACTTGGTAATGTGAATCCCATTGGGATACAAGAAAATATTAAATCCCCAATTTCCTTCCCACTTATCAATGTGATCATACTAAAATTGTCCTTCATGTTTTATGTTGGCTTGGAAGGAAGACTTATAGTGGTTTTACTTTCAAACTCGTTCATGTTTGTCACAAATTTTCTCATTTGAGTCTGTAGGTCCCTAAATCCAATGATATGACTCCATAACTCATTCAATTTATTAATAAATATTTATATTAAAAGATATAAAATTATTGAATATTTCTTTATTTTAGACTTCCAATTTTGGTAGCATCTTGTTAATACTTCATAATAAAATAGATTTAGGGGTTATTGGATAAAATGATGGTAATGTGGATGTTAGAGGATGCTTTATTAAAAATGGGTCCTTTTACATCATAGAGATATAACTCATGTATGGGTGATCTTTCCATAATTGGATTTATATTGGTGTGATGTGATCGTATATCATTATAGGGGGTCGTTGTTGTTGTTGTTGATATGGTCTCCTATGGTATACCACTACATAATCCTTCATATCTTATAGTTTTGGGAAATAATTTGTTATATAGTACATTACATTGAATATTACATAATCCTTTACAAGAGTGGTAGTGGACGTGTTATGAACCAATGATATATATTTATCCTTAATGCTCAATTCATTAAACAATGTATTATTTATATAATTTTTATTGAAGATGTATTTACCTCATGTAATCCCATTATTGATACTGTACATTATTCACCTAAAAATGTAGAATTTTTTACTCTATTGTTTTTAAATTCTAGATTTTATATTGGGGTTTTTTTACCAATGTTCCAATTACTGTGGCATTCACCATGAGCTTTTCTATTAGATGAAGAGAATTATAGAAGTATTAAATGAAGAATTTCTCATTGATTTTGTGATATGGGTAGGTTTCACACAACTTATTAATGAACTCTTAGTAATCATAAATATTATATCATTATGATTTATATATTATTGAGATATACATTCACATGTTTTTGTTATTTGATGTTGTAAATAATATCTGCAAGAAAAATAATTTCAAATCATTCTGACTTGTGGAATATTTAGGTTTTAAATAACGGATCCTATATTTTATGTTTCTTTAAAATAATAATGAGTAATCTCATAGTTTTATTTAGTATTTATATTCATTAATTTCTTTTAGGCATTAAAAAATCACATTGAGTTGTTTTAAATTTCTATTTGGATCCTTTATAGAGAGGAAAATAAAGTATATAAAAAGTAAATTAACCCATATTTGTTCTCTATTTTAGATTATAGAGATAAAAATGGAACGAATTTGGGTTTATAATGAACATAATGTCAATCCAAATATCAAAAGGTTATATAAATCTTTGTTTCTATATATTATATCAGATTCTATATTAGTTTCTGTGGAGCTACCAGTCTTAGTTTTCTTACCATGTTGTAAATACTTAGATATGCGAATTTAAACTCTTCTGAAAGGATGATATTTTTTTATTGGATATTAAAATATTAAATCAACCTTAATTTAATGATAAAATATATCTTTAGGATGATACTATATTATAATTCGTAAAAAACACAACAGGAAACATTTTTAGGAGAATATCAGAAGAAATGGTATTCCAATAATCGTCCAAAAAAAGAAAAAAAGAAATGATAAATTGAAATAATAGGGAGAAGGAAAATGAAATTAAATTTAAAGTAATATGAGAATAAAATAAATAATATTAATAATAAAATATACATAAAATAAGATAAATAGTGAACTTACCTCTTGAGTCTGGGTTCCAGTTCAAAGAGCATTATTGTGGGCACTATGAAATGATGTGTTATTTTTTTGACCTAGGTAAAATAGACTGGATATACAATGTTGTTATATTAAGTAGTATATATATATATATTTACATAATAATTTAGTATAGTTTCTATGAAGAAAATAAATGAAATTATATACTAACATGGATGTGGTTTTTATGTCCACAACACCATAAGAATCATATAAGAAGATTTTTTTTGAAAATTAGGTGATGAAGTGTCGTTTATCATAGAAAACCAATATATTTATTTAATAATAATTTTAATTTTTTTATTAAAACTAATTATCTTATAATTTTATAATGGATTATCTTCCCAACCGGAAACCAATTTACATGATCACAAAGATTCTGGGAATTAACACTTAGGCTAACTTCAAAGCAGGAAAATCTAGAACCCCAAATTTATTTTTATATAAAGTATTTTATATATTTAGTGGTTAATTAGGGAAAAAATATACAATATTAATGTTATTTAATTGAGTTCAGGACTTATGAGTTAACTCTATAAAGTAATGAAATAAGAACGTTTTTTTCAAATAATATTTGCTTCTTGCATTTCACACTTCTTCAACCTTGCATGTAATTTAATTATAATTTGAGATAATATAAATATAAAAAATAAATTCATAAAAAATTTGTAAATTTAAATAATCTCATAGATTTAAAATAAATTATATAATGAGGTATCCCACAATGAACTATAATTCTATAGGGGGGTTAGTCATCACAGCAACAACTTGCAAATACAAGGGTCTAGAAACAGTATAACACAATAATATTATACTCTTTATTTACAACATAAATAATGAAAAAACTAAGAAAAAAATATAGTATAACATAATAAATAGTATATAAATTTAGAATATTCTTTAATAAATGAATGTTATTAATTTATGAATAAGAATAATGCACCGTAGAATGGATTATTTCTTCATGTGATCCCCCTCAAAAAATGCTTAGTGACCCCACATATATTCTAAAATAAATATACTAATAAATAGCCACCCTTTACCAATTGAGAATAATTCATATTTATGGAGTGGATGGGAGGTTATTATTATATGTGTTTACATGTGTTAATGAATAAATTGTCTAAATTTTTAAAATCAAATCCCACCGATTTTTTAACGTCCAAAATGTATGAAACAACAATCCTTCTTGAAGGATGGTTTTTTTGGAAATATATGTTCTATATAAAATAAAAATTCTATCCTAATAAGGTCTAAATTTAAGAATATATGGTATAAAAGATTAATTTCTTCCCATGATTACAAGTTCAATCCATCTTTGACTTTATAACCCATTTTTTTCACATCGAATGTTAGATCCAAAAAGGATATTCCAAATGAATAGTGTAATACATATATAAAATAATATTATCATAAAATTTCTATTCTAAATATGTCTCAAAAATAATTTAATGATATAAATTGAATAGTGTAATTTAAATGGTCAAAAATAGTATTATTTATTTATTTTTTAAATAAATGACATTATCCCATCCTTTCGCAAATAATAATGTTTAACAAAATTAGTGGAAACTATATCAATTTTTTTAAATTAAATTTTAAATAAAATTATTTTTATCAAAAGAATGGATCATATTTTTTTGGGGATATGTTTTCATAGAATGTTTTTTAGTCTTGGTTTTAATAGCATTGATAAATCATGTGTAAGATGTTATGTTTAATTTTGATAAATTATAAGCATGGTTACATAATTTTGATTATTTTATTAGGAAAGATCTAGTAATTTTGTATAATTATGAGATCATGATGTAATTATTTATGATCTAATTTTACATGATTGTAAAAAAATTATGTAATTAATATTTAATGTTATTATGTTCGGTTAAATAGAATAATTAATAATTGCATGTAATATTTTGATCATAATTTGAATTATGATAAATTTTTATATTAATTTTGAATGATGTGTATAAAATATTTATTTAATATTTGGTGACATCTTCCTTGATTTATTTTATGTTTTGGCGAGGTTTATTAGTAGAATATTCACTTTGGCATTACCTTTGTTTGTTGTATAAGTTGTTTTTTAATTTTAAAAATCTTATCATAAGGGGTTTATAAAGGGTTATCATGTAGTGGTTTCTAAGAGGTTATTTTTATTACTTTATTTAAATAAATTCTATGTGGTGGTTTTATTTTAAATATATTTTCAAAAGATTAATGATTTAAGAAAATTTTCATTAAAATTAATTTCTCATGTTTTTTTGTGTTTTAATTTTCATATAATATAGTGGAATGTTATATATATGATTTATGTTATATTTAAAATGGTGAATTATTTTAATTTTATAAAAATATACATGTGATGGTTTCACGATAAAGAGTAAAAATTTGTGTAAATTTATTTTTCATTTCCTTGAAATGATTATTATTGAAAAAATTCAATTATTTGATAGTTGGGTTTATTTTTTAGGGAAAATAGTTAATTTGATGTGGTGTGAATTATTTAAAATAATTTTATATAGTAATTTTTTATCATTGGTGTGGAAATAATGATTTTGTTTTGTTTTTATGGGAATGTTAAGAAAAATGGTAATTTGTAGAGATGGTAATTTTTTTTTCACAAGAGTTTTTTTTGAATTCTGAGAGTAGTTGAACAATTGGTTTAGGAGTATTTCTTTATGAAACTTTGATGATGAAAATCCAATTTTATGTGATTTAATTATTTATATTTATATTTTTTTTACATTTAATGTTTGATTTAATGAAATGTTATTAATGTTTCTTCAGGATTCTAGGCATGGGATACATAAAATGTAATCAATGGATAAAGTTCTATTGTAATTTAAATATTTTGGACTTCTATAGTTTCGTGGTGGTGTTTTGAGCCTAAAAGATGAGAAATTTTCATAAGGAACTAGATTTTCTCTCGATATAGTGAATAATAGGTATTAAATTAGAAATAATTTTATTGTGGTTTTTTATAAAATATATCATGGATTTATTGGAAGATAAATTATGATAACCACGATGCGATGTATTGAGTGGATATTATTTTTTTATTCAATAAAGTATTTATACCTAATATATACGAGATAAACATAGAAAATATTTGAAGGAAATTTAACAAAGAGAAGGTAGTAATACTAACATTGGATTTAATGTTGTTAAATCGATTAATCATTTTTTACATTTTATACCTAGTGATGAAGGGTGAGTTCAATCATGTTTACGTTATGGATTATTAATTTTCTAATATAAAATATTTTATGGATGGTTTCTATTAGTATATTGGGAGATATAAGATGTATTATTTTTGATATGGTCAGCATGGTTTATATAAGTAGAATGTAAGGCATTGATATATAATTTGAGCATACCATTAATCTCTCAATTTAGTCTCTCTAGTTTTTAGATGAAATATGAGTTTATCTATTTCCATTGTAATGTGATGAAACAACCAAAATATACATTTCTCTTGGTTTATATTTCTTTTAAGTCAGGGGTGGGGTTTTTATCTATTAGTGTATTTGGTGGCCATTTATGGTCTTGGTGATTTACCTGAATTCAATGTTGTTTGCATTATTTCTTTTATAAGTAACCTCGAAAATAATTATAAATTATAATTTAATGTTATATCAAAATAGTTATTCAATAAATATTTTAATATTACTAGGATGATATACTCACAGTTATTTATTAAAATGAATTTTTCTATGATTATTTGAAATTTTGTTTTTTAAGGATTTGATTTTTTTTATAGTTTGTGAAATCTATTAATAATATTTTATAAGGGAGAATATTTTGATGTTATTTTTTTATGAAAATGCCAGATTTTTTGGAAAATAAAAGTCAATATTTAGTTTAAAGGAGAACTATTGAAAACATTATTATTTTTCAAGGAAAAGAAAAAGGTTCATAAAATGTTAACTTATAATATGGAGTGATTAATTTTATCCTTTCTTTTTATTATCTATTTTTAATGTTTTATAAAGATATTCTTCTTTTAGAGGTATATTATATTGTATTTATATTTTTTTTATTTTTTTTCTAGAGATAGTCTAGTGATGAGTCGTGTCTCTTTCTTTGATGTTGTATTAATGGTGTGGTATTATTATTAATTGATAGGTATGTGATGTGAGAATCTAGGTTTTACTTATCAACCATTCCTTTTGGGTGTACAATTTGTATTTATTGATGACATTAGTCATGTTTGAGAGTTATGTTTCATTGTGGTTATCATTTATAATTTTCCTTTTTTTTGGATTTGTTTTGATTTTCATGGATGATAATAATTTGATAAGTATCTAATGTAGAGTTATATGTTTAATAAATGATTATACTTTGTGTGTGTTGAGATGTTATTGGAGGGATAAGTATGTTTAAAATTGAATTTTGGGAAGAATATTGAGATCTTTGTTTTCTGGAAAACTAATATGTTGTGATTTCACTATATCACTATGGTTTTTTCTTGTCAGTTGTTAGTTATAAATAACATGGATATGGAGGTCTTGGTTTTAGGGATATTTTTAGAAGTACATTTGATAACACGAGGTGTAAAAAATGATTGTTTATTATAATCCAGACTGCATTGTATAGAAAAGTAACATTTTTGTGTTATTTTAGAGGTGTTGTTTGATGAATATTTATGTGAAAATAACGATATAATCATTTATTGGTTATGAAAATCACATTTTTTTAGTACGGGAGTCCTGGTTTTATATTATTAATTTAATAAGGTTGTATAAAAACATACCATTATTTCATTGTACACATAATGGTTTTGGTCAATGTGTTTATTTAGAAATAATAAAGATTAGTGAGTGAGATGTTGTGATATTGAATCATGAGTTTTGGATTGGATCTGACACAATGAAACCTCACTGTGGTGTTTGGTAATCCAATCTATGATCTTTATAACTTTTTCATATTTACAATTCATCCCTCACTTTCAATTAAATATTATTATTTTGACATTGAGGAACCAAGGGTGAGTTAAGAATGATTCTTGGAAACCCTAATGTTATTTCGGTTATCTCCATTAATAATATATTAGATTCCTAGATACAATAGAATGTATAGAATTATTTCATTAGATATAATTATATAAAAACATATTTTAGATCATTTGAAAATGGATTTAGACATTGGTATGAGGTAGGATATTTTAGATTGTTCTCCTATTACATAATGTTATTAATATTTCATTTAAATGTGATTTCTTCCAAAATAGTATTATTTATAATTTATAGAATAAGTATTTTTGTTATTTTTAAGAAAAATACCTGTGAAACCTTCCTCATAGGTTTCAAGTCACACTCTTTTATTGATATTGTTTTGATTTATTATAATAATCAATGGGGAATTTCTACTACAAGAAGATTACTGATGGCTGGGTAATCATTCTATGAGGTTAATGATTATAAATTTGTTACATGTGACAGTATTTTGTAATTATTAATAAGATAGGAATATTTTTTTGAGGTTATAAGTTTATTAATGGGGGAATAAGTGAGAAATATTTGTAGTTGGTGTCCTATTTAAGTTGTCAGGGTTACCGCATTAATAAGATAGGTTTATTAATGATATTTATATACACCTGTGTTGTTTTTTTCTTATTTATTGGTTTATAAACGTTTTTTATATTAATGTGTTTGATTGGTTATTATGAAAGAGGTGGAAATGAATATTTAATTTGAATGTTAGTGTGATGCTGAAGAGGTTGGATTTGGTCTATATGTTGAAGAGGGGTGAGAGTGAAATGTTTTGGGTAAGTGTTTACTTTTTTGATTATTTTTTCATTGTAAATTTTTTTAACTTGGAGAATTTAATGAGGGTTTTTTATAGTGAGGTGGATGAGTTTATTGAATATATGGGTCTAATTAGGTATAGAGGATGTTGACCCATAATATGATATTTCATATTAAATTTCGTGATGTGGTTATTTGGTTGTGATATTTTATTCATACTATAGAAATATGTTAATTTTTACATATATAATGGAATGGAAATGGTGATGTTATTTAAGTGTAATCATATTTTTTTAATGTGTTTATCAGGTGTTACTATTGAAGAGGAATGTGTTTTTATGGAGAAAGTGTAAATTTAACAAATAGAGGAATATTTCATGATTTACTTGGTGATTGAATTATTATAACATGTGGTAAGGGTCATGGAGGATTTTTCAAATATTGTTCCTATAATAATTGAGAAGTTAGTAAAAAATATATCTTAAAATATTATCTACTCAGCGAAGGGAATCAATATTTAAATCCACAATTAAGTGTGGTGAAAAATTTGGCCATTATTATTTTATATTATTTGATGATATTTCTTATGTAATGTTATTTGATTTTTATTGTATGTTATTTTGAATTTAATAGTTTTTATTATGGAGAGTTTTTTAATTATTTTTAGTTTTAAATTTTTTAATGTATTGTAATTAATATTGTTTCTTAATCATTTAACTGTATTTTATGTATTTGAGAGGTTTACAATGGTTATTTTTGTCTTCTTGAGGGTCATATTATAAGGAGAATATTTTTTCATGACTATTAGATAATTATGATGATAAAAAAAATTTCTAGGAAAAAAAGATCAAAAGGATTAGCATGTTTTGAAAATTAGGACAATGAAAAAAATTTACATCATACAACATAAATATTTATTTAATTCCTTCTTCTATAGATTTTTATTATCCCTCGTCTTCTTCATAGAATAAGTAACCACTCGAGGATATATATTAATGAAAAGGTGTGATCTAAAATCCCAATAATAGGATAAACAAATACGTGAGTCAATATAACATGGGTGGGTATAATCATCATCATAACATCATAATAATGATAGGAACATTAGATAAATGAATTGAATATGGAAATATATAAAAATGAAATATCCAGTCATAGTGGTCTGATAGTACATAGTTATGAAAAAATCTAACATCATGTTCACTCATTAAATACCATCATTATCCTAATATCATCATTGTGAAAAATATGGCATCATTTGGATGCATATTTCCCATTATATCATGAGATACATAATGTTACCCAATTCATTGGAGAGATATATAATTTTAGGCACACCTGTCACAATAGAATAATTACATAATCTTGCACTACACATAGAATGTATAACAACCTTTTCAATAAAATAACCCCTGGAAAGGAAACCATAGAATTTGATAAATCATACTTTCATGGATAAAAAAATTTCCCAAAAAAATGGAATAACATACATGGTATAAGAATCATTAATTATGAGTGATTAAGGAACTATATAGATAGAAATAAAAGATGTGTTTTTTGAATGAAGAGTTCTTTTGGAAAAATATTTTCAATTGACATAAAATCTCATTAGAAATATTTAAATCTCATAAATTAAAATTTAAGTAAATATAAATGATATTTAAGTAACATTACAAGAATATCAAGACTAAAATAGAGTAAAAGAGGTAAAACCCAAAGAAAGAGATTCAGGTTTGAGAATCCCCTTACCTTATGTATGAATGTTATATTCACATTAGTATCCAAGATAAACCAATTAAATTATTTAATTAATATATAAAGAACCTCTTATACAACAATTTGATTCAAAATAATTTTATTATGTTAATTTTTGGTGATTATGATGTGTTATAGTGTTTAATTCCATCATTTAGAGGGTGTTCATTTTCATGGTTTTCATTATTAGTTCACTTGTATACATGTATGGAAGTTCCTATAAAGTGACGATAATTCACATGAAATAAGATTATATGTTATAAATGAACTTAAATTATATTATAAGATCTTATATATCATTTATTTATGTGATATGATTATAAATCATTATTTAAATATTAAATGAAATGATTTAATTATTTTGGGTGTATTTCAGACAATTATGATCTTATATCATCATGCATATATATATGTTCCAGAAAATTATATAACTTTTAATATGAATAATATAAAATTATTTAACAATAATAAATATTTTATGTGTATCCTTGAATTAGGTAGTGAAAAATTAAAAATGCATCATCCATAATGGGGGTAAATGAACACACTATAGGTGATATTTCCATTTTTAGAATAATAAGAAAACAGAAATATCTTTTTAGATGGATTTCTAAATTAATATAACAAAATTATTGTACATAAAATATATTTATTTTATCATGCCCCTTATATAATGGATGATTAATATAGCCTAAAAATTTATGATCTTGAAACTAAATTAAATGAAAAAATGGATTTTACTACTTGATTTTACGACCATTGATATCACCCTTAGGGAAAAGGTTTTCGCCTTTTGATGAGATTAGGGTCTCCTATATGAGGGGGAGGGTATTGGGAGGAGTAATTATAAGAACATGAAAATGATTCAAGGATTGGATGGTGTGAGGAAAATAAGTGGTGAGAGTGGTATTTATAGTGGAGGAGAGGAATTCTTTTTCATTATTTTATTCATTAGATTATTATTTTTTCTCAATACTAAGAATATCTTGAACCTTATCTACAAATATATTAATATAATTAATTATAGTTTATTATCTTCATATTAAATCATCCATATATATAAAATGAATCAAAATTCATGTATATATCTTTTATCATAAATTGTCATATTTTACTATTCACAAAAATGCAGGTATTTTAAAAAAAATCCAAAAATTCACCTTAATAATTTCTTTAGGTATAGAGATAAAAGATGGACACCTATTTATAAATATAACTTTCTATATCTAATAAATTTATTTTTTTATCAAAATCATCATTTACATGTAAGGTAATGATTTTAAAATTATAATTGATTTTGTTACACTTTAAATAAATTACTACGGTATTATAAATTTATCATATAATCATATGAAAAAATAATTAAATTTTGAATAAATTTGCGGAAAATACATTTTATTTAAAATAATTATGTTAATTATAAAATTATAAATATACATTTATGTTATTCAAAAATACCAACACCTAATCAATAATTTTTACAATATTTATTTACATATATTAGGATGTAATTATTACATATTGTCATTTATAAGATGCCTAATTTTTATTTATACTATCATAGATGAGGTTACTATTCTATTGGATAAATTACTATTCATAATTGTAATTTTACAATTCCAATTTTTAGGTTACTATTCAATTGGGATATGTTCCTTAATTTCTAAAAATACATCTTATTTCATTCACAGATCATTTAAAATGTTTTTATTGTATTATAAATGTTTTTTATGTGGTTTATAATATATTCCATAATTATACTAAAGGAATTTATATTGGTAAAATTTGGGTTCATTACATTATTCCCCCCTTAATATTTTTTCCCTTGAATTTTTTTCATACTATAGTGAAAACAAGTGATGATAATTCTCATTTTTTTCACATCATCTACTTCCTATGTTGCCTCTTCATACTTATGGTTCTACCATAGTAATTTTACCAACTAATTTGTCCTTTTACATTAAACATTATCTCTATGGTCCAAGATCTTTACTTGTTTCCCCTCATAAGATAAATCATTATTTAATTGTACCACATCTACATTTAGTATATGTGAGGAATTTGGTAATTACTTCTTCAAGAGGGATATAAGGAATATATCATGTAGTTGAGACATGGTAGGTGGAAGTACCAATTGAAGGGCAAAAACTCCCTAAATATCAAGAACCTGAAAGGGAATGATGTACTTGTTACCTAGATTTCCTTTCATTTTGAATGTCATGATCTTATTTATGGAGATATGCTGAGGAACACTATGTCTTCATCATTAAAAAATAGGTCGCATCGATGATTTATTTCATAACTGTTCTATCAAATTTGGGATTCCTTGATATGCTACTAAATGGTTTTTACCTTTTCAACCATTTATTATATCAATTTAGGTCCTATTATATTACATTTTTCGACTTCATCCCAATACACCAGTGTTCAACCAATTATTACCTAAAGGTCATTATATACAACCATTTAGATTCTCCAGTGGGAACAGTTGTTGTAAAAGAATTCGTCCGGAAGATTTTTTAGTCACATCCTCCATTTAAATCCACATAACATCCTCTGAACATTCCTTATTGTGTCTGAATGGTCTTCTCTGATTGGAAATCAGTTTGAGGATGATATGTCGTACTAAGGGTCAGCTCAGTGTTTTGAGCATGATGGAGTCTTTTCTTGATCATCAAGGCTAATCTCACATCATAATTGGATATAATCAATAGTGATACTCCATGCTACCTTACTAATTCTCTGATATATATCCATGAAAGTTGATCCAGTGAGAAAACATCTCAAATTTTTAAAAAGTGAGATATCATTGTGATATAATCCACAATAACCAGTAAATAATTGTTTCCTATAGATGTATTTGGATGTCTGGTGACAATGTCCATGGGGATGTTTTCCAATTTCCATGTTTCTATGGGTAATTGTTGCATAATTCAATTATAATTTTTTCTTTATGACTTCACATGCTGACATAATAGTATGCTTGATGTATATTTCACAATATCTTTCTCATATTACCCAACCAATAGTTCTCTTGGAGATCTCGATAAACCTATGGGATCCTTGGGTGAATAGAGAAGGTTGAGCTATGTGGTTCATTCAGACGATCTTGCTTTATCTCCGGATCACATGGTATACATAATCATGTCCCAAATCTCATTACTCCATACTTATCCATTTTAAACTATTTGAATTCCCCATTTCAATTACAATTCACATTCATCTAAATATCTAAATAATTTCATTGAGCATCCTTTATTTTATCCATGGGGTATAGTTGAGAAATCTATTGATAAAGGATTGGTCATGTTCCTTCCTTAGTCATTCCCATGTCCATCCTTTTCAAATCAAAGGAGATTGGATCCTTATCAATTATAATCATTTATAATATTGTATGATCTTTTATAGAATGATAATCCACCACATTATTCACTTTTCCATGATGGTAGTGGATCAAGGGTTTAAAATCCTTGATGAGTTCAAACCATATATTTTTATCACATATTCTGATCCTTCTATGTGAATATATATTTTAGGCTCTTATTATTAGTATATATTTCCCACTTCTCCCCAAAGAGATAGTGCCACCATATTTTCAACATAAATATTCCAAAAACCAATGCTATATCATGTGTGTGATAGATTTTCTAATGGATTTTCAACTACCTTGAACCGTAGGTTATCACCTTATCATTTTTCATCAGTACACAATCTAATTCCATATTTGAATCATCAGTTTATACCATAGAGAGTTCCCTACTTATTGGTAGTGTGAGTATTAGTGCAGTCATAATCCACTTTTTAACACTTTGATGTAGTATTCATAATTACTGATCTAGAATTTTTTTTCCATTTATAGATATCATGGAGATGGGGTTTTAAAATCATGATAAGTTCTATAAAATACCCCGATAATACAAAGACAAACAATGTAAACTAAGGATATTTGTTACAGAAGTTGGCCTGGTCCACTCTTCAATTTCATTTGTCTAGGATGGGTCAACATATATTCAATTTTTTGATGATAAAATGTCCCAAGAATGATACTTCCACCATCCAGAACACATATATATTATACATTGCAAAATGTTTCTCACTTTTGATATTTTTTATCATAATATTCAAATGCTCCTCAACACCCCCTTATTATTATATTACATTAGAATAACATTAATAAAGGATAAAAAATAATTTCTCGAGGTAATCTAAAAATAATATATTCATTAATTCCATGAATATTGTGGGAACATTATTGGGTTTCAGGGGCTTCACTATAAAATCATAGTGTTCATACCCTGTTCAAAATGATGTCTTGGGAATATATTCCCTCATCGCCTTTAATTAGTGATCTCCTAACAGATGTCCAACCTTAGAGAAATACATTTCCCCATCTAGTTGATTGAACAAGTCATTTATCTATGGAAGGGGATTTTTTTCCTTTATTTTTATTTTCTTGAGATCATGATAATTAATTCAGAGATTCATTGATTCATACATATCTTTAATGAAGAGGATGGGTGCACCCCATGGTGAAGCACTTGGGAATATAAAACCATTTTATAGAATCTCATGTAACATCTTATTTAGTTCCTCAAACTAAATAGTGGTTATTATATAATATGTCATTGATAAAGGCATAGATCTAAGAATAATATCAATTGAGAAATCAAAATCTCGTTCCAGAGGAAGACTAGGGAATTCTTGAGGGAACACATTAGTGTAGTCTATTAGAATGATCATGTCTTCAAGCATGATTCTATCCTTTGTCTTAATCATTTGTGCTAGATATAGTTGATCATAAGTAAATAATATCAATACCTGAGATAATGAATCTGAAGGAAATCAATCCTCTTACTTACACTTATATTGAATTTGATGATTCCTTGATATATGAAGAGTGATCTCCCATTCACAATATTTGATGTTGGATTTTTATAAAAATATCAAATTCATTCCCAATAAAACATCAAAATCTACCAAAGGATGTAAGACAGATTTTCTAGGATACTCATTCAAGATACATTAATTGGGAAAGAGATATATACTTTGGATGCAATAATTTCCCATTTTTATGATATCACTGACATATCAACCTCCATATTTTAATGGGTTGTTTGAAAAGTTATTCTAAATATCCAATATATGAAATAATTCATAGAACCATAATCAAATAGTATTTTTTATATTCTTGAATTAATAACCAGCATACCTATTACCACATCATTATTAGGATCCCCCTTAATAGTAGTGATGGAATGAGACTTCCCTTTCTCTTATTGATTTAGTGGTTGCTGATGTTGATTTCCCTCAAGGAGTCGAGTTTTTTCTCCCTATTTTATATTTTTAATTCTTCCAATAGCTGAAGAATTGGACCATGGGTGGTGATTTCCTTTACTCCACCTCATTTTCTTATTTTCTCATATCTCAACGACATTCATGAGCTTGGTGTCCAACTCTCCCAAACATAACGTATTTCATCATCCCTTTTAGGATATTCCCATCATTATTCTTCCCACTATTTTTATGTATAGGTGGTTGAGTTTTCATCTCACATTTTTCATTATATCCTCTAGCATGAAACTCCATATTTCACATCTTATCACTAAATCCATGGGAACACTCTCAAAACTCCATCTCTACTTTTATAGAAAATATAAAAACTAATTTATAACTCTCAAAGTCTATAATTTATAGAGCCCTTCAATGGTTTGGTTCTAAAACAATAAAGAAGCTATCAATTTTGATAAAAAAAAATAATCATTCCTTGCAAGACATGTGAAATTTTCTTTATAATTCATGACAGATTCACCTTCATTTTACTTTACCTCTATGAATTTTATCTCCATCTTTGTATGAGGAGTTAATGGGAAATACATGTGAATAAACATTATCTTAACGACATTCCAATCTATATCTTTAATTTATTACTTATTCTTGGTGTTCTTTAAAAACAGCCACCATTGGTTGGTCGCACTATCTAGATTATAAATTAACAAAGTCACCTTCTTCATCTCATAATAGTAAAGTAACAAAAATATCTTATCCGTTGAGATGACCCACTGTTCTTTGACTAGTGGACTAGAATATCCACAAAATCACTGTGGTTTTTATGCATAGAAGGATCAATTTTTCTGCTATCCCAATTAGGTGAATGCAGACAATCCACACTATTCAGGTTATTGTTCATGGACTAACATATTTGTGTAATAATTTTCTTGAAATTTTGAACTCCACCTCCCAATGCATTGAGTATGTCATTTTTGAAATAACTACATTTCCCTTCACACAGGTTATTATCATGGTTTCTCCAGGTTCCCACCATTTTGTAAAATATAAATGGTCTGAACAAAAAATAAGTAAACAAGTAATGAATAAATAATGTATTCATTTTTTAAACTAACTCTAAAGGAATATATTTTGTGATCCTTATGTTCATAATTTTCAAAAACAAGGATTTTGAGGAGATTACATAAAATTTGTCTTATAATATGTGTTTTCATTTTGTTTCTGTAATCATAATTCCCCAATTAGCTAAATTGTTCTCTAATACCAAATATAGTGACCATTTTTTTAACATTACAATTACATAATTTTAAAGATAAAAAAATAATAGTTCTAAAAAACAAGGATCTAAAGATTTACTATCTTGGGAAAATTGGAACTATACATAAATATTACATAATAAGTCATTAACATTTATTTAATTCCTTCTTGTTTATGTTTTTATTGTCCATTGTGTTCTATATAGAACAATTAATCACCCAAGGATAAACATCAATGAAAATGGGTTATTTAAAATCCAATTAAAATGATAGTAAAATGCATGAATCAATATAACATGGGCGAGAATAATCATCGTCATAACATCATAAAAATTAATGTAATGTTATATAATGATATAGAACATAGTAATACATAAATATTAAATATAATTTCTTGTTGTTTAACTACCACACATAGTTGTAAATACATATAGCATCTTATTCACACATAACATATGTCCATCATCAGAACATCATAATTCTGTAAATTGATAGCATCATGTTAATGAATGTTTCACATTATCACATGAGATGAATCTCATAATCCAATGCATTCTTTCACTATATAATTCTTGGTACACCCATCACATAATAAAATTTACATAATCATGCATTCCACATAGAATGTATAAAAATATATTCCATAAATAACCCATGGAACGGAAAAGGGTTTTCATGAGAATTTTGTAAATCACGCATTCATGGATAAACATTAGGGTTACAAAAAAAGAGACAACACAATTGGTATAATAATCATCAATCTTGAGTGAACAATAAACAATATTAAGATAAGTAAAATATGTGTTTTTTGATGGAAGGGTTATTTTGAAAAAATCATTGCATTTCACATAAAATCATATTTGAAACATATATATCCAATAAAATAAAAGGTAAGGAGAGAAGAAATGATATTTAATGGAAATTAAATAAACATCCATAATTTAAATGGATTGAAGGAGGTAAAACCCAATGAAAGGGATTTGGGTTTGAGAATCCGTTTATCTTATGTCTGAATTATGTCTTCCTTTTAATATAAATTAAAAAAATTAATTAAATAATAAATTAAAGACCTATTTTAAATGAATTTTATTTATTATAATTTTATTAGGTTAATTTATGTCCATTATGATGTGTTGTAGAGTTCAATTACATTATTCTATAGGTGTTGGTTTTCATGGTTTTCATGGTCAGTACAATTGTATACATATATGCAAGTTCATGAAAAATGAGGATAATTCTACCAAATTAAGATTATATGTTATTAATGAACGTGCATATGATAAAATTATCTCATATATCATTTCATATTTTATATGATGATGAAGGATGAGATAAATAGTTAATGAAACAGATTTAATTTATTTTGGCAGATTTTACGACCATTATGAGTCCATATCATCATGTTTATAAATATAAGTTCCATAACATTGTATAAATTACAATATATATATATATATATAATTTTTTTAACCATAATAATGTCTTTATGACTATCCTTGATGGTGGTAGTGAATAAATAAAATGCATCATCCACAGTGGTGGTAAATCGATACCCACAAATGATATTTTCATTTTTAGAATAAATGGAAAAGGAATGTGGTTTGATTATTAATTATTCTATTAAAATAATATATTATAGTATATAAAATGGACTGAAGTTATCATGCCACTTGGATAAGTGGAGGCGAAGAGATGATAAGAAAATAAATTGAATTGGAATGAAATTAAACGAAAAAGAAAGAAGATTTTAACTCTTGATTTCCACCTCCATGAGAACCTCATTAGGGAAAAGGGTTTCACATTTTGATGAGTCCAATGGATACGATACATTGGGAATGGGATTGGGAAATGTATTTAGTAGAACATGGGAAATATTCATGTGTTGGAAGGTGTGTGGATAAGAGGGGTTGTGGGGTGATATTTATAGGGGAGTAGAGGGGTGTGTTCTTGTTATTTTATTCATTAGTATATTATTTTAAATAAAACTATGAATCTCTTGATAGTTATAAGTAAATATATTGAAATATTGAAGGATGGTATGATATTTTGTTTTTACAACATCCTTAAATTACTAATGACTCAAAAATCCTTGTATTTAGCTATTATTGAAAATTATTGTATGTTATTATTCACAAAAATTCATGTGTTTTTGGAAAATAAAAAAATCACCATTACAATTGTGAAACTTGTAGAATTAAAAAATAAACTAAATTTTTTGAATTTTTTTCTAAATAAGATAAATTTTGATCTTAATTAAAATCATAATTTAATTGGTAAATACTAATTTTAAAATTATAAATGAATTTAAAACTCTTTGAGAAGTTAATTAAGGTCTCATAAAATTATACTATAATCATAAAAAACAAAATTATTATTTATGAATATATTTTATGAAAGTAAATTTTTGTATAAATAATTGTATTAATTATAAAATTATAAATAATATATTATATATTATAAAATTATAAAATCATAGTTAAAAATTTTTAATATATTTATTTACCTATACTAGGATATAATTATAACATATAGCCATTTATAAGATTTATAAATTTTTTTGTAATATCATAGATGAGGTTACTATTCTATAGGCTAAATTACTATTATTAATGGTCATGTTACTATTCAAAATATCATGTTAATATTCCTTTGATATGGGTTCCTTGATTTTAAGAAATTCCCTTATTTCATTCATTCATCATTTATAAATTTTTTATTGTGATCTCAAAATTATTTTATGTGGTTTATACTGTATGAAATAATTATAATAATGGTATTTATATTGATAAATTATTGGGTCATTACACATGATATGATCATTAATGTTTATTTTGGAATTATATTGGTTTAGAAGGTGAAATAATTTGGATAGGTAATGGAAAATATAGAAGATATTATAATTTTCAACATGTTATAACTATTATTTTATTATTATTCTTTGTTTTTTTAATTTCACCCTTATCTGCACAATAATATGATATCATAATAGATATTGTTTTATTCAAAATATGAACTTACTGAGTACTCCTAGCTTCTCAACATATATTATTATGTTTTGAGTTTCTTTTGTAGTATGATTTGGTGGCGATAAAGAGCTACTATTAATGTACAACTATTGGAGCCTAATGGATGATTTGGGGTACTTGAATGTCCAATTTTATTTTTGTTGTATGAATTTACATTTAATAGTTATTGAGGTCATGAGAATTGATTACATAATGAATTATTTATATTTCATTGATATTTAAATTTCATTGATATTTATATTTATTTCATAAATTTTAATGTATGAAATGCCTCCAATAGTATGATCTTAAACTATTAGAGCTAGTCTCCAACCTATATCCTATTGGAGGCAAGCCTTAGTGGTTTCTCTAGATCTTTCAACTTACTAGGGTGGAGAATTGAAGTATTCAAGTCAATATATATATACCCAACAATCATTAAATCAATTAAATAATAATAAACATGAAGTATTCAATTCCAATTATTAAGTGAGAAATCCTTGGAATGGTCACTGATTCTTAAAATTAAAATGTTATTTTCATTAGTAAGATAAAATTTTTTTCATGAAATTGAATTTCTCTTAGAACCAATGTTATAATCTTCTATTAAAAATAGAAATTTTTCCAAAGAATTTGTAGATATATTTTTGGGAGAATAATTACAACCAATTTGTAAAGGATATCAGTATAAATGATGGATTGATTAATTAAAACCAAACTCCTAATAATGAAAAACTAATTTCCAATTTTTTAATTTTTTTATCATATTTATTTATATGAATTGTTAAATTAGAATATTTCCATTTACTATTATTATGGGGATATCAAGAGAGGTAAAAAAGATTATATCTATAGTCATTTTTTATTTAGGTTGAATAAATATTATTATATTGATAAATTATTTTACCCCAAATGAATATTATTTTGTGGAATATGTCTCTTTATTTGACCATTCTCAATGAATTAAAGAAATAAATGGTTAATCCATTAATCTAAAAAATAAAAATATTGGTTGATTTTTGGGTTGATTTAATAATGTTAATGAAACACATATAAAAACCAATTTAATAAAGGATAAAATAAAAATGACTTAGAGACCATATTAAATAATTGATTAAGATCAAGAACAATTACAATATTGGAGAATATATTCCCTTAATAATATATATAATTTAATTTATAAGAAAAATATTTTATATCATAGATATAAAATTTCCCAGAAAAGATACATTTCTATTTAAATTAAATAATATTTATGATTTTGGAAAGTGTAGAGGTGATAATTCACATGAAAACCTTACTGGTGAAGGTGAAAAGTGCAATGAGATGATCATAATCGTATATAAATAAATTATTTGTGGTTATAGGTATCATTTTAGGATGATTAGGAGTCATTTAATTTTCACCCCTACAGAAACCATATTCAAACCTTATATTCAAACATGAATTGTTACAATTAACAACACTAATTTCATATTGGTCACTAGTGAAAGTAAAAGATATTATTTCTCTAGTTTTCTTATTGGGTTGTAGGATTATCCATTATTCATTTAGAGGTGATCATTATTTTGTAGATCCATTGTTTCTTCATACATTTCCCTCGTTTAGACACACTTCACTTTCATAAATGGTTGGTTCTATAGCCTATAATCCACTATAGCTTTGCATTTTCTTGGATTTCTACTAATTTGTAATGTTTCCCCATCTTTTCAACATTGACGACATTCAGTTGTTAAGGGCTTATTAAATATCGACAATGGTTCCAACCATTCATATCCTTTAGTAGTAGCTCCCACAAAATTTTACCATTGTAATTCATCCTTCTATAAGTATTTGTAATATGAATCAATCAACCTTTTTAGCATTGATTCATTAATCTATCTTGGGATTTACTTCAATGGATTATGAAAATATATCTAGTACTGTTTTATTTTAATTTAACAGAATATAGTTCTAGCACAATTACATATTAAGTTGTGATTATAGTTTATTTGATTTCCCACATTATATATATATAAATCCCATGGATCTCATTTTATCATCTATTCTCATTTATTCATTTTATATCCCTTAATGGTTGTTTATTAATTTCCCTTTAGTTATATTTATCTACTTACTAGATTGGAGACCGAATCCTCACTCGACAATCCTCTATGTGAAACCCTCGGATAAAATATTATATTATTTCTAATTAATATAATTTATGTGTCCCCTAATCTGGGATTCAAATTAAAGTCCTAAATTGGATACCCATGGCCATGATATATGGTCCTCTTTATGTTCGTTGTTATCGTTAACTTTCATATTGAGTGGGTTATTCAATGTATTAACAATTGTGATTTCATGTGGTTGATCATATTTCAATTTGTTTAATATATCATATTTTCATGTCCTTTAATAAAATTTTATATAAACTAAATTTTTTATATATATGTTTCTATGTAGGATTTCTTTATGGTAAGTCATTCTCTTGACCCACAAAGTTGGTAGTAATGATATCCCAACAATGTTTAAAGATGTTCATTGAAACATTTTTGGACCAAGTGGCATATAATTGGTAAATAAACCAAATGAATTTATTATTATTATATATGATATCTTTGTAATTCAATATATTATTATTATAATGAGTAAATATATTTAATATATTATTGAGAATGATAGTGTATAGTTTCATAGAAATATCTACTAAATCAAAAACCATAACATGTAGAGAGTCACCATATTGTGCTTTGTGTGGGGTAATGATTTTTAATATCATGTCTCGTTGTTCATGTTTGAATGATATGTTATTTTTTTTAAAGACTCTCCTATAATTATAATCATGTTTCATTTTTCTCATGCCACTTCATATAACGATATATAACTGATTTATTTATTCATAAAATAGTTTGAAAATTATATTACATAAAGGGGGGACCATTTTATGAGATTCATATAGAAGCATAATAATTTTCTATTTCATTATGGTTGAAATATTTGATTTCTAACTGTTTAGTTTATTCAATGAAGGATAACTATATAAAGGAGTTCTTGGATATCATTTGAGATACATGTAATATAGTGTAGATTACAATGTATGTCAAAACAATTTCATCTTCTATTTATTTGTCATAGTACATGACATTATCACATACCTTGGATGGAGAAGATGTCCTTCCAATGAATATGATGATTCTAGTGGGTAATGAGTACCTTTAGGGGAAGGAACACATTGGTTACTACTGTGTGGTCCCATTCAAACATAGTATTTTGGAGGACCGAACATGGTGAATGAGTATTTTAAATGTATAGTAAATCATAAAAAACATTATGGTGAGTTTAACTTTTCCATGGGGTTTTTATCATATTTCGTGAAACCGGGTCATGGTGTATTTCATTAGTGATATTGGATGTCATTTTCTTGAATCTTGTATATTGATTATCATGTTTTATTCTACTTGTTAAACATCATGCGATGATGTGTGGATGGATTATTGATTATTAAATGAGTTTAATACTCAAATATATAAATGATTATTCATTGTAAGTTTTATAATAGGGGAGAAGAATAGCCATTTTATAATTCATCAAATGTTAGAACATAGGATACATAATTCAATAAAGGAGTTCTATAAATGGAGCTCATGTGCCTCATTTTTTGTAGTAACGACAGTGATAAATATTAATCCCTATGTTTAATCTCTCTCAATCATTTGTCTAAAAGGTTTATCAAAAATTGGGTTATTAAGGGTGTTTAATAGGCCTCATGTGTAACAACCCAAGATTTTCAAGCCTGGTATATTTTTTATATCTAATATACATTTTCAATAATGTATTGTATAAATCATGCACCTTGAAAATATCATATTGTTACAAAAATATTAAACATTACATATAATGTATGAATATAGTTCACATAATTGAAAATAGTACAATGAGGTAATAAACATGAACAAATTAAACCATAACTTATTATTTTGGCATGTCATGATCCCTAAAAATTATCACATATCGAAAAAATCGTATAAAAATGTGAAATATTATTAAAAAATTTATTATCATTATAAAATGATACATAAGTAACCATAAATGAAAGATGGTTGAATGAATAATTAAATAAAATAAAGTTATTTATATGATTTATAGTGACTGTTGGAATAGTATATGATAGTTTGGGATATTAACTAGCCATTTCAGTTGTAACTGAAGGAGAATAGTAAAATTCAATAAAAATATTATTTACAAAAAAACATTATGTATTATAATTTTATTAAAGTGATTTCTATATCATATAAATCAACAATGAAAATAACTATAATTTACAGTAATGTATGATTTAATTTATTATTTAAAATATTAATAATTATGTTAAAATATAATTATAAAATTTTGAAACATTTTTTATTAAAAAGTATATATATTATATATTTACCAATCATATAATAATTATGAATAATAAGAAAATTAATGTGATCACTCTTAGTAAAGGTATGAATTATATTCAAAATAAAAAAAAAATTCCCCCATGTTATATGATTTTATATATAAATAAAATTTTATAAAATTTTGAATTTTTATTCGATAAAATGAAATTATTTTTTATAATTATCATTATGAAGTAACTTTAGGCAGAATTTTTCTGTTTTACATAAAACTGAATTTTCAGTCTATAGTAAACAATACAGTTATTATGAAAACTATAAATTTTATAACGTCACCATGATTTAAATATGGATTAAAATTAATAAAAAATATATTATTAAATTAAAATAGAATTAAAATTTGAAATAATTCCTGTAAAAATAATAAGATGAATTTATAATGATAATTTTTATTTTAAATCCTAATCAATATTTAATTAAAAAATCACATTTTGATTCTTTCCCATTAATTATGTCTTTCCAAGAATAAATTTAGTTTTTTTGAGTTATAAAGTAAAATAGTCATTATTTTTTAATAATAAATCTATGAAAATCATTTTTATCAATACAATTTACAGTCTTTGGGATAAATTATAAAATAACAAATTCTATATTCTAAAGACCCCTCCCCTTGTTTATATAGACACCAATCATCCTCCTCTTTATCCCAAAATAAAAAATTCATTTATATAAAAAATATTTACCCATATACCTCTATAAAAAAATGTACCATGTCCATAAGCCTTGATTTTGACTAAAATACCCTCATATGAAGGCTTTAGGATCAATCAAAAGGTGGTGGCTCAAAGATTAAGTAATGGTTTCCAAGGCCCTTTCTCATTTCTTATTTTCCTTTATTTAGTTTGAAAACCATTTTCAAAACCAGATTATTTTATAAAAATGACTCCATTTTAATGGTAATATAATCATTTTTATTAGTAAACTATTATATAGCATCCATTACCTCTCATCTAACCAATTTTAATAAGTTGTTCATAAGAAAACAATAAGGGTTTCAGAACTAATGATTTTTATTTGGAATCTTATTTAAAACAATATATAACTATAATTAATCTGTAAAATTAAAATTAAAATATATGATTCAATATAATTAACTATTTTTAATAAAAATATATGATGAAATAGTTTACCAATTATTCTAAAAACTCTATTCGGAACAACGTTTCACCCTTATTTTTTTTACGTTTCCTTGGTGAATGATGATATTTTATTTTTATCATATAAAATTAATAGATGTTGTTAAAAAAATTAAATTTTTTAATATAGAATAATTATAAATCAGTATGATATTTATATTTATATTATGGTAAAATATTAACTTGGAATACGAAATTAATTGAAAATAATACTAGTAAATTTTAATAGCTAAAAAATATACCAATCAATATTCCATGTATTATAAATATTTTTTTGTCTATTAAACTCTATAAATTATGGGCTGATATTAATGATATACCATCAAACATTTCTATCTTATGGAATAATTTTCTTCTGACCTTCACCCTTTACCTCTACATCAAATTATATTTACATCCATGAAATGAAAAATGTAGAAACAGTTAATAAAAACAATTTTAATTAAAGAAATAAATAAAACATGATAAAAATGGAATATAATAACTAAAATAAACTATAAAAAGGTAATAAATTATGTAATTAATGAATTAAACAAGAATATTTAGTATTTTACGGGAGTTTCTAAAAAAATTTAAGAATCGAGGTAAGGGTTTCTTTTCAATTCTTTTCCAACTCTTCCACATTTTAATGATATATCCCTTATAACTCCCTATATCTCTCTATTCCTATTTATATTATTATAATATAAATAAATTATTTCAATTATTCTTAATTGTTATTTGTTTTTCTAGGGATATTTATTATATTATTTTAACTATTTTTTTATTTCATTCAGTTAAACTTATGAATATTATATGGGATTCTTTTCCAGTTTATTTATATTTTCAACAAATTTATATTATATTTTTCACCATTATAATTGTAATTTTTTCTATATTCTTTTGAAAAAAACCCTACAAATTTTTAATATCCAACATATTGGCTTATTTTGGGTTTTATGGAAACAGTATTCCCATTTCTATATTAATGATTATTAATTATTTATCATAAAATTTCAATAATTTTTTTTTTCATGATCTCTTCTTCATAACATATTATGGTTATCACTCAATTTTGAAGAATATTTTCATGAATAAATATATTTTATAGATTATTAATGAAAAATATTCCCTAATATCCTTTTTCATGTGACCCTCTATGGAACCTCAATAGTTAACAATTTATGGACCAATTATGTAACCCATTTATTCAACATGGTTTTATTTCATATTTACTATTTATGTTTGTTTCTTAACTTGGTGGAACACATATGAATGATTTATTATAAAAATGTGTGTTCCCTGAATTATATAACAACAAATTGACTGGGTAATTCTTTATATCCCATGTGATCAATATGTGTATACCATGTGAAACAAACCAAGTTCATAATTTTATGGTAAGCATATCTGAAGTATGATTTATACATAACGTTATGCTTAGTCAATGTATAGTTTGCCTCAACGATAATGTTATTCATGGTCCAGATGCATTAAACTCAATCATAATTATATGATGTATTGGTTTTTATATTTGATATACATTTATTATGGATGTCCTTTTGTTTATAAAATAGTCTATGATTACCAAATCTACTACTATCATATGATATTTTTCTATTATGTATTATTTTATGTGATGGTTTATGATAAATCCTATAATTTTAAAAATTAAAAGATTATTTAAAATCCTGATACGAGGACCTATGTTTATCCCATTTACAACCATACTAGGATTAATGGATCAAAAACTATTTTTTGTATGTTTGTAGGATATCATATGCAATAATAAGTGTATGGTGAGATCTATGAAAATTTATGATGATGGAAATAAAATTCCAGATAATTTATTTAGTGTTATTTTATTATTCACCTAAATTTACAAATACACGATAAATATATATTTGTAGGATTATTTTATTGAAAATTATATTAAAATTTATATAATATTATGCAAATGATATGTGTCTTCTTATAATTTCTATCAGAGTAATGTCTAGTCAATTTAGGGATTGGGTTTTCAATGCCAATAATAAATTCTTCATAAATAACTTAAACCTTAAATTAGAAATTTATTTTTTTGGGACTTTATATGATTCATTATTTATAATTTTATAATCTAACCCATATATGATTATTAATTTATTTATTATTATTCATAACTTTTTTCATGACCAGTCCTTATGGGGAATCTGCCACAACAACCTAATCGTGCCTCTAATAGGCCAGGGTCTAGAAACTAGCACCAAGTAGACATGTCAAAAATATTGTGGGAATTTCTTATGTACTTGTACAAAAACACATATCTATGTCCAAAAAATGATGAAATGTAAAAGAAACTGAACAAAAAATGCATCCATATATATATATATATATATATATCCAACAACCATAGTAAGACACTATGTAAAGAAAAGTATACATGGAAAAATTAAATCACACTAAAAAGTGTCTATAACACAAGTCCAACATGAAAGTAATGGTGTTGGGAGCACTGTCTAAACGATATAGGAATACACCTCGGTCTGTCCGGTTTCATTAATAACCATCTGGTCCTAGTCCATCTAAGACACTATCAAAATTTTGATCATCTTCATAAGACCCAATACATGTAGACAAAGTTTGTGGATGAGTGAGTATAACAATACTCATTTAGATAGCACAAAAACACAGAGGAAAAAAAGGAAATATAGTCATCTCTACATAGGTATATGTCTACAGCACATAAAACAATAATATTTACATATACTCTAAAATAATCATAGTCTAGAGTTAATCCACAACCACAGTATACTAGCCTATAATTCTATCTCGAATATTCCTCAATGCACTCATCGAAGAGAACAAACTGCTACGTTTGGTAAGACTAATGGAATATATCCAAGAGGTACAACTCATCGAGTCTAATCAAGATAAAGTTACATAATGATTTTCCAAATATATTATAATTCATAGATGATGATCACTGTTAGTTACATGGGGTGACACCAACATGTCAATCTGGATTAACATACTAAGTAGTGGATTGATGTCCACATAGTGTTTTTCATGATGCTATCAATAATTCCACCTAGGGTATGAAGGAGAATAGTGGATATCACTCAGAGATTATTGGAGGGATTAAAGTGGCCCAATTTAAGAAGTCCTAAAAATGGTATAATATTTATAGGATTATGAATCAGTTTTATTCTAACCTTCAGTGAATGAATAAGAGAAAGAACCTAAATGAAACTTTTCTTAGTCAATGAGGAAAAGAGATCGATTCCATGTGTAAAATAGTACACGACATTTATTAGGGGTCACAAAATATGATCTGTGACTTTAGATCCTTTCCATGATAATGGTTTGTCTCTCAAGTCATGTCCACATAATGGAGTAAACATCATGTAGATAAGTCTTGTACTCCACCCTATTTTTCAGTATACAACTCCAGTCATGTACCCAACCAACCTATGTCTCTGTACTCCAAGGTACACACTGAGTTTATCCAGGAGGTTCCACAAACCATGTGATAATGGTCACATTCCTTGTTATGTTTAACTTCTATTAAAACCTTAGTTGTCTCTACGGGTTCCCCATATAGTGTTTATAAGTCATTTACAATGCATGTATATCATGATATAATAGAACTATAAAAGAATCTCCTATCGAACTCCTCCACTTTCAGCCTTTGATACGATGATGGATTCAAAATGAAATTGAAGATCACCACTAGTCCCATTATTTACATAATCATGATATTCATTCCCTCGCCAGATCTGCTCAGAAAATGGATCAAAGCATTGTTCATCACTATAAACTAAAGAACCCCACAGAACTGAAATTCAGGAATCCAATGTCTTCTAAATTACTCTATCTCCATAATCGAACCACTTTTGTGTGATGAAGATCTTGGATCTATTATATCCAGATCATTGTGCATTGAAACATGTGTGAAACGATCAATTTATTTGGATTGGTCGAGTCATGGTACAAACAATGAATGGTTGCAAGGAATGATGAACTAGGGTGAAAATCAAAAGAACATAATTGAGGAACAAACCTCGATTGATTCTCATGTAATCTTGATTAATAAATGTTAAAATCAATAATAAAAATAAATCAATCAAAAAAATAATTCTCCCAATAATCCCCTTGATCATATCAATCCCACAAGACGATCAATTTGTGTATCAATATTTTTTTTGATTGGTCATATTTAATCATATAAATCATGAACAATGAATAAAATACTCAATACAAACATCCTACCCTAATTTGGTTCGATCGTTGATGAAGAAAGAATATTTTTCACGTTCGTTGGTGGGATCTAAAAAAATAGATGCATGTCAATCGTCCATCCAAGATCTGTCGTTCACTTGATAGAGAATCCGTGAATCTCTCTCCAAAGGAACTCCATATATCTCTATGGTTATATTGATAATCTAATAAATTCCCCATAATATTATTTTTAAATACTAAACAATTTTTTTGTAATATAATAATAATAAAATAATTTTATTTAATTATTTTATTCATTTATATGCTCGTGATGAATTTTACACAAATGGTCCCTACTAACTAATGTCAATTAATGTATAGGGTAAAAACTACATTCTAAAATTGAAGGTTGCATTAGATTTCTGATCCCAAAACACATTTAGAATTTATTCACAATTTCATAAAAACTGCATGCACGTGTTATTTAATATATTTAATATATTTCAAAAATTAATTTTGGGAACATCAGGAATCAGAATCGCACACAGTCTCATTACATGGGTTCAAAAAAATCTCTACAATATTCAATAATAATACATAGAAAATACAAGACATTAAATTATGCAAACCTCGGGGCGTTACCTCCCAATAATCCCAAATAAGGGCTACTTAACTAGATGAGAATACTGAGAAATAATCTAAACCACATACTACCTTATCCTCTCCTAAATATTCCTATTATACCACCAGAAAAGACCCAAAGGAATTGATTTCCTAAAATGGATCCCCTCTTACCGATCCATAATCATCAATGGGTATTCAAAAAATGTCACTCCATCCTCAATTTTTAACTCACCTTGGTTGATAATGTGTGACACATGGAAGACATCATTTATCAATTCTAAAGATATAGGTAGTGTAAAGAAGTATTCCACTTCACTATTTCTTCGTACTGTCTTGAATGGGTTGATGAACCTCAGAGATAGCTTACCACCCTTTCCGAATCTCCATAATCAACATAGAGTTGAAACATGTAGGAAGACATGGTTTCCATAATAGAACACCAAAGGCCTCCATCGCCTATTAGAATAAAAAATATAATGGATATAAGTAGTATAAAACCTCTCCTAGATTATCTATCCATTCCCTATTGTAGCTCACACCAACTCTTGGCCTACGAGTGCTGACTCTCCTGGGTCAGGTCAACAATGTGCGAACCTATATGGATACCTGTAAAAGGCATCAAATGGTTCCATAATAATGGTGGTATAAAAGTTATTGTTGTACACAAAATCATCCAGTGGTATTTGATCATCCTAACTATAGCTAAAGACCAACAAGAAATCTCATAGAATGATCCTAAAAACCTTAATGGTCCACTCTGTTTGGCCATCAGTTTAGGGGTGAAATGATGTTTTCAAGAATAACTTAGTGCCAAAAACCTTCAATAATACATTTCAAAATTGGTATTTAATGTAATAATAATTATTAGAAACAATGGTTGATGGAACTCTAGTTAGTCGGACTATCTCCTAAAGGTAGAGGCATCCCAAGATCTCTACTAAACTCTTTTCTCAAATTTCTATGAAGTGGGTCAGAAAAGTGAGTCTATCTATGATCACCCATATATAATCATACCCTCTAGACATAAATGGTAATCCCGTCTTGAATTCCATAGATATCCCATCCCAGTTGTTTTTTGTCAACTCAATGGTTTGTTCTAAACCCTGTAGAACTGGGTGATAAATCTTTACTTTCAAACATGTAAGGCATCAAGTGGAAACTCTGTAACTCTTTTATTTATCCCTAGTCACAAAAATTGATGTTGGAAGTCCCGGTAAATATTTTACACACCTAGACATACTACTAATATAAAAGTATGAAACTCTCTCAGGAGGCCCTCCTGCAACATCACTAATACCAGCGTGTATCCTCTAAAAAGAACAACATGCTCCCCATCATTAGAATATTCATAGGGAGAATTCCATACGGATATAGGATCATGTAGGGTCTCACTGTTAGTATGAAAAAGAAATCCATACCTAACATGCTACAAAAGTGGAGGTGTAACATCGATCGACTTTAGTTAAGATACACAATCTCCATCCACAAATAATAACTACAGTAATTCCAACTGATCTGATTCCTCATTCACCAACTATGAATGAGAACTCATGCCAGGAGAATCTGTTATCATGTTCCCCATCCTAGGATTATAGAAAATTAGGAAATCAAAATTTTAATGTAACTCTATATATCTTTTAAATCTAATGTAATGATACTTGTGCGAGAATATGTACATGAGACTCTTGTGATCAGAATATACAATAAACTGCTCTCCCATTAGGTAGTGCTCCAAATATTCAAAGATAAGACTTCCACCACTAAATCAAGATTCTGGGTCACATAGTTTTACTCATCTTGTCTCAAATAGAGTGAACCATATGCAATCACTTGTTTCCTCAACATCACAACGCAACTAATCCTGGTTATTAATGCATAGTAAAACCCTACTCACTCAATAGCCACAACTGTAGGTATCAAGATGGGATCACTCATCAACCATTTTGTCGACTACTGGAATTCCTGTCGGCACATATCCAACCTCAAAAATGGAAGACCATTTTGAGGCAATTCTATCATTGGTCATGATTTCATGGAGAAATCAAGTACTATTATTTTGTAATTGCCTACCAACCCAAGGAATCTACACACCTATGTCACACAATTGGGTGGCTCCCAAGATAACACTTCCTCGACCTTGGTCAGGTTAACTTCCATTCCATCCACTGATATAAAATGTCCAAGAAAGTGGATTAATCGTATTGGGAACTGTCAGTTTGAGATATTTATATGAATCTTTTTCTCTCAAAGTACATCTAGAACTATTCTAAGGTGTCTGATGTAGTTCTCATCAGATTCCAAGTACATACGGAGATAGTTGATGAAGATTACCATAGACATGTGCACATAATGATTAAAGATATGGTTCATGAGACCCAGGAAAACTACTTTGGTGTTCATCGTTCCAAATGGAATCATCATGTAATCATAGTGATTGTAGAAACATCTGAATGTCGTCTTTGATATATCCCCCTCACATACTCGTAGATTGTGATAGCCTAACATGAGTTAAACCTTCGAGAACCATCATACCCCTCTCAACTAATCAAATAGGTCATAAATCCTCACTAGTGGAAACTTTTTCTTCATGTACAATGGATTCAAGCACTATTAGTCAACATAATACCTCAAGCTCTCGTCTACCATCTTGGAAAACAAAACTAGGGTATCCTATAGAAAAACATTATGTTGAACTAAGACCTTCATCCACATGTCTCCCAACTACACCCTCAACTCATGAAGATCTACGGGAGTTATCTGATTTGCTGGAAAAGTTATTGTAGTCATACAGGGGTGTAGATTAATGTATAAGAATAGATCTCAGTGATAAGGTGAACCTGGAACATGTTTCATGAAAACATCCTCATACTACACCACCACTATTAAAATTGAGAAACTCCTATCATCCACTACGCTAAGCGTCAGGCCATCCAACATATGTGTAATTTATTGTACCCCCTATGAACGGGTCGAGCCTTCACTACATATGTTTCTATTTCACTAACAAAAAGCCAGGTTCTGTTAACTAGAACACACCACACAATTTCTCAACAATAGTCAATCTGATAATGCATTGTTGATAACCAATCCAAACCAAGAATGATGTCAAAATACCCAGACCCTACAACCATGATCTCAAGAGATACTCTTAATTACAAGTGTCAAGTCGCATTTTCGAGAAAAGTGTGTGATCATCGAGTCTTTTCCTGTAGGAGTCTCCAACCATAACGTTTGGTTCAATTATTCAATCAAAATCTATATGTATCAAAAAAATATGTGGATAGAATGGAATGAATGGAACCTATGTATATCAGTACTACATCTAATGTATAAAAGACACATATCATACCTCAATCATTTCCACAGCCTCCATGTTGTAAACATTAACTGCCTAAAGCTGCCTCGTCCCCTATCCTCAAGCTCCCTGATCATGGTGTGGACCACCGGGGGGTACTGGTGGTAACATTTCAAAACATAGACCACCTCCAGAAGCTCTCCCAAGTCCTTATCCACATATATTTTCTAACAGACATGCCCGATCCTACCATTTTATCTATTTCGGTTGCACATCTATGGTTTCTCTATCAACTGTATTATAGATGCAACAATATTGGGAAAGATGTCCCCTGCCATCAAATGTGTTGCACCTCCTCTGTCTAGGATGAGTAGAACCACCATAAGATCCATGGAGAACAAATCATATACCATCAGACCTCCTACTAAAATTTCACCCATTTCCATGTCTATCATACTAATGTCGGCTCGCTGATTCTAGTGTCTATGCTCTTGTTTTCCCGCTACTGAGAACTGTCACCTCTAACTTCTTTGAAAACAAACTCTAAACCACCAAAGATCTATCAAGAACCCAAAAATAGGTAGGAATGAGGAGAGGGATAATAATGGCCTCTATATCTGTAACACCCCAAGCTTTCATGGTACGTTCCCTATGAATAATGCAATAGCTTGCATTGTACGCAACTTGGAGATTCTGACAAACCGCGACCAATCAAAGTAGCCATTATGAATAGTAATACCCACTTTTTGAAATTTGGAAAATTTAATCTTTAAGAATGTACATAACTTTTTGATTTAGAATATTTAATTATCTTAGGGTGTATTTTTTTTATTTTTCAGAAAACATTCAATTTTTGATGAATAGTGAAAAATACTAAAATTTAATTAAAAACAACTTTTTTAATAAAAATAATTTATAGTGCTAAATTATAATATTGAGTGGTTTAAATGTATAAGTGGATTATATTTTTACAATTTAATCCAATTTTAGTCATTTGAAATAATTTCACATTTAAACTAGACATAAGCAAGTGCCAATCTTTCGAAAGTTATTATTTCATAAAAACACGCTTTTTTGTTTTGACAAAGAGTATTAATTTTAAAATAATTTCTTCCACATCTGTGTTTTGAATATAGAAAAATAGATTCCATATTTAGAATCATGAGGTCCAGATTTTGTAAATATGTAACTTTTATTTTTATACATTTTGAATAATTACATCGGTAAATATTTTATTTTCCATGGTTAAAGGGTAAATCCGGTAAATATGGGTAATAAATAATATTATAATAATGTTAAATTACTCGAAAACGTGTCCTAACCCTATTGTATGATACATGTCCAACCGTGGGAATCTTTGGGTAGATTTTGGGACCCCATGGAGCCACTTTTAAGTGATAACGACACTTTATATTAATTAAGTGAACGTAAATACAAAAATGACATGAGCATATATCATTTAGTAAAACAATTTGTACATAGGGTGATGCTATTTATCTCTTATACTATAAATACTCATTATAAATCCAAAAAGATTTCATAAATAATGTTATTTTATTTATAATATTTAGATATTTAATAATAACATTTATTTATGACACAATGATGATGTTGTATTTTCTTTATTAATGAAAGAATAAAATATATGGTATTATATATGTTAAAATAAATATAATTTTGATGGTTTCATTACATACAATAATTTTATAGGATAATATGACATGATAGTATTTATTAAAAGAATTTATTTTGAATTAATAAAGTTTTTAGGACTTTAACAAAAATTAATTGTTAAATAGTTTCAAAATTGACATAAAAGAGTTTTCGAAACAAATATTATATTTTTAATTGATATTATATTTATAAAAATATATGGTATTGAAAAAGGACATATATAATGATATTTGTATCATTAATTAACCACTTGGGGTTATATTGTATGTATATAGTACATTTATTTACCATATAATATAATAATACAAGGAGATAAGGTAAATGTCAAACTATATAACAAAGTGTCAAATCTAAATGATAAGGTTAATATAGTGACCCAAACCTGTCTAAAACCCATTGGTTGAGTGGTTTTTGACCCATCCCCACATTATAAATTAAATAATACACTTTTTGAGCCATTATAAACCGAAAATAATTTTAAAATAAAATAATCTTTATAGCTTTTCCTAAGGTTCCCCTCACCCCTTTTATAAAAGGGAACTCCCCCTTCTCAAAAATTCACACCTTCAATGCCATTTAGATCGAACAAACTCTGCCCAAATACCCTATAAACTGTCGTAACATCATCCTAGAGGCCTTTCATTAGTCATAAAGCTATCCTATGGATCCCTTTTGATCAAATCAAAAGGAACAACCCAGAGAAGAGGTAAATATTTCACCACCTCTTTCATGTTCCTTTCTTCTTCCACTTCCTTTTTCATTTTTGTTTAAATTATAAAAAATAACTACAATATCTTCTATGTACTGTGATGTTATAGTACAACCAAATTCATTATTCTATCCATCCTTTTAATGACATGTCATCGTATGTGCGTACGTACGGCTTACCGCCTCTACGTCGTGGTGTAATTGTTATTCAATACATTATTATTTGGATGGGTATAATAATTATGTGTAATTGATGTAAATAATAAATATAACATTATAATGATTCTTTATATATTACATACCATCCAATTATATATAATATTAATATCAAGATAATGATATTTTTCTTGTGCGTATGTACGGATTACCGTCTCCACGAACGCGATGAGATTCATACCCCATCGTATCTATTAAAGAATAATTTTCATTAGATGATTAAAAAAATGTTTAAAGACTTTATATCATTATGGATAAGAATAATATACATCCCATAAATAAAAAATATGACTCACATAACAAATAATATAAAGGAAACCGAATTCTTTAACACCCGAAACAACGGTAATACTAAAATATATTTAACAAAGCCATGTTAAAATATCATATTTGATATCGTATTAATGTATATGATTATTTTATAATTTAATAAAAATTGTTTAACCATTATAAAAAAGTTTAACATACTCCCGATGAAGGAAAAGTATATTGTAAGGGTTAATTTTACAATCTCTTCATTATCTGAGGTTGTTTATACGTAATTATCTACTCTGAATTCTTTATCATCCACATCCATGTTTCTTAAAAATGTACTTCAAAAGATTATTACTATTTTATAGACTATTTGTTAAAGTCATTTATTCCCTTTTTGACTTTTTATAATATATTTATAAAGGAATCATTTCATATTTTTCCAAACAAGGTCCATTTTAACCTTTTCGACATAATTAAGGTAATAATGTCTTTTTTTAACTTATACGGTGGGTGCGGCTATTTTCCGCCGTTATAAAATCGTTGAAGCTTCCAATACAATGTTATAAGAATATTTTCAATGTAAGTGTTTTATTTTATAATAATGTGACTTTTAACTGATTTCAAAAAAAGAGATATTTCTCTCAAATAGTTTCTATTTAATCTATATCAACAACCATTGATGGATTTTAATCTTATTTGAAGTTGATTTATTACGATACAGAACATCCATATAGTATTTATGATTTTGTGATATGTTTGATTGTGGATGTGTAATTTTTATACCATTCATGGTTTTTGGATAATGTATTGACATGTTGTATGCTAGTTTTAATATGAATGTTTATGTCATGTTTAAACATTTTCATATTAGGAATGCATTGGACATATAAAGTGACGGGATGAGCCTGCAATAGCTCCTCGATGCGTCGATAGGTCTCATGAGACAAACGAGTGTCTTGGAACAAAGCCTTTAAAAATCTTATTTGTTGTCTTGGCACAAGGCCTTGATTTTGTGGTTATGATAATATGGAATTATTCATTCCATTATTATGAAAGTGGTTATTGATATTGCATTTGATTATTCAAATAATAGAATATCCATGTGAATAAGTAAATGGCATTATTTCATTTTATTTTGGCCTTATTATTCTGAAGTTAAAGTTTAAAAATCTTTTGTTATAGTTATACATTTCCATAAATTTTAATTCTTATTTATGAAAGTATTCGCTATATTGTTATGCTTACTGAGCATCTGAGATCACCCCTTTCTATGATTTATTTTTCTCAGGATGTGAAGAATTATTTTATGACTGACCTGCAGGGATAGTCGGAGGAGATATGAGTGTGGACAATGGAGACTATGTTGTTTTAGTTTCACACTTTACCATGTAATGTAAGTCTTATTAATGTATCTAGTGTTTCCAAGGCTACTAAACTAATCTATATTTCGAGACTTCATTTTTTGTGATTATGGTAATGTTATGTAATAATGCACCAAATCTGGGTAGCTCTGGTCGAGGCGTTACAGTTGGTATCAGAGGAATTTTAGTACAAACCTTGGAAGCTAGATTAAGATAAACTATTATTAGAGCAAATAACCCTAAGATAGACTTTGATGATTAGTATATAATAACTTTAGTGAATCTTGTAATTTTAGTGATTTTCTATGTTTTACAACCAATACATCCATGTCTTGATATGAGTAGGTAGAGGTACCTCTGGCATAGATGAACCTAGGGGTAAAACCCAAAAACAGTACTTTGAGCTAGACTCTAATGGGAACTGGTGCACAACAACGGGCCTTGCTGCACTATTGGTAATGACACTCACGGGGGATGTGCTTAGGATAATTCTCATTTTCTTTTCAAACCATTATAAAGGGTTTATGAGTTTATACTTCCTCAAAGAAAATATTTTTTCGGATTATGGACTATATCCATAAACTGTTCAATATTTTTTAATTGTTTTAGAAGTTTGGAATTTTTTATTTCGATAAATAAACAAATCTTGTTTAGGCCGTTTTTTAGAAATGGCACCTAGTGGAAGGAATGGAAACTGTATCAATGAACGCACTCCAGGTAGAGATTTCCCTCCTTCGTAAGAAAATTATAGTGGAGCTGGTGATATAACTGGTGCTGATAAACTTATCACTACACTTGGACAACTCACTCAGGTTATGAATAATAACCTTACCCGTATGGAGAACCCCGATCCACAACGTGGAGGATAAATGTTAGACCTCTTCCTGAGGAAAAAACCACCAACATTAAATGCGAGTACAAATACATTAGTAGGTGATCAATGGATATATTATTTAGAGAAAATATTCTATGCCTTGGGGAGTAGTGAAAGGGATAATTTTATCATGGAAGTTTACCGCCTCACTGGAGAAGCTGATCAATAGTGGTCATTGATTCAAAACACAAAGGAAGATAATGAAGTATAAAATATGAAATGGAGTGAGTTTAAATAGCTATTATTAGAAAAATAATTTCCGCGTGACCATTAATAAGATATAGAAAGACAATTTCCGAGTATGAGGAAAAAGGAGGATAAGAATGTCGTAAAGTATGAGGCTGACATTACATGGTTAGCAAGGTATGCTTCATGATAAAAACTATCCTACTCATGATCTTGAGTTCGTATCTATAGTCTTTTCATTGATGATTTGGAGAAAAAATCACGATGGTGTAAACTGTGAGATTTATACTGATCATAAGAGTTTGATGTATATTTTCTCATAAAAAAATCAACATGAGGCAAATGTGATGACTTGAACTACTCAAGGATTATGATTTCACTATACACTACCACCCGGGGAAGGAAAATAAGGTGGAAGATTCTCTGAGTAGAAACATCATGGAGTATTGAACAAGATGAGGGTTGAAAGGGATCCTATTTTCATGGATATAGTAAAGATGGACATGGGAATCACCATGGATGGTGAAACATCAATACTTTTGAAATGGTTTCCAACCCATATTTACTAGAATGGATAATGAGTTCTCAGACCGATGATGATGAGTTAAAAAAGTTGATTAAAGCTGAAAATGATGGGATTTTGAGTGACTATGTGTATGAAGATGGAATTTTAAAATTTGGGAAGATACATTGTGTTCCCAATATACCTGATCTAAAAAGGGAATTGTCGGATGATGATCATAGTTCTGATCTCTCTATATTCTCTGGGACTACAAAAATGTATAAGGAATTGAAGGAACATTTTTTGTGGGAAAACATGAAGAGGGAGATTTCTGATTTTGTGTCAAGACGTATGGTTTGTAAACAAGTGAATTCTGGAAGGAAACAACATGGAGGAGTCATTAAACCTCTTCCCAGACTGGAGTGGAAATGGGATAATATGACTTTTTCATTGGATTACCAAAGACTCCTAGAAGGAACGATAAAATATGGGTCATTGTTGATCATCTTACCAAGTCAGCACATTTTCATGCTATAATAGAAGATCTACCATTTGAACATCAAGTAATACTACATATTAAATGAATCTGTGAGACTTCATGGAGTACTAATATCAATTGTTTCTGATCGTGATCCACGTTTTACATCAACATTCTAAAAAAGTCTTCAGAAATACCAAGATACTGAGCTTCGATTGAGCACTCCCTATAACCCCCAAACCGATGTTCAATTAGAACAGAATATTCAAAACATAGATGACATGTTGATATCATTCTCACTTGACTTTCAAGGTATGTGGGATCAATATTTACCTTGGGTATAATTTTCTTATAACAATAGCTTCCAATCAAGTATTCAGATGGAACCATATAAAGCGTTAT
This sequence comes from Viscum album, assembly GCA_963277665.1. Lineage (NCBI taxonomy): Eukaryota > Viridiplantae > Streptophyta > Magnoliopsida > Santalales > Viscaceae > Viscum > Viscum album. Next base: position 157,924,347 of record OY728138.1, read on the forward strand.
ATGGAAAGAGATGTCGCACATCAACTTGTTGGGATGATTTTGGTGAAAGAAAACTTGTAGGCCCAGAACTGGTAGAGGAAAAGCTGGAAAAGGTGAAGGTAATCCAAAACCACATCAATGCAGCTCATATTCGGTAGAAGAGCTGTGACGATAACTGAATGAATGATTTGGAATTTCATGTAGGAGATCATGTACTCATGATGGTATCTCCAAGGAAGGGTGTTATACGTTTCAATATAAAGGGAATATTGAGTCCCAGGTACATCAGACCTTTTGAAATTCTATAACGAAATGGGTTGTAGATTACCATTTGGAAATGCTGCCAAGTCTCTCCAAAGTTCACGATATGTTCCACGTATCAGTGTTGAGAAAATACATGTCTGACCCAATGCATGTACTCACCTATTAGGAATTAGAACTAGAACCTGGTCTTTCTTATTGTGAAGATCCATTCATGATTCGTTATACAAGAGAACAAGTGCTGAGAAACTGGATGACTCATCTGGTAAAAGTTCTATGGAGAAACCATAAGATAGAAGAGGTAATGTGGGAACCTGAGGAACTTATGATGAAGAACCACCAGAGTCATTTCATGCAGTAGTATTCCAGAAATATCGAGGATCAAATTATTTGATGTAGGTGAGAATGAAACACCCCAAGATTTCATGGTATGTTTCCCTTTGAATAATGCAATAACTTTCATTGTACGCAACTTCAAGATTCTGACAATCCGAGACCATTCAAAGTCGCCGTTATGAATAGTAACACCCTCTTTTTGAAATTTTATAAATTTTATTTTAAAAAATGGACTTCATTTTTGAATTTGAAATATTGAAATTATCATAGGGTGAATTTTTTGTATTTTTCAGAAAAATTTCAATTTTTGATGAATCTTGAAAAATACTAAATTTTAATTAAAAACAACTTTTTTAATAAAAACAATTTATAGTGATAAATAATACTATTGAGTGTTTTTAAAGTATAATTAGATTATATTTTTAACATTTAATACACTGTTGGTCATTGGACGTAATTTCACATTTAAACTGGACATAAGCAAGTGTCAATATTTTTATAGTTATTATTTCATAAAAACACGCTTTTTGTTTAGACAACGAGAATTAATTTGAAATTAATTTCTGCCACTTATCTGTTTTGAATTTAGAAAAATGGATTCCATATTTAGAATCATGAGGTCCAAAATTTTTAAATAGGTAAATTTTATTTTTATACATTGTGAATAATTACATCGGTAAATATTTTATTTATCATGGTTAAAGGGTAACTCCGGTAAATAAGGGTAAAAAATAATATTATAATGTTATTAAATTTACCAAACATGTATCCTAACATATTTGATGATACATGTCCGACCATTTCCATCTGTGGGTCGATTTTGGGACCCTGTGGAGTGACTTAAAGTGATAATGACACTTTATATTAATTATGTTAAAGTAAATACAAAAATGCCAAAATCATGTATCTTTTAGTAAAATGATTTTAACATAGGGTTATACATGTTATCTCTTATTCTATAAATATTAGTTAGAGATATAAAAATATTTCCTACATAATGGTATTTTATTTATAATTTTTAGAAATTGAATAATTAAATTTATTTATGAAACAATGATTATGGAGTATTTTTCTTATTAATGATAAAATCAAATAAATGGTATTATAAATGTTAAAATAAATATAATTTGAAAGTTTGGATGACATAAGAGACTTTTATAGCTTAATAGGACATGTTATTATGGATTAAAGTAATTTTATTCGAATTAATAATGTTTTTAGGACTATAACAAAAATCAATTATTAAATATTGTCAAAATTGACATAAAAGATTTTTTTAAAAAAATATTATATTATTAATTGATATTCTATTCCAAAAAATCTATGGTTCGGTCAAGAGAATTATATAATGATATTTTTATCATTAATGAACCACTTTGGGTTTGCGTGGAAGTATATATTATGTTTATTAAACATATAATATAAAAATACAAAGAGACATGGTAAATGTCAAACTATTTAACTAAGAATTAAATCTAAATGATAAGGTTAATATAGAGACCCAAACCTGTCTAAAACATATTGGTTGAGTGGTTTTCAACACATCCCCACCTCAGTCTTTAAATATTCCACTTTGGAGCCATTAGAAACTGAAAATGATTTTATTATATAATAATATTTCTAGCTTTTCTTAAGCTACCCTCTGCCCTCTAATAAAAGGGCACTCCCCATTCTCACTAATTCCCACCTTCAAAGCCATTTGAATCAGCCAAAATCTGCCCGAGTACCCTCTACACTATCCTATCTTCACCCTAGTGGCCTTTCTTTTGTCATAATGCTAAACTAAAAAGCCTTTTTGATCAAATAAAAAGGAATAACCTGAAGAAGATGAAAATATTTCATCACCTATTTCAAGTTCCTTTCTTCTTCCAGGTCCTTTTTATTTGTTGTTTCCATTATAAAATAATAACTACAGTATCATTGATATACTATGATGTTATGGTACAACAAAATTAATTAATCTATCTATCCTTTGGATGACATGTCACCATACTTGTGTACGTACGACTTACCGTCTCCACGTCATGGTGTAATTGTTATTCAATACAATATTTTTTGAATGGGTATAATAATGATGTGTAATTGATTTAAATAATAAATATAACATGATAATGATTCTGTATATATTATATACCATCCAATTATATAATATTTTAATATCAAAAGAATTATAGTTTCGCTCGTCCTTACGTACGGATTACCGTCTACACGAACGTGATGGGATTCATTCCCCATCGTATCCATTAGAGATTAATTTTTATTATACGATTAAAAATTATTTTTAAAAACTTTATATCATTCTGTATATGAATAATATACATCCCATACATAACAAATATGACTCACATAACAATGAATATAAATGAAAATGAATCCATTAACACTCGAAACAACGATAATACCAAAATATTATTAACAAAGCAATGTTAAAAGATCATATATGATATCATATTAATGTATATGATTCTTGTATAATTTAATAACAATTATTTCACCATTATACAGGATGTTATCATACCCTCGACCAAGGAAAAGTACAAGGTTAGGGTTAATTCTACAATCTCTTCATTATCTGAGTTTGTTTATACGTAATTATCTACTGCAACCTTTTTATCATCCACATCCATGTTTCACAAAAATGTATAACAAAACATTCTTACTATTTTATAGACTATGAGTTAATGTCATTTATACCTTTGTTTGACTTTTTATAAGATGTTTATAAAGGAATATTTCCATCGTTTTCCAATCATGGTCCTTTTTAACCTTTTCAACAAAATTAATGAATGAATGTCTATTTTTAACTTAAATGGAAGATGTGGCTATTTTCCGCCATTATAAAATCGTCGAAGCATCCATTACAATCATATAAGATTATTTTCAAAATAAATATTTTATTTTATAATTATGTGAATTTTAAATGATTTAAAAAAAGAGATATTTCTCTCAAATAGTTTTGATTTCATCTATGTCAACATCCTTTGATGGATTTTAAGCTTATTTGAAGGTTATATAATATGATACAAAACCTTAATATAATATTGAAGGTTTTGTGATATGTTTTAATATGTATGTTTTATTTTTATACCATTCATGGTTTATTGATATTGTATTGACATTTTGTATGCTTATTTTAATACGATTGTTTATGTTTTGTTTAGAACTATTCATATGAGGAATGCATTAGACTTAGTAAATGATGGGTGGAGCCCGCTATAGATCTTCAATGCATCGGTATGTCTCATGAGACAAACTAGTGACTTGACACAAGGCCGTGATAAAATCTTATTTGTAGTCTTGGCACAAGGCCTTGAATATGTGGTTATAATTGCCTATCCTTATGCATTTCATCATTATGAAAGTGGTTATTGATATTGCATTTGATTATTCGACTAGTATAATATCCACGTAAATAAGTAAATGGAATTATTTCATTTTATTTTCTCCATATTATGCTAAAGATAATGTTTAAATGGCTTTTTTTTAGTTTTAAATATCTTTAAATATTTCTTCTTATTTATGAATGATTCCACTATATAGTTAGCCTTACTGAGCATCTGAGCTCACCACTATCTATTTTTTTTCCCAGGATGTGAAGAAGTATTTTATAACTGACCAGCTGGGATAGTCTGAGGGGATATTAGTGTGGACTATGGAGACTATGTGGTTGTAGTTTCTCACTTTATCATGTACTGTAAGACTTATAATTGTATCTAGTGTTTCCAGGATACTAAACTAATTAGTCATTTGATACTTGATCTTTTTTGTCATCACAATGTTATGTAATAATGCCCTGACTTTGGGTAACTGGGGTTGGGGAGTTACAATATCTATATATATATTCCTCAATCGGTGGTCCAATCTTAGAAAAAAATGATCTAGAACCTTATCTATCAAGTACCTATAAAGGTCGGTAAACCTAGATAAATATTCAAGTACTCTCATGATGCCTTGCTGGAGCTATAGAAGCTCCAAGATGTGTACAACCATATACATAATTAGTGAGAAATCATATTAGAATAGCATCTCTAACTATGTCGATGAAATATTCACCTCATCAAAAAGTTGGGAAACTAAACCCCACCATATCCCAATTGATCCATTAACAAGGTTCACAACCTATACCACTATCTGAACTATATGTGTCTTGATTGGATATAATACTCTGGTCACTACCTCAAGCTAGACTACAGTTTCATGTGGGTCAGGATCACCTCAAAACATGAGTGTCCATTGTCTCTGAAACTCATGACACATGCTCAGCCTGCACACCTCATGCCTTGGTATTGCGGGTACCATGTACTCCTCTACCAGTGGTGGTAGGGTTGGTTCACCACCTAGAGGTAACATCTCTAGAACCGTTCCCTGTATCATCACCTAATCACTGAGGGGATTATCCTTGTGATCTTTATGTTGAATACAAGTGTGTATACACCACAAAGGAATCTTGAAATTTACAACATGTACAAAGATTAATGGGTATATATGGAGAGTTGACCCAAGAAGTACATGAACACCACAACCCATTCCAATACGATTCATGTACTATTATTTTTTACCTAAAACACGTGGTCATAGGTAATGAGTAGAAAAGAATTTTCTCATAGTCCTAGTGTATGGATACATCATCATCTTCACCAACTGTAGAGTTCTTTTCCTGAAATACAAACTCAAAAAACATAACATTGTTTCCTCAAACCAATCTCATGAAACCTTAGTCATAAAGTAGGACTAAACATATCTGATACTACTCTGTCACAACCCATACCAGTGGGGCCCATTCCACCACTCACTAATACTTCCTTTAATTAGCTATGGGTTGGTGACTAGCACCGAGTAGGAATATTACTATTATGGGAGGAATTTCCTATGTACCTTTACAAACACACACATCTCCCAGCCCACAAAACGATTAAATAAAAAAATGAAAAAAATACATGCATACATATATATCACACAACTAGATTACAAAATATAGTAAAGGAAAATAAGTAGGGTCTTTTACAAGTCCTACACAATGAGTCAGTAACACAAGGTCAACAAAAAAGTAAGGGTATTGGGACAACTGTTAGAAAGCATGATGAACACACCTCTGTCTATAAAGTATCACTATGAACAATCTAGTCTAGGTCCAAATAAGAATCTATCAAATGGTCAACCATCTTCACAAGACACAACAAGTGAAGGAAGAACCATGTAGGGGTGAGGATAAAAATACTCAGTAGGAATCCTCGAAACCAAAATGCATAAAACAAATTAAATACAGTCATTTCTACACAATTATATGTCTACAACACATATACAAATAATATCTAGATATACTGAAGAAATACACAAGATCTAGAGGTATGTGACAACCATAGTATATGATCCTAGAATTAGAGTATGAATATTCCATGAGGAACTCATCTGGGAGAATACACTATTGAGTTTTATGGATCTTTTGACATTCATAAGATAGATACTGCTTGTCAGATCTTGATATGAGAATGATACACACTAAGAGTTTGAAGGGAATATGATACACAAATGAGGATCACTACTAGAGATGTGGGGAGATTCCAACAACTTAATTTGGGTTTATCTCTTATGTACATGATTGACGCTCATCTTGTGTTGGTCACAATGATATAAAGAACTCCACATAAGACGCAAATATGAATAGATAATCTCACTCTGGGCCTCTCTAAGGGATTTGAATGAATCTATCCATAAATTTATACTCCAGGGATCATAGTCCAAGGAGTAGTAAATGATTCAACAATAAACTTAAGGGAATGAATAAGGGTAATGAACTGCATGAAACCCATCCACGTAACTCAGGACAAGAGCATTATGCCAGGTGTAATGGAGTACAATGTGTGTAGTAGGGGTTAGACATCATGTCTCGTGACCTCGGGCCCTACCCATGTTAATGGTCTGTGTCTCAATCTAAGTCCATGAACTTGAGTAAACACTGTGTAGCTGACCAATGTACTCCACCCCATGTTTCAGTAAATTGCTCAACTCATGTACATTACTAAACTGTGTTTGTGTACTCCGAAGTACAAGTAGAGTTATTAGTGGGGGACCACACACCATGTGATCAGGGTTACATGTTGTGTTATGTTTAAATTCCTCTAAAACCCAAGACATCACAAAGTGGGTCCGAAAAGACATGTAGATCCAGTTTAATCACAGTGTAGATTAATATTTTTGAGACCCGCATGAACGTCTCCCGCACAACTCCATCATTTTTGACCTCTAATCTGGTGATCGTCTTTCCATTAAATTGATGATCCAAGATCCTCCAAGACTTGTAGTCCTAAAAAACAAATTCTGTTTCCAGATATTCTCAGAAAACATATCAAATAATCATTCTTCACAATATGCTGAATACCACGAATTCGGGAATCCATAATCATCTAAATTGCTCCATCTCTATCATCGCACATCTATCGTGTCATGCTTATCCAAGATCAATGATATGATATCAATATTTCATGAATCATTCGTGAAATAGTAAATTGATTGATATTATTTGAGTTGTAGGCCTACAGAGGAATGTATGTCATTAACAGTTTATGGGGGGAGAGAAGAACATTAATACAATTGAGAAAATTACCCTTGATAAATATTCATGTCTATCTCAATCGGTAACCATTAGAAAGGACAATCTAAATAAATAAATCAATTAGATAATTCTCTCAATAATGCCCATAATCAAAACCATCAAACAAGACGACCAATTAAAGGATCAATCAGTTTATTTATTAGTTTGTGTTGATCATATAAATCAAAAATGGTAAATAAACAAATTGAAACACTAGCCCTACCTTAATTGAGTTCGATCACTAATGAAGAATGAAGTTGTGTGATGTTCAATGGAGATATCCTTCAAAATCGATGTGCATCTATCGTTGGTCCATGATTTATTGTTCACCTAAGAGACAACCCTAGAGTCTCTCTCCAATGGTCCTCTAGAGGTATCCAGGGTTATGCGGGTAACCCTAGAAATTCACCATAATAGTATTTTTAATGTCCATTTAGATGTTTCATAAAAAATGAAATAGAATATTTTTATTTAATTATTTTATTCATTTCTGCAACACTGATTCATTTTACACAAATTCCATTTTCCTACTAATGTAAAGTTATTCATTTGGGGAAACCAATATATTGAACTCAAACATGCCATTGATTATCTAATTCAATCACCCCTTTAGAATTTATTCTACTTGTTCAAGAAAACTATCTTCACATGGAGTTTAATATATTTAAAAATTTATTCCGAGAAAATGAGGCCTCAGAATCTAAAATCATCTCTGCACCTAGACTCAAAAATAATCCATATAATCTTCAAAAATAATACACATAAACTTTGTGTCATTAAAACCTTATTTTGTATTAGTAATCTATTTGATCTAGAATAAAATGATAACCAGAATGCTTATTATCGAATCATGAACGTAAAATATATTATTTGATTATGGATATACACATTTATTCATAACATGACTGTTATTTATAAATATTCAAATACCACCACATGATTTGGAGTTTAAACAATTACTAAAAACACCAATTAATTAATAAAAACATTTCATTTATATTACTCTTCCCCAATTAATGTTTCTAGGAAAAATATTTGTGTAAACATAGTCATGCTCAATTTTTAATAAATTTATGAATTATTAGGAGTGTATTTGTTGCCCATATATATAGAAAATACCAAATCTTATGCATGGAAAATAAATTTCCATATCTAGAAGCATATTTTGATCTTAAATACATTCAATGATAATTCTATAAATCCTTTAGAAACGCTTTCTCTAGCATATATATTTTTTTAATAAGAGGAAACATAGCCATCTCAAATGAATTTGGAAAAGGTGATGATTTTACTTGATGTAATTTTTATTTTAATTGAATATGGTGTTGTATTCCTAATAGATTTTCCATGTATTCGTTATAATTGAGAGGTTTAATTCTATATATAAACTATTTCTGATGATATACCCATATCAAATAACCTCTAAAAAATGAACCCAATTGAACATGATAAATAGAAGAAAAAACTACAAGAAAACATAGAAAAGGACTTAATATGCCCCAATTATTCCCTATGGGGTTCCCCATACCTTTTTGTCAAGAATAATGATGATTTACTTTATCCATTTATTGATTATAATGAATTTAATAGTAACACGATGAAGCATAAGTATCCTCTACAAAAAAATGGATTATTTGTTCGTTCAACTTCATTGGGATCAGTTATCATCAATGATAGATCTTTAATTAAGATATCATCAATTGAAGGTTTAATGGGATGATATTACTAGGACATCCATAGAAACCAAAATATATACTATGAGTTTAATGGGATGAAATTTTGATATGATAATACTCTAATAATATTCATTGATGTAATGAATAGTGTATTTAGAGATTACCTCAATAAATTTGTGATTTTTTTATAAATGATATTATCACATGTTATATAATCAATTAAAATCATGAGGAATACGTGGGAATTGCATTAAATACAATTTGAAGGTGAAATTTTATTCAAAATATGGTAAATTTTACTTTTGGATATTGAATGTCACCTTCACAGGCACTTTTTTTACAAGAAAAAGGATATCCATCTATCATTTAAAGACTAAGGCAATTCAATAATGTGCCATATTTTCAACAGCGATGGAGATACATAGTTACTTTTGAGTATTTGGGATTTATCAATGGTTTGTAATAAATTTCTCATGATTTTAAAACCCTATTAACACGGTAACTCAAAGTGAAGTATTGTTCGTCTGGATAGAGGAATTTGATGATATCATCAGGGGGTTGAGGAAAAATATATTCACAACACCTGATCCTACACTACCCTCTAATGGGGAATGGTTTGTTATATATTTTTATGCTTTAAAATAATGTCGTAGGATGTGTACGCATGTAGAATGATTATCTACAACCTAAGACATAATTCAATTGAAGGTGAATGAGAAAAATTACCCAAATCGTTATCTAGAATTGGTTGTGGTAAATTTATCCTTAAAATTTTGGTGGAATTATCTCTTTGAATAAAAGTTTGACATATATTTTAATCACAAAATATTAATGTATATATTCATACTACATGAACCAAAAACATGGTTTAATAGGATCGATGACTATGATTCCTTAATCTATTACCATCTTATAAAAGAAAATAAAGTGGCATATGCTCTTAGCTAAAATAATCTTGGAACCTGATGAATGATGAGAATTCAAATTCATCTAATCTTATTAGTCAATAAAAGGATGTATATGGGAATAAAAATAATGGTATGATATCATAATATTGAAAAGGTTGATGTGGATATGTGAAAGAAGGTGGAATAAATAATGATGGAAAGATTCTTATTATTCAAAACTAATAAATATCATGTTATAAGACATGTGACCTGATTATGAGTACCACATGCGATTAAAATAGGGAATGAGCTATTAGATGGTTCATATAGATCAACATTCTCCATAAACCTACACTACGGAAAATATGATTTTTTGTGACTGGCTATTTGCGATGGGATTCGAATCTAATCACAAATACAGTTAAATAAACATGCATTTTCTATCAGAAAAAGAACCTGTCAAAAATATATAGGGCTCAGCTTCCCACCAAAGCACATGAACATGTATTTGCGATGGGGCATGGTTCCTGTCACAAATACCCTTGGTCATGTAATGTAAATTGCGACATGATCATCCTCCCATCACAAATACTAGGTCGACAGGAGAGTATTTTTTATTGGACCTGTTACAATTAATCTTTCAACCACAACATAAAACATTTATTGAGGGAACTATTTGTGAAGGGTCACGTCAAAAATAGTCATGTCGCTACTAAGCTAACCTATATACCCCCGCCCGAATTTCCCCCCTTCACCGATTGAGCTCTCCATCGCTCTATTTTATCCTTGTTCTATTTACTTGTTTAAGCCGATATCTAAATTTGAACGAGGAAGAAAATATTAAGGTTTGCAGCGCACAAAATCTTCATTTTGGACGTATTTATTTAAGGTTTTTTATTAGACTTTAATATTATTAATTAGTTGTAAATAGAGTCAACTAGAAGTAATTATTTATAATTAGACGTATTTATTTATAATTTAAAGTAGTTATTATAAATTTGGAATAATTAGTTTTAATTACAAGTAATGTTTTTCAAGAAAAAAATAAATAGTTTTAATTTGTAGTAATAAGTATTAATTAGCGGTAAATAGCTATAATTAGATATTATTAGTTATAATTAACGGTACTAAATAAAAAATGATGGTAATTAGTAATAATTAGTGACAATTAGTAAAAATTATCGATAAATCAATATAATTATTAAATATTAGTGGTAATTAGGAAGAAACTATTATAATTTAATAGTGATTAGTAATAGAAAGTGGTCATTACAAGTCACGAGTAATTATTAGTGGTAATTGGTAATAACTAGCGCTAGTTCGTAATAATCAGTAGTAATTAGTAGTAATTAGCGATACTTAGTAATAATCATCGCAAATTAGTAATAATTAGTGGTAATTAGTAATAATTAGTTGTAATTAGTAATAATTAATGGTAAATAGTAAAAAAATCGGTAATTAGTTAAAATTAATGGTAACTAGTATTATTTAGTAGTAATTAGTAAAAATTAGCGATAAATCAATTTAAATATTAAAAATTATCTATAATCAGAAATAAAATTATTATAAACTAAACACAAATTGTAATAATAAGTGGTAATTAAGTGTAATTTATAATAATTTGTAATAATTAGTTATAATTAGCAGTAATTTGTAGAAATTAGCGGCATTATATAAAATATTGCTATTAACGAATAAAAAATAGTAATGTTAATTGGTAATTACCTATAATTAGAAATAATTAACTGTAATTAGTAATAAGTAATGGTAATTAGTAACAATTAGCGGTAATTAATAACAATGAGTAGTAATTTTTAATAATTAGTGGTAATTAGTTAAAATAAGTGATTATTAGTTAAAATTAGTGATAATTATTAAAAATTACTTGTAAAATGATATAATTATTAATAATTCTTCGTAATTAGTAAACAACGGTTATAAATTAATAAATATTAGTAACAATAAGTGGTAACTAGCAGTAATTTTCTATAATTACTAATAATTAATTAGTATTAGTAATAATTACCCATAATTAGTAATAATTTGGGGTAATTTGTAAAAATTACCTGTAATTAGTTAAAAATAAAGGTTACAACTGCTAATTAGTGATAATTAGTAAATATTAGCTATAAGTTAATATGATTATAAAAAATGGCGGTAACTACTTAAAAATTGTTATAAACTAAAAAAAATATTATTTATAAGTGGTAATTACCAGTAATTATTAATAATTAGTAGTAATTAGTTATAATTATTGATAATTATTTGATATTAGTTACAATTAGTAAAAATTAGTTGTAATTAATAATAATTAGCGGTAATTAGTATTAATTACCGGTAATTAGTAAAAATTAATAGTAATTAGTAATAAATAATGGTAATTAGTAAAAAATAGCAATAATTAGTAATAATTAGTGGTAATTAGTAAAAACTAGTGGTAACTAATGTAAATTATCAGTGAATCAGTACAATTACTATAAATCAGCAGTAATTAGAAAATATAATTTTATAATATTAAAGATCAGTAATAATAAGTTCTAATTGGCATCAATTAGTACTAATTAGTGGTAATTAGTAATAATAACCTAGAATTAGTAAAAATTAGAAGTAATTTGTAAAAATTATAGGTTATTAGTAAAAAAACATTGTAATTAGTAAAAATTTGTGGTTAGTAATAAAAATTAGCGGTACAATACAGTAATTAGAAGTAATTTGTAAAAATCAGTGACAAATAAATATAACTATAAAAAATTAGTGGTAATTATTATTAAAATTTTATAAATAAAAAAATTAGTAATAATAATTGGAAATTACCAGTAATTAGTGATAATTAGCATTAATTAGTTATAATTAGAAGAAATTAGTAAAAATTATCATTAATTATTAAAAAATTGATACAAACTATTTAAAATATTAATAATAAGTTTTAATTAGATGAAATTAAAAATAATGTGGGGAAATTTGTAACATTTGGAATTTATTTGTAAAAACAAGTGGTAATTCATAAATATTATTGTAATTAGTATTATTTTATGGTAATTACTAAATATTATCGATAAATCAATATAATTATTAAAAGATATTGATAATTAGTAAAAACTGTTATAAATTAATTCAAATAGAAATAATAAGATTCAATTAGAAATATTTAATAAAAATTAGTAGTAATTAGTAATAATTACTAGTTAAAAGAATAAATAAAATCTAATTAGTAAAAAATAGCTTTAATTAGTAATAATTTGTGATGTAATGTATTAATCATGTTGTAATTCATAATAATTAGTGATAAATAAATATAATTATTAAATAATAGTGGTATTTAGTAAAAAAAATTATAAAATAATAATAATTTGTAATAATATGTGTTATTTAGTAGTAATTATTAATAATTAGAGGTTATTAGTAATAATTTCTAGTTATTAGTAAATATTAGTGGTAATTCGTAAAAATTAGTCGTAATTAGTAAATATTAGCAATAATTAGTAAAAATTAATGGTATTTATTCAAAACTAGTGGTATAATGTATCAACAAGGGATAATAACAAAAATAAGCAATAAGACAATATAATTATTTATAATTAACTATAATTAGTAAAGTATTTTTTGTAAAATAATAAAAACATGTTATAAATAGTAATATTTAATAACAATTAGTATTATTTAGTATTATTTGTTATAATCTAATACAAATTAGTACTTATTAGTGGTATTCTACAATATGTAATGGTAATTAGTAATAATTAGTGGTAATTAGTAAAAATTATTATAATTTTTTTTATATTAGTATAAATTTTTAACAATTTATTATAAATTAATATCTAATTAAAACATATATTATACATTACTAGAAAAGTGAAAATAAAAGTGATCATTAATGTTTAGGCCATGATCAATAACAAATTTATGCACACTTGGTTAATAAAAATTATTCATTGCTCATGGATTGATGAATATAAATTTTTTTATTTTCACCATTATAGTTATTTATAATATTTATTTTTTAATTTATTTTCATTTATAATAATTTTTATTAATTCATAAAAAATGTAAATATAATTGGTATTTAGTAAAAATATAGTGATAATGATAAAATTTATAATATTTGCATGTCAATTCATTTTTTTTAATTTTATGCTCTTTTTGGATTGTATATTCTTATATTAAATTAATCATAAAATTTTTTATTTTTATTTTTTAGAGATATATAGAATAATTAAGTCAAAAATGGTTTTTATTACATGATCATGATTGGATAAATCATCCTAGGAGGCCAACAGTTTTTTTATAAGTCATGTATATATTGAGAGTGTTGAAACTTTTTTATCATTATCCTAATCAAAACCATATTTTCGATTTGAACGGAAGACTAATTGTCCAGGTAAAAAAATTTTTTTGAGGAGGTTTGACACATTGAACAACTATATGGGTCTTATATTACATTTTTTCAAAAAGAATATTCTTTTTGGAAACAATAAGTGTTAACACAATTCCAAATATGAAACAAATAATTTGGTTCTAGATCTATGAAAGCATCAAAATTTATTACAAGATATGGTGGGTCTATCTTTTCAACAAACTAAAAAACTGGATGATACTGATCTAACTCATATGTGGGAACCAACCCAATTTTATGAGTTTTTGAAGTCCAATGAGGAATCCTTTTATCGTGGTTTTTAGATAAGAAAATTTGAAACGGTTCCTAAATTTATTGCTATTAAATCAGATAATGAAGTTTAAAATAGAAATTTTAATAAGATATTTACCTTATTTATAGCATTGTTACCTGAAAAAAGTGTGTTTCCTATAAATTTATATAAGGTTAAGAGACTCATTCATAATCTGGGTCGTAGTTATGAAGAGATTTATGTGAATTCAAATGATTTCTTATTATATTATGGGGAAAATGAATCATCAATTACTTTTCCTACATGTGGAAAATTGAGGTATAATGAGTCTTAACTAGGGAATTTGGTATTGATTCCTATTAATTAGTTGATGCCATAAACTGTTGTGGAATGATATTGGGCTATCGAGGTGTGGTTGACATTCAAACAGATTATTCGGCTTTAAACGAACGTCACATACAATTATTCCTTTCTCACAAGGGTGTTTCAAGGTAATGAGAATTTTAAAATGTAATGGAAATCCTTAAATTTAGTGTTGGTGGTAAAGTGATGGAGTTTATGGGGGACCAAAATCAAATCCGAGTATGAGGGTGTGACCTGTTCAAAATTGGAATTAGTTTGCAGAATGTGGAACCTCCTACTAGACACGGCTCAAAATTTTCCAAATGGATGAAGTCACCCGCTTTCAGTTCTATTTTTAACACAATGCTTGCACAATTTAGTGCTATCACCCCCTCGGTCAGTGTATTAGACTAAAACCTCACACGTACAGCCAAAAACATAAAAAATATGGCTCTTGCGGTATGTACATGATACGAGGAGGTGGTACTATTCACAATTCAAGAGGGTTTCCAGTTATTTCTATTAACACTTATTTTTTCTATAGATATTCTCTTCAGGATGAGGCCATAAAAATTATGTTGATCCTTGAGTTGAGTATCAGTGAAAATATGGATCTTGCAGTGGTGGAAATTTATTCGAAAATCGTTTAGAACTTTTTTCCTGGGATAAGACACTCACAATCGAATATCACTTATTAAAACCTTAAATGAATGAGGCTTAACAATAATGGAATATAGATCCTTCATAGTGGGCGTGATGGAAATAACTTCCTGGATTTCCTTTCCTCTAGATCCCCAAGGTAAGACGGTCACCGATTTTTCATGGTTGGGCTCATTACCTTGTGAAGGAGTTGACTTAGTCTAAGGGGATTCCCTCATGCAATACTATTTTTTCCCCCATAGTTCCCCACACAAAGTACTTCTCCTTGGATTATTTCTAGTTAATAAAATCATATAATGTATTTTTTTATATAAAATATTTTAGGTATTTCTCAGTTACACCTAGATTGTAGTGTTTGTTTATGTCTAATAACACAACGCCATTTATGTAATGGCACAAAACCAATATTTCAACAGGTAAAATCATAAATCATTAATGTGGTGGTGATTCATAGATACATTTGGATCATATACATCCATCTTTGTGTTTAGAAGCTCAATGTGCGTGGATGGGTCATTCTACAGATGATTTCGGTATATTTGGTTCCTATGGTAATCAATATTTTTATTGGACCATATTTATAACTACATAAAATTGACCTCATTATATGTTGATTAGTGATCCTTATATCTTTTGGACCCTTTTCATTCAATGAAATCCAACAAACAATATTGATGTTTATTTTTGGAAATTTATTGTTGAGTTAAATTTATTATAGATTAATGGGGTAATTGTATATGATGTTTCTATGGAAAAAATTTCCAAATGAAAGCTGTATTTATGTAGAAAATTAGTGAATTCCCATTATATGAAATGTTATTTTGATGGTGTAGACATTATCCAAAATCATGTTCGTACAATATGAGAGGAAAAAAATCTTTATGATCATTAATGGATGAAAACCTTGTTTTTTCATCATATATTTCTTCAAACCAATAATATTTATCTAGTGAACACATGTTATTTCAGAAAAGGAAAAAATTGAAAGAGATGGACCTCCAATAATAATCTCACAAATGGAGTTAAAATATTTATATCTCTATTACCTCCCATTACATTTGGACCGATTATAATCCAATATAAAATTGATGGATTTGGGAAAGAACATAATTGGATAAAATGGAGCATTTTTTGGATCTACCACATTGGTATAATTTATTGGTTCATCACATGTTGGAATTAATAAATATTGAAAATAAATATTTTGATAATGTATTTTATATAGTTTTAGACATGCCTAGTGTAACAAAAATTAATTTAAAGTCATGATTAGATCATGTCCAAATTTTATGGTGACTAGAACATGAACCATTTGAAAACCTCAGATCACAAATGTTAATGAAGCCAAAAGATTTTTATTTAGCGTGAAAAGATCATCAATTATTATTTTCTCAATGGATTTCATGTTTGGGGATTCTAGATGTTTATGTTTTCAATTTTGATAGATGCGTTAGAAATGGTCATATTTCAATATTAAAAAGTCACGACTATATTTTTATAATGGAAATACTTCTACTGATTGGGTTTAGAGGATTGTTGAATTATAATATTTTGGATTCATTAATAGAAATATTATTTTGTTCTGAGACATTTTTGTGTTGAAAACAAACTATGATGAACTATGTAGACTATAAGGAAATGTTGTTTTAATTTAATATAAATTCAAAAATAAATCTCCTCAACTTTATTTGAATCACTGTAATATTTTATATTACATTTTCCCCTTGAATAAAAATGTGGAGGTTCAGTATAGTTCGGAAGGATTTATCCATTAAATACATGAATGCAGAAATTATAGAAAATGGTATATAATAAAGCTTTGGTTGAAGGATAAATTGCATAATATTATTTATATGTGGAAATTTCATAATTCTTCTCTAATTCAATTCAATCTGAATATCCCTAAAAAAAATAACGAGTCATGTTGAGGGAAATGTTTAAGTAGGAATAAACAATCAATTACCAATTTTTAATCATTTAAAACATGGATTTGGTGGAGTTCATGAATGATGGATTATATATGTATAATATAATAGGGATCATACATATATTAATATCATCTATGATGAAATACCTCCATTTGTACAATGAGTCCTGTATAAATTATTCCATATATTATTTATGTAAATTATACCTATTTTATTTTAGGGTATATGATAATTATATCATGAAATAGTTTCCAGATATTACATCATCT
Organism: Viscum album; assembly: GCA_963277665.1. Classification (NCBI taxonomy): domain Eukaryota; kingdom Viridiplantae; phylum Streptophyta; class Magnoliopsida; order Santalales; family Viscaceae; genus Viscum; species Viscum album. The sequence goes on from OY728138.1 coordinate 157,941,902, forward strand.
CCTCTTGAATAACATCAAAAAATAATTTTTCATACTAGTTTCAAAAACTACTAAAATAAATTATATTTGGTTTAACATTTAATATCAATTAATTGCTTCTTATATTCATATATTTTTTTCAAACATTCAGGGTTCTCAACATGATAATAAAATTGGTAATCAATTATGTGTTTTGGGTAACCCACAATCCAAAATGGTTAAATCCTATAATTCATATGTCATGAATGGATTTAAATTTCATACAGTTCCATATAGGGATTCAAAAAACAATGAATAATGGGGATTTCTTGACAAGATATCATCATAGAGAAATTAATGTTGACTTTTACAGCATACCGGAATAAATAGCAGAACTATTTTATATGGAAAAAAATTAGGTAATATTATTTAAATGTAATCAGATGAATAATAATAAAGGCGTTTGTGTTCATCCACACCATGAAATTATTGATATTAAATACAAGAGTATTATTTCAGTAAATGAACCACTTTTATTGGATCATTAGGAACATAAAATTTATTTTACAAATTATTGTTATTTTTCAAGAGAGTTACATGATTGGTGCGACATACTAAAAATGAAATCATGTGAAATTCAGTTTATCCAATGTGAATGTGGTTTTGTTGAAGTGAACGGGATTGAAAATTTTCACGTGACTATCCAAAGTTCATAATTTCCATAATGAGACATTAATATGGATGGTGTCACCCCACAGATATGGGTTAATGATGACGATGATGTTATTTATGTAACAAATGAATTTGAAGTAGAACAAGACAATTAAGTTGAAACTCCTATGAAAATTGTCTATACTAAAAAAGAATATGATGATATTGACACTCTCGTATATGGAAAATAAGATGGAGATAAAATTTTAAATAGTTAAATATAGGTTATAATCATATATAAAATATATCTCTATATAGAATATATGATTATATAATATATATCTATATATTATAGTTGTTTTCAACTATTTTCTAACAATGTTCATTTACAGTATCAGATGGATGAAAACTATTTATCTGATCATTTTTGTGTGTTGGAGGAGGCTGATCTACCTGTTGACGAGAATGATATCGCATCGTCTGACCCCCAAACTAATTCCAGTTCTATGAAAACTCAGAGGGGTTGTGGTATTGAGATATTGATGATTCATGACCCTATCCATGTGTGGTTTCCATTTCATGAGTTTGATTCATTCAAGAATATGTATGTTTAGTTTTTTATTTTAGTTAGTTTTCATTAATTTTCATTAATATATTCATATAATAATTGATTGATCAATCATTCTAATTTTTGTCATCATTTAGTATATAGATGTTATAAAGGGGGGTGCTATATTATGGAACTATTTTTCGAGAGCATGGGTGGAATGAGAAAATATTTCCATTGATGTTAAGCACCTCATGTTTGATCATTAGATGGTATGTAAAGGAATAATATTTAATTTAAAGTTTATTTATAAAAAAACTAGATATTATTTACTATTCAATGGGTTAATGGTGTCTCATCGATGATAGCATGCGACACTCTATCTGGGAGGCATTGGAGATCCATATGTGTGACCATTTCGAATAGTTTTTCACAATATGAGGAGGATAGCCATGAAAACTAGAAAGAGTCATAGATTTTGATTGGTCTTGATAGGCCCACTAACCAGATTACATCTCACCTCATGTTTGGGATGGATTATGTTCATACTGGAATAAAGAAACTTTTCAAAGTATACCATCTTTAGGAAAAAATAATCGAGGGAGGTAGGAGGTGATGCATCGAGCTGGTAGTCATATATTAAGTAAGCATCAGTGAAATATGATGAGTATTTTTTTTAAATAATTTATATAAATTTATATGTAAAAATTTTATTTTATACTCATATAGGCAACCGAAAACCTGATATTATGAAGTTCAATATTTATAAGAGGATGTAAAATGATCTGTCATTTGAGAGATTAAAGGTGATCACTATTGTCATTTTTGGTTAGTATAATTTCATTTTGAGTTTTTAAATTATCTACCCATAAAATTTTAACTATTTTAATATTAAATTTCAATTAATGGAGTCATATGAGGCCATGACATTAAAAACATAGGTTGAGAGTTAGGCTGAGACCAAGGATGAGACCTCCAGTATAGTATGATTTGATAATGCAATATGGATACAATAGACTCAGTATGCCTTCAAGAAATGCTGAGTGGTTGTTATTATCTCTCTATTGATGCCTTTGATTTATTATGGTACCACTGTGATGTCGTTCCTTTTCTCAAGTGGAGCTCATTAGGATTCATCATCATTTACTGCATAGTATGTGGAGAAACTATGAGCATAGGGTGATATTATAATGACACTTCATAGAGAGAAGAAAGTGCTATGTTGACAATAGTATAAGGAGTTGCATCGATGGAAGAAGCAGAATCACGAGAAGATGAAGGAGTACGTGTGACATTTGACACGTGGTATAGGGATCATGTTTCTTCTACTACACTCTATAGCTCCTCCAGATGAACCCTAGTGATTTATGTAATTTTCCTAATAAACATTTGAATGCACACATTTTTTATAATATTTTAATTAATTCATATATTTATATTTCTATATATCACTTTTTAATATTATTGGAAATATTTTTTTAACTATTATATTAGTATTTTATTTTGTTAATTATTTTATTAGTATTTTTTTAGTATTTTTTTATTAATATTAATTATTTTCTAATTATAATTTGTTATTATTATTATATTTTTTTGAATATTTTGCATTTTATTATTTTAATATTTTTTATTATATTATTATTATTATTATTTATTTTTTATTTTTTTATTATTCAATTATTATTATTATTATATTATATTTTTATAGATATTTTGTTATTTTATTAAATTTTTATTTATTTTATTTTATTATTATTTTATTTTATTTTATTATTATTTTTATTATTTTTAATATTTCTATTAATTTTATTGTAATTTTTTTATTATATTAAATTTTATTAATATAAATATTTTAAATTTTTATTATTTGTTTTCTTGAGTTTGTTGCGATAGTTGCATCATCTCATGAAGAAAAATTATTTACGATAGGTACATACAGCCATCACAAAAGGCTTTTTAAATAAATGTGCTAAATTATTTAAGACACCATTTCCATCAATTATCTATTTACGATAGGGTGCCGTTGCAAATGGAATTTTGTGACGGGATCCATTCATAAATACTTCAGTATCTATTTGTTCTAGGAAACAGGAATATGTATAATGGTCTACAAGGACACTTTCAAGGTTAACATAATGAAAGTGATTCGTGAATATATATTTAAGATCTTACAAAAAAAATGTTAAGAAAGAATAGTAAATTTTAATGAGAAGATACAACCATTACCAATACTGACATTAAAATAAAATAATTTCATCATGGTATTTATCAGAGGTATTATAATGAAATCTAACGGGTCGTTTTTCATATGTGTTGTGGTATATCAACTTATAAATACTTACTACATCATATCAATTTGGAATGACTTCTCAATCGATCAAAATTCCAAGATATATATCATAGTATTGGTGATGATGATGGGAAAACTCCTATTAATCATATATCATCATGATAAAAGGTTTAATTCAATGTTATTGAGGAGCCTATATAAGTAATTCAATATATGGTTGAATTTTAATTTGACAAATCATCCTCTTATAAATGGTTAATCTAAAAGTATCATTCAAACTCCAGAGGACATGATCATAGATTTCTCTATACATTATAGTGTATGTTGGGATCCAAACATTCCACTACATAGGATATCATTCAAAAATACATTAGAATCAAGTATTCAGATAGATCCATATGAATCCTTATATAATTCTGAATATTGAACTCATACATTATGGGAAGAAGTTGGATAAATGATTCTATGGGGACCAGAAGTAGTATAAGAAATGGATGAAAATGCCCAAGATATTTAACAACACATCAAAGCTACTGAATGTTTATTAAAGCGCTATGTTGAAAATCATTGATGAAATTTTGAGATTTATGTTGAGAATAAATTATTCCCTCATAGAATATCCATTAAATATAATTTTGAAATTTAAGAAGAATTGAAAACTATTTCCATGGTATATTGGCCCCATTGAGATCCTTGGTTTCTTTGGAGTTATGGCCTATTAAATATCCATTCCCCAAAATGTTTCTCAAATGTTGTAGATATTCATAGAATATGTCTTGAGAAAGTATACACAAAACCGCTCACGTATAGAAAATCCAGGTAAGGTACAGTTGGAACATGATCTCTCTTATGATGAGTGGCCAATTTAAATCCATGATCAAGGAGATAAAGATCAACAAAACATGAACACTAATCATTTCTATATATTATGATGTAATAACCTATTTAAAGAATAAACATTGGATCCTTTTGATTAAATGTAAAAAAATACCATAATCATTTTACATCATTGGGTTTGAGAAGAATTTTTTATGATGATGTTTATAAAAGGGGGGAGAATGAAATGACCCATAATTTTCATTTATGATAATTGTCCATCTCTAAAATAAGTTTGATACAATTTATAGTATAAATCATAAACCCAAAAAATTTCATTTCATTTCATCAATATAAAAAAGAACCTATGAAGTTTGATTATAATACACATAATTTCATATAATAAAATGGGGAAATAAAAAAAGAAAATAATAAAACTAGAACGTGATACATTGATATGCCATGACCAAATAAAATTATCAAGAACATGTAATCTATTGTAAAAAAATAAACTTTTATAAATAACATTTTAATTTTAAAATTTGATATAAATATACATTGTATGAAAATGATTGAATTAATAATAAAGAAAATGAAATGTATTTATATGATGTATGTTTATTTTTGGTGATAATAAATGATCTTTTAAATGTTAACTAGACTGATGAAATATTGTGAAATGCCTAAAAGTTAGTAGTTATAATTAAAATAAATAAATATAAATATTATAGTTCTATAAAAATAATTATAAAATATTACAACATAAAAATAAAAATAAGTATAAATTTTTAAAATGAATGAAACAATTAATTTAATAAAATTTTAACTTTTGTGTCAAAATTTAGGTATATAGTTTGTAAATCTATTTTTTATAATGGATATGTAAAAATTAATATAATATATATAATAATTACGAATGATAAATTATAATTATGTGATCAATATATAGTATTAATTAAAAATATTATTTTCTATACATCAATTGATTTTATTTAAATGTCAAATTGTTAATATTTAGAATTTTAATTTGATAACATGGCCATTATTTTTTGGAATTAACAATTTGAAATTATCTTCTAGTGAAATATAAGTATTTTTCTAAATATTTTTTAAAGTATTTATAAAAAATATAGTTTTTATGAATAACATAACTTTTATGAAATAAAAAATATATAAATTTTACTTGAATATATATAATTTAGTGACTAAAATTTCTTCTTGGTTGGAAATATAATCATCTTTGAGATTTGATTTCCCATGCCCCATTAAAATGTAAAATATTTAGTTTACCATAGTAAATGAACATATAAAAACATTTTATCCCTTTTATTATCCTTTTTATGTAATATTTACCCTTGTATTAGATTTTTATAATATATAGAGATGCTTGAGATTTGTGTTAGATTTAATATTTATTAAAAAATTAATATTTATTAGAATGTAATGAATATTAATATCTCTTAAACAAGATCTCTAACAATTTTTTTTCAACATTATTGTGTCAAGAATAGAATATTCTACTTAGGTAATTTATGATCTATATTCTCAGGTGTTGATCCATAGACTGAGTAATTTTGGATATTTAATTTAAATTTTTGACAGATTTAAATTAAAAGAACACAAATTTTATTCAAGGGAGGGGACCTTTTATTTTTAATTTAGTTTTTGTATTTTATTCAAAATGGAGTTCATAATGAGGTTATTAGAATTTCAAGGATGTCGAAGTCTCATGAAGAGCCTGATGTCTTGAATTTTGGTGGATATAGGTGGGCCACATAGTTAGATGAATCCAAGAATCTCAGTCCACTTGGGTTAGTTAAGCCTTGTGTGGGTGGTACATTGCTCAATTTGGGGCCACCCATTTTTTTCTAACCATGCATCCTAGGCTTAATGGAAATGAATGTTGTGAAGAACTCATTAAATAAAATTGTTTTATGGTTAGCTCTTGTTTAATAAAATTGGGAACCTATCCCACATGCGGGGTGTCCTGGGGAAATGGTTGTCATATGGTTCCCGCACAGTTTGAAAAACCACGCGGCCCAATCATCTCACCCTATAAAAATGGGGGAAATTAATATTTTAACTCTATTATATTTTAATCCACCCCTTATTTTTTAATTCATCTACACATAGTATTCCTTCATTCTATTTAAGGTCCTCTTTGGAATCCTCATACGAAATAATGTGTTTTTGCCATCAATACGCTGATTGTACCATTGTATTACACATTGGATTTTCACCGGAAATATCTTGATCCAATTTTCACCATTCATCACTCAAATCATCATTAAAAAGTAATTTTTGTGTGATATAATAATCCATATTTTTAGGGAATTCATAAATTTAGTCCATTTCATCAATTCTATCCCAAATTAGAGGACAACCATAGATGAGGAGTCAAAGAAATGATAATCTGGGTTGCATTTAAATTTTATTGTGAATTATTTATAGTTATGTATTATACAAATATGTTAAGTGCTAGATTTTCCATGAATTGATTATTAAATTGATTTGACATTAAATTAAATAAAATGGAATGACCTAGCTAACTCATGTGACCCTTCTATATATCATTTGAGGTTAATGATAATAATTTGAACTACCCCTTGGTTGTGTTATTAAATTTAATAATAACACCTTGCAAGGTTTATGAAAATGTTCAACCTCTTAAGTTGTGTTCTTTTACCCGTTATATTAGGATGTTAAATGTAATCATCAAAATGTAAATTGAATTGAATGAAAAGGTAATGAAAGACCATGTCCCCGTGCCTCTAGAAATTTTCCATTCTTACTTTGGCATGAGATTTTACTTAAAACCCAAAATCCCAATCAATATGAATCGGATAATTCAATGGATACTAGGAATTATAATCCTAGGTTATAATTTGAACCATCATCTTAGGCGAGTTAACTGCATCTATAAATGTGATATAAAATTGAATTAATTGTGAACATAAAGGGTATGGTTAGACATTATCTCAAATAACCATTCATATTTCCATGATGAGAGTGAAACACAGGTTTTGACTTTGTATTACAATAACAAAATCATTATTCTTATTTAGTTAAAAAATGGTATATGAATTAATCATGTTTCTTGGGTGACACATGTGTTCTTTTATGATCTCCATGGATATAATAACATAGAATCTAGATTATATATTCCATGAATGATTCAGGGACTCCCTATATGGACTACAATAGAAGGGATAAATGGGTAGATCATTATATATTCCACAAGTTACACTTGGTATCCATTCATGGATCAACATGGATAGATTCAAAAATGAGTTACTTTATACCACACCAATCATAATACCAAGATACCTATGAAGAATTATGAGGATATACTTATAATGTGACTGGTTCATGTTATTCATAGAGAGATACATTAGTTCAAAATTAGTGAATCGAAGGTCATTTGTAGGGTTTTTTTCCGATCATAAAGAATTAATTTCACTAAATGAATGCCAAGACAATGGAAATCATTGATCAAGTTAGTGTATTTCATTTCTATGATGGCATTATTTTACATACAATTTTCATAGATGGTTCATGAGGGGTGATTGGTCTACTATCAATATAGAAATACATTACTATAAATTAAATAATGAATGACTATTTACTCAGAGACATTCCATCTTAGATTGAGATTATAATAGATGATGGGTTCTCCATGGGAACCCATACCCATGTGGGTTATTTATCCTTGAATTTCCATACATATTTAACTATTATCTGCAAAATAATTTATATATATTCACTGATAGGATGTCATTAGACACCATGGTTTGTTTCTTAATGAGTGTATCTCACACCCCATTCAAGAAAATGATTGGTACGCAGAAATATTTCTTGGATGCAAGTGGAGATAAGGAAAATCAACCTACAATAAATTCATGATTACATTGATAGGATAAATTGCGATGGAAGAGGATCAATCCTATGCTCATAATTCTACAATAGATATCCTTGGGAATTTTTCATTTTTTGTATAGAATGTGTATATTAATGTTTCTTTGATCCCATTGTATTTTCATTTTTCTATTGAATTCCAAGAACATAATTTTGTTATACTTTATTGTTGGATGTGATTACATGGTTATTTTATGATTGATTATTACCCTTACAATATTTAGTTTCCCTTTATACTTGTTATATTGATTGATATTATTACACAACAGTTATACACTTTGATCATAAAGGTATAGTCTCTCCATTATCCCACCATGGACCATCGCTGCTAGTAGGAAATGTCTTTCATATCGGGAGGCTCTTTTGATGTCATGTGGCCAACTGTGTTCAGATAATTTTTGGTGAACTGGGTCTCGGATATCACATATTGAGATTAGAAGTATTTATTTAATTTTATTTATAGTCATATAAATTGGGATGGTAGAAAGGAGAAATATGATATGTTAGGATTCAGTCATGAACCTATGATTGGGACTACCTAATCCACATACAATAAAAAAAAATTTCATGGGGTTAGAGATTTGGTTCTAGATTGTGCATTTTATAGTTTCCTTGAATTAATCGTTGGGTGATGCACTTGATTTATGATGTTCCTTATAACTATTTATGTTTACTTGTGTCCAATATTGAATGAAATTATCACATCATTCATCATTATAGGAACATAACTATTTATACCCCATTCATATATCAATTCATATTTATATTACTGTGTGTATTTCCTATTGCATGTTTTTGTTTCCTTAATTCAATGTCCATGAAATTGTTCAAACATTTCATGAATGTATTGGTTAAATAAATTGTTGTGATTAAATAGATGATATATTTAAATTTATAATGTTCATGGCTCTTTATAAATTGGAAATGGTGATCTATATAATTCACCCATTTTAAATATATTATATGTAAATGTGTATGAACTTAAATGAAATTCAGTTATTAAATAAAATAGTCACCATTAAAAAGGGATTCCAATTTCAACATAAATAGTGTTTTCATCTATAACCTGAAATTGTAAATCTATGTACTGAGGTATTCGACTTATAACAAAGAACCTGAACCGTACTCAATCCTTATATTAAAAAGTTGGTTGTGTATCTTGGGATTATTATGATATATACATCACCCAAACCTAGATTTAAAATAATAGAGGTGGGTGTGACTCTTATATTGGGATGATGATACCTATAATATTATTATATATGTGTTACTAGAGGTTATTAAATCTTGTATTGAGTAATGTATTTTTAATTTTACATACATGACACCACACCAACCTTGAGTGATTTACCATGTGTGTAGAGAAAACTAGGCCGCTGAGGTGATGGGCCTTAGACCACCAGTAGAACCTCTTCTAGTGCCACATGTGGAACCAAAATTTATACCTGATATGGGTGTTGATGCCCATTTTTGAGAGGGATTCCTATGATTTACGAAAAATATTTAGGGAGCATCAATAACTTCATTCACTATGGTAGAGTTGACATGTGATTTTTTGTATTGACATCCACCAAAATTTTCAAAAGATGGTGGTCCATCTGTTATAAAGACATGGCTAGAGAACGTGTTATTGATTATTGAGAATCCTTAGACACCTCCTGAGAGGTGAGTAATGATCGCTATGTATATTCATTAGTATTCTACAATTATGTGTTAGGAAATCATTACCAAGACTGATATTTATTAATATATGGTTGTGAGAAATTTCTATATAGCCTTATATGATTATTTCACTTCCAATACATTTAGTGCCAATAGAGACAAAGAGTTTATGCATTTGGAGAAGGGTATTTTTTCAATCATGGATTGTTCATCATTTTAAATGACCTCTATTATTCATCCCATATTCTATTATGAGATGATTTATCTAAATCTATATAATTTGATGATGGTATTATGTATGAAATCATATCATAGGTAAATTTCATTCGAATTACTACTTTATATGGAATAGTCACATAATACTTATCCTTGAGCCTATCCGGGGAGAAGATGGCGCTGTGAATCAGTGTGGTTCAATAATTAGATTTTTAACTACATTAGACAAAATGAAAAAGAGTAATTTAGAGCTTCCCTGAGGAGATATTAGTGGACATGGTGTATACTCAGTTATCCAGGTGAGGTAATATTAGTTTAGTAATATGAGACAAAAAAACCCCATTGTACAAAGGACCCAATAAAATGATGGTCTTGTGGAAAGATGGTTCGTATTTAGTGATTTTACGATATTTTTCTATAGGACCTGTGATATAGGGCATACACCAACTCCATGTTTAGTAGTGGGGTAAAAAAATCTTATCAGATAAGAAGATGAAGAGTAACCATCCAATCAAGATAAGGTGGTTATCATGGTTGGGGTATTCATAAACCAAACGTATAGTGTCCACAGAGCATGAATACTCATGGTAGCAGGGATATATCTTAGTGTCATAGATCAGGTTAGGTGTATGATTTGGAACTGACACCTGAGGAGCATGGTGTTAGAACATCTCTCTTGAGAGGTTTTTTTATTGTATCCTTTTATTTTGTGTTTTATCTTTTTGATATAGGTGATTCCCATTACTTTTAATGTGTTCTTGTTTTGGGGATCCTATGGATTGATGATAGGTTTTCCTATGGCTTGATTAACCTCGATACTCTAATAGTAATTCGATCTGAAAATGGATTCCAATTCCGAATGTCCTCGCTTGAGGTAGGAGGGTTTCAATTTGTATGATACCTCTTTTTCCATGAGATGATAGGGTGTGATATCGTTCTATGGATGGATAGTTTGATTCCATATCATTCTTATGTTGACATCTATCACTGTAGGGTGACTTTCAAATTAAAATAGGGGGATTTCTATTCAAAAGAGTGAATCAGATTTTCAGGAAAGATGAACAAGGTCTAAGAATCATAGGATGGGTAGGATGACATCCTATATTTATGGTTTTTATCTAGACAATTATAGAAAACATAATTTAAATACACTATTTGTGGTTGATCATTTTAGGGACATTTTCATAGGACCAATTTCATTACTACCTCAAGATAGAGAGAGAGGTAGATTTTTCTATTGATATTATTCCTTGAGATTCACTAATATCCATTCTTCTTTATAGGATGTATACTACTGATTTGTTGGAGATCAAGAGGTAGCTAGATGATTTGGAAGCTAAGAGTCTAATATTACTCGCGTCATTGTTGTGGGGTTCACTTGTCCTTTTCTAAAGAATGTGGATGATACCCTGATGTTTTTAATGGATTACAATATGTTAAACTTGCTTATTGTTAAGAAATGGTATCCATTTAATCATATATGGGATCACTTTGAAGAACTCCAAAGAGAAATTGTTTCCTATAAGATTGGTGTGAGATCGGGTTATCATCTTGTGTATGTTATACCATCAAATATACCAAAATAAAGATTCTATGTAATACATTGATTTTATAAGTATTTAGTCATTTTAATCGATCTTATGAATGCGCCAGCAACTTTCACGGCATTGAAAAATCAAGATTCTACAAGTATTTGGATTCATTTGTGTTGGTCTTCATAGATGATATCCTGATGTATTCTCAGAAAAGACATAACCCTAAAAAGCATCATGTGGTCATATTGAATGTAATGAGAAAGAATAAGTTATATTTTATGCATATAATGTTTCAATTTTGTAAGGATATTGTTAAATTTTTGTGTCACGTTATATTAGATACATGAGTATAAATTGACCTAGAGAATGTGAGGGATGTATATTATGAGGGCACCCCAAGAACATCATTGATATTTGGAGTTTGTTTGGGATATATAGTAATAATAAGCTCTGAATTAAGGTCTTTTTATGCCTAGATAATCCTATTACAATTATGAATATGAAGGGTATCAAGTTCATATGGTCATAATCCTATGAGACTTACTTTTAGGTTATGAAAGGGATATAGACTTCCTCACCGATCCCGATTCTTCCAGAGACGATCATATGCTATATGGATTATTTTGATGCATCATTAATTGGTCTATGATAAGTTCTTATTCCTGAGGAATTCTTTATGGAACACAAGTGACATCAATTGATGCCACGTGAGTTGAACTACTCAACACATGATCTTGATTTATTTTTCATTGTTCATGCCTTGTGTTTTTTCAAGCATTACCTATTGGGAAAAAAATTTATGGTGTTTATATAATACAAAATACACAAATAAATATTAAAAAATGAATGTTTTGAATATCAAGATATAAAGGGGGTTCAAGTAACATTATTCCATCAACATTGATCTTGCCCATACACTTGGAAAATACATTATAGTTATTGATGCTATGAGCAAGAATAAACAAACATAGGTAGTTATAGAGTACATCATAATGTACAATCATATAGTTCTATTTTATAAGATACAATTGGATGTTCAGGACTATCATGGAATGTCTATAATTTTATCATGATTAGTTATATCTTATCTTCAAGAGAGAGTTGTGATGAGTAACCTATTAGATCCAATGTGATTTTTCTTGAAGTAGAGTATAATAGGTGATGACCCACCTCTTGGTTGGTTCATTGATGAAAATGAGATTATTTACATTCATGGATTATTTTATGTTACAATAGTTTAAATGACCCAAAATTTTATGAATAAATATCCCTTCCTTTAAATTAAATATCATTCCAATATAAAAGACACATGAACTCCTTTTGTTTTATTATATCCAAATGGATTTAAATAACCATTGATTATCCTTATCATTGATAATATATCTGTTGAAAGGTGATCAAATGATTGTATAATAATAGGGTTTTAACAAATCCATTTGACATTGAAAAAGGATTTGATGACCTCAATCAGTAGGATCATACCAAATGAAGCACATTTATTAGAGATTTCTATGGAGAAAGAATTTCCGAGATTTTTCGTTAGACTAGGCCCATGCTGAGATCCAACAACTTAAGAATGAGTGAAACCATTTACAAAAGATGTTCAAGCTCATCAAGATCATGACCCAAACCATGTTCACTAAATGGCCCCGTAAAAGCCCCACCAATGCACACCATACTCTTTGGGTGTATATTGATGTAATAAAGGGATAAGTAACAAGACACAAGAATTATGATTATGTGAATTTTTTTCTACGTAATAATGAATATAAATTCATTAAATTATTTGTATTTTTAAATGATTTTTAAATCATAAATATATTTTTTGGTTAATATTAAATTAAAACTAAGAAATATATTTGGATGAATTAATTGATTTTAGAATAAAATGATATTTTAATAAATTATAATTATTAAATTAATTTTAGTAAATATAAATGATCATATAATTTTTATGAAGTCAAATGTAATTTATATTATGGTTTTAAAACTGTTTTTGTCAAAACCCACAAATTTTCATTAAATGGAAGTTTTTATTTTAAAAGTGAAAAATCAAATATTTAAAAAATAATTTAGATAAAAGAAAGATTATTTTTATAACCATGGCATCTAAATTAGCAAATTGAATTTTTTTAATAATTCTACGAGATAGTCGATTTTTGGGGTAAAAATGATATACCTTATAAGTATATAATTTTTTATGAAGTCAACATGACTCAATAGTGATGTAAGAAAATACAATAAAATGTGACTTCAAAAAAATACATTTTTCCTTTAAAAATAATTAATTTCAAGTTTATTTTAGTTATTTTATAAATACTTAATGAATCCTCTAAGGCATAAGAAATATTTTAAGATTTTAAAATCATTTCCATGAATGTGTGACTCACCATGATATATGAAAGGGAAATATTTTATTACCTTCGGTCCATATCCTTATAAAATAAAGTCTACAGATACCCTTTTCCTGAAACCATTGGAAAACCCCATGGGATGGTTTGTGGTTTTTAATTTTTTAGTGTGTATTTCCCAAAACCAAAATAATTAATAATTCCCGCACAGTTCCTATATAATCCCACCCAAGAACCCATTCCTCTTCACTCAACATCTTTGAATCTTGACCACCCTATTAACCCTAATCCCTATAGTCCTCCCAAGGCACCACTAACATTCTAATAATCCTCCTGAATCCTTTGGATTCACACATCCATGTATTTGATCTCCCTCTATCCTTTTATTACAAGCACATAGTTTATGTCAAGCCTTATAATTTCCATTTTCTTGATTTGTGATATCTTCTTCCATACCTTATCGCGACCTATTTTCTGAATACATTATGGGATATTCCTTTCACTACCATTAATACCCCTAGATCATCTAAAACCACCTTTTACTATCCAATAATTCTATAAGGGATTTATCTCTTCTCATTTCCATTCAAGAATTTATTTTATTAAGGCATATAAATTCCACATCACATGCTGATATATTATTTTCATGATCCCATTAATGTCCATACAACGTATAAATGGTGAGAGACCCCTTTAGATCTCAACAACCCAATTTATGAATTTCTATATGACGCTTTTATGTTTCCAAATTTTCACTAAAATTTTCAATACCAGAATCATCTGGTAATAAGTACCATAATTATTCATCTATCAAGGGTATTCACCGTTATGCACACTTACTTATCCAATTGCGACATACATGTATTATATCAACATTGTTTTATTGTGGAATAAATGATAATGTTAAATGAACTGATGTTATATGATCTATGTGGGACACTTAAGCATGAGATTGAAATGATTATGAAGGTGCGCCCTAAAAAAATGAATTGTGTAATGTTTAGTATCATCATACGTCATGTTGGGAAAATGGTTTATTAGATTCCTTTATTGGATTTCTTCCACCATGTTAGGACACGGGTCTACCAATTTCCTTTATTTTGATGATGCCATGTTTTAAGTTGTTTCTACATTTCCATGTCCTGATAATAAGGCTATATCATGCCTTTATGTTCATTATTTTCTTATAATCCATTAAAATTCATATTACCTAAAATGTATTTTATTCTTTATGATATTCCTTGTTTACACCCTTAATAGGATTTAAATCTCACCCTTTTCTTATATAAGTCCTTAGGTTATCTCATTCAATGCTACATACAAAAGAATGTGTTGATCAGGTAAAATAAATTTTAAATAAATATGTGTATTTAATGATATAAGTTGTTATTTAATGTTCCCAATCCCCAAATACACCATAAATACCAATCATCTGATTTTATTAAGTGAATGATTATGTAATAAATCATGTTTAAATATGAAATAAAGAGTAGGGTTGTTATAACAGTTATCTCATATGAGTTTATGTGGGGTTATTATTCCCTTATTTGGGAAGAACATCCCAAACATACTAATATGTAACGTGATTTACGCTTCAAATACAAGTGTATGGGGATGAAAAGTGATATATCTTGTCTTTTTTACTTTTTGATCCACTTGTGAGTAGTTGAATTTTGAACACGAACATGTAGCGAGGATTCTAGAGACCTTACATATTCTTAAGTGGTAGTGGGATGATTTCACTATTAATTTCAGGATGTGATTTCCTTGGTCTCCTTAGGGAAGTGATTTAATATGGGTGATCGTAGATTTATTGAAAATGGTTTTATATTTTCAACCTATTCAGGAGGACTTTTTAGAAGAGGATCTTAGGAGGATCTACTTTCATGAGATCTTACACCTCCACATAGATTCACATTCTATCATATAGAACAAAGATTCTCACACCACATATAGGTTTTAGCTGTGGTCAGAGAGGGAACTTAGTTCACAAGTTTTGATATGTAGAACCTATCACCCAATGATTGACGGTCATTCAGTGTTTATGATATTGGTTTTGGAAGACATGCTCAGATAATTCATCCTTTACTAATGAGGTTAATGGGATAAACCTTTATCTCTAACTAAGTTTTCTCAAAATGACATCTTTAAAGAAATCATATAGAAGGATCCTTATATGTACCTATGCTATAGAAAATTTCATTCACCCCTATATAGGATTTTGGTAGGAGATCTAGTTCCTATAGTTCATCATCTCATGTAGGAGACTTCAGATTTGGTTCAGTATATTTGGAAGTTGATGGCTACATATTATTATAGGTAGAAATCATACGCCATTAATCACCATTGAAACTAGAGTTTGAGGTTGGGTGTCAGGTTTTATTATGTGTTTCACCTATATTTGGAAATTTATGGGTTCATAAACATTGGAACTTATCACCTCCTTATGTTAGGACCCTCCACATTTCTGAGAGTGTTTGGATGGTAGCCTATCGATTCTCATTACCTCAAAGGTACAAGTCCATTCCTAATTTATTACATGTACCTAAACTACAATGTTATCATTGAAATACATCTAATATTATTCATCTCATAGAGGTTGAATTAGATTTTGATACATCCTTTGAGGAGTAACATATCATTATTATTGAATGGGGCTTAAAGAATTGTTGAGTTTGGTCAGTTCCTCTCATACATGTGCTATGGGAGAATGGTCTTGTACATGAAGAGACATGGGAGAAAGATGAAAATCTACATTCTCAATGGTTTGAGTTATTATAAAATTACTCTTTACAACCCTTGGAAGGGGAACTCATGAAGGGGTTTTTACGGGGTAATATTGTAGGAAGTCAGATCTTCTTCAAGGTATGGATTTTTTAATTTCCCATTTAATTATTTAATTTATCATAATTGTAGTACCTAATTAGTTCTCTATAATTTCATGTTTTAAATATATTTTACAATGTATAGATCCCCAAGTTTTTAGGGAATGTCGTGGGCTTCTTGGTTAGAAGAAACTATGCAACCCACTCTATACGGTTTGGTTAAACTATGTGGAGTGGTAAAATTATCTATCTAGAGTTGCACAAATTTTCCTAACATTGAATCCAAGTTTTCATGGTCATAAATGTGACACATAACTCTTTATAGAGGGTGTTGTCATGGGATTAATTGTATTATAAAAACTTTTCTCCTAGCCCAAGTGAGGGGTGTCTTGGGGCAGTGGTAGCCACAGAGTTAGTGTATGATTTTTTCAACCATGCATTGAAACCAAGTGGGCCTTAAAAAAATGGGAATATGATGATCACCACCACTTATATTTAACTCCACACCTTCGTTTTTATTTCCTCCCCAATGAAAAACATGCCCTCTTCCATTTGATCTTCCAATTGGCATCATCCAAGGTATTATCGTATCTCATCCATCTAGACACCAATCAGAACACCGTCTATCATGTTGGGCAGCCAATAATTTGATCTAAAACCTACTTGTACATTTCATCATTTATATTGTAGTCTATTGATTTATTTTTTTATTAGATATTATGAACAGTTCTCATGGAATATGTCTATTTATTCAATATCTTCCATTTTAGCCCAGATTTGAAGCCAATAATAGACTATGATCCCGCTACAAAAGGTAATGTAGGTGGTATTATTATTTCCATTAAATTCATGAACCTTATGTGTTATGAAATTTTTCTATGTGTTTAATTTTTAAAGTGTCACTTATTATATGGATTTTCCCTTATATGAAATTAATAGGAATGACAAATATAACACACAAGACCCATTTATGAATCATTGGGGTTTAATGAACTTTAATTGAACCACCCATTTGGTGTGTTATTTAATTGAATAATACCATCGTGGGTGGAATATGAAATGTATCCACATATAAAGTTGTTTTCTTTTATCCCTTACATTTGGATGCAAAATTAAATGATTGAATTGTAAATTGAATTGAATGAAGAATGGAATGGAAGACCATGTCCTTATTCTTTTTTCCATTGTGCCTTCTCTATTTGGATTGATATTTTATTTTAAAAAATTCCCAATAATGATTAATGGGAGAATTCATGGGATGCTAGGACTTCCAAATCAATGATACTATTTGAGGATCCTTATGAGGTGAGTTATTTTCATCTATAAATTTTAGGTCCAATTGAAATAAATGTGAACATAAATGAAATAGTTATACATCATGTCCATGGCCATTAATATTTCAACTCTAGGAGGGAAACATGGGTTTAGACTCAAAATACCATAAATGAACTCATCGATATTATTTAACTAAAATACTATAAATTAATTTATAATGAACTGTGGGTGACACATGGGTTCACATATGAACTTCATGGTAGGAATTACTTAGTATCTATATTATATACAACACAAGTGATACATGGACTTCTTATTTGGAATGCAATGGATGGACACAGATGTAATATCATTATATAAACAATAAAAAATACTTAGAATCCATTTTTGGGCTTCGTAAAATGGATTTAGAGGGAAGATCATTTCATATTCCACGACTGACACTTGGGATTCCTTCTTGGACGAAAAAGGAAGTGATTAGAGGGATGTGACATTGTACCATGTCTAGAGTAATACTAGGGTTCCTATGAGAAATTCCTATTAAAGGCATGTATGGGTATGGTTTCATGTTATCATAGAAGAGATACATTTGTTCAAAATTGAGAATGACAATTATGGGATGAGGTTTCTATTCCAGAAAAATTAATTAATTACACATTGTGACTGCTAATCCAAATTACATGTTTGGATTCAGTCAGAGCATTACATTTTTATGATGTCCCTATTAATCATATCATAGTCAGATATGGTTCACATGGGATTCATAGGATATTATCTAGATCTGAATAGTTTATAATAAATTAAATCATGAATAGCTATTTACATAGTGTCATTCTGGCATAGGTTGAAGTAGGTAGCAAAGGACGAGTATTCAATGAGAACTCATGTGTATGTGTGTTATTTATAATTTTATATTATTACTAATATTAATTTTATGAACATATTTCTTATTATATATTCATGTATTGGATTCCATTAGACACTATTAAGGGTGGAATCATAGGTATATATCAACCATTTTGATAATGGCATTGGGTACCCATGCAAACATAATTGATACAAGTGGATGAAATGGAAAGTTAATTGCTAGGGAGGCTTGATTACCTTACTAGGATGATGTGTAGGGTAGAGGACCAAGAATATGCTTTAGATGTTACTAAAGAGAACATTGGGACTTTTTTCAATTTTTATGGGATGTTTATTGTCAGTTCCCATGATCCCTTTTATTTCCATTCATTTATAAAATGCCATGATCATCATATTTATATATGATTTTGATGGATTTGATTACCTGGTTATTTATATGACGGATGATTAATATACTTTTTTTAGTTATATTTTATGCTTTCTCTATTGATTTATATTACTACACCACTATTCTATACTCTGATTATGATGGTATAGTCTCCACACTTTTCCCCCAGGACCCTCGCTACTTGTTAGAAACCTCTAGTATATTAGGATGCATGATTTAGGTCATGGGTCCAACCATGATCAGTTAATTTTGATTGAATAGGTTCTAGGATGTCACAGAAATAAAATTATATTAATATTTTTATTATGATTAGGACACGGTGTGGATAACCTATAGTAGAAATGATAGAACAAAAAGGGTTCAAAACACTCTTATTTCTTATTTACAGACCAATTATATGAAAATTTTATTTAGGTCATTATCAGAATGATTTAAATTATATTGAGGGTAATTATTTTTGAGACATAATGATGGGTTTATGTTGGGGATTATGAAGAGATAATTTCTCCTCCCAGTTCTCTCTTTCCAACATTGAAAAATATAAATACGAACTTCTCCCTCTCCTTTTTCATTACTATATGAAACTATCCCTTGGAGAAATTATTCTTCCCCCACTCCCTCAATACTCCTCAATATATGTATATCCACACAATCAAGAATGAGTCCCCATGTTATTGATGTTCTTCATGATATAGGTGTCAAAAATGATTATGTAATTCACATGGATAATATGTTCACATAGCAAAGAAAATGATGAAAACAGATAAATGAAAGAATTATTTATGGATATACAACACAATAAACATATATGAATATTTTTCTATTCACCAAGACTCACTTATCTTTTGTAATTCGATCCAATTCATCTAATAATTGAAATACCTTATATTTTCTTAGGTGAAGGAATTCTATTTTTTGTAAACTTTTAAATTTTATGGTTTACAAAACAATTGTGATAAATAAAATGATTATTTTTATTAAGAATAACTCTTTAGGAAATAATGACACATTAAAAATAAATTAAAATGATTTTTACACCATTTTCTGCATAAGGAATATGACTAATAATTTTTTTAAATTTTTTTCATTGTTAAGCTTTATCTATGAGTTTTTTGTTAACAGTATTGTAATTGATAAAGTGATTATTCATGTTTCTAAAATAAAAATTAATTACATTTAATATGATTCTTTATAATGATGAAAATAAATAAATATATTTTATAAAAAATAATTGAATATTAGAAATTGAATAATATTACAATATTTTATTCATTTTCTCCCATGAAACACAAAATGAAACTTTTATTTTTTGGTTCAATATTTTTATTATGTGACAATGTTTATTCGATAATTTATTGTATCTTAAAATTTATAAGTAATTGATGATTTTTGGTGAGATAATAATCTTGGATTATTTACTCATCGAAATTAGAATTATTTTTTTTGTTTAATAAATTATATCAATTGATCATTTGAGCTTGATTTTTTTGATTAATTATTAATATTCTATGATGGAATGGATATTATGATGAAGAATTTACATATTTAAAAAATATTATTTTATAAATTATCATTTGATAATTTTTATAATATAGTTTACTCATTATGATAGATATTATTACTATTTAAAAATTATAAATTAGTCCATGATAATTTAATCCTTTTCAGTGCCAATCATTTCAGTGAGAATTATTCATTAGATATACAAATTTATCCTTTATATTATTCTTGTACCATTATATTTTTAACCCAATTTTTCTTGGTTAGAAAGTAAACTAACCCTCATTTTTGGATTTCTTTGTACCCATTTTTATGAAATTATTCCTTTACAGTTATATAAATCTATAATAATTAATAAGATATTTTATAGGTTTAATTAATGAGAAAAGGTAAACAATTAAAATCCAATGTGGAGGCACAATTCATGATGTTGGTAATAGTTTTGTTCATTGAATATAAACAAAAATTTGGGATTCTGCTGATTTTTTATCTTGATGAAATAATGTTACTAATCAAACACCAATTATGTCACTAATTTTAATTTATACATTTTAATTAATTCAATAAGAGATGAAATCCCCAAAAGAACTCATGGTGTGGTTTCGACATAGAATCACAATTCGTATGTGAAATTATAAATATCACATTCTTTTATACTAAGGTTCACACATCATTCATTTTCAGATCATATTCATTAACATTTACTATACATCCATTACTAGTTTATGTTTTCAAACCACATGATGTGTTGACCTAACCAGATATGTTATATTTTGATAAAACATTATTTGATGTAATTATCCTAGAAATTACATAATTTTTAGAAATACCCATGGAGATTGCATCCTATAGAGATGAAATGTACTTCGAATAAATGCCATGTAACATGTCACCTGACATAGACTCTACCAATAGTGCTTGAAGAAGTATCCATAAGACCTTAAAAATCACGTAACACACTACACATGCCATGTATATATATATATTTCAAATGTATTATTCTATAGTAGTACTTGAACAAAATACCTAAGTGATCATTAACATTGTGTATCATACTAGGGCATGCTGTATACTTTGTAGTTTTCAGAACACATCACATATTTCAACTTGGGTTATAGTTTTAGATGTATAAGGTCCATTTTTTCATATATAATTTAATTGTATGATTCTAAATATGATCTAGGTTTAATATTTGAGGAGTTTGATATAGTAAGTTCCATAGATTTTGAGAGATAATTATGTGTGTGGGAGGAACACCAAATCATCCATGCGGTTAGTAACCCTATTAATGAATATTTATTTTGTGTATGTGTTATAAGTATATATTAGAGTATTAATTTAAATCACATAGACAAGGTATCAATTCTACACTCATTGAGTCAATAAACATATTAGAAATTATAAAATACAAAAACTAAAGTATGGTACTTACACAGGGGTTGGTTACCCCTTGGATTCAATAAACTCTTTTCCTAGGAACATTCTCCCCATCAACACTATTACTGATGGATGTTGTGGAGGAGGTAGATGTGATATTACATGGTTTCACTGTGTTTTTTAGTGATTTGGGAACTGCAAATACATTTCAGTGTTTGGAATCAATGAATATGATTTGTGATGTAGAATATTTTTTTCTCTGATGAGGTGAAGTTCCCCACATTAGTTATGTTTTGGTTATGAAAGTATTTCAATGCAATATATTATCTAGTTATCATGAATTAAATGATTTCATCAACTTCCATTGAAAAACAAGAATGTAGTAATTCAAAATAGGTTTTGTGTGGATCCTTCTTATTACACTGTATTACCACTGAGTTGTGACTCGACAATGGGATATGGTTCTATAACACACCATGTCATTTTATGGCCTATGTAACCCTAGATAAAAAAATTAATTAAATAAAAATTATGGGAAAATGTTTACTTTTAAGAAATCACCATACACAAAATTTTGTATTATAATTATTCCTACCATTCAATAACCACTAGATGGTTTAGAGATTTCAGCATCGGTGGCACCGCCATGAGATGATATGCCACCTCCCTTCCCAGGATCTCTTGTCATGGATCTCTAATCTTATCAATCTACAGGTCCTCATATGGTGACACCTATGTTTTCACCATATCTGTTGATGAAGGGTGATCTTTTTGGATCTTATCCTCACCAATCCAATACAACTTATCAATTTCAGGATGTTTTTCTTGACTCCTCTTCATTTGGATGGTGAGTCAGTTATTTGGTAATGACTGCCCTATCCCTAACCTCCAATGATCATTATTAAATCCTATGATGGTCCCTGGTGGCTCACTTCAGGACAGAAATGAATCCATTGTCCCTCTATCCAAATCAATAATATATACTAGTCATGTGTGTATCCAGACTAACGTGTCACCACAAAGGAGCTCCACACTCCTCATGTCATGTTTCCACCACCCCATGTGCTTCACTCCTTGCCACTAAAACGACACGATTTTCCTCTTAACTCTCTTTCTGCTCATGATACCCCACAGCTAGACCTTGGGTTCGCATATACCACATCCTCCAGCCGCACCTCTGCCTATGCATACTACTCTTTCAACTCAACTACCTTCGCATGCTTCGCTTCCATCTTTGACCTCCTAGCCAAATATCTACTCTGCATTGCTCCCCTCCATTCCTTGAATACCTACTGAGCATCCCCTCCTACATCCATCATTCATCATCCATATATATTAATGGATTGTCCTCTATGACACTAGGGTTATGCCACAACTCCCTTCTATAGCGACACCACCACTTGAAAGTCCACCTATAATTTCTTCCCCAATATGTGCTTCCACTGGGGTATCATCATCATCCTCGAAACCTCCTTGGATCCCTTCCTGACTCCCCTCTTGAGCCATGGATCCAACTATGAAAGCGGATCCAATCTCCTTGCTGACATCTACATCCACTGAGTTATCAACATCATCCATGACACCACCTCTAAACCACAATCCCATTCTACCCCCCTTCTCGACATCAGGTTAACTTGATACCAATAATCTAAGCTCTGCCTCAGACTCTACATCAAAACCCCTATACCATTCCACATATGCATTTTAGATAAGGTCTACGATTATTTATTCTCACCTCACCCCCTCAGAATTTGAATCTCCTCCACTTTTCCACCCCGAATATTCTTTCCAGTTGAGGTCTATCACTCACTACCTCTGAAACCCCTATTCCCTCATGTTTCAGCTTATTGCTTTATGTATGTAAATAAGTACCCATTATAAAACCTAAATCGTTTCTTCTACATTTCACATAAATTTTCAATTCAATTTTATATCACTTCTAGTACAATTTTTGATCCTGTATTTTTCATGTTTGGATTTAGAAGAATAAACTTCAACCGTGGTATGTTGGAGTCCGTAGAACCAAATGTTTTATACTTTTATTACATGAATGTAATCTTATTATATATTGTCCACTATTCTACATTACTATAATATAATAATGTCCTGGAATATTTCATGCATTAATATGGTCATGGAAGATCCCCGCTATAATGAGAACCTTGAAATGCTATATCAAATATTATTATATAAATTTATGCAGTTGGTTGAAATACTATGATAGGACACATAGTATACAGACCATCATGTTAGAGTAAACGTAAGAAGATGAGACTCTCTCTCATTGAGTTCTCACATGGTAATCTCCATGATGGGAGATTATGAGAACAAACCCACCAGTAGTAATTACTCATGTTTTGGTGTCATCAGATATTGATATCTGCGAGTGTGTGTAATGGTCCTTAAACTGGAATATTATCATTAACTCATGTAATGACTCATGCACTGAGAATTTCTAACGAAAAATGTCACAAAAACTATTGGAGGGAAGATGGGTACATTGGGTGCTCCATGAATGACATATTGTTAATAGATAATTTGAGGAAGGATTTTTCCCTTCCATATTAATGGAAGTAGATATCTCGGGCCCTTTGATTGAAATAGAACCGTCGAAAAAATTCCATGGCCATGGCAACATGACGAGTTTATTTCTAGAAGTCAAAGAATGAGAGATCAGGCATATAGGATTACGAAACTACCATGAAACCTACATGATGAGATATCGAGAAAAAGGGATTAAATTACACAGTATGTGTTCGTATGAGGATAAACGTCAATGTAGTGTCAACTTACTTCTCTTGGATTCCTTGACCCATTGCTAGATAGTAATCTAGGACTTTAGGCAAGCCCGCCTGATACCAACTAGGAAGAGGCCTAGAGGGTCACTCACTATGTGTATCCAAGTATCTCCAGTAGAATAATGATTATTCCCATACGTGGTTTAATAGTTATTCAAGGAAGAAAAAAATATTTTTAATGATGGTGGAAGAAGGAAATGAATAACATGATATACACGTCGTGTATTAGTGCTTACACACCGTGAAGTTTTTCATGGAAAGCAAGTACATGCCTTGTATGAATGATTACATGCCGTGTAGTTTTAATTTTGGAAAGAAAATGAAAAACAAGTACATGTCATGTATTAATGATTACATGCTGTCTAGTTTTATGGAAAACAAGTAAACGCCATGTATTAATGATTACACGCCGTATAATTTTCTAGTCAGAATTTTTAGGATATAATATTCTTTTTTTAAATGATATATACGATAATCAGCATGGGCGCATGTCAAGGAATTAATTATTCGACATGGGGGTTTTCAATAATAGTCAATAAAATAAATAAAATGTGTAATGCCTTTATTTATTATCATAACTCTACATCCTCAAACATGATTATAAATATCCTCACAACCGCAACTCTATTCCTACAAGAGAATCGTTGTGCACAACAATTCATGAGAATTCGTTCAATGCCAAAAGAACCTATTCCTCCATGAAAGCTCCCAAGTCCAAGAGAGATACTCTTCCATCATATCAAGACGATCTACGGTAGAAAACGCAAGTAAAGGTTTCTCCATGCTAGCACCTTGATACTCTTTTGGAGATGTCCAGAGATACGAGGTGCACATGGGGATCACCTCTAGAGTAATTCTACACTTGGATTCTTCAACGCAATGATGAATCACATCAGAAAGTGATCAAGAATATCAAAGAAGAATGATCAACCAAAAGGAAATTCTTGTCAATTAATTAGATTAATTATAATCAACCTGTTACGATCTACTTTTTTGGTTCAGGGGAATTTCTTCTTCTTTGTCTATTTCTGTGAATCGATCCGTGGAGACTGGTGTTTATCATCATATTGAGCCAAGATAGATCATTGATAATGAAAAAAATCGAAGTGGGCACATCCTCCCATGCGCTTCTGCTGTGCCTGGAACCTTAAACTGGTTTCAGAGGAGGTTACAACTTTTGATTATAGTTATTTAAATTTCGTTGAAAATTTATGCATTTATATTCGATTCAATTCAAGGTAAAACGTTCTATAAAACTGAATGAACGTGATCAGTTCTTCCTTTTTAATTTCTCGATCGACATCACAAAAATGACCATTTAATTTTTATTTTGATTAAATTAAAAATGAAGATCTAATCTGGAGGAGATTCTCCTTCTGTCCATAATACACAAGAATACACGTCGTGTAGTGAAATCTACACACTGTGAACTTAGGTTCAACGAACCGGTACTTGTATGCTAAACCACATAGTGTGAATTGATTACACCTAAGTATTTATTACCCCATGATGACTAGAAATGAACATCATGTGAGAATAGGAATACACGACATGCGTGTTTAATAAGCACACTATGTAGTCCGATCCGGTCCAGGTGAATCCGTGTACAAGGAGAAGTCGTGTTCTGTGTACGCGGGATATCCAGGCCATCATCCAAGTAACAAGTGAATGCCGTGTTAGATTAATCTACATGTCGTGTACTCCAAAATTTCCAAAGTAGAGAAGACACGCCAAAGCCCCAACATGTACTTTGGATAAAAGGTTACTAAAATACACTCCATATAAATATGAACTACAGGACGTGTACTTTACAGAAATAGAATTTCACCAGGTTTCCTCCAAAAGTACAACAAACTCTACAAGGAATATGGATGAGAAAAAGCTCAAGGAAATTCAGAAAGGAATTTATGATACAGAATTGATTAATTATAAGATCATAATTAATTTAATTCAAGCGCGACTTATCATAAATAATGGTATTATTAAAAGAATTTGAATTCTAAATATGCGTAAATTTCATTGTATGATATTGATGATCATGAACCAGACCAAAGAACCTTTGTATGTGTGTACGGTTTCATTTAAATTTGTTTAATTTAAATTCGCCATCCTACGAGCCTTCTTCCAATAAAATGTAGGGCATGTGTGCCCATGGTTTCTTTAATGTAAACCCCATGTAATGGACGATCTCTCTAGCTAGAGGATATGGTTCAAAATCTGAAGTTGAGGCGAAACCAGCCCAAGAAGATGCAAAGGTGGACAAGTGGGAGCTGCAAAATACGAACCATCAGTTCAAGGTGTTTCCCAAGGTTAGGGTTAGCTTATCAAAATAGCAAGATAAGAGAACCAATAGAAGCTCATGATCATGCAATTTTATTTTATTTCTGTCTGATTGCATGGTTTATTTATTATTTATGTGTTGTCTCAATCAGATAATTAATGAAACAAAAAATCATACAAAGATGAAATAAATTAAAATCCAGTCTATTTGTAAACATTATCAGAACATGGTTAATCACTTAAGATAGCATCACTTAATATTAACATGCATGTGATAATGAAAAACTATGCATAAAGAATAAAATCCTTCAAAAAACATATTAAGTCAGCCCAAGCCTTTCGTTACTTGATTAATGGAAAGACTCAATAAAACTATGTGTTTGACCAACCATTGTTGGGACACATTATTTTATAATGGATGCTCTTGTGAATTTTTCGGATTAACTTAAACATTTTACATCAAGAGGAGTATTACTTGCAAGACTTTTTGTAAAATGGAGGAGAGTTTTGAAGAAATCCATGTCAGGATTTCAGGATTGGCGAGTCCACTCAATAGATCAAGGAACTGTAACCTCACAGTTGGTAAAGACCTTCCTACCTAAATACCTTCAAATAGCTTGACCAACCCTTGTTGGGGTTATGCGAAGTGTAATATGGATCCTTTCCATTAGAATGCCATGTTAACCAAACATTCCATGTTCAATGGTTAGGGATATTGGGACTTGATAAAATAGTGGGAGACTTAATAAAATTTATTATTTCTAATAAAATGTAATCATGAATGTAATGATAAATCTACTCTTATAATTTGTATAATCAATATGACAAACACGTCAACCACATTTTCGATATGATCAATTCTGGTCAAAGGAAATATCCTCACCAACAGTAACTTTTAGGAATGGTTTAGGAACCTTCGGGTTATACTACGACATGAATGAAAGTTTTACGTTCTAGAGTCCTCACTTCCTGACTCTCCTACCCCAGGGGTGAGTGATGAAGATTTCCTGGTCTATGATAAACATTTCAGTGACACACATGAAGTCCAATGTTTGATGATGTCATAAATGTCTAGTGAGATTATGAATTCTAATAAAGACATGGATGCCTATATCATGCTTGAGCACCTCCGTGGTCTATACCAGGAGCGATCAAGACAGGAAAGGGTTGAGATCTCCAAGTCTCTATTTCAGAGAAATCTTGGAGAGGATTCCCTAGCTGAGACTCATGTAGTTAATATCACTGGATACATTGAGCGCTTGGAGGTTCTAGGGATTAAACTCTCTGATGAACTGGGTACCGATCTCATTCTTGCAACACTCCCCTAGATATTTTCAAACATTGTTGTGAACATCAACATGAATATCATTAAGATGTCTCTGTCTAATCTTCCTATCCTCATTCTCCAAGTGGACAATGACATGAAGCCTGAAAAGACTTATGTCCTCATGGTGAATAAAATAAAAGGGAAGGCGAAGATCTTTAAGACCAAAGATTCTTCAATGCCTTCTAAGAAAAGGAAGATCAATGGGGATGCAAGAGAAGAAGAGGATATTTGTTTCGCACGTGGCAAGAAGTTCCACTGGAAGAAAAACTGCACCCAGCCAAGGAAGCAAGGGGAAGCTTCTGGTGCATTTGTTATCAAATGAAATCTATCTATTTCTACCAATTGGGTATTACATACGGCTTGTGGGGCTCACAAATGTATCCAAATACAAGGACCATGTAGATTCAACATGATTAACCATGCTGAGGTGGATCTACAAGCATCAAACCGAGCCATAATCGCTGCGTTAGCTGTCGGAGACTACCATCTAACATTTCTTTCTGGGATTGTCTTGTTTTTGAAAGGATGTTATTATGTACCCTCTATAACCAAAAACAATATTTCAGAATCCATATTAGATACTGATGGATTCATATTCAAGTTTGGAAGTGGGTGTTGAATCTTTTATAAAGATACCATTTGTTTTGGTAGGGCACATTATATAATGACCATTATGTGTTAGACTACACAAACCAATTAATGTCGATCGATGATAATGTTAATTCACATGAATCACTCCACACCCCTCTTTGGAATCAACAACTAGTTCATGTCAATGAGATACATTTGAGCAAATTAAATCAAGATGGATATTTTTATTCCTTCGAACTAAAACCACTTGGTGTATGTCATGATTTCCTATAAGGCGAAATGAACAAAGACCCATTTAGTGGGAAAGGTGAAAGTGCTAAAGATATTCTAGAATTAGATCACATATATGTGTGTGGACCATTTCCAATTGAAGGAAGGGGTGGGTTATCTTACTTCCCAACTTGTACTGATAATTTTAGTAGATATGGATATATTTACTTAATGAGGTATAAGTCAGATTCTTTTGATCGGTACTAATAATACAAGAACTAAGTTGAGAACCAGATTGGTAAGAAGATTAAGAAACTCCACTCAAACAGTGGATAAGAATATCTTAATTAGGACTTCATTTATTTTATATGGGTGTTTGGGATTCTATCTCAACTCACTCCTCCTTACACATCTCAGTGGAATGGTGTAATTAATGGGAGGAACCGCACCCTGTTGGACATGGTGATATCAATGATGAGTCATGTGAGTCTTCCATTATCCTTTTGGGGATATTCATTAAAAATAGTAGCACACATACTAAACCATGTACTATGTAAATCGATAAATGGTATTCCATATTAGTAATGAAGTGGACGCAAATCCATGTTATCGAATTTACATGTGTGGGGAAGTGAAGCATTTGTTAAGGCCTCTTCTGGTAACAAAGTTGCACCCCGAGGCACAATATGTATCTTTTTAGGATATCCCAATGAAAACAGGGGATATTACCTATAAAACCACTCTGAAAAAAATATTATAGGGGAAATACACTCCATATTCTTTGAGAGGGAGCACATCTCCAAAAGAGATAATGGGAGAGAGATAGACTTCGATGAAGTCGAATCTCAAGATACACATGAGTTGGTACAAGAACAGATTCGACAAAGCCCCTTGGAATAACAATCTGTTCTAGTGACACAAAAACTGCATAGGAGCACGAGAGAGGTGATACAACCAGAACGATATGGTTTTCTTGTCACTGAGGATGGTGACTCATTATTGGTTGACAATGATGATCCTCTTACGTAAAAGGAAGTAGTTGAAGGCACAAACATTTCCATGTGGCATGAATCCATGAATTTTGAAATGTATTTCATGTACCAAAACGAAGTCTGGATTTTGGTAGATCCTCCAGTTGATGTAAACCTTATTGGTAATAAATCAGTATTCAAGAAGAAACTGGACATGGAGGGGAATGTCAGCACCTATAAGGCATGACTGGTTTCCAAAGGATTTAGACAGCTTCAAGGAATTGACTATGATGAAACCTTTTCACCGGTTGTGAAGATGAAATCCATCAAAATCCAATTGGCCATTTCTTCTTACCATTACAATGAAATTTGGAAAATGGATGTCAACACAACATTCCTTAACGGGAACCTCCAGGAAGTTGTCTACATGACACATCCTGAAGGGGTTTTGGCTTCAAAGGATGCCAACAAGGTATGAAAGTTGTAGAAATCCATTTATGGATTAAAGAAAGAATCAAGATCTTGAAACCTTCATTTTGATGAAGCTGTAATGGAATTTGGGTTTGTTATGAACGAATGTGAGACTTGTGTCTATAAGAGGTTTAGTGGAAGTGCAGTCATTTTCCTAATAGTATATGTTGATGAAATTTATGAATTAGAAACGAATTACCTGTCTTAAAGTCAGTTAAGGCATGGTTATATTAATTCATCTCCATAAATGACTTGGGTGCGGCAACATATATTATTGGGATCTAAATCAATCATGATAGATCCAAGATAATGCTAGGCCTAAGTAAAAGTAAATACATTGGCAAGATACTACAGAGATTTTTTATGGAACAATCCAAAAGGGGATTGTTGCCAGTGTCACATGGCATTCATATTTCCTATATAATTTTTCCTCAAAAACAAGAGGAATGAAAGAAAATGGCACGGATCCCTTATGCATCTGCGATTGGGTCAGTCATGTATGATATTCTATGTACAAGGATAGATGTTTCTTACGCATTAAGTGCAGCAGGTAGATATCAAGCTGATCCAGGACACCACCATTGGATGGATGTCAAGACTATCCTTAAGTATATGAGGAGTACTAAGGATATGTTCCTGGTTTTTGGAGGATAAGAAGAACTAGTCATCAGAGGAAATGTAGATGCTAGTTTTCAGACTCATCAATATGACATGAATTCACAGACTGGATACATATTCAGTTTGAATAGAGGTGCAGTGAGCTGGAAGTGCTCAACAAAAAGTGTGGTGGTAGATTCATCAGTAGAGTCCGAGTATATTGCAGCTTCTAAGGCAGCTAAAGAAGCAGTGTGGATGTGAATCTTAATCCAAGAGCTAGATGTAGAACCTAACAGTAATGATCTTAACACACTCTATTGTGATAATACTACAACGGTGGAACTTGAAAAGAAGCCAAGGTCACATCAGCGGACAGAGCACATACTTTAGAAGTATCATATCTTGTGGGATTTTTCTCAGAGAGGTGAAGTTGCAGTGAGCAGTATTTCCACGGAAGACAACGTGGTAGACCCCATGACTAAAGCCTTGACTCAGTAGAAAAATGATCATCATGTGAGGTCTAGGTGACTAAAAGTTGTAGGTCGTTGGCTCTAGTCCAAGTGAGAGTTTTTAAGGGTTGGTGTCGTGAGATCGAACTATTTTTTAATTTGATTACATGATTGTACTCTTATTATATATTGTTCACTATTCTGCATGACTATAAGATAATAATGTCCAGGAATATTTGTTTCATTAATAAGGTCATGGAAGATCCAACCTATGATGAGAACATTGAAATGCTATAACAAGTATTCTTAAATAAAGTTCGGGGGTTGGATGACATACTATGATATGACATATAGTATACTGACCGTCATGTGTGTGTACTCGTAGGATGATGAGACTATCTCTCATGGAGTTCGCACATTGTAATCTACAAGATGAGAGATTATGAGAACATACCAGCCAGTAGTAATTCCACTTGTTTTGGTGTCATCAGATATTGCTATCTGTGAGCATGTTTAATGGTCCTTAGACTGAAAGATTATCATTAACTCATCTAATGACTCACACATGTAGATATTCTGATGAAAACCATCACGAAGGTATTTGGAGGGAAGTAGGGTACGTTGATTTGGTCACGAATGACATAATGTTAAAGGATAAGTCAAGGGAGGATTTGTCCCTTCCATAATTATGAATGTAGATATCTCGGGCCCTTTGATTGAAATAATGTTGTCCAACAAATTCCATGGCCATGGTGACACGACGAGTTTATTTCTGGATATCAAAGAATGACATATCAAGAATACAGGTTTATTACACTTCTATGAAACATGCTTGATGAGATATTGATACAAAGGGATGAAATTACACAGTAAGTGTTCATATGAGCTGACACGTCAATGCGGCGTAAACTTCTTTTTCTTGGGTGCCTTGACCTGTTTCTAGATAGTAATCTTGGACTTTAGAAAATCCCCTCTAATGCCAATGAGAAATAGTGCTAGAGGGTCACACACTATGTGTATCCAAGTATCTCAAGTAGAATCACGATTATTCTCATATGTGGTTTAATAATTATTCAAGGAAGATTAAATTGTTTTAATGATGGAAGAAGGAAATGAAAAACACAATATACACGTCATGTATTAATGATTACCCGTGATGTAGTTTTCATTTTGGAAAGGAAATGAAAAACAAGTACACTCCATATATTAATGATTACACACCATGTAGTTTTATGGAAAACTAGTAGACACCCTGTATTAATGATTACACACTGTGTAGTTTTCTAGTTGGGATTTTGAGGATATAATGTTGTTTTATTAAATGATATTTATGATAATAAGCATGGGCACATGTCAAAGAATTAATTATTCGACATGGGGGTTTTCTATAAGAGTCATTAAAAAAATAAAATGTATAATGCGTTCATTTATTGTCATAACTCTAAAAACACAAACCCGGTTATAAATATCCTCACAACCTCAACTCATTTCCTACAAGAAAATCATTGCACACAACAATTATGGAGAATTATTTCAAGCCCGAAAGAACCTCTTCCTCCAAGAATGCTCTCAAGACCAATAGAGATACTCTTCCATCAGATCAAGAGGATCTAAGTTGGACAACACAAGCAAATTTTTCTCCATCCTAGCACCCAGAGACTTCATAGGCGATGTCCAGAGATACGTTGTGCATGTGTGGATCATGGTAGAGGAACTCGACACTTCGATTTTGTGATGAAATGAAGAATCACATCAGAACATGATCAATAATATCAATGAAGAAGTAACACCCAAAAGGTACTTATTTTCAATTAATTAGATTAATTATAATCAACCTGTGGTGATCCACCTTTTTGGTTCTAGGACTTTTCTTTTTCTTTCTCTATTTTTGTGAATCGATTTGTAGCGACTGGCATTTATCGTCGTATTGATCCCAGATTGATCATTGGTAATGAAAATAGTCCTTGTGGGCACATCCACCCACGCACTTCCACTACACCCGGAACCTTCAAATTTTATATCACAACATGTTCAACTTTTGTTCCTATAATATTTCATGTTTGGTTTTAGAAAAATAAACTTCAACTGTGGTATGTTTTAGGGTATTCCTTGCAACATATATTGATTTTTTGGGGTTCTTTACATTGATATTAATTAAAATTGGTTCATTATGAATGTTTTTTTTAAATTAATTTTAGTATCTAATGAGGAATATGTATTCAGATGTCGGTTTTGATTTGACTATATTCATTTGATGGTTCCGTTATCCATTTATATTAGCATATTCATGAAAATGATTTTAAATTGATCATAGAATGAGGATAATCAAAGGTGATGAATTTAAAATTTCATTCATGAAAACATATTATTTTCATATTTTATTCTTCATACATGACTTGTGACTATTCACACTTCTCATGCTTTACAAAGACATATCTCATCTGCATTTCCTTCTCTAGATCCATTGAACCTCACCACTGTTCGATGACACGTCACATTCCTAAGGAATGCTTTCCACTTCACAATCCCAAAGTTATTAGAATCATTATAAATTTTTTCCCCCATCATATGATTTCAATATTTAATTATTATCTTGGATTATTTACTATATTTTCATCCAAGACATCATTTTTTAGGTGAAAATACAATCAGGTTTATTTATATATTTTCTTCATCCTCTAGTAAATTGATAATATTATATGATTTATTTACATCCATAATTTCATTACTCCACTACTAACGGCTTTCTATTGCAACACATGTGTTCTAGAGAAAACCATTTTTTTATAAATTTCATCTTCTTTATACCTGACATATCCCAATTCACAATTCTAATTTCCTTAGAGTGACATATCTCATGTTCC
This sequence comes from Viscum album, assembly GCA_963277665.1. NCBI lineage: Eukaryota > Viridiplantae > Streptophyta > Magnoliopsida > Santalales > Viscaceae > Viscum > Viscum album. Next base: position 157,976,633 of record OY728138.1, read on the forward strand.
CCACTTCTCAGTTCATTTAACCTATCAATTGGTCAATAAATCATCACATTCATAGAGTATGTTTTCCACTTCAAAATCCATCTATTGTTAATATAGATTAAAACATGTATTCCTATGTTTTCCCAATCGAATGATTTCTTTTGTTAATTATTATAATAATATTATTCAATTTTTTTCATCTATAACATGTATGTCATGTGAAAAAAATATGATGGTCAATTTATCTTAAAATTTTCCCTTCCATTAATTGTTTACTATATCTGATTTCTTTTACTCCATTATTTCACCACTTCATCAGCTCGCAGTTTCCCATTGCATATCATGTGTTACAATAATAATCATTTCCATATCATTTCTCACTTATTATTTTATTAAATATATCAATTTTGACTTATTCTTGCATTACGCTGACATGTCTTGTGTGTTATACTTTTTTCAATCTATCTTCTATATTTAATTAATCTATTGGCTTCTTTACTATATTTTCATCCATGAAGTCCATTTTCAGGTGCAGGAATAGTAGGGTTTTATATATATATTTTTTCATCTATTCCTAATATGTTAATATTATCTAATTTCTTTACCTCTATAATTTCATCACTCCACCACCATCTGCATTCAGTTGAAACACATGTGTTCTGGTGAAACCCATTTTTTTTTAAAATTTTCCATTTTATAAAGGACATTTTTCAATTCACACTTCTTTCATTATAGTGACATATACCAAGATCCCATCATCCCTCTTCATTTAACCTTGCAACTGGTCGATGACTCATCACATTACTACGATATGTTTTCCTCTTCAAGATCCCTTAATATAGTTTCAGAAATGCATCCATATTTTTTCATGTCTAGTGATTTTAGTTGTTAAATAATCGTTAACTTCATTCATCTATTTTCATTTATTTCGTTGATGTTATGTGATAAGAATAAGAAGGTTATTTTATCTTTAATTTCACTCTTCCATTATTTTCTTTACCATATTTGTTTTTTTACCTCGATTTCTTCATCACTTTGTCAACTCCCAGTTTCCCATTACATCTGATGTTTTACAATGATAATCATCTCTATGTGAGTTCTCAATTATTCTGTTATTAAATATAAAACATTGTTCCTCTTCTTGCATAATGGTGATACATCTCGTGAGTTATTCCTTTTTCAATCTATTATTCAAAATACTCTTTCAGAAGAATACATTATTAGTAGTTTTTCATCTTTAATATACCTTTTTTTACATAATTAAATTTTTATCTAAATTTTTTGTTCAATGCACTACTTGATACCATTATATTAATTTTACAACAAACTTATGTAAAAAATCATTCATTTAACTATTTTATGTAATGCCCTGACCTCAATTACAAAGAGTTGGTTCATTAATACATAACATTGTCATGATCACAGAAGATCAAGTCTCAAAAGACCGATTAGTTTAGTAGCCTTGGAAACACTAGATACATTCATAAGTTGTACATTACATCATAAAGTGAAAAACTACAATAACATAGTCTCCATAGTCCACACTCATTTCCCCTTCAGACTACCCCTGTAGGTCAGTCATAAAATATTTCTTCACATCCTGGGAATAATAAAACATAGAAAGGGGTGAGCTCAGATGCTTAGTAAGGATAATAATATAGAGAAAACTTTCATAAATAGGCATATACATTTAAGGCAATGTATAACTAAAATAGAAGCCTTTTAAACATGAACTTCAACAAAATATGGCAATATAAAATGAAATAATTCCATTTACTTATTCACTTGGATATTATAGTAGTAGAATAATCACATGCAATATCAATAACCACTTTTATAATGATGAAATGCATAATACCAGACTATCATAACCACATAGTCAAGGCCTTCTGCCAAGACTACAGATAAGATTTTGTCAAAGCCTTATTCCAAGACACTAGTTTGTATCATGAGACTTAATGATCCATTGAGGAGCTATAGTGGTCTCCACCAGTCACTTATTAAGTCAAATTCATTCCTCATATAAACAGGTTTAAACATAACATAAACATTCGTATTACAACTAGTATATGAAATGTCAATACTCTCTCTATAAACCATGAATTGTATAAAAATAAGACTTCCCCAGTCAAACATAACACAAAACCTTCAATACTATATATAAATTTTGTATCATAATAAATCAACTTCAAATAAGCTTAAAATCTTTCAAAGGATGTTGACATAGATGAAATCAATACTATTTGAGATAAATATGTATTTTTTTAAATCATTTAAAAGTCACATAATTATAAAATAAAACAATTACTTTCAAAATATTCTTATAATAGTCTAAGGGATTCTTTAACAATTTTATAACGGAGGAAAATAGCCGCACCCACCGTATAAGTTAAAAAAGACATTATAACCTTAATTCTGTCGAAAAGGTTAAAAAAGACCTTATTTGGAAAACGATGGAATGATTCCTTTCAAACCATTTTATAAAATGTCAAACAGGGGTATAAATGACTTTAACCTATAGTCTAGTAAATAGTAAAAATGTATTGTAATACATTTTTAAGAAACATGGATGTGGATGATAAAGAGGTCCCAGTAGATAATTACGTATAAACAACCTCGGATAATGAAGAGATTCAGAAATTAACCCTTACCTTGTACTTTTTCTTAGTCGATGGTATGTTAAAATCATGTATAATAGTTAAAACGTTGTTATTAAATAATACAAGAACCATATACATAATTATGATATTATATATGATCTTCTAATAATTCTTTGTTAATAATATTTTAGTATTATCGTTGTTTCGTGTGTTAACATAATCGTTTACTTTTATATGTTTTGTCACATAAGCTGTGTTTGTTAGGGATAGGGTGTATTTTATTCATATCCAGAATGATATCAAGTCCTTAAACATTATTTTTAATCATATAAATAGAATTAGACTTGAATGTATATGGTGGGTAATGAATCTCATCGCGTTCGTGGAGACGACCGTCCGTATGTATGCACGAGTGACAATATCATTCATTTGATATTAAAATAATATATAATTTGATTTTTTATCATATATATAGAATAATTATCATTTAATATTTGTTATTTATATGAATTACACATCATTATTATACCCATCCAAATAATAATGTATTGAATAACAATTACACAACAACGTGGAGACGGTAAGCTGTACGTACGCATGTATGGTGACAAGTCATTCAGGGGATGGATATAATAATGAATTTGGTTGTACTATATTTATAATAACATCACAGTATATATAATATACTGGATTAATTATTTTATAATGGAAGCAACAATGAAAAAGGAAGTGGAAGAAGAAAGGAACTTGAAAGAGGTGGTGAGATTTTTACCTCTTCTTTGGGTTCTTCGGTTTGATTTGATCAAAATGGATCCTTATGTTGGCTTTCTGACTAAAGGAATGCCTCAAAGATGAAGGTAGGAATGTTTAGAGGATATTTGGGTAGGATTTGGCCGAACTAAAATGCTTTGAAAGTATGAAGTTGAGATAAGGGGGAGTGCCCTTTCATTAGAGGGGTGAGGGGCACCTTTGGAAAAACATAAAATATTATTTTATAATAAATTCATATTCAGTATATAATGGCTCCAAAGTGAATTTTTTCGAGGATAAGGTGGGTATGGGTCGAAATACATTCAACAAATTTATTTTAGATAGGTTTGGGCCACTATATTAACATTATTATTTATATTTAACTCTTTGTTAAAAAGTTTTACATTTACCATGTCTCTTTGAATTTTTGTATTATCTGGTTAATAAACATACTATATACATCTAAGTGAACCCCAAGTGGTTAATAAATGATACAAATATCATTAAATATGTCCTTTGGCCGAACATTAGATATTTAGAAATAGAATATCAATTAATAATATAATATTTGTTTTAAGTACTTCTTTATGTCAATTTTGACACTATTTAATAATTGGTTTTTGTTAAAGTTCTAAAAACTTAATTAATTCTAACTAAATTCATTTAATAAATACTAACTAACATGTTGACCAATAAAATTAGTGGAATTAAGAAAATTTCTCAAATTCCATTTTTTGGATATTTATAATATCAATTAATATAATATTTCATTTATTAGGTAACTACTGCATCACCATTGTGTCATAAATAAAATAAATTATTTAATTTATAAAAAATATAAATAAAATAAAATTATGTAGGAAATATTTTTATCTCTATAATGAATATTTATAATGTAATTTCTCATATGTATAACCGGATTTAAAAAAAATTAGTTATTAATCTTTCATTTTAACTCTTTTAACTCTTCTTGGAATTAAATACTAATAAATGTCCTAATATAATCCAAGTGGACCAAAAAGCATCATATTTTATTTCTATGGTTGTTTTTGGTAGAATTATACTTAGCCAATAGAATTTGGACATGAGTTCGGGTAAGAATAATATCATTTGTACCCTTAATTACCATATTTACATTTAACCGTGGTAAATAAAAGTAAACAGTTACTATTCACCCAAAAAATTTTTATCTTATTGAACATATTTTTACTCCTTGATATTAATCGTGTCTCTCAGATTTTTAAAATTCCACTCTCAAAAGTGGTAAAATTATGTTTTATGTGAATTTGCAAATTCTCCTAGGAGATGGGTTAAAGGCGGTGAAAAGTTCAATACAATTTTTATATATCTAAAAGTGTTATAAACTGACTCCAATGAATTAAATTGAACTTCTATAGGTATTATATATCTATTTTTACCTAAAATAAATTTAAATAAATGATTATTTAAATAAAAATTCGGTTTTAAACTATAACTCAGTGTTTTTCAATATTTATAAAAAATTGAATGTTTTCAGAAAAATACCAAAAATTCACCCAAATCTAATTTCTATATTCTGAAACCAAAAATGAAGTCCATTTTGAAAAATAATATTTATAAAACATAAAAATGTGGGTATTACTATTCATAATGGCTAGTTTTATTGGTTGTGGTGTCTGTTAGAACTCGAAGTTGCGTACAACACACACTACTGTATTATTCAAAGTGAAGCTTACCGTGGAAGCTTGGAGTGTTACACTCTCCCCTCCTTCAAATAATTTTGTCCTCAAAATTTCTTGAATAATATCACATTAGAAGACTCAGATAGTTTTTCACCATATGTTCCTCGGCTTCCCACGTTGCCTCTTCCATCTTATGGTTTCTCCATAGAACTTTTACCAGATTAGTTGTCCGGTTTCTCAACACTTGTTCTCTGGTATCAAGAATCCTGATGGGCTCTTCACAATAAGACAGATTGGGTTCCAGTTCTACTTCTTCATATGTGAGTACATTTGTTGGGTCAGACATGTATTTTCTCAACAGTGAAACGTGGAACACATCGTGAACTTTGGAGAGACTTGGAGGCATTGCCTAATGATAAGCTACAGCCCCAATTCGTTCTAGAATTTCGAAAGGTCTGATGTACGTGCGACTCAATTTACCTTTCTTACCAAAATTTATAACTCCCTTCCATGGAGGTACCTTCAAGAAAAAATGAAATCCTACCTGAAATTCCAAATCCTTCATTCAGTTATTGGGAAACCTCTTCTACCTACATTGAGCTTTGTTGATGTGGTTTTGGATTACCTTTACCTTTTCCATTGTTTCCTCCACCAGTTATGGGCCTACAAGTTTTCTTTCCCCAATGTCATACCAATAGATTGGTGTGATAAATCCCTTTCCGTATAACACATTATATGGTACCATCCAAATACTTGAATAGAAGCTATAGTTATAAGAAAATTCTATGAGAGGTTAATATTGATCCCACGTACCATGAATGTCAATTGAGAAGGATCTCAACATGTCTTTTATGGTTTAAATAGTACATTCTGATTGTCCATTTGTTTGAGTGTGGTAGCCAGTGCTCAAATGAAGTTCATTATCCAAGGCCTTCTTAAGACTCTTCCAGAATGTTGATGTAAAATGGGGATCACGATAAAAAACAATCGATAGGGGTAATCCTTGACGTCACGAAACATCATTAATATATAGTCTTGCTAGATGTTCAAGTGGTAGATCTTCTCTTATAGCAAGAAAATGTTCTGACTTGGTAAGACGATCAATAGTGACCCATATTGCATCATTCCTCCGAGGAGTCTTTGGTAGTCCCATGACAAAGACCATCATGATATTATCCCATTTCCACTTAGGTATGGGAATAGGTTTCATGATTCATCCATGGTGTTTCCTTCCCGCTTTCACTTATTTAAAAACAATAAATATTGACACAAAATCAGCAATCACCCTCTTCATGTTGTCCCACCAAAAATGTTCCTTCAAATCTCTATACATTTTGCTACTCCCAGGGTGTATATAGAAATTGGAACAATGAGCATCGTCCAATAATTCCATTTTAGATCCGGTATATTAGGAACACAAAGTCTCTTCCCAAATTTCGAAATTCCATCTCCATACACAAAGTCACTCAATCTACCATCATTCATAGATTTAATCTTCTGTTGAAACTCTTCATCATCGGACTGAGAACTATTAATCTTTTCTAGAAAATATGTTTGGAAAACCATTTGAAAAAGCATTGATTTTTCACCTTCCATGGTTATTCCCATGTCCAACTTCATTAGATCCAGGAAAATAGGATCCCTTTAAATTCCCATCATGTTCAAAAGTCCATGACCCTTTCTGATCAAAGAATATGCCACCTTATTTTCCATGCCCAAGTGGTAGTGTATCGTGCAATCATAATCCTTGAGTAGTTCAATCAATCTCATTTGACTCATGTTGAGTTCTTTCTGTGAGAAAATATATATCAAACTATTTTGATCGGTATATTTCTCACATTTCTCATCATAGAGATAACGTATCTAAATCATCAAGGAAAATAATATAGCTGCCAACTAAAGATCATGAATAGGTTAGTTTTTCCATTGATTTTTCTGTTATTGTGATGCATAGGCAATAACCCTATCATTCTGCATAAGGACACAACCAAGTCCTTTCTTTTATGCATCACTATAAATAATGAACCCATCATTCTCCAATGGTAGAGTCAATATAAGATAATTGACTAATCTTCCCTTTAGTTCTTCAAAACATTATTGACACTCTCTTTTCGAAACAAATTTAACCCCTTTTCATGTGAGCTTCGTTAATGGGTTAGCAAATCGGGATAAATTCTGGATGAAGTGCCAATAGTAACCTGCTAAACCAATAAAACCGCGTACCTTGGTTATACTAATTGGTGGTGGAAATTCATGGATTTCTATTATCATATAAGGATCAATGGAAATTCTATTCTTTGATAATATATGGCCATGAAAAGTAATCTCTTGAAGACAGAATTCACACTTGCTAAACATCCCATATAATTCCTGTCTTCTAAGGGTCTTCATGATAATGCGCAAGTGATTTTCAGTATCTTCATAGAATTTGGAGTATACCATGATATCATCAATAAATATCACTACAAAATCATCGAGATATTCCTTGAAAACTTTGTTCATTAGATCCATGAATATAGAGGGTGCATTAATCAATCTAAAAGGAATTACCATAAACTCGTAATGCCCGTACCTGGTTCAAAATGATGTCTTCGGAATGTCTTCCTTCTTCACACAAAACTGATGGTATCCAGATCGAAAATCAATCTTTGAAATTTATTGATCTCCATGGAGTTGTTCAAATAAATAATCAATGCGAGGTAGGGGTAGTTGTTTTTTATTTTTATAGCATTGATTTTCCTATAGTCGATACATAACCTCATAGATCCATCTTTCTTCTTAACAAAATGGGCAAGGGCTCCCCAGGGAGAAACACTAGGGAGAATAAATCCCTTATTACTTAATTCCACTAGTTGTTTCTTTAGTTAAACTAATTCCACCATGAAATTCTATAATGGGTCTTCGATATGGGCCTTGAACGAGGAATCAAATCAATGGAAAACTCAAATTCTTGTTCTGGATGATGTCCAGGTAAATCTTCTGGAAACAAATCAACATATTCATTCACAATAGGTAGATCCTATATTTGAACAATCCTTTCCTCAACCATAGTTATTTCATTCTCGTCCTCTTCAATAATTGAATTTAGTTAAGCTAATGGGGGTGGATCTAGATAAGAACTAGGTGGTTATGATTCTACTCTAAAGATAAGGTGTTCCCTATCATCATCATCCAAAATCGTAACCTCAATCTTCTTACAATAAATCATTGCATCGGGGTCCAAAATCCAATCTATAATGAGGATTATATCAAACTGAATCATATGTATTACGATGAGATCAACAGATAAAGAACATTTATATGCTCTAACGAGAACAGATTCACAAAACATTGTAGCAATGATACTTCCCTTCGGAGTTTTAATTGACAACTCCCTTGTTATATCAAATTGGAAATATCTAATTTTCTTAGAAAACTGGGAATATATGAAAAAATGCGATGAACTAGAATCAAATAAATCATTTGATAAACTTTATGAAACCATTAAATTACCTACAACCATGTATTTCAGTGCTTCACCAGTAACAAAAAGGTTTTTAATGTCAGTTTTTTTATTTTTTACGTCAGTTATTAACCGACGTTGAAGTCGCCGACGTAAAAAATTTGACTTTTTACGTCGGTTTTTGTAAACAGACACCAAAATCAAATTTCATTTCCTTTTTACCATCGGTTTTGTAAAAAACCAACGCCAAAAAAACTCATCTGTGTCATTTTTGGTGTTGGTTTTCTTAAAAACCGATGCCAAAAAGTTGAAAAAATAGTTTCGACATCGGTTCTTGAAAAAAACTGACCCCATGAATGGAAAAAACTTATTTTTGGCGTCGGTTTTTACAAACTCTGACTACAAAAAGTAATTCTTTATTCTTCGATATTTTAGATCATTTCCTAATCTTCGATTGGACTAGTCGTGGAGCTAGAACGGAGTTACGGAACAAAAGTTATGGCCGTCGGAAGTTGAACATTTCAAAGTATAGATTGATACAACTTGTTTTAATGAAAAAAAGGCAAACACAAATTAAAATCACATACACCAAATGATATAAAATATACATAATATTTCAAAAAAAAATCGATTATTTTTCGATCTTCCATTGAAATGATATTATTTTTATCATCATATCACTTATATTTAGTGTAGAACTCATGTGATAATGAAAACGACGATCGATAATTAAACTTACACCAAGCTTGGTAAATCTCATCCGAATGATTAATATTTTTTAACTTGATAATAAAATTAAATCAATATTATATTAAATCTAATCGAGTTTCTTATAAATGAAGGACATTAATAAAAAAGAAAATAAATTAATAGAATATGTACCATATTCAAATTAACGATTGAGGCCGTGTTGAAAACTTGATTGAATCGAAGAGGATGAAAATGATGACTGAAGGAGAAACATATTTATATATAGTAAGTAAAAATATTTTTAATTGAGTTGTATGAAAATATAGGCGGGATTTTAAAAAGTTAAACGCGCGTAGTGATAAAAATTTAAATTCTGCTCCCGCGTATTGGTGAATACTATTTGGCGTCGGTTTTCTTTGAAACTGATGCAAAAGAGGATATATGTTGGCCTTCTGGCGTCAGTTTTTTATGAAAACTGACGCTATAAATTCCAATCGATATCATTCTTTTCATCAGTTTTAAAATAAACCGATGCGAAAAAGATCAAATAATACATTTCGCATCGGTTTTTTAAAAAACCGACGCGAAAAGAAAAACAAAATTGATTTTCTAGTCGGTTGTAAAGATAACCGATGCCAAAAACAAAAAAACAGTTTTCACGTCGGTTTTTATGAAAAACGACGTGAAAAGTAAAAATAATTATTTTTGGCGTCAGTTTTTTAAAAAACCGACGTGAAAAAAAAAATTCGCGTCGATTTTTATGAAAACCGACCCGAAAACATAAAAAAAAATCACAAGGTTTTAGAAAATTCCTTAAGCTTCATTTTGACTTGTCATAGAGCCAAAACGGAGTTATGGATTAAATATTATGGCCTTTGAAAGTTGGAATTAATTAAGACTTCTTTTATAGAAGATCAACTTCTACTATCCATAACTTTTAATCCGTAACTCCGTTTTTGCTCCATGACCAGTCAAATCAAAGATTAGGGAATTATCTATAGGTCTATAAATTGTTTTCATAATTTTGGCGTCGGTTTTCAACAAAAAAAATAGACGCCATAAATTTTTTTTTAATTTTTTCGCGTCAGTTTTTAAAAAAACCGACCCCAAAACATTTTTTTCATTATTTTTTTGAGTCGATTTTTTTAAAAACCAATGCCAAAACTAATTTTTTTTTAGTTTTTGGAATCGGTTCTTAAAAAGCTGACGCCAAAACGATGTTAAAAATGGTTTTTCTACTAGTGCTTCTACCTCAGCAGTAGTGATAACATAAGCTTGACATTGATCCCTTGGACTTTTCTGAGTTATGTTTCCCTAACACTTAGGACATTCATTTTCATAATGTCCCATATCCCTGTAATTGTAGAATTGAAAATTGATGGATTCTTTCTTCCCCTTTCAATCAAGAGCTTGGTGGCCTTTTTCACCACACTTGTAACAGACTCCCATTCCTTTTAAGCATGTACCAGAGTGTTTCTTCACACATTTACTGTAGGATGGATATTCAACTTTTCCCTTATTCTCCTTATTTCCATTTCCTGATTGATCAGCATATCTCTTCTTCTCTTGTTTTTCGTAAAAATTTATAAGACTTAGATAATTCTTTTTTTGTCTTGAGAGCGCATGATACAATATCTTCATACAATGAGAAGGATTTGGAGACTAATTCTCAACAGAGAAATGGTTTTAACCAATCAATGAAATGATCAATCTTACTTATTTGGTTAGGTATATATTCTGCAGCATGCCTTTCTAACCTTGTAATGTTAGCCTCGTACTTTGCAACATTCTAATCCTCATTTTAGCTCCAGCTTAGAAATTTCCTTTCTATATCTGCTCGATGGTAATGGGGAAATTATTCTTCCAAGAAAATCACTTTCAAGTCCCACAATTCCATAAATGATACTTCATCATCTTCCTTTGTATTTTTAATCAATGACTACCATTGATCAGCATCTCCAGTGAGGCAGTAAACTGCCATGATAACCTTTTCCCTTTCACTACTCCCCAAGGCATGGAATATTCTCTCTATGAAATTTATTAATTGCTCAGATACTATTGAATTTGTACCCCCATTGAATGTTGATGGTTGTTTCCTCATGAAACGATCTAACATTGATCCTCCATGTTGTGGATCGGGGTGCTCCATACGGGTAAGGTTATTATTCATAACCTGAGTGAGTTGTCCCAGTATAGTGATTAGCTGATCCACACTAGTTGCATCACCAGCTCCACTATTATTATATTGAGTAGGAGGGAAATCCCTACATGGATTACGTGAATTGATACAGTTTCCATTCCTTCTACTAGGCACCATTTCTAAACAATTGAATAAACTAGATTAGTTTATGAATCTAAATACATAATTCCAAACTTGTAAAACAGTTAACTTAAATTGAACTGTTTTTTGATATAATCCATAATCATAAAAATGTTTTCTTTTAGAATGTATATACTCACAAGCCCTTCATAATGCTTTTTATAGAAAATGAGAATTATGCTAAGCATATCCCCTGGGATTGTTGTAACCAAGAGTGCAGCAATGCCCGTTGTCGTGCACTACTTCTCGTTCGAGTCTAGACCAAAGTAATGTTTTCGGATTTTACCCTTAGGTACATTTTTCCCAGAGCTGCCTCTACCTGCTCGTATCCAGACAGGGATGTATTGCTCAGAAAACTCACAAAATCTCTAAAATACCAAAATTCTAGGAAGTTCGTCTATAATAATCATCAAAGTCTATCTTAGGATTATGTGATCTAATTAGAGTTTATCCAAATCTATCTTACACAGTTTGTACTAAACATTCTCTGATACCAACTATAATACCCTGACCCCAATTATCCAGAGTCGATGCATTAATACATAACATTAGCATTATCAAAATGGATCAAGTCTCGAAAGACCGATTAATTTAGTATCCTTGTAATCACTAGATACATTAATAAGTCTTACATTACATCATAAAGTGAAAAAATAAAATAACATAGTCTCCATAGTCCACACTCATATCCCTTTAGACTATCCCTGTAGGTCAGTGATAAAATATTTCTTCACATCCTGGGAAAAATAAAACATAGAAAGGGGTGAGCTCAGACGCTTAGTAAGGATAACAATATAGAAGATACTTTCATAAATAAGCATAAACATTTGAGGTAATGTATAACTAAAACAAAAGCCTTTTAAACGTGAACTTCAGCATAAAATGGCAAAATAAAATGAAATAATGCCATTTACTTATTCACATGGATATACTACTAGTCGAATAATCACATGCAATATCAATAACCACATTTATAATGATGGAATGAATAATGACAGACTATCGTAACCACATAGTCAAGGAATGTGACAAGACTACAAATAAGATTTTGTCAAGGCCTCATGCCAAGACACTAGTTTGTCTCATTAGACCTACCGATACATCGAGGAGCTATAGTGGGCTCCACCTATCACTTATTAAGTCCAATGCATTCCTTGTATGAATAGGTTTAAACATAACATAAACAATCATATTAAAACAAACATAAGAAATGTCAATACTTTCTCCATAAACCATGAATTGTATAAAAATAACACATCATCAGTAAAACATATCACAAACCCTTCAATACTATATGGATGTTTGGTATCATAATAAATCAACTTCAAATATGCTTAAAATCCATCAATGTATGTTGACATAGATGAAAAAAAACTATTTGAGATAAATATATCTTTTTTTGAAATCATTTAATAGTCTGATAATTATAAAATAAAACAGTTACATTCAAAATATTCTTATAAGCTTGTAATGGACACTTCGACGATTTTATAATGGAAGAAAATAGTGGCCCCTGTCGTATAAGTTATAAAAAGACATTCTTACCATAATTGTACCGAAAAGGTTAAAAAGGACCTTGTTTGGAAAACAATGGAAGGATTCATTTCAAACCAATTTATAAAAATTCAAAAAAGGGTATAAATGACATCAACCCATAGTCTAGTAAATAGTACAAATGTTTTGGAATACATTTTTAAGAGACAAGGATGTGGATGATAAAGAGGTCCCAGTAGATAATTACGTATAAACAACCTCAGATAATGAAGAGATTGTGAAATTAACCCTTACCTTGTACTTTTCCTTAGTCGATGGTATGTTAACCTCCTATATAATCTTTAAAACATTGTTATTAAATTATACATGAACCATATACATAATTATGATATCATATACGATCTTTTAATAATGCTTTGTTAATATTATTTTATTATTATCGTCGTTTGGGGTGTTAACTTACTTGTTTTCTTTTATATGTTCTGTTACATAAGCCATATTTATATTGGATATGTTGTATATTATTCATATTTATAATGATATCAAGTCCATAAACATTATTTTTAATCATCAAATGATAAATTGATTTTAATGGATACGATGGGGAATGAATCTTATCGCGTTCGTGGAGACGATAGTCCGTACGTACGCACGAGTGACAAAATCATTCATTTGATATTAAAATAATATATAATCGGATGTTTTATCATATATATATATAATAATTATAATTTTATATTTATTATTTACATGAGTTATACATCATTATTATACCCATCCAATTAATAATTTATTGAATAAAAGATACACCACGACGTGGAGATGGAAAGCCGTACGTACGCACATATGGTGACATGTCATTCAAAGTATGGATAGAATAATGAATTGGTTTGTACCATATTTACAATAAAATCACAGTATATAAAATATTCTGGATTTATTATTTTAGAATGGAAGCAACAAAGAAAAAGGAAGTGGAAGAAGAAAAGAACTTGAAAGAGGTGGTGAGATTTTTACCTCTTCTTCATGTTCTTCTTTTTGATTTGATCAAAAGGACTCCTTATGTTGGTTTTCTGACTAAAGGAAGGGCTCTAGGATTATGTGAGGGATGTTTAGAGGATATTTGGGCAGGGGTTGGCCGAAAAAAATGGCTTTGAAGGTATGAATTTGAGAGAAGGGGGAGTTCCCTTTTATAAGAGGGGGAGGGGCACCTTAGGAAAAACATAAAATATTATTTTGTAATAAATTCATACTCGGTTAATAATGGATCCAAAGTGACTTATTTCGAGAGTAAGGGAGGGATGGTTTGAAATCCATTCAACCAATAGATTATAGATAGGTTTGGATATCTATATTAATCTTATCATTTATATTTAACTCTTAGTTAAATAGTTTGACATTTACTATGTCTCTTTGTATTTTTATATTATATGGTTAAAAAACATACTATATACAACCAAGTGAACTCCAAGTGGTTCATTAATGATACACCTATCATTACATAATTCATTTGGCCGAACCTTAGATTTTTTAGAATAGAATATCAATTAATAGTAAAATATCTATTTTAAATACTCCTTTATGTCAATTTTGACACTATTTAATAATTGATTTTTTAAAGTTCTAAAAACATTCTTAACATGCAATAAATTAATTTAATAAATCCTAACATGTCATGTTAACCTATAAAATTAGTGGAATTCATAAAAAGTATCAAATTACGTTTATTTGTATATTTATAATATCAATTAGTTTAATATTTCATTAATTAGGTAATTACTCCATCAACATTGTGTCATAAATAAATTAAATTATTTAACGTATAAAAATAATAAATAAAATACGATTATTTATTTAATCCATTTATATTTCTAATAAATATTTATTATCAAATTTATCTTATGTATAACCTAATATTAAAAATGTATTAGTTATTAAACTTTTATTCTAACTATTTTAACTTTTCTTTGAATTAAATAATAACAATTGTCCTAATCTAATCCATGTGGACGAAAGAGGTTCATATTTTATTCCTAAAGATTTTTTTTCAAATTATACTTAGCCCATAGAATTAGTACATGAGTTTGGGTAATAATAATATCATTTTTATCCTTAATTACCCTATTTACATTTAACTGTGGTAAATAAAAGTAAAAAGTTACTATTCACCAAAAATTATTTTTATCTTATTGAACCACATTTTACACCTTGATATTTACCATGTCTCACGGATTTTCAAAATTCCACTCACAGAAGTGGTAAAATTATGTTTTCTGTGAATTTACAAATTCTCCTAGGAGATGGGTAAAAGACGATGAAAAGTTCAATAAAATTTTTATATATCTAAAATTATTATAACCTGACTCCAATGAATTACATTGAACTTATATAGGTATTATGTATATATTTTGACCTAAAATAAATTTAAATAAATATATATATAAATAAAAATTTTGTTTTATACTATGACTTATTGTTTTTCAATATTCATCAAAAATTGAATGTTTTCAGAAAAATATAAAAAAATAAACCTAGGATATTTTCGATATTCTGAATCCAAAAATGTAGTCCATTTTGAAATATAATATTTATAAAATTTCAAAAAGTGGGTATTACGATTCATAACGGCTAGTTTGATTGGTTGTGGTGTGTGTTAGAACTCAAAGTTGCGTACAACACATGCTACTATATTATTCAAAGAGAAGCGTACCGTGGAAGCTTGGGGTGTTACATTTTATAGTTTATATTTATATATTTTTACAATTATTTTCCTTATTTTAAAATCAAAATTTTATTTTTATTTATATTGCATAGACCATGAAACTACATTTTCACATGAAAATAAACAATTCTATTAAGATAATTCTATTTTTTAATATGAATCTAAATTTAATATTTCAGTTGACATGTAGATATGAGTAGATGAATATAGTTTTTAAAAAATCACCATTTAAAAATTTGACAAAAAATTATTCCATTAAATATAAAACTATATTACAATTAATATTGAGTATTCTTCTTCTTTGATTTCCTTTTTAGGTTACATTATTAGAATTTATGAATGCTTGACTATTTTAAGCTTCTGATAACATGTGGACACTTCCCTGATCATTTAATATTTTTTCTACATCATAATTGATTTCGTTTTATATATGTTTCATAATTTTTTATCCACTGTTATGTTGGAATTTCATATCTATTTTCAATAATTATTTTCATTTCATATTTTTTTATATTTAACATGAATAATTACTTTTTCAACAAAATCAGTTTCTTATATTCTTTGAAACTTAAATATATCCATATAATTTTTTTCATTTATAGACATAATGTAGATTTCATTTTAGATATATGCACTTCAAAATAATCGATTCATTATCTGTTAATAATTCTTTCACCACTACTATATCTAATTTTAGTGTTCTATATGTATTTTCATTCATTATGTGCAAACTGTCTTTAGCTATGTTTTTTAGTGATTGATTTCATAAAAAAATTTCATGAACATGACCATAGATCACATTTATGTTTTCAGTTATTTGATACCATTTATATACTGTTTCCTTTATGAAGACCATATAAGCAGTAATATCTACAATATTATGTTTTTTTATCATTTCATTTTTATATATTATAACATTTAGGTGTTGTATAGACATGTATCTGAAACATGTAGGATTTTTTGGATGAAATAACTGTTATTTTAACTTTTCCAATCTTCAATCTATATTTTTACATTACCCGATTTTGTATGCTATACAATCCTATAAAATTTAATTTCAATTCAATGCCATGTTTGAGTGGTAATTTTCAATTATACTTGCCAATGAAAAAATAGGTCACAATCACATGCAATGATATGTTTGGAATATTGTACACAACAATAATTTTATCCTCTTTTCTGATAAATCAATTTATTAATTACAAATTTTATGATAACTTTTTCATAGGGTATATTGAACTGTTTTAGGAAATGACACTGAAGTCAATCAATATACAGAACTACTAGATCTTTACAGAAACGATTCTTTTTAACACATTATTACTAGAAGGGAACTTCTATTATTTTAACTTATCTAGTCTTCTACCAGAATTTTTCCTTTATGTTGTTATAGATTTCACCCATATTTTTTCAAAAAATTTCATCCCTGTAATCGTGTTGTTATGTGTCATTAGTTTTAATAAAAATGTCAAAAATTATCCTTTAAAATTTCAATGAAAATATATCTGCAATTCTAAATAGTAAATAATGGGTTGTACCCCTGATATGGAGTTCCCAAGATGGTTTTTAAAGGGACATTCATTAATAAAATTTATTACCATGGTAATTCATTGAAACAGTGTGTGTGTTGGTAAGTGTTGGTGGAAGTTCATGTTGGTGGAAGTTCATGTTTGTATTAATATAGTATGTATCCTAGAAATTCACTAACATAATAATTTTTTTTAAAATTTATACTGTCTGTATCTTGGACATGCCCAATATATATCTGGGGGAGTTGGACAATTTAGATTAATTGAGTTCGCGTTAGGGGTGGACGTGCATGTTGGTGGGTCATTTTTGAGTCATGTCATTCACTGACAATGTAGACTAATATATTCAAAATGAACCCAACATGTTCGTTAAATGTTTCAAAAGATCCAATCATGAAGACAAAATGTTTACTAATCAAGTAACTTGAGAAGTCTCATTTATTATTAATATTAAACTATTTTATCTTCATTAATAATAAAATATGAATAAAAAAAATTGTTTCAATGAATATTAAATAACCACACTAGAGCAGTGGGTCATCTTATTTTAGAGCAGTGAGTCAATTTATTTTGGAGCAGTGGGTTATTTTATTCTTAAGACTCTCCTATATTAAATTTCTATTACATCAGACAAATCTGCACTCAATACTTGAATTCAATTTAAATTTAATTGCAATATCCCTCCAAAAATAGATATTTATTTTTATAAATCCATTATTATTTAAAATATTTCAATGGTGACTCCATTTTTTATCCAATCTTACTTAATTTCCATGCACAAATACATTGTGATGAATAATTTCTCAATATTACTACCATTTATATACATTTACAATTAGAATTATCCTTTAAAAAAATTAACATATCAAATATGTTTTTTGTACTCAAGGGTGAGTACATGTTATGTTCATTCCTAGGGTCTTGATCAGCCAACCTGTGTTAATGTGTTTAATCGAAAAAAATTAGGCATTGTTCTAGATACCTATGATGATTTCATCATTTTTTGGCCGCAAGGGTACCATAATGTTAGCCATTTGAGATTTAATCTTTCTCATTATTAAATAGGATCACATTTTGGTAGAGAATCCCCACATGTTTTAGTGTGTAATACTCTTCCTGGTCTTCCTATACCCTTCAAAAATATTATGTTTCTAAGGCATATTGGAGACTTACTTTTGGAGTTTTTTTGCACAGATGATCACAATATTTGGCTCTAGATCACTTTACCATCCCTAATATCTTTTTCCATTGACCTAGATTCTCCTCCCATTCCACATATCTTTCTCCAGGTTGAAGACACACAAGAATGGAGGAAACCTCTCCTTTATCCCTCGATGCCTAGGTACAGTATGGAGTTTCACCTACACAACCATTCATTGTCAGTATAAATGATGAATACCCTTTATCATGCAACCTCATGTCATCTAGATCCTCTATTTTGTGGTAAATTTATATCTTAAGCTATAGGGGAGGTTCGACCGCTTGCTAATGTGGCCTTGGTTATTATCAAGAAATTTTCTATTGTAGTGGATATTCCCATAATTTCACTTCCACTATCTTTAGTCCTGCATCCGTAGTCATTGGTTCCACCAAAAAACCATTACAATGATATTTTACCCTTCATTCCCTCGAGAAACCTTACTCCTCAGGTGGCCATGTTTCTATCCAAGTCTCCTCTTCCAGAAATATTGAAATCATTTGATAAATTTAAATCTTCCTCCTACTCCTCCCCTATTAGAAGGTTCCTTGGACCTTCATTTATCTGATTTTTCCGGAATTCTAATAACAAAATTGTGTTATTTTGATCTCATGATAATCTGGAGTTCCCTCCATCCTCTCTCGCTCGTAGTCTGGAATTCCCTCTTTCTTTAGTGTCTTTCCCTCGGTCTCCCATCACCCTTAAGTCTCCTCCTATTGGATTTTACACCATGTATAATGACTAGAATATTTCAACCAATTCATGTTCCATTGTTAAGATCCCTCCAACATTAGGGTATAGTGGATCCATCTATCATGTTACCTACTCATTAATTTTTTTTTCTCAACCACATTGTGAATGATCTCACCTCCATAAGTAAATTTAGTATGATAAGAATTTTCAATTTCCCAAACAATGTGTCTGATTACATTATTTATTTGAGATCCTTTCATTTCCTTCATGGATAGGTATCATATGAAAAATAGGATTTTAAAAAATGAATATGAATTCAAGGAACCACTGGAATTGGTCAGTAAATGGTTGTAGACATCATTATGATGGATTTAGGATATAACATAGTTATTAAAATCAATATAAAAAAGCATACTATGGGAAAAAATGGAATTTTATTCTTTGAAACATGATGTTTTAGTGACTATTTGATTTTTTGGATGATCTATTCTTATGATGCTATAGTTCACATTGGTTATCTATTCAATTCATGTGGAGGAAATGTGGATTCCTCAATCTCATTAGAGGGCGGAGGCAGGGTGATCATTTATATCCCAGTATGTTCATCATTTTTAAATATTGTATTAGTATATAGTTGGAATCTTGCATGAAACGTGGAAGCATTATTCCCTATTACTTCAAACCAATTTTCAATGGGGGTGTATCACCTACTCATTTCCTATGATATGGTCTTTTTTATAATTGTGTGTGGATCCTCGGTCATGGGAATTATCAATGTAATGGATGAGTAATCTGGGTGGAGTGTCCGGGATATCAATCCTAATAAAATATCTTTGTTTATCCCCCTCTTAGGATCAGATTGAATATAATATAATATTGAAACCATGATGGGTATTATCATGAATAGTTTCTCCATTTAAGTCTTGGGTGTTCCACCTGCACCTGGTATGATCTCTATCTGCCACATTGAATGTGTGTTGGACAAAATTACTAGACTCATAATGAATTGAAGAAATAAGGTTTCTCTGATTCATTAGGAGGATCACCGTCAACAACTACGTTCTTTCATCCTTACCCGTGCACATAATCTTGGTGCTCAAGGTTCCTAGTTCAATAATTAATGATTTTGAAAATATGTTATCCTCCATCAACTAGGATTTAATATATCATATTTTCCATGTATAATTTTTTGATATTATATAAATTATTATCGAGACCATGCATTGTGACAACGTGGGATTCTGAGACCTGGTGTGTCTTGAATAAATGTTTTAAATATATTGAATATATTTAATATCTCCCTCACATAGTTTTTCTAAAAAAGTTCAATAACTTCTAAATGAGATCTTGAATAAGAAAACTAAGGGAATCATTGGGTTTCGAATGTGGGTTTTACCGTAGGAGTGACTTAACATTAGTCTGTGCAGGTTGTTTGTGGAAAGGTCATCACAGGCGCCGAAACAAATAAAATAACTAATAAATTTATTTTATTTTAAATACTTTAAATAACAATTGATACATATTTAAATATACCATTATGTAGAATTTAAAGTGATATACCAATAACTCTAGATGTTTTGTAGGACCATTGGAGTAAGGGACCATCGAGGACTCTCTCAGGTGAACGATGACAGATCATGGGTTGATGATCGATGCACCTTGGATTCGACGAATCATTACAATGACAATGATGAAAAATTATTATTCATCATTAATCAATGTTAATTGAGGAAGGTCATGTGTTTTATTAAAATTTCCTCCCCATTCTTGATTTCAACAATAAACGCAAACTACTCAATGAACATATTGATACATAGTTCGATCTTCTTGTAGGATGGGTATAATTACAGGGTTTATCAATAAATTATCATTGTAGATTTATTATTTGATTTTTTTTTCTAATGAAAATGAACTTCGATAAAAAAAACATCAATCTAGGTTTTTTCCCCTCGATTGGTTTGGTTCTTTTCTCCCTCGAATTCTCTACTCATTGCGACACTCTTCATTTGTATGTAGTTCAACATTTTATCAAACGTTAGATTTTTGCACAATTTTTTCTATTCCCAATAATCCAATATCTCATATCCAAGATTTATTCAATGTTAAGGAGGTGTTATGGTTGTTGATGTGGTTGATTGGATGACCGTGGAGAAATGATTTCTCGTTCTATCATGTTCTTCTTTGCGTAGTGACAAAAAATAAAGATCACTTTTTCCAAGTAGTTATATGGCTAGAATCTTGTGTGATTTAGTGATGTAATGACAAGAAGATCCTAGATCATGAGTTTTTAGGCATTCATTTCGATGGATCCAAGGATGGAAGATCAGAAGTGGTGTGTAGAGGAAGTAATAGGGAATCTTGAAAATCCCATATCACCGGGTGTGTAATTTTTGATTACACATTGTGTGGTCCCCCATGAGTGGTAACTAGGGTTTCTTGATGGATTTAAACATCACATGACATGTGGAACATCCCACAACATGTGTGGTCTCTCCCTAGATACTAATCATGTAACTTTGAGAGTACACAGTCATGGGGTGGAGTACATGGTATTATTACACACAGTTTACCCCACCACATGACACACCCGAGACCTGGTACACATAATAATTTGTTTTCTAGTTCATGAGAATACATTCATAGGCTATATTTGTGTACTAATTCATGGGTATACTAGATAGGTTACATGAATTCCATGTTGTACTACATGGACATGGTTTGAGACAAAAAAAATTTATAGGGGAAGCACCAGAGGTCATGGGACCAATGTGTAACCCCTAGTAAACACCATTTACTCCTCTATAATTATATTAGATCTATTATCCTCATTGACCAGGAATAGTTTCATTAGGGTTCATTCCCCTTATCTTTTCTCTGATGGTTGGTATGGAATCTCTTCCTACTCCTATTAATACAATCCCTACTATAGGAAATCCAAGATAGAGTAGTCATAATTCCTCTGAGAGGATCGAAGTGGGATCCTATATTCATCTTCATGACCTAGGTATAGTTCTTGGTATCGACGTGGCCAACACTACTTAGGCACCGATATAATATAATGTGGGTTAATCCATATTTATTATTTGGTATCACCCCGTGGACCTGGTAGTGATTCTCATCTATGTATCATATTCTCTATAGACTATCAGCATTTATCTTTGTCATGATGAGAACCTAATAGAAGTATCTCTCGGATGGACATCATCAGTTCTTTCAGACTCAAGAGTGTGTTCTCTTGGATGAGTACTTCATCGAATCATTGAGTTGGAATCCAAGAATGGTATACTGTGGTTGTGACTTACCATTAGACAATGTGTACTTGTTGAATGTATCTGGATATTGTCGGCATATGTGTAGTAGTCATATACCTATGTAGAGTTGACTGTAATTTCATTTGTTTTATGCTATGTGGTTTCAGGGTGTCCTACTGAGTATTGTTATACTCCCCCATATATAGAATTTTCCTACACGTGTCATATATGTTGTAGAGGAATTACCTTTTGATAGATTCGAAGGTTGTCCAGGACTAGAAAATGCTTAATGAGACTGGAAAAATCAAGGTGTGTTCCTATTGCTTTCAGATTGTTTTATGGGTACCTTTAATTTTAAGTTGGATATTTTTTGCAGAATCTTTATGGTGACCTTTTATTTTTTTCTATTTACGTTCCATTACATTCTTTCATACACCAGTTTTAAGATATA
Source organism: Viscum album (assembly GCA_963277665.1). Taxonomy (NCBI): domain Eukaryota; kingdom Viridiplantae; phylum Streptophyta; class Magnoliopsida; order Santalales; family Viscaceae; genus Viscum; species Viscum album. Next base: position 157,999,413 of record OY728138.1, read on the forward strand.
TTAGTATGTATGAATTGGGTTTTCAGTTTTTTTAATTTCATAATTTTGTGAGCTTGGGGATGTGTATGTTTGTACATTTACCAAGGGAATGCCACCCATATTAGTGATATGCATAATCAGTGTTAATCATCACCTCATTTCATATTATATGTGGACACGGGGAGTGAAATCATGAGCCCCACTCAGACAGGTCATGAGTCAGTTATACATTATAGTTTAGAGACGGTGAGATTGTGTTGGGAAAAAAAGGTGTAATTGTTTTCAGGACTTTTAGTCTAGGGACTCCAGTGTTGATGTGTTGACTGACATATCCATTCAATAATACATTGATAACCTGATTTTTGACTCGGTACAAGAGAACACTAGTCATGGGGAAATCAATGGTACATGTATCATATTTGAATGGTATTTGGTTTCCTAGTCATTCTTGAATCATCTCTCTAGATATACTCATTTACTATGGTACATCTTATTTACCTTTAAATGCCCCTACAACATATGCTAGCTAGGATTCAACATGATGATCATGAGGATGACCCATAAGTGATGAGGCATAGATACAGGGACAAGTTCATTTGATGTTACCTCCAGGTGGTGCACAAGTCACAATACAACATGTAGAGAAGCATGTGGTACCCATAGTACCAACATATGAGGAGCGTAGGTTGAGCATGATGCAAGTTATCTAATAATAGAGACCCCTCTGGTTATAAGGATATCCTATTCCATAAGAGTTTGAGGACTATCTTGAGGTGGTGACCATAGTTTTTTATCTAGTTAGGACACCGGAAGATCAAATGGTGTTCCAGGTAGTGAGCCTTATTCATTCCTTGTCCAGATGATTAAGGGTTTCAGTTACTGAGTCTTATGATGAGGGGAATCGTTCATGAATTGATCTCAAGAACATTATCTAGGAGTATTTATCACTAGCTATGATGAGTTATATACATATCCAGGATCTTCTACAACTCTAGAAGGAAATATACACAGTGGCTGAGTATTCATAAAGGATTACCAACCTCTCTAGGTACTCGATGGATATGGTTGAAGATTAGTTTTTCAAGTCATGGACAATAGAGTGAGGTATGTGTATATACATTTGATATAGTTTTGTCCCTCTAGGAATTTCTTCTTATGCTGGTGTACTAGAGTGAGCTTTAGTGGTTGAAAGTTTCCTGGGTGAGAACATATAGTTAGCAGTTGTCTTCAGTGAAGAAGTTGATGGAATGAACTCGATAGTAGGGAGTCGACAATTATTTCATGGTCCTAGAAATGGGAGAACTTTTAATTGAAGTTCCTAGTATAGAGGATCTGTAGATTAGGGCTTAGAAGCTGTGTCCAGCCATCTAAGTGTGAGGTGGTGCTACCCATAGGATAGATGAGGACATCTCACCGGAGATTTTCTAACACATCTTACACCCGATAGAGAAACTATAGATGGTCCATAAAGAACGATAAAATGGTAGGAGAAGTCTTGTAGAAAGGATGAATAATTGGGAAGAGGTGTTTGTAGAGTAGAAGGAGGTCGTTGAAATTTTTAAATGTTACCACCACCACCCCTAGGAGGACCACGCCAGGCTAAGGGAGGTGGAGGACATGGGTAGGGATAACTAAAGGTGGTTGAAGCTTATGACACAGAGGCTCCACGAATGAGTCAAGTTACAGTCTGTGTATTTTCTACTTTATCAACAGTACAAATAGACACAGGTTCTAGTCATTCCTTTCTCTCCACATTTCGTGCCCATGAATTAGAGTTTCTGGTTGAACCCTTGACTCAACCCTTACTCTTAGAGATTTCTAATGGAAAAGACTTGGTGGTCACTCACTTTTACTGATAGTGTGACCTTACTCTTGGAGGGGAGATTTTCTATTAGTATCTCTTGGTTGTAGAATCCTGGCCATATGACATTATTATTTTTATGGATTGGTTAGCTATAATGAATTACCAAATTTACTATTTTAGGTGAAAGGTAATGTGTGTTCGCATTAATAGAACTAGGATCTCCTTTTTTGGTGATAAGGAAACCCAAAATGTTTAGGATCAAATCATTAATAAGATGGTGTAGCCGATTTCTCATCAGTTGGATAGCCTATCCCTTGGTGCAATGAATGATATGTGTTTCCTATTTCCAGAATTTATAGTGGAGTACAAGGATGTATTCCTCAAAGATGTTACAGGTTTACCTCACCATTGAGAGATAGACTTTTGCATTGATATACCACTAGGATGAATTCAATATCTTCTCAATAATATCTGATGGATCCCGCCGAACATCGTGAGTTGAGAGTTTATTTAGAGGACTTGTAGAGGAATTTATTTGTTTGACATAGTGTTTCAACCTGGGCATGCCCAGTTTTTTTTCCAAGAATTCAGATGGGATATTTAGTTTTTGTGTGGAATACCGGCCCTGGAATCAGGTGACCATGAAGAATAAAAAATCACTACCGAGGATATATTTTATCTTTGATCATTTTATAGGTAGCAATGGTTTATTAAGGATGACCTTGGGTCAAGCTATCACTAGTTGTGATTACGAGATAAGGATATATCGAAGACGATATTCAAATGTCTCTAAAGTCACTAGGAGTACTTGGTGATTCCCTTCGGCATGAAAAAATCCACTTGAGTGATTATGGGACTCATGAATATGATCATTCAACCTTTCATAAACCAGTTCATGATAGTCTTTATCAATGATATCCTCGTGTACTCATCCTCCATGGAGGATCATGTGAGACACTTAAGGGTAGTAATGGATGTACTCCGAGAGCACCATCTATACAGAAGGATCATCAAGTGAAAATTCTTAATAGATAAGTTCCACTTTCTTGGGAATATTATCTCAATGGATAGAGTGAATATGGACCCGAAAATGGTCTAGGACGTGTCTTATTGGGAGCCACCTAAGAGTGTGACGGAGGTGTAGAGCTTCCTTGGGTTAATATGATATTACTAGAGATTCATACCTAATTTATCCATGTTATCATCACCCATGACATCTTTGACTCGAAAGGGACATCATTTCATGTGGAAGGAGAACTGACAACATTATTTTATGTTTTTAGGTAGATTTTGAAGAGTGATCCAATCTAGATATTTCCTATGTAGGGTGAAGAGTATAGACAATTTTGTGATGCATTAGGAATTGGTCTTTTTTATGTCCTGATTCAGAGGCACGTAATGATTTCCAATAGTTCACGCTAGTTGAGAACACTTGTGAATAACAATTTTGCCCATGATCACGAGTTAGTAGTGGATGTATATGTTTTGAATACATGGAAATTGAACCTGATGGGTGAGTGGTTTTTTTTCTACATCGATCACAAGATCATCATGTATATCATCTCTCATAAGGATCTCTACATTGAGATAGAGGTGATGGTTGGAGTTCATCTAGGACATTGACCACAAAATTTTCTACACTCCTATAATGGGGAATGTGGTAGAAGATTCTCATATTATGATATCTTGAAATTATTTTTTGAATGATGTGACTTTCAGCGGGCCTTGTTACAATAATCTTTTGTGGATGGAGATTATGAAGGTTACCTCCATTAAATTTTTTTCACCCCTCATATTTTAAAGTGAGTCAAGGAGGCACAACATATGGATATCAAATTTGAGATCCTAAATAAATAGTTATCCCTAGGGAATGAATCTAATGGATATTCAAAATGTGTGGAGAAATTCATTCTTTTTAGAGGATTCACAGTGATACTACTGATGTTGTAGGAGGTGGTTCTGAGAGAGTTTCATACATCTCATTTGGCGGTACATCCAGTTCTGGAAAAGGTGTACTAGGACCTCTGATGTATGTCTTGGTGGCTAGGGATAATGAAAGGAGTTTAATAGTTTCTATCTTGATGCCTTAACTATCATCAGGAGAAGGATGACCAAAAAGTTCTATCAAGTTTGGCTCAACACCTCGAGGTTTCATAATAGAAGTAGTATGGGTAATCAATAGACTCCGTGAAGGGATTACCACATACTTCTAGGTGACACATTAACATATGAGTGATTATAGATTGACTCACCATGTCAGAACACTACCAATATATATGAGATCAGAGTTTAGTGGAAATATTTTTTACACCTCTATGCTCAAGAGATAGTCCATCTCCATAGAGTTCCATTGACGATTTTTTCGGATCACAATGATTGCTTTTCATCCTATTAATTAATGGGATTACCAGAGGCATTTAAGTCTTTTTTATGTTTGAGAAAACTATTCCACCTCCAAATTGAAAACAAAACTAAGTGAACCAATTTGGTTCGATAGGGATTGATGAAAACATTCATGTTGTACTTGGGCTGTAGTTTGGAGGATCATCTACCACTGGTAGAGTTTTCATAAGACAACATCTACAATTACACCATCGGTATGAAAAAATTTAAGGCCTGGTATGGGAAACATTGTATGTTTCCAATTTTCTACACTAATCCATGAGATTTAGAAGACATGGGTGTAGAGTTGGTGCGAGCTATAACAGAGAAGGTTTAGATCATATAAGAGTGAATATAAACTAAACAAAGTCATAAGAAGTCATATGTTGATAGGAAATAGAGGCTTTGGAGTTCAAGGAGGTAGACCAGGTATTACTATGAGTTTCACCTCAATGTGGATTATGATTATTTTGATGGGGCGATAATATATCACTGAGGTTCATCAGCCATTTCCATATATTGCATAGAGTTGCCAAGGTGGCATACCACTTAGCTCTACCTATGTAGTTAGACATGGTACGCGATGTCTTCGACATGTCACAACCGAGGAGGTACACACATGAACCATAACACATTATTTAATGGGGAGAGATGCACATCATGGTTGGAGAGACCATTTCTGAGTACCTAGTGGAGATCGAGGATCAATAGAACAAGATCCTTCAAGGGTGATCAATTTCTTTGGTGTGTGTCTAATGGGTTCATAAGAATATCAAAGAGAGCATATGAGAGAGGGAGGCTCATATTCATTCTCAGTACCCACATATTTTTGAGTATCCCAATTTTTTGAATCATAGGATATATCTTCCCATGGTGGGGAGAATGTAATGTCTCAAGTTATCCATGTATTCTTTTTGGATATTATATGGATTATTTTTGAAATCAGGCGCTGAGAAGGCATGTGATTCTAAGGCCTGATTTTCCCAAAAAAAAATATTTGAAATATATTACAAATATTAAGTAGCACAATATAATTTTTTTCAAGATAAAGTTGAATAAATTATAAAAGGGTTCCCATATTAAAAATCTGATGGTTTTGTAGAGTTTATAAAGTAGATTTTGTCCTAGGTGTGACATAACATTAGTCGAAACATGTTGTATTTGGAAAATTTATCACGGGCATGGAAATGAATAACATTATTAAATAAAATTAATTTATTTTAAATTGTTTCTTCAGAAATTGACACATCATTAAATAGATGACAAACTAGAATTTATAGGGTTAGCCACATAACCCTGGAAATATTGGTGGACCATTGGAGAGAGAGATCTTTGAGGATTATCTCTTATGAGAACATTGATAGGTCGTGGATTGATGATCCATGCATCATGGATTCGATGAATCATACCAATGACGAAGATGATAGATCATTCATTGTTAACAATCGAACCGAATCATGTTAAGTCATGTGTTTTATTTGATTTTTTCCCCATTATTGATTTTTATGATCAATATGGACCAATAAATGAATAGATTAATACACAGTTCTATTTTTGTTTTTGGATGGGTATAATTATGCGGTATATCAGGATATTATTTTTGTGTTATGATTATTAAAATTCTAATTTTGATGACAATGTAGATCAATCAACACAATCACTGACCAAGTGATGTTCCTCACATTAGAATCTATTCTTTTCTCCCCTGAATACTCCTTTCATAGAGACACATTTCATCTGGACATAGTTAGATGTTTAATCAATCGATCAATCATTACAAACCCGTTTCTTAGAGAAATGATCCGATTTCACAGATCTAGCATCTCTGTGATGTCATAGTAGTGCAAATGTGGCTAGGAAAGTTGATTGAAATATGGTTGACTCCTGATATCATGTTCTTCCATCTTCTTCGGTGTGTAATGAATAACATTGATGATCTCATCTTCCAAAAATATTGAAGGCCCCAATATTATTGATTCAGTGATGGTGTGACTAGAAGGGGATGGATCATGGGTTTCATGACACTACGTTAGACTGATTAGTGGTTGGAGGATCATCCATGTCCTATAGAGGAAGAACCATGGATTCATTAAAATCCCAAACCACATAGCTTGTAATCTTGGTTTACACAATGTTTTTCCTACATGAGTGGCGTAAAGGGTCTACGGGGGAGTTAATCAACACACGAAATGTGGACCATCCCACACAACGTGTGGTCCATCCTCGAATACTTAACATAAACAATAGAGGGTACATGAATATGGGAGAGAGTATAAGAACATGGTGGAGAGAAAACGAGTTGCCTACATGTCGTGTACTCCCAGACACAAGATAAACGGGACCCAAAACACAGGTTAAGACTGGTTCTAGTACAAGGGAATATGTACATGGGTTGGAGTCGTGTACTAATACATTTCAGACTATACAGGTAGCCTACATGTTGAGTAATACTAGGTAGACATAGTTTTATACATGAACATTTACATGGGTGGGTCCATTTTTCAAGGGACACATGGTGTAACCCTATTACACACCCTATAGTCTTCTCTACATGGCTTAGAGCCCTGGTCCTTAGTTACTTGGACATGTTTTTTAACAGATTGTTCAACTTATCTTTTCCTTGATGGTTATTACGAAATTCTTTCTTACTCCTACGTCTATGATCGCATAAATTGTAATTCCTAGATAGTGTTGTTGGAATATATCAAAGATTCCTATAGTGATATTCTTTATTCATGCTCATTCCCTAGGTGGATTTCTTGGTGTCAATGTGACCAACACTACTCGGGCTCTGATCCTCTACTTGGTTGGTTAATCTAGATTGAGATATTGGTATCACCCAATGGACCTGGAGGTGATCCTCACCTTTATATAATATTCTATTTAAACTTTCAACATGTATGTTTGTCATTATGATACTCAACGAGAAGTATCTATTTGGATGATGTTATCAGTGCTATCAGACTCAAGAGTGTTTTCTCTTAGATGAGTGCTTCGTGAAATCTTTGAGCTAGAATCCTAGGATGGTATACTATAGTTGTTTCTTAACATTAGTATATTTTTATTTTTTGAGTATATTTGGATATTAATATAATATTTTCTATAGACATATACCTATGTAGATATGACTGTGAATTCCATTATTGTTTTCTTGGTTGTTGTGGTCTGTCTTAATGATTATTATTATACTACTCCCGCATGGGATTTTCCTACATGTGTCGTGTCCTGTGTAGATGATCGACATTTTGAGAGAGTCCTAGGGGGACCCTGAGAAGACAAGGCTCAATGAGACTCGACAGACCGTTGTATTTTCCTATGGTGTTCAAATAGAATTCCATGTACTTTAACATTCATGTGGTACATGTGTTAAAGACTCGTTGTGGTGGTCTTGTGCATGACCCTATTTACATTCCTTTAAATCCCATAAAGATATTTTTTGATATATAGATGTATACATGCATTGTTTGTTCAATTGAATTTACATTTAATGAATTTTTTTAGATATGATTGCGTGTATAGATACTTAAAAATGACTCAACGATAGTGATATGCCTACTCAACACTCGTCACAAGACCATGGATTATTGGAGGTGGGCTTGACGAGTTGCAACCCATGCCCCACATGGACGAGTCTGGACTCTGGATTCTATTGGTGATGGGAGGATCACTAGGAATGTTGGAGAATGTTTTCAAGACATGTGGAAACTAGAGATGTAAATGTCAGTAATATAGGAAAGAAAATGTATTCACTCCAATGAGAAATGGATTGGGATTTCATTGAAGGTAAATATCAATAGATAAAGTTAAACACCTTAAAATAGGACAAGGTACCTACTTAAACATTAAATAACTGACCCCCTGTGCAATTGAATCCAAAGACATCTACCAACACATAAACATCACTCCAGTTTGATAATAACATATGGAGATATCATCTTATGGGACTATAATTGGGTGTTTTATGTACTTCGATTCCCATATTTCTGTACTCTAGAGATGAGATTCAAGGAGGCATACTTTTATTCCTTGTTCATTCATGTGATATTGAACCCCAAACAAAAATGTATCTTTAATGTTATAAGAATGGACAATGTACTATATTATTTCTCATTCATGGGTACTGCACAATGATTTTTTTTCTTCTCAGGTGTATATGTGTTTAGTGATGTCATATCATGATTCCATTATGTGGTATGACATCATGTGGTGTAAATCCATTCCAACACAATCCAATTTCTTTGTTTGGGGGATTCTTAATCAATAACATCCCACTAATATCACCATTAATAGAAAGGGAATCTGATTAGCCTCTAGGTTCTCAGGTTGAAGGATTCATAAAAAAAGAATATATCATGAACATATTTAGACAATGTGAATGGGATATCATTATATGAATAAATATGGGTGAATTCATGGGATTCCTGACACCTATGGGAACTTTTATGGATTTTTGGCATTTTTTATTGAGAGGTGTCCACAATAACAAGATTCATATGTGACCATATACTTATAGGAAATGAACCATTTAATTTTCCCTAACGACGGGCAATAAATAATCTATCTCCCCTAGAAGATTATATTTTTTGCACAATGTCCTTTTTTTCTCGATCTACGGTCATTTGAGTCAGGATCTTCCCTAGTAGATTATGATCCTCGATGAAGTATTTTAAACACAATCTCTGGTTGTTCTTAACGCATAGAGATTAAGAATTTAATATAGAGGATGTTTCCATAAGAGAATTTGTTTTAGTCACTCATTCTTGGTATGTGTAATATAGGGGTATAGAGATGACACAGTAGGGTTATCTGAATGTTTTGGAATATCAAATTTAGAGTTTGGTGGAATGGGTAACTAATCGGTAGTGTCGCATGATTAGTTATATTGAAATGATTAGTGTTATTCCATTATATAATTGTCATCATCTTTGACAAAAAAAATAAAATAACACTATTGAGTTGTTTTCTATAGTATATTCAATCTTTGTTTTGGGATTAGAAATGAAAATATGGTTTATTTTTTTTATGATGAATTTTAAAACCTTGTTTTCCTTAGGCCATGAGATCATGGATATTAAGAAAAATTATGTAGTCCCCTAATAACATGCTACATCAAAGCTCTACAAGAGTGGGTGTAAAATATTTGGGCAGAAATCCATCCATCAATTTGATACAGATATAATGCTTCCTTATCTCAATCATCTAAAAAAATCTTAAAAGTGGGGATTATAAGGATCCCCAAGGTGTATTATTAGAAAAAAGCCATTACAAATGGATTTATGAGGTTTCTTGTTTCATCCTATCTTATTATGTTTGGTGACCATTAATTGATGGGAAAATATAAGTGTTGAGGTATATCACGAATCACATGAAATAATCCAATCAGTTTTAAAAAAATTCAGCTTCAGGATAATATTGAGTTCATATATCATATAGTGAATTAGAGGATTTGTGGAGAAATCAATAGTTTGTGTTTTAGAGGAAATTATCAATTCCCTAGATGGTCGTGTCTCGGGTTCTCTTAGATTCCATGCCAGATGTGGAATATTAAGAATTCACATGTATAGGATATTTTCTGTTTGAGAAATTTTTATAGGCTTCATTATTTTATCACTTTTTTCTCTTTTATGATGAAGATATTGAATTTTAGGGAGGATTAAATGGACTAATTTATTTTGGATTGAGACATAACTCATTTTTTTGTTTTTGATTCTCATGTATTTATGAAGGATCAAACAATAATTTTACCACAGTAAATGGCCGTACTATTTTTCTTTGATAATTATTAATTTTTTAGGATGTGGTGTTCACCCTTAGTTAAAATTTTAGTAATTTTCTGAGCTACTTGAGTTTTGTAGAATAATAAGTATTTATTATGGTGAACGAGAGATTTATATCTAATTAACCAAAGATCATATGAAATTTGTTTCATCATGGTTGTTTCTGGAACACAAGGTTTCATAGAAATTGTTTAAATTATGTGCTCATGTGTAATGTTTGTGATTGGTCATTTTCAGAACTCCATTTCTAATTACTAGAATATTCAAAAATAGATATATAATTTTTTTATTGGGATTGTGACATGATGATGATATTTCACTTTGACAAGGATTTGGAATGTTGGTTTCTATAATGTCATATTTTTGTCTTTTTAGGTTCATTATGATAGGATTTGAATAATATTATTATGTGAGTGTTTGGAATGATTAATAACGGTAATTATTGTTAGTAAGGGTGATAGATTTATAGTGAAGATTATTGTAAGATAATTTCTTCTCTCCATTATCACTTAATACCATTGAATAATCTAGAGGTAATCATAACCATATCATTTTTGTCGGTGGAAGATAACCCGTATTTATTAAATAATTATTCATATCTATATATCTTGCAATAATATAGAATGTGTACTCATGTTATTTATATTCTTCAGGGTGGAGGTGACTAGAAAAAAGAAATAATATTCCGGGATACAATGGGAATGCATTGTGAGAATGATGAACGTGGATCAAATTTTGAATTATTGAAGAAATGTAGAATCACTAATTATTCAGGACTCTTTTTTTTATTATCACAACTCACTAATCTTGTGTAAATAGATCCCTTTCCTCTCATTATATAAATAACTAAACTTGTCATTTGTAAAATAATGATATAATATTTTGAGCATTGAAAATTGGAATTTCTAAAAAACCGTTAGACACAAACAGAATGAGTACTTTCTTTATGAATAAATATTTGGAAAATAATGTCATTTTAAACACAAGTTGCAATAATTTCTAAACCATTGTGTCTATAAATAATTCTATTATGAAAAATAATTTAATAAAATATTGTTTATTTTAATTTATCTATGAGTTTATCTATATTTTTTTGTGATGGTTATAGATAATATTATACATTATATAATGAAAATTCATTATTTTTAGATGATTTTATCAAATGAAAAATGATATTAATATTTTATATGAAAAATAAAATGGTATTGAAAAAATAATGAAAGAATTTAATTTTCTTTTTCTCTTATGAAATATTCATTAAACAAAATTGTATTGTTTTGTTATTTTTTCACAACATTTATTTTTTAGAATTTAATATAATAGTAAAGTGGTAATGAACTAATGAATAAAATAGTTGATAAATGTAATAAATTATTTACTCGTTAGGAAAAGAAATATAATTTTTTTACTTCAACAATGTTTTTCCCATGATCATAAAAGAATTATTATTGTATTATTAAATTTATATAATCAAATAATTATCTTGATGATGAATCTATATTTATCAAGAATATTAATTTTATAATGATCCTTGGCTAATTTTACTAACACAATTTGTTCATGGTAATGAATTGTTTAATTTTTTTAACATTTATATGTTACTCCATGATAATTTAAACCTTTTCCACTATCATTTCCATGCCTATTTCCTATATTGGATGTTAAAAATCATACATTCTATTATTCTCATGCTCCTCCCTCTTGAACCAATTCTTAGATTTTCATATATTCTACCAACTATCAACCTGGATATATTTTTTAATATCCTCAAGAAGTGATTTGAGTATCTTTATATAATGATACCATGATTATTGGGTGGAATTATAGGTTTGAATAAGTAAAAAAAGGAGATGTTTGTTGATAATAGAGGCGTTGAAGATGAAAAAGGTAATTCCATAATATGTGATTATTTATCGATGATTATATAATTTTATAGAAATTTTTACTACATGTATTATATTCCCTAATCACATGCTCAATATTTTTCATAGTGTAATCTTTATTTTTTAAAAATTAATATGTACCCCTCCCTCCGAGATCTTCCTATGTGAATTAGAATGATTTGTGCTAGTATTATATGGAATTTAAAATATCAGATGGCATGAGACTCAAGGTTACATGCTTTGTATCACAATACAATATCCCTCAGGGTACACTCTAGATAAATTCCCATCATATGTGGTAGAAAAAAACACCATGCGACTCCATGCACATGTTGTACATCCTTATCAATAGAGGATCAATATTTCTATTTTGGACATTAATATAATAATTTAAATTACAAATGTCATGTATCCTATTATGATGATGTGTACTTTGAGTACATACCATGTACCACACAATAGAACATAGACTTTGCTGGCAGTGGATTCATGCGTTTCTATAAATATTTACCCACCATTATCACAACTACACACACCATGTATATATATTATTCACATGGATTATCTATATATATTACATGTCCAACCATCTTGAGTGATCATATATGACGTGTTCTATAATTGGACATGTCGTGTACTAGGAAATTTCTATAACTCTAGTTATAATTCAACTAGGTTTCTAATATTAGATGTATGAGCTATCTATTATTAGTATTTTTTCACATAAAATGATATTGAATGGTTATATAAATTATATGGGTTTTTTATTTTTGAGGTTCGATATATTGATTACCCTATATTTATAGAGTTGATTATATGTGTTGGAGGATGACTAGAGCATACACATGGTAAGTGATCTACTTGGAGTACATCTATATCTATAGTTTGGGAATTTTATAGGACTAATGGAGTAGGTTACCATATTTTATTGGTGGGGTGTAGTTTTTCCATTCATGGAGTCGATAACCCTATCACATGATTCACAATACACATGTTGACGTCCAAGTCCTTCATAGTGGTTATTAACTCGTTCATCTGACATAATATCTTTTAAAAAATATCATTCCCCATGTAATTTTATTACTATGATTTCCTTTTATCTTTGACATATATAATAAATCTTTGGATTACTCTATTTTTAGTACCCAATCTATTCCAAATTACTTTATGGTGTCATGAATATGTTGAGATGAGCTATGAGATTTGATATTATTTTCCATGATGTGGAATAGGTCCTCTACATAGACCCAAAGTAGTACTATATGGATTATGAATCAATGTATTATTTTTAAGTAATTTATACAATACTCTTGGCTTCCTTTAGTCGTCAAGAATAGATGAACTAAACTCCATGGGTTTTGAGATCATCTGTATTTACCTAGATAACCTTTATGGTGTGACATTCATTTTGGTGGTAGTCCTTTGACACACTAGGTCTTCTTCTAACCTACGTTTCTCTAGATAGAAGTATGATATGATTACTTGGTGAACTAAATGACGGGGGTAGGAAACTACTCAATCTTACTATGGTAATTTCATATAATTATTATATGTACTTTCCTTATGTTACACTATTGTACCATTTGTTTTGAGATGACTAGTTATTTCATTTGTCATTTACTATTTAGGGTAATCATAATGGGTATGTTTATACTCATCTATATAATGGTTTTATATCCACACATGTTATGTCTATCTACGAGATTCAGAGTTCAGATATGGACATGGTGATCGAGGATCTAGAGATGTTTTTGTAGAGTTGATGTTTGGATACACATTTGTAAATAATGATAATAGTTTTTTTCGGTAGAACCTCCATAGTGTCGTTGAATCATAGGGGTATATGACCAATCTTCCCTATACTCCCTACAACATTAGAATAAAACGCCATTTATATATTCCTCTTTTATAGTGTGGAACTATCTTTTTTATTGATCATTTATAGAAGTCATTACGAGGCATAAAGTTTGTTTAATTGTTATTTATGCATCTATTATTTTAAAGTTCAGTTAATAATATATATTTATGTCAATTACTAGTTATATTATAAATGTTATAATATATATCTATTGTGATCTGGTATAGGAAATGGACTCCTGTATATGTTTATACTTTTTTATTCAAGTTTTCAGCTCAATCCTACTGAAGGTAGGATTCTTGAGGCACACCAAGCTTACCAACAACCAAGGAGGGGTATTGGTGGGTTATTTCATGTCATATAAGTCAATTTACATAACTACAAATATATTTAAGGTGTAAAATAAACCATTTAAAAGTAAAAAGCTGAATTTATTAACCATTATTTTAATATTTTAAACCGATGTTATATTTTATCCTTATAGATAACTATTTTTGAATACTTTCCATTATTTATGTATTTCCAAGATTCAATTTGGTTTTGGTACGTATTAAATTTAATACAAATCTATTTTTTTAATATGAAACCTATAAAAGTTAATTAAATCAATAATATTTACAGTTCTGGGACTTAATGGGAAAATAATCAATAATTTTTTATAAAATATACATCCACCTATATTATATAAACACCATGTTCTAAATATTTTTCATTACATCCAAAATTCCTTTAATTGGAAAATATCTTACAAAATCCCTCTTTATAACCCATTTTGAAGTCCCCAAGCCCCTATTGTGACCAAAATCCCTTTTCATAAAGGCTTTAGGTCCCATACAAAGGAGTAATCTCAAAGATTAACGTAAATATTCCAATCATTAAACATTATAATTTGATTCTATTTTGTTTATATACTATTTGAAACCATGTATTATAATTTTTTATGGTTAAAAAATTTCATTCTAATATTATCCTTTTGATCAATAAATGATGGAATATCCCACATTTCCGTTCACTAAACACATTCGATGAATCTATTACTATAGGTAAAATATGGATTTAAAAAAACTCTTCTTCATTTTAATTCCTCTCTAATACTTTATATAACCTGAAATAAACCATAAAATTAGAATTATAATATACTATTTAACATAATTAAACATTTTTATAAAAAAATAATAATAATAAATTTATTTAATTTATATAAACCCTATTAAAAACGTCCTTTCACAAGTGTTAGCTTTACACTGCATAAGTGAATAATGATATATTATTTTACATTTTTTATCTATAGGAGGTCCTTAAAAAATAATATCATGATTAAATATAATTTTCTAATCAAGTAATATTTTGTTTTTGTTTTTTATAAGATAAGATAATTATAAAAAACATAACATTAAATGAAAATAATAATAATAAATGATAAGTTACTAAAACAAACACACTGAGGATGATTCCATGAATGGTAACAATATACTAGCTTAATTAACTTCCCATATTTTTGTATGACATGAAACATATACCATTCAACTATTGGACCTTATAAAACCATTGAAAGGATATCTTTAACTATGAACATTACATCCATGTAATTTGGAACCATGAATTGAACAACATCAAAATTACTGATGAATGAAATATTTATTTAATATATGTACATAACTTAATGAAAATTGATTATAATTGATTAAATAAATGTAAAAAATGTTATTAATAAATTAAATAATCAGTTTTAATTAATAGTCGTGATTTTAAATTAGATTCCAAGGAAATTAAATTCATGGGGTTTGTATTTAATTTCTGTTAGTTTCCCACTCTTTATTGTTTTGAAGATATATTATATATCACTATTTATCTATTTATCCACCTCATTATAATTTTCAAATATTATTATCTTATTTCCATTATTATTCCTCTTTTATATATTTACTAGGGATATATATTCCATTATGTTTCCTATTTATTATTTTCTAAATTCAACCTTACGAATCTTATAAACGAATCATTTCTTGTTTCTCTCTCATTTTTTCCACTTCATTATTTGTAGATAGACTCATAGGAAGATTATTTTCTCTATAAAATTCCCAAGTAAAACTATATTTATTTAATTAAAAAATGTTTTATTTTAATTTTTTTAACTCCATTCCATTATAAATTTTAAATACTATTTACCTTTTTATATAAGCTCAATAAAAGAGTCTAATTTCAGGAATTAGCCTTCATGTTCTCATATGATTTACCATTCTCATTGAGATATATTTTCATGACCAATGAATTTTTTTACAACAAATGTACTTTATTCATTGATCTAACTTTATCATGGGATCCTACTTGATAACTTAGTGGTTAAGTATTTAAGGACCCATTTTATAACCCATTTCTTCATCATACTTTTTTGTTAATTTTATTCTTTACATAATTTTATTTTATATGTTGTAAAATATACATGATGTGGGACCAAAATTATGTATCACTGTAATAAATTGAGTACTAATTTATATCTCATGAGATCATTATGAATGGACCTGGTGAAGAAAGCCTCGTTCATAATGTTATGCATTAGAAGGGTGAAGTAATCATAATCAATAATATTATCTGCGATATAGGTGATGGAAGTGTCATCCATAATTTTATACATGGTAATGGTTTAGTAAACCTCAACCATTAATTAATTAATTAATTAATACACTATAATAATGTGAATTATCTTAATTTTAATGATATTATTTCTTTTCTTTGATCCATTACCATTGATTGTGATTACATGCCTTTTGTTTATGACACAGTTTATGAATCTATTGATTACCATTCTTATATGAAATTTTAATCCTATTTCAGGTTTTTATATTATGTTTTTTGATCATTATTTTCATATTCCCATGATAAGATAATTTAATTTCATGATATATCATCAAATTTTTATCCCGTTTACTATTGGGACCAAGCTATTTAGATGTGTTTTTTACGGTTATTTCTTGTTTTTATGAAGATGTTTTTATTGGATTGTTTTATAGAATGAAATGATTTCTAGAAAAAGTTTACTTTTTTTCTTAAAAAATAACATTACATTGTAAATTTCTAAAAAAAATTATTAGATTGAGATATAATTGAAATAGATTAACAGATAACGGTTTCTTAACCCGAGTCCATTAGATTGAATTTTTTGTAACTGATGATATCATATGAATTTTCATTATTAATGTGTATATTATTATAGTTTGGATGTTCCACTTGATGGAATGTATTATAAAAAAAATTGATGGTGTTTTGATGTTTTGAATATTTCCAACATCATGAGTTATAAAAACATAATGATCAAAACATTTAAATCTAGAGTGAGAACACTGTTTAAGAGTGAAAATTGCCTATTATGATGTTATGTGAAACTCACTAGACTAAATAAAATTGTATTGAAAAATTTGTGTGAAGATTATTTTGTTGATCTATGAATGATTTGACGACAATTATAGTTATGAAAAGTATTCAAACTTCTATATGTTTCATAAAGGTAATTTCATTTTATATGAAATTTTGAAGCTAAAGCTTTATGCACTTTGAGATGAATGCTTGTAAATTTCATGATGCACAATGAAATTGTAGAGGGAATATTTCATAAAATAGCTATGAAAAGTCTCTAATTTATAAATGGAGATGAATAATAATTTCATCAAATGAAATCTAATTTGATGAAGTCTATTCAGAAATAGTATTTAGATTAAGTGAATTGTAAGGATTTTTTACAATATATATTATAAAAATATTATAAAAGTCGAAAAGCGGTTTTTTACACAAAAATAAGAAGAATGTTTTGTTCTAGAATTTTATAAAGGGAAAAGGGGATTTTCTTGAGGAATCAAACATAAAACATTGATATTTCATATGAATTCCATCAAATCTATGAACTACATTGGTTGAAAATAGAATAATTCTATGGGTTTTTAGACAAGGTATCGATAGAGAAAGTGTATGAGATTTTCTTATGATGCTTCTAAATGTAAAATCAGATAAAGCTTCTCATCTGATGGATATTCTCATAGGATAAATAAAATCATTTATATTACTGGAAAACAATTTATCAGATAATGTTTTATGAATATGTAATACTTAGATATTATTTTAGAATATTTCATAATGAAATTAATATAATGATACAATGAAAAATGTTCAATTTCTCAAATATTGGGCAGGTAAGATTAGTTATTCCCTCCAAAAAATAAGTATGTATGTTAAAATTTTAATTTATGTGATTATTTATGAATACTATACAATTCCTAAGGTTTTATCACTGAATTTTTTTATAGGATGTTTTGAAATTCATATTTTCATTATAGTGAAAAAAATTAGTATTACCAACGTTTACCATTCATTTCTACTTATAAAATGTATGATGTTAATTTACTATGTTGTGTAGTGTTCACCTATCAAAAATTTGATACACTAATAAAGTATATTTTTACAAACTCAATTAATGAACATCTAAAATCTAAAATTAAGTGAAGGGAATCTTCCAACCATGGAATATCTTAGTTGAATAACATTTCTAGATCAGATGAACATTGTTTAAGGAAGATAAATAGATTTTTAGTTGGTATCAGATGATATTACCAGATGAAATTTTAAGAAAAATCTAGATGGACTATATAGTGAAAAGAATTAGATGGATGAAAAAATTATTGAAGATGTTATTAGCTTCTATTAGGTAATAATGTGATGAATAATGGTTTTGTTGAAGAAATAAAAAAGTGATGAAGTAAATATAGCTCATTTCAAAAATTGTAATCTTATTTGTGATGGTTTATGAATGTTTTCACAATGTATTTGTTGCATCATTATTTATGGGGGACGAACTCCCACTATAGTTTTTATTATAGTGAATCACAAGTGTGAGAATATTCCCTACTTGAAGTAACTATAAAAAACAATTTTTATAGTATATTATGAATTATTGGTTTACTTTGAAACCATTTTAAAGACTAGTTACTCTTTTTATGAAGTGGACCTTTTAAATTAAAGTGTTCTTATGGTGGTGATTGTAATTTTATTCTATATAATTTAAAACTCATTAATATGAGGTGATGGTCGATTCATAAGATAGAAAATGTAAAAGGAAAAGAGATCAATAATTCAACCCCTCCCCCCATAGTGATCATAAATATCCCATTGGTTTCTTTTAATTGGTATCAATGTGAATGTTCTCTGTATTGACACATTTATGAAGTTTAAAGATCATATATGTTTTAATGGATATTCATAATTATATGAATAAAAAATGGGTTGTTGTATCTAAAGGAATGAACTACCATATCTAGAAGGATTTCATTAATTCTTATATTATGTACCTTGGTTGTTAATCTTATGAAGTTGATTTATATGGTTTTCTAACTCATACTGATATTGGTTCAATTAAAACTATTAATAAGAATAATTTGGAAAATGATTGAAGATACAAAAAATCTATACATTGCTTAGTCTTTGAAATTGATCTTCAAAGAGTTTGGGGATTTGGAATCCCTAAGGATATTTGGAAAAATATAAATAATTAATTTGAGGGAAATACTAATGTAAATAAAATGAAGTAAAAAATAAGGATTTTTAAGTATGAATATATTAACATATGTGTTTCAGAGCCTATTGGTGACATCGTTATAATTGTTAATTAAATTGTGATCTATATCTTATATTAGTGAGAATATTTAAGATTCAACCACTTTTGAAAAGATCCAATGAATTCTTTCATATAAATTTGATGTGAATATTTCATCATCATAATATGGAGATCCCGAAACACAATGTTTTTATTTTCTACAAATTACAATCATTACTTGTGAAATAAGAAGAGAATAGTTCATAAATGACAATGAAAATACTGATTGGGAAATTTCAATCAAATCTACTATGAAAGGAAAATCAAATAATGTTCTTGCTGATGGAAATTTGTTTGACTCGAACACAAAAAACAAGGAAAGTATCTTTTTTTATAAATTTATATTTTCACTATCTAAAAAGAAGAAAAGAGGCATAGTAAGGTATAAATTAATGTTACCCATAAAATGATTTTCTATGAAGCTATTGGAAATTGCATTGAAATTTTCCCTCAAAAAAATAGTAATAATAAATTAATGAAGATGACATAAATTCAAGAATAACCTTTAGAAATATGGAATAATATCCATGTATTATCATATGTGAAATGATAAGAAGTTATGTAAATATAAAAGAAGAGAAAACTTGTCTAAATATTAGAATGATTATGATAGTAAATGAGAGGATGATTCCTTCATTGATAATGCCACTGAAAATAAATTTATATAAAAAGTAAATGATTAAATGTTCACTAGTGATGAAAAAGTTAGTTATTAAGAATAATATTCCATGAATGAGTTTATGATAAAATAAGAGTTGAGGTAATGTCTTTGAAATATTATTAAACATGAATATGAGAACAACATGACTGAGAAATATAATATTAAAGAAAAGGATCACGAATATTTTCATAATGAAAAATTGATGTTTTCAAAATACATTGATAAAATGAAAATGTTGGTTGATGAATACTAGAACCTCAACAACAGCATTATTGACAAGGTAAAAAAGATAGAAGATTAGTTGAAACTTATTCAAAATAAACTTTTTGATGCTGATAAAGGAGTTACATATTTTACAAATATATTAACAAAGGATAAGGAATGTTCTGATAAATTTAATGATTGAAAAGATAAAAAAATATATATTAAAATGTTTTAAAGAATGATGAAAATTCATAGAAGAAAAATAATGTTATTGAAACCAAGCACGTATTGATACCATAAAAAGTTTAAAAAATGATGTTTCTAAGAATACCAAGCCTAGACCAAAAGTTTCTAAAATAGGTTATTCATTTGATGATGGGAATAAATATAAGGTGATGAAGAAAATATTAATACAGAATCAAAACATTGTTGAGAATCTATATACCAAAGTGGATGTTAAGAAATTTGATGAAAAATACATACACAACTCTAAACAGTTTTCCTTTTTTAGTGGGAGGTATGATTTCAGGGGTTACTACAAGAATTGTAAGGGATTTAAGAATACAACATAAACATGTTGGTTTAATTAGAAAAAATATAGAAAATCCCAAGGAATATAGAGGTAATGTTTTAGGGGGAGTCAACTCAATAAAAATAAAACCACTAAGAAATTTAGTATGAGGATACAAAATAGATTCCATATTTAGGAAACTACTTATGATATTTTAGGTCAACCTACAAACCATAAAAATGGATTTTTTTTTGTGATACCAATATTAACAATATTTTATAAAAAAAATATTCTAGATGAGAATAAAGAAAAAGGCATCGAAAAGATATCTTATTATTTAAAATGGTCTCAAACTAAAAAAGGAGAATAATCTTGTATATTTTATAGTGGTTTTCTAATATATTTTACTAGATAATGGATGAAATTAAAAATTTGAATAAATTAAAAGAAGTTAAAATTATTTTTTTCAAGTATGATTCCATTATAATCAAAGGATTGAGATCATCCATCATTGGGGAATACAGAATGAAATCTGAAAGAGCCCTATTTGATGATGATATTAAACAGAACTTGTCAAGTGTTTCGAAGAATTACATATGAAGTTGTTAATTTTTTATCATAAAATATGGTTTAATTATGAAAGGAGTAAAATATTGGAAAATTTTTATGAAAGGTAATTGAAGAGAGTGAATTTTTTTCAGGATGGGTGTATAGAAAGATCATGAATTTTCAACACTATGGAGGAAAATTATAATTATTATAAGAGTCGTTGATATATGTGTTAGTGTAATATGCGTACATTTACCAAGATATATAGTTAATGTGAAATTTATAGTATGATAATAAGAAGATATTAGTCTTGTTCCATTTTCCAAAAAGGGAATATAACAAAATTAGATCGTATGAAAGTTGATATATATTGTAATTATTCCTGGGAGATGATTAAATTTTATATTTATCGGAAAAAATTAAAAAATAAATATAAGAAGACAGTTAATTAATATACTTAATTTATTAATTTGATCACATTTTATGTATTATGATTTTAAAATATAAATTAGATGTTTTAAAATTGATTAGGAGTTGCAGGAGTTGAGAAGAAAAAGAATGTTGATATTGTAAGAAGAAGAATCAAACTGAGAGTGGAAGAGAATATAAAAAGTATTATTTAAGAGATTATATTTAATTTTTTTAATTATTTAAGAGTTTATGTCAGGATAAACATCCCAGTAAAATGGAAAATTTTAAATAAGAAGATGGAATTTGGGAGAGATAGAGATAAAAATGTTGATGAAACATGCTACTTTATATTAATTTTGGAGTTATTATATCAATACAAAAGATTATATTCATAATATATATTTCCATAGAGAAAACTGTGATATGATGTTCAAAAAAAATTACTATAAAACTGAACATTTCACGAACCAAACGGTGTACCGTAGTCCAAGAATTCTAAAATCCGAGGGTGGGAATCTTAGGATGTTTGATCAGAGAGGTGTTGATGGATTATTTATTAGATATGATACTAATGGTATATGATACATTTTTTAATAAATAATAATGAAGGAATGTTTATTTAGAATATGTAAATGTTCTTGAAAAATATGATAAAACATTTCATAAGTATATGAACATGGGGAAGATAAGGAAGATGTAGTGATTGCATTAAAAAACAAGAAATGGTACCTAATGATTAGAACAATATTGAATATTATCAAGATTAACATTCTAAATGAGTTATCTCAATTGATGAGGAACAACCTCATTCATCTCATCCATGGCATTGGATCTAAGAGGATGATGTTAATATCATTGGATATAAAAAAGAGGTTTATTCTAGAAGTTATTAAAAGTATGTTTTACATACTTCATTATATTGAATGGTTGATCCAAAAGATTTAGATAAATCATGGAAGCATTGGGCATTGACTAATTCAATGAATTATGAGTTGGATCCAAATGAGAATAATGATATTTCGAAAATTTTACCGAAAACAAACAATAAAAATGTGATTGGAACAATGTGGGTGTTCCAAAGTAGGTCAAATGAAGATAGTGAAGTGATACGAAATAACATATGGCAGTTTGTAATGCTTTATTACAAATTAGGGACAATGATTTTATTACACTTTGGATCTAGTGTCAAGATTAGAAAGTATCAGAATCTTTCACGCGATCATTGAATAATGAGCTAATAATTTTTTTAAAATGGATATAATGTCATATTTTTATGAATGATGATATTGATAAATAAGTTTATTTTGAATAATATTATGGATTCCTAATTTTTAAAGATTAAATTTAATCATGTATATTGATGATGGTTTTTTCTATTTTTAAGAAATCACTGAGATCATTGTATTACAAATTGGATACCTTCTTAAGGATGTTGAACTTCAAGAGAATAAGAATTCATAGTAACCTTTATATCAAATAATATCATGAGGTTTAACTAATTGTGATTATTTATATTGATCATATAATATTTTTTAGGAATTATAAAGGAACATGTAATATGTTTTCAAAATTGATGAAAAAGTCATTTTAAATGTCCACGTTCAATGAAATGAAATATTTTCATGGATTAGAAATCATGAAAAAGAAGAAGTATATTTTCATATATCAATAGAAGTATGATATAGAAAATCTAAATAATATTGTTGTGAAAAATTCAAATCCATATCCCACCCTTACTTTAGTATGGTCAAATATTTCAATAGATGGTGAAATGAAAAGGACATGTATCTGATTGATTTTATAAATATGGTTTGAATTGTTTTATATATTATTGCTTCTAGATCATATATTTTGTATCTTATTTCATTATATTAATTGTTTCAAAGTGTTTCTAAATGATATCATATTTTTTTAAAAAAAAAATTTATGATATATATAAAACATAACTAATTTCAGTATAAAATATGATAGCTCAATGAAGATCTATTTCTATGGATATATTGATACTGATTGGGTATAAATTGATGAATATAGAAGATCCACATATGGTATAGTTTTTTCAGTGAATACTAGGTTATTTGGCACAACCAGAAGAAACTTTTTATAACTCGAAGTATGAAACAATTTATGTTTGTTACTACTACTAAATCATAAATAAAACTTATGTGGATGAAGTCACAGTTATAATATATTTTATTTTAAGTGAGGCTACTACTTATTTTGGTCTATTATAATCATATTTCCTTTAATATAACTAATAATATAGTAAATTATTATCATTAAAATCATATTTATATCAATTATCACTTCATCAAATAGAATGTGGATAAGAATAAACTAACGATGATGATTATTCTTATGATAGAATAAGTATCTTATATATTCACTAAACCATTATTTATGGAAGAATTATATAAAATGAGGTTGAACATGGGTTCATAACAACCCTATCTTCATGGTGAAGGTATATGTTTCTATGCCCACCCATATCTAAGTGTTGGATAGTTTTTTAAGGGGGGATATAAAATTGTAACATATATATATCCATTGGCTTGTGCTTAACCATTTTAGGAAGGAATTTATTTTGGTTATTTTTTAAAATGGATACGATTTGATTTCATCATGTGTGAACTATTTTTATAGTTCATTGAATTGGATGTATAAAAATTATTTCTTGTAGGAAAATATGAAACAGTTATGAATGTTTGGAGGTTATGGAATATAATTCTTAATTCACTGCCAATAGACAACACCATTTTTCTATTTAATGATTCTTTTTTCCTATATTGATCTCTCTCATGTTGTCTTATAATTATTGAATATTTAATCCATATATTGTGTTACAATGTTTCAATTATTTATGTTCTTGGTTGTAAATAAAATTCAAGGGGCCATATTATTGGGACCATGTTGGATAAAGATGTTTTTAAGGGTTTATGGAAGTTATTATGAAGTATATTTTGTCATCCTATTTTTTAAAATAAAAATTTTTTTTGAATGATTATATTTGGTTGTCTTAAAAAATATCAACACTTTTTAATGCCCTCTAACAAACACTATCATAGGGAGTTGACATTAGATACAGAGAATCTGAAGAAATTTTCCTAAACTAATTATATTTGAGGAATACTATTTGATTAAGGATTTAAAAATAATATTCATGTTGATTTTTTATTATATTTTTTTATGTTTTATTCGATGAAAAGTTCGATAAAAAATAATGAAGAAAATTTTATTTTCTTATTTTTTTATAATCATAAGTTATGAAGATAACATTATATAAGCATTTAGTATCAAGGGTTCTAAAGATTATTATGTGTAGAATGTTCTCATTATGATGTCTTGTGATACTCACTACCTAAAAAAATCAGATAGAGTAACGGATGAGAAGAGTTTTTTTGTGGGGATAAATAAGAGTTTCTGATATTTCTAGTGAAGTAAATTATCAAAATTTATATATGTCATGTAATGGTTCAATTTTTTAAAGAAGTTTATATGGTTATTCTTTATGATGTTTGTGATGAATTTATAAAAATTATATGATGCACGGTTAATGTTTTGAAGGAATACATTACAAAATATACAAATGAATGTTGCTGAAATATAATGGGGGGTGTTGATGAATGACATCGAATGAAATTCAATCATTTAAATTCTAATAAGACAAAAATTTAAAATGATTTCCAGCTAAAAAATGTTTTTTACAACTTCATTAGGAAAAAAAATCAATGTTGAAGAGTTATTGTTTCTATAAAAAGTTATAAAATGTTTTGGTTCTATATTTTCTTGATGTTCAAAGGGAATCAAATGAGGACTCAGGAATACAAATTCAACTTTTTACAATTCCCATCAGACGTATGAAGTCCATCAGATGAAAAAATACATCAATTGAATGTTTTTTGTTCAAGTAATGTGGTGGAGGATGTGTTTTATATGTTTTAATAAATCATGTAAGGGAACAATAAAATGGAAATTATCATTACATGATGATTATCACAATACGAGGAATCTTTATGAAAAATCCATAAAAACATTTATTAGATGATTTTTTTAAGAAGTAATGGTTAAATGTTTTTATGATGTTTTAATAAATACATTAATATAAATATGTTCTAAAAATAATTAAAAGTTCCAACATATCAGGAAAGGAAGATCCATGATTCTATTTAAAGAAGACAAATGTTTGATGATGTTCAAATTTATGAGAATCTTCAGGAAGACACTAGATGTCTAGAGGAGAGTTCAGAACTTTTTGTGTGTGGGAATTTTGAAATAAATGTTTTTTTTGAATTGGGAAAATAAATTATAATTAGAACCATTTCTCATTAAATAACATCATTAGATGGATTGAAGTACAATTATTTATTGGCTTACTATTCATGTGTGAAAAATCTGAAGCTCTACAGAAATTTTTATACAGAAACTCATCTGGTGAAGTTAACAGATGAAGATCTAAAATAAAAAATTTAGAGTATTGATTTTTACAATTATAGAATCTCTTGGTGGAAGAAGATTTTTTAATTGAATGAACTCGATATAAGAATGTGGATGTTTCTTTTTCAGTAGGTTCCATTAGAACTTTTTAGAATAAATTTTTGGAAAAATATTTTGAATAAATATCAGATTAATGTACAACTAATTGAAGAAGTTCCTACCTATTGTTGGGTAAGAAAGTGAGGAAAAAGTTTTCATAAGAATATGAAAAGTGATGAAGTATAAATATCATAGTTAAAACTTTCCAAACCTAATGGTAAAGCTTTAATAAAATTATTTCAAAAAATTGTTACATTAGTATGAGTGTGGATATCACAAGAACAATATTTTTGATAATAGTAAAATATAACTGTAACTATATTCCTTACTTATAATAACCATAAAAGGATTGTTTTCTAGATGATTTTTTGGTATTAGATTATTTCATAACCATTATAAGGGCGAGATACTGTTGTGAAGTATTGGAAATTGTATGTTATTGTGTTACGAAGGTAGTTATTGCATGAAATATCCCAATATTTTAAAAGGAAAACTATATTTGGTAGCATAGATGATTTGAAACAATTAGAAAAAAAAATAATGGTGTATTATTGTTTAAATGTTTCTAATATATCCTTAATATTATTTTCGAGGTAATAAATAATAATAATAATCTTATAAAATATATAAGGTTAATACTCGTTTGTGATGTATTAAATAATTCTTTATTAATAAGAACTCAATTTTAGTTAAGTCATTTTATTCATCAGAAATATAATTTCATAAAAATTGATATTATATTTATATTTATATACGAAAAATATAATTAATTTCTGAAACATTGGGAAATTTTATTTGATAAAATGAACATCATTTTTGAAATCAGCATGTAAATGTTATCAATGGATTATTTTTTAAAAAATTTTGTAAAAAGATTCATTTACAATGAATAGTGAAAATTATATTTTTATTGAAAACTGTATATCTTTTAAAAGTATTTAAAAAGTAAATTTATGTTTCAGAATAATTTTATAATACCAATAATTACTTTTTATTTAATTTATGTAGATTTTAATTAAAATTTTAATTTATCTTATCAAATATACAATTAATATTTGGAAATTGAATTTTGTTGAATTTTTTTTCATTGTGTTTTTACTGTTTAATTTTAAATTTTTTTCTGTAATATCTATATTTTGAATTATCAAAAAATTTATTATTTATTTGGGATCAATTTTTCTGAATGTATAAAATAAGAAACTTTTATTTATGGTCACTATGAATTGTAAGATAAGTAATTTTTGATACCATGATAAAGTGTAAATACCTTAATTAAATTTAAAAATAAAATGATTCGGACAATAAAATTAACCTAAAACGTGATTAAGTAATTTTTTAGGATTATATTTCATACATAACCATACATTATTCAGTTATATGTCATTTTTTCCATTCGTATGAGATTAAGAAATTTATAGCATTTTATTTTGAGAAATGTCAAACATTTCACACTATAATTTTTGATATCTATAATATTTTTAATAAGGTTTATTTAAAAGATATAGTTGAATATAAATATAATTTTTAATTATTAAATATTTTTCTTCATCATGGAAACTTATTTTTAATTTTTTTGGGGAAAAACAATTACCTTATATTCTTTAAAAATCCTATTTTATTAATTATTTAATTAATGGAAAAATGAAATAAATGATGTTAAAAATATTAAAATTATTATAATTCCAGACAATTATTATGTGATGGTAATTTTTTATATTGTTATGAAATGTTTTGGAAGTATTAAAATAAATTATAAAGAACTATAAGAATAATATTGATACTATTAATGTCCAAATAATAAAGAGTTCTAAAAATTGAAATTAATGATATTTAAAAATAAATAATATTTTATTAAATGATATTAAATTCCTAAAACTCTTAGATTCGTCCAAATAACAAGAATATAGTTTTTAATATCCTTAATTATATATTAATGGATTTTTCCATTTATTATAATTATAATGACCCTCAACGATGAAAAACCTCATTGTCATGGTAAGTTTAAAAGGGTTTAATGAGGGGTTAAAAACAATATATAAGGATAAAAAATATTCAAAACTAATATAATTTTTAATTTATGATATTATCTAGACCCATATAAATCTATTATTCAAAAAATATATTTGAAACAATATTAATTTAGTATTAATTTATATTAATTTAATACTCTTTCAAATTCCAAGAGTGCCTCTCCCCTCTTATAAAAGGGAACATCTTCTTCCCTTTCTTCCATAGTTCATAACCAATATCATTCACAAATTTCCTACCATAATACAATCTTATTATCGTTATTATTATTTTAGAATCTATGTTTTAGAATACCAATATTGGATATATTAATATGTTAGTAAAATCAGGTTTTTCAAAGTAGAGGTATAGTTTTCAATTGGATGTTATAGTTTTATTTCAGCTTCGACCTCCATAAAATATTCATCAACCAAGATAAAAAAATTAATAATTTATATAACTATGTGTTATTATTTCAGTTTCATGTCATATATCCATCTTCACTTCCATTAAATGGGAACAAAAACAATCATTCATGTGTACGTCAACTACTGACTCACTAACTGATATAATTAATTTTCCAACACCATATCTCAAGACCAGTTATAATGATGTAAATAATTTTTTTCTATGATATTAAATAAATAATAATAAATATAAGGGGTTAATATTTCATTTACCTTCTTACCATTCCATGTACTAGAAGATGTTATCTTTGTTCCTGCATATGTGTCGACTACCACTTCCACAAAACAAAATGATTTTTTATTCATAACCAACTCACATGGATGAAATATATAAGTATAATTCATGAATTAATATATATTTTTGATATTATTATCATTTTTTAATGATAATATAATTCAAAACTTCTTTCCAAAATAATTATTGACAAATTTAATTGTTAGTCAAGTGTACGTATGACCAATCATCTCATTGATTGTAATGTAGTTCATTTTTATATAAATTTTTAATGGATTTATTTAAAATTATAATTTATATATTGAAATTATAGTTTTTAAATAATTATTATTATTTATATTAAGGAATATTGACATCTTTGACCATTTTCATCCTACTGATGTCATTCTTGACATATGTACCAAATATCACTAAATCGTATGACATGAGAATAAATAGTTAATTAATTGTTATAAAATGGTAAAATGTGAGATATAAGGAATAATAAAATTTTAAAAGGTCACTAAAAATTTAAATAATTAATCAATGTTTATTATTTTGTAAGAAAAATATCGTATGTGATGAGTCTGAATCAATTTAAGGGATCATCATCTAAACTATGTTTTGTTGAGACATATTTGATGTCTTGAACATATTTATTTATAGGATGTGTATATAATTAATCATTGATCTATTAATTCATGAATTTTTTTAATATTTTAATTTTCAATTGATGATAATATTTCATTTGGATTATGAAAATTATTTCACCAAATTGGTAATATTTTATTTCAAAATATCATCATTATTCAGGATTGTTTAGGTTTATGTCTCTACTAGAGAATATTTGTCTCCATTTCAATGTTTTCTAAATTTTATTATATTTTTTTTTAATTCATCCATATTTTTTTAAAATCATTTTTACCTATGTTGTAATTTTTACAAATTGGTTTGAAAGGAATATTTTTATCATTTTCTAAATGAGGAACTTTTAGAAATTTTGAACAAAAATATGGATGAAATCCTTTTAACTAATCTTGAATGAGGGGATTTTCACACCTTTATAAAACCTAAAATCATTTAATATTTCTTTACATGTTTAAAAGTTTATTTTCAATATTTTTTTCATTTATATGTAGGTTGGTTTTTAAGAGATATTTAATTTCAAAATAAATAATTATTTTCATATAAAATTATACTAATTAATCATTCAAAATAATTTTTCTATATAATATTACATCCTTTGTTGAAACATCTGATATACATGGGATATGATCTGAGGATAACAATACAAGCCTTTTTTCTGGATGGATTATCATTATGAGGAAATAATATAATGTTTATAAAACAATTTTATTTTCCATGGATTGTGGTACGATGAAATTATTATAAAGCCCAATTATATTTAGTGTATTTTGATATATTTAAAGGTTTATGAAAATTATTCATCTCAGAAGTTCAGTTATAATGAGTGATTTATCATACTATAGAACCCATATGTATAATTTTAATTATGGGATGGGTGGGATCTATATCTCCCTCAAAATCATTAGGTAAAGTGTTATATCCCATGAGAAAATAATTGGAAACAACTTGATGTGCCAGATCCATTATAGGAAACAAGTCTATGTGCTTGATCTGTTAAGGGAACTATTAAATTTCATTGATCAGGTATTGGAAACAGATTCATGTGCCTGAACCACTAGGAATAACTTGTGTTGATTCCTAATACCATGATCATGGTAGTTAACATTGAAATATGAAGAGGTTTATTTATGTGATGCCCTAAATTTGGGTGCCACCAAAAAGTGCCATGTACCAAGTATGTCACATGACCTCATGTGAATTTCTACAAATGCCAAAGGCTTCCTGATGGGCGGAGAAAAAGGGAGTGATGGCAAGAGGGGGGGTGAATTGCCTTTTTAAAAATGATTAACAAATTAAAATCAAAGTTGAAATGCAGCGGAAATAAAAGAGGCAAGACACAAGAATTGATAACGGAGTTCGGCCAAAAACCCGGCCTACGTCTCCGCTCCCAACTAAACCGTTGAGAGATTCCTACCGCTTGCTTTTCAATGGTTTTAGCAAGAAACCCACTAGGCTTTGAGGTAGCACTAGAACCTATTACAGCTTGCTTTTGGTGGTTAAGCAAGAACCCACTTGCTTTTAATGGTTGAGCAAGAACCCACTAGCCTTCTTACAGGTGAAGTCTAGCTCACCTATGACACAAGCCTTTTAAAAGGAAAGGCTTGAAGAAACCTCTTCACACCTTAGTGGTGATGTGAAACCCAAAAGAAAGAGGGATGAGAAAAGGTGTTGGGGTTTGTAGGCACAAACCCAAATTTAAAGCTCAAAATAAATATACAATAAAAACCGTATATGAGAAGAAGCCTTGGGCGCCTTTGAATGATTGGAGATGTTGAAGGCCGCTTCCAAGCTTCTTTGGTGGAGCTCCTTGGATGTGGAAGTTGTTGGAGCACTTGAGGTTCCTTTGAAGGAAGTCGCCGGAGGTTGGCCAATTGATACAAAATATGTCCGTTGGCTTCGTATATGATCCGGGTTTATGTCCGGGGCTTCCTTGGCCTTTATTTATAGGCATGGAACCCTTGGGGAGTCTTCGGAGCCGTTGTAAAGGGCGTCGGAGCCGTTGGAGGCCAAATGAGAGTTGACTAGTCAAAGCCAACGGCTAGTTTGACTGGGCTACCAGCTGGCCGGTGCAGGGCCACCGGCTGGCCGGTGCCTTGGATGTTGAGAAGGCCTTCTGCCCAGGCAGCACCGGCTGACCGGTGACAGAGCCACCGGCTGGCCGGTGGTGAGGCAGTAGCCATCACTGTTGCATCAGGTTGCCACCGGCTGGCCGGTGACAGAGCCACCGGCTGACCGGTGGAACCTGGCAATGGGCAATGCCTCTGCCAGGTCCACCGGCCGGCCGGTGCTATCACACCGGTTGGCCGGTGGACTGAATTTCAGTCCACTTCTTGTCCATTCTTGGGCCAACTTCTTGGCAACCTTGTGCCTATCATTCAAAAACACTTCAAACAATATTAGACAAATAATAAGGTGATTGTGATCATGAAAATCAAACAACGAGGGGAAAGAGAGGTACAACAATCTCCCCCTATTTTGATGATCACAATCACCAAAACAATAAATGTTAAATACATAAAAGAAAGACATGCTTAAAGGATAAAGAAAGTAAATGCTAAGCATGATCAAAAGGTTTCTCCCCCAATCAATCAAGAAATTCTCCCCCTTTGTTATTATCAAAATAGCTCGGGGCATAAAACTTGATTGAGGGAAAGGGTTTGAAAAGCTAGATATGAGAATTGAAAAATCAATTGAGATTTTTGAAATTGAAATGAAAATTTGAATAACAGTTTGAATTGAAAGTTTTGAATCAAAAACCAATTGAAATTTGAAATTTGAAACCAAATGAAATTTTTGAAATTGAGAGTTTTGAATCCAAAATGAATTGAAAATTTAAATTGAAAAATGAATCGAAATAGATTTTTAAATTTAAGAAAATTTCTCCCCCTAAATAAAACAAAAGATCATCGAGGAAACGAAACTATTTTTGGACCGGAGAGACTCGCCAAAATGGATTTTTCAATCCAAATTTGTTTCATGACGGGTCTTCTCCTATAAAACTCGTCCGAATAAAAAAAAGATTTGGGTTGACCGTACCAGGCATTTTTGCAATCACACTCATAAATGAGGTGCCCGGGTTTCTTACAATAATTACAAAATTTAAATCTAGAGCTCCCCCTTACAAAAACAGTGGGTGCATGGGAGGAGGAAGCTATATTGGTGTAGCCAAGTCCATTGGTGGTTCTAGATACTCGTTGAGAACCTAAGAGTTTGGACAAATTTTGTTCACCTTGGGTGAACTTGGCTAGGGATTCCCTAAGGTCCTTAATGGTTGATTCCAAAGAATCAACATTGGGAAAATTTTGGATTTTTAGGGACATCTCTTCCTTCTCTTTGAGAAGTTGTTCTTTTTCGGAATAGAGTTTTTTAAAATTCTTTTTTAAAGCAACAAATTTGGAAGAAAGTTCGTGAAAACCTTCCTCCAATTGATCTCGCGCATGTTGGAGATCCTCATAAGACATGTGATTGAAAGAATTTGAATTTGAAGAAGTAGAGGATGAGGAGTCGGAAGAAGTTACCTCATGGAATGCCATTAGGCATTTGTTACCGTTGTCGCTCGAGGAGGAGGAGGAGGAGGAGCTATCACTCCATGTAGACGCTTTGAAAGCCTTCTTCTTTTTCTTTTTCTTGGCCTTTTTCTTGTGGGATGAGCAATCGAGCTTTTCATCGCCTTTAGTACCTTCATGGGTTACTTCTAAAAGATTCCAGATATCATGAGAAGATGAGCAAGTAGAAATACGATTAAATTCGTTACGGTCTAGCCCACAATGAAGAGCATTCATGGCTTTGCCATCAAGCTCAAAATTTGCAATATCTTCGGGGGTCCACTTGGAATCATCGGAAGAAGAAAGTGAATAACCATGCATGAAAATTTTAAAAATAGGATAACCAATGCTTTTAGGAAATGTGGTCATGCGTGTTTTCCAAAAAGAATAGTCGGTTCCATCAAAAAATGGAGCACGACCCAATGAATAGCCTTCGGGGGCGAAAGAGGTTGAAGCCATCAAAAAAGATCTTGAATTTGAAACCGGTTAGGGTATTACTCAAATTTTGCCTCTGATACCAATTGATGGGCGGATAAAAAGGGAGTGATGGCAAGAGGGGGGTGAATTGCCTTTTTAAAAATGATTAACAAATTAAAATCAAAGTTGAAATGCAGCGGAAATAAAAGAGGCAAGACACAAGAATTGATAACGGAGTTCGGCCAAAAACCCGGCCTACGTCTCCTCTCCCAACTAAACCGTTGAGAGATTCCTACCGCTTGCTTTTCAATGGTTTTAGCAAGAAACCCACTAGGCTTTGAGGTAGCACTAGAACCTATTACAGCTTGCTTTTGGTGGTTAAGCAAGAACCCACTTGCTTTTAATGGTTGAGCAAGAACCCACTAGCCTTCTTACAGGTGAAGGATAGATCACCTATGACACAAGCCTTTTAAAAGGAAAGGCTTGAAGAAACCTATTCACACCTTAGTGGTGATGTGAAACCCAAAAGAAAGAGGGATGAGAAAAGGTGTTGGGGTTTGTAGGCACAAACCCAAATTTAAAGCTCAAAAT
Source organism: Viscum album (assembly GCA_963277665.1). Lineage (NCBI taxonomy): Eukaryota > Viridiplantae > Streptophyta > Magnoliopsida > Santalales > Viscaceae > Viscum > Viscum album. The sequence goes on from OY728138.1 coordinate 158,033,495, forward strand.
AAATATACAATAAAAACCGTATATGAGAAGAATCCTTGGACGCCTTTGAATGATTGGAGATGTTGAAGGCCGCTTCCAAGATTCTTTGGTGGAGCTCCTTGGATGTGGAAGTTGTTGGAGCACTTGAGGTTCCTTTGAAGGAAGTCGCCGGAGGTTGGCCAATTGATACAAAATATGTCCGTTGGCTTCGTATATGATCCGGGTTTATGTACGGGGCTTCCTTGGCCTTTATTTATAGGAATGGAACCCTTGGGGAGTCTTTGGAGCCGTTGTAAAGGGCCTCGGAGCCATTGGAGGCCAAATGAGAGTTGACTGGTCAAAGCCAACGGCTAGTTTGACTGGGCTACCGGCTGGCCGGTGCAGGGCCACCGGCTGGCCGGTGCCTTGGATGTTGAGAAGGCCTTCTGCCCAGGCAGCACCGGCTGACCGGTGACAGAGCCACCGGCTGGCCGGTGGTGAGGCAGTAGCCATCACTGTTGCATCAGGTTGCCACCGGCTGGCCGGTGACAGAGCCACCGGTTGACCGGTGGAACCTGGCAGTGGGCAATGCCTCTGCCAGGTCCACCGGCTGGCCGGTGCTATCACACCGGTTGGCCGGTGGACTGAATTTCAGTCCACTTCTTGTCCATTCTTGGGCCAACTTCTTTGCAACCTTGTGCCTATCATTCAAAAACACTTCAAACAATATTAGACAAATAATAAGGTGATTGTGATCATGAAAATCAAACAATGAGGGGAACGAGAGGTACAACACTTCCAACTAGCGGTGAGGTCCAAGGTCTGATAATGGGGAAACTATGCCCACATAGGCAGTGTATACATAGTTGAAAAAATAGTAAATAGTTGGAGAGGCGTTGATACCATACAACAGAAGAAAAAATGCGGAAGATTGATAGTAATATAACTACGGGATTATATATAAATGATTCATGTTACATGTGACAAGGAATGTAGCCAAACAAGTCATAATGCTTCAAATACTATACTAAAATAAAATTGTAGAAAAATATCAAACTCCAACATTATCTCAAGCCTCATCATGGTCCAATGCTCTCCAGATCCAAAAGTAATCAAGTACATGATGTTGAAGGACAGTTTCCCTTATCTATACCTACATATATATAAATCATTTTGGTCTAATAGAATGACCCAAACTGGGTGTGAGTTGAATCCCATTAAGAAACCACCAAATTATCTGTGCCTAACTATTAGTGAATATATATAGAAGAAAATATGATGAAATGACGCAAAAAACTAGTAATTTCTCAAAATTAAATAATCAAATTGTTTTAAATTCCATTCCCTTTCCATTTATTAATTATATAAGAATTTGAATAATGAATCATGGGATATGGCATGTTCTCTGCATCCATTCATGGAATAGTATCAATAGACGTCTTAGAAGACCGTATAAACAATCAAGTAAGATCAGTAACAAGCTTGTGCTCTATCTTGGAAGACTTATAACCATCATTAAATACTTAATAAAAACACCTCTAGGAAATATCTAAAGTTATAAACCCTTTGGTTTAACATAGAACTAATAATTATAAATGACCACCTAGACATCTCTCACGGTCAATACCCCTGGGTCTTCACAAAATAAAAATTTATAAAAGACTGTTAGGTACCTCTCATTGTAAATACAAAATGGTAAATATATCATAAATAATTTATAAATGACTTCTAGGTAGCTCTCACAGTCAATACCCCCTAGATCAATGTATACATCAAGGATCTCACATTCCTGTGTAAATAAATATGGAAACCCCCATAGTTTTCATGGTCTAGGGATCTCACGGTATATTGGAAAACAATACGCATAACATATCAAAGCATAATATGTAATATAAAACATCTACATGGAAAAAATCACAAGAATAAGACATAAAATTCATATAATAAAAAAAACTCAATCCTAAAAAAACAATTCATGGAAAAATGGGGCGCCTCATAAGAAATATAGGACAAAAGGACATAAAAATTCAAATTAGTGAAACTCCTTTATGGGATGTCCTGTAAATAAGTCATCTAACCTTACACATATTAAACAACCCATTCTCAATCAATTAAACCATAGAAACAGAATAATAGGGTTAAATTCCAAAACATGCAATACCTCAAATGTGGGTATTCATCAATTTGATCATATATAAAAAAAGGCAATGAGGCACGAAACAACTAACTTGATGTTTTACGATGAACAATCTGGAACTTTGACCCTTGGATCGGCCTAAAATGACGTAGATATACCAAAAGGGTCGAAATGAATATCCTTCAAATACCCACGAGAGAGAATAAATCACGAAGAAAGGCTCTAGCGAAAGAGAGAACTCACCAGTGGGAATCTAACTCACCCAAAGATGTCTAAATCAGATGTTAAATGGAGAAACAGATGGAGCTAGAAGTTCTTCGGTGTTCCATTGTACTCATTTATGAAACACGGGGAGAAGAAGGGTGTTCTGGATGTGATATGAGACCCCTCAATAGTTTTCCAATAAAAAGAATACATGGTTTTTTCATTTAATTTACGCACCATGTACTAGCGTCAAATGGACCCTTTATTTGGCGGTCATCTAGGTCACCTACCTAGCCATGTACTTAGGGGTTACACAGATAGCACATTGCTACACACATCACTTGGGTACCCTTCCTGTACTCAAAAGTACATGGTGTGTACATAGAAAATTTCAATTTCTTCCTTTTTATAAAAAATAACCAGGAAAAAATGATCTATACCTGAAATGATGATATAGGTTCTTAAAAACATCCCCCCTTAAAGAAATTCATCCCCGAATATCCCTTCCAAGGGTGGGGGTGTAGAATATTCAAAAAACGCTAGCCATTGTGATCCTACGTCGACCTCCATCTCCCACGTCTCTTCTTGTACTCACCCATTAGTCCATAACACTCATACATGAGGAACAGACTAGCCATAGAGATCCTTTGTGAAGCGATCCACAATCCAAATATGGTGCTCCTCGAAAGATGCATCCCCCTACAACTAAACCTCATCAGGTTGAAAAACATGACGTGGGTCTGAAAGGTAACATCGTATTTGAGAAATAGGAAAGAAGATTCTCATATCCGGGTACCTCTAAGGTAACTTTAACTAATAGGAAACTGACCCAAATCTCCCCAAAACCTAAAAAAGCCCGACGTATTTCAGTGAAAGCATTGGCTGTCCCATAATCCTCCTAGGTCCCAAACTCAGTGTGACATGTAAGAATACATGGTCTCTGACCTCGAACTCTAGAGGTTATCACTGTCAATCAGCATAAGACTTATGGAAAGATTTTGCAGTATCCAACCTCTTCAGAATCAACTCCGCCAGCTCTCTGGTCTCCTAGAAATGATGAGGTCCCATCATAGGTGCCTCTCCGACCTCCATCCAACATAGGGGTGATTGTCATGGACAACCATACAAAGCCTCATAAGTTGTCATACGAAGTGTCACCTAAAAACTGTTATTGTAGATAATCTCTACTAGGGATATGTGTATTTCCCAAGAGCCCCATATATCTAGAACGGATTATTGAATCATGTCCTCTGAAACCTGAATCGTGTGCTCTGATTGACCATCTGTCTGTGGATGATAAGCTATACTCAGAAGTACATGTTTACACAAATCCCTCTATAGTCCCTTCAAGACACTAGAACTAAACTGTGAATCCCTGTTTAAAATGATAGGGTGGGGAACCCCATGAAAATATACAATCTATTGGATGTAAAACCTTCCCAACTCATCAACATTCAAGGTTTCTTCAATTGGTACTATGTGTACAACCATCGTTATTCTGTTATGAAAATAATAAAACAAATAATTCTGTCGATACGACCTTAGTAAACCCGTCACAAAATCCATCGTTACATCATTACACTTCCACTTGGGAATGGATAACTACTTTAAAATACCTTCCATTTGTTGATCCTCTGCCATCAATTTCAAATAGGTGGAACACATCAAGACAAAACTAGAAACATCCCTCTTCCACTACAGGAAATATAGGCATTTGCGACGGGTCATTTGCGACGGGATCCCGTCGCAAATGCCTTTTTGCGACGGGGATCCGTCGCAAATCGCCCGTTGCGGAAAACGCCGTCGCAACAAATTTTTTTGGCGATGGGCCCGTCGCAAAAACACTTATTTGCGACGGGAAAAGGACCCGTCGCAAATAGATTTGTGGTTTTTTTAAAAAACTTATTTGCGACGGGCCCGACGCAAATAAGTTTTTGCGACGGGCCTTTTCCCGTCGCAAATAGTTCCTTCGAAGCAACTATTTGAGACGGGAATATATTCCCGTCATAAATAATAAGAAAAAATTTAAAAAAAAATTAAAAATTATTTATTAATATATAAATCAATAAACCTATTTATATTGATATAAATATAATATTTATTTTTAAAATATGTTTTAAAAAGGATGAATAAAAATCAAATATGAATGTATAAGATGTTCAGTAAATGTGGGTTATAAAATATTTTACAAAATATTTTTAATTAATAATTACATAATATTTATCAATTAATAGTCATTTAATAACTCTTTGAATATAAAAAATATAAAAAAATTAATGAAAGATGGAAAATAAGAAGAAAATGAAACCCAAACTTCAAACGGCCATAACTTTTGATCCGGGACTCCGTTTGAGCTCTACATCATATCAAATCGAAGCTTGCGACGAGCTCTACAGCCCTATGGAGGGGTGAAACCCGTCCAGGGTTTTTTCGAGGCCCAAAAAGGCCTCGAAGGCCTCCAAAACTGAGTTTTTAGTCGGGGCACCCCGGTTTTTCACCGTTCAAACAACTATAACTTCTGATCCCGATGTGCGATAAACCTCTACCATATATCATGTCGAAGATATTTTAATGTTCTTCGATTTGACTGATTGTGGAGCTGAAACGGACTCTTGGATTAGAAGTTATGGTACTTTTAACATTCAAATGGCTATAACTTCCGATCCGGATGTCCGTTTGGCCTGTACCGCATATCATATCGAAGATCGTTTCATGTTCTTCGATTTGACTGGTTGTGGAGTTGAAACGGACATACAGATTAAAATTTATCGTCATTTTAACATTCTCAGAGGATTTTCACCCCCTCATTTCTATGTATTCATTCATAACTATACATATATATATATATATATGTGTGTGTATGTGTGTGTGTGTATTGTATATATGTATTTATTTATAAATACACATAAAAACACATATTTTATAAATTTATTTAAAACTAAGCTTATAAATATATATTAATTAGTATACAAATAAATATACGAATAAAAACTTATAACTACATATATATATATATCTATATGTATATATATATATACAAATAGAATAAATATATATTAATATACGAATAAATATATATTAATATACGAATAAATATATATTAATATATGAATAAATATATATTAATATACGAATAAATATATATATTAATATATGAATAAATATATCTATATATATATATATATTTATTCATTCATATAACCAAATATATTAATATTAATATAAATATATATTAATATATGGCTAAATATAACTATATATATATAACTATAATTATTCCAAATTATGACTAATTATTATTAATTATTCCTATTTATTATTAATTATTTATAATTATTATTAATTACTCCTAATTACCATTAACTATGAACAATTAATACTAATAATTTAAATTTATTAAATAACAAAACAATCTAAACATAATTAAATTACAACTAATTAAAAAAAATTAAAACTAATAAAAAATTAAAAATAACATAAATACCTTCAAAATTGATCTGAGGTTGATCTCCGATAATTGTTGAAGACTTCAATATCAAATCTGCAAAAAAATTAAACTTAAGAAACTGTGAACTCTAAAATTAGAGAAGTTGAGAGTGAATGAAAAAAAAACGGCTCGGTGTATTTATAAGTTAGATTATTTGCGACGGGACTATTTGCGACGGGTTTCCCGTCGCAAATAATACTATTTGCAACGGGACCCGTCGCAAATACTTTAGCCCACATTTATTACGGTCAACGGTTAAATAGTTATTTGCGACAGGACCCGTCGCAAATAATAACCTGCCGACATACTATTTGCGACGGGGGTATATTCCCGTCGCAAATAGTTTCTACCGCCGCCGGTTATTTGCGATGGGGGTATATTCCCATCGCAAATACTTTTTACCACCGCCGGTTATTTGCGACGGGTGGTAACCACCCGTCGCAAATAATTTTCCCGCGTTTTGGCGCGCAATGCGCGCCAACCTTTTTACGACGGGTGGGATTTCCCCGTCGCAAATAAGTAGTTATTTGCGACGGGAAAATCCTCCCGTCGCAAATAAGTGTTTAACAGGACTATTTGCGACGGGAATAAATCCCGTCGCAAAAAGCCCTTTTTCCCGTAGTGTTCATGCTTGACCACCAATACTGATGGTGTAGATCTCAATACATCTCAGCGACACTAAAATGAACATCCAAAACCGAGGAATTTAAATCTTGAAAAATATACTCGCATATGTCTACTAACTCCCATGTGTTCCCATGAAAACACAAAACCTCATCCTCACTTATAGTCCATCGAGAATTATGGTCAAATCCTAACACACTCTCTTATAGGACTAAGCCTATGGATTCTGAGAGATGCCTCATCCTCATTTGATCTATTAGAGTATATTTAACATCTATAGAAGAATGAAACACTTTCCCCAGTCTTTTATGCACCTCAAATGAATCTCGTAGAAAAAAATAATAAGATACCACTCACTATTTTCCACCTGAACTGCCTATATCTGATTCCTCGTGCTCAACACAATACCACTACGTTGCCTTTCCTAGGCATATAGTTAATCTCAATGTCGAAGGAATGAAGGTAATAAACCCACCATTGTTTTCATAAATTCAGATCACACTGAGTAAAGATATACTTGATGCATTTTTGGTTAGTGAAAACCACTTAATTCACTCCCAAAAGATAATGTCTCCAACAACATAAGTCATGTAAAACTACAAAAAAATCTAAATCGTGTGTCACATAATTCATCTCATGTGGCATCAACTACTAAGACCCATACACAACTACTCTTTCCCCATACGTAAGTACTACTCCCATCCCGATACCTCATGCATCATAGTATACAATATAAAACTTCTTTGCCTCTGGTAAAATCATTATCAGTGGTAATGTCAATCTACCATTCAACTACTGAAAGGATGAGTCATATTAATCTATCCACAAGTACATCATACCATTATTATTCAGGAACCATCAATGGCGCTTCTATTCATGAAATGTCGTGTATAAAGTGGTTTCAGTAACAACCATACCTAGAAATCTCAATAACTCAAATATGTTCATTATATTCTCCGAGAAAACTACTAATCTCACTTTCACTAGGTCTATTGATACTCATATGTCGGAGATGACCTGATCCAAGATGTGATTATGGTCCATCCAAATGTGGACTTTTTAGAGCATATAATATAAATGATTCTCTCTCAGTTTACTCAATATGATCTCATGATGGGTGTCATAGTCATGTTGAGTGTAAGAGTACACCAAGATATCATCCATGATGAATACAAAAATAGAATCCATGCAAGGATGGAACACTCGGTTCATCAATTCCATGAAAACTTCCGACATGTTTTTGAGACTGAAAAGAATAACCAAATACTCATCTAGACCATACCTGCTTCGAATTTCTGTAAGAGGTATATTGGATGATCTAATACGCAACTGATGATAACTAGATCACAAATAATTCATTGTGAACACCAGGGATCCTCATAGCTAATTAAAGAGATCATCTATCCTCAAAAACCGATATCAGTTCTTGACCATCAACTAGTTCAGATTCTGATAATCCACACAATGTTTGAGGGTACCGTCTGACATCTTTGAAAAAAGGACAGGTGATCCCCAAGGAGAATTACTGGGTCAGGTGAAACCTTCTTCCTAAAAATCCTCTAACTTCTTATTGACTCACGTAACTCTACTATATCCATTCTATAATGAGAAATGGACATCGATGCCTCTCCTAGAACAAGATAAATGGATACATATACCTATCTATGGAGGTAAACCTAAAAATTTATTTGGAAATACATACGTAAAATTATACACCACTAGAGGAATGTCCATCTGTGAAGTCCCCTAGACATGCAGACATAAACAAGAAATATGGGATGTAATTCCTCCCAATCCATGATGCTCGGGTCCAACTTTGCTCCCCAAGATATCCCATTCTCCCTTATGTATAAAAGACCCACCCTGTGGAGACATGAAACTCACCCTACAGTGATAGCAGTCAATAATTTCCTAGAATGAAACCAACTAATCCATTCTAAGAATGGCATCAAATCTTGTCATCTCTATGATATAGAGGTACCTCAGGAACTGACACCCACAAAACTCAATAGGGAACTCCTTGAACTGATGTACACTAGCCATTGTAATCACCAATGGAGTTTCTAGATTCGTGACATCATCAGAGGTAAAAATACATTGCCCAAGGTTCTCCACAACAGAAACAAATTTAAAAATATAGGACACCCAGGATCAAAATGAATAGAATCTGAACTAAGTCAAATTGAATCGTACATCTTACCATATAGGGTATGGGAACCTCCTTCTGATGGGTCTACTCCACTACCAATGTCTGACCAGTACCACAGCCCTGTAAACCTACCTAACTACCCTGAGATGATCCACCCTACTATCACTGAGAACCTGTAGCCTGACTACCACGACAACGACCTCCTCCTCAGCCTAGACGACCGGAAGAACTCAAGTTCCCTAAGGAGAAACTTCTAGTCATGCTCCAGAACATGGTGTCCTAACTGATCCCCACTCACCACCTGTTGGTGAGAAAAATAGTAAAAAATCTGGAAGATGACCAATCATGCCGCAAGATCGGCCGTCGACTTGGTCTCATGGCCACTAATATTTGGTGTTCCAACTCTTCCCACACTAGTAGTACCACACATGGCTACATGTTGATACATCCCTACTACTAGATTAACTAAATGAAGGATTCCTATGGTGCTACAAGCTATCTGTCAGTGGAGTACCATCCCTAGATGATGAACCACCTAGATCAAAGCTCTCAACTCAATCATATTGTGCTCAGTAATCAGCACCTGGTTCATCATAGCCATCACAGAGGTCATCCCAAAAACATTCACCCATAATCTAAGTCATACCTAACACCATCCAAAATTTTCCTACACAAGGATATATCTTCACATCCTCGAATAGTTTTGATTCACTAAAGCATAGTGAAACGTAAAGAGTAGTCCATCACTCAATGAGAGTCCTACTAAAAATGCATGATGTCTTGGGATCTGTCAGTTCTCAATGTCTCAAGGTAGAAGTAATCATAGAAGGTCCTATGAAACTATTCCCATGCCATATCCTGATGACGTCCCACCTATGAGATAACATACCACCATAAATTAGAGAATAATGTAGCGTATATGTCACAATATTCACCCTCCACTCTACAGGTGCCTCTAGATGAATGAATGTGGAAATCGTTTCCTCCACCCATTAATCTGCAAAATATGGTCTTCCATCCCCTCGGAATGTGGATGGATGATGCTATTGGAACACTCTCTTCAACCCTACCATAGTCTAGGAAGGATGTGGTGCAACATGGGAATTCTGAATCATCCCCATTAAGATTTCATGGAATTGTGAATCGACACTTACATTCTTTATAATAGCTGGTGCCAAGATGGGCACCATGGGAGGACTACTGGTAGTCACTGATCTACCATTTTTGGTGTCTGGTCTTCGACCTTCACCTGGCGTATGACCACAGGACATATTGATGGAATGAATTTGCATGGTCATGTGCACACCTTAGTTCATGATTATCAAGGACTAAAAATATATATTCCAAAATAGAATAGGAGAATAAAAACATTCATGTTTTACAAAATAATGTTACACGGTGGGTATAACTCTCCCATGGTGTGTTCTCTTCAAGCCTCTACAAGGGATTTTACCTCTTCCAAACTAGTTCAAGTAACAGCCCTACAAATTGTGTGTTACTCTTTTTAATAGGATCATACTTGAATTTTCCCTCTGGTACCAGTACTTCTACACGGTTAGAACTACACAGTTCTCTCCTGGTGTAACACTACAAGGTGTTTTCACCCTAGACACGGAACGTACTACCTATTTTATAACCACCTATGTCATTAGTCATATAGATGGATACAAAGTTGATCACCACATAGAGTGTAAAACCTAAAAACTACGCGTACTATCCAAATTTCATCCATCTCAGTCATTAGTCATGCGGCTCGATAGATGGTCTCTTCAGCACGACGTGTACTTGCAGTACACAAAATTTTCTACCGAACATTTATCCACCTCATGTCTCTACTCACACAGTCAGACACATGGTTAAAGACTACACAACATTTATATATGGTACACGACATGTACTTAAGAAAACATGTTCCTTCTTGAATAGAAGAACACATGGATGGTGTTCATAACATCACACACCATATTGTCTAGGTTTCCAGAATGTAGGCCTCTAAAACGTCTTTGGAACCCTTAAAACATAATTTTTTTCCCTAGGCTTGACAAATGATGACTTGTGAGAGCCAATACTCCCCAAGAATCAAAATTTTTCATCCTTATGAACATTATAACATTAATAAATTGAATTAAAGTTCAACATGATCCACCAAATATTGATCCAGGAGGGCCTATAACAGCTTAGGGACCAATGTTTGGCATCCATCCAAATGAGAAATTACAATTCCCAATACCTAATAAAAATATTAGGCATTATATCATGACATGTATCACATCAACATGAATATCTAGCAAAACATCTATCACAATATCAATCAATCTGCAATTCACCCTAAATGGAATGACAAGAACTCATGGCATGTGAACTCTAGCAAGTGCCTACCTATATGATTAATGGGACAGAATATGCTCATCTCATTGGGGTGAAACATAAATATAACCACAATGATATAAATCATAACAACGTAAAACAAGTGAATCACCCAACAATGAAATCAAATCAACTGTAACATTTTTAATAACAAGAAAATAGCAATATAGAAAGAAAATTTTCTTTTCCCTATACACGGGTCAACTGCTCCCAGGAACAACTTATTACCAACTACCTATTCCTTCCTATCCCTATCTGTAGGCTCTAAATAGAAAAAAAAAAGTAGAAAATAACCTACATCTTATACCACTTTGTAACATTTTTTATCCGGGTGCCTCCAAAAAGTTCCATGTACCCAGTTGGTGACATGACCTCAAGCGTATTTCCCCAAATGCCAAAGGATTCCAACTAGTAGCAAGGTCTAAGGTATGATATTGGGGAAACTATTCCTTCATTGGAAGATTATATATAGCCAAAAAATAGTATATATTAGTAGAAGCAGTAATACTGTACAAAAAAAAATGTAACTATGATATTAATATAACAATTGGAGAATATAAGAATTATTCATGTCCAATGTGTGTAGAAATGTATCCACAAAATTAAAAATGATTGAAATATAATACTAAAACCAATGAATAGAAAAATAGTAATCTCCAACAGCATCACAAGCCTCAACATGGTCTCATGCTCTCCATCTCCAAGAACAATCAAGTACCTAAAGAAGAAGGATGCTTTACCTTATCTATACGTTCAACAATATAATTTTCATGTTTCAAAAAGCATGACCCAAACTAGGCGTGGGAAGAACCCCAATAGAAAAAAGACCAAAAAATCTATGCCTAACTTTCAGTGAATATATATACCAAGAAATATGAAAAAATGAAGCATTAAACAAGAAAGTACTCAAATGTAAAGAGTCCTACAATTTTCAATTACATTCATTTTTCACTTATTATTTATGTAAACCATTGAATAATGTATCTCAGGATCTAGACTAAGCTCCGCATCCATCTATGAAATAGAAACAATATACCTCTTAGAAGACCTTCTAAACGATCTTGTAAGACAGAGTCCAAGCATGTGCTTTGGCATGGAAGACTCATCACCATCATTCAATCATTAATATACAACCCTCTAGTAAATATATCATAGAATAACCCTTTTGGTTTAACATAGAAATAATAATTTACAAATGACTACCTTGGAAGCTCTCATGGTTAATACCCTTGGGTTAGAACAACATAACAATTTATAAACAACCACTGGGTATCTCTCAAGGTAAATCCCCCATGGATCAACATATGATAAATAATTTATAAATGACATCCATGTAGCTCTTATAGTCAATACCCCCAGGGTCAATGTCTACACCAAGGCTCTCACGGTCTTGTATAAATTAACATGGAAACCCACACAGTTTTCCCGGTCGATGGATCTGACAGTCCATTGAAAAAACAACATACATATCATATCAAATCACCACATGTAATCTATAACTACCTCATGGATAAAATTAACAAGAATAACACATTCAATTTATATAATCTATCAAACTCAATCATAAACAAAAAAATACATGAAAACATGGTATGCCTCATAGGGAACCCTGTCCAAACAACCATAAACAATCATACAAGGGAAACACACCCATGGGGTGTCCCGTAAATAATTCATTTATCTTTATGAATCTAAAAAGACTTCTCAAATAAATAATCCACAGTAGGTAAATAATTGGGTTAAATTCCAAAACTCAAAATACTCAAAATGTAGGTATTCATTACATTGAGCATATATAATCAATAGAAAATCAATTTAAGGTAAAAAAATGCCTACGTTGATGTTGTACGATGATCACAATTGAACATCGTCCTTTGGATCATCCTAGAATGACATAGACTTAAATAAATGATAAAAATGACTATCCTTGAAATACACAGGATTGAGGAGGAAACATGAAGAAAGTATCTAGGGAAAGAGAGAACTCACCATTATAAATCGAATGCACCTGACGGTGTGTCAATCAAAGGCCAGAAAGAGAAATGGGAGGAGCTCGAAGTTCATTGGCATTATGTCACTCTCCTATATGAACCATGGGGGGAATAAGGTTGTTGTGAATGTGAGTTGTGACCCCGCACTGATTTATCAAAAAAATGTACACGGTGTTTTCATTTAATGTACCTGTTGTGTACTAGCCTCAAATATACCCCTCTTTAGGTGGTCTTCCAGGTCAAATAACTAGCAATGTACTCAGCCATTATAAGACCATTACACAGCCACACACAGTAACCATGAAAATGGTGTGTACTCAAAAGTACATGACGTATACATAAAATATTTCATTTTCATCCTATTTCTTAAAAAACAACTAGAAATAATGATTCATACCTAAAATGAAGATTTAGGTTCTTACAATATACTTATAAGGATACCACACACATTTATGGAATGAAATTTGGGTTCATAGTTGAGTTATGATGATTTCCCATTCTTATGATACATGTCTTTTGAATTCCAATGTTTTATTCCATTAATCATGTAAAAGATATTTAATATAATTGGTATAAACTTTTTATGTTATGGTCATGATCATATACCACTATGAAATATTATTATTACATTTATTTGTTAATTGATATCTCCCATTTTACCCTTACCATGCATTTGATCTCATAGTTTTATTTTTTTTCCTTTCCCTAGGATATTAAGAATGATGCTAAATGATTTATATTTATAAAGTATTCATAAGTGAGGAATTTTATGGGAGATGTTGAATACCTAACATGGAAAATTAAATGATAGTTATAGTGGGGGGTTTTGTTGATCAATACGAACCAATTATTCATGAAAAAAGTTATTACAAATTTTTCCTAATTATATTAAATTATAAAATTAAATGTTCATTAAGTGTATAGGTGATCGAATATTTCCTTTCAATTATATATATTTTCTAATGAAAAATGGTTCACATTTATCAGTATCGAATCCAAAAATGTAATGTTTATGTTTTTATCACTAGATATGGGAGTGCGACTCTCAGGTTATTATAATAGGAATTAGAGAAGGGTTTAGATATCTTTGGAGATTATGATATTTTCATATGAAGTCATATTAAGAGTTACAGATACCCTAAATGGTATGTAGAATTATGTATGATCATATTTTCGATGTATTAGAAACGAATTTTGAGTGTATAAGTGATAAAATTTTTTGGTTACCAAAAATATTTTTGATGGAATTTATTTTTGAACTATATGTAACCACTAATATTAACATTTGAAAATATTTTTTGAATACGAATTGACATTTTATTTTGTAGAATTTTTTTTGATAGTGTGGATAAATTTTAGGGTTTATATGATATTCAATTTTATGGTAATTATGGGTTATTACATTCCTTGTGATGAAAATTGAAAGGTGTGGCGACCCCTACCCCACAAAGTGTACCCTTAGAGGGTCAAAAATTTGAGAAGAGAGAGAAAAACACCCAATTTCCGCCTCTCGCAGGCCATAGGATGGTGACAAACACCGAGGGTACAATAAACACACAATTGAGGGACAAATACTTCTAAGAGAACACATGAAAAAGAGAGAGATATGAAAAACACCAGCCAATTCAAGATCAAATTGAAATAAAAAAGAAAAACCAAGTGCACCTATGTATTGACAAGAAAAAATTAAAACATAAACAAGTACCAAAAGAAAATTAAGGATGAAAATGACCAAAAAGTCCAAACAGCTCCTACAAAACCCCAAGTCAATAGTAACCGTTCTGATCTCCAACCATCTCCAATTGACATGAAAAATATAGATTCACATAGGTTAGTATAACAGTATACTCAGTTGGATCCTCGTTGGAGCCTCTTGTGCAAAAGATATATAAATTACGATAATTCACATTGAACAACTAGTAAAACTAACTCAATACATAAACATGTATAATATGTTCCCATCCCCACTATCTAAATTATATAGACCCAAAACCCAGTATCCCAAATCCCTGGATGCGACATGTTGTGTAATTATTTTATTAAAGAAACTGAATAATTACATAAGACATTATACAATTGAGGTCATTTACAGTCAATGTTCTAGTGAATTAGATATAAATATTACATTTTAAAAAAAATACAAAATAAAATTAAATAATCCAATGAATCATCAGTACACTGCCTCCCTATAGAACTCACTCCACAATTGATTTATTTAACCTATAAAAAGATATTAAAAAAGGGTGAGAAATTAAAATTAATAGGAAGGGGTTTTAAAGAAATTAATAATTTATTTTAAAAATTTTCCTTGAAATAAACATATAATATTTAAAATTGATTCTCATAATGATTATACACGAAATAAATAATTTAAAAATTTATTATTTTCTCAAAATAATTATAATTGAGAAGATCATTTGGATTTTCAATTTTAAACAATAATTTTAGGTGGGTAATTTATGATACATGATAGACCAGATTAAAAACCATAACATAAGGGAGCTAGTCAGAAATAATATGGAAAAATGTTCCCTTTCCAATAATGGGTTCACTCCCCATAAAGTCACAAAAAATTCATTTGAAATTTTTTGAAAACATTTTAAATGAAACCACTTTTCTCAAATCCTAACCCAAAAAAATTATGAAATACATTCATAAAATTATATTCAAAAAATGAAAATAAACATAATCATAAAGTACATAAAAAAATTATTAATGACATACCAAGGGGTGTATATTCAATTTCACACATTAATTAATAGTTTCTTTTGGATTAGCATATAAATGATAATAAATAGAATTTATGAACAAATTTTTCACAAAAAATATAAACCATAAAATGATATACTAAGAAAAATTTCAAATATTTCCCATAGAATTGAAAATAAATTCCTAGACACTTTAATTTTCAAAATAAATTAACACACACATATATATATATATATCATTAAATGATAAAATGAAAATATATTCAAACCAATTGTAAAAACTAAATGACCCCCTTTAAAATCATTGACTTAAACTACCCATATTCTATAAATTCTAAAAAATAGAATGTTTTGTATATACATATCAATAAATAAAGATATATATATATATATATGTATATTTGTGTAATCCACATAAACTATTAACATTAAAACCCTTTTCAACCATAGGTTTTAAAATTTCAAATTTAAAAGAAGAACACCGAGCTTAGTAATATTTTGAGAAATGATAGTTATACGTATTTGTACAAATACATATACACACACATATATAAGTATAATTTTTTTAAAAAAAGATAATTTGATTAAGAAATAATCTATAAATTTTTTTAATTTAAAATAAAACATATTAATATAAATTATAAACATAAATACAACTTAAATATTGTAGTCTTGAAAAATAAAAGATTTAAATAAAAAACCTAATCTTTTATTTCTGATAATATAAAACCATATAATTATATATATATACACACACACACACACACACACAAACACATGTAATTCATCTTTAAATTATAATAACATTGTAGAAACCACTTACTTGTTTTTTGGATCAAACAAGGGATGAGAACATCATGAATTTGATAATAAAAGATGAGGACTTTGATGGATAAGAAATAGATACATGAGTGTGAAAATAAGGATGTATATATAGATATATTATATTCGATATTTCAATAAGAAAAAACCCAAAATGAAAACAAAAATTTACCCAAGAATAAGTAAACAAAAAAGATGATCCATTTAATATTATAATCAATTCGAGTTGATTGAAATATATATATATTATTGTACCTTCTAGAGGTATCTGAAGAAGAAGGTGATGAAAATCCCCAATATTGATCGATGTTCAGATTAAATTAATAGCTTCCATAAAATTATTTGAAGAAATAAATTCAATATGGTGTCATGTTTGAGAGTGGCTTCAATAGTGAAGGTATAAATACTTGTCATTCTACTTTTGGGTGAAAGGATAAATGGGGAAGATTTACAGTGTATATTCATTTCATTTTATATTTTATTTAATCATTTTTTTATTTTGTGTCTCACATTTTCCCATTTCCCACATTTAACTTATCTTTTTTGTCTGTTGTGTGTGTTACACTTTTCCTTTTGTGGGTGTAAATTACATTTGTTATTAATTATTATTATGTAATTATATATCAATATCATTATTTTTTAATGATTAAAAAAAAATTTCTTCTGAACAAATCGATTTACATAAAATAATAAAATACATATGTATATATAATAAATTAATTAAAATTATAAATTAATTAATTTTTTCATATATAAAAATATTATATATATTTATAAAACATATAATTTATATTTTCAAGTCAAGTATATATTTAAAAGAAATTTCAAATTTTTTTATTCACTTGGTTTTATTTTGTAAATTCATTAATTTTTAAATTAATATAATTATATATATTAATACAAAAAGTATAACTTTTTATACATGTTTTAAAAAAAAATTATATTATATATATTTATAATTTAAAAATATAAAAAATATTATATTTATATTTTATAAAATATGTCACAATAATATAAACATTCAAAATTTATTTATTTCAAATCACATTACAATTTTAATAGCACAAATTAATATAACGTCTCTTTAGAAAATTTACATTTTAATATTTAAATTCATAATGCATGAAAATATTAATTTATTTAATATACACAAATTTTGATTAAATATTCTAAATATTATTTCGATCATCATAAAATAAATAATTTCATTAAATAAATTCATTCAAAATATTTTGTAACCTAAAATTATGATAAAATAAATGTTGTTACTCAAATAATTTTATAATTATTAATTTTGAAAATAATATAATTCCCATATATATACATATTAAAATATTCTTGTAAATAAATTAATACTATAAAATAGAATTTATTTTTAGAACATTAAGTGAAATTTAATTTTAAATTTATCGATTTATAAGTGATATTATAAATTAAAAAAGATAATTTAAATTATTACATAATGTATTAATAAAAAAATTACTATGGTGTTACACTATTCCACCATAACATAATTGTTTATTCCCAATTTGTTCGTCGGACCAAAAAGAATAATGAACTTTTTTCTTCAGAATTTAAAAAAACACTATGACTATAAAACATTGATACTTGAAATCATCTAATCTGCAATGTCTTCCAAACCATTCTTCAAATACAAATTTTAAGGACCCAGACCCTAGTATCACCATGCTGGTGCTAAAACATATTGTGTAATTGTTTTCTATAAAAGAAAATGATTAATTACACAACACATTATAGAACATATTTCCATTACTAGTCTAGGTTCTAGAATATTAGATAAAAAATTAAATATCAAAAAATTAAACAATGAGATTAAATCAACAAATGATTCCTTAGATCACTGCCTCCCCGTAGAACTCACTCAATTATCAATTCTGTTGAACCTATAAAAATAATTAAAAATATAGGGTGAGAATTCAAAATTCCTCGTAAAAGGTTTTAAAAAATATTCAAATTGTGTTTAAAACATTTCCGTCAAATATACATATATTCTGAAAATTAAATTTTAATAAAATTTTTATACTAATTAAGTAATTTAGAAAACAAATAATTTCTCGTAATAATTATAATTAAAAATATCTTTGAGATTTATCCATTTTATGTAATAATTTTTGGTGTGTCATTTATGATACGTGGGAGTCCATTTAAAACCATAGCATAAGACCACTAGTCATAACTCATATGGTATAATGTTCACTTAAGACTTATGGGTTCACTCCCAAAAACGTCACATAACATACTAGTTCCAATTTTTGGAAACACTATAAATGGATCTTCCTTTCTCAATCCAAACCCAAAACATTTAAAAAATACACACATTAAATAATTTTCATAAAAATTAATTAAATATTTTTTTAACATGTCATTAAATTTTTTTCATGAATTTCTAAAACCATTTTCAAGATAGTTCCAATCATCAATTTAAAATATTCTTTTGATAGTCTCAAATAAATTGTATAATGAAATAAATATACATATGATCTAAAAAAGCATGGGATTTCACTTATAACTTTGATAATGGAAATACATAATTACACAAGACATGCCAAGGTGTGGAGATACAATGTCTAACATGAAATAATAGATCTTTCTTGATTAGCATGTAAAATGATAGTAAATATCTTTTATAAACAAAAGTTACACATAATCTATAAATCATTAAATGATAGACTAAGGGAAATTTCAAACCTTTTCATATAGAATTTAAAAGAAACGTCTAATCCGTTTAATTTCCTAAAACAAATTGATATTCATATATATATATATATATATATCATAAAATGATAAAATGAAAATATAATCAAACCCGTGGATAAAAATAAACAATCCACTTTCGAAACAATTACCTTAAATCCAGAACCCATATCTTATAAATTTTGAAAAATATAATGTTCTGTGGATAGATGTCATTACACAATCACACACACACACACACACACACATATATATATATATATATTCATATTTTTGTAAACAACACAAACTGATAACATTAAAACCCTTCAAACCATCGGTTTTAAAAATAAATATTTAAAATAATAACATTGATCACAGATATATTCTGAAAAAATATTGTTATACATATATATACATATACATACATTCATTATATACATGTATATCTTTGTAAAACAAAGATAATTGGATTAACAAAAATATCCCCTTAAATAATTTTTATAAAATTTATAAGAAATCATATTAATATAAATTTTAGACATAATTAACCCTTATATATCATAGGCTTGGGAAATAAATGATTTAAATCACAACCCTTATCATTTATTTCTCAAAATAGATAACCATATTAGTATATATATACATACACACACACACACATAGAGAGAGAGAGATATATATATATATATCATTGTAAAATGAAAATAACATCATATAATAAATAAAACATTTTTTATTTTTTGGATCAATGAGGGATGTTATCTTCTGGAATTACATCAAAAAAAATTGGTTCTTGGGAGGATGATAATGGGATTCATGGGTATGAAACATGGGATGTACACATAGATATATCATATCCCATGCTTCAATAAGTAAAAACATTAAAATAAAACTAAAATTAACCAAAGCAGAAGTGAACACAAAAGATAATAAGTGTGAAATGATAATATATTCGGGTTGATTGATTATATATATATTTATATATTATTCCTTACTATGGAAGCCGAGGATGGGGTTGAATAAAATCCTTATTATAAAGATGCCTTTGGATTAAATTAATACCATACATTAAATTATTTGAAGAAACTGATTCGAGAAGGGGTAGTTTCTCAAAGTGAATTAAATGGCGAAGAGAGGAAGATCAACAATTCTACTGGTACATGAAATGAAAATGGGGATGATGTAAATCTATCTATATTACAA
Source organism: Viscum album (assembly GCA_963277665.1). Taxonomy (NCBI): domain Eukaryota; kingdom Viridiplantae; phylum Streptophyta; class Magnoliopsida; order Santalales; family Viscaceae; genus Viscum; species Viscum album. The sequence continues at coordinate 158,053,842 of OY728138.1, forward strand.
TTAATATATTATTTATTCATATTTTTTATTTTGTGTCTCATGTATTCCCATTTCCCAAATTTCAATTTATTTTATCTTTTGTTTATTTCAAGCTAATTCATTTTTTTGTGTAATTTAAAAATATTATTATTTTTTATTACGAAATTATATATCAATATTATTTGTGAAAAAATTCAAAACAAAACATTTATTTTTCTTTTAAACAAACTAATTTATTTAAAATAACAACAATGATATATATAATAAAATAATAAAAATGATAATTAATATCATGTTTTTATATATAAGATAATGATATATATTTATAAAATATATAATTTATATTTTCATGTCATTAATATATTTATAAAACATTTCAATTTTTTATTGGTTTTTTATTCAATAAATTCATTTATTTTTAAATTAATATAATTATAAATATTAAAATGAAATTTGTATCTTTTTATACATTTATTAATTCATTTGATTATATTATATATATTTATAATTTAAAAAATTTCATAATTCTTATATTTATATTTTATAAAACATGTCACTATAATATAAGTAGTCCAAATTTATTTATAACAAATAACCTTAAAATTTTAATAAAATTAAATAAAATGATTTCACTTGAAAGAACATATAAAATTTTAATATTACAACATAAAATATCTGAGAAAAATAATTTTTTAATATACTCAAATTATGATGAAATAATTAACATATTATTTCTATCATCGCAAAAAAAGGATTAAATGCATTAATTAAAAACGTTTTGTTAAATAAGCTTTTGATAAAATAAATTTTATTATTTAAATAAATTTATAATTACTTTTATGAAAATGATCAAATAAATATTTCTATATTAAAATATTATTTTACACAAAATAATAATAAAAACTGTATTTTTTATTAGAACATTGATTTAAAATTAATTTGAAATATAACTATTTATAAGTGTTATTATTAATTAAAAAACATAATTTAAATTACAACGAAATGTATTAATAAAAAAATTACTCTGGTGTTACATACACTATCCAAATATTTCATAAAATAGCATATAATATAGAAATTAATATCAGGGGAACCCTACTACTACTTCACAATGGTGTTTTCACTTTTCCCCAACGTCGCACGTCCAGAAAATATCTCTCAAAAAGCCTAGCCCATAGACACCTTGGCGAAGCACCACAACATGAACCTCATGCAATACACCACCACATCTATGTAACCATAAGTAATCAAGTAGTCTATGGGAACCACAACATCCAATGTAACATGTATCATACCTCACGTATTATACCTCATTCACTCTCACCCCATACACCAAGTAAGGAACCTCAATCCTTCACAACCTAAACACATTACACTTATAATAGTCCTTATGAATCAAAATCTAGAATACATGTGTATGAAACAACCTAAAGACATTTCATACCACTACACATATATATAGGAAAAAAACATCGGGGCATTCAATAACTAGTAACTACCCAGAGAAGGGTATGGGGTCCGAGGGGGTGTTCAGCCATCCATACTCCCACCAGGATGTTGGGGAAAATATCATCAGTGCACAAAATCCATGTGGTTTCTATTTCCCTAACTGATACGTTAGTGTAGCATATAAAAACAAAAAATTTACATGATATAATATATCTAAAAACGACACTATGGGCATAACCTAGTCTTAGACTCAACTGCAAATTACATCTATCAAACTCCCAGATACCACTCCAAAGACCAGATATCCTATAATCATACATCCATTTAAAGAACTACATTATGTTATTTAACTCCTTTTAATAGTTTAAATTTATGTTTATAAATTTTTTAACTATTAATTAACCATTAATATTTTCCACATTACATTACATTAGCATCACAATGATGTTCCATTACCTCCAAGTGTAATATCCTGGTATTTCATGAGGTAGAGGTATTTTCATTTTGGGTAAACGTGATTACATTATTTTCTGTCTTAGACCCTTACATGAGACATGGGATAGTTGGTTTGATTTTGTAAAGAAGAGTAAAAACATGCTGAAGGATAATTGTAGACTAGGTACAGATCGTGTACTTGAAGCATATGTCTTGTACATCCTGTTTACAATTTGTAGTGGCAATTCACAATAAGTCTGATATTTATATAGAAAAAGGAAATTTGGAACTAAACGTCGGGTACTTGATGTACACGACATGTACTGGCCCGCCTAGATTTTTTAACAATAGTTAGTAGCCTTTTATTTTTTACGGACAAAATGTTTTATCTCATTTTTTAAACCAAGAACCATATAAATTTGTTTTTCTAATCTAGATGTCGATTAGACTCTGATTCATGAATGGTTTCTCTAATTGGATCTAGGTTGGTAATTACATGATTCCCTTTTAGTCATTCAAGATTCATTGAAAAAATAACTGCACTATTTGAATTTAGGCCCATATGCCCTCATATCCCATTCTTCATTCATTCTTCAGATTTCTCTCAAACTGAGATGAATCCAAATATGACACTAGATCACCTCTATAATCGAGATGAATAAGGTGGTTTATAATTTCTTTTATCTATTCGGCTGATTTTTGGGTGTTTAGTATTTTTTCCACCATTCATAATTTTCTATGTGGCCTCATTTTATGATTATACGTCTTTCCATAGGCTTAGTCGAACATAGTGAGGATTCTCATAGGATCGATTTTGGTGAATTAGCACCTATTTCTATTTTCCAGGTCACCGAAGGGGTTCTCATTATGGATTTATTATGTTTATGATTGATTAAACCACCCAAGGGGTGTGTCTCTAGAATTCCTTATTAGAGGAAGCTTTTTAATGCTTTGATATCATTGAATAACTATTTAAGAGATGTAATACCTCCTGACCTTGTTATATCATGTGATTCCATGCCTATTTTGATAGTTTTTCTTAATGGAAAAGGGTTATATGGGTGGTAATACCTATATGAATGATCAATGGAATGTTAAATTGTTTATAGGGAGGGTATGTAGAGACCCAAGACTTGAAGTACATGGAAATTGCATTAATTTTTGTGGAATACTGAATACATAACAAAAAAAGACACCAAATGACATTAATAGTTTAGTGTCTTTGGAAACATGGAACATAATCTTCTAATCTTGGGGAATGATCTTCAACATCTCCCATAAAGATATTCCTTTTTTAACCTAAAACCATTCTTTATATCCTGGGGAAAAGAAAAAAAATAAAGGGTGAGCTCAAATGATCTTTAAGGGTATGAATGTAGAAAATAAAACAAACCATATACATTTGAACATCAAAACATGAACATAAAGTTTAAACATCAAAATATTGACTTGTGAAATAAATATTGGTAGTACATAAGGAATAGATCATAAAGAAACATCAATAATGATAAAATAGCATGGGAATAAAACATTTAGTTGTGGAAAACCATTAATCACATGATATGATTTCCATAGTAGCCAAGGCATTGCTGCCAAGACCATCTTACTGGACAAAGTCCCTTTACGAATCGAGTTCACTCCTCATTCTAGTCCTGTATCACTGAACCAGATTAACTTACCATTCCAGCCATGTCTATCTCATGAGATATATATCTTTACCCAATGCATTGGAGGGAGATATATGTCTCACTCATCTCATAATGAAATCATTTTTACTCGTGCCACAAAATATAAATCATTAATCATGCCCTAAAGAATAAAATGGGTTTCATAAATATCATCCCATAATAACATAATCTATATAAATAAATGGATATCATTTCATCAATATAAATATCAGACCATGTATATAACATAGACATTATACTTGAAACATAATCATACAAAATAATGTCATCTTAGATGGAAAATAGTTTTGACTAAACACTTGAAATTAATTCTTGAGGAAAATATACTTTCTTCATTAAAATAATTTTATTTTCAAAAAATGTCATCCAATTTTAAAAGAAAATGATTATGTTGAAAATTATCATGAAATATTGTAGAGTAAGATTCATGAAAATAAGGCTTTATGAAACCATAAAAATCCTTTCATTCCATATAAGTAAAAAAACATTATCCTTGTACTTTTGCCGGAAAAGACAAAAAAGATACTCATATGAGAAATAAAAGAATGATTCCTTCCATAACATGTTTTAAAAGTAAAAAATTGGTTAAAATTACACTAAACATACATGAAATCATTTTTAGAGGACATGGACATGGATGATAACAATAACCCCAGTAAATACTTACGAATAACAATCTCGAATAAGAACGAGACTGGAATAGTTATATCTTAGAAAGATCTTTTTTGTAAATAAACTAGATAAATTATGTGTATTCAATATATGTTCACATAAATAGAGTATAAATACATCATAAGATTAAAAAATTTATTTCTCCCATAATCATAGAACCACATAAACAAGAAAGAGAAGATCAACCTAAAGAACAGAAATTGGGTTAAAGAAGTTCCCTTACGTCGTGTCTGACTTGACTCGATCGTTCTTTAATCTCATGAATAATAAACCAAAGTTAATTTCTAATTTATTAAAACCATTTTTCTAGTTTATTATTACTTTTATATCAATTATTACCATGTTTTAAAAACTATGTAACCATTTAAGTTAATAACGTTCATTTTGTCGATATTTGGTACTTAAGTCAAAAATGGACCTCTTATAATAACATGTTGTTCATGTGGTCAAAGGTTCATTATATACCGAATTATATGCATGATATATATATATATATATATATATATTATATTATATATATCCAAAATATACATGTATTTATAATAGAACATAAAATATGGAGGTAAGAAAAGAAATGCACCGTTTATGGAGACGGTAAACTGTACGTACGCATGAATGCTACATTCATTTCTATTTCTTATTTTAATGGAATTAAAACATAATGATAAATAGTTATATTATAATTTCCGTATAATATCATATATAATATAATTTACTAAATCCTTTATACATCCCAAGTAAGGCATTAATGAATCACATCACTTTGAGGGGGCGATAGTCTGCATTTCCTCAAGTGAGATTATCGTATTTATCCTCTATGGAAACCATAATGGATTTATATAATGGGTAATTAAAGAATAATAAGGATATAATAAACATAATATATATCATATATAAATATAGTTCCATCATAATTTCCATCATGAGAGGCAGTAGAAGAAAATCGAACAATCATCGCTTCGTGAGGTGTTAGTTTTCCATCCACAGAAACATTATGTTCTTCATCTATTATATAGAGGTGTGTGTAAGTGTAGTATGAATCCTTCTCCTAAAAACATCCTAGTATATTTTGGATACTGGTGTTGTTACAAAATAAAGTATTAAAAAGTGTTTAGGGGTTGGAAAAGTAGAATAAAAGAATACAATTTAAGAGAGAATGTTACCTTTAATTTGGGTAACTTCCTTTGGTTTAAACCAAAAAGACTTCTTGAAGTGACTTCTGACTAAGGTAAGGAATATAGGTGGAGTAGAGGTATTTAGGGAGATGAATTGGGAAGAGGTTGGTAGAGATAAATGGCTGGAGAGGTGTAAGTAATTGCATATAAATGGTCTCCTTTTATAAGGGGGAGGAGGGGATCTTTTCGAATGTGTGAAAATATTATTTTATTATAAACATATCATCGGTTTCAAAAGGACCAAAAATCATTAAAGATGAGGCTAAGATGAATCATGGTCGAAATAAAATCATCCAATCAGAATTGGACATGTTTTGGATCATATTTTAATCATTATAATCTTATTTATTTAAATCATTTATTAATGAGGTAAATACTATATCATTATTGTGTCATAAAGAATTTAATTTATTTGAGGTCTAAAATTAAAAAAAAAATGATCATTGAGGAAATATTATTATATTTCCAACGAATAATTATAGTATAAAATTTAATTTACATAACCCCTTATGAAAATTAATTACTAAAAGATATTTGTTAATGTTAATTTTGTCTTTACATTAAATTAATTAATCCAAATTGTCATTATCACTACCCAGTGGCTAAATGGGGTCCCAAAATCTACCCACGGATTCCCATGGTCATCCACTACATATCCAATAAGCCTAGAACAAGTGTTATGGTAATTTTGAATTATTATAATATTCTATTAACCTTAAATTACTATATTTACCTTTAACCGTGGTAAATAAAAGTCAAAAGATACTATTCAACAAAAATTATTTTCATCTTATTGAACCACATTTTACTTCTTGATAAAATACATGTATTTCAGATTTTTTAAATTCTATTCACAGAAGTGGTAAATTTTCATTTAAATGAACGTGTCAATTTTTTAACGACTACTAAGTGGTTTCACTATTCATCAAAAATTGATGTTTTTCCGAAAAATACCAAAAATTAATCCTAAGCTATATTTGATATTCATAATTCAAAAATGATATCTATTTTTCCTTGTTCAAAACATAAAAGTGGCATTAATTAATTTTAAAATTAATTCCCATTATCAAAACAAATAGCGTGTTTTTAAGAAATAATAACTATCAAAAGATCGACACTTGTTTATGTCCAAATTCAAAGTGAAATTAATTCCAATGACACAAATTGGATTAAATGGAAAAAATATATTCTTATTACACATTAAAACCAATTAAAAATATAATATAACTATAAAAATTATTGTGATTTAAAAAATTGTTTTTTTATTAAAATATATCGTGTTTTTACTATTCATTACAATATAAATGTCATCAGAATAATATGAAAATTTTATCCAACATAAATTTTTATATCCTTATTATAAAGAATAATTTTATTTTGTAAAATTGAACTTATAAAAAGGTCAAAAACAATATTTAATGTGGGTGCTCTATCAAAAGGTGGAAAAACTGTATTTTTTGAAAAAATCCTATTTTACCTGAAAAAATTACTTTTTTCTCATACCATGTTCTAGAAAATGTGTAATATGGATAATAATGTTATAAAATTAAAAATTTATTTAATAATATTCATTACAGATATTCAATAATAATGTTATAACAAAATACTATTGTTTAGTGAAACCCTGTATTGCGTACTACACACGCTATCGAGGAAAGTCACGATTGTGTGTACTGCAAGCCAAGTCTGGGTTTCATGTAGTTCAAGACTCCTTTTTCATTTCCCATAATAGAATCCAACCATATTTAATTTATACATAGAATATATATATCTATATATATACACTGAATGTTGCGTATAATAACTACCTTCAAACGAACTTGAAATTGTGTGTAACACGATCCAAGAATAGTATTGCGTATACTGCAAGATAATACGTTGTTGCATATAGCGCAAGATAATATTGGTGTAGTTTATATTAGAAGATATAAATGAAATTAAAAGGACTATATCTCATAAAATATCAGGGTATTAAATTTTACCCCCCATAAAATGAATTTCGCCCCCAAAATTCTTCTGGGTTACAAATGGTTTATTACTAGAGAGTTTCTTTCATAGAAACACACATAGTATAAAGGAATACTAAAACTTAATTTTAAAAAAGTAAAGTATGAAACCTAACGGTTACCCAAATTAAATCATCATTGGGTTCCCACATAGGAGATCATAGTTGAAAATATTGATATGGAGGAGAAATCTAACCATCGTGATCTGATATAGAGTCGTAGAGAACATGGCTATGAAAAAGAAAACTATCACAATGCCATAATTTTTTGATTTATCTATGGTAAAATTTTATTTATTAGATATTAGGAAACTAGGAAAACATTTTTGGTTTTCATGATCATTTCCTTAATGATGAAGAAGTTTTAATTTGAATAAATACTTACTTTATTTTGGTACAATATCACTGTTGTTCGTGCTTGAAAAATTTCCACATCATCTATTAATAAAATGAAGTTGAATTTATCTTCCGTGAAGTGGTAGAGGATCATGCGATAGAATGATAGGTCATTCCATCTGTCTCAAACATAATGTTAGCAACAATTATATACATATGTCCATCTATGGTGCGATTAATCAGATATTGTTCCAAAATGGACTTATACTTCATCTATCATCCTTATTAATAAAATGTAACTAGTTTCTACTGACCAGGGACTTCTTGTAGTCCATTGTTAGGCGATAGAGGCATGTCACGCTTCAGTTGTGGGTTCGATTCCCATAACCTTTTCTGACGCGACGGGTTTCCGCATGTCCTATAGGTTTTCCTTTTTCTAAAACTACATTATTATAACATCCCATCAATAATATCGAAAAAAAAATTCTATCCTTGAACAATACTATCATATGTCCAACATTATCCATTCCAATATTTAGGATAATCCAAAATACATATGTCCAATCTCATAGTATAAAGAAAATGATTACTTGGAAGGTCGCATAACAAGAACATTAATACCATCATTTATCCCCCATATATCAAAAGATATATATATTTTTGTCACATTCCAAACATGTGAATAACTTAATCATGTATTTTTTTGAAACATGAATTACCATAGAACCTTAGTGAAAACATGAGTGCTGTCAAAAGTTAACTCTTTCCACATACCAAAATCACAAAATTTCTATATAATCAAACCATGATATCACTTTGTCCTTATATTAATCATGAGCTCATGAATACTATCAAGAAATTTATTTTCTTCTTATCCATTTACTATGTGCATATCATATTCATTCCAAAATATTTGAATCACTTTTCATGGTTACCAGTACCATATTATTATAGAGAACCACAATGGACAAATACACAGATATTTCAATATACTATAAAAGTACCTTAACCACATTATTATTGAATTCCAATACATAATACCTTAAATCCATCCACTTCAATGATTGGCATTAAACAGGTCCTTCCTCGATTTAGAAGTAACTTCTTAGGTCTAGGCATTGAGTTGGGTAAATCCCATGTCCTCTACAGATAAGGCATTGGAGTCCATAAAAGTCTGTCACTCTATGACCCTTTTCTCCACATAGATAACATCCTCCCCTACATTTGAGGTATTCCTTAAGGTTATTCTTCCCTTTATTAGAAATCTCAATCTTCCTTTCTCTATTCTCCTCATCATGCGAACAGAAATAAAATTCCATCTTCCTCTTATTTTATGACTTAGGAACACAACTAATGATCACCTTATTAATCATATATCGAGATGACTGATTCGAAATAATCACAATATCTTTATATAAAGGCATTACATAATTATATTTATCATAGTCACCAATTTGAACATTGGAATAAATGTTAACTGAATTCCTTATCGTTCCCTCCATTGACTAAGACCAGAAACCATAGTGTAAGAAATAGTTAAAACAATGAGGAACCACATAATCATAAAAAGTCACTTATGGGATATCTAACTTATCAAAAATTATTTAATCCATGACACCTAAGGTTCACCATAGGTCATTAACGATCGTCAAAATAATTCTAGGACTCTAACCTATATGTATACTTAACCTTTGAGACATCCCTAGACATACATTAGAAATATCTCTAGGGATTTCACTGATGTTTTTTCATCCTAGTTTCCAAAAGATAACTAAACCTTTTTCTCTGATACCAACTATAGTGGTCTAGAATTACTTTCAGTGGACTATAATTGATACCTATCAGGGCACTCCATGTGTGGCTACACCGCCTGGGCGGGACACACCACCATCCCCAGTGGCAGAAATTTCCTCATGAAACCCTTGGGGCGGAGAGCCATGCTTTGTCCAGTGCTCACATGTGAGAGTTCCCAAGGATCAGATTCATTGCTGCATCCTTTTCCTATGATACCAACTGTAGTGACCCAAGACATGACGTACATGGACATTACATTACTTTTGCAGAATACTTAATACATAACAATAAAAGACACCAAAGGACTGTAATAGTTTAGAGTCTTTGGAAACATGGACCATAATCTTATAATCTTGGTGAAAGATCATCAACATCACCCATAAAGATCTTCCCTTTTTTTAACCTAAAATCATTTTTTATATACTGGGATAAATAAAACATATAAAGGGTGATATCAAATGATCAGTAAGGGTAAGCATGTAGAAAATAAAACAAACCATATACATTTGACCTTCAAAACATGATCATAAAGTTTAAACATCAAAATCTTGAGTTGTGAAATAATTTTTGGCAGTACGTGGGGAATATATCATAAAGTAACATCAATCATGATAATATATCATGGGAATAAAAAGTTTAGTTGTGGAAAACCATTAAGAACATGATATGACTTCCATACTAGTGAAAGCATTGTCGCCAAGACCATCTTAGTGGACAAAGTCCCTTTCTGAATCGAGTTCACTCCTTGTTACAGTCTTATATCACTAAACCGGATTGAATTACCATTCTAGACATGTATATATCATGAGATATAAATCTTTACCCAATGCATTGGAGGTAGATATAGGTCCCACCCATCTCACAATGAAATCATTCTTACTTGTGCCACAAAATATAAATCATTCATCATGACCCAAAGAATAAAATGGTTTTCAGAAATATCATACCATCATAACATAATCCATATAAAACAAACGGATATCATTTAATAATTATAAAAATCAAACCATGTAAATAATTGAGGCATTATACTTGAAACATAATCATACTAAATAATGTCATCTTAGATGGAAAATAGTATTGACAAAACACTTGAAATTAATTCTTAAGGAAAATATCCTTGCTTCCTTAAAATCATTTTATTTTCACAAAATAGAATAAAATTTTAAAAGAAAAGGGTTTTGTTGAAAATAATCATGAAATCTTGTAGAGTAATCTTCAAGAAAATAAGGCTTTAAGAAACCGTAAAAGTCTGTTCATGCCGTTTATGTTAAAAAAACATTATCCTCGTACTTTTGTCGGAAAATTAAAAAAAGTTCCTCGTATGGTAAAAAAAAATTATTCCTTCCATAACATGTGGTAAAAGTGAAAATTGGGTAAAAAGTACATTAAACACACATGAAATTATTTTTAGAAAACATGGACATGGATGATAACAATAACCCCAGTAAATACTTACGAATAACAATCTCGGGTAAGAACGAGATTGGAATAGTTATCCCTTAGAACGATCATTCTGTAAATAAAATAGATCACTTATGTGTATTCACTATATGTTCACATAAATAAATTATAATTAATTGATAATATAGAAAAATTAATTTCTCCCATAATCGAAGAATGACATAAACAATCAAGAGATGATCAACCCAAAGAACGGAAATTGGGTTAAGAAGCTCTCATACCTCGTGTCTGACTTGACTCGATCGTTCTTTAATCTCCTGTATAATAAACCAAAGATAATTTATACTTTCTTAATGACTTTTTTCAAGTTTATTATTCATTTTATATCACTTATTACCATGTTATAAACATTATCTAACCGTTTAAGTTAATAACGTTCGTGTTGTCGATATTTGGTACTAGAGTCAAGAAGGACTTCTTATAATTACATTTTGTTCATGTGGTCAAAGGTTCATTCTATCCAGAATTATATTCATGATTTTTATATCTTATATATAATATATATCCAACATATACATTAATTTATAATTGTACATAACATATGGAGTTAATAAATGAAAACCACCATTCCTGGGGACGGTAAGCCGTACTTACGCATGAACGCTACTTTCATTTATATTTCTTATTTTAAAGGAATTAAAACATAATTATACATAGTTCTATTATAATTATATTATTATATCATATATAATATCATTAAATCTATCTTTTATTCATCCCATATAAGGAATTAACGAATCACATCACTTTGAGGGGGCGGTAGTCCGCACTTCCTGAAATGTGATTATCGTATTTACCCACTATGGAAACCATAAAGGCTTGATATAATTGGGAAGTAAAGAAGAATAATGAAATAATAAACATAATATATATCATATATAAATATATTTCCATTATAATGGCCCCCATGACAGGCGGTAAGAGAAAATCGAACAATCATCCATTCGTGAGGCGTTAGTTTTCCATCCACAGAAACATTATGTTGTTCATCCCTTAGATGGAGGTGTGTGTAAGTGTAGTTCACGTAATTCTCAAAAAAACATCATAGTATATTGAGTATATTGGTGGTGTTACAAAATAAGGGATTAAAAAGTGTTTAGGGGTTGGAGAAGTAGAATAAAAGAAAACAATTCAAGAGAGACCGTTACCTTTAATTAGGGTAACATTCTTTGGTTTGAACCAAAACATCTTCTTGAAGTGGATTCTGACTACGGTAAGGCTTCTAGGGTGAGTATAGGGAATTATGGAGCTTAATTGGGAAGATTATGGTAGAGCTAAATGTCTTGAGAGGTGTGAGGAATTGGATATAAATGGTCTCCTTTTATAAGGGGGTGGAGGGGATCTTTTGGAATGTGTGAAAATATTATTTTATTAAAAAATTATCTTCGGTTTTGAAAGGCCCAAAAATAATTAAAGATGAAGATAAGATGACTCATGGTCGAATTAAAATCATACAATCAGAATTGAACATGTTTTGGGTAATATTTTAATCATTATAATCTTATTTATTTAAATCATTTATTAATGAGGTAAATTCTGTATCATTATGGTGTCATAAATAATTTAATTTATTTGAGGTCTAAAATTTATTTAAAAAATACCATCATGTATGAAATATTATTATATTTCCAATTAATATTTATAGTCACAAATATAATTTACATAACCCGTTAGAAAAATTAATTACAAAAAGATATTTGTTAATGTCAATTTTTTCTTTACATTAAATTAATTAATCCAAATTGTCATTATCACTACCAAGTGGCTAAATGGGCTCTATAAATCGACCCAATGAAGCCCATGGTCGGCCAATACATATACAATAATTTTAGGACAAGTGTTAAGGTAATTTTGAATTATTATAATTTTTTTACCCTTGAATTACCCTATTTACCTTTAACCGCGGTAAATAAAAGTCAAACGATACTATTCACCAAAAATTATTTTCATCTTATTAAACCAAATTTTACTTCTTCATAACTACAATGTATTTTAGATTTTTGAAATTAAATTCACAGAAGTGGTAAAATTTCATTTAAATGAAAGAGTCAATTTTTTAACTACCACTAAGTGGTTTCACTATTCATCAAAAATTGAAGTTTTTCAAAAAAATACCAAAAATTCATCCTAAGAATTATCTGATATTCCTAATTCAAAAATGATATCTATTTTTCCAAGTTCAAAACAAAAAAGTGGCATTAATTAATTTTAAAATTAATTCCCATTATCAAAACAAATAGCGTGTTTTTAAGAAACAGTAACTATCAAAAGATTGACAGTTGTTTATGTCCAAATTCAAAGTAAAATTAATTCCAATGAACAAAATTGGATTAAATGGTAAAAATATATTTTAATTACACTGTAAAACCAATTAAAAATATAATCTATCCATAAAAAGTATTGTGATTAAAAAAGTTGTTTTTAATTAAAATATAGCGTGTTTTTACTATTCATTAAAATATGAATGTTATCAGAATAATATGAAAAAATTATCCAAAGAAAATTTTTATATATTTATTCTAATTAATATTTTTATTTTGTCAAATTGATCTTATAAACATGTCAAAAACTATATTTATAGTTGGTGCGCCATCAAAATGCGGCAAAACTGTATTTTTTGAAAAATACTTATGTTATCCGGAAAATTAATTTTATTCTCATACCATGTTCTAGAAAATGTGTAAGATTAATAATAATGTTATAAAATTAAAAGTTTATTTAATAATTTTCATAATGGCTATTCCATAATAATATTATAACAATGTATGGTTGTTTAGTGAAACCCGGTATTGCGTACTACACACGCTATCGAGGAAAGTAGCGATTGCGTGTAACGCAAGCCAAGTCAGGGTTTCATGTAGTTCATGAATCCTTTTTCATTGAGTATAACATAATCCAACCATATTTCATTTATACATTGAATATATATATATATATATATACACACACTGAATGTTGCATAGAATAACTACTATCAAACGAACATGAAATTGTGTGTAACACGATCCAAGAATCGTATTGCGTGTACTACAAGCTAATATGTTGTTGCGTATAGCGCCAGATAATCTTGGTGTAGTGTATAGTAGAAGATATGAAAGAAATTAAAAATAATATATCTCATAATATCTCGGGGTGTTACATTCTACCCCCCTTAAAAGGAATTTCTCCCTCGAAATTCGTTAGGGTTATAAATGGTTTATTACATGAGAGTATATTTCGTAGAAACCCACATCGTATAAAGGAATTCTAAAACCTAATTTTAATAAAGTGAAGTATGAAACATAACGGTTACCCAAATTAAATCATCACTAGGTTTCCACATAGGAGATCATAGGTTAAAATATTGATATGAAGGAGAAATATAACCATCATGTTCTGATGCAAAGTGGAAGGGAACATGGCTATGAAAAAGTCAACAATCACAAATCCATAAATTTGTGATTATCTAAGGTACAATCTGATTTATCAGATATGAGAACACTAGGAAATCATTTTTGGTTTTCAAGATCATTTCCCTAATGTTGAAGATGTTTTAATTTGAATCAATACTTACTTCATTTTAGTAAAATGTCACCGTTGTTAATGCCCTGAACAATTTCCACATCATATCGTAATGAAATGAAGTTAAATTTTTCTTCTGTGAAGTGATACCAGATCATGCGATTGAATGATAGGACATTCCCTCTCTCTCAAACATAAAGTTAGCAATAATTATATATATATGTCCATCTATGGTGCGATTAATCGGATATGGTTCCAAAATGGACTTATACTTCATCTATCATCCTTATTAATAAAATAAAATTAGGTTCTACTAACCAGGGACTTCTTGTAGGCCAATGGTAGGTGATAAAGGCATGTCACACTTCAGTTGTGGGTTTGATTCCCACAACCTTGTCCGACGCGACGGGTTGTCGCCTGTCCTGCAGGTTTTCCTTTTTCTAAAACTACATTATTATAACATCCCATTAATAATTTCGAAAAAAAATTCTATCATTGAACAATACTAACTTATGTCCAACATAACCCATTACAATATTTAGGTTTATCCAAAATACATATGTCCAATCTCATAGTATAAAGAAAATGATTACTTGAATGGTCACATAACAAGAACATGAATACCTTCATTTATCCCCCATATATCATAAGATATATCTTGTTGGTCACATTCCAAACATGTGAATACCTTAATCATGTATTCTTTTGAAGCTTGAATTACCAAAGAACCTTAGTGAAAACATGAGTGCTGTCAAAAGTTAACTCTTTCCACATACCGAAATCACAAAATTTCTATATACTCAATCCATGATATCACTCGGTCCTTATATCAATCATGAGCTCATGAATACAATCATGCAATTTATTTTCTCCTTATCCCATCATTATGCGCATATCATCTTCCTTCCAAAATATTTTAATCACTTTTCATGGTTACCGGTACCATAATATTATAGAAAACCACAATGGACCAATACACAGATATTTCAATATACTATAAAAGTACCTTAACAACATTATTATTGACTTCCAATAAGTATTCCCTCTAATCCATCCTCTTCAATTATTGGACTTAAATAGTTCCTTCATCGATTTAGAAGTAACTTCTTAGGTCAGGGCATTGAGTTGGGTAATGCCCATGTTCTTTGCAGATAAGACATTAGACTCCATAGCGGTCTGTCAGTCTATGACCCTTTTCTCCACATAGATAACCTCTTCCCCTCCATATGAGGTATTCCTAAATGTTCTTCTTCCCTTTATTAGAAATCTCAATCTTCCTTTCTCTATGCTCCTCATCATGTAAAAATGCATAAAATTCCATCTTACTCTTATTTGATGACTTAGGAATACAACTAATGATCACTTTGTTAATCATATATCGAGATAACGGATTCGACATAATCACAATATCTTTCTCTAAAGGTGTTACATAATTTTTTGATCATAGTAACCAATTTGTCCATTGGAATCAATGTTAACTGAATTCCTTCTCATTCCTCCATTGACTATGAACAGAGACCATAGTGTAAGAAACAGTTAAAAGAATGAGGAACCACATAATCATAAAAAGTCACTTATGGGATTTCTAAATTATCAAAAATTATTTAATGAATGACACCAATGGTTCACTATAGGTTATTAACGATCATCAAAATAATTCTAGGACTCTAACCAATATGTATACTTAACCTTAGGGACATCCGTAGACATTCCTTAGAAATATCTCTTGGGATTTCACTAAAGTTTCTGCATCCTAGTTTCCAATGGTTAACTAAACCTTTTCCGTTGATACCAACTATAGTGGTCTATAATTACATTCAATAGAATATAATTGATACCTATTAGGGCACTCCATGGGAGGCTTCACCCCCTGGGCGGGACACACCACCATCCCTAGTGGCAGCCATTTCCTCATGTAGCCCTTGGGCGGAGAGCCATGCTTCTTCCAACGCTCACATGTGAGAGTTCTCAAGGATCATATTCATTCCTACCTCCTTTTCCTATGATACCAACTATAGAGACCCAAGAAATGAAGTACATGGAAATTACATTACTTTTGTGGAATACTTAATACATAACAAAAAAAGACACCAAATACTGTAATAGTTTAGTGTCTTTGGAAAGTTTGAACATAATCTTCTAATCTTGGTGAAAGATCTTCAACATCTCACATAATTATCTTTCTTTTTTTAACCTAAAACCTTTCTTTATATCCTGGGAAAAACAAAACATATAAATGGTGAGCTCAAATGATTAGTAAGGGTAATCATGGAGAAGTTAAAACAAACTATATACATTTGAACTTCAAAACATGATCATAATGATTAAACATCAAAATCATGAGTTGTGAAATAATTCTTGGAAGTACGTAAGGTATATATCATAAAGGAACATCAATAATGATAAAATAGCATGAGAATAAAAAATTTAGTTGTGGAAAAACATTAAGAACATGATATGACTTCCATAGTAGCCAATGCATTGTTTCTAAGACCATCTTAGTGGACAAAGTCCCTTTCTGAATCGAGTTCACTCCTTGTTCCAGTCCTATATCACGGAACCAGATTGACTTACCATTCTAGAAATTTCTATATCATGATATATAAATCATTACCCAATGCATTGGAGCGATATATAGGTCCCACCCATCTCATAAAAAAATCATTCTTACTTGTGCCAGAAAATATAAATCAGTCATAATGACCCAAAGAATAAAATGGGTTTCAGAAACATCATCCCATTATAACATAATCCATTAAAAAATGGATATCATTTCATCATAATAAAAATAAAACCATGTAAATAATAGAGATATTATACTTGAAACATAATCATACTAAATAATGTCATCTTATATGGAAAATAGTGTTGACAAAACACTTGAAATTAATTCTTAAGGAAAATATCCTTGCTAATTTGAAATCATTTTCTCTTCACAAAACACCATAAAATTTTAAAAGAAAAGGATATTTTTTAAAATAATCATTAAATCTTGTAGAGGAATCTTCATGAAAATAAGGCTTTATGAAACCGTAAAAATCTATTCCTGCCGTATAAGTTAGAATAATATTATCCTCGTACTATTGTCGGAAAAGTCAAAAAAGTTTCTCGTATGGTAAAAAAACAAATATTCCTTCAATAACATATTGTAAAAGTCAAAAAAGGGTAAAAAGTACATTAAACATACATGAAAAAATTTTAGAAAACATGTACATGGATGACAACAATAACCATAGTAAATACTTACGAATAAAAATCTCGGGTAATAACGAGATTGGAATAGTTATCCCTTAGAAAGATAAATCTATAATTAAAATAGATCACTTATGTGTATTCACTATATGCTCACATAAATAAATTATAAATACATGATAAGATAGAAAAATTCATTTCTCCCATAATCAAAGAATGACATAAACAAGAAAGAGAAGATCAACCCAAAGAACGGAAATTGGGTTCAGAAGTTCCCTTACCTCATGTCTGACTTGACTCGATCGTTAATTAATCTCCTAAATAATATACCAAAGTTATTTTATACATGATTAAGAACCTTTTTAAAGTTTGTTATTCTTTTATATCACTTATTACCATGTTATAAACATTATGTATCCATTTATGTTAATAACGTTCGTTTTGTCGATATTTTGTACTTGAGTCAAAAAAGACTCCTTATAATTACATGTTGTTCAAGTGGTCAAAGGTTCATTATATCCATAATTGTATTCATGATTTATATATGATATATATCATATATATCTAGCATATACATGTATTTATAATTGTACATAACATATGGAGGTAAGAAATGAAATGCACCGTTCATGGAGACAGTAAGCCGTACGTACGCATGAATGCTACTTTCATCTGTATTTCTTTTTTTAATGGAATTAAAACATAATAATACATAGTTATATTATAATTCTAGTATAATATATTATATAATATCATTAAATCCATACTTTATACATACCTCATAAGGTATTAACCAATCACATCACTTTGAGGGGGCGCTAGTCCGCACTTCCTCAAATGAGATTATCGTATTTACCCACTATGAAAACCATAAATTCTTGTTATAATTTGGAAGTAAAGATGAATATGGAAATAATAAACATAATATATATCATATATAAATATAGTTTAATCATAATGGCCACCATGACAGGCAGTATGAGAAAATCGAACAATCATCGTTTCGTGAGGCTTCAGTTTTCCATCCACAGAAACATTATGTACTTCATCCAATAGTTGGAGGTGTGTGTAAGCTAGTTTGAGTCCTTATAATAACAACATCCTAGTATATTGAGTATACTGGTGTTGTTACAAAATAAAGGATTAAAAAGATTTTTGGGGTTGGAGAAGTAGAATAAAATAAAACAATTTAAGAGAAACAATTACCTTTAATTTGGGTAACTTTCTTTGGTTTGAACCAAAAGGACTTATTGAAGTTCCTTCTGACTATGGTAAGGCTTCTAGGGGGAGTTTATGAATTTAAGTAGATTAATTGGGCAGAGGTTGGATGAGCAAAATGGCTTGAGAGGTGTGAGTAATTTGATAGAAATGGTCTCCGTTTATAAGGTGGAGGAGGGGCTCTTTTGGAAAGTGTGAAAATATTATATTATTATAAACTTATCTTCGGTTTAAAAACGTAAAAAAACATTAAAGATAAAGATAAGATGAATCATGGTCGAAATAAAAGCATCCAATCAGAATTGGACATGTTTTGGATAATAATTTAATCATTATAATCTTATTTATTTAAATCATTTATTAATGAGGTCAATACTGCATCATTATTATGTCATAAATAATTTAATTTATTTGAGGTCTAAAATTAAAAAAAAATACCACCATGTCGGAAATATATTTATATTTCTAATGAATATTTATAGTCGAAATTATAATTTAACTAACCCCTTATAAAAATTAATTATTAAAAGATTTTTGTTAAAGTCAATTTTGTCTTTACATTAAATTAATTAATCCAAATTGTAATTATCACTAACAAGTGGCTCAATGAGGCCCAAAATCGTCCCAAGGATGCCCATGGTCGGCCACTACTCATCCAAGAAGGTTATGACAATTGTTAAGGTAATTGTGAATTATTATAATTTTCATTTAACCTTGAATTACCCTATTTACCTTCAACCGCGGTAAATAGAAGTCAAAGGTTACTATTCACCAAAAATTATTTTCATCTTATTGATCCATATTTTACTTCTTGATAACAACCATGTATGTTAGATTTTTAAAATTCAATTTACAGAAGTGGTAAAAATTTAATTTAAATGAATGAGTCAGTTTTTTTACTACCACTAAGTTGTTTCACTATTCATCAAGAATTGATGTTTTTCAGAAAAATACAAAAAATTCAGCCTAAGATATATTTGATATTCTGGATTCAAAAATGATGTCTATTTTTCCAAGTTAAAAACATAGATTTGGCATTAATTAATTTTAAAATTAATTCCCATTATCAAAAAAATTAGCTTGTTTTTAAGTAACAATAACTATCAAAAGATCGATACCTGTTTATGTCCAAATTAAAAGTAAAATTAATTCCAATGACCAAAATTGGATTAAATGGTAAAAATATATTCTAATTAAACTTTAAAACCAATCAAACATATAATATAACTATATAAATTATTGTGATTAAAAAATTGTTTTTAATTAAAATATAGCATGTTTTTACTATTCATTAAAATTTGACAGTTATCAGAATAACATGAAAATTTTATCCAAAGTAAATTTGTATATCCTAATTCTAAAGAAAAATTTTATTTTTTAAAATTGAACTTATAAACATGTAAAAAACTATATTTAATGTGGGTGACCATCAAAAGGTGGCAAAACCGTAGTTTTTGAAAAATACTTATTTTACCCGAAAAATTTATTTTGATCCCATACCATGTTCTAGAAAAAGTGTAAGATGAATAATAATGTTATAAAATTCAAAATTTAGTTAGTAATTTTTATAATGGCTAGTCCATAATAATATTATAACAATATATCATTGTTTAGTGAAATCCGGTATTGCGTACTACAAATGCTATCGAGGAAGGCCGTGATTGCGTGTAATGCAAGTCAATTCAGGGTTGTGTGTAGTGCAAGACTCCTTTGTCGTTGAGTATAATAGAATCCAACCATATTTAATTTATACATTGAATATATATATATATATATATCTTTACACTCAATGTTGCGTATAATAACTACTATCAAACGAACTTGAAATTGTGTATAACACGATCCAAGAATAGTATTGCGTATACTAAAAGCTAATACAATGTAGCGTATAGTACAAGATAATATTGGTGTAGTGTACAACAGAAGATATGAAGGAAATTAAAAAGAATATATCTCATAAAATCTTGGGGTGTTACAGGGTATTCCCATATGCTTGTGTTTGAAAAATGTCAAGCCTGAGAGTGTATACTCATAGATTTTTCATGTCGATGTGAGTGGGTATACTCACATGGAGTGAATTTATTAAATTGATTGCTTTGAAATAATTTTTTGAAAGATTACATGGAATTCCCTCCATGGATCTGGAATGTGGTAGTTGAAACCTTGGGTTGTCTCGGCCAGTTTGTTCATTATTCTGTAAGATATATCACGACTTTCTACTATTTGGATCTAGCTTTCATGGGCTCACATAGGACATGTCACGACCATTCACCTTGGACCCTAACCAATACCTAACAGAGTTTAAACTAGGATTCCCCTTGGATTCAATGTGATGCTTGGGATAATCTCCTTAGATCAAGCCTTAATAGTTTGGATTTATCACATGGATGCCCTAGTATGTGACACCTTGGATCCTACCCTTGGGGTCTAATTTTCACTATAGGGTGTGGCCATGGGATTCTACAATTCACTATATAGTGTGGTTGTGGGTATTCTCACATCATTATACAACATGGATGTGGACTACTTGGTATTGATGGATGTACGACGTAACCATGAGGATTGTTTACTTTTTTCACTATTGCCTTGTTAGGAGATGAATCATTTACAAGGATCCTTGAGGGGTTTTTTGGTACTTATAGTTGATGTATATTTATTCCATGATCATATGAAATTACATTCCTGTATTATTTATATATTCTAGAACTTTTTATATTGCAGTTTTAATTGTATAGACCTGGGTGGTGGCCTATTGGGTTGTTTTTCTCACACACTGTTTGGGCCTCCTTGGGGACCATAATAGATTATATTGTTATCGGTGACGATAGGGGCATGCACCCTTGTACATGTTAGTGATCATGGCTATGGAGGTGGGGAGCATAGGAAAAATCTAAGGCTTGCGAGGCTATGAGATCTTTTTGTCCTTTTGGGCTTTTGGGATACTTGTACTACATTGTATTGCCATGAACAATTCTAGATGATTGATAGATAATTATACTATCTCCATAATTTTTTTATATGATAAAATTCATGTTATTGATATGTATTCTTGTCTTGTATTACATTCAGTTTACTAATATTTATTTTTCTTATTATATTTATTACATGTTGAATTCCACTATAATACTCTGGTAATGAGGTCCTAGTATCCCCACTGACTCCCCTAGGAAATCACTATTAGTCAGAAGCCTCTGGTTTTTGCGGTGATGTGTGTGAGGCCATGTGGCCAACCAGACTCAAGAAACCATTACGGGTGTCATCTGGATCTGGTATGTTACAAAGTATTATTAGAGAATGTTTTTTCTTGTTTTCCATACTGTTTGGTGACAATAGACAGGTATAAGCTGGAAATGGAGTTTGGTTATAAATTGTTCCCGGGAGTAGCTACCCCATGGATAGGTAAAATCCAAATTTCCTCAAATGGTTTTTTATTTTCATTTATTTTGATGGTTATGGTGGTTTTGATATCACCAGTGGGTGACACCATTGATTTCGTAAATCACTATTGATGAAATTTGGGGTTCTATTTCTTTTCTAACCTGATTAGATGCGAGTACACCACCTCATGCTTCCTATAGTCACATATTATAATCACATTCCAAGAATTATTCAATTATATCTAGGATGAATTAGATATTTTATGCTACTATGATAGTTGATGTGATATTTGTGCGTGTTGTTATGTTCTTTTGGGTGAATTATACACAAAAGAGTGAATTGATATTTCAATTAATAAGGAGTATGAGCCCTTATGGATTGGTAAATAATGCACCAATATAATACATGATATTTAAAAAAGGATCTGATATGTATTGAATACATGGGAATCAGACTATGGTTCATGACATGTTATGGGCCCTCCAGGATTATAATATGGTGGACTATAGGGTAAACATTTTGAACATGTGTACGTTAGTTGAAATTCAATGAAAACATGAAATGAGGGATAAAGACTTGAACAATACCTGAAATTTTTGTGGTTAAGAGGAAAAGTTTCTATTGGTTTTGTGAGTATTAATTATACAGTCTTATCTTTAGGAAAACTATGTGTGTTTGATTTGGTTTTAGGATGGTTTTGACCAGTCCGACATTTCTGAGCTGTGATCTTTGCTTATGTCACGAGGCCATTGTATAAATGAAAAATAATACTAAAGTTAAATGGTGAAGTGGAATGTTTTCAATTAATGGGAGCCATATGAAAACCATAAGGTGTATGGGAACCTTAGGTATTAGTTGGAGGACACCCATATGAATAAGCCTTTATATAACCATGGTATATTTGGGAATGGTTATGATAGTAAAATCTATTAATTTTTGAATTTGGATATTTGTTAAACTTTTAAAATGCTCAACTGGACCCATGTAGTTCAATTGAGGCATGCTGTTATATAACAAACCATTTTTGTGTTTATACGTTCTAAGGATAACCAATGTTATGGGGTTTCTTTGGATGAACACCGGTGGAATAAATGGGACCCTCAGAGGTCACCACTCGATTAAAAATGATTTAGATGCTAAATATATTGTTTATGATAGAATGTATTTCAATGAAAAATGTTTAAAGAGTGAGTTTTTATAACTAGTCTGTTATGCCTATGGGGTGTTGATTAAAACCATGTGCCTTGTTTATAAAATGGTACACGTATTTTTTTAAAATTTTATAAAAAGATAACGATTGAAATGAATTAATGTAATGGTTTTAAATTGGAATATGAAGTGGGGTCCTATTTTTGAACCCTCGAGGAAGGGTAGTTTTAAATGTTTTGACGAGATTACTTGAATCAAAGACATGAGCAATCATCCGTAGGATGATGTTTTAGATTTTACATA
Organism: Viscum album; assembly: GCA_963277665.1. NCBI lineage: Eukaryota > Viridiplantae > Streptophyta > Magnoliopsida > Santalales > Viscaceae > Viscum > Viscum album. Next base: position 158,077,580 of record OY728138.1, read on the forward strand.
TAAAAATTGGACATTGAGACTTGTGTTATTGTTTTTTCATGAACATGTGATGGGGGTGTTGATAATGATTCGTAAGGTGCTAGCATATGATGGGTAGCAACATTATAGCTTGTTGTCTAGCTTATCGCACTTAGCTTTCTGACATTGCTGTGATTCATGTTCTGTTGTCCCTAGTAGGTCATTTATTATTAAAGAGGAACCCCATGTTCAGAAGGGTGATCATTGTATCTTGAACCATGATATGAGAATGAGCCCCGAGGAATGATCAGTTCAGTATGTTAGACATGCCTCGAGCATGGTCACCTTCTTAGGAGGTCATGTGAACCTCTCTATTCATTATTAATGGAGGACATAGTAGGACTTAATATGAGTTAATGGTTGTACGAGATGATTTTCCATTTTATTTTGTGATCTCAGGGTTGTATGTATTGACATACACAATAACTGTCGAGTATATAATCATGTAACGAACCTTTTGATTTCAGATCAATCGCGATGTTGGTGATGGTAACTAAACTTTCAGGTTAATTTTGATGTAGAGTGACTCGGGCATTAATGTAATTTTTTCTAATACTCAGAAGGAATTTTTGGGTTTCAGGAGTTTTCACACGCTTGTTTCATGACATGGTGATCACGGTTTTTGGAAGGTCTCCCATGCATTGAGGGTGTTCTAGGTTAGAGGTTGAGAGAAGCTGGCCCTTCATCTCAACATCTAAGACACTCCAAGGTGGGGAGACTCACATCAGTTCTATTTAAATGTGTCTCTCAATGTAGAAGGGTCATATTCAGGGACCATTCTGATGTGGTTCTTTTCTACATGAATTCAGTTGATACTTTCAAGTATTGATTCATGTTGATGCTTTCTAGTAAGTACAATGTTGTTGCAGTTGATTGTGTTTGAAATCCTTGTGAAGCATCGTTGGTTATTGATGGACCTCAGTGGTTAAGCATGATCTATCCCAAAAATTCATTGGGATAAAGGCATTGTGGTAGGTTAAATGATGATTCATCGCCATGTGAAGCCAGTCTTCCTTTAGAAAGTTGTTAAATTGTGTTTAGGTAGTGTTTTTCGAGTAATAATTGAGAGCCTATTAGTCTTATATTCCTTAAAAAACAAGCATGAACACAATATTGGCATTGTCTTGGATGCACAAAGAGAGTGTCAGTTATATGCCACCGTACAGTTGGAAGAAGCTGGGCTAGTTCATGATCTTTTTCTATGTTGTGCACTGGATGCGTGGTTTTAGATGTATCCTAGTTAATCCTGAATGATACTTGGGTTTCTGTGTAGGAAATCCTTATATGGACTCATGGATGCCTACCACATTCGTTGACATCACCACCAGATATATTCCACTCTGTGTTTAGTCAATATTCTTATGTGGACTTTTGGTTTTTTTATAATATCTCACTTATAACGAGGAGTAAGAGCACCTGGGGGTGTTCCTTTGACTATGGGTTAATGAATATGATGTTATCCTAGACTTATAGTCAGGCTCAAATGTGATGCTTAATAGTAGTTAATGATTCAAGCTGTATGGATCTAGATTGCGCTTTTTATTGTGTTGTGACATGACCTTTTAAATGATCACGGGATGGTTTGATAAAGGATAATCACTAGGATTCAGGTATGGGATTAAATGAATAAGATCATTGTAGGTGCGTAGCGCCTTGGGAGAAGGTGTTGGGTTTCTGTTGAAACACACCAGCCTTTTATGCTTGATATTTTTGAGATACATCATCCAGTGATGGTTTGACCCATTATACTTCTAATTCCTTTTGTATGGTTCGAGTGGACCAATTTTAACACTACAAAAGTTTAGGGTAGGTGTTGTGTGAATATACCGAATTTATTTCAAGGGATGATTACAAGACCATTTTTTGATGAGGTCAATCAGGGTTCGACCATTCTTTGTTATGTGTCCACTTATATGATGTCAGTTGTGTTCATGTTTTCTTAGTTAAAGGAAATCACTCTAGTAGCATCACTGGATTACTCAAGGACATGATTTGTGCGGTTTTTCAATGGTGGATGTGTTAGGATAATGATACTGTATGTGTATTTTTTTGATATGTTTATGAAGGATGCTCATTTCTTATCAATCGAGGACACCATTAGTGTTGATGATATCAGAATTTTGTATATCGTAGAGGTGGTTGACTACATGGGGTCACTTGAAATATCATTTTGGATAGAGAGCCCCACATTTCAACTTTTTTATGGATGATTTTTAGTAGGGTATGGGTAAATAGGTGCTTCTGAGTACAACATACCACCCTCAAACTGATGGCCACTCAGAGCATATGATACAAGTGCTAGAGGACACGAGGAAAGAATGCATTCTAAATTTTGGGGGATCTTGGGAGAGGAACATTCCCTTGGATGAATTCCCATACAATTACTATTATCAGGAGATGATACTGATGACACCTTATTAGAGTTCATAATACAGGACGTGCCTCTCTCCCCTGGGTTAGTTGGAAGCAGGTGAGACAACTTTTCTAGGACCGTGTATCATGTAGGAGACTTTTGAGCAGGTCTAGTTGATACCGAAGTAGATTTCTAATACACAGTCTCATCAGAAATCATACTCCAATTTCCATAAGAGAACCTATTGAGTTTGAGGACAAGGATCGAGCTTTCATTTAGGTTTCACCAAGGATGGTACACATGAAGATCATAAGATAGGGTAAAATTTCACTAAGATATGTTGAGCCGTTCGAGAGTCTGGAGAGATTCGGGTCGGTTGTCTGTATATTTCAGTTACCACAGAGGTAACGATCTATACATAATGTCTTCAATGTATATCAGTTGATCTGTTATCAGTCATACTCGTCCTACATTTTTCAGCCTGGGGAGGTTGAGCTTCATGTTGATGTGTTCTTTAGGAGCATCTGATTTGTATCGTTGCGAGGACCACAAAGCTTCACCAAGGAAGGTTAGTTACTCTAGTATGGGTGTTATCGAATCATGATAGTTTATAGGAAAATAGATGGGAAAGGGAGGCGGAAGCACATGATCTGTGTAAAAAGTTGTTCTTAGACAAACCCTGGACACCCTTTAGAGAGATATTTGGGGACAAATTGCTATAAGGGGGAGATTGTATGATCCCATGTTTTCAAGATGTATATTAATTTTTCTTTCATGTAAATGGGTATAATTTTCTTTTTGTCTTAGAAACTAACTCTATCCATGGGAGGGTTGGGTTATTTTTGGGATAGAAGAGGAAAAATAGGCTAAAGGATGGATAAATTCAAGGTACAGTATGTGTACTTGAAGTAAATGTCATGTATTTCATATTCACAACATTTAGTGGAATTTGACAACACGTTTGGGATTTTATGTAAAAAAGAGAAAATTTTGATGTACACTTATCATACTAGCAATGCGGATTTTTTAAATAATAGGATACCTCTTTTTTTTACAGACATAATGTTTTATCTTGTTTGTGAACCCACAAACCGTATAAATTGGTTTTTCAAATTTAGATGTCATCCAGAGTCTGATTCAACTGTGGTGAGTCTCATTGGAACTGAATGAGTAAGTACTAAATTCTTTTTTAGTCATTCTTGATTCTTAAAAACAATGAATGAGCTATTTGAAAATATGATCATATTCCCTAGTATCACATTCTTCATCTGTACTTTATATTTCTCTAAATATGAGATGAATCATGACTTGATAATGGAATAGTTATCTACTACCATGATGAGCTAGGTGGTCTACACTTTCATTCATCTTTTCAACAACTTCTTGGGAATTTGGCCTTTTAACTACCCATCAAAATTTCTTGCGAGGCCACATTTTTTGAGCATGTGGCTTGACATAGGATTATTCAAACCTAAAGAGGATGCTCGTAGGATCCATTTATGTGGGTTTGAAACTGTTTCTTATTTCAAGGTCACCAAAGGTGTGCACCTTGTAGATTTAACATGTTTATGCTTGTTTAAACAAGCCCATGGGTGTGTTATCATTATTTCCAAGTTAGAGGAATCATGATAATGGCTTGATAGCTTTGAAATAATATTTATGAGATGTACTACATCTTTTCATTGTTATATCTTGTTATGTGATGCCCATTTTGATTGTTTTTCATAACTAAATAGATATTATCGATGTGTATACAATTATGAATTATTAATTGAATTTTGAATGGTTTATATGGGAGGGTAAACCCATATTCTCATGTTTGATAAATTTATTGCATGAGTGAGTATACTAAGGTCATGTGCATGTTGATTTGAGTCGGTATACTCACGTGGAATGAATTTTTTAAATTTACTTATTTAAATTAATGATTTAATTGATTCCATGGACTTCTCTCCATGTATATGGAACATGGCAGTGGATTCCTTGGGTTGACACTGCACATGTGGTCTTGATTCCATGGAATGCCTCTATCCTTGATACCATGTGGATCCATCTAGCATGGGAACACATAGGAAATTCCATTTCTATTCCTCTCGGACCAGAACAATTGGCTAACATTATTCCCATATGGGACCCCATGGTAATCGATTGGATGCCTTCAGGTAGATCCTTGGATCTATCCCTTTGTGGACTAGTTTAATTACATGGATGCCTTGGTATGTGACACATTGGATCCTCCCCGTGGGGTCTACCTTTTACAATACATCATGGCCGTGAAATCCTACAATTCACTATACATCATGTACACGTGTTTTATCACATCTCTATATAGTGTGGCTATAGATTATTTGGTATTGATGAATGTACATCATGGATGTGACACTTGTTTTTTTTCATAGTTTCATTGTTTGGAGATGACTCTTCTATAGGGATCCTTGAGGGGCTATTTGGTACTTCTAGTTATAGTATACTTATTCCATGGGCATACAGACTTACTTTCCTTATTTCCTTAAACATTCCAAATCATTGTATACTACTGTTATAACTGTAGAGACTAGGTGGTTGCCTACTAGGATGTTTATCTCACACAACCTTTGGGCCACCTTGGGGTCCCAAATAGATTTTATGGTTACAAGTGATTATAGGGGAAATTTCCTTGTTACTTGTTATTAATTTTTGATTTTGAGTAGGGGAGAATATGATGAATTTAGGGATTGTGATGCTACATTAACATTTTGGTCTTTTGTTCTTTAAGGATACTTGAAATATATTGTATTTCCATGATATATTCTGGATTTTTTTAGATACTAATATCATCATCATAAATTTGTATATGATACACTTATGGTTATGGATATGTATTCCTGACATGTCGTACTTTCAATTTACAACTATTTATTTTTTATCCTCTATTTAGTGTATGTTGACTTCTATTGTGATACTATGGAAATGTGGTTATAGTATCCCCACTGACTCACATAGGCCCCCACTTCTAGTCAGTAGCCTTTGGTATTTGGGGATATGCACTTGAGGCCATGTGGCTAACCAAACACATGGCACTACTTCTGGTGGCATCCAGGTCTGAAACGGTACACCGCGCATACGAAACCCGAGTTCACAACTTCTCAAAATTATAACCACAACATTCCATCCCAACAAGCTCTCAACCCATGTGTTAAAAATTTATTCATTAAATAACAACATTAAATTTCATATTACCAGGTACTATAACTAAACATCCTAATATAACAAACAATGTAAACTACTAAGAACAAATGTCTACCTCCAGTAATTGGGAAAGGAAGGTAGAAAAACAAAAAACCTATCCATCACCCAAACAATATATTATACTAGAAACCAACATTTATATCAATGGGAAAACCTAGATTAAACTGATTATTTCATCCCTGATGTCCTCCACAACATACACATGCATATACCAATGCATCTCTCCACCGCAAGCATCAACTACTACAAAAAAGGGTATCCACACCCCAGATACCACAAACTCTTTCTAGGATCATCCATCCTAGGATCACATCACATCCAAGATTCTAGTACCCATAAACCACAACAACCCTCTAGGCACATATCATATCACAAGAAGTAAAAAAAACATAGCAATACAGAACTTTTCTTTAAAACAAGGCATTCAACCTTCACAAGACCACGAGCTCTCACAGCTCCAATGAACAAGCTACTCGACCTTTACAAGTATGCGGGAGACTCATTCCTTACAAAGGAATTATATACTATTAAATAACTGATTTATATTTCATCTGTAATTAACCAATTTATTATTTATAGGCTCAAAATATGGAACACATCATCTTCAAGATATCACATGATGTCATAAATTAAATAAATAAATAATTTAACATACATATAAATCTTTTTTCAACAACCATCACCATGATATATGTTCCTTTAAAAAAATATTAAACATACATAATTGTATCAATTAATTATCATTGAATTATAATCAAAACATAATACATTATACAAGACTCTTAAATCATTTTCCAGTTAATTATCAATTAATTACGTAATTACATTCCTTACCAATTTTACATGCTAATCCAAGAATAGAAAGAAAAACAGAGATATCACACTCTCTTGAGAAACAGGCGGTCTACTTTCATCATAGTGAAAAACAAAATCATCACCATGGGAATGATACAAATTCATTAATCTGGTTCAAATAATTATTTTATTAATTTCAGTACAATCCATGGGATAAATCATTCATAATTTATTATTGTACATATATAAAAGAGAATAAATGAATCCCATACATCAAATGGTGTTGAATGTATGTTCACAAGAATATCCCTCCCAACAGATCATCGACTACCCTACCACATGAATATAAGTCACCTTGGATCACCATATATTGGGGACACAATCCTGGTGATTAATTCACATGGAAGGAATCTCCAAAACTCTTCAAAGGGAGGCACTGGAAGCTGAAAAATGAGAGGTACCAATACAATCATAGGTTTTGTGAAAAAACATGAGTTGTTGAAACATTAGAAAACATCCAACATCATGGAATTACATTAGGTTTAATACCCTTTAATGTTTTGTAATCCTTGGGGTTTAATTTGAATAAAAAACACATCACCTTTTCATTTTATTTATTTTAAAGACGGATTTATTACACATATTGAAACCAAATTTCACATTGTGTAAAAGGTTTACATGTTGTGTAATATCTATTCTTCCATCTTTTAAAAGTCGAACACCTTCAGAAATCCTGCGAAGACATCTGTCTTTAGAAACATGTTAAGGTTTGATCCACATGGATCTGATCCTTTACATTAAACAGCTCTCAAAATATTCTATTCCTTGAGAATCCAATACCAACATTGAGAGGAAAATAAAAGGGGTCGTATGAATTTCCACCCAATGAGATACCTCTCATGGCTCTCACCACCACATGTGATTAACCACTTCATCAAAGGAATACTATGAAACACACAACAACCAAAAAATTCTCCTACAAATAGTCCCAAAGAAGATACCTCTAAAGAAAGAGTATGACACAGAAAACCTTAAGTGAAATTCATATCATAACCCATAAAAGTTCTACAACAACAAAAAAAATCAACATTATAAGAGATGAGGTAAAAATCAGAAAACATGAGGTACTGAGCACATATCAGAAACTCACATTTCTAGGTACTCTCTTCTATGCCACTATGCCACCACAAGACATGAACCAAGGGTAAAACACACTAACACAACACCTTTTCTGGGATTTTCTATATCTATATAGTCCACTCTTCAAATGACTCATAATCGTCAACATTGATACCACCCAAATACATTGTGTGAGAGTCTCCATGAAGATAATTATGGAGCAGCAATATGTGAAAAACATAATGAATCTAGATCATCTATTTGGAAAGTTCTATCTGATATTCCATGACTCCAACATGAGAAAACACCATGAAAGGCCCTACAAAAAAGGAAGAAAGCTTAATCCCTTATCCATCAAAACCTACAATGGGGAGTCACCTTTAAGATGAAATTATCCCAAATATTAAACTGTAAATGTATCCTCCTATGATCTAAATAAGATTTATGGCTATCCTAGGATGCATTCATCCTATTGTGAGTCACATGATCCATCTCAATCATATATAGTTTCAGTTTCAGATTTCCTGACTCTCAGACCGCACAACAGCACAATGGTGAATTGAATAATCAGACACACAAGGCATAAAATGGATCCATACCAACGGTGGAGTGAAAATTATTATTATAAAAGAACACTTCCAAGGTAATGTGACTCATCAATGATCCTCCAAAATCTAGGACACAAGAATGATACATTTCTTCCAGAGTATGGATGGTATGATTCGTCTGATCGTCTGACTATAGATAAAATGTAATTATAAAGAATATATATGAACCAAAAGATGCTGGAGACCTCTCAGCCCCAAATAGGTAATACAAGGATCAAAATTATAATCCTAGAGACTTTTTGGAGTCTCACTACCTTTTGCAAATACTTCCTCGAGAAAACCATTACTAAGATCAACTACTTAATAGCTATGTCGTTGGATGAGTTCACCTAAAAATACACCACCACCCATATAACATTATATCCACCCTATGATAAAGCTGTTATTGTAAAAAAAATATTTATAATGCATCCCACTTCCACTATGAAACATCTAATGGAGGGAGAAAACCACCAGGAACATGTTTCTCAACATTCACTCTATAACATACCCTACATACATAAAAAAAGTCATCTCATCCTACAATTGAAATAGTCAATGACATTTGTAATGAAAGTATTTGTACCTCATGTGCCAAAGAATTGAAAAGTTTAGGTGATATGAAAGAGTGTGTCTCTCCCAGATAAAACAATGCATGCCCCTATGTAGAAAATAGGAAAATTGTACCTCGAACAACTTCTAGCTCACCTAGCACTGGAATATCAAAAGCATGAAGCTGAACATGACCTGATGAATATACTTTCTAACCATGATGATGACCACCTCCATGGATTCAATATGATCTATATGGATTTGGAGCATCCTTGGTCCATCTTCTTTATGCCCCATCCACTCTCTTCTGATCCCAAATTGGAGAAACCTGCTACTACTAACTCGGTCGGTACAACCTCAATGGAAGAGCATAATGTGGAATGACTGGTGAATGCTGACTAGTCAGAACAATTAGGCACTCTCACAACTGATGACCTTAGATTCCAATAAATAAACATGCATATGAGCCCTTGTAATAGGACCGAGATCCACTTCTATTAGAGAAATGTGACTTTGAGGGATGGGACATACCCATGGAATATTGGAATCTCTTATATCCTGACATCTAGGAACCCTAGAACACAACTCTACTTCATGAGGACTCATGAAGACTCCCCTATTACAATGATCATGTTCTAGATACCATCCTATTGATGAATACTTTTCTTTTAGGCACCAAGAGATACATATTCAGCAAAAATAGGGTGACATGGTGATGGATCTTTGGATGAAAAGCCTCATGCAAATGCCTCACCTTATCCTCATTATCTAGAAATAGGTCTGAAGCCCAACATAGATGATTACTGACATGGATCCCAAACTCTAAAACACATGATATTAGCTATAAGAGTGTAGAAACACCTAGCGACTCGCATCCTTTGTAGTCATTAAAGGAAACTCAACCCTTAACTTGGCTCATAATTATTCCCACGAGACTGAAAACTCCACACAATCATTGAGGAATAAAAACCACCACTGGATCACTACCCCGAAAAACATCATCACAACCAATGATACCCATTGATCCTTCCATGAAAGGGGTAGAATAAAGGATCTTTCAAACTCCTCTAACCTATCTTATGTGACTACATCTAAAATGAATCCCTCACACCTCTATAGACTATGGCACTTAAACTCTCAGAATTTCCTTCTCCATGTTTTATCGTAGTCTACAACTACTCTTTGGAGATCTGCTGGCATAACCTGCTGAACATATTCAATGAGAAACTGATGAGGACATGGACCAAGATCCGTTCTTATAAAATAATAAATAGTTAGATATCATAAACCTAGAATATGGAAGTCATTAATATTAATTAGTTTTATCTTTTATACATTTTAGTATAACATATCCCAAGATCTACCCATAAAAACATTTGTGAATAGAATAATGATACATGTTACTTTCCTAGGTCTCCACAATACAACCATAATAACTTTATTTAGTAGTCAATATAAGCTTAATATTACATAATTCATTTTATATGGTGGGCTAAATTCCAGTGACTATGTTGGTCTCCCATGCTTAGAGTGATTTGTAATCTTATTAGACACCATTTCCCTAACATTCCACACAACCTCACATGTTCCTATGTCCCAACATTATCTTATCCCTCAACAATATAACTAATACCACTCTATCATGACCCACAACAGAAAGTATACCCCTCTTGGTCCAGGAATGGTAGAAGAGAGATAGTGACACCTGAGTGATTCCTCTAGTCGGCCCTGAGTTTGTGATTATCACCCAGGGTATATTAAACAAAAATGTGAGAGGGGTTACCATCAAAGAGAACACATGAAATAAATAGATATATAAAAGACATTCATCAACCAAATAATCCTCATAATTTAATATAAAATAAATCCCATGTTCACATATGTAATGACATTTAATAACTGATACAACTGCAAGTACTAAAAGAAAAGTGAGGATAATAAAGACCACAAATCCCAAACATATCCTCCTGATCCCCAAGATATTAGTAACAAGCATGTTCTTATGTCTTCTCCAACTAACCTATGTAAATAGTTTAGATATATATTCTGTGAGTATAAATGTATACTCAATAAAATCCTCCATATATCATCTCATTATAAAGATAAAGAAAGCATGCAAAAGAATAGTGAACAAAAAGTAAATCTAAATCATCACTTAAACTTTTATACAATGTTCCCATCCTCACCATTGATACCCTAACCAATTATCACATATAAGATCATATAATATAATAAATAATATCAAGGGTACCATTATTCTACTTGCCCATGGTTTTACACTTAGTCTCAACATCACACATGCTTAGCATCTCTCTCCAAAGGCTAGCTAGTATACACCTATGCGAAGAAGCACAATATACACCTCATGGATAAAACAATGTCATCCACATAAAAAAGTAACCAGGTAGTTTTTGAGATCCACCACAACCCATGTAACATATATCATACATCAATTATTGCACCTCAATCCATCACAACTGATTCACCATGCATGGAACCTTAAGCCATCATATCCTATACACATTACACCTATAGTAGTCCTTATGAACATTTATCTAGAATAAATATATGTGAAATAACTAGAAGACATTAACTCCCTCTACACACATATATGGAAAAAACTAATTCTCATGCCTAGCAGCACAAGTAACTACCCTGAAAAGAGAGTGGGGTCAAAGGGGGTGGTCAACCATCCATCCTCCCACTAGGATGTTAGGGAAAACACCCCCTAGTACCCATATTCCCCACGACATCAGTTACCCAAACAAAAAAGGATGATTAGTGTATATACACAAGAAATTTACATGATATAACATAGCTCACAACAACACTATGAAAATAACCAATTTTCAATCTCAACTACAGGTAATGTCTGTTCGACTCCCAACTTGAATTGCTATGATGAAATATCTTATGAACATATGACCATTTAAAGTGTTGTGGTTCACAATGAAAAAATACCAGGAATGTGAAACATCTCTTATACTTTCTTCCAACAGATTTCTCTAGATGGAAGCTAGTTTGTTGTTATCAGTGTGGGATGTATGATCATAACAAGAAATTATTTCATGTAATATTAGTGTAATTACAACTAGTATAGATTCCTGAGACATCATAGGAAATATTTTATGTACTCTTCACAATGATTTATAGTAGTTTCCACTCATACCATGGGTTCCTAGGTGTTGTCAAAGTCATCAAAGGGGGTAGGGAATTATTTACCAGAAAAATGGGATCCTTATTCTTCCAAAAAAAAGATAGAGTGTTGATTAATAAAGAAATTTAATGTAGTTGAGCATGAGGCATTGGAATTAGAGGTATGAATGACTATCATTCGAAGTATGGTATTTATTTGTTCATTTATGGGTGTGTCTCTTTTTAGAGTGGTACATCTCATTCATTAACCTCATCTAATGTGATTGATTCCTTTTTACAAACTTAAAAGTGGATTCATTATTTTTAGATATCTATACTAATTTTTGTAAAGGAAGTGATTAGGGATTTATGTACTTTGAGTTCCACATGGTTGTTGTTGATGGTAAAGGTTCTTTGGGATTTCATAGTTCTAGATAAAAACAACTTTGTCCTTATACATGGCATTGAAAAAACATTGATTGTAAAATATTAGATTCAATACATACAAATTAGGTTTTTATTTATCTTTCTATTTTTTTAAAACTCACACATTTTAGATTGAGTTGGATCAATGGTCAGGAAAATAATATTTTATTATTCCAGTGGTAAGATATTTTTCAGGTCTCTTCTCTAATATGTTTCCTAATTCAATCGAATGGAGTTCTGGTGACCATCTATCTTAAATGGTATATAGGAACTATGGGGTGTTTCTAAATGATTTATATGGGTCACCGCCTCTATTGGAGGTAGATTTTACCATCAACCACCTCCATGATATGATCCATGCCATTTTTATATATTTTTGAACAACAATTCCTGATATGATGGAATTAAAGATCCAGTTAGAAGATCTCAAGAGAAAGGGATTTACAGACCAAATCATTTAACAATGGATATAACCCATGTTCTTTAAAATGATATAATAGGAAATCATTCACCATTTTAATGATTTCTAGAATATCAATGAAGTGACAGCCAACAACAAGTATCGAATACCTATGATTATTTATTTTTTTGAAAATCTCAAGGGTTCCATTGGTTTTCAACAATACAATTGCGGTCAGGGTACCACCAATTGATAGAGAGGGAATCATGAATTCCCAATACCAATATAAATTGGTGATATAGGTATTATGTTTACCTAGTTATGCCTCTGTGTTTCACGAATTCCCTTATGGTCCTTATTTCCTTGATAAACCATATTTTCATTAGTAACATGAGTCCTTAATAGTGGTATTCATTAATGATATCTTGGATTAATCAATGATGAACATATAGTCTATTTTGATGTTGTTTTTAGAACATGAGGGTCTATAGACTTTATGTGATTTTATCCACATAACAATTTTCGTACATGAGGCGGATTTCATAGGACATGTGATGTACGAAAGATGAATATGAGTAGACCAATAGAAGATTCAGGATGGAATATATTTGTATAGACAGAAGATAATATTTTAGATTCCATGGTTTATGAGATTTGTATGAAATTATATTCATTTTTAATAGGATTTATCTAGGATAGAATTTACATTGTCGAATCTAACATGAATGGGTGTGAAAATAAAATTTAGTGGTGAATTCACTGGATGATTTGAGGAGTTAAAGTTGAAATTGTCTTTAACTGTACTTTTGTTCGTTTTAGATCAATAAAGGGTTACTTGGGGTACTATAATGCATCAGTAATTGGGTTAGGGTGTGTCTAGATATAGGGTGACCACACGTTTTCCTAAGGATTGATTTAGTGATCCCATTATGAAAAAAACTACACCACTCAGTATCATGAATTAATAGAGGTGATTAATTCATTGAAAATGTGGTTCCCCAACCATTTTAGGGATAAGATCACGCTGTATTCTAGAAAAATATGTATGAATTATATCAGAACCCAATGATATCTGAATATTAAATAGAGGGTGTCTGTAGATTATCTGTATAGTTTTTATATTTATATGAACTAAAAAATGGGAAAGGGGAATTTGGTAGATGACACACTATGTAATGAATTATCAACACATGCAGTGATAGACTCTATGAAATAATGGTGTTTTATGAGGTTGTTCACTAAGCTTTATTTCTAAGTGGAATATGAGGATGAATGATTAATTTTGACTAGTTTATATAATAAATTCATATTTGGTTATTATATTCACATTAGACAGATCTAGACCAAAATTTCTAGTATATTAGAGGAATATTAGATTGTTGGTGGAAAAATCAAGTGATTTTTCTTGGTCTCTCGTTATAATTATCTATTTTTAAAAACAATTGGTAGTTCCTTTAGATTTAATTTTGGAATTTAATTTTTTTGGTCACCACTATAGTTAGGATACTCACCTCGGGAATGCTAGTATTTTTTATAATACTAGTCACTAATTTTTGTGGCATTGTATGAAGCAATTGATTGTCAATTTTATGTTAATTTTCGTAACATGATAGAGAATAAAAACATACCACCATATATTGGATGAGTTTTTGTAACCTATACTTATCCAAATTTTGAAATGGGATGATCTCTCTATGGAATTCCTTACTGTATTAACATTATATCCTAGATGGAAGGATAAATTTGTGGTTATAAATGATAAACTAATGAATTCATCACATTTCAATTTTATCATGGTGTCAATGAATTTGGATAATCTTATATAGCTTTACATTAAAGTGGATATTTGGCTTTGTAGTGTGACTTTAACAATTGCTATTGAGTGATAACACTACATCAAATAATTTTATTAGGGGAATCCAATGTGATTCATGATTTTTGATGATATTTTGTATTACCTTCCACCAACAGATAGATGGTAGGATAGAATAAGCTATACAGATTTGTGTGGATATTCTTCGATCTTGTGTCTAAAACATTTAAGGATTTTAATATAAGAACTTGTAATTAGATGAGTTTTAAGAATAATTTATTTCAATATTTAATAAATATTCCCCCATTTATTACCCTCTATGGATAGCTATATTGGTACCCTCTACATTGGTCTAAATTTTGAGAGTTTTCTTTTGAGTATGAGTATTGTTCAGTAGAAAAATAGTGGGTTAGATATGATTAATAAAAGGTTGTCTATACTTATAGTTACTATAAATCGTACTATGATTTTCATCCTCATCAATTTTAGTTATATATAGGGGAATTTGTGTATATTAAATTCACTTCTCTATTGGGACACTATCATTTGGGAAATCAGGTTAAGATGGTACCATAATAGGATAACCCTTTTGATATTGTCAATTATCATAGGAAAATGTAATTATGGTTATGATTTTCATCCCAGATAACATAAATTCATGATGTATTACACATTTACTAGAAAAATACATACCATACCAGATCATCCCATGTACTAAAATGAGTGAATTTGGACATCGAAACTAATGCTTTTGGGGTTGTGAAACCTGTTAATATTCTAGATCAACAAATAATTGTATTTTAAGGATAATAAATTCCCCTAGTTCATGTGAAATGGAAACATGGTCGAGAAATATATGATAAATTGGAGCGGCTAACCATATTTTAGTTTATTGAGCTTATATTTTTTTTAAATTTCTATAATTAAGGAAATTCTGACAGAATAAAGTGGAATGGTGGGGACAATTATGACACCAATTAGGAAATATTATTTACTTTATTTTAATTTAATTTTTTATTCTATGTGATTTTAGAGATTCCTGGAGTTTGGAGTTGAAAATATAATTTTTTGGGAAACAAGTATGGTATGAACGATTAGCATAATGTTAGGAGAAATCGTGCTCCAATGTTTGAAAATGAGGATAAGGGATTTGATTGAGATTTTTAATGATTTATACACATTTTACTAATATTTTCATGGTGCAAAATAAAAAAAATATCCCAATTTTTTTGAATAGGGTTGCATTAGAAGAGAGGTCATGGATTGGAAAACCATCCAGCCAAACTATAAGGCATTCCATGTTTTTCAAAAAGTGTTAATTTACTGAATTTACCCCCCTTGATTTTAAACTATACCTCCATGATTTTTACCATAATTTGACTTGGACTCTTCCCAAGACATATGAACTATTTCCCCTTAATTTTTTCCTCATCCTTAATGATTTGGGTGTTTTTTATTATGTTATGTCATGGTCCCTCAAGATTTTCTCCTCCTTTTTCCTTTTTTCCCTAGTTCCCTCATTCTTCTCCTACCCATATAAACCTAATGGAAATTGAGGGCCATACATAAAGATTTTATTGACATTATAATTAATTTATTGGATTTATATTATGGTAAGGATCCCTCTTCATCCCTTATTGTGATATTTTAAAAAAAACAACATTTCATCACATTTGAGGATGGTGTCCCAACATATCAGAAAATATACTTATTCATACCATTTTTAGGTATTCCATTAATTTTAATTTTTTTTAATGTTTAACTATTTTTTTGGAGATTATATACATGAATTTTTATTTTCCATAGTTTCTTTTGGAAAAAAATTAATTATTTTGGTTTTCTATTTGAAAATCAATTTTATTCCCATAACAAATATAATAAAATGTTATCATGGAAACACATTTTTAAATGATATTTAAAAGAGAGATAAAAAAGTGTATTTTTGGATACATTATTATATGATAATGTGATTGGATTTATATTATAGATATGGTTATGGGTGCACATGAGAGACCTTAGGTGTATTGGTTTTAAGAGGTGTGATTCCCTAGCTTTAGACATGAGCTAACTAGGGTTTGTTTTCTACATGGCCTCAAGAGTCCCTGGGTCTTCTTATTTAGGTTCACATAGGTCAACTAATATTCCCTGAGTGGGTATTAAACATTTATGGATCAATGGTAAGAGCTCTCCCATGTCGCACATATACTTTGATTTTGTTACGCCGTGCATTTATATGATATCTATCTGTGGTTCGATTATGAGAACTTCTTTATATATTACTAAAATATGTTTGAATGTGTGATTTAATTTTATATGTCACTCATCTTTATGTTTTCTTTCATAAAAACTGAAGGATTTATAAAATTTTTATGAAATAGAGGGTTTATAAAAAAATTGGTATTCTCTCTTGAATCATTGGTTTACACTGTGAAAATTGATATGCAGATTCATGGAGTTATCCTACTAGGTTTTTCATGACACACTACATATTCCATTTGGAATATACATACATGGTTATATCTAAAAAAGGAAATGAAAATGAATTTCATCACACAGAACGGATTTTTGATTCTTATAACTTCTTCCATGATATGGGTTGTTTGTGTCTAAGGGCCATTTGGAGAGAGTTTTTTAGATATCTTGGGTTTTATTATATTTTTGTATATTGGTGTTTAAATTAAGTATTGTAAAATTATATCAAGGATATAATTGACTATAATTGTTTTATTTTATTGTATATGTTCTTTATTTAGTTACATTTTCTCATTTGTTTATGGTTTATCATTGTGTTTCTTTTGCTATTAATATATTTAGAACAATTTATATTATTAAAACAAATTATAATTTGAGTGGATGTCTAACCAATAGATAGTTAATGAATGATTTCTAATATAAATAATTATTATGTTATATTGGATTTTATAATATGATAAAACTCATATAGATCTGACACCATAGTTCTAGCTAGCAGCCCAGGGAGATTGGGAACATGCCTCAAGCCATATAGTTCACCAACCTAATTAAAATTATATATTAAACCATGTTTTTTAGTTATAAATATTTAATGGATATTTATGGTTAGAATTATGTAATAAATATTCTATGTGTTACATGTCATTATATTGAAAAAATGGGACAGGCCCAAAACTATGAATTAATGGGGAAAACAAGATATAAAATGGGATTTCATTTAAATGAGGTCAAATAGACCAGGGGAAAACCCAATAATCTTTGGTAGATTTTCTATAGTGTATTTTTTCAATCCCATATAATAGGACTACACACACATATACATATAATTTTATTTCAATATAATATAGCATGTGTTTTGGAAAGCACTTACCTATTTTATGTATTTCTCTATTATTAATATAAATTAACATTTTCATGATCAATTATATGTGTTTAATGATTAATAAGATTTAATGATTTATTATATTATTAGATATTATTTTTATTATTTTTTAAAAATATGTAGCAGTTCACAAATGAATCAACTTGAAATACTTACTAGACAAGACATAAATTTTGGAGCATGTTTTTAATGATACCCAAACATGACTTAATTTATTTGGCCCCATCCATGAGGGCATGACATAATTTACTCTTGTATAGAAAGATAAAAACTATTAGAGGTGTTATCCCAGTATTAAATGAGAATGTCTGATTCCAAAACATTCAATGCTTCTAGTTTCTAGCGAATACTATTACGCCCTGACCCCTGTTACGTAGATTTGGTGCATTATTACATAAAATTGGAACGATACAAGGAATCATGTCCATAAAGACCTATCAATTTATTATCCTTGGAAGTACTAGATACATTCATAAGTTTTACATTACATCACTAAATTAAAACATAAACAACATTATGTCTCTTTCGAACAATCTTATATCCACAGCCTATCACTACAGGTCAACCATAAAATACTTCTTCATATCCTGGAAAAAATAAAACGTGGAAAGGGGTGAGAACAGATTCTCAGTAATGATTACAATATAGCGAAAACATTTATAAATAAGCATAAAAATTTAATGAATTTTATAAGACTAATACAAAAAACTTTTAAATATAAACATTATAATAATATGAGAAAGATAAAATCAAATAATTGTATTTAATTATTCACAAGGATATTCTACTAGTCGAATAATCAAATGCAATATCAATAGTAACTTTTATAATTATGGAATACATAATGCCAGACTACATAACCATGTAGTCAAGGCCCTGTGCGAAGACTAAAAATATGATTTTGTTACGGCCTTGTGTATAAGGCCCCAGCCTTAAACCTTACTTAATATTGAGTTATTACAAGATTACACATTGAGGATCTTTTTAGGTTTAGATTTTTAGATAATTTGATCATAAAACATGCATTACATTCAAGATTTAAACAAAGTGTTTACATAAAAGATAGTATTCAATTTTTTCCATCAACAGAAACATATTTAAAAATAAAGCATGGATTATTTCTTGAAACTTCCTTGACACTATCATCATATCAAGTACCTTTCCCTTGACCTGTGAAAAAAATTTCAAAAAAAAACATGGGATGAGCATAAAAAGCTCAGTAAGGGTAATAAAAATATGGAAAGAAAACATGAGTTCATATATACATAATAATGAAATCATACATTACCCATAAAACATAGGCGTATCAAATCTTGAATAAATCTTAGAAATCATAAGACATAAATGGTAACTTGAGGCATTCATAACATTCTTACGTTGGGAGTAACCCTCTTGGTTACGTTTGGAATACCCACCACAGTATATTCCCTAAATCTCTTTGGAGAATCCTTAACGTTTCACTCCTTCGCGTTACCCAATGCATTGGAGAGCTATATCGGGCTCACCCGCCCTTAGTTTATCACAGAACCAACCGTCTTCATAACAATGTCTAAGAACCATAACATAATCGTATCACATAAAACATGAATAAAGGAAACATAACATTTCCACCTTTCAATCACATGATATCAATAAAACACATTGATATAAAAAACCTTATGAAAACCATTTTCAATACCAAAATAAAATAAAAGTAAAACATGGTATTTATTTTTCTTTTAAAAATAAGGTATGGCTTGTAGAGGAAGCCAAAACTCAAATAATGGTCACGGAAGCAGAGAAGTCATTGTCGCCGCATACGTATGACAAATACATTCCCTTTTTTCATTTTGTAAAACACTTTGTATAAAAAGATTTCTTTTTGGATAAACAATAAAGTAAAAGAGGTTTATACACATTATAAAAGAAGGTTGTGTATAAAATAAAATATGCCTCAATGAATGGAGATTGAGACGAAGTCCCTTACAAAGAAGGTATCCTTGGTTTAAGGATAAATCAATTACATAATTATGTGTGACAAATGAATACATGAAATATAAGTGGATATTAAGTGTAAAACAATCACAGGACATTCACACATATTCATAGAAAAAAATACTCATGGAGTACATGTTTATCCCAAAGAATCAAATTTGGGTTAAGAAGTTCCCTTGCAAAAATTTGACAGCCTAACGGCGTCACTACAAAACTCAGAAAATGAGTTTATGAGAGATAAAAAGAGTATATCATCACCTGGAAATAAAATTTAAATCAATAAGGATATAGAAGAACATATCCCAACATAATATTATGTGAATTAAAAGACATAAAAAAATAAGTCTTTTAAAAATAGTAGGGTGAAAGGTTCCCTTACCGACATGGGTATCCTTTGAAACATACACCCCGTGAAAGAAGGACAATACAACATTGATTTAAATAATCATAAATGAAAGTATATTACACAATGAGTAAAATAATGGGCATTTCATACACCACTGAAAGGAAATTGTGGAAAATGAAGCATAAATATCACGGGAATAAAAGTGAGATGAAAAATCCCTTACGAAAACTCGGCAGCCTAATGGCGCCACATAAAACTTACAAAAATGGATTGATGAGATCAAATAGGGGCAGAAGTGGTATGATGATACTAGGAGGAGGTCCTTGGAGTTTGAGGTTGGGGACCACGTGTTCTTGAAGGTCTCCCCTCGGCATGGGCAGCGGAGGTTCGGCAAAGGGAGTAAGTTTTCTCCCAGATTCATTGGACCCTTTTAAGTGTTGCGGCGGGTCAGCGAAGTGGCATACCATCTAGCGTTGTCACCACCGCTACTAAGGATACATGATGTCTTTCATGTGTCCCAGCTCCGTCGGTATCTGCACGACGATTCACACATCCTTGATTGGGGAGAGCTGGACATCAAGGACGACGTGACCTTTGCGGAGAGACCAGTGGTGATTGAGGATCGCAAGGAGAAGGTGCTTCGCGGGCGAACCATCACCTTAGTTTGTGTGTTGTGGAGACATGGTGGGCTTGAGTAGAGTACGTGGGAGAGGTAAGCACCGATGCGTACCTAGTACCTAGAGTTTTTTTGAGTTTTGTTCCTTTTTGTACCTGTTGTGGTAGAAAGTTTTGTCTTTTGGCTATGAAATGTACTGGTTTTCTTCCTCTGATTGTGTGTGAATAGGCCTGGCTATGGGGGAGGAGAGAAACCGACCCCTAATCAAGACACATTATGGTGGATGCGATTAAACCTGTGCTAGCGAGTCAGTGCCGCCCAAAGCGGATAATATCTTGACATGGGGATGGAGACTCTGCAACCCTCACATGCCTAGGTAGTTTGGCATGGTATGTTGCTTGGTTTGTGAAAGGAAGGTGTTCTTAGTTGATGATGAGGTTCACTCTTGAGAGGTATCTTTCGAGGCGGTTGTTCGGACCCGCTCTTTCCTTCTGGGTTGTTTAAATTCTCGAGGGCGAGAATAGATTGAGATGTATCTGATGTGATGACCCAGACTCTCTTGGTCCTTCCCTTTGGTAAAAATCTGGGTCCTAAGGGGGGTAGCGTCTTGGTGAGACCGATCGGCGCGACCGACCGGTGAGACCGATCGACGCGACTGATCGGGGATACCGATCGGTGAGACCGATCGGCGCGACCGGTCGACGTGATCGATCGGTAAGACTGATCGGTGAGACCGATCGACGTGACCAATCAGTGAGACCGATCGGCATGACCGATCGACATCACCTGGCCTGGTCGAGTTGTTTCCAGTAGCCCTCCTTTTTGAGCAAATAGGGTTTTAAACCCTATTTTTACATGTTTGAGCATGTTTTAAAGATCCGTAATGTGAATAAGAGATTTAATTAAATAATTAATCAATTAATGAGTTGGTTTAAACCACCCGACCCCCTTAATGACGAGTGGAGTCGCGTGGTCAACCCACGACTCCCGCTCCTTATGAGGTTTCGTGTTATCACTTCAACCATCCGCGGCTCTTATAAACTAAGGGTTAGCCGTGGTTTCTCCTTTCCTCAATCGCGGCTTTTCACAAACAGCTTCTGGTGCATCGTGCACGCCGCATCGTTATCCGTATAGTTCCGTGCACGGCCTTAGGGTCGATCGTCGATCAAACAAGTAGGGAATTTCTCCATTGCCTCTCTAATTTTGTTTATCATGCAGGGTGGGCGTGCTTTTGATTGTGTAGAATTGGATAAACCATACCTAATTCAAGATAATGAACGAATCATGTAATGAATGAAGATGGGGGGGGCTGTGATCGTTGATGTTGTTTATGTTATGACCATTTTGTTGAATTGTGCTGGCTTATGCCTTCTGAAAATCGAGGTTGTTGGTGGTCATTGTTTGTGCACTAATGAACCCTACTAATGTTTTAAATGGATTGCTTGTGGTTTTAAACTCATGTTGTGAAAAGTAAATTGGATAATCACGTATAGCCAGCTGAATAAATTGAAAGCACCAGGATCAACCCTTTTGTGATAACTCCCAGTTAGAACACAGGGAATTTGAATCATGAAGTGTGTTAAGTCGTTTAAATATGAAAATACTGGCATGGCCCTGACTTGTGTTGGTGGTGGTAGTTGGTTGTTTTCCATTCGGGCCGATTTCTAGAGACGTGGGAGGAAATGGGATCCCATGTCTTTATACCTTCGGTGGTTGTGAGTTTTAAGACCAGGTGGGTACTTGTTTATATCACGAATTGGAGTGGGATCCTCTGTTGTTGAGAACTAGGTGTGGGCGTTTTGGTTGATGTATGACTGTTTACTTTCCTGGACTTATGCCTATGCCTACTAGTCTCCCAGTAGTGCTTAAACTTAAACATTATTACTGATCATGAAACAAGACTGGGAAAAATGGGTTTTGTCGGTGAGAGTCGTGACTTGTGACTTGGATGTAGTGGTGATGTGTTCTGTAGGATGGTTAGAAAAAAACCTAGACATTGGGTTTGTGCTTGTTACCTATATCTATACTTGTTGTTTTGTGTTTCTTATTCACGCCCCACCCAATTTGAGCACTTAAGTGCCGAACACCCCCATTTCATGGGGGAGGGTGTTTTTTCCCAACACTATTCTTGGTGGATGGTTATTAGCTCCTTTTCTGCTCCCTTTCCCAGATAGCCTAAGTATCTTCGGGCAGGCTTTGATGGCCTGAGGTCCATTATTAGCCCAAGAACCTTCAGGCGGGGTAGTGTGGTGGGTTCCAGGTGTGTGCGGCAGCTAGTTTCCCATGTGTCTTCGGGATGAGGCCCAGGTGTCTTCGGGCAAGGCAGTGGATTTTCTCTAGCCCAGGTGTCTTCGGGCGTGGTGGTGGTTGTTCTGGCCTATGTGTTTGCAGGCGTGGTTACATGTTACAGTTGTGGCCCAGGTGTGTGCGGGCGGGAATTTAGCAGTGGGATTGCGTGATAGTTGTGGCCTAGGTGTGTGTGGGCGGGATTTTTGGTAGTGGGACTACGTGTGGTTGTGGCCCAGGTGTGTGCGGGCGGGTGTGGCAGTGGGACTACGAAGAGAATGGCGTGATTGGTTCGATGTGTAGGATGTCTCAAAAACCAGGGGGAATGTGGCGCGGGGTACCCAAACATCGATGTTCTCTTATTATATATATTACTTGACTTTCGTTATTTGGGGATTGTACCTTGGTGAGGCTTGGGTGGATAGATTACCTTGTTAGGTGTTTGGTTTACTCTTTTTCTCATGGGACTTTTGTACGTTCCCCCACTTATGCAAGAGAGTCGTTGGTTTTCCCTACTGAGTGTACTTGTATACTCAGCCTACGTATATAAAACTGCTTTTAGGTTTCTAGGAGGACTTCAAGGATCATGCAGGACCATACTAGCTCGGACCTTTTGGGCAGTTGCAGTCGTTTATTTTCTTCATGGGTACTTACCTTTGTAGTGACCTTGTTGTACCTTGTGGCTTTTATATTTGAAACATGCATTTGGGAATGGTTCCCTGTTGTCTTTACTTTTCTTTTTACCTTGGTGTTTTTGGGTTTTCTTCTTATTATCTATCGATCCTATAAAATTAAAAGGGTAATGTCTTCCATTCGTGTGAAATTTCCATACCCTTGGTGCTAGTCGCCACTCCGGGACCTATTGAAGGCGGGTTTCGGGGGTCATTATCTCTCCTTCAACTTAAAGAAGGAAGGGCCTGGAAATCTACTGACCCTTCCCTCCTTTTGGTGAAGGCGGGTCATGACATACAAACTATAATTCCCCAGCTTTAAACCTTACTTAATCTTGAGTTATTACAAGATTACAAATTTAGGATCTTTTCAGGTTTACCGTTTTAGAGAAATAGATCATAAAACTTGAATTAAATTCCACATTTAAACAATGTGGTTACATAAAAGATAGTATTCGTTTTTTTCCATCAACAGAAACATATTTAAAAATAAAGCATGTATTATTTCTTGACACTTCCTTGACACTATCATCATATCATGTACCTTTTCCTTAACCTGTCAAAAACATCTCAAAAAAACATGGGATGAGCATAAAAAGCTCAGTAAGGGATATAAAAATATTGAACGGAAACATGAGTTCATATATATATATATATAAGAATGAAATCATACTTTACACATAAAACATTGGTGTATCAAATCATGAATAAATCATAGAAATCATAAGACATAAAAGGTAACTTGAGGCATTCATAACATTCTTACGTAGGGAGTAACCCTCTTGGTTACGTTTGGAATACCCACCATAGTATATTCCTTAAATATCTTCAGAGAATCCTTACCATTTCACTCCTTAGCGTTACAGAATGCATTGGAGAGCTATATCGGGCACACCCGCCCTTAGTTTATCACGGAACCACTCATCTTTATAACAATTCCCAAGAACCATAACATAATCGTATCACATAAAACACGAATAAAGGAAATATAACATTTCCACCTTTCAATCACAAGATATCAATAAAACACATTGATATAAAAAACCTTATGAAAACCATTTTCAATACAATAATAAAAAAAAGTAAAACATGGTATTTATTTTTCTTTTAAAAAGAAGGTATGGCTTGTCGAGGTAGCCGAAACTCAAATAATGGTCATAGCGGCGGAGAAGTCGTTGTCGCCGCATATATATGACAAAAACATTCCCTTTTGATTTTTTGTAAAACGCTTCGTATAAAAATATTTCTTTTGGATAAACGTAAAAGTCAAAGGGGTTTATACACCGTATAAAAGAAGGTTGTGTATAAAATAAAATATGCCTCAATGAAAGGAGATTGAGACGAATTCCCTTACAAAGATGGTATCATTGGTTTAATGATTAATCAATTACATAATTATGTGTGACAAACGAATACACCAAATATAAGTGGATATTAAGTGTAAAACAATCAGAGTTTATTCACGCATATTCATAGAACGACATATTCAAGGATTACAAGTTTATCCCAAGGAATCAAATTTGGGTTAATAAGTTCCCTTTCAAAAATTTGATAGCCTAAACACCTCACTACAAAATTCAGAAAATGAGTTGATGAGAGATAAAAAGGGTATATCATCACATGGACATAAAATTTAAAACAATAAGGATATATAATAACATATCACACCATAATAGTATGTTAATTAAAAGACATAACAAAAGAAGTCTTTTAAAAAGAGGATGGTGAAAGGTTCCCTTACCGACATGGGTATCCTTCGAAACATTCACCCCGTGAAAGAAGGACAATACAACATTGATTTAAATACTCATAAATGAAAGTATATTACACAATGAGTAAAATAATGGGCAGTTCATACTCCACTCAATGGAACTTGTGGAAAATGTAGCATAAATCTCACGGGAATAAAAGTGAGATGAAAAATCCCTTACGAAAACTCGGCAGCCTAACGACGCCACATAATAATTACAAAAATGGATGGATGAGATCAAATAGGGTCTCTAATAATATTAACATAAAGTTTACAGAAAGAGTAATATATAATAACATCCCCCAACATAACAAATAGGAGCTTCAAATAAGGGACATAAAGGAGAGTACTTAAAAAGAAAAAGAGAGGTTAGATCTCATACGAAAATTAGGTAGCCTAACGGCGCCACTCAAAACATCCAAAATGGATTGATGAGAGAGAATAGGGTCTCTCATCATATGAACATAAAAATTACAGAATGTTTAATATAAAAGAACACCCCAATCATAAGAAATATGTCTTAAAAGGAATGACATAAAAGAGTGTACTTAAAAAGAAAGAGAGGAGTAGGATCCCTTACCTCGGGTCTGACTTGACTCGATCGTTCCTTAATGTCCTGAATAATAAACTTGAGTTAATTTCTACCTGATTAAGAACCTTTTTCAAGTCCATTATTCCTTTTATATCACTTATTTCCATGTTATAAACATTATTTAATCATTTAAGTTAATAATGTTTGTTTTGTCGATATTTTGTTCTTAAGTCGAAAGTTGACCTCTTAGAATTACATGTTGAAGTGTGGTCAAAGGTTCATTATATTCAGAATGATATTAATGATTTGGATATAATATATATCATATATATCTAGAATATACATGTATTTATAATATTACATAATCATTTAGAGGTAATAAATAAAATGCACCGTTCATGGAGACGGTAAGCCGTACGTACGCATGAATGCTACTTTCATTTCCATTTCATATTAATGGAATTAAAACTAAATGAGAGGTATGTATATTTTAATTACAGAATTATATTCATAATTTATATGTAACATACATAATATATAACAACTTTAAATCCATCCTTTATACATCCCACATATGGCATTAATGAATCAAATAACTTTGAGGGGGCGGTAGTCCGCACTTCCTAAAATGAAATTATCGTTTTTATCCACAATAGAAACCATAAAGGTATGCCAAAAAAGAAAAATACAGAAGCTTAAGTAAAACATAAACATATTATATATCATATATAAGTATATTGACGTCTTAATGGCCACCATTGAAGGTGTTATATGAGTGTTGAACAATCATCGTTTCGGGAGGCAGAAATTTGTCATCCACAGAAACAGTATGTTCTTTAACCATTTCATGTAGGTGTGTGTAAGTGTATCTAGAATTCTTCTTATAAAAACATCATAGTATATTTAAGATACTGGAGTTGTTACAAATTAAATTAATAAAAATATTTTAGGGGGTTGGAGAAGAAAAATAAAACAAAAGAACACAAATGATGACATTACCTTAAAATCGGGTAACTCTTTTTGATTTGATCTCAAAGTCTTCTTTGAGAAGCCTTCTGCCCATAGTGATGCTTCTATGAGTAATAGAGGGATTTTTATAGGCAAAATGATCAGGGGTTGGCCGTGAAAAATGCTTGAGAGGTGTGGGTAAGGTGGTAGAGGTGGGGGCCTTTTATAAGAGGAGAGGAGGGGCACTCTTGTAAAGTTACAAAATGTTACTTTATTTTCAAATGAGTTTCGTATTTTAATGGTCCCACATTGATTTATTTCAAGGATAAGGTGGTAAGGTTTCGAAATATACTCATCCAATAGGTTTTTGACAAGTTTATGTTATAGTTTTAACATTATTGTTTCATTTTATTTAAATTTGTTATTAATGAAGTAATCACTGCATCATCATGATGTCATAAATAATTTAATTTTTTTAATGTCTAAAAATTATAAAAAAAATTTCATGATGTAGGAAATATTTATAGATTTCTAATTAATATTTACAGTAAAAAATATGACTTTTATATCCCCATTTAAAAATTGTTTTAGTGAAACATCTCATGCTTGTGACATTTTTATTTTAACTTTAAATAAAAAGTTATTTATGTCATTTTCCAACCAAAGTGGCTCCATGGAGTCCTCAAGATGACCCATGGATTTTCGTGTTCGGCCATGACACATCCAATGAGGGTAGGACATGTTTCTATGTAATTTCACATTATTAATACATTATTTTTACCTTAAATTACACTAATTACCTCTAATCGCAATTAAAAACATAATAAGTTACTATTCACCAAAAAATTATTTTAATCCCATTCAACCAAATTTTAATTATTAATTAAAACCATGTATGTCATATTTTTAAAATTCAAAACACAATGGTGGCAAAATTTTATTTAAACCGAAAATCAGTTTTTATAAGTACCACTTAATGGTTTCACTATTTATCAAAAATTGAATTTTTTCAGAAAATTACCAAAACTTCACCCAAGGCTATATTTGATATTATGAATTCAAAAATGATGTCTATTTTAAAAAATTAAAAACATATATGTTGCATTAATTAATTTAATAATTGATTCCCGCTGTCAAAACAAATAGCATATTTTTTATAAAATAATATCTATTAAAAGATTGACACTAGTTTAAGTCCAATTTCAATGTGAAATTAATTCCAATGACCACCATTGGATTAAATGGTAAAAATATATTCTAATTTCACTTTAAAACCAATTTAAAAGACAATCTAGTCATATAAATAAATTATATTAAAAAGTGGTTTTGAATTAAAATACAACATTTTTCACTATTCATTAAAAAATGTACTTAATCGGAAAAATACCAAAAATTTACACAAAGTAAATTTTGATGTCCTGATTCTAAAGAAGAATTTTATTTCGTCAAATATAACACATAAAATTATCAAAAAGTTGATTTAAAAGAGGTTCTCCATCAAAAGGCGGTTAATTGACCTTTTAAAAAATATTATAATGTCTACGCTTAAAATTGGATTCATTCACATTTTTAATCCTCTAACATTTGTTATAAAAAGTAAAAATATTTGACAAACATATATAATCATTTTTAGATAGTTCTGTTCATTCCCTCCATTACAACGGTTAGGCATTAACTACCATTTAAAATAATATTATTTTATTATTAGAGTGCAACGTAAGATTCTCAAGAAACTCGTTGTTGCGTATTAGGTACGCCATCGAGCATAGAGTCCCCTTTAAAGTAATATTAATATTTAATTCAAAAATATGGATAAATATAAAAATGTCATATTCTTTATTTTCCTGGGGTGTTACATTGTGCCACGACACTAGTTTGTCTAATGATACCTACAGATGCATCGAGGAGCTATAGTGGGATCCACTCATCACTTAATAAGTACAATGCATTCTCCGTATGAAAATGTTTAAACATAAAATAAAAATTTCTATCAAAAAAGGCATAATAAATGCCAATAATTTATCTATAATCCATGAATGGTATAATAATGAAACATCCATAGTCAGACATATAAAAAAACCTTAAATACAGTATGGATGATTTGTATCATAATAAATCAACTAAAAACAAGCTTAAAACCCATCAAAAGTATGTTGACATAGATCCAATAAATTTTTTTATAGAAATATCTATTTATATTTTGATATCATTTCAAAGTTATATAATTAAAAAAGAAACATTTATTTTGAAATTAATCTTATAACCTAGTAAATGAAGCTTTGACGATGTTATAATGGCAGAAAATAGCCGCACTTGCCGTATAAGTTAAAAAACATTCTTACCTTAATTTTTTTAAAAATGTCATAAAGTAGCTTGTTTGGAAAATGACGGAAAGATTCCTTTCAAAACATATATGGTTAAATAAGGATATAAATTAATTTAACCCATTGTCTAGTAAAATTGTAAATATGATTTGAAATACATTTCTAAGACAACACAGATGTGGATTATAAAGAGGACCCATTGGATATTTACGTAAAAAAACCTCGGATAATAAAGAGATTGTAGAATTAACCCTTAAATTTCACTTTTCGTTGGTCAAGGGTATGTTAATAACCTGTATAATAGTTAAATAATTTTTATTAAATTATAAAATTAATACATACATTAATATGATATCATATATGATCATCTAATATTCCTTTGTTAATAATATTTTTTGTAGTATCATCATTTTGGGTGTGAACTGATCTGTTTTCCATTATATGCTCGATTACGTACGACATGATTGCCAATGATATAATTTATTTTATTAATATACTGAATTATATTATGTTTTTAGACATTATATTTTATCATATAATGAAAAGTATTCTTGAATTATTAGGATGGGGAATGAAACTCACCGGGTTCGTGGAGATAGAATTCCATACAAACTCCCAAGCGACAATATCATTATATTGATGGTAAAATCGTTTCTAATTGTATTTTATATCATATTTATAGAATCATTACCATGTTATATTTATTATTTACAATTCTTATACTCATTATTATACTCGTTGAAATAATGAAGTGTTTGAATAATGAATTACGCCATGCTGTGGAGACGATAAGTCGTACGTACACATGTATGGTGACTTTTCCATACATATTATAGATAAAATAATGAATATGTCTATACCATTTTAGTAAAACACAATATATAGAGTATACTGGATAAATTATTTTATAATGGAAACAAAATAAATAAAGAGGAAGTGCATGAATAAAAGAACTTGAATGAGGTGATGAAATATTTACCTCTTCTTCGGGTTCTTCTATTTGATTAGGTCAAAAGGGCTTCATAGGTTGGCTTTCTGATCAATTTAAGCCCTCTAGGTTTAATGGAGGATAGATGAGAGGATGTTTTGGAAGGGGTTGGCCAAGCCAAAAGGCTTTGGAGGTGTGAAATTAAGAGAAGTTGAAGTGGCCTTTTATAAGAGAGGTGAGGGTCACTTTAGGAAATGCTTGAAATATTATTTTATAATAAAATAATTTTGGAGTTATAATTTCACTAAAATAAATTATTTCTGGGATAATGTGGGGATGGGTTGAAAAAATCTCAACCAATAGGTTTTATATAGGTTTAATTCATCATATTAACCTTATCAGTTAGATTTAACTCTTAGTTAAATAGTTTGACATATACTATGTCTCTTTTAATTTTTATATTATATGGTTAATAAACTAACTATAACAAAGAAAGAGAACCCCATGTGGATAATTATTAATATATATAACCTTATATAATTCCTTTGGATGAACCATATATTTTTTGAAATATTATATCAAATAATAATATATTCTTTGTTTTAAAAACTAAATTATGTCCATTTTGAAACTATTTAGAATTTTATTTTTTTGAAAGCCATAAAAACTCTATAACTTCGAATAAAATATATTTAACTAATAATAACATGTCATATTAACCTATAAAATTAGTGTAATTCATCAAAAGTCTTAATTAAAATTTATTTTGATATTTATAATATCAATAATTTTTATATTTCATTAATAAGATAATTACTCCATCGTCACTATGTCATAAAAAATTAAATTATTTAATGTCAAAAATTACTAATAAAATACAATTATTTAGGAAATAATTTTATATTTCT
This sequence comes from Viscum album, assembly GCA_963277665.1. Classification (NCBI taxonomy): domain Eukaryota; kingdom Viridiplantae; phylum Streptophyta; class Magnoliopsida; order Santalales; family Viscaceae; genus Viscum; species Viscum album. The sequence goes on from OY728138.1 coordinate 158,108,644, forward strand.
ACGGAATATTTATAGTTTAATTTATTTTTTTATGCCAATAATAAAATGGTTTAGTTATTAAACATTGAATTTAACTCCTTTAACTCCCTTTTAAATAAAATAATAATAAATGTCTTATTCTAATCCACATGGACCAAAAAGGATCATTTTTTATAACTAAGGTTGTTTTCGGTTGAATTATACTTATTCAATAGAATTAGTACATGTGTTTGGGTAATTATGATATCATTTTTTACTATTCATATATAATTAAATGTTTTTAGAAAATTACCAAAAATTCACCCTATGATAATTTTGATATTAGGAATTCAAAAAAAAAGAACATTTTGAGAAATAAAATTTTTAAAATTTCAAAAAGTGGGTATTACTATTCATAACAGCTAGTTTGCTTGGTCGCGGAGTGTTAGAAACTTGAATTTGCGTGCAATTAAAACTATTGCATTATTCAAAGGGAAAGGTATCGTGGATGCTTGGAGTGTTACATTCTTCCCTCCAAATACATTTGTCCTTGAAATATCTATAATAGAATTATAGAAAAAGATTCATTTGGTTCTTAATCATAAGTTCTTAGGGTTTCCACATTGCCTCTTCCATATTATGGTTTCTCCATAGAACTTCTAAAAGACGAGTCATCTGGTTTCTCATCACTTGTTCTCTTGTATCAAGAATGTTGACATGCTCTTCACATTAAGAAAAATCAGGTTAAAGTTCAATTTCATCTTAGGTGAGTTCATTGTTGGGTTAGGCATATATTTTCTCAACAGTGATATGTGAAACACATCATGATCTTTGGAGAGACTTGGAGGCATTGCCAAATGATAAGCTACCACTCTAATTTATTCTAGAATTTCAAATTGTCTAACGTACTAGGGACTCAATTTACCCTTCATAACAAAATGTATAACTCCCATCCATGGAGATATCTTCATGAAAACATTATCACCTACCTGAAATTCCAAATCCGTCCTTCATTTATCAACATATATCTTTTTCCTACTTTGAGATGCTTTGATGTGGGTTTGGACAACCTTTACATTTTCTATCGTTTCGTAAACAAGTTTTCTGCATATGAGTTTTCATTCACCAAAAACATCCCAACAAGTTGGTGTGTGATATCGGTTTCTATACAAGTCTTTATATGGTGCCATATCAATACCTGAATGGAAGGTATTGTTATACGAAAATTCTACCATAGTTAAATATTGATCTCACATTCCATGAAAGTCAAGTGAGAAAGATCTCAACATGTCTTCTAAGGTTTTAATAGTCTATTCAAAATGTCCATCGGTTTGAGGGTGGAAGGTAGTGCTCAAATTTAGTTCAGTATCCTGGGATTTCTGAAGAATTTTCGTAAAACATGATGTAAAATGGGGATCACGATCATAAAAAATCGATAGGGGTACTACATGAAGAATTACAACTTCATTAATTTATAGTCCTTCCATAAGTTCAAGTGGTAAATCCTCTCTTATAGAAAGAAAATGTGCTGACTTGGTAAGATGATCAACAGTGACCCATATTGCATCATCCCATATTTGAGTCTTTGGTAGCCCCATTAAAAAGTCCATCGTAATATTATCCCATTTTCACTAAAATATGGGAAGAGGTTGCATGAATCCTCTTGGTTGTTTCCTTTCTAGATTTGACTTGTTTAAAATCCATACATATTCTGACAAAATATACAATCATCCTCATCATGTTGTCCCACCAAAAAACCTTTTCAAATACCTATAAATCTTAGTGATACAATGATTTATAGAGAAATTTGAGCTATGAGCATCATCCAACAATTTCATTTTTAGATCAGGTATATCCGGAACACAACGTCTCTTTCCAAATTTCAAAATTCTATCTTAATATACGAATTCGATCAATCTCCCATCATTCACTTCTATAATTTTCTTTTGAAATTCCCCATCATTAGTCTGAGAAAATTTTATCCTTTTTAGTAATGATGGTTTGTCAACCATTTGAAAAGGTATTGATGTTTCACCTTCCATGGTTAATCTCATATCCATCTTTACTAGATCCATGAAAATAGGATCCCTTTCAACTCTTCTCTAGTTCAAAACACCATGATCCTTTCTTCTCAAAGTATCTTCCACCTTATTTTACTTCCCTGTGTGGTATTGTATTGTGCAATCATAATCCTTGAGTAGTTTAAGCCATCTCCTTTGCCTCATGTTTAATTTTTTTGTGATAAAATAAACGTCAAATTCATGTGATCAGTATAAATCTCACATTTTTCACCGTAGAGATAGTGTCTCCATATTTTTAGGGTAAATATTACAGCTTCTAACTCACGATCATGAGTGAGATTGTTTTTATCATGAATTTTTATCTACCGTGATGAATAAGCAAAAACTCTATCATTCTGCATAAGGACACAACCAGACCATTCTTTGAAGCATCACTATATATAACAATACCATCATTCCCTGATTGTAGAGTCAAGATATGAGCATTAACTAATATTTTCTTCAGTTCTAGAAAACATTATTTGCACTCTTTTTTCCGAACAAATTTAATACTTTTACGAGTAAGCTTGGTTAATGGGTTAGACAATTACGGGTAATTCTGGAGAATATGCCGATAATAACCTGCTAAATCAGTAAAACTACATACCTAAATTATACTCGTCTATTCTGGCCATTCTTGGATTGCCTTAGTCATTGAAGGATCAATAGATATTCCATCCTTAGAGACAATATGGCCATCAAATGAAATCTAACAAATCCATAATTGACACTTTCTAAACTTCCCATATAATTCATTTCTTCTAAGAGTCATTAGAATTATGTGCAAGTGGTTTTCATGGTCTTCATATCTTTTTAAGTTCACCATGATATCATCAATAAATACCACTAAAAATTCATCAAGATATTTCTTAAAAAATTTATTCATTATATCTATGAAGACAGACCGTTCATTAGTCAATGGAAAAGGCATTACTATAAACTTGTAATTCCCGTACCATGTTCAAAATTTTGTTTTTAGAATTTTTTCCTTCTTCACACACAATTGAGGATATCCATATCAAAGTTCAGTCGTTGAAAAATATTGAGCTTCATGAAGTTGGTAGAATACATCATTAATGTGAGGTAAGGGATACTTGTTCTTTATTTTTATAGCATTGATCTACCTATAGTCAATGCACAACCTCATTGATCCATCATTATTCTTATCAAAAAGGAAAAGGGCTCCCCATGGAGAAACAATAGGGATAATAAATCCATTATTACTCAATTCCTCTAGTTTTTTCTTTAGTTCAACTAATTCCACAATGACCATTATATAAGGGGTCTTCGATATAGACCATGAACGAGGAATTAAATCAATGGAAAACTCAATTTCTTGTTCTAGAGGATGTCCAAGTAAATCCTCTGGAAACACATCAATATAATCTCGCACAATAAGTACATCCTCTATTCGAACATTATTCTCATCGCTCTTAATTATTTAATTATCATCCTCCTCAATAATTGAATTTAGTAGTGCTACTGGGGGTGGATCTTGATATGAATCAGATGGCGACATTTCTGCTCTAAATATAAGGTACTCTTAATCATCATTGAGAATTGTAACATCCATCTTCTTACTATAAATTTGCACATCATGCTCTAAAATCTCATCAATAAAAAAGATTATATCGAATTCAATCAGTATTATGTCGATGAGATCAGAAAATAATGAACATTTATGATCCCTAATTGGAACTAATTCACAAAACATTGTTTCAATGATACATTCCTTAAAAATTTTGACAGAAAAATCCCTTGTTAAATGAAATTGGAAATGTATAATTTTCTTAGAAAAATGGGAAGATATGAAACAGTTTGATGATATAGAATCAAATAAATCAATGTCTAAACATGATGAAACCATTAAATTACATTCCACAATGTCTTTCAGAGCATCAACCTTAGTAGTAGCTATCACATAAGCTTGGCCTTACTCCCTTGTCCTTTTCTGAGATAAGTTCCCATAGTGCTTAGGAAATTCAGTTTCATAATGCCCCTTTTCTCTACAGTTTTAGCGTATAACATTGACATCCTCTTTCATTCCATTTCAATCACGATCTTGGTGTCCTTTTTCACCACAATTTTAACAGACTCCCATTCCCTTTAGGAAAGTACCCGGGTGTTTCTTCCCAAATTTACCACAGGATAGATATTCTACTTTTCCCTTCTTCCCCTTATTACAATTTCCAGAGTTTCCAAAAGATCTATTCTTCTCTTGTTTTTCTTTAAATTCGTATGACTTAGAGAATTATCTTTCATTCTTGATAGCACATGAGACAATATTTTCAAATGATAAAAAATATTGTGAGAATAATGCTCACTAGAGAAATGGTTTTAACCCATCAACGAATCGACCTAGATTACTCCATTGGTTATGTATATAATTTTTAGTAGACCATTCTTACCATGTAATGTTAGCCATATACATTGCGACATTATCATCCACCTTTTGCATCAGACTCAGAAATTTTCTTTCCATATCCGCTCGATGGTCATGAGGAAAGTAATTTTCAATAAAATCTCATTAAACTCCCTCTATTACATGTTTTATACTACTTAATCATCCTTTGAGTTTTGAATCAATGACCACCATTGATCTTCATCTCCCGTGAGGCAATAAACTGCCAGGAAATGTTTTTCCCTTTCACAACTCCCCAAAGAATGAAATATTTTCTCTATGAAATTTATCTATTACCCAGCTACTAACAGATTTTTACTCTCATTGATGTGGTATAACATTGACCCTCTGCATTGTGGATCAGGTTGCTCCATACGGGTAATGTTATTATTCATAACCTGAGTGAGTTGAGCCAATATGGTGACAAGATGACCAGGAACAGTTGTATCACCAGCTCCACTATAATCATCTTATGTAGGAGGAATGTAGAGACCCTAAGATTAACGTACAAGGACATTACAGTACTTTTTCGGAATACTTAGTACATAACAAAAACACACACACAAGGACCGTAATAGTTTAGTGTCTTCGGAAACTCGGAACGTAATCTTCTAATCATGGTAAAAGTTCTTCAACATCTCACATAAAGATCTCCCTTTTTTTCTTACCTAAAACCTTCTTTATATCCCGAGGAAAAGAAAACATAAAAGGGTGTGCTCAAATACTCAGTAAGGGTAAAGAAAAGAAATATCAATCAAATCATATTCATAAGAACATAACATTTTGGAAATCTTAACCTGCAAAAGAGTGCATAATTTCATAACATGGGATAAATCATAGTAGTGAAATGAAATCCCAATAATCATAACGTAAAACATGAAACTTTGTGGCATACACACATAATCATAGAGAATCATATCTTATTAGTCAAGACTCATTTCCAAGACTATCTTTGTGGACAAAGTGCATTTCTGAACCGAGTCACCCTCGTTTCAGTCCTGTTTCACTGAACTGGTATAACCTACCATTCCAGCCATGTCTATCTCATGAGATATAAAATCTTTAAACAATTAATTGGAGGGAGATATAGGTCCCACCCATCTCATAATGATACCATTCTTATGTTTTCCACAAAAGCATAAATTATACATCATTGCATAACCAATGTAATAAAAACAGGATTCTTAAACAACATGACATCATAAAAAATTCACATAAGATAAAGTAATTCATAAAAATAATTCCATCACAACATAATCATATCAATGTAATAATAGGGATAGAAACAGAACCCTATATTATCATAGATGGAAAATAATTTTGATAAAACACTTGAACTCCATTCTTGAGGAAAATATCCTTTCTACTTCAAAAACACTTTTCCTTTCTTAACATGTCGTACAATTATAAACTAAAAGAAGTTGATAAAAAATAAACTTGAAATCTTGTAAAGGAAGCTTCTTGGAAATAATGTTTTAAAAATCCATTCATTCCGTATATGTTAAAAAAACATTCTTCTCGTACTTTTGTCCGAAAAGTCAAAAAATACCTCGTACGAAAAACGATAAAAGATTTCTTCCATATCTTTTACTAAAAACTAACCAAAAGGTTAAATTGGATTTAAAAAATTGTATGTGGATGGAAATAATATTACATGTTGAGGAAACATGGATTTGGATAATAAAATACACCCTAGTAAATACCAAAGTACTAGCAATCTCAGATAAAAATGAGATTGTGATATTTCCCCTTACCTTATGTACGATATGATTTCTACGTATCCAAACCTCCTGTATAATGATTTAAATAATGTCATTAACTTATTATAGGATTATATTCATTGTTATGATATCATATATGGATCAATTATGACTTTATATTACCCGTTCTTTTGTAAATTCCATGTTAAAGAAGCGTTTTGGGTAAAATCGTTTCATTTATCGTAGGAGTTTGGACTTGTTGTTCTTGACATTATTATTACATATATCATGATTTACTTACTTCCACAATATAAAAAATGATTAATATATCATATATATTCAGTATATATATATATAATAGATAGATAAATTAAATGAAACACACCGTTCATGGAGACGGTAGTCCGTACGTACGCATGAACGCTATTTTCCTTTCCTTATTGTCTTGAATTGAAGTAAGTAGATGACATACATATATATATATACATAAATATGGTATATTTAACATGTCATATATTTCATTATATATACTTTATAATCATTCATGAATGGTTAATGTGGAGAATGAATCTCATCGTGTCGTGGAGACGGTAGTCCGTACGTACACACAAGCGATGGCATTGTTCTCATGATCGTGAACTTGTGTTGAAGTGTATGTATACTATTTCAGTATCAACATCACATTATAATAATCATATATAGTTACTCATTACACCATTATACCCATCCAATTAAGGTGGTGGCGGATAATAGATTACATCACGGCGTGGAGACGGTATTCCATACGTACGCACGCGCGGTGATTTCCTTTTTCCGTAGGATGGATAGAAGGTTAATTAGAGTTATTTCATATTTATAATAACATATAAGTATATAATAAAAACTCATTTTATTACTTTATCATGAAAAAACTAAATAATAAGAAGTTGAAGAAGAAAGAAATTGAAAAAGATTGGTAATGGATATTACCTCTTTTTGACGCGCCTTTTCTTAACCACCACTTAAAGAACTAAGGATGGTATTTGAAGAATACCAGGACCTATAGGATGATACTAGGGAAGTGTAGTAGAGATTTTTTTAGGGGTTGGACGAGTTTGAATGCTCAAATTGGTGTGAGGAGGAGAGGGAGGAGGTGCCCTTTTATAAGGGAGGAGAGGGGCACCTTAGGAAAATCTCAAAATATTATTTTATATTAAGGTACAATTTCTGTTTATAATGGTTCCAAAGGGTCTTATTTCGAATATAAAGTGGGTATGGGTCTAAATACTCTCATCCAATAGGATTTAGACATGTTTTTGTTATTAGTTTAACCTTATCAATTAGATTTAACTCTAATTTAAATAATTTAACTTTTACCGTGTCTTTTTGTTTTCTTACAATATATGGTTAATAAACTAACTATATCAAGACAAAAGAACCCGAAGTTGTTTATTATTAATATGTATAATATTATCTAAGTCATGTGGCCGAACCTTATATTTTTAGGAATAAAATAACAATTATTAATATAATATTTGTTTTAAAAACTAATTTATGTCAATTTGGACACTATTTGGTACATGATTTTTATGAAATTTATAACAGAATGATAAGTTCAAACCAAGTTACTGAAATCAACATTAAAATATCATATTAACCTAGAAAATTATTTTATGTCATAAAAAGTCTCAAATTACATTTATTTGGGCATTTATAACATCAATTATGTCAATGTTTTATTAATAAGACAATTACTACATCATCTTTGTGTCATAAAAAATGATAATTATTTAATCCCTATAAATTCTAAATAAATTCCTATGATGTAGATAATTGTATTAGCTTTCTGTAGACTATTCATTTTCTATGTTTCATGAAGTTTATCACTAGATTAAAATTATTATACTTATAAGATTTAAGAAAGTGACATGTTGTCACATTCTTTTTTTTAATAATAATTAAATTATTTTCATTGAAAAAATTCAATTAAAGGAATCTAATCCGACCCTTAGGCGATATGGGTCGACTTTTAGTCATCCAATAGGATTTTGACATTTGTTAGGGTAATTTTAAAATATTATATTTACCCTTAATTACACGATTTACCTTTAACTATGGTAAATAAAATTTACCATAGTTACTATTCATAATTCCCAAAAATAAAAAGTAGCTTATTAAAATAATTTGGATCCAATGATTCCAAATATGGAATCCATTTTTCCAAATTCAATACACAAAAGTTTCAGAAATTAAATTAAAATTAATCCCGTTGTCGAAAGAAAACGGGTTTTTCTTTAAAACATTGCAAAAGATTAGCAAGGATGGTGCAGGACTAGGCCGAATGCCCAGTCCCGTAGAAATTTATTAATAAAAAGAAATTGAAAAGAGCAGAGAGAAACCATAAAAAGACAGCAAACCACAAAACCTTACAGCCTCATACCTTAGAAAGCATCAAACACATCATCGCCACCACCTTCTGAGAACTCATCTGGATCTGCCGACTCCCATTCAGATTGTGGAGCGTATTGATTCAACATGTGGATATACTGCTCCCGCAGACGTAACTTTGCTGGGGACATTGGCTCTTTGTTCTGTCATCCCTTCTTCTGATCCAAATCTTTCAGCTTTCCATTTTTGGTAGATGATCTGGTGGATATGGTCCTCAGCGTGTTGGAGTAGTCTTTCCTGGGTTTCCTCTTTGGTGGAGCAGTGGAAACCCCAATACTCTCATCCCTCTTCTCCCCTTTCCTAAGAATGTCACTATAAGTTTCCTTCCTAGAACTCGTTAGTCTGCCTCCTTGATTTTCTTTCCCCTCATCCATCCCTAGAGTGCTTTCATGCACCAAGGAGGGTGCCAACTTGGAAATTTGCTTATTAACGTCTACAGGTGTCAGACACAGATAAAGGTCCCTGCTATTCTGATTTTTGCAGCTTGCCGCTACAAATTCCTGTCCGTTCAAAGATCCCTCCAAGACCTTCTGCTCCTCCGAATTTTTATTCCCATTCAACACCCCCTCTAATATTTTTCCAGCATCCTCCTCCAGACTTTCCTGCACTGTGTTCAACAAATCACTCCCTTGTGGCACACCACATCCCTTATCCAGCTCCAACTGAAGCATGATGACATGAGCTCCAGCAGCCCCTCCTATTTCCCCATTCCCAATGCTATCAGATATAACAGGACCAGTATTAGCCCTATCCTGATGTGGGTAGGGTGATTCCTGGACATTGGAGTCCAGCTCATTCAAGCTTGCAAATCTGTTATCCAGGGATACATCACTGCTTTGCTTAAGAAGATTCTCACAGCCTCCCTTAACCAGCTTCCATTTGCCGCAGTCAGTATCTGAACAGCCCTTTGTACTTCCTGAATCAACACCAGCACCATAATTGAGATCATGTTTCAGCCTTTTAAAAACATCCCCAACCGAGGGATTGACACCCTCCTTGGTTTCCTCATTCGGAACAGAATCATTGGCATTGGCACTCGGGGCCCCGATGCTTGCATCCTTCGCAGTTGTGGTAACAGCAAGTTCCGCTGACCCACCTATCTCCAGTGGCATACATCGACCAGGAACCTCCTCCCTTATCGCAGCATAATCCTGTCTATAGCAGGAATTCCGGCGGCACTGCAGGTCCGAGTGTCCAAGTCGATGACAATTCGCACAATAAGGAGTCCATGACTCAAAGAAGACAAACTGATGCCATCTGATCTCATTCTCCACTTCAACGCAGACCGATTTAACTGGTTCCTTCAAGACATCTACTTCGACACAGATGCGCGGAGCAACAGGATGGCAGGAAACACGGGTTCTCGTGTCCATACACAGGAAGCGCCCGATCAGATTTCCAATGACACGGAGGATGGCAGGATTCTGAAATGGTAAAGCAAGACCGGGGAGCGTGATCCATAACGCAGTGGTAGGAGGGTCACGGTGGAGATGGAAATCAAAGGACCAGCGAAAAAGAGAGAATCTGGAACCATTAATCACCCTCGATGCAGAAGACCAGGCATAAATTAAGTCATCCTCACAGGAGAAGCGGATTTGGAAATGCCTCGTGTCTAAAATCCCTACAACCGCCTGTTCTTGAAGCAACCAGGTGGAGGAAACGAACCTGTTAAAGCTGTCCACTGAAGGTCGATACTTGCCAAACCTTGCGACAAGGATGAGGTCCAACCGCGACACCGCCTTCACGAACTCCAAAGAGGAAATCGGAACTGATATCTCACCATTCACCCGATTCGGCACCTTAGGGCAAACATCAATCTCCGGGAAGTCAGGGAAGGAGGATGGATCCACACGCTGTGACAGAGGAGAGTCGTTACCCCCATCTGGCCGAGGCACAGAGGGGGCGCGCCGCCGCGAGGTCATGCTACGCCATCAAGGGTTTCACCGGAAATCGCCGCTGCGAGAGCTCTCTCGTGGTCAATGAATACTCAAAAACATTGCAAAAGATTGAATTGACTTAACCTACGAATTTATGGTAAAATCAATGGTAATGCCATACATTATATTAAATGGTAAAAATATATTATATTTATACCTTAAAACCATTGAATATTATAATTTAACCACATAAGATATTACGATGAAAAAAGTTGTTTTTAATTAAAAAATAGCGTGTTTTTACTATTCATTAAAATATGAAAGTTATCGGAAAAATATCAAAACTTTATCTAATGTAAATTTTTATTTCCTGATTCAAAAGACGAATTTTATTTTTTCAAATTGAACTTATAAACATGTCAAAAACTAGATTTAAAGTGAGTGCGCCATCAAAAGGCGGCAAAACTGCATTTCTTGAAAAATACTTATTTTACCCGAAAAATTTATTTTTTTCTTATACCATGTTCTAGAAATGTGTAAGATGAATAATAATGTTATAAAATTTAAAATTTAGTTATCAATATTCATAATGGCTAGTTCATAATAATATTATAATAATATATCATTGTTTAGTAAAACCCAATATTGCGTACAACACACACTATCGAGGAAGGTCGCGATTGCGTGTAATGCAAGCCAAGTCAGGGTTGCGTGTTGCGCAAGAATCCTTCATTTTTTTGTACAACAGAATCCAACCATATTTCATTTATACATTGAATATATATATATAAATATATATACTCAATGTTGCGTAGAATAACTATTATCAAAATTGTGTGTAACACTATCCAAAAATAGTGTTGCGTATACTGCAAGCTAATACGGTGTTGCGTATAGCGCAAGGTAATCTTGGTGTAGCACAAGACATTAAGAAAATTAAAAGAATATATTTCATAAAATCTCGGGGTGTTACATTCTACCCCCCTTAAAATGAATTTCACCCTCGAAATTCATCGGGGTTATAAATGGTTTACTACTCGAAAGTTTGTTTAATAGAAACCCACATCGTAAAAAGGAAAACCAAAACATGGCTTTTAAAAACTAAAGTATGAAATGTAACGATTACCCAAATTAACTCATCATGGGGTAGGAGAACATAGGTGAAAATATGGATATGGAAGAAAAATCTAACCATCAAGTTTTGATGGAGAGTGGTAGAGAACATGGCTATGAAAAAGCCAACAATCACAAAGCTATTGATTTTTGATGATCTAAGGTACCATATGATTAATCAGATATAAGGGAGCTAGGAAAACATTTTTGGTTTTCAAGATCATTTCCCTAAATTTGATGAATTAAAAGAAATACTTTCATGATTTTGGTACAATCACAATGTTGTTCGTGAATTGAACAATTTCCACATCATCCCTTAAAGAAATAAAGTTGAATTTGTTATTCGTGATGTGTTAGCAGATCATGTGATAGAATGATGGGTCATTCCATATCTTTCAAACAAAAGGTTAGCAAAAGTTATAAGTCCATCTTATGGTTAGATGAATCGTATATGGTTTCAAAAATGAACTTATACTTCATATATCATACCGCTTAACAAAATAAAACTAGTTTATACTAACCAGGGGCTTCTTATAGGCCGGTGGTAGGCGATAAAGGCCAGTCGCACTTCGGTTTTGGGTTTGATTCCCACAGCCCTGTCCGACGTGATGGGCTGTCGCCTGTCCTGCAGGTTGTCCTTTTTCTAAAACAACATTACTATATCATCCCATCAATAATATCCAAAAAGATTCTATCCTTAAAAAATACTAACTTCTGTCCAACATAATCCATTCCAATCTTTAGGCTTATCCAAAATACTTTGGTCCAAGCTTATAGTATAGAGAAAATGATCACGTGAATGCCATCATTTATCCCTCATATATCTTGTTCGTCACATTCCAGTCATGTGAATACCATAATCGTGTAATCTCTTGAAAAATTAATACCCATTGAATCTTAGTAAAAACATGAGTGCTGTCAAAAGTTAACGCATTCCACATACCAAAGACCCAAAATTCTATATACTGAAACCATGATATAACTATTTCCTTATATCAGTCATGAGTTCATGAATACTATCAAACTTTTAATTTTCTCTTTATCCCTTCATTATGCGCATATCCTCTACATTCCAAAAATATCTGAATAATCTTTCATGGATACTGGTACCATTAATCATACACTTTCAAAACTCAAGGAAAGACAACAGTGTTACAATCCTTAGATGTCTCTTTATTCCATAGAACCATGAGATTATTTATACAACATTACACATGATAAACATGTAATCATTCCACTACATTCTTAAACCATTGACTGAGCTTCAACAATTTTTTCATCTCACATATCATTTGTAGTCTCTTCATCATCATCAACATAAATACTACCCATACGACCATACTAATTCTCCTCATGAGACTTTACCTTAGGGCATTGGTTTTCATAATGCACGTACATTCCTCATTTAAAACATTTAACTATTGTTGATGTCGTAGCAATACCATTATCCTCATCCCTGGTGTTAACTGATCCTTTTCCTTTGCACTTACTGGCTTTGTGTCCTTATTTTCCACACCCAAAGCATCTTCCAGTTCCTTTGAAACATTCTCCTTGATGCCTCTTCCCACATGTTTTACATAGGGGAAATTGACCTTTCTTTCCTCTATGATCATCATGAAACTCAATCTTTCTCTTATTAGCCGAGTCCAGAAACTTACCAAATTTGAGTTTATTGATCATATTATGAGATTGCTGATTCGGCATAATAATGATGTTTGTACTTACAAATCCCATTTCATTTGGTTTCTCATGAAGAATATCATTCCATTGTTCATAATATCCTCCATTATCGTGAATCATCTTGTTTACAGCCATTTTCTAAAACCCAAAAAGAATAGTGTTAGAGGAAAAATCATAATAAAGGGGGATTAAATTCAATATCTAACATATTAGGTTAAATTATAAGATTATTACCATAGTTCCAGGACTATTTCCTATACGTATACTTATCCTTAGGGACATCCCTAGACATACTTTAGAAATATCTCTAGTGATCTCACTAACGTTCTCACATCCTAGTTTCCAAAGGTTGACTAAAACTTTCCTCTGATACCAACTGTAGAGACCCGAAGCTTAATGTACAAGGACATTACATTAAATTTTCAGAATACTTATTACATAACAAAAACACACACACAAGGACTGTAATAGTTTAGTGTCTTTGGAAACTCAGAACATAATCATCTAATCATGGTGAAAGATCTTCAACATCTCCCATAAAGATCTTCCCTTTTTTATTACCTAAAACCTTTCTTTATATCCTGGGGAAAAGAAAACAAAAAAGGGTGAGCTCAAATGCTCTGTAAGGGTAAACAAAAGAAATATCAATCACATCATATTCATAAGAACATAACATTTTGGAAATCTTAACCCGCAAAAGAGAGTATAATTTCATAACATGGGATAAATCATAGTAGTGAAATGAAATCCTAATTATCATAACGTAAAACATTAAACATTGTGGCATACATACATAATCATAGAGAATCATATCTTATTAGTCAAGACTCATTGCCAAGACTATCTTAGTGGACAAAGTCCATTTCTGAACCGAGTCACCCTCGTTTCAGTCCTGTTTCACTGAACCGGTATAACCTACCATTCCAGCCATGTCTATCTCATGAGATATAAAATCTTTACCCAATTCATTTGAGGGAGATATAGGTCCCACCCATATCATAATGATTCCATTATTATGTGTTCCAAAAAATCATAAATCATACGTCATTGCATAACCCATGTAATAAAAATGGGATTCTTAAACAACATGACATCATAAAACAATTCACATAAGATAAAGGAATTCATAAAAATAATTCCATCACAACATAATCAAATCAATGTAATAATAGGGATAGAAACATAACCCTATATTATCTTAGATGGATAATAATTTTGATAAAACACTTGAACTCCATTCTTTAGGAAAATATCATTTCTACTCCAAAAACACTTTTCCTTTCTTAACATGTCGTACAATTATAAACTAAAAGAAGTTGATTAAAAATAAACTTGAAAACATGTAACGGAAGCTTCTTGGAAATAATTTTTTAAAAATCCATTCATGCCGTATAAGTTAAAAAAACATTCTTCTCGTACATTTTTCAGAAAAGTCAAAAAATACCTCGTACTAAAAATGATAAAAGATTTCCTTCATATCATTTACTAAAAACTCAACGAAGGGTAAAATTAGATTTAAAAAACTGTATGTGTATGGAAATAATATTACATATTGAGGAAACATGGATTCGGATGATAAAATACACCCTAGTAAATACCAAAGTACAAGCAATCTCGGATAAAAATGAGATTGTGATATTTCCCCTTACATTATGTCCGATATGCTTTGTACGTATCTAAACCTCCTGTATAATGATTTAAATAATGCCATTAACTTATTAATGAATCATATTCATTGTTATGATATCATATATGGTTCACTTATGACTTTATATTACCCGTTATTTTGTAAATTCCATGTTAAAGAAGCATTTTGGGTAAAATCATTTCATTTATCGTAGGTGTTTGGACTTGTTGTTCTTGACATTATTATTAATTATATCATGATTTACTTACTTCCAGAATATAAAAAATTATTTATATATCATATATATTCAGTATATATATATATAATAGATAGATAAATGAAATGAAACACACCGTTCATGGAGACGGTAGTCTGTACGTACGCATGAACGTGGTTTTCCTTTCCTTATTATCTTGAATGGAAGTAAGTAGATGACATAAATATATATATATATACATAAATCCTGTAGATTTAACATATCATATATTTCATTATATATACTTTATAATCATTCATGAATGGTTAATGTGGAGAATTAATCTCATCGCGTCGTGGAGACGGTAGTCCGTACGTACGCACGAGCGATGACATTGTTCTCATGATCGTGAACTTGTGTTGAAGTGTATGTTTAATATTTCAGTATCAATATCACTTTATAATAATCATATATAGTTACTCATTACACCATTATACCCATCCAATTAAGGTGGTGGCGGAAAATAGATTACACCACGACGTAGAGACGGTATTCCGTACGTACGTACGCACGATGATTTCCTTTTTCCATAGGATGGATAGAAGCTTAATTAGAGTTTTTTAATATTTATAATAACATATCAGTATATAAGAAATACTGATGTTATTACTTTATCATGAAACAACTAAAGACGAAGAAGTTGAAGAAGAACGAAATTGAAGAAGATCGGTAATGGATATTACCTCTTTTTGACGCGCCTTTTCTTAACCTCCACTTAAAGAACTAAGGATGGTCTTTGAAGAAGACCAGGACCTCTAGGATGATACTAGGGAAGTTGAGAACAGATTTTTTCAGGGGTTTTCCGAGCTTGAATGCTCAAATTGGTGTGAGGAGGAGAGGGAGGAGGTGCCCTATTATAAGGGAGGAGAGGGGCACCTTAGGAAAATCTCAAAATATTATTTTATATTAAGGTCAAATTCGGATTATAATGGTTCTAAAGGGACTTATTTCGAAGATAAAGTGGGTATGGGTCGAAATACTCTCATCCAATAGGATTTAGGCAAGTTTAGGTTATTATTTTAACGTTATCAATTAGATTTAACTCTAAGTTAAATAATTTAACTTTTACCGTGTCTTTTTGTTTTCTTACACTATATGGTTAATAAACTTACTATATCCAGAGAAACAAACACCAAGTAGTTTATTATTAATATATATAATCTTATATAAGTCGTTTGGCCGAACCTTAGATTTTTAGGAATAAAATAACAATTAATAATATAATATATGTTTTAAAAACTAATTTATGTCAATTTTGACACTATTTGGTACATGATTTTTATGAAATTCATAACAGATTGATAAGTTTAAAAAAGTTACTTAAATCAACAATAACATGTCATATTAACCTATAAAATTAGTGTATGTCATAAAAAGTCTCAAATTACATTTATTTGGGCATTTATAACATCAATTATGTCAATATTTTATTAATAAGTCAATTACTACATCATCTTTGTGTCATAATAAATGATAAGTATTTAATCCCTAAAAATTATAAATAAATTTCTATGATGTAGATAATTGTACTAGATTTCTGGAGACAATTCATTTTCTAATTTTCATGAAGTTTATCACTAGATTAAAAGTATTATACTTTTAAGATTTAAGAAAGTGACATGTTGTCACATTCTTTGGTTTTAATAATAATTAAATTATTTTCATTGAAAAAATTTAATTAAATGAATCTAATCCGACCCTTAGGTGATATGGGTCTACTTTTAGTCATCCAATAGGATTTTGACATTTGTTAGGGTAATTTTAAAATATTATATTTACCCTTAATTACCCGATTGACCTTTAACTATGGTAAATAAAATTTACCGTAGTTACTATTCATAATTCCCAAAAATAGAAAGTAGCTTATTAACATAATTTGGAACCACTGATTCAAAATATGGAATCCATTTTTCCAAATTCAATACACAAAAGTAGCAGAAATTAAATTAAAATAAATCCCGTTGTCGAAAGAGAACGGGTTTTTTTAAAACATTGCAAAAGATTGAATTGATTTAACCTATGAATTCAAGGTAAAATCAATGCTAATGACATAAATTATATTAAATGGTAAAAATATATTCTATTTATACTTTAAAACCATTGAATATTATAATTTAGCAACATAAGATATTACGATGAAAAAAGTTGTTTTTAGTTAAAATATAGCGTGTTTTTACTATTCATTAAAATATGAAAGTTATCGGAAAAATATCAAAACATTATATAATGTAAGTTTTTATATCCTGATTCAAAAAAAGAATTTTATTTTGTCAAATTAAACTTATAAACATTTAAAAAACTAGATTTAAAGTGGGTGCGCCATCAAAAGGTGGAAAAACTGCATTTTTTGAAAATTACTTATTTTACCCGAAAAATTTATTTTGTTCTTATACCATGTTCTAGAAATGTGTAAGTTGAATAATAATGTTATAAGATTTAAAATTTAGTTAACACTATTCATAACGGCTAGTTTATAACAATATTATAATAATATATCATTGTTTAGTAAAACCCAGTATTGCGTACAACACACATTATCGAGGAAGGTCGCGATTGCGTGTAACACGATCTAAGAATAGTGTTGCGTATACTGCAAGCTAATACGGTGTTACGTATAGCGCAAGGTAATCTTGCTGTAGAACAAGACATTAAGAAAATGAAAAGAATTTTTTTCATAAAATCTCGGGGTGTTACAAGGAAAATCCCTTCATGGATTACATGTGTTGATATGGTTTCCATTCCTTAAACTAGGTGCCATTTCTAAACAATGGAATATATTATATTAGTTTATGAATCAAAATACTTAATTCTGAATTGGTAAAACACTTAACATAGATTGAACAGTTTATGGATATAATCCATAATCATAAAAATATTACCATTGAGGAGGTATATAATCCTAAACCCTTCATAATGGTTTGTAATGAAAATGATAATTATCCTAAAAATATCCCATGAGAGTGTCGTAACCAAGAGTGCAACACGACCCACTGACGTACACTAGTTCCTTTTCGAGTCTAGCTTAAAGTAGAGTTTCCGGATTTACCCCTAGGTACATCTGTTCCAGGGCCGCCTCTACATACTAATATCCAGACAGGGATATATTTTTTTGAAAACCCACAAAATCACTACAATACCAAAATTCTAGGAAGTTCTTCTATTATATTCCTTAAAGTCTATCTTAAGGTAGTTTTCTCTAATATGAGTTTTTATAAATCTAGTTTCCAAGGTTTGTACTAAATTTCTTTGATACCAACTATAATGACCTAATCCCAGTTACCCAGAGTCAGTGCATTATTGTATAACATTGGCATGATACAAGGAATCATATCACCAAAGGCTGATCAATTTAGTATCCTTGGAAGTACTAGATACATCCATAAGTATTAAATTATTCCATGAAATAAAAAAATAACCAACATTTTTTCCCTTTTGATCCCACTTATATCCTTATTCTATCCCTGTAGGTCAACCATAAAATACTTCTTCACATCTTGGGATAAATAAACATAGTCAGGGGTGAGATCAGATTCTCAGTAAGGATAACAATATGACAGAAACATTCATAGATAAGCATAAACTATTAGGGAAATTTATAAAATTAAAAAAAAATCTTTTTAAACATAATCTTCAGCATAAAATAGAAAAGGTAAAATAAAATAATTCTATTTAATTATTCACATGGAAATTCTACTAGTCAAATAATCACATCCAATATCAATTTCCACTTTCAAAATGATGGAATGCATAACACCATACTTCATAACCACATAGTCAAGGCCTTGTGCCAAGAATATAAATAACATTTTCTCAAGGAATTTTTAGAAGACACTTGTTTGTCACATGTGATCTTCTGATGCATCGAGGAGCTATAAAGATCTCCACCCATCACATAATAAGTCCAATGCATACCTTATATGTAAAGGATTAAACATAAGATAAATATTCATATTAAAACTAGAAAAAGAAAAATGTCAATACATTATCCATAAACAATGAATGGTATAACAATAAAAAATGCACAATAAAACATATTAAAAAACCTTAAATGCAATATGGAATATTTTTATCATAATAAATCAACATCAAACAATTTTAAAATCAATCAATAAGATGTTGGAAGAGATGAAATCAAAACCTTTTATAGAGAAATATCTCAATATATTAGGAAATAATTTAAAAGTCATATAATTATAAAATAAAACATTTACTTTTAAAATATTTTTATAATACTTGAAGGGATTTTTCGACGATGTTATAACAGAAAAAAATAGTTGCACTCTACACGTAATTTGAAAAAACATTCTTACCTTAATTTTGTCAAAAATGACGTAAAGTTCCTTGTTTAGAAAACAATGTAATGATTACATTCAAAACATATAAAGTCAAATAAAGGTATAAATGACTTTAACACATTTTCTAGTAAATATTAAAGATGTTCTGAAATAAATTTTTAAGAAAACACAGGTGTGGATGATAAAGAGGTCCCAATAAATACTAAAATGAAAACTACTTCGGATAATAAAGAGGTTGTGGAATTAACAATTTACTTGAACTTTTCCTTGGTAGAGGGTACGTTAAACTTCGGTATAATAGTAAAATCATTGTTATTTAATTATAAAAGAACTTTATAAATAAATATTATATCATATATGATCCTATAATATTGCATTGTTAATAGTATTTCAGTAGTATCATTGTTTCAGGTGTTAACTGATCCATTTTTCTTTATATGATTAGTTATATAAGACATGTTTGATGTAGATTGGATGTATTTTATTCATATACAAATTGATATTATGTTCTTATAAATTATTTTAAATCAGAAAATGAAAATTATTCTTGAATGATTTTGATGGGGAATGAATCTCATTGTGTTCGTAGAGACGGTAATCTGTACGTATGCATGAGCAACAATACCGTTATATTAACGGTGAAATAATATGTAATTGGATGGTATATCAAATATAAAGAATAATTTTCATGTTATATTTTTTATTTAAATCAGTTATACTCATTATAACACCCATCCAAATAATGAATTGTTTGAATAACAAACTACACCATGACGTGGAGACGGTAAGCCGTAGGTACGCAAGTATGGTGACTTTGACATTAATACGATGGATTGAATAATTCATATGGTTGTACCATTTTAATAACATCAACGTATATATAATTTACTTGAGTTATTATTTTAGAATGGAAATAACAATTAAATAAGAAGTGGAAGAAGAAAATATCTTGAAAGAGGTGATGAAATATTTACCTCTTCCTCGGGTTCTTCCTTTTGATGTAATCAGAAGGGATCCTTGGTTTGGATTTCAGATCAATTTAATGCCACTAGGTTGAAGTTAGGATAGTTAAGATGATATTTTGGTAGGGTTTGGCCTAGAAAAAAGGCTTTGGAGGTGTGAAATTAAGAGACAGGGACGTGACATTTTATAAGAGATGTGATGGTCACTTTATGAAAATTTTGAAATATTATTTTATAATAAAATCATTTTCGATTTATAATGGCTCAAAAATGAATTATTTAAGGGATAATTTGGGTATGGTCGAAACCCTCTCAGAAAATAGGTTTTAGACAGGTTTAGGTCATCATATTAACCTTATCTGTTAGATTTAACTCATAGTTAAATTGTTCGACATTTTCCATGTGTCATTGTATTTAAAATTTTATTGTTAACAAACATACTATAACAATCCAAGAGAACTCCATATGGTTAAATATTAATATGTATAACCTTATGAAATTCCTTTGGATGAACCTTATATTTTTTTTAATATTATATCAATTAATAATATATTATTTGTTTTAAAAACTCAATTTTTTCAATTTCGACACTATTTAGCATTTGATTTCTTTGAAAGCCATAAATACATTATATCATCAAATACAATTGGTTTAACCCATCCTAACATGGCATATTAACCTATAAAATTATTTTAATTAATAGGAAGTCTCAATTTACATTTATTTGGTTATTTATGATATCAATTATTTTTATATTTCATTAATAAAGTAATACCTGCATCATCATATTATAAAAAATAAATTAAATTACAAAAATTAAAAAAAATATAAATAATATTCCATTATTTAAGAAATATATTTGTATTTATAATTAATATTTATAGCTGAATTTATATTGTTTGTAACCCTATATTAAAAATGGTTTAGTTATTAAATTATGAATTTTACTCTTTTAAATCTACTTTAAATAAAATAATAATAAATGTTCTAGTCTATTCCATGTGGACCAGAGAGGATAATATTTTATTACTAAGGTTTTTTTGGTAGAATTATAATTATACTATAGAATTCAGACATGTGTGAGGTTAATTATTATATTAATTTTATCATTAATTACCATATTTACTTTTAACCCTAGTAATAGACGTCAAAAGTTACTATGCAACATAAATTATATCCATCTTATTTAACCAAATTTTACATAATTATGTTAACCGAGGCTCTCATATTTTTTAAATTCATCTCAAAGAATCGATAAAATTATATTTTATACAAATTTTCAAATGCTCCTAGGAGGTGGGTAAAAGATGATAAAAAATTCAATAAAATTTTTATATATCTAAACTTATTATAAAATTAATCCAATGAATTACATTTAATATATATAGGTATTATGTATCTATTTTTACCTAAAATAAATTTATATAAAGTAAATAAATATTTAAATGAAAAGCTGGTTTTAACCAATAACACAGTGTTTTCACTATTCATCAAAAATTGATTTTTTTCAAAAAAATACCCAAAATTCAACCTAAGTAAATTTCAATATTCCAAATTCAAAAATGACGTCAATTTTGAAAAGTAAAAGTTATAAAATTTTGAAAAGTGGGTATTAATATTTATAACGACTAGTCTGATTGGTCAGAGTGCGTTAAAATCTCGAAGTTGCGTAAAAAGTAGGTTGTTAAAATTATTTAAAGCAAAAATTACCATGGAAGATTGGGGTGTTACAAATGCCTTGGGAGAAAAAAACCTATTGGTTACTAATGAGATAATACAATCCATCTCACAATTATAGAGGATCAAACAATATAGTTATTCATGATTTGTTTTATATTATTAATTTTATTTTAATTATTCCATCTATTGTAGATCTTCTATACGGTTTTACTGTTTTTTATTCTACATATTGGAATATAATTATTAAAGAAATATTTCAGTGTAATATAAAATTGTGCTAGTTAAAAACCAATAAAATAAAGAAAACATTTTAAAAACCTTTTCATTTTTCTCAACCTATGATCGTTATAATAATAAAAAATGATTATTTATGAATATTTTCTGGAATAACTCATGTGGTTTAAAAAATATGTCATGGTTTTTAAAAACATATATAATAATAGAATGTTATTGGGAAAAATTAATGATTTTATTAAAATAAAATTTTTAATTATATATCGAACATTTTGCATTATTTTTTTAATACAATAGTGACGATATTTAGAAATTATATTTCTATAAGAAAAAACATATTGTTGAAAATGTAAACTATCCATGGGTTGTGACATGATCCTAAAATAAAAAATGTGTTGTTCATTTTAACTATATAACAGTTGAAGATGGGGTCATCATTAAATTTTCTATCTAAAAAAACATTGGAAAATAATAAAATCATGGATTTAGGTTTTTCATTAAGTAAATTTTCAATATTATTTCACTATTTTTTTTGGAAAATGGCCAATATAATGATGTTAGATATACATGACGTTAAATCATATCAAAAAAGATATTAATTAATGTATCAGTAATTTATTTATCTAATCTATTCTTTTGTAAATTTTTAGTTATTTATGAATATTCTAAGATTAATATTAGGTTTTTTAAACATATTAGTAAACATGTAACTCCATTATCCAAAATTTTGGTATGATATAAGGATTTATTTTTATTTAAGGAAAAAATATGTCCTTTTTTATTTATGAATTAAATAATAAATATTCAATAAGGTTGATATATTTTAATTGTTAGAGTTGTATTGAGATAATGATCTGTCTTAAGAAGCGATCTATAAATAATGGGACATTGGGTCCAAATATTCGTTATCTCAATGAATTATGAACAATATATATATGTTGGCATTGACTACCTATCAATGATTATAAGATCTTATTTAGAGTTTTGTTTTTTATTGATTCAATTACATTAAATAAATGGGTTACATATACCATTTATATGAAATGAGTTTAAATATATATAGACTTAACTTATATTTAATATTAGTTAAGTGGCATAAATCTTCTGTTGTATACAATGATACATATTAATATGTTTGGAACATATTAATTTGGTTAACAGAATGAAATTCAATTTTTTTTAGATTCATGCATATATATATATATATATTACAAGATGTGTAATTATTTCATGAGACTCCATAATTAAATATGATATTCATGAAATGAATATGGAATTGGGAATACTAATGAAACCATTGATATACAATATGTAATATCTCATATGAAGAAAAAACATGACAAGACCTAAATAATTCAGTATGGATTAGCCTAATTTTTAGGTGTCTATAAGATATATTTTTTTAGAAAATAAAATTTTTTGTGACCCTAAATATTATGTGTCTATATACGATTTTCCATTTTGTTATACTTTGATAGATGACCCTAACTAGTAATTTCCCAATGGAATGTTTCCAGAGTAATTTAAATGATGAATTGTGATTGATGTTTTCTAGGAAACGATCCATGATCCACACATGTTAAGATTGAAATGATTTTCTACCATGTATGTTCATGGATTATGTTTTGATCTTATCTTGGTTATGTAATGAAGAAATATAGATCTTCACCCCCTGAATTACATTATTTTTGAGGTCATAAAATTTTTAGGGAGTATATTCAATATATGTCTTTAATTAATTTATATAAATTATGAAACTTGTTGCACAAATGTTTTTTAGAATTTTTAATGATTTGGATAATGTACGTTAATATATGATAGATTTAAAATTTTATCAAGGTTATGTGTAATTTTTTATTAACTATTTAAATGGTATTAATTTTTTTCACATGATAGTAGGAAGTGGAATATTTATGTGAATTATACAATTAATTAATGGGAATTAATTATTATATATTTTATTGTAATTTATGATAGTAGAATTAATTCAAGGGAAAATATTGTGGATTCTAAATTAAAATATATTTTTATGATGAAAAATTATGATATACTTAAAGGGTGAACATTATGGAATTAAAATGGAGTTCAATGGAATTATGATAGTCCACCATGTAATATATTATATACGAATAGAAATTTTAGATAAGTACTAATTCGGGGTGTTCCACCAATAATTATTTTTATTGAATTAATATTTGAATATAAAATTTATGTAGTAAATTATTCATGTTAGAGAATGGGATTGAGGGAGACAATGGTAATTTTGACCAATTTATTTGGGAGTATCTATTGGTTAATCAATGTGAAATTGTTGTTGAATTATAAATTAATCCTATGGAGTGGTCAATTAATTCATAAGTATCTCCACTTGTTCATTTTACTATGTCTCTTTATTTTCATTTCATTAGGATATAGTAATTTTTTATTGCATGATAAGAAAAATAAGATTAAAGGTTGTATAAGGGATCGAGATTTCAGGTGTCATTATTATGTTATTCTATATATTTTAGTCATATTAATTTGAGTTTTTTTGAGTTGTACTAAATCTTTATAGAACATACTTTAGATGTTCGTAAGTGTAATGATCATATGCGATAGTTTTATGAAAATTGGAATGGTCCATGTTAAAATGATATAGGGTACTTAGAGTCACTAAAATTTCATCCATTAATGATTTATTCAATATCTCAAATCCGGTGAATGACATGGGGTGATACCAAGTTTTACAGGGGTTGTTCCACTCACTGATGATCAGTGACTCTTTTATCGGGAGCATCAAGGGGTTCTGAATTAACAAAACATGATGTTCCAAATTGAAATGGAATATACCTAATTTAATTAAATTTATTGTAATTTTTTTGGGGATTATATATTTTTATTTATTGATTATTTTCATTATAGGACCATGTGGTTTTCCCTGGAAGGATCATCTGTTAGGTAATTTATGGATTATTTGGTAAATCTCATCTTGTATTGTGGTTTCAATATTTTATATGAGATTTACTATTCCATTTATGATTTTTATCATTATTTGTTGATTTATTTAATTACATGATTTTTCAGAGGAATCATGATTTGATATAAAATTTCAAATTTTTATAGAAATAGATTTCATTAGAATCACTAGGAATGGGATAGGGTTTAAAAAATTATGTAAATGTGATTGCGTGGATTTCATTGATGGTGAGTATGTGTGTATGAAAATGGATTTTTGTGAGATCTCATTTAAAACCGATATGTTTCATGAGGGGTAAATAATTTTTTTATAATGTGTGTTTATGATATGAAAAACCTGGAATAACTGATTTAAAAATATGACTCTTCAAAACAATGGAGGGTTAAATGTGTAAAAATTCAATGAAATAGTATACCTATGAGAAATATATCTCATATTAAATTATTTTATTTTTATTATTTATGTTCTTAGGAAATAAAAGTCAGAAGATCATGGTGAGGGGGAATTTATGTCATAAAAACTTTCCCATATAATTCAATATTTATAATCTTAAAATGACCAAGAAAATGATATTTATAATAGATATTGAAAATGAAAACGAAACATGACACAAGAGGTTTTACAAGGTTCACATTTTTTTATATCGAGTGTCTCAATCCTTACTGGTTAATGGTTTTACAATCAATTAACATGTATTTCTATTATTTTTAACATAGAGTAATAGACTTAGATAATTCATACTTTTTAATACTGTAATAAAAGTTTTTCCAATAAATAGAAATAAAAATGTTCTTGTATTATTATGAATGACGAAAAATTTTATTCTGCAATCATATTTAATTTTAGATATTGTTATTAACATCAAACTAGACACAACAATATTATAAATTATCTCATTAATGTGTTTGTATAAATATTAATATTTCATCATATTATTAAAAGAAATATTTCAGGAATTAGATTAAACCATTGTGTGATGATTTTTACCATATGGTGGTTTTTTCAAGTAAAGATATTCTTCGAAAACCAGAACTATAAATATCAGGGTCCATAATAACATAAATACTATTATATTCTTTTGATAGTATATATAACAAATTCAATTAAATGGTTGTTAATAGACTAATATGTAGGGATTTATTTTTAACTATATAATCATCATTTCAAAATAATTTTCCAATCATTCTATGTTAGGTTTCCAAAACCATTACATGTTTCCTTTGAGAATTATGAAGAAAATTTCCAACAAACTTCTCCTGAAACTACGTAAAAAAAAGGACTAATTTTTCATTGAATGTACGAATTAGTAAATAAAACCATGAAATCATCTTATCCAAATGGTAGACATGTAAATTCACTCTTAAAATCCTGGAATAATAAATTGAACTATAAAAGCCTTCTTCACAATGAATGATGTTCTCTATATTTCCATTATATTGTTTTATTACCATTGTAAACCAGAAATTAATAAATAATTTCATTCCAAATAATGGAAAATAAAATAAACATATTTCTAAAAACATATGACTATCCATTTTATAAGACTTATACCATGATATCTTCAGTAAATACCATTATGTGGTCTTAATTCCTTTAATATTTATTTATAATCATGTGTAGATATGATGGTTTCTTCCATCTTCCATAAATTGGTTTTACCATAATCTAAACTCATTCAATAATTTTTTTGTCTCTTGAAAATAAATTTATATATAATTATTCCATGAGAATTATGAAAATAAATACACCACTAAATAACCATAAAATGTATTAAATTCCCACACTAAGAAATTAGTCATAGATTATTCTCAATGTAAGTTTTTCTTAACCACCACATTTAGGATATAATAATATTTTTCAATATTATTGTACTCAATGTAACAATAAATACTATTTTTATGAAATATATATAAAGTGCATTTCAATTACACCCATTTCAACTCAACTCATGAGTGCTCTACAATCTATACCTATATATATTTTATAAACATACATTGAGATCCATGTATAAATTTTTTCTTCCAATCGATCCCAATGTATCCCCAATAAAAGGAAACCCTCTAAATCATTTACACACTTTATCAAATCCATATGTTAATATAAATTATACACCTTTTAAATAATTACTCATATTTTTTTATTCTCTTTTTCAAAAAAAATGCAATGGAATTAATTCATAAAATTAAAACTATGAACTTATCTGGATTTTGGGAGATAATTCACCCCCAAGAGGACTCTCATTTACCAAAAGAAATCGTTCATGAAGGTAGTTTTAAATATATTCATATATTTATACTTTATTGAAACATATTCTATGACCATATTTCTATATTCTATATTTTCCATGATGAATTATTACTTGATTTAGCATGTTTTGACCTATTATATTGCACTATATTCTTTCAAAAAATTATCAAAAATTAGTTATCACACATAATAATCAATGGATATGTGAATTAAACCCTAATTGCATTGATATTTGTCCTCAAATAAATTATCTAATTTTTTTTATTTTGAAATTAAAAAAAAAAAAACTAAACAATTATTATTCATAATGTTAATGGGTTTTATATCATATTTCTAGGTAACACAACTTCCTAAAATAATTAATGAAGCTACATAAGTAAATTTTTAATCTCTAATGTCACCTATCTAATTATAATTTTAGTTAAATGAAATTTTAGTGGTTTATATTTTTAATACCTTTTGTTATACGCAATAGTTCTGTTAAAATATACCGGTATCTATTGAACATTTATAAGATGTGACTCAATCGAGTCACTTTTTAATTGATTCCAATGTTTAACAATAGGAATAATGAATGGTCATAACAATTACAAGTAGAGTAAGGTCCTATATTAGCATTTGAAATTCATTTTGATCCACAATCTTCATCATCCGAGGATAACTAAATTCTATTATCAAGTATATTTGAGATTTCTATTGACTCATATATTCCAAACCTCTTAAATAATTACCAAGAATATGTTTCTTTGGAATATAATGTTAAATATATTTTTGTCACACATTTTATGTCCATGAAACATTTCATTTAACAAATCATATGTATATTATTGAGTTTTATTACTATACCTTGTATAGCTTAAGTAACCTGAGGGTGAATTAAGGTATGTGAAATAAGTTTAATTCCCCCATTTTATCTTAATTCATCATTAAACAAAAAATCATATCAACTATTAATATATCGAAATATAAAAAGAAATTAAACATGAATGTGGTAGAGAAATTTTACTTGTTTCACCCTAACTTGTCCAGTCCAAGGTGAATGAAGAAAAAATGATCAAATGTACCAAATATAATTTCTGGAAATATTGTTATATTCATAGGATTAAACTCATTATCCCCATGGATTTAAGCCAATCACACTGTAAAAAATCACTACACTCTTTGGTGATTTGAATGAACTGCTCCTCTAGAAGATTCTTATAATGATTTGTATTCTCTCATATTGGGATAACACTGAAATGGGTGTGCCATGAATCTAAAAATTCATTTAAGAGTTGAAATACACTCTTTTACATAAATTAATTCATGGAAAAATATTCAACATTAACATAATTTAATGAACTACTATCCAACACAAAATATCTTTTGTTGAGTATATTCACCACATTCTCAAACATTAGAGACAACCTCCAAGAAAATTTCCTACGTGAAGCTTCAAACAGGAGCTACCTATCATTCTTGACATTGAAGTTTATCTCATTGAACATCCTTATGAAAACTCTAAATTTATGAGTTATGTCTTCTATACCACTCCACGATCTCTCTCATGATTTTATCTTCATAGAAAAAATATAACAAACTATTCTCAATGAAATTTACTTCACGCCTTATGCTTTATGATCTTCTATCAATATTTTCCTAAATTAGTAAACAATTATTTTATCTTGGGATTTTCACTCGACTAATAATATTATTAGGGGTTATTTATTTGGAAAATTTATTTAATAAATCCAATAATTATAATTAGTTTTCAACCCTTATCTCAGTCTCATTGATTTAAAACATATACAGTTTTATACCATATACTGTATACTCAACCTCATGGTGCATGGAAAAAAATTTTAGATGTACAAAATTTTACACTTTAAGATTTCAGAAAACAATTTGGATAAAAAATAATGTTTTATAACCACATTCTTACTTGGGTTCTTCAAAAACATAAATTTTACTTTATATATTAAATTCATTGTCCACTAACAGAAAACGTTCTCTATGGTTTTTTGGAACTTATACTCATGGTATGTGTACTAAACCTCAGGGTTCAATTAATAAATATCATTAAAAGAAATTATAATAAGTAGAAGAATTATTTTTTGTATATATTGACACACAATAATTTGGAAAAAAATGAAAATGGTTCCACCTTATTTTACTCCTCTGTTGATAGAACAGATGGATATTACCAATCAACATTTTGAATAAAAAATATCTTAAAATATCTAAAGGAATTTCATGTATGATATTTTCCCAAAAAATATACCAATTTGGTTTTATTGATAATACTTGAATCTCATTTAAACAAAATGTTATAATATTTCGCATATTTTTTTCTACAAAAATCATTTGAACCCTACAACGCTAGATAATGATCAAAGACTTAATCAACGCTTATTATAAGCTCATATAGAAAATCATGGAATGAGAAGATAGTGTGTCAAACCAATATCACAAATAAAACATCTTATTACTAGAAAAACATTGTGAATCATTCTCATTAAAAATCATTAGCATCATGAGAAAACCACTTCTTCAACAACACATCATAAAATTATAGAATTGTAAACCAAAAATTACCCCATAATGATATGTCTTAATTGACTATACCACTAATGAAACATTAAGGTTTGAAACCCTCCTACTATCATTACTCCATCAGATTTAAAATAGATATTCTCTCTTCCCATACATCTAATTACTCTCTACTATAAAAGGTTTGAGAAATATCATCTCTTCTAATATCACTTGTTTTCCCACCCTTTTCAGTGAAACCAAAGGCCTCTCATTTTCAATACACAATATAAAGAGAAAATTTATCAACAAATAGGTGAATTCATAACACAACTTATGGATTGGGGATTTTTAGAAACACTATGTTTATTAGAGGGTTGAGTATACTCTAAAAGCTAGTCCATTCTACCTAATAAATTATTTTTTGGGATTCCATTGTCTGGATATCTATGGCATGAAGTTCTATTGACACATACACTATTCTCACCAACCCATGTTTAAAATTCACCTTAATAAAAAAATTTATGATTTAAATTATCTTCATTGATTAGTGATGGACTAGATTTTTGATAAATATTCATAATCATGAATTATTATTATGATCAGAAACTTCACTGATACTTCCTTGTTACCAATATCATATTTCCTCCAAAGTAATTATGTGTTGGATTGAGTCACCATAATATATTTACCTTATATAGTGCTCATAAAAATGTATTCATGTTTCTTGCTAAGACATTAAATCCAGAGTCCACTAACATAAAAATAACCCAATGATGTTGACTTTTGATCATCTGTAGAATTCGTCGAGTAATAATTTGTATATCCTAATAAATACCATTCAAATATTGAACAATACATATAAATGAAACCCAAAATTTCATTGACATACCATAGTATTTTTTTCTCCATATTCAAGTCTATTTCCATTTGATTTATTTTATACTATGCCACGTGAAATATGAGAATATATTTCAAGTGAACCCACTATTAGGTACAAAAACCTTAAAATGTTCTTCTTGTATTATGGGATATTGACATCTTATCCATTATTTCCCCTTGAAAATACTATCTGGGTAACATCTACCATTTTCATCTCCTGAGAATCTTATTTTTTTAAATATTTTCGGAATTTCATTAGAAAATTTATATAAGGAAATATACCTACCATTTCATCCTTGTGTCATATAAAGAAAAAAAAATTCATCTCACTAATCATCAACATTTCAAATTCAAACATTATGAATTCTATTTTTTCATTATGCTATGTTAGGGAACCAAATATTAGATTTTACAAGTACACTAGCACTATCATCCTTTGATTACTCTCATTGTTGACATAGTGATTATTATAATCTCCACCATTATAGAAACCTTGATTATTTTTATATTTATAATGTCATAACTACTATTCTCTTTGTAACTCCATGAAATTTAATGAAATATTTTTTAAAATAAATTTAATTTCTTAGATAGCTTATGTTACATTTAATATTGATTTTAACAGAAGAACGATATACTATTAAAATATTATAATTTATAAAGATAGTTATCACATAGCCATTGAATTGATGTTTATGAATAGAAAATACTATATTATTAAAATAATTGGGTTTAAATATAATTAAAATGAATTCGTTGTTTATCGATTAATTTGAAATTAAAATAAAAATCATTTTAATGTAAAATAGACAATTTGTAAAAAACTTTTTTTATTTGAATAATGTATTTATATCGTCAAAAAATAAATTATTCTCTATTGGTGAATGATTTCAATGATAAATATTTATATATATATATATATATTATAAATAATCAAATGTTTTAACAGTAATTTAAAATATTTCTAGGCTTAAAAATAAATAAACTATGTTTTATGAATAAAAATGCATTTCTCTAGAAATATGTTTTTCCCGCATGTTGCGCACATGTTTTAAATTATTTTTCTTCCTCTTGTAGAAATTTAATTAGGAAAAACTGATTCCATATTTGGAGTTCGTATGTCAAAATTTGGTAAATAGAACCCTTTTATTTTTTTCAATTCAAATAGTAATCATGATAATAATTATCATCTTAGTAAAGGGTTAATCTAGGTTTAATTTAAGTTATAAGGCCATAATTATTCCTTATAATTATTATTTGATGAATTTAATTCAAAACATACCATTGGAGTCTCGACATTGTGTTTTTAATAGACAAATGTTAAAGAAAATGTCCTATAAAATATTTAAATCAATAAATGTTAAAATATGTTACTATCTTAGTTTTAAATATACTATATGTATACACATAGAGATAAAAGAAAGTCATGAAGAAATAAAATTATTTATTTCCAAATTATTAAATTCTTTTTCATTATATAAATTAATTTTTTATGTTTTATCAAATAATGATATTGATTTCTATGGCTATAGTAATGTAGTACATTTCATATTAATAAAAAATATAATAATTTATTTTAAAAATATATACACTAATATCATTTGAGAGATTTAATGTTGGAAATTAAATTTTTATATGGGTATGATAGATAATTTTTATTCTAGATAATTATCTTATAATCTTAAATTTGAATATATGTCTTATAAGTCAAAATAAATTAATAGTTTCAAAATTTTCAATATTGATAATTATGAATATAATATTTTATTAAATTACGTAACAATCATTAAAATATTAGAATAATACAAAGGGATATTTCGTGGTTGAAAATTTGATCTATGGTCCATTTGGAATCCATTTGGAGCCAATTTTCCTTGAGAATGACTCAATTATATTTTAATTTTTTATGAAATTCCATGGGTGCCCCTCCCCTTAATTATAAAAAGGGAACCCCACCTTTCCCTCCTCCATAACACATTGAGACTAATAGATTGATCAAAATATACAAATTTCAATTATCCAATCATATATACAATTTTAATAGGAGCTTATATTTTCAGAAGACAAACCCTACAACTCGTACAAGGGGGTCTATTAAAGGTACTTTGTAGGAGAGGTAATCACCTTAAATGATCACATTTTTTATACTTCTTATTTACATACTATAAATATATTTTATTTATAATAAAATAACAATATTTGTATCATAAATATTCTTAAATTTTATTATGATTATGAAACCACCATTATTCACTACCTTTCCTATCTAATGGGATGTGAATATATCGCTCGTGCTGAAACTTGGATTACCATATCAACGTAGTGATAAATGTAATTTTTCATCACTATAATTTATGGATGAGTATAATTATGAGTTTTTTATTTATTTATGACTATTATTATATAATTATACTTTTGTACCCTCTTACCTTCTAAACCATTGGAAAACCATATCATCGATCACACGTACAAGGAGACTACTACATCCAGGAAGTGATGTGGTTCATTTTTCATTTTCTCTGTATTGTGATGGTAATAAGGATATAATTCATGAATATAACTGATATATTTTATATAATAATTATTATTTAATGGATGTTTTTTTTATTTTTTATTCGTTCCATCCGTCGAAATATGAAAATAGTGTTCAAGCGTGTATACTGTCAACATTCTCTACAAACAGTGTAATTAATTCTAGTACCTCTATAATTTATTAATGACAATAAATAAGAATAAAATGAATAAATATGATATTTATGTCATATTTAAAATTCATAAGATTTTGAAATCATAATAAATATTTATGGACCAAAACTACTGAACCAATACATTAATGAAAAAAGATGAAAAAATAAGATGGAATTGTAATTTTAATAATGATGTGATAAATACGGATGATAAAAGGTTATATTTAATTAATATAATTAATGATATATATTATTAAGGTTATTAAATATATTTATAAAAAATATATGTTTATTATATATGATGTTTCAACATGTATGATGGACGATTGACCTACTGTATAAGATTTTCGTCTCACATTTATACCTGTGAGACACATGCCACATTCTCCAATTTTATTATGTGGTGTTTAAAATTACAATGAATTAATATTATGATTCATTTTATGAAATTTATTAGAATTTACATCATATAACGTTTTTTATTTAATGGATAATATTATTAAATAGATACCAAAGTTGAATGGGTTTTAGGTTATAATATCATTTTTTATTTGGTTTGTTTATAATTAAGTCTCTAATGATGAAATATTATGATATATATCTCAACAAACTCCTTAAATATATTATCCATTATTTATTTCATATGGATACATATTTTCCATCCATTTTCTATTAATTATCTACATAAAAAGTGGAAATTTTATTTATATATAAATTTCACATTATCTCTCTATTTAGTAAAAAAGACATTTTATTACATATACATAATTTCTAACAATTATTTTTAAGACAGTTTTTTACTATTCTCAACTGATTGTTAAAATTCATTTTATACAGTTTTTAATTTTTTAATATTGTTTTAAAAGGAATTTTCATGTCATTTTCTTATTGAAGTACTTTTTTAGACTTTTTTTTACAAATGTAAGAAATCAGTGTTTTTAACTAATACATAGTGAAGATAATTTCCCCAATAATTTCATATCAATTCATTAAAAATTCCTTCAAAATATTCCATTCATATTTTTAAGGAAAAATATTTTCCTAATTTTTAGTTTTTTTTTATTTTAGAGGTGTGATTTCAGATTTGTAAGGATATTATGTTCAAAAACATTTTAATGATCTATAAATTATAACACTACAATATTTTATGATATGAATCTTTTTGAATTAAATTTCTTCAATAACATTTGATTCACACCACACCAATCTTAAATAAATAATGATATACGATTTAATATCATTATTTTTAATTGACCGTGATAACATAGATGTTAAATTAGTGGGAATGAATAGTATTGAATTTTTTTTTGAAATTGATATATTATATTTTTAATCAATTGTTTTTAAATTCATCCAAATTATTTTATAAGCATAAGATAAAATTTAATCAAATTGTACTTATTAAAGGGATATATTTTTCTAAGGATGTTTTACCACATTTTAATGGAGAACTTGTTTTACATATAACTTTAGACACTTTAATAAATTATATTTGACACAATAAGAATTATTTTTGAATTATTAATATCAAAATTTACTTTGTATATATTTTGGTATTTTTATGACAGACTTCAATTTTGATGAATAACAATGTGATCATTGAAATAATAATGTGACCATGTGGAATGATAATGTGTCCATTAGAAAAATATCATCTCCTATGATATTATAAATAATATTTATGAATCTTATTAATGGAAATGTGATATAATTATATCATGAAATAAATAAATAAATGTTTTATAAATTATTAATTAATTACTGTTATTTTCATAAAACATAAATGTTAGTTTTCAATTTTATAGTAAATATAATTATATAAAATATTTTCTTTCAAAAAATCTATTCAAAAATTAATATTTCATTGTTTTATGAATATAATATAATTTTATGAGACATTAATTAAATTTTTAATGTGTTATAAAAGCTGTTATAATTTTCAATTTGGTATTTTCAAAGTAAATGATGATTTTAATTAAAAAATAATTTTGAATTGTTTTGAAAATTATTTTTATAAAATGTATTTTGTTTTGGAATTCTACAGGTTGAAAATAGTTATGGTGAAGTTTTTTATTTTTTCTAAAATAAGCGGATTTTAGTGGATTGTGAAATACCGTCATTAATGAAATATATAGATTATAAAATAAATACAATTTTCCTTCTTTGATGAATTATTTAATAAACATAATTTCATATTTGACATCAATATTTTAATATTATTGGGCATTATTATTTATCTATTGATATTCTTGAGTAAAAATAACAAATAAATGAATAAAATATTAAAAAGAACCCCTCTATTCCACTATATATTCCACAACTCACAACCTCCTCTCCTCAAATGTTAAAAGTTTTGATACATCTAAAATTTTTACCAATACTATTCCCAATTCCCTCCACCACCTCCAAGATCCTTTTTTCTCAACAAAAGTCCAAAACCAATCCCATATAAGGGGTTCCCAAGGAGGATAATTCAAGAGGTAAAAATCCTCTTTCTTTGATTTTATTTTATTTTTTCTATTTTTTTTCATATCCTTCCATGAAATACACTATAAAATGTTAAATTATAACTACTGTATCATTTATATATTTTCATTTTATAATTTCAACGTAAAATCCACGATCAAGACTCTTCTCCTTTTCCATTTATGTTAAACATGATAAAATTTGTCCTTGATGTGCCGATTTACCGCCTTCTTGGACGACATGTTTTAGTTTTTCAATACCTCCCACAAGGCTGGTCCTAAAAATCTTTTATGGTTAAACCATATTATAATTTAAGAAATAAATCTTATTCGATGTTTTATAAACATTATATACATAATAAATTAATTAATTAAACAAAACTATTTTCTGATGATCAAAACAACCTAAATAATACAAATGATTATGACTAACATTTTATCTAATAATTCATCCTAATTATATATAATGGAACGAAATATATAACCATTTAAAATTATATAATTTCAATAATAACATATAATAAATATTATGGACAATTTTACTCATTTATCATGATTTTCCATACATATATTCAAGTAAAATGATCTTGAAAACCATAGAAATGAATAATTACGGACAATAAAATTGTGTCTTATAACTCAAAAAAGGACCATAAATTAACCTAAAATTTATATAAAATAATATTCATTTAAAAATGGTCATCAATTAATTAGTTAATTAATTAATTAATTATATTATACTTGATGTAAAGTATATGTGTAGAATGCTTTCAGGCATAAAGTAAGGGTTTTATCATATCACTCTTATTCTTATAAGATATTCCCTATTATACACTTTTTTGTCAATGGTGTGTATATATACCTTCCATTGATGAATAATATCACTTATCTCTATTTGTGGTATTAAATTTCTTATTTATTGATTATTTATTTTATTTGGAATATGGTAAAACTAATTACAAAGTGGTACGAGATTCTACCCAAACCTCTATTTTTTCCTTAGGGATTATCTTTATCAATCATTACCCCAATTTAATTTATAATTTTTTTGTTTACCTCTTATAAATGTTATTTTAAATGTTCCAAACTGATGTATCCAGATCATTTCATCCTTTTATTATGTGGAAGTAAATGTTTTATAAATTTTATCTTATCAAATATTTTCGTAAAGAAAGCTCAATTAAATGGAATTCTCAATTTCATACCGATTTTTTGGTGCACTACATAATATATTTTAATCCACTATCATTTCCCTAAAGTAACCAATTTCATCATGGGAAAATATTTTATTCATTTTTGGTTTTATATTAAAAAAATTGTTCCTTTTATGTTTTAAATGATCTATAATATTTTCCATAAATTACAATAAAATGTTTTCTTTCTAATGATTCTTAAATAATATTATTAAATATTTTAATTTTAATAATAAATAATTTATGCATAAAATATAATTTCATTGTCCCTAAAATTTATTTTCATGGATATTCAGTTTTATAATTTTATTTTATGACAAATACAAATGATTTTCCAAAATGACTCTTCTTTCCAAAAGTAAAAAGGGTATTTCTCATAATAATTTATCAATTATTTTATTAGAGTACTTTCATCAATGTTTATGATTAGAATGTTTCAATTTTTTATGGGAAACATTTATATGATGACATATTTTTATTTTACAAATGAGGAATACATTTTACTTCTTATGTGATGGGTGGGGCCTGCTATAACCCCTTGATGCATCGGTGGGTCTAATGAGAGAAAATAGAAATGGATTTTTACAAGGTATTAACCAATAATTTTATAATGACTTGGCCGATGCCTTGATTGTTTGAATATGATATTTACAATTATTCATTCCTAATTATGATATCAATAATTGATAATACTTATAATTATTTGACTAATTGAATATCCATGGTTAAACATCATTATCATGCAATTATTTATATAGTGTTATATAATAAGATTTTACTCATTCCCTATTGTACTCTAGATTTTGTTCTAATGGAATATGTTTTTCGTCAATTGCCATTCCTTAATATTTAAATTAGCATGTACGGTATTACATATCCCTTCCAAGAATATGATATCACCCCTTTTATATGTTTTCCCCAAATGTGAATATGTATATTATAAAGGACTTCCAAGGATAAACTAGGAGTTTACGGGTGTTCAGAATGGATTTGATATGTTGTATTTTATTTGAAGTTGAAATTTAATATTCATTTATGTAATCAATAATCAAAACAAACTAAACTAATCCATCCTTGGGGATTCATGCCTTGAATAAATGAAAATGTAATATTGTAAGGCACCAACTTCAAGCTACTGAGTTGGGGTATTTATATTAATTGTATTTCTATTAATAAAAGTCAATAAGCCTTTATTTCACTTATTCTCTACTAAGGATATGATAAAAAAATACAATTATTATTCATTCCCAGTATGGTTTAGGTTTATAATAAAAATATATATATTAAGCCAATTAATTTTCCATTTTTAGGTTTTGAATAATTAATGAAATATTTATGAAGACCATTATTTTTAAAAGGGTTATAATGTGATAAAATTATTTCGAAACCCATTTATATTCATGGGATATGATATGATGAATCATTTATGATCATGGGTTATAGATATTTATTATATTTATTACGCGAGGGTGGTACGAATTTCTCCCTCCCATGTATTGGGAAATGATTGGAATCTCATAAGATAAATAAGACTAGAATGGGGATTGAACTCAACACTAATGTAATTTTTCCACAATTATAGTCTTGGGAGTTACCTGTGACTATTAATAAGGTTTTTGGAAAAAATAAAATCCACTATGATGGTATTGGAAATGGGGTTTGACTACTAAAAAAATTATATTATATCGTATGTCTATTCCATTGCACTATATATTTTGCCAATTTTTTTCTAACTGACATATGTTATATGATTACATTATGATTAAAGTATTATATACTACCTTTATTTATTAAATGGCTCAAGTGTATGACTTAGGATATAAAGGTGAATATTTTCAATTCATATGATCATGTTCTCATACCATTATATTTATGTTATAGTCAAGTTAGCATTGATATCTCTCTTATTTAACCATAATGTGGATCTGAGCTCTTCCTTTCTTTTATTTACCTTCACCTTGATATATATTATGATATGTGTATGAAGGGTGATAGTTTAAATGAATTAGTGGGATATTTTGAAGATATTTGATGAACTAGTTGTATATGTGGCCATGTTTTCAAAGGCACTAGACTAATTCGATTATGAAATGGGTAATTATGTAATGTAAAGAATATTAATCTATAATGATGTTATATATATTTATGGAATGTATGGATGAAAATATATGGTATCAGAGTATAGTATAGTTATCCTTGGA
Organism: Viscum album; assembly: GCA_963277665.1. NCBI lineage: Eukaryota > Viridiplantae > Streptophyta > Magnoliopsida > Santalales > Viscaceae > Viscum > Viscum album. The sequence goes on from OY728138.1 coordinate 158,148,053, forward strand.
AACTAGGAAGACACAACTTCTGTGAGATCTTTGGGGATAAGTCTAAGTATATAATACCATCATAATTTTATGATAAAAATAATTAATGAAATGGGTTAAACTTAAGGTGGAATAAAATAATGGGCAATGACATATAATATAATAATTTATTTTTCTTGATTATGTGGTTTCCACTATGATCATCATTAGTTATGCTAATATTTATTTTTTTAGATTCTAGAAGGAATCCGATAGATCATGTGAATGCTGAATAAAATAGAGACTGCACGGACTTCCTCCTAAAACATCGAATATTATTATGGACGGAATAAAAAATATCATTGATATGATCAAAATAAATTCAATCTATGAATCAGATTTATCTTAAAAATGGTCGAAGTATGGAACAAGGTTTTCTTATGTCCTTTATGAGGCAACACCCAACTTTTTTAGTGGGTCTGCTAATCCAATCATTGCTAATAAATTAATCAGATCCATTAAAATTATTTTTTCCATTATCCATTTCTCAGAAGATGAGTATTATATTCTATATATTTATCATTTTGATGGTGTAAAAGATAAATACTTTATTCTTATCATGATCATGTGCCCATATGATGGCATTGACTCCATAGAGTTGGATTGTAACAACATGAGATTTTTTAAAATAAAATTATATTACATAGCATAAAGGACACACAACACTGAGCATGGATACTAATATAATACCCTGGGAATTTACAATATATTTATTTTTAAAAAAATTTAACCTCTTCAATATATTTCTATATATGAAACCCTCAGATTTTTAAGATCGATAGCTTATTCAACACATAATAACAAGTTTAAAAAACCCAAGATATATATAACTGTTATAAACTTTCCATTAAATTGGTAGGTTTGAATAATATAAAATATTTTATGAAATACATATATACATACATATATATGAATTTTGTACCCAATATAAATTATTGATTAAGGTTTAGTAAATAATATATCATTTTTTTGTAAATTAATTTATTTTTCATAAATATGATTTCCACAAAAACGATTTTTTCAAAAAAAATATTATAAATTTTTTTTGTTAATTTTATAAAAAAAGTAAATTTTTTATAAGTCATCATAACAAAATTTACATTGGTTGATTTTTTTGGTTTTTTAGAAATTATTAATTTTACATGGAATATTGGAAAATAAAATTTTATTATAAAAGAGTCATTTAATTTCAACAAATTAAATAATTTAAAAGTAACATTGTGATTTGAATATTATTTCAAGTAAACTAATTATTATTTAGTAATAATTATTTTCATTAATTTCATTTTAATAAACAATATATTTTATTTTAATATAAGTTTTTTTTTAAAATTGTATTTTTCATAAAACTGCTCAAAATTATTGCTACATTTTAATTAATTAAAATAATCCATAATGAGGAATATTGTAATATAATTTAATATATAATATTTAAACAAATTTGAATTTGTATTCACAAAATAATAATATTTATAATAATAATATATATAGTTAATATGAAATCATCTTGGGGTTGAAAAATAGAATTATCGAAAGCCCAATTTTTCATTGAATCTTTAGGTTTTGTTATCATTTTTTTCCACTTTTATAAAATTTAATTTTTAAAATAAACATAGAAATAAATAATAATAAAAATATTTTATTATGTTAAATTTTTGATAATTTTTTGGAATAATTATTTTCTTGTGGAATAGAGAAAAATATCGAATTTTAATTGAAAAATGTATTTTGATTTAAATTATTTATGAAGATAATGTATATTTTAAATTTTTTTAAATATAAAATTAGTTAAATGATATATAATTTAACAAAATTTAGGTCATTTCAACTAATTCCATATTTAAATTATATATATGAACTTTGTTAACATTTTATCATTTTCTCCTTCAAAACCTATTCTCTCGTCACATATGTACAATTAATAAAACATTATAATTTTCAATTATGTTAATTTATTTCAGAAAACATTACACAATATTTGTTATAATAATAATTTATATGATCTAATATTCCCAAATTAATTATTTACCAATATTAAAAGTGAATTATTTAAAAATTAATTTACCATAGTTAAGGTAGAAATTGGTTTTCTAAGGGGTTAAGCAAAAATGGTAAGGGTAAAAAATGCTGATAAATTTTTTTGAATGCTCTTTTATAGATATATTACTGGAATTACACATCTGAGATTATACAATGAATCATTTTGGACCCTTTTTACTTTGGGAAAATGTGGAATCCCACAATTTCGTTCAAAATACCAAGTGTGTCATCTCCCGCACTTATTAAAGGCCACCCCATAATCTCTTGTTGACACCTTCATACCACATTAGTTCGGCCAACAATATCCAAAATTACATCCCAATTTCCACTCTCTCATACTAGAAGCCTTATTTTGGGAATAAATCCATCCATGGAAGGATTTGGGGTTAACCAATGAACGATACCTGAAGACAAGTCAATGTTCTTCAATGAGGGTCCTTATTTCATTTCTTTCTCCACATTCTAAAAATATATGTAAAAACTGAATATATATTAATTTAATTATAATACATATTATTTTATTTTATTATAATTATTTAATGATGAAAAACCAAATCCAAATTGAAAAATTTTGTTATAAAATCATTATTCATGTTTATTGAGAATTACCGCCTCACGAACCGATGACATTATTTAATTCCATTAAAATATAAAACAAATAGGTATGATGATATATATAATGTATATATATGAAATTTATAACCTAATAATAAATTTGGATTCATTATATCAAATATACCTTTTTTTATGTTTCATTCTTTTGGGGATTCCATGACGTGGTTTGTGTGTTACATGGACTACCGCCTCACGAAGAGATATGATTCATCTTCAAAAAACATTACGATGAATAGAATTTGGATATATTTCAGGATTATAATTTATATAAATGAAATAATTATTATATTATTGGAATATTTATAATTATTAAAATATAATATATCACATTATATTTATCTCCAAAAAGATGATAATATCATTCAGGTATGTGTGAACTACCTCCTTCACAAAGCGATGTGACTCTCTTTTCATAACGATGCCCAAGGGATGATATATATATGTATATTTTATTAAATTTAATTGTATATATGATATTATGGTAATTATGTAAATATAGAATATTACTTACCTCCTTCCAATAATGATCAGTGAGAAATAGACACATTACTCATGCGTATGTACAACCTGTCGTCTCCATGATCGCAATGTTCATCATTTCTTAAAAAAAATCTTTCATGCCTGTTATTAAGAGTATAATTTATTTATAAACATAATTATTAATCAATTTTTATTGTTATATAGATGATTTAACTATACAATATAAATATTATCCATAACTTTCAAAACAAATCATAATGGAGAAAACATTGCAATTAACACATGAATTAAGGAAAATAATGAAATATAATTATTATACTTGAAATAATATATTATTTAAGGATAATATATGATATTATTAATATTAAAACGGTTCTATAATAAGATAATAATGTTATTAAATCCAATATTAAGATGTTTAAAGAGTAATCAGTCAATAAAAAGCATGATGTAAGGGGTTACCTTGTGTTGCATTTACTTCTTTGAAATATATTCTATATTCACAACATATTTATTTTATGTTGTGTAAATACAACCCCGTTAACATGTAATATCATGAATATATTTAATTTTATGATATTTATTGTTTCATTTGATGTTATTATTTGTTCTTTTTATGATTAATAAATTTCCTAAAGCGGTAAGTGATTTTTGTCTAAATTTTTCTTCTTTGAGACTTATATCATATTATGAACATGTATTCTATTATGATGTGTATATATAGACCCTTTATCATGTAATATCATGAATTTATTTATAATAATGATTTTTTTATTTATTTTAATCGTATTATTTTACAAGGAATAGGTTTCATAGTTACCATTGTGGTAATGATTTTATGTTGCAATCTTTTCATTTGTTAAGGTTGTCTATGATTATGTAATAAAATGGTGAAATATTATTATATACATCTAAAGAATAACAAAAATTTCATTCTCCTTTGGTTATTCCATGAGAATAATTTTTTTTCTCATTTTCCTCACATTTTATTTTCAAGTGTTATAAATATTTTTTAGGAAAAATCATCTTTAATTCAATTATGGTCGAAAATTATTTTTCGTCAAAATACAATGTTCCATAAAAAATATAAAAAAAAATATATTTAATATTCTTAATACTATCAATAAAATTAAATTTTAACCATATTTTTCAATTTTCAGATTTTTTAAAAGAAATATTCATATCGTTTATAGAATAGTTTCCTCACATTGAATCACCATAATGGATGGCTCTACTTTCTTCCACCTTTAATAAAACACCCTATGTGCCACTAGAATATCAAAATTTTACACCCATTACATCCACTTCCACCTAGCACCTGGTAAATTCTTCATCTCCAACATCCCTTGCTCTTGGTTCTTCCTCAGTTCTTAATATTCCTCTTATAGCCCAAGATTACATCACTTGGGTTCCTCCTTCATATATAATCTTCACAGCTCACTTCATGATCCCTCATTCTCTTAATTTTTGGATTTCAATATATGCTGGAAAAAGTTTTTAAGGGATAGTTCCTATGTGTCTCAGGATATTCCTTCGTCAGCCTTCGAGGAAGCAATAACCATCCTCAAGTGGAAGCTAGTGGCATTATTTGGGGCTGAAAATCCATCCCTCCCAATTTTACAGCACATCGTTCTCTCATGGGGCATGAATTATTCAGCGTGGATTTTATATTTTCTCTAGATCTCAATTTTCATGATAATAGATTCAAAGTCATTTTTCATTCGGGCATGGTGCAAATACTCCCCTTCCCTGGGTCGATGGAGCTTCAACATGTCTCACTAGTATATGGAGGATTGCAGGGGTAAGTAACGATCTCTCACAGAAGTATAGATCTACTTCCCCAACATCATGATACCCTTCTATAATAGATCCTTCAAAAAAATCATTGGAGACACACTTGGAGGATTCTTATGCTCAGATGATTGTACATGTTGTTATGATTAAACCTCACTGGATCACATTTGTGTTGAAATGGAAATTTTCCTCCCTCTTCTTTACAGAATCTAGCTTCGAGTGTTAGATTCACTCTACATGAATTAGGACATACTATACCAGATATTCCCATGATTCTTATCATAGTATATTATATAGGGTCATTTTTGGAAGGTATTTAGAAAATGCAAACAAGGTGGTCTTCACCGTCAATTATAGGAGTCCAATAGAGAATACTTCCTGCTCAATCCGTTGATGTTCAATTATTTTGATGCCTCATGGGAGTTATCTTATACCAATGTTGAAACACCAGGGTGTTGTCTCTATCCTCAATATATCCAAAGCCTGGGCCTAACCCTACTCCTTTTACATATGATGGTATATCATGATGCTTGTATCTGGTTCCCTATGTTAATAGGAACTTTTATTTCCCCGGGCTATTTCTTTCACCTCCTTAATCAACTCTTTAATAATTCTTCTTGAGGTTGGTGTTGCAATTATTTTGATGGGGTGTACTAGTTACCCAGGAATAATTCCCCTACATACTACTCCCCCAAATAATCCTATAAAATATTCAAATGAATAATGGACATATGATATCGAGGGTCTCCCTCCATGACATGATACATCCAAAGTGATCCAACCAAGGCTTCATTCTGACTACCACACCATATAGAACCTCAAAACCCAGTTAGAAAAAATGGTAATGATTTTCCTTCACCTCCATATTGTGTGAGGGATTAAGGAGATTTGCCTTTTTGAGCTCAAGATTGTTCCACCCCTTCACCTTAAATCCAATCTATGTTTAATATAAGAATGTTCAAGAGATTGAAATCAAGGAAATTCATAGATATCTCCTCCTCTCATTTTATCAAGGCTAACACCTTTGGGGAAAATTCTAAAATAGTCCCCTTTTAATGTAACATATCATAATATGGAACTCCCAATGCCTCGTTTCCCTTGATAAATCATACTTTCTATCCATCATGATTAACAACCATAAGTGTTCAATTTTTTCCTTCCATAAACACAATCATAACCCTATGAAAATAATTGAGTTTTATCAAATAATCAATAATAAAGTATTCATGCTTGATAATCCGAAAAATCGACATATCAATATTTTCTAGAAAATGAAAATCTCAGTAGACCGGGTGAAGGATGGAGATCAATTCAACAATATGAAATTGAATCATGGGAAAACCCATCTCTGCTTCCTTTATCTATGGAATCTACGATTCCTAAATAAGAGAAAAATTATGGTATGAGATCAACTATTTTGATTGAGGTAACTCTCAATGAATTGTTAGGGTACTTCAATGCCATTGCCGCCTTAGAGGAGAATAATGGTATAGGTTTCTTCTAATGTGAAGCCGATATTTACTCTATAATTAATGGAAGGTAATGGCCTCACTTAACTACACTACTTTGCCGGCTGCTTCACCATGTGAAATGACCAATGAGGAATCCGACACTTGTGGATATGCCTTGATCATTTCCTAGGCAACATACATGTCATCTCTATGTTTGACAATACAAAGGTTAATCATTTGGTACATGGAATCTCTAATCACACAACTATATTGGTTTCATTATCAACCAGGAAGGGGACTTATGTAATCTATATATTCTATCAACACTGGACCCACATACTTGGAAACCATCAGTTGGATATCAAGATATAGAATGAAAATGTTAATGGAAATACATTGATCTATTTCCAAATCAATTTGAGGCTTTATAAAAATTCTCTTCAGTAATGGTCTAGATATTTACCCCCACTAACAAGGACCAGGATTCACTCATGAAATTAACTGATCACCTTGAGACTGTCCTTGAGGAGGAATATAATGATCAGTTATTTGAGGATCTATCTAATAAGAAAGACCATTTGGAATATATGATCCTAAAGTTGGAAAGATTAGCGAGGGAGGATTCAAGAATCATGTGGGGTAAGGGAGTGTTACCGAAACACTTTTTTTTCATGCATATATTATGGAAATGAAGCATCATACTACACACAATATTTTTCTTGAAGACAAAACCAATTTAAATAAAATTTATTCCATGGAGGATCTAGCCCATTATTTTTTCGTTGATCTTCCTGATGTCCCCAACCCATGAATTCCAAAAGGATTTATAGGAGGGAAAATAAATCTATTTGACTTGATTACTAACCAATTAAATAGTCACTTCAATGTGTTGTTGGGGGAAAACCTAATGAGAATGATATATATGATTCATTGATGAACTGTAACCTGGAGACTGTGTTGGTTACAAATGGCTTCACAAGATAATTTTACATTGGCATCTAGGATATGGTTAAATATGATGTGGTTATTGAAATAAAATATTTCTTCATGGGAGAAAGCCTATCATGGGTCACATGTGTCACTACCCTTATTATCATTCCCATGATCATGAATAAATCCCCTTTTATTTACATTATACTTGTAATCATGTGCAATGTCCCATATAAATGGTTGGCCAGCATCATCAACTAAATCATCACAATCCATACACCAAGATTGGTCTCTCTGGAACAACATGTATTGGTGAAGGGTTGTATCCAACATGATATTAGTTTTTCCTAGAAAATAATCAAGGATATCAACACTAACACTCATGGATCAAACAAGGATAATAAGATAGACATGAAAAAAGAGTATGATATAATTGATTGGATATTCATCAACATTGTTCTAATATGTATGGGGTTTTCCCCATAGACAACTGATATTTTTTGTAGGTTCCATAGCTCCTCCTAGATGATAGTTTCATATAGGGGAAGAATCATGGATTCTTTATGGGGACCCATGGGTTTAGACACTGTGACCCCCTCTCCCTAAGCATTTTTATCCTCACACAGTTCAGTCCCAGTCACCTCATCAATAGAAGAATACCGAATGGTGATATCCTCCAATATCATAGGAATATGAGATCTCCCTATATCTCCTACCTCATCCTTGAAGATGATACAATTATTTTAATGAATTACAATAGGATATTAGTGAAAGGAATCAATAATGTGTTGGAGGAGTACTGCCACTAGAGTGGACATGTCATCAATAAGTGTAAAAGTAACCATCCCATATTCAAAAGATATTCTTCCAGCTGTGTCTCCACCTTCTGAAACAACATTGATATGAAAAGGTAATTTTACAATGGTATACCTAGTTTATCATCTTTTCATGAATAGTATTTTCATTCAGGACATTGATAACAATATTAGAATGATTTTGGACTATGTTCAAGACTGAAATAACTATTACATATCCTTTGGGGGATAGATTGCATTGCTTGGAAATGTACTCTTGGATACTATTGTTCATTATCCATCATTTATTAATGTTTTAAAAGTAATAGTAACCAATATTTATAGGATCATCGAATTTTTGTTTTATGATTCTCTCTCATAGTGTAAACATCACTTGGTATCATAGGGTATGATAAAAAGGCCCATTTGGGAAGGTGGAATCAACAAAAGAATCTTAGTCGACACTCTCCCCTACATGAATATGATGCTTGTATGAAAAATATTGGATAAAAGCCTGATTAAAGGGATAAAAATGATCAAAAAATGGAATGGATGCAATGATATGGATTATGAGAATGAATTTTCCTTTTGGTCCATGATTATATCTATAATTTACTTCTTCCATCCCTTCGCCCATTGGATTGTTGGGAAGGATGACATATCTTTTGGGAACTAGAACTGTGCAGGCTCGACCATCAGTATCCAAGGATACATAGTCACCAACATATCCTTCAAGGAGGCATCCATGCACCCATCCTTCATCACGACCAATATGGAATGAGATCTGAAGGAAAGAAATCTCAGTTAAATGGAACTTCTCGATTTCATACCATTTTATAAGTTCACTAAAAAATCTATTTTAAGAAATTATTATTTTCTAAAATAATTGATTTTGTTATGAGAAACTATTTATATTCATTTTTATATAAAATATTGTTCCTTTAATTTATTAAATGATCATTAAAATATTCCTTAAACAAGACTAAAATGATTCATAATGATTCTTAAATAATATTATTACATGATTTCATTTTAGTTTGAAATAATTTATGCATAAAATATAATTTAATTGTCCCTAACATTTATTTTCTTGGATATTAATCTATATAATTATATTTTACAACAAATAAAAATTATTTTAAAAATTAAATATTCCTTATAAAAGTAAAAAGTGTATTTCTTTTAATTATTTCTCAATTATTTTATTAGAGTACTTTAATCTATGTTTATGATTATAATATATCAATTTTTTACATGTAACATTTATTTATGATATATTTTTATTTTACATAGGAATATGTTAGACTTCTTATGTAATGGATGCGGACTTATATAAACCCTCGATGCATCGGAAGGTCTCAAAAGAAAAAATAGAAATTTATTTTTACAAGTTCTTAACCATTAATTTTCTGATGACATGGCTGAGGTCCTGATGGTTTGTTTTTGATATCTAGAAATATGAATTCTATAATTATGATATTAGTAATTAAAAATCCATGTGATTATCCGACTAAAAGAATATCCATGGTAAAAATTCATTATCATGCGATTATTTATATTGTATTATTTATTCAGATTTTATTCATTCAATATAATTCTCTAGATTATGTTATAATGGAATATGTTTTTAGTCATTCATCGCGCATTAATAATTATATTAATTTATACTTTATTATCTACCCTTAACATGAATATGATCTCACCCTTTATTATGTTTTATTTTTTTCTAGGATGTGAAGATGTATATTATGAATGACTTACAAGGATAAATTATGAGTTTATGGGTGTTTACAATGGAGTTGATATGTTGTATTTCATTTTAAGTTGAAATTTAATGTTCATGTACATAATCTATATTCTAAAAATACTAAAATAATCAGTCCATTGGGATTCAAGCCTTGTATCTATGAAAATGGAATATGGTAAGGCACCGACTTTGGGCTACTGAGTTGGAGTATTTAAATTAATGGTATTAAAATTAACCAAAGGCAGTAACCCTTTCTTTCACTTATTATCTAATGGGGATATGATAAAAAGAGACAATTATTATTAATTCACTATATTGTTTATGTTTATGAATAAAATATATTTATTAAACCTATTCCTTTTCCTTTTTATGCTATGATTAATTTATGACATATTTTGTATACTCATTCCTTTTAAATGGGTTATAATGTGATATTTTTTTTATAAAACTCATTTAATTTCATGTGTTATGATATGTTGAATCATTTATGATCTTGTGGAATAGATAATTATTAATTTCATTATGCAAAGGTGGGACCCATATTTATATCCCATTTATTGGGAAATGATTGAAATCTCATGAGATAAATAAGACTAGAATGGGGATTGAACCCAATATAGTAATAGAATTTTCCCCCTATGATAGTCTTGGGAGATACCCATGGCTACTAAAATGGTTTTTAGAGAAACAAATCCACTATGATATTATTGGAAATGGGATTTGACTACTAAGAAATTATAATATATTCTTATGTGTATGCCATAATTGTATATATAATTCCAATGTTTTTCTTAGTGACTTATGTTCTTTGATTACATTTTGATTCATGTATGCTAAACAACCAATATTTATTATATGGATCAATAGTAGGATTTTGGATATAATGGGTAATAATTTCAAATCCTATGATCATGTTTTCTTACCCTTATATTTTTGTTATAGTCAAGTGATCATTGATATATACCTTATTTAACAATACTATGGATATGTGCTCATCCTTTCTTATCATTCATTTCTACAGGTTATACAGTATGATATGTGTACAAATGGTGATAGTTTTAATGAATTTGTGGAATATTTTTTAGATATTAGATGAACTAGTTGTATATTTGGACATGTTTCTAAAGGCACTAGGATAATACGATTATGAATAAGATTATTATACAATGTAAATCATATTAATCTATTATGATTTGATATCTATATATGGAATATATGGATCATAATAGATGGTATCATAGAGTGGATTAGTTTACCTTTGGAAACTAGGATGGGACAACTTTTGTGAGAAACCTAGGCATAAGTCTATTTATATGATAATACTCAAATGTTATGATAAAAATATTGAATGACATAGGTTAATCATAAGGTGGAATAAAATAATGTGTCACAACATAATATCCAATAAAATAATTTTCATGATTATGTGGTTTCCACATTGATCATTATTAATCACCCTAATAATTTTTGTTTTAGTTGGTTGATGGAACCCGATAGAACCACATGAATGCTAAATACAACAATGAATGCAATGGTTTTCCTCTTGAAAACTAGAATTTTATTAGGGATTGAATAAAAAAAATACATTTATATGATCACACAACATTCTAAATCTATGAATCAAATATATCTTACAGATGAGCGATGTATGAAACAAGGTTTTTTTGAGTCCTTCATGAGGCAACACCGAACTTTTTTAGTGGGTCTTCTAATCGAATAGTTACAACTAAATTCATTAGATCTATTGCAATAATATATTCTATCATTTAGTGTTACGAACCTGAGAAACATATTCTGTTTATTTACCATTTATAAGGTGTAAAAGATCAATTTTTTATTCTTATCAAGAATATGAAGCCATAGAATAGAATTGACTCCATAGAGTGGGATTGTAATGACTAAGATATTTGGAAGATAAAATTATATTTGATAGCATAAAGGACATCGAACACTAACCGTGGATAAGAATACAATACCCCAAGACATTACAATATATTTATTTATAAATAAATTTAATCTCTTTATCATCTTTCAGTATATGAAACTCCCATATTTTTATGTTCTATAGTGTATTCAACTCATAATAACAAACTTAAATGACCCAGGATATATATAACTGTTATAAACTAGCCATTAAACTGGAAGGTCTGAATAGTATCAACAATTTTTTGATATATATATATATATATGTATATATATATATATATATATATAAATTTTTAACACAATATAAATTATTGATTAAGGGAAATTATATAATCTATGAATTTTGAGTAATGTAATTTTATTTTTCAAAAATATGATTTCTTCCAAAATGATTTTTCATAATCAATATTAAAATAAAATTTAGTTAGTTTTATAAACATTGTTTTATAAAATGTATATTATTTTATAAATCATCATATAAAAATTTACATTGGGAAAATTTTGGGATTTTTGAAAAATATTGATTTTTCAGTGAATATTTGAAAATATAATTTTTTGTAAAAATGACATTTCATTTTTAAATATTAAAAAATATAAATTTATCATTCTTATTTGAATTCTATTTCATATAAAATAATAATTATTTATATATATTTAATTCAATTAATTTCATTTGAATAATTATTATATTTTATTTTAATATAATTTTTTGGTGTTTAAAACCCGTATTTCTTCTTAAAATCGTTCAACAATGTTTCTCCATTTTAATTAATTAAAATAATCCATAATGAGTAATAATTTAAATTAAATTAATATATCATATATAAATAAATTTTAATTGATATTCATAAAATAATAATAATAATTATAATAATAATAATACATAGATTTAATATAAAATCATATTAGGGTTGTAAAATAGAATTATCATAATCCCACTTTTTCATTGCATCTGGGGGTTTGTAATAATATATTTTTTCAATTTTATAATGTTCATTTGAAAAAATAACTAATTTTTTTTTGAAATAATAATGGAATAATTTTATGAAGTTGATTTTTTTTAGGATTTTCTAGAATAATTAATTTTTTGAGGAATAATGAAAAATACTAAATTTTAATAAAAAATTGTATTTTCATTTAAATTATTTATGAAGATAAATTATATTTTAAATTGGATTAAAAATAAAATTAGTTAAAGAATATATATTTTTACAAAATTTAGGTCATTTCAAATAATTCCATTTTTAAGTTTGATATAAAAACTTTGTGAACATTTTATCTTTTTCTCTTTAGCAAACATGTTCCCTTGTAAAATATGTATAATTAATTTTAAATTTAAATTTCCAATTATGTGACTTGAATTCATAAAACATTACTCCATATTTTGTATTAATAACAATTTTAATGATCTTATAATCTCATATTAACATTTTACCAAAATTAATAGTGAATATATTAAAAACTAATTACGATGGTTAAGGTAAAAATTTGTTTACCGAGGGGTTAAACAAAAATGGTAAGTGTAAAAAAGCCGATAAAAATGTCTAAAATCTGTTTTCTGGACATATTTCTCAAATTACACATTTTTTATTCTATAATGGTTCAATTTTTAAATTATTGACATATGAAAAATTGGCCGCAAACAATTATTTTTTAGAAATACAAAGTGTGTTATCTCCCCCACTTATAAAATGCCACTCCTATCATCTTTTTCTCACACCTTCATACCAATTTAGATAGGCCAATAAAATCCAAAATTACATCCCAAATTCCACCCTGTCATCCTAAAAGCCATATTTTGGGAATAAATCCATCCTTTGAAGGTTTTTGGGCCAACCAATGAGGGATGAATAAAGACGAGATAATGTTCTTCAATAAGGGTATTTATTTCATTTCTTTCATTATATAATAAATTTTATTTTAAACCCTAATGAAATATTAAAGTATTTATAATACATATTATTTTATGTTTTTATATTAATTTAATGATAAAAACCATATCCACTTTGATATAATTTTTAAAAAAATCATTATTCATGTGTGTGGAGGACTACTGCCTCACGAACCGATGCCATTCTATTTTCCCATTACAATGTATAACAGCTGTGTACAATGATGTATATAATGTATATATATGAAATTTATAACATAATTATAACATTGGATTTATTATATCAAATATAATTTTTTTTAATTTCCATGCCATTGGGGATATCATCACGTTGCTCATGTGTACTTTGGACTACTCCCTCACGAAGCAATATGATTCATCTTTCAAAGGCAATTTACATTGAATGTAATTTAGATAATATTAATGATCTTAGTTGAAATAAATTAAATAATTATTATATTGATGGAATATTTATCATTATTGAATGATAATATATCACTTTATTTTTAACTTTAAAGAGACGATAACATCATTCGTGTACGTGTGGACTACCACATTCACAAATTGATGTGACTCTATTTTCATAACCATACCACATTGATAATATATATAAGTATATTTTATTATATAATATAGTATATAATATATTTTGGTAAATATGAAAATGTATAATATTACATACATCCTTCTCATAATAATCAGTGCGAAATAGAATGATTACTCATGCGTATATACAACCTGTTATTTCCATGATTTCAATGTTCTTATTTTCTCAAAACAGTCCTTCATGATTTGTATTAAGAGTATAATTTATTTATAAATATAATTATTATGTAATTATTAATGAAATAGAGATGATGTAACTATATAATATTACTAGTAACCATAACGTTCAAAACAACGCATGAATGAGAAAACATGGCAATTAACACATGAATCCTTTAAAATATTGAAATATTATTAATATACTAGAAATAAGATATTATATAAGGATAACATATGAAAATATAAATATTAAAATAATTATATAATAATTCATTTATATTTTTAATTACAATATTCTATATTTTTAAGAGAAATTAATCAATAAAAAGCATGAGGTAACGGGTTTTCTCGTGTTGCATTTACTTTCTTGAAATATAATCTATATTCACAACATATTTATTTTATTTTGTGTATATAAATCCCCACTGACATGTTATATCATGAATATATTTAATTTTATGATATTTACTATTTCATATGATGTTATTATTTATTGGTTATTACGTGTAAAACAATTTATAATTCGGTTAGAGATTTTTGTCCCCATTTTTCTTCTTTGAGTCTTATACCATGTTATGAACCTATATTATTTTATAATGTGTATATATAGGACCTTTTACATTTAATATAATGAATTTATTTATCATAATAATATAATATTTTTATTTTAATGGTATTCTTTTATGGGGATTACATATCAAAGTTACCATTGTGGTAAATATTTAATGTTTCAATCTCATCAATTATTTGGGTTGTATACAATTATACAGTAAAAGGATGAAATATTATGATATATATCTCAATAATAACATGAATTTAATTCATCATTGGTTATTTCATGAGAATAATTTTGTTTTCATTTCCCCCACTTTTTATTTTCAAGAGTTCAAATTAAGGTTTTATGAAAAATCACCTTTAATTCGCATTTGGTCGAAAATGATTTTTCTTTCAAGAAGCATGATCCTTAAAAAATATTTTAATAAAAGTTACTTAATATTATTATAATTATCTATAACATAAATTTTTAACCATGTGTGAAAATTGTTTTAAATTTTTTTAATGAAATATTCTTGTTGTTTATAAAATAAATTCATCACGTGGAAACACCAACTATGATGGATCTACTTTTTCCCACCTATGAGAATACACCATATGGGTTCTCATGATTTCCAAATTTTCCACCCATTTAATCCTCTTACACCTGGCCCATGGCGGATTCATTAGGACCATCATCCCTTGTTCTTGGTTCTTCCTCAGTTCCCGCTATTCCTCTATTACTACTGGATTCGTTAACATGGGGCCGTGAAACCATCACTCGTGGTTTTCCAGCGCTCTGTTCTCTCATGGGGCCTGAATTATCCATTGTAGATTTCATATTTTCATCAGATATTATTTCGTAAGATCATATCTTCAGAGTCACGTTTCATTCAGGCATGGTTCAAATACCCCCATTCCATGGGTAAATTGAGCTTCAATCTGTCTCACTAGTCTATGGTGGTTCACATGGGTAAGGAAATATCCACTCTAAATGTCTATATGTGCCTCCCTAGCATCCTTCTCCCTTTCTATTATAGAGCATTCATGAAAATCCTTGGCATCACTCTTGGAAGATTTTTGTGCTAGGATGATTATACCTGGTGTTATGATGATACCTTAGTGGCTCACACATGTGTTGAAATGAAAATTTCTCTCCCCCTTCTGAACCAGATCTCGCTTCAGGTGCACGAATCATTATACTGGAATTATGAAATACTATACCATATATTACCATGGTACTGATCACAATATCTTCCATAGTGTCATTCATTGTGTGTATTTTGAAAATTCTAACAAGGTGGTCATCACCATCAATTCTACGAGGCCAATAAAGAAGTCTTGCAACTCAGTTAGTTGATCTTAAGGGATTCTAATGGATCAAAGGATTTATCCCAGACCAATGTTGAAATTACAAGGGTGGTGACACTATCTCCACTGAATCCAAAACCTTGGCCTAATCCTTCTCCTTTTCTAGATGATGGTATATCATGATGATTTTATATGGTTTCCTATGTCCATAGAAACTTTCCTTTTCCCATAGTCGTTTTTTCACCACCTAAATCCACTCTTTTCTAATTCCTCATGATGTTGGTGTTGCAATGATTTTGATGAGGCTTAAAAGTTCCTCATGTTTAATTCCCATGCTTAATCCTCCCCCAGGGAATCCTATGAAATCATAAAATGAACAAGGTCTTCATGATATCGAGGGTCTCCATCCACAATATGAAACATACAAAGAGATCTAACCAGAGTTTCATTAAGCCATCCACACCATATAGATCCTAGAACCCCAGTTTTGAAAAATGGAAATGATGATCCATCACCTCCATATTCTCCTAGTGATTGAATTGATATGCCTTTTTGAGTTCTTGATTGTTCAACCCCTTCCCCATCAATATTATCTAAGTTTAATATATGAATGTGCATGAGATCGAGATCTAGGAATCATATGGAAATCTTCTCCTCTAATTTTAATAAGTTGAAGAGATTTGGGGCTAATTCTAGGGCCCTCCCCTTTTAATGTTACCTATCATAATATGGATCTCCTGATGACTTTGTGCCCATGTTAAATCAGACTTTATAGCCATCAAGGGTAAAAACCACAAGTCTTATATTGTTTCCATCCACGAACAAAAACCTAACCTCATGAAAATAAGTGAGTTTCTTCAATGAATCATATTGCATTTCTTCATGAATGATAATCCCATACATCGACATAACAAGATTTTCGGGAATAGGAACATCTTTTTGGAATGGGTGCCGGATGGAGATTAATTCATCCTAATGAATGTGAAACATGGGGGAAACCATCATTTCTTCCTACATATATAGAATCTATTATGCCCAAAGAAGAGAAAAATTATGGTATGAGATCAACTATTTTGATCAAGGAAACACTGTATAAGTTGTTGGGGTATTTAAATGTCATTTCTACCTTATAGGAAAAGAACGGTATGAGTTCATTATTAATTAAGGCCAATATGGACTTTGTGCAATTCATGGTGGACAATGGCCTCACTGAAATATGCTACTTCGACGACTGCTTCACCTAGTGCAATAACCAGAGAGTCAAACAATGGTTGGGGGATTCCTTGATCATTACCTATCCAACATGCATGTCATCTCTATGTTTGAAAACACCAAGGTTAATCATTTGGTACATGGAATCTATAGTCACTAATATATCATGGTTAAATTATGATCCAATAAATAGAAATATGACTTCTATATGTTCTATCGAAGATGGACACATATACCTAGCAACCAATAATTAGTCAATGAGATATAGAAATAACCTATTTAGGGGAATAAGTTGATCTATTTCCATAAAAAAATTGAGGCTTCTTAAAAATGCAGTTCATGATTGGGCTAGATCTATACCCCCCACTTAAAAGGACAAGGATGCGCTCATGAGAGTCATTGATCGCCTTGAAACTGGTCTTGAGGAGGATTGAAATGATCATGTATTTTAGGATCTATCTAATAAGAAAGAATCTTTGGAATACATGGTCATAATGAATGAATGAATCGTGAGGGAGGATTCAAGAATCATGTGGTTGAGGGAGGGTGATAGGAACACTTCCTTTTTTTATGCATGTATTGGCGAAAGAAAGCGTCCTTCTACAACCAGTATTTTTCATGAAGACACAAACAATTGAAATAAAATAAATTCCATTGAGACGCTACCCTATTCATATTTCAGTAATCTTATTACAGGCCCCATAACACAAATTCCAAATGGATATCTAGTATGGAATGGTAATATTCTAGACTTGATTCCTTACAATGTATCTACCCACTACAATGAGATGTTGAGCGCAATACTAAATTAGAATGAAATATATGAGGAAATATTGAATTGTAACCTAGAGAGTGTGTTGGGTACAGATAGCTTCCCCGGCTCATATTATATAGGCTCATAGTATGTTGTTAAATATGATGTGGTTGTAGAAATACAATATTTCTTTAGGGGAGGAATCCTACCATGGGTCACATGTTCTACTACCCTTGTGATCATTCCCACGATTAAGTGTCCCTCCTCCCATGTTCGCATTAGACATTAAGAATATGCGATGTCCCATATAAAAGTTTGGCTAGAAACATAAAATCATAGATCATAATCCATATACCTTGATTGTTATCCCTTAAAAAACATGGATTGATGAATGGTTGTTGTATCCAAAGGGATATCAGTTTGGGCCAGGTTATAATCAGGGATATCCACAAAAAAACTCAATGATCAAACATTTATATTAAGCTAGACAAGAACAGAGAATATTATATAATTGATTGGAGATTCATCAACAAAGTTCTAACAGTTAATGGTTTCACCTCATGGACAACAGATATTATTTTTAGGTTCCTTAGCTCCTCTTGGATGGTATTTTCATTTTGGGGAAAAAACATGGGTTATTCAAGGTGGCCCCTGCGTTAAGACAATGTGACCCCTCTCCCTAAGCATATATATCCTCTCAATATACAGTCTTAGAAACCTCTTCAATATAATCATGCCCAATGGTGATATCCTCCCATATCATAGGAAGATGTGCTCTCTCTATATCTCCCACCAAATTTTTTCATATGATACCAAAATTTTAATGAATTCTAATAGGATATTGGTGAAAGGAATCAATAAATTTCTGGAGGAGTACTTCAACTAGAGTGGTCAAGTCATCAATAAGTCTAGGAATGACCTTTACATATCCAAAAGATGGACTTATAGACGTCTCTCCTCCTTGTGCGACAATATTGATATGAAAAAGGTAATTTTACGAGAGAATACCTAGGAGATCTTCATTCCTATTATATGATTTACATTTGGGACATTGATAACACTATCATCATGATTTTTTACCATGTTAAAATCTAAAATAACGGTTACCTATCCTTTGGAGGCCAGATATCATTTGTTAATAGTGTACTCTTGGATATTTTTGTTCATGATCTCCCATGTATTAATGTTTTGAAAGGAATAATCACTAATATTGAAAAGACATTAAAATGTTTATTTTAGGAATCTATCTTAGAGGGAAAACATCACTTGGTATCTTATGTTAAGATGGAATGTCACATCCACGAAGGTGGAATCCACATTAGATGCTTAGCCGACACTCTCCACTATAATCATGAGATGTTGGCATGAAAAATCAGGGAACACCACATGATATGGGGTATGGACATGGTCAAAAAATATAATATATGATTGTATATGGATGGAGGGAATTTATTTTCCTTTTGGTACATGATTCTATACTACATCATTGCATTCCAATCCTTCGCCCATTAGATTGTGGTAAATGATGAAATATCCTTTTAACACTAGAACCGGGCATGGTCAAACATTGGTATCATGGGATACCCAATAATCAATATATCCTTCAAGGAGGCTGACATGCACCCATACTTCATAAAAACCATTCTATAAAATTATATTAAGGACATATTCAATCTCATTAATATAAAATAGGAACTAGATTGTTTCATTTTCACCCCAATGTAGTTCGGGGGTATTTACTACAATAGAAATTTGAAGGATCTTAGTAAAACAGAATACCAGAAACTAATTGGATGATACCTTGTAGTCCTAAATAATTCCAACTAAGAATAAATTCTTCACCTGGAGAATAAATAATAACCCAGTACCTTCAGATGGGAACATCAAGAGATGTGTAATAGGTAGAGATTCTAGGTGATTCTGTTGAAAAAACCATCAAGAATGTAGTGAAGAACATATGTTAATTGAATGCGACAAGGAATGAAATTTAAATAATTTTTTTAGTATGTTTTTAATCTCTTTTTTTAAATCTTGACTAATACCCCCTTCCTAGATATATGGTTCCACAGTATGTGCCATACCGTTCTAGAGAATGTGGCTCGGGGAATAGTTTTTCATGCTAGTTCCTGGTGTCTTCGGTAGGCAAGGAATAAGTCAAGATATGAGGGGATAGAAACCTCAGGAAGGTACATTTTTTCAATGAAAAGGATTTTAACAATAATTATGGATTTGTTTTAAAATTATAAAAACAGATTTTAAGAAAGATATTTTTATTTTCTCCAAAATGATTTTAATTATATTTTAATGGTATTTTCATTCGTAAACATCATCAACCCTATTTGTTACTTATGATCTAATGGAGATATTTTGAAATGGTATTTTTAATGGTATTTTAATGATATTGTGTAATGATACCATCCTCAACCTTTCTCGTTATGGATTAAGATTTTATTATGTATATTGTTATGAAACCCATTAAATTTACCTGAGTTAATCATGTTTTAAATAGTTTTTTATGGATCCAAATCATTTTCAAAGTTATAACTCTATTTCTAAGTAGTTTTTATGGAACTCATTTTGTTTCTATGGGTCAATCATGATTCAGTGATATTGTCGTTAAACCCATTTCTTTTCCATGGGTTAATCATGTTATAAAATGAATAATGATTTTTTATGTAATACATATAATAAAATAAAATCTCTATGTTATTTAGTTTTAGTTCATGGAAATTATATATTATGGGGTGGCATAGATAGCGCTAGGTGATCCCATTATATCTTAAAGGATAGAAAGGTCTATATAGAACTGAGTAATCCCATTACAGATTATACGATAGGTGTAACCAGACAGTACTATAGTGCATTGGGTAATGAACATTGTCTTTAGTGGAATGAAGGAGGGATTTACCTAAGGGTGTGAACTATGGATTTAGTTAGGCTCTGTGTATTTCCGAAATAGGTTTAATATAGTATTTGAAGAAAAATGGTCCATGATATGGACATATTTTTGTGATAGTTTTTATAGGGTCATAATTTTTCTTATAGTCGTGATGAATATCACATGAGTCGTTAATATTAATTCAGGTGACTCTTTCCTTTAATATGGATTCATATTTCTTGATCCAATTATTGATGGGAATGAGTTATTTTATGATTCACTAATGAAATCTGATTATTTCATTATATTCTTATGCACTTCTTCTGTTCATTCATTTCATTGATTTATTAATTATTCTTTTTACCCTTACTGAGAATTTAGGGTGAAACTCCTTAATTTTTCTTTCACCAAGTTTATCAATAAATGATACGGATGATGATGATGATAAAATTTCAAATCGAAAAATCTTAGTTAAGTAAGAGAAATGACTATTTAAAGTCATGGGTATTGTTTATGTTGGAGTTTTTTTTCTAATTCTATAAAACTATAATCATTAATGGTCCTGAATAATACAAGTGATCAATATTTATCTTTTGATATTGTAAGGTTTGATGGGAAAATCATTTGGTCACAATTATTGTTATCAATGACAGAAATGAAATGTTTATAATTTCAATACCATATTAGGGAGTGTGGGTTTTGTGCTCTTATTTTTGGTATTAGATAACGATTTAGATAACTTTTTAGATTTGGATGTTTTCATGTGAGGTCATATTAAGAGTTATGGATATTAATATGGGTCTATAAGCTTAAGGATGATCACACATTCAATTCCTTAGACACCCCAATGATGTTTTTGAGCATTGAAATATTAGTGTGATTAATGACATTTCATGAGATGTTTTTTTAGGTCAATATATTTTTAATGATATTGTTTAACATGAAGTATTCATTTATAATATTTGGAAATAATATTTATGTTATTGATTAAAAATAAAGTTTATATGATATTGGGAATTTAAAAAATATGTTTAATCATATAGATAACCAAAATATTGAAAATTAATTTGGTGACTAAGTATTTAAAGTTAATTAAAAGGAATATCACCATACTTTTAGCTTCATGTATTAATGGTTTGAGATAACCTTTCAGGTTAAATCTATTTTTAATTTTGAGGTAATTTATGTTATTTGGGATATATAGTTATGGAATTATTTAGATCAAACATTGGATATTTATAGTGGAATTTTGATGATTAATATATCATGTAAAGGTTTAATAATTTATTGAATTGTCTTACCGTGTGATAAACACTTCGGATTTTGTTAATGTCTAAAGAAAGGTGGAATAAGTTATTATCACTTTTATAGTAATGTGGAATTTAAATGATTATTTTAGTACTTAATTCCTCCAGAATTCATCTAGAATACTCATATTATTGATACAAATATGAGATTTTGGTGGAAATTGATAGGTGGAAATTATACTCATAATGTACATATATATCTTTATTCTCTTATTCAAGATGGAAAATAATTCTTGAACTATAAGAAAAGTATTTTGAATCAACAATTTTTGGTTATTATATTCATATCAAATGAATCATATTGTCTTTTAAATAATCAATGATTTATGGTTTTGAGGCCTTTAAGATTCCATTGAACATTCACATTCTTGTGACCAATGACTAGGATCTCTCTCAATAATTATTTATTATTTTCAACCAAACCCACCAAGGTTCTCTTATTTGGAATCATAGTTATGTGTTATTATACATTACCTTTTACCTACCTTTATCTCTTATTAATAATATGTTTTATTAAACATTTTTATAATTTTTTTAAACAAATTATTTTCAACATATATCCTTTGATTTTAGAGATAATGTTAAAATTTTCAGAAAATAATTTACTAAAGTGGGGAGGATGTTACACCTTGAGTTTTTATAAGAGGGAAATTATATTCAATAACATAAAGGAAAAATAACACTGAGAATATATGAGAATATAAAATCTTGAGAATCTATGATATAATTTGTTTAAATATATTTTATCTCTTCAATAGTTTGTGTTACACACAACCCTGGATGTTTTATGTTTGATATAATATTCAACATTCAACACCATGCTTAAACAACCCATGATATATATAACCAATATAAATTCCTTATTAAAATTGACGGTTGAGTTGCATTAAATAATTTATGATATATATATGTATATTAATATTATACTAAATAAACATTATTCATTATGTTTTACTAAATATTCAATAATTATTTAGTAGAGTACTTTTAATTTTTAAAAATCAATTTTCATAAATTTCTTAGATTTATTTTCCTGAAAAAAAAATTATAACTATTTTTTGGAATTTGTTCACAAAAATTGATAAAAATAAATTAATGTTTTATAAATTTATATCAAAAAAATTTTGGGAGTAATTTATAGTATTTTTAGAAAATATTTAATTTTAAAAGAAAATTGAAAAATAACATTTTTTTTAAAAAAATGACATTAGTTTTCAATTAATTATGTAATTTAAAATCGATATTGGGTTTTAAACATGATTTAATTCCACATATGTATTATTTAGTAATATTTAATCCATATAAATTTATTTTAATCATCATTATGTTGTATTCTAGTATAGGTTTGTTGTTGGATTAAAAAACAATGTTTTTCTAAAAATGTATTAAATTGATTCACTATTTTAATTATATAAATAAATCCATAACAAGAAATTTGATAAATTAAAATAATATATTATATATAAATAAATATTAAATTATATTCATACAATAATTATTATTAGGCATATATTTTGAAATTATCTAGTTCAAGAAAACTACAATTCTTAAAAACGTGATTTTTTTCACGTGTGAGGGTTTTGTTTAATATTTATTTTTTGGTACTTTTACATTTTTTAAAATATAATTTTAAAATAAAAATTTTATTATTTTATAAGGGTTATTTTTTTTTCTTAAAATAATATTATTTAGATGAATTGTGAAAATACAGAATTTTAGTTTAAAGATACTTTTTATTTAAATTATATATAATTGTAAATATAATTTTTAATTTGTTTAAAGTTAAAGAAGTAGAATTATATATTTATTAATACAATTTATTTCATTGAACAAAAATTTATATTGAAATTTTATGTAAAAACATTTTATGTTTTTTGATATTTTCTCTATATAAACATGTTTTCTCGTCACATATGGAGAATTAATTTTAAAATAAAATTTTCCACATCTGTTATTTGAATTTGTAAAAAAATTATTACATATTTTTAATCATAAAATAGTATATTATCTAATATTATCATCTTAATATTTGGATAAAATAAATATTTAAAGCAGTAACAATTAATTACAGCGGTTAAGGTAAAAATTTGACCACTGGAGGTTATAATAAAATGATAAGGGTAAAAATGATAGATAGAGTTCGATAAAAACTATTTGATGGAAATATTTATACCATTACACCTATAATTCTTGGGATATGACCATTTTTAACCCTTATGACCTTTGAAAAATATGGGAGAACTCATTTCAATACAAAAATTCCAAGTGTGTCCTCTCCCCTACACATAATAGATGACCTCCCTCATATCTCCCATCTTCATCACACCATAAAACCAATTTGTTTCTTCCCTAAAATGAAAAAAAATCACATATCAAATTCCCTTCTCCCAAAATATATGCCTTATTTTTGGAATAAATATAACATAATAAGGATTTGGTGCGAACCAAATTAAGATAAATAATGAAGAAGTAAGGTACTTCAACGAGCATCTTTATTTTTTTTCATTATGAAATTTATTAAATTATTGGTAAATTGTAATGATATAAAAAATTCATAAAATTACATATACTATTATTTTTTTTAAAAATGGAAATTTACTACAACCTTTTCCACTTACATCAAACATGTTACTAAATCATCGATCTGGTGCAAGCTGGACTACCGCATTGCAAACCGTTGTCATTTGTTTTTCTATTACGATCAATCAAATTTAATTATGATGATGGATATAAATATAGATATTATATTTATAATTTTATTATTCCCATTTAGTCATTAATATATATATAGATATGTAATTTCTATTATTTAGGGGACAATATTACATTGCCCATCTGTATGGTTGATTACCTCTTAACAAAGCGATGTGATTTTTCCTTCAATAATTCTTTAAATGGAATGTAATAAAGATAAATTTAATGAATATATGTGATATGAATGAAATAATTATGATATAAATAGTGTATTTATAATTATTAGTTGATAATATATATATTAATGTTTTAAACTAAATTGATTATAAAATTATTTGTGTACGTGTGGACTACTGCCTTTACAAAGCGATGTGACTATATTTCCATTTTCAAACCACATGGATGATATATATAAGATTAATTAAATAAAAAATATATTTTATATGATATTATGATCATTATTAAAACATAAAATATTAATTTCTCATTTCTCTAAATATTTTTGAGAAATGGAAATGTTTCTCAAGTGTACATACAACCTACAATCTTTCTAAGAATAAAATGATCCATTTTTAAAAACCATATATAATTATTGGTATTAAAAGTATAATTGAATTTCAAAAATGATAATTACATAATTATTATGAATCTATATATGAATGAACTAAATTATATGAAAAATAACCAAACTTTCGTAATAAAGAACAAATACGAAAAAAGGTAATTAACACCTAAACCAATGAAATTAATGAATGAATATTAATAGACAGGTGATAATATGTCATATAAAGATCATATTTGATATTATTAATATTGATATTGTTCTTTAATAATTTAATATAATCATTAAAACCACTATACATAGTGATAAATAATGATCAACCCAAACAAAGCATGAGGTAATGGGTTTTCCTGTGTCGCTTTTACTTCCGTGAGAAAAATGTAATAATCAATACTTGTATATTTTACATGGTGAATAATATTCCACATTGACATGTTATATCATCAATAAAATTATTTTTATGATATTTAACGTTTTATTTGATGTGATTATTAATTGGGGATTACTATTCAAAAGATTACTAAAGTGCTAGGATATTTTTGACTCAATTCTCTTTCTTTAAGACTTATGTCATGTTATGAACCATAATAATTTTATGTGGTATTTATACATCCAATTTTAAATTTAATACCATGAATTTATTTGTAATAGTTTTATATTTTGTTTTTTTTAAATTATCTCATGGTGCTTACATTTCGAATTTACCGAGGTGGTAATGATTATATGTTACAATCACATTGGTTAACAGGATTTTCTATGATCATGTTTCCAAATAATGAAATATTGTGATCTATATATCATTAAACTCATTATATTTCAACTAAACTGGTTATGTAATTAGAATATATGTTTTCTCTTCTTTTAAACTCTTTATATACAGAAGTGTTCTGAAGAATGTTTTTTTTTCTAAAAATCGTAGTTATTTCTCTCTTTGGTCAGAAATCCTTTTTCTCAAAAACACCAATATTTTATTAAAATATTTTAAAAAAATTAAATATTTTTCAAATGATATAAAAAATAAATTTTTACACATTTTTTATCAAAATTTTTTTAATGGAATCTTCAGGTTATTTTCTGTACAATTACCATTTTGATTAAAAAATTATAAATCAATCAATGTTTTTATGTGTACAAAAGGAATGAAATTTTTCATAGTAATGACGATAATTTTTGTTGAAGACACATATTTAGGTTTGAAGGGTTAAATTAAATGAAAAAAATCCAATTTTGTTTCAAAATGGATTTGATATGTTCCACGAGAAATGTTTTAATTGATTTTTAAGGATTTATTTATATTGTTCCAATGTTGTTTACAAAAGAATGTTTTTTTCAATATTTCGGGATTTTGTTAGTTTCAAAAGATTTATTTTCAAAATGAAAATATTATTTTTCTCAAAATGTTTTTAGTGATCATTTAATGGTATTTAAATTCATTAAAATCAAAAACCATGGTTGTTAGTTTGTCATTAATAAGTATATTTTTGTAATGATACCATCTATATTATTTATCTTCATGGATTAATATTGTCTCATAGAGATTTTTATGGAACCCTATTGTTTTATATAGGTTAATCAGGTTTCAAAGTTATTGTTATAGAATCTATTTTATTTCCACTAGTTTACAATGTTTTAAAGTGATTTTAATTGGAAGTATTTAATTTCAATAGGTCAATCATGCTTCAAAGGGATTGACATGAAAACCATTTCATTCCATGGTTTTTTAATTTTACAAAAGGAATAGTGATTGTTTATTTGAGTTTATGATGAATTGAATGATTTATGTTCGTAATTGATAATTCATAGAGATTATATATGATGGTGTGGCCTATATAGAAAAGTTGATCCCGTTAGATTTTATATGATATGGTTTTCCATATAACAATAGTTTAGCATGTTATAGTTTAAACGATGGGTGCACCTAGTGTAATAGACCAAGGATTTCTAAAAATAAATTGAAATGCATGAAATTTTGTTTAAATTAGATATTTATATCTATCTTTTAAACATAATTTTACTATTTCTATGTTTTGAATTCTCAAAAACAGTCATCTACAATTGTGTTCAGTATGTTATTTGGATTCTAAGAGAACCAAGTTGTTTTTATTGTGAATAGTAATATACCGTTATGAGTTGTAATATGAATATAAATATGACCATAATGAATAGTAAAATTTATTAATATTTTATTTTCATAAGGATTGAATAGAATTCCATTTTGGTTAATTTTTCAATGTGATATAAAAGAAGTTATACTTTTAAAATTGTTAATTTTTTAAATAAGTATGACTTTATTTATAAATTATATTAATGATATTATGAAAATTATATTAAAAAAGTGGTCTTAATTTTTGAATTCAAAACGTTGAGAAATGGTTATGGTGATTTTCTGAAATTTTTCTAAAACAGTTTATTAGTTGGTGAATAGTAAAAAAATACAGTTTTGAGTTTCAGTGTATCAATGAGATCATTAATAATGTAATAATGTGGTAATAAATCAGTTCGACTTGTGTACATTTAAAAAAGTTGTGAGGTGTCCCATGTGGCTCATACCATGGGAAAATACCATGATCAAGCCCATGGTTTTAAAAATACCACTAATGATGGGTCTCTTGAATATTATTAAAATAATCAGTTACTTTCGTTATAAATACCAACCAATTCCTTAATTTAATTCATTCACAATTCTTCTTCAACTATTATCTCAACTTATTACCTCTATAATATTCCTCCCAATGTTTCCTCAGTCCCACAACGGCCCAACCGTCATGTTCTAGGAGGTACTCTACAAGGTAAAAAATTCTCAATTTCTTTCCTTTTCCATTCATGTTCTCTTCTATGTGTTATAACATTCATGTTTACATACCATGTTATTATTTCCATCTTATTCATGATCTATTAATTTTTATGGTTCATTTCTGGATGGGTGACCCTTCTTATAACTTTTTATAATGTTTTCTGAAACCCTGTTTCATAGTCTTTAGTCTGCCGATTATTTGTAAGAAGTTTCTCAACTATTATTTTATTTTGACTTCCATTATTTTCACATTATAAAATCATCTCGTATTACCCAAGAGGCATGGAATATACATGAATCATGTATATATTTTTTGTTCTCATGATCATATAAAATTCAATATCATTTTTCTTCTCCTCTCACACTTATTCATTGAATACAAACATTGTCTGTGATGTGTCGAATTGACGACATCATGGACGATGTGATTTAAATGAACATTAATTATTTCAAGGATTATAATGAAACCATTTTTATGGTTTGACCAGTTTATAATATATGTTTTCTGTATCATTAATGGTTCTAGAATTATTTTTTACAGATGGTTTTAATTTATAAGACAAAATGTGGTCGTTATAATCAAAGAACCACTAAAATGATCTAAACGAACATCATTAAGGTTTTAACATATTAATCATCCTCATATGAAACATGAAAGTTATAAATGGTATGAATTATTGTAATGGAAATATTTAAATACATTTTCCATTCCAATTCTGTATTTTCACATCTAATCAATATGAACAATCCATCTTGAATCGATCCTAAAAATCATGTAAAGAACCCGACAAAAAACAGTGCATGGAACAAAATAAATACAATTAAAAGTTGAAATGATGAAATGAAATGATCATATAAGTAATTAAAAAGTTGGAAATGATTATTTGATATATTAATAACACTCTTTTAACTATTATACAGAAGGTTTAAATGGGTTGGTAGTAATACAAACCTGAGGTAAAAGAATTCATAACCTGATTTCCATTTTTTGGGTTAACCTTATTCTTCATTATTTATGTGGTATTAAAATTGTTTTTGTGATGAATATTGATTATATTTTTATTATTTATGTGGATTTATAGTTTATATACATATTACATCCTCTCTATTATGTATCACTTCAATTATATGATTTATGTAAGGGGATTTTCTTTTAAAACCATCTTTTAAAAAAGCAGTTTTACTAAATTTCAATGTCATCATTTTTATAGTATTATTTAGGTTTTATGATTCTGTTATGTTTTTTTGGAATTGTTTATGATTAAGGGTGGGACTAATATTTACCTCAAATGTATTGGGTATGTCTATGTTGGAGGTTAGCAGTATGGTTACTCCAAATGTACCTTTGATGGTTACACAAATCATAAGGTAGTCATGAGCATTACAGTTATAAAGTAGCTGAGAGGGTTACATGATTATATAAGTAATGATACATGATACCTTTATGATTATATTAATGTTATCATGTTTTTTTTATCTTTTTTTAATCTCATGTTTCACAAACTAAGTATATATGGGTGACAATCATGTATTTTTAAAATGTTTTCAAAAGATACAAGTATTCAGGGAATAATATACTCCCTCATTCTTTTACATCCCATACTGAGATTTTTGTGCTCATCCCATGTTTCTTTAAAATTATTTTTATAGGTCATGATGCTGTTTAAGGCAATGAAGGAATCCAAGTTTAATGTTTAAATAATTGTCAAAGAAATCGTGTTTGATGATTTAATGTTTTAAATTATGAAAAAATGGAAACTATTTTTATGGCTTCCACTCTTTAAAAATGTGTAAGGTTATGAATGTATTCTAACCCAATTCATAATAGATATAAACATGAAAAGATCATCACTATAATAGAAAGTGATTTCTTTTAAAAAATAAATTTTATATACTGTAATAAGGTTAGATCCATATACTTGGAATCAGAGGATGGTTTAGATAACATTAGAGATTAGGATGCGATTAAAAGAATACTGTATATGATTTTTACAATTTGATTGATTTTAAATGTTATAGAATTTAAATACTACCATGTTGATTCATCTATGATATGTTTTATAAGAATGATTTTTTGCATAAGAAACAGCGAAGATGAAGAGGAGAGGCACCGACAGAACAACATTCTTCCAAATATGTAGCCCAAATAGTTGGGATTGGAACCGATTAGTTTCTGACAGTAATGGCTTATCTAAAACAAGACATAAATGGTGGTGGCATCCAGGAAAGTGAAAAACCAGAGGTACCATAATGAAACATGAAAATAGTGTAACATTTAATGAGACAACACCCTTATATGTTCAATGGATATTCTGACCTAGTAATGGCTGAAGGATGTATTAAAGACCTTGATAAGATATTTGAGGTTATGGGATGTTTAGATTAACAAAAGGTAAGTTTTTCCATTTTTCGTTTTGAAGGTGAAGCTTATCAGTGGTGGTCAATGGTAAATAATATAAGGGATAGAGAGGATATTTATTCTTTATAGTGGGATGAATTTAAGTCTTTTCCTTGAAAAATATTTTCCTAAGGTGGTGTGACTTAGGATAGAGAACCAATTCCTTGAAATGACGAAAAAGGAGGAAGATTTAGAGGATGTGTATGAAGAGAACTTCACCCGACTAGAGAGGTATGATCCAATTCATATTCTACATATTGATAGACAAATAAAATGCTTTTACTAAATATTTAAGTCACGTTATCGAAGGTCATTGGCCACTTTTGAATTAAAAAGATATGATAAACTTGTCAAATGTGCTGAGTGGGTAGAGACTGAGTTTTCAGAAGATCATGTGAATTTTTAAAATAAGAAGATGAAGAGGTACATATGGAAAATTATGTGTAAGAATCAACTGATGAAATCTAATGGTAACAAAATAAAATTTTTATTTTATGAATGGTGTGGCAAGAAACACCATGTGAGATGTCATAGAAAAACTGGGAAGTGATTTAAATGTGGTGAGTTTTAATATATAGCCTAAGATTGTAATGAAAACGATCCTACGACAAATCCTGATAAGCAAAATGAAAAGTTTATTAAATGTGGTGAGATGTATCTCTATGAAAGTGCCTTCTCAAAGAGAGATACAAATAATGAAAAAAATTCAGACTATTTGTGAAAGGTGTAATGAGATCCTCTGAGACCATTTCATCAAATGTCAGTCCATCCAATGATGTTATATTATGTATATTGTTTTTTTACTAATATTTTCCTGATGTTTTGTTTCATACGAGGTATACACATTCATTCCTCACTGAGAACATTTCAGGTAAATTGGAAATATCACATCAATAAATGAAACTAGAACTTGTTGTTAAAACCCCAGGGGAAATATTAGAGCAAATAGGGATTATAAGAATCATTCTATTGTGGTCTGTGGAAAGAAATTACATGTGATCCTTTTTTTCCTTAGTCGAGTTTGATGTTATTCTGGGAATGGATTGGCTTTCTGTTTATCAAGCTAAGATTAATTGTAGAGAAAAAGAAGTGGTTTTTCCTAAAGAGTTTCAGTTTGTATACGTGAATGAACTCATACAGCTGATAACAAATTTGGATGTTGACAAACTATTGAATGATGGAAATTAATGTTTTCTTGGTCATATTATTTAAAATAAGGGAAATTTTTAGATTGATTATGTACATATGGTAAATGAATACCCTAATGTTTTTCCTGATGAGTTTCCTAGTTTCATGCCTAATCAAAATGTCGAAATAAAAATTAACATAGATTTTAATATTATGAAAATTTCAAAACCCCATATCATACTCTCAAATATAATATCATGAATTAAAAAAATCAGTTTTAGGATTTTCTTGATTAAGGGATCATTCATCCTAACAAATTACCATGGGGAGCTCCTGTTTTGTTCGTTACCAATAATGATGATTCCATGAGACATTTTGTTGATTCTATTGCTTTGAAAGAAATCACTATTAAAAACATGCATACTTTGTCTTACATTAATGACTTGTTTGACTAGCTCTAAGGAGCTTAGTACTTTCCAAGATTGACTTCATATTTATATACCATAAGCTGAAGGTGAAAGAGGATGACATCCTAAAATTATCCTTTCGTAATAGATATGGGAATTATAAAATGCTGGCTATTCCATTTGGGTTAAATAATTCACCTACTATATTCATGAATCTTATAAATATAATATTTTCTTGATTTGGATGGATAAATCTGTGGTTGTGTTTATTGATGACATTCTGGTATTGTATAAAAATAAAGAGAAGAATTAAAATCATCAAAGGGTTGTTTTACAAACCTTAATAAAAATTTATGTAAAATTCAGAATGTGTGATTTTTTGTTGCAATAGATTTCTATTCTTGGGGTAATTTTAAATGAGGATGGAATAACAATTTATCATGCCGAAAAAGTTGTTGATGAATGGCCATGACCTAAAAATGTTACAAAGATTCATAGATTTATTAGATTGGAGGGATATTACATACCGTTTGTTAAGAAAAATTCACAGTTATCTTGCATGATAACTCTTTTAACCAGAAAAGGAATTAAATTTCTTTGGACAAAAGAATGTGAAGTTTGTTTTCAGAATTGAAGAAGAAATTGGTGAATGCTCCATTTTTGGACTTGCCTTCCCGAAATGGTGAGTTTGTCATCCATAGTTATTCTTCATTTAAGAGACTTGGTTGTGTTTAGATGTATAATGATTAGGTAATTACATATTCTTCAATACCACTTAAAACTCTTGAGTTAAATTAACCGACACATGAATTGAAATTGGAAACAATTTTTTTGCGTCCAATATTTGTTGGAATTATTTATACAGATCCAATTTTCAAATATATAATCACCATAAAATTATGAAATATATTTTTACTCAGAAGGAATTAAGCATGAGGTAGATAATATTGATAGAACTGATAAAGTGATATTATTGCATGATCAATTACCATCCTGGAAAATTACACAATGTGGAATATTCCTTGAGTCAAAACATCATTCATAATTAACCATGTAATGTTTGGAACACGATCAACTGATTAATGATATGAATAATTTTGGTTTAGAAGTTGTTGGTTTAGTGAATACATCTGTTTTGTCTCAGATTTTAGTGCATTCATCATTATCAGATAGAATTAAGCAATTGTAGAAGGAATACCGTGAGCTACAGAAAAAGGTAGAATTGGTTAAAATGGGTATGTTTCAAGATTTTAATATTTATAATGAATCTGTTTTAATATTTGGAAAATGGGTGTTTGTGCGTTGTGAATCATTGTTGAAGAAATACTTATTCTGTGAAGCTCATAGTTTTCCATTTTCAGTTATCCATGGCAGTACATAGATGTAAAGAGACCTTCCAAATTATTATTGGTCGGATGGAATGAAAATAGATATTATTGATTTTACCATGAATTGATTGACATTTCAACTGCATATAGCCGAGATGCGGTTACTGAAGGAGTTGATTCATCCTATTCCAGTGCTAGAGTGGAAATGGGAGAAAGAATCCATGGACTTTGCGATGGGACTTCCAAAGACATCTCGTGGTATCAATGTGATTTTTTTTATTATTGATTAGCTGACCAAATAATCACATTTCATTTATATTTGAGATACAATGTATTTATATTATCCTTCTAGACTACACCTAAAAGTTATTGTTAGGTTACATGGAGTTCCACTTTCCATTTTATTTGATAAGGATTTTGGGATCACTTATAACTTTCGGATGGGACTTCAGAAGTCATTGGGTACCTAAATAAATATCAGTATAGCATTCCATCCCCAATCAGATGGGCATTCAGAATGAATGATTCAGAATTTTGAGGATATGCTTCAATCTTGTTCAATGAACATCCATGTATATTTGGATAAACATATTTCATTAGTTGAGTTTTTTATAATAAAATTGTTCATTCTAGTATACAGATGTCGCCATTTGAGGCATTGTATGGGTATCAGTGTCAGACACTAGCATTTTGGGATGAATTCAGTGAAAGAAAGTTGATGGGGCCAGAATTAGTAGAATAAGTGGCTAAAAAGTGAAGAAGATCCAGCATCACATGAAAACAGCTCAGAGTAGGTAGAAAGGTTATGTAGATAACAGAAGGAAAGAATTCTCTTTTGAGGTTGGTGACCGTGTTTTCATTAAAATACCTCATGGGAAATTTGTGATTTATTTTGGTAAGAAATGGATGTTCAGTATGTGGTTCATTGGTCCTTTTGAAATCATAGAGAAAGATAGAACAATTGCATACCAAGAAGCGTTGCCTCTATGTTTTTCTCAGGTACACAATTTTTTTCGTGTTTTGATATTGAGAAATTATGTGCCAGATTCATCACATGTCTTGAGCCTATAATCAGTTCCAATGGAATAAAACATTTCATAAGAAGAGAAAACTATTCAGATCCTTGATCAAAGGGAACATGTATTGGGGAATAAGGTAATCCACTTGATAGACGTTTTTGTGAAGAAACCACATGGTAA
Source organism: Viscum album (assembly GCA_963277665.1). Lineage (NCBI taxonomy): Eukaryota > Viridiplantae > Streptophyta > Magnoliopsida > Santalales > Viscaceae > Viscum > Viscum album. The sequence goes on from OY728138.1 coordinate 158,183,010, forward strand.
AAGAAGCAAAATGGGAGTTTGAAAATTCAATGAGGGAAATATACCCTCACTTTTTGAATAAGTAAATAAAATTATGAGGAAACAATTTCTAGAATGTGGGGGATATTGTAACACCCTATGGTTTTCTAAAAATAATTTGAAATGTATGAAATTTTGTTTAATGTAGATATTTATAATTAGCCTTTAACCATAATTTTACTGCTTCTATGTTTTGAATTTTAGAAAACCATCATCTATAATTGTGTTCAGTATGTTATTTGGAGTCTAATAGAACCAACTAGTTTTTTTGAATAGTAACATATCATTATGAATAGTTATATAAATAATAATATAACCATAAAGAATTGTAAATTTTATTATTATTTTATTTTCAAAAGTCTTGAATATAATGAAATTTTGGATAATTATTCAACATGATATAAAATCAGTTATAGTTTTCTAATTGTTAATTTTTGAATTAAGTATGATTTTATTTAAAAATTAAATTAATGATATTTCTAATTTTTCGAAAATGTGGACTTATTTTTTGAATTATACATGTGGATAAATGGATAGGATGATTTTTACGATATTTATGAAATAGTTAATTTTTCGGTGAATAATAGAAAATAATATTTTGAGTTTTGTTGTGTTAATGACATCAGTAATGATATAATAATTATGTAATAAATCTAGTTGAATTGTGTATAGTGAAATTATATGTGAGATTTCCCAAGTGGCTAATAACTTGGAAAAGCCCAAGGTTTTGAAAATACCACTAATGAGGTGTCCCTTGGAAATTACTAAAATAATGCCCCACTTTTTCTGTAAATACCAACCCATTCATTCATTAAATTCATTCCCGAATATTCTTCATCAAAGCTCTAGCCTTCTTTTCCCCCAAGTATTCCTCCAAAGGATTCATCATGCCCGAGGGTCCAAACCAACATGTTCTAGGAGTTACTCAATAAAGTAAGAAAATTCTCAACATCATTATTTTTCTATCCAAGTTCTCATTTTTTATGGAATAACTTTTGTGTTTCCGTAACATGTTCTCATTTCCTTATAATTTTTGATCTATTCTGTATTATGATTAATTTCTGGATTGGTGACCCTTATCCTCTCTCTTATTCATGTTTTCTAAAACCATGTTCAATAGCTGTTATGCTTCTAAATTTTTGAAATGGATTTCTCAACTATTACTTTATTTTGAGTTCCTTTGGTTTATTATTTCCTCAGCTTCTATTACTTAAGAGGCATAAAATATTTAAAAATCTTGCTAATTCTGGATTTTATAATTTTCATGGAAAATTCATCATCATTCTTATTTTTTAATCACACTTTTTCAAGGAATGAAAACATTGCCTTTGATGTGTCGAATTACCGACATCGTGGATGATGTGATTTCAATATATAATAATTATTTCAAGCCTAGTCATGAAACAATTTTTATGGATGAAACAAGTTATAATATATGTATTTTTTCCCATTAATGGTTTAGAAATTCTTTTGTACAAATGGTTTTTAGTTCATAAGACAAAATGAGATTGTTATTATCAAAGAACCACACAAATTATCTAAATGAACATCATTAATGATTTAACTTCTGAATCATCCTCCTATCAAAAATTAAAATTTTAAATTGTATAAATTATGGTAATGGAAATATATAAATAACATTCCATTCCAATTTTGGAGTTTCACTTCCAATCTAATATAATAATCCATCATGAACTAATCTTGAAAATCATGGAAAGAACTCATCCAAAATAGTTCAAGGAACAACACAATTACAAATAAATTGTGAAATGATTTAATTAAATGATCATATAAGGTATTATAAAGATGGATATTATTATTTTATATATTAATAATACTTTTTTACTATTATAAAATACTATTAAACAATTTAAATGTAAGATAGACCCGAGGTAAGGGAATTCATAAATCGATTTCCATCCTTTGGGTTAACATTATTCTTCATTATTTATTTGGTATTTTAACTGATTGTGTGATTAAAATTTTTTATATTATGATTATTTATGTGTATATATATAGTTTATATTCATATTCCATCCACACTATTAAGTCTCACTTCAATTATATAATTTATGTAAGGGTCTTTTCATTTAAAATCATCTTTTAAAACTTATGTATCATGAAATTTCAATGGCAATGTATTGATGCTACAATTCTTGTTGTATGATTGTGTTATAGTTCGTGGTAATTTCTTATGATGGAGGGTGGGACCTATATTTCCCTTCAATTCATTGGGAATGTGTATGTAGAAGGTCGATTTTATGGTTACTCAAGTGTAACTGTGATGGTTACACTAATTGTAAGGTATCCCAAAGGGTTACAATTTATAAGTTTTCCGAAAGGGTTAAAAAATTAGGTACATAATGAAAAAATATAAAATTATGATTATATTTTTGTTATCGTGTTTTGTGTTGATCTTATGTAAATATCATGTTTTATAAAGTAATTATATATGGGTGACAAGCATGTATTTTGAAAATGTTTTCATAAGTTACAAGTATTCATGGACTAATGCGCTCTTTCCTTATTATATATCTCTTACTGAGAAGTTTGTGCTCATCCCAAGTTATTTTAAAATATTTTCAAAGTTTATAAGGTTTTTTAGGAAAAATATTGAATCTAAGATAAATTTTTGAATAATTGTAAAACAAATCATTTTTTGATCTTTAATGTTATATATTTTCAAAAAAAATGGAAAATGTTGTTACAGTATCCACTCTTTAACAATGTGTAAGGTTATGAATGTATCAAGTCCCAATTCTCTAAATATATAATCTAGAAAAGATCCTCAATGTAAAAGGAAGTGATTTACTTTAAAAATTAAAGATTATGTAATGTAATAATTGATGGTCCTTATACCAAGATAGTGATCCAATTCATTGGGTAATGTATCATTTATTGAAGGGAAATTTTTATGGAGTTACCTGAGGTTTTATCATATGGAATTAACTAGGCCCCAATTATTTGTAACATAGGTTTAATATGGGTTATAAATAAAACTATTAAAAGATACCAAAATAATTTTGTGATGCTTATTAAGGGTTTATATTATATATTATAATTAATATTGATATTACATGAATCACGAATATTGATTTTTATAACTCTTAATTTTTCCAAGATTTCATATTTGACGATCCAGATATTTACGGATATGAGTACTTTTATGATTCGCTCATTCACTGTGATCATATCATTATACCCTTATTTTATTCTTATGTTCATTCATTAAATTCACTTCTTAATGAATATTATTACACTTATTAATAATTTTATCTCACCCTTCTTATATTTCAATTTTTTGAGGATTTTATGATATTATACGGATAATGATGATGACTTATTGTGAAATAATGAATAACGGGTTAAGTGGTAGAAATATTAATTTAACAACATGGGTGTTGTTTAATTAAGAGTTTTTCAAAATTATATAAAACTATAAATTTAAAAGGACCCTTATAATATTAGTTATCTAGCTTTTTTCTAATGTTTTATGGGTTTTAGGGTATATAAATGGGGTACAATTATTAGTGTAAATTCAATAATTGTAATGTTTTTGATTTCCACACCAGATCAGGGAGTGTGGGTTTGAGATTTTATATGGATGATTTTATGATATTATTTTTTAATAAGTACTTTATCTGTATTATTCTCTTGAAAATAGATAAGAAATTCAATTTTTTGGAATAGACTTAAGACCAATCTATTGGTTTTTATGAGGAAACTTTTATAACACATATGGTGTACAATTTTGGAATTCTCATCCATCCTGAATTTATGGTTGACCTTTTATTTAGTGGAAAAACCCATTTTTCTGAAGTGGTTATCCATAAGGTTCTTTGTTAAGATATTAATAAATCATTTGAAATTCCATAAAGGATGATAAGGAGATTAGAGATTCCCCACAATCGCATGGTTCTGAAAGGAAAATAAAGATGGAATTTAAAGTAAATTTTAAAAACCATAGATCGTATAATTGAAAAGTTCATTTATTTTCCTTGTGTAGAAGGAAATAGGGATGAAATATTCATAAAGGAACATGTAACTGAATGATGTATAGAATGGACGGTAATAGGGTATTCGAATACCGAAGTTATAGAAATTAGTTTGTAATGATGTGGATAGACAAAAATATGAACATAATGCACCACCCACAATATATTATTTTAAAATCATTGAGTATGAGAATTATTCTATCCATTTCTGAGATATAATGGTTTATTAGAATTATCAATTATAAAAGCCACTTAATCCTAAATACAAATGGAAAAGTCATGCATTAACTATTTACGATGAGGTTTAGGATATTGATATGGGTAAAGGTACACATACCATCAACTCTATAATTTCCAATGTATTATCTAATTATATATCTACCCATTTTTTTTATATTTAGTGAATTTTACAATGATATCACTATAACACCTAAGTTGTTAGACTCTTATTTAGTAGTAAAATCCCATAATGGTTTGATGACCACATCTCTAGTATATGATCACATCTTTAGTGTATGATTCTTCGCTTGCTAAATTTTATCAGAATTTGATTCTTAAAAACATGGTTATTCTCCATTTGGTTGGGATTTATGTTATCCTATTCATGGATTTAATTTCCTTACTGAAATGACACATCTATTATTGAGGAAGAAAATCAATGTTTTATATTTTAAACCAACCCTGATCATATATCAGTTTGATGATAAATATGAACTTTATAGAAATAAAATCCAATTTATGGGTCAAAATTCTTATTCAAAATTGTCATTTATCTCATATGGTTGGGGAGAAACTCAACATCAACTATATTCATATTGTTTGGGTGTTTTTTTATGTATTTTCAGAATAATTCATTATTGTTACACTAAATCAAGAAGGTGATTTCTTGATAAACTTTTAATTAGTTATATACCTACTTCAAATACTCTATATAGAAGAACCTGCTATTGAGTTATTCAAATAGATGAAGAAAATAAATGAGAATCTTGATAAGGGGTCCATTCAAACAACAGAGTCACATTTTGGAACACCTATTCATTTTTATAAGAAGAAATATTGATCAATGTGACTCTATATTTATTATTGGGAACATAATATGATCATTATTAATAACATAAATCATATACACCATATTGATGAATTGTTTGTTCTACTATATGGAGATCAATAATTTTCATTAACTAATCTTCATTCTGGATATCATCGACTATTGTTCAAGAACGAGGATACACCCAATACAACATTTGTTACATAGTGTGGTCACTATGAATTTATAGTGATGCTATTATGTCTGACTAATTCACATACTATCTTTATGTTTTTAATGAATAATGTCTTTATATATTAATTTAATCAGTTTTTGGTTGACCATATATTTGATATTCTTATATATTGGATTAGAATGGATGAGAATGAATATCATAGTAGATTTATACTAAAGACCCTCAGGAAAGAAAATATTTAGGAAACATTTAGCGCGTGTAAATATTGGATTCCAAGAGTATCATTATTGGGTCATCTTATTTCATATGAGGGTATATCCATAGATCATTAAAACAAATATTTTTTTGAACATTGTCCACAACCAACTACTGTGATGCAGATTCTTGGTATTATTGATGTAGATTTATATTTTTACCCTACGTGGATAATTTCTCATGAATATCGAATCCAATCACCAACTTAACTAAAAATGGACCTATGTCCCTTTTAATAGATAAATAAGAAGAATACATAGAGTAACTCAAAATAAGTTGAGTTAGTATAGATGTTCTTACATTACTATATAGTGGAGAAGAGTATTTAATCTATAGTAATGCATAAAAGAAAGGATTGGGTTGCTTTATAATAGAGAATTTTATGATGATTTTTTTACTCATGGTAATTGGCGGTTCAATATAAAAAATAAAAAACTTATTATTTGGAGTTTGCTATTGTGACTTTTGAATTAATGATATGGATGCATTATCGTAACGGAAAATGTGTTATATATATACTAATAATAGATGTTTCATGTATGTTTTGACCATGAAAGAGTTGACTATATGCTAGAGATAATGGCTTGAGAAGAATAAATATTATGACCGCTTAGGAAATTATCTCCATGGGAAAGTGAATAAGATGAGAGATTAGATCAGAGTAAAGGATATTTCAAGATTTTCTATGTTGAGGATAAAAAAAGATCCAATATTTCTTGATTTTCAATGTACGGATGCTGAATCCTTAAAGGGTTGAGAGAAATATTATATTTCTCAAATGACTAATCAGTCATATATAACATAAAATAGAGGAGAAGATTTCTTGAGTTCAACCATGATTTAGATAAGATGATAAGGTTCGAGAACCATGCATATATTCCATTCATACCAAATTTTAATATGTAGATATTTGATGAAGCTTATTGTATACAATTTTCTATTCATCCTGGTGGTACAATGATATATAGAGATATTAAAGAGTTCTTCTTGGGGGAAATCCTGGAGAGAATTTTTTTGAATTTGTATCTTGGTTCATGGTATGTTAATAAGTTATGGTTCAAAGACAAATGTATCATATGATGTTATAACCATTACCCTTACCATAATGGAAATGGGAAAACATCACCATGAAATTTATCAATGGAATTCCTAAAGCATCAATAGGGGACAATTATATATGGGGTGTTGTCAATTTCATTAGATTTTTAATACATTTCACAACCACTAGATAATATTTCTCTCGATATCAGGATGAATAAATTTATATTAATTAAGTGGTAAGGTTTCATGGAGAACCACATTCCATTATATCAAATTTAGATATGATGATCACCTCAATATTCTGTAAATGTCTTGAGAAAGATCAGGATATAGATTTTATTTTCATTATGATGTATCATCCTCAGATACTTGGTTATTTTGATAGAACAATTAAATCCCTAGATTATATTGAAAAATATTGTTCTATGGATTTCAATGATATATAGGGATCACCACCTTCCTCTAGTTTAGTTTTTCTTAAAAAATAGATTGTATTCATTCATTCATATGCCCCCTTATAATGATATATATGGAAAGAAGGAAATAAAATAAACATTATAGGGAGATATTAGAGGAAAATTCCTCTTTTGACATGATATAGTTTAGTAAAAGATTTATAAATTTATATCTATTCAGCATCACATCAAGATAGTCTAGAGTCGATAAAAAATTTATGCTGAAAATAGTAGATGTCAAATGTAATTTTTCATTGATGATTATGTTTTTATAAAAATTTATATATAGAATTAGGTTATGAGATTTAGAAATAAGTGAAATATAAGACCTATTATTTTTTCATTTTATAGATTTGTAATCGAGTAAGGACAATATATTATAACTTAACGCATCCACAAAAACCCTCTCAAGTTCATGTTCCATCCCATGTATCACTCCTCAATAAGTACATACATGATACATAATAGATAATAAATGAAACTGTTATACCACTAGAACATTAACATTCTTATTTGGAATAACAAACAGAAATATTTTATCGTTGAGATAAAGTACTATTGTACTTTACTACTGACCAGGTGAAATTTCAATATGGAAATGACAAATTAATGAAGCTACATGGGAATTGATAGATATAATGATACAAATATATCCTTGATTTTTATATCATATTGATTAATTTAAAGGTTTAAATTCTTTTTATTTGGGGACTAATGTAACACCCCTAGGCATTATGTATTTTTTTTTAAAATAAATTTTATTTCTTGATTTATTGCATTACACATATGACCATGTTTATACAAACTAAGATACATTATTATAATTTTAGTATTTTAATTTAAAGTTATCAAATATACATTTGATTGGTAGGTATGGATATTAAATAACATTATGAAACATATATGGTTTCATAATATTAAAATGAATTTATTTTCTATTAATTATCTAGAAAAAAATTGATATCATTTCAAAGTAAAAGATATATTTTATGAAAAATTATTGTTATATGAATAAGGTAATTTTATCTTAAATGATTAAATTATTATATATTTATTAATTATTTTAAATATATAAATATATATTAAAGGTAATTAAATGTTTAAAAATTAATTTAATATTTTTTATTGCATGAGTAAATAATAAACCACACTTTATGAAAAAATGTTTTTTTCTAAAATATATTTTCATCATGTATTACATGATTATTTGAAAATTATTGTCATACAAATATATATATATATATATATATATATATATTTATAAAATTTATTTTGATTCACGATATTCAAATTTAGAATATATTCCAAATTTTTTGTGTAATATTAATAGTAATCGTGGTAAAATTTATCACCTCAATAATGGTAAAATCGGTTTAATCTAAGAAAAAAAATAAGTGATAATGCCATAATATTTCATCTAAATTTTTATGTGATGATGTTAGATCTATTTTTTTTACCTTAGTCTCTAAATATAGTTGTTTAATAGACAATATTCCATGAAAATGACATATAAAATATTTAAATCATTTAATGGTAAAAAAATGAAACTCCTCCTATTTTTAAATATCTATTATGTGTGCACATAAAGACATAATAAATATATAAATGATTACAAGAAAATATTTAGATCATTAAAAAAATATTTTAATGATACAAATTTATTTATAATTTTTATTAATAATATAATTAACCTAAATTTATATGCAATACATATGCCTTATTTTTCCAATTAATAAACTAAATATAATAAATTTGTGAAACAATATTAAAAGTAAAATAATATGAGTGAGTTAAGGTGTTACTTGATTTTTTTAGATTATTATAACATATAAGTATTATATTAAATAATTATATTATTATTAAAATAATGAATTTATGTATATTATGACAAATTGAATGAATAATATGTCATCTGAAATAAAAAGATATTTTATGATAATAATATTTTATTAAATTACAAAAAAAATTATAAATGTATTAAGAGAGGGAAACAAGGATAATATGAAGTATAATATTTCATCATTTTCCCATTTATATTTAATTTGTAACCATTTCGATTGATAATGACAATAATATATTTTAATCTATTATGAAATTCCATGGGCACCCTTCCCTTAATTATAAAATGGAACCCCACCTTTTTTTTCTTCACACAACATTTGGCCTTATTTATCAACAATAATTTAAACATTTCTCTTCTCTACTCCATGATATATATTATTGAGGTTCCTTTGTTTTAATATATCAAACATATATCCATTACAATGAAATCTATTGATGTTCTTTCAGTGAATAGGTAACCGTCTTAACCAACCAAATTCTTTTGTACACATTATTTACCTCCTCTAAAACTATGATTTTATTTCATAATATAATAACTAATATATCTAAAATTTACATAAATGTAATTTTTATTATTAATACATCATTATTCAACTATTTCTGATAAAATGGGAAGTGAATGTATCACTCGTGTGTATACTGGGCTTATTAGCCCGATGTAGCGATAAAATTCATTTCTAATTACTATATTTTTTTGTATGAGAAATATGATGGGTATAATGTCTATATATTATAATTATGAAACAATTATAAATATGTAATTTAAACATAATATATATCTTTTTACATTATTAATTGTTTTAAAATGATTATATCAATCGTGGGTACTTGAGAACTATAACGTTCAAGAAGTGATGCGAATCATTTTTCATTAATATTTTATTTTGAAGAAACATTTAATAATTTTATATGATATATTTGTTCTAATAATGATTATAGAATGTTTATTTATTATTTTTAATTTCTTCAATTTCATTCCTAAAAAAATTGAAATAACATTCATTTTTACTTACGACCTACCGTCACTATGAATGATGTAATTGTTTTTTCTATCTATATCTTTTTTAAATGACAGTAAAATTGTATACAATGAATATAAATTATATTTATATAATTATAGACATTATTTATATTATTTATGCATGATCAAAATAAATTTTTTAAAACTACCAAACCAAAACATATATGAATTGAAAATAAGATATCACTAAAAAGAGTATTTTTAACAGAGAAGTGTTAAAAAATAGGTGATATAATGTTATAAGTAAATAAAACATGGAATGATATATATTATTATGCTTCTATAATAAATTCATAATAAATATATATTTATTATATATGATCTTCAAATTTTTACAATGTTTGTTGAAAAAATAATATGGTATTTTTGTCCTAGTTTTATTTTTTTGAGACAAATGTTATATTCACCAATTATTTATTTCATGTGGTGTATAAACTTCACTTTAATGTATTTTATGATTAATATTTTGAATTTTATGGGGATTTACATATCCATATATGTTTCTTTCTTTCATTGGTCTTAATATTCAAAATTTAAAAAGTGGTAAGGGTTTTATGTTACAATCTCACTCTCTAAATGAACTAATAATGATTAACTCTCTAATGATGAAATTAAAAAATTATATATCTAATAAAACCTAAAAATTTTATTCACATAAATTGTTTTCATAAGAATATATTTTTTTAATTCATTTTCCCAGCCGGAAGTGCTCAAAATAATAGTAATAATAATTATGTAAAATTGTATTTATTTTTCTTTTCAATTGAAATTCATTTTTCTTCCTTATCAATGTTTTATTAAAATGGTTTAATAAAATGTTTTCTTAATTTTCTCATATGATTATTTTATTTAATTTTTACCCACATTTTAATTTTTTTACAATATAATTGTAAAATTATTCTTCTTTTAATTTTTTTAACGACACGCATTTTGAATATTTTTTTTTAAATGTATGAATGGAATGTTTTTTTTAACATATACAACCTGAGAAAAATTTCCCACCATCATGGATGATAAATTATTTAAATTATTCATTACATGTTTTCATATATTTTTAATGAAAACATTTTCCATTATATTTTCAATTTTATTGATTTTAAAGGAGTGATTTAAAAATGGAAATGATATTTTCCTCATGTTTGTTGTAATGTTATTTTAATACTATTTATATTCATCAAAATATATTACATTTATTTTCACATATAATCTACTAGGGATAATATCCAAGGATACTATACTTATTATTTATTCGAATTATTTATTTTAATGATGACATGATATTTTTTAAAACCATTCCTTTTCTATCAACATTACAATAATTAAAATAATAAACATTTATGAAACATGTTTTTCTATATGTTATTCTATGATTAAATGTTTATGAAAACCATTTATTTTCATGGGGTCTGATATGATAAATATTTTATGATCTCATTTCAGAATAATGTATTGTTTTATATATGTGACATGTGGTACCTATATCTCACAAAAATTCATTGGGTTACGATTGAAATATCCTGAGATAAATAGAGTTAGAATGGGGAGTTAACACAATTCAGAATGTGAATTTATCAACTATGATATTCTTCGTTCTGGACCATTACAACTATGAAGATTTGGTGTGAAACCCCAATTCACTATGATTCTCTTCTTACAGATCTTTTAATACGGAGGAAATGATTTCCTATATTAATTTTTACAACAAAATATCTTGTATTATACAAATTTTTTCCCTTCATGGAATATATTCTTTGATTTTTTTATTAATGTATTTTGAATTAAAAAGAAAAGAATTGTGATACAAGATTATGATTTATGATATATATTATAGGATTTTTAAATGTCACGATCATTTAATCATACCGTTATGTTAATGATATTCTCATGTGATCATTGATATCTCCCTTTCATACCCTTACTAAACATTTGAGATCACCATTTTTATGTATCCATTGACCAGATTAAGGAGAATGAAATGTCTAAGAAGGGTAATTGTTATGGTGAACATAGTAGGAAATGATTTATATTTTTTATGAACCAGTTGTGTATGTGTCCATTATTTGAAGGGAATTAATCTGGTATGATTCTAGTGTGGGTCATTGTGTTATGTAATGAATATTCATCTATTAAGATGTGATATCTATTTATGAAAATTATTTGTTTCTAATCTCTTGGTTCTTACTTTATCCAATATAAATCCTTCATAACATGAGAATATTTTTTATCATCTTCATGAAAATGAAATCAATATAGTTGAAAATTTAACACATCTTCTTCTTGGAGTAAATTTAAACAATGTGAATTGACATACATCTAGAAAAATTTGAATTTTAATTACACAAATATGACTATTAATAGCTAAACTATCTCCAATAGTGCAACATGTCAAAATTTAACATCATTTTTAATTCCATCTATTTTATCGTACCCCTTTCCCATTATTAATCATTAATATCAAAATCACCACATTAACATCATTAATATTGTTAAAAATTCACATTTGGCCATGATTATTTTCTTATTAATTAGCCTCGAAACCACCTCCCAAATATTATTATTTTATATTTTATCAAGCTCATCATTCATCCAAAAAACCTATTTTCCTATTTTTTAGCTTCTTCAAAACATGTTTTCTATTTATATGATACGAATGCTTATTTCTGATGAGACTTCATCCCTATTATATGTATTGGATATTTCTAATCACCAATGATATTATTCTCATAATTATTATCTCTTATTTTTATTTTCTATGTGGATCCATGACTGAATTAATCCTTCTCACAATCAGTGCCCTATTTTTAGTTATCCTATTATACATTCCCTCCCCTTTATATTCTCACCCATTCATTAATATCTTCCTAAATTTTTTTACTTATTTTCTAAATATTCATCTCATTTTCAAATAAAATTATAACATTTATATAAATATTTATTCCAAACCCCATAATGAAAAATTTATAAACTTTTTTAGTAACAAATGAAAATCCATTTATCTCGATGGGAATCAGAATTATTGTGCTTCTACTAATTGATAAAGAAAAACATATGTATGATGATTCAAAGGCATCGCAGGATCTAAGAACAGTTAGATGGTTCAATCGGTGATTTTAAGTGCAGGTTCATGGAGATTGTTGAAAGCTAGAAACCAGTCAATGTTTGAAGGCCTCGATCCTTTGGTTACGTCCACCATTGTGTGGACTCGCTTCCTCCCGATTGATTTGGCTCCGCTCATAAAGGAATGGTTGCAGGTACTCTCTCTCAACCGGAAATAGGATAGTAGCACCTTGTCGTCTCCTACTCTGGCCATTCAACAAGGTAACTAGGTAAGCTAGAAACCTCCGGGATCTGGATTGATGCTGAATACTGGCGGGTCCTGCACTATGGGGGTGATAAAAGGAGGGGGCATTGTCCATGGCCCTGGGGGGAGGCAGTCATTATTTTGAGGTACTTATTTAGAAAGGGAACCTCTTTCATGGATGAGGCTATGGCCAGGATCACCGGGATTTCCCTCTGTAGGCATGAGATGTTGGGTCTATCCAGGGAAGATATGAATTCTAAGATTCTCCACGATTCCATTCTTGGAATCGGAACCCCCATGGATTATTTCTTTCATTCTTTCAAAAACTATAGCTCTTCTTCATCCCAATATCGATGTGTCTCACACATGGCGCGAGGGTAATATGGTAGCAGATCACGTGGATTACATGGGGGTCCGGATCGCCATCTCTACTTCCCGTCTCCCTATCAATAGTTTGATACCAGAGTTTGTTAACTTACTTAGAGGGCATTCCCTTGGTTAGCACTATTTCAGACCACCAAAAGCACTGGGTCACCCGTGGTTATTTTTCTTTCCTATTTTGAATAAAAGATTGATTTGAATGAGGATATATTATAGATAATTTTCTTCTATTAGACACAAAAAAAATTATTATAAATGTACACAGAGGTCAATACTAATTCCCTACCAAAAAACCCTATTAGGTCCATTTCAATTATAATCATTGTTTTCATGTTGATAATGATCTAGTTTCCCCTCTCAACCATGAATTTTTTTTTATGGATTTCTCACTAAAAAAATGGTTCCTTACCAGTAAATTACATGATATTTATCTACTAGGATGTTGGTAAACTCCATTACTCTATCTGTTAGAAATTTCAAAATATTACATCCTAGAAGATTTTCACCCTCCCGCTAGATTTTTTTTATGAAACTGATGACTTCATAATTGTGATTGATGATCAGAATAAATTCCATATTACTAAAATCATTAATTAAAATAATGAAATATCGCTTACCATGAATATCTATTAATGGTATGGGTCTAAATACATCAATGTACACATTTTTAACATCTGTTGTAGGCAATTTATATTTTTACATGTATATTATTTGAGTAATCATTCTTTTTAATAGGATCACATGATTATATCTGATCATGTGAATGATTAGGGAGATATATATTTCTATCAAAATTCATGTGATCCTCTAAAATTTGGTTCGATCAATTGGAGAAGTTGCAAATTCTATAAATTATTTTCTTCTTCCATGGATAGAAATAACATACATTCATATCCATTAATGAATATAAAGATTCCCTATTTTTGATTCACATAAATAATAACTATGAAATCGTTCCCCATGATGATAAAAATCATCTTAGTAAGGCTTATTTCACACCATGAGTCATATAATTGACTGAAACTAAGAAATTCACGACTGAGGCCTTCAAAAAACAAGTTATCTATATGTATCATATATCCCACCTAAAATGGGATTTTATATAGTTAATTATATTTGGGAAATAATTTTTCCCAAATATAATAAAACATTCATGGTCATACATAAATCCAATAAAAGTTTCCCTACATTCTCTTAAGTGAGTAGTGCATTCCAAATGATCAATATGCAAGGAAAATATGATTCCTTAAGGGAAATATCAATAACCACTATATGATAAACTATTTTCTTTTTCATATATGTATTTTTCATTACACCTTCTGTGGGTATACATGGTTGATATTCATAAAAATATGATGAAACCACTTCAAATTACAAAACTATAAACTCATCTTTATTTTTCATCCCGATTGATGAATCCCTAACCTACTACACATGACAATATAGCAACGTCATTGACACATCCCAATGTATTGTTAATGGGTAATATTTTCCATAATTCCACATAATTATTACTAAAAATAGTGTACATGAAAATAATTTTTTTAATATGGATTTATTCTTGGATTCTTATGTTTCACTTATGCTAAGTTGGTACCACTAGGATCTCAAAGAAACATTTTGGTAATGCCTTTCCATTCCACCACAATAACACCTGATATAAAGTGCATTGTTTTATGTTATTCATGGAACATTGATTGTCCCTTTGATTATATAAATATTCAAATAATTATTTTTACCCCCAAGTCAACCATCAACATTAGATGGGTGATTTTTGAATTGAATTTACTATTATAGATTTTTTACTATGATATATCCTCATACCAAAATTTTTATTCCCATATTACCTTTCTTTTGTTGATAGTCAATTACTTGTTTTTCTAGTCCTTTTCATTTCATACTATGTTTTATATCTCATGTGTGGTCAACTCTCTTGATGTTGTATTAGGTGTTTAGATTTACCTAGATATTTAACTTTTCATCACAGGATTGCAAATAAACAATTATGTTATTAATAAACATGACTTGATATTTAACTATTTCTATCAAAACCTCAATAACTTTGGTCCATTCTTCATCATTGAGATTGTACTGAATAACCATATCCAATGATTCTAGATTAGGATATTTGAGATGTTCAATTTTTGACTTCATCTAAAATATTTCATCTTCTTGTGACAATATATAGAGTATGGAATCATGAAAAACACTATTGTATTTCATTGTCTTGGATATTAAAAAACTAGTTTTTTCATTAACATGTTCCAATTCAACATAGATATCAATGATCCCTTACACTTATCCTTTTTCATTTTTTTATCTCACGTTAGCTGGGAACTACCCACAACACCTACTATAACCTTTTCTCTTTCATATTTTCATACATACATTTATTTTGACTTAATGTTTTGATAAAAATAATTTTCTACTTAAAACAGGTTATGTTTAAAGAATTTACATTTTGTTCTTTTCCTAACTTCCACATTGACTTGGGATGTATTCAATGAAAATTACTCATCCTAATCATATGCATAAGATTTTCTAGAATATTTGGCTACAAATTTCCCAATATTTCCACATAAAAAACATATGAGTAAAATTTTACTATTATTCATTATTTTTTAACATTACATATTTGATTAATGGAATGACATGAATTCATCCACCTTTTCTTCTTCCTAATAATCTTATATAGTTAACTTCTTCGTGGACTTGAATTCCACCTCCTTCAATTTCTCCTTTTTTATTCATCATTATCATAGTATCTCTCATCTATTGTGGAAATACTACTATGTAAATTATTTAATGTTAGTTCATTTATATATTTGTACACAAGAATAAAGAAATCTGGATGAAACTAGGAATATAATAATATCAGCATGCATTTGATGACAATTAAATCATTTTGGGTTTCTTAGAGAATTATCTTGACTAAATTATCATGTTCACTAGATCAATGAATTCATCAATTGATTCATTAGGATTCATTCTTAAGTCCTCATATTTTTAATAGAAAACATAATTTATATTATTTTTTTTGAATTTCCGTTATAGGTATTCTTTAGATTTTCTAATATTTCATGTGAGGATTCGCATGACATCAACTTGATATATATTATGTCAGAAAAATCCACCCTAAAGTACTAATTGACATGGAATCATAATCTTGTTTCAATGGCCTACTTCTGATAAATTATTATTGTCTATAATGAGCGAGATCCAATTCATTGATGTTTTATTCGCATCTATGACTAATTAATAGAAGTTTTGATATAAGAAAATATTCCATATACGGAAATTGTTTCCCTAAATGATTTGAAACAATTTTAGTGATTATTACTCTATTTGTCATGGTAAAACACTAACCCTTGGAATATTATTCTAATAATTTTTATGAGATATTATTTGGTTCACATTGAAATTGTTGTGACAATTGGATATATTTTCACCTACGAGATAAATTATACTCTTTTTCCTTATTGATTTTATGGCACACTATTCTACATGTAATAAATTTCACATACTACTCCTCAATATGATGTCACCATTACCAAGTATATTCACAACATTATCCAACCTCACAAAAAACTACCATAATCTTTCATACTATAAACCATTCTACAAAATACACCCAATGTCCTTTATTTGGAAGATACTCTATATGAATGTCCTTATGAAAACACTCACTTCATAGAGTAACTACAATGTACATTACATTGAATACCCTCTATAAGGTTCTTAGTTCGATGATAATATACCATGAACTATTCTCTATGAACACTCATTCACAACCTATGTTTCATGAATTACATTAACATATAACTGGAATTTTCTTAAAATTATCTTCTCTAGTTGACTTTCCTATAATAATCAAGTGATTAGAGGATGTTTTATATCAATGTCCCTATAAAAACACCAATAATCATAATTAATATTAATACATTCACATAACTCCATTCATGTACTGCCTATACATAATGATATCACATAACATGTTTTTGACCTTAATACATAGGGACTAACATCACTGATGGAGTAATTTATCCAAATTATAATATTGTAATATCATTGTGGTGACCCAAATATTGCCACCCTATATCACCATACTCACTTTTTTTGGATTTAGGGAATCACTTTGTTTTCGATGAAATTGACCTCATAGTTATTTTTATATAAGAGAAATATAATCATATAAATTCTTATTATCAATTTTTTTTCATCCAATTAAAATAGGATTATGGGAATGGAATTTTTCAAGGATATTTTTGTTTTGATAAAAAAATATTTTATAATCAGTGGTACTTTTGGACTCCAATTATTTAAAAAGATTTGAAAACAAAAAACGAATTATTATTGGTATTACCCCAACATGTTAATCATTTTTAGATTTTTGGTAATTTATGAAACTAGTTATTTCAATTGATTATTTACTATGATATTTATCATTTTTTACTGGAAATTTTTTAATAAAATTATCACAGGAAAATGATTTGTTAGAAACATTACAATCCAATATAAAAATAACATCATAATTATTTATAATAATTATGATAATTCTATTACAATTCTAGTAAAATATTCATTAGAGTTTATATCCAAGAAATATTACTTTATAGACTCCCCTATTAAAATTTTATAATATTTTTCATTCAATATTAATATAACATGGGTTGTTGATCACCATAAAATTATTTAAATTGGTATTATTTATAAAAAACATTATATAAGGTGTGGTCACCAAATATTGTTAATATTGACATCATTTTATAATAAAAAATTTCAATATTATGGCTTGTTTCAGAGAAAAAAATTATAGTTCCATGATCAAATAAAATGACATTCCCTTTGTTGACCATGTTTAAATTATTTTTAATCCCTTATCTATTTATCTGAGGCATATATGGATTATTTAATTCATGAATTATTCCATTAATTTCATTATAAATTTCAAATTATTCATTTTTTAGTATCCATTGTCACGTCCAAATTATTTGATAACATATCTCATTTGGATCTAAGGGACTCATCCAAATATCTCATTTTTATTAGAAGTTTGTTATTTTCCTTTCAAAAAAATTAAAATGAGAAAACAAAAAAAAAACAAATTCGTGAAATAATTATCTCTAATTATTGATTTCATACTCATCAAGAGACACATGTATGAGTGAATTTATTAACGTGGTTTCTTCATCATTATCACCAATTATTTATTTTTATTGATCATTATTTTTCTATCTATACAAATATTTGATGTTTTCATTATTTCACAATTCATCTCAAAAAAATTACTCCCAACATCATCCTTGATGAGTCCTTCCTTGTCATTTTTTACAAAATGAATAAATATTTAGGGGAAAATATTTTTTCTAAATTATAATTAAACTAGTATCAAAATCATTGAAAATATTAAAATAGATTTCCATTTATTCAGGATACATTATTGAAAATTGTTCCATACTACAATATTTTAATGAAACATTAATTATTATTTTATTATGGTAGTGATTAATGTGTCTTTATGAATTGAACTGGTAAATTGGGTGTTATGAAGACCTCAATTGAGACTTGATGAAAATTTTATTTATATTCACACAAATAGTAATATTACTCTTAAAAAATAATTTTATACATTGACACAATGTTTACATAACTATATCATTAAGATATTTTTATGTCTTGTTTTTTTGGATGATCATTCTGGAGATTAATATCTATTTTTTATTTTTTATTTGTTATAAGAATAATTGTGGATTTAGGAGAGACTAATTATAGTTGGAGTGAAAATAATGGAATATATAGTTTTTTATATATCATAAATTATACCATATAATTTTGAAAAAAACTATTTTTATTGTAATGTAAAATAATTATAAAGATATCACAAATAATTATTGCTTCATGGGTCTTGATCTTTTACAGGTATATATGGTTTTTATGGTGAAGAAATAAATAGCTTCTTTTTTTAACACTACTTTATGTTTTATATATAAAATTTACATGATATACTTAGTCATGGTTCTAATGATTTTAAGGGTATATATGATTATCCATCATGGGGAGTTCAAAATGACCCTGTTTTGGAAACTACACCATGGTTTTAAGAATGTTTCTATTTTGATCATCATGGTTTCTAAAGGAAGCCTCCATTTTCAATGATCATGCCGAAACATTCGTGGATTAATTATCACAAAGTTGTAGTTGAGGAAAACACATCATGGTTATATTCACAATATTATGGTCATGGATAAAGATTCAATTAATATAGTGTAAAACTCTTCTGATATTTGAAATAGACATGAGATTTGGATCTATAGTGATTGAAATTTTTATTAAACAAACACACCATGATACAGTCTATACTCACAGCTGGTGGTTTTGAAAAAATTTATATATCTTTTATTATTTTCGGAAAAGTGTGATAAATCACTATGATAGTTAAACACGATTTTCAAGGAGTATTTTAGATTGAACCTGGTTGAATATCATAATAATGATGAAGGTTCAAACATGATACATAAATTGAATAACATTATCATGATTTTAGATGATTAATACAATTTATTACATTACTTTTTAATATTTGTTATAAAAGATATTAATATAAAATGATTTAACTATTTCATGGTTACTTTTTAAAATAATAAAAGGATGTATAAACTTGATTATAATTTCATAACACCAAGGATGTAGCTAGTGTATAACAATATATGTTTAATATTTTAAAAATGTATAATGTCATTTTATATTTATTTCTTTCTTTCTATGTATAATCATTTACTTTCATTAGTTAGAGAGATACTAATATCTAATAAACAAAAGAACATATGTTATAATTTGAAGGAATGTTATGATTTTGGTTTCACCAATCATACATTGGTGCTTCTCATTATGATTTCCTGGGGAACAATATTTAGTATTTTTTTAAATGGGTTGTTCTCAAGGATCAAAGCTATTTCTTATTTATTTAATCATTTTATTGAGATATTCATATTGAGTATGAATTTCATCAATAACATGTGTATAACCATATTTGATAAAAAAGGATTTTACTTTTTGGAAGAGATAATCATACAATATTATCTATATTTTGTATTATAAATTCACAACCTCATCGAGAATAGTATGAATATCCCTAAAGGTGAAGCATATATTACATTAAAATTTAATAATTATGTTTAGTTTTATGGGAGATAATTCAATATTCTTCCATAACAACACTGTAAAAAGAAATTAATGATAGTTTTTTCCTCCAAAGCAACAAAACTCTCGATGGTGATAGATTCATCTCTTTTATAAAGAGACATGAAAAATAAAAGAATCATTAATACAAACTCATCATGAAAAATTTTAGAAAATTAAAATTCAAAAATAATGATATATTGGATGGATTAATTATCTGAGTGAGAAATATCATTCTCTAGATTCAAAGTTATGAATATGTTATTAGATAATCTAATATTTTGCAAAAATTGATGACAATTCTCCTGTATTAATTTGATGAAAAATATATTTTGGCTATTTAATCAACAATTAGATAAATTTAGATTTTTTAACCTTAACAAAACAATGATAGAATATAAGATGATGATGTATCTAACCATGAAGAAGAAAATAAAATTTGAAAAATAAATTTTTTAAACAATCACAAGGCTAAAAATTATATAATCTAAATGGTTTGAAAAAGATGAGTTAGAATCCAAAAAAATATAAAGAGTTTATATCATTATTCTCCCAAGTAATGTGGTGAGGTAATAGTATTTTTTAGGGTAAAATTAATTTTATGTATTTTAATAATTGAAATCATTAAGAGTTTTCAGTTAGTTTCAATTTAAAGGTCAAAGAAGAAGAAGTAATTGAGTGTAATCCCCCAATATTTTTAACTTCCAATAACGTTTTTATGATAATATTAATTTTTTAATTTAAATTAATAAAATTTGGAAAAAAATGAATGCATCACAATTTTAACATATTTAGTGAAAATACACATGGACACCATTCATCATCTTAAATTTGAGATATTGAGTAATGCATAGTTAAAGAAATATTTTGGTAATCATGAAAGCTAATAGTGCATCCCAATTAGTTGACTGGAAATTTATTTTTTTATTTCACTTATTATTAAGACCCTTTGTGACTTATTTATATATAATTGTAATGATCTTAATGAAAATTTATAATGGTTGGGTGTTTTAAAAGAATTGTTTCAAATATATTATTTTGTGGTTTTATATGAAAAAATATGTGTAATCGATGATGCGTACATATTTTAGAATAAAAATAAATATATAATTATTATTATATAATTATTTAAAATTTTTATTGAATTTTAAACCTCTAATAGGTTGTATTATTATTATAATCATCCAATTGCTATATTGTTTTATATAACACATGATATTGATAATTATAAAAAAATTATTTTCTATCATTAATAATAATTATAGAATTATTTTTTTTAATTAGAAAAACATAAAATATGGATAATCCCCTCTTTAACATTTCTAATTTGGATATGTTTCCAATTGAATAATGTCTATCATATTCTTTATCACCTATTTTTTCATGTAGTATCAACCTTGATTCGTCAATAGATTCTAGAGGTTTGGGTTTTTTATCATCTTATTTAAATTTAATTATTCCTTCTTCTCTCACCCAAAATTTTCTCTTGTTATTGGGTTCTTATAATATGATATGTTTTCATGTGAATCAATAACCTAATGTTTTGAATTGATTTTTTATTCTGGAAGTTTGGATGGAAAATTTCTAACAATATTTCATCATCATTTCTTAGAGTGAATATGGTTTCACCATCTAGTGGGTCGGTGTCTATATATAACCCAGATTCAATAATATAATCCTTCTGTTTAGGTTTCCAACAATATTAACATGTCTAGATAGTTCGTAAAAAATACACAATGATGTGGTTATATTATACTTCCAATAACATCATTGTTTTTTATTTTGATATAAATGATTTTTCCAGGATTTCAATGTGTAACGATATTGATCATGGTAGAAAAATAAATTCTATGTTTTGGTTATTGAGGCATAGGAGGGATATTTATTAAGAATACAAGGTTGAATGAAGGGATATACAACTCATAATTTCCATGGTAGTGGATTCTATGATGCGGAGCTTCGGGCTGTGTTGCAATATTGGTCACTAAGACATGGGGCTCTGGGATGCACTATTGAGCATTGAAGTGGATATTCTAAATATGGAGGAAGTTGTGGTGGGTATTTTAGATGTGAAGTGGTTCCATGAAAGATTTTTTTATAGATTCTTCCATTTTATTAGTAGATATGGTGTGGAGGTAGGGCAGACATTTTACTTTTCTTGGATGTTGAGTGTCTACAGCATGGAGGTCCCTGATGGGGTGTTGTACTTTCCTAATATATAGGACATGTATTTTTTTTTCTACACCACGTTTCTAAAATTAAGATTGAAAATGTAGTTTATTATAAGGACCTGACCTTAAAAATTACTTAATCATGAATATAATGAATAATTCACATTTAGGATCTTTTCAGGTTTAGAGTTTTAGAGAATTATATCAGAACTATTACATCTCAAAAGTTATAAAGTTGACACTTCTACTCATTTTTCAATTTGTTCATAAGATAAAAACTCGTAAAAAATGGTCATGTCCAGTTCCATGTTTTAGATAGCATGACATCCCTTGATCCCATCCTTGACCCTATTCCACTTTATGTCTTGTTAAAAACATTTCAAAAACATGGGATGATCATAAAATTCTCAGTGAGGAATACACAAAGATAGAAACTGTTAGTTTTTCAAAACAACAAGTAAACCATGAATACCTAATAATAAGTAATACTTTTCACCTATATGAAGTAGTAAATACTCTTCACTAAATAAAAGATCACCACTTAACCATTTTTAACTAAAATATTACCTTAAAACCCATATAAAGACCACATAACATAAAAGGCAACATGGGACATAAACTTACTTAAATTGAATAACCATACAGTCGACTTCCACACATATCACTAAATGGAATATCCATAAGGCCAAATTCCTTACCCAACGCATTGGAGGATATAACTTAACCACCCGTCCTGGTATTCACAGCACCACCTGTCATTTGGTTTATTACGTAACCCCCCCGTTAAATGTCCAAGTATCATTATAAAATCATAAGACATAAAACAAATATAAAGGAATTAAAACATTTCCACATTTCAATCACAATATATCACATAAATATATTGACATAAAAATACATTATCAAAACCATTTTCTATTCAAAAATAAATAAAATATTATATGGTAATTATTATTTTTATAAATCATTACGTCTCATTGAGGAAGCCAAAGATTAAATAATACACGTAGTAGTAGAAAAGTCGTTGTCACCGCGTACGTTTAAAAGAAACAATATTTTTGTCGTTTAGTAAAAATCTTTGTATAGAAAATATTTCTTTGGAATAAAATTAATAGTCAAAGGGGTTTACACACTATATAAAAGAAAGTTGTGTATAGAACAAATTAAGCCTCAGTGAAAGGAGATTGAGACAAAGTCTCTTACCTCGTGTTTGACTTGACTCGATCGTTCTTTAATCTCCAGAATAATAAACTAAAGTTAATTTCTACTTTCTTAAGAACATTTTTCATGTTAATTATTCTTTTTATATCACTTATTACCATGTTATAAACATTATGAAATCATTTAAGTTAATAATCTTAATTTTTTCGATCTTTGGTACTTGAGTCAAAAATGAACACCTTAAATTTACATGTAGTCCATGTCGTCACTAGGACAATATATCCAGAATTAAATTAATTATTTAAATATCATATATATCATATATATGCAGTATATACATGTATTTATAATTGTACATCACATTTGGAGGTATGAAATGAAATGCACCGTTCGTGGAGACGTTAAGCCGTACGTACGCATGGACCCAACTTTCATTTATATTTATTATTTTAATGGAATTAAAACATATTGATACATAGGTATATTATAATTACAGTATAATATCATATATAATACCATTAATCCTCTCCTTTATACATCCCACATAAGCCATGAACGAGTCACATCACTTTGTGGTGGCGGTTGTCCGCACTTCTTCAAATGAGATTTCCATATTTACCCACTATGGAAACCATAAAAGTGTCAAATAAATGGAAAATACATATGCATAAAGAAACCATAAACATAATATATATCATATAAAAATATAGTTTCATCATAATGTCTACCATGAGAGGCGGTTAGAGGTAATTTAACAATCATCATTTCGTGAGGCGTTAGTTTTCCATCCACAGAAACATTATGTTCTTCACCCATTAGACGGAGGTGTGTGTAAGGGTAGTTAGAATCATTCTCATAAAAACATCCTACTATATTAAAGATACTATTTTTGTTACCAAAGAAAGGAATAAAAATATTTTAGGGGGTCGGAGAAGGAAAATTAACCAAAAGAACATAAGAGAAGACGTTACCTTTAAATTGGGTAACTTATTTTGATTTGTGCCAAAGGCTTCATTGGGAAGGATTTTTCCCAATGTGAGGCTTCTATATATAATAGAGGGATTTGGAGAGATAATATTATCAGGGGTTGGAAGAGCCAATGTCATTAGAGGTGTGGGTAAGGGGGTAGAGGTTGGGGCCTTTTATAAAAGAGAGGAGGGGCTCTTTTGGAAAGCTTGAAAATATTATTTTATTATATAATGTTTTTTGGTTTCTAAAAGTCAAAAAATAATTCAATTCAAAGATAAGGTGGACCATTTTCGAAATAAAATCATCCAATAATAATTCGACAAGTATTAGATAATGTTGTAATCATTATCTTCTTATTTATTTAAATTATTCAATAATGACGTAAACATTGCATCATCATTGTGTCATAAATAATTTTATTTATATGATTTTAAAAATTATAAAAAAATTACCATGATGTAGGAAATATTTTTATATTTCTAATGAATAATTATAGTCAAAGTGATCAATTATATAAACAAAATTTAATTTGTTTTACATAGATATTACATAATTTGGTTATATTTTCCTTTCTTTAAAATATAATTTTATAAAAGGTCACTATCAAAATAAAGTGAATCTATGGGGTCCCAAAGTTGCCACAAGGCATCACATGGTCGTCCTTGACAATTAAAAGAGGATGTGGGTACTTTTTGGGGTCATTTTATATTATTATTATATTATTTTATTACCCTTGACTACCTGATTACAAATTAATCCCGAAAATTAAAGATAATTACCAATGTTACTATTCAAAATGTCCAAAAACAGAAAGGTCTTAATTACATAATTTCGACCTTCTTATTCCAAATATGGAATACATTTTACAAAATTACAATCATAGAAATTTCAGTAATTAATTTAAAAATAATTGTCGTTGTCAAAACAAATAGTGTTTTATTAAGAAACAATATCTATCAAAATAATGACAATTGATTATGTCCAATTTCAAAATAAAATTAATTATAATGACTTCCATTGGATTAAATGGTAAAAATATATCCTAATTAAACATTAAATCCAATTAAAAAGATAATCTACCATCTAATTAAATTATATGAAAAATCATGTTTGAAGTAAAATGATGTATTTTCACTATTCATTAAAAAATGAACATTGTCAGAAAAATACCAAAAAATTATCCAAAGTATATTTCAATGTCCCAATTATATATAATAGGTTTATTTTGACAAATAGATATTATAAAACTTTCAAAAGTTAGATTTAAAATGGTTTTCCATGAAAAGGTGGTAAAATAATCTTTTAAAAAACATTAGAGTATTCTATGCTTAAGATTTGATTTTTTGTCATTTCAAGCCTCTAAAACACTATCTAGTTCATAAATAGACATAAATATTAAAATATATTATTCTTTACTACATGGGATGTTACATCCTTCCACCATTTAGGAAATTGCATCGCCACAATTTATTTACTTAACGAAATAAATGGGGGTATTTATCCCTCATAACATTTTCAGATTCCCAAGTTACCACTTCAACCATATGGTTCTCCCACAAAACCATCACATGTTCAATTACCCTATTACACAACACATGCTCTCTACGGTCAAGAATCTAGACAGGTTGTTGCTCATAAGAGTGATTCTCTTCCAACTGAACTACGTCTGGGCTCAAAACATGAGATGGATCTGGCATATACATTATCAACATTGAAACATGAAAAACATTGTGTACCTGGGACAAACATGCAGTTAATTATACGCGGTATACAATTGATCCAACATTATCCAGGATTTCATAAGGTCCAATGAACCTCAGACTCAATTGTCCATTCTCTCCAAAATGCATCACACTTTTTCATGGTGAAACTTTGAGAAAAACATGATCACCTACCTCAAAAGAATGATCCTTCCTCCAGTTATCCACATAACTTTTCCGCCGACACTGAGATGTTCTCATGTTCTTCTGAATCAACTGAACTTTTTCTTCCATATTGTCTACCAATTTTGGTCCGATCAGTTTCCTTTCCCCTACCTCATCCCAAAATGCTGGAGTTCGACACTAATTCCTATATAATTTCTCAAATAGTGGTATCTGTATACTGGAATGAAAACTATAATTATCAGCAAACTAAACCAATGAAAGATGTTGGTCCCAAAATCCCTGATAATTCATCGAACAAGCAGGTAGCATATCCTCCAAGGTCTTAATTCTTCATTTTGACTGCCCATCTGATTGAGGATGAAAAGTTTTACTAAAATTTAATTCATAACCCAACGACTCTTGAAGGCCATTCCAAAAGTTAGAAGTAAACATGGGATCACGATCAGATACAATGGAGAGGGGAACTCCTTGTAACTTGAATATATCTTAAACATACAATTGAGAATGTTAATCTAGTTAGAAAGTATCACAAATTGGAAGAAAATTAACAGATTTAGTCAATCGATCAACAATATCCCAGATTGCATTATTACCTCGAGATGACTTTGGTAATCCCATAATGAAGTCCATGGATATATTTTCCCATTTGCACTCCGGCACCGGTAACGAATGAATCATCCCTTTCGGTAACTACCACACTACTTTAACCTGATGACAAGTCAAATACTTCATAGTAAAATCATAAAAATCCTTTTTCATTCCATCCCACCTGTAATACTCCTGAAGATATCTGTAAATATTTGTACATCCAGGATGAACCGTAAACGGGGAACTATGAGACTCACTTAACAACTCATTCTTCACTTGTGAATCACAAGGCACACATAATCTCTTCCCAAAACTCAAAACACAATCACTGTCAATGTTAAATTCAGGAAACATTCCATTCTGAACCAGCTCAACCTTTTTCTGCAACCCACTATCTTTCTTCTGCGCTTGCTTAATTCTGTCTGATAGAGATGATCTAACTGACTCTTTAAACAAAACAAAACAACTTCATGCACCAATAACTTCTATTCCAATGTTAATCAAATAAAAAACAAAAGGATCTCGTTCCAATCATATCATGTTTAATGAAGCATTAGTTTTTCGACTCGAAGAATCAGCCACTTTATTTGCTTTTCCCAGATGGTAATGAATTGTACAATTGTAATACATGATTAATTCCAGCCATCTGTTATGTCTCCTGTTCAATTCATTATGAGTGAATATATACATTAATCTTTTGTGATCGGTATATATTTCACACTTTACTCCATACAAATGATTCCTCCAAATTTTTAAATCAAAAAACAACATTAGCTAATTTAAAATCATATGTAGGGTAATTTAACTCATGAGTTTTCAACTGATGTGAAGCATAAGGATTTACCTAATCATTTTTAATAAAGACACAACCAAGTCTTTTAAACGAAGCATCACTATAGAAAACAAAATTACCATTTCTGGAAGGTGGTGCCAAAATTGGAGTATTCACTAATCATCTTTTCATTTCCTTAAAACAATCATCACATTATTTTGTCCAGATGAACTTAAAACCTTTTCTAGTTAACTTAGTCCTTGGAATAGATTATCATGAAAAATTCTCAAAAACCCTCCTGTAATAACCTACCAAACCAAGAAAAATACGGATCTCAGTTATATTTTTAGGTCTTATCCATTCTACAACAACTTTTGTTTTAGAAGGATCAATAGTTATGCCATTTTTTGAGACAATGTGACCAATGAAAAAAAATTGTTGTAACCAAAACTCACAGTTGCTGAATATTCCATAAAATTTCATTTCTTATAAGGGTTGTATGATAACTCTTAAATGACTTTCAAGTTATTCCTTACTACTGGAAACACCCAAAATATCATCAATGAAAACAACCAGAAACTTATCAAAGAACTCATGGAAATTTCTATTCATAAGGTCCATGAATACAGTAGGTGAATTTGTTAACCCAAAAGTCATAACTAAAAATTATTAATGTCCATATCTAGTATGAAACACAGTCTTCATAAGTCCTGCTTATTTTACATTCAACTGATGGTACCCCGACCACAAGTCAATGTTCTAGACATACTGATCTCCCTGGAGCTGAGCAACCAAATAATCGATAGGAGGTAAATGATACTTGTTCTTAACAGTGATTTTATTCAATTCTCTACAATAAATGAAAAGTATCTTTGATCTATCTTTCATTTTAACAAACCATATAGGATCACCCCATGGTGATGTGATAGGTCGAATGAAAACTTTATCTAATAACTCTTGCAACTTCTTATTTAACTCTAAAAGTTCAACTTGAGCCATTCGATAAGGGGGTTTTGAAATTTTCTTAGAATCATAAACTAAGTCAATATAAAATTCAAGTTCCCGATAATGTATAATACCATACCACTCATTAGGAAAAACATCAAGATACTAATTTACAACTGGCACATCATTAATCTGAACAGTTCCTTTGTTTTAAAAAATATGTGCAAGGTAAAAATCATTTCAATCTTTTACTACTTTCTCAACATCCTGATATGTTATCAAAAGTAAGGGTTCATTCTTTTACACAAACTGAAAATATTTCTGAAAAGATACCATTTTATCTCTGCAGTCAATATTAGTATGATAAATAGAATTCCAATCCATTCCCAAAATAACATCAAACTCTACTAGAGGAAAAACAATAAGTTTTTCTAGTAGATTCTTTCCACACACAAGGATATGAAGGTTCTTATAATTTATTTTTGTCTCAATGTTTCCTCTGGGTTTTTTACCATAAGATCAGGATTCATATCATGTGATGGAATTCCCAATTTACTATTAAACATCTCAGAAATGAAAGAATATGTAGACCCTAAATCAAATAACACATTGGCATAATCTTAACAAAAAATGGTTTGCCTAATAATACTTCATTCGATGGCCCAACATCTGCTGAAGTAGTTGCAAAGGATTTCACCACCCCATTCTACTTGTAGTCGGGCTGCTTTCTCTATGTTGAGTCCTTCATTAGACACTCATTTTCATAATGACCCATTTCATTACACTAATAACATCTTACCATTGGCTTTTCATTGCATGCTGGATCATCTTCTTTAGAGTTTCTGTAACACCCTAGGTAAATAAAGAATATGACATTTCTATATTTATCCCTATTTGTGAAAAAAGTATTAATATTACTTTAAAGGGAATGCTATGCTCGATGGCGTACCCAATACGCGTCAACGAGTTCCTTTGAAATCTTATGTTGCACTCTAATAATAAAATAATATGATTTTAAATGGTAGTTAACGCCTAGCCATTGTAATGGCGGGAAAGAACGGAACTAACTAAAAAATGATTATGTATGTTTGTCAAATATTTTTACTTTTTACAATAAATTTTAGAGGATTAAAAATGCGAATGAATCAAATTTTTAAGCATAACATTCTAATATTCTTTAAAAGGTCAATTAACCGCCTTTTGATGGAGAACCTCTTTTAAATCCACTTTTTAAAAATTTTATGTGTTATATTTGACAATATAAAATTCTTCTTTAGAATTGGGACATCAGAATTTACTTTGTGTAAATTTTTGGTATTTTTCTGATAAAGTTCATTTTTAATGAATAGTGAAACATGTTGTATTTTAATTCAAAACCACTTTTTAATCTAATTAATTTATATGATTAGATTATATTTTGAATTTTTTTAATGTTCAATAAGAATATATTTTTACCATTTAATCCAATTGTGGTCATTGGAATTAATTTCACTTTGAAATCGGACTAAAACTAGTGTCAATCTAATGATACTTATTGTTTTATAAAAACATGCTATTTGCTCTGACAGCGAGAATTAATTATTAAATTAATTAATGCCACTTATATGTTTTGAATTTTATAAAATAGACATCATTTTTGAATTCAGAATATCAAATGTAGCTTAGGGTGATGTTTTGGTGTTTTTCTGAAGAACTTCAATTTTTGATGAATAGAGAAACCACTAAGTGGTACTTATAAAAACTGATTTTCCATTTAAATGAAAATTTACCACCTCTGTGTTTTGAATTCCAAAAATCCAACAAACATGGTTGTCATTAAGAATTAAAATGTGGTTCAATGGAATTGAAATAATTTGTTGGTGAATAGTAACTTTTAAGTTTTTAATCGCGATTAGAGGTAATTAGTGTAGTTTAAGGTAAAAATAATGTTTTAATAATATGATATGAGCTTGAAACATATCCTACCCTTATTTTATGTGTCATGGACGACCAATAAAATCCATGGGTCATCTTGGTGACCCCATGGAGCCACTTCGGAAGGAAAATGACATTATTATCTTTTTATTTAATTTAAAAGTAAAAATGACACAAACATGAGTTGTTTTACTAAAACAATTTTTAAATGGGGTTATACAAGTCAGATGTTTTACTATAAATAGTAATTGTAAATATAAAAAGATATCCTACATCATAGTATATTTTTTATAATTTTTTGACATTAAATAAATTAAATTATTTATGACATCATGAGGATGCAGCGATTACCTCATTATTTAACGATTTAAATAAAATGAAATGATAATTTAAAAACTAAACCCTAAACTTGTCAAAAACCTATTGAATTTGAATATTTCGAACTCTTATCACCTTATCCTAGAATTATATCAATTTGGGACCTTTTAAAAACGAAACTCATTTTAAAATAAAGTACCATTTCTTTACTTTCCAAGAGTGCCCCTCCTCTCCTCCTATAAAAGGCCCCAACCACTATCACCATACCCACAACTCTAAAGCCTTTTGATAGGCCCATCTCTGACCATTTTGTCTCTACACAACCATCTCTTACTCTTAGAAGCCTCAATTAGGTCAGAAGTCGTCCCAAGGAAGCCTTTGAGCTCAAATCAAAAAGAGTTACACGATTTTAAGGTAATGTCTTCACTTGTGTTCTTTTGTTTTATTTTGCTTCTCCAACCCCCTAAACTCTTTTTATTCATTTATTTTGTAACAACTACAGTATCTTCAATATACTAGTATGTTGTTATATGAATCATTCGAGATAAACTTACACACACATACATGAAATGGTTAAAGAACATACTGTTTCTGTGGATGGCGAATTTCTACCTCACGAAACGATGATTGTTCAACACTCATATAACACCTTCAAAGGTGGCCATTAAGATATAACTATATTTATATATTATATATAATATGTTTATGTTTTACTTAATCTTATTCATTTTTCTTTTTTTTATATCTTTATGGTTTCCATTGTGGGTAAACACAATAATTTCATTTTAGGAAGTGCGGACTACCGCCCCCTTAAAGTGATTTGATTCGTTAATGCCATATGTGGGATGAATAAAGGATGGATTTAAAGTTATTATATATGATTTATGTTACATATAAATGATGAATATAATTCTGGAATTAAAATATTAATACCTCTCATTAGGTTTTAATTCCATTAATATGACATAGAAATGAAAGTAGCGTTCATGCGTACGTATGGCTTACTGTCTCCATGAACGGTGCATTTCATTTCGTACCTCTAAATGATTATGTAATATTATAAATACTTGTATATTATTGATATATATGATATATATTATATCCAAATCATTAATATAATTCTGGATATAATGAACCTTTGACCACACGAACAACATGTAATTGTAAGAAGTCCACTTTCGACTTAAGAACCAAATATCGACAAAACAAGCATTATTAACTTAAATGATTTCATAATGTTTATAACATGGAAATAAGTGATATAAAAGGAATAATTAACTTCAAAATGGTTATTATGAAAGTTGAAATTAACTCATGTTTATTATTCAGGACGTTAAAGAACGATCGAGTCAAGTCAGACCCGAGGTAAGGGATCCTACCCCTCTCTTTCTTTTTAAGTACACTCTTTTATGTCATTCCTTTTAAGCACATATTTATTATGATTGGGATGTTCTTTTATACTATTCCTACTATAATTTTTATTTTCATATGATTAGAGACCCTTTTTTCTCTAACCAATATATTATGGATGTTTTGAGTGGGGCTGTTAGGCTACCGAATTTTCGTAAGAGATGTAACCTCTCTCTTTCTTCTTAAGTACTTTTATTTATGTCACTTCTTTAAGCTCCTATTTGTTATGATGGGGGGTGTTATTTTATATTCCTTTTTCTTTAAATTTTAATTTAATATGATGAGAGACCCTATTTGATCTCATCAATCCATTTTTTGAAGTTTTAGTGGCGCCGTTAGGCTGCCGAGTTTTCGTAAGGGATTTTTCATTTCACTTTTATTCTCGTGTCATTTATGCTATGTTTTCCACTATTTTATTTTGAGTGGTGTATGTACTGCCCATTATTATACACTTTGTGTAGTATAATATTATTTATGGGTATTTATATCTTCATTTGTTGACCCTTCTTCCATGGGGTGTATGTTTGGAAAGTTACCCAACTCGGTAAGGGGACCTTTCACCATCCTCTTTTTAAAAGACTTCTTTTGTTATGTCTTTTAATTTACATCTTTTTATGTTGGGATATGTTCTTATATATCTTTATTTATGTAAAGTTTATGTACAAGTGATGAGATACCATTCACTCTCTCATCGACTAATTTTCTGAATTTTGATGTGACTCCGTTAGGATGTCGAATTTTTACAAGGGAACATCTTAACCCAATTTCGATTTCTTTGGGTTCAACTAGTACTTATTGAACATGTCATCCTATGAATATGTATGAATGACCTCTCATTGTTTCACACTTAATATCTACATATATTGGGTGTATTTGTATTTCTCACACATAATTATGTGATATATTTATCCTTAATTTATGGATTCCGTCTTTATAATGGATTTCATCTCAATTTACATTTCCATTGAGTCTTAATTGTTGTTATTCACCAATTCACTCTAATATGGTGTGTATACTGTCCTTTGACATATTATATCATGAATAAATTTATTCTCATGATATTATAAAGCTCGAATTAAATGTTATTTCACAATTATTTGTATTCAAGAGTCTCTCATTTTGTTACAAACTCTTTAACAAAAATATCATTTTAAATGTTTTAAAGATTCATTATTCTAAATCTTTATCTTTAATGACCATGTTTTGAAAATGGTTTTCAGTATTTATTTATATATACATTAATGTTTTAAAATTATAATTTCTTTAAAATCTTCAAAGTGGTATGGGACACTTTGATTCAAAAATATCTTTGAAATGGTTTTTGAAAATGGATTGATTAATTCAATATCTTGGAATTACTTATTGTGATTGAAAATGAAATGATGTTATTAAATTTGTTATATATTCAATATTTTATGATTTTATAATGTTACTTGGAAATTTGATGGGTGGTTACGTGATAAACCACATGACGGGTGGTGCCGTGAATACAGGGACGGGTGGTTACGTTATAACCTCCAATGCATTGGGTATGGAAGTCGGCCATATGGATATTCCATTAAGTATGTTTGGAAGTCGACTGTATGGTTATTCCATTTAAGTATGTTTATGTACCAAGTTTCCTTTATATGTTATGTTTTCTTTATATGGGTTTTATGGTAATCTTTTGGTTACAAAAGGGTAAGTAATGATATTTTATTCAGTGAAGAGTTTTTACTACTTCATAAAGGTGAAGGGTATTACTTTGATAAAGTATACATGGTTTACTTGTTTCTTTGAAAAAACTAACAGTTTTCATTCTTTTTATATCCCTTGCTGAGCTTTTTATGCTCACCCCAAGTTTTTTTGAAATGTTTTTCACAGGACTTAATGAGGAATAGGGTCAAGTATGGTATCAAGGGAAAGTCATGTTATCTAATACATGGAACTAGACATGTTTCTTTTTAGAGTTGTTATTTTATTCAAATTTAGTAGATGTGACTACTTTGTAATCTTTTGAGATGTAATAGTTATGTCCTAATTCTCTAAAACTCTAAACCTGAAAAGATCCTCAATGTGAATTATTCATTTAATTCAATTTTATGTAAGGTTTAAGGTTGGGGCCTTATAGTTGGTTTCAAAGGTCTGTTTAGACAACTTTAGGGATTAGGAGTTTTGTTAGACACATGGTTAGTCCATATATCTATTATTTCAGTTAAATCCTTATTTTATAACTTTTTTTCAGGACAAGTAAAGGCAGTCACGAATGGAAGGAGAAGTATCTCAAACTACATTCCTATCTCTTCCTGATGAAATGCTTGCAATAATTATTGCAAAGTCATGTTCGGATGATTGTGAAACTTTTTCTAGCAAACAAGTCACTTGCAAGCAGTTGTTTGAGATATCAAAAACCTCCACTATACCTTGTTATCATCATGGATCAGGGGGATTTTTTAGACAAATACTATTTTCACAATATTCTCATATTTTCAATAAAGGTAAATATTATCAGGGTATTTTCAAATATTTTACCTTAACACAAGAATTTGAAGTATATTATGATTTTAAAAATGGTGCGTAGGAAGGAGACCCTTGCACAACCTATTTATACTTAATTTTAAAATATAGTCTCTGAACACATACTTATGGTATTTTAAAATGACCAATAATAGAAAGTTTCAACTCAATTTATGTCCGACTATTTTTTAGAAATCATGTTTTATCAGATGTTTTGGAATTATATGTCATACGTGATTATTTTCCAAAACTGTTTTTCTGTGAACACCCATATGACCCATTTTGTACAAGGTGTATTTAGATGGAGGAAGCAAATGATTTTGAAGGATCTCTAAATCATTGTTGTAATGTATGGGGCGTCTACCTACTTGAACAAGATGACGATGAAACCGAGTGCACTCCATGATCAAGGTATGCTGTTATTCATTTTGGAAATCGTTTTATTTTATCTTATGGTTGTGAAATAAGACTTCAGGAATTAAGATGTTGAGATCATAATGGATTTGGATGAAAATGAGAGGTATAAGGAATCTGTTGAGGATAAAACATGTTAGGGTTATTTTTGGAGTTTTAGAAAAAGGACAACACGCAGACCGTGTGACAACCCGTCGCATCGGACAAAGCTGCGGGAATCGAACCCACAGCCAAAGTGCGACTGGTATTTATCGCCTACCACTTGACTACGTGATGTCCCTAGTTTTTTTGACTAATTAATTTTAGTTAAATGATTTTATGAATTAAGAGTAAGTTGATTTTGGGTTATCTATGGAAATTATTAACCTATCATGGAGGATATGTGAATATTTTAATTACTTTTCAATATGAGACTTTGAGAGCAACTGATGTTATTTGGAGATAAGTGTTATTTTGTACCTTAGAGGACTATGTGATTAAATCCTTAAAATATTTGGGTTTTAATCATAGTTTGGTTTAATTTGAAAAAATTTAAGGAAAAATTGTTTATCGAATGGTCTTCGTTGAACTTTGAGTTTTGTTGGAAAATATTTGGAGATTAAGAATAATTTTCTTTTTATAAAGGGTTATCCTTCTCCAGATTATCTAATCTTGTACTAACCTTTTTGATTTTGGTTTTGGTTAAAGTCTAAATAAATGGGAAGTATATAGTTCTCTTTTTTGGATTATGTGATTCTCTAGAAGTTGATTATAGCTCTCTTAATGTAAACAAGTAATCCTAAATACTCATCCTTTAGAGAAAATATGAGTTCGTGTAAGAAATATAGTAAAATTTGAAAGTCAACATGACAAGTAAGTATGTTTCTTATGATTTAGTTAAGCTCAAAAATAAATTCCTAAATGAAGAGTAACTTAAAACCAAAATGTTTTCTGTTAACTTTTCCAACTAGGGAATCCAATACCCTTTAACCCATCACAAGTTTGTGATTTTCTTATGGATAAGTTTCTCCTAAACATGTTTTCTATCACTCTCCATCAGAACATGACCCTATGTTTTATCTTCCATGTCCATGTTTTCCTGCATGGAATCCTAGTATGGGTTAACTTGGGTGACCTTTGTACTTCGCTTTCTTTATTTTAAAGTGATTGTTTTACCAACTCTTTTTCCGATGTGGGACTTTCAATGGATTTTCCAAGCCCAATTTTGAAATTGCGAGGATGCAATTCCCAAAAGAGGTGAAGGATGTAACACCCCAGGTAAATAAAGAATATGAAAATTTTAAATTTATCCCTATTTTTGAAAAAAATATTAATATGACATTAAAGGGAACGCTATGCTCGATGGCGTACCCAATACGCGACAACGAGTTCCTTTGAAATCTTACGTTGCACTCTAATAATAAAACAATATTATTTTAAATAGTAGTTAACGCCTAGACATTGTAATGGAGGTAAATAAAGGAACTAACTAAAATATGATTATGTATGTTTGTCAAATATTTTTACTTTTTACAATAAATGTTATAGGATTAAAAATGCGAATGAATCCAATTTTTAAGAATAAACATTCCAATATTCTTTAAAAGGTCGATTAACCGACTTTTGATGGAGAACCTCTTTTAAATCCAATTTTTAATAATTTTATTTTTTATATTTGACAAAATAAAATTCTCATTTAGAATCGGGACATCAAAATTTTCTTTGTGTAAATTTTTGGTATTTTTCCGATAAAGTTCATTTTTTAATGAATAGTGAAAAATGTTGTATTTTAATTCAAATCCACTTTTTTATCTATTTTATTTATATGATTTGATTATATTTTGAATTGGTTTTAAAGTTCAATAATAATATATTTTTACCATTTAATCCAATTTTGGTCATTGGAATTAATTACTCTTTGAAATCGTACTTAAACTAGTGTCAATCTTTTGATACTTATTGTTTCATAAAAACACGAAATTTTCTTTAACAGTGGAAATTAATTATTAAATTAATTAATTCAACTTATATGTTTTGATTATTGTAAAATATACTTCATTTTTGAATTCGGAATATCAAATTTATCTTTGGGTGATGTTTTGGTTTTTTTCTGAAGAACTTCAATTTTTGATGAACAATGAAACCACTAAGTGGTACTTATAAAAACTGATTTTCCATTTAAATGAAATTTTACCACCTCCGTGTTTTGAATTTAAAAAATCCAACATAAATGGTTTTCATTAAGAAGTAAAATGTGGTTCAATGTAATTAAAATAATTTTCTGGTGAATAGTAACTTTTATGTTTTTAATCACGATTAGAGGTAATTAGTGTAGTTTAAGGTAAAAATAATGTTTTAATAATTTTAGATGAGCTTGACACATGTCTTACCCTTATTGGTTGTGTCATGGCCGACCAAGACAATCCATGGTTCAACTTGGGGACCCCATGGAGCCACTTTGGAAGGAAGATGACATTATTATCTTTTTGTTTAATGTAAAAGTAAAAATGACACAAACATGAGTTGTTTTACTAAAACAATTTTTAAATGGGGTTATACAAGTCATATTTTTTTCTATAAATAGTAATTTGAAAGATAAAATGATTTCCTACATCATAGTAGTTTTTTTATAACTTTTATACATTAAATAAATTAAATTATTTATGACATCATGATGATGCATCGATTACCTCATTATTTACCGATTTAAATATAATGAAAAGATAATGTAAAAACTAAATCCTAAACTTGTCAAAAACACATTGGATGGGTATATTTCGAACCCTTATCACCTTATTCTATAATTATATCAATTTTGGTCCTTTTAAATCCGAAACACATTTTAAAATAAAGTAACATTTCTTTACTTTCCAAGAGTGCCCCTCCTCTCCTCTTATAAAAGGTCCCCACCACTATCACCTTACCCACATCTCTCAAGCCTTTGGTTAGGCCAAGATCTGCCCATTTTGTTTCTACACATCCATCTATTACTCCTAGAAGCCTAAATTTGGGCAGAAGTTTTCCCAAGGAAGCCTTTGAGCTCAAATCAAAAAGAGTTACCCGATTTTAATGTAATGTCTTCACTTGTGTTTTTTTATTTTATTTTTCTTCTCCAACCCCCTAAACTCTTTTTACTCATTTCATTTGTAACAACTCCAGTATCATAAATATACTAATATGTTTTTATAATAATCATTATAGCTACAGTTACACACACCTTCATCAAATGGTTAAATAACATACTATTTCTGTGGATGGAAAATTTCTGCCTCACGAAACGATGATTCTTCAACACTCATATAACACCGTCAAAGATGGCCATTAATATGTCACTATATTTATATATGATATATAATATGTTTATGTTTTACTTAATCTTATTTATTTCTATTTTGTGGCATACATTTATGGTTTCCTTTGTGGGTAAACACGATAATTTCATTTTAGGAAGTGCGGACTACTGCCCCCTCAAATTGATTTGATTCGTTAATGCCGTATTTGGGATGAATAAATGATGGATTTAATGTTATTATATATGATGTATGTTACATATAAATTATGCATATAATTATGGAATTAAAATATACATACCTCTCTTTTGGTTTTAATTCCATTAATATGACATAGAAATGAAAGTAGTGTTCATGCGTATGTACGACTTACCGTCTCCATAAACGGTGCATTTCATTTCATACCTATAAATGATTATGTAATATTATATATAAATGTATATTCTTTGATATATATGATATATATGATATCCAAATCATGAATATAATTCTGGATATAATGAACCTTTGACCACATGAACAACATGTAATTGTAAGAAGTACACTTTCGACTTAAGAACCAAATATCGACAAAACAAACATTATTAACTTAAATGATTACATAATGTTTATAACACGGAAATAAGTGATATAAAAGGAATATTTAACTTGAAAAAGGTTCTTAAGAAAGTGGAAATTAAATCAAGTTTATTATTCAGGACGTTAAAGAACGATCGAGTCATGTCGGACCCGAGGTATGGGATCCTACCCCTCTCTATCTTTTTATGTAGACTCTTTTATTTCATTCCTTTTAAGCTCATATTTCATATGATTGGAATGTTATTTTATATTAATCCTACTGTAGGTTTTATGTTCATATGATGAGAGTCCCTATTTTCTCTCACCAATCCATTTTGGAAGTTTTGAGTGGCGTCGTTAGGCTGCCGAATTTTCATAAGAGATCTAACCTCTCTCTTTCTTCTTAAGTACTCTCTTTTATGTCACTTCCTTTAAGATCCTCTTTGTTATGATGGGGGATGTTCTTTTATATTTCTCTTTCTGTAAATTTTATTGTAATATGATGAGAGACCCTATTTGATCTCATCAATCCATTTTTTGAAGTTTTAAGTGGCGCCGTTAGGCTGCCAAGTTTTTGTAAGGTATTTTTCATCTCACTTTTATTCCCGTGACATTTATGCTACGTTTGACTCTATTTTCTTTCGAGTGGTGTATTTACTTCACATTATTATACACTTTGTGTATTATAATATCATTTATGGGTATTTACATCTTCATTTTGTTACCCTTCTTCCATGGGGTGTATGTTTCGAAAGTTACCCAACTCGGTAAGGGGACCTTTCACCCTCCTCTTTTTAAAAGACTTCTTTTGTTATGTCTTTTAATTTAAATATTATTATATTGGGATATGTTATTATATATCCTTATTGATGTATTGTATATGTCCAAGTGATTAGATACCATTCACTCTCTCATCGACTAATTTTTTGAATGTTGAAGTGACGCTGTTAGAATGTCGAATTTTTACAAGGGAACATCTTAACCCAATTTCGATTTCTTCGGGTTCAACTTGTACTTCTTGAACATGTAATCCTATCAATATGAATGAAAGACCTATGATTGTTTCACACTTAATATCCACATATGTTGGGTGTATTTTTATTTCTCACACATAATTATGTGATAGATTTATCCTTAATTTAAGGATACCATCTTTATAATGGATTTCATCTCAATTTACATTTCCATTGAGACTTCATTGTTGTTATGCACCAATTCACTCTTATATGGTGTTTATACTATCCTTTGACATATTATATCATGAATCCATTTATTCTCATGATATTATTAAGCTCGGATTAAATGTTATTCCACAATTATTTGTATTCAAGAGTCTCTCATTTTGTTAAAAAATCTTTTTAAAAAATATCGTTTTAAATGTTTTAAAGATTCATTATTCTAAATCTTTATCATTAATTTCAATGTTTTCAAAATGGTTTTCAGTATTTATTTATATGGAAATTAATGTTTTAAAATTATAATTCTATTAAAATCTTCAAAGTGGTATGGGACACTTTGATTCAAAAATCCCTTTTAAATGGTTTTTGAAAATGGATTGATTAATTCAATGTCTTGGAATTACTTATTATGATTGAAAATGAAATGTTGTTATTAAAATGTTTATATTTTAAATATTTTATTATTTTATAATATTACTTGGACATTTGAAGAGTGGTTACGTGATAAACCATATGACAGGTGGTGCTGTGAAAACCAAGATGGGTGGTTACGTTATATCCTTCAATTCATTGGGTATGGAAGTCGGCCGTATGGATATTCCATTAAGTATGTGTAGAAGTCGACCGTATGGTTATTCTATTTAAGTATGTTTATGTCCCAAGTTACCTTTATATGTTATGTGTTTTTTATAGGGGTTTTATGGTAATCTTTTGGTTACAAAAGGTTAAGTAATGATATTTTATTCAGTGAAGATTTTTTACTACTTCCTAAAGGTGAAAGGTATTACTTTGATAAAGTACACATAGTTTACTTGTTTCTTTGAAAAAACTAACACTTTTCATTCTTTGTGTGTCCCTTGCTGAGATTTTTATGCTCACCCCATGTTTTTTTTTGAAATGTTTTTCACTGGACTTAATGTGGAAGAGGGTCATGTATGGGATCAAGGGAAAGTCATGCTATATAATACATGGAACTAGACATGTTTCTTTTAAAGAGTTTTTATTTTATGTAAATTTAGTTGAACTAACTACTTTGTAACATTTTGAGATGTAACAGTTATGTCCTAATTCTCTAAATCTCTAAACCATAAAAGATCCTCAATGTGAATTTTTCATTTAATTCAATATTAATTAAGGTTTAAGGTCGGGGCCTTATAGTTGGTATCAAAGGTCGGTTTAGAGAACTTTAGGGATTCTTAGTTTTTGTTAGACAGAAGGTTAGTCCCTATATCTAGTATTTCAGTTAAATCCATATATTATAACTTTTTTTCAGGACAAGTAAAGTCAGTTAAGAATGGAATGAGAATGATCTCAAACGAAATTCCTATCTCTTCCTGATGACATGCTTGAAATAATTATTGCAGAGTCATGTTCGGATGACTGTGAAACTTTTTCTAGCATACAACTCACTTGCAAGTAGTTGTTTGAGATATCAAACACCTCCATTATACCTCATTATCATCATGGATCATGGGTTGTTTTTAGAAAAATATTATCTTCACAATATTCTCATATTTTCAAGAAAGGTAAATATTATGAAGGTATTTTAAAATATTTTACCTTATCAAAATAATTTGAAGCATATTATGATTTTAAAAATGGTGCTAAGGAAGGAGACCCTTGCGCAAACTATTTATATTTTCTTTTAAAATATAGTCTCTCAGCACATACTTATGGTATTTTAAAAGGACCAATAATAGAAATATATAACTCAAATTCTATCCAACTATTTTATAGAAATCATGTTTTATCAGATGTTTTGGAATTATATGTCATTCATGATTATTTTCCAAAACTATTTTTTCTCTGAACACCAATATGACCCATGTTGTACAAGGTGTATTTGGATGGAGGAAGAAAATGATTTTGAAGGATCTCTAAATCATTGTTGTAATGCATGGGATGCCTACCTACATGAACAATATGACGATGAAACCGAGTGGACTCCATGATCAAGGTATTCTGTTTTTCATTTTGGTAATCATTTTATTTTATCTTATGGTGGTGAAATAATAATTCAAGAATTAAGATGTTTAGATCATAACGAATTTTGATGAAAATGAGAGGTATAAGGAAACTATTTAGGTTAAAACATGTTAGAGTTATTTTTGGAGTTTTATAAAAAGTACAACACGCAGACCATGTGACAACCCGTCACGTCGGACAAAGCTACGGGAATCGAACCCACAACCAAAGTGTGATTGGTATTTATCACCTACCACTTGGCTGCATGAAGTCCCTGGTTAGTTTAACTAATACTTTTTAGTTAAATGATTTTATGAATTAAGAGTAAGTTTATTTTGGGTTATCTATGGAAATTATTAACCTATCATGGAGGATATATGATTATTTTAATTACTTTTCCATATGAGACTTTAAGAGAAACTGATGTTATTTGGAGATAAGTGTTATTTTGTACCTTGGAGG
This sequence comes from Viscum album, assembly GCA_963277665.1. Lineage (NCBI taxonomy): Eukaryota > Viridiplantae > Streptophyta > Magnoliopsida > Santalales > Viscaceae > Viscum > Viscum album. The sequence goes on from OY728138.1 coordinate 158,226,197, forward strand.
AGTATGTGATTAAATCCTTAAAATATTTGTGTTTCAATCTTAGTTTGGTTTACTTTGAATAATTTCATGGAAAAATTGTTTATCGAATGGTCTTCATTGAACTTTGGGTTATGTTGGAAAAATTTTGGAGATTAAGAATAGATTTTCTTTTTATAAAGGGTTATCCTCTTCCAGATTATCTAATCCTGTACTAACCATTTTGGTTTTGGTTTTGGATAAAGCCTAAATTCATGGGATATATATAGTTCTCTTTTGTGGATTAGGTGATTCTATAGAAGTTGATTATAACTCTCTTAATGTAAACAAGTCATCCTAAATACTCATCTTTTGTAGAAAATATGAGTTCGTGTAAGAAATCTAGTAAAAGTTGAAAGTCAACATGACAGGTAAGTATGTTTCTTATGTTTTAGTTAAGCTCAAAAATAAATTCCTCAATGAAGAGAAAATTAAAACAAAAATGTTTTCTGTTAGCTTTTCCAACCAGGGAATCCAATACCGTTTAACCCATCACAATTTTGTGATTTTCTTATAGTTAACTTTCTCCTAAACATTTTTTCAATCACTCTCCATCAGAACATGACCCTATGTTTTATCCTCCAGGTCTATGTTTTCCTACATGGAATCCTAGTATGTGTTAACTTGGGTGACCTATGTACTTCTCTTTATTTATTTTAAAGTGATTGTTTTACCGAATCTTTTTCTGATGTGAGACTTTCAATGGAGTATCCACGCCCAATGTTGGAATTGCGAGGACGCAATTCCCAAATGGGGGGAAGGATGTAACACTCCAGGTAAATAAAGAACATGACATTTATTGATTTATCCCTAGTTGTGAAAAAAATATTAATATCACTTTAAAGGGAACGCTATTCTCGATGTCGTACCCAATACGCGACAACGAGTTCCTTTGAAATCTTACATTGCACTCTAATAATAAAATAATATTATTTTAAATGGTAGTTAACGCCTGGCCATTGTAATGGCGGGAAAGAACGGAACTAACTAAAAAATGATTATGTATGTTTGTCAAATATTTTTACTTTTTACAATAAATGTTAGAGGATTAAAAATGCGAGTGAATACAATTTTTAAGCATAAACATTCTAATATTCTTTAAAAGGTCGATTAACCGCCTTTTGATGTAGAACCACATTTAAATCCACTATTTAGAAATTTTATGTGTTATATTTGACAAAATAAAATTCTTCTTTAGAATCGGGACATCAAAATTTACTTTGTGTAAATTTTTGATGTTTTTCCGATTAAGTTCATTGTTTAATGAATATTGAAAATGTTGTATTTTAATTCAAAACCGCTTTTTAATATAATTTATTTATATGATTAGATTATATTTTGAATTGGTTTTAAATTTCAATAGGAATATATTTTTACCATTTAATCCAATTGTGGTCATTGGAATTAATGTCACTTTGATATCGGACTTAAACTAGTGTCAATCTTTTGATACTTATTGTTTCATAAAAACATGCTATTTGCTCTGACAGCAGGAATTAATTATTAAATTAATTAATGAAACTTATATGTTTTGAATTTTGTAAAATATACTTCATTTTTGAATTCGGAATATCAAATGTATCTTAGGGTGATGTTTTGTTTTTTTTTCTGAAGAAATCAATTTTTGATTAATAGTGAAACCACTAAGTGGTACTTATAAAAACTGATTTTCCATTTAAATGAAATTTTACCACCTATGTGTTTTGAATTTCAAAAATCCGACATACATGGTTTTCATTAAGAAGTAAAATGTGGTTCAATGGAATTAAAATAATTTTTTTGTGAATATTAACTTTTATGTTTTTAATCGTGATTAGAGGTAATTAGTGTAGTTTAAGGTAAAAATAATGTTTTAATAATATGAGATGAGATTGAAACATGTCCTACACTTATTGGATGTGTCATGGCCGACCAAGAAAATCCATGGGTCAACTTGGGGACTCCATGGAGCCACTTTGGAAGCAAAATGACATTATTATCTTTTTATTTAATGTAAAAGTAAAAATGACACAAGCATGAGTTGTTTTACTAAAAAAAATTTAAATGGGGTTATACAAGTACGATTTTTACTATAAATAGTAATTGAAAAGATAAAAATATTTCCTACCTCATAGTATTTTTTTATAATTTTTAGACATTAAATAAATTAAATTATTTATGACATCATGATGATGGAGCGATTACCACATTATTTAACGATTTAAATAAAATGAAAAGATAATGTAAAAACTAAAACCTAAACTTGTAAGAAACCTATTGTATGGGTATATTTAGAACCCTTATCACCTTATCCTCGAATTATATCAATGTGGGAACTTTTAAATCCGAAAATCATTTTAAAATAAAGTATCATTTCTTTACATTCCAAGAGTGCCCCTCCTCTCCTCTTATAAAAGGCCCCCACCACTATAACCTAACCCACACCTTTCAAGACTTTGTTTAGGCCAATATCTATCCATTTTGTCTCTAAACATCCCTATCTTACTCCTATAAGCCTCACGTTGGGCAGAAGTCTTCCCAAGGAAGCCTTCGAGCTCAAATAAAAAAGAGTTACACGATTTTAAGGTAATGTCTTCACTTGTGTTATTTTGTTTTATTTTGTTTCTCCAACCCCCTAAACTCTTTTTATTCATTTCTTTTGTAACAACTCCAGTATATTCAATATAATATTATGTTGTTATAAGAATCATTCGAGCTACACTTACACACACCTACATCAAATGGTTAAAGAACATACTATTTCTGTGGATGGTGAATTTCTGGCTCACGAAACGATGATTTTTCAACAATCATATAACACCTTCAAAGATGGCCATTAATATGTCCCTATATTTATATATGATATATAATATGTTTATGTTTTACTTACGGTTCTTTATTTTTATTTTGTGGCATAACTTTATGGTTTCCATTGTGGGTAAACACAATAATTTCATTTTAGGAAGTGCGGACTACCGCCCGCTCAATGTGATTTGATTCATTAATGCCATATGTGGGATTAATAAAGGATGAGTTTAAAGTTATTATATATGATGTACGTTACATATAAATGATGAATATAATTCTGGAATTAAAATATAAATACCTCTCATTTGGTTTTAATTCCATTAATATGACATAGAAATGAAAGTAGCCTTCATGCATACGAACGGCTTACCCTCTCCATGAACGGTGCATTTCATTTCTTCCATCTAAATGATTATGTAATATTATAAATACATTTATATTCTGGATATATATTACATATAAGATATCCAAATCATGAATATCATTCTGGATATAATGAACCTTTGACCACACGAACAACATGTAATTGTAAGAAATCCACTTTCGACTTAAGAACCAAATATCGACAAAACAAATATTATTAACTTAAATGATTACATAATGATTATAACATGGAAATAAGTAATATAAAAGGAATAATGAAATTGAAAAATGTTCTTAAGAAAGTTGAAATTAACTCAAGCTTATTATTCAGGACATTAAAGAACGATCGAGTCAAGTCGGGCCCGAGGTAAGGGATCCTACCCCTCTCTTCCTTTTTAAGTACTCTCTTTTATGTCATTCCTTTTAAGCTCATATTTCTTATGATTGGGATGTTATTTTATATTAATCCTACTGTAATTTTTATGTTCATACTATGAGAGACCCTATTTTCTCTCACCAATCCATTTTTGATGTTTTGAGTGGCGCCGTTAGGCTGCCGAATTTTCGTAAGAGATCTAACCTCTCTCTTTCGTCTTATGTACTCTCCTTTATGTCACTTCATTTAAGCTCCTATTTGTTATTATGGAGGATGTTCTTTTATATTTCTCTTTCTGTACATTTTATTGTAATATGGTGAGAGACCCTATTTTATCTCATCAACCCATTTTTTGAAGTTTTAGTGGCGCCGTTAGGCTGCCGAGTTTTCGTAAGAGATTTTTCATCTCACATTTATTCCCATGACATTTATGCTACGTTCGACACTATTTTCATTTGAGTGGTGTATGTACTTCCCATTATTATACACATTGTGTAGTATAATATCATTTATGGTTATTTACATCTTCATTGTATTACCCTTATTCCATGGGGTGTATGTTTTGAAAGTTACCCAACTCGGTAATGGGACCATTCACCCTCCTATTTTTAAAAGACTTCTTTTGTTATGTCTTTTAATTTATATTTTATTATATTGGGATATGTTCTTCTATATCTTTATTGATTTAAAGTTTATGTCCAAGTGATGAGATACCATTCACTCTCTCATCGACTAATTTTTTGAATTTTGAAGTGACGCAGTTAGGATGTTTAATTTTTACAAGGGAACATCTTAACACAATTTCAATTTCTTTTGGTTCAACTTGTAGCTCTTGAACATGTCATCCTATGAATATGTATGAATGACGTCTGATTTTTTCACAAATAATATCCACATATATTGGGTTTATTTGTATTTCTCACACATAATTATGTGATAGATTTATCATTAATTTAAGGATACCATCTTTATAATGGATGTCATCTCAATTTACATTTCCATTGAGACTTCATTGTTGTTATGCACCAATTCACTCTTATATGGTGTGTATACTATCCTTTGAAATATTATATCATGAATACATTTAGTCTCATGATATTATAAAGCTCGGATTAAATGTTATTCCGTAATTATTTGTATTCAAGAGTCTCTCATTTTGATAAAAACTCTTTTACAAAAATATCATTTTAAATGTTTTAATGATTCATTATTCTAAATATTTATCTTTAATGTCCATGTTTTCAAAATGGTTTTCAGTATTTATTTATATGGACATTAATGTTTTAAAATTATAATTCCATTAAAATCTTCAAAGTGGTATGGGACATTTTGATTCAAAAATCTCTTTTAAATAGTTTTTGAAAATGGATTGACTAATTCAATATATTGGAATTACATATTGTGATTGCAAATGAAATGTTGTTGTTAAAATGTTTATATTTTCAATATTTTATGATTTTATAATGGTACTTGGACATTTGATGAGTGGATACGTGATAATCCATATGAAGGGTGGGTCCGTGAATACCAGGACAGGTGGTTACGTTATAACCTCCAATGCATTGGGTATGGAAGTCGGTCGTATGGCTATTCCATTAAGTATGTGTGGAAGTCGACCGTATGGATATTCCATTTAAGTATGTTTATGTCCCAAGTAACCTTTGTATGTTATGTGTTCTTTATATGGGTTTTATGGTAATATTTTGGTTACAAAAGGGTAATTTATGATATTTTATTTAGTGAAGAGTTTTTACTACTTCCTAAAGGTGAAAGGTATTACTTTGATAAAGTATACATGGTTTACTTGTGGCTTTGAAAAAACTAACAATATTCATTCATTGTGTATCCCTTACTGAGTTTTTTATGCTCACCCCAAGTTTTTTTGAAATGTTTTTCACATGAATTAATGTGGAATAGAGTCAAGTATGGGATCAAGGTAAATTAATGCTATATAATACATGGAACTAGACATGTTTCTTTTTAAGAGTTTTTATTTTATGGAAATTCAGTAGAAGTGACTACTTTGTAATCTTTTGAGATGTAATAGTTATTTCATAATTCTCTAAAACTCTAAATCTGAAAATATCCTCAATGTGAATTATTCATTTAATTCAATATTAAGTAAGGTTTAATGTCATGGCCCTATAGTTGGTATCAAAGGTCGGTTTAGACAACTCTAGGGATTACCAGTTTTTGTTAGACACATGGTCAGTCCCTATATCTATTATTTCAGTTAAATCCTTATTTTATAACTTTTTTCAGGAAAAGTAAAGTCAGTTACGAATGGAAGGAGAAGGATCTCAAACGACATTCCAATCTCTTCCTGATGACATGATTGCAATAATTATTGCAGAGTCATGTTCGGATGATTGTGAAACTTTTTCTAGTATACAACTCACTTGCAAGAAGTTGTTTGAGATATCAAACACCTCCATTATACCTCGTTATCATCATGGATCATGGGTTGTTTTTAGACAAATACGATTTTCACAATATTCTCATATTTTCAAGAAAGTTAAATATTATCATGTTATTTTCAAATATTTTACCTTATCACAAGAATTTGAAGCATATTATTATTTTAAAAATGGTGCTGAGGAAGGAGACCCTTGCACAACCTATTTATATTTTCTTTTAAAATATAGTCTCTCCGCATATACTTATGGTATTTTAAAAGGACCAATAATAGAAAGTTTAAACTAAAATATTGTCCGACTATTTTATAGAAATCTTGTTTTATCAGATGTTTTGGAATTATATGTCATACATGATTATTTTACAAAACTGTTTTTATGTGAACACCCATATGACCCATGTTGTACAAGGTGTATTTGGATGGTGGAAGTAAATGATTTTGAAGGATTTTTAAATCATTGCTGTAATGCATGGGACGTCTACCTACGTGAACAGGATGACGATGAAACCGAGTGGACTCCATGATCAAGGTATGCTGTTATTCATTTTGGGAATCGTTTTATTTTATCATATGGTGGTGAAATAAGACTTCAAGAATTAAGATGTTGAGATAATAATGAATTTGGATGAAAATGAGAGGTATAAGGAAACTATTGAGGTTAAAACATGTTAGGGTTATTATTGTAGTTTTATAAAAAGGACAACACGCAGACCGTGTGACAACCCGTCGCATCAGACAAAGCTGCGGGAATCAAACCCACAACCAAAGTGCGACTGGCATTTATCGCCTAACACTTGACTATGTAAATTCCCTGGTTACATTGACTAATTATTTTTAGTAAAATGATTTTATAAATTAAGAGTAAGTTGATTTTGGGTTATCTATGAAAATTATTAACCTATCATCGAGGATATGTGATTAGTTTAATTACTTTTAAATATGAGTCTTTAAAAGAAACTGATGTTATTTGGAGATAAATGTTTTTTTGTACCTTGGAGGACTATGTGATTAAATCCTTCAAATATTTGGGTTTCAATCTTAGTTTGGTTTACTTTGAAGAATTTTATGGAAAAATTGTTTATCGAATGGTCTTCGTTGAACTTTGGGTTTTGTTGGAAAAATTTTGGACATTATGAATAGATTTTCTTTTTATAAAGGGTTATCCTTTTCCGGATTATGTAATCGTGTACTAAACTTTGTGGTTTTGGTTTTGGTTAATGTATAAATACGTGGGAAGTATATAGTTCCCTTTTGTGGATTAGGTGATTCTCTAGATTTTGATTATAGCTCTCTTAATGTAAACAAGTCATCCTAAATACGCATCGTTTGGAGAAAATATGAGTTCGTGTAAGAAATCTAGTAAAAGTTGAAAGTCAACCTGACAAGTAAGTATGTATCCTTATGTTTTAGTTAAGCTCATAAATAAATTCCTCAATGAAGAGTAACTTAAAACAAAAAAAAAATTCTGTTAACTTTTCCAACTGGGGAATCCAATACCGTTTAACCTATCACAAGTTTGTGATTTTCTTATGGTTAACTTTCTCCTAAACATGTTTTCTATCACTCTCCATCAGAACATGACCCTAGGTTTTATCCTCCATGTCCATGTTTTCCTACATAGAATCCTAGTATGGGTTAACTCAGGTGACCTCTATACTTCTCTTTCTCTATTTTAAAGTGATTGTTTTACCGACACTTTTTCCTATGTGGGACTTTCAATAGAGTTTCCAAGCCCAATTTTGAAATTGCGAGGATGAAATTCCCAAAAGGGGGGAAGGATGTATCACCCCAGGTAAATAAAGAATATGAAATTTTTATATTTATCCCTATTTGTGAAAAAAATATTAATATTACTTTAAAAGGAACGCTATGCTCGATGGCGTACCCAATACGTGACAACGAGTTCCTTTGAAATCTTACATTGAACTCTAATAATGAAATAATATTATTTTAAATGGTAGTTAATGCCTAGCCATTATAATGGCGGAAAAGAACAAAACTATCTAAAAAACGATTATGTATGTTTGTCAAATATTTTTACTTTTTACAATAAAAGTTATAGGATTAAAAATGCAAATGAATCCAATTTTTAAGCATAAACACTCTAATATTCTTTAAAAGGTCGATTAATCGCCTTTTGATGGCGAACCCCTTTTAAATACACTTTTTAAAAATTTTATGTGTTATATTTGAAAAAATAAAATTCTTCTTTAGAATCAAGACATCAAAATTTACTTTGTGTAATTTTTTGGTATTTTTCTGATAAAGTTCATTTTTTAATGAATAGTGAAAAATGTTATATTATAATTCAAAACCACTTTTTAATCTAATTTATTTATATGACAGGATTATATTTTGAATTGTTTTCAAAGTTCGATAAGAATATATTTTTACCATTTAATCATATTGTGGTCATTGAAATTAATTTCACTTTGAAATCGGACTTAAACTTGTGTCAATCTTTTGATACTTATTGTTTCATAAAAACACGCTATTTGCTCTGACAGTGGGAATTAATTATTAAATTAATTAATGCAACGTATTTGTTTTGAAATTTGTAAAATAGAATTCATTTTTGAATTCGGAATATCAAATGTAGCTTAGGGTGATGTTTTGGTATTTTTCTGATGAACTTCAATTTTTGATGAATAGTGAAACCACTACGTGGTACTTATAAAAACTGATTTTCCATTTAAATGAAATTTTTCCACCTCTGTATTTTGAATTTCAAAAATCCGAAATACATGGTTGTCATTAAGAAGTAAAATGTGGTTCAATGGAATTAAAATAATTTTTTGGTGAATAGTAACTTTTATGTTTTTAATCGCGATTAGAGGTAATTAGTGTAGTTTAAGGTAAAAATAATGTTTTAATAATATGAGATGATCTTGACACAAGTCCTAACCTCATTGGATGTGTCATGTCCGACCAAGACAATCAATGTGTCAACTTGGGGACCCCATGGAGCCACTTTGGAAGGAAAATGACATTATTATCTTTTTATTTAATGTAAAAGTAAAAATCACACAAATATGAGTTTTTTTAATAAAAAAAATTTAAATGGGGTTATAAAAGTCCGATTTTTTACTATAATTAGTATTTGGAAAGCTAAAATTATTTCCTACATCATAGTATTTGTTTTATAATTTTTAAACATTAAATAAATTAAATTATTTATGACATGATGATGATGCAGCGATTACCTCATTATTTAACGATTTAAATAAAATGAAAAGATAATGTAAATTCTAAAACATACACTTGTAAAAACCCTATTAATGGGTATATTTCGAACCCTTATCACCATATACTAGATTTATACTAATGTGGGACCTTTTAAATCCGAAACTCATTTTAAAATAAAGTAACATTTCCTTACATTCCAAGAGTTCCCCTCCTCTCCTCTTATAAAAGGCCCCCACCACTACCACCTTAACCACACCTCTCAGGCCTTTTGTTAGACCAAGATCTGCCCATTTTGTCTCTCCACATCCCACTATTACTCCTAGAAGCCTCATGTTGGGCAGAAGTCTTCCCAATGAAGCCTTTGATCTCAAAATCAAAAAAAGTTACCCGATTTTAATGTAATGTCTTCACTTGTGTTCTTTTGTTTTATTTTGCTTCTCCAACCCCATAAACTCTTTTTATTAAATTATTTTGTAACAACTATAGTATTTTAAATGTACTAGGATGTTTTTATAAGAATAATTCCAGATACACTTACACACACCTACATCAAATGGTTAAATAACATACTGTTTCTGTGGATGGTGAATTTCTGCCTCACGAAACGATGATTGTTCAACACTCATATAACACCTTCAAAGGTGGACATTAAGATGTCACTATATCTATATATGATATATAATATGTTTATTTTTTACTTAAGCTTCTGTATTTTTCTTTTGTGTCATACCTTTATGATTTCCATTGTTGGTAAACACGATAATTTCATTTTAGGAAGTGCGGACTGTCGCCCCCTCAAAGTGATTTGATTCGTTAATGCCATATGTGGGATGAATAAAGGATGGATTTAAAGTTATTATATATGATTTATGTTACATATAAATGATGAATATAATTCTGGAATAAAAATATACACACCTCTCATGTGGGTTTAATTCCATTAATATGACATAGAAATGAAAGTAGCGTTCATGCATACGTACGGCTTACCGTCTCCCTGAAAGGTGCATTTCATTTCTTACCTCTAAATGATTATGTAATATTATAAATACATGTATATTCTGGATATATATGATATATATAATATCCATATCATGAATATCATTCTCGATATAATGAACCTTTTACCACACAAACAACATGTAATAGTAAGAAATCCCTTTTCGACGTAAGAACCAAATATCGACAAAACAAACATTATTAACTTAAATGATTACATAATGTTTATAACATGGACATAAGTGATATTAAAGGAAGAATTAAATTGGAAAAGGTTCTAATGAAAGTTTAAATTAAATCAAACTTATTATTCAGGACGTTAAAAAACGATTGAGTCAAGTCGGACCTGAGGTAAGAGATCCTACCCCTCTCATTCTTTTTAAGTACACTCTTTTATGTCATTTCTTTTAAGCTCATCTTTCTTATGACTGGGATGTTATTTTATCTTACTGCTACTGTAATTTTTGTGTTCATATGATGAGATACACTATTTTCTCTCACCAATCCATTTTAGATGTTTTCAGTGGCGCCGTTAGGCTGCCGAATTTTCGTAAGAGATCTAACCTCTCTCTTTCTTTTTAAGTACTCTCCTTTATGTCAATTATTTTAAGCTCCTCTTTGTTATGACGGGGGATGTTATTTTATATTAATTTTTCTGTACATTTTATTGTAATATGATTAGATACCCTATTTGATCTCATCAATCCATTTTTTAGGTTTTAAGTGGCACCGTTAGGCTGTCGAGTTTTCGTAAGTGATTTTTCATCTCACTTTTATTCATGTGACATCTATGCAACGTTTGCCACTATTTTCTTTTGAGAGGTGTATATACTGCCCATTATTATACAATTTGTGTATTATAATATAATTTATGGGTATTTACATCTTCATTGTATGACCCTTCTTCCATGGGGTGTATGTTTCGAATGTTACCCAACTCGGTAAGGGGACCTTTTACCCTCCTCTTTTTAAAAGACTTCTTTTGTTACGTCTTTTAATTTACATCTTATTATAGTGGGATATGTTATTATATATCCTTATTTATGTAATGTTTATGTCCAAGTTATGAGATACCATTCACTCTCTCATCGACTAATTTTCTGAATTTTCAAGTGATGTCGTTAGGATGTCGAATTTTTACAAAGGAACATCTTAACCCAATTTCGATTTCTTTGGGTTCAACTTGTACTTCTTGAACATGTCATCCTATGAATATGTATGAATGAACTATGATTGTTTCACACATAATATCCACATATATTGGGTGTATTTTTATTTCTCACACATAATTATGTGAAATATTTATCCTTAATTTAAGGATACCATCTTTATAATGGATTTCATCTCAATTTAAATTTCTATTGAGACTTCATTGTTGTTATGAACCAATTCACTCTTATATGGTGTGTATACTATCCTTTGACATATTATATCATGAATCCATTTATTCTCATGATATTATAAATCTCGGATTAAATGTTATTCCACAATTATTTTATTCAAGAGTCTCTCATTTTGTAAAAAACTCTTTAACAAAAATATCATTTTAAATGTTTTAAGGATTCATTATTATAAATCATTATCTTTAATGTCCATGTTCTCAAAATGGTTTTCAGTATTTATTTATATGTACATTAATGTTTTAATATTATAATTCCATTAAAATCTTCAAAGTGGTATCGGACACTTTGATTCAAAAATATCTTTTAAATGGTTTTTCAAAATGGATTTATTAATTCAATATCTTGGAATTACTTATTGTGATTGCAAATGAAATGTTGTTATTAAAATGTTTATATTTTCAATATTTTATGATTTTATAATGGTACATGGACATTTGACGGCTGGTTACATGATAAACCATATGATAGTTGGTGCTATGAATACCAGGACGGGTGGTTACATTATAACCTCCAATACATTGGGTATGGAAGTCGTCCGTATGGTTATTCCATTAAGTATGTGTGGAAGTCGACCGTATGGTTATTCCATTTAAGTATGTTTATGTCCCAAGTAACCTTTATATGTTATGTGTTCTTTATATGAGTTTAATGGTAATATTTTTGTTAAAAAATGGTATGTAATGATATTTTATTCAGTGAAGAGTTTTTACTACTTCCTAAAGGTGAAAGGTATTACTTTGATAAAGTATACTTGGTTTACTTGTTTCTTTGAAAAAAATAATAGTTTTCAGTCTTCGTGTATCCCTTGCTGAGATTTTTATGCTCACCCCAAGTTTTTTTGAATTTCTTTTTCATAGGACATAATGTGGAATAGGGTCATGTATGGGATCAAGGGAATGTCATGCCATCTAATACATGGAACTAGAGATGTTTCATTTTAAGAGTTTTTATTTTATGGAAATTTAGTAGAAGTGACTACTTTGTAATCTTTTGAGATGTAATAGTTATGTCCTAATTCTATAAAACTCTAAACCTGAAAAGATCCTCAATGTGAATTATTCATTTAGTTCAATATTAAGAAAGGTTTAAGGTCGGGGCCTTATAGTTACTAGCAATATGACCAGACATACCACACCAAAAGTGCTTTCCAGACATGGATAAACATTCTCCAAGATGCATTTTACCACACTTCTCACAGGATGGATATTTGGTTATCTTACCTCAAGTCATCCTTGATGAATTCTTTCCCTTTTCCTGGCATCTGGACCTCTTATTCTATTGTTTGTCAAAGAACACATGTTTATCGGCAAACTCCATTTCCGATTTCTCTGCACATCGAACAAGTTTATCATAACTTTTGAACTCGTGAGAAGATAAAGACCTTCGATACTTTGTCTTTAAACCTATGTAAAAAATAGTTGATTTTACTATAAAGATATCATATAAATTTTGGAGCATACCATGATAGTCGAGTGAACTTTTCTCATAAGCAGCCACTGAATCATCCTCCTTCCTTAATTATAGGAATTGTTTATTCATCCTAAGACGAACCAGTTAAGGAAAATATTTCTCAAGAATCAAACCTTTGAATTCATCCCAGTCAAGATCATCAATCTCCTCACTATCCTTTATTTTTTTACCATCGACCACCACAAATAAACTTCACCATTAAGATGGAAAAAATTGAGACTAACCTTGTGATGTTATGAACACCCCATGAAATCAAAAATCTTCTCCAGTGCTTTAATCCACCCTTCTGGTAGCACAGGGTCAGTTGATCCTCTGAATGATGGGGGATGTTGCCTTATAAAATGTTCCACCACTGACAATTTACTTTGTAGTTTATCTGGAAGATCTCATGCATGGATACCACCACCATTTATCGCTTGAGTCAACTGCACTGTTAGTTCAACAAACTATTTAGTTCCAAATAGAACCATTTCAGGATGCTGCTTTGGAGGGTTGTTTTCCACATGATGTTGTCCCAAAATAGCTTCCCTTTTTCCACTACGGAATACCATTCTAAACATAGAAATATTATAGGTGAAGCAACATGGTAATCTTTAAATGCTATATCATTTCAATCATACCATATAGTAATTTATTAACATGAATTTAACAATATCCTAACACCTATAGTTTTCTAAACCAACCATTGATACCAACTATAAGGACCCATCCTTAAACCTTACTTAATCTTGAATTCAATGGAAAAATAACATTGAGAATATTTTCAGGTGTAGAGTTTTAGAGAATTAGTCCATAACTATTACATCTCAAAAGTTACAAAGTAGACACTTCTACTCAGTCTCCATTTTTTAATAAGATAGAAACTCTTAAAAATGATCCATGTCCAGTTCCATGTTTTCGACCGCATGAAATCCCTTGATCCCATCCTTGACCCTATTCTACTTTATGTCTTGTAAAAAACATTTCAAAAACATGGGATGACCATAAAAAGCTCAGTAAGGAATACACAATGAAGGAAACTATTAGTTTTTCAAAACAAAAAAGAAAACCCAGAATACCTAATCAGAAGTAATAATTTTCACCTATATGAAGTTGTAAATATTCTTCACTGAATAAAAGTTCACTACATACCCATTTGTAACCGAAATATTACCATAAAACCCATATAAAGAACACATAACATATAATAGGAAACATGGGACATAAACATACTAAAATGGAAAAACCATACGGTCGACTTCCACAAATATCACTAAATGGAATAGCCATACGGCCGACTTGCATACCCAATGCATTGGAGGTTATAACGTAACCACCCATCCTGGTATTCATGGAACCACCCATCATTTGGTTTATCATGTAACTACCCATCAAATATTCAAGTACCATTATAAAATCATAATATATAAAACAAATATAAAGGAAAGAAAACAATTCCACATTTCAATCACAATATATTACATAAATATATAGACATAACAAATCCATTATCAATACCATTTTCAATACAAAAATACATAATTTATTATTTGGTTTTTATTTTCTTTTAAACATCATTATGGCTTGATGAGGATGCCAAAGATCAAATAATACTCGTGGTGGCGGAAAGGTCATAGTCACCGCGTATGATAAAAAGAAACATACAATTTGTCATTTAGTAAAACACCTCATCGAGAAAAGATTCCTTTTGAATAAAAGTAAAATTCAAAGGGGTTTCTACACCATATAAATTAAAGTTGTGTATAAAACAAAATTTTCCTCAATGAAAAGAGTTTGAGACAAAGTCTCTTACCTTGTGTCTGACATGACTTGATTTTTCTTTAATATTATGAATAAGAAACTAAAGTTAATTTATACATTATTAATAACCATTTCAAGATTTTTATTCCTTTTATATCACTTATTAACATGATATAAACATTATGTAATCATTTAAGTTAATAAAGTTCGTTCTGTCGATATTTGGTACTTATGCCAAAAATGAACACCTTATATTTACATGTTGTCAATGTGGTCAATAGTCCATTATATCTAGAATGAAATTCATTATTTAGAAATCATATATATCATATATATTTAGTATATACATGTATTTATAATAGTACATAATATATGGAGGTAAGAAATGAAATGCACCGTTCATGGAGATTGTAAGTCATACGTACGCATGAATGCTACATTCCATTCAATTATATAATTTAATGGAATTAAAACAAAATGATAAATAGGTATATTTTAATTACAGTATAATATCATATATAATATCATTATCTCTATCCATTATACATCCCACATAAGGCATTAACGAGTCACATCATTTTTAGGGTGCAGTAGTCCGCACTTCCTCAAATGTGATTATCGTATTTACGCATAACAGAAACCATAAAGGCATTCTATAAATGGAAAATACAAAAGCATAAAGAAAACATTAGAATAATTTATATTATATATAAATACATTTCTATCATAATTTCTACCATGAGAGGTGGTAATTGGTAATTGAACAATCATTGTTTCGTGAGGCGTTAGTTTGCTATCCCCATAACATTATGTTCTTCACCCATTAGATGGAGGTGTGTATAAGTTTAGTTAGAATAATCCACATAAAAAAATAATATTATATTGAAGATAATTGTTTTGTTACAAAGGAAAGGAATAAAAAGAGTTTAGGGGGTTATAGAAGCAAAATAAAACAAAAGAACATAAGAGAATACATTACCTTTAAATCGGGTAACTCTTTTTGATTTGAGCCAAAGGATTCCTTGGGAAGACTTCCTTTCAAATTGAGGCTTCTAGGAGTAATAGAGCGATGTGGAGAGATAATATGAGCAGGTTTTGGATGATCTAATGTCTTGAGAAGTGTGGGTAAGGGTGCAGAGGTTAGGACGTTTTATTGGAGAGGGGAGGGGCTCTTTTGGAATGATTGAAAATATTATTTTATTATATAATGTTTTTCAATTTCCAAATGTCCAAAAATCATTAAATTATAAGATAATGTGTCCCATGATAGATAAAAAATTATACAATAAGAATTGTACATGTGTTGGATATTTTTTAAAACTTATATTCTTATTTATTTATATTATTCAGTAATGACGTAAACACTGCATCATCATTGTGTCATAAATAATTTTATTTATTTGATGTCTAAAAATTATAAAAATATTACCATTTTGTAGGATATATTTTTATCATACTAATGGCTATTTATAGTCAAAGGTATCATTTATATAAACAAAATTAAATTTTTTTTACTTAGGTTTTACATACTTTGGTTATATTTTCCTTTCGTTAAAAAATAATATGATGAAAGGACACTATCACACTAAAGTGACTCTAGGGGGTCCCAAAGTTGGCACAAGGAATCCCAAGGTCAGACATGACAAAGAAAAGGGGATTTGGACACTTTTTGGGGTCATTTTATATTATTACTATATTATTTTATTACCCGTAACTACCCAATTACTAATTAATCACGAAAATTAAAGATAATTATCATCGTTACTATTAATAATATCCAAAAACAACAAGTTCTTAAATAAATAATTTTTTCCTTTTGATTCCATAAATTGAATCCATTTTACCAAATTACAAACACATAAATTACAGTAATTTATTTAAAAATAATTCCCGTTGTCAAAATAAATAGCGTGTTTTTAAGAAAAAATATCTATTGAAAGATTGACAATTGTTTATGTCCAATTTAAAAATGAAATTAATTATAATAACCACCATTGGATTAAATTCTAAAAATAAATTCTAATTAAAATTTAAAATAAATTAAAAATATAATCTAACCATATAATTAAATTAGATGAAAAAACAATTTTGAGGTAAAATGCAGTATTTTTCACTATTCATTAAAAATTGAACAATGTTAGAAAAATACCAAAACTTTATCCAATTTAATTTTCAATGTCTCAATTCAAAATAACAAGTTTATTTTGACAACTAGAGCTTATAAAATTTTCAAAATATATATTTAAAATTTGTTTCCATAAAAGGAAGTAAAATAATCTTTTAAAAAACATTAGAGTATTCTATGCTTAAGATTGGATTTATTCTCATTTTAAGACTCTAAAACACTTTCTAATTCATAAGTAGACATATATATGAAAATCTATTGTTTTTATTTACCTGCGATGTTACATTTATGGTGTGGTTTCATGTGTTTTGTCTTAGTCCTTCCTATTTTAGTTGGTTTTCAATGTAGTTAAGGGGGATACATTTATCTATTATTTTCTCTAGAATAACAATAAATATGAAAACTGAATAAAAAATAAATTTGATCCCATGATTCACTCCCAAAACCTAGGTTCAACGAGTTCATTTTTACGGTATTGTATCCTCATTTCAATTGATATAAATCATTGACTTCACAAGTTCAATCTATGGTGATCCATGGGGAGTTCAACCTTTTTTGTTGGTGTTTCTTCATGGATCATTCTTATTCCCTTTTGTTATTTAATAAAATGTTATGGAGGATTATCTTCACTTTTATAATGGGGTTTTTATGTGTTTGTAAAATAACATCATTGAGTGCGCATAGATTTATTACGGGAGGGGTTATCATAGATCCATGTTATGTTTCCATTATATTGATAGTTTATTGAATCCTTAAGGTTGGGAATTCATTAATTATCCTTTTTAATCAAATGTTCAATCGTAAAGTCATCGTGGACTATCCCTTTGTATAAAACTATAATTATCATTAATATAAATTAAATAGGATCAATGAATGTAAATTTTTATGGTTATATATCATATATTTTTAAATATCCACCAAGATAACTATTTTCCACTTGATCTATTAGATTGTGTTCTATCTATGATATGATTATTTAAGAATTTTTATTTTTATTGTTATAGAATAACAAATTAATGAAAAATTATAAACAACACATTCCTCCAGTTGTTGTTTGGTTAAAGAATTAAAAGATAATTTTCTAATTAACTATCATTTCATCTAATTTTAATGGAACAAATTTAAATTTAGTGCATATTTAAGACAAATTTTCATCCAAGATTTAATAGAAATGTATAACGAATTTGAATCTAAAATGATTAATGATTACAATAAAAACGAGTAATTATTAATTAGAAATCCTGTTTCTCAGGTTTTTGGAATTGGGATAAATGTAAGAAAATATGTTTAAAAGATTTAGATAACTTTTTATTATTGATTCCTAAGGATGAATGTAATTATACCCTGAATAAATTAATCAGTTATTTCAAATGAAAAAAATAGTAGTTTTTTGATGATAAATTTTTGGGGCTGTGAGAGCCTTGTCATGTGAAAATGACCAGATGCATTATTTCTAGGGCCTAGATTCCCTATTTGAATTGTTTTTTTGATTACTTCTATGATTGATATGGATATGAGATTATCTATCGGATGTGATATGAGTATGGGATTGAATTTTGATTAATATACAGTGTTGTGGATGCCTAGGTTGGTTTTAGTAGTTTATGCGTGTGATAGAGGGATTCAAGGTGATATAAATGATGTGGTTGGGGAAGTACCTTCATGGTAGAATGAAATGAAGTGGGTATTTTCATATTATGTGATGAAAAATAATTATTTGTTGTTATTAAATACATTTTAAAAGCCAGATGGACGATTTTCTAGTTTATATGCATTCATGTCCCCATTGATTTTGGTATCTAGTTGTGCTTGGTTATGCTTCTATTTTATGGTATGTAAGGATGTCTTTAAGATTTCATGAAATTATGGAAATATAATCATTTTTAATAAATGATAAACCCCTATGGATGGTTATTAATAGAATGACAAAAGATGTCTATCATTAGAAATCATCCGCCCAGTTGGAATATGCCGGGAAGGGATGGAATTCACACTAATAGATAATAAAAGATTTTTATAATAGTGTTAATTAACTAATATATAATAAATTAAGATATGTTAAAATATTTTGTTGAAATAATATAAGTTAATGTACGTCTTATTAAATTCTTTTGTACTTATCAGATATTTAGATCTTAGTGATGGTAGATGGGTTTTGAGAGATGATTGATACATTTGATTCAAGGACTAGGTTAAAACACATATTTTGGTTTTCATCTGTATTATTTCATGTATGTTTTGTGATTCCTTATGCTACCCACACATATAGGTATGGAAACTGAAACATAGTGATCTATGAGAGAATCTTTTCCCCGACATTCAAGTTGGTGTGGGATAGATGGTTTACTACACCCTATTGCCCTAATCTCTTTTCTTGGTAGTACTATGTAATGGTATGCATGCTGAATAGTTTCCCCATATATGTGTGTAGAGGGGTATGATGGGTTGTGGTTATTTCACACACATGAATCTCTAGATATATTATCATTAGAATTATAATAGGAATTATGTGAATGGGTTTTGATAGATCAATGCACATATATGGTTTATGGACTGTGATGGATCAAGGTATAATACCCAATGTATGATACATGATATATGAGTTGTGGTGGATATTGAAAAATGATATTATCATACGGAGACGTGTATTAGGATGACTAGATGATGTGATGGATAAGATTCATGTTATGTGTACTTTATCCCATGCATTTTATGGATAATATCTTTTTGAGAGAGGTCGATCTGAAATTATTATGTTGGTGGAGAGTAGAAAACTAGTGAAGAATTTTTAGAGGGGTACCCTATTTTTTAACATTATATGATCACTTATATGAATTAATTCAGGATAATTATCAACTTTTATGTTTGGATACATAGAATTCTTATTTTGGAGATGAGCTAATTCCAATTTTTTTTAATTAGGATTCAATATTTGTTATTTATATTTTTCACAAGTCTTTGAAGTGAGGATTTGACTGGGTATACCAGTTATGGTAACACTATATATATAAACAATTATTTAATTTAATACATGTAGGATGGAGTTTCAGAATAACATTACTAACTCTTTGTGTCTAGGATCTATTTGGGATTTGTGGTCTCTTACATGTTTATCTTTGGTACTTGTAGTTTCCTCTTTTCAGTTATTTAAATTTTTATGATATATGATATATCTAATTGGGATTTTTGTATATTTACATGTAGAGTTTGATTGGTTTAGTTTTCTTATATATAGTTCCTCATTTTCATTTAGAGGTCAATTCCTAATATTCATATATATAATATACTATCAGTTCTTATCACCATCTAGTTGCCTCTTAGAGGAGAGATTTTGGTGGTCACAATCAAATTTGTCTCATTTAATGTATATGAGGGTTAACTTGGTGGGAGGGTATGAAGACAGAGTTATACCAAAGGATTAGGTTAGGTTATGAGATATAGATTGGTGTTAAGAACATGAGATAAATTCATGGGTTGTTTGGGAAGTAGTTTCATTTAGGTTCAGTAGGCAATGTAAACAATGGAGAACATATATGACATAGGTATTGAGGGAACCCTATGATTTGATGTATTAAACTTTATGTTCTCTAATTCTAATAAATTAATTTATTCTGGTTATGGAGTGGAGACCTAGGAAATAATCATTGCTCATTCCTCTACGATAATATGTTTCAAATTGTAATATCATGACATTATTTTAACATTCAATAAAATAATTAGTTAGTCAATCTAAAATATTCAATATTCCTATTTTAGAATCAATAAACCTTTTTCCTATTTTACATATGGATTTAGATTGATATCTCCATCATTTTCTCATCGAATATGTCAATATTATTGCAAGAAGATCATCATAGAGTAGAGGTCAATGTCGATTAAACATTCAGGAGGAAAGTCTGAGAGATTCAAATACATGTTCTAAAAAATTACGAGTGATCCATTTCAACTGTATTAATAGAATATTTTTTAGAGGAGGTATATATTAATTTAAATTTGATCCATCAATAAAATGATTATTGGGTTTAGTTGACCATGATGATATTATAAGGATTATCGAGGAAGTTGTGGATCTTTTCTCCTTGAGGATCACAGGGAGTCAGAGTTCTCATCGGATATGTTCAATGATGAGTTTAAAACATTTTTTATCTATTCAACAATTAATTAAAATAGTATTCAGAAGGTGATTAGCCTTTTATTCAAGAGTTTTAGTGTTTAGGAGTTTAAGATATGTTTCAAAACCCTTCTATGTTATGCATATCACCTATTTTAAGAAGATGAGGTTACGGAGATGAATCTTAAAGAGACATTGTATCTATAGATATTTTGATATGTCACCCCATTCTTGTTGTTGACATATCTAATGGTACAAGAGAGATAAATGTTTGTTTGGAGGATTATGGATAGAACCAAATCATTATAAGTCTGAAGTAGTTAGGATTCTCCAAGAAAGTGAGTTGTGTTCTAGGGTTCCATGTTTCATTGATGTAAAATATTTTCAATAACTGAGGATTGGTACAAAAACTCATCTTCACATTTATTGGGTGTTGGAATATATCTGGTCAATGCTATGGGATTAAAAACATGTTATTCTTATGGATTATGATGTTATAAGTGGTGATAGTTCACAACTATTATGATAATGAAATATAACTTTGTTGTTCCTCTTTGGATTCTGTCATTGAGGGAGATTCATAGAAGGAAACAATAGTAGGATGCTATAGTTTGGGATCAGTAGTGAGGTAAAGGGGTGTGTTTTGGAATTTTTTTATTATATACGTCATTAGAGAGTATAGAAAAACCATAGTGGTGGTCTTCATCATGGAAAGATAGGTTATGGAGATTATCTTTTCCAGTTACATTTCCTACTATTTTATGTTTTTTGTGAGTCGTATATCATTCAAGGTCCCTTTTCTAGATTTCTACACGGGTGTATTTATTGATTGATTCAATATTGACATACAGCTACACATTATCAGACATAGTCATTTCTTTGGTACATAATGTAGAGAGACATTCACTGCATGTAACTCCACGACCCCAGTTACCCAGAGATGGTGCACTATTACATAACATTGGAATTATCACAAAAGATCAATTCTCAAAAGACCAATTAGTATAGTAGCCTTTACAACACTAGATACATTCACAATCCTTACATTACACAATAAAGTGAAACTACAACAACATGTTGTTTCCACAGTCATATCCCCTTATACTATCTATGCAATTCATTAATAATATACTTCTTCACATCCTGGGAAAAATAAATCTTAAAAAGGGGTGAGCTCAAATGCCCATTAAGGATAAAAATATAGAAGAAACATTCATAAATAAGCATAAACATTTAAGGGAATGTATAACTAAAACAAAAGCCTTTTAAACATAAACATCAGCATAATATGTCAAAAATAAAATTTAATAATTCAATTTACTTATTCACATAGATATTATACTAGTTGAATTATCACATTCAATATCAATAACCCCTTTCATAATGATGGAATTCATAATACTAGACAATCATAACCACGTAGCCCAGGCCTCGTGCCAAGACTACAAATAAGATTTTGTCAAGGGCTCGTGCCAAGACACTAGTTTGTCTCATTAGACATACCGATGCATCGAGGAGCTATAGAGGGATCCACCTATCACTTATTATGTCCAAGGCATTCCTCATATGAACAGGTTTAAACGTAACATAAACATTCGTATTAAAACTAGAAAACGAAATGTAAATAATTTCTCTATAAACCAAGAATGGTATAAGAATAACACATCCACATTCAAACATATAACAAAACCTTCAATACAACATGGAAGTGTTTTTATAATAATAAATCATCTTCAAATAAACTTAATATACATCAAAAGATGTTGACATAGATGAAATCAAAACTATTTGAGAGAAATATCCCTTTTTTTAGAAATCCTATAGAAGTCAGATATTTATAAAAGAAACAATTTACTTTAAAATTGTTCTTATAATCATTCCAAGGTAGCTTTGTCGATTTTAAAATGGCGGAAAGTAGCTGCACCCACCGTATAAGTTAAAAACATACATTCTTACCTTAATTCTGTCGAAAAGGTTAAAAAGGACATTGATTGGAAAATGAAGAAAAGTTTCCTTTATAAACTTCTTTTAAAAAGTAAAACAAGGGTATAAATGACTTTAAACCATATTCTGTAAAACAGTAAGAATGTTTTGAAATAAATTTTAATGAAACATGGATTTGGATTATAAAGACATCCTGGTGGATAATTACGTATAAATAACCTCAGATAATGAAGAGATTGTGAAATAAACCCTTAAATTGTAATTTTCCTTGGTTGAGGGAATGTTATCATCCTTTATAATGGTGAAATAATTGTTATTAAATTATATAATAATCGTATGCATTAATATGATATCATATATGATCTTTTAACATTGATTTGTTAATAATATCTTAGTATTATCATCGTTTCGGGTGTTACCTTACACATTTTCGTTTATATATTTTCTTACATAAGCCGTGTTTGTTATGTATAGGTTGTATATTATTCATATCCAGAATGATATCAAGTCCTAAAAAATTATATTTAATCATCAAATGAGAATTAGACATGAATGGATATGATGAGGAATGAATCTCATCGCGTTCGTGGAGACAGTAGTCCATACGTTCGCACGAGTGACAATATCATTATTTTGATATTAAAGTAATATATAATTGGATGGTATATCATATATATAGAACCATTATCATTTTATATTTATTATTTACATCAATTACATATCATTATCATACCTACCCAAATAATAATGTTTTTGAATAACAATTACACCATGGCATGGAGACGATAAGCCATACGTACGCACGTATGGTGACATGTCATTAAAAGGATGGATAGAATAATGAATATGGTTATAACAAATTTAAAATAACATCACAGTATATAGAAGATATTAGAGTTATTATTTTATAAAGGAAATAACAATCAAAGAAGAAGTTGAAGAAGAAAGGAACATGAAAAAGGGTGGCGAAACCATTACCTATTCTTCAGGTTCTTCCTTTTGATTTGATCAAAATGGATCCATAAGTTGGCTTTCTGATCAAACTAAGGCCTCTTGGTTGAAGTGAGGGAATTTGAGAGAGTACATTGGAAGGTTTTGGCCGAACCAAAAGGCTTTGAATGTATGAATAATTGGTTAGAAGTTGTTTCCTTTTATAAGGGGAAGTAGGGGCTATTTAGAAAAAAACATAAATTATTAATTTATAATAAATTAATATTTGGTTTATAATTGCTAAAAATTTTATTATTTAAAGTATAAGGTGGGGATGGGTCGAAAACCACCCAACCAATAGGTTTTATACAGGTTTCTGTAACTATATTAACCTTATATTTTAATTTTAACTCTGTATTAACTAGTTTAACATTTACCATGTGTCATTTTAGTTTTATATTTTTTAGTCAATAAAATTACAATAAACATCCAAGAGACCCCCATGTGGTCAATTAATTATACACCTATCATGATATATGTCATTTGGACGATCCTTATATTTTTAGGAATATAATATCAATTAATAAGATAATATTTGTTTTAAAAACTCATTTATGTAAATGTTGACACTATTTAATAATTTATTCTTGATAAAGTCATATCAACAATATTAATTCGAAAACAATTCATTTAAGTAATCCTAACATGTGATATTAACAAATAAAATTCGTTTATGGCATAAAAACTTTCAAATTATATTTATTTTAACATTTATAATAAAAATTATCTGATTCTTTCATTAATAAGGAAAATACTTCATCATTATTGTGTTATAAATAAATTCAATTATTCAATGTCTTAAAATAATAAATAATCTTCTCTAATGTAAAAAATCTTTTTAGCTTTATAATTAATATTTATAGTCGAAAATATATCTTATATAACCCAATGTAAATTTTTTTTTCTAAAAGATATATGCTTATGTCTTTTTTGTATTTGCTTTAACAATATTAATATAAAGTGTCCTTATCACCTACAAGTGGCTCCATGGGGTCGCAAAATCGACCCAAAGATGACCGTGGTTGGACATGTATCAACCAATAAGGCTAGGACACATTTTAGGGAAATTATTTTTGTTGTAATATAATTGTTTTACCCTTATTTACCGGATTTACCCTTTAACCATTGTAAATAAAATATTTACTGAAGTAATTATTCAAAATGTATAAAAATATAAGTTACATATTTACACAATTTGGATATCATGATTCTAAATATGGGATCTATTTTTCCAAATTAAAAACAAAAAAGTGAAAGAAATTAATTTAAAATTAATTCATGCTGTCAAAACAAAAAACGTGCTTTTAAGAAATAATAACTATCAAAAGATTGACATTTGTTTATTTACGGTTTAATTGTGAAATTATATCCAATGACCAACATTTTATTAAATGTTAAAAATATAATCTAAATATACTTTAAAACAACTAAAATTCATAATTTATTGCTATTAATTAATTTTATTTAAAAAGTTGTTTTTAATTAAAATTTAGTAAATTTCATTATTCTTCAAAATATAAAAGTTATCCGAAAAGTACCAAAATTTCACCCTAGGATAATTTCGATATCCTGAATCTAAAAATAAAGTCCATTTTGAGAGATAAAATGGACATAATTTTAGAAAGTGGGTATTAATTTTCATAATGGCTACTTTGATTGGTCGCAGTGTGTTAGAATCTCGAAGTTGCGTATAACACATACTACTATATTATTCAAATAGAATCTTATCGTGGAATAATGGGGTGTTTCAATTCACTTGGTGTTGACTACACATGTTTAAGGTCAAGAATATCTGTATGAATTATATATAGACTTTGATATAGTGTTGGGGAAAGACTGCTCTGGGGGTGGTTTACTATTTCCTCAGATACAACCATAAAACACCATCCTTGTAATAGATTTGTTGCATCCAGTGTATTATATTGTTTATTTTTTCAGGATGTAATTTTTGTTCTATCATTATTAAAAATACTTTTTTTTGTTAATTGGTGAGAGAGATCCACATATTGGTCATAAGAATGTTGTATACTTCTATTCCGTAGATGAAAATCATATTTAGAGTTCATCAGAGGCTAAGATGAAGGATGTTCATGTGGTTTTAGATGATTAGCCTTATATTATTCTATAAAAAATTATAGAATTAGAACCTTTTGAGGATATTAGACATCATAATGGAACATATCAGTTTAATTTTTTTTAAACCACTTAATTTTGGTTAAAGTAATGTCTACCATATGTATGAGAAGGTTCATGGGTTCTAGAGGTTTTTGGACATGAATGAAAGAGGTATTCATAAATCCACTACATGGTTCATGGTTTGTGCACTGTTAAGATAGTTGTGCTTCCAATATATGCTAGCCATGAGGAGTGGTGTACGGTAAAGAAACCTAGGAAAGGGGGATAACTAAACTTTGTGGGATAGGACATAGGCATTTCACACAGTTGGCACATGGGTTTCCAAAGCATGCGGAGCTCCCCAAGAGACCATGTGACCTCAACCTGTATTGGATAGTGGCTGGTGCATTTTATGCACACGATTTAGAAAATTATACTTCCAAACATTGTGCCCCATTAAAAAATTCTGAATTTACCAAACTCCCCCTTAAGATATTATATTGATCACCAAATTTTCCTTCACCTCCTCCCTCATGGATCTCTAGTGATTAAACTATGCCCCAAATCTTCCCTAGGGTGGTTTTCCTTCCATTATAGTCCATTTAAAGAGCCATTGGTTTTGGATCAATGCTCTCAGTGAGTCTAATCATCCTCTTGCTTCTCTTTTATGAATCAGGGCTGGTAGTTTCGTTCTTCTTCTTCTAAATCCCTAAAACCCTCTATTTTTAGTGGATCATAAGTTGAGGTATCTAGCATTTTTTGAATACATATCTAATTCTATGTTTAAGAATTCAGTTTTCTTTGGATTCATCTTAGGTGGTTTACAAGTTATATCACGGGGTCTTGAAGATGTTTTTTTTCATTTTTGGTTTTCTTCTTGGTTTTATATTGTTGTGAATTTGATCCCTCTATTGGGTATTGGAAAATTAGTTACCAAAAAAATAATATGAACCTCTCATTCCCCCTTTGGAATGAGTTGAGTATAAATAGAACGATTTAGGGCCACCCATGGGGTGTAGCAATATTTCTGATCCTAGACATGGTAATGTTAAGAATGAAATCAAATTATGTTAAAATAGATCACATGATAAATATGTTCAAATATAAGTTCTAATTATAAAATGTGACTAATGGTTTTTGTGTCTATTTTGGAAATGTCATATGGTTTTGTTTGGAATAATGTGAAAATGAGTTAAATGGGTTAATCTGAATGTTTTAAATGACTATGATTTTGTAATGAAAATGTGTTAATGATTATGACATATGAAATGATTAATGTGTTAAATGGGATAAGGTATAGAAAGTTATAATTACTCAAAATTGTTTAAAATATGGAAATTTATAAATATTTCAAAGGCATTATTGTATGAAATTATGGAATATGTGAAATGGGTTAAGATATGGAAAGTGTAGAATATACTAAATAGGTTATGGAATAGTAAGGTAAATGGGTTAAATGGGTTAATCTAAGTAAATTTTAAACTTTTTAATGGGCTAAGGAATATGGGTTATTTACGTGTTAAATGAAATGTGAAATTTGGTTGTTATGTGTTTTGATTATGCATGGTTTATGATATGGTTTAGGAAGTAAATGGATAATTAATAATTTTTACATGGGTTAGTTGTTGTGGGTTTTGTACATGAGGTTCTACAACAACTATTCAGGTTTGACTACGAATCTAAAACCCACCCCATAATTCATGTGTTAATGAAGGGGACCGAGGCTCTATACAACTAACAGATTCATTTGATGAACCTACCCAGAATGTGGATCCTAGAATAGTGTGATGTGAATGTTTATGAAATATTTATCCCTAGAGAGATAAGGATCATGATTATTTCAGTCATATGTAGTAACTTATTAACTTATGTCATGGTATAAATGATTTAAATTCCAAAACCATGGAACATGTGATGATAATGAATTTTGTAATGATGATGGTTTGAGTGATGAAAATAAGCTAAGGGATAACATAGTTAATATGAACATTATTATCTAATAGAACTCGAGTTATCTTGTTTACTTTTTAATTTATTTTGTTATTTCATGCACTATATATTTAGAAAAGATATTTATTATACTTAATTGGTGGTTCCCAACTGAATTGTACTCATACCCATGTTGGGCATCCATTGGGTACCCATGAAGATTTCATGGCTGCGTGTTAATACAAGGGTAAGGGACCTATACTTGAATGTTGAGTTGGACATGTGGATTGTATGGATGAGGATCTAGACATGGAGTCAAGACCCATTTTTAGGATTATGTTATTGGTCTTTATTTTTGGGTTTCCGTCACTTTCTGAACAATTTTAATGAAATGACATATTTATTAATTTTTTTGGTTTGTAAACTATTCGGGAATTGGTTGGTAATGCATGTTTCTGTTTATATTTTAGGGGTTCCTTCCTTTGACTTGTTTATTTTCCAATGGCTTACTCTGGTAATGAGGCTGTAGTCTCCCCACATGAATTATTAGACCCTCACCACTAGTAGTAAATGTCTAGAATATGGAAAGGAACCCTTTAGGTCATTGATTGACCTAACTCGGAGCACCAATGTGTGGCTTCTAGGTTGGGGACATTAGAACGTTGATGAGAGATCATGTTTTTGATTGAGTTAAATTCAATAATTTCAATGATATAAAAGTTTCGTTATATAATATCTCCTTATAATGATCATGTAATGTGTGTAAAACTCAACGATCTATTGTAGCATGGTTTTTTTAACAAATGCTTATCATCGGGGTGCTCCAGGTTTTTTTATGATGAAGGCTGATGGATATTTAGATATTTGTATCAAATATCGTTGATTAAATCAGGAAAATGTGATGAATAACTATCCTATTAAATATATAGATTATTTATTTTATTATATAAAATGATAATTCTTATTCTAAAATATTAATGTGTATTCATGATAATATCAGTGGTGGTTGAAGGATTAGGATTTTAGAAAACCACCTTCTATTATTGTTATAGAAATTGTGGGTTTGTTGTGATTTCATTTGGTGTGACCAACATCCAAGCCATGTGCTTGGGTTTGATGAATGCAATGTTCAATGATATAATGGATCGTCTCATTGTTGTTTTCATTGATGATGTCCTTATGTACCCCAAGGATATGGAAGAGAATAAAGATCATCAATGTGTTGTTTTGGGAGTTATACATCATCGGTAGCTATTCATTATGTTTTTCAAGTTTGACTTATAGGATCAGGATTTTCATATCTTGGGGAATATTTTATTTTAGTGAGGAATAGTTTTTTTTCCCATTAATATTGAGGAAATCCTATATTTGGTAGCGATGTTTAATGTTACCATGGTGAGGTGTTTCCAAGGAATTTCATTCTATTATTGGAGATTCATAGTAGATATATCTTAGGTTCTGACTCTTCCAATAGCCATGAATAAGAATGATTTGGGATTATTATGAACTGATAAATTTTAATAAGATTTTCTGTTTGTGTAGGATATGTAAGTGAGTGATCTAGTTACACAAAATTCAGAAGAGAAATATCATTTTATGTTTTTTATGAATCTTTACATCTTGGTTTTGGATATGTTTTGATATAGCAGATATTATTTATTTCTTATTGTATGTGGTGGTTTTTTTCTCATTAGTGTAACTATTCCATCCATGATATCAATTTAGTAGTTGTTTTGTTCATCTTGATGTATTTATTAACTAACATCTATTAGTGAGTATTTTAATGTTTTTAGATATCATACTTTCTGAAGGTATATCTAATCCAAACATGAATTTAATTTCATCAACAACTGAAAGGGTAATATACGTGGGCATCTCAGTGAAGTGTATTTATATGGGAGAGGCTAGATGGAGAGGATTTCCATTTCAGATGATAATGCAATTGTCTTTGGTTCATCATCTAATGGGTTCATAGTAGGGGGGATTATGTGGGTGATTTGGGGATATAATAAGTTTATTTTAGATATTACCCTAATGATTGGTTTGAGGATGAACATCATTGGGTGATGTTTTAAGATAATATTTTATTCAAATAGTATATGAGTGAAATAGTTCTTTGTGAGATACATATCTCACCCTTGATGGTACATCATAGAATAATGATTATTTACCAATCTCTAATAGGATTGTTTTGGGGGAAAAGATCTACATGGTTAGTTATATTGTTTGTTTTGTGATATATTATCATCCAGAAGATGAATAACAAACACCACATTCCTAGTGGATATCTCTAGCAAATATATTTTCCTATACATAAGTGGGAGGACATATTGACGGATGTCATTATTGACTTACCTAAATCATGGGGGTGGCTATGATGCAGTATGGTGGTAGTGGACCATTTTATGAAATCATCCCATATCATTGAAATTTGAAATTTTATCATAGTGTGAAATTTTTTGACATAATATCAAGAGTGGTATGTAAGACTCCACAGAGTACCAAAGATGATCATATTCTATATTTTTCAACATTTTATGTCTACGATGTAGAGTCATATACAACATTATTTTGGCTGTAAATTAGCCCTTATAACTTTTTTTATTCAAAATATGAATATGTAGATAGTGTGGACTAACTATAATGTTGATGATATGAAAGACGCTTCTATAATAAATATTGGAGGTTTGTTGGGGGGCACATTACTTTTGTTGAGTTTTCTTTCCAAAATGGTTCCACTAAAAAATTGGTCATACACTATTTGAATATTTCTATGAATGAAATTATTTCTTTTACTGGAATAGGGTGGGAGATTCCACACTTCTCATGCTAGAACTAGTACAATGTATAAAAGATATATATCATGTAATTCAAGATCTAATGAAATGAGTATTGTAAAATCGATAGTTATATCATAATTGTTTGCTCCAAAATGAAAGATACAATTAGGGGAATGAATTAGGGTATGACAGTTCAAAACTACTTACACTATGATATTGTTTCATTGTTAGACAGTCCTCTCTTCGTTATACTTCCCATTACAGAGTATGAAAAAATATTAATGAATGTACAATACATAGAAACAATACTTGGTTCACCCTAACTAGGCTACATCCAATGATCATATACCAAAAATGTGTCGATGTACCAAATCCAGTAAAAGAGCACTTTTGTTTACAAGTTCGAAGCAGACTCACTATCCCTACTAGTTTAAAAACAATTCATAATTTGATAACTGACTACTCTGTCAACTTATGTGAGATCACTGTTTCTTCAGAATATCCACTCACATTTTATAGACATATTGGTCTCTTCATTATCAATAATGAATATATCCTCAGTTCTATACTAGTGTAGAAAACATTATTTACGTCGGTTATTTTTTATTTTTTACGTCGGTTTTTAGCCAACGTTAATCCGGAAGACATTATAAATAACTTTTTTTACATCGGCTATTTAGAAACCAACATAAAAAACATAACATCGCGGTGTTTACCACATTGGTTAATATATAACCGATGTGAAAAACTGGGGGGGGGGGGGGTTATAACGTCGGTTATTATATAACCACTTTGATAAACCGGGGGGGGGGGGGGTTATCAAGACGGTTATATAATAACCGACCTTATAAACATGTGTGGGGGAGTAAATCACATCGTTTATTAAATAACTGATGTGATAAACCCCTTGGAGATGGTTTACCACATCAGTTATATAATAACTGACGTGCTAAACCAGTCCGATGGGGGGGGGGGGGGTTTATCATGTCAGTTCATAAATAACCGACGTGATAAACCATTTTACAAGTCTTTTATAACATCAGTTATTAAATAACCGATGTGATAAACAATTCCTCATGTGTTTATCACGTCGGTTATTAAAAAAAACCGATGTGATAAAACCTTCCTGATTTCATTATTAGGTCGGTTATTAAATAACGGATGTGGAAAACAATTTTTTTTTTAAATTCAAACACAGTCCTCTGCTCTCCCCTAGAAACAATGAAAACCCAAATCAAGAATTCGTACCACAAAAACAGATGGACATCAAAACAAGAAATAAAGCAATTTTCGGCATTTACATTGGTAACATATAAAACATACCCCACATGACAGCCCCCACCCTCATGTATACCCCCTGGACAACCCTCCCCCACCCCATTGGAGCCCCCACCGCACCCCAGGACTACCCCCCCGACCCCTTGGATAGCCCTAAACACCCATCGACAACCCCCCACCCTCCTTAATAGCACACCCTCACCCCCTCACGCCACTTGACAGACCCACCCCATTGTACCCCCACCACACCCCTGGACTGTCCCCCCCCCCCCCCCCCCCCCCCGAACCCCTGAACATCCCCTAACACCCAGGGACAACCCCCCACCCTCCTGAACAACACCCCTCACCCCACATGACATCCCCCACCCCATTGGAGCCCCCACCACACCCCTAGACAGCCCCCCGACCCCCTAGAGATCCCCAAACTCCCCGGGTCAACCCCCACCCTCCTGAACAGCACCCCCTCACCCCACGTGACAACCCCCCACCACACCCTTGGACTTCCCCCGACCCCCTGGACAGCTCTAAAAACCCCAGGACAACCCCCCACCCTCATGTTTCCCCCCACACCCTGTACAACCCTCCCCCACCCCATTAGAGCCCCCACCCCACCCCTGGACTACCCCTGACCCCCTGAACATCCCCAAACACCCCGGGAACCCCCCCACCCTCCTGAACAATACCCCCTCAACCCACTTGACAGCCCCCACCACACCCCTGGACTGCCCCCCCCCCCCCCCCCGACCCCCTGGATAACTCCAAACACCCCGGGACAACCCCCACCCTCATGTATACCCCCCCACCCTGGATAGCCCTTTCCCACCCCATTGGAGCCCCCACCACACCCCTGGACTTCCCCGACCCCCTAGACATCCCCAAACACCCCTGGACAACCCCCCTCCATCATGTATACCCCCCACCCCTAGACAACACTTCCACACCCCTGGACAGCCCTCCCACACCCTTGGACATCCCTCCCACCCTTCTAGACTGCACCCACCCCACCAGACATCCTTCCCAGACCCATGGACACCCCCAACCCCACTGAACACCCCCCACACCCTTGGAACAACTCCCCCCAGAATAGGATTCATATCAGAAAAACCATCATAAGTAGAACAAAACAAGAAGTAGAGAAAAATTAAACATTCACATATATAACATTCAAAACTTACACTGTCAACTTCAAAAAAAACTAAATCCAACCTAAACGACTACCAAATACATAATTACAATGGATATATTCATAATTACATTTTAAATTACAAACAACTAAAAGTTAATCAGACCTATAAAAGAATTATACCACTCCACTTTTAAGTGTTTGATATCTTCAGCAGCATAGGGTTGAGGGTTATCAAAAAGCTACACATGAAAAGGATAGTAGTTGACATGTATAATGAATAAATCAAATTGAAATGTTATGGCAAAGTATAAGAGGAAATCTTACCAGGTCAAAATTCAAAACTGTCATAGTTGTTATTATATCATACATAAATCATAACATATAATATCCGCATTTGATGATGCATTTTTGTTCATGAAAATTCTGTTTGAATGAGTGTAAATTCAATATATTATTTTTATGTAATAAATCAAAAATTACAAATTATAAATGGATATTTACCTTCGCATTTACATATTTGATCTTTGCACTCCTTTTCTTTTCTGTTTTTTCGAAAGTAGTCCCATGCCCTATTAGAAAATAATACTAATGGGGTAAATTTAAAATTAATTATAATATATAAAACTATTGAAAAATTGAAACTTACTTTTCCAATATATTATTAAAACATTCCCACACTTCATCATGGACATAGCATATCCAATAAAGTGCTTTCTACCTTGAGAAAAAAACCCCTAACATCCAATGATCACTGATAAAAAGAAATTTAACGTTAGTGGTTTTTTATATTAAAAGATAATTTACTCTTTGAGAGGGATGTGTTTCATACGTCTCACAAAAAGGCATTATCCAACATTGTGTGACTATATTCTTTTCAAGTATTTCAGCAATATAAAGCATTCTTTATTCCTTATCCAATGCACATGCTTCAGGGGAAATCAATTGCGGGTCCATGAATCCATATACATCTGTCATCACATTCCTCTAACAAATTTTATAAAGATACCTAATACCAAACAGACATATATATGCATTTTTAATAAATATAATGCAGGAAAAAGGATTTAAGACTTACGTGGAAAAAAATTTCACCACGTTGATGCCCAAGTTATCTCCAGTAACAAGATCCATGATATCCGTTTTCATAATCCCCACAATTATTTCATGTCCACAAACATGATCTTCCATTGGAAACTCATTCTGAACTCCAACAAATTTGAATATCATGAAAATATGTCAAGACTTCTAGAATCTGTATCTAATGTCATAGCCATTTTTCTTTATTGTTGTCTATATAGTATTTCTTTACCTTTGAAGTATTCCTGTAAAAATAAATTGAAAATTATATTAGTTTTCAAATGATAAAACAACTTTAATAAAAAAAATAAAATAAAAGATATAACATTAATACCTCTATGGTAATGAGTCGAAGAAGCCTGGATGGCCAAATTAAAAAATGGCTGATACTATGTCCAACTGTTTCCACCTCATCTGTAGGTAATGGAACCTGAGCTGATCTATATATAATATCATGTAAAGTGACCCTCTGATTCTCTACCTCTAATTGTTGTGATGAGATGTATCTCATATACAATATACCGACCCATATGCTATTATATGATGTTGAGGATCATCAACATAAAACTCGCAATAAGTAGGAAGTTGTGGCGGAGGAGTAGGATAAAAAATGTGGTCTTCAGGCTAAGGTGGGGGAGTGGGAGCTGCTAGCGGAGGTGGAGGATAAATAATGTGTTCTTCTTGGGGAGGTGGAGGAGTGGGAGCTACAGTCTGAAATTGTGTTTGCATGTCTGCAAACATAGACTACACCGACGCTCTAATCTTTTCCTCCATCATTGCAATAATATTATGAACTTCAGCCTCCAAGGATTCTATTTTTTTTATAAACTCCCTCAAAGTTATACATTTAAGAATGTGGAAACACGTTTTTTACTGATACACCTGCCGGATATCCTCTTACATGACCAGGATGTTTGGGCTTTCCCAATGGTACAGATAAAATATCTTCCCCCCCAGTAGCTGTAAATGTCCCCTATGAACTCTGCTCCTCAAGAGAGTCCTGTATTAATTAATTGAACATTTCTGTAATGATTGAAATTATATGAAGAAAATAGTTAACTTAATTAAATAAAATAGATATCTTACAATCCTCTCAGGTACAATTCTCGATTCTTCCGAAAGATATTGCCCTCTTTTCCCCTTCCGAGCTCTCTTCCATTTTTCATGTCTAGATGGAGGTGATGGAGGGGCCACCTCTCCAAATCATGAAGACTCATATCGTAGTTGTTGAAATTTTTCCACCATCATTTGTTCTTCCTAAAATTCATACCCTCCCCGAGAAAAACTATGAAGGTATACATTTTTATAATGGACTTCCTGATGATCTTTCCTTGTTTTCCGTAATTTAAGAATAATAAATCATTAAAAAAACATTAATAAGATCATTTAAATAAGAAATATTATAAAAGTTTACATTTCCCTTAGCAAAAATGAATGTTTTCTTCTACATTCAAAAAAAATGTCTCCATTTGTCTTCATTTATAAAAAGGATATATATGACATGGATTGTCATGACTCCTATGACCATAAATTAAATCTGATGAGAGGGTTGATTTGAAATGCCTCCATATATTGGCATCCAACAATAAGCATTTCTTCCTTACTCCTCTAGTGTCAGGAATATCAAATGTCATCTGATAATGAAGAGTTTAAATATATTATATATAGTAGAAACAATTAAATAATAGTTAAACAATAGAAAAAGATCTTACCAAAATTGTCTCCCACAACTGAGAGATTATATCTTTATCCACACTTCACCATTCATCATAAAGAATTCTTACTTTTCACTTAGCCTGAGTTGCTACAAAACTCTTAAAATATTTTGTATTTGTACATCTAGGAATATCACCATCTTCCAACTCAACATGTATCCTTTGATCCTGCATACATACAAGTTCTAATTTTGGTAAACGTGTGCACCCACATTTACCAACCGTTGAACTCTTTGTCGTAAAATGAGTATGTGAATGTTCCTCCCCATAGGTATGACCAATATTCTAATCTCCAGAATCATGTGGTTGATCAACTGAATGTTTTTTCATTATCCTTCAAATAAAAAAAACAAATGTTAGTTCAAAAATATACCAATTGAAATATTTTAATACTACTGTAATCAGATTAAAGAAAAGTGTACTATGTTACATAATAGAAAACATTGGTAATATGTTAATCATGTCAAAAAATGTTAAAGATGGTAAAGATGGTCATGATGGTAAACATGGTAAACATGGTAAACATGGTAATGTAATTGTCACTGAACAAAAATAATAGATATATAATTCATGAAATGGTAAACATGATAATGTAAAGTAAACAAACTTAAAACAGACAAAAACTTGTACTTATTTTATTTTAATAATGTTTTAATAAATAAAAAACTTACAATATCTAACATTTTATGAAAAAAATAAATGTAAACAAGAAATAAACACATGTTACTAGTAATTTTAGGAATATAAAAATGGATTGTTTTCCCAAATTCCTTCGTTGTGATCATTCCTTATGGAACAAACAATGTCTTCAACATGCTCATCATTATGTTCTGTTAATCTTTCCTTGGAAGTAGGGATCTCACAAAAATCAGCATCTTCATCAAGTTCATCCTCACCAACATATTGTTTTTTCCCGTGTAAAACAACATCCCACTCCATATCTGATTGATCTACTACATATAAAAATTGTTTTTTATTTGTTTCCATTACAAAAGAATCAGTTGTGTCTTCCAATCTATTCAGATTAACAAGTGTCATTCCAAATTCATCGTGTCTGACACTGTTGTTACCGATAAACCATTTATAGTTAAAAACATGAACATTAATTTTAATGTAATCATCCTCCCATATATCTTCAATCACTCCATAATATGCACTTGATGCAGATATTGGGTTTTTTTCCTTAGCACTTCGAAAATGCATTTCTTCTGCGAACACCAATACACCACTATTCTGAACTGCACTTCTGTTGTCCTGATCTTTCGTATGAAATGTATAGCCATTAATGTCATAACTGGACCATGATATCACATTTAAACATAGACCACCCACTATCCATTTTAATGTCTCTGATACATCTTATCTAACAAGCAAAGTACTTTTAATCCATGGCAAAAAAGTTTTATTGTGCTTATTCAAAATCCACATTTCGTTCTTCTTGGGATGACATTGTTTAAACTAATTAATATGCATTGTGATATACGGTTGAGCATCAGCTATGTTATTCAAGATGTATGGATCTAACTTATTCATCTGTTTAGATGACAATAATTTGATGTTCAATCCACAAATCCCTTTTCCCTCATTATTAACTCATTCATGGGGAGATGGAGGAAAACCTATGTGTTGCGCCGCAGTAAAGTAGCTCGTACAAACTCTTCAACCTCCTCAGAAATATACTTTTCAATAATGGAGGCTTCTGGTCGATCTGTATTTTTAACATACCCCTTTAATATTTTCATATAACTTTCAAATGTATACATCCAACGAAGATATACAGGTCCAAAAAGCTTTATTTCTCGAACCAGAGAATCATTAAATGCACCATTATATCAAAAATAGTTTGAGGAAAATACATTTCCAATTGACAAAGTATAAAATTTCATCCTTTTCCAAAATGTTCAAAGCATTCACATCAACCTCCTTGTTACAAATTGAATTGAAAAAATAACACAATTTCATTATAGTCTTTCTAACATGAATGGGTAATATTCCACGCAATGAAACTGCTAGAATTTTATTTCATCATGACGTGAAAATAATGTGATTTCATACCAATCAATTTCAAGTCCTTCAATGAGACAAAAGTTTTTACATTTGAAGAATAACCTTGAGGAACTTTGATATCCTGAAGACACTGAACAAAGCTAATTTTCTCCCTCTTCGATTATGTATGACAAACCAGGGGAAGAAATGTTCGTCTTCCTTTAGGAGTGGGAGAAAACTCCAAACGTATTCCCATTGATAGTAAGTCTAATCTTGCATTCAACCCATCTTCTGTGTTTCCTTTAATTTCTAACAATGTTCCAATCAAACAATCATAGATATTCTTTTCCACATTCATGACATTAATATAATGTTTAACATCATGATACCTCAAATATGGTATCTCGAAAAATATTGACCTTTTCTTCCAAATATGTCTATCATTACCAGATTTTAGTGTCTTTCCCAATGTCACGTCAATGTTTTTCACCCTCTCAAAATACAAATCATGGGATACTGGTTTTGGAGTAGTAAAAAATTCTTGTGAGCCACTGAATGTCTTTTTTAGTCATCTATAAGGGTGATCCATAGGAAAAAACGTTCGATGACCCATGTACACTGTTTTCCTTCCATGATTCAATTGAAAATATGATGTTTTCTGTTCACAAATTGGACATGCTTTATACCCTTTAACACTATATCCAGACAAATTTCCATACGCTGGGAAGTCATTTATAGTGAACAGACGCACTACATGAAGTAGAAACGATTCAATTTTATAAGAATCATACACCCTAATACCATCAGCCCATAATAGTTTCAAATCATCAATCAACGGTGACAAGTAAACATCAATATCATTGCCGGGTTGCTTTGGACCAGAGATCATTATACTCAACATGAAATATTTGTTCTTCGTACAAAATTTAGGAGAGAGGTTGTAAATTACCAATAAAATAGACCATGAACTATGTGTACTACTGGGGGTTCGGTATGGATTCATTTCATCTGTGCACAACCCTAGTCTGAGATTTCTAATTTCATTTCCAAATATAGAATAATGCGCATCAATTTGCTTCCATTGTGGACAATTTGCTGGATGACATATTTTTCCATCACATACCCACTCATTAGCATGTCATCTTAACCTTTTTTCATCATGTGAATTAGCAAATAAAAGTTTGAAACGATGAATTATAGGAAGATACCAAAATACCTTTAAAGGGAGCTTTGTAATCTCTACATCAGCATGTGATTTTTCTTTCACCTTATACCATGATGTCCCACATTTAGGACACTCTGAAATAAATTCATATTCCTTCTTATATATAATTCATTCATTTGGACATGCATGTATTTTCCTGTATCCCAATCCAATTGGGAATAATATTTTATTAGCCTTGTAATGTGAATCTAGAAGATCATTATCTTTGGGAAGAATGTCGTTCATCAATTGTAGCAACTTTGTAAAACTTATGTCACTCCATAAATGTTTCACCTTTAGGTTAATCAATCATAACACCACCGACAAAACTGTAAAATCTGTACACCCAGGATATAATGGTTTTTCAGCATCACCATATAGAAGCACAACTGTCGGTTCTATCTCAATTTGTTCTGCTACAATATCGCGAATCATTTCTTCAATTCCATCGGAGTTTTCATCTTGTGAATCATCATCATCAGTGACATTCCGTCCAGTTTCACCATTCCAAATCCAAGGGCTGTAACTCAGATTAAAACCATAACAAATCAGATGATCTTTTATCTCTTTACTTTTCAACTTCTTTTTATTCAAACATTTCAAGCATGGATAGAAACAATGTCACTTCATGGAACATTTTGTTTAGAAAATTCCAAAATGGGATGAACACCTTCCTCATATTCATTGCTCATTTGATGTGCTATAATCTAACTTAGACTCATTATTACCTATAACAAATATCAAAAATATATATATTTTTAAGATAAGACAAATATACGTTTATATGAATAAAATCATAATTTGAATGTAAAAAAAATTGAAATATAAAACAAATCTATACGTTTTTAAAAAAAAATATGATTGAATATTATTTTTAAAACAAAATATATTTAGATATAATAGTTTTAAATTCCATTGAATCAAAGAAAAACATGGCGCCTACAATGGTTGATTGAAAATTGGAGAAAATAGTGTAAACATGAGAATCAAATCATATTTAAAATAAAAATTCAGATGGAGAAAATCACAATGTAAAGCCAATCATCACGGCACAATCATCATGTCATAATCACAGAAACCATGATGTTGTAGTCAATCCCCCTGGACACCCCCAACCCTCTGGACAACCCCCACCACCCGGACAACCCCCAAAACCCTCTAGACAGGCCCCACCCGCGTGGACAGCCACCCACACCCACCTACCCCCTTGGACACCCCCCGGACACCCCCAACCCTCTGGATAGCCCCACCCCCTGGACAGCCCCCACCCCTCTAGACGACACCCCCACCCTCCTGGAAACCACCCTCCACCACCTACCCCCTTTGACACCCCCAACCCTCTAGATAGCCTTGCACCCCCGAACAACCCCCAAAACCATCTAGATAGGACCCACCCCCTTGGACAGCCCCCACACCCCTACCCCCTTGGACACCCCATTGGACACCCCCACTGGATAGCACCCCCACCCCCTACCCCCGCTGGACATCCCCCCTACCCCCTTGGACACCCCGCTGGACACCCCAAGCCTTTGGACAACGCCCCCCCCCCCAAACCCCATGACAACATCCTACCCCTCCATACAGCACCCCCACCCCTCATAGACACCACCCCCGCCCCTGACCCCCTTGGACACCCCCTGGAAACCCCAACCCTCTGGACAGCACCCCACCACCGGACATCCCCCAAAACCCTCTGTATAGGCCTCCACCCCCTTGGACAGCCCCTCACACCCACCCACCCCCTTTGACACCCCCTGGACACCCCCAACCCTCTGGACATCCCCCCACCCCCCGGAAAACCCCCCAAACAATTGTTTACATATAAAAACTAGGCATGGTGAACAACTAAAAACACATGCATTTAATATATACTTCAGCATGAAATATATGGAATTAAATATTATTAAATATGGCTACATAAATGATCGTATGATAATTAAAAATAACCATTGATATTCAACTAGTCAAATGATCACAAGTTTTCTCGATCACTAATAACATAATGAGGTAATGGATAATTCAAGAAATCTTAAACATATTGTCATGGTCGTGGCCAATGCCTCAAAAAATACTAGGGTAAGCCCTCAGCAGAACCCAATTTTATTTGGAATCATGAGACATAGCGATGCATCAAAGGTCCATAGAGGTCAACAGCCATTACAATATATGTCTACTAGATTCTGACATAAAATAGGATAAAAATAAGAAACAAAAAAACATTAAATATCATTTCCAAATTCATACATTTAATCAATAACCACTATATGTAGTAATATAGTTGAATGAGATCATTAGTTGTCAATGAAAACAAATATTACCATCAATGTCAGGCATTCGCGAAACAAAAACAAACTAAATAGAAGTTGTTGAGGCTTACGTGAATATTGTGAGTTGATCTAATAGATCTGGGGATGATAAATTAGATGACAATGGAAAAAAGTGGTAAGAGGGTTCAAAATCGAAGAATCATAACAAGTTTAAACAAAAAAATCTCAAAACATAAATATAGACTATCCAGGAAAAAAAATGAACGAAATAAAGTCGTGGGAGGCTTACATGAGTGTTGGGAGTTGAGATGATAGATCCGAGGGGAGTAAAGATGATAAACGATGAAGGAAAAAAAAGTTTAACGCAAATATATCGATGAGCCGATTAGGGTTTACCGCGCGAGAGAGATGAGTCGCCGGACTGTCGATTGAAAAATCGTAAATGACAATCCACTGGGCTTGTTAATTTTTTAAATGTTTTATAACGTCGGTTATTTAATAACCGACATTATAAACTATTTTTTGACATTTATAACATCAGTTATTATAATAACTGATGTTATATATGTATCAGATATGGAATTTTTTTCTGTGATAAAATAACCAACATAATGAAAATCAGCGTGTTGGTTTTTTATGTCGGTTTTAGAATAACCGACGTAAAAAATACATCAGAAATCACAGTTTTTTATGGCGGTTATTCTATAACAGACCTAAAAAAACCAACATGAGGATTTTTTTTTATGTTGGTTATTTTACTACTGATGTAAAAAATTCATAGATATTTACGTCAGTTATTTGATAACAGACGTAAAAAACACAACGCTTTGGTTTTTTACGTTGGTTAATTTATAACCGACGTAAAAAACTAATGCACACGATTTGTTAGTTCGGTTATTAAAATAACCGACGTTAAAAATTTAGTCACCTCATTTTTTAAGTTGTTTATAAAATAAGCGACGTAAAAAACCATGTTTCATAGATTATCACGTCGGTTATATATAACTGATGTAAAAAATGGTGACATAAATAACGCTTTTTGAACTACTGCTAGATTGATGCTGTATTTAATTTCCACTTTCATCCACTGATGAAGATAACATTTTCACTAAATAATGGAATGTTCCTTTTGAAACTGTTTCACAAATCATGATGACTTTTCGATATCCCTCTTTTGCAAAGCACAAATAGGCCTTCTCAAATTAATATCTTTCATGAAGTTTAAACTATCCATTTCAAACCCCTTTCCATATTTCGATGCTCAATTAGCTTTCATGAAGTACACCTATTTTGAGAAGCTCAAAATATCCTAAAAAAGGAACCATATTTCATTTTTCTTTTTAGGGACTTCGTGAAATCCTATCTTTCACTATGTTTAGAACAATTTTTTGATTATAACCTTCACAAATGACTTCAAATTCCACCTTCACCAACTAATTTCCAAACACAAAGACGTATAATTCTCATTGAGTATCTATTTTCTACATCATCATTTCTGAAGGGGGAAGCCACAAATTTTACAGCTCAGATCTTCACAAATCTTCACCACCTACAGCGCATTTTCTGGATCCATCTCCGCGATGCACCTCTATTCACGTATATC
Source organism: Viscum album (assembly GCA_963277665.1). NCBI lineage: Eukaryota > Viridiplantae > Streptophyta > Magnoliopsida > Santalales > Viscaceae > Viscum > Viscum album. The sequence goes on from OY728138.1 coordinate 158,269,202, forward strand.
CATTTTAAATGAAAATCACTCAGTCTTTACGGTGCCTATTGAAATCATGAATCCTTCAACAAACGACCATGCATAAATCTTTCACAGATTATGATCCTCTATTTTTTGAGAATCATGAAGCTTGTGGCCTTTACATAGACCTCATCTATAATTACTTTATCATTTGAAAAACAAAAATCTCAAACCCCATCTTCATGAAATTCATTCATTTTCCATATTTTGATGAGTACATTCAAAAATACACTTTTTGTTATGAAAACGAACCTCTTAATTTTGGACCCCAAGAACTTCAAAAACTCTGGAAACGACGCTCCCTTGAATTTGTTCTTTTGTACCATCTCTAGATGTTCTATACATTTGTAATGGTTCTATGTCAACATGGATTTTCAATTAAATCTCTGGAATTCGACAATTCACCATGCACAACTACATTTCCAACACACACAATCAACCAAAAAATGAGGCAATGTTTCCTTCAGATATTTTTACCAACAATCTCCCCCATTGTGTTTGTTGAAAACTCTTCTCATAACAACTCTCTACGCATTGATACCTCACTGAAGCCCCTTCCATCGTATACCAGCATTCTCCTCTTGATATTTAGATAGGAACCAATGATTTTCTCACCAGATACTCTAATCCAACCTGAGAAATGATTTACACGAGAAACATGATTATTATGAAAAGGTCATCAATGAATAAAATCATTTCCAACACTGATTGTTGACACCATATTGGTGACAGTAAATTTATTTCAACACAAACATCAGCTTTCATGATATCTAATATTGGATTGATCACATCAAGCAATGTCAAATTTAAAAATCCTACCCCCTTTCTTGTTTCTCACCAAATATCATTGCTCCACCTATCAGCTTCTCCCTAAGACATTGAATAAAAAACTTCTCCCATAATGATCCACACATTCTCCCCCTTGACTAGTCATATTTCATCCCCCTTTCCAACAAACCCACATGTCAATATTTTGTGTTATTCAATAGGGTGAAGACACATATCATTGCATTAGGGGAAAAAATACATACCTTAGGGAGAGGGGGAGTCAACATCAACACCATTTCAAGTGCTGGGAGTTGAATAGACTACCAGAACACTTAGATATCCCTCCCAATATTCCATGTGTAATGCCTTTGTCAGAATGTAACAACCTATAACTGGGTTGGCACATAGTCCAACTTCACATTCCCTTAATACAACTTATCCTTGATATAATGATATTTTATTTCAATGTTTATTTTCATTCAGTGATGGAATAGATTTTTTCTATGATTTACAACACTCGAATTATCACAATGAATTCTGATCAGAGACTTCACATCAATGCCCAAATCATCACACTGATTCTTCATCCATAATCACTATATGCATGCTTCAGTAGTAGAAATATACTCATATTATGTGGTTCTTGAGGAAAGTAAATCTTTTTCACTTTCATTGCCATGAAATGCATAGGCCATCAAGGCAGAAATCACATATCGATTTTGAATTCTCATCATATTCTAATCCTGAATATTATTCATCTATATATCCCAAAATCTCTAAAAGAGATTTTCCATTATACATCAAACTGAACACCGTGGATCCCTTAATATTCTAACGTATTATTTTCACCGAAATCATGTGTATTTACTCTGGATTTCATTGATATCAGTCTACATGGAATGTGGTGAAAACAATATCAGGTTGTATTACTGGTAGGGACAATAAACATCAAATAATCTACCTATATTTAGTGATATTAACTACCTTTTTGTCATTATCTTTTGATAAATTCTTCTAGCTAGCAACCAGTGTCATCATCCATTTATAATTTTCCTTTCCAAATCTTCTCAGAACATCCTTGGAATATTTGGATTGAGATAGAACTGTTTCATTACTTCCTTGTGTTGCCTGTAAACCAAGGAAAAATGTTATCTCTCCAATTATTGACCATTCAAAAGTGAAAATTTGACATCCATATTGAACACTTTGATCTTATGTCACACTGAAATATCTAGGAATAATATGATTGTCTCTATCATTGAAACTGATAAAAATGTCTCATCAACATCAATACCCTCTCTCTAGGAGTATCCCATGAACACCAAATGTTCTTTGTTTCAAATCACTATACCATATTCATTCATCATGTTAAAAAAAATCCATTTAGTCCCAATGAAATTGTCAACCATTGGCTGTGAAACAATCTACCATTTCTGATTCTTCTCAATCTGGATTATCTCTTCATTCATTTACTGAACCAAGTTTTAATTTTCAGCTGCATCGACAAATCATATATGTTCAACTAGAGATAAGATAGTTTTTTACTATAATGAAGTAATTATCCATGTCTGAACTGGTGATGTTTTCTCACTAAGGATATTCAGTATATCAATTTCAGCTTGATCTTTTAGATTCTTTGTCGGTACAAAATTAACTTCTTCTTGTTCATCAGCTATATCATTTTCTAGGTCATCATCTTGCACTTATATGAACCCTATGTTAAATTCCTCTTCTTCACATTCTTCATGAAACCATTCCCTGTGCTGTTGAATATTATTTCTATTTTCCTGAAGAGTGACATAGTTTCCCTCATCTACATTTCCTATCCTCTAGTTATTGAATTTTTATACTTTAAATTTTCATGAATATCCAACGAATATACCCTTATCCCCATGTGATTCAACTTTCCTATGATTTTCATTATTGAGAATGAAGAACGTACATAGAAATATTTGAAAATATTTCACTATTGAATAATTTCCATACCACATCTCATATGAATTCTTTCATACCTTTAGACACAATAGGGCCCTGTTAAAAATGTAGACGGATGTCAATAGTGTTTTTTCCAAAATTTTCTCTACTATGTATTTTTTAATAAATATTTTTCTATCCATGTTTTTTATGATCTGATTTTTCCACTCAACCACTCCATTAATCTCTGGAGTTCTCAATAAAGAATCATTATTACTTTTCCCATGTTTCTTGAGATAGTATTCCGTCGAATATTTGTGAATTCTGTACCATTATCATTACGAAACATCAAAATTTCGTCCCAACCATTTTTTATGATTACTTTGATATTATTTTATGTATCTAAACACATAGGACTTATAATAAATGACAAATACCAAATCCATTCTACTTTAGTCATCAATGAAAAGAGCGTAATACCCATTTCATTCAATGGATATTTGTGAGATATGGCCATAAAAATCCACATGCACCAATTTATGCACTCTTGTTGACTTCTTTTCATTTTATTTATACATACATTTAATTATCTTACCATATTGAAAGGAATATCACGTATGTGTTTGATCAAATGATAGATAACGGTGGTCAGTAGCTGCATCAACGGTCACTAACTATTCTAAGGATTGTTGCATAGATGACCTGGTCATATATACAATCGATTATTTCCTTCCCCTCACGAAAAAAGCATATATCTTCTTCTCCGCATACTAGGTAGATATTTTCATTTTTTTCCCTCAAGAACCGATACACCATATCTTACTTTGACTACACACTTTTTATTAGTACAAATTATTTAATACCATGAGTCACATAGTTGACTGACACTAATAAAATTATGACATAGACTTCCACTACTAAGACATTTTCACGTCTCAATTCATTGACCCTGGACATCGCTATTCCCAAGCCAATAATCCTCATACCTTCATCATTTCCCATTATTAAAACTCAATATTTTTAATATTTTATACCTGCTACAATATCCTTACTTCCAGTCACGTGGGTTTTCCAACCAATATCAAGGATATATACACCAGAACGGTCTGATGATTTAAGGTAAATTTATTCCACCATAGCTTTCTCATCATTCTTATTTTTGATCCATGTATTTGACCTCAAACATGGTGATGTTTTTAAAATATTTATCTTCCTTCCAGTGCGATGGACCAGCTTCATCTTGTATAGTTTCAAATCGATTATTCATTTTCAAATCCTCAGTTGGTTTTGATGATTTGATGCTCCTGAATAATTTGATTCTGCCTTGGCACATTCCTCTGCATCATTGATGTACAATATCTGGCCACATTCCAAAATTCTATGCACTAATAACAATGTCCCTAAAAGGATGTTCTATAATATCGAGCTCTTTCTGGCCGCCACTATTGTTCTTGTTCCCTTTGGAATATCTTATCTATGGAACACACATACAATGAATGTACCATATTTCAAAAAAATAACACCTTATATTGGGTGGATTCTTTCCTATCACTTATAAGATACATGATTCCCCTTGTAATCTCTAAATATATAGATTCTGCATTGATCTCAAATCAACATTCAATGTTTTAATGGGTGCTTATCATCTCACATCCATTTTCACAACCTTTTGTTTTTTCTCCAACCCCCACATCAGCCTTATCATCTGAACATAATTTATGCTACCTTTATATGGAACCACTATACTCAACTTTTAGCTTATTTGTTTTCTGAGTGACCTACTTTCCTGATTTAACAATATTAGCCAGGAATGTTTTTGATCCTTAATAATTTCAAAACACCAAAAAATTCTACTTCAAGTTATTAGATATTCTTGATTTCATATTTTATTATGTTATTAAAGTCATTGATCTCCCTATTCTCTTCTTAAAACATGATTCAATACTCACTTACTGATTCTATGTTTTCTAGTGTTGAAGACTGGCGTTTCTCAATTTCTTACATAAATATAAACTTCTATTCTTATTTCTATTGTATACCGAGTTGGGCATCACGAACTATATTATTTCCCTTATTAGTTATGGATCTCCAAAAATCTATCCCTTAATGAGCTGCTTTTAACTTAGCTAGCATATCCACTATTCATTCGACATCTTCTCCCTCACCAATGTCGATTTATTCCTTTTTCTGAGTACCAACGAGAATTTCTACCATAGAATTTTTTCCACGATAATTGATGTCTTCTATCTATTCAACCTCCTCAACGTCATAATTAATTGAACTATCACATTCATATGAAAAAAATCCTTATTCATAAAAAATTCATCTTGAAATGTTTTGGGCCTTTCACTCAGGCTGAAGGATTCTTCATGGAAATTTATACTATATCGACATCATCATCATCTAGGAAATTTTGTGAATACTCACCACAAGATAACCAAACTTTCAACATATAAAGTAGAAAATTGGACGTTTCCCTTAAAACATTCATTTTCCTCCTTGAATATTTGAGGAATGGAATGACATCACCTGATATGTCTCTTCTTCATCCTGAGAATTATTAATAGTGAGATTGTGAATGGGTTTTAATGCCACCTATTTGGCTTTTCCATCTTCCACAACATCATTATCATCATTTAGAATTTCATATTCTACAACAGTACTATGCAATTTATTCATTGTCAGTTCTTTTAGATCCTTATCTTACAAAACTGAAACCTTTGGATTAAAGTGAGGTTCAAGTTTCTTCAATATGTGCTTCAAAATCATCATGTCTTCAATTATATTACCAAGATCTCACATTTCATCAATTATAACATTCACCCTATCAAATAATGCATCTACAGACTAATTCGGGTTCATTTTAATATCTTAAAAATCCGTCCCCAACACCTGAAACAATGCACTTATGACCTTTGAATCTCTTTCATATATGTTCAAATGTTATTCCCACATGTAATGTGATGTTTTTCATGACATCAGCTTTGTATTGGTAGCATTGGACATGGATCACTTAATGAATCAATTCCCTTGAAGTCAGTATCCAATTCTCTTCACCCAGATTCCGATAATGCATCACTATTAATATCAACATTTATACAATGTATTACCGATGTAAAAATATCCATTCCCAAATATCGAAAGTAGTGATGCATCCAATTATGCCATAGATGAAAACTATTCCCTTTCAAGATAGGAACTCATTTATGATTGGATACATTTATTTGATAAGGAATCATTGATGTCAACCTTTACATATAATACCAATTGTTATGTCCACAAGGAAAGATACCCTAAGAGGGGAGGGGGTGAATTAGTGTATGAATGATTAAAAATATTACCCCTTTTATTTGGTTTCTTTGTAAGAAAAATATCTATTTTATCTCCTAACCATTATAGATTATAAAAAAATCGTAAAGAATGAACAATACATTCCAATTTTACTTGGTTCACCCGAACTTGGCTATGTCTAAGGCCTATACACTGAAAATGTTCTGATGTACCAAAACCACTAAATGAACACAGTTATTTACATGTTCGAAGCGGACTCATCGTCCATCCTAGTTTACAAACATTCACAATTGGTGAAATCACTGCTTTATCAACTGAAGTGAGGCCAATACTTCTTCAGAATAACCACTAACATTTTATAGATCTGTATGTCTATTCATTGTCACTAATGAATATATCCTCTGTTTTAGATAGATTCTCTATTTAGTTTAATGTTTCATCCAAATATGAATATCACTTTTTCACCAAACACTGGGAAATTCCTTTTGAAACTATTTCTCATATCACACTTTCATTTTGAAGCCTCTCTTTTGTGAAGGAGAAATTTTCCTTCACAATGAAACTTATTTCACAAAGCACAAGTTGTCCTTCCCAATACTATTTCCTTTTCACAAATATCACTTATTCTTCACAATGTACACCACTTTCGAAAATCCCAAACTATCCTCTATAATGTACACATGTTTCAGTTGGTGTTTTCGGGACATCGTGAAATCGTATATTTTTATATGTTTAGAACACTCAAATGGATTATAGCCTTTATGAATGACATTTAATACCTCCTTCGGGAGCACTTTTGAAAATATGGAGACTTAAAATTATTGTTGAGTCTCTCTTTTATTCCTCATTCATTTCTAAAGGGGGTTGCCTCATATTTGTAGGCTCAACTAATCATGAATCTCCACCACCTCTAGCTCAATTTTTGGATCTATCATCATGGTGCACCACTATATGAAAATATCCATTTTAAACGTAGAGCATACCATCTTTTCAATTCCTATAAAAATTGTTAATCCTTCCATCAATAAAAATAAATAACTCCTTCCCTGATTGGTAAGATCCATTTTATTTGAATCTCGAAGCTCATAGCCTTCATGAAGACCTCTACTACAATTCACTGCTCCATCAAAAGACACAAATCTCAAATCCTGTATTCTCAAAATTCCTACATTTGTAATATTCTAATGAGATCATAACGGAAATCCACTTTTTGTTATGAAACCCAAACCCCAATCTATGGACCAAAAAATGTGGAAAACACTGGAAAACAGAGCCATCATTTATATATTATTTTGTACCGCCTCTAGATCTTCTATTCCATTGTAATGGATATTTGTCAACATGGATTTTCAATGAAATCTCTGTAACATGAAAATTAACCATGCACACTTTCTTTTTCAACACACAAAACCAACCCAAAAATGATGAAATTTTACCATGATAGATTTTTTCAAATAATATCGCCTTTGGGTTTGTTGAAAACTATTCTCATAATAAAAATCTACACTTTGAAACCTCAATTAATCTCCTTCCATCACATACCATCATTCCCCCCTTTCAGTTTAGATAGGGGACAAAGATTTACTCACCACATTCTGTAAGCCCACATGAGAAATGCTCAGCATGAGAAACCAGAGTATTATGAAATTTTATTCAATGAATAACCTCATTTCTAACACAAAATTTTGATACCATACTGATACCAATAAATCACATTCATCATAATCCTCAGCTGTCATGATATCTAATCATGGATCAAATCACATCTGGCATCATCATATTTAAAAATCCTACCCCCTATCTCGTGGATCCCCCTATCTCGCTGCTCCACCCACCTGGTTCTCCTCAGGTCGCTGACTAAGTCATTTTATCCCATAAAGAGCCACACTTTGTCCCCCTTTACATGTCACAGTTTCTCACCCTTTTAAAAAACCCAAATGTCACTCCTTTGTGTTCATAAGAAGGGTGAAAACATAGATCATTTCATCATGGAAAAAATTAAATACCTCATAGAGAGGGGGAGTACACATCCTCACTTTTTCACGTGCGGGGAGTCAAAGGGACTCATAGATATAGTTTATGTCACTCAAAAGCTTCCTTGGGTATGTCTTTAGTCAGAATTTTGATAACTTGTAACTTTTTAGGCACATAGCCCTATATCACCAGGTCTGGCTCGACCTTAACCTTGATAGAATGTCATTTTATCTCAATGTTCATTTTCCTTGGGAAATGGACTAGATTTTTCTACGATTGATAGCACATGAATTATCACACTTTATTCAAATATGAGACTTCACTTAAATTCCCATATCATCATGCTGATACATCATCCACATTAACTATGTGCATTCTTGGGTGGCAGGAATATACTCAGAATCTGCAGTGCTCAATGAAATGCACTCTTGTCTATTGCTTATCCATGAAATACACATACCACCAAGATAGAAATCACATCCTCATATTGATTTATTGTCTTCTTCTAATCTGTAACAATCTATAACTATATATCCCAAAATATTTGGATGTGATTTATCATTTTTCATAAAAATGGAATCCACAATTCAATTAATATTCTAAATTATTCATTTCACTACAAGAATATGGCTTTCTTTATGATTTCATGATATCATGTATCTTGGAATGTAAATAAAACATTATCTGTCTTGGTGCGGTTAGGTAGAATAAACATCCAATAATATTCATATATTCTGTGATATTAACTACCTTTCCATCGTCATCTTTTGATAAATTCTTCCGAGTAGCAACCAGAGTCACCACCCCTTGTAATTATCCATTCCATATATTCTTATAATATCTTTGGAATATTTTTATTGTGTTATGAATGTGTCATTACATCCTTGTGTCACCTATAAACCATAGACAATTTTCAACACTCCAGTCATTAACATTTCGAACATACTTTTCACAAATTCAAATAACTATCAACATAATGCTTCATACGATCCAGAATATATTTTGTCATTGACACAAACCAACACCGTCATTCGTTGATTACTATCATTTTTTAGATGTAAATTTTAATAAAAAAACACCACTCTGAAACCCATGCTTCTTTAAATAATGATCAAGTCTCGAGTACCATGATTTTAGTGCTTGATTCATTCAATATAGAGATTTCATCAACTGAAAAACTTTTTTCCCATATTCATGACTGAGAAAACCATCTGGCTGCTCAATAAAAACATCCTACTTTAGACCAACATTCAAAAAATGATGATTTGATGTTCATATAGAAATCTTTGATCATTTGGTTCACTGCAATGTCTAGGAATAATCTAACTATATCTATCATTTCAACTAATGAAAATGCCTCATCAAAATAAATACCCTTTATCTGGGAGTATCCCTTTCACACTAGATATGGTGTGTTTTGAAACACTGTTCTTTATTCATTAATCTTGTTACAAATAACCCATTTAGTCCTGTGGAAATTATTACATGTGGGCCTTAAAACAGTCTCTCATTTTCGAATCTTGTTGAACTTGTTTATCTCATCATTCATTGCCTGATCCCATTATTCAACATCTACTGAATCAACAAAACAATTAGGTTCAACTTCAGATAAGAGACATATCAACAGAAATGACAAAATTATTTTTGTTTGAATAGGGGTTGTCGGGTCACCGATGATATTCTACAAATCAATTTCAGCTCAACCATTGGGATTCCTTTTAGATACAGAATGGACCTTTTCTTGTTCATCATTTGTATGCTTTTTTGAGCCCGCATTTTCAACTTCTGTTCCCCCTGTGTAACATTCATCTTTTTCAAATTCCTCAAGATATGGTTAACTGTGTTGTTTATTATTCTCTTCATTTTCCATAATAGTGAAATAATTTCCCTCAACTACATTTCCCAGCCTCTTTTTAGAGAATTAATATGCTTTAATTCTTCCTGAGTAGCCAATGAATATCCCCCCATCTCCACATTACACAACTTTCCAATGTTTTTTATTGTTTAGAATGATGCACTTATTGCCAAGTATTTGAAATTATATCACTTTTGGAGTTTTTCCATACCTCATCTCATATAGATTCTTTTCTACCTTTAGAAACCATAGGGACCTATAAGAAATATATATCGATATCAATACTTATTGTATCCAAAAATTTTAAGGTAGATCTTTTTCAGTAAGAAAAATTCTAGCAATGTTGTTGATGATTCGATTTATCTTCTAAATAACTCTACTATGAGGGATAGTTCTCACTGAAGAAACATGATTCTTTATCCCAAATTTCTCAATATAGTCTTCCACAACAGTATTTTTTAATTCCATACCATTATTTGTACGAAACATCAAATTTTTTCCCCAAGAATCCTTTTTTATTCCCTCTCATACTCATTAAAAAATATAAACACATCATACTTATGTGAAATGAATAATACTAATTACATTATTCTATATTCAACAATGAAAATAACATAACAACACTTTCTTTCAGTGGCCCTTGGTGATACATGTCCACAGACATCATCATGAACCAATTCAATCACTCATATTGACTTTATTTCACTTTCATTGATAAATGTATTTGACCTCACACTTAGCAATGTTTGAAAATATTTCTATTACTTATAGTATTATAGACCAGCTTCAACCGATATAACTGCATGTCAATTTTTCATTTTCAACTCACCTATTGGTTTATTGATTTGCTTCTTGTGAATATATTTATTCTTCCTTGTTTCATTCCTCTATATGGTTGATGTAAAACATCTAGCTATATACCCAATTTTTCCGCTCCAAAAATAGTATACCTAAAGGTATTTTCTATAATATAAATCTCTATTTGGATTCCACTATTTTTCATATGAGAATTGATATATCTTGGATATAGAACACACGTATTATGAATGTACCATCATTCGACAAAAATATAAACTGATATTATGTGCATTTTTTCATGTCCCTTCAACATTTCTAGTTTCCCCTTGGAATCTCTGAATATTCAAATTATTCTTTTTCCCAAATTAACAGTCAATCTTGGAATGAGAGCTTACAACCTGACTTCAATTTTCATATATTTTTTGTTTTTGGTCAATACCCACATTAGCGATAGCATTTTAATAGAATTGATACGTCCTTTCTATAGAACAACTATGCTTCAATTTTATCTTATTTGTATTCTGAGTGAAATTCATTACTAAAGTAACACTAGGATTAAAGAGTTTTTCTAGATCATTATCCATTTTCCACAAACCAAAACATCTCATTTAAGTTCTTCGATATGCTTGATTTGATCATTCTTTGTGTTAATCAAGCTGTCAATCTCCCTTTTCTATCCATCAACCTTGATTTTATACTCACTAACTGATTTTTTGTTCTCTGGGGTTGATGAATAGATTTTCTCATTTTCATCCATCAAATCAGACTTCTCATCTTCTTACAGCAGCATATAGTGTTTGGAATCATGAACTACTTTGTTGGATTTCTTTGATTGGGCTCTACCAACATCTATCACTTCAAGAGAAGATTCTAACTGAACATTCATTTCAACTCTTCCTTCAACTTTTTACACATCATCAATGTCGATTTATTCATTTTTCGTAGTACTATGATCAATATCCACAATATAATTTTATCCATGATCATTGCAGTTCTCTATCTCTTCACCCTCCTTTACCATAGACTCATCTGAACTGTCACATTCTTGTCAATGAATATTATTCTACTTAAAGAAATTTGTCTTGAACTGTTTCATTCCATTCACTTAGGTTGAAAAGAATATCTTGGGAATTTTAGATTCATCGATATCATCATCTTCTTGGATCTTTTTGGGAATCCTTTTTGTATGATAAACAACCATTTCACATCTAAAGCTGGAAAGTGGAATTTTCCCTTTATACATTCCTTTTATTCTTGAGATGATTCAATAGTGATATTCTTCATGTCTTTGAATTCCACCTCTTTTGATTTCCCCATTTCTAAAACATCATTATAATCATTTCTCATTTCATATGCAACAAGAGTAATATGCTTGTTATCCAATATCATCTCTTTCAGATCCTTATCATCCAAAATTGAAACATTTGGATTGATGTGAGGTGGATGTCTCTTCAAGATGCCCTTCACAAATAATTTTATCTTCGATGACATCACCATGTCAACACTTGTCTCCACTACAAATTTTTCCCTATCAAAAAATGCATTTATAGACTCATTCGAGTTCATTCTAAGATCTTCATATTCATTCAACAACACTTGCATATTTTCTTCCCAAACATTTGAATCCCATTTATATATGTTCAATGGTTTTTCCTATATGATATTTCATGTTTTTCAGGACATCACCTTCATATAGATAGCATTGGATAAGGCTCCACCTAAATCATTGATTCCCTTTGAATCTTCACCAATTTTTTTAGATAATTTTAGGATAATGCACCGCTATTAATAACAACAATTATACCGTGCATTTATCCTGTAAACACATCCACTACCATAGATAGAAATTAGTGTTCCATCAGATTAATTCATAGCTAAAAATTGATCCCTTAAAAGATTGGAATCCCTTTACGATTGGTGACATCCAATTGAGAGTGAAACACATATATTAACCATTCCCTCTAATACCAAATGTTAGTTCCACAAGGACAGATACCCTGATAGGGGGGGGGGAATCAAGGTATGATAGATTAAAACAACTACCCATTTAATCATGTTCCGTTTTTAGAAAAACACTTTTCACTACCCTTATCATTGTAGAGTATGAAAAAATATTAAAGCATGCATAGGACACAAAAATTTTAATCAGTTCACCCTCACTGGGATACATCCAAACCGCCTAAACTGAAAATGTCCCAGTGTACAAATCCACTAAAAACTAACTGATATTTACATCTTTGAAGTGGACTTGCTATCCCTCCTTGTTTAAAACCATTAACGATTTGAGAACTTACATCTCTCTCAATTGTTGTTAGATCGCTACTTCTTCAGAAGATCCACCCATAGTTTATAGACATGTTGGTCTCTTCATTATCACTAGTGGATACAACATTAGTTCTAGATAGATTCCCTAATGAAGTTCCACCTTTATCCATAGGTGAATATAACTTTTACAAAAAACACTAGTCAAGCCTTTTTGAAACTATTTCTCAAAAAATACTACCTTTTCCTAGAATCACTTTCACGAAGCACAAATAGGCCTTCACAAAGAACCTTCTTTCATAAAGACAAAACTGTCCTTCATGAATCTCTGGCATTTTCGCAAATCTCACTTAGCCTTCATGAGGTACACCACTTTCATTAATCTCAAACTAGCTTTCGGAAAGCTCACAGGTTTCAATAGAATTTTTTGATCCTTCATGAAATCCTTTCTTTCTCAATGCTAAGAACATTCAGTTTGGTTATAGAATTTGGGGATGACATCTAATAACACCTTTGTGAAATCTTTTATGAATTCAGAGACATAAAATTCTCATTGATTATCTCTTTTCTTCTTCATCATTTCTGAAGGTGTTTGCCTCATATTTATAGGCTCCCTCTTTGAGAAGCTCATCGACCTCTAGTACATTTTTCTGATCCCCCTTTGCGGAGAACATCTGTTCATGAAAATCCATTGATAATTAAAATCAATCCATCTTCATGGAACTTATCGAAATCGCAAAGCCTTCCGTCAATGACCACAAAGAACTCTGTCACCAATCATGATGATTCATTTTCTCATAATCACAAAGCTAATATACTTCATGAAGACCTTCACCAGAATTCATTACTCCATAGTGATACACAATGTGAAAAGACAATATTTTTGAAATCCATTCTATTTATATATTTTTATGATATCTTATAGGAAATACACCTTCATTTATGAAAACCAAACTCCAAATATTGACCACAAAAAGTTGGAAACTATAGAAAATAACACCACCTTGTATATGTTGTTTTTTAATGCCTTCAGATATTATATTATGTTTTAATGGTTCATTATTATGATTGATTTTAAATAAAATATTAGGAACATGGAAATTCACCATGTACACCTTCATTGTCAACAAACACAACCAACCCAAAAAAATGCTATAATGTTACCTTGAGAGACTTTTCCCAATAATTATAATATGAGGATACCTATGATTTTTCTTGTTGGAGATCATGTTTTCCAGAATATTACACATCTTCATGTGTATAAATTGGTAGTTAATTTGAGTAAGCTTTCTCCCATGATTGTTTGACCTTTCAATGCTTTAGATCATATTGGACACATGGAATATCAAATAACTGTTTACCCTAAATTGGATTGAATACAAGTCATTATTTATAAATTATAGATCAACCATTATCTTCATGTTGAGTCTCAAATTATTTATTGGGGAGAGATCTATATTGATGATGATGTGACCTATGGGGAATGGCCAGTGGATATCTAGGATTTCCAATAGATGTTTTTGGATGGGCATGTTATTCCCATTGACCATATATTATGGTGGAAATATGTAGTATTGGAGATTTCATTTGAATGTGGGTTATAGATATGTGATTATTACACAAATCTATTTTACGTTTTTTATCTATCATTTAGATATACTAATTGTGAATTTTTCCACTTTAAATGGTTTTTTAGATGGTTTCCTCTTTCTTGATGCATGTTTTATTCGAAACATTTCTATTATTTGAGAGGTATATATTTTAAGAGTGTTTTTATGACATGGTTGTTTATATTGTATGGTTTTGTTCTTGGATTCTCTAATATAGTTTGTTGAGCACTGGTGATGTTAGGATTCTTATGATTTACCTCATGGGTTGGTTTTTCAGACAACCCATTTTCATTTTTTTCTCTACACGTTGATTTTATTTTCTCAAGGATTAGAATTGTTTGATAGGTATTTGATGTAATTTCCATGATCCAATTATCCATTTTGATTATGTATTAGAGTGATGTAGGATTATAATAGATATTTTAACTAATTTTTTGATGATATAGGGGATGTAAAACTAAAAAATTATATTTTAGGGGATTCTATGGTGTAGATATTAGGCATGCACTATAATCATTGTCACTATGGAATGGAGCATTGGGTTACACTATAGTATCATGAGGTGGATATCTTGAATTGATGGGTATCTATGGTGTGATCTTAGGACATAAAAATAATTTCTCAAGAGTAGAAATATTTATCTACTACAATTTTAATCTTATTTATGACATGAAGGAATGCTACAATGTAATCATTTTGTTCGGGGTCGATTGGTTGCAGTGTGGAGGGCCCGACTCAAGAATAGTCATATTTATGAAATGTAGGATCTACACCATATCTTTTTACCATGATTCATGGACTTTGTTGGATCATATATTCTTCGGAATGGTCTAATGTGCTTCACCCCAACCCATCATATTTTATCTAGTTCCTTGGTGTGGTCAAGGGGGTTGTACTATGGTATTATGTTTTGCTGAAGGCCTATATATATCTAAACCACTTATGAAAAAATATTTATTACACGTTTATCTATATAAAAATAGGTTCTCAAGAGTTTCATTTGAATCCATTGAACCCCCTTTTTGATAATAATCAATCCCCTTATTCCCATGATCAATCTGTGTGTATACAAGGAGTGTTTTACCTTTTTTTGTGACGTTATTTCATGGATCGGTGTCATACCGTCCACTTATTTATTTCCATGATATATAGGTTGATATTAATTATTCAAATGTATTTTTATGATTTAGTTTTTAGTGAATTTGTTGCATTACATCCTTGGTGGATCTCAATTTCATATAGGAGATGTGAATGGAGATCCACGTCAATATCTTGTTCTATTCATAGAATGTTGAAGGCTTGAGTTAGGGGGTTCATTTCCCATTTTATTTTTATTTTTTATATACTAATGTTTTCATGGTTTATTAATTTATATGATAATAGAATAAACTATAAAAAATATTAAACAGATTACAAAATGAATAGTGTTTATGGTTTTCAATCGCAAGTTTTTCTTCTCTCCATGACAATGGATTACTTATTGATTTAAAATATAGTGTGATATCAATGTTATTATTGTTGAAAAATTATTTTATTAATTTTTTTAATGTTAAATTGAAGAAAAAGGTTTAATAATATAAAATTGAATTTTTTTTGTTCACTAAAGAATTAAAATATTCATGTCTAATATGACCTTATTTTTTATAATTTTGAACAAAAACCATCACCCTAAGCTTATGTTTAGATGAATTTGTTCATCCATCAGTTAATATAAATTAATTATAAACATTACGTTTCAAGTTTTTTCAATAATAATAATAATAAATAGGGATGATATATAAGGATATTCCTTCCTCATTTTGTTTTTAAATTTGGATAATTAATTGAAACAATGTTTAAATAATTTCGATAAATCTTTATAGATGATCTCATAGAATGCTTATTGTTGTAAAATGAAGAAATTTAATCCTTCAATTGAAGATGGAATACAACAAATTATTTTGTAAATATAAATATTTGGGGTTGTGAGAGGCCATTTTTTTGAAAAGGTTGGATACCTTATTTTTATATCATATATTCTCAAATAATATTGTCTATTGTTGTGCTCCCTTCTATAATTCTTCTAGATGAGAGCTATCCTATAAAATTTTATGCGAGCTTAAGATGACTATTGGTTGAAGAGATATGAGAGGGGAGTCCTAGTCATACTGATATTGTTGACGCCTATAATAGAAGGAAATATAGTGATATACATGTTTATTTTAAAAAAGGAACTATTTGACCTAATAGACTATAGATGTGATTATACATTGATGTCCTGAAGTATTATTCTTTCTTGTAATATAATTAATTTAATGGTAGAATTGAATAGTTTCCTATTTATCATCATTCCTTTCCCATTACATAATGATGTTGGTTGTTCATGGTTATTGTTTCGCACGGAATCCGGGGATGACCTCCTTGACGGGAGATTCAAACGTTTCGATCGGTTTCTAACGGGTTTGTATGTAGAACCGGAAACATCCAATGATTCCACATCCGTTTGGACCTACTTTCCAAAGGCATGCGCTCATTAGCTTGTGGACTAATGAGGCTTAGGAATTTGCATTGGTCGAGAGGATGGGAGGTCGGACTCATCACACCTTTTTGAGGGAAATTATTGTCTACTCCGGGACTCTCTTTATAGATTTAAGTTATGTTCGTGAATCCTTATTATATTACCAAGTATAAAAATGAGCTTTTCTTTAGTTTTAACAATCAATGATTAAATATGCAAAAAAAATTAGAGAATCTTATATATATATTCGAGGTTCTTCATCAATAGAGAATCATCTATATCTGTTTAGAGATTCTTGGTCAATGGTATCCTCAAAACATTTATATAAAAGTCTCTTGGTCATTATGATGACCAGGCTGGTTTTAAAAGCCACTCAGTGGGGCACTTGAAGTTTATCGTCATTCAGAAGGACATTGATTATTTAAAAGTTGGGATCGAACCAATAAATGGGCTACCTACGTATCCTTTGTTTTGGAAAAGGAATCAGAACCCACGTAGTTCGAGTTATGGAGTATGATGTTTATGATTGATGGCTCAAAGATGAATGTCATAATTACTTTTACACTCAAAGATCACGTGAGTCATGCTCGGTGTGAGAAACAAGAGGTATTGATAAAAATTTAGACAATTGTTCCATGAAAGATGCAATCATAAGAATTTTTTTGGGGCTTATGTATGGATGACTGCCCAGATAGATGAAGGTTTAGGATTTACTTTTAGGGAGAAAATCCATGAACAGGGTCCATAAAGTTATATGTGCTTCATGGAGATTTGAATACTCTAATCTTGGGGCTTACTCTTAAGGAGGATGCCCAAGTTAGGAGGGGACTTATGATTGGGTTTTACTCCTGAAAAGGAAACCCAAATCAAAGGTAAATTATGACTGGTTAAGAGAAATTTAAGTGGACTTGGGGCTTATTCCTGAAAAGGAGACCCAAGGTTATGACTGAGTCTTATTCCTGAAAAGGAGACCCAGGATAAGGGACATGGGGATTACTCTTGAAAAGGAAGCCCAAGATTATGACTGAGTCTTATTCCTGAAAAAGGAGACCCGGGTTAGGGAACTTGGGGATTATTCTTTAAAAGGAAGCCCAAGGTTATGACTGAGTCTTATTCCTGAAAAAGGAGACCCAGGTTAAGGATTAAGGTTTGGGGATTACTCCTGAGGAGGATGCCCATATTTGAGGTTGGGGCTTATTCATAAGAAAGATGCCCAAGATTAAAGGACTTGATTGGGGCTTACTCCTGAGGAGGATTCCCAAGATTGGGAACTTTAAGAATTTGGGGCTTACTCCTGAGGAAGATGCCCAGATTAAAGGTTTTATAACTGGGGATTATTCCTGAAAAGGAGACCCAGGTTAAGATTCTCTCATCGTAAAGGATGAGGTTTAATGAATGAACTCTATGTATTTTAGTGACATAAGGATATTTAAATCACTAGACATTGATAGAGATTCCACAGAATTCCTTTCAGATAAGAAAGTCAAATCAAGAAATCATGCCATAAATGGATTTGAAGAGTGTCTTGAAGACTGACTCTTGAAAAGGAAAGGTGAAATGGCTTAAGAGGGGTAAAAATGGGAAAGATGGGCACCAAAAAAGATAGGGGCGCGCAAGTCTTGAAAGGCGCGCAAGTCTTCCGTGGGCGCGCAAGTGTTGGTCACGCAGGTATACCTGCGCGACACATAGTGTACTTGCGCGACTTTCAGCCATCAATGAAATACTTGAGCGACTCTTTTTTAAACCTTTTAGAATGTTCTTGAGGTTCTTCCAGAAAGGGGACGCGCAAGTTATATTGAAGGAAATAAGTCGGCGCGCAAGTGTTTGATAAGTTTCAACACTTACGCCTTCCTTCTTCTCTTTAGATCTTCCGTTCTAGGTAAGAAATTACCTTAGAAGTGTTCCGGAAGCTTTGAGAAGAGACTTGGGCGTCGAGAGCATCAATCTGAGTTTCTAAAAAAAGATCCTCCCGAATGGGGGGCCCACAGGGTCTATTTATAGGCAAAAGAAGACCCCGGGTGGTTACCGGGCGGTTACAAATTAGGTCGCGCAAGTCACCTGCGCGACCAAGGGTGTCGCGCAAGTGTACTTGCGCGCCAGTTAGATAACCTGCACGGTGATGCTGCTGTTGATCCTTTCTTCCTTCCTTTGTTGATTTTTGATGTTTTCTTCAAAGGATGAATCACTTTGAGATCAGATATTCCCTTTTCCGATCTTTAGATTCTGTGACGAAAGGAGCGTCAACAAAAGTCCCCCCTCAGAGTTGGATCCGGAGAAAAATGAGGATTTGACTCTGAGGAAATCGAATCCTTTCAAAGGATAAGGGAGGGCGCGCAAGTCTTTTAGTGCACAGAGGGCGGCGCGCAAGTCTGCGTCGCGCAGGCCTTTAGGCGTTCTGGGTGTGGCGCGCAGGTAGGCTTCCTGGCCTATAAATACACGGCCTCACCTCCGTACAAGTATCCGGATTTCCGGACTTCATCCCTTCTTGAGCTCTCGCCGCGCAGGTCACCTAAGCCGCGCAAGTCTCTTTTCCATTGTTCCCTCGCTGTCGCGCTCCTGTAAAGGTATTCATACTTGCGCGGTTTTTACTTGCGCGTCAAAAACTAGCACGGCACACGAAATACTTGCGCGTCTTTGTTTAGACTTGCGCGACTTAATGCCTTGGCCATTTTTTTCCGAATTTTTTCACTAATTTTAAAAAAATAAACCCATTTAAGAGTTAAAGTTTTTCAACTTTTGTACAGATTCAATTGCTCCTAAGGGAATTGCAACGGCTGATGAACTAGCTAGCAAGAGGATTGATGACATGATGAACATTATTGGCCATGATTACTATGATATCTGCGACAACACTTTCCCAGATTTGGATAAGTACTTGAATAAATATCATCTTAATTTCCCACAGAGCATCTACCTGTCTCTGTGTGTTCATGGTCATCTGCAAGGAGTCAATGTTCCAAATGCAGACAATTATACACCTAAGATGCAGCTGCACTGCTACTTCTCTATTTCGGTTATGCTGTGTATTAAGAGTAACAACAATGGTGTGAACTTTCAAATTCTTCCTCCATGTCATTCCCTTGCAGATATGAAAATGGAAAATCCATGGGCTGAAATGTTTTCTACTAATGGTTGGTGGAGAGAAGACAAACATGATATTAGAGCAATGTCTGAAAAGAGTACTCTCTCCAAATGGATCTTTACTTCCAATGCTCCATTCTCAAATCCATGTATCCATCTTCCATGTCTCTTAGACAGAAACAGAGTCACTGTTTGATCAGCAAAAAATTTTCTCAAAACGCATTCAAGAACATCCTTTTACAATTGTTCCACGAAGAGCTGGTATCACTGCATCTCTTATTGTATCCAGTTGAATGAATTAATTCTAGGTGGTTGCTAATGAAGATCGGGATGCCGTAAATCAAATGAAGTGGTATGTTGAAAGCCTCTTGTAATTCTTGAAAGAAGAGAAGAGACTCCAGTTTGTGGATGTCCTTCTAACTCTTGTGTATCAATGAAAAACACTTTTGTCTTCAATCATTTGTACCTGCATTCTTCCATTACCTGCTTCAAATTTTCTTAAGCCAATGGGCTTAGTAATCATAGTTTGATTTTTACTAGGATTATTACAAATAACCCTACAAACTTTGAATCTTTTAACTGCTCAATATTACCTAAATCATACAAAAAATGTATATTTAGTGAGTTGGAACTTGACTTTTATTCAGAGTTCCTTTGTCTTTTGTGTGGGCAGTTTAAAGTCATGCATGCCGGACATAAAGGGGCTAATGTTTAAGGTCGAAATAGCTTTGACCGAAATTGATTAAAAATGGATTCAATTCCTTGATAATTTATCTGAAAACATATTACCATACTCAAGTATGAGGGAGAAAATGTAAACTATGGCTTAAGAATATTTGAATCTGAGGAATGATATGAAAAAAGAGCTAAAAAGCATTAGAAGAAGTAGTTTCCAAGAATGAAGTTACTATTATTTAACAAAACCCGTTAGGGGGTTGAAATATGAAGGGCCACCTATGGGCATTGGCTGCATGGTCAAATAAAATAGAATCTTTTGGCTGACAAGTCTGTTATGTGGACTGTTTATGCATGGCCACCTATGGGCACGTGCTGCATAGTCAGGCAAAAGAACTCCCAGAAATTTACTTTCCTAGTGCTAAAAGCCAGTGAATGTTTATGGAGATTCAAATTTTCTAAAGCATAGAGTTTGTTGTATGGAAAGAGGTACTTGAATATGGAGAAGATATTTCCAAACAAGAATATCGAATAACTGGATGAATATCACTCCTACGAAGGTCTGACCCAAACATAGGGAAGAAGAATAAACCATAGACTTGAATACTTTCAGATCATGAAAAAGGATATGGGACAAATATGTTAAGGATGGCTATTTTTTTGCGGATCCCTACATATTGTTGTTTAAGAAAAATAAGGACAAAAGAGGCATTCTTCCCAAGAATGAAGTTACTATTATTTAACAAATCCCGTTAGGGGGTTGAAATATGCAGGGCCACCTATGGGCATTGGCTGAATGGTCAAATGAATAACATCTTTTGGCTGACAAGTCTGTTATGTGGACTGTTTATGCAAGGCCACCTATGGGCACGTGCTGCATAGTCAGGAAAAAGAATTCTCAGAAGTTTGACATTTTTGTGACTAGAAGTCATGAAAAGGGTTATGAAGATCTGAAAATATTTAAGGTTAGGATTATAACACATAAAGATGGGTATTGTCCAATGTATATAGAGATACATAGGTCAATGAAAATCATAATCATGTTGTGGCTGGGTCCTGAATTGAAACTTGGAATTCACTACGTATCTCATAAGAATGAGAATCAAGCCATACATAGTTCTTGAAATGCATTTTAACGCCGTGCAGGACGAAAGTATGAGTGATCTTAGTTTAGGGTCATAGAATTCGGACCATAATAATGAATACACAGTGTGTGTTTTCATGAGGACTTTTCAGCCAAGGGACTGAAAGTGAAATTTGGGGTTAGGCCCAAAAGACTTGGGACTGGATTCGAGGGACACTCGAATGTTCCTACGTATCCCATAAGGATGGGAATCATGTCCACGTAGTTCTAGAACTACCCTTTGTACAAATTTGGTTCGTACATGTGAAAGGTGAAAGGGGACTTTAGTGCAATGATGGTTTAACCTGAGATAAAAAGTTTAGGCATTACCATGTATGCACGTAGTCTTTTGAAAATGAAACATGATTTTTTTTAAAAAAAATCAATGTCAAAAATGGTTCCTTCTCAAATGAGGAAATCAAATAATATTGTAGTTTATTGTCATACCGGACAAAAGTGTTGTACAGTTTAACGTCATATAACAAGAACGAAAGTGAATCAATGTAAAGATATTGATTCCAGAGGCGGTTTCACAAATCAACATCATATGAGGTTGTGGTGAACCGATGTGAAGAGATTGTTTTTGGGCTTGAACCCTGGGAGGTTGCCTACATACCCAGCCTGGAGGGCGAGGATCAAAGTCCGTGTAGTTCAATTAAAGAATGAATTAATGATCAAGTTGTTCTTGTGGACAATGATCTAATAAAAAAAATAATGTTGGGACTTACACATGGTTAGTGGCCCAAAGGGAGTGTTATGGTTGATGTTCGCTCTAAGCTCACGTGAGTCATACTCGGTGTGAGAAACAAGAGGTAATAACAACCTTAACGATGTACAGATTAATGTCATGTAGGACATAAAAAAGGGACTATGCAGTTTAAAGTCTTGCAGTTAGGACTATTGGTGCTGCACAGTTTAGTGTCATGTAGCAGGGACAAAATACAGTTTAATGTCATGTAGGACCTATCTAGGATTTTCTGTACAGTTTAGCGTCATGTAGTTAAGACGATGGGGATAAAATAGTTTAACGTCATATTGGACGAAAGGGGGACTGTGCAGTTTAATGTCATGCCGTAAGGACAAAACAACACACCATTTCTGTCATGTTGGACGAAAGTGTGAATAGTTTAAGGTCATATGCATGGACCGTGGATGGTGTAGTTTAATGTCATGCTGGACCTTTGATGATTATATAATTTAACGTCTTTTCGGATGTGAGGGACTTTTATACAGTTTAGTGCCATGTAGTTTAGGACGTCACAGTTTAACGTCTTGCTGGACTTAAGGGATTTGCAAATAGTTTATGGTCATATACATGGACCAGGGATGATGCAGTTTAAGGTCATGCTGGACGGTTTAGGGAACTTTTTCACAGTTTAATGTCGTGTGGGACGAAGTTGCAGTTTAAAGTCATACTGGACCATTGCTGTATAGTTTAACGTCATATAGCAAGGAAGAACTGGTGCTGTACAGTTTAAAGTCATGTAGCTAGGACTAAGGTGAACCAATATGAGGATATCAGTTCTGGGGACTTTTTACAGTTTAACATCATGCTGGACGATGAAAGTGCCACACAGTTTAATGTCATGTTGCTAGGACACAATATAGTTTAATGTCATGTCGGACAAAATATAGGATCTTCTGTACAGTTTAATGTCATGTAGATAGGACATAATAACAGTTTAATGTCATGTAGGACAATTTATAGTTTAATGTCATCTCGGACATTGAAGGTGACACAGTTTAACGTCATGTTGGACGAAGTTGCAGTTTAAGGTCATACTGGACCATTGCTGTATGAACAAATTGTAAGAGTCTTGGTTCTGGGAACAATATTTTGTGTTTATACAAAATACTTCTTCAGAAATTTGGCATTAGTTGGAGTCGTGATGTGTTCTCCATCCATTCAGATCAGAGAATACGCTCCATTGGAGTAGACCATATGTATTGAATAAGGTCCTTCCCATTTTGGTTCAAGCTTGGGAGGCTTCTTTCCTGGTATCATTGGTGCTCTGAGAACCAACACCAATTCTCCCTGAATGAATGAACGAAGATGAACTTTTTTGTTAAAAGCTCGTGCTATCCGATTCTGATAGATTTCCAAGTGGTGCAAAGTGCACAATCTTTTCTCATCTAACTGTTCCAATTCATTCAACCACTTTTGGGATTGCTCATCTGTTGATAACTGATCAAAAATGGCTATTCTGAGTGAGGGCAATTGAACTTCAATTGGCAAGACTGCTTCTGTTCCATATACCAATGAATATGGAGTAGACCGCGTTGCATTGCGAGTGGTAGTCCGATAAGCCCATAAAGCATGAAAGAGTTTATCAGGCCAGGACCTCTTATCTTTATCCACCATCTTTTGCAGTATATTTGAAAGAGTCTTGTTGAAGGCCTCTATCTGGCCATTAGCCGCTGCATGATATCGAGATGAATGGTTGGACTTAATGTTTTATTCTTGATACAATTTCGTTACCTCAGAAGAACATAAATTGGTGCCGTTGTCCGTCAATATGGTATGAGGGACATCAAATCTAGTAATGATGTTAGACTTGATGAAGCTAACAATGCATTTAGAACTGACTTCTTTGAGAGGTACTGCCTCTGCCCATTTGGAAAAGAAATCAGTAGTAGTAAAAATGTACTTAAACTGCTTGGCCGTAGCTGAAGGGTAAGGTCCCACCACATCCATTCCCCATGTGGAAAATGGCCATGAGTATTTAGCTGTATGAAGCAACTCTGGAGGTTGATGAATGAAGTTGGCATATACTTGGCATGAATGGCACTTCTTTGTGAAATTAACACAATCTTGTATCATTTAAGGCCAGAAGTATCCAAGCCTTCGAATTTGATCAGACAATCTATGTCCATACTGGTGGGCACCACAGACTCCTACATGCACTTCTTTTATGACAGCCATTGTCTCTTCACCATCAATACATCTGAAGAGAACTCCATCAAAACCACGTTTGTAGAGAATTTTCTCGAGGTGGTTTGGACCATCATAAAGAGTAAAATTGACCACACGTCGCCAAATTTGTTCTTTCTCGGCTCTATCAGGTGGAAGTGTTCCATTTTGAAGGTATTCCTTGATAGGTGTCATCCATCCTGTAGTATGACCATACGGTTCAGGAATGGGACTAATTTCATTAATTTCCTCTGTTCTGACTTGAACATAAGGTGAAATTGCACGACGGTGGGCAATACAGATGGTTGTCTCGTCCCGATTTGGATCTGCTAAAGCTGTGGCTATATTAGCCAGTGCATCAGCTTGAGCATTTTGCGATCTTGGGACATAAGAAAATGTTGGTTCTGAAGGGAATTCCGACATTAACTCTCTGACGTAATCATACAAAGGGATTAATTCTTCTTTTCTGATGGCATAATCCCCATTGACTTGTTTGATTACCAGGTCTGAATCACCTTTCACCTTTAAGTGATTCACTTGTGCTTGAAGCGCTAACTCCAAGCCTGTAATGAGAGCTTGGTATTCAGCTTCATTATTGGTACCACCTTCCCACAACAAAAAGGAATAAGGTATTACTGCCTTATCTGGAGAAATGAGCACAATTCCTAAACAAACTTTGTTGAATTTAGGATTTTCCATTTTCTTCCCTGTTGGACTTCTAGAAGCACCATCAAAATACATTTCCCATGTTTGAGGACTCTCTTGAATATAGAAAACTTCCTCATCAGGGAGTTCGATATCTGAATACGTGTCTTCCACTGAAGGATGTTCAGCCAGGAAATCAGCCATAGCTTGGCCCTTAATTGCCTTTTGAGACACATACTGAATGTCGAACTGCTGTAGAATAACTGCCCATCTTGCCAAACGTCCTGTAAGCATTGGAAGACTAAGGATGAATTTGAGTGGATTATTACGAGATACCAATTGGACTTCGTGATGTTGCAGGTAGTGTCTCAGTTTTTGAACTGCAAAGATTAATGCTAGGCAGCACTTTTCAATACTCGAATACGGGGTTTCTGCTTCAAGCATAGTTCTACTGACATAGTAGAGACTATTTTCATTCCCAGCATCATTCTTTTGAGCGAGAAAGGCACCCAATGATCGCTGTAAAGATGTCACATAGAGGATAAGAGGCCTACCCTCAACAGGTGGAATGAGTACTGGTGGACTCAAGACGTATTTCTTGAGAACATCAAATGCTTCTTGACATTCTTCAGTCCACTGGTAAGTGACTCCTTTCTTCAATAATTTGGTAAAGGGTAAACTTTTGCCTGCCAAATTGGCGATGAAACGCCGAATATAGGCTAAGTGTCCTTGAAGTCCTCTTAATTCTTTCAAATTCTGAGGAGGTGACATACCATGGATTGATTTGGTCTTCTCAGGATCGACTTCAATACCACGATGGCGTACAACAAAGCCGAGGAATTTTCCTGAGGTTACCCCAAAAGCACATTTTAAGGGGTTCATCTTCAAATTATGTTGACGAAGCTTGTGGAATACGACTTCCAAATCAGCCAAGTGATCAAAACGTTGTTTGGATTTAACCACCAAATCATCTACATAGCATTCAACAAATTTCCTTAGAAAAGGTTTGAAGATACGATGCATGGCGCGTTGATATGTTTCACCTGCATTCTTTAAACCAAAGGGAATCACCCGGTAACAAAACAAACCTTGAGGAGCTCTGAAGGCTGTATATTCCTCATCTTCTGGGGCCATTCGGATCTGATTATATCCAGAATATCCATCCATGAAAGAAAGTACTTCATAGCCAGTTGTCGCATCAATTAAGAGTTCTGTAATCGGAACTGGGAAATCATCTTTAGGACAATACCGATTAAGATCTCTGAAATCGATGCAAACCCTAATTTGTCCGTTCTTCTTCTTTACAGGGACAATATTAGCCAACCACTTGGGATATTGAACTACTCTGACGAAGTTAGCTTTGATAAGTTTATCCACTTCAGCCTCGATTTTGGAAGCATAGGTTGGGTGTGTTCTTCTCGCGGTTTTCTTGAATCCTCGATGTTCTTTTGGCAAACCCAAATGATGGGTGGAAACATCAGGATCAAGGCCAGGCATCTCTGTATAATTCCAAGCAAAAATATCTTTATTTTTCTTTAGAAAAGAGATATACATCTCTTGTTCTTCAAGGGTCATGGCCGCACTAATTAAAGTGGGGTGTGGATCTTTCTCTGTACCCAGATTTACTTCTCTGAGTTCATCCACAGTGGTAGAGATAACCTCTTCAAATGCTGGAGGAGCATCTCTAAGATCATCCTCTTCCTCTTCATCATGTGTTATTTCTTCTGTTTCTACTTGCAAAGTAGATGAAAAAACGAAATTCTCATGATCATAAGAGATGTCAAAATTTTCACATTTTGAAGAAGAAGCTTCCATTTCCGACCCTATTGATGATAAAGGGTCTTCTTTGGGAAATAAAGAGGAGATGATGGATTCAGAATCGACATCAATATTCACCTCTGGTGTTGCTATAACTTCTTCAGGCCTGATTAGCGAAGTATAGACTTGTTGGATTTCAGCAGACGAAATGAAAACGTCACCACTTATGCTTTCATCACTGCTTGGTAAGTTACCAATTTCTCCCATGTTTTCTGGCTCGATTGCCGTAATTGACATTATGGATCTTTCCATAAGAGTATTTTCATTTGGGCCTATTTCTTCAATTTGACTGATAGGTAACACATAATCTGTACTCAAATGTGAAAATGGATTTATTGTAATTTTTTCCAAACCATATGGAGCATTAACTTTGGTAATTTCCTTCATTGTAGATTTTTCTCTTCCCTTCATGTGATAAAATTCCGCCTCAATGTATTGAGACTCACATGTGTTGAACGAGGCCTTATCACCATACAATGTTCCAACTTGACCATCGAAACAGTATTTGAGACATTGATGGTATGATGACAGAATAGCTGCATGCTGATGTAGCCAGGGTCTTCCAAGCAAGATATTGAAAGCTGAGTCTTGATGAACAATCATGAAATCAGAATTGGAAACAAGATCTCCAAACTGAGTTCTGAGCGTAACTTCTCCCAGTGGTTCTTGTTCATTTTTATCATATCCTTGCAACATCATGGTAGAAGGAGATAAATCAGATTCCGTGAGGCCCAATCGACGAAGTGTGCGAATGGGCATGAGGTTGACTCCTGAACCATTGTCAATGAAAGCTCTTTGAACATCTATACTATTGACTTTTCCAGATAAGTACAAAGGTTTTATGTGCCCATGCACAACATCACCTTCATCTTTATCAGTAAAAGATATCACTGCATGGCATTCTGCATTATTATTCTCTATGTGGTAGATTTCAGCTGCAACAATTTCATCTTCAAACTCCTGAGGACTTGACAAAGCTTTGATGAGTGCTTCCCGAAGATCTCTTGACAGATTCAAAGCATCCAAAATTGATAACTTGGCTGGTACTTGGGCCAAGTGTTTCAATATATCATATTTTTGATCTAGAGGTCTGCGTTTCCCAATAGGAATATGTGGTTTAGCAGGTACCTTGGAAGCAGATGCTTTGGAAGCTGATGCATCTGGTATTGAAGCTGGTAACATCCTTGGTTTTGGAAGATTAGACTGATTAGATCCATTTACTTGTTGAAATAAAGAAGATGGAACCTTTAATCGGTCTTCCAAAATAACTGTGCCAAAGCTGAGTTGGCCATTGGCAGAAGAACTTGCTTGTTCTTTTTGAGCTCGCTGAAGGGATCTACCACGAGTTTCTGCTGCATATACAGTGCTAGCAGGGGTAGAATTAGAGTAGTGGCTTCGGAAAGATCCACGTCTTCCCCTATATCCTGAACCTCTAGAACTTCCTCGGGTTCCCTTATTTGATACAGGGAATTCAGGCTCATCAAGACTGGAATATGAATATGTTAATTGAATCATATTAACAGAACCAAAGATTAACTCTTCGTCTGATAAAGACTCTGCCTGGTTAGCCTGTTTAGGCTGTG
Source organism: Viscum album (assembly GCA_963277665.1). NCBI lineage: Eukaryota > Viridiplantae > Streptophyta > Magnoliopsida > Santalales > Viscaceae > Viscum > Viscum album. Next base: position 158,298,019 of record OY728138.1, read on the forward strand.
CCGTTTGGTGGGACGGTGCCCGTGGCTTTGAAGTAGATGGCATGAAATCTGCCAGAGTCAAAGACAATTTAGGCTTTGATACATACTCATCTTCTCCTGATTCCTCTTTCTTCTTTGAATTGCGCTGCCCTTTTGAGGATTTGTCTTTTGATGGAGGCTTTACTGCAGATTTTGTAGGATACACAATTGGCTTTTTCAATTGTGTTTGCAAAATGGAATGGGTCCGATTGATTGTATTTCTGACCATCCAATCATCATATTTTTTCGCAGTTTTGCTTTTGACTTCCTGCCACTCGCCTCCTTCCTCTGGATCTGTAGCGGTAATACACGCTACATAAGCTGAAGAACCCTTCAATTTGACTTGTCCCAAGTCGACCATCTTTTGCATGAGGTCTTTAAAGACAAAACACTCCTGGATTTGATGAAAGGAACAATAATTGGAACGGTCTTCATCTCCTTCCTTGTTTGGCCTCTTCGGCACTGGTAATTGAACCAAATTATTTTCCATCGCTGAAATGAAGTAACCAGGAAGTTGCTCACTTCGGAAAGAGTATGTTTTACTCTTCATATCCTCAAATTGTTTTCGTCGTTGATCTTTTTGATCATTTGGAAGAAACAGCCTTTTTTGTTGGCGTTCAGGAGGTGGAGCCCTTCGAGAAGATGAAGGTTTTGAAGTAGAAATAGGTACAGGTGCCTGTTTAAGCATAACTGTAGCAGTTTCTGCTTTACCCATTCTTCTTCCTGGAGCTGATGGAATTACACGAGATTTAACCTTAGCCTATATAAGGGAATCTTCAATCTGTTGAGCGATTGAAGTAAGGTCTCGAAACCCTCCTGTGTATTTCACAGGGATCAATGGCGTGCGTAATTCGTCATGCAAATTTGCCACACAGATTGGAAATAATTCCTCCTGAGGGAGTGCTAAACTCAAGGAATGCGTTAATCCCTTCCAACGAGCAATGAAATCAGAGACTCTTTCATTCTCCCTTTGCTTGCAGTTTGTAAGATCGAAAACTGTCGTTTTTGGCAAAGTTGAGCTAAACTGAAGAAGGAATTATTGACGAAGATCCTCCCATCTGATGACTGAACGGGATTGCAAGCTTGTATACCAGACAAAAGCTGGTCCTTGCAAGGTTCGCACGAAGCATCTGAGTTTCACTGCTTCTTGCTGCTCTGGAGTTCCCATCATAGGATCACAACAAGACACGTAATGCGTCAAATGTTGTTCAGGGTCGCCTGATCCATTGAAAGTAGGGAAAATAGGGTTTTCAAAACTGGATGGAGGAGAAATTGAATCTGCCCATTCAGGGTAAACTTTCTTTTCAGGTTGAACTTGCGCCCGTTTCCCTTCCATAGTTTCTAACCGAGCTGTTAATGACTCAATAGTAGTTATTAACTTTTGAGAAACGTCAGGTTGAACTTGGTTTTGGGTAGGTGCAATGAATGGAGCTTGGACAGACGTGGTGGTTGGTGCTGCAACTGATGGTAGTGCTGCCAACCGTTGTTGCGTTTGACCCGTAGGATTAGACATCTGTGGGTGTACTGATAAAGGAGGATATTCTTGATCCATCTCAGTAGTTACAACAAATTCCTTCGGCTGTCAGACTTCAGAATTATTAAGAAGAAGACTACTCTGAAGTAGTTCTGCATTCAACCTTTTTAATTCTTTCATTTCTTCCTCCTGTTGTGCAAACCTTTGCTCTAATGAGAGCGATTGACCTCCTTCAGAGGAAGGGTGATAAGTAACCTGATTCTTTCCTTTCCCCTTATTGGATCCTTTTCGGAGAGGGGGAAGTGGGTTACTTGAAGGAATACCGAGATTTTGGGTAAGCCTTTGATTACGTGTGCGCACACCTTCTTCATTTAGGTCTGTGTGTGCAACTTCTTGAGCAGGAACCTCTTCATATGATCCCTCTGATTGAGCCTCATCTGGTGAATCAGCAGCAACGACATTGATGACATTAATGGATGCATATTGCATGGAATCCTTTCTATCAGCATTTCTGTGATATTGTCTCCTTCCATGTCCATGATGAGACATGGCATTCCGTTGACTTGATCCCTCAAGAATTTCTTGGAGAACCGTCACTTGGAGAGAATCTCCTGATATCTTGGCTCTTCGTTCCTCTTGAGGCTTATTCCCTAATCAAGAGAATACTGACTTTCTCTGAGGGAGGGATTGAGGATTTGAAAAATTCCCCAGTCCGGTGGACTGGGGATGTTCCTGCTGCTTCCGTTCAACTCCTCGAATCCCATTCGTTGACTTTGAGGGTTGGGTTAGAGAAGTCCCCAGTCTAGCAAGCTGGGGTGTCTCATGACATTCTATGTCTGAGATCTTCTTGAAATCTCTCCTGATCTTGCGAATCTTAGTTCGGAAATTAGCTGGATGCATTAACCTGTATCCACTTTTATCACCTGGTTCAACAGACCGTTGGATGATTTCCGAAACTTCTGTCATTTGATGACGTGTTTTCTCCAGACGAGAGGCTTGTGCAATATTCTCGCCTGCTTGATGTTGGAGCAATTCAACAACCTGTTCTCTATATACTTGATTTTGAGAGGAACTAGTTGAAGCTTTTTCTTGAGCAACCTTTTGATTATGAACAAAGCCCATAGACTGTGGCCGGCCATGGGCAATAACATTGCATGAGACCATTTTCGGCGGGCTTTGCTGACCGGAAAGCACTGTGAAATGTAGTGCTCTGTGAACACCCCATCCTCTGATATGAACATCAGATGGAGCATTGGCAATTAACTGACGCAATTTTCTTAGTGCGCCAAGGGATGAACGTTGAAGGGTTCTCTGTTGCTTTTCAGCCTTCGGATACCGAGAGACTGATAGAGATGCCAAATCAATCTGGCGTTGTAACCCTTCTATTATCTTAAGATGATTTTCAAATTCATCGTAAGATAATACCTTCTTCTTTAATTGACAAAGAGTTTTCCATATGTTGAGACGAATATCATAGATTCTATCATCCGTCAACATCTTTGGAATGTCGTACTGGGAGTCAGCCAAAGGCCAAAACATGACTGGTACTTCACCTTTTGCCAGTTTTTTCCTCACGTTCAGCATTTCCTCTTTATCATTAAATGAATATTCTTCTACCTGTTTGGACCAGAGTTGGTGTTTCCTTGTTGCTTCATCGGATTCAAAAAGATTGGTAGAGAAATCACTATTCATGCTGGAAGATGAATGACCCAGGGATGGTTCGGAGAATAACCTGAACCCCAGGCTATCTTCTGATGGAGAAAGAGTTTCACCTGCCTATAGTAAAGCATCAGACATGACTGGTTTTACGTCTTCAAGTGCCTCGAGATAGGAGGGCTTTCTCGTCACTACATTGCCTTCTAAAGAATTTTCGAGACAACGTGAATCACTACTGCGGAGAGGACTTTCACAGCGAAGTTCATCACCATGAGGAGGATCGTCATGATGGATTACAGCAAAAGATGAAATCTCTTGCTCCTTGGTCTTCTGACCACACAGAGGGTTCCTGTGGCTCTAATCTGAAGAAGAAACTTCAAGATTTACCGAATTTTCATGAAGAAAGTCTTCATGAGGATGTGTCTGTTGAAGACCTTCAGAATTAATGTTCCCGTTATTGGGAACTGAGGGAGTAGAATCTTGAATTCCGACAGATAAATTTCTGAGGGCTTCAAGAACTCCAGCATCGAGCAAGGCCTTGTTGCAGATTGGCCTTTGATCTCCTGACTGTGCTGGGGGGATCTTTTTCTTAGATGCCTTCTTACTCGCTTTAGAAACCACTTGATGACGAAAGTGATTGCTCTGAGCAGGTGTATGTGCCTGATCAGGAAAGATGGTCAGGTTAGGCTGACGATCTCCACTCAAATCAGGTGTATGTGCCTGACCTGGTTGTCCGTATGATATGGGGGAGTATGCCCCATAACCCTCTTGGACTGGAACAGATGTGTCTGTCTGTTCCGGAGTGAATTGTTGATGTGTCACTCCATTGCTTGGGATAGATTTATGTGTCTGTCCCTGAGATGATGATGAAGCTGTTATGATATCCTGGCAAGCATCCAAAATATGAGCAGGAATTTTCTTCTGCTCTTTCACCATTGAAAATATATGTTTGGTGACTTCAGCCACCGGAACGGGGATATACGTCCATTCCGGGCTAGGAGTAGGTGTATGTGCCTGCTCCTGTCCTCCTTTTCCTGTCAGGGAATCTTGACAGTACTCAAATGTGGAGGCAGAGAGTTGATTCTGCCTCCTGTTTGTCGTCGGGACTTTCCGACTGACTTCTCTGGGCGCTACCAAGCGAGACTGTTGGTAGGCCTAATTAGTATTAGCAGGTGTATGTGCCTACTGATTACACTTTGCCAAACGCGGTTGACGAGATCCATCATATGTAGCCAGACGAGCCTGTTGACTAACTGGTGATGTATAAGCAGGTGTATGTTCCTGCCTATGGTACTCCGCTGGAATTGCCTGGCGGGATAGGCTTGATGCTGTCAGACGAGTCTGCTGGACATCGGAATTAAAACGAACAGGTGTGTTTGCCTGCTCGTTGTTTGCTACCAAGTTAGGTTGGTGGACTTCTCCGGAGATGGCAGGGATGACAACCTGCTTATTATTAACCGGATTCCATCTCTGGCATTTCATCTTGCCTGCTCGGGTTCGAGGAACCTGAGCTGAATGCCTGGAGTCGGTACCCTCATCATGTTGAGGGCGCACTACCGCACGAGTCTGGCGGCAATTGTTGATGGGAGACCTTGAGAAGGACTCCTGTCTTTTTGAATTAAGGTCATGCGGGACCTACTCATTCACTTCCTCAGAGTAAGGGAGTGAATGGAAATTGCGTTCCGGGGATAACGACCTGAAACGGTTGGAGACGGTAGTCAGCACCGCCTGCTTCTTGATTGCTGGTCGCCGTTGTCCGGACGACCAGGTAGAGTTGTTAACTTAGAGGGATTGACGAGTGGCCTCCAGAGTTGGGATAGTACCGTTGCGACGGTACTCCTTAACCAGTGCATTAGAAACACAGCGTTGAAGACGCTGAGTTGGTGATGTCATCCTCAGAGTGGATGACGTTCCAGCAGGATTAGCAGCATTGGTTTTCACAGCAGCAGACCTCACAGTAGAGGTGTTTACAGTAGCAGTATTCACAGGGGTGAATTTAAGGAAAGCCATTTTTGCAGAAGATCTTGAGAAAAGAGTTCCTGTTCCATGTAACAGACATAATCAAGATGAATCCGGCCACTGCATCTTTTGGATGAGCACATGTCAATGATTTCTTTGTTGGCCCAAGGGGCCTAACAAATAATAATAACATCACTTTAACTTGGTTAAGGATTCACGTCGGGTTCACCATTTTTGTTTCGCACGGAATCCGGGGATGACCTCCTTGACGGGAGATTCAAACGTTCCGATCGGTTTCTAACGGGTTTGTTCGTAGAACCGGAAACATCCAATGATTCCACATCCGTTTGGACCTACTTTCCAAAGGCAGGAGGTCATTAGCTTGTGGACTAACGAGGCTTAGGAATTTTCATTCGTCGAGAGGATGGGAGGTCGGACTCATCACACCTTTTTGAGGGGAATTATTGTCTACTCCGGGACTCTTTTTATAGATTTAAGTTATGTTCGTGAATCCTTATTATATTACCAAGTATAAAAATGAGCTTTTCTTTAGTTTTAACAATCAATGATTAAATATGTAAGAAATTTTGAGAATCTTATATATATATTCGAGGTTCTTCATCAATAGAGAATCATCTATATCTGTTTAGAGATTCTTGGTCAATGGTATCTTTCAAAACATTTATATAAAAGTCTCTTGGTCATTATGATGACCATGCTGGTTTTAAAAGCCACTCAGTGGGGAACTTGAAGTTTATCGTCATTCAGAAGGACATGGATTATTTCAAAGTTGGGATCGAACCCATAAATGGGCTACCTACGTATCCTTTGTTTTGGAAAAGGAATCAGAACCCACGTAGTTCGAGTTATGGAGTATGATGTTTATGATTGATGGCTCAAAGATGAATGTCATAATTACTTTTACACTCTAAGCTCACATGAGTCATGCTCGGTGTGAGAAACAAGAGGTATTGGTAAAAATTTAGACAATTGTGCCATGAAAGATGCAATCATAAGAATTTGATTGGGGCTTATGTATGGATGACTTCCCAGATAGATGAAGGTTTAGGATTTACTTTTAGGGAGAAAATCCATGAACAAGGTCCATAAAGTTATATGTGCTTCATGGAGATTTGAATACTCTAATCTTGGGGCTTACTCCTAAGGAGGATGCCCAAGTTAGGAGGGGACTTATGATTGGGTTTTACTCCTGAAAAGGAAACCCAAATCAAAGGTAAATTATGATTGGTTAAGATAAATTTAAGGGGACTTGGGGCTTATTCCGGAATAGGAGACCCAAGGTTATGACTGAGTCTTATTCCTGAAAAGGAGACCTAGGTTAAGGGACTTGGGGCTTACTCCTGAAAAGGAAGCCCAAGATTATGACTGAGTCTTATTCCTGAAAAAGGAGACCCAGGTTAGGGAACTTGGGGCTTATTCTTTAAAAGGAATCCCAAGGTTATGACTGAGTCTTATTCCTGAAAAAGGAGACCCAGTTTAAGGATTAAGGTTTGGGGCTTACTCCTGAGGACGATTCCCATATTTGAGGTTGGGGCTTATTCTTAAGAAATATGCCCAAGATTAATGGACTTGATTGGGGCTTACTCTTGAGGAGGATGCCCAAGATTGGGAACTTTAAGAATTTGGGGCTTACTCTTGAGGAAGATGCACAGATTAAAGGTTTTATAACTGGGGAATATTCCTGAAAAGGAGACCCAGGTTAAGATTCTCTCATCTTAAAGGATGAGGTTGAATGAATGAACTCTTCGTATTTTAGTGACATAAGGATATTTAAATCACTAGACTTTGAGAGAGATTCCACAGAATTCCTTTCAGATAAGAAAGTGAAATCAAGAAATCATTCCATAAATGGCTTTGAAGAGTGTATTGAAGACTGACTCTTGAAAAGGAAAGGTGAAATGGCTTAAGAGGGGTAAAAATGGGCAAGATGGGCACCCAAAAAGATAGGGGCGCGCAAGTCTTGCAAGGCGCGCAAGTCTTCCGTGGGCGCACAAGTGTTGGTCGCGCAGGTATACCTGCGCGACACATAGTGTACTTGCGCAACTTTCAACCATCAATGAAATACTTGAGCGACTCTTTTTTAAACCTTTTAGAATGTTCTTGAGGTTCTTCCAGAAAGGGGACGCGCAAGTTATATTGAAGGAAATAAGTCGGCGCGCAAGTGTTTGATAAGTTTCAACACTTAGGCCTTCCTTCTTCTCTTTAGATCTTCCGTTCTATGCAAGAAATTACCTTAGAAGTGTTCCAGAAGCTTTGAGAAGAGACTTGGGCGTCGGGAGCTTCAATCTGAGTTTCTGAAAAAAGATCCTCCCGAATGGGGGGCCCACAGGGTCTATTTATAGGCAAAAGAAGACCCCGGGCGGTTACAAATTAGGTCGCGCAAGTCACCTACGCGACCAAGGGTGTCGCGCAAGTGTACTTGCGCGCCAGTTAGATAACCTGCGCGGTGATGCTGCTGTTGATCCTTTCTTCCTTCCTTTGTTGATTTTTGATGTTTTCTTCAAAGGCTGAATCACTTTGAGCTCAGATATTCCCTTTTCCGATCTTTAGATTCTGTGACGAAAGGAGCGTCAACAGTTATGTATCACATTGATGGTATATTTTTATGTTTCATAGAATACCTAGAATAATGGAATGATAATAATTATTAATAAATTTTTAACCCATTGTGTTGGTGGTGGTTGGAAATAAAATGATTTTATTTTTCAAAAACAATGGAATCATTGGACTTTTTTGGAGGTCATGAACTTCACTATAATGGATAATAAAATGTAATAAATTTAATTTTAGTTAATGTATAATGAAATAATTATAATAAGGTTAATTGTTTAAGAGTATAAAAATATATTATGAATGAGAGGAATTAAACTCCTAATTATGTCTTTATACGTAACGTGTTTCTCACTAGATAGTTTCTATCTTGTGAGGGTGAAGGTATGTTAGGTTTCATGTTTATTTGGTTTATTGTAGGATGTTATTTATTCCTTTAACTAGGTCATGGTTTGTCTAAGGTTGGATTGATGTTTTTATCCCATGTCAGGAATTATTTATAACTTGACCTAATCCATGTTATACATTACATCATTAACTACATTAATTTTATTTAATACATTACATCTCAATATGATTTACTTATAACTTTATTTCCCTTTATAAATTTTTTATCTATTTCATTTGGATTCTTTTTTCAATGTTACATGTTGATTTTTATTTTAAAAATAATATAATTAAAAAAATTGAAAATGATATGTGAATGGGTTTTCTTCTAAAAATGTAATAAAACTACTTTCATTAATATTATTTTAAACAATCTGGGTGAGTTTTTCTTAAAAAAATATTTATATGGATTTATCGTTTATCCAACCGAGCTTTCACCTACACCCTAAATACAAAAATTTGTACATAAGTAGTTACATGTACCACCTTTATTTTTATCAGTAATTTTAATTAGTATTATTATTTGGATTAGACCACTAAATTAGATAATGAGTAATTTAAGTGGTGATTAATGATAGTTCATGGGTCATTCATAGTTAGAATAGTCTTTATTAAAATTTTTAGACATTATTTTCTACTATGCACTATTTTTTACATTTTAATGTCATTTTTGGAAATAAAAATATGTCTGGATGTTGATATAATAAAATAGTTAACATAATTAACATTTAATCTTTATTATTGATGAATGTTAATTCATTATAAATACATGTACATTGTCCTACGGAACATGTTCCAACCACGGGTGGTCATGATCTGACATTAGGTATGTAATATACTATATTGAGTATGATGTAAATGTATTTTTGATAGTTATTTAAAAAATGGTACCATATCATGAGAATGAAGTTTGTTAAATAGCAGGGGTAATTTAGATAGTCAAAAAATGAATATTTATCCATGAATGGACTTTATCAAACAATTTATGGTGTAAATCCATGTTATTATGGGATGTTTGGGACAGATGGGTATCTATAAACCATTTCAATAGGTTATATATATATTAATTTTTACAATTCCTTGTTAATTTTTTATAATTAAATACTATTTATATATTTTGTTTTAATATTATTTAAAAATTTTCAAATTTATTAGATGACCTTTATAAAAAATTTAAATTATCTCTAAATAATTATGTGTAGCCATCTGAAATATTTATATGACCCACTTTTTATGTTACAATTTTTTATGATGTATGTGATTTATTTCATGATGCTTTTATTGAATTACTATTGAATATAAATAGTGATATATAATTATGTATAATCATTTTCTAAAACATTGAATTTCAAATATTACCAATACTTATATTTCCAAATAACTAAAATAATTAAATAAACATTATTTAAAATTGGATGAGGTTTATGAATATTTATATTTGAGTAATTATGTTTAAATAATATCTTTATAATCAAATTGTATTTTAATACTGATAATCCAAATTAATTTGAGTAATTGTTTTGAATGGATTAGTAAATGATAGGGTGTTTTCAAATGGTACATGAAATCATATTGAAAGGTGATTTAAAAAGAGAAATGTTGAAAATATCATAATTATTACTCATTAAAAATTTTGTGATGTAATTTAATTCCTCATATAGATTATATTCATCATAATTTAATTCATCATTTGGTGATGTAATTTAATTCATCATAATTTGGTGATGTAATTTAAATTATTTTACGATTCCATAAATAATGATAAGAATTTTTTAAATTTAATTATCTATAAATAATTCATATAAATAGAGATCAATTTATTATTTTCTTTTTAACTTAATTAGTAATGGGTTATCTCTTCATTATATAGATTTGTGTGATTTAACTATGATGATGTTTGATACACAAAATTTTATGATGTTTTAACTTTCTTTTATGATGGATTAATGTTGGTATTTGTTATTTATGATATAATTATTCATCTTTAATCATAAAATCTTATATACATTATTACTTTTTAAACAATTTTAAAATAAAACTATTTCTTGTACATACATGTGGACTACAACCTCCAAGAAGTGATGGTATTTTGTATTTATTTCCTTTTTGCATTGAGAGTAATAATGATAGATTTAATGATTATATATATATATATTATACGAATTATTAATGATGAATTGTTTTTAACTTTCACCCTTTCCATCCATTAAAAAAATGAAAATAACGTTCATGTGCTCGTACAACCTATCGTATCCTTGAATGGTTTAGTTAATTTTTAGATCTAAACCTTTTATTGATGATAATATAAATATATATAATTAATATATATGATATTTATATCTTGATTATAAATATTTAGATGATAAAACATGATCAATGTATATATATTGGAACTATTAGACTGAAATTCTAATGATAAACGAAATAGTTAACACCCAAAAATGATGACACTGATAAGAAATTATTAATGATTGTTGAAATTTTATAGGTGGGTCAAATATTTTATTATAATTATGTAAAATAAATTGTTATAAAAATATAATGAAATTTAAATTTATTATAGATTAGTTGAGAGAAATTTTGAATCATTTTGACCTTGAGTTATGAGATTTATTTTAAAATCTAAAATTTTATCCGGATCATTTATTATCAAGTTTTAAGTGATAAAATATTATGAATTATCTATAAATAAAACAATTAATTTTTCTAAAATATTTTTTTTCTTGGATATTATAGGTTTCCCTTAATTTTCCTCCCTTAAGGAACTCCTGATACTGAGAAAATGTCATTAAGGGAAATCCAATATATTTTTATCTTCGGTCAAAAAACCATTATTTTTAATATCCTGGTTTTCTAAAAATGATCTCAAGGATGATTTTATATTTCTTATGATTTTTTAAATTTATTTTTATATATGATTTGACTATTAAAAAAATGTTTTAAAATGAATATTCTTATCTTCTCCCAAGCGATATACTTTTGATATTTTTAAAAAAATATGAGAGGAATCTATTGTTAACATATTGTGGATGATAACAATTCCGAGTAACCATGACTTCTCAATTCATTGAAGATTCCATTATAAAATTTTATGGATATTTTCAAGGAAAATATCTAATTTTTTTGTATTTTTCTATATTATATAAAGGTTATACTAAGATGAAAATGGATTTTTCCCTAAGAAATATTCCATGTAATATTTTATAGAAATTTTCACATATGATAATATATTTTTATGTTACATAATATTTAATGGGGAAATGATATAAGAATATCATGATTATCATTTAATTGGATGGTTTATTATTATGATTATGAGATATTTAAAAATCCCATTTATTTTACACGAGTTATGTTATGGTAAATTGTTGAAATGTTATAGAAAGCTAATTGTTATAGATGGGATTCGATATAAGAAGAATGATTTATGATATTATGGATTGAAAATGAATGGATTATGATTATGTGATTAGTGGTCCTCAAACTATATTTCCCTACAATTTATTGGGTAAATATTGACATATCATGAGGTAATACTGACATGAATGTGTAGTGAACCAAACATGGTATGGGACTCAGTCCACTATGATGGATTTGGGAGTGAACATTGACTACAGATTTTATGGAATGGGGAGTGGAAAAAATACACTAATACTCTCTTGGTAGTGATCCTTGTATAAGGAATTTTTATTTAATGCTTATGTGTATTTCAAACCCTTATTTCTTATGATAATTTTATACTCACATGGCTCTTGTTCTTTGATTCAAAATTATTCATGCATTATGAACATCCAATCCTTTTTACATGACTCAATATTATTATCCATGATATATATGGTATGATTTAAAATAGAATTTACATGCTATTATACCCTTATTACCATATAAGGTTTAATTTATCATTGATATGTAACATATTTACCCTTACATTTTTTTATAGGTAAACCATTCTTATATTTCCTTTCCCAGGTGTATGAAGATTGGTTTTAAGAATAACATGTCTAATAAGTGTGATATATGTGAATAAATTAGTCTGAGATGGTGTATATCACATCGAATGAATTTTTTATGTATCTATGTTTCAAAAGACATTAGACCTATATGATTTTGGCATGAAATATAATGTTATTTAATAAATATTTATCTTACGAGAAGTCGTATTTATGTGTGAAAACTCAGGGTTTTTATAGTTTATGATAGAGAATAGTTTATGTATATTTGGAATATAGTATTTTATTTCATTACTGATAACCCTTAAGATAATTCTATATATAGGATAACATTTTATGTTATGGTAAATGGTTGTGGTTTTCCTATTAAAACATCTTTATCTATATACTATTATAGGACGTGGTTTTCGAATAGTTGAATCTAGGGAAAATAACCCATAAATGAGTTGTTTGATTATATATTTTCTATCATTATCATGCATGGTGATTCTTCCCTTATTGTGCACCTAGTTTTATATTATCAAGGGATATTCATGGATTTCTCACATTTTGTTTATAACAAATTATTAATAATTTGAATGGATGATGACCATGAATTTATAGTGATAAACCTAATGAATCATATATTTAATGAAATTGTAATTATTTAGACATCTTAAAAACCCTTTTCATGATTATATCATATCTTACAATGAATATTCATTCTTAATATATTTTTTTAGTTTTAGTCAATATATGTAACCCTAAGAAACAATGTATTCAATTAATGTTATGGAAAATGTAATTATTTTCATCTTTTTAAAAAAAGTTCCATGTTTGCTGGAATAAAAAAAATCACTACATTGAGTAAAAAACATTTTAATACTATCAATCACATTGAGCTTCCAAACTAGAAAAACAGATAATAATGTTCTGTTGAGTCCTTCAGGAGGCAACATTCCCATTACATTAGTTAGTCTAATGATCCAGAAATTTCTATGAAAATCATCAGTACCATTGAAAATCTATTTTCAATTTTATAATGTTTGTAACATGAAAATATTATTTTATATATTTATTTTTTAGAAATATAATAAGTTATGGTGGAGTCTTATCAAGAACCAGAGGCAAAATGAAGGAACATTCTCCATAGAGTGGGATGCGTTTTAGAGAATAATTTTCATTATGTAAAATATTATTATTTTTCCAAAAAAAATTGAGAAGGAAAACATTACATAATACAAATGGATGATTAATTCGTTGGTATCAATTAGAAAATTTTAAATGACTTGTGAGGTACACTTCTTGTATTATCCTTAAAATTGATGTAAAGGTAGATTGACTATTCAGTGGATTAATGCAAAATTTATTATGGGTGTTAACCAAAGGGGTATTTAGTACCTATGAAGAAATAATTTGATGTGATATCATGGTGGAGATGCATATTAGAGTTACCCACAAATATCATGGATTTGGTATGAAAATAATGGTGGAATTAATATGAAATTATAATAACCATAGAGAGAAAAAGTTGATATTTCCTTCATATTGAAGTGTGGAATGAATCAAAAATGAAAATTTATTATTGGGGCTCGAATAGTTTTTATGTATGTTTTGTAACTTCATTGAGAAATTTATTTCATATGTTATTGGAATTAAAATATTGCTTATAATGGAGAAAAGGAAATATAGAATTCACTACCCACAATTAAATGATTAAAATGTATAGAGTATGAGAATTATGATAAACAATTTTAAAATTTGAATTTTAATGATGATTATTGACATAAATAACCTCATAATCGAAGAGATAAATGAAAATCTCATGAAATCACTATAAATAACAAGGGATCTGATAACGAAGTGGTGAATGGAAAACATAACATTCACTATAACACTATTATTACTTTATTTTATTCTATATCAATCCATTCATTAATATTCAAAAAAGTTTCTAAGGTTATTACAATAAAAACACAAATATTATATGTTGAATTAGAATTTAAAATATATAATTGTACCATGATGACATCTAATGTCTGTTTTTATTACGTAATAGAGTTATTTGGGAAATTGATTGATGAAAAAATTATTATTCTCCCACTAGATGAATTTCATATTATCTCAATAATGGATTGGATTTCTCTATATACATCCACCATAAATTTATATTCATGTTATGTGACATTTGATATTCAAAAACAAAATATAATCTTATATCAGTGTAATGATAAATATGTACTTATGATAGAAATAAAATCCATTATGTTGGTATTAATTATAATTCAAAATGGGTTATTATCTCCACTTGTTAGAGAAAAATCCACATCAAAGATATTCCTATTTTGTGAGAGTTTGTTAATTTATTATTGGGATAGTTCCATATTCATCCAAAATATACCAATGATTAGTTATAAATTGAAATCATACATGGTTCTACAAATATTTTAAATACTTCTTATATAATAGCCTCGATTGTTTTGTAGGAATTAAAGATGGAAATCCAACAGAATTCTGACAAGGGATTAATTTGGATATGTGTTTGACCTTGGGTTACTCCCACTCTTGTTTTATATAACAATGAATGATCAATGAGAATATGTATTGATTATTAAGAATATATCAACATCTATATCAAGACTAATTATTCACTACCATATACTGATGAATTGTTTAGTTAACTAAATAGAGCTCAATACTTTTCTAAAATTCATATTAATTCTAGATATCATTAATTGAGTTTCAATAAAGAGGACATACATAGAAAACATTCCATTCAATATTTCGAAGCTATGAATTTATTGGGATTTGATTTGGTATTAGTAATACCCATTATATCTTCATGGATGTTTTAATAGATTCTTTATAGATAACCTAGATTATTTATTGGTAATATAAATATTTATACATATGATATTCATATTTATTTAATATTTAATGAAGAGCATGAGTTTGAGATGAAGATTTTACAAAATCCCCTAATGAATGAGATGTTGTATTAAAAAATTCCCACGTGTAAATTTTGGCTACAAGAAATGTAATTTTTGGCTCATATAATCCCAAATGAGGTTATATCAGTGTATCCATGAATGCCAGAAGTTATTGATAATTTGAAAAAATTCCAAAAAATATGTCTGAGATATACAGTTTTCTTAGTTTGGTTGGATATTATTGATGATTTTTTTGAAATTTATCATGGTTATCCAATCCACTATCTTTTTTTTAACTTAGATGGGATCCAAGTTCATTTGGAAAACTGAATTGGAGGAAAATAACAAGGAATCAAAAATATGGATAGTCATCACACATAAACATACAATACCATATACTTGGGAAGGGTTTTTTATATTAAGATATGTATTGAAGATGGGGAAGGTATTTTCCTTCATGCATAATGACATGGTGAGAGTTTATGCCTAATTAAAAGTTAATGTTCATGAGAAACACTACCGAACTAAAGATTTGGGGGTGTTTGTGATAATTATTTAATTATATTTATTGAGTAATTTTTATTATGGATAAAGGTTATATATTTATTTAGATCATAAATTTTTAAATAATATATTCCCATTTAAATATCTATATGTGCTTTATAAAAGGTTTTTGGAGTTGATTAAATATTATAAATTCTCAATAGATTTCCACATGAGGAAAGTGAACAAGGTGGATGATGATTTTAGTCAAAAAATTTACTGTTTATTCTCTATTATGAGAATTGGAAAGATAAAATTTTTCTATATTTGAAAATTATTTATATTGTAATAATATAGGAATGGGGAATATATTATCCATCTAAAATGAGTGTTTGACCATCTATCCAGGTAATAATTAAAGAGGTGAAAAAGGATGATGTAGAACAAAAAAGTATAGTGAGAAATTTCCATATCACAAACATGATTGGGATGTATTGATAATTTTCGGGAAATGTGGTTGTGTACCATAAATACCGAATTTTAATAAGGATATATTAGATGATTCACATAGTTCCCATTTCTCTATTCATCCCGAAAGTACAAGGATGAATAATGATTTGAATGAGTATTTATGGTGGGACCATATGGAGAAAGATATCCCATCATATGTATCATACAACATGGTGTATCAATATATTAGTCATGAGATAAAATATTAAATGGGTTTGTCAAAAACATTACAAATATCATAATGATAATGGGAAAACATCAATATGGATTTTTTCATACGACTCCCAAAAATGGATAAGGAAAAAAATATATTTAATTCGGAGATAATCTCCTTTTGAATTCTAAATAATTCATTTCTATCGGAGAATATTTTACTCCTGATCATATTTATAGAACATACATTAAATATGTGGCAAGGTTTTATGGAGTACCATAATATATTATATCTAATAGGGATCAATGGATTACCATCATGTTTTGGAAAATTATTAGGAAGGATCTTGATTCAGAGTTGTGTTTTAGTAAAAAATTTCATCTTCAGCCATATGTTTAGTCTATGATAACTCTTAAAACCCTATTGTATATAATGAATTATTATTATATGAATTTCAAATATGGTTGTAAACAGAACCTATTTTTGGTTGATTATTCTATCGATAATATCATTCACTATAGGAGTTAGAAAATACATTTGGATGTTGTATATAGAAATAAGTGTAATATTCCAATGTTGTCGGATGATGTTGGTATAGGATAGTTATTTGGACTAGAGGTACATTAAGAAGTGGTAGATAAATTCATAATCATTCAGTAGAACATATATCTAGCTCATACCCAATAGAAATGAAATAATAACAATCATCAGTGAAATATAAAATTCAATGGTAGTGAGAAAGTATTAAATTAGATTCCCCATTTTAGAATGTTATAAGATTCAAAGATAATGGAAATCCCTCCCCTAGTTATATTGTTCCCATTGATAATCATGATTGATTAGGGAAAATATCTTCTCTATCAACACAATCATTAAACCTCTCTCAACTTCATGATTTGTTCCCCATATCTCTACAAAGGAAGTACATACCCAATTATTTATGCGTAATAAAATATAGGTTCATTCCTTTGGATTATGATATTTACTATGAGGAAAATCCAGTAAAAATCTTGGGTCATATAGATAATATGCTATGAAACAAAACCACTCACATATTTAAGGTTCTCTGTAGGAATCCAAAGTACAATGAAGCCACATGGGAATCTGTGGATGTGATAGAACAAATATATCCTAATATTTTTTTTGTATTAGAGTGATTGAATTTAAAGGGTGAAATTATTTTTATGGGGGTATAATGTAACACCCTGATATTTTATGATTTATATATATAAATTTGATTTGATTTCTTCGATAGCTTGAAATATATAAAAATCGATATCTAAATTCACTATAATATAGTATAATATTATAATATAACTGTTAAATTGTTCATATTAATAGGGAATAAATAATTTTAAATATATTTATAATGGTTTTAGATAAATAAAATATATTTTTAGTAACATATTTATTTGATAAAAAAAATTTCCTTAAAATTGGTTTTATTTATTTCTATGAGAAAATAATATAAATTTTTTTTATTCATTCATAAAATTCATTTGGAGAAATTATAATTATTTTCGAATTAACATGTCAAAATTGTCTTAGAGTGAATTTTAGTGAATTTTAGGAAAATTTCAATTATCTGATAAATATTGAAAATACAGATTTTTACTACAAACTATCATTTACATTTAATAATTTAGAATTCTACATTATGTTATAAAGTTATTTTAATTTTAAAATTAACTCATTTATATTATTAATATTTAATTTATGGAAATTTGAAATATTTTTATGTTTAATTTCAGTTAACAATGTTGTATACTTGATAAAACATTTCCTTCATGAAGATAATTTCTTGTTATATTTTGTGAGTTTATATTAAAAAAATCTTACACTTTTAAAGATTGATTTTGATTAAATGGATTAAATATTTGGAATCATATTTACAAAATTCATAATGAGTCCACTTTCATTTTTTCTCATAATTAATTTGAAAAAGTGTAAATTTTTGTCACTACTGTTAGTGTTTCAATGGGTTTACAAGGGGGTGGGGTTATGGGGGTGTTTAAAATATATGATAATGGTAAAGTTTTCAGATTTTATTGTCTATGTCCTTTTGGATAACCTTATTATTACCTCATCCAATACATTTTTCATATATCTATTCATTTGGAGTCATTTTTTTTGAGAGTGACATTATTATATTTTAATATTTTAATAAATTCCATGTGTTTCCTCTCACAAAATTATAAAACAATACCACTGCCTTATATTATTTAGACAACTTCAAAACAATTATAACAACCAAAACCAATACAAATATCATATAATGTTCTCAATCGATTAATTAGTGGTAAAATTCATCATAAAAGACCACTCCTAGTGTCCATAATAATGTATTTAAGGATAGGTAATCATCTTACCCGACCTCATTCAATTTTGATGTTCTTATACATCCTATAAATATGTGGTATTCATCATAAAATAATAATGTAATTATCATTAATGTAATAAAATCTTATTATGATTTTGTAACCACCAATATCCACCAATATTAAATCAAATGAGAAGTGAAAGTACCACTCATTCCTACATGTGGATTACCTCCTCCACATAGTGATACATTTTATTTTCTATCACAATCATTAATTGATGTTAATTATTACGATTTAAATGTTTAAATATGATATTTTTATATAATTTTTCCTCTAAAATTATAATATCATATAAAAATCTTAACTTCTAATCTGTTGGAAAATGATAATGTCGCTAATGCATATGCATAGACTACCACCTCCAAGAAGTCATATGATTTGTTTTTTTTGTACTATTTAAATATATAGTAATAATGATATATTTAATTAATACATATGATATATATTCTATAATTATGATTATTTAATGGTTTATTTTTAGTTACATTACTTTTTTCCTATCTAGTCACAATTGGAGACTATGTTTAATCATTCGTATGACCTACCATATCTATGATAGATGTAATTAGTTTTTCCATCTATAAATTTTATTGAAGGAAATAAATAAATAAATATATATATATTGAATATATATGACCATAATATCATCATTAACTTTCTAGATTGATAAAACCATGATTATATTATAGTGACCCAAATTACAAATCCAAAATTTTCATGAAAAAAAATAGTTATCACCGAAAAACTATAATTTTAATAAATAATTATTAATGGTTGTTAAAATGTAATAAGTGGAAAATAATTTATATTCTAAATGTTTAAAATATTTTTTATATAAATATAATAAATTTATATTTAATATTCAAGTGTCTAGAGAACTTTTAAAGAATGTCATACTTCAGGTAATATATTTAGTTTACAATCCCATTATTTTTTAGGAATGTTTATGGTCATGTGTCAAATAATGAAATTTCATACCCTATTAATAAAGAATATAGTGAATTTTATATTCCATTTTTTATTTATGAATATTACATGTATTGATTTATTTATTACACATTATGAACTAAATATAATAAAACAATTTTTATGGAAAATCAACGTAATATGTCAATTCGATTGAAAATCATTCTTCTTTGATTTTTTTTGTTTTGAACTAAAAAATTTATCATTGATTTTATATTATAAATTCATTATAAATTAAATTTTAACCCATGAATTAATTCATTAAAAAAAATTTAA
Source organism: Viscum album (assembly GCA_963277665.1). NCBI lineage: Eukaryota > Viridiplantae > Streptophyta > Magnoliopsida > Santalales > Viscaceae > Viscum > Viscum album. The sequence continues at coordinate 158,317,713 of OY728138.1, forward strand.
AAATAATATTCTTGTTGTTTTCCGAATGAGGTAATTTTTATTGTTTACAAAATATTGGAAAGGAATTATTGTATAAATGTACATGGAATGCAACTATTTTCCCACAATAATTAACACTAAAATATTGTAATAATACATTAAATTTTTTTATGTATTTTTTTAAATAATATTTTTTCAAAAATATTTTTCTAATATTTATATTTAAATGAAGTTATTCTTAAATGAAAATGGTATCTTACTAATGAAGTTTTCCAAGTTATATTTTTAAAAGAATTTTCTTTTATGATAACATCCTTTATGTTAGTTACATATTAATGGTGAAATCATAAAATGATAACATCTTTATTATTGATCACAATGTTTTATTTTTATGATAATGAGATGTTTGTGAAACATGTTTATTGTCCATGGGTTATTCTAGGGTGAATTGTTGAAATATTAATGAAACATATTTTTTTCATTCATTAGGATAAATGATGATTGTTCTATGATATTATGGAACACATATAAATGGATTATTATTATGATATAGGTGTGACCAATAGTTTATATACCTATATTGTATTGGGTAATTATTTATATCTCATAATATATTAATGACCTGAATGGGGAGTAGAACCATTTTTGTAAGGGAATCTCTTCACTATGATTGTACTAGGAGTGAACCTTGAATAATATTGTATTGTAATGGGAAGTGATCCCAACACACTATTTTATACATTGAAGTGGTCTTTGGTTAATTTTTTTTCCCACGCTTATGTGTGTGCCATAAACTTATGTCCCATGCCAATTTTATTCTATCATAGAACATGTTCATTCATTCATTTATGATTCTAGTCATATGAATGACAATATATTATTCCATTAATGAATATTATTATCTAAGATAAATAAGGTATGGTTCTAAATTGTTATGATCAAGTTAGAATACAATTATGATCATATTATATTTATGTGATTATTGATATCTACATTTTTACCTTTATTCAGTATCATAGATAAGATTTTATTATGTTTGTTATCACTATGTTATAAAGAATTGTTTTATTATTGATATATAATAAAAGGGTTCTATTAATGAATAACATAGTAGTCGATGGTTCATATGTCTTATTATAGATTTGTTTATATATATAAAACATTCCAAAGACAATGGATGTATAAGATTCGATCATAGATCATTATTTTATTTATTTAATATTCATTTAAAATTATTTTTTGCGTATGTTTGAATGTATGGATCATTATATTATCAATTGAAAATCACAAGTGTGTGTAAGACGAGCATATGTGTTTAAAAATATAATGAATGTTCATAACATTAAATATACATACCCAATAAAATATGATCTATAAGTTATGGGTCATGACATATTGATATGGAATAATAGAAAAAATCTTATGACTCGAAAATTAGTGGCCATGTAAAGTCATCCTTTTTTCAGGTGAACCATTAGAACTCATATCATGCAATGGAGAACTATATATGTAACATCAGATATTATCAAAACCATGGAAATTGATTTTTTCTGCAAAATATTACTTTCACTTTTAAAAGATCATATACCTTATTCAAGACATCAATATATTTACATTAAATATCATAATAATGATATAAACCCCATGTAGGTTGCCTTGGAAATTATATTCATCATTAATGATCACTGGGGTTTCACCCATTTAAAAATACCCAAAATCAGTTAATTTTAATCCTCATTTCTCTAGAGAATAAATCCTTACCCAATGTGTCGGTGGGTTATATAATAGATCCACCCATAATCATCTATAATGTTTAATAATCCTTACATGAATTAAACATAAAATGTATTTCATTTTTTCATCATGGCACTCATTTAAACCGACAATCAAAACGACTATCAATCATCTCTTAAAACAATAATAATAAATATAATTTTATTTAATGAATCTAAAAAATCATAGAAAAATAAACAATATATTTTAATTGAAAAACTATTTAAACCATTAATGGATTCTTGAAAATTAAAAACAATCATCATGGTTAGAAAATAAATTTATATTTTATATGTTAACAAACAATATTTTATAATTTTTTAATTAAAATAAAAATTGATCGATATAGAAATGTTTAAAAAATATTCATTGTTATAATATTTTATAATGTAAAAGGTAGTAAAAAATACATACATAAAAATTATATATAGATAAAAAATCATTAAAATAATTTTAAGAACATGGATAAGGAAGATAAATATTTATAAAACATTTAAAACAAGGTTTTAAAAAATCCCCATGGGATTTTAAAATAAATAAACATTTTTAAATGAAGAAAATGAGAAATAAATCAAACTAAAACGATAAAATTGAATTGAATAGTATTATATGTCAAAACGTTTTACATAAACCATATAAATGAATATAGCTGCATCAATCAAATTTTTTCTCAATGAATGAATTTTGAGATGTGGAATGCTTAAAAGTTTTGTAATACATGAATGAAATTCATTGAATGAAAGAATGTATAATTATTTTTTAAGAAAAATATTATTTATTTAATAATATGAGAAATTAAAATAATTGGATAACATTTACACAATATAACATAAATCATTGTACACAATATTTTACTTCTCTCAGGGAATTGATTTTGATACCAAGAACCCTTACAAAGATCGAAACATTTGAAGTTGGAATCTATTAATGAAGTGATTATTTGAAACAAATTTAAATACACATAAAACAACTGGGAATACAAAATAATAAAATATTGTGTCATAACATACAAAATCATGGAAAAATATAATTATTTTATAAGTGATGTAACCTAATGAATGTAAATTGAGTTATAAACCCCTTAACTACACATCTGATTGGAAAAACACATTTAATCCTATAATATAATTAATTTATACTCATTTTACATCTAAACATGAAGCATATTTATATTTAGGTTTCTTTATATCATTGAATATTAATTTAATAGTCCCAATTTATTACAAATTCATTATTAAAATAAATTTTATGTTTTATTTTTTCCACATATAATGCATGTATTGATTCAATGGTGTTTGTCCTAGAAAATTACTATGGTATTATCACCTAAATATCATTTATAAGGATTTTATACATTTATTTTATATTATTATGTTGTTAAATATATATTTCATGGAACTTATGGTGATGAGTCACCTGGAAAATGTAAAAAATTATATTTTATTGATGTTTTTAATTCATAGAATGAATTGATTTAAATGAAGCACACACACATAGAGATACACACAGATATACTACCATTAAATAATTTCTAAAACGTTATAAAAATTTATTATTACTTAATAATACTTTCATATAATAAAACTTAGTCATTTAAGATATAAACATCATTCGTGTTGGTGGAATCATTGACCCAAACAATGAAATGGTACGATGAACAAATGAGTATGATATAATTTTTTATAAAGAAATTATCACTTCTATGGAAGTTTATTGATTATAGATTTTTTTATAGAAGTAATAAATCATATTCAAGAAGAGGTGTATGAAGAATAAAAATTACAAATAAAGGTAAGATGATATGACATTAAAGTTTCTTAATGAGATCCATTTAGGTTGATAATTTTTTTAGTGATAATTAATTTTTAATGATTCTAAATTAATGAAAAAATAAACTTCCCATAAGCTTAGTAATGTTATCAATTTAATATTTATTTATCTATTATATTATTTAGATATTCATTGTAATTTGGTAATGAAAAATGATATACTATTTTTATGGATGGTGTAGTCTGCAAATAAACATGGATGACATTTCCATTTTTTAATGGTTAGGAGGGTAGGGAAGTAAATATTTTTTTACCATTGTAGAATCATTATTATTTATTTAATAAAATATATATTCACTATGTTTTTCCTTATAACCAATTATTATATGTGGTGAAAAAAAACTACATTCATCACTAATGACATTTTCATTTTCCATGGAATGGGAATGAAGTAGAAAATAATTTATTCAGATACATAATTAAAATTTAATTGTATTAAATATATCGATATAATTATATAAATATAGTGAAAATATATTTTAAGTTGGTTGAAAAGGATATAAACATGAAATAATTTTGTTAATAATTATACAACCTCCTTGGATATCTTTCTTAGGATTACAACTTAATAATTCTAGGGTTTGTCTTTTGGTAGGACCAGGACTATGAAAAAGTATATAAGGATGTTTGAAATATATTTTGTAATTAGTTGTTTGAGATAATTTTCTCAATATGTCTATTTAAATGATAATAGGAGGTTCCTTTTATAACATAGATTTGCGACACATTTTTAATTATTAATAACTTTTAATTATAATAAATTTATTTCTCATGGAACATGGCTCCAATTTACTGTAATTTGAAATATGAGATACATTAAGGTAGAGGAAACTAAAAAAATCATATTTAGACAAGTTTTAGAGATATTTGAATGTTATATCTTAGTTTATCCCCCTTATTATCCCTTTTAACATTTATTTTGGTCATAATATTTTACCATGGAAACTATTCAATATGATTAAAAATGAAATGAAAATTATTCTATTTATTTGAATATGATGATTCTAAACAAGGAAAACATATTAAAAGAATAAATTTATAGAATTAGAGTAAATTAATTATATTATAATTTGTTAAAAATCATAATTAATCAATTATGAAATGTTCCTTTATGGGTACAAATTAATTTTAACTAGTTTAGGACAAATAGTAATGGGTAGTTGTTCTTAAAAATTATTTATTGTATAATAATTAGAAAATTATGTTTATTTGATATTATAATCAATTAAAAACATAATTTCACCTTCCAAAAACACTATTATATGAAAATATCCAATAATATTTTTTCTTAGAATAAAATATAAATTTGGATCCAAAAAAGTCAATAACGGTGTGAAAAACTCAATATAATCATTTTATATGGATTATTATGCTCTATAAAAACATATTTAGTTGATAAAAAGTTTTTATAAAATTTTTTTAGTAAACATAAATCATGATATTTTCATAAATGTTCCTTTATTTGTTAAAGTTATATTTTACACTAATCGCCCCAAAATAAATATGTTTAAAAAATACCTAAACAAAATCCCAAAGATAATTTTTTCGGGATTAATTAATAAATAAAACTCATTTCATCAATATTTATTGATAAATTAATAAATTTAGCAGATTACTAAAAATATAAACAATAGTGGAAAATTAATTTAATAAAAAATGACCCTTCTAAATAGTATGTGTGTTTCACATTATTTAATATCAATTTTTAATGGCTATTAATTTTTTTTCACATCATATATTTAATATGTATTGATTTTTACCTTTCAATGAAATATATTATTATTTAATTTAGTTGGATATTAATTATATCACAATCTATTGAACAAGAAATTTATTTAATGCAATATATAATAAAATATAATGGTGAAACATTCTATGCATTAATATAATTTTGACCCCAAAATTTCATTTATTTTTTAATAAAAAAGATTGTTTTATAGAAATGTAAAAAAATTAGATGTATATTTTACAATAATACATAATATCTAAGTCACTACTAGAAAAAATATAATTTATTAATTATAATATTATAAAAATATCTATATATTATTATAACACTCATACTTTTTTAATGAGTTTCCAAAATCATAACTCAATAGCTATGTGATTTTTTCCGTATAACACTAAATAGATTTATCTTCCTCTTTCTTGATTTCAGTAATTATTTTACCTTCATGATAACTAATGTGAATAAATATACTCTCTTTATTTTTTTCCATTACATTACCACAATTTCATCCTTTAGTTGTGTTTTAAGATGTTTTACATATATAGCTTTCCATTTATTCTAAATGATAAATAACCAGAATTAAATTTTCATTCATAAAATTAAAATTAACTTTTATTGGCTCATATGAATCTCAAAATTGAAAAGATTTTTTTTAACCAATACTTATACATTTACTAAACCCAATAATAGTAAAAAGAGTAAAAATAATACAAAAATGAATATGAATAATACCTAATATGAAAAAAATTAATCTTAAAATACTCAACAATAACACTAAATTTTGAATATAAATAATTACATAAAAAATTATCCTTAAAAATATATATAATATTCCTCAACAAATTTGAAACCAAAATATTAGAAATATTTTATCACATACATTATCATTACCAACATAAAATTTATGTCCAAAACAATAAATCAATCATAAATTCACATGACCAAAAATATATATACACTAATACTATATTCTTATAAATATTATAATATTTTCCAAAAATAACCAGAATCACCATAATATAAAATTAAAATAAAATCATACCTATTTCCAAATGTAAACACAATTTTAGTTTTCAAATAATATCATCCACTTTGGAATAAAATACCATATTATAATCTAATTTCCCATTTCCCGGAATCCCTATAATGTTTCCAAAAATATATTTCAAATATTCCAAAGAATCACCAAATGAGAAAATTACATTTTAATCCCATGGTTATCTATATGACAAAACATATTCTATAAAAAATAAAATTTCTCTTCATCTTAATTAACCACAATTACCTTAACATCAATGATCACATAATCCATAATAGTTATCTTTATATTACAACTTTTATCACTAATAAAATAACATTCATACCAAAAAAACATTCATAGTAAATTACATGATAAAACAAATGGTTATATACACCTATGTAATGTATTCTTATTAAAATAAAATAAATGTATTCCATAATATTCTTAAATATATCAAACTCAAGTCATATAAAACTACAAAATCATATGTTTTTTAATCCTCTGATCATCCATAGGATTATAAACAAAAGATATTGTCTATAACTATTATATAATCTTAAATTGATAACATACTAACAAATAAATAAATGTTATACATTACTATGGAATAATATATATTTCCATTAACCTATACACTCTGATCTATTGATAAAACAATTCTCTATATACTATCTTTTATTCCATCTAAATAATCCCAGATTTATAAATCCATAATATATACTACATTCACTAGAAATTTATTCAATTAAATAAAAAATACCTTTTTTATTTATAATTTTATATAACATTGAAAACAAATTAGTTAAAAAAACTATATAATTATTATCCAAAATTCATTTTTGAATTATACGATGATTTTTTATTCCATATTGATTCTTCAACATATCCCATAAAATAATATTCACATGTATGTTCGTAGAAATCAGGGAGGAATGTCTCTAATTAAATTATAGTTTCAATATATTTTTTTTGGAAAAAATATTTCATTTTTGGAGTGTTAGGGGAGGCAATGGTGTTTTGGGTGTCTGGGACATGAATGGAAGGGAAACTGGGCCATCTTATGCATGGCGCATGGTTGGCGCATGGTTAAGTAAATCATGCGGTCTTCCCAAGAAAACCATTAAACCTTGTATAGTGGAATATCACAAGATTGATGCATGGATTTTAAACCATGAATATCTCTAGGCCACCATACGACCTATCTTCCCTTGGATAGTGGCTTTCTCACGGTTTACACATGGTTTGGAAAACCAGGCGACTAAACCCTGCACCCTGTTAAATGATGGAAGAATTATATTTCTTCCATTTCATGATTATAAGAAACTCACCTGAATCTCTCACTCATTTCCTGCCATGAAACTATAGTGATCAACTTTAGTTACCAAAAATTCCAAAGGATCAATCTCCCTTATTTCTAGGACATTTTTATTGTTGTTGGTTGTGGATTTAAGATTCGTGTATGTCTAATATTGTCATCTCTTCTCTTTTTTTATTTGGGCTTATAGATTGTGTGATATTCTTAAAAATCACTAAAAACCTCTTTATATAGTGTATTTTATGTTGAATATTCAAGATATATTTGAATCTAGATTGAAGAAAATTTTTAAGGCTGAACTCATCATCATATTCTAGGTAGGTGTTATATAAGTTATATTCCATGGTTTTATATAGATATGTGGATACATGATTTGGTTCTTGTTTCCCATATTTATTTTCTCAGTTCCATTAGTGATATTGAGAAAAATGTGAGTCTAAATAAAAAATTGGACTCCTCATGATTTTTGTGGGATGCATTGAGGATGAATTGACTAATTTTGGGCCACCAATGGGGTGTGTTGACCTTCACAATGATGTTTAATGGAAATTTTAATTAAGAAATAAACATGTGATTAAGCAGTTCCCATGAAAAACATGTAAATTGGATAAGGTGATGATTTTTAATGTAATATGTATATTTTTTCCTGATATAGAATATTGATAATTGATTGATTGGAATTGCATGATATTGGGTTAAATAAGATTAAAGTGAATGTGCCAAATAGATTTTGATTTATACTTGAAACATATATGTAGGGTTGTTACATGGGAATTATGTTGAGGTTTTGTGAGTTAACATATGGAAATTATTGATAATGTAAAATCGGTTATTATACAGGAATTATAGAATATGATAATGAGTTTTGGAATATGAAATGGGAATTGGTCAAACAACGTTGTAATATAAATGAAAAATATGTTAATTGGTTATAGAATAATATTAATTCCCATGTTGATTTTTATGGATCATTATTTTTAAGTATAATTTATGTGTTGGTTTGTGATATGATATTTGTGTGGTGAATGTATCAAAAATAATTTTCACAAGGCATGGTGGAGGGATATTGTAATGAGGCTCCTCCCACTTGTTGGGATGGTCTGATTCTCTAACCCCACCTAGGAATGAATGGGATAGGGTGTCAAACTCTTTCACTATGTCCCCAAAAAATACATTCAATGAAACTACCATGACTTGGGCACCACAATTTATAAGATTTATTGATTGACTAATTTTTATCTCTAATGAGATAGAGACATGATATATTCCATTATATATAATGACGAATGTCTTGACCCTTCTGTGATTTTCATGATAGCTGAACCCATGTAACTCAGGTTGAAAATGAATTAATTAATAAAGAAAATGAAAGTAATGAATTTGGTAAAAATCATAGTAATGGTTAAAGTAAGTATTGATATCTATTAGAAGATGAACTCTCTTTTATTTATAAGAATGTTCAGACTGAATATTTTTTAGACATTGTTGGTGGTGTCCTACTGAGTTTTAATTACACCCATATTACTCAATTTTTGGGTACCCAAGTAGATTTCATTATTGTAGGTTTGGATAAGGGATTGATCCCCATGCTTGGGCGTTGAGTCAAAATTAGGATTTACATGGATGAGGTTCCTGGCCTGGAGTTATGACCATTTTATGTATTCCACTATTTTCCTTTATTTTTAGTTTTCTTCACATATCAATATTAACATGACATTAAATATTTAACATGGTAATGGTTTTTACCCAGTTTTGGGAGATGTTCATTTATGAATGTTCATTTATTACTATAAGTTTTTTCCATTATTCTATATACATTCTATTTTAGATTACATTTTTAATGTAGGTTTAGTCTCCCTATGTGACCATTAAGAATATCTATAATAGTCGGCAACCTCAGGCCTATAGATAGGTGTTCTGGAGGTCATTTAGTGACCCTGGTCGGGGCACCGGTCTCATGGATGTTGGGTCAGGGATGTTACTATGTTGTATCAAACATGGCCTTTTTGGTGACTTTCAATTTGGGGATGATAGATAGGAGGTTAAGAATCTGTTGGTCGTTGGTTATGAGCTTGTTATTCAGAATATCTAACCCATGTATGAGGTAAACACCAAGTCACCCAGGGTTGGAATTATTGTTCTCTTTATGATTTTTTACATTAGATGATATTTCACCTTTGGGTGACACACTTTTGGTGGGATGTGATAGTTTTATGATAATTGTCTCATGACCAGAATGGCATGAGGTTGTACATTCATTCATTATTTTAAGACCCTATGTATTTTTGACATGCATCATGGTAGGCACACACATGGGATAGGTGTGTTAGACATAAAGGGTATAATTCATTTGAATTTCCTGAAATTGAAAAAACGTGTTCCACTGAAATGATGAAAATGCGTAAAAATGGGAAATAAAACATTAATAATGGTCAAGTACTTATGACTAAAGAACTTTTTGAATGGGTCGAAATGATAGTATTAGCATGTTTCAAAATTGTATTTTCACTTTAAAGGAATTATTTTTGTGGTATGTATCAAAATAGTTTTAAAATTTTTCCTAATGTCATATTATTAACTATTTATGTTGGTTTAATCATATTATCCATGGCCCTACATAGGTATAGTCAATGGTAGTTTTTGGGATGTGATGATGAATTTTTGGATAGGGAATGGAATATGTTGTTTATGATAAATAGAAATCCTTCTTTTATATAAACTGTAGAAGATTATAGTAATGTGTTATAAGACCATGTTTAGAAATATAGGAAAATTCCAACACAATGAAATGAGCCAGTTGAGTGATAATAAGATGTCTCTAAGATTTATGTTTCATAGGTGGTGCATGAAAACATAGGGATTTAGTGAAATAGGGGAGAAGATAAATTCCACAAGATCTTTTGTTGTTTTATGAAGACGATGGAAAAGGACCTAGGGTGGGTTTAGTTAAGTATGCTTGAGCTATCAAGGGAGCATTAGTCACTACACCCTTAGACATTTTCTAGAGAGGGTGGACATAATGCTGCAAAATTCTTGATATGGTCTATTTAGAAAATATTAGATCACTTGGAGACTTACGCAGAGAAGAGGGTAAAGGTGGATACATATATAAAATGTGGCCAGGTGAAGCACCGGTGGAATGTCTTGGTTCAAACTCAACAAGATAATAGTATGTGTTCTAAAGACTATCAGGTTATGTTTATAGAATATTTCTATACTGAAACCATGATGCAAGAAATGGCTATAGAGTTTATGGGTTTGATCTACGGGTCTATGATGGAAGAAGATTACGATAGTTGTTTCAATGGATTTCAATGTATTTTTTCAGCCTTGGTGGGGGATGAGGTGGCCATGGAATGAAGTTACCAAGATTGAATCTTGTATGAGATCAAATCATAGGTTAATATCTTTATCTTGAAGAGGGTTGATTATGTAGTCGTTAAATTCCTTTTATCTAAAGTAAAACTCATGGAGGCTTCTAAATTTAGGCTTGCGACTCTAGTTTGGTGAACTAGTGGTGAAAATTCTGATAGTAGGAAGCACCACATAGAGAGTTTCAATCAGGGTGGTGGTTGATAGGGTATCCATAAAATGTAACAATTCACTCAGGAAAGTTATAGAGTTGCTTCAAGGGGCCGAACATGTTTCCAATCTACCATATTGAATGGCCCTAGAAGAACTACAATAATATAAGGTTCAACTAGAATTTTTTTTTCATAATGGGTTCATTTTTCATAGTACATATTCTTGGAGATAACCCATTCCATTTTACAAGGATACATAACATTTAGGTTTTGTGTCGACTATATAATGTTGAATCATATAATGGTTAATATTTGAAACCCACTTATCAGAATTGATTTCATATTTGACCAAATAAGGGGGTATTCGAAGTTCTCCAAGATCGATTTAGGATTAGGATATTATATTTGAGTGTTTGACATTATAATTTACAAATAATAGCTTTCCGTATTAGGTATGAGTTTTATGAGGTTGTGGTGATGTAATTTGTGATATCCAACACACTGGATATAGTCATGTATTTAATGAACTGATTATTTTTCCCATATGTCGATTAGTGTGTGGTAGTCTTCATTGACGACATCTTGGTGCACTCTAGATCTCATGAAGATCATGCCAAACATTTTTGCATCATCATGAGTACACTAAGAGAGAAAATGGTTTAATCAAAGATATCAATATTTTATTTCTGGATTGATAAATTGCATTTCTCATGTCAGGTCATTTATAAGGTTGGTCTGTTATTGGATCAAGATAATGTTTGTGTTGTGGTGTCTTGGGAGGATCCCAATTATTTTTCTAATGTATAGAGTCTTCTTGGACTAATTGGTAACTACCAAAGGTTAATTAAATATATATCCCATTTGGTAGAATAAATCTTATGCTTAATAAGGAAGGGAGTTATGTTTGAGTGGTCTGAGGGATTAGAGAATTATTTATAGGATTTAATGAAGTTTTTCATGACCACATTGATCCTAATATTACCCGATCCATGTAAGAAGTACTCCATTCTACCTGATGCGTCTAATGTTGGACATGGGGAATTGTTGATGAAATATGATTGGGTTTTATCATATAGGTCAAGATAGTTGATGCCTTGGGAAATAAATTACCCTAATAATGATATTGATTTGGTTGATGTGGTTCATTCTTTATAGTGTTGGATGAATTAATTTTCGGGAGTGTAGTTCATGGTGTTTATGGATCATAAAATTCTGATGTAAATATTAAATCAGTTTTATTTGAATCATCTACAATGATGATAGTGTTATTACATGTTGTATTTTAACATTGAGTTGGATTACACACAAGGAAAAGGGAAGAGTGTGGTGGATTCTCTGATCCAAAATACTCAGAATAAGGTGGTTTAGTAATCCCACTCTAGGTGGAGAGCGATGTCTTTAATTTTTGAGATATACCATGAGGTGAAGGGTCGGCATGGTAAGATGAACCTTGACTCTATATAAGTTGTGTATGTGCTTTTAACCTAGTTCAAGGGGAGTTATCTTGAATATCTAGAGTGTCTAGATACAAAAAAAGTTCTAAAGGTTGGATGTCATTGTCTAGTTGGAATGTTAAATGATGATGATGGGATTTTCAATATTTGTTGTGGTTTGGTTATGCCATTGGGTATGTGAGAAGATATTATATGTGAGTTCCATTAATAAAATTGGGATGTGCATCCAAGTTTTACTAAGATGCATTTTCATCTACCTTAGAAGTATTGGTGGTCGGGAATGAAGAATGTGGTTTCAGGTTTTGTGGCATGATGCTTTAAATTCTAGTAGGTGAATGTCAAGCATCAGAACCTATGTGGGGTTTTAAAGATGTTTCAAATCCCATAGAGGAATTAGGATGGTGTAATGATGGAATTAAAATCGGTTCTTCTGAGGGAACCTCAGAAGAATTATGCAATATGGGTAGTTGTGGATCATTTGACTAAGGTGGAAAATTCTTTCATATCCAAGAGAATTTTTCTGTCGATTAGTAGTATGAGTCATATGTTCAAGATATAGAGTTGTTTTATGGGGTATCAATGAATATAGTTTCATATCATCATCCTCATTTTACATCACACATATGAAAGAGATTACAGAAGTCACATGGTGTAAGGCCACAACCAAAGAATTACATAATCTTGAGTTAAGTCAAGAATTTGACAATGAGGATCTTTTCAGATGTAGAGCATTAAAAAATGATTCCATAACTATTACATTACATATAAAAAATTACAAAGTAGACACTTCTACTCTAACCAATTTTTTCATAATAATAATACTTATTAAATAAAAAACATAATTCTTTTCCTGATATAAATTATTATGAATTCTTTCGTTCTCTTACCCTACCTAATACGATGTGTAAAATATTTCAAAAAAAATGGGATGAGCATAAAAATCTCAATAAGGGTTATAAAATAAGGAAAGAATACATTTGTACATCAATTTATATTAATCAATTAAATCATAATTTTCAATCATATAACATATACTATTTAATATACATCATGAAACAATAATATTTATGAATAACACATAAGAAATTTTCCACGAAGCGGCCTCTTCTCCTTCCCCGGCAGATCTAGGGTTTTCAATTTTTTTCCTTTTTTCCCCCTTCGTCTGGGACTTTCTTGCGGCACCTTTGGTTCATCTCATCATGGGCATCATCGCTGGTGCACCGGTGCTGTCCCTCAGTAGTGCTTATGTTGACGGCTCAACGCGGGTCTCGCGATGTGCGGCGGTCGACGTCCTCTTTCGGTGGGGATTAGTTTCTTCTGTGGAAGTGGCGGTTCTCGGTGATTCTTCGGAGGATGGATCGATGCAGGACCGTCGATGTGCCTCAGTCAACTTTCCTGATTCTTAGTGGGGCTTCAAGGATAGGTGCCTCGATTCTTGGCGGTGTTTTGAAGGTCAAGACGGAGTCTCCCATTCGGCGTTCGGCGTTCTGGGTGGTGATTCGGTGGACTTTCCAAGAGTGCGGCTCGGCCAAATCTTCATTCTAAAGAGGGGGGAGTTTGTCCTCCTTAGATCTGGTGTGATTTGACATTTTTTTTATTATGTGATTCAGTGATCTTGTTTTCTGGATGTTTCTAGTTTTCTGGATGGATCGGGTTTGTGGGTGTCCTGGTTCAACATCATTGGCTCATTTCTGCACTCCTTGTCACTGTGAGGCTTTTTCTGGAACCTGGTAAGGGTTCATCGTTGTTTTGGAGGAAGGAGATCCATTCCTAGAGCGGCGTTTCTGTTTCAATAATACCTTCATTCTCTTATCGGTGATGTTCCCTTAGCACGTGGTTGTGTCTTCAAGTCCTACGTGCCACTGACATGATCTCATGGTGTTTTTACTGTATTCCAGTATTCTTTGTCTACAGTGGTGGGAGTGTTTTGAGTAAGACATCAGGGTTGGCTTAGGATGGTCTATGTTCAGGGTTCAATGTTATTTTATTTTCTGAATGGTGGAAGGGTTTGCGAGACCTGTTGGTTCGGTGTTGCTTTCAGACTCGACCATGTAGAGCAGGCACCGGGGGAGGTTCTAGAGAATTTTATTCATCATTGAAGTGCATTATGGATTTGGATGTTTGAGATGTTATGGTGCAAGCCATCGGATCAGGCATGTGCTTTGACACAAGACACTTGCTTGTCGTTCATCCTTACACTGGTGGAGAGTTTTTTATGATTGTTTGCTAAGTAGGTGTTTCTTCATGTAGTTCATTTGGTTTATCTCACCTGACCTTTGGGTTGTGAATGTTTTATGTCTATGATGTATGTTCGGGTTCACCCCCTTCTTCCCTTAAAAGGGGGCTTCTTTACTTTGAGATAAAAAAACAGAAGGCCTTCGAGCTGTTGGATGGAATAACACTTAGAAATCATAAATCATAAGGTAACTTCTGGTATCCATAACATACATATATTGTATCTTTCATATCTACATAGGGAGTTACGTTTGGATTATATATCATTGTATATTATATAAATACATTAGGAGAAATATTAACATTGACCTCTGTCATGTTACCCGATGAATTGGAGAGATATCTCACGCTCACCAACCTTTGGTTTACCAATGAACCACCCATTTACACAAACAATTCCCAAGAACCATAACATATTCATAACACATAATACAAGCATAATGGTAAGAAATAATTTCGATATTTCAATCATTATATATCATTTAAAGATATTGACCTAATTAATTTTTTCTCAAAACCATTTTCAATACCATAATATTTAAAAATGGGTATTTGATATTTATCCTCCTTGTAAAAATGTTACGACTTGTAAAGGAATCCTAATATAAAAAAATGCTCATAGCAGTGGAAAGGACTTTGTCATCACGTACATTACCAAGAAACATTCTTTTTTTCATTTAGTAAAACACTTCATAAAAAATATTCCATTTGAATGAAATTAAAAGTCAATGGGATTTACACAACATATAAATGAATGTCATGTAAAAAAAATATGCCTCAATGAAAAGAGATTCAGACGAAGTCCCTTACAATGATGATTTTGTAAATAAAATAGATTGATTTTGTGTATTCACTATAGGTACACAGAAATCAAGTATATATACAATATAGGATATCAAAAGTTATTTATCACATAATCATTGGATGATAAAAACAATAAGTAAAAGTATAACCCAATGAATGGAAAATGGGTTAAGAAGTTCCCCTATGTTGAGTCCGACTCATCATATATGTTCCTTATTATTCATTAGTAATCAAAATATGTTAATTTATACATTAATAAGAAAAATATTCAATTTAATTATTCCATTTATATCACTTATTACAACATATTTAACATTAAATAATTATTTAAGTTAATATAGGTCATTTTGTTGACATTCGGTACATGAGTAAAAAATGAACTGGTTATAATTACAAATTGTCCACGCTGTGAAAAGTCCATTATATCCAGATTAATATTAATTAATGAAATATCATATATACCCAGAATATATATGTTTATATAATATTACATAATATTTCTAGATAATAAATGAAATTCACCGTTAATAGGGATGGTAAGCCGTATGTACACATGAACTCTACTTTCATTTATGTTTGATATTTAAAACAATGAAAACTAAAAGATAAATAAGTATATATTAATTATAGTATAATATAATATTTTATATAAGTTACATACTTTCATTAACTCCTTCCATTATACATTCCATGTATGGTATGAATGATTCATATCACTTTGCGGGTGTAGTTGTCTGCACTTCCTTAGATAAAATTATAGTATTTACACATTTTTTAAAGCATAAAGGTATTGTTTAAATAATAAAAAAATTCATAGAGACAATATACATATAATATGTATCATATATATATATAGTTCCATCATAATGTCCACCATTATATGTGTTAGGGGAAAATCAAACAATCCCCATTTTGTGAGGCACTAGTTCGCCATACACATAAACAATATGTTTGTATCCATTAGATCGAGGTGTTTGTAAGTTTAGTTATAATACATATCATATAAAAATCCTTGTTTATTGGGGATACTGGTGTTGTTATGTAATCAAAAAAATAATAATATAATAGGGAGTGGAAAATTTAAATAATGGAAATGAAATTTTGATAGGATGCTACATCTTAAGATGTGCATTCCCATTGATTTGAGCCAAAAAGATTTCTTGAAATTCCTTTATCTAATTTTATGTAATATATGAGGAAGATAGGGATTTTGAGAGATTATTTGGGAAGAGGATGGTTGAGAAATGGGGGTTGAGAGGTGTGATTGATTTTTAGGGGTGATTCCCTTTTATAAGAGAGAGGATGAGCACTTTAGGAATGTTTTGATGTACTTTTTATTATAAAATGATTTTATGTTTCAAATGGACCCAATTTCATTAATATCAATGATAAGATTCTTTTGATTCGAAAACCATTCAAACAATTGTTTTTTTACAACTCTCAGTCACAAATTTACCCTTATCCTTTATCTTTAAACCTGACTAAACTAATTTAACTTTTACCATATCTTCTTTTATATTCATACTATATGGTTAATATATTTACTAAAAAATTCCACTTGAACCTGAACTGGTTCATTAATGACATGTTCCACATTATATACTTCATTTGGATGGATATTATATTTTTAGTACTATAATATCATTTAATAAAATGGTATTTGTTTTAAAATCACATTTATGTCAATTATTATATTATTCATGTCATTATATTTTAATAAAAACTAAATAACATTATTTTTTCATATAATCATCGTTAATTAATATATAAAAATTCATAATATTCCCTAAAATTCGTTTATGGAATAAAAAGTTTTAAAATAAATTTAATTTAACATTTATAATCTAATTTTTTAAATATTTAAATAAAAGGTAATCATTATTCCATCCTTGGGCCATAAATATATTTATTTTGGATGATGTATAAAAATTATAAATAAAATTCCATGATTTAGGAAATTTATTTATCTTTCTAATGATTATTTATTATTGAATGGATCACTTATATGACCCCATATAAAAAAGAATAGTAAAAAATCACATGTTTATGTAATATTTTTCTTTCCTTTAAAATAATTCTTATAAAATGTCATTTTCAAATCAATGTGGCTCCATGGGGTCCCGAAATATATCCAAGTATTTACATGGTTGGAAATATCTCATTAAATATTATTAGTATATGTGTTATGGTAGTTTAATATTATTATAATGTTAATGTTTACACTTATTTTCCAGATTTACCCTTTAACCATGGTAAATAAAACAATTACTGATGTCACTATTCATAATATATAAAACTAAAATGTTCCTATTAACACAATTTGGACCTCCTTATTCCAAATATGTAATCAATTTTTCCAAAATCATAGTTAAAATGTTGTATAATTTAATTTAAAATTAATTTCTATTGTCAAAACCAAAAAATGTGTTTTAAGAAATAAAACTATCAAAAGATTGACATGTTTTTATGTCCAATTTCATAATTAAATTACTTATAATGAACAAAATTGGATTAAATGATAAAAATATAATCCTAATTCACATTAAAACCAAATAAAATTACAATCATACTATATAATTAAATTATATTAAAATCTAGTTTTGTGTTAAAATGTGGTATTTTTTACTATTAATTAAAAATGACATTTATTAGATAATTTACAAAAAAAATTCCAAAGTAAATAATTATGTCACGATTATATAGAAGATGTTAATTTTTTCAATTAGAATATATAAATGTGAAAAATTACAATATTTAAAGAGGTTACTCCATCAAAATTCGGTAAAACTTCTGTTAAAAAATATTAGAATATTTCATGCTTAAAATCAGATTCAATCTTATCTTAAGCATCTAAACATTATTGGATAAATGTAAAGACATTAATCAGACATGTAAAATCATATTATAGTTAGTTCTGATCATTCCAGTTAATACAACAGCTAGGCATTAACTACCATTTAAATAATAATAATAATATATTATTTTTTAGGTATAACTCAATGTTGTGTGCAACGTATGATTTCAAAGAAACCCGTTGTTGCATGTTGAGTATGATATCTGAGAAAGAATCCTATTTAATGTAAAAATAATATATTATTCATAAATATTAATTGAAATGAAATTGAATTATTCTATAAATATATGGGTTGTAACATCCTTCCCCCCTTTTTTGAATTGCGTCCTCACAATTCTATTCACTTATCAAATAAGTGGGGGATATTTTTCCCTTATACCATTTATAGATTTAATTATTTCCTATTAAAGCATATGGTTTTTCCACAAAAATATTACTGGATGAATTAAATTATTATGTAACACATTCTCTCTATGGTCAAGAATTTGGAATGGTGGTTCCTTATAAAAAATATTCACTTAAAACTGAACTACCTCTTGACACAAAACATTTGGTGGATTTGGAATATTAATTCTCAAAATGTAATCAAGAAAAAAATTATGTACCTGAGATAAACATGGAGGTAAGTTTAATCTAAAAGAAAATTGATCAATCATTCTCTAGGATTTCATAGGGTCCAATGAACCTCAATCTCCAATTTGTACTCTTAACAAAACGCATCACACATTACCATGGAGAAACATTGGGAAGACATGATCACATATCCAGAAAGATAGATCCTTCCTCCAAATTTCCACATAACATCGCTTCCTATTCTATGATGTTCTCATGTGCTTCTGATTCAACTGAATTTTTTCATGCCATATCTTCTACCAATTCTGGCCCCATCAAATTTCTTTCACAAACATTATCCTGGATTGTTGGAGTTCAAAACAACCTTCCATATAATGCCTCAAATGGTACATGTGTATACATGAATTAAGACTACAATTATAAGAAAAATAACCCAAAGAAATATGTTGGCACAAATTTCCATGGTAATCCATTGAACAATCATGCATGATATCTTCCATGGTTATAATTGTTGGTTATAACTTCCCATCTGATTTAGGATGAAAATATATACTGAAATTTAATTCAGTTCCAAAGACTTTTGAAGGCCCTTCTAAAATATTGATTTCAACCTAGGATCACAATCTGATACAATGTTGAGGGGAACTCCATGTAACATGAATATATCATTAATATACAATTGAAAATGTTTACATGGAGACAAGGTATCACACATAGGATGAAAATGAGTAGATTTAGTCAATTGTTCAACAATAACTCAAATTTCATTATTATCTGAAGAAGTCATTGGATATCCCACTACAAAATCCAGGGACACAATTTCCCATTTCCACATTGGATTTGGGAAAGGATAAGTCATCTTTTATGGTAATTTTCACTCTAATATAACTTTTTGACATGTTAATCCCTTAAAAATATTGTCAGCAATGTCTATTTTCATTCCATCACACTAGTAATACTTCTAAAGATCTCCGTACATTTTAGAACTTTTATGATGAACTAAAAATGGAGAACTATGAGCTTCACATAAAATCTCTTTAATCATTTTTGAACCATAGAGAACACGTAATATCCTTCCAAAACTCAAAACACAATATTTATCGATGTTAAATTCTGGTAACATACCCTTCTAAACAATTCTACCTTTTTTTGCAACTCATTGGTTTCTTTCCGTGCTTTTTTAATTCTGTCTGATAAAGATAATTTCATTGCCACATGAAACAATATAGAGGAATTACCTACACCCAAAATTCCAATCCAAAATTTATCAAATAAAAAACCAAAGGATCTCGTTCTAAATGATGCATGGTTAATGTAGTATTACTCTTTCTAAAAAAAAGTGTCAGCCACTTTTTCCCCTCTCACTGATGGTAAAGGATCATGCAATCATAATACTCGATTAATTATACCCATCTACTATGTATAATGTTTAATTATTTCTGAGTGAATATATACTTCAAAATTTATTGATCAATACATATTTTAGACTTTACGCCCAATATCTGATGCCTCCAAATTTTTAATTCAAAAACAATTGTACGTAATTCCCAATAATGGGTTTTATAATTTAACTCATGAGTTTAAAACTGAAGTGTATCAAAATAAATTACCTGATCATTTTACAGATGGACACATCCTAGTCCTTTCAACGAATCATCACCACAGTTAAAAAATTTACTATTTCTGGAAGGCAGTGCCAAAACTAGAGCATTCACAAATCTTATTTTCAATTCTTTAATACATTCATCGCATTATTTTTTTCAGACGAACATAAAACCTTTTCAAGTTAACATAGTCAGTGGTATAGATAACCATGCACAACTTTCAACAATCATCGAGTAATAACCACCTAAAATAAAGAAAACTATACATCTTAGTTATATTTGGGGGTCGTGCCCATTCTTTAATAACATTTTTTTGGAAAGATCCTTAGTTATGCCATATTTATAAACAATTTGACTAAGTAATGAGATTTATTGTAACCAAAAGTCACACATTCTAAATTTCCTATTCATTTTCTTTTCTTTTATGGTTTATAAGACAAACCATATATGACTTTTATGATCCCCTTTACTTTTAGAATATAAAATAATATAATCAATAAACACAACCAAAAACATATCAAAGAACTCACAATAAATTATATTCATAATATCTATGAAAAAACAAGTGAATTGGTTAACCCAAAATGCATAACAAAAAATTCATAAAAGACATATCTTGTATGAAATGAAGTCTTCAGAATGTATGCTACCGTTACTTTCAATTGTTGGTACCCAGCCCTCATGTTAATCTTCAAAATATATATAGCTCCCTAGAGAAGATCAAACAAATAATTGATATCAGGTGAAGGATAATTGTTTATAAATGATATGTTATTAAAGGATCTATAATAAATTCAATGTCTAATTGAATAATATTTCTTTTTAAAAAATAATATAAGATAATTCCATGTTGATGTTCTTGGTTGAATGAAAACTTTTTCTAATAACTCATACAATTTCTTATTTAACTATAACAAATCAACTTTTCCTATTCGATAAGGGATTTTTTTAAAATTGTCTTAACATCATGAATTAATTAAACTATAAATTAAACTTCTCAATTAGGTATCATACAAGAAAGATAATCAAGAAAAACATCAAGATACTCATTTACCACTAACACTTCATTAATCTGAAAAGATCCATTGTTTTCAAAAATATGTGTTTGATAACCTTAATTTCAATCTTTTACTAGATTCATTGCTTCCTAGTATGTTATCAAATTTAGGGGTTCATTATTTTATTCAAACTGAACTAATTTCTTAAAGGAAACTACTTTAGCTCAACATTCATTCTTAATATGATAAATGGAATGAAAATACATACCCAAAATAACATCAAACTCTACTAGTGGAAAAAATAAGGTTATTAGGTAGATTATTTCCACACACGAGGAAAAGAAGGTTATTATAATTTCTTTTTGTATCAAAATTCCCTCTTCTTAATTTGACCATAAGTTCAGGATTCATATCTTAATATGTAATTCCAAATTTACTAGAAAAGTTCTTAGAAATAAAAGATAGTGTATACCATGAATCAAACAATACATTGAAATAATATGTATAATCAAATAGTGTACTTGATACTCCATATTTTGAAGGACCAACATCTGCTGAAGTAGTTGAAAATGATCTTACAACCCCTTTCTATTTGTATTCCGGATGCTTTCCCTCAGTTGAGTTCTTCGTTGGACAATAAATTTCATAATGACTCATTTCATTATTCTTAAAAAAATTAACTGATTATAAATCAGATTATGTCTTACAACTTCCTTGATCTTTTTTAGTGCAGTTCCTTGCCTTATGTCCCATTTTACCACATCATAAGCACTTACCAGAATTCAAAATTCAATCCCCACTATGCTGTTTACCAAAATTTTTAAAATCTATAAACATATTTTTTTTACTATCAGACATTGTTGAAGATTTATTACCTTATGTATGCCACCATGAACTCATATTATTTTGTTTGTCAATGAAAAACTTGTCATCAGCAAACTCCATTTCCAACTTCTCAACACATCGAAAAAGTCTTTCATGTCTTTTGATCTCACAAAAATCTAAATACCTTTAATACATTGGCTTTAATCCTGAGTAAAAATGTTTGATTTTACTATCAATAACTTATATAAAATTTTTAGAAAACCTTTCCACTCGAGTGACTTTTGATTCCTAAGCATCCACTAAGACATCATCCTTCATCAATTCTAGGAATTGTATACTTTCTATGTTGAACCACCTTAGAAAAATATTTCTCAAGAAACATACCTTGGAATTCATATCAATAAAGAGAATCAATATCCTCACTATCCCTGATATTTTAACTATTGACCACCATTGATAGGCTTCACCATCAAAATAGTAAACGACAATATTGAACTTTTGATGTTCTGAACACCCCCATGAAATTGAAAATCCTTTTCAGTTAATTAATCCACACATTAGCTAGCACATAGTAAGATGATCCTATAAATGATGAGGGTTGTTGGCTCATGAAATTCTCTACTACATACATATTCTTTTTTGGTTGATCTGAATGATCTCTTTCATGTATACCAACACCATTTAAAGTCTGAGTCAACAATACTGTCACTACAACAAACTATTGAGATCCGATTCTGACAATCATAGACTACTCATTTTGATGGTTTTGTTCTTCTTGATGTCGTCCCATTATAGCTACTCTATTTACTCTATAGAAAACCAATATGAACACAGAAATATCGTAGAAGAAGAAACATGGTACTGTTTAAATTCTATATCATTTCAATCTTACCATAAATTAATTTTTGGATTTTAATTTAAAAATGTCTTAACTCATACTGATGTCTAAATCGACCTCTAATACCAAATGTAAATCCCTAGACATAAACATTATGTAATATTAAGTTAATTCAAGAATTATACGTTGAGGATCTTTTTAGATATATAGTATTAGTGAGTTGGGCCATAACTATTACATTACATATCAAATATTACAAAGTAGACACTTTTACTCTAACCAATTATTTCACAAAAATAAAACAACTTAAAAAACACGAATTATTTTTTTGATATAAATCTTCATGAAATATTCCTTTCTCTTACTCTTACTTATACCCTACTAAAAACATTTAAAAACAAGGGCTGAGCATAAAAATCTTAGTAAGGGTTATAAAATAAGGAAATAAAACATTAGACCATAAATTCATATGAATCAATGGAATCATTATTTTCCCTCATATAGAATATGCTCTTTAACATAACCCATGAATTCATAAGATTTATCAATAATGCATAGAAATAATAATTCATAAAGGTAACTTTTAGCATCGATAAAATACTTACATTGTATCATTAACACATACATACTGAGTTACATTTGGAATTCCCATCATATTATATTTCCTAAATTTCTTTAGAGAAACATTAAAATTTACCTCCATCACATTTCCCAATTCCTTAGAGAGATATCTCGGTCCCACCCTCCCTTGGTTTTTTATGGTACAACCTGTTTACGTAAAAAATGACCATGAACAATAACATACTAATCACACCTAAAACAAACATATAATATAGATAACATTTCCACATTGAAATCATTATATATCATTTTTAAAAATTCAAATAATCAATGTTTTCTCAAAACCAATTTCAATACCAAAGTATGTAAAAATGTGTATACGGTATTTATTTTCCTTTTAAAAATGTTACTGCTTGTAAAGGAATCCAAATATAATATAATGCTCGTGGCTGCCGAAATTCCACTGTCATGACATACCATAAAAAGAAAAATTATTGTTGTCATTTAGTAAAAATATTTGTTGAATAAATATTATCTTTGAATGAAATTAAAAGTAAAAGGTGTTTATACACCTTATAAAATAAATTTGTGTACAAATCAAAATACAGCTCAATGAAATTGGATTTAAACAAAATCTCTTACAAAAATAATTTTGAAAATAAAATAGATAGACTATGTGTATTCACTATAAGTACACATAATGGATGTATATATAAAAGTTAGGATATCAAAATTTATTTCTCACATAATCATAGCATGACATAATCAATAAGTAGTAGTTTAACCTATGTAACGGAAATTTGGATTAGATGTTCCCTCACATTGAGTTCGAATCATCACATATGTTCCTTTCTCATCCTGAATAATTATCTTACGATAATTTCTACATAATTAGGAACCTTATTCATGTTTATTATTCTTTTTATATCTCTTATTACCATGTAATAATCATTATATAATTATTTTATTGAAAATAGGTATTTTTGTTGATATTCTGTAGTTGACTAAAAATCGAACTTTTTATAATTACAAATTATTCATGTGGTCAAAATTAAATTATCTCCAGAATGATATTAGTGATTTAAATATAATATATATCCAGTATATATGTTTAATTATTACAGTACATAACATTTTGGGATATGAAATGAAATGCACTGTTTATGGAGATGGTAAGTCATACATACCCATGGACGCTACATTCATTTATTTTTCATATTTAAAGGAATGATAACCAAATGATACATAGGTTTATTAGACCTTCGCACTAATATAATATTTTATATACATTAAATATGTTTATTATTTCCATCTATATTACTTTCCATGAATAGAATGAATGAGTTATATAACTTTGAGGGTGCGGTAGTCCCCACTTCCTCAATAGAAATTACCGAGTTTACACATTATGTGATGCATAAAGTTATTATTTAAATAATAAAAATAGAATAATTGAAAAAATATAAATATATAATATATAATGTATAAATAAAGTTCCATCATAATGGTCACTATGAGGGGTGGTAGAAGAAAATCAAACAATCATCATTTCGTGAGTTAGTAGTTTGCCGTACACAGAAACAATATGTATGTATCCATTAGATGTAGGTTTGTGTAAGTGTGGTTATAATCTTTATCATAATAAAAACCTAGTATATTCATGATATAGGTGTTGTTATGTAAATGGAAATTAATAATATAATAGGTAGTGAAGATGTAATATAATGGAAAACAATTTTACAGAACACACTACCTCTTAAAACATGTAACTCCCATTGATTTGAGCCTGAAGGTTTTATTGAATCGCCCTATTCCCAAAGTAAGTCATCTAAGAGGAAGATAAGAATATTGGAAGATTATTTTTGAATATTTTTAAGGATCCAAGGAGCTTTATAGGTGTGATTAAATCGGTATGTGCTATGCCCTTTTATAAGAGGGATAAGGGGAACTTTATGAATGTTGTGAAGTATTATTTTATTATAAAATGATTTTTTGATTCAAATGGTCCTTATGTAATAGATCTGAATGATAGTGTTATTTTTGGTATAAAAACTCTCAAACGATCGGTTTTTGACAATTCTATGTCCCAAATTTAACCTTATATTTTATCTTTGATCTTTAATTAACCTATTTTACTTTTACTATCTCTTCGAGTGTATTCGTACTATAGGGTTATAAGAGTTACTATAAAATTCCAATAGATACTCATGTGGTTCATTAATTACATGTTAAACATTATCCTTGTCATTTAGTCAAATAATAGATGTTTAGGACTATTATATCAGTTAATAAATATTATTTTTTTAAAGACATATTTATGTATATTTTAATACTATTTATATCCTAACAATCCAAAAAAATCATAAAAACTTTATTCTTTATAAAAAATAGCATTAATTCAAAAGACTTGTCATAATCCTCTATAAAATTCGTTGATGGCCCAAAAAATTTTAAAATAAATTTATGTTAATATTTATAATCTCATTTATTTAAATCATTCCTTAATAAGTTAATACCTATATCATAATAATGTCATAAATATATTTATTTATTTGATATATAAAAATTTTAAACAAAAACCATGATATAATAAATAATTTTATATATCAGATGACAATTTATAGTTAAAAACATCTCTTATATTACCACAAATAAAAAAATTAGTAAAAAAACACATGTTAACGTTATATTTTTCTTTACATTAAATCAATTCTTATATAATGTCATTTTCACATAAATGTGGCACCATGGGGTCCCAAAATCGAACCAACCATACCCAAGGTCATACATATCTCATCTAATAGTATTATGATACATGTTAGTGCAGTTATATAATATTATAATATTATTTTTATCCTTATTTACAAGAGTTTCCTTTAACCATGGTAAGTAAAATAATTAGTTAAATTACTATTCTTAATATCTAAAAATAAAATGTAAATATTTACAAAATTTTTACCTCCTAATTCAAAATATTGAATCCATTGTTCCAAATTCAAAACAAAAATGTTTTCTAAATAAATTTAAAATTAATTCCAGTTGTCAAAACCAAAAAGCGTGTTTTTAAAGAGTAAAAATTATCATAAGATTGACATGTTTTTATGTCCTATTTCAATGTTATATTACCTCTTTTATCAAAAATTATTTTAAATGATTAAAATTTATTCCTTTTTAACTTTAAAAAATTTAAAATTACAAAATAACTATATAAATAAATTAGATGAAAATGCATCTTTGACTTAAAATGTTTTATTTTTAACTATTTATTAAAACATGAACATTATTATAACATTACCATTAATTTATTAAATGTAAATTTTTGTATCCATATCCTATAAAAGATGTTTATTTTTTAAAATAGAATATATAAAAGTGAAAAAAACTAGATTTAAAAAGGGTTCACTATCAAAAGGTGTTAAAACGACCTTTTTAAAATATTTGAATATTTCGTATTTAAAATTGGATTGATTCATATTTTAGGTCTCTAATATTTATCGGATAAATTTAAATAAATTTAACAAACATGTATAATCATATTTTAGTTAGTTCTGTTCATTTCTACAAATACAACTAGATGGCGTGAACTACCAATTAAAATAATAATAATATTATAATATATTTTTGGAATAACTCACGGTTGTGTGAAATGTATGATTTCAAATAAACCTATTGTTGTGTGTTGATTATTCTATTTGATTAACCATCCCCTTTAATGAAAAAATAATATCCTATTAATAAATAATAATAGAAATTAAAAGGAATTATTCTATAAACACATGGGTTGTTACATGTAGTACCCATATGTTTTTAGTATGACTTTGCACTTGAAATCTGATGGGTAGTCACAACATTTGATTTAGGTCCCGTAGGATATTTTGAGGGCATGTGTCATGAATTTCAATGGAATGTGGGAAAAGAACTACTTTATTTTTGAGTTTTACTATAGTAATATTTTTCTAGCCAAACATCAGATGTATGATTTTGAGAGATTCTATTGAAGACTGTGTAGATCCCCATTATGTTGGTTTGATGTTAGAGTGTCTGAGCTATTTGGATTGAACCTCCACCAGGAGACATCAGGAAAGAAATAATTGATTCCGAGACCTTGGAAAATGGATAAATGTATACTGATGTCATTGACCTCTTGAGATGATGGTGGGTGATAGTGCATTTCTTCGGCTATCACCAAGGTTGAGTCATAATCGAATTCCAAAATAGTGAAAGTTGGCACCGAGATATATGGGGACATTTTATATTGTGGAGTGGATCAGAATGGCGACTTACCAGTTAGATCTTCCTCAATGGTATAGTGGAATGCAAGGTGTTTTTCATGTTTCTCAGCTTAGCCAGTATCACCTAGATCCATGTCATTTGATTATGTTTTAGGATGTAGAGATTGAGGTCAGTTCATCCATTGATTATAATTTGATTCGTATCATAGATCATATTGAGAATTTCATGAGAGTAATGACTATTCCCTTAGTTCTAGTTTCTTGAATACATGGAAACATTATTGATGAATCATGGGAAAGGGTGTCATATGTGCGGGCCTAGGGGATTGATCTACTTTCTTCATAAACTCATCCATGTTTGGGAGTTTCTCTTAAGGATGATCCATTATAAGGTGATAAAGTTCCATGATCTATGAAATCATAGAGTTATATACATATTTAAAATTTTGATTCAATCTTTTGTTTGTGGTTAAAGAAGTGATTCTTAAGATTATGATGTGAATTTTGGGTGTTCTTGGGGTTTGGGGCATGAAATGAAAGTAAACCAAGACAACCTCTTCAAGGATCCCATTTAGCACACGGTTAATTAAACTATGTGTCCTTCCCACGAAAAACATGTAACATTATACATTGTAATATCTAACATTTGGTACATGGTTTGTAATTTGTGTGGGTCTCCCTAGATAACAATACAAACAAACTTCCCTTGGACAGTGGCCTATGCATGGTTTGGAATACGGTGTTGGTAAATTGTTTACCCTTTAAAAGTTGAAAAAATGTAGTTTTTCTATATAGGGATTTTAAGGCCATCACAAGAATTTCTCCCCCATTTCCTCCCTTAAAACCCTTGTGATTAACTCAAGCGAATCAATATTACCATGTATCGCTATCCTTCATTTCTAGGCTATTTAGAGTTTCGTTGGATGAGGATTAAAGATCTGGGTAAGCTTAATTTCTCAATACTTCTATTTTCCAAATTAGGGATTGTTGCATGGATAATCTTCTTCTGAATACCTAAAATTTCATTCTTCGATGGATTTTTGGTTAAATATTCAAGGGTTTTTTGAATCAAGATCTGAGGTGATGATTAAGAGTATATTAATCTTCGGAATCAAGGTAGGTTTTCTACAAGTTATATCCCATGATTTTTATATAGATATGTGCCTATGATATTGTGTTCTTATTCCCTCTTATTGTTAACTAGGTTCTATTGGTGAATTTATTTAAAATGTGTGTCTAAATGAAAAATTGAACTCCCCATGATCTGTGTGGGACACATGGAGGATGAATTGATTGATTTAGGACAACCTATTAGGTTCATCGACCATCCCGAACATGGTTAGTGGAAACTTAAAGTGTAAAATTAACTTTTTTATTTAGTAGGGAATATGATTGGAATGAAAATTGGTTAATGTGATAATTCGGAATACTAAATATATATTTTTATGTAAAAATGTGGAATATGGATAATGGATTGATTGTTTTGGTGTGAGATTGGGTTAAATGATATTAATGTGAATGTTCCAAATGAATTGTGATTTATACATGAATTGTATATCTACGTTTTTTATAGGGTATTGATGACGGGGTTAAGTGAGTTAACATATGGAAATTTTTTAAAATTTAAATGGTTTAATGTATGGGAATTAATATATATTCTCATGAGATTAGGCTTAAGAAATAGGAATTGGAATAAAATATTTGTAATGTAAATGGAAAATGGGTTAATGGGTTATGAAATAATATTAATTCCCATGATGATTTCTTTATATTATGACTGATAATTATAATGGTTGTGATGGGTTGTGATATGGTATATGTGTGGTTAATGGATTTATAAGAATATTCACAAGTCATCGAGGTGGGATAAAGGATGGAGGATCTGCTCATGGGTCAGGATGGACTGATGCTATAACCCCACATTAGAGTGAATTGGAGTGGGAGTCCAACTAATGATCTATTACAAAAATTATTTTATTTAATGTAACTTTCTAGACTATGGATCTGAGGTAACAGTGATTTATCGATTGGGAAATTTTTATCCCTTGTGAGATAGGGGCTTAACTTATTCCCTTATTCATAGTGACATATTCCGTGAACCATTGTAAGAATTACATGATTTCATAATCCATGGAAATCTTGTTGATAATAAATTATGTAATGAAGATGTTGAAAATCATGAATTTGGTATTATGGTTAGTAATGGTTAATGATTTTTTTTAACTAATTCAACCTGAACTATGTCTTATTTACATGTCATTCATTTAGTACATTCATGCACTATCTGTTCAGATTTGATATTTTGTAGACACCGATGGTGGTGGCCTACTAAGTTAAACTCACACCCTACATAGGCCTCCATTGGGTCCCAGGGAAGATTTCATTTTTATAGGTTAGGATACGGTCAAGGGCCCCATTCTTGGGAGTTGAGTCGAGTCTGGGATGCACCTGGATTAGATTTTGAACAACGAGTCATGAAATTTTTTTGGGTATTTCACTATTAATATTTATTTTCGGTTTTTTCACTTAGGAATATTATCATGACATGAAATATTTACTATTTTCTAGGTCTTGTACCTATTTTTTGGAGAGGACCTTTATGAATGTTTATTGGTTATTACATGTTTATATAATATTCTATTTACATTAGGTTGTGGAATACTCTAGTAATGATGTTTTAGTCACCTTAAGTGATCTATTTAAAACCACATATCTAGTCATCAACCACTAGACTATGGGGAGGTTTGGTTGAGTTCATTTTGTGAACGATCTAGAGGAACCACTTTTGTGGGCCACGGGTCGGGGTTGTTATAAAATACAAGATAACCTTCTAGATATAACATATGTATTACATTTCTTAATAACATAGAAAAAATGGAATCATAAGAAGGGTGCTCCCAAATACTCTGTATGGTTATCCATACGCATAATAAATCAATGATCATAAGTGAACTTAAGAATAGTTTAAGGAAATGAGAACATAAGAAATGTGTATTACATAAATGATTCATTCCCTATAAAACATAATCCATAAATCAAGATTCATGGAAGAAGTCCTTGGAAAAACATTAGACAACGTTCATACAAGTTAATAATTATGATTCTTGTGAAATAAACCTTAGTTCTGGGGAAACAATAAAACTTATTACAGTCATAGAAAAATCATGTAGCCATCCTAGAAAAAAATGAAAATCAATGAAATTAATTTAACATAATAACGAAACATTAAATTTTAAAATATCATAAATCATTTTTCAAAAAATCAATATGTATCCATAAAAACTTATAAAAGTAATATATAAACTATATAGGCACCTTGAGACATTATATTCATCACCCGTGTTCACTCATGTTTCGCCAGTATAGAATATATTACAGACAGTTATTTCAAATAATCATTTCTCAAGAGAAAAAATCATTATGCAATGAATAAAAAGTCTGTATGTTATGGGAACCTATAATTATATATAAATTCTAGTAACTATTTCATGAATAAAAACATAAAGGGACATTCATTTATCTTTAATAACACTCACTTTAACCCATAGTCAAATACAATTTCAATCACCTCATAAAAATAAGTATAAATATTGTTTTATACTAAAAAATTGTATAATAATGGATAATATATGTTCACTGAAAATTCATGGAAATATAAAAGGTTATATAGAATTCTATATCCCACCTTGTTGGTAAGAAAATTTATTCTTTCCATTTATATTAAAAACATTCATTTCATTTATTAGTAAATAAATAAAAAAGTGAGTCATGTGTAAAATGTTTAGAATTATTTTTTAGTTATTTTAAATGAAATTCAATGGTAGTATCAAAGTCCTATTTAAAACATTTTAATATAGTTAAAAAATCATGGAAACGAATTTAATAAAATTAATATATAAGATATATTGTTATAATACATTTAAAACACGGTTTTATGAAAAAATATGTTATGGATTTAAAAATAACTAACCATTTATAAATAAATAAAATGAGAAGGAACATAAAATATAATTATTATAAATATATTCTTGATATTACATTTCAAATTATTATTATTTAAACCATATGTATAAATATAAGAGCATTAGTTAAAATATGTCTAACAAATAGAAGTATGAGAATAGAAACCCTTACAACATTTGAAGTGGTTGAATCAAATATATACTAAATGAATCCTAATAATATGATTTTATAAATTCAAATATCTCTATAAAATAGTATGTGAAATTAAATTCATTTATGAGAATATAATTATTATAAATTAAAACATGATGCATAACTTTAAACATGCATCATTTAATAGAAATTGAGACTAAGAACCCGTACAATGATTGAAACACTTTATGATGGAATCAATTAATGAATTATTTATGTGAAACAAATGTAAATATATATATATATAATGTTAAAATATATAAAAATCCCATCCTAAGTCATAACACACCTTATCTTGTAAAAAAATTTCAATGAAGAAGTGACATGACCCAATGAAAGAAAATTTAGTTAATAATTTTCTCATCTCATAATTATTCTTGGGTGAAAATGTAGAAACCTCCTATATAATAAATTTGATATTATTTTACATTTAAACCAAAAAAATATATTATCTACATTATATCAATATATTTTCATTTCTTATACATATTTATTATCAATTCTTTGTTAAAATCAATGTGTATGTAATAAATGACAACATTCTCATCCATATTTAGATTTTATGGTAATGGTTATTGCATTGTGAACCTAGATTAACAACCTGAAGAATATTAATAATGATTTTAATTAGTAATTTTATAATATTATATAGTTTTTTGTAGATTTAATGGATCTTACGGTGATGAGTCACATTGAAATATTAAAATTCATTTTTAGATGTATTTACTTATTAGAAAGAATTACTTTTATTAACATATATACAAATGTCGACACACACAAACATACATATATTACCAATATAAATTTCATAGAAAAGGATAATTTAATTATTATTCCATAATATTACCAGTACAAAACATTGCATAATAACTCATGACATTAACAAAATTCGGGTACCTGGTAAAACTTCTCTATACGAGAACATTTTATAAAGAATGAATGAGTAAGGATATTTTATTGTATAATGTTATATTTTTTTTTAAAGAATAAAAATTTAAAAAATGTTATAAATGTTATAATTATATTCAATAAGATTAATAACATGTGGAAAAATTATAAGGACTGATAATATGTTATTACTTCAAAGTGTCTCAATGATACTGTTTTAGGTGGTTAAAATTTATGATGATCAATTATTTGTCAGATTATTCAAAAAATATCTAAATTATCTTTAAATAATATTAATCATGTTATAAATTTTTTATTTATTAAATCCATTTCAAAATCCATCCATATAATGTCAAAATAAACAATTAAATACATCTTTGTTGGAGGTGATGGTCTGCTCATATACATTGACAATGTTACCATTTTCCATCAATTTGAAGGGAAGAATTTTTTTTATTTTTATGTTTAAAGAATAATAATAATTTCATAAATATAATTTATAATCATTGAATATATCCCTATAACCATATATGTGAGTTGGTGAAAATAATTATATACATCACTATATGGATGTTGTAGTCCACACATATACACGAGTGATGTTTTCTCTTATTATAGGATAGAAAAGAGATAGAAAATATTATTTTAAAAAAAAATATAACGAAATTTATTTATAATAAATATACTTATGTTATTATATAATAATTTTTACAATATATATCATGGTGGTGTACAAAGAAATAGTCTTGAACGAATTTATTTATGGCCTATAACTCCTCCTTGGATATCATCCTTTGGATTACTCCATAAGCATTCCAAGATTGGACTTTTGTTAAGGAAAGAACATATAAAACATGGGTATGGATGTGAGTAATGTATTTGGGTAGGTATTTTATGATATGAAGTGATTAATGTGTGTTTTAATAAATTGTGAGAGTGGATATACTTTAATATGTGAAAAAAGTGGCACCATTATAATTATTATGAAAATATTACCTTAATAAATATATTTCTATGAAAAAGATTCCTGGATTTCGATCAATTCAGAATATTGGAAAACATAAGGTTAAAATTAATTCATAAAATAATATTTCAACATGTTTTAGATATATTTTTATCTTTATCTCTTAGTTAAACACCATAGTAAACCCTTTAAACATTTACCGTGTTGAGAAGATTTTTCCATGGTAACGTTTCTATATGAATAACAATTATGTGTAATTTTTTACATATTTCTAAATAAATGATTAAAAATATGAAATTTATTATTTAATTGTCAATTTATAGGTTAGGTTTAAATAAAATTTAACATAAGATTATAAAAAATACAAAAACTAGTTTTGGAAAAATGTTTTGTATTTGTTCAAATGAATTTATTCTTATTTTGGCTAAATACTATCAAGTAGATGATATTTACATAAATTATTAGATTATTATTAATATAATTAAGGTTCATTATCTTTGGAATATTTATTTAATAAAATGGATCTTACAACCAACCTTTTAAAAGAAATAATTGAAAAATAATATTTTATTCTAATAAAATATAATTTTTTTTTAAAAAGTATATAATGTAATTAAAAAATAAAATAATAGGTTAAAATGTTTTATTATAATACATAAATTGATATTATTTCTATGTAGTGTTTTGAAAAATTTTAAGGTTATGATTATATCCTGACGATGTTATAATATTTTCAATATTTGTAGAAAAATATTATTTTTAACAATTCAAAAATATAAATATTTTTAATTAAATATCAATATTATACCCTATGATATTTAAAAAAAATCATTATGAAATAATTTTCATTTCACCAAATTTTATTTAAAAAATTTATTTCTAAATGAAACAAAAATATGTAAATAATGACCTCTTTTATTGAAATATAACCCTTTTAGAAATTACATGTTTTCAAAAATATTTCATATTAATTACCAATGGGTGATAATTTATTTTAATGAAAATTTTATATTTATAATGTGTTTTTTACCTTTTATTTCAATAATTTATTATTAAATTTAGATTGATTTTGTGTATATGAATAACTATTTGACAAGATATTTATTTACATAAATACATAATATAATATTAGAGTGTTATACGGTACCTCTATTCCATGACCATGGAGATTTATGTCAAATGAAATTACCTATTTGGAGGGATTTGTTTTTGGTTATGATGAAGAGATATTATTTTTTATAGGCATCCCGGTTAGGTGGATAATTTTGTTAGATAGGATAGTCATACTGTGATTGATTATGTCAGTTTTTAAAGAAAATTGTAAATTGAATGTTTTAATTATATGTAAAAGAGTTGCATAATACTTTTTTTTCCAAAATTACAATGAGGATTCCCTGATTTACTACCTCATTCCAATTTATACCCATGCGATATGTTAATACAATATTTTCCATTCTTCATTCCATATATTTTGTGGAGTAGTTATGAATAAGACAAGTTTCATTAGTGCCATTAATTTTGGTTTCTCTAACTATTTCCTCATTTCTTGTTGTATCACCCATAAATTAAATATTTTTAAATATTACCAAAAAAATTTCGCATTTAATTCAGATCAAATAGAGTTTCTTAATGAGTTTATTCCTTTTAAAATCGGGTAGATTTTCCGTAGATATTTCTCATTATATAAATTTCTCTATGTTTTATGTGATAAACGGCTATGGGTATGATTGTGTGAAAGATTGAAAAAATGAACTTGTGGTTTGTATTGATTATATGAGATACTTTTGGGTAGTATCATTTGAAAAATGTTTTCTTGGACTAGGAATGGCATGGATTGTATGGTTATATGATTTCAGGACATACGAGAAATGACGCCTCTTGTTATTTGTAATGTTTAATGAGACATGATGGATGATATGGTTCCCTTGGAATATAATATTTTAAACTCATGTGACTTTGTGTGATTTTGAATAATAATAATTTGGTGGTTTAGTTCTTCATCATAACCCAAATGGTGATTAACATTATCTCGAGTGGTTACACAGGTTCACTGGGTAGTGTCCTTAAAATGATTGCGATGCCTCTCTCCATGAGGTTAAGGATATTATTGTCATGTGCATATAAGATAAGGATAATGAGATGGGATATTACAATTATTTTTGATGCTAACCTCTATAGATTGAATGTTCTAGGTTTTATGGAATTGAACATCATTATAGTGGAGAGATACACCATAGATGGCCATGAAATTTGTCTGTTAATTGTGATCACTAAGTTGAACAATGATATCACCATTTATGAGGGATATGTTGGGATCTCAAAGTATAGATTGGTATGTAGGAGTCTTTTAGAACTTTGGGATTCACCAGACTATTGTTTTGTAAGTTGGTAATGGGTTAAAATTACTATGGGACTTATGATAAAGTTTTGGATGCACTTTTGGGGTTTCATAGATGATTCATAATCATTTTATTAGTTATGGTGTGTGTGGGTGTGATTCCAGATAGTTTGGAATTGACTGGATGGATGAGGGAATTTATATTATGTATTAATTTTGATGCATCATCCCAACATGTAATTGGTTGATGTAGGTAAAAAATATCTCATAGGTGGAAGAGAATGAGTGGTGTGGGTGATGTTGTTTACATTGATAATAATTTATTGAACCATGAATACAATGAAAAATAGAAGGATATGATCATGGGACACATTTTTTGCTTTTATACTAAGTTCATACACGCAACATAAATATTCCCTCAATTAAATATGATATCTTTATAGATCAAATAAAATTAATCTGTATGTAATCATCATTATGAATCTATTAAAGATAGAGCTGTGAATGAAGTATTGACAAGAAATTTTGGAATTGTATATGGGTTAGGAGGCTCATTAGAACACGTCTTGTAGTTTATTTTATTACTATTATGTATGTACATATATGATCATCCAAAGGGAGATCCATCATGTTATGTATGTATGACATATAATTTTATATGATTGCATGTATTATCATATTTATGTACTAACATGAATTTTATTATTATTTGGAGTTTCATTAATTGATTTTTTAATATTTTTATCATTTATTTTTGGATAGTACAGTCTCCACACTATGACCCCTTAGACCCTAACTACCCCTTATAACTATTTAGAAAATGGGGAGGTGCATCTAAGGTCAATTTGTTCTCAAATATAGTTAATATGTTGTAAAATTGATCATGATTTAAAAGGTTTTATAATTGAATGTTAAGGAAAATTGATATTATATAGTTTTTTATATGATCTATGGTAGATGGAGGATTATGAAATGATTAGAACGTGGGATGATTGTAATGTTGTGTTCCTAAACAGAACATGCATAGATTGATCTAATATTTAATAGGGGAAACCTGATTTCTTGGTATTCATGGTTATACGTGAGTTATATGATTTGGATAATTTAATATTTTATTTTAATTATTTTAATTTCAATATATTATCTCTTGGAGTAATGAGTATTTAATAATTCATTATTTTTTTCATGTATGGATCACATAAACTGCATGTTCTTACTTTACTATTATCATTATAGATCTAAAATGAAAATATATTAGTAGTTTAAATTATAAAAAAACAACCTATATGATCTTTCACCAAAAATATTCTCCGTGAAATTTTACTCAACTAGAGTAGGGATGTTTTTTAGGGTGAGGTGAGATATGTAGATACATTATGTGAATGATGTGTATGGTACCAGACCTTGAAACTGGTATGTGGGGTTATGTGGATAGATTTTATATCACTTGAGTAGAGTAGATATGTGTTGTGGTTAGTGGGTTTCATTAAATATTATAAAATACATTATCTTTGAAATATATACTATTATGTATGTATTTTCCAGGGCATTTAATACTCAATGATATGAAACCAAAACAACATCTGTTGGAGAATCATGTTCTTTGGGATATTATTCAACCTAGGTAGGAATTGTGTGAGGCCCTTGATGGTGGAGGTGATAATAAACCATAATAATAGGTTATAAGGTAGGAAGGTTAGCCACAATAATTTGAGGATCTAGTGTTATGGTTGTATGTAAAACACAATAAATGTTAAGCATGGGTTATACAAAGCATTTAACATGATGCTCATGAAGCCATTACATCAACCTCATAAATAAAAAATGAGGTTATTCTCATATTTCAATGATTGTGCTTTGAGATTCATAGATAATCTATTGTTTTTGTTGACATTGGTAAGATATAAAATTTCTAAAGAGGGAAAATTCAATGAAAAAATACATTATACTATTATATTTATGGTAAACATATTTATATTGAACTTATTTTTAGTGGTGGTATAAATTGAACTAATAGTTATGTTGAACATGTTGGATGAGAGTATACCAAGATGAAAAATATTTCTAGGAGAGACAAGTAGATGAGTTATGGGTAGCTCTAAGAAGGGACCTTATTAGACCATGAAGGGTAGCAAGAGATGAGGTTCAATGATACCACAATGGAGTGGGTTCTTATTGAGGTGTTTCCAATGTGTGTATAAATGAATATTTCAATCCCAGTGTGATTGAACACAAATAAGATTCCTTGAAATATTGCCATATGGGATATCTAGGGAGGTAGAGGCACTCCTTTAATAACATTAGAAGATAGGGACGGTCAATGGTGAGAAATAAGATGAGGATGTACATGCTCTATAATGATGGGTATGATCTTAGATAAATCCTGAAAAACTGACATCTGAGATTGAGCAAGCATTGAACCTTCAGGGCTATGTGGTGCAGCATGAGGCACCACAATGGCTTCACTTTGGGCATGGAAATATTGTTTTAATATCTTGATGAACTCCTCAATGATATCTACACCACATATCATTTCCTTATTAAAATAATCCTTATTTTCTATGAACTTTTTCAACAAGGAAGTGAATTATCTCATCTTATAAATCTGATCCTTAAAATACATTGCCACTAGAGGAGGATCAATATTTGTGGCCAAATACATAAAAATAATGTTCATTTATTGTATTGTGTTGATTTTGGAGAAAAAATCATTAAAATTTTTTGGTCATATCTTCTGGATTATGTAAAGAATTAATCTTAAAATACTTCCCATGGTCATGAACCTTTTCCTATATTCCTATAAACTTGGCCATATAGGAAATTAAAGGTTCATATCTTCTCTCAAAACTGAACTGATAGTAGAAATATCCAAATATTGTGAAGGCTGAATAGGTGGAATATAGGTTGAAGCAAGAGAATAGGTGGAATGTTTCTTAACATCTTTTCTCATGTGGGAAAACCAAGAGATTTAATAAGAGAAACGAGATTCTCATGTCATTTCATGACACCTTCATTTTAATTTTCTTACTCAGTTGTAAAAGCATTGATTCCAGTGGTTAACTTCTTCATATCATTTCTAAACATGGTGTTGCTTGTCACAATTGCTTTTGTGGTTGTAATAAATTTTGGAGGAATTATGTTTATCAAAATCATGGTAACTAAAGCAGTATCATCGAGATATACACTGGTTGAGGTGGGAGTAAATCTAAAATCTCCAACATGGTTTACAACATCAACTATAGACTGAACAGCATTTAAAATTTTATTCGGCTTAGTGTTCACTATCATGGCTTCATCAATTTCATATATTATTTGAGATTGTATAGAGTGACTTAAGGTGGTACATATTTCTAGAATGATTTTTTCAAAATAATCCAGAGTAACATAGACCACAAAAGTGGTCTTAGACACTAGTTCCTTTGTAGTACGTGAAAAAACACAATCATCTGATTCATTATAATCTAATCCCAAGGCCACATACCAATGATTGATCACCCATTCTACAATAATATCATAATCTAATGGAGTGAGAGTATCAATCCTTACTCTTCCAATTTGATGCTCTTCATCAGATAGAGCTATTTTTTTCAAGCCCCACCTAAGTGTCAGATTTCATGGAAGATTTTTCCCAATTAGACAATACTTCAAGTCTTGGTTGGTTCTCCTTATGTATAGTTCTTTTTCTAGTATATATAGTTTGATCATCAAGTTAATTTAGAGCACGATTTTCATCATAAAAATTAACCTCAATATATACACCAGCATTGGTTTCAACAATATACATACTAAATGCTTCTAGATTCCAATTTGGATGTTCAAATTTTCTATCACTTCTACATTCAATACGTTTTTTCATTATAACCTTATCCAACATATTCATTTCCAATTTCCTCACAAACTTTTTCATCTTCCTCATCTCTACCTGATTTAAAATGACATTCATAATAACACCCCATGTATTTACAAATAGGGTTATTATATAATTAAGGGATAATTGATTCTCTAAAAAAAAACCAAATTGTTATAACCTAGCCAATTAAACAGATGTTTTTCACTTATGTAATGTGAATTTCAAAAATCTAACATACACGTTTGCGATCAGTAAGTTATTTGTATTCTGATAAGAAAAATGTAATTTATGTGAATAGTAAGCTAACCATTTGAATACTAAAATATACTAATGGATTGTGATTTACCTTAATGAATAGTAACCTTACATATGATTGTATATAAATAATATTCAAGTGGAAGTCTGATGTACCTGTGTTTTGGAATAAGTAAATAATTATTTTAAAACTATTTTATTGAGAATAAATTATGATTTTAATAATTAATTTTGTAGTAATATTTGAAAATTATTTTTGAAAATTGGAATTCATTTTTGGAGTCTACACATCAAAAAATGGTTATGTTGAATTTTTCATATTTTTCGGAAATACCTGAATTCATTATGAATAGTGAAATACAGTAAAATATTGTCTATAAAAATTATAAGTTAAATACAATATTTACGATATCAAAATTGTTGTAACACCACATTTCTTGAACTCACATGCATTTATTAATATTATTGGTCATGTAATCATAACTATTTCTGGTCTTGAGTGAAATGAATAAATTAATAATTAAAAAAATTTGAAAACCATCCTCTCCACCACTATAAACCCCCTCTTCACTCCCTCTTCTATTCAGTCCTCTATTCCTGAAACTCCTCAATGGTCATCCTAAATTCCCATAAATAGTCACTCCCCATATCCAAGAAGCTCTTGGCCTTGTCCAATGACCAAAATCCATTCCCTTAAAGAGATTTTCAAATAAGTTATTTCAAGAGGTAAAACACCTTTCTTTTTTCATTTAGTTTCATTTCAATTTATCTTCTTTTGTTATCCTCTCTTCACATACTCTATCAAAATGAACATGATAGATCTAGTATCATCTATACACATTAATTAAATCCTTCTAATATAATAACCATCATCAATATCCTTACTCTCTCTCTCATTTATTCTATAATCAAAATCAATATCCATGAGGTTCAAATTTATAACCTTCGTGGACGAAGAAGTTCCATTCTTCAATTTCTCTATCATTCCTAGTCATGAAACAATATTTATGGTTTATCCAGACTTTAATATATTTATTACAGCATAATTAATATTCATTAACTAGTATGCATACATATTATTAAATCTTATGACAAAACTAGTTCCTAATATTCAAAATACAACAAAAAAATTAAGTGAATTTCATAAATATTTTGTCTAATGATTCATCCACATTCCATGTAACCAAATTATATAAATGGATATTATAATTTATGAATGTTAGGAAATGTAATTTAATTTCAATTATGGATATTTTAATTTATTCCACATGAACTCCATTACTTAATAAAATATGAAATTATTATGAAATTAATGAAAATGAACACTCTGGAATTATGAAATTCAATATAATAACTTATCAATATGGTTATAAATGAACTATAAAGAATTATAATAAACTAAATAAATGTCCAAAAGGTTCTGAATGAAGTTATTAATTAGTATAATTCTATAATCTAGGACATTTTTACACGATCAGAACACATTCAGACTTAAGGTAAGGTGTTTCTTCATCTCACACTACTGAAAATTTAGCCCATAGCCCCAGTTTAAAACTAGGTATATTAGTCCAAAAATCATGGATATAGGTTATAGACATGGTTTTATGAACTGTGGATGGTATTGACATGGTTATAGGGTGAGAACTATAGCTATGGTTCTAAATCGTGCCTGAATATCTAAAGCCACAGTTTGAAACTATGGCACCATCTTATGGAACAAAAGGCTATAGACACAGTTTTAAAATGTGGCTATAGGGTTTCACATTTCATAAAAACACCACCCACACCCTGAAACCCCCACTCCCCTGGGCACCCCCTCCTGGATAGACCCTAAACACCCCCCCATCTTGGATATACCCTGGACACCCCCATATAGACCTTGGACACCCCCTAGACCCTAAAACCCCCCAGACAGACTCTTGACAGCCCCCCCCCCCCCCCCCCCCCCCGCAGACCCTAGACACCCCCATACCATGGAAAAAACCCTTTCACAACCCAGACCTCCACTCCCCATGATAGCCCAATCATGGACAGCCCTTGGAACCCCAAGAACCTGGACTCCACCAGACAGACACCCCCAGAACACACCCTAAACAGACCCCCAGACCTTGTTCACCCCCAGATAGACCCCCCAGGATAGACCCAGATCTCAACTCCACTAGAAATCCCCCCCCCCCCTGGACAGACCCTAGACACCCCTCCCTGAAACCGTGGACAACCCCCCCCCAAGACCCAGGACACCCCCCAGACAGACCACCCTATGATATACCCTAGACAGACCCCCCAAGGACAGAACCTTGACACCCCCTCATCAAGCCCCCTTCCCCTCCTCCTCCCTTCCCCATTCACCTTCCCCTACCTTCCACATGCACCCCCTTCCCCTCCACCATCCACCATCCCCCCTCCCACCCCACACCATGCAGCCCCCATGGGTAAAACATGGATCTTGGTCACTAATAACACTTTCATAAGCAAAGGAAATAGTCCCTACATCCACAGTTGAAAACCATGTAAATTTATTCCTACATAGCTATTCATAATCACCAAATGCTTCCATAATAGCTGAACCTTATAGCAGTACTCACATCCTCTAACTACGAGCCAAATAAACTACATTCCATATAAAACTAAACTCACACATATACAATTTGTATCATAAGAATTCAAACTCACTCAAATATAAAAAATATAAAATTTCAATATCAATATCATCATAATAAAAATAACTATTTGATAAAATTATATGTAGAAACCAAGAATAAAATTTACATTTGAACTGTTCCTCAATATCAGCATCACCAGAACCATCATGACCCTCATCATCTAATATAGAAACACCAACATCATTATCACCACCTCTCAGACCACCACCACCACCACCTCCTCCATCGTCATAATAATTGATATTTGCCTTGGTTTATGCACCTCAACTAGTGGAAGGATAGAAGAATCATGATAAACATAATTCATAAAATTGAGAACACATTTAATTATTGAAAACATTCAATGTTTATATGGTGATTCAAATATTATCAATATGTTACCAAAACAATACTCTAATAAACATAATGAATACAAATGAGACCACATAAAATTAATGAATTTTTTTAATATTATTGTTTATGATGATTCGTGAATGTAAAATTAATGAGAAATATTAAGGAAGTTTAGAATATCGGGAAATAGTA
Organism: Viscum album; assembly: GCA_963277665.1. Classification (NCBI taxonomy): domain Eukaryota; kingdom Viridiplantae; phylum Streptophyta; class Magnoliopsida; order Santalales; family Viscaceae; genus Viscum; species Viscum album. The sequence goes on from OY728138.1 coordinate 158,361,499, forward strand.
AGAGTCCTTTGGTCGAAATAGAAAATAATAATAATGAAAGAGTAATCATGTTTGGAGATGGATTAAATATTAAATCATATTTATTTAATGATGTTATTATTTTATATGTTCATTCATGTATGAATTTAATGAAAAGGAAGAAAATATTATAATTTATAAAAAATAATTGAAAAATTAGTCAATAGGGGAACAATATATGTTATTGGGTAAATATGTAAAGGTTATTCGTGAATGGATTCATCACTAACCTATGCCCCACCCCTGGAACCCCCCCCCCCCCCGCATCACCCCCTCACCACTTTCACCCCACCATCACCCTCCTCACTACCCTACAGAACCCCCTACACCACACATACACCCCCTACAGACCCCCCGACACCCTCCCCCACTACCCCCTTGCACCACAACAACACCATCCCCACTACCCTATAGACCCCCCCTACCAGTTTACCTCCCCCCACTAGCCGCATTTCATCCCACCTATACCCTCCCCACTACTATTCTGACTGCCCCTTGCACCCCACTAATGGGTATCATTACAGAAGAAAATAATCATTTTGAATGATGTAAGGATATTAACCACACTCTAAAAATGAATAACATGATTACCTAGGAATGATGAACTGATAAATAAAATGAATATTTTCTTAATAATATATTAACGTTTCTGTGAAAGAAAAAAAAATGTATGAAGAAAAATAAAAATATCCCGATGGTTTTCTTGGATGTATAGATAGAAATATTTTCGGAATCTATGATGTTGGATGATGAAAATAATAATGAATATTCATTTCTAGAGTACATGAAGTATAAAACCCCACATAAAAATATAATAAACAGAAAAAATATATCAAGTGTATGAATAATAATTACTGAATAATCCAGGGGGTCACATGATCATATTTGAAGCTAACATGAACATTGATTTTTTATTGAGATAATACTCTCAACCCAATTACTCGAACTAATAAGGAAAGGTCGATCAATCTTATTACCTTCTTGTTATGAGATAGTTTTCCAGTTTTATTATAGTAATAATACATTTAATTAGACTACATATGGAATCAATTAAGCTCTACTGAACTGGCAGTGATCTCATCTTATTTTTTCAAATGTTAAGGTCATTAACACCATCATTTTTTTATTTAGAACCAATTTTGTAAAGATGTTTATAAGATGTATAGATGTATAGTTATTGCATACAGTGCTATGTTTACATCCCTAAAATCTGACCACACACAATAATAAACTATTTTAATCAAAGTAGATTCCAAATGAATAGGAATTATGAATATAAAATTGGCTCTAATAAAATATAGTATATAAATAGAGGTAGTTTATGAAGTGATCACGATGCATAAATACACAAAATCAATTACTGACAAAAGAAATGAGTTTGATAGAAAAGGAAAACAAGTCTGCATCTGATCCATCTTTGTGAGGGGTAATGATGAAAACACACAATGGATTAACATTCAAACACCTAAGGACATGTGTTGGGATTTGAACGTTACAGTCCAATAATGTAGAATCTAAATATTCAAGATGAAATAATTTAATGAAAGTAGTAAGGAGCACATAATTTATGTAATTCTATTCTTTTGGACCCGACATCAACATCAAGAACGCCACCCAGACTCAAGTATTTTAATAATATCAAAACAAGAAACAATTATATTACAAAATGATGACAAAAAATTAATATGTTAAAAAAACTACAACTTTAAAATAAGATTCGAAGACTTATAGTGTCAGACACAAAGAGGTCTGGTTGTACTGATCACTCCCCCTACCCCTTCCCCCTCCCCCTTCCCCCAGCACAACCCTACCCCCAACACCCCACACCTGCACACAATATCCCCTTCCCCCAACACACCCTATGCCCCCAATCATACACCCCCTCCCCTTGCCCCTAGAACACCTGCATAGCCCCCTTCTCCCATTCTGCACATCACCCGCCCCACTTACCCCCACCTTCACATCCCACCCCCCAGCACACCCCGTAGCACCCCCACCCCACCTACACCCCCCTCCCCACCCCCCCCACCTACACACCCCCTAACCCTCCCCTACCCACCCCGTGCCGACCCCACACCCCTACACACCCCATGAACCCCCATTCCACCCTGCACATTTCTTTCCACTTGAACTGCTTAATGAAATATTTGTATAAAGGATCATTCGTGATGTTTTTTTCTTCATAAAAACCCTATTTATTCCTAGATCCAGGTGATAGATGCTTTCCATGAATCCAATATAGAATTTGGAATGAGAATTTACTTCCATTGTGATTAATAAATATTGATTTGTGGGATCATCCGGAATACTTTCCATGGATTTGTATCCATTTATGTGGGTATTTTATATTTACTTATATAATTATGAGTTAGATAGTTAAAATGACCTTGAATTTTTAGTATTTTTGTAGTGAGAGTTTCAAGAATTTTTATTTGGAAAAAAAATCTAAGTGTTGGGCTATCCCATTAGTAGTTTTTATGCATATTTAGGTGTTCCGTTAGTTCATCGGGTAATCAAGTACCAGTTATATGGTTTCTAGTCCATTCCAATTAATTTTAATCCCCATCAATTATCATGTCTAGGCACATTGGGTACCAAGTCTAATAATGGATAAACTAGTTAATAATTAGTTTTATCATAGGTTATCCTCATATGGGGAACTCAGTATGGCTTACTCGATAGCCATGTGCTAGGTTTATGGTTGTGTTCTCTATGTATTTCATACTCACTTACTGTATTCATGTAGGCCTTTTCTTGAATGAGATATTAGTGGTACATGATATGATAAGAGACCTGAACTAAAGAATAGATTGGTGATATGATATGATATATGGGACCGCAACCTATGTGACTGGGTGATATAATGTGTTGAGAAGAAATACCTCATCCTATGTGATATGCTTGATGTATAAGATAAGTTACAAGATCTCACCCAAAGTGAGATGGATTCCATTTGAGAGGGTTTATGTGAAGTCACTCTGAGTGATTGGGTGGTCTTATTAGATAAGTAATGATACCTCACCTTGAATGGTAGGGTGGAAGTACAAAATAATACATAAGATCATTACTTATTATGGGACCCCTCCTTGAGTGAGAGGGCTCTAGCCTAAATGACTAGTGGAAACTATGTGACCTAGGACACACAGTTTGTTTATAAAATGTGGCTTCATATAGGAGAACCTAAATTTCCACACAGTTTGTCTACAACTATACAGTATTAGGTGTATATCAATGTGGCCTATTACAGATAGGGGGAATATCTAATAATCACGGTTTTCACATAGTTTTTGAACCGTGTATATAAACCGTGTGCTGTGGGGTTTTTTTAAAAAATAGACCCTCCACCTCTCTTTAATTTCAAATCATATTTATCATTTTCCCTTACATATAGTGGATGCTCATGGGGTTAGTACTCACATAGAGAATCATCATCCTCCATTCATAAACCTTCTACTACTCATTCTAGCATCTGTTTTCAATTCCGTCAGAAGCATTGGATAACACATGGTTAGACTAACATCATATTTATACAACCATGTTTGAGTTCAATGATCTTATTGTTGTGGTTGTATCTCAATGGTACATGTTCCATAATCTTCTAATGTTGCAATTAGACATGTATGAATATTTTCTTGCTGAGGTTATGTTTTTCAGGACAGATTTGAAGGGAATCCTACACACTGTATAAAGTGTCTTATAAAACTTGTTTGATTTCATTAAAAGGTTTCAAGACTATATAACTTCCAACTAATAACCTTCAAATGTTCTAGTTTTAGATAGTGGAATTGATCAATTTATCTCAAAATTGAATTATTTATCCTTACAGATTCTGGTCCTATAGTGTGATATTATCACACCATTCCTTATGCTATATTTCAAGAGGAATACTATGGATGTGTTCCACGATACCATAGAAGATGGCAGAAAAATTTGTATTGGAACTAATAGATCCTTAAATTTAATTGTGGAATTTTATGATAAATGTAATGAATAGTTGGATGAGATCCTGAATGTCTCAAAGGATGATAAATGTATGGTTTTTAGAACACTTGTTATATTATTGAGTAATTACAAGCATTTGTTAACCTCTTTTACCAAGGTCTATAAATAATTTCAAGGGATATATTCATTTTATTTCTTGACAATGCTACAGGTTATTATAAAACCATTTTATCAACAATAAAGAAAATATGGAAACATGTTTTCAAATCATTCAGGCAATTATGGAATTCAAATTAAAGGTTTATATAGATGGAACCTACCTCAACCTCAAGGCGTGTTTTCTTCTGACGACAACAACTCAAATAATTATTTTTATACATGCACGCATATGCAAATTCACATATATATAAGGACATCTAGACCCTATGTACTTATTTACATGGAAAAATATGCACTAGGGGGTCCTTATAGATAATTTTATACATTCATATACCCTTTTGACCTTACACATGTATGCATTGTTTCAAATATATATATATAAGAACACCTAGCCCCAATATATATATTCATACTGCCATGAGTGAATATATATATATATATATATATACATATGGGGAACATATATGTGTATATGTCTACATTTGCATACATATTTAATCCTCTATCAATAGTGACTCGAATCCACCTCAATTAAATCCAGAATGCACTAAAAAATATAAGGAACCCTAAAATAAAAAAAACTCTAATTAAAATTGGAGCAAAGAATAAAAACAGAATAACCCTTACCGAAATCCAAAGTTGAACTCAATGTCTTCTATGCTGGTGGATAGAAATGGCCTCACCATAATAATCCACCTATAAGAAAATAGTGGGAATAGAAATGAGATATAATGACTTATTCTATATATGTGTTCAATGTGTCAAATGTACATGATAAATAATACATGAATCCATAACCAACAATGAACAAATATAATTCAGATTGATATGTACACCCCAATACTAAAAAACATGATCATTAATAATTTTCTTTATTTTTCAAACATCACTCATTCAGCTCAAATCAAAATGATTTAAGCTATGATGAATAACCCAAGCCTCGAATCATCATCATCTATATTATTCTTAAAACTCATGATATTTTTATTATTATCAAGAATCTATTTCACCCCCTTTCACCTGCACCAGCACCCCATACCTCACCCTCTATCTTCTTTCACCCCCAACCCCAAACACACCCCATACCTACCTTGCACCACTCCACCTACCGCTTCCACCCCCACTGACCCTCCCCACTGCACAACCCTCCCCTGCACACCCACTCCCCCTCAGCCTACACACCCCCACCGCTTCACCAGAACTATCCCCCACCTGCACCCACTCCCCCTTGCACTGTAACAACCCATGATTCCATAGTAAATTTCACTTTGAATAATTCAATGGCGTGCATTGTACGAAACTTCGAGATTCTAACACACCACAACCAATCAAACTAGTCATTATTAACAGTAATACCTACTTTTTGAAATTTAAAAAATTTTATTTTTTGAAATGGAAATAATTTTTGGATTTGTAATATCGAAATTAGCTTAGGGTAAAATTTTGGTACTTTTCGGATAACTTTAATATTTTGATGATTAGTGAAAATTATAAAATTTTAATTAAAAACAATTTTTTTAATAAAAATACATAATAATGATAAATTATGAATTTGAGTGGTTTTAAATTATATTTAGAATATAGTTTTACCATTTAATACAATTTTGGTCATTTGACATAAATTCACAATTAAACCGGACATAAACAAGTACCAATCTTTGGATAGTTATTATATCTTACAAACACGATTTTTGTTTTGACAGCCGAAATTAATTTTAAATTAATTTCTGCCACCTCTATGTTTTGAATTTGGAAAAATTGATTCCATATTTGGAATTAGGATGTCCATATTTGGTAAATAGGCTACTTTTATTTTTAGTCATTTTGAATAATTACTTTGGTAAATATTTTATTTGCCACGGTTAAAGGGTAAATCCAGTAAATAAGAGTTAAACAATAACATTATAATTATACTAAATCACCCTAAAACGTTTACTAACCTTATTGGTGGATACATGTACGACCATGGTAATCTTTGGGTCAATTTTAAGACCCCATGGAGCCACTTGTAGGTGATAGGGGCACTTTATTTTAATTAAGTTAAAATAAATACAAAAATGTCAAAAGCATATATCTTTTAGAAAAACATTTTTTACAAAGAGTTATATATGTTCGATTTTCGACTATAAATATAAATTAGAATGAAAAAAATATTTCATACATAATTATATTTTATTTATAATTTTTAGACATTAAATTAGTTAATTTATTTATGACACAATGATGATGCAGTAATTACCATAATAGGAAACAATTAAAATAATTGACGATATAAATACTCAAATAAATATAATTTGGGACTTTTTATGAATTAAGCTACTTTTATATGTTAATATGACATTTTATGAATGATTTAATAAACTTTTTTCGAAGTAATAATTCTGTTATAATTTTCACAAAAATCAATTTTTCAAATTGTGTCAAAATTAAAAAAAAAGAGTTCTTAAAAAAATATTATATTATTAATTGATATTAAATTCATAAAAATCTAAGGATTGGCCAAGAGACTTATATCGTGATAGGTGTATCATTAATTTACCACTTGGGGGTCTCTTGGAGGTATATAGTAAGTTTATTAACCATATAATGTAAAAATACAAAGAGACATTGTAAAAGTGAAACTAATTAACTAAGAGTTGATACTTAATGATAAGGTTAATATAGTAACCCAAATGTGTATTATTCATATTGGTTGAGTTCTTTTCTACCTATACCCACATTACCTTTTAATTAATCCACTATAGAGCCATTATAAACCGAATATGAATTTATTATAAAATAATATTTCTAGCTTTTCCAAAGGTTCCCCTCACCCTCTTGTAAAAGGGAACTCCCCTTTCTCACTAATTCACACATTCAAAGCCTTTTGGTTCGGCCAAACCCTGCCCAAATAATCTCTCAACTTTCCTCAATACAACATAGAGGCCTCAGTCTGATCAAAAAGCCAACCTAAGGAACACTTTTGATCAATTGAAAAGGAAGAACCCTAAGAAGAAGTAATGTTTTCACAACCCTCTTTCAAGTTCCTTTCTTCTTCAACTTATTATTTCTTTATTATATATATTCTAAAATAACAACTCAACTATCTTCTATATACTGTGATTTTATTATAAATATGGTACAACCATATTCAGTAATCTATCCATCCTTTGAATGACAAGTCACCATACGTGTGTACGTACAGCTTACCGTCTCCACGTTGTGGTGTAATTGACAATCAATAAATTATTATTTGGATGGGTATAATAATGATGTGTAATTCATGTAAATAATAAATATAACATGATAATGATTCTGTATATATGATATACCATCCAATTATATATTATTTTAACATCAAAATAATGATATTGTCGCTCGTGCGTACGTACGGACTACCGTCTCCACGAACACGATGTGATTCATTCTCCATCGTATCCATTAAAGTATAATTCACATTTTATGATTAAAAATAATGTTTAAGGACTTGATATAATTCTGGATATGAATAAGATACAACCTATCCATAATAAGCATGGCTTAGGTAACAAAGAATATAAAGGAAAACGAGTAAGTTAACACCCGAAATGACGATAATACTAAGATATTATTAACAAATCAATGTTAAATGATCATATATGATATCATATTAATGTAAATTAATCTTCTATAATTCAATAACAATTATTTCTCCATTATACAGTAGTTTAACCTACCGTCTACCAAGGAAAAAGTACCATGTAAGGGGTTTCTTATCGCAATTTTAATTTTGTGAGAATTCCATTGTTCCCCACTTATTGATTACATGTGGTGTGTGTAATACCCATGTTTTTATTCATTGTGTAATATACTTTAATAAATGTATATTTACATCATCATTGTTTGATCCTTCTTTCATGGGTGTATGTTTTGTATGTTACCAAATCAATAAGGGAATTTGAAATTTTATTTTTCACTCATTCGGCTTTATGCATACTTCATTGATTATTTTACTCCAAGATTATGTGTAGAATCACTATTCATTTGATTATGTCATAATTTCCACTCCCCTTTATATGGATATAATTTTTATACACATAATAACTCCATTGATAAATTCTCCATTAATCGGTAATCACTTGATAAGAGTAATTTTAACTCAATCTCCATTTGTTGAGTTAAATATCCAATTCATTGGTGTTGTTTTTACAAGAATATGTGTGAATGTCATCTGGTTTATTTACACTAAATATCCAATCATATTGAGTGTATTTATATTTTTCACACATAATTTTGTAGTTGAATTATCCTTAGCCTATTGATATTGTCTTTATAAGAGAATTCATTTCAATTTCCATTCCATTGAGACTTCTTTGTTGTTATACACCAAATCACTTTTATATGGTGTATATAATGTACTATGACATAGTATATCATGAATCCGTTTATTCTCATGATATTATAATGTTTTTATTACCTCAATTATTTGTATTCAAGTGTCTCTCTTTTGGTTAGAAACTCTAACTAAAATACATTTTTAATTGTTTAAAGATTGATTATTCTAAATCTTTCTCATTAATGACCATGTTTTAAAAATGGTTTTATGGATTTATTTATATGGACATTAAAGTTTTAAAATCAAAATTCCTTTTAAATGTTTCAAAGTGGTATGGGACACTTTTATTCAAAAATATATTTTTAAATGGATTCTTTCTAAATAGTGTGACATTTAAATGATTTCAAGAAAAATGGAGATATTTCTCTCAAATAGTTTTGATGATTATTTTCATTTATGTCAATATCCTTCATTATTATCGATTAAGGTTTATCTATTACAATACAATCTTCCATATTGTATCAAATGAGTTATGTTTGACTGTGGGTGTGCTATTTTTATACCATTCATTGTTTGTGGATAAGTATTGACATTTCGTATGCTAGTTTTAATACGATTTTTTATGTTATGTTTTAATCTTTTCAAATGAGGAATGAATTGGACTTAGTAAGTGATGGGTGGAGCCCGCTCTAGCTCCTCGATGCATCTGTAGATCTAATGAGACAAACTAGTGTCTTGACACAAGGCCTTGACAGAATCTTATTTGTAGTCTTGGAATGAGGCCTTGGCTATGTGGTTATGATAGTCTGACATTATGCATTATGTCATTATGAAAGTGTTTATTAATATTTTCAGGTTATTATTCGACTAGTAGAATATCCATGTGAATATTTAAATGGAATTATTTCATTTTATCCTTGCCATATTATGCGGAAGTTCATGTTTAAAAGGCTTATTTTTTAGTTATACATTGCCTTAAATTCATTTGTTTATTTATGAATGTTTCGGCTATATTGTTATCCTTACTGAGCATCTGAGATCACCCCTTTCAGTGTTTTATTTTCCCTAGATGTGAAGAAGTATTTTATAAATGAACTGTAGGGATAGTATGAGGGGATATGAAGACAATATGTTGTTGTAGTTTTTCACTTATTGATGTACTGAAAACTTTATGAATATATCTAGTGTTTCCAAGGCTACTAAACTAATCGGTCTTTCGAGACTTGATCATTCTTGTGATCATGCCAATGTAATGTAATAATGCACCGACTCTGGGTATCTATTGTTGGGGCGTTACAGTTGGTATCAGAGGAAGTTTAGTACAAACCATGGAAGCTATATTTAGATAAATTATGATTAGAGCACGTAGACCTAAGATGAAAATTGAGGATTAGTATAGAAGATCTTCTTAGAATTTTGTTATTGTAGATATTTAGTGATTTTTCAGAGCAATACATCCATTTCTGGATACGAGAAGGTAGAGGCGGTTCTGGAACATATGTTCTTAGGGGTAAAACCTGAAAACACCTCTTTGATTTAGACTCGAATGGGAACTGGTGCACGACAATGGGCCTTGCTGCACTCTTGGTTACAACACTCCCGGGGGATATGATTAGGATAATTTGCATTTTCTTTACAAACCGATATGAAGTATTATATATATAAGATGAGAGTAAATGACCTTGGTTAATACTAATGTGCTTAAAATTGAGAATATGGTTACATATTAATATCTAAATGATTTTATGACTACTGTTACTCACACAATGCTTTCTGGTTTTAGTCAATGGCTAGATTCCAAGGAAGTCATAGTGACTTTGAGAATGATGTACAAGGTGGGAACGATGGTGGCAATGAGCAACAAAATGGAATGTTGATAGGCGTAAAAGATATCGTCTTTATGCCAAATCAATTTTCCAAAAATTTGATCAACAATATATATATTAACCAATTCCCATACTCAACAATGAAGAGAGAGGCGATGAATGATAAGAGCTCCAGAAATGGAGACCATGGAGAAAGTAATCCTCAATTTCCATCATGCAGGAAATGTGGAAGGAGACACCCAGGAAAGTGTCTCAATTGGACACAGAAATGCTTTACGTGTGGGAAGGAAGGACATAAAGTGAAATTTTTTTGAAGAAAAATGAAGAGTACTATGGAAGAAGATAAAAATGGTCCCACGAATCCATTTACAGTCATTTGCCGTAAATTTAGGGGACATGGCCATTACATGAGTGAATGCCCTATTCTATAGGATATTTTCATGTTCAATGAAGAAGCTATGTGGAAATAAATTGTTGTAGAAATGTTTAAAAAGTATTAGTTTTCTTTGTTGATGGGTTAACATTAGAATAATTTTCTCTTGTATTTGTAACCCTGCAGCTTTCCATGTGAGAATGATATTTGAGGAATAATTATCTTTCCTCTTGTGGATATAGTTATGAATAACCATTTGGTTTTATATGATCATTGGGTTTGAGGCAATTATAAGTTATTTTAATTTGGGATGAAAATGCAAGTAATGAGATAACATTTTTGGTCAAATAATGTTATGGTTATTTTGGGGAATTTATCTCATTAGGGTAATTTTATAAAATATAGTTTTTGAAAAAGGAAAACACACAGACTGTGTGACAACCCATCGCGCCAGACAAAGCTAGGGGAATCGAACCCACAACCAAAGTGCGATTAGGATTTATCGCCTACCACTGGACTATGTTAACTCCCCGATTAGTTTGACTATTAGTCTTAGTTAAATGATTTTATTGATCAATAATAATTTGATTTGGGATCTTATGTCTTATCAAATGAATACCCTTAGTATAGGAAAATGATTTGGTTATTAAGTAATAAATGTTATTTTGGAAGTTGTTCGCTTTGTTGGGAACAATATATGCCCAAAGAAAATAGAATAGTACGGGATTTAATTTGAGGAGTAATGGTGTATTATTATCTATGTTTTTATTGTGGATTTATAGTGATTTGGGTTATTTATGGAAATGATTAGGTTAATTACTTTAAAGTATGAGACCTTAAGAGTAATTAATGTCATTTGGAGATACAATTTAACGTTGAAGACTGCATTATTATAAGTTTTGGGTTTCAATATTATATTGTATTATATTGAAGGATTTTAAGGACAATTGATTACTGAATGGTATTTATTTAAATTTGGGAGTATTGATGGTTTAATTTTAGAAATTAAGATTAGTGTTTTTTTCTCTAATGGAATATCCTTTGGGGGGATTATCAGATATTATACTAACCATTTTGTTTTTGATTAATCTCTAAAGGCAAGGTAAATATATAGTTTATCATGTGTGGATCATGTATTTCTATACAACTTTATTCGAGATTTTCTATTGTGACCAAGTCTTCGTGAATAGTCATTGTTAAAAAGAAAATGAGTTAGTTGTAAAAATTTCATAAATAATGAAACACTACATAAAATTAAGTATATCTCTTTATGATCTTAGTCAAAATCATAAATTAATTCCTTGTCCTTCTGTAATATATCTTAAAACAAAAAATGTTGTTCGTTTACTTTTCCTGCTGGGAGACAAATAATCGTTTGTCCCAACACAAGTTTGTGATTTTCTTATTGTTAACATTCTCTTGATCATGTTTTCTATCCCTCTCCATCAGAACATAACACTTAGTTTATCTTCCATATCCATGTTTTCCTACATGGAATCCTAGTATGGATTATCTTGGGTGACCATTATACATATCTTCCTTTCTTTTAAAGTGATTGTTCTATTGACTCTTTTTCCAATGTGGGGCTTTCCATTATATTCTCAAGACCAATTTTAAAAAAATTGCGAGGAAGAAATTTATTGAAGGAGGGGAAATGTAACACCCCAAAAATACACAGAAATGTTATCTTTGAATAATGCAATGGAATGCATTATACGCCACTTTGAGATTATAACACACCACAACCAATCAAACTAGCCATTATGAACAGTAATATCTACATTTTGAAATTTTATAAATTTTATATTTTGAAATGGACCTAATATTTGGATTCTTAATATCGAAATTAGATTATGTTGAAATTTTGGTACTTTTCAGATAACAGTCATATTTTGATGAATAGTGAAAATTACTAAATTTAAATTAAAAACAACTTTTTAATAAGAATAATTAATATTGATAAATTATGAATTTTAGTGGTTTTAAAGTATATTTGTAATATATTTTTACCATTTTATAAAATTTTGGTCATTTCACATAATTTCACAATTAAACTGGAAATAAAAAAGTACCAATCATTTGATAGTTTTTATATCATAAAAACACACTTTTTGTTTTGACAGCGAGAATTAATTTTAAATTAATTTCTTCCACTTCTATGTTTTGAATTTGGAAAAATGGATTCAATATTTGGAATCAGGATGTCTAAATTGGGTAAATATGTAACTTTTATTTTTAGACATTTTGAATAATTAATTCGGTAAATATTTTATTTTCCACGGTTAAAGGGTAAATCCGGTAAATAAGGGTTAAAAAATAATATTATAATAATACTAAATTACACTAAAATGTGTCCTAACCTTATTGGTGGATACATTTACAACCATGGGAATCATTGGGTCTATTTTGGGACCCCAAGGAGCCACTTGTAGTTTATAGGGACACTTTATTTTAATTATGTTAAAACAAATACAAAAATGACAAAAATATATAGCTTTTAGGAAAAAAAATTTTACAAAGGGTTATATATGTTGGATTTTCGACTATAAATATTCATTAGAAATCGGAACAGATTTCCTACATAATGATATTTTATTTATAATTTTTATACATTATATAATTTAATTTATTTATGATACAATGATGATGTAGTAATTACAATAATAGTGAAAAATTAAAATAATTGATGTTATAAATACACAAATAAATATAATATGAGACTTTTTATGAATTAAACTAATTTTATAGGTTAATATGATATGTTAGGAATTATTTAATAAACTTTTTTCGAAGTAATCATTCTGTTATGATTTACAAAAAAATCAATTTTCCAAATAGTTTCAAAATTGACATAAATTTTTTTTTAAAACAAATATTATATTATTAATTGAAATTAAATTCCTAAAAATCTAAGGTTCTGCCAAGAGTCTTATATCATGATTTTTGTATCATTAATGGACCACTTGGGGATTTATTGGAGGTATATAGTATGTTTATTAACAATATAATGTAAAAATACAAAGAGACATTGTAAAAGTGAAAATAATTAACTAAGAGTTAATAATTAATGATAAGATTAATATAGTAACCCAAACCATTCTAATTCCTATTATTTGAGGGGTTTTAGACCTATCCACACCTTAAACATTAAATAATCCAGTTTTAAGCCATTATAAACCGAATATAAATTTATTATAAAATAATATTTCTAGCTTTTCCAAAGGTGCCCCTCACCCCTCTTATAAAAGGGCACTCCCCCTTCTCACAAATTCACACATTAAAAGCCTTTTGGATCGGACAAACCCTGACCAAATACTCTCTCAACTTCCCTCACTACAACCTAGAGGCCTTATTTTGGTCATAAATCCATCCTAAGGATCCCTTTTGATTAAATCAAAAGGAAGAACCCGAAGAAGATGTAATGTTTTCACCACCCTCTTTCAAGTTCCTTTCTTCTTCAACTTCTTCTTTCTTTGATATTGCTATTATAAAATAATAAATGCAGTATCTTATATATACTATTATGTTATTAGAAATATTTTACAACCATATTAAGTATTATATCCATCCTTTTAATGGCATGTCACCATAGGTGCGTACGTACGGCTTACCGTCTCCACGTCATGGTGTAATTGTCATTCAAACAATTATTATTTGGATGGGTATAATAATGATGTGTAATTCATGTAAATAATAAATATAAAATGATAATTATTTTGTATATTTTATATACCATCCAATTATATATTTTTTTAACATCAAAAAAATGATGGTGTCGCTCGTGCGTACATACAGACTACCGTCTCCACAAACGCGATTAGATTCATTCTCCATCGTATCCATTAAAGTATAATTATCATTTGATGATTAAAAATAATGTTTAAGGATTTTATATAATTCTGGATATGAATAAGATACAACCTATCCATAACAAACACGGCTTACGTAACAAAGAATATAAAGGAAAACGAGTAAGTTAACACCCAAAATGATGAAAATACTAAGATATTATTAACAAATCAATGTTAAAAGATCATATATGATATCATATTAATGTAAATGATTCTTGTATAATTAAATAACAATTATTTCACCATTATACATGAGTTTGAACTACCTTCTACCAAGGAAAATGTACAAAGTAAGGGTTTTCTTATCTCACTTTTAATTTCGTGATAATTCCATTGTTCACCTCTTATTTATTACATGTGGTGTGTGTACTGCCCATGTTTGTATTCATTGTGTAATATACATTAATTCATGTATATTTACATCATCATTGTATGATGCTTCTTTCATGGGTGTATGTTTTTCATGTTACCAAATCAATAAGGGAATTCTAAATTTCACTTTCCACTCATTCGACATTACGCATACTTCATTGATTATTTTACTCCACGATTATATGTAGAATCACTATTCATTTGATTATGTCACAATTTCCACTCCCCATACTGTGTATTTAATTATTATACACATAATAACTCTATTGATAAATTCTCAAGTCATCGGTATGAACTTGACAAGAGTAATTTTAACTCAATCTCCATTTTTTGAGTTAAATATCCAATTCATTGGTGTTGTTTTTACAAGAATATGTGTGAATGTCATCCGATTGATTTACACTAAATATCCAATAATATTGAGTGTATTTATATTTTTCACACATAATAATGTCGTTGATTTATCCTTAACCTAAGTATATGGTCTTTATAAGAGAATTTATCTCAATTTACATTCCATTGAGACTTCTTTGTTGTTATGCACCAAATAAATTTTATATTGTGTATATAATGTACTTTGACATAGTATAAAATGAATACATTTATTCTCATGATATTATAAAGTTTTGATTACCTCAATTATTTTTTTTTCAAGTGTCTCTCTTTTTGTTAGAAACTCTAACTAAAATATATTTTTAAGTGTTTTAAAGAATTATTATTCTAAATCTTTCTCATTAATGTGCATGTTTTAAAAATGGTTTAAAGATTTATTTATATGGACATTAAAGTTTTAAAATCAAAAATCCTTTTAAATGTTTTAATGTGGTATGAGACACTTTGATTCAAAAATATATTTTTAAATGGATTCATTCCAAATAGTGTGACTTTTAAATGATTTCAAGAAAAAGGGTGATATTTCTCTCAAATAGTTTTGTCGGTTATTTTCATTTATGTCAATATCTTTTATTATTCTCGATTGACGTTAATCTATTTCAGTACAATCTTCCATATTGTATCGAATGAGTTATTTTTGTCTGTGGATGTGCTATTTTTATACCATTCATGGTTTGAGGATAAGTATTGACATTTCATATGTTAGTTTTAATATGAATGTTTATGTTATGTTTCAAACTTTTCATATGAGGAATGCATTGGACTAAGTAAGTGACGGGTGGAGCACGCTATAGCTCTTCTATGAATCGGTAGGTCTAATGAGACAAACTAGTGTCTTGGCACAAGGCCTTGACAAAATATTATTTGTACTCTTGGCACGAGGCCTTGGCTATGTGGTTATGATATTCTAGAATTATGCATTCCGTCATTATGAAAGTGGTTATTAATATTTTCATGTGATTATTCGACTAGTAGAATATCTATGTGAATATGTAAATGGAATTATTTCATTTTATCCTTGACATATTATTCTAAAATTCATGTTTAAAAGGCTTATGTTTTATTTATACATTGCCTTAAATGTTTATGTTTATTTATGAAAGTTTCTGATATATTGTTATCCTTACTGAGTATTTGAGCTCACCCCATTCAATGTTTTATTTTTCCCAGGATGTGAAGACGTATTTTATGAATGACCTACGGGGATAGTATGAGGTGATATGAAGACAATATGTTGTTGCAGTTTTTCACTTATTAATGTAATGTAAACATTATGAATATATCTACTGTTTCCAAGGCTACTAAACTAATCGGTCTTTCGAGACTTGATCTTTCTTGTGATCATGCCAATGTTTTGTAATATTGCACAGACGCTGGGTATCTAGGGTCGGGGCGTTACATGCACCCCCTCACACTGCACACACACCCTACCGGTTCCCCAGCACCTCCTGCCCCTTGCACCCCCTGCCTCATGCACACACCCCTTCCCTCCCAAACCCCTCCCCATAATAACCAACTTTAACCACTGAACAACGTCTATTTCTAACTATGAAAGAACCAATATCACAACAAAATTATTTCTTAAACATGATCCATGGGTATAAAAAATATATAAACATTCATAACATATCATTTATGTGTCAAAATCATCCCACTCTATCGACATATTTCAGTTGAAAAGTAACCCATTAGCATCCTTGAACACCATGGGCCACTTCCAGCACACCAAAATTGAGTTAAAAACATAATGAATATACAGTAATAAGTGGTCATGAGAATTGGTAATTGGATTAATTTAATCAAAAGATAAAAAAGTTACCCTTATGTTTAAGAGGTCATGATCCAAATAAGGAGGTGAGATATTAATGTTATGGTGTTTAAATTATTATTTAATGGTATACACTGATCCCCCTCTCAGGTTATATCTAAATTAAAGACCGTAATCGGACCTATCATAGTTGATCACTCAAATCATGATTACCATAATATAGATAATGGATAGGAAATCACTTTCCAATATTTCTAATCAGATTAAAACTAGTCTTTCATGTATTATAATCATCAATCACCATGAAACATATGGAAAAGATTCAAGAAACCCAAAAATAAGGAATTGTTCAAATTTACCACTCCATTCAATGTCTAGCCATAGATTAAAACTAGAATATATACACCCAATTATGAGAAGAATAATATTATTGGTCATCCAAAGAGACACACAATATAAATTCTACTAATATATTTATAGGAGAATTAATTTAAATATCACAAGACAAGGTTCTAAACCATATATGATTTATAACTCCAAAAACAAAAATCTCATTTAGAACTGTGGGTTTAACTAAAATCTCTAAAATAATATCAAATTGTTAAAATATCTTTCTTAAAAATACCCACCTTTTAAAAAAAAGTATGAATACTAATTTCAAAATGAACATATCATTGAAAACAATCTCACTTCATTAAAAAAAATTCAAATTCATTTCATAGGGTAAAATTACAACTTCCCTAGTATAGAATTTTAAAAATTTTAACATCAAATTTGATAATCATGAACTTATTTAAAATATAATATCACTCAAAATTCAAAAATTTATCCTCTATTTTCAAAACACCTCATGAATTTCATTATAGGACCACAAAATTTCAGGAAATCCCATTTAGTTTTAAATCATTTCCCAAATTATATAATTTAATCAAACACATTCAAATAAACATGTAAAAGTCAAAACCAACCATAAAACTTTTTTTAATCCAAAAAATATATGAGTCCAATTTTCTAATTAATATCCAAAAAAGTTTTATATTAAAACACATCATGAAATGCATTTTTATTTTAAATCATTTCCAAATTTCATTTTAATCCTTACTACTCTTGACAAAATTATACATTATATTTAATATACTTTACAAAGTACCCAACAAAACCGATTTTAGAATCAGTAAAATCCAAAAAAATTAATTATGTACTAAAAAATTGAAGCACCAATATTAAGAAAACCATAATGTGGAAAAACATACAAATAGTCTATTGATCAATTGATCAATCATAATCAAAATCCTACCATGAGGTAAGCCCCATGTTAAACTCTCACATTTAAGACTTCCCCATCATCATGGGGAACTCAAGGTAACCTATCAATGTCTACTAAGTCAATTATATGAATGTATACCTCTCTTAATATATCAATCTATAATTCCATAATGTTTTACATTTTGTACATGGTTTTATATGAAAATTCAGTAAAACACATCACCATAAAAGCCTGATCAAAACACAAAAATTATTATTTCACATTTTAAACATGAAAAATTGCAATCCGGTTTCATCTTAATACATTTTTATAGGATTCTCAATAATAAAACATCCTAAATAATATAAAACACATTTAAATTAAAGAATATACATATGGAAATCCTACCAAATAGTTATATGATCCTCTCCATCCGATATTGATGGATGGACCGATCTAATTTGACATGATTCCACCAATATATAAAATCCCTCATGTAATGGATTTACAATAAAATGAAAATAAATTGTGAGAGAGGTCGCGATGGGTACCGTCGGGGTTGGAGGGTCACATGATGTGGGTATTCGAGTAGCGGGCATCGCTGTGAGATAGTTCATGTGTGGAGGGTCGCACATCAGGGGATGATGGATGAGGATGGAATTGTCGTGAGAGAGGTCGATGGTGGAGGGTCGCAGATCAACGGAGGAAAGAGGAGAAGGGCACCACCGTGAGGGAGAGGTCGAGGTTGGTGGGTCACAAATCACAGGAAGATGGATGAGAATGGTGTAGAGGGTTGCAGATCAAGGGAAACTGGAGGTGGAGCTAGATGGATTTTGAGGAAAAAAGTGGATGACAAATGGATCGGGGGAGAACAGAGGAGGATGAAAATGGATATTTGGGAAAAAAGGGATGAAAATTTTTAGCCACTGTTCATTAATTAGATTGTGACTGTAAACTGGCTAACCCATGGTCTTATAAAACTGCGGCTATAGGTTTGTGTCTATATCCTAATTTTCTAGTAGTGTATCTTCCATTTTTGTGAGATTTTATGTATTCTATACTAATACTTGTGCATGGTGTATGAATAATTACCATTGATGTAAAATATCAAGAATATATTTATTTTAATCTTATTCATCCTAAAAATTTAATATTATTAATGTTGTGGAATATGAATCGATAAATTACAAATTGATAAGGGCTTCCACCTAGACCTCCATTTTCATTCTGGATACTTTTATTGTCTAAAAACCCCAATGAAATTCTTATGTATTATTATGTACTCTTTATAAATTCTATGTGATTTATATATATATTTTTACAAACAATAATACTTATTTATTTTATGGAAAGTAACATGCTTTATAAATAAATTTGAAAATTATTTCTAAAATTTAAACACTTTTCAAGGGATATTTTAAAATTATTACCCGTTTTCAAGTGTACAAAAAAATATATTTTAAGTCACCATTATTTTTATAAAAATAATAATTTTTTCCTGAAAAAATGATCTTGGAATTTTTTTAAGAGAACAAAAGTTCCTTTACACTTTAAAATTATCTTTAATACATTCCTTAAAATACACTAAAATGATTTATTTCAAAATAATCTTAAGTATTATTTTTACATGATTTCACTTTTGTGGGACATCATTTATGCCTAAAATATATTTTCAATTTCCAATTAATTTATTTTTCAGGATATTCATGTTTACAATATAATTTCAAGGAAAATATAAATTATTTTCCAAAAAGGAATCTTTTTTAAATAGTGAAAAGGAATTTTATCATCTCACCTTATCTTTTATAAGATATATTCCTAGTTCATAAGTTATTTCATTTTTGTAGTGTATGTAATGCCATTTTGTATATCATATCAATATTTTATTTATTATCATTATATTCAATGGGATAATGATTTGAATGTTTCATTGTGGCATGGGACAGTTTGGAATGTTTAAGGATTATTTCCCTTATGTGGTTTTCAATGGTCTCATTCAAATGTATCTTTATCTTTGTCAACATACATTGTTGAATATTATAATTCATCGAGGATTATATCCCATGATATCATCCAACATGTTTTATTAAATGTTTTATGATTATTTTGACTGTGGAAAAGCTATCATAAAACCATTCTACAATTTACATCGAATGTCTAGTGTTTATGCTTAATGTTCCGGGAATGTTATTTAAATTTAATATGTTAGATTCAATATTAATTTATATATTGATTATGTTTATCCCCATTCATATTAGGAATGTATGGGACATATTAGGTGTTGGGTGGGGCCCACTATACCCCCTCGGTGAATCAGTAGGTCTCACGAGACAAAATACGGTCTTGGCTCAAGGCCTTGGAAAAATGATTATTTATAGTCTTGGAATAAGGCCTAGAATGTATAGTGATAATATCCCACATTATTCATTCAATCAGTATGAAAATAGTATTAATTTTTAATGTTGTCATTTTACTAGTAGAATACCCATGATTATGTTTTATTATGGCATTATTTACTTAGCTCATATTCCTACCATAATGTGTCCAAGTTTATTTTTTGAAAAGGCATATGTTTTCAATTATTCACCAAGACCGATGCTTAAGTTATGATGACTTCAACAATATTTATTATCCTTATTAAGTGTTTGAGCTCACTCCTTTAATATCATTCATTTTCTCTGGTCATAAAGAATTTTATTATGAATTACATACTGAAATAACCTATGAGTTATGGATGTTGTCAAAGGAGATTCCATGTTGTTTTTATTTTCAAGTTCTAATGATGAACTTATGTATGTATCTTGATTCCAATACTACTAAACTAATCAATCCTATGGGATACATATTCATTTTTTATATGCCAATGTATTCAAATAAGGAACCAGTTCCAGGAAACTGGGTTCAGGTCCATACAGTTGGTATAATTTGAAGTTTAGTAGAAAATTTGGAAACATGATATATTAAGAGTAGATTAGTGAACAAGCCATAAGAAAGTCCATAGGGATAAGAATACATGGACATCCTAGTATTTGATTTATGAACAGATTAGGTGGATATTTATAGAAAATACATCCTTATCTGGATAAAAATAGGTAGAGGTGGCACTAGAATATATATACCATGTAGTGAAAGCGTTGACATGGAGTTTCAGGATTGACCAAGGGTATCCTAGTACAAGACAACGGGCATTGTTGCACACTTGGTATTAAAACTCCCAGGAGATATGCTTTGGATAATTCATGTTTTCTTTACAATCCATTATAAAGTATTTTCCCCTAATATAACTAATGTATATGATTTTAGGATTTTTGAATCATAAATTTATGTTAAGTGTTATAAAATGTTTAGAGATATTGAGATTTCCGAATTTTATAACCAAACATAAAATATGGATTTGATTAGAAATGGTGCCTAGTATATGGAATTAGAAAATCACCAATGCACATGATGAAAAGAGTAAATATGATAATATCTCTGATGTTCTTAAGACACCATATCAAAGGAAGATTGTCTCTCATGTATCCTCATTATAAGAGGAATTAGTATCATGTGTTGACAATATATGTATGGAATTATCTATTTCCTCTTTATTTGAAGGGAAGATAAAGAAGAGGAGTATGAAAAAAAATGGATAATAAAATGAGGGGAAAGATGTACTTTTTCCACATATGATAATTGTTAAAGGAAACACCTCGGTATATGCTTGAGGGGAATAGGACTTTGATACTAGTGTGGAGAAAAAGGAAACCATGATCATAATAATAACATAAGAAAAAAATACCTCTATTCAATGCTCAACTGCACGGAGATGGGACATGAAATGAATAAATGTCTTAAGCATCAAAATAATATACCCTAAATAATTATTTTTGATAATGATCAAGTTATGATACTACCATTGATAAACTAAAATGATTAATATTCCTAGTCAAGAATCATGTCATTGGAATTTTTTCAGTAATGTACTGGTTTAATTAATTATGAGATATATAAAGATTATACCGAGGTGCTATTTCATTATGGATTTGTGGTTTTATGATTAATGGTGGAAAGGAAAAGTGATTTAGTAGATATATAAACATTTTATGAAAAAACATAATTGAGGGAAAAACAACCCTTCATACATATATGATGTTGATACACAGATGAAGAAATGATTGATTCAGATATGTACTATTTACCATGGAACTGATTATTGACTGGTTTACAAGTCTTATATGCTATCATCGATGGAGTTTACAGTACTTATAGATTTATAGAATATATCCAATAACATGTATCATACTTAAGGAAAAAAGTAGAATTCATATTTCCAAAATGGTTATTACAATAATTCTATTTATTACCATATTTCAAGAGGATACAAGATAAATTTATTCACATGTTTGGTTTGTGAAATTTAGAGCTTCTTCAAGCCGATTAAGGGTTAATGATAAGTTCATATTTTAAATTTATAGGACTTAATTATAATATCTTGAATCATTATATTTTGGAATTGTTATCCATTTATGAAATTGTATAAGTTGATCATTGTATGATCTGTTATATATTAATGTATTTCTTCACCAAATGGCGTAACCCATGCGATGTTATGAGGTATAGATAGTTCAACTACAATAAAAAGAAAAGTTTGTAAGTAAAAATGTACATTTATACTCTTATCGAGTAGAATAAATTCTCATATCATGGAAAATAGTCTTAAAAAAATATCCCTATTATCATAATCATTGATAATATCGATAAAAAATTTATTTTATTGATTTGTAGTAATAAAAAATCATATAATATTTTCCTCTATCATGTTCCATCAGAACATCATAGTAAGACTTTTTTCCTTGTCTAGGTTTGTTCTTCCAACCAATGTAACCTCATTAAAAAACATACGTTTTTGGGTTACCACCTCATCACCCTTAACCCTTTTGTAGAAGGATATTTTATTAACCCTATTTCTGATGTGGGTTTCCACAAGGGTATTTTCATGTATCAACCATTAACATTCGATGTTCAATTTCAAATTTTGAGTAGGGAATTTTTTGTAATGAGGGGATAATGTAACACCCACTGAATATACAAATAGTTTTATTATAGAATTCATGGATCACTGAGCCTATACAAAATAAACTTTATTATAACCTATATAGTTAAACCAATATTTGTCACTTCTGTGATGTGAATTTCAAAAATATGACATACATGGTTGCGATCAGTAAGTTTTTTATTGTCTGATAAGAAAAACATATTTTTTGGTTAATTGTAACATACCATTGTGAATAATGGTATACCCTAATGAATAGTAACCTTATTCATGATTTTATATAAATAATATTCAATTTAAATTCTGATGTACCTATGTTTGGGAATAAGTAAATATATGTTTTAAAATTTTTTTATTTAGAATAAATAATGATTTCAATTAAATATTCAATTAATCATATTTAGAAAATTATTTTGGAAACATGGACATCATTTTAGGATTCTACACATCGAAAAATGGTTTGGGTGAATTTTTTGTATTTTATTTAAAGTAAAGATTTTTTTATTAATAGTGAAATATGGTAAAATATTTTATCATTGAGGGATGTTAATAAATTAATGATTAAAAAATTATGAAAACCCTCCTCTCATCCACTATAAAAACCCCACCTCACTCCCACATCCCTTCACTCTTCTAACCCTTAAATCTTCTCAATTTTCTTCCCAAATACATTTACTTATTAACTCCCCACGTCTATGAAGATCTTTTACTTTCCAAAATACCAAAATACCTTCCCTTAAGGAGGTTCTAGAAGTGGTTATTTCAATAGGAAAAGCACCTTTTGTATTTCATTTAGTTTCATTCCAATTTAACTCCTTTTTTACCCAATACTGACATCCTCTATCAAAATGAACAATATAGTTCTAGTATAATCTATATTATATAATTATATCATGTGAATGGAAGAACCATAATCAACGTCGATACTCTCTCTCCCTCTCTTTTATTTTATAATCGAAATCAATGTCCATGAGGTTTCAATTTATAACCTTCATGGACGAAGACAATATTTCTTCAATTTGTCCTTCATTCCATGTCTTAAACAATTTTTATGGATGAACAAGACTTTAATATATGTATTATAACCTAATTAATATTCACAAACCAATATTCATATATATTATTAAATAATATGATCAAACTAGTTCTTAATAATCAGAATACACCTAAAATAATCTATGTGAATGTCATAAATATTTCATCTAATGATTCATCAACTATCTTTGTAACAAAATGATAGAAATGACCATTAATACCTCTGGATGTTCAAAAATAATATGTAATTTCAAATCTATATATTTTCATCCATTCCACATGAACTCCATTACATAAGGACAATTGAATCAATAATGAAATTTAAGAAAGCGAAGACTTCAGAATGACAAAATTTAATATAATAACATGTCAATATGGTCATAAGTAAAATAGACTGAATGATGATAAACTAAATACATGTCTAATTGTTTCAAATATAAGTTATTAATAATTCTAATTTATTTTTCTAGGACCTTAATTTCAAGAGCAGAAAACATTCGAACATAAGGCATGGGGTTTCTTCATATCAATTCTATTTTTGTGATATTTTATGTAATCAGTACTAATACATTTGTATGGTGTATTTTTTATGACCATTGATATAACATTTCATTATTTTCTCTATTTTCATGGTATTCAATGTATCATTTTAATATTATTAACATAGGGTCATATGAACCGATTTATTACAAAGTGATAAGGGTCTTCCACCCGAACATCAATTTTCAATCGTGATACTTTTATTTTCTAATTACCTCAATGACATTCATATTTATTATTTTAAACTCATGAAAAATTCTATTTTAGAGTCCTATTCATTTTTACCAACTATAATCCTTCCTTATTTTATTTGGAGTTACATGTTTTATATGGTACATTCAAAATTATTTCAAAAATACAATCCCGTTTCAAGGGACCTTTTCGAATTCTTACACTTTTTAAATATACAAAAGAATGTATTTTAAGACACCATATTTTTATAAAAACAATATTTTATTCATGAAAAAATGATCTCAACTCATTTATGGATTTACGAGAACTAATTTCCCTTTCCAATTTAAAATTATCATTAATACTTTCTTTAAAATTATTTAAAATTATTTTTTAAAATGAATCCTAAAAACAATTTTTACATGATTTCACTTATGTGGGACATCATTTATGCCTAAAATATGTTTTCAATGTACTATTATTTTATTTTCTAATATATTCATGTTAAGATTATTATTTCATGGTAACTATAAAAGATTTTTCAAAAAACTCTTCTTTCAAAAGTAAAAAGAATTTTTCTCATCTCACCTTAACATTTATGTTGATATATTCCTTGTTCACCGCTTATTTCATTCTTGTGGTGTATGTACTTCTCTTTGTTATATAATATCAAGAGTCTATTTATTCTCATGATATTCTAATTGATTATGATTTGATTGTTTCAAGGTGGTATGGGACACTTTGGAATGTTTAAGGATTATTTCTCTCATGGGGTTTTCAATGGTCTCGTATAAAAGTATCTTCATCTATGTCAACATATATTGTTGACTCTTTTACGTAATTGAGTTTTATCTACTATGATATCATCCACCATCTATTATTGAATGGTTTATGATTAGCTTGACTGCGGTTGTGCTATCTTAAAACCAGTCACCAATTTACTCCTAATGGTTAGTGTTTATGTTTAATGTTCGGGGAAAGTAATTTACATTTCATATGTTAGAATCAATATGAATTTATATAATGTTTATTTCTATCCCCATTCTTATGTGGAATGAATTTTACTTATTATGTATTAGGTGGGGCCTCCTATCGCCCATCGACGTATCAGTAGGTCTCATGAGACAAACTACGGTCTTGGAACAAGTAATTGACAAAATGATTATTTATGGTCTTGGAATGAGGCTTTCATGGTATAATGATCATGTACCTCATTATACATTCCCTCATTATAAAAATTTTATTAATGGTTTATGTGGTTATTCCATTATTACAATACCAATGATTTTGTTTTATAATGGAATTATTTATTCTTCTTTTATTCCTACCATAATGTGTCTAAGATTATTATTTGTAAAGTAATGTGTTTTCAATTATTCACCACGCCATATTTTTATGTCATGAAATATTACACTGAATTTCATACCCTTACTGAGAGTTTTATCTCACCCCTTTCTTATGTTTTATTTTATCATGGTATGAAGAATTTTAAAATGAATTACATGATGTAATAACCTATGATTTATGGATGTTGATAATGAAGATTCTAAGTTGTTTTTATTTTCAAGGTGTAATGTTGAACTTATGTAGGTATCTTGTTTCCAATAATACTAAACTAATCATTCATTCATGATACATATTACACGATTATATTACAATGTATTGAAATAAGGCATCGACTCCTATAAATTGGGGTTGGGTCCTTACATTCCCCACTACCAGGTTCCTCTTCTTCATCTTATTCTTCACTAGTTCGCTGACATATTCTACACTTCCTTAAAATTATGTTTCTTCACTTATAGTATATTTGAGAATAAGTTCATGAGATGTTATGTACAAAATAGGACTTAGAGTTATGTGGGATACTCTTTCTATTGGTCCAGTAGTTTCTGGGTCACTTCTATCATCAACATGTGAACCCACATCTTTGAATGGAGTAGTAGGTTCCACCTCCACATCTTAATAATAAATCACTTGTGAATTTGGACTTAGGACATGACCCACTATATTCCTTGTTCTATATGGATGATTTATTGGATTGATCTTCTCATATAGTCTATCATTATCTCTATCTAATTCTATACTCCATGGGTTCCATCTATTTTTCATTCTCTTATAGATTTCATAAATTATATAGATTCCACAAAATTCACTAACTAAACATCTTCAACATCACTTATGCAACCTTCATCCTTTTGAGTTTATAATCTAATTCTTGATTGGAAATGATAATTTGACTTACAATAGGGTTTCATAAACTCATTTGTGTGCACCATACGATATATTCATAGATTCATTTTAATTCCTTTATATAGAAAATACACCAAGTATACATCCTGATACATGAGATAAGAAAAGTGCCCTTTCGATGGAATAATTTGGTGCTGAGTAAACTTAAATAAAATTCTGCACAGAAAATTCATTTTTGATGTAATGGGTCATATATGTTCCTCATTTCTAGTTATCTCATTTAGATATTTCTCATAGAAAAAGAATTCACTTTCGAGTGGAGAAATACCTTATTAATAATCAAAAAATAATTTGTGAGGAACCATAAGATATTTATCCCAATGTATTGAAGAGAAATATTTTCTCTTCCCTTTTATTATTTACCAGATCTAATCAAAATCACTTACTTCATAGAGAAGTTTTATTTTAATGTAAAATTCATGTTCCAAGTTCAGGTAGAAGACTTTTTCATTGTTTGCGAACCAATCAAGCCATCCTTGTTCTTTCATCACCTTCGTCAACAATGAATTTCTCTATAAGATCCACTCCACATGGAATTCTTTCTATGAGGTTACAACATGGTTTGGAATACTAGGATTTACAGGAGATGATGATTTTAGTGAGTCACCTTTATGATTTATAGATGCATGAGATCTATCATATTTAAAAGATTTGATCACACACGCTGTTCTAAATAGTTCCTTTTAGATTTTAGAAGGATACAGGTCAGGGGTGAAGGTGAGAGCGGCGATCGAGATAGAGTAGCATTAATGGAGTAGAGAGGATCAGTTTAAATTTATATCATTTGGGTGTTTTGAAATTACCCAATCACTAAAAATGAACTGGGTTCAAAACAATTATTGAAAAAGTATCATTTTGATAATATCACAAAACATATATAACAAGGGTTTCCTCAGTTTCGGTATGAAACATTTTTTATAACACTAAAAGTGTCGTCATAAGAATAGTGTCAGGAAGTCAATGATGTCGGCATGACAATGGTGTCTGCATGACAACGATGTTGGCTTGAAAAAAGTGTCGACATGAAAATGGTGTCTTCAGGAAAACGATGTTGGAATGACAATGGTGTCAACACGAAAATGGTGTTGGGGTGAAAATGGTGTCATCATGACAACTTCACAGAAAAAGATAAATCAAATGGAAACACATGGTATTTATGATTGATCATTCTAAACTCTTTTTTGATGTAATTCATTCATTCATTTTTCAATAGGATAGTTAATATGTCTACAAGATGATATTCAGTGCTAATAAATTTTAAAGTGATACATCCCATTTGATAATGGTCCCTCAAATTGATGTCATACATCAATATGTTTTGTTCTTGAGTGATAAAATGGTTTCTATGAAATTTTATTATAACATGTATTGTAACAGTTTATAGGTACAATTCCATATTGATATCCATTGTCTAGTGGAGTTTTTTTCATCTCCAAATTTTTTGAACAACATCTACATGAAGCTATGTGTTCATCTTGAGTAGTAGATAATGCAATTGAATTTGTTTCATACTACATGTCGAAACAAAAGATATTCCCAAAAAGTGACATGTCCCATACGTTCTATTTCTATCTAAATTTCATCCACCAAAATTAGAAATAGTATAACTGACTATCTCAAATGATTGTCCTATGTGGTAGAAAAACCTAAATTGATAGTTTTTTTATGGTATTAGAAAATTATTTTAACCAAATTTATCATGATCTAACATAAACACACTAAACATTTTATCTGGATAACTAGTAGTCTAGTTGAGAAAACATCCAATCATTCCTCAATAACTATTTTGATATATATATAGACCATATTTATAAATATTTAACATACAAGTAGTACTCATGAGGGTGTTACTAAATTTAATGTTTGCAATGGGAAATCTTTTCAAATGAACTTGTATGTATTTACATTGATTTAAAATGATACTTTTTTTATTTTGAAAAAATTTAAATTCAAGAAAGAATTTGAGTTCTCCCATTAAAATCATTACAAATTCACCATGAATAATATTTGAAATCTCAATAAATAAAAAATTTCATGAATATCAAATAATAATATCATCAATATGGATTTTAAAAACTAAAACATATTGAGAAATTCGTTTTATAAAAATAGTAGGATCAGAAATTCGAATTTTAAAACCGTTGGAAATAAGAAAACAACTTTATCTAAGATACCAAGATCTTGAGATTGATTTAAACCACATAATTTTTTTAATTTGAAAACATGATTTTTTAATTTAGGGGTTGTAAAACTAGTGGGTTGTTTAACAAAAACATCCTCAACTATATACCCATTGAGGAATTGACTTTTAACATCCATTGGATAATGTTTGAAATTGATATGGTCAGTATAAGCAGCAAAGATAATGATAGCCTAATGTATAACAACAAGTGAAAAAAGATTCTTCATAGTCAATGCCTTATTATTGATAATGACCTAGTAGAAAAAATATTACTTTTTTTTCTAACAATATTACCATATTCATCTACATTATTCTTAATCACCCACTTAGTTAATATGGTTGAGGTGTCTTTGGGGATATCCAAAAGTTTCAAAACATTATTTCTATCAAATTGGTTATGTTCTTATTTTATATCAATCACCCAAAATTCATCATTAGATGCATTGTTGATGTTCTTAGGTTCATGGAATGGAAATAAGTCTTGATGTTACACTTGATTTCTAAGAGAATCTCTTGTTTGTGTCCATTTATATATTTCTCAAACATCAGCATGAAAAGGATGGTTCTTGATATTTTTAGTTAGTTTATAAAATGAGGTTCTACTGACTTCAAGTTCGTCTATTGTTTTGGTTTCACCATGTTATGATTCTGAATAATTTCCAGATCTATTTGATTTAATATATTTCTAGATAAAAGGATTAGATGATTTTTCATTTATGTCTAGTTTTGACATATATTCATCAAGAATGTCTAAAGTGGTCTTAGGTTCATGTGGAGATATTTTATTAAATCTTATAAGTAGATATTCTTACACACACTTGGTTCTTTAATTGAATTATCTATAGGATTAATATAGGTTGAGTAAACTAGGAATATTACTTAATTCCTCTTGGACGAAATTTTTTCCAGATTATATTATGTATTATGATTCTAGACATTGAAACTAAAAACATTGAAGTAAATAATTTTTGTTTTTATATCATTTTACAGCTCATAGGAAGTCTTCTCGATGATATTTTTAATTAAGACTCTATTAATTATTTAGAAAGTTGTATTCACAACCTCATCCCAAAAGTAAATAAGTAAATCATATTACTTAAGCATTATTCAAGCTAACTCATGTATAGTTCTATTTATTCTTTATACGAATCCATTTTGTTGAGGTTTCTTAGTGGCATAGATGTCATGAGTAAGGCCATTATGTGAGAAAAAAGATTCAAAGTCTTGATTTTATAATTCACAATGATAATCACTTATTAATGATTTTATTATAAGTCCAATTTGATTTTCTACTCTTTTATCATACAAGGTGAACAAATTCATTCATTAAATTTGTGAGCTAATAAATAAGTCTATGCATACATAGAATAGTTATCATTAAGAACAATGACATAGTGCATCCCATTTCAACTAAAAACTCGAGAAATTCCAAAAAACTCCATGTGAACCAACTCTAATTGTTGAGAAGTTGAAACTTATTTATTTGATTGGAATGACATCATGTGTTGTTTACCCTTTTGACAAGGATTTTACACTTGGTCATTCATATACTTCTGATTGGGTGGATCCCTGACAAGCCCTTGTATGGTATGATTTTCTAAGAGAGTGTACATTGCAATGTTCTAATCTCATATGTAAAATCCAAGAATCTTTGTGAAAGACACTTAAACAAGAAACATTTTGAGAAACTAATGAATCTATGTTAATAGAATATACATTTTCAATTCTAAAAGTAGAAAAATACTAATTCATTTTTAGAAGTAAAAATAATGAAATCATCCATTTTAAATTTAACATGAAATCCATCATCACATAATTTTGAAATAATAAGAAAATTATATTTAAATCAATCAAAAAAAAGTAATTTTGAATTTTAAACTAAGTTAGAGTTACCAATATGGCCTAAGAAAATTATTATTCCTTTACCATTATCACTGAAGGTGACATATCCACCATAAATCCTGATTAGGTTCTTAAAACATGAATAATAACCTATCATCTGACTTGAATATCCACTTTACATGTATAATTGACTATTATAGGAGCTATTTAAACTGTTTTCCTACGGAATAATAAAAAAAATTGATTTTGGTACCGAAGCATGGTTGGTTCCAGTTACATTAGTAATAAATTCTTTAAGTAAACACATTTTCCTTAAGGGGTTATTATAATAAAAATATAAAATATTTAAAAAATAGACTCGATTCCGTCCTAGAAAACTAGAGGTAGTAAATGATTTTTCAGATTTGGCACTAGCAGGATAATTTTGATTTTTAGGTATAAGATAAGTCTTTCCATGTTTATTTGCAATAAAAATTAGATAAGTTTCTCTATCTAGGCTGATATCCAATAACAAATGTGTACGTATAAGCTATTTGTTTACCATGAATTTGAGTAAGAGTATATTTTAAATTGGTACACTACACTAGATATATCTACAAGTTATCATTAAACAATTTTAATTCAATTTTTTCCATGAGCATGTGAAAATTATATTCCTTTTCAGTGGTAAGGTCAGACATAATAGTTACAGTAAGAGAATGATATATCTTTGAAGATTTATATTTATATTTTAGTTTATTTCAAGTGTCTTCCAACATGTTACAACATTCAAATAGTTCATCACTTGTCATATTTTCAGAATCACTTCCATTTATAGAATAATAAGATGTATGTGCAGGTTAATCTAATGTTACATTAGATTTATTTTTCATAAAACACATAATTTCTATGTTATATTTCTCATCCTGATATGATGTTGATTCACTAGATCTATCCTTAGAGGCACTCAATGGGGCCTTGATAACATTATTATACTTATTTTTTTCACAATTCTCTTTATATTTTAATTTTTATGAGTAATATTTGACATGTCCTCTTATCCTGTATTCATAGTAGAAAATCTCCTCGATTTTTTCATTTTTTTCTAGTCCATTTTCCAGCTACCCTTGTTATCATATCTTCCTTCATAATTAAGTTTCATGAAAAAAGTATTCTTCCAATGGAATTTCTTGAATATTTTAGATATCTGATCCATCTATTCATCACAATATTATGTTGATTCATCCTTACTAGAGCATTCAAAAGAGTCTCACAACTTCTCTTTTTTCCTTATTCATAGAGGTCATAGTCTTGAAGGGTACAAACGTTTTCTTAGGTTCTTCCTTTTCTTTACTGTTGAAATTCATCTCTTTCTCATACAACATCAGTATACTAATGATTTCTTTGATACTTAATTTGATGATGTCACATAATTCTCTAATTAATATTGAAGTTTTTCTCCATCTATCAGTTAAGAATATCAGAATCCTCATAAGTTGTTCTTTGGTAGAAACCTCTCTCACCAGAGAGATCAAAAAGTTCACTATTTCATTAAAACAATGATACATGATAGAAATAGGATAGTAATTATTCATCTTAAAATTTTCATATTTAATAGTATATGTGTTATGTCTCATTTTCCCAACAGTAGTGGTTCCTTATTGAGAAAAGGAAAAAGTATCGCAAATTTCATGCATTCATTTTCATGAATAAATTCAGTTAAATTATTTTTCTCCTAAAAAATATTATAAGTAATTTATGGATTTAAAATTATGGTTATAAGAGGTCTTATTTGGGTCATCCCTATTAGGTCTAACTGTAGTTAGAATCATATACTCATCTACAATTGAATACCAAATTACAAAACACATACTTTCAAAGTGAAATTCCAATTTAGTTTTCCATTGTGAATAATTTTTCCCATTAATGAATGGAGTTATGTTGGTATAATCACATTACCATCAATTATCCATAATAAATATTTTATAAAAATATTGTAAAGTGATAAAAATATATTATTTAATGTAATTTTAACATCTTGGAAATAGTACAATAATAAAAG
Organism: Viscum album; assembly: GCA_963277665.1. Lineage (NCBI taxonomy): Eukaryota > Viridiplantae > Streptophyta > Magnoliopsida > Santalales > Viscaceae > Viscum > Viscum album. Next base: position 158,394,837 of record OY728138.1, read on the forward strand.
ACGATTTTTTTAAAAGGCATCAAAAATAAAAATTCCTAAACCATTGATACCAGATGTTGGTTGGAGTATAGTACTCAATAGGTGGGTGAGTAATGTATATAAAAAAATTTTGGTTAAAATTATAATTTTATTTTACCCAAATAATTAAAATTCAATCACCCAGTTACCCAGTAATAAAATTTTATGATCTTGACTGTTAGATAAATTAGTAAAAATATTTATTAATAATATGCTTTATTAACTTGATAATTAATAGAAATTTTATAACCTAAATAATAAGGGAAAAAATTAGAAAAACTTTCTAATAATAAATATTATATTTCAATTTACTTTTATGAAATATATGGTAAAAAGAGTAAAAGTAAATGGTAAAACATTAGGGATATAAAAGAAGAGGTTCCGTCTCATGTACAGACATAATTATCTCCATATGGTGATAACATACCACAATGAAGTTATAATTAATAAAAAGTTTTATCCACATGATGTATCGAGGTTCAAAATAGAACACTTTCTATCTAGGTCACCAGTCCTCTACCACATTTTTTCATTGGTACAAGCTACCAAGTCACACAATGACCTCTTCTAAAATTATCCATGGGAGTAAATATATATAAAGAGATATGAGGGAAATGATATCTTGTATCCTTATTTTTGATAAAAGATATAGTTTGTTCTTAATAGATAGATACACACACTACTAAAAAGTAATGTAAAAATACACACGATAGAGAAAATGTCTAGGAGAAAGGATTTAGAAGGATTTCTGTTTTGAAATACAACTATGGATTCCTTATAAGTGAATGAGATGGTGTCTAAGTCCTCTTATAGATGTTGACATGATAAAGGGTGTTTTATTTTGGCTTCTTGATACAAGTATGGTTCTACAGGTACATTCTTCTCCTTCTTTGGTATGTTGAAGTAGTTTTTCAATTCGATGTGCAGCTTGATTGAGATGTCCTTGCATGTTCTTCTATTCTTGAGTTCATAGTGAATGATTGGGAGTTGCTAATGATCTTTTTTTTCTCTTTCTCTAAGACATGCACCACTACTTTTCTATTATGTATATCATATTTCTTTAAAAAATGCTTTATATTATTGAGGGTTATCATAGAGCATGTACATTCTATGTGAATAAGTTCACCGTACCACATACTTTCATATAAAAGTTCGAAAAAATATTATCAAATATGTATGTGTCATTAAATGACACAATATGATTGTTAGATATAATATTAATAAAAAAAGATTTAAACAGTCTATCTGTTACTTGTTTGTCCATATCTCCTTCTATCAGTGTCTCCTTCTATCAGTTTCTCCTTTTGTTAGTGTCTCAAACCTTTGGCATTTCATTATTTCTGTCTTTCTATATGTTAGTTACTCATTAAATAGGTGAATTGTTTCTACTACGAGTTGTTCCTTCTATAAGAGAGATAGTTTTTCTATCAATGACTCATTTCAACTGATTGTGATTCCTTTTATTAGTAGCATCATGCAATAGTAAGTCACTTGGACTGATGGCATCTCGTCTACTTCGGTGAGTCATATGTAATAGTGAGTCATCTATGTAGGTAAGTAATATACAATGATGAGACCTTCCTTCTATCTATGAGGCAATTGATGTATCAGATACTCATTCCATAGGTGATTTCATTCAATGGTGTCAGCTTCACATACTTAGAATTTTGGCATGTTTGAACTATCTATTAGTGAGTCATTTTCTATCAGTGATCCATCGTTATGGTGGTGTTAGTGAATCATACATAGATAATTTTAGTTGTTTTTTCAGCCTTACAGTTCTTAAAAGTCTAAGAGTTTTAAAACCCATAATTATAAATAGATAATAAAATATGATAGTTTTTAGACGTAAAGAAACAAAAATAGTTATATGATTGCAATGATTTGATATACAAAATAATTCTATGACATATTATATGATTTGACATGAGAAAAAATATATGTCAATATAAGAAACGATTTCTGATAATTAAAACCATTATAGTCATTTATTGTGGCCAACAGTATCTATGGTCCAACATTGAATCCCATGGTATGTTCATAAATCCAATATAGTGAGGCTTTTGGTATAATCCTATAGAGGTTTTCTGAAGAAGATGAATCTATATTAATTGAGCAAATTTGTTTTATTTCATCTTCCCCTCCTTGAAATACAACTCAACCATTTTGATATATTAAAATAAATATCTAAAATATAGTAATATGTTTTCATGTTAATGGAATAACTTAAATATATCACCTCATCGATCAAATGGGATACAAAACAATCATTTTGTGAAAAAATGTGATTCATTTTCCATGATCGACTCTCACAATGGTTTGTGATGATGGATTTAATATGTATATATGATATTCATGATATAATAATAATCATTGGAAATTAATGTATTATATAATTTAATACCTTACCATCTATGGAAATATTATCATATCATTCTGTTGAACTAAATATTACCACCTCATAAAGAAATATGATGCATTTTTTTATTATTGAAAAACTTTTTTGGTATTTTTATGTGTATTTAAATAAATAAATAATATGATATTTCTAATATAATGATATTTTAAAAAAAATTAATAACCTTATTTCCTTTATGATTATTGGAAAATGTAAAGCATTTCACCTGCCTATGTACACCCATTCGTCACCATGATTGTAATATAAATAATTTTTCATAAACATAATTTATTGTTATCTATAAAAGTATAATTTATATCTAAAAATATAATAATTTCATGATTATTATTACTGATATTATTTAACTTTTACCCCATTTACAATGGTAAAAACATTAATTCTGTTTTTGACATTTTGAACTGAGCATCCTCTAAACACTCAACGTAGAGATGAATTATTAAGTAATCAAATATGTCATTAAAATAAATAAATTAAATACATTTTGTATAAGTTATTTAACATATAAAATATTATTACGATAAAAATAAATGATACATGTTTGTTATATATTATATAAAATACATATATGTAAAATTTTGGACTTGAGGTTGGGGGTTTAGTCTTAAAACAACACTCTTTCAGAAAAATGTTATTTTATGCACAACATTTAATAAATTGTGTATATACTTCACAATAAAACATTATATGATGAATCCATTTTTATTTTTGATATTTAATGTTATGATTCATTTATATTTATTGTGTGAGTTAATAAAAAAAATTTAACAAGTGACAAGGGTTATGTTTCAATCACATTTCATTCGTTCTAGTTTATTGTTGAATTTAAATTATAGGAAATTAGTTTTTAAATATATAATAAACCCTGTAAATTTCATTATATTATGTTTGCTACTAAAAATATCAAGTAATATTAAAATTCCCCCACATATGTACTTAAATAAAATGATAAAATGTTTTTTAGAAAATCTGACCTCATTTCCCTATACTGTCAAAAATAATTTTTTCTTCCCCATAAAAATTCCATAAATATATTCTCCTGAATGTTTTAAAAATATTTGAAATTAATTAGTAAATTCATTTTTAACCTTGAATATAATTTTTAAAATGGCTCCATGTAACCTTCTTGTCATTTTTTAAATGAGGTACTATTCAACCATTTTTAGAACAATTTCAAAGGATTTATTTAAACTTATACAGAATATATTTATTTTCCCATCCTAGTGACCAATGAATTATTTTTAGATTAAATTATATGTTTCATGGATTTTTGAAATAAAATGTGTTTCCATTTTATTATGGAATTTTTATATTTTCAGGAATCCTTCTCAAAGTGTAAATTTTGTTTTTGATGAAAAACCCCATGTAATATGTTGAATAAATTTTCATCAATGATGGAGAAAATTTATGATATATATTTATTATAAATTATATATATGTCTTTTAATAATATAAATATATTATTAAAGATTATATATATTGGTTAATATTGTCCATATTGTCATTTATCAAATGCCTTCGTTATGAAATTTCATTTTATTATGATATGAGGTAAGATTACGGAACCCCTTTTCAATTATTAATTCTTGTGTTATGCATTATGATTGATTTAATTTACATGTATCGAATAAATCATGAAAATGTTATAATTATTTCACCCATATAGAGCTCTAATTATGTGGGTAATGCTTTAGTCTCATGATTCATCATATAATGGATTATTGAGTAAACCTAATACATTATGGGACACTGTCCCCCATTTGATATTCTCTAGAAAGTTAGCAACAAGTCATGTTTATGTCTTTTTATATGATTCTATCAAATTAATTATAATTCCATACTATTACGATATCATGATTTATATGTTATGATACCATGTGATTACCTATGAGAATTCTCTTTTATGATATCATGCTACATCTTTTACGCACATATCAAATTTCCTTATATTATTTATATCCTTATTGGAATTTTTATCTATCCTTTTTGGCTATGGAATCCATATGATATCCTATTTATTTTTTGGAGCTCTAAGGGATTTAATATCCCATTATAAGAAATAAAATGAAGAATAATTTTTAGTCTCACTTTTAGGTATTATGAAATTAGTTTTCCAAATACCTTAGTCCTAATAATCATTTGGTAATATCTAATAGATTATTAATTATAAAAAATTTAATAATATGTGTAAAATGATGGAGTCACTAAATAAACTACTGTGTATTTTTTTGAAATTAATTAGGTTTTAGAATAAAAATAATAATTTAGTCTTTTAATGTTCACATCATAAAATTTTATGTTAAAATTTATTATTAGTTTATTTATTTATGGTGTAATTTTTGGGAAGATGTTAACTAGAATCCATATTACCCTCCCATTATTTATATTGATGTTATATAAACCAATCCGTGAAATAAAAGTTCTAAAGATGAAAACTAAAACATATTCAAGGGATAATTTTATCCAAATTTGATTTAAATATCAAATATGTGTCAATGAATATGATTATTTTGTTTTGTAATAACAAAAAAAAACAAGTCACACAAGAAAAATATAACTCTAATCATTTAGAAATAATGATTACTCGATTCACATGAATCCTAAAAAAACATTAAAATATAAAAAAATAAAGTTAAAAATGAAGGTAATGATTTCAAAAAAATAACGAAAACTATAGTCTTCACGGTATATTGGAACCCCCTTTACAAGTTAATTTCTCCATCTTACTATTCTCCACGATATAACATACCATACAGAGTAGGTGGTTGCATGATTACGAATCCTCTTCATTTTATCACTCCAAATAATAATTAAGGTATATGGAGTCTCTGATTAGATGAAAATATATATATATATATTGGTACAACCATTCCCAATATTTAATATTATAAATGAGCTTTGTAATGTTCTAATTTATAGGTAATTGGTTGAAATGTTATTTTCACATATATTTTACAATAAAATTTTTTAATCGGCATTAGATTGATAAAATACCTTATATCAAGTTTAAAAAACATAATAGAAGTTATCAAACATATTCACTATCTCTCCATAAAATTTGACTTCTATTTCATTTCTAGAATGAGGTATGTAATAAAAATACCATTCTATACTCTTGAATTCATTATGTTTTAATTTTATAGATATATCAAACCATTAGTGCCAAGAGATGGATGAACTTGACATAGGATTATTATTATGAGTTTTATCCCATGTAGTTGTTTCCATATAAAAATAATTCAAACCTATTTCAGGTATAATTATTTCATAGTGTTAAAAATGGGTTACATGTATACATGCGATTTTATGTTGTTTAGTCCATTTTTCTTCCATTTTATCCTGGCTAGTACAAATCACACCCCCTACAGTTAAAACATAACAAAATTGAATATTCCCTTTCCAATAGTTTGTAAGCATAACTAACCGAAGAGAATTATTAATACAAAATAATATTATAGTATAAATTATTACTGAATTAATAGTTTAACATAATTGTATATATATGGAATATAATAAGGAATCATTGTGCAATAACACTGCCATACCTAAATGTTTTGTCTTCTCAGAATATTAACATTTTACAAAATTATTCTTGAATATATTCTCTAGTTTCCAATGATTTGAAATTCATATTAAATTCAATTAATTGTTTTAATTTGTTCAGATCATTCACCACATTATGTAGTTAAACTCAGTAAGCTTAGATATGAATGTCTCATAAATTGTATCAAAACAATATTCAAGGAGATGAATGACATTTCTCAACATAAAAAATAAATACATGAGTCCAATAAGATAATATATCCACATATGTTTGTGTGAAAACCATTTAATACTATATATAAAAATTCAATTTTGTAAATTTTGTAATTTTTAATATTTTTTATTTAACTAAATACTTCCTCATATGCTTCCCTATACCATTGGAAATCAAATTTTAAACCTCAATCACTAAAGAATTCGCAATAGTTAAAATTTAAGCCTATAAAGACGTCATTACCATATGTTTTACATTTTTGTAGTTCCTAATTATTTATATGTTGTTTTATAGGGCAGAAAACATTTGGGTAACAATTACACATGCATACATCAATCTGGTACAATAATGAAACTAATCGGATATGGAACCTGTTTATGAAAAAAATTATATTATAAATAAAAAAATGATAATATATATATATATAATGTTAATTAAGAAATATCCACACTTTAGGGGTGAGTGTGGGGATGTTTTGATATGTTAAATAAAATAATTAACCAATAAAATTCTTTGAAAAGGTATCATAATATCAATGGTTATATAGAGACATATCAATCAATAATTGAAAATTTACCAATTATTCCATTATATCCTATTAGTGTAAAATTATTACAAAAACTCCCACCCTATTGGTGATAGTAATTTTCATCAAATGTTATAACCACATTAAATAAATAAATTTGTTATGGATTTTAAATAAATTCCTTGATGAGTTGAGTATTGCATATGAGTATTCTAGAAAACAAATGATAGAAAAAATATGAAGATAAGAAATATAAAAATAAATTGAAATAAGAAACAATTGAAAATAAGAAGAATTGAGATAAATATACAACCTAACATTGTATTTTATCCCCCTCACCAATATGGATTTTCATTTACCTCGTTGATATTAAAGGGAAAGTGTGAAGAATGGATATAACCAAGGGAGTGTCAGTGGTAGATGGTTTTTTGAAGGTGGAGTTCATCTAATGGGGAATCCATATGGGTTTAATGGATGTCATTCTGTTATTAACAATTTACATGGTAGAATTTTTCGGTTTTTTCTTATTTAATTAGAAGAATTCATAAATAGTAGACACAAGTGACAGTGTATGAGAAAAAACTGATGGGATTAAATATTTCATAGTAGAAAACTTATTATTAAAAAATAGGGAGGACCTTATTCCCAATTTAGAACTAGTTTTTAATAATGGGGTGGCTAGGCGAAGCCTAAATTCAATATTTATATATTTTTGACTCCTCATATGATTCCCATAACATTTACTCTAACTCATAAATCTATAATTTTTAATATTACCAAACATTTGAGATATTCATATTACATTGTTTTACATTCAAATATTCATAGTGATCTACCTATATTAGGAGGTGAAAATATTTTCTAAAGATTATCATATAAGAAGACCATCCAATGGGTGATTTAAAAAATTATATTGTATGACCATTTTTCCTCATCTATGAACATATTCCAATTGTCTTATTGTGTTGTTCAGTTTTATCAATATTTTCATAAAATCCCAATTTGAACGTCATATTGTTTATTAGATTGGTGGTTATATTCAATATATTCATTATGAATAACAACATAATTATAGTGAATGTTTTTCTTGACATGATTAGATAAATGAGAAGTACTATTAATAATAATAGAATATAGAAACCCAGACCTTTTAAAAATTCGAGAATGTATGAATTCAACAAGCACCTTAGAGTCACCAGTTCTATTTTCCATGCATTTACTCATTTAGTGACATAATATTGAACCAATATAATAAAAAAATAAACTTGGAATGTTACCCCTGAAGTTAATTCTCCATGCATCAAATATTCCCCCAAATAAGATGGGTTGCTGGGGGTTATTAATTTATTTTAGTGAAATTATCTATGGATTGAAAACAATAATTGGACTAAAAAAATTGATTCCATATTTATTTAATTTCGACTAGTAAATTCTATAGTCAATACCTATTTATGTTATATATTGAGAGAAAATGATTCATTACATAATCCATAGTGTTTTGAAATCTCAAAATATATATACACTCAAGGTTAGTGACACACAGATAAACTACATAAATACTACAAATGTGAAATAGTAAAGTGTCATACCAAATATTCCAGTCGGATTAATTCCTAATTCAGTATGATTATGACATTTTAAAATCAGTAGAAACCCTATTTTACACAAAAAAATACCAATATCAGTAGACCAATGTGTAAGATTTGTAATATCACAATAGTCCACAAAAAGGAAGAACTCTAAAATGGGGAGGAATTGTTAAACATGGTGGTCTAATAGTGGTGAAATCAAAATAATTTGTTTAAATACCATATGTTCTCTACTTTATTATGTATAAATTATTTTTCATAATGTGTAAATGGATAATACACTATATGAGTGGGGATTATCCACATGATTCTTAAGGAAAAACTGAATGGAATCATGATTAGAAAAATGAATCTTCACCTAAATAGTTGTTACCAAATTATTTACAAGGAAAATAAAATAGAAATAAGATATTCTTTAATGGTTGTGTATTTATCTTTATTAGGTTCAAGGGTATGTAAGGCATACATAATTATATGATGTTCCCTCACAAACCATTGTTATAAAAATACCGCGATCAAAATGTTAGAGGCATCATACATGATATATAAGGTAGATTCCACCATAGTGGTGGTATAATTAGATGTTTAATGATACTCCATTTAAAGGAATTAAATGTTTCTTTAAAATTATTGTCAAATGTGAACTGAATAATTTTTTTGATAAAATATAGAAAATGATAGTTTGATCATACAAATATATTTAATGAATCATCAGTAAAAACTAGCATAACCTAATTGAGAAATTATTGGGTGAAAAATATTTTAGTTTTTTTATTTAACAACTACTATTCACACCAAATGAAAATCCCAAGTAACGTCCTCCAATATTCCTAAAATCAAATTTTTAATAATTTAAGAGAAGAAATTTATTATCTTAGAGACATACAATAACACTTATGTTATCCAAAAACACAAAAATGGAAGATACAGAGACAATATAATAAACCATAAAAATATGCATGAAATTATAAAGGTTGAAAAAATACTCAACATACCACACTAAATTGTACAATGATAATTACAAAGACTAAATGGAACCCTTATATATGAAAATGTGATAAATTGATCAGCAAATGTTGTATTTTCTTGATGCCCATGGGATATATTGATTTTAAAATAAAAAATAACCATCTTGGAAATATTAATTGGACTTACTAGAAAATATTTATATCATTTGTCAATGAATGATAATGTAATGTTTTCATTTCCTGTTGATTGATTTATCCGACTGTAGTCTATATAGGCACATCACATATTTTGATCATCTATTGAAACCGAATCATTACTTTAATTTGACACTATTTTCATTCCTGTTTTTTAGGTAAAATTATCAACGGGCAAACCCATTTAGTCTCAAATATGAGATAAATGATCCTAAAAAGGTAATTTTATTACATTCATTTTAACAACTTGATTGACAGTAGGATTTAGCCAATATTTATAATTCTTTAACAGAATATCACTATCTACAAAATGAATGTGATGTATGAAAATAAATAGTATATTCCATGTAATATCATCCAATGGACATCATGTCTCATTTTAAACCATCTCAAAAGGAAAAGTTGTTTCACTAAAAATAGGAATATATTTTATTAGATATAATAATGGGTATTTAGTTAATACCTTCATGATATGAATTTATTATATTAAATTGTGGTTCTTTGAATTCCATTATTGATGGTTTTAGGATTTAGGGAAGTGGTTTGGGGGTATTGAGGATAATGAAATTATTTATATTCTCATTTTTATTCTTTATAGAATTACATTAAAGGGAATCAAGATTTATAAAATCATTAATAATAATTGAAACATCTCTATGAATACAATCATCAATTAAAATACAAAAATCCCACCATTCAACGCCCAAATAATTCTCAAAACACAAGTTATATACAAGAGAATTATAGATGAAGGAAAAATAAGTATTTAAAGAATTTGGGCCAATAATGGAATGGTGTGTGTGTGTGTGATTGGGAATCACTTCCATTGAATATACATAAAGAGTAGTTTTCTACTAAATAGGGTGTTTTATTGCATCCAAAATGTATAAAGTTTTCTTTTCTCCTCAAACGCTATGGACAACATCCAATGTTTGATGTTGATGAGTGTCGTATCTATTTTATGAAATGATATTCAATATATGTGTGGATAATATCATTGAGGTTGAGTATCTTTCAAACAATGATGGGATAAGACTATAAGAAATGTGTAATTACTCACTTATAGAAGGATGTTATCGATCACTCTATTTTATTGTTATGTTCTCTTGTTGCAATGACAAACAATGATGAATAGTTTTGGGTGTTGTCAAAATAAAAAACCACTATACACAATATGAGGAGTCACATTAGTTTATTCACCTATATTGACCATTACATCATAAAATAAATTCTCCCATATTATTAATGGAATCATAAATGTTCCCAGATCTATGCATTTGATTGGAATCACTGATTTTATCATGGATGTGATATTACTTACAAGGATAACTCTCTCAATTCCCATGATTAATTTAAGAAGTGAAAATATTTCTTTTAAAAATTTGGCATGAAGGAGATGTTGTTTAACAAAATTATGAATAGAATGTAAACTAGTAAATTTTTGAATATATCAATGATTTTTTTATAAAATTCTATACTAAATATTTTACTATATGGAGAATATAATTGGGTAAAACTATGTTGAATTATTTGATTATGAGATTCACAAATGATAACTTGTTTACATATTTTTTCATTGATTTAATTTTTTTTATTTTGAAAGATAGTTTTAATGTGGAAGACATATTTGATGTGTAGATTCATTGGAATGATAAATATTCTTACAACTAAAAATTTTAATGGAACTTATATAACCTTTTTATTTGGGATTGAAATTTTTTTTTGAAGTTAATTATATATAACATTTATTTTTTATCTCATCGAGGGTGTTTTCTTGTTTTCGTAATTGAAACCATAGGTCTCATATTTTTGACAAAGGGGTCTATTATAAATATATGTTCTTGTATTTAAGTTAATTAAAAATGGCATCAAGTACATGCTAGAGTTTTTCTTAGGGTGTTTTGAAAATTTTAATTTGGTGATTATCATTTTTTTGTGCTCGTGACAGATAAGTACATTGCCTTAGGTGCTTTTGTGTCTGTTAAGGTTGGGTGGAGTAACTTATTTCTTATAGGATTTGTAATCCTTCCATAAATATTTAGAATGATAGTGTGGTTATTTCATAGTAGTTTATATATATCTTTTCATGGGGAAATTTCCACATATCTCTTAGAAGGGAATCTAAATTGAGATTACTTTTTAGGATAGTGGGTTTCAGTGGAAAATAGATTTCAATGAACTAGATATAAAGGATGGTATTTATATTCATATGGAAAAATTTGATAGAGTAGTGTACATACATCTTCAAACATCATGTCCACCTTCATCAGAAAATAAAAAATTTACACCTCATTAAATCTGCTGAAAGGTTCATTGGACATTAAATTGAAATTTTTTCAGTTTTGGGCCATTATTATAATAGTTCCCTAACTGTGAGTAGAGTCATTTAGAATAGAGAACTACACACTTCTAAATTAACCATACTTTGATACATAAGGATTAAATCATCATTAAAATATTATATTAGAAGTTGATTACTTACATGATAATTGGGGAAGCCTAAACAAAACCATTAAATGTATTCCCAGTATTCAAATATGGTTTGACATTATCATTATATCATTCAGAAAATTTATTTACATATTGTTATATTTTGGGTGTCTCAGTAGTATATTTCATGAATAATTCATTTTCTATATACCTAGCTTCTAGTTTTGGATTTTATATAATATAACTAGACCACTATAGAGTATTTTATAGAATATAGAGAAATAATTAATTCAAAAAGTTCATCTTCCAATCCCATCGGTTTAAATGAGGATCATTTTATATAAAAATAAATGTGTTTATGTGGGTCCTCTCCAAAAATTTTAAGGAATTTAGGTAATAAAGAATGTTTTCATATTAATTTAAATTTTTTACTTTCTCATAATGTTTGACTTATGTGGGATGATACATTATGCCTAGTGAATTTAATTCTTTTAATGACCATTTTTTATCTCTGTTATAAACATTTAATTCTAGTTCATCTTTAATTTTATAAGTCAAATGGTCTAGAGGGAACTTGATGGGTTGTGGGAGCTCCATTGAAGATCATTCTATGTATCTCGATGTTAAAGAATTAATATCTTTAATAGTTGGGTCTATAAAATGTACCTCAAATATAGAATACAATTTCAGTCATATAACCATCATATGAAATTGGATATAAAAAATTTAAAAAACCAAAAAAATAAAAAAAATAGTTATAGTGTAAATATGGATTTTATAAAAAATTAACCTAAAAACTAATATGATTCTTGGAAAGAGTGAAACTTTTGATCACAATTTCATGATAAATCAAATTAATTATTTTTTTAAAAAATTATTTACATTATAGGTCAGACCGTAGGTCTTATATCAAGATGTTTTTTAGTTGTAAAATTTGAATTTTTGAATAAAACATCAAAATAAAATAAAAATATGGGGCATAAAATAGATTGATGTAAATAGTGAATGAAATCAATGATTTATTTTAGGAAATTAAGTTGGTTTTGATATAAATATTAAAAAATTATATTTTAATATTCTTTACAAAATATCTCAACCTTATAGTTGTTATAAAATTGATTAGTTTTTGAGGATGTCTTTTTTTGGTTAACATATAGCTTGATTAACATTAAATCCTTTATAACTATATATGTTTAACAAAACATTGAGATAAATGGAATATTAACATGGCCCATATTTTATGTTTGAGAAAATATCATCAATATAAAATTGATATCTCTAATATGTGGGAAATGAATGGAATTTTATGTATTCTAATCAGAAAATCACATATAACACACTCAAAATATCACATCATTCAATTAGAAATAAATATCATGTCATTCAATTTTATAAGAAACATAAATATGAAAAAAATAGATAGATATAAAATAGAAGTATTCATTCCTTAAAAATACGTATCTAATAGGTGCATTGGAACTTCCCTGAGAAGTGTGTTTCTCTCTCACAATGTTCAGATTATTTTAGCTCTCCAACAAGGGGAGGATAAGGCCTGATTGGATATTTATTTTCCTTTCATATATATATATATATATATATATGTTGATATGGATATATATATACTCCATGATGATTTAATGTGCCCTTTATTTATCATAAAATGATAGAAATATCCCCCTGGTTCAACTTAAAAATGAGTCTCTGAGGGGGCCCATTTATAAGCCATTATAGGTAGTTGTTTTCATACACAAATTTCAAAATACAAATTGTGACGTGGATTAGGATTGGTAAATTTACTTTTATAGACATTAAAAAACATTTTATTTTTTGAAATATTCATATATGTCTCCCAATAAAATATTTTGGAAGTTGAATTTCAATAATGAAACATATTTTCAAAATACTGAGCAATACTATTTTCTTGTAGCAATTTGTTTTTTCATATTGATCAATTCATTTGGGATAGAAAATGTATGAACAACACATATGTTTACGCCTAATATTTTATCCTGAATAATTATATATCCTCATGTAAAATGTGTAAAATAATTATGTTATAGATATTTTTTGATGATGAAATGATATCACATGTATGTTGGGGTTTCTTTGTGTTTTGGCCCAATTTCCCAGCATTTCATCTTGTGTCCCCCAAATCACCTCCTCCAATAATGAAAACATCAAAACCATTAAAATTGATATTTTAAATAGCATTTAATATTAAAAAAGAATTAAATAAGATCTAATTATCTTGCTCTAGTTACCTAGAGTCGGTGCATTATTACATAACATTAGCATGATTCAAGGAATCATGTCCCGAAATACCGATCAATTTAGTATCCTTGGATGTACTAGATATATACATTGGTTATAAATTAAATCATTAAATAAACAAACATTGTGTCCCCTTTGAACACTATTATATCCCTTAACATATTCCCGCAGGTTAATCGTAATATACTTCTCTGCATCTAGATAAAAATAAAACATAAGAAAGTGGTGAGCTCAGAATCTTAGTAAGGAAAAAATATAGTAGAAACTATCATAAAAAAGTATAAACATTTAAGGGAATTTATAGGAATAAAACACAACCATTTTATACTTAAACATCAGTATAATATGGAAAATATAAATCAAATAATAGCATTTACATATTTACATGGATATTCTACAAGTCTAATAATCACATGTAATATTAATTTCCAATTTTTTAATGATGGAATGAATACTGTCAGACATCAAAACTACATATTCAAGGCCTCATGCCCTGACTACAAATAAGATTTTGTCAAGGCCTTGTTCCAAGACAGTAGTTTTCCATATGGGACCTACCAATGCATTGAGGAGATATAGCAGGCTTCATCCTTCACTTAATATGTCCAATTAATTCCTCATATGAAAAGTTTCAAACATAATCTATACAATTGTATTAAAACTAGCATACGAAATATCAATACTTTAACCAAAAACCATTAATGGTATAAAAATAACACATTAATAGTCAAACATAACTCATTCAATATAATATGGTAGATTTTATTATAATAAATCAACCTCAATCATCAATAAAATACATAGAATGATATTTACATAGAAAAAAATAATCAGTAAAATAATTTGAGAGAAATATCCCCTTTTCATAAAAACATTTAAAAGTCATAATATTTGTCAAAGAATTCGTTTAAAAGAAATTTTTTAATAAAAGTTTCTTATACCACTTTGATACATTTAGAAGAAATTTTTAATTCAAAACATTCATGTCCAAATAAATAATTCCTTAAAACCATTTTTTAAACATGTATATTAATGATATTGATTTAGAGGAATAAGTCATTAAATTATTTAAAATGATATTTAAGTTAGAGTTCCTAACTAAATGAGAGATTCATGAATAAAAATAATTGAGGTAATAATAACATTATAATGTCATGAGAATAAATGGATTCATGATATATAATGTCATGGTACATTATATATACCATATAAATTTTAATTGGTGAATAACTACGAAGGAGTCTCAATGGAATGTAAATTGAGATGAAATCCTTTATAAAGACCACATCCATATGTTAAGGATAAATCAATGACATAATTATGTGTGAAAAATATAAATTCACAAAATATGGTTGGATATTAAGTGTACATCAATCTGAGTACATTCACACATATTCTTGTAAAAACAACACCAATGGCTTGGATGTCGAACTCAATGAATGGAAATTGAGGTAAGATTAATATTATCATCTTTATATTGATGAATTGAGAATATATCAATGGAGTTATTATGTGTATCAAAATTATATCCACATAATGGGCAGTGTAAGTTACTACATAAATAAATTAATAGTGATTTCACACATAATCTTGGAGTAAAATAATAAATGATGTTCGCGTAAAATCCAATGAGTGGAAATTGAAATTAGAAATTCCATTACCAAATTGTTAACATAGGAAACATACAACCCATGAAAGAATTATAATAAAAAGAAGATATTAAATAATATTAACGTAGATTATATTACAAAAATAATTCAATCATTGTTAGGGAATACCCTACACAAAACGAAATAGTGGTAATATAGCACGAATCTCACAGAAATAAAATTGAGAGGAAAACACCTTATGTTGTAAATTTACTTAGTTGAGTGTAAATTAACCTCCTCTATAATGTTTAAATAATTGTTTTGAAATTATAAAATAAAAATATATATAAATATGTTATCATATATTAAATTTTAATATCTCTTTGTTAATAATAATTTAGTAGTGTCATTGTTTTGGCTGTTAACAGATTAGTTTTTTGTTATATGTATTCTTAAGAAAGTCATGTTTGTTATGGATAAGATATATTTGATTCATATATTGAATGATATTATGTTATTAACAATTATTTTTAAATCATATAATGATATTTATTCATGAATGGTTACGATGGGGAATTAATCTCATCGCGTTCATGGAAACAGTAATCCATATGTACGCACGAGCGACAATGCCTTTCTATTCAAGGTGAAATCGTAAGTAATTGGATGGTATATCATATATAAATAATAATTAATGTGGTATATTCATTATTTAAATAAATTATTAATCATTATTATACCCATCCAAATAATTAAGTGTTGAATAATAACTACACGATGACGTGGATTCGGTATCCCATACGTACGCACGTATTGTGACATTGTCATTCATGGGATGGATGTAATAATGAATATGGTTGTACCATATTTATAATAACATCAGAGTACGTAAAATTTATTGGAGTTATTATTTTGGAATGATAAAAACAAAGAAAGATGAAATGGAAAAAGAATATAACTTTGAAAAAGGTGATCAAATTATTACCTCTTCTTCAGGATCTTCCTTTTCATTTGATCAAAAGGGCTCCGTAGGATAGATTTATGATCAAAGTATGTCCTCTAGGATAAAGTGACAATAATTTTGAGGAGATTTGTTTAGGGTTTGGCTGATCCAATTGGCTTTGGTGGTGTGAAATTAAGATATGGGAAATTTCCCTTTTATAAGAGTGGTGAGGGTCACTATAAGAAAATATTGATATATTTTATTATTATTAATTTATATAAAGTTTATAATGAATCCATTTGAATTATTTATAGGTTAAGGTGGGTATGGGTTAAAAAACTCTCAACCAACAGGTTTTGGATTGGTTTAGGTCACCATATTAACCATATCATTTAGATTTCAATGTTAGTTAAATAGTTTGACATTTACCATGTATCATTGTATTTTTTAAATTATATGGTTAATAAACTTACAATAAATTGCTAAGAGAACCCAAAATGGTTAATTAGTAAAATATATATCATTATATTAGTCCTTTTTTTGAAAATTATATTTTTAAAACTAATATATAATTTAATAAAATTTTATTTGTTTTAAAAAAACTCAATAATGTCAATTTTGACACTATTTAGTATTTGGATTTTGTTAAAGTCATATCAACCTGATTAAATAAAAAAAAGTCATTAAATCAACCCTAACAATTCCTATTAACGTATAATATTATTGTAATTCATCAAAAGTATCATATTAAATTTTTTAAATATTTATAATGCCAATTATTTTAAACATTCATTAATTAGGTAATTATTACATCATCATTGTGTCATAAATAAATTCAATTATATAATATCTAAATATTATAAATGAAATATCATGATGTAGGAAATATTTTTATCTTTTGAATTTATAATAATATTATAATTTATCTTATGTATAACCCTTCATTAAAAATGGTTTAGTTATGAGACATTGAATTTTACACTTTTAACTCTTCTTTAAAAAAATTAATAAATTACCTAATCTAATCGAAGTGGACTAAATGGGTCATATTTTATTTATAAGGTAAATTTTTGTTGAAATAAAATTATCATATAGAATTAGGACTTGTGTTAGTGACATCATAATATCATTTCTACCATTAATTACCCAATTTACTTTTAACCGTGGTAAATAAAATAAAAAAGTTAACATTCGCCAAAAAATATTTTCATATTATTGAACCACATTATACATACAGATGTCAACCATGTATCTCAGATTTTTGAAATTCAATTCATAGAAGTTGTAAAATATTTTTTTGTAAAATTTTTCAAATTTCCTTAGAAGGTGGGTAAATGAAGGTTAAAAGTTCAATAAAATTTTATTCAACTAATCTTATTATAAAATAATTCCAATTAATTACATTAAATTTAATTTGTTATTATGTATCTATTATGACTTAAAATAAATTTATATAAAATAAATAATTATTTGTGTAAAAAGTCGGTTTTAAACAATAACACATTGTTTTTTGCAATTCACCAAAAATATATAGTTTTCAGAAAAAAAACCAAAATTTCACTGTAAGATAATATTCATAATACAAATTAAAACATGATATATATTTTACCGAATTAAAAACATAGAATTTGTATAAGTTAATTTAAAAAAACATTCTCTTTTTCAAAACTATAAAGTGAGTTTTTGATAAGTAAAAACGTTCAAAATATTTATATGTGTTTATGTCCATTTTAAATGTAAAACTAATTCCAATTAAAAAAATTGGATTAAATGATAAAAATAAAATATAAATATACCTCAAAACCATTCAAATATATAATTTAATACAATAATTTATTTATAAAAATTTGTTTATAATTAAAATTTTGTATCCTTCAATATTCATCAAAATAAGAATCTTATCATAAAAGCACCAAAAATTTATCCAAACTAAATTTTTATGTCCATGTTATAAAGAAGAATCATAATTCCCAAAATTGAATAAATACATGTTAAATATTGGATATAAAAATGGATCTCTATTACGTGGCGGTAAAATTTCATTTTTTAAAAATTTCTTCTTTTATCTAAAAAATTGAATTTATTATTATATTATGACTAATAAACACATAATATGTATTTTTTAAAGTATATGGAGTATATAAAATTCATTATTCAGTTAATTCTATTCATAACATCTTTTTTAATGGCTACTTTGGTAATTCTTGGTGCGCTCGAACTCGGGGTTGCATGTGTTGCAAGTTATTGAATTGCTTTAAAGAACATAAATTACTATTAAATCATTGGTTGTTAAATTCATCCCCCTATTGCAAATTTCATATTTGAAATTTTAAAATTGGGCATGGTAACATCATTGAATATCCCACATCGGAAAAAGAGTCAATAAAAAATCACTTTACATGAATGAAAGAGAAGTACAAAGGTCACCCGAGAAAACCCATACTGGGATTACATGTATGAAAACATGGATATGGAAGATAAAATAAGTTTAATGTTATGATGGATAGTGATTGAAAAAAAATTAAGATAAATTTAACAACAAGGAAACCAAAAATTTGTAATGGGTTAAACGGTCATTAGTTTCCAAGTAAGAAAATAAAATGGACAAATTTTTTTGTTTTAAGTTTTATTTCATAAATTTGTGGAATTTTTTTATTAGATTGTCTTTGAACATAATTATATATACTTACTTTTTAAGTATATTTTCATCCTTTAATAAATTTCTACAAAAAATTATTCTTTTATATAAATGATTAGTATTCAAGATTACTTGGTCACACCTGAAGTTCTATAATTAACATCTAGAGAATCACATAATCCACAAAATATGACCAATATAATTCCATTGCCTTTTTATAATAACACAAACCAAAGAGTTAGTACAAGATTAGATGGTCCCCAAATTGAATTATCATTTATAGAAAGATATATTATTCATAATTTCCATAAATGAACAAATAATACTCATAGTTAAATAAAGACCATTAAATAAACAATTTCACTTAAAATCATTGAATATAACCCAAAGTATCATTGAAATAAAAAATTTAGAATAATTTAACCACATATTATTTCATAGTAAATATCAACATTTATCTCTAAATAACATCAACTACTCTTAAAGTATCATACTAAAGTGAAATTAACCAAATCATATACGCACTATGATAGGTTAATAATTTCCATTAATATCATAAATATCTATAACAAACACAGATTCTTCCAAAAAAATACATCATTACTTCTTAAATTAAATTCCATAGTATTCAATTTTCTATATTCATATAGTGTTCCCAATAGAGCGTACATATTCCAAAATACAATTTATAACTTAATCACAAAATCATTTTCCTAGACTAAGTATATCCAATTGATAGAACATAAGATCCAAAATTAACTTATTATTAAACAATAAAATCATTTAACAAAAACTAATTAGTCACACTAACCGTGGACTTCACATAGTTCAGTGGTAGGCGATAAATACCAATCGCACTCTGGTTGTGGGTTCAATTCTTCCATCTTTGTCTGATTTTACTAGTTGTCACATGGTCAGCGTTATGTCCTTTTTACAAAAATATATTTTATAACATTACCAAAATGAGATAAATTTCTCAAAATAACCATAACATAATTTGACCAAAAATGTAATCTCATACCTCCCATTGTCATCCAAAAAATTAATAAAATGTAATTAATTCAAATTCAAGCATCATATATACCCAAATGGTTCTTTATAACCATATATACAAAGGAATAGAAAATTATTCCTAAAATATAATTTTCACATAAAAAACTACAAGGTTACACATATAAGAAAATAATCTTCCAATTTAATCCCATGATCAAAGATCATTAATACTTTTAAACATTTCTCCATCCATTTTTTCCACATAGGTTCTTCATTGACAAATAGGATATCCTATATAATATGGCATTGACTTGGGTAATTCCAAGGTCCCTTACATTTATAGAAAATGACAATAATTGGAATCCAATGATCTTTTTTATTTTCTTCCATAATTCTCTTGATTTTTTCTTGGAAATTATTTACATAATGTCCATTCCCACACATAAAGCATTTTATTGTTTCATTTAGATACATTCCTGGGAGTCTCCGTCCACATTTATGGAAGGATGGAAATTGAGCATTCTTTTCTCCACAGTTTCCAATGCTTCAGCTCTTATCATTCTATGTCTTTCTCTTCATTGTTGAGTCTGGGGGTTAGTTAATGTATATATTGATTATCATATTTGTGGAAACATGCTTTGGCATACACCTGATATCTTTTATGCTTATCAACATTACATTTTTTTCTCATTTGAATAATTGTTCCCCCCAAGTACATCATGTTCAATGTTACTATGGCATCCTTGTAATCCAGCCATTGACTAACACAAGAAAGCATAGTGCGAGTCATAATATCATTTAAAGAATATCATGACACCTTATTTTCAATCTAAAACACCCAAGGATTAACCATGTTTATTTATTATTATCTTATATTAAGAACCTTCAAATCGTTTTGGAATGAAAATGTGAATTATCCTAAGAATATCCCATGAGTGTCATAATCAAGAGTTAATAAATGCCCATTTTTGTGTACCATAATATCTCCGGTCAAGAATGAAACTCCTTGTAATAGTTTTCACTCCTAGGTACATATGTTCTATAGCCACCTCTTCCTGATCATATACAGACATGGATGTATTGATTGGAAAACCCACATAATATTTAAATTACCTAAATTATTGGATGTTATTCTATAGTGATACTAAACGTCTATTTTAGGGTACTGTTTTCTAATCAGATATATTCTAAATCTATCTTCCAAGGTATGTATTAAACATCCTATGATACCAACTATAATACCCTAACCCCGGTTACCTAGAGTTGGTATATTATTACATAACATTGGAATGATTAAGGATATAATGTTTGGAAATACCAATCATTTTAGTAGCCTTGAAAGTACTACATACATACCTATGTTTTACATTTCATCATGAAATACAAAAAAACCCCTTTGAACACTCTTATATCTCTTAATGTATTCTTCTAGGTTAATCATAATATAATTTTTTTATCCTATAAAAAATAAAATATAATAAATTGGTGAGCTCAGATGCTCAGTAAGGATAACGATGTAACATAATCTATCATTAATAAGCATAAACAGTAATGCAATGTATAAGACAAAAACATAAGCCTTTTAAACTGATAATTCAGCATAATATGGAAAATATAAATAAAATAATTCTATTTAAATATTCACATGTATATTCTACTAGTTTAATAATCACATGTAAAATCAATATAAAATTTCTTAATGATGTAATGCATAATGCCGAACATCATAACCACATAGTCATGACCTCTTTCCAAGACTAAAAATAAGATTTTGCCAAGACCTTTTTCCATGAAACTAGTTTGTATCATCAGACCTACAATTGAATTGAGGATCTATAGTGGGCTCCACCCATTACATAATACGTCCAATTCATTCCTCATATGAAAATGGGGAAACATAATCTAAACATTCGTAATAAATCTAGCATATGTAATGTCAATAAATACACCACAAACCATGCATTGTATAAAAATAGCACATACACAGTCAAACATAATACAATATAGAATATTGTATTAAAACAAATAAACCCCAATAAAGAATAAAATATAATGAAATATATTTACATTGACTAAAATCATTAGTAAAACAATTTGAGAGAAATATCCCCTTTTCTTGAAAACATTTAGAAGTCACACTATTTATCAAAGAAACCACTTAAGAAAGATTTTTTAATAAAAGTGTCTCATACCACATTGAATTTTATGAAAAGAATAGTAATTTCAAAACATTCATGACCATATAAATTAATTAGTAAAACCATTTTTAAAACATGGACATTATTTAGAAAGATTTGAATGAATAATTCTTTAAAGCATTTAAAATGATATTTTAGTAAGAGTTCCTAAATAAATTAGAGACGCTTGAATATAAATAATTATGGTAAATAATAAATAAAAATTTCATGATAATAAAGGTATTCATGATATACAATGTCAGCGTACAATATATATACCATATAAAAGTTAATTATCTCCTAACTACGAAGAAGTCTCAATAGAATGTAAATAGTAATGAAATACTTTTTAAAGTCATATCCTTAGGTTAAGGATAAATAAATGAAGTAATAATGTGTGAAGAATATAAATAATCTAAATATTATTAGATATTTAGGGTACATGAATCAACGTACATTCACACATATTCTTTTAAAAACTAAACTAAAGACTTGGATGTTTAACTCAATTAATGGAAATTGAGTTAAGATTACACTTATCAAGTTTATATTAAAGACATGAGTATTTATCACTGGAGTGATTATGTGTATCAAAATTATCTCCACAAAAAGAAGAGTGTAAATTAATATATAATTAAATAAATAGTGATTTAACACATAATCTTGGAGTAAAATAATCAATGACGTTTGCGTAAAAACCAATAAGATGAAAATGAAATTAGAAATTCCCATAACGATTTGGTAACTTATGAAACAAGGAACCCATGAAAGAAGGTTACTAAAATGAAAATTTATATACCCCTAAATTAATATATATTACACAAAGAATACAATCATTGGTAGTACATACACCACACAAAATGAAATAGTTGAAATATAACATGAATCTCATGGAAATAAAAGTGAGATGAAAACCCCTTTCATTGTACATTCCATTGTTTATATTATGTTAACCACTTATATAAGGGTGAGATATTTTTTATTAAATTATAAATTAACAATATACATAAATATGATATCATATATGATTTTTTAATATTGCTTCATTAATAATACTTCGGTAGTATCATTGTTTCTAGTGTTAACTAATTCGGTTTTATTTATATTATTTGTTACATAAGCCGAGATTGTTATGGAAAGGATGTTTTTGATTCATATCCATAATTATATTATGTTATTAAAAATTATTTTTAATCATAAAATGATATTTATTCTTGAACGGTTATGAGGGGGAATGAATCTCATCGTGTTGGTGGTGATGGTAATCAATTTGTACGCGCGAGGTACAATACCATTCTACTGATGGTGAAATTGAATGTAAATGGATTTTATATCATATATACAGAATTTGTTAAATTTTATATTTATTATTTACATAAATAATACATCATTACTATACCCGTCAAAAAAATTATGTGTTGAATAATGATTACACCACGACGTAGAGACGGTAGGTAATACGTAAACACGTATGGTAACTATGTCATTAATTAGATGGATAGAATAATAAATATGGTTGTACCATATTTATAATAACATCACACTATGTAAAAGTTACTAGAGAAATTATTTTGGTATTAAAAAACATTGAATGGGGAGGTGGAAGATGTATATTACTTTGAAAGAGGTGATGAAATTATTACCTCCTCTTCGAGAGCTTACTTTTGATTTGATCAAAAGGGATCCATAGGTTGGATTTATGATCAAAGGAAAGACTCTAAGATGAAGTTAAATTTTCTTGAGAATATTTGTGTGGCTTTTTGGCCGAGCCAAATGGGGTTTGAGGTGTGAAATTATGTGAAGGGAATGTTCCTTTTTATAAGAGGGGTGACGGTCACGTTAAAAAAATCTTGAAATATTATTTTATTATAAATTAATTATAGGTTTATAATGGATCAAAATGGATGTATTATAAGGATAGTTTGGGGTGTGTCGAAACCCACTCAATCAACATGTTTTAGATAGGTTAAATCACCATATTAACCTTCTTGTTTAGAATTAACTCTTAGTTAAATAGTTTGACATTTACCATGTCACATTGTTTTTTATATCATATAGTTAATAAACATACTATAAACTGCCTAACGAAACCAAAGTGGTTAAATAATAACATATATATTATTATGTAAGTCATTTGGAAAAACTGTATATTTTTTGGACTATTATATAATTTAATAAAATATTATTTGTTTTATATACATAATTATTTCAATTTTGACACTATTTAGTATTTGGTTATTGTTAATGTCATATCAAGGTGACTAATTTGAAAAAAACTGATTAAATCAACCCTAAAATTTCATATTAAACTAAAAAATTCTTGGAATTCACCAAAAGCCCATATTTACATTTATATTAATATTTATAATATCAATTATTTTAATCATTCATTAAATAGGTAATTACTGCATCGTCATTTTTTCATAAATAAATTTTATTATGTAATATCTAAATATTATAAAAAATATATCATGATGTAAGAAATCATTTTAAAATTATAGTCATTATTTATAGAAGAATTTATATTATGCATAACACTATATTAAAAATGGTTTTCTTATAAATCATTAAATTTTACAATTTTAACTCTTGTATAAATAAAATAATAATAAATGTCCTAATCTAATCCATGTGGATCAGAAAGGATCATATTTTATTCATACATTTTATTTTCATCAAAATGCACTTATCCAATACAATTAAGACATTTTTTAGGATAATTATAATATCATTTTTACCATTAATTATCCTATTTACTTTTAAAGGTGGTAAATAAAATTCAAAAGTTACTATTCACCAAAAAATTATGTTAATATTATTGAATGAAATTTTACTTATTGATGTCAACCACATCTATCAGATTTTTGAAATTCAGTAAAAAAATGGTAAAATTATGTTTTATGAAAATTTTAAAATGTACTTTGATGGTGGGTAAAAGACGGTAAAAAGTTCAATAAAAATTTATACATATAATATTATTATAAAAAAACTCCAATGAATTACATTGAATTTATATTGTTATTATGTATCTATTTTTACATAAAATAAATTTACATAATATAATAAATTATTTAAGTAAAAAGTCAGTTTTAAACAATAACGCATTGTCTTTCACAATTCATCAAAAATCAATAGATTTCAAAAAAAAATACCAATAATTCACTCTAAGATAATTTTAATATTTTGAATTAAAAAATGATATCTATTTCCCCCAATTAAAAACAAAGTAGTTGTATTAATTAATTTAAAAAAAATATTCCTATTTTCCAAACCAGAAAGCAGGTTTTTGAGAAGTAAAACCTATCAAATGATTGATATGTTTTTATGTCCAATTTATATGTAAAATTACATCCAATGACTAAATTTTGATTAAATGATAAAAATATAATCTAATTATATTTCAAAACAAATCAGATATATAATTTAACACAATAATTTTTTTTATTAAATTTTTTTTATTATATCTAATACTTGACCATGCGTATGCACAGGGATATGGATTAATGGTTACTTTTTGATAAGATAATACAATTTGTAAAACATGAGAACAAATAATAATGTTGAGTAAATAGTAATAAAATACTTTTGGTTCATTATATAGGAATATATGTAAATAAAATATGAAGACAATATTAAAATATTTCAAAAAAGACAAATGATATTTAGAGTAAACAAATTTCAAATTTTTGAGGATGGAGATTTTAAGTCAGTTTCAACTGCATTTACAAAAACATTATTGGGTAAAATGAAATACATATTCAAGAGAAATTACATAAATAACCCTATTTATAATAATAAATATGAGAAATGATGGATAATTTTAATACAAAATGTTTGCAACTCATTTAGTAGTTGTAGAAAAAATTTTGATGTTTATATACATAGAATTTTTTCAGCACGCCGTAGTGGTAAATTCAGCTAGTCACAAAATTTTATTGTTATAATTCATGAGATAAAAAATATTCCAATATCAGCATTCTCAAGATACAATAACAATTTATAATTTTAATAAATAGTAATGATATCAATTAAAAAGTTGAAGTTGTATTGTCATCCAATCAAAATATTTACTTGAAATAAGTTATGGGGTTGAATGATATCAATTTGAAATAACATTCCATGAAAATAGTATTTAATTAAATTCATTTAAATAAGAGCTAAAAAAATTTAATCCCACATCAACACATATAAAAAACGAAACAAAATAAATGTTCATGTTTAAATAATTATTAAACAAAATTGAGCTGTCACATATATGACATTGATAACTGTATCTCTTTTATCTATGAATTTATACCTTCTGAAATCATGAAATATGATTGTTTGAGTGATAGATAATGAGAAAATTGTTTCCAATTTACTATATCAATTACTAAAATTTATCATTAGGTATATTCAATATGAAATTCATCTGATCAAATGAAGTTTACAAGAAATTAATTTATGACTTTCTTTGTATCTTTTCCTGGAAGAGAAGTGATTCTATTTTTAGAGATATCTTTTAATGTGTCATATCTAGAATAATATTTCAACTTCTGTCCATTTTGATGAATACTGACACTCATATTTACAAATTTTAATTTATGTTATTTAATAGGCTACCACATTAATTGTTTTGAAAAATTTCAAAGTGACAATACTAAAAAATAATTTGTTCTTGAGGAATTAATCTTAGAAGAAAATTTTTCAGATAAAATATAATTTGAATGTCGAAATGAATCGTTATTTAATTGAGAGGGATCATGAATGTGAATTATTTTTTTCATAATTGATATAATAAGTGACTTCCACAATAGTATTGTAAGATCCTCTTGATTACTTATCTCTGATTTTAGAGTAATAGACAATTATTTTATTTTCGATGTGATTACGCCTAAAACTCAAGATTTATCTACAAAATATTATAAAGGGTTTCAATATGTTATAATATAGAATATTGTTCAATAACTAAATGTTGGATTTGTCTCCTCTCAATTACAAGAAGATTATATCCTATAAAAAACTATATATTATAATGTTTTTCCAATTTCTCAAAATAATGATAATTTTTAGCCAATTACATTGATGGAGTCAAAAGTAAAAGCAATAGTTCGAGCATTAGTCCGAATAAAGTAAATCATTTGAAGAGTTGTGTATTTTTATAATAAAAAATCAAAAAAATAATTTGAATGATTCTATATGAAACGAAATGAAAGAGAAAATAAAAAATGAATTATCATACATTAGAAATAAGAATTAATAGATATAAAAATGAAAATAGCATAATTGAAAATTGTACACAAAAATAACATATATATTTTTGAAATAAAAGTAACATGACATAAATTATACACAGTTATATTTGTATAATAATGTAACTATGAAAACTGTTACAATAACAATAGCTATTAACTATATCTGGTGTGCAGTTTGGACTGACACATACAGGTTCCTCCCTCTCGCTTCAAGACTTCCAGAAGTGGACATCTTTGGGGTATTGGACAACCACTTGTAGATTGTAGGTGACACAACTACTTAATATAGAAAATAAAAAAGAAACTAGAAAAACAATACAATGTACAACCTATAGTAATAATAAAGGATAACAATGAGTGTTATATGTGTTTTAACTACTTTCATGCATCTTATAATACTATTAGAGTTAAAATTTGATATAAAAATTATAAGGTAATTTGAAAAAAAATAGGTTCAATAAGGTTCTTGTGACTCCTTGCAAATGTGTCACTTAATTACAATATGTTTTGGAAGTATTCTTGTTAATGTTTTCATTTAAATGGGGATGTAATTCATTGGCATGTCTTGTGGATGATGCATCGTCGTGAGTAATTGTAACTATCTGTTTCACCACATCGTCATCATAAAAGTCAATCAACAGATTTCTATACATTATGAGATGAATGATATTAATAAGTCGTAAAAAATACATACCAAAATAATTATTGAATAAGGAAAGAGATGTTTACAAATTAAAAATGACACAAAAAACTGAATTGTGTTTTAATGATACAATGAATATGATAATACAAAAAATATTATTGTCTTATACAGTGATGTAATCAAAATAGAATATAGTGAAAATAAAAAACTTTTACCTGGGTTGTTGTTTTTACTGCTTGCATGAACATATACCAATCCTGGGTAAGTGGAGTAGTATCCAGATATCATTTCCCTAAATAGAGACATTCCCCCATGCTAAGAAGCATCTAATGTGCACCCTCAACCACTAAATTAGTCCTGACAACATGAAACTGAAAAAATAGTTAAAGACGGATTGGATGTTGATGTTTCTTAAATCAATGTCAAGAGTGATGTATTGCTTGTTTTAATGCTCTTTTGAACAGTGCTAGGTAATGGATAAACAGTGGGGACACCGGATTTTTTCCCACTGATTCGAAACATTAACCCATTCCATGAATCATAAAAAGGGAGCTCTCAACCACTTTACAAGACTAGACAACATGATATTAAATTAAAAAATATATATGAAGAAAGATTGAATCATAGTGAAGCATGAAGATAAATTTCAATATTATTTTCAACATCAGTTCTCTTTAAATAATAAGTGCATGTAGAATATTCCAAGACACATAAGGGAATACATATTCAAAAATAAAAAAAATTCATTATTATATGAATGCAATCATCACAGCTTGTGTTTGATGGGTGACCTATAAAATCATTCCCATGAAATTGTAGAACCTAATGAGATGATTGATTGAGCATGGTTCTTCAATGGAAGGAAACATTGCCTTGATTATTGAATGATAAATGTTGAATGAAAAAAAAACATCTTCCAATGACCACTTTTTCTGTAATTATTAAAACATGAATGTACAAATTGAATATGAATCATTTAGAATATTCCAAATAGAATATAAAACATCACATGTTTCGATGGTAGAAAATCACTTTATCATAAATTTTTTTGCAATGAATTTAATTTCATACATTGTTGTGGTACCAACGAAGTATTTAATCACCCTCGATCCTTTAACAAATTGTAATTAGTAACATGGACTAAAAAATATGATAATATTGATAATATCGCAATACATTTCCCATAAATTTTGGATCAACCATATTGATATGGAAAAATTTAACACAATAAAAATCAATGAAATCAATACTTCCTAGTTAATTTATGGTCCCATAAATATCTAGGGTTAGTAAATACATAGTTTGTGAACATTGTTTACCTGATACTTCAATTCCAGCATCTCAAAATAATCAATCATTATCAAATCAATAAAAAAATCACTACAGTCATTAAATTTTAATACAATTTATAAATTCAATCCCAAATGATAAATAAAATGTTTCCTAAACATTCAAAAATATTCTTCTACATACTAAAATTTAATAATAATGTGGTTTAACATGAATCGAGATTCCACTGAACTTGTTTTATCTTTTGTGATTGGAGTCTACCTAAAATTTTAATACGAAATCAATATAGAGCATTATGGAATTAGACAAAAAAAGCTATATACCTCAGATAACACATGAAAAATCTATACTAATAAGTAACTAATTGTTTAAACCAAGTGAGTAGATCATACAATTAATAAAAAGCATGAAAAATAAATTCATTATATGAGAAATTCATTCCACCTGAAAAGAAATTATTTGTGGAATAATATACAGTTGAATTGTATGCATTGAAAAATAGATTGAAAGAACCATTATTAGTATCATTAATAGTTGTAGTGTTTTCAATATCTAATATTTTCTATACTAAAAAAACATATGAAACATGGTGAAATTCAGCAAAATTAAACTGTATGAAATGAAGATAACTGGCCTTAGTATTCCCATAACCAATATGATGAGAGAAGTTGTATTTGGTGATACAAAAATAATATAAAATAAGAAAAGTATGGGATTATTTTGACCTATAAGACAAGTTCTAAAGAAATGTATGATGATACTATATAATATAAAAAATTGTTGTCTAGAATAATAATATTTACTGATCATTAGTTAAAAAATTAATAATCTAAAAATATCTCAATAGTTTAGAGATGATATAGAGGAGGTCAAAAACCAAAAAATGAAAATAATTGAGAAATAAGTGAACAATCCAATAACCTATAGGAAAATGAATATATGAAATCCAGAATAATTTTTGAATCTGTGACAATATAATATAATGACCATAGCTTAGATTGTTGGGGAAAAAATTGATCATGAGAACAAGTTTCAATAAGAAATATCAACCAAATCTGAAGCATGCAAGAGAAATTAATGTAGGTTTTCAGAGTCGAGTCAGTTACAAGCTTTGAAGTACATACATAATTAGATTTAACAGGGTTCTCACATTAGACACTATTGAAATGGTGATTCGTTGATGAAATCTCTTGACCGTTCTAAATCTGCAAAACCAAGCATGAAATTGTGATTTTTCTTTGAACTGTGTTTCTAACCGATGTTGAGACCAACATGTAGGGTTTTTATGAATAAGGGTTTCATGAAATGAAGAATGTATGGAATTAAACTAGGAATAAATGTGGTCTTGGAAAAGAGTACATGTGAATAGACGACATTGTAGAATGGATCAGAGGTGTTGCACTTTGTAGACCTTTGAGGAGATAAAATATACCGTGATGTTTTAGAGTAGGTGATGAAAATCATGAGCATGAGTGGTGCAGGATTGAGGGGATATTTAGTAAGGTGAGCGGGAGAGGGGAATTAGGGAGGGGAGGGAGAAAATAAAAAATTTGAGGAGGGTAGCTGGATTTAGAGGGCAGTGAGAGGGAATTTGGGGAGGGTTTTAGGGGAGGGGAGTGTGAAACGGAGGAAATTCATAATTGAGGGCTGTATAACAGGTAATTTTTAGGGTCTTTATGGTGGAATAGAGAAATAAGGGTGACATGGAATCTTAGAAAGGTGACACATTTGCATGGAGAATCCAAATTTAGTGTATATAATAGATTTAGATTTTTACTATTCATCAAAATATTAATGTTATTATAAATGAACTGAAAATTTATCAAAACTAAATTTTTATGCCCCTCTTCTAAATAAGATATTTGTTTAGTAAAATTGAATATATTAAAGTGTCAAATACTGGATTTAAAAATGGGTTTCCATTAAAATGTGGTAAAATTTCATTTTTAAAAAATTACTTCTGTTATTTGAGAAATTGAATTTGTTCTTATATAATGTCTATGAAACACAAACCATGGATGTTTAAAATTATATGGAGTATATAAAATTATGAATTCAGTTAATATTATTTGTAGCTGCTTTTTGAATGGCTAGTTTTGTAAGTCATGGGGCGCTCAAACTCCGTGTTGCTTGTAGTGCAAGCTATTAAATTACATAAAAAAAATAACATACTATGAAATCATGGGGCATTACATAAGAAGTGAAAATTAGTATTATATTTGTAATTTTCAATACAATACACATTAATTTAATTTAATAAGGGTTGAATAGAAAAGTGAATCATAATGTTATCACATCCCCACATGTGAATAATTTCACCAAAGGAAAAGTCATATTTTACAATATCATACATGTAGATATTATTTAGATCACCAATGTATAAATAGAATTTAGCAACATGATGTTAGTGGCTATTTTAGAAAATTTCCAACTAATACATTACATTAAATCCATATGGATTAAATAGTGCATTAGTCTTGAGAGATTTGATAGTTATATGAATCTCAAATTACATCTGACTACATGAAATAGAATTTAAAAATTATTTTTAAAAAAATATTATATATTCTAGAAAAAACACTTAATTTATTGTAGATTCTTCTTATTATCCTAGGGAGATGAAAATATAATAATGGGTGACCATATATACTAATTACAGAAAAATGATGCAATATAATTGTAACACCCCATGTAAATAAAGAATATGACATCTTAATATTTATCAATATTTGTAAATAAAATATTAATATTACTTTAAAGGGGATTCTATGCTCGATGGCGTACCCAACACGCAACAACGAGTTTCTTGGGAATCTTACGTTGCACTCTAATAATAAAATAATATTATTATAAATGGTAGTTAACGCCTAGCCGTTGTAATGGCGGGAATGAAAAGAACTAACTATAAAGTAATTATATATTTTTGTAAAATATTTTTACTCTTTACAATTAATTTTAGAGGATTAAAAATGCAAATGAATCTAGTTTTTTAGTGAAAACATTCTAATATTCTTTAAAAGGTCGATTAATCGCCTTTTGATGGAGAACCCCTTTTAAATCCAATTTCTGAAAATTTTATAAGCTCTATTTTTCAAAATAAACATATTATTTATTATTGGAACATTGATATTTACCTTGGGTTAATTTTTGGTATTTTTCTGACAATGTTCATTTTTCAATGAATAGTGAAAAATACTGCATTTTACATCAAAACTGCTTTTTCATATAATTTAATTATATGGTTATATTATCTTTTTAATTTTTTTTAATGTGTAATTAGAATATATTTTTACCATGTAATTCAGTGATGGTCATTGGGATTAATTTCACTTTGGAATTAGGCATAAACAAGTGCCAAACTTTTCATAAATATTGTTTCTTAAAAACCCGCTATTTGTTTTGACAACGGGATGTTTTTTTTAATTAATTATTGTAATTTATGTGTTTGGAATTTGGTAAAATTAATTACATATTTGGAATCATAAGTTCCAAATTATGTAATTAAGACTCTTTTGTTTTTGTACATTATGAATAGCAATGACGGTAATTATCTTTAATTATTTTGATTAACGAGTAATCAGGTAGTTAAAGATAATAAGATAATATCATGATAATAAAAAATGACCACAAAATGTGTCCTAAGTCTACTGTTTGTCTCATGGCCGACCATGGGATGCCTTGTTCCAAACTTGGGGGCCCCATGGAATCACGTTTGTGAGAAAGTGACTTTTTATCTATTTATTTTTAAAAAATGTTAAATGTGACAAAGAATGTATCACCTATGTAGAATATTTTTAATTTTGTCTACATAAATGATCTTTCGGACTATAAATATCCATTGGAAAGAAAAAACTATTTCCTACATCATAGTATTTTTTTTATAATTTTTAGACATTAAATAAATTAAATTATTTATGACATCATGATGATGCATCGATGACCTCATTATTTAACGATTTAAATAAAATGGAAAGATAATGTAAAATATAAGACCTACACATGTCCAAAACCTATTGTATGGGTGTATTTCTAACCCTTATCACTTTATCCTCGAAACAAATCAATGTGGGACCATTAAAATCTGAAACTAATTTGGAAATAATGTTACATTTTATACTGTTCCAAGAGTGCCCCTCCTCTCCTCTTATAAAAGGCCCCCACCTCTACCTCCTTACCCACATTTCCAATGCCTTTAGCTCGGCCAAAACCTTCCCATTTTATCTCTCCACATCCCTCTCTAAGTCCTTGAAGCCTCACTTTGGGCAGAATCCTTTCCAAGGAAGCCTTTGAGCTCAAATCAAAGGAAGTTACCCGATTTTTAGGCAATGTGTTCACTTGAGTCCTTTTTTTTATTTTACTTCTCCAACCCCATAAACTCATTTTATTCATTTATTTTGTAACATCTCCAGTGTCTTCAATATACTAGGATGTTTTTATAAGAAGGATTCGAGATACACTAACACACACCTACATCTAATGGTTAAAGAACATACTGTTTCCATGGATGGCGAATTTCGGCCTCCCGAAACGATGATTGTTCAACATTATTCTAACACCTTAAAAGGTGGACATTTAGATGAAACTATATTTATATATGATATCTAAATGTTTATGTTTTACTTAAGCTTATGTATTTTTAATTTATGGAATTCCTTTATGGTTTCCATTATGGGTAAAAGCGATATCTTCATTTAAGGAAGTGTGGACTACCGCCCCCTCAATGTGATTTGATTCGTTAATACCATATGTGGTACATATAAAGGATATATTTAATGATATTATATATGATACCATACTGTAATTAAAATACTATTATGTATCATTATGTTTTAATTCCATTAAATATGAAATAGAAATGGAAGTAGCGTTCATGCGTACGTACGGCTTACCGTCTCCATGAACGATGCATTTCATTTCTTAACTCTAAATGTTATGTAATATTATAAATGCATGAATATACTGGATATATATGATATATATGATATCTACATCATGAATACAATTCTGTATATAATGAAAATTTGGCTACACGAACAACATGTAATTGTAAGAAGTCCACTTTCGACTTAAGAACCAAATATCGACAAAACAAATATTATTAACTTAAATGATTACATAATGTTTATGACATGGTAATAAGTGATATAAAAGTAATAATGAAATTTAAAAAGGTTATTAAGGAAGTATAAATTAACTCAAGTTTATTATTCAGGAGATTAATGAATGATCGAGTCAAGTCGGAACCGAGGTAAGGGATCATACTCCTCTCTTTCTTTTTAAGTACAATCTTTTATGTCATTCCTTTTAAAGCTCATATTACATATTATTGGGTTGTTCATTTATATTACCCTTACTGTAACTTTTATGTTCAAATGATGAGATACCCTATTCTCTCTCATCAATCCATTTTGTAAGTTTTGAGTGGCGCCGTTAGGCTACCGAATTTTCGTAAGAGATATAACCTCTCTCTTTCTTTTTAAGTACTCTCCTTTATGTCACTTCTTTTAAGATCATTTTTGTTATGATGGGGGATGTACTTTTATATTCCTCTCACTGTAAATTTTATGTTAATGTGATTAGATACCCTATTTCCTCTCATCAATCCATTTTGGAAGTTTTAAGTGGCGCTGTTAGGCTACCGAGTTTTCGTAAGGGGTTTTTCATCTCACTTTTATTCCCGTGAGATTTATGCTACATTTTCCACAATATATTTTGATTGGTGTATGTACTACCCATTATTATACAATTTTTGTAGTATAATTTCATTTATGGGTATTCACATCTTCATTGTATGACCCTGCTTCCATGGGGTGTATGTTTCGAAAGTAACCCAACTCGGTAACGGGACCTTTCACCCTCCACTTTTTAAAAGACTTTTTTTGTTATTTCGTTTAATTCACAAACTATTATGTTGGGATATGTTCTTTTATATCCTTATTGATGTAAATTTTATTTCCAAGTGATTATATTCCCTTTTTATCTCTCATCAACTCATTTTATGAATTTTGAAGTGATGCTGTTAGGCTGTCGAATTTTACCAAGGAAACTTTTTAACCCAATTTCGATTTCTTTGGGTTCAACATGTAGTTATTGAATATGTCATGTTTTGAATATGTGTGAATTAAATTTTATTGTTTTACACTTAATATCCACTTATATTGGGTGTATTTGTATTTTTCACACATAATTTTGAGATTGAATTATCCTTAATTTAAGGATACATTCTTTAGAAGGGAATTCATCACATTTGACATTTCTATTGAGAATTATTTGTTGTTATGCACCAATTCAATCTTATATGGTGTATATACTATCCTTTGGAATATTATATCATGAATCCATTTATTCTCATGATATCATAAAGTTCTGACTAAATGTTATTCCTCAATTATTGTATTCAACTGTCTCTAATTTTGGTAGAACCCCTTTAACAAAAATATCGCTTTAAATGTTTTAATTATTTGTTCTTATTAATTTCCATGTTTTCAAAGTGGTTTTAAGGATTTATTTATATGGATATTAATGGTTTAAAATTTTAAAAGCTTCAAGGTGGTATGGGACACTTTGATTCAAAAATAACTTTATTAAATGTTTTAAATGGTTTTGAAAATGGGTTTTTTTGAATGGATTCATTATTCCAATATCCTAAAATGTTATATTGTGATGTGGAAATGTTATGTTTCCTTTAAGAATGTTTTATTTGATACGTTTATGTTATGGTTCTTGTGCAATGTAATGAAAACGGGTGGTTTCGTGATAAACTAAGGGTGGGTGAGCCCGATATAGCTCTCCAATGCATTGGGTAACGAGAAGGAGTGAAACGTTAAGGTTTCTCCGAAGAGATTTAGGGAATATACTGTGGTGGGTATTCCAAACGTAACCAAGAGGGTTACTCCCTACGTAAGAATGTTATGAATTCCCCAATATACCTTTTATGTGTTATGATTTCTATGATTTATTCATGATTTGATATGCCTATGTTTTATCGGTAAAGTATATTCTAATGTATATACGAACTCATGTTTCCTTTCCATATTTTTATAACTCTTATTGAGCTTTTTATGCTCATCCCAAGTTTTTGAAATTTTTTTCACAGGTCAATGGAAGGGTATATAATGTGATGATAGTGTCAAGGATGTGTCAAGAAAGAATCCATGCTTTCTTTTTAAATATGTTTCCGTTGATGGAAAAAAAATTAATACTATAATTTATGTAACCACTTTGTTTAAATGGTGAATGTAATGCAAGTTTGATGATCTAATTCTCTAAAACTCTAAACCTGAAAAGATCCTCAATGTATAATCTTGTAATAACTCAAGAATAAGTAAGGTTTAATGTTGGGGCCGTATAGTGGGTATCAGAGGTCGGTTTAGATAACTTTAGAGGTTAGGGTATTCTCTAAGCATAAGTGACAGTACCATAATTGATAGGATTTCAGAAAGAGTCCTAGTTTTAGATAAATAGAATGAGTAAGTATATCTTGTTGTTTATCTTCCTCATTAGTATATGATGGTTTTGTTGATATACTCACACTGAACGTTTTGGTTTTAGTAAATGGCTGGATCTAGTAGGCACCACAGTAACTATGGATGTGAAGGAAACTGTGACAGTTTTTTGGGCAAGGAAATGAATTATATGGGGCTGCAATGAGAACTCTTTTGATTATCCCCAACCAACTATCTGGAGTCATGATTGACCACATAAACCTTGGTGATTTCTCTAAGGCATCATATATGCGAGAAAGAAGTCCCTACAAAACTACATGTGATAATCATAAAGGTAAGTGTGTTCAAAAACCTATGTGTCAAAGATGTGGAAAGAAACAACTAGGAAAATGTTTCAAAGGGACAGAAATATGCTATAGATGTGGAAATGAAGGTCATAAAGCAAGAACCTGCCATGGAAAAAGGAAGCATCCAGTTGACTCGAGGAAAGGGAAAGAAGTTATTTTTGAGGGATCAATTGAATGTCTTAAAAGTGGGTTGCATGGTCATTATGAAAACACATGTCCTATGAAGAAGTTTCGTGAATGGGATCACCAAGATCGTACAAATATTTTTTTACCAATACCTAATGCCATTCCGATTGAGGATGAAGAAGCTGACAATGACCAATCAAAGGTATGGATTATTTCATAACTTTTGTTTTCCTATTTTGGAATATTAGGATATGATTAATGATTTTGTTTGTAGGAAATAAGTATTTCAGAATAAGTTGTAAAGGAATGGTTAATGAATCATGAATAATGTTGTGTGAGTAAAAAGTCAACATATAAGGGCTTCAAGAGTTATGGTGAAATTCTTAAGAGTATTAAGTTTCTTTTAATGATGGGGTTACATTAGATGACTTTTTATAGTATGTGTAACCCTGATATTTAACATATGAAAATTTTATTCAAGGAATAATTATCTGTTCTTTTGTGGATATATTTATAAAGAACCATTTGGGTTTATATGATCCTTAATTTTGAGGTAATTATGGGATACTATATGTTATGATGGAAGGGAAAGGCATGAGATAAAATTGAGGTTAAATTATGTTATGGTTATTTTTGATGATTTTATCACTTTTTGGGAAATTATTTCAGAATTATATAGTTTTGGAAAATGGACAACACGCAGACCATGTGACAACCCGTCACGTCGGACAATGTTGCGGGAATCAAACCCACAACCAAAGTGCAACTGGTATTTATCGCCTACCATTGGACTACGTGAAGTCCCTGGTTAGTTGAACTAATTCTTTTTAGTTAGATGATCTTATGAATCTAGAATGAGATGATTTTGGGTTATCTATGGAAATTATTAACCTATCATGGAGGATATGTGATTAGGTTAATAACTTTTCAATACGAGACTTTAGAAGCAACTGATGTTGTTTGGAGATAAATGTAACGATTTAACATAGAAGTCTATGTGACTAAATCCTTCAAATATTTGGGTTTAAACCTTATTTTAGTTTATTTTAAATAATTTTATGGACAAATTGTTTATCGAATGGTCCTCGTTGAACTTTGGGTTTTGTTGGACAAATTTTGAGATTAAGCATAGATTTTATTTTTATAAAGGGTTATCCTTTTCTGGATTCTCTGATCTTGTACCATCCTTTTTGGATTTGGTTTTGGTTAAAGTCTAAAGACATGGGAAGTATATAGTTCTGTAACGCCCCGACCTCAGCTACCCAGAGTCGGTGCATTACTTCGTAACATTGGCATGATCACAAAAGATCAAGTCTCGAAAGACCGATTAGTTTAGTAGCCTTGGAAACACTAGATACATTCATAAATGTTACATTACATCACAAAGTGAAAAACTATAATAACATAGTCTTCATAGTCCACAATCATATCCCTTTCTGACTACCCATGTAGGTCATTCATAAAATACTTCTTCACATCCTGGAAAATATTAAAACATTGAAAGGGGTGAGCTCAGATGCTCAGTAAGGATAACAATATTGCGGAAGCTTTCATAAATAAACACAAAAATTTAAGGCAATGTATAACTAAAACAAAAGCCTTTTAAGCTTGAACATCAACATAATATGGAAAAAGTAAAATGAGATAATTCCATTCACTTCTTCACATGGATATTCTACTGGTCGAATAATCACATGAAATATCAATAACCACTTTCATAATGAGGGAATGTATAATGCCGGACATTCTGAAACATTTTGTCAAGGCCTCGGCTAGGACGTCTAAAATGATTAAGGCCTCGTCCAAAACCATAAATCAAATTGGGAAAGGGCCTTGGCCAATTCCACGTCTAGTTGGCTCATGAGACCTACCGATGCATCGAGGAGTTATAGCGGGCTCCACCCGTCACTTATTAAGTCCAATACATTCCTCATATGAATAGGTTTAAACACATCATAAACCATAACATAATCGTATCACATAAAACATGCATAATGGAAACATAAAATTTCCACATTCCAATCACAAGATATCAATACAACACATTGATATAATAAAAATGCTTTCAAAACCATTTTCAATACCAAAATAAAAGAAAGTTAAAACTTTGTATTTATTTTTCATTAAAAAAATGATTGCTTGTAGAGGAAGCTGAAACTCAAATAATGGTCACGGCGGCAGAGAAGTCATTGTCGCCACATAAGTACGGAAAGAAAAACATTCCCTTTTGTCGTTTAGAAAAACTCTTCGTATAAAAAAGATTCCTTTTGAATAAACGTAAAAGTCAAAGGGGTTTATACACCGTATAAAAGAAAGTTGTGTATAAAACCAAATATGCCTCAATGAAAGGAGATTGAGACGAAGTCCATAAAAGATAATTTTTAAAATAAAATAGATCTATTATGTTTATTCACTATAGGTACACATAAAGAAAGTAAAAATATAAAATAGGACATAATAATATAATGACATAATTTGAAATTAGGATATTAACCCAAAGAATGGAAGTTGGGTTAAGAAATTCCCTTACCTCGTGTCCGACATGACTCAACCGTTCTTTAACCTCCTGAATAATAAACTAGAGTTAATATATAACTTATTAAGAACCATTTTTTATTTCATTATCCTTTTTATATCACTTAGAACAATGTTATGAACATTATGTAATTATTTAAGTTAATAACGGTCGTTTTGTCGATCTTTGTTACTTGAGTCAACAATAAATTTCTTATAATTACAAGTTGTTTATGTGGTAGAATATCCATTATCTCCAGAATTATACTCATGATTTAGATGTCATATATATCATATATATCCAGTATATACATTCATTTATAATATTACGTAACATTTAGAGGTAAGAAATGAAATCCACCGTTCATGGAGACGGTAAGCCGTACGTACGCATGAACGCTACTTTCATTTATATTTCATATTTAATGGAACTAAATAATAATGATATAAGTGTATAATATAATTCCAGTATAATATAGTGTATAATACCATTTACTCCATCCTTTATACATCCCACATATGGCATTAACGATTCAAATCACTTTGAGGGGGCGGTAGTCCGCACTTCCTAAAATGAAATTATCGCGTTTTACCCATAATGGAAATCATAAAGTATGCCATAAATGAGAAATAAAGAAGCATAAGTAAAACATAAACATATTATATATCATATATAATAATAGTGACATCTTAATGGCCACCTTTGAAGGTGTTATATGAGTGTTGAACAATCATCGTTTCGTGAGGCAGAAATTCACCATCCACAGAAACCGTATGTTCTTTAACAATTAGATGTAGGTGTGTGTAAGTGTAGCTCGAATACTTCTTATAACAACATCCTAGTATATTGAGGATACTGGTTTTGTTACAAAAGAAATTAATAAAAAGAGTTTAGGGGGTTGGAGAAGAAAAATAATACAAAACAACATTAGAGAAGACATTACCTCAAAATCGGGTAACTCTTTTTGATTTGAGCCAAAGGCTTCCTTGAGAAGATTTCTGCCCAAAGTGAGGCTTCTAGGAGTAAGGGAGGGAAGTTGGGAGAGTATTTGGGCAATGTTTGGCCGAGCCAAATGGCTTGAAGGTGTGAATGAGGTGGGAGAGGTGGGGGCCTTTTATAAGTGGAGAGGAGGGGCACTCTTGGAAAGTAAGGAAACTTTACATTATTATACAATGCTTTTCGGATTCCAAAGGTCCCACACTTATATAATTCGTGGCTAAGTTGATAAGGGTTCGAAATATACCCATCCAATAGTCTTTGGACAGGTGTACGCCTTGGATTTTTCATTATCTTTTCATTTTATTAAAATCGTTAAATAATGAGGTCATCGCTGCATCAAAATGATGTCATAAATAATTTAATATATTTAATGACTAAAAATTATACTATGATGTAGGAAATATTTTTAGCTTTCTAATGAATACTTATAGTCAAAATTTGGACTTTTGTAACCCCACTTAAATACTGTTTTAGAAAAATAACTCATGTTTGTGTCAATTTAATTTTAACATTAAATAAATATATATTAATGTCATTTTCCAACTAAAGTGGCTCCATGGGGTCCCCAAGTTGACCCATGGGTTTTCGTGGTCGGCCATGACTCATCCAATAGGAGTAGGACAAGTTTCATGCTCATCTCATATTATTAAAACATCATTTGTACCTTAAACTACATTAATTACCTCTAATCGCGATTAAGAACTTAAAAGTTACTATTCACCAAAAAATTATTTTAATCTCATTGAACCACATTTTACTTCTTAATGACAACCATG
This sequence comes from Viscum album, assembly GCA_963277665.1. NCBI lineage: Eukaryota > Viridiplantae > Streptophyta > Magnoliopsida > Santalales > Viscaceae > Viscum > Viscum album. The sequence continues at coordinate 158,436,722 of OY728138.1, forward strand.
TATGTCGGATTTTTGAAAATCAAATCACAGAAGTGGTAATATTTCATTTTAACGAAAAATCAGTTTTTAACAACCACTTAGTGGTTTCACTATTCATCAAAAATTGAAGTTTTTCAGAATAAGGACAAAATTTCACCCTAAGCTATAATTGATATTCCGAATTCAAAAATGATGTATATTTTACAAAATTCCAAACATATAAGTTGTATTAATTAATTTTATAATTAATTCCTGCTGTTACAACAAATAGCGTGTTTTTAAGAAACAATTTATATCAAAAGTTTGGCAATTGTTTATGTCCAATTTCAATGTTAAATTAATTCTAATGACAACCATTGGATAAAATGCTAAAAATATATTCTAATTATACTTTAAAACCACTAAATATTATAATTTATCACTATAAATTATTTTGATTAAAAAAGTCGTTTTAAGTATTTTTCACTGTTCATAAAAATTTAGAAGTTCACAGAAAAATACCAAAAATTCAACATAGGCTAATTTCAATATTCCTAATCCAAAAATGAAGTCCATTTTGATAAATAAAATTTATAAAATTTCAAAAAGTAGGTATTACTATTCACAACGGCTAGTTTAATTAGTTGTGGTGTGTGTTAGAGCTCGAGGTTGAGTACAACACACACTATTGCATTATTCGAAGGGAAACGTACAGTGGAAGATTGGGGTGTTACATTCTCCCCTCCTTCAAATAATTGCGTCCTCGCAATTTCTAGGATATTACTGCATAAAAATACTCAGGTGGTTTTTCATCATAAATTCCTCAGGTTCCCACGTTGCCTCTTCCATTTTATGATTTCTCCACAAAACCTTCACCAGACGAGTCGTCCGGTTTCTCAGCACCTGCTCCCTCACATCAAGAATCCTGACGGGCTCTTCACAATAGGAAAGATCGGGTTCCAGTTCTAATTCCTCATAGGTGAGTACATGCGTTGGGTCAGGCATGTATTTCCTCAACAGAGATACGTGGAACACATCGTGAACTTTGGAGAGACTTGGCGGCATTTCCAAACGGTAAGCTGCAGCCCCAATTCGTTCTAGAATTTCGAAAGGTCTGATGTACCTGGGACTCAATTTACCTTTCTTACCAAAACGTATGACTCCCTTCCATGGAGATACCTTCAGGAAAACATGATCACCAACTTGAAATTCCAAATCCTTCCTTCGATTATCGGCATAGCTCTTCAGCCTACTTTGAGCTGCTTTGATGTGATTTTGGATTACTTTCACCTTTTCCACCGTTTCCTCCACCAGTTCTGGTCCTACAAGTTTTCTTTCACCAACGTCATCCCAACAGGTTGGTGTACGACATCTCTTTCCGTATAACGCTTCATATGGTGCCATCTGAATACTCGAATGGAAGCAATTGTTATAGGAAAATTCTACCAGTGGTAAATATTGATCCCACATACCCTGGAAGTCAAGAGAGCATGATCTCAACATGTCTTCTAAGGTTTGAATAGTCCGTTATGATTGTCCATCTGTTTGAGGGTGATAGGCAGTGCTCAAACGAAGTTCAGTATCCAAGGCCTTTTGAAGACTTTTCCAGAATCTTGAAGTAAAACGAGGATCACGATCAGAAACAATCGATAGGGGTACTCCATGAAGTCTTACAACTTCATTAATATATAGTCTTGCTAAACGTTCAAGTGGTAGATCCTCCCGTATAGCCAGAAAATGTGCTGACTTAGTAAGTCGATCGAAAATGACCCATATTTCATCATTCCTTCTAGGAGTCTTTGGTAGTCCCATGACAAAGTCCATCGTAATATTATCCCATTTCCACTCAGGTATGGGAAGAGGTTGCAATACTCCACCAGGATGTTGCCTTCCAGCTTTCACTTATTGACAAACCATACACCTCGACACAAAATCAGCAATCTCCCTCTTCATATTGTCCCACCAAAAATGTTCCTTCAAATCTCTATACATTTTGGTGCTCCTAGGGTGTATAGAGAAGTTGGAACTATGAGAATCATCCAGCAATTCCCTTTTTAGATCAGGTATATCGGGAACACAAAGTCTCTTCCCGAATTTCAAAATTCCATCCTTATACACAAAGTCCCTCAATCTTCCATCATTCACACCTTTAATCTTCTTCTGAAATTCTTCATCATTGGTCTGAGAACTCTTAATCCTTTCTAGTAATGATGGTTTGGCAACCATTTGAAAAAGCATTGATGTTTCGCCTTCCCTAGTTATTCCCATGTCCATATTCACTAGATCCAAGAAAATTGGATCCCTTTCAATTCTCATCACATTCAAAACTCCATGGTATTTTCTACTCAAAGCATCTGCCACCTTGTTTGCCTTCCCTGGGTGGTAATGTATCGTGCAATCATAATCCTTGAGTAGTTCAAGCCATCGCCTTTGCCTCATGTTGAGTTCTTTTTGTGTGAAAATATACTTCAAAATCTTGTGATCAGTATAAATCTCACATTTTTCACCATAGAGGTAATGTCTCCATATCTTTAAAGCAAAGATCACAGCTGCAAACTCAAGATCATGAGTAGGATAGTTTTTCTCATGAATTTATAGCTGTCGTGATGCATAGGAAATGACCATATCATTCTGCATAAGGACACAACCGAGTCCTTTCTTCGATGAATCACTATAAATATCAAACCCATCATTCCCTGATGGTAGAGTCAATACAGGGGCATTGACTAATCTTCTCTTTAGTTCTTCAAAACATTCTTCACACTCTTTTGTCCAGAAAAATTTAATCCCTTTACGTGTGAGCTTTGTCAATGGGTTAGCCAATCTGGCAAAATTCTGGACGAAACGTCGATAATAACCTGCTAAACCAATAAAACTGCATACCTTAGTTATACTTGTTGGTGCTGGCCATTCTTGGATTGCCTTGGTTTTAGAAGGATCAACGGAAATTCCATCCTTAGAGACAATATGGCCAAGAAAAGAAATCTCATGAAGCCAGAATTCACACTTGCTAAATTTCCCATATAATTAATGTCTTCTAAGAGTCTTCAGGATAATGTGTAAGTGATTTTCATGATCTTCGTGGCTTTTGGAGTATACCAAGATATCATCAATAAATACCACTACAAAGTCATCAAGATATTCCTTGAAAACTCTATTCATTAGATCCATGAAAACAGAGGGTGCATTAGTCAATCCAAAAGGCATTACTATAAGCTCTTAATGCCCGTACCTTGTTCGAAATGCTATCTTTGGAACGTCTTCCTTCTTCACACACAACTGATGTTATCCAGACCGAAGGTCAATCTTTGAAAAGTATTGAGCTCCATGCAGTTGGTCAAAAAAATCATCAATGCAAGGTAGGGGATACTTATTCTTTATTGTTATAGCATTGATCTCCCTATAATCAATGCACAACCTCATAAATCCATCTTTCTTCTTAACAAAAAGAACAGGGGATCCCCAAGGAGAAACACTAGGGCGAATAAATCCCTTATTACTCAATTCCTCTAGTTGTTTCTTTAGTTCAACTGATTCCACAGTAGCCATTCTATAAGGGGTCTTCGATATGGGCCTTGATCCAGGAATTAAATCAATGGAAAACTCAACTTATCGTTCTGGAGGATGTCCAGGTAAATCTTCCGGAAACACATCAACATATTCTCTCACAATAGGTACATCCTCTATTTGAATATTCCTTTCCTCATCCTCAGTAATTTCCTTCTCTTCCTCCCCAATAATTGAATTTAGTTGAGCTACTGGGGGTGGATCTAGATAAGAATTATGTGGCTATGATTCTGCTCTAAAGATAAGGTGTTCCTTATCATCATCATCAAGAATCGTAACCTCTTTCCTCTTACAATAAATTTTTGCATCATGGTCCAAAAGACAATCCATACCGAGGATTATATCAAATTCAATCATGGGTATGACGATGAGATCAGCAGGTAAAGAACATTTAGGTGCTCTAATGGGAACTAATCAAAAAAACTTTGTTGCAAAAATACTTCCCTTAGGGGTTTTTACTGACAACTCCCTTGTTAAATCAAATTGGAAATATCTAATTTTCTTAGCAAACTGGGAAGATATGAAACAATGCGATGATCCAGAATCAAATAATGCATTTGCTAAACTTGAGGAAACCATTAAATTACCTGCCACCATGACTTTCAGAGCTTCCACCTCAGCAGTAGTGATAGCATATGCCTGGCCTTGATCCCTTGGACTCTTCTGAGGTAAGTTCCCCTGACGCTTAGGACATTCATTTGCATAATGTCTATTCTCTCTACAATTATACCATTCCACGTTGACAGCCGCTTTCTTTCCCGTGCATTCATGAGCTTGGTGGCCTTTTCACCACACTTGTAACATACTCCTTTTCCTTTTAGACAGGCACCAGGGTGCTTCCTACCACAATTATCACAGGGTGGAAATTCATTTCTACCCTTCTTCCCTGTTTCCTTATTTCCATTCCCAAAGTTTTCAGCGGATCTCTTCTTATCTTGCTTTGATTTAAAGTCATAAGACTTAGAGAATTACTTTTCCGTCTTGATAGCGCACGAGACAATACCTTCGTATGAAGAGAAGGTTTGTGATACTAAAGCTCGACGGAGAAATGGTTTCAACCCATCAAAGAAACGATCAGTCTTACTTCTTGGGTTACGTATGTAATCTGCAGCATACCTTGCTAACCTTGTAAAGTTAGCCTCATACTTTGCGACATTCTCATCCTCCTTCTGCCTCAGACTCAGAAATTGCCTTTCCATATCCGCTCGATGGTCTCGAGAAAAGTATTTTTCTAAGAACAGCTCTTTGAACTCCTGCCATTCCATGTTTGTTAATTCATCATCTTCCTTTGTGTTTTGAATTATTGACCACCATTGATCGGCATCTCCAGTGAGGCGGTAAACTGCCATGACAACATTCTCCCTTTCACTACTCCCCAAGGCATGGAATATTTTCTCTAAGGAATTTATCCATTGCTCAGCTACTATAGGATTTGTACTCCCATTGAAGGTTGGCGGTTGTTGCCTCATGAAACGGTCTAGCATTGATCCTTCACATTGCGGATCAGGGTGCTCCATACGAGTAAGGTTGTTATTCATAACCTGCGTGAGTTGTCCCAGTATGGTGAGAAGCTGATCAACACCAGTTGTATCACTAGCTCCACTATAATTATCCTGAGCAGGAGGGCAATCCCTACACAGAGTGCGTGCATTGATACGGTTTCCATTCCTTCCACTAGGCGCCATTTCTAAATAATGGCATAAACTAGATTAGTTCATGAATCAAAATACATAATTCCATACTTGTAAATCACTTAACATAAATTGAACTAATTATGGATATAATCCATAATTATAAAAATGTTTTCTTTGAGGAAGTATATACTCGTAACCCTTCATAGTGGTTTGTAAAGAAAATGGGAATTATCCAAAGCATATCCCCCGGGAGTGTCGTAACCAAGAGTGCAGCAAGGCTCGTTTTCGTGCACCAGTTCCCGTTCGAGTCTATCTCAAAGCGGTGTTTTCGGGTTTTACCCCTAGGTACATCTGTGCCAGAGCCGCCTCTACCTGCTCGTATCCAGACAGGGATGTATTTCTCGGAAAACTCACAACATCTCTACAATACCAAAATTCTAGGAAGTTCTTCTATACTAATCCTCAAAGTCTATCTTCGGGATATGTGCTCTAATCAGAGTTTATATAAATCTAGCTTCCAAGGTTAGTACTAAACTGGCTCTGATACCAACTGTAACGCCCCGAACCCAGCTACCCAGAGTCGGGGCATTACTTCGTAACATTGGCATGATCACAAAAGATCAAGTCTCGAAAGACCGATTAGTTTAGTAGCCTTGGAAACACTAGATACATTCATAAATGTTACATTACATCACAAAGTGAAAAACTATAATAACATAGTCTTCATAGTCCACAATCATATCCCTTTCTGACTACCCCTGTAGGTCATTCATAAAATACTTCTTCACATCCTGGAAAATATTAAAACATTGAAAGGGGTGAGCTCAGATGCTCAGTAAGGATAACAATATTGCGGAAGCTTTCATAAATAAACATAAAAATTTAAGGCAATGTATAACTAAAACAAAATCCTTTTAAACTTGAACATCAACATAATATGGAAAAAGTAAAATGAGATAATGCCATTCACTTCTTCACATGGATATTCTACTGGTCGAATAATCACATGAAATATCAATAACCACTTTCATAACGAGGGAATGTATAATGCCGGGCATTCTGAAACATTTTGTCAAGGCCTCGGCCAGGACGTCTAAAATGATTAAGGCCTCAGCCAAAACCATAAATCAAATTGGGAAAGGGCCTCATCCAATTCCACGTCTAGTTGTCTCATGAGACCTACCGATGCATCGAGGAGCTATAGCGGGCTCCACCCGTCACTTATTAAGTCCAATACATTCCTCATATGAATAGGTTTAAACACAACATAAACCATAACATAATCGTATCACATAAAACATGCATAAAGGAAACATAAAATTTCCACATTCTAATCACAAGATATCAATACAACACATTGATATAATAAAAATGCTTTCAAAACCATTTTCAATACCAAAATAAAAGAAAGTTAAAACTTTGTATTTATTTTTCATTAAAAAAATGATGGCTTGTAGAGGAAGCCGAAACTCAAATAATAGTCACGGCGGCAGAGAAGTCATTATCGCCGCATATGTACGGAAAGAAAAACATTCCCTTTTGTCGTTTAGAAAAACGCTTCGTATAAAAAAGATTCCTTTTGAATAAACGTAAAAGTCAAAGGGGTTTATACACCGTATAAAATAAAGTTGTGTATAAAACCAAATATGCCTCAATGAAAGGAGATTGAGACGAAGTCCTTAAAAGATAATTTTTAAAATAAAATAGATCTATTATGTGTATTCACTATAGGTACACATAAAGAAAGTAAAAATACAAAATAGGACATAATAATATCATGACATAATTTGAAAGTAGGAGATTAACCCAAAGAATGGAAGTTGGGTTAAGAAATTCCCTTACCTCGTGTCCGACTTGACTCAACCATTCTTTAACCTCCTGAATAATAAACTAGAGTTAATATATAACTTATTAAGAACCATTTTTAATTTCATTATCCTTTTTATATCACTTATTAAAATGTTATGAACATTATGTAATTATTTAAGTTAATAACGGTCGTTTTGTCGATCTTTGTTACTTGAGTCAACAATAAATTTCTTATAATTACAAGTTGTTTATGTGGTAGAATATCCATTATCTCCAGAATTATACTCATGATTTAGATGTCATATATATCATATATATCCAGTATATACATTAATTTATAATATTACGTAACATTTAGAGGTAAGAAATGAAATGCACCGTTCATGGAGACGGTAAGCCGTACGTACGCATGAACGCTATTTCATTTCTATTTCATATTTAATGGAACGAAATAATAATGATATAAGTGTATAATATAATTCCAGTATAATATAGTGTATAATACCATTTACTCCATCCATTATACATCCCACATATGGCATTAACGATTCAAATCACTTTGAGGGGGCGGTAGTCCGCACTTCCTAAAATGAAATTATCGCGTTTTACCCATAATGGAAATCATAAAGTATGCCATAAATGAGAAATAAAGAAGCATAAGTAAAACATAAACATATTATATATCATATATAAAAATAGTGACATCTTAATGGCCACCTTTGAAGGTGTTATATGAGTGTTGAACAATCATCGTTTCGTGAGGCAGAAATTCGCCATCCACAGAAACTGTATGTTCTTTAACAATTAGATGTAGGTGTGTGTAAGTGTAGCTCTAATACTTCTTATAACAACATCCTAGTATATTTAGGATACTTTTGTTGTTACAAAAGAAATGAATAAAAAGAGTTTAGGGGGTTGGAGAAGAAAAATAATACAAAACAACATTAGAGAAGACATTACCTCAAAATCGGGTAACTCTTTTTGATTTGAGCCAAAGGATTCCTTGAGAAGATTTCTGCCCAAAGTGAGGATTCTAGGAGTAAGGGAGGGAAGTTGGGAGAGTATTTGTGCAAAGGTTGGCCGAGCCAAATGGCTTGATGGTGTGAATGAGGTGGGAGAGGTGGGGGCCTTTTATAAGTGGAGAGGAGGGGCACTCTTGGAAAGTAAGGAAACTGTACATTATTATACAATGCTTTTCGGATTCTAAAGGTCCCAAACTTATATAATTCGTGGATATGTTGATAAGGGTTAGAAATATACCCATCCAATAGTCTTTGGACAGGTTTAAGCCTTGGATTTTGCATTATCTCTTCATTTTATTAAAATCCTTAAATAATGAGGTCATCGCTGCATCAAAATGATGTCATAAATAATTTAATTTATTTAATGACTAAAAATTATACTATGATGTAGGAAATATTTTTAGCTTTCTAATGAATATTTATAGTCAAAATTTGGACTTGTGTAACCCCACTTAAAAACTGTTTTAGTAAAATAACTCATGTTTGTGTCAATTTAATTTTAACATTAAATAAATATATATTAATGTCATTTTCCAACTAAAGTGGCTCCATGGGGTCCCCAATTTGACCCATGGGTTGTCTTGGTCGGCCATGACTCATCCAATAGGAGTAGGACAAGTGTCATGCTCATCTCATATTATTAAAACATCATTTGTACCTTAAACTACATTAATTACCTCTAATCGCGATTAAGAACTTAAAAGTTACTATTCACCAAAAAATTATTTTAATCTCATTGAACCACATTTTACTTCTTAATGACAACCATGTATGTCGGATTTTTGAAAATCAAATCACAGAAGTGGTAATATTTCATTTTAACGAAAAATCAGTTTTTAACAACCACTTAGTGGTTTCACTATTCATCAAAAATTGAAGTTTTTCAGAATAAGGCCAAAATTTCACCCTAAGCTATAATTGATATTCCGAATTCAAAAATGATGTCTATTTTACAAAATTCCAAACATATAAGTTGTATTAATTAATTTTATAATTAATTCCCGCTGTTACAACAAATAGCGTGTTTTTAAGAAACAATTTATATCAAAATTTTGGCAATTGTTTATGTCCAATTTCAATGTTAAATTAATTCTAATGACCACCATTGGATAAAATGCTAAAAATATATTCTAATTATACTTTAAAACCACTAAATATTATAATTTATCACTATAAATTATTTTGATTAAAAAAGTTGTTTTAAGTATTTTTCAGTATTCATAAAAATTTAGAAGTTCTCAGAAAAATACCAAAAATTCAACATAGGAAAATTTCAATAATCCGAATCCAAAAATGAAGTCCATTTTGATAAATAAGTTTTTTAAAATTTCAAAAAGTAGGTATCACTATTCACAACGGCTAGTTTAATTAGTTGTGGTGTGTGTTAGAGCTCGAGGTTGAGTACAACACACGCTATTGCATTATTCGAAGGGAAACGTACAGTGTAAGCTTGGGGTGTTCCAAGTTTCATTTGTAGACTAGGTGATTCTCTAGAAGTTGATTATAGTACTCTTAATGTGAAGAAGTCTTCCTAAATACTCGTCTTTTGGAGAAAATATGAGTTTGTGTAAGGAATCTAATAAAAGTTGAAAGTCAACATGATAAGTGATTATGTTTCCGAATGAATAAATTCCTCAATAAAAAGTAACTTAAAACAAAAATGTTTTCTATTAATTTTTCCTAATGGGTAATCGAATACCGTTTAACCCATCATAAGTTTGTGATTTTCTTGTGGTTAACATTCTCCTAAACATGTTTTCTATCACTCTCCATCAGAACATGTCCCTTTGTTTTTTTCCTCCATGTCCATATTTTCATACTTGGAATCCTAGTATGGGTTACCTCAGGGGACATTTGTACTCATCTTTCTTTATTTTAAGGTGATTTTTTTACCAACTCTTGTTCCGATGTGGGACTTTCAAGGATGTTTCCAAGCCCAATTTTAAAATTGCGAGGACGCATTCCCAAAAGGGGGGAAGGATGTAACACCCCAGGTAAATAAAGAATCTGACATCCTAATATTTATCCAAATTTTTAAATAAAATATTAATATTACTTTAATGGGGATGCTATGCTCGATGGCGTACCCAACACGCAACAACAAGTTTCTTGGGAATCTTACGTTGCACTCTAATAAGAAAATAATATTATTTTAAATGGTAGTTAACTCCTAGTCGTTGTAATGGAGGGAATGAACAGAAATAACTAAAAAATAATTATATATGTTTTTAAAATATTTTTACTCTTTACAATAAATTTTAGAGTATTAAAAATGCAAATGAATCCAGTTTTTATGCGAAAACATTCTAATATTCTTTAAAAGGTCGATTAACCACCTTTTGATGGAGAACCCCTTTTAAATGCACTTTATGAAAATTTTATAAGCTCTATTTTTCAAAATAAACATATTATTTATGATTGGGACATTGAAATTTACGTTGGGTTAATTTTTGGTATTTTTCTGACAATGTTCATTTTTCAATGAATAGTGAAAAATACTGCATTTTACATCAAAACTGCTTTTTCATATAATTTAATTATATGGTTATATTATCTTTTTAATTTGTTTTAAAGTGTAATTAGAATATATTTTTACCATTATTTCAGTGATGGTCATTGCGATTAATTTCACTTTGGAATTACGCATAAACAAGTGCCAAACTTTTCATAAATATTGTTTCTTAAAAACCCGCTATTTGTTTTGACAACGGGAAGTTTCTTTAAATTAATTATTGTAATTTATGTGTTTGGAATTTGGTAAAATTAATTAAATTTTTGGAATTATAAGGTCCAAATTATGTAATTAATACTCTTTTGTTTTTGGACATTATGAATAGTAACGACGATAATTATCTTTAATTATTTTGATTAATGAGTAATCGGGTAGTAAAAGATAATAAGATAATATCATGATAATAAAAAATGACCACAAAATGTGTCCTAAGGATACTGGTTTTCTCATGGCCGACCATGGGATGCCTTGTGCCAAACTTGGGGGCCCCATGGAATCACTTTTGTGAGAAAGTGACTTTTTATCTATTTATTTTTAAAAAATGTTAAATGTGACAAAGAATGTATCACCTATGTAACATATTTTTAATTTTGTATGCATAAATGATCTGTTGGACTATAAATATCCATTGGAGAGATAAAAAGATTTCCTACATCATAGTATTTGTTTTATAATTTTTAGACATTAAATAAATTAAATTATTTATGACATCATGATGATGCAGTGATGACCTCATTATTTAATGATTTAAATAAAATGGAAAGATAATGTAAAATCTAATACCTACACATGTCCAAAACCTATTGGATGGGTGGATTTCGAACACTTATTACCTTATCCTCGAAACATATCAATGTGGGACCATTAAAATCCGAAACTCATTTGGAAATAATGTTACATTTTATACCTTTCCAAGAGTGCCCTCCTCTCCTCTTATAAAAAGCCCCACCTATACCTCCTTACCCACACATCCAAAGCCTTTGGCTCGGCCAACCCCTGTTCATTTTGTCTCTCCACATCCCTCTCAAACTCATTGATGCCTCACTTTGGGAAGAATCCTTTCCAAGGAAGCCTTTGAGCTCAAATCAAAGGAAGCTACCCGATTTTAAGATAATGTCTTCACTTGAGTCCTTCTGTTTTATTTTACTTCTCCAACCCCCTAAACTCTTTTTATTCATTTATTTTGTAAAAACTACAGTATCTTCAATATACTAGGATGTTGTTATAAGATGTATTCGAGATACACTTACACACACCTACATCTATTGGTTAAAGAAAATACTGTTTCCGTGGATGGCGAATTTCTGCCTCCCGAAACGATGATTGTTCAACATTTATGTTTTACTTAAACTTCTGTATCTTTCATTTATGGCATACCTTTATGGTTTCCATTATGGGTAAATGTGATATCTTCATTTAAGGAAGTGCGGACTACCGCCCCCTCAAAGTGTTTTGATTCGTTAATACCATAAGTGGTACGTATAAAGGATATATTTAATGATATTATATATGATACCATACTGGAATTAAAATAATATTAGGTATCATTATGTTTTAATTACATTAAATATGAAATAGAAATGGAAGTAGCGTTCATGCGTACGTATGACTTACCGTCTCCATGAACGGTGCATCTCATTTCTTAACTCTAAATGTTATGTAATATTATAAATGCATGAATATACTGGGTATATATGATATATATGATATCTACATCATGAATAAAATTCTGGATATAATGAACATTTGGCCACACAAACAACATGTAATTGTAAGAAGTCCACTTTCGACTTAAGAACCAAATATCGACAAAACAAATATTATTAACTTAAATGATTAAATAATGTTTATGACATAGTAATAAGTGATATAAAAGGAATAATGAACCTGAAAAAGGTTCTTAAGGAAGTATAAATTAACTCATGTTTATTATTCAGTAGATTAAATAACGATCGAGTCAAGTCGGACCCGAGGTAAGGGATTCTACTCTCTTTCTTATTAAGTACAATCTGTTTATGTAATTCCTTTTAAAGCTCATCTTTCTTGTTATTGGGATGTTCTTTTATATTAATCTTACTGTAATTTTTATATTCAAATGATGAGAGACCCTATTCTCTCTCAGTAATCCATTTTGGATGTTTTGAGTGGTGCTGGTAGGCTGCCGAATTTTCGTAAGAGATATAACCTCTCTCTTTCTTTTTAAGTACTCTCCTTTATGTCACTTCTTTTAAGCTCCTCTTTGTTATGATGAGGGATGTTCTTTTATATTCCTCTCACTTTACATTTTATGGTAATGTGATGAGATAAACTATTTCCTCTCATCAATCCATTTTGGAAGTTTTAAGTTGTGCCATTAGGCTGCCGAGTTTTCGTAAGGGATTTTTCATCTCACTTTTATTCCTGTGAGATTTATGATACATTTGCCACAATTTCCATTGATTGGTGTATGTACTGCCCATTACTATACACTTTGTGTAGTATAATATCATTTATGGGTATTCAAATGTTCATTGTATGAACCTTCTTCCATGGGGTGTGCGTTTTGAAAGTTACCCAACTCGGTAAGGGGACCTTTCACCCTCCTATTTTTAAAAGACTTCTTTTGTTATGTCTTTTAATTCACATACTATTATGTTGGGATATGTTCTTTTATATCCTTATTGATGTAAATTTTATGTCCAAGTAATGAGATGACATTTTTACCTCATCAACTCATTTTCTGAATTTTGAAGTGATGCCGTTAGGCTGTCGAATTTTACCAAGGGAACTTTTTAACCCAATTTCTATTTCATTGGGTTCAACATGTAGTTATAGAATATGTCATGTTTTGAATATTTTTGAATGGCCTTTTATTGTTTTAAAAATAATATCCACTTATATTGGGTGTATTTAAATTTTTCACACATAATATTGAGATTGAATTATCCTTAATTTAAGGATACCTTCTTTATAAGGGAATTCATCACATTTGACATTTCTATTGACACTTCTTTGTTGTTATGCTCCAATTCACTCTTATATGGTGTATATACTATCCTTTGAAATATTATATCATGAATCCATTTATTCTCATGATATTATAATGTTCTGACTAAATGTTATTCCTCAATTATTGTATTCAATTGTCTCTAATTTTGGTAGAACCCCTTTAACCAAAATATCACTTTAAATGTTTTAATTATTTGTTCTTATTAATATACATGTTTTCAATGTGTTTTTAAGGATTTATTTATATGGATATTAACTGTTTAAAATTTTAAAAGCTTCAAGGTGGTACGGGACACTTTGATTCAAAAATCTCTTTATTAAATGTTTTAAATGGATTTGAAAATGGGGTTTTTTTAATGGATTCATTATTCAAATATCCTAAACTGTTATATTGTGATATGGAAATGTTATGTTTCCTTAATGCATGTTTTATTTGATACGTTTATATTATGGTTATTGGGCATTGTTATGAAAACGGGTGGTTCCGTGATAAACTATGGGCGGGTGAGCCCGATATAGCTATCCAATGCATTGGGTAACGTGAAGGAGTGAAACGTTAAGGTTTCTCCGAAGAGATTTTTGGAATATACTATGGTGGGTATTTCAAACGTAACCAGGAGGGTTACTCCCTACGTAAGAATGTTATGAATACCTCAAGATAACTTTTATGTCTTATGATTTCTATGATTTATTCAGGATTTGATATGCCTATGTTTTATGGGTAATGTATGATTTCATTCTAATGTATATATGAACTCATGTTTCCTTTCCATATTTTTATAACTCTTATTGAGATTTTTATTCTCATCCCAAGTTTTTGAAATGTTTTTCATAGGTCAAGGGAAGGGTACATGATGTGATGATAGTGTCAAGGATGTGTCAAAAAATAATCCATGCTTTCTTTTTAAATATGTTTCTGTTAATGGAAAAATAATGAATACTATCCTTTATGTAACCACTTTGTTTAAATATGGAATGTAATTAAAGTTGTATGATCTAATTATCTAAAACTCTAAACCTGAAAAGATCCTCAATGTTTAATCTTGTAATAACTCAAGATTAAGTAAGGTTTATGGTTGGGGCCTTATAATAATCAATCGTAAAATAAATAAATTATGAGTAATAGGAAAGAGATAAATTATAATGAAATACTCTATATAAATAATATCAAAAAATGTGATTAAATCCATGGATTAAATTACAATATAAATAATGAAATGGATACTAATAACTTTTTTCATAATGAATGAATACATTATTTCATGCATCATTATATTACAGTCAAGCCTTATGATATGATATCATAACTAAATTGGTAAGTACTATTACAAATATACATACTAGTATGCCTCTTAATAACTATTTATTCATCTAGGGTATATAATATACCCCACACATCACAAAAATATATAAATCATTTATAATATAATAATTTTTAAATAATAAATTCATTAAAAATCAATATAAATATCCGTATTTGGAAACTAGAATATGGAATGACAAAAATTTCCATTCTTATAAAATTATATCAACATGATCACAAGAAATATAAAGACATATATAATATGGATTCATTTGAGTATATATTTAGTAAATAACAAGACCCATAAAAATATTTTGGACATTAATGAAAATATAATTGATTGATCACCGAAACATTTTTTTTATAAAAATATCATTTTCATTTAGAATTTTTTTTAAAAATAAAAAAATTTACAAATTATTAGGAATGAAATTATCATTGAAAATTTTAATATAAAATTTATTGTTTCCATAATGGAAAATAATATTAACAATAAAGGTCTGTTTCATTTGTGTTTTATTCTTTAAAAGAATGATTTTATTCACACCATCAATAAAAAAGCACCTTTTTCGGAAAATGAAAATAAGATTCCTTTTAATCCTTTTTATGGAAAGTTAAAAATGGGTAAAAAAAATTAAAAGGACCATTAGAAAATATTATTATCTTTATTTAAAACATTTTTTTTGAAATTATGTACATGTAAGGAAAATTATTTCACTCGAATTGAAAAAAAATTAGTTTTCCTTAAAAATAAATTTTTAGTCCTTTTTAGTGATAAAGATGGTAAAAATAGAAATAATAGTTGAAATAGAAGAAAATAATAAGTTATGAAAAAAATTATTGGTTTTTGTATATAAATTATTATATAAATACTCCAATGTAAACATAAACAAAAATAAACCGAAATTAGATTGGGATTGTGAAATAAACCATTATCTCAGTTTTTACCTGTTTCATAAGTTATTTTAACCTCCCATATAATAAATTTAAATTTATTATAATTATATAATGAAACAATATATATATATATAATATCATATACGATCCACTTATTTTATTTCTATATCTGTTTTTTGATATGTATTTATTAAAATAGTAATATTTGAGTGTTAATTGTTTCATTTTTTTGAATGTTTTTATTTCATAGTTTCAATCATTGCCTATTTTTCATATTTCCATCCCCTATATAATGACTTCCATGATATAATTATGATATTAATTCATTATAAAATCAACTATATCCATTATATAATTTCTTACATGAAAAATGAATGACACAGCTTCAATAGAGGTCATAGTCAAAACAAATCAGTAAACAGAGTTGTTATTTTTTATTAACTTGAAGGGTATTATTTTAAATAATATATTATATTTATAGAATAATGATTATTTTATAAATATAATATATATTTATGACATACGTATTTATACCAATTCATGTAATGTGGTGATGAAAAATGGATTACACTCTTATGTGGAGATAGTATGTTATATGTACACAAAGTAGATGTTTTCTTCATCTGTAGAATAAAAATGAGATAAAAAGGGTATATACACATGAGCCTCAGAACAGATGGTGAGGACTCCGTAAGTGTATCTAGGAGACCCATGAACAAATCCACGCAGAGGATAATTTATGGGGGGGGGAGCTGTAGTAGTGTTTTTGCGGGCACTTTGGCAGTGATGTAGGAGGTTTTATAGCAAGTACAGTAGCAGGTACTATAGCTGGAATAGTGCCGAACTGTAGTAGGTAATAAAGTGGGGATTGTAGTAGGCATAGTTTGGCACTGTATCAGTTGGAAATATTCCCCCTTTTGGGCCTTCGTGCAACTGATTTGGTCCTCCAGTTCGTTAAGGTCTTTGGGCACCCATGCCTTCAGGTCAGTATGGTATTCAGGACAGCTCAAGGTATTTGGGCTACCTTAAGTTTAGATGAAAGCCATACAACCTATAAGGAACAAGATTCTGAAGGAGGGGGAGAAATAAGTTTACACCATAGTAGTAGCTAAAAAGATTGCAAAAATGAGAGGGTATGACACATGCCATCGGGACAAGCCTGTGCAAGAACGGGAAATCCTAGCCGAACAACCACGTAAAGTTGAAATGATGGTTTCAAGATGTAGATTCTGGAGAGGAGTAATTATAAGTTGTTATTCTAGGATGTATATAATGTTTGAAACCTACAGGGAAATGAATTCCTTTAAGGCCAATGGGTCATGTAATACTTATGCCTCCGAGCCTTGTAAGGGTTCCACCTCACCCCTTGAAAAGTGGATTATCAAAATCAATAAAAAAAGAAGTCCATTGTTACTTTGGAGATGAAAAAGGGATATAAAACCTGATAAAAATTTATATATATGGATTAATATTATGGTATAATATTATAATGATTATATAATATTTCAATGTCGTATAAGAATAAATAAAAGGAAAAAAATATGTTGATAACTATATATCTTATTTTGACAACCTCCTTAGGATTATACTTAAATAATTAATTGGATGGTATTATAGTAAAATAAGGATATCATAGGACTCAAGGGGATTCGAATAAATAATTTAGGTAGGTATTGGATAAAATAATAAGTTGTTTATATAGAAACCCACCTCTAATGTCATAAATCTTTCATTTAATTATAAAATATTTAATAATTCGAAAGTACTTTTAGTATTTAGTGTATTCGAAATAAGAGAATAATTTGTGAAATGAAATAAATAATAATTTATCCCTATTACTATACTTTATTAATGGCTATTATTAGGTTATTGTTACTACATATAATATCATTGGTACATACAACAATGTAAGGGGAGAGCATAAATCCATGTAAGGGAATATAAAAAAGAAGCATGTGAGAAAGAGGCATATAAATTGGGAAAAGTCATACAAATATGAGGCATATAATAATATAAATAACCTGAATCATAACATGGAATTTTGTATACAATAATATAATATGACATTTATAAAAATATCACCGATGTTTACCACCATGGTGTCAAAAATTATAATTACTAATGCTTTCGAATGAGGTATCATAAAACATTACCAAGGCATGATTCCACTGTATCATAACCTAATGAAATTAGAGTGATATTATGGGTCAATGTTTATATTACAATGGTTGTTCAACAAGTTTTGATAAAACATTAATAAGGAATGTTTTTAATGTATCATTACCAAATGGAGTGGAGCACTATTAGAGAACACCAATCAAATTACCTTGGATTTTCACAATGGTATAATAAAACATTACCAAGGAATTCGGAAAAGGTTTCATAACCCATGATATTAGGAAGCTATAATTGGGATAAATAATTTTATATATAATATCCTTTTCAACCTTGGGCTGTAATGGGTATAAAACCGTTATAAAAGGTTTATTTGGATCACCCATTTTTTAAAATAATTCACTAGTTCCATATCAAGAATAAAAAAATATTTTTTCACTTTTATTTATATGAAATTAGGAAAACTCATTCAAACACCTAAGAAACAGAGTTTTGGATATAAAAATTCTTTAAAAAACCCATTTCCAAAATACCTACAAAATGGGAAATGTGTTTTTATTTGAATGAAACATTAAATCTTGTAAAGGAATAGAACTTCGAATAATAGATAAAGTGGCTGGAAGAGACCATTTCAATTTATTCATTAAAACTAAATATTATTTTTTCAATTTTTAAATAGATTCAAAACATTTTGTAAAAATATTACATTTGAAATCCTTTGAAATAAAATCGAAATAAACATAAAAAATATTTTCAAATTCATGTTTTCCATAAAAAAATAGTCAGTACAGAGTTTCTTATATACAACAACATGAAATAAATTTTAAACCATGAATATAGATATTTGGATTATAAATGTAAAAAATTGAATTAAGTAACTATTATTACTTCTAGGTTAATTCCACTATAAATTGAAGAGTGTAGGTTATAAAAAATTTGATAATATTTCTCTAAAAGTGAATATTTCATGAACTCATTTTAGTAGCATAACGATATACAACATAGATTATGGGAGAAAAATAATGAGAGAGAAATAAGGTCTTGCATTGGTAATGAAATTTTTTTTAGTAGAGTTAAAAAAAAACCACATGTAAATAAATAATTGATTTATTTACAAGGAACACAAATGAAGATTACATGAATCAAAAAATGGAGAAGATGGGAGTCCTATTACATTGAAGAGTTTCTCCCTAAATAATTTAGTGGAAAACCATGAGTCAAATAAAACTCTTCAAGATTGAGGAGAGAGTAATTGATGAAATTCCTTGGGAGGTAAATGATTATAAGTCTACAAATTGGGTGTGGGATAATGGGAATAGGGGGTGGGTATTTATATTTAATGTGTGTGGTGTTAAGGGGTTATATAACTATTATTTTCTCATTTAATCTAATTAATTTTGGGTGGCATTAATTCAAAAGTTATTGGTTTTTGATTAATTATTTCATAGCATTTTATGGTCATCCAAAACATAAATCACCCCTCTAAATTTCTTTAATTTCTTAAATAAATTTTGACCATGAATAATGAATAATTTATAAAATTCATGGAAGATCTAGTTTTTTCCTTTCAATTTCATTTTTTTATTTTATTATAAAATTCGATTTAATCCATATTTTTTTATAGAGACTATAATAATATATTGGTAGTTATAATTTAGAGAATGAAATATGGATCCATATTTTGTGGTTTAAATTACCAAAAAGAAATTAAATATGATTTGTATCCATTTGTATTGTCCCCACATAGAAATTCAAAATTAAATTTCTACCTGATTATTGGATTATTATGAAAATTTTAAGGTTGTTTGATGAATTAATTTGGATAATTTTCTCCAACTATAGGAACTTTATTTTTGAAATATATCATGCCAAAAAGATAATGTGAAATAAATCCATCTTGGTTTAATGAATATTCCATATTTTAATTGTTTTCATTAATAATTTGACCATAAAAAATAAAACAGTAGTTTAGAGGTTGAAATTTTAATTTTGAAAAAAAATGATTACTGTGATAAATTATATAGAAGAAAATTGTACAAAATTATACAATTTAGGTATTAAAAAACATGAGGACATTAGGAAAATTCAATTTAGAAATAATTTATGGACATAGATAATTTGTTACATGATTTGGTCATATATATTTTATAAGTGAAAAAATAAATTAAAATTTTATTAGTGGAAATGAAATAAAGTTTATATAGATTCCACAGAAGAGAATGTTCCAATAATTTGTAATTAATATTCTCAAAATCCCAAATACATTATGTACATTTAATCATTTAATTTTTACATGTAAAAAATTATTTCATTAATTATTTGGCCATAAATTTTTCCATACACCAAAAAAATATGATCAAATATTGAGGGATTAAATTGAAGACATGGAATAAAAACATTAATGAATAAAACATTCTAGTTTTTCTATAGATTGAATTAATACCAATGATCTATTAATGGATAAAAAATAATATCATTAATATAAAACTAAATGGTTCTTAATAAATAACATAGGACATAATAAATTTATGATATAATAAAAATTATTTAAATTATGTTATAAAATAATAATAATAATAATAATAATAATAATAAATTTATAAGAATTTATAAAAATATAACATATATATTTTTTCATGAATATATCATAAAATATATATTTGAACATATTTTTATAAAACACACCCACATACATATATATATATATATATTCAAAGATAAATTATTAGGATTAATAAAATATAAATTTTTGTTGTGTCATTATAATATATAAATGTATTTATAATTATAATATTTAAAAACTCAATTATATATATTTGAGAAAAATGGATTTACAATCTCCCTACCCCCAATGAAATTTTTATATTGATACATGTTACTTATTGGGAATGTTATAATAAGAATTCAAGAGGATATATAAAAATTAATTTTTTTCAAAACCATGCTTTTATGATGATATGATGGAATTTTAATAAAAGTTTTACTATATATTTATTTCCATTATAATTATTTTTACAAGATTGTGATTAACAAATTCATATCCCCTAAGATTGTCAAAACAGGTGTGCAGTATGACCCGTTTTCATGCATCCGTTCCCCAACGAGTCAACCTAAATATGGTTTTTTAGGAGTTACCCCTCGGTACATATGTACCAGAGATACATCAACATGTAGTATACTGATAGAGAATTTTTAAAACTACTTACTTAATACTCAAATAAATACCAGGATATTTTCTAACAATTTGGATTATCCTTAGGGGTTTTACTAATGTTTTCTAATCCTATATTCAAAAAATAACTAAACAATCCTATGATACCAACTATTGTGAACCACCGTTTTATTTCAAAATTATTTCATTTAATGATACTACATTAAAAAATATGAAAGATCATTTGGGGTTTTGGGAAATGAAAATAGGATCATAATACATGAAATGAAATAAAATTAAAATTTCTCCAAATCTTCTTGATAAACGTATTCATAGGTTATTCATAAGTAACACTTACTACATCTCATATCTCGGGGACATAAATCAAAGGAAGGGGTGATTATAAATCCCTACAAGGGAATAAACAACATAAACATGTGATAAAGATATGTATAAATAAGGCCTGATCATATTAATATAAGGCATATCATATTAGAAAATACATGAATCATAACATGAAAATAGGGATACAATATTAAAATGGTACATTCAAAATAATATAACAATTTATAATCACTAAGGTGTAATATATCAGAATTACTAAGGATTTGGATGGAGGTATTATAAAATATTACCAAGCAATTTTTCCAAGGTATCACAATTGAATGAATTGGAGTGATATCAAGGAACACCCTTCATATTACCCTGGTTGTTTACCAAAGTATCATAAAACATTACAAATTCAAGTATCCATGGTATCATAACCCAATTCATTAGATAGATATTTGGGTGCACCCTTTATATTTCCATGTTTTTTCGCTATGGAATCATAAAATATTACCAAGGTATACTACCAAGGAATAATAACCTAATTCATTTGAGAGCTATAATGGAGATCACCCATTGTATAAGCTATATCAGGCTCACCTGTGATCTATTATGATGATTATATTGTCATATATGCTTTATATAGCTTTCCTAATTTTCATACATATTTCCCATGTATCATATCATAAAAAATTTTATGATTTCACTTTTCATCATATAACCATTGAAAAACTCTTTTACACCCGAATGAAAAACATTGTATATCAAAATATAATTTGAATTTGGAAAAACCAATTGCAAAATACATAGAAAAAATGGAAATAAGATTATATTTGGATAGAATATGATATATTATAATAGAATCCAAAAACTAAAAGGGGTTGTGGTTGTTGGAAAATTCAATGAAGATTTATATTATATAATATAGTATTTCATTTTTTCTTTTGTATAAAGAGTCAAAAAATTTCCCTAAAAAAATTACTTTCGATAATAATTTGAATAAATTCAATAGAAACAAAAAACTAAATTTAAAATTCATTTATGTCAATTTAAAAACATTAAGTATATATGTGATTACTGACTTGAACATTAAATATTTTTTAAAACATAATACTAGAATATGGTATTCATACATGTCAATCCATGAATCAATATTTTTTACATATAGGTTAATTTCAATTGAAATTAAAGAGATTTGGGTATTCACAACAATGGGAATATTTCATGAAATGGTAAAAATTCATCAAATTATTTTGGTAGTATAACGATAGACAACATGGACTATGGGAAAAAATAATATGATATTATTGAGGTCTCCATTAGTAAAACAAAATTTTGGATATACACGACATATAAAAATTTCTTGAAAAGAAACCATATTTGAAATTTTGAAGACTCAGAGAATATTAGTATGTTAATGAAAAAGTTAGAATAGGATAATTACCTTACCTTGAAGAGTAACATCCTAAATCCTGGAGTGGACAACCTTTGGTCCAAAAAACACTTCAATATTGAATATAGAGAAATATAATAGACTCTTTAGGTTTTAAATGATTTTTGATCTTAAAATTGGCTACTTTAGAATGGGAAGAGTGTGTGGGTATTTATACATGAGGAGGTGTGGTGTTAGGGGGTTAAATAATATTAATTTTTTCCACTAAATAATATTAATTTTTGGTGGAATTAATTTTAAAATATATAATAGTTAATTAATGTTGTCACACTTGGTTATGGTCATAAAAAACATCAAACACCCATTTAAATTTAATTTATTTATTAAAAACATCTTTACCAATAATAATGATAATTTTTAAATATTTCATTATAATTTTGGTTTTTTCCCTTTCAATGAATCATTACTATTTTTCTTCTAAAATTTTATTTCAACCACTTTTTTATTGATTATATAATAATATATATTGTTATATTCTATTTGGGTAATATAATCATGATATATATTTTTTGGGTTGATATGTATCCATAAAATCACCACTGATGTGGATCCCACTAGATGAGTCCCATAACAAAAATTTGTCCATAATACACTCCTCTAATCTTATATTAGATTAAAATTGTGAAAGATATATTACATCATATTTTCATCGTTTAAACAAACTGTAGTAATATTTGGTTTGAAATTTATCATGGGATGAAGCACATGGGAAGTAAATGCATCACATTTCCATGAATCTTCAATTTTAGAATTATTTTCATCAATGATTCGACCATATCTACTAAAAAACACCATTTTAGAGGCTTAAATTTTAATGTTTGAAAAAAATAAATAGCGGATACATTAAATATAATACACCATTCAAAAATTCTACCATTAATGTAAAAAAATATGTTTTCAATAGGTTCATTTAATCATGATAAAATGCCTAGAATGAATAAGGTTCTTAAATGATTTTGTTATAATTTCTACAAAAAATGAAATAATTATTTCAAATTTTTTTAGTGGATGATCTATACATTGATGATAAATTCATTATTAAACGATATTAAAAAATATTATTGTTAATATAATAAAAATTCCATGCATATTGGGTATATTGGACAAAGATATTTTCATGCGACAATGTTATTTTCTATAATGAATATGCCACAAGTTCTTCAATACACATCCAAATATGATATAATTTTAATGGATAATTTATATGATGAGTAAGATCAACATTACTAAAGAAAAAATATTTAGATTTATAAAATTATTCTTCCAGAAATAAATAATATTTTTTTCACCAACATGGAACCAATGTTCAAATAATAGATAAGAATTAATGTCTTCAATGTAATATTGATAGGATCTTAATAAATTAAATTGTACATAATTAATTAAGATTTTCATATACTATATTAATTTTATATTATGATAAATTAACGATAATATAAAAAGGATATAGATTAAAAAATAGAATAGTTCTTTATCACGAATAGTTCATAACATTCATATTTTAATAAATTTATATAACATATATATATATTCAAAAAAAATTAAAGAAAAATAAAATATTATTTTTTAGCATATCCTTATAAAAATGGTTAAATTATTAATTATATTATTAGTAAAATTAATTATAAATATATTATTAAAACATTGTTGTTACAATCTTCTCCACGTAAAAAAAAATTCTCCCTCATATTTTTTTATGTATATTGAATCTTATAATATCAAATTTGAAAGAATGATTAATTATCAAATTTTCTAATATCATAATTCAAGGATGATATATTTCAATATTAATAAATGTTTTACATTGCCATTATATTTTCACAATGGTTTTGTAAAATGTAATCATTTACCAAAAATATTATCTATGAGGTTAAATATTGTTGTTCAACAAGGAATAATTGTGTATAGTTGTTCCTGAATGAGTGTTGATCCATGTGGTGTTTTCAAGTGTTTACCCTAGGTACATCTTGATAAAAAGTTCATTATTCCAATACATCTCAAATTTATGTGTTTTGAATAATCAAAAAATCCCCACTTTTATATTTATATGTTTATTAAGTGTTTCAGTTTGTCTTCATATTACACTATGTATTCAGGTATTTATCATATGCAATAACACTATCGTACAATGTTCAAGGAACATCATTAGTAATGTTTAAATAAAAATGACAGTATAATATTATATCTTATGAATCTTATAATGTCTATGAATGGACTTATTTTTAAATTAATATACCAACCCAGAATAATTTTGTGAAATGTGAATTCTAAATTTATAAAACATTATATTACATAGTTGAATTATCATATGATTTTTTGAGGACTCATTATCTTTCGAAGACAAGTTTCTTTATCTTATGGAATGATTTCTTCTTATAAACAGTATACTTTGCAGATATTCTACTAAGATATGATTATATTTATTTTCATGATTATATTTTATTATATGGTGATAATTCATTTAATTAATTTCGTGTATATGAAAATAAAATTTTATATTTGATGAAATATCTGACTACAAAAGACTGACTATGAATATGAAATTTTATAGAATGATAAAATCTCTAACATATATATTTCTAATGAAATACCATATTTGGAAGGTATTGATACATTCTCTTATTAGCATATCATATGATGACCATTTCATTGATAATTTGACCATTATGATTAATTTATTGTTATGTTAAATACAATATATATATATATATGAATTAGTTAGAAACAAACCCAAATGGTTATGTTTGTATGAAATGAAGAATTAGAAATGAAAGAAATATGGTCTCCCCTATCTAACACTGGATATGTATACATATTGCAAATCCATACACCGAGTGCTAAGATTATCTGCTACACTAGTTTCACAAAAGATCATCCTGAGCTATGCTTGATGTTTACCTTTTCTACAAAAAAACCTTCATGTATTGTCAATTGTTTCTTATGGCTGTGTGCTGTAATTGTTTGTCAAATCTTATATGTCCTCTACCTTCTTTTCACGTAATATATGTTTGTGTAAGACTATTTCTATATCTTGCAATGGGGGCTATTTTAAAGATATTTTACCATTTTATTAGGTGAAAAGTGCTTATATTTGGTAGGGAGCCCCATGTAAAAGGGTTTTATGGTGATAATCACCAAGCTAGAGGAGTTGTCCATAGGTGGAGTGGAATATGGGATTTATGTTCCCCAAAAAACGTTAAACCGATGTGTTCAATTTCCATTCTGTATATTTCTCATTTCCTTTGGATATATTATTAACAAGAAAAATTTGATGTGCATACATCAAAGAGGGTGGTACATTTTCTAAATAATATTTTAATAACACAACTCACCCACTCTTTTGATATATCCCCAGTGATGATCATGGAAACAATGGTATCAATACTTATGAATTTTTGTTTTAAAAACTATCAAAAGATGAATTCCAACGATCTATCATCAAATAGATGTTTTCGATGATAACTAAGAAGGTATGTCAGTGATCAGATCATTGTACTTAAGTGGTGATAATTATGGTTTTAGTTTGATCATTAGATCATATATAAGAAAAATATTGGTATGAAAGTCCATATAAATGTAGTTAATCCCTATGAAATTCCTAGTTGAGAGCATTAAACATGGGATATTGTAGCAAAATGATACTATGATCTAAATTAAAAATATATGAATTCCATCATCTATGGGTTAGGACTAGATGAGTTTAACAGAACCTCGCAATGTTAAATGACACATTAAATGTGGACTACTATAGAAGTGGTATATGGAGGTACTAAAATTGTGAAATCTCTTTGATATGAAACAACCAAATGTAATTTTTATTCTTTTAAAATGGGTGAGGGATAAAGTATTCTTTAACTGATGGAAGACTCGCTGAGATCACAAATAACAATACTACTATAGGAAAGACTATAAATGAACCTGAACATATGTTAATATTTCTATGAGTATTACCAAATAAGTGTAGTGTAATCCTAGTAACTCTTATAAATATAATGATGTCAATGATTTCAACATAAATATCTCATTTGACCTCTTGTGATGTATAATCATGAGATAGAAACTAAAAACTATGAGCCCAAAATAATAAAAAAGGATAATTATACCATGAAAGAGTCTACATACAATGATGACAGAAATAGTAGAATTGAACATATATCAAAATAATTTTAAGAATAATACATCTCAAGAAAATATGATTTAAATTTATAGCTTTCTCAATATTCACGAATGACCAAAAATTTTGTTAAAAATATTCAATGATTCATAAGATCCTTAGAGCATAGATAAAATGTTGAGAACATAAAAGAGTTTAGATTATATGAATTTAAACAGATAGAACACATAAAGCCTAAAATTTATAGCATGAAGACAATAATAACATTTAAAATAAATATATCAAGAATACCGGATATATAAATTCCATGAAATCCAGGAAGTCTACCCAGAGTTCTTATATAGATTTTAGTGAGTCCACATCATTAGAATAAAAAGATGAAACAACAAATTAAAAGACCAAATTGTGATTTATAGATGAAAAAGTTGAGGTACATTCTTATTACTCTTTTGAGAATTAACATAATTCATAAAATGTAGATTTCTTATATAGTGAAATAAATGAATACTACAGTATATTAGAAATTAAGTATGAAATATAGAAAAAGAAAAATAAATCTTTGTGGAATTCGTCTAATAAAGTCATTGGTGAAGAATAAAATCTGATGAAATGAGACTTCAGAATTGAAATATCAGTTGGAAACATCTACTATCTTGAATACAAAACAAGTCAAAAAGTTAATAATATATTTATTGGAGTTTATAATTTTAAAGATTCAATAAGTGTTTTTACTATAGTATAAGAATATTTTATCAAAATTCTTTGCCCAAATTAACATAGAATAGAAAAATTTGGAATTGGAAGAAAAAGTGAAAAAAATAATCCTCATAGAACATATTTTGTGTCCTATTCCAAAAAGTAATTATCATTCTAATGTTAATTGTTTTCTTTGTGGGGAAATAGGAAATTTTGAAAATATTTTTCATATGAAAATTTCTCAAATTTATGGAATTAAATAAAATATTTAATCATATTTCTAAAAATATATAGCAATTGTTTTAGGGAAAAAAGAAATTTCGGTTTCCAATATCTTTTACAGTTAACAATTCCGAACACAAAATATGTTTGCAACCAACGAACTGTGTCGTCTAAATTTGCATTGTAAGAAACATACCACATGAGGAAAAATGAGAAATAGTTTATAAACAGTGGTTGTTCAAGATTATTGAGTGGAGAGTACTCCAATTGTCATTATTTATCCATATTAAGTGGGGGATATGTCATGTTTAGATATAATGGAAAAGAAAAAATAGTTAGTATTAGAAAAATTAAAAATCCACATTCTATACATATCAATAATGTACATTATGATTAATTCTTGAAACCTAACCTGATAAGTATTTCTCAAAATTTGGATGATAGTTATTCTATAGATTTTTTAAATAATATCTTAATAGTTTTTAAAGATGAATGTTTCAGCTTTGATGAACCAAAATAAAAAAATGTTTACAAATTTGATCTTAATTCGTAGAGTATAACAAATGTAAATTTTTTAAATTCTGAAGTTGATGAATAATGGATTTGGCATAGAAGGATTGAACACTAAAATGTTCATTACATTACTTTTTTAAAAATAATTTTATATATGACATTCTTAATATTAGAATAGATAGAAACATACTATGTGATTTATTCCAAATATGAAAGCATTATAAGTCATTTTTCAATTCACTTAAATGTGTTGTTACTTCTAGAATTATTGAACTTATCCAGATGGATTTGTTCATACCAAATAGGACTACATGTCTTGCGGGTAAGTCATTTGTTTATATATTAGTTAATGATTTTTCAATTTTTACATAGGTTTAATTTTTAAGATGAAAAATTGAATCATATTGGTTTTTTTTTTAATTTCTATTATCTAGTGAAAAAATGAAAACGACATCAAAATGATGTCGTTAAGAAGTGATCACAGAAGGTAGTTTGAGAATCATGAATTAAATTCTTACTTATCTAACTATTGAATTAAACATACATATTCTTCTCCTAAGAAACATCAATAGAATGGTGTTTTTGAAAAAAAATTGGCTTTATAAGAAATTTTCAGGCCTATGTTATATGAATACCGAATCCCTAATAATTTTTTGTTGAAGTGATTAACATGGAAGGTTATATCGTTTACAAAGTATTTATAAGACTCATTTTAATGAAATCACCATTTGAGTTGTGGAAAATATAAATACCTTGGAATGACACTTTCTTAGGTTTTGGAATCAATGTTTACATCATTAACACCTAGGATAATATTAGAATCTTTTATCCAAAGGATGATGAAGGTATATTCTTAGGATACTCGACTATATCTAATTATTAGAGAGTTTTTGATAAAAGGTCAAGGACTGTTGATGAATCAGATCATGGGAAATATAATTAAATTAATCCTTTTCGTCACAAAATGAATGAAATTAAAGATCATAATGACTCAATCAAAAACATGAGACCTAAATCGTTCCCTCATGACAACATGGATGTTGATTTTGAAATATATTAATTTAAATCAGATATATTAAGGAAATACATAGAAGAACTTGAAATCATGTTTCCTATAACCCCTAGAAACCATAAAGACTATATTATAGAAATTGATATACGAATCCTAGATAAAGGTGTAAGATCCAGAAAAAATGTAGTTAACAATGTATAATTATCTTCTTTTATATCCCAATTATATTCTAAATCCATAGAATATTCCTTAGAAAATGAAATTTTGTTTTTATTAATAAAAAATTATGTATATAAATTTAATTGAAATAAATTATTGGAATTAGTTTAAGGACCCTAGAGCCATCCTAAAATTTTAACAAAACATGATTTTGGAAATATGAAAGATTAAAATGGTGTAATAACAAGAAATAAAGATAGATTGATTTCCAATGGATAAAATCAAGAATACGGAAATATTTGGAACAAAACATTCACCATTTTGCTAGATTATAAGCAAAAAGTATCTATCTAGAATATTTACCTTATATGGATATTAAATTATCTCAAATGGATATAAAATATGCATTTTTAAATGGGTTTTAATTGGAGGAGGTTTCTGTAGAACAAAATGATGTTTTTGGAAATCCTCATTATCATAATTCTGAATTTAAGCATACAAATTCAATATATAGATATAAAAAAGACCTAATAAAATGGTATGAAAGATTATGTTCTTTTATTTTATCTAATTATTTTATAGTAGGAGCACCAGATCCTACCATATTTAACAAAACATTATTTTTTTATCTTTTACTAGTAAAATTATATATATAGTTGATTTTATTTTCCGACAAACAAATCAAAATATATGGAATTATTTTTTAAAACATATGAAAAATAAGTTCAAAATTATCATTATAGGAGAAATAATTTTTTTATAGGATTTCAATTTTAGAAAAAAAAATTCAATTTTTTTTTAAAAAACAAAATATATACATTACTTACTTAATATATTTGGAATTGCAAATATGAAGACATACTCAACTCATATGATTTCTAATATCAAACCGGAATCAGATGAAACTGAAAATCCAGTTTATAATAAGTTGTATAGTGTAATAATTGGTTGTCTGTTATACATTACTGTGAGTAGACCATACATTATGTTTTTGGGGTTTCTTTGTGTGATATTTCAATATAATATAAAACAATCACATTTAAATTACGAAAAATAGATTTTAATTTATTTAAAAGTTAACGTGCCTATTTATATTCATTATCGAAAAACCTATTATCTTAATTTGATTTCATACATAGTCACTAAATTATCTAGATATAGGTTATATCAGAAAATTTCCTTAAGAACATATCATTTTCTTGGTAAATCCCTTGTGTCTTGGTCTTGTAAAAATCAATTTTTTGCAATATCAACTACTAAAATTGAATATATTTCCAAAGGATGATTTTTCCATTTGTTATATCGAAGAAACGTACCTTAATGGATTATGGCATTATTTTTTATCATATTGCTATCAACATCTCAATGAATTCCAAAATCCATTCAAGAACAAATAACACTGACATAAGATGTCATTTTTAATGTAAATTAAAAAAAAGAAATATCACTTTAGAATTTCATGGAATCAAAAATAGTAGATTTATTTTTTAATCATCTGTCTATAGATTGATTTTGTTTTATTAAATCTAAATTTGGTATGATTAATTTTGCAAGGTAATTTTATTATATATTTATATAGTAGGAATTTTATTTTATATATTTAAAAATATCTATGTCCAGCCATTTCGAGTAATAGTCACTTCTCATAGGCTACATCCTCTAAATTTCATAATAATTACACTAAAATTACCATGATACCTCTCAATTATCTCAATAAAAAATGAGATTGAATATGAACTCTATGCATGAAAATGACCAACAACCCATTTGAACACTTTTTTCTCTTTGATTGCAACCTTATTAACCTACCCATCTCAAACATATAATCCCTCAAACTTGTGGAAATGGGAAAAAATATAGTTTCTGATGTTAGTTCATCTAAATGAATGAAATAAAAAATGATATGAAGATAATTTTTTAGTGGAAGAGCCATCGATTTCAAATGGTTATACAATACTGATATAATGTTTAAAATGGTAATAAATCATCATTGATGGGAATAATTTTTTGATTCATCACAAACACAAATAGTTTTTTAGAATGAAGATCATGTCTTTTATGAGTCTGTGATATTCTACTTTGGTAAAGTTGAAGATATAGTCACTACAACTTTCAACAGAAAAGATCTTTCTCTAACATCAATTAAACTTATAGAAGCATTGAAAGTTCCCCATGAATGGTATCTATTAATTTACACCACTCTATATTTTATAGGTGGTTTTAATCCAACAAAAATCATGAAATATCTATATCGAAAATATATTGTTGAGAATATGAATGTCAAGACCCTGGAACCTGAAAGTAAACAACATGTCAAATTTATTCGGTCCATAATCACCCAATGAAATGGTGATTTGATAAAAATAATTTTTCATGATGTTTCGTTGCTTTATCTATTTATGCATAAAAACCCTATTAACATGGATTGACAAATAATATGACATTTGTTCCACATTTAAAGTTTTTCACTAGTATTCTATACTTATGGATGAATTATTACGCTATTCTTTAGAAATGTTGGAGTTATCCCGATTTACAATAATTCAACGCAATGTAGTTGATTTAAAACAATGAATCTGAGTGTTTTAGGGATTGATCGCCTATATTGGTATCCCTCGATCTCTGTGGGAATCGGTGCAGGCTCTAGTCCTACCAGATTCTGACACTGTACATATTATGCACACGGCAATTCAAAGCCATTGCTAAGCATGGGAGTGTGGAGCACACATGGGATTAGTCGGGGCCCACTGATGGGAGTTGGTGTTAGCAACCAACGTTTTGGATATCCAAGTAGTACACGATAGTTTTAAAAAATGTTCCCTAAGGGAATTGGTGCGGGAACGAGTCCTACCAGACTCGGGCACTGTGCGTATTAGGCATATGGCGATTCAAATCCATTGATTATGTGGGGAGTGTGGAGCGCACTTGTGCTTGGTCAGGGGCCCCCACTGGGAGTCAGTGTTAGCAATCCACATTTTTACACATGATCCTTAGGCCAGTTTGTGAGGAAATCTTATGTGAATCCCTGAGTCCCAGGTTCAAAACCAGGAGGTGGCATAATTCTAGGGTACTGTAGCAGGTATTGTAGAATGTACTATGACAACCCTTCATTTTTATTTCACACTTAAACATGATTTATTACTTAAAATTCATTTGATACAATATATAAGATCTAGATGTCTACTGTATTTGGGGATAATGATCATTACATAGCAACATAAAACATGAAATAAAACATCTTTATTAAAAACATCATTTACATGATCACTACATTCCCTCGTACTTAGCATTGCATGGGATAACCCGAGGACATGTATAAGAAAAGGGTGAGCTATAAGGACCAGTAATGGAATAATCCTGGAATAAAATGATGAATAAAATACAGGTTAGACAATAGGAATGTCTATAGATCACAAGATAAGCATAAACATAAAGGAATGAAAAATCCTGAAAATCTTAACATGGAAATGTGGCAACCACACATAACATAGAATTAGCATGAGCTAATGTTCATTGCACACGGAGCATGAGTAAACCATCATTGCACATGAAGCACGAGTAAACCCTCGTTGCACATGAATTAGCATGAGTAAACACCAATTTCACATGATGTTCCATGATACTATACTTTACCCAATTCATTAGAGAACTATAAGGGTGCACCCTTCTCAATCATTTTATTTCATGCATAAGTGTGCCACAGGGATCATATTACAAGGATTCTGAAAAAATCATAATTTATTACATGATAAAGGAATGTGGAATTTTTAAATGAAACATTATAATCTATAATTAAATGTTCGTAAAGTTGAATAACCTTAATAGATAATTGGTCATGGTATTCTCTACACAATTACATTAGTTGGGAAAATCGATGCAATTTCAGCAGTGTAACGATGTGACATAAGAATTAAAAATAATTGTTGATAAGAGAGAATTGGGTATATCAGCATATTTACATGAAAGGGATAGTATGGAAGTCATATAGATACATATCCCACCTTATTTAATGGAATTTAGAATCATTATACAAAATTATTTCTTGAATGTAAGTGAGGAGAGATAAATTCCATTCGGAATTTTGGAATAGTAACTGGTGTACATGCGAGGAATTTATTTAGAGAGAAAGGGGTATCTCATAATTATAACATAAAGAGGGAGGTATTAGGGAGGTGAAAAACCATACCCCAACATTTATAAATTAAATTAAAAGGGCATAAGAACATTAAGAAAATTGGACAAAATGAGAAAAGAAGAAAACCCTTACATGGAAGTGTGCATCCAAAGGCTTGACAGAGGATTTAGAGAGTCTTATTTAGAGCATGGGGAACCTTGGTAGGATTCTTTAGAGAGGAGGGAAGAGGATGGACGAACTTAAAAGGCGTTGAGTGAGGAGGAAGTGGGATCTTGGATGGGTTTATATAGGAATAGAGAAGGAATTGTTTGTTTTTTAGGTTTGGGAGACCTCACAATAATCTAATCAAAACCACAAACCAAACCATGCTTTTTCCCATGTTTTCTACAAATTGGGAGTGGAAAACAATATTTTATATTGTAAATTTCCAAAATTCTTAAAATAATGGGTCTGCCTATTTGGAGGTGAGTCACACTCTAAATAAAAACAACTTAAAAACGCAAAATGTTTAATAACTCTTGAAGGGTCCACTAGAGATTTGTAAAATAAATCAAACAAACCCAAAATCACATTATATTAATGGTAAAAAATATATTAGCCGAATATAAAGTTGATAGTGTTTTATTACATCATTATTGGGTCATTATTATGTCATAAAATAGATTATATATTTAAACGGTATTTAATTATTACCCAAAAAATTTTACTATCTCAAGAAATTATGAAAAATTCTCTATTGGATAATTTCAAAATCCTGATTCCATAAATAATATTCATTTTATCTAAATAATTTTATAAATATAGTAATTTTTACTTTTTAAAATATAAACCGACATTTGTCGAAAATTCATGGCTTTTGAAAAAAATGGCTTTCAAACCTTAATAAAAATTACAATTGTATTCATAATATTATACAGTAATTTCTATTTAATAAAACATTATTTAATAACAATAATAATATTTTATTAAAATATTATTTAATTCAGAAATCCATTAATTCATCAAAATAGATTACTTATTTGAACATCAAATCAAAATGTTATCTGTGCTTTGAAAACATTTTACAACGTAACAAAAATAACATGAAAGTATATTCATTATTATATACAAAAATAATGTATATAACCATAGTGATAAGGTCCTGATAAATAACCCCTTAAAATACACACATATGACCGAAGGGTGAGGTGTGTGATGGTGACAAAATATTTGGGTGTCTTAGATAAAATCGCTTGAGAGGTAATCTCTATCAACATCCACTTCTCCCGTATATGATTCTGCTTAAGCTCAACATGTTCAATCTCCGCATGAGCTTAGTCAAGAGCAAAGCCCAATGATGCCACCTCTTTTCCAATCTATGAAAAATGTGCTTCATATGGGGCATGTCTACTGGATGAGACCATCGATTCCTCTGTCTGAGTAAATTGGATATGTTAAATACCTATATTTATACTAATCATGTGATCACAATTCAAGGTATATATTAGCAATAGTTACAATTATTTACAGTATTTTAAAATCAAAAAACATAAAACCAATGATGTTGACATTTTATATAAACATTTTACATAAAGAGGCATTTAATTAGATCAAGATGGATTTCCATTAATGAAATTTTGTGTGGTTACAATCCTTCACCCTTAAGAAATTTCTCCCATGAAATTTCTTTTTCCCACACTAAAACATATTTGGATAACTCTACATAAACATTTTCTATGATTCCAACATCACTTCTTTAAACATGGGGTTTCTTCACAACACCTTGATGAGGGGAATTGTTTTATTTGATAGAAATTTTTCTCTATGATCTAGGATCCTCACTGGTTTCTCATCATAAGAAATATCATCCTCCAACTATACCACCTTTGATGAGAGTACATGTGAATGGTGTAGTATGTGATTTATTAAGAGGGATACATGAAAAACATCATGTACATTGTCCATGGTAGGTGGAGGTGTTATTCGATAGGCCACAACCCCGACATGATCATGATTCTCAAAGGGGACGATGTACCGTGGACATAACATCCCTTTATTTCCAAGCCTCATGAACTTATTCCACTGAGATATGGGTAAAATACCAGGTCTCTAACATCAAACTCAAGTTATCATTGATAGTTATATTTATAACTCTTTTTTAGACTCTGGGATACCTTGATATGTAGCTGAATGGTTATCACCTTATCCACCATTTCTTTTACCATTTCTAGTCCAGGCTGCTTACGCTTACAGAACATATCCCAACACGCTAGTGTTCTGCACCTTTTCCTATAAAGGGATTCATATGGTGCCATTTGGATTCTCAAGTGTAAACTGTTATTATAAGAGAACTCAACCATATGAAAATTTTGATCCCATCCTCCTTTAATGTACATTGACCATGCTTTCAACATATCATCATGTTTTTGGATATTCTGCTCGGATTGGCCTTCAGTTTGAGGATGATAAGCCGTACTGAAGTTCAGTTCAGTATTCAGAGAATGATGAAGACTCTTCTAGATCATAGCGGTGAATCATGTATCTCGATCGAACACAATATATAGTGGTACTAAATGTATCCATACCACTTCACTGATATATATTCGTTCCTTTTGATCCAATGATAAATTCTCCTGAATAGAAATTAAGTGCACAACCTTTGTAAGATGATCCACAACAACCCAGATTTCATTGATGCCTTTGGGATTCATTGGAAGTCTGGTGAAAAAGTCCCTAGTGATTTTCTCCCATTTCCATTCTGGTAAGGGAACTGTTTGCATCATCCACATAGACTTCTGCCGCTCTACCTTCACTTTATGACACACTAGAAACTTTGATGTAAATTCAGCGATATCCTTCTTCATATTATCCCACCAATAATGCTCTCAGATATCTCGATACATCATTGTGTTTACTGGGTGAATAGAGATATTTGAACTATGTGCATCATCTAAACGTTAATTCTTCAGCTCCAGACATGATGGAACACATAGTCTTTTCCCAAGTCTCACAATTCATTCTTCATTAACAGTGAACACCGATGATTTATTTTTTTCCAAATCTTACACTTTTTTTTGAATTCTTACATCATCCTTTGGAGCATCCTTTCCCCTTTACAAAAGTAACGGTTGAGGAATAATTTGTGAATGGATTGTTGATGTTACCTTATTTATGATTTTAATGTCCATATTCATCAAATATAAGAAGATTGGATCATTTTCAATTCTCATCAATGATAGAATCACTGGGGAATTTCTACATAGGGAAACCTCCACCTTGTTTTCTTTCCCAGGGTGGTAATGGATTGAGTAGTCATAGTATTTGATTAGATCTAACTAACTTCATTGGATCATGTTCAACTCTTTCTTTGTGAATATATACTTTAGGATTTTGTGGTACATATATATTTCACACTTCTCCCCAAAGAGAAAATGCCACACAATTTTCAAAGTGATTATCACTACGGCCCACTCGAGGTCATGTGTTGGATAGTTCTGTTAATGAAAACTCAATTTCCTTGAAGCAAAGGCAATAAATTTGTCATTTTCCATCAACACACATCCCTGGCCCTTCTACGAAGCATCACTGAATACAACAGAATGTTATCCACTTGGGGGTAAAGTGAGCACTAACATAGTGATAAGCCTCCTTTTTAACTCCTTGATGCTTTCTTCGCATTCATCACTCCAATAAAACATTACTCCCTTCCGAGTTAGATTGGTAAGAGGGCTGGAGAATTCGGATTTATTTATCACAAATCGTCGATAATATCCTATTATCCCCAAGAAGCTACGAATATCCGTTACCAATGTTGTCCTCAACCATCCCTTAATTGCATCTGTTTTAGATTTATCCATAGACATCACATTTCTAGTTATGATATAGCCCATGAATGAGAACTCCAGCAATCATAACTCAAACTTGTTGTTCTTTTTATAGAGCTTCTCCTGCCGCAAGATCTCTAGTACAGTTTTTTGATTATCCTCATGATCCTCCATGGTGTTGGAGTATATCAGAATATCTTTTATAAAGAATACCACAAATTTGACGATGTAATATCTAAAAAATATATTCATCAAGTCTATGACGATTTCTAGAGCATTAGTGAGTCCGAAAGACATTACTATTAATTCATAGTTCTCGTATCATGTACGAAAAGCATTCATGGTGATTTCTTCCTTCTTCACCCTTACATGATAATATCCTGACAACAAATCAACATTGGAGAAGTATTTTTCACCACACAGCTGATCAAACAAGTCATCTATTCGTGGGATAGGATACATGTCCTTCATCTTGATTTTGTTAAGCTCACTATAATTGATGAAAAGTAGCATTGGACCATCCTTTTTTAGGATGGAGAAGACCAGTACACCCCAGGGTGAAGCACTTGGGCGTATAAACCCTTTATTAAGATTCTCTTATAGTTGTTTCTTAATCTTCTCAAACTCCACAACATCCATTCTATACATAGTCTTGAATATTGGAAAAACCCCAATTATATGATCAAATTATAATTCAATATCTCTTCTTGGAGAAAGACTAGTAAATTCCTCTGGAAACACTTCAGTGAATTCCCTCACAATATACATGACTTCTAGGATGGTTGCCTCGTTAGACACAATCATATAATCCACATACACGTTCTCATAAGGTATTTATATCCATGCTTGAGATGATGGAGATAAAGAAAATTCATCTACCACCTTTCACTTGTAATGAAGCGGGGGTTGATTCTCCACATGGATAGTGATTTCCATGTCACGACACTTTATGATGGCTCTATATAAAGAAATCCAATCTATAACAATAATTTAATCAAATTCCACTAGAGGGTGTATGACGAGGTTCAACGGGAAGTTTAATCCACAAATTAGGACAGTGGAGGAGTCATATTCATGGGATGCAGTGATTGACCCATTTGTCGTACTCACTGACATCTTCATATCCATGATATGTGGTGGTGTTGGGATTGTTCTACTAAACATTCGATATTTAAAAGACTTCATAGAACCTGAATCAAAATGGCCGTTTCCTATTCTTAAATGAATAATTAGTGTGCCTGTCACCACTTTATTATCGAGGTTCACTTCATTAGTAGTGATGGAAAAAGCATTCCCTTGATGCCTTGGTGGTTTATGGTTTCCCCTGAAACCCCTTTTCTTAGGGTAGGGATTTTTAAGATGCCCTGGTTTTTTGCAGTTTTACCAATGAACCATGCATTGTGGATCGAAAGGAGTGTTCCTCTCCTCTGTCGCAGCTGTGGGACTTTCTTTCCAACAGCTAACAACCTACTTCCCTTCTCTTCCACACAAAAAACATTTCCTTGTACCCTTCAGGCAATTTCCTGGGTGTTTCTTTCCGCACCTATGGAAAGTGGGGTCCTGGATCGTTTTAGCACCGTTGGATTTACACATCAGATTGTTAGAATTTTATCCCTCCTTAAACATCTTATCGCCATGATACCCATAAGATTCTTAGATCACCAATTCGACCATGAGGGCATGTCAGACAATTTACTCATAGCTGTTGATGTCATAGATCACCAACGCTTTCTGTATGCTAGGTTTCAGCCCACCAAAAAGCATTCAACCTTTCATTCAGGGGTAACGACAATTCCAGACATGTATCCGGCAAGCCTTGTTATATTTTCGTTATACACTCTGACAGATTCGTCATATTTTTTCATGCGGGCAAGGACTTACCTTTCCATCTTAAGCTAGAGGGTGCGCTGAAAATATTTATCGAAAAATCTTCTTTAAAAAATCCTTCCATTCCAAAACCTTTACCTCCTCCTCAGTCCTCGTATTTTTGATCAATGACTAAAATTGATCTAAATCACCCTCCATATGATAAGAATATAGGAGAACCATCTCTTTTTCAGTACATTAATGGATGGATATGATCTTTAAAATGGAGTTGGTCTATTTTTCAGCAATCGAGGGATCAAATTATCCATTAAAAGTATGAGGCATATGTCTCATGAAGCTCTTGATAGAAACTTGTTCTTTATTAGGGGGGTTGAGCATTCTTCATGACCCATGTTTCTATCCTAATATTTAGTTATCTGAGAGAGATGTGTGACATAGTTCAAAATTCTCGCTCCAATTGGATTGAGCATCTCATTAGTAAAGTTATTACATTGATCTTCACATTATTTGTTAGCACGAGTCCTACACTTACCAGCCATTGGCTAGAATAAAATAAATGTTAGGGGTAACACATAAAGGGTAATACAAGGACACAACTGATGACTTTTAAGTATGTTTTATTTCAATAACATATGAATATATTGGCTTCAGTCTATGTTATCCACGATCTTCTTTCTAACATATATTCTTACGGAATTTTTTTAATCCCTTAATAATCGTTCATATTGAGTTTGTAAATTTATCAAAAAAACATATCCACTGGTAGTGATGTATCCAAGAGTTTATTAATGCCCATTTTCGTTCCCCAATTCCCGTTCGAGTCTTGCTCAAAACAGTGTTTTTGTGTTTTAACACTAGTACAATTCTGTGCCAGAGCCCCCTCTACCTGCTCGTATCCAGACAAGGATGTATTTTATTGATAAACAACTTACTCAATACCCACCAATTTTAGGGATGTTTTTTATATTCTCAGTCTTGTATCTAAATATTTACTAGTGTTTTCTAATCCTATTCCCCAAAATAACTAAACATATCCTCTAATACCAACTATGACAACCCTACTTTTTATTTTTCACACAAACATGATTTATTAAATAAACTTCATTTGATACAACATAAAAGATCAATTTTTCCAGTTTATTTGGGGATTAGGATCATTACATAACAAATAAAAACATGAAATACAAAATCATTATTGAAAACATCCTTTACAAGACCACTACATTCCATCGTACATCCTATTGAATCAGATAACCCAAGGACATGCATAAGAAAATAGTGAGCTTTAAAGATCAATAAGGGTATAATCATGGAATAGAATGAGTAATATAATACATGTTATACAATAGGAATATCAAAATATAACAAGAGATGCATAAACATAAAGGCATGATAATGCGTGACAATCATAACACGAAAATGTGGCAATAACACTTAATAGGGAAATAGCATGAGCCAAGGCACATTGCACATGAAGCAAGAGTAAACCCTAATTGAACATGAGGAACAAGTAAACCTTCATTTCACTTCAATTATCATGTGTAAACACCCATTTAACATGATGTATCATGATACTATACTTTACCCAATGCATTGGAGCGCTATAAGGGTGCACCCTTCTTAAATAATTCATTTTATGCATAAGTGTGCAAAATTGATCCTGTAACATGGATTCATAAAACATAATTATTTATTCCATGATAAATGAATATATATTTCATACATGAATCTTTATAATCAATAAGAAAATGTTCGTAATGGTGAATACCCTTGATAGAGAAATTTGCATGGTATTCACTACAGAATGACATTGGCTTGGAAAATCTGTACAATTTTGGCATCGTAACGGCATGACGTAAAAATTCATAAAACTGGTTGATGACAGAGAAAGGCTTGCCTCATAATATGTACATTAAATAAACAGTAATAGTGTCATATAGATACATATCCCTATAATATTAATGGAATTTATATTCATGATACAAAAGAATTGCTTTAATTTGTGTGAGGAGAGATAAATGCCTTTCAAAATTTTGGCATAGTAACGGGTGTACATGGGATGCATTTTTTGTGAGAGAAAGGAGTCTATAATAATTAAAAAATAAAGAGTGAAGTATGGGGTATGTTAAAAACCATACTCAAACATTTATATTTGAAATTAAAAGGACATATCAACATTTTGAAAATTGGACAAAAATGAGAAAGAAAGAAAACCCCTTACATGGATTTGTTTTTCAAAGACCTAAGAGAGGCTTGAGAGAGGATTTGTGGGAGCTTGGGGAACCTTGGGAGGATTCTAGAGAGAAGAGGTCAGAGGCTGGACAAACACCAAAGGCTTTGAGTGAGATGGAAGTGGGAGCATATGTGGGTTTATTTAGGAAATGAGAGGGAATTGTTTATTATTTAGGTTTGGGACACCTCACATTAAACTAATCAAATCCACAATCCACCCAATGGTTTTCTCCAAAGGATAGTGGAAATAATATTTTATATGGAAAATGTCTGAACTTCTTAAAATTATGGGATTTCTTATGTGGATGTGAGTCACACTCCCAATGAATCCAATTTAAAAAGACAAAATGTTTAATAAGTCTTGAAGGGTCAACTAATGCTTTGTAAAATAAATAATAACACAAAATCACATTATATTAATGTCAAAACATATTACATACGCACATAAAGTTTATAGTGTTTTATTACATCACTATTGGGTCATTATAATGTCATAAAACACAATATATATTTAAACGGTATTAAATTTTAACCCAAAAAAATTTACTATCTCATAAAATTATGAAAAATTCATTGTTGGATAATTTTTACATCTTAATTCTATAAATAATATTCATTTTATCTAAATAATTTTATAAATATTTTATTTTTCACTTTTAAAATAAAAACTGTCATTTATAAAAAATTCATGGTTTTTGACAAAAATGTCTTTCAAACCGTAAGAAAAATTAAAAATTGCATTAAAAAAATACATGATCATTTATATTTAATAAAAAATAATTAATAAAAATAATAATATTTTATTACAAAATAATTTAATTCAAAAATCCACTACTTCATCAAAATTGATTTCTTAGTTGAACATTAACAAAAAATTCTATTTGTTCTTTAAAAACTATTTACAAGGTAAGAAAAATAACTTGAAAGTATATTCATTATTATATAGAACAAAAAATGTACATAATCATAGTGCTAAAGTCTTTTTAAATAACCCCTTAAAATGATTTCATAAGACCAAAGGGTGGGGTGTGCGATATTGATAGACTCTTTGTGTGGCTCAGAAAACATTGCACAGGTTGTAATCTCTATCAACTTAAACTTCTCTCGTAGGCGGTTCTGCTCAAGCTTAACGTATTCAAGCTTGGCATGATCTAAGTCAAGAGGGATGCCCAATGACGCCACCCCCATTTAGAGCTTTGACAAATGGGATTTGTATGGGGCACGTCTACTAGATGAGGCCATCACTTACTTTGTTTAAGTAAAATGGATTTGTTAAAGTCCTATATTTATACTAATCATTTGATCACTGTTCAATGGAAATATTAGAAACGGTCACAATTCATAAAAATATTTTAAAATTAAAATAATTAAAACCAAAGAAGATGACACTTTATATAAACATTTTACATAAAGAGAAATTTAGTTAAATCAAGAGGGATTTCCATTAATGAATGTTTGGGGCGTTATAGGTACTATGTGGGTACTGTAGCAGGCACTATAGTAGGTAATGTTCGGTACTATAGTAGTAAGAACTATTCACCTTGGGACATAGGTTTGGGCTTGGAGTAATTAAGGCTTTCAAGACACCATTATTTTATTTGGGCCACCTCATGGCCTTCAGGTCACATGATCAGTGTAGTTTAACCAGACAGACTATATAAAAAAATAGCAGCCCCAAATGGGGATTAAGAGAATGTGCACTCACCATAGAAGAACCATATGAAATTGGAATAATGAGAATGAATGACTACGCTATCAGGACCATCATTTGATTTCATGAGAAGCCTAGTCAAGAATCCATGCAAAGTTGTAGAGCTACTATCTTTTTTGAGAAGATGGGGAGGGGTAGTACTGTATAGTTATATTCTGGTTGAATTCACTATGACCATCGGGACATGTAGTCTCTTAATCCTATGGGCCATAAAATCTATAAGACTATGGTACTAGAAAGGTCCCCCTTCATCCCTTGAAAGGGAGTTTTTAAAAATCAATAAAAATTAAGCCCTTCGGGTCATTTGGGTTTATAGTTTGATGCCTGAAATGTACCCTGCTTAGACTTAGTAGGATTGTTCCATTTTGGATAAATCACTAGTAGTTGAAGAAGGATCTTATCATCAGACTGAGAGAAGACAAATACTTAATAAATAAGAATAAACTCTTAATTTTAAATGATATTTAGGATTGGTATTCCAACAAGTCCTCATGTCATTGACCAAGAAATCACACATCATATTCCTACCTCTGCACCTGTTTAAAAATAAAATGAATGGAAAACAATATATATCAACCAGGAATTTTTTATTGGTAAAGAAAAGACCATATATATATGGACATGTATTTATCCTCTTCATGTTCACTATCACCCTCATGAAATGGAATGAATGAATGAAGAAAGATCCCGAAAAATAGTCTTAGAAGAATCATGCCATTAGGATGTCATAGAAAATGTCACCAGAAATATATCTTTTAAAGAAAAATATCAATAAGTTCACTAAGAAATGCATTCTCCTATCCCTCAGGGTACTCTGAATAAAGACCATTAAAGAAATTAAATGACCATTTCAATGTTATCCACTGATATAAAGATCATAACATCTCAAGTTTGTAGATCACATCATCAAGGAAGATCTCTATGAGAACGAATGGATTTTAAAGATGAATTCGAGATAATATACTATTGAAATGGTATGTTTTAGAAAAATG
The DNA here is from genome assembly GCA_963277665.1 of Viscum album. Classification (NCBI taxonomy): domain Eukaryota; kingdom Viridiplantae; phylum Streptophyta; class Magnoliopsida; order Santalales; family Viscaceae; genus Viscum; species Viscum album. Next base: position 158,480,874 of record OY728138.1, read on the forward strand.
TCCAGAATGACCTACTACAACAATCATATTTAGTTTATAAGTTCATCCAAAAAAATTGGAACTATCTCAAGCTATTGACTCTATTTTTAATGCTATCGACTCAATTCATCATCAGTTTGTGACAAGAGAAGTGTGTCAAAATATTCACAAAATTGTTTTTTGAGGATATTAGATGATTTTCGGCTACATTAATGGAAATCATTGGAGCAGTAGATAAATCCACTCTAGAGTGATGATATATGCTTTGTAAAAGGATTACTGAATCTCAAGAACACTCTATTGAAGTTAATAATGGAATAAGATTCATCATTAAAATTTAGAAAGGCTATCTAGATCCTTTAGGAATAATTGTGGGGGAAATTTAGATGAAAATTGATGATCTTCATCGAGTAGAGATGAAAAAACACAAGAAAAGTTTCTTAGATGATTAAATAATGGACGTTAATGATTTTTTAGAATCCTATGATATATATGATCACTTAAAGGAAAAGAAAATTACATCTATCATGAAGATGTCAGATAATATGATGATATTTTTAAAGAATCTGATATATAGTTGTGTAATGAAAGGAGACATCCAAAATTATATTGTAAATTTCTCTCATCATATTTGGAATGGACATAAAATAATTATAGACTACCAGAAGAATGAATTGGTGAGAATAATTTATTCTTAAGTGGAATAACTTTTCAAATACATTAGAGGAGTCTTCCAAGACCCCAAATTTATAATCATTATTCATATGGGTCTAAGTGACTGGAAGATACCTTCTATCCATCTGTGGATCAATATAGGGAATGTAAAAGGATTGTAATAGATAAATATTCATTCTTACTAGAACCATTAATTAAACTAACATTTATTCATGTAGAAAACATTAAAATGGTGAGGGAAAAACATGTTACCCATAACATTCAATCAACACCAGTCATGGTTTCTCATGATGATCATGTTGGTCATGAAGTATCCTCATTTAAATTAGAATATATTATTTTTGTGATGACTAATTATTCTCTTCCTTTATCTTCATTAACTCATGAAAAATGCATCTCATTCAAGAATCCCACTCCTAAAATTGCCTTAGCAGAAATGTTGATTCTCTTCCTTTGTGAGGATCATGATTTTGGTGCCTGATGGTTGGGCCTTTATAATACATTTGAATAATTCCCATGATTTTATGGTATTTAAATATCTGAATCAATTTAATATAATATTTCATTTATATTTTTATCAATACTTTATTATTTCTCATCCATTACTTTATTATAACATTTATTTGATTCTTTTCATTTTTAATTATTTATTTTACCTAGATTGTTTTTTTGAATCATAATTTATCTTCTCTTAGTAAATATTTATTATTTTTATTCTCAAATTTTTGTGTTTCATTATGAACTACTCTGTCTTCCAAAGATATGTTTTATAAATGATATCAATGTACAATATGAAATGTTTTCCATCTTAAAAATATTTTTTATATCACAAAAATGGGAATAAGAAAATAAAAAATGAAAATTGTAATTATATTAAAAAAATATTTCTTATTTCTGAATTATTTTTTTCAGAAAAAAAATGATATTCCATTCGCAAAATTTTTATAAAAATTTGGAAATATTTTTCTTACATCTATTGGGTATTATAATAATCAATAGGGGACATTTTTATAATTTCAATTATTCCAATACATGACCACTTTAGTGATGTGATGATTCAAAAAATCCCATTATTTGTTCTGAAGAGTTTATTATGTGTTTCATATTGTATTCCTGTTGTGCTCTATTTTTATGTATTTATCCTATCAAATAATATTGTATTATGATGATCAAGTAATATCATTATTTACAAAGAAATAGAAATGACAACTTAAGGATTTATCTGTGTGGTTTGTAGGTATATGAATAGAAATATTCAATTGAAGAATACTTATAACTAGAAGAAGTTAAAGAAAAGTTAATGCTACATTAGGTAAAAGTTATCATAAACTAGTGAATTGAGAAAGTATTTTCTGAAGACTGATTATCTTATGAATACTAGTTTCTTGAACTTATGGAAAGATATCAGTGAATGACCAATATTCTTAGCTGATATCATATGAAGATAAGATATTATAGAAGTTAAAGATTATCTTTCTTAATATCATGATAAGTCATTTCATACTATTGGGTATATAAAAAGAAGATTACATATTTAAGGAAATATCAAACTCTAATAGACATTCCATGAATTGGAAATTTTAGAGAACGAGAAACTATCTCACATTGGGGTCACTAAAGTAATTACTTATTTCGAATGAATGGATACATACAATTATTATCCTATCTTATCCGGATAACTATATAGATCATTTGATCATTAGGATTATCCTATGATTATGTTAATAATAGAATATATAAAGAAGAGTTGGAAACAAAAAAAAAGAATGTTGGTATCAAATGAAGAATGTGAATGGAATAAAATAATGATTCCTGTGTATAACACTAGAGATATGTAAATATTGAAAATATATACATCAATTGACAATATTTTATTCTCCATTAGTTTTGTAGATGATCATCCTGAGCTACTCTTGAATATTATTTTTTCTCATGATGAATCCTAATCTACTATTAGTTGCTGATTGAGACTATGCAATGCAATCGTTCCTAAACTCTATCATCTTTATTACATTTTTTACACTCAGTATACGACTGAGTAAAACTAGGGATAAGTCTTTTAATGGGAAATACTATTTTAAATCTCTTGGTCTATTATATTAATTGACAATTACTTGTTCTATATTGGGATCCCTCATTAAAAGGATTGTATAGAATAACTCACCAATATCAGGGAGTAGAGCACTGGTAGAGTGTACAAGGGGATTTCTATTCCCCTAACCACTATAAACCTCCATGTTTAATTTCCTATCTAAATATTTTATATTTCTGCTACATATAATCTTATGAAATAAAATTGGACATGAATACATTGAAGATGGTGTCACATTTTGTAGAAAATCATTTAATAACACTATTCACCTCCTCTTGACTTTTCTAGTCAGTTATTATGAGGGAAAACACATATATGCTAGATCCAAAGGGATTTATAGTATCCAGATAATTATGTGTTATATTGGATACCACTTACATATTACACACAAAAATGAAAGGATTTTTTCTTATATATAGGTTTAACCATTAGGTTTTTTCTATTGTTTTTAATTATATTTCCCACAAATAACTATACTATAATTTGATAGAAACTATTGTGACCCTAATTTTTATTTTGGAAATAACTTATTTCATGTTATGATAGTTATCAATAATAATGATTTTTTGGGGTTTAGTGTCTTGGAAATAAGAGCATAATACATGAAAACACATAAACACAAAAATAATTACATCTTTCTAGACACCTGTATAAGTTCTTCTTAGATTACTCTTACAACATTGTATATCTTAAGAATATACATCAATGAAAGGGGTGAGATTAATTTCCAAAAAGGGAATAAATAATGAAATTTTGTGGGAAATAGACATAGAAATATGGAATGATCATTTATATAAGAGGAATATCATAATTTAAAGAACATGAACCATAACTTGAAATTTTTTGTAAAACATCAAAATGGGACATTCATAATAATATCACGAATCATTAGAAAAAAAGTATAATAAATCATAATCACCGTGGATTTTGACCGAGGTATCATAAAACACTACAATGTCCTGAGTATGAGTTATCATAACCCAATGCATTGAACAACGATCAGGGAGAACCCTTCATATTACTATTGTTGTTCACCAAGGTATTGTAAAAATTACAGTGGCATGTTTTAGGGGTATCATAACCCAATGTATTGGAGGGAAATCATTTTAAAAAATTTATATTACCATGGTATTTTATCATGGTATCATCAATCATTATTATGGAATGCTACCAAAGTATCATAACCCAGTGCATTAGAGTGTTGTAATGAGGATCAACCTCCACATAGGATATATCAGGATCATCACATATCATTAATGGGGGCATAACTCATTGTATATGTTGGATTGAGATATCCTATTATTCATATATAAATCACAAGTGACATATCATGAATAAAATATTGTATGATTCCACTTCTCATCATAAAACCTTTGAAAAACTCATTTAAACCCATATAAAAAATGGATATAAAAAACTATTTCTCTTAAAAACACCATTTCCAAAATAACCATAAAAATCCCAGTTGATATTTTCTTTTAATGAAACATGAAATATTATAAAGGAACACAGATTCTAATAATCATTTCTATGGTGGTAAATGTAACGTCCCGGATCCAGATTTGACATAATGGGTGCCCTAAACTCGGTTGGTCACATAACCTCAAGTGAATTTCCCCAAACACCAGAGGCTGAAAACTAGTATCAAGGGCCCATGTATGATAGTGGGAAAACTATTACCTCTTATGTCAACATGTAGTGCAAAAGAAACGATAAATAACATAAAACAGTGGAGAAATAAACCATAGACAACTAAAATGGAAAACTGAAATAAAGAGAACTAGCAGTCATATATATAAAGATGCAGCATGTCAGTAATTCTATGAAAGCATCCTGAACATGATATACTACAATACAATACTATACAACTCATGTACATGGTATATTCAAAAAAAAACAAAACAGAGTAAATAGAACGCAGTAGCATCGCAAGACGATGCTCGGTTCAGTGATCTCCATCTCCTCTTCTACAATCATGTACCTGTATAGGGAACCTTTCCCCTATTGAAACCTGTATCAATCTAGTCTGTTTGGGCAGAAGACATGACCCAAATAGGTTGTGAGGAATAAATCCGAGTAGACACCCACCAAAGGCCTGTTCCAAACTATTGGTGAAAATGTGCAACAGTGGGGGCAAATGTAAATCCAGTAAACTAGTAAGTACTCAAAATTAACAATCAATACCAGTTTAATTGTTATTTTAATTATTAATTATTACCTCAAAGCTTGTTATTCAGCTTTGAAGTTATAACATAGAAAATCATTCTAAATAGTTGTATCCTTAGACATACTATCCTTACCCTCAGGTAACAGAATCAATACCCGCATGTGATTTCCCTCAGGCATAATGATCATTACCCTTAGGCATACATGATATTTCCCTCAGGCACAAAAACCAATTCCCTGAGGCACAAACAAATGTTACCCTCTGCACAACCAAACATAGCCATCTGGCCAAGAAACACTGCCCTCAAGCTAAGTAAAACATTGCACTCAAACTAATATAACACTGCCATCAGGCTAAAGGAACTGAGCCGAGTCGAAAGCATAACTAAAATTTATATAAAATTTCTCTCAAGAAACTTCAATGCATAATATAATCATGGTATACCCTCAATTATCTTGCCCAAAAGGCTAAATAGAGGAATGCACCCCCAGGGTGGTCTTGGATCCAAGAACTGATCCCAAATAGCAGCATTAAACTTATCATTAGATTATCTATGAAATTCTATAAATCTTTTCATCAAAGGCCTCATCCATATGACAACCCAACCATGGGCACATAGAAAAATGGCAAAGAATTTCAACAAAACGGTTGAATGAAACATCAGACACCTACCTTGATCGTCACTAATCAGTATTGGTGAAGGACGCATCCCAAATCATCCTACAACAAAATAGATCTGGGATAAATGAATTCCCATTCAAATATTAATAACTATCCCTCAAGAAAGAATTGGTAAGAAACACACAAGGATAGGGAAGAACTCACCCGTGTGGTTCAATCGAGACCATCAAAGAAGAATTTGGTTTCTCGGTGTGCAGTCTGGCGATCTCTGAAGCTCCACCTTTCTCTCCCATCTCCAAAACAAATTGAAATCCTCATCTACCGAATGAGAAGGCTTATTCCTATTTTAAGTGAAAAAATAAAATACATGGTGTTTACTCTCAAGTACACTGCGTGTACTTTAAATTTTTTTAACTGTTCCATTGGATTCTTCTTTCCACTGGGCACTATTCAACCATCGACATAGATACACAATGTGTATTTCTGATTACATGGTGTGTAATGTCGCTCCTCTGGCGGCTGCCCCCACCTCATTACTGTTCACCTACTGACTGATTACACAGCGTGTAAATATAAGGTAGATAGTCTGTAGTCAGTTTTTACACTCTTCACTACTGACAGGCCTACACGCCCTGTGTACTCATCCCACATGGCCAAAGTACAATGCGTGTGGAAACGTACGTGGCGTGTACCCAAAATAATTGGGGGTCTTCCCCATTTTTTATTCTCTCAAAAACTCTTAAGGAATATGGAAGTGAAGAGACCCATACCTCAAAAGGATGAACCGGGTTCTAGAAAACATCCTCCTTAAAGCAATTCATCCCTGAATATCCATTCCAATGGTGGCGATGATAAAGCATAGAACAACTCTGTCCACTAAGCACGTACATCAGGCTCCCGCTCCCATGATTTTTCCTGCACTCGACCATGATACCACAACACCTGTACAAGAGGAAGAGATCAGCCTCGAAGAACCTTCGTGCTCCTATCAAAAATATGAATTGGATGCACCTCAAAGGATGCATAGGCCTGATGCTCAACCTCCTCGAGATGAAAGACATGACGTAGGTCTAAGTGATAATGGCATTGCTGAGATACAAGGAAGACGTCATGCATGTCCCGGTACCTCTATGGTAACAACAACCGGTAGGTAACCATCCTGACTCTATGTAGAATCTCAAACTACCCCACATTTCTAAGGAAAAGTTTACCTTGTATCCTAATCCGCTTGTCTCCCAACCTCGACGAAACATGCAAGAAAACATGGACCCCGACCACGAACTCCAAGGGTCATCTGCGGCGATCAGAAAAATATTTCTAACGAGACTGTGTGGTAGCCATCCACTTTTGAATCAACTTGACCTGCTCTAAATCCTGTGGTATGAGACGTGGCCCTAGTAAAGCTGCCTCACCTGCCTCCAACCAGCACAATGGTGATCGGCATGGAATACCATATAAATCCTCATAAGGTTCCATCTAAATAGTTTCTTAAAAACTGTTATTATAGGAAAAATCGAATAGGGGTATATGCTTCTCCTAAGATCCCCCAACGTCTAGGATGCATGCATGTAGTATGTCCTCTAGCACCTATATCGTACGCTCTGACTGGCCATCAGTCTGAGGGTTTTAATTTGTTCTCAGAAGCACCTGTGTACCTAGTCCCCTCTAAAATAACTTCTAGAAACAAGACATAATGTGTGAATCCCTATCATGATGATAGAATAATGGAACCCATGAAGACACACTACCTCTCAGATATACAACATTCTGATATCAACAACAATGAAGGTCTCCTTGATCGGAAAAAAATGATCAACATTCGTAAGTCTGTCTACAACAACCCACACAACATCACTGCCTTGGGGTGACCTCGGCAACCCAGTCACGAAATCCATCGTGACATCATCACACTTCCACTTTGGAATGGGTAACTGCTGTAACATTCTGGATGGCCTCTGATGCTCTGCCTTCACCTGCTGACAGATGGAACATCTTGTAATAAAAATAACTACCTCTATCTTCATTCCAGGCCACCAATACCGACGTCTCATGTCACTGTACATTTTGGTAACACCGGGATGCACTACCTAGGCTGAAGCATGAAACTCCTGCATCAGCCCCTCGCGTATATCCCCTGGAACCCACACTCATCCATGGAGATGCATCAACTCATCATTTCATATCGTCCATCTAGGAGGAGGGTCCTCACTTTCCACTAACTCTCATAGAACTAGTCCTTGTGAATCTAATAGATGTCTCATCCTCACTCTATCAAGGAGGGTAGAAGTCACATCTAAAGAAGAAAGATAGGTTTTCCCATGATTGTCATGCACCTCCAAATGCATCTTAGAGAACAAAGCCATAAGTTGCCACTCACCACTGGCCTATAGCACTACTTGTGTTTGAGTATTCCTACTCAGTGCATCAGATACTTTATTACCCTTACCAGGTGTATAGGTAAGCTTAAAGTCGATGGACTGAAGGTATTTGACCTACCTTCACAATATCAGGTTCAACTCACGCTGAGTAATGATGTATATGAGACATTTGTGGTTAGTGAAAACCTTAAAATCCTCTCCCAATAGGTAAAGTCTCCAACAACACAACACATGAACAACTGCATCCAACTTGACGTCGTGCATCGGGTAATTCCTCTCATGTGGCCTCAATTACCAAGACTCGTACACAACAACTTGATCTATCTACATCAACACTGCTCCCATCCCAATACGTGATGCATCATAGTAAACTATATATCTCTTCCCTTACTCTAGAAGTATCAGTACTGGTGCTGATGTAAACATTCCCTTCATCTCCTGAAAGCATGTCTCGCAAGCTTCTGACAAAACAAACATCGCTCCATCCTTATTCAAACATGTCAACGGTGCCGCAAAGTGGGAGAAGCCCTGCATAAAATGCTTGTAGTAACCATCCATCACCAAGAAACTCTGTATCTCAAACACGTTCTTAGTTTTATCCTAGAAAACAACAGCTTTCACCTTTTCTAGGTCTACTAAAACTCCTGCCTCTGAGAAAATATGAATCAGGAAGTGAACATGGTCCATCCAAAAGTGGAACTTTGAGAGCATAGCATATAGCTGATGCTTCTTAGTTTGCATAGTATGATCTCAAGATTGGTGGCATGGTCGTGTCGAGTGTGATAGTACACCAAGATTTTGTCCACAAAAACTACCATGAGAGAATCCAGATAGAGATGGAACACCCGATTCATTAGATTAATGAAAACTGTTGCTGCGTTCATGAGTTCGAACGACATGAACAAGTACTCGTATAGACTATATCTGCTCCGAAAAGCTGTAAGTGGTACATCCAAGGGTCCAACACGTAACTGATGATATTCGAATCTCAATTAAATCTTCCAGAACACTCGTTCTCCTCGAAGTTGATCTAAAAGATCATCAATCCTTGGTAAGGGGTATCGGTTTTGGACTGTCAGCTGGTTTAACTTTTGATAATCCACAAAAAGTCTGAGGGTACCATCAGCCTTCTTAGAAAATAGGATAGGTGAACAACAAGGAGAAGTATTGGTTCAGATTAAACCTTTTTCGTATAACTCCTATAACTACCTCTTGAGCTCTTGAAACTCAGGTTTGGCCAACTTATAAGTTAGAATGGACACTGGTTCCTCTCATGGGACTAGGTTAATAGAGAAATCCACCTCACACTATTATGGTAGATCAGAAAAGTCGTCTGGAAAGACATCACTAAAATGATCAACCATTGGAGGGAAATTATTCTGACAGGTTCCTTGTACATCCAGGAATATGCTCGCAATCTGGGTTGTCACACCACGTCACCGACGATGCTCGGAGCTAGTTCATCTCACCTGGACATCCCTTTAACCCTTGTATAGAAACTCTCATCCCTCCGATGATGTGAAACTCACCCTGCGACGATAGCAATCTGAAAAGGCTCGAATGAGAACCTACTAGTCCTTCCCAAGAATGAAATCATAATCTATCATCTCTAAGACATAGAGGTCACATTGAAAGTGACACCCACCATCCTCTAGGGGGAACTCCCAGCACTGATGCACACCTGTCGTTTTAAACCCCAACGGAGTGTCTAGCATCATGATATGAGAAGGAGAAGAAACATAGAGCCCAAGGCTCTCTACAATGGCCATAGATATAAAACTGTATGTATCACTAGTAACAAAAAGTACAGAAGATAAAACTGAAGCAACTAGGATAGTATCTTTGAGAGTAGAATGTCTGAGATCCTCCTCTTGTTGGGTCTGTTGCACTGCATATGCCTGCCCAGTGCCGCAGCCCTGCGACACAGCCTGGCTACACTGAGCTGTCCCGCCCTGCTGCCTCTGAGATCCTAGTGTCAGGCTACCATGACCACAACCACCCTCTCGGACTGCACGCCTAGACGTATTCCAGTTCCCTAACTAGTATGAAGATGTTGTTCCTGATCCCACATGCAAAGTCTGTACAGAACCCCTCTCACCATCCACTGGTAGAAACTCCCTAAAAAATCATTGTAGTTGACCAATCATTCCACAAGCTCAGCACCCATTGGGTCTTGTGGACACTGATTCCTCTTATGCCTCTCTCTACCACACTGGTATAAAATGACCTAGCCACCTAAAGAATTCTACTGACTAGTACCGCCACCATGAGAGAAACTCATCTGTCTCTTCCTCAAACCTGTAGAAATGGTACCTGTAACTGATGTCAAACCACCCTGGCCTACACCACTAGCCTCACGTTGGTTCTCCTATGTAATCTGTTCATGGATCACAATAGCATGCATGATAGGAAACATGAAAACATTCACCAGTGCTCAGATGTCACATTGAAGACCATCCTCAAAGCGTCTATCCCTCAACGCCTCATCACCCACTACAATGAGTGCGAAACGCTGATGCTCGGTGGAACGAGGAGAATAATCCATCACTGTCATGGCTCCCTACTATAGATTCATGAACTCTCAAGCTATATCTTCTCGCAGCGTCTCCGGAATGAATTCATATAAGGCTTCCTAAAAAACTTTCAATGCCATGTATATGTGATGCTCAGACTGGGTGGTTACATCTCACCCCCTCTTGGCAGAATCACGCAACATGTATGTAGTGAGCTTGACCCTAATCCCAGGAGGTGTCTCTAGATAATCAAATATCATCTACATCGAATCCAACTATGGATCTGTAGCCTGTGGTCTGCCATCCCCTGAAAACGTAGGCAGATGCTACTTCTAGAAGATACGTGTCAGCTCTTCCATAGATGTGGCTGCCTGCGGTGCTCCTTTGATGGTTTGCATGAAACTCATGAAGCCTTCATGGAACTGTTCCTCCACGCCTTTTTCTGGTATAAGGGTTGGCGCCACATCTGGAACTACAGGAGGATCCATAGGTATCCCGTGGCCTCCCATCTCAAGAGTATAATCATCGCCACTCTCCTGGAGAACAACCGTTGGTCATCTTGGTGGAATGAATCTAAAAGGTCAGACATGCAACTTTGATTAAGCTCATCAAAGACTAGAAACAATGAGTTGATTAAGGGAATATGAGAAGAAAAGAATTCATGTTTTACAACACATGAATACACGGCGTGTATAAATACTACACGACGAGTTGTCACAGGCCATCCACATGGGCGTGTACTCGAGCTAAAACTGGTCATGTAACACCCCAGCCTCACGGTGTGTTGTCCCAACAGACGAAATGTCCTTGAATCCTTCTTCCCTACCTGCGTCCTTCCACATGACTTGGTCACATGGATCTCTTAACACAAGACCACATGGTGTGTTCAGAGGTAGACACAGTGTGGACTCTAAAATATTTCATTCGCCTGTGTTGTTCGTCACACGGCCTGTGTACCCAGTTCACACTATAAGATGTGTTCCAAAAATACCCGGCATGTTTAAAGATTCCCCGGACCAACCCGTTTTGCTCAGTATATGGCCGGATACATGGTTGACAATACACAGTGTGTTCTAGGAGGACATGATGTGTACTAGGAAAGATACATCGACCCGTGTTGTTCATGAGACGGCCAGATACCTAGGTCAGACTACACGGTGTGTTATAGGTAGACACGACGTGTATGTATTATGGTTTGCTCCATCTGAGTTGTTAGTCACACAGGTAGACACCAGGTCAACACTACACGACATGTACAATCGGTAAACATTGTGTTTCCCCAATCCAATGCCTACCATGTGTCCTCTCCCAAACGGCCAATGACATAGGAAGAGACTACACAGCGTGTACTTAGGGTACATTTCATGTACCTAAAAAGTTTTCATATCATCTCGAACAGATGAACACATGGCGTGTGTCCATAGAACTAGACTGCGTGTATACTGGGTTTTTCCGAACAGTATGCCTCAGAAACTACTCTGGAACCCATAAAAACACTGAAACTAACACCTAAGTGACAAATTCTGATCCAGGAGAGATCATACTCCACACGAATCAAATATTGGCATCTTATACATGTTATGAAAAGAAAAAAACATTAATGATCCACCAAATTTCGGTCATTAAGGTCCCATACTCCTCAAGAACCATTGTTTGGCATTAATTCTATCAAAATATTGCACAACAATAACGTATCAAGTATCAGGTATTTATCAAATCATCTATCAAAATAACATTCCTTTCTTGCACATCAACTATGACAACAACATGCAATTTCTAGTGCACCTACATGGCATGGAAGGAATGCATGACATGTGATTTCTAGAATGTGCATAAATGATGCATGAGATGGCACAGCCTCATCTCATTGGTTTGAAACTAAATAGAACCCATGTATAACATATATACAGCAAAACCATAGTGTGTCACCTAATGGTGAAAATGAAATTAACATTAAAATTGAAAACCCAATAATAATTGCAACAACTACGTAGATTGGTTTTCCCTGTACATGGGTTAGCTACTCCCGAGAACAACATATTACCAACTACCATTTCCATCCTATCCCTGACTAACGATCCAAAAAGTATGTAAAAGAAAAGAAAACCCACTAATACCACTTTGTAATGTCTCGGATCTTGAAGCCACATAAGGGGTGCATCGAACCTTGTTGGTCACATTAACTCATGCGCATTTCCCAAAACACTAGAGGCTAATGACTAGCAGTGAGGGCCTGGGTCTGATAGTGGGGAAACTAAGCCCTCATTTGTCAATGTGTAGCACAACAGAAAAGATAAATAACATCCTACAGCAGAAGCAGTAAACCATATACAATTGAAATGGACAACTAATGTAAAGAGAACCATCAGTCATATATATAAAGATGAATCCTATCACTTATTCTATGAAATAATCCAAAACAAAATATACTAAAATACAATACTATACAACTCAAGTACAAGGTACAACCAAACAAAAAAAATAGAGTAAACCGAACATAACAGCATCACAAGACTAAGCTCGGTCACATACTCTCCTACTCCACTACAACAATCATGTACATGTATATGGACCCTTCCCCTTATCAACACCTGATGTAATACATCCTGTTTGGGATGAAGACATGACCTAAACTGGGTGTGAGAAAAACATTACCAGTAGGCACCCACCAATGGCATGTTCCAAACTGTTAGTGAAAATGTTCAACAACAGTGTGAAAAAGTAAATATAGTAAACTAGTATGAACTCAAAAGTAACAATCAATACCAATTTCATTGTCATTTTAATAATTACTTATTACCTCCAAGATTTTGATTCATCTTGGCTAGTATAACATAGAAAATCATTCTAAATAGTAGTGTCCTCAGACATAGTATCCTTAAACTTAGTTAACAGATTCAATACCAATAGGTGATTGCCCTCAAGTATAACGATCATTTCCCTCAGGAATCCATGATATTGTCCTCAGGAACAGAAACCACTGCACCTGGGCATAAATAATGGTTACCCTCAGGCTAACCTAACACCGTCCTCAGGCCAAGCTACACTGCCCTTCGGCTTTGTAAAACACTACCCTCAGGCTAATAGAACATTGTCCTCAGGAAAAAGGAACCGGGCTGAGCCCAATGAATAACAAAAATTTATATAAACATTCTCTCAAGAATCTAAAATACACAATATAATCCTGGAATACCCTCAGGTATCCTGGAAAAAAGGCTAAACAGATGAATGCACCCCCAGGGTGATCCTGGATCCACCCAGTGATCCCAAACTGTAGTTTTAAACCAATAATAAGATTATCTATGAAATTCTAGATATCTTTTCGGAAAATTCCATAGCCATATGACACTCCAACCATGGGCGCGTAGCACAATGATACAAAATTTGAACACAACAGTTTAAAGGATCATCAGACCACCTTCCTCAATCGTCACTGATCGATATACGTGAATGAAGCCTCCCGAATCGTCCAAGAATGACGTAGATCTGAGATAAAATAATTCCCATTCAAATGTAAATAACTCTTCCTTGGGAAAGAATTGGTATGAAACACACAAGGATTGGGAAGAACTCACCCACATAATTCAATCGAGTTCGTCAGTGAAGAATTCAGATTACCGGTCTGCGGTCGGGCGATCTCTGCACCTCCGGCCTCCTCTCCTGGCTCCAAAAAGAACTCATAGCCACCTCTACCGAATGAGGAGGGTACTACCCATTTTAAGCGAAAAAAAAAACTACACGACATGTAATCTCAAGTACAGAGCGTGTACTTTTCATTTTTTTACCTTTTCATATGGAAGATTCTTTCCACCACTGAACTGTTCATCCGTCGACATAGGTACATAGTGTGTATTCCAGATTACCCAGACTGTACTGTCACTATGCTAGCGGCTGTCTCCACCACCTTACTCTTCACCTGCCGACTGATTACACGGTGTGTAAATACACGGTACAAGGCATGTAGTTTGTTTTTACACTCTTCACTACTGACAGGCCTATACGCGTTGTGTACTTATCCCACATGGCCAATGTACAGAGCATGTGGAAAAGTACACGACATGTACCCACAAAAAAATTGGGATTTTCCCCCATATTACTTATTTTCTCAAAAACTCTTAAGGAAAAGGGAAAATAAGAGACCATTACCTCCAATGGACGAACCATGTTCTTACAGTAAATTCCTTTCATTTTGTATATGTTAAAATATAATATTCATTTTTTTTCATTTCTAAAGAGTTTGATATAATTTTTTTTAAATTTATTACATTTGAAATCCATTGAAATAAATCAAAAATAACATGAAATCTATATTATAATTCATTTAAATTTATATAAAAATATATAGGGTGTAGGTTCATAAAGACTTGAAAATGTAATCATTTTTAACCTTGAAAATGGAATGTCATTTCATACATGTATATACAAAAATAAGTAAATTATTTTCAGATCTCGGTGAATTCATATAGAAATAAAATAGTTTTGGGTATTCACAATATGATAGTATTTCATAAAAATAGAAAAATTCATGAGATGATTTCGGCATCATAATTGTATATAACATGGATTATTTGAAAAAATATATCGAGAGAGAACAAAAGAATCCAATTGGTAATACAAATTTTTTGATGTTGAGGTAATATAAAAAGTTAATGAAAATAATTAATCATTGACATTTATAAGAGTCACAAAATAGGATTACTTTAATGAAAAAGTGGAAAGAAGAGAATTATCATACCTTGATGATTATCTCACTTAATCTTGGAGTGGACAACCTTGGGTCCAAAAAAACTCTCCAAGATTGAAGAGAGATTAATGAATGAGAATAGATGGGAGGTAAATGATGATAATATTCAAATTGGGTATCATAAAAATATGTAAAGGTGTGAGTATTTATACATGGGGAAGGGTGGTGTCAAGGGGTTCATTAATAATAGTTTTTTAATTAATGGTGATTAATTTTGGGTGGAATTAATTCTAATGTCATCGGTTGGTAATTATTATTTTCAGGAAATGTTAAAGTCATCCAAAATATACATCGTTAATTAAATTTTATGTTATTTTGTAAGAATATATTTTTCCAAGAATACTTACATAATTGAAAAATTGAATTGGAGTTCTAGTTCTCCCTTCATTTACATTAGTATTTTTCTTCTAAAATTTATTTGAGATATATTTTAATTTTTATTATAAATTATATAATAATATATATATATATCACAAAGATAAAGAAATCTAAATATACATTTTGAGAGGTGATAACTAGCCATGAAATCAATTTTGACGTGGATCCGATTGGATAGGTGCACCCACAAAACCTTGTTAAAACAGTTTCCCCATTATTTTATTGCTATAAAATTTTAAAATATCTTATAAGACTTATTTTAGATACTATAATAAAAAATTGAGGAACATATTATTTGAAATTTATCATGGTCAAAAGAATATGTGAAAAGAAGATACTAGGTTCATTAAATATGCTAGGATGAAATAATTTTCATTAAATATTTGACCATACCATCAAGAAACACCATTTTTGTGGATAAACGTTTTATCGATGAAGAAACATACATAGGGGGAGAGATTATATAGAATACCAAATTAAAATATTCATCAATTAAAGCATTTAAAAATGTGTTGAAATTAGGTACATTGAAGTTGAACACAATGTATAGATACAGTTAATTTCTAAAATGATTCAGTCATAATATATTATGTACATTTCAAAATATGCTCAAATTTCATAATTTGATATGGATTTAATATAAGAGAAAGTCCAAAAATGTCCATATTCCAAAAAAATGTCATTAAGATATTAAAAAACACCTAAACATTTGATACACTGAACATGGATAGTTTGACTAGACATAATTATTTCATATAACAATTTTTTCCATTACATTATCAATACGTGAAAAAATATGATGCTATTTCATGGGATAAAATAAAACATATACAAGAAACAAATTTATGTAGAAAAACTATCCATATTCATCAATTTAATTTCCCCAAATATTTAATCATTTGGTGGATAGATTTGAAACAAATATTCTATTAATTGATAATTATTAATGACATTAATATAATAATCATATGTTCCGAATTAATTAAATAATACTTAATAAATTAATTTTTTAATCATCTAAACAATGTATCTTATATTATACTACATTAAAAATAATAACAAAATTTAATAAATTTTTAAAAAAGAACATATATTTTATCATTTATATATCATGACAAATATATTTTAACATTTATATATAACATTAATATTTTCAAGAAAAATTTATATTGATAGATAAAATATTAATTTTTATTGAAGCCTTATAAAATATAGTGTAATGTAAA
Source organism: Viscum album (assembly GCA_963277665.1). Taxonomy (NCBI): domain Eukaryota; kingdom Viridiplantae; phylum Streptophyta; class Magnoliopsida; order Santalales; family Viscaceae; genus Viscum; species Viscum album. The sequence continues at coordinate 158,497,647 of OY728138.1, forward strand.
ATTATATTATTTTTCAACATGATTGTATTTATTTAAAAAAAAACAGTCCATTAGAGTTTAATTGTGGGGAATAGAGGAGAGGTGGCATCCTTTTTAAGTGGAGGAGAGGAAAAAATTGATATTTTTTTGAAGAATAAAATATATTAATGCATTACTAAAAAAATGGATCCAAAATGATATTTATTTTATGCTGATAATGGTTCTTATAAAAAATTAAAAATATTAGGTTTAAAAATATTATCAATTATCTCAAAGCATTATCCCTTTATTTAGAACACTTTAAATCAATTTTACTTTTATTCAAGGTGATAAATATTTACCATGGATACTATTCAATATGGAATAACATTATGTTGAACCAATGACCAAATATTAATTCTATTGATTGAAATTATTTAATCAATTTTTAACTATTCGACACCTTGAAGTGGAAGAAATATAATTTAATTTATGTACTCAAATAAGATGAAAAACTATTTTTCAAACAAATGATTTTTTTAGAAAAAAAACATTTTTAAAAACAATTAAGCATAATTTATGATTCCCAAAAAAAATTGTATTATTTTTAATCAAAATGACTTAATTAAAATTCAAAATCATCTGTATAAAATAAACTTTTTATATAACAAGAATGGAAAATGATGTTTTGTATAAAATTCATATTTTTTCATTATTCATCAAAAAATTAATCTTTTAAAAAAATACCAAAATATTAATCACAAGATAATTTTAATTTGGTGATTTAAAAAATTATATCACTTTAATCTATTTAAATTTTAATAAAATGTGTATTTAAATTTTTATCACATTCTTGAATAAATCTATGTGTATTGTACTATTGTTTTCTTAGAAAAAAATCATGCTCACTATAATTTAATATTACATGTTACATTCATTCTTGGTCAAATAATTTCATTCAAAAAATTTGAAAAAAAATCTCCTAGGAATATATGATGGTAGTTTATTAATAATTATTCATGTTCCCTCATCTCATTTTATATATTATGATTTTGTCAAAGTATCATTACCAATAGAGTAGTCTGATTCTTTAACAGTTTTTCTCTAGTGTCTCCAATATGGATATTCCCTTCAAAGTAAGTTAAATCCAGTGTTAATTATATTTACTCGTAGGTTATCACATTCATTAGTTTTTCCATGCACATTATTATTAAAGAGAAGTTCAATATATCATAATCTTTACAGAGGATATGAGACATTTTCAAATAGTAATCCTTGACTCTACTGATTTCTAGAATTTCAAAAGTCCCAAAGTATTTTTCACAAATTTTCCAATTCTTACCAAACCTTATAACACCCATACATGGAGAAGCCATTAAGAAAACATGATCCCCCACAAGAAATTATAAATATTTCCTTCAATTATTGACATAATTTTTTCTCTATATTGATCTCCACAAATATGATTATAAATTTTCCCAACTATTTCATGAGCTATTATCCATGAGATATCGGCCTAAAATCCTACTATAACAGTCTTTCTCCAAAAAATGTTGTACTATGATTCATATTTTTTTACAATTCATTATGTAAGTCCATTTTAATCATTTAATTGAAGATGTTACTATATAAAAAATTCAACAAAGATAAATAATAATCACAAAAAACAAGAAATTCAGTTAAAAATGATGTCAACATATATTTGGATGTCAGAATAGACCTTTCTAACAACACATAGGTTTGAGGATGAATGGAAATTCTCAAACGAACCTCACTGTTAAGAGGCCACTAGAAACAATCATACAATTTCTTTTTAATCCATGGATCATGGTCATCTATAATAAAAATAGGTAAACCATTTAGTCTATAATTTTAATTAATATAGAGACAAGTGAGGTTCTAAATAGGTATATATTTCTAAATAGTAATTAAATGTTTATAGTTTGTAAGGTGGTAGAAAATAAATCTTTTTGAATCATTATCTCAAGGGGTACTTGGAAATATAGTTACAAATTACATAGTAATATCATCCCATTTCCAAATAGAAATAGGTAGTGGTTTCATGAATCTATTCATATGTTTTCCTTAGTCATTAAAATATTAAAATACATTGACTCTATATATATAGTATGAAATTTTTGATTTCATTTTATCAAATAAAAACAGTTTTTTAAAATCTAGTTTCATTTTTTACTAACAAGGTCTGTAAATAAATTTGATATAGGATATTATTCTAATAAACCTCTTTTCATCTGAGGAATGTATAAAACATATATTCTCATCACAAATATAAAAATATTTCCTTCATCAATTAAGTCTACTAACATGACATCTTTCACTATATTGATTTTATTTTAAACACATTCTTCGTCACATTGAATTTTTTTTATATCTATAATAAAGAAGGTTTGTTAGTTTTTTAGAATATATTGGATGTTTCCCTTTCATTGATGATTCCCATATACAATTTTACTAAATCCACGAATATAAGATAACTTCCTTTACTAATTTTAGTAATTAATACTTGATCTTTCTAACTCACACCATAAACCATTGTATTTTTATTTCTTTGGTGGTAGTATTTTGAATAATAAAAATCATTGGGTAGTTCAAACTACCATATTATACTAATGTTGAGATATTTTTTTTAAAATACATATTTACAAAAAAATTAATTTATATTTATTTCACATGACTCACTATAATGTTAATTATTTCATGTATTTAATGAAAATATTACATGTGGTAACTCATGATCTGAGGATGGATAAGTTTATTCAGGAATCTGTAACTCTCTTGATATGTATGAATGTGCTCTATCATTATTTATATGGAAAAATCCAAGTCCCCACTTTGATGAAACAGAAAATTAAAAAAAAATTACTTTCCTAATGGAAAAATAAATATTTGGTCACTAAATAATTTCCTATTTAATTTTTCAAAACATTCTTTGTATTTATACAACCTTATAAACATAACCACTTCATATGTAAACCTTGTTAACCAATTAACTAATAGTTATTTTTTGAAAAACATACTGATAATAAAAGACAAATCCAAGGTAACTTTGTACCTGATTTATATTATTAAGAATTTTCCAATCCATTGTTACCTTTCCATTTGGAGGATGAAATAATATTATATCCATAGATTCAATATGGCTGAGAAACAAACCATCATAAAGACAAAATTCAGATTTCAAATTATTTCCATATTACTACATTTCTATATGAGTCTTAATAATTATTAAAAAGGACTCATATACATATCATAGATTTTATAGTATATAAATTTCGAATATAATATTATCACAAAAATTTATTTTGAAAATACTAGAGAACTGTGTTTATTAGATACATAAAAATAGAGTGTTCTTTAGTCAATACAAAGATAATTAATGTAAATTTGTAATGTGCATACCCTGTATAAAATACCCACTTTTAGTATATCCTCTTTACTTACATATAGATAATGATACAGTAAATGAATTTAAATTGTTGAAAATTATTGAAATCCTATAATTTAATCAATGAAGTCATCAATTAAAGGTAGAGGGTAATTTATACTTGTATTGATGTAATTTATTTCCCTATAATTGTTGAAAAACTTCATTAACCCTAAATTATTCTTTAAAAACATATTGGCCATCCATGGTGAAACAAAAGGGTGTATAAATCCCTTATCAAACCACACATGCAACATATTCTTTAATTCCAATAATTACCTTATATATATTCTTCATTTAGTCTTAGATATATGTTTTTCTTCATGGAAGAGATTAATGGAAATCTAAGCTTTTTTCTTAGTTGGGTTTCGGGTTACTATTTACGAAAACATCAATATATTCCTTCCCAATAGATAATATTACAATTCATAGATTATGACACATCTCATTCTAAAATAACTTCATTTGGGGAGATATATGAGGTTGATATAGACATGATTCATATGATATTGTATCGCCAAAAAAATATGGGATTTTATATCTCTTTCAAAAATTATAATCACATTTCCTCAAAAACAAAATTTTTCCTTATACTTTAAAATCGATATAAGTTAAGGATTATATCAAAGTCAAATATAGGTATAATAATCAATTTTGAATCTAGGGTGTTCTGTGAAACATAATGGGATATGACTAATATATCCTATTTATAGTAATATTCTCACTATGATTTTTGATTGTCAATTCCCATTTTAATTTTATACGGAAATGTCAATTTTTTTTAAAACATGATAGATATTAATGTTTGTAATGATTTTGAATGAAATAAAAAATTAGCTAAATATAAGTTAATGAACAATATACCTACAACTGTGTCTTTTGGAACGTCAACATCAACTATATAGATCAAAATGTCTTATCCTTTGTCCCATTGATTATCTTGGGGAAAATTCATTTAAACATGTGGAATTCATTCACATAGTGCCAATTATTTTTATAGTAGAATAATTTATCATTATAATATTATTTATACACTTATAAGCTTGAACATGATGGAATTTATCTTCAAATTTCAAGAAAAAACTAATTCATAGAAAAAGTTTTTCATATATATTATTTCTAAAATTATTAAAAGTAAGAAATTCCATCCTTCTCTTCTTTAGTGTTTATATATTTTATTTTTTGAAGATATATTCCACCCACTTCAATTCTTATTTTCGTTGGAAAATAAAAGACTTGGAATATTATTTCTCTATCATGATGAAACATGATACTATATTATTACATATAGAAAATATATAAGAGGATAACTACATAACTTAGATATGTCGTAGTCCATCAATGAAAAGATAAATCATAATCCTTAGATTATGAACAAAATCTACAACATGAGTTTCTTATCATGAAAGGTTAGATTTATATCATAGAATATTTTATCTTTTATTTTTCCAATCGATTATGGTATTTTTTATCCATATTATATCACCTCTCATGATGAATTTCTTTTGCAGAATGCTTCTATTAAATTCTTAAAAACCATACTATTTTTCCTCCAACTCCATAGTGTTCTTGATCAATTGCCAAAATTAATCAAATTATCCATTAATATGTTAAAATTTCAGGATAAATCTCAATAATTTATTACAAAAAAAATGATAACTTTCTTATCTAGGGGAAAGATAGATTTATTATATATAAAGGGATAAGTAGTTCCACAGAATGATGGATTTTTCTAATTCATGACAAGGTCCAATATTATTACACTATATAATTTCTCAACATGTTTATTTATATTGGAATGGTTATTAGTCATAACCTTAGTTACATACCCTAATATAGTTATAATTTTATCATCTCCAAGTCTAGGTCGACCTTCATTATCTTTAACATGATGAAAATCCCAAAATACAATATAAGGAGTGGTAAAGATTATATTAATTTCTCTGGGAATTATTTATAGACAATAGATTATACTAGATTAGATAATTATGTTATGAATTTAAAATTATATTATATGATTATAGATCAAATGTAATAATTATAATATTTAGAAAAATTATTCATATATAATATTAGAATCATAAGATTAGAGTCTTTCAGAGTACCTTAAAATCATTAAAATATTATCTAATATTTCATAATGGTGTGTAATGATCATGTATATTATCTATAGAATATCCCCTGAGAGTGTCTATCTATTTATATAGTCTTAGTCCCAATCATTTTACACTAGTGATAATTGAGTTAGTACCAAATATACCCCTTTTAGAGTTATTAATTATAGGTTTATTGGCTCTAAAACTGTTTCCACATTCCAATATCTATACAAGGATGCATTTATAAGGAAAACTATAGAATCATTACATTACCAAAACTTTTTTATAATAATATATACTCAAAATTTTTCCTTCAGTCTACCAAAGATTTATTTTATCTAATATTTCTAGTTACCAATGTTTATACCAAACATAATTTAATAGAAATTGTAACACCAAAACTCCACTAACCTATATTGTGTCATTATTATTTTACATTTGCCACAAATACAAGGGCTCATATCATGAATGATCGAATAGATTAGTAGTATTTATAAATTAAATACATATATGATTTTAACATTACATATGAAATCATTAAATTATACATAAAAATTTCTTTGTGCATTTATTTTAATTCATCAATTAAAATTATTGATTTCATTTATAGATACATTTTGGGTATCTTAGGGAAAGGAAAACCAAATATAGTATGATTCCATATTCCCTTTTATAGATACATATAAATAAATTATATCATAAAAAATATAAAGAATTAATAATATGAAAGAGAAAAATATTAATCAAATATTCCTAATATCTATTACAACAAAAGGGGATTTAATCCATGTATTATAAAATAACATAAATAATCTCATGGAAAACAATAACAACATTCATAATGATAGAATGAATTACTCCATACATCATAATCTTACCATAAATATATTTTTATGTGATATCATATTTAAATTGGTAGAATGTTTTCCAAGTAACAAAATTATTTTTCATCGTGTGGTCTATCGATCAATCTAAGGTACATAAATAAAAAAATTGTCACATTCTATTTACTATTAATTAATCTTATGAAAATGGTAGAAAAATCAATACATTACCTAATGAATATAAACATTTGTATTTGAAAATAGTCATATGGAATGTCAATAATTTTTCCTTATTAATATATGGTTAACATGGTCAAATGTAATCTTGAGAAATATGATGGATATCATCATTTGAGTATATCCCAAGTATATAATATGATTCAATAAAGTATCTTTTACATTGGTGAAAATACATTGAAAATGGCCATAATAAAATCTTGAAAAAAATACCCTTTTCATTTTGAAATAATTTACATAAAATATAAAAATTTATATAATATCATGGAAAAAATAATTGGGACAAAGAATAGAATATACTAAGGTATGCCTCAAGGAAAATTATATTAATGAATTTTGGAAATAGAATTTTTGACGTGAGGGTGGAAACAAATATTTCATTCACACCATCAGTAAAAACTACCATGTTTGGAAGAAACAATTATATTCATTTTAAATACTATAATATAAATTGAAAATGGGTATAAATGAATTTTATAAATCATTATAGTCAACAGAAAAAATTACTGAAAACTCTGTAATAAAAATATAGACATAGAAGGAAACTATTCCCAACTGAATAGAAAAATAATGTTCATTTTCCTTAAAAATAATCATTTGGAATTTTTAATTTCCAAAAAAGGTAAAATGGTAGTTATACAAGAAAAAACCATAAATAAATATAGGATATGTATGTTAATTGGTAATAATATGGAATATATCATATAAATGTTTTAATTGAAGTTTAAATATAAATAATCCTAAATAAGTCTGAGGTTTTTAAATAAACACATACCTCAGATCCAACTTATTTTTTATGTTATATTAACCATATATATGGTAAATTCAAAATAATTATAACTGTATACCATAACCATATAAAAAATTATAATATCCCAGTAGATATACATATGATATTTAATCTTCGATTTAATTTTAATTTATTATTAATATTGTTGTTACTAATTCATAAATAATACATTTTTCATATTTGTTCTATTTTTGTAGTTTCCTTTTTGGAATCATTTACATGATTTAATTATATATAAAATTTTAATGATGAAAATAATATCATATATTTTCATTATATGCATATTTATATTCCTTCTATAATGGAATACATGGAAAATTAATTACATCACTTTGTGGAGGTGGTAGTTATCATGTACAGAAAAACAATATTAACAGTTTTTAATAGATGGAAGTGTAATATGGTAATTTATATATTATATTTATAGAATATATATTATATACTGAAAAAAAATATATGCATTAGTTCCATCTTTATTATATTTTTTATAAGATGGAAATGAAAAATTAATTACAAAATTATGAAGAGATGATAGGTCATACGCCTACAAGATTGATATTTTCATATTCCATATGATGGAATGAATGTAAATAATAGTTCATCAACTAGTTTGATTACAAATTGATATATAAAATAAATGGTTGTTTTTATATAATCGAGGTTATAGAATATTTTAATGTGGAATACGGGGAAATTAAATGAATATTAATTGTAGAAAACTATACCACTTCTTTATTAAAAACCCACAACCTAATCTCCTGAATCTGGTGGAGAAATCCATAACGTTACGTTTAAAATTTGATATCAGTAATTTTTAATCAAATTTTTCACATAATAATTAAAAAATAGAAACATAAAAATGTATCACGTACAACCTCGAGGTCTTTTTTTAGGTTTATTGTTCTAATAAATTAAGACCAAAATTGAACATAAACAACTCATATCAACTTGGAATTGTAATTTATCAAATGAAAATTTCCCCAATTTAACCATTATTTTGATACATAATAAAAGATCATCAACATCATCCTTGTGAGCACCTTTATATACATAAATCTTTCAACATAATTATTTAAGAACATTGGAAAGAAACATAAAATGGGTGAGCTTAAATAATCAGTAATAGATAAACATAATAATTAACAATTGAATTTCACTATTGATGATAAGTGTGGAAACCCAAATCTATACCAAAATTACATTTCATTTTGAGAATACTTAATACATAACAAAAACAGATGCCAAAATACCGTATTTGTTTAGTGTCTTTGGAAACTATGAATGAAATCATTTAATCATGGTGAAAGATCTTCAACATCTCCCATAATGATCTTCCTCTTTTTTTCTTACCAAAAACCTTTCATTATATCATCAGGAAAAGAAAACATAAAAATCATGAGCTCAAATGCTCAGTAATGGAAAACATGGAGAACATCAAACAACCTATAAACATTTGAATGTAAAAACATGAACATAAAACATCAAAATCATGACTAATGACCAAAATATTGGCAGTACGTAAGGAATTGATCATAAAAACATTAATCATGGTAAAATAGAATGGGAATAAAACATGTATTTATGGAAAACCATTAAGCACATGATAATATTTCTATAGCATCCAAGGCATTTCTTCCAAGACCATCATAGAGGACCGTGTCTATTACTGAACATGGCTTACATTCTTTTCCAGCAATGTAATAGAGAAGAAGAATTACATTCCCTTCCAGCCTTGTCTCTCTCATGTGATATATATCTTTACATATTGAATTTGATGGAGATATAGTTTCCATCCATCTCATAATGAAATCATTCTTTCGTGTTCCAAAAAATAAACATTCATCATTCATCATAACCCAATGAATAAAATGGGTTTCATATACATCATCCAATCATTAAATAATTCATATAAAACAATGGATATAATTTCATCATAAACAAAATAATCCCCCATAAATAATAGGGACATTATATATGAAACATATCCATATTCTAGAATGTCATCTTAGATGGAAAATGGTTTTCATAAAACACTTACAATGAATTCTTGAAGAAAAAATAATTTCTTCATCATAATCATTTTTTTCACAAAATGCTATGAAATTTTAAAAGAAAAAAATTTAGTTGAAAATTATCATGAAATATTATAGATTAAGCTTCATGGTAATAAGGTGATATAAAACTGTAAAAAATCATTCACACTATATAAGTTAAAAAATGTTCTCCTCGTACTTCTGCCGGAAAAGTCAAAAAGTACATCATATAGTAAAACAAAGAAAGATTCCTTCCATACCATGTGGTAAAATCATAAAAGAGAAAAAATGACTATAAAAATACATGGAAGAATAGTAAAAAGTTTATGAAAACCGTTTTAGAATACATGGACATGGACGATAAATATAACCCCAGTAAATACTTATGAATAAACAATCTCTGATAGAAATGAGATTGGGAATGTTATCCCTTACCTAATGTCCAATTTCTTCGATACGTGTCCAAAACTCCTATATAGTGGGGTTAAAAAATATTATAAACTGTTGAAAAAACAATAATAATATAAATGATAACATATATGATTCACTAACGACATTATATTTCCCGTTCATTTGTCAATTCCATGTTAAAACAGCATTTAGGGTAAAATCATTTCATTTATCATACGTGTTTTGACTTGTAATTTGTAATACGATTACATAGATAATGTTTAATTACATCCAGAATGTAAAATTTGATTTATATATCAAATATATTCAGTATATAAATATATAAAATTTATCAGTAAATGGATTAAAATACACCGTTCATGGAAACGGTAGGTCGTACATACACATAAACGCTTTTTTTGATTCCTTATTAAATTAAATGAATGTAAATGACACATATATATATATAAATAAATAAAGTAGCATTAATATGTCATATATTTATGGATTATTTGTTATATATACTTTAAAATCATTCTTGAATGGTTAACATAGAGAAAAATCTCATCGTGTCGTGGAGACGGTAAGCCGTACGTACGCACGAGCGACAATATCATTCCCATGATTGTGTAATTGTATTGAAGTGTATGGTGTATAATATTTCAGCGTAAATATTACTTTACAATAATAATAAATAGTTATTTATTCTATTATTATACCCATCCATTTAGGTTGGTTATGATAAACAGATTACACCACAATGTGGAGACGGTAGGTCATACTTACGCACGCATGGTGATTTCATTTTCATACGATCGATAGAAGATGGAATATAGTTGTTTCATATTCATAATAACATATTAGTATACGGGTGATAATAGAGTTATTAACTAATAATGAAACAACTCATATTGAGGATGTAAAAGAAGAAATAAGTGTGAATAAATCGGTAAAGGATATTACCTCATCTTCGGCGTGCCTCTTCTAAACCTCCTCTTAGGGCACTAAAGTTTATATTTGAAGAACTCCATGACCACTAATATGTCAATTGGGATGTTTATAAGTGAAATGGGCAGTTTTTGGTCGAGTTTTAATGCTCAAAATGGTGTGAAGATGAGAGGGATAAAGATCCTTTTTATAGGAGAGAAGAGGGGCACTTTTAGAAACTCTCAAAAATATTAATTTATAATAAAATAAAACAACACATAAAAACCTCCGAAATGACTCAAAATCTTATATGAGATGGGATACGGTGTTAATATCATAAACAAATAAAATCTATACATGTTTGGAATTTATTTTAAACTTTATCATTTTAATTTATCCTTAGTTAATCTAATTGATTATATTTTTGGTAATAATATTCTAAATTTTAAATTGTTATAAATACTTATTTATGTGTTTTGAATTTTCCTTATTTAGATACATTATGACACTTTTTACTATATAATTTTTAATTTTTAATTTTTGAATATATTTTTTATTTTTAAACAATTTAATAATATGTTATTTTTATAAAATACTGATAGTGTCAATTTCGACACTATTTAGTTATTTGAATTTAAATAAAATCCACATAGAAGATATTTTCAAACATAAATATTTAATAGATTTTTAAAATATCATATGTATCTATAAAATTCATGCAGCACATTAATTATTTCATATAATATTTATTTAAATATTTTTAATACTATTTATTTGATACATTTCTTAATAAAATAATTACGAAAACATTTTTCTTTAATTATTTAATATAATTATATGGTGTATTAAAATTAAAATTAAAATACTATGATTAATATAAATCTAATAGATTTAATTATATCACTTTTAGTCGAATTTATCTTCTAAAAAACCATCTTTTAAAATGTTATCATTATTAAATTATGAAGGTTGGAAATTTTTCATCATTTAATATTAAATAATATAAATGTAATAATCAATTTTATAAGGCTACAAATGTTATAAACTAATACTATTGGATAATTATGGTTTATATATACTCGACAGATAAGGTTTGGTCATGTTTTTGGTCCTTTTGATGGGTATTATTATTTTAATTAAAACAATATTATTGATTTTTGACTAAGTAACTAATTTCTGCATCATTAATGTATATGATATTATGGTTATTATATATTTCGTAAAAACTACAAATCAATTAACATGATGTAGAAAAACATATTATCTTTCAAATTAGTATTTAAAATCAATTTTTTATTTTTTATAACCTTATATTAAAAATAATTTAACTAATAATGTTTGAGGGATAAATATTTCACTTTCATTTAAATAAAATAAATTAAAGGTCTTAATCTCATCCAAGTGGGTTCAAATAGATTCAATTTCAACCCAATTATTTTTTAGAGAGAAATATAATCCAACAATGATATGAAGACAAGTGTTAGTTTAATTTTATAATATTATGTTTACACTTAATTGCATGATTTACCTTTAACTGTGGTAATTAACATTTACCGTAGTTACAATTCATAATGCATAAAAATAAAATTTAGCTATTTACAAAATTTGAGACTCCTGATTTGAAATATAGAATCCATTTTTACAAATTCAAAACACATAATATGCAGTAATTGATTTAAAATAAATCTCATTGTCGAAAAAATGGGTTTTTTATTTAAAACATTGCAAAAGATTGAAATATTTTTACCTATGAATTTAATGTAAAATTAATGATAATGACATAAATTATATTAAATAGTGAAATTATATTCTATTTATACATTAAAACCATTATATATTATAATTTATCCATATAAGTTATCTTGATGATAAAATTTGTTTTTAAATAAAATTTAGTGTATTTTTACTATTCATCAAAATTTTAAAGTAAAAAAGAAAAGTATTTAAAAAAATTATCCCAACAAGATTTTTAAATTATTATTGTAAAAAATATGATTATTTTGTGAAATTGAACTTATTAACATGTCAAAAAATTTATTTAATGTGGTTGTTCCATCAAAAGGTAACAAAACTGCATTTTTTTTAAAATACATATTTTACACACAAAAAATTATTTTTTTCTCATACCTTGTTCTAGAATATTCATATGATGAATTATAATGTAAAAAAATTAAAAATGTGGTTAATTATATTTATAATGGCTAGTTCATAATAATATTATAACAATATATCGTTGTTTAGTGAAACTTGATATGGCGTACAACACAAGCTATTAAGGATGGTATCTGTTGCGTGTAATACAATCCATGAATAGTGTTGTGTATACAACAATCTAATAACGTGATTTATATAGTGAAATCTAATCATTCTGTAGAGTACAAAACAATACATCAATGAAATTAAAATTAATATTTCTCATAAAATCTGGGGGTGTTACATTCTACCCCTCTTAATATGAATTTCTCCCTCAAAATTCATCTGGGTTATAAATTGTTTACAACTGGAAAGTTTATTTCATTGAAACCCACATCATAAAAAGGAATAGTAAAAGGAAATTTTAAAATGTGATGATAGAAACATAACGGTAAACCAAAGTAACTCAGCACTGGGTTTCCACATAATAGAATATAGGTGAAAATATGGATATTGAAGAGAAATCTAACCATCATGTTCTGATGAATAATGATAGAGAACATGGAAATGAAAAAGTCAAAAAGCAAAAAGCCATAAATTTGTGATGATCTAAGTTACCATCTGATTAATCAGATATGAGGTTACTAGGACACCATTTTTGGTTTTCAAGATCATTTACATAATGTTGATTATTTTTTGCATAAGGAGAAATACTTACTCGATTTCAGTGTAATATCATCCATTGTCCTTCCATGAAAAATCTCCACATCGTCTCTTATTTAACGAAATGAAGTTTAATTTTTTATTATTGATGAATTATCAGATCATGCGATAGAGTGAGAGGTCATTCAATTTGTCTCTATCACAAAAAAAGTTAGCACAAGATATTAAATATAGAAAAGTCCATCTATGGTGAGGTTAATCATATATGGTTCCAAAAATGGACTTATACTTCATCTATCAAACCGTTTAATATAATAAATATAATTTCAACAAACCAAGGACATCATATAAGCATGTGGTAGGCGATAAAGGCATGTCGCACTTCAGTTTTAGGTTTGATTCCCATGTCATTGTCCGATGCGATGGGTTGTCGCCAATCCTATGGGATGTCCTTTTTTGAAAACAATACTATTATAACATTCCATAAATAATATCAAAAAGTTATAGCCTTAAACAATGATATCTTAGGTCCATCCTAATAAATTCCAATATTTAGGCTGATCCAAAATAATTTTGTCCAATCTTATAATATAATAAAAAATATTACTAGAAAGGTCATCTACCAAGCATGTGAATACCATCATTTATCCCCATATATTATAAGATATATCATGTTAGTCACATTCCAAACATGTGAATACATTAATAATGTATTCTCTTAAAACATGAATTACCATAGAACCTTCGTGAAAACATGAATACCATCAAAAGTTGACTCGTTCCACATAAAAAAATCCCAAATTTTCTATATACTCAATCCATGATATGACATTGTCCATATATCAGACATGAGCTCATTAATACTATCAAACATATTATTTTCTCCTTATCCCTTCATTATTTGAATATCATCTGCTTTATAAAAATATTTCAACCACTTTTCAGGGTTACAGGTACCATACAATTATTGAAAACCAATACATAAATATTGTAATATTCCATGATACTATAAATGAGATTCCATAAGACTATTTTGGAATCCCATTACATAAACATGTAATCATTCCACCACTTCATTGTCATATTCAACATCACTAATAGTGATCGCATGTGAATTCCCTCTATCCTTTTCTTTATGTGGTTGTTGATTTCAGTCATCATTAACCCTTGGATTATGGAATTGGTTAGAATAATGCACCATTTCCATGCACTTGTAGCACTGAAGTGTGGGTGGTGCATTATCTGTAGTATTTTCACTATTGACATCATTAGCTACCCCTTTCTCATTACTTTGACACTCAGCTGCTCGATGACCTTTTTTTCACACATTAAACATTTTCTAATACCATTAAGAAAATTTCCACTATGCTTCATTCCACACATTGAGCATAACAAAACAATAATATTCGTTTCACCATTGTTTTGATATTTTCCCTTGAAATCCATCATTCATTTCTTGTCAAAACCATTGTATGGATATGTTACACCAAATTCCTATTTTAACTTGATAGCACAACGGAAAATTTCTTCATATCTATAGAATTCCATTATAGTTATTTCCCTTAGAAGATGTCGTTTTATGCCACTGAAGAATCGATCAACATTACTTTCAGGTTGGATGATAAACCCATATGCTTACCTTGAAAGCCTTGTAAATGTTTCCTCGTATAGACCAACAGATTCATCATCCTTTTGCTTAAGCTCAAGGAACTGTTTTCCTTCTTTGTTCTAAGAATACATGGGAGGTACTAATTGAAAAAAAAGTTCTTGAACTCATCCCATTGCATGGATTCAATTTCATATTGGGCCCTTTTATTCTTAATTAGAGTCCACCACTGGCCTGCTTCACCTTCTAAATGGTAAATAGCCAAAATAGATTTTTTGTGTACAAAATAGTAATGTATGAAAAATATCATTTCAATGGTAATGATACATTGTTCAGCGATAAGTGGATCAGAAGACCCATTAAAATAAGGAGGACATTACATCATGAAGGACTCTAAAGAATATTTTCCTTTCTCATCTCATTTGGAAGTCCAGATTGATTCATAGCTTGAATAAGTATAGAAATAATATTTTTCACTCCATCTCCTATAACATTGGTTATTTCAGAAGGACAATCATTGTGTTCTCCATTAGATTGATCAACACAGCTCCTTTGGGTTCTAGCCATCGTTTAAAACCCAAAAATAATAGTTTGATAGGAAAAAATATTTCTAGAAAAAAACATAATAATGGGGGAGAACTTTCAATATCTAACTTCATAGGATTAATTCTATGATTGATAACATAATTCTAAGACTATAACCTACAGTTATACTTTTCCATAGGGAGATCCCTAAACAGAACATAGAAATATACCTTGGGATCTCACTAATGTTTTCGCATCTTTGTTTCCAATGGTTAAATAAACCATTTCTCTGATACCTGCTATAGAGGTCTAGATTTATTTCTAGTGGACTAAAATTGATATCTATCAGAGAACTCCATGGGCAGCTACACCCCCTGGGTGGGACACACCACCATCCCCAGTGACGGCCATTTCCTCATGAAGCCCTTGGGTGGAGAGCCATGCTTCTTCCAACGCTCACAAGAGAGAGTTCCAAAGGATCAGATCCATTCCTACCTCCTTTGCTATGATACCAACTGTAGAGACCCAAATCATTATTTACATTAAAATACATTTCTGGAATAATTAATACATAACAAAAATAGACACCCAAAGGCAGTATGAGTTTATTGTCTTGGGAATCTTGGAACAAAATCATCTAATCATGGTGAATGATTTTCAACATTCCCCATTATGATCATCCCCTTTTTTCTTACCTAAATACATTCTTCATATCCAAGGGAAAAAAACCTAAAAAAGGTGAGATCAAATGCTCAGTAAGTGTAAACATAGAGAACATAAAACAACACATAAACATTTGAACGTAAAAACATGAACATAAAACATCAAAATCATGAGTAATGACATAAATCTTGGCAGTACATAAGGCATAGATCATAGAAGAAAATTAATCCTGATAAAATAGAATTAGAATAAAACATTAATTATTTAAAACCATTAAGCACATGATATGATTTCCATAGTAGCCAAGGCAATGCTTCCCCAACCATCATAGTGGACAATGTGTATTACCGAACCGGGTTTACTTGTCATTCTAGCCCTATAATACTGAACCATATTTACTTTCCATTCCAGCAATGTCTATATCATGAGATATAAATCAGTTCTCAATGTATTAGAGTAATATATAGGTACCACCCATCTCATAATGATATTATTCTTTTGTGTGCCAAAAAATTAACATAAATCATTCATCATAGCCCAATGAATAAAATGTGTTTCATATACATCATCACATCATAAAATAAACCAAATTATACAATGGATAAAATTTTATCATAAACAAAATAAAACCATGTAAATTATAGGTACATTATATTTGAAACATATCCATATTAAATAATGTCATCTGATATGGAAAATTGTTTTGACAAAACACTTGAAATGATTTCTTGAGGAAAATACACTTTCTTCTTCAAAATCATTTCTTTCTCAAAATTCCATGCAATTTTAAAAGAAAATAATTTCATTTAAAATGTTCATGAAATACATTAGAGGAATAATCATGGAAATATGTTGTCATGAAACTGTACAAATATTTTCATGCCATATATGTTAAAAAATGTTCTCGTCATACTTTTGTCGTAAAATTCAAAAAGTACATCGTATGGTAAACAAAAAAAGACTCATTCCATACCATGTGGTAAAAATAATAAAAGGGTAAAAATGAAATTAAAAATACATGGAAATTTTTTTAAAAAATTTATGAAAACATTTTTAGAAGAGTTGGACATGGATGATAAATAAAACCCTAGTAAATATTTACGAATAAACAATCTCGGGTTGAAACGAGATTGGCAATGTTACCCCTTACCTTTGGTCCAATTTCTTCCATACGTGTCTGAAACTCCTCTATATAGGGGTTAAAAATATTATAAACGTTAAATATAACCAAAATAATATTTATGATATCATCTATGATTCACTAACAACTTTATATTTTCTGTTCATTTGTTAATTCCATGTTAATGAAGAGTTTTGGGTAAAATCATTTCATTTATCGTACGTGTTTTGACTTGTAATTTTTATATGATCACATATGTCATGATTAATTACATCCATAATTTAAAACATGGTTTATATATTACATATATTCAATATATAAATACATATAATTGACTGATAAATTGATTGAAAAACACTATTTTGGGAGAAAGTAGGTTGTACGTACGCATGAACGTTGATTTCATTTAATTATTAAATTAAATGGAAGAAAATGACATATAAATATACATAAATCCAGTAGAATTATTTTTTCATAAATTTCATGATAATTTATTCTATATATTTGATAATCATTTTTGAATGGTTTACATGGAGAATGAATCTCATCGCGTCGAGGAGATGGTAAGCTATACATACGCACAAGTGAAAATATCATTCCCATGATTGTGGAATGGTATTGATGTGTATGGTGTATAATATTTCATAATAAATATCACTTTACAATAATCATATACTATTATTTATTCCATTATTATACCCAATCAATGTAGTTTGGTTATGAAAACATATTACACCATGACATGGAGATGGTAGGCCGCACGCACGCATGCGTGGTGATTTCATTTTTAGTAGTATGGATAAAAGATAGAACATGGATGTTTCATATTCATAATAACATATTAGAATAAAATATATACTAGAGTTATTCCCTAATAACGAAACAACACAAATAGGGGATGTAGAAGAAGAAATAATTTCGAAAGAATCCGTAAAGGATCTTACCTATTCTTCGACGTGCCTCTTCTAAAACTCTTCTTAGGGAACTAATAATGGTATTTTAAGAAGTTGAAAACCTCTAGTATGTCTCTATTAATGTTGATAAAAAAATAGGCATGGTTTTTATGAGTTTGAATGCTCAAAATGGTGTGAAGAGGAGAGGGATGATGTGTCCTTTTATAAGAGAGGAGAGGGAAATTTTAGGAAACTTGAAAAAATATTAATTTATCCCAAAATAAAACCACACATAAAAACATCCCAAATGACTCAACATAAATGGTGAGATGATATATGGTGGTAATCTAATCAAAAAATATAATTTATACTTGTTTGGAATTTATTTTAAACTTTTCATTTTGATTTATCCTTATTTAATATATTTGATTTTATTTGTGGTAATAATATTATAAATTTATATTGTTGTAAATACTTAATTATGTATTGTTAATTGTCCATAATTAGATAAATTATTAAATTTTTTACCAGATAATTTTCAATTTGTAATTTTTAAATATTTTTCTAATTTTAAGCAATTTAATAATATGTTATTATTATAAAATACCAATAGATTCAATTTTGACACTATTTAATTATTTGAATTTAAATAAAATCCACACATAAGATATGTTCAAAAAATATATATAATAGATTAATAACATGTCGTATTTATCTATAAAATTCGTGGATTACATTAATTAGGTCATATAATATTTATTTTAATATTCTTAAACCATATATTTGATATTTTTCTTAATAAAATAATTACTACAACATTTTTGATTAATTATTTAATATACTTATTCTTTGCAAAAAATTTACAAAAAAATACTACGATTAATATAAATCTAATATATTTCATAAGTAAACATTTAGTCTAATTTATCTTCTAAAAAACTATCTTTTAAAATGTTATCGTTATTAAATTATGAAGGTCACAACTTTGACATCATTTACAATAAAATAATATAAATGTCATAATCTATTTTATATGGCTCAAAATGGACCAAAAGTGGTAACTTGGATGCTTATTGTTTAATTATACTTGACCAATATGGTTTGGTCATGTTTTTGGACTTTTTATGGGTGTTTTTATTTTAATAAGAACAATATTTTTGATTTTTGACTAAATAAATAATTTTTCATTATTAATGTATAAGATATTAGGGTAAATATATATTACTTAAAAATTAAAAATAAATTACCATGATGAAGGAAAAAATTTATCTTTTAAATGAGTGTTTATAATAGAATTTATATTTTGTATAACCATATATTAAAAATAATTTAAATAATAAATTTTGAGGGAGAAAAATTTCACATTCATTTAAATAAAATAAATTAATGGTCTTAATCTCATCCAAGTGGGTTCCAATAGAATCCATTTTGACCCTATTATGTTTTAGAGAGAAATATAATCAACCAATTATATCAATATAAGTGTTAGAGTAATTTTATAATATTATTTTTACCCTTAATTACCCGATTTACCTTCATCTGTTGTAAATAAAACTTACTGTAATTCCTATTCAAAAAGTCTAAAATTCAAAGTTATCTATTTAAAAAATTTGAACCTCCTGATTACAAATATGAAATCCATTTATACAAATTCAAAATCCATAATATGCAGTAATAAATTTAAAAATAATCCTTTTGTCAAAAAAATGTGTTTTTCATTAAAACATTGCAAAATATTAAAATGGTTTTACATATGAATTCAATTTAAAATTAATGATATTGAAATCTATTATATTAAATTGAAAAAATATATTATTTTTATACTTTAAAACAATTTAATATTATAACTTATCCATATAAATTATCTTGATGATAAAAGTTGTTTTTAATTAAAATCTAGCATATTTTACTATTCATCAAAATATGAAAGTTAACAGAAAAATATAAAAAAATTAACCCATGTAAATTTTTATATCTTTAATGAGCGGAATAAGTTCACTCTGTCAAATTGAACTTATAAACATTTGATGAAATATATTTAATGTTTTTGTGCCATCCAAAGGCGACAAATCTGCATTTGTTTAAAAATACTTATTTTACCAGAAAATTTTATTTTGTTCTCATACCAAGTTATAGAAGATGTGTAATATTATTGATAATGTTATAAAATTAAATATGTTTTCAACACTATTTATAATCGAGAGTTCATGATAATATTATATAAATATATAGTTTTGTATTGAAACTCGGTTTTGTGTACAACTGATGCTATTAAGGATGATCTCTCTTACGTGCAACACAAGCCAGGAATAGTGTTGCGTATATTACAAGATAATACGATGTTGCATATATTGAAAGCTAATCTTGGTGTAGAATACAACACAAGAAATAAAAGTAATTAAAAATAATATTTCTCATAAAATCTAGGGGAGATACAGTAAAAGTGCATGAGGATATGATTACATAATCAATTTTCATTATCGAATAATAAAATTAATCATACCCATCATTACCTAGAATATGAAATATGGAAATATGGAAAAGGAAGGAGTTATCAGAATAAATTATCATGAGCCACATTATATCAATATCGATCGTTATAGATATTATAATCCAAGAACAAGTATAATGAAAACTTGTATTCACTTTACAAATCATTTTCATTTCACTCATACAAATAGAATAACCATATGGTGGACTTCTATATATGCACTCTTACAAACTGAATGACCATATTGATTAATTTTATACCTAATTAATTATAGGGTTTTCACCAACCCACCCATCCTTTTTCAATAACAGAACAACCCATAAGTATATTACCACATAACCACCTGTAAAATGTCAAGTATCATCACAAAATCATCTCATATAAAAGAATGGATAATCTAATTGGAAAAACTAATTACCCCTTTTATAACATGATTAAACAATGGAAAATAAACTTGTTCTATGAAAATATTTTAGAAACCCAATTAAAAATATTTAAAAAAATTGGATCATTGACACTCACATTGTAACATAATTCACCCATGGAAAGAAAATGGGTTCTAAACAATTATCTTTGAAAAATAAAAAACCCATGTAAAAGAAGTGTTCTCTATAAATATCTATTTATAATATGATAATCTTGAGAAAAATAATATTTTTTAAAACAATATCACTGAAACATGATTAACCATTGGATGGTTAATGACTTCCATAACAATTTCTCCGAACCATGGTTAGCATGTGGAAAAGAAAAACCATCCTTAAAAATTTATTTCAGACCATATGAATCCATCCAATTAAATATCTAGGATATTTTCAATTAAAAAATATCCTTAATGGGGGATAATTATAAATAACTGTTATTAACTTTGATTATTGAGAAATCCAATAATGTAATATTAAAAAAATTATAAGGAAAATAATATTAATACATTATGAAATTTCCCATAATACTTGGAAATATTTGAATCGTAATCCCCATGAAAGAATAACATTAAATAAAACATATAATTTTACTAGAATAATTAGATTCAATGTATTTCATTTAAAAAGATAAATATATACAATTCATAAAATATGATAGTTGTATAACCAAATGAAAGTCTTAATAAAAGAAAACTGTAACAAAATATATTACAACTTTGGTTATATGAAAAAATTAAACCCCATGAATGAGAGTTTATAAAACTGATTTGTAAGTCCTTATAAATTCAATTATATTAACAATAAAATACTTTCATGGGTTTTATATATTGAACAAAACGAAAATAAGTGGGGAATATGGAGTAATTATAGTATAAAGTAATGTGAAAATAGATATCCCTTCACAAATGTGGTAACATCTGAATTGGAAAGCCCAAAAGTAATAATTATCAAATTAAATAACTAAATAAAATTATGATAAAATAATTCATTATATAATATATATTAATGGTTAGTAGATACTACACAAGAAAATAAATAATAGGAGATTATGATGTATTCATTATGGTAAAAAGATAAGAAAAAATAACTTACCACGAGTTCGATTTGCCGGGATTTTCCTCTATAATAATGAATAATAAACACATATTAACTATTTAATTTCCTTTGGAACATTTCCATTTTTTAATAATTTAATTTCATTTATAAACATTTTATATTCAATTGGTTATCAATAATTATTAGGTCATATGATTTAACTATATGTGACATATGTGTCAAAGCTGACATTGATAGGATAACTATGGTCAACGAGTTAAATATTTAAATTTCTCAAAATTAATAAACCTGAAATAATTATAAAATTTTGACATAAATTAGTATTTTTAAATAATATTGGAAATATGGTTATGAAAAATGATCAAATGTTATGATAATCTAGATGGTAGTCCATATGTACGCATAAGTAACGTTCTCATTTATCAATGATCATTTTAGAAAGAAAGTAAGTAAAATTTAACTTTAAAAAATTACAATTATATC
Source organism: Viscum album (assembly GCA_963277665.1). Classification (NCBI taxonomy): domain Eukaryota; kingdom Viridiplantae; phylum Streptophyta; class Magnoliopsida; order Santalales; family Viscaceae; genus Viscum; species Viscum album. The sequence goes on from OY728138.1 coordinate 158,520,405, forward strand.
AAAATTAAAAAATTATTTAATTACATACACTTATATATATATATATATATCACTTTTGTGATGTAAAAGAAATAACATCACGTTGTGAAGACAGTTGTCCACACATCCACAAATGAAATTATCACTTTTTTTAGCTTTTGAAAAGGGTAATAATGAAAATGATATATTATATATAAAGAATATTAATTATTTAATTAATATAATTTATATTTTATGCATATCTATTTTATTTATAAATTCCATCTATAATACATTCCATGTAATGTGTGAAAGAAACACATCGCATTGAGGAGACTATAGTCCACAGGTCGACAAACAATGTTATCATATTGACCAAAAATGAAATGAATGAAGCAATGCATATATAATAATTATATAAGTATGATGTCGTCATAAATATGATATCTATATCAGATAAAAATATTTTTTCCATCATAATTCCCTTCCATGAGAGGTGGTAATGGAAAAACAAACACTATCGTTTCGTGAGGCAATTTTCTATCATATGAACAAATAATAATTTCATAACACAATTGATGGATGTGTGCTTAGGATTAGGTAGAAACCTTATAATAAAATAATATCATTATATTTAGGACAATGATGGTATTATATATGAATTTAATAAGAATGGTTGAATGGTTTCAGAAAAAATAGAACATAAATTCACAATGAATAATGTAACATCATCTTCGTGTAACTGCTTTTTTGTTTTCACAAAATGGATTCCTATGTTTGATTGCATCCCAATAAGATATAAATTGGGTTAGGGGAGGGATTTTTGAGTATTATATGTGTAGGGTTTAGATAATAAAAAGGGAATAAGGGGTGCGAATGGAGGGGGAGGGTGAGTTCCATTTTATAGTTGTGTAGGAGTGTCATTGTTGTAAATATTGGATGGTAAATACTATTAGAAGGCATCCCTTAGACAATTTTCCAACATTAATTATCCCAATACACAAAAATATGGTATTTGGTAGAATAATAGAGATATAATTAATATTGGACATGTTTATAGTTTATTTACTCTCTTATGATTAATATTTAACTGCTATGAAAACTCATTTTTACCTTAATCACTGTAATAAAATTTAATTAATTTCACTAATAATTTTGGTAAAAAAATAAGAATAAATTATTAAAAAAAATTATTCTTATTCCATATATCGAATCCATTTTTCTAATTTACAATAACTGAAATGGATGAAATTAATTTAAAATTAATCCTGGAGATGGGAAGACAAAGTTGGTTTTCAAAGTGAAAATGGTAAAATGTATTCAATGTTATTATATATTACATAACTATGAAAATGATTCAAATGAATTAAATTATATAAATTGATATTAATATTATAAGAGTTCAAAAATTAGGTTTCAAATCGGTCTTTCATTAAATTGTGGTAAAAAATCCTTTTTAAAAATATAAATCTATTTAGTCTTAAAATTGGATTGATTAATTTTAAAACCATACCAATCTTATTGTATGAATTTCAAAACATTGGACTAAATAGTATTCATAAAAAGACACTCTTTATATTAAATTATTCATTATTATAATTTCTAATTAATTGGTAACTGATTAATTATGATTATATTAATGTGTAAACTAAGATTTTACAATTTAGTTTGTAACACGCCAATATTTCATAGTACGTTAGTTCTACAATGTAATTCAATAACATACACTACACACAACGTCGGGTTCAAACGCACCACGACTTAACAAAGTAGCCATTAAAAAGAGGATATTAATAATATTAACAAAATTTTCAACTTTTTATAACCCTTATAATTTTAGAATCCATATTATGAGTTTCTTATACATAATGTAAGGACAAATTCATTTTTTCAAATAAAAGAAGTATTTTTCTAGAAATGATATTTTGATTCCTTTTAATGGAGAACCCTTTTTAATTCCAATAATTGAAAATTTTATATACTCAATTTTTCATGACAAACATCTTCTTTGGGATCGGTACATAAGAATTTAGTTTCAATACAGTTTTGTTGCTTTTCTGATAACTTTCATATTTAGGTGAATAGTGAAAAATAATATATTTTAACTGAAAAGAACATTTTAATCAAAATAATTTAGTGTTAAAATATACATATGAATGTTTTTAATGTATAATTATATTTTATTTTTACCATTTAATCCAATTTCTTTCCAATGGAAGTATTTCACTTTTAAATTGGACATAAACAAATGTAAATCTTTTGATAGTTATTATTTCATAAAAATACGCTTTTTGGTTTTGACAACGGAAAATAATTTTAAACTAATAAATTAAATTTATATTTTTCTAATTTGATATAATAGTCTTAATTTTAGAATTAAGAATATCAAAATTAGCTTAGAGTTAATTTTTGGTATGTTGCTTAAAACTTTAAATTTTTTATGAATAGTGAAAAATAGTGAGTTATAGTTTAAAACCTAATTTTTATTTAAATTTTTATTTATTTAAATTTATTTTAGGCCAAAATAGATACATAATACCCATATAATTTCAATATAAATCGTTGGAGTCATTTTTTTAATAATATTAGATATATAAAATTTTATTGAACTTCTCACTGTCTTTTACTCACCTCAAAGAAGAATTTATAAATTCATATAAAACATAATATTACCACTTATGAGAGTTTAATTTAAAAAATCTGAGAGATATGGTAAATATCAAGGAGTAAAATGTGGTTCAATAAGTTAAAAATTATTTTTGATGAATAGTCACCTTTTACTTTTATTTACCATGGTTACAAGTAAATAGGTTAATTATTGCTAAAAATGTTATTTTTATTACCCTAACACATGTCCTAATTCTATTGGTTATATATAATTCAACCAAAACCAACTTTAGGAATAAAATATGAACTTATTTGGTCCACTTGGATTATATTAGGACATTTATTATTATTTAATTCAAGGAAGAGTTAAAAGAGTTAAAATCAATGTTTAACAAATAAAACATTTTTAATATAGGGTTACACAAAAGATAAATTTGATTATAAATATTCATTATAAATATAAAATTATTTCTTACATAATGGTATTTTATTTATAATTTATAGAAATTAAATAATTTAATTTATTTATGACACAATGGTGATGGAGTAATTCCCAAATTCATGAAATATTCAAATAATTGATATTATAAATATCCAAATAAATGTAATTTGGGATATTTTATAAATTACACTAATTTTATAAGTTAACATGACATATTTGGGTTGGTTATATAAATTTTCTTCGAAGTAATAATTCTTTTATGAATTTCGAAAAAACAAAATACCAAATATTGTCAAAATTGCCATAAAAGAGTTTTTAAAACAAATATTATATTATTAATTGATATTCTATTCTTAAAAATATACGTTTTGTCCAAAAGTACATATATAATGATAGGTTTATCATTATTGAACAACTTGGTGTTTTCTTGGAAGTATATTGTATGTATATTAACCATATAATATAAAAATATGAAGAGACCTAGTAAATGTCAAACTATTTAATTGAGAGTTAAATCTAAAAGTTAAGGTTATTATAGTAACTCAGCAAGTCTAAAACCTATTGGTTGAGTGGTTTTCGACCTATCCCCACCTTATCCTATAAATAATCTACTTTGGAGCCATTAGGAATAGAAAATGATATTATTATAAAATAATATTGTAAGTTTATCCTCAGGTGCCCCTCACCCCTCTTATAAACGTGCAATTCCCTTATCTCAAATTCACACATTCAAAGTCTTTTTTCTCGGCCAAACCCTGCCCAAATATCCTCTTCAATTCCCTCACTTCATCCTAGAGGCCATATTTTGTTCAAAAATTCATCTTATGAAGCCATTTTGATCAAATCAAAAGGAATAATCTCAAGAAGAGGTAATAATTTCACCAGTCTCTTTCAAGTTCTTTTCTTCTTACATTTCTTCATTTTTGTTTTTTCCATTATAATATAATAACTAAAAAATATTCTATATACTATGTTGTTATTATAAATATGGTACAACCATATTCATAATTATATCCATCCTTTGAATGACATGTCACCATACATGCGTACGTACGGATTACCGTCTCCACGTCGTGGGGTAATTGTTATTCAATACATTATTATTTGGATGGATATAGTATTGATGTGTAATTCATGTAAAAAATAAATATAACATGATAATGATTATATATATATGATATACCATTAAAATATATATTTTTTTAATATCCAAGGAATGATATTATCGCTTGTGCGTACGTACGGATTACCGTCTCCACGAACGCGTTGAGATTCATTCTCTGTTGTATCCATTCAAGAATAAATTTAATTTCATGATTAAAAATAATTTTTATAGATATGATATAATTATGTATATGAATAGGATACATCCCATCCATTACAAATATGGCTCACATAAAAATAATATAATAGAAAAACAAATCTGTTAACTCCCGAAACGACAATAATACTAAGATATTATTAACAAATCAATGTTAACAGATCATATATGATATAATATTAATGTAAATGATTATTTTATAATTCAATAACAATTATTTCACTATTATAGAGAATGTTAACCTACCCTCTACCAAGGAAAAAGTACAATCTAAGGGGTTTCTTATCTCAATTTTAATTCTGTGAGATTTCAATTGTTCGCCACTTATTTATTGCATGTGGTGTGTGTACTGCCCATGATTGTATTCATTGTGTAATAAACATTAATTTATGGATATTTAAAACATCATTGTATTATCCTTATTTCATGGGTGTATGTTTCGTAAGTTACCAAATCGATAAAGGAATTTGAAATTGCAATTTCCACTCATTCGACTTTACGATTAATTCATTGATTATTTTACTCCATGATTATGTGGAGAATCACTATTTATTTGCTTATGTCATAATTTCCACTCCCCTTTATGTGGATATACTTTTGATACACACATTTAATCCATTTATAAATTCTCAATTCATCGATATGAACTTGATAAGAGTAATTTTAACTCAATATCTATTTATTGAGTTAAACTTCTAATTCATTGGTGTTTTTTTAAAAGAAAATGTGTGAATGTCCTCTGATTGTATTACACATAATATCCAATCACATTTAGTGTATTTATATTTTCCACACATTATTATGTCGTTGGTTTATCCTTAACCTAAGTATACAGTCTTTATTAGTGATTTGATCTCAATTTACATTCCATTTGGACTACTTTGTTGTTATACACCAAATCACATTTGAATGGTGTATATAATAAACTTTGACATAGTATACAATGAATCCCTTTATTCTCATGATATTACAATTTTTTTATTACCTAATTTTTTTGTATTCAAGTGACTCTCTTTTGGTAAGGAACTCTAAATAAAATATCATTTTCAATGTTTTATAGATTTATTATTCTAAATCTATCTTATTAATGTCAATGTTTTAAAAATGGTATTAAGGATTTATTTATATGGAACGTAAGGTTTTAAAATTAAAATTCATTTTAAATGTTTCAAAGTTGTATGGGACACTTTGATTCAAAAATATCTTTTTAAATGGATTCTTGACAAATAGTGTGACTTTTAAATGATTTCAAGAAAAAAGGGTGTTATTTCTCTCTAATATTTTTTATGATTATTTTCATATATGTCTATATCCATAATTATTCTCGATTGAGGATAATCTGATACAATATAATCTTCCATATTGTATCGAATGACTTATGTTTTACTAAGGATGTTCTATTTTCATACCATTCATGTTTTCTGATAATGTATTGACATTTCATATGCTAGTTATAATATGAATGTTTATGTTATGTTTAAACCTATTCATATGAGGAATGCATTGGACTTAGTAAGTGATGGGTGGGGCCCGCTATAGCTCCATGATGCATTAGTAGGTCTCATGAGACAAACTACTGTCTTGGCATAAGGCCTTGAAAAAATCTTATGTGTAGTCTTGGTACAAGTCCTTGACTATGTGTTTATGATAGTCTACCTTTATGAATTCCATCATTATGAAAGTGGTTATTGATATTGCATGTGATTATTCTACTGGTAGAATATCCATGAGAATAAGTAAATGAAATTATTTGATTTTATCTTTTCCATATTATACCGAAGTTCATGTATAAATGGATTTTGTTCTAGTCTTATACTCATCCTTAAATTTCTGTGATTAATTTTGAAAGTTTCCACCATAATTTTATCCTTAATGATCATCTGAGCCCACCCCTTTTTATGTTTTATTTTTCCTAGGATTTAAAGAAGTATATTATGACTGACCTCTAGGGATAGTTTATGGGATCTCAAGGTTGTCTATGGAAACAGTGTTGTTGTATTTTTTCTATTTTATGATATAATGTAAACCTTATGAATGTATCCAGTACTTCTAAGTCTACTAAACTAATCAGTCTTTCGAGACTTGATCTTTTATGATCATTCCAATGATACGTAATAATGCACTATCTCTGGGCATCTGGGGTCGGGGCATTACAGTTGGTATCAGAGGAAGTTTAGTACAAACCATGAATACTAGATTTAGATAAAATCTGATTCGCACACAAAGCCCTAAGATAGACTTTGAGGATTAATATAGAGGAAATTCCAAAAACATTGGTATTGTAGTTATTTTGTGATTTTTCCAAGAAATACATCTTTGTCTTGATAAGAGCGGGTAGAGGATGCTCTAGCATAGATTTACCTAGGGGTAAAACCTAAAAACACCGCATTGAGCTAGACTTGAACGGGAACCGATGCACGACAACAGGCCTTGGTGCACTCTTGGTTATGAAACTACCGGTGGATATAGTTAGGATAATTTACATTTTCACTACAAACCGATTTGACGGATTTTAATATAAGATTAGAATAAATAACTTTGGTTAATACAAGGGTGTTTTTGATTGAGAACAAGGTGTGATTATATTTTCTAAATACTTTTCTTACTATTCTTACTCACAAAATGTTTTCTATTTTTATATAATGGTTGGATTCCACGGTAGTCATAGTAACATTGAACATGATGTAAAAGGTGGTAATAGTGGTGGAAATGTGAAACGAAATGGAATGTTGATAGGTGTAAAAGATATTGTCTTCATGCCGAATCACTTTTCCAAAAATATGATCAACAACATATATATTAAGCATCTTTCGGACTCAACAAAGAAGAGAAAATAAGTGAATGATAAGAGCTCCAGCTGTGGAGACCATTGAGAAAAGAAAGCTCAATTTCCATCATTCCATAAATATGGAAGGAGACAACCAGGAAAGTGTCTCAATGGAACAAAGAAATGATTTATGTGTGGGAAAGAATGTCATAAAGTAATGAATTTCCTAGTAAAAATTAATAGTACTATGGAAGAAAATAATAATGATCCTAAGATTCTAATTATGGTCATTTGTCCTAAATTTAAGGGACCATGGCATCACCCATGTCAATGCCCTATTCTATAGGATAACCTCTTGGTCTAGGAAGAGACTATGTAGAAATAAATGGATGGAAAAATGTTTAAAGGTATGAGTTCTCTTTGTTGTTGAGATTCCCTTGGATAAATTTTTTATTATATGTGTAACCCTACAATTTATCTTGTGAAAATGATATTTGAGGAAGAATTATCTTTTATCTTATGGATATAGTTACAAATAACCATTTCCTTTTATATGATCCTTGAATTTGAGGCAATTACAAGTTATTATATTTTGGGTTGAAAATGCAAGGTATGAGATAACATTTTTGGTTAAATGAAGTTATGGTTATTTTGAGGAATTTATCTCATTTGGGGAATGTTATATAATATAGATTTTGAAAAAGGACAACACGCAGGCCATGTGACAACCCGTCGTGTCGGACAAAGATATGGGAATCGAACTCACAACCAGAGTGCGATTGGGATTTATCACCTACCACTGGACTATGTGAAGTTCCAGGTTAGTGTGACTAATTATTTTTTGTATAATGATTTTTTTGATCAATAATAGGTTGATTTGGGATCTTATGTCTTATCAAATAAATATCCATAGTATATGAAAATGATTTGTTGATTAAGTGATAAATGTTATTTTAGAAGACATTCACTTTGTTGGAAACACTATATGCCCAAGGAAAATAGAATACTATGGGATTTCATTTGAATATTAATGGTGGTTTTTTATCCATGTTTTTATTGTGGATTTATAGTGATTTGGGTTATTTATGGAAATGATAAACCTATAATAGAGAATATGTGATTAGGTTAATTACGTTTAAGTATGTAACTTCAAGAGTAGTTGATGTCTTTTGGAGATACAATTTAACGTGGTAGACTACATAACCAACTTCTTATAGGTTTTGGGTTTCAATATTATTTTGGATTATATTGATGGATTTTAAGGAAAATTTTTTATTGAATGTTATTTATTTAACTTTGGAGTATTGTTGGATTAATTTTAGATATTAACATTATTGTTTCTTTCTCTAATGGAATATTATTTTCGGGGATCATCTGATCTTGTACTAACCGTTTTCATTTTGATTAATCTTTAAATACATGGTAAATATATATTTTATCCTTTGTGGATCATGTGATACTCTATAAGTTTATTCTAGATCTTCCGGTGTGACCAAGTCTTTTTAATACTCATCGTTTAAAAAAAATCGTTACTGGTAGAAATTTATTAAATAATGAAACTCTACTTAAAAAGATGGTAGATCTCTCTATTTTCTTACTTAATCTCATAAATAAATTCTTCATCTTTATGAAATGTAACCTAAAACAAAAAAAATATGTTGTGCGTTAACTTTTCCAACTGGAAAACTAATGACCATTTGTCCCATCACAAGTATGTGGTTTTCTTATTGTTAATTTTCTCCTAATCATGCTTTCTATCCCTGTCCATCAGAACCTGACACTCATTTTCTCTTCCATATCCATGTTTTCCTTCAATGAATCCTAGTATGGGTTATCATTGGTGACCTTTGTACTTCTCTTCCTTTCTTTTAAAGTGATTGTTTCATTGAATCTTTTTCTGATGTAGGACTTTCCATTACATTCCCAAGACAAATTTTTTAAATTAAGAGTACACAATTTATTAATGCAGGGAATAATGTTACACCACAAGATTTCATAGTATGTTAGTTATTCAAGGTAATTCAATAACTTACACTACATTCAACGTCGGGTTCAAGCACACCACGACTTACCAAACTAGCCATTAAAAAGTGATAATGAATAATATTAACATAATTTTGAACATTATTTTACCCTTATAATTTTAGAATCTATATTATGAGTTTCATAGACATAATGTAAAGACAAATTCATTCTTTTTCATATAAAAGAAGTATTTTTCAAGAAAAGATATTTTCCCGCCTTTTAATGGAGAATCCCTTTAAAATACAATATTTTAAACTTTTATATATTCAATTTGACAAGGAAACATCTTCTTTGGGATCGGGACATAAGAATTTAGTTTTAATAAATTTTTGGTGTTTTTCTGATAACTATCATATTTGGGTGAATAGTGAAAAATAATATATTTTAACTGAAAACAACTTTTTTAATAAATATAATTTATAGTGTTAAAATATACCTATGAATTGTTTAAAAGTATAATTATATTATATTTTTACCATTAAATCCAATTTTTGTTATTGTAATTAATCTCACTATGAAATTGGATATAAACAAATGTCAATCTTTTGGTAGTTATTATTTCATAAAAAACGCATTTTGGTTTTGACAACATGAATTAATTTTAAACTAACATATGAAATTTATATTTTTTGATTTTGGTAAAATAGATTTCATTTTTTAATTCAGAATATCAAAATTATCCTAGGGTGAATTTTTGGTATGTTTTTGAAAACATATAATTTGTGATGAATAGAGAAAATTACAGAGTCATAGTAAAAAACCAAATTTTTATTTAAATAAATATTTATTTTAATTTATTTTAGGTAAAAATATAAATATAATACCCATATATGTTCAATATAATTCATTGGAGTCATTTTGTAATAATATTAGATATATAAAATTTTATTGAACTTTTCACTGTCTTTTACCCACCTCCTAGGAGAATTTGTAAATTCACATAAAAATTATTTTTACCGCTTCTGTAAATTGAATTTCAAAAATTTGAGATACACAGTTAATATCAAGGAGTATAATGTGGTTCAATAAGATGAAAATATTTTTTTTGTGAATAGTAACTCTTTACCTTTATTTACCATGGTTAAAATTAAATATGGTAATTAAGGGTAAAAATCAAATTATCATTTCCCTGAACCATGTCGTAATTCTATTAGCTTGGTATAATTTGACCAAAAACATCCTTAGGAATAAATTATAAACCTATTTGGTCCACATGGATTTGATTAGGACATTTATTATTATTTAATTCAAAGAAGAGTTAAAAGAGTTAAAATAAAAGTTTAATAATTAATGATTTTTAATAAAGGGGTACACAAAAGATAAATTCGATTACAAATATTCATTAGAAATATAAAAATATTTCCTACATAATGGTATTTTATTTATAATTTTTAGACATTAAATAATTTAATTTATTTATGACACAATGGTGATGTAGTAATTACCTAATTAATGAAATATGAAATAATTGATATTATAAGTATAAAAATAAATGCAATTTCAGAATTTTTATGAATTCCACTAATTTTATAAATTAAAATAACATATTAGGTCTGGTTATATAAATTGTTTTCTAAGTAATAATGTTCTTATGAATTTAGAAAAAACAAAATACCAAATAGTGTCAAAATTGAAATAAAATAGTTTTTAAAATAAATATTATATTATTAATTGATATTATATTCCTAAAAATATATGGTTTGGCCAAAAGGACTTATATAACGATAGGTTTATCCTTAATGAACCACATGGGGTTCTCTCGGATGTATATAGTAAGTTTAATTACCATATAATACAAAAATACAATGAGACATGGTAAATGTCAAACTATATAAGTGAGAGTTAAATTTGCAATTTAAGGTTAATATAGTGACCCAAAACTATCTAAAACCTATTGGTTGAGTGGTGTTCGACCCATCCCCACCTTAGTCTTTAAATAATACACTTTGGATCCATAATAAACCAAATCTGATTTTATTATAAAATAATATTTTAAGTTTTTCCCCAGGTGCCTCTCACCCCACTTACAAAAGGGCACTTCCCCTTCTCTCAAATTCACACATTCAATGCCTTTTGGCTCAACCAAACCATGAAAAAATATTCTCTATAATTCCCTCACTTCATCCTAGCGTCCCTCCATTGGGCAAGAAGGCCAACTTAAGGATCCCTTTTGATCAAATCAAAAGGAAGAACCCGAAGAAGAGTCAGTAATTTCACCACCAACATTCAGGTTCTTTTCTTCTTACACTTCTTCTTTATTTGTTATTTCCATAAAAAATAATAACTTCAGTATATTCTATATACTGTGATGTTATTATAAATATGGTACAGACATGTTCATTATTCTACCCATCCTTTGAATGACATGTCACCATTAGTGTGTACGTACTGATTACAGTCTCCACGTCGTGGTGTAATTGTTATTCAATGCATTATTATTTGGATTGGTATAATAATGATTGTAATTGATGTAAAAAATAAATATAACATGATAATTATTCTGTATATATGATATATCATCCAACTATATATTCTTTTAATATCAAAAAATGATATTGTCGCTCATGCGTAGGTACGAATTACTGTTTCCACGAACACGATGAGATTCATTCCCCATCGTATCCATTCAAGACTAAATTTCATTTTATGATTAAATATAATGTTTAGTGACATGATATAATTCTGGATATTAATAAGATAAATCCCATCCATAATGAATATAGCTCACATAATAAATTATATAAAGGAAAACGAATCCGTTAACACCTGAAACGACGATAATACAAAGATATTATTAACAAATCAATGTTAAAAGATCATATATGATATAATATTAATGTATATGATTCTTGTATAATTAAATAGAAATTATTTCACCATTATACAAGAGGTTAACCTATCCTCGACCACGGAACAAGTACAAAGTAAGGGGTTTCATATCTCACTTTTAATTCCATGAGATTTTCATTGTTCACCACTTATTTTTTGCATGTGGCATGTGTACTATCCATTATTTTATTCACTGTGTAGTATAATTTAATTTATGGATATTTACTTCATCATTGTATGATAATTATTTCAGGGTTGTAGGTTTCGTATTTTACCTAATCAATAAGGGAATTTGAAATTTCAATTTCCACTCATTCAGCTTTACGCATATTTCATTGATTATTTTACTCCAATATTATGTGTGGAATTACTATTCATCCTCTTATATCATAATTTACACTCCCATTTCTGTAGATATAATTTTGATACACATAATCACACCATTGACAAATTCTCAAGTCATCGATATGAACTTGATAAGAGTAATGTTAACTCAATCTCCATTTATTAAGATAAACATCTAATTCATTGGTGTTGATTTTACAAGAATATGTATGAATGTCCTCTGATTGTTTTACACTGAATATCCAATCATATTGAGTGTATTTATATTTCTCACACATAATTATTTCCTTTATTTATCCTTAACCTAAGGATACGGTCTTTATAATATATTTCATCTCAATTTACATTCCATTGAGACTCCTTTGTTGTTATATACCAAATCACTTTTATATGGTGTCTATAATGTACTTTGACATAGTATATCATGAATCCCTTTATTCTCATGAAATTAAAACGTTTTTATTACCTCAATTATTTGTATTCAAGTGTCTCTCTTTCGATAAGTAACTCTAACTAAAATGTCATTTTAAATGTTTTGTAGATTTATTATTCTAAATCTATCTCATTAATGTCCATGTGTTAAAAATGGTTTTAAGGATTTATTTATTTGGAAATTAATATTTTAAAATTAATATTCCTTTTAAAAGTTTCAAAGTGGTGTGGGAAACTTTGATTCAAAAATCTATTTTCAATTGTCTTCTTAACAAATAGTGTTACTTTTAAATGACTTCAATGAAAAAAGGGGATATTTATCCCTAATACTTTTGATGATTATTTTCATATATATCGATATCCTTCATTATTCTAAATTGAGGTTAATATAATACAATCAAAACTTCCATAATGTATCTAATGAGTTATGTTTGACTGTGGATGTGCTATTTTTATAAAATTCATGGTTTGTGGATAATGTGCTGACATTTGGTATGGTAGTTTTAATAAAAATGTTTATGTTGTGTTTAAACCTATTCATATGAGGAATGCATTGGACTTAGTAAGTGACTGGTGGAGGCTGTTATAACTCCTTGATGCATCGGTAGGTCTCATGAGACAAAATAGTGTCTTGGAACAAGTCCTTGAAAAAATATTATTTGTAGTCTTGGCACATGGCCTTGACTATGTGGTTATGATAGTCTGGCATTACACATTCCATCATTATGAAAGTGGTTATTGATATTTCATGTGATAATTCCACTAGTAGAATATCCATGTGAATATGTAAATGGAATTATTTGATTTTATCATTTCCATATTATACTGAAGTTCATGTTTAAAAGGCTTTTTATCTAGTCTTATACACTTAGATAAATGTTTATGCATATTTATGAATGTGTCTGCTATAATGTTGTCCTTACTGAGTATTTGAGCCCACTCATTTTTATGTTTTATTTTTCCTAGGATGAAACGAAGTATATTATGACTGACCACCAGAGATAGTCTATGGGATCTTAGAGTTGTCTATGGAAACAATGTTGTTGTATTTTTCTATTTCATGATGTAATGTAAACCTTATGAATGTATAGAGTACTTCTAAGGCTACTAAACTAATCAGTCTTTTGAGACTTGATCTTTTATGATCATTTAAATTATATGTAATAATCCACTGACTTTGTGCTTATGGGGTCAGGGTGTTCTAGTCGGTATCAGAGGAAGTGTAGTACAAACCTTGGAAACATTATTTAGATAAACTTTGATTAGCACACATAGCCCTAAGAAAGACTTTGATGATTATTATATAGGAAATTCCTAAAATATTGGTATTATTGTGATTTTGTTAGTATCCCAAGAAATACACCCCTGTCTGGATACGAGTAGGTAGAGGCTGCTCCGGAACATATGTTCCTATGAGTAAAACCCAAAAAACCACTATGAGCTAGACTCAAATGGTAAGTGGTGCATGACAATGGGCCTTGCTGCACTCTTGGTTACGACACTCCCGTGGGATTTTCTTATGATAATTTACATTTTATTTACAAACCAATTTGAATTATTTTAATATTAGATGAGATTAAATAATATAGGTTAATACTAGGGTGTTTTTGATTGAGAATAATGTGTGATGATATTTTCTAAATACTTTTATGACTATTCTTACTCACACAATTTGTTCTGGTTTTGTTAATTGATGGATTCCAAGGAAGTCATAGTAACATTGAACATGATGTGAAAGGTGGGAACTATGGTGAAAATGAGAAACAAAATGGAATGTTGATAGGTGTAAAAGATATTGTCTTCATACTGAATCAGTTTTCCAAAAATATAATCAAAAACATATATATTAACCTACTCCCAGACTCAAAAAAGAAGAGAAAGTTATGGAATGATAGTAGCTCCAAGTGTGGAGACCATAGAGTGAAGAAATCTCAATTTTCATCATGCCAGAAATGTGGAAGGAGTCACCCAGGAATGTGTATCAATTGAAAAAATAAATTCTTTTTGTGTGTGAAAGAAGGTCATAACGTAATGATTTTCTGAGTAAAAATGAAGATTACTATGGAAGAAAATAATAATGATATTAAAATTAAAATTATGGTCATTTGTTATAAATGTAAGGGACCATGGCATCACACAATTCAATGCCATATTCTATAGGATTACCTCTTGGTGAAGGAAGAACCTATGGGGAAATAAATGGATGGAAAAATGTTTAAATGTATTAGTACTCTTTGTTGTTGAGATTAATTTGGATGAATTTTCTCTTATATGTGTAACCCAGCAATTTATCATGTAAAAATGACATTTGAGGAAGAATTATCTTTTCTATTGTGGATATAGTTATAAATAACCATTTTTTATGTGATCCTTGAATTTGAGGCAATTATAAGTTATTATATTTTGGAATAAAAATGCAAGTTATGAGATAACATTTTTGGTTAAATTATGTTATGGTTATTTTGAGGAATTTATCTCATTTTTTTAATGTTATAATATATATTTTTTTGAAAAAGGACAACATGTAGGCAGTGTGACAACCCGTTGCATCAGAAAAAGCTGTGGGAATCGAACTCACAACCATCGTGCATTTGGGATTTATCGTCTACCACTGGACTACATGAAGTCCCTGGTTAGTGTGACTAATTATTTTTAGTTAAATGATTTTATTGATCAATAATAAGTTGATTTGGTATCTTATGACTTATCAAATTAATACCCTTAGTTTAGGAAAATGATATTGGGATTAAGTGATAAATGTTATTTTGGAAGACGTTCGCTTTGTTGGGAACACAATATGCCCAAGGAAAATAGAATACTATGGAATTTCTTTTGAATATTAATGGTGTATTTTTATCAATGTTTTTATTGTGGATTTATAGTGATTTGTGTTATTTATAGAAATTATTAACCTATAATAGAGAATATGTGATTAGGTTAATTACTTTTATGTATGCGACTTTAAGAGTAGTTGATGTCATTTAGAGATACAATTTAACGTGGAAGACTGCATAACCAAATGCTTCTAGGATTTGGGTTTCAATATTAGTTTGGATTATATTGAAGGATTTTAAGGACAATTGATTATTGAATGATATTTATTTAAATTTAGAGTATTGTTGGATTAATTTTAGAAATTAAGATTAGTGTTTATTTATATAAAGGAATATCCTTTTGGGGGGTCATCTGATCCTGTACTAACCGTTTTGGTTTTGATTAATCTCTAAAGACATGGTAAATATACAGTTTATCCTTTTTGGATCATGTGATTCTCTAGAAGTTTATTCTAGCCCATCCGGTGTGACCAAGTCTTATTGAATACTCATCGTTTAAAAAAATGAGTTAGTGGTAGAAATTTTTTAAAGAGTGAAACTCTACTTAAAAAGTAAGTATATCTCTTTATGTTCATTGTCAATCTCATAAATAAATTCATCATTTTTATGAAATGTAACTTAAAACAAAAAAATGTTGTCAGTTTACTTTTCCAACATGGAAACTAATGACAATTTTTTCCATCATAAGATTGTGGTTTTCTTGTTGTTAGCTTTATCCTGATCATGCTTTCTCTCCCTCTCCATCAGAACGTGAAACTTATTCTATCTTCCATATCCATGTTTTCCTTCATTGAATCCTAGTGTGGGTTATCTTGGGTGACCTTTGTACTTCTCTTTATTTATTTTAAAGTGATAGTTTTATTGACTCTTATTCTGATGTGGGACTTTCCATTATATTCTCAATCCCAAATTTAAAAATTACGAGGATGCAATTTATTGATGGAGGGAATAATGTAACACCCCGAGATCTCATAGTACATTATTTCTTCAATGTAATTCAATAACTTACACTACACGCAACGTCGGGTTCAAGCGCACCACGACGTACCAAAGTAGCTGTTCAAAAGTGATTATGATTAATATTTACAAAATTTTGATCTTTATTTAACCCTTATAATTTTATAATCCATATAATGAGTTAATTATACATAATGTAAGAACAAATTCATTTTTTTTCAGATAAAAGAAGTATTTTTCAAGAAATGAAATTTTGCCGCAATTTAATGGTTATCCCTTTTTAAATCCAATATTTGAAACTTTTATATATTCAATTTGACTAGCTAAACTTCATATTTGGGATCAGGATATAAGAATATTATTTCAATAAATTTTTGGTGTTTTTCTGATAACTTTCATATTTGGGTGAATAGTGAAAAATAATATATTTTAATTGAATACAACATTCTTAATCAAATTAATTTATAGTGTTAAAATATACATATGAATGGTTTGGATGTATAATAATATTATATTTTTACCATTTAATCCAATTTTTTTTCATTGGAATTAATTTCACTATGAAATTAGACATAAACAAATGTCAATCTTTTGGTAGTTATTATTTCATAAAAAGACGTTTTTTGGTTTTGACAACGAGAAAAATTTTTAAACTAATAAATAGAATTCTGTTTTTTGAATTTGGTAAAATAGACTTCATTTCTTAATTCAGAATATCAAAATTAGCATAGGGAGAATTTTTTTTATGTTTCTGAAATCTATTAATTTTTGATGAATAGTGAAAAACACTGAGATATAGTTTAAAACCGAATTTTTATTTATATAATTATTTATTTAAATTTATTTTAGGAAAAGATAGATACATAATACCCATATAAGTTCAATATAATTCATTGGATACATTTAGTAATAATATTATATATAAAAAATTTTATTGAACTTTTCACCATCTTTTACCCACTTCCTATGAGAATTTGTAAATTCACAGAAAACATAATTTTACTTCTTTTGTGAGTTTAATTTCAAAAATCTGAGAGACACTGTTAATATCAAGGTGTAATATGTGGTTCAATAAGATGAAAATAATTTTTGGTGGATAATAACTTTTTACTTTTATTTACCATGATTAAAACTAAATAGTGTAATTAAGGGTAAAAATGATATTATTACTACCCTAACACATGTCCTAATTCTATTGGCTAAGTATAATTTGACCAAATAAAACCATAGGAATAAAATATGAACCTCTATGGTCCACTTCGAATAGATTAGGACATCTATTATTATTTAATTCAAAAAAGAGTTAAAAGAGTTAAAATCAATGTTTAATAATTAAGAATTTTTAATATATGGTTACACAAAATATATATTCGATTATAAATATTCATTAGAAATATAAATTGATTTATTACATAATGGTATTTTATTTATAATTATTATACATTAAATAATTTAATTTATTTATGACACAATGGTGATGTAGTAATTAACTAATTAATTAAATTTTAAAATAATTGATATTATAAAAATACAAATAAATGTAATTTCAGACTTTTTATGAATTAAACTAATTTTATAAGTTAATATGAAATATTATAGTTGGTTATATGAATTTTCTTCGATGTAATAATGCTGTTATGATTTTAGAAAAAACAATATACCAAATAGTGTCAAAATTGAAATAAAAGAGTTTTTAAAACAAATATTATATTATTAATAGATATTAAATTCCTAAAAATATATGGTTCAGCCAAAAGGACTTATATAATGATAGGTGTATCATTAATGAACCACTTGGGGTTCTCTTGGATATATATAGTATGTTTTTTAACCATATAATAGAAATATAAAAGAGACATGACAAATGTCAAACTATTTAATTATGAGTTAAATCTAAATGTTAAGGTTAATATAGTGACCCAAACCCGTCTAAAACCTATTGTTTGAGTGTTTTTGGACCTATCCCAACATTATCCATTTAACAATCCACTTGGAAGCCATAAGAAACAGAAAATTATTTTATTATTAAATAATATTTTATGTTTTGCCTCAAGTGCCTCTCACCCCTCTTATAAAAGGGCACAACCCCTTCTCTCAAATTCCCGCATTAAAAGCCTTTTGGCTGGGCCAAACCATGCCCATATATCCTCTCAACATTCCTCACTTCATTCTAGAGGCCCTCCTTTGGTCATAAATTGAACATAAAGATCTCTTTTGATCAAATCAATATGAAGATCCCGAAGAAGGGTTAATAATTTCACCAACCTCTTTCAAGATCTTTTATTCTTACACATCCTCTTTATTTGTTATTTCCATTTTAAAATAATATCTCTAGTATCTTCTATATACTGTGATGTTATTATAAATATGGTACATACATATTCATTATTCTGTCCATCCTTTGAATGACATGTCACCATACGTGCGTACGTAAGGATTACCGTCTCCACGTCATGGTGTAATTTTTATTCAGTACATTATTATTTGAATGGGTATAATAATGATGTGTAATTAATGTAAAAAATAATATAACATGTTAATGGTTATGTATATATGATATATCATCCATCTATATATTCTTTTAATATCAAAAAAATGATATTGTTGCTCGTGCATACGTACGGATTAACATCTCCACTAACACGATGAGATTCATTCCCCGTTGTATCCATTCACGAATAAATTTAATTTTATGATTAAATATAATGTTTAGTGACATGATATAATTCTGAATATTAATAATAAAAATCCCATCCATAACATATATGGCTCACATAACATAGAATATAAAGGAAAACAAATCCGTTAACACCCGATATGACGATAATAATAAGATATTCTTAACAAATCAATGATAAAAGATCATATATGATATAATATTAATTTATATGTCTCTTGTATAATTCAATAACAATTATTTCACCATTATACAGGTGGATAACCTATCCTAGACCAATGAAAATTTAAAATGTAAGGGGTTTCTTATATCACTTTTAATTCCGAGAGATTTCCGTTGTACACCACTTATTTATTGCATGTGGTGTTTGTACTACCAATGATTGTATTAATTGGGTAATATAATTTAATTTATGGATATTTAAATCATCATTGGATGATCATTATTTAATGGTTGCATGTTTCATATGTTACTAAATCGATAAGGGAATTTTAAATTTCACTTTCAACTCATTCGGCTTTATGCATACTTCATTAAATATTTTACTCCAAGATTATGTGTGGAATTACTATTTATTTTCTTATGTCATAATTTACACTCCCCTTTCTATGGATATACTTTTTATACACATAATCATTCCATCGAGAAATTTTCAAGTCATCGATATGAACTTGAAGAGAGTAATTTTAACTCAATCTCCATTTATTGAGTTAAACATCCAATTCATTGGTCTTGTTTTTACAAGAATATGTGTCAATGTCCTATGATTGGTTTACACAGAATATCCAATCATATCGAGTTTATGTATATTTTTCACACATTATTATGTCATTGATTTATCCTTATCCTAATGATACGGTCATTATAAGAGATTTCATCTAAATTTAAATTCCGCTGACACTCCTTTCTTGTTATACACCAAATCAGTTTTTTATGGTGTATATATTGTACTTTGTCATAGTATATCATGATTCCATTTATTCTCATTATATTTAAAAGTTTTCATTACCTCAATTATTTTTATTCAAGTACCTCACTTTTTGTAAGGAACACTAACTAAAATATCATTTTAAATGTTTTATAGATTTATTATTCTAATTCTATCTTATTAATTTCCATGTTTTAAAAATGGTTTTAAGTATTTATTTATATGGACATTAATGTTTTAAAATTAGAATTCCTTTTAAAACATTCAAATTTGTATGGGACACATTTATTAAAAAATCAATTTTTAAATGTCTTCTTGACAAATAGTGTGACTTTTAAATGATTTTAAGAAAAAAGGTGATATTTCTCTGTAATAGATTTTAAGATTATTTTCATATATGTCGATATCCTTCATTATTCTCGTTTCATATTAATATGATACAATACAATCCACCATATTGTATCGAATGTGTTATGTTTGACTGTGGATGAGATATTTTTATACCATTCATGGTTTGTGTAAAAAGTATTGACATTTCATATGCTAGTTTTAATATGAATCTTTATGTTATGTTTAAACCTATTCATATGAGGAATGCATTGGACATAGTAAGTGACGGTTGGAGACCTCTATAGCTCCTTGATTCATCGGTAGGTCTAATGAGACAAACTAGTGTCTTAGAAGAACACCTTGAAAAAATCTTATTTTTAGTCTTGGCACAGGGCCTTGACTATGTGGTTATGATAGTTTGGATTTATGCATTCCATCATTATGAAAGTGGTGATTGATATTGCATGTGATTATTCAACTAGTAGTATAACCATGTGAATAATTATATGGAATTATTTGATTTCATAATTTCCATATTATTCTAAAGTCCATGTTTAAAAGGATTTTCTTCTATTCATATATAATTCCTTAAATTTTTATGGTTATTTAGCAAAGTTTTTTCTATAATGTTATCCTTACATATCATCTGAGCCCACCCCATTCGATGTTTTATTTTTCCTAGGATGCTAAGAAGTATATTATGACTAACCTCCAGGGATAGTCTATGATATCTCATTGTCTTCTATAGAAACAATGTTGTTTTATTTTTCCATTTTATAATGTAATGTAAACCTCATGAATTTATCTTGTACTTAAAAGGCTACTAAACAAACACTACAACAGAAATGCCATTTAGCGGAGGTTATTTTGGCGTTTAACGGATGTTTAAACCCATGCTAAATGTTTTGGCGGCGGTTTCTATAAACCACTGTGTAATACAGCGTCACCAATCCATTAGTCACGGTTATTTCTGTTTAGTGGCAGTTTAAGGAAAGGGTCATAGCTGCCTTATTTCACAGTGATTTTACTGTGTTTAGAGGCAGTTTTTATGAGCCCTTGGTATCAGTTTATTCACGACGATTATAACCACTGTGAATAAACTCAAATCCAGCGGTCGTAAAACCACTGTTCAAGCCACTAGAACTTCCGCAGAATGAGCAGTTATGATGCCACTATGTAGAGGTTGTTATAACTGCCGCAAAACGTAATTTTTGTTACATTTCACGGCGGTTTTCATGGTTTAGCAGCGGTTTAAACTGCCGCCAATGTACATTTCGCGGCGGCATAAACCGCTGCCAAATGATGACCAGAAAAAAAAATTCTGCTTATGCTGCGCCACTCCCTGAAAGACAAATCAAACGAGAAGCACAATATTGTACATGACAATATAAAACAAGAAACATGGAGTTGTATTCCCCAACCTCTTAAGAATTCATCCATTATCTTGATACCAACATATATGTTATTGAAAAAAATATATGGGCCTTCTAACAGCTGTAATCCTCAACCATACCTTTCTAAATTAGACATTTTATACCAAGATGAAACTGAAATAGAAACTCATGATAAATTCAAAAACTATATATTTTGAGGTACCTCTAACAATGTGTTCCCCATTACAAAAATTTAATATTCTTGAAATATTTATATTTAAATTGAACATAAATGGTATGATGTATCCCACTTATCATTAATAAACTATGTGTGTTTTGATTATATTTATAGAGATTCATATGATGCTCATCGCATGGGCCCGATCCCAACAATGTAAACACCTACAACCTCTTTGTATGTCGAAAAATGAATAATTTCCTAACTATGTGGCCTTAAACAAATGAATCATAAACATGTATTATATGTATGATTAACCTAAAATTCATATATTTTCATATCTATACAGATTCAAAGAGATCATAGGAATAGGGGTAAGTCGTTAAACACTAGTATTTTGATATTATTCACTAAAAAATCATAAATCAATAAGGGAATCCAATTTTTCAAATGATTCCACCCAAATAATATTTGATGATCCTAGAAATCTCACACCTTTGACCAATACCACTTTTGAAGAATCTATATTATGAATCAATAGTGAACACCTTTCATTGTAATTTAGTTCTAAAAGGACATCCATACCAAATATTCATATACATGGAAGCCCATTGGAGGTTCTCATCAAAATATAGATAACCTAATGTTAATCCATTAACATGGAATTGGATTGATAAACTATGAACTCTTAAATTTGATGATGTATTGATGGGTTTATTCATTTTGTTTCTTTTTCAATACCATCATCACATACTTCAATTAAATTTTAATCACTAAATGCACCAATTCTGTTCAATACCAAAAACAAGCTGATAATACCCATAAGGAACACAATGGTGAGGCATAAAAACAATTATTAGGTCATACATAAGACTCAATTTCTATGAATATTTGTTCCCCATACCCTGACATACATTTTCTCTTACCCTTGTAAAATTAGTGCATGGTGGTTCACACCTTATTTTAGGAATACCATCAAAATGGATATATCCTGAGATTATATGCCACTCATGGTAATCTATTGGGAATGATACCCCATAGGTTTTCCAACTAAATATATTATATGACAAAACCATTGGTCCATAATTTCACATCCATCCTTTTTGTATCCATTCAATAGATCATGAGAACACGTTCTACTATTATCATATTGATTTACATTATTATGTCCATCATAAAGTAGAAATCAACTTAGAACTTCATTATGAGTATCATGTTCACTATAGTCATTTTTATTAACAAGTGACTTTGAGTACTCAAGAAGATATATAGAGTGTTTTTCCCTATTGTCTATATTCAAGCATCTGAATGTTGATCCCATTGGGGATATCCAACCGCTGACACTCAAGAGTATATTTATACCCCTACTTGTTTAAAAACACTTGAGGCCCATTAGAATATCTAGATAATATACTAGGGATGGTTACAATTCTCTAATATCTAAAAGTATCAGAATCTATCCTAAGTGGCCTTTATGACTATAAAATTACAATGGAAAACATAACCCACACGGGTGGTGGAATTTTTTATCATTTTTTTGTCATCGTCATCTCCAGTATAATTCATCCTATGGGTTCACACCCAAATTAATGATATCCCTATTACGATGTTAATATGTGTTTCCTATTGGTGGTAACACATTAGTATATTTATTCAAAGTTAACCCAATTGATGTTGGGAATCATGATTCTATTGAGTATGAAACAGGTGTGGATGAATCCACTACCCCCTCACCACTAAAAAATAGTAAAACCATCTCAACATAAGAGAATATTACTTAGTTCAAATTCAAAAAAGTATAACATGTGAAACTCAATATTAAATGTTTATAGGGAAAAACCCATTATGTATGGTGATTTGGTTGATGTTATCATACCACATTTATCTAATATTATATAATAATAGTATATTAATCAATAAATAAAGGTCGATCTGATATGTGCAACTTGATTAGGATCAAATAAATTGATTCTAATTACCTCAAAATCAATGTTTTATCTATAGTTACCTTCATGGTGTATATATCTCAATCAATATAAGGAAATTTACCAATGGTATTTTAGGATATAGTATCTTATTAGTCGATGGATTCCTTAACAAGTCATATGGATTCCATTGAGTTTTAATGTGAATGAGTACAACCTTATTGGAATTCATATCTTGAGTGTGCGGATTTAAATCCTATACCACCCATATTTGGATCCTCCATCTTATTGATATTCAATATAATGGTGGATATATGTATGTATATTAGGTGTTTTTAATCCCAATGCGTCACAATGTTTTGTTCCCTAAAACAATGATATGATTCAATACAAGAGAAACTTCATTTAGCGGCGGTCAATTACCACTCACAAGGGCCTCCCAGTAAGACAAATTAGAAAGGCCTCACCAAAGTGTCAACAACACTATCCCCTTTGATCACAATGAAATGACCAAATTTGATCAACACATAAACAATGGTTTTAACTCCTAGTCATCCAAATATCGACTACCTATTCAAAAACAGTACTAAATGGAATTATGTATACCACACTTGAGAAATCAAGACATAAAAAGAAACAACAAAAATCAATAAAATGCATAAAAGGAAACATGAGAAATCAATGAAATTTTAGGACAAGAAATTGTTTGGTGGAAACTATGTGCCACAAATGTTACATATAAAAACTAATTGTTTCCATTTTTGATCAACACATGAAAAATAAAACTACTCACGATCTGTGATGCATCTCCACCCTCGCCACCTTCATCACCACTTTCTGTTGTCACCTTTAAGAACAATGTATTGAAAATTAAATACAGTTTCATATTTAAATTAAAGCATAAAACCATTGAAAGTTAGAAAACTAAATGATTTTAATTTATTGTGATTTACTAGAATAACACTAGTCAATGAACTACCACCAGGGGAATATCTGCTTATATGATGATGTATTTAAATCAACTCTTTCTACAAAGTATATATCTGATCCCCCCGCTGGTGAACAAAGTTTTGTAGAGAAATAATATCTTTCTGAGCATCTCCGGGTCTGGGATGACTAAATCCAAGAGTAGATTCAACTACCATCCCCGGTGGCCTATTAAAAACATCAGATGGTACGGGTCCCAAACCCATCCCACACACTCTCCCATGATGCTTCTTCCTAAGGACTTTAGCAACCGGGTCATCCTTGGAGGCTGAGTAGGACTACACAGGATTGGAATCCAATAGTTTTTTTAACTATAAATAAAATATCAATATTTATTAACATAGTAAAAACTGATAATAAGTTATTATAATAAAAAAATGACTTCATACCCCAACTTCATTATCAAACTCATTGGCAAAAATTCCATCTTATTTCTTGTGAACATCCAACCACAGTTCAGTTTGAGAGGCTTTGTTCCATAAACTCTGTGACTACATTTAGAAAAGATAAATCAACAATTCAATATATTAATCATATCATACTGTCTTATAAATATTTAAACTAATTAAATGATTACCAATGTTATCTGGCTTCTAGAAAGGCTTTCGGAGCCTGTAGAGTGAGGGATGACTTGCTTATCCCGGTTTGATGCATTATGTCTTGAGAGATCCTAAAATAAATAAAATGAAATTTAATAGTAATGTATTCAATGTCATTTCCTCTTTATATATAATTATAAATGTAAAATAAGGATTATATAATAATATATATTTCAATACCATCTGATTTTCATCACGATGTCTGTCAACAAAAACATTCCATTTTTCTTTCAGTACCTCACTGGGTAGCTTCACATACATTTTATGCATGGTCAACGAGGTATCATTGACATCACACCACAATCTTAATTTTAAATATTTCCATTTCTTACCTAGATTTTTCAACATACACTTCTGTGCTATCACATCAGCGACTGTAAAGTGGAAGAACATCTGTATACCGAAATTTATTTTTAACATATTAGTAACAGGACATTCAATTAAACCATAATGTAATAATTTTACCTTTATTTGAGAATCAAAAACATAAATTTTCTATCTCAGAGCCATATGTCTCTAATAATCATATGAAATGGTAATGGAAATGGGCTTCGCTGCCAATTGGCCAAGAATCCGGCCAAGTAACCCCATGGTGTCATCCGTTGGGACCCCATAAGAATCAAATGTCACGACTCTATTTTCGCTAGTCATATTCAAAACATCATCACTTTTTATGATTTTCTCCATGGTTTCATTTTTTTCATCTTCAATGAGAAAACAATTAGTATAAACAAAATGAAATAAATTTATTTAATTAAAATTTGTACATATGATAGTGACACTCTAGTATGCTCGTGATAAACTGGAAGGGGGGTGTAATTGCCCCACTACTGAGGCTCCTGAAGTGGGAGTCAATGACTCACCCTCAAATGGGACATCCAAATATAGTGTGAGAGATGGTGGAGGGGGAGATGGTGCAAGGGTGTAGGCAGCTGGTGCCTCAGATGTCATAGGGAGGGAGCTATATGAATCGTCATCTGTCGCAGAACTAGATGAAATAGTTTATCGCTTCCTCCTAGGAATTCCTATCGTTTAAACAAATAAAATTATGTTAAGAATATATATTTAAAAAAATAATGCAGAAAAAAAAATTAAAAATGGTAATAGATGCCCAAAACTAACAGACAAAATATATATAACAATGATAATTAATGACTGCATAAATGAAAAAATGGTTTCTGAATAAATAAATAATTGTACATACAATCATTTTCCCCTTCAATCATATTAGTTTCCTACTCCATTTCATCATCCACTTCATTAATCCTTTCAATACTAATATTTTCAATATCATGATAGACAAATAATCCTGCTTCCTGTTGTTGATTAAATTCATTTTCAGAGGTCAAATTTTCCACTTCATCACCCATATCATACAAATCTCTTTGTATTACGTGAGAAACTACACTCCACCCTTCATCGACAACATCATTAACATAATATTCCATTTTTTCTTGCAATGCTAAGATATATGTATCATGTAGTTCATGATCACCATTATCCATCAAGCGAGAGAAGTTCACAGAAGTAAATTGCAAGGAATCTTTTTTAACACCTCTGATAATATCAACCCATTTTCATTAAATAAAACAATAGAAAAATGTCTGTGGTAGTTTAATTCAATAATATCATGTATCTTTCAATAGTATTGCACTTCAGCAAATGTAAATATACCACTATTTTGTGTTTTCAAACCCAATTCTCGATCAACTGTACGAAATCTAAAGACATTCACATTATAAGCGTCGATCATTCTAACTTTTTTTAGAGGACCTCTAGCGAGAAACATCAAATCTTCTGACACCTATGATCGAGTATCCATATTCATGGTATGAAAAAATAAATATACTTTATTAGATTTACAAAATATATGTGTCAAACTAATATTCATATTTATTGCAATATTTATGAACTTATACATCGTGAAAACCATTCTACAAGCTCTTTATTAATAGATTTTGTTATATCTTTCTCATTTTGTGTTCAGCCTATCATTCGTATCTTTGATTGTATCTTCAACTCTTCAATAAATGGATCTGAAATTTCACTATTCCACTGCACATATCTATGTGCCTGTAATAATTCCAATTTAGTCAATGTCACATTTGAGGTCCTCCCAACTGATCAGCCAAGAGAAGGAAATATTTGGGAGTTCTGATGTATTTGAAATTTATTCCATGCGTCATCAACATGTCCAACTCGATTTAATATTTTCTCTATATCATCCATGTATCAAGAACAAAAGGGAAGATACTCCTTATCCAAATAGCCTTCAATAATAGATCCTTCTGGTTGAGCTTTATTTCTCACGTATGATTTCAAATGCCCAAGATATATGTGAAATAAAATAAACATAATTATGCATTTAATAAATACCAAAAATTGTTTACATAACTGAAAAACATATAAATAATGTACCTTTCAATTTGATACATCCATCGATAATGAATGGGGCCTCCTAATTTAGCTTCTTCAACCAAATGCACAGTTAAATGCATCATTACAGTAAAAAACGACGAAGGAAAGATCATCTCCATTACACAAAGGGTCAATAAAAACCTATCCTAGAGGTTTTCAAGATGAAATGGATGTATATATTTCTCACATAGTTGTCTGAAAAATGTGCAGAATTGGAGTACAATAGTAGTAATTTTTCAAGTAATAATTTACGCAATTCCAATGGTAGTAAATGTTTTAACAAAATATGTGAATCGTGACTTTTCAATCCATGTAACTAATGATTCATCAAGTCAACACCACATGAGATGTTACTTGAATACCCATCAAATACCTTAACATTATTTAACATTTGAAGGAATGTTTCATTACCCCAATTTTTCATTGCAAAAAATTTCGGAGGATACTTTTCATTCTCATCTGGCTAGATATTGCCTTATATTTTCATTGCTTGTAAGTATTTGAGAGCATTAAGATGATCCTTCGACTTTCCATGCTCATTAAGAAATGTGATAATCAAATTTTCACAGAAATTCTTCTCATTATGCATCACATCACGATTATGCCGCAACAAATTAAATTCCCAATACGGATTTTTGAAGAATATACTCTTTTTCATCCATTGTTGTGTTCCGATTTCGCTTGACGATAGACTTCGAACCCATTTTCCACTATCATTCAAATGATGAACCTTCCCAAATTTTGTTTCAATATTTTCATGCTATGTCAATATTTCAGAACCCGTTAACAACTTTGGAGGTGGTCTACGATCAATGGAATAATTAAATTTTGATCTGTTCAGACGAAATCGATGAGATGCATCGAGAAATCATCAGTGACACAAGAAGTGCCATTTTCTTCTGTGAGGTATCCATTTGTGCTCAAAATCAATGTTACAAATGGGAAAATCCAAACCCATGTATGTGTTCCAACCAGATAAATTCCCAAGCCTAGGGAAGTCACTAATGGTACACATTAAAGCAGCATGCATTTTGAACATTGTTTTAGAAGAATATTCAAATGTCTCAACATCGTTTCTACATAACTCTTGCAATTCGTCAATCATTGGTGGAAGGTATACATCAATATCAGTTCTAGGAATTTCTTTTCCTGGAATAATCATCGAAAGGGTAAACGATGTTTGTTTCATACACCTCCATGGAGGTAGATTATAATGTATCAAAACAACTGGAAAAATGCTATAACTGGTACTCAATGTCCCAAATGGGTTGAATCCATTTGTAGCCAATCCCAATCAAAAATTCCAAGGATCAGCTGAGAAATCTAGATGTAATGAATCAAATTTCTTCCACGATTGGGAATTTCATGGATGTCTCATTAACCCATCATTGTTATTATCTACAGAATTCCACTTCATGTATTCAGTGGTTTTCAATGACATGAATAATCGTTGCAATTGAGGCTTCAAAGGAAATTAACGCAAAACCATTTCAGGTGTGTTCCTTTTCTACATCTCCATGAAATTACGTTCATTCAGACTTCCAACGCCACCCTTTTCCTACCATCTATAAGAAGAACATTTCTTGTAATTCTGTCTACTTGAATCCTCTCCCATAAAATGAACACAATCATTGGGACACACATGTATTTTTGTATAATTCAGACAAATCTTGATAACAACTTTTTTCATATCATTAAAAGATTCTGGGATTTTTTCTTTTGAAAATGCATCACAAATCAATTCCAATATCATAGACATTTCAATATCTTTAATTCCACGTTGACATTTGATATGGTACAACTTCAGCAGAAATGAATGCTTTGAATATTTCAAACACCCACTATACAACTCTTGATTTCCATCGTCAACTAAATCCTGAAATTAATTTTCCTCAGTGAAGTTTTCTATTACATTTGGCCCCACAGAATCGAGGGGAGGATCCAAGGATATGTTACAATCTTGATCTGCCTGTGTTACAGTCTCAAAAACATCACTTGTCACGATGCAATTTGTAGCACCCTCTTCTAGTTGTTCTGATATGTTTTGATGATGATAGTGGTGTCTTGAAGTGCCGAATGCATCATTTATGAGGTTTTTCATTTCATTGTCTATTTTCAACAAAATTGGGACCTCATTATGTGGATTAACATTAGTGATCAATCTTTATGCAACGTTCGACTCTCCATACCAAATCCAAAACAAATATTGACCAGGTAATTTCTTCTGTATTAAATTTTCATAAACTTCATCTCTCTTCATCCATGTTCTAAATTTACATTTATGAAATGGACATTTTATTATCCCTTCAATGGATAGATTAAAAATTGAAAAATCTAAAAACTCATTCAAACCCTTATCATACTGAGGTGTGTTCCTCGGTAATGTCATCCAGCTTTTATCCATGTATATCACAATGTTCCTACACAATAATAATAAAAATTAAAACACCTAGTTACAACTAAATAAAGAAATAAATTCATTTATACGATAGTGTAAGATTAAAGAAACATAATATAATAAATATGAGACCCTAAGTTAGATATGAACCCTCTAGTGTTTGGGATTGGGGAAGTTTCTTTGGTAAAGATAATCAATGTGCTAACAACGTGGTAGCAACTTTACCATGAAAACCAAAGGACAATGTTAATTTGGAATAACCCCAACCTATGTTCTCTATAGAGTATTCATATAAAAAATCTAATATCGAATATATCAATTTTAAATAATGTGTACGGAAAACCTTATGATTCTTACCAAAATAAACACATTGATAATTTGGAGTGGAAAGAACCATGTGAGGTATGGTAGTCTTGAGGCATGATAAGTGGTGGTTTTCATGGAAATTCATGATGAAATAACTTGGGAGATTAGGTTTTGAGGTTCTACAAACCTTGTGTGGATTGAATTCCTAGACCTCTATTTGGTGTATTCACGTAGAAAAGAGTGGTGTTGTGACTTGAGGGTGATTTGGATCATATATGTGTTAGTTCTCATGAGTGGATAATTATGGTTAAATGGGACGACCGAGGATCTGACCATATAGTTGAACTAAGAGTCAGATTTAGACATCAGTGAGGGCATTGAACATTTTTTTTATTCCTTGAGTTTTATGGCATCGTGGTCGGGATATGATAGTGCATTGGTAGGTTGGATCGATAACCTTTGGTATAATTCATCTAGAGAAGGACTTACTAGTGTTGTTGCATAAAAATTGATGTGGTAAGGTGGAGACCACATCAGAAACGATGTTCAATATGCGGCTGATGTGGTTTGGGGATCAAACTACGGTATTTAAAGAATAGTTGATGTGTCTGGGCTTCATGTTTGGAGTTTCATAGTAGAATCATGTTGGGAATTTGGAGATTAAATGTGAGGTGTTGATACTATCATATATGACAACATAATAATATAATCACAATCACATAGGTAGAAATAGATCCTAGAAGTAATTCTCTGTAAACATTATATTAAAAAACATGGAAGAATTATATTCATCCAAACCACTACGCTAAGTTAGAATGAATTAAACACCATTCAATTCAACAAAGAAACGAAATTTATGCAATGAAAATGGATGTTATTCTTGGGTAACACATGTTTGATGGACTCCATGATTGAGTATCAAAATTATAAGGAACTCCACACCTAAGTGTCATAATTCATTATAGTCAAGTAGGCCTTATAAATAAATAGGTTATCCATTTCAAAAAAATAATGAAAAATACAAAGATACATATTCAATGAAAGTGATTACTTCCATCCAAGACTATACATATTAATGAAAAATAGTCTATTTTGGATAACATATAGAGAAAGAAAATAAAAATACACTTTAAATACAAAATAAACCAAGTTGAATGATCTCACAATAAAATTTCCCCAAAAAAGTCACAACCATATTAACAACTCAAAACATCTCCATGTGATCCCCAAAAAGTCAAAACATTCCAATGTCCATTAATGGAACAGGAGGAAACAAATAACTAGAAATCACAATCTTGGAATTAGAATGAAAAGATAGAAGTTTCACAGACACATGAATGTGTATGAAAAGTGTGATATATATAGTCCTAGAAATATTTCACCACATATTCTTTGTAATTCATTTTAAAAAAAAGATTCAAAAATACTAATTTTTGATAGAACTCTACCTAGGATTTTTCCAATCCAAATTACAACGATGAAATGGAGAAAATAGAGGAAGGGGTAATTATGATGGAATAAGAGTTCCTAAGATGAAGTAATAGACATGAATCAATGTCAAATCATGATGAAAAAACAATGTATAAGAGATAACCAGTAGAAGAGGAGGTGTGAGGCATTGGGTTATTGGTTAGGGGTCATGAACCACACAAGAGGGACACTGGTAGGCATAGTGAATTATTTTTAGGTGTATGTGGAGATACAATTAGAGGTTGATAATGAATATTAATGGATGAGAGTATGTGGTATCCACCTTTGGTGTCGTGTCATTACACAATGAGTGGATATTGATTGTGGGGGAGACCGGGTTTTGGGGTTTTCTTCATTTAATTATTATTGTTGTAGTGAACGTCATAACATGTCAATAAACATTTTAACCCTAATATACATATATATAATACACCCATATACATCCATTTAAAAACTTAATTTTTATATATATATATAAATATGAATATGAATTACCTAACTTGTATAATATATACACACATATATTTATATGTTGCACCCACTTACATCACTTGAAGTAATTAGTCATAGAGTTTGAAATTTAATACTTAAATATACTTATATATATTTATGTATAACGTACATGAAATCACATGCATATATTAATATGAATTTAAATTCAAAAAAAATAAATTTGGGAATCACTTATGTATGAAACATCGAATTTGAGATGAATATATATATATATATTCAAATCCTCTAACAAAATTATAAATTCATGAATTAATGTTTTTAAAATAAAATTAATCACTTACTTTGGAAGATAAAAACATGATAAAATATAATTCTGTAAATAGAACTCAATTATAAGAAGATAAATTTTTAAGGACAAACTAAACCCTATCTTCTAATTCTCAAAACGTGATTTAGAGAAACATTAACATAAGACATAAATTATAAAAATGAAAAGATCCCTTAAAATATGTTTTAGCACAATAGTAAATATTAAATCCCTTACATTATATTTTGTAAACATAACTAATTAATAATTCAAATACATTAAATGATCCTTTATGGAAAATAAGGTCCAAAATCCAAAATATAAATTGTATAAAAAATATATGTTACAGAAAATGAATAAAATTTTACTAAAAATAATTATTTACTAAAAAATTAAAATTCATTACACAATAATGTTTTTACCAAAGCAATTCCTTATTACAGACCATAGCATTGATAAATACAATTCATTACTTATTGGAAATCAAAAAACCATAATTTGAAATTAAAATTTCACCCTTACCTGATATGTTGGAAGAAAATAGGAGCTGTTGAAAATTTCAAAACAAGACAATCGGACTGAAAAAGGCTGAGACAAAGAAACATGAAAAACACTGAAATCGGTTGAAATAGAAATAAAAAAAACAACAAATGAACATTCTAGAGCCTACTCTATAAAAGTCCATGAGTGATTTTTAACTCAACCTACAAGAAAATTACTAGAATTCAAACCATAGGTTTCTTATAGGTCGCCAGGGTCGCGGGGTCCTCAGGGTTGCAGGGTCGATGGGGTCGCGGGGGGAAGGGGTCGCGGGGTCACCAGAGTTGCGGGGTCTTCGGGGTTGTGGGGTCGTTGGGGTCGCGGGGGGGGGGGGGGGGTGGGGGGGGGTGGGGGGGCTATCATTGTGGGGGAAGTGGGGTTTATGGGGTCACATGGTGAGAAGAAGAGTTGGGGTGGGTGTAGAGACCCGAAGCCTGACGTACATGGAAATTACATTACTTTTGTGGAATACTTAGTGCATAACAAAAACACACACACAAGGACCGTAATGGTTTAGTGTCTTTGGAAACTCGGAATATAATCTTCTAATCGTGGTGAAAAATTTTCAACATCTCCCATAATGATCTTCTTTTTTTACCTAAAACCATTCTTTATATCCTGGGGAAAATAAAACATAAAAGGGTGAGATCAAACGCTTAGTAAGGTTAAACAAATAAAATCAATCCCATCATAAGAACATAACATTTTGAAAATCTTAACCTACAAAAGAGAGCATAATTTTATAACATGGGATAAATCATAGTAGTGAAATGAAATCCCAATAATCATAACTTAAATAATTAAACTTTTTTGAATAGACACATAATTATAGAGAATCATTTCTTATTAATCAAGACTCATTGCCAAGACTATCTTAGTGGACAAAGTCCCTTTCTGAACCGAGTTCACTCCTCATTTCAGTCCTGTTTCACTGAACCGTTATAACCTACCATTCCATCCATGTCTATCTCATGAGATATAAAATCTTTACCCAATGAATTGGAAGGAGATATAGGTCATATCCATCTCGTAATGATACCATTCTTATGTGTGCCACAAAATCATAAATCATACATCATTTCATAACCCATGTAATAAAAATGGGAATCTTAAACATTGTGACATCATAAAAGAATTCATATAAGATAAAGGAATTCATAAAAATATAATTCCATCACAACATAATCAAATCAATGTAATAATAGGGATAAAAACATAACCCTTTATTATCATAGATGGAAAATAATTTTGATAAAACACTTGAACTCCATTCTTGAGGAAAATATCATTTCTGCTTCAAAAACACTCTTCCTTTCTTAACATGTCGTACAATTATAAACTAAAAGAATTTGATTAAAAATAAACTTGAAAACTTGTAAAGGAATATTCTTGGAAATAATGTTTTAAAAGTCCATTCATGCCGTATAAGTTAAGAAAGCATTCTTCTTACTTTTTTCGGAAGAGTAAAAAAGTACCTCGTACGAAAAACGACAAAAGATTCTTTTCATATCTTTTACTAAAAACTCACCAAAGGGTAGAATTGGATTTAAACAATTGTAGGTGGATGGAAATAATATTACATATTGGGGAAAATGGATGTGGATGATAAAATACACCCCAGTAAATACTAAAGTATAAACAATCACAGATAAAAATGAGATTGTGATATTTCCCTTACCTTATGTCTGATATGCTTTGTACATATCCGAACCTCCTGTAAAATGATTTAAATAATGTCATTAACTTATTAAAGAATCATATTCATTGTTATGATATCATATATGGTTCACTTAGGACTTTATATTACACGTTCTTTTGTAAATTCCATGTTAAAGAAACGTTTTGGGTAAAATCGTTTCATTTATCGTAGGTGTTTGGACTTGTTGTTCTTGACATTATTATTACTTATATAATGATTTAATTACTTCCAGAATATAAAACATGATTTATATATCATATATATTCAGTATATATATATATATATAATAGATAGATAAATGAAATGAAACACACCGTTCATGGAGACGGTAGTCCGTACGTACACATGAACGCTGTTTTCCATTCCTTATTGTCTTGAATGGAAGTAAGTTGATGAAATACATATATACATAAATACAGTAGCTTTATAATGTAATATATTTCATTATTATTTATTATATATACATTATAATCATTCTTAAATGGTTAACATGGAGAATGAATCTCATCACGTCGTGGAGACGGTAGTCCGTACGTACGCACGAGCGATGATATCGTTTCCATAATTATTGAATTGAATTTGAGTGGATGATACAATATATCAGAATCATTATGATGTTATAATAACTATTTATAGTTATTATTTACACCATTATACCCATCCATGTAAGGTGTTGGTGGAAAAACAGATTACACCACGGCGTGGAGACGGTATTCTGTACGTACGCACGCGCGGTGATTTTGTTTTCCGTAGGATGGATAGAAGGTGAAATGGGGTTGTTTCATATTTATAATATAAAATCAGTATATTATAGATACTGATGTTATTACTTTATAATGAAACAACTAAAGATGAATAATTTGAAGAAGAAAGAAGCTTGAAAGAATCGGGAGAAGAAATTACCTCTTCTTCGATACGCCTCTTTAAAACCTCCTCTTAGGGAAGAAGATCGGTCTTTAAAGTAGACCGTAACCTCTAGGATGTTTCTAGGGAAGTGTAGAAGGTAATTTGGCAGGGTTTGGCCGAGCATGAAGGCTCAAATTGGTGTGAGGAGGAGAGGGAGGAGGTGCCCTTTTATAAGGGAGGAGAGGGGCACCTTTGGGAAAACTAAAAATATTATTTCATTATAAAGTCAACTTCGGTTTTAAATAGCTCAAAATTGATATATTTCGAAGAAAAGGTGTGGATGGATCGAAATCCTCTCATCCAATAGAATTCATACATGTTTAGGTATCAATTTTAACCTTATCATTTAGATTTAACTTTAAGTTAGATAATTTAACTTTTACTGTGTCTTCTTGTTTTCTTACACTATAAGGTTAATAAACTTACTATATCAAGCCAAAAGAACCCCAAGTTGATTATTATTAATATATCTATCCTTATCTAAGTCATTTGGCCAGACATTATATTTTTAGGAGTTAAATAACAATTAATAATATAATTTTTGTTTTAAAAAACTAATTTATGTCAATTTTGACACTATTTGGTACATGATTTTTATGAAATTCATAACAGAATGATACGTTCGAACCAAGTTACTTATATCAACAATAAC
Organism: Viscum album; assembly: GCA_963277665.1. Taxonomy (NCBI): domain Eukaryota; kingdom Viridiplantae; phylum Streptophyta; class Magnoliopsida; order Santalales; family Viscaceae; genus Viscum; species Viscum album. The sequence goes on from OY728138.1 coordinate 158,557,068, forward strand.
ATGTCATATTAACCTAGAAAATTAATGTAAGTCATAAAAAGTCTCAAATTACTTTTATTTTGGCATTTATAACATCAATTATGTCAATATTTCATTAATAAGTCAATTACTGCATCATCTTTGTGTCATAATAAATGATAATTATTTAATCCATAAATATTCTAAATAAATTCCTATGATGTATATAATTTTATTATATTTCAGGATACTATTCATGTTCGAAGTTTCATGAATTTTATCACTAAATTAAAATTATTATACTTATAAGATTTAAGAAAGTGATATGTTGTCACATTCTTTGGTTTTAATAATAAATAAATTATTTTCATGGTCAAAAGTCCATAAAATGAATCTAATCCGACCCTTAGGTTATATGGGTCTACTTGTAGCCATCCAATAGGATTTTTCCAAGTGTTAGGGTAATTTTATAATCTTATATTTACCCTTAATTACTTGATTTACCTTTAACTATAGTAAATAAAATTTACCGTAGTTACTATTCACAAGGCCCAAAAATAAAAAGTAGCTTATTAACATAATTTGGACCAACTGATTCCAAAAATCGAATCCATTTTTCCAAATTCAATACACAAAAGATGCAGAAATTAAATTAAAATTAATCATGTTGTCGAAATAAAACGGGTTTTTCTTTAAAACATTGCAAAAGATTGAATTGTTTTAACCTACGAATTCAAGGTAAAATCAATGCTAATGACATACATTATATTAAATGGTAAAAATATATTCTATTTATACTTTAAAACCATTAAATATTTTAATTTAACCACATAATATATTACAATGAAAAAAAGTTGTTTTTAATTAAAATATAGCGTGTTTTTACTATTCATTAAAATATGAAAGTTATCGGAGAAATATAAAAACTTTATCTAATGTAAATTTTTATATCCTGATTCAAAAGAATAATTTTATTTTGTCAAATTGAACATATAAACATGTCAAAAACTAGATTTAAAGTGGGTGCGCCATCAAAAGGTGGTAAAACTGCATTTTTTTAAAAATATTTATTTTACCCAAAATATTTATTTTGTTTATATACCATGTTCTAGAAAATGTGTAAGATGAATAGTAATGTTATAAAATTTAAAATTTAGTTAATACTATTCATAACGGCTAGTTCATGACAATATTATAATAATATATCATTGTTTATTAAAACCCGGTATTGCGTACAACACACGCTATCGAGGAAGGTCGCGATTGCGTGTAATGAAAGCCAACTCAGGGTTGCGTGTTGTGAAAGAATTCTTCGTTGTTTCTTATAATCGAATCCAACCATAATTCATTTATAAATTGAATATATATATATATATACTCAATGTTGCATAGAATAACTGTTATCAAAATTCTGTGTAACACGATCCAAGAATATTGTTGCGTATACTGCAAACTAATACGGTGTTTCGTATAGTGCAAGGTAATATTGGTGTAGAATACAACACAAGACATTAATGAAATTAAAAGACTATTTTTCATAAAATCTCGGGGTGTTACATTCTACCACCCTTAAAATGAATTTCTCCCTCGAAATTCGTCGGGGTTATAAATGGGTTACTACTCAAAATTTTGTTTAATAGAAACCCACTTCCTAAAAAGGAATACCAAATAATGGCTTTAAAAACTAAAGTATCAAGTGTAACGGTTACCCAAATTAACTCATCATTGGGTTTCCACGTAGGATAACATAGGTGAAAATATGGATATGGATGAAAAATCTAACCATCAGGTTCTGATGCAGAGTGGTAGAGAACATGGCTATGAAAAAGCCAACATTCGCAAAGCCCTAAATTTGTGATGATCTAGGGTACCATCTGATTCATCAGATATAAGATCACTAGGACAACATTTTTTGTTTTCAATATCATTTCCCTAAAGTTGAAAGTTTTGAATTAGAATAAATAATTACTTGATTTTGGTACAATCTCACTATTGTTCGTGTTTTGAACAATTTCCACTTCATCTCTTAAAGAAATGAAGTTGAATTTGTTATTCATGAAGTTTTAACGGATCATGTGATAGAATGATGGGTTATTCCATATGTTTCAAACAAAAGTTTAGCAATAGTTATAAAAAATACATAAGTCCGTCTTTGGTGAGGTTAATCATATACGATTTCAAAAATGAACTTATACTTCATATATCATACTTCTTAATAAAATTAAACTAGTTCATACTAACCAGGAACTTTCTGTAGGCCAGTGGTATGTGATAAAGGCGTGTCGCACTTTAGTTGTGGCTTCGATTCCCACAGCCTTGGACGACGTGATGGGTTGTCGCACATCCTGCAGGTTGTCCTTTTTTCTAAAACTACATTATTATAACATCGCATCAACAATATCAAAAAAAAATTTATCCTTAAACAATACTAAATTATGTCCAATATAATAAATTCCAATCTTTAGGCTTATCTAAATTACTTCGGTCCAAGCTCATAGTATAGAGAAAATGATCACGTGAATGCCATCATTTATCCCTCATTTATCTTGTTCGTCACATTCCAGTCATGTGAATACCATAATCATGTAATATCTTGAAAAATGAATACCCATTGAATCTTAGTGAAAACATGAGTGCTGTCAAAAGATAACTCTTTCCACATACCAAAATCCTCAAAATTTTATATACTTAGTCCTTATATCAATCATGAGCTCATGAATACTGTCAAACATTTCATTTTTTCCTTATCCCTTCATTATGCGCATATCATCTTTTTTCTAAAAATATCTCAATCACATTCCATGGTTACCGGCACCATAAAATTATTGAAATCCACAATAGACTAATACAAAAATATTATAATAATCCATAAAATTACCTCAAGAACATTATTCTTGAATAACAATACATAAACACTTCAATCCATCCTCATCAATGATTGTCTTGGAATAATTCCTTCCTTGATTTAGAAGTAACTTTTTAGGTAAGGGCATTGAGTTGGGTAATGCCCATGTTTTCCACAAATAAGACATTGAACTCCATAACAGTCTGTCACTCTATGACCCTTTTCTCCACATAGATAACATTTTTCCCTCCATTTGAGGTATTCCTCGAGGTTCTACCTCCCTTCTTTAGAAATATCAATCTTCCTTTCTTTATGCTCCTCAACATGTGAACATGCATAAAAGTCTATTACCTCTTATTTGATGAATTAGGCATAACACTAAATTTCACCTTGTTAACCATATATCACGATGACTGATTCGACATAATCACAATATCTTTCTATCTAGGCATTATGAAATTTTTTTGCTCATAGTCACCAATTTGTCCATTGGATTCAATGTTAACTGAATTCCTTCTGGTTCCCTCCATTGACTAAAACACAAAAATAATTATGTGAGAGGAAAAAATCATACAAGGAAAAAACATAATCAAGGGGGAGTACCTTCGACATCATACATCTTAGGTTTAATTATAAGATCGTTAGCGTAGTTCTAGGACTATATCCTATACGTATTCTTATCCTTAGGTACATCCCTAGACATACCTTAGAAATATCTCTAGGGATATCACTAACGTTTTCACATCCTAGTTTCCAAAGGTCGACTAAACCTTTCCTCTAATACCAACTGTAGAGACCCGAATCCTGACGTACATGGAAATTACATTACTTTTGCGGAATACTTAGTACATAACAAAAACACACATACAAGGACCGTAATAGTTTAGTGTCTTTGGAAACTCGGAATATAATCTTCTAATCGTGGTGAAATATCTTCAACATCTCCCATAAAGATCTTTTTTTTACCTAAAACCTTTCATTATATCCTGCGGAAAAGAAAACATAAAAGGGTGAGCTCAAATGCTCAGTAAGGGTAAAAAAAATTCAATCACATCATAAGAACATAACATTTTGAAAATCTTAACCTGCAAAATAGAGCATAATTTTATAACATGGGATAAATCATAGTAGTGAAATGAAATCCCAATTATCATAACATAAATCATGAAACTTTGTGGCATACAAACATAATTATAGAGAATCATTTCTTATTATTCAAGACTCATTGCCAAGACTATCTTAGTGGACAAAGTCCCTTTCTGAACCGAGTTCACTCCTCGTTTCAGTACTGTTTCACTGAATCGGTATAACCTACCATTCCAGCCATGTCTATCTCATGAGATATAAAATTTTTACCCAATGCATTTGAGGGAGATATAGGTCCCACCCATCTCGTATTGATACCATTCTTATGTGTGCCACAAAATCATAAATCATACATCATTTCACAACCCATGTAATAAAAATGGGAATCTTAAACATCGTGACATCATAAAACAATTCATATAAGATAAAGGAATTCATAAAAATATAATTCCATCACAACATAATAAAATCAATGTAATAATAGGGATAAAAACAGAACCCTTTATTATCTTAGATGGAAAATAATTTTGATAAAACACTTGAACTCCATTTTTGAGGAAAATATCCTTTCTGCTTCAAAAACACTTTTCCTTTCTTAACTTGTCGTACAATTATAAACTAAAATAATTTGATTAAAAATAAACTTGAAAACTTGTAAAGGAAGATTCTTGTAAATAATGTTTTAAAAGTCCATCCATGCCGTATAAGTTAAGAACCATTCTTCTTACTTTTTTCAGAAAAGTCAAAAAGTACCTCGTACGAAAAACGACAAAAGATTCTTTTCATATCATTTACTAAAAACTCACCGAAGGGTAGAATTGGATTTAAACAATTGTAGGTGGATGAAATAATATTACATATTGAGGAAACATGTATGTGGATGATAAAATACACCCCAGTAAATACTAAAGTATAAACAATCTCGGATAAAAATGAGATTGTGATATTTCCCTTACCTTATGTCTGATATGCTTTGTACGTATCCGAAACTCCTGTATAATGATTTAAATAATGTCATTAACTTATTACAGAATCATATTAATTGTTATTATATCATATATGGTTCACTTATGACTTTATATTACCCTTTCTTTTGTAAATTCCATGTTAAAAAGCGTTTTTGGTAAAATCGTTTCATTTATCGTAGGTGTTTGGACTTGTTGTTCTTGACATTATTATTACTTATATCATGATTTACTTACTTCAATAATATAAAACATGATTTATATTTCATATATATTCAGTATATATATATAATAGATAGATAAATGAAATGAAACACAACGTTCATGGAGACGGTAGTCCGTACGTACGCATGGACGCTGTTTTCCTTTCCTTATTGTCTTAAATGGATGTAAGTAGATGACATACATATATACATAAATCCAGTAGCTTTATAATGTCATATATTTCATTATTATTGCTTATATATACTTTATAATCATTCTTAAATGGTTAACATGGAGAATTAATCTCATCGCGTCGTGGAGACGGTAGTCCGTACGTACGCACGAGCGATGATATCGTTTCCATAATTATTGAATTGAATTGGAGTGGATGATACAATATATCAGAATCAGTATGATGTTATAATAACTATGTATAGTTATTCTTTACACCATTATACCCATCCATGTAAGGTGTTGGTGGAAAAACAGATTACACCACGGCGTGGAGACGGTATTCTGTACGTACGCACGCACAGTGATTTTGTTTTCCGTAGGATGGATAGAAGGTGAAATGGGGTTTTTTCAAATATATAATAACAAATCAGTATATTAGAGATACTTATGTTATTACTTTATAATGAAACAACTAAGGATGAATAATTTGAAGAAGAAAGAAGCTTGAAAGAATCGGGAGAAGAAATTACCTCTTCTTCGATACGCCTCTTTGAAACCTCCTCTTAGGGCACTAAGATTGGTCATTAAAGTAGACCAGAACCTCTAGGATGTTTCTAGGGAAGTGTATAAGGTAATTGGAAGGTTTTTTCTGAGCTTGAAGGCTCAAATTGGTGTGAGGAGGAGAGGGAGGATGTGACCTTTTATAAGGGAGGAGAGGGGCACCTTTGGGAAAAATAAAAATATTATTTTATTATAAAGTCAAGTTCTATTTTAAATAGCTCCAAATTGATATATTTAAAATCTAAGGTGGGGACTAGTCAGAAGCCTCTCATACAATAGAATTTAGACATGTTTAGGTATCAATTTTAACCTTATCATTTATATTTAACTTTAAGTTAGATAATTTAACTTTTACCGTGTCTTCTTGTTTTCTTACACTATAAGGTTAATAAACATACTATATCAAGCCAAACGAACCCAAATTTGTTTATTATTAATATATCTATATTTATCTAAGTCATGTGGCCGAACCTTAGATTTTTAGGAATTAAATAACAATTAATAATATAATATTTGTTTTAAAAAACTAATTTATGTCAGTTTTGACACTATTTGGTACATGATTTTTATGAAATTTATAACAGAATGATAAGTTCGAACCAAGTTACTTATATCAACAATAACATGTAATAGTAACCTAGAAAATTAATTTAAGTCAAAAAAAGTCTCAAATTACATTTATTTGGGCATTTATAACATCAATTATGTCAATATTTCATTAGTAGGACAATTACTGCATCATCTTTGTGTCATAATAATTGATACTTATTTAATCCCTAAAAATTCTAAATAAATTACTATGATGTATATAATTGTATTATATTTCTGGAGACTATTCATGTTCGATGTTTCATGAAGTTTATCACTAAATTAAAATTATTATACTTATAATATTTAAGAAAGTGACATATTGTCACATTCTTTGGTTTTAATAATAATAAAGTTATTTTCATGGAAATAAGTCCATAAAATAAATCTAATCCAACCCTTAGGTTATATGGGTCTACTGTTATCCATACAATAGGATTTTTCCAAGTGTTATGGTAATTTTATAATCTTATATTTACCCTTAATTACCCGATTTACCTTTAACTATAGTATTTAAAATTTACAGTAGTTACTATTCACAATGCCCAAAAATAAAAAGTAGTTTATTAACATAATTTGGACCCACTGATTCCAAATATGGAATCCCTTTTTTCAAAATCAATACACAAAAAGTTGCAGAAATTAAATTAAAATTAATCCCGTTGTCGAAAGAAAACTGGTTTTTCTTTAAAACATTGCAAAAGATTGAATTGTTTTAACCTAGGAATTCAAGGTAAAATCAATGCTAATGAGATACATTATATTAAATGGTAAAAATATATTCTATTTATACTTTAAAACCACTCAATATTATATTTTAACCACATAAGATATTACGATGAAAAAAATTTGTTTTTAATTAAAATATATCGTGTGTTTACTATTCATTAAAATATGAAAGTTATCGGAAAAATATCAAAACTTTATTTAATGTAAATTTTTATATCCTGATTCAAAAGAAGAATTTTATATTGTCAAATTGAACATATAAACATGTCAAAAACTAGATTTAAATTGGGTGCGCCATCAAAATGTGGTAAAACTGCATTTTTGGAAAAATACTTATTTTACCCAAAAAAATTATTTTGTTCTTATACCATGTTCTAGAAAATGTGTAAGATGAATAGTAATGTTATAAAATTAAAAATTTAGTTAATACTATTCATAATGGCTAGTTCATGAAAATATTATAATAATATATCGTTGTTTATTAAAACCCGATATTGCGTACAACACACGCTATCGAGGAAGGTCGCGATTGCGTGTAATGCAAGCCAAGTCAGGGTGCGTGTTGTGAAAAAATCCTTTGTTGTTTCGTATAACATAATCCAACCATATTTCATTTACACATTGAATATATATATATATATATATACTCAATGTTGAGTAGAATAACTATTATCAAAATTGTGTGTAACACGATCCAAGAATAGTGTTGCGTATACTGCAAGCTAATATGGTGTTGTGTATAGCGCAAGGTAATATTGGTGAAGAATAAAACACAATCCATTAATGAAATTCAAAGAATATTTTTCATATAATCTCGGGGAGTTACAGTGGGGGGGGGGGGTAAGGGTCATCACTGTAAAAAAATAAATGTTTCATAGCGGTTTATTATAAACAGTCGTGAAACCTTTTTTAGAAAGGTTTTTGAGGCGGTTTTTAGAACTTCCGCAAAACAACCGCCACTAAAAGGTGTTTCTGTTGTAGTGTAATCGGTCTTTCGAGAAAACTCGTCGAATTGGACAAATCTGTGTGAATCGAACTCATAACCAGTGTGTGACTGGGATTTATCACCTACCATTAGACTACGTGATGTCTTTGGTAAGTGTGACTAATTATTTTTAGTTAAATGATTTTATTGATCAATAATACGTTGATTTGGGATCTTATGTCTTATCAAATTAATACCCTTAGTATAGGAAAAAGATTTGGTGATTATGTGGTAAATGTTATTTTGGAATATGTTCGCTTTGTTGGGAACACTATACAACCGAGGAAAATAGAATACTATGGGATTTTATTTGAATATTAATGGTAGATTCTTATCCATGTTTTTATTGTGGATTTATAGTGATTTGGGCTATATATGGAAATGATTACCCCATAATAGAGAATATGTGATTAGGTTAATTACTTTTAAGTATGTGACTTTATGAGTAGTTTATGTCATTTGGAGATACAATTTAACGTGGAAGACTACATAACCAAATTCTTCTAGTTTTTCGGTTTCAACATTAGTTTGGATTATATTGAAGGATTTTAAGGACAGTTTTTTATTGAGTGGTATTTATTTAACTTTGGAGTATTGTTGTATTAAATTCAGAAATTATGATTAGTGTTTTGTTCTCTAATGGAATATACTTTTGGGGGATCATCTGATCTTGTACTAAACGTTTTGGTTTTGATTAATCTCTAATGTCATGGTAAATATGAAGTTTATCCTTTATGGATCATGTGATTCTCTAGATGTTTATTCTAGCACTTCTGGTGTGACCTAGTCTACTTGAATACTCATATTTAAACAAAGGTTTAGTGGTAGAAATTTATTAAAGAATTAATCTTTACTTAAAAAGTAACAATATATCTCTATGTTCCTAGTCAATCTCATAAATAAATTCCTCATCTTTAAGAATTGTAACTTAAAACAATAATTTTTTTTGTCTTTTTTACTTTTCATATTGGGAAACTAATGACCATTTGTCGCCTCAAAAGATTTGTGGTTTTCTTGTTGTTAACTTTCTCCTGATCAAGCTTTCTATTTCTCTCTATTAGAACTTGACACTAATTTTATCTTCCACGTACATGTTTTCCATCATGGAGTCCTAGTATGGGTTATCTTGGGTGACCATTGTACTTCTCATTCTTTCTTTTAATGTGATGGTTTTTTTGACCCTTTATCCGATGTGGGACTCTTCATTATATTCCCAAGCCCAATTTTACAAATTACGAGGATGAAATTTATTGATGTATGGAATAATGTAACACCCCGATATTTCGTAGAATGTTAGTTCTTCAATGTAATTCAAGAACATACACTACACGCAACGTCGAGCTCAAGCTCACCACGACTTACCAAGCTAGCTGTTCAAAAATGATTATGAATAATATTAACAAAATTTTGAACATAATTTAACCATTATAGTTTTAGAATCCATATTATGATTTTCTTAGACATAATGGAAGGACAAATTAATTTTTTTTTTCAAATAAAAGAAGCGTTTTTCATGAAATGAAATTTTCCCGCCTTTTAATGGAGAACCCTTTTTAAATCCAATATTTGAAACTTTTATATATTCAATTTTACAAGGTAAAAATCATCTTTGGGATCGGGACATAATAATTTAGTTTCAATAAAATTTTGGTGTTTTTCTAATAACTTTCATATTTGGGTGAATAGTGAGAAATAATATATTTTAACTGAAAACATATTTTTTAATCAAAATACTTTATAATGTTAAAATATACATATTAATGGTTTTTATGTACAATTATATTATTTTTTTAACATTTAATCCAATTTTTTTCATTGGAAGTAATTTCACTATGAAATTGGACATAATCAAATGTCAATCTTTTGATAGTTATTATTTCATAAAAATACACTTTTTTGTTTTGACAATGGGAATTAATTTTAGACTTATAAATTAAATTTCTATGTTTTTAATTTGGTAAAATAGACTTCGTTTTTGAATTAATAATATCAATATTAGCTTAGGGTTAAGTTTGGGCATGTTTCTGAAAACTTTTAATTTTTGATGAATAGTTAAAAACACTGAGTTATAGTTTAAATCCAAATTTTTATTTAAATAATTATTTATTTAAGTTTATTTTATGTCAAAATAGATTCATAATACCATATAAGTTCAATATAATTCATTTTATTCATTTGGTAATAATATTAGATATATAAACATTTATTGAACTTTTCATCATCTTTTACCCACCTCCTAGGAGAATTTGTAAATTCACATAAAACATAATTTTACCACTCATGTGAGTTGAATTTTAAAAATCCAAGAGACATGTTTAATATCAAAGATTAAAATGTGGTTCAATAATATGAAAATAATTTTTGGTGAATAGTAACTTTTTACTATTATTTACAACAGTTAAAAGTAAATATGGTAATTAAGGGTAAAAATGATATTATTATTACCCTAACACATGACCTAATTCTATTGGATAAGTATAATTTGACCAAAAACAACCTTAGGAATAAAATATTAACCTATTTGGTCCACTTGGATTAGATTATGACATTTATTATTATTTAATTAAAATAAGAGTTAAAAGAGTTAAAATCAAAGTTTAAAAAATAAACATTTTTAATATAAGGTTAAACATTAGATAAATTAGATTATAAATATTCATTATAAATCTATAAAGATATCCTACATAATGATATTTTATTTATAAATTTTATACATTAAATAATTTAATTTATTTATGACACAATGGTGATGTAGTAATCACTTAATTAATAAAATATTAAAATAATTGATATTATAAATAATCAAATAAATATAATTTGAGACTTTTTATTAATTCCACTTATTTTATATGTTAACATGAAATATTAGGGTTGGTTATATGAATTTTTTTGGATGTAATAATTCTATTATGAATTTAGAAAAAACAAAATACGAAATAGTGTCCAAATTAAAATAAAAGAGTTATTAAAACAAATATTATTTTATTAATTGATATTCTATTACTAAAAATCTACGGTTCGGAAATACGGACATATATAATGATAGGTGTATGATTAATGATCCACTTGGGGTTTTCTTGTCTGTATATTGTAAGTTTATTAACCATATAATATAAAAATACAAAGAGACATGGTAAACGTCAAACTATTTAATTGAGGGTTAAATCTAAAAGTTAATGTTACTATTGTGACCTGAACCTATCTAAAACCAATTGGTTGAGTTGTTTTCGACCCATCCCCACCTTAGACTTTAAATAATCTACTTTGGAGCCATATGATTCCGAAAATGATTTTATTATAAAATAATATTTCTTGTTTTTCCTTAGGTAACTCTCACCTCTCTTCACTTACCCTTCTCTCAAATTCACACAATCAAATCCTTTTTTCTCGTCCAACCCATTCCCAAATTTCCTCTAATCATACCTCAATTTTTCCTTGAGTCCCTCTTTTGGTCATAATTCTATCTTAAGGTTCCCTTTTGATCAAATCAAAAGAAATAACCCGAAGAAGAGTATATCATTTCACCACCCTCTTTCATGTTCTTTTCTTCTTACACTTCTTCTTTCTTTGATATTTCCATTCTAAAATAATAAATCCATTATCATTTATAAATTTTTGTGTTATTATAATTATGTTACATCAATATACATTATTCTATCCATCTTTTTAATGACATGTCACCATACATGTGTACGTACATATTACCATCTCCATGTCGTGGTGTAATTGTTATTCAATACATTATTATTTGGATGGGTAAAATAATTATGTGTAATTTTTATAAAAAATAAATAAAAAATGATAATGATTATGTATATATGATATATCATACAACTATATATTTTTTAATATCAGAAAAATGATATTGTCGCTCGTGCGTACGTACGGATTACCATGTCCACGAAGACAATGAGATTCATTCCCCATCATATCCATTCAAGACTAAATTTCATTTGATGATTAAATATAATGTTTAAAGACATGATATAATTCTTTATATTAATAAGATACATCCCATCCATAACAAATATGGCTCACATAACAATGAATATAATGGAAAATGAATCTGTTAATACCCAAAACGAAGATAATACTGAGATATAATTAAACAATCAAATGTTAAAAGATCATATATGATAACATATTAATGTCTATTATTCTTGTATAAATAAAAAACAATTATTTCACGATTATACAGGAGGTTAACGTATCCTATGTCATGACCCAACCCTACCCGGGGCTCGAGCCGCAACTACCCCATGCCCGCCTCCATTGGCCAGGGGCTGGCAACCAGCGCCGAAGGCACAATAAATCGGGGAGGCCTTTGCCTAAGTACCTGTACACACACACGCAGCAAAATCAATGAAAAAGTGCAGAGTAAATGAAAGAACAAGAAGAGTAAAAGGAACAACTGCTATATATATAAACCCCAGATGTGCATCGACCCCTAAACAGTACAAAGAACATGCTGAAAAGAAAAGGGAAAAAACACGTGCCCTACCAAAAAGGGTGCCACAACCCGGCAACAAGTAAACAAAAAGAAACAGCTAACGGGTCTGCCACCTGCAACCCAGCTACGACCACCGCACGCGGTCCAAGCTCCTGAACTCCTATGCTCCCTTGAAGTCACGCTCCACCTGTCCGTCTTCTGCAAGGGCACACCAAGTGCGGGCAAAGCCCAAGAAGTGGTGAGTATAAAAATACTCAGTAGGATACCCCGAAGCCTCGAGGGAGCAACAAAGGAGGTACCGAAGGGTGAGTAGTAGAGAGAACAGGAAAAATAGAGGAGTATAGCTGAATGTGAAGTAGAATACCATTAGAGAGTCTAGCTCAACCCAACAAAAGGAAAGAAGGTAGACTCGTCCAGACACAAGGAGCTGGAAACGGAGAGAAGATTAACTTCTCGTCGAGTCTTCGCTACCTCTAGCAGGAGAGTAGACTCATCCAACCACGAGAAGCTAGAAACAGAAAGCACGTGGAATACCCCGCGCGACTTCGCCTCTCCTGGAAGGAGAGTTCCCAAAACCCAAGGGGTGGGTACTCATACCAGGTATATACATATCTATGTGCTCTGTCAAGAAGCACGAACAACGTCGTAGGGGGATCTCCATCCCATAGCTCAGCCCAAGAAAGAGTAGCCAACAGTCCCAGACATAACACCATCGATGCCCAGCATCCCACATGTCTACCCCGAACCGCAAGCCAAGGGGCTCAATCACCACACTTCGACACTATATGATTAGGGCGGCACTGACTCGCCTGCACGGTTTTAGATCGCGTCACAAGAACGCATCTCGGTGGGAAAAGTGACCCTCGTACTTGAGAGTTCTAAGGAATGTAAAACCACACCTCGTCACTTCCGTGCAGTCGAGGGGCCTCCTCAAAGTCAAGGTCATCACAACACTGACCCGTAACCAGGGGTCCCGCTCTGGTAATCACGGAGGAAAGCCACTGACTAGCCTAGTCGAGAGGACTGAGTCTGGAATGCCAACTAATGAAGCACTGCCCAGCCCCATGGGAGGGTAATTCATAACCAGATATCAGGTGACCCACTGCCCAGCCCTGCTGGAGGGTAAACCCTAATAAGATACTGGGTGACCCACTGCCCAGCCCTATGGGAGGGTAAACCATAATAAGATACTGGGTGACCCACTGCCCAACCCTGCAGTAGGGTAAACCATAATAAGATACTGGGTGACCCACTACCCAGCCCTGGTGGAGGGTAAACCATAATAAGATACTGGGTGACCCACTGCCCAGCCCTGCTGGAGGGTAAACCATAATACATCATTAGGCAACCCAATGCCCAACCCCGCTGGAGGGTAGACCTGGAATAAGTCGACAGTAGACCCACTGCTCAGCCTTGCTGGAGGGTAGACCTGGAACTAGACGACGGGCGACCCACTGCCCAGCCCTGTCGGAGGGTAGACCCTAAGAGGTTGTCAGGTGACCCACTACCCATTCTTTACTGGAGGGTAGACCCTAAGTGCGTCGGGTATCCCACTGCCTAGTCTCTGCTGGAGGGTAAACCCTAGAAGTCAGTGAGCAACCCACTGCCCAGCCCTGCAAGAGGGTAAGCCCGAGAAAGTCGATGAGTAACCCACTGCCCAGCCCCGCTGGAGGGTAAAACTCAGAACTGCTCTCTCCATCTCTATAGGAGGGTACAACACTGGCCAACCGAACATGGAGTGGGTGTCGGGCAACCACCCAAATCCAGAACAACTCTCCCAAAAGAGGTGCAGCGTCTAGTCCAGCGCTGGGTGTCACTAGCACCGCTACCGGCCAATCCACCGAGAATAAAACTAGGGGGAGACCACTCAACCCTGCTGGTCAACAAACGAGCACTGAGCCAGGTGAAAAACTCCTCCCTACTGGTCAAACAAACACACAGAGGGACCCTCTACGCCACGAGAGGTCCATGTACGCGAATCAGAACACATCACGCACTTGGGGCCCACACGACCTGTGGCCCCAAGTCAAACCCCAACCAAGTGCCCAAACAGTCTCAGGCACAAACCGCACGTACCTCTAAGAATTTCCTTATACTCCCAGAGTATACACAGTCTCAGCCCAAGGCCATCGTGCACATAGCACCCAACGTCAACGCGAAGGCGTGACATAACATCTCCAACTCAAAGGCCCAGGCACGACCAACCACATCTCGTCAACCATTCATATCACTCTCCCAATAGTGCAAGATCACACGCTAAGGGTCCGCTACAAACATGGTTGGACGAACCGCCACCGGAGAACCTCTCATGCTTCCACATTTAATAAGATCACGTTTGAGGCTCCGCACAACCAAACGGATCGTACCGTTGTAATCCTCGCAGAAAAACATGCGAGATCGACTACTCACTCACCTCCAACGGATATCCGACGAAAAAGTCACCAACACCGCCTCACGCCCGAACGGCATCCAGTGATCCCGATCCTCGGCCTTGAAAACAGTCGGGCGCATCGCACCATTGCGATCCCCTCGGGAAAACACGTCAAAAGCACTACTCACTTGAGTGCAATGGATATCCAGAGAAAAAGATGCATCCCGACACACCCCACACGAGCGGTTCCACGTGTGACCCACATCCCGGTTATGAAACTCAACGAACGGATCGCACCGTTGCGATGCTCTCGAAAAAGTACACGAAATGGACTACTCACTTGTCCAAAACGGTCGCCTAGTGATAAAGCTGGAAATCACCGTCAACTCCCGAAACGGCCCTCACGAGGCCCGCACCATCGTGCCGACTTAGGGCAGGCAGATTGCACCATTTCAATCCCCTCGGAAAAACTCCCAACATCACCTGCTTGCATGCCCCGAATGGACGTCTGACGAAAAAGTCGTGAAACGCTACACGCAGCTCAAAAGACGGGCCTTGGGGCCCACGCCTCAACTTCGGCCTCAATTCCTGAAAACACCCTGGAAAGCTCCGCATCGATGCTAGGGTTCCAACGCCACTGACGGCGCTTAATTCGGACATCGGACACGTCAGCGCCGTCCAAAACAAAATTCCCGGAAAAACGCTCGTCCACTTAAAGACGTGTCGCGCCTCTGAGGACCCTCGTTCCAGGAATTAAAAATTCCCAAAATCATTTCAAAGTATTCTCCCTGACGCAAGGTCCGCGCTGCCGCTGATGGCGTGAAAAACGGACGCCCGTAACGAAAGTTACGGGCGTCGGAAATTAAAAAACTGGGGGGGGGGGGGGGGGAGCACTCCCTTGGCCCGGACCGGCACGGCCGCGGGTCCGGTTCGGTCCGCCGTGGCCAGCTGGCCGCGACCTGTCGCCACCGACGGGCCTTGACGGCCGGTCACATTTTCCTTCGCAGCGACCCGCCTTACGCGGTTCGCGGTCGCCGCACATGGGATCACGCACCCCGTGGCCCCTCCTCCCCTTCGCGCTACGCCGGCGCCTCCCGGGATCCCGCATGAAGTCGCCATTCGTAGCGCCTCCGCCACGCTGCCCTGCTTCCGAGACATGCCACTATCGCCGCCTGGAGGTTGAGCTCACCGCCGCCAGCCGCCTGAAGCCGGAACCACCGCCAGGATGCCGCGCCACCGCGCTGGTATGCCGGACGGTCGTGATACCTCGTCGGAATGCCCAAAAAAACCACCGGAAAACAGCCTTAAACCCGCAATCTTCGGCAGATGATTGCGGGGACCACGAAACTCAGATTTTCCAACCGAAACAAGCGATATAAGGAGAAAAAACTCTACTACGCAATTATGTAGTTCATTCAAAAAATCAACAAAAATTCGACGCTAAAATTTGGATTCTAAGGAGGTTAGGGAATAAAAACACAACAAATGAAACCTCCTACCTCGTTGGGATTCGCCCGGATCTTCGCGGCAATCCACCGACATCAGCACAACTCGTCGGAGTCGCCTCGCCAAATCTTTCTTGCTGGAGCTGGAGGAGAGGGTAGGGTTTGTTGAAGAAGAAGGAGAGTATGGGAGGGGATGCGTTTAAGTAGAAAATACTTAAACGCCGCCCGATAGCCCCGAACCCGAAATTTCGGTGGGGTCGGTTTTAAGACTCCCCTAGGCAAAAAACCACGCTCCGAGAGAAACAGAAGTCTCTGAAATTTAATTTGAGACCCCGTTCAAAAGTTACTTAACTTAGCGCCAGAGGCCGCCAAATTACGAAAACACCCCTGGGGCCATTTTTCACAGACGACCCGCGCCCACGAAACTTATACCCCTCCTAGGGTAAACAGCACGCTCCTAACTCAACGGTGCCCTCAGTTTTCCAATCCGAGCCACAGTTTATTAGATACCTATGTCTCAACATTAAACGAATTAATTAATTAATTTATTCATCCGTTTAACGTTCCGGGAGCGGGCGAGGGGTCCAAACGTCCCGCGCCGACAAGTTTTATGTCGTTACAAGGGTAAAAACCCCATTCTGGACCCATCTGTACACTCGGATTCCTGATTCGGAACTCCGTTTAGATGTTATCCCATTTATTTTGTATTTTCAGTGTGAAGGAACTGAAAATTTAATTCCGGCCTCTCCAGGGCTCGGAATCGCTCTCCGTCTGAAGGCACTGCTCTGGAATATTATCAAGAATATTCCAAAGTCTTTCTTAGCAAAAACATGTTTCTTACATCATTCCCTCCATTAATCTTTTCATCCCAAAAAAGTAAAAAAAGGGAGGAACAGAGGGTACTAAGCCCAAACCTAGCTTTCCCATACCCAGAAGAACCCACGCACAGCTCTGCAACACTGCACACAGTCCAAAGAATTGATCTGTCCACGCGAAGTCGGCCCTTGCTGATGTCGTGCACCCACTCCAGACTTTGGGGTTAGGGCAAGGTGGTAGGTTACCTCTCCATCCCTTTACACGGTCTCACACGACCCGAAGGCCCTCGGGGGTATCTCACCTCCCCGGTCAAACCTCTACGTCGCACGCCGCGACTAGAATCACCGCCCGCAATTGAAACAAGGCCTAGTGATTCCCTCCTTCAGAATATCCATATGGTGAAACACCCAAGGATATCTGGCCATGCAATATTTCACAGTCGAGGATCACTTACACGCTCGGTGAGCGATGGAGTCGACACCATCAACTAAAGGAAAAGGTATCACTCATTTTTCTTTACCAACATAGGGTTACACCCGACACCCTGCGTCACCCTGGTAACACCTCAAACAAGGAGCGGGGATAAATGCCTTTCACACGCAGAGCCTAACAATTCTACTGCAAAAAGTGTAGAAGAGTCACACGAGGTACCTCTCACCATCCCATGCTCTGCAGGATCGTAGACATCCAAAGCTCGCGGCTACCCGCGGTCCCAACAGTCATCTCTCAGAGCCTGACGTGGACCGCCTAGTGCTGATAGGGAGATCTCGTAACGTCGTCCCCCACCTCCAGCTCCTCTCGATCCTCTGTTAGTACCACCTCTCTGTACACTACTCCGATCACGGCGCTACCTCTGCCGTGGTGGTGCGCCTGCTGCCTGCCCGAAGCACTCAACAACTCGGGTCGAGCAGTCTCATGCCAAGTGACCTTGCCCGTCACAAGCATAGCACCTGCGCTCTCTGGGCTTCCCTGGAGTCCTCCGGTGCCACTATAGTGTACGACCATGGCCCGAGATCAACTCACAGAAGGGCATATACGGCTGAGGCCCTGCGCCTTTTCTCCACAGTGGTATACGACCACATCTCCGAAATCAGCAGTGGGAAGGCCACCTGCGTCGAGGTTCTGCTTGCCGACGCCCACTAGCTGCGGCAGACGTCTCGACTCCAATGTGCCTGCTGCCACCACCAACGCTAGGACGGGATAGGAAGCCCTCTGTCACCAGCGCCTACTCTAGCACCCCAGCATATGTGGAAATGCCCAAGGGTACTATGAAAGCACGAATCTCTCGGCGGAGACCCTCATCAAACTTCCATGCTCAGATGTCCTCGTCACGGACCATGTCCGGGTAAAAGCGTGCACGGTCTGCAAAACTAGACGCGTACTCGGCCACCGTCATCCCTCCATAGTGAAACTCCAGGAGCTCTTGAATCCGAACAGAGCGCAAGAAGGAGGGGAAAAACTCCTCACAGAGAAACAACTGAAAGCCATCCAACGAAAGAGACGACTCATCAAGAAACTGAGTCCCCAGACTCCACCAACTCCTAGTTCTTCCACGAAAAAGGCTGGCTGTCAAAGCCACTTTCTTACCTGTCGGCGTCTGCACAAGCCTGAAAAGGCGAACCACTGCCTCGAGCCAAAGCTCTGCTGCCTGAGGGTCTGGCTCACCACTGAACCTCAGCGGTCCCTACCGCTGGAACTCACAGAGCGCGCTCAACCTATGCTCAAGTTCAGCCTGCACTGCTGAAACTGCCTGCTGCTCAACAGGTGGGGGTGCTGCTACCGGCCCACCCAGAGAAAGGGGATCGCATGATGGGTCATGGACTGTGGCCTCGTAGCTCACATGGTCATCGTCACGAACCAAAGCTGGTATCATGGCAAGCTGTCCTCGCGGAGACATCCTGAATATTATCAAGGAGTGCTGTGGTCAGATGAGAATATATGTATATAGAAATACAACAATAACGATGGGGAGCTGACTCATGAAGGACGGTCAAGACTCAGTCCTATGTGATGCACAAACAAATTTCCCTGCAACAAGTGTCTCAGCATGCCGAGTCGACAAGCGTGTTATCAAGGTCCTGGTGAATGGATACGTCGACCTCTGCACCATCACTGGAATCCCTGGCCTGAGAGCCGCTCTCGAGACACGTTAACACTGTTTCCATATATCCCAACCAATTCCTCTTTTAGGGATGTCCGGACAACTTTCCATGGAACGAACCACCTTTGATACCACTTTGTCACGACCCGACCCTACACGGGGCTCGAGCCGCAACTACCCCAGGCCCGCCTCCATAGGCCAGGGGCTGGCGACCAGCGCCGAAGGCACAATAACTTGGCGAGGCCTTTTCCTAAGTACCTGTACACACACACGCAACAAAATCAATGCAAAAGTGCAGAGTAAAAGAAATAACAAGAAGAGTAAAAAGAACAACTACTATTTATATAAACCCCAGATGTGCATCGACCTCTAAACAGTACAAAGTTCAAGTTGAAAAGAAACGGGGAAAAACACGCGCCCAACCAAAAAGGGTGCCACAACCCAGTAACAAGTAAACAAAAAGAAACAGCTAACGGGTCTGCCCCTGGAACCCAGATACGACCACCGCACGCGGTCCAAGCTCCTGAACTCCTAAGCTCCTCTAAAGTCACGCTCCACCTGTCTGTCGTCTGCAAGGGAACACGATGTTCGGGAAAAGCCCAAGCAGAGGTGAGTATAAAAATACTCAGTAGGATACCCTGAAGGCTCGAGGGAGCAAAAAAGGAGGTACCGAAGGGTGAGCAGTAGAGAAAATAGGAAAAGTAGAGGAGTACAACTGAAAGTGAAGTAGAATACCAGTAGAGAGTCCAGCTCAACCCAACAAAAGGAAAGAAGGTAGACACGTTCAGACACAAGGAGCTGGAAACGGAGAGAATATGAACTTCTCGTCGAGTCTTCGCTACCTCTAGCAGGAGAGTAGACTCATCCAACCACGATAATATATACACAGAAAGCACGTGGCGTACCTCGCGCGTCTTCGCCTCTCCTAGAAGGAGAGTAGCCAAAACCCAATGAGTGGGTACTCGTACGAGGTATATACATATCAATGTGATCTGTCAAGAAGCCTGAACAACGTCGTAGGGGGATCTCCATCCCGTAGCTCAGCCCAAGAAAGAGTAGCCAACAGTCCCAAACATAACACCATCGATGCCCAGAATCCCGCACGTCTGCCTCGAACCACAAGGCAAGGGGCTCAATCACCGCACCTCGACACTATTCGCTTTGGGCGGAATTGACTCGCCCACACGGTATTAGATCGCGTTGCAAGAACGCATCTCGGTGGGAAAATTTCCCCACGTACTTGAGAGTTCTAGGGAAAGTAAAACCACACCTCGTCACTGCCCTACAGTAGAGAGGTCTCCTCAAATTCAGGGTCATCACAACACTGACCCGTAACCAGGGGTCCCGATCCGGTAATCACAGAGGAGAGACACAGACTAGCCTAGTCGAGAGGACTGAGTCTGGAATGCCAATGAATGACCCACTGCCCAGCCCTGCTGGAGGGTAATTCATAACCAGAAATCGGGTGACCCACTGCCCAGCCCTGCTGGAGGGTAAACCCTAATAAGATACTGGGTGACCCACTGCCCAGCCCTGGTGGAGGGTAAACCATAATAAGATACTGGGTGACCCACTACCCAGCCCTGCTGGAGGGTAAACCATAATATGATACTGGGTGACCCAGTGCCCAGCCCTGCTGGAGGGTAAACCATAATAAGATATTGGGTGACCCACTGCCCAGCCCTGCTAGAGGGTAAACCATAATACATCATCATGCGACCCACTGCCCAGCCCCGCTAGAGGGTAGACCTGGAATAAGTCGACAGGCGACCCACTGCCCAGCCTTGCTGGAGGGTAGACCTGGAACTATACGACAGGAGACCCACTGCCCATCCCTGCTGTAGGGTAGAACCTAAGAGGTCGTCGGGTGACCCACAACCAAGTCTCTGCTTGAGGGTTGACCCTAAGTGCGTCGGGTGACCCACTGCTCAGTCTCTGCTTGAGGGTAAACCATAGAATTCAGTGAGCAACCCACCGCCCAGCCCTACTGGAGGGTAAGCCCGAGGAAGTCAATGAGTAACCCACTGCCCAGCCCCACTGGAGGGTAAAACTCAGAACTGCTCTGGCCATCTCTACAGGAGGGTACATCACTGGCCAACCGAATACGGAGTGGGTGTCGCACAACCACCCAACTCCAGAACAACTCTCCCAAAAGAGGTGCAGCATCTTCTCCAGCGCTAGGTGTCACTAGCACCGCTACCGGACAATCCACCGAGAATGAATCCAGGGGGAGACCACTCAACCCTGCTGGTCAACAAATGAGCACCGATCGAGGAGAAAAACTCCTCCCTACTGGTCAAACAAACACACAGAGGGACCCTCGAGAGGTCCAATTACGCTAAGCAGAACACAACACGTACTTGGGGAACACACGACGCGTGGCCCCAAGTCAAACCCCAACCAAGCGCACAAACAATCTCAGGCACAAACCGCATGTACCTCCAAGAAATTCCGTATACTCCCAGAGTATACACAGTCTCAGCCCAGGGCCATCGTGCACACAGCACCCAACGTCAACGCAAAGGCATGACGTAACATCTCCAAATCAAAGGCCCAGGCACGGCCAACCACATCTCATGAACCATTCATATCACTCTCCCAAGAGTGCGCGATCACACGCCAAGGGTCCGCTACAAACATGGTAGGACAAACCACCACCGGAGCACCTCTCATGCTTCCACATTTAATTAGATCGCGTTTGAGGCACCGCACAACCAAACGGATCATACAGTTGTAATCCTCGTGAAAAAACACGTGAGATGGACTACTCACTCACCTCCAACAGATATCTGACAAAAAAGCTACCAACACCGCCTCACGCCCGAACGACGTCCCGTGATCCCGAGCCTCGGCCCCAAAAATAGTCGGGCGCATCGCACCATTGTGATCCCCTCGAAAATATACATCAAAAGCACTACTCAGTTGAGTGCAACGGATATCCGGAGAAAAAGATGCATCTCGGTGCAGCGCACACGAGCTGTGCCACGTGGGACCCGCTTCCCGGTCCCGAAACTCAACGAACGGATCGCACCATTGCGATCCTCTCGAAAAAGTACACGAAATGGACTACTCACTTGTCCAAAACAGTCACCCGGTGATAAAGCTGGAAATCACCGTCAACTCCTGAAACGGCCCTCACGGGGCCCGCACCATCGTTTGGAATTAGGGCGGGCAGATTGCACAATTGCAATCTCCTCGAAAAAACTCCCAACATCGACTGCTTGCACGCCCCGAACGGATGTCTGAAGAAAAAGTCATCAAACGTTGCACGCAGCTCAAAAGACGGGTTGTGGGGCCCGCGCCTCAACATCGGCCTCAACGCCTGAAACCACCCTGGAAAGCTCCGCCTCGATGCCAGGGTCCCAACACCACTGACAGCGCTTAATTCGGACATCGGACGCGTCCGCGACGTCCAAAACAAAATTCCCGGAAAAACGCTCGTCCACTTAAAGACGCATCGCGCCTCCGAGGCCCCTCGTTCCGGGAATTAAAAATTCACAAAACCACCTCAAAGTACTCCCCTCGACGCAAGGTCTGCGCTGCCACGGACGCCGTGCAATACGGATGCCCGTAACGAATGTTACGGGCGTCGGAAATTCAAAAATGGTGGGGGGGGGGGCACTCCCTTGGCCCCGATCGGCCCGGTCCGGCCGGTCCGCCCTCAGCCGGCCCGCGGCCCGGCCGCGGGTCCAGTTTGGTCAGCCGCAGCTACCTGGACGCGGCCTGTCGCCACTGACTGGTCTTGACAGCCAGTCGCATTTTCCTCCGCAGTGACCCGCCTTATGCGGGTAGCGGTCGCCGCACGCGGGGTGGCGCACCCCGCGACCCCTCCTCCCCTTCGCGCTATGCCGGCGCCGCCCGAGAGCCCGCCTGAAGCCGCCGTCTGCAGTCGCCTCCGCCGTGCTGCCAAGCTGCGGAGACACGCCACTGTCACCGCCTGGAGCCATAGCTCGCCGCCTCCAGCCACCTGAAGCCGGAACCATCGCCGGGATGCCGCGCCGCCGCGCTGGTATGCCGGACAGCCGCGATACCTCACCGGAACGCCCAAAAAAACCACCGGAAGACGGCCTTAAACCCGCAATCTTCGGAAGATGATTGCGGGGTCCCCAAAACATGGATTTTCCAACCGAAACAAGCGATGGAAGGAGCAAATAATCTACTACTCAATTATGTAGTTCGTCCGAAAAACCAACAACAATTCGACGCTAAACTTTGGAATCAAAGGAGGTTCGGGAATAAAAACGCAACAAATGAAACCTCTTACTTCGTTGGGCTTCACCTGGAGCTTCGCGTCGATCCGCCGGCATCACCGCAACTCGCCGGAGTCACCTCGCCAGTGCTGCCTCGCCGGAGCTGGTGGTGAGGGTAGGGTTTGAGGAAGAAGAAGGAGAAGAGGGGAGGGGATGCGTTTAAGTAGAAAATACTTAAACGCCGCCCGATAGCCCCGAAACCGAAATTTCGGCGGGGTCGGGATTTAGACTCCCCTAAGCTAAAAACCATGCTCCGAGCGCAATGGCGGTCTTGGAAATTTAATCTGAGACCCCGTTCGAAAGTTACTAAACTTAACGCCCGAGGCCGCCAAATTACGAAAACGCCCCTGGGGCCATTTTTCACGGACGACCTGTGCCCGCAAAACTTATACCCCTCCTAGGGTAAACAGCACGCTCTGAACTCAACGGTGCCCTCAGTTTTCCAATCTGAGCCACCGTTTAATAGATAACTACGTCTCAACATTAAACGAATTAATTAATTAATTTATTCATCCTTTTAACATTCCGGGAGCGGGCGAGGGGTCCAAACGTCCCACACCGACATGTTTTATGTCGTTCCTAGGGTAAAAACCCCATTCCAGACCCATCCGTGCACTCGGATCCCTGATCCAGAACTCTGTTTAGAAGTTATCCCATTTATTTTTCGTTTCCAGTGTGAACGCACTGAAAATTTAATTCCGGCCACTCCGGGGCTCGGAATCGCTCGCCGTCTGAAGGCACTGCTCTGGAATATTATCATAAATATTTCAAAGTCTTATGTAGAAAAACCGGTTTCTTACATCCTAGACCAAGAAAAAATTACAATGTAAGGTGTTTCTTATCTTACTTTTAATTCCGGGAGATTTCTATTGTCCACCACTTATTTATAGCATGTGGCATGTGTAATACACATGATTGTATTAATTGTGTAATATAATTTAATTTATGGATATTTACATAAATAGGTCGCGGGAATGCACCATTGTGAAAGGGAAGGGGAAGACCTGGAAGGTTGAGCCAAACAGCTGCAAGCGGAGAGTCGCGGCCAGATTGCACCTCCGCCGACCACCTAAAAAGGTGGAAGTGTCCGGAGCCACACGATCAAGCCTGAGACGACCAAGCTTTCACAAAGTCAGCCTTGGAGTCAAGGACCACATAAAAGGCTCTGCGGTTCAGAACCGAAACCCTAGCTGGAGACTCTAGACCCCAAGAGTCGACCAGCCACTGAAACATGGGAAGCAGAGGACGATTCAGGCCGAAACGAGCCACTAGAGTCCATTGAAGAAGCTGGGAGGCAGCGGAGAAAGCAGAATCCGGGAAGGAAAACATAGGGAATCCATCCACCAAACCAGAGCCGACTGAGTCTAAAGGCACCTCCGAAAAAGCAGCGAAACCACCTGACCGTGAAGGAGCAGGCCGAAGAAGGGCCTCCTTCATCGATGGGCCGGGGCGCAGCCCCCGAAGAGTTGAGGCCGGAAACGATCCAAACTAGGGCACCGCCGAGGGCTCCAGCGGATGATCCCATGAGAGAGGGAGAGCTGCCGAAGGAGGAGGCCATTCCGCAGTCTCCATCCCGAGAGAAGGATGCGCAACAATCAAAAATTTCAAAAAACCTGGGCCGCGTGCCGCGCGTTCATTTCCTCTCATTCAGCTTTACAGATATGTCATTGATTATATTACTCCAAGATTATGTGTGGAATCAATATTTATTTGTTTATGTCATAATTTACACTCCCATTTCTATGGATATAATTTTGATACACATAATCACTCAATTGATAAATTCTCAAGTCATCGAAATGAACTTGATAAGAGTAATTTTTAATCAATCTCAATTTATTGAGTTAAATATCAAATTCAATGGTGTTGTTTTTACTTGAATATGTGTGAATGTCCTCTGATTTATTTACAATTAATATCAAATAATATTGATTTTATTAATATTTGTCACACATAAATATGTTGTTGATTTTTCCTTAACCTAAGGATACCGTCTTTATAAGAGATTTCATCTCAATTTACATTCCATTAAGACTCCTTTGTCGTTATACAACAAATAACTTTATAATAGTTTATATAATGTACTTTCACATAGTATATTATGAATCCCTTTATTCTCATTATATTAAAAGGTTTTTTTACCTCAATTATTTGTATTCTAGTGTCTCTCTTTTGGTAAGGAACTGTAACAAAAATATCATTTTAAATATATTAAAGATTTATTATTCTAAATCAATCTAATTAATGTCCATGTTTTAAAAATGGTTTTAAGGATTAATTTATATGGACCTTAATGTTTTAAAATTAAAATTACATTTTAATGTTTCAAAGTGGAATGGGACACTTTGATTCAATAATATATTTTTAAATCGCTTCTTGAAAAATAGTGTGACTTTTAAATGATTTCAAGAAAAGGGGATTATTTCTCTCTATTAGTTTTGATGATTATATTCATATATGTTGATATCTATCATTATTCTCAATTGAGGTTAATCTGATACAATACAATCTTCTATATTGTATCGAATGAGTTATGTTTGACTTTGGATGTGCTATTTTTTTATACCATTTATGGTTTGTGGATAATGTATTGACATTTCGTATGCTAGTTTTAATACGGATGATTATTTATGTTTAAACCTGTTCATATGAGGAATTCATTGGACTAAGTAAGTGATGTGTGGAGCCTGCTATAGCTCCTTGATGCATCATTATGTCTCATGATACAAACTAGTGTCTTGGCACAAGGCCTTGAAGAAATATTATTTGTAGTCTTGGCACAAGGCCTTGACTATGTGGTTATGATAGTTTGGATTTATGCCTTCCATAATTATGAAAGTGGTTATTGATATTGCATGTGATTATTCGACTAGTAGAATATCCATGATAATAAGTAAATTAGATTATTTGATTTTTATCTTTCCTATATTATGCTGAAGTTCATGTTTAAAAGGATTTTGCTCTAGTCTTATACACTTCCTTAAATGTTTATTCTTATTTATAAAAGTTTCCACTATAATGTTTTCCTTACTGAGAATCTGAGCCCACCCTTTTCTGTGTTTTATTTTTCTAAGGATGAAATGAAGTATATTATGACTGACCTTCAAGGATAGTCTCTTGGATCTCAGTGTTGATTATGGAAACAATTCTGTTTTATTTTTCCATTTTATGATGTAATGTAAACCTTATGAATGTATCTAGTACTTCCAAGGATACTAAACTAATCGGTCATTCGAGAAAACCCTTCGAGTCAGAGAAAGCTGTAGGAATCGAACTCACAACCAGAGTGTGATTGGGATTTATCGCCTACCACTGGAATACGTGAAGTCCCTAATTAGGGTGACTAATTATTTTTAGTTAAATGATTTTATTGATCAATAATAAGTAGAATTGGTATCTTATGTCTTATCAAAAGAATACCCTTATTATATGAAAATGATTTGGTGATTAAGTGATAAATTTTATTTTGGAAGACGTTCTCTTTGTTGGAAACACTATATGCCCAAGAAAAATAGAATATTATTGGATTTCATTTGATTATTAATGGAGAATTTTTATCCATGTTTTTATTGTGTATTTATAGTGATTTGAGTTATTTATGGAAATGATTAACCTATAATAGAGAATATGTGATTAGGATAATTACATTTATGTATGTGACTTAAAGAGTAGTTGATGTCATTTGAAGATAAAATTTAATGTGGAAGACTACATAACCAAATTCTTCTAGGTTTTCGGTATCAATATCAGTTTGGATTATATTGAAGAATTTTAAGGACAATTGTTTATTGAATGGTATTTATTTAGATTTTTAGTATTGTTGGATTTATTTTAGAAATTAAGATTATTGTTTCTTTCCTTAACGGAATATCCTTTTGGGGGATCATATGATCTTGTACTAACCGTTTTGGTTTTGATTAATGTCAAAAGGCATAGTAAATGTATAGTTTATCCTTTGTGGATCATGTGATTCTATAGATGTTTATTCTAGCTCTTCCGGTGTGACCAAGTATTCTTGAATACTCATCATTTAAAAAAATGAGTTAGTGGAAGAAATTTATTAAAGAATGTAACTCTACTTAAAAAGTAATTATATCTCTCTATGTTCTTAGTCAATATCCTAAATAAATTCCTAATCTTTAATAAATGTATCTAAAAACAAAAAAAATGTTGTCTGTTTACTTTTCCTACTGGGAAAATAATGAATGTCTGTCCCATCACAGGTTTGGGGTTTTCTTGTTGTTAACTTTCTTCGGATCATGCTTTCTATCCCTCTCTATCAGAACATGACACTTATTTTATCTTCCATATCCATTTTTCCTTCATGGAATCATAGTATAGGTTATCTTGGGTGACCTTTGTACTTCTCTTTCATTCTTTTAATGTGATAGTTTTATTGACTATTTTTCCGATGTAATACATTTCATTATATTCCCAGGCCCAATTTTGAAAATTACGAAGACATAATTTATTGATGGATGGAATAATGTAACACCCCAAGATTTCATGGTACGTTAGTTATTCAATGTAATTCAATAACATACAATACACGCAACGTCGGGATCAAGCACCCCACGACATACCAAAATAGCCGTTAAAAAGTGATTATGAATAATATTAACAAAATTTTGAACTTTATTTAACCCTTATTATTTTTGAATCCATATTATGAGTTTCATAGGCATAATGTATGGAAAAATTCATTTTTTTCCGATAAAAGAAGTATTTTTCATGAAATGAAAATTTTCCACCTTTTAATGGAGAACAATTTTTAAATCTAATTTTTGAACCTTTTATATATTGAATTTGTCAAGGTAAACTTCTTCTTTGCGATCGGGACATAATAATTTAGTTTCAATAAATCTTCGTTGTTTTTCCGATAACTTTCATATTTGGTTGAATAGTGAAAAATATTATATTTTAACTGAAAACTGCTTTTTCAATCAAAATAATTTACAGTGATAAAATATACATATGAATGGTTTTTTATGTATAATTATATTATATTTTTACCATGTAATCCAATTTTTTCCATTGGAGGTAACTTCACTATAAAATTGGACATAAACAAATGTCAATATTTTGGTTGTTGTTATTTCATAAAAATACGATATTTGGTTTTGACAATAGAAATTAATTTTAAACTAATAAATGAAATTAATATGTTTTTAATATGGTAAAATAGACTTCAATTTTGAATTCATAATATCAAAATTATCATAGGGTTAATTTTTGGTATGTTTCTGAAAACATTTAATTTTTGATAAATGGTTAAATACCTGAGTTATAAATTAAAACTGAATTTTTATTTAAATAATTATTTATTTAAATTTATTTTAGGATAAAATAGATACATAATACCCATATAAGTTCAATATAATTCATTGGAGTCATTTTGTAATAATATTAGATATATAAAATTTTATTGAACTTTTCACCGTCTTTTACCCACCTCATTGGAGAATTTGTAAATTCACATAAAATGTAATTTTACCACTTCTGTGAGTTGAATTCCAAAAATCCAAGAGACATGTTTTATATAAAGTAGTAAAATGTGGTTCAATAATATGAAAATAATTTTTGGTGAATAGTAATGTTTTACTTTTATTTACCACGGTTAAAAGTAAATAGGGTAATTAAGGGTAAAAATAATATTATTATTACCCTAACACATGTCCTAATTATATTGGATATATATAATTCGACCAAAAAAACCTTAGTAATAAAATATGAACTACTTTGGGCCACTTAGATTATATTAGGACATTTTTTATTATTTAATTCAAAGAAGAGTTAAAATAGTTAAAATCAAAGTTTAATAATTACAAATTTTTAATATAGTGTTACACAAAAGATAAATTAGATTATATATATTCATTAGAAATATATAAAATATTTCTGACAGAATGGTATTTAATTTATTATTTTTAGACATTAAATAATTTAATTTATCTATGACACAGTGGTGATGTAGTAATTACTTAATTAATGATATATTAAAACAATTAATATTATAAATATACAAACAAATGTAATTTGAGACATTTTATGAATTACACTAATTTTATAAGTTAATATGACATAATAGGGTTGGTTTTATGAGTTGTTTTTGAATTAATAATTCTGTTATGAATGTATAAAAAACAAAAAACAAATAGTGTCAAAATTGAAATAAAAGTGTTTTTAAAACAAATATTATATTATTAATTGATATTCTATTCCTAAAAATCTATGGTTCAGACAAAAGGAATTATATAATGATAGGTGTATCATTAATGAACCACTAGGTATTCTTTTGGATGTATATACTAAGTCTATTAACTATAAAATATAAAACTACAAGGAGACACAGTAAATGTCAAACTATTTAACTAATAGTTAAATCTAAAAGTTAAGGTTAATTTAGTAAACTAGACCTATCTAAAACATATTTTTTGAGTGGTTTTTGGCCCATCCCCACATTATCCTTTAAATAATACACATTGGAGCCATATGAAACTGAAAATTATTTTATTATAAAATAATATTTTAAGTTTTTCCTCAGGTGCCTCTCACCCCTCTTATAAATGGGAACTTTCCCTTCTCTCAAATTCACACATTCAATGCATTTTGGCTCAGCAAACCCATGCCCAAATATACTCTAAACATTCATCAATTCATTCTAGAGGCCCTCCATTGGTCAGAATGGCATCTTAAGGATTCATTTTGATCAAATCAAAAGGAAGAATCCGAAGAAGAGTTAATAATTTCACCACCCTCTTTCAAGTTGTTTTCTTCTTACAATTCTTATTTCTTTTTTATTTACATTCTAAAATATTAACTCCAGTATCATCAATATACATTGATGTTATTTTAAATATGGTACAACCATATTCATTATTCTATACATCCTTTGAATGACATGTCACCATACATGCGTACGTACGGATTACCGTCTCCACGTCGTGGTGTAATTGTTATTCAGTACATTATTATTTGGATGTGTAAAATAATTATATGCAATTCATGTAGAAAATAAATATAACATGATAATTATTCTTTATAAATGATATATCATCAAACTATATATTCTTTTAATATCAAAAAAATGATATTGTCGCTCGTGTGTACGTACGAATTACAGTCTCCATAAACACGATGAGATTCATTCTCCATCATATCCATTCAAGAAAAAATTTCATTTGATGATTAAATATAATGTTTTGAGACAAGATATAATTCTGGATATGAATATGA
Source organism: Viscum album (assembly GCA_963277665.1). Lineage (NCBI taxonomy): Eukaryota > Viridiplantae > Streptophyta > Magnoliopsida > Santalales > Viscaceae > Viscum > Viscum album. Next base: position 158,587,832 of record OY728138.1, read on the forward strand.
TGCATCCCATCCATAACAAACATGGCTCACATAACAAATAATATAAATGAAAATGAATCCATCAACACCCGAAACGACGATAATACATAAAATTATTAACAAATCAATGATAAAAGATCATATATGATATCATATTAATTGTATGATTAATTTATAATTCAATAACATTTATTTCACCATTATACAGGAGGTTAACCTATCCTCTACCAAGGAAGATGTACAATGTAAGGGGTTTCTAATCTCACTTTTAATTCCGATAGATTTCCATTATTCACAACTTATTCATTGCATGTGGCGTGTGTACTACCCATGATTGTAATCATTGTGTAATATAAATTAATTAATGGATATTTCCATCATAATTGTATGATCCTTATTTCATGGGTGTATTTTTCATATGTTACTAAATCGATAAGGTATTTTGAAATTGAAATTTCAACTCATTCGGCTTTACGCATACTTCATTGATTATTTTACTCCAAGATTATGTGTGGAATCACTATTTATTTTCTTATTTCATAATTTCCACTCACCTTTCTATGGATATACATTTGATACACATAATAACTCCATTGAAAAATTCTCAAGTCATCGATATGAACATGATAAAATAAATTTTAACTCACACTCCATTTATTTTGTTAAACATCTAATTCACTGGTGTTTATTTTACAAGAATATGTGTGAATGTCCTCTAATAGTTTTTCTCTTAATATCCAATAATATTGAGTGTATTTATATTTTTCACACATAATTATGTCTTTGATTTATCCTTAACCCAAGGATATAGTCTTTATAAGAGATTTCATCTAAATATAAATTCCATTAAGACTCCTTGGTTGTTATACACCAAATCGCCTTTATACGGTTTATATAATGTACTTTGACATAGTATATCATGAATCCCTTTATTCTCATGATATTAAAAAAATTTATTACCTCAATTATTTGTATTCATGTGTCTTTCTTTTGGTACGGATCTCTAACTAAAATACCATTTTAAATGTATTAATGATTTATTATTCAAAATCTATCTCATTAAATTCCATGTTTTAAAAATGGTTTAAAGGATCTAATTATATGGACATTAATGTTTTAATTTTAAGATTCCTTTTAAATGATTCAATGTGGAATGGGACACTTTGATTAATAAATTAATTTTTAAATGGCTTCTTGACAAATAGTTTGAATTTTAAATGATTTCAAGAAAAAGGGTGATATTTCTCTCTAACAGTTTGGATGATTAATTTCATATATATCAATATCCATCATTATTTTTGATTGAGGATAATCTTATACAATACAATCTTTCATATTGCATTGAATGAGTTATGATTGACTGCAGATGTGCTATTTTAATACCATTCATGGTTTGTCGATAAAGTACTGAAATTTCTATGCTAGTTTTAATAAGAATGTTTATGTTATGTTTGAACCTGTTCATATGAGAAATGCATTGGACTTATTATGTGATGGGTGGAGCCTGCTATAGTTCCTCAATGAATCTGTAGGTCTCATGAGAGAAACTAGTTTCTTGACACAAGGCCTTGACAAAATCTTATTTGTAGTCTTGGTACAAGGCCTTTCTATGTGGTTATAATAGTCTTGAAATATGAATTCCATCATTATGAAAGTGGTTATTGATATTGCATGTGACTATTCAACGAGTAGAATATCAATGTGAATAAGTAAATGGAATTATTTTATTTTTTCTTTTCCATATTATGTTGAAGATCAAGCTTAAAAAGCGTTTGTTCTAGTCATAGACAATGCCTTAAATGTTTATTCTTATTTATGAAAGTTTTTGCTATAATGTTTTCCTTACTTGGCATCTGATCTCTCCCCTTTCTATGTTTTATTTTTCATAGGATGCAATGAAGTATATTATGACAGACCTCCATGGATAGTCTATGGGATCTCAGTGTTGTCTATGAAAACAATGTGGTTGTAGTTTTCCATTTTATGATCTAATTAATCCTTATGAATGTATCTAGTACTTCCAAGTCTAATAAACTAATCAGTCTTTCAAGACTTGATCTTTTATGATGATTCTAATGATACGTAATAATGCACCAACTTTGGGCTTCTGGGGTCGGGGCGTTACATAGTTTATCAAATTCATTGTCACCATTCCACCTAATATGTGATTAATATTAGGTTAAACAAATCATATTAATATTATATTAGAAACATGTAAGAATTAGGATTGTGTCTAACATAATACATCAATGTAATTTGATATTGTGTTCAATGAATGAAAAAACATGATTTTCTGTGTGATTCAAGACAAACTATTTATTCCATGTAACATAATCTATTAAAGAGATTAAATTAATTTAAAAGAATATATTTCATTACATTTCATGATGTGACATATTACCCCCTTAAAATGAATTTCTTCATAAAAATCAATGTTGGTTAACAAGTAACTAACATTTATAGAATAACTCTATTGAAACCCATACAATAAAAATATTTAATAAAACATCCTCTTATAATGACAAATCGAGGAACATAAAAGTCAACAATATTAATCCAAAAGTAGAATTCCACAATGGTGTCAGACAAATTGGATTGGAAGAAAATATTTAATAATTATAGAGAGTGATTTAGGTAAATGATTAAAAATAACAAAATGATCAATGAAATGTTAAGGGCCTCAAAAAATACAGTTATTATCGTTGAAAAGACAATCAGTTCATTAGAATTAAAGGTAATGCATAAAATATTTTTAATGATTATTTTCCTAGAGTTAAGAAATTCTATTATAATCTAGAAAAAGATAAAAATAAAAAGGAGAACTATATATTTTATGAGAATAATTTAAATCATTTAAAATATTTTCTCCAAAATATTTTCTTTTTCTTTAAAAGAGGAGTATTTATGATGATTTTTTAATTTCTAATGAACTAAAATAGACTTTAGATGATTACAAAACCATAAATGGGATAGTCAATCTATCCACATGTCATTAGATATTAATCGAAAATATGGTTATCAAATGGTAAGATGATTCCCAAAATGTGTAAACTATATAATGATACACTAATAATAAAAATTAAACTTTATACCCAAAGTTAATACTATAATATCTCAAAAATAAAAATCCTTAAAATAGTTCATACATTTAAAGACTTAATTTGAAACATAAAAACTGAATGGATTTGATCACCTATTATTCCAAGATAAATCAACCATTATTACTCAAACAAATTACCACGTGTTTCAAAAATAATATTTACATGTAAAAAATGTCATACTTACCTGAATATTGAGTAGGACAATGGGTATTTGGGAACCCTTATTAGCCTCCAGTTCAATGTTGAATCCCACCTCCATGCCGGATAAGATATGTTATCAATGAGAATATTGGTTTTCAAATGTTTTCATTAAACATGAATACTAATTTCTCCATAAAAAATTTTATTTTAACGCTAGGGGATAAAAATACCTCATCCTAAAAAAGTATCTAAAAACAATTTAAGATCTCATTATATAAAACATAAATTGGGTGTCTAACACTTTGAACATATCATCATACATAATATTATAGACCTATGAATTTATATATAACCCTTATGATAACCTCCCATAAAAACATAATAATCTACAATGTCATCTAAAGTGACTTTTGATACCAACTATAATAACCCATAACTTATACACCCAAATCTTATGAAGAAATCCCTATCATTTCCTTTCCATCAATGTTGTTGGTAATTATGACCCATTTTCTTATCAAAATAATCCAAAATAAATATGAAAAATGGATCACACAAAACATTGTGTACCATTTAGGATTATAGTTTTATAAAATTATGAAAAATATATACATAAACAACACATATCATTTTAGACTCAAAATTTGTCAAATGGCCATTTCTCCCATTAAGCCAAACTCTTCTTATTTCACAATTTTGGATCAACATCATTCTTGTGGGATTCATTATTTACATAAATCATTAAACATAATTATTTTAAAAATGGGTAAAAGAAATCACAATAAGGGAGAGCTCAAATACCCAATATGGGAAAACATTACCATTAACAATTGAATGTCATGGATGCGCATAAATGTGCATACGTGGTTGATGCTATAATAAAAGTGCTTGAGTGTATTATAAAAAACACAAACATATAAATAAATATATCATAAAATATGAAAACAAAGGAATGTAAAGAGTTATTAGAATTAATAATTTTGATCCATGTGATAACTATATCGATTATTAGAAACATAGTAAACCCACAATAATTATATAAGAAATATGTATGTGCTTGGGGTATTATTTTCATATAAATCAATAAAACAGAATATTCCTAGGGTTGAATTCTAAATATTAAACTCATACAAATGAAATTTCCATATGGGAGACTTCTATACCTGAATCATTAGAGGGATATCACACACCCATCAATCCTTATTCTTTTATAGAACCACCCATCATTGGTTTATCACATAATCACTAATAATATTTCCAAGTACCATTTCAAAATAATAATAAATAAAATCATTCATAAACTCATTGAAATAATCAGTTACCCATTTATTACTTGTTTTTACCATGGGAAATAATCAAGTTCTATAAAAATCACATTAAAACATGATTAATCCATGGAAAAAAATGTGATCAATTAAAATCTCTTTGAAACATGATTATCCTACATAAAGTAAATTTGTTTCATAAAAATATCCTTGGAACATGAATGAACTGTGGAAAATAAATGGGAAACCTAAAATATATTTAGGTTATTATCAAACCATGAAAAATTTAAGGGTTTTAAAACAATCACATTGAAACATGATTAACCCATGGAAAAGAAATGGGTTACTAAATAATTTCTTTGAAACAAGTATAATATGTGGAGAAGAAACAACTTCCAAAAAAATACATTTGTAACAATATTAATCCATCAAAATAAATAATGAGTATGGTATGCATAAAAATATCACTAGTAGAGGATAATAAAAACCAAGGTATATTGAACTTTTTGAATACAAATTCATTAAAAGGAAGATTAAATACATTCATGAGGATAATAATCATTAAACATTCCAAAGTGTCACATACCGCAATGAAATAATTGATTCATAATACCCATGATGTGAAAACATTAAATAAAAATTATAATATCATAAGAATAAGGATATTAATGATACTTCAGATCAAATGAGATGTACATTCCCCCCCAAAAAGAATATAGGTGAATATCATAATGAATATCTTAAAGAATGAAAAATTGTGACAAAATTTCATTAATGATTTGGTAAAATGAAAAAACATAAAACCCATGAAATATAGTTTATCAAATGGGTATGTAAATCCTAATAAATTCATGTATATGTGTCATAAAATGAATTATTTGGAATTTTATACACAAAACAACAAAAATAAGTGTTTAATTTGGAATAATTATCGTATAAATAAATGTTAGACAAAAAATCCCTCTATAATAGTGGTAACATATGAATAAAAAAACCCAAAAGTAATAATAATAAAAATATATAATTAAATAGAATAATGAATAATGAATTAATTGTATAATATATTAACAGATTCTTAGATTAAGTACCTAAAATAAATAACTGGTGATTATTATGTACGCCTTAAGAAAGTAATAGCTAGACAAAAATCCCTTACATCGAGTTCAAATTGTCATGATTGTTATCTATATTATTGAATACGATACTTCTGTAAATTATTTAATATCTTACTAACCATTACCATTTTTATTATGACTTTTACTTAATATATAAAGATGTTATATATAGCTTCTTAACTAACAATGTTTATATTAGATGTTTTGATCATATTCGGCTTATGTGTCAAAAATGACTTTGATATGTCAATAATGGTAAATGGTTTCATTAATAAATTATATACATAATAATTAAAATGAAATAATTATAAAATTTTGAAATCAATTATACTTTTAAAATCATATAATAAGGATTCTAATGAAAAATGACCAACATTGCGATTTTGGAGATGGTAGGTCGAAAAAAGCATATGCAATGTTATCATTTTTCACTAATCATTATGGAAAAAAGGTAACTAAAAATTATCATTCTATAATGAACATTATATAAAAATTAAATTATTATTTAATTATATATGATTATATATATCATTCTGGTAAGGTAAAATTAATCACATAATGTTGAGGAGGTGGTAGTCCATACGCTCACAGATGACATTATAACTTTTTTTTTGTGTTTGAAAAGGGTTAAAAATAAAATGACATGTTATATATAATGAAGGATAATTAAATCATAAATATAATATATATATTACATATTTATCCAATATTATTATTAAACCCATCCTTAATTAATTCCTTGTAATGTGTGAACATAACATGTCACTTTTAGGATGTTGTAGTCCAAACATCCACAAATGAGGTTATCGTATTCCCAAAAAATTGGATATATTAAGGAATGTGTATATAAAAATAATAAAAGTAGGATTAAATAATAAATATAATATATATATATATATATTATTTAATAGTTTAACCATCAAAATTCCCAACCATGATAGGTGGTTAAGGAAAATTAAACGACATCGTTTCACAAGGTGGTAGTTCATCGTATGTCTGAATGGTAATTTCATTACCAGTTTGATGGAAGTGTTTTAGGTCTAGGTAAATACCTTATTATAACAAAATATAAGTATAATTACGTTAAATATGTTATTATATAATCATGTAATACAAATAATGTGATTGGTGGTGAAAAAATAAAACATAAATTCCCATTGAAAAATTTTACCTCTATTTTAGGATACTCTTTTCGGTTTGCATCGACGGTATTCCTTGGAATGATTTTTTATGAAATTAGGGTGATTTAAGGGACTATATATGTTTATATTATTTGGTTTTGGAAGATGAAAATAGGTTTTATAGGTGTTAACATAGGGGGAGGATGAGTGCCTTCTTATAGTGGAGGTGGAGTGGCATTCTCCAAAATATAAATGGTAAACACGGTGGGGAGGTCTTCATTTCATAATGTGGCTCTAATGATGAAGAAAATTATATATAATATGGGATAAGTTAGAATAAGTTATATAAAAAAATTTAGACAAGTTTAGGTCATTTTTCTCTTAAGGTTAAAGTTAAACCACAAAGTAAACTCATTTTTACATTAATCCCTGTAATTATTTTTTTGTTAAATTCATGTAATATTTTTTATCAAAACAAATATTAACTTAATAGAAATTATAAATTATTCTGGAAAAAAAATGGAATCAATTTTTCTACATTCAAATCATATAATTGACAAATATAAATTTAAAATTAAACCCACATATGGGAAAATTGGGGTTTTATATAGAAAATGTTCGAAAGATTGCTCTGTTTTTATATCTCAAATAACTATAAAAATAATGAAAATGACTTCAATTATAAAATATAATAAAAAAATTATATAATTATACTTTTAAATCAATTAAAAATATAATTTAACATTATTAGTTATTTATTAGAAAAATTAGTTTTCAACTAAACTTAAATGTCTTTCACTATTCATCAAAATCAAAATATTTTCAGAAAAATAATGAAAATTCACACAAAGTAAATTTTGATATTAATAATTAAAATAAAACTTCAATTTTTTAACATATTAATGGTAAAACTTTCAATATTTTTGAATAAAATACATGCACCATTAAATGATGGTAAAATATCTTTTTAAAAAATTACATCTTTTTATATTTAAAATTGTATTCATTATTATATTATCCTTGTAAAAAATAGTGGATAAATTTTAAAAGATATGAATAAATATATATAATATTAATTTCATTAATATATTTCAATAATAGTGAATAATTTTCTTTATTAACATAAAATTCCATTATGGTCATAATAAACAGTTTTCAAAAAAATACTTCATTTATATTCAATTGGTATTTTGTTTCATTAATAATTAATTGGTGACCTAATAAATCTTATTATAAACATGTATAATGAATGAATTCATAATTTATATAATTATATTCATTACCTCCATTACTGTATCATGACAATAACTATTATGTAAAATAAATTATATATATAGTATATTGTTATGTTGTAAGTCTCAAGATTATGTGTAACAGAAGTCAAAAATTGAATTTGATGATTCATGGGACACAAGATAAATTTCATTTAATGTGACTAAACATAAATTATGTATAAAATGTAAAAAATAAAATATATAATTTAAATAAATTGTATAAAATATATTAAAAAATGATGTTATATCTACAGGCAACCTCTTATGGGTTATACCTAACACCTTCATCGGATGATATTATGAAATAATACGGATGTATACGATGTGAATAAGAATTCTAGTAAAATATTTGGATAGGTATTTTTGCAATAAACCTCAATATCACCTGATTATTTATTTTGTAAAATAAATTATGTTTGGTATGTTTTAGTGGGATTTGAAATATTTTGCGGTCATAAGGCAGTAAAACGCTCTTTAGAGGAGGCTGGGACAACAATAATTTTCTACAGGTCCACTCTCTATTTATTATAGAACCATAAGTAGTTAGTGTATTGTCTACTGACAAGGGAATTCTTCATATGCCCACTAAATAACCAGTGTTGTCCAACAACTTTGTTATGGGGCCACTGTCAATAATGTTTTATGAGAGACTGTTTTTCCTTTTCACCAAAAAATAGCCTTTCACATCCTCCTAATCTTACCTCAATATTCCATCAAATTTCCATATTGGAAGGATTCATATTGTAGTCTTTTCCTTTAGTAAAATAATTTATTCATTGAATTTAATTACATTCATTATGTTAGGTCTCTATAGGTAAATTTAATGTCGTTCAAGCTTCAAATCCATATTTTTCTATATTTTTATTTTATAAAATACTAATGATTTAATTAAAGGGATAGATCTAGGGTTTTTATCATTATTTTTTAGGTAAATTATTTGTGGTTGTTTATTCTCCCCACACCCAAGGTAGAAATATCCATAAAATTTCATGAAATTTTCATAGAGTAACAAGTATCATTTTAATGTGGGTGCATGTGTAGTTTGAGAGACTATAGAAAAAGGTATAAATTGATCCCTTTAAACCATTATGGTTGTATTAAAAAAATATGGGATAAATGGTTTATTTCATTATTAGGGGGTATATTTATCTTGTAATTTTTGATGATATAAAGGATATCCACATGGGAACATAGAACACTACAGAGCTATTTGGGATCAATTTGGGATGGTTCGGCTTAGATATATGATGACTGAGATTGAATAACGTTTCCTTTGCATTTTATATTTTTATTAAAACATGTAATGATATGATATTTAATTATTATGACCCACTAATGACGTCTATAATGGTTTGGGGTGATATAGGAGACCACCTAATAACCTTAGGACTAGTAAGAGTGATATGATGGACCTGTGAAGAACCTTCATGAGGGTTGGTATAACATGGTTGAGTTCCCTAGTTTCATCAGGGTGGGTTGTGTAGAGATTGAGTCAATGGCCTATGGGATACTCAAGTGCTTTGATTTATGAATATCAATAGTGGTTTGACTTAAATTCATTCCAATATACAGATAAAGTAGGTAGAGTTGATGTTCATGGAATCTCAGTCAATAAAAAATTACCTAATATGTTAATCAGTTTTATATGTATTTATTTTATATCAATTCATCAATATTAATATACATGATGCATTTACGATAAATTTAAAGAACCCGACCCTGTTAACCAAGAGTCCCTTGCTACATTACTAAATTTTCCTAAGATACAAGGAATCGAATCATGAAGGACGAAACAATTTAGTAGTCTTGGTAATCTAGATAAATACATGAAAATCATATTATATTTAATAAAAATTTAAAATACACAATGTACTTTATTGGATAACACCATTATTTCTCATGGTGCATTAAAACATATTAATCAAAAAACACTTCATCGTATCCTAGGGAAAATAAAACACCAGAAAGGAGTGAGATTAGATGATCTATAAGGGTATGCATAAACTAAATGATATTGTTTATAAATAATAATAATAAATATGGAAATGTAAATAAATTAAAAACGTGGAATATAAAAAAAAAATTATCATAATACTGACGGAATAAATGATGATCAAACAAATCAATATAAATAATTATTTCATCTTGAAAACATTCATAGTATATTATAACTAAAAAAATAATCATAATGAAATTAATAATTGATGTTTTAATGATTGAATGAATACGGACAAAAATATGAATCGTAAAACCATTAACTTAAACAAGATAATTTAAATTTATGGCTAGAAACCCCCTAATTTGGCCAACTTATTTGACTCCTGAGAATTGTAAATGATTCGAGGGGAGATCTCTTACCATGTTCCACCAATCAAATAATAATTTGAAGGCAACACAAATATGAATGTGTTGAAACAGACTCAACATAAACATTTATATTTAAAAACTAACATTTGATGTGTATATACAGACCTTAACCTAGAATAAATATTCATTAACCATTTAATGTGATATTGTGATTGATAATAAAATTTTACATGATCCATCAGACTAATCATAAACTAACCAAATAATAAATAACGATTATATAAAAAACATCTACCTAGTAGATTTTTATTACAATAAAGGGTTGATTTCGTAGATTAATTGAGTTACCATAAAAATTTCATTAAAAATATTTTTTTTATAAAAATAACCATTACACATTGAATGTAATTTTAATATTAAAAGTTTAATAAATAAGTTGAAAATACTTAAATTTTATAATAAAATATTATAGATTATAAAATAATCTTGAAATCATTTATTTCTCACGACGATGGAATATTTTGTACATGCGGTACAATATAAAACATAGATTTGTTTTTCACATTTTTTTTTTCAAAAATACAAATTTGAAATTTTTTTTAAATGACATGAAGATTTATTTTTTAAAAAATTAATTAATGGGTATGAATTTCTTCAAAAAATAATTTTTAGAATTTTAAAATCTGTTTTTAAATCATTTTTAGAAAACATTGTTATGGAATAGAATATATTTTTGACCGATGAAACAAAAGAAATTGGAATTTTTTTTTCAAATCATTTTCTCAATAATTTTATGTTCCAAATTGGGGGAAATAAAAACATTACCTAAAATTAAAATTAACTACTATAGGTAATGATAAAATATTTATTTTAATGTAGATTTTTCAAACATTTAATGAAAGGGAGACTTAAATGTAAATAATCTTGTATAATGTGGAGATTAAGAAATAATTCATTACCACTTTGGAATATTTTGAATCGTAGGACATAAGAAACATCCATTGAAACATTAAATACAATAAATATAAATATATTAACAATATGTAATATCAAAAGGGTTATTTTATATTCCACACAATGGAATAAGTGGTCTACCAGGGATATATATCACAGAAGTAAACATGAGGTGAGAAACCATGACCTAAGGTTTAGATTCCATACAATCTGTATGAACACCATATACAGTAAAAGTAAATTTTTTTATAAATATATTACAAATCCATTCTTATATTATTCATAACAAATTTTATTTAATTATAGTTTTTATCCATTGTTTATTACAATTCTTTGTTTAAATTATTGTTTCGAGTGAAAATTTAATTTTTTCAGAACACTTTTTTTCGGTAATCGTGGGAATTCTAATGTTAACATCGGTGAATGAAATAAATAATGTTAACCATTCTATAAATATCATAAATATTTATTATATATGTATTTTGAGTAATCTAATAAAGTTAGAGATAAAAAATTGTCTACAATGTAGATGGTAGGAAGTACATATACATGAACACAATATTCATTTTTTATGATTAACACAAAATGAAAGTTAATATAAAATAAAAATTAAATAATAATTATTATTTTATATATATATAATATATATTAATCAAATATATAATTATTATTGTGCATGTAAAATTAAAATGAAAAACATTTCATATCACCTGGTGGTACCGGTAGTCAACACATACCCACAAGTGAAATGTTTATTTTCCCAAATATTAGAATATTATAATTCTGATACTATAGTATATTTTATGAAGTGTTTTGAAAAATTAAATATCACATATATATTAATTTTCAATAACTATATTACCATTAATGTAAAGATTATGTGAAAATGAATCACAATGCTTCATGAGATGTTAGTTCTCAGTACACTCGAGTGACATTATCGTATCCCTCATGTAATAGAATTTACGAAGGTATAAGTGATATCATAATTATAGAAGTATTATAATTTCATAAATATCATATAAATACTTTAAATATAACAATATATCAATCTTTTAAAAGTATTTATGGAAAACAAATTCAATCAATTCATGTGGTGATTCTTCTTTATATATACAATCAATGAGTTCATTTCATAATTATTCGAAGAAAATATTTACATAGATTACTCCATTAAAAAAATAAAATAATATTATATTCAAATTACTTTTTATTGTATTATAATAAATAAATAAGGTTTCAATGAGGACAAATATGAAATAAAACAAATATGTGTGCTTAATAATTTTGTCTCTTCTTCAGAGAGCCTCGTTATGTTTATAAATAATACCTTCATAAGTGGGAATCCTAATAAAACTAATTAATCTATGATGTGGGGATGGAATTATGTAATTTTTTTGGGTTTTGTTTTTTTTAAAAATGGGGTTTATTTGTGATGTTGGGAGAATAGGGGTGACCTTTTATAAGTGGGGGAGAGATCACACATTGAAGTTTTAAAAAGAGAAAGTGATACCCATGTTTTTTTAAGGTAACAAGGATAAAAACATGTCATTATATATTCTTATGTATCATATTTTCTAAATATTCCTAGTAAATTTTTTTGGTAATGTTTTTGGTAATTTCTAACCTTAATCATCTTAGTTTTACCCCTTGTGAACCTATTTTTACATTAACCATGGTAATTCATTTAATATTTTCATAATTAATTATGGTAAAAATTTTATTGGACCTTATTGTATAATATAAAATATTTTGATTCAAAATTTGGAATCCATTTTACAAAATTTAATTATTAAAAGTGGATGAATTATATTTATTGTAAGACCACTTACACACTGATAGAGTGGATTTACAAAGAGAAAATAACTATAACTATAGAATGTGTTAATATAAAAATTCAACAAGAAATTGTATATAAATACAGAATTAAATTAAAAATTAATTAAATCTATTTAATTTTAATTTAAATTAAATTTAAAATATAATTTAATTTTTTCAATAATTTAAACAATAATGCAATTTTTAATTAAAACTTTATTATAAATATTCATAAAAAATAAATATTTAAAAAAAACTAAAAAACTCAACCATATATAGTTTTAAAATTTTATATTTAAGAAATTAATTCTATTTTTTTCTTGTAAATTTTATAAAGGTGTTAAATTTTTAATTTTAATTATGTGTTAAAAGTGTGACTAAATATATTTTTATTAAAATATTATTTCTCAGAAAACATTTCCATTTTCTTTCAAATGGTTACTATTTTTATTTATAACAATTAAATAACCATTAAATTTATTTTATACATGTGTAATGTAATATGATCCAGTATTCTCATTCATGAATATTACATATTTTTTGATTAATATTCATTACATTAAACAAAAAAATGATTGAGGACTGAAATAGTTTGGTTCCTTGAGAATCATGGAACACAATACTATGAATTCCTGAATTATCTTCAATGTATCCCATAATTATGTTCACAATTTGTAGTCTAAAAAAATTAATTTTTCATAACATGGGTAAAATAAATGTAATAAAGGTTGAGGTTTGACTCCTAGTATAGATAAATATAAGAGATATAAATTTATGATCATATAAAATCCTAATAAATAAATAATAGAATGTTATTTTGAATATTTCTTACAATGTTCAGAAAAACAAAACTTGACATATATTATAAACAAGATTCATTGTATTAAGATATACAATTCATGATACATAAATCATATAAATATAAATGTACATGATCTATGAGGAAATTACTTTTTTATATTAAATGTATATTGGAATAAACATATGATTATAATTCTGCAAACATGTATAAACAGAAAACAATTCACTCATTATGTTAAGGAAATGATATCAGGCACTCTCATAAATTTATTAACATGAAACTAAGTCAACGCATAACATTAAAGACATGAAATACGGGTCCACACATAACAAGATGAATATGTAATCAGGTTTATCATAACACTGTGAATATGTAATTAGGTTTACACATTACATTATCGACATCAAAGACATATACACACATAACTTCATAGTAGTCAAGGTTTACCCCCAAGACTATCATAGTGGAAATAATCCATTACTGGACCATTTATTATCCCTATTCTTGTCTTATATATATCATGATATGTAATTTTTTACCAAATGCATTGTAGAAACATATCATCCCCAACCATAATTGGTTATAATTGAACCTATATCATTGTTTACAACTTAACCACCATCAAATAATTAAATTCATACATTTTTCTTCCCCAATTTCATAAATATTCATCATATTTGAACCAATTAAATAAAATTTGTTTCAAAAACATTTCATCCTAACATAACATATAAAAAAAGGTTTTTAAATCCTTTAATCATCTCATCAAAGAATAAAAAATTGAAAATAGGTGGGTTTCAAAATCATTTTATCATGGTATAACCTATAAGAGAAACATGATTTATAATAATACTATCATATTAAATACAAACCATTCATATAATGAACAATTATGGTATCATATGATTATATCCCCCGATTGATTATGTAAAGTGAAATAATATCATCGTAGATTGATTTTTTTGGCAGACTACATTGGACATTTCTTGAGGAAAACTTAGTATATTTGATAAAATAATTTTAAAACATAAAACATTGTAGAATTTTTTTAAAAAATAACATAAACAAATATAAAGAATCGTCATAAAAATTATTTAAAACATTTCGAGAAGAATAAATCATTTCCACTTTGAAATCACATTTTAAATCATTAAATTTTTTGGAAAATTTATATATATAACAATAAAATTGGAAAAATATAATATATGGTTTGAATTAATGATTGGTCATGATGTTGGAAAATTATGTTCATGTAAACCAAGTTAAAAAAATATTCCATCCACATATTTAGTAAATGCAAAATGAGAATTGTTTTGAATATTACATGAAGATATGATTTCATTAAAAATGAAATAATTGTTGAAATTTTCTTTTCCAAGACAGAAAAAGAGTAATAGAAAAAAATATTTTTAGGAAACATGGATTTGGGAGAAAATAGATTTTCAACTGAAGGGTGAAATAAAGTCGAATTTTCATAAAAAGTTTATTATATAATTTTTAACACAAAAGAGTGGATAAATGGTACCATTACGTGAAGATATCTTGAATAGACATAGGGTAATAAAATTAATTATAAATATTTAGAGATGTATTATAAAACATTATCATTGGAAACATAATCTTAAACTCTCCCGATAAATGATGGGATCATAACATGAAATCACTATCACTTTGGTAACATTGAATCAGAAGCCCCCTCAAGTAATATCATAAAATATACTAAAAAATATCATGATTATGAATAAATAAAAGATATTAAATTTCAAAGGGGATTTACATACTCCTCATGAATGCAAATACGTTCATAACATAACATATATCTCAAAGAAGTAAAATTAAGATAAAATCCATCAATAATTTCATTAAATTTGATCATTAAACCCCATGGAATTTGGATCCAATAATTGATATATAAATATCAATATTTTTTCGGTTAAAAATAATAAAATACATTAATGGTAATTATATATACCTCAAAAAAAAATCATTTGGTTGATATGGCTTTTGTCTCAATGAAAATTAAATTCGGACACAAATCCCCTACCTTATGTCTTGAATTCAACAGTATATCTTGAAATATCTTGTATAATAAATATATGCTATTTTAAATATACTAAAAAATAAATTCATATATATCATACTATATATGGGTTTATTATGACATTTTATTACCCTTTTATTTATAATTCTATGTTAATTTTGTGCTTTAGGAAATAACTTTTTGTTGTTTATATATGTTTTTAATTTTTTTGTGCTATTAATTTGATGATTATTTCATCATATTATTAATTTAATCCATTATATAATGTTATTATATATTCCATTTATATTTATTTAATTTAATCCAAAAAATTACTAATAGGAAATGAAATACATCGTTCATGGAGACGGTAGGTTGTACCTACGTATGAACACGAATTAAATATTTATATTAGATTAAAAGAATAAAAATTAAATGATGTATATATTATATTTAAATAATTATTTATTTAATATATATATAATATTTTCATTATCTCCATCCTTAATAACTTCCATGTAATGAGTGAATGAATCACATCACTTCACATGGTGGCAGACCGCTATACACATGAGCAATGTTGTCATATTCATAAAAAATAGAGAGTATGAAGGTATGTGTGAAATAATATATTCATAATTTTAAAAACATCATAAATATAATACATAATAATTAAATAGGTCATTATGTCTAATCTCGAGAGGTGGAAATATATAAACAAATGAAAGAAATTTGCGAGGTTGAAGTTCACCAAACATATAAATGATTATTTAAAAACACAATTGACAGAAGTGGAGATGGTTTAAGGTAATTATATTAACTTAAAAAATATCTGTATATGGAATATCTCAAATTTATTATATAATTATGTTATAAAAAGAATTTACTAATAAGGTAAAGAAGGAAATAAAATAAATATGCATGTTGTAGAACATTAACACTTATTCTAGTATTCTCCTTAGGTACACCCAAAATCATTTATAGGTTGTATTTCTACATAAAAAGGCTTTTTAGATAAGGTGATCTATGTTTTGAAATTATTTTTTATGATATTGTATGAACCAAAGAGCTTTGAAAGTGTGAATATGGGAGAAGAGTGAGTTCCCTATTATAGTTGAAGAGGAGTGTCATTTTTGTAAATACCCAAACGTATTCACTATTAGGAGGAAAATATTACCTAAAGTGGATAAAATTTGATTATTTAGGGGAGTAGGTATTAATTTTTTGATCCACAATTGTAAATCCAAATAAAACAGTTGTGTTAAAAATGATGTTCCGTAACATCAACATTTCCTTATTTTTACCATTTAGGTTTTTACTATGATTTATAGACTCCATAACCTTGATAATTTATCCTATTAGACTAAATTAAAATTATAGATATTAGATAATCAATAAGAACTTATTATTAATTTTAATCCAAATTTCAAAATGAAAAATAATATTATTTTTAAAAATTAATTTTAACACAAGCACATATAACATGAAAAAACATGTTCTATCTTTAATCATCCTAACATTGTTTTTACTATTTAATGGTCAATATAGTCAATTTAAGTGAATAATTGGTCCATTAATGAAATATTATATAAATTTATTACAATATAAAATAGAATGGAAGAATTATTTATTAATAGTAATTTTATATTATTTAATAATGTAATATTTATTATAATATAACATTAAAGTTAATTATTAGATTAACCAATTAAAAGAAATTGGAAAAAATATGAAGTTCATATATATCATGTCACCTAATTTGTAAAAACATATAATACTCTAATATTTAATGTAATAAAATAATTCATTCAATTTACTTCCCTTTTAATAGTGTTAATATCATTTATTTTTTAAATTATTAAATTAATTATTCCTAAATTGGCATTTCTTATGTATATATGGTAATTATTTTATCTAGAAGAATGTAAAATAAATGATCCTTGTAAAAATAAATTTATCTTTTGAAATAATATCTATAACAAAACATATGATTTTTTTGTCCTTATCCCAATGCATTATAAATATTAAACGAAAATAAGGTTCCATTTTTTCTATTTCATTACATAACTAATTATAATGTTGACATTAATGGAAAATTATATTAAAACATAAAAAATTAAAAAAATATGGTCATATGGATATAACTATGTCCATACAATGGGGATTGGGTAAGCATTTAGGTCATTTTAACCCATTCTCATCTTATTTTTACAACTGATAATCTCAATTTTACATTAAGAGCGGTAATATTTTTTTTTTGTTTTGATTATTCATTTTGGTCTAATGTTATGTAGAAATTTTATAAATTATATTTTACAATTATTAAAAGTATGTAATAAATTTTTACACATTCCCTTCACATGTGGGGAAATAAATTATTTAAAATTAATCCTAAAGACGTGATGAGAAAGTAGGGTATTAAAGCGAAAATAATCAAAAGTTTACGATGATTATGTATTTAATTTCAATATTAAATTAATATAAATGAACTAAATTCTATGAATATATTTATAATTGAACCAATTTTAATTTAAATAAATTTAATATATTATTTATCTTTATAAATAAATTAAATGAAATTTATTTTTTAAGCAAAATTCAGTATTTTCACTAATCCTCAAAAAATAAAACATTTCAAAAATGTCTAGAAAATTGAACCTAATATAATTTTTACATTTTGAATAAAAAAACATATTTTTGGAAAATAATTTTTTATAAGTTTCAAAAAATTATTTTATTATCATTTAAAAAAATACGTAAAAACGTTTTGTTGAAAAAGACTATTTTTGACGCATATAATGTATTTATAAAAAAAACATAAATTTTAGTATAAATATGTTTTCATTATCCAAAAAATCTATAATTAATACTTAAAAATTTGTCATTACTGTTCATATCACTATGTTTAATAGTTAGGATATAATGGACTCATTAATAATATATCATTGTTTTATTAAAACTCAGTGTTGTGTGTTATGTATGTTGTTAAAGTGATGAGTGTAGAGTGATCATCAACTAATGTGCATGTAATTCAGGAAATAAAATAAATTTAATTTATTCAATAAAAATCATGAAAAATTATGGTGTCACATTCTACACCTCCAAAATGAATTTCACCCTCAAACATCTTCTCGTTCATCAAATGCTTCATACTTGAGTGTTCTTTTCATAGAAACCCACATTATAAAAAGAATTAGTAAAAATCATCTTGAAAATTAAAGTGGATGTGTGATGTTAATATGGTATAAAAAATAATAGGGTTTCCAAATATTAGAACATTCATGGGAAGTGAAAAAATGTCCATAAAAGACTAAAAAACACCCAAAAACTGATAGGTTGTGACAGAGAACATGGTCCTTGTAAATTTAAAGATAAAAAATACATAAGAAAAATTGGCATGAAAAAAGAAATTAATATCACCAAAAATAACGGCAATATGAAATCTCACATTTCAAGGACATTTTACTAATGAAGAATAATTTCCATGAGAAGATATTTTTACTTGATTTTCTTCAATTTTATATGAAAAATTTCACCGGACTGTTGTGGCTTGAAACAATTTCTCTTCATCTCATACATGATGAAATGATTGTATTTTTATATAACAAAAGATCTAATACATCAAAATATCCATAGGTAGAATGATAATTCATTCCATTAATTTTCATTTATCTTCAAAACAAAATGGTTAGAACGAGTTATCCAATGTGCATAAATATTAATTTTGAAAAATAATACATTAATCAATGATACTTCATTCAATAATTAACATAAATAATTTTTAAAAGGGTAACCGATTTACCCATAAAAAAGATGAAAATAAAAAACATTAGAAATATGATCACTAAATTTCTCAAATTCATATTAGTATTTATCCCCAATATATCATAATGTAGTTCCATATTACCATATATAAAACACGTTAATACCATCATCAGGTATTTTATAAAACATGTTAATAACCTAAATTACCATAAAACCATATTTAAAACATACAATCTTTTACATTCCTTACCCAGAACACAGATTATTGTATATATTCATTAAAACCAAAAATTCAGAAAACACTATCCATGATTGCATAAAAAACATGTTCAACAAATCATTAGTATATTCTAAGGAAATATGCTCTATTTAATTAACTATATATTTATCCAACATCTCATTATCTAACTAAATTAAAAAATTTCAACATCAGGTACATATTAATGGATAACATCCCATAGTCTTGTGTTTTTACATAAATTATAACATTTCAATAAAAAATTAATTTTCATCAACATCACTCAAAATATTATTTGAAATATGTAATGAAAAACATATAATGAAAAATCCTATTGTCATTCCAAATTCAATGTTCATGAATAAAAAACATAAATACTTTATTACATCCATTTAAATGAGTTTCATAGAATTAGTGTATCCTTTTCCTAGATGTTAATTCTTGAGTCTAGTTATTGAGATTGGTAATTACAATGTTCTCCATAGATAATAAATTTAATTTCTTGAATATTTTTCACTGTATGACATTAGTTTCCACAATGATTATATTTTCCACTCCATTTGAGGTATATCAACAAGTTTTTCTTCACAGCTTATTGGTATTTAGGAAGCTAAATATTGTTTCTGATATGTTTATTAGAACATAATAATTCTGTAATAATCATATTCCTCTTATTCAATGTGTGAGGAATCTCTTTACATTTCACATTGTTAATCATATATTGCAATAAATGATTAAGAATAATCAAAATATATTTCTCTACATTCAATATCCAATTTTTTATCTCATAGTCATTAGATTTTCCATGAGATTCAATTTTATCATTTTTCATTATACTTATAGATAATAACTAAATTTAAAAATAATATTGTAATAAATAATCATCATATCATGGAATGAAATAATCATGAAAAATAACTATTTGAGAGTCTAAATCAGTAAAAATTATTAATATATGACACCTTATGTTTATCCTTGGTCCTTAATAGTCATCTTCTATTTAAATCATTAATGATGGTTGAGAAGAGATTTTGAATTGCCAAATAATATCCCCTAGGTGTAAAACAAGGCCCATTATCATGAACTAGTTCCAAATAATGTCTAGATAAATATAGCATTTTTAGGGTCGTTACCCCTAGGTACATCTGTTATAGGTCCACATCAACTTGTAGTATCTAGAAAATGATGAAATTACTTAAAAACCACAATTTCTATCATTTCCCAATGTTCCAAAAGAGTTTTTTATACTTTTACTCATCCTTAGAATTATCCTTATAAACATCCATTGAAATATCCTAAGAAATATCCGCATGGATATCTATAATGTTTTCACGTGCTAGTTTCTAGAGGTTAATAATGAATTTCCTTTGATACCAACTATATTAATCCGGATTTTCATACATGGATCTTGTTTATTTTTAGATGAATATTCATTACATTACACAAAATAATGCCTAAAAATAGTAATAGTGTAGTTCCTTTGTAAATGTATAACAAAATAGCATTAATTAATGAATGACATTCAATGTATCCCACTATGATAATCCCTTTTATACTATTATTTAAAAAATCATTCTTCGTCACCTAGGAAAATGAATCATAAGAAAGGGATATCTTGACTGTCCAGTTAGGGTAAAATTAAGAGATACCAATCTATAGTAATATGAAATCATACAATATAAATTAGGCTATGTGATCATGAATGTAACAGCAAAAATTCTTTACTAAAATATAATTAATCATAAAAAATATTTGTGGAGTAATTATTGGTAGTTTATAAGACACAAATAAATAAAAAATCGAAGAATATGATTCATGATAACATATAGTATGTTTTAAGACATAGAAGTGTGGAATAATTAGATTCTAATAAAATGTGAACATCTGTTAATAGAAAAATGGTAACTCATTATGTTAAATACATGAAATTAGACCCCCTCATAATGTTATGAACATGCAACTAAGTCCAAAAATCATGTTATGTACATACAAGACAAGTCCACACATAACATCATGAACATGTAATCAGGTTCATACATAAAACTATGAACTCTTTATGGGGTTCATGTATAACATTATGAACATGAAATAAATCTCTACGGATAAAATAAAACTCATCAAGGTTCACTCCCAATACAATTATTAGAGACAAATCCTCTTATAGAAATGTTTTTATTCTCTATTGTAGTTAGGTTTTTCTCTTGAGATATAATTCTATACCCAATGTATTGAAGGGAGCTATATGTCCCAAACATATTTTTTATATATTCACCAAAATACATGCTTACAACATAACCACCATCACATAATGAAAATCATACATATGTGATCCTCAAGATCATAAAACATTCATCATATCAAAACCAATGAAATAGAATGGGTTTCATAAACATTTCATCATAACATATCCTATGTAATATAAAAAAGCATAATAATCATTAAATTATTTAGTCAAGAAGTAATTTTTAGAAATCTAAGTGTGTTTCATAATCATTTTATAATGGTATAAACAATAATGGAGAGATGGTTTTTACAAATATATTGTCATCATAAATATAAATAATTCCTAGACAATATAATATTGGTATCCTCGGATCATAAACCTATCAAGGAATGGGTAACCTCAAATTATTTCATCTTAGAAGGAAAATAATTTTTAAATATTACTTTTAATTTTACTGTGAAAATTAAATTTTCATTTATAATAGGATTATAAAACATAAAAAATTATTAAAAAAAATTTCTTCAAAAATATCCTTGAAATGTTATAAAAGAAGCATTTAAAATCATTTATAATATTTCAAAAAGATAATATCTAATCTATATTAAAATAAATTAAAACATAAATAATTTTTAAAAAATTTATTTTTTAAAATAAACTTCAAAACATATAATGGATGGTTAAAACGAATGATTTGTTATGAAATAAGAAAATTAAATTTAAACTATTTAAATTAATAAGAAAAAGATTTCATATTTTCGATAAAATCCAAAAGGGAATTAAAAAAATAAAATAAATATACCATTAAATTTCTAGTTTTAAAATTAAAAAATATGTCATCATTTATTTTAAAATTCAAAATGTACTAGTAAAACATTTTTGACACCGGTTTTAAAAAACATTTTTTTGGAAGAAAACAAATTTCAGACCGAAGAATTAAATAATGTCCAATTTTCATGAAAACACATCCTAATAGTTTTAAGTAAAAAAAAGGTGAAAATGGTACCATTACCTGAAGATATCATGATTAAACATAAGAGATGAAAAGTCATGATTATTATTCAGATATGGATTACAATATTTTATCATCAGAAGAAATATCAAAAACAATTCCCATACATGATGAAATTGTAACATGAAATCATTACAAATTTGGTAAAACTGAATCATAATCCCTATTAGGGAATATTAAAAAATTAATACTAAAATATCTTGAGTATGAATAAATTTCAAATTTTACATGTAAAATTGTCATTATATTCACCTCATGAAATAATTTTGGTGCAAACATAAGTATTATTCAATGAAGTAAAATTTAGACCAAACTTTCTTACCGATTTATTATATTTTTACCCATAAACCCCACAAATGAGAGATACTTGAATGGATATTAAAATAAACATATTTTTCTGGATAGAAATAATAAAATACATTCATGGGTAGTATGTACAACATATAAAATAAATATGTGGTCGATGTGGCATTTGTCTCACAAAAAATAAAAGTTAGACGAAATCCCATTCTTTATGTCTTGACTGCCACTGTACACATTAAAACATATGTTATAATAAATAAAATTTTATTATTAATTTGATATAGAACCATATTCATATAAATAATACCATATATAGTTTTATTATCACCTATGAACCTTTTATTAACAATTAAATGTTAAATTCATGTTTTAGTCAATAAGCACTTTGTTTTTCATCTATGTTTTGATTTGTTACTTTTTTATACCATTAAATTGATCATGGATTAATATTATATATAATTTATAATGTGATGATAAAATCATATATATTTATTTATTATGTATTAATTTTTTTGGATCCATAATATTTAGTGATGGGAAATGAATTACACTATTCATAGAGACAGTAGGACGTACATACACATGGTCACTGTTTCCATTTTATTGAAGGATTGAATGAAATAATATAAATGATACACACATATATATATTATCAATAAATAATAATTTTTATTTCATATATATATATATATATATATATATATATATATCACATGTTTTCATTCAACTCATCCTTAATACCTTCCATTTAATGTGTGAACGAATCACATTGCTTCGGGAAGCGGTATCCCCCCAGACACACATTCGACATTACCATATTCACAAAAAATTAAGAGTATGAAGTTGTTACTGATATAATAATTAAAAAAATCACAATATTATCCTTTATATCATTAATTTAAAATATAAATATTAAATATATCATCATGAACATCCTCAAAAGTGGTAATTCAGAAAGGAATTACATAGGTTCCAAAGGCGATAGTCCATCATAAACATGAATGATGATTTTTATGACAGTTTATGGAATTAGAGATGGTTATATGTAATAATATATACATTAAAACAACTAAATATCTGAAATATTATTATACTATTAAATAATAAATTTATAATAATAATTGAAAAAGGTAGACAAGGAAATAAATTATTTATTCTCGCGGAATAACATTCCCTATTCAATAATTAATTTACATAGTTTTTCACTAAACAATAACTAGGATTTAATTATTAAAAAATTTTAGTTTATAGAATGAATAGATGGATTTTGGATGGTAATTTTGAAGGTCTTGGATAAATCTAGGTGGTGTGATAGTGTGAAGAAGGGAGGAGATGGAGTGACATTTTATAGGTGATGAGGATAGAAATATTTTGAAAATACCCAAAATTATTCACTATTATAAGGTCAATATTATATCAAGTGGATAAAAAATTCAATATTAATGTGTTTTAGGTATTATTTTATATATACAAACTAATGAAACAAAATAAAATAAATTTTTAATCTTTTATTTCTTAACATCTATGTTTCCCTATTTTTACCATTTCAGGGTAACACTATAGTAACTAGTGTTATTTTATTAGATAATTTATCCTTTAATATTATTTAAAATGATCCTTATTATATAATTTAAATCCAATTATTATAAATATTAATACCAATAAATCAAATAAAAACCAATTTATGTTGAGAATGTGGGTTTTAAAGGAGACACGATCAAACGTTGAATATGATTGTATATCCAATTTAAACATGAAATTGATTCCAATAAACGATATTATATTAATATATGTACTATTTAAAAAATCATACTTTAAAACCAATTTAATATATAATTTAACTATATAAATAAATTAATAAAATAAATATTTTTCAATTAAATTTTTTAATTTTTCTCCATCCATCAAAATAAGCAACATTTTAGAAAAATACGGAAAAGTCACCCAAAATGAAACATTAAATTATAATTTAAAAAATATAGTTTATTTTATCAAATTAATTTTATATAATTTATAAAATGTGATTTTATTACTTTTCATAAAAAACACATAAAAATATTGTATTTGAAAAATAATTTTTGAAACATATAAATACATTAATGAAAATAATTTATTTTAATATCAATATGATTTATTTAGATAAAACCATTATACATAACATTTAAATATTATTTATTTTTATTAATATCACTATGATTAATCACAACGTTATAATAGTCTTTTTAATAATATATTATGATTTGTTAGAACTCAATATTTTGTATAATTCATGTTGAGCCAGTGTTGTGTGTCGCACATGAATAACATGGTGTTGTGTGTAATTCATGCCATTGAAAAAATTAAATTTATTTCTATAAAAACTCAAAAAAAAATAATGCTTTTAGATAAACCATACAATGTTCATAATGTAGTCAGTCTAATTTATTCTCTCCAACACAACTGACAAGCTATAATTGTCATATTTAAATAATAATATTTTAAAAGAGTATCACATTTCCTCTAAACCCTATGATTCATGAATCAAATATTGTCAAAGGTATTGAATTGAATGAAAAAAATAAATATATCATAAATTCATGAGCTGTTATATTATAATCTATCTCATTGTTTCCTGTCATATTCACTATTAAATATGATGCTTCTCTTTTAAAATAATAGTGTGTTACCTTATACCCACATAAATAAATGGAGTTCTTTCAATTAAATATTGATTTAAAAAATAAAGGCTTTGAAATGTGAAAATTTATTTCTTCAAATCCCACATCATAAAAATCTTTTGTTAATCTTTATATTGATAAGAGATAAAGGGTGTATGAAGGTCAACTAGAGTAACACAATACTAGGTTTCCAAATGGAAGACCATTGATGGGAAATTAAAACCTAGAAAATTTATATAATACTAATTAAAAAGGATTAATCGATATTGATAGAGAGCGTGGTCATGAGAATGATAACCACTAAAAAATCCTAAAATATTGATGACATACAATACCATTTATTCTCTAGAAATGATAGTAATAGGATAAAATTTTACTATCAAGACCATTTCCATAATGTTGATGGATTATGTTACCATTATAAAATATAACACTATAATGTATACCTAATATTTTACCCATTGGTTAGGATTATAAAAATTCCTACATCATATCTTACTATAAGAAATGAATTTCCAAAATGATTTTTTATTATTGAAGTAATAAAATAAAAATTTAACATATTGTTAGATTAATTAAATAATGAAATTTCATTCCACCTATCTCTAGATATTTTCCAATACCCTAAATGGTTAGTAAATGTTATAAAATGAAATACATTAATCTATAATAGCACAATATTAAATAAAAATTTTATCATAATCCATTTCGTAAATGGTTAATCTTAAAAATCATCCAAAATATCTATGACGAAATTCCATTTTTAAAACATTAATAGGCATTTCACTAAATCTACATTATATTAAAAAATACAATATAAATTTTATATTAATGTCACATTCCAAATTTTTTAATACCTTTTCACCATTAATCGTTAATGAGTAAATACATTTTTCAAAAAAATAAATCATCATATTGTTGAATATATTCAACAAATGAAAAAATAATCCAATAAATCACTAACCAATTTATTTTTCACCAATAATATATCATAAAATTCTATTTATCAATATTATATCTACATTGATAAAAATTAATGGTAATCATTATTCAATAATGTTTTTTCCAAAAAGACTATCTTTATATTAAATCACTCTTCTTGGTAATCAAATACATTCAACAAATGAACTCAAATCCTAAAATAAAAATCACTATAGTAAAATCTATATACATTTCCTAATTCCTATAAAACAATTAATTTATCAAATAGTTCAATAACATAATTCAAGAATCAAAAAAACATTAAGCCTAAACATTATTATTAAAACATTATCTAGGAATCATTATCTAATTCCATAAAACCTCCTTCCGTTCATATGTCATATTTAGTCTCTTCATCAATAAAAAAATTACTATTACATGTGAAAAAATTGTGATTCATTTAATGAGATTTCCCCCTAGGGATTTTTTTTCATAATACCCTAACTTTCAATATTGAAAACATTCAACCATCATTAATACTTTATGGATAACATTATTATCACCCATTATGTTAACCTAAATTATAATTTTTCATTAGTAATTACATTATTTGTGTCCTTAATTCCAATACATAAATCAGTTTACTAATTCTATGAGATACTCTCCTATTTATTGCTTTCACATTACTAAAATAAAAGAAATGGAGAATTATTTTGTCAATGGTATCCATTATTCTAGATCATAGTGCAATAAATCCTTATGTTTTATGTTGTGTCTGAGAGTTGGTTACGGTTAAAATTATTATTAATATATCATGTTAACTGATTATGAATAATCCTAATATCCATTAACCAATTCATCATCCCATTTTATTTCTTATTGACACATTTTCTATAAAATTCAATGGTATCCTAGTTTTTTCAGGTTAGAACGTTATATAATACCAAAAAAACATATTTTCATCAACATTTGTAAGAGTTGGAAATAACATATTTAGGAAGAATAATTTATAGGATGTATAAATGATGAAAAACTATTTTTCATATATGATAACATAGGTTTAAACTTATTAATTCATATTTATCATATGTTCAAATACATAATGATGGTTTACAAAGAAAATTTGAATTATCCAAATAATAACCCATAGGTGTGTTAAATTATGAGCATAGAATATACCATTTTCATGTTTCAGATAATGCTCCCAACAAGACTGATGTGCATTTTTTGTAGTTATTATCAAAACGTACATTTGTGTAAGAAGCACATCAACTTACAGTATCTTGAAATTGATGTATTACTAGAAAAACTATATAATGTACAACATACCAAAAACATAGGATGTTCTTTTATACTAATTGTCAATTTCTATCATATGGCTATGTAATTCAATCCAAGACTTCCAAAATCTTGTTCCTAGTGTTTATAAAAATATTTCTCTTATACCAAATATGAAGGCCAAAAAGATAGTAGTTATGAGTGGATTGTTAATGTAATACATTGGAAAAATATACAAGGAATCACACAATAATGGATTAATTGGATTAATATTCTTTTAAAAAAATACACATACATTAAATTCACTTTATTATTGAATGAATTAAATACACAATGAAATTTATATTAGAACGCCATTATTCCTTTTAGTTTATCCTTACATATCAATCAAAAAAACATACTAGTATCCTATGGAAAAAACATAATAAAGGAGTGAGATCAGATGATCAGTATGGATAATCATATAGAAAAATATATCATTAATAAATATGTATAATAAATAGTGAAATGTAAATAATTGAAACTGAATTTATTTAAAAAATAACATTAGATTAATATGATATGGATACATTAAGATCATATATATATATAAATGTATATACGACCTCATAATTTTTAAATATATTCAAGGATATTGTAACTAATTGAATATTCTCATGAACATCAATAACTAATATATAATGAGTAGATGCATAATTATAGACATTTGAAAAATAAAATCAATAACATTCATAAGATAATTTAAATTTATGTGAAGAAACCTATTTAATTGGGCTAACTAATTTGTCTCATGAGACATTTCAATCCATTGATTGGATATATATAACAATGAAACAAACATCACTCACTATGTCCAATGAATATATCATATAGATGGTTTGAAACAAATTCTACATAAATATTCATATTGAGACACAAGCATATAAAATGTTAATATCTACTACAATCAAATGAACATAATCGGAAACCATCTTGAGTAAATTGAGGAATGATAATAAACTGAAAATACAAAGTCAAAAATATAATAAATATTCAAATATGTTACATAAAATATATAAATTAAAAATTTACCATGATTATCATGTTTACAATAAAAATATCATGTCGTTGTTGAATACAAATAACATAAAAATGTCAGTAATTGGTTTTGGAAAAATAACCATTCCAATTTGAAAATAATTTTCAAAATAAATTTTCTGAAACTATTTTGAAAATAGTTTCCTTTGAAAATATCATTTTAAAATGTAAAAAATATGATTTAAAATTTTTAGTGTTCTTGATGATGGACAATTATGTTCATGTCATACTTGATAAAACAATGATTCCATTCCGATTTTAGTAAAATCTATATATGTATTTTTTATAAAAAACATAATGGTTAAATTCAGTTTTTTTAAAACATGTAAAATTTGGTAAATAATTTATTTAACATATCAGTTGGATAATATAAAAAAAAAATTAAAATGTTTTTAGAAAACATTGATTTTAATGAAAAATGATTTATGACTGATTTCGGAAATGAAGTCGGATTTTCATAAAACAATTCTAAATAATTATTTTTAACAAATAGTTGAATTTTTTTAATTTAAATTAAAAAAATAAAATATCACATGTGATGAATGTATATTTTTTTAATGTTGAAATTTTAAATAATATTCCAATGGGAGACATAAATGTAAAAAATATTTAATAATCATGAGATTGTGAAATAAACACATACAAATTTGGTATCTTCTATATTTTTATCCCCATAAAAATTACCTACAAAGAAACATTAAACACAATTAAAAAAAAATATATTCATGATATATCATCTTAAAAGGCGTATTATATACTCCACAAAAAGTAAAATGTGGTGAATATGAATTATGTCTCATGGAATTATATGTTAGAGGTGAAACCATTGCATGAGGTTTTACATGAATCACATGTTTCCAAAACTCATGTATAATAAATATATGTTTATTATAAAAACATTTAAGGTCTATAATAATATTTTTTATATAGTTTATGATTTACTTATATTCTTTTATCAGTTGTTTATTAACTATTCACTTTTAATATCACTGTTTTAGGTGATAATTGCTTTGTTTTTCTTGTAAGCTTTATTTCAAAAGCTTTTTACCTTTTAAGTTGATATTTGTTGAATCATATATATTGGTAAAAATGATATATATATATATATATAATATATTCACTATAAATATATTTTTAGTAATATATTATTATTAGATATGGAAAATGGATTACAATGTTAATGGAGATGACATGCCATACAAACACATGAATGATGTTTCCTTTTTTCTGTGAATAATAGAACAAAATGAAAAAAATAATTATAATTTATTGAATAATTATTATTATATATATATATTTTTTTATATTTTTTAAAATAATCATTTTTAATATCCATGTAGAAAAATAAATGAAAACATTTCACATCACTACATGGCGGCAGTAGTCAACACATACACCCAAGAGAGTTTATTGTTTTCTAGAAGGTTGTAAGGTACGAAGATAGATTTGATATTATATTCAAATTAATATGGTTATATTTTATATATAACATATATTAATTAACTTTAGATTTATTATCTTTAACATAATGAGTATGTGAAAAAATGACTCATATCGCCATACAAGGTTGTGGTATGTTGTACACATGAGCGATGTAATCGTATCCTCCACAAAATGGAATATAAGAATATTTTTTTTGATATAAATATTATAAAGTCTAATAATTTCATAAATATCATATAATTATATTTAATCCATAATTGTATCTAGCCTTATATGGTGGTGATGTAAAATGAATAACGTCGCTCCATGAGCTGGCAGTCGGTTTTACATACGATCGATGGTTTTGTTTCCCTTATGATGTTAGTGGAGATGCATATGGGTTATTACATTAACATAATAACATATTAGGGTATATTAGATAATGGTATTATTATATTATCATTTTTGGAATGGTTTTTAGGAGGTTGAGGAAGAAATAATACAAATATGCTAATTTATGAATAATACCACTTCTTTGGAGAGCCTCTTTATGTTAATACCTAATGTCTTCTTAGAGGGGATTTATAATAAAACTAAGAATTATAAGATGTGGGTAAGTAATAAATTTTAGTATTTGGTAATTTAGTCACCTAAATTTTTTTTATTCATTAAAATGGAAGGGGAGGGGGTGTCCATTTATATGGAGGGAATTTACACACATTGATTTTTTTTGAAAAGTTAAATTTATACCCACTTTTTCCAAATGTAAAACCCAAATAAAATAATCCTAATTTAATATTAGGTATTATAGGGTTTTTATATTTACATAAAATTGTTTTTGGAAAATTTTTAGGTCATTGTTTTACAATTATATTGTTAGTTTAACTCCCAAATAAACCCATTTTTACCTTAACCATGGTAATAAATGATTATTATTTTCAATATTAATTAATGTAAAAACCTAATCAAAACATATTATATAATATAAATTATTTTCATTCCATTTATGGAACCCATTTTTTAAAATTAAATTACCAATTCTAGAAGAACACAAGTAAATTTTAAACCATAGACCCATCAAACATGTGGTTTTCCAAAGTGATGTTTTTCCTATGTATAGAATGTTTTTGTTTAAAAATACAATAATAATTTATTTCCAATGAAAATAATTTTTTAAATATTTATATAATTAGACTATATTTTATATAAAAACATTTTAAAAAATTATTTATCTTTCCAAAATATTTAACAAAAAGGTTGTTTTGAATAAAGAATTGTATCGTTCACTCGTTATAAAAAAATGTTTTTTTCAGAAAATTTTAAAAAAAAACCAAATATAATTATGAAATGTAGATTTAAAATTTTATATTTATTCTCTCTATCATAAATATTCTAATTGTGTTAAAATTTATTACAATTATGTGTGAAATTCTTAACTAAACCAATTTTTTGAAAATTAATTTTTTAGAAAATATTAATTATTCTTTTAAACGATTATTACTTTATTTATAATAAATAGATAACTATTGAATTTATTTTATATGTTCTGAAAAATAGAATTTTTTTAATTTAGTTAGTATTATTCATATCTTCTAGTTTAATATCAATTTTATATTTGATATATTTAAATAATAAGATTTTAATTGAGTATCATGTTCTGTTTAAACTTCGGGTTGTGCGAATCAAAAAATATAACTGAGATTGAACTTATTTAATATTAAATATATCATAAATTATTGGGGGGTTTTATTATCCTCTAATATCAATGCTTCATTTCTGAAAGAGCGCTTTCGTGGGCGCCCTCAAATGATTAGAGTAATTTGGGGTACTTAGGTGCAACAGAGTGGTTGACCAAGGTCATCTCTCAAAGGAGGAAGTGAATTTAACAACTTATTAGAGGTATTCTAAAAAATAAAATATAATATAATATAATAAAAACACTAAATTAAAGTATTGGGGTTTTTTGTAGTTTATAAATCTAGAATAACTTTCCTGGAATAAGATTGTTTAATTTTTTTTGTTTTTAGTTTTGAAATTAATTTCGATTGAAATGACACAACAAGAAGATGTTTTCTTAGATATCTATTTAAAAGGCGTAATCGATCTAACTCTACCTCTTAACTTTATTAATAATAATTATAATTTAAATTAACATTCACTTATTTATGATCCCTTAATTTTTTAAATATCAAACCCTACGAGAATTAACTTTACCACGAAGATGATGTGAATTTAACCCTAGGCTAACTTCGGAACATGCAATTGCCGCACCCTGCTTTGATTGATGTTCTAAGATTAGCTTATGGTTAGTGGTAAATTAAGGCTCATATACATTCTGTAAATGAGGATGAATTGTGTTTAGGGATTATATTTGAACTCTACAAATTTATCCCATGTGGTCTTGTATTACCGATTAAGATCGCGCTCTCACAATTTACACAAAATCACGACCTCGCGTGTTTTTTTGTTAATTGTTCAAGTGCTTGCTTAGTTTCTTAAAATTTAAAAACAGAATTCATGGATCATATTTAATGAATAACAGTATCTCAATTATTCAAAATAATTAAATAAAGAGTGTAGAATATAGATCGATTACTAAAAGACTACTTTTTCATGGGTGGCATAATCATCGTAGAAGCGTTTTGCATGTGCAAAGGTTTATAATGGGTATAACCCAATAAAGCTTCTACTCAAGAATTAAAACCCAAAGAGGAAGATTAAGAGAAGAATAAATTTAAACAAAACAGAAGAAAATAGATGAAATAAAAGAAGAACAAAGAAGTTTATTACATAATGAAAACATTACAAAATGAAGAAGAGAAGGAGGCTTCGATGAGGGGATCCATGATTCAAGAGCTACCTCTCTTACAATGGTTGGATAATTTAGGTGAAACAAATTATCCTATGCCTAAAATCTCCTAATTCACGTCCCCAACCCCTCCAAATGAGAAAAATTCCAATTTATAGAGGGGAGGGGAGGAGAGGTTACAATGGTTTCAAGTGTGAATGTGGATATTCAGCCAAATATTTTAATGCACAGTTCACAGCCCATTTGACCAGAAAAACGCGTGAATTAGACGGCCTTCCAGCAGGATAAAATATGCGGATATGGGTCCTCTATCTCCTCTCCAAATTTTCGCTCAATAAAATCCCATATGTAGGAGTTATGTCCGACATACAGAAGCCTATCCATTCTGGCGAGTCCAGACCAGCTTTGACTTTATGGAACAATTACTCCATTAAAATGCATTCTTTTGATCTATTTTCTGGAATTAATGTTGTAGATAATTACGTTAGGAACACTGTTAAGAACTTTCGAATTCAAATAATAAATATAAAAATATTTATATTCAAAATACTGCAGTGCACTATTGAGGGTAAAACTGGAATTTTCGCCAAATTTTCAAATGAATGATCAAATCCCAAATATTTTATAAATAAACATATTTAACACAATTTGAGGAAATTATATCATTTATTATCAATAAAATATTCAGTAAAATAGTGTTTTATCAACTCCCCCACACTTACCCTTTTGCACACCTGGGAAAAACGTCATATCAAGTAAACATCAATATCAAATCAAAACCAATTTTAAAACACATATCCTTAAAATCAATAAATTTCACACCAAGAATAAAAAGATATCATGCTTCATAAAAAACCTTATTTCAATTTCTCCATTTATATCATTCAATATATTTCCACTTCATTTATCCGCCCATGCACAAAACACTTACCTCGCTTGAATTTTCTCTCATCACTCAAATATCAATTTTTTTGCAATGTCATTCTCATCGAAACTCACACAAGGGTCACCATAGGCTTGATAGATTCCTACATCGCTACCCTATGTGAGTCAAGGACATATGTTTATCATGAGGAATTTTCAGGGTTGTTCTGTGGCTTTCAGTTGGTAGGATTAAGTTGTGGAAAACTCTGAGGCTGAATGAGGAGGGCTTGACACTTTTGAAGCAAAATTGCATTAATCTAATTTTCACTTAAATATGGTCTTCTTTTCAATCCCCATAGTATCAATTCAGCTCCATCATCATGAAAAGTCATGAAAGGTTTACACCATTCATCATTTCATCATAAAAAATGTCAATCTTCTCAAACATGACTTTCTTGAAAGCTCCAGATGGGCACAACTTTCCACCACAATTAGAAGCTCCAGAAAAGGCACAGCTTCACTTGTCATGAAAGCTCCAAAAAAGGAACAGCTTTCAATATAATGATTTTCTTTAGCAGCCAACACATCTCTTCAAAATTTAATTTTCCACCCAAAGTATCACAGAATGTGGTGGAAAAACACAAGACAACTTCCCCCACACTTAAGCTCAACAAGATTATGCAATTTCACTTCAAGAGTTGGATGGATAGGGAAAATTGGCTTGTAATGTGACTAAACTGACAGCCTTTTCATGGCTTCTAAGGGCTATAAGGATTAAATATTCATGGAAGGGCATTTTAAAAAGGATTATTTGAAATAGGGGCTTTAATAACAAACAAATGCCTCAATCATTT
Source organism: Viscum album (assembly GCA_963277665.1). Classification (NCBI taxonomy): domain Eukaryota; kingdom Viridiplantae; phylum Streptophyta; class Magnoliopsida; order Santalales; family Viscaceae; genus Viscum; species Viscum album. Next base: position 158,623,150 of record OY728138.1, read on the forward strand.
AAACATAAGTACCTCAAACCCTCATGTTTTGACAGGAATAGATCAAATTCTGGTTAAATAAACTATGGTTTGGTTCTCTCAAAAAGTGAGGTGAATGTAAAGAATATGAAAATAATTATTTAGAAGCCTCACAGGAATGTTATTTCAAATACAAAGTCAATGAGATTGGCATGGGATTCAAAATTTAGCGTAATTGTCATGAAATTACTAAATATTTGAACTTGAAACAAAGTCATTTCAGCATTCATTTATTCTTAGTTTCAAGGGGTAAATTGTTTCACTTATTCATATGGATTTAAAAATGGTGATGAGAATCATTTCAGCCCAAAAGTTTCAAAAACACACAGAAAATTGTAAAATAAACACACAACATTTGAAAAACACGCAATTTTTTATTTTTTGGTTTTTTTTTGAACAGGAAAGCAATTGAAATTACTAAACTAAAATGTTCCCTACCCCACAGTTAAAATATTGCATTGTCCTAAATGTGAACCTATGAGATGATATATGCACAAGAAATGCAGAATTTTTAACTAGGACAAATAATATAAAAGTGAAAGGGTTAGGAACAGCCGGATGTGCTCAAGTGATGATGGGGTCATACAGTGTGATAAAATCCACTGCAGCAGTAGGAAGTTCCTCAATGTATCTATTCAAATGTTGCCCATTGACTGTAAAGCTCCTTCCAGTGTCCTCTTGTGTGATCTCCACTGCACTATAAGGAAAAACATTAGTCACAACATAAGGACCTTGTTGTACCCCACACTATTTGATTTTCATGATCACAATCACTTTCATATATGTTTAACTTTGTTTTTAAGTGTTGTGGATGATAGGAAAAAGATTTCCAAAGGATTGGCCTAAGAATGGACAAGAAATGGACTGAAATTCAGTCCACCGGCCAACCGGTGTGATAGCACCGGCCAGCCGGTGGAACTGGCAGAGGGATTGCCCACTGCCAGGTTCCACCGGTCGACCGGTGGCTCTGTCACCGGTCGACCTGTGGCACCCAGCCCAAATAGTGTTTGCTACTGTCTTGCCACCGGCCAGCCGGTGGCTCCTCACCGGTCGACCGGTAGAGCCTGGACCAAATCTCCTCTTCTCTGCCAAGGCACCGGCCAGCCGGTGGCCCTGTACCGGCCAGCCGGTAGCCCAGTCAAACTAGCCGTTGGCTTTGACCAGTCAACCTTCTTTTGGCCTCCAACGGCTCCGAAGACCTCTCCAACGGCTCCGAAGGCCCCCAATGGGTTCCATGCCTATAAATAAAGGCCAAGGAAGCCCCGGACACCAACCGGAACTATACGGAAGCCCACAGACACCTTGTTGATCATTTGGCGTACCTCCGGCGCATTCCTCCAAGGGAACCCCAATTGCTCCAACAACTTCCACATCTAAGGAGCTCCTTCAAAGAAGCTTGGAAGCGACCTTCAACATCTCCAATCAATCAAAGGCGCCCAAGACTTCCTCCATTACGGTTTTGCATTCTTTATTTATTTTGAGCTTAATTTGGGTTTGTGTCTACAAACCCCAAACCTTTTCTCATCCCCCTTTTTTTTGGGTTCTCACACCACCATTAAGGTGTGAAGAGGTTAGTCAAGACTTTCCTTTTAAAAGGCTTGAGTTTTCGGTGAGCTAGCCTTCACCCGTTAAAAAGGCTAGTGGGTTCTTTCTAAACCATCAAAAGCAAGTGGGTTCTTGCTAAACCACAAAAAGCAAGCTGTAATAGGTCCTAGTGCTACCTCAAAGCCTAGTGGGTTTCTTGCTAAAACCATTGAAAAGCAAGCGGTAGGAATCTCTCAACGGTTGAGTTGGGAGCGGAGACGTAGGCCGGGTTGTTGGCCGAACTCCGTTATCAATTTCTTGTGTCTTGCCTCTTTACTTTCCGCTGCATCTTAACTTTGATTTTTAAATTGTTAATCTTTTTTAAAAGGCAATTCACCCCCCTCTTGCCATCATTTCCCCGTCGTTTGTTCCGACCCAACATTTGGTATCAGAGGGATAATTTGAGTAATACCTTAAAAGGTTTCAAATTCAAAGATCCATTGTGATGGCATCTACCTCTTTCGCCCCCGAGGGCTACTCATTGGGTCGGGCTCCATTTTTTGATGGGACCGACTACAATTATTGGAAAACCCGCATGACCACTTTTTTAAGAAGCATAGGATATCCTATTTACAAAATTGTCATGCAAGGTTATACTTTGTCTACCCCCGACGAATCCAAATGGACCCCCGCCGATATTAGAAACTTTGAGCTTGATGGAAAAGCCATGAACGCTCTACATTGCGGCCTTGACCGAAATGAGTTCAACCGAGTTTCCAATTGCACATCATCTCATGAAATTTGGAATCTATTGGAAGTGACCTATGAGGGCACTAACAAAGTTAAGGATACTCGGTTAGACATGTATAGACAAGATTTTGAAAGCTTTTCCATGCATCCGAATGAATCTATTTCTGAAATGTTTACACGCTTCACTGACGTTTGCAATGGTAGAAAATCTCTTGGTGATGATGTTTCAGCTGAAGCAATGGTGAAAAAGATCCTATGGGTCCTTCCGAGCTCATGGGCACCTAAAGTGACGGCAATACAAGAAGCTAAGGATGTCAAAAACATGCCGGTCGAGGAGCTCATTGGATCCCTAATGACGTACGAGATCACGATGAGGAGGCAAGCTCAAAAGGAGGGCACACCAATCAAGACACCAAAGAACATTGCCCTCAAGGTTCTAAAAGAAGTAAGCTCCTCCTCATCTTCTTCCTCATCTCCTTCCTCATCTTCCTCATCATCAAGCGGCGACTCGGAAATGGAGAATCTCGCCCGCCAAATGCACAAGTTTATGAAGAAACACAAGAAGAAGAAATCCCGCAAGCACCGAAAGCAAGAACCCACCGAAAAATCTGAGCCCAAGGTAAAATGCTACGGGTGCGGCCAAAAAGGGCATTACATGCCCGATTGCCCACTCAACAAAAAACGGGCCAAGAAGAAGAGAAAGAAAAAGGTCCTCAAGGCCACATGGAGTGACACCTCCTCATCATCCTCCTCCTCCTCGAGCGACAACGGTACGAAATGCCTAATGGCATGTAATGAGGTAACATCTTCCGACTCCTCCTCCTCTTGCTCTTCAAATTCAAATTCTTTAAATCATCTTTCTTATGAAGAACTCTCACATGCTAGAGACCAACTAGAAAAAGGTTTTCATGCTTTATCGTCAAAATTTGTTGCTTTAAAAAAGTCTTTCAAAAAACTCTCCTCCGAAAAAGAACAACTTCTCAAAGAGAAGGAGGAGATGTCTCTTAAAATCCAAAATTTTCCAAATGTTGATTCCATGGAATCAACCATCAAAGACCTAAGGGAGACCCTAGCTAAGTTCACCCAAGGGGAACAAAATTTAAACAATTTTCTTGGTTCCCAACGTATATCTAGAACCACCCAAGGGCTAGGATATACCAATATAGCTTCCTCCTCCCATGCACCCACTGTTTTTGTAAGGGGGAGCTCCAGTTATAAATTTTGCAATTATTGTAAAAAACCCGGGCACCTTATTTATGAATGTAATTGTAAAAACGCCCGGTATGGTCAACCCAAAAGTTTTTTCTTTTCAGACGAGTTTTATAGGAGAAGACCCGCCATGAGACAAGTATGGATTGAAAAATCCCTCTTAGCGAGTCTCTCCGGGCCTAAAATTGTCTCTTTTCAAAATCTCTCTCCCCGGTGATTGATTGTTTTTATTTAGGGGGAGTTAGGTTCTTTTAAGCCTTTTTGTGAATTAAAAATTTTTCATTCAAAAGTCTCATTTCAAATTTTTTATTCAAAACTGTCGATTCAATCTTTCATTTTCAACTCTTGGTTTCAATTGGTTTTTGATTCAAAACTTTCAATTCAAACTGTTATTCAAATTTTCATTTCAATTTCAAAAATCTCAATTGATTTTCAAATCTCAATCTTGTTTTTCAAATCTTTTCCCTCAATCAAGTTTTATGCCCCATTCTATTTTGATAATCACAAAGGGGGAGAATTTCTTGATTGATTGGGGGAGAATCTTTTCTCTCATGCTTAGTATTTATTTTCAATTTATCATTTAGGCATGCCTTTCATTTAAGTTTTTACATTGCTTTGATAAGTGATTGTGATCATCAAAATAGGGGGAGATTGTTGTACCCCACACTATTTGATTTTCATGATCACAATCACTTTCATATATGTTTAACTTTGTTTTTAAGTGTTGTGGATGATAGGCAAAAGATTGCCAAAGGATTGGCCCAAGAATGGACAAGAAATGGACTGAAATTCAGTCCACCGGCCAACCGGTGTGATAGCACCGGCCAGCCGGTGGAACTGGCAGAGGGATTGCCCACTGCCAGGTTCCACCGGTCGACCGGTGGCTCTGTCACCGGTCGACCTGTGGCACCCAGCCCAAATAGTGTTTGCTACTGTCTTGCCACCGGCCAGCCGGTGGCTCCTCACCGGTCGACCAGTAGAGCCTGGACCAAATCTCCTCTTCTCTGCCAAGGCACCGGCCAGCCGGTGGCCCTGTACCGGCCAGCCGGTAGCCCAGTCAAACTAACCGTTGGCTTTGACCAGTCAACCTTCTTTTGGCCTCCAACGGCTCCGAAGACCTCTCCAACGGCTCCGAAGGCCCCCAATGGGTTCCATGCCTATAAATAAAGGCCAAGGATGCCCCGGACACCAACCGGAACTATACGGAAGCCCACGGACACCTTGTTGATCATTTGGCGTACCTCCGGCGCATTCCTCCAAGGGAACCCCAATTGCTCCAACAACTTCCACATCCAAGGAGCTCCTTCAAAGAAGCTTGGAAGCGACCTTCAACATCTCCAATCAATCAAAGGCGCCCAAGACTTCCTCCATTACGGTTTTTCATTCTTTATTTATTTTGAGCTTAATTTGGGTTTGTGTCTACAAACCCCAAACCTTTTCTCATCCCCATTTCTTTTGGGTTCTCACACCACCATTAAGGTGTGAAGAGGTTAGTCAAGCCTTTCCTTTTAAAAGTCTTGAGTTTTCGGTGAGCTAGCCTTCACCCGTTAAAAAGGCTAGTGGGTTCTTGCTAAACCATCAAAAGCAAGTGGGTTCTTGCTAAACCACAAAAAGCAAGCTGTAATAGGTCCTAGTGCTACCTCAAAGCCTAGTGGGTTTCTTGCTAAAACCATTGAAAAGCAAGCGGTAGGAATCTCTCAACGGTTGAGTTGGGAGCGGAGACGTAGGCCGGGTTGTTGGCCGAACTCCGTTATCAATTTCTTGTGTCTTGCCTCTTTACTTTCCGCTGCATCTTAACTTTGATTTTTAAATTGTTAATCTTTTTTAAAAGGCAATTCACCCCCCTCTTTCCATCATTTCCCCGTCGTTTGTTCCGACCCAACAGACCTAACTATCTAGAACGCAACATACCAGGCAACAACATCAGTCGTGAACTATAGAGAAGGACTTTCTCTCCAGCATGAAACTCCCTTTGTTGGATCATTTTTTCATGAGCTGCTTTTGACCATTCCTTGTAGAGCCTTGAGTTCTCATATGATGATAATCTAATCACCTCAAGCTCGTGAATTTGTAGCTTCCTTTGGATTCCAGCTTGGGCCAAATCCATGTTGCATTTCTTTATAGCACAATAAGCCAGATGCTCGACTTCCACTGGGAGATGACATGCTTTCCCAAAAACAATCCAAAATGGGGACATACCAATGGGGGTCTTTTATGCTGTTCTATAATCCCACAATTCATCATCCAAGCACTTGCTCCAATCCTTCCTATTTGGCTGCACGATTTTCTCCAAGATTTGTTTCAAATCATGATTTGAAACCTCAGCCTGGCCATTTGTTTAGGGGTGGTATGGTGTTGATGTTTTGGGTGTCACCCCATACTTTTGAAGGAGGGAAGAAAAATTCTTATTGAAAAAGTGTGTCCCTTGGTCACTGATGATGGCCTTTGGTACTCCAAACCTGCAGAAAATTTGAGCCTTGACAAAATCCACTACAACATGAGAATCGACCGTCCTGGTGGCCTTGGCCTCCACCCATTTACTCACATAATCAACAACAACCAAAATATAAAAAAATCAAAATGAACTAGGAAAAGGACCCATAAAATCAATGCCCCATACATCAAAAATGTCACAGAATAGTATGGGTTGTTGGGGAATCTCATGTCTCTTAGAAATGTTCCCAGTGTGTTGGCAAAGAGAGCATGACTTAAAAAACACATGGTCATCATGGAATAATCTAGGCCAATATAATCCAGAGTTCAAAACCTTCCTAGCTATCCGTTGGGGTCCAAAGTGTCCACCACAAGCAAGTGTATGACAGGAATGCAAAAAAGACTCAAACTCATGATCGGGAACACACCTCCTAATGGCTTGGTCACTACACATGCGCCAGAGGTAAGGATCATCCCACACATAAAACCTAGAACACTTTTTATTTTTTGGACTTGATGTTTCTTTAAATTTGTAGGGATTTCAGAGGAAACAATGAAGTTCACTAAATCAGCATACCAAGGATGCATACCTGAGATGGAATAAAGATGCTCATCGGGAAAAGTGTCCCGAAGTGGTACCTGGTCCAAGGTGGCATCCTATAGTGTGTGAGTAATCCTACTCATGTGGTCCACCACAAAATTCTCTGACCCATTCTTGTCCTTTATATCAAGGTCAAACTCTTGAAGAATGAGCATCCAACGGATAAGTCGTGGCTTTGCATCTGGCTTCTTCACGATGTACCTCAAAGCTGCATGGTCAGAAAAAACAACTACTTTAGAGCCCAATAAATATGAACGGAATTTATCTAAAGCAAATATGAAAGCAAGAAACTCTTATTCCGTGGTTGTTTAGTTTGATTGGGCTGAATCCAATGTCCTTGATGCATAGGCAATCACATGTGAACGTCCTTCCACCCTCTGAGATAAGACAGCTCCAACCGCGAAGTTGGAGGCGTCACACATAAGCTCAAATGGATGGTCCCACCGTGGGGGCTGTATGATAGGTGGAGTGGTCATAAACTTCTTTAGATCATCAAAGGAAGTCCTATAAAAATCATCAATTACAAAATCAGAATCTTTTTGAAGTAATCGTGACATAAGAAGAGCAATCTTACTAAAATCTTTGATGAACTGCCGATAAAATCCTGCATGCCCTAGGAAATATATAACATCATGCACACATGAAGGATAGGGTAAGGATGAAATAATGTCTACCTTAGATCAATCAACCTCTATCCCATGTTTTGACACTACATGCCCTAAGACAATTCCATGCTCTACCATAAAATGACACTTTTCAATGTTCAGGACCAGATTTTTTTCAATACAACGATTCAACACCTTTCCCAAACTACATAGACATTCATTAAATGAAGACCCATACAATGTAAAATAATCCATAAATACCTCCATGCAGGTCTCAATAAAATCAGAAAAAAATACTCACCATACATCTCTGGAAGGTACCTGGGGCGTTGCAAAGTCCAAATGGCAACCTCCGGTAGGCAAATGTGCCAAAGGGACAACTGAATGTAGTCTTCTCCTGATCCTATGGAGCTATAGGACCCTGAAAATATCTAAGAAAAGCCATCCAAGAAACAATAGTGTGTTTTCCCAGCTAGTCTCTCGAGCATTTGATAAATAAATGGGAGGGGGAAATGGTCCTTGCGAGTGGCCTGATTTAGTTTCCTATAATCAATACACACACGCCAAATGTTTTGTACCCTCATTGGAACTAAATAATCTTTCTCATTTAAAACAACAGTAAAACCAGTTTTCTTAGGCATAACCTGAATTGGACATACCAACTGTGAGTCAGAAATATGGTAAATTATACCTACCTCGAGCAATTTTTAAACTTCTTTTTTAACAACTTCCAGGAGTGTGGGATTAAGTCTCCTTTGTGGCTGTCTCACCGGTTTAGCCCCATCCTCCAAGAGAATCCTATACATGAAAATGGAGGGGCTAATACCTAATATGTCAGCCAAGGTCCACCCAGTCGCCCTGATGTTATACCTCAAAATATTCAAAAGCTTTTCTTCATGTTCAAAAGGGAGATTGTTAGCAATGATAACAGGTAATCTCTCACCACTCAACAAGTATGAGTATTTCCGATTTGGTGGAAATGGCTTGAGTTCTAATGAAGGAGGGTATAGTATGGATGGAGAAATTGATGCAACAAACATATCTGCACATTGAACATCAGTATCATAATAAAAATCATCACAATCAGAGAATAAAGCACTAAATCCATCAGCATACTCAATAGCCATGTCATAATTAGAGTTCACATGATCAAAATCATAATATGATTCCATTTCAAAATCAAATATTAGAGAGTCTTGTTCCTTAAAAACGGGTGTAGATGTACTCTTAGACATCAAACTAGAACGAATACTCATAATCTCCCTATGCAAAGGACAATCCAATTCCATGATGTTTTTACTTGGTGGTTCAAAATGGGAGATAACAAAAGCAGAATGGTCCTCTGAGGGGTACTTCATCGAATCCATAACATTAAATATCATAAATTCATCTCCAAACTCCATGTAAAGTGTACCCTCATTGACATTTATGATACTTTTTGAAGTTTTGAGGAAGCGTCTACCTAAGATATTGGGGGTAGGAGAACTTACCAGACCATCCTCCATGTTAAGCACATAGAAGTCTGCTGGAAAGATCATGTCTCTTACCCGAACAAGTATATCCTCAATAACTCCCGCTGGATATGCCGTAGCTCTATTCGCCAATTACACCACTACTCTTGTTGGCTTCAACTCACCAACCCGGAAGGAAGAGAATACAGAGTGAGGCATCACATTTATTGAAGCTCCTATATCACATAGAGCATCAGAGAAGTGCATCTCCCCTATGGTACATGGGAGGGTGAATGTACCGGGATCCTTGCACTTTTTTGGCATTTCTAGAGTTGGTGTAATGAGTGCCGAGACATTCCTTCCAAGGTTGATCCTCTCATTTCCCTTGAGCCCTCTTTGATTGGTACAAAGTTCTTTTAATAATTTTGCATACCTTGGAATTTGATTAATGGCTTCAAGTATAGTAATGTTGATCTCCACACACTTGAATGTGTCCAAAACCTCCTTTTGCATTGCTTCTTCAGCCATCTTCTTGGTTTGAACAACCCTATTTGGAAAAGGATGGGGTTTAGGAGGTACATCATCAAACTTTTTCTTACCTTTATCTTTCTCCTTGGATTGCTCATTAGTTGGTATGGAATGCGGCTTCTCTAGAGTAGAGGTGAATCCCGGTGGAATGGTAGGTCCAGATGTATCATTTATTTGCTTCCCACTTCTCAATGTGATGTCACTAACATTCCCCTTTGGATATGGAGTGGGTTGGGAAGGTAGATTTCCAGAATTCTTACTCACATGTTCATGGAGGGCGGTGGAAATCTGACTCATTTGAGTCTTCAACTCTCTCAGCTCCGAACCATGACTCTTCAGCTCATTCTGTTGATTAAGAACAATTTGTTTCAAAATATCATCAGTGTAAGAGTCTACCTTTTATTGGATATTCCCTTGTTGATGACTCGTTAATGTTTGAGCTTCAAATCTCCTTTGGGGTTGATGGAAACCCTGTTGGTAAGGTGGAGGCTGCTGGATGTTTGATTGAAAAGGGGGCCATTGTTGTTGTCCAGATCCATACCTCATGTCTAACTGATCTTTCCAACCTTGGTTGTATAATGTATCAAACTTCTTTTGGGGATATGGTTGTTGTTGTTGCTGCTGAAATGGTCTCCCAGGGAACACTGGTGCACAATCTTCTGTCTCTTGTAGTTGTGGGCAACAGTCAGTTGGGTGGCTTGTCTCAGTACAAATGCCACATGGCCTTGAAGGAGGGGGTTGGGATGTCTTTTCATCCAATGAAATATGACTCACCATAGTTGTCAATTCTTCTAACATAGTATCAATAAAATTACTTTCAAGAGAAGAAGGACTTACTTGATGTACTCCTCGAACATGTGGTGTACCTCTATCACAGAATTGTTGGGAGTTTTGGTCCATTTTGTCGATCAATGCTCGTGAAGCTACTGGTGTCTTGTCCACCAATTCAAATCCAGCTACAGCATCCACCATTCTCCTCTCCATGGGTGTGAGTCCTTCATAGAAGTACTGGATGAGTATTTGCTCACTGATTTGGTGATGTGGGCAGTATGCACACAACTTCTTGAATCTCTCCCAGTACTCATACATTTACTTCCCTTGTTCTTGATTGATCCTCGATATCTCCTTTAGAATGGATGTGGTCTTTGATGCTGGAAAAAATCATTGCAAGAAAAGATGTTTCAAATCATTCCAACATGTAACATCTTCAGGTTTCAAATAATACATCCAATCTTTTGCAGCTACATCAAGTGATAATGTGAATGCTCTTAATTTGATTTGATCTTCAGAAACATTTCTTGGTTTTAACGTTGAGCAAACCACATTAAATTCTTTAAGGTGTTTATTGGGATCCTCACCATAGATTCCATGAAACATTGGAAGTAAGTGAATTAACCCAGATTTCAGTTCAATGTACGATTTGAGATTTGGGTATGCAATACAATTTGGTTGATAGCTAACATCAGGTGCAGCAAATTCTCGAATGGTTCTATTAAGTTCATTTCCATTGTTTCTAGCCATTGGTTCCTCTTTTATGTTTTAATTTTAATTTCTTCCAATTTCAATGTTTCCAAAAGAGAGGAATTCACCAACTGGTTGAATATTGAAACTTCCCGTAGACTGTGAATTTCTGATTCGAGCGCTAAGGCTACGTTAAATCTCAAGGTCAAGATCTAAGAGATCTTCGGGATTAGTTCGGGTCATAGATCAAATAAAAATGAAAAGAAAGAAAGTGGACCATAGTAAAATAAAAATGAGAAGTTTGAGTTGATGGTCCGAAAAGAAGTAGAAAAATAAAATAAGAGGAAGAAAAATCAGATTGGGTAAAGAAGGAAGAAATAAGAGAGGAAGATAATAAAATGTAAAATAAAATAAATACCTATAATTGGTTGAAATAATTACTTGCCTCCCCGGAAACAACGCCAATTTAAAAGAGCGCTGTCGTGGGAACCCTAAAATGATTAGTGTAATTTGGGGTACTTAGGTGCAGCAGAGTGGCTGACCAAGGTCGTCTCTCAAAGGAGGAAGTGAATTTTACATCTTTTTAGAGGTATTCCAAAAAATAAAATAAAATAGAATAGAATAAAATCACTACTTTAAAGGATTGGGGTTTTTTGTAGTTTATGAATCTAGAAGAAGTTTGCTGGAAGAAGATAGTATAATTTTTTTTGTTTTTAGTTTTGAAATGAATTTCGATTAAAATGACACAACAAAAAGATGTTTTTTAGAAATCTTTTTAAAAGGCGTAATCGATCTAACACTACCTATTCAATTTATTATTAATCATTATCATTTAAATTAACATTCACATAATTATGATCCCTTAATTTCTTAAATCCCGAACCCTACGAGAATTTACTTTACCACGAAGATGATGTAAATTTAACCCTAGCCTATCTTCGGAACATGAAATCACAGCACCCTGCTTTGATTGATGTTATAAGATTAGATTATGGTCAGTGGTAAATTACGGCTCATATCCATTCTGGAAATGAGGATGAATCGTGTTTAGGGATTATATTTGATCTCTAAAAAATTATCACGTGTTGTCTTGTATTACCGATTAATATCGCGCTCTCACAATTTACACAAAATCCCGACCTCGCATGTTTTTGTGTTAATTGTTCAATTGCTTGCTTAGTTTCTTAAAATTTAAAAACATAATTCATGGATCATATTAAATTAATTACAGTAGATCAATGATTCAAAATAATTAAATGAAGAGGGTAGAAGATAGATCGATTAGTAAAAGACTACTCTTCCATGGGTGGCGTAATCATCGTAGAAGTGTTTTGCATGTGCAAAGGTTTATAATGGGTATAACCCAATAACGATTCTATTCAAGAATTCCAGCCCAAATAGGAAGATTAAGAGAAGAAGAAATTTAACCAAAACAGAAGAAAAGAGAAGAAATAAAAGAAGAAAAAAGAAGTTTATTACACAAATGAAAACATTACAAAATGAATAAGATAATGAGGCTTCGATGAGGAGATCCTTGCTTCAAGAGATACCCCTCTTAAAATGGTTGGAAAATTTAGGTGAAACAAATTCTCCTCTATCTAAAATCTACAAATTAACGTCCCCAACCCCTCCAAATGAGAAAAAACTCCAATTTATAGAGGGGAGGGGAGGAGAGGTTACAAGTGGTTTCAAGTGTGAATGTGGAAATTCGGCCAAATATTTTAATTCAAATTGCACCGCCCATTTGGCCACCAAAACGCGTGCATTGGCCGGCCTTATAGAAGGATAAAATGTGAGGATATGGGTCCTCTGTCTCCTCTCCAAATTTTGTCTCAATAAAAGCTTATATGTAGGATTTATGCCTGCAATACAGAAGCTTATCCATTCTGGCGAGTCCAGCCCAGCTTTGACTTTATGGCACAATTACTCCATTACAATGCATATTTTTGATCTAGTGTCCTGAATAAAAGTTTTAGATAATTACTTTAGGAACACTTTTAAAAAATTTCAAATTCAAATAAAAAATAAAAAAATATTTATATTTGAAATACTATAGTACACTATTAAGGGTAAAACTGGAATTTTCACCAAATTTTCAAATGAATGATCAAATCCCAAATATTTTATAAATAAAAATATTTAACACAATTTGAGAAAATTATATCATTTATTATCAATAAAATATTAAATAAAATAGTGTATTATCAATTTCATATATATTCTATTGAATATTATATTCATTTATTAAATTCTTATGGTGTTAAGGGACTATTAGTGTAGTTCTACTGAGTTTAGTCTCATACACCACATTGGAATATCAATATGAATATAGAAATTATGGTTTGTGAGCCAATAAGTGGAAAGGTCCATATGATATATTTTTTAATATGTGTTGGTGACTGGTTATATTGGAAACAATGGGACATGCTCATGAATATTTAGCTGGGACACCTCTTTATTAATTTTTATTTTACTTCCTCATATACTTTGATCCAAATTATATAAGGATCCCTATTTTTTTGAATCTCATAATTTGATTTCATCTTGTTATGCCCTACTATATTGAGTATTTTATTGATTTTATTGATTCCTTTCTCATTTTCATTGATGGTTCATGTTGGTTATTTCTTCTATTATAAGCTATACTATGATATTTACAAATACTAATTATATAGTATTGACATATGCTTCATACACCCTCATTTATAGTCTCAATCCAATTGAATATGTGGAGGAATGCACAAGATTTTGGTCACCTCAGCCCAAATCATTTGATTCTACTTGGGGTGTTAAAAAATGGAATTAAATACCCTTTTCATTGATTACAATTTGGAATTGAGAGAATGGTGAATGGTTAGATGATAATTAGGTACGAGAGATAAGATAATGATTGACCAGAACTTGATTAGTGGAATTTCAAGTTTCCAAGGAAGTATAATTGTTAATATTAGATATGGTGTTTCGTTTTCATATTGTTTTTAGGTATTTATATGTTATTATTGTTTATTTTATTTCACTCTATACCCATTAGCAAGACAAAATTATTTTATACAACATGAGTAGGTATTTATGTTCATAAGTTATGTGCATGATGTATTGTGATTGGTATGAGTTTAAAAGAACTAAATACATGTCAAAAACCTATTCTTTGTTTTCAAGAATACTTTTTATTTTGACATATAATTAATTTATCAAGATAAAACGTATGAATTCCTATATGATATGACCTTGAATAATGTGAAGGTTCCATAACATGGGATTAATCTTATGGTAAGTCCTTAGTGGGTTACACCTAGTGGTTTCTCTTAGCCATAGGTTGTGTTCCCTAATGTTTTTTTGAGTTCGTGTGAATCTGATAACTACATAAATGATGTTGTATTAAATCTTATTAAGGTATTCTAAGGGTTTTTATTGGTTTTTTGGATAATTATGCCTCATGTATATCACATTGTGTAACATAATAATGCGGTTGAGGTTTATCCTGCAGTAAGAAATGTCCCTATGGTACTACAAGCTATTACTTAGGGGGAGAATTTTCATTCCAAAGATTCATCTCTCGCGGTTCACGAGTAAGTGCCCCTTCTCCTGGGTATGTTCCATATCATACTAGTGGCGTGTGGCATTTTCCATTGGGGAGATCCACCCATGGTAGATTTGTTTATGAGACTCCCATCTAAATCTACCTCAAGGATTAAAGGCTTTCGGTGGTCCTCCAGATATGTAATATTATATTGAGATCATCAAGAGTATTTTTGTCCTGATGGATACTTTGGTGGATCATCTAGTGAAGTTGGAAAATTTTATATTGTAAGGAATATCCCTGAGGTGTTGAGGGTAATGATTTTTATTGGAACACTTTAGGGATAGAGGTGGGAATATTTTAGGGACCTCTATTTAGAGGAATTCATTCCCCTGAATTTTAGGATATAAAAAGTCAATGATATTGTTGAACTTCCATATGGGATGAAATTGGTTGACAAGTATGCAATATATTTTGTGTATTTGATTGTATTTTCACTTCTATTAGTATATAGTGAGGATCATAAGTCAATTTAGATTGAGGGTGGTATTCATTCAGTGGTTAGGTTTCATGTTCAAATATATTACCCAACCATATACTTGTTAGTGTTTCAGAAGGATCATACCATTAAGAAGGAAAATTTTTAGGATGATGTAGTGAGGATTCTTCCATCATTTAACAGTGGCATTCCAAGCTGTATGATGGGTACTTTTAGTAGTAAAAATAGGATATATAATATGATATTCTAGTATGGTGATAAATAGTCATGGTATAAGAGGGCTTGACCCCATAGTTTTTTTCTGATGGACTCCTCTTTTGTTATCCTAGTGTGGGAATATTGGTTATTACCATATTTTGCGAACCAATCACTCGATGGAGTGCCATTACTATAGAAGGATAGGGTATCTATGACATTTTTTATTGTCGTTTCCTCATTATGGAGTCGGAATATTTTAATGGAAGACACATGACTCAAAGAATTATTAAGGATAACCACAAGAAGATAACTGAGATTCTTCTAGGAGATTGGTCTAATGAGCATTCCATGGATTTTAGCAACAAGAATTACAAGTTATGCATGGTTTATTTCCTCAGGTGATCCAAGGATCATGGGGTCATGGTTTTGGATCTAATGATGGAATGGTGCGTAAAATATATCAGATTCTAGATAATGATGATAGAGATGAACCATCAATAAAAAGAGGTATAATTTTGGTTGCCTCGACAATTCCAATTGGTTTATTTGATACTGGGGCTTCTCATTTAATTATATAAAGTTAATATTTTTTGGGGTTTCTGGAAGACTTATCCACCATTTTTAATTAATCTATATACCTCTTTTAGAAAAGGTAATATCATGTGTAGAAGTGTCTCACTTTTTCCATAGTGTTTGACGAGTATATGAATTTTAGGATTTCATAGTCCTTGATATAGTGAGTTGGCAAATCATATTTGGCATGGATTGTTTGATGGTTTTCTAAGACCCTAGGAATAGTTATAGGAGGAAGATGAATTTTTTATCCCATATCGGAGAAGAGTATGTCTTTTCTGAGGAGTGTGATATGGAGGCATGCAATGCAGTTCCATTCCTCATCTAGGTGGGATGAATTAAATCTCTATTTTTTGCTTTGGTTCTCACCGGATACTATGTAATAAATCAAACCATTTTCCCTTAGAGGTGTATTTTTAATAAGAGGGTTCAATAGATGATTTTTCAAGACATTTTCTAGAGAGTGGGGTTGAGTTCACGATCAAGCTCATACAAGGTGAACAACCTATATTAATTTTCCCATATCATATGATAATAGATGAAATAAAAGAACTAAATGTATAACATGTTGTCTATGATGAAAATGGGTACATTATCTCAAGAACTTCACCTTCTGGTTCTTTGATTTTATTCATTATGAATGAAGTTGATAGCCTTTAGGTATCTTATATTTGGAACCCAATTCATTCATATAAAATTGAACCTGAGTGCGCACATAGACTTAATTGTGCCTCCACACACACTATAGGATTTTGAGTACAAGGTAGGGTCTGAAGATTTTATGGATGGGATAATATACCTTATGGATTTGTACTAGAAACATTAGATGAATATAAATAAAATTAACTGAAGAAGATAATAAAAAAGTTACCATCCAAAAATTTCTAATAAAATCCAACCATGTATGAATCAAAATTGGTACATTTATAATATAATCAAAACAAATATTGAGATATACAAGCGTTAAGGTAAAATGGTAGGATAATATAAAAATAAAATTTCCAACTCTTATAAGTTGTCCATGTCCACACTAAATTCATTACTAAAATTATAATTCATACCAAAGTATGAGTAAAAGCAATAAAGCACAACCTAATATACTAAACTCCACCTATGAGATATTCTCAGGTACCAAGATGATACTCAAATAAGGTTTGAGTATTACTTCATAGTCCCCCACCAATGAATTATAATGAAATTTAGTTCATGAGTATAAAAACTAATATTTTTATGTATATTATAACAAAATCAGAAATGTTGGGTGAAATAGAGAATACATCATGCTTCATCCTATGATGGTTTTTCTAAAACTCTAGGACTAATAATTTTGTTATAGGAAACATGGATATAAATCCAACCATCCATGAATATGTATCCACTTCAAACCACGTAATGAGTCTAGGTAATACCATATAGGCTAACGTAGTATAATATAAGAAGTAAATCAAAAGAATTGAACATTGTAAAAGGGATCTAATGGGGACTAAGGAACTTGTCCTATGTAATATATGGATATAATATAATGGGATATTAGGAGACAGTACTACGTACATAGTTTCTAAGAAAAAATAGTTGAATCCTATGAACTCATCCAATGAATTATATTTTTCTAGATATTTCATCTGAATCATCTATATTTGGCCAAGCCATTAACAAATGTATGGAATTCACTAGATCCAAGGTTGTATAACCCTTTACATTCACATCAATGAATCACATGCCATCCATCATGTTCAAAATTCGCATTGAAAATAAAATTCATGAATTACCCATCGTTGGACTCACTATAACAATTACATGTATGAATATATTAATAGGCTCAATGATAATAAATAACAGTAGTAGGTTATTATTATAGTCCATTAATGATCAAGCCCATTAAAATTAATTATACCACTTAAATTAGTAATAAATAATTATGTTCCATGAACACAATTACAACGTTATATTTTAAAAAATATTACACTATTCACCTATAATTATACCTTAAATTAGTTACCAAATGTGTCCAAAACATTAATTCATAAATACCAAGGCATTATAGATGTGGAATCCAAGTCATTCATGGAATAAATTATCGGTTAAATTAAATTATAAGTTTGAATTATTTTATTAAAAATACATCAAAACCATTGTGGTGCCTCCATAGTTTTCCCTAAATATACTATAACAATTTATATTTAAATTATTCTAATTATTATAGTAGTACAGTAGAAAAAATTTATAGGAGATCTAACAATTATTCCTAAAACCCTAAGGTTTAACTAAAATTTCAATTGTATTAGTGAAATAACAAACATAATATGAAGGATCACATTTCATTATACAACAAAATGATGTCGTCACTTTTATAAAATTAATAAAAAAATAACAGATGATGTTTCATGGTTCTAGAAAATTTATGATTATCATGGGAATTAATCCAAACCCACCCTCATGGGTGGTATGATTTGTGGTTAACAACCATAGTGGATATGAGAGGATTACTCTATATCTAGGTTG
This sequence comes from Viscum album, assembly GCA_963277665.1. Lineage (NCBI taxonomy): Eukaryota > Viridiplantae > Streptophyta > Magnoliopsida > Santalales > Viscaceae > Viscum > Viscum album. The sequence goes on from OY728138.1 coordinate 158,641,022, forward strand.
GGATTTATGATTCAATTTAATGGAATTATTAATTTAGGATATATTCAGTAAATGATTAGTGTCATGAGAAAATATTCCTTTTATAAAAAGAATAACTTTTATTGAATATCATATAGAACATGTACATCAACCATTATAATCATCAAACCTCTAGTATTACTATTTCATTCAAGGAAAAGTAAACGGAAACATGAAATTAGAAAAACTCTTGGGAATTTGGGAGCAACTCAAATAAATGATGTGTGTAAACTTAGAAAAAAAACTATTAAATTTTGCTAGTGGATGGTTATACAAACCCAGGTCTCTTGATCAAAAGTGATAGAATAAAAAGTGAACCAAATAATGAATGAGTTATCCCATGGGGAAATGGAGGAAGATGAGGTTATAGGAAAATTAGAGAGTAAAAGTGGTAGAAAACTATAAATTGTGGAGGAATATTAATTTATTTTTCCTGTATTAATGACATTTATAGTTTGGTAACATGGTTTGGTAAACCACTTTCCAATAATGTCATGTCACCATCCAATTAAACCCCACACCTAGCATTTAACACCCCAAGATTTTTTGAGAATTATTATTTTTAATTTCATTGATGTCTTGAGTTTTATGCTAAACCAATATTATCTTGCACTATATGCAACGCCGTATTAGCTTGTAGTATACACAACATTATTCTTGGCATGTGTTACATGCAAGAGAAACCTCCCTCGATAGCTTGCATTGTACGCAATACTGAGTTTCACTAAACAATGATTTATTATTAAAATGTTATACAAACTAGCCGTTAAGAAAAGTAATACACACTTTTTGAAATTTAAAAAATTATATCATTCAAAATTGACTTCATTTTTGGATTTGGAATGACGAAATTATCTTAGGGTGAATTTGTTGTATTTTTTTGAAAACATTCAATTTTTTATGAATAGTGAAAAACAATGAGTTATAGTTTAAAACCAAATTTTTAATTAAATAATTATTTATTTTATTTAAATTTATTTTAGGTCAATATTGATACATAATTCCTAAATAAGTTCAATGTAACTCATTGGATTCATTTTATAATAATTATATATATATATAATTTATGGATATTTTCACGGTCTTTTACCCACCTCCTAGGAGAATTTGCGAATTTACATAAAACATAATTTTACCACTTCTATGAGTGGAATATCAAAAATCCAAGAGACACTCTTAATATCTAGGAATAAAATGTTGTTTAATGAGATAAAATTAATTTTTTGGTGTATAGTATCTTTTCACTTTTATTTACCATGATTAAAAGTAAATAGGGAAATTAAGTGTAAAAAATATTTTATTACCCTAAAACATGTCCTAATTCATTTGAAAATGTGTAATTTGATGAAAATAAACCATAGAAATAAAATATTACCATTTAAGTCCACTTTCATTAGATTGGGACATTTTTAATTATTTTTATTTAAAAAAGAGTTAAAATAGTTAAAATCAAGGTTTAATAACTAAAACATTTTTAATATAGGGTTATAAAAAAGAAAAATTAGACTATAAATATTCATTACAAAGATAAAAAATATTTTCCCATAATAGTAATTTATTTATATTTTTTTAGACATTAAATAATATAATTTATTTATGACACAATGATGATGAGTAATTACCTTATTAATGAAATATAAACATACTTGATATTATAAATACCCAGATAAATGTTATTTTAGACTTATTATAAATTACACTAATTTTATAGGTTAATATAACAAATTAAAGTTGGTTATATGAATTATTTTCGATGTAATAATGCTGTTATGAATTTAGAAAAAACCAAATACCAAATAGTGTCAAAATTAACATAAAAGTGTTTCTAAAACAAATATTATTTAATTAAGTTATTTATATTCCTAAAAATCTATGGTTCTGCCAAAAATCCTCATGTAATAATATATATGAAATTAATGAACCAATTGAGGTTCGATTGGATGTTTATAGTATGTTTATTAAGCAGATAGTGCAAGAATACAATAAGATATGGTAAAAGTTAAATTATTTAACTTAGAGTTAAATCTAACTGATAAGGTTAAAATGGTAACCTAAATTTGTCTAAAATATATTGGTTGAGTAGCTTTCGACCCATACCCTCCCAAGCCTCTAAATAAGTCACATTGGAGCCATTATAAACCGAATATAAATTTATTATTAAATAATATTATATGTTTTTTCTAAGGTTCCCTCTCACCAATCTTATAAAAGGGCACCTCCTCCCTCTCCTCATCACAAAAATTCGAGAATTAATGATCGGAGAAAACCTACCCATTTCAATTATCCTCTTCCATAGTAACCTACTAGAGGTTTTGGTCTTCTTCAAAGACCATCATTAGTGCCCTAAGAAGAGATTTAGAGGAGGCGTGTCAAAGAAGAGGTAATCTCTTCTATATATTTTTTCAAGTTTCATTATTCTTCTACTTCCTATTCTTTAGTTGTTTCATTATAAAGTAATAACATCAGTATAAAAAATATACTATTATGTTATTATAAAAATAATCTACCCCATTTAACTTTATATCCATCCTACAGAAAATCAAATCACTCCACATTCGTACGTACGGAATAATGTCTCCGCGTTGTGGTGTAATCTGTTTTTCCACCACCACATTACTTGGATGGGTATAATGGTGTAATGAATGACTATATATGGTTATTATAACATGATACTAAATCTTAGATAGTATATCATCCAATACAATTCCATTCAATAACAATGGGAATGATATCATCACTCGTGTGTACGTACGGATTACAGTCTCCACGACGTGATGAGATTCATTCTCCATGTTAACCAATCAATAATGCATATAATGTGTATATAATGTAGAATAATGATATATATTACATAATAATGTTACTAGATATATATATATATATATATATATATTTCATCTACTTACTTCCATTCAAGTCAATAAGGAAAGGAAAACATCATTCATGCGTACGTACGGCCTACCGTCTCCATGAACGGTGTGTTTCATTTCATTTATCTATCTATTATATATATATATACTGATTATATATGATATATATATCTTTTTTTACATTCTCTAAGTATGTAAATCATGATATAAGTAATAATAATATCAAGAACAACAAGTCCAAACATGTACGATAAATGAAACAATTTTACCCAAAACACTGCTTTAACATGGAATTGACAAGAGAACAGGTAATGTAAAGTCATAAGTGAATAATATATGATATCATAAATATTAATATGGTTCTGTTACAAGTTAATAATATGTTTAAACCCACTATACATTATTTTTGGACATGTACGGAAGAAATTGGACCAATGGTAATGGATAATTTTTCAAACCATGTTTTTATCCAAGATAGCTTATACGTACGTATTTACTGGGGTTATATTTTTCATCCATTTCCATAAAAATGATTTTAATAAAATGATTAATATTATTTTATGTATTTTTAATGTCAGGTTTACCCATCTATGAATTTTACATTGTGTTATGGAAGGAATCATTCTTTTGTTTACCATACATGGTACTTTTTGACTTTTCCGTTAAAATTTCGAGGAGAATGTTTTTTTAACATATACAGCAAGAATGGATTTTTACGGTTTTATAAAGCCTTATTTTAATTTATATTAATCTACAAGATTTCATTACTATTTGAAACAAAATCCCGTTCTTTTAAAATTTCATGGAATTTTGTGAAAAGAAAATGATCTTGAAGAAGAAAGGATATTTTCTTCACGAATTTATTTCAAGTGTTTTATCAAAACAATTTTCCATCTAAGATGACATTATTTCATATATGTATGTTTCAAGTATAATGTATCTATGATTTACATGGTTTCACATTTATTATGACTAAATGATATCCATTTGTTTTAGATACATTATGTTATGATGGGATGATGTTTATGAAACCCATTTTATTCTTCGGGTTATGATGAATGGTTTATGTTTATGTTATGGAATACATAAGAATGATTTAATTATGAGATGGGTGGGACAAATATCTCCCTCCAATAAATTGGGTAAAGATTTATATCTCTTGATATATACATGGATGGAATGGGAAGTTAATCTAGTTCAGTGATACAGGACTAGAAGGAGGAGTGAACTCAATTCAGTAAGGGACTTTGTCCACTAGGATGGTCTTCGTAGCAATGCCTTGGCTACTATGGAAATCATAACATGTGATTAATTGTTTCCAAAATTACATGTTTTATTCCCATGCTATTTTATCATGGTTAATGTTTATTTTTGATCTATGCCTTATGCACTGCCATGATTTATGTCATTACTCATGATTTTGATGTTTTATGTTCATGTTCTTACGTTCAAATGTTTAGGGATTGCTTTATGTTCTCCATGTTTACCCTTACTGAGCATTTGAGATCACCCTTTTTATTTTTTCTTTTCCCCAGGATATAAAGAAAAGTTTTATGTAGGAAAACCAATGGGGAAGATCTTTATGGGAGATGTTGAAGATCTTTCAACATGATTAGAAGATTACGTTATGAGTTTCCGAAAACATTAATATAATATGGTCTTTGGGCATCAGTTTTTTTTCATGTATTAAGTATTCTTCAAAAGTAGTGTAATTTCTATGTGCGTCAAGATTTGGGTATCTATAGTTGGTATCAGAGTGAAGGTTTTGTTAAACTTTGTAAACTATGATGCAAAAACTTTAGTGATATCCCTAGAGATATTTATAAGGTATGTCTAGGGAGGTCCCTAAGGATAAGAATACATATACGTTATAGTCCTAGAATATTGGTAACGATCTATTAATTAAATATAATATTTTATATATTGAAGGTACTCCACCTTTATTATGTTGTTTTCCTAGAAAGATTTTTTCCCCACACTGACCTTTCTGGGTTTTAGACGATGGATGGAACCCGATGGAACCGTGTTGATCAATGTAATGGAAAATTCAATGATTGTCCTCCTGAACAAGATAATGTGATGGTAGATGGAGTGAAAAATCTTATTGATATAATTACACAAGCTATGAATCATTATGGACAAATAAATGAACAGAAAATAGAACAGTATTCAATTGAGTCCTTCATGAGGCAACGACCACCATCTTTCAGTGGGTCTTCTGATCCACTAGTTGCTGAACAATGGATCAGTACCAATGAAAAGATATTTTCCATGCATCAATGTTTGAAACATAAAATATTAATTCTGTCTATTTACCATTTAGATGGTGAAGCAGACCAGTGGTGGACTCTAATTATGAATACAAGTCCACAAGATGAAATTGAATCCATGGAATGGGATGAGTTCAAGATATTGTTTTTCAATAAGTAATTCCATCATATTTTTCGAACCAAGATGTAAAAGGAGTTCCTTGCGCTTAAGGAAAAGGATGATGAATCTGTTGGTATATACGGCTAAAATTTTACAAGGATTTCAAGGTATGCAACTAGATTTATCATCCAACCTGAATGTAAAGTTGATCAATAATTCCATGGCATAAAACCAAGTCTTTGAAGGGAATTATCTATAAGAGACTTCAGTAGCTATGATGAAATTGTGCATTGTGCTGTCAAGACAGAAATGGAAGTTGGTGTTACATATCCATCTCATGGTTTTGACATGAAACGAAATATGTAGATTAAGGAAAATCTCAGAACAATGGTGAAAAGAAGGTGATTGTTACGTTATGCTCAATGTGAGGAAAGAAGCATGGTGTAGATTGTCTAAAAGGTACTAGAAAATGTTTCATGTGTGGAAAATAAGGTCATCGAGCTACTGAGTGCCAAAGTAATGGGAAAAAGATAGCTAATGATGTGAATAGAGAAAAGACTACAGAGAAAGCACCACTAACACTTCAATGCTTCAAGTGCAAGGAAATGGGGAATTATGCTAACCAATTCCCTAATCCAAGGGTTAATGATGATCACCATCAACAACCTATTAAATAAAAGGACAAATGGAAGTCACATGCGATTACTATTGGATATGTTGAGTATGAAAACAATTTGGTGGAATAATTATGTGTTTATGTAACGGAATTCCAAAATAATTTTGTGGAATATCATTTATAGTGTCGTGGAATATTGGAATATCTATGTGATGGTTTATTGTGGTTTTTGATAATTATATGGTACATGTGACCATGAAAAATGATTGAAATATTTTTAGAAAACAGATGATATGTGCATAATTAAGGGATAAGGAGAAAATAATACATTTGATAGTATTTATGAGCTCATTATTGGTATAAGGACAAAGTGATATCATTGTTTGAGTATATAGAATTATTTGGATTTTGGTATGTGGAATGAGTTAAATTTTTATAGAATTAATGTTTTCACTAAGTTTTTATGGTAATAAATGATTCAAAAGAATACATGATATAGGTAAAAACATGTTTGCAATGTGACCAACAAGATATATCTTTTTATATATGAGGGATAAATGATGGCATTCATGTGCTTGTTATATGTCCTTTTTAGTAATCGTTCTCCTTATACTATGAGTTTTGAATGATGTATTTTGGATAAGTCTTAAGGTTGTAATGAATTAAGTTGAACATCATATAGTATTTTTTATGGCTAGAACCTTTTTTCAATTTTATTTCTAGAATGTTATAATAGTATAGTTATGAAAAGGGACAACCTGCAGAACGGGCGACAACCCATCACGTAGGACAAGGATGCAGGAATCGAACCCACAACCAAAGTGTGACAGGCCTTTATCGCCTACCACTAGCCTACAAGAAGTCACTGGTTAGTATAAATTAGTTTTAATTTATTAGGTGATATGATATATAAATTATAAGTCTATTTTAGGAAGCATATACGATTAATCTCACCATAGATGGACTTATGTATATTTAATAACTTTTTCTAACCTTTTGTTTGAGACAGATGGAATGACATGTGATCCTATCACATGATCTGATATCACATCACGAATGACAAATTAAACTTCATTTATTTAAGAGATGATGTGGAAATTTTTCAATGCATGACCAATGGTGAGATTGTACCAAAATCAATTAGGAAAATGATCTTGAAAACCAAAAATGTTGTCCTAGATGGTTCCTTAGATCATCACAAATTAATGGCATTGTGATTTCTGGATTTTTCATTTCCATGTTCTCTACCACTCTCTATCAGAAGATGATGGTTAGATTTCTCTTCCATATCAATATTTTCTCCTATGTTCTTCTATGTGGAAACCCAATGATGAGTTAATTTGGGTAACCGTTACGTTTCAAACATTATTTTTTTAAATTAATTTTTAGTATTCTTATTTACGATGTGGGTTTCTATGAATGAAACATTCAAGTAGTAACCCATTTATAACCCCAGCGAATTTCGAGGGAGAAATTCATTTAATGTGGGGTAGAATGTAACACCCAAAGATTTTTTGAGAAATATTATTTTTAATTTCATTGATATCTTGTGTATTAAACTACACCAAGATTATCATGTGCTATACACAACAATGTATTATCTTGTAGTATATGAAACACTATTTTTGGCTTGTGATACACAAAAGAGAAACATTCCTCGATATCTTGCGTTGTACGCAATACCGAGTTTCACTAAACAATGATATATTATTAAAATATTATATAAACTAGTCATTATGAATAGTAATACAGATTTTTTAAAATTTTATAAATTTTAACATTCAAAATATTATTCATTTTTGGATTTGGAATATCAAAATTAGCTCGGGGTGATTTTTTGGAATTTTTCTGAAAACTTTCAATTTTTGATGAATTGTGAAAAACACTGAGTTATAGTTTAAAAAAGAATTTTTATTTAAATAAATATTTATTTTATTTAAATATATTTTAGTTCAAAATTTATACATAATTAATATATATGTTCAATGTAATTCATTGGAGTCATTTTATAATAATTTTAGATATAAAAAATTTATTGAACATTTCACCGTCTTTTACCTACCTCATAGGAGAATTTAAAAATTTACATAAAAATTAATTTTACTACTTCTATGAGTGTAATTTCAAAAATCTGACAGACACAGTTAATATCATGTAGTAAAATGTTGTTCAATAAGATAAAAATAATTTTTTGTGAATAGTAACTTTTTACTTTTATTTACCACGGTTAAAAGTAAATAGGGAAATTAAGTGTAAAAATGATATTTTTATTACCCTAACACAAGTCCAAATTCTATTGGATATGTTTAATTCGACCAAAAACAACATTATAAAAAAATATTACCCTTTAGGTCCACATGGATTATATTAGGACATTTAATATTATTTTTATTTAAAGAAGAGTTAAAATAGTTAAAATAAATGATTAAAAACTAAAACATTTTTAATATAGGGTTATTACAAATATATATTCGACCTATAAATATTCATTAGAAAGGTAAAACGATTTACTAAATAATGGAAATTTATTTATATTTTTTAGACTTTAGATAAATTAATTTATTTATGACACAATGATGATGGAGTAATTACCTTATTAATGAAATATTAACATACATGATATTATAAATACCAAAATAAATTTCATTTGATACTTTTTATGAATTACACTAATTTTCTATGGTAAAATAACATATTAGGGTTGGTTAGATGAATTTTTTTCGAAGTAATAATGCTGTTATAAATTTAGAAAAAACAAAATACCAAATAGTGTAAAAATTGACATAAAAGATTTTTTAAAACAAATATTATATTATTAATTGATATTCTATTCTTAAAAATGTCACATTCGTCCAAAAGACTAATATAATAATATATATGAAATTAATGGACCCATTGGGGTTCTATTTCTAGTTTATAGTATGTTTATTAACCATATAGTGTAATAATACAAGAAGACATGGTAAAAGTTAAATTATTTAACATAGAGTTAAATCTAAATGATAACGTTAAAATGGTAACCTAAACTTGTCTAAAACCTATTGGTTGAGAGTAGTTTGACCCATTCCCACCATAGACTCTAAATAAGTCACATTGGATCCATTATAAACTGAATATGAATTTATTATAAAAAAATATTTTATGTTTTTTCTATGGTGCCCCTCACCCCTTTTATAAAAGTGAACCTCTACCCTCTCCTCTTCAGACAAATTTGAGCCTTCATGCTCAGCCAACCCCTGACCATTTCACTAATACACTTCCTTAGAACCCTAGTAGAGGTTATTTACTTCTTCATATACTATCTTTAGTTCCCAAAGAGGAGGTTAAGATGAGGCGCATCAAAGAAGAGTTAATCCCTTCTATCAATTCATTCAAGTTTCATTATTATTCTAATTCCTCTTATTTAGTTGTTTCATTATAATGTATTAAAATCAGTATAAATAATATACTAATATGTTATTATAAATATTAAAAAACCCAATTTCACCTTATATCTATCCCATGGAAAACGAAATCACCACGCGTGCGTACGTACGGAATACCGTCTCCACGTTGTGGTGTAATCTATTTTTCCACCAGCACCATACCTGGATTAGTATAATGGTGTAAAGAATAACTATATATGGTTATTATAACATGGTACTAATTCTGATATATTATATAGTCCATTCCAATTTCATTCAATAATAATGGTAATGATATCATCGCTCGTACGTACGTACGGATTACCATCTCCACAACGCGATGAAATTCATTCTCCATGTTAACCATTCAAGAATATTTATAAAGTTTATATAATGAAGAATAGTCATATATATGACATATAGATGTTACTGGATATATATATATATATATATGTGTCATCTAATTACTTACATTCTTGTCAAAAAGGAAAAGAAAACAGTGTTCATACGTTCGTACAGCCTGCCGTCTCCATGAATGGTGTGTTTCATTTCATATATATATATATATATATAAGGAATATATATGATATATAAATCATGTTTTACATTATGGAAGTAAGTAAATCATGATATAAGTAATAATAATATCATGAACAAAAATTCAAAACACGTATGATAAATGAGACGATTTTACACAAAACACATCTTTAACATGGAATTGACAAAAGAACGAGTAATATAAAGTCACATGTGAATCCTATATGATATCATAAATATTATTATGGTTCTGTTGAAAGTTAATAATATGTTTAAACCCACTATACAGGAGTTTTGGACACTTATGAATGAAATAGCCAGTAAGATAAAGGATAATTTTTCAAATCCCATTTATATCCGAGAGTTCTTATACAAAAGTATTTATTGGGGTTATATTTTTCATCCATTCCATAAAAATTGTTTTCATAAAATGTTTAATATTTTTCCATGTATTTTTAAAGTCATGTTTACCCTTCTATAACTTTTACTTTGTGTTGTGGAAGGAATCATTCTATTGTTTACCATACGTTGTACTTTTTTGACTTTTCCATTAAAAGTATGAGGATAACGTTTTTTTAACTTATACAACATTAATGGATTTTTACGGTTTTATAACTCCTTATTTTAATTAAGATTAATCTACACTATTTCATGAATATTTTCAACAAAATCCTTTTCCTTTAAAATTTCATGTAATTTTGTGAGAAGAAAATGATTTTGAAGAAGAAAGGATATTTTCCTCAAGAATTAATTTCAAGTGTTTTATCAAAACCATTTTCCATCTATGATGAAATTATTTCATATGTGTATGTTTCAAGTATAATGTCTCGATCATTTACATAGTTTCACTTTTCTTATGATGAAATGATATTCATATTTTTATATGGATTATTTTATGATGGGATGATGTTTACGAAACTCATTTTATTCTTTTGGATAGGATGAATGATTTATGATTGTGTTATGGAACACATAGTAATGATTTCATTATGGGGTGGTTGGGACCAATATATCCCTCCATTTCATTGGGAAATGATTTATATCTCATTAGATAGACATGGCTGGAATGACAAGTTAATCTGGTTCAGTGATTCAGGACAGGAATGAGGATTGAACTCGATTCTGTAAAGGACTTTGTCCCCTATGATGGTCTTGGCATCAATTCTTTGGCTATAATGGAAATCATATCATATACTTAATGGTTTCCGCAATTACATGTTTTATTCCCATGATATTTTATCATGGTTAATGTTGTTGTTTGATCTATTCCTTATGCACTGCCAAGAATTATGTCACTACTCATGATTTTGATGATTTATGTTCACGTTATTATGTTAAAATGTTTAGGGATTGTTTTATGTTCTCCATGATTTGCCTTACAGATCATTTGATATCACCCTTTTTATGTTTTATTTTCCCCATGATATATAGAATGTTTTAGGTATGAAAACCAAAGGGGAAGATCTTTATGGAAGATTTTGAAGACTTTTCACCCTGATTAGAAGATTTTTTTCTGAGTTTCCAAAGACACTAAACTAATATGGCCTTTGGGCTTATGTTTTTGTCAGGTATTAAGTATTCCGTAAAAGCAATGTAATGTCTATGTACATCAAGCTTTGGGTCTCTACATAGAACGATTAAAATGCATGATGTAACAAACCATAAACCAACTGTGTAGACACCGATAATCCTCTATTGAAAAGTACATGGTTTTATAGGGCCACTTTCATGGCTTAAACGAACAATGTTTCTTGACAAATAGGACAGATGGGTTAGGGTGTATTGTTAGCACTAATCATGTTCTAATCACATGACCTAGGATTGTTTCTCTTGAAAAATATATTTCGAAGACTGGGCTCTCAAGACATATATTGGATTCCAAGACTCATATAGGGCCTCAAAATATACCAAAAAAACAACAAATAAATTCATTAAAACTATTTTTATTAAATTATAAATCTATTTTTAAAAAACAATCATTCTGCCAAATTGAAAATTTAAAATTCATTTGCAATTCTAAAATTGTATAAACATGGGAACTTATAACATCCCCACCATAACGCATATCATCCCCAATAATACATTATTTAAATAAAAAACATTATTGGTCTAAAATAATTTATAAATCCCATTTCCAAAGAAACATTAATTTTTTATCAATCAACACCCTCCAAAAACACTGCACTATGAACAAGATGTGAGATGTCTCAAACTTGAACCATCACTCATGTTCCTAGTGAAATAATAAGATGAGGCCCAATAACCCTTCTATAACATGAGTTAACTATATCAACATTATATTGTAATGGAATGATCATAGTAATATAGCATATATTACAAGGAAAATTCAAAACATTAGCACCTCCAGTCTTTGGAATTTTTTATCAAAGAATGCTCGCAATGGTTCACCACCCCTCATGGAATAATCCATAAAATAACATAACAAAAAATTGTATTGATACATTAACATGGAACAATATCACATCATTATATTCTAAATCCAAACTTATTTTATGTTTTTAACCATACAAAAACTAAAAACTACAGATCGTCTTACCAAAACTCAGTTGAACTTGTCGACATGTCATCTCTACACAATAATAACTCCTTTGACCCCTAGTCATCCCATGATCATCTAATCCTGCATCCCAATGTTAACACATAGCCCACAGTGAAATTAAATGATTTTAATCCCAATATAATTTATCCTATAATAAGTTATGAAAATCATTAGTTACCCTTTAGAAATAAAAGAAAATTAAGGTTATCTTTTATGAACATAAAAAACATCATATTACCCTTCATTAACATAATAAATTGAAATATAACAATTTTAGAAACTTAATAAATATTCATATTAACATTTATTACTTCATAAATTATCAATTTACCTTTTTAAAACATAATACATATTCATGTTAACCTTTAGTAACTTAAGAAATATTATTACAACCATTTTGTTTTTAGAAAAACTAGCGGTACAATGAATATTTATCACAACTGAATCTTGGTTGATCAACACCTAACAAAACACTATTAAAATCCCCCATCACGAGCATTGAATCTCTTGAGTATTGATCTCTTTCAGTTCTCCATATTCTATCCCGATTCAAAATCTAACAACTATCTTTAACCAAAAGAATTTCCAAAACCACACATGAAATTTATGAAGTAATATAGGTGTAATTATATCCACCATCTCCCCGATATTAGGATGAAAAAATCATTGTCTCAAAATGGGTCTCAATTATATCAGAAACCCCTTACATGTGGGTATATCTGAAGATCATCATTACACTACCTAGATCAAGATTGTCTTAGGCATTCGTTAACATGTTTATATCAAGGTCCCAATTTTTTTTCTTCTAATATGGAAGAGCCCTACTCAAAATGAGGATTCCTTAAATAGATTGTGGCGTACTAACCACTGCATGGATTTACATCATGTTCATGAAAGTGTGGGAAAACATAGGTCCATTCATAGAAACAAACACACACATGAGTCTATTCCAAACCCACACTCATGTATGCCATCCACACAAAAAACTAATGAAAAAATATACATTAGATCAACTATGATACAATAACCGATTTATATTCACAGGCATCCCCATCATTGTGATAATTTATTTTTATTTTAATTCCCAGGTCACTCTACCCTAGAAGTGAACAATGAATGTATACATGAAGAACTCATTGAAACATTGTATGATGTCATGAATTGAAAAAACTAATTTTGATATCATGATTGCACCATTATAGGATTCATGAATGGGATGAAATCCACCAAACCACCTATTCCTCTCTAAGAAGCCAACCATTCCCTTGGAATTTTATTATCATGAAACTAAAGAATCTATTATTCTAACATTTCAAACAAGGATGATATTTCTAAAAAACCGACAATCTTTTAGGGGTGTCATTACATATACTAAGATTTGATCCCATGTCCAAATGTTATATAAAAAACACACCCATGATTAAAAATCAATAAAAACATTATTGATACATCATATATATGATTTTGATGATAAAATAGGGCTATTATTTCCAATTAATAGTATGAATTATATCTATAACTATGGACATGCTAAAAATATATCTAATAATTCATGCATAAATTCTAGGACAAAAAATGAAAAAACTACCAAAATAATCATATGAAACATTCACATTCCAATTCATTGAATTTATCATGGAATTTTAAAACAAACACCCAAAATAGTGTCATTTCTAAAATATTATCTAAAAGGTATTATTTAATCCTTTACATCATTTCAAATTTATCAACAACATTATTAAGGCTTATATAAATGAAATTATAATTCATAGAGGAGAAATTTGTATAAACAATACATGGATCATTATTAAACTAATGTCACAATAATCTCTAGGAAAATCATATCATAATTTCATGTAATCATTATTTATCAATATGTTTAAAAATTAGGACGAGTTAAAATATTTTCCCCAATAAGATATAGGGGAAAGAATCCTTGAGGTTGTAATGAAAATCATATTTAACCGACACCAGATATCAAAAAGGGGAAAACCCAAAGAGTATATAATTATTTTTTGGTGATTGGTTAGGTATTATTACACCATAAACTTATAAAAAACGCTCTATATGTTTCATAAAATGTTAAATATCCAAACCATTCACATAAATATACACCAAGGAATTAAGTACAAAATAATGACGAAATAATTCCAACCTATGAGGGCTCAGCCATGTTAACCTGGGTTTAGCTATATCAAAATCCATTCCAAATTTATGTAGTAAATTCTCTATACATTACAATTTTCATCCCAATTATGTGAAACCCCTGGAAAGTTAATTTGTTAATTATTGTTTCAACACCATTAGTGTATGTCTCTCATTTTCTTAATATTCCAAGACTAAACTATGTGGATCATGTTCAGAAGATATGGACATAGTAATATAGGTTTTCATTTCCATGTTATAAAGGTACCATTCATCATAACATGCAATTAGATCACCATTTGAATAACATAGATCACTAAAAATTGGATTCTTTGGGAGGAAAACGTTCATTTACCCAAACAATTAAGTAGTTTATTATACATATATATTCTGCTAGGATCAAACTACATGTATCAAATTAATCATATGTTGATTATGTTATTCAGGCATCCATACCAATGTCATATAGGCAATCACTCCATAATATCCTAAATCCATAATAAATCACATGTATTTATATAAAAAATCAAATTCCTTTATAATTAAATATTTCATTAATGATAATTAATTTATATAATTTATTTCAGGTTCGTTAGATAGAAATCAATTTCCATGATATATAAGTATTATCTTTTTAGGTATAGGTATAAAATATATTTATGCAATACTATAACATAACAAAAATAATAATCTAAGTACACATGATAGTAATATAAGTATATAAGGTAGGAAATCACACAATCATGGTTTATAGAGAATCATTCTAGTGGAATGTGAACACTACATGCCTTAAATTATATATGATCAAATTTCATTTCTAACCACAAATGGTTAAAGGATAACCAAAATATATCAATAACCATTAGAGAAATGATATAAAATCACTCATGTTGAAATAATAGTCAATTGGAAAGGAAAATCAAATGAACATTAGTCTCATCCCTGGAAACATGATGATTCCCTCTTTTTTGGGTCTTCAATTCTGAAACATTACATATTTAACTTGTTTTCAAACATTCCTCATATATATTCTAATTTCCCATGTTGTAATACAATGGAAAAAAATAGCTAATACAACTTTTTGATTTATGAATCCCAGTTAACTTATATATAACCAAATTTTAGGGGAAACATAGGCTCAAGAATGTATCTCCATATGAAATAGGATTTCAACTAGTTATGAGGTGGTAAAATTGGTGTGGTGGGAGACTACAGCCTCCGAATCGATACTATACAATATAGAAGAATTCAATTAAAGAGAACAATATGTAGATAATATAAACTATATAAACTATAATGTTATAATAAAATCTAACCATGCATGGGAAAAATATTATACATGTACAGATATATCCAATATGAAAATATAAATACATAAAATAGGGATGTACAATAATATATTAAATAAGTAAAAGGAAAAATTAAAGTATGCTGTCAGAGTGAAGTCATAGTCCACTGGTCTCATGCCATGTCCTAGCCCAATATGAGTTACAACAAAGAAGAAAAATCCAAGCTCCTAACCTTCGCCCTCGAGATATACCCTTGTACCAAGAGGCGACCAAAATTGGGTGTGAGTAAATCTTAACAGGCCACCAAAAATCGTGTCAAATTCATTTAAATAATTCAGTATAAAACCACTTAATGTGAAGTATATAATAATAAATTCATTAAATTGGATGAAAAAAAATAACACATACTTTTTCCTATTAAAAGCAATCTCTAATAGTAGGAATAGTAACATAGTTAATATATCGTTTGACATAATCCCATGTGTCCCAAATAAATTTATCTAGGTGAAACCAAGGAATAGGTTTCAGAAATCGCATATATTATAACATATAAAAAATGGAAGGAGTAAAATGAAGACATTATACTTTATAAAATGGAGTTAACAAATCATGAAGAATAAGTATAAATTAGTCTCCATAAATACTCAATTGGGATATAAGGATATATTATGGGGAATCACTTTCTAGAAGAAATCAATACAAATATATTGATCACATCCCATACATTAAATTTTTTCAGTTTTCACATTATTCTTGGGCGTAGGACGATGCATTCACAAATTGAAGACATTAACCAAATCTAGGGTTGGATTACCCTCATCATTTACATCAATTAACTTTGTGGGACATATAATGATCATTTATGGAATTTGAAAGTAGAGTCCATGTCTACCCATGGTTGGATTCACTATAACTATAACAAATATCATTTTATTAATATGATCAAAGATGAATAAAACATTCTAGGAATAATAAAGTTGTGAATCTATGATTAAGTCCTTTTATTTTAATTATACCACTTCCCTACACTATAGACATATGTCACTCCTCAAACCACATCCATAAACAACACATAATGGTATTCAAACACTCACTATTATATTTCATCACTTTTTAAATTTTTTTACCAATCAACCAAATTTAAAATTTGAAATTCAATTATAATTACAAACATGTATGGAAACAAGATATTATAAGTAACACATCGATTAATGGATATTGAAACATGTTATGGTGAAAATAATTGTCCACATTCTAGGATCGATGAACTGGTTTGTTAGATGAGATGATTCCAATTATTCTTCAATACTGACCGATGATTAGGGTACCATTATTAATTGGATAGGGTTAAAGACATCCCAATAAATGATTTTAGTATATGTATGGGTTATATGAGTATCTAATGATTTTATTTTATTTTGAAAAATGTGATAGAAGTGTTCAAGCTTCTCATGAAATTAATTTTACATCAATAAGTATAATCTTAAATCAAAATGTTCATTAATGATATTTTTCTTTAGTCACAGTCATTGTGGATATTATGCTTTACTCACAGTCCTAATAGATTCATACTAGGTACCTTCAGGTTTATTTGGGAACACTATGAGTGTATCAGCTTAATTTAAAGTTATATATGTGTAATTTATATATCAAATAGCTACATATACCTATGAATATAGTTTATAGGGTTTTTATTTTCATTATTCTGGAAAAAGATAGGGTGATTTCATCCTGGGTTCAACCTTGGAATATGTTTGAGATCTAAAGATTTGTCTGATTAAATGGATATTATATGTGGTTTATTCATGAATTTTACCACATGGAATCACCTATGGAAGATCTAACTATCAAAGGGTTCATGTTTGAGCATACTAGATGTTGTGAGGATTCCTTTTAAGGGTTAAATAGGATGTTTACATATGATTTGATTATGAATCAATTAGATAGAGGGATTAAATATATTGTTTATTATGAATCTGTAGGGATTTTTCTGATGTGTTGTATTAATTTTAGGTGAGAGGGTAGTAGTTCATGGGTCATGTCAGCTAATAACCCACTAACAAAACTACCATATTCCTGACCTAGAGTTAGCTCCCATGATTCATGCTCTAATGTTTTGTTGCCATTATCTATTTGTAGGTAGGTATAAAATCTGTAGTAGACACAAATGATTATGAAACAACATTTCCATTTGGGACATCTCCCAATTTTAGATACATTTGGATGAGTAGTTTTAGTACTTTGTTTTTATGTGGATTATTCCCAGGTAAAGGGGAATGTTGGTGTAGATTACCTTAGATTGAGATCACATGTATAGGGGATCATGGTATATGAACGATGTTGGAAGGTAATGATACTATTAGTAGATTTTTTATGGATGATTCGGAAAAAATGGAGGCCATGTATGGCACACAATTTTTGATTAAATCATGAATGGTGGATAGGTTTAATGTCAAATAATAATTTGATTCAAATTGTCATGTGACACACGATCATTGAGAGGTGAAAAACATATTTGAGGATGGTCTATGGATTGAAATGAAATAATTCATATTTCTTGGTTTTTATTCATAACCACTTATATTTTGAGATGAATTTACAGGAGTCCGTTTTTGGTTTGTGTTTTCAAAATAAAATTACATTAAGGTTCAATGAGAGTCGTAACAAAGTAGAACTAAAGAAGAAAACCAATTGAAAATTAGAATAGGAAAAATCGAATAGGAATTACTGATGGAACAATCTTAATCAACAAATATTACGATTGAGGAACCATAGGACCACCAAGACACTGCAAACATAACCATCACTCCAAAAGTGGTTCCCAATAAACCCAACTTCACCAGAACCACCGAGATGATCCAATTAATCAAGGAATCCATCACAAACAACCATGATGGAGTCATTCATGCAGGACATCAATGAAATGGTATAATATACAATGGTGATCTAGGGATATATATACACAAAAATATACACGAAAGGCACTAAATAACAAATTTATAATGAATCGGGATTCAAACTTGTGAGGAGAAGAAACACCACTTCCACGAAGCATTCCTGCTTTCACCATTCATGTCAATATACAAGATTATGATTTCTAGGATGAAATTTCTATAATTTGATTACAATGAAACAAAAATTACCACACTACAATGACCCCCTAAATAATATCACGAACCAACAACCAAATCACCAGTGGAGAAAAAGAAGATGACGAATCCAGAATGAAAGACCGACATAAAACATTCCATCTAAAGAGGATAAACGGTAGAGGAGGATTCACTGAAATGTCAATCAAGACATCATTGAGGACATGAGTCTAAGGGAAACCCAATATCACACCACACCAGGTTTACACAAACCATTGAACAAAAATCTAAACCCCAAATAGTACATGACGAGACCACCGATCATGATTGAGACCTCAACTGCAGAACGATCATGCATGAAGAAAATACAACTTCATAGAAGCTGGAATGTTGATAAAAAAGGGATGAGGAAGCTGAATTGGTCAAACGAACCATATTTTCCACCACGGAGAAGAGGATAAAACCTTGTGGGTTGAAGTGATAATAGAAAATCCAGTGAGGGATTGCGGCACCATCCGTCCATTTTTGTGTGTCTCTTGTTCTTCGTAGTGGGTAGTTTATCATGTATCAAATAAGATGTATCAATACATGAAACATGAATTTTGGTGGATGGGTATGAAAAACAATTTATCATGGTTTTCACTCATAAAAATACCTATTAGAGAGTAAATATAGAGCACCCATGACAAAGTGGTTTGTTTAAACAACTTTTGGTTCTGGTCTTGAAATGTGATTATGCGAAGATAGAAACTTTAATGGGGTGACCAATGACCCTGAAGAGTCAAGATGTTGTGTTGGTAGTTTTTGAACACCTAATAATGGTTACATAATTTTTTCATATCCATTAGACATAGTTATTGGATGAGTTGGATATTATCTATATACGATGGACAAAGAGATTTCCCAATATTATTATGATAATCAATTCTTATCAATACACTCATTTCATGTTGAGGTTCGTGTAAGGACATTATAGTTATCTAGGAATGTAGTTGATGGTTGTCAACATGTCTAACCCAAATATAAATGGAAATTTCAAGAGAATGATCTAAATTATAGAGTATACTCTCATAGTGTGTGTGTGATTGATTTTGGTGGTTAATGTGATGACCACCTAGCCATGTAAGTAATCAAATAAAATAATAGTTTCCATGTTTAAATTAATATGGTAAATTATAAAGAAAATATATTGTTGACAATTTCGATCGATGTGGCATTGGTATAAGATGGGGGTTCAATAGTGATTATATCGATCATGGTACACGATACATTAGAGAGGGTATAACTGATTTGGAAGTAGTTGTTTACTACCAAGAGCATGCAGTGTTCATATGCTGAGTAGAGGTCATGAACATTTGAGTTAACGATGGGCGACCAAGTATTCCTCCATGTGTCACAATAGATATGAAAACTAATTTATTAGGAAATAAAGGAAGATAAAATCATAGTTTTTTTCTCATTTAAAGATTTTGGATTGAATTTGGATGGTGGAATATTTTTTGGATCTCCCTACATGAAATCTATGTATAATGACAGGTTTTAGGTGTCACAGATTTAGATGAATGAGCTGGACCCAAAGTACATGAATGTTTGTGAGGGTGTTAATATAGTGGTGAGTGATTCATATGAGGAACATCTAATTACAATATTGGACCAAATTGAGAAGGTCTTATAGGGGATGATAGTTCAATTTTTTAAGAGATATAGTTTTATGGGCACCTCCAATAAGAAATTCCAAGTTGATAATCAGTTGT
Source organism: Viscum album (assembly GCA_963277665.1). Lineage (NCBI taxonomy): Eukaryota > Viridiplantae > Streptophyta > Magnoliopsida > Santalales > Viscaceae > Viscum > Viscum album. The sequence goes on from OY728138.1 coordinate 158,661,674, forward strand.
ATGGGTGTAGTGTCCAGATTTATTTGGCCAGGACCACAAATAGAATTTCTTAGGGTTGAGAAGATCTTATATGGGATTTAGTTCCCCTCAATAATTTAATGTGCATTATGAATAAAATATAATTTGTTTTTTCGTATATTATTGGGATTTGGATGGTTGAGGAGTATGGAGCTGGTTCATGTTTATATTGAAAGAGGTTGGGACTGAATTTTTTTTATACATGTCTATTAACATGTAAGTATAGAAAATTTATCTCTATAGTGGACAATTTATGAACATGGGCATTTTTATTAAACTAACCATCTTGCTGGTGGTCTCCAGCATCTATCTTGTAGAGCCATTGAGTAGAAGTTTTATAAGGGGGCCTTGTTTCTTTAGATCAAAAACTCTTGTTTCACCTCCTCCTCATCCTCTTCCATAACTCATCACTCAAATTTCAAATGGGGGAGGGATTTATCTCTCATAACCACATCATTTCACTGAGTTAAATGGTGTTCCTTAGTGTTTTGGATTGACTGGGTTATTTTATCCAATATTTTTTTTGTTTTAATATTTCCACACATATGGTATGAATGTAGATACCATTTTACGATGTTTTTATATTGTTTCATATATAATTTTCTGTGTGTGTGTGTGTATCCGAAGAGCCTTGCCCCTATGGTATATTATAACAACCAATACATTACATAACTTGATATTAAATAAATATTGAAGAGTATGAATTACAAAATATACAAATTCCATGACATGAACATATATAGAAAATGTAATTTGAAACTAGAAAACATATAAACCTGGTTCATAAGACATCTTTATTGTCTACCACTTATTTCATCATAACTTGAATCCTTTTTCACATGTCATACTTAATACCCATATTCATGACTAAGGGAAAAGAAATGAATGTAAGGGTGAGATAATATGCTCAGCATGGGTAATAAATTATGATATCAACAATATCATAATCATAAGAAAAAATAACATTACATTTTAAATTATTATCCTACATATGAAATATCGTGATATTATTCCATGGGATAAATCATGAAAGTTCATAAGAATCAATGAATGTAATCCCATAAGTCATAACATAAGACATAATGATTTCCTGAATAAACATAATCATAGAAGATCATTTCATATTATTCATGGAACATTGCTACGATCATTATAGCTGGAAATGTTCACTAGGGATCCCAGTTCACTCCTCATTCTAGCCAAATATTACTAAGTAGATATCACTTCCCTTTCCATCCATGTATATATCTGGAAATATAAATTTATACCAAATTTATTTCATGGTGATATTTTTTCCACCTATCTCATAATGAAATCATTCTTACATGTTCTATAAAATAAAAATTATGTATCCAAATAAATAAATATGGGTTTCAAAAACATCCTTTAGGCATAACTTAATCCATATAAAAAATGGATTTCATGAATAATATTCCATCAGAAACAGAATCAAATCATAGATATAATATGGATTGTAACATAACCCTAATATAATAATGTCATCTTAGAAGAAAATTTATTTTGATAAAGCGCATGAAGTTAATTCATGGGAAAAATATCCTTTCTTCCTCAAAAACATTTTCTTTTCTCAAAATGGCATGTAATTTAAAAAAATTGAAATGACATTAAAATAAACATTAAATAATGTAGAGTAAGATTCATATAAATAAGGTATTATGAATATGTAAAAATATATTCATCCATATATGTTTAAAAAATCACCCTTTTACTTTTTCCAAAAATGTTTAAAAGTAACTTATATAGAAAATTTCAAATCATTCATTTTATAAAATTTAATAAAATTTCCAAAAATTGGGGAAATTGAATATATAGAAATAGAATAATAGAAATAATATTTTGGAACAAAAAATTAGGAAATGTGGATAGTAATTATGAATATATCCTAGTAAATATATACTTATAAAAAATCTCAGATAACAATAATATTGAGAAATTATCCCGAACCTTTTATCTTTTATTTCCTTTGTATGTATTCAAAAATCGTGTATAATGATGGAAATAATATCATTGTCTTATTTAAGTATCATAATCATTTTTATGATAAAATATATGATCATATTATTAACTGTTTTTTAATATCATTTCCTTATTGCTTGTTATTTGGGTATTAACTACTTTATTTACTTATACATGTTTGGTCGAATATGTTATAATTCTCCTTTATAGGTCATATTTATATCTTTAAAGAATTATACTAACAATATATATAGAATATTTATTTGTTATATACATTTATATAATCATGCTTTAATACAGATCATGAAGATTGAATTGCATTGCATCATGGAGATGGTAGGTCATACGTACGCATGAGTGATGATATCATTCCCATAATTATTGAATAGTATTGAACTGAATGTTTTATAATATTTACAAATAAATATAATATTATAATAACCATATATAGTTAATATTTTCATCATTATACCCATACATTTAAGGTGGTGGTGAAAAAAAATTACAACCCAACGTGGAGATGATAAGTCATATGTACGCACGTGTGGTGATGTAGTTTTTCATGGAATGGATAAAAACTGGATTATTATTGGTATATAAAATCTCATAATATAAGAGACACTAGATTTATTAAATTATAATGAATGAACTCATGAATAAGATGATGAATAAGAATTATGTTTGAAATAATTGGAAGAGGAGATTACCTCTTCTTTGATGTGGTTCATCTAAATGTCCTATTAGATCACTAGAGTTGGCCTTTTAAGTAGACCATAATTTCTAGGATATAAATAGTGAAGTTTTGAAGGTAAAATTTCTGGGAATTTCCATGATTTAATAATAAATATGATGTGAAGAATCATGTGGGGAGGTTCCCTTTTATAATTGAGGCGAGGGGCACTTTTGTGATCTCCAAAAATATTATTTTATAATAAAATCAATACCCATCCCAAAACCGCCTAAATTTCCCAGTTTTGAAAATGAGATGATATAAGGTCATGATATCATCAACAAATAGATTTTAAACATGATTTTATATCAATTTAAACATTATTATTTTAATTAACACTTAGTTATTCTACCTAATTTTTAACTAGGGTAACAAATATTTCAATATTAAAAGGGGGAAATAATTACATTTTTATTGTTAATTAGACCATAAATAAATACCATAGAACATTTTAAAATAAATGAATAATTATTGTTTATTTTTTAAAAATATTTCACCCTTTTTATATAATTTAATAAAACATTATTTTTATAAGCAATAAATAGTTTCAATTTTGACACTGTTGAATTCATAAATTTTTAAAATTCATAAGACAATATGTTAACATCAAACCAAATATTTTATTATGTTACCTTAAATGTAAAGGGCATCTAGAAAGTTCACTAGAAAAATTTATTAGTCCAAATTATATTTATTTTAATATTTTGAATATCATTTTTTTATCACTAATAGTAAAATAATTAATGCATCTATTTTGTATAATTATTTAATATATTTATTTTATGAATTTAATTAAACAAATATATATACTAGCTATCATAATAATATTTTTATTTGAATTTATCTTCTAGAAAATCCAAGATTGAAAATGATATAATTATTAAATAATGAATGTGGCAACTATAACATCACATTAAATAAAATAATATAAGAAACACAATCTCTTCTATAAGGCTCCAAATGGTCACTAACTCAACCATTGTACGATTATGGTCAATATATACTGATCTAATAAAATTTGGTCATGTTTTTTATCTTTTTAATGGTTATTAAATTTTTAATAACTGTTTTATTGATTTCTTATCATGTAATTAATTTTTACATCATCAATGTATAAGTATTTATGGTTATTATTTATTTTATAAAAATTAAAAAAATTATCATGATAAAGAATAAAAATTTAGATTACAAATGAGTTTTTATAATATAATTTATATTCTATATAAATTTATACAATTCATTATTCATTTATTGAAATTTGAGTGGGACATATTTAAATTTTCATTAAATAAATTTATTTAAATGTACTAATCTAATCTAAGTGGCTTCCAAAAGAAAACATTTATACCAATGAATTATTTTGGTTTTAAAAACTCATCGAACGATATTAAGAAATGTTTTAAGGTAATTTTATAATAGTATTCTTAACCATAATTATATGGTTTACCCTTTTACCGTATTAATAAAAAATCACAGATGATACTATTCACAATTCCCAAAAATAAAATAAATCCATTTACATAATTTTAAACTACTTATTTCAAATATGGAAAACATTTTTTCAAATTTTAAACATATAATTTTAAGTAATTAATTTAATATTAATCCAATTTTTGGAAAGTGAGAACATGTTTTAAATGATAAATCATTGCAAACGATTGAAATGTTTTTAAATAAAAAATAAATGTAAAATTAATTATAATAACATAAATTATATTTAAGGATAAAAATATGTTTTATTTATGTATTCAAACCATGCATCATTATAATTTACCATTAAAAACTATTTCGATGAAACAATTGTTTGTAATTAAAATTTACTTTATTTTTACTATTCGTCAGTGTTTGAAAGTTATCATAAAAATATTTAAATTTCCTCCAAAAAATATTTTTATATCCCACTTCCAATGAAAATTTTTATTTTTTCATATAATAAATAATAATTTTTTAATATATAAATTTACAATGGGTTCTTCATTAATAGGAATAAAATAACCATTTTGAAATAATAATGGTTTTCATACATCAAATATGGATTCTTAATACCATATGAACAAATATGTAATGGATGAATATAGGGAATATTTTATGAAGTATATTAAATATATATTTCATTAATTTATTTTACTAACAGTAATTCACATAATTTATTAAAACAAAAATACAAATTTTTAAATGATTTATATTTTTTAGAAGTAATTTGTATTGAATGAATTCACCATACATTTTCATTTGTTACTTATATCTATTATCTCTAACCTAACATCTAGGATAAAATGGTCATTTTCTACTAAGATAGTCTCATGGTTCACTTCAACTCATAATTTCATGAAATATAAGTTATTGATGAGTAAAAATTAATTAAAGAAAATATTTCATAAAAACATTTGGGTGTTACATTATACCCACTTAATGAATTTTTTTTGCTCAAAATTCCTCACATGGATACAAATAGATGATGATATATCTCCCTAATCATTACCTCATGTTTCCACATGGCTTCCTCAAATTGATGGTTCTTCCAAAAAACATTAACCAAGTAATTTTTCTTATTTTGCTGCACTTATTCACTATGATTCAGAATCAATATCAATTTTTAATCATAAAAATTATCTTACTCATGTCATATGAATTATATGTTTAGTAAATGGTAATGATTATGTATGTATTTTCACAGGAGGGACATATGGAAGACATAATGAATATGGGAAATATTTGGTTGAAAAAAATCAATAAGACACCATCCCAACATGATCCATAATTTTAAAATGACTGATATACCTAGGGCATAGCTTCCCCTTCAATTGAAGTCTCATTAATCTCTTCTAGGGATAGATTCATATAAAATCCTTATCATCCACTAAAAATACTAGGCCTTTTCTTAAATTGCCAACATAACATATTTTTGTATCTGAGAGACACTTATGTGTTGTTGAATAGATTTGACATTTTTTATTATTTCATCATTAATGGTATATTTCAAATAGTTAACATTCCATAAATTTATTCTAGAAAGATGGTGTTATTGTCTTCGTTCAGTATAGTTCCTTATACGTATGCATCTAAATACTGAAGTGAATGCTATTGTTTTAATAAACATCCACCAAAGGTAGGTGTTTATCCCAATAAGTTTTGAAATACATTGATAAAGATCTACAAATTTCTTCTAGAGTTTTAATTGTTCTCTCAGACTAACCATCTATTAGAAGATGATAAGTAGTTCTGAAACACAAATTTATATCCAAATCCTACTGAGGAATTTTCCATTTCTTCGAGGTAATCCTCAGATCATGAAGAAATATAATGGAATTTTTTACTCCATGAAATCTTACCACTTCTTTTACATATATTCTGGAAATCTAAAAAATAGATAAATCCTCTCTAATTCAAAATAATTGTGCTGAATCTATAAGTAGATCGACTATAAACCATTTTCCATCTTGGACATTAGAAGTATTGGGATGCCCAATGAGAAATTCCGTAGTGATTTTTTTCTTATTTCTATTCTGGTATGGGTAATGGTATAAACATCCCCTAATATTTATCTCTCTTAGCCTAAACTTGCTAAAAACCATGCACCGAGAGACATATTAGGCAAAATATCTTGTATACCATTCCACTAGAAATACCATTTCAGATCCCTGTATGTCTTTCTGATCCCATAATGAAAAGGGAATGAAGAAATACGTTCCTCATCCAACATATACCTGTTTAATTCTAGTATAGGAGGAAAAACAATAGTTTTTGATCCATATTATTCCATCACAATCAAGGTGTAATTTAAGAACATTTCTAACCATTTTTTAGTTCTATATATTCCTTATGCACCTTATTATTCAAAACATTTATATATGTTTGAAAATTTAATTGAAAAAGATAATATTTCTCCGCATATTTTTAAATTTCATCATCCATCCTTTCAAAATCGATAAATACGAGAGCTTTTGTGATACTCATCATGGATAGACTAGCATGGTCCTTTAGACTGAAAGCATCAACCACCTTTTTTTGTTTCCTAGGGTGATAATTTATTGAGAAATCATAGTCTTTAATCAACTGCAACCATATTCTTTGATGCATATTCAGCTCTCTTGTGTGAAAATATTCTTTAAAATATTATTAATCGTATAAATATCACACCTTTAACCATAAAGATGATGCCTCCATATCATTAGGGATAAGATTAGAAAAGAAAACTGTAAATGATGATTTGGGTAAATCTGTTCATGGATATTCAAATGTCATGAGGCATAATCTATAACCATAGCATTTTGCATGAGAAAACAACCCACCCCCTTACTAGATGCATCACTATAGATTACAAACATTTCAATACTATAAGGAAGTGTGATAACAAGTGTACTATCTAACATGATTTTTATCTATTTGAAACTATATTCACATGACTCCACCCAAAAGAACATAAATCCTTTTTTGGTCTTCTTGGTGACTTAATTAGATAATCATGAAAATTATTTCACAAAAATCCAATATCATACATCCAAACAAAGAAAAATACGTTTTTTGTTACCATTTATAGTCTCGTCCAACATTAAGCATGTCTGTTTTTTTAATCCATTGATGTCCCATCTCATGAGAATATTTGTATAAAAAAATGAATCATTATGAAGATAAAATATACACTTGGTAAATTTTTCAGAATGATTCTCCATTCATAGGGTTTTCAGTAAAATTCTCATGTGATATCTGCATAGTTGGTCAAATAATACATCAATTACACTTGGATAATTTTACACTTGTACAGAATTATATGTTTTTTATATCCTCCAATATTACCCTTAATTGATGATATCTTGAATGAAGATCAATCATGGAAATGTATTGAGATCTGCATAGTTGGTCATATAATTCAACAATTATTGTAAGGGGATTTTTGTTGATAGCGATCTTGTTTAGTTATCAATAATAAAAATAGAGTCTCATTGATCCATATTTCATTATAATAAATAGATCTCATGCTCCCCAAGGTGAATCACTCATGAATATGAATGTTTTACATGATTCTATTTGATTTAATTCTTCAATTACTACAACTTAATTGGGTCCATTCCATAATGTGTATATGAAATAGGAATAGAACCTGGTATGAGGTCAATTAAAAATAAACTTCACGATTTAGTGGAAAATCTGGTAATTCATTTTTAACGACATTATATAACATTAAGAGAATTTGCATTTATAAATTGAGAGTTTCTACCCAACATTTTTAGATAGATAACCTTTATTTATAGAGACCAACTCACATAAAATGGATGAAATTTATATTGGAAGGTTATATTCATCCTTACATCTATAAATAATCAGATATTGATCACACATATTATTTTGAGCGCAATTTATTTAATTATAGTATTAAATAGTCTACGATTATTTTGAAATAGATTAGATAAAAACCAATTTTAAATTATAGTATTTCAAACATATAAAAAATTAATAGTTTATTAATGAAATTAAAATAGTATTTTTTGCGTGGGAATTACTACTGTGTTTAAATCATAATTCCTATACCTCTACCATTGTTTTTCTCTTAGGTATATTTTAAAACATGGTTTTGATTTTTGAGGAGAAATGATTGATTTTTGGATCATAAAGTGACCCGCACGGTCATATGAAGATATTGTTTGTCATCCGTTTTTATTTCATTTTTAGTTTTGATTATTTTCTTCTTGTTTCATTTATTTATGTTGGGTTTCACATTTATTTTTACACTACTACAATTTATTTTTTTGAGAAATCATTCCAAATAAATCCTTTTGATTCCCTTGGTGATTTTATCCACCCCAAGGAGATTAGGAATGGTCCTTGTGGATGTGGTGGGTTGTCTTGGGTAGCCGGTTTAGAGTTCATCATGTTTGGGTAGTGAGACATTGGATTATAAATATGATTCTTTAAAGTGTAATATATTAAAACTCTTTTCCCCAAGGGTTGGGATGATATTATAAAATAATTATAAAACATTATTCTTTTACATGGGTTATGCTATAATGAAACGATGATTGTTTTTACAATCTTATAAAAAACATATATGTGGTTTTCATTTTGTGATGGCTGGGACCAAAATTATAAATCTCTATTACACATTTTGAAATGATTGATATATATTGAGATAATATGAATAGTAAAGGTGAGTGATCCCATTTCAAAAAGGGGATTTTTACACATTGGTAGTCTTGGTAGTTATACATGAATAAAGAAACGATTGAATGGGTATTAAATCGAATACACTATGGTTTTTTTTCATTACGATAGCTTTAGAAGTGATCATTGACTAAGGATTTTAATTTCAATTTTATGTGTTGTCATGGGTAATTATTGATTATTGATGATTTTAAACACGTATGGATTATGACTTTTGTTATGGAAATTTTGTATAAACTGAATCATGATAAATGATCCTAGACTATCTGGGTAAGAATTATGTATGTTATGATTATGTTCTTATACCCTTATTCCTATCTTATTCTAAATTTGGATCATTTATTAATTCCCCTTATGTTTGTGCTCAAATGGAATATGATATCAACCATTATAATGTTTGCTTTTCCCCTGGTTAGATAGAATGGTTTTAAATATGGTATATCAAAGAAGGTTACAATGTGATAACAACATTGTAATTGATGTTTAACAATTTTAATGAAACATGTCCCTTATTTATCAAGTCTCAAAAGATAATAAAACCTTAATATTATGGGATGTGTATTATTATGATATATATTCCACATTTATCTTATATGATGTGATATTCATTTAAGAAAATCCTAGGATACTATTTGTTATAACAATCATGTTAATAATAGTGAGACATTATATACATATTTAACGATTCATCTGTAAACTACCACATGAACTAAGAAATACCCCACCTCAGGAAGGTATTTCAGATATTTATAAGAGGAAATTATTTCAATTTTCCATATTTATGGAAACAGTCTATATTATCATTGCATCATTTTAATGTGGTGAAAATGAAAAATGAACAGTTTGGGTAATCATGGTTGATAAATGTAACACCCTAAGAATTTATAAATAGATTTAATATAGAAGAAACGAACCATTGAGTCTCTAAAAAACAACACTTTTCTATAACCTATCCAATAAACATATATTTTCCACCTCTATGATTTGAATTTCAAAAAACCGAGTTGCACAGTTTAATTCAGCAAAATATATATAGACAAATAAGACAAACATAATATTTGGTGAATAGTAACATACCCTCATGAACATTAATATGAATCGTAATATTAACCTTATGAATATTAAAACATTTAATTATTTTATTATATTACCGTTATAATATAATGAGATATTTACTAATTTTTCAACGTTATATAAACTAATTATAGTTTTAAAATTTTTATTTTTTAAAAAAATTATGATTTTATTTAGAAATTAAATTCATTATTTATATAATATTTTATTAAAAAATGGAGTTCATTTTAGAATTTTACATGTAAAAAATGGATAGAGTGAATTTTTGGGATTTTTCTAAGAGTCTCAATATTATTATGAATAGTAAAAAAAATAATTTACTGTATATATATATATTATCAGTTCAATTAACTATTCCTAGCATCATGGATGATATAATAACACGTGGTTTGAACTGATATTCACTTATTACTATTATGGGTCACATTGATCAACACGATTGGCTGTGTTGGGGGAAATAAAAAAATAATGAATAATATATTTGCAAATCACCCCTATCCTCTACTATAAAACACCCCTCACTCCATCTTATCTTCACTATTATCAAGCCTTTTTCCATGTCTAAAAAATACTCAAATATCATCCCAAGATCCCCCCTACGTATAACAGCCTTTGTTCTTATAAAAAGACCAAAAAATCTTCCCAAAAGAGTCTCTCAATGACGATTTCATTAAGAGGTAAATTCCTCTTTTGATTTCATTTATTTCATGTTTATTTAGTTTCATTTTCTTTACTCACCTCCTTTCATCCAAATTTTGTTATGAAATAAGTACCATAAATTTTCTATAATTATGTTATGATAATGGAATAATTATTCATCATCTCTCCTTTCTCAATATTTTATACTAGAAATAAAAACACCATCTGAGATGTGTTAATTTATCACATTCAGGGATGATTAGTTTTAAATTCCTATTACCATATTTAATTCGGTCAGTGAAAATATTTTATGGATAAACCAAACTATAATATATGTATTATAACTTCTCTATGGTTTTGGGATCTTTTTTCACACATTATATATATTACTAAATCCAAATGAGTTCGTTATAATAAAAAATCGCCAATTAACACAAACAATTATCATTAATGTTTTACATAATGATTAATATTCACTCCCAATAACCAAATGAATTTTATAAAAAAGTAATGCACCGAATACTAGAAAATAAAATAGAACATATATTCTTGAAAAAAAATCTCATTTTACATGTTTATCATTACAATTATATAAGTAATCCAATCATGTATACCAAGGAAGTAAATGCTCCCAATCAATAAAATTAATACTATTAAACCCATCCAAATGGCCAAGAATAAACATAATATGGCCATAATAAATCAATTAAATAAATAATAAGTAACAGAATTATTTACTAATGAAATTAATATGGTTATACAAGACACTAAGATGATATAAAAAACAACGTCAGACATATGATTAGGGTTTTATCTTCTCAATTCCGTTTTTGTAAAATATTCATTATTCACCACTATTTCTTATGTATGGTGTAGGTAGATATCCAATTGAGTATCATCTCATGAATATATTTATTTTAATGGTATAAAATGTATCACTTTATAGTTCTTAATTTTAGGGATTAAGAATTAATTGGTTACAAAGTGGTAACGATTTTCTACCCGAACCTCCATTTTCATTCGAGTTACTCTTATTCTCCACTCAACTCAATGAAATTTTTATTTAATGTTATGAAAACTTCATAAAATATTTTCTAATGTTTAATATATGTTTTCCAATTATCATACATCTTCATTTTATGGGTATTTAAATGTTTTAAAAGTTTCATTAAAAAATTCTTTAGAAATGAATTCTCTTTTCAAGGAACTTCTACAATTAGTACCTATTTTGATGTTCACACTATAATCTATTTTAAGAAAAATTTATCATTCTAAAATCACACATTCAAACATTAAAAATATGTTTTTTTAATTTATTGATTTATTAAAAAACATGCCTTGCTCTATAAAGCCTCCTTAATGAATCCTTTAAATCGCACATAAATGTTTTAATTATAAAGCTTCATAAAAACAATTTTATCATGATTTAACTTTATTGGGACATCATATATACCTAAAATGTAATCGAAATTTCCTTAACATCTTTTTTTCTAGGATATAAATGGTTAAAACCATATTTATGACAAATAAAATTATTTTCACAATGAACTCTTCTTTCCAAAGTAAAATAGATTTTTCCCACCTAAATATAGATTTTATGAGAGATATTCCATGTTCACCTCATATTCCATGCATGTGATGTATGTTATGACCCTTTTTATATCACATCAATTGTATCCTTATTTTAATAATATTTAATAGGATTACGATTTGAAGATTTCATAGTTGTATGGGATACTATTTAGTGTTTAATGATTGTTTCATAAATAATTTCTCAATATCGTCATTTATAATTATCATTACTTATGTAAACATCATTTGATTAATATTGTATTTAATTTATGTTTATATGTTATGATATCATCTAAAAAATAATGGTGATGGTTTTCTGATTTGTTTGACTATAGATGTGTTATCTTGATACCATTCACCACTTTACTCCAAATGGTTAGTGTTTATGCTTAATGATTGGGGAAAGTATTTACATCTCTTATTCTAGTTTCAATATGAAATTATATATTTATTATGTTAAGGAAATTCCTATGAGTAATGCATTAGACATTTTATGTAACCTATGGGGCCTGTGATATCCCCTCGATGCATCAGAATATCTCATTCAACAAACAACAGTCTTGGCATGAGGCCTTGGATAAATGGTTATTTAGGGTCCCAACACAGGGCCTTGACAATATGGTCCAGATGTCCCTCATTATACATTCCATCATTATGAGACCAATAATTGAATGTCCATATAGTAATTCATACTGTATAATACCAATGATTATTATTTACTATGGAATTATTTTTTTGCTATTATTCCTTTCATAATGTGGTCTAGTTTTATTTATAAGGGATGTGTTTTTATTTATTTACCATGAATAATGTTTCTATTTTTCATATCTTCTGTGGTATTTCATACCCTTAATATACATTTCAGATCACCCCTTTCTAATATTTCATTTTTCAAGGACATTAAGTGATATGTTATGAGTGCAATGCAGAAATAACCTAGGAGGTATGGATTTTTTAAAGGCTTTTATATGTTGTATTTCATTTCAAGATGTAATGTAAGACTTATTTATGTATCTTGGTTTCAGATATACTAAAATGAATAGTCCTTTGGGATGTACATTCATTATTTATGTGTCAATTTAATAAAAATAGTTATGTAGCTCTGTGAAATTGGGGTCGGGTACTTATAGTTGGTGTTAAATTATGTTTAGTAGTAACAATGGAAAAAAGATTTTGAAAATTTAGATTAGTTAAAAACCCCTTAGATAGACTTGGATCTATACATATAGGATCATCCTAGAATTTTTTATGTTATAAATTATTTAGTTATTCCAATAAAATAAATTCATATTTGGATACTATATGTAGACATGGTTCTAGCACATATGTACCTTGGAGTAACAACTCTGACATGGTGTTTCGGGGTTGACTCAGGGAATCCTAGTACTCGAAAATGGGCCTTACGATGCACCTAGAATGATAATCTAGGCGGATATTCTTAGGATAATTCCAATTTTAATTACCCACCATTATGAAGGATTTATTCCCCCAAATTAACCAAAGTATATGGTTCTATGATTTAGAATGAATAAATTTATTCTATGTGTTATACCATGTTTATAGCTATAGAGAAAAAATAATTTAATGAGATAGTATATAATATGTAATTGATTAGAAATGGCTCATAGTATAAGGAATGAGAATATAACCAATGAATGTTATGTGAAGAGTAAGAAGATTTATATCTATAATGGTATTAATCCATAATATCAAAGAAAGATAGTATCCCATGTGTCCTCAGCATATGAAGAAATTATATCATGTGTTAACAAGGTATGTAAATAATTATCTGAGCCCTATGGCTTTGAAGGTTTGTAAAATAAGAAGAGGATGGTAGAGAAAAATATGGATAAAGGTAATAAGTTAATGAATGTTTTTCCCTTATGTGATAATTGTGGAATGAATAACCCGAGTAAATTATTGAAGGGAATGGATTATTATTATTAGTGTAGAGAAAAAGGACAAGAATTTCATGATTGAAAGGGTAAGAAAATGGTTTCCAATGTACAATGGTTCAACTGTAAGGATATGGGACACTATGAGAATCAATGTCTCAAGCATCAAAGGAATATACGAAAAATTATGATACTATATAATGATAAAGTTATCATGCCCGAGCAGATGAAGTAGAATTACTAATATGCCTAGATAAATATCATTCCATTAGAATATTTTGTTAGAAATGTACTGGTTATAAGAATTATGGAATATATGAGTATTTTACTATAATAATTTTCATTAAATATTTGAAACCATAAGTTTAATGGTACAATTAAAATATATTTAGTGGGAAGTTATAATTTTTGGGAAATGAATTATTGAGTGAAGGAAAACACATAATATATTTCTAATTATGAAGATAATGAAGATACAATTATTCTTTTGGATAATTGGTAAGTAAATTAAATCTGATTTTGGACATGTTGACAACTGGTCTATCCTATTATTAATGTTGTATACAACATTTTTAGATGGAAATAAAATATCTAATATCATATATAAGGATAAATTAAAGTTATTAATACTATTTTATGGTAATTTAAGTTTTTATCATATTTGAATATGTCTCATGATGATTATATTCATATGTTTTGAATGTGAAAATTTAGAGCTGCTTTATGTTGATTGATGGAAATTGATGCAGTAGATGCATTGAGCAGGATATATCATGGAGTACTAAACAAAATGTGGATTTCCATGGAGCCCATGTACATGGATCTATCAAGGATGTATATTGAAATTATTATAATGTATTGTATTGTGATATTGTGGAATGTTAAACCATTTTTGAAATGGTCTTAGATGATAATTTTATAATGTTTTAGAGTTTAATGATACTACATGATTTAAAATGTGCAAGGAGATGATGTATAGATAGTTCATGGCATAAAAAAAGGAAAATAATGTGTTTATAAAACTGAAACACATAACTATAATCTTATAGAGTGGAATAATTAAACAACAAATGGAAAAAAGTCTTAGATAAAAATTTTGTCATCTTATCATATTTTTTCATGATATCAATATGTTTTTTCATATATGTATTTTATGTCTTAGTGGTAATGATCATTCATATGATCATGTTGTACATCAGTTTCATTAATTACATGTTGATTTTATTATTCTTTCATACCCATGGTTTACAATTAGAATTTGTGTTTTGTAGTAACCAATGTATTTCCCAATCCCTCTTATTAACAGTATATTTTAACCATATTCTTGAAGTGGTTTTCCCACTAGGTAATTTTCATGTATCAGCCATTAACTTTTGAAATTCAATTTTAAATTTCAAAGATGTAATTTTTATAAAGAGAGATGAATGCAACTCCCATAGAATTTTAAAAAAATTAATATATAATTAATGAAACTCTGAGACTCCGCAAAACACCAATTTTTTATTAAATAGAGAGTAATCCAAATTTTTCCAACGCATGGGTATAAATTTTGAAAAACTGACATGCATGGTTGCGTTCAGTAAGATATTTATAGTTTGATATGACAAATATGTTTTTTTGAATAGTAACATACCCTATAGAATAGTAATATGAATTGTTATATGACCCTTATGAATAGTGAAACATATTATTATTTTATTTTCATATGGTTTTAAGATAATGAGATCTTGACTAGTTTATGAAAGTGATATAAATTAATGATAGTTTTAAAATTACTATATTTTGAATAAATTATTATTTTATTTAAAAATTATATTAATCATATTTAGCAAATTATTTTAAAAATATGGAGTTCATTTTTGAATTGTACACATCAAAAAATGTAAAGGGTGAAATTTTTGGATTTATCGGAAATACTCAATTTTTTATGAATAGTAAAATACAATACTTTTTTGTATATATACATTATCAGTTAAATTCACTATTCCTAGAATCATGGATGATGTAAGAACACATGGTTCGAACTCACATGCACTTATTATTATTATTATGGGTCACATGAATCAACACTATTCGTTGTCTTGAAGGAAATAATAAAATAATAAAGAATGTATTAAAAAATCGCCCATTCTTTCTGCAATAAAAACCTCAATTATTCCCTCTTCACTTCACTACTATTAAGCCTTGTGCCTTGTATAAATTATACTCCAATAAACCCATATGATCCTCCCCATCTTATAGAAGCCTCTGGTCAAATTAAAAATCCAATACATCTTCCCTAAAGAGGATCTCAAGAAAGATTACATCATGTGGTAAATTCATATTTTCATTTTATTATTTATACTTCCTTGTTTTAATTTTCTTTCCTCACCTCCATTAATCCAAATTATGTGATGACTAAAATACCATAAATTTACTAGAAATTTTTTATGTTAATTGGGTAATTCATTATCATCTATCATTTCCCCATATTTTATACAATAAATGAAAATACATTCTGAGATGTGTTAATTTATCACATTTAAGGAGGGCTGGTTTTAAAATTCTATTACAGTCTTCTAATTCCAATCATGAAATAATTTTCATGGTTGAACAAAAATATTATATATTCATTATAACTTATTTAATGTTCTGGATTTTTTTTACATGTGATATTCATTTTTAATCCAAAATTAGTTCACTATGATATAAAACATCCAATTAACCCAAACCATTATAATTAATATTTTATATAATAACTCATCTTCACTCCCATTAACCAAATGAATTTTATAAACTTTTATTACTATATATGTTATGAAATAAAATAAAACTACTATTTTGGATGACCATGTTGATTGAATAAGGTTCTCTTATGACTTCTCCATTCCTTAAGGATTTATGTTTTCAAAATCACAAACATTTTTCCTTATGTTTCATCTTACTTAAAAATTTGTCATTCTATTTTACTTATAGATTATTCATTCTGTTTTACATAGTGATTTGTCATTCTGATTTACCTACAGATTTTACATTCCATTTTACTAACAGATTTTTCATTCTGCTTTACGTACAAATTTGTCATTTTATTTTACATACAGATTGGTCATCTGGTTTTACTTATAGACTTTTCATTCCATTTTAATTACTGATTTGTAAATCTGTTTAACATACAGATTTGATAATCCATTTTACATACAGATTTTTCAGTCTTTTTTACATACCAAATTTTCATTCTGTTTATCTTATATATTTTTCCTTTCCTTTTAATTACATCTTTACCATTAAAGTGTACTGTTGATTCCAACATATTGTGTTAGTTAATCCTATTACATACAGTTTCTATGATACTAGTGAGTCATTGATACAATTTTTTAATACAGTTTTTAGATAAAAATATGTGATAGTATTTTCATTATTATGATACAATTTTAAATGATATCGATACCAGTTAAAATGTTTTAACTATTTTTGGATATTAGTAGTCAAAATAGTGTTACTGTTTTCTCAATCCAATTGTAAATTTCTTTAGAATCATTTTTCTTGATAATGTTAGAGTTGTTTAATGTATCTTTCAAATATTATCGGATTCTATGTTTTATTATAATTAACATTTATCTTAAACATAACATAATTTATTATACATGAAATGATGAAATACAATCTGTTATAAATAAACCATTTTTATTTTGAAATGTGTCTATGTCCCTCCGAAATTTATGGAATATTTGACTGTTGGAGTGGAGCCAACCGCTGATATGTTATTCTTATAAATATGAGTTAATTTCAATGATCTAAAGGAAAATTAAACATAGTGAATAGAAAAAGAAATCAATGTTTGTAATGTTATTTCTATAGAGAGATGATCTTATATCTCTAATTTCATCGTGAAGATATCATAAACAACCTGTTCCGGCATGAACAACTTAATCAGACTTTCTTTTTCATACACGGATTTTTTAATCGTGGGATTCCAGGGATGGAAGACATAGGTTCTGATTTCCATCAAAATCGACAGATTGTAGGGATAGAATAAAAAATACAGATCTTTAGATTGAGGTATTAACTAGGTTTGGGTAAGACAAGCCTTCATGAAAGTATAAATCATGTAACCATTATCCAAGGTTGTTGGATACCCTTTTATTTGGGTTAAAATAATCTTATTGTTACATGATTTCAATTTCAAGTTATTTTTATCCCGTTGAATTTCTTTTCACTTTTTAAAATATAGAATGTATAACATTATAATGCTCTCTAATTCCATTACTATGCTAATATAAAATATTCTATACACTTTAAGGTAGAATATTTCTTTTAAGAAAATACTTTTTAGGTTTTTATCATAAGGTTATTAATTTTAAGTTGTTTTTAGAGGGCTAATGAATATTTTCATAACATTCTTCAAATAAGTTTTCATAAGGTTAAAATGTATCCTTAAGAAACTGATTCTCATAAGGATAAAAAACATCCCTTAAGAATGTTCTTCACCAACATTAAAGGACCCAAATAAAATTTTAAAGTATACAATTCACCCCCTCTTGTATTTGGAGCATCTCATTATACTATTTGATCCAACAATTGGTATTAAAAAAGGTCTTTGAAATACATATATTCACATATAAGTTTTCTTGTTGATGATTTTATTATTCTAAACTATTTCTGGCTTAATTTTTTTTTAAAATTTTTCTACTAACATATTTTGTCAAAATAAATTTTCTTTTAGTATGGAAGGCATTCATGATGGATCTTTAGATAATCACAATCCTTCTATAACACTAATATTCTTTAGATTTGACTCTGTGAACTAGAGAGACCAATGAAGAACTTTTTGATAAACACAGGTTTCGACAACTACATTATGTTATCTAGAGATTATAATATTCTTGATAAGGAATTTATACTCATCACTAATTTAGAAAAGGTGGGATATCAGTGAACATTATGGTATATAATATGTTTTTTTGTTCCATGACTAGAAATATATATTGTTAAATTTTTTCTTGTGAAGCTAAAAATAGCATTTTTATGAAGTTTGAAGTAACTCACATTGTTACTTCTAAATTCATTAAAACTAGAAGAGACATGCTCAGAGCAGAGTATCATGGGTTTTTTGTCATGGAGAACCCATATGTAAGGTTCATCAAATATTTATGACTATTGTGAACAGCTTATAATATATTAGTGAGAATGGTTTAGATGATGATATTCTTGTAGAAAATATTATAGAAATTATTCATAGCGAATGGGAATCCAAGAGGACAACTATAGATGAGAATATGAATGTAACTCAGATTTCTCTTGATGAGTTGTTTGGAACTCTACTTCAAAATGAAACCAGAATGATGAGAGATGCTGGTAATATTATGATGAATAATTGAAATGGAGTTGTTTATTTTATAGCTAATTCAAATCATATGAAATCCAAGACTCCTATGAGAGTTACTAGATCTAAAACTAAGAAGGTTGTTATTAAATCTGAATCAAGTGAAAGTAAAGCTAAAGAAAACGTGATAAACATTCATCCATAGAGGATGATAAATATTGTTTGGTAGATGAACTTTTAATATAGATACAATAAGAATGATGGAAATGAAAATAATGATGGAGAAGTTACATGTTATTAATGCATAAGAACCACTCATATTAGAACATATTGTTCCTATATTAAGAGAGGACAAAAGAGAGACCACAATTTTGAGAGGAACAAGAAGAAGTTATATAGATCAATGCAAAATAATGTCTTGAATGCCAATGAATCTTTGAGGGAAAGTGATGTAGACTCTTTTGAAGACTCTTCATAATATGAATCTTCTATGAAAAAAATATTGTTCTATTATCCAGAAATCCATTTCAAAATCATTGTCTTGTGGCTATGTTATGAACCATTGAATCCATAACGAATATATCATTAAGTGAAAATTATCTTGATAAAAGTTTTTCTTCAAACAAAGAATCATCTTCATTAGACAATGATAATGATATACCTTTTTATGAAGATGTTTTTATGTTTTATATATTTCTTTAAATATAAAATTGTAATGTTTATAAGAAACTTGAAAAATAATATTCAGGATAATTTATTTTTACAAATGAAATTTAGAATCATACCATTGGTTTTGATAATAAAAATGATGTTTTAGAAAAATTTCCATGAAACATGAGGATGTTAATTCTGAGATGGATAATCTTTTTATGGATCTTAAAATTTTGTTTCTGGAAAATGATGCTTTTGAGAAAAAACGTAACTCTAAATATATTATCCTAGAGGATTAGAATTAATCTGAAGAATAATGTATGAAATATTTTCCTTGAAGAAACATCATGCAAATTTTATTTCAGCTAAAGAAAAATTTGACAAGATGTATTCTCATATCAGAACTCATGGTAATAATCAGGGATTGGGTTATTCACATAAAAAAATTTTGAAACAATTATTTTGTTCTTTCAAGAACCCCCTTTAGCAATAAATGTCAATGTGGTTGGAATTGGAAAAAGAACTATTATTTAAATAATTTACAATCCCTTGGGGTTCCTAAGGATTAATTTTCTAAACAAACATGGATACCCAAGATTTTATTATCTAACAATTCTGGATCAAAGAAATTTTGGATTCATAAAACCCAACTCTTACTTTTTTAAGACATTGAATGAAGTGCCAACAACATATGGTACATGAATAGTAAATGTTCCCGACACATTACTGGTAAAAAAGATTATTTCAAAAATATTTTATAGACTAACGGTAGAAAAGTATAATTTGGAGATAACTCTCCAGAAGATATTATCGGTATATGTAACATTGTTCTTCTTGGTAAAATTATTTTTTCATATGAAAATTTTTTAATGTTGATAACAAAACATCATTAACATAATTCAATTATATAATGAAGGTTACATAGTGAATTTTTGAAATGATAAATGTTTAGTTCACAATTCAAAGGATGAGTTTATTCTTTCTGCCCTTGGGCATGAGAATGTGTACACCTTAATCATAGAAGTACATAGAAGTCATGACCTACCTTTCCTTAGTGCCATTTAAGATCAATCCTTCCATTGGCATAGAAGAATATGACACTGTAATTTAAACAATCTTAGTAATTTTTTTTAATAAATGACTTTTTAAGGACCTTCTAGATCTTTGGTTTGATACTTCAAAAGTTTTTTATCCTTGAAAATATGGAAAGAAACATAAATCTTGCTTTAAATATATAAGTGATGTTTCAACTTCTAACACCTTATAGATGGTGCAAATGGATTTATTTAATACAACACAAAATGTATTTATTGAAGGAAAATATAATCTATTTGTCCTAGTTGATGACTACAAGAGATTTAATGGGGTTTATTTTCTTGCAAATAAATTTGAAGGTTTTTTTTATTTCATAATCATTAGAGCTAAAGTTAAAAATTATAAGAACCTACCACTGATAACAATTCATAGTGATCATGGTGATGAATTTTAAAATTTAGACATGGAAACATTTTGTAGTAAGAATGGTATTGCTCAAAACATTTCAGCTCCAAGAACTCATCAACAAAATGGTTTTCCCAAAATAAGAAATTGTATTCTTCAAGTGATGAGTAGAACCATGTTGAGTGAATTTTCTATTGCTAATAATTTTTGGGAAGAAGCTGTATGTAATTCCTGTTATTCTATAAATCGATATTTAATAATACATTTTCTTAATAAAAATCCTTTTGAGTTATGAAATGGACAAAATCCAAAAGTTTCTTACTTTAATGATTTTGGCTATATAGTATTTATCTTGAATACTAATGATAACATACATAAATTTGCACCTAAATCTGATGAAATAATTTTCATAGGTTACACTACTAAATTTAAGTCATATAGAGTTTTTAATATCAGCTCTTGTACTATGGAAGAAAAAGTACAAGTAAATTTTTATGAAACTGGTCCTTTTTATTTCAAACAACCAGAAATTATATCTGATATTTTTTTTAAAAATGATCACCAACCTCAGATTGAAGATCATCCAGTTAAATAAAATGATCAAGAAAATATTTCTGAGAAATTTACTCCTGAAAATTTTCTACCTGAGGTTGATGAACAAGTTTTACAAAACCCATGTGAGTTGTTTATTAGGAACCATCCCGGTGATAATATCATTGAAAATTTTAATCAACAAGTAAGAACTAGAAGTTCCTTAAAGAATGAAATTTAACATATTTATTGTTTTCTTTATTTGAAACAAATAATCATGATAAATCCTTGGGTAATAATATTGGAAAAGGTCCAGGCATGATGATCTCAATGTATTAGTAATGAATCAGGTTTGGAACATGGTCGAAAAACTATGGAATTTCCTTTTATCAGTGTAAAATGGGTTATTAGAAATAAATGTGAGGAAAATGAAATTATTGTTATAAATAATTAAAGATTATTTTCCAAAGGGTATAACCAACAGGAAGACATAGACTATGATGAAACCAATTATCTAGTTGAAAGACATGAATCTATCTATATTATTTTATCCTTTGAAGTTTATCTAATTTTAAATATTATAAAAGGGATGTGAAGTGTGCTTTCCTCAACTGTTATGTATAAGAAGGGTTCTATGTAAATCAAAACCATGTATTTAAAGATAAAAAATATCTGAATATTGTTTACAATATTAACAAAGTATTATATGGACATAAATAAACCCTAGTGATTGGTATGATATACTTAAATGTTTTTTTCTTAAAAATAACTATGTTAAGGTAACCACTAATCCAACCCTTTTCATTGTGAATGTTAATAAAAATGTTTTGATTGTTCAAATTTACGTTTATGCCATCATATTCAGAACAACATAGCAATCCTTATGTAACACCCCGAGCTTCCACGATACGCTTCTCATTCAATAATGCAATAGCTTGCATTGTACGAAACATCGAGTTCTAAAACACCGTGACTAATCAAAGTAGCCATTATGAATAGTAATATCCACTTTTTAAAATTATATAAATTTTATATTTCAAAATGGACTTAATTTTTGTATTCGTAATATCGGAATTATCCAAAGTTGAATTTTTTGTAATTTTCTGAGAACTTCCAATTTTTTATGAATAGTGAAAATTACATAAAACAACTTTTTTAATCAAAATAATTTGTAGTGATAAGTTATACTATTGAGTGGTTTTAATGTATAATTAGAATATATTTTTACCATTTTATCCAATGGTGTTCATTAGAATTAATTTAACATTGAAATTGGACATAAACAATTGCCAATCTTTTGATATAAATTATTTCTTAAAAACACGCTATTTGTTGTGACAGCGAGAATTAATTATAAAATTAATTAATTCAACATATATGTTTGGAATTTTGTAAAATAGACATAATTTTTGAATTTGGAATATCAATTATAGATTAGGGTGAAAGTTTGACATTGTTATGAAAAACATCATTTTTTGATGAATAGTGAAACCACTAAGTGGTAGTTAAATAACTAATTTTTCGTTTAAATGAAATATTACCACTTCTGTGATTTGATTTTCAAAAATCCGACATACATGGTTGTCATTAAGAAGTAAAATGTGGTTCAATGAGATTAGAATAATTTTTTGTGAATAGTAACTTTTAAGTTCTTAATCGCGATTAGAGGTAATTAGTGTAGTTTAAGGTAAAAATAATGTTTTAATAATATGAGATGAGCTTGACACTTGTCCTAATTCTATTTGATGAGTCATGGCCGACCAAGACAACCCATGGGTCAACATGGGGACCCCATTTAGCCACTTTGGTTGGAAAATGACATTAATATATATTTATTTAATGTTAAAATTAAATTGACACAAACATGAGTTGTTTTACTAAAATAGTTTTTATGTGGGGTTACACAAGTCCAAATTTTGATTATAAATATTCATTAGAAATCTAGAAATATTTCCTACATAATAGTATTTTTTTAAAATTTTTAGACATTAAATAAGTTAAATTATTTATGACATCATGATGATGCAGCGATGACCTCATTATTTAACGATTTAAATAAAATTGAAAGATAATGTAAAATCCAAAGTGTAAACTTGTAAAAAACCTATTGGATGAGTAGATTTCGAACCCTTATCATCTTATCCTCGAATTATATAAGTGTGGGACCTCTAAAATCCGATACTCATTTTATAATAAAGTGACTTTTCAATCTTTCCAAAAGAGCCCCTCCTCTCCACTTATAAAAGGCCCCCACCTCTCCCACCTTATTCACACCTTCAAGCCATTTGGCTCGGACAACCTCTGGCCAAATACTCTCCCAACATCACCCTCTTACTCGTAGAAGCCTCACTTTGTGAATAACTCTTCCCAAGGAAGCCTTTGGCTCAAATAAAAAAGAGTTACCCGATTTTGAGGTAATGTCTTCTCTAATGTTGTTTTGTTTTATTTTTCTTCTCCAATCCCCTAAACTCTTTTTATTAATTTCTTTTGTAACAACACCAGTATCCTCAATATACTAGGATGTCTTTATTAGATGTATTCGAGCTACACTTACACACACCTACATCTAATGGTTAAAGAACATACGGTTTCTGTGGATGGCGAATTTCTGCCTCACGAAACGATGATTGTTCAACACTCATATAACACCTTCAAATGTGGACATTAATATGTCACTATTTTTATATATGATATATAATATGTTTATGTTTTACTTATGCTTCTGTATTTCTCATTTATGGCATACTTTATGATTTCCATTATGAGTAAAACGCGATAATTTCATTTTAGGAAGTGCGGACTACCGCCCCTCAAAGTTATTTGAATCGTTAATGCCATATGTGGGATGTATAATGGATGGATTAAATGGTATTATACACTATATTATACTGGAATTATATTATACATTTATATCATTATGATTTTGTTCCATTAAATATGAAATTGAAATGAAAGTAGCGTTCATGCGTACGTACGGCTTACCGTCTCCATGAACGGTGCATTTCATTTATTACATATAAATGTTACGTAATATTATAAATGAATGTGTATACTGGATATATAAGATATATATTACATCTAAATCATGAATATAATTCTGGATATAATGGATATTTCACCACATGAACAACTTGTAATTATAAGAGGTTTATTTTTGACTCAAGTACCAAAGATCGACAAAACGACCGTTATTAACTTAAATAATTAAATAATGTTCATAACATGGTAATAAGTGATATAAATGGAATAATGAACATGAAAAAGGTTCTTAAGTAAATATAAATTAACTCTAGTTTATTATTCAGGAGGTTAAAGAACGGTCGAGTCAGGACAAGACGCAAGGTAAGGGAATTTCTTAACCCAACTTCCATTCTTTGGGTTAATCTCCTACTTTCAAATTATGTCATGATATTATTATGTATTATTTTGTATTTTTTCTTTCTTTATGTGTACCTATAGTGAATACACAAAATATATATATTTTATTTTAAAAAATGATCTTTGTAAGGACTTCGTCTCAATCTCCTTTCATTGAGGCATATTTGGTTTTATACCAAAATTTCTTTTATACGGTGTATAAACCCCTTTGACTTTTACGTATATTCAAAGGGAATATTTTTTTATACGAAGCGTTTACTAAACGAAAAAAGGGAATGTTTTTGTCGTACATATGCGGCGACAACGACTTCTCCACTGTCGTGACCACTATTTGAGTTTCGGCTTCCCCTATAAGCCATACCCTGTTTTTTAATGAAAAATAAATACCATGTTATACTTTTCTTTTATTTTGGTATTGAAAATGGTTTTGAAAGTGTTTTTATTATATCAATGTGTTGTATTGATATCTTGTGATTGAAATGTGGAAATGTTATGTTTCCTTTATGCATGTTTTATGTGATACGATTATGTTATGGTTTATGATATGTTTAAACCTATTCATATGAGGAATGCATTGGACTTAATAAGTGACGGGTGGAGCCCGCTATAGCTCCTCGATGCATCGGTAGGTCTCATGAGACAACTAGAAGTGTAATTGTACGAGGCCCTTTCCCAATTTGATTTATGGTTTTGGCCGAGGCCTTAATCATTTTAGACATCTTGGTCGAGGCCTTGACAAAATGTTTCAGAATGTCTGGCATTATACATTCCCTCATTATGAAAGTGGTTATTGATATTTCATGTGATTATTCGACGAGTAGAATATCCATGTGAGTATGTAAATGGCATTATTTCAGTTTACTTTTGCCATATTATGCTAAAGTTCAAGTTTAAAAGGCTTTTGTTTTAGTTATACATTGCCTTAAATGATAATGTTTATTTATGAAAGCTTCCGCTATATTGTTATCCTTACTGAGCATCTGAGCTCACCCCTTTCAATGTTTTAATATTTTCCAGGATGTGAGGGAGGATTTTATGAATGACCTGCAGGGATAGTCCGAAGAGGATAGAAGTGTGGAATATGGAGACTATGTTATTATTGTTTTTCACTTTGTGATGTAATGTAACATTTATGAATGTATCTAGTGTTTCCAAGGCTACTAAACTAATCGGTCTTTCGAGACTTGATCTTTTGTGATCATGCCAATGTTACGAAGTAATGCACCGACTCTGGGTAGCTGGGGTCGGGGCGTTACAGTTGGTATCAGAGGCAGTTTAGTACTAACCTTGGAAGCTAGATTTAGATAAACTCTGATTAGAGAACATATCCCAAAGATAGACTTTGAGGATTAGTATAGAAGAACTTCCTAGAATTTTGTTTTTGTAAAGATTTTGTGAGTTTTCCGAGCAATACATCCCTGTATGGATACGAGCAGGTAGAGGCGGCTTTGGCACAGATGTACCTAGGGGTAAAACCCGAAAACACCGCTTTGAGCTAGACTCGAACGGGAACTGGTGCACGACAACGGGCCTTGCTGTACTCTTGGTTACGACACTCCCGGGGGATATGCTTAAGATAATTCTCATTTTCTTTAGAAACCACTATGAAGGGATATGAGTATATACTTCCTCAAAGAAAACATCTTTATGGATTATATCCATAAATAGTTCAATTTATGTTATGTATTTTACAAGTATGGAATTATGTATTTTGATTCATAAACTAATCTAGTTTATTCCATTTTTTAGAAATGGCGCCTAGTGGAAGGAATGGAAACCGTATCAATGCATGCACTCCGTGTAGGGATTTCCCTCCTGCTCAAGATAATTATTGTGTATTTGAAGATACAAATGGTGCTGATCAACTTATTACCGTACTGGGACAACTCACTCAGGTTATGAATAATAACCTTACTCGTATGGAGCACCCTGATCCACAATGTGGAGGATCAATTCTAGACCGTTTCATGAGGCAACAACCACCAACCTTCAATGGGAGTACAAATCCTATAGTAGCTGAGCAATGGATAAATTCCTTAGAGAAAATATTTCATGCCTTGGGGGCTAGTGAAAGGGAGAATGTTGTCATGGCAGTTTACTGCCTCACTGGAGATGCCGATCAATGGTGGTCACTAATTCAAAACACAAAGGAGGATGATGAATTAACAAACATGGAATGGCAGGAGTTCAAAGAGATGTTCATAGAAAAATACTTTCCTCGAGACCATAGAGCAGATATGGAAAGACAATTTTTGAGTCTTAGACAAAAGGAGGATGAGAATGTCGCAAAGTATGAGGCCAACTTTACAAGGTTAGCGAGGTATGCTACGGATTATATACGTAACCCAAGAGGTAATATTGATCGTTTCATTGATAGGTTAAAACCATTTCTCCGTCGAGCTTTAGTATCACAATCCTTCTCATCATACAAAGATATTGTCTCGTGTGCTATCAAGACAGAAAAGGAATTCTCTAAGTCTTATGACAACAAAGTAAAGCAAGAGAATAAGAGAACGGTGGAACAAGAGACAGATAAAGGGAAAAAGGGAAAGAAGGATTTTACATTATGTGATAATTATGGGAATAATCACACTGGTACGTGCCTAAAAGGAATGGGAGTTTGTTATAAATGTGGAGAAAAGGGTCACCAGGCTCGTGATTGCAAGGGAAAGAAAGAGGCTGTCAAAGTTGAATGCTACAATTGTAGGGAAATGGGTCATTATGCAAATGAATGTCCTAAGAATCCGGGAAACTTACCTCAAAAAAGGCCAAGGGATCAAGGTCAATCTTATGCTGTGACTACAGTTGAAGCGGAATAATTAATGTATTGGTGCTTTTGGACTCATGGATTATATTCTGGTTATTAGAATAATGTGATATATATATAAGGATTGTACTGCATTACTTGTTGTTTCAGTAAGGTTTTAATATGATGAAGGTAATTATATTTTTAGTATGTTACAATAAGAGAAACTTTACTTTTTTTGGGGAATCTGATAAATTGATTTTGGAATTAAAAGACCTTTTAGAGAAAGTCTGGAAAGAGGTATTTTGGATAACTATAAAGGTTGGAGTGGATTAAGTTGATCTTTGGATAGTATTGTTTAAGGTTAAAACATTTCTGAAGATTATTTTTGGAATATTATGATACTATAGTTTTAGGAAAAGGACAACCTGCAGGGTGGGGCATAACCCGTCGCGTTGGACAAAGCTGCAGGAATCGAACCCACAACCATAGTGAGACAAGACTTTATTTCCTACCACTAGCCTACAGGAAGTCCCTGGTTATTACAAAATAGTTTTACTAATCTAAATGGTATGTGTTAACATTTGGAAACTTATACAATTAGGATAAATAGAATATTTTTGAGTTCCGTTACCATTTGGAGTAAAAGTTGGGTTTGTGGTAAAAATTTATTAACGAATGAAAGTATACATAACAAGTATGTATATTCCCTTACGTTCTTAGTAAATCTCCTAAATAAATTCCTCAACATTATAAAATGTAACTTAAAACAAAAATGTTGTCGGTTAACTTTTCCAACTGGGGATTCAATGAGCGTTTAACCAATCACAAGTTTGTGATTTTCTTATGGTTAAACTTTCTCCTAATCCTGTTTTCTATAACTCTCCATCGGACCTTGATGGTTTGTTTCTCCTCCATATCCTTATTTTCATAGAATCCTAGAATGGGCTATATCGGGTGACCTTTTTACTTATCTTGCTTTCTTTTAATGTTATATCTTTATTAACCTTATTTCTGAAGTAGGTTTTCCTCAAAGGTATTTTCTCTTTTCAACGTTTTAATTTCAAAGAAAAATTTCAAATTGCGAGGACGCAATTTATTGAAGGAGGGGAGAATGTAACACCCCGAGCATCCACGACACGCTTCTCATTCAATAATGCAATAGTTTGCATTGTACGCAACATCGAGTTCTAAAACACCGTGACTAATCAAAGTAGCCGTTATGAATAGTAATAACCACTTTTTAAAATTATAGAAATTTTATATTTCAAAATGGACTTCATTTTTGTATTCTTAATATCGAAATTATCCAAAGTTTATGTTTTTGTAATTTTCTGAGAACATCCAATTTTTTATGAATAGTGAAAATTACTTAAAACAACTTTTTTAATCAAACTAATTTGTAGTGATAAGTTATACTATTGAGTGGTTTTAATGTATAATTATAATATATTTTTACCATTTTATCCAATGGTGTTCATTAGAATTAATTTAACATTGAAATTGGAAATAAACAATTGTCAATCTTTTGATATAAATTATTTCTTAAATACACGCTATTTGTTGTGACAGCGAGAATTAATTATAAAATTAATTAATTCAACTTATATGTTTTTAATTTTGTAAAATAGACATCATTTTTGAATTTGGAATATCAATTATAGCCTAGGGTGAAAGTTTGACATTGTTCTGAAAAACTTCAATTTTTGATGAATAGTGAAACCACTAAGTGGTAGTTAAATAACTGATTTTTCGTTTAAATGAAATATTACCACTTCTGTGATTTGATTTTCAAAAATCCGACATACATTGTTGTCATTAAGAAGTAAAATGTGGTTCAATGAGATTAAAATAAGTTTTGGTGAATAGTAACTTTTATGTTCTTAATCGCGATTAGAGGTAATTAGTGTTGTTTAAGGTAAAAATAATGTTTTAATAATATGAGATGAGCTTGACACTTGTCCTACATCTATTAGATGAGTCATGTCCGACCAAGACAACCCATGGGTCAACTTGGGGACCCCATGGAGCCACTTTGGTTGGAAAATGACATTAATATATATTTATTTAATGGTAAAATTAAATTGACACAAACATGAGTTGTTTTACTAAAACAGTGTTTATGTGGGGTTAAAAGTCCAAATTTTGATTATAAATATTAATTATAAATCAAAAAATATTTCCTACATCATAGTATTTTTTTTATAATTTTTAGACCTTAAATAAATTAAATTATTTATGACATCATGATGATGCAGCGATGACCTCATTATTTAACGATTTAAATAAAATGGAAAGATAATGTAAAATCCAAAGCGTACACTTGTCAAAAACCTATTAGATGAGTAGATTTCAAACCCTTATCATCTTATCCTCGAATTATATAAGTGTGGGACCTCTAAAATCCGAAACTCATTTTATAATAAAGTGACTTTTCAGTCTTTCCAAAAGAGCCCCTCCTCTCCACTTATAAAAGGCCCCCACCTCTCCCAACTTATTCACACATTCAATCCATTTGGCTCGGTCAACCTCTGCCCAAATACTCTCCCAACATCCTCCTCTTACTCCTAGAAGCCTCACTTTGGGCAGAACTTTTCCCAATGAAGCCTTTGGCTCAAATCAAAAAGAGTTACCCGATTTTGAGGTAATGTCTTCTCTAATGTTGTTTTGTTTTATTTTTCTTCTCCAACCCCCTAAAATCTTTTTATTTATTTCTTTTGTAACAAAAACAGTATCCTCAATATACTAGGATGTTTTTATAAGAAGGATTCGAGCTACACTTACACACACCTACATCTAATAGTTAAATAACATACGGTTTCTGTGGATGGTGAATTTCTGCCTCACGAAACGATGATTGTTCAACACTCATATAACTCCTTCAAAGGTGGCCATTTAGATGTAACTATTTTTATATATGATATAAAATATGTTTATGTTTTACTTATGATTCTGTATTTCTCATTTATGGCATACTTTATGATTTCCATTATGAGTAAAACGCGATAATTTCATTTTAGAAAGTGCGGACTACCGCCCCCTCAAAGTGATTTGAATCGTTAATGCCATATGTGGGATGTATAAAGGATGGAGTAAATGGTATTATACACTATATTATACTGGAATTATATTATAAATTTATATCATTATGATTTTGTTCCATTAAATATGAAATTGAAATGAAAGTAGTGTTCATGCGTACGTACGGCTTACCGTCACCATGAACGGTGCATTTCATTTCTTACCTCTAAATGTTACATAATATTATAAATGAATGTGTATACTGGATATATAAGATATATATTACATCTAAATCATGAATATAATTCTGGATATAATGGATATTTTACCACATGAACAACTTGTAATTATAAGAGGTTTATTTTTGACTCAAGTACCAAAGATCGAGAAAATGACCGTTATTAACTTAAATAATTAAATAATGTTCATAACATGGTAATAAGTGATATAAATGGAATAATGAACATGAAAAAGGTTCTTATGTAAATATAAATTAAATCTAGTTTACTATTCAGGAGGTTAAAGAACGGTCAAGTCAGGACAAGACGCAAGGTAAGGGAATTTCTTAACCCAACTTCCATTTTTTGGGTTAATCTCCTACTTCCAAATTATGTCATGATATAATTATGTATTATTTTGTATTTTTTCTTTCTTTATGTGTACCTATAGTGAATAAACATAATATCTATATTTTATTTTAAAAATTGATCTTTGTAAGGACTTCTTCTCAATCTACTTTCATTGAGGCATATTTGGTTTTATACACAAATTTCTTTTATACGGTGTATAAACCCGTTTGACTTTTACGTATATTCAAAAGGAATCTTTTTTTATACGAAGCATTTACTAAACGACAAAAGGGAATGTTTTTGTCGTACATATGCGACGACAATGACTTCTCCGCTGTCGTGACCACTATTTGAGTTTCGGCCTCCTCTACAAGCCATACCCTGTTTTTTAATGAAAAATAAATACCATGTTATACTTTTCTTTTATTTTGGTATTGAAAATGGTTTTGAAAGCGTTTTTATTATATCAATGTGTTGTATTGATATCTTGTGATTGAAATGTGGAAATGTTATGTTTCCTTTATGCATGTTTTATGTGATACGATTATGTTATGGTTTATGATATGTTTAAACCTATTCATATGAGGAATGAATTGGACTTAATAAGTGACGGGTGGAGCCCGCTATAGCTCCTCGATGCATCGGTAGGTCTCATGAGACAACTAGAAGTGGAATTGGCCTAGGCCCTTTCCCAATTTGATTTATTCTTTTGGTTGAGGCGTTAATCATTTTAGACGTCTTGGCCGAGGCCTTGACAAAATGTTTCAGAATGTCTTGCATTATACATTCCCTCATTAAGAAAGTGGTTATTGATATTTCATGTGATTATTAGACTAGTAGAATATCCATGTGAGTAAGTAAATGGCATTATTTCAGTTTACTTTTGCCATATTTTTCTAATGGTCAAGTTTAAAAGGCTTTTGTTTTAGTTATACATTGCCTTAAATGTTAATGTTTATTTATGAAAGCTTCCGCTATATTGTTATCCTTACTGAGCATCTGAGCTCACCCCTTTCAATGTTTTAATATTTTCCAGGATGTGAGGGAGTATTTTATGAATGACCTGCAGGGATAGTCCGAAGAGGATTCAAGTGTGGACTATGGAGACTATGTTATTATAGTTTTTCACTTTGTGATGTAATGTAACATTTATGAATGTATCTAGTGTTTCCAAGGATACTAAACTAATCGGTCTTTCGAGACTTGATCTTTTTTGATCATGCCAATGTTACGAAGTAATGCACCGACTCTGGGTAGCTGGGGTCAGGGCATTACACCTTAACTGATTCCTTTGATAATCTTATGAAATCTCAGTATAATATGATTATAATGGGTGAGTCAGCTTTTTTCCTAGGTTTTAAATTTTTTCAAAAAACAAAAGAATCTTATATATCCCAACATAAGTATATTAAATATCTTCTTATGATGTTTTGGTATGAAAACACTATGAGTATATTTTCTCCTATTAGATCCTCTAATACTATTGATATTGATGAAGCAATAATACCTATAGATCAATCATCTTATAGAGGAATGATCGTAAGTTTACTTTACTTAATAGGTAGTCGACTTGACTTAAGGTTTTTTGCAATCATATGTGAAAGATATCAATAAAATCATAATTAATCCCATTTCAAAGCAATGAAAATAATTTCCCACTCTTTAAAGGGATATTTAGTTTTGGGACTATTTTATTATTCAAGAAATGAGTTTGAACATAAGAGTTTTTTGGATGTGGACATTAGTGGTTTTAAAATGTATAACATCTGTACATCAAGAAATTTTCATTTCATAGGTGATTATTTAGTTTCTTGGTCTTTCAATTAACAAAATTCTGTATCACTTTCCACTACTGATGATAAATATATATCTGCTGGAAGTTTTTTTTCTCCAGTGTTGTGGATGAAACACAAACTCCTAAACAATGTTATGAGTTTTATTAAAATTCAAATAATGTGTCATAACACAAGCACCACTTACCTAAGTGAAAACCCTAAACACCACTCACATGCAAAGCATAGAGATATTAGACATAACTTTCTCAAGGATCACACACCTAAAAGAGATATAATTCTTAAATTCATCGAATCACAAGAACAACTCGTTGATATTTTTTCAAAAACTTTACCTTCTGATAGATTCGAATATATTAATTAAAATCAATACATGATATCTATAGGTTAATAATCCATATCTACATGTTGTTTAGATCATCTCCTATAATAAATTTACTCCTTATTTTAGGTGGAGTACATATGATTCCTTTTTTTCATTCTTTATATTTCTATATAAAAAATTATATTTCGTTATAAAAGTATTTCTTTGTCTAAATAATTTTGTTCACATAGAAAAATATCAGCATGAAAATTCTCGGAAGGAAAATTTTTGGAATGAATATTCTTAGAATGAAAATTCACAGAATGAAAATTATCAGAAAAAAATTATCGGAATAGAAATTAATGGAATCGAAAACATCCTAGAGATTTCTTATAATACTGATAAATTATTCAGAGTATCATAAATTATACAATTTATTATCTTTATTTTCTAATTTTTTGTATCAATTGTTGGTACTTCAAGTTGTTAAATTCCTTGTTTATCTAAGCTCAAAAGATCTGAATTCATATTTTATACCATCATCCTCAACCATCAGATCATCTCAAGTTATTTTAATCTATTTTATTATCTTATGGGAGATGAAAGTTCATTGTTATGTCTATATAAGGTTTGTTTCGTTTATAAGTGCCAAACTATCTTCTATAATATCTGTACAGAAGTTCTTTTTCCTTGAAATCCCACATTCAGATTCATTAGTTTCTTATACTCCTAATTTCTCATGAATCCTTAGTAGATCAGATACCAATTAGCACGAAAAAAACGACCAGTCAATCTTCAGTGTAATACTAGTATGACCTAATTTCTATACAACATATGACCCCCTCATATCTTTGGTTATAATAAATAATGAATGGGAATGTGTATGTGTGGCTTAGAAGAAAATTCATGATTTAGTTTACCCTGACCTAGTCATTCAATTCATTGAACCTGTTATTTTCTTTGAAAAGTATGGATGGGAATTGTTTATGTTTAAATGGTATGATATATCTTATAAAATTCCACGCAAGAAGGTAGAAAATGTTCTTAAGATACCTTATGAAGGGGTGGATATTCTATACTCCCACATACTTCCCTCAAAGGAATGTTTTTTTTTGAAATAGACAAGGCTCTATATTACCTTGGCCACAAGAATATTAAGAACCACATGCTTACTAATCATACACCAAATTACTAGTTGGTTGATCACTGGATGCAATTATTTGATTTTCCAAGGAAAGGTGAAAAGGACACTTTGAATATAAGTGATATCATTAGTTTAGACATTCATGTCAATGTAAGGAGGACCAACATGATTATGTACATATTTCTCCCCATTCATGAATTAAAAGGAAGAACCATCAGATCTATAATACTTATGTATCTGGAAAATATCTCCAAGATAATCATAATGTGCCTTCATGAGTTGAATGTACACTTTCAATCAATTTCTATGCCATTCAAGATTTTTTTTGCATAGCGATGATACTCTTAAGGGAATGAAGGAATATTTTTTTGCAGAAACCAAAAAATATTTTATGAAATGATTATCTAGATAAAGTTTGATGTTCCAGAATCATCAAAATCAGTTCCTAAGAAAAGGAAACATGATGAACCAAGATTACTTGCACCAGTTCCTGCAGAACTGATATCAAAAACTCCTACCTTAAAGAATCCAAAAACCAATTATAATGCAACTATTGCAGAGTGAAAAGAGATGGAAGCTACCAGAAAGCAGGTGACCCTTCATTTTGCTTAAACCCTACAGAAGCTAAGGCCTTAAAAATTATGCAAGATGAAAATCTAGATATTGAAAATAAATAGATGTTGTTAAAGAATAAATCTTTGGAAGCTCAAGTATGATGGTCTTTACTGAAACATATAGAAAAGAAATCTCAAGAATGACCAGAATCTCAAGTTATTCATAAGAAACTAGTTGTCCCTCTAGAAATATAGAATGCTAATAAAGTCTTAATTATTTAAAATCATGTTCAAGAAATGGAAGAGCATATCCTTAAAGAAGGATGTGATGATATTTTAAGGGATATAGAAGAGTAAAATGGAACACCATAGACTACAAAATATATTTCATAAGATAAAAATAGTGATGATGAATTTGAATTTGAATTTGATGAAGAAGTTGACGTTGAAGTGGAAGAAGAAGAGAAAGAAGAGGATAAACAACAATGTGATAAAGGTGAAGAAATCCAAGTGAAGAAGGACAAGAAGGAACTCAAGAAGAAGTGTTTCAAGGGGAAGAAGATGAACATGGAGATCATAATTTTATCCAAGTATCTGATGATCAAACCCCAGTAGAAAATTCCGATAAAGTCAAAAGTGTTATAGTTTCCTCGTCTGATAATGAAATGCCATAGAAGACTTATAAAAGGAAAAATAAACCAGATTCCATAACTACTAGAGGATATATGAAAGGAAAATATGATTTAGACTCAGAATCCTCATCTGTTGTAGATAATGACTTTGTAAAACTGTATATAAGGATGTTGGTTATCACAATTCTGGTTCTTAAAAATATGGATGCCCAGATTCAAATGATGCAAGTAAAACGGAATCAAAAGATGGAATCTACTAATATGTTTATGGACATGGTGGATAAGCAGGAAGAATATTTTAACAATAATTTGATTGATTATAAATATAAAAAGGTGACTTTCAAAAAAGCCTTTAGCTGCACCAAAACCATTAATGAAGAGCATAAATTGTTAAGTGACCTCATGGATTCAACAAATGGAGCTTTAAATACATCTGAATCTGAGTTTGACAAAGTCGTAGCATCCATTTATGATAATGTAAGCTATCTCAATTCCATTCCTCAGTATGTATGTAGTAAAAAAGAATTTAGATATAAATTATTGAAAAGGATAGTGTTCAATAGGAGTTAATTAAAAATAAATATGATAGAGTCAATGCTAAAAAAGTATCATGTCCTTAGAAAAGAACTAGTATTAGGAGATTTTTTTGAAAAATCTTCTAGAATATCATTAGGAAGGGAATAAACGTAAATCATTGATAATGAAAATGATGTCTAAGAAGAACAAGGATGGATGATTTTTTTTACATTCTAATGTTTTTTTGGAATTTGAACATCATATACTAAATTTCATTCAGAATTATCTATCATATCATTATTTTTTTTTCACATGTATGTTTCCTTAACATTACTGGTATAACATATACATCTCCATTCATTTTTTAAAATCACAATGGGAGAGAATTTATTTGAAGGATGAATTTAATGACGACTCCAAAGGGGGATAATCTATTAAAGAGGAGAATGTAAAGAATGAATAATTCATATATAAGATGGTGCTTCTTTAAGATGAAAAGTTTATATTAGGGGGAGATATTTCCTTATGAAAGAAAAATGGAAACTAAAGATCATGAAAATGATCCTTGGGAAACATAAACTAAGGGGGAGATAGTCGTATTCATCCTACATTTCTTTCAAAGGTTGAGATAAGATTTTCTTTCTTATTTTTTAAGCCAATATATTATTCTTTATCAATGTTATTGTGCTCTCCAAAAAGGAGGAGATTGATGAATTAATAAGGATCTCTTATTACATCTACATTCCTTATGGATTTATGTTTTTAAAATAACAAACTCTTTTCTTTATGTTTCATTTTACATACAGATTTTTCATTCAATTTTACTTATAGATGTGTCATTACTTTTTATGTGCAGATTTTTCACTAGATTTTATGTATAGATTTTTCAGTCTATTTTACTTATATATTTTTCATTATGTTTATCTTACATATTTTTCACTTCATTTTACTTATATATTTTTCATTCTTTTTTACATATAGATTTTCCTTTATATTTTACTTACTGATTTTTCAGTCTGTTTTACTTAAAGATTTTTTATTTAGTTTTACTATTATATTTTTCATTACATTTTACATACATCATTATCATTACTGTTTAATTAAGATTATGACATAATGTTTTACATATGACTATGACATATCGTTTCAGGGATACTGGTGAATCATTGTTACTATTAATGTATTATCATTGACACATAAAAATATGTCATACTATTTTCATTATAATTATATATTTTTTCATGATACTTATACCGATAAAAATTTCATACCATTTTTATTATACGAGTACCCAAAATAGTGATACTTTTTTCTCAATCAGATTATTATTTTATTAAAAATATTTTTTCTTGATAATGATAGAGTTGTTTAATGTATCATTCCAATATTATCATATTGTATGTTTTCATATACTTAACATTTATCTTAACATTAGCATCATTTCTTGTACATGAAATGATTTTGTATAATATGTTATAAACTAACCGTTTTCTATTGGACACGGGTCTAGGTTGCTCAACAATTTAATGAAAATTTGATAGTTAGAGTAGAGATGATCATTGAGAAGTTTTTGTTATAAATACGAGTTCATTTGAATGAGCTAAAAGACCATGATAAATGGTGAACAGAAAAATTGATCAATGTTTGTGAAGTGATTTCTAGAGAGATAGGCTCTTACAACTCTCAGTACATAATGTGGATGTCATGAACAACTTGTTAAGTCATGAACAACATGTTCAGACATGATTTGTGTATACTCTAGTCATGATGATCGTGGGATTCGAGGTTTGGAAGACAGAGGTTGCAATTTCAATTAAATTCTAGGTCTTGTGGGGATATCAAGACAGATACCAATCTCCATATTTAGGGATTATGAGGGATTGGGAAAAACAGACTTTCTTGAATGTTTAAATCAAGGAACCTTTATCCAATGATGTTAGATACAAATATCTTTGGGTCAAAAGAATCTTATTGTTACTTGTTTTCTATTTCATGTTCTTTTTATCCTACTGTATTTCTTTTAACTACGTTAAATATAGAAAGTAAAACCTTTTTATACTTTCTAATTGCTTTACTCTAATTATAATGAAGATTTTATACAATTTAAGGGAGAATATATCTTTTAAGAAAATCTTTCTTAGGTTTTTATTTTAAGGCTATTATGTATAAGAAAAATTTTCATTATGAGGCTTAGTGAAAATATTCTTAACATTGTTAAACTATGTTTTATTAATGTTAAAAGATAACCTAAAGAAACAGATTCTTTTACGGTTAATATAAATTCACTATGAAATTTAGTCACCAAATTAAAAGGTTCGAAAGTAAATTTTAAATTATACAATTCACCCTCTAATTTATTTTGAGAATTCAATTTTACTATTCAATATTACAATCTATTCTCATCTTAAATGTTTATCCTTACATGTATATAAGGAAACCGGTTAAGAATACCGTTGTAGAAAATTCAATCAAAAAATAAAATATAAACTCTTAAACCCATCAATAATTCTATTAATGAACCTAATAAGGCTATAATAATTCAATTTCATAAATAATAGATTTTAGAAATATTAACTAATGTATATAATGTGGTTATCCATGACACTATGATCATTTTAAGAACATAATCAGACTTAAGTTAAGGGTTTTATCTTCTCACATCCAATTTTGAGAGATATTATATATTAAAAACCATTTCTTATGTATGGTTTATGTATACTTAACATTGAGTATAATATCATGAATAAATTTATTTCAATTATATTAAACATATCACTTTACCATTATTAATTTTTTTTCATATAAATTTATTGTTAACAACGTGGTATGGATTTTCTACCTGAAACACCATTTTCATTCAAGTTTATCTTTTTCTCTACTAAACTCTATGAAATTATTATTTATTCTTATTTACACCTCATAAATTCTGTGTTAATGTTCTATATATTTTTACCAAAAATAATCCTTCTTTATTTTATAAGGAGTTAAATTTTTTAAAAGAATCTTTCAGAAATTCTGTTGAAATGCA
The DNA here is from genome assembly GCA_963277665.1 of Viscum album. Lineage (NCBI taxonomy): Eukaryota > Viridiplantae > Streptophyta > Magnoliopsida > Santalales > Viscaceae > Viscum > Viscum album. The sequence goes on from OY728138.1 coordinate 158,701,347, forward strand.
AGCCGGATTCAAGGAACTTCATGAATTCTTACCTATTTTTAAGTTCTCTCTATAATCTATTTAAATACATATTAATCTATCTAAAATCAATTAGTTTAACATGGAAAATATATTTTGGTTAATTTATGGTTTTATGAAAGAAAACAAGACTTTGCGCTTAAAAAGCTCTTTAATGAATTCCTTAAACCACACTAATTTTTTTTAATTCCAAAGCATCATTATAAAAACTTTTACATGATTAAACGTCATTGGGAAATATTTTATTCCTGAAATTTAATATTTATATCCTTACCATTTTCGTTTCTGGGATATACATGTTTAAATCCATATTAATTACAAATAAAAATTATTTTCCAAAGGAACTCTTCTTTCCAATGTAAAATAGAGTTCTCTCACCTCACATTAACATTTATGAGATATATTCCATGTTCATCCCTCATTTCTTGAATATTATATATTTAATTCCCCTTGGTATATCATATAAATATAATCCTTATTCTAATGATATTCTAATATATTTTGATTTGAATGTTTCATGGTTGTATGGGACACATTGGAATGATTAATTATTATTTCTTCGGAAATTTATCAATTGTATCCTTTAAATGTATCTCTATTTATTTCAACATACTTTGATAAATCTTTTATTTCATAGTGGTTTATATCTTATGAATTCATCTACACAATTTTTTAAGGGTTTTTTTATTTTGACTATGGATTTTCTATTTTGATACCATTCGCCACATTACACAGAATGGTTAGTGTTTATGTTTAATGATTGGAGAGAGTATGTACATTTCATATATTTGTTTCAATAAGAATTTATATGTTTATTATAATCACCCCATTAATATGAGTAATTAATTATTCTTAATATGTGATGGTTGGGGCCCATGATATCTCGTTGATGTATCAATAGGTCTCATGCAACAAACTACGATCTTGGCACGAGGCCTTGAAAAAATGGTTATTTTTGGTCATGGAACAAGGAAATGAATGTTAGGTTATGATGTCATGCATTACGTATTCTGTCATTATGAAACATGTAATTGAATGTCCAAGTGGTTATTAATCTACTATAACACCCATTATTGTGCTTCATTATGGAATTTTTTATTTATCTCTTATTCATTCTATAACATGTTGATGTTTAATTTCATTAGATACTGTTTTTAGTTTTTCATCATTCCTATTTTTTATGTTTATGAAATCTTCCACAAGATATCATACCATAACCATGTATTTCAAATGACCCCTTTATTATGATTATTTCTCAAGTTTATGAAGAAGAAAATTTTGAATAAGCATTCAAGGAAGAAGTTTATTTCATTTTATTTTGTATCTTGTTAAATTTTTCATTCCAAATGTTTTATTGATATCTTGAATGTAATAAGTATCGCAAGATTGATAAATTGATTGGTCCTTTGGGATTTGATTCCATGTAATCATGCAAATATAATTTAGTAATGCACCATCTTTGGGATTCTGGGGTTAGGTCATTTCAATAAATGTTAATCGTTATTAGTATAACCAAAACTACATTTTGGATTTTATAACATCTCAAGAGACATCATAATTAAATTATAAATAATATAATTATTTTATTCAATATATATTATTGATTTTTCATTTATAATAACTATTTAAAATAATTTAGGTTTCGTGTTATAAGAAAATATAAGTGTAATTGATGATTCGCGTAATTTTTAAATTTCTATTATATAATTATGTAAAATTGAATTTTTATTTTAAACCTATTAAGGATGATATTACCATTATTATATAATAATAGTGATATATGTGTTTATATAACATGTGTAATGGGGAATTTTCGAAACAAATATTATTTACTATTATTAAAATTAAAACATTATTATTATTATTATTAATTATATTAACATAAAATAAGGACAAAAACAACTTTCCCAGTCCACATCCAACCATCTGTATATTGGAGAAATCATCCCATATTTTTCATCAAACCCTTCTTCCATAGAGTTTCCCTCTAGATTCATCAATTGGTTCACAATTTTAGGTTTTCTATTCTCTTTCTTTTATTTATTCCTTTCCCCCTCATCATCTCTCACTCATAGTTTTCTATTGATTTTATGTTACTATAATATATTTTTTATCATTACATGGTGAAAAATAATATTTTCAATGTTCTATTGGTTCTAAATGGGATGATGCATCATTTTTAACACCCTTTCGTAACTATTTCATGAATGATAAAAAACATTTCATATTCCCAATAGTCTTTTCTTTATCACCAATTTTCACTACAATATTTTATATGATTGGGTTTTCTATAATCATTTAATATAAATATAATAGAAACCTAATAAAACCTAGTAGATATTTTATTTTTTTCTAATAATTTCATTGATATCATTATTTACATAAATAAGTTTTCATGGTTTTCCATGAGTTAATATTTTGTAAATCTATTTCACTCTTCAAAGAGTTTTAGTAAAATTACATAAGGGTCTATTTTGGTAAAAATGAATTTTATATAGAATATTTTGATTGGAATTATGTTAAAAATAAGGGTATTTCATATGTTGGGTTTTATATAGTAATAATTTCATGTAAATTTTTTATGGAATGCCTTGGAAACTAAATCAATATACAATGAACATTTTAGTAGTGTTCGAGACATGCTTCGATTATTAATAATTTTTTTTGATTTATAATGGAATATTTGGAGTTGTTCAGTATTTTTTATTTTTTATTAATCATTTCCCTTTATGGTATTACTAATATTTTATTGAATATGTATACTGTTATTATGTTATTGGATTTAATGAGTATATGAGCTGAGATATGTTACTTTAATTTGGATCATAGGGTACTAAGTGGTAAATCATGAATGATTTCTATATAAGACATTATTATGATTTGTCTCATTCCACTACTCTTTATGTTTCTCTACCTATGTAGTTTTTTTCTTAAATAGTAGGGGGTAAGTTAGGGTCTATGTTTTTCATGTTCATCATTGGCCTGTAGGTGCTCAATTAATGATGTATTAAGTTATCCTAGATATTATTGAGGTTTTTATCCCATGTGTTATGCTTTTATACAATGACTATCTTATATTTTGATTCCCATGTCAAACACTAGTTAGAACATGACATACTCTATGTTATACATTAACACTTAACCTATATCTACATTAAGATATATAGTGCATTACCATATGAATTACATTAAATTTATTTTAAATTTTTTATATTATTTTAGTTTTATTTACATTATTAATTAATTTTTATATATTCTTTTTTATTATCAAAATGACATAGTTTTGATAAAGGAGAATGATATGTGTTTATATCATTCACAAAAAAAAGTAATGATAGTATTTAATAATAAAATTAAATTATCATTATGGTTTTTTATTATAAAATTTGTAGTCAATGATTTATAGTGATATCCTATAGGGGTTTCACTAAAACTATTGCGGATAGGGATGTGATGATATGAAAAATCACCCCAACCAGCTCTAGATTCGGACAAAAGGGAATTCACAATATCAATGGGAAAGAAACTAATTCGTGGGAATTAACGAAAACATTATTGTGAATAGTGTCTCTATTTAATTGTATTTAATAACCCTGTATATTTATTACTGATAATAAAGAATGAACTATCCAAAATTTTGGAAACCATAAAAAATAAAATAAGGAAATATAGATAAGATAGGAAACAGAAATGTCATAACCAAAAAAAATATGATTTAACATATTTATATTATTATTCTTATATCCATAAAAAAAATCAAACTAAATAAACTAAAATATACTAGATAAGGGGAAGTATTATATGATATAAAAACATACCCAATATAAAATAAAAATCTATCCACCATAATAACACCCATATAAAAACCAATGTTAATAACTATATCTCAACTCACCGATTGATGTCCAAATAAATGAATGTAAAAATTAAATGAACCTGCAACCTTTATACCACATAATATATATACATATACATTTGAGTTAATGTATAGGGTGTTAGCTTACATGCATAGTAATATGTTACCCATGATTATATGAAATTCATTTTTTAGATTCTTGTTTTATATATAATAAATAGTAAGGTTTTATTTTTAACCAGGTAGAAAATAAATCTATATAATTACCGCATGTGAAATAATGAAAACTTCCATTTTCAATAAAAAATTATGTAAAACCTATAATTGTTTAGAAATATTTTAAATGTAAAATAATGGATTTCAATTTGATATAAAACAAGATGAAATAATTTCTTTTATTCATTTTGAAATATATTTCCAAAACCAACATTTATTAATTTGTAAAACCAAACACCACTATAAATTTGGATGTAAAATAAATTAGTAAAAACAATATAAAAGAGTACTATTTAACTAATAAAATATAAATGTATTCCACTAAACAACAAAGAATAAATTTATATAATAAATAAATAACATGAATCTCAAAAAACCACCAATCAAGATAATATGTCATTGGATACACACTATATACTAATTATAAATCCCATAGTTAATAATATTAGTAGTAATATAGAGGAAAAAATATTTAATAACATCACTATATAGTGGGGGTTCCATAATAATTACGCAACCTGTTAGTGAAACATGCATAACTAATGAGAATGGCCTCATGTCGATCTAGGTTTACCAACAATTTTATATGATTTACCCTATATTAACAACATTTAGTTGAAGAAATAAACCCAAAATATCCAGCATAAATTAAAATAGTAACCCTCACCTCACCTCAAACACAATTACACGGAGAAACAACTTATCATAAATTACAAAACATCCATATAATGATACAACACTTATAAAATGAAAATAGTAAATGGAACAAAATAGGGTCTCAAAATTGAAATAAACTTTTTTCCATATGGGTAAAATAGGGTTTTACTGAAACAATTACATGGAGTGATTATTAAGAGCACATCCATTGAAATACACTCAAAAAAATCATTTAAAAAATATTTTAAATCAATTTATTTTTCTTCAAACTAGAAAAAATAAAAAAAAATCTAAATATACTTCCTAACAAATTTAGAATAATAACTATGGTGTATATTTTTCATCAAAAGCATTTAATTTATGACCATGGAAATTTTAAAAAATTTTGGAATTTGGAAAATATTTAGTTCAATGGAAACAATTAAGATTCATAAGAAAATCCCATTATAAAATGTCGTGATTTCTATAGAAAATATCATTAATTTATTAAAAAAATAATATAAAAAAATAAGTTAATTAAAAAAAATATTTAAAATTCAAGCATTTAATGATAATTAAAATATTGGAATCTTATAGTAGCACCTTCGAAAAAATAATAATAAATGATTAAAAAATATATTCCTTCGATGGACATGACCAATGTTAGAAAAAACCTCCCTTTATAGGTCCAAAAACACTAAATCCATGTCATAGAACCAACCAAAAACACTAAATTCCCCATGCATAGTGACTTGGAGTTGTAGGGATAATTTTTAAACTAGTAGAAATATATGATAAAGGAAAAAAATTGATAATATAGAATGATATTAGAATAATACTTTGAAGAATCGTGAAATCTTAAAGGGAAGCCAATAATAGAAGGGGATGAAAGGGGTGTTCTCTTTAGTGTTCCTAGAAGGATTTCAATCACATAATTAGGGTTTATGAAAGAAAATATTATTTTAAGGTATGTAGGGGAAATGCATTAATTCCCCATTTCAAAAATAATATGCAACACATCTCAAATTATGTAACCCTGATGAATATTGAGAGGTGTGTCTTCTCGTGTAATCTGATGGGAATTCCCTCAAAGATATGGTGTAGTGTTTTTCAAGGTGGAAGGACGTATGATTCCAAGACAAATAGTGATGTACTATTTAACCCTCTAATATATAATATAGAGGCTTCTTTCATACACTCTACATCTCATAGCCATCCAATTTTCATTGTGGAACCTCCTCCATACCCCTAAAAACATATATCTGCCATTAATCACTATACTCACTAGAAATCCTCACAGAACACCCTTAACACAAATTAAAACCACCATACATGATGTTTTTTTATGAATTTCACTATAGATAACATTTATTAGGTAGACACATGGGATTTGAAGCTAGCAGTTCTTTGATGGTCTCTATCAGAACAACTTAGTATATGGGGATACCCTTACATAAAAGTAATCTACATAAGGGTAACATCAGTCACCTTTTTGTGGAAAAGACATCAATACAACTCGACATAACCATATGTGTTACACAATTTAATTCTCTTATATACAAATATATTCCCACCTAAAAGACTTGAAATCACATGAGAATAATTTATACAATGAAAAAATGTTAAATCACACCAAATTAAACAACTAAGACACATGAGATTAACGAACACCCTAGAAATTTTTTTGGTTTTTATTAGGATTCATTTCCACACATGATTTAATTTTTAAGAATCATCATTGGGATTGGTCTTAGTAGTGAATCATCCAATCAGATATGAAGTAATCGAGTTGATTTAGTATGAGGGGTCATGTGTCATGTGGTGTTTGTTTGGTTCCTATTTTCTTCTTATGTTACCTTATATCCCAATTTCCTAATTTTTGGGAAAGTTGATAATATTTTTGAGATATATATATATATATATAAGTGCATGTTGATATATTTATTCTTACTATATTTATCAGATTTATTATTTATTTTATATGGATAAATCATTCCCAGATTTTGTGTGATTAGCTTTAGAAGTTATTCTATCCTAGAGTGAAAAGGAAAACACATTATGTATATTTCATTCTCATTCAAGTATTCAGTATATTTATTTAGGATAGTATGTTACACATATGTTCATCATAAAAGACCCTCAAAGACAATCTATATCATATTCACGTAAGGTATAACCTTGCAGAAACAAGATGATAAATTGTTATTAAGGGGGAAAATAATCTCAATGAAATGAAAATATAAATAATTAAATAAATGAAATATTCTATTAAAAATAGATATTTCAACATATTATTTGAACAATGGAAAAATGGAATTTGGATTAGGGGACGAAGTAACTCAAAATTTTTTATATAATCAAACCATACTAAAAATCCCTCTATTAAAGAATATAGAACTAGTGAAAACAATATAAATATGATTATAATAAGATGGTATTATATATTATAATGAAGATAATAATATTCTTGAAGTAAAACTAAGATATTGTAAGGAAAATAATATTTTAAAATTATAGAATGGTTCATTAAATAACGATCACGATACATAAAATTCCAAAAATGTTAGTAATATTGAACCATAATACATGGGGAATATTATAAATATCAATTTAGTACTTAAATAAGGACATAAAATAATTCAAATTGTTAAAAAAATTATTATTTAGAATGTGGATTTTAGATCCTTAGGGTAAATAGTGGATGAAATTGAAAAAACCATGATAAAATAATAATTGTTTTCTTAAATTTTATCAATAATATTTAATAATGTTATAAATTAGAATATAATGTAATTTATTATATAAATAACTCTTAATATTGGATTATTAATCCATTAATCATTATCATATAAAATTAAGAGTATATATACTATGATTTATGCAATATGAAAAATGACAGGATTGTCGAAATTTTACCTAAAATAGGCAAATCACTAATTTTTACATCTATTGGTTGTATTGAAAATCATTGAAATACTATGATGTAGAAACCAAATAATATTTGAGTTAAGACATGTGTAAATACAAGGTGAATAAAGTTTTTACATGTAATGACACTATTGAAAACAATTAGTGGTGTTTAAATATCACTACTACTAAACTGAAGATTAATAGTGCTGGTATATATTAGCACTACAAAAATGTTATGATAAATGTATTCTTTATCTATGCTAATGAAATAACTGATAGATTTAACCATTTATCATCACATTTTATTGATGAAAACTTGATACTTTATCAACACATTATTTTTTGAAATGTGATATGGTACCATTTATCAACGCTTTTTTGTTATCAATGATAAAGGGTACCCATTTTCAGCACTTTTTTTGAACTGATAATGTTATGAATAATAAAAATTAAATAATTTAATAAAATAAAAAATTTATTTTATTAAAAAAATATTAAAAATTTTATTTTTTAAATAATAATTGATAAAAATGATTGAATTTATTATACATTATTAAATATTAAACAGGTTATTGATTATATAATTATGAAAATTAATGTTAATAAATTGTACATAATAAATATATAGATTTATATTAATGTATATAATTATGATTTATATATTACAATATATTTATGTACTTTATATTAAATATTAATATATTTAGTATAAAATGGGTTATAATAAAAAAATAATTTCAAATAAAAATATTGACTAATTATATAGTGCAATGGATATATAATTGATTGTGTCATTTTATTTTTCAATTTTACCTAGATCAAATGTCTGTTATATTGATCTCACATATACGTAATTAAATGAATTTTCTATACAATTCACACACACAAAGCTTATCAACTTTTTCTAAATTGTTATTGTTTAATTGTTATTTATTTATTCAAAATCAATCCTTTTTATAATATATTTATATACAAGAACATAAAATTAAAATTAAATATTATTTTATAAAAATATTTCTATAATTATAAAAATATATTTATAAAATTATAATAAATATATTTAAAAATGAATACATTTTTTTGTATTTATTTATATATATATATATTACATTATTAGGAATTTATACATTTACAATTTTTTATAATTATAATTATAAATACTTTATAAGTGATTAAGTAATTGGAACAGATAAAGGTTTGTATTTATTAGCAATTGTCTCATGCTGTTAATGTTTAGGATTTATTAGTGATAAAAAAGATATGATAAAATGAATGACTAATAGAACTAAATCATTAGCAATAATAAATATGGATTTTATCATCTCTTTTTTAGCATTGATAAAATGACACTTTATCTGCACTTATTTTTAGGTACTGATGAAAGTGTCACAATCTATTTTACAACCCTTAAAATTTTCCACCCTATTGTGATATTTGAATATTTCTATAGAATCCAACCCCTTTAGATTCTCCAACATGGTAAATCAATGCTTGAATCATAAAAATCGTCTCCCTTTAGTTTCACGAACATCGTCATATATTCGGTGTTTTGTTGTAGATAGGGTTCTTGAAGGGTATTTTCTACAACCATGTGAGGTAGGCCTTGAAATTTTCATTGTTTATTTTTTTTTCATTTTTGATTTCATGTTTGACTATGTCATGAGTTAATTTTGGTCTAGTCCTTATTTAAAATTTTTCTTTCTGATTGTGAACAAAATGATTGGTCTATGATCCATAGTTTGATTTACTACTGATTTGGATATCTTGTTTTTGTCTTTTTAAATTTCGGTTTTGAATCTTTTTTATTCACTATCTATATCCATACCCCATCCTTCTACACATGTTTAATTTCTAGGTTTAAATTTATATTGATAATTTTTTATTATAGTTCCAATTATTCCTTATCTATTTCTACATATATGTCTTGGTCATTAATCTCCATTCAAGACTTCAAATTCTTCTTAATACTTAAGTTATTATAATTATCGTTTCATTATTATTTTCAATGTACCATGTTCATTCCATGTATGTTTTAGGTATGGTTCTATAAAACATAATCAACAACATTCATTTTTTATTAATTTATGAAAAACATACGAGGCTTTATTAAAAATGGTTTAAATTGTCTTCATACCATTATAGAATTATAAATTATTTTCTTAATTGTAAATATCATGTTAAAAATAAATTACATTTTCATAGAAATTCATGATATAATTTAATTTCATCCTTCATGTGGGTGGTTAAATTTACTCGAAATAATAACATCTAATAATAAATGGGTGATAATTAATATGAAGTAAATTTTACGGTAATATATTTATTAATGAAGTTTAATAAATGATTTTTTAAAGTGGAATATTAGTATTAGGAATTGTTAGTTGATAAGGATAAATGAAAAATAAATATAACAAATTGTTAATTATATCAATAAAACAATATCATTTTGTAAAATATTTCTTCATATTAAATAATTTAGAACATCTTGTTTAGATGAGGACCTAATTTCTAATGGATTAATATTATAAATATTATTTGTAGCTTATATGGAGGGATCATAATTTTATTTTTTATTCTGAAAGGGGGTGGATGGGTTTTTATATAATTGAGGAATTTAATTTTGTTGAATACCCATTCCTTAATGTGTGATAAATAAAAATGTACATATCCTATAAATATAATATAAAAAATTTATTGATAGGTTTTATGAATTACCTATAAATATAAATGGAGATAATTCATCAAGAAAAATGAAATGGGGTTGAGTCATCCATAACATTATCCTATGAATGAATTCATAATATATCACTTTATATATTGATGTAATTCTTTTCTTGAATCGAATTACCCATTTTCATCAATATACTAAAATTATTTGAAACAATAAAATATTGTGTTTCTTTAATATAATTGTTTATGATATTCCCATTTGGTAATGAATATTATATATATATATATATATATATATATTGTCAAAAATTAATCTTTTATGAACCCAATACGATGGATATGAATCGAAAATGGATGCACGCTTAATGTTTGAAAAAAGATTATAAATATTGAGTTATATAGGTCATTATGTTTTCAAGAGAGAATAAAGGAAAAAATATTGAATCCTATGTTCATGTTTAAATACATTTTATTCAAAAAATTTGTTTGGAAGAGTTAGAAGAATATTAGTGTTTTCATTGAATAGACCAAATCTATAAATGTTGTACAAAACATGAAGAAGATTTAATGGGCAGACCTATGGAGATGATCTTGTTGTTTATGAATCATTTTACATGTATGCATTTTTAAATGATGATGGGGATCACCAGAAGATATGACATTGGGTATATAAGATAACCTTCATGTTTTTATAAAGTTGTTTGAGGAGTTAAGTTGTAGTTCCAATAAACAACTATTTATCAGTTGTTCTTATTCAATACATTTTAATCTATATTGGATATATGTAATTTATAAGATTGAAGTGGATGGAGTTACACCAACTATACAAAACAACTTTGTCTACTAAATGATATGCTACTAGAATAAAATGAACAACAATTCCAGACATATGACATCAGACGAATGTTCCATTCCATGGGAATGATCTCAGAAAAAAAATGGTATTAAAAATGATTATATATTCTTTCCAAAGGAACATGAATCACTCATAAAATGACCTAAGTGTGGAATGAATCGATATAACAAAAATGAATAAATACATAAAAATATATATTGTACTTTTTAATCATTCCATGGTTTAGAAGAATATATAGAAGTCAGGAAACCGAAAGACAATTAACATGGAAAACATATACAATAATTAAGGATGGGAACCAAAATCATCTAGAAGATTATCCTCAGTGGAAGAAAAGTTATTTTGAGTTTCCTAAATTTTGAAATTAGTTGAGAAACTTGTGCCTTGAATTATCTATAAATGCAATATATCTTTTTGGTGTACAAAGTAGTACTCATAGTATATTTCCTCTCATGTTTGTAAATTATAACTTCCCTCCATAATTATTCATGAAGTGCCAATACAATATATTTTATATTCTTATATCTAGAACAATGAAACTCAGTATTGATGTTGATGTCGATTTGGCTCTATTGATCATAGATCAGTAATTGATTTGGGATAAATTTGTTACAGTGTATGAAGATCGTAGAAGTGAATAATCCACATTGAGGGCCATGTGGTACATAATGATAAATTACATTCCCTCTATTGAAAATTTACCATTCTATATCATTAAAGGATTATTGGGATATTCCATTTCTGAAAAATACACAGACCTTTATTAGTTGAAACATTCCTCAAATACATTGTTTTTAAAATATCATATAGTATTGCCTCACCGAAAAAAATATTGATCATGGAAAAAAATTCAATGGAAATATTTAACAAGTTTAAACATAGCCTCGAGAAAAGGGTGATCAAATATAAAATAAAGTAAAACAACATTGACACAATTTTCGTTCAACTATTTTAGAAAACAGAACAAAATAAGGATGGAAGAAGAGATCAATTTTCATTGAATTACCAAATTAGAATTTTTCGTGTGACAGAATTTTTATTTATGTCATGAATTTAGAAAAATTTATTTGAAAGTGTAATTTTTAATGTTTCTAAATGTTTCTAGTAAATGAAAGATGGTATCAAGGCTAGGATGGACTTGATTTAAATGGGGATAGAGGAAGAGTAAGAACTGGTGAAGGGTAAGAGGTGGACTTTCCATACATCGGTAGCTTACCCTTTATCAATATAGGAAAGATATAAATTTCTTATTTTCATTACTATTGTAAATGTTTTACAAGGATATTCATAAATTACAATGCCTATCATGTTAATGACTAATTTGAAGTTACAATGACTAAAATTACACGATTGTCATGTTTTGATGGAATATTTTATGCCTGTTTTTTCCTGTAGCAGTATGCCTCAAAATGTATGGCATACATTAACCCGACTCTACATCATTTTCATATCCATATCCAGTAATGTTGTATACCCAATGCTATTCACATATATAAAACGATATTGCAGTCATATTATGTGAATTACAGATGTTCTCCCCACAATAAATCTTTGATATAATGGTCCAACTGATGGTTCACATGGGTAGAGAAGTTCAATTATGTGGACCTATAATTTTAAAATGGATTTAACCGATTGAAATGTATATGAAGATTTAGAAATGGTATGTCAAGAATGAAAGTCCTCCAGAAGTTTATATTACAGAATGATATATTATTGAAGAACTTATGGAATCCTGTACTGATAACCTAAATGATGTTGAAGGAATCAGTCCCCCAATGTCTTGTTATAGTGAATGTTTTTTGAGTGAATGGATTTCTAGACGATATGTTGTTACAATTACTTTGATATAGAGGGAGTGAGAGAACCGTTACATATTGAATAATAGTGAAGACATTGATCCAAACATTGAATCCAAAAATGAAATTCTTATAGATTTGAATCCATAACAGGTTGAAGAATGGATATCAAATATACATAATCAAATATTTATATGATGGTTTAGAGATCATATTTATAAGGAGTTATTTGAACATCTGAATTCAATTTCTTAGCAACATCAATAAATAACCGGAGGACTGAACGTTGATGTTATATCTTACACTACTTTTGTAGGTCTATTTTAATATATTATATTTTCCTCATAATATTATATATTCTCTACTACATTTACATAATATAAATTAAATGTTTGACTACTAATATAGAAAATTTCTTTTACCCATGATGATGTTACTAATCCATCATAAGAACAAACTATAATGAATGAAACCCTTTGGAAGCATGTAAAGGTAATGTTGGGATATAATTTAAATATTTTACGAAAAATATAAAATGAATCATTGATTTAATTTTCATTATTTCGTATAGAGTAAATTTATTTTAGAATATTTTTTCAATTTTTATTCTTTTGATTGAAGAGAAATGATGTAACCTATACTCAATAAAAGAGGTAGTCATGAATTTTTCACCCTGAAATCATTTCCCATTGAATTAATGTATTTTTTCATATTTATTTTTAATATATTTATTTTTATTTTTATTCAAATACGATTTTTTTTCTTCAATAAGATATTTTTTTGGTCGAGTTGTGGTGTTATGTACATATTTTATGCCTTTCTTTAACAAAATTCCACAAACTTCTTGCCCCTCAAAAACTTTTCACACATATAGTGTTATATATATAACATTCATTCAAGTTATCACCACTGCTTTTTTAATAAGACAGATGATGCTTCCTATACTCAATTACAAAGTAATCACAATGTTTTCATAGTAAAATAATTGCCTATATAATTAATATATTGTTTCATATTTATGTTTTATTTATATATTTTTAGTATTACCAACATAATTAATATTTTCTTATATTAGTGGATTATTTTGTTTGATTTGGGGTTGTCGGTCCATCTTTAATGACTATCAGTGTGAAAATATCCACATAACTTTTCTCCCTCAAAATATTTTCACCCTTATAGTATTGTATTTATAACATTATTTCATGTTATCTCCATTACCATTATAGGAAATGAAACGACGTAACCTGTTCTCAATTAGATAGGTAATCTGATGTCTTCCTAGTAATATAACTATATAGTGAATTAATTTATTTTTTCCATTTATTTTTAATATATATTATTTACTTTTACTCACATAATAGTGTTTTTCTTATACACATGGATTCTTTGGATTGATTTGGGGTGATCTGTCTATATTTCACGCCTTTCATCACAAAAAATTCTATATAATTTTTATCCCTAAAAAACTTTCACCTCTACTTTGCTAAACATTATAAATTTTCTTCAAAATCCCTCTATTTATCAATCACATACAAAACCTTAATATTTTCAAATTCATATAATTTTCTTTATAATTAATGTATTACTTCATTATTTTGTTTATTTTATTTCTCTTTATTATTAATCAAAATCATTGTTTTGATATACAAGTGGATTCATTTTTTCAAGTTGACGTAGTTTTTTACAAACTTCTCATGCATTATTGGATGTTCTCAAAATAAATTCAATGAACCTATATCAGTATATGTACTTATATCTATTTAATATTGAAATTAATTTAAGTACAAAATATAATATAAAAACTCAAAACCATGCATACATGTTAAAATTATTTTAATTCATTACAAAAATTATGTATATGTTTTTTTATGATTAAGAATATGACACACTTTAATACATTTAATGATTTTCCAGATATGACTCAATGTGTCAGTTAATAGTTTGAAATCGAAATTTGAGTTTATAAAGTACCAATCAATGAAAATTGAGAAAACAAGATAGGATTTTCATTATAATTTTGAGTGTCGATCCATAAATCATTTGTGACCTGTAGTATCTGGTCCCAAATCAATCTGACAAAAGATGATATTTTTATGAGGCAAAGAGTGTGTTTCATTTTTAAAATGACATTTTTGTAAAAAAAGACAAATAACATACTCAAAAATGAGAAATCCCATTCATATTATTTTGATAAATTAGAGAAAAAAATCATTGTGTGATTTTTAATTTTTAGGAATCATTTGCACCTCAATCATATGCATGGTGTGATTGGTATGACTCCATGGGTGTCTTTATTTAAAATCGACATAAATTATAGAAAAATAAACAAATTGACCTTCTCAACACTCAAAACCCCACATTTAGATTGTTTTGATAATTTAAGAAAATTATCCATAATGAATTTGAGATGTGAATGAATTAGACACACCTTAATTCAACACTATGTGTGACTAGTATGACTCAAAGAGCACGTTATTATTTAAAATAGACACAAATTTTAGTTAAAAGGCCAACTAACATACTCAAAACCAAGAAAATGCATACAAAATGTATAAATACATTAGAAAAAAGATCTATATGTCATTTTTTATTTGTAGGAATCAGACACACCCTAATCAAATACACGATATCATTTTTATGAGTCAAAGTTCTTGTTTCAATTGAAAAATTAAATTTTAGTAAAATAGTCAAGTGATGTACTCAAACTTGAGAAACCACATTCATATTTTTTGGCATAGTATAAAAATTAACAGTATGTCATTTGGGACATGTATGAGTCATGCATAACTCAATCTGATGCATAGTGAGACCGTTATGACTCAAAATTACTATGTTTATTTAAATTTGTTAACAATATTAGTAAATTGAGTAATGGTCCTACTCAAATTGAGAATACACATTCAGATTGTTTTTATGAATTGAAAAAAATAACCATATGTCATTTTTCATGTGTCTGAATCAGTCAAACCAGAATCTGATACATGATGTTCCTTGAATGACTCAATGTGTCTGTAATCAGTTTAAAATCATAAATTTAGTTCAAAAAGTGTCCCTCCATGAAAAGTGCGCAAACACATGCAGAATTTTTTATAATTTATGAAAATAATTAATAAGTCATTTTTAGGTGTATGAATACATTTCACATCAAACTGATACACAATGTGATTGGAATGAGTTAAAAATTTGTGATTCCATTTTTAAATGAAATTTTTTAAAAAAAGAAATCCGACATACTCTAAACCAAGAAAAAATAATTTTTATTGTTTTAATAATTTATTAAAGTGATCTTTAATTAATTTTGGATGTTTAAGAATTAATAGAACCTCAATATAATGCATTGTGTCACTTGTATGACTCAAAGAGAATCTTTTTATGTAAAATTGTCATCAATTTTAGTAAAATGAAAAAATGTCCTACTGAAAAATGAGAATGAAATTTGGATTTATTTGATACATTTCGAAAACGATATATAATAAATTTTTGATTTATAGGAATTAGACTCATCTCAATATGATTCACAATTATCCCCACATAACTCAATGCATATGTTTTTAGTTTAAAATTGACATTTTTTTTTCAAAAATATACACTCACCAAAAACTAATATAATGTACTCATATTTTCATGATAATTAGAGAAAATTAATTAAAATCCATTTGTGATGTGTAAGAAAATATTTCAAATTAAACTGATACATGATTTGATCAGAATGAGTAAAAAGTTCATGTTTCCTGTTTAAAATTTAATTTTAGTATAATATATAACGAATATTTTCAAAACATTTCTAGAACATTCAGATTATATTGACATAGTAGGTAAACAATCCAAACGTAATTTGGGACATGTCGGAATTATAAAAAGAATAATGTAATGCACTGTATGATAGGTATGATGGGAAATGCTTATTTTTATTTAAAATTGATATCAATTTTAGTAAAATTAGTAACTTTAGTTAATTTATTTCATTTGATTATTAGTAACATAAGATTTTTTTTCATATACTGGTGATTTATTTTCTCTGATAAGTAGATGAATTTTCAATAATAGTGTGACTTGGGTCAGGATTAAAATGAAAATGAACATTTATTTTTTTAATTTATATAATAATTTGTATTTATATAATTGTATAAACCAATGTTTAAATGTCTATAATATAATGATTTATTTCTTGTGTTTATGTAATAAATTTTATTCCATTTAAATAAATTCTTGGGAATTACATCAGTTGATATTTTGTGTGTTTTGGATTTTACAGTGTGTTATTATATCACAATGTAGTGATGATGTATTGTGATGTTACAACACATAGCAGTATGGCCCTTTTTGAGCACTATTAAAAGCACTGACAAATGTCTCTGTTTTCTTTCATTCTATTAGAGATATTAACTTTTCCTTTATCATTGCTTCTATAAAAACGAAGAAAGGAATAATTTATCAGAACTTTTATATGCATGGATAAAAGATCATTTATCAGCAATTCTATAAGAATTAATAAATAATGCCTTTATCAGTGCTTTCAGAGCACCAATAAAATACCAATGATTTTAACCTCACTCATTTAGTCAAGGATTTTCTAGTTCTGATAAATACAATTTCTATCACCTTTAGAGGCCTCTTTTGTTGTATTGTATGAATGAAAATTATTGAGATTATCCTGAAATTGAAAATTTTGAACCAGTGAAGTGAAATTGATTTGAAGAAATATGTGGGTTCTATAGTGTGTATATAAATATAGAATAAATTTGTTGGAATAATATGTCTCTATGATAATTAATTAGATTCCAATATTTTATAGAGATTCATGTTGGTGACATGAGGGGGCAAATAATAAAAAACATAGAGAAAAGAAATTTTTATTATTTTCATTTTCATACTCAACATAAAATATGGCGTATTTGTGATTAAACCTTAAATACCTTCAACAATTGATTCACATTATTATAAAATATTCTCATAAATAATGAAAACTACAAATATTTTAGGGAGATTAGTGATCAATAGAAAAAATATTGTTTAGGTGGATTACAAATCTATGAATGTTTTGAAATCATAGATCTTAGGAAGTGGTTGCTCATCTCACATGAGTTATAAAAAATTCATTATCATATACAGACACATGTTTTTATAGGAATTATAAAAAATTGAATTAATTATTCTCTAATTATAAAATATTTTATATGATATATATTTGATAACAAAATCATAGATATAACTGTACTTTTTTGATGGGTTGTGGCATAATATATAATGATTTTATCATAATTTTTGTAAAATTATTGAAATTATTGTTCTAAATAATGTCAGTTTCATTAAGAGTATGAAGGATAGAACGGTTATCGAGAATTAAAAATAAATAATATAGAAACTATTATAAATTTTTCATAATCAAAATACCTATTCCATGTCTGTGAATTATTTCGATAAGATTTTCGATAGAATGCATAAAAACTAAGTTCAAAAGATGATTAAAAAACGTGTTAAATATGAATGTATGAGAAATAAAAAAATATAAATAATGAAAGAATAAAATTTTAAGTTGTTTTTAATAAATTTATAATAATGAATAATAGTTATAATATTTTGGGGATCAAAACCATGATTCAATCTTACTTTATACACTGTGAAATGTGTTTGATGTAGATCTTGACGTTATCTAATAAGAACATGTTGTATATTAAATATAATTATTTTTAACAATAATGGATTTTTTATTTCATGATGAGTTATTCAATGGATTTCGAGATGTTCAAGAACATGTTTAGTCTTATAGGCCTCAAAACATTTTTTGTATCAATAGTATACATCCAAAAAATGGTTTTATTGTACATGAATTAATAATTAAAAGAACATCTTAAGAACTATAGAATAATTATTGAATTTAGGGGTCTATAAGAAACCTAAAAAATTTCATATTATAAATAACTATCTGGATATTTTGGGCACGAGGTGAATTATTTTAGCATGGAGTGAAACATAACTGTTCTTTAAAGAAAAGACTCAACATCATCTTTAGTATTTTTACTAGGTGGTAAATTTAATTAAATTTGACATGGATTATGAAATATGGTTTTTGAAGAATCGTATGTTAAATAGAATAAAATTATTTATAATCCAATTTGATAGAAAAATTTAAAAAATGGTAAAATTTAAAAAGCATGTCATTATGGAGTTCTTTGTTATATATACATAAAATGGAAGGATTTGTTTTGTTCTAGAAAAATTATATTAACAAAATAATTTTAAACTTTTATTTTATGGTCATCTATTTTCAGGTTAAATTACATAAATATTTTAAGTTTTATAATATTATTGATAATGTTTGAAGAAATTTTTATGGAAAAAATGATATAAAATAATTTTCAATAACTGGTTTATAAAATTCCAAATATTATTAGAATTTTTCTAGTAATGAGTATAGATTGAATCAAATAAATTATATATTCTCTTTACTTTAAAATAATGGGTATCTAGAAAATATTCATGTATAAATTAATAAATGAGATTAAAAAAGAATAATTTTCATGAATTCTAATCACATTATATTTCTAAAATTGTGTGAATATAAGATTATTGATTAAAACATATAGATAGAACATTGGATTCATTTTTATTGAGGATGAGTTACATTAGGTTTTAAATAATGAAACATGAGGTTTAATTTTACAAATGAATAAAACAATATCTCTTATATGACATGAATTTTTTTAATCAAAATTATTAGGGAGATGTAGAGTTGGAATGAACTTGTTCAATTTAAAATGGTTTTCTCAAATTTTCCAGATAAATAATGATTATAAATTTCCCTGATTTATGAGGCTAAATAAATTTCAATTTATCATATGAAATATTTTTAGGTAGAATTATATTATTTCCAATTGGATGTGATGTTAGTGTTCTTTAATAGATAAAATTTTTGTGTGGTTTATATTTAATAATTATAAGATTAATTATTGGTGGTGATGAGAAGTAAGATTTAATACAGATGAAATACAATAATGGGATAAAATATGTTCCCTGGAACAATATTTTTTATTAAAAGAATGATTTAAGAAAAATAATTTTATAAAACAAATATGGAAAGTGGTTTCTAGGTTAAGAGATATGATATAATTACACTCATTGTGACATTCCATGTTCATGGATTTACTTTTATAAATAATAATGTGATGAATTGGGAGTAAATTAATCATTGTGTACTAGAAAGGTTTGGTATTATTTTTTGATTTTATTGACAGAATATGTGTTTTAGCAGGAGATCCAAGATACATGTTCTCAAATTCATAAAAGTATCACGTAAAAAATATTTCAGCACTAATAATAGTAAAAATATAAGAATTACACCTTAGTGTAACAACCTGATATTGGGATGCTCTAATCACTATTTGAATTTCATAGGTGAATATAACTAATAAATATACCCTGATGTTCATCAACATGTGTATCAATCGGATTAGTTAATCTTTTTGTAACAATTTTGTGAAATAATGAGTGTATTGAGTTCCTTGTAACACCATTATGATCACCATAATATATCCAACATTATTTTAGAATAATTAATTTATATTATCACATTTTTTCAATTTTTTCACTATAATGAATAATATAAGACCTTATAGTACCAAAATTACCTTGAAGGATAATTCTCCATCATCGTATCTTGAATGTATGTTTATATACAAATGTTATATGATTCATTATATCACATTAGTTTCTTTAAAACTTTTATCCATAATAATAATCCAAAGAATTATTTAAAACCAAATTAACTTATTATAAATGAAAGAACCATTTATATACTTGAATGAGATTATCATTTTTTGCAATGAAATAATAATAATTTTCTCTTCATGTTAAATGTGAATGTGTTTAAAAAACTATCAATAATTAATATCATATTTAAATACTATTTTATCATTTTCACTTATTTATATATTAATACATTTTGAATACCTTAATATAAAAATTAAATTCTTATTATTTTATGAATTAATAAAATAAAAGTGAATTTATTAATATATTTACATAGGATTATTAAGACATGGATGTTCACTGGTCATTGAACATGGGTCCCACTGCAACCTAAAATATTATTCATTAAAATTAGTTGAACTATATGATGCACGTGGTGTTTGAACCATTGCGATTTTATATAAATACTAATGAGTCCCAATCACATAGCATGATCTATATCTAGGAACAAATAATTCCCTCAAAGAAATAATGATAATTCATATCAATGAAAAACTCCATGAAACCCAATAATGTAATATCAAATACTTATATCTCTATAAATCATAAAATATAATCAATACATTTTGTATCTATACTATGAGGATTTATTTATCTTTATTTGACCATATTAAATGTATTTTTTAATATACCCTGACCATAGATTCACTAAATTCACTGACATCCCTGTTAATGTATTGTTGTTATATTCTCCCTCGATTTGAATGTGAATATTATAAAATTAATAAAACATTCAACATAATTTACATCTCAAAAATCAAAAACCATTTTGGTTTCGTTAAATATTTAGTGTACATGATTGAATTAAACACATTTATAATGATATTTAGTTGATGATCAAAATAACATATAAAACATATGTTTTACCAACCTACAAGACAAGCCTTGTTTTCTCATATATATGAGATCAACTAGTGTGAAATTAATTAAATTATTTTTCAATTATTATGATCCTATACCATCTAATATAAATGTATAATTTGAGTCTCATAATATTTACGTATCTATACAACTGTATATATGTTTGTGATTAACATTATAATATCCCTAACATCTAATTGTGAATGAGAAGTGCTGTAAATTTTTTATATCATATGCAATCTAAGAACATTACAATATATATTATATTTATATGTTACTATATTATCATAGAATGTATAAATCACTCACATATCATATTTTATGTCTAATAAAATAATAAAATGTTCAACTTTGAGAGGAGTCTAGGGAACCCACTATCAACATACTCCCACTTGTATTAGAGGGAACTATTAATTATCCAATACTTATTTGATTTTACATGTAATCATGAAAACACAAATATATGGACTTAGTTATGGGGTTTATCAAATTTTATTTTGTGGTAATTTTATAACTATCTATTCTCCTCTTTCTATAAAAACTTTAATTTGATGATATTTCCAAAGTATATAAATTTTTTCTCATATCATAATTTGGTATAATGGTATATCATAATCATCATAAAATTTTCTCAGTTTATATTTTGAAAATATTTTTTTTTCTTTATATAATTATGTTATAAAATAAATCATTCATATTTTATTATAAATTATTCATTTAATTAGATGCTATTAATAAAATAGATTATATTGATTTGTATACTAATATATATAGTGATCCTCTTAGGAACATAACTAAGATTATCAATATTACTAGATCAAATTGATATTTTTGAAATCTTTTTATCTATCTATATGTAATAGGAACATATTCACTAATTTTCTCAAGTACTACAATATTAAAAGAACTTCTACTTCGGGAAACATTTTTAGATTTTTTTTGATATTTCCATCCATAATTTATAAAAAATAAATATAAAATGTTGAATATAATAGGGACCATTTGATATATACCATCACTTATGTGTGTTTATTTTAATAATGTATTTAATATTCTCTTTTTTTATTAAATAAACTATATTGAAGTTTTTTTTCCATTATTGATAGACAACAATTATCCCATGAATTATTCCAATGTTATATTGCAATACATAGGCTATTTACCTATATTACATGTGTCCATAATACCCATAGATAAATATCGTTAAATCAATATACCATGATTTTAGGAGATTACATAATGTTATTTATAGTTGAAAAGGACTCAAGTATGTCTTAACTGACTATAAGATTAATATATTTATTATATATTTTATCAACACATATTAATTAGAAAACAATGGTTCAATGAATATGATATTAGATATGAAGAGAAAAATAATAATTCAATAATTTAATTCCTACATTGATACATAAATGTTCATTGTAAATTTTATGTAATAATAAGGTTAAACTACCACAATAATTTTAATTCAAATATATTTTAAAATATCTATTGGTGAAAGGGTTTTATCATAGTCATCAAAATGTCTTATATTAAATATTCCACAAACAATATTAATGTATAGGTATTCAATTTAACAACCAATTCAAGAACATTATGGGATACAAAATTTCACCATTTGAGTTTTACATAATCTTGAAGTTACCAAAAAACATGATTTATGGTATGTGGAATAAATTTTAGAATTGAAACCTCATTTTCAGTTATAATTTTAATTTATATATAATGATTATAGGACAATGATTATTTATTTTCAATTAATAATATATCACATTACATGGTTATTAAAAAAAATATATCATATTTGGTTTTACGACATTCTTAAAATGTATATGAACCATAAATGTTATTTTCCCTAGATATCTTTTGAAATTTTTATGTACCAAAATTTCATGAAACCCACGAATTTGATTTATCAAAATCATGTCATTATTTCATTATATATAAATGTTATAAACATGAATATTTTGGAAATATTTTATTTCAGTTTACTATTTGATTTATTTTAAGGAATTTATGTAATTTCATTAACTAAAATTAGAATAATTATCATCGATACACTTTATTGTTTCTGGAATAATGTTTGTTACTATATTTATTCTTATCTAATGAATATAATTTTAGTATTTATATTTTTTATATTATTATTTATATTCATATTATAATACATTTATAATCTCATTTTCACTTTTATTTGAAATATAACTAAGCCTCATGTCAACTATTAGTGAATCATATACTAAATGTGTAATGGAATATTTTCCAAAATTTTCCTCGATATCAACAAAAAAAAATATGTAATTCATCCTTTTAATAACTCCATCACTCTAATGTGTATAATGAAACATAAATTTTTGAATAATGTATACTATATATTTTATGACCAATTAATAATTGGTAAATATATTCCTGAACCCGATCTATGTAAATTATATATTATCTTCCTACCATGATCATTCTATGCTTCAGTATTATATTCAACAAATTTCTTACTATAACATCATTTCTTGTTCATGAATTATACATTTCAATGTCTATTCATGTTATCATCTAATTTAATGTAATATAATAATTCATGTTTATGTTTTACTTGAAATAGTTCACATTAATATTTCTGAACTAATTTTAGAACAATTGTTCCTTTCTCATCATTAATACCATAGGTTTCATTTCAATTATAATATATAACCAATCATTTTAAATTTCTTTCATTTGTATTTTTATATAGTCAAAATTTCCCTGTGTGTATATATGTTACATTTTCTTTTTGTTTTATTTATTGGGATGATATATATGCACAAATTAGTATAATTTTTGTATTATATTTGATATTAATAATTGATTTTCTAGACATAAAATCAATTATATATGTATAAATAAACTATTATTAACATACAATTTACTATGAAAAACTTTATTTCCAAACATGAATTAATAATCTACTATCTCTAAACTAGAAAACGAGACAATGTTTTTGTAACCCACAATATATGACAACACATTTAAAAAACATAAATCAATCTACTAGGAAATGTTAGAATGATATCATCTATATTTGTGGAAGGTGTCAATATCCATTAATATAATAAATCCCCATATTTAAATTTTTCATCTTTTTGAACACACATAATTATTGTGTATAGTAGAAAATTTATGCGAAAAAATTTATATACAATAACCTAGAGTTTAAAAATTAAATAATAAATGAAATTATGAATATAAATGATTTAAATTACTTCCATTATCTTTAATTCATTAAAATCACCATTCTATTATCCTTTCATTTCATGTATATTGAAAATTTCTATATGATATGAATCATTATGGGTTTCAAAATAAAGGGGAAACATTAATTTATCATATTGAGTACCTATAGTGTTAAAATAGTTATTTTCCCTTAAATTTAATGGGGGATAAATGTATATGGTTCCTTTTTTCTTCGTATGTGGCACGTACCATTATGTTGTAATTTGGTGAAATTATAAACAATATGTATTTTTAGAATATTTTATTATTTATTAAATAAGGATTAAATATTCCAACATGTGTAAACATTAAAACATCATAAATTAAATAACATATCGGAATATAGACATTGTGGTTCACTCTAAATGGGGAGGTTGAACCATGGTGAGGTATAAAATTTTTTAGTGTCTCGGCTCCCGAGTTAGGCCTCTAATTGAGTATGTTATTTTTCACTCCCCTATTAAATCCCACTTTTGAAAAAATTGGTGGGGTATCTACCTTATCATGTTACTCATCAAATAGATAAGGATTACGAGTGTGACACCAAACATAATTTGAGGTGGTGATTGGGACCAATTTAATATGTAGTGCTCATGGAGCATGAATTAGAGTTTTAATCTAGAATTATTTCATTGTGAGGAAATTCATTATTTTTATCATTCACTAAATCCAGTTATAGATAAATTTTATAAAAAATTATTATTTAATATAAACTTATAAAGATGTTTTATGGACTAATGTGGGATAATTTGGGGAGAAGCAAGTGTTTGTAGATATTTGAAGGGATTTTTTCAGTTAAGAAAACCAAATCACAATGTGTGTAGTTTGTGAACAAATACCATGAAGTTTTTTAGTTATATGATTGTGGATAATGATGTCCTGATGGATTTTTTTCCCAATATACACATTTAGTAGGACCATTAAATGAATCCATGTATAACCAAGTACATTGTCGAATACCCCAGGAAAGGTTAATTGCATTTATGATTATAGGTCTAGATACCCTTTTTCTGATACATGAAATGTGTGAGTACACGCTATATCTCGGAGTATGACATGGATAATATAAGAGTACATTGTTTGATAATTTATATGGATTACACACCTTGTGTTCATTGTGACATTTTTTTTGAAGTACTCGTAATGTATACTAGGGTTTCCCATCCAGAGGGAGGAATGGAAGATAAAAATGTTTTATTCCATGGTACCTAATGTGTACATGATATTTTAATTATAGGATGGTATAGAAGTCACATATTAGTATATAATTAGATTTACTTAGATTTAATATTGTGGTACATTCCATATTCATTTCCATTAGAGGTGTATTACTTGTTTTCATTCAATGATGATAGAATTGGACAACTAAGTACTATATTCTAATTATATTTTTCACATGAAACATGATGTTATGTAACTCATTACTGTAAGAGTACATGGATGAGAATATTTTTGTTCGTTGAGTTATTACTAAAGGGACATTATCTATATGATTTGTTGAGATCACTCTACTGAGAGCCAGTAATAAGACCCTAATTATGGTCATGATGATGATTTTGTTGGGTGGAAATGAATTTAAAATGTGTATAGTGAAATATATCTTTGAGTTATTCCTATGTATCTGTACCAGTACAAGGAATGAGAAATATGAATGGATTTTGGGAATATAATCATGAGTCTTGAGTTGGATGATTACTACATGCTGAGAGGGCGTTGTGGGTGTTATATTTCATAAGATGTTAGTGTGTATATGTTGACATGGGTTAAATGATCCAATAAAGAATCATGTAGATGATATGATAATTTAAATGGGTTAAACATGATATTCTAGTGAGACTTGGATAATAGGGATGTTTATTTCCAATATTAGTAGATGGATACTAGGTTATGGTTTGAGACATGGGGGAAGGTATTAAGGGACTAATCATACAGTGATGAGCTGCTTAGATCATGGGATGTGGTATAGTCCTCTGGTCCTTGTTATGTGAATGTGACTAATTATGGATAATATGACAATGTGGATTTTGGAATGACCTAATTTGAGAGGGTTGAGATCCACATTTATGATTTGATATAGTTTGAAGGAGTGAATTGGGACATAGTTAAATTTCATCTTATCATGGGACATAACAATGTAGATTATTTCATATTGTAATATGATGGCATATTATGGGGTAGGTTCTATTCCAATTTTTATGATATTATGAAATATTTTGAGGTGGATTCTCTATTTCATGATAATAAATTATAAAGTGGGTGTAATTCCCTAGTATATAATATTATGAGATATTATGGAGTGGAATTTATTACCTGTCATGAGATATTATAGGTAATTCACTATTCTCAAATAAAAAATATTATAAAATATTAAGACGTGGGTCTTATAAATCATGATTAGGTATCATGGAGAATTTTCTATTCCATATTTTAAGAAATGTGATACTGATGATCTAGTAAATACACTCTTCACCTGTGTTATTTTATATAATTGAGACACATATATGAGATGATCTAGGTGGGTTGTTTTATTACCATAAGTAATCGAATATACTTGAGATGTACATTAGAATGATTTATTATATATGGTCTACCAATAATGGATTGAATATATGACGATATTTTTACTTTGGTGGGTTTTCTTCCACCAAATGATACACACACACACACACAGATATATATATATATATATATATATATGATTTTGGTGAGATTATCTACTCCATGTGATTTTATAAACTCAATATGTATATATAAGGTTATCTGGGTAGGATAATCTACCCCCAAGTGGTTGTATATAACTTATATATATGTAAGTGATGATAATGATGGGATTATATACCCAGATAATAATGGTATATTTGATGATATTATGGATAAAAATTTACCCAACCAATGGAATGATCATTCCAAACACTCAGAGATGTCTCACAATGGCTGAAACAATTACGGTCAACTTTAGATGTCACTTGAGAAGTCATAGAACATTGATGATTTATTTTATTATTTTATTGTTGTTTTTATTTGACTAGGATGAGAATATTATGTTTTCATTTAGTAATATATGAAAACATGTGATATAGACACCATTGGGGGTTGTTAACTTCAAATTTATTTCTAAACCATGTGATGAGAACCATAGTTCACATACCAACCATATATCTACTTCAAAATGGACGAAAAAGTATCCATGTATAGGGTAGACTCCCAATGTTTCATGATCATTATTGAGTATCTCAATAGTGATTTGGGTAATGGGATTGTGGCACATCTCGAGGATGGGTGAAATGCCTCTTTTTTATTTTATTTAATTTAAGTTTGTATATATGTGATTGATCTAATGTGAGTCTAGTTGGAATCTATTACTGTATGATTTCAAATTTACCTTGTTATAACAAAATTAAGTATATGATATTATTTACATAAATTTTTTTATTATAGAAAATATTTTGTAATTTTTAACCCATTTATGCTCTATTACGAGGGTATAGTCTCCCCACAGTACCACCTTAGACCCTCACTGCCAGATTAAAACTGCTGGGACAATGGGTGCATTACTGAGGTCAAATAACACGATATTATAGATATTAGTGAGTATTTTGGGTTTAAATAGCATTTCAAAGTTGTATCAGAGCATCTTTTTTCAATTTCTTACTTTTTATGGATATAAGAGGCAGTAAATATGGATATATTAGAGGCTTTTGTGCACATTGTACACTTGTAATATGACAATATTTCCTGGTAGAAATCCCATTATAAAAGGGATATGAGATAATTATTCATAGTTTTCACTTGTATAGTACTATCATATATTCAATATGATGTGTTTATTGATATTTTTATTCTTGTTTTGTATATTGTGCCATTGGCATGAGGGTTGTGAACATGCATAATTCATGGTACATAGTTTTCACATGACATATGAATTCTTTTGTGTGATTGATAAAATTGATGATAGAGAGGAAATATATTTAAAATCCCTGTAAAATAGTTTATATAATTTTTTCATATAAAAAGATGATAGAATTATACTTATCTAATCCATGATAATTTCTACCGGTTACTATCCATGTAGATACCATGTTATAATGTTTTTTGGCATTGAATATATATTCTGTCATTGTATGGGATTTATAATGACACTATTTGGTCATTATAGGTATTAAATTCTGTATTTAAGAACCCCTTGTGCATGATTATGATACTGGTTTGGTTACATAAATTGTTAACAACTACCAATATTGTGATTGACTATATAGAAACTAAAACATATGACAATATTTTACTCTACATAAATCATATTTTGGTGGAGTAGATATATATATATATATACATGTGATCATAAGATCATGATCCCCAATGTGGTGATCTTGTATATAGATTCAAGTAGAGGATACGATTCCTGGTGGGATGATCACTTACAAACTGAAGCATGGAAGATATATATAATAATAAATGAGAACAAAAGATTTAGTGTTTCATAACATGTGTTTCCCTATTATTCGCAGATAGGTGTAGAGGTGTGTCTTCTGTTGAGTCAATAAGGTTTTCCTTATGACTTTTCCATTCCTTAATGTGAGGGGGAGATTGTTGATTCAATAAGGTTTACCTTATAAATTTACCATTCCTCTTGTTCATGCAATGATATAATAATAATTTTCTATTCATGTTCAAAGAGAATGTGTTTAAAAACCATTCATTAATTAATATTATATTTAAATAAAATTTTACCATATTCACTTATTTAAATATTAATTAACTTTGAATACCTTAATATAAAAATTAAATTCTTTCTATTTTAAGACTTAATAATATAGAATTGAATTTATTAATATATTTACATATGATCATTAACACATGGATGTTCACTGGTCATTGAACATGGGTCCCACTACAACCTAAAATCTAATTCATTGAAATTAGTTGAACTATATGATGCACTAGGTGTTTGAACCTTTGAGAATTTATATCAATACTATTGAGTCCCAATCACATAGCAGAAGCTATATCTAGCAACACATTATTACCTCAAATAAATAATGATAAGTAATCTCAATGAAAAACTCCTAGAAACCCTATAATGTATTATCATCAACTTATATCCCTATATATTATAAAATATAATCAATACATTTTGTATCTATACTTTGAGAATTTATTTATCTTTATTTGGCCATATTAAATGGATTTGTTAATATACCCTGACCATGGATTCATTAAATTTACTCACATCCCTGTGAATTTGTTATGGTTATATTCTCCCTCAATTTGAATGTGAATGTTATAAAATTAATAAAACATTAAACATAATATACCTCTCAAAAAAACCATCTTGGTTTCGATAATTATTTATTGTACATGATTGAATTATGCACATTTATAATGATATTTAGTTAATGAACAAAATAACATATAAAACATATGTTTTACCTACCTACAAGACATGCCTTATTATCTTTTATATATGAGATCAACCAGTGTGAAATTAATTAAATTATTTTTTAATTATTATGATCCTATACCATCTAATATACATGCATAATTTTCGTCTCATAATATTTATGTATCTATACAATTGTATATATGTTTGTGATTAACATTATAATATCCCTAGAATCTCATTGTCAATGAGAAGTGCTGTAAATGTTTAATATCATATGAAATCTAAGAATATTACAATATATATTAATTTATATGTTACTATACCTTCATAGAATGTATAAATAATTCACATATCACATTTTATGTCTAATAAAATAATCAAATGTTCAAGTTTGAGTGGAGTTTAGGGAACCCACTATCAAAATACTCCCACTTGTATTAGAGGGAACTATTAATTATCCAATACTTATTTGATATTACATTAAATCCTACATACACAAATATATGGAATTAGTTCGGGGGTTTATCAAATTTTATTTTGTGGTGATTTTAAAACTATCTATTCTCCTCTTTTTTGTAAAACAATTAATTTGATGATATTTCCAAAATATATAATTTTTTTCTCATATAATAATATGGTATTATTGTATATCATAATCATCATCAAATTTTTTCAATTTACATTTTGACAATATTTTTGATTCTTAATATAGTTCAATTATAAAAGAAATCATTCATATTTTATTATACATTATTTATTTAATTAGATGCTATTAATAAAATGGATTATATGGATTTGTATACTAATATATATAGTGATCCATTTAGGAACATAACTAAGATTAGCTATAATACTAGATCAAATTGATATTTTTGAATTCTTTTTATCCATCTATATATAATAGGAACATATTCACTATTTTTTTTTGATATTTCCTTCCACAATTTATACACATGAAATATAAAATGTTGTATATAACATGGAACATGTGATATATACCATTACTTAAGTGTCTGTATTTTACTAATGTATTTAATAGTATCTTTTTTTATTAAATAAAGTATCTTGAAGTGGTTTTTCCGTTATTGATAGACAACAATTATCCCATGAATTATTCCAATATTATATTGCAATACATAGGCTATTTACCTACATTTGATATGTCCATAAAACCCATAGATAAATATCTTTAAATCAATATCCCATGATTATATGAGATTACAAAAATTTGTTTATAGTTGAAAGGGATTCAAGTATGTCTAAACAGATTATAAGATTAATAGATTTATTATATATTTTCTAAACACATATTGCCTAGAAAACAATGGTACAATGACTATGATATTAGACATGAATAGAAAAATAATAATTCAACAATTTAATTCCTACATTTATACATAAATGTTCCATTTAAATTTTATGTAATAATCCGGTTAAACTACCACAATAATTTTAATTCAAATATATTTTAAAATATTTATTGTTGAAAGGGTATTTTCATAGTCATCAAAATGTGTTATATTAAATATTCCACAAACAATATTAATGTATAGTAATTAAATTTAACATCCAAGACAAAAACATTTTGGAATACAATATTTCACAATTTGAGTTTTACAAAATCTTGATGTTACCAAAAAACATGATTTATGGTTTCTGGAATAAATTTTAGAACTAAAATTTCATTTACATTTATAATTTTAATTTATATATAATTATTATAGAAAAATGATTATTTATTTTAAATTAATAATATGTCACATTACAAGGTTATTATTAAAAATATATCAGTTTTGGTTTTACGACATTTTTACAATGTATATGGACCATAAATGGTATTTTCCCTGGACATCTTTTGAAATTTTTTATATACCCAAATTTCCTGAAAACTATGAATTTGATTTATCAAAAGAATATAATTATTTCATTATATATAAATGTTATAAACTTGTATATTATGGAAATATTTTATTTCAGCTGACTATTTGATTTATTTTAAGGAATTTATGTAATTTCATTAACTAAAATTAGAATAATTATCATAGATACACTTTTTTGTTTCTGGATTAATTTTTGTTACTATAATTATTCTTATCTAATGAATTTAATTTTAGTATATATATATTTTATATAATTATTTATATTCATAGTATAATACATTTATAATCTCATTTTCACTTATAGTTGAAATATATCTAAGCCTCATGTTAACTATTAGTGAATCATATACTAATTGCATAATGGAATATTTTCCAAAAATCATCCTCGATATCATTAAAAAAATTATGTAATTCATCATTTTAATAACTCTATCACTCCAAAGTGTATAATGAAACATAAATTTTTTAATAATGTATAATATATATTTTATGACCAATGAATACATTGTTAATATATTCCTCAACTCAATATATGTAAATTATATTTTATCTTCCAACCATGATCATTCTATGCTTCAATATTATATTCAAAAAATATGTTACTATATCATCATTTCTTATTCACGAATTATACATTTCAATATCTATTCATGTTATCATCTAATTTCATGTAATATAATAATGTGTGTTTATGTTTTACTTGAAATAGTTCACATGAATATTTCTGAACTAATTTTAGAATCATTTTTCCTTTCAAACCATTAATACCATAGGTGTCATTTTAATTATAATAAATAACCAATCATTATTAATTTCTTTGATTTGAACCTTTATATAGTCAAAATTTCCCTTTGCGTTTATATGTTACATTTTTTTCATTATTTATTGGGATGATATATACGCACAAATTAGTATAATTTTAATATTATATTTGATATTAATAATTGATTTTATAGACATAAAATCAATTATCTATGTATAAATAAACTTTTACTCACATACAATATACTATGAAAAACATTATTTCCAAACATGAAT
Organism: Viscum album; assembly: GCA_963277665.1. Classification (NCBI taxonomy): domain Eukaryota; kingdom Viridiplantae; phylum Streptophyta; class Magnoliopsida; order Santalales; family Viscaceae; genus Viscum; species Viscum album. Next base: position 158,734,465 of record OY728138.1, read on the forward strand.
TAAGATTATACTATCTCTAAACTAGAAAATGAGAAAAAAATTTTGTAACCCACAATATATGAAAACACATTTTAAATACATAAATCAATCTACTAGGAAATGTGATAATGATATCTTCTATATTTGAGGAAGTTTTAAATATCCATCAATATAATAAATATCCATATTTAAATTTCAAATCTTTTTTAACACCCATAATTATTGAATTTAGTTGGAAATTTTTGTGACAAAATTTATATACAATAACCTCGAGTTTAAAAAATAAATAATAAATGCAATTATGAATATAAATGATTTAAATTACTTCCATTATCTTTGAATCATTAATATTCCCATTCTATTATCCTTTCATTTCATGTATAATGAAAATTTATGATTGATATGCATCATTATGGGTTTCAAAATGAAGGGGAAACTATAATTTTTCATCTTGAGTACCTATAGGGTTAAAATAGTTATTTTCCCTTAAAATGAATTGGGGATAAAAGTTTATGGTTCCTTTGTTATTGTTATGTGGCACATACCATTATGTTGTAATTAGGGGAAATTATAAAAAATATGTATTTTTAGATTATTTTAATATTTATTAAATAATGATTAAATATTCCAACACGTGTAAACATTAAAACATCATAAATGAAATCACATATCATGATTTAGACATCGTGGTTCACTCTAAATGGTGATGTTTAACCATGGTGAGGTACAAAATTTGTTACAATCTCGGGTCCCGAGTTAGGCCTCTAATTGAGTACGTTATTTTTCACTCCACTATTACATCCCACTTATGAAAATATGGGTGGGGTATCTACATTATCATGTTACTCATCAAATAGATAAGGATTACGAGTGTGTAACCCAACATCATTTGAGGTGGTGATTGGGACCAATTCAATATATACTGCTCATGGAGAATGAATTAGAGTTTGAATATAGAATTATTTCACTGTGAGGTAATTCATTGTATCTGTTTTTCACTAAATCCTCTTATATATAAATTTTGGAAACATTTATTATTTAATATGAACTTATAAAGATGTTCTATGGACCAAAGTAAGGTAATTTGTGGAGAATCAAGTGTTTCTATTGATTTGATGGGATTTTTTTGTTTAGAAAACCAAATCACAATGTGTCTAGTTTTTGAAAAAATGCCATGCATTTTTTCAGTTATATGAATGTGGATAATGATGTCATGATGGATTGTTCTTCCAATAGAAACATTTAGTAGGACCATTAAATGACTCCATGTATAACTAAGTACATTTTCGAATACCCCATGTAAGGTGAATTACATTTATTATTATAGTTCTAGATAACCTTTTTCTGATACATGGAATATTTGAGTACACAGCATGTATCAGAGTATAACATGGATAATTTCAGAGTAAATTTTTTGATAATTTCTTTGGATTACACACTCTGTGTTCATTGTGACAATTTTTTATTTTGTAGTACTTGTAATGTATTCTAGGGTTTCCCGTCCAGAGGGGGGAATGGATGATAAAAACTATTTATTCCATGGTACCTGATGCGTACATGTTATTTTAACTATAGGATATGATAGAATTCACATATTTAGTATATAATTATATTTAATTAGATTTAGTAATTTGGTACAATCCATGTTCTTTACCATCATAGGTGTATTACTTGTTTTCATTCAATGATGATATAATTGGACAACTGAGTAGTATATTCTAACTATTTTTTTCACATGAAACATGATGTTATGTAACTCATTACTATTAGAGGACATGGATGAGAATATTTTTTTTCTATGAGTTATTACTAAAGGTACATTCTCTATATTATTTTTTGAGAGAACTCTACTAAGAGGTTGTAATAAGACCCGAATAATGATCATGATGATGATTTTGTGGAGTGTAAATACAATTAAAATGTATATAGTTAAATGTATCTTTGAGTTATTCCTATGTATTAGTACCATTATATAGAATGAAAAATATGAATGGAGTTTGGGAATATAATCATGATTGTTGAGTTGGATGGATCCTACATGTTGAGTGGGCATTATGGGTGTTATATTTCATAAGATGTTAGTGTGTAGATGTTGACATGGGTTTAAAGGATCCAATAAGGAATCATGTGGATGATATGAGAATTTAAATGGGTGAAACATGATATTGTAGTGTGACTAGGATAATAGGGATGTTTTTTTCCTATATCCATAGATGGATACTATGGAATGGTTTGAGACATGGGGGATGGTATTAAGGGACTAATCATACAGTGATGAGCTGCTCAGATCATGGGAAGTGGTATGGTCCCATGGTCCTTGTTATGTGAATGTGAATAATTATGGATATAGTATGACAATGTGGATTTTGTAATGACCTAATGTGAGAGGGTTGAGATCCACGTTTATGATTTCATGGAGTTTGAAGGAGTGAATTGGGACATAGTTAAATTTCATGTTATCATGGGACATTACTAAGTAGATTATTTCAAATGGCAATATGATGACATACTATGGGGTAGGTTCTATTCTCATTTATATGATATTATGAAATATTACGAGGTGGATTCTCTATTTCATGATAATAAATTATAAAGTGGGTCTAATTCCCCATGATATAATATTATGAGATATTATGCAGTGGAATTTATTACCCGTCATGAGATAATATGCAGAATACACTATTCTCTAATAAAAAAAATATTATAAAATATTATGACGTGGGTCATATAACTCATGATTAGGTATTATGGGGAAAGTTCTATTCCATATATTGAGAAATATGATACTGATGATCTAGTTAATACACTCTTCACCTGAGTTATTTTATATACTTGAGACACAGATATGAGATGATCTATATGGGTTGTTTTATTACCATAAGTAATTGAATATACTTGATATTACATTAGAATGATTTAGTATATATGGTCTACCACTAATGGATTGTATATATTACGATATTGTTACTGTAGTGAGTGTTCTTCCACCAAATGATACACACATAGACACATATATATATATACGATAAGATTTTTGGAAGATTATCTACTCCATCTGATTTTATAAACTCAAGCTTTATATATAAGATTATTTGTGTGGGATAATCTACCCCCTAGTGATTGTATATAACTGATATATATGTAAGTGATGGTATTGATGGGATTATATACACACATATTGATGGTATATGTGATGATATTATGGGTAAAAATTTACCCAACCAATGGAATTATCATTCAAAACACTCAGAGATGTCTCACACTAGTTGATGCAAGTACGGTCAACTTTAGGTGTCACTTTAGAAGTCATAGAACATTGATGATTTATTTAATTCTCTTATTGTTGTTTTTATTTGACTAAGATGAAAATATTTTTTTATTCACTAATAAATGAAAACACGTGATATAGACACCATTGGGGGTTGTTAACTTCTATTTTATTTCTAAACCATGTGATGAGAACCATAGATCACATAAAAACCATATTTCTACATCAATATGGTCAAAAAAATTTCCCTATATAGGGTTGATTCTCTATGTTTCATGATCATTATTGAGTATCTCAATAGTGATTTGGGGAATGGGATTGTGGTACATCTCGAGGATGGATGAAATGCCTCTTTTTTATTTTATTTTATTTTAGTAGGTATATCTGTGATTGATCTAATGGGAGTCTAGTTAGAATCAATGAATGCATGATTTCAAATTTAACTTGTTATAACATAATTAAGTATATAATTTTATTTACACATATTTTTTTATTATGTAAGATTTTTATTGTATTTTAACCCATTTCTACTCTATTAAGAGGGTATAGTCTCCCCACAGTACCACCTTAGACCCTCCCTGCCAGATTAAAACTGTTGGGACAATGGGTGGCATGACTGAGGTCAAATAACACGATATTATAGAAATTAGGGAGTATTTTGTGTTGAAATAGCATTAAAAAGTGAAATCAGAGCATCTTTTTTCATATTAATACTTTTTATGGTTATAAGAGGCAGTAAATATGGATATATTAAAGGCTTTGGTGGAACTTGTACACTTGTACTATGGCAATATTTCCCGATAGAAATCCCATTATAAAAGGGATATTGGATAATTATTCATATTTTTCACTTTGATAGTACTATCATATATTCAATATGATGTGTTTAATGATATTGTTATTCTTGTTTTGGATATTGTCCCATTGGTATGAGGGTTGTGAACATGCATAATTCATGGTATATAGTTTTCACATGGCATATGAATTCTTTTTTTATTGATAAAATTGTTGATTGAGAGGAAATATATATAAAATCCCAGTAAAATAGTTTCTATAATTTTTTTATATAACAAGATGGTAGAATTATAGTAAACTAATCCATGATAACTTCTACTGGTTACTAGCCATGTAGATACCATTTTATGATTTTTTTTTCATTGAATATGTAGTACATCATTGTATGTGGTTTATAATGTGACTATTTAGTCATTATTGGTATTAAATTCCTTATTTAAGAACCCCTTGTGGGTGATTATGATACTGGTTTGGTTACATAACTTGTTAACAACTACCAATATAGTGTTTTACCATGTAGAAACCAAAACATATGACAATATTTTACTCAACATAAATCATATTTTGGTGGAGTAGATATATATATATATATATATATACATGTGATCAAGAGATCGTGATCCTTGATGTGGTAATCTTGTATATAGATTCAAGGAGATGATAAGATTCCCGGTGGGATGATCACTTAAAAAGTGAAGCATGGAAGATATATATAATAATAAATGAGAACAAAAGAGTGAGTGTTTCATAACATGTGTTTCCATGTGATTCAAAGATATGGGTTGAGGTGTGTCTTCTATTGAGTCAATAAGGTTTTATTTATGACTTTTACATTCCTTCATGTAAGAGGGAGATTGTAGAGTCAATAAGGTTTACCTTATGAATGAACCTTTCCTCTTGTTTTGAAAATCACAAACACCTTATTTCAATGCAAAACCCATTTTAAACCTTGTTTTACTCCCTTAAGGAAAATTTCCTTACCTAAGGAAATTTACCCTTACCTAGAAATCATTGTTCAAATCAGAAATTTTCTAAGTGTAAAATTCGGATTGAAACCAAAACCTCTGAATCATATAATACTTTGATATGAAGCCTTCTATTTAAGATTCCGAATTCAGGTTATCTACTCTCATGAAGTTCAACTCCGAATTCTTATTATGAACTCTCATGAAGTTCAACTCCGAATTCTAGATACGAACTATGATGAAGTTTAACTATAAATTCTGGATACGAACATTAATGATGTTTAATACCGAATTCTTATTACGAATTCTAGATAAGAATTTCTCTAAATTCTAACCTTGGAGTACTCTGAATTCAGACTCCGATATTTTATGAGTTCTGACTCCGAATTCTCATGAACTCTGACTCCAAACATTGTAAGTTCAGGTTCCTAAATCTGGTGAATTCAGATTTCAAATTACCCTGAAATCCATGCTCCAGAATTCTAACGATTTCAGGTTCTGAATTCCTACAAAACAGAATCTGAATATCATTGTATTATTGACTTCGAATTAATTTACATACACAATGAACTTTAACTTACCTACGTTCTGAATTTTAGATTTTGGTTATGCTTTCAATTGTTTAGTTATAAAACGATTTTGTGCTTTCAGTTATCAACTAATCATTGTTTGAGTGAGACGTGTACATACCCCTCCGAAATTCAAGGAAAAAATATGACTTTGGAGAAGGGAGTCGACCGTAGGATCTGTGCCTATAAATAGGTGCCCATTTTAATTGATCTCAACACTATTCTGTGACTCTAGAGACCACATGCTGTTGAAGTGATTTCTAGAGATAGACTTTCAATGCTTTATGCGTACTGAATGACTTATTTAGTTTTACTTCGTGCGACTCTGATTGTTTCTGTGTACAATCGAGGGTTTCTGGGGATAGGAAGACAGAGGTTCTGACTACCTTGAAGTAGAGGGCTTCCTTTCTGAGGAACATAGCGCTGCCGACTACTTGATAGTTGAGGGCTTGCGGGGATGGAAAGACAGAATCTGATCATCGTATCGAGGGCTAACCCTGGTGTGGGTAAGATAGACATTCTTGAAAGTATAAATCAAGGGACCTTTATCCAAGGTTGTTGGATACCCCTATCTTTGGTTAAAAATATTTACTACTTGTTACTTGTTTTTGTAATAAGTTTTCCGATGCATTTATATTGTTGAGGAAAGTATAACTTCCTTATAATTCCTAATACTTGTACTCTGATTTAGTTTGTTTCTAAATTATTTAAGGTAGAATATTCATCTTTGTAAAGTTTTTTTATGTTTCATTTTCCGAATCACTCTTCCTGAATTAAGCATGTTCTTAGAACATAGAGGTATTTTGAATTATATTGTTTAACCATGTTAAACATAATCATCTTTAAATGTTCCTTAAGAAATTATAATGTGTATAATTCACCCTCTTGTATATGAGAATATAATGTTTACATATTCAACCATATATTTGGTATTATAGAGTATATCATACTCCCAAACCATCTCACAATTGGTATCAGAGGATTTTGAACTATCTGAATTAATCTCACGATTAGATTCAAATGAGAATTTTTTTCCTCTCATAATTTTCAGAATGGATTTTTTGGAATTGAACTTCCGGATTCATATTTTCAGAATATGTATTTTTGGAATCATATAGTTTGGATTCATTATTTCTTAAAGATATTTTTCCCTTGCATAGGATATTTTTTCCTGTTTATATACTTATACTACTAACAAGTATTTTTGTGCCAAAGATTACCTTAATGATGGCAGGTTTAAATGTTGGTTCTTTTGATAACGTAAATCCTACCAGACCTCATGTTTTATATGGAAATTATTATTAGTAATTTAGAGATAGGATGAAGACTTTTTTAATTAATACTGGATTTGATAACTATCTAATGCTGACTGGAGATTATAAGATTCCAGACAAGGATTTGAGAACCTTTATGAATCAGGAGAAATCAGAATATCAATCCAATTTCAGAGTCCGAAATACTTTGTTATGTTCCATGACTAGGAACATCTATAGTCAAACATCTTTATGTGAAGCTGAAAATAGTATCTGGAAGAAACTTGAAGTTACACATTTTCATACATCTAAATTCATAGAGACAATTAGAGCTATGTTGAGAGTTGAATACCATAGTTTTAACTTTCATTATAGAGAACTTATAAGAAATGTTTATCAAAGGATTATGAATATCGTTAATAGCGTATAATCTATGGGAGAAAAATGTTTGGATAATGAGGCTCTTGTGGAAATGAACATAGATATCATTCCAAATGAATTAGTGTCCAAGAGGGTAGCTATTGATGAGAATAAGAAAGTTACTTTTATTTCCTTAGATGAGTTGTTTAGAACTCTTCTTCAGCATGAAACTAGAATGAAAATAGATACAAAAAATGTCAAGAAGAAGAATGGGAATGTAGGAGTTGCTTTTACAAAAACTTCTAAACATATGAAATCCAAGACCCCAGAAATAGTAACCAGATCAAATACAAAGAAAGTCATTATATAGTCAGAATCTAGTGACATAGAAAAGTCTGAGAATGAATTTGAAAATATTTCTCGGAGAATGAACAGGACTATAGCTCAAAGGAACCATCATAATAAATACAAGACAAAAGACTAAAAATATAAGAATGATGGAGATGATACATGTTATGAATGTAAAAGAACAGGTCATATCAGACCCGATTGTCCCTTGTTGAAAAATAATGAAAAGAATGAATGGAATTCCGAAAGGAATGAGATGAAATTATTTCGTTCAAAGAACAAGAAAAGAATTAATGCTAATGATACTTGGAGTGCTACCTGTGGAGATTATGGCAAAGGTATTCTCTACTGAGGCATTGACAAATTTATCTCTTAATAATAATTACTATTCTGATAATAGTACTTCTAATGAAGATTCATCATCCTTAGAAAATGAATAAATACCTTCGTATGAATATGTTTCAATATTTTCCATGTTACTTGAAGAATGAAATTGTTAAATTTATAAGAAATTAGATAAGGCAAATAATAGGGAAGAAATTCTTACAAAAGAGATTTCAGATCTTTTTAGAGAATTTAGAAATAAAGTTGATCTTTTAGAAAAACATTATAAAGACCTTGAGAAAGAACATTCTGTTAAAGGAGAACTTTCTAATGATCTTTAGAATGATATTTTATAGGTAAATGTTTTTGAGGAGAAATCAAACTTTAGGGAAATGATCCATGAGGATTGGAATTTAGTGATCAGACTGAAATCCGATATATTTTCTCGTAAAAATAATCTTGACAAATTTTCCTTTGGGAAGGAAAATTTTGACAACATCTATTCTCAAATTAAACCCCAAGGATACACTATTGGAGTAGGTTATACTCACCAATATCCGGTTTTCAAAAAAAACTATTTTGTTCCTTCCAAAGACCCTTTTTTTACTAAATGTAAAACTAGTGGGAATTGGAAGAAAAATTTCTACTTGAATAGAGTTCAATATCTTGGGTTTCATAAATCATATTTTCTTAAACAGATGAGGATAGAGAAAAAAATTATCTAATAATTCTGGATCCAAGAAATTTTGGATTTGGAAAATCTATCTTTTTCTTTTTTTCAGTAAAATAAGAAAAGTACAAATATTAATACTTGGTACATGGATAGTGGATGTTCCTGGCATATGGCTGGTAATAGAAACTATTTTGAAAAGATTATCAAGATGAAAGGAGGAAAATTAACTTTCAGAGATAATGATCAGGGATAAATTATTGGTATAGGTAACATCGTTCTTCTTGTAAAAACATTTATTTCAAATGATTTATTTGTTAATGGTATTAAGAACAACCTCATTAGCATAATACAGTTTTGTGATGAATGTTTCCTTGTGAATTTTAGGAATGATAAGTGCTTAGTACACAATTACAAGGATGAATTTTTTCTTTCTACCTATAGGAAAGAGAATGTTTAGACACTAAACTTATAAGACCTTAGGATCTAGGACTTACCATGCCTTAGTGCAATAGAAGATCATTCGTGGTTATGGCATAGAAGGTTATGTCACTATAACCTTAGGAACTTATTCAAACTCTCTAATAAATTACTAGTTAAGGATCCACTAGAGCTTACATTTGATTCTTCAAAAGTTTGTGACCCTTTTCCATATGGCATGCTACATAAATCATGTTTTAAATAATTTAGTGAAGTCTCAACTACAGATGCATTACAGGTAGCACATATGGATCTTTTTTGTCCAACACAAACTAGAAGCATTTGGGGAAAGTATTATGTATTTTTCTTGGTAGTAGAAAATGTATTACTCAGAACTTCTCAGCACCCAGAACACCTCAACATAATGGTGTTGTTGAAATAAGAAATAGAATTATTCAAGAAAAAACTAGAACCATATTGACTGAGTATTCCATAGCCAAACATTTTTGGGCTGAAGCTATAAGTACTGCTTGTTATAATATAAATCATGTTTTGATTACACCTTTTATCAATAAAACTTTTTATGAGTTATGGAATGGTAGAAAAACCAGACATTTTTACATTATGGTTTTTGGTTGTAAGGTATTCATTATGAATACTAAATATAATCTACATAAATTCGCACCAAAATCTAATGATGGAATTTTCTTAGGCTACTCCATAGCTTCTATGGCATATAGTGTTTTCAATAAAAAAAACTTGTACTGTTGAAGAGACAGTACATGAAAAATTTGATGAAACAGTTCTTTTTATTTTTAAACAACCCCAACCTACATCCTCCGATGTGTTTTCAAAAACTAATTATAAACATTTGATAAAAATCCAACACATAAAGAAAATTTTCAATAAGATTCTACTGAAAAATTTACACCAGAATATTTCCTACATTATGTTGATGATCAGGTTTGACAAAACCCAAAGTAGTCATTTCTTAAGAATAATCCCACTGATAGTATCATTGGTGATGTGAATCAACCTGTAAGGACTAAATGTTCCTTATGAAATGAAGTAGAACATCTAGAATTCTTTTCCCAATCAGAACAAAAAATAACTGATGATGATTTAGGTGATGATGATTAGATAAAAGCCATACAAGATGAACTAAATGAATTAGAAATGAATAAAGTCTAGACCTTGGTTTAAAGACCCAAGGAAACTTCTGTTATTGGAGTAAAATGGGTCTTCAGAAATAAGTGTGATGAAAATGATATCATTGTAAGAAATAAAACTAGATTAGTTGCTAAAGTCTATAATCAACAAGAAGGAATAGACTATTAATAAACATATTATTCAGTATCCAGACTTGAATCTATTCATGTTATACTTTCCTTTGCAACATTATTCAACTTTATGATTTTTAAAATGGATTTGAAATGTGCTTTCCTTATAGGTTATGTTGAAGAGGATGTTTTTGTTTAACAAACTCCGGGATTTGAAGATAAAAAACATCCTGATCATGTTTTTAGACTTAACAAAGCTCTGAACGGACTTAAAAAAGCCACTCGAGCTAGGTATGATAGACGTACATGATTTTTTCTTCAAAATAACTATGTCAAGGGAAATGGAGAACCAACCTTTTTTATAATGAAAGATAAGTAAAACGTTTTTATTGTTCAAATTTATGTTGATGTAATTATATTTGGTTCAACTCAACAATCATTAACTGATTCCTTTGCGGATCTAATGAAATATGAGTTTGAAATGAGTATGATGGGTGAGTTAATATTTTTATTTGGTTTTCAAATCTCTCAAAAACCATAAAAATATATATATCTCAACATAAGTATATTATAGATCTTCTTAAAAAGTATGGATATGACAACACTAAGTGTATAAGTACTCCTATTGGTACCTCAAACACACTTGATCTTGCTGAATCAGGGAAACCAGTAGATCAAACATCTTTTAGAGGTATGATAGGAATTCTACTTTACTTTACATCTAGTCATCCTAACTTAATGTTTTCAGTATGCTTATGTGCAAGATATCAATTCAATATGATGTAATATCATTAAAAGGAAGTAAAATGAATTTTTCACTACTTAATGGGAAACATGGATTTAGGACTATTTTATTGTTATGGAAATGATTTTGTTTTATACAGTTTTTCAGATACTGACATTGGTGGATGTAGAATGGATAGAAAGTGTACATCCGGAACGTGTCATTTATTAGGAGATTCATTAGTTTCATCGTCTTTCATGATGTAACACTCTGTAGCACATTCCACTAATGAAGCTGAATTTGTAGCAGCTGGAAGTTGTTGTGCTCAAGTGTTGTGGATGGAACACACACTCACAGACATTGGCTTGTGTTTTATCAAAACACAAATTTTTTGTGATAATACAAGTTCCATTACCCTTAGTAAAAACCCTACACATCACTCTCGTGAAAATCACATAGATATTAGGCATCAATTTCTTAGGGATCACAAACAAAAAGGAGATATCATTCTTCAATTTATCAGATCGCAAGATCAACTTGCTGACATTTTAAAAAAATCATTACCTTTCAATAGATTGGAATCCATTAATTAGAAGTTAGGAATGATAATCATGAGGTAATCATCCTCCATTAATTTTTTTTTAATCCAATCTACTTACAGTAATAAAATATTTTTCATAGGGGGAGTACAATTGTTATTTCTGTTATTGAAAATTTTTGTAGTTGGTTTTTCAAAATTTTGCGTAATGAAATTTTTGTATTTAGTTTTTCAAAAATTATCATAATGAATAGAATCATAGTTGGTTTTTCAAAAAAAAAATTGTAATGAAATTAGTCGAAGTTTTTTTTTCAAAATATTTCTTAATGAAATTTTTCATAGTTTGTTTTTCAAAATTATTCATAATAAAAATATTCATAGTTGGTTTTTCAAAATTTTCGTAATGAAAATCATCGTAACTGAATTTTTCGAAATGAAATTCGTCAGAATTGAAGTTTTCATAATGAAAATCATCGGAACTGATGTTTTCTAAATGAAAAGCTTCAGAACTGAAATTTTCGTAATTAGAATCTTCAGATAAAAAATTTTCATATTAAAATTATTTAGAACTGATGTTTTCGTAATGAAAATCTTTGGATCATTAATTTTCAAAAAATAAATTTTCAGATTTGAAATTTTCGCAGTGAAGTTTTTTTTTCAAATTCAAATTTTTTTGAATCCCAAGATCTTATAGAGGAATATTCCTCAGTACGAATAGACTTCCTTGCAAACTGAAAGGTTTGATTCTTTCATGAGTTCATCGTAATTACCTTTTACTTGCTGTTAGTTTCTTTTATTTTTAAAATTTCTCAGATTCTAGTTTCCTTAAATCCGAATGATTTCCTTTTAAAACCTCAAAAGATCAGATTCAACCATATTTTTCCTTGCAGCTATCATATCAACTGTAAGATCATATTGGAGAGATTCCCAACCATTATATTTGAATAATATGTTTAAAGGTAACTTCCATCACCTATATAAAGGACCTCCTAAGGGTTTTCTCACATCTGTTTTCAATTCTTTTGCTTCTCGAAGCTCTACCCCTCTACAGAATCCCAATCCGAAATCTTCAGAAGTGTTCTAGTTCAAATGTCTGCAGAAGATCCTTCTCAGGGTATTTCTACAATTAATCCGATTCCGTAGTGTCATATATATATGGAGAGGTTGGTACACCCAAATGTCTTCAGCAAGTATGACTCTATCATTTCCAATAACATAAAGCTCAATGGGTGGGAAATTGTAGCTATTTCTAAGACATCATCTCAAGATTTAGTCTATTCGAATCTTCTTATCAAATTCTACAAATCAGTTTTCTTCTTTAAGGATGAAGGTAGAGAAAAATTATCTTTCAAGAGTTATAGCAATACATATAAACTCTCTTAAACAAAGGCTGCGATCTTGGTAGGGATCTATTATGAATGTGATTCCGAATTCTGTTCACACAAGCTGCCAGAGGTTCAAGGAAGTTTTGTTAAGGCAAAGGCTATGGAATGCCTTGGTGTCCAAGATGTCAAGATAGTCAAAATTGCCCATCTATCTACCAACAATCTAGTTCTATCGTTATGGGTGAAAGGTCTCATCGTACCAAGGAAGGGTGATTAGGACACCCTTAAGAAAAGTGAGATGTATATCCTGGACTTTTTAGTAAATATATAAAAGGTCAATCTCATGAGTCACATCCTCATTATGATTGAGAACATCAAAATTGGGAATTTTACAGCTCTGATTATCGTATATCTGGCTCTAATCTCAAAGCTGATAGTTCGGTTCATAGAATATTTCCAGATCCCCATCACTTCCAAGCCGAGAAATTCCAAGGTGATGCTTATCAATAATGATACCCTAAATAAGATAAAGGTTGGTTTCTCTAAGGAGTCATGAGAATTTTATGATCTACCTGAGGAAGAGGAAGAAGTTGTTCCAGAAAATGTTGAAAAAGTTGAACCATCAAAGAAAGACGAAATTAAAATGAATATAAAGGATGTGGAGGAAGAAGATAAACCCCCCAAAGCTAAAATACCTCAATCCGCACCTCCAAAATAAACGAATAAGAAAACCTACCCATATGTAGTTGTAGCCAAATGGAGGGAGGATAAAAAGAATAGAAAAGCTTGGGATCCAACATTCGGTTTGGATCTTCCTGAGGCTAATTCATTGAATGAAAAGGTAGTCGATGAACTTGAAAATAAACACAAGGAATAGAAGCTGATGAAGAAGATGTCTGAGGAAGAGATTGTCAATTATCTTTTGAAGGCCACTGAGGTTGCATCCGAACAAATCCCCTTACTAAAAACCTTCGCATTAGAACAATTTCCTGAGACTCCGGGAAAGAAGTTCATGTCTGTGGAAAATGTCAAAACAGAAGGATGTTGAGAAGGAAGATGTGGAAGATTTCCAGGAAGCTCAAAGTTCTTAAAAGACAGCTGATTTTCTAAATCAATTAGACGACTTTCAGGAAAGGGAAAGTGCTTTCGAGAAATTTTCATGTTGTACTTATCAAGCCGGATCTTCTAAACTTGTTACACCCAGAGATGATGAGAAGGGTGAATAGGAAGTCAACAATACATTTGAGGAAGAGAGTTACAATCATGACTTTATTCTCCATGAGGATGTTGAATCTAGAGCTGAAAAGGAAAATTTTGATGATGATATAATTTTATAGTCATCCTGAAGTGAGGAGGAATCTCTTGATGAGGAAGTAGTACCGAAAACTGACAGTGGGAAAAAGTGGTTGATGATACCCCAACGAAAGAAATATTGAGTAAGAAATAAGCAAGAGGAACCTCTAAGAGGATGCTTGTAGAGTTATATCTAGAACCATCTCAAAGAAAAATGACTGATTCAGAGTCATCTGCCTTAGGACATGATTTTTTTGTTCAATCTTTGAAGAAGTTGTTATAAACCATTCCTATTTTTCCTATAATTGATTCTAGCTGCCAGATGCTTCAGCACACTATGAATCAGAATTCAGAATCTGTAACTATGGTGATGGACAGATGTGTTATGATTGAGGTAGAACAGAAATATTTCTTTATTAAATATGAGGCCCACAGAAAATTCCGCAGAAAAATGACTATTTGGTCGAAGAAAATCAATGAATATTTGGGAGATATTGATCAGTTTCAAGAAGATGTCAAAGAGTCCTTTGACACTGAAGACTCTATGATCACAGATCATACAAATAGTTTTCAAGAAAAGGTACGTCTAGAAAAATGTTCTTGGATTCAGGATGTAAAAGATCTGAATGGGAAGCTGAGTTATTTTTTTCAAAGTTGGAAACTGAGAAGGATCTCCGGACTGAGATGGAAGAAAGGCTTGTGAATCCAGAGGAATTTCTGAAGGCTCAGCTAGAGGCCCTGAAGGAACAGGAATACAGAATCAAAGAATTATAAAAGCAAGCTAAGGTGGATCATAATGAGCTGAAAAATCTAAATATCATTGTAAAGATGCTAATTCCCAAGGGATAAGATGAAAAATAAATCTCACTCCGATGTTTTGTTTTATTTTTTTCTTATACTAATTCATTCAATCGTAATAAAATTATTCATGTCAGTGTTATTTAGATTTCTATACTAATATTTCAGGTACCATATTTTTTTCCATTCCCTCAAACTCTTTTCGAAAATCACAAAGGGTGAGAAGGAAAAATAATTCTAAAAGGGAGAATGAAAAAGTCTTCTAAGTAATGGGGACTTTTTCATTATTAATATTTCCACATTCAAATGAAAATTTTCATACCAAAAATCTAGAATACAATCCTTAGAGTTTGAATGCCTATGGGAGAGTTAGTCATATTCACCATTGTCCATGAACAAAGGGAGATAAGATTTAATTTCAAAGTCAAAGAAATTTATTCCAAGTCATTATATTCTTTTTCTTAAGGATGTTTCTGCTTTAGAAAAAGAGGGGATTGTTATGTCAATAAGGTTTTCAATATAACTTTTCCATTCTTTCATGTATGGGGGATATTTTTGTGTCAATAAGGTTTACCTTATGACTTTATCATTCCTCTGGTTTTGAAAATCACAAACACCTTATTTCAAGGAAAAACCCATTTTACTCCTTGTTTTACGCCCTTAAAAAAATTTCCTTACCCAAGGAAGTTTACCCTTACCTAGAATTCATTTTTCATATCATAAATTTTCTAAGTGTAAAATTCGGTTTGAATCCAAAACCTTGGAATCATATAATACTTTGATACGAAGCATTATGTTTAAGCTATCGAATTCTAGTTACGAACTCTCATGATGTTCAACTCCAAAATCTGGTTACGAACTCTCATGTAGTTCAACTCCGAATTCTGGTTACGAACTCTCATGAAGTTCAACTCCGAATTCTAGATACGAACATTCATGATGTTCAACTCCGAAATCTAATTATGAAATCTGTATATGAATTTCTCTATGTTCTGACTTCGGAGTACACTGACTTCAAACTCTAATCTCCAATGAGTTCTTACTCCAAATTCTCATGAACTCTGACCCCTAACATTGAATGTTCAGGTTCTGAATTAGGATGAATTCAGATTCCGAATTACATTGAAATTCATACTTTGGAATTCTATAGAATTCAGGTTCAAGAATTCCTACAAAAAATAATCTGAATATCCTTGTATCATAGACTCTGAATTCATTTAAATACATTATAAAAATTCAATTACTTACATTCCGAATATCAGATTTTGGTTATGCTTTCACTTGTTTAGTTATAAATTGATGTCGTGATTTCAGTTATTAACTAACCATTTTTTAAGTGACATGTGTATAGGTCCCTCTAAATTTCAAGTAAAAATATGACCGTCAGAGGAGGGATCTGACCGTTGGAGTTGTGCCTCTAAATAAGGGCTCATTTGAAAAGATCTCAACACTATTCTGTGACTCCAGAGACAACATGTTGTTGAAGTGATTTCTAGAGAGAGACATTCATTGCTTTATGTGTACTAAACTACTTGTTCACTTTTTCTTTGTGCGACTCTGATTGTTGCTGTGTATAGTAGAGGGCTTCCGGGGATCAGATGACAGAGGTGCCGACTACCGTGAAGTTGAGGGATTCCATGCTGAGGAAGACAGAGGTGCCAACTCCCTGATAGTTGAGGGCTTGTGGGGATAGCATGACAGACTCCAATCATCATATCGAGGGCTTACCCTGGTGTGGGTAAGATAGTCTTTTTTGAATGTATAAATCAAGGGACCTTTATCCATGGTTTTTTGATACCCTTCTCTTTGGGTTAAACGATTTACTACTTGTTTCTTGTTTTTTTACAAGTTTTCTCTGCATTTGTATTGTTGAGGAATGTATAACTTACTTATAGGTCCTTACACTTGATCTTTTATTTAGTTATATTTTATATGCTTTAAGGTAGAATCTTCACCTTTGTAAACATTTGTTATGTTTCATTTTTGAAATTACTCTTCCGAAATCAAGAAACTTATTAGAACATAGAGTTCCTGTGAATTATCTTGTTTAACCCTGTTAAACATAATCATCATTAATAGTTCCTACATAATTTAAAAGTGTTCAATTAACCCCCCCTCATATATTTATGAATCTAATTTTTACATATTCAATCCTAAATTTGGTATTATAGATTATATCATACTCACATACCATCTCACATCATCTGAGTAGTGATGTATGTGAGACAATATTTATGGGCTTGGAGGTATATCCTAGTTCATTTAAGATAGAAATGCATATATTTTTGAGTTAGATATTTGACAGGTTGGTAGGGAATTTTCCTACTTCAATTGATATGGTTGTTATATATGAGGTAGACCGAGAGAGGGGTTATCCAAGTCATGTGTGTGCCATGAAAAAAAGGGAATAATGGATAGATTATTTTCAATTCATATTAATAGGGGTGTTATCATATATGTCTAATATGCATGCTTATGTCTTAGATATTATAAACATAAAACTAAGGTGTGTTCTTGTTTTCAGATGTGTTTGACATGAACTTGAGGCATGGTGATCTCAATATGATGCTTGAGACTCTAAAATGTGTTGGATATGGTCTATGGTGCTTCATGTTTTATGAAATTGATGGGAAACATAAATGTGATTCCTTACTTGGGTATTTTTTATTTTTTTAATGGACACACCATTAAAAACATTTCAATTTCATGCTGTGTCTGAGAATGGTATTTGATATTGGTTTCAATTGAAATGGATCATGGATATAGTGTTTTTGAGATAGTTTTTGTTAGGAATTATTGCTCAATATTTTTAGGATAGTGAGATTCTTTCCCCTATTGTTGTACAAAAACCTAAAATATGTTTCAGAGTTCACTATTGTATTTGATATAACCCTTCACCATGATAGGGTCTGATAGGATGTATGATCATTACTAAGACGGGATGAAATGTGTATAATGATGAATCCAATGAAGGATGATCTTGTGGAATCACATAGGGGATTTTTTTGGTTTGGAGTAAACTAATTGATTTATGAAGGTATATCCCCAATCATGAATGGAAATTTAGTAGATGTCGAAGATGACATTCTATGAGATCTTGGAATGAGTAGTTAATTTTTTTCTTGTGTGTTAAAACTTATTTATAATTGGGATGTCCACATACAATCATTAAGAGTGTTAATGGTTGGATCATGTTCTATAGATACAATTGTTAGATTCAACAGAGCCATATAGTGGGGAGAACCACAAACTATTGATTGATCAGTTCATGATACAATTATAACATAGGGGGGATGTGATTAGTTATATATTGGATTGTTAATTGATTTTGAATTGATTACTGAGGTAGCTTGTGATATTTGTATAAGGACTGCTTAGACTACTTGGGTTTTCAAATTTCTATGTTTGTGAGTTTATAACGACACACATCATTATTGTGTGTGAAATAGAGAGGTAATTGAATTTTTTGTTCACATATACTCATCAGAGGTAAAACTATAATTTCCCCAAGAAAATGATTTCTAAAAACATTTCTAATAATTTAGTTAGTCTTGGGATGGGGTGTTTACCATAGATATGCAATTTGGTAAAATATCAATATAGACTTATTTTTCAGAATTTATTAATATTTATTAAATAAAAATTTATTTTTGTTAAATGAATAAATTTGTATATCTAAAAAATGGATACACTAATATGAATTAAGACTTTAAGGTTGTGTCCTAAATTTTTGTTTTTACACAATTGATTTATAAACATTTTTTGGTAGTTGGATACTATGTCTTGATGCTTAACAAGAATTTTATTTGTATTTTCCACATTCCTCCCCACATGAAATGAATGGGATAGAATATCTCCCTTAACATGTGACCACTATGTGGGGGAAGGAGGTAGTGGGAGACACTATAGCCCATTAGATGTGTCGCTTGAGACCTGATTTGTATGAATCATCCATAGAGAATAGATTCGATCTCAAATCATTAATTACATCACTTTATAGAATACTTCCTTTTTTATTATTTTCTATTTCCTTTTAATATCTTCCATTTTAAAACATCATCCCAATATATCTGTGTTATGGTATGGTTTATAAAATTTAGAGGGGCATCGTGGGGTGAATTTGTAGTTTTCTGTGATTGTACGAGGTTTTCATTTAATTAACATATAATATGAAGTATCTTTTTAGAGAAAATACCATGTATTTTATTTTTTAATAGATGATTGATGATGATGTCTACATTTTGTGTTTACCTTGTGTAAATTCCATGTAGGACCTTCATTACATGTCTCAGTGTCTAGAAATGTACTTGTATAGAAACCATGTGTGAGGTACATGGTGTAAAATGGTACAAAACAATGCATCCCATGTGAGATACGTGGCATGCGGGAGTAAATTCCATCTATGGTTGTACTTCATGGTTTTACATAAGGTATTGAGTTTGGTACTACATGTTTCATACAAAAAATTTGTTCTTTGAAACACATATTTTATTTGAGTAATATATACCAACTATTACAAGGCTAAATTCCTAGCATAGGCGCTAACGATAAACACAGTGTACATTAGGTTACATAATCAATATTTTGAATATACACAATTGGATGGTATGATATGCACTCTAAAATGGGGTATTTTATGTACATATTATATACATTGAGGTACACTCTTTGTGTTATTTCCCAAAGGGGTTATTACATTCTTTCATACATTGGAGAAAATATTGAACAAGGGTGTAGTTAATTTCAAGTATATTTTCATATGGACTGTGTTTATGGGGCCATCATTTCTATTAAATTCCAATTATAGAAGGATTCTGGGATGACTATGTATGATTGGAGGGTCATTCTCTAGTTAGTGGATTTAGAGTTCCCCTATTGTAGTTATGTAGCTAATCCTAGGTAAGGATCATGAGGATGATTGGGTGTATCAACATAGGATTCCCATGGTCTATAGTGCTAGATAAATTATAGTGGTTCTTAAGTGGTGGATTTAGTTTATGAAATTTGAAATGCGGCAATGTTTTAGATAGACCTCTTGAGGCTTCAGTATTAATGAACCTATGGGAGAGTACGGGTGTTTGATAGAACATTATCTATATGTTTTGATGATGGAATCGGTCTAGATGTCTGTTAAGGACACGAAGGAGGAAATATGAGAATGATGAAGGGTTTGAAATGATGATATGGTGTAACTGTGTTATTCCCATATTGTTTATACATATTTTTTAGCTGAACACTATGGAATGTACTAATAATAAGGGCTATGTTCCAATGGTATTTCCTTCTTGTGAATGAATTCTATGTTCAAGGGATAGACTACACTCCAATGTTCTTCACTATGCGAATATTCCCAATAATTGTTAAAAATGATTAGGTGGGTATTGGGATAATGTAGAGAGAGAGGGTTCATCTATGGTTTGATGATAAGAATGTGTTTATAAGAAGGGAGAGGGATACCCCATAGTTACCTATTATTATGGAATATTAATAGATAGATGGGATGATATACTTATATATAATGGGGTGGTAACTATTCCCCCCATTATGTTATTATAAGATATTATAATATGGATGATATCATGGTTGTTGATATATTACATGGAGAGTTATTTTCCACCTGATATGATATTATGAGATATTATGAGGTGGGTGATATTCCCTTCGTTGAGGATTAATGGGGAATATTCTATTCCCCTGGATATTATATTATGTGATGTTATGATTTGGTTATTATTCCCCTAAATGAGATATTATAGGTGGGCCTCTATTCCCCCAATGAGATGTGTAAATCAGATGATATAGTTTGGATTATTTTCTCCTTGAGTCTTTTATAAACATCAGATGTGTAGATGAAATGATCCTGGTGGGATTATTTTACCCCTGAGTAATTTTATATACTTAAAAATTATATATTAGATGATTTTGGTAGGACTCTTGACCACTAAATTAAATATATATATTGTTAAATTATGGGGTGTGTGTGGGGGTGTTATTCCCTATTATTTGACATATATATGATTTGGTATGGGTGGGACACCCCTCCAATAGATTTTATATATTTTTTACATATATATGAGATGATTAGGGTGGAACACTCTTCACAAAGACGGATTTTTTATATTGTATTAGTATATATGAGATTATATATATGGGAATATCTTCTAATTGAGTGATTATGTGTATGATGATATTATGGGTGGGTGTTTTCTAGACCATTGCCATGGGGATTCCATATTTAAAATGACATCCAATAGTGGTCGTAGTTGTTATGGACTACATCGAGTTCAATATGAGCACTCGATTGTTGATGGTTATTTTAAAATTTATTTTTATTCCATTTATTATTTTACTTGGATATGAATATCACCTATTCATGAAATAGAATATTTAAACAATTTATTGGGACACTATTGTGGAGTCCTACTAAGAATTATTTCTCAATACTTTCACAGGAACCATAGTTAAATATCAAACCTTATGTATTCTATCATATGGATTAATAGTGGTTATGAAGTTAGGATAGATTCACAGTGTTACATGATCTTAATAAAGTAGCACAATATGGATTTATAGGCTATGATTTGGTATGCATTGTGGAAGGTATCAGAGCCTATTGTGCATTGTTCACTATATATATCTATGATAGTCCCAATGAGTGATTAGTTGGGATTTTTTTACTATATGATGTCACATTTCACTTGTACTATAATTATTGGGTATATCAGTATAATGAATTTAGTTATATGTGACTGATGAGAGTTAGGAATTTTTACGATTTTGTTACACTAATATGAGGGTATAGTATTTCTAATACAACACTCTAGATGATTTATGCTAGTTGGAAACCTCTCACCAATGAGGAGGAACCATTGAAGTAATTGAGCACCACTTTACTGATAATTGGTGAGTAATATAGGAGAAAAGGAATTATAATATCATTTTATTTGAATATCTTCCACATAATATTTGGTTTCTAAATTTTCATTATGAATATTCGATTTAAATTATATCCACCATTGATATTTTCACATATCTTGTCATCTTATTTACTATAAGGGTTTAATAATTATCACACTTTTATACTTTTCAACATAGAAAACATTATCAAAAATATACATAAGTGACATTTATACAGTATTCATTTTATAATATTCAATAAAACATCAGTAAATGAGTAATAATGAAGAAATTATATGATTTATATTTAAAACATTGTTCAATGTTAATATGAAATATTTTAATCGATTAATGTACTGAATCATTTTGAGGTCATGATGAATTGAATATATTCCATCTTTGGGAAAACAAATGTATACTATAATGATTATGTTATTACATACTTTCATTACATTCTCATCATAATCTTATTATAGATAAAAAAACATGGTTTAAACATAAATTTCATCATTTTCATTCATATTTAATAATAATTTATCATAACAAACTATACAACCCTAATTATTTTATGGATCATTTTTAAACTAATTTTTTTGAAGCATAATTTTTTTGAATAATTATGAATGTTGATGGTTTTTTCGGGTACCATAACCTATTTTGAGATGTTTTGTGTGTTTTTTGGTGGGTACTTAGTGGGTTGGTACTAGGTACTCAGTGAGAGATGATACATAGGTAATTGCCTCTAAGGGGAAACTATGTGGTCATTGAATTTGGAAGAGGTACCTAGATAGTACTAAGAAATCAATGGAGGCCTAATAGAGTACCTAGTGGGAGGCTACTGATTTTTAAAAAATATTAATTAGCTAAATTAATTGATTAATATTATTATAACATAACATAAAATTTCTTCTCATTTCATTTGTCACGTGACCTCCCCCTCTCCACACACTCATTCGATTACCCCATGTGGTGGAGCACCCTTGATCATGATTCCATATTCATTCCATCCATCCCAATATATCCCCTTTGATAAGAATAACACTACATCTGGATCTATTCAATAATTTTCAAAATTTTCTTTATCCATGAATAGAAATATATACATTTGATATCTTCTCGATTACATAATTATAACCATTAAATAATGAATAAACAAGTGAAATTCAATAAGAAGGACTTTAATATCTTGAGGTAGGTGTTGCATAACAATTCATAATGGGTTGTGGTCGTTTTCCTTCATTGTGTGATATATAGTCCCACAAACCATGTTTTTATTACAATTAACAAATCTAAAATAGTTACCCTTGCTACATGGTAGTGGTAATGGTTTATTTAGTTTATGAGTGGTCTACTATGGGGGTGATACTTAAGTAGTGACCACTAATGGTTGTTTTCCGAAACCAAATTTGTTATAAAATTATATATGAATCCTATTGATATTATGTCAACAATGTTGTAAAATAAAGGACCTTGAGTAGGTTCCCATGAATGTTTTTAATGGTGTATAGAGTATACAGGGATAAAAGTTTTGAGGTCATATATGAAATGTTAATTTGGAATAGGTTTATTATGAATCATTAAAATATTGTAATTATTTTGGTAGTATTGGTATAATTTATATCCCATGTTGATTATTTCAATATTTTTGTCTATTAATGGAATATTTTTAAAAATATGTAATTATAATAAGATATTAAATTATTATATTTTTTTGGTATGGTAAATGACTATTAACTTGGAAATTGATTTGGTGTAATGAAAACCCTCGTATAAAAATTAATAAAAGGACAT
The DNA here is from genome assembly GCA_963277665.1 of Viscum album. Lineage (NCBI taxonomy): Eukaryota > Viridiplantae > Streptophyta > Magnoliopsida > Santalales > Viscaceae > Viscum > Viscum album. The sequence goes on from OY728138.1 coordinate 158,758,062, forward strand.
GAGTAATGAAAGCCTTGATTGGTCATGTGATAAAGGTTTTTTTTAATTCCAACCAAATTTGGATGGATGAATTTTGTCAGGTGAAATACAAATTATATTAATATTTATGATTTTATTTTAGTGTAATTATATCCATAGAAATGTATGGGATATGAGATGTGTTTAAAGAAACAAATAGTTGGGTTATGTCACATGGGTTGGGTGTAAGTAGAACTATATAAATATATGGATCGGATGATTGGGTTAATTAACAACCCCATAAATACATATAAAATTGGTAGTGTATAATGAGATAAAAATGCATCAGTGGTCTTGGGTATATACACCACTAATCTAGGGATCGTCAAAAGGATAATCTATGTGTAATTCTAACTAAACCATGTTAGTACTCGTCAATAAGGGTATGTTTGATCCTAGGTGTCCTGATAGATCATGGGTATATTAGGACCATTTATTTTGAAACTCATTATTTATATTATATTATAGTATTCTCATGTAGTTTTATTTTCTGGATACTTCTAACAACACAATTGGTGATGTCCTAATAAGTTATACTAACACCCTAATCAAGCACCTTATTACTGATATGAATTCATGTTTTGTTCCCTATATAATGGAAAGATCCTTACAATGGTGAACATATGAGTTAGAAGAGTTTATTATATTATGGATATTGGATTGAGTAGACTTGAGATCCTATTTTGAGGCAATGTCCTCTCTTCAGTTTGATTTTCGGCCATGAAACATATGAACGAACAGTGGGAAGTCCTGTTTATTTTATATACCACAGTGTGGATTTATTGATTATATTTTTTTATTACATGGGTTATATTGTTTAAAATGACATTAATTTTCTTCTGATGTAAAATTTAAAATGTTATCTTTATTATGATGATAATACATATATGCCAAAGGGCATGTACCGAATTGGTAGATGCTCCTGCATGGCATCCAAAAGATCCATGATCAAATATGGGCACGGGAGAAATTACCTAGTTACTATATAAACAATGTATCAAGGTATTTTTAACATTGGTGAAATGGTATTAGTAATGAAACTATTGAAACAGAGGGTATTTTAGTAGAAACGGTAGCAGTGGTGGTACCTTAGTAGCCCGAGTACTATATATTTTTTTTTAATGAAGGGAAATATGGGCTAGAAAATAGTCTTTTGGACCTTGTATTCAGACTAATTGGTCATTATACATCGAGCTATATAATGGGTCTTCCTCTACCTTGTCAGAAATAGGTCTTTTCTTTAATATTTATAATGATTCATCATCCCCATCATTTAATATATATATATATATATATATATAGTTTCTACCATTATTTATGGTCATCAAATTTTTATTGTATAATTTCCACATGTGATTTTGTAAGACCCTCACCACTAGTTAGAAGCATCTTGAATGTAGGGATACATGCATAATGTGTGTAGTGTTGTAGTTATTTCTTGTATTTTTATATAAATAGGGAAATTTATTTAGTTAGTAGTTTTTTCTCTTAATACATTCTAGGAAGGTGGATGTTTGAATCATATCATCCAAAAAATTAATTATGTTTTTTAGGGATTAATTATGGGAAGGTCATGTCTAGATATATAATTATTTAAACTCTTAAAAACAACCTCTACTAAGATAATGGCTAGGGATAATTGTTTTTCTATCTACACAAAATGATGGGAGGCATTGTCTATTTTTCTGACCATTCACATTTTATTTAGAAACAACATCAACCATTAAATAAATAATATATAAAAAAGTAATAAAATATATGAACATATAGAAAAAACCTCCAATATTAAATTCCAAAAAATGTAAAATGATAAAATTATATAAAACAGATCATCAATAAAAGTAATATTGGATAATGGTGTCTCAATAGTAGTCATAATCATGAGAACTCCATGATAACATCAATGAAATCCTTCTACCATATATAGTCTTAGAGATCATCATAAAAACTAATCTATATATTTTCAGATACAAAAGGTGATCAAATTGAATACTCACATGTAATGGGAGTAATAATACATATCATGGTAATCCCAAATAGTGTACCAACACCATGAAAATCATCTGTTTACTTTTATCAATAATAATTAATTTGTAGAAAAATATACATCAATTTATTTTATCCGAAGAAATAATAATAATAGGTATAAATACTTATCTAGATACACATAAATCAATCTCATATTGTTCAACAAATATCACATTTTGTTTTAATAAAATATATGTAACTCTTTAGAATAGAAGAGAAAATCAAAAAATACAAAATTCTTCTCACATCACTTCATTGATTCCCCATCCAATAATTCATTTTAGATGCACTTATCCACGAGATTCTGTAGGAAATAATCATTTACATTTTCTTTTAATGTATTATAGGGAATATTTAAAACATAAATAAAAATCATAAATTAATGTTTTGAATTATTTCTTTCCCATAAATTTGTCCAGGCCACCCTTGAGCCAGGAACTTAGGTCGGTTAAAGGATTTCCTGGGAGGACTTCTAGATCCATCTAGGTTGGTAACATGTTACATGGGAATCAAAGAGTATCTAAGGGAATGATTTATCTAAATAATAAATATAAGGTATCATGTTTCAACCATGAGACCTGGGGAGACCATTCCTTATGTTAAATGAACAAATAACTAAAAAACAAGTTATAAAACTAATAAAGGGAAAATAATTAACATAATAAAATAAATTTGAAAAAATTAAAAAACTATAGAAAAGAAAAAAAGTTGATATAAAAAGATATACCTAATGATATTTTATATAGGTCATAAAAATAGTAATATGAAATGGATTATCCAATAGAGATACCAAAAAAAGAAAAAGATGAAGGAGAAAGACCCATCCACTAATATTTTTATGTCAGGTAAACCACCTTCAGAAGATTCCATTTAATCATTGAAAAAGAAAATGATAACAAACCATCAAATCCAAAATAAACAGGATATACCTGAGAAATTACATATTATAATAGGAGTGAATATAATTTCTTAGTAGGTCACCACCCATCAGACCGTGTATACACTTGTAAAATTAAAACAATTCTATGATAGATTTAAAATTATGTATAAAATAATATTGAATTTAAAATTTTAAGGATAAAAATATAATATCTAAACCATTAAAATTGTCATTTAAATAAAAATACCATAAATAATCTCATAATTTTTATATAGATATACCCATATGTTTTTCCACGTGCACATACATATGCATGCATAGTCTAAACACCATATATATATAGTCATTCATTGTAAGATCCATAAAAATTATGAATAAAATATATTTTAATTTTATATAAAGAAATGATTGAATCCTAAGTTACATTATCAAAATAATTAATTTTTTTTTGAAATGAGGAAAAATTAACATAAATAAATTTCAAAAACCAAATCGTGGAAGCTCGGGAGCTATTTAAGGGATAATCCTGCATAATGAAATACATACTTCTAATCATGACCACTTCTTGATAGAAATAAATATTCCCTAAAAATTGGTTTCACCCACACTATTCTATCTATGGGGAATATCACAAATGTACACTACCATCCATATCAGGTCCACTAGTTAGAGTCTAATCATGAGATAGTTCAATATGTGTACTGATAATTCCAAACTAGAATTCAATGGATTTCTTTGAATCAAAAGTGAATGTAGTTCATAAAATTATAAAAAATAAATACATAAATACACTTTAAAAATATACCACACCCTCAACCTATACCCCCTCCCAGAAAAACCCCATGTTCCATAAAAAATAGTACATAAGTCTCTTATATATAAAACATCTCATAAAAATAAAAAAACTAACATTAAAAAGACATGTGTAATGTTTCAATGTAGGGATATTTTAGAAAAAAACAATTGGAATGTGGAATATTTTAATCACAAACATTTCATGATAAATTTGAATTTTATACACATTGTAAAAAATTCCAAACACTACCATTTATCTTAAATTAATCCCATTAAATTAAATTATGTCTAAAATAATATTTAATACTCATACCTCAATTTAAAATATCCAATATGTTATTTATGAAAACACAATGTTAGCATCAATTTCCAAAATGGATTCAATCATTAAAATTAATGGAAAATATCATATTCATATGATAAAAACCAATGGGAAACCTCTTATTTTACAAAAGAACTACTAAATATACATGATCAAAATTTTAGAAAAAATATAACAGGAAATTGAATACAAAAACCAATAATTATATTTTTAAATTTCCATGAGTAGGACGACCTACATCTAAAAATTTATCTTTTTTAATCACCAATGATAAATCACCTCATGGAGATGCAATAGATCAAATAGAACCCAGGGTAACCCTAAAGAATAAAATAAAATCAATAAATAATGGGACACAAGGATACATGGGTGACTGGAGAAATATAGGGCTATATAAAAAAGGATAAATTTAATAAAATAGAAAGGTGAATATGTTATGAATGATTTACCTTAATGAATCTTGCACAAAAGATGATGAAGATCCATGATTTCACCATGATGAAATAAGAGGAGGAATGAAAAGATAATCAGAAGTATTAATGGGAAAATGAGGGAAAAAATAGACACACTAAGGCATTATTTTCAAGAGGGGTTCATAATTAATTTTCCATTTTTAATAATCTATGGAATTATTGAAAATATCACCGCACGTTTGGCCAAGCCTTCCACTAATCGTTGGACCACTACTGAGACCCCAAAGAACTATGAATGGGAAAGACACATGGTTAGTAAAAAAATAAAAAATAGTGTGATATGACTATATTAAAAACAAAAGGCATGTTGCATTGTTTTCTGATACCTTTTACTAACCTTGTGTAAACCATGCTATATGTACTATATTTACTAAAAATACAAAATTTTGTGGAAAATGTCCTAGAAAGAGGGATAGAATAATAGAGACTAAAAAATAAATAAACTACAAAATGTATCAAATTTATCATGTGGAAATTATCCAAACCATAATGCATTATGCCAAAAATTTAAAGGACTACTCAATTAATCAATACAAGGGATTGTAGATACACATTGTAGAGAAAAGATTACCTGAAGATCAAAGATCATAGAACTCAGAGAAAATCTTCATGGAACATGATAAATCATCACAAAGGGTAATAGTAGAATCCCATATGAATCCAATTTGTAACCCAAAGATGAATAAAATGGAAAAAATAACGGTTTACTAAGGAATTACTAGTAGTGAAAACAAATAATTGAAATGAAGGTTAACCGAAATAATGTCACCATAAATAAAACATAGTACACCATAACCAAAAAAATTGACAGATGGAAACCCTCATTTTATATTTTGGATAACAATTTTCATCCATCAGATGAACTAAAATCAAATGAAATTCTGCTATTATGAACAATTCCTAATAAGTAATGGATATTGACATAACCCAAAAGATATAATCCACTACATGAAATTATGGGATAAAGAAACACTCAAATTGATTTTCCAAAGTGGTTAAAATATGATGGTCACCAAAAAAATAATAGAACAGCTGTCATTAAATGATCATTAAAGCTATAAAATCTATGAACATCATCGAAAATTAAAATTCAAATCATAATGTTGAATGAAACATGAACAAAAAATATTTGAACTAAAATATAAAAAATGACACTATCAAAAATTATAATTTTCTATAAATATGTTAAATAAAAATATTTTTTCAATAATCCATATGGGTGATCATAAAAATTACACCTCTAGATGAAAATAGAATACAAAATATGTAGATGAATAGATAATAAAAATTAAAAAATTCCAATCGGTAATACCTTTATAAAATGTTGTTTCAATACATAGTTCAAGGGGATTAACATGAGGATCCTATAACGAGGTAGAACATTGTCTACCTATCTGATCGGGAAATCTTCTAAAGAGCCACTATAATTTATCCCAACATCCATAGATATGTATGTCTTATGTTCTATCTAATATTATGGTATATTATTACTATCATTCCCACACTCGTCATGTGCTTATTATTCTAAGAATCTACTATATTGTTTGGATAGAATAAGCTTCATCGACACATGATACCACTACTAGAGATAATATATATGAATTTCATCCATTTTCATTTACTAGGGGTTCTTTTCCACTTTTAGAGAAAGATGATAATCTATTACATCTACTATTTATCCCAATATCAATTTAAAACACTTATACCACTTCTACATGTCATCATAATATTCAGGGAAAAAAAATATGTAGATGATGATAGATCTTGGTGAAGACCACTTTAAGAATACAAGTTGTTTACGTTTTCTTACTTAGATAGGTTAAGAAGGTGTAAAAACACTCCATAAACATACTGATTTATTCAGACACTAGTTTTTCACCTTGTTGGAGGATATAAAATTCCACCAACCTTTTTTATTTTCATATCATTAGGAAAAAACATAAGGTTAAACAATGCCTTAATGATTTCCCACAGAGGGCCCTAATGCGGGTTGGTCTTGATAGTGGACTTCCACAACTCCTAGTGCGGACCTTTACTGTTAATAAGGTAAAATTGAGATTAAGTGACTCATGAGACTCATGTAAGATGGATATCTCTATCATCCTAAAGAATAATCTATCTTCCTCTTAAAAATATGAATTTGAAAGGAAAATAAGCTTATTATGACTCTATAATTTTAGAATAAAATTGTATGGATTGGATAAAATTGGAAGACCTCAACACTTAATGACTATGGAAGATGGAAACAAATATTGATACATATCTTGATCAATTGGAGTGTCTATATGTGTTATACATTCTTTCAATCGGTTTCATAAAACCATTTAATCATAACGACTATGTAATATAGAATAAATAAAAGGAAATTTTTTTAGAAAAAAAATAAATTCAAACACGACAACATTATTCTTAAATAAACTATTAAATATAAAAAAAAATATAAAATAACCTTAAAACTCTAATTTTTTTGAATCCCAACTACAATAATATAGTAAATCTCATAACCTAAAATTAATATCAAATTATAAACCATCCATCATAATTTTAAATCACACAAAATTTTAGATTTCAATCATTAAAAAATTAATCATTCCTTTTAAAAAAAAATTATAATTTAAAATATCCAATGTCCTGCATAAAATTTCATTAAATTTTACTCATTTTCTCTTAAAAATATTGTATTTATAATATTACACGATTCAATAGTTCAAAACTAATTTTCAATAAATCTTTCAAAAATAATTATGAAAACACTTTAACTAATTAAAAAAATATATTATCCATTAAATAAATGCATTTTTTACCCTCTGATTTGTTTCAATTGTTACAACATTTAACTATATGTTATATGATTTGAAATGTTCGAGCCCCTTCTCTATGAAAACCCTTGGGTTATGTTTCAAAAATAAAATTCATGATTTTTTTTGATAATTAGACATTAAAAAACATACAATATAATAATAAATAAATAGAAATATGTTGTAAATGAAATTAAAAACGTGATGAAATAAAAATTAAAAATTAAACGGATCTAATACATCATCAAGGTTTAGAAAAAACAGTTTCCTATACCATGTTATAATAATGTGATGCTTTCAAAAATTCATATTATGGGGTCTACAAGTTCTCTGATTGATTTTCCAAACCATTTATAGTAGCTTTACTATCCCTAAATATATTCAAATCTCATATACAACCCATGGAGTTTCAAAAAAACATTCCATTAATTATCAATATCATAATTACGCAACCATGTAGAACAAAAAATACAAATAAAATCGACAAATCGATCTTGTATTCAAGATATGTTATCTGAGACCATACTATAAACTCATGTATTAACCCAAATATGTGATGACGAAACAAATATTCTAAATAAACAAATAAAATTTAAAATATAATACCTCTAATAAATCAAAAATGCTATGGTATCACGGGATACTATAGATACTTTTCTTTACAAGAACATAAATCTCTAATAAAATATTTCAAAAAATTAGTTTGGGACACCCCTGATCTAGGAACTCGGATCAATCCATGGAATACATGAGAGAGGTTCCCCAACCCCCCTGGTATAGTGAAATGTGTAATGATAAACAAAGAGTGCTGATGAGAATAATTTTTTTAATAAATAAATATAATGAAATATGATCACACCCACTGACTCAGTATGACCACTCAATATATAAGATGAAAACATCATAAAATAAGAATTTAAAAATTATATAAATAGAGAAATAGAAAATAAAATATTTAAAAAAAAATACACATATTCATGAACAATAAAAGGAAAAAATACAAAAAACACTAAACAATACTTGATAATGAGAATAAAATCAGGAATCTAAAAGGGATGTTAAAAAATATATAACAAAATAAGAAAAAGATGAAAATATCCAACCTATAATCATAGAGTCTTATGATAACAACCTTCACTATATGTAATCCATACCTAGACTGTGAATTAAACATAAACCTAATGTGTCTATATAAAACTTATCAATCCTGAGAAACATGAAATTATAACTGGAATGAACTAAATTTCAATGTTGTCCACTAAAATATAATCATTTAAAATACCTTTTAAATTGATAATATTTAATTATGGGTTATAAATAGTAATATAATAATGTATTTTTTCACTTTTTAATCAGGAATTTTTATTGGTTATAACATTCCATCAACACGTAAAAATGAGGAATTTCATTATTTGTCTCAATATATATATATATAGTGACACACATATGTAGGTTTTCGGGAATATAGATATTAATGAATAGTAATTCTACCATATATATATACATTCATGGGAAGTGTTCTCAGAATAAATATAAAAATATATTTTTTTTTATATATTTACTAAAGGAAACAAATGTTATTTTTTATTATAGTTTTATTTTTTCTCTTGAGAACATATGAACCTAATTTATTTTTAAAAACAATAACATGTAATCCATGGATATATCGGTGGGGTTGATATAGGACATTTCCATAAATACTAATCAACAATACCAATTATAGATAACAATCCACCCACCTAACATTTGGTGACACCCTCAATTTTAAAACTGAGGTTAATATTTCATAAGATGAATGTAGTCCATCTTTGGGCCACTTGTCAGAGTGTAATCCTGAAATATTTCATCATTTGTACATAGAATCCCCAAATATAAGCTAAAGTCTTCTAATACATTATAGAATCTTCCTTTTTATTACAAAACTTTTCATTACATTTTAAAAAACAGAGGATCTTTAAGGATTATTGTCTTGGAAACCAGGATCTTAAAACATGAAAAAATAAAACATTCTTCTTAAACACATGAAAGGATTCTTCTTATGTTCATCCTAGGTTCATTACTACATCTCATAACCTAGGGAAATACATAAAAATAATGGGGTGAGCAGAAGGCCCGGTAAGGGAAACAAGGGGAATGATTTAACATTTGAACTAGAGATACATCAATAAAGTAATGAAAAAATAACATTAAGGCATGATAATGAAATCACGAGGCATATCATAATAAAAATAAAGTATTTCATATCTTGAAGATATGGAAACAAAATTTAACATATAATATCATTTCTGTTTCACTAAGGTCCATCCCCAAGGTGTCATTAAAAATTACCAAGGTTATTCTCCAAGGCGTCCTTAAAAATGGTCATCTCTAGAGATAAAGTCTTTACCCAATGCATTAGAGCACTATCAGGGTGAACCCTTAAATTAAAATTTATTTTCATGTGAGCCACATATATCATAATCAAACATATCATAAATAACCCATATAGTATAAAAGAAATGGGTTTCCTTTCATCATCATAACGTTATAAAAATTATTTTAAAGATATGATCTTTATGTCACTTTAAATCCACGAAAAAAGGGAACAGAGATTCATGTTTGTAAATACCAGAATTTAAAATAGAACATTTTTATATATATGTGTGAATACCCTTTTAGAATAATTAGATTTGAGTTTTCACTTAATAAAATAAAAGAATTTGAGAAAAAGAGAGAGGCATTTTGATACGAAAATTTTGCAGCAAAACGACTATGTTACAAGGTTTTAGAAAATATTGAAAATAGAGGGGACATGGGTCACCCACACATAATTGATCCATTAAATTTTAGAGGGACAGAATATAATGGATATAATAACATGGTAACGAAATTTTAATGACATACCATTTGAAATGAAAAACATCGAAGAAAGACTAAAATAATATTTCTCTAATGAAAATTCAGCAGTCTAACGGCATCACTTAAAACATCAAAAAAGGATTTGAAGAGATCAAATAGGGTCTATATTCATATGAAAATAAAAGATCAGTATGATAGATATGGACATCATACCCTAACTTAATAAAAAGGAACCTGAAAGACTTGACATGAAAATAGATCTTGAAAACGAGAAGAGTGATAGAATCCCTTAAAAATTCGGCAGCCTAACGGTGCCACTTTAACATTCATAAAATGAATTGATGAGAGAAAGAGGGGGTATCTCATTATATGAAAATTAAAAGTACAATAGGATGAATATAAAGTAACATCCTCCAACATAAGAACATAGAGCATAAAAGATATGACATCGAAGAGAGTACTTGGAAAGAAAGAGAGAGGTTAGATCCCTTACCTTAAAACGTAACTCCTAAAACTCAAAGGGTGGGACCTTGAAGGCTTGGGGGGGGGGGGACCTTGGAAGGACTAGTTGGAAGGTAAGGAGGCTAGAACGTCGTTGAAAATGATTTTTTAGTAGAAAGTATGAGAGAATGTCTTGGTATTTATAGGGAAAGTGAGGGAACAAGGAATTAATGGCCCAGGGACACCTCATTGGTGGTATTGGCAAAACCATGGGCTTGCCCATGGTATTTTACCATGGTATTGCCCACTTGGGACACCTCATACCTTATATTACTATTAATAAGTCTAAAATATTTATTACATACTTAATATATCATTTAATCATGTCATTAAACACCCGTAACTTAAAAACTGTATTTTCAATATTCATTGAAAATTCAACTTTCTCAAAAAAATATCAAAATTTCACCTTAACCATATATCGATGCTCTGATTTTAAAAATAAACACCATTTTATAAAAAATAATTTTCTAAATATTTATAATGTAAATTTTAAATTAATAAACTATTCACCAAAAATTCATTTTTTTCAGAGAAATCCCCAAAAATTACCTTAACATAATATCGATGCTATGAGTTCAAAAATAAAATCCATTTAATAAAAATGATTTTTTAAATATTTTTAATTTTTTTTAATTAAAAAAAAATATTCAACCGAAAAACCTAATACTTGACTAATAATTTCTGAAATAGTTATTTAACTATTTTATTGAATCACATTACTTAATCACGATGCCAAGATTATATTAATATTTTCTTTAAATGAGATTACTAATCCATTTGGTCACATTAATAATCCTAAGCGAAAAATCAATATTCATAAATTACTATTCATCAGAAAAAATGTTTATCTTATTAGACTCTATATTTCGTACTGAATATAACTGTAGAGGACCATTTTTTGAAAATCATTACACATTTTTAATTATTTAAGGTTTACACAAATATTTTAAAATATCATTTTTCCAAAAATTCATCAATATTTTGAATACAATATTTATCCGGACATTTAAAAATTCAAAAACTTCACCATAAGATGAAATCACAATTTTTATTCAAATCAAAGGATTACACAGGGAAGTTACGGCCTCGTTACATAACCCCTTATAACACCAACAAAGGTCTTAACTGTAAGGTCTGCTAGGGTGATAGAATCTTGAGGCGGCACGAACAACATTGTCTGAGTAGTGATTTCTTTCAGCTTGATATTTTCGTGAAGGCGATTTCGTTCTAGCTTCACATAATAAAGTTCATCCTGGTTTTGTTCCAGAGAAAAGGCCAGTGGTGCTACCTCCTTCCCACATTCTGTTAGATGGGCTTCGATTGGCCTGAGACTACTGTATAAGGCCATCGATTCTTCTTTATATAATAATTAACCAAGATCACTTGTATTTAGAGATAATAATTGAAACATTTAGTTTTCAATGATCATATTGACTAATGGACATATAACAATTGAAACCCAACGGTCTCATTTTAATTATACTCATGTTATCAAATGAAACAGTTTTGTTGAGTATAAAAAAAATTCAATAACACACAAAATTAAGAAACAAGATTTATTCAAATTTCTAGTCGTTATAATCATCACCCTTAAGAAATTGCGCCCTCACAATTTAAAAATATCTGGGCTTGGAAATTTCATTGAAAGTCCCACATCGGAAAAGTGTCAGTAAAAATATTATATTAAATGTAGGAAAGGGAAGTACAAACGTCACCCGAGTAAACCCATACTAGGATTCCATGTTGGAAAACCTGGATATGGAGGAGAAAAAAAAGGATCAAGTTCTGAGGGATAGTGATAGAAAACATGATTAGGAGAAATTTAACCACAAGATAATCACACACTTATGATGTGTGTAAACGGTATTTGATTACCCAGTAGGAAAGGTAAACTAGCATCATTTTTGTTTTACATTATTTTTCATAATTTTGGGGAATTCATTTAATACATAGAATAAAAACATAAGGAAATATATTTACATTCAAGTTGAGTTTCATCCTTTAATAAGTTTCTACCAAAAATATTCTTCTCTCCAAACAATGAGCATTCAAAAACATTTGGTCTCATCAAAAGCACAAGAATAATCTTCTATAGAATCACATAATCCACAAAATATTAACTATTTATTTCTTCTATCTTTAGAAATTAACCCAAAAAAATTAATGTTTAAGATGAAATAACTGTTCAAAAAAACCCCATAGGAATAGAAAATACATTAAATCTTCAAAGATCCATGGAAATACCCAAAGTTCATCAGAGATCATTCCATAAATAACTGTCCTTAAAATTCATGAAAATAAATCAAGCTAAGATTGAAACCCAAATATAGGATGTATTTGATAATATAGCCTTCCAAGATAAACATTATCTTTCATCTCCAAACAACATCAACAACTCATAACATCTTATAAAAAAAGTAACTAACATAAGCATATTTTCCCCAAGATAGGTTAATCATTTCCTAAATTACTATAAGTTCACCTTAAAGTCATCTATTCATCAAAATATAAGTCAGCCTTTACTCCTCCAAGAAAATACTATAGTAATCGATTTACCTGGATCATATGAATGTCTTCTGAAATAATAATCATCTTTTAATCCCATGATAATCTGTTTTCCCAGAAGAACAGCTTCACAACATCAACATGTGGTATATAACAATAGATGTTTTCCATAATGATATAAAACCATCTTAGGTAGTGACTCGATGTTCTTATAAAACAATAAAGATATGCTCATAGAGAACGAACTAAAATACAACATGACATAGACAATTATTACGAATAAGTTGCATGTACTTTAGTCATCATGATCCATCTTATCATAGGACTTGAATTGTTCCCTAGTCCGTGAAGATTTTTGATTCTCATCATACTTCTCATCCCTTCCAAGAGATCATTTACTTAGATAATTTCCAAATTCTCCACATTTACTACATTGAAAAGTATAAGGTACATTAGATAAAACCTTATCTCTATTCATCACATTATCCATTTTTTGAAGAAATTGGATACTTTATTCCCTATCCCCCCACACTAATAACATATCCCGGTTCCTTTGGGACATTCTCCTTGGTTACCCTTTCAACACTTTTTTAACAATGGAAATTGGGTCTTCTGTCCCTTATCAACTTTATCAGATGAACATCCTTGAGACATATTCTTCTTCTTCCTTGATGAATTTGGGAATTCAACTAGGTACCAATTAATAATTTTGATTTTTGATAGCTGGTTTGGAATAATCCCAATATGTTCAACTTGATCTCTTTTCATCTCTGTCACATTAGTAGGGAAATCATCACATTTCCTATCACATTGTTTGTTGGGACATGTTCTCATATTTCTCGTCATTAACTAAGAAAAGAAATAATAATTAGGGGCTTAATTACTTAGCCAATAATCTTGAAAAGGAAACGTTAAGCATAGAAGGATAAACTTGTAGAAGAAAATTATTTCCTAACTTGTGATCCTCTAGGTTACAATCTAGGTTATCCATGATCATATCTTCTTATGTGAATCTTTATTTGATATTATCTTTGTTCCTTTAATATTTGTTGATACCAAGATTATGAATTTACCAAAGAATATCCCCCGGGAGTGTCGTAACCAAGAGTGCAGCAAGATCCGTTGTAATGTAAAAGTTCTTGTTTGAGTCTGGCTCAAGTGGTGTTCTAGGGTTTTACCCCTACGTACATATGTGCCAGAGCCACCTCTACCAGCTCGTATCCAGACTGGGATGCATTTCCTTGATAAACCACTTACTCAATACTCACCAAAATCTCAGGATGATTTCCTATATTTAAACTCTTATATAGGATTCTTCCTTAAGTTTTCATTTCCTAATTTCCACAAATAACTAAACCATCCTTTGATATAAACTCTAGCATCCAGCTTTTATGACATAAATTTTCATTACATTTTACAAAACCGAGGATCTTTAAGTTTAAGTGTCTTGGAAACCAGTAACATAAAACATGAAAACATAAAAATTTATTGTTAACCACTTGAAAGGCTTCTCCTTATGTTCATCCTAGGTTCATTACTGCATCTCATAACCTAAAGACATACATAAAATGAAAGGGGAGAGCAGAAGGCCCAGTAAGGGAAACAGGGGGAATGATTTAACATGTAAACTTGAGATACATCAATAAAGTCATGAAAAAAGAACTTTGTGGATTGATAAAGAAATCCTGAGGCATGTCATAATAAAAATAACATATTTAATAACTTGAATATTTGGATAAAACATTTAACATAGACAATAATTTCTGTTTCCCCAAGGTCCATCCCCAAGTTTTCATTAAAAATTACCATGGTTATTCACCAAGGCGTCCTTAAAAATGGTCATCTCTATAGATTAAGTTTTTACCCAATGCATTGGAGTGATATAATGGAACACCCTTAAATTTCCCTTTATTATCATTTTATCCACGTATATAATCATCAAAAATTTCATAAATAACCCATATATCATAAAAGAAATGGGTTTCCATTCATAATCATAATTTTTTAAAAACTGCTTTAAAGACATGATCTTTTTATCACTTTAAACCCATGAAAAAAGGAAAGCGGGTTTCATGTATGTAAACAAAGAATTTAAAATAGAAAATTTTGATATATTTGTGAATACCCATTTAGAAGAAAGATATTTTAGTATTCACTTATCAAAATAAAATAATTTGAGCAAAAGAGAGAGGCATTTTGAGACGAAAATTCTACAGCATAACGATTATATTAAATAGTTTTAGAAAATAATGAAAAGAGAGGGGACATGGGTCACCCACTCATAAATGATCCATAAAACATTATAGGAACAGAATATAATGGATATAAGAACATGGTAATGAAATTGGAAATACATACCATATGAAATGAATAACATTGAAGGAAGACAAAAATAAATTTCTCTTATCAAAATTCTCCAGCCTAACGACATCACTTTAATATTAAAAAAATTGAATTGATCAGATCGAATAGGGTCTATGAAAATATGAACATAAAAGAAACGTATTATAGATATAGATATCATACCCCAACTGAATAAAAAGGATCTTCAATGTCTTGACATGAAAACAGATCTTGAAAACAAGAAGGGTGAAAAAATCCATTAAAAATTCGGCAGCCTAGTAACGACACTTAAACATTCATAAAATGAATTGATGAGACGAATAGGGGTTATATCATAATATTAACATAGAAATTATAGTAGGATGAATATAAAATAACATCCTCCAACATAAGAACAAGGAGCATAAATTATATTACATAAAAGAAAGTACTTGGAAATATAGAGAGAGGTAGGATCCCTTACCTTAATACGTAAATCTTAAAACTCGAAGGATGGGACCTTGAAAGCTTGGGGGCATCGTGGGAGGACTCCATGGAAGGTAAAGAGACCATAACTTCGTTGAGGATGATTTTAGAGTCGAAAGGAAGAGAGAATGGCTTGGTATTCATAGGGAACATGAGAGAACAAGGAATTAATGGCCAAGGGACACCTCATTAGTGGTATTGGAAAAACCATGGTATTTACAATGGTATATTCCCATGTTATTGGACACATGGGACACCTCATACCTTATATTACTATTCCTATGTCGACTATATTGATTACATACTTAATACATAATTTAATGATGTCATTAAACACCCGTAACATAAAAACTTTATTTTCATTATTCATCGAAAATCCAACTTTCTCAGAAAAATCCCAAAATTTTACCTTAACCATATATCAATGCTATTATTTCAAAAATAAACTCCATTTTATAAAAATAATTTTCTCTATACTTTTAATCTAATTTTTAAATAAATACACTATTAATTGAAATTTCATTTTTTTGAGAAAAATCCCCAAAAATTACCTTAACATAATATCGATGCTCTGAGTTCAAAAATAAAGTCCATTTTTAAATAATAATTTTCTAAATATTTTTAATTTAATTTTTATTTAAAAAAATATTCTCCCGTAAAACCTAATACATGACTAATAATTTCTAAAACATTTATTTACCGAATTTATTGAATCACATTACATAATCAATGTACCTAGATTATATTTATACATTATTTAAGTGAGAGCACTAATCTATTTGGTCACATTACTAATCCTAAGTGTAAAATCACAATTCATAAATTATTATTCATTAAAAAAATTTATCTTATTAGACTCTAATTTTTGTACTGAACATTACTGTAGAATTCCATTTTTTGGAATTCATTACACATTTTTAATTATTTAAGGTATACATAAATATTTTAAAATATCCTTTTTCCAAAAATTCATCATTAATATTCTTATAATATTAATCCGGACACTAGAAAATTCACAAACTACACTATAAGAAGAAATCACAATTTTTATTTAAATCAAAAGATTACACAAGGTAGTTACGGTCTCGTTACAAAACCCCTTATAACACCAGAAAAGGTGTAACACCCCAAGATTACATAGTGTGTAATTTCTTCAAAATATTTCAATAACTTGCACTACACGCAACACCGAGTTAAAGCGCACCATGACATACCAATCTAGCCATTATGAATAGTAATACCTACTTTTAAAAATTTATAAATTCAATCTCTCAAAATGGACTTCATTATTGGATTCATAATATCAATATTAGCCTAGGATGAAATTTTGGTACTTTTCGGTTAACTTTAATATTTTGATGAATACTGAAAATTACTAAATTTTATTTAAAAACAACTTTTTAAATCAAAATAATTAATGGTGATAAATTATGAATTTGAGTGGTTTTAAAGTATAATTAAAATACAATTTTACCATTTTATCCAATGATGTTCATTAGAATTAATTTCACTTCGAAATTGGACCTAAACAATTGTCAATCTTTTGATATATATTGTTTCTTAAAAACACGTTATTTGTTGTGACAGCGGGAATTAATTATAAAATTAATTAATGAAAATTATATGTTTGGAATTTTTTAAAATAGATATCATTTTTGAATTTGGAATATCAATTAATGCTTAGGGTGAAATTTTGACATTGTTCTGAAAAACTTCAATTTTTGATAAATAGTGAAACTACTAAGTGGTAGTTAAAAAAACTGATTTTTTCATAAAAATTAATTTTTCCTCTTCTGTGAATGGAATTTCGAAAATCCAAGAGACACGGTTAATATCAAGAAGTAAAATGTGGTTCAATGAGATGAAAATATTTTTTGGTGAATAGTAACTTTTTACTTTTATTTGCCACGGTTAAAAGTAAATAGGGTAATTAAGGGTAAAAATGATATTAATATTACCCTAACACATGTACTAATTCTATTGGACAAGTTTATCTTGACCAAAAACAACCTTAGGAATAAAATATTATCATTTAGGTCCACTTGGATTAGATTAGGACATTTATTATTATTTAATTAAAAGAAGAGTTAAAAGAGTTAAAATCAAAGATTATTTACTAAATTTTTTTAATATATGGTTATAGAAAAGATAAATTCGATTGTAATTATTCATTATAATGATATAAAGATTTCATTAAAATGATTTTTTATTTATAATTTTTAGACATTAAAACATTTAATTTATTTATGCCTCAATGATGTTGCAGTAATTACCTAATTAATGAACAATTGGAATAATTGATATTATAAATACCCAAATAAATATAATCTGAGACTTTTAATGAATTACACTAATTTTCTAGGTTAATATGACATGTTAGGATTGATTTAATTATCTTTTGTCGAAGTAATAATTCTGTTATGAGTTTCTCAAAAATCAACTATTGAATAGTGTCACAATTGACATAAAAGAGTTTTTAAAACAAATATTATATTATTAATTGATATTAAATTCTTAAAAATCAAAGGTTCGACAAAGAGACTTATATCATGATAGGTTTATAATTAATGGACCACTTGGGGGTCGCTTGAATGTATATAGTATGTTTATTAATTATATAATATAAAAATACAAAGTGACAAGGTAAATGTCAAACTAATTAACTAAGAGTTAATACTTAAAGATAAGGTTAATATAGTAACCCAAACCTGTCTAAATTATATTTTTTGAGTGTTTTTCGACCCATCCCCACCTTAAACATTAAATAATAAACTTTGGCTCCATTAGAAACCGAATATGAATTTATTATAAATTAATATTTCTAGCTTTTCCAAAGGTCCCCTCGCCCCTCTTATAAAAGGACACTCCTCCTTCTCATTTCTTCACCCCTTCAAAGCCTTTTGGTTCGGCCAAACTCTGCCCAAATACTCTCCCAACTTCCCGAAATTCATCCTGGAGGCTTCCTTTAGTCAGAAAGCCATCCTAAGATCCCTTTTGATCAAATCAAAAGGAAGAAACAGAAGAAGAGGTAATGATTTCACAGCCCTTTTCCAAGTTCCTTTCTTCTTCCATTTCTTCCTTCTTTGTAATTACCATTCTAAAACAATAAATCCAGTATCTTATATATACTTTGACGTTATTATAAATATGGTACAACCATATTCAGTATTCTATACATCCTTTGAATAACATGTCACCATACGCGCGTACGTACGACTTACAGTCTCCACGTCGTGGTGTAATTGTTATTCAATAAATTATTATTTGGATGGGTATAATAATGATGTGTAACTCATGTAAATAATAAATATATCATGATAATGATTCTGTATATATTTTATACCATCCTATTATACATTATTTTACTATCAAAAGAATGATATTGTCGCTCGTGCGTACAAACGGACTACCGTGTCCACGAACGCGATAAGATTCATTCTCCATCCTATCCATTCAAGTATAATTATCATTTGATGATTAATAATATAATATAAGGACTTGGTATCATTATGGATATAATTAAGATACAACCTATCCATAAAAAACATGACTTACGTAACATAACATATAAAATAAAACGATAAAGTTAACACCCAAAACAACGATAATACTAAGATATTATTAAATAATCAATGTTAAAAGATCATATATGATATCAAATTAATATATATGATTCTTTTATAATTTAATAACAATTATTTCACCATTGTACAGGAGGTTAACCTGCCCCAACGAATGAAAAGTACAAGGTCTGGGGTTTTGATCTCACTCCTTATTCCCGTGAGATTCATGCCATATTACCACTATTACATTTTGTGTGGTGTATGTACTGCCCATAATTGTATTCTTTGTGTAATACATATTGATTTATGTGTATTTACATATTCATTGTATGATACCTCTTTCATGTGGTGTATGTTTCGTAAGCTACCAAATTGGTAAGGGTTTATATCACAATCTCTTCATTATCTGAGGTTGTTTATATGTAATAATCTATTGGGATTTCTTTATCATCCACATCCATTTTTCTAAAAAATGTAAGTCAAAACATTTTTACTATTTACAAGAATATGGGTTAAAGTCATTTATACCCTAGTTTGAATTTTTATAAGTGGTTTATAAAGAATCTTTCCGTTGTTTTTAGAAACAAGTTACTTTTTAACCTTTTTGACAAAATTAAGTTAAGAATGTATTTTTCTGACTTATACGGTGGGTGCTGTTATTCTCCACCGTTATTAAACCTTTGATGCTTCATTAAATTCTTATAATGAAATTTTCAAGATAAATGTTTTCTCTATAATTATGAGACTTTTAAATGATTTCAAAAAAAGTGATATTTCTCTCAAATGGTATCGATTTCATCTATGTCAACATCCTTTGTGATAAATTTTAGACTTGTTTCAAGTTGATTTATGATGATACAAATCAACCATATCTTATTTAAGGTTTTGTGATATTTTTTGACTATGGATGATTTATTTTTATGACATTAATGGTTTATGATTAATGTTTTGACATTTTGTATATTAGTTTTAATAAGAATGTTTATGTTATATTTAATCCTCTTATTATGATGAATTTGTTGGACTAGTATGTTCAGGGTTGGGGACCGGTAAAAGTAAGCCCTCCGGATGGGTGTCCGGTTATTAGAGGCACTCCGGGATGGAGTCTGGTTACAGAGGCTCTCTGGGTTGGTGTCCGGTTATTAGAGGCACTCCGGGTTGGTGTTCGGTTATTAGAGGCACTCCGGGATGGAGTCCGGTTACAGAGGCTCTCTGTGTTGGGTTCCGGTTACAGTTATCCCTTAGGTCTTGGCACGAGGTCGCGACACAGAAATTAAAGTTCGGCATCATGAATTCCATGATAATGAAAGTGGATATTGATATTGCATGTGATTATTCGATTAGTAGAATATCCATGTGAATAAGTAAATGGCATTATTTCATTTTATTCTTTCCATACAATATTGAAGTTCAAGTTTAAAAGTCTTTTTTTAGTTATACACTACCTTAAATGTTTATGCTTATTTATGAAAGTTTCTGCTTTATTGCTTACCCTAACGGAGCGTTTGATCTCACCCCTTTTCTATGTTTTACATTTTCCCATGATTCCAAGAACTATATTGTGATTGATAAGAAGGGTTAAGACAAGGGAATAATGGCATTCATAAAGTATTATTTATGTTTTTTTGTATGTTATGAAGTTTAATGTAACATTCATGTATGTAATCTATTTTCCAAGACTGCTAAACTAATTGGTCCTTTGGGACTTGATTCCTTGTAATCATGCCAATGTATTAAAATAAGTCACCGACTTTGGGTAACTGAGGTCGGGGCGTTACAGTTGGTATCAGAGGAAGTTTAGTTATAACTATGGAAACTAGATTTCGATAAAATCTAATTAGAGCACATATCCCTAAGATAGACTATGAAGATTAGTATAGAAGAACTACCTAGAATTTTGGTATTGTAGAGATTTTGTGAGTTTTCCGAGAAATACATCCCTGTCTGGATACGAGCAGGTAGAGGCGGCTCTGGCACAGATGTACCTAGTGGTAAAACCCAAAAACACTGCTTTGAGCTAGACTCGAACGGGAACTGGTGCACGACAACGGGCCTTGCTTCACTCTTGGTTACGACACTCCCGGGGGATATGCTTAGAAAAATTCTCATTTTATTTTCAAACCATTATGAAGGGCTCATGAGTATATACTTACTCAAAGAAAAAAAAAATTGATTATGGATTATATCCATAAACTGTTCAATTTTCATTAGGAATAATTTATTGCAATTCATAAACTGACCTAGTTTATGCTATTGTATATAAATGGAACCTAGTAGAAGGAATGTGAACTCCAGTAATACGTATGATCCAAAGAGTAAGAAGGATAGTATCTTTCATGGTACTAAGACATCATTTAGAAGGGAAATAGTCTCCCATGTTTTATCATCATATTAAGAAATAATATCATGTGTTGATAAGATAAGTAAAGAGATTACTGAGTTTTATGGATTTGAAGGGAAGCAAGAGAAGAAAAGGATGGAAGAGAGAAAGATAGATAAAGGGAAGATGGAAAAGGAGAATTTTCCCATATGTGATAACTATGGGAAGAAACACCGTGGAACTTGCCTGAAAGAAATGGGAGTTTGTTATAAGTGTGGAGGAAAAGGGCACAATGTACCTGACTGCAAGGATAATAAAATGGTTTCAAATATACAATGTTTCATTTTCATGGAGTTTGAACACTGTGCGAACCTATGTCCCTATCATTAGACTATACCGCAAATGATGCTATTGGATAATAATAAAGTTATGATACTACCACATATGAAGAGAAATGATTAGAGTTCTTATGTTGATTATGTCATTTGAGTGTTGTATCAACAATGTACTTGTTATAATAATTATAGGGTATATAAGGATTGTACTATAGTACTATTTCATTAAGGACTTGAGGTTGTGTGGAACAAAGAAAAGTGACTCAATAGAAGGTTAAATTTTTGGAAAATATATGGTTGAGAGAAAGATAAACCATAATATGGTTTTCATACCGAGGTAGTGACATTAGAATAATACATGATTGATTTGGATAAATTTTATTGGATATTCTTGACTACCTTGAAGCTGATTAATGATTTGTATATTCCATCATTGTTGGGGTTTAAAACATTTTTGGATTGATGAAGTATATCCAGCATTCTATATGGAATAAGGGAGCATGAATGTACTCAATAAGGATTATGGTAATACAGGATGTTTTAGTGTTTTAAAAGAATACATGATGAAGGTATTCATATGCTATTACGGGGTAAAAAGGATCTATATTATGTCTACCTTCCTTATAAATGATGGACTGTGGGTTTGGACAGAAGTACTTTGGATAAATTCTATTTTGAGATTAATTTTGGATTTCCATAAAAGGACAACCCGGAGGTCGGGCGGCAACCCGTCGCGACCAGCAAGGCCGCGAGACTTGAACCCACAACAGAAGGGCGACAAGGGTGTATCACCTACCACTGACCCACCTGATGTACTGGTTTGAATAATGTCGTTTTTTTAATGGTTATTATAGATGAATTATAAATTCATTTTTAACCCTATACGAATAGGATAAATAGAATATTATTTTTAAGTTCTATTATCTTTTAGAGTGAAAGATTAGTTTGTGGTAGAACATAGTTAAAGGTTGAGACTCTACTTTTCAAGTATATATTTTTCTTCTTCTATTATTCAATGAAGAAATTAATTCTTATTCTTTATTGAAGGGATCTTAAAACAAAAAAAATGTGTTATCCTAATACCATATGTTTTGCTGAACTGATGGTATTTTAAATCATCACAGATTGATGAATTTAATGCCCTCAATTTTAAACTTAGTTGTGATTGATGACCCCAAAATATTTACATTTTTCCTCCAATTATATGTCTCTTATTGCCACCAATGTTCTCCTAATCGATATCATAATTTGTTTGTAACCCTTTCATTTCTCTTTTCATCATATTAAGACTAAATTTTATCTACCCAATTTCCGATGTGGGTTTTCCCACAAAGATATTTTCTATATTCAACCTTTTTTTTCGAAAAAACAATTTCAAATTGCAAGGATGCAATTTATTAAAATGGGGTATAATGTAACACCCCAAGATTACATAGTGTGTTATTTCATCAAAATAATTCAATAACTTGCACTACACGCAACACTGAGTTAAAGCGCACCATGACTTACCAAACTAACCGTTATGAATAGTAATACCTACTTTTTAAAATTTTATAAATTCTATATCTCTAAATGGACGTCGTTATTGGATTCGGAATATCAAAATTATCAAAGGGTGAAATTTTGGTACTTTTCAGATAACATTAATATTTTGATGAATAGTGAAAATTACTAAATTTTAATCAAAATCAGCTTTTTTAATCAAAATAATTAATGGTGATAAATTATGAATTTGAATGGTTTTAATGTATAATTAGAATATATTTTTACCATTTTATCCAATTGTGTTCATTAGAATTAATTTCACTTCGAAATTGGACCTAAACAATTGTCAATCTTTTGATATATATTGTTTCTTAAAAACACGCTATTTGTTGTGACAACGGGAATTAGTTATAAAATTAATTAATTCAATTTATATGTTATGAATTTTTTAAAATAGATATCATTTTTGAATTTTGAATTTCAATTATAGCTTAGGGTGAAATTTTGGCATTGTTCTGAAAAACTTCAATTTTTGATGAATAGTGAAACTACTAAGTGGTAGTTAAAAAACTGAATTTTTCATAAAACATAATTTTATCACATCTGTGAATGGAATTTCAAAAATCTGAGAGACACAGTTAATATCATGAAGTAAAATGTGGTTCAATTAGATGAGAATAATTTTTAGTGAATAGTAACTTTTTACTTTTATTTACCACGGTTATAAGTAAATACGGTAATTAAGGGTAAAAATGATATTAATATTACCCTAACACATGTCATAATTCTATTGGACAAGTTTATCTCGATCAAAAACAACCTTAGGAATAAAATATTATCATTTAGGTCCACTTGGATTAGATTAGTACATTTATTATTATTTAATTCAAAGAAGAGTTAAAAGAGTTAAAATCAAAGTTTATTTACTAAAACATTTTTAATATAGGGTTAAATATAAGATAAATTCGATTGTAAATATTAATTAGAAAGAAAAAATATTTCCTACATAATGATGTTTTATTTATAATTTTTAGACATTAAAACATTAAATTTATTTATGACACAATGATGATGCAGTAATTGCCTAATTAATGAACAATTGGAATAATTGATATAATAAATACCCAAATAAACATAATATGAGACTTTTATGAATTAAAGTAATTTTCTAGGTTAATATGACATGATATAATTGATTTAAATAAGTTTTGTCGAAGTAATCATTCTGTTATGAGTTTCAAAAAAATCAACTATTCAATAGTGTCAAAATTGACATAAAAGAGGTTTAAAAAAAATATTATATTATTAATTGATATTAAATTCATAAAAATCTAAGGTTCGGCCAATATACTTATATCATGATAGGTGTATCCTTATGGGACCACTTGGGGGTCACTTGGATTTATATAGTGTGTTTATTGACTATATAATATAAAAATACAAAGTGACATGGTAAATGTCAAATAAATTAACTAAGAGTTAATACTTAATGATAAGGTTAAAATAGTAACCCAAACCTATCTAAATTATATTGGTTGAGTGTTTTTAGACCCATAACCACCTTAAACTTTAAATAATAAACTTTGGAGCCATTAGAAACCGAATAAGAATTTATTATAAATTTATATTTCTAGATTTTCCAATGGTGCCCCTAACCCCTCTTATAAAAGGAGACTCCTCCTTATCATTTATTCACACCTTAAAAGCCTTTTGGTTCGGCCAAACTCTGCCAAAATACTCTCTCAACATCCCTCACTTCATCATATAGGCCTTACGTTAGTCATAAAGCCATCCTATGATCCCTTTTGATCAAATCAAAAGGAAGAACCCGAAGAAGAGGTAATGATTTCACCACCCTTTTCCAAGTTCCTTTCATCTTCCACTTCTTCCTTCTTTGTTATTACCATTCTAAAATAATAACTCCAGTATCATATATATACTGTGATGTTATTAGAAACATGGTACAACCATATTCAGTATTCTATCCATCCTTTGAATAACATGTCACCATACGTGCGTACGTACGGCTTACCGTCTCCACGTCGTGGTGTAATTGTTATTCAATAAATTATTATTTGGATGGGTATAATAATGATGTGTAACTCATGTAAATAATAAATATAACATGATAATGATTCGGTATATATGTTATACCATCCAATTATATATTATTTTAATATCAAAATAATGATATTGTCGCTCGTGCGTACGTACGGACTACCGTCTCCACGAACGTGATAAGATTCATTCTCCATCGTATCCATTCAAGTCTAATTATAATTTTATGATTAAAAATAGTATCTAAGTACTTTATATCATTCTATTTATGATTAATATATAACCTATACATGACAAACACGGCTTACATAACAAAAGATATAACGGAAAATGAGTAAGTTAACACCCGAAACAACTATAATACTAAGATATTATTAACAAATCAATGTTAAAAGATCATATATGATATCATATTAATATATATGATTCTTTTAAAACATAATAACAATCATTTCACCATTATACAAGAGGCTAACCTACCCCAACCAAGGAAAAGTAGAAGGTAAGGTGTTTTCATATCACTCCTTATTCCCGTGAGATTAATTCCATGTTACCACTACTACATTTTTGTGTGGTGTATGTACTACCCATAATTTTATTCATTGTGTAATACTATTTAATTTATGTGTATTTACATATTCATTGTATGATAACTCTTTCATATAGTGTATGTTTCATAAGTTGTGAAATTGGTAAGGGTTTATATCGCAATCTCTTCATTATATAAGGTTGTTTATATGTAATAGTCTACTGGGATTTCTTTATCATCCACATCCATGTTTCTTCAAAATGTAATTCAAAACATTTTGAATATTTACAAGAATATGGGTTAAAGTAATTTATACCCTTGTTTGACTTTTTATAAGAGGTTTATAAAGGAATCTTTCCATCATTTTTCTAAACAAGTTACTTTTCAACCTTTTTGAAAAAAGTAAGGTAAGAATGTCTTTTTTTATCTTATACGGCGGGTGCGGTTATTCTCCGCCGTTATTACACCTTTGAATCTTCCTTACATGATTATAATGATATTTTCAAAATAAAGTGTTTCTCTATAATTATTCTACTTTTAAATGATTTCAAAAAAGAGATATTTCTCTCCAATAGTGTTGATTTCATCTATGTCAACATCCTTTGATAAATTTTAAACTTATATCAAGTTGATTTATTATGATACAAATCATCCATATTGTATTTAAGGTTTTGTGATATTTTTGACTATGGATTTGTTATTTTTATTCCATTAATGGTTTATGATTAATGTTTTGAAATTTTGTATGTTAGTTTTAATATGAATTTTTTATGTTATATTTCATCCTATTCTTAAGATGAGTGTGTTGGACTAGTATGTTCCGGGTTGGGGACCGGTAAATGTAATCCCTCCGGGTTGGTGTCCGGTTATTAGAGGCCCTTCGGAATGGAGTCTAGTTACAGAGGCTCTCTGGGTTGGTGTCCGGTTATTAGAGGCACTCCGGGTTGGTGTCCGGTTATTAGAGGCACTACGGGATGGAGTCCGGTTACAGAGGCTCTCTGGGTTGGGTTCTAGTTACAGTTATCCCTTTGGTCTTGGCACAAGGCCTCGACACAGAAATTAAAGTCCTACATCATGAATTCTATTATTATAAAAGTGTTATTAATATTTCATGTGATTATTCGATTAGTAGAATATTCATGTGAATAAGTAAATGTCATTATTTCATTTTACTTTTTCCATAATATGTTGAAGTTCAAGTTTATAAGGCTTTTGTTTTAGTTATACACTGCCTTAAATGTTTATGCTTATTTATGAAATTTTCCGATGTATTGCTTACCCTTACGGAGCGTTAGAGCTCACCCCTTTTCTATGTTTTATTTTTTCCCAAGATTCCAAGAAGTATATTGTGATTGATAAGAAGGGTTAAGACAAGGTAATAATGGCATTAATAAAGGATTATTTATGTTGTTTTGTATGTTATGAAGTGTAATGTAACATTCATGTATGTAATCTATTATCCTAGACTGATAAACTAATCAGTCCATTGGGACTTGATTCCTTGTAATCATGCCAATGTATTAAAATAATGCACCGACTCTGGGTAACTGGGGTCATGGCGTTACAGTTGGTATCAGAGAAAAGTTTAGCAATAACCTTGGAAACTAGATTTAGATAAACTCGGATTAGAGCACATAGCCCTAAGATAGACTTTGAGGATTAGTATAGAAGAACTTCCTAGAATTTTGGTATTGTAGATATTTTGTGAGTTTTCCGAGCAATACATCCCTACCTGGATACGAGTAGGTAAAGGCGGCTCTAGAACAGATGTACCTAGGGGTAAAACCCGAAAACACCACTTTGAGCAAGACTCGAACGGGAACTGGTGCATGACAACATGCCTTGCTGCACTATTGGTTGCGACACTCTCGGGGGATATACTTAGGATAATTCTCATTTTATTTACAAACAATTATGAATGGCTAATGTGTATATACATATTCAAAGAAAACATTTTTTATGATTAAGGATTATATACCTAAACTGGTCAATTTTCATTAGGAATTATTTATTGCAATTCATAAACTGGCCTAGTTTATGATATTGTATAGAAATGGCACCCAGTAGAAGGAATGTGAACTCCAGTAATACATATGATCCAAAGTGTAAGAAGGATCGTATCTTTCATGGTACTAAGACATCATTTAGAAGGGAAATAGTCTCCCATGTGTTATCATCATATGAAGAAATAATATCAAGTGTTGATAAGATCAGTAAAGAGTTTACTGAGTCCTATGGCTTTAAAGGGAAGGAAGATAAGAAAAGGATGGAAGAGAGAAATATGGATAAAGGGAAGAGGGAAAAGAATACTTTTACCATATGTGATAACTGTGGGAAGAAACACCATGGAACTTTCCTGGAAGGAATGGGTGTTTTTTATAAGTGTGGAGGAAAAGGGCACAAAGTACGTGACTGCAAGGGTAGGAAAATGGTTTCAAATGTACAATGCATCATTTGCAAGAATTTTGGACACTACGCGAACCAATGTCCCAATCATCAGACTATGCTACAAATTATGATATTGGATAATAATCATGTTATGATACTACCACAAATGAAAAGGAATGATTAGGGTTCTTATATTGATTATGTCATTTGAGTGTTGTATCAACAATGTTCTTGTTATAATATTTATGGAGTATATAAGGATTATACTGATGTAATATTTCATTAAGGACTTGAGATTTTGTGGAACAAAGAAAAGTGACTCAATAGCAGGTTAAATTTATGGAGAATATATGGTTGAGAGAAAGATAAACCATAATACGGTTCTGATACCGAGGTAGTGATTTTAGAATTATAAATGATTGATTTGGATAAATTAAGTTGGATATTCTTGACTACCATGAATATGATTAATGATTTGTATATTCCATCATTTTTGGGGTTTAAAACATTTTTGGATTGGTGAAGTATATCCAGCATTCTATATGGAATAAGGGAGCATGAATGTTATCAATAAGGATTATGGTAATTCAAGATGTTTCAGTGTTTTAAAAGAATACATGATGAAGGTATTCACATGCTATTACAGGGTAAAAAGCATCTACATTATGTTTACTATCCTTATAAATGTTGTACTGTGAGTTTGGACAGAAGTATTTTGGATAAATTCTAGTTTGAGATTAATTTTGGATTGCCATAAAAGGATAACCCGGAGGTCAGGCGGCAACCTGTCGCGACCGACAAGGCCGCGAGACTTGAACCCACAACCGAAGGGTGAAAAGGGTGTATCACCTACCACTGACCCACGTGATTTCATGGTTTGAATAATGTCATTTTTTAATGGTTCTTCTAGATGAATTATAGATTCATTTTTTAACCCTATACTAATAGGATAAATAGAATATTATATTTAAGTTCTACTATCTTTTAGAGTGAAAGATTAGTTTGTGGTAGAACTTAGTTAAAGGTTGATACTCTACTTGTCAAGTATGTATTTTTTTCTTCTCTTATTCAATGAAGAAGTTAATTCTTATTATTTATTAAAGGGTTCTTAAAACAAAAAAAATGTGTTATCCTAATACCCTATGTTTTGCTGAACCGATGGTATTTTAAATCATCATATATTGATGAATTTAAGGCCCTCAATTTCACACTTGTTTATGATTGATGACCCCAAAATATTTAAGTTTTTCCTCCAATTATATGTCTCTAATTTCCACCAATGTTCTCATAATCAAGATCATAATTTGGTAGTAACCCTTTCATTTCTCTTTTCCTCATATTAAGACTAAATTTTATCAACCCAATTTCCTTTGTGGGTTTTCCCACAAAGATATTTTCTATATTCAACCTTTTATTTTTGAAGAACTATTTCAAGTTGCGAGGACGCAATTTATTGAAGGAGGGGATAATGTAAAACCCAAATATTACATAGTGTGTTATTTATTCAAAATAATTCAATAACTTGCACTACACGCAACACCAAGTTAAAGCGCACCATGACTTACCAAACTAACCGTTATGAATAGTACTACCTACTTTTTAAAATTTTATAAATTCTATCTCTCAAAATGTACTTCTTTATTGGATTTTGAATATCAAAATTAGCCTAGGGTGAAATTTTGGTCCTTTTCGGATAACTTTAATATTTCGATGAATAGTGAAAATTACTAAATTTTAATTAAAAACAAATTTTTTAATCAAAATAATTATTGGTGATAAATTATAAATTTTAGTGGTTTTAAAGTATAATTAGAATATATTTTTACCATTTTATCTAATGGTGTTCATTTGAATTAATTTCACTTCGAAATTGGACCTAAATAATTGTCAACCTTTTGATATATATTGTTTCTTAAAAACACGTTATTTGTTGTGACAGCGGGAATTAATTATAAAATTAATTAATTCAAATTATATGTTTGGAATTTTGTAAAATAGATATCATTTTTGAATTTGGATTATCAATTATATCTTAGGGTGAAATTTTGGCATTGTTCTGAAAAACTTCTATTTTTGATGAATAGTGAAACTACTAAGTGGTAGTTAAAAAACTGAATTTTTAATAAAACATAATTTTACCGCTTCTGTGAATAGAATTTTGAAAATCATAGAGACATGGTTAATATCAAGAAGTAAAATGTGGTTCACTGAGATGAAAATAATTTTTGGTGATTAGTAACTTTTTACTTTTATTTACCACGATTAAAAGTATATAGGGTAATTAAGGGTAAAAATGATATTAATATTACCCTAACACATGTCCTAATTCTATTGGACAAGTTTATCTCGACCAAAAACAACATTAGGAATAAAATGTTATCATTTAGGTCCACTTGGTTTAGATTAGGACATTTATTATAATTTAATTCAAAGAAGAGTTAATAGAGATAAAATCAATGTTTATTTAATAAAACATTTTTAATATAGGGTTATACATTAGATAAATTCGATTGTAAATATTAATTAGAAATATAATAGGATTTACTACATAATAATATTTTATTTATAATTTTTAGTCATTAAAACATTTAATTTATTTATGAAAGAATGATAATGTTGTAATTAACTAATTAATGAACAATTGGAATAATTGATATTATAAATACCCAAATAATTATAATTTGAGACTTTTTATGAATTACACTAATTTTATTGGTTAATAGAACATGTTAGGATTGATTTAATTAACTTTTGTCGAAGTAATCATTCTTTTATGAGTTTCACAAAAATCAACTTTTGAATAGTGTCAAAATTGACATAAAAGAGTTTTTAAAACAAATATTTTATTATTAATTGATATCAAATTCTTAAAAATCTAAGGCTCGGCCAAGAGACTTATATCATGATAACTGTTTTATTAATGAACCACTTGGGGGTCTCTAGGATGTATATATTACGTTTATTAACTATATAATATAAAAATACAAAGTGACAAGGTAAATGTCAGACTAATTAACTAAGAGTTAATACTTAAAGATAAGGCTAATATAGTAACGCAAACCTGTCTAAATTCTATTGGATTAGTGTGTCTTTCGACCCATACCCACCTTAAAATTTAAATAATCAACTTTGGAGCCATTATAAACCGAATATGAATTTATTATAAATTAATATTTCTAGCTTTTCAAAAGGTGCCCCTCACCCCTCTTATAAAAGGTCACTCCTCCTTCTCATTTCTTCACACCTTCAATGCATTTTGGTTCGGCCAAACTCTGTCCAATTACTCTCCCAACTTCCCTCACTTCATCCTAGAGTCCTTAATTTAGTCAGAAAGCCAACCTAAGAGACCTTTTGATCAAATCAAAAGGAAGAACCCGAAGAAGAGGTAATGATTTCACCATCCTTTTCCAAGTTCCTTTCTTCTTCCACTTCTTCCTTATTTGTTATTAACATTCTAAAATAATAACTCCAGTATCTTATATATAAATTTATGTTATTATAAATATGGTATAACCATATTCAGTATTCTACCCATCCTTTGAATAACATGTCACCATACGTGCGTACGTAGGGCTTACCGTCTCCACGTCGTGGTGTAATTGTTATTCAATAAATTATTATTTGGATGGGTATAATAATGATTTGTAACTCATTTGAATAATAAATATAACATGATAATGATTATGTATATATGTTATACCATCCAATTATATATTATTTTAAAATCAAAAGAATGATATTGTCGGTCGTGCGTACGTACGGAGTACCGTCTCCACGAACGCGATAAGATTCATTTTCCGTCATATCCATTCAAGTATAATTCTCTTTTGATGATTAATAATAGTATCTAAGGACTTGATATCATTTTGGATATGATTAATATACAACCTATCCATGAAAAACATGACTTACGTAACAAAACATATAAAAGAAAATGAGTAAGTTAACACCCGAAACAACGATAATACTAAGATATTATTAACAAATCAATGTTAAAAGATCATATATGATATCATAATAATATATATGATTATTGTTTAATTTAATAACAATTATTTCACCATTATACATGAGGTTAACCTACCCCAACCACGGAAAAGTACAAGGTAAGGGGTTTTCATCCCACTCCTTATTCTTGTGAGATTCATGCCATATTACCACTATTACATTTTGTGTGGTGTATGTACTGCCCATAATTGTATTCTTTGTGTAATACACATTAATTTATGTGTATTTACATATTCATTGTATGATACCTCTTTCATATGGTGTATGTTTCGTATGTTACCAAATAGGTAAGGGTTTATATCGCAATCTCATCATTATCTGAGGTTGTTTATACGTAATAATCTACTGGGATTTCTTTATCATCCACATCCATGTTTCTTCAAAATGTAATTCAAATCATTTTTACTATTTACAAGAATATGGGTTAAAGTCATTTATACCCTTTTTTTGAATTTTTATAAGACGTTTATAAAGGGATCTTTCCGTCATTTTTTGAAACAAGTTACATTTTAACATTTTGGACAAAATTAAGGTAAGAATGTCTTTTTTTAACTTATACGGCGGGTGCGGTTATTCTCCGCCATTATTAAATCTTTGAAGCTTCCTTACATGCTTATAAAGATATGTTCAAAATAATGTTTTTCTCTATAGTAATGCGACTTTTAAATGATTTAAAAAAATAGATATTTCTCTCAAAGAGTATTGATTTCATCTATGTCAACATCCTTGGATAAATTTTAAACTTGTTTCAAGTTTATTTATTATGATACAAATCATCCATATTGTATTTAAGGTTTTGTTATATTTTTGACTATGGATGAGTTATTTTTATTCCATTAATGGTTTATTATTAATGTTTTGACATTTTGTATTTTAGTTTTAATACGAATTTTTATGTTATATTTCATCCACTTCTTAAGATGAATGTGTTTGACTAGTATGTTCCGGGTTGGGGACCGGTAAAAGTAAGCCCTCCGGGTTGGTGTCTGGTTATTAGAGGAACTCCAGGAAGAAGTCAGGTTATAGAGGCTCTCCGGGTTGGTGTCCGGTTATTAGAGGCTCTCCGGGTTGGTGTTCGGTTATTAGAGGCACTCTGGGATGTAGTCCGGGTACAGAGGCTCTCCGGGATGGGTTCTGGTTATAGTTATCCCTTAGGTCTTGGCATGAGGCCTCAACACATAAATTAAAGTTCGGCATCATGCATTCCATCATTATAAAAGTGGTTATTGATATTTCATGTGATTAATTTATTAGTAGAATATCCATGTAAATAAATGAATGGCATTATTTAATTTTATTTTTCCCATACTATATTGAAGTTCAAGTTTAAAAGGCTCTTGTTTTTGTTATACACTGCCTTAAATGTTTATCCTTATTTATGAAAGTTTCCGTTATATTGTTATCCTTACTGGGCAATTGAGGTCACCACTTTTCTATGTTTTATTTTTCCCAGGATGTTAATTAGTAAATTATGAATGACCTGCAAGGATATTATGAGGGGATAATAGTGTGGACTATGGAGACAATATGTTGTTGTTGTAGTTTTTTACTTTATGATGTAATGTAAAACTTTATGAATATATCTAGTGTTTCCAAGGCTACTAAACCAATTGGTATTTCGATATTTGATCATTATTGTGATCATGCCAATGTTATGTAATAATGCAATGACTCTGGGTAACTGGGGTCGGTGCGTTACAATAGGACCTAAGAGTAAGGTGTGCTAGGGTGAAAGAATCTTGGGGCGGCTCGACCAACATTGCCAGAGTGGTGATTTCTATAATCTTGAACTATTCACGAAGGCAATTCTGTTCCAGCTTCACATGATAATGATTGTCGTGGGTTTGGTCTAGAGAAAAGCCTAGTGGTGCTACCTCCTTCCCAAGTTCTGTTAGATGGGCTTCAATTGGCCTGAAATTACTGGATGAGGCCATCAAATCTTCTTTC
The DNA here is from genome assembly GCA_963277665.1 of Viscum album. Classification (NCBI taxonomy): domain Eukaryota; kingdom Viridiplantae; phylum Streptophyta; class Magnoliopsida; order Santalales; family Viscaceae; genus Viscum; species Viscum album. The sequence goes on from OY728138.1 coordinate 158,792,664, forward strand.
TATATTAATTAACCAAGATCAGTTGTATTTAGAGACAATAATCACAACATTTAGTTTCGAACAGTCATATTGACTAATGGTCATATAACAGTAGAAACCACCCGGTATCATTTTAATTATACTCATGTTATCAATTGAAACAATTTTGTTTAGTATAAAAAAAATAAACTAACAAAACAAATTAGGAAACATGGTTTATTCAAAATTTCGGTTTGTTAGATTCCTCAAAAGGGGTATTTGGTCAAATAAATATTACATATAAATGCATATAATATATAATAAAAAAATCAGACCCTCAGCTTAGATGCCCTGATATGAAACAATCCCATTTTCATCAAAATTTACATGTAATATATAATATAATTCATCATGAAAATTCTCATAGGAATAAAAAATACCTTCAAAAAATAGATCCATGTTTTAGGGAGGATTCATTTTAGAATGAATACATATGTAACGTTACATTCGAGTCTCACCAAAATTTCATTCTAAAACAATGTTTTCTTGAACTCTATTAAAAATCATAAACACAAGAATTCCCATCAAATGAACCCATTTATGATATATATAATGAAACCCCCTTAAAAAATCAACCATAAATTTAAAATATCCAACATGGGTTTTATACTCACAAAACATGATAATGGAAATCCAAAAAAAGATTCTTGCTATTAAAATAAAGGTAAAACCGCATGAATTCTTGATTGAAACCAAACAGAAATATATTTTTGTCCCTTAAAACTAATAAATATAAATATTATGAATTTTGAAACACTCAAAATTAGTAATTTAATCAATACTACATATCATTTACAATATTAATGATCCTTTCATAGTACTAAAAACCACAAAAACTATCTCTATTACAAATGTTGTTGCTAAATCACCTCAAGGTGATCAATGTTGTCTTAGTTAACCTATTAAAACATTAAAATATCTAAATAATTCAATTAAAATGAACTATATGGAACCCTATGTTACAATACCATTCTAGGGATAGTTAAAAAATTGAAATGGGATGAAAGCGATGAAAGATGAGAATAACAACGATTTACTATGAATAATCACACAAAAAATGTAATGAATGTCCTTGTTTTAATCACGAGGGTGGACGAAGAGGAATGGATGGATCTCCATCAGTATAATGGGTAAAATTATTGAGAAAAAGTCATGCCCTTAGAATTTAATTTTTATAGTTTACAAAATGAATATTATATTTTAAATGAACATGGGAACTACACATTTTTTGGCCACACAATTTGTCAACTCACCGGACAAATGTGCACCCTCTACATTAATCCAGAAGAAATATATATAAGAAGGATGCATAATTAATTAAAAAAATTCATAAACCATTTTTACATGGAATTATTAATTACTAAAATCGAGTTACATAGTTTTGACATAGTTTTTTCAAATATTCTTCAAAACGTGAAACATACACTTCACACCAAAAAATTCAAAAAAGTCCAAGAAAAACACCAGAAGAGAGATAGAGAGAAAAAAATAAATAATAAAAAATAAATAGAGAAATGGAGTTATCCAAGTTCAATCTATAACAATGTAAAATAGTAGAATGAACAAAAACTTATCACAATATATATCATAATTTATGATAATCATTAGTTTATCATGATATTAAAGCATGAGTTATCATTAAAAATATTAGAAGAAGGTAAAAACATAAAAATATAAAATAGATATTTAAAACAAATTAATTAATTTCATTACAAATTTTTTTTAAAATAAATAATACTATATATTCAAAAACCAATACATTGAAGATGATAAATATCTAAATTCTATGGGATGTTATTTAATTAATTTAATGTCAAATTCATATTTTTTCATAAATTATATATTTCAATATGTTAAATATTTTTTAACATAATAAATTATATTTAAAACTTTTATAAGATAAATATATTATTATATTTAAAAATATAAAAAAATATATTCAAAATCCATTAATTATTAATAGATATTAGTTGTGAATAAAAACACATAATGAATAAAGATATAATTTTATATAGAAAATATTTTTTTATATATTAAATGTTTTAATTTTAAGAGAAAACATACAAATTTCTAGAAACTGAAATAAATTAAATGGTGTAAAATTTTAAAAAAGGATAATCAAACTTCTTTCAGGAGCTTCACCTTATATATTTAGAGAAAAAAAAATTATTATAAAAATTTATTTGATGGTAATTTGGGTAAACAAGGTTTACATAGGTGTCACAGATTGTTCTCGCATTAAATTATACATATAAAATAAATAATATATTTCATGGTTTTAAATTCATACAATCATATATCACCAAAAACTCCTTATTTTACTCACATAACACTAAATTAATTCCACTTATACCCCTCACATACCATTCAACTCCATGGATTGTCCATTTTTTCATATATAAATAGAACCTAGTTACACCAACATAAACCTCCAATAATAAATATAAATTTCCTCAAAAAACTACATATTTAAATCTTTTATAGTATTATTTCACATTCATAATAGTTTTTTCACCAAAAGTTAACCTTTTAACTCTATGTTCTCGATGTTTTTAAGGGAAGACTCAAATCCTCAATATGAGAACTAAGCACCCCCTAACAGTTTTTATTCTATATATTTCCCTTAAAACCCTATATTATCCATTATTATATAAATAAATATTTACTAATCATATTGTAAAATATTTTTATGATAATTGGATAATCATTCCCTCTCACCCCTATGAAACAGAAGTATTTCATTTGTTTCTTTTTTAAATCCACCTATACAAATGATATATCTAAGTTTTCATAAAAATAATATGTTGGTGGATAAAAATTGTTATTTAATGAAAAAATATTATAAATATAAAATTATATGGAATATTAAATGATATGAGTATATAAAAAAATTTATATTCTTTTGAAAATGAAAATGCCTTCTTTGTATACATGCAAACTACTACATGTAAATGGTGATGTGTTATGTTATTAATAACTACATTATATGGATGTATATAAAATATATTTTAGAAATGTATATGATATTAATGGGAAATATATATAAAAAATATTTTTACATTAATATTTAAGAAATTAATAATAATTATAATTCATTTTACTTATATCAATAAATTGCCTGAAATATGCATCTCATGGGATTCATTCTAGTGAAACATGCCCTTTGTTTCATTGAAATGGGTGTATGGATGAGTATATCAATCGAATAAAATAAATTAAAAAATCCTATTTATTATTTATATGATTATATTATCATCAAATAATAGGGCCCAACCATTCCATTAAAAAATGATAAATAATTAATAATACTCTCATCTGATGATGAAAATAGACATTAACAAACTAATAAATATATATTGAGTAATTAAAATTTAATTATAAGAAATTTAATATATATTAGTATGGTTGATACATGTATTATTGTTATATTTATTTATGTTATATAGGATGAAAAAATTATTTTTTGAAATCTGATATTTAAGGTAAGGGTTATCATCTCAATTTTCTTTCCTCAAGATGTATGCCATATTCAACCCTTGTTTTATTTTTTTGGTGTATATAATACCTATTTGAAAAAATAGATCATTATTATTTATATTTAAATGGTATTTAAATTTATATTTCACATTGCCTCTTAAATGATCATTTGATTTAGAAGATACCAATACTTAATGATTTTTTTCTCAGTTTTCATATTTTATGTTGTGGTTAGAAATTTTTAAATCTATTCATAAAAGTTTATTCCAACATATATTATGATTTACATATATTATAAATCATATATTATATCTTGTTATTTATGTTTTATTATTAAAAATATTTTTAAAGGGTTGTTACATAAATTATTCTTCAATGAAGAACATTTCGTCTAAAAATAGATATATTTTTAAAATAATTATCATTATATTTAATGATGGTTTCTATTAAAAGTATATATATTACATCCACAAAAAATGTTTTTTATTGTCATTCGGAAGGACACAAAATTATTATCAAATTTGATATTATTATTTCACACCACCTCTTTTGAAAAGAATTGTTTATAATTCTTTTAAGATGTGGGTTTCAATGATGATATTTAAAAATATTATAAATGGATTTTCCTTTCCCAATTATATATTTTATATTCCACTACAAATTTCCATTAATAAAATTATTTGTTATTTGAGGCTCTATGTTAAAATATTATTTCAATACATAATTTTATTTAAAAAATTAGCATCACTTTTTTGAAAATGACTTTTGAAGTTGACATGTAATGTCATATTTTTAGAAAAATATAGAAATTCAATAAATAAACTCTTTAATAGTATAAATTATATTTTATAGTTGTATTTAATTTTTTTTAAAATTAACTTGTGATCTAATATGTTATTAACATTGAAATTATATATAATATATTTTTGGAACCTATTTTTAATGTTCTTTATATAAAACATTTTCTCACCGTATATGTTAGTTTAATTTTAGATGAAACCACTCAAATATTCCATGTTTTTTCAATGTAATTTCTATTCCATATACTCTATAAAACATTTCCTAAATAGTTATAAAAAATTTAAAGGAAAATTATTATTATTTATTATTAAAATATTTTAATTCAAATTAAATTGTTGAAAATTTATATCATTATCTTTTATTGATAAATGTGTTTACTATGTATATTATTTAAGGATATAATCCACCTTCTTTGTCAAGATGTTTTATGATCATGTAATTTAATTTATTGAAAAAAATGTATTAGATTTCAATATATTTAATATTACAATGTTAATATATATTTGATTGTTAGTAAGTTAATGTAATTATGAATTATATATTTAGTCATTTATTTCCTATGGTGAAATCATTTTAAAATATAATGTAATGTGTGGCGCCCCAAATTAAATATCCCCTGATTCATTGGATGGTCTCATGAGACAAAGATGTTTGGAAATTTGGGGCATGAATAAAAATTTATCTTGGATGTATTTTATATAGTACTAATGATTAATATGTTTCCTCTATTGTAAGATAATGTTTTCATAGTATGATGCCTCCATAGTAATATTATTATCACTTAACCTAATGATTAAGATGTCTCATCTTATGAATTTCTATTTGATGGAATCCATTATTATTACCCTTGGGAATATTTCTATTTTTTATTATTAATGGAATTATTTCTATCTCATGTTATTAGTTCTAAGTAAATATTAAATTTATATATTCATTCTATATTATTCAAGCCCTATTTATTATTTGACAGCTTGCAATACGTGAAATTCCTTACTTGGAGTTTTATCTTTACCCTTATTTGTTTCGTTTTCTCAATATTAAGAAGATTCATAATACTTATGATTAGTGTTGAATAATATCATGTGTGTTGAATTTTATAGTATATGATAAGGAGATAACATATAATAAGAAATTATTGGTATAGTTGAAAAAATATACATTTGATGATAATGATATGGTTTTGTTTGAAAAAATATTTCATGAAATCTCTGAAACTATAAACATAAACGATTCATAATTTGTAAGTGAATCAATTTTTTGTTGATATTTTAATAATAAATGGTTATGTTTGGGATAATTCATTTCATTTCGATTCAATATGTAAAATAATATGTTTATTCATGCATGATTTATTTAGTGAATGTATGGAGCATCATTGAATACAGATGAATTGTGCGGGTGTATGTATATATATCCCGATAATAGTGAAAACATAGCTCATTAGCAATATTCATATATATCGTGATATTAGATTGAATTTACATGTACTAGGATATATCTATATATCTAATCCTTTAAATCCATGTAGTGTTGTTGGTAGAAGAGATAAAAAATCAGTAATCATAATCCACCTTCATCGAATAGTTTTCAGAGATAATGCGTGAAAAAATTCATGTTAATTATCTTTCATCACATTGTCACATTTTGGAAAATACATGAACATAACATCTCTACATATCATACTTATAAAATTTCTTGAGGAAATACCCTTACCTACTTATCTTATATCGAATATAATATATTCCTCTATTTAGGGGTATGGGTGAGTATGAAGATGTACAAGTATGATAAATCCTCAGCCTCTAAAAAATAGTTACTTAGAATGGTGAGGAAACATTACTCTCACTCTACCCCTAATCAGAGTGTTATTTTAAAGGATATCACAATACTTTAATGTCACAATCCATATCAATCCATCATAGGAAGCACAATATCTAAATATTTAATTGAATAAAAATTAATTTTCATAATTAAAAAGAAGTATTCTCTCACAGTCATAAAATAAATTTTGTATAGTGATCCAATGCTAGGATATCATCCTCAATGGATTCCACTTACCATGATCTTATAGTGAGAATGATAATTCAATAAAATTTAAATGACTTTTGTTGTATTATTTTGTTTCCACATCATACAATATAAATGTAATGTTCCACATTATTAGTTATGTATATGTTATTTGATGTGACTATATGTACTTACACTATATCTTATATTAATTATTACAACATACTTGATTATTTATCATGATTATTCTACTACCATAGATTTTGATGTTCATGTTATCATTCCCCACTGTCATTCCACTAATTATTGAATTTTTTTCCATATCTAATACCTTTATAATGTCATTTCTTCATTAGGGAACAACTATTTACTACTCATGTAATTTTATTTTATATCCATTATTGAATAATAGTATGTTTCATTACTAAAAAACATTATAATTCATGTTTTTATCCAAACTTCTTACTTTCATTAAATATAAATCATTGATACAAATGAATAAATTTATATTCTATTTTAAATTATTGTTAGATTCATTCATGCAAACACATTTTATGAGACTTTATTTTTATTTAAAATTAAAATTAAATTATGAAATAAACTCAAAATAATATTGAGTTTTTCATCATTACCATTAGTTTGATAATATAAAAATTTAATTCATTGTAATATAAAAACACATTTTTACATTATTATATTATTATTATAAATTAAATTTAAAAAAATTAATCATTTAAAATACATTTGACTAAGATGAATTTTAATAACTAATTTTGGGATATCAACATCCTTTAAGAAAAATCTGTATGTTTAATGAATTCATTCTATTACTAGGCCTAAAATTTTATAAAATATTGGATTACCTACATAACCTAATTCAAATAATCCATGGTTAGTTATCCCAACATTGCAATTTTTTTCAAGATCACAAATCAAAGTCAATTATATTCCATTATATATTATTACTAAAAAAATAAAATTATATATAATTGACCAAAAATAAATTTTACCTTAAAGAAAATAATTACTATCTAGTTGAGTTAATCATACATACTAATCTTTGTGTATGAAATTATGACCAATAATTTAATAAAACACTATGTTTTATAATGATAAATTATCATTATTTAATGTAAATAAATTTTCACATTTATTTAATGACCATTAGATTAAGAACTCAATAAAGTATCTAAGTTACAAAAAAACATTGTTCTAGCGGGTTATAAAATTTAACTCTTTGACTATAAATAATCATTTGAAATATAAAAATATTTCAAACATCATGACAGTTTTTTATAATTTGTAAACATTAAATAGAAAAAAATATTATTGACACAGTAATGATGCATTGTTTACCCAATTAATGAATGATATAAATAAATAAAATTATAATGATTAAAATAATATCCAAAACCTCTCCAATTCTTGATGGATGATTTTATTTTGAACATGATTCATCTTATATTATACTTTAATCTGTTTTTGACCTTTTTAATATGAAAATCATTATATAATAAAATAATATTTTTAAACAATCCTAAAGAACCCCTCCTCCCCCTTATAAAAAGCCATCACTTCTAACCCATTCGTCACACTTCTCAAGCCCTTTGGATCATGAAACCTCTACCTAATAAATCTTATTACTTCCCTCTACTCCTCTAATTATCATTATTTTATGAAGAAGGCATTTCAATTAATTTTATTGGTTCAAACTGAAGAGAGATACCCAATTTAAAAGTTATATCTTCTATTATGTTTTTTATTTTATTTCACTTTTCCAACCCCCTAAACTCTTTTTATTCCATTATTTTATAAAAACACCAGTATAAAAATATATAAGGATATTGTTATGATAATTATTCTAACTACACTTATAAACACCTCCATATAATGGGTAAAGAACATATTATTTATGTGGAGGGTGAACTACTGCCTCACGAAAAGATGATTGTCCAATCTTCTCCAACAATCTCTTATAGTGGCCATTAAGATGGAAATTTATTTATATTGGATATATATTAAATTTATATAGTTTATATGAAAATTTATTTGTCGTTTATAGAATACCTTTATTTTTTCTATAGTGGGTAAATACGATAATTTAATTTGAGGATTTGCCGACTATCGCCCCCTAGAAGTGATATGACTCATTCATGCAACACATAGAACATATAAAGGATGGAGATACTTAAATTATATATTATATTATACTGGAAATATTATATAACTACCTATCATTATAGATTCATTCCATTAAATATGAAATAGTAATCACATTAGTATTCATGCGTACGTACTGCTTACCGTCTCCATGAATCGTGAATTTCATTTCTTATCTCCAAATGTTGTGTACTCTTATAAGTACATATATATATATATATATATTTAATGGACATATATGATATATATGAAATATAAAACCTGAATATAATTCTAGAGAAATGGAATTTTGACCACATGGACAATTAATAATTATAACAAGTTCATTTTTAACTCAAGTTCCAAACATTGACAAAATGTTCGATATGAACTCAAATAATTAACTAATTTTTATAGCATGGTAATATTTTATTGAAAAGGAATAATAAACATGAAGAAGTTTCATAATCATGTATAAATTAACTTTAGTTTATTATTCATGAGATTAAAGAATGATCTATTCATGTCGGACACGTGGTAAGGGGTTTCTTATCTCACTTTTTATTCTGTGAGATTTCCATTGCTTGCCAGATATTTATTAAATGTGTTGTGTTGTGTTCTTCCATTTGATATATATTATCATGATTATATTTATATTCATGGTATTTTGTAATTTATTTTGTGGTTATTAACTTTTTATCATATGACTCAATTTATTAGAATGTGGTAAGGGGTTTTCATCTCCCTTTTTATTCATGTGAGATTCATGCTATATTTGACACTATTTCCTTTTTTGTGGTGTATGTAAAACCCCTGATTTTGTTCTATGTGTAATTTAATTTAATTTATGGGGATTTAAATCATCATTGTATGACCCTAATTACATGGGGTGTTTGTTTTGTATGTTACCAAATTGGTAAGTGAACCATTCACCCTCCTGTTTTTAAAAGACTTATTTTAGTTATGTCCATTAATTTACATATTCTTATGTTGGGATATGTTATTATATATATTTATTGCTATTAATTTTATGTCCCAGTGGTGAGATGACATTTTCCCTCGAATCAACTTATTTTTTAATTTTAACGTGACACCGTTAGGTTGTCTAATATATGTAAGGTAACTTCTTCACACAATTTCAATTCTTTGGGTTCAATTTCTACTTCATGATTAAGTCATTATATGAATATATTTGAATATTATCTGATCTTTTTACTCTTAATATCAAATAATATTGGGAGTACTTATATTTTTCACACATATTTTATTCATTAATGTATCCATAATCTAAGGATACTATCTTCCTAAGGGATTTCATCTCAATTTACATTCAATTGAGACCTCATTGTAATTATACGCCAATTAACTTTTATATTGTGTATATTCTATCCATTGGAATTTTATACCCTGAATAAATTTATTCTCATGATATTATAATGTTTTTATTAATATTAATCCAAAACTTTGTGTATTTATGTGTCTCTCATTTTGATAAAAACTGTTTAACAAAAATATCGTTATAAGTGTTTTAATGATTTATTCGTCTTAATATTTCTCATTAATTTCCATGTTTTAAAAAGGGTTTTAGTATATATTTATATGAACATTAATGTATAAAAATTTTATTTCCTTTATAAGTTTCAATGTGGAATGGGACACTTTGATTAAAGAATCTCTTTTCTAAATGTTTTATATGGTTTTGAAAATGGTTTGATAAAGCATTGATTATGAAAAATATATTAAAATTATACATTGTGATTGCAATAAGGAAATGTTATCTTTCTTTTATGTTTTTTTATGTGTTATTAATATAATATGGTTGTTGGAAATTATTTACATATATGAGTGGTTCTGTGATAAAACTAGGGCGGGTGATCCCATGATAGAGCTCCAATGCATTGTGTAATGTGACAGAGGTAAACATTAATGTTTCTCCTAATAGATTTAGGGAATATACTGTGATGGGTATTCAAACATGTCTCTCTAAGTATTTTTGATAGCTGTATTGTATGTATGATATGGAAGCCACAATATACCTCTATGATTTATGATATCTATGTGTTATTCCTAAATCATACTATTTCATGAGGTATGTTATGATTGAAATGTATGGTTTCAGTTCATTGTATTTATTGATGGATTAATGTTTAAATTCCTTACTTTATAACACTTACTATGATTTTTAGGCTCACCCTATGTTTTGAAATATTTTTCATAGGACTCAAAGATGAATAGGGTCAAGGAAAAGATCAGGTAAAATTCAAGCTGTCTAAAATAGGGAACAAGACACGTTTTTTAGTGTTTTTATTTTATTAAAAAATGGATACTGAGTATAAGTATCAACATTAGTGTTTTTTGAAATGTTATGTAATAGATATGGCCTAATTATCGAAAACGATGAACCTGAATAGTTCCTTAATGTGATTTATTCATTTAAATCACGATTATGTAATGTATTAAGGCATGGTCCTTATAGTTGGTATTAGAGGTCGATATAGATGAATTTAGGGATTATGAGTTTTTGTTAAACACATAGTAGTCTCTATGTCTTTTATTTCATCTATGTCCTTGTTTTATAAATTACTCAAATAAAGGAGGTTCAGTTACAAATGGAAGGTGGAGGATATAAAACTACAATCCAATCAGTTACTAATGACATGCTTGAAATAATTATTGAAAAGTCATGTTCAGATGGTGGTGAAAATTTATCTAGCATACAACTCACTTGAAAGCTGTTGTTTGAAATATCAAACACCTCCAGTATACCTCGATATCATCATGGATCATGGGTTGCATTTAATCTAATCATATTTTATCAATTTTCTTGTATTTTTATGAAAGTTAAATATTTTCAAGGAATTTTCAAATATTTTACCTTATCACAAGATTTTGAAGCATATAAGGATTTTGAAAAAGGTGAAGAAGAATGACACCCTTGTGAAACCTATTTATATGTTATTTTACAATATAGTCTCTCGGAAAATACTTATGGTATTTAAAATGGACCATTAATTGAAATTTTCAACTCAAATTAAGTCTGACTATTTTATAAATATCTTGTTTTATGAGATGATTTGAAATTATATGTCATAGCTATTTATTTTCCCAAAATATTTTTCAACGAACACCAATATGACCTATGTTGTACAAGGTGAATTTGGAAGAAGGAAGAAAGTGAATTTGAAGGATATCTAACTCATTGTTGCAATGCATGGACCTTATACCTATGTGAACAAGATGAAGATGAAACCATATGGACACCATGATCAAGGAATGAAATTCTTTCTATTGGGAATAGTTTTATTTTATCATATGGAGGTGGGAAAAAATGAAAATCTATAAGATGTTGAGGTCTTCATTTATTGGGATGATAATTACAGGTATAAGAAAACCATTTAGGTTAAAACTTGTAAGGGTTATATTTTTAGTTTTATAAAAATGAAAACCCATAAGATTGGTGACCACCCATTGCATCCAAAAAGGCCATAGAAATCAATCCCATAATCGAAGAGTGACAAGGGCACAATGCCTACCACTGTACAACATGAAGTCCCTGGTTAGTATGACATATTATTTTAAGATAAATGACTATATGGGTCATGACTAAGTTGATTTTGGGAACTTTTTTATCAAATGGATATAAATAAAATAGGAAAATGATTTAGTGATTAATTGATAATGGTTATTTTAGAAGGTGTTTTCTCTTTTGGATACATTATATACTTAAGGGAAATAAAATACCATGCGATCTCATTTGTGGAGTAAAGGTTGAAATTTTATTTTGGAAGAATCAATGTTATTATTATAGACATATGAAGATTTGTATTATTTATGGAAATGAATAATCTATCATGGAGAATATGTTATTAGGTAAATTAGTTTTTAGTATGATACTTTAAGAGTAAAAGTTGTCATTTTAAGATAAATGTTTAGATTTATCATGGAAGAATATGACATTAAATTCTTCTAATATATGGGTTTCAATCGTAGTTTAGATTAATTTGACGAATTTAATGGACAATTGTTTATTGAGTGTTTTTGTTGAACATTCTCTATTGATGGAATTTTTTTTAGATTATGAGTAGTTTTTTTGGTATAACATTTTTCTTTTTTGGGGATTATCTAATCTGGTACTAACCATTTTGGTTTTGGTTTATGTATAATGAAATGGGAAAATATCGTTCATATTTTTTTAATTATGAAATTATATAGAATTTGATTATAATGCATTCAATGTAAACAAGTCATCATCAATACCCATCGTTTGGGGAAAAGATGAGATTGTGGTAGAAATCCAATAAAGTATGAATGATTACATGAAAAGTAAGTATGTTCTCTTTTGTTCTATTTCAAGATCTTAAATAAATTCCACATCTTTATGATAAGTAACATAAAAAACATTGTCTGTTAACTTTCCGTAGTGGGGAATCAAAGGCTGTTTAACCCATCACAAGTTTGCGATTTTTTGGTGTATAACTTTCTCCTAATCATGTTTTCTACTACTCTCCATCAAACCATGAGGGTTTGTTTATTTTCCATATCTAGGATTTCATACACGGAATCCTAGTTTGGGCATTCTTAGGTGACCTTTTTATTTCTCTTTCATTCATTTAAAGGGATATTTTTATTTAATATTTTTCTATTTTGGGACATTCTATGATGTTTCCATGCCCAATTTTAAAATTTCAAGGACACAATTCCCAAAATGGGAAGAGGATGTATCATCCCAAGTAAATAATGAATACAAAATTTTCATATTTATTAAAATTTATGAATTAAATATTAATTTTACTTCAATAAGTATTCTATGTTTGATGGTGTATCTGATACACAACAACTAGTTCCATCGAAATATAATGTTGCACACAGTGAAGAGTCATACTGAAAAATAACAATATAATATTATTTTAAATGGTAGTTACTGCCTAAACATTGTATCGGCGAGAATGGATAGAACTAATTATAATATTAAAATACATGTATGTTAAATGATTTTACATTTACCCAATAAATTTTATAGGCTTAAAATAAGAAATAATCCATTTTTAGCCATAAATACTCTAATATTCATTAAACGATCAATTTACCGACTTTTGGTGGTGAACCCTCATTAAATCTATTTTCGGTCACTTATAAATGTTATATTTTAAAAAATAAAATTCTTTATTATAATAGGGATATCATAATTTACTTTGGGTAAATATATTGTATTTTTCTGATAAAATTCATTTTTTAATGAATGGTGAAAAATATTGTATTTTAATTCAAAACTTCCTTTTATCTAATTTATTTATAAGTATAGATTATCTATATAATTGGTTTTAAATTGTTTTTATATTATTCTCTTACAATTTAATACATGGTTGGTCATTGGATGTAATTTCAATTTGAAATTGGACATAAATAGGTGTTAATCTTTTGATAGATATTATTTCTAAAAAACACGATTTTTGTTTTGACTGCTGAAATTAATTTTAAATTAATTTCTGCCACTTCTGTTTATTGAATTTGGAAAAATGGATTCCTTATTTGGAATTAGGAGGACCAAATTTTTTTAAAAACAGAATGTTTTTATTTTATATATTATGAATATTTATTTTAGTAAAAATATTATTTTCCATGGTTAAAGGGTAAATATAGTAAATAAGGGTGACAAAATATTATTATATTAAAATTAAATTACCCTAACATGTTTCTTAATCCTACTTGTTGATACATTTCCGACCATGGTAATCCTTGGGTCATTTTTGGTACCCCATAAAACCACTTGGGGGTTGTAACGACACATTATATTAATTAATTTAAAGTGATGAAAAAAATGACACAAACCTATATATTTTTGTAAATAAATTATTACATGGGGTTATATAAGTTATCCCTTTGACTATAAATATTAATTTGTAAGAAAAAATTATTTACAACATAATTATATTTTTTTTCAAATGAAAATAGAAATAAAATAAATTAAAATATTTATGACACAATAATGATGCAGTATTTACCTCATTAATGATTGATTTAAATAAATTAGATTATAAGGATTAATAAAATGTCCAAAAACAATAAAATTATTATTGGATGATTTTTTATAACATGAGTAATATTATCTTTGACCATAATATGTTTTTAACCTTTAAAACCCAAAAATCAATATATAATGAAATAATATTTTTAAACATTCCTAAAAATATGATCCTCCCACTTATAGAAAATCGCTCAACTCTAACCCATTCCTCACACATATAAAGCCCCTTTGATCATCCGACCTATACCCAATTATGCTCTCTATAGCCCTATACTTCTTTTATAAGACTTTCTCTAGGAGAACCACAATTAAATTAAAACTTTTGGTTCAATCCAGTGGGATATAACTGATTTAAAGGTAACATCATCTCTTAAGTTCTTTTGTTTTATTTTACTTCTCCAACCCATTAAACCCATTTTAATCCTTTCTAATATAAAAAAACTAGTATCCCCAATATAATATGTTATTTTTATTAGAAGTATTATAACTACACTTACACACACCTCAATCAAGTGAGTAAAGAACATACTTTTTCTATGGATGACGAACTAGTGTCTCACGAAATGATGATTGTCCAATCGTTTACTACTCTCTTCTGGTGACCAATAAGATGGAAGTATATTTATATTTGACATATATTAAAATTATATTGTTTATATTCTTCTGTATTTTTCATTTATTGAACAACTTTATGGTGTCCATAGTTGGTAAATACAATAATTTCATTTGAGGAAATACTGACTACCGCCACCTAAAAGTGATATTACACATTCATGCCATAAGTGGAATGTCTAAAAGATGGAGATAAATAAATTATTTATGATATTATAATGTAATTATAATATACCTATTTACCATTACATTTTCACTCCATTAAATATGTAATAGAAATGAAGGTAGTGTTCGTGTGTACGTATGACTTACCGTCCCCATGAACAGTGCATTTCATTTTCTTATCTCCAAATGTTATGTACTATTTTAAATACATGTATATATATGTACTGGATATATATTTGATATATATGATATCTAAATCATGAATATTGTTTTTTAGATAATGTAATTTCGACCACATGGACAATTTATAATTATAACAAGTTTATTTTTAACTCACGTTCGAAACATCGACACATTGTTTTATATGAACTCAAATAATTAAATTAGTGTTTTATCAAGGGAATAGTTGATATAAAAAGAATAATAAATGTGAAAATGGTTCTTATGAAATTATAAATTTACTTTCTTTTATTATTCAGGAGATTAAATAATGATCTATTCATGCAGGACACGTGGTAAGGGTTTTCTTATCTCACTTTTAATTCTGTGATATTTCCATTGTTCTCATTAATTTGTTTCATGTGGTGTATTTTATACTGCCATTTTATTTATATTATCATTACATTCTATATATTCATGGTATTATGTGATTCATTTAGTTTTTATTAACTTTATTTCATATGACTTAATTGATTAGAACATGGTAAGGGGTTTTCATCTCACTTTTTATTCTAGAGAGATTCATGCTATATTTTTTAGTATTTTCATTTGTTTTATGTATGTACTACCCATAATTGTATTCTTTGTGTAATATAATATAATTTATGGGTATTTTCATCTTAATTTTATGATCTTTCTTTCATGGGGTGTATGTTTCATAAGTTACCAAATCGGTAAGGGAACCTTTCACCATCCCCTTTTTAAAAGACTTCTTTTTTTGTTTTGTATTTTAATTTACATCTTTTCGTGTTGGTATATGTTCATTATATATTTATTTCTGTAAAAGTTATGTCCATGTGATGATATAACAATTTCACTCTCATAATCTTATTTTTTGAATTTTAATTTGACGCTTTAGTGTGTCTAATTTCTATAAGGGAATTTCTTCAACCCATTTCAATTCTTTGGGATAAACTTGTACTTCTTGTTTATGTCGTGCTATGAATATGTGGGAATATACTCCGATTTTTTACACATAATTTCCACTTATATGGGGTTTATTTATATATTTCATACATAATAATTTCATTTATTTACCTTAGTCTAAGGATACCATCTTTTTAATGGATTTAGTCTCAATTTACATTCCATTGAGATTTCATTGTTGTTATATGCCAATTCACTTTTATATTGTGTATATACTATCCACTGGAATATAATACCATGAAAAAATTTATTCTCATGATATTATAAATTTTTGATTAATGTTATTCCTCAATTGTTTGTATTTAAGCGTCTGTCATTTTGTTAAAATCACTATAATTTTTATATTGTTATAAATATTTTAAAGATCTATTTTTCTAAATATTTTTCATCAATTTCATTGTTTTAAAAATTGTTTTTAGGATTTATTTATATGTACATTAATGATTTAAAATTTTAATTCCATGAAAAGTTTCAAAGTGTTATAGGAAAATTTGATTCAAAAATATCTTTATTAAATGTTTTAAATGGTTTTGGAAATGGTTTCATAAATCATTGAATATGTAAAAATCTTCAATATGATATATTGTGAATACAATGTGTAAAAATTATATTTAATTTTTTCTTGTTTTATGTCTTATTAATATGTTATGGTTATTGAGCATTTTTTATGTATACGGGTGGTATCGTGATAATCCACGGGTCTGTGAGCCCGATATAACTCTCTAATTCATTGGGTAACGTGATAGAGGTAAAAGTTAATGTTTCTCCTAATAGATTTAGGGAATATACGATGATGGGTATTCCAATGTAACTCCCTACATAGCTTTGATAGCTACAATGTATGTATGAGATGGATTCCACATGTTACCATTATTATTTATGATATCTATATGTTATTCATAAATCATAAAATTTCATGAGGTATGTTATGGTTTCATTTATTTGTATTTATTGATGGGTTAATGTTTCCTTTATTTATTTTATAATCCTTTCTGAGATTTTAATGATCCCACCATGTTTTGAAATTTTTATATAGGACATAAAGATGAATAAGGTCAATTATGTGATTAAGGAAAGTCATGCTATCTAAAACATGTAAGTAGAGATGATTTCATTGAGTTTTTATTTTATGAAAAAATTGATACTGGGTAGAAGTTTCTACGTTATATTTTGTGAAATGGAATGTAATAGATATGGAATAATTATCTAAAACTCCCAACCTACAAATATCTTTATGGTGAATTATTTAATTAATTAATGATTATGTAATGTTTTAAGGTATGGTTCTTATATACAGAGTAGAAACAATGTGATGATGGGGGAATAGAGAAGAGAAGTGAAGTCTCTCAACCTTGTTGTTCAGAGTGTTAATGTAGAAATTTCCATTTCAAGTCTTCATGTTAGATGTGTACCAACGAATATTTGAATATTGGTTGCTTTGTTTTAATTAATTAGTATTAGAGTTGTGTCCACAAGGGGGATCAGTGTGGTCAAGAGAAATCCTAGTGTTGAGATTATGGTAATATGGGCCACATGAATCAATTTTGCAGGACATTACCTCTAGCTATTAGTGATAGGGGTTATCTCTGGAACCGTAGAGAAATGAAGGCTTTAAAACAACATGTTAGTCTAGAATCTAGATCTGTATCATTTGATTAGCATGAGGTGGTGGTCGTAATTGACATTCTATCCAAGAAACAATTTCACCAAGACAACAAAGTGTGAAAAATTTGATTAGTGAGGTTATTTCACATGGTGATGGTTAATTCTAGATCAATTCTTTACATCCTACTCTTGAGGAGTACTCCACTATACCATCTATGGTGAGAGGTATGATCCTAGTAGTCTCAATACTTTGATACTATATTTTTTAATATAGGTTGATCACCTAGTTTTATATATGTACATGTTCTTGATCACCATAGGTTCAAGGATCTGTATTTTGAGGGTGTAATGTTACATGACACTCTGTTACGGATTATAACAATTGATACATGTAATTTTAGGGAGTTCCCCTTATCGTATGTTTGTTTCACTTCATCTGTAATTTTATTTCATCTAGATGAAAGGGTTTTACTACATTCTTAGGACGGATTGTGAAATGCATTATCAAGACTATTTTACTTACATCAATGGATACTGACTTTCATATCAATAGTGGGAACGTTTTATACTAAAACGGGTGAATGAGACGGCCAAGATAGATAGGAATTTCTATAGAATCATAGTATGAGAGGGAAGATAGCCTATATTTTTAGTTTGTATCTGGATGATCAGGGAGGGAATCTAGTGAACATTCCTTTAGTGGGTGATTTTTTAGGGACATTTATGTGATAATTTATTTCTAGCTTACCTCATGAGAGAGGGGTTGAGTTCTATATCAAGCTAGTTTTAATAGCTATAATGGTCTCCATATTTTCTTACAATATAGCTACATTGGAGTTACATGATCATAATAGGATGGTATAGTATTTGGAGAAAAAGGGGATTATTCAACCAAATACTTCTCTGTGGATTGCACCAATCCATTTTTGGGAAAAAGGTGAAATGTACCCTTAGGTTATATGAAGATTTCCATTAATAGAGTGAGATAATGGTTATAAACTAATATCCCTTTTCACGGATAGATGACCAATTTGATCAGTTTCTAGTAGCTCTTTTTTTTAATTCCTTCGTGATCATGATATCATGAGGTGTGTGTTCGACCACCATACATTCCTCATAAAACCATTATAAGGTTGTATGATCTATTTGAAAATAAGGTTGTATTGTTCAGTACTATGAATATGCTAGTGTTTTTAATTATGCATTTGAACAATATTTTCTATCACTATATATATTCGATTATGATGGTTTTTGTAGATGATATCTTGATGTATTGTCACTATTGACATGACCATGCCAATCATTATGAAATAATTTTGGATACACATAGAGAGCATTAGTTGTATGAAAATATCATAGACGGCCACTTTTGAATGGATTTTACTCACATATTATGTAATATAATCTAATATACATGTGTATCAATTGACCATGACAAGGTCGTGGATGTAGTTTTCTGGGAGAATCCCATGAACATCTTCGGCAAAGTTAATCAGGTGTATCCAGATATTATAGGCATTTAATACATAAATTATCATGCATGTCAGTGAAGCTCACATTCTTAACTAAGAAGGATTGGATGTTAATGTGCACATATACCTTATAGACATCCTTTAAAGTGATGAAAGGGAGACTGAAATCAGAACTAGTCTAGATACTGCCTGAATAGGGCATAAGATACACTATGAATTGCTCCACATATGGTGTTGATCATGGATTAGTGATGATGTTTGGAGTTATATTCATGGAATACAGATCATTTCATTTTAGGAAACATGAATTGAATTACTCAAAACAAAACATTGAGTTTGATGTTATTGTTCATGCTTAGTGTTGTTGTAGAAACAATATACTAGGAGAGCAGTGTTTGGTTTACACAAACCAAAAAAATACTTATGTACATTTTATAAAATGTGAAATGAATTTGTGGTTGAGAATTTGAGTGGAATAAATAAAATATTTGGTATTCGATATTGTTTATCCACATAGTAATGACAATGTAGTGGATGATTCATTGGGAAGGGTGACTCTAATATATTATGTTCATCAGGCTATTAGAAAATTGGAGCATCTATAATTATTCTATAAGATTCAGTGGAGGTTCATTAGATTCCGAAAATAACCATTATTTCAACCTTAGTGGTGTCATATTCCCTACTAGATAGAGTTATGATGATTCTTCTATGAGATTCTGATTGTCATTTCCGACAAGAGGGTGTGGTCGGTGAGGACCCTCCAACGTAGTGGAGCATAAGAGAGGATGAGATCCTATGTATCCTTGGTCATGTATGGGTTCCATTATACATACATGAGGAGATAATGTGGGAGTTTCATGCAACATTTTGGGATGTTCACCCTGATGTTGCAATGATATATCATGATCTACATCATATGTACTGGTGTCTAGATAATAAACATGAGGTAGCTGATTTTGTTATGAGGTGTTCCACCTATCAGTAGGTGAAGGTGGAACATCATGCACTAACTAATATTTTAAAATAGTAACCTATTATTGAGGTGAAATGACATGATTTCACCTTGTAATTAATAACATGATTGATGAGGTTTACTTATGGTTGTGATGCTCAGGGGGTAGTTTTTGAATGGCTCGTGGAGGTTTCTCGTTTCCATCCAATCATATATACCTTAATTGCATATTATCTTGCATTGTTTTATATCTATGTGATGGTAAAAATTCATTGGATCAAACTCACAATCATTTCAGTTAGAGAAGTTGGGTTTATGTATAATTTTTGGTAGTGTCTATATAGGGAGTTGGGAACAGAGGTGCTTTTGATCTCATAATACCACTCGTAGACTAAGGCCCAGTCAGAGCATATAATAAAAGTGATTGAGGACATGTTTTGAGAATATATCAATTATTTATAGGGATCATGAGAGAAGAATATACCCCTATTTGAGTTAGTCTATAATAATAAATATAAGGTGAATATAAATGTGTATCCTTATTTGGATTTGTATGGAGGGTCACAATGATCAACCATGTGTTTCTTAGAGGCAAGTGAGGTAGAATTACTGGGACCACGTCTCATGAAGGGGGAATCTAAGTAGGTCCATCTAATCAGAAAAGAGATGGATACTACATAGAATTGGCATAAATGTCACACTAATCACTATGGAATACCTATGTAGTTTGCGGTTGGGGATCATATATTTTTATGTGCTACACTGAGGATTTGATACTGACAAATTATAATATTCTGTAATCTTTCTTTGCGATTTTTCTTGCAATTCGAGATTCTAGAGAGAGTCATCCTGGTACCATATCATTGGTAGTTACCTAAGAGGTACTGAGGGAGGCATGGTGTTTTCGCTGTATCTCTCCAGCTCTGTTATTATTCAGGTGCATATCATGCTTTTCATCCATATGAGATCGATTTAAAAGTATATGCATCCATTGAGGAGAATCATATTCCTCTCATTGATAGGTGTATGGAGGTATTTTGAGGCTGACCAGTTCCTCTAGTATGGCTGTTATGGTTGAATGGTCGTTTAGAAGATGACAATTTGGAGTGGGAGGCTGAAGTACATGCTCAGTGGACAGAGTTGTTCTCTAACAAATATCGACCATCCAAGAGAGTGAAATTTCATGACATATTGATTTAAGGGGGGTGGAGAATGATTGAACCTGGATTTTCATTTTATATATGGATGCTATTTTATTTTAAATTCTTGTTTGAATCCTACGAATAAACCCATTTGAGATCACATGTGTATCGGGGGGTGGGTATTTATGGGTCCTCAAACACAGCTTTTTGAAAGAAAATGGAAATCCTCATGGTTAGTAGAAACTGTGTGGTTCATGTCATATGGTATGTTGTTAATATGTAAGGAAGAATAATGGGTTGGGGAGATCAAACAGTTGTACCATAAATGAGATTCGAGGTACATTCCCATGTGGGAGCTCGGTAGTCTATGATAGATCGATGAGAGGCACTTTTCACATGGTTTGTCAAATTGTGCATGAAACCCCTGAAAGGTTACACTCTTGCAATTCTGGGTGCAACATTAGTTTATAGTTGAGACAATCATGTATCCAACCCATGTGACCCAATGATTTTTTTGGAGAGTAACCAATTTTAATTTAAAAAAAATATTAATCATAAACATAAATATCTTCAGCTTACATAGGGAAAAGAAAAATGTTGGGATACACCATTAGAATCCATAATATAGGATTTTCTCATATTTCATCAACATAACACGAAACCCAACATTTTTTTCTCATTGGATCTTCATTAGTGAGTATTCAATTCCTTTTGTTAGTAACCCATTTTTATTGTGTCAGATGATTTTTTTACCTGAAATTTATTATTCCTCATTTATAGGTTATTCATCCATGATTTGTTTTTCATCCGATCTAAGTTGAATCAATAGCTGATACCAGATGATAACTCTCATATCAACCTAAATTTGGTGGAATATTCTCTTACATTTTGGTTTCTATTTTTATATGATAGTTTACATTATGCCTCATGTAGTATATTCTATTATTGTCCATATATTTAATTAATTGAAAAGAAACCAATTAGGGTTGTGTTTTAGGTTCATTGGGACACATTGGATGTTTTTTCCCCAACAAATCCCTCCAATGGGGTGTGCCTTTTTCTATTTCAATAATTTGAACCACCCAAGGGGTGTGATTTGATATTTAGAATTTATAGGAATCCCAAAATGAACCAATTAGAATCGAATTTATTAATTTGGATATGTGATTCCTCCTTTTCTATGTGTTACATGGTTTTGAATTGTTTAATAATAGAATTTTTAATTTTTATATGATAAGGTAAACACATTGGTTTCTTTTTCAGGTTAATTTCAATATGAGTGGGTATACTCATAGGACTTGGAATCTTGCTGAATAGTATTTTATATGAATTTAGACGGAAATGGATGCCTTGGTTATAATACCATGGTTCTTGATTAAAATTTTATTTCATGGTTGTTTTATGGATGTATATATTCATATGACATATGTTTCCTTGGGAATGTATAAACCCTAGATTTTGAGCCCATACTATTCCAAAAGAATATCTACCACTTGGACCCACTTGTTGGGCTCATATTGGACATTATCTATTGAGATAACCCTTGGAGTCCACTAGAACTTTTACCGAGATTTGTTCATTATAATCATTGGACTCAAATAGGATGCGTTGTTCATCTACACATTGAATATGACACTTCATGATTTTATACGTGTGATTATATGTAATGGACTTGCAAAATGTGAGATGAATGATTCTACGGCCCAACCGTGGTATGTGCGACACATCTGATAACGCAAAAAAGTAATCGTTGACCAGATATATATGGATGTAAGGAGATTCCATGTTTCTTATTTCTTATTTGTTGGAGGATTCATTGATATAGGATGTAGACCATGTTTTTTAGGGAGCCACTAGAGGATTTATTAAATCACTTGTTGTATATATGTACTATGGGTACATCACATTCAATGATATAACACATTTTACTTTTATCTATTCTTTAGTATGTCATATTTAACATCCAAGACTAATTATAGACCTTTGGGTGGTCAAATACAAGGATTTTATCTCATGTTTTATTAAAGACACCGTTCGGTCCCCGAACAGACTATTTTGTTTCATGTCAGGACATAGA
The DNA here is from genome assembly GCA_963277665.1 of Viscum album. Lineage (NCBI taxonomy): Eukaryota > Viridiplantae > Streptophyta > Magnoliopsida > Santalales > Viscaceae > Viscum > Viscum album. The sequence continues at coordinate 158,816,305 of OY728138.1, forward strand.
CAGGTGCCCACACATTGAAGGTAGATTGTGTGCCATGATTAAGAGTTAGGGAACCTAGGAAAAAGATGAGGCTCATGATTCTATCAATTGAGATTCAATTTTTTATTTTTGTCTTCCAAAATATTTGCTGTATTTTGATTCTAGGTAAATTTATTTGGGTTGTTTTTTAGAAACATTTCATTATGAGTATTTTATATAAGATTTTTCTAAAATTGATTATATGTTATTATCATTATTATATTGTATAAATAATATTTTTCTTCTTTTATTTTCTGTTATTGATATTCATTTGAGATACACATTGGTAATGTTGCCATATTATCCCCACAAACGGAACCTTATCCCACACTGCTAATCGGAAAACACTGGCATTTGGTGTTTGTTCTTGAGGCCATATAATCAATCGGTCTTGAGGAACTTTTTAGAGGAATCTGGATCTACAATGTTATAGTTTTATGTTGATAATTGGGGGAAATTTTGTTATGGGGTGATGTAAAAAAATCTTGGATATAATATATGGATGAATACAATTAAACGGGGATGATAAAATATATAAGATGAAATAATAAGGGAATGAATGTTTTAGGTGATTTTTATTTTATGTAATTTTTTATATGGGTTGATTTTATTTGATCAATTCACACTACAGTGTCCCTATTATTATTTTTATCATTGGAAAAAATAATTCCATTTTCAGTATAATGTAATTATTTAAAGATGAATATGTTTAGTAAAATTCCCAAAACCCAAATATAAGAGTTGTATTAATATAAAATATGATACATAATGATTTAATTTCGTTTTATTTATAAGATCATAGATGATTGTGTATTATTGTTTTTTAAGTGACACTTTAAACATTATTTAACCATTTTAGTAAAAATGTATTGGTAATAGTTATTTATAGTTGGAAATGGTAATTTTTATTGAATGGTGATAGCATGATAACATTAATACTTACTGAAAGAAATGATAAAGGTGAATTGATTATTGATTATTATTTTTATTTGGGACATATCATGAGTATTTATAACCATTAATTATTAATATGTTTGGACATTTTGATAAATAATATTATTTTAGATGAATAAATGATTTGAAATGTGGTGTAAAATGATTAAAGGATGGATATTGTTGAATAAATGAAATAATATATCTAATGGGGCTTGTAAAAGTTTAATGGGAAAAATAGGAATGATGTGGAAACAATATATTGTTTCCTATGTGGTTTTTTTTTCTTGAGTTTTGGTTAATCAATAGATAATAATTATCTGGCTGCTAAATTGATTTCATTATTTTTTTTATTATATTTTTTGGATTTCATTATAGAAGTTTCTATTGGAAGATGATGTTAAAAGAGGAGATAATGTTGTTGATCATTATGGTGATGATGATGATGATATATGGTGGGGGTTTGGAATGGTAGAGGGAGCACATAAGGTTGGGGTATGAAATGTTCACAACATACATAGATGTGAGGTGTATGTGGTTTTTATGTCATCGGTGGTAGATATAAATTGAAGGGGAAGGGTTAATGGTTTAATCCTATCATATTTATGTTACCGTACAGATCTATTTTTGGAAAGGTGGATATCTAAAAATTATTTGTAGTTGTGTTTCAAGTATGAATTCAAAATTTCCAATTTAATATAATAGACCCTAAATGATGTTGTGGTAGCTATGAATATGATGTACCACAAATCATATGATTCTTTATATATGAAATGTTATTTTAGATATGTGGTGACTTGGTATGAGGTTATAGAATTGCAGACATAAATAGATTTTGTGGCCTACATATATATAATAAATGGATTCATGATTAATGTCGATTGAAGTATTATATACTTTTAATTTTATTCATTCCTGTTTTTATGAATAGTTGGTGATGATATTTTTTCTATCATGCTAACGCAAATAGTTGTAACAGATATTTAAATGACTAGTGGGTGGGGAAATAAATTTTCCTACCCTTTTATCGTGTGGATTTTGATTATGTTTATCATTTTGATAAACCTTATAGACCCTAGTTATGTAATTTATTAGGGTTGTTGTTTATGGGATTGGTTTCTAATGATATGGGATTAGAATTTTGGTGATTATGATTCATGTACATATTCACATTAAATATATTGTTTTTGTTTTTTTGTTAATATCACTCTTTCATAATTTTTAATATTTATTTAACATGGATAATATTATTTTGTAATGATGATCCTTATATGTACTATCAAGACTCCACTCAACCACATTTTTTCCATTTTTTACTGGATAGAATTATGAGGAATGGAGCTACTGTTATAGTATCTTTAATGGGGTTCGTAAATTAATTTGATTATAATGATTATTTTTTCATGTATTTTATTGATGTGATAGAACTAAGATTTATGTACCATTTGGGTTATATGAATTTATTTCATCAAAATGTTAGTTATTTTGATTCTTTTTTTGTGGTGATTTTATTATTTCTTATTTTCATTAAGAGTAATTCCTTATATATAAGTGTTTTATACGCATGGGGATAATCACAAACATAAGTTCTATTTAAGGTTTTATTTAGGGTTCAATCTCACCTTTGTTGGAATCGTAGGGGTTTTATTGGGGTTGAATCGTGGAGAAGGAGTATCAAAGATTTTGGGTGGGAGTTATTATGGACATTACTATATGGGAGCGGTGATAAATCAATGAGATTATTATGGAATTGGTTAAAAATTCATACCACATACTATAGTCCTAGTAAAGTATCTATTATATCAATATATATATCACTTAAGATATGATTCATGGATTTTTAAAACATAATGAAAATGTTTTTGGGGATATGTAATCTTTTCCTGGTAGAAATAATATAGTTCAACATTTATATATTTCAATAGATTAATTTGAATGTTAATTCATGAACATGTATTTGTTTTTGTAATGTTATTTGTTGATATAAGAGAAATTATTTATCATTATCTTATTTAATTGATTACGTAACATTAATGGATGTGTATAATAGTGATTAACTGAATGGAACAGTTTAAATAAATCATATTCAATTCTTGATATATTTTTTAAATTATTTTCAGGACATGTCCCTTGTTAAATAACTATCATATATTTTTTATTGTTAATGTTGTAAATAAACGTCTCATATGATTATAGTTATTAATAAATCATACTTAATATGGATTATTTTATTTTCAAGGCATTCCTATAAGTACTTCAGTTTTTTCAAAACATATTATGACATTTTTCCCTTAAAATAATGATATTAAAGATGTATGTATTACGAAATTATTTATTGTTTGGATTTTCATCATTTAATTCAACATTTCCAAGAAATTAAAAATAATATATGGTGGAAACCAATTATGATTTGGAAAAATTTTATATAAATAATCATGTATTTTTTTTGAGAATATATAATGCTTTTGATACAAAATAATCAACATGTTACATATAGAAACATTATTATCATTCAATATTAAGTTGTTGAAATATAGTATATCAAGTTTATGGTTATCACATAGATTTTTTTTAGGAATCATATATAGAATTAAATAATGTTTGTGTTATTTCTTGTAAATGAACTAGTACATTCTATCCTCATCATGTTTTGTGTTAAAATTATTATACCTAAATATAGATTTAATTGTATGATAATATTTATGAAATATGAATGAACGTTTCCGTGGTGGTAGAATATTTGAAGAATTTTTTTTCTTATAATTTCAATGATGATGCATGAGGATAAATCCGAAAAAAAAATTCATTTTATTTTTTTAAAATCATGTGAATTTGAAGTTATTGAATGGAAAAATATGATCGTCTATATGATGTGTAAATTTTGTATCTTTATAATATTTTTTATGGGGATATACTTACTTGAAATGTTGATGTATCTTCCAAAAACCTTTTTTTCAGATCCATTAAATCATATTTTATTGTTTTTCTAAATTGTGGTGTTTTCTCATAATAAAACATGTTCATTAATTTTTTATGTTATCCATTTAAAATCATTGTTATGTGATTGTTTTTTATGATGATTCCTAACGATGTGATTAATTCAGGTTTCTATGAAAAAAATGTTGGATTCTTATTTTTCTAAATGGTTAATCATTAAAATATTGAATCTAAATATATTTTTAATAAATCCACAATTTGTTTTTTGTTTTTTTAAACTGGGATCCCTTAATTATTATGAAATGGATTATAAAAAGGGGTTAATGGGTTATGTATTTTTCTATTGGATATTTAATTGTCAAATTTGATACCTTTTTATAGGTTTTGGGGTTTTATATGGGTATTTTCATATATGTTTTTGTTATTGTTTCATGTTATATAACAGTTTCTATGGATCATTACCCTTATGGGCATCAAAAGTTGAGATTATTGTTATATTATTTATTTTGTTACCAAATGTGTTTGTTGAGGATTTTTGGTGTGGTTTTAGTGGTGTTATGTTTAATAATGTGAATGTGTATTAAAATGAGGAAATTATTGGGTGGTTTATGTAGTAAAGGCTCTTTATTATTCTGGTTTTCTTCTTTTATTTACATGAGATGATATGGGTAGTATTATTGATGTGGTTTCATGTTAGAGGGAGTGGTAAGTGGTTTTGAAGAATGTTTTTTAGTTATTTTTCTTGTAAAAATGATTATTGGTAAATATCTATCCATGTGAAATATATCATTATTCTATGATGAATGATGATCTTTATGTTATACATCTTAAAATTATTTTTGTCTGATTGAAATTATTTCAAACAAATTAATATCTTCATTTGGGGTATGTAAGCACAAAATATAAATAATGGGATAATGAATTGATTAAATCATAATGGTAGGATATACATAATTTTATTTATTGAACATATATCATCAATATTAATTATTAATTAAATTATTTTGAGGATTATTTTTTTGTGAAGATTCTTGATCATGTACAAGTTCTGTTAGTGGCTGTCTTGTTTTAAATATGGCTCGGAGATAGTTCAAGATGATGTGTGGTGACATAGAAGATATTTCAGAGGGTAATTACTAGTATAATTCAATATGTATTTACTTTTCCTAGTGTAAATTAATGATCATATGATCGAGAATCCATATATTCATCATGATTCTATGATTATGCACACGATATGTAGTTGTTTTATTGATTTTATTTTTGGGTTTTATTTTTATCATCCCAATGATAGGGAATAAGCATATAATTTCATGTTTTTCATGATGAAATATATTTAATGGTTAATCATTCATCTTTAATTTTGTGTTTATGGATATATTTATATACTAGAAAAATATCATTGAAATTTTTTTATCTACAAGGTATGGTTTTGGTAAAAGTATTTTACAAGAAGGTTGAAAGGATGAAATTAATCTTTTGTGTTTTTGAACATGGAGTTCTAGAAAGAAGATAGTGAATAGATATAATTGATCTAGAACATGACATATCTCTCTAGGATTGTGTATATTGAGGTGTCTATTTTGTTTCAAAATAATAGGTTTCTGATTTAATACTATTGGGAACCATCAATATGACTTCCCCAATATATAATATGTTTCTCATTCATTAGAATATTGTTTACTTTTTCATTGGTATATAGGAATATCTCTATAAAAAACCATTGGGTATATGTTGAACGTTTTTATTAGTGTTTTATGACTATTATTTAATAGATAATGTATTTTAGTAACATTACACATAAATAAAAATATCCTGATCATAAAACCTTTTAAATATGTATAAGAGTTTTTTCAATGAAGGCAATATTTTATGAATCAATATTTAGGTTAAAAGAGTCGCTGGTGAGAGGATAGTTATTTATAGGAGTGTATGGTTCCATCTTCAATCCATAGCAGGGCTCTTGTTTTAGAAGTATATTTAATTTTTGTTGGGGAATTATAATTGTCACCTAGTAAAAATGGAGTTAGTTTTGGGGACTATACATTGATTAATTTGGGGGTGGTGTGTTTTTTCCTTTTGAGATATGTCTACCATTTTTCGTAAGATTAAGTTACATTATATGTTATTTTGGTCTTGATTTTGGTGTATATAAATTCTTTTAAATGAATATAATTTAATGCCCTGGACTATTCTAGACCATTTATATGTATTTTCAGGTTCTTTTGGTCTATAGTTGAATAATTGATGAATATATTTGATGATTTCATTGATATTTCCACTCATAATATGAGTTCCATGCATGGAATTGTAAGTCGTGGAGTGAGAAAATTTCTGCATCAAAGGATGATTCTTTAGGTGGTGAGTATTTTAATATTGGATTTTATTATGAAATGATGTTTTCAAGGAAAATTATGATATTTTCCATTAATGAGAATATTGTCATAACCATATTTTCTATGACATATAGACATAGGGAATAATTTTCTTCAGTTCTATTGTTAGGGTCATCATGGAATGATCTTGTTTTTCATAGTGTGATGTATTATAGATTATATTTTAATGTTTTTGTTTTGGGTAACATCACAAAATTGTTTATGGGTAGAAGCATGCACATATTTGTTAGAATTCAGATGAAATTTTATGACTTATCTTTTAATGAGGTGATATATGGGGCATCAAAATGAAATTATTGTCAATTTAGTGTACTTATCCCAAATGTAGTGTGGCGATGTTATATCACATTGTGTTTCATCTCTTTTTCAAAATAGGTAAAAACATATGATTTACACTGAATATATTTTAGATTTATATGTTTTCGCGTGAAATTTAAAAAATCATAGGTTCATATTCATAGGTCCCTGAATACCCTTTGGCTACCATTATTCCCAGACATTTGTATACTACACAATACTTTTCTACGTTAGTTACATCATAATTCATCTACATTTTCTCTATATTATTCATCACAGAGTTATTTTGGATCCAGGTAGATTTTTTTGATGGGGTTCATTGTATATTAGGTTTGTTTGAGTCTATCTATAACATCCCATATTCCATCAATCTCCCACGTGGCCCTTAAGGGGTTGGTTAAGAGACCTCCAGTGAACCTCAATATATGCTAGAGGTTTAAGGCTTGTCTTAAGGTTTTTTATTTATATTGTGGATATTATACCCCTTTAAATGTTGTATAATACATAAAAAATAACAACATATATCAACGTCATAGAAAATCAGAAAAAAACATAATATAATACACTGGGAAAGTAAAAGGTGGAACCAAAAACCAAAAATGATTTATCATGTGATTACCAGTTGGAATGTATGTTAAAATCACATTTAAAAGAAAATAAAAATAATGAATAACCATAAACAAAAAAATCATAAAATAACCAGATCCCAAACTCCATGTTGGGCACATTTTCAATCTCCATGAAATCCATCATGAAAAAATGAATAATCAATAGGTTATCATGCCTTTTCCAGACTACATCCGTTTAATCTTCTTTAGTACCCAATAGAAGCCCAAATATGGTTCTAGAAAAATTCAACTGGTTCGAATAATAATCTATATGTTGAACTATTCTATAAACAAGTGTATTTAATAATGTCATATAAATTTGTATTAATTACACATTTAATACAATATAATATTAAAAATTCATTAGCACCAAACAAGAATGTTTCTATGAATGTATAATATCCATACCAACCAATAAACATATATCCATGGACAATAAAATAGATCTCATATGATCCCACTATATAAGTATTCTCGCATGGGTCTATGAAAATCCTTCTCAATATAAGAATTACATCATTGTATTGGGTAGATCCCACTCAATATAAGCATTAAAACTTGCGGTTGGGATGATTTGGGTTAATATAATCATTAAGTATTGGGTTTGGAAAAAAATCACTCGATATAAGCCATAAAAATGTAAATAGTAATATTCCACAAATTATAATCATTACAGCATGGGACTATTTAGAGACTTTTTAATATATGAATTATAGTATGAATCAGAAGACATTACATAGAATCAATTATATCATAATATCACGTCATATGAATCAATGGAAAACTATGTAAATTACCATTTATATTTCAATCGTACATTCATTTATAACAACTTATCAACATACATGAAAATAAAAAAATTCTATTTCCATAGTGAACATATATCATGAAAAAAAATTAATATCATTTAATTATGAACATACATGAAACCAATAACCAATTACTTATAAATAAAAGGGATCCCTCACCCAACTAGTACCCATAACCTTGGTCAAATCACATATTCAACCCAAAATTATCCAATAAAAATTTAAAATCAATGATTTATAATTAATAAATAATACATTAATTATATAAAAAATTTGGTTATAGATGTTACAATATTTCATATACTTTCCATAAAATATACTAGATTCATAGGTTCATACTCTCTACCATTAACCAATGATTTAAAAATCATACATTAGGGATTTCTTAAAGAATAGTGGATCAAATGTTAAAAATAAGGATATAGGGATTAGATGATTGATTCAGATGTATGTAGTGGAAGAGGAAACTTCATAATAACTAATATATTGTACTACTGTCAAGAGTAAGAGGGATGAAATGATTAAATAAACTAATAATATGCACTCCCCATATAAAACAGCTGGTTTTTAGGAATACATGTTGTGTAATGCTATCACATTGTGTATTTTATCTTATTTATGTTATGCTGAAAAACCACTCTCCATGGGTTAATACACATGTCGATAATCATTTTAATGATGTGAATTAGTTTCATGATATGTAATCAATTCACTTCATGAACCAGTTCAAAACATGTTCGTAGAGAATTCCACATGTCGTATAACATATAAAATGCATGAAAATTTTCTTTTCACAGTCTTCATCCCAATTTAACGATAAATACCTAAACCACGTAAAATGACTTCCACAAAATTGAAATATATTATAATCTTATTTAATATTTTTATATCCAGACTTCATTAATTCTAATAAAAAAATTCCTAAAACTATAGGTTATTTTCCTTAACAACGTCTCTTCATATCTAAAGAAGACTCAGCAACCATGGATCCAGCAAAAACTCATGGAGGGTTGTACCTATAAAAACAATGGATCTTAAAACATCCAAAATATATAATAGAACATCCATATGATGATATAAGAGTCATTTTGAGGTCTTGATGGACATGTTTAGCCATTGCGCATTCATATCAGACTTCACCTCACAAGTCTCTTCTTGAACATTCCAATGTTACCATTACACATAATACGGAGGTACAATGATACCCCGAAGAATCATCTAAATATGGTTTACAATGTATATTAAAATCATCCTCAAATGATGAATCAACAAATATCTCAAAATACTTGATTTATACCACATTATAATAATCATGATTGTATATCCAAAGACATATCATGTGAAACACATAATGCATGCCACTATTACACTATGGAAGGGAAAATTGAAATGACATTATACCAACCTTATCAAATATCTCAGATGAACCAACCATACTAGGTTCCAAACTCCCCTATTTTATAATGATGTGTTTCCCTATCCTATGTGACACTCGAATAAAAAAACTATGACCAAACTCAAACTATAGAGTCATAGAGATTGATAAGTGCATGATTTCTGTCTACTCTATGTGGTCACCAACTGCATCCTGATACACTAAACCTTCCCATGATTTTTTGGAAGCCTATGATCTATATCAATGTGCTCTCCTCGCCTCTTTTCATCATTATGGGATTATTTATGGATTCATTATTCGATTTAGGTGCAAGAACATTATCTCTATTTTCAAGGTGTTGGACTGTTTTTTTTTTGATTTATTATAAGCTACTCTAATCTTGAGGCTAATATTGAGGGAGGATTCATCTATGAACTTAAGGTGGGTGGTTACATTATTTTACTTTATTTATATCTCATGGAAATTCCATTGTGTTTTCCATCAGTTTTTTCACTATTCCCCCTTTATATGAGAATCTTCATGTAGAATTTATCCTTTCACCTTGATACATTCCTATTTACACTTGAATAATGGATTATAGATTATTGATCTCATTTTTAAACACAACATGGGTGTACCAGGTTAAAATTACCTTAATGGTTAATTGATCAAAATGACCCAAATGACTATTTATCATTTATCATAGACATTAATAGAACTTTTCCTTGATATATGAATGTTAATAGATCTCGCAGATCCTCATAGGTTTTTGGCTCAACCATTAATTAGAATATTTCATGTAGGCAATTTCCTTGTTGACCATGTAACCTTATATATGGATCCTTGATCCTTATAAATTGAATTGAATTGTTTAAGGAATTTAATGGATTATTTAAGTTGAATTGATAGTACATGTTGGTTTCCCTTATTAAAACAGATTCGATGATTAAAATGGAATGACCTATAAAGTTGGTATGACCTGGCATATTCACATTTAATTAACTTTAATTAATTGAATTGTGATGAATTTCTTATATTGATCTTTTTAAATGAGATTCAAGGGGAATATAACCACATTATTATACTTATAAATATGAACATGCCTTATATATATATATCGGATTGGTAATCATGGTATATGAGTGGTATTTACTCATGCATAATATTATAAATGTTATTTTTAATTTTTATTGATGTGGTATGATTGTAAGAGTTTAGTTGAGCATGATAGTATGATGATCTCATTCATTAGGTGTTATTAAAGTTGTCTCAGACCATTAATAGTAGTTGGATGTTAGGATTGTTTTTGTATTTTCCCTCTTTGAGCCTTGACATGATTTCACAAAGATCATCTTGACTAATGATCATGATGTATCCAACATGAAATGAGATGTAAGAAATTTACCTTATTTCAAGATCTAATAATATTATTATACAGGTTATGGATGAAAGAGTTTCACACTAATCCATAAAGAAACTGGTATTCTAAGTATAAATACACCTACAACCGCATGTAACAGGTCCATATAGGTGGATGGAATAAATAACTATATATATTATTATATATATATATTGATTGATAAAAATTAAATTCTATTTTGGAACTGATGCTGGTAGAGCTTCCAATTTCTTTTCAGAAACATGAATGACGTTTATTATTTTATTCAGAATTTTTAATTAATCACTTATTAATATACTCTATTTAGTAATGAACACATTCATAATTACAAGTAAACATTATTATTGGTGGCCAACAATGATCTTAATTTTACAACCTACTGAAAATATGTTTAGTTCACAAGAATAACATTGGCCTCTGTGTATTGATAAGGGAAATCACCCTTCATCTGTTTGTGGATATGTTTATTTTATAATGAAAAAATGGATTAGAGGATGAACCATAGGATATAGATTATTAGGGGATAGATTTTGTTTCTTTTGTACTTCTTTGTAGAAGGATTTTAGTAGAATTAATCCAATTCCTCTATTGTTTTTTAGCATGCAATGCATCCATTTATATGAAACTTTCTAATGGGTTTTGATTACTATTTGGTCCTATTATTTATTCTTCAACTAAATATTTTATTCTATCTATTTATATTTTTCTCTTGAATTTTATTATTCATGATTTTATCATGTATTCCACTTAGATAAGAGGGTATAGTCTCCCTTCAGTACCACTTTTAAACCAAATCTATTATTATGCATCCTATGGAATATATGGAAGTGAGAATGAGGCCTCATTGCCCACCATCTTGAGGCATTATTTATGTGTACCCTAGGATTGGAAGTTACAAATTGGTATCAGAGATAAAGTTATCATTTTTCTTACTGATTGGGTATTATATAAGAGTCATGGTGCTAATGGAATTTAGAATATTCCATATTCTTAGACATCGCTTAACCATGTACATGGGAATCCAATTTTTTTGGGTTTTGTAATTTTAGATATTAATTATGACATTTATTATAGATAAAAATTTACCATTGGGTGAAACACAAGTTTTATAATGTTATTGACATTGGAATTTTTTAAATGATATTTCTTTAATAGGTCCCAATGAAATGGGGTTCCACAGTAGACCATGAACTATTTTACTAACAATATAAATATTATTCTTTTAATTTTTTCATGTCCTATTTAAATTTCATCATGCATTTTCTTGTGTCTATTGATAGTGATAGTAATTTTTATTGAATTTTGTTTATTCTTCTGGTAGAGATTGAATTTCATAAATGAAACTTGTCGTTCCTACCACAAACAAATTTTATTTTTATTGATTATGTTATTGAAGACACCTTGTGTGTTCAATTATGGGATATTGAGTCATGTACTATGGGTTTCATGGATTGAACATGTTATGATTTTGTTTATGTTGATTATTTATATTGATTAAAAAGTCGTCATATCCCCTATGGATTGAAAATGGTAATCCACCAAATTAAACTATTTATAGTAATCAAATTATATAAAAAATAAAAAATAAAAAATTTATATGACTTCTAAAATGTAATTATTTTTCATATACTTTCTATACCGAGCCTCAAACATGAACCTGGCCTTTTTGTGGGTAGATAGGAATCTCATAAGTTCTAATAGAATTTCTTTGCCTCATATACTACCTAGAAAAGGACTGTTGAGTAGGAAGATATGAATTCTCATTCTTATAGGAATGCCTTATACCTATCATATTTTGTATCCGTAATATTCTCAAATGAATAAATATCTTTTACAGGGTGTTTTTGGAATTGTAGTTTTATTCCACCACAATGTCCTTCAGTTAGGTGACTTGATCGTAGTGACAACCATGAACCTGATGTGGTGGGAGGTAAGTGGCCATTAATTCCAACTATAGTAAATCATTTGGAAACTATTATTGTAACTGGTATGGAATCCCACACCTTGCTCTGTGATAGTATACCCTGTATACTACAGAATATTCAAGGTGTTGGTCAACATGCACTGAATATGGCATAATTGACTAGGGAATTATCATTTTAGATCCCTAGAACTATTTTGGGGAAGGAAAACCATACCTGGTAGAGTGGTGGTACGAATCTATCCTCTCAATATTATTGAATCTAGAGGTTCCTCCAGAGTGGACGGTCATGTTTGATACTTATATTCCATGTGATTCTACTAAAAATTAGTGGGACACAATCACCCAGACAGATTGACCTCAAAATATAGTATGGGTAGATTCCCATATGATATTCTATGAAAAATTCATTAAATGGTATCTGAGGGATGGAAGAGATAAATAATTTATGATCCTATAGTAGATATTTATATCTATAATGGAATACTCTTATTGTTTTATGGAGGTACATAGGATCACTTCTTATAACAACCATGCACTTTAATTCACATTATGTCATGATTTATTGTATAAAATTACACCTAATACAACTTAAAGTATCAATAATTGAAGGGTATTTTTGAATTATGAAAATTTTATAAAATAATTATCATGGAATACAATAACATTATTGAAAACTTCCTTAAGATGCTTATCAAATTCCATGTATTTAAAAAATACATGAGAAAACCTAGGGACATATATTAGAATGTGGAGATCTATAAATTCCACCATGGGAATAAACATGTAATAAGATCATAAATGTGAGACAATATTCATACAAAGAGGGAATAAAATGTGTTATAATTAGAAACTTTAATAATAATCCATGATATAGAATGATAATCATTCCATCAGAAACGTTGAAACAACATAAAACATTACATCATAAACATGATTATAGAATAACAACCAATAAATCATGATGGAAAAATTCCACTGAAAAAATAAGGCCACTCCATGTTCCAAGATAATGTCTCATGATACAAAATATTTCTTAGTGCGTTAGAGAACTGTATAATTATGGCTTCACATGTCACATTCATTTCATTGTAATGGTTCTATCTACCGCATAGATCATTGAACAAGGATTCATTGATCATCGTATTTTAATCCATAATAAAAGAGTTCAGAATGGGTAAATTTATGTCCTAATTCAAATATCTATAAGTTTATATAGGTGAACACCCTTGATTGAGAAATGGGAATGGTATTCATTACATAATACTTTATCATGGAAAATAGCGGTGAAATTTATGTAGGATAATTTAAAAACATTAAAATTCATAGAATGGGTTGATAATATATAAATTCTACTTTCATCATTTGGAAATAAAATGGGAATTAATAATTTAATCAAAAAACATATACAATAAAAAGGAATTATAAATAAAATCCAAAAGATATTGAATAATATGGAATAAATTGAATAAAGAAAGGAAACGAAACAAGAGTGTGTGACTCTAAATGTTTGGGAGAATCTTCATAAGACAATCGAGGAACCATGGGAGGACTCTAGAGAGGGGACTCATATTAAAGATGTGATCCATGGATTTTTAGTGAAGAGAAATGGGAGCTTGGGTGGTTTTATATTGGAAGAGAGTGGGGAATTCTTTATCAATTCTCAAACATAGGTTTGGGACTCTATATACTATAATAATCAAAAACACAAAAAATAAAATGGTTTCATCCATTATTTCTGAAAATTGAAATTTTTTAATTATATTATATGTCCAGGGTCCTAACATAAAAATATAATATTCTTGCTCAAGCGGAAGTGATTCATACAACTGTTGAAATGACTTTAAAGCCTAAAGATATGTTAATTGTTTTGGAGGATCTATAAAGGCTCTATAAATATAACCAAATGAACATAAAATCCTTTAAATTTAAATAGAAAATGTTTATTTGGTCATCATTAAATTTTATAGTATTTAAATCACATTTGGTAATTATGATTTCAAAATACTCAAAAGTATAAATATATAGTATTTAGTTTTTAGCTGAAAATTTCACTATCTCAAAAAATTATCATAAATTAACCATTAAATAAATATTATGTTATTATTCCAAAAATAATATTCATTTTATCTAAATAATATTATTAGTATTTATAATTTTAACTTGTAAAATAAAATCAACATTTATTTAGAAATGTTGTATTTTTTTAAAAAATTTATTTTTGAACCCTTAGAAATATTACATTTGAATTCATAAAAATTATATGATAATTTATATTTAATAATAATATATTAAGTGTATATTTTTTACTCAAAAATACATAAATTCATCAAAATAAATACATTGATTGAATTTTAATAATACCCATATTTTTTGGTTTTATTGTATCAAAATATAACTAATTTATAAAGTAAAAATAATACAATTAAAATATTTTCATTATTATATAAGAAATAATTAAAATACTCATATTTATAGGGTCTTTATACATTTACTTCTAATAAATTAGATAACACCCTAAGGGTTTGGTGTGTGACTCTGACTAGTTCATGGGTGGTATGACGAACATTATTTTGGATGTGATCTTGATGAACATAAACATAACCCATGAATGGTTTTGCTCAAGAATAAGTTATTGGATATCAAGATATGACTTGTCAATGGAAAATCTCAGGGATGATATATCCCTCATATTATTCTATAAATGGCCTTTATAGGGACAGATCGTGAGTCCATCACTTCATTTTTCTAGGTCCATTGGATTTGTTTAAACCCTATATTTATTCTAACATTTTTAACATTGTTCAATGAATATATTATCAACTATAATGATTCTTAATAGTATTTTAAATACTGTATGATATAATAAAACCAAAAAATATTATGCGTTTTCTATGAAAATGATACATAATAATACATTTAATTAAAAAATAATCGAAAATTTATATTTATGAGTTTGGATCATTACACTCCTACCTTAGCAGTTGATGATATTAGGATCGATAGGATACTTTAGGATTGGTTGGTATAAACCATCCAATCATAGGTCAATGAATTTTTGTTGTCCAATATTTCTGAAATCATCAACCATTAAATTATCAAAGATCGAAATTTTAGGGATGCTAATGGTGTAAGATAGGGTTGTTCAACATATATATCTATCAGTACATATTCTTATGGGAAAAGAGACATATTTTGGATACTCATAGATGTAGAATAATTAATTATCTATGTGAATAATGTTTCATAATAAGTTACTTTTTTTGGAAATCCATGAAATACAAAAACACAATGCTTACATAATTAAGTGGAATGTCGAGGATATAACTGGATGGAGCATATCGAATGTTATTGATGAATGATCCCACTAGCGCATAGAATGTATGGATCTACTACTTCCCATTATTCATCAGATGGTCCAGTAGTATCATGAAATGATGGTAGCTAAAATACCATTTGCTAATCAGGACAAGGTAGTGGCTCAGTCATAGGTAGTTAGACTTATGAATAATAATGCCAATAGGGAAGTATGGTAATGACTCATGGTTTTAGTACAAGAAATTTAGATGTAGTATAGCCTATTATAGGTTATAAGAGCATCATAACGTCTTCTATATGGTTTAATATTCTAGTAAACACAAGTTTTATGTCATCTTAATTTGACACAAGTGTTTCTCAGAATTTTATATCTGAGACTATTATGGAGAGCCTATGCCTCGGGATCAAAAAATTAAATAAATTTATGAAACATGGTACCATGTTAGATATATAATCACAAGGTTTACAAAATTTTAAGGACTATCCTCTCGAGATAGGTGGTTACCTCTTTATATGGTATCATTATATCCTTGACGTAAAGGACTTTGAGAGAATCTTGGGAATTGACTTGTTTGTTCCCTTTCAAGATCAGACGAACACTATTGTCAGAGGGTGCAATTTACATCACCATAAGGTATTAGGCATATATATGAAGGATAATTGAATTCTTATGTGCCACGAGTGGGACCCGAGTAGAAGTTCCAGTATAATGTGAAATCATATATCGACAATCTTTTACTAGACAACCAAGGGATAAAACTACTTGTTTTCTTTTTTGTAGGGGATCATTTTAGGTATTTCGTACATGAAGTCTTTGTTATTCTACCTCTATCGTGAGAGGTATAATTCAACATTGATCTTCTTATAGGAGAATCACTTGTTAAAATTCCTCCATCTTGGATGGCTCCTATGGAGCTGCTAGAGGTCAACATGCTATTGGAATATCAGGAAGCTAAACACTTCATACACCCCAACACCTCTATTTAGGGATAATCAGTCCTATTCTGTGAAGGTGTATGGTACACTTAGAATCATAATGGGTTACAATCAATAAGGAAAACTCATTTTAAAAAATCGATATCCACTTTTGGGAATAAAGGACGTCTTTTATCTGCTTTGAGGATTGAATGTGTTTTCAAAGATAGAATTGTGCTCGAGCAATAATCGTGTGCATGTAAGTACATTAGAAATACCAAACATATAATTTAAAAGAAATTATGTTCTATATGAGTACCTAGTCATACCGTTTGGACTCATGAACACACGTTCAGTCTTTATGGATCTTATGAATAGGGGTTTCCACATATGTATGGATTCATTATTGGTAGTCTATGTTGATGATATCATGGTGTATTAATTCACTACAAACAACCATGAAAACCATATTGGGATAATTGTCAATACAATGATAGATAATCACCTCCATGATAAGCTCATTAAATGAATCTATTTTATTGATAATATCATCTTTTGGGGTTGTATCATTTGAGAGTCAGAAGATTCAATAGACCGAGAGAAATTAATAGTTATTGTTTCCTCGTTGAAGCCCAAGAACATCCTTGAAATGTAGTTATTTTTTATGCTATCCAGATATTAAAAAACCTTCATCTAGGTTTTATCACATCTTGAAGCATTGTTTGTGGGATTGATGAAGAATAGTGTAAAATTTGTTTTGTTAGAAGCATGTGAAGCAGTCTTTCCTGAGTTAATGGTCCATTTGAAGTCAATGCCGATAATGAATCATCCAAATATAGGAAGAAGTTATACAATATATAGTGTTTTATTAGGAATCTATCATGGAGTTATTTTGATGCAGGATGAGTGATTCATCGCGTTTTGAGTTTCATCATGCGAGTCCTCGGGAGAGAAATTTTTCGATGCGTGACCTAAATATCATTGTTTTTGTTCGTCATGCTTTATATTTTTGGGACAAAATATACATGGATAACAGTTTTTATGTACACTTATCAAAAAATTGTCATGTACTTCTCCACACAGTGGGGTCTAAATCTATGATTGCACAGGACAGTTGAGTACCTACAGTCTTATGATATCGAGCCTACCCATACACGTAGTAAAGGATATATAGTGGCTGATGATATGAGATAGAATAAACAGATACAAGTAGTTCATGATTCCATTGAAGAATGTAAGATCATGGCCATTTTATAAGAGATACACATTGAGGTATAGGAAGGCCATTTTCATACAATTATCATGGCCTTAGTAGCGGTGGATACTCTTCTAGAATAGGTATGTATGATACTAATATCTAATCTCAAGGTGCTTGTCCTAGGGGAAACCATATTAGATGATAATATATATTCTATTTAGAACATGGATGCAGATGATACTTTACTATTTCTTGTGCATGTATGGGTGTCAATAGATATTATAAAGGAACTAAATAATTAATTCCATGCCACAACAAGGGTTTTTTAACCCAATGTTAGAAAAATGTACCAGGATCTACATATCCAATATAGTTGGCATCGTATGAAATATGATATTTCCAGTTTCATCACTATATATTCCACCTTTCATTAGGGGAAGATAAATCATATGCATTTGGTAGATATTTTATAACTATTGTTAATTTCCTAGTGGAAATGGGATTATGTTTTGATGGAATTCTTTATGGGTCTACCAAAATCACCTCATGGATGTGATATAGTGTGGGTTTTTAAAGATTTCTTGGGGAAGGTCACACACTTATTACCGTATTTAAAGAATTTATCTACAAATAAAAAAGGAAGGTTGTACATTAGGTAGGTTGTATATATTTATGGGGCTCCATGTTCTACAATTTCTGATTGAGATGCTCATTTATTATCAAGGATTCTCCTGGCGATTCAAAATGCCTTGGCTATGCTGACCCTTTTTAGAAAGAAATATAACCAATAGAAATATTTATTACATGATCACACAATTCTGGTGATGGGGGACATTCATTATGCAAGTGTCTTTCACATTGGAGGTTAGTTGGAGAAATAGCTTCCACTCATTGAGTTATTTTATAACAACAGTTCTTAAAATACATTAAATATGAATCCATATGAAGAATTATTTTGTTGTAATAAAACACCCCTATTTTATTTTTAGAGGAATAAGAGGTAACTATCCATGGGACTCATCTCATGCATTAATCTATAGAGAATGTCCAGGTGATTAGAAAGTGAATTTTGACATCTCAATGAATATATGAGTCAAAATCCAAAAGACATATAAGACCTATTGAGTTCAAGGTTTGAGACTGGGTGTTCTAGTGGTCCTTGACCTTATTGGGGAATATATGAATTCATAATTAGGGTATGTTTTTGTGAAGGATCATAGCGCCCTTTGAGGCTGTGAAACAGATCTGACCCATGTCTTACTGTTTGGAACTTTCTCAGAGAAACCTGTCAACGCTTTATGTTTTTCAAATATCACATATATGATGATATAATTGAAATATTTTACATTTATTTTAGTGCAATGGTGTTGAATTTGATGTAGATTCTTCATTCATGGATTATTCAATTCATTTTATGGATTTGAGTTTGATGAAACTCTATGGAAGGTCAATTCAATTGGTATAGGTGTTGTGGTTTCAAAGTTGGGTATAAGATGAGAAATTGGAATAGAAAGCTAATATAAAAGATAAATGAATGAAAATATTTGTAGGAGATTCCTCTGTAACCCAAAAATTAAAACATATGGATGAGATAAATTAAGGATGTGAGCTTATACAGACCCTTATTTTTTGGAAGGTATGTATGATATCTATTTTAATTTAATATACTTAAACAAACATAATAATGAATCCTATTAATTTCATGGGTGTATCGAGTGCACATGTGTTTCGTTCAGATCCTAGAGTATTAAAATAGGGAATAAATACAAGGCTGTATGGTTAGTGAATTCCATGTAGCCCAGCATACATAGTTTCTGTGAAACTGGGTAGTTAGAGATAGTGGAGACCTGGGGCACACATGGTTTTTTTGCAACTGTGTGACAGTAGGTGCATAAGAATGTAATGCAGTAGGGTATTGCGACCAATCTATTATTCATGGTATGTGAGTGATTAGGTAATATATTATCCCAACCAAGTTTGGTTCCCCTTATAATCAGTGAATATTTCTTGGTTTTTCTATTCATGCTGGCAAATCGTGCACCCTTATATTTTGGGGTGAAAAGTCAATTTTTCCTATAATATTTCTTTATATATTTTAATTGTTTCTTATACATTCCTCATGTGGCTACACTTGATCTTCTTCCTCCCATAACTCCCATTTTAGACGAATCAATGGTTTGAGGTACCTCACATGTCATTACTCTAAATAATGATCCATTTAAAGCATTGGTTCAATTTCAGTAATATCTCTTCATCTCTTACCTTCAATCTGCATACACTTCTCGATCCATTGAACAATTCAGGTGAAACCCATTTCTACATATTTTCATGGTTTTGTACTATTATAATATATCATTCAAATCACTTCAAATCTAAGGCAGATATCAATGGATGAATCATCGATGACCATGAGGTGGGGTCACTTCATTATCCCTTTGATTTTTGAGGTATTATTGCTATATTATTGTTCTGCATGCCGGTTTTAACTAAGAATCCACATTTATATTAGGTTCATCATGTCAAATTGATCCTTCCACACTGATACATGCCTATTGGACTTGTATAATGGATTATAGATTTTTTATCTCATCTGTGGACACCCCTTGGGTGTGCCATGATGAAAAATTTCCTTAATGTATCATTGATCAAAATTCCCAAATACCTATATTTCGTCTAGCATATAATTTAAATTAAATTTATTTTGATATATTATTATTTATAGAACTCTATGCACCTCATAGGCGTTTGGAACAACCAATAAATACAATTTCACATGTAGTAAATTTCATTATTGACCATATAACCATCTAAATGGATACCTGATCCATATAAAATAAAATTTCTTATCCTGAAGAATTTATTGGATTAATTATGTGGAATGGATAGTAAATGATGGTTTCACTTAGTAAAATGAATTAATTGATGAACATGGAATGACCTATAAAGGTGGTATGACCATGCGTATTTATATTTAATCAAATGCAATTAATTGAATTGTTTATCTTTGTTTACAATTGACGACACTCTATTATGTAAAAGAGTAGAAAATAATGAAAAAGGGATACCATTTAATGAAGTGGAAAAAATACAAGAAGAAAATAAATATTTTCCATGGCACGAGATTTACGTCGCCCTATTCATACTAAAAGGGCGTTGGCGCCAAACCTACTTATGTGCCCCCATCTGTCGCAAAACCTACATGCGTGCCCAAACTGATTTCACCCATGGAACTATTTTTAATATAAATAGACTCTTGGGTCCATTATTCGTATGAAAAAATTTCCTTAAAGACCAATTGATGCTCTGATCACCCTATTGCATCGCTAATGTCCTCCAAAACATTCAAGGTAGATCATTAACACCATAATAGGAGGAATTGAGGGAGGATCATATGTCTTATATCTCTTTAGATAATGAAATCCATAAAATATGAACACCTAAAGCGCCCAACCTCCATAAACCAGAAACACTTGCGCGCCACCTATTCCATTCATAAGAACTTGAGCTCTCTAATTCTCAAATCACCTATGAATACATCATATGGTTTGAGACAGGTCTCTCCCAAGTATTACAATACTAGTTTTTCATTGATTAAGAAAATATTGTGTCACTAAATCCTACAAGAAAGCCCATACTAGTCCCCCCTTACTTACTTAGGTGACCCTCTTTGATTCACTCCATCTTCTCAGTCAACAAACCATCAAGACCGCCTCAAAGCCATTCATGGAAAGGCTTCTTCCTCATTGGCTCCCTTGTTTGAAACTTATTTTGTTGAGACGTCCACCCAAACCTTCTAACTCATCAAATCATTAAGAATGTAACATCGGTGTGCCTTTTATTTGTGTTTGTATATCTATAGTCAGTGGTTTACCACAGTTGATTCACAATGGGGTTATGATTCAAGGAGTGTTTGTGGATTTGTATATCAACAGTTATATGGACAATTCTCCTAGGAATAGTGCTAGGATGAACACGATTTTTAAGAATTAGGGCCTAGGTCTCAACCTCTCTTATCTAAAAGAGACATAACCTCAGATCGCTGGTAGGGAAGGAAATGTTCACACTTGCTTTTCCATGCATGCAAAGGAGAAATCACAAACTCATACCAGGATCATTTTTAGGGCATCCATCATAGTGTAATACATTAAACATCATCCTTCATCTTTAAATTTTGACTCATGTCCAATGTAATGTGAATAGTGGGACGGCTCATCGCCTCACCCTCTTCCTATGTCGCATCAACCTTGTGCAACCTGGCCGATGTAGGTGTGACCTCGTCCACCAGCTGAGGATGAAAAATGTATGTCATTATTGAATCTATCACATAATCATGTTTCTCACACCATGCATGACTCACCTAGTCTTAGAAATTTTTGATTATTAAAACATTTGTACAAACACCAATAGTGAAGGAAATACAATAACATTGATTCCCACAATAATCTGGATATATAAGAAGCCTTATTTGGGCCCAAGATCACTGTATATCCTTTTTAGGAATCCAACTCATATTCCCTTAATCTACACATCCTACTTAAGAATATTACCCAAATAATACCCCAATTTCGTCCAGGAATCCTTTTCAGGAAGTAAGCCCAAAATTATTTCTCTCAAAGGACTAAACTTCCCAATGTGATTCATCGAACAATGTGGGATTTGATTCACATCCAAATGGAAGACGTAGGAAGCCTCCTTCAGGCTTGATCCCAGCACTTCAAATCAACCTTGTTCTCCATGGCACATAATCCTAACAGGGTATAACATTACATGGAAACCCATATTCATTCAAATTTCCTTGGGCTTCTAAAGCATATGTCCCATACCAAACATTGACTATGCACAATTCTCTTAGATTTATCTACAACAAGAAATTAGACCATACGGCTAGGTCCTTTTAACATGACCTTAAATGGTATAATGTGTTCCATTAACCAGCATCGAAGTATGAGGGTCTTGGTTCCTTTCAATAGGATACGTAGTTAACCCATTTCATGGGTATGATCCCAATATCAAAACAAAATATTGTCTCAATGGATGAAAATAAATTCTAGAGTGCCCCGCTGAGTGGCATAAAAACTATTATCATTATAAAGATGATTAAAATAATCACTGATTAGTATATGAGATGATGACATTGGTGGAGAATCTCAAATACTTATGGATATCTCCATTAATAAAGAACCTTGAATACATACAAGAGATTCTAGTTTTTTACAAATGTTAAATTGTGATTGAAAATTCAAAGGGAATCTTATGATATACTTGGTGAATTAATAAGGATTAATGAAAATATATAAAATTTATAAAGAGAGTCCCAAAGTAGAAAATAAGTCCCCCAAAAGGGATTGATGAGTCCGACCTCCCTACCTCTCGACCAATGCATGTTCTTATGTATCGTAATGTTCAATGTTAAGAAAGCCTTCCATTGTGAAGTAGGTCCCCTATGGATAAAGAAATGTTTAATTTTTCTGGTTCCATGATTAAATTTAATTGATTCTTCCTGGTAGCAGTCATTCATAAAACTAGAACACACATTTCAAGGAACTACAAAACAAAATATTGTGAACACGATGTGAATCATTAACCATGTAAACAATGATACCAATCTGTCAAGATCCTATCAATTGGTAAAGGATGTCTAGACAAAGGAATCAATCATGAATGTATCCTTATAAAATATTTCTCTTTAATAGAGTTTATTGTAGTTTTCATTTTTACTCGTTACTATATTTAGTCCAAAATGGATTTGTTCTGGAAAATATCTGTGAACATCTCAAAAGATACTCAGGTTACATCCTTATCCATGGGATGGACGTTATCACCCACCCAATGTCTTCAACATTGGGTCTCCAATGATTTGGTAAAGGTTTATCTTCGGCACGGTACCATACCCACTTTGGAGGCTGCCTGACAGGCCCTCCAGGTCAATAACAATCCTCGATCATCCGACCAACAATGACCGATGATCATTAAGTAAATAGTGACAACCACTATTTTAAACAGTTTTGGGACCTTATCCTTCGAATGTGAAAACCAATCCCTCCAATACTATGGGGAGGTAGATCAAGAGGTCACTTAGGGCATCAATCGTTGAATGTGGCGATCCTTCCTGAGGACATCCAACAACAATCACCACTAGCATAATTGTGCAGTAGTGAACCCCCACCATGATGGGAATATTACCTCTGGGAATTCGCCACAAGTCTAACAGACCCAGGTATTCAAGACTAATCAATGGGGAAAATGTTTGGTCAATTGGGAGAAGATTAGTACCTCTTCCCCCTCCGGACAAGTCCATTAACCTAACATGATGGAGAACAATGAGCGTGAACAAACACTAGTTCGTCATAATTTTTTTTCCAGCTGACTCTCCCAAAATAAACCATATAATCCCACCAGATAAAAATAGAGGAGTATTGTGAATTGTCATATACAACTACTTACAAGTTATTATCCAGTCAATAGGATCATCTGACTGAATTTAATGATGCCCTCAAATCCAATGTGGGGGAAACTGGTAAACCAGATTAAATACCTACATACAATCCCAAATTCCACCAACAATCTCATCCACCAAAATTGAAGGAAGTGCATTAACAATACTTGATCTGAGATAGTTATAATTCACATACACCTTCCATCATTTATCATGCTTTCCAGAAGTCTCATTTGGCAGCACCTGGACATGTCAGTCGGAAAGATCGGATGACAAATCTGGGGTAGACTCAACTCTCAGCCCCCATGAACGAGTACTATCAATACCCATTATCATGAAAATGGGGAAATGATCAGTCACAGACACCTACTCCCGATATGGAATGGACATATATTCTCATTTCGTCCGATGAATTCCCCAAAAATATCTTATCCATGGTTAATGTGCAGAGACAATGTCCTGCCCATATTCTGGAAGCATTCCAGGTTATCATAACAACTACTTCAGCAATACCAGGGGAATAGACTAATAAATCTGTCCCCCACATGGGATGGAAAATCATCACGCCATCCTAGAGAAGATACACACATCTATTCTAGTCTAGGAGGGTCATGGGGAATACCCCCCATATCACCCCGACAACACGATTTGAAACATATACCCTCTCCAATTGGAGGTAGTTGGCTCGTTCTGGTAACCCCTCCATGGATGGCACATACACCTACCCATTATTACCAATTCTCCTAGAAATTTGTTCCAACATAGTGTAAGAGAACATCAAAAAAGTATTCATTCCAAACATAGTTGTAAAATCAAGAGGCATGGTGCAATTTGGATCCCTTTAATGCCGGTGTTTTTGAAGCCCTCAATCATTTATCTGTGGTAGCTCAAGATCCTAACCTATCATTGAAATATTATGGGATTGGTAGAAGTATTTCTAAATTTCCTCACAATACATTTTATCTTGATGGAACTCTTCACGAAAATTATGTCAATCCAGAGAGCCCATATCTAGATGAGAGACACTGAAACCCTCTATATGGCCAGATGAACAAGGAGAAAGGTGATCCATCCTTTGCTATAATCCACCATGGTGGTCATCCCCTTAATGGAATTCACTATGATTTTCCTCTCCGCTGTTATATTTTTCATTTTCAAAATAATTTTATAATTAATAATTTAGTGATCAGAAACCCCTACTATCTCAAGAAACTTGAAAACACAAGGTCAGTAATATCTCATGACTTGTCTTTGACGGGTGAAACACTTTACCCACTAGAATACATCTTATAGAAACAAAAATTCCTTGAACCTCCCTTGGGACATTTTTCTTTTAGTATGGAGTGTCCAATTTGGTCATACCAAGTAGAGAAATCTCCATTGAATGATGATGAAGATATGTTAAACAAGAGAAAACAACTTGATAAAGGAGAAATAACATTCATTTTCTAGCCTTTTGAAATTTTTCATTAT
This sequence comes from Viscum album, assembly GCA_963277665.1. Lineage (NCBI taxonomy): Eukaryota > Viridiplantae > Streptophyta > Magnoliopsida > Santalales > Viscaceae > Viscum > Viscum album. The sequence goes on from OY728138.1 coordinate 158,842,338, forward strand.
AACATTCCATAAATTATAAAATAAGATTGCATTCGTGTTATCTTCCTCAAATTATTGATGAATCTTCATCATTTGAAAACCAAATTATTAACATATGATGAATATAAAAATAATTTAATGGTAATAGAAGGGTTGAAATTCCAAATTGACATGGCATCTCTATGAGTTTCCCAATATCCAAATGTTGAAAAGTAGTATAGAACCCTTCAGCATGAATTCCTTGATGTTCTAAAGAGGCTACACCCATTAATTTTTGATTCCCCATATGGTGTTCGTATCAGAGGATGTGGTTAACAATGAGCATTTCATTTCACTGCACTCCAGAATCAGTAAATCATGTAAACATTGGTTTCATGAAATGTAATTTCCTACAGATGGCTACAATCAACAGATTTTTTATGTAATCAATTGTTTGCTCATGAACAGGCCTCAAAGAGATCCCATCCGAGTCAGTCCCAAAGAAAGAATGTAGTTGATTTACTTCAACAACAAACATCTGAGAATCATGAGAATTCCACCAACATAGAGGATGTCATCAATCATATCGGTCAAATGTATGAAATAGAACAATGATCTTTTGAAAAAGGTGATTTTAGTGGTTGTTGTATAATGCATCGAGCTAATGTCTGGACCAAATTTCGCAAAATCAGAAGAGAATTTGCGCAAATATCAATGATAGTAGTTAAAAAACCATCATAGCTTATAGAACTAGGGAATAATTTAATTTAACTTTAATGTTCATTAAACAATGTTCAATGGTTTTGAGAAGAATTTCAAGAACAGCACCATACTATATTGTTGGGGGATTTTTTTCACATCTACAATCCCCTCCTCAATGAATGTCAGTTTTCTCCTGACTTGGGAAGAAGCCACAAAGAGAGTGAAAAAATAAACTATATGAGGATTCCTGTCAGGTTACTGTCCATCAAACATCTCCTGAGAATTCATTATAAAGAAGAGTATAATCTCATGGAATATATAAAGGGATATGATCTTACAATGATACTGGTAGAATTCTTTCAATGTGTTATACGTCAGCAAATATAATTAACACCATTACCGAAGATCCTTCATAAAATGAGTCTAGTTTAGGGGACTCAGAAAATGAAGATCTTATCCATAATAAGGTACATTATAAAGAAAATGAAGAAGGCATACATATCCTATAGTAGAGACTTACCTAGTATCAATGTATTCCTTCAAATAAAAAACTCCCACCCCTTTGAATGGCATATAACATGTGGAAGGGTAAAAGTTAGGTAACATATCACTTTTCCAATGGAGAACGTCAATATCTTTCTCTTGATGAGAGATTTTTACAGTAAGAAGAGGAGATGAAAGAGTTGAAAATATTGAATATCGAGTTACTTCAAAGAAAAATTTAGGCTAGACGTACTTTTCAGGAAGATCCTCAACTTTCTCAACATGTAGGAGATCCAGAGAAAAAATAATTTGCGGTAACTACAGAAGAAGATAATGAATTCTCTTTGTTGGGTATATAGCCAAGGCATCATTAGACGCATCTCGATATGCCATTTCCCATGGGTTATCCAACGAATATACCATCACCATCACCAGTGGTTTTTTCGGTCATCACACTATATCAATCTCTAGTTGTTGTATCAGTACAGGTCCATGCTCATCTGGACATTCCACAAATGCTTATGAGGAAAATTGAGCCATAAAAAACTCAATTAAAAGTAAGGGAGGAATGACCTGCACCAGTTCAGCCGGAAAAGAAAAATTACCCATTATGGCTGAACTTGATTCTTCCCCCACAAATTTTGTGAATACCAAATTTCCAAACATTTATGGTTCAAGAGATCCAGAAAAGCACTTAACACATTTTTTTTCTCAATGTGATCTCTTGATGGGAAATCCTCAACAACAGGAAGCAGTAAATATTAGGAGTTTATTACAATCAATACAAGGAAATTTTTTTTATGGTATACATGTTTGTAATCTAGTTAATAGATAGATGGGATTATCTCTTTTAAAAATTCTTCCTTCAATTCATCTCAACACTACCAAAGAAAAAAAAAATTCTTAAAAATTGAAAAGTAGGGTAGAATGAAAGATATTTTTATTTCATTTATCGATTGAAAGGATTAACATATTAATTAATTTTGTCACTCTCTCAATATGTGTTGATACCAATTTGTGTAGAAAATCTACGTGACAAGTTACACACAACACTAATCCCTGTAAAACACACAATAGGGTTTGATACCTTACATCAATTTCTCAATAGAAATAATATTATATTATATAAACTAAGGCTAAAACTAATGTAATTCTATTAGATTTGGGAAGGAGAATAGGGGAATCAGAGGATGATACTGTTACACTCAAGAATGCTCCAATACCTACTTCCACTTCAAAACATTCATCGAATCGAAGGGATCCTCCCCTAGAGAGTCATCCGAAATGACCGACATGTCAAGATGATTAAATATATAAAAGGTAGAAATAGTTTGAGGAATTAAAATGAAATATTTATTCCTTCCGGTATGAATATGTCCCTGGTTACTTCATCTATTCTATGGAAAACAATTTGGTTCAGTTTCAAAGGACTAAAGAACCAAACAATGAATGAAGGGGGTGAATGGAAGGAAGTTAATAGTAACAATTTATTGAAATATGATAATTAGATGGTTAGGAATATTATTTACCTAACTCATGTAATTCAATGAAAATAGTTGAAAAAACTGATTGTGTCTTCTTCCAGTCTTGCCACAGTAAAACCACCTTCATTAAAAGGTCAATCCACACTGAAATGAGGTGATCATAAAGACAATGATAAATTATAAGAAGACAAACTCATGTTAGGGACAAATTTCTCTTCATCCTTGGCTGATTTCATGCCATATACATCAAAATCATTCGAACCACCCCACAAAAAGGTACAACCAGAACCAACATATCAGGTATAATCATCATTAGGTGAAGAATTGTTATTTGGTTCGGTCAATGTCATCCACTAAACGGATCCATATTCCAATTGTGATTTTGATTATAATGAGTCTAAGATCATTATACCTAATTAGGGGACCAGAGGAAGAGGCCATGGTCAATAATACAAGGGACTATGTGGGTATTCTTGAAGCCACCATATTAACTATGCCCCTACTGGAACCGTGTATATGGAAGTAACTCATGGTAGATAACTTCATCAGGCTCAACGTGAACTAGAAGATTCTTCCAGGCAAGACATTTTCGGTCCCAACATGATTATTTTGGATGGCCAATTAGAGGCTACACCATCTTCATATCACCATTTATATATACATAATCCATCTAATCAACCAATGCAATGATTATGTCCATCCTTTTCTCTGAGACATGGTACATCTACATTAGAAGCATCAATACCCAATGAACCGACAAGACCATATCTACATGCTAGGAAACATAGACCTTTGAAAAAAAAGAATTATGTCATGAAATAAATTTCCCATTTACCAACCACGTTTTTAGTTTTTGATGTCTTATTTAAATCAAAAGATAATAGAAAAGCACTTATGAAGGCTTTGTTAAGTCCTCAAGAGTTTGTAACCGAATTTGTTGCTGCTGATGTTTACCGTATAGATAATGATCCTACAGAATGTCATTTTGTCATATCTTTAATGGATGAAGTTGAAGATTGTGTTTTACATGGACATATTAGACCGCTGTATCTATCTGGAACAGTCATTGACATTGAAATATGATGAGCCTTTATTGATAATGGCTCTAGAGTCAATATCCTTCTTGTTTTACACTTCATCTATTGGGCCTTACTGAATCTGACTTATCACTTTGTACTATAAGGTTGCAAGGATATGAAAATAATGAGAAAGAACCTATGGGGGTGATTACACTCCGAACTCAATTTCTTGATCTTATATCTAATTTATATTTCACGGTTATTCGTCATGACACAAGCTTCAACATTCTGTTTGGAAGGCCTTGGCTAAATTAATATGCAACCAAACCTTTTTCATACAACCAATGTCTTATGTACTATTTCAGTATTCAGATTGGGACATTATACGGGGACAAGGATCCATTTAAAATGTTTGAATTTTAAAACATTGAGGTAGTGTTTTATTACATGAGGTGAAGAAGGTCCATGGAAATGGAGATAAATATAGTTAATGTTCTAAATAGACTGGAAAAGATCCCATCAAACCCATTCATAAATCTGAGTACAGATTATGTGTTACGAATCAACCAAATTGAAATGGTAAAGCCAAATATAATTACTCGTCTAATAAAATCCATAATTTCAATTGCAGCAACTGATCCTGATAGCATGGGAGAAAATGTTGATTTACGAAGAAGTGATGGAAGCATAATAAGAGATGTATTTATTTCATCCACTAAACTAAAAAAATACTATACTTACTCAACCATAATAGAAGAAGTTTTAGGAATGTTTTAGGAAGACACAAATGTTGATTCCCAATCCATCATCTCCCCTCTATTTCCCTAAAAGACCCTTCATCATCAGTATGGTCAGAAATGGTGGCCTCTTCTTCAAGATGTTAAAATATTGACTCCTCTCCCAACTCTAAAAGTTTTGATTAATCATATACATTGAATGTAGAAAGGGAATAAATAACATGTTATGAAGAATAATAAGAAAAATAAGATGTAATTATTTCTCCTCTTACATTTGAGGATGGTTTCTCTACTACTGTGGATGAGCACAGAGAAATAAATCTAGGTATAGAAGAAGATTCACGCCCCACTCTAATTAGGTCGTCCCTGACTTTGGAAGAGAAATAGGTGTATACTTCATCATTAATTATACACAGAGATATATTTTCTTTGTATTATTTAGAAATACCATGCCTTAATATTGATGTAGCCACTCTTAATTTTGGTTTTCCTAATGAACATCGATGATTCTAGCAGGCTGCAAGATGAACTCACCCAACTCATGCTTCTAAACATGAATCTAATACTGATATGATTATAAAGGTTAAAATTTTAGGGATGTTAAATATCCCAAGTTGGTGGGAAATATTGACCCATTGAAAAATTGTAATGGGAAAATCCGATTTTTCATTTATTTCTGAGATCTTAACTGGCATTGTCCTATAGATGATTTTCAAGTTCTGATCACAGATCTTTTAATTGATCCAAAAACTAGGTATGATGTTCTTTCCATCATGGATGGATACTTTGGGTATAATAATATCCATATGTCCAATGATAATGAAGAATCTATATCCTTCAGGGTCCCTCATGGTGTGTTTTTTCAATTGGGTAATGCCCTTTGGCATGAAGAATGAAGGTGAAACATATCAATGTGCAATGAACCATATCATCAAACCCTTCTTAGTGATTTTTTTTTTATTGTTATGTGGATGGTTTGGTAATAAAATTTATACAATGTTCTAAACACACGGATGATCTAGAGACCACTTTCAATAATCTTTTGAAACACGGTTTTAAGATAAACCCCTTGAAATGGGATTTCGGGGTAACATGAAGATTGTTCCTTGGATTTGGTGTATGTCATCATGGTATCGAAGTAGATCCTAAGAAAACCAAATCAATCCATGAAATTTTACCTCCATGATATTTGAAATAATCAAGAGGACTCCATGGGAAATTGGCCTATATTCGGCGCTTTATCACCAATTTCGCAGGGAAGTCTTTTTCCTTCCCCAGATTAAGGAAGAGGGTAGTCACCTATCAATGGAACGATGAATTCCAAGAAGAATTTGATACCCTAAAAAATAACTATTTGGTTCATCGGTATTAATGACAACTATTTAAGTAAGACCAATTATTCTCTATGAGATATATTTAGACTGATCATTGGGTGCCTTCCTTGCCCAAAATAATACTAATGAGAAGGAGAACACCCTTCAATTTCTCAGTCTAACTATCCTTGATGTAGAAACTTTATATTCAAGTATTGAAAACTTATACCTGGCATTAATCATTACAATTCATAAATTAAGGCACTACTTGAAACATGATGAGGTCCAATAGGTATCTCCTAATAACCCGCTAAAATTTATCCCACGTCTTCTTATACTTACTGGCCATCTGGTACGGTGGATTGTTATTTTTCAAAAGTTTGTTATATAATTTTTTCCCTAGAAGGAAATAAAAGGCCATGTTCTAGCCGACTTCCATTCTAAAAATCCATTTTTAGAAGATACATTATTGAATACTAAACATCCAGATAAATTTTTCTTCTCTGTTCAAGATAATCCCTATACATGGGAAATGTACTTTGATGGTTCCTCGAGATTTCCTATAAGAAAGTGAATGGAAAACCCTAAACTCATTATAGTTGGGTTAAAAATTGTCCTTATTTACCCAGAAAAGGATGTATTTACTTACTACTTCTTGTTATCATAAGGTGGTACCAAAAAAGAAGCAGAATATTAGGATCACATTGTTGTCATAAAATAGGCACTTCGGGTGAAAGTGAATCACTTGAATGTGAATGGTTATTTAGAATTGGTAGTTAAACAGATCAAAGGGAATATTCCTTCAAAAAAGAAGAGTTAACCCCTATGTGTGATTACATTAGAGAGTTAATGTCTAAATTTCCTCCATAGATGACAATTTCTTATGTCCCATGATAAATAAATTCCCACGATTATATAGAGGCTAATGCAGCTAAAACCTTGGAAGATCCAAATCGTGGTGATAGAATCATCAGCATAGCTCATCGTCGTATGGTCTCACCATTTCTTCAAACCAAAAGAGAGGAAATTATTGAAATTAAACCTATTTCTGAGCTGTATGGTCAAACCAAGAGATGGAGAATACTCATCATATAATATCATGAAAATAGTATACTTCGACCAGATAGGGCTGAAAATGAACAGATCTCATGAGGAGGACCCAATTTTACTCTTTATGATAGTCCAGATCACTAAAATATCCTATAAAAATAAGGCTTTCATTGAATCCTCTACAGATGTATTTATGGAGAATAAAATTTCAATGTCATGAAAGAAATACATTCAGGAGAATGTGGTTGTCACCAGTCTAGGCATAGGCTTTCTAATAAAATCTAAAGTCATGGATACATCTGGCCTTCAATGACGCAGGATTGAATAGATTTCTCTACGAAAAGTCTACCCTATCATGTTTATTCCAACTTCACTCATCAACCACCAGAGTTGAAAAATATAGCTAAATACTCCTCATCATTTTCCACATGGGGAATGGATATAGTATGACTTTATCCTCTAGCTAGGACTAAGAAGTTCAAGTATATTATCACCGCTACTGACTTCTCTTATAAATGGGGTGAGGAGATTCTCCTCAATCACGTCGGATCCAAATGAATTGTTAGTTTTGTAAAAACTAACACCATCACTAGATTTTCTGTCAATCATACTATATTAATGGTCAATGGAACCAATTTATATTCTGATGAGGTAAATAAGTTACATCAGGATCAAAATATCAATTCTAACCATTCATCTCACTATCATGTGGCGACCAATGGAAAAATAGAACCATTCAATAAGACCTTAATAAATATACTCCAGAATATTGTGGATAATGTTAGGAAATCGTGTCTAGATAATCTTTTGCATGAATTCTGGTCTTATCAAACTACTACCCATACTACCACCAAGGAAACACCTTATTCCTTGGTATACGGAACATAAGCAGTTTTTTCAAATATAAATGCAATTTCTTTTAGTCAAAGTTGAAATCTGTGATCAATTGTCTATAGATGAGATGTATCGGAAAAGGTTTAATGAGTTGGAATGATTAGATGAAAAAATATTGCATTCTTTTCATCATTTAGAAATCTATCAAAATAGAAATTTCAGAGCTTTTAACAAGAAAGTTCACCTCTATTAATTTATTCAAGCAGAATTGGTATTGATCCTAAGGACACCAATGATACCCGGAAATAAACATCCAAAGAATGAGCCAAAGTGGAAAGGCCTTTATTACATACATAAGATCTTCTCAAATGGAGATTATGCCTTAATCTCAATATATGGAGATCTTATTACATCTCCAACCAATGAGAAATTCATGAAGAAATACTTTGTGTAGATTCAAACGTCATCCTCACCACAAGACATAAAACTGCATAGTACATCATCCTCACTAAAGAGTTAAAACTGCATAGTACATTGTTTTCACTGCCAGATAAAAAATTGGACATTATAGCATCCTCACTACATGACAAAAAACTGCACAGCACATCTTCCTCACTGCTAGACGTAAAACAACATAGTACATCATCCTCCCTAGAAGACAGAAAACGACACATCACATCTTCCACACTACAAGACGTAAAACATCACAGTACATCATTCTCACTGCAAGACTTAAAACTGCACAGTACATCATTCACACTGCAAGACATAAAACTACACAATTCATCATCCTTGCTGCATGACTAAAAAATGCATTGCCCCCACATCCTTACTGCAATACTTAAAAATACACAGTAGGATGTCCTATTTGCGAGACATTAATGATAATCACAACCATAAGCTTCCATTCTACATTACGTTAAATTTTGTATCATCTTTTTTTTTCACATGACTTTACACTGCATCACAGCATTTTCCTTCATTACACGACATTAAATTGTATGGTTAACATCTTCCAAACTTGAAGTTAGGAACTTCTTTATGAATGAATAATTATTATAATTGCTACTCTTTAGTGGAACATGAGTCCTTTTATTCCCTATGCTTGAATCAGATCTGTATAGGGGCCTCATTTCAAGAAAAACATGTCCCTTGATTCTCATCTAGTTTAGATACGTTGTGATGCCTAGATCTCAAATCTTGGGCCGAACTAAAACCAACAATATTTTATTTGCATTTTTCTTCTCTAGTATATGAACAAGATCAATATAGAGTGAAATTTTATGATACTTGATTTTATTGTCATAACAGCAAGTTTCATAAAATTAATCATTCTTCTAGAATGTGTTAACCCCCAGTCTTCCTTGTCAAACTTGGTTGGTATGGGAAATTAATTTTTAAAAAAATCTGTACGACTTTATTCTTATCTATATGACATACATAGAGATGCCTAGATCTCCGATATTAGTCCCAATCATGATAACCCCCACATTCTTTACATAAGAATCAAAATTTCATAGGTAATGATTATATAACTACATATGGATTTATTCATTCCCCCAGCAAGACACATGGTGACACTTGGGTTTTATTCCATAGTCCAGTTACAATATTTATTTCATTTCACATTGTTTCAACATCGTTCTTACAACATGATGTTAAACGACATGAAAATTTTCCACCCTTAATCTTCACTTGTGTCACTATTTTATTATATAAGAAACCCTTTTTGCTCATTGTTTCTCACACAGAGCATAGCTCACGTGGGCTTAGGAATTGGGTAAAATAATTCTTTATATAAATAAAGTGTATCAATTTCATATTGGGCAATCAATGTCCCTACAACATGACTTAAAACTATACAATATAATTTCATCACTGAATGTCTTTAAACTGCACATCATAATGTCAAATCAAATTGAATCTATGAAAGTCTCCATTTTATATATGAGTCAAATCTATGCAAGGGACGTCAAACTCAAGGCCAATATTGATTCAAATATTTCTTATGTTCATTGAGAAAAACCCCCATATATACATTACCCTCTTAATCATGAATATTTCTATATATTCATAATCTTTATTATGGTTTTTGGTGAAACAGTGCCTAATACATGAGTACTCTTTTGCCTGAATATGAAGTTGTTTCCCTTGGACAGCCTTGAATAATTTTCCTACAAAACGGGCCTATCAATTAAAAGATTCCACTATTTGGATATGCATCATATTCCCTAGTTATCCCTTCATAACACAAATCCCATAACGAGTTTGACAAATGATGGTAATTTTGTTATGGGTTTTAGTATATTTGTCCCCTTCAAACATTGATGACAATATAGCAGAATCATTATTTTAAAATAGTCATTCATAAATATTGACCCATTATCATTCTCATGATCTAAAAATCTTTAAGACTATGGTTTAAACATTTTACTCTCCATGTGTACAATGATATATAAAATAACCTTGGAATCACATGGCCACATATCATATAATGTTTCCATTTTTGGTCAATGTTGTATGAGCTAAAACTACAGACACCACACCTCCAACATTTGGATTAGATATTAATATAATTTTTATTCATTCTATTCATTGGAAATCAGGGCTATAAATACCCACTCCATATTCAGGTACCCATCTTCACAAACCATACTCTATTGTTCGAAAAATATGAATCTCCATAATCTTTCATTATCTTTTAAAAATAGTAAAATCTCAAACATCTGAGAGATCTTTTTCCTGAAAATGTTGTACATGCCCTTTGGTGGTCTTGCATACGTTGCCAACATAACAGGGCTTTGATTCAAAAGATGAAATTATTTGGCTATGCAGCATATTCCCCAGTTGTCCCTGCATAATATAACCCTGATAGTAGGTGTGTCAAATAATGGTAGCCTCATTCTTGGAAAATAATTCATGTTGAGTCAATAAGGTTTTCCTTATGACTTACCATTCCTTCTTGTTTTGAAAATCACAAACACCTTTCTTTAAGGAAAATCGCTTTTATAAGGAAAATCGCTTTTATAAGGAAAATCGTTTTTATAAGGAAGATTGATTTTGTAAGAAAAATTATCCTTATCATATTTTCATCCATATATTTCATATGTATAAGATTCAGATTCTTTTCTATATTCTCGGAATCGTTTGAACCTTTGATATGAAGCATTCGGTTTTAGGATTCAGATTCTGGATGAGAACTGTAATAACATTCTACTCCGAATTCTGGATACGAATTCTCATTACAAATTCTGATGACGAATTCTCATTACGAATTCTGATGAGGAATTCTCATTATCAATTCTAATGAAAAATTCTCATTACGAATTCTGATGACGAATTCTCATTACGAATTCTGAAGACGAATTCTGATTACGAATTCTGATGAAGAAGTCTCATTACGAATTCTATTGACGAATTCTCATTCCGAATTCTCATTCCGGATTCACCTATTAAATAGAATCTGATCATCTTTGTTTTATACACTCCAAATTTATTTAGACTCCCAACAATTATTTTTGGTTAGACTCCAAACTTTCATTTTTCTTACACTTTTATAATTTGTCTACTCTTTGACATTTTTATTACACTCCGAACCTTCACTCTGAACTTTTGAGTTAGACATAAAACGATGTCGTACTTTCTGTTACACTAGTTTTGTTATAAAACAATGTCGCCTATTCTTTTATAAACTAGCTGTTGGTTAAGTTACACGTGTACATGTCCCTCTGATTTTTAAGGAAAATATGACCGTTGGGAAAGAGGCCGACCTTGCCTATAAATAGGAGCTCATTTGAAAGATCTCAGAATGAATTCTTCGACATTGTGCATACGTGCTGTTGAAGTGATTTCTAGAGAGAGAAGCTCTTATTAACTCTCAATGATTCATGCGACTCCGAATGTTGGTGATTACATTCGAGGACTTACGGGGATAGGATGATAGAGATGCTGACTACCTTGATGTTGAGGGATTCCTTGCTGAGAAAGACGGAGGTGTCCAACTACCTTGAAGTTGAAGGGCATTGCGGGGATAATAAGACAGAGATTCCAATATTCGTATCGAGATATTACCCTGGTGTGGATAAGACAGACTTGCTTTAAAGTATAAATCAAGGGTCCTTTATCCAAGGTTTTTGGATACCCTTCTCTTTGGGTTAAAATACTTATATCTTGTTATTTTTAGTTTTACTACTTGTTTGTTTCCGCTACATATTGTATTATAATGAATGTATAACTTTCTTATACTTCCTTACTTGTACTCTATTTCATTTATATTCTATATGCTTTAAGGTATAATATCATATTGAAATCTTTAGTTATGTTTCGATTTCTGGATCCACATTTCTAGAACATACTTTCAGAATCTGTTTCCAGTTATAAGAAAGTACATAGGACTTGATGTTTATAACCTCATTCCTCTTTCCAAGATTTTATTTGGTGTTAGAGGTGCTGTGAATTTACTTAGTTTAACTTTTTCAAACATAGCCCTTTCCTTTGCTTAAGGAAAACATAGTTAATTGTAACTAACTTTAAAGGTTCCAAAGGAATTTTTAATGTGAACAATTCACCCCCCCCCCCTCTTGTATATTGAGCATCTACATCATTATTTCGATCCTACAATTGGTATCAGAGGAGGTCTCTGAAATAATTGTACTCACATATAAGTTTTTCTTGCTCACATTCCCATTCCGAACTTGTCATTCTGAACTCTCTCATTCCAAACTTTATCATTATGATCTTTGTTATCATGAACATTTTTCTACTAACAAGTTTGTGTGCCAAAGGTTTTTAAGTATGACCGGAATTAATGTTGGTTCCATTGATAATCTAAATCCTAAAAGAACACCAATCTTTGATGGTAATGATTATGAGTATTGGAGAGATTGAATGAAGACTTTTGTTATCAATACTGGAGTGGACAACTTAGTTATGCTTACTGGTGATTATAAAATTCATGATAAAGAAGTTAGAACATTTACTAACCAGGAAAAGAAAGAGTATCAACTCAACTATAAGGTACACAATACGTCAATTTGTTCAATAACTAGAAATATATATAGCCAAATTTCTTCTTGTGAAGCATCTAATTGTATCTGGAAGAAGTTAAAGGTTACACACTTTGGAAATTCTAAAGTGATTGAGACTAGGAGAGCTATGCTTAGAGATGAATATCATGGATTCAATTTTCCTTATGGTGAACCAATTTGTAATGTTCAACAGAGATTTAATACTATCGTCAATAGTTTATAGTCTATGGGAGAAAAAGGTTTAGATGATTAAGCACTTGTGGATAAGATAATTGATATTATTCCCAATGAGTGGGAATCCAAAAGAACTACTATAGATGAGAACATGAAGGTCACTCAAATTTCACTTGATGAGTTATTTGGAACTCTTCTTCAACATGAAACCAGAATGAAGAGAGATGCTGACAACATCAAAAAGAAGAATGGGAATGGTACTGTTTCTTTTACAACAACATCAAATCATATGAAATATAAGACTCCTGAGAGATTAACCAGATCCATGTCTATAAAGATAGTTGTTCAATAAGATTCTAGTGAACGTGAAATATCTGAAAATGATTTAGAAAATCTTGCTCGAATGATGAACAAGATAGCTGGTCAGAGAAATTTCCAATCCAGGTATAAGAAAAAGGAAAGGAAAGATAGGAAAGATGGAGAATTCACATGTTATGAATGCAAGAGAGATGAACATATTAGACCTAATTTCCCTTTTCTCAAAAAGAAAGAAAGGAAAGAAAAGCATTCAGACAATAATAGAAAGAAGTATTATAAAGCCAATGCTAAGAATGTTCTGAAAGCAAATGACACCTGGAGTGCCAGTTCTGGTGACTCTTTAGATGAATATTTTGATTATGAATCTTCAAGATAGAAGAATCTTGGTCTTATAGCCAGATTACCTAGTAAAAATCATTGTTTTATGGCTAAGGTACGAAATGCTGAATCATTGACCAATGTTTCATTAAATTCTATTGATAGTAAGTATTATAACTCTTCTGATGAAGAATCCTCTTCTGATGAAGAAAATACTTTACCTACTTATGAAGAAGCTTCTAGGATTTCTGAACTTCTTGAAATTGATAATTACATACTCAATAAAAAAACATGATAAGGAAAACTCTAGGAATAATATTCGTACAAAAGAGATATCAGATCTTTCTAAATATCTTGATAAGAAAAATGGTGATTTTGAAATTATTTCAAAAAATCTTGAGGAAGTAAGTTCTGAGAAGAACAAACATTCTAAACAGTTAGAAAAAGTAATTTCTAAGAAAAATGTTTTCGAACCTATCTCTAGTTCTAAATCTAATAATTTTGAAGATAAAAACTTGGTTATAAAACTGAAGTCCGATATTGTTTCCTTAAAGAAGTGTTTATCAAACATTACCCATGGTACGGAAAATTTTGATAAAATGTATTCCCAAATATGACCTTTAAGAAATAAATCTGTATTTGGTTATACCCATGAAAAACCAATTCTTAGTAACAATTATTTTGTTCCTCAATGTGCCCCTTTTTGTACTTAGTGTCAATGTGGTGGTCACTGGGCAAAGAATTGTTCCTTAAACAAAACCCAATTTCTAGGATTTCACAAATCTTATTTCTCTAAGAAGATGTGGGTACCTAAAATTTTGTTGTCTAGAAATCTCAAATACAAACAAGTTTTGATTCCGAAAGTCTAATTCTCTTCATGATTTCAGGAAAATAAAGAGTGTACCAGCAACAATACATGGTACAAGGATAGTGGATGTTCCCGGCACATGACTGGTAACAAAATCTATTTTGAAAAGATTATCAAAATGAAAGGAGGAAAGGTAACATTCGGAGACAATGCTAAGGGAGTGATTGTGGGTATTGGTAATATTGTTCTTTTAGGAAAAACTTTGATTTCAAATGTTCTTTTTGTTAAGGGTACTATGTACAACCTCATTAGCATAAGTCAGTTATGTGATGATGGTTACCTTGTGAATTTTAGGAATGATAAGTGCTTAGTTCACAATTCCAAGGAAGAATTTATTCTCTCAGCCAATAGGCATGACAATGTTTACACGTTAAATTTAAAAGACCTCAGGAGCCAAGATTTACATTGCCTAAGTGAAATGGAAGATCATTCTTGGTTATGGCATAGAAGACTAGGTCACTGTAACCTTAGAAACCTATGTAAACTCACTAAGAAGAAACTAGTTAAGGATATACCAGAGCATAGATTTGATTCTTCTAATTTTTGTGATCCTTGTCAATATGGAATGCAACATAAATCTAGTTTTAAATCGATCGGTGAAGTCTCAACAACTGAAGAATTGCAGTTAGTACACATGGATCTTTTTGGTCCAACACAAACTCGATGTTTTGGAGGCAAATACTATGTGTTTGTTCTAGTTGATGATTACACTATATTTACATGGGTTTATTTTCTAGCAAATAAATCTGAAGCTTTTTCTTATTTCAAAAGTTTTAGAGCTCAAGTTAAAAAAGAGAAAAACCTTCCATTGAAAACTGTTCATAGTGATCATGGAGAAGAATTTCAAAATTCTGATTTTGAAACTTTTTATAATAGAAAAGGTATTACTCACAATTTTTCAGCACCAAGAACTCCTCAACAAAATGGTGTAGTTGATAGATGAAATAGAATTCTTCAAGAGATAACTAGAACCATGTTGAGTGAATATTCTATAGCTAGACATTTCTGGGCTGAAACTATAAGTACTACTTGCTATACTATAAATCGAGTTTTGATTAGACCTTTTCTTAATAAAAGTCCTTATGAGTTATAGAATGGTAAAAAACCAAGACAATGATACTTCAAGGTTTTTTGTTGAAATGTATTCATTTTGAATACTAAAGATAACTTACATAATTTCGCACCAAAATATGATGAAATAATTTTCTTAGGTTATTCAACAACTTCTAAGGCATATAGAGTTTTTAATAAAAATACTTGTACTGTTGAAAAAATAGTGCATGTAAAATTTGATGAGTCTGATCCTTTTGTTTTTAAACCATCTCAGCCTACATCCTCGGATGTGTTTTCAAAAACTGATTGTCAACCTTTGATAGAAGAAACTTCTAATAATGATAATGTTCAAGAAGATACTTCTGAAAAATTTACCCCGGAATACTTTCTACCCTAAGTTGATGAACATGATTTTTAAAACCCAAATCAGGTGTTTCTTAAGAATCATCCCAGTGATAGTATCATCAGTGATGTAAATCAACCTGTATGGACTAGAAGTTCCTTAAGGAATGAAGTAAAACATCAAGCATTTCATTCCCAACTAGAACCTAAAATCACTGATGAAGCTTTAGGTGATGATGATTGGATCAATGCCATGCAAGATGAACTAAATGAATTCGAAAGGAATAAAGTCTGGACCTTGGTTGAAAGACCTAAGGAAACTTCTGTTATTGGAGTAAAGTGGGTCTTTAGAATCAAATGTGATGAAAATGGAGTCATAGTAAGAAATAAAGCTAGACTTATTGCTAAAGGATATAACCAACAACAAGGAATAGACTATGAAGAATCCTATGCTCTAGTAGCTAGACTTGAATCTATCCGTATTCTACTTTCCTTTGCAGCATTCTTTAATTTTAATCTTTTTCAGATGGATGTGAAATGTGCTTTTCTTAATGGTTTTGTCCAAGATGAAGTTTTTGTTGAACAACCTATTGGATTTGAGGATACAAGACATCCTGATCATGTTTTTAGACTTACTAATGCTCTTTATGGTCTTAAACGATCCCCACGAGCATGGTATGATAGGCTCACTAGATTTTTGCTTCAAAATAACTATGTTAAGGGAAATTCAGATCCAACCCTTTTTATAACGAAATATAAGAAAAATGTTTTGATTGTTCAAATTTATGTTGATGACATCATATTTTCTTCAACTCAGTAATCTTTAACTGACTATTTTGCAAGTCTAATGAAATCTGAGTTTGAAATGAGTATGATGGGTGAGTAAACTTTTTTCCATGGTTTTTAAATTTCTCAAAAAACAGAAGGAACCTACATATCTCAACATAAGTATATTAAATATCTTCTTAAAAAGTATGGTTATTACAACACTAGGAGTATAAGTACTCCTATCGGTACCTCAAACTCTTTAGATCTTGATGAAGCTGGGAAACCAGTAGATTAAACATGTTTTAGAGGTATGATAGGAAGTTTAATTTAATTAACAGCTAGTCGACCAGACTTAATGTTCACAGTATGCTTATGTGCAAGATATCAATCCAATCCTATGGAATCTCACTTAAAGGTAGTAAAAATAATTTTTCACTACCTTAAGGGAACCATGGATCTAGGATTATTTTATACTTTTGGAAATGATTTTGTTCTAAAAAGCTTTTCTGATTCTGACTTTGGTGGATGTAGAATGGATAGAAAGAGTACATCCGGAACATGTCATTTCTTAGGAGATTCATTAGTTTCTTGGTCCTACAAGAAGCAGCATTCTGTAGCACTCTCCACTGCTGAAGCCGAATATGTAGTAGCTAGAAGTATTTGTGCTCAAGTGTTGTGGATGCAACCCACACTCACAGACTATGGATTGAGTTTTACTTAAAATCAAATTTTTTGTGATAACACAAGTTCCATTTCCCTTCGTAAGAACCCTGTACATCCCTCCCATGCAAAGAACATATATATTAGGCATCACTTTCTTAGGGATCACGCACAAAAAGATATATCATTCTTCAGTTTATCGTAATGAAATTTCAACTTGCTGATATTTTTACAAAATCATTTCCTTCTAATAGATTTTAATACAATAAACAAAAGTTTGGAATGATAATCGTAAGGTAATATTTCATAATTAACTTTCTGTTGAACAAGTCTCCTTACAGTAATAAACTCCGTTTCAAAGGGGGAGTACATTTGATTGTTAGAGTAACTAATTTTTTGAATGTTTGTTTTGAAACTTTTCAGAACATAAATTCTGGATTTGAAATTTCTGGAACTGAAATTTTCAGAATGGATATTTCCATATAGAAAAATTATGGAATGGAAATTTTCGTATTGAAAACTTCCGGAATGGAAAATTTCGTACTGGTATTTCCATAATGAGATATTCATACCGAGACTTTCATAACGGGCTTTTCATTTTCAAACTTTTGAAATTAAATTTTCGTACTGAAATCTTTAATAATTTTTTTTACTGAAATTTTTTCGTAGTGAGTTTTGCGAACTATGTCTTTTCATAGTAATGATGTTTTTTAGTTAATTTTTCTTCAAAAAGAACATTACCGACTACAAATAATCCTCCTAACCCAATCCGAAAGGTATGATTTCCTTACTCATGTTTTCGTAGTCATACTTACTTGCTTGAATTTTCTTATATTTTTTTTTTGGAATATAGTTTTCTTAAATCATTGTTTTAATAAAAACCTTAAAAGATCGGATTCATGTTTTCTTGAGAATTGGTTTTCAACCGTCAGATCTGATCTCAGCTTGTCACAACCGTTCGATCAACAGAGAAAGTTGAACCGTCTTCTCATTGCCTATATAAATGGGACCCCAAATGGTTGTCCCACATTGGTTTTCAAGCACCAGCATTCCGAAGCTCTACCTCTCCATTTTAAAGCTGTTATGAACTTCAGCTTTCTACGTTCCAAACTTCTCAAAGGTCTTCAGATCCGAATGTATGTGGAAGTAGCTTCTCAAGACATGTCTTCCTCTAAGCCAATTTAGAAATGGTTAGTATATAGAGAAAGGTTGGTTCAGCCTAATTTCTTCCACAAGTATGATTCTCTTATATCCAAGAATATAATGCTCAACGGATGGGAAGATGTTGCGGTGTCTAAGACCGATAATTATGATTAAGTGTTTTCGGATTTACTTATAGAGTTCTATGAGACAGTTTCCTTAATTAAGGAAGATGGAAGGGATAAAATTTCGTTTAAGTCTTATGGTAAGACTTATAATCTTTCGTATGTAAAGGCAGCTAGCTTGGTAGGGCTGACCTATGAGGGAGAAGCTGAGTTCATCTCTCATGTGTTGCCGGATTCAAAAGGAAGATTCGACAAGGAAAAGGTATTAGAGACTCTCGGACTGTCAGATGACAAGGCTCTGAAGATTTATACTATGTCTACGAATTTTTGGATTATAGAATTATGGGTACAAGGCCTTATCATACCGAGAAAGGGTGACAAAGATAGTCTGAAGAAAATAGATATTTATATCCTAGATTTTCTAATAAATCTGAGGATGTTTATTCTGATGAAACACATTCTTATTACCCTTGAGAATGTTAAGAAAGGGAATCTGAGAGCTCAGATCATAATGTATCTAGAAATCCTTTCAAAGTTGATAGTTCGGTTCCTTGAGTCCTTTAAGGAGGCATGCAAGTCTAAACCAATAGTTTTCAAGATTATGTTGGTGAGTGATGGTACTCTCAAAAGGATGGATGTAGCCTTCAACAAGAAGACTGGTCAGTTTGTTGATTTAACTGCTCAAGAAGAAACCATTCCGAAAGTTGCTGAATCTGAATCCTCTAATCCAGTGAGGAAGATAAAGATGAAAGAAGTTGAAGGTGAAGTAGAGAATCCCAAATCTAAAGAATTTCATTCCGAACCTCCAAAACCGAAGAAGAAGAATGTTTACCCAGATGAAGTAGTTGCTAAATGGAGGTAAATCAAAGAGAAGAGAGTGCAAGGGGAGCCTCAGTTTGGATTGGATCCTACGGAGGCTAAGTCCTTGAAGGAAAGAACTACGGATGAGCTAAAAAAACAAGTGAATGAAATGAATCTTAAGAAGAAGATGTCTGAAGCTGAGGTAGCTCAGACTTTGTTGAAGTTTAATGAGATGGTTTCAACGAAAATTCGCGTTCTGAGATCTTTTTCTTTGGAATATCTACCTGAGACTCCAGGAAGAAACTTTGTCGCCCCGGAAGAGGCAATTGCTAAGCATGATGAGGAAATAGAGCAGATTGTGAAAGTCGAAGAAGAAGAATCTGTTGCTGAAGGTAGTGGTTACATCGTAGATGTTTTGAAGCAAGTAGATGATTATAAGGGGACACCTTCGGATAATTTGTCACTCCGAACTTCAGAAGCTGAGTCATCGAAGTTAGTCACTGTAGGGAAGGAAGATAAGGAAGGAGAACAAGAAGTAGCCTATCATGCAGAGGAGGAACAACTTCTATATGATGTTTCTCAAATGGAGAACGTAGAAGATGGCACTCAAAAAGTTTCTGATGATGAAGACAATGTTGTTCAAGTTTCTGATAGTGAACAGAAGACTCTGGAACAGTAAACCATTCCGAAAAAGGACATGGGAAGGAAACTTGTTTTTGATACCCCGAGCTTAGTGGTTGTAAAGAGAAGGTAAGTTGATGATTCTTCTAAGAAAAAGGTTGAGCATTTTGAAGATGAATATTCTCCAAGAAAAGTCTCGGATTCGGAGTCATCTTCGTTGGGGCATGACTTTATTGTTCAGTCATTAAAGAAGTTGGTAGGTTCTATTCCCACTTTTTCAAGTATTGATTCAAGATGCCAGATGCTCCAACATACTTTGAATCAGAAAACAGACTCCATATCCATGGTTATGGACAAATGTGTTGAGATAGAGGCTGAGTTCAAAACTATATTTGTCAGCTATGAATCCCACAAAAGATCTTACAAGAGGATGACTAGTTTGTTGAGGAAGACTATAGAAGAGATGAGGCTCTTTGATGAATTCCAAGATAATGTGAAGGATGCCTTTGAGACATAAGACAGGAAGATAAATGAACTTTCTTCTTCCTTTGATGAAAAGTTGACAGATGAAAAGAATTTCCAGATTCAAGAAGTCAGAGATCTGAATGGGAAGCTGAATTCTGTTTCTCAAAACTGGATGTATGAAAGGGATCATCAGATTGAGTTTGAAGAAAAGTTGTTAAAGCAAGAACAAATCATGAAGTCTCGAGAAGAAAAGCTTCAGGCTTAGGAAGAAAAGATTCAAGCCCAGGAAGAAAAGATTGATGTTCAAAATGCAAGAATTGTTGTGTTAGAGAAGCAAGCCGAGGAAGACCATAAAGACTTGAAGAAGATAAAGACTATTCTTAAGGGTCTCATGGCGAAGTAAAAATATCCAAAATAGACAGATCCGATATTTTGTTGTATCTAAACTTCTTTGATGTTGATCTTTCAAACTTAATGAAAATTGTGCTTGCTCATTTCTTTTGTTGTTGTTACTAATTTTTTAGGTACTTTTTTATATTTTCCATTCCCTCAAATTCGTTTTGAAAATCACAAAGGGGGAGAAGGAAAAGAACCCTAATAAAGGGGGAAAAGGAATCTTATCAAAGGTTGGGAAAGGAAACAAACTCTAATAGAGTTTATCTAAGGGGGAGTTTTTCATTAAAGAATAAATTATTATTCTTAATGAAATATCATTCCAGAAATCTAGAATATGATCCATAGAGTTTCAAAGCCTAAGGGGGAGTTAGTCATATTCATCAACATCTATAAGCAAAGGGAGATAAGCCTTAATGTTTTCTTTCTTCTTAGTCTTTCTTTTTCATAGGGATGTTTGTGCTTTCAAAAAAGGGGGAGATTGTTGAGTCAATAAGGTTTTCCTTATGACTTTTCCCTTCCTTCTTGTTTTGATAATCACAAACACCTTTCTTTAAGGAAAATCACTTTTATAAGGAAAATCACTTTTATAAGGAAAATCGCTTTTATAAGGAAGATCTATTTCGTATGAAAAATTATCCTTATCATATTTTCATCCATATATTCCGTAAGTATATGATTCAGATTCATTTCTATATTCTCGGAATCATTTAAAACTTTGATATGAATCATTCTGTTTTAGGTTTCGAATTCTGGATGAGAACTATAATAATGTTCTACTCCAAATTCTGGATATGAATTCTCATTATGAATTCTGATGACGAATTCTCATTACGAATTCTGATGACGTATTCTCATTACGAATTCTGATGAAGAATTCTCATTACAAATTCTGATGATGAATTCTCATTACGAATCAAGAAGATGAATTCTGATTACGAATTCTGATGACGAATTTTCATTACGAATTCTATTGACGAATTCTCTTTCCGAATTCTCATTCCGAATTCACCTATTAAACAGAATATGGTCATCTTTGTTTTATACACTCCAAATTTATTTAGACTCCGAAAAATTATTTTTGGTTAGACTCCGAACATTCATTTTTCTGAAATTTTTATAATTTGTCTACTCTTTGACATTTTGATTACACTCCAAACCTTCACTCCGAACTTTTGAGTTAGACTTAAAACGATGACGTAATTTCTGTTACACTAGTTTTGTTCTAAAATGATGTCGTCTATTCTGTTATAAACTAATCGTTGGTTAAGTTACACGTGTACAAGTCCCTCCGATTTTTAAAGAAAATATGACCGTTGGAAAGGAGGCCGACCTTGACTATAAATAGGAGATCATTTGAAAGAGCTTATTATGAAATCTTTTACATTGTTCATACATGCTGTTGAAGTGATTTCTAGAGAGAGTGGCTCTTATTAACTCTCAAAGCTTCATGCGACTCCGAATGTTGGTGATTACATTCGAGGACTTCTGGGGATATGAAGATAGAGGTGCCTACTACCTTGAAGTTGAGGACTTCCTTGTTGAGGAAGATAGAGGTGGCCAACTACCTTGAAGTTGATGGCTTGTGGGGATAGCAAGATAGAGATTCCAATCTTCGTATCGAGGGCTTACCCTGGTGTGGGTAAGACAGACTTTCTTGAAAGTATAAATCAAGGAACCTTTATCTAAGGTTGTTGGATACCCTTATCTTTGGGTTAAAAGACTTATATCCTGTTACTTTTAGTTTTACTACTTGTTTGTTTCCGCTGCATATTGTATTATAAGGAAATTATAAATTTCTTATACTTACTTACATGTACGTTGTTTAATTTAGATTCTATACGCTTTAAGGTAGAATTTCATATTGAAATCTTTAGTTAAGTTTCAATTTCCGGATCCATATTTCCGGAACCTACTTTCGGAATCTCTTTCCAGTTATAAGCAAGTACATAGGACTTGAAGTTTATAACATCATTCATCTTTCCAAGTTTTCATTTGGTGTTCGAGGTGTTGTGAATTTTCTTAGTTTAACTTTGTTAAACTAAGCCCTTTCCTTTACTTAAGGAAAACATCTTTAATCGTAACTAACATTAAAGGTTCCAAAGGAATTTTTAAAGTGTGCAATTCACCCCCCTATTGTATATTGAGAATCTACATCATTATTTCGATCCTACAATTCTTCTAATTCATTTATCCCTTTTTACATATCATTTTTCATATTTATAAACACCCAAATCATTGTATACAATTTTCCATTTCATAAATGAATATGGTAGTATGTTTCCAAAAAAATTATCAATAAAATGGGAGAGTCTCATTACATTGTTCATAGTTAAAGGACTCAAATTAATGCTACATAAAGTCCTCACTGGAAGAAAAAAAACGTCATAGTATAATGTCATCACTACATGACATGAAAGTGCATAGTATAATGTCCTACCCATATGAATGAAAACCACACTGTACCATGACCTCACTACATGACATAAAAATACACAGTATAATTTCCTTACAACCTGACATAAAACTGCACAATACATTTTTCTCACTACATGACATAAAAAGTCACAATACGGTATCAAAAATTCCTCTTTCAGATGAATTTTAA
Source organism: Viscum album (assembly GCA_963277665.1). Taxonomy (NCBI): domain Eukaryota; kingdom Viridiplantae; phylum Streptophyta; class Magnoliopsida; order Santalales; family Viscaceae; genus Viscum; species Viscum album. The sequence continues at coordinate 158,865,599 of OY728138.1, forward strand.
CCATTATTTATACAGAAAATTTATATAGAAGTGGTTTTCCTATTCATGACATATGTAAGAATAAAATATCCCTTTATTATTAAAATTACTTTCCTTGAAAAAACAACCCATTGTGGTCTTGGGTCACCTAAATCATATTTTTCCTTGTCTATCCACAATAAAATGTTAAATTCTTTAGAATTATATTTCTATACTATGAACTACGTGATCTGAGGTGGCCTTGCATAAGCTGCCTACAAAACATGCATGTCAGTCAAAAGATGCTACTATTTGATTATGAAGAAAATTCCTTAGTTGGACCTACATAACAAATTTCCCATAATGGATTTTTCAAATAATGATAACTTCATTCATGGAGGAGACTCCGCTTATGTTGATATATGTTTTAAATTTGGTGACCATAAAAATAATTGCTAAAGGTCCCCCTTGGAAATAACTACATAATATTAAATAAATTCATTGCCACTGAGTGTTTGTTTGGGATTTAATTTAAAAATTTATCGTAAATGATATTAGACCTTAAACATTTTCTCTTTATAGTCCGACATGCCTGAATCTAAATTTCAAACAACAAGAGACATGGTACTCACCAGATTGGGAACCCTAAAAGGGCACTTTGAACAAAAGTAGAGTCCCAACTCACTAAACGTAAATTTTTTATGATTTTAGGAAATATTGAAAAATAAAATGTCAAAAGATACAATGTATGTAGGTTTTTTCATATAACACAGAAAAAATAAAACTATAATTACTAAGCCGAATGGCTTAGGTTAAACAAAAGAAGCTAGCGAGAATGAAAACACAGATAATTAAAGACAAAATGCTTTTCATTTATGAAAAACTTTTCACAGAGGAGTATCCAAAAATTGGAGACTATCTAATATCAAAAATAAGAAAAGGTTTTCTACATAACTCTATATTTGGTTAACGACCTCTAGAACCCCATCAGTAACCTATTGAAGCTCGTTTATTTGACCAGTTTTATTCACTTTAGCATGATGCAGTTTTATCTTGCTTCTGTAATGGATTTTTCATCATACATTTGGACATCATCTAATGATATGTGAAGCTGGTGAAGCTCCCCTATAATGATATCAAATGTCTATTAAAGGATCATCAGCTGAACAATATTCTCTTTGATTTTATGCTTCAGTCCCTTCAACATTGCAGTGTGATCAGCCTCATCCCAGGACAATGTTGCTTGGAATTCCTTAGTTTTGTTCTCCAATTTGGCTTATATCAAGCCCTGTAGAAGATTTTTCTCTTGATAAATCATTCAGATAATATCTTTCACTTTTTTAAGAAATTTCTCAATACTGAAAAACGTCCAAATCCCAGTGTGATAAACAAAGATGAATGTCGTAGAATTATTGAATGAACATTCAAGGGGAATATTAGATATCATCTTCCATATATTCTTCCATTCTTTGCGACATGAAAGATGAAGATGCATTTTTAGTTCTGGGGTTGACTCAGAATCACTGTTATAAGGAGGGTTGTATTCTGGGATTGATGTACTTAAAGAAGTTCCATGTCTAGCTCGTTCTTGATTAATGATTGCATTACCTTCTAGTACTATTTTAGCTGAGGCAGAGGCTTCACCTCCAGACCTTGCCATTGAAGTTGATAGACCAATATGGTAAATCCAAAATTATACATATGGTTAGCTTCAAAGAATTACAAAAGTGAATACAATAACAATATTAGTATCTCTTATCTAATTGTAGGTCAGATGCATGATAAGAATCCTCCTCAATATACTCAGATTCAGAATTTTTTATTGATGATCTTGGGTGGGGAGGGCTATCATTAATTGGGTTTGGATCTTCAAAATAAAAATCCAGAATATTTGTTGTCTCGAGATTCACCTAATCCAATGTCTCTGCAATTATTTCATTGACATTAATATCAAAAATTCAATAAAGTATCATTTTAGAAGTAGTTTTTTTAAATTGAACTACATATTCTAACCAACCATGGTTAGAAATTTAATCATAAGAAGATTAACAGGATGAATAATGAAAACTCGTGTCACGTTTATTCTATACAAGGAACTACAAAATCATCTATAGAATTTGGTATATTAACATATTCTAATAAATCTTCAAATGACATGTCAAAGTTCATCATTTCATCCAATGATATATCAGATCTCTAGTTTGTCTCATCCACTAGATCACTCGGTGTGTTTGCTTCACATCCTTCATCTGACAACTTTAGACCTCAAATCATTTTCTCATAAATAGTTGTGGGATTAGCATCAGTCGTGGATAGATTTTCCAGTGTATGTGATGATCCTAAAGTATCATAGGATAGAAGTAAATTTTGGTTACATTTTATTTCCTAGAAAGAATTGTTGATTTACCAGATTCATCATTTTCTCTAATAATAGGAATATGAGTAGTCCTGTGAGCAGATGTTGGTTCCATTGACCTCATTGCCTCTTCAGTAACCACAAGACTAGCATGATTTTGTTCCTATTCTACAGCAACCACTTTGGTTCTTTGATGCTTATCAGTATTTTCATTCAAAGAAATATAGAAGAATCCCCTGTAATTCTATGCTGTTTAAACATCACTTCATTAATAAAATCTAAAATTAATGATTTTCAGTAAGATTTAACACCATAAATAATGTTCTTAACCATTTCACTCTTTCTTTAGTGATTTTTCATCTTCTCCAACATAGGAAGGCTTGAATCATCATTTTCATAAACTTGTATTGGAGAATTAAATACAATCTCTATTTCATCCTTGATGTCCTGTTGAGCCATATATATTTCTCCTGATTGAATAGGAGATCCGGTATCTCTTTGAGTATTTCCTGTAGGGCTATACCTTGGCGAGGGAAATTTAGTTGTCCTTCCTTTAAATACCTGTATGTTTAGATGATAATTCCCTTGAGTAACAATGCTTTGAAAAAAATTAAAATTAAAAAAATAAGAGAATGTATGAAAAAGGAAACATAGAACCATTGGATCCACAAAGTCATGCCATTATTCATCTAATGAAAAACTAATCCCTTTAGTGGTAACATATTCTATCATTTACTTCACCCAATTAGTTTTGGGAATTGATTCATTGGTTTCATGTATGAGAATTTCCATCTATCGATTATAGGTCCCCACCTCATTGGGATTGTCCTTAAAAATAATTTAAGAAGAAGCCTATAAATCCCCCACTCATGGAATATGAATCTCTTCATGTAGATACATCCACATTGTTTCAGCATCATGGTATAAAAATTTCACTATATGAATATCCTCTGGTCATATATATTCATAGTGTATGTTAAGGGGTGGTGAAGAGGATCCTACAACCATGGATTTGAGTTTATTCCCAAACCCTACAATCTTTAGTATGAGATTAGAAAATGGAACTCATAACTCATCAGAATGATGGTGAGGAGATCTCCTCGATATAGCTTCGGTAGAGATCGATGGGGTGGATCTCTTAAATATGGTAGTGGTTATATCTAGAATGAGGTCTCATTGGTGAATTTGAAGCATCATCACCTCCACCCTCCAACTATCATGAGTCTGCCCATAATGATGGAATGTTACCTTCCTAACGAAGGGGTATTCTTCTACTAAATCTATTAACCCCTAATCGAGGGACATCGTGATTTAATACCCCTTCGTAATATGATGAGACCCAGTTTTCAGCATAATAGATAGAAAATCTTCTTACCACATAAGTGGCATGTAAATTAATTATTTCCCATATCTTCTCTGCAGATGTCAACAACCATAGTTGTTAGGAAACCGTCAGATGTTGTTGTAATCTGACATTCACAGAAGGGGATATAGTATTTTCTTATAGACATGTGAATTAACACGCAAATCTATAAGAAGCATAGGCATCACATATGATTTCAGCATCAATCCTAGTGGCCAATACACCATGTATGAAAGATAGCATATATTCCCATAACTCTGAACCGGTCATCCAATCATCAAAAAAATATCCCATAGGAGAAGTCCCAGAAGGAATGAGATTATACTCCTTATGAATTCTCAATATATCTTTGATGTCGTAAGTGTATAGTGATAATGGGGAATTACCAGAAAAATCCGGAACTGATGGTCGAAAAGGACTTCCAAAAACCATTACCCCACATTATTCAACATATGTTCTGAAGTGAGTAGTGATCCATCCCAACAACACTTGGAATGGTCCGGGTATTCTGAAAGGTGACTTACCTTTATAAATTTATAGCACGCTCCTATGAATCATGGACAAAGAAAAAATTTTCCAACCCTTCCATTCCTTTCTCAGCCATCTTGGCAACAATAACAATGTTTCTTATCCTTACATCTCCTTGGGAATCTAAGACTTGTAACAAATACACGCCCAACCACATGGATATGAAACCTTCCAGATGTGTCTTTGTTTTAATTTTTGGGATGACTTAATATCCCCATTTACCAAATTCTCTATTATCCAATGTTGGCCAAAAGGTGTCAGGGGTACCTCTTTTCATTTCTCTTGAGAAGCTTGTCGGAAGGGTGTAGGTGGGACCCTTTTCCTTCTTCTTTATCAAAAATATTTCCATACATTCCTCTAGAATAATATCCATTTCTTGTGAGACTTCATGGTGGTTATGGTCTAGAGTTTGTTAAATATTTTAATCAACTAATAAACCAAAGACGGTGTCTTCTCTAAGCCATTAAATGTCACCTTGGGAGGAATAAACATATCATATATGTCTAGAAGGATTGGAGATCTCAAAATCTTGTAAAAATACCAAAAGATGATTCCTACCTATCCATGTGGTAAATGGAAGGATTTAGTCTCCGGGCTCCATCAGCTTAATAATTTTGAAACTAAATCTTCATTCCTATAAACATGTGTTTTACGAGACCAGATAGCCCCATAAATCCAAACGCCATTCAAGTAGTCTACAAATTCATGTACTGGTCTTGTGAACTATGTATGCCGACATCCATGTAGGTTTTACACCTCCTCCAGGGAAAAAATACCAAAATTTGTTCCAACCCTTGGACTAATTCATTTGAGAATCATAAACCATGGATGAATATCAATGTGGTTACAGCTCAGGTGTGTGTGCTTTCAAATATAGAGCACACGAGATGTGATGCACGATAAAAGCTTTCTATGCTACACCATCATAAGAAAATGATCTTCCAATAGAAACATTGGCCAATGAGATGTTGGTATAATATTGACACAAAGAATATGGAATATAGGTCTTTAGGTATGAAATGTTGTCATCTTGAAAATGGTCATAGTTATATAAAGGCAGATAGGTGCTTCAGAGAATGTTGAAATGATACTTCTTCAAATATTTTTCTAATTTCGGAAGGGTGGTGTCGCAAATGTCGAATTAGTCATGACTGATAATATTCATCATGTCATCATTCCTTATAATGAATAGTTCAACAGATGTTCCAATTATTTTGGGAGCCATTGAACATGAAAAAGTATAAGAAATCATCTTTTATGTATTTTTTTATATGTGACAAAATAATTGAAAAAAATAGACAAAGGAATTAAGGAAAACATTTGAAAAATTGTGTGCAAGTGTCATGACCCAGTTATTGTGCGCAACTAAAAACATACATAAGAAGCATGTAGAAACAGAATCATCTAAGTAAAAGAATACTTTCACGCTGAATGCTGAAAATAAGGTAGTCTTGATGATTTTTTCATAAGTGAAGCTACTATATATAAGAGACGAATGTCACCCTATGCACCAGAATCATGCACGCTACCAACTTGCTTGAGTACTTGTTCTATGCGCATAAAACCTACATTCATGAGCACTCTCTTCTTTCTCCATCACTACATTACCTTATTATAGGATCCTAATTTCATTTCAGATCCAATTCTGATGGTGGGGGGGGGGTGGATTTGGTTGACACTCTGTTCCGTCAAAGTGACTAAAAATGAAAATGGGAAATACCTTAGAAAGAAGAGGGGAAAATACATGAAGAATATAATTATTTTCGAGGGCTCAAGATTTGGGTCGCCCTTGTCAGACCAAAAGTTCATCAGCGTGAAACCTACTAGCGTGCCACCAACTGTCTCACAACCTACTTGCACGCCCAAACTCCATTCACCCAAGTTCTAATTTTTTTCATATAAATTGACACTTGGGGAGTTCATTTGTATGGATGAATAACATTGATGCCCAATTGATGCTTCGGTAACCCTAGTGTGTTGCCCAAGTCGTCCAAAACATTCATGGTAGTTATTTAACACTTAAAGGGAAGTAATTGAGGGTAGCTCAGAGGATATAAGCACTTTTTGTGTTTGAAATCCCCAACACATGTGCACCTAAAGCACCTAACCTCCCAACATCAAGAACACTTGCGCGCCACCTATTCCTTTCATAGAAACATGATTACCCCTCTACTGGAATCACCTATGAATACTCTTGAAGTCTTGAGCCAAGTCTCACCCAAGTATTATCATATAGGTTTTTCCTCGCTTATGTGAACATCATGTTTCCCAAGTCTACTTGTGTGCCCTAACCTACTTTGGTGCCCCTCATTGATACACTTCCTCTCATCAGTCTACAAGACATCAATCCCTCTTTAATTATTTTCATGGAAATGATTCTTCTTAATTGGATACCTTGTTTGAAATGGATTATGTTGATACCTCCACCAAAACTTCTAGACTGATCAAATATTTTGGTTACTCACATCAGTGTGTATCATATTTGGGTTTAATATCCACAATTAGAGGTTTCCAAAATTTCATTCACAATGTGTTTAGGATTCATGACGTGTCTCTGGGTTTGTTTATCCGCATTCACATGGATGTTTCTCCCTCGAACAATGCTAGGAAGTTCCTGGTTTTTGAGAATTTGGGTTTAGGGCTCGACCTCTCCCATTTCAAAGAGACGAAACCTCAAATCTCTAGTAGGGAAGGTAAAGGTCACACTTTCTTTTCCATGAAAGTCTAGAGTAAATCTTCCTCTCCTATCAGGATCAATTTTAGGGAAGCCATCAAGGTGTAACCCCTAACCATCATCCTTTCTTCATTTCATTTGGACCCATTACAATGTAATGTGAGTAGTGGGGTGGCTCTTCACCTCACCCTCATCCCAGGTCACCTTGACCTCATCCATCCTAGCCACCGTATGTGTGCCCACTTCCACCGGTGGAGGAGTAAGAGTGATTTCCATTTATGAATATTTAACACCCTCTCAATTTTCACACCAAGAATGACTCATGTGGTCTTAGTAATTTGTGATTATTAGAACATTTGTACAATCACCAATTTTTAATGAACTATGATAACTCATATTCCCACCATAATCAAGATACATAGGATGCCTTCTCAAGCCCGATCTCTCTGGATATCATCTTCTAGAATCCAACCGTATTTCCCCTAATCTAGGCCTCATCCTTAGGTATAACCCCCAAATTAAACCCCCAAAATTGTCAAGGCATCCTTTTTAAGTAGTAATCCAAAATTTATTTCACTCAATCGACTATACTCTCCTATGATATTCATCAAAAAATGTAGGATTTCATTCCCATACCAATGGGATATGTTGGAAGCCTCTTTGAGGTTCAAACCAAAAACATCAAATCAACTCTATTCTACTCGGGTTATACTCCTAGTGTGGTATAATTATACTTGGAAACCCATATTCTTTCCATATTCCATGGGTTGCTTGGTCGTAAGTCCCATACCAAACTTTGGCTAATCACCTTCTACTTATATATCCTTACTTAATGACATTAAACTCTACGACATGGTCCTTATCACATGACCTTTATTGGTATGATGTGTCCAATTAAGAGGCATAAAACTGTGAGGGTTATGATTCATTTCACAAGGATACGTAGGTAACATATTTCATGGGTACGATCCCAATTTCAAAACAAACCTTCAACTCCTTGGATGACAATAAATTCTAGAGTTCCCCACTGAGTGGATTAAAAACCAGTATCATTATAAAGATGATTAATATATTCTTTAAAAATTTTATGGGATGATACCATTAATGGATAATCTTTAATACATATGGATATCTACATTAATGAAGTACCTCTAATACATATGGATGATTATAATTTTTTTACACATGTTAATTAGTGATTGAAAATTCCAAGGAAAACTTATGTTATACTTGGTGAATTAATAAGGATTCAGGAAAATATCTTCAATTTATAAAGCGTGTCCGAGAGTAGACAATAATTCCCTGAAAAGGGTTTGATTAGTTTGACCTCCCATCCGCTTGACCAACGAACATTCTTATGTTTCATAATGTTCAAACACAAAGAATTCATGCCTTTGGATAAAAGGTCCCCATTGGATAAAGAAATGTTGGAAGTTTCTGGTTCCACTAATAAATCCAATGAAAACCTCATGGAAGTAAAGATTCTTAATACTAGATCAAATGTTTCAAGGAACTACAAAACAACAATGATCATGGTAAATTTGATTCACTATAGTAGAACATCATGCTTATACATATAAACATTAATATTCATGAACTATATATATTGTCTTGTTGAAAATTACACAGGATAGGTAATTAATCATGCATAATATTACAAATGTGACTATTCTATGTCATGTATATGGTATAATGGTAAGGTTTTTATTGAGAATTATGGTATCAAACACCCTTAAATATACTATTTAGAATGTCATCTCACTCAGCTGACACTAGTTAGAGGTTTGGTATGATGTGTCACAACCCCTGATCGACTGTTGACAAGATAGAAGAATCACCATATCGAGTGTTGAACATTTCATCTCCCACACACTATTGGATATAGTAAATTTACTATAGTTATGGATATTATATGATCGTTACAATGGTTACGTATGTCTTTGTTATACCCCAGTCCATACAGCAACTAGTATTCCAGATATATATCCAATTATGACTCCACATAATTGGTTCATATTGGTGAACTAAATATATAACTATATATATATATATATATTATTACTATATATATAGTGATTGAAAAAAAATTTATTATGGACAGGAGATAAATCCTGTAGAGTTTCCTCATGTCTTTTCAGAACCAGAGTAGGTAATTATTTATTTTTTCAGCATTCGATAACAATTAAAAATTCATGAAATCTATTTAGTTATGAGAACTGCTTGGATTATGAGTAAACATAGATGGTGGGGACCAAAAATGTTTTTTATCTCACATCATACTCAGGATACCATTGGTACCCAAGAAGATCATCATTATATAGGCTTTGGTAAGGAAAATCATTCTTATTTTGGTGGCAGATATGATTTTTTCTAGATAGGGAGTAGGATTAGAGAACCGAGCATAGGATCAAAAGTCTTATGGAGTACTTTTTGTTCTTTTTATAGTTTTTATTACATGAATATTACATACATACCCATATTGTGATTTTTTTCATCATTCCTGGAATCCAAGTACAAGACATCGCCTGGTGTATTTTTATTATTATTCATCACAGTTAATTAATTTCCTCCTAATTTTATTCTGTCTATTTATCTTATTATTATGCTATTAATTTTTTTGGATTGACTCCATTATGTCAATATGGTAATTAGTTACAGTATCCCCACCATACCAACATTTAACTATCACTACTAGTCTGTAGCATCTTGCTACATGGTGGTGCGCATGAGGATCTGTGACCCACATGTTTGGGGAACGATTTAAGTGGGCATGGGGTTGGGATGTTAGATCCATTTATGTGGTAAAAACATGTGGTTCAAAATAATTCATTGATTATTATATATGTAAAATATTTTGATGTAATTTTTTTCATAAATACATATGTATCATGGTTTTATACTGAATTAAATCAACATGTTTCATTCATTTATTTGTGAAATATATATTTTATTAAATTGTTAATATAACCCACACATAATTATGGATTTCTGTTGTTCTTAGTTAATTATCATCATAGATAATTATAAACTATAAAGATATAATAAAAATAAAACTAATAGAATATTATATTTGAAATAAGGTAAAATCATGTGATAATAAGTTGATTTAAATAAACTAAACTATCACACTAAACTATGTCACAAGGAACATCATAGAGTCCTCTATATATTTTGGGTATTATGAATTATATGTTTCAAAATTATCAAGGATTAGAAAAAATAATTAATTTTTAACAATGATAGATTGATACATGTATTATTCAAAAATTTATGTTGATTATATTTGATGGGGTGGGTTTATTTCTAATCATTTCATCCATTGATTTTAGCTAAGATAATATTTGCAAGCATGTGTGAAAATAATGACTTCATTGAACATTATTGAATTATATTTTGTAAGTGAATGACCAAAGATAGTTTTGTGACATAAAATATGATCAACTAATTAAATTATAGGAATGAAATTAATTCATTTAATATGGTCAACCTATTTTCATGAATATATAAATTTATCAGTAAGCCAATACATTCATGAGAACATCAATATCTATTGATTTAATTTATTACTTAGACAAATGGATTATTCAATCATTTGGGATATATATATATATAGATATATATTATGATAGAGATGTTTATATAGATATATTACTTTTTTTGAATGATATAATGCTAATACCATTTGAATATTGACAAATAATGTTGTTTCAGTAGGGGATACTACTAAATAATTATCATTTATTTGGGAATTTATATATTTTTTGTTTGAAAAATAAATATATTGTATTATTTATGGTTACACATTATGAATAAATAGTAACATCGTAGGATGGTTGATATATTATGTCATTTTATACATTATTCTTATCCGAATGAGTATTTATAGACATAAAAAAAGTTATGACATTTTACACAATGTTAGAGAGGAATTCTTCCATATGGAATATTGTAGAAAACAAAAACTCAATAGTAAAACAAAATTCATGCTTCTTGAGAAAGAACTCAATGACCTTCAAAAAAACCCCAACTATGTCCTCAACACAGACCCTACTTAAGAAACAAATAGTGCGGTAAAACTAGAAAACTTTCTCACATTTAATGAAAATATGAGAAAACATACGTTTAATGTCAAATGGTAAACTAACGTTGAAAAAACACCAAATTCTACAATTCACATCAATGAGTCAGGAAGGCATGCATGCCACTTACCCTACTCAATGATGGGGACAAGATTCATGACAAGGAATATGGATTTTCTCAACATATCATCTCTTAATATGAATCCACCTTCAATGGCTTTAATAATAACAAATAACTCCTCCTTGAGGTAATTACATCATTGATCAGTAATGAGATTAACACTATCTTTCTTAGCACATCGATTGATCGTGAAATCAAGGACACTATCTTTAGTGTGGATCCCGATAGTGCCTCAGGTCATGTTGGATTCAATTTTGGTTTCTTCCAAAACTATTGGGATATGATTCAGGTCAATGTTTGTAAACATTTAAAACCGTTTTTTTCTAATGGGGTTCTTCCTCATGCTCTTAATGCACAATTTCAGACCTTGAACCAAAAGGTGGAAAACGCTGTGGATGTCCACCTTTTTATATATATTTCGCTTATCAATAAGATTATTAAGATAACCAACAAAATCATTGCCATCAACCATTCACCTATCACAAAAAAAATTGTATCGTGGAATCAATTTGTTTTTATCAATGGGATATTAGTTAAAAAATGTACCTACCTTCCCTCTGTGTGTCTCAATAACTTGAATGAAACATAAAATGGAGGAAACAGATATGTAAATCATGATATCAAAAAGTATTTTAAACCATGGAATAAAGAATTATCATCAATGTCTTTAAAAGATTCGGTTTTAGTGCTGATTTTATCACTGCCATCAAAACATTCTTCAACTAAGCCCTTATCTCCCTTTTGATCAATGGCTCCCCCAAGGGTTATTTTAAATGTACCAAATGGGCCAAACAAGGAGATCCTCTCTCTTTTATTCTCATCTTGATAGAAAATGACTATCATAGTAATTTGTTCAATAGACTTGTGATTCAAAATAAAATCAATCTCATCTATGTCTCTAGGAATGTGAATTATCCACCTCATCACTTCTATTCCAATAATATAATTCTACTACTACAAGGAGAAAAAAGGTATATTCTAAACCTCAAATAATCTCCCTCTCTCTCTATAAAGATTTCACAGGCCAAAACATTAATTTGAATAAATAATGCTTATTTTTTGGAAAGAAGGTCCCTTGCAATAAGAAATTATAACATCATCAATGATTTAGGTCTGAAAGATTGTTCTCTCTATTTTACTTCCCTTGGTGTTCCTCTCTTCTCAGGTAGAACCAAATCTAGTCACTTTACATATTTTGTTAACCATGTCCTAAAACAATTATCTTCGGGGAAGGGTAAATCTATATCTATGGTGGGACAAACTAATCTTATCAAATCAACTATTTTCATCATGATGGTTTACATCAGGGTAGTTTGAAAATAACCAATTTGTCTCATTAAAAAATGAACATTTCTATAATGAATTTCATCTGTACTAGTAATAATATTAGAAGAAAACATGAGATAGTTACTTGGTTAACTTGTTTTAATCCTATTGTACATGGTGGAATTGGTATAAAAATTCTAAAATATTTTAATGAAGTCAGTCAAGGTAGACTCACTTGGATCCATCTTCATTCCAATTCTAAAGCTACCACTTTTCTCCAAACTAAATTTCATGTCAAACATAAAATATAAAATTTCAATTTTATTAATTCCTCCATCATTCTTTCCATAAAACACCCCTTCTCCAATATTATGAGAAATTCCATATGGATGGTTTCAAGAGTCTCTTCCATGAAATTCTGGCTAGATCATTAGACTGACACCCCCATAAACTTTATGATTTTACAATACCAATCCCCTAACATATAAAAATCTCTATCAAATATATTTTAAACTCTCATCATGAACATATCATTGAAACTATTTTTCATGTCATTGATAACAATAGTTTTCATGTGAAAATGACTTCTTGGTTTGGGAACTTTCTCAAAATGGAATGCTTGACATTGAAAATTACCACAATCATTGTCACCGAAACATTGAGAATGATTACAACTGGATAAAAAATTTCAACAATCCTTGGATAAAACCATCGAGAATCAGTCCCAAATGGCACTTTCCCACAATTGGGATCCCACCGAAACTTTTCCCCAATATTATGGAATTTATCTCTTCTCTATGTTTAAAATCATTAATCAAAATAGAGAATATTCTAATAATATCTTCCTTTATAATGTTATTACATATCCGCTTTGGAAAACAAATTTCCATTTTTTATTACAGTTTGATGATTCTTATCTCCATCAAGTCCAAACTAATTGAACATTTAGAAATGGAAGGCTCCTAAAAAATTAGGAACCTTTTCCTTAATGCTGTTGCTGAACTCTATCATGTGATATGGTATGATCAGAATTCTATAATTCATAATAATTACTCAATCATGATTAATAAAGTTTGTGTTTGGATCCTTATTTACATACATGAAGCTTCTTTATTACAAAAGGGTCACTGCTACTACATTGTTCATGTCTTTGAAATCCTAAAGGGTCTACAGATCAACAGTAATTACTATCATCAACATCACACAATAGAGGTATTCTAGAGATCCCCTCTACCTGGATGGATCAAAATCAATATATATGGTACTTAAACGGGAAATATAGACCCCACAAGTTGTGGTACTATCTTTAGGAATTACCTTAGTTTGATTCACAGTTGATTGATGGGTAAATGTGTCATTTCCACCACCTATGATGCTGAAATGTTGAGCTTGATTCATGATATTTCCTTCACTAATAACTTCATTTGGAACAACATCAGGATTTAATGTGACTCGATGACCACCATTCAAGATATTTGGAATGGAATAAACCATATTTCTTTGCTGATTACTACACGCTGTATGGATTGCACCTGTTCGCAGATCGATCTTATCTACATCATTACTCATGTTTAACAAGAATAAAACACGGTATTAGATGTAATGGACAACATGGGGATTACACAAGGCATCACCTAGTGAAATGACCTCCTTGATTCTCTCTTCCCCCTTCGTGGTAAAGATTGTATAAATATTCCCTACTTTTTACTCATGTAATTTTCTTCATTAAATAATATTTCTTTTATTTTTCCTCAAAAAATTGTAAAATGAAATGGGGTGATATATACCATGCAATGGTTTTTTTTCATGGTAATTAATGCTACATCATTATGATCAACATTAACTTATATGAAATATCATTTGGGAGACCTGTACTATAATGATTATCATGTTTTTAACATTTTATACATCAAATTATGATGTGTATAATATTTATTGATTGATAAATAAATTTATAATTTGTATTATGAATACATTAGAGTGTTTTAAAATTTAAAATGAAGAAGCCAAAGATATTTAATTTTTTTAATATATAGTAATTTTAAACTCAAAAATTATCCATAATTAGATAAAGAATCTATGTATAATGGAGTGCATAAATCCCCTTTTAGTGGACACAATATAGGTTTATTTAATGATACAAAAAATATAATTAATATGTAATTATTAATATTACGCATCCATTTCCACAATATGTAAATCAAAAATTCAATTATAAAAATATAAATTTAAAAGACATTATAAAAAGATATGTTATTTATCAATTAATTTTCAAATCCAATCCACCATTAAAATCCATAAATAATATTAATAACCAATGTGTTGGTGTGTTAATTTATCATGTCCATATTATGTTAGTCACATACATATAAAAGGATGTAATATAATATAAAAATTTACATAAAACATTAATAATAATGAAAACAGAAGAACACTATTAGATGAAGAATGTTAATGAATAATGTTTTTATATTTTCACTCATGTTGTAAATTAAAAAATCTAATCCATATCATATATTTTTATAAAAATAACAGTAATCAATAATATAAATGGGAGATAAACCGATAACACACCAATGGAAATGAAATAAGGATCCTCTAATGATTATTTATAGGATTAAATATCTTGTAAATATGGAAAATGTGTTGAACAACCACAGGATATAAGATAATGATCCTCTAAATGGGTTGATACTATAAAAAGAGATCCTCAAATGACAGATATATGTGGTATTATTATATTCTATAATGCAATCCAAATTAAAATACTAATACATGTAAATCATGGGATTAAATTACTAATAGATGTCAATAAAGTCCAACAATATATTTTTTATTTTTATTTTAAAAACTATATATTAATAAATATAATAAGAAAATATTTTTTTTGAAACCTATATTTTAATTAGCGATACATTTCATGGGATTTGTTTCATCCATTACATGATAAAATTATGTATGGTGATGTTATAGTAAACCATGAATTTTTTTCCAAAGGAATACTATATACAATTGGATGAAAACATTTGTGATATATATTGTGAGATATTTATCAGGATGGATTAATATTGACCATCTAAAGTTCATGGATAGTGACAATTGGATTTATAAATATTGATAATGTTATTATGTAATTTCAAGATATTTTTTTATTAATACTAGTGTATCACTGTAGTATTTTGTCAAGTAGAAGAACATATTGAATTTTATAATATTGAATAGAAACCAGGAGTATATTTATCATGAAATTTAAATGATATAATTCTATATTTTGTTAATATTTAATTATTTTGGTAGATATATATTTTGGAAGTGTTTGGAGTTTAATTTTGAATGTGTATATAATATTTAACTCAAAATAGGTTTTCTTAAATATATTTGGAATAATGAGTGATTTTTAGAATAATCAAGAAATATTAAAAAATAAAGTATTCATTCATGGAATCTTCCACTAATGAATCTACTATAATGAAATCATAGAAAAGGAATGTACTTAAAAATTTCTTATAAGAACTTTTTTAAAATAATAATGTGTAAGAACAATGAATGACAGAAACTAATATACCACAATTTAATCAACTTAATGGAAATATTATGTAATGGTATACCTTTTAATGTAATGTTATTCAAATAAATATCGTAATAAAGAATATATTAAAATGTAATTATTTAGATAAAATAATTTATGAAAATATAGTTAAATAATCCTACCGATGTAAATAAAAATAATTTTCATATAGATGAAAAATATTTTGTGGAAAAATAATTAGAAAATATGAAATTTTTTCAGGAGTTCATTTTTTTGAAGGAAATGATTTTCTGAATGGAAAATGTTTTTGTTATTGTTATAATATAATCTTTTTCTAAGAATGTGTTGGAAGGATCTATGTCTATAAACAGTCCCCTAACAATATAATTATTTTGATAAGGGAAGGAATTAGAAGAACATTTGAGTGAATATTTATTTCATCTCTGAAATTATGGACTCTATAAAAATAAAAATGAAAAATATTTTCCATGAATGACATTCTATTGAAATATTATAAAAATAAATTTTATAAAATAGTCTCCACGGACATGTTTTATGATATATTATTCCAGGGTATAAATTTATATAATAATCTAAAATGATGGGATAACACACCAAAAATATATACTACAAACGTTGTATTAGATATTATATTCTAAAACTGAATCCAATTTTAAAAACCCAATTAAATATATTTCATTAAGTTTATTCTCATTGACATCATGTGACATTAACAAATATAAATCTAAAAGAACCATAAAATACATTTCTATTATAACCATAAATGTAAATTGGAACATATAAAAAGTTACAACTAAAATATTAATATTATATTTGATTGAATGGTATAAAATAAATTCAATTTATATCTATTGATTTAAATAAATTAGATTCATTTGAATGAAAAAAGAAATTATTTCTGAAAAAAAATATATATTTTAAAGAGAATGGTATCATCTTATCTTGATAACTTAAGTTAAAATTAACTTCTACCAGTTATATATTTTTTTTTAAAATTGAATTTAATTTTTGAAATAAATATATCAAAAATAATTTATGGTTAACTTTTCCGATCTTTATGAAAAGTTTCATTGTATGATGAAGATTAAAAAAATATATTTTTATTAAAAATTTTATGTTTTTATAGATCATTTATATGCCAAATTTTATTTTAATATAATTATAAATGTAAAATTTGTTCAATAAAATATTAACAAATAATTTTTATTTGGAAAGAATAAATTTCATATTTTATTGTTATATGAATAATGTTGTAAAACCTTTGAAACATTAAAATTGGAGATTAAAGTTTCCATTTCAACTACGGGTTTATTATTAAATTGAATTATTCCACATCTACGAATTATATTTGGATAAATGGATTCCATACTTATAATCCTAATAATACATATTATTTAATAATTACATAATTTTTTTAAAATAATAAACTGTGAAAGGAGTAAAATTTAATATCCAATACTAAGGATGAAATGATTTAACAAAGTGGATAAAATAAATAAGATAAGGGATAAATATGACCTAAAATAAGTAAATAACTAATTTTATAGAAATATATAGATTTTTTATCTTATAATGATTGATAATTTATCAGTTGGGTTCTTTGTAGGTTGTCAAAATCAAGGGTACACTTTATTCTTTTCGAAAAATCCATGTGTGTCATCTCCCCCACTTATAAAATTCAACTTCTTCCCTCCACTGATTCACACAAATATTACCCTTTTTAATAATAAAAATGTTTAATAAACTCCATAAATCTTTTGAAAATAATATATCTCCTTTTTTTCCAAATATTCCAACCCTAGGGTTCTTAAGGGGAGTTTTAATGTTTGTTTCTCTATGATAATGTAATTGTCCTAAATAATCACATCAGTTTTCCTTCTTCATTTTCCACTGTATATTAATTATTAACACATACAATATAATAAAACTTTTATATTACAAATTCTAATACATTATTATGTTGATTTATTAATATTTAACCATATTGTCTCCCATAACATTGAAAATCGAAATCTTCGATCATGTGTACAGATGACTACCACCTTGCGAACCGATATAACTTGTTTTCCATCAAAACATCACACAATTTTATATAATTATAATTTTAATATATATATATATATAATACTTATGATATTATGATAAGTATTTATTTATAATAACATATATACCGTCTTACATTACATTATTTTAAAATGGTGATATCATCGGTCACCTTTTAGGCCATTTAACACCTCACAAAGAGATGTGTTTTGTTTTTCACTTATATTTTACATTAAAGGTAATAAAGATAAATTTATTGATTTTATTTAAAATATAGGTCATATTATTAATTATAGTAAAAATATATATCACCTTTTTCTTTTCCTTTTCCCCAATTTTTGTAATGATAATATCGGTCATGCATATATACGACCAACTGTCACCACAAAGCGATGTAATCCGTTATCAATGTTCAAATTTAAATAATTAATATAAATATGTATTTAATTAAATTAATTATATTTAGAAAAGTATTTAATTTATATAGATTATTTAACTATAAGTTATTTCCAAAAACTAGATCATTCATATTATAACATCCACGAGAAAACAAGGAAGTTAACTACAAAAAATTTTAACAATGATAGATAATTAAAAAAGGGGTGATAATATATTATAGAAGAATAATATATTTGGCTAAAAATAATAATATAATTATACATTAATAAAAAATTTAAGACAACTATATAGGTTTTTAAAGTCTGATAAACAGAAAGGAATGTTGAGGTAAGGGACTTCATCTTAATTTCCATTCATTGGGGAATATTGTAATGTTCTAAACCTAATTTTATTTTATATAGTGTATATATTATTATTTTTTCTTGTAGTATCATGAGTAAATTTAAATATCATGGAATTTTATAATTTAATATGAAATATATCATTTATAGGTATTCGAATAGAAATTTATGAAGTGGTAACTAATTTCATAAATAAAATTTTGTAATATTATTTTATGTTACATATTTATTGTCATTGAAATTATAAGATCAACAGTTTGATCATTTTTTCAATTTTTTTGTTTATTTAGACTTATTTATCTAGATATATATTACATACACAAAATGAATTCATTGATTAAATCTCAAATAACAATTAAGATCTTTATAAGGTTATCTCATATCACTTTACCTATGTGAATCATACAATGTATTCAAAACTAATTCAATTATTTATAGTATAAAATAGACCTTTTGATGTTGAGTCAATAAAGGTTCCTTATGACTATTCAATTCCTCTATGTTTTGAAAATCCCAAACACTCTATCTTAAAGAAGATTTTATTTCCCAGAAGATTTATCTTAATAAGGAAATTTTCCTTCCTCAATGAAATTGCCCCTTACCAATTATTCATTGTTAATATTTTAGATTATCTAAATTTAATTATTTTTATTACTTTGTCTAAAATTCAGTTTCACATCTGAAACATCAGAATTTTATAAATTCATAGATATAGATTATTCTGTTTTCAGGATCCGAATTCCGATTCTGAATTCACTTATATTGATACTTTGAATTCTGAAAATTTTAGGCTCGTTATTCTCCAAAAATAACACTTAAAATCCTATGAAATTTATTCTTTGAATTCTCTAGAATTCATACATAGAATTCCCAGAAATTTAGACTCTAAATTTTTTGAAAATCACACTCGGAATTCTCAGAATTTCAGACTCCAGATTCTCTAAAATTAAAATTTTAAATTTTCTAAAATTAATGATCCGAATTATTTTGAATTAATGTTTACAATATTATAGAATTCATGTTCTTAATTCCTTATAATTTAGGTTTCTAATTCCTCATTATTCAGGTTCCATGATCCTTATAATTCAGGTCATGAATTCCTTAAAATTTAGAATCTAAATTCCATAAAATTAAGACTCTGAATTCCTTAAAATTCAGACTCTACTGTCTATAGAATTTTGATTCCAAATACCATGAAAAATAGAAACCAAATATCAACCTAATTTAGACTCCGAACTTTATTTTTTCATAGACTTTGGAAAATGAATTTGGTTGACCAAAATTATTTTAATTACTCTTGTTATAGTTAAAAAAATATTTCATGCATTCTATTTCTAACTAACAGTTGTTTAAGTGACACATGTACAGGTATATCTTCAACTAAATGAACAATATGACATTTTGAGGAGGTATCTAACCATTGGAGATGTTCCTATAAATAATAGCTCAATTGAACGAGATGAAGAGAATTTTCTACTACACTAGAGTTTACATGAGGCTAATGTGATTTCTAGAGGGAGAGACTCTCATGCCTTATGCATACTGAACATCTTGTTTTGATAGCTTCATACGAATATGATTTTTGTTGTGTACAATTGATGGATTCCAGGGATATAAATACATAGGTTCCTACTACATTAAAATTCAAGGGCATACTTGATAAGGAAGATAGAGGTGTCGACTACCTTGATGTTTGAGGGCTTGCAGAGATAGCAAGAAATACTCTAATTTTCCTATATAGGGCTTACCATAGTGTGGGTAATATAGACATTCATGATAGTATAAATCAAGGTACTTTTATTCATGGTTGTTGGATACCCTACTCTTTTGGTTAAAATATTTCATACTTGTTAATTGTACTGTTTCATGTTTGTTTTCCACTGCATTGTGATTATTTAAGAAAGTATAACTATCTTATTCATTCTTAAACTTCTACAATAATATTGGTAAGATTATATACTCTTTAATTTTGAATCTTTATAATTATAACCTTCTCATAAGATTCATTTCTAAAACAATATTTCTGGAATCTAGCATGTTTGTAGAACTACGAGGTCTTGTGGATTTACCTTGTTTATCTTTGTTAAACAATAGAAAGTTCTATATCAACTTTTAATGATCCAAAGGAACTTTAATGCATACAATTCGTACCCCCCCTATTGTATATTGAGCATCTATATCTTATTTCAATCCTACATTTTGTATCATAGAAGGTCTCTAAAATATTAATATTCACATATATTTTTTCTTTCTGATGTTTTTTTTTGTTTTATTATTCCTTGCTTATGATTTTTTTCCTTATTTACAAAATATTATTACTAACAAGAATCTATAGAATTATATATTTTTTAGATGGTAGGAATGAATGTTGGTTCGATTGACATTCGTAATCCTACTAGACCACATATATTTGACAGGAATGATTATAAATATTGTAGAGATCAAATGAAGACTTTAGTTACTAACTCTGGAGTGTACATCTTTTTTATTCTTATTAGAGATTACAAGATTCGTAATAACAAAGTACAAACTTTTACTAATCACAAAAAGTCAGAGTTTCAACTTTACTACATGGTACACAATACTTTTTTGTGTTCCATGAATATGAATATAAATATCCATATTTCTTCACGTGAAACTACAAATTATATTTGGAAGAAATTGGAGGTTACTGATTTTGGAACTTCCAATGTTATCAAACCTATAAGAGATATTCTTAGACCAGAATATAATAGATTTATATTTATTTAAGGAGAACCAGTGTGTAAGGTCAATAAAGGTTTATGACTATTGTTAATAGTTCACAATGTATGGGTACGAAGGGTTTAGATGATGAGGAACCTGTGGATAAGATTATAGATATCATTCCTAATGAGTGGGAATCAAAGAGAACATCCATTGATGAGAATAAAAAAGTCCCACAGATTACTCTTGATAAGCCTTTAGGAACTCTTCTACAAATGAGACAATAATTAAAAGAGATGTTGATCTAGATATGATGAAGAATTGAAATGGAAGTTTCTCTCTTACAACTACTTAAAATCATATGAAATCTATGACACTTGAGAGGGTTACAAGATCCAAATCTAAGAGGACTGTTATTCAATATGAATGTAGTGGAAGTGAATCATTAGAAAATGACATAGAAAATCTTTTTCGAAGGATGAAAAAGATTGTTGGATAGAAGAACTGTCAATCTAGATATAGGAATAAAGAAATAAAGGACAATAATGACTTACATGTCACTTGATATGAATGAAAAAGAGCATGGAATATAGGGCCCTATTTTCCTATGCATAAAAGAAAAGATATAATAGAAAAGAATTCTGAGGCAAATAGAAAGATATACAATAAGGATAAATATTAGAATGTTTTGGAAGCAAATGGCACTTATAGTGCCAGAAGTGGTGACTCTTAGGAAGAATCCTTAGTGTAATAATCTTCTAGAAAAAAGAATACCGGCTTACATGCCATGTTACCTATTGAAAATCATTGTCAAATGGCTAAGGTACACAATTTTGAATCCATAACCAATGTATCCTTGAACAAAAATTATAGAGACAATAAATATTATGAATCCTCAGATGAAGAGTCTTCATCTAATGAATATAATTTTTTACCTGCTTATGAGGATGTTTCTCGGTTTTCTATGCACGTTGAGAATAAAAACACTAATGTCATCAAAAAGTTGAATAAGGAAAATTATCTAATTTATATTATTTCAAATGAAATATCAGATCATAATAATGATCTTGATAAGAAATCCATTGATTTTGAAGGGATTACAAAAAACCAAGAGGAAGTTAATTCTGAAAAGTATTAACTTTCTAAGGATCTTAAAAAAGTAATTTCTATGAAAACTGTTTTAGAGAATAACTTTACTGCTACAACTAATGTTTTTTTAGATAAAAACATAGTTATTAAGACGAAGTTATACATATTTTCCTTGAGGATGATTTTTTCAAACATTAACTTAGGAAAATTTTTTTGATAAGATTTATTCCCAAATTCGACCTCTGAGGAATAATTATGGTTTTGGTTATAATCATTCAAAACCAATTTTTAGTAACAAATATTTTGTACCTCAATGTGAACCATTCTGCACTAAGTGTCAGTGGGGTGGGAATTGGGAAAAAATTATTCCTTATACAAAACTCTGTATTTAGGTTTTCATAAAGAATATTTTTCCATGAAAATGTGGATTGATAAAAATTTTCTTTCTGAAGATTCCGGATCGATGAAATTTTGGGTTCCAAAAGTCTGACACTCTTATTTTCAGAAAATTAAAGAAAGTACAAACATTAATAAATTGTACGTGGACAGTGGATGTTCCCAGCATATGACTGGTAACAAAAACATCTTTGAAAAGATTCTCAAGACCAAAGGAGGGAAAATAATTTTCAGAGATTATGCTTAGGGAGGAATTATTGGTATAGGTAACATTATTTTTCTTGAAAAAACATTGATTTCAAATTTTTATTCGTTATGGGATATTAGAATAGAACTTATGGAAAAACATTAGAAATAAGATGATGCATTGAAGACTCAGACTGATATGATTATGGCTCGGAAAGAATACATTAATGCCTTATAAAATAAAATCGAAGATCGTGATCAGCTATGCAAGCACATGGATGATGATCATAAGGGAACTCAATAAGCTCAAGATGATTGTGAATAAGATTATCGTGAAAGATAAAGAGATATAATTTCATTCAAATCCGATATTTTGTTGATTTTTCCAGTTTTACAAATTCTTTCAATCAAAGTGATATTTTTGTTGCAATTAATATATTTGGTTGTTTTGTAAAATTATTTCAAGTGCCACATTTTCTTTTTTTACATTCCCTTCATTCCATTTTGAAAATCACAAAGGGGGATAAAGGAATGAAAAAAAAGAATACTATGTGAACAAGAAATTTCCCTATGTAAGGGGAAATTAATCTTAGGAGGAGTTCTTATCAATGAAGATTTCCATATGTATGAAAATGAAAAATCTCATTCAGGAAATCAATAATATGATCCTTCTGAATTTTAAAGACTAAGGGGGAGTTAGATATATTCATTATGATTCATAATTAAAGGGAGATATGTTTTTATTTTCATGTTTATGAAAATTTTAAATTCCTTATATTCTTTTTAGTAAGGATGTTTGTGCTTTCCAAAAAGGGGGATATTGTTGAGTCCATAAGTTTTCCTTATGACATTTCCATTCCCCAATGTTTGAAAAACACAAATTCTCTATCTTAAGAAAAATTTAACTTCCCTGATGATTTATCTTAATAAGGAAATTTTCCTTCCTCAAGGAAATTTTCAGCTTACCTATTTTTCAATGATAATATTTTATTTTCTCTTAAATTAACTCTTTTTATTCCTAAGTGTAAAATTCAGTTTCACATATAAAACAAAAAAATTTTATAAATAATTAGATATAGAGTAATCTGTTTTCAGGATCCTAATTTAGATTCTGAATTCTCTGAAATTCAGACTCTGAATTCTCTGAAATTCAGGCTCCGAATTCTCTGAAATTCAGCCCCCGAATTCTCTAAAATTCAGACTCCGAGTTTTGTGATATTAAGACTCCGAATTCTCTGAAATTCAGACTCCGAATTCACTAAAATTATTATTCTGATATCTCTAAAATTTATACTTCTAATTATATGAAATTTAGACTCTAAATTCACTAAAATTCAGACTCCGAATTCCATGATATTCAGACACCGAATTCTCTAAAATTTAGGTTCTGAATTCCTTATAATTAAGGTTCCGAATTCCATATAATTAAGTTTCTTAATTCCTTAAAATTCAGGTTTGGATTTCTTCAGAATTCAGTTTTTGAATTAAATAGAATTCATACTCATAATTCCTTAAAATTGAGACGCTAAATTCCTTATAATTCAAACATCCAATTCCTTAGAATTCATATTCTGATGTCTACAGAATTTTGATTCAGAATTCCTTGAAAAACAGAATCCGAATATCCATGTAATTTTTAATTCGAGCATTATTTTTCCTTAGACTCTGAAAAATGAATTTGGTTAAGCAACATTATTTTATGCACTCTTTTTATAGTTATAAAATGATGTCGAGCATTCTATTTCTAGCTAACTTTTGTTTGAGTGACACGTGTACAAGTCCCATAAAAATTCCGGGAAAATATTTACATTGGAGGAGGGAGCTGAAAATTAGATATGTGCTTACAAATAAGAGCTCTTTTGAACGAGAAAAGGAGATAGTTCTACTACTCTTGATATTATGTGCTACTAAATTGATTTTTAGAGAGAGAGAATATAATGCCTTTTGAATTCTGAACATCTTGTTAAGATTGCTTCGTGTGACTCGGATTGTTGTTGTATATAATCGAGGGATTTCAGTTATAGGAGGACAGAGGTTTTGACTACATTAATTTTTGTGGACATTCTTGATAAGTAAGACCGAGGTTCCGACTACCTTGATGTTTGAGGGCTTGTATTGGATACCCTACTCAAGGGACCTTTATCCATGTTTGTTGGATACCCTACTCATTGGGTTAAAATATATTATACATGTTACTTGTATTGTTTGAAGTTCGTTTTCATTGATTTTTTATTTTTATTTAAAGTATAATTTTCTTATACTATCTTATATTTTTATACTCTAATTAGTAAGATTCTATAAAATTTATGGTAGAATCGTTGTCCTTGTAAACTTCTCTTACGTTTCATTTCCGGAAACATATTTCCAGAATCCATCATGGTTGTTGAAATAAGAGTTCTTGTCATTTTACATTGTTTAACATTATTAAAAAAATAGATTGGTTTATATAAATTATAAAAGTTCCAAAAGATTTTATAAAGGAAACTATTCCCCAACCTCTTATCTTTTGAGCATATACATCATACTTTGATCCTAAAATTGATATTTTTTATAAATTATGTATTTATACTCATGAAATATATTGTGTAATTTGATGTAATATCTTTAATGGTTCTTAAGACTAAATCATTAAGAAATTGTAAAGGGTTTAATACATAATCTCATTATAATTCATGATAGTTCACGTTTGAGTTAATCTTAAATAATTACTAGATATATCTTAAAGTAAATATATTTTCTTTTCCTAAGGTTATTCATGAACTTTTTCAATTTATAGTACCAATATTTATCTCATTAGAATATATTATTATTGAGTGTTTTTTATGAAAATCAAACATTACTTATTTCATCGGTCGAAAATATATTTTTCATAAAAAATCATGTTTTCTAAAAAACAATTATTTTTTTAACAGTAACGAAAGGAATAATTTTTTTTTCTAACGATGAAATTTTTTGAAATGTTTCTGGAGGAATATTAAATTTAATAAAAAAATAAGGCTGGTTTTGATTTTAATAAAAATGTGAAATGAATCATTTATTTAACATGTGATGCACGTATGGAATTTCTCACTGTCAAGACCAGTCGATGTTCTAAAATATCCCTCTATAAGTTCCAAATTTTATTCTATGGAAATAAATTTCTTTATTTTTTGTTGAAATTTAATATTACAATGTTTTTAAAAGTTATATATATATATATATTTCCTTTAATAATGTTTTTAATTACAATTTTATGATATTTACAATCATCAACAACATAAAGATATCATTTAACATAAGATCCATTGGGTATATGTTCTATTGATACCATTCACATCATTTCAATGGATGGTTCATAGAAAATATTATTATGGAATGTATTGACATTCCCTTTCATGAATAATCTTTATACTCATTAACATAACCATAAATTATGTACATTCTTATTATCATTAAATATTTCATTTCCAGTGAATACAATATTATTTATCATTAATATAAATATTAATATTATAAAAAACATTATTATATATTGGAATTTTATTTGAATATTATTTGATTGATTGAAGAAATTATTTTTAATATGTATTCCTTACTCGATAGAAATGATTTTCATAAGGTATGTTTTTATTAAATTAAATATATCATTATATATATGAGGAATGCATGGACATTGAGATATGGTTGGGGACTGGTTATAGATAGAAACCTGATGCATTGTTACTCTCATGAGATGAATCAATTGGCTAGAATTATTTAAATGTGTTTCTGGTGTATTCATACGTATAAGTTCTAAACATATTATGAAAGTTATTAATAATAGAGGTATCTTGATGCATAATATAATGATATGAATTAATTAATAATTTTTTACATTAATAATTCAGTTATTATTATCCAAGAGATTATCTCAATGATATTTCCGCCGAATTAATTTTATTATTTTTTTATTGATTGATCTATTTATGTTTTCTGTTAATTACCATTCCATGTTGATTATGAATTATCTAATCATGATATTCATGCTATTTATTAAATAGAATTATTAAATAGTTATTTACTATTTCATGTAGATGATATTCACTAATTCATGATAGATTTCATCATACATAACCCCTAATAACCATTTTTGCTCACCATTTTTTTTCTTTTCCCCGGAATATAAGATGTGTACTAATAATGATATGCATGGATATTTTGGAAGGAATAATTTGATTCTATATAAATTATTTATTCATTAATTTTTTTATAAAATATAGAATGGGAAACATGTATGTATATAGTCATCCAATACTACTAAACTATTCAATCATTCAGGATTTGAATCCTTGTAACTTATGAAAATGTAAAAAAGTAACCACCAACTCTAGGGTACTAGGTTTTTGTTCGTTATAGTTTGTATGAGAATAATTTTAGATGAAACTAGTGGAAATTGATTTCAAAAAACATAGATTAAGATTCCTAACCCTATTATATAATTTTTATGTATGTACATTATAATATCCCAATGTTTTGGTAAGGAATATTTTATGTGGTCTTTCATCACAATACACCACTTTATGGATACTACATGGAGATTTCTTTCTTGAAAATATTTACCTAGGGGTAATATATATGAAAATGATACATGGTAAATGACTCAATCAGTACCTCATACATTAAAATAAGCCTTACTAAAAACCCATTTTGAAACTCCCAATGGATATGCTATGGATTATTCACATTTTCTATATAAATCATTTGGAAGGATTCTAATTGACTATGGTAATGAATGTCTTGGGAAAAAAATTACGATTTTTAGATTGAAATAAGGTGTCATGATTTAGAAATATTCTAATTAATAATACAGTTCACCCACAATGCATATTGTTTCTCACAATATGATTTTTGTTTCAAATCAATGGCTTGAACCTGAAGGAATCATGTACACATTAAATATAGAGTACAATATGATGACTCTGATAAACCAAATTTGATTATGATTGATGTGAATGATATCATTGTTATGTCTAATCTATTGTCCCATAATTTGATTAACAACCAATATGTTAAAAACTTTTGAACTCACCAATGAAGGGAAATATAGTGTTACGAAAGATCTCAAGAAGTTGATATTATCTAGAAAGGAATGATTAATTTATATCATGTTATAAATGTGGAAAGAGACACCAATGAAATTGTATCAATAGAACATGAAAATGATTAATGTTTTAAAAATAATGGAATAAATAAATGAATTGGTGAAGAAATGTGAACATTATGATTCGTTAAAATAAATTATATCCATTAAATCCATATATAGTTTGTTGTCCTAAATGTGGGATACATGGAAATTATTCGAGTCATTTTCCTCTTCTAAAGGATGATAAATATAACAAGGAATGACCTTTGATGAAAAAAATGATTTAACTATATATGTATTCAGATTTACGAATTATATTTAGAATTATGATTTTACTGATGGTATTTTGGGAATAAGAAGCATGACATATCTATGGATTATGTAATATATGAAATTCATATATTTATTCATTACATCATTAGTTATGCATACCATCATGGGTCATATGTTTAATAATGATAATAATTTAAAGCTTATAAAAACATTTTTATTTTTTAATAGGTGGGATTCTACCAATAGTAATGATATTTTGGGAAATATTTATGGAAATAAAACTCATTGGTTTATTATATATTTTAGTCAAAAAGTCATTAATGGAAGAATGTACATAATGTTTTTTGAATAATTTTAAAGTAATTGGTATCATTTAGGGTTTATATTATCTATATAATTTGGAAAATGTTGGATATTACAATTTTTGAACAATTTATAAATTAGATTTACATTGTTCATGAAAGATGGTAGCACACCTGATTGGTGACAACCTGTAACATCCAGTATGCCTGCAGATATTGAATAAGGTGACAATTGTTTTTCACCAACCATTGCACCACATGTTGTACTCGTTAATATGACATTATTATTAACTAAATAATGTATGTTGGTCTAGTGGTATTATAATGAAGGTTTATAGTGTAATATTTAATATCGCATATCATGTTCTATCTATATTTGTTTTGGGAAAATATTTAGGTTCACAAGGAAAAACATATAACAATTTTATAGATCTTGTGATCTAGGAAATGTGAATTTTATGGTTTCATCAATAAAAAATTAAATTTTTGATATTAACTTGATATAGTGACAAAGAAATTGGTATTGATCGAATAAAAAAATTGAGATATTATGCTTATTAAATAAAAAGATATGAACTAATTAAATTTATTAATATTCCTAAATAGTAAAAAAATTACTCAATATTATGAAAAGGATATTGAAAAAAATTATCATATTAAATTTATATCTGATTAAAATAATTTTAATTTTAATAATCATAGATTTATTGCTTGTTTGTTCTTCACTTTCCAAACATCATTCAATTTATTTTGATCAATGCTCTCTATCACTCTATATAATTACATAATCTTTAGTTCAATTTATATATCTTAAATTATCACCAAATTTCAACTACAAATAGACGATGTTATGTCTCATTCCATATGACTGTGGTTCATCCATTTCTATCAAATTAAGATATTTATTTATTAAAACATTTATGATGTGGGTTCTCAAAAATTAAATTTTTAAATATCAAAAAAAAATTACGAAATATTAAATTACAAGGAAAAATTTTATTTAAATAGGGGAGAGTTTAACAACACACATTTATAAATAAAAAAAATATTTTTATAATTTATTTTATATCAAACGCTACACTTAAATCCCCAATCAAATATTTTTTATATATTTAATATCATTGATAGCTTATTATGTATTCCACCACTAGTCTAAACGAACCATAAAATAGTGTACCATTATAAGATGAGCATAAAATTAGAGGTTATGAATATTATTAAGTAAATTAGGAAATTAGTATTATTATTACATGAATTAAATATATTCATTTAATATTTTTCATTATAACTATTAGAAAAATTGATTTTATTAAAAAAATGTATTCTAGAAGACATTATTATTCAATGAAAATAATATCATAGAATTTTTATAAATTATGTTAAAATTAAATTATACAACTTAAAGAAAATTTTATCACATAATTGACAGAATTTTTGAAATATTAGTTTTAATATTATATTATGGGGATTTTTTGTATTTTTCTGAATTGTTTAATTATTTGATTCATAGTAAAAATTTCTAATTTAATTTTCAAACATCGTATTCTATTAAAGCATAAGAAACTACCATTTTATGTTAATTTGGGTTTAAAAATTAAATTAGTTCAACAATATATTTTTAATCCAAATTAGTTCATATAAAAAGGTTTTATTGAATTTGGATATAAAAGATTTTAAACCTTTTGAATCATTTTACATTGGAAAAAAACATTTCCATCATGTTTGTGGGTTAAATTTGAAATTGAAATTAGTAAATTATAAAAACTTAATGATATAAAATGGATATGATATTAATAATTCTAATAATTTATATTATGTATTATGGTAGACATTGTTTATTATCAGAATTAACAGTGGAAAAATTAAATTTTATTTATTGTGGTTAGGGAGAGAACAAGTTTTTCTGTTGATTTAGCTAATATGGTAAGGGTTAAAAATGATATAAAAATCCCCAAAATAGGTTGGATGGATGTTTAGTAAAATTATCACCACTTAGGGTTGATAATGGTACATATTTTATCTTTTTTCATGTGAACAACATTGGTACACATAATCAAATTCAAAAATTATAGTTGTGTAATCTTCACCACTAATAAAAGACCAATCATACCCATCACATATTCTCACCTATAGGGCCGATTGTATTGAATAATCCTACCAAAATATCTCCCAAATAACTTTATCAACATTATAGATCTTGTGTAATTTCATGAAGACCAATACTAGTGTTCTATTGATGAGATGTTAAAGATATTCTTATTAGTAATAATAGTTATATCAACAAAGGTCTGCTGTTTTCTTTTTTTTTATAGCTTTATTTATGCATTAGAACATACAATATAAAATAAAACTGAGTTACAATACAAATAGATGTTATTATGTGCATGTAATATTATTTACGCGTCTTTTCCTCTTTCAAATGGGAAATGAAATCATCAATCATGTGTACGGAGGACTACTGCCTCGCAAACCCATGCAAATCATCTTCTATCAACAAATCTCACTATTTTTTTATAAAGATTGATTAAATTTATATATATATTATTCATGTAATTATTAATCATAATTAAATATCACATAAAACATCTTATATTAAATTTCAGTTAAATTATGATAACTTTGTTCCATCGTACGTTAGAATACCCACCTAATGAATCAATGTGATTCTTTTTTCAATTACGGTTTACATAAAGGGTAATTAGGTAACATTATTAAATATAAAAGACATATATGAAATGATATATATTACTCTAAACTATAATTTTATTATCAAAAAACATTTAGGGTAAAAATTGGATTCCAAACAAGTCAAAACATAAGTTTATTAACCATAAAAGAAACTTATAAAATCATTAGAAAGAATGATAAGATTACTGGATGTACACACCATCTATAATCCCCAATGAATACATGTTATCTGAAACTCTAGATTATCCTGGATAATTTTTTAAACATTGATGTCCATCATGTCCCTCATTTGAATATATTTAATATATTCATATATATTAATATTTCCCTTATTGATTCCTTGTTCCAATATCTGATCATATTTTTTTGATCTAATCTGATTGTTCGACATGAACAGTAACTAACAACAGTATTTTTTTTTATATTCTGTCGTCTATCAACTTGGACACATTAATATTGAAATATTTTTCTGACATATTTTCCTACTAATGGAAGAGAATCACCAATATTACACTATCAACTAGTGGAAATGTTGGATACCCAATATAACCCATATTTGAACCACTGATGAGTCTGGTTGAGACTATTACATAGTTGTCTTTAATTATCTGTATAATATGGTAACTATATTCATTGAATGGTTTGATTTTTTTTTTCAACATAATTGTTTTATTTTATTATTTGAAACTATACTACGCAAGATCCTTACCCTGTTTTTCATTCTTTTATCCACCTCTAGTTATCATAAATATTGTGTGATTTTTTTCCCACTAAAAACTAAATTTGGATTAAGATTATTTTTAACTCACAAAGTACTGATAATAATGTTATGGTTCCTCATGAACCCCTTTCAATTATGTGGCCTTATTATTCATTTTGTAATTAAAAAACTCTTATCCATGATCATATAGATCGCATACCATCTCCATGAAGCAATGAAATCCATTCTACATGTTTAAATTTCAATGATGATTATCAAAATATATCACAAGAACACAAACAATATTAATAAATTTAATATGAATCTAATGATGATGCAAAAAATATAATATACTCTAGATTAGGAACATTCATGTTGAAACATGCATGGGAAAAGAATGTAGTTTACACCTGAAACAATTGTAATAATTTACAATTATTCAAAACTATGTGGTAAAATATTATAAAAGTATCATATATGAGAATATAAATATTATAGTGTGTTATTATATGTTAATAAATTATTCAGTACCACTATATAATTGTTTAATGTATGTTCAATTGAAACAAAGTGTGAGGTAAGGGACTTTATCTCAATTTCTATTCATTGAGGAATATTATTTTTTTATGCAACTAATATATTTTATATAGTATATATAATTTTAATTTTTCATGTAATATCATTAATAATTCCTACATATTGATTTGTAAATTTTTAATTATAATTATTTTATCTATGTCGGTTTGACATGAAATTTACTAATTTGTAAATAAATGCATAACATAATTTTTTTTCATTTGGATATATTACATAATAATTGTGATTTAAAATATAATATTATGTTTGTAAAAGGAATTTGATTCTATTATGGTGTATTTCCTCTTTTCTATATAGAAATATATTTTACACAGATAATTTTTTACTTGATTATTTCTTAATAAAACTGTATTATCTTCTTAACCATTTACCATCTCATTTCACATTCATGAGGCATATTATATATTAAATACCTATTATTTTTTTATGTGTATATAAGAACCCTATTGATATGTTATATCAGGAATCTATTTCTTGTTAGGGAACTTATTTTTTTATTTGATGTCATCCCTTTCATGGATCATTAGATTCAAACGTTACCAATGAAAAATGAGTGTAGTTATGAATCTCATTATTATTTTGGATCGTTTATGATTATGTCTCTATTTGGTGAATTATTTGATAGTTATTTAACTCAATATTTTTTAGTCTGTTATGGTTATTCATGAAATGTTTTTTGTCATTTTAAAAAATTAACTCTCATTGGTAATTAAAATGATTGATAATTATTTCTAGAAAATTCAACATTATTTCATTCTCTGATCAAAAATCCTATTTTCATTCAATATCATTTTTATAAAAATAATAAATTTTTTTAACTTTCATTAAATGATTTATTAAAAACATTTTTACCAATTTTTTACATTTTAAATATTATTTTAATAGGACAATTTA
Organism: Viscum album; assembly: GCA_963277665.1. Lineage (NCBI taxonomy): Eukaryota > Viridiplantae > Streptophyta > Magnoliopsida > Santalales > Viscaceae > Viscum > Viscum album. The sequence goes on from OY728138.1 coordinate 158,899,188, forward strand.
TGTCTTTTCCAAAACAATATTTGTAATGCTCAAAATAAAATGGGAAAGGAATAAATTATTTAACATGTATGACCTACATAGAATGTTTCTATATCATGACCCCTGAATTTTTTTAAATGATACATTATAATTATTTGTAATTATGATTCTATGTGTATATTTTCCATTTATACCACACTAATAATTTTTCTGGTTAGTTTATGTTGAATTTATCTAATTTTTTTTTAAAATATTATTTTTTGATTAGTTTTTTAAATCACTGACCTTCTATTTAAGTATTCACATTCATGATATAATTAGATGTTAAATTATTCAGTAATATCCATATTACTTGTCATGGATATAATTTTTACGTAAAATTCATATCATTTCATCATATAGTAATATACATGGAAGGTTATAAGTTTTTTTTTGGGAGATTATCGTTACTCTATATTGTTACAGAATGCCGAAATTTTTTATAAGGTATATTGTTTAGGAATTTAATCAATCACTTAATATTTATGGAATGTGTTGGACATAGAGATATAGGAGGGTACCTATTATAGGTATCCCCTTAATGAATCTATAGTTTTATGAGATAAATAAGTAGGATAACCTTAGTTGAATGGGTTTTTAGTGTATACCTACCCTTTTCTTTTAAACTGCCTTGTGAAAGATATAAATAATAGGGGTATTATTATTCCAGAGATCATGATGTCTAATAATTTATAATTTAGATAATTAAGTATTTAGTTGTTTTTTACAAAATACTTTCATTTGATATGTTCTCTAGACGAAATTAGTAATTATTTTAGATATTAAATGGAATGTTTTGTGAATTATTTAACATTCTAAATTGATTATCACTTAACTAATATATATAGTAAAGTTATTTATAAAATGTAACATGAGTTGAGTTATTTAAATTTATATATTTATAATTCAAATTGAGTCATGATATCTAGAACTCTACATAACCCTTACCAATCAATTGAGCTTCTACTAATTTTATCTCCTTTCTAATGAATATAGGAAGTGTAAAATGAATTATATGAAATGATATTCTAGAGGGAATAGTTATATTACTGAATAAAATTTCATTGTTATTTTTTCAAATTAAATATATGAATCAATTTTCAATCTACATTATCAAAACTTATAATCTATTTAGTATGTTAGGATTTAATTCCTTATATCTTATTAAAATACAGTAAATTAACAACATACTCTGGGTTACATGGGTCAGGGTCATTAAAGAAGGAGTTACATGGAAACATCTCTAATAATGGGATCAGTAATTAATGAATTACACAATTAGTGATATGAAAAAAAAATTAAATTACACTTAATTTTTAAAGTGATGACAAAACATGATAAAGGAGGTTTCATTATGTTACGCAAATATTAGAGTCCACTCTTTTAGAGGTGATTAAAATCATATAAATAAACAAATAAAGGAGTTTTAACATAACTTCAAATTATTTAGTAGTGTGATCTATGGTGTATGTGGTTGTAAACAATGGGGTTATTGAGTCAGCTTTAGACTTGTAAACATTAGTACAAGTTAGTGGATTCTGGTATATTTATAAAATGTCTCTGGTATTTTATTTAGATTATCAATGTGTGGGAGAAAAACCTAAAAATATGAAGTCATGTAGGTATGATTTATTTAATTTTATCAAGGAATAAATAAATATTTATGGATTATAAATTCTCTAATAAAACCTATTAATGAAAAATATAGGCGATAAATTAATTATAGAATCATTGCAATGAGATCATAGGATTTACCATACTAATAGTGATGTTGAGAACATTTAAATTGGTTGGAATTAAGGGATAGGTGAACTAAATTAGAATGATTTTTTACCCCTATTTTCATCCCTCTCATGGTATTTATCACCAGATTGTGTTATTGTACTATCAATTGGTATTACAATATGGATATTTTGTATTCTATTTTTTTAATTTATACAAGTGTTTTTAGGAGTTTATTTTTTAATATTGAATTATATCCATTATTTTATTTTAAAAATAGAATGATTTTGATGAAGAAAAAAATTTATACATAAAATTAATTACAATGGATTTTTTTTTGAAAATTTTGTGATTGAGATGATTGAATACATAATATTTCAAAACAAATTTATGATTGAATCTATTTATGAATCCATTAGTTTCTCTATGATGTTGTATGATTATTTTGGGTGCCTAATTCTAAAAGTGAAATGGGTGTTTTGGTAATGAATAGATATAAATAATCCAATTATGTTGGTCTCCACTCATCATAATATCTTGATAAGGGGTCTGAAGTAAAATTATGATATTGGAAAAATATAATAAGTCTCAGGAGGTCAATGTTTGAGTGATAAATATTTAGATTGAAAATTTTCTATCATGAATTAATGATTGATTAAATATTCTACCGATCATGGTGAAATGAATGATTCTTAGGTTGGGGAATTGGATTAAGATTTTTTGAATGTTATGAATCATAATTCCATTTCCAATGAGAATTCACATTACATGAAAAAAATTAAAAACAAATAGGAAATGAAGGAAGAACATTGTATATATATTTATATAATAACTGACAGACTAAAATAAAATCCGAAAGAAATTTTGGTGGCATAGAATGAAGATTTCAAGAATATGGTTGAAAAAATATAAAAAATAATTTACATAGATAACATTCAAATGATAGGAAACAATAGATGACTATATTGGTTGAGTGAAAATAAAAAATTATCCCCCTAAAAACCCAAGCATAATATTGGATAAAATTTAGAATTAAAGGTTGCTTGAGGTCAGCGAAAATGGATACCCGATCAAAAGGGATGTATGGGAAGATCATAGTGCCTATGTATATGTTGAAAAACACTAATGAAAATAATAACACACCTCCCATGGAAACATAACTAATTGGATTCAATAAATAAGAAAATTATATAATTATCATTAAAAATAAATCATGAAAAATATTTATGAAAGGAATATAAAATTACATTATTTATGAAATGAAAAAATGGTTAATAACAGTACATACTATGATGGTGTTTCTAGAATTAAAAGGGTTCAAAAGAGATAATAAATATGATACAACATTGTATAAATTTAGTCATGACTAAAATAGGTATTGTTTTAATTAGATAAGATTTATGTGCTCTAACCATGGTCATATACATACAAAATACATTCTTAATGGAACTAAATGTGTTATTTGGATGCTAGATTTTCTATTAGCAAATGGGAATAAAATTTTCACTTAAGGAAAATTCCTTATAGTATAAAATAAATTTTCATTCTTGCATGAAAATAATGGATCCCACTAAAGGTTTCATAAGGAAATAATTATATATTACTCATAATGTACCTCATTAAATTAAAAAAAATATAGGAAATACAATAAAGTTACAGTGGATTATATACATATGGATGAAAGTTCATTAATATATTTAATAAGAATGTGAATTTTCATGATATGTATTGTGGTTGTTAATTATAGTATACAAAAATTAAGCATGAGTTGTTTCAAAAATATACCACTATAAATTTTATCAGGAGAACATATGCTAAATTACAAGATAGACATGAGAAAATAATTTTTTCATAATGTTCATGTTTAGTAGGAAAGAAGAAAATTGTTCGTGATTGTAATGCTTAAAATTATGAATTGATGATAATCATGGGTATTATAAATAATGATGAAAATAACATATTTAGTTAAAACACATGAATTATGTGGGCTAAAAGTTGTAAGGATAAAAGGATTGGTTGATGTATAAGTTTATATAGCGTAATTGAATAAAAGTATGTTCAATTAAATCAGAAATCTGCTGATTAATAAAATAAATATCATGGATATAAGGAATTCGGTCACCATATTAAAATTTTTTGAATAAGGGTTCTAAATTCATTATTGAAATTAAGGGTTCATGTAATGGAAAATAATATTTCTACATGTGAATGGATTTTAAATGTTTCTCATGTGGAAGATGTATTCCAAAACAATGAATCATTTGGAAAATCTAATAATTTTATGAGTTATAAAAGAAATAATAGTTTTTAAAATGAAATGTAAAATAATAGTTGTGTAAAGAAATAATTGTGGGTAGGTGTAAAAAATAAGAAAATCTTGTTCTTTCGAGGAAGAAGAAATGAATAATCACATAGAATGTGAATAGAATTTTAATTCTATAAAAACCATCCTAGATCATATAATAGATTCTAAATTTATTACTAATTGAAAATATTTTGTCATTAGTTGGTAATCATCTTCTTCAACATGATAATATTTTATATTCCTACATATATATTTAATTAAATACTAAAATCAATAGTGAGGTATTGTAGGTTTTCAATGTGATAATATTTATAGTGAATTTTAATTACTATATGAATTTTGTATCATAGAATACACTACAGTTTGAATTGATACCAGATTTGAAAAGGTATCATATTTAATATAAATATAAAATGACATGGTCATAATAATATGCATTAGATAAATAAATAATTATGTTTCAATGGACATTGAACCATAAATGTATAAGGGGGAACTTTTATATAAGAATCAATAAAAACAAGTTTTCATTATTTTGGTTTTTAGTCTATCATGTTATATATTCTGATTATTCGTAGGATTTAAAAATCTTCTACATATTGATGAGTATCATAATTATTTTAATTTTGTTGATTGGATATATATTTGAGACATTAAATGGTTTTATTATTATATAAACCAACTATAGTATACCAATAATCCTGGTAAAGAAACCCCATGAATGAATACAAACATGTATTTTTTCAATATTATCCAAGATCTAATATTTTAAAAATAATTTTGGTATAATTCACATAGTCATGGACATATTTTTTATTCAATAATAGTGTAATGAACCTGTAATTGACTTCATTGTGAGAAACCTGATGTAATATAACACTCAATTACTAGGACCATGTAAATGATATAAAGTGAAATGGACAAACTCAATGGTATTAACTTCAAAATTTTAATTCTACAATGGGATATAATTTATTGTGCTTTAGGATTTTATTGATCGCTCTTTTAAAAGTGGAAAGTTCCACCATTGAAAATATTTTCAAATATATATATATAGTTGGAAGATATATTTTTTTATCATGTATGTAACATATGGAATATTAATTAAAATGCAATAATTATGATGGTAATTCATGAATCCTTTGATGTGTGTTATAAGTGGAAAATTTTATTCTCTATAAATTTTATTTTAGGATTATTATTATGATTTGGAAGAATATTAATTGAAAAAACCATTATTATCTTCATTTATAACATATAATATTTACATTTAAACATTGATATAAAAATTTCTAGACTCTCAACAAATATTAGGAATGATAAAGTGTGATTTTTTTATTTAACGGCCTAATAAAAATTATTATAGTTATAAATGAATAGAATATTTTTTTAATTAAAATTAAGATGAATAGGGATAATGATGAAGGATTTGTATACCTTGATTCATAAGGTAAATGTTTTCTAATGATTATTCCAATTTTACTTTCAGAGCAGTATAAGCATTGGATTTTATGTATATGGGGGAGTAATGAGAATCATGATTCAATGATATGTATAAGGTAAAATATAATGATTGATATTTGGTTTTGGTTTCATGGTTTATATATTGTATTTAATTCATTAATGTGCATCCAAAAATGAAGTTATGGATATTATTACCATTTAACATGGGAATTACTGCCATTGGGTATGGAATTTTCATTCAACCTTGACTGGATTAGATTGAGCATTTTGGAGTTTATATTCTCGATGGTAATTGTTTAAATATTCATTGGGTTTACCATTGGATGAAATAATGGGTTTATATATTGAGTGAAAATTGTAGTGAAGGATTTTCAGTGCATAAACATTGTTTATACCCCTTTGCAATTGAAGCTAAAAAGATGACTAATGTTAATGAAAAACTCAATGGTGTATTACATGTATAATGGAGATCAATAATTGGATTTAAGAAAATGGAATCACATGAATAGTTTTCCATGATAGATGAACATAAAGATAGATATTTATCATGCAATGCTCTTTAAAAAGTTATATAAAGGATTGTTCTTTGTAAATTCATAAATATATAAATTCTAGATGTTTTGGAGTTTTTTTATCTTTGGAAAACATTTTATTGAAATGAAAGTATAATGGAAAAATAATGAATAATGAAAAAATTTATATAAATGTGATAATTCTATAAATGATAAAAATTTCGACAAATAATCTGGAATAAATATATCATTAATAAAGGAATATGTTAGAAATAATATTTTTCAACTGAATAATTGAAAATAAAATTAAGAAAGGAAATAATTTATATTAATAATGTAAATGATTCATTGTGGAAGCAAAGGAAAAAAAATAATGAAATATAACAAAAATAAATTTTCAACATAAAAAATTAATCATAGGTTTTCATAAAGAAAATAATGTGTTCTAAAAATTTTGATGATTCATGTGGGATGAAATTTAAAACATTTCTACAAAAAAATTTGAAATAATTATATGGATTTTATTTCTGAGTAGAAGCTTAATTCTCCTAATGGAATGGATTTAAATGATGAAATGTATTTTATCTGATGAAAAAGATGTAATTCTATGTTAAATATAATTTATTGGTTTCATTTAATATATATTATATGATATAAAATTATTATATTATAATTCATTAGAATATAATTGGAGTTGAATATATATTTATTCTAAAATGTGGGATTTTTTGAAGTGATTGCATAAAAATAATTCCAATATGATTTAATTCTAGGAAGAACTATGTTGTGATAGAATTCGACAAAATAACAAAACCTGATGTAATTTTAGTATATAATTAGTTGTGAAGGAAACCTGTGTAATATAATTCTACTAAGGTGTTATGTGAATAAATATTCTATTATAGAGTTACAAGAAATTTTCTTCTATAAAGTAATATGATAGAAATAAATTATGAATTTACTCTTATACAAAGATGATTATAATTTGAACTACATTTTTAGGGATAATATCTCTTGAGATTAATGGTTATTCAACTCATTGATGGGAATGGAGATGCATGCCACACTAATGTTAGTCTGAACTATTTCATAGTGGATGAGAATCATCTGCATGTTATTTCAAAAGAGTTTTTAGATCACTCTAGTTTATAGAATAATGTATTTTTCGTTTCCCTAGGCTAAAAAGACGTTGTGATAGTTATTCTACACCAAAATTATAAAAATTGTTTACTTTAGAGGATTTAAGAAATGATGCACATTGTTTGTGTGTGCACCATGGATCATACTTGAGTGGGTAAACCCAAAAAAAATTAATTTTTATTTTGTGTATTCATTATTTACTTCAATCAAGTTATAAATTTATGTGTATTGATTATTATATCATTAATAAAAGATAATAATTTAAAGGATAACTAAAATATTAATAAAATTATCATTATAAAGAGAATAAAAGAGTTTCTCAAATAATAATGAAGCTTATATCATTTAAATAAGTGAGTTATTTATGGTTAATTAAATTAAATTGAATTTTTTTTAATCTAATTCGCAATGCCTTCTATGTTATGTCTTTATAATTACCTTTTTGGAACTAACAATATAATACATCCTTGTTAATTATATAATTATATAATTAATATTTAAATAAATAATTTAACATTAAATACAAAAATTCTATTCATGGTTATTATAAATATAAATATTTTAGTACATCGAATAATCACATTAGTCAAAAAAAAATATCATTATCACATATTCAACCCAAAGATTCCTTTGTACAGTTTAAAATGATCACGAAAATCAATCATAAATAAATAAAATGCGTTTTTTCTAGAAAATGTCACTGGTATCCAAATTAATACAGGATTTTATGTGATATTATCCCCCACATTTCCATTAACAATGTATCTTTTTTTTATCACATTGATATGACACACCTGAAAAGGAAAATATCAACATTTTATATCTTAATGTTTTTTATAATTTCATATGTTGAATAAATGTTATATAATTATATAACATGTATTTATATTATAATGAAAATTTAATTTAATATCGAAGACTAATTTGGGGTCATAATTTTATAACACATCATATAGTAAATCATATCATTCTAGGTGTATAAAATCATGTTTTTTTGATAAATATAATACATAATCACCATATATTTTACAAATTTATAATATTAATTTTTATATGTATTAAATTAAAAAACTACATTGTAACGAAATAATTTGAATGCATTAAGTTAAATAATCCATAACCAATGATAACATGTGTAACATAAATTAAATATACATACAAATCCATGCAATATAAACAATGTTAGTCAATTAAACAAAATCACTATCTTAATTTCAATAAATGATTAATTTTTTCTTTATAAAAGTAACCTAAATCATACTATTATTAAAATATCTTAAAAACACAGTATATTGATCATTAATTAGATATAACATGTTAATATATATATATATAATAGGGGGTTATTATCATATAATGTTCCATGGTTACAAAAAAACATAAATTAATGACAAGATATTGTAATTAACAATCATTATATTTTTTATAGTGTCAATAATACAATAAAACAATAATAATATTAGGGTATAAATATTAACCATGAAATTTATAATTGTTATTACCTATAAGAAAAATACTCCATCATTAATGTCTCATTATTTTCCTTCATAAATAAGGTGATAACACACCATTTATGGAAAAGTGGTCCCTTTAAATCATTTTTTTATTTTATTGGATGGGTGATATGTTTGGAGATAGTAACAAGTTATTTAATATGGTATTTAAATTGAAAATACATGTATTAATCATGGGAATTGAGATAAAAAATTTATTGGGTTTTCCACTAATTTTATTGATTTCCATCGCAATATGTCCAACTGATGTGTTTTTAAGTTTATTTCACAATATTTGGAGATATATATATCCTAAAAAATATTTTTTATACTCCAAGGGAATATACAACTTATAAAAGTAGTTTGTCACTATATCATAGAATTAAAAATTTCATTAATCCATGGTTTTATCAAAATATTTTTTAAACAAATATGGGGAAATCCAAATAATATGTTTTTATGAGAATAAATAAATTATGGATTTAAAACTCTATACTTTATCACAATAATTAAATATAATTTGGTTTAACATAAGGATGATACCATGAGGGTGGTTAATATGGGTCTTTTCAATAAAAATATTCAATATATTGATCTTACTCCATGGTTAATAGGACCACATCACTTCCAAGGCCATTTTTTATTTTTCTAAATTGTATCTTTTTACTAGAAAATATTGATCCATCACAACTTCTAACCAAGTTAACATACACAAGAATGTTATAATGAAAAATAAAGAATTCAAAACAGATGAGAAAAATGACCAAGTATTGACAATATAGTTATCAATAGACGCACTTAGATATTTCATTGAAAAGTAATTTAATTATATTTTGGGAGATACTGTAGGGTATGTTCACTCATAAAAGTTATAAAATACACTAAAGTGAGATAATTATCTATATATAAGTTGTACAACTCCATTTATAGATCGATAGCATTAAGTCTGTATTTAAAAAAATATCATAAAATGTAACTCATTCTACAGGGATTACCACATCATCCCATATATAAAGGGAATATGATAATTATTTTGAAATATTAAAAAATCACTATGTGAACTACTTATACAATGATTGATGTATACTCCCAATTCCTCCTAGTTTATAACCCCTCACGAGGATAATAGCATGCTAGTTACTTTTACAAGGCATACTAATTTACTATAAACTAATAAGTACTGATTATAAAAACTAAAAAAATATATTACCCATTAATTGTTATATAAATATGAATTATCATTAACATATAGACCATCACTATCTTCTTCCACAACATTTGATGAATTTTTTAATAAGGGAAAATTATATCAATGATTTCAAAGATAACCCTACAGGGGAATTACTCAATTTATTCAACTGGTATAATATTTTATCAATCTCCATATATCTCATAACACAATGATATTTTTATAAATCATTTCCCATAAAAGTATATTATTTCTCTTATAGCCCCACAAGTATTTTTATAAATAAAGATGGCGCTTGCTCTCGTTTCCCACCGATGGCGAACCCCGTGGTAGGGTTTGGCGATGGCCGCCGCCGCAACCCCTCCTCCCTCTGCGGGGGGAGGGGGACCGTCCTCTCCTGCACCTGAATTTGGGAAGTCTAGGGATGGTGCTCTCCAACCCTCGCTGGCCACAGGTTTCCTTCTTCCGTCTATCAATGTCGCCCCGAAGGTCCCCGGCTGCATCTCCGGCCAACCCGTTGTTCCAGTTTCATCACAGGAATTCTATGCGGCTTCAGCCTTGCTTTCTAATGCCCTTATTGCAAGGTTTGTGAAAAAACGTCCGTTGTTGGAGGATTTCAGTAAGTTTGTAAACGAAAAATGGGGGCTCAAGAATTTTGCGCATGTTGGAATTCTTGGACCACGACAAATCCTCATTCTGTTTGCGGATTATGGGGATTTGGGGAAGGCTTGGTCCCGAAGTAAGATGGATTCGAGTTTCCATCTTCTTCGATGGACCTTTGAAAATCATTTAAACCGTGATTCTCCAAATTCAGCAATCTGGCTGCAGTTGCCGGGACTTCCAATTCCTTTTCAAAATCCAGGACTTCTACGCTCGATAGGTAACTCTATTGGACGATTTATTTGCTGTGATCAAAGAACTGCCTCTTTGTCAAATCCCGCTTCTGCGAGAGTTTGTGTTGAAATGGATCTCTCAAGAGTTCCGCCAGAGGTCGTTTGGATTATCGTGGAAGGTGAATACAGGTATGCTCAAAAAATTCTGTATGAAACTTGGACTCCGTTTTGTTCCAATTGTTGCAAGCAGGGGCATGAAACTGTTAAATGTCGAAGAAGGATTCCAGCATTTCATTCGGGTGTGCTTAATAACACTGGGAATGGTGATATGGTTCCGATTCATGCAGCTCTGAATCCAGGGGAATCTGAAACTGGGTTGGTCCCAGCGGTTGATGAGATGGTTCAGCAAAAAACAGGTCTGGATCGAGGGGTATCCGAAATTGGACAAGCCCCAGTGGTTGATGATATGGTAAATAACCAGGGTCATGTTGAGGTTTCTTCAGGAATGTGTGTGGGGCAGGAGATCCAGGCAGGAGAACTGCCAAATGGAGGTAAGAGAGGTATGGAGGACTCAATGCAGGAAGATGAGGGTTCAATGAAAATGGCTAACAGAAAGGGGAAAGAAGTAATGGAGTTTTCTGATAAAGAGGGGATGAAGGCTGGTGAGTCTGCTGTGCTGTATATGGGCAGGGGACTGGGGAAAAATCAGGCTTATAGTGGGAGTAAATCTACAGGGCAGAGATCTCCTATCATGGTACAGGTTAATGATGATGGTTTGATAAACTGTTCGGAAAATCAGTTTGCTGTTTTGATGGATAATGATCAGAAGGAGGATGAACCAATAGAAGAGGAGGCACTTCAGTGTCTCCCATCTCATGAAGATGCCATCACTGTCCATGTGATGGAGAGATCAGCTGTTCTGCCCATAGGTGATTCTGGTGGACAGCCTCATGTCTCACCTGGGATGGAGCAGGTAAAAATTGGTAAAAGTGTAGGGGTTTCTGATGAGCAGATCAAGGAGATCTCAAAGGAGGTGAATGGGGTATTGGCAGCTTATCATGGGCAGGTTTCTCAAGGTAGTTTGGACATGAATGGTGTGGCTGAACAGCAGCATGGTTCTATGGTGGCAGAAGGCAGTGAACATGATCTTGTCATGACAAAAGAAGCAATGGTGATGGAAAATCCGAATGTTAGTCAGGTTGTTGGAAGAATTATGAATGACTTGAGTATGAGCAGTAAGGTTGACGATGGACGTGTTGTGGAATCACATGGTTACCCCTTGCAAGAGGAGGAGCTACATAACCACAAAGCATCCTACATTGATGTTGTCAAGCATGGACTTCATGAACCCCTAAGCAAGTAAGTGGAGGGGAAAACCAAAAGTAGGAGGAAGACACGGAGGGACTACAAGGACCTACCCAAACCAATGGCGACGAGGTCTGCGTACAAGAATGAAGGGTCACAAGAAATTGTTCATGCAAATGGGAATAGTGGCAAGCGAAGGGGAGGGTCTCCTAAGGTGGATAATGGACATAGTGGGACACGGAAAATCAAGGAGAAGATGTCTGAGGAGATGCTTAGGAAGAAAAACATGTACCTTGAGATGATGCGGAGGTATGAATCTTCAGATTGGGAGTCTGCTGATCCTGGAGATGAGTTATGCGATGATAGGGAGAGGGATGAGTATGGGTTTGATGTAATGTAGCACTGTTTTTTTCTGTCTTTACCTGCACTTTTTTCTTAATAAATTTTCGGGATCAGGCTTCCGCCTGGTCCAGACCTTTCTGGCTATATTATTTCTCTTATATTTTTTGTCACATGGAACAATGAGTTTAGACAGAACACAAAAAATTGTTAAAATATTATGTCTCAATTTGTTTTAACATTTTGGATTGTTGGGAATTAATATAAATAACTATATTATTAAAAAAATGTATTATAATTTTTTTAATAGAACTCATTAGTTTTACAGTCATTATAATGGAAAAAACATTTTAAAATAACATTATTGTTCTTTCTGAAAAAAATTATACAATCAATGTAAATTTAAAAAAAACAAATTAATATATATTGGTGAAAAATAATATTGAGATTTATATTTTATTTATCTGATAAAATGTTTTATGAGTTCAAAATATTTATTAGCATTGGATTACAATAAAACGGGTTTTATACTAAAAAAATATATTTTTCAAAAAAAATAATTTGGCACATTTTGTTACACTTAATTTAATATTAATTTCATCCCACTATAGTTATTGAATTGAATTAATTTAATTGAATATATATAATACTAATTCTACAAAATTTGAAATAGGCACATTTACTTTTTGGTGAATAATAATTGTAATCATAGTAAAATATATTACCTCAATAAAGGGAGAATCATGCTAATATGGAAAGAAAATAAATGATATGACCTTAATTTTTCATCCAAAATCATATTAGATTAAATATATTCTACTCTGATCACCTTATTATTTAATATTTTAAGTTTTTTTAATCTTCATAATTTAAATGACTTATATATAATTTTAACCAAGAATATTAAATGTTAATCTCTTAGTTTTAAAAATTCATGATGTGTTCAAATAAGGATAATAACTAATTATTAAATAATGTGTTTTTAAATTTTATGAATATTTAAATTATTTTCATTACATTAATTTATTTTAAATCTATAGGTTTTATATAATTACCTTTAATTATTACACTATTCCAAAATAATATTTATTCAATTAATGATTATATGAAATAAATGATTTTGAAAATATTATAATTGACATAATTTAATTTATATATTGTTTTTCATGAATAATATTGGGTGAAATGAAATATTATTGTTGTTTTATAAGATTATATTATAAATTAATCTTTATTAATTATCTTTTTATATCAAATTACATGAATAATGTTACAATTGAAAATAATGATATTTTATGACAATGATAATTTATTAATTTTTTTACAAAATATAATGATATTAAAATATGACTAGGATATTATTATATGAGAAAAATGTTCCTAAAATATTTATTTATGGTTGAATTATAACTATATAAGAAAAGAATTATATCATTTTAGTTTGCAAACAGTTTACAACGTTGGTAAAAATAATATTTTTTAACTAAGGGTTAATAGATTCAATATGGATTGAAATTACATAATAACTTGTAAATAATATTTTTTTGAAAGTATTAAAACAAATTAATATCTTATATTTTTATCCTTTATCATGTGGACTCATTTTTCTTGATATATAATTAATTACAATTTTATCATTTGGGAAATAAAAAAAGTTCCCCATACCTCAATTATAAAAGGGAACCTCCTCACATATTTCTTAACACAATATTGAGGGTTATACCTAGTAAAAATAGACAAATTTATCTTCTAAAATTTTATATACATATTTTATAGGTTCAGGTATTCCCAAAATACCAATAATAGATTCCTTTACATGATATCTAAATGAATCATTTTGAAGAAGAGGTAATCACCTTGACTGATCACTTTTTTATAATATTAATTACCTCCAAAATAATATATTATATATAATAAAATAATAAATTTAATATCATAAAAGTTCTGAAATTGTGTTAGTATTATGAAAACACAAATATACACCCACTTTCCTAACAAATGAGAAGTGAATGTATCGCTCTTATGTATAAATGACTTACCATCAAAACCTAATGATTAAAATCAATTTTCATCACCATATTTTATGGATGTGTATTATGATGGTTTTAATATATATATAAATATATGATATTTATGGAATAATTTTACATCTGAAATTATAATATCACATCCATGAGCTTTTATCCAATTCATTGTGAAATGAAAATGTCGTTCGTTCGTACATGTTAACTATAACATCCACAAAGTGATGTGATTCATTTATAATTTTGTTTTTTTGTTGATAGTAATAATTATGGATATTACAAATAAATATAGTATATATGATATAATAATGGTGTTGGAAACGTGTATTAATATTTAACATTATTACATTCCATTCGACAAAAAATAAATATATCATTCATTTGTACGCACTACCTAACTTATCCATGAATGTAGTAATTTATTTTTTGATATATAAGTTTTATAGATTACACAAAATGAGTATATAATTATTCCATATTATTTTTATATCATTAATAAATTTATTTATATTATGGGACCATGATTACTGTACAAGTATATGAACTACAAACTTGAAATTCTCATGATAAATGAAATATTCAACAACCATAAATATTGATTTTAATAAGTAATTATTGATAAAATTGTGTATATAAATGTTTTAAAGAGATTTTATGTTATATTATTAATATAAAAATAGAAATATTATATATTAATAATGAATTTAAATTTATTACTCATGTTTTTATATTTAATTTTAACCCATGTGAACTAAAGGTAATGGTTTTTTATCACAATAAATTTTATTACTGTGACTGAATATTAATATCCATATGATGGTAAGATATTATGATATAACTATCAAAAAACAAATTAGGTTTCTTATCTTCTAGATCATTACATAAAATAACTTTTTTTTTCATCTTCCTCTTTTTATGTATTCTGGAAAATGAAAATTTATTTTCAAGGAAAATTGACTTAATTTTACACTTCGAGAAAAAAAATCTTATTCCATATCAAAGTCATAAAAATGTTTTCATAATGGTGTTTAATATTATAATTTTATTTAAAACATTCATTTATATTCATTTTTAAAATTTTACAAAATTGTATTAGAGGAAATATTTTACTATTTTCCTAATGATGTACTTTGTGCCTTTTTAAAAAAAATATTGAATGAATTATTTTTTGATATATAGTACATGAATATATTATCCCATTATGATGACTAATATATTTTTTCAACCCTATATTAAGAGTTTCACAATTTATTTTATATAAACTATATTTTTAGTATAATTTCATAGTTCTGAATAAGTGACATTAAAATTGAAATGATATTTTTCTCCATAATATTTTAATGATCATTTAATTGTATTTGTTTTAATCAAAGGTAAAAACACTTGATATTAATTATGATTTGCAAGGTATATGATCCATTGATACCATTCCTATTAATTCTCTATACGGTTTATGTTTGTTATTAAAATAATATTATGAAACCCATTTCATTTAAAGAGGTTATGCCTTGATTAAATTTCAATAAAACCAATTAATTTTCATGGTTTTTAATATGTTCCTTGATTTATAATCCTGTGGAAGAAAAATTTATAATTTATATCATTTGATGGATTAGACCAATATCTCCCTATAATTCTTTGGGTAATGAAAATTATCTCATGAGAACAATAGGACCATAATGATGAGTAAAATCAATTTGGTAAATGATTTTACCCACTACGACAGACATTGGTGTAAAACATGGATACTATGATAGATTGGGGAGAAGAACTATTACAATATGATATTTTTGGAAATTCTCCCAGACTAAAAAAGAAATTATTTTTGTGCTTAATATAATTCCAAAATTCCATGTCATTAATCGATGTTATGCTCTATCAAAACGTGTTCTTGGATTCCATTATTATTTATGTCTTATGAGCTTCTAATCTTTATGCATGTGTAACACCCCCAAATAATATTTTCAGTTATTAACCATTAAGAATCAATTTTAATCCTTATATTTTGTCTTATTGGTTATATAAATGGTTAGGGAAGGATTAAGGTGCATTTGATGCTTTTTCAGAGCATAGAGATCCAAATTATAGAGAGGTAATATGTGACACATGGTTAGATTATGGTTATTTAAAACAATATGGCTCAAAAATTAGGGCCATAGGTAAGGGATAATAGATTAAAAGAATATGGGAGGTATTACACATGACCATGTGAACATATGTAGACATATGATATATGGGACCCACAAAATATTCACCTAATTAGGGAAACCATGCTCTTACCCTCTACCCATGATGACATTTAAGCAGTTACCCCAGATGGTGGTAGAAGGGATTATCTAAATTAATTGGGATATATGTTCAAGGTTTCGACCCTTTAAATAGTGTTTTACGTGTTTAGTTTTGGTTTCGGCACACCATGTTTCCAATACAATCTACATCATAATGTTTGGTGAAAAGACTATTTTTCACATAATCCCTTACAACATAACCTCACAGATTTTCATAATCTAATGTGTAATTCCCCATACTCCATTTAGAGATCCTCCTGGATTCCATGATAGGATTTGAGGTTTCTTCTCCATTCAGAATATGTATCATGTTATATCTATCACATTTTATTTTCCTGAGCTTTAAATTGATACCCTATTTTTACAGATTCTCTCGCAATACATTCTGAAATATTCATGAAATATATTTTACACTATTTTGTTGGATTTTTCCTATTTCAAATTTTTGTCTCATTGTTCTCCAAAATTGAATTCAATATTGTTTGGGTTTCATATAATTTTATTAGGATGTTGGTTTATGACTTATCTCTCATGTGTCTTAATTGATAATTGGGTCTATTATGTCATTCACTTGTTTTGTCAATGCATTTTTGTTCAAATAAATTTTCATTAAGTTCATTATTAAATTTTAAATTTAAAATAACTATTAGAGATTATCATTATAGGTTGTGGTCATGGAGCTCAATATGATCCACCCCATTGGGTGATCCATTCCTTTGACTTTGTTTCCACTTATATTTTATTAACCAAGACACTCATTTTTTTGATTGGTTCAACTTCCTCATGTGATATGATTAATTGAAGATGTTTAATTAAAACACAATGATTGTGAAACCATGTTTATCTTGGTTGTTATTAATTATAAATGGTATTATTAATTATATTAACGCATTATATTTCCCTTTTTAATTTTTTAATGACAAGGTGAATAATAAAATATTGTAATGTGAATGAGTTGGAATGGTTTTCACAAATCCCATGTTTAATTCATTAATTGAAATTTTCATGTATCTAACATGAACTATTATTATTTTTAACTGTTTTAAAACATGATCTTGCCCCTTATTACTGAAGGGATGTCTTGGGAACTCAATGTAAATGACCTCAATTCATTGGGATGGATTATAATGGAGATAACCACCTTATAATTGGTAAATGTCTTATTATATGTGAATTCCATGTCCGAATAATGATGACTCATTAGACTCATCTCTAGATATTTAATATTCCTTTGACACTCATATCTAGTTCAGTTGGTGTCATTATATAGGAGGCCCCTGAAATTATTCCCTTGTGTCATATTCAATATTAGTTTCTTATTTACTATGTATATGATACATGAACTCATTTAGAAACATTTCTAGTTAAATTTATTTGGTTTATCACTTGTATAACTGTAAAGACCCGCAAATTTCAAGGAAATTTTTTTTTCTTAATTTTCTTTGGAATTTTTCAAGAGCGCAGCTTCAGACGGCACCTGATTCCGAGGCCCGGTGTGCCCGGAATCAATTTCCGAAGTTTGGCTCGGGTACGTTCAGTGAACGGACGAGCGGGTTTTTCTATCTTTTGAACCGGTGCCCGGAATCGAATTCTGAGGGCACCGATGAAATCGCAGCGCCGGTATTTGCGTAGAAACGCTTCTTCCGGAGTTGCGTTTGCTCAACCGTGGTTTTTAAATTTTGCGGCTTTAAGTCAGAAATAAAATAAATTTGTGCGACAACTTTATTTTATTTCACTTAAGCTACTTGGAAGCCACTTGAAGCCAATTAAAGGCGGCTTGAACTAAGTTGAACTGGATAGGATGCTATCCAGAAATATCCTACCCTCTTGGTAGGATATTTGTGAGGCAGAGCCCGCACGAGCCCCGCTGTTTCTTTCACTAAGTAACGCACCCGCGAAAACCCGTCAAAGAAACTGAAAAGTCAACCGACGCGTTTTCTTTAATTCTTAACAGACCATTTAATTGGGCGGTTTATTTCGTGAATTAAATGGGCTGTTTCATTCGTTGAATTAATTCAACGAATTAAATGGGTCGTTACTTATGCGTTTTACGTTAGTTGGCAAAATAATAAAATAGACAACTTGTCTATTTTGGAGGATTGCTATCGTTGTGCAATTCCTCTGAGCCTCCACCCTCTCCGCGAAGAACGCGAAGAATGCGAAGAACGCGAAGAACGCAAAGAACGCCGGCGACCGGAATTCGACGACGCACACCGAGATCTGCGAAGTCGACGAGCTTTACCCACGACGTTCTTCGGCGACGCCTCTTCTTCCGCTGCCGATCCTCGTTCGGCAACTAAGGTGAGAATCGGATCGTTAATTCTCCCTTTTTAAATTTCATGGCAACGGATTTAATTAATTAAATCCGTTTGTTCTTGATCCGGAGTTTGGAGACGCGACGCCGGATACCGCGACGACGCGACGATCCCCCTTCTTCCGCGACGAGCAATCCCGCGACGATCCCTCGTTCGGCAACGACAGCTGCAGGGTAAGGGTTGATTTGAAATATTTTTTTTCCTTTCCCGTGATTTTATTTCTTTTAAAAATAAAGAACCGATCACGAAACAATTTTAAATTTATTTAAAATTGTTGATTTGGTCGTTTCTTGTTTCTCCCGTTGTTTATGACTAACGCGGAGGGTGCGGGTCTAACGAACAAGACCCGGCAACCCTCCGCCGATCTTCCTTTTGTGCGGATTTGGCGGGCGACGGCAAAAGCACGACACAAGGGCCATTTGTTGATTCCGCAGTGAAGGACGCGTCCCGGGAGGAACAATGGCGCAGACGGGAGGCAAAACGGGCCACCGGAGCAACTCCGGCGGCCCGCGGAAGGAGGCGGCGGCGCGGGTCGCCGGCGCGCCGCCGGAGGAGTCCGCCGCGGCCGAGCCGCGGCGGCGGCGAACCGCTGGACCGCGTCCGCGGTCCGGCCCTCCAGCACGCGGCCCGCACGGGCCGCGTTTCTCCAAAGCTGCGGGTTTGACCCGCGGCGGCTCAAGCGGCTGCTCGGCCGAGGCCGAGCCGGCCGGTCCGGTCGGCCGGGCCGCGCCCAGGCCGAACCGGACCCGGCCTCGCCGGGTCGGGCCGGGTCGCCCCGGGCCCGGAACCCCCGTTTTGGGCCCTCTTCGGTCTTTCGCCCATACCTTGGGCCTGGGACCTCCGATTGACGAACCGTCAGCGGCTACACGATCCTTGGGTCAAGACGGTCGTTTCGGTATATTATACTCAAGGTTTCGGAAGACTTTGGGTTCGGCCGGGTTGGTTCGCACACGAAACCAACCGGGCCCTCGGAGCGGAAACGCTCATAACTTGAGCTACGGACGTCCGATCGACGTACCGTCAGCTGTGGTAGTTTCCTCTAAGTGAGATGGAACTTTTGGCATACTCCGCCCGAGGATCGGATACAGGCGGAGTGCGGTCGGGTTGGTTTTGCCCTAAAAACCAACCGGGCCCCTGGGACGAAATTGCCAATAACTCTCAGACCGGGCGTCCGATTGACGCGCCGTCTGTTGCGTTGAGATCCTGTTGTCGATACAAAACTTTTGGATACATCAACTTCGGACTACGTGTCAGTTGATGTATCAGCCTCTCGGCTCGTGGAGCGGACCCTTCTAACGAGCTCGCTATGTGCGGGAACCCTAGTGCTGGCTGTGGCTTCGACGACAGAGCAGAGATCCTCTGTGGACTGCGACGACGACAGAGCAGAGATCCTCCGTGGACTGCGACGACGGCAGAGCAGAGATCCTTCGTGGACTGCGGCGACGACTGTGCAGAGATCCTCAGTGGACTGCGTCGACTACTGCACTCAGCGATCCTACGTGGAACAGTGCTACCGAACCTGTGTGAGCTGAATCTTCTTTTTACCTTGAGCGGTGGAGCGCTTGGGTGTAGCGGCGGACCCGTGGTACTTGACAGTGGTGGTGCGCTTGGATGCAGCAGCAGACCCTTGGCGGTGGAGCGCTTGGTTGTAGCGGCGGACCCGCGATACTCTACGGAGTGTGTGCGCTTGGTTGTAGCGACAGACCCGCGACGGTGGAGACGTGCGTGCGGAGTACGGAGACCGTGTAGATGACTGAGACCTGACGACTGCTTGACCGACTCGACTTGGAGTGAGTCGACTAGCCCAGTGGACGGAGCGCCCAGTAGTTGGCAGCAGACCCACGGCGGACGGAGCGCCTGGTAGTTGGCGGCAAACCCGCGGTGCTCGACAAGAGGAGTACCTCAGTAGGCTATCTTGGTGAGCGCCCGGTATTTGGCAGCAGACCCTCAGCGGACGGAGCGCCCGGTAGTTGGCAGCAGACCCGCGGTACTCGACAGGAGGAGTACTTCAGCAGTCTTAGGTTAGTGAGCAGTACCTCGGAGTCGTGACAGGACCATTGTACACTTCAGAGATGGGGCTCTTCAACATTTACGGTTTCGATAATGAAAATCATGGTTGAGCTGAATCTTATGTTACTCTCCTTTGTGGTTTGTGTTGAACTATCCTATATGGATTTACTGTTTACTCTCCTTGTGGATTTGAGTCTTGCTTTCCTTTGTGGATTGAGTTGTTCTTGAGCTCGTGAGCAGAGCTAGAATTGGGGACTTAGGTATATGTATGGGCATATACCTAAGTCGAGTCAGATGTTACTTCGTGATTGCATCTTTCTTTTGTGCTATATCCTTTGTGGATTTCGGGAGACCTTCGGGGGTCTCGGGGTCCTTACTGAGTAGCTTGTACTCACCCCTGCACGGGCTATGCCCGCACCTTGTTGTGTTGGTTGCAGACGACGGACAGCGCTGATCACAGTTGGGGCGTGGAGCAGGACGGTACCAGGAGGTGGACCACTGGGCGGAACGTGCTCGGAGCGGACGTGGGACCCGAGGAGCCTGGAGGCTATCTGTACCCACCCTTCAGGTGGGATTGCCAGTGGACGACACGAGGCCGCCGTCTTTTCTTCAGTTGCTGTACTTTACTTTTCAGTTGTACTTTACAGTTGGGCTTGTATTTCCGGCCCCTTTACTTTCCTGCACTTTACTTTCCGCTTGCTGACTCTGTGTGGTTGTTACTTATAAAGGCAATGTCTTCCCTGTTTACTGGGATTTTACGCCTTGGTGCTAGTCGCCAGCCCCTGGCCTATGGAAGGCGGGCTTGGGGTAGTCACGGCACGGGCCCTGAGGTCGGGTCGTGACAAATTGGTATCAGAGGTGGTCGGTTCTACCGCAGACTCTGATCGTCCTTTCTTTCTATATGAAGCAATAGTGTTTAGTGTATTGAGTGTGGTTATCAGTTCAGGGAGCCCAGTGTTGGTGCGGCGGCCGACGTATCCGTACACCAGGACCCTGACTCCTGATTTCCGACTTAATGCATGAAAACGTTGATTGCGTGTGTGTTTCAAGTTTTCTTTGTGATTACTTATGTCAGCTCACCGGGTATACTGATCTGCTTTATGAAAGTCTCAAGTTTTCCTTGTGATTACTTGTGCCAGCTCACCAGGTATACTGTTCTGACTGTGGTGCTCTTGTTCTCCTTTTCAGGATGGCCCCGCGACGACAGCCAGCTAGGGTTCCGAGTGTAGGGTGCGACGGCAGCCCACCGAGCGACGAGGCCTCGGTGCAGGGCCCTTTGCCAGCAGTGGCACCGGCGGTAGCTTTACCCGCCGAGCCACCGATGCTACCAGTACCAGACGCTGACGATGCACGTCGCCTCAGGGCACTGCATGAGTTTCAGAGCCAGCGACCGCCCAGGTTTCGCGGTGAGGCGGACCCCCAGGCCGCCGAGGACTGGCTAGAGGCGGTGGTACGGATCTTTAGGCTAGTGAGGACACCAGCGGATCTCATGGTGATTCTTGCGGCGAGCCTCTTGCAGGCGGCGGCAGGACGATGGTGGAGCTTGATGCTCCAGGTGCACGATGAGGCATCTCTTCTTTGGACGGACTTTGAGAGCCTCTTCCGCTCGGAGTTCGTCCCAGCCACCCTTCGTGCGGTGCGTATCCAGGAGCTTCTACAGCTGCGGCAGGGCAGCATGACGGTCGCTCAGTACGCGGCGAGGTTCACCGACCTTTCTCGGTACTCGACAGACATGGTACGGGACCCCTTCTTCCGGGCCCGGACCTTCGAGAAGGGTTTGAGACACGAGATCAGGGCATCACTGATCTCCCTCAGCATACCGACTCAGACAGGAGTACTAGAGCGGGCCCTTCTGATCGAGAGCTTCCTTGCTGAGTCTACACCAGCACAGAGACCCACCGCAGGGCGGCATGTAGCGGAGTCTTCGGTAGCAGGTAGCCGACAGATGACTCAGGGTTCCAGGCAGACCAGACCTACCAGTGGCCGACTGCACGACTCAGGCTCAGTTGTGCGGGGAAGCCGGGGTGGAGTCAGAGCCAGGCGTGCCGAGAGTGGGCAGTGCTACTCCTGTGGCGGAATTGGTCACATGGCTCGTGACTGCCCGACCCGCCATGCGGGGGAGCAGCAGACGGTTGAGGAACCACCTAGGCAGAGGCAGAGGTTCGACCGTGGCGGTCTGCAGGGAGGAGACGGACGAGGTAGAGGAGCTGGCCGAGCAGCAGGTGGTGGACGACGCTTTGAGGCTCTACCACCACCACCACCAGGAGGTCCACCCCGACCGCAGGGGAGAGCTCAGCTTCAGGCAGCCGAGGCCTTCGATCATGGAGCCCTGGGAGCTGATGGACAGGAGCAGAACTAGTGGATACATCCTTTGTACTTCTGGTTCCTTGTTGCTTTTGTGTAGCGTCTTGTAATATGAGCTGCAATAATAAAAGACGCATACCATTGTGATATTTTCGTTCCTGTCCTCTTTCGTGATGTTACTAGGAGATTCCAGTTTTGGTTGTTGACTTGACCCTCACTTGTGAGACATCTACTGGAGGAGACCCAGTTACCACACACTGATGCCGACAGTGTGACTCAACCCTTGGAGGCGAGAGTAACGGTTGAATCTCTTAGTAGTAGCGTCGAGGCCTTACGACGTCATCCTTGGTATGGATTAGTATCATCCATGTTAGGATTGACTGTTTTAGGCAAAGAATGTGGTTCATCCAGGGGATGAGACCGGATTTCTCTTTTCGGCAAAGAAGAAATCTTGCAGCTCTTGAGGGACCTGTGATGGTCCAGGCCACGACAGAGAAGGTCCAGATCATCCAGGAGAGGATGAGGACAGCTCAGAGCCGGCAGAAGTCATATGCTGATAGGAGGCGGAGGCCACTAGAGTTCGAGGACGGCGACCACGTCTTTTTGCGTGTCTCACCTCGACGTGGTTTACGGAGATTTGGCCGAGGCGGCAAGTTGTCTCCACGCTTCATCGGGCCTTTCCAGGTCCTCAGCAGGATAGGAGAGGTGGCTTATCGCCTGGCTCTACCACCTCAGTTGCACCGGGTGCACGACGTCTTTCACGTGTCTCAACTGAGGAGATACGTGCACGACCCGACGCACATCATCGACTTTGGGGAGCTGGACGTGGACGATGGGGAGACTTTTGCGGAGGTCCCAGTGGAGATCGAGGATCGACAGGAGCGGGTCCTACGTGGGCGGTCGATTCCTCTTGTGCGCGTCAGATGGCAGCACGGGAACCTCCAGGAGAGCACTTGGGAGCGGGAGGCTCAGATGCGTGCTCAGTACCCCCATTTGTTCCCCCAGTTTTTGATGTATCTTTACGGGGACGTAAAGCCCTGAGGTGGGAGTAATGTAAAGACCCGCAAATTTCAAGGAAATTTTTTTTCTTAATTTTCTTTGGAATTTTTCAAGAGCACAGCTTCAGACGGCACCTGATTCCGAGGCCCGGTGTGCCCGTAATCAATTTAAGAAGTTTGGCTCGGGTACGTTCAGTGAACGGACGAGCGGGTTTTTCTATCTTTTGAACTGGTGCTCGGAATCGAATTCTGAGGGCACCGATGAAATCGCAGCGCCAGTATTTGCTTATAAACGCTTCTTCCGGAGTTGCGTTTGCTCAACCGTGGTTTTTAAATTTTGCGGCTTTAAGTCAGAAATAAAATAAATTTGTGCGACAACTTTATTTTATTTCACTTAAGCTGCTTGGAAGCCACTTGAAGCCACTTAAAGGCGGCTTGAACTAAGTTGAACTGGATAGGATGCTATCCAGAAATATCCTACCCTCTTGGTAGGATATTTGTGAGGCAGGGCCCGCACGAGCCCCGCCGTTTCTTTCGCTAAGTAACGCACCCGCGAAAACCCGTCAAAGAAACTGAAAAGTCAACCGACGCGTTTTCTTTAATTCTTAACAGACCATTTAATTGGGCGGTTTATTTCGTGAATTAAGTGGGCTGTTTCATTCGTTGAATTAATTCAACGAATTAAATGGGTCGTTACTTATGCGTTTTACGTTAGTTGGCAAAATAATAAAATAGACAACTTGTCTATTTTGGAGGATTGCTATCGTTGTGCAATTCCTCTGAGCCTCCACCCTCTCCGCGAAAAACGCGAAGAACGCGAAGAACGCGAAGAACGCGAAGAACGCCGGCGACCGGAATTCGACGACGCACACCGAGATCTGCGACGTCGACGAGCTTTACCCGCGACGTTCTTCGGCGACGCCTCTTCTTCCGCGGCCGATCCTCGTTCGGCAACTAAGGTGAGAATCGGATCATTAATTCTCCCTTTTTAAATTTCATGGCAACAGATTTAATTAATTAAATCCGTTTGTTCTTGATCCAGAGTTTGGCGACGCGACGCCGGATACCGCGACGACGCGACGATCCCCCTTCTTCCGCGACGAGCAATCCCGCGACGATCCCTCGTTCGGCAACGACAGCTGCAGGGTAAGGGTTGATTTGAAATATTTTTTTTCCTTTCCCGTGATTTTATTTCTTTTAAAAATAAAGAACCGATCACGGAACAATTTTAAATTTATTTAAAATTTTTGATTTGGTCGTTTCTTGTTTCTCCCGTTGTTTATGACTAACGCGGAGGGTGCGGGTCTAACGAACAAGACCCGGCAACCCTCCGCCGATCTTCCTTTTGTGCGGATTTGGCGGGCGACGGCAAAATCACGACGCAAGGGCCATTTGTGGATTCCGAAGTGAAGGACGAGTCCTGGGAGGAACAATGGCGCAGACGGGAGGCAAAACGGGCCACCAGAGCAACTCCGGCGGCCCGCGGAAGGAGGCGGCGGCGCGGGTCGCCGGCGCGGCGGCGCCAGCGACCGAAGGCGGCGGCGCCCGGCGCGCCGCCGGAGGAGTCCGCCGCGGCCGAGCCGCGGCGGCGGCGAACCGCCGGACCGCGTCTGCGGTCCTGCCATCCAGCACGCGGCCCGCGCGGGCCGCGTTTCTCCAAAGCCGCGGGTTTGACCCGCGGCGGCTCAAGCTGCCGCTCGGCCGAGGCCGAGCCGGCCGGGCCGCGCCCAGGCCAGACCGGACCCGGCCTAGCCGGGTCGGTCCGGGTCGGGCCGACCCGGTACGGCCGACCCCAGGGGGGGGGGGGGGGGGGGGGTTCGCGCCGGGTCGCCCCGGGCCCGGAACCCCCGTTTTGGGCCCTCTTCGGTCTTTCGCCCATATCTTGGGCCTGGGACCTCCGATTGACGAACCGTCAGCGGCTACGCGATCCTTGGGTCGAGACGGTTGTTTCGGTATATTATACTCAAGGTTTCGGAAGACTTTGGGTTCGGCCGGGTTGGTTCGCACACGAAACCAACCGGGCCCTCGGAGCGGAAACGCTCATAACATGAGCTACGGACGTCCGATCGACGTACCGTCAGCTGTGGTAGTTTCCTCTAAGTGAGACGGAACTTTTGGCATACTCCGCCCGAGGATCGGATACAGGCGGAGTGCGGTCGGGTTGGTTTTGCCCTAAAAACCAACCGGGCCCCTGGGACGAAATTGCCAATAACTCTCAGACCGGGCGTCCGATTGACGCGCCGTCTGTTGCGTTGAGATCCTGTTGTCGATACGGAACTTTTGGATACATCAACTTCGGACTACGTGTCAGTTGATGTATCAGCCTCTCGGCTCGTGGAGCGGACCCTCCTAACGAGCTCGTTATGTGCGGGAACCCTAGTGCTGGCTGTGGCTTCGACGACAGAGCAGAGATCCTCCGTGGACTGCGACGACGACAGAGCAGAGATCCTCCGTGGACTGCGACGACGGCAGAGCAGAGATCCTTCGTGGACTGCGGCGACGACTGTGCAGAGATCCTCAGTGGACTGCGTCGACTACTGCACTCAGCGATCCTACGTGGAACAGTGCTACCGAACCTGTGTGAGCTGAATCTTCTTTTTTACCTTGAGCGGTGGAGCGCTTGGGTGTAGCGGCGGACCCGTGGTACTTGACAGTGGTGGTGCGCTTGGATGCAGCAGCAGACCCTTGGCGGTGGAGCGCTTGGTTGTAGCGGCGGACCCGCGATACTCTACGGAGTGTGTGCGCTTGGTTCTAGCGACAGACCCGCGACGGTGGAGACGTGTGTGCGGAGTACGGAGACCGTGTAGATGACTGAGACCTGACGACTGCTTGACCGACTCGACTTGGAGTGAGTCGACTAGCCCAGTGGACGGAGCGCCCAGTAGTTGGCAGCAGACCCACGGCGGACGGAGCGCCTGGTAGTTGGCGGCAAACCCGCGGTGCTCGACAGGAGGAGTACCTCAGTAGGCTATCTGGGTGAGCGCCCGGTATTTGGCAGCAGACCCTCAGCGGACGGAGCGCCCGGTAGTTGGCAGCAGACCCGCGGTACTCGACAGGAGGAGTACTTCAGCAGTCTTAGGTTAGTGAGCAGTACCTCGGAGTCGTGACAGGACCACTGTACACTTCAGAGATGGGGCTCTTCAACATTTACGGTTTCGATAATGAAAATCCTGGTTGAGCTGAATCTTATGTTACTCTCCTTTGTGGTTTGTGTTGAACTATCCTATGTGGATTTACTGTTTACTCTCCTTGTGGATTTGAGTCTTTCTTTCCTTTGTGGATTGAGTTGTTCTTGAGCTCGTGAGCAGAGCTAGAATTGGGGACTTAGGTATATGTATGGGCATATACCTAAGTCGAGTCAGATGTTACTTCGTGATTGCATCTATCTTTTGTGCTATATCCTTTGTGGATTTCGGGAGACCTTCGGGGGTCTCGGGGTCCTTACTGAGTAGCTTGTACTCACCCCTGCACGGGCTATGCCCGCACCTTGTTGTGTTGGTTGCAGACGACGGACAGCGCTGATCACAGTTGGGGCGTGGAGCAGGACGGTACCAGGAGGTGGACCATTGGGCGGAACGTGCTCGGAGCAGATGTGGGACCCGAGGAGCCTGGAGGCTATCTGTACCCACCCTTCAGGTGGGATTGCCAGTGGACGACACGAGGCCGCCGTCTTTTCTTCAGTTGCTGTACTTTACTTTTCAGTTGTACTTTACAGTTGGGCTTGTATTTCCGGCCCCTTTACTTTCCTGCACTTTACATTCCGCTGGCTGACTCTGTGTGGTTGTTACTCATAAAGGCAATGCCTTCCCTGTTTACTGGGATTTTACGCCTTGATGCTAGTCGCCAGCCCCTGGCCTATGGAAGGCGGGCTTGGGGTAGTCACGGCACGGGCCCCGAGGTCGGGTCGTGACAATAACTTTGAGAACCATATTTCATGGATGCATGGTTTATATTAGCGAGCTATGACAGCCTTTTAAGGTTAAGTACTCCTTGGATTCACTATGGGTAATCACATCATATCCTTATTTCATATACACATTTGTTAAAACATGGGTATAAATTTATACAAATTTCATCTATTGTAATAACGTGGTTACACATGATGTCCTCTATCCAATTTTAGGTTCATTGTGTAGAGATTACCAGTATAATCTAAAGCAAGTATAGTCCCCAAGGCATCTGATGAGGATTCATATCTTGATGTGAGAAATATTTCCCAAATTTTAGTCAACTACCTATCTCTATATCAATATTCTATAAATTTTATATTCATGAATTCAAATTTTATTGATTCCATTGCTGGTTTACTACTGAGTATACGCACCACCATTTTTGGGAAACATATTGGAATTGGGATTGAATTGATGGATATATGTAGGAATAAGGGAATATGTATGATTATATAAGTTTTATTGGTTATATCATGGGATCATCGGAGCATGAAACTGTGACTTGACTCGTGACGATAAAAGATATTTTCTTATTGGACTTTTTTATATATACTTGTATGCACTTATTCATTCCATTATATCACTCTATGACATACCCATCAATTTTATATGATGCCACTTTTTGGATTAAGTACTATTATAGTCTAGATAAATTACTTTCATTTCTACAATTTTTTATTATGAATTTTAAATTTATCTACGTATTCATTATCACACCATTGTTCCACTCTGATTATGAGTGTATAGTCTCCCCACCATATAATCACAGACCTTCACATCTAGTCAAATTCTTTAGTCCTATGGGTAGGCGTGATTGAGGCCATGTGACCAACTAGGTCTGAATTGGTTTACATAAACTAGGCCGAACAAGTTACAAATTAATATCAGAGGACCTTTTCTTTTTTCATACTATTTGGTTTAATATACAAGAAGGGGGGATGTGTTGGAATTTGGTAATGAGCCTATGTATGGGAGTGGCTAACCCATAAATGGTTGAAAATAAAAATTACCCCAGATGAGAATTATTGAAAATGGGTTTTCCTATTATGGATCAAATAATTTCACAATTGGGTGACCCATATAGATTTTTGATTTAATTATTTTTGTGGATTTTATTTTACCCTTGGATTGGTATAGAAATTAGTTTGACTCCCCTGAATTAGAATAGGTACATGAGAAATTATATGTCATGAATTATGTCATGTCATATTTAAATACTACATGTATTTTATTTTTCACATTAGTTTTTCCTAGATAGTTATATTTTATTTTGTGTAAACATTTCATAAAGGATAAAAATAATTATTATATGTAATAATTCGACATCATCCAAAACTATATTTTCCCATATAGCTAATTGATTTCATATTATTTAGATAGTTGTTGAATTTTTTAGATGTGGACCATTGGTCAGATGAGCTAACATAGTAGGCGGTTGCAATTACATGTATTCTAATTGTAATTTAAAATTATATTGTTCCTTTATGATTTTGTAAAAGTGATCCATCAAATTAAACATTCATAGAAACCTTTTTGTCAATACATATAGTACCATTTTCAACTTATAAATAATAGTACGTTATAAGATTGGATGGATAAACAAATAAAAGTAGACCGTGATATATATATATATATACATACAAAATGACATTTGTGAGAACATTTGAGTTATATATTTAAATGGAAATGGTTGATGTTAAATAGTGATTCCAATTTACCCATAAAGGTTTTTTTCCTCTATAAATTTCAATTAAAAAACTACATACCATAAACCCTGATATTATACAGAGAACATGACTAGGAAATAACGTTAATTGTGAGTAGTATGTAGTATATATAATGATTCATTTTGGTCTTATATGATTCTCAGACATGGCCTTATAAGAAATCTGATGGTTGGGACTCTTTGATAGAATGTATGGTAGCTATCCAAATCATATACATATAATTCTATCGTTGTAAAATCTTTTGTGAGGCATGTTCTTGTAATGTATCAATTTATAAGACCACCATATCCTCATGTATAGATCCATGAAGGTAGCGATGAATATGTTCCTAAGGTGGTTTGAACTAACTCACAATAATTCCAACCAGAGACACCTCTAGTAAAACATGACATAGGAATTAACACCCATTTTGGGGAAGGATTAATTATGATTATAAAAACTATTTAGGGTGATATATTCCCCTATTTTACTTTGGTAGATCTAACATTATATTTTTAATAGTTTCATACACCATTGTACTTGGGGAATAGTAGTCCATAAGTGGCTGTGATATTGATAGAAGTTATGTTATGTATCGTTTATCATCTATAGATTCCTTTCGGGAAGATAATCATGATCACTGAATGTTTACATCTTGGTCCTACCATGTTTTGATGGGATGTTATTTCTATGTCATACAATCATCTACATAAATTTTGTAATGATTTATAGTTTGGATTATGTGATTATTTCTTTCCAGATACGTTAAGATTAGAAAAATATATGTTATTACATCTCCAAAATAATGGATCCCAGTCAGTTATTGATTATTACGATATATTTACTAAGATTCATTTTTTTCATTTATTCACTACTAATCAGATTTTTTTTGTGAGACACTTTATAGATGGGATGAGGTCTTCCATCTGGTCCAATGTAATTATTTTTCTATTTCCCTACTATCTCAGGAATTTTGGATCATTACCTTATCACCGAGAACAAATTGAGTGAAGATAATCGTAAAAGTAATAGAGGGTCCATAATGAGAAAGTGTTTTTGTTCATCTTGTTGTAGGAAAAAAAAATTATAGTGGTTTCACAATAAATAAATTATATCTAGATTACCTGAATTTGATGTTTTTTATATAACATTTGTGTGCGACGTATGGTAATGAGAACCATAGTGCGGGTTATAATTTTTTGAGAGTCGAGACTATGGTATAATGGACCATCATCCGAGGTTTTTTGGACCCTACTATTTATTCTTAGTGGGAGAGGATCCTCACCTCTTCTCATTTCTAAAATATTATCTATAACACCACATCATGCATGATGTTGGACTACCACTGTACCCACAGGTTGAGGTGGTGGATGTGTCCATGGAGGGCAGAATCTAGATAAACAAATTTATATGAGTGGAACAATTGTGGGTAGTCATGGTGTAACTCTCATATTTGGATCAAGAAATATGTATGTTGTAAAACCACTTCCTGTGTAGTATAGTGTCATGTAATATATAGTTAGTGATAAAATATGAGTAGTTTCTACACTATTATTTTATCCTATTGAAATAGGTGCTTCTGATTCATCTATCTCTTTAACTATCATGGATTTCATTGATCTTGGAAATAAAATATATATGGTGTTGATAAACCAGATACGACATTGAGAATTTGATTGGAGAGTGAATTCTAGTGAATGTAATTCCCAATTTTGGTAGGGAATTATGATTTTTTATGTAACCACTTTTTCCTTGGGATGGTGAGTTTTAATGTCATTCGTGAGATAGATACGTTGGTCCCCTATCATTATTATGTTAAATATTATCATCGTAGGGTATCGTTTACATATCCAAATGGTTGTAGATATATTGATAAGGTTGAATGTGATGTCAATGAATGTATATCCATGAACGAGAATTTTAGGCTAAGTGTTGTGACAACCCAAATTAGTAGCGTTTATATGAATTGTTTGGGAATAAACCAGGATGATTTTCTACCAATAATAGATCATTTAAGGTATTTTTTCATTGAATAATTATATTACATACTTCTTGATTTAGATATATATATATATATGTATGTTTATTTTTTTATTGGTATAGTTTTAGGAGAGGTAGCGGTAACAATTCCTCCTTACATTATGTCCTCTACTGAGTCGTATGTGATGAAGATGTAGCTTGATGATTTGGAAGATTCGGATTTTATAATTCATAGAATTTCACCATAGGGTTAACCTGTCTATTTTTCTGAGAATAAAGATGGAACCCTTAGGCTTTTCATGGATTACCATCAGTTTAAATATATTATATTTAAGGAAATGTATCCACTTCCCTGTATAAATGACCACTTTAAAAAACTCCACGGAGTGAGGGTTTTCTATATGATACACTTGAGGTTAGAATATCATCAGGTACTAGTTAGACCCGTTGACATACCATGTATATTGTTTATTTGTAGTCATGATCTTTATGATTGCATGGTTATGCAGTTCAGTTTGAAGAATGCAACAACCATTTTTTTTGGATATGATGACTTGTGTTTTCAACCCATATCTAGATTTATTTTTGCTATCTGAAAAAGAAACAATATTGGTGTATTTTAATAACCAAAATTACTATGCCAAACAGATTGAGATCATGTTGAATAAACTAAGAGTGCACCATATATTTTTATTTTAAAAAAATTACACTATTTAATTGATTGTGTTCATATCCTAGGATACATCATTTTTTACTTCGGAGTATATGTTGACACAACAATGGTTTGAGATTTGGATACCTGAAGTAGCTCTCGAACATACATGAAAAAAAATATTATTGGGGATCGTTAAATATTGTATTCTTTTAAATAAAGACACATAAATCCTGATAGAACTTATTAAATCTGTTACAAATAAGGGTTTGAAGTCCATATGGTTTTAATTCTAATGGGAATGATATTATAGGGTGAAAGGGGGATTTATTTCAACACCCATAATGATTATTTCAGATCGTAGAAGAAAATTTAAATTTTATTATGATTTATTGGGCATTGAGTTAGGATAGATTTTGATATTGGGAGATCATGTTGTGTTGTACGAGTCTAGTTGTACTGCCATTGGGATTGACAATAGTGGGAAGACCGAGATATTCAGAAAAAACATGTAGTAGGAGTCAACTGCAGTATCATAGATTGGACAGGGCAGGATGAATGAGATGAATTTCTTGGGTCCCCTAGAGCCCAACACCCTCTCTCTACAACCTCCAGTCCAAATGAAGGCTTTGAGTGTAAGGATGAAGAATGAATTTGAGTTTAAGGCAGGAATGGTGAAATATTTTTGCAGGTAGAGCCCCCTCAAAAAAGTCCTAGTTGTGGTTCTGGGTAACCGATTTGATGGTCTGGGTGTCCAAGAACCAACACTAGCTTTAGAAGAGGAAGATTCAGGTGTCGACAGTCACTACCAATTATCAGTGGATAGTTTTGAAAGAATTCAGGGGAAAGGCCTTCATAGACCTAGAATGAAGAAAGGGTAGAAAGGAAATCAATACTCTAGAAAGTGCATTAGGGTCAAGGAGAAAAATCAAAGGGACAGAAGGACTATTCCCACCAACTTAAGTCGATGGAAACTAGGTTGGATAAGAATGATGGAAACATATAATGCAAAGCCTTACAGAAAAGGGAAAGTGGAGAACAATGTGGAAAAGAAAGATTAGTTGAAACAAAAGAATAAGGGGAGTGTTTGAAACACATCCTCCATTCCAATGAAGAAATGTTTGAAAAAGATGATCAGGTAAATGCTTCAAAAGAGGAGATTGATAGAATATATGAAAGAAGGTTTCAATTTGATTCCAAGGAGGAGAAAGAGGCATGGTTAGACAAAGAAGACCGAATCCTAGATCAAGGTTTCATCCACGACAAAATCAACTCTGACGAATTCATACAGACAATGGATTGAATGGATACCCACATTGAAGAGCTTATCATCAATGATTCAGACATTCAGGTTAGTACTCTTCACTGGGAATTATATAGAGTGTCTGATTTTAATAATCATAGTCTTGTATTTAATCAATTTGTGAGTTATTTTAGTACTTAGTGGTATCAATGGTTTGTGAACTCTGGTTTCCCACTTCTCCTTAAAGTGGGATAATAATAAAAATTTATATTTGGCATAGGAAATACCTAGGATGCGTTTTAAGGTCCAAGAGGAGGATGGAATGCTCTATGTTGGGGGTTAATTTTAATCCCAAAAATGATAAAGTGTCAAATAACTAACTAATATGACTATACTCAATAAGGTATACATTCCTTTTCAAGAGCCTTCCTGATTATAAATACATTGTTATGTGTACATATCCTGGAGTAGTGATCATGATTTTTGACCTATTGGGTTGTTTCCCATGGTTTCTATGAGTGTGGAAAAAGAACACTAGAAAGAACATGTGTTGGTTTGTAGGGTAAAGTCATTTGTTTGATGAAAACATGGAGCATGTGGGTGGGCCCCAAAATAGGGACCATGTGTTTTCAAGGAAACCGGTGGTGCATTATAGGCTAGGAACCCATGTTAATGTTAATTTATTGTGTTTGTTCTATAAATGGTTCCCAATTATGAAAATTATAACATCTTAGGTGTTCTTTTGACATATTGAATATTTTATTTTCATCCTTAACTTTATTCTGTATGCTTTGACTGGATTTGTAGCATCCCAGATATTTATAGAATAATACATTTCATATCTATTAATATTTATGAAGGAGATATTAAATTTATGTTTAATAGGACACTTTGTCTGATATAATACTCAACACACGACAATGAGTTTCTCGGAAAGCTTACGTTGCACACAATGTTGGGTTATACCAAAAAATAATACAATAACATTATTATTATTTAAAATTATAGTAAATGATTAGTCATTGAAATTGTAGGAATGAAAATAACTAAGTAACATATGATTATACATGTGTTTTAAATATTTATAAATTTATTTAATAAATTTTAGAGGCTTAAAGTGATAATGAATCCAATTTCATGCATAAAATAATGTAATATTTTTTAAATGTCATTTTACCTCCTATTTATGTAAAATCCATTTTAAATATATTCTCTCACATTAACATTTTATATTCGAAAAAATATATTACTAATTCAAAATCATATCATCAATATTTTCTTTTGTAAATATTTTTGTATTTTTTCTATTAAATTCATATTTTTATGGACAGTAAAAAATACTGCATTTTGAGTCAAAACTACCATTTTCATGAAATTTATTTATATAGCATGATTATTATTTTATTTTTTAAAAGTTTAATTTGATTATGTTTTAATCATTTAATCAAATTTTGAACATTGTATGTAATTTCACATTGAAATTGGAAATAACCCCATGTCTATCTTTTGACAGTTATTTCTTCTTCAAAACCCGCCTTTTGGTTTTGACAATGCGAATTAATTTTAATTATTTTATACTAGTATTGGGATATGAATATTGAAAAATGGATTTCATATTATGAATCAAGAGGCCCAAATTGTGAAAATACGTACCTTTTTAGGACATTTTGAATAGTAATTATAGTAATTATTTTATTTAAAATGGTTAAAGGGTAAATCTTCTAAATAAGGATAACAAATAATATTTTCATAATATAAAACTACCATAATACACGTAATAATCCTATTAGTTGAGATATTTCTTACCATGGTAATCCATGGGTCGATTTAGGGACCTCAGGGATCCACAAGAGAGTTAAAGTTACATGTTATATTAATTAATTTAAAGTAAATAGAAAAATAACATAAACAAGTATCTTTTACTAAAAAAAATTTGTAAGGACCTGACCCCAGTTTCACGGAGTCAGTGCCTTATTTTATAAAATTTTCATATATACTAGGAATATGAATCCCAAAGTACCAGGATGTTTATTATAATTGGGAAACGAGATA
Organism: Viscum album; assembly: GCA_963277665.1. NCBI lineage: Eukaryota > Viridiplantae > Streptophyta > Magnoliopsida > Santalales > Viscaceae > Viscum > Viscum album. Next base: position 158,935,030 of record OY728138.1, read on the forward strand.
CATAAATAAGTCTAACTTTACATATTGAATGTAAAACAACACTAATTTATTTCATTACAAACATGCCTGTCTCCTAGATTATGCTTGCAAGTCATTCATAATTTACGTATTCATATCCTGGGAAAATGATACATATGAAATGGGTGTGCCAAAATGCTCAGTAAGATTAAGTAATAGAGAAAAATACAACATAAAAATTGGACATGTTGAATAATTTAAAACACATGCCATTAAAAATAAACTTGATCATAATATAGTAAGAATATGAGTTGAATAGATAATTCCATAATAAAACATTATCATGGGTATTATAATAGTCAAATAACCACATTAAATTTAAATTACTAACTTCATAATGACATTATTGCGTATTTTAAACTTTCTAGAACATTTTCTTAATGCCTCGACTAAGAATACTAAAAATGATCTAGGCCTCAACCAAAACAATATTTTAAATTGGGAAAGACCTCGCCCAATTCGATATACATATGTCTTAGGAGACCTACCGATGAATCAAGGGGATATAATGAGGACCACCCATCATATAATTAGTAAATTTAATTCCTCATATGAGTGGGATAAACATAAACAACATATACATTCTTATTGAAACTATATTATGAAATGTAACTAACATTCCCCAATCATTAAACATAAAACACTAACCATTTTGAGTAATATGTTAATTTTTTTATGATAGATCACCCACAAAAAAATTAGTCATAAAAAATTCAATAAAATTTAGTAAATGACATCATAAATGATAAACAAAGTAATACATAAAAATCCACAATATTGTTGAATCCGAAGAAAATACTCTTATAAAATCTGTAAGCAATTCTTGAGATAAATACTCTTTACTTTGAAAAGAAGAGTTATTTTTTGAAAATTAATTGTATAAAAACAAAATCTAAGTAAGTTGGTATTTTCATAATAAAATGAGTGATTTTATAATGATAATTTCTTTAAAAAACAGATTATAGAGTTCCCTTGAAAATATGTCATAATTTGAGAAATTCCCATGAATCAGGGTTGTATTTTGGAAACAATTTTGAAAGTTCCTTTTAAAATATATAACTATTCATAAAATAAGGAAATCTTATAGTTGGTAATAATATATATATCACTCATAGTGATTTTATTTGGATTAAATAATAATATAAAATAATTTCATTGAGATAATTAGACAATAAAATAACCGTAATGAAAATGGAGGTTCGGGTGAGAAAACCCTTATCGTAAGTCTGAATGTGTTCCCCCGTTGAACATAAGGATTTGTAATATGAAATTATAATCATTAATAAATTAATTAATATCCTATTATACATATATTTATTTTATCATATTTATGTTTATTCCATTTCTGTCCTTAATGATAAGTTAAAATACATAATTTTGTCATTCCAGAGTGTTCATTTTCTTGATTTTCAAAATCGGTTCACTTGTTTTTAGTAATAGAGTTCATGTTTAATGGTTATAAATATCCATAATTAATATTAAATATTATTTATAAACATCCATAATTGTTAATAGTAATTTGATTCATTGTTTACTTGGAATGATGATAAATCATTAGATGACAACCACTTTAATTATTTGGCTATATTTGGATTATTAAGAACATGTTTTTCCATAAAAATTAATAATATGTACATATAATGGTTCATGAATATTTATTAGGCTATAATAAATATATTAGTGTATTTTTCAACTATAAATATGTTTTAATGTCCTATAATTAATGAGAAATTGAAAAACTAAACATCGTCATCCACAATGGTTATAAATTTCTACCTCAGGGATGTTGATTTCGTTTAGAAAAATATATTGGAGAAAAAGAATATTGATGATGGTTATTCAATTAACATGATATAATTATAGTATATAGATGATATGGGAGTTATCATGGTCATTTGGACGGAGGAGGTGTGGATAGTATAACAAAAAAAGATAAATTGAAATGAAACTAAATGAAAATGAATGGTGCCTTACCTCTTGAAATAACCTCCTTGGAATCCTCCTTAAGGGAGGGAGTTTTTGTCTTTTAGATGGACGAAAATATTATATGACGTGTGCGGTGATTTGGGAAGGGTAATTGGGAATAAAAATAAGGACATTAAAGGCAAATATGAGTGAAGAGAAGTGGGAGTGAGGGGGGGGGGTTATAGTGGAGGAGAGGAGGGTTTTCATAATTTTTTAATCATTACATTATTAATTTCCATCAAGACAATAAATTTTGATGATTACATGACCATGAATATTGATAAATGAATGTTAGTTAGAACCAAGTGGGATTAAATCATTTATGATGTCATAAATAGTGTATTTAAATGATAATTTTTATATACGCTATTTTGTTGTATTTCACTATTTATCAAAAATTCGAGTATTTCTAAAAAATACCAAAAATTCACACTAACCATTTTTTGATGTCAAGAATCCAAAAATGAAGGAAATTTTTCAAAAATCATTTTCTAAATATGATTAATTTAATATTTTAATAAAATCATAATTTATTCTAATAATTACACATTGAAAACATTTATATACTTATTCAAATGAATAGGTATATCATACTTCTTCTTCAATATTATTTATATACTCTAATAGGTAAAGATACTATTCATTAGGGTATATAAATATTCATAAGGGTATGTAACTATTCATAATGGTTGGTTATTATTCACCAAAAATTATGTTTTTCTTATGGGACTCCAAAAATATTATTGACCGCAATCGTGTATGTCAGATTATTTAATTTCACATCACAGAAGTGACAAAGTAATGTTTAAGGGTCACATAGCACATAATAGTTCACTATGTTGTGATTTCATGTGATTATGACATATTTATAAGAATTTAATTTCCATTAATGAAATATTTTGTCATTACATTCTCCCCTCCTTACAAAATTGGCATCCTTGAAATTCAGAAAATTGTTACAAAAAATGATTCATGTTTGTCTTAAACATATTATTCTCTAGCTCACATGTTGCATCCACCACATTATGGTTCCTCCAAAGATCCTTTATCAGTCGTATCATTTTATTTTCAATACTTGTTCTCTTATATCATGAATCTTGATTTTCTCTTCACAATAAGTCATATCATGCTCAAGTTCCATTTTTTCATAGATAAGTACATGTGTTGTGTCTGACATGTATTTATTTTATATTGATACGTGGAATACATTGTAAAATTTGAAGAGACTTGGAGGAATTTCCAAACAGTAAGCTACGGTTCCTATTCGATCTAGAAATTCAAAAGGACTGATTTACCTAGGACTTAATTTTCCTTTCTTGTTTAATCGTAAACTACCCTTCCATGAATATAACTCTATGAAAATGTGATATCCTTATTGAAATTCCAAATCCCATATTTTTTTATCCACACATCACATTGGTCTACATTGACCTGTTAAGATATTGGTTTGGAAAATCTTCACTTTTTCTGTTTTTTCCATAACATGTTATCGGCCTACGTTCTTTCATTCACAAACACCATCGCAGAAAGTTGGTGTATGACATCTCATTTCATATAAAACATCATATGGTTCCATCTGAATACATGAATAGAATATATTGTTATAGGAAAATTTTAAGGGAGGTAAATAATGATCCCACCTTCATTGAAAATATATTGAACTTGACCTCAACATGTCTTCCAAAGCATTTGTAGTCCATTTTGATTGTCCCTCAGTTCGTGGGTGGTAGTTAGTGCTCAAATGATGATCAGTATCTAGTTCTTTATGAACAATTTTCCTAAAATGGGATGTAAATCATGGATCATGATCACAAAAAATTGATTAGGTTACACAATTATGTCTTACAACATCATCAACATATAGTCCTCTTAAACATTCAAGGGGTAAATCTTCTCTTATAGAAGAAAAAAGTGCTGATTTTGTAAGACGGTCAACAATGACCCATCTTGCATCATTCACTCAGGAAGTCTATGGTGGCGTCATGAAAAATTCCATTTTAATATCATTTTATTTCCACATTGTAATAGGAGGGGGTTTCATGTCTCCTCCGGGACGCAGTCTTCTAGCATTCACCTATTGACAAACCCAACATCTCGACACATAATCACCAATCTCCCACTTCATGTTTTCCCACCAAAAATTTCCTTTAGATATCAATAAATACTTGTGATACCATGGTTTATAAATAAATTAGACCTTTGAGGTTCATCCAATAGTAACCTCTTTTTCTCAGGAATAGCGGGAACAAAAATCCTATTTCTGAAGTTCAAAATGCTACCTTCTTATAAGAAGTCTACCAACTTCCCATCATTTATAGCTTTTATTTTCTTTTGAAACTCCTCATCATCAGCCTCAGAACATGTTATCCTCTATAGAAATTATGTTTTGGCAAAAATTTGAAAAATTAGAGATGTGTTACATTCCTTGATAATTCCCATATCCATCTTTATTAGAATCATGAACAAAGAATCACATTCAAATCTCATCTTGTTCAGAATTTTGTGGTCCTTTCTACTCAAAGAATCTACCAACTCATTTTCCTTCACTGGTAGGTAGTGTATTGTGAAATTGTAATACATTATTAGATCAATCCATCTCTTTTGACCCATGTTTATTTCTTTTTGTGATAATATATATTTCAAACTCTTATGAAGTGTATATATCCACATTTTTCCCTATAGAGGTAATGTCTCAAAATATTCATAGAAAATATTACTTCTCCTAGCTCCATATCATTAGTTGGATAGTTTTGATCTTGAATTTTTATCTACCAATATGCACATGCTATCACATTATCATTATTCATAAGGAAAAATCCAAATCATTTATTTGATGCATTGCTAAAGATAACACATACGTCATTCTCGGATGGTAGAGTCAGTATTGGGGTCATTCACTAATCTTCTCTTAAATATTTAAAATTTTTGTTCACATTCCATTTTCCATATGAACATAACCCATTTTCGTGTAAGCTTGGTAGTTGGGTTTGATAAATGGGCGAGGTTCTGAACAAAATGCTGATAATAACCTATTAAACCAACATAACTACATACCCCAGTTATGTTCATTGAAGTATTCCATTACTGCATAGACATTGTATTCATAGGATTTATAGATATTCCATCCTTAGAGACCTTGTGGCCCATAAAGGAAACTGATTGAATCCAAAAATTACACTTTCTAAACATCCCATATAATTCATTTCTTCTAAGAGTCTTTAGAACAGGATGGAAGTGATTTTCATGTTCTTCATATCTTTTAGTGTGTACCTGTATATCATCAATAAACACCACTAAAACGAAATCATTATTATCCTTGAAAACATCATTCATTAGATCCATTAAAATTGATCGTACTTTAGTTTTTCCAAAAGGCATTAATGTAAACTTGTAATTCCCTTACCTACTTCAGAATGTTGTTTCTGGAAAGTATTCCTTCCTCATATGGAATAGATGATATCGAGATCAAATATATATCATCGAAAAATTATTTTTTACATGAAGTTGATCAAATAAATCATAAACGCATGGTAAGGGAAACTTGTTCTTTATTATTACAGTTCTGATCTCCAAATAGTCAATTCAAAACCTCATAGACCCATCTTTCATCTTAACAAAAAGAACCAGGTATCCCAATGGTAAATTCCAATGGATAATAAATTTTTTCACTATATTCCTCAAGTTAATTAAATAGTTCCACTAACTACATAGTGGCCATTCTATATGTGGTCTTTGATGTGGTCCTTGAACAATGAATGAAGTCCATGGAAAACTCAATTTCTTGCTCTGGAGGATGTCCCAATAAATCATACAGATGGATATCAACATATTCTTTCACAGCAGGTATATCTTCTATTTTAGCATTATTTTCCTCACCCATATTCATTGAATTAAATTCCTCCTGAATAATTGAATTCTGTAGAGCTACTGGGAGTGGATCTAGATTAGAATTAGATGGAGGGGATTCTTCTCTAATGATGAGGGATTCTACACCATTCCTATAAAATTGTGACTTCCTTCTTCTTTAAATAGATCTTCACATCATAATTTGATAACAAATTCAAACCTATAATTATATCAAAATCAATCATTGGTATCAAGATAAGGTTAGAAACTAAATAAATTTTATGTCACATGAGGGGGACAGATCGACATGAATTTGTTGCAATGATACATCTACAAGGGGTTTTGACAAATAATCCCTTTATTAAATCAAATTGGACATGATTAATTTTATGGGAAAATGGGGAAGATATAAATGAATTAGACAATCCATAATCAACTAAAGAATTTGATAAGTTTGATGAAATGTTTAATATACATGCCACCACTTTTTTTGGAACATCAATATCAGCGGTTGTGATCGCATAATCTTGTCACTGCTCTTTTGTCTTTTTCTGTTGCATGTTTCCTTGATGCTTTATACAATAATCATCATAGTGTCCTATATCCTGACAATTATATCATTGAACATTAATGGATTCTTTATTTCCCTTTAAATCACCAGCAAGATGGCCTTTCTGTCCACATTTTTAGCATAATATTTTTCCTTTTAAGCACACACCAGGGTGTTTCTTTCCACAATTGTCACATGATGTAAATTAAAATCATACCTTCTTCCCTATTTCTATATTTCCTTTTCTAGAGTTTTCAGCAACCCTATTCTTATCTTATATTCCCTTAAATTTATAATACATACAAATTTCATATTTTTCCTTGATAGCGCATGAAAATATATCTTTATATGATGAGAAATTTAAGGAGACAAAATCACGATAGAAGAATGGTTACAGTCCATCATAAAATCGATCAATCTTGCTCCTCAAATTTCGTATGTAGTCTACATCATGCCTTTCTAACCATGTGAAGTTATCTTCATACTTTTCAACCTTATCATCTTCCTTTTTCGTAAAATTCAAAAAATTTATTTCTATATCTGGTCGTTGTTCATAAGGAAAGAATTTTTCTAGGAAGATTTCATTAATGTACCTCCATTACATCTCTTCTATAACTTCCTCCTTTGTGTTTTGGATTAACGACCACCGCTGATCTGCATCTCCTGGTAGATAAAAATCTCCCATGACAACCTTCTCTATTTTGTTACATCCCAATGAGAGAAATGGGTTATCTAGGGAACTTATCCACTCTTTAGAATCAAATGGGTTTGTAGTCTAATGGAATGATGGAGGTTGTTGTCGCATAAAGAGATCTAGTAAAGACCCTCAACATGGAGGATCTAGATTCTCTATATGGGTAAGGTTATTGTTTATAACCTATGTAAGTTGTCCTAGTATTGTTATAAGATGTTGTGATTAGTCGCTGCCCCAGAGCCTACAACATTATCTTACACTAGAGGGAAGTCATTACATGGTATACGAATGTTCATGTGGTTTTAATTTCATCCAAAAGATGACATTTATAGATAGTTTCATACACTAGATTAGGGTATGTATCCTTATATTCAATTAGAAAAATACTTATCATATATTGAAATTTTATGCATTGAAACCCCCATGATCACAAAAATGTATTCATTAAGAAAATTTACATTTCAATCGTTCAAAAACGCTTATAATGAAAATGTGAATTATCTTAAGAATATCCCATGGGAGTGTCAATACCAAAAGTGTAGAAATGCCCGTTTTCTTGTACCAGGATACCCCGGGTCAAGCCTGAAATTCCATATTTGGGCTTTCACTCCTAGTTATATTTATGCTAGAGCCACCTCAAATAATTAGTATCCTAACAGGGATATATTTTCTCGAAAGATCCATATAATGAACTCCTTACCCAAATATCGGGGGTTTCTTGTATTCTTATCCTTAATGACTAACATTGGGATTTGTTCCCTAATTAATGATTTCTAAATCTAGTTTCTTGGTTTTCTACTAATATTCCTTTGATACAAACTGTAAGGACCCGACCCCAGTTACCCAGATCTGGTGCCTAATATAATTACATTGGAATATAAACCAAGAATATGATTCCCGAAGGACCATGTAGATTAGTAGCTTTCAGAAAAAAAAATACATAAGTAAGTTACAATTTACATATTAAAAGAAAAACAACAACAATTTATTCTATTAGAAACATCCATTCCACCTAGATTAATCTTGCAATTAATTCATAATTTACTTCATTAAATCCTAGGAAAATGAAACATTGGAAAGGTGTGAGATCAAACCCTAAGTAAGAGTAAGAAATACAATGGAAGATAACAAAGAAAATAGATATGGTGAATAATTGAAAACACATGCCTTTAAAAATAAACCTGAACATAATATGGTTGGAATTTGAGCAGTGAAAATAATTCTATAATAAAACATAATCAAGGGTACTCTTCTTGTATAATAACTCCATGAACATTTAATTACTAGATTTATAATGGGGGAAGTGCATATGTCAGGAATTCTAAAAAATTTTGTCAACGCCTCGTCAATGTTTTCTAAAAATGATTTAGTCCTAGGCCAAAACCATATATCAAATTGGGAAAATCCTCGGCCATTTAAATGACTATTTGTCTCGTGAGACCTACCAATGCATCATGGGGCTATAGCGGGCCCCACCCAACATGTAATAAGGCCAATTAATTCTTTATATGAGTGGGGATAATAATAAAAAACATAATCATTCATATTGGACCTATCATATGAAATGCAACTAACTTTACCCAATTATAAAACATAAAACACTAACTATTCTGAGTAAAATTGTAATTGATTTTAGGATAGATAATCTAAAATATAATTAGTCATAAACCATTCAATAGAATATGGTATATTATATCATAAATTATTTTACCAAATAATACATAATGATCAACAAATTTTTTGAATCCGATGAAAATACTCTTATAAAATCATCAAGCAATTCTTGAGATAAATACTCTTTAATTTTGAAAAGAAGATTAATTTTGTAAAATTCATTGTATAAAACCACAATTTAAGTAATATAGTATTTTCATAACAAAATGAGTAATTTTATTAATATAATGGTTAAAAAATATATTATAGTGTTCCCTTGAAAATAGGTATGAATTTGACAAATTCCCTTGAATCAAGCTTGTATTTTGGAAACAATTGTGAATGTTTATTTTAAAATTTGTAACTATTATTAAAATAAGGAATGTTTATGGTTGTTAAACATAAATATAACACTTACATCGATTTTATGAGGATTACATAATAATATAAAATAATTATATCGATGTTATTAGACAATAAATGTAACCCGGATGAAAATGGAGGTTTGTGTGGGAAAACCCTTACCTTATGTCCAAATGTGTTCCCATCATGAACATAAGGTCCTGGAATATGAAATTATACAAATTAATAAATTAAATAAAATCCTATTAGAAACGTAATTGTTTTTTAATATTTATTTTCAGTTCATTTATTTCATTATTGACAAGTTATAATATCAAATTTTATCATTCTATAGTGTTCATTTTCTTGATTTTCATAATCGGTCCACCTGTTTTTATTTAATGGAGTTCATGAAGAATGGTTTCAAATATATATAATTGATTTTACATATTATTTTTAACATACATAATTGTTAATATTCATTTCATCATTTTTTTACATGGATAAAGGATGAATCATTAGATGGCAACCACTTCGATTATTTGGCTGTATTTGGATTATTATGAATTCGTTTTGACCTAAAAAAATAATATGTACATATACTGGTTCCTGATTAATAATTAGGTTCTAATAAATATATTACAGTTTGGTTAAACCATAATAATTGTTTCATGACCAGTAATGAAAGATAAATTGATAATCAAAACTTTGTCATACACAGAGGTTATAAATTTTAACCTCATGGACGTTGATTTTGTTTATAAAAATAAATGGGAGGGAGTAAAAATATTGACGATGTTTCATCAATTCACATTATATAATTCATGTATATATATGATAATAGAGTTATCATGGTCATTTGTATACCGCAGTTGGGGACAGGATAACCAAAGAAAATAAATATAAATAAAAGTAAATGAAAAAGAAGGGCACTTTACCTCTTGAAAAAACCTCCTTGAAAACCTCCTTAAGGGAATATATTTTCATCATTTGGAAAGACCAAGAGATTATTAAATTTGGGGAGTGACTTGGGAAGGGTAATTCAAGAAGAACATTGGGTAGAATCAAATATTATAGGAGTGAAGTGGAGAGGGAGTGAGGGGGGTGGGGGGGTTTATAGTGGAGCAGAAGAGGGTTTTGATAAATTTTTAATCATAATTTTATTAATTTCCCTCAATACAAGGAATAGGGATGAATAATTGACCAATAATAGTAATAAATGAATTTGATTTCGAAAAAAGTTGGATTACTTTACTTATGATGTCGTAAATAGTGTATTGAACTGATAATTTGTATATGTGATATTTTATCGTATTTCACTATTAATGAAAAATTCGAGTATTTCAGAAAAATACCAAAAATTCACCCTAACCATTTTTGAAGGTGTAGAAACCAATAATGAAGACCATTTTTCAAAAATAATTTTAAAAATATTATTAAATTAATATTTATTTAAAATCATAATTGAATCTAAAAACAACAAATTTAAAACAATTATTTACTTATTCTAATGCAAAGGTATATCGTACTTACACATGAATATTATTAATATACTATCATTGTTATGGTTACTATTCATTAGGGTATATCAGTATTCATAAGGGTATGTTAATATTCATAAGTGTTGGTTACTATTCATATAAATTTATGTTTTTCTTATCGGACTCCAAATAACAAACTGATCGCAATCTTGTATGTCATATTTTCTGAAATTCACATCATAGAAGTGAAAAACATATGTTTAAGGGTCACATAGAAATTATTAGATCATTATGTTGTGAATTCATGTGATTATGACATGTTTATAAGAATGTAATATTCATTGAAGAAATATTGAATTGATATAATTTTTATATGGGGTTATATAAATGAACTCTTCAACTATAAATAGTCATTATAAATCTAACAATATTTATTATATCAAGAAAATTTATTTATAATTTTATAGACATTATATAAATAATTTTAATTATGACACTGTGATGATGCAATAATTTCATCATTAATAAAGGATTCAAATAAATGATATTATAAATATTAAAATAAATTTAATATAGTTATTTTGATTTCAAAAAAGAGTTTTCTAGATGATATGGACATATTATATTTGAGTTAATTCCTTTAGTTCAAATGAATAAGGTTGTTATGAATTTATAAAAAGTCATGTATGAATAGTGTACAAAATTGACATAATTCAAAACTTAAAATATAACGTATTTTATTAAATGATATTAAATTTTATTAAATCAATGATTCATCCAAATTTTTATGAAAAGTCCCAATATTTCATAAAGGATTCTTTTGGAGGTTTATTGACCAGATATGGAAATTAAAATAACCCACAATGTGTAAATAACATGTTATCACGGTAAGAATAAAAAGGGTAAAATAAGGATTAAACAAAAAATATATAGATAAAAAATATTAATATAATTTTCAAAATTATTGTATGATGGGTATTCAACCCAAAATCATCGTATATTTGAAATAAATGTATTTGGGATCATTTGAAATCCTAAATCAATTTATTATAATGTAATATGCCATTATATTCCTTAGTGCCCCTCCTTCATCTTATAAAAGGAAACCACCTCTACCCATTTTATTACACCTCTCAAGAAACATGGATCAAACATCGTATACTCAAATAAGAACCAAATATCCATCTATTCCTCCTAGAATCCTTACCTTGGGCAGAGGTAAATTCAAGACATCCTTTAGGCTCAAATCTAAATATGTTACCCAATATAAAGGTAACATCGTCTCTCAAACTCTTTTCTTTTATTTTCACTCTCAAATCCCTATACTCTTATTATTCATTTTTACATGAAACCCAGTATACTCAATATAATATTATTTTTTATTATTAGGATTCAAACTACACTAACACACACCTCCATCTAATGGATACAAACATATTTTTGCTGTGTACGTCAAACTACTACACCAAGATATCATTATTGTTCAATTCTACCCTACCACATCTCATAGTGGCCGTTAAGATGGTACTGTATTTATATATGATATTATATTTTTTATATGATTCTGTAATTTTTATTTACAACATAGCATTATGCATTCCATGAGGTAAAAATTCAATAATTTCATTTGAGAAAGTGTGGACTACCACCCCCTCAACGTTATATGACTCGTTCAAGCAATACATGGAACATATAAAGGATGATGTAAATAAACCTATGACAGATAAATGAAATAAATATAATACTGGTATTAAAATATAAATTTATGTCATTTTATTCTTATTCTCAGAGTATGACAATGAAATAAAATTAGAGTTAATGTGTACGTATGGACTACCGTCTCCATGAACAGCGTATTTCATTTCATATCCCGAAATGTTAAAGGAAATTACAAATACATATATACTGGTTATATATATGATATTGGATAGGATGTATATTTTAATACATATAGAATTTATATCAAAACATGTTTATTTTAGACATAAGTACCGAATATTGAAAAAATGAATGATATTAACGTAAATAATTATGTAATTTTTATGATGTGGTAATAATTGATATAAAAGTAATAAAAATTTCAAAAAGGAACTCAATCAAGTAGAAGTTCACTTATGTATATTATTTAGGAAGAACAAGGAATATACATTATGTGTTAGATTCAAGGTAATGGACTTCATCAAAATCTCCATTAATTGAGGCATATTTTTATAATATACACATCCTTCATTTATATAGTGTATAATAAATCAATTATAATATTTTTATAAATATCATTTTAATAAACCTCAGATGAAATGTTTTTTACATATACAATGAAAACAACCTCTATTTCTCCATAATCATTATTTGATATTTGGCTCCCTCTATAATCCTTCATGTTTTTTAATGTAAAAGAAAACCCTTATAATGTTTTTGGATGTTTTGTTATTGAAAATGGTTTTTGAAATGGATTGAGTATTTCCATATCTTGAAATGATTAATTTTTAATGAAAATGAAATCTTATTACTGATATATTGATATTTTTAATATTTTTTTGTTATGATTATATAATAGCACATAGACATTTGATTGGTGGTTACATGATAAACTAATGATGGGTTGTTACATGATAAAAAAGGATAAGTGGTTCCATCATAATAAAATGATGCGTGGTTACGTTATAACCTCCAATGAAATGGTTATAGATGTCGGGTGTGTTGAAATTCCAATTAGTGATATGTGTGGATGCTGGTCATATGGTTATTCCATTTATGTATGTTAATGACCAAAGTTACCATTATAAGAAATATGTTTCTTTATATGGGTTCTCATGTAATATTTTGGTAACCAGAAGGTTTCCCAAAAAACTTATATTCATTGAAGTATATCTACTATTACATAGTGGTGAAAATTATACATATGATTAAGTATTATATGCTTTCATGTTATACAATGACTAACTGTTTTATTTCCTTATGTAACCCTTACTAAGAATTTTATACTCATCCCATTATTTAAAATTTGTTTCACAAGGCATAAGGAAGAATAGTTCCATATATGGGATCCAGGATAAGTTATGCTATTAAAACATGAAATTATCCCATGTTTTATTTTAAAGTGTTTTTGTTCTATGAAAAAATGAAGAATGAGTAGAAGTGTATGCTTTTTATATTCATGTTTTTATGTGAAACTTATAACCTAATTCTCCCAAATTATAAAACTAAAATGATCCTTTATGTGAATTAAAAGTCTAATTATTGACATAAATCAAGATTTTTTAATGTTAAAGATAATTCCTTATAGTTGGCATCAGAGATCAGCTTAGATAACATTTGGAGTGAATATTTCTAATAAAATATCCTAAAATATTTTTACATTTTTTTCAAATTGAAATGATATTTCATTTTAATATTATAAAATTTCATTGTTTAATAAATGTTTTTTAGAATGGTTTTCAGTAATGGAAATAATGTAGTTGCGCTGGGAGGGAACACAGTTGGAAATAACCATATAAATCAACATCTTGAGATGGTTAGAAACAAAACTAAACAATTTTTTATAGTAATGGATTAGTTGACTCAGACAATAAATAGTGGTGGTGACCATGAATGAGATAAACTAGAACAACCAAAGAGGCATATGTCAATCGTAGAGATTTTCAAGGGGAAACATCCCCCATCATTCATAGGATTATCTGACCCTATGGTAGATGAATGGTGGATTAAAGCATTGGAAAGGATTTTAGATGTAATTGGTTTTTTAGATAATCAAAAGGATATTCTTGTTATTTATTATATTGATGGTGAAGATGATCAGTGGGAGTCAATGATTAAAAATATTAGAGGAATTGAAGATATTGATGCCATGGAATAGGATGTATTTAAGAATATATTACTTGAGAAATATTTTCCTTAGGATTTTTGGCACATTATTGAAAAGAAAATCATGGAATTTTGATAAAAGGGGGAATATTAGGTGGATTCATATGATGAAAATTTCACCCATTTATGAAGGTACATCCCAAATTTTATCCTGGATATTGACAGTAAGATAAATTGATTTTATATAGGATTGAATATTAAATATCGAAGTATGTTATATTATAGTGATTTCAAAAGTGATGAGAAACATTATTGATGTTCTGAGAAGATTGAAATAGAGAATTTGGAAGAGCAAGTGTTCCATGAGAGACAAAAAAGAAGCAGTCCAGTTGAGAGTAAATTTTAAATAATTCATCAAATAAGCCCCAAGGATTTAAAAATAAATTTACAACATGTGAGAAGTGTGGTAAAAATAAACCTAGAAAATATCTCTCAATGTCTGATATGTTCTTTTGATGTGGTATGACTGGTTATATTACGCGTAACTATAAATAAGATGATCAGATATGCAATGAAAAATTAGCAGTAAGATGCTTTAGGTGCAATGAGTTAGGACATAATGTCAATATGTGTCTAAAGATGACTTCCAAGTGTGGAAACTAGCATGATCAAAAGAATAAGGGAATGTAAAAATCATTTTCAACTACTATTATTTTTGTGGAACCATAAAATTATCTAGCGATAGGTGTGGTATATATTTTTTTAAAATATACCAATACTCTATTTGACTCTGCATCTTTACATTCATTCATTTCTGATAGCTTTTCAAGTAAATCAGATATGGAACCTCATAAAAGTGATCTATGACTATTGGTAAAATAATTGGGTGGAAATATTAAAGAATCCAAGATATATAGGAATATTCGTATTATCATAAGTGGGATAGTCATTCGTGCAAATCTTTTTGAACTTTCCATAGTGGAATTTGATATCATTTTGGGTATGGATTGGCTTACAGTTTGTCATGATAAAATAGATTGTAAAACTAAGAACGTTTTAGTCAATGATTTAATACATTTGAGAACATATCATGTATCTCAATGATTGATTAAATATGGTAGTGAATGTTATTTGAATCATGTTGTAGAAAGGAACGAAACCTTTTTTTGTGACATTCTATTAATGAATTAAATCATAGATGGGTTCCTGATGAATTTCTTAGTATAGTTCCCAATCTGGTGGTTGAATTTACAAATTATTTAGTTCCTAATAAAAACCCTATTTATAAACCCCCTTATCGAATAACTTAAGCTGAACTGGAATATTTAAAAGATCAGTTTCTAGAAATACTTGATAAAGGTTTCATTCAACCTTGTATATCACCATAGGGTGCTCCAATTTTATTTGTGAAAGGGAAAGATGGTTCTAGGAGAATATGTTCTAATTACAGAGCCTTGAATAACATCACTATTGATAACAAGTATCAATTTCCTCATATCGATGATTTTTTAATCATCTCCTAGGAGCTCAGTACTTTTCGAAGATCGAATTGAGGTTTGGGTACCATCGTCTGAAGGTGAAGGTGATGGAGGATGATATTCCAATGAAATATTTATGAAGGAGATTTGGAATTATGAGTTTTTAGTTATTCTCATTGGGTTCTCTAATGCACATTATGTATTTATGAATCTCATGAATGGGGTATTTCATCAATTACTGGAACAATTTGTGGTTATTTTTTTAGATGATATATTGGTATATTCTTAAAGTCGATAGGAACATGAAAGTCAATGATCTTTTTTTTTGAAAACCATAAAAGAAATTAAAATATATGGAATGCTTAGTAAAACTGAATTTTGGTTGCAAAAAATTTCATTCATTGGTCACATTTTTTCTAAAGATGGCATAACTGTTGACCCTATAAAAACATATGTAGTTAGAGAGTGGCTAATATCTTTCAATATCACATATATTCTTAGTTTTCTTTGTTAAGAATGTTATTACCAATTTTTCATTGGAATCATTTATCTATTATATATCCCCCTAAATAAGATAAAATTTAAAAAAGTAAAGTTAATCTTGAAAAAAAATTGATGATTTATTTCAAGAAGTAAAAAGAAGACTGGTAAATGCTCCAGTATTGGCCGTACCTTCTTGGAATGGTGAATTGATATCTATAGTGATGCATCAGTTAAAGGAAATGGTTATGTCCTAATGTAAAATTATCATATAATATATTATACTTCACGTCAGTTGAATCCTCATGAGCTAAATTATCCTACACATGATTAAGAATTATCTCCTATTGTTTTTGCAATAATCATTTTTTGGCATCATTTTTTTGGCATAATGTGTGAAATATGTACTGATCACAAAATTTTGAAAAATACATTCACATAGATTGGATTAAACATGAGACATTGGAGGTGGCTAGAATTAATTAATTATTATTATTGCATGATCCATTACCATTCGGAAAAGGAAAATAAAGTGGATGACACTTTGAGTCGAAAGAGTAAGGAAACATTAACCATGATAAGTTAAGAATGAGATACTTTGGTTTCTGATTTGATGATTTTGGGATTGGAAGATGTTGGTGCTGGTAATTGCTATGTTTTTTTGGTGGTAGTGAAATCTTCTCTATCAGACAGAATTATGATAGTGCATAAATAAGATAGTGATATGAATAAAATGGGAGAATTGGTTCAAAATGGTATGTTACCTGAATTTAACATTGATAATGACTGTGTTTTGAGGATTGTAAAGTGATTATGTGTTCATTGTTTTTCACAATTGATGAAAGAGATGTTGTATGAAGCTCATATTTCTCTATTTAAATTTCAACCTGGTGGTACTAAGATATATAGAGATCATTAAGAGTATTTATATTGGGATGGAATAAAAAGTGATATTTCTAAATTTACTAGTCCATGTTTGATTTGTTATTTTGTTAAGATAGAGTCGTAGTTACTAAAAGGGATGCTTCATCCTTTTCCAGTTACAGGGTGGATATTGGAAAATGTATACACGGATTTCATGGTCGGGTTACCAAAAAAACCTCGAGCTAACAATGAAATTTGTGTTATTACTGATAAATTGACTAACTCTGATCATTTTCTTCTAATTAGATATAACAAATCTATAGATCATATTATTGATTATAAGTTAAAGATATAGTTAGGTTACATGGAGTCCCCCTCTCCATTGAATATGATTGTTATCCCAGGTTCACATATAAATTTTTCTGAGTCCATTAGAAGACCTATGGAAATGAATTAATGTTGAGTACAATGTTTCATCCTCAGTCAGATAGGAAGTCAGGACAAAAAATTTAGACCATGAATGATATTCTATGTTCTTGTTCACTGTATTACTAGGGATGTCGGGATAAATATCTTTTGTTGGTTGAGTTTCATTATAATAATAGTTTTCATTCCATTAAATAGATGACACCATTTGAAACATTATATGGAATGTGGATTCTAACTTATGCTTTTTTGGATGAAGTATGAGAATGAAAGTTGATGGGACCAGAATAGATAGATCATATGGTAGTCTATGTTAATTGATTTAGAACAATATAAAGACAAAACTGAGTAGGAAAAGAGTATTGTAGATAACTAGAGGAAGGATTTTTATTTCATGGTATGTGATAGGGTCTTTCTCATAGTTTCTCCGTGGAAAAGTGTGCTTCATTTTGTTGAAAAGGTATATGCGAGTTAGAGGATCATTGAACCCTATAAATTACTGGATAAAGTTGGGTCAGTTTACTACAAGGTATATTTAACTAAATGGTTATTCTATGTAGACAATGATCTTCATGTATCAATGTTGAGAATGTATATTCCAGATCCATCTCATGTTTTTTTGTCCATAGGTAGTTCAGTGGGAAGATATTATTTCTTATGAGGAATATCCAGTACATATTCTAGACCATAGAGAGAATGTATTGCAGAATAAGGCGATTAATTAGGAAATGGTTCTTTTCAAAAACATTCTTGCTGAAGAGGAAATGTGTAAATCTGAAAATGATATGAGGGAGGAATACCATCACCTATTTGATAAATAATTAAATTATGGGGATACAATTACCAAAAGGGATGAATGATGATGCATCATATGTATTTGTAGAATAACTCTTTTCATATTTATTAATATTTATGAAGAAGATATTAATTTTATGTTAAATAGGACACTTTGTACGATATCATACTCAACACACAACAATTGGTTTCTTTTAAATCTTACCTTGTACACAATGTTGAGTTATACTAAACAATAATACAAGGATAATATTATTATATAAAATGTTACATAACTACTTGCTGTCATAATAGTGAAAATGAACATAACTGACTAAAATATGATTTTACATGTATGTTAAAATTATTAACATTTATCTAATAAATTTAAGAGGCTTATAACGAGAATGAATCAAATTCAAAGCATAAAATACTATAATATTTTTAAATGGTCGGTTTACCAACTTTTGATGAAGATTCATTTTTAAATATTATTTTCCCAATTTTATATTTCAAATTTGAAGAAATAATTTTTTTTAAAATAATAACATTAAAATTTACTTTGATTAATATTTTTTAATTTTTATGAAAAAATTCAATTTATTTGAATAGTAAATAATATTGTATTTTAATACAAAACTACCTTTTAATATAATTTATTTATATAGATATATTATTCAATTAATTTTTTTAAGGGTAAATGGATTATTTTATTATCAACAAATAAAATTTTGGTCATTTTATTAAATTTCACATTGAAATTGGACATAAAAACATGTCAATCTTTTGATAGTACTTATTTCTTAAAATTCGATGTTATGGTTTTGACAATGGGTACTGATTTGAAAATAATTTATGCCAATTATGTGACTGGAATTCGAAAATATAGATTCAATATTTGGAATCAGGAGGAATAAATTGGGTAAATAATTACCTTTTATTTTTAGAAATTATGAATGGTAACATCAGTAATTAATTTATTTTCCATAGTTAAAGTGTAAATATATAAAATAAGGCTATAAAATAATATTATAATCATATTAAAGTACCCTAAAACTTCTCATCCAATTTAAAAAGATATTTCTAACCATGGGAATACATGGATCGATTTTGTCACCTCGTGGATCCACTTGGGTGTGATAATGACATGTTATATTAATTAATTTAATGAAAATAGAAAAATAAAATAAACATGTATCTTTTACTAAAACAATTATTATATGGGGTTATATAAATAAAAACTTCAACTATAATTAGTCATTAAGAACTAAAAAAATTCCCTATATCATCATAATTTATTTTTAATTTTTAGAAATTAAATAAATAAATTTAATTATGACACAATGATGGTGAAGTGATTGCATTATTAAAAAGAGATTCAGATAAATGATAATATCAATGTTAAAATAAATGTAATTTAGTTATTTTATGACATCATTGAATTTGATGGATTTTATTGACATATAAGATTTTTGTTAATTCCTTTGGTTTGATGGAATCATATATTTAGTAATTTATAAAAGTCAGGTTTGTATAGTGTCCGAAATTGACATAATTAATAACATAAAATATAAAAATGTTTTCTAAACGATCATAAATTCCTCAAAATCAATGATTTATATTAATTTATAATAAATGTTTAAATACATCATAAATTTGTTTTTGGGGGTTCATTGATATGATATGGTAACTAAATTAACCCAGAATCTGTAAATAACATGTTATTACAGTAACATTAAAAAGGGTTAAATAAGGGTAAAACAAAAAATAAAAGGACAAAGAAATATTCAATACATGTATAAAAATAATTTTGTGATGTTTATTCTAACAGAAATCATCGTATAGTTTAAATAAATGTCATTAGTACCATTTGAAACAGAAAATTAATTTATAATAATGTAATATTTCAAGATATTCCTAAAGTGCCCCTCTTTCCTCATATAAATAGACACCACATCTACCCATTTAAACAAAATACTTAATCCACTTGTCTCAACCAAATTCTAATCAATTAATCTCTCAATTTTCATCCCATCCTCCTAGAATCATTACCATGGGCACAAAGAAATACAATAATTCATATAGTCTCAAATCAAAAGAAGTTATCTGATCCATAGGTAACGTATTATCTCAAGTTGTTTTAGTTTATTTCCCTTCTCCACTCCCTATTCTATTCTTATTGATCATTTAAATAAGAAAACCTATATCCTCAAAAAAATTTGGTGTTTCTATGATAATTATCCAAACTACACTTACACACACCTTCATTTAATGGATATGACGCTATTGTTTTTGTGAATGGAGAACTACTGCCTCACGAAATGATGATTGTTCAATTCTCCTCTACCATCTCTCATGGTGGACATTATGCTATCACTGTATTTATATATGACATTATATTTTCTCCATTATTCTGTAATTTTTAATTTCAACATACATTTATTATTTCAATGATGTGTAAATATGATAATTTCATTTGAGAAAGTGTGGACTACCACCTCTCAAAGTGATATGACTCAATCACGATATACATTGAACATATAAAGTATTGTTTTATTAAATCTAAGAGTCATACATGACATAAATATAATACTGGTAATACAATATACATTTATATCATTTTATTATTATTCTCTATGTATGAAAATGAAATTAATGTAGTGTTCATGCGTCGTATGACATAATGTCTCCAAGAATGGTTAATTTCATTTCATATCTACAAATGTTGGGGACTATTATAAATATACTATTACTTGATATATGGGATATTGTAGATGATTTAGTTTTTTCTACATTTTTAGTTTATATCAAAATAAGTTCATTTTAGACTCATGTACTGAATATCGACAAAAGGACCGATATTAACATAAATAATTAGGTAATTTTTATCACATGGTAATTAGTTATATAAAAGAAATAATAAACTTCAAAAACGTTATAATGAATTTTTGAAATTAACTTAAGATTGTTATTTATGAAGAATAAGGAACATACTAACGAGTCCGACTCATGGTAAAGGACATCATCTCAATCTTCGTTCATTGAGTCATATTATGAAAATATAGACCTTCTTCTTTTATAGGGTGAGTAATAAAACCCTATGACTTTTAATTTAATACAAGTGGAATTTTTTTATAAGAAGTGTTTTAATAAATGACAAAATGAATGATTTTAATATATGCAGCGCCAATGACCTCTCTTCTATTGTAATCATTGTTTGATATTGGATTACTTTATAAGATATAATATTTTAAAAAGAAAATGAATTTATTTTATTCACTTTTTTTGTGTTTTGGTATTGAAAATGATTTTTGAAATAGATTGAGTGTTTCAAAATCATGAAATGATTTCTTGTGACTATAATAAAAATTTTATTAGTGAAATGTTGAAATTT
The DNA here is from genome assembly GCA_963277665.1 of Viscum album. NCBI lineage: Eukaryota > Viridiplantae > Streptophyta > Magnoliopsida > Santalales > Viscaceae > Viscum > Viscum album. The sequence goes on from OY728138.1 coordinate 158,956,799, forward strand.
CCAAAATTTTATGTGTTATGATAATATACTATTACTAGGACATTTGATGGGTGGTTATATGATAAACTAATTATGGGTGGTTCTGTTATAAACCATTTATGGGTGTTTATGTTATAACCTACAATGCATTGGGTATGGATGTCATGAGAATGACTATTACATTTATTGATATGTGTGGAAGTCGAGCATATAGTTATTCCATATACATATGTTTATGTACCATGTTACTTTTATATGATATATGTTTCTTTATATTGGATTTATGGAAATATAATGGTTACAAAAAGGGAATTTAATGATCTTATATTCAGTGAATTATATTTACAACTTCTTAGAGGTGAAAAGTATTACATATGATATTGTATTCATGGTTTTCAGGTTATCCCATGTTTAATCGTTTTCATTCATTGTGTATTTCTTACCTATATTTTTAGGCTCATCCAATATTTCGAAAAGTGTTTCATAGGACATAATCAATAATAGAGTCATTTATGTGATCAAGGAAAAGTTATGTTGTTAAAACTAGAAATGATGTCATATTTCATTTTAATGAGTTTTTTATGATAAAAAATCATAGTGATTATATGTGTCTACATGTAACATTGATGTTATTATGTATATTTTATGACATAATTCATTAATGATATAAACCTGAGAGGATCCTCAATAAGAATATAAAGTCAAATTATTGACATAACTCAATATTATATAAGATTCATGGTTGGGGACTTATAATATTTTACGTTTAAAAAGGTTATTTATTGGGGCATAAAGTAGGATACATATAGTTGTTGCACAGTTAGTAGTATCCATGCACTAGGTCAGTGAATATTGTGAACCAACTCTATGAAAATCATATGTTTCGGAAAGTTTTACTTTTAGTGCCACGTGTGTGAGCCCACATGCATGAAACCCTTCCAAGATAAAAGTGTGACAATGATAGTGGCAAATTCAAGGAATTATTGATAGTTTTATGGGTGTGGGTCCCCTCTAGGTAAACTATGTGGCCTCTTTTCCTATCGGAAAGTGGTTTTTGATGGTTATGACATGATTTGGAAAACATTGCAGCAAACTCGTATGACCTGCCAGAAATTAATTTTATTAAATCAAAAAACGTCCCCTCCATATTTTTGACTCCAAACCCATAATATTACCCCATTTTACCCCCAATACCCTAATCAAACCTACCTATAATCCTCTAAAACAACGGGATTAAAAAAATTTAAATTTGGTGTAGGATCTTCTTGGAAACATCATGTAAGACTCTTTTATCCTCTCATGTTACCTATTTTTTCGTTTCTCTATTAATTGTTGTGTTCTCCTATCACCATTACGTTTTTTGACCTATGTTGAGTTCAATATATTTTCATTGGTTTAAATATCACTTTTTTGTGTTATTTCTTCTTTATGGCCTCTTTCTGTGTGACTTGTGGTTTCTATCTGGTTCCATGTGATTTCAATCCTATCGTAGGTGGTTCCATGCCTTGAAATTAATTCTTGTTTTTATTATTATTTCATTATTTTCCAAATTTTTTATTTAAATTTTTTGGTGGTTTGAAATGTGTTTCAAATTTTTTTTGTGTGTAAAAATTATTGAATGATCAATTTCCAATTTAAATGGTTGTTTGTCAATTGTGTTTCAAATTATTATAAATTTTCTTTTATTAATGGGACTTCAATTAGTATGAATATTAGTTATAGAACATAGGAAACCATGGTATCTCAGTTGGTTTCTATGTTATCTTATTCAATTTAGGATAACTAGGAAATGACTCGAGAAACCAAGAACATTCACTACACAATAGTAACTAATCAATGGATGATTACATGGAGACTTATTGAACATTGGATATGGCCTCCCTAGAGGATTATCTATGAGAACATTCTATATGGTCTGATCACTAAGTGCAAGGATCATAAGGCTCTAAAAACCCACCTACTGAGGGAGTCTCCTGTGGTTCTGTAGTTTTTTTTGGACAATAAAAAATTACATTTTCATTGTTTGGCAATTTTTTATATAAAACAAGTCTTCAATTCAATGTTTTTAAAATTAATTGTTTTCAAAACTATAATTCTATATTTTCAGTTAATGTAATTATATATAATATTCTAGATGAATCGTAGGGGTAAATTTCACTCACACCCTACAGAAACCCTCAAGAGTATATTAATATTGTTTTTCTGTCTATGGTAACAAAAAGGCCTTCATTAGTGCTGATTGTAGTTCTATGTCCTTTAAGATCCTTTTCGGTACGGTGTTTGTGGTGGTGGAATATGGGGTCTATATATATGTTAAATAGATGATTTAAAGGTCAAATTAGTCCCCTCCATTTTTTGGTTTGTTAATCTGAATGTTAGACATTAAACTAATTCTTTTACTGTTTCCTTCTGATATTTTTTACTATAGATGTTGGTTATGATTTAATGTATTTTTTTCTTCTTGTGATTAAATAATTCATGGTATAAACCATTAAAAAGGGGTTAAATTATTCTTATTATGTTTATTCAAACATATATGGATCATGAACGCCATTTAGATCCTGCCAATGGTTGGTCTAAGTGTTGATTTGCAGTTAAACATTGTTGGTTCATGAAAAAATGGTATCAGAGTAGGATTTTTATTTTCAATGGGTCATGATATTTTGGAGAGTCTGGATAGACCGAAGCTTCAGCCATTTGGGATTGAGGTTCTATGTTTTGTGGGGTTTATTTCCAAAACACCTTGTGAATGGTTGTGGGTTACCATGGTATCTCCAAATTTTTTTAGCTCCCCATCCAAATGAGATTCAAGAGATCTATACTGAATAGGTACACTAATATGGGATATAGTGGTTTAATCTGTCTATTTTGTTCATTATAGGTTTATATTGATTTTTATGGATGTTTAAATCATGTTACATTATAAACCCGTTAAAGGTAATGTATTAATGATTACATGACATATTAAATATTTTTTTACAATTCCTCCCCAAATACGTCCCATGAAACCAAGAGAAGAATACATAGAGAAGTTTACCTCACAAGTTGATAAAATATTTGTGGATGTAGTGGTTCGAGTAGGTTGAGATTTGGTGCAGAGAGATGGATTTTGTCCTACTCATCATATGAAACCAAAAAAGGTTCCAAAAATGCATAAATCTCAGTAGTTCCAAAAGAAAAATTTCCTTCGATATAAGGTATAATAGAACCCTAGAATGTCGTTGGTCGGGTGGAAAATATTAAGAGGGTGTTCAGGTTTCGTGAGAATCCATAACTAGTAATCTTGTAATATGATTCATTAATTTTGTAAGTCCCTAGTCGTATGTTGTGGGACACAATTTTCCATGTTAGAAAAAATGATAAAATGGGACAGAAATAATTCATGGTTTCATTCAATGAGTACTATTTCTCAGAAACCATACCCTTTTTATGTCCGTTGAGTTTTTGGATCTCTATTAGGGAGATTTGACTATGTTGGAATATTCCAACCATTTTTTAAAACACTTCCATTTTACACCCATTGTTTTTTATAATATGAAGTCAATAGGTAAATGTTTAGAAATGGGGTTGCATCCAAAGATCTTATCTCAGTTCTTCGTATACATGCTACAGACTAATGTTCAGGTACTGGATATATATCTGATGTTAGAAATAGAACAATAAATTATGTCTCATTCCTCTATAGTGACACCACCTATTGGATATGGAATTAGTGACATGTATCATAAGATAATGAAACATGAATATATTGATAATAAGGGATGAGAAAGATCTTATAATCCATCCCTAAAACCCTCATCTTTAAAAATTGGTGGGTGGTCAATCATTTTTCATTACTGTGGAACCCTTGGACACGTATGAATATCTTGTTCAACTCCACCAACATGATTTCACTAGTGTGTACATATGGGTTAAATATTGTGGATATATAGAAATGAACTCCAATCAAATGTTTTTTTTGTTTCCAAAGCCTCTAGGGAGATGAAGACATGATTAGAACCATCCCAAACTATGGGTTCTCAGTTTGGTGTTTATGGTGGAAGGGAGGGATCTACACCAGGGTAGATTCATATTAAGGATTACCTAAAAGTTATTAGTTACTATATGGATGATATAGAGATGATGAACCTTCATTTTATGGATCAACAACTGATTGAATTAGATGAAAGACCTGTAAATGGTCGAGGTTATACTATTATTGGATTATTCATTGTTTTTTAATTATCCATATTGTTTCTAATTCATTTATTTAAACTTCCCATTTTGAACTATGAAAATTATTATCCGATATTATTCATTATGCCATGGAGTCGGTTAAAAAACATTATAATAAGTGGTAAAGGGGTTTTATTTGTCCGTCTTGCTCTCTTACACTGATAGATGATGAATTAAAATGTAGCTTCATGTTAGTGGGTATGTATATTTTTGATATTATCCTAGGCATCAATTGGACTGTTTATTTCAAGGTTCACAATTATTGATACCATTTGTGAGTATCCTTCATGGAACATGATGTGATTACTATGGTATTTCATGTTTAATATGATCCCTATTTATGGTGAGATGGACCTCCACTTCTTGAGTTAGGAAGATTTGTTGTCATGGTCATTCTCCTATGTTGGAGGGTGATAGTATATGCTTTGAGACTGGGTTACCTCTTGTCTTATATGACTTTCTATTGTAAGTCATTTGTTTCCTATGGAATGAGATATTGAGTGTACAATGGGTATAGAATTGGGAACACAACCAATATCCTTTTATTCTTATCATATTCCACCCATTGAGATGATGGAATTAATGATTCACATGGATGATTGTGAATCCAATGGATTCAATCTCTTAGTATTTTGAACATATTACCCCATAGTGTTGGTTTTTTAATATATTAATAGATACCTCTAGTTGAACATTTATTACTTGAAGTTGAACATGGTCATAATAATGAATAAATATCCCATTACCTTCACTGATGGAAACCACGATAAACATGAGAGGGAATGGACATTTTCTATGATTTACCATTGCTCTATTTAAGATTAATTCAGCTTTAGGGAAATAATAATTCCTAAGATAGCCATATGATTGTGGTATGGACACTCTGAGTATTTTTCATGTCATTCTAGTTAAAAAATGTTCTGATAGTGTTCATTACACTAATAAATTGGTAATTCTATCATTACCACGAATCTTTTGATATTGTAATTGTGAATGAGATCCTTGTATAATATGTGATTGAAGAGGTTCATGGGAAGCACCTAAAGATCGTCTGTCTAACAATTTATAATCATTATTGTCATGATAATCTCTCTATGATCACTTTTTATATTTGCGGAGTTATGCTTCTTGGCCATGGGATATCAGAACATGGTGTTTCTGTGGAACTTTATAAAATTATTGAAGGGATTTCATTAGTTAAACAATGAATTGACTTCATGATCAAGAGACTATTAGAATTATAAGGATATTATAGATTCCTAGTCAGATAATTATATCAGGTTTCTTTTCCCATGACAAAACATACTCAAAAGTGTGTATTATTTGAGTAGATCCCATAATTATAGGAATTGTTTGTAGAACTCATGAATCCATTGACCACAAACCATTTTTTATTCTACCATAATTCTGGAAGGGATTCATAGTCTACTCTGATGCTTCAATAATAGTTATTAGGTGTTTTTTTTATGACAGATGATCATTTGGTGGAATTAGTCCCTCACAATCCTCACCCACCTGAAAGGAATTATCAAAATCATATCCTCAAACTAATAGTAGTGTTGTATGCCATGAATACATGGAGTCATTATATATCTGGGAAAAAATTTATTGTTTACTCAATTCATAATAGTTTTTACTACATAATATCCCAATATTACTAGAATATGATGTATATCTGATTGGTTGAGTACCTTCTAGGGTTCGATGTTTATATTTTCTAGACCATAGGGAAATGGACTGTGGTTGCAGATTCCTTATAGATGAAAATTTTCTTTCTATATGAGAAAGTGTCTACTAAAAATGGAAAATGATGGGAATTTTTATCGCAAAGGACATTGAAAAGAATGTGTATAATGGAGGAAGTATCTTAAATAGTATAAAGTTATAACCATTACATATGGATCCAATTTTAGAATACAAATTTAGTGCTTAAATGATTAAAAACTCTGTGTAGTTTATAAATGTCACATAGGTTCCCAACATGTGGTTTTTTTCTTATGAGTTAATTCTTTATTTCTTGTGTCATTTCATGTTTCCCTAATCATTAAATAAGGTGGTGATGTTGGATAGACACCAGTGTTAGTGGGTTTTTTTTCAAGGACCAGCATGATGTTTTATGAAATGATTTTCGAATTCTGGTGGCCATGTTTGAGGTGTGATATAGCTATCTTCATATTACATTGTTATACATTTCAATGGATTAAATATGAGTACTATTGGGCCTAATGTTTTGATCAACCACACCACATTTCTACTAGATGTGATATAGGGTCACCATTGACTTTATTATTGATTTTCCTTATACAACATGGTGATGGAACACCATTTGAGTGGTTTTTGTCCATCTGAATAAATTTACCCATTTCCATTTGATCATGGATTCGAGCAAGGTGGATTAGTTGGACCAGTTTTATGTTATAGAGACTATGAGGATTCATGGTGTTTTACCAGCTATCATGTCAGATGAGGACCCTCTCTTTACATATCATGTATGGGAAGAATGTCAGAATCCAATGGGATATATATTCAAAATTAGTATAGTAATTTATCCTTAAATGGATGGGTATAAGGAGTGGGAATTTTATTTGGCGGATATGATCCATGCATGTGTTATATATTTAAAACTACCATTGGATAATAATTTTGGATATGTGGAATTTATAAATAATAATTTATTCAAATAATTACTTAAAATAGCTTCCTTTGGGGTACTTAATGGTCGAACATGTTTATTTCCTCAAAAATTGATGGATGTGTGTTATAATTATTTACATGGATGAAGGCTTTTGAAGAAAAATCAGATAATTTTATAATAATTTTGATGAAGTAGTTGGCATCATAGAGACACCATAACATCAATGACGATCATCAGCATTGAGCCTTGGAATTTATTGTGAGATAATAGATCATTCTAAAGTTGGATCCTTGTTTGGGTGACCATCATCATGGTATAGAGTTTAAATATTACACAGGGGTAAGCCAGACCATTTAGGATTACCGTATGAATTACAAGGTGGAATTACAGTAATCATTTCTATTTTTATTGATCATTATGCAAAAAAATTTCTTTGTCTAAAAATTAATAATGAATAACCTGGACCCATATCACCTGATGAAATTAGATGAGTTGATTCTTAATTGAATAGTATACAATTAAAAAATAGATTCATATATTTGATTCCCAAAATAAAGTGCATTGGATGAAATACATATCTTTGGATCAAGTTTTTCTGATGCAAAATAACAATAAGAATGAGGAATGGAAATGGAAATCATTGGTTCCAGAGAAGTACCCTAAATTATTATTTTATTAATGTTTTATTTGAATTTATAATGGAATAATGTTTTCATGGTGGGAATAATTTTCACATTAGTGGTGTTCTATTGAGGTATTTGTCATTTTATCGTTGTTATTAAATATATTCCTTGTATATAACAACAGTTTTTGAAAAAAATGTCATTTGTGGACTAGTAAAAAGGACGAACCTGTTTGGTGAAATAATTGTAAAATCAGTGTTCCCAAAATATTGGAACTATATAGACCGCATAACCTAGAGTATTGGCATACATAATTTCCAGGATAACCATGCGACTAGGAAAATGGCATTGTCTAGGCTGTAAAACTAGGAATACAGGCATGTAACCCCAGTAGGTAAAATTTGTGGCCTTTATTCTACATGGATAGAGGATTTTCATGATTGAAATATAGTTTGGAAAGATATATAGTCAGATAGTTCAACATGATAGAAGATTAAGAAATTTTGAAATTACTGAACTACCCATCCCTTCTTTTAGGACGCTAAAATTCATTCTCATCCCATTGGGATCCCTCTACCTCTTGTGTATCTTCCTATCTCCCTCTACCCATTTAGGGTCTAATTTTTCTTTGATTTGGGAAAGGATATTTAACTATTCATCAATTAAGCTTCACATCACCTCTCTTTATCCCCCATCATGGTATCTTCCCTCTTCTCTCTTATGTTTTCCTTTCTCTAGAATGGGTTTGGACATATGGTGGGTTGAATATATTTTCCTTGGTTTATGTGTCTTTATTTTTGTTTTGTAATTTTAGATTTAATGCTTCATATTGTTGAGACATGTGGTCTCCACAAAATTCTATGTGATTTCAAAAAAACATAACTGGGCCAATGGCCTGACGTTAATTGATAATGTTTGTATTATTTCTCTGGTTTCCAAATGTGTTTTATAAATTATATGGGTGTTGAGATTGTTTTTTCTTATGGGGTTCAGTGTTTTTTAATTATTGAATGATGAATTTCCCTTATAAATATTTTTTCAAGTGTAGTTAGAATAATTAAAATTATGATTACATCAATGAGGCTTCACCTGCAATGGAAATTAGATTGAGAACATGTGAATCCATTTTATCTAGGACGGTTTCTAGGTAATAATATTCCACTTGGGTCGGTTGGGAAATTTCCAAGGCTCTATAAAAAGATCACAATACAACAATAACTAAACAATGGGTAAGGACATTGGGGGACTCTAGAACATCGGTTGTAACCACTCCAATGTCTCAAGCAAGTGATCTTTATGTATGATTTTATCACTGAGGAACATGGATCCAAGATCCCTAAAAAACTATCTATATTGTGGGTCTTTGAAGTTTCATTGCTTTTGTTTTGGACCATTTAAAATAAAATTTACATTGTTTGAACCTTTTTTTTAAATAAAAAAGTTTTTATTTCATAGTTGATTAAATAAATTATTTTTAAAATATATCATGTTTTATTGTATTTTAATGTAACTCCACATATACATATGGTGGTATCCTAATGGTTACTTTTTCTCACATCCTAAATACACTCTCAACTTTATATGAATCTTTTAAAGTCTGACTCAGTTAATAGAACGTCATTTCTTGGTGGCGATTGTGTGATAGGCGGTCCTTTTAGGCAATGTTTTGATGGGGGTGGAATATGATATCCATCATAATTATTCATGGAGATTTTTTGTTCGATATTTTCCCCTCACGTTTTGGTTTGGTTGTAAATGGTAAATGTTAGACAGAAGATTGTAGTGCTTCCCTATGATCTTTCATATTATGAATGTTTGTTATGATGTGATATAATTCTTTCTTATTTTTGGTTAATTATTTCATTGGATTTTCTATTCCCAAAGTGGTTACTATATTTACATTAAATTGTTTGCATCTCTTGGTTATTATGAATTCCCTTCGGGCCATTCCACATGCCAGTTCAAGTTTTGGGTTAGAGGGAAATATAGGATGATTCATGGAAAGGTGATAGTTTACATGTTCATGAAGGTATTACAATTTCTAACAATCATGGTGAACTTTTTGTGGTCAATCATGGTATGATCTATTTTCAAAGAGATTAAAGGAATTGATTTAGTACTATAGACATCTTTATTAGTAAGAGACACTCATTTCATTTTTGTGTTCATGCATGTGTTGCAATGTGCATTAGTTACTCAGGTACATTTGAGTACATTATACAAGACTCATACCTACATATAGTTTTAGTGGATAATATAGGTGTTAGAGGAAATTCATAGACCATGATTCCTTAATTTATGAGGTTCTTTGGAAGAAATGTACCCCATGATGAGTAATCCTACAATTACACCATTCATGTGATGATATTTATGGATACTTATATGGATTTATATTAAATTTCATTATATTCACAGAAATGATGGTTAGATATATGGGAGGTAGGGATATAGGGGCCTTATCTCATTTAGGATAATTTAGTATAGGTTCAACTAATGAGAATGTGAATGGATATTTCGTAGTTAAGATAGAAGGCCAATGTTAATCATAATTGATGAACTCAGGGGTTTGTGGTAGGGGATTGAGTCTTTTTATATGGATAAATTTACAAATAACATCAATGGTGGGGGGGAATAAATGTAATATTTTTACCTGGTTAGTTAGACTAATTGAGGTTCTAAAGAAGATGGAATGATTATTTTGTTTAACATTACTCCCTGAGAGAGAGAGATATTTTCATGACATGTTATACATCTCTTACAAACATCATTGATAACATAACCTACCTTATTTATTTTTTATTGATGGCATTTAGTTAGGGATATATTAATTAATGGAGGAGTATTATATGTGCATCGTTGACACTAACGAAAATTATCTTCCAGGAATGAGTATTCTTTTAGTATTTGTGGTATGGATTCATGGCTATGTACATGGTGATACCTAGGAGTGAGAGAACAAAATATGTTCATAGTATCCCTATATTCTCTTAGATGGTGTTATACTACACATAGAAGGGAAACATGGAGAGATATTGTCTTATAGGTTGTAGTTGTCACAGACTATTTTTCTTTTAATGTAAGAAATATTCAGGATGAGATTGAATCGTTGTTTTTACAATATTTTGAGACTATGTGCATGAGAAAGGATTCAATACCATACACATTCTTTTCGAATCCTGAAGCCCATAATTTGGATGAGGTGGTATGTGGTGCATAGTTTCCACATTGTTAGTAGTAATCGTGTTTCTCAATTGTTTGGTCCGTAGTTAATGGATAATGGTTTTATGAACAATTTGAGGGAGAAAGAACAGTTGTGTAAAAATCTATAGACATGTTTTTGACTGGACCTACCTGGGATGTAGTTGGACAATAAAGTTGTGCCTTTATCCCACACAGTTAGTGTCAATTAGGTAGTGATCTAAAATAATAGGAACATAGTTATTACAAAATATGGGGGATATCATTGTGAAGGGTGGACTACTATAGAGAGTGCAGGGGAAAGGTTTCTACATAGTTTTCTTTAGCCATGTTATCAAACCATGATCAATAATAAAGCAAGATTAAATGATTATTTTCCCTTAAAAGCTTGTAAATTATACCCTATTTTACCCTACTCCTTATAATATGTTATGACCCCTCTTCCCATTGGAGCTCTGCCATGCTACCAAGTGAGGATTTGGGGTTGCTTCTCCATTTATCACTGAAATCATGTTCTGTCTATCATGTCGGATCCCTACATATAAGAGATCCATTTCATGGTTTCTCTCATCATCCATTATAAAATATTCATTGAATGCTTTTCCCTACATTCATATATTTTTAGAATATAGCGTTTTATATCTCTATAATAAATAAAAATCATATACTGAATGAGTTTTCATATACAACCATAAGTTAGTTGGTCTATGAATTTTCACATTGTTCTCATGGATTTATAATAATTACCACAGTGACGTGCAGTGGTTTTTATAAGGACTTGACATTAAACAATACATTATATTTAATTAAATGAATATTTCACATTGAGGATCATTTTAGTTTTAGAGTTATAGAGAATTAGGACATAACTATTACATCTCAAAAGAATATAAAGTATACACTTCTACACAGTTTCCATTTTTTTACAAAACATTAACTATTAAAAAAAAGTCATATCTACTTCCATGTTTAAGACAACAAGACTTTTACATGATCACATCCTTGATCCTATTCTACATTATGTCATGTGAAAAACATTTCATAAACATGGGATGAGTATGAAATGCTCAAAAAGGTATACACAATGAAGGAAAACTGTTATTTTTATCAAAACAACAGTTAAACCATGAATACATTATCATAAGTAATATTATTCACCTTTATGAAGTAGTAAATACTCATCACTAAATAAAAGATCATTACTTACCCTTTTGTAACAAATAAATTACCATAAAACCCATATAAAGAACACATAACATATAGAGGTAACTTGGGACATAAACATACATAAATTGAATAACCATACGGTCGAATTCCACACATATCACTAAATGGAATTTCCATACGGCCGACTTCCATACCCATTGTATTAGAGGTTATAATGTAACCACTTATCCCAGTACTCACGACCCCACCCATCATTTGGTTTATCACGTAACCACCCGTCAAATGTCCTAGTACCATTATAAAATCATAAGACATAAAAAAATATAAAGGAAAGAAAACATTTCCACATTTCAATATCAATATATCGCTTAAATATATTGACATAACAGATCTATTATCAAAACCATTCTCAATATGAAAATATATAAAAGAGTATGTGGTGTTTATTTTCTTTTAAATAACATTATGGCTTGTTGAGGAATCCAAATATCAAATAACACTCGCGGCAGCGGAAAAGGTCGTTGTCACCGCTAATGTTAAAAGAAACATTGATTTTTTTCATTTAGTAAAACGCTTTCTAGAAAATGATTCCCTTTGAAAAGGTAAAGGTGATTATACAACGTATAAAAGAAAGTCATGTATTAAAACAAAATATTCCCCAACGAAAAGAGATTGAGACGATGTCCCTTTCCTCATGTCTGACTTGACTCGATCGTTCATTAATCTCCTGAATAATAAAATAAAGTTAATTTCTACTTTCATAAAAAGATTTTTTCAGTTTATTATTCATTTTATATCATTTATTACCATTCTATAAACATTATGTAATCATTTCAGTTTTATAATGATCGTTTTGTCAACATTTCGTACTTGAGTCAAAAAATTAACACCTTATATTTACAAGTTGTCCATGTGGTAAATAATCCATTATATACAAAACGATATTCAATATTTAGATATCATATATATCATATATATCTAGTATATAGTTTTATTTATAATAGTACATAACATTTGTAATTAATAAATGAAATGCTCCGTTCATGGAGACGGTAAGTCGTACGTACGCATGATTGCTAATTTCATTTCTATTTCTTATTTTAATGTAATTAAAACATAATTATACATATTTATATTATAATTACAGTATAAAATCATATATTATATCATTAACTAAATCCTTTATTCATCCCACATATGGAATTAACTAGTCACATCACTTTGAGGGGGCGGTAGTCCGCACTTCCTCAAATTAGATTATCGTATTTAACTACTATTGAAGCCATAAAGGTGTGAAATAATTGGGAAGTATAGAAGAATAAGTAAGTTATAATATATATCATATATAAATACAGTTCCATCATAATTTCCACCATGATATATGGTAATAGGTAATTGAATAATCATCGTTTCGTTAGGCGTTAGTTTTCCATCCAAAGAAACATTATGTTCTTCACCCATTAGATGGAGGTGTGTGTCTGTGTAGTTAAACTTTTTCTCATAAAAACATCCCAGTATATTTTGGATACAAGGTTTTTCTATAAAATAAACGATTAAAAAGAATTTAGGGGTTGAATATGTAAATGATAAGAAAACAAATTAAGAGAACTGTTACCTTTAATTTGGGTAACTCCCTTTGGTTTGAACCAAACGACCTTTTAAAGTTCCTTTTGCACCATGTAATGCTACTAGGTGGAATATAATGATGTAGAGAGCTTAATTGGGCAGAGTTTGGACAACCCAAATGGCTTTAGAAGAGTGAGGAATTGGTTAGAGGTGGTCTCCTTTTATAAGGGAGAGGAGGGGCTCTTTAGGGAAGTGTGAACATATTATTTTATAATATAATGATATTCACTTTCTAAAGGTCGAAAAAAAATTATAGTCTAAGATAAGATTACTCATGGTAGAAATATAATCATCCAATATGAATTGCATAGGTTTTGGATAATATTTAATCATTATAATCTTATTTATTTAAATCATTTATTAATGAGGTAAATATTGCATCATTATTGCGTAATGAATAATTTAATTTAATCGATGTATAAAAATTATAAAAAATACTATCATGTTGGAAATAATTTTATCCATCCAATGAATATTTATAGAAAAAAAATTTTCTTATATAACACCATAAATATATTAATTTACTAAAAGATTTTTTTTATGTCATTTTTGCCTTTAAATTAAATAAATTAATCTAAAGTGTCATTATTATTCATAAGTGGCTTCATGGTGTGCCAAAATATACCTAAATATGACCGTGGTTGGAAATTACTCATATTATAAGGTTAGGACAGGTGTCAAGGAAATTTTGAATTATTATAATATTCTTTTTAAATTAAATGACCCTATTTACCTTTAACCGCGGAAAAAAGTCATAAGTTACTATTCACTAAATATTATTTTCATATTATTGAACCACATTTTACTAACTTATAACAACCATGTATGTCGGATTTTTTAAATTCAATTAATATAAGTGGTAAAATTTCATTTAAATGAAAAATTCAGTTTTTTAAACTACTACTAAATGGTTTCAATTTTCATCTAAAATTGAAATTTTTCAGAAAAATACCAAAAATTCAGACTATGATATATTTGATATTCAAAATTTAAAAATGATGTTTATTTTTTTAGATTCAAAACATTAAATTTTAATTAATTAATTTTAAAATTTATTCACGTTGTTAAAAAAAATAGCGTGTTTTTAAGAAACAATAACTATCAAAATATTGACACTTGTTTATGTCCAATTTCAAAGTGAAATTACTTACAGTGACAAACATTGGATTAAATGGTAAAAATATATTCTTATTACACATTAAAACCAATAAAAAAGATAATCTAACCATATAAATAATTTATATTAAACCATTGTTTTGAATTAAAATACAATATTTATACTATTCATTAAAAAATGAACTTTATCAGAAAAATTCAAAAAAATTACACAAATTAAATTTCGATGTCCACATTCATAAGAATGATTTTATTTGGACAATTATAGTGTGTTAATGTGACCAAAATTATATTTAATGAGGGCTCTCCATTAAAAGGGGGTAAATTGACCTTTTAATATAAATTATGCTTAAACTTAGATTCATTCACATTTTAAGCCTCTAACATTAATGGGATAAATGTAATACATTTAACAAACAATTCATAATAATATTGTAGTTAGTTTTCTTCATTAATTCCAATACAATTCATTGGAGGTAACTTCCATCAAAAATAGTAATATTATATTATTAGTGTGCAATGTAAGATTTCAAAGAAAAAATTGTTGTTGCGTATCGGGTACGCTATCGAGCATAGAAACCATTTTAAAGTAAAAATAATATTTATTTCTCAAATATTAATAAATATGAAAATATTTTATTTTTCATTTAATTGGGATGTTACATCCTTCCGCCCTTTTGGAAATTGTGTACTCGCTATTTTTATTCACTTATCAAAATATGCGGGGGTATTTATCCCTAACACATGAGCCTTATACCGATTGGTAAGTACTCCGTAAGTGCATCCGGGAGACCCGAGTTGAAATCCAGGTAGCGAAATTATATTTGGGCACTATAGAAGTACATTAGAAGGTACTGTAGCGGGAACTGTGTGGTACTGTAGCAGGTACTATAGCGATAAATGTAGTAGGTAATGTTTGGTATTGTTGAACCTGAGAATGTGCCCCCGTTTGGGACTTCGGGCCACCAATTTGGTCCCCAAGCCTTTTAAGGCTTTTGGGCCACCCATCCCTTTGGGTCTGTAAGGCCTTTGGGCCACCTAAAGTCTTTCGGGCCACCTTAGGTGTAGTTGCAAAATAGATGACCTATGAGGAACAAGCACAATAAGGAGGATGAGCAAGGAGCTTTCAGCAAAGTAGATTCTAAACAGATTGCAGGCCTAACCGAACAACCATGCAAAGTTGGAGAGTTTATTTCACGATGAAAATTCTAGGAAGGAGCAGTTACAAGTAGCGATTCTATGTTTTATGTAATGTTTTATGCCTATGGGAAAATGAAATACTCTAAGGCCAATGGGCCATGTAATACAAACACCACCGGGCCTTGTTAGGGTTCCACCTCACCCATTGAACGGTGGATTATCAAAAATCAATAATAAAATGAAGGAATTTGGGCCATTGGATGGAGTGGGGGTATTTAACCCCCAAAACATTTTCAGATTCCCACATTTCCTCATTAAACATATGGTTTTTTCACAAAACCATTACCTATTGAATTACCTTATTCCGCACCACTTTCTCACTATAGTCATGAATCTGGACTCATTGTTCTTCATAAGAGAGATTCTCTTCCAACAGAACTACCTCTGGACTCAAAACATGAGATGGATCTGGTATATATTTTCTCAGCATCGAAACATGAAAAACATTGTGTACCTAGGATAAACTTGGAGGTAAAGACACTATGTACACAACTGATCCATCTTTCTCCAGAATTTCATAAGGCCCAATGAACCTCAGACTCAACTCTCCCTTGTTACCAACATGCATCACACTTTTCCATGGAGAAATATTGAGAAAGTCGTGATCACTTACCTCAAAAGAAAGATCCTTCCTCTGGTTATCTGCAAAACTTTTCTATCTGCTCTGAGCTATTCTCATGTGCTTCTGAATCAACCAAACTTTCTCTGCCATATATTCTAATAATTCTAGTCCCATCAGCTTCCTTTCACCTACTTCATCCCAAAAATCTGTAGTTCGACAACGCTTTCCATATAATTCCTCAAATGGATCCATCTGTATACTGGAATGAAAAATGTTATTATATGAAAATTTTACCCAAAAAATGATGTCGGTCCCAGCTTCCCTGATAATCTAGTAAACAAGCATGTTGAATATCCACTATGGTCTGAATTGTTCATTCTGACTGCCCATCTAGTTGAGGATGGAAAGTTGTACTAAAATTTAATTCAGTGCCCAATGACTTCTGAAGGCCTTTCCAAAAGTTAGAAGTAATCATGTGATCATGATAAGATACAATGTAAAGGGGAACTCCATGAAACCTGACTATCTCATTAACATAAAATATAACAAGTTTATCTAGAGACATAATATCTCGAATAAGATGGAAATTAGTATATTTGGTCAATCGATCAACTATATCCAAGATTGCATTATTACCTCGAGATGTCATTGGTAATCCCACAACGAATTCTAAGGATATTTTTTTCCCATTTCCACTCTGGGAAATTTAAAGTATGATGAATCCCATTCGGTAATTGTCGAACTTCATTAACCTGTTGACAAGTCAAACACATCATAGTAAAATCAGCAATATCACTATTCATTCCGTCCCACCAATAATACTCTTGAAGATCTTTGTACATCTTAGTACTACCAGGATGAACTGAAAACAGAGAACTTTGAGCTTCACATAACTACTGATTCTTCAAATATGAATCAGAACGCACACATAATCACTTTCCAAACCTCAAAACACAATCATTATCAATGTTAAATTCAGGAAACATACCATTCTATACCAACTCTACCTTTTTCTGTAACTCGTTTTCTTCTTTTTGCACTTGGTTTATTCTATCTAATAGCGATGATCTCACTGACACCTGATAAAAAACATATGAATTTCTTGCACCAACATCTTCTATGCCAAATGTTCATTAAATAGAAAACCAAAGGATCTTGTTCCAAACATAACACATTTAATGAATCATTTCTTTTTAGACTCAAAGCATCAGCCACTTTATTTTCTTTTCCCGGATGGTAATGGATCGTGCAATCATAATCCTTGATTAATTCCAACCCTCTCATCTGCCTCATGTTCAATTATTTTTGAGTGAATAAATACTTCAAACTTTTGTGATCAGTATATATTTCACACTTCACTCTATACAAATGATGCCTCCAAATTTTTAAAGAAAAATTAACAGCATCTAATTCCAAATCATGGGTAGGATAATTTTACTCACGAGGTTTCAACTAACGTGAATCATAAGAAAATACATGATCATTCTACATAAGGACACATCCAAGTCTTTTCAAAGAACAATCACTATAGATAACAAAATCAACATTTTTGGATGGTAGTTCCAAAACTGGAGTATTCACCAATCTTCTTTTAAATTCAGGAAAACAATTATCACATTCTTTTTCCAAATGAACTTAACACCTTTTGAGTTAACATTCTCATTGTACTAGATAACCATGAAAAATTCTCAACAATCCTCCGGTAATAACCTACCAAACCAAGAAAACTACGAATCGTGGTTATATTTATGGTTCTTTTCCTTTCATAAATTCTTTTTTGTAGGATCAACATTTATGCCATTTTTTGAAATAATGTGACCAATGAAAGATATTTTTTGTTACCAAAACTCACACTTTCTGAATTTACCTAGTAGATTCTTTTCATTCATGGTTTGAAAGAAAACCCTAAAATTACATTCATGTTCCGCCTTACATTTTGAAATATCTAAAATATCATCAATGAACACAACCAAAAACATATTTAAGATCTCATAGAAAATTTTATTCATAAGATCAATAAATACAACAGGTGCATTGGGTAATCCAAAATGAATAACTACAAATTCATAATGGACATATCTAGTACGGAATGCAGTCTTTGGAACATCTGTTTCCTTTACTTTCAACTGATGGTACCCCGACCTCAAATCAATATTCAAAAAATACTGAGCTCCCTGGAGGTGATCAAACATATCATTGATATGAGGCAAAGGATACTTGTTCTTAATAGTGATGTAATTCAATTCTCTATTATTTATGCAATTTCTAATTGAACCATCTTTATTTTTAACAAAAAAAACTGGAGCACCCAATGGTGATGTGATAGGTCGAATGAAACCTTTATCTAATAACTCCAACAATTGCTTCATTAACTCTAAAAGTTAAATATGATCCATTAGATAAGGGGGTTTTGAAATTGGAATCACCTCAGGAACTAAGTCAATAGTAAATTCAACTACCCAGTTAGGTAAAATACCAGGAAACTCATCAAAAAAACATCAATTTACTCATTTAACACTGGTACATCATTAATCTGAATAGTTCGATTGTTTTCAACAATATTTCCAAGGTAACATGCATTTCCATCTTTTACTAGTTTCTCAGCTTCTTGATATTTTTCAAATTCAAGGTTTCATTTTTGTATACAAACTAAAAATCATTCTGAAAAGAACCCCTTTGGCTATGTAATCAATCTTATAATGATAAACAGAAATCCAACCCATGCCCAAAATAACATCAAACTCTACTAGAGGAAAAATAATAAGGTTTGCAGGTAGATTCTTTCCACATACAAGGACGCGAATGTTCTTATGTTTTCTATTTCTCTCAACATTTTCTTCCATGTGTTTTTACTATATGTTCTGTATTCATATCTTGAGATGGAATTCCCAATTTTCTAGAAAACATCTCATAAATGAAAGAGTGTGTAGACCCTAAATCAAAAAACACATTGGTATAATCTGAAGAAACAAATACTTTACTAGATACTGCATTATTCGATGGATCAACATCTACTTAAGTAGTTGCAAAGGATTACACCACACCATTCTACTTTAGTCGGGATTCTTTCCTTCAGTTGAGTTATTATTTGGACACTCATTTTCATAATGACCCATTTCATTACACTTAAAACATCTTATCGATGGATTTTCATTGCCTACTTAATCATCTTACTTATAGTTACGAGCAATATGACCAGACATACCACACCGTAAGCACGTTCCAGACTTTGATAAACATTCTCCGGAATGCGTTTTACCACACTTCTCACAAGATGGATATTTAGTTTTCTTACCTTATGGCTTCATTGATTATTTCTTCCCCTTTTCCTACCAAGTAGACCTTTTATTCTATTGTTTGTCAAATGACACCTGATCATATGAAAACTCAATTTCCACCTTCTCCGCATATCAAACATGTTTTTCATATCTTTTGAACTCACGAGAGGCAAAAAATCATCGATATCGTGGCTTCAGTCCTAAGTCAAATCGATTTATCTTACTATCAAGATCTCGGATGATGTTTGGTGCATACCTTGCTAGTCGAGTGAAATTTTCTTCATAAGCATCCACTGAGTCATCCTCCTACCTCAATTATAGTAATTGTTTTTTCATCCTAAGACGAACCACCTTAGGAAAATATTTCTCAAGAAACATACCTTTTAATTCATCTCAATCAAAAGCATCAATCTCTTCACTATACATGATATTTTTCACCATCGACCACCACTGATCAGCTTTACCTTCAAAACAGTAAACAGTGAGACTAACCTTTGGATGTTCTGAAAATCCCATGACATCTAAAATCTTCTCCAGTTCTTTAATCCACCCTTCTGCTAGAACTAGGTCAGATGATCCTTTGAATCATGGGGGATGTTGCCTCATGAAATGTTCCTCCACTGACATATTCCACTGTGGTTGATCTGTCTGATCTCGTGCATGGATACCCCTATCATTTATAGCCTGAATCAACTGTGGAATCACTGCAAAAAACTGTTCAGTTCCGATTCTGAACTTCTTAAGATACTGATTTGGATGGACTTCTTCCTCCTGAGGTCGTACCAACATTACGGACCTATTTCCTCTATGGAAAACTATTCTGAATATAGAAGTATCTTAGGTGAAACAACATGGTAATCTGTAAATGTTATATCATTTCAAAATTACCATAAATTAATTTAGGGACATTAATTTAACAGTTTCCTAACTCCTATCTTTTTATAAACTGACATATGATACCAACTATAAGGACCCGACCTTAAACATTACATAATATTGAATTAAATGAATAATTCACATTGAGGTTTTTTCAGGTCTAGATTTTTAGAGAATTAAGACATATCTAATACATCTCAAAAGATTACAATGTAGACACTTCTACACAGTTTCCGTTTTTTACTTAACATGAACTCTTTAAAAAAAGTGTCATGTCTAGTTCTATGATTAAGACAACATGACTTTTCCCAAATACGATCCTTGACCCTATTTCCACATTATGTCCTGTGAAAAACATTTCAAAAAAATTGGATGAGCACAAAAAGCTCAGTAAGGGATACAAAATGAAGAAAAACTGTTAGTTTTTTTAAAACAATAGGTAAACCATGAATACTTTATCATAAGTAATACTTTTCACCATTATGAATTAGTAAATACTA
The DNA here is from genome assembly GCA_963277665.1 of Viscum album. NCBI lineage: Eukaryota > Viridiplantae > Streptophyta > Magnoliopsida > Santalales > Viscaceae > Viscum > Viscum album. The sequence continues at coordinate 158,977,774 of OY728138.1, forward strand.
TTCACTAAATAAAATATCATTACTTACCATTTTTAACCAAATTATTACCATAAAATACATATAAATAACACATATCATCTAAAGGTAACTTGGGACATAAACATACTTAAATGGAATAACCATACGGTCGACTTCCACACATATCACTAAATGGAATAGCCATATGGCCGACTTCCATACCCAATGAATTAGAGGTTATAACATAACAACCCATCTCAGTATTCACACCACCACCCATCATTTGGTTTATCATGTAACCACCAGTCAAATGTTCAAGTACCATTATAAAATCCTAATACATTAAACAAATATAAAGGAAAGGAAACATTTCCAAATTTCAATCTCAATATATCACTAAAATATATTGACATAAAAAATCCATTATCAAAACCATTTTCAATACCAAAATACATAAAAGTGTATATTGAATTTATTCTCTTTTAAAAAAAATTACGGCCTGTTGAGGAAGCCAAAGATCAAATAATACTCGCGGCGGTGGAAAAGGTCGTTATCATATATTATGTTAAAAAAATAGACCTTTTTGTCATTTAGTAAAAATATTCATAGAAACAGATTCCCTTTGAAATTCCAAGGGTTTTTATACAATGTAAAAAATAAATTCGTGTATTAAAACAAAACATGCCTCAATGAATTGAGATTGAGACGAAGTCCCGTACCTCGTGTCCGACTTGACTCAATCGTTCCTTAATCTCCTGAATAATAAACTAAAGTTAATATATACATTCTTAAGAACATTTTTCATGTTTATTATTCCTTTTATATCACTTGTTACCATTTAATAAAAATTATGTAATCATTTCATGTTAATAATGGTCGTTTTGTCGATATTTGGTACTTGAGTCAAAAATGAACACCTTATATTTACACGTTGTCCATGTGGTCAATTGTCCATTATATCCAGAATTATATTCATTGTTTAAATATCATATATATAATATATATCTATTATATACATGTATTCATAATAGTACATAACATTCGGAGGTAAGAAATGAAATGCACCGTTCATGGAGACGGTAAGTCGTACATATGCATGAACACTACTTTCATTCCTATTTCTTTTTTTAATGGAATTGCAACATAATAATACATAGGTATATTATAATTAAAGTATAATATCATATATAATTTCATTAAATATATTCTTTATACATCTCACATAAGGATTTAATGAGTCACATCACTTTGAGGGGGCGGTAGTCCGCACTTCCCCAAATGAGGTTTTTGTATTTACCCACTTTGGAAAACATGAAGGCGTGATATAATTGGGATGTAGAGAAGCCAAAGGTAATAATAATATATATCATTTATAAATATAGTTACATAATAATGTCCACCATGATAGGCGATAAGAGGTAATTGAACAATCATCATTTCGTGACGCGTTTGTTTTCCATCCATAGAAATATTATGTTCTTCACCCATTAGATAGAGGTGTGTGTATGTGTAGTTAAAATAACTTTCATAAACATCATCCTAGTATATTTAGGATACTATTTTTGATACAAAGGAATTTAATAAAAAGAGTTTAGGGGTTGGATACGTAAAATAAAAGAAAATAAATTAAGAGAATCCATTACCTTGAATTTGGGTAACTCCCTATGGTTTGAACCAAATGACTTCTTGAAATCCCTTCTGCCTAATATAAGGCTTCTAGGTGGAATATAGGGATGTAGGGAGATGAAATGGGAAGAGTTTTGATGATCGAAATACTTTTAGAGGTGTATGGAATTGGATAGAAGTGGTCTCCTTTTATAACGGAGAGGAGGGGCTCTTTAGGAATGTGTGAAAGTATTATTTTATAATATAATTTTATTAGGTTTCTAAATGTCCAAAAAAAATTATATTCAAATATAAGATGACCCGTGGTAGAAATATAATCATCCAATTGGAATTGTATAGGTTTTGGGTAATATTTTTACCATTATAGTCTTATTTATTTAAATAGGTTATTAATGAGGTAAATAATGCATCATTATTGTGTCATGAATAATTTAATTTATTAAATGACTAAAAATTATAAATAAACTAATATCATGTAGGACATATTTTTATCATTCCAATGAAAATTTATATACAAAAATATTCCTTACATAACACCATAAAAAAATTATTTTTCAAAAAGCTTTTTGTTTAAGTCATTTTTGCCTTTACATTAAATTAATTAATCTAAAGTGTCATTATCATTAATAAGTGGCTCCATGGGGTCCCAAAATAGACCCAATGATGCCCATGGTCTGCCATTACTCATCCAATAAGGATAGGACACGTGTTATGGTATTTTTAAATTATTCTAATAATCTTTTTACCTAGAAATACCCTATTTACCTTTAACAGCGGTAAAAAAAGTCAAAAGTTATTATTCACAAAAAAATATTCTCATATTATAGAACCAGATTTCACAAACTAATAACAACCATGTATTTTGGAATTTGAAATTAATTTCATAGAAGTGGTAAAACATCTTTTTTATGAATGCCTGTTTTTTTATCTACTACTAAGTGGTTTCACTATTCATCAAAAATTGATGTTTTTCAGAAAAATACAAAAAATTCAGCCTATGCTATATTTTATATTCAGAATTCAAAAATGATGTTTATTTTTCCATATTAATAACATAAAAGTTGCATTAATTAATTTTAAAATTAATTCCCATTTGTTAAAACAAATAATGTGTTTTTAAGAAATAATAACTATCAAAAGATTGACACTTGTTTATATCTAATTTCAAAGTGAAATTAATTAAAATGACCAAAATTGAATTAAAAGGTAAAAATATATTCTAATTACACTTTATAATCAATTAAAAATATATTATATCCATATAAATAAATTAGATTAAAACATAGTTTTGAATTAAAATACAATATTTACAGTATTCATTAAAAAATGAACTTTTTCGGAAAAATTTCAAAACATTTACACAAAGTAAATTTTGATGTCCCCATTCTAAAGAAAGATTATATTTGGACAATTAGAATGTGTTAATGTGACCAAAACTATATTTAATGGGGGGGTTCTTTATTAAAAGGCGGTAAATTGACATTTTAATGTAAATTATGCTTAATATTAGATTCATTCACATTTTAAACCTCTAACATTTTTTTGGATAAATGTAAATACATTTAACAAACATGTAAAATCATATTTTAGTTAGTTTTTTTCATTCCAGCCAATACAATGACTAGGAGTTAAATTATAAGGCCCCAGCCTTAAACCTTACTTAATCTTGAGTTATTACAAGATACACATTGAGGATCTTTTCAGGTTTAGAGTTTTAGAGAATTAGATCATGAAACTAGCATTACATTCCACGTTTTAAAAAAGTGGTTACATAAAAGACAATATTCATTATTCTGATCAACGGAAACATATTTAAAATAAAACACGGATTCATTCTTGACACATCCTTGACACTATCATCACATCATGTACCTTTCCCTTGACCTGTGAAAAACATTTCAAAAACATGGGATGAGCATAAAAACTCAGTAAGGGATACACAAAGAATAAAAACTGTTAGTTTATCAAAACAAAAAGTAAACCATGTATACTTTATCAAAGTAATACTTTTCACCTTTATGAAGTAGTAAAAACTCTTCATTGAATAAAATATCATTACTTACCTTTTTGTAACCAAAGGATTACCATAAAACCAATATAGAGAACACATAACATATATAAAGGTAACTTTGGACATAAACATACTTAAGTGGAATAACCATACGGTTGACTCCCACACATATCACTTAATGGAATATCCATACGGCCAATTTCCATACATACTTAATGGAATAGCCATACGGCCGACTTCCATACCCAATGCATTGGAGGTTATAACGTAACCACCCGTCCTGGTATTCACGGCACCACCCGTCATATGGTTTATAACATAACCACCCGTTAAAATGTCCAAGTAGGAATATAAAATCATAAAACATGAAACCAATATAAAGGAATGATAACATTTCCACATCACAATATATCATAATAGAATCCTTTATCAAACCCATTTTCAATACCAAAATACATAAAAGATTATATGGTATTTATTTTATTTTAAAAACATTACGGCTTGTTGAGGAATCAAAAGACCAAATAATACTCGCGGCGGCGGAAAAGTTCGTTGTCACCGCGTACGTTAAAAAACCATTCCTTTTTATCGTTTAGTAAAATGCTTCATAGAAAAACATTCCTTTTTTATAAAAGTAAAAGTCAAAGGGGTTTATACACCATATAAAAGAAAGTTGTGTATAAAACGAAATATGCCTCAATGAAAGGAGATTGAGACGAAGTCCCTTAAATAGACGATATCTTTGGTTTAAGGATAAATCAATTACATAATTATGTGTGAAAAACGAATAAACCAAATATAAGTGGATATTAAGTGCAAAATAATCAAAGGTCATTCACACATATTCAAAGGATGACATATTCAATAACTACATGTTGAACCCAAAGAAATCGAAATTGGGTTAAGAAGTTCCCTTGACAGCCTAGCGGCGTCACATAAAAATGAGTTGATGAGAGATAAAAAGTGTATCTCATCAATTGGACATAAAATTTACATCAATAAGGATATATGAGAACATATCCCAACATAAAAATATGAAAATTAGAAGACCCAACAAAAGAAGTCTTTTTAAAAAAAAGGAGGGTGAAAGGTTCCCTTACCGACTTTGGTATCTTTCAAAAGATACACCCCATGAAAGAAGGAAAATAGATCATTGATGTAAATACTCATAAACGAAAGTATATTACATAAAGAGTAGAATAATGGGCAGTACATACACCACTCAAAGGAAATTGTGGCAAATGTTGCATAAATCTCACGGGAATAAAAGTGAGATGAAAAATCCCTTACGAAAACTCAGCAGCCTAACAACGCCACATAAAACATCCAAAATGGATTTATGAGATAGAATAGGGTCTCTAATCATATGAACATTAAAAATTAGAGTAAGAGTAATATAATAACATCCCAATAACAAGAAAGATGATCTTTAAAAGGAATGACATAAAAGAGCATACTTAAAAAGAAAGAGAGGAGTATGATCCCTTACAAAGATCATTTTTAAAATAAAATAGATCTATTATGTGTATTCACTATAAGTAAAAATAAAGAAAGTACAAATAAAAGATAGTACAAAATAATATCATGACATAATTTGAGAGTTGGAGATTAACCCAAAGAATGGAAATTGGGTTAAGAAATTCCCTTACCTCGGGTCCGACTTGACTTGATCGTTCTTTAATGTCCTGAATAATAAAATTGAGTTAATTTCTACTTTCTTAAGAACCTTTTTAAAGTTCATTATTCCTTTTATATCACTTATTTCCATGTTATAAACATTATGTAACCATTTAAGTTAATAATGTTTGTTTCGTCGATATTTGGTTCTTAAGTCGAAAATGGACTTCTTACAACTACATGTTGTTAGTGTGGTCAAAGGTTCTTTATATCCAGAATGACATTCCTGATTTGGATAGCATGTATATAATATATATCCAGCATATACATGTATTTATAATACTACATAATCATTTAGAGATAAGAAATGAAATTCACTGTTCATGGAGACGGTAAGCCGTACGTACGAATGAACGCTACTTTCTTTTCTTTGTCATATTAATGGAATTAAAACTAAATGAGAGGTATGTATATTTTAATTCCAGAATTATATTCATCATTTATATGTATCATTCATTATATATATCCATTATATACATGTAATTTTAATAGTACATTACATTTGGGGATAAGAAATGAAATGCACCGTTCATGGAGACGGTAAGCCGTACGTAGGCATGAACGCTACTTTCATTTCTATATCATAATTTAATTGAAAGAAATAATAATGATATAGAGGTATATTATAATTCCAGTATAACATCATATATAATAACATTAAATCCATCCTGTATACATCCCACGTATGGCATTAACGAATCACATCACTTTCAGGGGGCGGTAGTCCGCACTTCCTAAAATGAAGATATCGCGTATACCCATAATGGAAGCCATAAAGGTAAGCCAAAAATGAAGAATACATAAGTTTAAGCAAAACATAATCATATTATATATCTTATATAAATATAGTGACACCTTAATGGCCACCTTTGAAGGTGTTATATGAGTGTTGAACAATCATCGTTTCGTGAGGCCGAAATCCTCCATCCACGGAAACAGTATGTTCTTTAACCATTAGATGTAGGTGTGTGTAAGTGTCTCTCTAATACATCTTATAACAACATCCTAGTATATTGAGGATACTGGAGTTGTTACAAAATAAAAGAATAAAAAGAGTTTAGGGGGATGGAGAAGCAAAATAAAACAAAAGGACTCAAAAGAAGACATTACCTTAAAATCGGGTAACTCCCCTTAGTTTGAGCTCAAAGGCTTCCTTGGGAAGACTTCTTCCCAATTTTAGGCTTCAAGGAGTAATAGAGGGATGTGGAGAGACAAAATGGGCAGGGTTTGTCCGATCCAAATGCTTTGGGAGTGTGGGAAAAGCGGTAGAGGTGGGGGCCTTTTATAAGAGGAGAGGAGGGGTACTCTTGGAAAGTAAAGATAAGTTACATTATTTTAAAAAGAGTTTCGGATTCAAAAGGTCCCACATTAAAATAATTCGAGTATAAGGTGATAAGGGTTCTAAATACACTCATACAATAGGTTTTGGCCATGTGTAGGTCTTATATTTTGCATTATCTTTCCATTTTATTTAAATCATCAAATAATGAGGTCATCGCTGCATCATCATGATGTCATAAATAATTTAATTTATTTAATGTCTAAAAATTATAAAACAATTACTATGATGTATGAAATCTTTTTATATTTCCAATGACTATTTATAATCAAAAATCTGATCTATATAACCCCATGTATTAATTGTTTTCGTAAAACATATTATGTTTGTGTCATTTTTACTTTTACATTAAATAAAAATTTATTTATGTCATTTCCCAACCAATGTGGCTCCATGGGGTCCCCAAGTTGACCCATGGCTTGTCTTGGTCGGCCATTACACATCAAATGTGGGTAGGACATGTTTCAAGCTCATCTCATATTATTAAAACATTATTTTTACCTTAAACTACACTAATTACCACAAATCACGATTAAAAACTTAATAAGTTACTATTCCCCAAAAAAATATTTTAATCACATTGAACCACATTTTACTTCTTAATGACAACCATATATGTCGTATTTCTGAAATTCAAAACACAATGATGGCAAATTTTCATTTAAACGGAAAATCAGTTTTTATAAGTACCACTTAGTGGTTTCACTATTCATCAAAAATTGAAGTTTTCCAGAAAATTACCAAAAAATCACCCTAAGCTATATTTGATATTCCGAATTCAAAAATGAAGTCCATTTTACAAAATTCACAACATATATGTTGCATTAATTAATTTAATTATTAATTCCCGCTGTCAGAGCAAATAGAGTGTTTTTATGAAACAATAAGTATCAAAAGATTGACGCTAGTTTAAGTCCGATTTCAAAGTGAAATTAATTCCAATGACCACTATTGGATTTTATGGTAAAAATATTTTCTATTTTCACTTTAAAACCAATTCAAAATATTATCTAATCATATAAATAAATTAGATTAAAAAGATGTTTTGAATTAAAATACAACATTTTACACTATTCATTAAAAATGAACTTTATCGGAAAGGTACCAAAAATTTACACAAAGTAAATTTTGATGTCCCGATTCTAAAGAAGAGTTATTTTTGGTCCAATATAATTTATAAGATTGGTCAAAACTACATTTAATGACGGTTCGCTGTCAAAATGTGATAAGTGAACCCTTAGTGAAAACTAGGGCATATACGCCTAAATTTGAATTCTTTCTGTATTTTAACCCTTTATCTTTTATTGGATATATCTAAAAACATTTAAAAACATATATAATCATATTTTAGTTATTTATATCCATTCCCACCAATACAATGGCTACATGTTAACTACCATTTAAAATAATATTATTTTATTATTAGAGTGCAACGTAAGATTCCCAAGAAACTCGTTGTTGCGTGTTTGGTATACCATCGAGCATAGCGTCCCATTTAAAGACATATTAATATTTTATGGATAAATATGAAAATTTCATATTCTTTATTTTACCTGGGGTGTTAAATCCTTACCCCCTTTTGGGAATTGCGTCCTCGCAATTTTTAAAATTGAGCTAGGAAACATCCTTGAAAGTCCCACATCGGAAGAAGAGTCGGTAAAACAATCACTTTAAAATAATGAAAGATATGTACAAAGGTCACTCGAGTTAACCCATACTAGGATTCCAAGTATGAAAACATGGACATGGAGGAGAAAACATAGGGTCATGTTCTGATGAAGAGTGATAGAAAACATGTTTAGGAGAAAGTTAACCATAAGAAAATCACAAACTTGTGATGGGTTAAACGGTATTCGATTCCCCAGTAGGAAAATTTAATATACAACATTGTTGTTTTAAGATACTTTTGATTGAGTAATTTATTCATAAATAAACATAATCACTTATCATGTTGACTTTCAACTTTTACACAAACTCATATTTTCTCCAAAACACGAGTATTTAGGAAGACTTGTTCACATTAAGAGTACTATAATCAACTTCTAGAGAATCACCTTATCCACCAAGAGAACTATATACTTACCATGTTTTTATACTTTAACCAAAACCAAATCCAAAAAGGCTAGTACAAGATCAGATAATCCAGAAAAGGATAACCCTTTATAAAAGGAAATTCTATGCTTAATCTCTAAAATTTGTCCAACAAATCCCAAATTTCAACGAGGACCATTAGATAAACAATTTGTCCATAAAATTCTTCAAAGTAAACCAAACTAAGGTTGAAACCCAAATATTTGATGGATTTAGTCACATAGTCTTCCATGTTAAATCGTAACATTTATCTCCAAACAACATATGTTGCTCCTAAAGTATCGTATTGAAAAGTATTTAACCTAATCACATACCCTCCATGATAGGTTAATCATTTTCATAAATAACCCTAAATCAACTTACCCTTAATTCATAAAATCATATAACTAGAAAGAATCAGTCAAACTAACCAGGGACTTCACGTAGTCCAGTTGGAGGCGATAAATACCAGTCGCACTTTGATTGTGGGTTCGATTCCCGCGGCTTTGTCCGACGCGACGGGTTGTCACACGGTCTGCGTGTTGTCCTTTTTCCAAAACTATATAATTCTTAAATCATTCCCCAAAAAGGGATAAAATCATCAAAAATAACCATAACTTAATTTAACCTCAATTTTATCTCATGCCTTTCACTTCAATCATAACATATAGTAACACATAATTACCTCAAAAGTAAGGATCATATAAACCCAAATGGTTCTTTATAACTATGTCCACAAAAGAGAAGATAACTATTCCTTGAATAAAATTTTCATATATTAAACATCAGTGTTACACATACTATAAAAATTTTTCTAATGTACCCCATCATCAAAAGACACATAATACTCTTAAGAATTTCACCATAACTCTTGAAGCCCTTATATGTTGACATCTTACTCATTCAACATTCTTCATGATCCATTAACCATTCCTTTCCAACTTATTCTGAAATACCTCTTTCCTACAAACAAAATCATGAATCATATCCTAAGATCCCAAAATAGAAAACAAAAGTTAAGAAATAATCCATACCTTGGATTGGTCATTGTCGATTTCTTCATCCTCAATCGAAATGGCATTAGGTATTGGTAAAAGAGTATTTGTATGATCTTGGTGATCCCATTCACAAAACTTCTTCATGGAACATGTGTTTGCATAATGACCATGCACACAACATTTAAAACATTCAATTGATCCCCCAGAAAGAACTTCTTTCCCTTTCCTCAAGTCAACTGGATGGTTCCTTTTTCCACGGCAGGTTCTTGCTTTATGACCTTAATTTCCACATCTATAGCATATTTCTGTCCCTTTGAAACATTTTCCTAGGTGTTTCTTTCCACATATTTGACACAAGGGTTTTTGATCACACTTACCTTTATGATTATTACCTGTAGTTCCGTAGGGATTTGTTTCTCTCATATATGATGCCTTATAGAAATCAACAAGGTTTAGGTGGTCAATCATAACTCCAGATAGTTGGTTGAGGATAAACACAAGAGTTCTCATTACAGCTCCCATATCATTCAGTTGCTCGCTCAGAAAACTGTCCCAGTTTCCTTCACATCCACCGTTACCTTGGTACCTGCTAGATCCAGTCATTTACTAAAACCAAAAAGGGTCAGTGTGAGTATAACAACAAAACCATCATGTATTAATGAGGAAGATAAACACTAAGATATTCTTACTCGTTCACATTATCTAAAACTCGGACTCTGTCTGAAATCCTAACCATTATGGTAATGTCACTTATGCTTAAAGAACACCCTAACCTCTAAAGTTATCTAAACTTACCTTTGATACCAACTATAAGGCCCCTGCCTTAAACCTTATTTAATCGTGATTTATTACAAGATACACATTGAGGATCTTTTCAGGTTTAGAATTTTAGAAAATTAGATCATGAAACTAGCATTACATTCCACATTTAAACAAAGTGGTTACAAAAGAGACAATATTCATTCTTCCTATCAACGGAAACATATTTAAAATAAAACACAGATTCTTTCTTTACACATCCTTGACAATATCATCACATCATGTTCCTTTCCCTTGACCTGTGAAAAACATTTCAAAAACTTGGGATGAGTATAAAAACTCAGTACGGGATACACAAAGAATAAAAACTGTTAGTTTATCAAAACAAAAAGTAAACCATGTATACTTTATCAAAGTAATACATTTCACCTTTATGAAGTAGTAAAAACTCTTCACTGAATAAAATATCATTACTTACCTTTTTGTAACCAAAGGATTACCATAAAGCCCATATAGAGAAAACATAAAATATATAAAGGTAACATGGGACATAAACATACTTAAGTGGAATAACCATACGTTCGACTCCCACACATATCACTTAATGGAATAGTCATACTGCCAATTTCAATACATACATAATGGAATAGCCATACGGCCGACTTCCATACCCAATGCATTGGAGGTTATAACGTAACCACCCGTCCTGGTATTCACGGCACCAACCGTCATATGGTTTATAATGTAACCACCCGTTAAAATTTCCAAGTACCAATATAAAATCATAAAACATAAAACCAATATAAAGGAATGATAACATTTCCACATCACAATATATCATAATAGAATCCTTTATCAAAACCATTTTCAATACCAAAATACATAAAAGAGTATATGATATTTATTTTATTTTGAAAACATTATGGCTTGTTGAGGAAGCCAAAGACCAAATAATACTCGCGGCGGCGGAAAAGTTCGTTTTCACCGCGTACGTTAAAAAAACATTCCTTTTTGTCGTTTAGTAAATTTCTTCGTAGAAAACGATTCCTTTTGTATAAAAGTAAAAGTAAAAGGGGATTATACACCTTATAAAAGAAAGTTGTGTATAAAACGAAATATTCCTCAATGAAAGGAGATTGAGACGAAGTCCCTTACAAAGACGGTATCCTTGGTTTAAGGATAAATCAATTACATAATTATGTGTGACAAACGAATACACAAAATATAAGTGGATATTAAGTGTAAAATAATCAAAGTTTATTCACACATATTCAAAGGATGACATATTCAATAACTACATGTTGAACCCAAAGAAATCGAAATTGGGTTAAGAAGTTCCCTTGACAGCCTAACGGCGTCACATCAAAATGAGTTGATGAGAGATGAAAAGTGTATCTCATCACATGGACAAAAAATTTACATCAATAAGGATATATTAGAACATATCCCAACATAACAATATGTAAATTAAAAGACCCAACAAAAGAAGTCTTTTTAAAAAAAGGAGGGTGAAAGGTTCCCTTACCGACTTGGGTATCTTTCAAAACATACACCCCATGAAATAAGGACAATAGATCATTGATGTAAATACTCATAAACGAAAGTATATTACACAAAGAGTATAATAATGGGCAGTACATACACCACTCAAAGGAAATTGGGCCAAATGTAGCCTAAATCTCACGGGAATAAAAGTGAGATGAAAAATCCCTTACGAAAACTTGGCAGCCTAACGGCGCCACATAAAACATCCAAAATGGATTGATGAGAGATAATAGGGTCTCTCATCATATGAACAATAAAAATTATAGTAAGAGTAATATAAGAACATACCAATAACGAGAAAGATGATCTTTAAAAGGAATGAAAAAAAAGAGCATACTTAAAAAGAAAGAGAGGAGTAGGATCCCTTACAAAGATCATTCTTAAAATAAAATAGATCTATTATGTGTATTCAATATAAGTAAAAATAAATAAAGTACAAATACAAGATAGTACATAATAATATCATGACATAATTTGAAAGTTGGAGATTAACCCAAAGAATGGAAATTGGGTTAAGAAATTCCCTTACCTCGGGTCAGACTTGACTCGATCGTTCTTTAATGTCATGAATAATAAACTTGAGTTAATTTATACTTGATTAAGAACCTTTTTAAAGTTCATTATTACTTTTATATCACTTATTTCCATGTTATAAACATTATGTAACCATTTAAGTTAATAATGTTTGTTTTGTCGATATTTGGTTCTTAAGTCGAAAATAGACTTCTTACAACTACATGTTGTTCGTGTGGTCAAAGGTTCTTTATATCCAGAATGACATTCCTGATTTGGATAGCATTTATATCATATATATCCAGAATATACATGTATTTATAATATTACATAATAATTTAGAGGTAAGAAATGAAATTCACCGTTCATGGAGAGGGTAAGCCGTACGTACGCATGAACGCTACTTTCATTTCTTTGTCATATTAATGGAATTAAAACTAAATGAGAGGTATTTATATTTTAATTCCATATTTATATTCATAATTTAGATGTATAATTCATTATATATATCCATTATATACAAGTACATTTAATTGTACATTACATTTGGGGATAAGAAATGAAATGCACTGTTCATGGAGACGGTAATCCGTACGTACGCATGAACACTACTTTAATTTCTATCTCATACTTTAATGGAAATAAATAATAATGATATAGAGGTATATTATAATTCCAGTATAAAATCATATATAATAACATTAAATCCATCCTTTATATGTCCCACGTATGGCATTAACGAATCACATCACTTTGAGGGGGCGGTAGTCCGCACTTCCTAAAATGAAGATATCGCTTATACCCATAATGGAAGCCATAAAGGTAAGACACAAATGAAAAATAAAGAAGCTTAAGAAAAACATAAAAATATTATATATCTTATATAAATATAATTACACCTTAATGGCCACCTTTGAAGGTGTTATATGAGTGTTGAACAATCATCGTTTCGTGAGGCAGAAATCCGCCATCCACGAAAACAGTATGTTCTTTAACCATTATATGTAGGTGTGTGTAAGTGTAGCTAGAATCCTTCTTATAACTACATCCTAGTATATTTAGGATACTGGAGTTGTTACAAAATAAAAGAGTAAAAAGATTTTAGGGGGTTGGAGAAGCAAAATAAAACAAAAGTACTCAAAACAAGACATTACCTTCAAATCGGGTAACTCCCCTTTGTTTGAGATCAAAGGCTTACTTGGGAAGACTTCTGCCCAATTTTAGGCTTCAAGGAGTAAGAGAGGGATGTGGAGAGCCAAAATGGGCAGGGTTTGGCCTAGAAAAATGCTTTGGGAGTGTGGGAAAATAGGTAGAGGTCGGGGCCTTTTATAAGAGGAGAGGAGGGGCACTCTTGGAATGTAAAGATAAGTTACTTTATTTTAAAAAGTGTTTCGGATTCAAAAGGTCCCAAATTGATATAATTAGATTATATGGTGATAAGGGTTCTTAATATACTCATCCAATAGGTTTTGGCCATGTGTAGGTCTTAGATTTTACATTATCATTCCATTTTATTTAAATCGTAAAATAATGAGGTCATCGCTGAATCATCATGATGTCATAAATAATTTAATTTATTTAATGTCTAAAAATTATAAAACAATTACTATGATGTAGGAAATGTTTTTATATTTCCAGTGACTATTTATAATCAAAAATCTGATCTTTATAACCCCATGTAAAAATTGTTTTCGTAAAACATATTATGTTTGTGTCATTTTTACTTTTACATTATATAAAAATTTATTTATGTCATTTCCCAACCAATGTGGCTCTATGGGGTCCCCAAGTTGAACAATGGCTTGTCTTGGTCGGCCATGACACATCAAATGATGGTAGGACATGTGTCAAGCTCATCTCATATTATTAAAACATTATTTTTACCTTAAACTACACTAATTACCACTAATCGCGATTAAAAACATAATAAGTTACTATTCCCCAAAAAATTATTTTAATCCCATTGAACCACATTTTACTTCTTAATGAAAACCATGTATGTCAGATTTTATAAATTCAAAACAAAATGATGGAAAAATTTCATTTAAATGGAAAATCAGTTTTTATAAGTACCGCTTAGGGGTTTCACTATTCATCAAAAATTGATGTTTTCCAGAAAATTACCAAAAATTCACCCTAAGCTATATTTGATATTTCGAATTCAAAAATGATGTCCATTTTACAAAATTCACAAAATATAAGTTGCATTAATAAATTTAATTGTTAATTCCCGCTGTCAGAGTAAATAGCGTGTTTTTATGAAACAATAAGTATCAAAAGATTGACGCTAGTTTAAGTCCGATTTCTAAGTGAAATTAATTCCAACGACCACTATTGGATTTTATGGTAAAAATATTTTCTTATTTAACTTTAAAACCAATTCAAAAAGATAATCTAATCATCTAAATAAATTAGATTAAAAAGAGGTTTTGAATTAAAATACAACATTTTACACTATTCATTAAAAAATGAACTTTATCGGAAAGGTGCCATAAATTTACACAAAGTAAATTTTGATGTCCCGATTCTAAAAAAGAGTTATTTTTTGTCAAATAGAATTTATAAGATTGATCAAAAATATATTTAATGACGGTTCTCCATCAAAAGATGATAAGTGAACCCTTAGTGAAAACTAGGGCATATACGCCTAAATTTGAATTCTTTCCGTATTTTAAGCCTGTATCTTTTATTGGATATATCTAAAAACATTTAAAAACATATATAATCATATTTTAGTTATTTATATCCATTCCCGCCAATACAACGGCTACATGTTAACAACCATTTAAAATAATATTATTTTATTATTAGAGTGCAACGTAAGATTCCCAAGAAACTCGTTGTTGTGTGTTGGGTACGCCATCGAGCATAGCGTCCCCTTTAAAGACATATTAATATTTTATGGATAAATATGAAAATGTCATATTCTTTATTTTACCTGTGGTGTTACATCCTTCCCCCCTTTTGGGAATTGCGTCCTCACAATTTTTAAAATTGTGCTTGGAAACATCCTTGAAAGTCCCACTTCGGAAGAAGAGTCGGTAAAACAATCACTTTAAAATAAAGAAAGATATGTACAAAGGTCACCCGAGTTAACCCATACTAGGATTCCAAGTATGAAAACATGGACATGGAGGAGAAAACATAGGGTCATGTTCTGATGAAGAGTGATAGAAAACATGTTTAGGAGAAAGTTAACCACAAGAAAATCACAAACTTGTGATGGGTTAAACGGTATTCGATTCCCCAGTAGGAAAAGTTAATAGACAACATTGTTGTTTTAAGTTACTTTTTATTGAGTAATTTATTCATAAGGAAACATAATCACTTATCATGTTGACTTTCAACATTTACACAAACTCATATTTTCTCCAAAAGATGAGTATTTAGGAAGACTTGTTCACATTAAGAGTACTATAATCAACTTCTAGAGAATCACCTTATCCACCAAAGAGAACTATATACTTCCCATGTTTTTATACTTTAACCAAAACCAAATCCAAAAAGTCTAGTACAAGATCAGATAATCCAGAAAAGGATAACCCTTTATAAAAGGAAAATCTATGTTTAATCTCCAAAATTTGTCCAACAAATCCCAAAGTTCAACGAGGTCCATTAGATAAACAAGTTGTCCATAAAATTCTTCAAATTAAACCAAACTAAGGTTGAAACCCAAATATTTGATGTATTTAGTCACATAGTCTTCCATGTTAAATCGTAACATTTATCTCCAAACAATATCTGTTGCTCCCAAAGTCTCATATTGAAAAGTATTTAACCTAATCACATACCATCCATGATAGGTTAATCATTTTCATAAATAACCCAAAATCAAATTACTCTTAATTCATAAAATCATATAAATCGAAATAACCAGTCAAACTGACCAGGGACTTCACGTAGTCCAGTGGTAGGCGATAAATACCAGTCGCACTTTGGTTGTGGGTTCGATTCCCGCGACTTTGTCCGACGCGACGGTTTGTCACACGGTCTGCGTGTTGTCCTTTTTCCAAAACAATATAATTCATAAATCATTCCCCAAAAAGGGATAAAATCATCAAAAATAACCATAACATAATTTTACCTCAATTTTATCTTATGCCTTTCACTTCAATCATAACATATAGTAACCCATAATTACCTAAAAAGTAAGGATCATATAAACCCAAATGGTTTTTTATAACTATGTCTACAAAAGAGAAGATAACTATTCCTTGAATAAAATTTTCATATATTAAATATCAGTGTTACACATACTATAAAAAGTTTTCTAATGTACCCCATCATCAAAAGACACTTAATACTCTTAAGAATTTCACCATAACTCTTGAAGCCCTTATATGTTGACATCTTACTCATTCAACATTCTTCATGATACATTAACCATTCCTTTCCAACTTATTCCGAAATACCTCTTTCCTACAAACAAAATCATGAATCATATCCTAAGATCCCAAAATAGAAAACAAAAGTTAAGAAATAATCCATACCTTTGATTGGTCATTGTTGGTTTCTTCATCCTCAATCGGAATGGCATTAGGTATTGGTAAAAGAGTATTTGTATGATCTTGGTGATCCCATTCACAAAAATTCTTCATGGAACATGTGTTTTCATAATGACCGTGCACACCACATTTAAAACATTCAATTGATCCATCAGAAATAATTTCTTTCCCTTTCCTTGAGTCAACTCGATGCTTTGTCACGACCCGCCCTCGGGGCCCGTGCCATGACTACCCCAAGCCCGCCTTCCATAGGCCAGGGGCAGTCGACTAGCACCAAAGGCGTAAAATCCTGATAACTGGGAAGGCATTGCCTTTATAAAAGAAAACAAGCACCATAGAGTACAAGCGGAAGCAAAACACTAAGTACAAAAGAAAAATTTAAAAGTAAATGGGCCAAAATACAAACCCAAAAGAAAGTACGACTACAACCGAACAAGGTACAACAACAAAAGACAAACAGCTAGAAGTAGGAAGCAACTCCTGGGTCATCCTCCTCGGATCCTACCTGAAGGGTAGGTACAGATGGCGCAGATCCTGGTCGTCCACCACGGATCCTACCTGAAGGGTAGGTACAGATAACATCCTCTCTGCTCTCGTCCGTCAACCTCCTCTATGAGTCGTCAGGCCGTGTAGTCCACCTCCGGGTACTGACTCGTCGTGTAGTCCACCTCCGGGTACCGTCCAGTCCTCGAACACTCGGCCTCCGTCAGCACTGCCCGTCGTCTGCAACCAACACAACGAGGTGCAGGCATAGCCCGTGCACGGGTGAGTATAACGATACTCAGTAGGGACCCCGAGACCCTCAAGGTCTCACTAAACCAACAAGGATAACCACAAGAAGATCTCAATAGATAACCTCTACTTAGGTATATGCCCATACATATACCTAAGTTATCAAGTAACCCATTTCAATCATGAGGAAACACAAGGATTGTGAAATCAACGGATAACCACTGCCTAGGTATATGCCCATACATATACCTATGTTAGCAAGTGAACCATCTCAATCTTGAGGTAAACACAAGGTCAAAAGTCTCAGCTCAAACCAGGATTTTCATTATCGAAACCGTAACTGCTGAAGAGCTCCGTCTCTGGAGTGTACAGTGGTCCTGTCACGACTCCGAGGTACTGCTCACTAACCTAAGACTACTGAATTACTCCTCCTGTCGAGTATCGCGGGTCAGCCACCCAGACACAGTAGTGCTTCCCGCCGAGGTATGTCACCCAAACACAGTAGTGCACACCCCCTAGTAGCCTGCTGAGGTACTCTCCGGACGAGTACCACGGGTCTGCACTGTCACACAAGTAGTGCTTCGTCTTCCATGGGTCTGCACCTCATAAATTAGTGCTCCATCCACTGGGCTAGTCGACTCACTCCAAGTCGAGTCGGTCAAGCAGTCGTCAGGTCTCATCTAGTTACACGGTCTCCGTACTCCGCACGCTCGTCACTGGGAGGGTCCGCTCCATGAGCTACAGGTCGATACTGCAAGTATCTCAATGTCCCATGAAGAATTATCTCAAAGGACCGCCTCGTCATAGGGGTCTCAACACAACAGACGGCTCGTCAATCGGACGCCCAGTCTGTGAGTTATTAGCCTTTTCGTCCCAGGGGCCCGGTTGGTTTCGTGAGCGAACCAAACCCAGCCGTATCTCAACTATACCCTGAAATCTCATAGGGTATACTCATAGGGACCGTTTCTCAACGAGATCACCAACGTCGCTGACGGTTCGTCAAACGGACGTTCTGTCAGAAAGATATCAGCTTTTCCGTTCCAGGGGCCCGGTTGGATTTCGGTGCGATCCATCCCAGCCACTATCCATCTGCATCCAATTCTCGGTCGGAGGATTCCAAAAGTTCTATATCGTCAACAAGAACTCAACTCAATAGACGGCGCGTCAATCGGACGCCCGGTCTGAGAGTTATTGGATTTTCCGTCTCACACCCACCCTAGGAAACATCCCAGGAGGTCATACATCCTGATCACTACTCTAGAAAAGCATGCTTAACTATGGAGTTTTAACCACGTAGGTTCCCGAAAAGGAAGATGTACCTTGAGTATAGTATACCTAAACGACCGTCTCGATCCAAGGATCGCGTTGCCGCTGACGGCGAGTCGTTTGGAGGCCCGTAGCCCAAGATCCGTGCATTTGACCAAAAGTGGTCCGAAACTGGGGGTCAGGGCCCGGGCCGACCCGGCCCGACCCCCCCTGGGTCATCCGAACCGGGTCGACCCGCCTCGGGCGGCGCCCCGGCCCCACGACCTGGCCCAGCTCGGAAAACCCGGTCCGGCCGGCGGTGCGGACCGGCGCGGACCGGCACGGCGGCGTGGCCTGGGCGCCGTTCAGGTGCCGCGCGCGGGGGAAAAGCCCCCTCCCCTTTGAGAACCGTGTCCCCTTAATTGGGGAAGCTTTTTAGACCCGGCCGGGGGAAATTAATTCCCCCGGTCTCCACTGCCCGGTCGGCCCGCACTGGCCGGCCGGTTTTGCCAGCAAGGACCGGCTACGGCTGGTCCTTCCTTCGCCGACACCAGCGGCCCGGTGCCGGCCGCCGGTCATCTTGCTCCGCCGCGGCCCGGAACTGACCACGGCCTATGCCGTTCGGCGCGATGCTATGACATCGCTTCCCTCCGCCGCGGCCCCGCTCCGGCCGCGGCGCCTTTGACTTTCTTCGACGCGACGCAACAGTGTCGCGTTCTTTGATTTCTTTCCACGGCGCGGCGCGACGGCGCCGCGCGTCTCTTCCGCAATAAATCGCGTGGTGCGACGGCACCACGTTTTCTCGTATCATCCTCAAGAAACCATCACGAAAAACAAAGGAGGAGGGTCGGCCGTGTTTGTACGGTCCGACCCCCCCCCCTCGCGTTATTCGATAACAAAAAGGGTTTTAAATCATGATCATCACCAAGTTTGCATTCACGAACAATTAAATAAATAAAAACCCTCAATCATCAACCGCTTGATCGGATGATCCGCGGATCAACCCGGTATTGGTTGGTCCACGCTCGTCGTTCTTTTCTCAAAAGATAAGAGAATTCCAAAATAAAATTCCCCTACCTCGGCTTCAAGAACAGAGTTCTTCAACGACCTACGGAAGACAAGCGTCGCGGAGGTCGGGTGTCGTTCCGTCTAGGTTGGTGGTAGAAGATCTCGGTGAATTTGAGTCGAGACGTCACCCTCTGTATACTTTGTAGGCGGCGGTGCTTCCCTTCCATACTCCGGTTGAAGATGGTCGGAGGTGTTGCTTCACGTTCTTCGGAAACGTGGAACGTTCTTCCTCGCGAGGTTGGTGATCTTCCAAGAGTTCTTCTCCTCTCCTTAGTTCTCCCCACAAGGTTTATGCCAACCCAAAAAGAAGAATATAATCTCTCTTATTAATGTTGGAAAAATGAATTCAAAAGAATTCAAACACTCAAAATAATTAATTAAGTTGGTTTAATTAATTAATTGCAAAGTGTTGGCAAGAATTTCAGAAGATTGAAATTCAAATAAACCATACTTAACTCACCTCATTAATTAATCAAGTTATCAAATATTAAAGAATGTGAGTTAATGGGGAGTTGGAATGTGAGGGGTTAAGAGGGTTAGGGAATTTAAGGAATTTGAAAAGGTGGGGGGGGGGGGGTTCGTGTGGGCCCCACCCTTTCAAATATCCACACATGGGAAGTTGGATGGATGTGGGCCCACCACCAACTTCCCATGGGAGAAGTTAACCACTTAACATTGTTAAAATTTGATTTAACAATTTAATTCACTTTGTTTAATTAAACCCCAAAAATTAACTTCTCCTCCCGCACAAACGCAACTACGGTAATGGTTCTATTAAGCGATTACCAGCATTGCGAGTTCATCGATGCAATCATATTTCAATTCCGAGCACCGGTTCAAAATAGAGAAATTCCCGCTCGCTCGTTCACTGAACGTACCCGAGCCAAACTTTGGAAATTAATTCCGGGCACACCGGGCCTCGGAATCAGGCGCCGTCAGAAACTAAGTTCTTGTAAAATTCCAAAGAAAATTTAGAAAAAAATTTCCTTGAAATTTCCGGGTCTTTTCATTACTCCCTCCTCAGGGATTTACGTCCCCGTAAAGCATCAACACAAACTAGGGTCACAAAAGCGGTACAGAGCACGCATCTGAGCCTTCCGCACCCATGTGCTTACCTGGAGGTTCCGTACTGCCAAAGAAAGTGCACCCGAGGAATCGATCGTCCTCGTAGGATCTGCTCCTATCGATCCTTGATCCCCACTGGAACCTCCGTGAAAGACACCCCATCGCCATTGTCCAGCAGCTCATGGTCGATGATATGCGAAGGGTCGAGCACGTATCTCCTCAGTTGAGATACGTGGAAGTCTTCGTGCACCTGGTGCAACTGCGGTGAATGGGTCAAGCGGTAAACCACCCAGCCTACCCAGCTGAGGACCATAAAAGGTCCGCTAAACCTCGGAGATAACTTTCCTCCTTGGCCACATCTCCGTAAACCTCGTCGAGGTGAGACCCATATAAGGACGTGATCGTCATCCTCGAACTCCAGAGGTATCCATTTTCTGTTAGAACTAGAACTCAAAAGGCTGCTGCCATGAGGGTATGGTTGACTGACTCAAGAGTGGTCGTTCGCACCCTCCTGTGAAAGAGTTTATTCTGTGCTGCCTGGGGTTTCCTTTTTTCCGACCAAGGAAAACCCATCCCGACGTTTTCCTAAAACCTTCAATTTGTGTATGAACAGTTATTGACAATTCCATACTCAAACTAACGTTGTAAGGCCTCGACGCTGCCACCAAGAGATTCCAACCGTAACTCTCGCCTCGAGGGTCTGACCACACTGTCGGCGTAAGTGTGATTATCGAGTCTCCTCCCAAGGCATCTCCAGACGTGAGGGTCAATTCCACGGCTTACCGGAAACTCTAGGTCTGGAACAAGATTTGTGAAAGCAAGGAATGATTCATATCGATTTCCGTTACTACAGCAACTAGTAGTGGAGACAGACTATCCCTTGAATCATTTCTAGAGCCATTGGGTCACACTCCTTGACCGCATGCAGCCGCATTCTTCCACCGCCTTCCAGCTCCCTAAGCTTGGCGGGGATAACTAAGGCGGGTGGTTGTAGCATGTTAGGATGTACACCACCTCATGCTGCTCTCCTAGCTCTGCCTCCACGTCTGCCGCTTCGTAGACTCATCTCTATTTAAAGCTTACTCTTTTTGAAACATTTAACACGCCTGAGTCTCTATGACTGGCACCGGTTTCTTGTTTCTTACTACACTGTGCAGTCTTCATCCACTCCTGGATGAACTGCACCTGCTTTGCCTATGATCTGAAAGAGCTGCTAAAATTTCTCTTTTTCCGAAAAGAGAAACTCGGTCTCATCTCCTGGATGAACCACACCAATTGCCTAATACAGTCAATCCTGACATGAATGACGCATTCATGCCATGGATGACGTCGTAAGGCCTCGACGTAACTACTAAGAGATCCAACTGTCACCCTCGCCTCCAAGGGTCGAGTCACACTGTCGGCATCAGTGTGAGGTCACTGGGTCTCCTCCAGTAGAAATCTCGAAAGTGAGGGTCAAGTCAACAGTTTTATCCGGGACCACTCAGCATCATCCAAACAATAGGACAGGAAAGAAAACAACGATATGTGTATTTTTATTATTGCAGCTCATAGTACAAAGACACGAATACAACAGCAGCATAGAACATGAAGTATAAGGGACGTATCCACTAGTTCCACTCCTGTCCACCTACTCTCAGAGATATACTACCTTGGTGGCTCCTCCAAAGCCTGCGGATCAACTGTACGAGGAGTCAGACTATCACGTGCCAGGTGACCCTTTCCGCCGCATGAGTAACACAACCTGCTTCTGGCACGCCTAGCTCTGTTTCCACCCCGGGTGCCCCGCACCACCGGTCCTAAAACCCGAGATCGTCCAACTGCTGGTCTGGTCCTCCTGGACCTCTGCATCATCTGTCTACTGCCCACAGATGACTCGGCTACTGATCGAAAATCACGCGGCAAAGGTAGAATGTCCTGTACACGCTCGGGGTGTAGAGCTACTGGCAAAAACTCCACCCTGAAGAAGGTCTCGAAGTCTTCCCAAGCGAAGTTCGTCCCGTCGCAAAACTGAAAGAAGTGGCTCCACCACCTGCCTGCTGCTTCCTGAAGGAGGATGGTAGCAAAGATCACCATGAAGTTTCCCGGCATCCCCACTAGCCTAAAGACTCTCACCACAGCCTCCAGCCAAACCTCAGCCGCCTGTGGGTCCGTCTCTCCCCGGAACCTGGGTGGCCTCTGGCGCTGGAACTCGTACAGCGCGCTCATGTTTCGTACATCGCCTACTTTTGGGGCTGGTGGCATTGGTGGCCCAACGTATGGTAGTACCGCTGGTGCCTCCGCTGGTGCCTCAACTGCAAGAGGGCCCTGCACCGAAGCCTCGTCGCTCGATAGGCTGTCAGCACGCACATCCCTCTGGTCTCTAGCTGGTCTTCCGTGAAAAGGAATCCTGAAAGAAACATCGTGGCATAGTCAAATGTTTATACCTGGTGAGCTGACCTGGTTTGAGCTGTTTTAAGGGAAACCCTTTGAAAACACACACGCAATCAGTGTTTTCGTGCACAAAGTTGGAAATCAGTTGTCAGGGTTCTGGTGTATGGATACGTCGGCCGCCCGCACTAACACTGGACTCCCTGAACTGAAATCCACACTCAGTACTCTTAACACTATTGCTCCACAGAAAGAAAAAGTTAGAGTCATAAGTTCTACGGTAGAACCGAACTCCTTTGATACCAATTTGTCACGACCCGCCCTCGGGGCCTGTGCCGTGACTACCCCAAGCCTACCTTCTATAGGCCAGGGGCTGGAGACTAGCACCAAAGGCATAAAATCCCGATAACTGGGAAGGCATTTCCTTTATAAAAGAAAACAAGCACCACAGAGTACAAGCGGAAGAAAAACACTAAGTACAAAAGAAAAACTGAAAAGTAAATGGGCCAGAATACAAACCCAAAAGAATGTATGACTACAACCGAACAAGGTACAACAACAAAAGAAAAACAGCTGGAAGTAGGAAGCATCTCATGGGTCATCCTCCTCGGATCCTACCTGAAGGGTAGGTACAGATGGCGCAGCTCCTGGTCGTCCACCACGGATCCTACCTGAAGGGTAGGTTCAGATAGCCTCCTCCACGCTCTCGTCCGTCAACCTCCTCTGTGAGTCGTCACGTCGTGTAGTCCACCTCCGGGTACTGACTCGTCGTGTAGTCCACCTCCGGGTACCGTCCAGTCCTCGAACACTCGGCCTCTGTCATCACTGCCCGTCGTCTGCAACCAACACAACGAGGTGCGGGCATAGCCCGTGCAAGGGTGAGTATAACAATACTCAGTAGGGACCCCGAGACCCTCAAGGTCTCACTAAACCAACAAGGATAACCACAAGAAGATCTCAACAGATAACCTCTACTTAGGTATATGCCCATACATATACCTAAGTTATCACATAACCCATTTCAATCATGAGGAAACACAAGGATTGTGAAATCAATAGATAACCACTATCCAGGTATATGCCCATACATATTCCTAAGTTAGCAAGTGACCCATCTCAATCATGAGGTAAACACAAGGTCAAAAGTCTCAGCTCAAACCAGGATTTTCATTATCGAAACTGTAACTGCTGAAGAGATCCGTCTCTGGAGTGTACAGTGGTCATGTCACGACTCCGAGGTACTGCTCACTAACCTAAGACTGCTGAAGTACTCCTCCTGTCGAGTACCGCGGGTCAGCCACCCAGACACAGTAGTGCTTCCCGCCGAGGTATGTCACCCAAACACAGTAGTGCACACCCCCTAGTAGCCTGCTGAGGTACTCTCCGGATGAGTACCGTGGGTCTGCACTGTCACACAGGAAGTGCTTCATCTGCCATGGGTCTGCACCTCAGAAAGTATTGCTTCGTCCACTGGGCTAGTCGACTCACTCTAAGTCGATTCGGTCAAGCAGTCGTCAGGTCTCATCCAGTTACACGGTCTCCGTACTCCGCACGCTCGTCACTGGGAGGGTCCGCTCCACGAGCTACAGGTCGACACTCCAAGTATCTCAAAGTCCCATGAAGAAGTATCTCAAAGGACCGCCTCGTCATAGGGGTCTCAACACAACAGACGGCGCGTCAATCGTATGCCCGGTCTGTGAGTTATTAGCCTTTTCGTCCCAGGGGCCCAGTTGGTTTCGTGAGCGAACCAAACCTGGTCGTATCTCAACTGTACCCTGAACTCTCATAGGGTATACTCATAGGGACCGTTTTTCAACGATATCACCAACGCCGCTGAGGGTTCTTCAAACGGACGTTCTGTCAGAAAGATATCATCTTTTCCGTTCCAGGGGCCCGGTTGGATTTCGGTGCGAACCAACCCGGACACTATCCATCTACATCCAAATCTCGGGCGGAGGATGCCAAAAGTTCCGTATCGTCAACAGGACCTCAACGCAACAGACTGCGCGTCAATCGGACGCCCGGTCTGAGAGTTATTGGCTTTTCCGTCTCACACCCACCCTGGGAAACTTCCCAGGAGGTCACCCATCTTGATCACTACTCTAGGCCAAGCACGCTTATCTATGGAGTTTTAACCACGTAGGCTCCCAAAAAAGAAGATTTACCATGATTATAGTATACAAAAACGACCGTCTCGATCCAAGGATCATGTTGCCACTGACGGCGAGTCGTTTGGAGGACCGTAGCCCAAGATACGGGCATTTGACCAAAAGTGGTCCGAAACTGGGGGTCTGGTCCCGGGCCGACCAGGGGCCGACCCGGGTCGACCTGCCTCTGGCGGCGACCCGAACCGACGACCCGGCCCGGCTCGGAAAACCCGGTCCGGCCGGCGGCGCGGCGGCGCAGACCGGCACGACAGCGCGGACCGGCATGACAGCGTGGCCTTGGCGCCGTTCAGGTGCCGCGCGCGGGGGCAAAGACCCCTCCCCTTTGAGAACCGCAACCCCTTAATTGGGGCAGCTTTTTAGACCCGGCCTGGGGAAATTAATTCCCCCGGTCTCCACTTCCCGGCCGGCCCGCACTGGCTGGCCGGTTTTGCCAGCAAGGACCGGCGACGGCCGGTCCTTCCTTCGCCGACACCGGCAGCCCGGTGCCGGCCGCCGGTCATCTTGTTCCGCCGCGGCCCGGAACCGGCTGCGGCCTATGCCGTTTGGCCCGATGCGACGACGTCGCTTCCCTCTGCCGCGGACCCGCTCCGGCCGCGACGCCTTTGACTTTCTTCGACGCGACGCGACGGCGTCGCGTTCTTGGATTTCTTTCCATGGTGCGGCGCGACGGCGCCGCGCGCCTCTTCCGCAATAAATCGCGTGGTGCGACGGCACCGCGTTTTCTCGTATCATCCTCAAGAAACCATCACGAAAAACAAAGTAGGATGGTCGGCCGTGTTTGTGCGGTCCGACCCCCCCCCCCCTCGCGTTTTTCGATAACAAAAAGGGTTTTAAATCATGATCATCACCAAGTTTGCATTCACGAACAATTAAATAAATAAAAACCCTCAATCATCAACCGCTTGATCGGACGATCCGCGGATCAACCCGGTATTGGTTGGTCCACTCTCGTCGTTCTTTTCTCAAAAGATAAGAGAATTCCAAAATAAAATTCTCCTACCTCGGCTTCAAGAACAGAGTTCTTCAACGACTCGCGGAAGACAAGCGTCGCGGAAGTCGGGCGTCGTTCCGTCTAGGTTGGTGGGAGAAGAGCTCAGTGAAGTTGAGCCGAGACGTCACCCTCTGTATACTTTGTAGGCGGCGGTGCTTCCCTTCATTACTCCGGTTGAAGATGGTCGGAGGTGTTGCTTCACGTTCTTCGGAAACGTGGAACGTTCTTCCTCGAGAGGTTGGTGATCTTCCAAGAGTTCTTCTCCTCTCCTTAGTTCTCCCCACAAGGTTTATGCCAACCCAAATAAAAGAATATAATCTCTCATTTTAATGTTGAAAAAATGAATTCAAAAGAATTCAAACACTCAAAATAATTAATTAAGTTGGTTTAATTAATTAATTGCAAAGTGTTGGCAAGAATTTCAAAAGATTCAAATTCAAATAAACCATACTTAACTCACCTCATTAATTAATCATGTTGTCAAATATTAAAGAATGTGAGTTATTGGGGAGTTGGAATGTGAGGGGTTAAGATGGTTAGGGAGTTTAAGGAATTTGAAAAGGTGGGGGGGGGGGGTTCGTGTGGGCCCCACCCTTTCAAATATCCACACATGGGAAGTTGGATGGATGTGGGCCCGCCACCAACTTCCCATGGGAGAAGGTAACCACTTAACATTGTTAAAATTTGATTTAACAATTTAATTAACTTTTTTTAATTAATCCCCAAAAATTAACTTCTCCTCCCGCACAAACGCAACTACGGTAATGGTTCTCTTATGCGATTACCGGCGTTGCGAGTTCATCGATGCAATCAGATTTCAATTCCGAGCACCGGTTCAAAAGATAGAAATTCCCGCTCGCTCGTTCACTGAACGTACCCGAGCCAAACTTCGGAAATTAATTCCGGGCACACCGGGCCTCAGAATCAGGCGCCGTCAGAAACTACGTTCTTGTAAAATTCCAAAGAAAATTAAGAAAAAATTTTCCTTGAAATTTCCGGGTATTTACATGCTTCCTTTTTCCACGGCAGGTTCTTGCTTTATGACCTTCATTTCCACATCTATAGCATATTTCTTTCCCTTTGAAACATTTTCCTAGGTGTTTCTTTCCACATCTTTGACACAAGGGTTTTTTTATCACACTTACCTTTATGATTATTACTTGTAGTTCCGTAGGGATATGTTTCTCGCATATATTATGCCTTATAGAAATCACCAAGGTTTAGGTGGTCAATCATAACTCCAGATAGTTGGTTGAGGATAAACACAAGAGTTCTCATTACAGCTCCCATATCATTCAGTTTCTCGCTCAGAAAACTGTCACAGTTTCCTTCACATCCATCGTTACCTTGGTTCCTGCTAGATCCAGCCATTTACAAAAAACAAAAAGGGTCAGTGTGATTATAACAACCAAACCATCATGTATTAATGAGGAAGATAAACACTAAGATATTCTTACTCGTTCACATTATCTAAAACTAGGACTCTGTTTGAAATCCTAACCATTATGGTAATGTCACTTATGCTTAAAGAACACCCTAACCTCTAAAGTTATCTAAACCGACCTTTGATACCATCTATAAGGCCCCAGCCTTAAACCTTACTTAATCTTGAGTTATTACATGATACACATTGAGGATCTTTTCAGGTTTAGAGTTTTAGAAAATTAGATCATGAAACTAGAATTACATTCCACATTTAAACAAAGTGGTTACAAAAAAGACAATATTCATTCTTCCCATCAACGGAAACATATTTAAAATAAAACACGGATTCTTTCTTGACACATCCTTGACAATATCATCACATCATGTACCTTTCCCTTGACCTGTGAAATACATTTCAAAAACTTGGGATGAGCATAAAAACTCAGTAAGGGATACACAAAGAATAAAAACTGTTAGTTTATCAAAACAAAAAGTAAACCATGTATACTTTATCAATGTAATACTTGTCACCTTTATGAAGTAGTAAAAAATCATCACTGAATAAAATATCATTACATACCTTTTTGTAACCAAAGGATTACCATAAAACCCATATAAAGAGCATATAACATATATAAAGGTAACTTGGGACATAAACATACTTAAGTGGAATAACCATACGTTCGACTCCCACACATATCACCTAATGGAATAGCCATACTACCAATTTCCATACATACTTAATGGAATAGCCATATGACCGAATTCCATACCCAATGCATTGGAGGTTATAACGTAACCACCCGTCCTGGTATTCATGACACCAACCGTCATATGGTTTATAACGTAACCACCCGTTAAAATGTCCAAGTACCAATATAAAATCATAAAACATAAAACCAATATAAAGGAATGATAATATTTCCACATCACAATATATCATAACAGAATCCTCTATCAAAACCATTTTCAATACCAAAATACATAAAAGAGTATATGGTACTTATTTTATTTTAAAAACATTACGGCTTGTTGAGGAAGCCAATGAACAAATAATACTCGCGGCGGCGGAAAAGTTCGTTGTCACCGCGTACGTTAAAAAAACATTCCTTTTTGTCGTTTAGTAAAACTCTTCGTAGAAAAAGTTTCTTTTTGTATAAAAGTAAAAGTCAAAGGGGTTTATACACCGTATAAAATAAAGTTGTGTATAAAACGAAATATGCCTCAATGAAAGGAGATTGAGACGAAGTCCCTTACAAAGATGGTATCCTTGGTTTAAGGATAAATCAATTACATAATTATGTGTGACAAACGAATACACCAAATATAAGTGGATATTAAGTGTAAAATAATCAAAGGTCATTCACACATATTCAAAGGATTACATATTCAATAACTACATGTTGAACCCAAAGAAATCTAAATTGGGTTAAGAAGTTCCCTTGACAGCCTAATAGTGTCACATCAAAATGAGTTTATGAGAGATAAAAAGTGTATCTCATCACTTGGACATAAAATTTACATCAATAAGGATATATGATAACATATCCCAACATAACAATATGTAAATTAAAAGACCCAACAAAAGAAGTCTTTTTAAAAAAAGGAGGGTGAAAGGTTCCCTTACCGACTTGGGTATCTTTCAAAAGAAACACCCCATGAAAGAAGGACAATAGATCATTGATGTAAATACTCATAAACGAAATTATATTACACAAAGAGTAGAATAATGGGCAGTACATAAATCCACTCAAAGGAAATTGTGTCAAACGTAGCATAAATCTCACGGGAATAAAAGTGAGATGAAAAATCCCTTACGAAAACTCGGCAGCCTAACAACGCCACATAAAACTTCCAAAATGGATTGATGAGAGAGAATAGGGTCTCTCATCATATGAACAATAAAAATTAAAGTAAGAGAAATATAAGAACATACCAATAACAAGAAATATGATCTTTAAAAGGAATGACATAAAAGAGCATACTTAAAAAGAAAGAGAGGAGTTAGATCCCTTACAAAGATAATTTTTAAAATAAAATAGATCTATTATGTGTATTCAATATAAGTACAAATAAATAAAGTATAAATACAATATATTACATAATAATATCATGAAATAATTAGAAAGTTGGATATTAACCCAAAGAATGGAAATTGGGTTAAGAAATTCCCTTACCTCGGGTCCGACATGACTCGATCGTTCTTTAATGTCTTGAATAATAAACTTGAGTTAATTTCTACTTGCTTAAGAACCTTTTTAAAGTTCATTATTCCTTTTATATCACTTATTTCCATGTTATAAACATTATGTAACCATTTAAGTTAATAATGTATGTTTTGTCGATATTTGGTTCTTAAGTCGAAAATGGACTTCTAACAACTACATGTTGTTCGTGTGGTCAAAGGTTCTTTATATCCAGAATTACATTCCTGATTTGGATAGTAGGTATATCATATATATCCAGCATATACATGTATTTATAATATTACATAATCATTTAGAGGTATGAAATGAAATGCACCATTCATGGAGACAGTAAGCTGTACGTACGCATGAACGCTACTTTCATTTCTTTGTCATATTAATGGAATTAAAACTAAATGAGAGGTATGTATATTTTAATTCCAGAATTATATTCATCATTTAGATGTATCATTCATTATATATATCCATTATATACATGTACTTTTAATAGTACATTACATTTGGGGATAAGAAATGAAATGCACCATTCATGGAGACGGTAAGCCGTACGTACGCATGAACACTACTTTCATTTCTATCTCATACATTAATGGAAATAAATAATAATGATATAGAGGTATATTATAATTCCAGTATAACATCATATATAAGAACATTAAATCCATCCTCTATACGTCCCACGTATGGCATTAATGAATCACATCACTTTGAGGGGGCGGTAGTCCGCACTTCCTAAAATGAAGATATCACGTATACCCATAGTGGAATCCATAAAGGTAAGCCACAAATGAAAAATACAGAAGCTTAAAAAAAACATAATCATATTATATATATTATATAAATATAGTGACACCTTAATGGTCATCTTTGAAGGTGTTATATGAGTGTTGAACAATCATCGTTTCGTGAGGCAGAAATCCGCCATCCACGGAAACAGTATGTTCTTTAACCATTAGATGTAGGTGTGTGTAAGTGTAGCTCGAATCCTTCTTATAACAACATACTAGTATATTGAGGATACTGGAGTTGTTACAAAAGAAAATAATAAAAAGAGTTTATGGGGTTGGAGATGCAAAATAAAACAAAAGGACTCAAAACAAGACATTACCTTAAAATCGGGTAACTCCCCTTAGTTTGAGCGCAAAGGCTTCCTTGGGAAGACTTCTGCCCAATGTGAGGCTTCAACGAGTAATAGAGGGATGTGGAGAGCCATAATGGGCAGGGGTTTGCCGAGCTAAATGCTTTGGGAGTGTGGGAAAAGAGGTAGAGGTGGGGGCCTTTTATAAGAGGTGAGGAGGGGCACTCTTGGAAAGTAAAGATAAGTTACTTTATTTTAAAAATATTTTCGGATTCAAAAGGTCCCACATTGATATAATTCGAGGATAAGGTGACAAGGGTTCTAAATCCAATCATAAAATAGGTTTTGGCCATGTTTAGGTCTTATATTTTACATTATCTTTCCATTTTATTTAAATCGTCAAATAATGAGGTCATCGCTGCATCATCATGATGTCATAAATAATTTAATTTATTTATTGTCTAAAAATTATAAAACAATTAATATAATGTATGAAATCTTTTTAGATTTCCAATGAATATTTATAATCAAAAATCTGATCTTTATAACCCCTTGTAAAAATTGTCTTCGTAAAACATATTATGTTTGTGTCATTTTTACTTTTACATTAAAAAAAATTAATTTATGTCATTTCCCAACCAAAGTGGCTCCATGGGGTCCCCAAGTTGACCCATGGATTGTCTTGGTCGTCCATGAAACATCCAATGAGGGTAGGACATGTGTCAAGATCATCTCATATTATTAAAACATGATTTTTACCTTAATCTACACTAATTACCACTAATCGCGATTAAAAACTTAATAAGTTACTATTCACCAAAAAATTATTTTAATCTCATTGAACCAAATTTTACTTCTTAATGAAAACCATGTATGTCGGATTTTTGAAATTCAAAACACAATGATGGAAAAATTTCATTTAAACGGAAAATCAGTTTTTATAAGTACCACTTATTGGTTTCACTATTCATCAAAAATTGAAGTTTTCCAGAAAATTACCAAAAATTCACCCTAAGCTATATTTGATATTCCGAATTCAAAAATGAAGTCCAATTTACAAAATTCACAACATAAAAGTTGAATTAATTAATTTAATTATTAATTCGCTTTGTCAGAGCAAATAGCGTGTTATTATGAAACAATAAGTATCAAAAGATTGATGCTAGTTTAAGTCTGATTTCAAAGTGAAATTAATTCCAACGACCACTATTGGATTTTATGGTAAAAATATTTTCTAATTTAACTTTAAAACCAATTCAAAAGATAATATAATCATATAAATAAATTAGATTAAAAAGAGGTTTTGATTTAAAATACAACATTTTACACTATTCGTTAAAAAATGAACTTTATCGGAAAGGTACCAAAAATTTACACAAAGTAAATTTTGATTTCCCTATTCTAAAGAAGATTTATTTTTGGTCTAATAGAATTTATAAGATTGATCAAAACTATATTTAATTATGGTTCACCGTCAAAAGGTGATAAGTGAACCCTTTGTGAAAACTAGGGCATATACGCCTAAATTTGAATTCTTTCCG
Organism: Viscum album; assembly: GCA_963277665.1. Taxonomy (NCBI): domain Eukaryota; kingdom Viridiplantae; phylum Streptophyta; class Magnoliopsida; order Santalales; family Viscaceae; genus Viscum; species Viscum album. The sequence continues at coordinate 159,010,665 of OY728138.1, forward strand.
TATTTTAAGCCTTTATCTTTTATTGGATATATCTAAAAACATTTAAAAACATATATAATAATATTTTAGTTATTTATATCCATTCCCGCCAATACAATGGCTACATGTTAACTACCATTTAAAATAATATTATTTTATTATTAGAGTGCAACGTAAGATTCCCAAGAAACTCGTTGTTGTGTGTTGGGTACGCCATCGAGCCTAGCGTCCACTTTAAAGACATATTAATATTTTATGGATAAATATGAAAATGTCATATTCTTTATTTTACCTGGGGTGTAACATTAATTTTATTTAAAATAATAATAATATATTATTAGTGTGCAACATAAGATTTCAAAGAAACCCATTGTTGCGTATCAGGTACGCTATCAAACATAGAAACCCTTTTCAATTAAAAATAATATTTAATTCAAAAATATTAAAAAATATCAAAAAAAATTATTCTTCATTTACATGGGATGTTATAGTTCTTCCCATGAATTACCTTTAAAATCAATTTTAAATAATTAGTTGTTTAATTTGAAATTAGAACACCCTATATGATTAACTTATTATTTTTTGTTGTCAATGATTTCAGAATTTTCAATCCCTTTGGGTTTCCCATGCATATTCCTATGTTCCCACTTTAATTGTATTGTTTAAAACAACCATGGGTTTGTGTGGTTTGACTTGTTCATCGAATTAATGTAATTTAATTGGATGAATTCACACTTTATTATTGTGTAAGAATATTTATTATGCATCTTATTAATTTTAAATTGTAGGATTAATAGTATAACACCCTTATATATATATTTCATTTTTAATGAATAGTAAAAGCATTTTATTATGTAATATCAATGAATAGGAATGGTTATCACAATTACCAAATTTAATTCATCAAATATAATGTTCTTATGTCCATTAAGGTCCTTTTATATTATTATATGAGTGGTCAGACAAGATCAATCCTTGGATTCCTAAGTTAATTCTTTGAGCACTTTGAGGTCACCACCCAAATTCATTGGACGGTTTCGCAAAAGATATACCCACCTAGGAATTTGGTCATTTTTATATTATAAAATAATTCATTTTCATAGTGTTGATGTTCTAATTACTCATATCTGGATATTTAAAATTTTATTGATATACATTTCAAATTTAGCTTACATCCCCGGACAAGAGGACCCTTGTTTTCTTCCATTGGTACTTAGTAATTCCTGTCTTGAGAATTAATTTTTATGAGTTCCATAGACTATGTTAGAAAAATTTATAGTTTAATTCTTAGTTTGTACACATTTGATATCAAGGATACACCAATATCTATGTTACATGGTTTATTTCTATAAGCAAGCCTGACCTTCTAACAACATGGAAGCTTTTGTTTAACGATGGGACCAATTATCACGTTTATACTAATTAGATGGATTTCTTTTACCATGAGTCCTACTTTTTACATGTTTGTTATATTAGGATACCTTTTTAAAACATCCTTGAACATAACCCCTTTTATATCCCTTGTATCGAAATTACTAGCATAAGACGAAGAATGTATGGTCATTTGGTCTTCCCATGAGGTGTTTGATCCTGTTGTATTTAATATATCTGTTATGCTATTCACCTATAGATCTATATATCTATAGAATTATAGTTTTATATTCATATATTGGATTTTTATAGATTCTATTGGTGGCAGCCTACTAAATATATCTCACATCCTATTATGCCACCATTTGGTACCTGGAAAATCTTTTTTAATAGATGTATGGACAATGGAAAGTGCCATATCTTAGATGTTTTAATGGTAATGTAATGGGTTATTGGTAGTGCATGAATGTGCTTTATATCCTAATACTAATAGATATATAATTTTTATTATTTTGTTTCATTCTAATATACATGTACATTCATATTCCAACATTTTGAATAAATCCATGACATACTCATAATTTCATATATGCATCCACTAATAACATGATTTATTATTACTATCTATATGATTTCTCATCATTTCACTATTTTTCATTATAATAATTCTTTTAGTTATCTATTTATTAGTTCTTCCAATGTTTTTGATAATCTAATAATGAGGGTAATGTCTCCCTACAATAAAATCATGGACCCTCACTTCTAGTCAGTAACATCTAGCATATGGAGAGGTGCACATGGTGACACTTCATCAATAAAGTTCAAATACTTATTATTGAACCGGGTTCAATATGTTATATCTATAAATCTTGATTATGATGTATGATATGTAAGGTATCATTGTTAAATATTTTTTCATATTTTAAATTTTTTTCTCATTTTAGGTTTATATGCTCATTTATTTCTCCTTGTTTACTCTTATTATTCATTTGATCTCACCTTTTTTGTAATTTTCATTCCATACATTATGAACAAAGTAATTCACGATCATATTTATAATAATGGTTCTTGTAACAAATATATATGCCGTGGAATATGTATATATTATATGAACCAGTTTTTTTTTCATACATGTTTTAAAAGGTTACCAACATATAATATTTATGATTGGATTTAAATATAAGGTAAGGAATATTCATTTTCAATGTAATATCGTTGAATGAAAATTACAGTTATCTATAATAAGTGTCAAAGAAATGTTTAGAAACCCATTGGAAACTAGGATTATAAAAATATAGTAATAACCCAAGGGATAATTTTATGTATATGTAAATATCCTATATATTTGTAAACGATCAGGAATGACCTATTTTAGACCTACAGTACCCTAGATTATGAAAAAGGTGTCACTATTTAGACATACTATGAATTATATATCATTATTATTTGATATTTCCGAATGATTTTTATATAAAGACACATACTCTTTTCATTCTTGGTTTTTTGAATGGATGGAACCTAAACGAAACATTTTAATGAAAAATGATATAGACAAGACAATGATTGTCCTCCAGATCAAATAAATGTTCTGGGAGATAGAATGAACAATATTATTTATATGACCACATATATTTCAGAAGCTATGAATATTTATATGATTACAAGTGAGAAATAGATGGAACAATATTATGTTTATTCCATTATAAGAAAACATATACTTCTTTAGTGTGTCAACTAGTCCTCCTGTCACTGAGAAAATTATCATTACCATTGTAAATGTATTTTACATTATTCAATTATTGGATCATGAGAAATTTATTATTTCAATTTATCTATTAGAAGGTAGAGTAGATTAGTGGTGGAATATTTCTATGAACATGAAAAAATAAAGGTAATTTAATCTTTGGAGTGGGAATAGTTTTAAAAAAAATATTTAACAAGTACTTTCATTAAATTATTCTTAAAAAAACTGGGAAACAATTATTTCAGATTAAGAATATGGATAATGAAAATTTTCATAGTATGTGGAGAAGATCATAAAAATAAAAATGTATTATTATAGTATTATGAATCTGATTGTACAAAAACTAATTCATTATTACATTAGGTTTGAGATTTTTTTAAAACTCAACATCACGATTTAGTTTAAGGGCAGGATACTCTTCCACAACGACATCTATAAACTCCAAAGAAATGACACAAATTTTATTTTCCAGTTTCCCTAGATCTATTTATGATGAAAAAACCATATCAATGGGATTATTGTCATGTAAAATTGATGTAATATTCATAAAATATTTATTTTTTCACACTAATAGGAAATAAATTATTTTTTTGGAATATGAAATATAAATTACCTTGCAATGAAAATGATGTTGTATTTGAACAAAACAATCCAATACATAATCAAAATAATAATAATTTCAAATATATGAATAATAAAAATACTTATATGAGATATATCTCTAATAAATTTAATCAGATAAGAATCATATACTCAATACATGATCAAACAAATAATAAATTTATTTAATAATAATTAAAAAAACATAAATTTTATGGAATATTGTTACACCCCTAGAAAATTATTTATATGTAAAGGAGTGATTTTTTCTCGAATCAAATATGAAATTTGAAGTTTTAGATTTGATGGTATGTGTTCCTCTAACCACACCATTATTATAACCCTCATAAAAAGTAATTATCACATAAGATTTCCCATTGTTACTTTCATTAAGTGGTTTTTATTATCGATGATTATAATTAACCATTAAATTTTGTAACTAGTTATCAAAATTCCTAGACTCCTTTTAAAAAAACATTACTGTGGGTGGTTTAATTTCTGGATCTTTTACTCTATTCACATCATTATCAAACCTCTTATAATTATATCAGTATTTTTTCCCAATGACCATCCTTTCCACATATTATTCATTTAAAAATAATCTATAAAGATAAATTTTCCCATGTTTCTTTCATCACTGTGCGCATAATTGATTTTTTAGGTTTATCTCTCCAAAAAAAATTAATTTAAATTGAAAAACATTTTTTGTTTCATGTCAAACCCACAATATAGATGTGTAAATCTAATTTCTATCTTCTCCTTGATATAAAATTGAACAATTTCCTCATCGATACAATAATACATTGTTCCTAATTCACAATGATGGCTAGTTTTTATGTAACTGAATAATAGATCAAACAAAGATTTAGGATGGATGATAATTTAGAATGTATAACTTGTAAATATTGTGAAATTTTTGTTATAATTTCCAATACATTAATCAACATTATCATTTAACATAAGGAAATATTATTCTATTTTCAAATGAATAATATGTGGAATGTAAATAAATAAAATTAAATTTTTAATTCTTACCATTACATAGATTCAATTTATTCATGTAAAATCTTATTCCTGAGATGTGTCAACTATATATCAGCTTCACCTTATAAACAATAAATAGACAACATAATTTTATAATTTTCTGAAAATTGATGAATTGGAAGTATCTTTTTATTTGTTCAAATCCTTATCTTAGTGACTAGTTGATCAATGGACCCACTAAAATATAGTTGATTTTACATCATTAAGGACACAAAAAAATATTTTTACCATCATTTCTTTTTTATAAGCTCGTGCTAATTCATATATTGAGAAATTGGTGTGATTATAATTTCTCACACAATACATTTTTGTTTTAATTAATAGATGGAACCTGAAATAATAAATGTAAAGGATTTGAAAATAATTACATATACATTAGTGAAACCTTAGGTATAATCTAGGTCATTCAGGATCTCTAACAAAACAATTATATTTTATCTTATATATTTATGTATCCATAGGTTTTTTAATTAATTTTTCTCATGTTATTTTCCAAATTATAACTAATCCTTTTTCTTATAAAATATATACTCGTAATTTATATAAATAAATATTATATTATTAATTGTGATATTAATTATATAAAAATTTTATATACACTAGAATTGTGTATTTCTATTGTCTTAGGAAGCTAGGAAACATTAAAAAAAGTTTCATAAAATTTCTACATCATATCACACATATATGTTCAATACTAGAACCCTTCATAGACATATCATACTTTATACTATTCTTTAGAACCCGAGGAATGAAATCAAAAGAAAAGGGTGAGCTAAAATTCTTAGTAATTGTGAAAAAGGGAGATATCAATGATTATATGTGAATATCATGACCATTAGGGCATACAAATATGAAAAAAATATTTTAAAATATTAACTTACATTTCATAGATTATAATACCGAGTAATAAATAAATCACAAGAGTTTATAAGACATGAATCCTAATATAATAAATGAGAATGAATCATAAGAGCATACTATTGGAATAAGACATGGAATTGTTGGATATATATATTCCTAGAAAATAATTTCCATAGTATTAATATATATTTTACAGTACTATAATTATAGATTGGGTGCACCAATCAATCCCTGATAGTTGTCAAGGTTTACTCTTAATAATATCACAGTGAATAGTATCCCTTACAAAAATGTGTTCAAACCCGATTCTTATCCTATTTCTGTCATGAGATATCATTTTTACCTAATGAATTGGTGGAATATATTGGACTAATCCATCCCATAAAGAAAATAATACATAATTTTTCACAATTATAATAAATTATTAATAATTAAAAAAAATACTAACAATAAATATATTTATAAACATTTATTCATATAAAAAATCATTGAAAATAACCATGTCCATAATTATTTCATCATATCACAACCCAATGAAATGAAACAGGTTTCGTAAAAAAATTAAACCATAAACCAAAGATATCATGAAAGGAAATAAAAATTGTATCATTGGATCATATCCAATGTATACAATATGTAACATCAAAGGATATCCTTTTTGTTGGAAAAGGATTTTAAATAATAAGTTGGATTAATTTTTTAAGAAAATAATCTTTCACTTTTTAAGTGACATCTTTTTTACTAAATAGTTGCATATATGTAATAAATAATATTAACCTAAAAATTGAAATGTAAAAATTTAAATATATATATAATGTAAATATTTCTCATGGTTGTTAGAAATATCTACTTCTATTTATATGTTTTGAAAACATTACTTCAATATTTTTCTCATAAAAGACACAAATTACCTTTGTTGGGAAATGTAAAAAACATGCCTTCTAAATTGTTTTTGAAAAAGTGAATAATATGTTAAAATAACATTATGACATCATATGAGAAAGTCTAAAAAATTATTTTCTTAAAAACATGGATAAAAAAGGGAAATATTCCATATTAGATACTTTATTATAAACAACACAAATATTGATGTGAATTTAAAATAAACCCATACAAAAAAGTTTATATTTCACAAAAATAACACTACCATGATATATAATACATTAAACTTTAATATTATTCTTTTCAGTATTCATTTCATATATTTATAAAATCATTTATGATCACTTTATAACATTTCAAAAGCACCTTTTTTATTATTCCTAATTAAAATTGTAATTTCCACGTTTTAAATGTTTTTTTATAAAGATTATATTAGTTGTGTAGTTACGATCCTGGTAAATATATCGTTTTCAAATCATATAAGTAATATGTATCATTATATTAGTTTTATATATATTCATTTTATACATATTTATATTCATCCATGAACATGATATGTAGAAAAATTTGTTGCACAGTTCATATAGATGGTAAGCCAAACATAAGCATGAATTATATTTTCATTTTTCAATGGATCAAATGAAATAAAAGAAAATGTTAATTCAAAATAGTATGAAAATTATTATATAATTAATATAAATCATATTCAACCTCATTAATATCCAATTAAAATATAATTTAAAAAATAAATCAATACACTTCATGGAGCTGACAGTGCACACATACGCACGAGTGACATTATCTTTTTTGAAATGGTTAAATGGTAAAAAGGAAGAAATGATACAATTATTACAAAAGTATAATTATTTATTAAATTAGTATATAAATATTATAAATATAATAATTCATATCTAAATAATATAGTGATTAAAACTAAATTGTAACGTTATATGTTGATGATAAGTCACACGTACGCATGAGTGATTCTGTCACCATTCATATTATGGAAAAGTGGTCGTATAATGAATTATTCATAATAATAAAAACATTTCAACATATTTTTTATACTTAATTTATTAATTTAAGATAAATAACATATATTTAGAGGAGGTAAATAGGATTATAAATGAATGATATCAGTTAGGTCCATTACATCTTCTTTAGAATGAATCCTTTTGATCTTCTATAAAGAACTATATTGATTAATATTTGGGTATATATAAACCTATAGTATGTGGATATGAAATATTTTATTGAAAATATGAATATTTTTTTGATATATAAGGAAACATTCAGTGTGATGAAGTGAGTGAGGACGTTTCCTTTTATAATGGTGGTGCATGCTAGGTTTTATTTTTTTTCAAAATATTAAATTATAATAAATAGTTTATTAATAAAAATGGATCCAAATTGATGTGTATAATTTGATAATATTTGATAGTGTTTTAATCCCATAATCCTATAGTATTTAAACTCATTTTTGTGTCATTTTATACATTTAAATTTTTATTAACCCATTGTTATCTCATTTAAATTTTAACTACTTTAACACTATTTTCTGCAATAATGGGACATTATTTTTACTTATCAGGTAAAAATAGGATCCTAAATGGCTAATTTATGAATCCTTTGACAATATCATATTTACCATGTATTTTATTCTAATTTATATAATTGATCATTATATAAATATTGTATTTTTAAGGTAAAATATAATTATTTAAAATGTTAGCACAATATATTTAATATAAATTTAAACAAATATAGACAAAGGGTGATTTGAAATACAATGAATTAAAACATCCCAATATGACCAAATGATCATGATAATTCTTAGTTCACAATAACAGATTCAAATTATAGCACTCTTAATAATTTGGAAATACATTACTAATTTTCTTATTAAATTGAGACATATTTCTTTGATGTGTCATAAACAATTAATGTTAATATATAAGTTCATTAAATTATAAAAAAAATTATATCATGAATTTTTTTTATTAATGTCAAAAATATTAATTTTATTCATTCATAATTTATATTTCCCTATATGTGGTCACAAAAAGGATGTTAAACAAAAAAACAGTGACATTTTTTTAACTTTCATTGATTTCAAAAATATCTAAGAAATTTTCGTCAACATGATTCTATTAAAACAACTTTTCTGACTAAGGATTAAAGGGGAAATAAAATTTTATCCGATAACAATTTATACGATTAATTATCGTCTTGTCACTTATTTTTATTCTTGATTTACCCAATTAAACATTTCTAAAGAAGATACAGTTTAAAACTATCATTATTCATATTGACCAAAAATAAAATGGGTACTATTTAATAAATCTTAATCTACTTATTATAAAATTTTTATTAATTTTATCTAATTCAATATAAATAAATGGTTGAGATTTAATGTAATATATGTGTTTAGAATTTGAAAATAATGGATTTTGAAGAAAAATATTATATTCCCATGCATTAAATGGGATTTATTATTGTCATATTCCCTAAAATAAATTATTAGTTTTTTTTAAAAAAATTATATTTAAATAATATTTATTTTTAATTAAATAACTCTCCAATATGGATTAATATATGTTATGAAGAAAAAATACATAACATGCATAAAAACGATTTTTAGAAAAATACATTTTATTTCTTTCAAATAATTTCTATTTTTAATTATAATAAATTTATACCCAATTAATTAATTTTTTACATATATAAAAATTATTTTTTCATAATTTAGTTATTCATATTCATAGTCATCAATCCAATGGCTTGATAATACCTTTAATTTTAAATAATAATATTTTAATAGTATATCATGATTCATATATTTCAATGTTTCTTGTAAGAGAAGCTATCAATGATATCAAATTATTGAAATAGAAATACCGCATAAATACTCAGGGTGTTACACACCATTAACATAATTAAATTTATACATATGAGCTTTAGATGATCATAAAACAACCAAAATAGTTTATCCCTATAAATGAAATGATTTTCCTAAAAACATCATCATTTCATTATATCATTATATGTAGAAAATAAATAAGTTTCATAAAAATATTTTTATTATAACCAAAATCTTGTTATATAAACATTTAGTATGGTATTATAGGATAATTGTTTCCATAAAACATATGGAATAAGAACATATATCATTTTAGATGAAAATTCAACTAAAATATCCCTTGGAATATTTCTTGAGGAAAATACGCCTTTCAAATTAAAATCACAAAATTAAAATATTAAAATGAAAAAAATAATAATTAATGAATTTTTTTTGAAATTAACCTTTTATAATTTTATATTAATGGTCAAATAATTGAGCATTCTTCAATGTGAGAAAATTTTTTCATGCCATTTATGTAAAAACAAACCTTGCACTCAAATATTTTTTGCAAAAAATCAATATTACTTAATTCTAAAAATGATATTAATATTCCATTTTACCATTTTGAAAAACCCAAAGACATATTAAATTAAATTTAAGAAATCATAGGATTATAGGTAGAACATTAATTTATTTTTTAATGGGCATAAAAGACAACATTTTTTCGACCGAAGAAGAAAATAAAGTAAATTTTCAATAAGAAAAATCATATCTTATCATGAGTACTTCAATAGAGTAAAAAAGGGAAATATATATTCTAAATATGTAACTAGAGGATAAAAATATAATGGAATGATACATAATTAAATTCCATCATTGGGAACAAAATCATAAACAATTCTAATAAACATTGTGATTGTAAAGTAAAACCCTTTCCACTTTTTTATATTTTATATAAAAATAAAATAAAAGAGAGAACAATATATGGATATATAAATCTCTATAAATTTCTTGATAATAACCTTAAAATATATTAATTATAATTATATATTGATTATAAAAGAAACAATTCGTGGATATGACACACGCCTCAATGAAATAAAAGTGAGTCAAAAATCCATTATCTCTTTGTAACTATTGAATCATAATAGACATGGCTGAATAAAATCAAATGAAGTATTAAATATAAATAATATAATTAAATATTTATATATAATTTAAAATATTTTTTCTTACACATCCTAATTTAAGAAATGTTCTAACATGATGTATGTCTCAAGGAAGATAATTTGAGATGATAAAAGATTACCTCATGTTCAACATTCATTGAAGGTACAATGACCTCTAAAATAATGATTTTAATTCCACTATTACTAAATATTATAATCATTTACATTATTATAACTTTATATTTTATCCACTTATAAAAAATAAACACCCATTAATTTATATTTCCTTATTTATATCCTCATTTTTAAGTGTTAAATATTATATTTTACATTATAAATTAGTGTTGCTAGTTCTTATCTTTGTAATATGTTTATGGTTATATAAAAACATTATTTATTATAAAATACAGAAAAATTTCATTAAATCGCTTTTTTAATCAACCATAAAATTTATAGATAAAAAAATTACTCGATTCTTTAAGATGTTAGGTTATACATAGACATTTATGCTCTTTTTACATTTTTATGGGTTGATTGAATGAAGATTAAATTGAAATTCACCTTTATAAACTCATTATAATAACATATATAACCTACAAATTTATATTAAAATTATTTTTATCATAAATATAATGTTCAAAATGAAACAAAATCACATAATGTCATGGAGACAGTAGTCCAAATATAAGAATGAGTAAAATTATTGTTATCCAACAGTTTAGACTGCAATAAGGTATATTTGTTATTATAATTTAGAAATAAAAAATAGTGTCGTAAAAAATGTATGATTATTATAAACATCATAATACTTATCAATGATGGAGATAAAAACTGAATTTTATTACTATGTAGAGTTGATATTCCACATGTATGAATGAGAAATACATTAACATCACGTTTGATTTGAAATACGGTGTATATTGGTGGTTTTATTATCAAAATAATATTTATATATATAAGAGATAAAATTTATTACTTTTCAATGACTACTATATAATTATAGGAGTTGGATGAAAAAATAAATTGAAATAGGTTAGGTAATATAGTTACCTCTTTATCGACATTCCTCCATTGGGTACTTTCTTGATGACTATTAGAATGGCCACATAAGAAGAAAAAACAAGTAATTCTTTCTAGTGAATTTATTAATATAGTTTTACATATATTTTCCTTTTCTTTAGCCTCGTGACTTAGGTACCACATACCATTTCACTAAACCAGTTGGTCACATTTCTTCTTGAACGCCTCCCCAAACACCCAACGTCATTGACTAGTAGTTAATGTAGAATATATAACTTGGGTAGATTATACCCTATTTGTCATATTAATAAAATAATGTAAATATTTATATAATAGTCAAAAGGATAAATACCATAACTAAAATAATATGAGTATCAATTGATGACCTCATCTTGAATATAATTTCCAAAACAACCCACCAAATATTCTATGACATAAAATAGTCATTTGTAAAATGTAATACCAAAAAATATAGACACACTTACAGCTCAAAATTTGGACTCGATGGCATTTTTTGTGGTGTTAAATGTTTTGCATCAAAAATCATATGTCAATTATATGTAACATTCATTTATCTGGTCCTACAAACATGAATTCTATTTATGTACATTTCAAACATCCCGAATATGGAATGAGTAAAATAATGTAATCCCACACAAATGTTATAAAAACTATGCATCCAATAACAGTATATTCAGTTTTATAAGAAATAAATTACAATAATTTAATCTGTTATCGCATTATATTATTCATTATTTAACCACATAAATTACCCACGTCCATTATTATACCTGAAACAACAATAACTATATTGGCCTATAATGGAGTATGAACAATACCCAAGGCATGTCACATATGAAAATATCATGGGCTATAATTTTTCATTTCATTTCATTTTCCTAATCAAATAATGGGGGAATAGAGTTGTCGTCTGTCACCACATTGGTATATAGAGCACCAGTCCTTGTCCCACAACTCAATGTCCAAATATATATATACATAGTCAAAATAGTGTAATATAGTGGTAGTATAAAATCCTCTATGTTTTTTAGTAGTATACAACAACTCATTTTAGACATATGGTCACATCCCATGGATGTCTAGAAATTAAATAATTTATTTATCAATAATGTTCAAAAAATTTAATTAATCAGTAAGAATATTTCAAAAAATTTCACTTTAAACATGTTAGAACACCCCAAGGGCCACCACCGATTTCATAAACCCATTAATTCACATTATTCAATAATTTTACCATCTAATTAATTGAACTATTCCATTATCCAAATATCTATACAATTTCACAGTAACACCATTCACTCAATAAATTAACCATTTAATTAATTAAATTTATGACGTGATTTCCACACATGGAAAATTCTATTTCAAAATTATGTAGTCACAATTATAAAATGACATCCAAAAATTCAATTAATATAACCTACCTAAATATTTTTTTATGAATTTTAATCTAGTTGGAAATTCCAAATTGATTTGGAATGATCAATTTCAATGTAAGGTAAGAGATTTATAAGAAAAACACGTATCAAAGATCAAATGAAATAAGATACCTTAAAAAATTGAACTAACAATTTACAAATCTAGAGACCATCCACCTAAGTATAATAGAAATATTGGGGGGGGAGGAAACCGAATCAAACTAGATTTATTACTGGGATAGGTTCATATCATACAATTGGTTCTTCAATTAGGAAAGAACCGAGTTTATAAGGAATTGGAATCATTTTACAACATAAAAAATTAATGTAAAATGGCTTAGTCCAAAAATGGGTGACTGAGGGTGAAATTTAAAGGGTTCATAAATTTTTAAATCAATATTCATGGAATTTAATTACCCATTCATAGTTTCCTTGGTAGGGGTGAATAGATTGAAAATACATATACATTAACTATGCACCTACAATTAAGAGAGCATGGGTTCTCCTTAGATGGTGTATGATTTTTCAAAACATACTCTATGTATGAAATTTCCCTATTCCATCGTTTCGTAATATTCTCTGGGTAGGTACAATGTATGGGAACATTGTGCTTCAACCATGCACTACCCCTTTTTATTCAAAATTTACAAAATTTCTCCCTAAACATCCCAAAAAAGAAACCCACAAATGATATACTAAAACAAGTGTAAATGATTCCATGTAATTGAGAATGAGATATATCCCTAAAATTACATGATCATAAAATATCCCTAACATATATAAATTTATCACCAAGTTTTTCTTCCAATCATCTCTAAGATTCTAAGGTAAAAAGATTAGTCCACCTATCTAGAATATCTACTTATCTCTCCCATAATTTCCCCTTGAAATTGAAATGTTAAAAAATATATGAAATATCAATATATTATTCCCCAAAAACACATTATCACTATGTTCCATAACACATATTAGATTCTCCTCAATTGATTCATTAGTATCAAACCTAACATCATCCACATCAATCACATGAGATGTGTCGTGTGATATTGTTTTTGTTTTGACACATGAAAAATGTCAGGCATAACACTGTATCTATGGGGAGGTGACAATCTGTATTATACCAACCTCACCCTCTACATGACAAGAAATTGTATGAGAAACCTACACACCATATTTTTCTATTTAATAATCATATAGTGTCCCAATAAATGTGATACCAAAAGGAATATAGGTTTACCAGTTTTAAACCCATGGTATCATTGAATTATATCAACATATGTCTTCTGTCTTATCTGAGATTTATCCATACATTTTTTTGACCCAACTGAACTTTTTTTTGCATCACCTACATGAGGATCGATCCCAATAGCTACAACTGAAGAGCCTGCATCCAACATAGAGGTGATCTACATGGAAAACCATAAATAACCACATATTAATCTATCTATATAGGTTCCTGATAGCTATTGTTATAGGTGAACTCTGTAAGTCGTAAGTATTTCTCTTAGGTCCCCCAATGGATATGATGAATTCTCATACTATATCCTAAAAAACATATACAGTATGATCTGACTTCCAATATGTATATTTGTGGAAATCCATACTTATTAATACCTATTTACCAATTCCCTTCAATAATCCATTATTGAAGAATGATGTGAAATGTGAGCCATATTTTGAAACTCGACTCTATGGAACCCTAGGTAGACGTGGTATCTCCCAATCATATAAGTATCCCAACTAATACACTGAGATGGTCTCCTTAAAAGGAATAAAAGGATTTACATGCATTAGTTGGTCCACAATCTCCCAAATAGAGTCATTATTCTATGTATTCATCTAGAGACCCACCATGAAATCCATTTTATCTTACTCACACATTTATTTAGAAATGGGAACCATATTTAGTGAACCACAATGTTGTTGTTTCTTAGACTTCCCTTTCATATAGCTGTCTCATTGTGCGTTGGACCCCAATATCTACTTCTCATTCCTAGATACCAATACTAATGATGCAGGTCAAGATAAAATTTGGTCAAAAATGGATTCAAATCCCACATAAAATAATGAAATTTTAAGAAGTATCTCCTCCCAAACACTCAAATCTGTAACAATATTATCCCTAAAATAAATCATATCATCCTCATCTATGGCCCAATCAGAATGTGAATTCCCACCATAAAAGATATACCTAAAGAAAAAACACTATAGATCATTTTACAACCTATCCATAACCTATCTGAAATGTGTAGACTGTAATGATAATAATATGAGGGTCACTGGATCCTTTCCCTCTTGAACCACAACATGTATCTTATCTGGTAATGTTACTATATACCACTCAAAGCTAGACTCTTGATCTTTCTCAGTTGGTGTTTTCTTTCTCAATGCATCTGAAAAATCTATTCCCCTTCCTGGAAATGTATTTTAGCTCAACATAAAATTATTTAATATACTCCAACATGATCCACTTCCATAAATTAAATTAACTTTTTAAAAAGAAGCACCATAGGATTTTGGGATTGATATAAACAATAAAATTGGCATCCTGTAAATAATATCTCAAACACATCAAAGCCTAAACCAAATCACCTTACTTAATGTCGTAAATTTTTTAATTGTTCTAACATGGAATAAAATTTTGAGATAAATACACCATAACAATATCCACCTACATCAATTCTAATCCAATTCCAATACCATATGCATAAAAATCATTGAATACTCCCCACATGGATCAAGAAAAATTATGATCATTACAGTTTTCAAATGATTATTCAACACCTAGAAGATATTATCACATGATCTAGACCAATCAAACATTTCTCCCTTCTTGGTCTATATCGGAACCAGTGCTTCCATGTAAGAAATGTTAAGTATTGACCATTGGTAGTAGCCTGGAAAACTCAAAATGTTATAGATATCAAATTAATTATTAAGTTGTTCCCATGAATCAACTTCCTGCACCATATATAGGCAATGTGACACGCCATTGTTTGAGATGATGTGACCAAATAAAAGTACTTGATGTATCCAAAATTGAAACATAGTAATATCAGAATATTGATAATTATCTCTCAGTGTACAGAGGAAAATTTCATGGTGATGGAAATGGTCATCATGGGTCTTTCAGTATACTATGATTTCATCTACAGGCATAACAACAAACTGATATAGGTATAAGTGGAACATTCTGATCAACGAGCCCAGAAACATAGTAGGAGAGTTTATCACCCCAAATGAAATCACAAAAAACTAATATAGGATATACCTTATACTAAATGTTGTCCAAAGTATCTCTGAAGGTCAAAAATTAACTGATTATACGAGGATCTCAATCTCATCTTAGTGAAATCAAAGCTCCTCCAAACTGATCAATGAAATTATTGATATATGGAAGAGGATACCAGTCCATTATTATCATCAAGTTAATCTATTGGTAATCAACACATAAGATCAAGGTATAATCAGAATGCATAGAAAAAATGACTAGAGAGCCGTAATGAAACGTGATCAGATGGTTAAATCTCGTAGCCACAAACTTTTCTAGTGGTCTCTGGAGATCTTGGGTCTCATTTTGAGAAATTCTATAAGGTGTAATGTAAATGGGATATACTATATTAATTAGATCAATTGTAAAATACACATACATCTTAAATGGAATCCCCACAAGTCCTTAGGAAACAAATCCTAGAATCAGTCGACTATAGATACAAATGTGTTATGCTTCACAATTCCACCATAAATACAAATATGTTCAACCTACTCAGTGATCTCCATCAGTTGCAGATGAATTATCCCAGAATATCCTTACTTAATATCTAATTTTCTATTATGAACATAATTTTATCCCTTAGAAGACAAAAAATCACTCTCTTATGGTAAAATTCTACATGGGATCGATTAGATATTTACCAGTTGATACAAAAAATAATGTCAAAACCAAACATGTGATGGATGTAAAGATCCCAACTAAAACAATACTTACCAACTATGAGAGAAAACCATTTAATAATCAGTTTTCTATTGATTATACTACCATTGTTATATTTATTTTCATACCACCACTCAAAAACTCTAGTACGAGACTCAAACTATTAAAATGTATTGAATATATAATATATTGAGAGTCACCAATATAAAATTATGTACATGAAAGATTAGAAGTTAAAAGGATAGTACCAATTATTGTTGATGATACAACCATGATATCTTCAAGTGTAGGTTGTAATAAATGAAATTGTGATATCATAATTCACTGTGATGCATTCTGAGTCCACTACAATAGGCCATATTGGGAATACAGGTGATCTTCCAAAGAAGTACCACATCCACTAACTGTATTTCCACTTATAGTGGAACTCCTACATCCAGATAAATATGGGGCAGGAGACCCCCCTTTTAGCACATTGGTTCTTCCTATTTTCTCTATAATTACCCATCTATCATGTGTTCCAATATAATCATTGTAGACGTACCATCAATCCTCAATCTCAAAACCCCACTAGGGGTTGGGGACAGTGGTCACTGACATTTCTTTCAATACTAATCTTGTAAAAATATATATAGTTACTACCTTGAGTAACCTATATATCTCTATAGATATTATGCTTATTATATACCATGATGACATTTTCATAGTGGTTCTTCCTAATAATATAATTTTTAACTCCTGTTATTCCAACATAAAACACTATTACTCTACTAAAAATTTCATTCTTGTTACCCAAATATATGATAGCCTGATTTTCCACTTCTGAATATATATACAAGATATAAATGATAACATGGTATGTAATCACACATTTAATCCCATATTGAAACCATTTTTACACAATAACCTCTTGCCATTCCAATTATAAAAAAATCCATTCAAATCAGTAAATAATCTTGAATAGTCACTCATAGAAATACTCCCCTTGGTAAATAGCATAAAATATACATCCTAATCATACTTGGCCATGTTAGGATAAAGTTGTTCCAAAAAATCACCTAAATTTCCTTCTATTCTATATTCTACACCAATCTATCCTGAGTATAGATGTTCCAAAAAATATAGCTAGAACATGTAAAATATATTATTCTAGTTTTAATAACTTTATAAAAAGAGTCTCTAAGTTGTCACATATCGTCTGGATTGACATAATCTAGAACTCATCTTCCTCATGTCCACCCTCTATAGTAAAATTTGGATTGTTCTACAACTAAAAATAATGTGATGAATCTAACATTATCATTAAATCCCACCATGGGAATCTATCTGTAACCGTCATGAAGATAAAAATGTTATAATATAACTTTTCTTTGGATCCTTCTCCCATAAATATTGGAGCATCAGGTTCTACTACAAAATATTATTTACATCCATGTCCTCATTTCGTACTATCAACAAACACCATAATGGAGGAATATCTCTAAAAATAAAAAGAAACATATTATAAGACATTACAAATAATCATCAAGTATATGTAAGAGGCATTAACAACAATTCAAATAAATTAAAACCATATTCCCCATCATATGTTAAAAAACAGGGCATTATCATAACCTTGAACCATCCCACATCTATGTCATGACTACCACTGGTTATAAAATTTCACAATTCAATGTCCTCAATTGAACCCCATTTATCCATTTAAATTACAATAGTTTGAATAATTTACATTTTCAAATTTCACATTATTTACATTTTTCATTTTAATTACACAAGTAATGAAAATCATTTTCATTTAAAAAATTCACCAAAAACATTTTTTTCAATGTGTGCATAAAAATGATGAATATGACAAAAATAATGAGTTCTTAAAATGATGAATGTCTACACAACTGTCAATATATACTATTTTCTGGGTAAAATATAAGAATAATATCCTAATCAATCACTTCAATGAAAAATTTCATCATACTAGCTAAAAACATCAAACTATAACAAGAAATATCAATAATAGGAATCCCACCCACGGTACCTCGGTTTTACACAATACAAGGATTATATAATCCCATACACAAGATCATAACTAAGGCGCAGATCTTCCATGTATCATGCCAACCATTAACTTATAATATGAAAAAAAAGAAACTATACATTGATAAAACTTTATAACAACTTAACATAGGTTTGAGATACTAGTGCCCTAAGCTGGTTTGTCACATGACTTGAGGATCCCCCCCCCCCCCCCGATATTTTAGAGTCGGCTGACTAGTAGCGATGATATAATATATTACATAGGGATATTATACCCTTTTGACATTGTAACACCATAAAGTTAATAAAAAAACAGAAAAATGAGAATAACTATTATTAGATTAAAACATGTACCACATGATGAACGATATAATAATGAAGTATAAAAACCAAAACATTAGATATTCCATTCTATATATGTGTCATGTGTCAAATGAAAACCCAAAAATAATGACACACTAATAACACAAATGTGGTCCCCAACACCATGTCTCATTACTTATCCAAGAACCATCCAAAAGAATGTATTTAATAAAGGGATATAATCATTATCCTCTCATTTAAACATGTTGTCTATTTGGGTAGCGTTCGGGTATAATGAGTATGGTGTGAGTACATCTCTATAGTCCACCACCAACAATGTATGAAATAATATACGGTTATTAACTATGTATTCTATTGTGTAAATAATAAAGTTCAATAATATAAATGGTTGTCAAATTTCATTATTATTTAATTGACCACATAAATACCTTTGGATCATTGTGACACCCAAACCATCAATACCTTCTTTGACCAATTCCAAATTCTAAAAAAATCCCCAAAGGATTCCACATAACATAATATCATGGGTAATCATTTATCATTTCACTCCTTGTTCATAATCAAACAATGGGGTCCAAGAGCAGTAATCTGGAACCCTGTGCATTTTTGGAGGAGTAGTCCCTCTCCCAATACTCAACGATCACACATATATACATAATGAAATTGGAGTATAGAGCGATTGTTTGGCACCTAGTGGGTATTTTGACCAATAGTCTCTATCTCGAAAATTATTTCAATAATAATGTCACACCCCATGGTTAGATACCTATTTCACAATTCATTATTCAATAATGCTCAAAATTCCCAATTAATCAATCAAGAACAATTAATAACTTACCACTTTAATCATGTCAAACTACACCATGGATATCCACTAATTTTTTTATTCCATTAATTACTATAATTCATTCATTTCAACATATCATTAATTCACCAACTCAATTATCCCAATATCAAACAAATTATTTCAATCATAATGTCAAACCCCATGGATGGCTAGCTATTTCACAATTCATTTGTCAATAATGTTCACAATTCCTATTTAATCAATGAAGAACAATTCATTATTTACCACTTTAATCATATCAAACCACCCGATGGGTCTCCAATTTTTTTAATTACTTTAATTACAATTAATGATTAATTTCAGAATAACATTAATTTAACAAATAAATTATACCCATATATTATTTGGTTATATTTTAAGAAGATGATTCATTAAATAAAATGATGTTGAAAATATCTTAATTTTTTGGGGGTTTTTATAACAATCAAGAACTAATATCATTATATTTATTATTATATTTATATACTACATAAAAAACATTAAATAAATTGTAATACAAATATTATAATATTTTTTAACCATAAAAATTGTTTTATTAATATCATAAATTGTTTTAATGAAAAAAATAAACATTTACAATGCTTGTGAATTTACACCTCATTGACTATGATTTCATTTTTAGTATAAAAGTATAATATAAGATAATTGATGATGGATATTCCATTTACATAATAAAATAAGGGTTTTTTATCATAATATAATTTACATGAAAATTTTGAAATGGGAAGTGTTGTATGGATAAGAAATGAAATGAAATTAAAATAGAAGAAAGAAGGGTTTTACCTCCTGATTTTTCTCTCCTTTAGAAACTCGTTAAGGCATGTGCAATTGGTCTTTTGGTAAAACCAAAAACACCATAACATGGGGAAGGTGTTTTGGAGAGTAATTGGGTATAATATAAGAATTATCCAAATCATATATGATGTGAGGTGAAGTAGTAATTAGGGGTAGTATTTATAATGGTAGAGAAGATTGTTCTTGACTATTTTATTCGTTAGTTTGTTTTTTTGGTTGATGACTATTAATGGAATTAATTATTAGGACAAAATATAGTATATAGATAATGTGTGTTATATATAAGGGATAATTAAATCATCCCTTAAACAACCAAGAGTCTAAAATTCAATTTTTTACATGTAATGTTAAATACCATAAATTTCCATATTTTACAATTAAAAAAATTGAACTATTTTAGAAAAATACTAAAAATTAACCAACCCAATTTTATTATGCATTGTATAAAAAGTTGTACTAAATATTATAAAATTGATTTTACAAATTTTTAAAATTTAATTATTGGATAAAATCATCATTTATTTAAAAAATGCCAATTTTGATATTACAACTGATTTTATAACACATTGGAAAATTAATTATGGCCTTATAAAAATATCTTATAATTATAATGAAAAAATAATTATTTAAGAATGTATTGAGTGAAAATAAATTTTATTTTAAATTATCATATTAATTATATAATTGAAAATAAAAAATTATATTTCATCAAATTAAAAATACTTAATTTATCATTTGAGAGCATTTATTTACATAATCCATGATATAATTATATCATATTATCATTCATGAGATACCTAAATTTAATTTATAATTTTATAGGATAGGTTTATATTCTAATCTCCACATTACTATTCCTATCCATTATTTTATTATTCCAATTTTCACATTAATATTTAATAGTATAGCATGGTTCATTTATGAAACATAAACGATATAATAAATTTATTTTATTTAAAATGATAAATACAATATAATATTTATCTATTATAGTATTACATTGTATTACCTTATTATACAGAATAATTTTATCACTAAAAACTTGTATCATTTATTTTTGAGATAAATCCAATTCGACTTAACAATAAAAGTTATACTAGGAATCAAAATTATTTAATGTTATTGAAATTAAAATCCAATCTAACCAGATTACTAATACATTATTTATTCCAATACATGTTGTTTTCCAATCATGAAAAAAACAAGAATTTTTATTTTATATATATATATATTCTCATTTCCTATTTATCTTATATTAGTCAATTTATATACTGAAATAATAATTATAAAATTTATTGATTTTTTATAATGGAAGAATTAGGCTCATACAAGATGAATACATATGAAAAAATTAATATTAATGAAATATTTTTCCATAACCCTCCTATAATGTTTTTGGTATCCAAATTAAATTTAATCACTTGGGGATATATATAAATGGTAGGGTCTTCTAAAATTCATGTAAAGGGAAATTTCATTAGAAAGGACCTTAGGACATGATAGAATAAAATAAATAGGTGATCATAATCACCATCATAATATAATAATAATATAACAATATTTATAAGAACAAATAACTCTTTTTAGGTGGCATGATATGTGGAACATTCATAAAAATGAAACAACATAACATTGTGGAAAAATATCACACGTATAATGTAATAAAATTTAGTATCATTTTCATTCTAACATATGTGCAAAATGTATATTTCATTGAATGTGAAATAAGATATCATCAGGTGAATGATTTAAATTCACATCAAGTATATAACATTGCCGTATAAATGAATGTGATATATAATTTTGGTACCCTTATTCAATTCATATATTTCTATAAATTGATGATAATGGAAGGAGACATGTATTTTTTTTAAATGAAATAAGACCATTATTAAATAATGAATTATATGATGGATTGATAAGGTATATATTGAGGAAAAAAATTAGATTCAAAAAATTACATGGGGGAAAAATATTTTTCATTAGAAATTGATCCATTATGAAAGATATAGTAAAATTTATTTAAGAATAAAAGAACATTCTTGTGGATAAATAAGGAAGATACTAGGGAATTGATAATTGATAATTAATTATGATGTTGGATTAAAATTTATCCTTACAGTTTATTAAAATGGAACAAAATTAAAATGGTCAAAAAAGGTAATTACCCTTTGAATAGACCATATAATATTCAAGTTAAAATATAGTTGTTGTGATACGAAACCAAATACTTTAAAATAGGATCGTGTGCCGCTACCTTATTTATTATTTATTTTCAATTATTTTATAGTTCCCTTATATTTAACTTAATTTTTTATAACATACACAATATTTTTAATATTAATTCATGTTAACCTCTATCAGTTTTAATCAATAAAAAAATTATTAATTGTTTTTTAAAGAGAGCAAGTTTAATTAGATGAAAATTATAATTATACACTTTTATTTTAATTTTTGGGATTTATCTTAGTTTTAATTATTGGATAATTAAAATATCAATATAAACATAAAAAATTAAAATTAATTATTTTTTACTATAAATATATTCTGCTAGCAATGCATCAATGTAATGTGAATTAAATAATTTAAACCATCCATATTGGATATAATTATAACGTTAAAAATATATTGTAAAAGAGTTTTAAAGAGATAATATAAATATAATAAGTTATTTTTATTAGAACTATAAATGAATAATAACAAATATTTTATTTTATTTACTCATTAATAGATTTTGGAATGATTTTATTTAAATACGTAGGGGAGATAATGTTTTATTAGAGAGAATATTTTATGAATAATTTGGGTACAGTTTCGATGTTATTGAATGGTTAAACAATTATAATCCCCTAACACCAAATTGGATTTAATTTATATGACACTAAAATTTCCCCTTGTACACTAGGAGGAGTATAAATATAAATTATTATTATAATTGATGATAATAATTTTTTGGTAAATAATTTTTCAAAGGGATGATATATGATTTTTATAATTGATGATGCGGGAAGTAAAAAAATTAAAATTATGGAATTATTTTACATTATAAAAAATATATTAATAAAAATATAATACTTGAATACTTTTACACTCTTTCCATCATAAATATATTAGTCTATAAAATATGTTGAAAAACAATAATTTACTATTTGATGATATATTTTTTCATTTCACACATAGGGAAGTACATATGATTGAAATTTAATTTTATTATTTTATAATGAATTATTTAACATAATTAACATGTATTTCAAAAGAAATTCAATTATAGGAGAAATTATTTCAATATTAAATAATATGAAATTTTTACCTAAAATATTTTATTTTTATATTTCCCGGGGAAATTTATAATTTTTATAAAATTAATAAATAATAATACTTAAAAAAATTTTAATTTTGATAAAAATAATTTAATTTTTTTTCTAAAAAAAAATATAAAAATTAAATAATATTAATATAAAAATATTATTATAAATTTATTAGTTCTACATGATAAGTTAATATTCACTATATAATAATTATAAATGTACACATTCCTTATTATTATTCATTTTAATATGTGTTTTATTGTACTAAATAATTATATTTACTGATTTTATTTATAGTTATTATTAATAATATCAATATCTTAATTAAATTGGTAAAGATACTATTATAATAGTCATATTCATATTTTAAAATCCATGATACTATTTTAATGGTTAGATTAACATTTCAACAGGCATACTACTTTCATACATAATATAAATATATTTGATTTTGTTTATTCATATTCAACATAGTTTTCCATCAATGATATCCATATTCATTATAAAAAGCCAATAGTATTCGTAACACATGTATTTCTAATAAGAGTGTTCTTCTTTGGTGAAATATTTCTTGGTTACCACAACCTAATGTAATTTTAAAAACTAATCATGTTCATTTATTTTTATTGTCCAATTGTAATATTTATAAATTTATGTGAATTATTTATTTGTCATATGTAATATAGTAAATTATATTAATAATTGTTTTTCTAGTTTTTATTTCATATTAATTTTTTTTATTATTCTATATTTTTAAATATTATACCAATTTATATTGAAAAATGAATTATCATTTTTAAATTTATAGGATTTTTTATTCTTCTGGGATTTATAATTTTTTCAAGAAATATTTCAACTCATATACCTATATGAGAATATATTAGAGTTTATCTATTTTATTTCATCCATTGGTTCAGTTTTTTCCACTATATATATATGGTTTTCTTATAATAATTCGATAAGGTGAGTTTTCTTGTTGTATAAAAAATTATCTCTATGGTTCAATATTCTTATTATATTATCCTTATATAGTAGTTTATTTTCTATTTATTAAACCTCATGATTCACTATATGTGAAGGAATGGGTATATATATTTTTTGAGGAGATATATTAAACTCATCAGGATCACATGCTAGGGTTTTTGAGTGTTCTAGTTAGGAGGACACAACTCTTAAAAGTTCAATGATCCCAATAGGCCTAATATAACAATAGTTGGAATTTCTCTTTTTTAAATCTTTTTAATCTCTTCCATGATGATATTAATTATAAAAAATTAACCTAAATATCAAAATCAATGTCACTATAAGAATTATTGGCATTGAAATTTTACCAAAACTAGTATTTATTAATTTTTTATAGATTTTCATATACATTATCTATCAAAATTTATAAATATTTTTTCCAAAAAACTTCCATTCCCAAACTTCATATTACGAATGGTGAGTTCTACATATTTTCCAAAATTGAGAATTATATGGGAGTATCTAAATAATAATGTTAAAATTGATATTTTATAAAAATTAAACCACGAGGAGAAGTTAATCTAAAAGTCGTTTGAATATAATTTTCAATGATCATAACAACTATTTAGGTATCAAAATGGTCCTTCTAGATATATCATAATTTTATGGTTCATAAGGAAGACTAATGTGAAAATCATTATTCTAGGGATGAAAATTCCTCCCCAAGAACATGGAAGTGATATATAGATAGGGATAATGTTTGATTGAATATAGTTCATGTACAGCTTCACTACATCCTTTATATGTATATTTTTGTGTTTATTGAGTGAGTAAACTTATTTGGTTGTGTCGAAGTGAAAAATCACGGTGATTTATCACTAAATCCCCATATGTTGTTGTTTTCTTTATTTGTATAAAAATATCGAAGAAAAAAGTATAGGATAATGTTAACCCAATTCCATGGTGGTTTGAGTTATGGATTTATTATACCATTCCACTTATGAACATCTTGTTTAAATTTAAAAAATAGTAATCACATTTAGGTTTACTCATTAGTCATATTCATCATATAGTCCCACCATATATTCTATGAATATCATGGAATATAGTTATTCACTAAGGGTCATTGATGAATCTTATGTTATGTGCATCTTCAAATAGATATTTAAAAAAATTGTGCGTTACTTTTAAATTGATTCTTTCTTATAAGTTAATCACCCCATCATTATAAATATTGAATTCATGAAGCTTACCTTTCTTTTTCTTATGTTGTAATGTTTGAAATATTTTTATCATTCAATTGTTACTTCTTCACAATATCTTTGTTAGAATATTAATTTATCATTTCTGGTAGGTAATATGTCATTCTATCATTCGTTTTTTTATTATTTACAATAGGTATGTACATGATCTTATGGTATTTCTAAATCTTCATAAAATATATTGTGAAAGGGTTTTTCTATAAATTCCATTCCAATCCTTATTCACCTTTCATGTATTGTGTTTTATTAAAAAATAATTATCATTTAATAATGAAACCAACATCATTATTTTTTGTTTATATCCTTAAGGGTAAGTATTTACATTATATTTGTAGGATTTGTATATATATTACACATTACATTGAATATAAAATGTATCTAAATTATGAATTAAAAACTAGAAATAATAACCCTATATAATTTATTGGGTAGTTCTAATTATGGGTACTTAATTATTAATGGGATATTAATTTCAGTTTACCATTTTTCATGATTACATATCCAATGTCTCTCACTATAGCAATATTTAATATTAAAATTCAACATCCACTTGAGGGATGTGCGAGTACAATGGAATTGATTAATCTATTTTTGATATTCATAAATATCTATTGTCATTTTTCCACTTAGATGTACATTACCCCTATATGTGTTATCAAATTTAGTGACCTTGTAATTCATGGGAAATATTTCAAAACTAATTTTAAATTCCCATCTATAATAAAGAACATATAGATCACTATGTAACATGTGAATATATTGTATTCTTCAATCACCACTGACATGAATGGTTCCATAATGATTTCTTGAAATTTATACATGTGCCCCCATTAAATTGATGTGTTTCATCTAAAAGTTAATCTTTCTAAACATAAAATCAAACATCTCATTACATTAAGACATCAATATTTTCATTAGATTCACCTCATGTTCCAATATTATCTTGGAGAATATTTGATTATAATAATTAAAATTATGACATATTTTTTAATGGAAATCATAATGATGTTCTTCCAATTTTTCGTAATGAATATTTGGATCCATGTAGTAACAAATACAATCACTTAGAAATCATTTTGTCCATATATTATTTTGTAATCTATGTTTTAAATATATTCTCTCATTAAATTATTCTGACAATATCCATAACATTGTTTTAACAATTAATAGTAATAATACCCCTAAAATAGTCGACGTAAGTCATCAATCCATGGTATAAGAAATACTTTATAATTATTTTGATATTATTGATCGATTGGTAATTGATACACAATATAATTGATCAGCCTTTTTAAAAAACCACTGATTTTCCACAAGATGATAAAATATGGAACATAAACCCATTAGAAAAATTTCCATCCTGTTTTTTATTTAACACTTCTAATTCTATTTGGGATATCGTATAAGGGATCTTGGATATTGGTGTAACAGAAGGTATAATTAATATTGATAAGTATTCCATTTTTTTCAATTGATGAATATATAATTCCTCAAGTAAAAAATTAATGTACTCCAATATAAGTGGAAATCATTCATGTATAATTATTTCCATATTTAGAGTATTTGAGATTGATATGACTCATTATCACGTTTCAAAACGAATATATTTGGAGAATTTATAATTTTTACAAATGATTTTCATTTAATATTTATATCATCATGGTATTTTTAGGGATACGCTAATTTAATTCATATTACTAGAATTTGAGGTGATATCTGTATAATGAGATCTAACTGATTTATTTTATGGTATAAAATTCTTCAAAATTACGGATTATGTTATTTTCAGTTTGAATTGTTCATGTTATGGTAAAAATGGAAAAGGTAAAAATAAATGTTGGAAAAATTATATCAATTCATTATTTATATATTTATCTACTTCAATTTATCAATGATATAATTAAATAGTCAACGAAAAAAATGATATAGAGGAATCAACGAGTCTAAATGACATAAATATTTTACCAATAATTATTGAATAATAAATGCACCTTTAATTTTATGATTTTATTCCACCACATCTGTGTTGATGTTAGTGTATGAAATCACCAATTATACTAAATTAGAGGGTTGTTTGAATTTACTACTCTCCATGATTTTTGGTTTAATAATATTCATTTCATAGTGATTATGTACCATTTATATAAATCATTCGACCAACGGTTTTTTATTCTAGACAACCCACCTTTACTCTATCAGAATGGTCAAATTTTTTAAATATCATTTCTATTTGTAATATTGATGCACATAGTTTCAAAACATGAATCATTTACCTGATTATGTGTCATAATTTCATAAATATTTATTACAACATCATTATCATGTGGGAAGTTTGATCATAATTATTATTTTATTAGGAGATCATTTACCATGAAACACCATAATTAGATCAATACCTCATTATCTAATGGACCATTTTATTTACTACATATCTATTATAATATAACTCTAAACAAATTCATAATAAATCATAATGAATCAAAATAAATATTCATAGA
This sequence comes from Viscum album, assembly GCA_963277665.1. NCBI lineage: Eukaryota > Viridiplantae > Streptophyta > Magnoliopsida > Santalales > Viscaceae > Viscum > Viscum album. The sequence continues at coordinate 159,039,578 of OY728138.1, forward strand.
GATAATATTTTACACACAAAATACACAACATATTTTTATACAACTATTATTCAAGAGTTTTTTTTTGTGTTTCAATCCATCTGAAATATATCTTTTATGAAACTATATATTGTTTATCATTTATCATGGGACATATGAAATATTAACACATTTTGTATGATGTTTTTTAGGAAAATACTTTTTAAGAAAAATTTTCAAGTAATCATCAAAATCCATTTCCTTAACATAACTTTTGGATTTCTGTTTTCACGATCTATTATTCTATACTACATGTCCTAGATGATTTATGAAATGAATGTTGTAATTATCACAAAAATCATTCAGTGCGAAATTTTTCAACCATAGATATAGGAGGATGTTCCACATAGTTTGGGATATTTTTCATCACCATGGATAAAATTGTATGTACCACCTTATGGTTTTGAACCCTACCATCCATTTCATTAAGAATTTAATTCAGATAATAAATTCATTTTCCATTCCACTAATAATCATCTCAGGTTCTCCAATATCACAGAATATTTCAAAATATAAATTTATAATAAATCCTATGTCAACCAAAAATTGGTAAATAAGTTATTCAAAAAATAGATATATTTTAATGAAATAACCCATTATTCATATATAAAAAACAAAGGATACTGGTCACTAATATAATTTCAAATTCATTTACTACTTTCCAAAATGAAAACTATAAAAACATTTTTCTAATATAGTATATTTTAATGAAAACATATGAAAACTAATTACAATAATACATAACCAATAATAGATTGGTTTAGTGCAATGGGACTCACAAGATTAAATAATGAATGTATTTAATTGAGATTATACTTTAATTAAATCATTCATCATTATTCAAAAATATTATTTCATGACCTCTTTAGTATATTAAATAAGATAGGCATATACATCCAATAAAGGGAGAGTTAAAATACCAGTATTGGTAGGCCTAATAGGTTAAGAACATAAGACATGAATGAATATTGTATATGAGTGATAAAAATGATCATCAAAATATCATAATCTTTGAATCATTATCATAATAATAATTATTATATTTCAATGATAAATGAATTTTGGAAGATTCAAAAAAATGAGACTTCATAAAATTGTTGGAAAATCAAATAATAATTTCTGTACTGATATAGAATCACATTAATGCGTAACATATGTGTATAAAACTAATTTAATATAATGTGATTAAATTTATCATCATATTAACACATAATAATATCATGTGACATAATACATTACCACATTCCTTTGAGGGTTATAAAATTCTTGTCCCACCATTCAATTCATTAAATTTCCTTAATTAAATAAAAAACATAAAAAGAAAATATATTCCAATAATACAAAATAAATTACCCCAAGGGAAATTAAAAATATTCATATTGAATTCATATTGAATTCATAATGAATACATTAAAAAATTGGAATATAATTTATAAAAAAGAGACGATTTTTAACTATTTTAGGATTTCAAGGGCTTCATTAATAAATAATTTTTCATAGATTATATAAAATACAACAATAACCATTTTCAGATTGTAGAAAAGACAATAATATAAGTAACTTCATACTATTAATGAATTTGTTAATAAAATCATCAAAATTATATAAGCTATTACATATACCTAGAAGTTGAAAATTGGGATGAAAATAAAAAATAAAATTATATTGGGTCATAAAATGAATTTATGGGAAATTTAGAGCAAGATAAGATACAAAAAAATTAAATTTCCAATTCAAATAGTACACTTACATTTTTTAAATCCTATTTTTTATTTTTTAGATAACTTGTTTATCAATATTAAAATTTAAAAAAATTAAATATATTTTATGACAACATTAAATATTCATATTCTTGATCAATTAAAAATATTAGAATTTATTTAATAATTCTTATTTTGATGTAGAAATGGTGACATGCATGTTTCTTTCAATTATAACATTTTGTATAAATTTCAAGGATTCTCGAATGTAAAATTTATTTTTTATTAAAATTAACATTATTGTTTTAAATAAACATAAAAAATATGAATTAAATACAATTTATTCTATGGAATCCCTAATATGTTAATTATTAATGAAATTAAAAATTATAATAGGTGGTAAACTAAATATTGACTAGAATTTCAAAGATAGAGAGTAATAAGATATTCATATTTCTAATTTTTAATAAAAAATCGTCGAAATTATAATACCCCTTATATATCATTAATTTTCTATTGAATTATTATTTAATGTAATTTTTTATATTAATTTTTTTTAAATACATCATCCAAAATATTCTACAAATATTATTACTAAAATTTTAATATAAATATCTAATAATTATATCCAAATGATAAACAATGACTATTGTATTTTCTATAATAGTTAGATTATAAAGCTAAAGAAAACTAAAACATAACAGTTCTATTTTATTTTCCATAATGGGATCCTTAAATCCTTTTGAGATCCTAAAACAACATAAAATTACCCATGATATATATAAAGGAAAGTGGTGATATATAAATCATAGTATGGGAAGAAACATTATAGAAATTCATAACCTATATATCATGTTCAATAACATGATATGATAATTATGAATATATCATGAATAATAATATCATAGTATAACATAAAATACATGGTATCATAAGATCATGTAATAATATGAAGGTGGATCATATATAAAAAAATTGAAATAAACATGAGTGATGGATCATTTCAAATATATTATCTTACGGGGGACAATGTCCCTTAATGGATTTGGTTCACATCCTAATTCCAAACATGATGTATTATGAGATGAAAAGAATTACAAATTCATTGTATCACTCTCTGGATATAAACAACATAACATGTGCATTATTATATACAACACAAAAGGGATTTGATTATAATAAATAAATTTAGGTAATTTTATAAATTATATTCTGGAACATATTTCCTCATATATTTTATTAGACATGGTTCCCTAGAATCAACCTATTTAGTATATTATTAAATATTTTTCTCATTAGAGAAATTTTATAATCAAATGTCAAGGCTTAATTTATATGATATTTGTGTTTGATGAGGTCCTTAGAATATATGACACAAGTAATTGTCATAGAAATTCCCAACTAAAATGATACCTTATAAGTTCCAAAACATTATTATCAAACTATTTAATGTCCCTAGATTATATAATCTAATGGGATAGATATAATACATGATATTGATGGTTTTAGGATTATAATATATTTGGTAACGTTATCTTAGTGTTATCCATTGGTAAAATAAAAATTATTGGTCATAAGAACATTCTCGTAAATAGGAAATCAAATTATTATTGTGTCATTGTTTGTTCTTATCTGTGGAAATGTGTATTTATCCTTCGACTTTTTGGTTATCATTAATGGATATAATGGATAATATAAATTAACGTTTTTAATAAAATGTGATAAATATGATAATGGTGATGTAATATATGTTGAGTTAATTAGAAATTACATAGCACTAATGGATAATTCAATAATGGATTTATTTATTTTGAATCATGAAAATATTTAATATCTATTTTTATATGATGGGAATGGAATGGAATAAATAAATTTATGGACATGGTGTTTGATGGATGAGTTCATTTCTATAAATTCAAATAAACAGGCATAAATTGTATAGGTTTATTGGACCGACTTGAAACTTGTTTGATTTGAGATGTTGTGATAAAAGGATTATATTACAAGGTAAATATTCATTGGAGGATGGAAATAATTTGGATGTTAACTTCTATTTATATTAATGTTTTATCATGTTTCTAGATGTTCCCCTTTCACTTTGGGTGGTCTTTCCTAATTACACTAAAAATGACTCCAAGAGGTTCCCACATTATGTGAATCTATAATATTTGTTAAAATATAGTATAAAATTCAATAATTTAAATTTAATAATATTTATTAGGGTTTGGATGATCACCATAATTTAATAACATGTTATTTGAAAAAATAATTTTGTATAATAATATTTTTAATTATGTGTTTTCATGTTTGAAAAATATAATATTTTTTGGAAAATATTACATAAATATTTATTTATTATATAAATAATCATTGTTCAAGGATTTTGAAATTTAGATGAGGGAACATGGACTGAGTTAATGGCCTTATATTAAATTATATAAATGATATTTACTTATATTAGTTTTCAACAAAACAATTTAATAATTTAATAATAGTAGTTATATTATTATTATCAAACATGGGCTAGTTAAGAATTATGGAATTGGAAAAGTGCTAGCTTTAAATTTCTGTCCCTAATCATACAAAAAATATCTAATTTTATATATTTTCTATGAATGAGATAGTTTGAACAACATATAATGTGAAACAATATCCAAACCTATATAGAGACCACTTGATATATATATACATTTTTTCTTCCCTTTTCCCTCAATAAATTAAATTATCTTCAAGTGTTCTTTATATCTTGTGAAGAGTTATTCTGCAACAATCCATGATAAAACACATGAAATTAAGTTAACCTATTATAGAACCCGGAAATTCTAATATATCATTCATTGAATGTGGTTCACGAGTGGATAATAACTAGAGGGTTTATATATTTGGATCATTTAGATAAATGATAGTGTTAGATGATCTATTCAAATGATCATCAATGAAGAGATAATTATTCTATAAGGTAATTCTATATATTATAATAAATTAATTATGAATTAAATGTGATGAACATTCTCGTCTTTCTCTAGAATTTTAAACAAGTAATATAATAATCTATTTTTTATGTACATGATGTTTTTATCTTGTAATGAAAAAATTACACATGACTTGGGAATAAAATTCAAGAGGGTGGTACAATCAAATTATGATTCCTTATAGATTAGACTCTTCAAGAAGCATTAGAGTGGTCACTTGTTTAATTTATAACAATTAGTTATTAACTGATTTGTTTGGTGTGTTTTTATTTTACTTTATTTAAACGATTTGTTTTAATATCCAAACAACTACATCTCTCATTATCAACAATTTTTATAATATTAATAGTATTGAGTTAATGATTCATATGGATGATGGGTATGATTATCACTATCCGGATTTACCAAAGGCTCTACATAGAAAATCCAGTATAAATCAATTGAAATATATTTGGTTTATTATTGTACAATGTAGTGAGTTATAGATGGTCGAATAGAATTATGATAATTAAAATTAATTAGATATTGACATATTTTATTTTATATTTTTAAAAATATTATTTATTGTTTATGAGTGATACCCTCCCCTGAATTATATAATGGCCTACTTAATTGTTGTTCCATTTACATAAACCCACATTTAACCAAAGTATTTTATGACATCACCTATGTGTGAGTATGTTTTATGTAATGATGGATATCCCATGATTGAGGAGGTGGTACAAGTCAAAGAGATGGGGAATCGCCATTCAAGGAAATACAAAGGACACAATGTGGAATACTATAACATTATCCAAGATATTCTTCATTGTTTTTCTCATAGGTTCATGGATTTTTTTTCATGTGCTAAATAAAGTAACCATTATTGAATCTCATGATCATGCCCCTAATGTTTTATTTGTGTGTGTTTCAGGGTTAATTATTTATGAATATTGATTCAATGTGTTCACTTAATAAGTGAATTAATAAGAATTAAAAATTGAAGAAATAACAAATGGATTATGTTTAATTCATTTATCTTAAATTATTAATCAGTTAATTAAAATATTATCAATGTTATTAGGGAATATAATAATGAGTAAAATGGGAATTATGCATGGGTGAAATAATTCATGAAACAAAAAAATTATTTTTTTATAGCCTTCCTTTACTTATATTATAATAGACATCATAGTCTAACGTACTTCTCCAACCAATGATGTGGGGATTTCAATTATAATGTAAATTTTAGATAGAAGATTACATAATGTAATTTATATCAATGTATTACTTGACAAGGAGTACATGTTTGATGTAAGTGGAAAAGGATGACCAAATCTTAAAATAATATTTCAAAATTTCGGTGTATAACAAACTGAACTCTAGTGACCTTAAGAGATTGTTGAATTTATTACATTTGAACTTTATACAATGTTAAAATTTCTAAGGGAATAAATAAGTTAGTAGTCTTGGTAAATTAAATACATACATAAAAATCAGATGACATATTAAATCTAAAATACACCATTTTTTTCTTTGATAAAATCATTATTACTATGAACATATCCCTATATATCAATCATAATACAATTTCTTAGAAAATAAAACATAATAAAGCACTGAGATAAGATGCTCCTTAAACCTATGTATACATGGGAATCTTTCATGACTAAACAAGAACAATTAATCTGCTATGGTGAATAAATTTAATACATTCCATTTAATCAATAAAATTAGCATAATTTGGAAGAAATAAATGATTATTAAATAATATAATATAAATAATAACATTTTATTGAAACGTATACTATAATATTATAACTAATAAAATAATTAAATATAGTTTAATAAATTATATCATAAGGAGGGAATGTATATTTTTGGACATATGAATGTTTTAGTAACATTGAGAAGATAGTTTAAATATATTGGTAGAGAAATAACTAAATTGGACAACAAATTTGTCTCATGAGGCATGTCAACCATCGAGGGGAATTCTATAAGTAGGCTTGACCTATAATATACTAAGTAAAATTCATTTCCAATTTGAAAGGGGTGAATTTTAATCTTCATAATCCTTCATATTGAAAAATATTCATATTATATATAAATACATAACCTAATAAAAAACCAAAATAATATAGAGTAATATGATGAATGGTAAAAAAAATATAACCTCATTAATATTAATCATAATTAATCTATATAAATAATATGGATAAAATAAATACAACATATCCATAATATATTATAACTAAAATAAAGGGTTGATAATTTTTATGAATCAAAATACCATGAAAATATCCTTTAAAACATTTTTGAGGAAAATTTCCTTTTTATTTTGAATATCATATTTTTTAAAAACATGTACTAAAAACATTTTTAAAATAATTTTCAATTAAAATAACCATTCAAAAATTGAATGTAATATCTTAAACAGTGAGTTGTCATGATGATCAAAAATTTCATTCCAGCTGTATATGTCAAAAAAATAGATTCTATTCACATTTTTTTATAAAATCCACTTGAATAATATTTTGAATAAAACATGATGATTATAATAATAAAAATTTAAAAAACATCATAAAAATGTATTTAATTGAACATTTTTATAATGTTTGAAAATTATATTTTAATTTGATTTTGAAAATATGGGGTTGGATGAAAGAGGATGTTCAAATATAGACAAAAATAAAGTTATATTTTATTAATGTTATTCTCTCTTTACATTTAAGTACTAATGAATAGAAAAAATTACTAAAAAAGGTTGATGAATAAATATATTTATTTTTATATTTTAATATCTAATTATTACTCTTATTGACGCTTGTAAAAAACATTCCTGGGTAATGATGATATTTTTGAATAACCACTTACCCCAATGGTAACAATTGAATTGTATGCCCCATGAGATAAATATCATAAAATGAAACATCAAATAACATTAATATAAATATATACCTTATATAATATGTAAAATGGAAATTTTATACATCACATAATATAAATATGTAGTGGGTATGTCATATATCTCATGGAAGTAATAGTGAGATGAGAAACTCATCCCTTTGGTTTGAATTCCTTCACATGTGTTCAAAAATCCTAAAAAATAAATATAAGTTTATTATACATATATTAGTGAAGTATAATACTATATATTATTAAAATATAGTATTTTTGACATTTTGGTTAGTAATTATTTTTATAAATCATTGGTTTTTGTTATAATCACTTCATTTTTTTAGTCTGTTTTTAATATGTAAATTAAGTAATTTATATTTCTTCCTGGTTACATAATATCGAAAATGATAAAAATTATATAAAAATTATATATATTCTTATTATTTTTATTCATATTAATATTTTAAATATAGAGATAAAAATGGAATTCACTATTCATGGTGATTGTTGGTTGTATATACATAAACAACATTTCCATTTTCTTTGACTGATAGATTAAAATAAATAATGTTATATTTATATTTAATGAATTATTATTATTTCATATATTTCATCACTATTGTTCAATTACATACTTATTTTCATCCACATATATAAAAATGAAAATGATTTTGCATAGCTGAATGGAGGCGCTAGTTCGCACATACGCACGAGCAACATTATTTGTAGCCCCCTGACTAGTGTAAACCCTCATCTTGTTATTGCTACAATTACATTGGCATAAGATCTTAGTTTTTTATCCTAATTTACTGAGTAGTTTATTTTCTTTGGTGAACTATAAATATGAAAGATTCATTAATTACAATTATATACAATAATTATGGTATATTTTTTTAGAATAAAATTATTACCTATAGAACATCATAGAATATCAACCATAGTCATCTTCCTAAAATCCTAGGGAATGGAAAAAAAATTGTGTGAGCTAAAATACATAGTAAAGTTTAATTAAAATAGATGTAATCATGAATAAATAAACATTATTCATAAAAAAGGTAAATAACTAAAACAATTACCTGAAAATGTTTGTAATCTAAAGATAAATCAATATGAAAATGTAAAAAACTAAAAACACATTCAATTTAATAAATAATATAGAATGAAATTAATTAATAGATTTTTTTATAGTGAAACGATCAGGGATTAGATTAAATAAATTATTAATATTGACCCTACATAATTTTTGGACATCATAATATCTGGGTATACAAAACATTTAACATCAAAACCTTTCAAAAGACGGTTTAAAACATATTACTCCGAAAACATCAACATGATTGTTTAGAACATGCTATGTTATAGATATTAATGGTTTGTTTCCAAATGATTTTTTCTCATGATACTACTAATGAATCTTGGGGATTACTTGAAATGGTCCATAATTGTTTTCATATATGTCGAGATAATTTATCATAATTCAAATATTTAGTTTAATTCATAATAATGGGCCTTATCAAAAACCAATTTTCAATAAGGTTTTGTATTTATCGATAACTCTCTATTTAATAAATAATCTTCAAAGTAAAAACTATGTATAATATTGTAATATGTTTTAGGATATTAAAAAATATATATTAAATTATATTGACATTTAGGGTAAATATTATGTCCACTAGAAGGTTAATAATCCTGGTCAATGCTAATGGGTACAAAAATGAATCACTGATGTGAATTTTAATACTTACCTTGGTAAAAAATATCAAAAAACCAGACTGAGGAATAATTATTATTGTATTAATAAAACATATACCAATTAGAATAATAATAAATTATTTTATAATTGATTAATATAATAGGAATATATTTAAAACATTTTGAATGAAATTTTATTTCATTATGAAAATCACATCGAAATTAATTTCCATTGAAAAGGGATTTTAAAAATAATTAAATTTAAAAATCATTTTTGAAATGAATTTCATTGAAAATAATCATTTAAACCTGAAAATTATTCTTTAAATCATTTCAGTTATCATGATTGTTTGAAATTCGGTTTATGTCAAACATGTTAGAAAAAGTTTTTATTTCACATTTTCTGTAACATCCAAAGGCGATTTTTTTGAAAAAATGAATTCCATAGAAAACATATCTTGGAAAATAAAATTTGTGAAAATTCTACTAGAAACTCCTTTATAATAGATTACAACATTTTTATATGACACTGATTTCGAATAATACTTGTATATGATAGGAGTGGGAAATTATATCAGGTTTTATTAAAAATATTTTATAAAAAAATTTATGTACCAGAACTCCAAAATATAGTAATATTTCATGAAAAATTCATGAATAACCATGATATATGAAAATTATATTTCATCATAAAAATTATCATATAATATTACTTTAACTGTTATTCAAGAATAGACAATCACGATTATAATGAGATTGTAAAATAAACCCTAAAAATGAACATAAAATTGAATAGATAAATAATAAATGAATAAATTATGTGTATCCACTATAAATCCACATACATAATGTATAAATTAAATAAAATTTATTAAATATACATTACAAAAAAAATCATGACATTCAACCAATAAAGTATAATTTCATCCCAATGAGTAGAAATTGAGTTAATTAATCCCTAACCGTTCACTTATGTTTTGGTTAAATTCTCATTAACATCCCATATAATGTTTTTACGAATCTTTAGAACCATATTAATATTTATAAAATCACATATGAATACTTTATATTATTTCATCACAATTTAGTTAATAATATATCAATATTTTCATAGTTTCTAGAGTTAATTTCTTTATTTTCCACATATGATTTAAGTTGTTATTTTTTCCCTTTTATATTTTATATCATTTAATATTATCTAGATTTTAAACCAGGGATTATATATATTATATAATAGTATATATTTATTTGGATCAATAATAAAATTTATTGATATGAAATGAAATACATCAATCATAGTGATGGTAGGCCATATGTACATATGAACACTATTACTATTATCATGACTTGTTGTAATAAATAAAACTGAATTATAAATATTTATTTATTATCAGTATAGTATCATTATAATATCTTTTATATCACATATTTTTATGAAAACGGTCCTTAACTCATTCCTGGTAAAGCGACAACGAGTCACATCGTTTCTTGAGGTGATAGTCTGACATACAAATGAGTGATGTAATCATATTCTCACATAATGGTATGCATGATGTATTTTGTTGTATTATAATTATATAACGTTAATAAAATAATATATTCCATATAGATCATATAAAACTATACATCCATCATTAATCCCAACCATTAATGTATGTAATGAAAAAATGAATGACATTAGTTCATGAGGCGGTAGTCTACCATACACAAGAAAAAATTATTTTGTAACCCATTTGATGGATGTGTGTAACGTTTTAGGTCAAAAACATAACAGAAAATAATTAAAAATATATATGATATTGCTTTTATTGTTATAATGTTAATTTTAGTTGGGGAAAATGGAATAAAATATAATAACTTTTATAAAAATGTTACATCTTCTTCAATTATCCTCTTATCGGTTGATCTAAAACCAAGAAAAAGATTACTCTCCATCCAAAATATTCATTCTAGTATTTGGTTAGGGTTGTTTTTGAGTGAATGTTTCAAGGTTTTTTTGAGCCAAATATATATATAGGTCTGATTTATTAGGAATGTGAGAGACCTTTTATAGTCGAGGAGTCGTGCCATTCTTTTAAAAACTCGGAAATATTCAATATAGAGAGGTATCCTTTACCTACTATGGCTCCAATATTTATAATTTATCAGATATTAGGATAATATGGTCTATTAAAACCTCTAAAATAAAACCCAACACATATTTTAAACATTTAATTTTGTAACACCTATATTTATTTATTTTAACATTTATGTTAATTTATTATGATTACAAGTTTTCAAACCAATGTAATTTATCCCTTAAAACAAGAATAAAGTAATACGTACTTGTTAATTTTTACCCACTGATTCTATGAATTATACCAAATATGTATCATTTAAATCCTATGTGTTTTGGAAATTACTTTTATCACAAGAATATCATACATGAATAATTTTAACTTTAACCATAACCACGCCAATTGAGTTTTTTTCTTCAATTTAATGTTAAATATATTTATTATAATATAAAAATTGTGAATTTTATAGAATATATTTTATTAATTTTTATATTTAAAAATAACTTGACAGAACATAAGGTTTTCTATAATTTTATATAAAATAATAAAATATAATTTGTTATAAAATATTATTAATGTCAATCTGTACAATATTAATTGAATTTGAATTAAAAAATAAAAATACAATTATTAAATTAAAAACAGTAAATATCATATATCTCTAACATCGTATATTCATCTAAAAAATAATGGAACAAAATAATCCATTCAATTTCATTCAATTTTCTTATTTCTAATATCATTTATTTTATTTTATTTTTAACAATGTAATATTAGTGTTGGCATTTCATAAGTATTTATTATAACTAAATCATCATAAATAATTATTGACTAATTATTATGATGGAAAAATATATTTATATACCCAAATAATATTTATAAACAACCTATTTTGATTTTCTCTATTTCCCATGCATTATATAAATTAAAAGTAATTATTGTTCCTTACATAACAAATTATTTGGTTTCATTTCATGGAAATATGTTATAAAATCTAAAAAATTTTGATCCAAAAGTAATCTGTGTCTAAATATATCCACAAAATGAATTGTGGATATGTGTCGGTTCATTTTTTTAAACATATATTCCTTTTTTAATCACTAAGTAAAATAATTTTTTCCATGTTCACTATAATTAATATGAACTGTTTTTACATATTATTTTGGTAATAAAATTTGTTGAACTCTTTAAATAGAAAAAATTATTTTTATTCAAATTATGGAATCCATTTTTTCAATTTAAATTCACATATTGATCATAATTTATATTAAAATAAATCTTGCATATGTGACAGTAGGTTCTTAAATATAAAATAATCAAAAGTAAACTATGTTTTAATATTTTAATTCAAAAAATATATATTTAAATGACTTATATGGGATTTATAGATTTATTATTGAACTATTTTAAATAAAAAAATTAATTTTACATTATAGATTTTTTAAAGTAAATTTTATTTTTCCATTATAATTATGTATTTTTTAATTTTAATTTAATAATAAAGCTGCTAAAAAATTTAAAAAATTTAATGTATAATATTTATAATATTTAACATTGAAAAAATTATATTTTTATTCAAAAAAATTATAAAGGCTTTAATATTTACTTTCTAAATATGTTCCCTTTGAAAATGGGAAAAACTGCACTTTGAATAATTCATCATTTTATACGTAAACATGGATTTCTTCTTGTCATTGCAAAATAAAATATATTTGATGGATGTAAAAAACTGAATATATAATATTAAAATATCATTAAGATCATACAATAACATTAATTAAATTATTTTATTAAGATAAGACTCTTTTGGTGGATAAACAAAATCAATAAAAACATTTTCTTTTATATTAAATTTGTATTTATAATCATTCAAAATTAAATTAAAATCAATATATTCTACAAAATATTTTATAATTTCTGATTATCCAATAAATATCATCCAATAAAGTGTCTGTCATGCAATTTTCATTTTTTAATATAATATTAAAAATATTCGATAAAACCCGGTTTTTCATTTAACACAGACTATCAAAGAATGATGATGGTACATATAGCACAAGATTACATAATATATTAAGAATTTAATTACAAATAATAGATTTAGTTCATTAAAAAATTTAAAAATATCACAATGTATCAGGATGTTATACTTTTTTCTATGCTTTGTGTTTCATGTCAAATATACCTATGAATACAATGTTATTCTCACTCAATTTTTTAGGGAGTTAAATTCTTCCCATATAAGATTAATTGTGTCCTCATAACTTATACTTTACCATTGAAATATTAAAGACTAAATTTGGAAATAAAATTGTTGTGTAACCCATATGATTAATGTGTTAAAACTATTCTCTAAATAATGGATAAACAGATGTATTAAATAAATATAGAATAATCACATAAAAAGGTTTCCATATAGGAGAAAAATGGTGGGAAATTAAAACATGGTCACAAAATAGAAGAAACATATTATATAAAGAGAGTGAAATATAAAATTATATGATGAAATTTATCGAAAAAAAAACTCAAAAACCAAAGGTGTGAAATATTTCAATGACATTATTAAAAATGATGATAATAGGACAATATATTTGTCTCAAGACCATTTTATCTGAGACATGATTAATTCATTCAAATTATAAGAATATAATTAAATCTAAGTACTTGATATGTTTCTATTTCATAAACTCAATATCATTTTTTTTCTTCAATAAATATCCAATTCAACCCTTAATATAATAAAATGATACAATAAAATGATCTTTTATGAATGATATTATAAAATTTAATTTTAATAGATAATTAGATCCATTAAACAAGGAAAATCCTTTCTATATGGATATAAATATTTTTTATAACCAATATAGTTTACACAGCATTCCATAAACCTTAAAATTAATTCCACTAGTTCAAAAAAAAAATTAATTTTCAAATAATTTACCGAAAACAATCACATATTAAGCTACACATCATGTAGGCCAGTTGTAGGAAATAAACAGGTAATATATTTCAATCGTTAGATGGATCCCACTACCTTTCAATATGTGACATGTTCTCACCCAGAACAATTTTTTTATTTTTTTTAAAACTATGTTGATATAATTTCAGTACAATTTCCCAAAAAAATTGATATAATTCCACGAAATAAATTTAATAAGTAAATAATATTTTTTTACTATAGTTTTCAAAACAACCTATAATTTTTTTATCAAAGTATAATAATCTTATTTTACTTTTTTCGCAATTTATTTAATTTTCATATTGTACCAAAAAATAAATCATATTATTTAATCTTAAGTTTATAAAATGTTAAGGAAATATTATTTAAATTAACATCACCTTGAAACATATAATTTTCATAAATATCTCAAAATTTAAATTAACACTGGTAGACTCTAATAACATTATATCTAAAAATGGGTGTTTATGAAATTATAGATATCTTCAATATTAGACTCATAAAACCATGATAATTTCCCAGTATGTATGCAATCTTTATAAAAACCACTAATCTATACCTTACCAGATCAATATGATGTTCTTCTATACTTATCCTCAAAATCAATCATAGGGTTCTATTTTCTAAACTATTTAATCATAAATCTAAAGTCAAAGGTTTCTAATATGCTTCCTTTGATTCAAATTATAGTGACCCAACACCATTAAACCTAGATACAATTTCTACAACCATAACATTGGAATATGATACAATAATTTCATCCCAAATGAGTAGATAGTTCAGTGGTCTTGGTAAATTAGATTCATATAGTAGTCAGGAAATATAATTGAATAAAAAAATGACAAAATTCTTTTTTCCTAGAATAACATTAATCCATCATTAATATACTTGCATAATAGACATAGTACTTTTCATCAAATCAAGGGGAAAGAAAAATGAATATGGGTGAGATCTAATGAATAGAAAAGGTTATGTACAAAATATTCAATCTAGTATAAATAATAAAATTAGATAAAAAATGGTAAATAACATTAAAAAGTTTACATTTAAATTACTATACTATCACTTTAAGACAAGGTAGAGTGAATATGGGAAGGTAAATAACTGAAAATATATTTCATTTAATCAATAACGTATAATAAAATGTATCAAGAAATTTCTTCATAGTGAATATATCTTGGTTAATAATAACTAAAATATAAACACAGATAATTATTATTTATTAGACGTCATTTTGCCCATGTATATGAATCCATTATTGTAAATACCATTCACAAGGCGGTTTAAAACATACTACAATAAGTACTATTCATAACACAGTTTATATCATGCTTTGTTATACTTGTGAATGGATTTTTTTAAACTGGTTTTGTCTCTTGAGGCTACAAATGCATCAAGGGTATTTATTTAAATTGTCCACAACCTATGTTATAACATTCTAAATCATTCCTCATATATCAAATAATATATTTAATTCATAACAATGTGCGTTATCAAATATATGTATTTATAAAAAGAAAATAGATTTAAAAATATTTCCCCAATTAATTCAATAATCATAAAATTAAACACCATATATAAAAAAATTCAGTTTAGGAAAGAAACATATATATAATATATTATATTAAAACTTTTAGGAAATTTAATATCTAGTAAAGGTAATAATTCATGTAAAATTTAATAACAAAAAATGAATCAATGCATTTAATGTCAATAGTTAAACTGGTCATAACACATATATTAGAAAAAAATTAATTTATTTATACAATTAATACCCATTTAAGTAATAATAAAATTGTCTTTTCATTGATTAATATAATCAAATGATATTTAAAATACTTTCTAATGAAAATATAAATTTTATTTGGAAAGGTTTTTAAAAATACTTTTCATTGAAAATACAATTCCTTGAATATTTTTTAAATAAACTAGATGTTCAAAAATAATATTTAAACAATATTTCATTTTAAAAATTCTTTTATAAATATATTGGATGCTTTAAAATATTTTTTTTCATGATAGATGTAAATTCCCTTCATTCCATACATGTCAAATCAATGTTTTCTTGTATTTTGTCAGTAAATGGAAAATGTACAGTGCTTTGAAAATGAAATAGCATTCCATTCAATTCTTCTCAATGAATAATATTTTGAAAAAATTACACTATTAAATCATTTGGAAAAGTTATATACACTATAAAAACATACATAGAAATCCTTTTTTAGAAGAAATAATATTTTAGAATGAAGAAGGAAATGTTATCATGTTTTCTTAAAAATAATTTTTTAAACATTTTTTGTATAATAAAGTATAAAAATGGAAATATTACCTGAAAAAGATCATTAATAAATTGATTATATGAAAACTAATAGTTTTATTAATAAATGATCATGTATCTTTGTATGAACCCGGACTATCATTTCAGGTATGTTTTTCCTTTTTCTAGAGTTTTTGAGAAAAGAGATGTTTCTGGAAATTTTTTATGTACACGTTGTGTACATTATGAATACATTCCGCATACTCCCTTACCACTGAAGGAAATGTGTTGGTCGTGTTCGAGCCACAGACACGGTCATGTAGGGGTGATGTGGAGGCCACTTAAAGCGGAGTACAACATAGCCTAGTACACGTCATGTACTCAAAAATTACATGCTGTGTACTATATTTTTTTATTAAATGGATCGGGGTCACGTCTAATATCCATAAACCTCTTCTTCTAGGTCTCGTTCGACCAAGAGAATCCATATATCCATTGAACTACTATAAGCCCCCGAACCTCCGTCTGTTCTCCGAATCGACCTCCAGAGATTGCGTTGGAACTGTAACGGTAATCTATTCTGTCCTCTAGAGCATCGTTTTCCAATTCCTCCTCTTTTTTATGTCATCGTGGGTTGAACATTTTGTGTTTTTTCATAGATATATGACGTTCTAAAGAGATTAAAGCCCCGTGGTTAAAGTATATCGATATCCTAGCATCAGGGTATGTGGTTTGTGCCTTTCCATTCAATGTTATTGAGTATTATGTGTGAATTCCTCCAATACCCTTGAACTGGGTATTGCGTGTTTACTGTTTTTCCCGTGTTGTTTTCCTACCATGCTGGTATGCTTTTATAGATGTAATTTGGTGATGTATGATGATAATTTCTATTCTTGGATGTTTTCCCCATACCTTGTTCTATTTACGACCATTTGGCATTGTTCAGCCTATTGGCTGTTATACCTGTTTTCCATGCCTTGTGATCGTAGGATGGAGTGTTATTCTTTGACATTCTTGTAATATTGTAGACTAGTTAGCCAGATATCATTTTAGGGTTTCTTTGTTCATATAGAATTATTATTCACTGAATGGAATGAGGCCATGAGAACCTGATGCTCTAGACTATAAGGGGAAAAACCGAGTTAGCTTCCTCAGATATTTTTGGACATTGTATACTATAAGGGATAGACTGAGTGAGATTCCCAGAGAGAATTGGATATTATAGACTACATCAGTATAAACCGAGTGACATTCCTCAGAGAGTCTTTAGATTTATCTACTATAAGGGGATCGATCGGGTGAGCTTCCTCAGAGAGTCACTGTTTTGTTTGAATTTCCATAAACCACTCTAGGCTATAAGAGGAATTGACCGAGTGAGCTTCCTCAGAGAGTTTGTGATCCACTTGAGGCTATAAGAGGAATTGGCGGAGGGATCTTTCTTAGAGAGTCTCTAGACCTTGGGGCTATAAGGGGAATTTACCATGTGATCTTCCTCAGAGAGTCCTTGAATACCCTAGACGATAATGGGAATTGACTGAGCGTTCTTCCATAGAGAGTCTTATAATTTCATATGACCAAACCAGAGAGTTTAGGATGAGTGTACTGCCTAGAGGGTTGTTGGTACTTCTTGGATAGGATGAGAGGGAATGGTTTTGAGTACTTCCCATAGGGTTTCATATTTTTGGCTTGTTGTTTTCTTTATTGTTTCTTGTTTGATCTACATATTGTTACTTCTATGTATTATTTTGTTTACTTCCTACTATTTATTGTTTACTATTTACTATACTTTTCCTTCCATATACACACTGACTATTTGGCATAGATCTATGTGTGGTTGCCTACTAATATTTAGTCTCACACCCTATTGGGGTTATGCTTCTAGGCCCAAACAGATTATATTGTTTCAGGTATAGATAAGGGAAACTGCCCTTCTACTTCAGGTACTTGACTTGTTGTGGAGCTGGATAGCAAGAGACCATGCTATGTCTTGTGATGCAGAGGAGTTATCTATTTACTATTATTTTTCACTTTATTTAGAACTATTGTATTTCCAATATTGTGACTTGTTTGTCTTCTTTCCTAGACATATGTATCATGAATCATTTCATATATATCTATGTTCTCCAGTTGTTTATTATTTTCGTCTTCTTATGTATTCTATTGTTGGATATTTACTACTTCCTATATTGTATGTATTGTTTACATCAACTGTGTACTCTGCCAGTGAGGGCATAACTTCCCCACAATCATACCCAAGGCCCTAGCTGCTAGTCGGTAGCCTTTGGTTCTCGGGGAAATTCTCATGAGGCCTTGTGTCCAACCGAGTATGGGGAGCCTCTTGGTGGCTTCCGGAACCGGGATGTTACAAAGTGGTATTAGAGGAATCCTTTTATCTTGACTTATTGTTTGGAGCCTATATCCAGGGATAAGGTGGAATAGGTACTTGTTAATGAGTTGTTCTTGAGAGTAGCTAAACTGTGTATAGGGAGAAGCCAATCTACCTCGTTTATTGAAATTTGATTAGGTTTTTCAATTTTTAAAGTTGATATGATTTCACCTTGAGTGACTCACATGATTTATTCTATTACAGTTGATATTATTGAGATTCTATTTATTTTGTAACCTGATGAGATGAGGGTATTCCATCTCATGCATCATATATGCACTTTCTAGAAATCACAAGTCATGCATTTTTGCCATTCCATATAGGATGAAATAGTGATTGCATGTTGTTGTGATAGATGGTGTGTAAAATATGCATGATGTTGTGTTAGTTTCCTTGATATAAATACATGTTGTTTGATAGGGTATTGTTTGTGTAAATATTTACTAAAATGAATACCAAATTTCGATTCTTGAGGTGTTATGGGCCCACATGAATCGAAACCTGGTGGATCATTGACATGTTTCCCTTGTATATGATATGTAGGAGATTCCATGATCTAATTCATGGGGATTATAGGCCCTCATAGATTAGAATTTGGCACCTTTATACTTGTCTTCTGTGTTTTCTAGGCTCCATAGTAGTTTCTGAGGCTACTACCTGGAAAAACCCAGAATAAATGGCGTGTACATTAGGAATGCACGCTGTGTAGTTTAAAACCCATTTATTTGACTGTGTGGGAAGAAACACGGGTTGCGAAAAAAAATCTTCAGGAACACACCGTGTACGGTAAGTACATGCCGAGTTGTAGTGACCATGTGTCTACCCGTGTGACTAATGATATGGATGGATGAAACTTTTACTTTACATTCCATGTCCTATTTTCACAAGATGTGACCTGTAACCTATGTACTCGACTGTTTAACTAACAACACGGGTCTAGGAAAACCTTTAAGTACACACAATGTTCTCAGGGAGCACGCCGTGTAGAGTGAACCGTGTAGCTGGCTGTGTAACTAACAACACGGGTCATTGAAACCTTGCCAAGTACACGTCATTCCCTTCGGGAACATTCCGTGTAGTCTAGGATTAATATGACCATGTGGGTTAGCCATGTAAGGAGACTCAGGAAAGGGAATAGAGTTCATGTACACACCGTGTGTGGGGACAACACTCTATGTGGTTGGGGCGTTACATGACCAGTTGTGGAAGAAGTACACACCCAAGTGAATGGATTAAAAGAACACATCGTGTAGTTAATATACACAGCATGTAGTCATGTTTTGTCAAACATGAATGTTTCTTTCTTTTGATCCCCTCTTGTATTCTTGTGTTCTCGGTCTTTGATAATCCTGATCTAATATGTGGTTTTTACCTTTCATAAATATGCCACTGATACGTCCTCCAGTCGTACATCAGTTGCCAAATGGTGATCAGACACCAGATATGGCTGATCGATGACCACCTATAGATCCTCCTTCTATGCCAACCTTGGTCCCTATAGTTATACCAGTTGTAGGTGCCGATGCACAGTTTAGGGATGATTTTCTAAAGTTGATGTAGACTATCAGGGAGCACCGCCTCCCGCCCTTTCGATGGAAGAATTGACTTGGGATTGACAACAATATCATCCTCCTACTTTCTCGAGGGAAGGAGGACCTCAGGTTGCAGAGTTAAGGCTCGAGGAGTCATTGACAATTTTCGAGCATATGAAGATACCATCATATAAGCGTGTGAATCTCACTACCTATATGCTTTGAGACACTGCCAAGAGGTGGTGGGAGGTGATCTCCTAGTAAGGACGCCAGCAGAGTATGACTTGGGATGGGTTTCAGTGCATCTTCCACAACTAATTCCACTTGGAGACCTTAAGGGCCAATCGAGCTCGGGAAATTATGAATCTGGAGTAGTGTACTCTTTCTGTTATGGAGTACTCATCTCTCTTTATTGAGATGCAGCATTTCATGCGTATTCCAAAAGGTGATGAGTTGTTCCTTGCGTGGATGTTTGAGGGTGGTATAAGGAATGAAATCTTTTCACAGGTGAACATCCTTAGGTTGACATCGATATCCTCTATCGTCATACAGGCACTGATCAATGAGTGTAATCAAAGGGATTTTGGAGCAGTGAGCTAGGGAGGTTCGACATCCAGAGTCAGTGTTCCACCTACTGATAGAAGAAAGCGCTGCTGGGAGTCTGCATGAGGAGATTTGAGTAGGCGGAATGTATCTTTGGGCAGCCAGGTAGTATGCTACAAGTGATGGAGGAGTGGTCGTACTAGGCCTTAGTACTAGAGAGACCCGATGGATTGCCGATCTTGTGGCAAGATGGGCCATATTCAATGCTTATGTCTTGTCTTCTCATCAAAAACTGGTGGTAGGGGTTCTTCTAAGACCCCGCGTTCTAGAGATGCATCAACAGTTTCTCACCAGTCTGGGAACTAGATTTCTTCTGACCATTCGGTCTGAGGTGGAGGTCGCGGACGTGGTTGTCAGTAAAAAGGTTACCAGCAACAACATAGTGGATCCGCATAGATTGGTCAGGTAGGGTCACAGGGTCATGGAGCAGGCCAGACCTTTGGGGTGTAGTAGACCCATCCGGAGGAGGATCCCGACCCCTCTACAGTTCGAAGTACGATCTTAGTAGCCTCAATTTTATCTTCTTCTCTTTTCTATACAGGGGATTCCTATAGGTTTATCTCTGTTTCTATTGTGGGGAGCATTGGGCTCTGTATCTTTTCATCTAAGGATACATTGACTCTAGACACGCAGTTGGGGACTAGAGCGGTTATTGTATGTCAGTGCAGAGAGTGCCCTCATGAGGTTGCATGAGCTCAAGAAGCAGTTGGAGGAGTTTCAGGTGAAGTGTTTTATCCGACCCTGTACTTCTCCTTAGGGTTCGCCTATCCTATTTGCAAAGAAGGCAGACAGTACCCTCCGACTTTGTGTGGACTATCAGATGTTGAACTAGTTGATGGTCACGAACCAATATCCCTTGACGAGGATCGATGATCACTTTGATCATCTTCAAGGAACCCGGGTGAGTCTTGAAGATTGATTTGAGATCCAGTTATCATCAGTTGCATGTTAGACAATCTGATATACCACTTACATCCTTCAGAAGTAGGTATGGTATATACGAGTATATGGTTATGCCATTTGGCCTCACGAATGCGCCTTTAGTTTTCATGTCACTGATAAAGTGAGTGTTCCATCCATACTGGGATTCCTTCCTGGTTGTCTTCATGGACGATATCATTGTGTACTCTCTCTCTCGACATGACCATGATAATCATCTTGAGATAATTTTGAGTACACTGAGCAAGAATTAGTCATATGGTATGCTCTCAAAATACCACTTTGGGATTGACCAGATTCACTTCTTGGGTCATGTTATCTCAGAGGCATGTGTATCTGTAGACCTAGAAAAAGAGAGAGCAGTAGATTCTTAGGAGCAACCAAAGAACATCATTGAGGAGATGATTTTTCTAGGGCTGGCTGGATAGTACAGAAAATTCATACAGGACTTTTCATGCCTAGAAGTACCACTGACAGGTCTGACCAAGAAAGGGGCAATGTTTTTATGGTCAGGGTCATGTGAGTCATCCTTTTAGGAGCGAAAAGGGGGGTTGAAGTCAGCACCGATGCTAGTATTTCCAGAGTCGGGCAGGATATATACTATTTATTGTGATGTATCCGGTATCGGGTTGGGATATATTCTTATGCAGGGTGATGGAGACACTGCTTATGGGTCTCGGCAGTTAAGGCAAGATGAGAGTTTGTACCAGAAACATGATCTAGAGTTCGACGGTGTTGTTCATTCCCTATGTTGTTGCAGACATTATCTTTTGGGAGATCACATTGTTGTTTTTACCGACCACAAGAGTCTCAAGTGCATCTTCACTCAGTGTGGTCGGAATTTGAGACAACTAAGGTGGATTGATTACTGTCATTCTTTTGACTTTGAGCTTGAATACACACCTATGAAAGGAAATTATGTGGCTGATGCACTGAGTAGAAGAAATATTATACAAGCAGTTTAGGAGGCCTGTATTGAGTTGAAGCTTATGGATATGTTCTCTGAGATACATTTGGAGGTGCACGAAAGTCATAGGAAAACTTTTTTATCTTCTGTAGCTATTACCTCTACCATTATTGATTGAGTATGAATGAGGAAGCTATCGAATTCTGATGGCCTAGTCTAACAGGAAAGCGTGTCTGGAGAGGACCCTATTTTTGGGTGGACCATAGGCATGGATGAGATTCTATGATTCCAAGGAAGCGTATGGGTTCCATCAGACATACGTGAAGAGATGATGCGGTACTATCATTCCTTAGTTTGGGCAATTCATCCTAGAGTCACCAAGATGTATTGTGATCTACACCGTTTGTATTGGTGTCCAGGTAAGAAGAGGGATGTTTATGGTTTCTTCATGAGGTTTTTAACTTGTCAAAAGGTGCAGGAGGAACCTCAGTGTACTGCAGGTCCTTCACATCAGTTACCCATTGCATAGTGGAAGTGTAATGATGTCACGATGGACTTCGTGACATGTTTACCAAAATCCCCTCATGGGAATGATGTTGTATGGGACGTCATTGATAGACTCACGAAGGTTTCTCAATTCATGCCGATCAAGGATACCTTCAGTGTTGAGGAGCGGTGGCGGTTGTACATCTGAGTGATTGTACGTCTTCATGAAGTTCCATACTCTATTGTTTCAGACTGGGATGCATGTTTTACATCTTAGTTCTGGCAAGGGCTCCAGAAGGCTTTGGGTGTATAGGTACATTTGAGTACAACATGCCATCCCTAGAAAAATGGCCAGTCTGAGTGTACAATTCATGTGCTTGAGGATATTCCCCAAGCATGCATTTTGGATTTTGGAGGTTCTTGGGTGAAACATATACCTCTTGTGGAGTTTTCATAAAATAACAGTTCTCATGAAACTAAATAGATGAAACCTTACGAGGCCTAGTATGGTAGGCCATGATGATCATCGTTATTCATTCTGGAGGCAGGAGAGGCAGGTTTGTTGGAACCTCATCATTTTCAGGAGAACTCAGAACAGATAGAGATGATTCGAAAGAGGATGGCTATTGCGCAGTATTGTTAGAAGTCTTATGCTGATCAGTGTATACAACCTCTAGAGTTCGAGGTCGGGGATCAGGGTTTCCTATTTGTCGCACCGAGGTTGGGACACTAGAGGATTCAAAGTCAGGGTAAGCTTTCACCGAGGTATGTCGGGCCGTTTGAGGTTTTGGAGATAGTTGTTCAGGTTTCTTATCAGTTGCAGTTACCTCAATGTTACCAGGATATGGATGACATCTATCATATTTCTCACCTCTATTGTTACCTTTCAGACCCGTCTCATGTCTTTCGACCTGAGGAGGTTGATCTCAAAGAAGATGCATTGTTTGAGGTGCATCCTATCCAGATTATCGATTGCATTACAAAGGTTCTCTGTGGCCGATCTGTTCCTATGGTACGGGGGTTATGACATCCTAGGAGAGTACAAGACAAGACTTGGGAGAGGGAGGCCGATGTACGATCGCGGTGGCCGGAGCTGTTTGGGGGTTCTTCTTCTATGCCTCTCTAGGGAAATTCGAGGACAAATTTCTTTAAAGGGGGATGTTTTTAAGAACCTGGACCTTCATTTTAGGTATGTTTTTTCGTTTTCTGAAGTTTTTTTGAGAAAATAGGAGTTTCTCGAAATTCTTGAAGTACACACCATGTACATTATGAGTACAAATCATGTACTCCCTTGCCACGCGAGGTCGTGTTGGCCGTGTCTGGGCCACAGACATGGCCATGTAGGGGTGATGTAGAGGCCACATAAAGAAGAGGATGGAAAATCCTAGTACATGCCTTGTACTCTAAATTCACATGTCGTGTACTTTCTTTTTATTTCATTAAACGGACCGGGTTCACGTATGATCACCATAAACGTCATCATCTACGTCTCCTTCAACCAAGAGAAGTCGTACGACCGTAGAACATCTACAAGACCCGAACCTCCATCTGTTATCCAAATCAACTACTGTCGATTTTTTGGAAACATATCAGTATGCTCTTCCTTATTCTAGAGCATCGTTTTCCAATTCTTCCTCTTTTTCATGTTATCATGGGTTGAATTTTTTCTGAATTTTCACAGATATAAAACGTTATAATGAGATTGAAGCCTCGTGGTTCATGTATATCGGTCTCCTAGCATCAAGGTAGGTGTTTTGTGTCTTTTCATTAAACTTTATTAATCATTTTGTGAAAATTCCACCAATACCCTTGAATGGGGTATTGTGTGTTTACTATTTTTCCCCTGTTGTATTCCTGCCTTGCTGGTATGCTTGTGTAGAGGTAAGTTTGTTATGTATTGGAATAATTTCTATGCTTGGATGTTTTTCCCATGCCTTTTTATTTGTAGAACCTTTTGGTCTTGTTCATCCTATTGTCTGTTATACCTGTTTTCCATGCCTAGTGACCATAGGATGTAGTGTTGTTATCTGACATACTTGTTATGCTTTAGACTGGTTATCCAAGTTTCTCTGTAGGATTAATTTGGACATATAACATTATTATCCACTGACTAGCACGGGTCTATGAGAACATAGTTCTATAGACTATAAGGGGATAGACCGAGTGAGATTCCTCAGAGGGTCTTGGAGATTATAGACTATAGGGGATAGACCGAGTGAGCTTCGCAAAGATTCTTGGATATTATAGCTTATAGGAGGATAGACTGAGTGAGCTTCCAAAGAGATTCATGTACTTTATTGAATATAAGTGGTTAGACTGAGTGAGCTTCCTCAGAATGTATTTTTTGTTTGAATTTCCTTAAACCACTCCATGATATAGGAGGAATCGATCGTGTGATCTTACTCAGAGAG
The DNA here is from genome assembly GCA_963277665.1 of Viscum album. Lineage (NCBI taxonomy): Eukaryota > Viridiplantae > Streptophyta > Magnoliopsida > Santalales > Viscaceae > Viscum > Viscum album. The sequence goes on from OY728138.1 coordinate 159,065,377, forward strand.
TCTGTGATCGACCTAATGACATAATAGGAATTGAATGAGTGAGCTTCCTCAGAGAGTCTTTAGACCTTGGGCTATAAGGGGAATTGACAGTTTGATCTTCCATACAGAGTCCCTGACTACCCTAGACTATAAGGGTAATTGACTCAGCATGCTTCCTCATATAGTCTTATAATTTCGTATGACCAAACCTGAGGGGTTAGGCTGAGTGTACTTCCCAGAGGGTTGTTGTTACTTCTTTGATAGGACTAGACAGAATGGCTTTGAGTAATTCCTAGAGGGTTTCCTATTTGTGGTTAACTGTTTTCTTTACTGTTACATGTTTCATCTGTGGATTGTTACTGCTATGCATTATCCTATTTACAACCTATTTTTTACTGTTTACTTTACTTTACCTTCCATATACTCACTGACTATTAGGCATAGATATTTGGGTGTTTTCCTAATGAAATTTAGTATCACACCTAGTTTGGGTCACACTTTTGGGCCTAAACAGATTATATTGTTGCAGGTATAGATAAGGGAAAGCTCCGTTATTCTTCATGTCCATGAATTTTAGTAGATCTTGAGAGCATGGGACCATGCAATGGCTTGTGATTCTAAAGAGTTATCTGTTTCCTTTTATTTTTCAGTTTGGTTAGCACTATTGTACTTTCAGCATTGTTACTTATTTGGCTGATTTCCTAGACATATGTATCATGAATCATTTCATATATATATGTGTTCTTCAGTTTTTTATTGTTTTAGTATTCCAATATTAACTATTGTTGGATATTTACTGCTTCTCCTATTGTATGTGTTGTTTACATCCATTTTGTACATTGCCATTGAGGGCATAGTTTCCCTACTAACACACCCAAGGCCCTCGCTGCTAGTCAGCAGCCTCTGGAATTCGGGGAAATTCACTTTAGGCCATGTGACCAACCGATAATAGGGAACCTCTGGGTGGCTTCTAGAATTGGGACGTTACAAATTTCCGTGAACTGGTATTCATGAATAAACCTTCTTGATTAAAATTAGATTGTAAAATAAACCCATAAATTGATCATATACATTTACTGGGTATTAATAAATGTATTGATTATGTAAATACACTATAAATTCAAATAAATTTTTTAAAAATAAAACATATTATTAAAAAAAGTGATTACATACATAATTCAAACATTAAATAATCTATAATGTAGTTTTTTAACATAGTGAGTTCAAAATGGGTTAATAAATCCACTACCTTATGCATAATTTTTGATGAACACTTTTATAACCTCATGTATAATAGTATAATTTATTTTAATAAGAATATTAATATTTATTATATCATATATTAAACATTTATATCATTTTCTCACCTGTTCGTTAATAATCGCTCATTTTTACTTATTTATAGTGTTAATTACATTGTATTTTCAAGTATGTTTTGACTTATTTTTTTTTCATATTTAATTGATCACGATTTAATTATATATATAATGAAAACCATTGTTAAAATATTAAATATTTTTATTATATATATATATTTATACTAATCTATGAAATTCTGTGATAGAAAATGAAATACATTGTTCACATAGTTGGTAGGTTATACATACAAATGAACATTGTTTCCATAAAGTTATCATACTGAATAGATAATATATATATATATATATATATAGATTATAGTATAATTATTATTCCATATATATCGCATATGTGTATTAAAAACATCCTTATTACATTCTATGTAAAGCATGAACAAATCATTTCATCATCGTAGGCGGTAGCCTTTAGAAGACATGAACATTGTTATCATATTTCTCAAAAAATGGAAAGAATGAAGTGATAAATTATGTTATAATTAAATAATATTAATAACATTATAAAAAAAATATAATCTATATAATCTATAAATACATCATTTATCACTACATTGAATATTGGTAATAAAAAAATGAACTACATCGGTTCATGAGGTGGTAGTTCATTGTACACATGAACGATGATTTCATAACCCATTTGATGGAATTGTGTGATAATTAAATGAATAAAAATATCATAAAAACATATCAATATGTGGAATATATTTTAGTTATCATATAATAATTTTATAATAAAATTTAATTATGTGGAGTAGGAAATAAAATAAAAATAATTCTAGAAGAACATTACATCTTCTTCTAGTATCATCGTTAAGTTTTCACCTAATCCTTTAAATGTTAGATTAAGGCCAGAAATAAGGATTCAATAACATGTTTGTCATTTTGGGGAGTATTTTTAGTAATTTTTTTTATGAATGGAATCGATTTATATGCGTGAACGAGCTAGGAGAGAGTGTGTCTATTTATAGTTGGGGAGGAGTTTCATTCTTTTAAATATTCAAAAGTAATCACAGTTGGGTGGTAAAAATTAACTTACATGGATAAAATATTGATAATATATATTTTTAAAGTAAGATATAGTATATCATGAAATTCAACTTAAAATTTAAAAAAAATAGAAATTTTGTTCCATAAATCATATGTTTCTTTATTTTACATTTTTTGTTTTATTTTGGTAAACTACTTTTCTATGAAAAGTTATTTATCCCTTTAGATTATAATTTATTTATAATTAATTAATTATTTTTACACACTTATTATATGAAAAATATTTAATTTATTAATTATAAATCTAATGTGTGTTGGAAATTAATTTTAATATCAGAACAAGTATTGTGTAAAAATACAACTTGATCCATAAATGCACAAACATACTTTTGGTCTATTTAATTATTAATATAGTTATTATAATATTAAAAATTTCTATTAATGGACGATATTTTAAACTTATTAAAATATAAAAAAATTTGGTGGAAGATAGTATTTTAATAATTTTAAATCAATTAATAAAATATCATTTATTATAAAATAACATTAATAACAATTTTTATAATATTAATTTAATTTGAATATATTGAACATAAAATGATTGATTTAAAATATATTAAATTAAAATAAGTTTGTCTTGATATATTGATATAAAAATTAATTTAAAACAATAATTCATTCAATTTACATCACTTTTAATATTTATATTATCTTTTATATTATTTTATTTTCATTTCAATAATAACTATGTTGGTAATTTAAGGGAATTTTATGTAACTAATTAATATGTAAGAACTGAATATAAACTTTAACGATATAAAAAATTATTTATAAATCACATTAATTTTTATTAGATAAATTATGTAGTTTTATTCCTTTCGCATATCATTATAGATATTAAGTGAGAAAAGAAAAATTTTTGTCTTTTTCTTTACATAACATATTATATGAGTTATATTCATGGAAACATTTCCCAAAAACTCATATATTTTGATAATAACCACATAATAGTCAAAATATTTCCATATAATGGATCTTTAAATTATTTTGGTTCTTTTTAACACATCATATTCTCCGTTTAATCACTGTATAAACTCTAATTATACTTAATTGCAATCATTAATTTTAATTGTTTTTTCTAATCATTTTGGTCAAAAATATAATTTAAATCATTAAAAAAATTAATTTTATTGTTATTTAGGAATCCATTTTTTCTGAAATAATTTAATAAATGTGTCATAATTTAATATAAAATTAATGCCATCAACATGATCATAGCGAGGTTATTTAATGTGAAAATGTTCATAATTTTACAAAATTTTCATATATTAATTCAATATAAAAATGATTTCAATTTCCAAAATATGATTAATAGATTTATAATTGAACTATTTTGAGATTAACGAAATAAAAAGAAATTATCATTTAAAATTAATTAAATAAAAATTCAGTTTTCTATTAAAATTGGGTATTTTCACTATTCATCAAAAAAGTACTCAAAAAAATTAAAATTATTGAAACTATGAAATTTTTTTATATATATTTTAAAAAAAAATCTGAAAAAATAAAATTTATATTTGTGGAAAAAAATAGTTTTAAAACAAGTACACCATTAAAATGGAAAAACATTAGCTTTAGAAAATACTATTTTTTCACTAAATTTTTTTTGTTCTATTCTAATGGAAATAAAACATAATAGATAATTGTCAAAACATTTAGATTATATTCAAATGGTTTTTATATTAATTTATATATAATTTTTATCCAATTAATTATATTACAATTTTTCATAATTTATCTATTGCTATAAATAAATTATAATTTAATGTTTAGAATATAATTTAAATTTTAAATAATAAAACAAATAATATTCTGTAAATTTCAATCACTCATTTAATGCAAGATATTAAAGAAATTAATTATTTCATTTAACAAAATCTAACTCAATATTGTTTTTATTAAAACATGTAGAATATATTTAAATTATTTAAAATATTAACTTTATGATAAAAAACCAGGATATTATATTCTACTCTATGTTTGGTGTTGCGTGCCAGACATGCTATCAAATAAAATGTTATTATTTTTGAATTTTCGTGTTGTTACATTATTTTTCCTACATATTAGAAATTTAGATGTTACATGGTATATTATATTTTTATAATAAATTTTAAATCATAAATATTAAATATATTCATTTACTTTATCATTGAAATTATTCATGTAAACCGTAAAAAACAAATCACATCGCTTTACAAGGTGGTAGTCAACCGTACACATGAAATAAATTATCACATCCTATAGAGAATGGAATGTAATAAGGTATATATTATATAATAATTCAAAAATTATAATAATTTTATAAATATGACATAAACATGTCAAATCTATCCTTATATCCTGTGATTTGACGTGGTAATGGAATAAACATTACATCAATTCGAGAGGCAAAAGTTCGCCTTAAACATGATCAAGGGTTTCGCTTCCCATATGAAGTATGTGGAGATGGATATAGGTAATTACATAAACATAATAAAATAGTAATACATACTATATTATTATTTTATTAGATTATTATTGATGTGGAATTTTTTTTAGAGGTGGAAGGATAAATAAAACAAATGTATAAGTTTAATAATTTACCCCTTCTTTGGAGAGCCTCTTTATATTTATTCATTAAGGCTTTATTAGAGGGATTCTTAAAAAATTACTCTAGTAAGTGAGTCGTAAATGAAGGAATATTTATGTGTAGTTATTGTCTACAAAAATAGGTTTTCTATGTGTAACTAAGGGATGAGATTATCTTCTCTTTTATAAGTGAGGGAGAGGACAAACATGGAATATTTGAAAATATAACGTGATACCCATTTTTTCTCATTTCAAAATCCTCCAAAATGGGTCACATGAAATCCTTAGATATTATATGGCTGAAATATGTCCTTCCAATGGGTTATTAATAATTATTATGTAATTTTTATCCTTATATGTTTCGTTTACACCCACTGATAAATCTATTTATGCCTTTTATGTGGTAAATAATTTTTAGAATTTTCATTATTTATCATGTAAAAAAATTATGTTCAACTTATAAAATAATATAAATTATGATGATTAAAAATATATAATTCCATTTACCTAATTAAATTCTTTGATTTGGTAGAATTCAATTTATAATGATACTACATAAACGATAAAAGACTAGATTTCCCAGGAGAAAATTCTCATAAGTATCGAATGTTTTAATAATATGCAAATATGAAACATTTTATAATGAAGTAAATTATATATTTTTTAAAATATTTTACGTAAATTTACTTTTAAAAAATCTAATGTATAATATATATTTCTAAATAATTTAAATAAAAAATAGTTTTCAATAAAAGAAACAATTTTCAATATTCATCAAAAAAAATAATCTTTTTAGAGATTTACAGAAAATTCACCAAAATATAATTTTATCATATATATTTAAAAAATGTTATTTATTTTATGAAAAATATATTCTATAAATGCTAAAAATATTTAATTTTATATTATGTTTGTAATCCACGAATAATTCTCCATTAATAAATATACAGGTTTTAGAAATCCTTTCACGCTCTTTCTGTTGGTTTATATTTTATTTTTAACCAAAAGATAAAAAATTATTTTGTTTTACACATGTTTTATCCAGGTAATTTTATTAATTTTTTATTATTATTTATACTATCAATCTTAACTGATAGGTTAATATGGTTATATTTAAATAATAATAATTTAATAGGTTATCATATTCCATTAAAGCTCGGTGTTAATAGATTTTAATATATTGTAGATATTGAATTTATTTAAAAATAAATATATTGTAAATTTATGGGTGTTATAATCTCTTATATGCATGGTCTTATGTTTCATACACCTTGTCAATAAATATTTTTTTACATTTAAGCTTGGTTTTAGTGTCACACACACTATTAAAGGTGACAAACCACTTCTAAAATCTCACAGTGTCACATTCTACTCCCTTAAATAAATTATGCACTTGAAATTTAATTTTCATATCATTAATAAATTTTTTGACATTTTAAAATATCCTTCTTCAAAGCCAACATCATGAGAATTGATAATATAATATCCTATTAATAAGATAGAATGTGTCGTAAAAAGGTAATCTAGAATAATTACATAACATAGATTCGATGTTGGAGAAAATAGCTAGGAAATTATAATATAGACATGGAAAATAATAATAATGACAAAATAATGATAGGTGTGAAAAAGTTCAATTTTAAAAATAACAATAATTTGGAACTGAAATTAAACTAACATTAAACCATAAATATTTTATGAGTTATTAGACAATTTTTTTAATTAAGAATCATGGTAGTGGGATAAAATTTCTATTCAAAGATCCTTTTCTTGACATTGAATATTTATGTTAACATGTAGACTAAGAAAAAATGAAAATATACTTGGTATCCCTCTATTTTTTATGAAAAAATTCCTCATTATATTTTTCATTGATCAATTCCAACTTATTTTCTTACCCTATTAAATGTATATCTGAATTTAATTTCTACAATCGATTCACATTTAATAGATCATTAAAATGGATGCCATTACTTCAGTATTTAAATATTTTCCATAACCAAATCGGTCTTCATAAAATATCTAAAAATATCCAAATCTATATATAATCCATTTAATACATATTTAACAATAATAGTCATCAAAAATATGTATGTTGAAATGTAGAGTTGAAATTTATTTAAGGAGGGTCACTAAATAAAGATTATATTCGTGATAAAATATATTATTTGTCTTGATGTCACCTTCAAAAAATTAGAAATCATTGATGGCCATAAAACCATAAAAAACATACATTCTTTCAAATATAATATCTATGTTTTTCAAATATATTACATAAATCAATATATAATGTAAACACCAGAAAAGTTGACGTAAACCATCCAACCAATATCCAATTTCATAGTCACCAATGCTATAAAAAAATCATTATTATATCATCATTGGGAGTATATTAAGTGTTATCATCCATTAATTATTTGTTTTTAAAGAGGCAAAACATGGAATTTTCTGTAACAGCCAATGGTTTTAAAAAAATTAATGAACATAATGAAAAAATAATTATCTATGAAGAAACACATTGTTTAAGGAGATAGTTATGAATTATCCATTAAAAATAATTTTTCCATTTATGTGTTTCACATTTCAAAAATCTGACATGCACCGTTACGATCAGTAAGTCATTTAGATTCAAATTGCGAAAACATATTTTTTTTCTCAATAGTACCATACCCTAATGATTAGTATATTTCCCTTATGTCTAATATCCTACCGTATGAATAGTAATATGAATAAATTAATAATAACCACTCCAATTAACGAATATATAATAATTTATGTGTCCTTGCTTACGTTTTAATAGAGTTATAAAATGTGTTATCATTTTAAAATTGTTACTTTAGAAATAAATTCTTATTTTACATAAATAAAAAATTTCGCATATTTAAAAATTTATTTTGTTATAAAAGAATTATTTTTTGAATTCAACATGAGAAAAAAAGGTTTGGTTAATTTTTTTGAATTTTTTGGGAAAAATTATATTTTAGGTGAATAATAAAGTATGATAATTTTTAAAATAAGCTAAATACAAGATTTATTAATCCACAGATGACATTTTACTAAGGTAGGAATCCTTGGTTCGAACTCACATGAACAAATAAATTTTTTTTCACATGAATTAATACCACTTGTAGTCTTGATAATAATTAATAAAGTAGTGAGTAAAATAATGTAAACCCCCTTCTCTCCTCCACTATAAATACAACCATCAACCCCCACTCCCTCTCAAAACAATCAGGAATTTTGAATTCCATATGTTCTGACTAATACCCTTCTCAATGAAATTTTCAATGTCTAATACCTTTTGTTCTAACAAAAAATAAAAACAATAGGCCTTAAAGAGGATCTCAATGAGAAGAGATTAAGAGGCAGTGATCCTCTTTTTTGTTTCTTCTAGTTAAATATATCCTTTTATTATACTATATTCTTCTACCCTTATCCAAGAGGCATGAAAGATCTAATATTAAATATATTATATTTTTTCATCATTTATATCTAAAAATTTATCATCATTATTTCTCTCATATTCCTCTTATACTAAAAATAAACACAACATCCGTGATGTGTCGATTTATAGGCATTGTGGATGATGTTTCTTAAATTTAATTTTCTTCCTTCAAATATGGTTGTAAAACCATTTTAATGGTTGTAACCGATTTTAAAGTATATTATATGACATCTCTTATGTTATGTAATTAACTTATTGGTATACTATTAAAGGTATATGATGAAACAAGTTCGGGATTAGATATGAACAGCCAAAATGATTTAAACAAATATCACTATGGTTTTAACTACTAAATCATCCTCATATCAAAAAAAAATGATAAATGGTATAATTAATTGTCTTGAAAGCATATAAACACCATATATTTCCACATCTATAGTTTCACATTCATTTGAAAATAAAATGAAATCTGAACCCACTATAGTAACCATTTAAAGAATTCTCCGGAAACAATGCATAAAAACTATATAACTAATTAATGGGTTGAACGATGTTATTAAAAGATAATATAAGTTCTTATAAGAAAAATTATTCTTTTTTTATAACCATTATACATGAGTTTTAAACATGTTTTAATGAAGTTGATCCTATGTTAAGGGATCCTCTCTTTCTCATTTTTATTCATGAATCTCCTCATTGAATGCCCCATTATTTTTAATTCATAATAATATGATATGTTTTATCTCATCTGCCATTCATCACATATGATATATAAATGATAATTTACAATTTTTTTCTCATTAATCACTCACATGTACACCTGTTACCATGGTTAAATTTCATAGGGGAATTCTTAGCCCAATTTCCATTCTTTGGGATAACTTTATACTTTAATCATTATGTGGTATTAATAATATTTTCGTTAGGATTTATTGTTTATATTCTATTTTATTGTTTTAATTTATATATTATATGAATATCCCATCCATTTAATTAATTATCAGTCTAATTATATTCGCAAAGGACATTCCTTTTGAAATAAATTTTAAAGCATCTTTAATGAAATTAAAAAATATTTTTATATATATATATGGAATGTGAAGTTATTTTGATTTAATGATGATTTATTAATATGATATGTTCACTGGAAATAGTTATTATTGGTTGATCCCTTTATACCTGATTATATGATGGGTTGAGCCCCATTATAGCTCATGATATGTTGAGTTGAACACATTATAACTGATGATATGCTGGGTGGCCACCATTATATCCCACCAATGCATTGGATACTCAAGAGATGAAAGTTGAATGAATGATTATTATGTGTTTAAGGGTGATTGTAAGAGTGATATGAGAAATATTTCCCAAGGCTACTACATGATATTTCTTCTAATGTTATTAGATTTTTATATGATGGGTTTTGATAGTTTTTATGTTAACATCTGTCTAACAATTTCTTTCTTTATATCCCATACTGAGATTTTTTTTAATCTTATGTTTCTAAATGTTTTTTACACCTCAAAAGTAATTTTATGAGAAATTTTAAATTCATGTTAAATGATTTAGAGTTTTGGAAATGAAATCATTTATTTTTAAATCATTTATATTTTTTAAGAAATTGAACTGTTTTAGTGGTATCCATTATGTATAAATGTGGGATGTATTATATGCAATATGTACAAATTTTCTAAAACTCTAAACCTGAATAGATCTTTGTGGTTTAATAATGTATGTTTTTTTCTAAAATTAATGATTATGTGATGTTTTAAGGCTAGGTCTTTAGAGTTGGTATCAGAGGGAAGTTTAGATAATATTAGTGGTTATGTTGATGTTAATAGAATTCCATAAAATATTTTAACATTATTGTTCATTAAAATTGATATATAATTGAAATATTACCATTTTGATACATCTATGATGCATATATTCAGAATTTTTTTCCACATAAGATATAGTGAAGAAGAATTGTAAAGGAAACAAGAGGTAAATATCTTTAAGAATATGTAGCCCAGAATAGTGGGAATCAAAACTGAGGATATAGAAGCAATGGATTAGTTGATTCAAGTAATAAATGGTGGGGGTATACATGTTGTATAGGAACATGATCTACCATGAAGAAATATGTCATTTGTGGAGCATTTTATGAGGCAACATTTTTTTATCATTCAGTTGAACTCATGGGATGTATAGAATGTAAAATGGTAATACTATAAAATTATCATTTTTAGGTTGAAGCTGATCAATTGTGTTCTTTGGATAATAATAAGAGAGAAAGTGATGATCTTGATAATACATACTGCTATGATTTTATGAGTCTTTATTATAGAAAAATATTTTCCTAAAATAGTTAGAAACATAATGGAGAAACAATTCATGTAACTGTAGTAGAATGATAATTATTATATGGATGCATATGAATCTAATTTTACACGAAATTCTTGGAATGTACTAGATTTTAAATGGGATTTCATAGTACATTTATAATATTTTACTCTTTTTGAAATCATTTTTATGAAGAGATTTGGATTCACAAGAGATTAAAATATATAAGAAACTTATTCGTTGTCTAGAAAACATTGAGATATAGTTTTCTGAATGGTATAAACCATGTGATGACAAGAATAAAAATATATCATGTTGGCAGACATTAGAAAGTAATTCATCAAAGATAACTCATGGTAAAAAATCAATTTATATTATTATGAAAAGTTTGGTAATAAGAATCATGTTGAATGACTTTTAAATTATTTGAAATGATATCAATGTCGAATGTTTGGTCACATTTCCCTTGAGTTCATGGAAAATGATCCAAAAATTAATGATAAGTTGGTGGAGATATGCTTTAACTATATCGAATTGAGTCATTTTTCAAATGTTTGTACATAGAAAGTCACTCTGGCTAGAAATAATCAAGCATGGAAGTAGAAGGGTGTGGAAAAATCATTTTCATCCACATCAGAAGATGTTGATCCATCAAATAAGGTTCTATCAGGTCCATTTCTTGTATTTACATATTTTGAAAATGTGATATTTGATTTGGGGCCAATAAATTCCTTTTTTTTCTAAGAAACATTGAACAAAATTGGGAATGAAACCTCATGAAATGAATCTAAAACTCATGGTTAAAACACTTGGAGTAAATATTGTGGAAAAAAAATTATAAGAAATTACCTATATTTTTCTGCAGAAAGAGTTTTCTTACAATCCTTGTTTAATTTCCTCTAGTAGAGATTGATGTTATTCTAGGTTTGTATTGACATTCTTTATATAATGAAAAAATAGATTATAGAGAAAAAGAATTTGTTTTTTAGAAATAATGTTAGTTTTTTTAAAATAATTAACCCATTCCATTGAAAAAATATAATGAATATAACAAGCTATTAAAATATGGAAATGAATGTTATCTTTCACAAATTTTTAAAAGCAACAGAAGTATTCAAATTTACCATGTCCCAATAGTAAATGAATATCTTGATGTAATTTTTAATTATTTTTCTAGTGTTGATAATCAACAATAGGTTGAGTTTACTACTAAAATAGTTCCTAATGCCAAGAAAATTTCTATTCCATCATATTTTATGGATAAAATTGACCTTCTATAACTGAAAAATCACTTTTAGGAATTACTAGATAAAGGCTTCATCTAATCTACCACATCACCATGCGGTTATCCAATTTGGTTTGTTAAAAATTGAGATGGTGCAGTGAGACTTTTAATTGATTATAGAGCCTTGAATAACATCACAATAGAAATGTATCATTTTCCTCATATCGATGATTTTTTTATCACCTCTAGGGAGAAGTGTACTTTTCGAAGGTCGACATGAGGATGGGGTACCATCAATTGATATAAAATGAAGAAGATATACCAAACACTCCATTTGATACTAGATATGGGCATTATCTATTTTATTTTATTCCATTTGGGATAACTAATACACCTGTTGTATTCATGGATCTTATAAGTAGAATATTTCATAAGTACATGGAAATGATCTTGGTTGTGTTTATTAATTATATTCTGGTATATTATAAAATTAAAGTAGATCATTAAAAATATCTAATGGTTTTTTTAAAACCTTGAATGAAAATAAAATATAAGGAAAATTCATAACATGTGAATATTGGTTGCTACAAATTTATCTCATTTGTCAAATTGTTTCTAAATATGCCTTAAATGTTTCTTCTTCTAAAACTAAATTTGTTGAAAAAATAACAAGACCCACCAATATAACTAAGATTCATATTTTTCATGGTTTAACAGGATATTAATAGTGTTTTTTAGAATAAATTTCTTGGATATCTCTCCCACTACCTAAAAATACATGAAATGGGGTTAATGTTTTTTGTACAAAAGAACGGGATGAACGTTTTTAGAAATTCAAAAGATGATTAGTGAATGATCATGTTCTAACTCTACCATCCCAAAATGGTGATGTTTTCATCTAAAGTGATGCTTCATTAAAGGGATGTGGTTGTGTTCTGATTCAAAATATTCAGGTAATTTATTATTATTTAAGATGACTAAAACCTCATTCTTGAAATTATCTCACACATAATTTGGAATTATAAACTGTGGTTTTGGATTTGAAAATATGGAGGCTTCATTTATAAAAGTCCAAATGAGTAATATATACTAATCAATAATGTTTGAAGTATTTATTCACTAAAAAGATATTTAAATTGAGACTAGGAAGATGGATGGTACTAATCAAGGATTTTTATTACGGCATCCATTAATATCCAGGGAATGAAAATAGTGTGGATGATGCCTTGAGTTGGAAAAATAATGATAAATTAACCATGATACATATGGAACATGGACCTTTGATAAATAATGTAATGAATTTTGGCTCAAAAGTTGTGGTTTCATGAAATAACTCTATTTTGTTTCAGTTTTTGGTGTGGTCATCCCTATAAGATAGAATTTAAAATGCATAGATAAAAGATGGTGAGTTACAGAAAAAGGTGAAATTGGTTCAAATGGGTATGTATCTAGAATTTATCCTTGGTATAGATTTTATTATATGATTTGGAAAGAGATTATGCGTGCCTTGAGATTCTTATATGAATAATGAAATGTTATTAGATGCTCACATTTCTGCAGTTTCAGTTAATCCTGGAAGAACAAATATATACAGATATCTTCGAGTGTTTTACTCGTGGAATGGAATGAAAAGATATATTAAAAATTATACAAGGAAATATTTAACATGCCAACATGTTAAAATATGATGGAAGTTACTAAGAGTTATAATACAACATTAACTAGTTTCATAGTGGAAATGGGAAAATAAATCTATGGACATCATTATGGGACTACCAAAGATATCATTTGGTAATAATTCAATATGGGTTATTATTGATTGAGTGACTAAATATTATCATTTTATTAATTTATAATATACTATATATTTGGATTATCTTTATCAACTTTACCTCAATGATATTTACAAGTTACATACAGTTTCACTTTCTATTGTATCTAACCCCAATTTCAGGATTACTTCTATTTTTTTGGGCCTTTCGAAGTTGTTGGGAATATAATTAAATTTCAGTAATGCTTTACATCCTCAATTAGATGGGTATTCAAAGAGAAATATTTATAATTTGGAGGAAATTCTTCTTCATTTTTAGTGGATTACCCAGGAAGCTGGGATAAAGACATTTCTTTAGATGTGTTTTCATACAATAACAGGTTTCATTTGAGTATATAGATTTCATCCATTAAATCATTATATCGTATGTAGTGTCGAAGTCCAGCTTTCTGGGATGATGACAAGAAAGGAAGTTGATAGGTCTATAATTATTAGAGGAAATGAAGGAAAAGTTTCAAAAGATTCAATGACAAATGAGGACCACTGAAAGAATATAGAAAATTTATACAGATCATAAGAGGAATGAACTTTCATTCGACGTTGGTGGTCATGGTTTCTTTGAAATATCTCCAAGGAAAAGTGTTATGAGTTTTGTTAAAAATGGAAGGCTATATCGACGGTACATTTCACTTTATGAAATCCTAGAAAAAGTTGGACCAATATTCTACCAATTAGCTTTGACTACATATTTATATTAGGTACATAATTGTTTTCATGGTTTGATGTTTAGAAAATATGTTCTTGATAAATCTCATGTTTTGATCCTAGATGTTGATCAGATGAATGTGAACCTTTATTTGAAGAGGGGCATATTCATGATCATATAGAGAATGTATTGTAGTAATCTATTATCAAGCAAGTGATGATTTGGTGAAGGAACCACAAGGATGAAGTAGAAATGTGAGAATCAGAAAATGCTATAAGGGAAAGGTACTGTCACTTAATTGATAAGTACATAAAAATTATGAGGATGTGATTTGTAGAATATGGGGGATTGTAACACCCCATGTAATTACAAATAAAATTAATGAAATGCATGAAATAGTATGTCTTTATGAAGAAACACACTTTCTAGGGAGATAGTTATAAACTAAAAATTAAACATAATTATTCCATTTTTTGTCTATTGAATTTTAAAAGTCTGACATACATGGTTGTGATTGGTATGTTATTTGGATTATGATTAATACAACAACTTTTTGTGAAAGATACTTACACTTTTTAATAGTAAACTACAATTATTAATATTAATATAAACAAATTAATAGTAACATCCCTAATGAATTTAGTTATACTAATTAATGGGGCCTTGATTAATTTCTTAAAGTGTTATAAAACAAGTTATAGTTTTAAATTTGAATCTTTTGAAATAAATTACAACTTATTTTAATATTAAATATCTCATATTTATAAATATACATCGATAAAATAGAGTTGATTTTTGAATTATTCTCATAAAAATTTTTTGGGGTGAATTTTTGGTATTTTTTAGAAATACATGAATCTTTACTGAATAGTAAAATTACATTATATGAATATTAAGATAAATAGATGATTTATTGAGTCATTTTCATGTTTTGCTGAGGTGAGATTCTTTGGTTTGAAATCACATACACATATTACTATTTTTTAACATTAATTAATATTATTCATACTCTTGATAAAAAATAATAATCTTATGATTAAAATAATGTAAAACCCATCCTCTCGTCCAATAAAAATTTCCCCATAACCCCCCTGCTTCCTCTCACACCTCTCAAAAATCGTAAATTGTCTATGATCACACCAATACCCTTCCCAAGGATATTTCCCATGTACAAGACCTACTGGTCTCACCCAAATGCCAAAACCAAATCCCTTAAAGAGGATCTAATGCATATGAGAACAAGAGGTAATGATCCTCATTCATTTTTTATTGTATTTCCGAATTAATTATTTTTCTTTCAGATACTATATTCTCATCCAATTATCCAATAGGAATTAAATATATAGTATTATATATATGATGCGTTTTTATCTGGTTTAGGGAAAGTATTATCATCATTCTTCCTCTCGTATTTCTTTTAATTTTAAAAATAAACACAACATTGGTGATATTTCAGTTTACCAACATCGTGGATGATGTGTCTTAAATTTCATTTTATTCCTTCAAATATAATTGTAAAACCATTTTAAAGGTTGAAACATATTGTAATACGTATGATATAACCTCTCTTATGTTTGTTAATTCACTTATATTCATAATATTAAAGGTATATGATGAAATAAGTTTGTGATTATCGAAAAACCGCCAAAATGATCTAAAAAATATAATTAATGTTTTAACTAATAAATCATCCTCATATCAAAATATATAAATTAAAAAGAGTATCATTTAAGTTTATAGAGACATATAAAAACAAAATCCTTCCACTTCCAGAGGCTCACATCCATTCGAAAATAAAATTCATTTCAAAGAAACCATAGAAACTATGTAGAGAACATACAAGAAAAAATGTAAATAACAAAATATTTCAAATTAATGGGTTAAATGATGTTATAAAATGATTATATAATTTTTTAATAAAATTAATATGTTTTTATAAACAATAACCATTATACAAGAGGCATAAAAATGTATGAACGAATTCAAACCTAAGGTAATCTATCCTCTCTTTCCAATTTTTATTCAAGAATCCCATCTCTGTAATGCCCTTTTATTTTTAATTCCTAATGATAGGGTATGATTTCTCACCCCCCATACATCCCATATGATATATATGTTTTGAGAGACCTATTTGTCACTCAAAAATCCCTACCTTGTACACCTCTTACCATGCCTTAATTTGGTATGGGAATTATTAACCCAATTTCAATTCATTGGGTTAACCTCTATTTTATTAATTATTTTGTATTAAGATAATTCGATTGATTATTTTTTTAATTATATTGTGTTTTATTATGTTTATTTATAGTCTATAAACATATCCAATCCATTATATTAATTATCACTGAAATTATATTTTCAAGGGACTTTCCTTTTGAAATCATTTTTAAAGAAACTTTAATGAAATCACATCAGATTGTTTTATATATCAATGGAATGTGTTGTTCTTCTAATTTCATGATGGTTTATTTGTATGATATGTTCCATGGACATGTTTATGTTGGTTTGATCCCATTATATCTCATGATTTGGTTTTTATGGTATCATTTGTCTAATAATTTCTTTATATATATCCCATACTGATCTTTTTGTGATCATCATGAGTTTCTGTTTAATATTCACAGGTCATAAGGGTGTGTAAGAGAGATAATTAATTCATGATAAATGTTAGGGAGTTTTTTCAATTAAATCATTTATTATTTAAATATTTTATATTTTCTTTCAAATTGAAACTGTTTTAAGGGTATCCACTCTGTATAATTGTGGGATGTTATTTATATTTTATGTCCTAATATTTTAAAACTCTAAACCTGAAAAGATATTTAATGTGAGTGTATGTATATTAATTTCTAATATTCATGATTATGAAATGTTTTAAGGCTAGGTCTTTAATGTTGGTATTACAGGATAGTTTAGATAACTTTAGTGGATAATATTATGTTAATATAATAACATCAATGACATCTTAAAATATGGTTAATTTTAAATGATTCGGAATTTAATGATTACCATTTTTCTTAATCTAAGATATGTCAATTAGGAATTGTTATCTTCAGATGAAACCTACATTCTGAGGTAGAATGGAACCAAGAGACTAATATCTAACTAAATCTACAACCTATAAGGGTGGGAATCAGAACTAACCAGTTTGTGAGAACAATGGCTCGGTTAACTTAGGTGATAAATGGTGGTGGTATCCATGATAGAGAGTAACCTGATCTACCATGATGAAATATATATTTTATAGATTATTTTATGAGGAAACATATTCCAACATTCATAGGACCCACATATCGACTTGTAGTTGAAGTGTGGGTTAGTTCAATAGAAAAATATTTGATGTCATGTGATGTTCATAACGTCAGAAGGTAATATTAATAATATATCATTTTCAAGTTGAATCTTATCAATGGTGTTATCTATTTATTAATATTATAGAAAAGGATGATCTTGATAGTATGGAATGGGATTATTTTAAGAATCCATTTCGTGAAAAATATGTGCCTAAAATAGTAATACTCAGAATGGAGAAATAATTATTGGAACTGAAGTAGAAAGATGATGATTTTAAGGCAGCATATGAATCTGATTTTAACAGACTCGACACCTACCTACCATATTTTACTCTGGATTTTGTTAATAAATTTAATAGATTTTACTATAGTGTGGATTCCTTTTTTGTGTATAGATTTGGCTTCACGAGAGTTTAGAAGCTATGAAAATGTTTTTAGTTGTGTGGAAAAAGTTGAGATGTGGTTATCAGAATATAATGTGCCACATGATGAAAAGAATAATAAATGTTCAGGTTAGTATTAAAGGGGAAATAATTCATCAAAGTACTATGGATGTAAAAAAACCAATTTCCCTTCTTGTGAATTTTTTTTAACAAGTATCCTGGTGAATGTTTTATGAATTCTTGGAAATTCATTCGATGTGGAAAATTTGGTCACAATTCCCATGAGATCATTGTAAATGATCCAAAAATTATTGAGAAGTTGATGGAGTGATTCCTTAAATATATAGAATTGGGTTCTTTTAGAAATGTGGGTATACAGCTAGTCACTCCGGCTAGAAATTGGCAATATTATAAGCAGAAGTGAGTAGAAAAATCCATTTCAAACACTTTAATATATGTTTAACCATAAAATGTGGTGGTATCGAGTACAATACCTATTTTTACAATTTTTTCAAATGTGATATTGGATTTATAGTCTACCCAATCCATCAACTTTGGGAAACATTTTGTTAAATTTGGAATTCCACCTCAATAAATGAAACTAGAACTCATAGTTAAAACCCATGGTTGAAATATTATGGAAAAAAGAAATTATAGAAGCTTACCTGTCTTTTTTTAAGTAATTATCTTACCTACATTCCATGGTGTATTGTCTCTAGTAGTGTTTATTTTTATTATGATAAGGTATTGAATTAATTTTCATAATTCTAATATATATAGAATTGAAAAAAAGTTTTTTATAGAATGAATTTTAGTCTGTGTACAAGAATGTACCCATACCCATGAAAACATATTAGGAAGCTAAGAAACTATTAAAATATGATTATCAATGTTTTCTTACACACATTGTTAAAAAAAGGGAACTTATCGGATTTTTGTTGTAATAGTGGTAAATAAGTATCCAGATGTACTTTCTGTTGATTTTACTATTGTTATTCATGATTGGGAGGTTGAGTTTATTATTTATTTAGTTCCTAATGCTATGAAGAATTTGAAATCTTAATATCAAATGTATCAAATGGAAGATAAAAAACTGAAAAGAAGTTGTAGGAATTTAATTATAAATGATTCATTTGACGTATCACTTCACCATGGGGTGATCCAATCATGTTTGTATAAAATGAATATCTATCAATGGGATTTTTCATTGATTGTAGATCCGTGAATATCATTAATATTCAAAACTATTATAATTTTCCTCATATCGATAATTTTAATATCAGATCTAGGTAGAAAAATAATTTTCAAAGGATGACTTGAGGTTGGATAACCATCAATTTAAATTAAATGGGGAATACATCCCAAAGCTTTCATTTCATACTAGATATAACACTTATGAATTTTTTTCCATGCCATTTAGGTAAACTACTTCACCAACTGTATTTAGGGATCTTATGAATATAATAAATCATGATTTCATGTATAAGTCTGTGGTGGTGATTATTTTTGAAATTCTATTATATAATAAATGTAATAAATATCATCAAAAAATATAAGGGTTTTTTGTAAGTGATGAATTAAAATAAACTATATGGAAAAATTAGAAAGATTGATTTTTGGTTGCAAGAAATTTTTTGCCATGGTCACATTGTTTCTAAATTCAGTGAATCTTTATAAAAAATTGTTTTGGATAAATATACAAGAACCAAAAATATAACTGAGTTTAATTGTTTTCATTATTTAGCATGATATTATCAGTATTTGTTTGAAAACATTTCCCTATTATATAGAACAAAAACAATGTTAACATGAAAATGGGTAAATTTTGTTTGTACAAAAAAATGTGATGATTGATTTTAGGAATTGAAAATAAAATTGGTGAATGCTCTAGTTCTGACTCTACCTTCCAGAAATAGAGAGTTTTTTATCTACAATGATTCATTATTAAAGGGACTTGGTGGTGTTCATATGGATAATAATCAGGTAATTTACTATTCTTCAAGACAACTTAACTAAAATGAGTTAAACTACCCAACACATGATTTGTAATTAGTAGCTGTTTTTTTTATTTGAAAACTTGGAGGCATCATCTATATGGACACAAATGTAAAATATATACTTACCAAAAAAATTTGAAGTATATATTCACTCAAAAGGATTTTAACTTGAGACATAGAAGATGGATGGAACTAATCAAGGATTATAATTCCTTGATCCATTACCATCATGGAAATGAAAACAGAGTGGTCAATGTCTTGAGTTTGAAAAAATAATGCAACATTAACCATGATATGTTTAGAATTTTACCCTTTGAAGATGATGTAATAAATTTTGGATTACAGGTTTTTGGTGTGGGAAATACATCTATTTTTTTCAAAATTCAATGTAGTCATCCCTATCTGACAGAAAAATGAAAGCGTGAAAAATGATGAGGATTTATAGAAAAAGGTAGAATTTTATGAAATGGGTCTATTTTTAGAATTTTTCCTTTATAAAGATTGTGTTCTAAAATTTAGAAAGTGATTATTCATTCCTTGTGATTCTTAGCTAAAGAATAAATTATTTTCTGATGCACATAGTTCTCTAATTTCAATTAATCCTAGAAGCACATATATGTATAGATATCTTTTAAATTATTCCAGGTGGGATGAAATGAAATGAGAAATTAAAAATTTAAGAGTGAAATTTTTTACATGTATACATTTAAAAATATAGTGGAAGTTACTAAAATGGATTCTTAAACCTTTACTTGTGCGAGAGTGGAAACAAGAAAATATATCCATGACCATCATTGTGGGACTACCTAATACATCTTGAGGTAATAATTTAATCGGGGTTATTGCTGACCTACTGATTAAATCTGCTCATTTACTTCCTATTTGATATATTATGTATTTGAATGAGATATCTCGAGTGTACCTCAATGATATTATCAGGATACATGGAGTTCATATCTCCATTTTATCTGACTGCGATCCCTAGTTTACATATAAATTTTTGAGGGGCCTTTAGATGTTTTTGGGAAGAAATTTAAATTTCAGTACATCTTTTAATCCTCAATTAAATAGGTAGTCAGACTGAACAATTCAGACATCAGAGGATTTTCTTTGACCTCGTTCAATAGAATACCAGGGAATTAGTGATCAAAACCTTTTTTAGTTGAGTTTTCATAAAATAATAGTTTTCATTCAAGTATAATGATTTCACATTTTAATTCATTACATGGGTAGCGGTGTATAACTCCATCTTTTTGGGATTATTATGGGGAAATGAAGTTAATGGTTTTAGAATTAATAAATGAAATGTTAGGAAAGGTTTAGATGATTTAATGGAAAATGAAAAAAGATCATAGCAAGAAGAAAATTTATCAAGATCAAATGAGGAATGATATTTGTTTTAATATTGGTGATCATGTTTTCCTAAAAATAAATCCTTGAAAAATTGTTATTCGTTTTGGTAAAAAGGTAAAGCTAAGCCCACGGCTCATCAAACATTATGAAATCCTAGAAAAATATTGACCAGCCACCAACCTAGTAGCATTGGTTTTATATTTATCTTAGATATATAATGTTCTTCATGTTTCGATGATGAGAAATTTTGTCCCATATTTTTCTCGTGTTTTTAGTCCATAAGTAAGTCTGATGAAAGGGAACATTTCTTATTGTCACACCCAGTCTTCGAATTGTGTTATGTTTTTAATTTTATTTTCTGTATCATAATTTTATCTACCCATTTTAATAAATGTTTTGTTGAAATTTAGGCTGATCCCAACATGCATTTTACGCTTTTGTGCTAATGAATGAGTATTGGCATGACAATGCCTGACGCGCGCGTAAGACAAGGTCAAAGCAGTGAGGCCTCGCCAGTTGAACAAGTAGTCTGCCAGGTGAACGTGTGGTTAACTAACCAAATAAAATAAAAAATTATTATAATAATTATTTTTATTGTTATTATTATAATAATAATAATAATAATAATTCTTATTATTATTATTTCCTCAATTTATTTTATCACATTATATTATAATGTTATTAACCATCTTATTATGAATGTTTTATGTTGGTAATCATTATTAACATCAATTGTATTTTAACTATTATTGATTACATTATTAATATATATTATACATATTATTTATCACTTTTTTAGAATCATTTAGGGGTTATAGGATTAATATTTCACCTTTTATATTTCCATTTTCATTTGTTGTACTTTCTTGTCCATTTTTTCCTATTCTTTTATTTTTCTTCTCTCCCTAATAGTTTTTTTGTTGTGCATCAAACTGTAGGTTTTCTTCTCCCAAGGTTTGTGTGAGATAACCATAGTAGACGCACCTCTTTATTTTATCTACACTCCCACCAACTCATCACCATGGATTCACCTTGCCAATATACAACACCGATGGTCTGTCCCCTCTCTTGTTTAGTGACAACACGTTCCACCTCCCATGGTTCGGTTTCTTACCCAACAACCCCCTTACTTGTCCATGATTCTTTTTGATGAATACCCCTTTTATAGAACCACATACCTCTGGGTACCTCCATCAAACTCATTCTCACCTCTCGCACCCTTGTCGTATGTGTGTTCCCCTCTAACGTTTTCTTCTATATGCTAGGTGGTATTTTGGTTAGGGTCTTGGTTTTGTTTTTGTTTTTTTATATAATTGACTCATTAACTTGTTTTAGGGTATGTTATAGATCCCTTGTAGTGGAAATGACATGTGGGGGTAGTTTTGCATCAATTTTTATGGTTATCCCTACACCAAGGTAGGTGATTCCTTGTTCAAGGATTGATTGACTAATTAGGTTTATTGTTTTACTAATTTACTACATTTATTAATTAGTTCCCAATGTGGGTAGTTGGTTTTATTTTAAATTTTATGTGTTTTATTATATAATAGTGTGTTTAAGAAATATTATTTTGTTATCCGTGACAACCAATGATGAACCATTATTTAGTGTTTCTTTAGTTATGTAGCTAGTTTTTTAGAATTTGCAGGAGCTTATATATATGATTTGTTGTGTAATTAGTATTCATTTTGTTATAAAAGAGGTATAATGTAGGTTTTTTTAATCCTGAGTCATGATAAGATATTTTAAACTGTTAAATGTATTTTTCTAGTGTTTTATAAATTGTAAATATTGTCTTTCAAACTGTACAGATGGTCATTTGACTTTGTTGATAATGTAGGATGAGTTTTGAAAATATTTTAGTGTGTGTAATGTTTCTAAATGTATATTTGTGTGTGAATGTGTGGCGTATGACATAGGGAAACCCCTATGTGCTTTGTGTGTTTTACTTTAACAAGCAATGTGAACTTGGAACTTTTGAGCATAATTGGTAAGACTGGGTACTAGCTGGGAAGACTAGATATACTGTTGTAGTGATACAGGAGAAGAAGTGGCCCATTTTGACATATCTTGTTTGATGATTACAACACCAAATAAACTTTGAATGATGATTGGAGACCACTAGGTTATGGATGTGTTTCCCTATTAGTGGATCGTACAGGAGAATTTATGTTGTTGTGGTTCCTATTCCTTTTTTCACCAAGACTTGATGTTCAAGTTTCCCATTTTATGCTAGTGCCTATAGGGCCTCTCCCACAGTTGGTTATCTTGAATACATTACGATCACTGTTTTCATATGGTGTGATATCATTTGTGTCATAAAAGTAAATGTGTTTTTTATTTTGAAAACCTCTTTCCCTTTAATGTGTTCTTTATTTAAATAGTTTTCATTAAAATTCTCAATGCATTTATTTCAATTTCTAGGATAAACTAGAAACAAATTTAACATTTTATCTTTATATATGTAATATTTTGGTTGCATCCTAATGAGTGTTAGATCACAGCCTACATTTACTATCCGATGTTAGTAGATTTGGTCATGTTTGATGTAGGTTGAGGTAACTATTTTGGGAGTGGTGGTTCTGGTTGTTAGACGTGTTCTTGATATGGAATAGTATAGATTGTGTGAGGGTGGTAACCTCTCTCTAGGTGGAGGTTTTTGAGTTTGTTTTTGGTCACCCCAACTAGTGGTAGTTGATGTTTGTGTTTTTAGTTTACCTATGTAACCCACATTCTGGTTTTATTAATGAATTGTTTTATTTTGACTTTAAATTTGAGTTTTGTTTATTTTTATGTTTGTATTATATTTATTTATTCAGGTAAATCATTCAAATGCACTATTTTTTATACCCAGGAACTTGTGGCCACCCATGGAGATCGGGAATTCCCTTCAGCCTTATGAATACTCTGTCAGGAATCAGTTGTATAGAGACCTGATTGGGCTCGTGAAAAAACATTATTAATGGGAGGTTAATTTATCGGGGTTATTTTATTTTTAGAATAATTGGTTTAGATAGCTGCTAGGACTGTCAGGACCCAATTTTATGGTTGTGAGTAGGGTGCATGGCCATCACAACTCATGATTTTCCTTGAGTCACCATGGGATGTTTGTATACATGATTAACATCTCCTCTAGGTGGAACGTGCATGATACACATAGTACATATACATCGCCCAAGGGAGAAGTGGTTCAGTTATTATGTTGCATCTGCTTGTTGTTTATTATTCTTGTAGAATTTTAATTATTTATGTTTAATGAATTAATTATTTTCTTATGTGACTATTTATTCTTGAAGATTAATACCTCCCCATAGAGATCCCTTTCATGGATGGGAGGAAGCCGATGAGAGTTCTCAAACACTACATGATTTGATGTTCGTAGAACCCATGGTCTGAGTTGTTCATGCTTTAAGACAAGGATCACATTTTCCCCCACTCATATTCCAACTATTGGTGATGAGTCTAGATCAAATAAGGATAATTCTTAGATGTTTTTGAAGAACAAACATCCTTTATTCCGAGGTATATTTTAACCTTAAGAGGTAGAGGAATGGATTGAGAATATAGAGCATGTGTTTGAGTTTGATGACACACCTGAGGTGGTCAGGGTGTTGTGTTCCTCATTTTAGCAATAGGGTCTCGCTCTAATTTAGTGGGAATTGGTTCTATAAGCTGGAAGAATGAGCAGATGAGTTGGAAGGATTTCAAGGTTATCTTCAAGGAGCAATATTATCATGATGTCCTAGCCTAATACATATCCCAGAAGTCCATTTCTTTTTTCAAATGGGGATCCGAAAGTGATGTAGTATGATAACCACTTTTTTATCTAGTGTGGTAGGCACTTGATATGTTTTCAAATTATTCTCTGAAAACTCAGATGTTCTATATGGGGGTTCATCCAGAAATTTATTATTAGTTTTCATGTTCTTGTTGGGATCTTATGATGAGGTGGTTGATCACCCCTGCCTAGTTGAGATTGATCAGAGAGGAAATTCAGGGTTTTATATAGTAGTGTCAGTGTTTCGCAGTGGTAGTTCATTCGAGAAAAAGAGGAAGCATGATGAGAAAGGGTATAAGGGGTTGGCATCTTAGTACATCCCTTTAGGAAGACTTCATCTATGGCTTCAAGTGTAGGGTATGTCATGTTCCATCATTGGGGAAATTCATGGCTCATCCAACCATAATTTCCTACCCCTCTCAGGCCTTGGAATAAATTTGGTCTTTTTGGGAATATGAAATGATTTTTAGAGTAATTATCCCTTACCAGAGTGAGATTGTATTTTTGGCTTTTATGGGAGTGTCGGTTCAGATGAAGCTGACTAGGTCTATGGGATCTCAGTTTGGTGGTCATGGCACTAGGACTAGTTCATCTTCTGGGTAGATCCAGACCAGGGTAACAACAAATGCCAGTGGAAATTCTCAGATAGATACCATGAATCTGCATGCTATGGAACAATCACTAGCAAGATCTGATGCAGAACATTTGACTATTCAAGGTACCATTATAATTTCATCTTATTTAGCTATCATTATTTTTTATGATAGTGAATCTACATATTTTATATATTCTTATCTTGTGAACATCATGATCCTTCCAACCATGATCTTATATGTAGCTATGGAGTTAGTAACACCAATAGATAATAAAAAGTAGTAGGGCCTCATGTTTTTATCGTGTGCCCTTTTTGTGTCTAGAATCTAAATAGAATGGGATTTTATGGTTTGGGATATGGACATGTTTGATGTGATCATCAGAATGGTCTTCTTGGTGCACTTCCAAGTTCATATTAAATTTTATCAGCGATGAGTTATTTTTATGGAAAAATATCAGATTCCATAGTAGTTTTATGGAGAATTAGATCCTCAGTCAGGTCGCATGGGACCTCCACATCTTATGATGGGGAATCCTACTTATCATTTATCATCAATCACATGGTAAGATGACAGTGTCACTTCATAGACTGGATTACCTCATTTATAGAATGATTTCCTATAGGTATTCCCAAATTATTTTTCACGCTTACCACCAGAAAAGGGTGTGGAGTTCTCGATTGAATTGATATAGGGAACACGTCCTACATATCTTCCCTCATATCACATTTCCCACATCAAATTTAGCGAATTAATAATATAGATGGATAATTTGGAATTCAAATAATTCATTCCCCGAAACATCTCCTCTTGGGACTCTCCATTATTATTAGTGAAGAAGCCTTACAGAACACTCCGGTTGTGCGTTGATTATCAAAAATTGAATACGATAACCATAAAGAATAAATATAATTTCAACGAAAAAATGATTTTCTTGAACATCTGAAGAGTTTGAAGTTGTTATCCAAAATAAAATAGTGCTTCAGGTACCACTATGTTTGGGTGATTGAGGCAAACATCTCGAATATGGCATTACGAAGAAGGTATGACCACTTTGAGTACATGGTCATGCCTTTAAAATTGATGAATTGTAGGGCAGTTTTCATGGCACTCATGAACAGGGATTTCCACCAATATCTTGATTCTTTTCTCATGGTATTTTTTGATGACATATTTGTTTATTCGGGATCTAATGAGGAACATGAGAATCACTTTCGGATTGTTGTGGCCACTTAGAGGGATCACCTACTATATTCCAAACGTTTCAAGTGAATGTTCTGGATCAGGGAAGTGATCTTTCTGGGGAATTTCATTTCAGAACAAGGGGTTTATGTTTACCCTGGAAATATCAGTGCATTTATTTCATGGGAAAAACCATGGAATGTGTTTGAGATTAAGATATTTTTTGACCTGTCAAGCTATTACAGTCATTTTATTCAATATTTAACACATCACCCTAAATACACTCACCTAGAAAGGGTTTATTGATGAATAGAGACCATAGTGCTAGGAATCCATTGAGGATTTGAAGCAGTGGTGGACTATCACACTTGTGTTTATCTTACCACAGTATGAGAAGTGCTACATGGTTTATCGTGATGCTTTAGGTATGTGCCTCAGGTGTGTAATCATGTAGGATTATCATGTGTGTCACGACCCGTCCTCGGGCCCATGTCGTGACTACCCCAAGCCCGCCTTCCATAGGCCAGGGGCTGGCGACTAGCACCAAGGCGTAAATCCCAACAAAAAGGGAAGGCATTGCCTTTGAAAAGTAAACAAGCACCACAGAGCAAGCAAGCCGAAAAGTAAACACTAAGTAAAACTGTACAAGCTGTGCTGAAAGTAAAAAGGGGCCGGAAATACAACCCCAACTGTAAAGTACAACTGAAAGGAAAAACAGCAACTGAAAAGGGAAAACTGCAGCGTCGAGCCGTCCTCCGGAAGTCCCACCTGAAGGGTGGGTACAGATAGCCTCCACTGCTCCTCGGTTCCACCTAACCGCTCCGAGTACGTCCCGCCCAGTGGTCCACCTCCAGGTACTGTCCTACTCTGCATGCCTCCTCCACGATCAGCACTGTCCGTCGTCTGCAACCAACACCACGAATTGCGGGCATAGCCCGTGCAGGGGTGAGTATAAGCTACTCAGTAGGGACCCCGAGACCCCCGAAGATCTCCCGAAATCCACAAAGGATAATCCACAAAGGAAAGATACAATCACGAAGTAACATCTAACACGGCTTAGGTATATGCCCATACATATACCTAAGTCTTCAATTCTCGTTCGGCTCCAACGTCCGAGCCCAAGCACAACCCAGTCCACATAGGAAAGCAAAACGTATACCCACGCAGGATAGAGCAACACAATCCACAAAGGAGAGTAAACAGTAAATCCACACAGGATAGCTCAACACAATCCACAAAGGAGAGTAACACAAGATTCAGCTCACACAGGTATACTTCTTCGGATGACGATAAAGATGATCATTGAACCATCTAAGTCGTCGGACCCACGAAGGATCGATAGGTACTAACCTTGCAGTGACCCACACAGGATCGGGCCCACGCAGGACCTGTAGAAGTTGGCTCACACAGAACCGCTGAGAGATGACCCACACAGGATCGGGCCCACACAGGACCGGGCCCACGCAGGACCTGTAGGCGCTGGCTCACACAGAACCGTTGAGCGCTGACCCACGCAGGATCGGACCCACACAGGATCGGTAGCACTGATCCACGTAGGATCGATGAGTGCAGTAGTCGTCGCAGTCCGCTGAGGATCTCTGCACAGTCGTCGCCGCAGTCCACTGAGGATCTCTGCACGGTCGTCGTCGGAGTCCACGGAGGATCTCTGCACAGCCGTCGCCGCAGTCCACTGAGGATCTCTGCACGGTCGTCGCTGTCGAAGTAGCAGTCACAGCCAGCACTAGGGTTCCCGCACACAGCAAGCTCGTTCGGAAAGGTCCGCTCCACGAGCCGAGAGGCTGATACATCAACTGACACGAAGTCCGAAGTTGATGTATCCAAAAGTTCTGTATCGTCAACAGGAACTCAACGTCGCAGACGGCGCGTCAATCGGACGCCCGGTCTGAGAGATATTGGCATTTTCGTCCCAGGGGCCCGGTTGGTTTTTATGGAAAAACCAACCCGACCGCACTCCACCTGCGTCCAAACCTCTGGCGGAGTATGCCAAAAGATCTGTCTCACTTAGAGGAATTCAACAAAGCTGATGGCACGTCAATCGGACGTCCGTAGCTCAAGATATGAGCGTTTCTGCTCCGAGGGCCCGGTTGGTCTCGTGTACGAACCAACCCGGCCGAACTCAAAGTATTCCGAAACCTTGAGTGCGATATACAAAAACGACCGTCTCGATCCAAGGATCGCGTTGCCGCTGACGGCGAGTCGTTTGGAGGCACGAAGCTCAAGATACGGGCGTTTGAACGAAAACGTCCGAAGATGGGGGGTACGGGCCCGGGCCGACCCGGCCCGACCCCCCTGGGTCGGCCCGAACCGGGTCGACCCGACCCGGGTCCGACCCGGCTGGCCCGGCCCGGCCCGGCCAGGGCCGGTCCAGCGCGGCCGGCTCGGCTTGGCCGAGCCGCCCGGGTGGAAGCCGCCGGTGCTGACCCGTGGCTTGAGGAAGGACCGCGGCCCGCGTGCGGGCCGCGCTGGCGAGCCGCGGACGCGCTGAGCCGCGTCCGCCCGGATGAACCGAACCCGCGCGCCGCGGATCTGTTTGGCCGCCGCCGCCGCGGCTTCAGCCGCGGAGGATTTCGTCCGGCGGCGCGCCGGGGCGCCGCCGGCGTCGCTCTGGTGGCCCGTTTTCTTTCCCGTCTACGCCGTTGCTCCTCCCGGGATCCGTTCTTTACTGCGGGATCCTCAACCGTCCGATGCGGCACGTTCCGTCGTCGACCGTCAAATCCACACAAAACGGAGAACGGCGGAGGGTCGTCGGGCCGTGTTCGTTCGACCCGCACCCTCCGCGTTAGAGATAAACAACCGGGAGAAAAACGATCAACACATGATCCAACAATTTTAATTAAAATAAACTTGTTCATTGAAAACCGGATTTTTAATTTTCAAGAACGTTCACGAGAAAATTAAAAAGGGGTAATTTTCCAAAATCAATCTCTACCTTGATGATCATCGTGCGCGGGCGTTCTTCGCGGAAGTGACCGTCGCGGAAGAGATCGATCGCCGCGTCGTCGCGGGGAGGCGTCGCGTCGTCGCGGATTCCGGCGTTGAGTCGGCGAGCTCAACGAATCAAGAACAACAGATTTAAATTATTAATATTTAAATCTGTGTTTCGTTTAAAACCAAAGAAAAGAACTTGAGAGGAAATCTGAAAGCACTCACCTCGAATGGTCGGTGATCGGAGATCGGAAGAACGTCTCGGGCGAAGGCGTCGTCGATTTCCGGGTTCGGCGTTCTTCGCGTTCTTCGCGTTCTTCGCGTTCTTCGTGAGGGAGAAGAAGTTTCGAGGGTTCTCCCAAATCTTGTCAAGCACAAATAACCAGAGGTTAAGCGTTGGTCTTATTTTATTATTACGCCAACGAATTTGAAAAATTGGTTAAGAAACGATCCATCAATTTGTTGAATTAATTCAACGAAAGAAACGACCCATTTAATTCACGAAAGAAACAGCCCACTTAATTCACGAAATAAAACGCCCAATTAAATGGTCTGTTAAGAATTTTGAAAACGCGTCGGTTGACTTTCATTAAGACGGGTTTTCACGGGTGCGTTTCTTAGCGGAAAGAAACGGCGGGGCTCGTGCGGGCCCCACCTCACAAATATCCTATCAAGGGGGTAGGATATTTCGGGATAGCATCCTATCCAGTTCAACTCAGTTCAAGCCTCCTTTAAGTGGCTTCAAGTGGCTTCCAAGTGGCTTAAGTGAAATAAAATAAAGCTGTCGCAAAATTATTTTATTTCTTAACTTTAAGCCCGAAAATTAAAAACCACACCCGAGCAAACGCAACTACGGAAGAGGCGTTTCTAAGCGAATACCGGCACTGTGATTTCATCGCTGCCCTCAGAATTCGATTCCGGGAACCGGTTCAAAAGTTAGAAAACCCGCTCGTCCGTTCACTGAACGTACCCGAGCCAAACTTCAGAAAATGATTCCGGGCACACCGGGCCTCGGAATCAGGCGCCGTCAGAAACTGCGTTCTTGTAAAATTCCAAAGAAAATTAAGAAAAAAATTTCCTTGAAATTTATGGGTCTTTACATTACTCCCACCTCAGGACTTTACGTCCCCTTAAATATACATCAAAAACTAGGGAAACAAATGTGGGTACTGAGCACGCATCTGAGCCTCCCGCTCCCAAGTGCTCTCCTGGAGGTTCCCGTGCTGCCATCTGATGCGCACAAGAGGAATCGATCGCCCACGTAGGACCCGCTCCTGTCGATCCTCTATCTCCACTGGGACCTCCGTAAAAGTCGCTCCATCATCCACGTCTAGCTCCCCATAGTCAATGATGTGCGTCGGGTCGTGCAGTATCTCCTCAGCTGGGATACGTGGAAGACATCGTGCACCCGGTGCAACTAAGGTGGCAGATCCAGGTGATAAGCCACCTCTCCAATCCTGCTGAGGACATGGAAAGGCCCGATGAAGCGTGGAGACAACTTGCCGCCTCGGCCAAATCTCCTCAAACCACGTCGAGGTGAGACTCGCAAGAAGACGTGGTCACCATCCTCGAACTCTAGTGGCCTCCGCCTCCTATCAGCATATGACTTCTGCCGGCTCTGTGCTATCCTCATCCGCTCCTGGATGAGCTGGACCTTCTCTGTCGTGGCCCGGACCATCTCTGGTCCCACAAGTGCTGACTCTCCAGGGTCTGTCCAGCACAAAGGAGATCTGCAAGGCCTGCCGTACAACGCCTCGTAGGGTGCCATCCCGATGGTGGAGTGGTAGCTGTTGTTGTACGCGAACTCCACCAAGGGTAGGTGGTCCTCCCAGCTACGACCAAAGTCGAGGACACATGCACGGAGCATGTCCTCGAGAGTCTGAATGGTCCTCTCCGTCTGACCATCCGTCTGAGGGTGAAAGGTGGTGCTCAGACGTAGTCGCGTCCCGAACGCCTCCTGCAACCCCTTCCATAGCCGGGAAGTAAAACGAGTGTCCCGATCGGAGACGATGGTCGATGGCACACCGCGAAGTCGTATAATCTCCTGAACGTAGAGACGCCCCAAGCTCTCCACTGTGCCCTGCTCTCAGATGGGTAAGAAGTGTGCCGACTTGGTGAGTCGGTCAACAATCACCCATATGGAATCGTGACCTCTGGAAGTGCGTGGAAGTCTAGTCACAAAGTCCATAGATATCCCGTCCCACTTCCACTCCGGGACCTCCAAGGGCTGTACCAAGCCTGCTGGTACCTGATGCTCTACCTTCACCTGCTGGCAGGTGAGGCACCGTGAAACGAACTCTGTCACAGCCTTCTTCATGCCCGGCCACCAGTGCTATCGCCCGAGATCCTGGTACATCTTCGCCACTCCAGGATGTACCGCCAACGGAGAAGTGTGAAACTCTCTCAGCACCTCCTCTCATAAGGCAACTGGTACCAAGGTACGTCCTCTGAAAAGGACATCGTGCTCTGCTCCAAGGGAGAAACCATTAGGTGCCTGTCCCGAGGATATCTGTGCACGCCGCGTCTCACAGTCAACATCCCCATACTGTGCCTCTCTGAACCGCTGAAGAAGTGGAGGAGAGACTGTGAGAGACTGAAGGAAGGCTGCTCCGTCTCTATCCACGAAGGATATCTGCAAAGCGTCTAGCTGCTATGTCGCCTCCTCAAGTAGCTGGATGCCCGTCCTCCTGCTGAGGGCATCAGCCACCACGTTCCCCTTCCCAGGAGTATAGACTATTTCAAAGTCATAGTCCTGGAGGAACTCGAGCCATCGCCGCTGTCTCAGGTTCAGGTCTTTCTGAGAGAAGATGTACCTGAGACTTTGGTGGTCAGAAAAGACTGTGAAGCGCTCGCCCATCAGATAATGTCTCCATGACTTCAGGGCAAAGACTACTGCTGCCAACTCCAAGTCATGGGTAGCATAGTTCTGCTCATGAGGCCTCAACTGACGTGATCCGTAGGCAATCACGGCCCGCTCCTGCATCAGGACACACCCGAGTCCGGTCCCTGATGCATCGCAGTAGACTACGTAACCAACTCCCTCCTCTGGCAACCTCAAGATAGGTGCGCTGGTCAACCTCTGCCTCAGCTCCTGGAAGCTCTGCTGACATCTGTCTGACCACACGAAGGGTTTCCCCTTCTTCGTCAACACTGAGAGTGGGGCCGCAACTCTGGAGAAGTCCGGCACAAATCTCCGATAGTATCCGGCTAGGCCCAAGAAACTCTGCACCTCTGTCACGCTCTTGGGTGGCTCCCAAGCTAGAACTGCCTCGATCTTCGCAGGATCCACTGCAACTCCCACCTCAGAAATGAAGTGCCCCAAAAAGTGGACCTCACGTAACCAGAACTGACACTTCAAGAGCTTTCCATAAAGCTGGTGCTCTCGGAGTGTGTCTAGTACAACACGCAGGTGGTAGGCGTGCTCCTCCTCCGTCGTCGAGTACACCAAAATGTCGTCGATGAAGACCACGACAAATCGATCGAGGTATGGCTGGAAGATCCTGTTCATGAGGCTCATGAACACTGCTGGAGCATTGGTCATGCCGAAAGGAATAACCAAGAACTCGATGTGGCCATACAGACACCTGAAGGTCGTCTTCTGCACATCCTCGTCTCGAACTCTAAGCTGATGATAGCCTGACCTGAGGTCTATCTTCGAGAACCACCGTGCTCCCTTGAGCTGGTCGAAGAGATCATCAATCCTGGGTAGAGGATACTTGTTCCTCACTGTCACCTGATTCAGGCGACGATAATCGACACACAGTCGCAAGCTCCCGTCCGCCTTCTTGGCGAACAAAATCGGGGAAGCCCAGGGCGAAACACTGGGTCAGATGAACCCCTTGCCCTGCAAGTCCTCCAACTGTACTCGCAGCTCTCGAAGCTCAGCGGGGGCCATCCGATATTCTGGAGTGGATATCGGGGCTGTCCCGAGGTACATGTCAATATAAAAGTCTACCTCTCTGCGAGGAGGTAGTCCTGGAACGTCGTCGGGAAAGACGTCCGCGTACTGATCCACCACTACAGGGAAACTGGGACTCCGCACGTCAACTGCTCCCAGGATGAGGCTAGCCAACTGATGAGTGATGGGATGACCTCTCCTCTGCGTGAGTCCATCCTGTGCTGCTAAGGATCCCTTCTCGCCGGTGAAGGTGAACCTGCTCCCGTCGGTGCGCACACATCGCACCTTGCGCCTAAAGCAGTCAATCTGAGCATGGACCGTAGATAAACAATCCATGGCCAAAATGATGTCGTAAGGCCTCGACGCTGCTACAAGAAGATCCCAGCCGAAGCTCTCACCTCCTAGAGTAAGCTCACACTGCCGGCACCAGTGCGTAATCGTCGAGTCTTCTCCCGTAGGAATCTCTAGCCGCAAGGATCGAGCCAACGGCTCTGTCGGAATCTCCGAGCTCCGAACAAGGGCAGTGGCTATGAAAGAGTGACTCGCTCCTGTGTATATTAGAACTGCAGCAAGGGTGGAATAGACACAGATCGTACCTCGAATCATCTCTGGCGCACCGTGGTCGTAGGCCTTCGCTTCCTGGAGCTGAGCCTGTCTCTGCCTGCCAGCTCCCTATGGTCGGGGCGGGCCTCCTGGTGGTGGTGGTGGCAGAGCCTCAAAGCGTCGCCCACCACCTGCTGCTCGGCCAGCTCCTCTACCTCGTCCGCCTCCTCCCTGCGGGCCGCCACGGTCGACCCTCTGCCTCTGCCTGGGTGGCCCCTCCACCGTCTGCTGCCCCTCGGTACGACGGATCGGGCAGTCACAAGCCATGTGGCCCTGCCCGCCGCACTCGTAGCACTGTCTTCCTCTCGGAAGGATGGCTCCAGGCCGGGTGCCCTGCACTGCTGAGCCAGCGTCCCGAGGTCGCCTGCCGGAAGGTCTGGTCCGCCTGGAACCCTGAGTCATCCGCCGGCTACCAGCTGCCGAAGACTCCGCTATCTTCCGCCCTGCGGTGGGTCTCGCTGTGGACTCATCCAGGAAGCTCTCGATCAGGAGGGCTCGCTCCAGTACCCCTGCCTGGGTCGGGATGCTGAGGGAGATCAGCGATTCCCTAATCTCGTGTCTCAAACCCTGCTCGAAGGTCCGGGCCCGAAAGAAGGGGTCCCGTACCATGTCTGTCGAGTACCGAGAAAGGTTGGTGAACCTTGCCGCGTACTGAGCGACCGTCAAGCTGCCCTGCCGCAGCTGAAGAAGCTCCTGGATGCGCACCGCTCGGAGGGTGGCCGGGACGAACTCTGAGCGGAAGAGGCTCTCGAAGTCTGTCCAGATGAGGGAGGCCTCATCGTGTACCTAGAGCATCAGGCTCCACCAGCGTCCGGCTGCTACGTGTAGTAAGCTCGCCGCGAGGATCACCATGAGGTCTGCTGGCGTCCTCACTAGCCTGAAAACTCAGACGACCGCCTCCAGCCAGTCCTCGGCTGCCTGGGGGTCCGACTCCCCACGGAACCTGGGTGGTCGCTGGCGCTGGAACTCATGCAGAGCTCCGAGGCGTCGTGCGTCGTCAGCTGCCAGTGCTGGAAGCATCGGGGGCTCGGCGGGTAAAGGTACCGCCGGTGCCTCTGCTGTCAATGGGCCCTGTACCGAGGCCTCGTCCCTCGGCGGGCTGTCGTCGCGCCCTACTCTGGGAACCCTAGCTGGCTGCTGTCGTCGTGCCATCCTGAAAAGGAAACAAGTATGCCACAGTCAGAACAGTATACCTGGTGAGCTGACACAAGTAATCACAACGAAAACTTGAAACACACATGCAAACAATGTTTTCGTACATTAAGTCAGGAATCAGAAGTCAGGGTCCTGGTGTATGGATACATCGGCCGCCGCACCAACACTGGACTCCCTGGACTGATAACCACACTCAATACACTAAACACTTTTGCTTCACATAGAAGAAAGATCATAGTCTGCGGTAGAACCGACCACCTTTGATACCAATTTGTCACGACCCGTCCTCGGGCCCGTGTCGTGACTACCCCAAGCCCGCCTTCCATAGGCCAGGGGCTGGCGACTAGCACCAAGGCGTAAATCCCAACAAAAAGGGAAGGCATTGCCTTTGAAAAGTAAACAAGCACCACAGAGCAAGCAAGCGGAAAAGTAAACACTAAGTAAAACTGTACAAGCTGTGCTGAAAGTAAAAAGGGGTCGGGAATACAAGCCCAACTGTAAAGTACAACTGAAAGGAAAAACAACAACTGAAAAGGGAAAACTGCAGCGTCGAGCCGTCCTCCGGAAGTCCCACCTGAAGGGTGGGTACAGATAGCCTCCACTGCTCCTCGGTTCCACCTAACCGCTCCGAGTACGTCCCGCCCAGTGGTCCACCTCCAGGTACTGTCATGCTCCGCACGCCTCCTCCACGATCAGCGCTGTCCGTCGTCTGCAACCAACACCACGAAGTGCGGGCATAGCCCGTGCAGGGGTGAGTATAAGCTACTCAGTAGGGACCCCGAGACCCCCGAAGGTCACCCGAAATCCACAAAGGATAATCCACAATGGAAAGATAAAATCACGAAGTAACATCTGACACGGATTAGTTATATGCCCATACATATACCTAAGTCTTCAATTCCCGTTCGGCTCCAACGTTCGAGCCCAAGCACAACCCAGTCCACACAGGAAAGCAAAACGTATAACCACGCAGGATAGAGCAACACAATCCACAAAGGAGAGTAAACAGTAAATCCACATAGGATAGCTCAACACAATCCACAAAGGAGAGTAACACAAGATTCATCTCACACAGGTATACTTCTTCGGATGATGATAAATATGATCATTGAACCATCTAAGTCGTCGGACCCACGAAGGATCGATAGGTACTAACCTTGCAGTGACCCACACAGGATCGGGCCCACGCAGGACCTGTAGAAGTTGGCTCACACTGAACCGCTGAGAGATGACCCACACAGGATCGGGCCCACATAGGACCGGGCCCACGCAGGACCTGTAGGCGCTGGCTCACACAGAACCGCTGAGCGCTGACCCACGCAGGATCGGACCCACACAGGATCGGTAGCACTGATCCACGTAGGATCGCTGAGTGCAGTAGTCGTCGCAGTCCGCTGAGGATCTCTGCACAGTCGTCACCGCAGTCCACTGAGGATCTCTGCACGGTCGTCGTCGGAGTCCACGGAGGATCTCTGCACAGTCGTCGCCGCAGTCCACTGAGGATCTCTGCACGGTCGTCGCTGTCGAAGTAGCAGTCGCAACCAGCACTAGGGTTCCCGCACACAGCAAGCTCGTTCGGAGAGGTCCGCTCCACGAGCCGAGAGGCTGATACATCAACTGACACGAAGTCCGAAGTTGATGGATCCAAAAGTTCCGTATCGTCAACAGGAACTCAACGTCGCAGACGGCGCGTCAATCGGACACCCGGTCTGAGAGATATTGGCATTTTCGTCCCAGGGGCCCGGTTGGTTTTTAAGGCAAAACCCACCCGACCGCACTCCACCTGCGTCCAATCCTCGGGCGGAGTATGCCAAATGATCCGTCTCACTTAGAGGAATTCAACAAAGCTGACGGCACGTCAATCGGACGTCCGTAGCTCAAGATATGAGCGTTTCTGCTCCGAGGGCCTGGTTGGTCTCAAGTACGAACCAACCCGGCCGAACTCAATGTATTCTGAAACCTTGAGTGCGATATACCGAAACGACCGTCTCAATATAAGGATCGCGTTGCCGCTGACGGCGAGCCGTTTGGAGGCACGAAGCTCAAGATACGGGTGTTTGAACAAAAACGTCCGAAGATGGGGGGTACGGGCCCGGGCCGACCCGGCCCGACTCCCCCTGGGTCGGGCCGAACCGGGTCGACCAGACCCGGCTGGCCCGGCCCGGCTCGGCTGGCTCGGCCGGCTCGTCTTGGCCGAGCCGCGCGGGTGGAAGCCGCGGGCGCTGACCCGCGGCTTGAGGAAGGACCGCGGCCCGCGTGCGGGCCGCGCTGGTGAGCCGCGGACGCGTTGAGCCGCGTCCGCTCAGATGAACCAGACCCGCGCGCCGCGGGTCCGTTTGGCCGCCGCCGCCGCGGCTTTAGCCGCGGAGGATTTCGTCCGGCGGCGCGCCGGGGCGCCGCCGGCAACTTCCGCGGGCCGCAGACGTCGCTCCGGTGGCCCGTTTTCTTTCCCATCTGCGCCGTTGCTCCTCCCGGGATCCGTTCTTTACTGCGGGATCGTCAACCGTCCACTGCGGCATGTTCCGTCGTCGACCGTCAAATCCGCACAAAACGGAGAACAACGGAGGGTCGTCGGGCCGTGTTCGTTCGGCCCGCACCCTCCGCGTTAGAGATAAACAACCGGGTGAAAAACGATCAACACATGATCCAACAATTTTAATTAAAATAAAATTGTTCATTGAAAACCGGCTTTTTAATTTTCAAGAACGTTCACGAGAAAATTAAAAAGGGGTAATTTTCCAAAATGAATCCCTACCTTGATGATCGTCGTGCGCGGGCGTTCTTCGCGGAAGAGACCGTCGCGGAAGAGATCGATCGTCGCGTCGTCGCGGGGAGGCGTCGCGTCGTCGCGGATTCCGGCGTTGAGTCGGCGAGCTCAACGAATCAAGAACAACAAATTTAAATTATTAATATTTAAATCTATGTTTCGTTTAAAACCAAAGAAAAGAACTTGAGAGGAAATCCGAAAGCACTCACCTCGAATGGTCGGTGATCGGAGATCGGAGATCGGAGATCGGAAGAACGTCTCGGGCGAAGGCGTCGTCGATTTCCGGGTTCGGCGTTCTTCGCGTTCTTCGCGTTCTTCGCGTTCTTCGCGTTCTTCGCGAGGGAGAAGAAGTTGCGAGGGTTCTCCCAAATCTTCTCAAGCGCAAATAACCAGAGGTTAAGCGTTGGTCTTATTTTATTATTACGCCAACGAATTTGAAAAACTGGTTAAGAAACGATCCATCAATTCGTTGAATTAATTCAACGAAAGAAACGACCCATTTAATTCACGAAAGAAACAGCCCATTTAATTCACGAAATAAACCGCCCAATTAAATGTTCTGTTAAGAATTTAGAAAACGCGTCGGTTGACATTCATTAAGACGGGTTTTCACGGGTTGGTTTCTTAGCGGAAAGAAACGGCGGGGCTCGTGCGGGCCCCACCCCACAAATATCCTACCAAGGGGGTAGGATATTTCTGGATAGCATCCTATCCAGTTCAACTCAGTTCAAGCCTCTTTTAAGTGGCTTAAGTGAAATAAAATAAAGTTGTCGCAAAATTAATTTATTTCTTAACTTTAAGCCTGAAAATTAAAAACCACACCCGGGCAAATGTAACTCCGGAAGAGGCGTTTCTAAGCGAATACCGGCGCTGCGATTTCATCGGTGCCCTCAGAATTCGATTCTGGGCACCGGATCAAAAGTTAGAAAAACCCGCTTGTCCGTTCACTGAACGTACCTGAGCCAAACTTCAGAAAATGATTCCGGGCACACCGGGCCTCGGAATCAGGCGCCGTCAGAAACTGCGTTCTTGTAAAATTCCAAAGAAAATTAAGAAACAAATTTCCTTCGAATTTACGGGTCTTTAGAATGTGGTGGCTTATGGTTCTCACTAGATCCAGTATAATGAGAAGATATATCCAACTCATGACACGGAGTTGGCAGACGTGATGCATTCCTTGAAGACATGGCATCAGTACCTATTTAGGGGGATATTTTTTGTCTACATTTACCACAAGATCCTATCATACGTCTTCTCAAAGGAGGATCTAAATCTGAGGATTTTCCATAGGATGGAGTACTTACAGGGGTTTGACCATGATATTTCTTATACCCCAAGTAAGGGAAATGTGGTGGTGGATGCGTTATGTAGGAAGGTTTCATTGCATGCATTGATGAATTATAGTGATGAGTGGACATTGAGGGGGATATTCGCTCAGATTCACCTAGAGAGAAAGGAGCACAATGGATGTACATTCTTATCTAGTGTTTAGTTGACTCCTACCCTTCTAGAATTGATTCTGTGAGAGAAACCCAATTATGAGCTAGGTCAGCGGTCTAAGCTATTTCGTCATGGTGGGGAGACTTTTTCAGAGAGGTATTTTTCTCCTAAGGGGTTTTTCTATTTCTTGGGCCATTCGGTGGGGCCTTTATCCCTATGGAAGTTAGTGATGTATGATAGCCAACAGTCTTAGTGGGATTTCCATCCTTGTACTAACATGGTGTATTACGATTTTCATCACCATTTCTGGTGGCCATGTATGATATTGTGCATAGATGAATTTTTATTGAGATACAACACTTGTTATTAGGTGAATATAGAGCATTAGAGGCCATATGGTTTTCATCATCCATTACCCATTCATACCAGGATGTGGGACAGGGTTTCTATGATGTTCATTATTTTCCTACCTCATACTCCTCAGTGTAAGAATAATATTTGGGTAGTGATTTATCATCGGACCAAATCCTCCCACTTTATTTTGATTAGTGACACAACTAAAGTGAATGAATTTGGACGATTTTATATTCAAGAAATAGTGAGGCTTTGGGGTGTGATGTCAGTAGTTGTCTTAGATAGAGACCCCCATGTTTCACTTATCAATTTTGGGAAGGCCTCTATAAGGAATGGGAGTCAGTGATTAATATGAGCACGAAAAACCACCCTCAAATGGATTGCAAAATAGAGCGGGTGAATCAGATTCAAGAGGTCTTACTTCACTCATGTGAGGTTGTTTTAGAAGGTTCATGGGATAGAAATTTTGGATTGGTTGAGTTATGATATAATAATTACTACCATTCCACTATTAGAATGGGACCTTTTGAACCTCTCTATGGTCAACCTTGTTGGTCTTTTTTATGTTGGTTAGAGTTTGGTGAGAAATAACTCATGGGACTGAGTCTTGTGCATGAGACGTCTGAGAATGTCAAGTTGATCAGATAGTGGTTATTGAAAGCTCAGAGTCACCACAAATCATATTCTAATCAAAGGTTTCGGGATCTTGAATTTTTAGTGGGTGACTAGGTGTTCATTAAGATGTCACCTATTTGAGTCATAACCGCATGGGAAAGAAAGGAAATATAATGTCGAGGTATGTCAAGCAATTTGATATTACTGAGCGGAGTGCCAAGGTGGTATATAGGATAGAATTACCATCTCAGTTGATATCGATTCATGATGTATTCCATGTCTACCAACTGAAAAAGTAAAATCCAGATTCGTCTCACATTTAGAATTGGGAAGAGTTGGAAATTGTGCCAGATCTGGTAGTGTTTCAGAGACCAGTGTAGTTAGTGGATTACCAAGATAAAGTGATTCATGGGAGGTCCATTACACTAGACCACATCCATAAGTAGAATAGGAATTATGAGCATGAGTCCTTGCATCATAATTCATGGGTTGAGTAGGGGTACCAATTATTATTCTATGATAAGGCATCAAGTTGACTTCTTTAGGGCGGAATGTTTTTATGGTGTAGAGAATTTTCACACGTGAACATTTTATTACAGTATGTTTTTATGTTCAATTTTTAAGTCATAATTTTGTCTGGTATATTTAATAATAATTTTGTTGAAATGCAGGTTGAGCGTGACATGTTTTTTGTAGTTTCTCACTGATAAATGATCATTGAATTGATAATGCCTGATGCACCGGTAGGGAGCGCTCAAAGCTCTGTGGATTCCCCAGTTTAGTTTGCATCTTCCTTGGTGCATAGGTGGTTAACAATCCTAATAATAATAAAAATTATTATTATTATTATTATTATCATTATTATTATTACCTCAATTGAGTTTCTAACTTTATCTAATAATCATATTAACTATTTTATTATTAATTATTTCTGTATGAAATTTTTATTAAAGATCAATTGTAAATTTATTATTATTATTTCTATTGTTAATATATATCGTCAATTTTATTTATCATTTTATTAGAATGGTGTATGTTTTTGTGGGTTTATTTTTTTACTTTTTATTCTACATTTTGTTTTGTTTTATATAATTTAATTTCAATTTATTTATTTTTCTTTTATTTTTATTGTCTCCCTCACACCATCACCCTCGTGTGTAACACTGGACATCAGATTCTCCCCTAGTTTGTGCAATCTAACCCTAAATGTGGCTCCCCTTTTTTTACTCTACCCTCTCATCAGACCAGCTCACTAGATTCTCCTCAGTTGGATCCTACACCGGCGCTCTGTCCCCTCTTTATCCAGTGACCATGTTCGCCACCTCCCATGGTTCATGTGAATATCCAGAAACCCCCCTCTCTTGGCCGCACTTGTTTCCGGTTCCAAATACCTTAGTCTATCTCTGTCGTGCTACCACTAACCTCTTACACTTTCGTTGTAGGTGTATCCCCTTAGACAAGTTCTTATTCTATAATTGGTGGTATTTCAGTTAGTGTTTTTTTTTCTGTTGGCTTGTTTTTGATTTCTTAGATTCAATAAATTTTTTATGGTCCCTTATAGATCCCTTGAAGTTCAATCAATGTGCGGATTGAGTTTTGCATCAATTTGTGAGATTATTCTTACACTGAGGTATGTGATTCTGCATGTAAGTATTGATTGACTAATTAGGTTTCCTAATTAATTAATTTAATATATTTTGTTAATTAATTTCCATTTAGTGTAGTTGGTTTTATTTTAAATTTGATGTGATTTTATTTTTATATAAGTCTGTTTATGAAATATTAGTGTTTTCTCTATGATAACACATGTTGATCCATTATTTATTGATTTTTAAGTTACGGAGCTATTTTTTAGAATGAGAATGAGCTGCTGTTTGAGTATTGATGTTGTGTTAGTATGAGTTTTGTTATAAATGTTGTTTCAAGTATGTATTTGGAATCATTAGTCATCCGATGATTTTTTTAACTGTTAAATGAATATTCCTTGTGTTAGATTAATTGAAAATAAGGTTTTTAAAAATTTGAAGCTGGTCATCTGATTGTGTAGGTAATGCAGGATGTGTTTTGAACTATTTTTGGTGCGCGTAATGTTTCTAAGGTATTTTTTTATATGAAAGGGTTGAATATGATATAGATAACACCCTATGTGTTCTGTGTATTTTAATTTGATAGGTAATGACAACTAGGAACAATTGAACACAATTTGGAATCTTGGGTACTAGGTGGGCGGACAGGATCCTATACACTAGTGATA
Source organism: Viscum album (assembly GCA_963277665.1). Taxonomy (NCBI): domain Eukaryota; kingdom Viridiplantae; phylum Streptophyta; class Magnoliopsida; order Santalales; family Viscaceae; genus Viscum; species Viscum album. The sequence continues at coordinate 159,108,430 of OY728138.1, forward strand.
TTGGAGTGGCATTGTCCCAGTTTCACATATCTAGTTTGATGATTACAAAACTAACTAACATTTAATTATGATTAGAGACCACTAGATTTTGGATGTGTTTCCTTACTAGTGGCTCATGTATGAGAATTGTTTTTTTTGTGGTTCCTATTCTTTTGATCCATGAGACAAGAAGTTCTTGGGTTCCATTTTATGCCAGTACCTATAGAGACTCTCCGACTTTTGGTGATATTGGATTACATTACACTCACCATAGGCATAAGGTGTGACTTTTGTGGTGTCATAAAAGTAAAAGTGTTTTTATTTTTATAACATCTTTTCCTTTAATGTTTTCTTTCATCAAACTGTCTTCATTAAAATTGTTAAATCATTTATTTCATTTCCTTGAATAAACATGCAACTGTTTTATCATTTAATATTAGTATGTGGATTCATTTTTTGGGTGGAATCCTATTGAGTGTTTTCTCACACCTTAATTACACACTCAGGTGTAAGTAGACATGGACATGTGATATGGAGGTATTTGTAAGGATTTTTGGAGAATTGGTTCAGGTTATTAGCTGAATTCATGGTGGGAGATTGTGAAGATGTCAATAGGGTTGGGGCCTCTCTTCTAGTTTTTTTTTTGAATTGGGTTTTGGTCACCATACCTAGTGGTAGTTTCTCTTAGAGTTTTTATTTTACCTATGTAAACTACTTTATGGTTTTATTAAATGATTGTTTTCTTGTGACATTAAAATTTATTTTGGATCATTTTATTGTTCATTTTATATTATATTATTTGGGTAAATAACATCCAAGATTTATTTTTAATATGCAGCCACTTGTGCCAGCCTGTGTGGATCGATAATGCCCTCCGGGCCGTATTGAGGATTGGGTCAGGTGTCGGTTGATTGGAAACCTAATTTGGTTCATGAAACATATAAAGAGAGGAATATTCATATTCTTTATCATAGACAGAATGTATAGCAGAATTCGGTAATCCACCTATAAACGGTTTTGTGGATAAACCACATGGTTGAAGAAGCAAGAAGGGAATACGAAAATTCTATGAGAGAAAGTAACCCTCAATAATTAAATAAGTAAATTGTAAAGTGTGAGGATGCAATTTCTAGAATGTGGGGGGAATCTTACACTGAACGGTTTTACAGAGAAATTTAATGAAATGCATGAAACACTAAGTATCTATAAAGAAATAATTTCTTTTAGGAGACATTTATAAACTATCCATTAAGAATATTTTTTCCATCTCTGTGTTCTGAATTTAAAAAATCTAACACACACGGTTGTGATCAGTAAGTTATTTTTCTTCTAATTGAACAAACTTATTTTTTTGTTGAATAGTTAACTACAATTATAAATTATAACATACCTTTAAGAATATTAATATGACCAAATGAATAATAACATCTCCAATGAATGTATTTATTCTTATTTATCATTCATTTATTAATTTTTCATGGTGTTGTAAATGGAATTATATTTTTAATATTGTATGATTTGAAATAAATTATTAATTTACTTAAAATGTAGTTTTCGAATATTTAGAAAATTATTATATTAAAATGGAGTTTATTTTTGAACTTAGTATATTGAAAAATTTTTGGCGTAATTTTTTACAATTTTTTAGAAATACATGAATTTTTGGGGAATTGTAAAATAAGAGAATTTTCTAAATAAGTTAAAGGCAAGATTTATTTCGTCATTGATGATGTTCTACTATTGTTAGAATATTTGGTTCTAACTCACATGAAAATATTAGTATTTTTTCACACTAATTATATCTATTTATAGTCTTGAAAAAATTAATAATACAATGATTAAAATAATGTAACACCCCTCATACCCTCTATTATAAATACCACCATCACCCACATCTTCTTCTCACAGCTCTCAATAATTATGAATTGTATATGTTATAAAAAATACACATACTTAGGATCTTCCCCATGTCAAATAAATTATGGTCTCACCAAATGTCCCAAAACAAATTCCATAAGGAGGATCTCAATGATAAAATATCAATAGGTAATTATCATCATTCGTTTTTTTGTATTCTCTATTCAATTCATTTATTTTATGATACTCTCGTATCCTCCACATATCCAAAATTCATAAAAGATTCATTATTATATATATTCTGGATTTTTATCATGTTTATAGAATATTATATCATCTTTCTTCATATCCTCTTCCAATTATTCTAAAAATAAAATCAATGTCTCTAATGTGTCGATTTACAGACATCATGGATGATGTGACTTCGATTTTCTTAATGTCCTTGAAATATGGTTGTAAACCCATTTTATTATTTTTCACAGGTTATAAGATGTATGATCTGACATATATTATTATTTTTAATTAACTTATATGAATAGTATTAGAGGTATATGATGAATCAAATTTGGGATTATCGAAGAACCACAAAAATGATATAAAAAATATAATTAATATTTTATCTTATAAATCATCCCCATATCAGAAACACATACTAATAAATTTTATAATTTAATTTCACTGAAACATTTCAATACCTAATATCCACTTTTGGTGTTTCCATTTCATTGGACAATAAAATCCATTATGACCTCACTAGGGAAACTAGGTAACAAACATACCTGAATCAATGTAAACAAAAAAATATTACTAATTAATTGATGAATGATTTTATAAAATGATCATATATGTTGTTAAAAAAAATTAAAATTTATCTTTAAACTATTAATAACACTATTTTAACAATTATAGTAGATGTTTAAACTTGTTTGAAAATTCTAACCTGAGGTAAGGGATCCAATCCTTCAAACATTTATTCAAGAATCTACTCTATGTTATACCCATTTAATTATAAATCCTAATTATGGAGTATGTTTTTTCTCATCCCCCATATTGTTGTTATGAAATATAACATATGAAATACCCCTTAATCTCTCATTAATCCCTCCAATGTACACTCGCTACCATGTCTAAATTTCATAATGGAATTCTTAACCCAATTTCCATTCTTTGGGTTATCCTTTTACATTATTCATTAAGTGGTATTAAAAATATTTGTGTAATGAATTATTTTATATAATGTTTCAGTGTGTTTATTTATACTTTATCCACATATCCATTCCATTCTATTAAATCTCACTCAAATTATATTTTTAAGGGCCTTTCATTTTGAAATCATTATTAAAGTCACATAAGGTAATTCAAAATTATTGGTTTTTATATAAATGGAATGTGTAGTTCTCATGATTTCAATATGATTTATTACTATGATATTTTCATTAGACATAATTATATTTGGTTTATCCCATTATAGATCAATATATAATCGGTTAAGCCCCATTATAGCTCATGATATGTTTTTTTGAGCCCATTATAGCTAAAGATAAATCCGGTGAGCCACATTACAGATCTCCAATGCATTGGATACTTCAGTGATAGATGATGGACAAATAATTATTCCATCTTTAAGTGTTATTGTATGCGTGATATGGTAAATAATCCCCAAGGATACTACATGGTATTTTTATGCATGGTATTAAGTTTTTATGTTATGTGTCTTATTGGTTTTTTTGTTGTCATTTATCTAATGATTTCATTCGTTATATTCTGTAAGGATATTTCTGTTCTCGTCCCAAGATTATAAATTTTTTTTCACTGATCAAAATTATTTTTATGAGAAATAAGGAATTCATGTTAATGTTTATGATGTATTTTCAATTAAATCATGTTCTATTTAAATTTTTTATATTTCAGAAGAAATGGATATTGTTTTAGTGGTATACACTTTGAATAAATGTGGGATGATTTGTATGTTTTATGTCTTAATTTTATAAATCTCTATAAATTAAAATATCTTCAATTTTTAATAATATTTGTTCTTATCTATAATTAAACATTATGTAATTTTTTAATTTTGGGTCCTTATATAGTATCACTTGTCACCATTATCTATACCATTGAAAATATGATATCAAATCCATTATGAAATAGTACTACAGTATAATTCATACACATTTCATTATTCTAATAACAAGAATATAATTTTAAAAATAATTTTATTAAATAATTAATTATTCCAAAAACAAAAAAATTAATCATTCCGCTTTATTTGACATCATAGATTAATCATGACAATGATCTGTTAGCTTCTATTGAAGCATATTCCCTAGAAAAATGGAAAATTCATTTATATGGTTCTTTGTATCCTTATAGTTGAAACATTAAGAATTGGAAATTTCATTCTTTACATAGGTATTATGGTAATGGTGGTATTTATCTCCACCCTATTAGAAAATAGTTATTCCCTCCATATATGTACTAGTGTGTTTCTTTCCACAATTAACATATTTGGGAAAACCTTCTTTCCCTTCACATCTGTATTCATTAGATATTATATCATCAACCTCTTCTATGTATTCTAATTTAATAAATAATACATGGATTATATGAAATAATAATATTTTCTCTGATGATGATAATGATTAGGGGACATGTTTCTCTTGAAATATTTTCTAAATCCCATCCAGGAAAATGTCATTATTACTCATTGTATTATGTTGATTGATATGGCCCAATTTAATTTTAGAAGGATCCATTTATAAAAAAGGGAATACTCTAAATTAGAGCAAAAAACTATGTATCATGATGTATAATCCTAAATCTAGTGAAACTGTTAATATAAATTGCAAATTTTATGACTGGATGATATCAAAATTTTAAATAATGAATCCATAAGAATGCTTTTGAAAAATAAAAATATTTATAAATCCTTCATAATGGTGTGTAAATAAATTGTGAATTATATTAATAAAAACACTGGGAGTTAAAAACTAGGAAAAAAATACGGCACATTATTGTGCACCGTGTAATTCATGAGTCCAGACTGGTAAAAATTTATTTAATATATTACTGTTAGGTACAATTGGTATAGAACCACATCAACTAGTTGTATCCAATAATTATATATTTTTAGGAAAAACCACATAATCAATATCTAACCCAAACATTGTGATTTTACTTAATAATTATTCTCTATGTGTGACATACTGTTATGTTCCCTAATCTATGTTTTCATAAACCTAGTTTCATAGGTTTCTATGAAATGATCCATGATACATATTGAAATTATATTATCTACAGTGACCGAAAGTTAGTGTCTTATTTATTACATTTTCACTAGAGACTGGGTATTGAATTAAAAAATACTAAATATTTTATTATTGATGGTATATTTTATATATAAACGAAATTTTCATATCATTTTAACCATAAAATGCACGATGTGTTTAACTTGATATCTCCATTATTCCACTTATCATATCAATAAAATGAAATCAAAAAACACATCTCGGTATTCAATGGGAAAAAAGTAAGGGGTGAGATAATATAAATAGTAATAGAATAAATAGATCATAAAAATTCATGAATAAATATTCATAATAAATATGGTTAGGTAAGTAAATGAATCACATCCCATTTAATCAATAAACTAATCATAACAAGGTATAAATAAATGATGATCAAATAAATCCTTATAAAAAACATCATTAGGTTTAAACATATAAATAGATATTGAATATAATTGCATAAAAAACGGGACATCATCAACTGAAAAAATATGGATTTAATTCATAATCTCGGATGTTTAAAACTTTCAAAACCCAGTATAATATAGTTCCAAATGTTGGGTATGAAATCATCTAATTTGTCCCCCTAATTCCCCTCATGAGACCTATCGATGCATCATGGGGTTGTCTATAACTATGACTCGACAATAATTTACCATATAAAATTCATTAATAATTCAAAATTATTTGAAACATAATCATTGAAATTATTCTTATTAAAAAACTAACATATTTCATTTTAATATTCTCTGAAATCAAATAAAAATAGTCAGAAAAAATGTTGGGTGATATGGTGAATTGGGATAAAATTGTACATCTTTAAGAAATCTAATAATAAACCATATGAAAAATTAATAAGATTGATATCAATATAAAATCTCCCCATTCTATCTTATATACAATAAATTGTTAATGAGTTTTCTAAATAGAAATTCCATGAAAAGATATTTTAGAACATGTTGATAAAACTGACCATATAATTTTTAAAATTTCTGTTAATTTTTTTTAAAAAATCATCATGAAAATAAATTTTATTGATGATAAAAATATATACATTGAAAATATTATTTAAAAATTTTCATTTTGTGACAGTGGAAAATTATGTTCATACTGTATATGTTAACATAAAGATTCCTTTCATGTATTTTGTAAAATAATATTGGGAATTATATTGATAAATTTAGGATGATTATATACAAAACAATTTTAGAAATTAAATATTGGGTATAAATATATTTAGTAAATAATTAAGCTAATCCTAAAAAAATATTCAATTTTTTATAAGTCAATGATTTTGATGAAAAATTATTTTCAACTAAAGAGAGAAATTAAGGCTCATTTTCAGAAAAAACATTTTATCAGTGATTTATTGTTCTAGTGAGTGGGAATATTCTAATGTTACTATGAAAAGTTCATGAATAACCATATGATAATAAAAATTATTAATTTCATATGTGTATCAATTATTTTCTATAAAGAGGAATTATAGAAAAACAATCATGAATAATGATGACAATATGGAATGAGCCCTTACAAGTTTGGTAAAATCTAAATTATAATCCCCATAAAATAAGTAACATAAAATTTATTATTAAATAATATCAAGATAAATATATTAATGATATATCATTTCACATGGTACGTATATTCATCACACAAAAAAAATAAGTTTTGAAAATGACATATGTCTCATAGATTAAAATGCGAGATGAAAAACCTTTACCCAAGGTTCGACATGAATCATATGGTTTTGAACTTCTAGTATTATAAATATTGGTTTGTAATAAAAATATTAAATAACTATAATCATATATCTCATACCATATATGATTTAATTATTGTCTGTTATCACCCATTTAATGATAATTCATTATTGAAATCACTGTTTTATGTGAAAATTACTTCATTTTTCATTATGTTATTTTTTGGTAGTTTTTTTCATTTAAGTTGATCATGGTTACATCATATTAATATTCATAAACATGATATAAATTTTATATATATTAAATATAAATGAATATAAATGAATCTATTTAATGTATAGAGAGAAAATGAATTTCACTATTCATGGAGATTATAGGTCTTATGTATGCATCAACATTGATTCCATTTCCTCTCGATGGATAGAAACAAAGGAAAATCAATATTAATTATCATTTAGAAAATTACTATTTTTTCATTTATATCATTCATATAAATTGGTTAATTCATTAATAAAAACCATGTAAAATTTAAAGATACCCATTATACATTGCAACGTGGACGTGGTAGTCCACAAGTACTCAGAAGCAATGTTATTATTTTTGATAATATTAGAGGGTTATAAGTTAAATGAGATGTTATATTTCATGAATAATGTTTTCAAAATAAATATCACCAATTTAATTATATTTCACACTATTATATTTCATGTAAAGCATATGTGACCATTGATTGTCATCGCTCTACAACGCACTCACCTTATGTATTCTTGAGCAATATTACCGTTCCCCCCATCGAATGGAAATTAATATGGTATTGAGAGAAATAATAATATATGATGTGAAATAATGTCATAAATATCATATAAATATGTTAATTCCTTCTTTATGTACATCCATTAAATATGTTGATTAGAAGTGATTTACATCACTTCCCAAGGTAGTAATCTATCGTACACATGATTGAAAGTTACATTTCCCATTTCATTAATTTTGTGATGGGTCTATATTATTAAAATAACATAATAAAATTTCATTAAATAATAGATACTAATTTAAATAAATTATTATTTTTAATATGTTTTCAATGTGGGAATATTAAATGAAAAAATTATACATGTTTAATGATTTTATGTCCTCTTAGAGACCTTCTTTTAGTTTATATAAAAATCCTTCATAGAATGGATTTATATTAAAAATAATGGATATTGGATATTGCTAGTGAATTATGGAAGGTATTTATTTTCTGTTATTCTTATCCATGGGGTTTGGGATGTGTAAATAATGAAGGATAGGGCTAACCTTTAATAAGTTGTCTAGAGGAAATACATGGAATTTTTAAACTCTTAAAGTGAGATAGACAATTTTATCTATAAAAAACCTAGAAAATTGTTCACTATATAACTGAAGAGATTAAATGGTCCAAATATAACAAAAATTAGGAGTTTGACACGTATTGGGATATTTTTAACACATATATTTATAGTTTCACACATCATAAACTCATTTGTACTTAAACCATAATAATTGATTTTTATGTTTTTTACTATTGATTATGATAAAAAATTAATATTAAATAATGAAATAATTTAATTTATTCTTATTTCTAATTATGAAATACATTTTTCTAAATTAAATTCATATATTTGGTTTAATTCAATTTTAAATTATATTGCAAACATGCTGAAAGAATGATTTTCCAAAGGGAAAATTCTTAAAGGTATAGAATGTTTTAATATCAAAAATAAACATAATCCATCATATAATGAACTAAATTAGTTAAATTAAAATATTAGTGAACTAATTATTTTTAAAAATAATTTAAAATATAATTTATCTAAGTAAATAATTTAAATGAAAATGAAGCATTCACCAAATATCATGTTTATTTTACTATTCATCAAAAAACAATCATTCTAGAAAAATCATGAAACATTTAGACAAACAAAATTTGTTAAAATTAGATATGAAAATTTTAGTTTATTTTTTGTATAAATATTCATGATTTGGTACAATTTTTATTTTAAAATAGATTTTTAAAGCACAGCTCTTGCGCCATACAGAAAAATATATTTTTTCAGAATACATTTCATTCCATTTCAAATGGTTCATTTTTTTATTTAAAATAAATAAATTACCATAGAATTTATTTTATACATGGGTACACTATATATGATTTTATAATTTAGTCATTATTATTCATATGATCCTTTTCAAAAGCAAGGTTACTATGTTTAGGTTTAAATAAAAATATTTAAATAGAGTATCATAGAATGCTCAGACCTAATGTAGCGTGCATTGAAAGTCGTCAAAGAGATACAATTTATTTTAAAATAAATATATAATAAAATATTATAGTTTTATATTATATTATAATATTCATATATCATATCATATATGTTATCAGATGTGATGTACCTATTTTAGGGAAGGTGTTTGTTGTCATACACCCAATAAAACATTATGTTTCAATTTTAAAATCTATGGATTTTATAGAGAGTCTAATAAATAGATAAAGGATATACACATTATTGTAGTTGGAATGTTTTTTCAACGAAAAACACTTGAAATAGATTTTTAGGCCCCAATATGGGTTATGAATAATGGAATATGTATCAAATATACTAGAATATCGAAGAGACTATATATTCTGAAATTGATGGTGATGGATAATTCATTTTAATAAATAGTTGTAGATTAATAAAAATTTAATTATATTTAAATATAAAAATTTATTCATAATGAAAATTTTCACTAATTATATACTCTTAATTATTATAAATAGATTTCCAAACGAATTAGACAATATAACAACAATCCATAGTTTATAAGGATAACCTTATAACCATTGAATATTTATAGGAATGTAATAAGTCCCTAAACATTATACTATGAGACAAATAGAAATCATACATGATCGTAACCCCTCTTCATTAGTAAATATATAGGGAGGATATTCTGGAATTTATATATATATATATTATATTTGAATTTTTTGGAATGATTTAATGCATATCTAATGTTTTTTTGTTCTCCAACTTGTAAAATTCCCATTTATTGAAATTTGATTATATGGATGCATATTCCATAGTTTCTCACATATGGGATCTATATCAAGTGATGGAGGGATCATAAAGAAATTATATCTATATTTATCTATTCATATGAACACTTGGATAGACTATGCTATATAAGCCACATGTTGTCAAGATGATTGGATACATTGAGGGCCTGGACATCTCATGTTTTAAAAAATTTGATGACTTGCCTATAGATTTCATTATGTAATCACTACCCAAATACAACAATAATTTTATTGCCAAATTTTATATGATCAATTGACAAAATACTTTACCAAAACACTTACTGCAATATACTATGTTGATTAATACATGGTTTGTAACAATCCAATTTTCCATATAGTTATGAAGAAGTTGAAGGACAATGAATGGGGTTCAAAGGCTAATTACATGTCAAATACTTAATAGAACTATCCCTATACGACTAAAAATACACAAAGGAATTGAAAGGAAAAAATATTATGTATGTTTCTCACATGGAAAGAAGTATCACCAGGAAAGGAACTTTACCCAACAATAGATGAATGTGGAAGCTTCTGGTGTTTTTGTTATTGATTGCAGTCATTCCATAAATAAAAGTGGGGTTTTAGATAAATAATGTGGTGCTGAATTTTGAATCTAAATATCTGAGCCAATTTGAACTTGGACTTTTACCACCAATGACATAAATTTACATGATTCCAATAGAGTGAGGTTGGATTCCTTATCTATTTTAGAAAATCGTCACCCATTTTTTACAAGATTATTTTTGTTCAAAAAACTAGTATTATGTGAATACATTTACCAAGAAAAATATATCAATTTATTATTTAAATATTGATTGATTTTTCATGAAATAAAGGTTTCTAATTTTATTTTTTTAATATAAGTAATGATATGTTACAATTGAATAAATGTCTCTTTGTATAATACTATGAGCACCAGAAACTAACTGACTAATATTTATTTTTTTATTATAAAAACACTTTTGTGGAGAATGTGAGTAACCACTAGAACTAGGGTTACGATGTATAAAACATAACAGAAAACCCAAAAAACAACTACAGGATATACCCATCCCCATCAACTGGGTCACAATGGACAACCTTCTCCAATGCCTAAACACCCGAAAAAGAATCATGCGTGAATGCATGGGCTCAAAACTGATGGTATATACATACAATCTCATACAACCAAATCAAGTTAGAATGCACCAATAGAGTCCAAATTCTATGAATCCCATATGAAGGAGACCCTTGAAGAGTGCTTGTGGAAATCATTGATTATTCACATCAAATAAAAATAAAAGGTTGACCAAATGAAACCCACCTAACCTGACAACCTCCCCATCTAATCAACAGTTTCCACCACATTAAACAGAATTATTGAAAAGTAATTTGAGATTACCAAATACTGAATCCCTACAAAGATTACATAGAATATATTATACCTAAATTCTTGGGTCACCCCCCATCAAATTATCAAATTCAAAAGCAATCTGGTCCTGGGAATGGACGAACTCCTCGAGGATGATCCTACCTTTATTGAATCCCCCTATAAGGATAAGGTCCTAGTTGTCAATCCAATAGAATTTATCACCATTAATAGTCATCCTTATTGACCTCCCCACCATCTTCAATGCCTCCCCTCTAATTTTCTCAATAAGCAATACCTCTTTAACCACTTCATCTATAAAACATAACAATGGTTCCAAGGTCTGGTAACCCATAGCCACTAATTCATTCTTCTTTTAATTAATCATTTTGGCAGATCTAGTCTCAAATAGAGGTGGTCGAGTGGAATAATCCATCCTACTTATTCATCTCATATTACCCTAATAGATCATAGGGCATATTTCCTCACCTACTGAATGACTGGTTGCTCCCCCAATGGCTTCCTTCATAAATTCCTCCTTACCTTCCAATGATTTATCTTGATCAAGGAACAATTAAACCTCTTCCATAACATCAAAAAAAATTGGTCATATGGATATGATTTTGGGACATCAAGTCAAATACGCCCACCTCCCCTCTCTAGATGGAAGAGTCACACCCATATCAGGCCTCTTCCTTCCATTATTATGACCCCAAATACATCACTGTGTTTTAGGAAGCTACAACCACATCCACCTCATCACCCATTCGCCACTCCATGACCATTGGTACCGCCTCTACCTAGTTTTCCGCTCAAGTATGAGTCAAATAACCACTCAAAACATACGTTCCAAAGTATTCAACTCATTGAAATTGGATGAACCATTCAAATCATGCATAAACATATAGAAAAACACTGAGAAATGTAGATTAATCACAGGTACCACTGCCTTCATCCCAAGAGGATCCCTCAAGCTGACCTCCAATGCAACAGTGGCCACTATCAAATTTGTATAGAGGTGGTTCCCATCTAATGGACATAATCACCAATTCATTCCCAACCCAAAAAGCACACTTCAATCATTGACATCCCAACCACTACATTCCACAAACAAAGTCTTCTTCTCCGACTTGTTATCTTTAACATGAACGTCTATAGCCTTGATACTAAATCTACCAATCATATATCCAGATTAATGAACCTCTAGACGATATCTATATGAAACATTATCGAACCAATTGAAATTTGGGAAATAATTCCAACCAGGTTTCAAACAGCACATGTTGTTTGCACCTGTACTCTACACAGATTAGGATCCAAATACACTTATAAGGCATCCTCGCCATACCCATTTCAACACAATCTTGTTGGTCAATAGGATGACACACAGAATCAGTACGACTATCCAAGCAGAGGTATTTACCAACGATGTTTCCTAGAATCAAAAGGACTATGTGGTTTTTAAATCGAAGGGGTATGTGAGGGAATATTATCCAAACGGTTGTGGTGGGAGAATCCCAAACCATATAAAAATAAAAAGGCCTTTGGGATATGAAAAACGGATAACTATCGATGCTATGGGGGGTAACTCGACCAGGAGTTGATGAGGCCCTCCTCCAATGTGAACCGAATCATAATGTGAAATATATAGAGCAAACATATAGGTGTCCTTTCATAAAAATTCTAAGAATGCAATACGAACAAGTTGAATGACTGCACCGATTGATGCCTCTTTGTAAACAGAGAAATCACGGTGAGAATCATGAGTGATGTAGTTTTTGATAACTCCAAAGAAGACAACTGAAGATTGGGAAAACCATCAACATTTTCCATCACTTTAGGGAATATGAATTCTTTCAGAAAATAAGGAATCATGTTTGGGTATGATAAGGGATGGAAATGAAGCCCCGCATCCTTGAGAATCGTTGGAGATCGCTCCCCTACCGGGGGGAGGGATCGGCCCGATGGCCACCTTATTCACTGTGACGGAGGATGCATTGGTACCAATGGTTTTGGGATGAGCTTCTCTTTATCAAGGTCCACCACAAAATTTGGTATATAATGAATAAAACACATGTGACGCATGTTACACAATGTTATTACACCAACATCTGGGTCAATTCAATGAGAAGAATTGAAAAATATTATATCAATAAGGATACATTGACACTTCTGAGATTAATCAATTTTGTTAATAAATATTGTTTACATAGTAAAATATCAAATGCACCACACATTTGACATAGTGAAAGGGAAATATTTATTCTATAATTTTAACACATTGATGATTGTATAGAAATTATAACAAAAAATAATGGTGAATTCTAATAGTTTAGTACTTTTAACGAAAATGTGATTTGGTATATCAATATCTATATGATGATGTATTTGATTGAATCTATTGATAAACTCAATGAGTTTCATACTAGGTTGAGAAAAATATTTGTAAATATATAATGAATCATCGATCTGATTGAGGTAGTGAATATATTTACGTGTACATTTCCAAAATTATAAAAGATTATGGGATTTAATCCCAACTCACTCCACCTTATACACTACAATGGATTTTTTTTAGTGAAAGGAAGAATCATACAATTTTGGACAAGGTATGGTCGATAATGAATCCAGAATGAATTCCATTATCCACCTATTGATATTATTTATGGAATAGGTTATACTAACCAACCCATGTTCCAAATAATAAATGAAACCATATTCCATTTGAGTTATGGAGTGGAGAGAAACTAATTTTTTATCCTATAAATGAATGAGATTATGAGGGGTTTTATAAATATATAGTATGAAATAAACATTCACCACGAGGTACAAAGTTAATATTTATAGGATATCCGAAGGAAGCATGGTGATACACACTATAAATCCCTGTTAATAATGAAGTAACTATTTCAAAATATGATGTCATTATTGATAGGGAGAGTAACCTGAAGAAGGATTGTTGTAGAATATTGGATTTTTTGAATTTGATTCTCTAAATAAACAATATATGGTAAGAGATATTATTCAAAAAATCTCAGAGAGGGATTATATTCATGAAACAAAATTACTGCAAAAGAGAACTAGAGAGGTACGAGAACAAGTAAGATATTATTTTCAAGTTATTGAATGTGGTGAATCATTATTTATTGAACATGATACTCTAATCTCTAAAAATTTGGATGTATAGAGCATAGAAGCTGTATGATGGAAAAAACATATTAATTTTGAGATGGATTCCATGTATCAAAATAATATTTCAGTTTTAATTTATCGACCAGATGATGTAAAATCAATTAGTTATAAGTGGGTATTCAAGATAAATTTAGACAATAAAGGTAATGTAAACACCTAAAATGCATTTCTTTGGGTGGTGGGTATAGAAAACATCAATAAATTAACAATGTTAAATCACAATCTCTAGTTTCTATGTCTAAATCCACATATATATATATATATCCAAAATAGATTCATAAGGATATGATATTTGACAAATAGATATCAAATCATTATTCCATAATGGGAGCCTTTGAGAGGATATGAATATGACCAAACTAAAAGGGTTAATGGATCAATTAAATAAAAAAATAGTATACATGTTTTATATATGAATCTATATATTAAAGAAAATATTCAATTCAAGGAAAATTTAATTTGATAATTCCATAAGGAATTTAGTTTGAATAACTACCACTGTAGTCTATGTGTTTACATGTGGTTTTGTGCAAGTCAAATTGTTTTCATAGTAGTATTTATTTATTAAATATTACCAATTGGAAGATATATGATATCCTTACAAGTGGTTATGTGATATATGAGAATTTATATCTCAATGAAGGATATTGGTGAAGAAGCCTACATTCTATGGACAAAGATCATGTGTGATATATCTAAGAGGATTCTTGGAATAATTTAGTGTACATCCATTGTCTAGATATGGAATAGGATTGTTATAGATCATTCCATGTGATGATTCGTTCTAGTTTCACATGGAATACATCTTTCCCTAAAAATGTATCTTGAAAAACATGAGTAAGGATAGGGAATGAATATGATCTGAAATTATTATTCAATATGATCTATTATATATTCCCTGTTATGTATGAGGATTTTTGTTTCATAGGATTTGATCATGGATGGTCGATATAAATAACTTCTATGTTAACATAATTGGACTAATTTTAATGATATATTTAAGGTTCTAAGCCATACTAATGATATCTTCCATGAGTATGATGTAGGTGAAAAAATAGTCAGTAGTGGTTTTATTGATTTTAGTTTTCAATCATGAAATAATATTCTCAAGTCACAATTTATATATTTATTTTTTGTAAAAATGATTAGTTTTCTTGAAGTGTTCAGAGTATATTTTTTTCACTAATTATAATTTGAATTTTGATCATTTTAAGGATTACAGTGCATCTATGGAAGCATTTGAGATTCAAAACATTAGCCCAGAATATGATGTGGTGTCTATAAGTAAATATACTATCATGTATACTACAATAACACTATAACTTTTTCTCTTTACAATTTTCCAAGTCCACAATAAATTAAAAAAACATATAATGGTTCATATGTTAATATATTAGTCTCAATGATGTGATGTTTTGGTGAGAAAAGTATCCATAGAAGAACAACTGTTGAACCCCCTAATTAATGATTTATCTTAGGGGAAGAATGTTTATCATGTGAGAGTGTGTGGATTGAATGTTATTGTTTGAAATATCTAGTGCAAGTGGGGACCTTTTGGCCTTTGTTCCTATAAAACAAATTTTTTAGTAAATGATTACATTTTTTATTATTAAATATGTTTCATTATCAAATAATTATTGTACATATTTATAAAATTTTCATTTGATAAAATTCGTAGAATATATATGTTACTTAAATGTCATATGAGTTTCCCACTATGATAAAAACCAGGGTTTCCATCACATTATTCTTGATCCCTGTTCTGTGGACGAATGATATTTCTTAATGAGAAATGAAAAATCAAGAATACGTGGTTTGGAATGATCAATATATTTTAAGAACACATTTCATTGTTTTTTCCTTTGTAATATGAATGATAAAAGTATATGATATCATCCTCATTAATAGAAAATTTATATTTCAATGCTTCATTGGATAATCCCATATTTGGATGTTTATATTGATCCATAGATATTAGGATTATCCATAATAGGTATCATGACTTGTGTTCTTTGTTATATTAATGAAAACTATGATTAAATATGTTTTTGGTGATGTGGAATATGTCTTCTACATCATGCAGATTTTTTTATTAATATATAATTTGAGAGTAGATTTACACCTTCTTTCTCTAAATTAATGTTTATATCTATGAACATTAAATGGAAATGGAATAGACTTAATAAATAATTATAAAATATAGAAAACAAGGCTTCTATTACATGAATATTAAATATTTAAATATATGTTAATTACGTTACACAAACACATGCCTAAAGACTATAATAGTATAGTGCCTTTGGATGCATGGTCACATAAACTACAGGTCCATATGTAAGCAATGAAATTTACCACTATTGTCTTCATCACAAGATTCATTATTATTGATATAATACGTAATAAATATATTCATAACCTAGGGAATGGAAACATGAGAATGGGTTAGTTATATTCTTAGTATGGGTAAATAAGGGATATATGAAATCATTACAAGAATATAATGTTTTGAGAACTTCAGCATAACATTTTGAAACCATAACATGTATATCAAAAATCATAATCATGATTCATGGAAAAAATTTTGGTTGTCTATAAGACGTTAATCATAATAGAATCAATGAACATGATTTATGGAAGAATAATATTTACATAAGATATAATTTTTTAGTGCACATAATCATAGAAAATTATTTCCATAGTATTCTAGGATTGTTGAAAAGGTTATCATAAGTGTACATTTTCACTACCCAAATCATCATAGTAGTGAAGGTTCTCTCATAAGAACATCAATGTGTAAAAATTCAATTAGTAAATCAGGTTGACACCCAATTACAATTATTTCTGTCTCTTAATATATAAATCTTTACCCAATGTATTGAAGGATGATATATGTCCCACCAATCACATAATAAAATCATATGTATGTGCTATAAAGTATCATAAAACATTCATCATATCATAACTGATGAAATGAAATTGATTTGATAATCATTTCATAACATCATAACCTATTTAAAAGGGAAATCATTCATAATATTTTCATCATTTCATCAAAGCAATACCCATGGAAAAATAAGTGTATTTAAAAAATATTTTTTATTTTATAACCCATCGAAGATAAACGGTTTGTAAACATTTTTTATTAATAAAAAATATAAATAATAATAACAATATCATGGGTTTATATACCTAGTAAAACATAAGTTATATAAATGGAGTCGGTCTTATATGAAAAAAATTTAAAGATAAAACACATGGAACATTTCGTGAGGATGATAAATTTTTATTGAAAATAACATTTTAAATCCAAAAGTCATATAATATTATATAAATATTTTTTTTAAAAAATCATTCTTTGAAACATATAATATTATACTTCATATATTTGGATTTAGTGATGGTTAAAAAGTTTATACACGTTTTACAATTAAAAAAATATTTATTTTAAATATTTTCTAAAATACCAAAAGTTATTGTTTGGAAAAAGACTCAAATATTCCATTCAAATAGTTTTTTATTCATTTAAAATATTTGAAAATTTTTATTTAATAAATAATATTTAATATATTAGAAATAATTTTTTAAAAATTTTGTATAAAACAATTATGTTGATGGAAAATGTGTTTTCTTCCGAAGAGAGAAATAAAGAGGTTTTTTCTTAAAAAAAATATTCTTATCTCTTGAGTACATAATTAGAGTAATATAAAACTAAAAAAATATATTCTCCTAAAAAAGTTATAGTATAATAAAATTCCTGATTTTCTAGATAGATATATCATAATATTTCAGTATCCCCCGATAAATGATGATATTGTAAAATAAAATCATTTACACATTGTTATTATTGAACTGTAAGCCCCAAGTAGGAATAAAATTAAATAAACCATCAAATATCATGATAATAAATTAATTAATCATATTAAATGAAAATTATTCTATATATACATTGCAAAAATAAGATTATATAACATAACATATATTTAGGGGAAGGAAAATTGAGAGGGAAATCCCATTAAACTTTTGTAACATTTGCATGTAAACCCCCCAAAAGAGTGATTATAAAATGGATATGTAAATATGAACAACTTTGAGAAAAAAAATCATAAAAAATTTTCGTGGGAAGTATATTAATTACATAAAATATATAGGTTGTCAATAATGCATGTGTCATACTGAAGAAAAACTGTTAGAAAAAAATCCATTACCTTAGGTCTCGAATTTCATTGTAGATGTTCAAACATGCAGAAAAAAATATAACGATATTATACATATATTATAGAAACATAATAATATTTATAATAAAATATCTAATTGTATTATGAAATGATATTATGCATTTATAAAAAATTCAATGTTAAAGTCATGTTTCAAGCAATAGCTACATTGTTTTTGTGTATGATTTGGTTTGTAATTTTTATTCCTTTTACATTGATCAAGGTTGAATCATGTAAAAAATTTTAATCATGATATTAATATAATATATTTCCATCAAATATATATTTATATTAATCCATAATAATTTAATGTAGAAAATTAAATAAATCGTTTATGGAGGGGGCATATCATACAAACACATGAATGATATTTCAATTTTCTCAACAGATTGATACATGGAAAGGTAAATAATATATTAAAATTAGAGAATAATTTTTATTTTATATACATTACATATTTCCATTAAACTCATCCTTAGTAACATTCGTGTAAAGCGTGAACGAATCATAATACTTCACAAGGACATAGTCCGTCATACACATGAGCAACATTATCAAATTCTCATAGAAGGTAAATTATGAAGGAATATAAGATATAATAAATAAATTTTTATATTAATATAATTATTTTCATATATAAAGATTTAAATTTTCATTATATTCAACTGTTATATGTGGTTATAGAAAAGTAATAACATAAGTCTGTATGGCTGTATTCTGTATTACACATGAATGATGATTTCAAAACCCATATATCAAAAAGAATATGGTTTATGATATTAAGTAAATATAAAAACACATCAATATATGGAATATATTTTAATTATTTTATCATATTATTATATTAATAATCTAATTTTTTTGTGGATGAAATAAAATAAATTGCACATTTTGGGGTGTTTCTACTTCTTTAAAAACATTATTTTGGATTACTCTACAAGGCATCATAGGTGGTATTTATGAAAAAACAATGATTCATGTATCAGAGTATTTATATATGGAAGTTATTTGGGATGATATTTATTTAACAGATTGGTTTTAGAAGTGCACATAGGATAGAAAAAGGGGTGGCATTTTATAAATGAGATGAATGAGACATTATTAATTATTTAAAATAAAATTTTTTACCCATGTTTTTCTAATTATAAAAGGTTAAAAAAGGTTAAAGTATCAATCATGGGGGAGATAAGGTTGAAATATTTCCTGAAAGTGGATGTTGGGTATGTTTTTCTAATTTTCATACATATATTTTCAATTTATCCACCTGGTGAAACATTTCTACCCTTCCTACGATAAATACTTTTCATTGTTTTGACTATTCATTTTGGTAATAAAATAGATGATATTATTAGAGAATATAAATTATCTTTATTCCAAAAATAGAATACATTATTAAAAATTACATTTATATAATTTATATTAATTTATTTAATATTAATTCCACATATGTGATGACAAACCGGTCTTCTTAAAATAAAAGTTTTGAAATATAAAAGAATATATAAAAATTCAATACTAAATTTATTAAAATGACCTCAATAGAAATAGTTATAAATATATGGAATAATTTTACATCTAATATTTTATTAAAATAACGATTATATTTTAAAATTCATAAAAAATTAATATACTTAATAAAAAATCTATTTTTCACTATCAACTGAAATCATTTACTCCTCAAAAAATTATCAAAAATGCAACATAATATAATATCGATATTATGTTTTTAAAAGTTTTTAAAAATATGTCAAATATTTTTTATAAATTAAGTTATAATTAATTTTAAAATAAGCGTCAAAATCTAATAAAACTATTTTTTTGAAAAATAATGCTTTAAGAAAACAATTGTTAGTATTCATATCTCTTGTTTAGGAAAGACATAATTTTAAACTCAATTTTTTTTAATATATTATATATAGTATTTTTAAATTCATTCACCAAAAATGATTTGTTTATTTTATTGAGGTAAATCACTTTTTATTGCATAATAATGGTTTTTCAGAAAATGATTTTTTTTATTATAATAAAAAAAATTATTTAAATTTATAAATAATTTTTCATAAAAGACATCATTATATGTACATGTGTAGATCATATATTTTCCAAATTTGGTTTATTATATTCATACCCCTAATTCAATGGTTAGATGATAACTATCAAATTATGGAATAATATTTTAATAGTATGTCATGTTTAATTAAAAATCATCATTGTGTGTAATGAATGGCACACATTGTGCTATGGGTAATAAAAGAAAAAAATTGTATTTTTTGTATCACTATACAAAAATTCATGTCACGTAATTATAAAAATAGAAATTATTAAATTTTGTTGACATTTATTTAAGAAACCTCAATATATTACATTCTACCCCTTAAATAAAATATGTCCTTCAAATATAAAATTACGTTTGGTAAAAAGGGTTTAACATTGAAAAATACATTTCTAGGAAACAAACATAGAAAAATAAAGTTTAATAAAAATTAGACCTCAATAAAGTGAAATAGATTTGTGAATGTCATCTAATATAACACATACAAGGTTTTTTAAAAGAAGAACATTGTCAGGAAGTGAAACCGTTGATATGTAAGAGAAAAATAACACTCAAACACTATTAGAGAGTGGTATTGAACATGTTCATGAGAATGTTAAATAAAAAAATCAAAAAACAAAAAGTTGTGAAATATTTAATTGATATCATCAAAATTATTATAATAGGATAAAATTATATTTCAATATATTTTTTTAATGTTGGGGATTTTTTGATGATAATATATAATTATTTGATTTAATTTTATTTTATATGAACAATATCATCCTTTTGTTATAATTAAATAAATTTAAAAAGCATCTTTTACTCTATGAAATTAAGATGATTTCATTCAGAATCATTATTGAATCATATCTTCAATAATATATATATTAATGATTTTTCCTTATGTATTTTGTATTAAATAAAAATTGTTAGCATATGCTATATAATAATATTAAAAATTATTCTGGTTTAATAATACATTAATCAATAAAAAATAATTCAATGTAAAAAAACAATTTCATAAATTATTATTTGTATAACCCTTACAAAATAAAAAATTTATAAAGTACACAAAATTTTTCAATAGAAAATTAACATTAATCCCCAAAATATAATAAATGAGCTCTTTATGTTCTTATAATAAAGATGTTAATACCATAGTCATATATTTTTTTGAAACCCGGTAGTAACCTAAATTAATATAAAGAACTAATGAAATCATTCATGGTTCCTCTTAAAATGAATTAAAAAATATATTAAATAATATGTTCAATAAATCTGATAATGTTGTAAATTTCACCAATGATAACATAAACCACTTTTTCCCCAATTTTTTTTTCATATCCAAGGTCATTAATATGATTAATTTATTATTCATATCAATCATCTTATTTAGATAAATAAACACCATATTTTAGATATTAGGACCATATTAATGGTCGTTATCCTCTTAATAAAAATACCTCCTTGAAATTGAATCACTTTTCTAGGGGATCAAAACCAGTCAACATATTTTTATAAATCATTGCTGAAGAACATATAAATAACATTAATTATATATTTCGTGATTCATATAACATAATTCATGAATTCCAATACAAAAACACTTCAATTATCCATCATACATTACAACCCATTAACTATAATTCAACATCTTATTACTTAATAATTATTTCCAAAAAAATAAAATATTTATCATTTATTAACATTCAAAAACCTAAAATTATCAATCATTCTCACATTTTACATAAAAAATAATATTAGAATATACCATTCATTTTATAAGAAATTTGTAGTCTCCTCAGCAGCTTTAATAGAATTATTAGAATAAAAATATTTCTAATTATCTTCACATGATTCACCCTAGGACATGTATTTTCATAATCTCCAAACATTACGCATTTTAAACATTAATTTGTTAATGAATTCATAGGTTTACCATTACTCATGTCCAGTATATTAACTGAACATTTAATTTTTCTTCTGAAATTATAATCTTTTTGTTCTTCTTTTCCACACTCAAAACATTTTAACGTTCATCTATGAAATTCAAATGTATTATTCTCCCCATATTCAGAATATATAAGAAACTAGATCTTCATTTATCTATAGTCTCCACCACATGAAATATCAATAACCTGAATCCTTATCAAATTTGGTGAGTCTGAGAGTTATATACGATGAATTTTTTCAATCATAAACCATGATAAGTAGTTTTTTACAACCACAATATTAATTACTATAGTTATCTTCCCATTTCCTCTCATCATCTAATTATAGATCACATTCCATATTGATCCACTTCCTCTAGGTTCCCACCTTCACTAAAACCAAAATGAAAACTATAAGAAACAATAATCATATTTGGGAACAACAAAATTAGGGAAATTTATTATTGGAATTTATAAATTATGACACCTTATTTTCAATATGTGAAACTATAGGATTAACAAAAGACATTCATGGTTATTTTTAAAATACAACATGTTGTTTCACAACGAGTTCACGAATTTCAAAAGCACCTCAATAATTAGTGAAAAACCAGTTGTGTAGAAAGGAACATTGTCATGCAGTAAGTGACTATTGATTTCAACTCAGTCTTCCATTTTCACAGATACTACCCCTAAATACCCCTTTTATAGATCCCCATCCACATTCCATATCCATATATGGATGTAATTTCATTGAATCCACCAACTTTATTCTCTACCAAAATTCATATAAATTTTACAACACTAAAAATTTACTTAGACATATCCATAGAAAAGTATATAGATATCTTAATAAATTTTTTCCATCCTAGTTTCTATTGGTTAAATAAACTATCCTCTGATAAAAACAATAGCATCATAGTCCTCTCAAACATTAAAATTAAATCTATTTAAATGATTATTTATTACATTACACAAACACATTCGTGAAGATCATAAAGGTATTATTCCATTGGAAACTGGGAAAAATAAATAATAGGTCCTTAAGTTATATATGTCATCTCCCATTATATTCATAATAAATATCACCATTTATAGAAACATCATACATAATATGTTTCTCCATAACATATGGAAATAAAACATAAAATATAATATATTCTGATTCGCTCTATGGGTAAACATGGGAGATACGAATGAATAAATAAACACAAGGCTATGTGAACATCAACATAATATTTCAAAACTATTCTCAACATATGAAAGATCATAAACATGAGTCATGTTATAATGATTAGTAGTTCATATGAAATGAATCATAAGTGAATCAGATAATATGATCCATCATCCAAAAAACATTGAACTAAGACAGATAGTTAACGTGTATACTAATGAATATATAATCATTTCCATAGTTTTCAAGGCTCACATCAAAGACCATAACATTAAAATGCATTTATTCAATAAAAAAACATAGTAGTCCCAGTTCAATCCAAAAAAATCACAATAGACAATGTCCCTTACAAAAATGGGTTTAATCCCAATATTAATCTTTTCTATCTCGTGATATATAAATTGATACCAAAATCATGGGGAAGATATAGGTCAAACCGATCAAATAATGAAAAAAACTCATATGTGATCCTCAAGATCCTAAAATATACATCATATCATAACCCAAAAAATGAAATGGGTTTCATAAAATTTCAATATATCATAACCTATGAAAAAATTAAGCATTTAATAATCATTTCATTATTTAGTCATATCCTAGAACATGGAAAAGAAGAAGGTTTCATAAGTATTTTATCATTTTATAACCCGTAAAAGAAAAAAAGGGTTTCATTAATAGCATTTCATTATAAAATAATCTTTGACATAATTAAAATGGTATTCTTATTTCATATCCATTCATAAATATAAGTTAAAATATTGGATATAATCATAGATAATAAATAATTTCGGGAGACATTTAACATTGAATGATTCTTAAGGAAGATATTTTTTTGTGAAAATTACGTTCTAAAACAAACCATTCATGAAATACTTTGGTAAGAAATTTCATTGAACATAAACATGAAATATTATATATAATTCTTCAAAATACTATAATTCCATGATGGTGGAAAATTATATACATTTTATAGTTGTTAAAATAAAGTTTCCTTTCAAAGTTTTAGTAAAAGAAATTGAGGAACTATTTGTCAAATGACATGAAGAATCCATTAAAAATAATTTAAAATGATAATCATAGGTAATTTTTTTATTAAATAATTTTGATAATTATATGAAACATATTTTAAAATTCATTTTGAGAAGATGGGTATAAAAACATGTTTTCAACCAAAAAGATAAATAAATATTATATTTCATTAAAACATTCTTATGAAATATAGAAAAAAATTGAGGAAAATGAAGGGGCACATATATTCTAATGAATATCCAATTAATCATATAATTAAAGTGTTTGTTTATTGATAGATCATAATATTTTGATATAGGAAACTTATTCATAAAAAACATTGATTAACGATGAGATTGTAACTTAAAATAATTACTATATTTTGTAAAAATGAATAATCAGATCTATTACAGAATAAAATTTAATGATACTTAAAAATTAATTATAATAAATAATTTCATAATTTCAAATGTCAAAGGTGATGTTAAGACACATAATAAAATATTCTTGTTCCATAACATAACATTTATATCAATGAACGAAAATTGAAACAGAAATCCCAAACTACTTTTATAACATTTGAATGGTAAAACCCATGAAATAGATATCCTCAAA
This sequence comes from Viscum album, assembly GCA_963277665.1. Taxonomy (NCBI): domain Eukaryota; kingdom Viridiplantae; phylum Streptophyta; class Magnoliopsida; order Santalales; family Viscaceae; genus Viscum; species Viscum album. Next base: position 159,133,852 of record OY728138.1, read on the forward strand.
TAGATATGTAAATTTAGATAATTTTTAGTTTAATCAAAATAAAATTCAATTAGAGGGAATTATATAAACCACATTAGATAAAAAATTAATGAATATGGAATTTGTATCAAATAAGTAAAAGTGAGATAGAAATCTCTTACCTTTTCTCTATAATTATTTTTTACACATTTAAACCTATTGTATAATAAATATAAGTTTATTATATATATTTTATATAACAATACTAATATATCATATGATATATTATTTTATTAATACCTTTTATTACATATTTATAAATAATTCTATATTAATATCACATTTACGTAATAAAATTTTTTTGTTTTTCTTTTATGTTTTGATTTGATGTTTCTAGTCCTCTTAAATGGATCAGGTTTGAATCATATAAATAATTTTAGTAATGATATATTTATTTGTAATATTAATTATATTTTTTGAGTAATCCATATAATTTATGGATTGAAAATGAAATACACCATTCTTCAACATGTTCGGTCATATATACACATGAATGATGATTCAATTTTCATAGTGCATTAAATGAAATAAAGGTAAATAATATGTTAACATTCTGGAATCATTTTTAATTCATATATATCACATTTTTGTAATCTATCCTTATTACCTTCTACGTAAACTATGAATGAATCACATTATTTCGAGAGACGAGATTCCGTCGTACCCATGAGCAACATTATCATATCTCCAAAGAATGAATAGTATGATGGTATATGTGACATAATAATTAAAATATTATATTAATATCATAAATATCATATAATAACATTTAATCCATCATAATATCAATTATTGAGACATGGTGGTGAAAAATGAATAAAATCAGTTCATGATTCCTTAGTCTTCTATACAAACAAATAATGATTTTTTATCCCCTAGATGAACGATGAAATAAGTTTAGGTCATTAATTTAACATAAAAACATATAAATATTTTTAAGATAATTATTTTATGACATCATAATTTTTTACAAATATATGAATGATTTTTAGGATGAAATAATAGAAATTTCTATGATAGAGGTGTTGCCTAAATTCCAGAAAATGTAAATTAGATTTCACCAAATATCAATATAAGTAGTATTTTTTACCTAAAAGAGGTTCCAAGGATTGGAGGTTGGAATTAATGATGTAATTTGGGATATAATTCTTTGATCCAATTTGTTTTGGATATTTGGAGAGGAAAGGATAATGTATGTCCTTTCATATGTGAGGTTAGTGGGTCACATGTAATTTTTGAAAGGAAAAAGTGTAAACATGTTTTTTAAATTTAAAGCATCAAAAAAATGTTATATTATGAATTTTATAAGATATATTGTATAAATATATCCATAAATGAGTTCTCTAATTATTTTTAGTTATATTTATACATTATCTTTTTCATTTATCCCCCGATAACCCCATTTTTACCAAAACAATGGTAGGTATTTTTAATACATTCTACAATTCATTATGGTAAATAAATATGTTAAACTAGTTATAAAATATATATAATTCTGAAAAAATAAGCAATCTTTTTTTTTAGTTTACATTCAAATAATTTTAAAAGTCTAATTAAAAATTAATCCCACACATTCGATGTTAAAGCAGTCTTTTTAAAGAAAAACTTTTCCACAATTTAAAAATTTTTGTATCATAATTTATTATGAAATTAACTGAAAATAAATAAATTTTGTTGATATATTAATAAATACACCTATTTTTTTCTAAAATAAATTTAACATTTTTGGATGTTATTTAATTTTATTATTGAAATGACAATTCTTAATTAGAACCTGTTTTTTAACAATTCATCGAATACATTATAATCATTTAAAATATTTTAAAATTTACCCTAATATAAATATGATATTACCATTTCATCAATGAAGTTCATTTTTATTCATATTTTCTAAAATTAGGGAAAATGTAATTTTAAAATACTTTTTCAAATGGTTGAAAAACTATTTTTTTATAAAAATAATATTTTACGAATAAAATTAGACTTATTATTATCCCTTTTATAGAATAAAATAACCTTAATTATAAACTATTTTCAATATATTACATATAAATTTAATTTAAATTAATTATTAAAAGTTATATCTTTAATTTTTTGAGGTAAAATACATTTGTTTACAAATAAAATTTTTTGGGAAAAAATGTTTCTTTATTTTCAATTTTTTTTTCCATTTCTAATTAATAGTTCATAATTTTGATAAATTTTTATGCATTTTTAAAACATTATTTATAAAATTTATTTAATAATATTCACAAGAATCCATTGAAATTATTAAGTGATTAAAATTATATGGTAGATAAATATTTCCATAAATGTTTATGTTTTGTTAAAACATGATGTTTCATTTAAAATGACCAATAATCAGTATTTCATGTAATGAAATTTATAATAATTGTCTAGTGTAATTTAGGATAAATATGGTGTTTTATGTAACAAAAATAATTATAAATCTTAAATTTATATGAAAAAAAATGTTTCACGAAATGTTAGGATGTTACATCCATGGTGTTGAATGTGTCAGTTCATTTCCAAGATGTGAAAGAAAGATACATGGAGTGTATAGGTTGATATAATTCACATGAAACCTAATTAATTTGATATATTATAATAAAATTATTATATTACATGAATCAATTTTGTGGGAGGATGGATATAATTACAACACTAAATTATTTCTTTTGGGATTCCAGGGAATGTATCTATTTATTAATAATGTAAATTATGTGATTATTCCCAATTAATTATATAAATATTCTAATATGATCCCAAAATTTGTGAATATGATATCTCAGTTTAAGTATTATATAGGATTTAACAAGTTATAATATATAACATATCTCGAGGAAGGGTGATATCCATAATTTTATCACATGTAATTTTAATGATTAAGAGAGTTAAATAATAATAAGAAATATGTCTTTATGTTTTGGGAATAGATTTTTTATTATATTTAATGATGACAAATGTGGAAATAATTATTTAAAAAAAATATTAATTTTTCATGGTTCATTAAATGTGGATGATGTGAAAAAATATGTTTAATGTTCTAATTCGAAGTGGTATAAATGATTTCTATTTATATTTCATTTTGTGTGTTACATGTCTTGACTTTATTATTATTATTATTATTATTGGACATGGGGTCAATTATGAAATACGGAATTTTGGAAAAGGCTATGAGTAATTTTCCAACCATAAATATTCTAAAATAAATATGTAATTTTAACTCATTCATAAATCACAATTACTATTAAAAATTGGAATAGTGATACTCCATAAACCTATATAAAAATATAAAGTTATCTATAGTGTTTTCCCCCAATGTCACTAAATCCAATTAGAGATCGTCTATAGTTTTGTCTCTCTTAAGAACAATTCTAATGTTATCATCCACAAAATAACGTAATTGAGTAGGATTTTTTTTACTAGCAACAAGTGATTCATTGAGTTCATTCAGATGTTTTGGTGCATGTGTTATTCACTTCTATATGGAATGTATAATTGTATCTTACAACACAATGATAGGCTAGAAATATCAATTCTACTAATCATTCATGAAAATAAAAATATTAGTTAAGGTAATTCTATACCTAGTCATAAATTAATTATAAATTACATGTTATGGTTTATATGTTTTTGTTTTATAATTTCTATATAGTCATGTAATATAATATTTTCATTATTCCTAATGTATTAATCAGTTCATGAAACTATTTCACATGAGTTACAACAAGAAATTACATGGTAAAACAATTATAGGACACATCCAATATGAACAAATCATATAAAAGAAAGTTATAATACGCATAGATATATGTTAAAGTGATATATAAAAATATATTATCATTACATAACATTAAATAGAAATAAAAAGTGTTTTCTATAGATAATGATCATAACCCAAAGAAAAAAGGTGGTTTAGAGAGATTACATACCTTATTTTCAGATTAATACAGCAATTTCGCATATCATACATGATATTAAAATAAAATACAGTAATTTATAAATTCATAACCTTTTAAAAATACATGTGGTTAATTATATTTTTATTATTTTAATTTATGATTATTTCAATTTTTAATAGCATTAATTTTACTTTTATATAGGGGTTTTTTATGGTTCCAAGGGGGGATAATTAGTGAATAACTATTGATATTCATATTAAATGAGATAGAAAATGGAAATTAATTAATACTAAAAAAAAATAATTTTTATTTTTCCAATTTTCCATATTTTTGGAAAAATAATTATTCTTTTAGTATGTAAATTATTCTTTGACAATTAGTTCATTTAAGCGATTTTAACAGTCAAAAAAATAATCTTATGGATATATATTAAATATTTAATATGAAAAAATATATAATATACCTAGTTATATCATTTTATACCATTTTTTCACGTTGAAACCTTCCATGAATGTTTTAGTGAAAAAAACTCATCATCAATAAAGAATGTGATCCAAAATAATATGGTCAAAAGTTTCATCAATTTGAATAACAGGAGAAAAAGATTGTTGGATGGTAGATATTAACAATAAAATATAAAACACTAGAATATATATCATAGTATAGTTATTATTCCTATGTTGGATGAGGGAGGTTAATATAATTTATAATTGGAAAAGAATTTAAAAGTGGTTAATTGAGAATGTGACTCTTGAATTTTTCCTCATGAAAATACCGATTAAGGAACATCAAATTGTTTTTTTTTTGAGACTATTAGAACTAAAACATGAGGTATGTGACTAGGATGTTATTTTGGTATAACATTTGAAATCAATAATTTTTATAAGGTGTAAGGATAAGTGGTGGAGATGGTCGAATTTATATAGGGGGAAGAGGGTGTTTTAGAATATTATATTTATTATTATATTAGGTTTTCTCAAGATGATAAATATTGATGAATATTATGACTATATATAGTTAATAATACATGTGACTTCAAACCTAAGAATTCATAAATCATTCATGAATAAAAAAACTCATGTATTAATCTTATACTATTCAATACTTTATTTTACCATATCTCACATTTCAACAAAAAAACCAACTATTTTAAATAAACATATTTAAAACTAACCATTTATCTAATTATATATTCAAAAGACGAAATTCATTTTATGATAATAATTTCAAAAATATTATATATTTATATTAAAATAAATTATACATTTTATTGAAAAATTAAAATTATAACATTTTGATCATTTTTGACTCCATAAAAAATTACATATGTTCTATTTCAATAATATTAATATTATTATAAATTAAAATATTAATTTGTGTATATAATAAAGGAAAATTATTTTTTTTCAATAATTATTTTCATTATAATATCTTAATTAAAAAATTGACATTTTTAAAAAATATCAACACATATTTTACTATTTCTAAAAAAAATTATTATTTATACCATGATAAAACTATAACATATTTTCCTCTAAAAGGATATATAAATATTAATTTACACTTACATGTGGCTGGTTACTAATATAATGGCGGATATAAAATTTCTAACAGCTATATTACTATTCCGATAGCTGGGTCATTATTCCAACTGTAAGATTACTATAATAGCATTCAAATTTGAAATTTTCCTATAGGTTCAGTATATTTGATAAATACATCATATTTCATTTAGTCTCTATTCACATATATTTTATCATAAGGTGATATAGATATTCATCTTAAAAATTTATATCACATTAATAACACTCTACATAATTTATAAAGTGTTGTTAATGAGTGTGATAAATCTGGGGTCTCTAATATATCCAAATATTTCTATTCTTATTATCTTATTCTCTATTTATCATCATATTATAATCATTTATATTTTTATGTCGAATTTTTTTATCTTAATATAATAATAAAATCTAAATAACATGTCATTGGTTTAATCTTGTTTAAAGAGTGAATATAATAATATTTTAGTACTAAATTTGAATATTTTATACATTCTGATGAGAAATTCAATTTAGGAAATTCTGGTTCATTAATTTATTACTTATTAAAAAATGTACCACCGGAAATTTTATTTTAATTACTATGGTAAAAACATGTAGGGATACTTCTCTTTCAACACTTCCCTCAGTTCCCATGTTTCCTCCTTGAATATATAGTTTCTCTATAGTACCATGTCTAGGTGAGTTGTCTTATTTCATTAATTTTTTTCTCTAAAGTCAATAATTTTTACCAAATTATAGTAATATGAGAGATCATTTTCCCTATATGAAACCTCTAAATTTAGTACGTCAATGGGATTGGGAATGTAACTTCTCAAGGAGGATACGTGGAATACATCATATACTATGGAAGGGTATGTTGTGAATTCTAGATGGTAGGTCACTTCTCTTATGCGATTTTGAACGTGAAAGTGGCTAATATACCATAGATATATCATTCCCTACTTCAAAAATATTATAATCCTCTTATGTGGTGTTATTTTGGAAAAATATTTACCTATAACGTGAGACATCAGGAATCATCGATGATTGTTTACATTGCTCTTGTATCAATAATAGAAATCCAATATGTATGGATGAATGATCATTAACTTTTCAACCATTTCATATAACATTTCTGGTCCAAACATCTTGTGTTACAAAAATCATCCAAAAATTCATGTGTCCTTTATCAAAAGTCAACAATTTCAATAAACAAATATCACATCTATGTATTGGAATATTAACTTTATAACAAAAATATTAATTTAATAATCACATAAGCATGGTTACTTTTTTAACATATACACATGAACAACTTGTTCATAAATGATCTAGATCATCTCCCACAAAGTTACGCATAACATTCACATTTCGTAGGAATCTCATACATAAAACATCTCTTCATAACCATGGGAACAGAATCATAATAAAAGGTTATCATAGATTCATATTATTTGTAAACAAGGTAGATATTAATGATCACTTGACTAGAACATTCGTATATGGGTATGAGAACATGAGCATAATAATAAAAAACTACTATATATATCACATATCAAAATATTGACACATGGACTTAATTATTGAAATTCATAAGTCATAAACCATATAATAAATAATGAACATGATCTATTGAAGAATAAAGTTGGCATAAATCATGGGTTTTTGACATACACATAAGTGTAAAAAATTAAATCATTACTATTCAAGGATCATTTATAAGCCTCCCACAGAAAATTTTAATTACTCCACAAACTATCATAGAAGTTAATATTTTCTCCCAATGCAATCGAAGTGGATTGGGTTTACTCCTCATATCATCTTATTATTCATGGTCCACTCCATTGTTTATCATAGTGGATGAAGACTTATACTAAACTAGGATCACTCCCCATTCTAGTCCTTTTTATCTCATGATATATAAATATTGACCCAATGAATTATAGGGAGATGTAGGTTATAAACATCCTTAGATATAACGTGACCATCATCCTTGTATATAACACAAACACCCTTCATAGTAAAAACATAACCATTATATTCTATTATAAAAAAAATATCACATAATAAAAACCATACATATTGTGGTCACATGATAATAGGGATTTATCACATCTATATCTTGAACATAAAAGTGTTTTATAAACATTTCATCATATCATAACCCATGGAAAAGATATTGGTTTCATAAGAATTCCATTATTTCATTATAGTATAACCCGTGGAAAAAAACATCATTCATAATAATCATACAATCATAATCATAAACCATCAAGAGAATGAATTTGTATGGTATGATAAGATCATATCCCAAATAAACTATATTTGAAATCAAGAGTTATCTTCTTTGATAAATAAATATACCATTACAAGACCAGGAAAACATACTTCAGGTAAATAATATTTACTTATTTAAATCAATTATATAAAACCCAAAAAATTCGGAAATATTATAGAAAAACAATTCTTTTAAAATAACAATGAAAATTTTTAATGTATAAATAAAATCATTTAGAACTCATGATAGAAAAAAATCAGTTAATGCATTATATGTTAAAATAAAAAATATCATTTTATACTATCGTAAAAGATAATCATTATGAAAAAATAATAATAATTTTATATTGTTTTAAAAAAAAAAATTATTGACTAAAAACCAATTAAAACAATTATATAATAAGAAAACACCTTATTTTTTATTTTAAAAAAACCATGGATATTGATGAAAAGTGGTTTTTGACCAAAGAGAAAAAAATCGATTTCCTTAAAAACTTATTTCCAGTATCATGAGAATTTATGGTATAAAAATTAAAATAAATACAATTAAATTCAATAAATAAAAAGTGGATGTAAAATATCATGAGTTTATTGAGGGATATCTATCATGATTTTATCGTTATAACATAACCATAATCAATCCCAATAAATAATGATATTGTAAAATGACATCTTTACAACTTTGTAAACATTGGAATAATAATTAAAATTAAAAAAGAATATTTTATTGAAATTTAAATATCTATAATAATAATAGGAAGAATATTAAAATAAATTCCTGAGAATTTGGAACCCCACATGAAATAATGCAGTTTGTATGCCATGTGTTTCACATGAATAAGAGTGAGACGAAAATCCCAAACCTCTTGCGTATCATTATTTATACACTTTGGAACATCATATATTATAAAAAATTTATTATACATAAATTAAAAAAACATAATCTCATATATAATATAATAAATTATTTACTTACAACCTTTTATTAACCATTTTTTATACTTATTTATTAGTATCACTATTTGGGGTGATATCTACTAGGTTCTTCATGTATGTTCTACTTCAAGTGTTTTTGTCCTATTACTTCAATCATGGTTACATAATCTATATATTTTTAATAATAGATTTAATAAAATATATATTAATTATATATACTTTAAATTTCATTTTTAATATATAGATAAAAAAAGAATAATAATGATTATGGAGATGGTAGGCTGTATATATGCATAATTGTTGTTTCTATGTTTTCAAAAAATGGAAAAAAATAATGGTAAATAATAAATCACCACTATAGATTCATAATTATATAATATTTATATTACATATTTATTATATTGACAATTATTACAAACCATTTAAAATATAAATGATTAATGAATTACATTGCTTCATGGTGGGGGAGTCTACACGTACAGTCCATCGAAATTTTTATTTTCCAATATTTTAGATGTTATGATGGTAGTTGTTATACTATAATTCCAAAAGTATAATAATATAATTGATATAATATAGAAACATTAAACCCTTAATAATATCTATCCTTATTATATGTCAATGGGAAATTAATTGTACAGTACTATAGAGATGTTAAGCAATATGTATGAACAAACAATATTTTCACTACCAATTTAATGGAAAGAGGGTGAATAAACCTTGATAAATAATATTTTTAAAATTTATTAATATTTAATAATATTAATATATTATTTTATGATGAATATTATATATTTATGGTAGGTAAAATAATAATGATAATAGAAGTTGGTCAGTTATGTTGATTACTTGTTTTTTGAAATTTGTCATTTAGATATCCTCTAAAGGGATACATGGTTGGTCTTTGAAACAACTAGAATAGCTCTAAATAATTGTAGAATAAAACATTTCCAATGTTATTCACTATATAAGGTGCAATGTGGTGTGAATAAGAGAAAAGAGTGGTATCCATTTATATTTAAGTGGAGGGGAACACTGGGAATTTCAAAAAAGATTAAATTATTTTATACTCATTCTCAATAAAAATACTACCAAATGGAAAATGAATGAAATTTTCAATAATATATTATTCCTGTTATTTTATTTTTAATGTTTTATTATTTTTATGTAATTTAACATAATATATTTTTTCATAAAATAACATTATTTTCAATTTAGTTACTATTTATTTAATTTGACTTACATGATATGATGAAAATGATAAAATTATAATATTTTTTTCATAATAATAATATATCACATTGATCTAAAATATTATTGTAACACACTAAATAACTAAATTATATTACATTTAATGTTTTTAAAATCATTAATTTTATTTTAATATTAATTGGAGAAATACAATATTAGTGTTGCAAATGAATTTACGGTCATTAAATAAATAAAAATATTAGAAATAAAATTATATCAGAAAAACATATTTATTAAACACAATATAAGCACTTAGATACATTTATAAATTTATTTTCTCCCTATGTGGGCACATCTGAGATATTTTAAACTAAGAGAGAAACATTTCGTAACATTGTTTTCATCAAATATTATATTCTTCAATTCCACGTAAAATTCACCACTAAATGATCAGATTATCTGGATAAGTATAGAAATGGAGAATTAAATTCATCAACGAAGATTTAGGATGGTAAATTCTGGCCTTATTTCTTATTTTTGACCGAGAATAACCTAAATTACCATCTACCAATGTTGTAAAGATTACCATGACTAGCCATCATATTGATTGAAAATAAATGGGCCTGATTTAAATTTTTTGATCAAATTGATTCAAAATAATGAAACTATTTTATCATATAAAATTTATATGTATAAATGTAATTACTTTTCAAACAAGAAGGCAACACTTGTTGATACCATATTTTTTGAAAAATGTATTTCTAAGAATAATTCATTTTTTATTCTTAACCAAAGACTAGAAAAAATATTAAATTAATGATAATTACATTATTTAATATAATATATATTAATTTTGTTAAAAACATTCAAAAATATTGATTAATTTAACATCTTTATATTAAAATACATTATATGTACAAAAATAGATTTCATAAGAATATATATTTTATTTTCAAATGTTATTTATTTTCATTTCTAACTAATTAATTTATAAAGAATTGATTAATACATATGATACCATTTATTATTATAATTTAGTTATTCTTATATAGACCCGCCAATGCAATGACTATATGATATATATATTTTAATTTTATATCATTGTTTTTTAAACATGGTGAGTTATGTAACACATGCAATCAGTGAAATTAAAATTATTTGAAAACAAATTTTTTATAATATATTACGACGTTAAATTATACTATACATAAATATTAATTTACCTCAACAAATTCTTCATTGTGATAAAAATAACTGAGGATATATTTATTTCATTTCCTTCCTTGGATTCCCATATAGCATCCTCAATTATGTGATTTCACCAGAGAACTTTTATAGACTGATGAGTCTTGTTTTTTTGTACTTTATATCTATAAACAAATATTTCTTCTCTTTTTTTAACTTAATAAAAAGTAAATTCCATTAGTAAAACATTTTTTACTAGATGTGATGGATCATGTATATATTTCTATAGAACATATACAAAGAACATTTCATGAATATGGGACAGGTTTGGTAAAAGTGCTAACCGATATGCTTCCGTCCTTATAAGATCATGTATTCAAAAAAGGAAAATATTCTAAGGGATCATATTAACATCATTTATACAAATCATATAATTATTTAATATAGAGAAGAATTGAAAAAATTTGTCACCAACCTCAAATTCCAGGTATGTCTAATGATATTTAGTAAAATATTTATGTTTAATCTGAGTAGTTTGGATGTACTGTTAAATGTATTTGACATATTCTATCATTTCTCTAACTAGATCATTAACTAAAAGATTTTATTTATAATAAAATCCCAAATTTATTGAGGTATACAATTATTTCTATAGAGGGATTCATAAGGATCCAATTGAATACATGGGTGAAAGATATTGTTGTTATAATAATCCACTAGAGAAATGTTTTTATCCCAAACACAATTGAAGTCCACATATGGGATGTCATCATATCCTCAAGCGTTTAAATTTAACCTTATAACTGACCATACTTTTGATGATGATGATACCTATTGAAACTAAACTATATATACATATCATAATATATACCTCCTAATAACATCATGGTAATCGTTGAATCTATATCAAACAAAATTGAATTTGATACTCCATGAATCCTTACCACATTATTAATATAAATTAATAAAGGTCATTTTATTTAGAAATATTATCTAACTAAATTGAATTTTGATGAATTAGAATGTTTATGAAATGAAATCCATATAAAATTGTGATCTTTTTATGGTTTGGTGACCCAGGTGAAAAAATAAATGGTGGTGTTTTCCAATTATCATTCTATGATGAGTAGTTGTTGTAACATCCCTTTAGTAATTTCCTGCTCAGGATTATCTTTCTAACAATCCAGGTACCAATATACAAACATATAAATATCTTATTTATTTTGTCACACCAAAAATGTATTTTTATAATTATATATATCATTACAATTATAGGGTGAATAGAGAATAGGGAACTATGAGATTCATCCAATAGGTCATTCATCAATTTATTATTGGGATAAAACACCTAAATGGATGTCGAAAGTTTTTATTTGATCAAAATAATGGATATAATTAAGAATATTTCTCACAATCTTATTTTGTTCTATATTTTCTTTCAACGCCTATTCAATATTTACATGTATAAATGGTTGGAAACTCATTTGGAAAAATAAGATCTCACCCCAATAAGGGTTTTTTAGATCCATCCATTTTAAATCCTAAAATATTATATATTTTTTAATCCTCAATATAGATATGATAACATAATCTATCTATCTCATAATATCTCCCACATTATAGTCTTTCATATGGTGGTAATGAATTGGGATGTTATATATATTAATCATCTAAAACCATTATATCTTGATTATATTTAACACATTCTCGGTAAAAATTTAGCTTTAAATTTTATAATTAGTATATTTATTAAACATTTATACATGAAGAAAATGTATCCATAATATTAATGAATTAATTTTCATAGCTAAGTACAATTAAAGAGTTGGGTAATTATTCTCAAGATTGTTCAATTATAATAATCCAAAATATATAACTATATTGTTATGCATGAGAATACATACCAATAAAACCCATGATGCATCCATATAGAATAAAAATCGTATCTTTTATTGGGTAATATAGTAACCAATTCATTAACTGAATTTCACTTTAGTTCCATAACATTTTGTTCAATTTCGTATATCAAAATAATCTTAACTCTATTCTACAATAACATGGTGGTTGGATTATAACATCATGGAAAATTATCTTAAATGTCTTGATAACTTCTTTCTAAAATAGGGAAACTAAAAATGTCAATCATAGTGTTGGTATGGGATAGTGTTAAAAAACATATATCATTGAAGGATGTCAAAATATAATATCACAAGGGATTATATAACCTTATAATTAATAATTATGTATCGAGAATTCACACTATGTAAAATATTCATAAATATTCTCCTTCCTCAGGGTCTTCAGTACAATTTTCATGTGATTTTCAATCTCTTACTCAAATATTTAATATATAAGAATATCATCTATAAAGTCAATGACAAATCATTATATGTAATACATAATGGATTTACTCATTAAATCGATGAATATATTAAGGGAACTAGTAAAACCAAATGGCATCACTAAAAATTCATAGTGTTCATACCGCAAATGGAATGATCTCCATGGTATATCCTCCTTCTCAATCCTCAATTAATGATATATAAAATGAAGGAAAATCATAGAAAGTTAATTATCCCCATGTAGATAATAAAAAAAGAATTAATTGTTTTTTCATGATAGTGATTTTGTTATGTTCATTATAATCTATGTAGAGTCATATTGATCCAAATTTCATTTTATCTAATGGAAATGATGAACAACATTTTTTCCCACATGGATGAATGGATCAACTCTAACTATTATCATGGAATTTCATCTACAATTCCTACAAATTAATTAACTCCATTCAACATATTGTATTTCTTGTCGTTATGGATCCATGTTTGTGTTCAATGGATAACTCAACATTATTATTCGGTGGAAGACTAAGTAATTCATATAGATAGACATAAAAAATCCATATAGTATATATATCATTGAAGTAGATTTTCTCTAAAACCATTTGAGTTAGAAAAACACTTTGATTAGAAATAAAGCCCAAAAAATGTATTTTATTTCCTTCATAATTTCTTATTTATCATCACACTGGTAGAAAATAATAGCTTGGTTTAGAATATAAATCATGAAATCCCATCTAAAAAAATTATTCTATTTTTGTGATGAAATACAATCCATAACTAGGATAATGTTAAACTCTTCAAAATTAGGAATAAAAAATATTTTTAGGAAGCATGTTACCACAAAATTAAACTGGGGAAGAAGAATAAACATTATATTCAATTATCACACCTTTAGTGGGTTTTAATGAAAAATCATCATCTAATCACTATGGTGGTATAGTGATTCACTTTGTAAATTTATTGGACATAAATAAATGTGTTAATACAAACAAAAATAATATATTTGGAGTTTTAGATTTTATGGTTAGTTTACCTATCGCCATGTCTTTATAATACCGGTCAATTGAAATAATGGATATTTGAGATTTTCTATTGTATACTAGGTAAAATGGTTTTTTCGATCATTATCATTAACTATTAGATTTTGGAACTGGCTATCATTATCATCAAACTATTTTCATTTACAACATTGTATTATGGTTGGTAAATTATATAGTGATTTCCCACTATTTACATCATTAGCTAACTTCTTCCCATTATGTCATTATTCAATTTCATGATGACATTCATTTTGAAAAATGAAAATTTTATGACTTCCTTTTAGATGCATTCCATGATGTTTCCTTCTGAGTGTTGAACGTAAATAAACTATCATCTAATGCCATATATTTAGTTTATAATTTTCTTTTAATTTTAACATACATTTACTATCAAAACCACAATAATAATCTATATATTCGAGCTCTATATCCACCTTAATTGAGAATTGAATGATTACTTCAAATCTATTGAAGACCCTTATTAAGAAAACCCTTTGTAGTCTTGTTTTTTAGCTACCATTGAATAAATTTACAGTACATACTATTAAGAGGATAATACCATAAATGTACCTCTTATGTCTTTTAAAAGTTCCCCTAAATGTAATAATAAATTCGATATCATTTTTATTATTCTCAATAAATTCATTCACAATTCATGGTAATAGTGTCTAAGGAAATTAATTACAAAAAAATAATTTATTTAACACGTCACAATTTATGTAGAGAATTTGATTTTGTATCCTATTGTTCTTGAAATGGAACCAATATTGATCAGCTTCACCGTACAAATGATAAAAATTGGAACATCTTAATTATGTTCTGAACACGATAGAATAGAAAATTTTCTTTTCATTTATATTGATCCATTTATAAACAACTATTTGACCAACATAACAATATAAAGAAGTATATAATTTCTTTATAGAGGACTCGACAGAAAACTGCTCCATCCATTTTTAGTTTATAATATCTTCCTAAATCATAACATGAGAACGTTTTATGAGTATAAAAATATAATTTTTGATTCTAGATTTAATATGATTCGTTTTATTATTAGTAAAAAGAATAAAATTTCATTCAAATTTTCATTATCATGATTTCTCTAGGATCCATCCATTAACTAAAACCAAAAACTGTAGTGTGAGATATACCAATCATACTCAAAAACTAAATAATAATGAAAAAAATTATAGGATTTCATAACCTTGTCAAATTATTCAAAAAAATATATTTATAATACAGGGAATTCAGGATATGTACTACAACATTAGGACATAATCATATACCTATACTTATAAATGGGTTTCTCAAAAAAGTTTTCTCATCCATGTTTCCAATAACTAAAAAACCATTCTCTGAAACGAATGACAATGATACTGAAATATT
Organism: Viscum album; assembly: GCA_963277665.1. Taxonomy (NCBI): domain Eukaryota; kingdom Viridiplantae; phylum Streptophyta; class Magnoliopsida; order Santalales; family Viscaceae; genus Viscum; species Viscum album. The sequence continues at coordinate 159,149,673 of OY728138.1, forward strand.
ATACATAGATAAAAAATCATATTAGAGGAATATTTATTTTATAAGATAATGATCCACAAAATATTAGTATAGGCATAGTGCCTCTTGAAACATGGACACAAAAAACGAATTCATAAAATCATTACATCCTCTCCCACTTAGTTCTACATTACCTGTTACCTTATTTGACATACCATACATAGTTTCTATTTTAATAATCATGGAACAAGAGTTATAATAAAGGGTGACATAATATTCGTAGTAAGGGTAAACAATAGAGATATCAATGACCACTTTAGAGTAAAATTAATATAAGAACATGATAATATGGACATAACAATTTAAAATCATATGTTACATATCATAAATAATAATCTTGAGTCATTGAATACAAAATTATTGTTCATAAGACATGAATAATAAAGGAATCAATGAAAAAATTCCAAAAAAACATAAAATTTTCATAATTAAAGGAATAGTTGAATATAAATATGTTAATAAAATCATTTCCTTATTTTTCAGGTAACATTTATAAGTCTATCATAGTTAATTTGGTTAACTCTCCAAACCCGCATAGATGTCATGTTTTTATCCCAAGAATGTCATATGGTTTGCATTAACTCTCTAAACCATTATGGTCTTCATGGTTCACTCACGTGACTACCATAGTGGAAAAATCCATTTACCAAACCTGGTGTATTAACCATTTTAGTCTTATATATCTCATTAGATATCAATAATAACTGAATTCATTAGAGGGAGAGCTTGATCCCACTCATTCATTATTATAGCGGTCCAATTATTCATGGTTGTAATATAGCAACAATCCTTATTTATAATGTAATCATAAACCTTTTTTATAATGTTACCACCATCACAAATTGAAAATCATATGTATACATTCAACAAGATCATAAAACATTCATCAAATCAAAATCCAAGAAAATAAATTATTTAATAAACATTTATTTATATTATAATCCATGGAAAATAAATTGGATTTATAAACATTACCTAATATTATTATACTATAACCAATGGAAAAGTAATGGGTTTCATATAAATCCATTCATAATAAATAAAATTCATATATATATAAATGTTATGGTATCCATATACCATATCCATAGTAAATCATAACATAAAATGAGGGTTTTTTTCAATGACAGACAAAATTACAAATAAAATATCAAGAAATACCTTCTTGTAGAAAATAACCATTCCACATTGAAGTCATACCATTAAAATCAAAAATTTAATAAAAATATATTGGGAAAACATTTTATTTGAATATAACCATCTAATAAAATAATGTACACTTCAATGCATTGAGTAGCCATGTTGGTGGGAAATTGCATTGATTCCATCTAAGATAAATAATAAAAATTCCATTTTTACTTTTTAAAAATAACTCATTCATAAAATGAAATGAAGACTCATATTTAAAAAAAATATTAAAAATAAGACAAGGAATAAAATGAAATTATAAATTATAGTTAATTAATGAAAATATTTTTGAATTTTTTTTGATAACACTAATATTGGATGAACTATTCATTTTATCAAAGAGATAAATAAAGTAAATATTTTTAAAAAATTAAATATCAAGAGTACTATGGGTGGGTAAAATAAAATTAAAACATTTATATTAATTAAATAAATGATTAAAATATTATATTTAGTATCTTGATAGTTATATCATAATATTTAGTCATTAGAACATAAAATTATTCAATCACAATGCATAATGAGAATATAACAAAATACCCTAAAAACATTGAGAAATTGGAATCATAATTCCCATTAAATATATTTTTATAGATTGGCGTTTAACTCCCCATAAACATAGTAATAATAAAATTAATTTAAATTTATGTTTAGTATGTACACCATATAATAGAATGTGGGGTATAAGTCACGTGTCCCACATGACTGAAAAGTGAGACGAAAATCCCTTACCAGAGGTTTGATATCCTTCAAATATGTTAGAACATATTTTATAATAATCAAAAAATATTTATAAATCTATAAAAGTGCCATTATAATATATATCATACAAAAGGGGATTTATTTGAAATATTTTATCACCCGTTTGAAACACTACATTATTAAAATCACTATTCTGGGTGATATCTACTTCATTTTTATGTATATTCTATTTCAGTAGTTTTCATCCTTATATATAAATAATGGTTCAATAATATATATAATTTTTATCATGATATAAATATTTTATATATTATTTATGTAGTTTTTTTATTCATTCATTAAATATTAAGATATAAAAATGAATTGCTTCATTTATGGAGACAACAGGTCGTACGTACACATGAATGTTGTTTTTTATTTTTTGATGTATGTATATAATGAAATGTAAATAATAAATCACTTTTATGGATCAATTTATATTTCATATATATATATATAAAATATTCCATGAATATATCATTATTACCCTCCATGTTAAACATAAATAGAAAAAAATACACCAACTTGTGGATGTGGTAGACCTCCCATATGCACGATCACCATTATATTTTTAAAATGGACACCATTTAAAGTAGGTAGATAAAATATTATGATTAAAAAAAGTTTATTTTTGTCATAATTTATATATATAAATAGTAAACCAATCATAATTACCATCAATAAAATATGGTGATGATATTTTGTAATATCTCGTTAAATTGATTAGGTAAGTTTTTCCCTATATCTATGTTGTATATTTGTTTAAAGATGTTATAGGTAGTTTATTTGATTTTATGAATGGTGTGAATCATGTAAATATCATATAACTGAGTTACACACTGTGTAATACTAGTTGTGTACAAATCGTGAAATGGGAGATCATGTTGTGAACTGGTATACATAGTGAATGGTGGTTAAACGTCATGTAGAGTTTAGATGGGAGTCTTATAATCTGAGTTGATGGGTTCTACCGTGTACTTATCTAGATATCCCTAAATGATGTGACCAAGGGATCCATGTCATGACCTGATCCATGCTCGGGCTTATGTCATGTGTTCAGTGGTTTATCTCTATCATTTCTTTCCACGCTCAGTTGCTCTGGACCATAGACTCTTTCTAGGAAATTTTCAGAGGCACCACTCCACCTAGATCGATCTGATAGGATTTGGTTATTTGTTTCATTTGTGGTGTGCCAATCTGGGTAATTGTACTTTCTATTCCTTCATCGTGATTGATCGTGCTATCACCCTATCCATGGGGTATTTGATCTATTGTACTATTAAGGAAATTTATTCTTAGTTTATTCTCAATCTTTTGTGAGATCTCGTTTTAGAGGCCATTTACTTCTTTGTCCATGGTGCAGTGGAATTTGTCCTAGTGGTATATCCATTTTCTCTCATCCTCTAACCTCTTGTGTTTATATTTTGATAAATGATGATTTTTTTTATTCTTGTATGTTCTTTGACATTATTTTGTTAAATTGTTGGTCGTTTCTAATACATGTGTCTGCGACCAGGGTTTTGAGTTAGGTGGTTCCGTCTCTATCCTATATTGATAATATTGATTGTTCTTTCATTATAAATAGATTTATAAATGGAATTATCATGATTTTTTTTTGTCAGATGAAATGAGTTTTCAATGTGAAAAGGGATAACCTAGGATTCTAATAATTGGAATGCAAATGGGTATTTCAAAGCATTGAAATGATTCTGCAATATTTGCACATGGGTTTCCATGGTTATATATGTGAAAGTTTTATCGTGAGGCCACATCATTATTTTTTATTATCAAGGGGTTTGCCTTTGGTATTTCCTCCTTTTCCTAGGATCATTATTCAAGGGGACCGATATTGACATTTTTTGGAGTTTACAGTTGGGTATTCCTCTACTATCTATGAAAATTTGTCTAGGATCAGTTTTTGTGCACTTTATTGTTGTGGTACTAGTAGTCTATGGTATGAAAATGTAGTATTACATGGTGTTGTGATACCTATTATTCAATTTTATACTACTTAGAATTATGAGTTATAATTCATATGGATGTTTATTCTTCTGAAAAATGATTTGTAAATTTAATTGTGAAACCGCTATAATAGATTTTGTTTAGAACTATGAAATAGAGAAATTTTTACAATGTTTTCTGTAAAACTGCTCTTATACTTATCATTCCATGATTTATTTTCAAATGATCTTACATGATTTTTTATACATATACATTTTATAGATCACCTGGTTGAGATCATAATAATAATGTAATCTAACACATTGTGCACCTTTTTGGAAGCACATAGACCATTGTTTATATTCTTGTATAGTGAAAAGGCAAGGAACTGTACTGAGTTGATGAGGTTCATCTCAACTGGTTGGGTAGATGTTGGTGAGATAGTCGGTGTTCATCTGTACCATCATTTAGAGTGACTATTGTTTTTTAGTCCTTACTATATGACTTGTGTTTTGGAGTTTTAGATACTTTTTTAGTTTTCTTGGTCCACATGTCATCTCATGGTAATGGAATATATATCGTATTCATATTCCAATGTTCCATTTATTTGTACATTTATTCCATGTGTTTGACCGTGTTGGTTGAAATATTTCCCTCTATTGTCTTGTATGATGCTCTGGTGAATCTCTTTATCCTGTGTGTATCAGGAACTCCATTTGTGAATGTAGAGGATCAGGTTGGGTTCCATGTTTGAGGTACCCCTGGATTAAGTCATTATAGTTTTGTATAAGAGGAGGTATGTACTCATGAATCTTTTTCATGAGATGTCCCTAAGAATAGAGAGAGGATTAACAGGAATTGAGATGTATGTTGCGATAAGTTCTTGACCAACTCTTGTCATGATGATACTCATTATTCCATGGGATGTTGGGATATAATTCAATAGTGTTAGTTTTCATTTAAAAAATATTAATTTTTTATTCTGGGTTTTCTAGTTCGGACCAATATTTGAATTATTGTCTAATTGTTATTTTGATTCGGTGTGCAATAGTGTGCCTCTTAGACGTCTCCCATGAGTTCTTTAGGAGAATGAAGTCGATGATACTCAAGGGAACCCACTTATAGGAAAAAACATCATTGAGATTATCATATGGGAAACCATTATATCGACCAGTATGTTCCTAAAGTACATAACAGAGTGGTTCAAGTACAATCGGTAGTTGGAGGAGAGAAATATTGATAATGAGTGTTCTTTAATTAGAATTCATCATCCTACAATGGATTGACTGAACCCCAAGACGTGGATGATTGGAAGGATAATATCAATCAAATTTTCGAATTCTTAGAGATACCTGAGGATACTAGGGTGAAGTGTGCATTATTTATAGATGAGGGTATCAGCAAGTGTTGGTGGGATTCAATGGTCCCATCAGAAAAACAATTGGGCTTAGATTAAAAGTGATTTAAAAACCTATTCTTTCAAAAGTTATTTTCCAGAGTTGCTTATGTGGGATAAGACATTGTAGTTCTTTTTTTTACAGTATGAAGAGCATTCAGTTTTAGCATATATCCTCCAGTTTACTTAGATTGTCCATTTTTTACTGTACATCGTAATGAATGACAAGATGAAATCGTAGAAGTGACTGTAAGGATTTTGACCAGATATCAGATAACATATGTCTATGTGGAAGCTTTCTACCTTTGTGGAGAATGTAGATAGATCCACGTAGGCAGAAATAAATATGGAAGGAATGGTTGGATTTTATACCTCTTATATTCCATTGGTTGGTAGCTTCTATGGCGTACATGGGTTGTGGAGGAAGTGGTCAGGCGTAGAGTGACATGTGCTTAACATAAATTGATATTACATATTTTTAGTTTAATATAGAGTAAATTATAAAAATACATTCCCAACGACCATAATAGTTTAGTGTCTTTTGAGTCAAGGATACGAAATATTCTATCCACATAAATGATATTTAACATCTCTTATAAAGATCACCATCTTTTGTATTTCAACCTTAAATCATTCATCATAACCTAGAGAAAGGAAACATAATAAAGGGTGTGAATAGATTCTTAGGAATGGTAAAAAAGGGATAAATGTAATAATAAACATGAACATAGTATCTTTATAACAAAATCGTAACATTAGGAGATCATTTCTTAAATATCAACAGTTATAAAAATGTGTTATGGGAAAAAGTATAACAAATCATAAGACATGAATCATAATGAAATAAACATCACTATACCTAAAAAATTTACTAAGGAATAAGGCATTGGATTTGTAGAATACATATAAAACTATAAACTTTTATGTCAAGGATATCTACCAATACCTTTATATTATTTTAGGCTTGGTCTATAACTCGTGTACCAACTACGGGCATAGGCTTGAAAATAGTGTACCCACAATCTTTTAAACTTGGGCCAAAATCCATGTACAATATTTTTTTAGGCATGGTCTACAACCCATTTACCCTCTTCCATTTAGTATTTTTCTACAACCCATATACCTTCTTGATTTCATACATGGGCTACAACCCATGTACCCTCTTTCTTTTCGTCTTGGGATATAACCCATGTAACATCTTATTTCCAAGCATGGGATACAACCTATGTACCATCTTTCTTTTAGGTTTGGGATACAACCCATGTACTTTATTGTTTTTAGGCTTGGGATACTACCTGTGAACCCTCTTTCATTTAGTATTGGGCTACAACCTGTAAATCCTATTTCATCAGGCAAGGGATATAACCCATACACCGTATTTATTTTTGGGATTGGAATTCAACCCATGTACCCTTGGAGATCATAAAAAAAGTATAATTACCTACTGCATTAAAGAGAGACATGGGTCCCACCAATATCATAGTAAAAGCATTCATACATCTTCCACAAGATAATAAAACATTCATAACATCCTCCCCCATAGAAGATATATGTCTTATAATCATCAAATCATAACCCATAAAATTAATTGTGTATCAATAACATTTCATCCCATCAATCCTATGGAAAATATATAGGTTTCATAACCATTTCATCGAAGCTTATCTTGTGAAGGAGAAACATTTTTCATAAACATATAGCCCTTGAATGGGAAAAAAGATCCATAAAGTCCATGACATTAAGCATGGCCCATTTATTGTACATATATTAAGTAAACCATTCGATAATTTACAAAAATAATGAATGATTTAAATCAATGGTTTTCATCTTAAATGGAAAATTGTTTTGATATATCGTTCTAAATATTTTATTGATGAAAATATATTTTCATGTTTAAAAATGATTTTTAATACATAAAACCAATTAAATATATTTCATCCCTAAAATAACATGATAACATATAAAAAATACCTGATGAAATTTGAAAAAAAAAATCCATGAAAATTCCATTTAAAAAAACTCTTAAATATTATTCCGTTAAAATTCATAAGGAATATTCAATGTAAGGATAGTGTAACATCCCAGGTAATTGTTGAATAATAATAATTTCATATTTATTAATATTTTTGAAATAATTTTTAGTTTTACTTTAAAAGGGTTGCTATGTTTGATAGCGTAACCGAAACGCAACAATGGGTTTCTTTGAAATTTTATGTGGCACACTAATAATATAATATTATTATTTTAAATGGTAGTTAACTCCTAGCCATTGTATTGGAGGGAATAAACAAAACTAGCTAAAATGTGAATATAAAATATTGTTAAATGTATTTACATTATCCAATAAAAAGTTAGAGTCTTAAAATGTGAATGAATCTAATTTTAAGCATAGTTTACATTAAAAGGACGATTTATCGCCTTTTAATGGAGAACCCTTTTTAAATGTAGTATTGGTCACTTTAATACATTATATATGAACAAATAAAATCCTTATTTTTAATGGGGACATCAAAATTTACTTTGTGTAAATTTTTGGAATATTTCTCATAAAGTTCATTTTTAATGTATAGTGAAAAATATTGTATTTTAATTTAAAAGTTCATTTTAATATAATTTATTTTTATGGTAATACTATCTTTTTAATTGGTTTTAAAGTAAAATTAAAATATATTTTTACTATTTAATCTAATTTTGGTCATTGTAATTGATTTTTCTTTGAAATTGGACATAAACAAGTATCGATCTTTAGATAGTTATTGTTTCTTAAAAACACGCTATTTGCTTTGATAATGGGAATTAATTTTAAAATTCATAAATTCCACATCTATGTTTGAATTTATAAAAATATACATAATTTATGAATTCAGAATATCATATATATCTTAGGCTGAATTTTTTGTCTTTTTCTGAAAAACATTAATTTTTTAAGAATAGTGGAACCACTTAGTGGTAGTTAAAAAACTGACTTTTTAATTTAAATGAAATTTTACCACTTCGGTGAATTAAATTTCAATAATTATAAATACATGGTTGTTATGAAAAATTAAAATTTGGTCCATTCAGAAGAAAATAATTTTTGGTGAATGGTGACTTTTGACATTTATTTACCGCGTTTAAAAGATAAATAGGGTAATTCAAGGTTAAAAGAATATTATAATTTTTAAAAATTACCATAAAACATTTCCTAACCTTATTGGATGAGTATTGTCCGACCATAAGAATCCTTGGGTTGATTTTGGGACCCCATGGAGCCACTTATTAAAGATAATGACACATTAGATTAATTAATTTAATGTAAAATCAAAATTGACATTAACAAAAATCTTTTAGTAATTTATTTTTATATGGTGTTATGTAAATTATATTTTCTAGTATAAATATAAATTTGAAAGATAAAAATATTTCTTACATCATGGTATTTTTTTGATAATTTTTAGACATCAAATGAATTATATTATTTATGACACAATAATGATGTTGTGTTTACCTCATTAAAAATGATTTAAATAAATAAGATTATAAAGACTAAAATAATATCCAAAACCTATCCAATTACTACTGGATGATTTTATTTCTAATATGAGTCCTATTATATTCGACGTTAATTTGTTTTTGACCTTTTGAAACTGAATAAAAGATTATAATAAAATAATGTTTTCACACGTTCCTAAAGAGCCCCTCTTCTCCCTTATAAAAGGAGACCACTTCTAACTAATTCCATACACATCCCAAGCCTTTTGGCTAGTCCAAAACCTGCCCGATTGATCTCCCCACATTCCCCTCCTCCTCTTAGATGCCTTAATATAGGTATAAGGCACTTGAATAAGTATTTTGGTTCAAACCAAAGGGATTTACCAAAATTAAAGGTAACCGCTTCTCTTAAATTGTTTTCTTTTATTTTACTTCTCCAACCCCTAAAATCTTTTTATTCCTTTAATTTGTAAAAAATCCAGTATCCTCAATAAACTAGTATGTTCTTATGAGAAATTTTAGAACTACACTCACACACACCTCCATCTAATGGATGAAGAACATAATGTTTCTGTGGATGGGAAACTAACACCTCACGAAACGAAAATTGTTCAATTACATCTTACCGCCTCTCATGGTGGCCATTATTATGGAAAAATATTTATATAAGATATATATTATGTTTATGATTTAATTATTCTTCTTTTCATCACAATTATATCAAGAATTTATTGCTTCCATAGTGGATAAATACGATAATCTCATTTGAGGTAGTGCGGACTACCGCCCCCTTAAAGTGATTTTACTCGTTAATGCTTTATGTGGGATGTATAAATGATATATTTAATTATATTGTATATTATATTATACTATAATTATAATATAACTATGTTTCATTGTGTTTTAATTTCAATAAAATAAGAAATAGAAATGAAACTACTGTTCATGCGTACATACGGCTTACCGTCTCCATGAACGGTGCATTTCATTTCTACCTCCAAATGTTATGTATTATTATAAATTAATGTATATAATAGATATATATGATATATATGATATATAAATAATTAATATCATTCTCGATATAATGGAATATTGACCACATGGAAAACATGTAAATATAAGGTGTTCATTGTTGACTCAAGTAACAAATATCGACAAAATGAACATTATTAATATAAAAAATTACATAATGTTTATAACATGGTAATAATTTATATAAAAGGAATAATATACTTGAAAAAAGTTCTTAAGAAAGTAAAAACAATCATTAGTTTATTATTCAGGAGATTAAAGAATGATCGAGTCAAGTCGGACACGAGGTAAGGGATTTTTTTATCACACTTTTTATTCTTTGAGATTTACATTGTTCACCAATTATTCATTGCATGTGGTGTATCATGTACTGTAATTTGATATATATTATCATGATTCTAATTATATTCTTGGTATTCTGTGATTCATTTGGTGGTTATTAAATTTTTCTTCATACGACTCAGTTGATTACAACGTGGTAAAGGGTTTCGTCACAATTTTTTTCTCGTGAGATTCATGCTATATTTTCCACTATTTCTTTTTGTGTGGTTTATATACTGCCCATGATTTTACTCTTTATGTAATATAATTTCATTAATTATTATTTACATATTCATTGTATGATCCTTCTTTCATGTGGTGTATGTTTTGTAAATTACCAAATCGGAAAGGGAACCATTCACCCTCCACTTTATAAAAGACTTATTTTTTGTAATGTCATTTAATTTACATCTTATTATGTTGGGATAAGTTCTCCTATATCCTTATTGATGTAAAAATTATATCCAACTGATGAGATTCCCTTTTTTATCTCATCAGCTCATTTTCTGAATTTTAATGTGACTTCGTTAGGCTATCAAATTTTTACAAGGGAACCTCTTAACCCAATTTCAACTCATCAGGTTCAACTTGTACTTCTTGAATATGTAATCCTATGAATTTGTGTGAATGAAATATGATTTTTTTGCACTTAATATCCACTTATACTGGGTGTATTTATGTTTTTCAAACATAATTATGTGATTTATTTATCCTTAATTTAAGGATACCATCTTGATTAGTGATTTTATCAAAATTTAAATTTCTATTGAGACTTCATTGTTATAATGAACAAATTCACTCTTATATGGTGTATATACTGCCCTTTGAAATATTATATCATGAATCCCTTTATTCTCCTTATATTATAATTTTCTGATCAAAATTTATTCTTCAATTATTTGTATTCAAGCGTCTCTCTTTTTGATTAAAACTCCTTAAATAAAATATCATTTTAAATGTTTTAAATATTTATTCTTCTAATTATTTCTCATTAATGTACATGTTTTAAAAATGGGTTTTAGGATTTATTTACATGGAAATTAATGTTTTCAAATTATAATTCATTTAAAATCATCAATGTTGAATGGGACACTTTGATTAGTAAAACTCTTTTTAAATGGTTTTGAAAATGATTTGATAAAAAAAATTTATTTCAATATATTGATTTGATATATTAGAATGTGGAAATGCTATAATTCCTTTATACATGTGGAATATGTTATGATAATCATATGTTTATTGGTTATTGTTAATGTATATGAGTGGTTTCATGATAAACCTAGGGCGGGTGAGCCCGAGATACCTCTCCAATGCATTGGGTAACATGACGGAGGTAAACGTGATCTTTCTCCTAAGAGATTTAGGAAATATACCATGATGGGTATTCCAAGTGTAACTCCCTAGGTAGTTGTGATAGCTACAATGTAATTTGGATATGGATTCCATAAGTAACCTTTATGATTTATTATTTGTGTGTGTTATTCATAAATATTATGATTTCATAAGGTATGTTATGATTGAAAAGTATGATTTCATTGATTTGTATTTATTAATGCGCTAATGTTTTCCTTACCAATTTTATAACCCTTACAGAACTTTTTATGCTCATACCCAGTTTTTGAAATGTTTTACATAGGAATTAATGATGAATAGGGTCATGGATGGGATCAAGGAAAAGTCAAGTTGTCTAAAACATTGAACTAGACATGACTCTTTTTTTCAAGAGTTTTTATCTTATGACAAATTGGATACTGAGTAGTAGTGTCTACTTATAATATTCAAGTTGTTATGTAATAGTTATGGCCTAATTATCTAAAACTCTAAACCTTAAAAGATCCTAAATGTGAGTTATTCATTTAATTCAATATTATGTAATGTTATAAGGTCAGGTCCTTATAGTTTCTATTAGTGGTCAGTTTAGACAACTTTATGGATTAGGGATTTTCGTTACACATATGGTTAGTCCCAATCTATTATTTCCGTTAAATCCTTGTTTTATAACTTTTTTAGATCAAGGATAGTTAGTAACAAATGGAAGTAGGAGGATCTCAAACAACATTCCAATCTCTTCATGATGAAATGATTGCAATAAGTATTGCAATGTCAAGTTCAGATGATTGTGAAACGTTTTCTAGCATACAACTCACTTGCAAGCAGTTTTTTGAGATATCAAACACCTCCACTATACCTGGTTATCATCGTGGATAATGGGGTTTATTTAGAAGAATCCTATTTTCACAATATACTCATATTTTCAAGAATGGTAAATATTATCAAGTCATTTTTAAATATTTTACATTATCACAAGACATTGAAGCATATTATGATTTGAAAAAAGGTGATGAAGAAGGAGACCCTTGCGCAACCTATTTATATTTTATTTTAAAATATTGTCTCTCAGCACATACTTATGGTATTTTAAAAGGACCGTTAATTCGATTGTTTCAACTCAAATTCGGTTCGACTATTTTATAGATCTAATGTTTTATCAGATGTTTTGAAATTTTATGTCATACATGATTATTTTCAACAACTGTTTTTCTATGAACACCCATATGACCCATGTTGTACAAGGTGTATTTGGATGGAGCAAGAAAATGATTTTTAAGGATCTCTAAATCATTGTTGCAATGCATGGACCTTATACCTACGTGAACAAGATGACAATGAAACCAAATGGACCCTACGATCAAGGTACAATGTTCATCATTTTGGGGGTTGTTTTATTTTATTATATGGTGGTGAAATAAGACTTCAAGAATTAATATATTAAGATCATAATGAATTTGATGAAAATGAGAGGTATAAATAATCATTCGAGGTTAAAACATGTTAGGGTAATTTTCGAGTTTTATAAAAAGGAAAACCCGTAGAATGGGTGACAACCCGTCGCATCTGACAAGGCTGTTGGAATCGAACGCACAATTGAAGGGAGACAAGGGTGCATCACTGACCACTAGACAACATGATGTACCTAGTTTGTATGACTTATTATTTTAGTAAAATTATTTTTTAGAATAAGTATAAGTTGATTTTTCGAAATTATGTTTTATCAAATGGTTATGCTTTGTATAGAAAAAATGATTTAGTCATTAAGTGATAAAGGTTGTGGAGGAAGACGTTCTCTCTTTTGAGGAAACCCTATATGCCTAAGGAAGATAGAATACTGTTAGATTTCAATTGTGGAATAATGGTTGAAATTTTATTTTGGAAGAATCTATGTTTTTATTATGGACACATGATGATTATATTTATTTATGATAATGAATAAAGTATCATGGAGAATATGTGATTAGGTTAATTACATTTCAATATGAGACTTTATGAGTAACTGGTGTTACTCGGAGATAAATGTTTAGATGTATGATAGAAGTCTATGAAGTTAAATAATCATGAGATTTGGGTTACAATCACAGTTTGGATTACATTTGATGAATTTTAGGGACAACTATTTATTGAATGTCCATTTTTGATCTTTGGGATTTGTTAAACATATTTTGGAGATTAAGGGAAGTTTTTTATTATGTAAATGTTTTTCCTTTTGGGGGACTATATAATGTTATACAAAACTTTTTGGTTTTAGTTAATATCTAAATACATGGGATATATATATTTTATCTTTTGTAGATTATGTGATTCTCTCGGAGTTGATTATAGAACTCTTAATGTGAAAAAAATTATTCCTGAATACTCATCGTTTGGAGAAAATATGAGTTTGTGTTAGAAATCATGTAAAAGATGAATGTCTACAAGACCATTAAGTATATTTCCTTATTTTTTGGGTTAGTATCATAAATAAATTCTTAAAATAACTAACTTTAAACAAAAACCATATCCGTTAACTTTTCCGATCGAGGAATCTAATATTCTTTAACCCATCACAAGTTTGTATTTTTTTGGTGGTTAACATTCCCCTAAACCTGTTTTATTTCACTCTCCATCAGAACATGATGGTTTTTTTTCTCCTACAAATCCATGTTTTCATGGAATCCTAATATCTTTTGTCTTGGGTAACCTTTTTAATTCTCTTTCCTTATTTTAATGTGATAGTCTATTGACTCGTTTTTTAATGTGGGGCTTTCAAGGAAGTTCTTGAGCACAATTTTAAACTTGCGAGGACGCAATTCCCAAAAGGGGGGAAGGATGTAACATCCCAGGTAAATTAAGAATAATACAAATTTTGTATTTATTAATATTTGGGAATTAAATAGTAATTTTAATTTAAAATGGTTTCTATGTTCGATAGGGTAACTAATACACAACAACGGGTTTCATTGAAATATTATGTGGCACAATAATAATATATTATTATTTTTTTAAATGGTAGTTAACTCCAATACATTGTTTTGACAGGAATGAACAAAACTAGCTACAATATGATTATAAAATATTGTTAAATGTATTTATATTGTCCAATAAAATGTTAGAGGCTTAAAATATGAATGAAACTGATTTTAAGAATAATTTACATTAAAAGGTGGATTTATCGCCTTTTAATGGGGAACCATTTATATATCTAGTTTTGGTCACATTAATACATTCTATATGTACAAATAAAATCCGTCTTTAGAATGGGGACATCAAAATTTACTTTGTGTAAATTTTTATAATTTTTTCGATAAAGTACATTTTTTTTATGAATAGTGAAAAAATATTATATTTTAATTAAAAAGTGCCTTTTAATCTAATTTATTTATATGGTTATATTATCTTTTCAATTGGTTTAAAAGTGAAATTTAAATATATTTTTACCATTTATTAAAAATTTTGTCATTGGAATTAATTTCACTTTGAAATTTGACATAAACAAGTATCAATCTTTTGGGAATTATTGTTTCATAAAAACACGCAATTTGTTTTGATAACAGAAATTAATTTGAAAGCTAATTAATGCCCATTATATGTTTTCAATTTGGAAAAATATACATCATTTTAAAATTTGGAATATCAAATATATCATAGGCTGAGTTTTTTGTATTTTTCTGAAGAAGTTCAATTTTTGATGAATAGTGAAACCACTTAGTGGTAGTTAAAAAAACTGTCTTTTTCATTTAAATGAAATTTTTCCACTTCTGTGAATTGAATTTCAAAAATAAACATACATGGTTGTTATCAAGAAATAAAATTTTTTTCATTAAGATGAAAATAATTTTTTCTGAATAGTAACTTTTGACTTTTATTTACCGCGGTTAATGGTAAATATGGCAATTCATGGTTAAAAAATATTATAATAATTCAAAATGACTTTAACAATTGTACTAACCTTATTGGATGAGTAGTGGTGGACCATGGGAATCCTTGCGTAGTTTATGGGACCCCATTGAGCCACTTATGAATGAAAATGACATTTTAGATTAATTAATTTAATGTAAAGACAAAATTTACATTAACAGAAATATTTTAGTAATTAATTTTTATATGGTATTATATATATTATATTTTTGACGATCAATATTCATTGGAAAGACAAAAATATTTCCTACATTATGGTATTTCTTATATAATTTTTAGACATCATATGAATAAAATTATTTATGACACAATAATTATGAAATGTTTATAACATTAATAAATGATTTAAATAAATAAGAATATAATGACTAAAATATTATCCAAAACTAGTCCAATTCTAATTGGATGATTTTATTTAGAATACGATTCATCTTATATTTGACTTTAATTTTTTCTGGACCTCATTAAACTGAATATAAGTTTATAATAAAATAATTTTTTCACACTTTCATAATGATCCCCTCTTCTCCCTTATAAAAGGAGTCCACTTATAAGTAATTATACACACATATAAATCCTTTTGGATCACAAAAATATGTCCAATTAATCTCCGTCAATCTCCCTCCTCCTCCTAGATTCTTTAATGTAGGCAGAAGGCACTTCATGAAGTCCTTTGGTTCAAACCAAAAGGAGTTACCCAAATTAGAGATAACAATTTCTCTTAAATTGTTTTCTTTTATTTTACTTCTCCAACCCCTAAACTCTTTTTATTCCTCTATTTTGTATCAACACCAGTATCCTCAATATACTAGGATGTTGTTATGAGAAATATTCAAACTACACTCACACACACCTCCATCTAATGGATAAGGAACATATTGTTTCTGTGGATGGAAAACTAACACCTCACGAAACGTTGATTGTTCAATTACATCTTACCACCTCTCATAGTGGCCATTATGATGGAACAATATTTATATATGATATATATTATTTATATTATTTACTTATTCTTCTTTAATTCCCTATTATATCAAGATTTTATGGTTTCCATAGTGGGTAAATACGATAATCTCATTTGAGGATGTGCGGACTATAGCCCCCTTAAAGTGATGTGACTCATTAATGACATATGTGGGATGTATAAAGGATAGAGTTATTGATATTATATATGATATTATACTTGAAGTATAATATTCCTATGTATAATTATGTTTTAATTCCATTAAAATAAGAAATAGAAATGAATGTAGCGTTCATGCGTATGTACGGCTTACCGTCTCCAAGAACGGTGCATTTCATTTCTTACCTCCAAATGTTATGTTCTATTACAAATACATGTATATACTGGATATATATGATATATATGATATCTAAATCATGAATATCATTCTGGATATAGTGGAATATTGACCACATGGACAACTTGTAAATATTCGGTGTTCATTTTTGACTCATGTACCAAATATCGACAAAATGAATGTTATTAACATAAATGATAATGTAATGTTTATAACATTGAAATAAGTTATATATAAGGAATGATAATCTTTAAAAAGGTTCTTAATCTAGTAGAAATTAACTTTAGTTTATTATTCCAGAGATTAACGAACGATCGAGTCAAGTCGGACACAAGGTATGTGATTCTCTTATATCACTTTTAATTCCGTGAGATTTACATTGATCGCAACTTATTCATTGCATGTGGTGTATTGTGTACTCCAATTTGATATATATTATCATGATTCTAATTATCTTCATGGTATTATAGGATTCATTTGGTGGTTATAAACATTATTTTCATACGACTCTGTTGATTACAACGTGGTAAAGGGTTTCGTCTCACGTTTTATTCTCGTGAGATTTATGCTATATTTGCCACTATTTCCTTTTGTGAGGTAAATGTACTAACCATGATTGGACTATTTATTTAATATACATTCATTTATGAGTATTTACATATTCATTGTATGATCCTTCTTTCATGTGGCATATGTTTTGAAAATTACCAAATCGGTAAGGGAACCATTCACCCTCCACTTTATAAAGGACTTCTTTTTTTTATGTCTTATAATTTACATCTTATTATGTTGGTATATGTTATTATATATCCTTATTGATGTAAAATTTATATCCAACTGATGAGATTTCATTTTTTATCTCATAAATTAATTTTCTGAATTTTAAAGTGACACTGTTAGGCTGTATATTTTTTACAAGGAAATCTCTTAACCCAATTTCAATTCTCCGGGTTCAACATGTACTTCTTGAATATGTCATCCTATGAATATGTGTTACTGACCTATGATTGTTTTAAAAATAATATCCACTTATATTGGGTGTATTTATATTTTTCACACATAATTATGTGATTGATTTATCCTTAATTTAAGGATACCGTCTTTATAAGGGATTTTATCTCAATTTTCATTTCCATTGAGACTTCATTGTTGTTATGCACCAATTCACTCTTATATGCTGTATATACGGTCCTTTTAAATATTATATCATGAATAAATTTATTCTCATGAATTTATAATGTTCTGATTGAAATTTATTCTTAAATTATTTGTATTCAATAGTCTCTCTTTTTGTGAAAAACTCTTTAACTAAAATATCATTATAAATGTTTTAAAGATTTATTCATCTAAATATTTCTCATCAATGTATATGTTTTTAAAATGTGTTTTAGGATTTATTTATATAGTCATTAATGTTTTCAAATGATAATTCATTTAAAACCTTCAAATTGGTATGGGACACTTTGATTGAAAAATCTCTTTTTAAATGGTTTTGAAAATGATTTGATAAAACATTGTTTGTTTCAATATCATGATTAGATATATTGTATATTGGAGATGTTATATTTCCTTCATACATGTGTCATATGTTATGAATATGTTATGGTTATTGGTCATTGTTTATGTATATGGGTGGTTCCATGATAAACTTATGGTGGTTGTGCCCGAGATAGCTCTTCAATGCATTGGGTAACATAACAGAGGTAAATGTGATGTTTCTCCTAAGAGATTTAGGGAATATACCGTGATTGGTATTCCAAGTATGACTCCCTAGGTAGCTGTGATAGCTACAATTTATGTTTGATATGGGTTCCATAAGTAAACATTATGATTTATGATTTGTGGGTGTTATTCATAAATCTTATGATTTTATAAGGTAAGTTATGATTGAAAAATATGGTTTCATTGATTTGTATTTATTGATGGGATAATGTTTTCCTTCTTTATTTTATAACTGTAACACCCTAAGATTTTATGAGATATATTATTTTTTTCATATCTTCTGTTGTATGTTACACAAATATTACCTTGCGCTATACGCTACACCATATTAGATTGTAGTATACACAACACTATTCTTGGATCATGTTACACACAATTTCAAGTTTGTATGATAGTAGTTATTCTACGCAACATTGTGTGTATATATATATATATTCAATGTATAAATGAAGTATGGTTGAATTCTGTTATACGAAACAACGAAGGAGTCTTGCACAACATGCAACCCTGACTTGGCGTGCATTACACTCAATCACGGCCTTCCTCGATAGCATGTGTTGTACACAATACCGGGTTTCACCAAACAATGATATATGGTAATAATATTATTATGAACTATCCATTATGAATAGTATCAACTACATTTTTATTTTTATAAAATTATTATTCATCTTACACATTTTCTAGAACATCCTATGAGAAAAAAAATAAATTTTTCGGGTAATATATGTATTATAAAAAAATGCAGTTTTGCCATCTTTTGATTGCGCACCCACATTATATTTAGTTTTTGACATGTTTATAAGTTTAAATTGACAATATAAAATTCTTCTTTGGAATTAGGATATAAAAATTTACTGTGGATAAATTTTTGATATTTTTCTGATAAGTTTCTTATTTTGATGAATAGTAAAAATACGCTAAATTTTAATTAAAAACAAATTTTTACATCAAGATAATTTATATGGTCAAATAATAATATTTAATGTTTTAAATTATAAATAGAATATATTTTTTCCATTTAATATAATTCATGTCATTACCATTAATTTTATATTGAATTCATAGGTAAAAACATTTTAATCTTTGACCATGTTTTATCTTTTAAAACCCTTTTTCTTAACAACGGTATTTCTTTTAAATTAATTACTGAAACTTATGTGTTATTAATTTTGAAAAATGTATTCCATATTTGGATTCAGTGGGTCCAAATTATGTTAATAGTTTTCTTTTATTTTTTTGATATTATGAATAGTAACTATGGCAATTTCTATTTACTACAGTTAATGTAAAATCCGGTAATTATGGGTAAAAAAAAGATTGTAAAATTACCCTAACACTTTCCAATATTCTATTAAATTAATAAAAGTAGACCCATATCACTGAAGGGTCTGAATAGATTCATTTCATGGACCTTTGACCATGAAAATGATGTAATTATTATTAAAACTAAAGAAAGTGACAACATGTCAATCTCTTAAATCATATAGGTATAATAATTTTAATTTAGTGATGCAATTAATTAATCATTAAACATGGATAGTATCTAGAAATATAATAAAATTAACTACATCATGTTTTTTTATTTATAATTTTTAAAGATTAAATAATTATCATCAAAGGTGACAAAATAGTGATGTTGAAATTATTTTATTGATTGAAATATCAAATAAATGGTCTAAAAATATTTAAATAAATATTTTATGATCTATTTAATAAGATCGATGAATTTTCTAGATAAATATGACATGTTATGAATCTATTCATGATTTTATTTTCAACATATCTTGTTTTTGGATTTTATTTAAATTCAAATAAATGAATACTATCAAAATTGACACTATTGTTATTTTATAAAAATAACATAATATAAAATTGATTAAAAATTAAAAAAATATTTAAACATTATAAATTAAAATATATATGGTCTAAAATGTTATAAATTATCCAATTATAGAAGATTCACAACACATATGTAATTATTCATAACAATTTAAAATTTAGAATCTGATTACCACAAATAAAATTAAATAGATTAAATATGGATAAATCAAGTTGATAAGGTTTAAAATAATTATCCAACATGCTTAAATTTTAATGGTTGATGGGATTAAAACAATATATAATCTTATATTAATATATGAGTCATTTTTTGATGTTTTTATGTGGGGTTTTATTTATTATAAATTAATATTTTTGATATTTCCAAAGGTCCCCCTATAGTCCCTTATAAAAGGGTACTCCTCCCTCTCCTCTATACACAACTATGAGCCTTAAAGCTCAGAAAAAACCTGCTCATTTCCCTTATAATATTATATATAAACATACTAGAGGTCCTAGTCATATTCAAAGACCATCTTTAGTGCCCTATGAGGAGGTTAAGAAGAGGCGTGTCAAATAAGAGGTAATATCCTTTAACAAATCATTCCAATTTATTTCCTCTTCTACTTCCTATTCTTTAGTTGTATCATTATAAAGTAATAACGTCAGTATAAATAATATAATTTTATGTTTTTATATATTTGAAACAAAATTAATTCAACTTCTATCCATCCTATGGAAAATGAAATCACCAAGCCTGCGTACGTACGGAATACCATCTCCACACTGTGGTGTAATCTATTTTTTCACCACCACCATACATGGATGTGAATAATGGTGTAAAGAATAACTATGTATAGTTATTATAAAATCATACTGATTTTGAGATATTATATCATCCACTCCAATTCAATTCAATAATTATTGTAATGATATCATCGCTCGTGCGTATGTACGGATTACAGTCTCCACGGCGCGATGAGATTTATTCTCTATGTTAACCACTAAAGAATGATTATAAAGTATATATAATGATTAATAATTAAATGTAAGACATAATAAATAATATATATATATATATATCATATAATTACTTCCATTCAAGTCAATAAGGAAATGAAAACAATGTTCATGCGTACATATGGCCTACCGTCTCCATGAACGGTGTATTTCATTTCATTTATCTATCTATTATATATATATATGTACTGAATATATATGATATATAAATCATGATTTACATTCTGGAAGTATGTAAATAATGATATAAGTAATAATAATATCAAGAACAACAATTCCAAACATATACGATAAATAAAACGATTTTACCCAAAACACCTACTTTATCATGGAATTTACAAAAGAATGGGTAATATAAAGTCATAAGTGAACCATATATGATATCCTAAAAATTAATATGATTCTCTAATAAGTAAATGACATTATTTAAATCATTATACCAGAGGTTCATATACGTATGATGCATATCGGACCTAAGGTAAGAGTTAACTATTCCAATCTCGTTCTTATCTGAGATTGTTTATTCTTAAGTATTTACTGGGGTTATTGTTATCATCCATGTCCATTCTTTCAAAAAAAAAATTCATGTATTTTTAATTTCCTTTATACACATTTTTTACATTTACCACATGTTATGGAAGGAATATTTCTTTTTTTACCATACGATGAACTTGTTGACTTTTCTGATAAAAGTATGAGGAGAATGTTTTTTTAACTTATACAGCATGAAAATATTTTTACGATTTCATAATTGAATATTTTCATGAAGCTTCCTCCACATGATTTCATGATTAATTTTAACAAAATACTTTTCTTTTAATATTTCATTGAATTTTGTGAAAAGAAAATGATTTTGAAGAAGAAAGGATATTTTCCTCATGAATTCATTTCAACTGTTTTTTCAAAACCATTTTCCATCTTAGATGACATTATTTTATATGTGTATGATTCAAGTATAATTTCTATATGATATACAAGGTTTCACATTTATTATGATGAAATGATATCCATTTGTTTTATATGGATTATATTATGATGGGATGATGTTTATGAAACCCATTTTATTCTTTGGATTATGATGAATGGTTTATGTTTATGTTGTGGCACAATTAAGAATGATTTCATTATGAGATGGGTGGGACCTATATCTCCCTCCAATTCATTGGGTAATGATTTATATCTCATGAGATATACATGGCTAAAATGGTAAGATAATCCAGTTCAGTGTTACAGGACTGGAATGAGGAGTGAAATCGATTCAGAAAGGTAATTTGTCCACTAAGATGGTCTTGGAAGCAATGCCTTGGGTACTATAGAAATCATATCATGTGATTAATGGTTTTCCACAATTAAATATTTTATTCCCATGATATTTTATCATGATTTCTGTTCCTTTATGATATATGCCTTACGTACTTCTCATGATTTATGTCTTTGCTCATGATTTTGATGTTTAGATTTTATGTTCAAGTTTTTACATTCAAATGTTTGTGGATTGTTTTATGTTCTCTATGATTACCATTACTAAGAATTTGAGCTCACCCCTGTTATGTTTTCTTATTCCATAGGATATAAAGAATGGTTTTTGGTATGAAAACAAAAGGGGGAGATCTTTATGGAAGATGTTGAAGATCTTTCACCATGATTAGAAGATTATTTTTCTGAGATTCCAAAGACACAAAACTATTACGGTCCTTGTGAGTTTGTTTTTGTTATGTATTAAGTATTCCGAAAAAGTAATTTTATGTACATGTACATCAAGATCGGGTATCTTCAGTTGGTATCAAAGTCAAAGGAGGTAGGAATGTATTAGATCATTGGGAACTCACACATGTGAGTGTTGGATGAATCATGGCTCTCCGCCCAAGGGCTTCATGAGGAAATGTCTGCCACTGGGGATGGTGGTGTGTCCCGCCAAGGGGGTTTATCCACCCATAGAGTGCCCTAATAGGTATCAATTATATTCAATTGGAAGTAATTCTAGACCGCTACATTTGGAATCAGAGGTATGGTTTAGTTACCATTGGAAACTAGGATGCGAAAACTTTAGTGAAATCCCTAGAGATATTTCTATGGTATTTCTAGGGGTGTACCTAAGGTTACATATAAGTATAAATTATAGTCCTAGAATTATGGTAACAATCATAAAATTTTACCTATGATGTTAGATAAGGAAGTTACTCCCCCTTGATTATGATTTTTTCCTCTCACGCTATTCTTTTTCAGTTTTAGAAAATGGCTGGAAATAAGAATATTCATGATAGTGTAGGATATAATGGACAATGGAATGATATTATTCATGAGAAACCAAATGAAATTGGATCTAAAAGTCCACATATCGTTATTTTTTCAAATCAGAAATCTCATAATATGATCAATAATCTCAACTTTGGTAATTTTCCTGACTCAGCTAATAAGAGAAAGATAGAGTTTCATGATGATCATAGAGGAAATAAAGTTCAATTTCCCTCATGTAAATAATCTGGGAAGAGGCATCAATGAGAATGTATCAATGGACCCGGAAGATGATTTGGGTGTGGAAAAGAAGGACACAAAGCTAGTAATTGTAGAGGAAGAAGATCTGTTAACACCGTGGACAAGGATAACAGTATTGTGAAGACATCAACAATGGTTAAATTTTTTTAATGTGGAATGTATGAGCATTATGAAAACCAATTCCCTATGGGAAAATAACATGAAGAGAATTAGCATGGTCATATGAGTAGTATTTATGTTTATTATTATGAAGAGACTAGAAATGATATGTGAGATGAAAGAAGTGTTGATGAATAAAATGACGAAGCTCAGTCAATGGTTTAAGAATGTAGTGTAATGATTGCATGTTTATCCAGAATAATGTATGATACTATGGAATAAAGAAAAATTTATGGATTTTTACATTGTTGTCTTTCTTCGAGTATGTGAATGTATATGATGAATGGTACTGGTAAACATGAAAAGTGATTGAAATATTTTTGGAAATAAGATTATATGATCATAATAAAGGGATAAAGAGAAAAAGAAATAAGGACAATGTTATTGTTTCAGTATATAGAAATTTTGGGATTTTGGTATGTTGAGAGAGTTAACATTTGACAGAATTCATGTTTTCACTAAGGTTATACGGTAAGAATACATGATTAAGGTATTCACATGTGAGTTATATCTTATGATATATGGGGGATAAATGAAGATATTCACATGCTTCTTATTTGACCTCTCTGGTAATTTTTGTCACTATAATATTAGATTGGACATAAGTATTTTGGATAATCCTAAATATTGGAATGGATTATGTTGGAAATATGTTAGTACTGTTTAAGGCTAAAATTTTTTCAATATTATTTATGAAAGGTTATAATAATATAGTTTTAGAAAAAGGACAACCTGTAGGATGGGTGACTACCCGTCGCGTCAGACAAGTATTTGGGAATCGAACCCACAGTCAAAGTGTGACATGCCTTTATCTCCTACCACTGGCCTACAGGTAGTCCCTGGTTAGTAGAAACTAGTTTTATTTTATTAATCATGATGATAGATAAAGTATAAGTCCATTTTGGAACCATATCTGATTACTCTCACCATAGATGGACTTATGTATATAAATTTTTCTAACTTATATTTGAATCAGATGGAATGACCTATCATTCTATCGCATGATATGATAAAACTTTGCGAAAGACAAATTCAACATCATTTCGTTAAGAGATGAAGTGGAAATTTTTCGAGGCACGAGCAACATTGAGATTGTACCAAAACAAGTAAGTATTTATTTTAATTCAAAAAGTATTCAACATTTAGGAAATGATCTTGAAAACCAAAAATGTTGTCCTAGTGCTCTCATATATGATGAATCAGATGGTACCATAGATCATCACAAATTTATGGCTTTGTGACTGTTGGATTTTTCATAGCTATTTTCTCTAATATTATCCATCAGAACATGACGGTTAGATTTCTCTTTCATATCCATATTTTCCCCTATGATCTAGTATGTGGGAACCCAAGTGATGAGTTATTTTGGGTATCTGTTTTGTTTCTATAGATCATTTTTAAAAGTAAGTTTTAGTATTTTATTTCACGATGTGGGTTTCTATAAAAGAAACTCTCAAGTAATAAACCATTTATAACCCCCAACAAATTTCGAGGGAGAAATTCATTTTATAGGGGTAGAATATAACACCCCGATATTTTATAACATATATTTTTTCATATCATCTATTGTACGTTACACCCATATTACATTGCGCTATATGCAACACTATATTAGCTTGCTGTATACACAACACTATTCATGGATCATGTTACACACAATTTCAAGTTCGTTTGCTTATAGTTATTCTACACAACATTGAGTGTATATATATATATATATATTCAATGTATTAATAAAATATGGTTGGATTCTGTTATACAAAAAAACGAAGGAGTCTTGTATAACACGCAACCCAGACTTTTCTTGCGTTACATGCAATCATGACCTTCCTCGATAGCGTGTGTTGTACGCAATACCAGGTTTCATTAAACAACGATATACAGTTATAATATTAGTATGAACTAGCCGTTATGAATAGTATTACACTATTTTTTAATTTTATAACATTATCATTCATCTTACACATTTTCTAGAATATGGTATGAGAACAAAATAACATTTTCAGGTAAAATAAATATTTTTCAAAAAATAATGTTTTGTCGCCTTTTGATGGCGCACACACTTGAAATCTAGTTTTTGACATGTTAATAAGTTACAATTGACAATATAAAATTCTTCTTTGGAATAATCATATAAAAATTTAATTTGGGTAAATTCTAGATATTTTTCTGATAAGTTTCTTATTTTGATGAATAGTAAAAATATGATAAATTTTAATTAAAAACATCTTTTCTCATCGAGATAATTTATATAGTTAAATTAAAATATCGAATGATTTTAATGTATAAATAGTATATATTTTTGCCTTTTAATATACTTCATGTCATTACAAATAATTTTATATTTAATTCATAGGTAAAAACATTTCAATCTTTGACAATGTATTATCTTTTAAAACCCAATTTCGTAACAATGGGGTTTATTTTAAATTAATTACTACAAATTCTATGTTCTGAACATTGAAAAATGGATTCCATATTTGGATTCATTGGGTCCAAATTATGTTAATAGGTAACTTATATTTTTTTGATATTATGATTAGTAACTACTGTAATTTTTATTTACTACAGTTAATGGTATATCGGGTAATTAAGGGTAAACATAAGATTGTAAAATTACCCTAACAATTTAAAAAATTCAATTGGATTAATAAAATTAAACCCATATGACCTAAGGGTGGGAATAGATTCATTTCAGGGACCTTTGACCGTGAAAATGATGTAATTATTCTTAAAACTAAAGAAAGTGACAACTTGTCACTCTCTTAAATCATATAGGTATAATAATTTTAATTTACTGATAAACATAATAAAACTTTTAAATGAATAGTCTCAATAAATATAATAAAACTATATACATCATGTTATTTTATTTATAATTTTTAGAGATTAAATTATTGTCATTAATGGTGACACAATAGTGATGTTGAAATTATGTTATTGATTGAAATATCAAATAAATGCTTTAAAAATATTAAAATAAATATTATATGAACTATTTTATATGATAAATAAATTTTCAGGATAAATATTAAATGTTTTTAATCTATTAAAGCTTTTATTTAGAACATATCTTCTTTGTGAATTTTATTTAAATTCAAATAAATGAATCGTGTCAAAATTTACCCTATTGTAATTTTATAAAAATAACATAATATAAAATTGTTTATAAATCACAAAAATATTTAAAAATTATACATTAAAATTTAAATGCTCGAAAATGGCATAAATTATCTTATTATGTACAATTCACAACTCATAAGTAATTATTCAAAACAATTTAAAATTTAGAATAATATTACCACAAATAAAATTAAATAGATTAAATAAGGATAAATCAAGTTGATAATATTTAAAATAATTTTTCAACATGTCTAAATATTATTGGTTGATGATATTACAACCCTATATCATCTAATATTCTAATATTAGTCATTGGTGAATGTGTTTATGTGGGATTTGATTTATTATAAATTACTATTTTTGAGATATCCCAAGATGCCCCTCTCCTCCCTTATAAAAGGGCACCTCCTCCCTCTCCTCATTACAAAACATTGAGCCTTAATGCTTGGAAAAGCACTATCCATTTCACTTCTCAAATTCCATATTAACCTACTAGAGGTCCTAGTCTTCCTCAAAGACAAACTTCAGTGCCCTAAGAGAAGGTTAAGAAGAGTCCTGTCAAAGAAGAGGTAATATCCTTTACCAAATCTTTCCAATTTATTTATTCTTCTAATTCCTCTTCTATAGATGTTTCATTATAATGTAATAACATTAGTATAATTAATATACTGATATGTTATTATAAATATGAAAAAAACCCATTTCACATTCTTTCAATCCAACGGAAAACGAAATCACTACGCGTGCATATGTACGGAATACCGTCTCCACGCCGTGGTGTAATATATTTTTCCACCACCACCTTACATGGATGGGTATAATGGTGTAAAGAATAAATATGTATTTTTATTAAAAAATAATACTGATTAGGAGATATTATATCATCCATTCCTATTAAATTCAATAATTATAGGAATGATATCATCGCTCATGCGTACATACGGATTACCGTCTCCATGACGCGATGACATTCATTTCCCATGTTAACCACTAAAGAATGATTATGAAGTATATATAATTAATAATAATGAAATATATTACATGATAAATATAATTTATTTATGTATATATATATATATGTCATCTACTTACTTCCATTCAATTGAATAAGGAAAGGAAAACAACGTTCATGTGTACGTACGGCCTACCATCTCCATGAACGGTGTGTTTCATTTCATTTATCTATAAATTATATATATAATGAATATATATGATATATAAATCATTATTTACATTCTTTAAGTATGTAAAGCATGATATAAGTAATAATAATATCATGAATAATAAGTCCAAACACGTACGATAAATAAAACAATTTTACCCAAAATGCTACTTTAACATTGAAATTACAAAATAACGTGTAATATAAATTCATAAGTGAACCATATATGATATCATAACAATTAATATTATTATTTAATATGTAAATGACATTATTTAAATCATTATATAGGAGGTTTTGATACATACAATGCATATCAGACCTAAGGTAAGGGATAACTATTCTAATCTCGTTCTTATCTGAGATTGTTTATTCGTCTGTATTTACTGGGGTTATTGTTATCATCCAATTCCGTGTTTTCTAAAAATGTTTTTACGTATTTTAAATGTCATTTATACCAATTTATTACTTTTACCACATGTTATGGAAGTAATCTTTCTTTTTTTTACCATACGAGGAACTTTTTGATTTTTTCGACAATAGTATGAGGAGAATGTTTTTTGACTTATACGGCATGAACGGATTTTTATGTTTTCATAATGCCTTATTTTCATGAAGGTTCTCCAAAATATTTCATGATTATATTTAACAAAATCATTTTATTTTAAAATTTCAAGTAACATTGTGAAAAGAAAATGATTTTGAAGAAGAAAGGATATTTTCCTCAAGAATTCGTTTCAACTGTTTTATCAAGACCAATTTCCATCTAAGACGACATTATTTCTTATGTGTATGATTCAAGTATAATTTCTCCATGATTTACATGGTTTCACTTTTCTTATGATTAAATGATATCCATTTTTTATATGGATTATGTTATGATGGGATGAAGTTTATAAAACCCTTTTTATTCTTTGGGTTATGATGAATGATATATGTTTATGTTGTTGCACAAGTAAGAATGATTTCATTATGAGATGGGTGGGACCTATATAACGCTCCAATTAATTTGAAAAATATGTATAACTCATGAGATATACATGGCTGGAATGGTGAGTTAATCCGGTTCAGTGTTACAGGACTAGAACGAGGAGTGAGCTCGATTTAGAAAGGGACTTTTTCCACTAAGATGGTCTTAGCAGCAATGCCTTGGATACTATGGAAATCATATCATGTGCTTAATGGTTTTCCATAATTACATGTTTTATTACCATTCTATTTTATCATGATTGATGTTACTTTATGAAATATTCTTTATGTACTTCCTTGATTTATTTCTTTTCCCATGATTTTGATGTTTATATTTTCGGTTCGATTTTTTTCATTTAAATGTTTATGGATTGTTTTATGTTCTCTATGTGTACCCTTACTGAGAATTTGAGCTCACCCTTTTTATGTTTTATTTTCGTTAGGATACAAATAATGGTTTTAGTTCAGAATACAAAATGGGAAGATCTTTATGAGATATTTTGAAGATCTTTCACCATGATTAGATGATTATTTTTCCTAGTTTCCAAAGACACTAAACTATTACGGTTCTTGTGTGTTTGTTTTTTTAATTATTATGTATTCCGAAAAAGTAATGTATTGTCCATGTATGTCATTATTGGGTCTCTACAGTTGGTATCATAGGAAAAGGAGGTAGGAATGTATTCGATCCTTGGGAACCCTCACATGTTAGCGTTGGACGAAGCATGGATCTACGCCCAAGGGCTTCATGAGGAAATGGATGCCACAGGGGATGGTGGTGTGTCCCGCCCCGGGGGCATAGCCACCCATGGAGTGCCCTAATAGGTATCAATTATAGTTCACTGGAAGTAATTCCACACCGCTACAATAACCATTACTGAGCATTTTATGTTCATCCCATGTTTTTTTCAATGTCTTCCACATGACTTAAAGGTGAATAGGGTCAATGATGGTATCAAGTAAAAGTCATGCTTTCTAAAACACAGAACTAGATATGACTCATTTTTCATGAGTTTTTATCTTTTGAAAAAAATGGATACTAAGTAGTACTGTCTACTTGTAATATTCACGTTGTTATGTAATAGTTGTGGCCTAATTCTTTAAAACTCTAAACCTGAAAAGATCCTCAATGTGAGTTATTAATTTAATTCCATATTATCTAATGTTATAAGGGTGGGTTCTTATATATGGGGAGTAAATCCATACATGTTATATGAAATAAAAAAATAATATTCCTTTTTCGTGGTAAAAAGGTTAGATGCAAGGAATTTTTCAAAAAGTGACAAGAATATTCATTTGAAGATATTAGTGATTGGAAAAAACAATAAAAATATCTTGAAAAATATATTGGATAATGGTATAATATTATTGGAATAACATTTTAGAAAACATAGATGTCTGAACAAAAGGAGGGTAAAGTCAAGATTACATAAAAACACTTTATTGCTTATATTTTGGACCTAAGTGTATAAAAATGGAACCAAAACATGAGTATAAAATTCATGAATTTACATGAGATATGAATCAATTTATTTAATCAATTGAAACATAAACATAAACATTCATGGAATATAGATGAGATTGTCCCAAAAAGACTAATATATTGGTATCTTGACATCATACAATCTATGTAAAAACTGAAATTACATAAATCATAAAATATCAGGTAAATGTTTTGATTCCAGATATAATCGATAATATGGATGTATATAAACCATTATGAAATTGTTCATGTGCATAAAAAACACGAGTCTTAGAGAAGAAAAACTGAGACAAAACTATTTTGCCGATTAGGTTACTTTTGAATCATAAACCACATGAAAGAAAGATCATAAAATAGACATGTGAATTCATATAAATTTAATTAATATATACATATTATTCAAGCATGTCAATTATATACACCACACAAAAGGAAAGAGTTGTGAACAAAACATTTATCTCATAAAAATTAAATGAGAGATGAAATCCCCTTACAATCTGTCTTAACTCTCTCTATACTCATAAAAGATACCTATAGATTAAATATAAATATAATATACATCTTTTGAAGAATAATATTATTATATATATTAAAATATATTATTTTATTATGACCTCATATTACCATTTTGATAACTATCCTCTATTAATGCTTCACTTTGGGTAATATTCACGTAGTTCTTCACATATGTCTTAATTTGTTATATCAATGGTCCTTATACTTATATCATTAATCCAGAATTTATAAAATGATATAAATATATGTTATATCCATTATATTCATAATATAATAATTTATCGCATAAGGAATAATGAAATGGAATACACTGTTCGTAGAGGCGGTAAGTGGTACGTACACAAGAACATTGTTTCCGTTTTTATTTTTATATTGAATGAATGTATGTAAATGATATATATATATATGTACATATATTGGTATATATAAATTATTTTATTCTCATCACTATATTATAAATATCTTATATATTTTTTAATATATAAATAATACATTCCTGGTGGTGTGTGAATGAATCACATCACTTTGAGGAGGTGGTAGTCCACACTCCCTCAGACGAGATTATCGTATAAACACAAAACGGAAGGTATAAAGATGTTTGATTCAAAAAGAATAAATAATATTAAATACATAATAAATATAAAATATTGTGTATATAAATTTAGTTTCCATCATAATGTCCATCATGATATATGGTAAAGGAGAAATGAACAATCATCGTTATGTGAGACAGTTGTTCAACATACACAGAAATAATATCTTCAACATCCTATAGATATATGTGTGTGTAAATTTAGTTCAGAACCATTGAATAAAAAATAATATTTTATAGAAGATTATATTTTTGTGACACAATTTTGGAATATGTATAATGTATAGGTTGTAGAATTAATTTAAAGTAAAATAGCTTGAGAGATGACGTTACCTCATAATCTGGTAACTCCTTTTGGTTTATGTCAAAAGGCATTTGTGAGAAGATTTCATCCTGAAGGGAGAATTAAATGTATAAGGGATGATTGTTTTGAAGGTAATTGGTAAGATAATGGATGGACATAAAAGGTTTTAGAGGTGTGAGGAATGGGTAGAGTTGGTGGCCTTTTATAGGGAAGAAAAAAGACATAAATAGAATTTTTAGAATCAAGTTTGGTGTGAACAAGTTATTTCCAAAATAAATGTCATATAAATTGAAATATACTTAATAAAAGAAGGTTTATGTATTAACTATGGACAACCAATGTGTGTCTTAAATGATTATTGGTTTTTCCGACCCTTAATTGTAAGGCTAATGCTTTAATTAAGCATAATTTGGCCTCAACTACTATGATTAATTTTAATCACTTTTTCTAATAATTTTGTATAAAAATTATCATGGTATTATTAGAATAAAAATATTAGACAAAATACATGATATATGTTTTATTTTTTAAATTCAAATCACATAATATAAAAAATTATGATAAGTGATAATTCCGCAGATAGGGCAAAATAACATGTTTTTAAAGTAGAAAATTGTTCAACAGTTTGTTATGATTTTATTTTCAATTTCAAAGAGAAATTGATTCTAATGAATTAAATTGTATTAATATATTTAATATTTATATAATTTTACCATAAATATATTTATAATATCTTTTTTAATTAATAATTAATGAGGAAAATGGTAGTTTTTTACTAAAAGCAATATTTTTCATTATTCATAAAAAAGGATGTTTTTCAGAAAAATCGAAAAAGTTCACCCAAGGCAACGTTCGAAATTATGATTTCAAAAATGATGTTTTTTATTACATTGATTTTATAAATTTTTCGAAAATTAATTTTATTACTAAAGGATGTTTATAAGAAAACCTGTATGTTTAACATAAAAGGACATTACTAAAAAAATATAATCTTTTTTTATCAATATTATATATATATATATATATCAAATATAAAAAATATTTAAAATGTAGTTATTACTATTAAAATTACTATTTTTAAAGGATATATTATGTTTATATTATCTAAACTATAAAATTTTGTTTCATAGAAACATACTTTTTCATGTATCATACGCCAAATAAGTGATGCATGTAACATACAATAAGTAGGTGTGGTGTGTAACTCAAGACAAGTGGGTATTGCATGTAACTCAAGAGAAGTAAGAATTGTGTTTGAAAGGAATGTTTAGATTACTATATATATATATATATAAGGATCTATTATTAGTTTCATGTGAAATGAAATATATTGAAAAGATAAATTAAAAATAAAAAACTATTTCACAAAATATAAAGGTGTTACAGTATACCCCTCGTAAATGGAATTTCACATTTGAAAATTGTCTAGGTTACCAATGATTTAATAATTGAATGTTTCAATTATAGAAACCCACATAAAAAAAATTTATAAAAAATAATCCCCTATAAAGGATAATTTGGAAACATAATGTTTACCCAATGTACCATATAAATACATTTCCACATAGGAGAGCATAGGTGGAAAGTGAAAACATTGATATGGAATAAAAAATATCATGTTCTGATGGAGAGTGATACTGAACAATGATTGGAGAATGTTAACAACCAAAAAACCATAAATCAATAATGACCTAAGGGTCCTTATGATTCATCAAAAACCTAGGTATGGGGAAAAAATTGGATTCAAGAAATATTAAATAGTTATCATTAAAATACATACTTTATTGATGTCTAGAAAACAACTCCTTTATTGTTTGTTGATCCACATCACCTCCATCTATAAAATAGAAGGTTAATTTTCCATTCTGGAAGTACTAATAGAGCAAGAGCTACATGATATTCCATCCCATTTTTCATTAGTTTCCACCATTGAATGGTAGTTTGAATAGTATTTCCAATATGTATAAATCCTTATATGTAATATAAAACATTAATCATACTGAATTATTCATAAGATTAACATAATAAATCCATAATGTTTTAATATCATAACCCCTTAAAAATATTGAAATTCAAGGATTTAGAAAAAAGGTCATGAAATTATAATAACATTGATACCCCATATATCACACTACACCACATGGTTTTCACGTTGCAAACATGTTAATAAACACATCATATATTCACATGAATCATGGTAATTAAAATAAATCCTATTAGAAAACATGAATTCTTCCCTATTACAATGAAAATTGGATATATTTATTAAAGACATGAATTTATAAACTCCATCCTTTCTATCATAGAATAGTTTGTCAATAATTAGTTCTAGGGTAACCCGTACCATCAAATTTACTTATTCATATCCAACATATATTTTTCCTAACATCATTATCTAAATATCGTGCATTAATTAAGTGTTACCTCTTCCCATAAATAAAAAATTCACAATACCATGAAATAACTCTTATATTTATTCATAACCATTCAACATAACCTTTCCTGTCCATAAATAAATATTCTATCAAAAATATTTATTTATTTCAGGATTGAAATAGCATAATTTTTGAATTCCAAAACATAAATACTTCATTAGTCAAAACTTTTTATTAAACCACTGCTCAAGCATCATCAATTTATTCCATATTACTATTTTCTGAGAATATTATTTATGAATCATATCTTAAGATTTTCCAAACCCATTCTAATCATGATTATTATGATTAATGTAATGAATACTCAAAGTTCATCACATAACTTTCACATGTCATTTATAGTCTCTCTTTCATCATAAGTATAACCAATACTCACACAACATTCCTTAATCTCATTATGAGATATCCAATTGAAAAATAAATTTTCACAATTCTTAAAATTTTCACATATGTAACCTTAAGTGTTTAACATGTTCTTTATAATTCTCCTTATTGACAAAAACAAGAAATCATCATTTCATCATTATTTACCATATCCAAAAACCAAATATTCAGGAACATATTTACTTACAAAATGTCAAAATCATGGAACCTTTATTAATATATGAAGCATTTGGTTTTTCATTGATTACTCATATCCATGTTATATATAAATCCTTCATGATGGTTCATGAAGAGTTAGTGAATTCTCAATGAATGACCCCTGAGAGTGTCAAACTAGGTTTACAACAAGGCTTGTTGTCATGTACCAAATTTCCCGGAATCAATCTAGGAACATCTTATTAGGGTTGTTACCCCATGATACATGTGTACCAGATACACATCCACTTGTATATCCATACATGGACATATTTATAGGAAACCACCAACTCTATCCTTTACCAAAATTTTAGGACATTATTTTAAATGTTTACTAATCATTATACAAATCCATAGTGACATCCCTAGACATATACTTAGAAATATACTAGGGGGTCTCACTAATGTTTTCTCATCCTAGTTTCCAAAGTATTATTAACATATTCTTTTGATACTAAATATATAGACCATGGATTAGCATAAATGGAT
The DNA here is from genome assembly GCA_963277665.1 of Viscum album. Lineage (NCBI taxonomy): Eukaryota > Viridiplantae > Streptophyta > Magnoliopsida > Santalales > Viscaceae > Viscum > Viscum album. The sequence goes on from OY728138.1 coordinate 159,185,187, forward strand.
ATTATATCTTCTTTAGATTAAAATTCATTATATTACAAAAATAGCTTTTAAAGGACCATAAAATTGTATTGTCCTTAGAAGCATGAAAAAAAATCAATTATCCTTGTGGAAAATATTAAACATATTTTTTGAATATATACTCATTTAGTAATTACACCTAATACATTTCTTCATAACATAGTGAAGTGAAACATAAGGAAGGGGTGATCTCTGCTGATACGAAAGGGTAAATAAGGGAGAAATTTAAGAATAAACATGAATATAATAGTATGATAACATGTTCATTACCTGAGAAGATCATACCTTACATATCAAAGGTCATAAACATGAGTTATGTGATAATGCATGGTAGTTCATAACACATGAATCATAGTTAAATAAACATCATGATCCATGAAATCATAACTAAGGAATAATACATAGGATTTGGGGAATACATATAAGAATGAAAACTGTTATTTTTGGTGTACCTACCAAGACATTTATAACATGTTAGGCTTGGTCTACGATACATATACCTACATTAGGCATTGGTGAGAAACATGTGTACCAACATTCTTTTATGATTGGGAAACAACCCATGTACATTATTTTTGGTCTTGGGATACAATCCATGTACCCTCCATCTTTTATTATTTGTTTACAACCCATGAACATTCTTTTTTTTCTGTATTGTGTTACAACCTGTATACCAATATTCTTTTAGGATAGGGATAAAAACCTTATTACTTCTTGTTTTATGCATTGAGCTACGACCCATGTAACCTATTTATTTTATGCTCTGGATACAACACATGTACCATGTTGTTTCAGGGTTGTGGTACAACCTGTGTTCCCGCTTTCATTTAGGCTTAGGAAACAACCTGTACACAATATTTCTTTTCTGGATTGGGATACAACCCATCCAACCACTTTCTTTTCAAGATTGGGCTACAACAATTGTACACATTGAGAATAAATAAAACATATAATTACATAATTTATTGGAGAGAGATATAGGTCCCACCCATCTTAAAGGAAAATAATTAATAAATATGACACAAGATAATATAACAATATTCATATCATGACCCATAAAAAGATATAGTACTTATATCCATAAAAGAATAATCCATAAAATGATGTGGTTGTCTTTAAAAGACCATAACATCATATCCTATGAAAAATATATATGTTGTATAACCATTTCATAAAATCATAACCCATGAAAGAGAAACAAATTTCAAAATATATATCTCGTGAATGTGAAAAAACTTCCACAATGACCATGACATTAAGCGTGACACACTAAAGTAAAAGATATGAATTGAACCAATATATATTTCCAAAAAAGTCATGAGTAACATCAATAGATATCATATTATATGGAAAACCGTTTGTATATATCATCTAAAAACATATCTTTAGGAAAATAAAATTTTTATTTGAAAAATTATTTTTAGTACATTAAACCATTTATAAATTATATAATCAGAAAATATATTGAAAAAATATAATGAATACTAGAAACCATATTAAAAAACTTTTCCCATTAAATTTATTTTAAAACAAATTTTTTATATATTATCATTTTAATAATGAAAATGAATCTTTAAAGGATTGATTGTGGTTAAATCCATACATGTTGTATGAAGTAAAAAAATAACACTCTTTTGCCATGGTAAAGAGGTTATAAGGAATTACTTGTTCATAAAGAGACATGAATATTCCCTTGAAGTGATTGGTAAAAGATAAAAATTGTACAAATTTATTTAAAAGATTATAGGATAATGGTACAATATTCTTGGAAACAATTTTTAGCAAACATCAGTTTGTCACGGAAGGGAGGGTAAAGTTGGGATTTCTTAAAAACACATTATTAACAATATTTTAGACCAATGAGATGAAAATTGATACCAATACATGAGTATATAATTTATATACATATTAGAATAAATGTTATGAATTTTCTTGAGAGATGGATCATAATATTTCATCAATTGAAACATAAACAAAAACACTTTTGAAAATCCATGAGATGATCATATACACTCTTTTGACATGGTAACTCACCAACGAGACCATACCCAAGTGGTAAGGGCTCTTGCATGGAATCCAAGATATCGGGGTTCAAAAATGGGTGGATGCAAATTTTCGGGGGGTATTGTAGCAGTACTGTAGTAGTACTGTAGCCGTCAATGTAGTAGTTATATTTTGGTACTTTAGTAGCCGGAACCATTCACCCGATTTGGGCCTCTGGGCCACCAGTCTGAGACTGTGGGTCTCCAGGGCCTTCGGGTCACGTAGACCATGGAGTATCCTAGTACACATTGAACAGGCCCCAGAAGATGATTATAGAAACAGGAGTAGCAGCCACCATATGAAGAACTAACCAGATTGGAAGAATGAGAGGGTATGGGAGCCGCCATCGGGAACGAGCACCGTGCATCTTTTTACGGGACAATGCTTGCCGATCAGCAATGCAATGTGGGGAGCTAGGTGATCAATGACATAGAAAGCTATGGAGGGGAAGTTCAAGTGGGATAGGCCTACGGGTCATGTATTGGGCATAGTATGCCTCTGGGCCTTCGGTTAATATATTGAGGGTATGTCTGGCCTTGTTCCTTGGGCCTACGTATCATGTACATGTTCCCCTTAAACACTTAAAAGGTTGATTATCCATAATAACAATAAAAAAGAAGTCCTTCGGGCCATTCGGGCAATAACATGGTAACTCGAGATCATACTCTACACGTAAGAAATGAAATTACTTGAAACATAAAATGTAATTCAAGTATTTATATTCATGTTATATCATGTAATTTGAAAGTATATACACATTGATTAAAGCGTTTAGGTGTATTAAAAAAACATGCCTCTCAATGATGGAATATTGGGACAAAACTATTTTAACGATTTAATAACAATTGAAACTTAAACACAATGACAGAGGTATATTTAGAAGGAAATGTTAATAGACATGAATTTAATTATAATATACTTAGAATACAATAATGGGAAGTAAATACACCACAAAAAAGGAAATAATTGGGATCATAACCTATATCTCATGGAAAATAAAATTGAGATAAATTCTCATTACCTCTAGTCTTGCTCTCTCTTCGTCATCGTAAAAGCATTGTGTATATAAATATAAGTTAATTATAAATATTTAATAGAATAATATTATTATAACTATTACCATATATCATTTTATTATTACATTATTTTAACCTATTGTAAATGACAATATGTTAATTTTCACTTCAGTTAATATATGTTTGGTTCTTTGCATGTTTCTTTATTTGTTGTAACGTTTTTCCTTATACTTATATCATGATTATTAAATGTAAAAAATGATAAAAATATAATTTATATATATTTTATTTATATTCTAATAATTTATATCATAATGAAGAAACAAATGGGAAATATCGTTCATGCAGATGATTAGTCGTACATTGGCATGAATGTTATTTCCATTTTTATTTTCATAATGAAAGTAAGAATGTAAATGGTATATGTATGTATATGTATGTATATATATATAATTATTATACTATCTGTAATATTTTATATATATCATATTCTTTCATTAAAATGATCCTTAATACATTCCAGGTGGTGTGTGAATGAATCACATCACATTGAGGGGTGGTACTCCACACATCCTGCAACAACATAATTTTATTTACAACATATTGAAGTTAAAAATATGTTTGTTGTAAAAGAAATAAAGAATCATAAATAAAAAATATAAAAAATATATTATATATAAAAATATATTTTTCATCACAATGGCCACCATTATTAGTGGTAAAGGATAAATGAACAATCAGCATTTTGTGCGGTTGTAGTTCGTTGTACATAGAAAAATTATGTCCAACATAAATTAGACGGAGGAATGTGTATGTATAGATCAGATCCTATCCATAAAAACATAATTTTATATTGATTATACTAGTTTTTTCACACAATATTGGAATATGTAGAGTGTAGGGTGGAGAAGAAAAAATAATGGAAAAGATCTTGAGAGAATATGTTACCTCTTAAGAAGGTAACTCCTTTTGGTTTATTCCAAAAGGATTCCTTGAAAACCTTTCTACCCAAAGAGAGGCTTCTATGTAGAAGGGTGGATTTATAGAGCCTACATGGTAATATCGTGGATGAAATAAAAAGGGTTGATAGGTGTGAGGAATGGGTAGAAGTGGATTCCTTTGATTTGGAAGGAAAAGGACACACTATGAATTTTTAGAAACAAGTTATGTTTTCACATGTTATTTCACAAAAAAGTCATACAAAACCAAATAATACTAAAAAAATTGAAGTTTTATGGACAATACATGGATATTAAATGGGTTCTGGACAAGTATCTAGGTCATTTTGGCCCATAATTTTAAGGTTTAGTCCCAACTTAATCTTAATGTCGCCTTAACTGCTATGATGAATTATGATCACATTTGCTAATAACATTGGCCAAAAAGTAGAAATATATTATTATAATATAAATATTATAATGAATAAAATGGTGAATATTGGATTTTTTAAATTCAAATAAAAAAATTAGAAAAATTCAAATTAGGGATAATCTTACAAACATGACGAAATAACGAGTTTTTAATGTAGAAGAATATTTACAAGTTTATTTATTTTATATTCAATTTAAATGTAAAATTGATTATAATGAATTATATTGTATTAATATATGTTATATTAATATAATTTTACCTTAAAAATTATAATATAAATTAATATTAATAAATAATTATAAAAATGAAAATTTTAACCAAAGGAAATATTTTTTACTATTCGCCAAAAAATGATGTTTCTCAGAAAATCCAAAATATTCTCCTTAGGATAATTTAGACTTTATGAATTCAAAACTGAGTTTTATTTTATCTTATACAATATCTTATATTGTTTATTTTATTATTAAATGTGGTTTATTCTAGAAAACTTTATAGTTAACATAAAATGACATTACCAAAAAATTACGGTCTTTCATTGTCAACGCGTTTTATTTTTATAAGTCAACCAAAAAAAATATTGTAAATGTAAATATTGAAATTTGTATAATTTATTTGAAGGGATATTTTATGATTATATTATATAAAAATAAAATATTGTTTTGTAGAAACTCAGTTTTGAGTGTATCAGATTCCAACTTAGTGTTGTGTATATCGCACGCCAAATCAGTGTTCCACATAATGTATGAAGAGTCCGTGTTGCATGTAATGCAAGGTGAGTTGGTATTTAATGTAGTGGAATACCTGTTGGTATTTTATGTGAATAGAATGTTTGGATTATTGATTTAATATATATATATATATATATATATATCGTTATAGTGGCACGTAAAATTGGAAATATTGAAAAGATAAATTAATTAGATGAAGACATTTCCCAAAATCTCTAGGTGTTATAGGACGGTCGAAGAAGTGGTGGACGGTGGATGTGGGTCTTAGGAGTGAGCCTCCTATGCAACTTCATTTTTAACTGGCGGTGTGCCTATTAATTTCTTTCAGTGTAGTATGGGAGGTTGCACTAGTCATTCTTTCCCTTTTCCTGTGAAGAAGTGCAACCACTATGGACTTGTTGGCCACAAGGAATATTTTTGTGAGGAAATGACTAAAACTTTTTATGTTAAGGGTTTATCATCTCTGAATACTACTATAGAGCAGTCAAAAGATTCAAATTGTAGAGGTATTTATTCACACGACTTAGGAGTAAAACATTAACATATAGTAGTTTAGTGTCCAATAGATGTTGATATAGGTCCAGCAGCAGTTAGAGGTACACTTCTTACTGCATATTCATTAGATGTTTTTTTGTTTGATAGTGGTGCCTCCCACTCATTTATATATTCACATGTTGTTGGTATTATATAAATTCCAATAGAACCAATACTGTTTAAAATTTAGCTTGCAACACCTCATGTCAAGGTGATAGACATGGGGTTTGGTGTCCTTGTTTGTTAACGACTGTCAATACTTAGTCGGAATGGGATTTCCATGTTCTTGATCTTGATCTATTTGTAATCATTATTAGTATGGATTGGCTTTTCATTGATCATGTTTAGGATGATTGGTATCATCTATTTGTTTTATTTATTTATTTTTTCATGGGATCACTCATATGTTTCATTGGGAGTGGGATCTGAGATTAAGTCATACATGGCCTTCCCACCTAGAGATCAAGAGTTTGTTATATTCCATTAAATTTGAGCCCATTTAAATTTATTTTATCAGTGATATTCCAATCATTTTCAGTGACATTCCTATCATTTTACCATATCACTACTCTATTATTCCTCATGATTGATAGGTAGAGTTTAAGATTGACCTGGTGATGGGTACACAGCCGATATCGATTATTTCATACCACATGGCACCAGCCGAACTAATAGAGGCCAACATTTTTAAGATGACCTATTGGAAAAAGGGGTCATTCATCCTAGTTTTTCACCATGGGCCTCACTCATTCCCATTGTGAATAATGAATATGGTTCACTTCGGTTGTCTGTGGACTATTAGAAGTAAAAATGGGTTATATTTAAGAAAAAATATTTGTTTCCTCATGTAGATGATCTATTTGATTAGATAATGGAGAAAAAATGGTTCTCGAAGATTTATCTTCATTAAATTTATCATTTTCTCATATTTCGGGAGTCTAATATACCAAATATGAACATTAAAAGAACATACATCAATTTTTAATATCTTGGGTTCCCTTTTGTTCTAACTAATGCTCTTGTAGGATTTTTTTGGCTTTGATGAATCACATATTCCATCAATATCATGAATCATTAGTGGTATTTTTAGTGGATTATATTAATGTTTATTCAAAATTCATGCATGATAACGAGCACCATCTAATATTGGTTCCTGAAATTTTGAGAAGTCACTAATTATGTGGAAATTATTCAAAATGTAGATTTTAGATTTATGTAGTAATGTTTATGGGGCATAGAATTTCTGAGCATGGATTTTCAGTTGATCCAAATAACATAAAGGCTATTTTTTCATGGATGGGACCACTGACGGTGTTTGAGATATTATGCTTCATTGGTCTTTCTCGATACTAATGATGTATTTAGAGGAATTATCTAAAGTGGAATCACCATTGATTTATTTTACCAAAAATGTGGTGAAATTATCATGGTATGCGAAGTGTCTGTTTTCTATTAACGAACTAAAAAATATTCTAACATAAGTTCTTATTTTGATCTTACCTAAGCCTGGTAAGGGGTATGTGTTGCTTTGTGATGAATATGGTGCAGTATTTGGATGTGTGATTAAGCTGGATTACCATGTCCTATGTTAATTTTCTTGATTTATTCGACCACATGAGAAAAATTACTGATCTCATGATTTAGATCATCCTTTGGTGATGCATGTGATTATGTGATAGTAAAACTATATTTTTGGGGAATCAGTCACGGTCCCATTTGAACTAGAGAGAATCAGTTATATCTTTTCTTTGAAATACATGAATCACTAGTAGATGAAATGGGTGAAACACATTTATACACATGTTCTTGACATTACTAATACCTCGGGGAAGGGAATGATGTTGAAGAAAATATAAAAGGGATGGTACCATCAATGGATGTTTTGGAATCAATGGTGGAGGGGAATCTTTTGGGAATTTTTTCTCAGTATCAATTGGATTCTCGGGAGAGGGTTTCAGATTTGGTTTTGGCCCATCTTTTTCTATCATCATCTCTCATGGAGTCAATTTTGAATGGTCAATAGTATAATGATGATTTTATCAATTTCCGTAGAATTCTTTGTGGTGGGGAGACTCTTTCTATATTTTTCTTTCATCATATGATATAATTCACTCTGGGAAGTGAGTTTTCATCCCAACACATGTGAGAAGTTCATTATTGTTTGATTTTTATAGCTATTCATAGGTAGTTCTCCCATGTTCTATGAGGATGTATTATAACAAGAGAAGAAGATTCTTGTGTCCGTGTATTAAGGATGAAATAACACATTTTGTGTCCCGTTGTTACACCTTCCAATGGATAATGGAAGAGCACTTGAAACCCCCTATTTTTCTTTAGGAACATTCAGTTCCGGTTTGGAAATGGGATGATGTATCCATATATTTTAATGTTTGGTAACTACAAATTCCCTGAGGGAAAATGATATCTAGGTGGTTATTTAATTTTTGATGATATCTTCTCATTTTATTCCGATCAAAGACACCACTAAAATAGATGATCTGGATATGTTTTGTGTGAAATAGATTTTGATGTTAGATGGGATTCATTCTACCATTTTTTATGATAGGGATCCTAGGTTAACCATGAGGTTCTAGTGGTGTTTTCAAGAGGATATGGGAACTCAGATCAACATGAGAATGACATTCAATCCATGAATAGATGGTCATAAAGAGTGTGTAATTAAGATCTTCAGGGATATGCTTCATGTCTGTGTCATGTATTTTGAAGGATTATATGAGAGACATCTAGAATAGGAAGATTTGTTTTACAATAAAAGCTATCAGTCATCGATCAACATATATTTATTCAAGGAATTTTAAGGACACTCTTGTCGATCACATATTTATTAGGTAGAGGTGGGTGATGTTTCCTTGGTATGACTATGTTTTCTTTAGAAGATGTCAGTGGAGATTTAGTACAATGGATGATATCTAGTTTCCACCTAGATTTGACAGAAATCATACGCATGTGGGCTACTTCATCCTTTTTTGTTTTCTGTTAGTGATTGGGTTTTCATGAATATTTTTTCTCATTTGGGTCACCATCAACATAGAAAATATGTAAAGTTGTATTCGAGATATATTAGACCATTAAACATCACTAAATAGCAAGGATATGTTTCTAATTATTTAGAATTGCAGAATGTTTTACATGAATTTCTTATGTTTTCCATATATCTCAGCTCAACAAATATCACCCAGATCCCAATCATGATATATGTTTGGATGAAGTTTTGTTTTATTCAGATTCTTCTATTTTGGAGAAAATAGTTGAGATCATTGACTTACAAATAAAAGTCTAGGCTGATAATTTGATTCTATTGGTTAGAGTTTTATGTCAACAAGGAAAATATTGTCACAGTACATGGAAATGCGAGTGGTTGATGATAGTGAAGTGACCTCCACTTTTTCTTGGAGTTACATCAGCCACATGACCTCCTGGGGATGAAAATTCATTATGGAGGGGAGATTTTAACATCTTAATACCTTTATTGGGTATGTTTTTACCTCTCTATATGTTCCCTTTTGATTTAAATCCTTGATAGGTAGTTTTTTATATTTCTATAGGTTGAGTAATAGGTACACATCATCTATATTAGGTACACATCACATACAACCTATTGTAAACATGTCGTGAAATGGGAGATCACGTTGTGAACTAGTACACATTATTAATAGTGGTTACACATATTTTGGGTTTAAATGATATATTTTTTTTCTGATGTGACTCATCTTAAAGCATATATATCCATCACGGCCTTCCGGACATGACCCGGGGTTACACATAATGACTAGGCCCACGACCATGTTTAAGTAACACATTCGGTTTTTTTCTCAGTCCTTTCATTCCAAAATACATTTCTCTCATCTATAGAGTCATTCTAGGTGATATTCCAATATTCCTATCCTTTAGGTTCAATTTGATGGTCTTTGGATATTCATTGAATCTACAGTGTGCCCCTCCGGGTATGCGTTCTTTATAGCCTTTCGTCACGATTGATCACAGTAGCAACCTAGCATTGTGTTATCACATTCATTGAACTAACATGGGTATTTCTTCATGGTTTCTTCTAGATCTGCTCTGAGATCTCATTCTGAAATCAATTTCCTTTGACTATTATGGTGTGGTAGGAATTATTTCACTAGGTATGTGGTTTTACTCTCTCCTACTGACCTATTGTGTTTAGAAATGTATCAATATTGATGTGGATATTATTGTAGGAACTTTTTTAATGTTTTTGGGTTTCAGTGTTGGTGTTTTCCAATAAGGGAATGTGCGACCGGATTTTTGGGGTCGTTGGTTATGTCTCTATCCTATGTTGACAAGTTTGATTGTTCTTGATTTATAAATTGATTAATAAATTTAATTTCCATGATTTATTTCCACATGATGAATATAGTATTCAATGAGAAATGGTTTCCACCTGGTTGCTGATAAATAAAAAAATGGGTACTTTAAAGCATTCAAATGATTTTTGAAAAATAGCATTTTAGTTATCTTGGGTACTTAGGTTTATTGTATAGATTCATGATTTCATCCATTGGGTATTATTATCTAGAGGGTTTTCTTTATGGATTTCATCTATTTACATGGCCAATTGTTCTAGTGGAACAATTTTGATATTTTGGGGGGTTTACTCATGGTGTATTCCTCTACTTCCTTTGATTGTTGTTCTAGGATCATTTTTATGCACATGATTATTATGGTATGAGTAGTCTTCTTCCCAGAAAAATAGTTTGTTTGGTCTTGTAATACTTGTGCTTTTTTTATACTACATGGATTTCAGAGTTATCCCTGTTATGAATTTTTATTCTTATGAAAAATGATATGGAAAGTAAGTTGTGAAACTGATATACCTACAATTTTTTTTGAACAATAGAAAATAGAAATGGTTACCATGTTTTATATAAAAATTCTTTACTTGTTACCATATCATGTTTTATTTTAAAATTACCAAACAAAATTCATTTTATAGAGAGTTATTATGGAACACCGGGGTGGGATCTTAGTGATCCTATTAGCTCTAACCATGTGCACCTCCTCAGTTTTGCATAGAGCATTGTACATCATCCGAAGCTGGGAATAGAAAGGCCCCACAATGAGGTTATGATGTTTAGGTTAGCTAGTTGGGATCCTAGTGGTGAGTGTGGAGTGTTTTTCTATACCATCATTTGGAGTTGTTGTTTCCTTTTTTGTCCATATTTTTGGACTTCTCTTTTGGAGATTTAACAACTGTTTTAGTTGCATATTCCCATTTTTTTTTATGACATACATATCTTCTTCATCATTAATTGTTCTTCATGTATCTGTACATATATTCCATGGGTTTGATCTTGTTGGGAGAAATCATTCTCTCGGTTGTCTTTTTTAATGCCCGAGTGCTTTTTTCCAGCCCGTGGGAAATGGGAACACCCATTGGGTATGTGGTAGATTGGGTTGGGTGCCATGTATGATGAAAACCTTGGGAATTTCATTATAGAAAAGAACTATGTCGATATGTGGAGACGATAAGTCTTACATATAAACATGCTATATTTTAACATCCCATTATATGGATAGAGAGAGAATAATGGTGGTTAGATATTGATTAAATAAATATTTATATTGAGAATATACAATATATTATTTTAACAAGAATATATTTGGTTAATAATCTAAAAAATAATAATTAAAATCAACATGATCGGTTTAGGATAATATATCTTCTTTTAAATAACTTATTTTGATCTCTTATTATGATTTTTGGGGTGGTATTTTTGTGAAATACAAACCTATATAATATGACTTTGTTAGTATATAAGAGAATATAGTAGTGGTTTTTGTATCTATAATGCTAAATTTAGTTTGAGTAAAATAGTAGAGGGTGTTCATTAATAATTCTTTGCAGTGGAACACCTAGAATGTATTAAAAGATTAAAATATAATAAACTCATTCTCCAAGAAAATGGTTCCAAATATCCTTAAAATGGGAAAATGATGAAATTTTATATCAAATAGTTTCCCCCTTCAACACTTTTAATAATTTTACATTTTTCTTTAATTTAATAAAACATTATTTTCATAAAACATCATTAATACCAATTTAGAATCAACTTTTTAAATTTGACTTATACTATAGAAATTAAAAGTTCTATTTCTAATATAATTCATTAAGAAAACACTAATAATTCATATTAATATAAAAAATTAGTGTAACAAAATAAAATACTAGAATAATTTTACATGTAATGTAATTAAAACCATTTCTATATTTCATTGTTAATTGGAGAAATATAACATGAGTGTTATAAAATCATTTGAGATATTAATTTATTAAAAAAATTAAAAAAATTTATTATAAAAATAATTTCATTAATCATTTAAAAGAAAAATAATTTCATTTATAATTTTGTTCTGTCTGTAGGTTAATAGATATATATATATATATATTTAAATCTAATAGAGTGAAATTTTGTAGTTAACTTTTCCTTTGATATTATATATGTCATTTTTATTGGAAATATTAAATTATGAAACACAATTTCATGAATATTGTGATAAAGTTAAATAATAATTCATCCAAAAATAATTATGATGAAACATTATTGACATAGCAGTTGGTTTAACAGTAATTGAACTGATATACACTTTTATGAGGTGATAAATTTTTCAATGGTTAGGATTTATAATCACCATAAATATAAAGGAAATAAATAAAAAAATTTATCTTATGATTCCAAAAATGTAATAAATTTTAAGATATTTTTTTTCTAAACGTTGAATAAATTAACTACATTGTAAGTTTAAAACAGGCATTGAAACCCAATTTTTTTAAAAAAAAATTATTATAATACTTTTTTATTCCTATATCATGCCCAGAAAATGTATTAAAAGATGTTTAAAACATTTGAATTGATATATTGTATATATATTTCATTATAATAATTAATAGATATTTATTAGTTATATTAATTAATATAAATATAAATTTTCACATAAAAATAACATTTCTGAAGACAAAAAATATCATTTACATTCAAATGATTTTTTTATTTGTAATTAATGGACAACTAAATAATTCATTTAAACAATGAAATAATATATTTTATATATAATTTATTTAGTCTGTTTCATATTATCCCATCAAATTTCCAAGAATCAACTATACTCTAATAGTATATCATAGTTCATTTAAACTCTATGTATAATTTAAAACATGTTATTGGTGAAATATAATTGATTTGAAAAATACATTTCATTAAATCTCAAGGAGTTACATTAAAACCTCATAAAATAAGTTTCTCCTTCTAAATTACCCACGATAATAATAAAATATACATATTTTTTTCATTACATCTTCAAGATCCTATGTAGCTTCATTGAAATTGTGATTACTATAGTGAACATTTACTAGGAGGGTATTATTGTTCTATAGTACATTGTTTCTATAATCCAATATTTCTATTAGTTTTTTCCTTTTATAAATATAATTTTATACTATTATAAAAAATGAGTTTAAAATATGTTGTGTATTAGGTATTAACTTCCTCAGGAGAGATACATGGAACAAATCAGAAACATGAGAGGGGTTTTGTGGAAGTTCCAAGAGATCGGATGTCATCCCAGCTCGATAAAAAAAATCAAAAGGTATAATATAAAAAAGGACCAAAACTACCTTCCATTATAATTTCATAAACATCATAAATTGAGAAATAATTTGGAAAAAAATATCACCATCATCAAATTTTTAGTCATTTCAATGATTGTGAGAATAAATTTTATATAGACACTGAGATATCCTAATTTGTTGTGAAATTCCAATGACATTCTAATTCGTTTCCTTTGATTTATTAACACCAAATAACTTTTTCTAAATAATATCACCCCGTAATATCAGATTTATACATTTCATTCCATATAGTAATTAATAATGTTCCATTTGGATTCATCAGTGAGAGTTATATGGTAAGAATACACTTGTAGAGGAAATTGATATTCACAAACACATTTTAAATCAATAGGGAAATATGTCAGTATATCCTCAATGGATTCAATTTTTATCTCACACTGATCATATTTTTATGGATGATACACTTTACTAAAACTCAACTCTATATCGAGATCCTAACAAATACTTTATCATAGTCTCGAGGGAACCATATAATCCTAATAAGATACTAGAGAATGTGGTACTCCATGAAATATTACAAATTACTTAATATAAATTCTTTAAATATTATCTAGATAATAATATTTTGTAAGGGAAATGAGGTATGTTGTATTTGTATGGATATTGACAACAACCAATATACCATCATTCATTTTGATGTTTTTGGGAGTCCAATGATAAAGTCCAATGTGATGTTTTCCCAAATTCATTCTATTTTGGTTTATAGTCATAACATCGCATTCAATAATTTCCCCCCAATAATAATTTTATGAGAAACCATACACTAATATGCTTACATATAAATATCAAACTAAATGTTTCTTCGAGTGAAAATTCTCTTTGATATCTTTATATGTCATTTTAATTATTATATTAATATATAATTGTGAACTATGAGATTCACCCAACAATTCATTCATCAAATATTATGACAGGAACACATACAAGCTTCAATAACCTAATTATTCAATCATAATTAGGGTTCAAATTTGGAACATTTCTCATCTTATTATAAAGTTTGATATCTTCCATTGACACCTCTTCAATTATCACATTGATATATGTTTAAACACACATGTGAGAAATATAATATATCTACCCTTACATCAAGATTTATGGATCTATATTATGAATATATTACAATAGTGATAATTTTTTTCCACATCATGTATAATATTGCAAGATCCATTTAACTAAGTGTATCTTCCACCTGATTATCATTGTAAATGGGTAATTTATTGACTATTTATATACATTAGTGTTCTATAACATTTTTATATGAATTAAATTAATCACTTTCTATGGAAAATTATCTTTGTATAATGATGATTATAACATATATCACACCTTTTTCCATAGTGATAATGTCAACAATAACTTTGATGAATAAATTACCGCAACTAACATTAAATAATGACTTGGGTTATTTATCTTAGAAACATTAAATTTGAATTTTGTATAAGCTAACATAATATCTTTCTATATGATAGTGCACATGAGTCCATTATTTAATGAATCACTAAATATTAAAATCCCTTATCTTATATAGGTTAATGTGAGAAAACGTTCTCAGAATAACCATCCCTTTAGTTCCTTGAAATTCTCATCAAATGTATTTATCCATAAAAACAAATCTGCCTTCTCAGTTTACTATGTTAGTGGATATTATATTCATGGGAAGTTCTCCACAATTCTTCAACTATGTCAATAAAAATTTAGAATATTATGGATCTTAGTCAAAGTGGTTTTTTCAAGGAAGAGTTTTAATAAATTAACTCCATGAAGTATCTATACATATATATTTAGATGAGATTATATTTCCCATAAATGAAAATTTAAAAATTCAAAATTCTCCCATATATGTTTTTTTCATAAAAATTATCATTCCTTGAAATCTTAAGTATAATTCCTAAATTATATTCATGTACTTACATTATCCTTGAATATATAAAAATATAATCTATAAAGACTTCCAAGAAATTATATAGTGACTTTATTCATTATATCCATGAAGATAGTGGGGGAATTAGTTAAATAAATTGAAACCACTCCAAATTCATAGTGTCCATAAAATGTAAATAATATTTAATTTATTATATATTATTGAAAAGAAAACATCTCATAAATATATATTTCATCATCTTATATAAATAATAAATTTCTTTCACAAATACCCACAAGTGGACCATATAGAATTAGCTTCTGTTGTGTATAAAAAAGAAAATATTCTTACTTATTAAATGATATTTAATGTTTGGAATAGTGATCTTTTCATCTAGTATTCATTACAAACATACTATACTTAAATAATTTATTCTTAACAAGGGGAATAGAAATATAATAATGTTTTAATTTAGATAAATTCTATGTGTAAACAAGGTAAATTATATAAAACTAACATGAGCATAATAGAATGAAAATGTGAGAATAGAATATGAAATCCATAACCTGTATATTAAAGATCAAAATCATGAGTCAGGGTATAAATATATATTTTTTATAAGACATGTATTGAATGAAACTAATGTTACATGAGCCTCATGATAAAAAAATTTACATAAGACTTGGAATTGTGGAATACACAAAAATCATATAAAAGCATTTCCATAATAGCAGGTGCTCACTTATAAGACTATCATAGTGAAATAGATTCACTCTTGAAACCATCAAAGTAGTCACGGTACACTCCCAAGACGATTATATCATAAAATATCCAAAACTAATATCAGATCACTCATCATTCCTCTCCATTATATTTCATTATTTATAAATCATTACCCAAAATAATTGGGGTATATATATGTCCCACACATCATATAATTAAAAATTATATGTAAGTGTGCTAAAGACTTTAAATCCATCATTGTATTATAACCGAATAAATGAAATTGGTTTCATATTAATTTCATCATATCATAAATTGTGTAAATGATATAGGTTTTATTAATATTACTTCATTTCATTATTTCATAAAATATGAAAATAATATGGATTCATATGAATTTAAGAATTGTATAACCTATGGAAGAAAAATGGGTACTATAAACATCTTTTCATCATAATCATAAAACATAAAAATAAAGACATTGAATGGTATGCATGGATCATATTAGTAGTAAATAATATGTTAAATATTATGATGTCATATTATATTTAAAAATATTTTGAAGTATATCTTAGACCATTTTTTGAGGAAAACAACTTTTGCATGAAAATAAATTTTTCAAACTAAACATTATAAAATAATTTTGAAATATTATTCATTGAAAATAAATATTGAAAAAATAGTATCATAAATAAATTATTGCATTTCATTATGAAAATACCCATTTCACTTTGAAAAAATGAAAATTTTAAAAGAATAAATAATTTCAAATTTTTATTCAAGGAAATCAACATTGAAAACATATAATCTACGATTCAATGAAATTAATGGTCATCACGATAGAAAATTATTATTATTTCATACACATTAACGCAAATATTATTTTCACAGATTTGGTTAAAATAAAAATGTCAATTTTTTGGAAAAAATTTGTATATTCCTTTCATATAATTTTGATAAAGGTTAAACATTGGTAAATGATTCATTAATAAATCATTCTAAAGATGTTAAAAAACATTTTGGAGTTTTTTTAAAAAAACATGGTTTTTGATGAAATGGGTTTTTGGACCAAGGTTGAAATAAATATAATTTTCTTAAAAATGTTATTTTGAACAACTGAGTACATAATTTGGAGAGAAATAAGGGAAAACATGTATTCTCATGAAATTACTATAGTAAATGAAACATCATGATTTTATAATGAGTTGGATCATGAAATTTCATCATCAGAAACATAATAATATATAAATTTAATAAAAGAATAAATTTTATCATGATAAACTTACCACTTTGATTTCATTGAATTGTAAGACCCATTAAGTATAACCTTAAATGGAAAACAATACATCATGAGAATAATTAAATTCATGATATTACATCTCAATGGGGAAGTATATATGTAACACCCGAAGACATTTCAATATTTTTCATTTAGAATAAATTTCATTTTAATCTATCATGAATAAAATAAAACCCCAATTTGTGCTCACTTTATACACAACACATCGTTAGTTTTCATTGCACTGAAAACCAAGTTTTTCAACCAATTAATGAAACAAAAAGTTTAAAATTAAATTTTGTAAATTTTATAAATTTTATTTTTTAAAATAAAAAAAAATTTTGAATATGGAATGTCAGAGTAATATTTGAGGGATTTTTTATTATTTTTTGGAGAAGTTTTATTTTTTAATGTACAGTGAAAAATACTGCAATTTAGATGAAAATTTACTTTTTCTCTAAATAATTATTAATGATAAAATATATTTTAAATTTTTTAAAAGTAACAAAATATCAATTATATATCTATTAATCCAATGAATATAAGTTGAATAATTTTTATATTTAATTTAGATAAAATGACTTAATGCACTTTTGACCATTTTTACTTTATAACAACGCGTCCTCTCCACGTAGCGGGATTATATTTAAAATTAATTTTACCACATATATGATATAAATTTATAAAAACTGGAAGACATGGTTTTAACGAATATAATATTTAAATTCTAATATTATCAACTTCTTTTTTACAATAAATATTATTAAATTATTTTAAAATTAAATATTGTGATTTTTGTAAAATTATGATATACTAATGACTAACTCTTAAACATGAGGTCATAAATGACCAAAAACATTTAAAAAGGGTATTGGATTTGAATATTTTACCATATCCACTATTTGTTTGAACATGAAAAATTATTGGGATTCTATTTCATGAGTGTAAACCATATAATATGTTAATTAAATAAAATGTCTGATGAAGGAACGTTCCATACATTTATCATTTATAACTATTCAGAGTATTAAAGATGCTACATAGTTTTAGTATTAAAAATAAATTTGAAATGTAAAATTTTTTATCATGATAATATACCTCTATTTTTTAGAGATCATATAATTAAAATAACGTATTAAAATAATCTAACACATGGATTATTTTTTATCAATTAAATTAAATGAATGATCCAAGAAACATTAAAAATAAACTAAATTTAATGAATTTTTCTGTTAGATTATTTTATTAGAGAAATATATCATTTTAAATAGTTGTTAACTTAATATATTCTAATTTCAATGTTTATTTTTCATATTTTCAATTTCAAATTAAAAAGTAATGTAAAATTGACATTATTTTTATTTTACAATAATTTATATTTTATTAAATGATTAAAAATTAATAAAAATAATATATTTTACCATGTAATGTTTTATGTTTTAATAAATATGAAATATATTAGAATGATGGTCCGATATATCTTTTATATTTATCATATTGATAAATATAATGTTAAAGAATTGTTTTCATATTCGAGGTTAAAAAAGTGTTTTTTCATGTTACATGCGCTTCTGTTGACATTAAATACCAAAACACATGGGTTTTTTATTTTATAATTTTGAAAAAATATTTATAATTTATTAAATATATAATTACTAATAATTGAAACCTCAATTTTAAATTAATGCTAATACTAATTATATATAAAAATGAGTTACTTTAGTAAAATCCAAAATGATAAAATTTTGAAATATAGAAGGTAATGAACAAAATTAAATTAATACACTTATTTATTGTGTTATAGTGTCTTGTAAATACCATAAATCCCATTTAAACCATTATTTATCCTAGGGAATGAAACCTAAGGTCAAGTAGAGCTCGTCGTTCTTATTTGGAGATGGGGAAAATGATATTAGGTTTTTCTTTTGATATAGATTGGAAATATTTTAGTGGTGATCTCGTTCCAGTAATTGTGGAATTTCTCGATGTGTTTTCTTCTAACTAATCTATTTTTCTACTTGAATGGGAGGTTGAGTTTTCTATTTTCTTGATTCCTGGTGCTCAATTAGTTACTATTACATCTTATTGCATGATACCATCTAAAATTAAAGAGATGTATTCTATACTGGATGATCATATTGAGAAAGGATTTATATGTCTGAGTGTGTCACCCTGGAATCCACCTCTTCTCATTGATTTGAATGTTAAATGTTCAACCTGCCTTTATATTAATTATCAAAAGATAAATCATGTTATAATAATGAATAAAATATCCATTTAGATGGGATGATGATCATTTTGATCATTTGGTGGTAAGGAAGTGGTATTTAAAGTCTACCATAGAACTTATTACAATTAGTTAAGGATAAAAGAGTCTGACATTCAAAAAACTGCATTTTGGAATAGGTATGACCAATATGACTACCTTATTATTCCCTTGGGTCTAACGAATTACCTTTCAATTTTAATGGATTTAATTAAAGGGTTTCTCCACGAGTATATGGATATTGTTTGTGGTAGTCTTTTGGAAATCCATTCTCATTTACTCTATGTCTGAGGGGGATCATGTGCAAAATCTTGGAACGTTTATGAGTCTCCTAGGAAATCAATGAAATTATTCCATGATTTCTAAACATTATTTATGAATTTGGGGTGTGAAATTCATGGGACAAGTGTTGTATGAACAAAAAAAATTTACTTGATCTTGAAAAGGTGGTGGCTATTATAACTTGGGATAAAAAAAAAATTGTCTTTGAGATTCGGTGTATATTAGGATTTGTTAAATATTATCACCATTTCATGAATGGATTCTCGAATACTGATTTACAATTGATGAAACTATCATTGAAGGATGTAATGTTATTATGGTAAGAGAAAAATAAGAATAATTTTTTTAAATGAAATGTATTTTGATAATTGTGCTACATTTGACTCTTCTAGAGACCTTTCAAGGCTATGAAATATTATATGATACTTCATGTTCAGGGTTGGGATATATTATTATCAATGGTAATCATGTACTTTCTTATGGATATCATCATCTTAATCTATATGAGATGAAATATCCAACCCACAACCTTGAACTAGTATCTTTGATTCATGTGCTTAATAATTGGCATCTTAACTATTAGGGATAATGTTTTATCATGTTTTAAGATCAAAATATATTTATTTATTAATTATCTAAAAAATATTTCAATCCCTTCCAAAGGAGTAGGGTGGAATTCCATCTGTGTTTTTATTTTAACATCGACTATACCACAGGAAGGGGAATGTCATTAAAGGGTCTTTATAGGAAACTTCTCACATATGCAGTAAAATTATATTTTAAAAATGGAATTGGATATCTCTCTTTAAATAGTTTCATATTAGATTTCATGAGAAAATGGATAAAGTTTATTTTTATAGTTTTTAGTAGAAATATTCTCTAATATAATTGATTCTATCGAAAAAACAGCTTTATGATGAGTTCCATTGAATTAGATACTCTCTTTAGTAATGTAATATCTCAGATTTTCTGTTTATTATTTTTAAATATTATATGGAATTATTTCAAGACCGGTCGTGAAGAAGACACATCATTATGAGGTCTGGTGAGCCTGGAATGGTGGTTTAATCTTTATTTAGTTAAGTGAGTCGACACTTGTGAGCAGCTGTGGCAGCTTACAAACGGATGCTCGGATTAAACGTTCTGTCTGGGATGATGAATTTACCTAAGAATGAGGCTAACCTTGATGGGCGCGGGTCGAGGGAAAAAGTTAATTTTTGGACGTTTTAATAAAAATAAAATAAATTTACGAGATTATTTTATTTCATTTAAGGAAACATTTGCTGCAGCGCGACAACGACGCAGCTGTTTCCTAAATTAATGGCATGTCTTAAGGACTTAGAAATGGGAATCCAATGCCATTAATACTGCCACATAATTAAATTCCAACTTGTTTCCCCTTTTTAATGGGTTAAGAAATTGTACGTCGTTGGCAACGTAGAGAGACGAACCTCTGCAGAATCCACAGGGCGTTGGAGCAAATTCTCGATGACGAATGACAACAGATCGAAACCAAGGATCGTTGTGCCGACGTTGAAGGATCTCGAAAGCAATGGTAGAACGAATCCTTCATCAACGATCGATCATTTCGGAAGGTAGGGGTTGTTATTTCGATTTCTCTTCCCCATATTTTGAGTTTAAATGATGAACGTGGATCAACCACAAACAAGTTGATCCGCGGATTCGTACGTTCATGCGGAAGGGATTTTTTTTCTTTGGGAAGACTATGGGGAATTGATCCATGCTTTATGTTGTTGTTGATTCTTGCCCCGTTTTAAGCCTATTTACGGGAGATGATCAACGCCGTGATGAACGATGGTGTAGGTTCCTTCCTCAATTTTTTTATTTGGATTTTTCATCCTCCTTTTTCCCCCACGCGTTCTTCGTGTTGTTCACGAGGTGACGAACAACGGATCGTTGCGCATCCGTTCTGTGATGAAACGATCCCAAATCGAATGTTCGACATCGCAATGTCCTTATGGAGGTGCGACAATGATGGCATACGACAAATTGGACCGGATCGGAAAGAGCGTTCTTCGAGGGTTCTTTGTGCAGGAAGATCGGAACACGTTTTTAGAGCTGATCGGAGGCCCAAAAACGATGAAAGCGACTTCGTGGGGTCGGGACGACTAGAACCTGGATGTTTTTTGGCAATCAGATGGCCGTATTGATGATCGGATTAGCATGGGAGGTGCGCTGGCAAAGAGCGTCGTTTCTAGAAATTTCCAGAATACACGACGTGTACTTCCGAAGAACATGCCGTGTTGTTCTAGTGGTGGCGGCTAGGGTTTCGGGGTCAGAGAAGAATCACACGGTGTGTGATCCAGGTCACACCATGTGTTGGACCTTCCCCGAAGCTCGGCATGTACTTTGGGTAGTACACGGACACATGATGATCTACACGGATTCATGCGGCACGACATGTACATCTCAATTTAGGCGGCTATGCGGAGCTCGGCGTGTATCCCAGGGATACAGGGACATGGGATGGAGAACACTATCATGTACTCCCTCAACCAGCCAGGCGAGGTAAACAGCGCAGGTCACCCTGTGAGAAGATTTCACGGGTTGGAGTACACGGGTTGGTGACCGTGTACGGGCACATTGCCAGAGTACACTGAGCCAACCCCAGTTACCCAGACACGACATGTACTCCAAACTACACATAGTGTACTAAGTTTTTCTACATGTATAGCCTCATGACACGAGTCGTTGTACACGGGCAGTACCCAGGGTCGAACAACACGACGTATATCAATTCTACACGCCGTGTACTTTTTTGGAAAACGGCTTGGTCCCTTTAGTTCACCGTGTATTGAACATCTTTAGTTTGGGTTAGTGCCCCTTCTTCTTGTTCCCCTAAAGGTCAGGCATTATTCCCTCACACGTTATTATAATCCCTTCAGCTGTAATTTCTGTGATAGAGTCAGGCATGCATCTGAGAGGCTTGAATCGAGATCCTCTATCCATTCCAGACCCTAGGTAGAGTCATGTATCGGCATGACCAAATTTACCGGGCATTTCTCCTCTACCTAGCAGGTGAATTCCGTATGTTTCGCAGTATCCTCAATGGCCCTGGCAGTGATCCTCATCTATGTATCGAAATCTTTCCCACTCAGGAGTGTGTCTCCCGTAATAAGTGTAGCTATATCTTGTGATGGTTCCTGAAGAACAGCTCTTCCCAGACAGACGTCATCACAAATATTAGACTCGTGGAGTGTGTTCTCCTGGAACGAGCGCATCACAAAATCTTTGGACGGAATCCCTTGCCAGGGTATGCGGTTGTGTGACATGTCTCTAGACCATGGGTCTGGGTTTTGAGTATATCTGGTTTATTTTATATGTTCTATAAACATATATTATGCATAGCTGACGGTACCTTTACATTGTGTACTACTTTGTGGTTTTAGTGGTCCTCTAATGAGTATTGTTATACTCACCCCGGCATGGGCTTTTCCCAAACGTCTCGTGTCTTGTGTTGATGAGCAGCCTTTTGACAGGGTCCAAGGCGGACCAGGACATGACCAATCTTTCTGAGTTCCCTACAGGCCGAGACGTTCCTACGGCTACGGGCGACAGTCCCAGTACCTTTGTACTTACAGGTTGGACTTTGCAGTTTTTCAGACTCTTGCTTTTGGTGGGCTTGTATTCTGGCCCAGTTTACATTTACAGTACTCTACCTTTCTTCCTACTCTGTTGGTTGAGTTTAGTTGTATTCATGCATTTTTGTTCCTTAGTGTTTTACATTTCAGCATTTTTGGGATTTTAGATGTGTATGTGTGTACAGGTACTTAGGAAATGCCTCCCATGTTAGTGATATTCCTACTCGGTACTTGTCACCAGGCCCTGGCCTATTGGTTGTGGGTTTGGGGAGTCATGGCTCGGGCCCCACTAGGAAGGGTCATGAAAGAGTGGTATCAGAGGTGGTCGGTTCTACCATAGGACCAAGAGTCTGTGAGTTTGGTTGGGGGAAACAGTGTTGACTGTTTTGGGTTCTGCTTTCAGGCCAGAGACTCCAATGTTGGTGTGGTGCCTGACGTATACATACACTAGGACTCCGATATCCTTCTTTTCAACCCGGTTCACGAAAACACTGGTTGTGGGGAAAAAAGGTACATGCATCCTATAGAAATGGGTTGTGTTTTCAATGTCCTTGGTGTCACCTATCCAGATATTCTCATTGACCGTGACACATCTTGTTTCCTTATATGATGCCTCCGCGACGCGTAACCGCTAGGATTCAGCGGCACAATCACGAGGTTGACCCCCTCAGTGACGAGGCTTTGATACAAGGTCCATCTCCCTAGGCGTTTCCACCAGGTGGTGAACCTGTTATACCACCACTAATGGAGCAGCCAGTGGTACCCGCTGTATCTACCGGTGAGGAGCGCAGGCTCAGCATGCTCCACGAGTTTCAGAGACAGAGACCCCTCAGGTTCCGAGGCAAGCCCAACCCTTAGGAGGCTGAGGAATAACTTCAGGTGGTGACCAGAATGTTTCAACTAGTGAGGACACCAGCAGACCAGATGGTGGTCCTATGAGCGAGCCTTCTACATGGTTCAGCGGGACGATTGTGGAGTCTGACCACGCAGACTCATGACGAGGAGACTCTTTCATGGACAGAGTTTGAGTGACTCTTCAGGGAGGAGATCTCTCTGGTTATTCTTAGAGTTGTGCACATCCAGATGCTTCTTCAGATCCAACAGGGCAGTATGACAGTGGCTGACTATTCATCGAGGTTCACTAGCCTCTCCAGGTACTCGATGGATATGGTCAGGGATCAGTACTTCAGAGCTCAGATATTAGAGCAAGTTCTACAGCATGACATCCGATCTAGTGCCGTGCCTCTATGAATTTCGACGTATGCTGGAGTGCTCGAGCGGGCCTTCGTGATCGAGAGATTCTTGGTAGAGTAGAGACAGCCGCCGGTAGTCAGCAGCAGGCAGACAGGTGCAGTGACACCGACAGCAGGGAGCTGACGTCAGGCATAGGCATCTGGACGTGAGAGACGTCATAGGAGGACCCAGGACAGAGGATCGACAGTCCAGGGCTCTTAGGATTGATCTAGTCAGCCTAGGGAGAAGCGATGCTACGCATGCGACGGTAGGGGGAATCTTGCTAGAGATTTCCCAACACGCCAATCTGCTGACAGGGAAGTGGTGGATGGACCCCCGAGGCAAAGGCAGAGAATGGAGCAGGCCGATCCGCCAGGTAGCGGACGTGGAAAAGCAGCAGAGAGAGATGCAGGCGGTGGCAGAAGCATTGACTTACTTCCACCACCACCCCCAGGAGGTCCGCAGCAGGCTCAGGGAGCTGGGGGACAGGGATGGGGACAGCTGCATGCGGTCAGGCGTATGCCCCAAGGGCTCCATGGATGATTCGAGGTACGATCTGTGTCTTTTCTACCGTAGCTGCAGTACTCATAGACGTAGGTGCCAGTCATTCCCTTATAGCCACAAGTCTTGTACAAAACCTCGAGATTCCGGTAGAACCGTTGACTCGATCCTTACGCTTGGAGACACCTACGGGAGGAGACTCGATGATCAATCTCCTTTGCAGATAGTATGATCTTACCCTTGGAGGTGAGAGTTTCAGTTGAACCTTTTGGTGGTAGGGTCGAGGCCTTACGGAGTCATTCTCGGTATAGATTGATTATCTTCAGTCCATGCCCAGATTGACTGTTTTAGGAGAAGTGTGCGATGTGTCCACCGTGATGGAACAAGGTTTTCATTTTTCAGAGAAAAGGAAACCCAAGAAGCACAAAATGGGCTCATGCATTGGAGGGTGCATCCAATCACTCATGAGTTGGCTAGCCGTACCCTCAAAGAAATATATGTCGTGAGCTCTTAGTTCCGAGCAGTGGTGGCAGAGTATGAGGATGTCTTTCCCAAAGATGTTCCAGGACTACCTCCCCGCCGGGAAATCGACTCCTGCATCGACTTACACCCTGGGACGTCACTGATTTCCTCATCAGCTTATCGGGTGGCTCTCGCAGAGATTCGCGAGCTGAGGGTGTAGTTGGAGGATTTGCAGAGAAAGGGTTTCATAAGACACAGCGTCTCACCCTGGGTGGCCCCAGTCTTGTTTTCCAAGAAGGAAGACGGGAGTCTGAGGTTGTGCGTGGATTACCGACGCCTGAACTAGGTGATGGTGAAGAAAAAATATCCAATTATAAGGATTTATTACCTCTTCAATCAGATAAGAGGGGCACAATGGTTCTCGAAGGTTTACCTTCAATAAGGCTATCCCTAGCTATGATTACAGGAAGAGGATATACCGAAAACGACTTTCAGATGTCGCCACGGTGACTATGAGTACTTGGTGATGCCCTTTGGCATGAAGAACTCCCCCACAATGTTCATGGGGCTGATGAACTGGATCTTCTAGCCGTATTTGTACCGATTCGTAGTGGTCTTCATCGACGACATCCTTGTGTACTCAGCGTTAGAGGAAGAGCATGCGAGACACTTGCGGATGGTTCTGGACGTACTCTGGGAGCACCAGCTTTATGGGAAGCTCTCAAAGTGTCTGTTCTGGATTCAGGAAGTCAACTTTCTGGGACATATCATCTTAGTAGATAGAGTGGTTGTGGACCCAGCCAAGGGGGAGGCTATGTTAGCATGGGACCCACCTCGGAGTGTAACGGAGGTGCGAAGATTCCTTGGGTTGGCAAGATATTACCGGAGATTCATCCTTGATTTCTCCCAGATATCAGCACCGATGGCAGCCTTGACCAGGAAGGAGAAACCCTTCATGTGGACTGAAAAGTTCCAACTTGATTTTGAGCAGCTATGATAGAGTTTGACGAGCGACCCAGTCTTGATATTTCCGGTGGAGGTTGTCGAGTACATAGTTGTCTGCGACACATCAGATACCGGGCTCGGCTGTTTTCTAATGCAGTGGAACGTATTGATTGCTTATGGTTCGCGCTAGCATAGGACGCATGAGCAGAACTATTTGACCCATGATCTCAAGTTAGCATCCGTAGTCTTCACATTGATGATGTGGAGACACTACCTTATGGGCGAGTGGTTCATTGTCTACTATGACTCCAAGAGCCTCAATTACATCTTCTCATAGAAGGATCTGAATCTAAGGCAGAGGCGTTGGCTAGAGTACCTCATGGACTATGATTTCATGGTTATCTATACTACTAGGAAGGTTAATAAGGTTTCGAACGCTCTTAGCAGAAGGTCGAGCTCACAACTGTTGAGTGAGGTGACACAACAATTAGCCGCGTTATAGTTATCCTTCGTGGATGAAGAGGATATAGATTACCTATAGTCAATGGTTGTCACCCCTACAATCTTACAACGAGTTAGGGAGGCACAACTTGGGGATGTCGACTGTGTGGCCTTACGTGCTCAGTTATCCACAGGACATGCTCCTGATGGATATTTACAAGGTGGAGAGCACCTAATTCTTTTCAGAGGACGCACTGTTGTACCAGTGGTGTTGTAGGAGGAGGTCCTGAGGGAGTTCCATACATCCCTTTAGCGGTAAATCATGGAGTGGAATAGATATACCAGGACCTCCGATGTCAGTTCTGGTGGTCAGGCATGAAGAAGGAAGTGGAAGAGTTTGTTTCACGATGCCTCATATCCCAGCAGGTGAAGGGTGAGCACCAGGTTCCAGCAGGGTTAGCTCTCCCATTTGAATTTCTAGAGTGGAATTGGGATGGAATATCGATGGACATCGTGATGGGCTTACCACGGATGTCCAAGGGGAACGATTCCATCTAGGTGTTCGTTGACCGACTCACCAAGTGGGCCCACTTCCTAGCTATCAGGGAGGAAAGATTCGTAGAGATATTGGGACGCCTCTACGTACAAGATATTGTTCGGATTTATGGCTTCCCCTCGACTATAGTCTCAGACCGAGACATCCGCTTCACATCCCAGTTGTGGAAGGGATTGCAGGATGCTTTTGAAACTCAGCCGCGCTTGAGCATAGTGTTTCATCGCCAGACAGATGGTCCGATGGAAAGGACCATTCAGGTTCTAGAGGATATGTTGCGAGCCTGTATCCTGGACTTTTCTGGCAGGTGGGTGGACCATCTACCATTGGTGGAGTTTGCATACAACAACAGCTATCACTCCACTATCGATATGGCACCGTTCGAGGCAATGTACGAGAGACCATGCCGGTCACCGCTTTGTTGGACCGACCCTGGAGAGTCACCACTCATGGGTCCAGAGTTAGTGTAAGCTACTACAGAGAAAGTACAGATTATCCAGGAGAGGATGAAGAATGCACAGATCCGGAAGATGTCTTATGCTGATAGACGACGGAGACCTCTAGAGTTCGAAGAGGGAGACCACGTCTTCCTTCGGGTCTCACCTCGACGAGGGTTGCAGAGATTTGGACAAGGCGGAAAGTTATCTCAGAGGTTAGTCGGACCTTTCCTGATCCTGGGCAGAGTTTTCGAGGTGGCGTACCGCCTGGCTCTACCGCCACAGTTGCATCAGGCACATGATGTCTTCCACGTGTCGCAGTAGAGGAGTGCGTGCATGACCAATCACACGTCATCGACTGGGGTGAGCTGGACATCGAGGATGGAGTGACCTTTGCTGAGTACCCAGTGGAGATCGAGGATCGGTAGGAGAGGATCCTTCGTGGGCGATTGATTCCATTAGTGCGTATCTGATGGCCGTACAAGAATCTTCGGGATAGCACGTGGGAGAGGGGGGCCCAGATCCGTGCCCGGTACCCTCATCTTTTTGTGTAGCCTTTGATTTGGATTTTCAGGTACGTAAATCCCCAAAGTGGGGAGAATGTAATGTCTCGGATTTTACGTTTATTATTTTTATTTATTATATGGGATTATTTTGAGACCGGGCGTGAAGACGGTACATCATTCTGAGGTCTAGTGAGCCCGTAATGATGGTTTGAACTTTTTTTAGTTAAGTGAGTCGACACTTGTGCGCGGTTTTGGAAGTTCCCAAACGGATGCCCAGATTAAAAATCTGAGTGCACTGTTGCGTTCGAGACAACAACTTTACCTAAGAATGACGTTATCCTCGACCAGCGTGGGTCGAGTGAAAAAGTTGATTTTCAGACGTTTTAAGTAAAATAGATTAAAATATATTAACCGGTTTATTTTATTTCATTTAAGGAAACATCCGCTGCAGCGCTGCAACGGCGCAACTATTTAATAAATTAATGGCATGTCTTAATGACTTTGAAATGTAATGTCAACACCATTAATACTAATGAGTAATTAAATGCCAACTTGTTTCCCCTTTTAAGGGGTTATGAAATTGTACGTCGCTGGCAACGTAGAGAGAGGAACCTCTGCAGAATCCATGGCGCGTTGGAGCAACTTCTCGACGATGAACGACAACGGATCGAAACCAAGGATCGTTGCACCAATGTTGAAGTATATCGATGGCAACGGAAGCACGACGCCTTCATCAACGATCGATCCTTTCGAAAGGTAGGGGTTGTTATTTCGATTTATTTTCCCTATATTTTGAGTTTAAACGACGAACACGGATCAACCACTAACATGTTGATCCGCGGATTCGTATGTTCTTGTGGGAGGGATTTTTTTTTCTTCAGAAAGACTATGGGGAATTGATATATGATTAATTTTGTTGTTGATTCTTACCCCGTTTTAATCTTATTAATGGGAGTGGATCAACGCCGTGACGAACGATGGCGGAGGTTCATTCCTCAATTTGTTTATTTGGATTTTTCTTCCTCCTTTTTCCCCGCATGTTCTTCACGTTCTTCACAGGGGGACGAACACCGGATCGTTGCGCATCCGTTCTGCGATGAAACGACCCAAAATCGAAGGTTCGACATCACAACGTCCTTGTGAAGGTTTGGCGACAATGGCGGATGAAAAATCGGACCAGATCAGAAAGGGCGTTCATCGAGTGTTCTTCGTGCGGGAAGAGCGGAACACGTTTTCAGAGCCGATTTGTGGCTCGAAAATGACGGAAGTGGCTTCGTGGGGTCGGAACGACCAGAACCTGGATGTTTTGCAGCGATCAGATGGCCGGATTGATGATCGGAGAAGCATGGGAGGCGCGCTGGAGAAGTGCGTTGTTTCGGAAAATTTCCAGAATACATGGCGTGTACTTCCGAAGAACACACAGTGTAGTTCTGGCGGTGGTGGCTAGGGTTTTGGGGTCAGAGAAGAATCACACGCTATCTAACCCCGATCACACGGCATGTTGGACCTTCCCTGAAGCTTGGCGTGTACTTTGGGTAGTACACGAACACAGGATGATCTACACGGCTTCAAGAAGCATGGCTTGTACAGCTCGACAGAGGCAGCTACGCGGAGCTCAGTATGTATCCCGGGGATACACAGACACGGGGTGGAGTACAAGACCATGTACTCCCTCAACCAGTCAAGCGTGGTAAATAGTGCGGGTCACCCCATGTGCAGATTGCACGTGTTGGAGTACATGGGTTGGTGACCGTGTATGGGCACATGGCTAGAGTACGCGGAGCCAACCCCAGTTACCCAGACCCGGCGTGTACTCCATACTACATGCCGTGTACTACATTTTTCTACATGACCAGCCTCACGACACGGGGTGTTGTACATGGGAAGTACCCAGTGTCAGACAACACAGCGTGTATCATTTCTACATGCCGTGTACTTTTTGGAAATTGGCTTGGTCCATTTTGTTCACCGTGCCATGAACATCTTTCGTTTGGGTTAGTGTCCCTTCTTCTTGTTCCCCTGAAGGTCAGGCATCATTCCCTCACATAGGATCAGGATCCCTTCAGCAGGAATTTCTTTGATAGAGTCAGGTATCCATCCGAAATGCCCAGATTGAGATCCTCTATCCATTTCAGATCCTATGTAGAGTCAGGTATCGGCGTGACCAACATTACCAGGCGTTGATCCTCTACCTAGAAGGTAAATTCCGGATGAGTCGCGGTATCTTCCATGGCCCTGGAAGTGATCCTCATCTGTGTATCGAAATCTTTCCCACTCAGGATTGTGTCTCCCGTAATGATTGTAGCTATATCTCATGACAGTTCTCGACAAACAACTCTTCCCGGACGGACGTCATCAGAGCTATAAGAATCATGGAGTGTGTTGTCCTAGAACGAGCGCATCACGGAATCTTCAGAAAAAATCCCTTACGGGGGTATGTGGTTGCGTGACTTGCCTCTTGACCACGGGTCTGGGTTTTGAGTATATTTGGTTTGTTTTATATGTTCTCTAAATATATATTATGCATAGATGACTGTACCATTACCCTGTGTACTACTTTGCGGTTTTTGGGGTCCTCTACTTAGTGTTGTTATACTCACACCTGCATGGGCTTTGGCCACACGTCTGGTGTCTTATGTATATGAGCATCCTTTTGACAGGGTCCAAGGCGGACCAGAACAGGACTGTTCTTTCTGAGTTCCCTACATGCCGAGGCGTTCTTACGTCTACGAGCGACAGTCCTGGTACCTTTGTTCTTATAGGATGGACTTTTCAGTTTTTCAGACTCTTGCTTTTGGTGGGCTTGTATTATGGCCGAGTTTACTTTTACAGTACTCTACCTTTCTCCATAATCTGTAGGTTGGGATTAGTTGTATGCATGCATTTTTGTTCCTTAGTGTTTTACATTTCAGCATTTGTGGACTTGGTGATGTTTGTGTGTGTACAGGTACTTATGCAATGCCTCTCATATTAGTGATATTCCTACTCGGTGCTAGTCACAAGCCCCTAGCCTATTGGAGGCGGGCTTGGGGAGTCACGGCACGGGCCCCAATAGGACGGGTCGTGACAAGTAAGGGGAGACAATTTCCATGTGTTCGTTTTACCCAGAAGGAATTCTATGCTATAATAATCATTTTTGGTACCATCATTAATAAGGATTGAGTTGATTTGGGGTTTCCATAGTTCCAAGTGGTATGTGTTCCCTATAACCACAAATATGTTATATGAACTATGGAAGTAGTTATGGTGGCTAGGAATGTGGTTGGGAAATGCATAGTTTGTATCTAATTGTTATAAAATCTAGCTGGTTAATAGAGAGAACTAGAAACATTCTAGTTTGATTCATCCATAACCATTCCCAACTAGTATGTGCGATAAGATATGAATGGACTATATGTTTTAGTTTCTGATTAACCATTGATAAAATAATATTATCTATGTTATGATATTTATGATGATGAAATCGGATCACTTCTTTCCCATACATTATTAAGATAATGTTGAGGAGATGGGAAATCTATATTTGAATGATTTTGTTCATCTAAAAGGACATCCCTCTACTATAGTATCTGATTGGGATCCACAATTTATTTATCATTTTTCAAAATTCCATTAGTAGGAACTGTGATCTCACACCCCTTTGATTTAGAATATTGTCCTCTATTGGATGGCCTGATAAAAGTAGCTATATAGATTCTTGCTGATATGATTCATGTTTATGTTATCAACATTTGTGGAGCATGCGATGATCATTTGGGTCTTGTTTAGTTTTATTATTATAATAGTTCCATGTATACAATTAGTATGTCTCCTTTTGGGGCCATGTATTGTTATCCATGAAAAGGTTCATTGTGTTGGTAAGTGATTGGTGAATGTTCCTTTGTCAGACCATATTTGGTGAAATCCATGAAAAAAAAATTAAGATGATTCATTGGATAATTTTTATGGAACATAGCCGATAAAAGTATTATTATTTTCATCTCCATGGATATTTGGAGTTCTATCTTTGTAAACAGGTGTTCATGAAGGATTCCCCTCAGTTGGGTAGTCGATAACCTGGGATGCAAGGGAATCTTTCTCCTTGTTTTGTAGGATCATTCGGGGTTGTTGAGAAGTTGGGAAATGCTTCCTATTATTTATAATTTCTACCATAGTTGACATTGATACATAACATGTTTTATCAATATCATCTCTGAATTTATCTCTATGATACATCTCATTTAATGAGCCAGTGTGATCTTGAATTCAAACTTAATTTCTCCGTGATTGATTGACAAGTCATTATAGATGATTCTATAACAATGGAACTTAGTTAGAGGATGACACATTTGGTGTTTTTTATATATTAGTAATGTTATGATTCACATGACACATTGGAGAGGGAATCACTGAAGAGAGAGAAGTGTCCTCATATTTTTAGAATGTAAGCTTCATCCTAGGTGTTTTGGGGACAAAATGTTGTTATGGTGCAGAGATTTTTAACATCCTATTTCTATTTTTAGTTATTAGGAAAACCCACCTTCATAACATTATTTTTTGGTTTTTATTATGATTTCTTTAGGTATAACGTTAATGATTAACATAGATTATTATCTACTTTAGAGTTCATACATTCCTAGTGTATTGTCTTCCAAACTGTGCACCATGATACAGCCAAATGGAAGAAATTGGATAGTGGTATTCACATAGCATTCTCAAAATTAAACAAATTGTGTTCCCAATCTTGGTAAAAATTGAAACCCATTTATAATTGGTTCCTATCCTGCATATGGATTTTATTAAACCATGGTTCTATTTCTTAGAAACCATCGAGACATGATTTCCATTAATCTGAATTTTAATTAAAATATCACAAACCCACCTTTTAAGTTCTTGATAAACCCACTTCAACCAAAACATGTTTCACCTATACTCAGATCTATTAAAGATGATTCTTGTCCCCAATGATCGTTCATGTAAGTTACCCAAAACTATTAGAACAATCTCTTCTCTCTTCTCAGTTAGATTCCACCAATATTTATTAATCTCCCATGATCTCTCTTTTTTGCATTAATCGTCCATGGGTCATTGTGTTTAATTGTGGATATAATACCCACTCTTTTGGAGTTTTAATACTAGGTTTTAATATTCATTTTCCCATAACCTGGTGTTTTTTTATTCTTTATAAAATATGGATTAGTGTTTGACTCATAAAAATCTATTGTCTCCATAGTGGGTGGTTTCATCACAATTCCAAAATATTATTCAACACAAATTTTATTATTTAATCTAGTTTAGTTTAACTAAATTCAATTTATTAGTTTTTATTTTTTGTATCTAAAATTTATATTGGAAAAATCAAATTCCAACGGATTGGGGTTTCTATGAAAAATGGGTTTTTTTATGAAATTGGAAAACCCCAAATTCTCTTGAATTAGAGTGTGTTTGTTAAAAATGGAGTAATTTATATTTTTTTAATTTATATTGTAGATTTGATGGAAATTTTTGTTCATATAAATTAGTTAATTTAATTATATAGAACTAATTTGATTGAAATTTATAAGAACCCCCAATTTTAATGAATTTTGGTGTTTGTGATGAAATTGATGAAATTGTATGAAAATTGAATTATTGTATTCAATTATGAATGCATTGTGTTATTTCATGAATTGGTTTCAAATAATTGTTTTGTAAAAGTGGTTACAATATTGTTTCTATGTAATATTAGTGGTTACATTTTCTAGAATAGATATGTTTTTAATTAAAAATTAATTACAGGTTTTAATGGGAAATTCAGAATATTGAAATAGAAAATAGGATTTAATTTTATTTTAATAAGTCTTAAATTAAATTGACCGTAATTATTTTGGATTATAGAATATATAAGGATTTGGTATTTAGTGATTTATTTTTGGAGGAACATTATGTTATACAACATTCTAAATCCTCAAATCAGTTTAACCCATCTCTTACATATTAGTGAAAGGTCAACATTTCCTAAGGCCTAAAGGGGTGTGTGTCCATACATTCAATTTCACTGTGCCATGTCACTACATCGAGAAAATTTCATACATATTGGGAATATGAAATTTTTTATTGATTGTGTGTATTTAAATTACATATATATTCCATTGATGTAAACTATTTTACATGCATTGTAAATTCATGTAAACTATTTTATATCAAAATGTCTATTTAATCCATTATTCAATAGTTACCATTATGTAATGACCCATTTATTTGAAGGAAAATTCTATAATGTGAAATTTATTTCTATAATTTTTAATGTAAAGCAATTCTTGATAATTTATTTATATATTTTAAATTATAATGAATTATTTATTTAAATATAATTTCATGAATACCAATCCACTATGTTTTCAAATTGAAAATTCATTATTGGTTAATTTGATGTTGGCGTCTTATTATGGAATCTTTTGGAAAACTCTTATTTGGATTTCGCTCGAACCTTACTTATTCTTTCATTTGTTTTTAGATAATCTTATACTAGGTTTGAGAATGATAAAAGGATCTCTAGGAGGTGGATCTCGCTATTGAACATTACACATGGTGAGTTTCATCCTTACTGGCTTTGGTGGATTTCCCTATTTTATTACTGGAGTGATAGTACATTTGGATTTATCTCCTATTTGAGTTATTGTACATTACATCCATTGGAATTTGTTTTGATATGCATATTGTCTTATTTCACTTAAATATGCATTGTTTGTGGAAAACCATTCCAACATTTAGTTTTTATGATGTCAGGTACGTTTCACCCACCCATGAGGACTAGGAATACCATGGGGGTATGTTAGGACCCGCTAGAATATTATGATAAAAGGTACCTAGGGTAGATCATGACATATAGAAAACAATAAAAATTATGGATAAAGGGAATACATGAAAGAAGTTTTTTCCTACTTGTAATAATTATGGAAATAATCACCCTTGTACTTTCTTAAAAGGAATTGTAGTTTACGACAAGTGTGGAATCAAAGGACACAACAATTTTGATTTTATAGATAAGAAAAAAAAATTACAATGTAAAATTCCTCAACTGTAAGGATATGAGAACTACTCAAATAAATGTTTCAATATCTAAATAAATAAACCACAAAATATGATAATGGATAGTGTTAAATATTTTTCAACTACCATAAATGAAGAGTAATGATTAATATACATGTTTTTGGAATCTTGAATTATGTAATTTGAGTGTTTTAATATAAATGTATTGTTCATAAGAATTATAAAATATATATGGATTTTACTTCAATATTATTTTTATCACGGATTTAAAAGAGTGTTTTTATTGGTATGGATAACCAAGAAGAGTTACTCTGTATAAAGTTAAACATTTTTCAAAAAACACAAGGTTGATCGAAAGATAAGCCTAAATATGATCAAAATATTTTGGAAATAATGTTTGGATAATGAAATTATTCATGTGAATTAACTAAATTAGATATAAAAGTCTACATTGGATGTGACTAATGATTTGTTGAAAACTTGGTTTTTTCTATCATTAATGGGGTTTACAACAATTGAAATAATGATATATAGCTGATAACATTTTTTTTAAATAATGTAATAAGATATCATAAATATATTAAATTAGGTATTATTTTTATTTGAGTTATTAAAATATTTCATGAGAGTAAATGATAAATTCATTCACATGTTTTAGATGTTAAAATTTAGAGCTGCATCAAGTTGCTTAATCGGTAATCATAAGTTCATTTCTGGAATTTAGTGACCTTATTTCTAAAGTATTAGATCATAATATTTTGAAAAATTTAATCATTTTAGAAATGGTTTCAGTTAAACTTTTTATATGGTTTATATATTTAAATAATACTATACTATATGATGAATCTTATTATATGAGATGATGCATAAATAGTTCAAGGTGTAATCAGAGGAAAATATTGTGTTTATAGAAATGTATAATTACACATATTTATTTCGAGTTAAATCAATTAGAAAGTCATGAAAAATTTTCTTGAAATTAAAATTTTATACTATTATTTTAATATTTTATGAAACAAATTTCACTTTATATAATTATAGGTTTATGGTTTTGTGTCCTTGACCATTCGATTAATCAATTACGTTCCTGTGAACAATGACTATTTCTTTATATGAATTTACTCCATATACATGATTCTATTTCCCACGAATGATCTTCTATATGAGATACTACTTAAATTTCTATCATACTTCCTTATCTATCATATTATGAATATGTCTTATTAAACTTATTTAAAAATCGGGGGTTCTCCCACCATATTAATTTCAAATATCAAACCCTAAATTTCCAATTTCAGGTTTAAATTTCTAGAATATAATATAATTAAGGTGTGGAGAATGTAAAACCACAATACATTAAAATATATTTCTTTTATAATAATTTTTTTCCTATAATGATTTATATATAACACATTGTTAATATCATGCTACACACAACACTTTATTATTTTGTGTTACATTCAATATTGAGATTTACCACTTTTTAATGGAAAACCTATTTTATAACATAATTTCTTAAATTTTAAAATTTTTAGAAATAAAAAAATTAAATTTTGAATATAAAAGGAATAAATTATCTTATTTTAATGTTTTGTTATTTTTCATAGAAGAATCATTTTTTATGAATAGTAAAAAATACAATATCTTTTTTGAAAACATTCTTTTGTGTAAATGATTATTAATGTTATATTATATTTTATTTTTTACATCAAAATATATGTATTATATATAAATATAAATATATATATATATTAAACCAATTTGGAACATTACAATTATTTCTGTATTTCATTTAGATATATTTATATAATGAACATTGAACCATTTTTT
This sequence comes from Viscum album, assembly GCA_963277665.1. Taxonomy (NCBI): domain Eukaryota; kingdom Viridiplantae; phylum Streptophyta; class Magnoliopsida; order Santalales; family Viscaceae; genus Viscum; species Viscum album. Next base: position 159,222,498 of record OY728138.1, read on the forward strand.
CATTAGAACCCCGCTTCCTCACTACATTTATGGGATATGGTTTAATCTTAATTTTTTTCAATAATGTGAGTTATGTTTTAGGAAAAGGAAATAAATTGTTTTAATAGTTATAATATTTATAGTTTGATATGATCAAATAAGTTTTTGACCAGAAATATTGTTAAGAAATAATTAAAATTAACTACAGTTATTAAGTTAAAATTGAGCTTAACTAGGCACTAAACATAAAACATAACGGTCAAAATACCAATAATATTTTTCAAAATCCATTTAACACTAATATTTCAACAATATCCCATATTTATTAAATTTTTTGTATTATTAGGATATAATTTCATGATATGGGACAATTTAATAAGTTATGTATAGAAGAAGACAAAAAAAGGTGCCTCCATTACCATTAACTTTTTAATGATTTTGAAAATGAAAGAAGATACATAGTATTTAGTAATAATCATTATTTTAAAATATAAATAAGTTTTTTAGTCATTTTAAATTAAACATAATTATAATAGATGTTATAATTATATTAGAGGCCTAACAAAGACTAATACATGGATTATTTAGTTAATAATTGAATAGCATAAATGATTCAAAAACAATAAAAGTAAACTAATTTAAAGAATTATTATGTGTCATTATTTTTTAGATGAAAATATGTTGTTGAAGATCAGTGAACATAATAGATTTGAATTCTATTTTTTAAAATATTTATATTAAAAATAAATAAATATTGTAAAAATTAACTTTTATTCATTTTACAAGAAATTATTTAAATATAAAAAAATCTGTATATTCGTTTAAAAATAATTTTACGTGTTAATAAATAAATTATAAAGACCATTTACGGTACAATTTATATTTTCTAATTAACATATTATCCCATTGATAGTAAAATAATTGTTATCATGATCTGTGTTAAAGTAGTGTTTTTGTGAGTTACATGCCATTATTTTAAATTAATTTTTGAAATCATGGTATTATTATTTTTTTAAATTACAGATAATATATTAAATATAGTGGTTATATATTTTATAAGGAATATCTTATTAATTTAAGCTTAATGGTAAAATGTCTTATGATTGAAAACTAGTTAATTAAACAAAAACCAAAATGTTAAAATTATTAAAACATTGATGTTGAGGACAGAAATTATAAAACATCACTTATTTTAGCATTCTTTTGGTTTGTATTGACCACAATTCCAAATTAATATATTATTTTTGAAATGTAGATCCAAATTTGGTAAGGGATGCCTCCTAATAATGTATACCTATTTGTATTTATAAGAATTCCACTCCCCGTCCACTATAAAAATGAACTCATCCATCCATCTTATTTAAACCTCTCAAGCCCATAGGATCACCCAATAAATGGTAAAAAGTATCCCAACATATTTAAACTCATCCTCGAAGTCTTTAATTGGTCATATATTTATAAATGGAATCTCTTTGGTGAAAATCAATAAGAGTTACCAAAATAAGAGGTAACACCCTTCCTAATGTTATTTTGTTTTATTTTCATTTTCAACCACATCAAATATTAATATTACTCGATTACATATTAACCATAGAATCCTAAATATTATGTCATAATGTTATATTGGGGTTTATACATAAATGTACACACACTTCTATAAAATGATTAACAAACTTACTGTTTTTGTATAAAAAACTACTGCCTCGCGAAATGATGATTATTATTTTTTCCTTTACCACCTCTAATGTTGGGAATTATGAAAAAACTATTTTCATTTGATACTTATGATAATTATATTTTCTTTATTATTCTATAATTATTTTTAAAAAATACATTTATACACTCCATTTTGTCGGTATATGATTATATCATTTGTGGAAGTGTCGACTACCGCCTCCTCAAAAGTGATTTAATTCGTTCACAATATTCCTAGAATGTTTTAATTATGGAATTAATTAATAAATTTTCACATAAAGGACATCTATAATTTATTAACGACATAAATACCTTTCTTTAAATATAATATTTCATTTTATTTTTTACCATTTTCTCACACAGAAAAAGTTATATTATGTTTTCTGGGCGTGTGGACTACTGCCTCATTGATTTGACCTGATTACATCTAAATTTTGGATATTATATTTATAAGTATATATTATTAAAAAAAATTATTAACTATATTATTATAATTCTAGAATGATATAATTTAACTTATCTTCATTCCATAATGATCATTGTGAAACAATGACATTAATCATTCGTTTGTAAGACCTATCATCTCTGTGATGGGAAAATTGGTTCATTTTTTATTAACATATTTATTGATTGATTTTAAATGTAGAATTGATATATAAATATGATAATTATGAGGGTATTAGTGTTTTTATTCTTCTATATAAAAAAAAATTGACCATAGTCAACCTACCCTTGTCATTTACAACACAAGAACATAATTTGGTCAAAACACCTGATATAAACATAATTGTTTGTGTAGTTATATAAATATTTATAATAAGTTAATTAAAAGGATTAATAAAAAATAAAAAGTTATAAATAAATTAAATAATTAAAACATGTTTATTATTTTAAAATAAAGAGACACACATGACAAGTCAGACTCAAGGTATGGGGTTTCACCTCAATTTGTGTTCCCTTGAGAATTATTTATTGTTATGAACTAGTTCACTTTTATATGTTGTATATAAATCCATTTAAAAAGTTCTATAATTAATTTAATAATTATCATGGTATTTTATATTTATTGTAATATTGATCTTTTATGGTTATTAGGATTCAAATGTTTCAAGGTAGTATAGGGCACTTTGGAATGTTTTAAAATTATTTTTGTAAAGAATATGTATAATGGTCTATCAAAGGTAGTTAAATTCATCAACATCAAAAATCCTTATTGTTACTTATACTACACTATGTAATTATTAATGAATCGCAATTATTTATTCAATATAAAAATTTTATGACAAGGTATATTTTTTATTTATTAAATTGATTACCCAATATGAAGAATACACTACACATGCAATGTTGGGTTAGGCCTAGACATTAAATTTCTCCTCTTTGCACTGAAAATTTATCATGAGAAAAATCTATCAACCAAATTAATTTGGTTTCTACTAGTAGTATTATACATTAATTTTGGAAATATCTTTATAGTAAATATTTTTATGTGATTAAGACCTATCATCCATTAATTAAGAAATTTCATTATTTTGATTCATTATTTATTGTCCATGAGACTTTCAATAGGATGAAATCTATAAAAGAAATTAATTTTCAATTTATGGATTTGATTTTCATGTTTTCTGATTTATCTACCTTTCTATGATAATTTATTCATATCAATTGGTTGTTTCTTTATGTTTCTTACACATAATGGGAATTTGGGTCCACACATATCATGTTTCAATTACAATGTTTATGAAGAAGAAATATTTTAATAAGTCTTCATAGAGGTATTATATTTCATTTTATTATGTATCATGTTTTCTTTCCTATTTCAGAATGTAACATGGGTATTATGTATGTAATCTTATTTTCCAAAATTGCTAAACTGGTTATCCATATTGGATTTGATTCATTATAATAATGAAATTTTAATAAAATCATGCATAGGATTCAAGATTCTTCTTTTGGGGAACTACAATTTACACATCATACACGATGATAGGTGCATAACATAACATATTCTCATTAAAGGAATATTAATAAAAAGTCCATTTCCTACTTTGTAATATTTTGAATATTAAATCCCATGAAAGTGATATTAAAATGAATATAAAAGCCCCAAAAATTTTCATGGTAGAAATCATAAAATACATTATGGGTCTTTATAAATCTCACATGAATGAAATAGGCGGTGAATATGGAATGTATCTCATATAAGTAAAATAAGTTACATAAAAATAACATATCTCAAGTATCGACTACCTTCACACTTGTTTGAACCTCAATTTTAATAAACATATGTTTATTATACATATATTGAAATTCCATAATATTACTTATCTTAAATTATACTTTTTACTTCTCACCATTTATTATATTTTTTATCACAATTTCTTTTTAAATTCAAGTTTACATTAATAAATGCATTGTATTTCGCCGGCGTTTTGATTTGTAAATTTATAATCATATTACATTGATCATGGATACATTAACTCTACAACATTAAACATGATATAAATATAATATATTTATATATAAAATATATATTTATTTATCGTAATCCATATTTTTTAGAGATTGAAAATCAAATACCCACATCATTGAGATGGTAATATGTAAATACATGTGTTTTTTATTTTCATTTTCTTAATTGAATGAAAGAAATAATTATAAATTTTATATTACAAATTATAAATAGTTTTTATGTCATGTATTTCATATATTTTTATTTAAACTTATTATAATTTCATTACAAATAGTGTATAAAAAATAATGAATCACATCTCTTTTTGAGGCGATAGTCTGCTGCACACAAAGAAGTCATTATTGTATCCCCGAAAAAATAGAATTTAAGATGTTATATGTGATATTACAATTCAAAAAGTATAATTATAATAAAAAAATATATATTTTAGTTGTTTAGTCTATTATTATTACAATACATATAATAAAATTAATAGCTTGTCACATCGGTTTTCAAGGTAGTAGTTCACGGCACACATGAGCGACATTATGATTTTCTGATGGGTTATAATGAATCTAGGTAGATGTGGGATTTCAACTTAAAATTATAGTTATATAAAAATTTTAATATAAAATAATTAAATCAATCATTATATGTTCTTGTTATATGTGTTGATAGAAAAAAATAACATATGATCGTGAGGTAGTAGTCATTCATACACATAAATAAGGATTTCATATTCAATTTTATGGAATATTATATTGTCATAGGTCATCAACTAAACATAAATACATATATATATATATATGAAATATTCTGAGGTTTTCATATCATCATTTATTAATAAAAATTTATTAATTTGGATGAAGAAGTAAAATTAATTCTATGATAGAAATGTTAACTCTTCTTTGGACAACTACTTCATGTTTACACTATATGGCTTCATATGATGGATTTATGATAAAAATAAAAAATCTAGCATGAGTGGATTAAATTAAAAAACATATTTGTATGGGTATTCAATGAATAAATGGGTTTTGGAAGTGGGTGGAGGAGAAGAGAGGGGTGTCCATTTATAAGTGAGGTGAGTGGAAGACTTGAAATTTTTGAAAAGGAAAAGTTATTTCCACATTTTTAAATTTAAAAATGGATTCAAAAAAGACTATTTTGGAGGAAATAATATATAATTTCTAATTATGTTTATAGAATGGGTGTCTTAATAGTTTTTCAACATTTTTAATACTAATTGTTTTAATTTAACATCCAATAAACCAATTTTTACATTAATCATGGTAACTAATTTTTCATGTGTTTACAATTGCTTAAAAAAATATTTTTACCTTATTAGATAGTATAAATTATTATAATTCTAAACATGTAATATATTAATCCAAATTCTCTTAATATCAATGTGAAATTTTATTTTAATTTTTATCTGGTTGTGGCGGTGAGAAACCCGGTTTCCCAATATAAATTGTTCAAATGATTAAAATGTTTTTATACTATTAATTAATTAGAAGTTGATTAGAGTTTACTAAATTAGGTTAAAATATATATATATTTGTGCTAATTTTTCCATTTTTACTATCTTAAAATATTTTATATGTTTTAAAATTCATTATGAGAAATTAATATTTGCAAAAACACAATATGTTTTCATTATTAATCTGAAAATTCATCTTCGTAGAAAACATTCAAATCTTGATAATAAGTTAAATTTTAGATGATGATTTTGAAAATCAATTTCATTTTAAAAAAAAATTATAAATATTTTTTAAAAATTATGATAATATTACATTCGAAAAATTTGACAAAACTATTATTTCGGAAAAATAAAATTTTTAAGAAGTGAATTGGATTTATTATTATTTATTGTATTCCAAATATACTTTATGATTGTCGAAACATTTGATTTAATATATGATATATAATTTTTATAAAAATTTTACTGAAAAATATAGTATTTAATTTATTGATATAAAAAATTACATAATTAAAGATTAAAAAACTCAATTTTATGTAATTATTTTTATTTTTTCTTATAAATAATTAGCTTCCATGAATGTTTTAATATATTTTCCTAATTTAGTTACAAATGTTAATACAATCCATTAAAATTTATTGGTGATAACTATCATATCATATTATTTTATTTTAATATTATGACATGTTTCATTTTAAGTCATAATAAAAACTCAATTTTGAGCATAAATCTAGGTAAAATAGGTGTTCTGTGTCCTGAAAAGTACTGAAACATTTAAATTTATTTGAGAAAAATATTTAAAAAATTTATAGGGTCATAAATTCTACACCATTAAATAAATGGAATCCTCTAAATTTGAACATGGATTCATTAAACAAGGGTTTATCATTTGAAAATTCATTTATGGGAGAGACACATCATAAATATGGTTAATAAAATATTCCATTGAATTGTGAGAATAGTATTTGTTATGGTTATCTAAAAAACATTATAGGTTTCCAAGAAGAGAACATATGTAGGAAGTGAAAATATTGAGATAAAACATAATCCTAAAACCCAAATACTAATGGAGAATGATAAATAATATTTTCTAGATAATGATAGCATCCAAGAATACCTAAATATATGATGGGTGAAAATTCCATTCTATTATCATTAATTAAGGTAAATATAGATAATTTAATTTAATTATATTTTTTATTAGTTTTAAGGATTTATCCAGGGAATTTTAATTAATATAATTACATTTAATAAGAAAATTAAATTCTTTTTTAAGTGGATTTTTCAAATTCCACTTCATATATTATACTATGAGATGATTTTTTTATGAAAAATAAACTAGTGGACAAAAATATATATAAAAATGAATGTTAAATCACGATTTCTATATTTATTATCAAAAATATAAATTCTAGAACATGTTATCCAGTAACATCCGACGTTAAAATTATTCAATTTCATGAATAAATAACATTAAAGATTTTCATTTTTTTGACCAAAATTAAAAAAATTCAAATAAGGTCACTAAATTTAGAAAATAATTTTATCATTAATTTCTGAAATATTATGAAGTACATATTGATTCCACATTACAAATATATTAATACATTTATCATTTTTTTCTCCTAAAACATGCTAATACATTAAATTAAAATAAATCATAAAGAAAACATAACTCCATTAAAGAATTAACCCTTTATCCATTCCTTAAATAAAATCAGTGATTAATGAATATATTCCATATATATTAAATGGTTTTAAACACCGTAAATGATCACAGAAAACATTTTTTCATCAAATCATTGATTAGTCCAGTTCGATTAAATACTATCCAATTTACAATATACATGTCAGTAATCTTTTTATCCAAACTAAACACCACTTAATCAACACCAAAATCATATTATGGGTTATGTCCCCTTAATAAAAATATCATCTTAACATTAAAAAACATTAATATGAAATATGAATCATTTAATACATTCTTACAACTCCTTTGTGTAAATATAATTTCGAAAAATCCATTGATGTTTCATTATTCAAATAACCAAAATACCACTAATAAAAAAATAATAATTCTTTAGAAAATACATAAATAAATTAATCATTTTTTTCTAAAACATCACTAACCATGACTTTACTCTTATTCCTTAGCAATTATATCCTTTCATATGTCATTTTTAGACTATAATCATTCGTTATATAACCATTTATCAAACAACCCTTCCTATTTTAATCAGGATCATTCCCTTTTAGAAATTGATTTGTATAATTTCCATGAATTCCTCATTTAATGAATTCAACCATCCATTAAATCTAATGGAGACTAGTATTATCATGTAGTGAGTAAAATAAAAATTTCAATTTTCTATGTAATTATTTTATTTTTTTCCTTTTTCCACATTTAATGAATATTCACATTCCTCTATGACATCCACATTTGTTCTTCTTCCAAAATACTCAACACCTAGGAACCGAAATCATGTTTCCTCCATAGTATCCACCACCCAAACTCCAAATGAGCTATATACTTCTCTTCTATGATGAATTATGGTATTGGTTAAGATGAATTTTGATAATGATAATTCATGATGACCAATTAGGCATAATCATAATATCCATTAATATTGTTATTAATCCAATTTATTTCACATACAGAAATTTTTTATTGTATTAAATGTTGATCGAGTTGTTTTTGGTTCCTACAGTTGACTAAAATCCAATGTACTAGTGTGCATAAATATATTAATTGTGGGAAATAATAAAGTAATGAAATATGACATATATTAGTTCTAAGTCACGACACCGTATTTGAAATCAATGACACCAAAGTATTATCCTATTTCATTCATGGAAATTATTTAAATCCATTATGATTATTTGTAAATATTTTTTGAAATTTCAATGTGTAACCCCTAATTATGTCAATCCAGGTTATAACAATGAATGTTTTCATGCATTAGGTGATTATGGAGACCTGATCAATGTAACTTTTTTAGTGTCATTACCCCATAATTCCCTTTTCCTAGATCCACATCCACATATTGTATCCAAAAAAGAATATAATTTCATGGAAACCACTTTTCATATCCTTCACCAAAATTCAAGGCCATTTTCATATACATTGATGCATCATTAGAATTATACTTAGACATATCCTTTGGGGTGTCATTAATGTTTTCATATATTAGTTTCTTAATAGATAACATGTCTTTTCGCTTAATACCAACTACAGTGACCCAAAATTATCATAAATATACATTACATCTTTTTTGGATGAATAATCAATTAAATTCTCAAATAAATAACCTTGGAACAAATAATCATATTGTATTTAATAAATATACATAAAATATTACTATGTCAGCAATGGACTTCAATGTTTCAAAAACATATATCTTCCAATTTAGTAATATTTATAAAAATACCATTCATAAAACCATTATTAAGAACTTGGGAAAAAGAAACTATTGAAAAGGTGAGCATGGATTCTCAAAATGGGTAAAAAGAGAAATTATGTTAACATAAAGTGAGCATTAGGGTATAATAATGTGATCATAATATATAAATATCATATCCTTATTATTAATGGGAAAATATTCCTCTATGGAATAAAGTTTTGTTGTTAGTATGGCCTGAATCATAATGAAATCAAATAAAGTGATCCATGAGATCATAAAATTATCAAACAACATGGAGTTGAGGATAATAAATATGAATATAATATTATTTCCATAGTACAAAATGATCACTTCCATGTCTATCAATTTCAAATATGTTCACTCCCAAAACCATCATAGTAGATAAGGTACACTCTGAAGAGAATCGTGGTAGAAAAATCCCATTATTGAACTTGGATCACTCCCCATTCAAGTCCTGTATAAATCATGATATATATGTCGTTACCCAATACAGTGGAGGGATATATCAGCTCCACCCACTAGGAAATGAAAATCTTAATTATGTGTGTCACAAAATAATAAAACATTCATTATTTCATAACCCAATATATGAAATGGGTTACATTGACATTTCATCATATCATAACCTACATAAAAGAGATAGGTAACATAGTTATTTCATTATTTCACTATAGAAAAACCCTTGATGAATGTGGGTTTCATGTGAATTTTATCATAGTATAACCCATAAAAAAGGAAATGGATTTTGTAACCATATATTCATGATAAATATAAACCACCAAGGGAAAAAATAATAGTGGTATCATTGGATCATATTCCTAGTAAAGTATATGTAAATTCAATGGATGTCATTATAGATTAAAAATGATCGTATAAGATCAATTGGAATGTTTATTATGGAATGTTGACTTTGGTAGAAATAATTATTTTAAAAAACACTATCATATATTTTTGAATGCATTTTGATTAAAAATATACATTTAAAATGTATAGAGAATTAGATAAAGTCAATTTTATACATTTTTTATTAAAACATCCTTTTCACATTCAAAACAATCAAATCCATAATGAATTTTAAAAATAATTTAATTTTAGATTGACCTTGGAAAAATATAAAATAATGTTCAATTGAAATAAATTTCATGATGAAGTGAAATAAATTTAATGGTGTACACATTATAATAATGATTCCATTCACATTCTTAGTAAAATATGAACATAAATTAATTGGGAAAAATAAAAAATATATTAAAAGTATTTTGTAAAAATTTATGCATTGGTTAAAATTTAATTAGTAAATGATTTTTTTAATTCTAATAAAATTATTTAAAACAAAATTGATGAAAAAAATTTGTAGGATAACAAGTTTTCGACTATAGAGAGAGATAAAGATGATATTTATAAAAAAATATTTTTAACTCTTTAATAAATAAATAGAGGAAAATAAATGTTAATCATGTATTGTAATTATGTATTTATAGTAAAATAAAATTCATGATTTTATCATGAGATGAATCATAATATTAAATTTTGATAAAAAAAATTATAAAACATTCTGATTAATGATGAGATTTAATCATAAAAAACTTACCACTCCGGTAGTAGTGAATTGTATGATTACTAAAGAATAAAAGTAAATGATTCATAATATATAATGAAAAAATAAATTATTTATATTATATAAAATTATTGTTTAATATTAACAATATAAAATATTATAGGTTCATAACATAATATATTTCATAAATAATGAAAATTGCAACAAATATCCCTTAATGCATTAAAAAAATTCAAATCCTAAACCCTATGAAAGAGAGATCCTAAAATTTATATGAAAACAAAAAAAAAGTTTTAGTAAAATAATCCAAAAAACATTATTGGGATATATATTCCCCATATAAAATAAATGTATGTTTAATATGACATGTGTCTCCCATATTAAAAGGTGAGATAGAAATCTATTACCTAATGTCTCTAATTCAGTCATACACAATTGAGCCTCTAGTATACTAAATATAAGTTTTTTATAAATATGATACAGGAACATATTAATATGTATAATAAAATATTTTATTTACTAATAAAATTTTCGTAAAATGTTATTAATAATTAATTTTTAAAATCTTGTTTTAGGTGAAAATTAGGTTTCTTTCATGTCTGTTTTTATATGTTATATTTTTTGTCCCTTTATGTTTCTCATGTTTACATCATCTCCTAAATTTTATTGAAAATATAAATATCATATACATTCAATACAAATGTTTTTCACGTAATATATAAAATTTAGGTGCATAAAATGAAATGATCTGTACATGGATATGGTAAGCTCTACGTATGCATGATTATTGATTAAATATTCATGATGGAATGAATTAAATGATGTTAAATAATATATAAAGATTTAGAATCATGTTTATTTCATTTATATTCCTTATGGTTATATAAAATTATTGTTATATCCGTCCATGTAATGTGAATATCAAAAATAAATTATACCACATCATAAGGTAGTACTTCTCCATATTCAGAAAAGATGTTACCTTATCCACCATAGAATGTAATGTAAGAAGTTCAAAGTGTAAAAATAATTATATAGTTATAATTATATAAAAATTTTAGCATTTATTAATTTAATATATCCTTATTATAATCCATTTAATAAAATGTTATACACATCTCATCGGTTCACGAGGAGGTAGTCCTCCCAATTCTTAGGGATGTTATTATTATCCAATGATTTTAGAGGTATGAAGGTATATGTGGTATTATAATTATAGACGTATATTAATATAATAAATATTATATATAAAAATTAAATGTATAATTATATCCAAAAATGAAAGGTGGTGATAGAAATCAAATAACATCGGTTCACTAGGTGGTAGTCTTCTCCATACAGAAATGATGACTTCGTATACAATTTAATGGAAGTGGAATTTTATTTAGTTTCTTTAAATAAAGAACAATTAATTTTATGGAATATAGTTTTTATATTATGTCATCAATTTTTAATAATAATTGAAGGGGTTGGAGGATTAAACAAAATAATACGATCAATTATGTATATTACATGATCTTCGGGCAAGAATTTTTTTTGCACCAAAAGGATTTATAGGATATATTTATAAATAAACTAAATATTATTGGATTTTATTCGGAATATAAGGATTTTATATTCTTTTTATTTTTACAAATCAATGGGTTTTGGAAGTGTGAAGTGGATAGTATTGTGGTGACCTTTAATATGCGAGGTGAGTGGGAGATTTCAATTTTTTTGAAAGAGTATGTGGCACCAAAATTTTTATCTTAAAAAACATTAGAAAATTATATTTTCTCAATGAAATTAAATACAATGTGATAATATGAAAAAGTATATTCTACTGAATTTTTTATTCTTAAACCTTTATTCCTTTTTTATTTCAATTGTAAACCCATTTTTCATCAAGTATGATAAATAATATTTAATATTCATTATGGTAGGAAATTAAGATGAGATTACTTGATAATTTTAATTATTCTAATAAATATATGAATTCTTATTTACAAATTCTATTAACATGATTAAAAATATTTATTTTAAAATCTTGTTGTCATGAAAAGAAAAAAAAATATGTCAGAATATTCAAATTTCTAAAATGTTATCACATATAAAATAAATTGTAATTGATTAGAATGACTAAAATTCGTTATATATATATATATTATTGATCTAATATTACCTTTAAAACCTTATTAATAAATATTTTATGTTATTAGATTCATTATATGAAATGAAAATTCTAAATAAAAACCAATACATTAAAATATTCAATGAAAAACTTCATCACTTAAAAATAGAAAAATTCACCCTATGTTAATTCTGAAATTATGATTTAGAAAATGAATTTGATTTTCTAAAATAAAATTTATAAATAATTTCAAAATGATCAAAATATTTCAAAAATACATGATAATAATTTTTTTGAAAAAAAATTAAAATTTTATGGGAAAACTGGACTTCATCAAATATCTTATATACAAAAGACATAATATGAGTATTAAAACATTTTATTTAATATTTACTATATAAATTAAATTAATATAAATTAGTAAAATGTTTATATTTATGTTATTTATTTAAAACACATTTTTGTGCATCAATAATTTTATTTCAGAAAAAAAGATTCATTATTTTATAATGATTTGTTCATTTATTAAAATTTGAAATCATATTAATTCATATTATATTTTCATTATTTAGTTAATAATCTTCAATCCCTATATTGAAATTTTATTTTGATAACTATCATATTTTTTAATTAGGTTTTAATAATATGTCACAATTTTTTTGAAAAAATTAAATTTTAAACTCAGTGCTGCATGTAACAAAAGATAAACGAGGCATTGTGTTAAAAAATTTAGAGAAAGTATTTATTTATTATAAAAATAATAATTAAAAAATACAAGCATGTTACATAAATCCAAATTCATAACCATAAATTGAAATAATCCATAACAATGTTCAATGAAGAAAAATATTGATTTCTACGAAGATGATCAAACATGTCATCAATATTCGGTACAAGACACTTGTTCGTGATAATGATATTGTTATGTTATTAGTAATCAATATAAATCCTAATTGATAAATTTTCCATCTTAATTAAAAGAAATGGTCCACAACATGGTGTTGCAATTTTCTTAGTTACTCAATTTTCATAATTCTATTGGTGTTTTCTCTTCACTTCATGAATCCTAATCAAGGAAAATCCATATGGACTCATTGAAATAGATATAAAACTACGTATTATTTGAATATAGAATTCAAAACAATGTTTTAGTTGAAGACTAGGAACTGATTCTATAAATACATAAAAAACTCCCGTAAATAGGAATAAAATTGATGTTGAGTTTCACCCCGAAAGTCTAAGATAAACACTATATAAAGGCCAATAAAATGGATGTGATTTATATTATATATTCACATATATCATCAAATTGATAGATGATAATATCTAGTTTTATAATATTAAAGGTGGCATTTGATCCATAGAAATAAATGTGTGATTTATGTAATGAATGAAAATACATGCGAAATATAAAATCACACTCATGTAAATGGAGAATAAAAATATTTTTTGGAAGAACTTTCCAAAAAACATCTACCAAAGATGAATCATACACTTGAGATTTGATCATCAATAAATTATGGGATTTCACTATAAACATAACATTAAATCGTTGAGGATGTATAGTGGCACCCTTAATAAATTCATTGGATATAAAATAGTGGTTATATCCAGAATAAAATAATTGATTACAAGTCAAATAGTGGATGTTTAGTGTAAATTTTAATATGTTCTTACAATAACCCTCAATAGAAAAAGATATCACATGATATTTTCCTTTAAATTTGTGATTCTTATTTTGATGATGTTGATCATCTTCAATAACATTCATATATAGGAAATGGATGAAATTAGTATCATACATCTTTAATTTAAAATAGTATATTATTGATTGTTCATATTTTGAAGATTCAATAATATTTTACTCAATCTATAACTTCTTCCCAAACCATATAAATTTTAAAACAGAATTGCATTAATTTTAACATATAAATCATATACCTATTCAATTATTGTAATTTCTACCCGTTTTCCTTCCAGATTTTGTTCCTAATATAAATATCATCCTATTTCACCAATTGTATTTAGAATTTATTTTTAAATTCATCAAGATTTTCATATCATAACTAACATATTTATGGGTAACTATAATCATCATTTTCACCTGGATGGAACATCAAATTATTTCTTCATAGCATCTAAGGTCCCTTATGTATTACTCTCTTAGGAGACATGGTTGTATACCATTAAAGAATCATTCAGCCTTACATTCATGTTGTATGATTATTCTAGAAGCATACCTCTCATGTAATGTAATATTCTCCACATAGTTACCAGAATTTTAAATATAATTATTCAAATGATCATGTAATAAATATTCTATTTTCATGTGAATAATAAAAAGATAATATGTCTCATACCAACTACAGTCGACCTTGAACCGGTCACCGAAGATGGTCTGTGACATGTCTAGAGGGGCGTTCTCGATCCCCACAGGCTGGAAACTAGTTGCAGGCATTGATATTTTATCACTGGGAAAAATTTGTCCCATAAAAGATAATTCTAAAAACATTAATGAAAAAAATAATAAATCTAAACTCGTGCAAAATAAAAATAAAAAAACAACACCTCGACATACCTCTATGTGACCTTCTAGGTCACCTCCCATCCAAATGACGACCTTATTCCAATAATGAAATACTTTTCCAAGAAGAACCTAAGAAAAATCAACCTATAACAAAAATGATAAAATAAGAATGAGAATTAAAAATGCTTAGTAAGATTGCCAAGGTAAGCCATAGAACCTAAAATCCTCACATCCCAAAACAATTCAACGACACAAATATGAAAAACTCTTATAAAAAATAGGGTTTTTACATTTCAAAATCACCAAAAAATTTTTTCCATTTAAAAATATAGCCGGTACTACATGCTATTTCAATAAAAACAAATTTTGATTTTATAAACAAAACCCAAGACAAAAGGAGGAAAAATATGGATAAAATAATACATGTAGACATGCAAATATAAGAAAATAATTAGCATGACAAAGAGTAGACTAGTAATGTAAATAATCATGTAACCATGGGTGATCCTAAACATTCCTAAAAGATCTCTAGACGTACTCAGTTTCAAAACCACCATTTGGCATGTGGTGAAGCTCTTAAGTCTATAACCCATCGACCGCCCTTAAATAGATCAATCTGGTGGAAAAGCTAGTGTGGCCTAACAACCAATCTATAGGGTATTGACCTATATAATCGGTTTCAATAAAAAACCATCACTCGATCATATAAAAGACACATATGAACCCTTTATTCTTATAATAATACTGTGTAAGTAGGAAGGCCCTCTCACACGTGACTCATCTCACCTCCTGTGCATACCCTAACCACATACACTCAATATGATAACCTATAAATTGATATCCCACTATAGAGGTTCCCCAAAAATGAATATACATCATATCAGTAAAGGTGTCAATTAGGCCTTCATGCTATGAAATCATTAAAATCATTTTTTAAAATGTTTACCGTTTCCAACTGGGAATACACTTTATCCAACACACAATCTTCATTAATAGTTGTTACAAACATTACCCTTTAGTTAAATGTGCCAAATAGGCCTTTAAAAGGACATGATTAAAATTCAAAATGGACTAATAGTTTCCATGACCAAAAATGTTTATGAATAATTTTATGAAAAACACTAAACACCATTTTCATATTTTCAATAACAAAGAGGCCCTTAAGCATATATTCACCCAAACTCAGTCCAAGATCTAAACGAATTTTACTCTTTTAACTCACACCAAATTATTATTTAAGGACACATGGTCCAAACTTGAGGAACACCATTAAAATATATTCTATTAACCCACAAAAAATACACAACATAATTTAGCAAAATAAGAACCCTTTATAAAACTGAACATTCATGGAAACCCAAACATAAGGCATCACCTTCATTTGTTGACGCATCCCTGTGTGCACCTAGTGAATCCATGGATGTGCTAACATCTTGTTATTCAACAACAACCAATAAGACTCATTAAACCAATTACATAAAAACACCCACATCATTAAGAACCATGTCCACCCACCCACCTTATTTTGGAAACATAAAACGATCCACTTTGTAATCATTAATGTTTTCCAAAAACATTTTAACACATTTGAAAAATGACCCCATTTCAATGAGATACACTCTAGACCAAATTTACAGCCAAATAAACATATCCACAACAACGTGAGTGCTGAGAATTTCATAAAAACCACTAACACAACTTTTAAGAAACACTTTCAATTAGAAATAACAACTTAGGTTCCAAAATCCTAATAAGTATGTATAAAAATAATTAAAACAAACCATTTATAATTTCAATAATATAGAAAACACCAAAAAACAATAATTGTGTGCATTATGAATGTGTGAATCATATTTAAAAAAATTCAAAAAACGATCTGGTTCCTTAATAAACATATTCAGGTGTTACACATATATTCATTTAAATAAAACATACTAAATTGAACAATATAAGGCCATTACTGACGAATTGCATCAAAATGCATTTTTAACAAATTCCAAAAACGTATAAATGTGTAATATACTAATTAGATATTTTGAGATGATAAAACTAAGATAATAAAAAAGTTAATAATAATTTGAACAACCACGCGTCAATGAAATTAATTGGAAAGGAATATTTGTGGATTTTCATACCTTATGTCAACAGCACATGAAACAACCCTTCAACACGAGGAATGATAATTCACCACTGATTAACCAAAAACCTAAAATAATGAAAATACTCATGGAACCTAACTCACGATATTATAGTTTATCCCAAAAAATAACACAAATGATGTAATAATAATAATAGAATTATTTTAACACAACTGAAGGGAGGGGGATTCAGCGTGATACTAGTCAAAGAAATGGGGAGCAGAAGGGTCACCATATTTGCTGTTGTGGTGAGGATGGCACAAGGAGGAGGTGAATTCAGAGCTCCAATGGGGATATATAGTGGTGGATAGCCCGAAATCCGGAGGTGTGGAGGGGGGAGGGTAGAGGCATCACTGTCCCGTTGCAGACCAAGAGTGCGGGGCCGGCGGTGGGGGTCACTCGGATGGCTGATGTAATCTTGACTGAGGATGGTGGGGGAAAAGGGAAACGATGGAGGGTTAAAGTGTAGAGGGGTTGTTGGACGATGCCTGGAGGGGGTCTAATAGATTAATGTGCGGAGGTCCTGTGCCCTGAGGGGGGTGGGGGTGAAAGAAGAGGCGGGACTGGGGACTGGGGAAGAGGTCAAGTGCAGGATGGATACAGGTAGAGGGTCGGAGTTGGGGAGTGGGAAGGCGGTGAGGGGTGAGAAAACAAGGATGGAAAGCAGGGGGACGGGTGTTCCAAGGGTGTGGTTGGGGAAAGTAGGAGTGGAAGGGAGATAGGTAGTTAAGGGGGGAGTACAGTGGCAGTTAGAAGCACAACACATGGAAGGGGGCAGCCCACGAAGCAGAACACGGAAGGGGGGGGGGGGCTAGGTAGGTTACGGGTTTGAATTTATTTCCCTCTTCATTTTATTGTATAAATAATAGAAATAGTAATAGTAAAACCAAATAATAATAATAATAATAATAAAACCATAATTAATAATAATTAGTATAATAACAAAAATATATATATTAATAATAAAAGATATATTAATAAAAATAAAAAATAAAAAATAAAAAAATAAACAATAAACAATAATACATCCTATTTAATAAAAACAATTGTAATTACATAATAACATTATTATTATTACAGTTTAATATTTTAAACTACTTTATATACCCAAAACATTATTTATTTTTATCGTTATAGACTTGCGCTGGCAACAGGGTCAACAACGCGACTACTTCCCGGTGTGCGGTGACCGCGCACAGGTCTGAATCCCAGGAAAAATATTAAAAGACATAAATTTTAATACAAGACCCATCCCGGAACATTCTGCGAGAACCCGAGGCCAAGAATAAATAAAACAAAAATTAAATAAATTCGAGGTGTGAAAATTCTGCCCACCACAGGAAGTTTCTGCCCTTAGAATGTCACTGAGTCGAATATTGTACAAAACAAGAAACCATGCCTTGTTGAAATGGAATGAAAACACAACACATCGGAATGGGAGAACACGAGGGTGTTCTCGCCACCAAAATAACATATTTAGAGTGGAAATTTGACACCCAACAATTGCATCCAGGGAAGGGGAGGTCGACTCGTGAACTCCTACCCGATCCAAACTATCTTCTATTGCATGTGTGAAACAACACCTCCGCTGAAACATGGAACATTCAACCCATACCAAAAACCCTGATCACTAGATAAAAACATCATAGAAGAATCTAATCCCACCAGTCAACCTTAGTATATCTATATGTGTTGACTCCTCTGTAGGCACTAACATCTCCAATCATACACTACTAAACCAAGATCAACCCATACAACGGGAAAACACAAATATCTGAAAAATACACGATTCACAAAACCATATTCTCATGACCAATAATAATTGAATTAATATAGGATGAGTCCTTAATAAATTATAGATATAAAATGAACATAAAACAACGTCAAAACATTAAAAACAGAAAAATGAGAATAAAAATGACATTAAATGTTCCACTGTATTCAAGGACTGCAAAACCCAAACAAATGATTCACACCTTCAAAAACTCCTGAATTCCCTTGAGCTTCACCCCAAGACTTTTAGCTTGGGATCTGTTGATTTAAGAATCTCCTACCTCACAGCCAGGCACTGGAATTCCTCCAGTCACAACGTCTTCTTTAGGTGATGCTTCTTCCAAAACTTCTCCACGTTACATAGAGAGTTACGATGATGACATGTCTTTGGAGGGATGCGACATGACAGCTTCACGTGCCTGAACCATCCCCACTGGTATCACACCCTTGAATGGTCTGACAAATTGGAATCCATTTCCATTATAGAGGACTCTTTAGAAATAGGTCCCTCTAGCACGCCCTTCACTCCAGGTGGAGAACCTTCAAGCACAACTGGATTCACTGGATTGCCAAGAAGCTGCGCTCTGGAGACCAATTCAGCTTGGAATGCCTCATCCACCATCTTCTCAAAAAGATTTTTATTAGAATGTAGGACTAACTCCATGATCTCAGGACGAAGACCGCCGACGAAGAGAGATTTCTTCATGAAATCTGGCGATGTTACCTCCGTAGAAAAGACACGAGCTCCTTGAAATTGTCAACTTATTCCTTCAATGTCCTTGGGACTTTTTGAAGACACATGAGATATTCCCTTTTCTTCGTATTCACCTTTTCAAGGTATAAACCACCAGATGAAGATGGATATTAATGCATCCCGCGTCATCCCAACATACTGTGATGGTGGGGAAAACAACACCCATTTATTAAAAGCTGGACCTTTGAACATACCCAAAACTACACACAATCTGATAGCTTTGGGAGATTCCAATACATTGAAGATGCACTAAAACTATTCAAGCCACTCTACTACCTCTAAATGACCTCAATCACCATGAAGGATATGCATGGTTCGAGAACTACCAAAAACTAGGTATGACTTATGAGAAACCATGGGGACATTTCTGGGCTTCATTTTCTAAAAAACATAAAAAACAAAAATTTAAAACCAATATCATGGCGAAGAAACATTATTTAATGTTATTTCATCCCAAAATAGCTAGCTCATAAACCAAAAAAATACAAAGACCACCCAAAAATTCCCTTTTTATTTTATATTTCACAACCGACTTCTTTCAAAGACTTTTATCCAAATACAAAACCCACTTTTAAAAACAAATTCAATTTTAAAAATGATTTTATCTTTTTAAAATTAATTTAGAAAAACAAGCTCAAGCATTTAATTCCATGTACACACCCTAGTAATACCATGAATCGTTGCACATTCCATTATCTTCTTTCATCCAAATGCACCAGCACACACTTCTCATGCATCCCATCACATGCGAGATTGTTCATAAAGAGAACTAGAGGTTGCATACAAACCATTTCTCTACCAGTTCTAAGCATACACTATATTTTTAGACTAAGAGAATTCAATTTTGAAACCAATTTCAGACATTTATATATATTTAAAAGAAATCAATCTCATTTCAAAACATTTTTTTTTAATTTTCAATAGCTCAATTACACCAATTGGATCCAATACAACACTTAAACTAGCTTCAAACTACCTTAGTAGGGGACTAGTAGTTACTCTAAACCTGGCGACATGGTAGTGGTCCATGCCCTATGTAAGCAACCAAAACTTGGATGAAATTAATCCTTATACTTAGAATACACTTGGGTCACTACTCCACGTGAAGTGATTATGAAACTTCGACATTCCTATATTGTCATCCATCAATATAAAACAGACTAAAACGAGAAAATTAATTATTCACGTAGTACCCCTAGAGACTCGAGGTTTTGAAAGGGTGAGGGTTCATTAAATCCTTCTCGTACCTACCTCTTGATTCTCAACAATCATAATCTCCATCTACCAGTCATGACAAATAACAAGGGCCTCCTATGATAACATTATTTCAGAAACCAACTTATGTTGACCCTAAACCTGTCACCTGAGATGGTCCACGATATGTCCTGAGGGGAATTCCCGATCTTCACAGGCTGACAACTAGTACCAGGAATCAAAATATTATTGTTGTGAATGATTTGGCCCGGAAAATATAATTGAAAAAAAAACAAGATAATAAAACTAAACTCAGTCAGTGGAAAATTATAATAAAAGGAACAACTCAACATACCTCCTTGTTACCTTCCAAATCACCTCCCAACCAAAGGTCGACCTTACTCCAATATTGAGAAACTCAGCCAGGAAAATCCTGAGCAAAAGAAACAAGGAACTGAAATGATTAAATATGAACGAGCATTAAAAATGCCCCGTAGGGTTTCCAAGATAAGCCACAGTACCCAATAACCTCACATCCCAAAACAAACTAATGTCAAAAGTTTGAAATTTGATTATAAAAAAATAGAGTTTTTATATTTTGAAATAAGAAACATGATTTTTCAATTTAGAAATAAAGTTCTTGCTACATTCTTTTTCAATAAAAACAATTTTTCTATTTTATAAATAAAACTTGAGAGAAAATAAGGAAAATCTAGATAAAATAATATAGGTAAAAAAGGTAGACTGGAAATAATACACATGATAGCGTGTAAACAAATAATGTAAATAATCAAGTAACCATGGTTGATCCTAAACATCCCTAGAAGACCCTTGGACATACTCATATTCAGAACCAGCTATCAGAATACGGTGAAGCTCCTAAGTCTATAACCAATTGGTGAACCTATACCCGACCAATCCAGTAGAAAAGGCCACATGACATAAAAAATCATCTAATGGGTACCAACCCGTCTAATCAGGGTTGATTAGCAACTGTCACTCGATAATAAAAAAGAATCCCGTGAAACCATGGTTGCTATTGTAATATTTTTATAGTAGGAAGGCTCTTGCATGCGTGACTCGTCTCGCCGCACTTTCCTACCCCAAAAACAGACACAATATACAATAAACAATAAAGGATTATCCCCAAATAGAGGATCAAATGAAATGTATATAAACCATATCATTATAGGTGTCTACTTGGCCTTTATGCCATTAAATCAACAAAAATATTTAATAAAATGTATAATTTTCCCAACATGGAATACACTTTCACCAACACACAGTCTCCATTAAATTTTAGTAGAAACATTTTTTTTAGTTAAAATTACCAAACGGGCCTTTAACATGACATGTTTTAAATTCCCAATGGGCCAATAGTTTCCATGACAAAAACAATTTATGAAACTTTTCCATAAAAACACTAAACACCATTTTCATATTTTCAATACCAAATGGGAACTTAGGAAAACATTCACTAAAACTCATACCAAGAGAAAAATGAACTTTATTATTTTAACTCACTCAGGATTATTCTTTACGGACAAATATAGAAAACTTGAGGAACACCTTTAAAATCCATTTTTTTGAACCCACAAAAAAGACCCAAAATCATTTTGAAAAATGAGAACAATGTATAAAACTAAAATTTATAATCATCCCTAAAATAAGGAATCACCTTAATTAGTTGAAACATCCATGTGTTCACCTAGTACACCCATGGATGCCCCCATATCCACTGATACACCAACCACCAATAAGACCCTTTAAAGCATTTCCATAAAAACAACCATTTCACTAAGAACCATGTACAACCACCCAGCTTATTTAGAAAATATAAAACCACCACATTAAGAATCATTAAAAATTTTCCAAAACGTTTTACCACATTTAACAAACCTCACCATTTCAAATCTATACACTCTAAACAAAATTTTCATCTAGATAAACATTTCCTCAACAACGTGAGTTATTAGTATTTCATAAGAACCTCTAATACAATAATAAAAAAACACTATCAATTTGAAAGAATAACCTAGGTTCCAAAATCATAAAAAATACGTATGAATATAATTAAAACATAACATTAATAAATTCAATAATCTAGAAAACAACACAAAAAACATATTTCATGTATTGTGAAGTTGAAAAACATATTTTAAAAATTTTCAAAATAAGATTTGATACTTTAATAAACAAATTCATCATGGAAACATATATGCATTTAAATAAAAAATAGTAAATGTAACAATACAATGCCATATCTGAATAATTTCATCAAAATACATATTTGTAACAAATTCTAAAAACATCTAAATTATTAATAAAATAATTATATATATTGAAATTATGAAAATAATATAATCATTTAAAATAATAATAAATTGAATAACAAATGAACAAATAATTGAATTGGAAATCAAGATGTATGGATTTTTATACTTAAAGTAAAGAGGATATGAAATGATACTTTAGTGGGAGCAATCACAACGCCCAATAGATTAACCACAAACCTAAAATAATGAGAAAACAAGCATGGAACCAAACTCGCAGTATTATAATTTTTCCAAAATAACATTAATGATAGAATAATAATAAAAATAAAAAATAATAATAATAATAATAAAACATAACTGGAGTGAGGAGGGGTTCGACACATTGTCTGCCAAAGCATAGTGGAGTTAGAGGTTCGCCAGATTTGCTGTTGTGGTGAAGATGGAATAAGGAGAAGGGTATGTTAGAGCTCCGATAGGGAGATGATGCAGTGTCCAGCTGGAAAGATGAAGGTGTGGAGGGGGTGGAGGCGTTGTTGGTTGGTTGCAAACTAGGAGAGAGGGGATGGTGTTGGGGGTTGCAAGGCGGGCCGATGAGAGGATGGGTGATGCTGGTGGGGGAGAAGTGTGACAAAGGCGAGGTTACGTGTAGTGGGGATTCTTGACAATGCCTGGTGGATGACTGCTAGATGAAGGTGCTGAGGTATGGTGCATTGAGGGGGGGGGGGGGGGGGGCGAGTGGTGAGGCAGGATGGGGGACTAGGGCGAAGGTCGAGTGTATGCCGAATGCAGGAGGAGGGTCGTAGATGGAGAGTGTGAGAGCAGCAAGGGGTGAACGAATGTGGAGGGTGAGCAAGAGGCTTTGTGTGTGGAGGGTGCAGTATGGGAAAGGAGGAGGGGAAGGGAGCGATGGAGTGAAGGGGGGTATATAGTGGCGGGTAAAATCATAAAACAGGGAATGGGGTGGCTCGTGGCGTGGAATAGGGAAGGGGGACGGCCGGGTAGATTACATTTTAACTTTCATTTTCATATTCATTTTATTTTTTCAATAATAGAAATAATAATAATAAAACAAAAAATAATATTAATATTAATAAAAATAAAAATAAAATCAGAAATAATAAAATTAAAAACAATAATAAAGATAATAATAATATAAGTTGTAATAAAAAGTAATAAAAATAACAAAAATAAAAATAATGAAAATAATAACACCACATTTATAATAATATTATTATTAATATAATAAAATTATTATAATTATAATTTAAACATTAACCGACTTTATATACAGAAAAATTTATATATTTTAATCATTATATACTTTTGCGGGCACTCGGGCTAATGACGCGACTACTGCACACTGTGCGGTGACCGTGCACGGGTTTGAAACCCACAAATAATATTAATCGAAAAAAAATTAATTCATGTTCCAGCCCGAACCTTATCCTGAGAAACCAGAGCCAAAAATTAAAAAATTAAAAATAAATTAAATTTCAATGTATTCCATTGTATGTACTAACAATAAAACTCTTATACTCAGCATACTCCCCAGATTAAATTTAATCATGTTTCCTCGTGTTCTATATTGGAATCAATAATTGATCAAATTAAACATCTATATTATAAAAAATATCAAATAAACATATCATGCTCCTAAATTTATAGAGCGGAAAATATGTTATCAATTTTAAAAATCTATTTCTTAGTTACTGGTGATTCTACAAACCAAAAAAATTAAGTAGGGAATAGAATCTTCATGGTCTTAAAAGAATATTAGTCCATCCTTTTCTAATTTGAAAGATCAAAACAATTAAATACATGAAATTTTTTGCTGGGAATATAAGTATTAATTTTTATTCCAAATCTGGTAAAATTCAGATTCATAGGGGAAAAAACATAGCATTTCACATCACATTCAACAATGACATGATTTATTCGATATCCAATCATAAATTTACACAACAAGTATACTGTGAGAAGAAATTTTCATATTAGGAAACCATGTAATCATAATGAATATTTTATTGGATGTATAAATCATGAAAAAATCATATTTGACACAATATTTTTATCTAAGGCCATTCATGATCTCTTCCAAAACATTTTGATTTTTTCCTATAATTAGAATTATCCCTAAGGTTTTGATTAACAATTTTTCATCCTAGTTTCTAGATGATAACTGAAATATTCAGTAATTCAAACTATAGCAACTGCAACATTTCCTAAATTGATATCAAATATTAGTATTTGAATATTCATTACATAACCTAATGATCTATACAAGAATGATATAGTTATAGTTATTTGGTAACATGAAAACCTGGTTTATAAAATATATAAATCATCTCCCACTATTTTCTTCATAACTAGATTCCTTAATAGACATATATTTTTTAGTATCATTCTACATAAACTAGGGGAATTAATCATAATAAATAGTGAGATCAGATGATTAGTAAGGGTAAATAAGAGATAAGTCAACAGTCACATGAGCATAATGTGAACATACGTATATGATAACATGAACCTAATATTTGAAAATGATACCCTACATATCATAAATCTTAATCTATTATCATTTCTAAAGTCTTAGTAGTTCATTTAGCACAATTCACAAAGGCATTAAAAAGCATAATTCAAGGACTTATAACATTAGAATAAAGTATATAATTATTTCATACATGTAAATATAAAATATTATTTCCTTAGTAGTCATATATTATTTGATAATATATCATAGTGGGTTGGGTTCACTCCCCAAAACGTAATTATAATTAATTTTCTCTCTGAAGACAACTGTAGTGGATTGGGTTCACAAGCCCAACCATTATAGAATTCATTCATCACTCCCATGAAAATCATTATTCAGACTATACAATACTAAACTGGGATTACTTACCATTATTTTCATGTTCATATCATGAGGAATCGATCATTAACCAATCCTTTGGAGGTATATATAGGTCCCACCAATATTTGGTAATGATGTGACCACAATCCATGGTTACAACATAACCACAATACATGGTTATAATGTAACCGTCATATTTTTGGGTAACATAACCAATGTAAGAAAAGTAAAAATGTACTTATATATTCCAAGAGATCATAAAACAGTTATCAAATAAAAACTCATGAATATCAATATTTTTTTATTAACATTTTACCATAGCATAACCCATGGAAACAAAATGGCTTTTACAGACATTCCAACTTTTTATTAGAGTATAAACAATTGAAAAGGAATGTTTTTCATAGACAACATGTAATCATAAACATAAAACATTAAAAGTAAGAAAATAAATGATATCATTTGATCACATTCTCATTAAATCATAATTGTAATAAATGGTTTTGGTCTTTCATGAATAAAAATAAAACTACAACATCATGTAAAATAGTAATGAGGAAAATAAAATTTCCCTAAAAAAATTCATTAAAATCATAAAATTTATAAAATATTAGAAAAATAAATTAATTTGAAAATTATCATAGTATAATTTAAATTAATATTTAAATAATTTAGTGGTTTTGAGGGTAGGAAATTTCACTCATGTTTTATTATTAATGGAAAAAACATTGTATTTACACTCATGTAATAAAAAATAATTCGGAAAACAAAAATAATTCTTAAGATGTTAGAAAAATGAAAAAATTACACTAATAAATTGTAGTATAATATTAAAAACATCATTAAAATACTTTTATAAAACATTATTGTTGAGGAAAATGGGTTTTTGACCAAAGGGAGAAATAGAGTATATTTTTATTCAATACATAATCTCTTTCATAGGAGTACTGATGGTGTGAAAATTAAAATTAATACTATTATTTTTAAGAAATAAACAAATTAAAATTAATTTAATGAGTTTATTTAGTGCTATATGATGATATTTTATCATTATAATGTACCAATAAACAATACAAAAAAAATAATGAAATTGTAACATAAAACTCCAAAAACATTGGTGACATCTGAATCGTAATTTACATTAAATAGGGAAT
Source organism: Viscum album (assembly GCA_963277665.1). Classification (NCBI taxonomy): domain Eukaryota; kingdom Viridiplantae; phylum Streptophyta; class Magnoliopsida; order Santalales; family Viscaceae; genus Viscum; species Viscum album. Next base: position 159,249,864 of record OY728138.1, read on the forward strand.
CATAGATATAAATGAAAATACCAATAACATTCAATATATATATTATAAAACTAATTCATACATAGTATATATACCAAATAATATATTGTGGCGTATATGGAACGCATCCCACAGAAATTAATGTGATATGAAAATAACATGCCATTTGTTTGAGTTCATTTATAAACATTGGAACCTCCTCTATCATAAATATATATACAATATAAATATATGAAAAAAAATATACATATATATATCATACCAAATATTATTTAAGAATAACAAGTTATCACCTTTTTTACACTTTTTTTTAAAATGACTATTCTTGGTGATATTAACATCATTTTATATGTTTTTTCTACATTGGTAGTTTTGGTCCCTATTTTTTATGATGCATCCATAATTCCATAATTTTATTAATGATATAAATATTGTATATATTAATCAAATTCATGCTTAATTTCATTCATAAGAAATAGATAAATGAAAATTAATTATATTGTTCATCGAGATGGTAGTTGATTTATACGCATGAACACATATTTTATTTTTTCAATGAATGGTGTGAGTAAAATGTAAATAATATTTCACCTTTATACAAAAATTATCAAAATATATATATAATATATATATATATAAAATAAGCTCTTATTACTATTCTTAAAAAATGTAAAATGAATCTTGTCACTTCATGGAGGTGGAATTGCACATTTATTTACGATCGACATTAATATTTTCGAATAGTTAGGAAGGAATGATTACAGATATGATATTTTCATTAAATAAGTATAATTATGTTATATGTAATATATATTCATTAAATTCATCATAATAACCATTCATATGTTATGATGATGAGAAAATCGATTGTATCACCATGTGGAGATGATAAGTCATATATATGCATGAGTGATATTTTTATTTAACATATGTTAGAGATTTGGGGAATAAATGATGTTTAATAATAATAATAACATTTTACAATATTTATAATATATAAAATATTATTTTATGAATAATATAACATATTTATAGGATGTAAAAGAAAAATTATATATATATATATCAATAAAGGTGATTATATATTCATCGAAATAACCCTTTAAGATATCCATTTAATATTCCAATTTTTTGACATTTGGGATGACTAGAACCTCAATAATTATTCTTGGGAAGTTGATAATTGTAGTTGATATATATTCGTTAACCTGGAATCCTCATGTATGTATAAAGAATATAACATATAGTTGTAATTTTTATATTTAGTGGTGGGATCCCTTGAAATTATAATAAAAATTAAAAAATATTAAAGTAGTTTTAAGAAAAATTTGTATCAAAGAGCCCATAAATAGTAGTTCTATGAAATATTTGACCATATGTTATCCCCCATTTTAAGTGTTAATAATTTTATGATTTTATGTAATTTAATTAATTATTATTTTCATTAAATATAATTATTTACAATTTAGACACTATTAATTTAATGTGAATTAAAAAAATTCAAATATAACAGTGGAAATAAAATTCATTAACAGAAAACCAATATTTAATATTAATCTAGAAAATCATGTAATATATTAACTCATAGATATTATATTACTTTTAATATTTATTAAATGATTAATTATTTTTTTATTAATTAGTTAAATAAATCGTTGGTGTTACATTATAATTTATTAACATTATATAATTACAGAAAATTATATTTAAATTTATATGAAGAAAATAATTACATTATTATTAAAATAAAAACTTATATTTTTTCATAAATTTATATTTTTGCAATGTGGATACCTAAGAGTTAATTGTAATTAAGAGAGTGACATTCTGTAACTTTATTTGCAGTTAATATTTTATATGAAATTTTTATGAACATTTTACATTTAATAACCCAATTTCAAGAAAAATATTATATGGAGGAAATTAAAATAATTCAATAATGTATAGAATGAAAATTTATGGTATTGTCACTTAGTTTATACATGATTTGCATAATTTTACAATTATTAATGTCATAAATTTTACCAGGGTTACTATTAATATTGGGCCAAAATAAAAATCAAACAACTTAAAAAATTTTAACAACATGATTCAGATTTTGAAATCAATTTTAATAAATTAAATTCCAACAAAAGGAACAAATTTCGTTAAAATTATCACAGAACATGCAATGAGATCACCTTTTTAAAAAAATAATTTTTTAAGAATAAAAATTTATTTAATCATATCCCATGCCTAGATAAAATTTTAAATAAATGATTAAATATTTTATTTAATATATTATATAGATATTTTATTAAATAAATCCCCCCAATATTTTAATTTATAAATTTTTACATAAATATACATTATTCACAAAAATTGTTGTCTTAGAAAAATATATATTTTACTTGGAAATATTTTTTTATTTTATTTTAAATTAGTTAGTACCCACGTAATTCATTTATACATATGTATCAATAATTTTATTTAAAATTTAGTTAGTCCTATTAACACTCAACAATCCAATAGACATGAGTTAACTATAATATAACAGTATAACACTATTATTTTAAACTCAATGATGTGTGTAATCAAGATATAAAAAAATAATAATTTATATGAAATAAATCTTATTAAAATATCAGGGAGAAACATTTTACATATCTTCCCAAAATAGACATAATCTGGAATTATTTGTATAATTATGTTAAACACATATTATATATGAACATGACTAGAGTTGTATTGTGATCCCATCCTCCTTTTAGGTACACCAAGCATTCCCTAAACACATCTTCCACTATATGAGTAGTTCACTATGATTGGACATTATTTTTGGGGTGATAAGTCATTTTAAATATTTAATAAATTATTCGAGCATGTTATTTACTTTTCTAATAATTAGACATATATTTAAAATATCAGTCAAATATAATAAATAGTGGTGTTTCATGAAGCTTTACTACTTCATTGAGATATATCATAGCTTGTTGATCGAGTGGGACATTCTATTAAATTGAATTTAAACATGATGTGTTTTTTGAAAATTTCATCATAATCTATATATATTTATTTTACCTTGATGTGTAACACCCCAAGCTTATACGGTACGCTTCTTTTTGAATAATGCAATAGCGTGTGTTGTACGCAACATCGAGTTCTAACACACACCACAACCGATCAAACTAGCCGTTATGAATAATAATACATAATTTTTAATATTTTATAAATTTTATCTCTCAAAATGGACTTCATTTTTGGATTCGGAGTATCGAATTTAGCCTAAGGTGAAATTTTGGTACTTTTCGGATTACTTTAATATTTTGATGAATAGTGAAAATTACTAAATTTTAATTAAAAACAACTTTTTTAATCAAAATAATTAATAGTGATAAATTATGAATTTTAGAGGTTTTATATTATATTTACAATATATTTTTACCATTTAATACAATTTTTGTAATTGGACATAATTTCACAACTAAACCGAATATAAACAAGTATCAATCTTTTGGTAGTTATTATATCTTTAAAACACGTGTTTTGTTTTGATAGTGAGAATTAATTTTAAATTAATTTCTGCCACTTATATGTTTTGAATTTGAAAAAATTTATTCCATATTTGGAATCAGTCTTTTCAAATTGTGTATATAGGTAACTTTTATTTTTATACATTTTGAATTATTACTTTGGTAAATATTTTATTTACCATGGTCAAAGGGTAAATCTGGTAAATAAGTGTTAAAAAATAATATTATAATAATAACAAATTAACCTAAAACGTGTCCTAACCTTATTGGTTGATACATGTCCGACCATTGGCATCTTTGTGTTGATTTTGGGACCCCATGGTGGCACTTGTATGTGATAGGGACAATTTATTTTAATTAAGTTAAAATGAATACAAAAATGACACAAGCAAATATATTTTAGAAAAACAATTTTTACATAGGGTTATATAAGTTGGATTTTCGACTATAAATATTAATTAGAAATCTAAAAAAATTCCCTACATAATGGTATTTTATTTATAATTTTTATACATTATATAATTTAATTTATTTATGACACAATGGTGATGCAGTAATTACCATAATAGTGAAAAATTAAAATGATTGATATTGTAGATACCCAAATAAATATAATTTGAGACTTTTTATGAATTAAACAAACTCTATAGGTTAATATGAAATGTTATGAATGATTTAATTAACATTTATAGAAGTAATAATTATGTTATGATTTTTACAAAAATCAACTATTGAATAGTGTCAAAATTGACATAAATGAGTTTTTAAAACAAATATTATATTATTAAGAGATATTAAATTCCTAAAAGTCTAAGGTTCGTCGAAGAGACTTATATCATGATATGTGTATCATTAATGGACCACTTGGGAATCTCTTGTATGTATATAGTATGTTTATTAACCATACAATATAAAAATACAAAGAGACATTGTAAAAGTGAAACTAACTAACAATGAGTTAATACTTAATTATAATGTTAATATAGTAACCCAAACCTATTTAAAATCTATTGGTTGAGTGGTTTTGGACCCATACCCACCTTAAACTTTAAATAATCCACTTTTGAGCCATTACAAACCGAATATGAATTTATTATAAAATAATATTTCTAGCTTTTCCGAAGGTGCCCCTCACCCCTTTAATAAAAGGGAACTCCCCCTTCTCATTAACTCACACCTTAAAAGCCTTTTGGCTCGGCCAAACTATGACCAAATACTCTCTAAACTTCCCTAAATTTATACTAGAGGCCTTCCTTTAGTCATAAATCCAACCTAAGTGCCCTTTTGATCAAATCAAAAAGAAGAACCCGAAGAAGAGGTAATTATTTCACCACCCTTTTCCAAGTTCCTTTCTTATTCTACTTCTTCCTTCTTTGTTATTACCATTATAAAATAATAACTCCAGTATATTATATATAATTTGATGTTATTAAAAATATGGTACAATCATATTCAGTATTCTATCCATCCTTTGAATAACATGTCACCATACGTGCGTACGTATGGCTTACCGTCTCCACGTCGTGGTGTAATTGTTATTCACTAAATTATTATTTGGATGCATATAATAATGATGTGTAACTCATGTAAATAATAAATATAACATGATAATTATTCTTTATATATGATATACCATCCAATTATATGTTATTTTAATATAAAAAGAATGATATTGTCGCTCGTGCGTACGTACGGACTACCGTCTCCACGAACGCGATGAGATTCATTCCCCATTCAATCCATTCAAGTATAATTCTCATTTGATGATTAATAATAGTATCTAAGGACTTGATATAATTATGTATATGATTAATATACATCCTATCCATGACAAACACAGCTTACGTAACAAAACATATAAAATAAAATGAGTAAGTTATCAGCCGAAACAATCATAATACTAAGATATTATTAACAAATCAATGTTAAAAGATCATATATGATATCATATTATTATATATGATTCTTGTATATTTTAATAAAATTATTTCACCATTATACATGAGGTTAACCTACCCTCAACCAAGTAAAAATCCAAGGTAAGGGTTATTTCATAATCTCTTCATGATCCGAGGTTGTTTATACGTAATAATCTATTGGGATCTCTTTATCATCCACATCCATGTTTCTTGAAAGTGAATTTCAAGACATTCTTACTATTTTAAAGAATATAGGTTAAAGTCATTTATACCCTTATTTTACTTTTTATAAGAGTTTTATAAAGTAATCTTTCCATCGTTTTCCAAACAAGGTGCTTTTTATCCTTTTCGACAGAATGAAGGTAAGAATGTTTTTTTAACTTATACAGCGGGTGCGGCTATTTTCTGCCATTATAAAATTGTCGAAGCTTCCCTTACAAGCTTATAAGAATATTTTCAAAGAAAATGTTTTATTTTATAAATATATGACTCTTAAATGATTTAAAAATAGAAAGAGGTCTTTCTCTAAAAAGTGTTTTGATTTCATCTATGTCAACATCCTTTGATGGATTTTACGCTTATTTGAAGTTGATTTATTATGATACAAAACATCCGTATTGTATTGATGGTTTTGTGATATGTTTGACTGTGGATGTGTTATTTTTATACCATTCATAGTTTATGGATGAATTATTTACATTTCGTATGATAATTTTAATACGAATGTTTATGTTATGTTTATTCCATTTCATATGGGAATACATTGGACTTCATATGTGACGGGTGGAGCCCACAATAGCTCCATGATGCATCGGTAGGTATCTTGAGACAAACTAGTGTCTTGGAACAAGGCCATGGAAAAATCTTATTTTGTAGTCTGGGAATGAGGCCTTGTCTATGTGGTTATGATAGTCTAGCATTATGGATTCCATCATTATGAAAGTGGTTATTGATATTGCATGTGATTATTCAATTAGTAGAATATCCATATGAATAAGTAAATTGAATTATTTCATTTTATTTTTTCCATACTATGTTGATGTTCATGTTTTAAAGGCTTTTTTTTAGTTATACATTGCCTTAAATGTTTATTCTTATTAATGAAAGTTTCCGCTATATTATTATCCTTATTGGGCATTTGAGCTCACCCCATTTCTATGTTTTATTTTTCCCAGGATGTGAAGAAGTAATTTATGAATGACCTACAGGGATAGTATGTGGGGATTTAGTGTGGACTATGGAGAAAATATGTTGTTGTAGTAGTTTTTCACTTTATGATCTAATGTAAAACGATATAAATATATCCAGTGTTTCTAAGGATACTAAACGAATAAGTCATTCGAGATTTGATATTTCTTTTGATCATGCCAATATTATGTAATAATGCACCGTCTCTGGATAACTGGGCTCGGGGCATTACAGTTGGTATCAGAGGAAGTTTAGTACAAACCTTGGAAGCTAGATTTAGATATACTCTGATTAGAGCGCCTAGACCTAAGATGGACTTTGAGGATTGGTATAGAAGGACTTCCTAGAATTTTGGTATTGTATAGATTTTGTGAGTTTTTCGAGAAATACATCCCTGTCTGGATACGAGCAGGTAGAGGCGGCTCTGGCACAGATATACCTAGGGGTAAATCCCGAAAACAACGCTTTGAGCTAGACTCGAACGGGAACTGGTGCACGACAACGGGCCTTGCTGCACTCTTGGTTACAACACTCCTGGGGGATATGCTTAAGATAACTCTCATTTTCTTTACAAATCATTATGAAGGGTTTATGAGTATACAATTTCTCAAAGAAAACATTTTTATGATTATGGATTATATCCATAAATAGTTCAATTTATGTTAAGTGTTTTATAAGTATGGAATTATGTATTTTGATTCATAAACTGGTCTAGTTTATGCCATTGTTTAGAAATGACGCCTAGGGGAAGAAATGGAAACCGTATCAATGCACACACTCCATTTAGGGATTTCCCTCCTGCTCAAGATGATTATAGTGGAGCTGGTGATGCAACTGGTGCCGATTAGCTAATCACCATACTGGGACAACTCACTCAGGTTATGAATAATAACTTTACCCATATGGAGCACCCTGATCTGCAGCATGGGGGATCAATGTTAGATCGATTCATGAGGCAACAACCACCAACGTTCAATGGGAGTACAAATCCCTTAGTAGATGAGCAATGTATAAATTCCCTAGAGAAAATATTTCAAGCATTGGGGAGTAGTGAAAGGAAAAAAGTTATCATGGCAGTTTACCGCCTCACTGAAGATGATGATCAATGGTGGTCATTGATTCAAAACACGAAGGAAGATGATGAAGTATAAAATATGGAATGGAGGGAGTTAAAATATCTATTTTTAGAAAAATACATTCCTCGTGACCATCGAGCAGATACGGAAAGTCAATTTCTGAGTCTGAGACAAAAGGAGGATGAGAATGTCGCAAAGTATGAGGCTAACTTTAGAAGGTTAGAAAGTTATTATGGAGATTATATATGTAACCCAAGAAGTAAGATTCATAGTTTCTTTGATGGGTTAAAACCATTTCTCTGTCGAGCATTAGTCTCACAATCCGTCTCGTCGTATGAAGACATTGTCTCATGTGCTATCAAGAAAGAAAAAGAATTCTCTAAGTCTTATGACTCTAAAACAAAGAAAGAGAAGAAGAGATCTACTAATCAATCTGGGAATGGAAATAAGGGGAAGAAGGGAATGGTTTAATATCCAACCTGTGGTAAATGTGGGAAGAAACACCCTAGTACTTTCTTGAAGGGAATGGGTGTCAGTTACAAGTGTGGGGAAAAATGCCACCATGCCCGTGATTGCAAAGGGAAGAAGGAAGCTACCAATGTTCAGTGCTACAATTGCAGGGAGATGGGACATTATGCAAATTAATGTCCTAATCGTCAGGGGAACTTACCTCAGAAAAGGCCAAGGGATCAAGGCCAAGCTTATGCTATCACTGCTGCTGAGGTAAAAGCTCCAAAAGACGTGGTGGAATGTAATTTAATGGTTTCTTCAAGTTTAGAAAATACATTATTTGATTCTGGATCATCGCATTGTTTCATGTCTTCCCAGTTTTCTAAGAAAATTAGTTATTTCCAATTTGATTTAACAAGGGATTTTTCAGTTAAAACTCATAAGGGAAGTATCATTGGAACAAAATTTTGTGAATCATTCCCCATTAGAGCACATAAATGTTCTTTATATGTTGATCTCATCATCATACCTATGATTGAGTTTGATATAATCCTCGGTATGGATTGCCTTTCGGACCATGATGCGAAGAGTCATTGTAAGAAAGAGGAGGTTATGATTTTTGATGATGATTATAAGGAACACCTTATCTTTAGAGCAGAATCATCACCACCTAATTCTTATCTAGATCCACCACCAGTAGCTCAAATAAATTCAATTATTAGTGAGGAAGAGAATGAAATGACTATGGGTGAGGAAAAGAATGTTAAAATAGAGGATGTACCTATTGTGAATGAATATATAGATGTGCTTCCTGAAGACTTACCTGTGCTTCCTCCAGAATGAGAAGCTGAGTTTTCCATTGATTTACTTCCTAGATCATGCCCTATATCGATGACCCCTTATAGAATGGCCACTGTAGAATTAGTTGAAATAAGGAAACAACTAGAGGAACTGAGTAATAAGGGATTTATTCTCCCTAGTGTTTCTCCATGGGGAGCCCCTGTTCTTTTTGTTAAAAAGAAAGATGGATCTATGAGGTTATGTATCGACTCCAGGGAGATCAATGCTATAACAATAAAGAACAAGTATCCCCTACCCCGTATTGATGATTTATTTGACCAACTACATGGAGCTCAACACTTTCCAATTATTGACCTTCGTTCTGGATACCATCAGTTGTGTGTGAAGAAGGAAGACATTCTAAAGACAGCTTTTCGAACCAGGTATGGGAATTAAGAGTTTACAATAATGCCTTTTGGATTGACTAATGGACCCTCTGTATTCATGGATTTGATGAATAGAGTTTTCAAGGATTATCTCGATGAATTTTTTGTGGAATTTGTTGATGATATCATGGTATACTCTAAAATCTACGAAGATCATGAAAATAACTTGCGCATTATCCTGAAGACTCTGAGAAGACATGAATTATATGGGAAGTTCAGCAAGTATGAATTCTGGCTTGAGGAGATTTCTTTTCTTGGCCATATTGTCTCTAAACATGGAATCTCTTTTGATCCTTCTAATACCTAGGAAATCCAAGAATTTCCAGCACCTAGGATATAACTAAGGTATACAGTTTTGTTGGTTTGGCAGGTTATTATCGACGTTTCGTCCAGAATTTTGCTTGATTGGCTAACCCATTAACGAAGCTTACACATAAAGGGGTCAAATTTGTTTGGACAAAAGAATGTGAAGAATGTTTTGAAGAACGGAAGAGAATATTAGTCAATTCTCCTATATTGACTCTACCATTGGGGAATGATGGGTTCGTTATTTATAGTGATGCATCGAAGAAAGGACTTGGTTCTGTCCTTATGCAGAATGATAGTGTTATTTCCTATGCATCACAACAGTTGAAAATTCATGAGCAAAACTATCATACTCATGATATCGAGTTAGAAACTGTGATCTTTTCTTTGAAGATATGGATGCACTACCTCTATGGTGAAAAATGTTATATTTATTCTGATCAGAAGGGTTGAAGTATATTTTCTCACAAAAATAACTCAACATGAGGCAAAGGAGATGGCTTGAATTACTCAAGGATTATGATTGCATGATACACTACCACCCGGGGAAGGAATAGAATGTGGCAAATGATTTTATCAGAAAAGACCATGGAGTTTTGAACAATATGAGAATTAAAAGGGATCCAATTTTCATGGATCTAGTGAAGATGAACATGGGAATAACCAGGGAAGGTGAAACATCAATTCTTTTTCAAATTGTTTCCAAACCGTCTTTAATAGAATTAATTAAGAGTTATCAGACCAATGATGAAGAATTTAAAAAGATTATTAAAGCTGTGAATGATGGGAGATTGAGAGAATTTGTCTATGAATATGGAATTTTGATATTCGGGAATAGACTTTGTGTTCCCGATACATCTGATCGAAAAATGGAATTGATGGATGATTCTCATTGTTCCAATTTCTCTATACACCCTGGGAGCACCAAAATGTATAGAGAATTGAAGGAACATTTTTCGTGGGACAACATGAAGAGGGAGATTACTGATTTTGTGTCATGATGTATGGTTTGTCAACAAGTGAAAGCTGGAAGGAAAAAGCCTGGAGGAGTCATGTAACCTCTTCCCATACCGGAGTGGAAATGGGACAATATTACGATGGACATTGTCATGGGGCTACCAAAGACTCCTAGAAGGAACGATGCAATATGGGTCATTGTTGACCATCTTACCAAGTCGGCACATTTTCATGCTATAAGAGAAGATCTACCACTGGAATGTCTAGCAAGGCTATATATTAATGAAGTATCAAGACTTCATGGAGTACCCCTATATATTGTTTTCGATCGTGATCCCCGTTTTACTTCATTATTCTGGAAAAGTCTTAAAAAATCTTTGGATACTGAACTTCATTTGAGCACTGCCTACCTCCCTCAAACAGTTGGACAATTAGAATGAACTATTCAAAACTTATAAGACATGTTGAGATCCTGCTCACATGACTTTCAGGGTATGTGGGATCAATATTTACCTCTGGTATAATTTTCTTATAACAATAGATTCCATTCGATTATTCAGATGGAACCATATAAAGCATTATACGGAAATAGATTTCGTACACCAACCTGTTGGGATGACATTGGTGAAAGAAAACTTGTTGGCCCATAAATGGTGGAGGAAATGATGGAAAATGTGAAGGTAATCCAAAATCACATCAAAGCAGCTCAAAGTAGGCAGAAGAGCTATGCAGATAATCGAAGGAAGGATTTGGAATTTCAAGTCGGTAATCATGTTTTCCGAAAGTTATCTCCATGGAAGGGAGTCATACATTTTGGTAAGAAAGTTAAATTGAGTCCCAGGTACATCGGACGTTTCGAAATTCTAGAACGAATTGCGGCTGTAGCTTATCGATTGGTAATGCCTCCAAGTCTCTCCAAAGTTCACGATGTGTTCCACGTATCTCTATTGAGGAAATACATGCCTGACCCAACGCATGTAATCACCTAAGAGGAATTAGAAATGGAACCTAATCTGTCTTATTGGGAAGAGCCCATCAAGATTCTTGATACAAGAGAACAAGTACTGAGAAACCGGACGACGCGTCTGGTAAATGTTTTGTGGAGAAACCATAAGATGGATGAGGCAACATGGGAACCCAAGGAACTTATGATAAAGAACCACCCGAGTATTTTTCTTGTGGAAGTATTCTAGAAATTTCAAGGACAAAATTATTTTAAGGAGGGGAGAATGTAACACCCCAGGCTTCTACGATATGCTTCTCTTTAAATAATGCAATAGCGTGTGTTGTACGCAACATCGAGTTCTAACACACACCACAACCGATCAAACTCGTCGTTATGAATAGTAATACATACTTTTTAAAATTTTAGAAATTTTATCTCTCAAAATGGACTTTATTTTTGCATTTGTATTATCGATTTTATCCTATGGTGAAATTTTGGTACTTTTCGGATAACTTTTATATTTTGATGAATAGTGAAAATTACTAAATTTTAATAAAAAAACTTTTTTAATAAAAAAAATTAATAGTGATAAATTATGAATTAGAGTGGTTTTAAAGTATATTGTGAATATATTTTTACCATTTAATAAAATGTTTTTCATTGGACATAATTTCACAATTAAACCGAACATAAACAAGTAACAATCATTTGATTGTTATTATATCTTAAAAACACACTTTTTGTTTTGACAGCGGGAATTAATTTTAAATTAATTTTTGCAACTTCTGTGTTTTGAATTTGGAAAAATGGATTCCATATTTGGAATCAGTATGTTAAAATTGTGTAAATAGGTAAATTTTATTTTTAGACATTTTGAATAATTATTTCGGTAAATATTTTATTTACCATGGTTAAAGGGTAAATACGGTAAATAAGGGTTAAAAAATAATATTATAATAATAATATATTACCCTAAAACGTGTCCTAACCTTACTGGATGATACGTGGCCGACTATGGACATCTTTGGGTTGATTTTGGGACCCCATGGTGCCACTTGTAAGTGATAGGGACACTTTATTTTAATTAAGTTAAAATGAATACAAAAATGACACAAGCATATATCTTTTAGAAAAAAAAATTTTACATAGGGATATATATGTTGGTTTTTTGACTATAAATATTCATTAGAAAGATAAAATTTTTTCCTACATAATATTATTTTATTTATAATTTTTATACATTAAATAAGTTACTGTATTTATGACACAATGGTGGTGCAGTAATTACCATAATAGTGAAAAATTAAAATTATTGATATTGTAGATACCAAAATAAATATAATTTGATACTTTTTATGAATTGAACTAATTTTCTAGGTCAATATGACATGTTATGAATGCTTTAATTAACTTTTTTCGAAGTGATCATTCTGTTACGAGTTTTAAAAAAATCAACTATTTAATAGTGTCAAAATTGACATAAAAGAGTTTTTAAAACAAATATTATATTATTAATTGATATTAAATTCCTAAAAATCTATGGTTAGGCCAAGATACTTATATCATGTTATTTTAATCATTAATGGACCACTTGGGGGACTCTTGGATGTATATAGTATGTTTATTAACCATATAATATAAAAATACAAAGAGGCTTCGTAAAAGTGAAACTATCTAACTAAGAGTTAATACTTAATGATATGGTTAATATAGTAACCCAAACCTGTCTAAATTCTATTGGATGAGTGGTTTTCGACCCATACCCACCATAACCCTTAAATATTTTATTTCGGAGCCATTTGAATCCGAATATGAATTTATTATAAAATAATATTTCTAGCTTTTCTAAAGGTTCCCCTCACCCCTCTTATAAAAGGGCACACCCCCTTCTCATTAACTCACACCTTCAAAGCCTTTTGGCTTGGCCAAACTCTGCCCAAATACTCCCTCAACTTCCCTCAATTCATCCTAGAGCCCTTCCTTTATTCAGAAAGCCAACCTATGATCCCTTTTGATCAAATCAAATGAAAGATCCCGAAGAAGAGGTAATGATTTCACCACCGTTTTACAAGTTCCTTTCTTCTTCCACTTATTCCTTCTTTGTTATTACCATTATAAAATAATAACTACAGTATCTTATATATACTGTGATTTTATTATAAATATGGTACAACCATATCCAGTATTCTATCCATCATTTGAATAACATGTCACCATACGTGCGTACGTACGGCTTACCGTCTCCACTTCGTGGTGTAATTGTTATTCAATAAATTATTATATGGATGGGTATAATAATGATTTGTAACTCATGAAAATAATAAATATAACATGATAATTATTCTTTATATATGATATACCATCCAATTATATATTAATTTAGTATCAAAATAATGATATTGTCGCTCGTGCGTACGTACGGAATACCGTCTCCACTAACGCGATGAGATTCATTCTTCATTGTATCCATTCATGTATAATTATCATTTGATGATTAATAATAGTATCTAAAGACTTTATATAATTCTGTATATGATTAAGATACAACCTATCCATGACAAACACAACATATGTAACAAAATATATAAAAAAAACGAGTAAGATAACACCCGAAACAACCATAATACAATGATATTATTAACAAATCAACGTTAAAAGATCATATATGATATCATATTAATATATATGATTCTAGTATAATTTAATAACAATTATTTCATCATTATACATATTGTTAACCTACCCTCAACCAAAGAAAAGTACAAGGTAAGGGTTATTTTACAATCTCTTCATTATCCGGGGTTATTTATACGTAATAATCTACTAGGATCTCTTTATCAACCACATCCATGTTTCTTGAAAGTGTATTTCAAAAAATTCTTCCTATTTTATAGAATATGGGTTAAAGTCATTTATACCCTTGTTTGAATTTTTATAAGAGTTTTATAAAAGAATATTTCCGTCGTTTTCCAAACAAGGTGCTTTTTATCCTTTTCGACTGAATTAAGGTAAAAAGGTTTTTTTTAACTTATACGGTGGGTGCGGCTATTTTTCGTGATTATAAAATCGTCGAAGCTTCCCTTACAAGCTTAAAGAATATTTTAAAAGAAAATTTTTTATTTTATAAATATATGAATCTTAAACGATTTCAAAATAGAAAGAGGTATTTCTCTAAAAAGAGTTTCGATTTCATCTATGTCAACATCCATTGATGGATTTTATGCTTATTTGAAGTTGATTTATTATGATAAAAAACATCTGTATTTTATTGAAGGTTTTGTGATATGTTTGACTATGGATGTGTTATTTTTATACCATTCATAGTTTATAGATGATGTATTTACATTTCGTATGCTAATTTTAATACAAATGTTTATGTTATGTTTAAACCTTTTCATATGGGAATGCATTGGACTTAATATGTGATCGGTGGAGCCCGCTATAGCTCCTCGATGCATCGGTAGGTCTCATGAGACAAACTAGTGTCTTGGCACATGGCCTTGGAAAAATCTTATTTGTAGTCATGGCACGAGGCCTTTGATATGTGGTTATGATAGTCTGGAATTATGCATTCCATCATTATGAAAGGGGTTGTTGATATTGCATGTGATTATTCGATTAGTAGAATATCCATGTGAATAAGTAAATGGAATTATTTCATTTTATTTTTTCCATACTATGTTGAAGTTGATGTTTAAAAGGCTTTTGTTTTAGTTATACATTGCCTTAAATGTTTATTCTTATTTATGACAGTTTCCACTATATTTTTATCCTTACTGGGCATTTGAGCTCAACCCTTTTCTATGTTTTATTTTTCCCAGGATGTGAAGAAGTAATTTATGAATGACCTGCAGGGATAATATGTGGGGATATAGTGTGGAATATGGAGAAAATATGTTTTTGTAGTAGTTTTTCACTTTATGATGTAATGTAAAACTTTATGAATATTTCTAGTGTTTCCAAGGCTACTAAACTAATCAGTCTTCCGAGATTTGATCTTTCTTTTGATCATGCCAATGTTATGTAATAATGCACCGACTCTTGGTAACTGGGGGTCGGGGCATTACATGATGTTTTTAGAAGACTAATTAAAAACACTTTTGATATACTTTCCCATTTCAATGTAGGAATGGTTAATTTTTTCAGTATCACCTTAGATAATTTTATTTCAACATTCACATAAATAAATAAGAAATAATGGTGTATATAATATAATATTCTACATCATATTGTCCCACCAATATATATATTTGAGATATTCAATCATCATCATGTTATATGGGAGGATACAGGATATGATGTCTGAATCAATTAGGAGCTCATTCCTTATCTCAGGATTTTATAGTATAGAGTCCTAACCCAAATCTTATGATGCCTTCTCCATCAATTATAATATCTATGTATTTATCTTACCTTATAACATCCAAAATATTATATATTCCTACGTCCTATCTTTTAGAATCTATTTTCATATAAAAAATTTATGTTTTATAAATCATTCGAGAAATAATGAATATTGTTATTACATTAATATTATCATTTGAATAATTTAAATATATTATAATATTGTATAATTCTCAATTCTCATCATTCATATAGTTTTTTTAACATTTCAATATAAAACATCATCTATCTAATTTTATTTTCAAGGATGTTAGTCTTGTTATCCATAATGGTATTTTATTGGATCTAAAAATATTTATCGGAATGTTTTATGATCTTATTTTGTGAATGTATATTTCAAGATCTTATGATAGAATATATCTGACACATATCATCATAGATATAATTCAACCATAATTTTATTGTGAATATCTCCATAAAAAACTCATAATCAAGTATTGAATTGTTTTTATCATATACATGAAGCTTCCATAATGTTTTGGTTATTAATTTATCAATCAACATTATTAATAATAAAAATTCCTTCATTGAATTAAAATTATTTACCAAAAAAAGATCCACACATGAGGAAAGCATGAGGACTGGTGTTGTGGTAAGACAATAATTCAACTCATTGGAACATTTTTCATAATTATTGGTATAGAAAAATAATTACCCATATCGATTTATCATAGTGATAGGGTTTAAATATCATGACATGTATTTAAAAATCATTGTTAATAAATATATATTACAATGAAACTATGAATATATATTATAGATAATGCTCAAGGACACTCATCAACAACCATTTTCATAGAAGTTTTTGAGAATATACTTTTACTAGTGATTATATTCCATAATAATGATTCTTCATTCATCTAGACAACACATTTATAATAACATATATAGAATATCAATTGGAAAAAATTTCAGTATAGTGTTCAAATTCCCCCCTGATCCACCATGCATTTGATGTATATCAAGATACCGTATATGAAGAATACAAAAAATCATTTACAAAATCTATAGGGTCCCTATTAATTATGTTGATTAGTATTTCTATAGAATTAGGGAGTCAGATGGGAATCACTATGAAATCATAGTGTTCATACATTATTTGAAGGATATTCGTAATAATATCATATTTATTCACCATAATTATGGTCATGTGAATCAAAGGACCACTGTAGAGAAATACTATGATTGATATAGTTTATAGAATGAGGCATTTATAATTGGTTTGGGGATACTTGTTCTTTATCATGATTATTTGATTTAATAGTAAACAATTTGGAGGAACATTGAACCATAATTATTCTGGAAGAAGAGGACTTGTGTACACCATAGGGGTAACACCCTGAGTTTTTTATGGTCTTTTTTTCCTTAAATAAATATAATTTTCATTTGTATCATACAATGAACTGAGTTAAACATTCCTTTAACATGGAATCATATTAGCGTACATTTCATGGAACCAACACATTATAAAATTCACAGAACATTGACTCAGTAGACATTACATGCAACACCGACTTGGGAATTTTTAGATGCAAAAACAACTTAGCATATATTACCTTTAACATTGATGTTTCAATGAATCATTATTTTTTTGTTACAATTATTTGATGAAGATAATTTTAACTCATCCATAAAACATAGTAATTTTAATATTAATAATTAGTTTTCAAATAGTTTTTATAATTTTTTACATAAATATTTCATATTGATGATGAATTATATGTATTTTTTTTGTAAAGTCATTATGTGTTTAAAAATACTATTTTCTCTAATTAAATGCTTTTAATGTCCTTCAGTGAAAAATAATAAAACTAATTTTATTCACATTTACGAATTTAATTTGATAAAATCAAATTCATTTTTCAATTTAAAATATCTAAATTATATTAGGATGAATTATTGGGATTTTTTGAGAAACATTATTTTTTGGATGAATGATGAAAAATACTATATTATAATTCCAAACAAAATTTTCAATTTTTTTTTATAATGATAAATCCTATTTTAAAAAAACTTAATTGTTTAATTAGATTATATTATTATCTATCATTCCAATTAATGTCAATACAACCAATTTCAAATTGAAATTCGATATAAAAATATTACATAATTTTGATCGTTTTTACATTTGAAATATGTATTGTCTACCTCACTACATGATTGAATTTATATTATTTTATGACACTTCTATTAATGGAATTTGAAATAATAAATTCAATATTTGGAATCAGAATAAATTATAATTTCTAATTAGGTAAATATATTTTTTTACAAAAAATATTAGTGAATGTAATTAAAATTAATTACATTGATTAATGATATATTATGAATAACTATGGACAAGAACATAAACATAATGTCCTAAATTACCTAGAAAAATTAAAAAAAATCCATTTTTTGACTAAGTTTCTAACCTCATCATCACATAAAATTACTTTTTAACATCACTTGATTCAACTACAACATGATAAACGTGGCTAAAATTCTCACATCAAATATTTACAAAAGTGTCACTCCCTCTCCACAATAAGAAAGGATCATCTCTTATCACTTCTTCACTCCTCTAAATCACAATGGATTAGACAAAATATTCAAAAATATGTTCATTAATTCCCATAATTCCACATTAATGACTTCGTTTTTTCAAAAATTAATCAATGGAATCCTTTTTAGAAAAACCAAAAGGAGTTACCTGATTAAGAGGAAACATCTTCTCTAAAGATCACCCCTTTTTTCTCTATACCACAAAATCTATTTATTACATTTAAAAAAAACAAGTGTCTTAAATATAATAGGTTTTATATGCTATGGTTTTGAATTAAATATAAAGACACTTCCATCTAAGGGGTTATGAATATAAAATTTATGAGTACGGTTTACTAGTACCTCACTAAAGGATGATTGTTCATTCTTCTTTACCACCCCTAATGGTTGAAATAATAATGAAAACCCTATTTATATAGGTCCTATATTATATTTATTGTGTAATAAATATATATTATTCACTTTACTAAACATATATTCTTTACTTTCCATTTGAACTAAATATGATAATTTAATTTTAGGATGTGCGGACAACCTCCCACTCAAAGCGATGTGATTCATTCATACAGTACGTGGCATGATTTTAGGATGGTTTTAAAGAATATATAAGATATATATGATACCAAAATTTTAATGTAAAAATAATATATATATATATATATATATATACATATATATACATATATTTCTTTTACATTATTTTGTAACATATGAAAATTTAACGAAAATTGAATTCTTGCGTACATAAGACCTTCTATCTCTATGAATGGTGTATTATGTCACATAATTCCATATTATACAGATTCTTATAATATAAATATACATCATATAAATGATATTAATATCTAGATTTACAATATGGGATAATGTTATATGTATAAGAACCCATGATATAAAAAATTATGAGACATGTGAAGAACAAATCCAATATTACCCAAATAGAAACCTTAACATAATGTAGTTGCTAAGTAAATAATATAGGTATATTATCAATACCTATATGGTATTATATATAATAACAAGATTCTTTCAAATATTTTTAAAATTATATATTTATACTACAGGTGGATTGAATGAGTACAATGATTTTCATGAAATAAGGTAAGGTGATTTCATCTGATTTTTCATTTTTGTTAGATACATGGATTATTTTTAATACATTAATTTTGTGTGTTTTGTATATATACCATGGTTGTATTAAATTATTAATGTAATTTAATATATGGATATTTCAAAATGCATTTTATGATCATTCTTTCATGGGGTTTATGTTTCAAAACTAACCAAAATCAATAAAATAGTATTGTATCTATTTTTCTTCCTTGAGACTCATATTTTGTCCTGAACCAAAATTATTTGATGTGGTGTATATAATTTAATTTTAAATATTATATAATGAATATACTTCTTTTCATTATTTTTTATTCCTCATTTTATTTATTTTTCTTACATGGACAGTATGATCTCTAGTAATCAAGCGATAAGAGTTTATTGAAACAATTTAATCACATTGTTAGAATGTTAATGATGGTGCTTCTTTAATTAAATATCTTGATCTATATCTCAATAAAACTCATGAATTTGTTTCTCCTTTTTTATTTATGATATCTTAAACTGTTAGTACCATTTATACTATTTGGTACATATGACATTTAATAAAAAAATTAAGAAAAATATGATTGTCTCTCTCTTCGGCTGAAAATCTATTTTATTCAAAAACCATGTTTTCATAAATGTTTTAATTTTTTTTAAAAAGATATTTGAAGACCATATTAATGGGAAAATAATTTTAAATTGTTCCTTCCTTTTTTTTCAAATATTCCATTCCAATTTGTTAAATATATTTTCAATGAAAAAGGTTTTCAAAAATGAATTATGTTTTAAATAAAATTTCTCAATACTGAAATGTTATGTCCCTCAAAAATTGTTTTTAAAAGTTCTTTTAGAATTATTTAACTTCTAAGATAAAATCTGTTGGTGTTACTCATGACATTATTTAGAATTCTTAAATGTTTCTATTCATAATATTTCTCTCAATGGATTATGATTTTATGTATTTATTTTTATGTAATCCACTTCTATTTCATGAGTAATATTCCATTGAAACCCTCATATTTTCATAGTTAATGTTTAATATGAACGGATTACGAAACATTACATTTTACATAGGTTTTGTTATGAATACATGTTAATCAAACCCATTTTTTCATAGGTTAATATATGATATTTATTGTCTTGTGGCACACATATAGATGCATAAATTATTAGATTTGATGGACCAATATATCTATCGAATTCATTGGGTGATGATTTATATATTGTGAGATAGATAGATGGTCATGGGAGTGAACATTTAGTACATACACGGACATTAGAGTGAACTATTACTAACAAGATAGATTTTTGAGTGAACTCATGTTACTAATGTGTTTATGGGAGTGAAACATGACTACCAAGATGGCATGGGGAGTAAACCCATTCTATTAATATAGTCATGGAATAAATTATTTGGTCACTACAGAAATCATATTATATGGTTACATGTCTCCAACAATTACTTGTTTTATTCCTATGTTATGAATTCATTGGATTTGTTGTTTATTTATTAATGATTCATTTCTTATGAACTGTAATTAATTATTCCATGGTTTATGTATATGATATTTGACATGAAGGGTATGTTCATTTATTTTTATGATCATGTTCTCTTAACCTTATGCTCATTATTTTTCATACATACCTCCCTTGTTTTCCTTTATTGATAATTTGGGATCACCACTTATTTATTTCCTTCTATATGATATAAAGATATGTATTATGTTTCATGTGTCTAAGAAGGGTTATAGTCAATAAAATCCTTGTGGGAGATAATTTATCTCACTTAGGTATCATTGGTTATGTTTCCATTTTTCCAACAGAATAAGAATATTACAGTATTTGGGAATATGTCTGTATAATTTTATTGTAATTTTGAAAAGGTTATTTAATGTCAATGTATGTCATCATTGGGTTATTATAGATTGTATTAGTGAAATGTTTTATTTTTCCTTTGGATGATATGATGAAAATACATTATTAAGAACCCTGTGTCAATGTATTAGGGTATGTCTAATGATAAGGAAATGTATAGAATCATTTTATGGAACATTGGTAAAAGATAGATTGAATTATTTCCTAGAAATATATCCCTATTTGGATACTAAATGTTGATATGGATCTGGCACATATTTACCTGGGGTAAAAACACCGATATGTTTTTTTAGTCATGTATTGAGGTAATCTAGTAGAAAACAATGGGTGCTTCTACACACCTGGTTAGAAACTCTTTAGGGATATGCATTTTGGATTAAAAAACTCTTCTTGATCCTTGAAAGAGGATTTAAATATCAGTTTCCAACGAATAACAAAGGATAAACCTTTGGTGTCCTTGATTAGGGAATGTATCATAATTTATACATCATATATGTCACTTTTTTAGGATTGTGGAGTTCATTGGTATGATTACAGTTTCTCACTATATACTTTTTTGTTTAAGTCGATGGTTGGAACTAAAAGTAACTTCATTAATGATGATTGTGATGGAAAATAAAAATATTTTCTTCTTGAGAAACCAAATAATGTTAGAGATATAAGGAGAAACCTATTGGCTATTATTATATATCTTTCTCAAGCTATGAATCAAAATGGACATCCAAATGAGAAAAAAAATGGAAAACAATATTCTACTGAGTATTTCATGAAGAAAGATACACCTTTATTCAAAATTACTTATGGTCCACTTTTTTCTGAAAAATGGATCAATACTACTCAAAACATATTATCAATTATCCATTGTCAAAATCATGAGAAAGAAATTCTATCTCTATATCTGTTAGAAGGTGAATAAGACTAGTGTTGGACTATAATTACGAATATGATGTAGAAGTATGATATTTAATCCATGGATTGGTTGACTTCCAGAACATAATTTTTTATAAGTACATTCCTTGGATTCACTATACCAACATGGAAGAAGGTTTTCTTTATGTTTAAGTAGAGTGATGATGAACCTACTATTACGAATGATACTAATTTCGCTATATATGCAATTTATGATTCATTAAATATCATCTAACCTAAATGTAAATATGATAGGTTCTTTAGTGATTTAAATCCAATTATCATGAAGGTACAAGCCACAAGAGACATTAGTAGCTAAAAATAAAATGTATGTTGTGCAATAAAGGTTTAAATAGAGGTGGTAGACTTGGATATATCCCATGGTTTTTATAGGAAAAGGGTTATGGTGTTTAATGGAATATCTAAAAACCATGATGGAAAGAAGTTGGGATTTCAATTATGCTATATGTGTGGGGAGAAACAATGAGTTTATTTTATTAAGGGGTCTAAAAATGTTTTCTGTTTGTAAGGGAAGGGCATCAGGCATTTCACTGTAAATGTGATGGGATTATGTTAACTATCATTGTAAATGGGAAATGGAGAAATAGAATGAACCTCCCATGATATAGTGCTTCAAGTGTAATGAGAGTGAGCGTTATGAAAATTAACCATTACCCAAACCCAAGGGATGGAGATTATTATTAGATTCATCATCCACTTAAGATGAGGGACAAGGGGAAATCTCATGAAATATTTAATTATGATGAGTTGTTTGATAATGTAATGATTAAAGGTACACATACCATATATTCTAGAACTTATAATGTAAAATAAGATTATGGATCTACCTATTTATTCATATCTAATGAATTTTCTAGGTGTTTTAAGATACCAACATAACAATGAGATAATGAATTTTGAGTTAATCCCCCTAATGGTACGATGATTGCATCTCAAGTATAAGATTAATGTACAATTGAATTTTTTGGGAATGTGCCTCCTAAAAACCATTATATTATTCCTTTGTATATATTTTATATCATCTTAAGAATGGATTCTATTTTTCTACATAAATACAACATCTATTTTCATGGAAGAAATGTAATGTTTGATATTTCAAATCCTTTTATGATCATTCATTAATGTGACAATAATTATGATTATTCTATGGATATTACAACCAATGTGTGGGTCTTCATTCATATTCATAAGGGGTGTTTATCTCAATTGTCCGGGGATGAAATCAATATCAATGATTTGCCAATTGTTTGGAATTTTGGTGATGTATGCCTAGGAGAGTATCCTACACTTCAAAAAAATGTGAAGAAGATTTCTCAATAGAACTCATACTTTGTTCCACACCAATTTCAATTACTTATTATATAATAGCCTTGATTCATTTGTGTGAATTGAAGAAGAAATTCCAATAAAACCATGATGAAGGATTTATTCAGCCAAGTGTGTAATCATACGTTTTACCTGTTCATTTTTTGTAAAAAGAAATATGGATCAACGTGACTAAAAATTTATTATCAATATTTTAAGAAGATAAAAACAAAGAATAAGTTTCCTCTTCACTGTATTCATGACGTGTTTCATCAACTATTTAGATCTCAATTCTTTTTCAAGATTGACCTTCATTATAAATAGAATCAATTGAAGGTCAAGAATGATGATAAACCCAAGGTGGAATTTCATAAAAGTTATGGACACAATGAATATATAGTTAAGCATTGTTCATAGAAATTCCATTGAAATTTTTTGTATATAATGAATATAGTCTTTAAATATTTCTTGGATCAGTTTTTAGTTCTCTTTATAGATGATATTATTTTCTATTCGACGGAAAAAATAAGAGCATGGATACCACTTGAGAATTTTATTGAAGATCATAGAGAAAGAGAAGCTATATCAAAATTTTAAAAGGTGTGAATTTTTTATACCAAAGGTTTAATTTTTTTAACCCATAATCTAAAGAGATTGTGTAATGTTTATCCATTAAAGATATAGGCTATTAAATGTTGTCCTTGACAAACCACATAGATTGAGATCAATATATTTCTTGGTTTATTTATATATTATCAGAGGATTATGGAGAATTTCACATGACTATCTAATATTCTGATAATGTTAACACTAAAAAGTGCCAAATTCCTCTATATAGATGAAGTGTGGAAGCATTCTAGTAATTAAATAGAATTTTAATCAGTGAACCTATGATTACATTACCCAATAGTAGAGAGGGGATTTTAATCTATAATGGTGCATCAATATGAGATTGGGATGTGTTCATATGTAAAATAAAATAGTTATAGAATATTCCACATGAAAATAATGATTCATGATAAAAATTAGCAAATACAGGATTTAGAGTTATTAGTGGTAATTTTTTGCATTAATTATATCGAGGAATTATCATTATGGGGAAATGAGTGATATAAATTCTGATCATAAAAGTCTATGATATATATTAACATAGAAGTAGTTGAACATTTACGAGAGAATATGATTAGAGTTGATAAAAATTATATATTCTCATTACATTACAACCATATGGAAGAGAACAATGTTGTTGATGCTTTGAGTTTCATGGATCATAGGATAATATGTAACGCCCCGGACCCGTGTGCCACGCAACGGGTGCCCCGAGCCCGGTTCACCATGTGACCTCAAGCGCATTTCCCCAAACACTAGAGGCTGTCGACTAGCAGCGAGGGCCCAGGTCTGATAGTGGGGAAACTATGCCCTCTTTTGTCAAAGTGTAGCACTGCGGAATACAAAATAAACACACAACGAAAATAGTGGAAGCAGTAAACCATACAGAACAGAAATAAACTACAATAGTGGATATAACCAATGGTATAAAATGGATGATGCTACATGTTTCAGGTTCCAAGAAAACAGCCAGAACATGTTATACATCAATACAGTACAACAAAAAACAGAGTACATCAAAACAAAGCAAACAGCCAGCAGCAGCATCGCGAGCCTAGGCTCGGTCCCATGCCCTCCTACTCCTCAGAAATAGTAAAGTACATGTATAGAGACTCCTTCCCCTATCTACACCTACAACCACGTAATCTGTTTGGGCCGAAAAGCATGACCCAAATAGGGTGTGAGAAATATATCTCAATAGGCACCCACAAAAGGCTCGTGCCCAACTACGTGTAAGCGTGCAACAACAGTGTGCAATACTAAATTGAAATAATGTAAGAAGTACTAAAAAGTAACTAACGTAACAATTAAATTTAAATTTTATTATTCAGTTAATTTATTTAATTTAGTATCTTTCTGTGCTCAACAGCACCACGCCCTCAGGCAAACTAGTATCTCACCCTCAGGCTAATATAGTGAACCACACCCTCAGGCTA
Source organism: Viscum album (assembly GCA_963277665.1). Lineage (NCBI taxonomy): Eukaryota > Viridiplantae > Streptophyta > Magnoliopsida > Santalales > Viscaceae > Viscum > Viscum album. Next base: position 159,275,621 of record OY728138.1, read on the forward strand.
TACAGAATCTCACCCTCAGGCATTGTAACCGAATTCTAACCCTCAGGAATACGAAGTGTCGCCCTCTGGCATAGAAGTCATGCCCTCAGGCATGAAAGTTTTCCCTCAGGTGGAATAACAACAGCCCTCAGGCTAAAACAGTCGTGCCCTCAGGCTAATATAGTCTTTCCCTTAGGCTAATATAGGTAACGGGGCCATTCCCAACAAGTAAACAAGCAGTAACAAGAAATTCCTCTCATGGAAATTCTACAATTACTACTTTAAAGGCATACCCTCGGGTATCCTGGCCAAATGGATAAATAGTGAAACACACCCCGAGGGTGGTTCTAGATCCAAGAAACGATCCCAAACAGCATTTATTATCACAATTAAATACCTAATCAATTATAGGTATTAAATATAGCAACGGCCTTAGCCACACGACATCCCAACATGGGTTCATCGCACAAAAACACACAAAACACACAGCAGTTGGAAAACTAAACACCAAGCCACCTACCTTATATGTCAACGAGCATTATAACCGAATGACGAATCCAGAAATGCCCAAGAATGGCATAGATCTGTCGAAGACAAAAACCAAACGAACGTAAATAACATGCGTTAGGAGAAGAATTTGAAAGAATGGTACCAGGAGAGGAGAGGGCTTACCCGTGCGGTTCCAACGAAATTGTTCGAAGCCGTAACGGATTCCAGACGAACGCCTGGTGGATCTTCAAAGTTTAGGCCTCCTCATTTGTCTCCACAATAGTTCAAGATTCTCCTCTACCAAATGAGGAGGCTACTGCCTGTTTCAAGCCGAAAAAATAAAGTACATGACATGTACATCTGAGTACAAGACGTGTACATCTTTCATTTAACTGTTCATTTGGCGGCACCGGCAAACTGTTCATCCGTCAACATGAGTACACGACATGTAATCTCGAGTAAACGGCGTGTACTGTCGCCCAGCTGGTGGCGACTCCACCACCTTACTGCTTAAGCCTGCCGACTGACTACACGGCTTGTAAGGTACCACTACACGGCGTGTAGTCAGTTCCTACACCCTTCTTCGCTAACATGGATACACGCCACATGTACTCATCCCAACACGGCCAAAAGTACACGACATGTAAATAAAGTACACACCGTGTAGTTTCGAAATTTAGCATTTTTCCCCAATTTCTTTTTTCATCAAAAAAATTTAAGGAAAAGGAAAAAGAAGAATATCGTACCTCAAAAATAAGAACTGGGTTCTTAAAAACTTCCCCCCTTATAGAAATTCATCCCCGAATTTCCCTTCCAAGGGTGGTGAAGATAAGACTCAGAACAGATCTGGCCACTGACCATATATGTCGGCCTCCCGCTCCCAGGTCTCATCCTGCACTCGGCCATGCTGCCATAGCACCTGTATGAGAGGAAATGACCGGCCTCGGAGAACCATCGTGCTCCTGTCAACGATATGGATCAGATGCTACTCAATGGACGCATCATGCTGAAGCTCAACCTCCTCTGGCTGAAAGGTGTGAGACGGGTCTGAGTGGTAGTGATGCAACTGAGGCACGTAGAAGACGCCGTGCATGTCTCGGTACCGCTTTGGAAACAGAAACCGATAGGCAACCAACCCGACTCTCTCCAGAATCTCAAATGGTCCCACATACCTCGGTGAAAGCTTAACCTGTCTCCTGATCCGTTTGTGTCCCAGCCTTGGCGAAACAAGAAAGAAACCCAGATCCCTGACCACGAACTCCAAAGGTCGTCTGCGGCGATCAGCATAAGACTTCTGACAAGACTGTACGGTAGCCATCCGCTTCCGAATCAACTAGACCTTATCAGATGTCTCCTGCACGAGCTGTGGCCCCAGTAAAGCTGCCTCACCTACCTTTAACCAACAAAAAGGTGATCGGCATGGCCTACTATATAAATCCTTGTATGGTGCCATCTCAGTGTTCTCCTGAAAACTATTCTTATAGGCAAACTCAACTAAGGGTATATGCTTCTCCCAAGATCCCCCAAAGTCTAGGACGCATGCGTGCAGCATGTCCTCTAGAACTTGTATCGTCCGCTCTAACTGGCCATCTGTCTGAGGGTGGTATGTTGTGCTCAGAATCACATGTGTACCCAGTGCCCTCTGAAAACACTACTAGAAACGAGACGTAAAGCGGGCGTCCCTATCTGAAACGATATAACGAGGGACCCCATAAAGACGTACAATCTTTCGGATATAAAGACATCCAAGATCGTCCACACCGAAGGTCTCCTTGATCGGAAAAAGTGGGATACCTTCGTGAGTCTGTCCACAACAACCCACATGACGTCATTGCCTCGAGGTGACCTTGGTACTCCCATCACGAAATCCATCGCGACATCATCCCACTTCCACTCTGGAAAGGGCAACTGCTGTAACATCCCAGCTGGCCTCTGGTGATCTTCCTTCACCTGCTGACAGGTGGAACACCTCGTAACAAAACAAGATATCTCCCTTTTCATACCCGACCACCAGTACAGACGTCTCAAGTCTCGGAACATCTTGGTAACCCTGGGATGAACTGTCCAAGCCGAAGAATGAAACTCCCACATTAGCTCCTCGCGTATATCCCCTGGAACCCATACTCATCCATGGAAACACAAAACTTCATCATTGCCTATCGTCCAACCGGGAGGAGGGTCCTCACTTGCCACCGACTCCCGTAGAACTAGGCCTTCTGAATCCGATAGCTGCCTCACCCTCACTCTGTCCAGGAGGGTAGAAGTCACAGCTAACGAAGAAAGATAAGTCTGCCCCTGTCTGTCATGCACCTCCAGATGCATCTCAGAGAACAAAGACATAAGCTTCCACTCACCACTGCCCTCCTGCACTGCCTGAATCTAAGTCTTCCTACTCAGTGCATCAGCTACTGCATTACCTTTAACAGGTGTATAGGCAAGCTCCAAATCGAAATATTTTAGGTACTCAACCCACTTTCTCTACCTCAGATTCAGTTCACGCTGAGTAATGATATACATGAGGCTTTTGTGGTCGGTGAAAACCACAAAATGCTCTCCCAATAGATTGTGTCTCCAACAGCGCAACACATGAACAACTGCAGCCAACTCGAGATCATGCGTCAGGTAATTTCTCTCATGTGGCCTCAACTGCCGAGACCCGTACGGAACAACTCGGTCGCCTTGCATCAAAATGGATCCTAGCCCAATTTCTAATGCATCACAGTAAATTGTATAGCTCTTACCCTGATCTGGGAGTATCATGATCGGTGCTGATGTCAGCATTCCCTTCAGGTCCTAAAAAGCTGTCTCGCATGCTTCTGACCAAATGAACTTCACACCCTTCTTAGTCAAACCTATCAACGGTGTTTCTAAAATGGAGAAGTCCTGTATGAAGCGTCTATAGTAACCATCCAGTCCTAAGAAACTCTGTATCTCAAACACGTTCTTAGGATGCTCGCAAGAAACTATCACTCTCACCTTTTCTGGGTCTACTGCAACTCCTGCCTCTGAGATAATGTGACCCAGGAAATGAATCAGGTCCATCCAAAAGTGACACTTTGAGAGCTTAGCATATAGCCGATGATCTCTTAGTGTACTCAATACGATCTCAAGATGGGTGGCATGGTCGTGTCGAGTGTGAGAGTACACCAAGATTTCGTCCACAAATACTAACACAAAAGAATCATGATACGGATGGAACACACGATTCATCAGATCCATGAAAACTGCTGGCGTGTTAATGAGTCCGAACGGCATAACCAAGTACTCATACAGATCGTATCTGATCCTTAAAACTGTATGTGGTATATCTGATGGTCTCACGTACAGCTGATCATATCCAGATCTCATGTAAATCTTTGAGAACACTCATGCTCCAAGAAGCTGATCAAACAGATCATCTATCCCTGGCATTGGATAACGGTTCTTAACCGTCAAATGGTTCAGCTTCCGATAATCCACAAAAATTCTGAGGGTACCGTCTGCCTTTTTCGCGAAAAGAACCAGTGAACCCCAAGGAGAAGTACTGGGTTGGATAAAACCCTTTCCCTATAGCTCCTCCAACTGCCTCTTAAGCTCCTGCAACTTAGGCGTGGCCATCCTATAAGGAGGAATAGACACCGGTGCTACTCCTGGCACTAGCTTGATAGAGAAATCCACCTCACGCACCGGAGGTAGACCTGAAAATTTGTCCAGGAAGACATCCCTGAAACGATCGACAACTTGAGGGAAATATACCTGACAAGTCCCCTGATCATCCAGATACAAACTCGTAATCTGGGTTGTGACTCCACCTCACCCATGATGCTCTAGTCTAGCTGGACTTGCCTGAACATCCCACTCGCCCTTGTATAGAAACTCCCAGCCTCTGGTGATGTGAAACCCAACCTGCGACGGTAGTAGTCTAAAAAGTCTCGGAAGGGAACCAAACAGTCCATTTTGGGAATGATTTCATAACTCGTCATCTCCCAGACATAGAGGTCCCAAAGGAAATGACACCCACCAACCTCAAGGGGGCACTCCTTGCACTAAGGCACACCAATCGTACTAGTCCCCAACGGAGTGTCTAGAGTAAAGATATCCAAAGAAGTAGACACACCGATCCCAAGGCTCTCCACAATAGGTATAGATATGAAACTATGTGTAGCACCCATATCAAAATGTACCGATGATAAAACAGAAGCTACTAGAATAGTACCTCTGACTGTAGAAGGTCCGGGATCCTGCTTCTGCTGGGTCTGTTGCACTGCATATGTCTGCCCAGTGCCGCAGCCCTGCAACACAGCCTGGCTACCCTAAGCTGTCCCTCCATGTAGCCTCTGCGATCCTGGTGTCTGGATACCATGGCCACGAACGTCATCTCTTCCTGCACGCCCTGACGTATTCTAGTTCCCAGACTGGTAAGAAGTCACTGGTCCTGCTCCCACATGCAGAGTCTGCACATAACCCCTCTCACTAGCCACTAGTGGTAACGCCCTACAAAAGAGCTACAGATGACCCATCTTGCCGCAAGATTTGCACTCAACTGGGTCTCGTGGAGACTGCGTTCTCTTGTGCCCCTCTCTTCCACACTGGTAGCACCTGACCAGACCACCTGAAGAAGCTGCCTGGCTGGTACTACCACTCTGAGAGAATTCCATCTATCTTTTCCTCATTCCAGCAAAAATAGTACCAGTAACTGGTGATGAACCGCCTTGGCCCACACCACCAACTTCCTGCAGATTCCTCTCAGAAATCAGCATCTGGTTTACAATAGCTTGTACAGTAGGCAACTTTAAAACATTTACCAATGCTCGAATGTCATACCTAAGACCATCCTCAAATAGTGTGTCTCTCAACGTCTCGTCACCCACCATCACGGGTACAAAGCGCTGAGGCTCTGTAAAACGAGCAGAATAGTCCATCACTATCATAGCACCCTGCTGTAGATTCATGAACTCTCGAGCTCTATCTGCCCTCAGCTTCTCGGGAAAGATGAATTCATAGAAGACTGCCTGAAATTCTTCCCACATCATGTCCTTGTGATTATCTGACTCGGTGGTAACATCCCACATCCTCTTGCTGGAATTACACAACATATATGTTGCGAGCTTGATCCTCCGCCCTGGTGGCGTCTCCATGTTCTTGAAAATAGTCTGCATCGATCCCAACCAAGACTCTACAGCCTGTGGTCTACAATGCCCTTAAAACGTAGGCGGATGCTGCTTCTGAAAGATACGGGTCAGCTCGACCATAAATGTGGCAGCCTGTGGTGCTCCCTGAAAGGTTTGCATGAACCGCATAAAGCCTTCACGGAACTGCGCCTCCGCGCCTGTGTCCGGTATAGCAGCTGGCACTGCATCTGGCTCTGCTGGAGGATCAACTGGTAGCCCATGGCCCACCATCTCTGGAGTATAATCGTCGCCGCTCTCCTGGAGAACAACTCACGGTCATCATGGCGGAATGACTCTACAAGGTCAAAAGCACGCCTCAGATTCCAGATTATCATGACCGAAAAGAGAAGAAACTATAAGGAAACAAGAGGAAGAAAGCATTCAACATTGCAAAACAATACTACATGGCGTGTACATTGACTACACGACATGTACTTAACATCCCTTCCCCTGCCCTGGTCCTTCTACATGGCTATTCCACACGACTTCTATTCAACAAAACTACACGGCATGTATAATATATACAAGGCATATACGATGTTATTTTACAACTGCCCGTGTCATCTGTGACATGGCCGACTACTCGTCTTTACTCCACACGGTGTGTTACACCCGCACACGGCGTGTACACCATACCGCTTCCGAGCCACTCGGCTAACTCCACACTGTCTATCCTCGGACAAGACTACACGGCATGTACACTGACTACACGGAATGTTCAGGGAGAGGTGACATCGGCCCATGTTGTTAGTTACACGGCTGAGTCCCCAGGTCACACTACACGGTGTGTTCATCATTGACACGATGTGCTGTATAGGAGGTCACCAACCCGTGTTTTTAGTTACACGGTCGAACTCTGGGACACACTCCACAGCGTGTACAAAAACTACACAGCGTGTTTCACCCAAGACATTCCTTACCCCGTGTCGCCGCCCACACGGTTTGCGACACGAAGAGAGGCTAGACAGCATGTACTCAGGGTACACAGAGTGTACTCAAAAAGTTCATTTTTCTTCCCGAACAGAAGAAACACACGGCGTGTATGAGGTCCTGCATAGCGTGTCTTCTGGGTTTTCCTGACAGTATGCCTCAGAAACTTCCTTGGAACCCAGAAAATACAAAAAACCAACACTTAATACTCAAATTCTGATTCATGAGGGCCTATACTCCGCACAAATCAATGTTTGGAATCCATTATATAAACACCTAAAACAAACATACCATATCACAAGGCAGGTATTTATCACGCAGCTATCGCAAAAGCAAGGTTTATTAGCACAAAAACTATCACAACAACATGCAAATTCTAATGCACCTACATGTCATGGAAACTATGCATGACATGTGATATCTAGAATGTTCTTTTATGATGCATGAGATGACATACCCTCATCTCATCGGGTTGCAACTAAATAGATCCAAAAATAAAATATAAACAACACAATCCAACTGTGTCACCCAACAGTGAAAACATATCAACAGGAAAATTGCAAGATCAAAAAAATGCAAGTACGAGGTAGACTGGCTTTTCCCTGTACAGTGGTTAGCTATGCCAGGGCACAACTTATTACCAACTACCGTTCCATCCTATCCCTGACTACGGCTCTAAATAGTATGTCAAAGAAAAGAAACCCCTCCAATACCACATTGTAACGTCCCAGACCCGGGTGCCACGCAACGGGTGCCCCGAGCCCGGTTCGCCACGTGACCTCAAGCGCATTTCCCCAAATGCCAGAGGCTTCCGACTAGCAGCGAGGGCCCAGGTCTGATAGTGGGGAAACTATGCACTCATTTGTCAAAGTGTAGCACAGCGAAATACAAAATAATCACATAACGACAACAGCGGAAGCAGTAAACTATACACAATAGAAATAAACTACAATAGTGAATATAAACAACAATATATTAAAGATGATTCTACATGTTTCAAGTTCCAAGAAAACAGCCAGAACATGTTATACATCAATACAGTACCGCAGAAAACAAAGTACAGCAAAACAAAGAACACAGCTAGCAGCGGCATCGTGAGCCTAGGCTCGGTCCCATGCCCTCCTACTCCTCACCAACAGTCAAGTACCTGTATAGGGACTCTTTCCCCTATCTACACCTGCAGCCACATAATCTGTTTGGGCCAAAAAGGATGACCCAAACAGGGTGTGAGAAATATATCTCAGTGGGCACGCATCAAAGGCACGTGCCCAACTGCGTGTAAGCGTGCAACAACAGTGTGCAATAGTAAAATGCAATAAAGTATGCAGTACTAAATAGTAACTAACTTAACAATTAAATTTTCATTTTATTATTCATTTAATTTATTTAATTTAGTATCGTTCTGTGCTCAACAGCACCACGCCCTTAGGCCAACCAGTATCTCTCCCTCAGGCTAATATAGTGAACCACGCCCTCAGGCTATACAGAATCTCTCCCTCAAGCATTGTAACAGAATTCTCGCCCTCAGGCATATGAAGTGTTGCCCTCAGTCATAGAAGTCAAGCCCTTAGGAATGAAAGGTTTCCCTCAGGCAGAATAACAATAGCCCTCAGGCTAAAACAGTCACGCCCTCAGGCTAATATAGGTAACTGGTCCATTCCCAACAAGTAAACAAGTAGTAACTAGAAATTCCTCTCAAGGAAATTCTACAATTACTAATTTAAAGTCATACCCTCGGGTATCCTGGCCAAACAGCTAAACAGTGAAACACACCCCAGGGGTGGTTCTGGATCCAGGCAATGATCCCAACCAGCATTTTATTATCACAATTAAATACCTAATCAGTTCTAGGTATTAAATATAGCAACGACCTCAGCCACACGACACCCCAACATGGGTTTGTGGCACAAAAACGCACAAAACACACATCAGATGGAAAACTAAACACCAAGCCACCTACCATATACGTCAACGAGCGTTATAACCGAATGACAACTCTAGAAACGCCCAAGAAAGGCGTAGATCTGTCAAAGAACAAAACCAAACAAACTTAAATAACATACGTTAGGAGAATAATTGGAAAGAACGATACTAGGAGAGGAGAGGGCTTACCCGTGCGGTTCCAACAAAATCATCCGATGCCGAAATGGATTCTTGACGAACGCCCGATGGATCTTCAATGATCTGGCCTCCTCTTTTGGCTCCAAAACTGTTCAAGAGTCTCCTCTTCCAAATGAGGAGGCTACTTCCTGTTTTAAACCGAAAAGACAAAGTACACGACGTGTACTTATGAGTACACGACATGTAATTGTTTCATTTAACTGTTCATTTGGCGGCACCTGCACACTATTCATCCGTCGACATGAGTACACGGTATGTACTCTCGAGTACACGGCGTGTACTGTCACCCAGCTGGAGGCGACTCCAATGTCATACTGTTTAAGCATGCTGACTGACTACACGCCATGTAAGGTACCACTACATGGTGTGTAGTCGGTTCCTACACCCTTCATCACCGAATTGGCTACACGCCCCGTGTACTCATCCCAACACGGCCAAAAGTACACGGCGTGTGGATAAAGTACATGGCGTGTAGTACCGAAATTTAGCATTTTCCCCCAGTTTCCATTTTTTTCCAAAACACTTAAGGAAAAGGAAAAAGAAGAATCCCCTACCTCAAAAATAAAAACCGGGTTCTTACATAATATCCCATGTGGGGATAAAAACTATCAAATCTTTATATATTTCTAATGGATTGGTATATAAATCCTGATGTAAGGGGAAAATATTATCCTTGTCAACTGAATGTTCACCCATATATCCATTTGAAGATTTAGAAGGTGATTAAAAAGATGTAGAGCTGCGAAGGAATGTCAAAAATGTTCCTCAGTTTAACCTTGATTTGGATGGAATGATAATGTTTAGGAACTTTGTATGTGTTCAATCTATATCATATTTTAAGAAGGAGATGTTAGAGGAAGTTCATTGTTCTTATTTCTCTATTAATCATGGAATCATTAATATGTATAGGGATACTAAATAATTATTCTTGTTTGATTGCATGAAGAGAGATATCACATAGTTTGTATATATGTGCTTGGTGTACCTATAGGTTATGGCTAAAAGAAAAATGTCACAGGGGGTGTTTCATCAATTACCAACACTAGAATCGAAATGGGAGAACATCACTATTAATTTTTTCCTTAAACTAACCACAATCTATAACGGTTTTAACTATTTATGGTTGGTAGTTGATCTCCTTTATATGTAAACACACTTCATTACTATTAGATAATATATTTCAATGGATCCCCGTTCTAGAATATATATTATGGATGTGGTTATGTTGCATGGAGTTCAATATTCTATTGTATTATATCTGGATCTGAGGTTCACCACATGGTTCTGGTGAAGTATTCCACAATAAAATGTTACAGAATTGAGTTTCAACATTGTTTATCATCCTCTGATAGATGTTCATTCTGAATGAAAAATTAAAATCCAAGAGGATATGTTGAGATTTTTTATAAGGATTTAAATGGTTTTTTGAGATCAACTGAGTCCTCTAGTTGAGTTCTATTAAAATAATAGCATTCAGAAAAGCATGTAGATGAAACTCTATGAATACCTTGGAGTAAATGTAGATCATTAATGTGAAATGATGGGGTTGGAGAAAGAAATAAATAAAAACCATATATTTTTGAGGAAATGGTCATGAATTATAGAACCACTCAACATCATATAAAGGAAACTCAATGTCGGATGAATGTTTTTGTGGATAACGATAAGGGAGATCTAGAATTTGATGTTGGTGAACATATATTTCTTTGATTCTCACCATAGAATTATCTGATGATATTTTGGAAGAATGTGAAACTAATAAAAAGGTATATCATTCACTTTTAGATTCATGATAGTATCAGGACGGTTGCTTATCACTTGGCACATCCTCGAAATATCTCTCAAGTCTATGATGTGACCCATTTATATATCTTGAGGAAGTACATATGAATCATTTCACATGTAATAAACATAGATTACAAACAAATAGAGAACAATATTTATTAAAAATAACTACGAGATGAAATTTTTGACTAATCAAATAATCCTCTTTGATACAATACCACTCACATAGTAAAATTTTTGTTGAGAAATCACCAGTTGGAGGAAGATTCATGGGAACTTGAGGATATGATGATGCTGAAGTATCCTAATTATGATTTACCTGAGTGATTAATTTATATGTAAATATTTATTTTAAGGGGGGTATAATGTAAAACCCTACGTCTTTATAGGATTTTTTTTCATGGTAAAATTAAATCTTTCATTATGTCATGCAATTCACTAAGTCTTAAATTCCTTTTAGATTCCACCAACATGGAGTACATTTCATTGGACCAACTCACTGTATGATAAATGAAATATTGGATCAGTGTATGTTAGTTGAAACACTGACGTGGAAAATGGTACATGCAACACCGACTTGTCATACGTTACATACAGCAATGATGATTCAATGAAAAATTATTTTACTATTATAATTATTTAAAAGAGATAATTATTACCAAGCCACTAAACCTAGTTATATGAATAGTAATAATTACATTTTAAATATTTTTTAAAATTTTATTATATAAATAAAAAATATTGATAATAAACGATATAATTTTTTGTAATTTCTATACATTTTTAACCAATATTTTCTCAAATGAAATGATTTTATTATCCTTCAACAAGAAATAATAGAATTAACATTAAACATGTTATGAAATTGAATTTTATAAAATAATCTTATTTTTGTAATTTATAATTTCTAAATTGACATATGGATAATTTTGGGGATTTTTCAAAGAAACATACATTCTAGATAAAGAGTGAAAAAACCAGATATGATTTCTTAAATTGCTTTCCATATAATTTATTTATAAGTTTAAATTATATTTTAAATTTGTTTTAATTTTTAATTATAACATTTTTATCAATTTAGCCAAATTATTGAATCCAATTTCAAATTGAATTCTGTGTAACAACATAGAAAACTTTTGAACGTTTTTATATTAAAAGTCGACATTGTTGAACTGACTGTGAGATTAACTTTAAAATGATATATGCCACTTCCAAGAATGGAATTTTTAAAAATGGTTTTCTTATTTTCCACCAGAAAAATTTATAATTTATAGTATGGTCAACATAGTTTTTGGCCAAAGATATTAGTGAATGTAATTAAAATAAATGAAATCGATTAATGTAAATTAAGCTTAATTAATAAGTAAACATTATTATTAAAGGCCTAAATAACCTATAAACATGTCCAAAATCCAATTTATTTCCATATTTGGATCCTATAATCACATTAATTGACATTGGACCCTTATTTTATCCACATGAAAAATGAAAAACGTGGGTGTAATTCTCTCTTCAAAAATTTTCAAGAGTGCTACTCCTCCCTGACTATAAAAAGGGATCATCTCCCCCCACATACACACTTCTCAAGCCCCACAAATCACCCAAAAACATATCATATAATATCCAAAATTCCCTCTCATTCACCATTAATCATCCATTTAGGCCAAAAATTTATTCAATCAAACCTTTTGGCACACAACAAAAGGAGTTACCTGATTATGTGGTAACATCTTCTCTTAATATCTTCTCTTTTATTTTATTTCTCAACCAGTAACACCTCATTTATTCTATAATTTTATAACAAAATCATTGTCATAAATATACTTGGATTTTTTATGATAATGTTTCAATATAAATTTACACACACATCCATTTAACGGTAACAAATATATTGTTTAGGTGTAATGATAAATTCCACCTCAATAAATGATGATTGTTCATTTTTTACTGCTACCCATGGGGGACATTATAATTGAAAATATTTTTATATTTGTGATATATTGTATTATTTATTTATTTAAACTTATTTATTCCATTTACAATATATATTTTTTACCTTCCATTTTAGGAAAACACATTAATTTCATTTGAGGATGTGTGGACCACCAACCCCTTAAAGAGATGAGATTCTTTCACAAACTACATGGAAATTTGTAAAGGATGGGTTTAGAGAATATATGAACATAATATAAATGATATTTATATCATTTTTAACATTTTGAAAACGTGTTATAATTATAACAAAATAAGATATAACAAATTAAGGCACATGCGAAGAACAAAGGGATTATTACCCAAAGTTGTACCTTAACATATGATTGATAAAAATAGGATTAATTAAGGTCAAAATAAACCAATATATGGTATTATATGTAATAAAATATTTCTTTAAATTATTTATAATAAATTCATATTTATTATACAAGTTTTTTGAATGATTAGAACAAGAGTGAAGACACAAGGTGACGAGATTTCAATTCTCATTTTATTTCTATGATTTACACAGATTATCCACCACCCATTCAATTTGTGTGGTGTGTATACATCCAATGGATCTATTAAATTCTTAATATAATTAAATTCTTAGTTATTTACATATATATTGTATGTTCATTATTTTATTGGTTTTATGTATCAAAAGTATCCAAATCAGTAAAATAATTTTGTCTCAATTTACCTTCTTTTAGACTCATGGGTGTTTATGAACCTAAATTATTTTTTCAAGTGTATATACTATTATTTTACTTGTTATATCATGAATATACTTATTTTCATGATATTTTATGCTTAATTTAAATTATTTTTCTTTCATAGAGAGTATGATCCCAAGTTACCAAGAAGTAATCAATTATTGAGACAATCTCGTCACATTTCGAGATTGTAAAGGATTATGATTCATTAATGATACATCATGATCAATATAAAAATAATACTCATGAAATTTCTTGAACTCAAATAATTCAAGATATAATCATGTATTAGTAACAAATTTTCACCCTTTTTTAATTAATATAATTAATAACTTGTTTTTAAGTAAAATTTTATTGTCTCTTTCTTTGGTCCAAAATATATTGTATTTAAAAGCATTGTTTTAATAAATAATTCCAATAATGTTTTGAAAAGATATTTTATGCCCATTTTAAAAGAAAATTTATTTCTAAAAAAATTTATGATTGTTCATAATGCTTCTTTTACATGTATTCATTTCTATTTTCAATGAATATTGTTTTTGAATATGTTTTATGTTATAAAAAATGATACTCAATGTATATATGATATTTTCATCAAGAAATATTTCTAAAGGAAATTTCAAAAATATTTCACATCTAAGATAATATTTGATGCTGTTAATCATGACTTTCTAGGGTTACTATTCAATGTTTCCATTCATATTCTATCAAATAATGTATTATTATTTTTACAACCTGATGTTTATGAACCTCATTTATCTTAAATGAGTTATATTCATTTAAAACCCATTTTCTCATGGGTTATGTTTATAATTAAATGAGTATGAAACCAATATTTTTTCATAGGTTATTATATGATTAATCTTTTTTATAAAAATATCATTTCATAGGTTATGATAATTTTTTTAATTTACTTATGGAACATGTATGTATGATATCGTTATGAGATTGGTGGGATCTATATCTCCCTCCAATGAATTGGGTAATGATATATCTCTCATGATATAGACATAGATAGTTAAGAAATGAACCTTGAATACTTTTAAGGCAATGGGAGTGAACCATGATTTCCATGATGGTATGAGGAGTGAGCGCATGCTATTGAGATAGTCGTGGGAGTGAACCATGACCACCCAAATGTAATGGGGAGTGAACTCATTCTACAAATGTATTTTTTTCAACAATTCATTGGATACTATGGAAACTACATAATATGCTTATGTGTATGCCAAAATTCTATGTTTTATCCCTATGTTTTCTTTTCATAGATTTTATTATTTATTTCCATATTAATGATGTCTTATGTAAAACCAAGCTTTATTCCATGATTCATCTTTATGATATTTTAAATGATGGGTATAAAAATCTATTATTATGATCATATTTTCATACCCTTAATGTCATGATTATTCTTACATATCTCCATTGATTACCCTTATTTGGAGTTTGATCTAACCCATTTCTATGTTTCCTTCCACAGATTATGAAGATATGCAGTATGTTTGATTTGTGTAATATGGGTATTAGTCAAGAATATCCAAGTGGTAGAAAATATAACTCAATTAAAAATCATTGAAAATGATTTGATGTGTCCAACGGAAATAGACTTGTATAGTCATTGGATGTCTGTTTTGTATAATGTTTTATGTAATGGACAAAATTTATGTAATTTTAATGTATGTTAAGATTGTGTTGATATAATTGCGATGTACTGAGTGTTATAAAACTGTTGTACAAATTTTCTTATAACTATTTATTTATTGATTTTCTCTTGATTTTGTCTATATAGTATGAAATCATAGATATAGTTATAGGTAAAGGTTTATGTTCAATTGAGAAATAAAACTCTCAGTAATTAATATTTCATGAAGACTCTTCAT
This sequence comes from Viscum album, assembly GCA_963277665.1. Lineage (NCBI taxonomy): Eukaryota > Viridiplantae > Streptophyta > Magnoliopsida > Santalales > Viscaceae > Viscum > Viscum album. The sequence continues at coordinate 159,290,645 of OY728138.1, forward strand.
GGAATATGTCAGTATAATCCCTCACAATTGATATTTTTTAAAGCAGGATCTTCTGATTTATCTCATTCATGTAGGCCAGATATTATATCTCATAAAGAAATAATAAATTCACCATTGAAAGGGATTCCCAAGTAGATCAATCCTTCAACTTATAATTTTACATAATTGGAGATGAATTAAGATGTGAAGATTAATCTATCTCTCTAAATATTTTATGTTTTATTTTTATAGGGATATCAAATCCATGAGAATTATACCCTCGAAACACCACTAAAGGATATAATATAAGATTTTATATATGGTTCAATCATCACAATTTTTCTAGGGAGGAGTCATATATTTGGGATGCCATAATTTTCTAATTTATTTCCACAAAAATAATTCAACCTTCATGTTTTGATGTTGTGTTTTAATTATTCTACTAAACATAATGATATAAAGAAATGTGTAGAACCAAAATCAAAATGTATGTTCTTTATTCTTCAATAAATAACTAGTATACCTTTAACCATATTATTTTTCAGATCCACCACAGTAGTAGTTATAGAATAAATAATTACTTTATCCTTTGAAAATATGTACTTTTAATTGATTTTCTATGAAAACCCATGGCTTAGAGATTTTTCATGTATAATTATAATGATCCATACTGTTAAAATAGAGTATTATAGGATGAGTGTGGATCTAAAACTTCTTTTAATCTTATTAATTATGGGTTTTATTCATTTACCTTAATCATAGATTATCTTGATGCCCCTTTTTTTATATTTGGTATGTATATCCTGATTCCATTGAGTGATTCTCCATTATATTTCATTCAACAGGTTTGATATTTGAGATGTTTTGTTTTATTTCCTTCATATTATCTATCCATTGATCACATAAAATTAAATTAAATTTTCTATTATTTTTCTCCCACACAATGAGACCATTGAGAGACTCTAATATCATTATCAAAACATAATATTTTTTTAAAAGGTTCTGGCCGAAGCCACATTTTATTATTAAAGCAAAGACCTCTTTAGAGGGTAGAGGGAGACCCAACACATAGCCCGAAGGCCCAAGGCCAAGTGTCCTGAATACAAGTCTTGAAAGCCCATTTTTTCCCAAAGGAACCTCTCTGAACAGTACTGCTACAATACCCTACGCAGCTACAGTACCTATTACAGTACCCATCATCGCTACAGTATTCTACAATAGTTCTTCTGCCTCTACAGTGCTGCTGTCGCTACAGTTCCACTACTGCTACAGTGTCTGCTACAGTACCCTGCTACAGTACCCCATAAATTTATCCCTACCCTTATTTGAACTCGGGTCTTTTGGATGCCAAGCAATAACCTGTACCTCCTGGGTACAGTCTCGTTGGCATAAAAACATCATATCACAATTAAAAATATCCAGATAACAATAAAATTCTTGAATAATCTAGAAATTTTGCAGACTTGGATTTAACCCACTAATGATGTGGTCCACCTTTATTTTAGTGTTCCTGAAAATTCCTGAATCATATCATGCATGCATTGGGATTTTTTACTTATAATACCTGTTATACCCATCTTCCTTTTACAGTGGTCTAATTAACTCCCTCAAAAATTTTGATAGATAGTTATTGGAAAAAATTTATTAAATTTATTTTCTTGAATCAATCCCTTTCAATGGAATAAATATCATCGTTTGACATCTTCTTATAAATTAGTGTCCACCACTGATTAGATTCCCCATCAATATGATTATCAACCAGTATGAATTTTATTATTCAGAGTATTATATATAAGAGAATATATTCTCATTGTAGTTAATCAATTGTTGTACGATGAAGGGATTATAAAATCAAATAAATATATGATCCCTTTATCACAAATTGATACATAAAAAACACATTATTTCTTATGTAAAGGATGTTGTTACTCAGGCTAGATTTAATTTTTTAGAGAATGATTCATCTATGTTAGTATAACCATAAATTTCATACCTCCCAACCCCATAAAGTTGTGAATATAATTGGGTAATGTATCACATTTACTATGTCTTTATTTATTGTAATAGTTCCTTATATTTACCAATATTAACTGTTCCAATGGAAAAAGGGATGATAATACTTTACAAAATAAATATATAAATGTAAAAACTATGAACATAGAACTAAAAAATTTAAAATTAATGATATTTTGTAACTTATATGTTTTTATCTATTAATATCAATTATCCATGGAAATTCCCCTCATCGTTTTTATAACCAAGCAATTCGTTCAAATATATCATAATATTTCATAAAGAGTTTGTGTATTTCAATATCATAACCTCTTGTAGTGTCAAATAAAGTGTATATGAAATGAAACAACAAGAACATAAGATAATGTTATATTCTCATAATTTAAGATATATTTATTTTTAAATAATCTAAATCACATTTATATCATGTGATTCATGAAAAAAATAGGTTTAAATGATACACGAAAATCTATCAAAATATTTTTATTTAATAAAGACCATTATATTCATGCCTTTCTATTTTATGGTATGAATTTGACTAACTAGATTATGTAGGTTATGTTTTCCTACAAGTATAAAATAATGTAAATAAATATACATTTATAATAATTATAAATAAATCATTTGAAAGAAAATTAAATGTTATTCGAAAAATAGTATTATATTAAAAATCAATTTCATTACAATTTTCACATATAATATAAAATTACTTATTTTATTGAGAATTTATTTAACACAGTTATTTTAATTATATAAATAAAAATTTCAAAATTACAATAATGTTAGTTTTTGATTATTTTTTGAAAATAGTAATTTTATTAATAGTAAATACTGATTTTTATTTAAAATTTCATTTTCATTTAAATTAATTACAAACAAATTTTCTATTTAAAATTAATTTAAACAAAAAAAATATTAAAATTGTATAATAAATTAAATAACTTATGTTCATTGGAATCAATCACATGTTTAATTTTGATCTAAATTCTTTTTTATTTTTTGATGTTTATCTTTGGAAAATAGATTTCTTCGATGCATTTCTGAGTTTAATTTTAAATTGAATTATATAGAAGATGTGAATTGAATTTGAAAACTAAATTTAATATTTTTAATATAAACAATATATATTATATAAAAGGAAACATAATTTTTTTACCATAATTACTATTGATAATAAAAAAAATTAATTGGCATTGTTAAGGTGAAAATAGGTTTACTGAGGGGTTAATCTTAGAATTTAATATTTATAAAAAACCCTAAAATATTCAAAAACACATTTTATTTTCATATATAGATCTTTTAGCTGTTATGGATAGATAATGTCCCTTTTGGAGACTTTCTTATTAGAAAAATGAGGGTACACAACATTATTAAAAAAAATCCATGAGTGTCCTCTCCCCAACATATAAACAACCTTTATCATCTCCTATGAACCAAAAAGACCATATTTGAAGAAAATCCATTCAATAATCAATCGATTAATCATATAAAAATATCTTAGTGTCTTTTTCTGATCATAAATCCATCTTATGATTCATTTATATGAGAACATGATGAATTTTTTAAAGGAAGAGGTAATGTTTTTAAAAAAGTTGTATTTATTTTATTTTTACTTCCAACTCTTTATAATATTATTCAATCATGATAATGTAATTAAAATAGTATTTCAAATGTACTGATATTTCATTATGGTTATGGTATGACCTATATCCATCTCAAATTCAATAATGATAAAATTAATGTGTTGATTGTGTGTTCGGAGGACTACCACCTCGCTAACCATTTTTATATTCTATCAATTCACACCTTTCAATTTTGGATATAATGGTGGATTATATATATTTATATTTTATTAATTAATTTATTATACATATTTAATTATGATACCATATATGACCTAAATAATTACATTCTATGGGGATTTAGTATAACGTTTCTTATTTGTACGGTGTACTATCACCTCGCAAAACGAAGTGATTTGTTTCTCACATACATTTTACAAAGAGGTGAGTATAATTATAATTAATATATTTCATATTTATGACCTATAAATAATTCTTGTTGTATAATATCACATATATCATCTTACCATACAATGTGTTTGAAAACAAATATGGCACTCATGAATGTATGTGGACTATCGTTTCCACGAATCAATATAAATTTTATTAATTACATTATCATGTGGATGGTAATGTGAATTTAATGGAATAATATTAATTATATTTATGAAAATATAATGATTTATTAATGATTATTTTACATTCATTATATCAATCAATAAAATATAATCAATATTCATGCATATGTGTGTTCTACCATTTCAATATACAATTTAATGCATTTTAAATCATTAATTTCTTTGGATTCCATTAAATAAACATAGAACAATTATATATATAACGAATTTGAATTAAATCAAAGGAATCTACCTTATTATATCATAAAAATATATATCACATAGAGAATGAATCAAAAACATTATTCTAATAAAATAAAATGGTAAATTATTTATAAAATAAATAAATAAAAATTTAAAATGTTACATATAGACAATAAATAGTAATCAATAAAATAATAATGGGATATTTGGATATTCTCAATCCACTAGGATGAATGTATTCCAAAACAATATGGAGAAATAAAGATAATTTAAAAAATATAAAAATAAATTTGATGATGAAACTATATTTAATAATGGAGAGTATAAGTGAATGAATTACGAATAAAATAATAGTTATTTATATAAATTAAGGAACCTATACCATTGGAATACATACCTGACAATTCTAATAAAAATATGACAATAATGAATAAAAATAGTCCATTAGAATAATACTATCACATATTATTGAACAAAAAAATAGGTATCTTATAAAGGAAAATATTATATTTTTATAACATTGTATATTTAAAAAATATTTTATAAATCAATATTTTATTATTTGTATTTTTACAAAATGTAGATGTTTATATTAAATTTCATAAATAATATAATGATTTCAAATAAAAATATTTTTTACAAAATAGATTAATTAATTAATAATATGTTATATTATAATAATAAGATAATATTATAAGACCATAATTAATTTTTCAAATGGTCATAAAATCGATTATAATATTAAAATCAGTATTTTTCCAAAATATTTTGATTTTATTTAAGGATTCATTATATTATACATATAAAATTATTTTTCCTAAAATGGATTTAATTTTTTTAAATCTACACATCAATAAATGAGTAGGTAAAATTTTAGGTAGTTTTCAATAATAATAAATTTATAGTGAATAGTGAAATACATAAATTTGTGGTATTTAATGTTATATGATAAATATATAAGTTTTTGAGACATAGATTATATAGTCATGATCTAATATCCCATTTTTTCAAACTATCTTTAACTATTTCTTATATTTAGACATTAGAATCAACAATATTGATTGTCTACATACAAAATAATAATCTAATTAATATAATTATAAAAAACACCCATCTCCCCCTATAATTAAAAACGCTCACCTACCCTTCACCACAAAAATGAAGAACCATGTAGATTGCGAATGTTATACCATATTCCCTTCCTAATAATCCCCCCCCCCAAATCCAATAACTCATGGTATCAACAAAATACAACAATAAAGTGTCATAAGGAGGTTCAAAATGAGACGACATTCTAGAGGTAAAACACTCAATCCTTCTATTTTAAGTTCATTTCATATGTTATCCAATCCAAAATACCCAATCAATTGGGGAATGAATATTCTAGGAACATATATATTATAGAATATAATTTTTTTAATGTCATATTTTTCATCAAATCTCTTCTCTTCTACATTTCTTCTAAAAATTAATAAATTGTCTTTGATATTTTTGTTCACCACATTCATTGATGACAAGCTTTAATTCCCCATTATCACATTCGAGGATTGTTATAAGACCATTATTAAGGTAAAATAATGTTTTATTATTTAAAATATGCCTTATTTATTATTCTCTATCGAATATATAAACATATTATTTAATAATATTAAAATAGTTCTTGATGGTTGAAGAAAGTGAAAAAATGAACACAACCATTGTCATTAACGTTTTATCAAATAATTCATTCTCAGACCATAATATAAAAGGAAATATGGGACCATTTAAAATATTTTTGATCATTTATACAATATAATTACACTTATGAATAATATTTACACTTTCAAAATAAATTCCATAATTATGTACAAGTAAACTGACCAAGAAACAATGAAAACAAACACTCCTGGAATGATGAAATTGAATATTATAACTCCTTAAAATGGTCATATATAAACATAAAAAATTTATAATAAATAAATTAAATATATAAGAGATTATAAATTACAACATTAAGATATTTATTTTTATTATCCATGACATTAAGTTAAAGTGAATAAAACATTCATACATAAGGCATGTGACCTCTCTGAATATCCATTTTCCCTTCGAGTTATGACTTCTCTATATTTACCACAACTTATTTGTTTATTATTATTATATATTCTTTATAAATTATATTTATTTTTTTAAAAAATATAGTATATATCTCAATTAATCTTTATCTGATGTAAAAATGGATAATTTTTAATGGTTCCCTTCTCAATTCCTCTCGATAAGAAAGCCCAATTAAATGGAACTTCTCTCTTTTGATACTCATTTTCAAGTAAAATCTATAAAATAATGTAAGCACCAATTATTTTTCTAAAATAAATCATTTTCTCATGAAAAAATATTTTAATTTAGTTATGGTTTTATATAAACAAATATTTATTCATCCTCTTTAATGAATCTTTAATATTTTCCCTAAACCCACACTAAAGAGGCTCAATAGAGATATTTATTGAACACAATTATTCATATACTCAATTCATTTGGAAATAGTTATTCACAAAATTTTCATATTTTTATTTTATTAATTTTTAGAAATTATTTAATCTCTTATTTCATGGATACCATTTTAATACACCCATTTGGTTGTTCATTATGAGAGAATTACTATACCAACTACCGTCCATGGGTAACTGTTATGTTATTTCATGTGCTTGATTCTATATGAGTAAAACATATGTCTAAAAATGTTATAATGGGTTCACCTCAATTGATCTATAATTAATTGGGGAATTTTTAGTCTCATGATATGTTTTGTATGGAATTAGGGTCTAAATCTAGTTTATTATGAGTCTTTTTATACCTCATGATACCATCTAGAAAGTTACCCTTGACTCGTTTTTATTTCATGTTATGTGTTTCTTTAACATTCCTATAATAACATTAATATTTGATTTCCTATTTTGTATGATATAACTCAACATTATTAGATATGTTAAATGGATTCCATATTGTTATAATATGACTTATAACACATGTTATGTACATATTTTCCATGATAATTCCTTAAATAGACTTATTACCTAACCCCTTTTTCCTATGTATTCCCTAGGTTATCCTTTGAAGTTATAGGAGCTCGATGTGCATTATGATCTCATAATGGATATTGTATAGAATTTTTTTAAAATGTTATTTTCATGTTATATAATCATTTACCATTACATCCAATGTTATTATGCTACTTGTTCATTTCCTTGTATGTTGATTAATGTCATGTCATATTATGTGTAAAATGGTAGGGTCTATATAGTTGATATCAGAGAAAGAACTAGTTATTTTTTAGTTTATGACTAGAAAACATTAGTAATAATCCTATGGAAAATTCTATCATCATGTATAACATATATATAAACTAAGTGAATCATAATATAAGATATAATTTTAATTCAAATTTCATTCTCTATATGTACATAGTTTCTCTTTTATGTTCCCATTAATTGTGTTATAAAGAACCCGAATTTTATTATACTTATCTCTCTTAGTTAATGGTGGGAAATTGGAATACTCATTCCAATAAAAATAATTTGAGAGGAAATTCGATTATTTCCCAAATGAGATGTCATGCCTAATGGGAATCGGATTCTAGAACATTAAGATAGTAATGGCTCAACTTCATCTAGTTATTAATAATCACTTCAATCTAAGGAAACACCCTTATTCTACTAAGAAAGCTAAAGTCATTTTCGAATCCAGTATGATACAAAGAACTCATATCTATAGTATATCTTATGATCCCCTTATAATGAAATTATTTATCATCTCTATCGAGAGGATATTCTCTTTCCATTAATGATAATAAGAAGTGAAATATATAATGGTGGACTATGGTTTTTATGGGCATCAAATAAGTGGTTTAAAATGATCCACAACACATAATTAAAGGGTGAAAATTATTCCATGGATTGGGAAGGGTTCGAGATTTCATTTCGATAAATATTTTCTACAAACTCTTTATATGAATATGTTTAAGGGGTTCCTCATATTGAAGAGAAAATGAAAATGAATATATCATGACATACAAGAAATAAACAGGCCTTTAATGATATATTTATGGATTTTTCTATCAAATTGAATGTATGGTGGATATATTCATAAATATATAAATGAAATTATTCAAAAAGACTTGGTGAATTAACAATTTTATAGTTATGAGGATATTTTTTGGTTTGAACTCAAGTTTCATAGGGATATTGGTGACTCTCAATGGTCTCATGTGATAAGAGATAAAAATTTTGAAATGGAGATTTATATGGGATGATCAATAGATATGTATTATGAAGGAAATAAATCAAAACACCCCACTTTCCTAAAGTGTGGGACGAAGCATCCAAGTATATTTTTAAAGGGAACTAAGAGATGTTTCAAATGTTTAAAGGAATGAATAAAGATAATTTTTACGAAATGAATTTGATGAATCCCTCTAATTAAGAATAAGAATGAAATTTTTAGATAAAAACTGATTATGTAGGGTAGTTTTTCAACTACCAAGAACATGGGAATTATGAACAAAAATACCCTTATGATATTTTTGTCTCATGAAATCAATATTAAAAATATCTATGGAAATAAGGAATGAAATATTATATAACAACGACTAAGGATGATTAAAAAAATGATGTTGTGATATGTACCCTAATTATTCATGAAATGAAATGAAAATTTAATATTTCATTATAGTTCCATGTATTCTTTCATATATTGTATGATTAGTGGAACTATTTAACAACCACCTAAAAATATTATCATTGAGTTTACTATGAGAAAAGATAATTTGGTAATTATTGAATATAAATCACATAACTCTTCCAAAGATAATTTTTTTGTATTAATCCTACTATAAAATCCCATGTTACATTTTTTTAGAGTTTGATGATATATTGGGTATTGATTGGCTATTTTTATAAAAATTTAATATCAACTATAGGGAAATGGATATCACTCATCCCATCTTGAGGCATCCTCCAATTCTATACAAGTTTAAGAAGAAGGATGAATCTCTATAAAAATATTAACTTCAATTATGGATATTTTTTCTACAAGAAAACATATCTAACTCAAATTATAAAGAAAAACCATTTGAGCATGAATGATTAAATTACCATTGTGAGGTGTTTTACTAATGTGTTCTCTGAATAATTGTTTGGTCTTCCTCCAGGCCAAGATGTTGAATTTTAGTTGATCTTATAATTGAATATTTTCCCATATCAGATAATCCTTAAATAATGTCCACAATTGAGATAAAAAAATTATGTTTAAATTATAATTGAATCTAAAAATGGGTTTTATATGCGTGGGTGCTACCCCGTTGGGTGTACCAATTATATTTTTCAATAATAATGATGGATTAAGTTGAGATTCCATTGATTATCAGGTTATAAAAAACCTTCATAAACAACTAGGGTCCCCTACTATGTATATATATTAATTGTTTGATCAACTACGTGGTTCCATGTATTTTTGTATGTTCAACTATTTCTGGTAATATCACTAATTAATGGTGAGAAAGTGAGATATTCCTTGGACTAACCTTCAAATGAGGTATGGATACTATTTTTTTATAGTTAATCCATTAAGACTCAATATTTATCTTAATAATTCCATGGAATTTGTGAATAGTGTCTTTATATATTACCTCAGTAAATTAGTAACAGTAATTATATATGATTTTTTAATATACTCCATGGTAATATAGGAATACCATGAGTATTAGAATATTGTGTTAAAAACAATTTTAGGGAGAAACTGAAACACCACAAGATTTCATAGTATGTTATCTTATTAATTTATTTTAATAGATTATATTTCGTGCAACACCACTTTGCATTCCATTATACACATGATTGAGTTTATGTAAAACAACACATTAGTATTATAAATTTTTAAATGATATATTTATTAAAAAATTAAATATAGTTATATTAATAGTGAAAAATAAATATTAAATGTTATTTATAATTGTTTCACATAAATAAAACATATCTATAATTAAATGTATAAGTTGGGTTAATGTAGTTATATATTGAGAAAAACTATTTTCATAAAAGAACTATTTTTAGGCCTTTTTTGAATAATAATAAAAATAATTTTAGAAAATCCTAAAAATATAATCTTTTAATATAGACTTTATTTTTGAATTAGGAGTTTCAACAGTAGTATAGGGTAATTTTTTTTATTTTTTCTGCTAAAGAACATTTTTTAATGAATAGTGAAAAACACAACATTTTAATCAAATTTATTTATATAGTTAGATTTTAATTTTAATTTTATTTAATCTGTAATTAGAGTAAATTTTTAACAGTTATTCCAATGTTGGTCATTGGAAGAAATTTCACATTAAATTCGACATAAATGTATGTCAACATATTGGTAGATTTTACATCTCAAAAAACAGACTACCTTGTTTTGACATCGTGAATTAATTTTAAATTAATTAATGAAACATTTTTTATTTGAATTTACAAAAATGGATTCCATATTTATAATCAGGAGGTCCAAATTTTATAAATATGTGACATTTATTTTTAGATATTATGAATAGTAACATCATTAAATATTTTATTTACCATTGTTGAAGGGTACGTCCAGTAAATAAGGGTAAAAATAATATTATAATTATATTAAATTACCCTAACACATGTCATAACCTTATTGGATGAGACATTTCTGACCATCGGAAACCGTTTGTCTATTTTAGGACCTCATGGAGCCATTTGTGTGTGAATATGACATTTAATTACATTAAATATAAGGTTAAGGAAAATAAAACATAAACATGTATCTTTTAGTAAAAAAAATTTTATAAAGTGATATATAAGTTATATTTTCAACTATATATAGTAATTAGAAATAAAAACATAATTCCTACATCATTGTATTTTATTTATTGTAACACCCCAAGATTCCACGGTACGCTTCTTTTTGAATAATACAGTAGCGTGTGTTGTACAAAACATCGAGTTCTAACACACACCACAACCAATCAAACTAGCCGTTATGAATAGTAATACCTACTTTTTGAACATTTATAAATATTATCTTTCAAAATGGACTTCATTTTTGGATATGGAATATAGAAATTTTCTTAGGGAGAATTTTTGGGATTTTTTTGAAAACGTTCACTTTTTGATGAATAGTGAAAAAACACCGACTTATAGTTTAAAACAGAATTTTTATTTAAATAATTATTTATTTTATTTAAATTTAATTAAGGTAAAAATAGATACATAATACTTATATAAGTTCAATGTAATTCATCGATGATAGTTTAGAATAATTTTAGATATATAAAACTTTTATGGAGCTTTTCACCCTCTTTTACCCACCTCCTAAGAGAATTTGGAAATTCCAATAAGACATAATTTTACCTCTTTTGTGAGTGTAATTTCTAAAATACTAGAAAAATGTTTAATATAAATAGGTAAAATTTGGTTCAATAAGATAAAAGTATTTTTTTGGTGAATAGTAATTTTTTTATTTTATTTAGTACGGTTAAAAGTAAATAGGGTAGTTAATGGTAAAAATGATATTAATATTACCCTAACACATGTCCTAATTATATTGAACAAGTTTATCTCTACAAAAAACAACCTTTGGGATAAAATATTATCATTTTGGTTCACTTGGATAAGATTTGGACATTTATTATTATTTAATTCAAAGAAGAGTTAAAAGAGTTGAAATAAAAGTTTAATAACTAAAACATTTTTAATATAGGGTTATAAATAAGATAAATTCGATTATAAGTATTAATTATAAATATAAAACGATTAACTACATAATCGTATTTTATTTATAATTTTTAGACAATAATAATTTAATTTATATATGATACAATGGTGATGCAGTAATTAACTAATTAATGAAATATTCAAATAATTGATATTATAAATATCAAAATAAATGTAATTTGAGAATTTTAATGAATTCTACTAATTTTCAAGGTTATTATAACTTATTAGGACTGAATATATTTTTTTTTTTCTATGTAATAATTCTTTTATGAAATTATCAAAAACAAAATACAAAATAGTGTAAAAATTGACATAAAAGAGTTTTTAAAACAAATATTATATTATTAATTTATATTATATTCCTAAAATTCTATGGTTCATCCAAGAGACTTATGTAATGATATTTGTATCATTAATATACCACTAGGGGGTCTTTTTGAAGTTTATTGTTAGTGTATTGAAAATATAATATAAAAATACAACGAGACATTGTAAGTGTCAAACTAATTAACTAAGAGTTAAAACTAAAAGATAAGGTTAATAATGTGAATCAAACCTGTATAAAACCTACTGGTTGAGTGTTTTTCGACCTATCACCACCTTAACATTTAAATAATAAAATATATATCCATTATAAATTGAATATGAATTTTTTATGAAAAAATATTTCGAGCTTTTCAAAAGGTGCCCCTCACCCCTCTTATAAATGGCCACTCCCCCTTCTCTCAATTTCACACCTTCAAAGCCTTTTGGATCGGCCAAACCCTAACCAATTATTCTATCATCTTCCCCAAATTAGACCTAGAGGCCTTAGTTTGATCAGAAAGGCTACTTAAGGAGCCCTTTTGATCAAATCAAAAAAAAAGAATCCGAAGAAGAGGTAATGTTTTCACCACCCTCTTTCATGTTCCTTTCTTTTTCAACTTTTTCTTTCTTTGTCATTTCCATTGTAAAATAATAACTCCAATATATTCTATATACTATGATATTATTATAAATATGGTACAACCATATTCAGTATTCTATCCATCCTTTTAATGACATGTCACCATACGTGTGTACGTATGGCTTACCGCCTCCACGTCGTGGTGTAATTGTTATTCAATATATTATTATTTAGATGGGTAAAATAATGATATTTAATTAATGTAAATAATAAATATAAAATGATAATTATTCTTTATATATGATATTCCATTCAATTATATATTATTTTTGTATCAAAATAATGATATTGCCACCCGTGCGTACGTACAGACTACCGTCTCCACGAACGCGATGAGATTCATTCCCCATCGTATCTATTCAAGACGAATTCTCATTTGATGATTAAAAGTAATGTTTAAGAACTTTATATAATAATGGATATGAATAGGATACAACCTATCCATAACAAACATGACTTATCTAACAAAACATATAAAAGAAAACGAGTATGTTAACACCAGAAACGACGATAATACAAAAATATTATTAACAAAGCATTAGTAGAAGATCATATATGATATCATAATTATGTATATGGTTCATGTATAATTTAATAACAATGTTTTAACTATTATACCATAGGTTTACATACCATCGACTATGTAAATGTACAAGGTAAGGGTTTATTTCACAATCTCTCCATTATCCGAAGTTGTTTATACGTAATTATCTACTAGGACCTCTTTATCATCCACATCCATATTTCTCAAAAATGTATTTTAAAACATTCTAACTATTTTACAGAATACGGTTTAATGTATTTAATAACCTTTTTTGACTTTTTATAATAAGTTTATATAGGAATCTTTCCATCCTTTTCCAAACAAGTTTCTTTCTAATCTTTTTGACAAAATCAAGGTAAGAATGTATTATTTAACTTATATGGCCGGTGCAGCTATTTTTGGCCGATATAAAATTGTCGAGGCTTCCCTTACAAGATTATAATAATATTCTCAAAGTAAAAGTTTTCTTTTAGAATTATGTGGCTTTTAAATTATTTCAAAAAAGAGATATTTCTCTCAAATAGTTTTGATTTCATCTATGTCAACATCCTTTGATGGATTTTAAGCTTATTTGATGTTTATTTATTATGATAGAAAACATACATATTATATTGAAGTTTTTTTGATATGTTTGATTTTGGATGTGTTATTTTCATACCATTCATGGTTTATGTTGAATATATTGACATTTCGTATGCTAGTTTTAATATGAATGTTTATGTTATGTTTAAACCTAATCATATGAGGATTGAATTGGACTTAATAAGTAATGGGTGGATCCCGATATAGCTAATTGATGCATAGATAGGTATCACGAGAAAAAATAGTGTCTTAGAACAAGGCCTTAACAAAATATTATTTGTCGTCTTGGCATGAGGAATTGACTATGTGGTTATGATAATCTGACATTATGCATTCCATCATTATGAGAGTGTTTATTGATACTGCATGTGATTATTCAACTAGTATAATATCCATGTGAATAAATAAATTGCATTATTTCATTTTATCTTTTCCATATTATGATGACGTTCTTGTTTAAAAGGAATTTGTTTTAGTTATACATTTCTTTAAATTTTTATGATTATTTATGAAAGTTTCCGCTATATTATTATCCTTACTGGGAATTTGAGATCACCCCTTTCTATGTTTTATTATTCCCATGATTTGAAGAAGTATTTTATGAATGACCAGTAGGGATAGTATGAGGGGATATGAGTGTGGACTATAGAGACTATATTATAGTATTTTTTATTTTATGATGTAATGTAAACTTTATGAATGTATCTAGTGATTCCAAGGATACTAGACTAAGTGGTATTTAGAGACATGGTCTTTTCTAAGTTGGTATCATAGAAAGTTAATACAAACCTTGGAAGCTAGATTTAGATAAACTCTGATTAGAGAACATATCCCTAAGACAGACTTTGAGGATTAATATAGAATAATTTCATATAATATTGGTATTGTAGAGATTTTGCGATTTTCCATGCAATAATTCCCTATCTAGATATGAGCAGGTAGAGGCAGCTCTGACACAGATGTACCTATGGGTAAAACCCAAAAACACTTCTTTGATCTAGACTCGAATGCGAACTAGTGCATGACAATGGTCCATGCTGAACTCTTGGTTACGACACTCTCGGAGGATATGCTTAGGATAATTCTCATTTTCTTTACAAACCATTATGAATGGTTTATTTGTATATACTTGCTCAATGAATACATTTTTATGCTTATGGATTATATATATAAATAGTTTAATTTATGTTAAGTGTTTTACAAGTATAGAATTATGTATTTTGATTCATAAAATGATCTAGTTTATGCCATTGTTTAAAAATGGAGCCTAGTTGAAGAAAGAGAAACGGTATCAATGCACGCACTCCATGTAGGGATTTCCCTCCTGCTCAAGATAATTATAGTGGAGCTGGTGATGTAATTAGTGTGATTTGCTAATAATCATACTGGGACAACTCACTCAGGTTATGAATAATAACCTTACCCGTATGGAGCACACGGATCCGCAGTGTGGAGGATCAATGTTAGATCGTTTTAATGAGGAAAAAACAACCAACATTCAATGGGAGTACAAATCCATTGGTAGTAGAGTAATGAGTAAGTTCCCTAGAGAAAATATTTCAGGCATTGGGGAGTAGAGAAAGGGAAAAAGTTATCATGGAAGTTTACCGCCTCACAAGAGATGCTTATCAATGGTGGTCATTGATTCAAAACACAATGGAAGATGACGAAGTATCAAATATAAAATGGAGGTAGATGAAAGAGCTCTTATTAGAAAAATACTTTCCTCATGACCAATGAGCAGATATAGAAAGGAAATTTCTGAGTCTGAGAAAAAATGAGGATGATAATGTGGCAAAGAATGAGGCTAACTTTACAATCTTAACGAGGTATGTTACGGATTATATACATAACCCAAGAAGTAATATTTAATGTTTCTTTTATGGGTTGAAACCATTTATCTGTCGAGCATTAGTCTCACAAACCTTTTCGTCGTACGAATATATTGTCTCGTGTGCTATCAAGACAGAAAAAGAATTCTCTATGTCTTATGACTTTAAAGCAAAGAAAGAGAAGAAGAGATCTGTGGATCACTCTGGAAATGGAAATAAGGGGAATAAGGGAAATGTTGAATATCCATTCTATAGTAAATGTGGGAAGAAGCACCACAATACATGCTTGAAGGGAATGGGAGTCTATTACAAGTGTGGTGAAAAAGGCCACCATGCTCGTGATTGCAAGGTGAAGAAAGAAGCTACCGATGTTCAATGATACAACAAAAGGGATATGGGACATTATGAAAATGAATGTACTAAGTTTCATGGGAACATACCTCAGAAAAGGACAAGGTATCAAGTTTAAGCTTATGCTATAACTACTGCTGAGGTAGAATCTTCGAAAGAAATGGTGGTAGGTAATTTAATGGTTCCCTCAAGTTTAGAAAATGCATTATTTGATTTTGGATCATCACATTGGTTCATATCTCCCCAATTTGTTAAGAAAATTAGATATTTACAATCTGATTTAATAAGGGAGTTGTTAGTCAACACTCCAAAGGGAATTATCATTGCAATAATGTTTTGTGAATCAGTCCCCATTAGAGCACATAAATGTTCTTTATCTGTTGATCTTATCGTCATAAGCATGATTTAATTTGATATAATCCTAGGCATGTATTGGATTTCAGACCATGATGCGAAGATTTATTGTAAGAAGAAGGAGGTTATGATTTTTGATGATGATGATAAGAAACACCTTATCTATAGAGTAGAATCATCACCACCTGATTCTTATCTAGATCTACCGCCAGTAGCTCAACTAAATTCAATTATTGGGGAGGAAGAGAATGAGATAACTATGTGTATGGAAAGTAATGTTCAAATATAGGATGTTCCTATTGTGAAAGACTATAGAGATGTGTTTTTGGAAGATTTACCTGGACATCCTCCAGAATGATAAATTGAGTTTTTCATTGATTTAACTCCTTGTTCAAGGCCTATATCGAAGACCCCTTATAGAATGGCCATAGTGGAATTAGTTGAAATAATGAAACAACTAGAGGAATTGAGTAATAATAAATTTATTTGCCCTTGTGTTTCGCCATGGGGAGCCCCTATCATTTTTTTAAGAAGAAAGATGAATCTATGAGGTTATGTATCGACTACAGGGAAATCAATGATATAACAATAAAGAACAAGTATCCCCTACCTCGCATTGATGATTTATTTGACCACTGAATGGAGATCAATAATTTTTTTAGATTGACCTTCAATCTGGATACCATCAGTTGTGTGTGAAGAAGGAAGACATTACGAAGACGAAATTTCAAACCAGGTACGGGCATTACGAATTTATGGTAAGGGCTTTTGGGATGACTAATGCACCATCTGTATTCATGGATCTAATGAATAGAGTTTTCAATTAATATGATGATGAATTTGTGGTGGTATGTATTGATGATATCTTGGTATATTACAAAAGCTACAAAGATCATAAAAATCACTTGCACATTATTATGAAGACTCTTAGAAGACGTGAATTATATGGGAAGTTTAGCATTGTGAATTTTGGCATGAGGAGATCTCTTATCTTAGAAATTTTGTCTTTATGTATGGAATCATTGTCGATCCTTATATGACCAAGGAAATTCAAGAATGTGCAGCCCCGATGAGTATAACTGAGGTACACAGTTTTATTAGTATAGCAGGTTATTATCGGTGTTTTGTCAATAATTTTTCCCGATTGGATAACATATTAACGAAGCTCACACGTAAATGGGTTAAATTTGTTTGGAAAAAAGAGTGTGAAGAATGTTTTGAAGAACTGAAGAGAAGATTATTTGATGCTCCTATATTGAATCTACCATCCGGTAAATATGGGTTCCTTATTTAATGTGATCCATCGAAGAAAGGGCTAGGTTATTTCTTTAGGCAGAATTATAGGTTTAATTCCTATGCATCATGACAGCGAAAAATTCATGAGAAAAACTATCCTACTCATGATCTTGAGTTAGCTGCTTTAATATTTTCTTTGAAGATATTGAGACATTGTCTCTATGGTGAAAAATGTGAGATATATTCCTATCAAAAGAGTTTAAAGTACATTTTCTCATAGAAAGAACACAACATGAGGCAAAGGTGATGGCTTGAACTACTCAAGGATTGTGATTGCACGATACACTACCACCCGGGGAAGGAAAATAAGGTGGAAGATGCTTTGAGAATAAAGGATCATGTTGTTTTAAACAAGATGAGAGTTTAAAGGGATCCTATTTTCATGGATTTAGTAAATATGGATATGGGAATCACCATTGAAGGTGAAACATCAATGCGTTTTCAAATGGTTACCAAACCATCCTTACTAGAAAGTATAAAGAGATATCAGACCGATGATGAAGAGTTTAAAAAGAAGATTAAAGCTGTGAATGATGGGATATTGAGTAACATTGTGTATAAAGATGTAATTTTGAAATTTGGGATGAGACATTGTGATCCCAATACACCAAGTCTAAAAAGGGAATTTTTGGATGATTCTCATAGTTCCAATTTCTCTATACACCCTGGGAGCACCAAAATGTATATAGATTTGAAGGAACATTTTGGGTGGGACAACATGAAAAGAGAGACTGCTGATTTTGTGTCAAGATGTATGGTTTGTCAACATGTGAGAGATGTAAGGAAACAGCCTAGAAGAGTCATGCAACCACTTCCCATACATGAGTGGAAATGGGATAATATCATGATGTAATTTTTCATGGGACTACTAAAGACTCCATGAAGGAACGATTCAATATGGGTCATTTTTTATTATCTTACCAAGTCAGCAAATTTTCTTGCTGTATGGTAAGATTTACCACTTGAACGTCTAGCAAGGATATATATTAATAAAGTTGTGAGTCTTCATGGAGTACCCCTATTGATTATTTCTAATCGTGAACCCCGTTTTACTTCAAGATTATGGAAAAGTGTTTAGAAATCTGTTGATACAGAACATCATTTGAGCACTGCCTACCACCCACAAATAGATGGACAATCAGAACAGACTATTCAAACCACAGAACAAATGTTGAGATCATGCTCACATGACTTTCAAGGTATGTGGGATCCATATTTACCTCTGGTGGAGTTTTCCTATAACAATAGCTTCCATTAAAGTATTCAGATGGAACTATATAAAGCATTGTATAGAAAGAGATGTCGCACACCAACCTGTTGGGATGACGTTGGTGAAAGAAAACTCGTAGGCCCAAATCTTGTGGAGGAAATGATGTAAAAGATGATGGAAATCCAAATCCACATCAATACAGCTCAATGTAGGAAGAAGAGCTATGCTAATAACCGAAGGAAGGATATGGAATTTCATATAGGAGATCATGTTTTATTAAAGGTATATCCATGGAAGGGAGTTATACATTTTGGTAAGAAGGGTAAATTGAGTCCTAGGTACATCGGACCATTTGAAATTATAAAATGAATTGGGGTTGTAACTTACCGTTTGACAATGCCGCCAAGTCTCTCCAAAGATCACGATGTGTTCAACGTATCACTGTTGAGGAAATACATGCCTGACCTAATGCATGTACCAACCTATGATGAATTAGAACTGGAACCCAATATGTCTTATTGCGAAGATCCCATTAGGATTCTTTATACGAGAGAACAAGTACTGAGAAACAGGACGACTCGTCTGGTAAAAGATTAGTGGAGAAACCATAAGTTGGAAGAAGCAATATGGGAACCCGAGAAACATATGATGAAAAAACACCTGATTCTTTTCATGTAGTAGTATTCTAAAAATTTAGGGGACGAAATATTTGAAGGAGGGGAGAATTTAACACCCCATGTTTCCACGGTACGCTTCTCCTTGAATAATACAGTAGCGTGTGCTGTACACAACTTCATGTTTTAACACACACCACAACCAATAAAACTAGCCACTATGAATAGTAATACACACTTTTTGAACTTTTATAAATTTTAACATTCAAAATGGACTTCATTTTTGAATTCAGAATATCGAAATTAGGTTAGGGTGAATATTTGGTATTTTTATGAAAACATTCAATTATTGATGAATAATGAAAAAATACTGAGTTATAGTTTAAAACTGAATTTTTATTTAAATAAATATTTATTTTATTTAAATTTAATTATGGTAAAAATAGATTCATAATACCAATATATTTTCAATTTAATTCACTGGAGTTAGATTAAAATAATTTTAGATATATATAAAAATTATGGAACTTTTCACCGTCTTTTACACACCTCCTAGGAGAATTTGGAAATTCACATAAAACATAATTTTACCACTTATATGAGTGGAATTTCAAAAATCTGAGAGACATGGTCAATATCAAGGAGTAAAATGTGGTTCAATAAGATAAAAATAATTTTTGATGAATAATAACTTTTTAATTTTATTTACCACGGTTAAAAGTAAATATGGTAATTAAGGGTAAAAATGGTATTAATATTACTCTAACACATGTACTAATTCTATTGGACAAGTGTATCTCAAACAAAAACAACCTTAAGAATAAAATATTATCATTTTGGTCCACATGGATTCTATCAGGACATTTATTATTATTTAATTCAAACAAGAGTTACAAGAGTTTAAATCAAAGTATAATAAATAAAACATTTTTAATAAAGGGTTCTACATAAGATAAATTAGATTATAAATATTCATTAGAAAGATAAAAATATTTCCTACATAATGTTATTTTATTTATAATTTTTTGAATAGTAAATAATTTAATTTATTTACGACACAATGGTGATGCGGTAATTACCTAACCAATGAAATATTAAAATAATTTATATTATAAATATCAAAATAAATGTAATTTGATAATTTTTATGAATTACACTAATTTTCTATATTAATATGAAATATTAGTACTGATTATATAAATTTTTATCGAATTAATAATGCTATTATGAAATTATCAAAAACAAAATACCCAATAGTGTCAAAATTGACATAACAGAGTTTTTAAAACAAATAATATATTATTAATTTATATTTTATTCCAAAAAATCTAAGGATAGGACAAAAGACTTATATAATGATAGGGGTATCTTTTATGGAATACTTGGGAGTCTCTTGGATGTTTACAGTATGTTTATTGACTATATAATATAATAATACAATGAGACATGGTAAATGTCAAACTAATTAACTAAGAGTTAATACTAAAAGATAAGGTTAATAATGTGACTCAAACCTATCTAAAACCTTTTTTAGTGTTTTTTGACCTATCCCCTCCTTAACCTATAAATAATACACTTTGGATCCATTAATTAACGAATATGAATTTATTATAAAATAATATTTCTATCTTTTCCAAAGGTTCCCCTCACCCCTCTAATAAAAGGGCACTCCCACTTTTATCAATTTCACACCTTCAAAGCCTTTTTCCCTGGCCAAAACCTGCCCAAATATTCTCTAAGATTCCCTCACTTCTACCTAGAGGCCTTATTTTGATAA
The DNA here is from genome assembly GCA_963277665.1 of Viscum album. Classification (NCBI taxonomy): domain Eukaryota; kingdom Viridiplantae; phylum Streptophyta; class Magnoliopsida; order Santalales; family Viscaceae; genus Viscum; species Viscum album. The sequence continues at coordinate 159,312,286 of OY728138.1, forward strand.
GAAATCCAACCTAAGGAGCCCTTTTGATCAAATCAAAAGGAAGAACCCGAAGAAGAGGTAATGTTTTCACAACCCTCTTTTGAGTTCATTTCTTCTTCAACTTCTTATTTCTTTGTTATTTCCATTATAAAATAATAACTCAAGTATCTTCTATATATTTTTGATTTTATTATAAATATGTTACAACCATATTCAGTATTCTATCCATCCTTTGAATGACATGTCACCATACGTGCGTACGTACGACTTACCATCTCCACGTCGTGGTGTAATTATTATTCAATATATTATTATTTGGATGGGTATAATAATGATGTGTAATTTATGTAAATAATAAATATAAAATTATAATGATTCTTTATATATGATATAATATCCAATTATATTGTTATTTTAAAATCAAACGAATGATTTTGTCGCTTGTGCGTACGTACGGACTAACGTCTCCATGAACGCGATCAGATTCAATCCCCATCGTATCCAACAAAGTCTAATTATCATTTTATGATTAAATGTAATGTTTAATTACTGTATATAATTTTGAATATGAATATGATAAAACCGATCCATAACAAACACCACTTATGTAACAAATCATATACAAGAAAATGAGTAAGTTAACACACAAAACGACGATTATACTAAAATATTATTAACAAAGCATTATTAGCTGATCATATATGATATCATAATTATGTATATGATTCTTTAATACTTTATTAACAATGTTTTAACTATTATAAATGAGTTTAACATACCATAGACTAAGGAAAAGTACATGTTAATGGTTTATTTCACAATCTCTTCAGTATCTGAGGTTGTTTATATGTAATTATCTACTGGGACCTCTTTATCATCCACATCCATGTTTCGTAAAAATGTATTTAAAAACATTCTTAATATTTTACAAAATATGGGTTAAATTAATTTATATCCATTTTTGACTTTTTATAAGAAGTTTATAAAGGAATAATTCAGTCATTTTCCAAACAAGTTCCTTTTTAAACTTGTCGATAAAATCAAGGTAAGAATGTCTTTTTTAACTTATACGGCAGGTGCAGCTATTTTCCGCCTTTATAAAATCATTGAAGCATACCTAACAAGATTATAAGAATATTTTCATTTTAAAATTTTTATTTTATAATTATCTGACTTTTAGATGATTTCAAAAAAGAGATATTTCTCTCAATTAGTTTTTATTTGATCTATGTCAACATCCATTGATGGGTTTTAAGCGTATTTGATGTTTATTTATTATGATACAAAACATCCATATTTTATTGAAGATTTTGTGATCTGTTTGAATGTGGATGTGTTATTTTTATACCATTCATGGTTTATAGAGAAAGTATTGACATTTTTATGCCAGTTTTAATACGAATGTTTATGTTATGTTTAAATCTGTTCATATGAGGAATGAATTGGACTTAATAAGTGACGGGTGGAGCCCACTATTGCTTCTCGATGCTGCAGTAGGTATAATGAGACAAACTAGTATCTTGTCATAAGGCCTTGACAAAATCTTATTTGTATTCTTGGCACAAGGCCTTGACTATGTGGTTATGGTAGTCTTGCATTATGCATTCCATCATTATGAAATTGTTTATTGATATTTCATGTGATTATTCGGCTAGTAGAATATCCATGTGAATAAGTAAATGGAATTATTTCATTTTATCTTTCCCATATTATGCTGATGTTTATGTTTAAAAGGCTATTGTTTTAGTTATACATTGCCTTAAATGTTTATGCATATTTATGAAAGTTTCCGCTATATTGTTTTCCTTACTGGGTATTTGAGCTCACACCTTTCTATGTTTTATTTTTACCAGGATGTCAAGAAGTATTTTATGAATGACCTATAGGGATAGTATGAGGGGATATGAGTGTGCACTATGTAGACTATGTTGTTATAGTTTTCATTTTATGATGTAAAGTAAACTTTATTAATGTATCTAGTGATTCCAAAGCTACTAAACTAAGCGGTCTTTCGAGACTTGAACTTTTGTGATCATGCCAATGTTATGTAATAATGCACTAACTCTGGGTAACAGGGGTCCGGGCATTACTTTTATAATTTTTATACATCTAATAAATAAAATTCTTTTTGACACAATGATGATATAGTGATTACCTTATTTATGAATGATTAAAATAAATGAGATTATAAAGAAAAAAATTAATTTATTTTGAAACATTTTATGTCATAGATGAATTTTATGGATGTGAATGACTTAATATATTTAAATTTAAGATGTTTTTTGAGTGAATCAAGTTGATATGGATTTTTAAAAATTCATGATCCAGATAGTTCAAAAATTGACATAAATGAGTTAAAAAAATACTATTTTATTAATTGATATAATAGAGCTAAAAATATAAAATTCGACCAAATGAGATCTATAATGTTATATTTGTCATTAATGAACCACTTTGGGTTAACTTGGAACTTATAGTAACTATTTAATCCCTGTATTATAAAAATACAAGAAGACATGGTAAAATGTAAACTATATAACTAAGGATTAAGTATATAAGATAAGGTTAATATGGTGACATAAACATGTATAAAACCTATATAATTGGAGTATTTTGACCCATAACCACCTTATCCTAGAAATAAATTCATTTTTATCTATTATAAACAGAAACTAGTTTTATAATAAATTAATATTTTAAGTGTTTCTTAAAGTGACTATTGCTTTACTTAGAAAAGGGTACTTCCACTACTCTTAAATTTACACCTCCAAATCCATTTACATTATCTAATTCCTTGTAAAATATCCTCCCACATACCCTCACATCATCCTAGATGCCTTAAATTTATCATAATTATATCCTATGAATAACTTTTGTTCAAATCAAAAACAATAACCCAAAGAAGAGTTAATTATTTTATCTCCTCCTTTGAAGTTCTTTTCTTCTTCTACATCCTCTTTCATTGAAGTTTCCTTAAATAAATAACTAATACAGTAATTTATACATACTAATATGTTATTATAAATATGGTACAATTGTATCCATTATTTGATCCATCTGATGAACGACAAAGTCACCATATGTGTGTACGTATGGCTTACCATCTCCATACCGTGTTGTAGTTTGTTATTAAACACTTCATTATTTCGATGGGAATAATAATGAGTATAATTGATCTAAATAATAAATATAACATGTTAATTATTCTGTATATATAATATACCATCCAATTTCATACAATTTCACCATCAATCGAAGGATATTATCGCTCGAGTGTACGTACGACTAACCGTCTCCACGATGTGATGAGATTTATCTTCAACATTCACTATTCAAAAATAATTATATTTATATATATATACACAAAGTATGAGATATATAAAATACTTATTCTATTGGAATAATATATATTTATTTAGTTAAATATATTTCATTTACATACATCCATACTATACAACAAGAAAACGGAAAACAACATTCATGAGTATATATGGACTACAGTCTCCATAAACCGCGTTCACATTTCATATATATTTCTAATATAAATATTTATATTCAGAATATATATGATATATTAATCATGTTTTATATTAATTATGTATTTAAATCATTATATATGTGATACAATCAACAATAACAAGTTAAAATACAAACGATAAAGAACGTGATTATTACCTGAAATGTTACATTAGAATGGATATTATTATTAAATGGGTAGTATAATGTAAAAAATTAATCATTTATGATATCATAAATATTAATATGGTTATGAAATAATTTAATAACATACTATATTCATTATACAAGAGGTTAAATGTACACTCGACTAATGAAAAATACAAGGTAACAATTAATTCCACAATCTCATGATTATCTGAGTTTGTTTATGTCTTAGTATTTATTAGTAAATATTTAACATCCATGTATATGTTTTATAAAACTTCTTTCAAAAGTAATATTATAAGGTTTTATGTATGGGTGTCTTTAACTAGATCATCAATTTAAATGATTTAATGTTTTTTTTCGAAATCTATTTAATTATTGTCCTTGTTTTCAAAATGATTTTGAGGAATTATTTATATGGACATGATTGTTTAAATGATAAATATTCTCAAAATCTTCAAAGTGGAATGGGAATGTTTGATTCATAAATATATTTAAATGATTTCCTTCATATGTTGTGGTACTTTTAATTGATTTTATGAAAAAGGGATATTTCTCTCAAAGAGTTTTACTGATCATTTTTAAAAATCATTTATTGGGTATTATTCTCGATTTAGGTTTATTTATTGTAATAAAATATTGCATAATGTATTGAATGAGTTATGAAAATTTTGACTATGGAAGTAAATTTTTTCAACCATTCTTGTTTTATGGTCAATGTAATGACATTTAATATTCTAGTTTTAATATGAATGATTATGTTATGTTTCACCAAGTTGATATGAAAAATGCATTGGAAATTGTATGTGATAGGTGAGGCCCAATATAGTACCCCAGTGCATCGATAGGTCTCATGGGGAAAACTAGTTTCTTGGAATAATTCCATGTCAAAATTTATATTTAGGGTCTTGGCCTGAGGCATTGAATTTTTTGTTAAGATGGTCTTCATTACACATTCCATCATTATGAGATTACTTACTGATGTTATATACGATTATTAGACTCATGGAGTATCCATGAGAATAATTTAATGGAATTACTTGATTTATCATTGCCATATTATGATGGTGTTTATGATTAAAAGGATTTTTCTACAATTTTATACATTTCCATTTATGTTTATGATTATTTATGATAGTTCCCACTATATTTTTTTAACCTTACTGGTCATACGTGCTCACCCCTGTCAAATGTTTTATTTTCCTAGGATGACACAATGTGAGTAATGATTGATTTAAAGGGTTAATCTAGGGGTATATTCTCATCTTAAATGGATTAAAAATGTAATATATTATGTTAGAAATTGTAATTTAATGTTCTTGTATGAAATATATTTTTTAAGACTACTAAATCGATCAGTATTTCGTGACTATATTCCTTCTAATCTTGCAAATGTATTAAAATAATGCACTTCCACCAGGATTTTGGGGTCAGGGCATTACAGTTGGTATCAAAAGAAGTTAATAAATAACCTTAGAAACTAGATTTAGATAAACTATGATTAGGGAACATTACCCTTTGATTGATGGCTTACGGGTAGTGGGGATCTCCCCCAAGGCGCGTAGAAGATGGAAAACCCTAGGTTTGGTGCCAATGGTGATCCCGAACATCATCGGATTCATGAAGCTCCATTATCCCATAGAAAACACATGGGAAGATTCGTCCCTAAAACGTGTTGTTGATCCTCACACTAGAACAGATGTGACGACAATGATGTATTCGGTCTCACGAACGGACTTGGAATCTAGATCTACTAGAGAACATCAAAGGATAGACCTGAAAACGGCCTTAACATATGGTTCTACTGTAGAACAAAAAAATCCAGGCATGTTAATGGTGTTGGATACTGGTTTTACTATCTATTACTAAAAGGTTAGATCTTCATCCTCTAATCTGGTGATGGCCGCTTGTTTTGCTGCTGGATCCATAAAATGAGGACCTCCAAAATTGTATCTCATTGTTGGTTCTTGCATTGCGGCTGGATCAGATGCAAAACTGTTTGGGGATCATAAAATTATCATTGAGGAGACTCTCCATGTTCAGAATGAAATAGAAATGTTCAAATTAAATTCCTTGATGGTGGTGATGAAACACAATGGAGGAACATATGTGGATTCCACTAAAAGTTGTGTAGATTTAAAATACAGTAGTGCTAGGGCTTTTTATCTACATAAGGATTCATCTCAAATAATAATACTGCACTAGGATTCATCATCCCATGTTGAAGGTAATCTTGCAGCATTTCCCAAAAAAATGAAAATTGAAAACAATTCTCTCATTGCACACAGTTTTTATCTAAGTGGGAACACAACTCAAATAATGAAGATATGGTCAAAATTATCTCAATTTTAATGGGTTTCTCCAATTGTAAATGTGTCTCTCCTGGACGAGGCTTTTTCCACTTTTTGTTCACATTAGAGGAACTAATGCATCAAACATGGGGCATGGGTTCACTACAACTGAAACATGGAAGGATTCACATACTTGAATGGTCTTTGGACTTCACTACCTCACATGATTGAAACTAATTTTTTCATGTATGGGTGTACTTACATGTACTTAATTGGGCTTTATATAACCCAAATATATTGCATGATATTAGAATAGCAATTGGGACTCATTTCCGGTAGGATAAGGAGACTGAAGATGTTTGGTTTTAGAATTTTTCCAGGATGCTAGTAGAGATTACTCTCAAATCCACACTAATTTAAAATTTAATCCATTAAACTTCCTAAGATATCATTATAAAAAATGTTGATTATGAAAAAACCCCTCTTTTCTATTCTGAATGTTTGGCTTTCAGGAACTCTTTGGAACAATGTCTCAATAAAATCTTATGTGAGGTGTGTGGGTTGATAGGTAAGCCTATTAAACTGGGTCAAAATTGCGAATTCACAAAGTTGAAGACACTCCAAAACAAAATTCTCATGATAATCCCCCTAAGGAGATAACTACGCTAGCTAATTCCAAAAATATTAATGGAAAAGAGCTTATGTGAGAGGATAGACCAAGAGATTCAACTAATATTGATTCCTCCACTTCTGGACCCAAATATAAATCCCAGACATCCATTTTTTTAGAAGAGATGAATGTCACTGATGTAGATTTTCCTTGCATTGGATAAAATTATAGCTTGTAGCTAGATCAGCCTCAAGATAAAGGTAATTTCAATAAAGTGTTGGTTGAAAAAGTCATTGCAAAAGAGATTCAGAAAGAGGTTTATCAACAACTTCATTGAGAAAAAATAGATTCTTCAAGTAAAAGTAAAGGTAAAGAAATTTTGTAAGTTCCACTTACTTCCAAAATTTGTAATGCTTCATTGAAACCCGTAATTGATAATGAGGGCTTCTGCATTGATTACTACAATAAGACTAGGTCATCAAGTGACCTACAAGCAGGGTTTAAGAAAACAATAGAGGAGACCAATCAGGTGACTCCTCCCTAGATTGGATAGGGCGATGGGATAAGGGAAAACTCTCCTAAAAAGAATATTGAGAAGTAGATAGATAACTCTAACTCTTAAAGCACATATGTGAGACCCTATATGAAAGGATTGAATATCGTCCACCTAGTGAAGGAAAATCTAGTGGTTGGGGAAAAATTCATGGAAGATATATTGTATATTGGAAATCACTACATGTGGAGGAAAGAAGGTTAAGTGAATGATTGATGAAAAAGTTTTGTCACTAGATTATGTTATTGGCATTTTGTTTTTTACTCTCGTACCTTATCTAGTTCTTATGTTTATCATACTCATTTTCAATAAACGAGGCACTACCTCTATCTTTTTCAAAAAAAAATACCCCAGGATAGACATTTATGATTATTATAAAAGATATTCCATTAATTATGTTAATGTACTGATTGTGTGGATATTCGAAGCAATACCACTTTGTCTAGATAATAATTGTGTCTGTGGTTTTTGTACATATGTACCTAGAATGGAAAACAATGATAACGTGTTCCAGGCCTAACTTGGGGTAAACATGCACATGACAACATGACTTAATGTGCACCCGGTGTGACACTCCAGGGGGATATTCCTAGGATAATTCAAATTTTTATTATAACCCATTATGATGTATTTATGATTAAATATTTCCACAATGAATCCATTCTTATGATTATGAGATTCGATAGCCATACTTTTTTCAATTTACATTAAGTATTTAACTAGTGTGGAATCATTCATTATGATTCATATCCTAATCTAGTGTATTAAATTTTTTATAAATGGCTCCTAGTAGAAATAATTACTCCCCAACAATTCACATGTTCAAAAGAGTAAGAAGGATCCTATATTTCATGGGCATAAGCCAACATTTCGAAGAGAAATATCATCCCATGTATTCTCATCATATAGGGAAATAGTATCATGTGTTGAGTAGATATGTAAATAATTCTTTTAATCATATGGATTTTAATGGAAGAAAGAGAAGAAGATGATGGAAGAGATAATTATTGATAATGTGAATAATGGAAAGAAGGATTTTCCCATATATGATAATGAGGAAAGAATCACCCTGGGAATTTCATGAAAGGATTGGGTGTTTTTTATAAGTATAGAGGAAAGGGTCATCATGAGAAATAATGAAACAAGAAGAAAGAAAAGACTAATATTCAGTTTTTTAACAGTAGTGAAATGGGGATTTATGAAAGTAAATGTCCAATGATTCTAGGAAATATACCTCAGAAGAATCAAAGGTATCATGGTCATGTATAAGCTGTTACTACTATCGAATTGGAATAATAAATGTATTTTTGTTTTTGGATTAAATAATTATGTCATTTGAGTGTTGTATCAAAGATGTACTCATTTTATGAATTATGGAAATAAATATGGGCATTAATATAGTGTTATATAATTATAGATTTGAGATTTTATGATACTAAGAATAGTGACTCAATAAGATGTTCAATTTTTTTAGAAAATATGTGGTTGAGGGAAAGATGAACACTAATATGGTCCTGATACACAGGTAGTGATTTTTGGATAAGAGATGATGTATTTGGATAAATTATATTGGATGTTATAGACCACCATGTAACTAATTATAGCACCCTAAACTTCTATGGTGTGTTTCCCTTTTAATAACGCAATAACTTGCATTGTACTCAACTTCAAGATTCAAAAACACAACGACCAATCAAACTATCTATTATGAATAGTAATAACCACATCATTCAATTTTATAAATTTTATCATTCAAAATGGAAATCATTTTTTGGATTTGAAATATCGATATTAGCTTAGGGTGAATTTTTTGTATTTTTCTGAAAACATTCATTTTTTGATGAATAGTGAAAAAACACTGTGTTTTTGGTTAAAAACGACATTTCATTTAAATAATTAGTTATTTTATTTTAATTTCTTTTAGGTCAAAATGGATACATAATACCAATATATGTTCAATGTAATTTATTTGAGTCATTTTTTAAAATGTTTAGATATATAAAATTTTATCAAACTTTTTACTGTCTTTTACCCACCTCCTAAGAGAATTTCCAAATTTGTTTAAAACTTAATTTTACCACTTCTGTGCGTTGAATTTCAAAATTCCAAGAGACATAGTTAATATCAGAAAATAAAATTTGGTTCAATAAGATTAAGATAATTTTTGGTGAATAGAAACTTTTTACTTTTATTTACCACAGTTGAAAGTAAATAAGGTAATTAAGAGTAAAAATGATATCATAATTACCCTAAAACATGTCCTAATTCTATTGGATAAGTTTAATTAGACAAATAACAACTTTAGGAATAAAATATGATCATTTAAGCCCATTTGGATTTGATTGGGACATTTATTATTATTTTATTTAAAGGTGAGTTAAAAGAGTTAAAATTAATTTTTTATAACTAATCTATTTTTAATATAGGACTCTACATAAGATAAATTCGACTATAAAATTTTATTAGTAATAAAAAAATATTTCCTACATAATGGTATTTTATTTATAATTTTTAGACATTAAATAAATAAATTTAATTATAACACAATAATGATGTTGTAATTACAATATTAATGAATGATTAAAGTAATTGATATTATAAATACCCAAATAAGTATAATTTTAGATTATTAATGAATTAAATTAATTTTATATGTAAATATGACATGTAAGGGTTGATTAAATGAATTTTTTTGAAGTAATAATAATGTTATGAATTTAAAAAAACAAAATATCCAATACAGTCAAAATTGATACAAAAGTGTTTTAAAAACAAATATTATATTATTAATTTTTATTATACTCCTTAAAATATAAGGTTCATCCAAAAGGATTAAATAATATTATTCATATCATTTTAAACCACATGAGGTTCTACTGTATGTTTATAGTATGTTTATTAAAAATATAATATAAAAATACAAAGAGACATGGTAAATGTTAAACTATTTAACGAAGAGTTAAATCTAAATGATATGGATAATATGATGACATAAACCTATCTAAAACCTCTTTGTTGAGAGTTTTTAGACCCTTCCATGCATTATAATTTCAATAATTAATTTTTAATCCATTATAAACTAAAAATGATTTTATTATAAAATCATATTTCAATCATTTCCTAATGTAGCCCTCAACTCTTTTATAAAAGGGCACTTCTCCTTATCTCAATTTGACTCCATCAAAGCACTTTCGCTCATCCATCCCCTGACCAAATATCCTCCCAAAAATCCTCCCTTCATCCTATTGGACCTCCATTATTCCAAAATCCAGCCTATGGTGCCATTTTGATCAAATCAAAAGGAAGAATTCGAAAAAGAGGTAAATATTTCATCACCTCATTCAAGTTCTTTTCTTCTTCCAATTATTCTTTCATTATTGTTTCCATTTAAAAATATTAACTATACTATCTTATATATACTGTGATGTTATTATTATAATGGTATAACCATATTCATTATTTTATCCATCTAATAAATGAGAAAGTCACCATACGAGCGTACGTACGAATTACCGTCTCCACGTCGTGGTGTATTTTGTTATTCAAACACTTCATCATTTGGATGGATATAATATTGAGTATATATGAGGTGATTAATAAATATTACATGATAATTACTTACAATATATGATATAACATCCAATTTTATATGAGTTCAATATCAAAAAAATGGTATTGTCGCTCATGCATACATACGGATTATCGTCTCCACAGACGCAATGAGATTCCTTTTCCATCATAATCATTAAAGAATAATTTTAATTTTATGATTAAAAATAATTTATATTAACATGATATAATTATGTATATGAATCAGATACATCATATCCATAACAAATAGGGCTTACGATACCAAACATATAAAGGAAAACGAATTAGGTAACACCCGAAATGAAAAAACTACTAAAATATCATTAACAAAGCAATATTAAAAGATCATGTATGATATCATATTAATGTATATGGTTTTTTTATAATATAGAAAAAATTATTTCACAATTATATTGTAGGTTAACTTACACTCAACCATGTAAAAATAACATGAAAGGGTTAATTTCACAATCTCTTTATTATCCTAGGTTCTTTGTTCCTAAGTATCTACTGGGACCTCCTTATCATACACATCCATGTTTCTTAAAAATGTATTCCAAAACATTTTTACTATTTACTAAACTATGGGTTAAATTCATTTATACCCTTTTTTGACTTTTTATAAAATGGTTTCAATGGAATCAATACGTCATTTTCAAAACAAGGTTCTTTATGACCTTTTCGACAAAATTAAGGTAAGAATGTTTTTTATCAAATATGATGGGTGCGGCTATTTTCTTCCATTATAACATCATCGAAGCTTCCCTTAAAATATTATAAAAATATTTTATAAGTAAATTTTTTATTTGATAAATATATGACTTTTAAATGATTTCAAAATAGAAAGACATATTTCCCTACAAATTTTTTTGATTTCATCTATGTTAGCATGCTTTGATGGATTGTATGCTTATTTGAAATTTATTTATTATGTTACAAAACTTCTATATTGTATTGAATTTTTTGTGATATTTTTGACTGTGGATGTGTTATTTTTACACCATTCATGGTTTATGGAAAAAGTATTGACATTTCTGTATGCCAATTTTAATATGAATGTTTATGTTATGTTTAAAGGTTTTCATATAAGGAATGCATAGGACTTATTATGTGACAGGTAGAGCCCTATATGGCTCCTCGATGAATCAGTTGGTTTCATTAGACAAACTAGTGTCTTGGAACAAGGCCCTTACAAAATCTTATATGAAATCTTGGCATAAGTCCTTGACAATGTGGTTATGAAGTCTGGAATTATGCATTACTTCATTATGAAAGTGTCTATTGATATTAAAATTAATTATTTTACTAGTAGAATATACATGTGAATAAGTAAATTGCGTTATTTGATTTTTATCTTTTCTATATTATGTAGAAGTTCAAGTTTTAAAGGCTTATGTTTTAGTCTTACATTACCTTAAATGTTTATGCTTGTTTAGGAATGTTTCCACTATATTATTATCCTTACTGAGTATCTAAGCTCAACACATTATATGTATTATTCTTTCTAGGATGTGAAGATGTATAATACGACTGAACTGCAGGGATAGTATAAGGGATATGATTTTGGCCTATGAAAACTATTTTGTTGTAGTTTTACATTTTATAATGTAATGTAAAACTTATGAATGTATCTAGTATTTCTATGGCTACTAAACTAATCAGTCTTTCGAGAATTTACATTTTGTAATCATGCCAATGTTTTGTAATAATTCACCAACTCTGAGTAAATAGGGTCGGGGCATTATAGTTGGTTTCAGAGGAAGATTAGTATAAACCATGGAAGCTAATTTTAGAAAAACTCTGATCTAATAACATTACCGTAAGATAGACTTTGAGGATTATTATAGAAGAACATCCTATAATTTTGGTACTGGAGATATTTTATGAGTTTTACAAGCAATACATCCTTGTCTGGATATGAGAAGGTACATGAGGCTCTATCACAAATTTACGTAGGGGTAAAACTCGAAAACACTTCTTTTAGCTAGACTCGAACAGGAACGGGTGCATGAAAATGGGCCTTACTGCACTCTTGCTTACGACACTCCCGAGGGATATGATTAGGATAATTCTCACATTCATTACCAACCATTATGAATGCTTTATGAGTATATACATCCACAAAAGAAATTTTTATTATTATTATGTATTATATCTATAAAATTTTCAATTTTTGTTAATTGTTTTACATGTTTGTAATTATGTATTACGATTCATAAACTAATCTAGTGTATGAAATCGTTTAGAAATGGTGCCTAGTAGAAGGAATGGAAACTATATCAACGCACGTAATCCATGTATGCATTTTCCTCCTACTGAAGATAATTATAGTGGAGCTGGTGATTCAACTGGTGCTGATCAGCTTATCATCATACTGGGAAAACTCACTCAGGTTAAGAATAACAACCTTACCCGTAAGGAGCACCTGGATTCAAAACCTAAAGAATAAATGTTAGACCACTTTATGAGGCAACAACCACCAACATTCAATGGGATTACATATCCATGAGTAGTTATGCAATGGATAAATTCTTTAGGGAAAATATTTCATGCATTGGAGAGTTACAAAAGGGAAAATGTTGTGTTGGAATTTTATCAACTCACGAGAGATGAATATCAGTGATGGTAATTGATTAAAAACCCCTAATAAAGTTAATGATGTATCTAATATGGAATAGAGGGAGGTAAAATAGCTTTTCTTAGTAAAATACTTTCCTCGTGACCATCAAGCAGATATAGAAAGACAATTTCTATGTCTGAGGCAGAAAGGGTATGAGAATGTCGGACAATATGGGGATAAATTTACAAGGATAGCAAGGCATGCAGTAAATTATATACATAACACATGGAGTATAATTGATCAATTCTTTGATGGCTAAAACCCATTTCTTCATCAATCATCAATCTTACAATCCTTCTCATCATAAAATGATATTGTCTCATGTAAATTAAAAACAGAAAAATAATTTCCTATATCATACGAATTTAATGAAAAGTAGGAGAAGAAGATATTTTATGAACACTCTCGAAATGGAAATAAGGGGACGAAGGGAGAAGTTGAATATCTATCCAGCTGTAAATGTGGGAAGAAACACCATGTTACATGCCTGAAGGGAATGGGAGTCTGTTACAAGTGTGGTGAAAAATCCCACCATGCTTGTGATTACAAGGGGAAGAAAGAGGCTATCAATGTTGAATGCTACAATTGTAGAGAATGTTTGAATTATGCAAATAAATGTCATATTCTCCATGGAAACATACCTTGTAAAAGTCCTAGGGATCAAGGACAAGCTTATTCTATCACCATAGTTGATGTTGAAGATCTGATAGACATGGTGGAATGTAATTTAATTGTATCCCCACGTTTACCAAATGCTTTATTTGATTCTGGATCATTAAATTGTTTCATATCTTCCCAGTTTTCTAAAAAAATTAGATATTTCCAATTTGATTTAACAAGGGAGTTGACAATGAGAACTCTTAAGGTAATTATCATAGCAACAAATTTTTATGAATCAGTTCCCATTAAGGCATATAACCGTTATATATCTACTAATATTATCATCATACCCATGATTTAATTTGATATAATCCTCAGTATGGATTCGATTTGAAACCATGATGAAAAAATTTATTATAAGAATAAGGAGGTTACAATTTTTGATGATAATAAGGAGCACCTTATCTTTAGAGCAGAAACGTCACTATATGATTCTTATCTAGATCCACCCCCAGTATCTTAACTAAATTCATTTATTGGGGTAGAAGAGAAGGAAATAACTCTTAGTGAGTAATATAATGTTTAAATAGAGGATGTATGTATTGTACAAGAATATGTTGGTGTGTTTCCAGAATAATTACCTGGACATCCTCCAGAACAAGAAATTGAGTTTCCTTTAATTTAATTCCTAGTTCAAGGCCCATATAAAAGACTCCATAGAGAATGGCCACTTTAGAATTAGTGTAACTAAAGAATCAATTAGAGGAATTGAGTAATAAGGGATTCATTCTCCCGAGTGTTTCTCCATGGGAATCCCCTGTCCATTTTGTTAAAAATAAAGACAGATCTATGAGGTTGTGCATTGACTACAGGGAGATCAATGTTATAAGAATAATGAAAAATTAACTCCTACCTCGCATTGAAGATTTATTCGACAAACTTCACGGAGCTCAATATGTTTCAAAGACTGAAAATTGATCTGAATATAATCAGTTTTGTGTTAAGAAAGATGACATTTCAAAAACATCATTACGAACTAGGTACATACATTATGAGTTTAGAGTAATGCCTTCTGGGCTGACTAACTCAACCTCTATATTCATGGATCTACTGGATAGTTTTATTAACGAATATCTTTTTGAAATTGTAGTAAAATTTATTGATGATATCCTGGTATACTCCAACAGATTTTAAGATAATTAAAATCACATCCGCATCATTCTAAAACCCCTTAGAAGAAATGAATTATATGGGAAGTTTAACAAGTGTGAATTCTAGCATCAAGAGATTTCTTTTCAGGGCCATATTGTCTATAAGTATGAAATATCTTTTGATCCTTCAATGTCGAAGGCAATCTAAGAATGGCCTGCACTAACGAGTATAACTGAGGAACACATATTTTTTGGTTTTTCAAGTTATTATCGATATTTTGTTCATAATTTTTCTCGATTGGCTAACTAATTAACGAAGCATACACATAAAGGGGATAAATTTGTTTGGAAAAAAGAGTGTGACGATTTTTTTGAAGAACTGGAGAGATTATTAGTCAATGCCGTAATCCTGACTCTACCATCAGGGAATGATTTGTTTGTTATTTATAGAGATGCTTCAAAAAAAGGACTCGGTAGCGTCCTAATGCAGAATGATAGAGTTATTTCCTATGAAACACGACAGCTAAAAATTAATGAGAAAAACAATCATACTCATAATATTGAGTTAGGAATGGTAATATTTTCTCTGAAAATATGGAGGAACAATATCTATGGTGAGAAATGGGAGATTTATACTGACTACACAAGTTTGATGTATACTCTCTCACAAAAAGAACTCAACATGAGGAAAATGAGATTTGTTGAACTACTCAAGGATTATGATTTCATAATACACTACCACTTGGGGAAGTAAAATAATGTGGCATATGCTTTTAGTAGAAAGGATCATGGAGTATTGAACAAGATGAGAGTTGAAAGGTATCTTATTTTCATGGATCTAGTTAAAATGGATATGGCAATAATCATGAAAGGTGAAACATCAATACTTTTTTCCAATGGTTGCCAAACCGTCTTTACTAGAAAGGATAAAATGTTCTCAGGCTGATGATGAGGATTTTCAAAAGAAGATTAATGCTGTGTATGATGAGAGATTGAGTGACTTTGTATATGAAGAAGGAATTTTGGAATTTGGGAAGAGGCTTTGTGTTCCCAATTTACCTGATCTAAAAATGGGATTTTTGGATGATGCTCGTAGCTCCAATTTCCCTATACACCATAGTAGAAATAAGATTTACAGAGATTTGAAGGAACATTTTTGGTGGGACAACATGAAGTGGGGGATTGAGGATTTTGTGTCAATATTTATGGTTTGTCAATAAGTGAATGTTGGAATGCAACAACCTAAAGGAATCATACAACCTCTTCCCATACCTAAGTTTAAATGGGATAATATTATGATGGAATTTGACATGGGGACAACAAAGACTCCGAGAAGGAATGGTAAAATATGGGTTATTTTTTATTTTCATTCAATGTTAGGACATTTTCATGCTATAAGAGAATATTTACCACTTGAAAAACTAGAAAAACTATATATTAATGAAGTATTAAGACTTAATGGATTACCCTTATCGATTGTTTCAGTTTGTGATCCCTGTTTTACATCAGGATTCTGGAAAAGTCTTCAGAATTCCCTCAATACTGAACTTAATTAAGGCATTTCCTACCACCCTCAAACTAATTGACAATCAGAACAGACTATTCAAACCTTATAATACATGTAGAGATATTACACACTAAACCTTCACGGTTTTTGGTATCAATATTTATGTCTGGTATAATTTTACCATAAAATAGCTTCCATTCAAGTATTCAAATGGAATCATATGAAGCATTATATTGAAAAAGATGTCACACACCAACATGTTGGGATAATGTTGGTGAATGAAAACCCATAGTCCCCAAACATGGTGAGTATACAATGGAAAAGGTTATGGTTATCCAAACCCACATAAAATCACCCCAAATAGGCAAAAGAGCAATGCTGATAACTGAAGGATTTGGAATTTCAAGTAGGATTCCATGTTTTCTTGAAGTTATCTACATGGAAGGTTGTTATATTTTTCGATAAGAAGGGTAAATTGTGTCCCAGGTACATCAGACCTTTCGGTATTCTAGAACAAATTGGAGTAGTAGCATTGTCTTTTGGTAATGCCTCCAAGTCTATCCAAAGTTCATAATGTGTTCCACGTATCACTGTTGAGAAAATACAAGAATGACCCATCGCATGTTCTCACCTTTGAATAAAAATGAACTGGACCGGATCTGTCTTTTTGTGATGACCCATTCAAAATTCTTTATACAAGAGAACAAGTGTTGTGAAACTAGACCACTCATCTGGTAAATGTTCTATGGAGAAACAATAAGATGGAAGAGGAAACATGGGAACCAAAGGAACTTATAATGAAGAGCCACCCGAAAATTTTTCTGTGGTAGTATTATTGAAATTTCGAGGATGTTATTATTTGAATGAGGGACAAATTTAACACCCAAAACTTCCACAGTACGTTTCTCATTGAATAATTCAATAGTTTTTATTGTACACAACTTCAAGATTCTAACACACTACGACCAATCAAACTATTCATTATGAATAGTAATACACACTTTTTAAAATTTTATGAATTTTATCATTCAAAATGGACATCATTTTTGGATTCAGAATATCGAAGTTAGTTTAGGGTGAATTTTTGGTATTTTTCTGAAAACATTCCATTTTTTTCATGAATAGTAAAAAAATACAGTGTTATTGGTTAAAACCATCTTTTTATTTAAATAATTGGTTATTTTATATTAAATAATTTTAGGTAAAAATTGATACATAGTACCTATATATGTCAAACGTAATTTATTAGAGTCATGTTATAATAAGTTTAGATATATAATATTTTATTGAACTTTTTACCGTCTTTTACCCACCTCCTAGGACCATTTCAGAATTTTTATAAAATATAATTTTACCACTTCTATGAGTTGAATTTTCAAAAATTAGGGAGACATATATAATATTATTAAGTAAAATTTGGATCAATAAGTTGAAAATAATTTTTTGTGAATAGTAATTTTTTACTGTTATTTTCCACGATTAAAATTAACTAGGGTAATTAATGGTAAAAATAATATTATAATTACCCTAACATGTGTCCTAATTGTATTGGATAAATGTAATTCAACCATAAACAACATTAGAAATAAAATATGATCCTTTAGGTCCACTTGGATTAGATTCGGACATTAATTATTATTTTATTTAAAGAAGAGTTAAAAGGGTTAAAATGAATGTTTAATAACTAAACAATTTTCAATATAGGGTTATACATAAGATAAATTCAACAATAAATATATATTATTAATCTAAAAATATTTTTTCCATAATCGTATTTTATTTATAATTTTTAGACATTAAATAATTAAATTTATTTGTGATAGAAAGATTATGATATAATTACATTATTATTGAAAGATTAAAATAATTCATATAATAAACATACAAATAAATCTAATTTGAGAATATTAATGAATTCAATTAATTTCATATGTTAATATGACATGTTATGGTTGATCAAGTGAATTTTTTCACTGTAATAATGATGTTATTCATTTAACAAAAACAAAATATCAAATAGTGTCAAAATTTACATAAAAGAGTTTTAAAAAATATATATTATTAATTGGTATTATATTCCTAAACATATAAGGTTTGGCCAAAGGGAATGAATAATATTATAAATGTCATTAATTAACCACCTGATATTCTCTTGGATGTTTATAGTATGTTTATTAACCATATAATATAAAAATACAAAGAGATATGCTAAATATCAAACTATTTAACTAAGGGCTAAATCTAAAAGAGAAAGTTTATATGATGACCTAAACCTATATAAAACCTATTTGTTGATATTTTATCAACCCATACCCACCTTGTCTTTTAAATAATTCCTTTTGGATTTATTAAAAACCGAAAATTATTTTCTTATAAAATAATATTTCATGCTCTTCCAAAAGTGACACTCACTTCTTTTATAAAATGGAACTTCCCCTTCTCCCATATTAACACCATCAAAGATATTTGTCACCGCCATCCCCTAACCAAATATCCTTAAAAAATTCTTCCCTTAAACCTATAGGCCTTATTTTAGTTAGAAAGACATCCTATTGATCCATTTTGATCAAATCAAAAGGAAGAACCCGAAGAAGAGGTCAATATTTCATGAACTCTTTCAAGTTCTTTTCTTCTTCCACTTCCACTTTCATTGCTGATACCATTATAAAATAATAACTCCAGTATCATATATATACTTTTATGTTATTATAAAATGGTACAAGTATATTAATTATTCTATCCATCATATAAATGAAAAACTCACCATACCTGTGTACGTACAGATTATCGTCTCCACGTCTTGGTGTAGTTTGTTATTCAAACACTCTATCATTTGGATGGGTATAATAATGAGAATAAATGATGTAAATAATAATCATAACATGATAATTATTATGTATATTTGATATACCATCAAATTATATATTTTTTAAATAGAAATAGAATGGACTTGTCGCTCATGCATACGTACGGATTACCGTCTCCACAAACGCGATGAGATTCATTCCCCGTCATAATAATTAAATTACAATTTTCATTTTATGATTAAAAAATAATTTTTATGAACATAATATAATTATTTATTTGAATCAAATACATCCTATCCACAAAAAACATGGCTTAAAAGAAAAATCATATAAAGTAAAATAAATCAGTTAACACCCGAAACAATGATACTACTAAAATATCATTAACAAAGAAATATTAGAAGATAATATATGATATCATATTAATGTATATGGTTCAGGTATAATTTAATAACAATTTTTCATGATTATAAATGAGCTTAACCAACCCTTGACCATATAAAATTACTATTTTATGGTTAATTTTTAAAATATCTTTATCATCCAAGGTATATTTTATGTAAGAATCTACCGGGACCTGATTATCATCCACATCTATGTTTCTAAAAAATGTATTCCAAATTTTTTTTACTATTTACTATACTATGTGGTAATGTCATTTATACCATTTTTTGAATTTTTATAAAATTTTCTGAAGGGAATCTTTCTTTCGTTTTCCAAACTATGTACCTTATAACCATTTCGACAAAATTAAGGTAAGAATTCTTTTTTAACATATACGGTGGGTGTGGCTAATTTCCATCATTATTACAATGGATAAGCTTCCCTTACAAGAGTATTAAAATATTTTTAAAATAAAAGTTTTATTTTATAATTATATCAATTGTAAATGGTTTCAAAATAGAAAGATATATTTCTCTAAAAAAGTTAGGATTTTATCATTGTTAACATCCTTTGATGGATTCTAAGATTATTTGAAGTTGATTTGTTTTGATACAACACTTCCATATTGTATTGAAGGTTTTGTGATATGTTTGACTGTGGATGTGTTATTTTTACACCATTCATGGTGTATGGATAATGTATTAACATTTCATATTCTTGTTTTAATTCTAATGTTTATGTTTTCTTTAAACCTTTTCATATGAGGAATGCATTTGACTTAGTAATTGATGGGTGGATCCCGCTATAGCTCCTCGATTCATCTGTAGGTCTCATTAGTTAATATAGTGTCTTGGCACAAGGCCTTGAAAAAATCTTATTTTTGGTCTTGGCACAAGGCCTTGACTTTTTGGTTATGATGTCTCGCATTATGCATTCATTATTTATAAAAGTGGTTATTTATATTTCATTATATTATTCGACTTGTAAAATATACATGTGGATAATTAAATGGAATTATTTGATTTTATCTTTATGAAATTGGTTATTTATATTTCATTATATTATTCGACTTGTATAATATCCATGTGAATAAGTAAATGGAATTATTTGATTTTATCTTTTACATATTATGCATAAGTTCATGTTTAAAAGGTTTTTGTGTTAGTCTTATATTTCCATAAGTGATTATGCTTGATTATGAAAGTTTCTGCTATATTGTTTTCCTTAACGAGAATCTGAGCTCACCCATTTCTATGTTTTGTTTTATATAGAATGCTAAGAAATATATTATGACTGACCTGTAGGGATAGTATAAGGGAATTGAGTGTGGCCTATGGAGACTATGTTGTTGAAGTTTTAATTTTTAATTGTAATGTAAAACTAATGAATGTATCTAGTATTTCAAAGGATACTAAACTAATCGGTTTTTTGAGACTTGATATTTTGTTATTGTGCCAATGTTATGTAATAATGCACCAACTCTGGTTAACTAGGGTCGGGGAGTTACAATCATTAATTTTTTGTATTCCATAATTTGGATAGATTACATAATTTTTGGATTTAAGGATTATATCACATATTCTATAACGAATAAAGGATCATGAATGTATTAAATATGGTTTAATGATAATTCAGGTTGTACCACGTATTATGAGAATACATGAAAGAAGGTAGTCACATTTTTTATGTGAAAAAATGAGATATTCATTTTGTTTAACCCACATATAATTTTTTCGATAGTGAGTTTGGACACAATTATTTTAGAAAAGTCTAAAGGTTTCAATGGAGTATGTTGAGAAGTTGATATTTTTTTTGAGGTTAACGTATAATTTATTAGATACTTTGACCGAACCTTTTTGGTTTTTTGTAAACATATAAAGGATTAATGAAATACTTGTGGTCCATAAGATTTATAAAATGTGTTTCAGGCATAAAAAATAACCATGATCATTCATTTTATAGTGTAATGGATGAAGTGAATATATATTGAAGCATGACCGAATTGTGATAATATGATTATGGAAGGTAATGAAATAAATTATTATTTCTTGAGTTATTAACTTGATAGTAAATTTATCCATCATACACAAAAATGTATCCAAATTTTTTTTATCCTAATACCTTTTGTTTTGTTATGTCATCATAGATATATATTTTTGAGCCCCTCAATTTTCCATTTATTGTTCACTTGTTTGTGATTGATGATGCGAAGCACTCTATATAAATATTTATATTTTCCACCGATTATTGGCCTTTAATTTCCACCAATGTTATCCTATTAAAAATCCAAATTTTCTAGTGACTTCAACATTTCCCTTTCTCACTAATAAAGACTAAATATTATTTACCCCATTTCCGATGTGGGTTTTCAAAAAAGGAATTTCTCTATTTTTCAATCTTTTATTTCTGTAGAACAATTTCAAATTGCGAGGACCAAATTTATTTAAGGAGGCTAAAATGTAACACCCCATGATATCATAGTACATTATCTCTTTAATTTTTTTATATATTATATTTAATGCAATAACGACTTGGCTTTCGTTTTAAGCAAGATTGAGATTCTGTGAAACAACACATTACTATTATAGTTACTTAATCGATAAAAATATTTATCAATTAAATATAGTAATATGAATAGTTGAAAATAAAATTTGAAAGTTATTTATAATTTTTTTCAATTAAATATAAATAATGTTTAATTAAATTTATGTTTTTTGTTAAAATACTTTTATATTTGGAGGAAACTATTTTCTTAAAAGAACTAATTTTTATTTCATTATGTGAATAATAATAAAATTAATTTTAGACACTCTTAAAAATTGAATTTGGTAAAATATATTGAATTTTTGAATTCATAATATCACAGTTATAATATGGTAAATTTTTTGTATTTTTATGTTAATGTTCATTTTTTAATTAATAGTGAAAAATATTGCATTTTAATTCCAATCTACCTTTTAATATAATTTATTTATATAATTATATTATACATTTAATTAGTTTTAAAGTTTAATTGGAATATATTTTTATCATTTTACCCTATTTTGGTCATTGAATGTATCTTCACTGTAAAATTGGACATAAACACATGTCAAACTTTTGGTAGTTTTTACTTCTTACAAACACACTTTTTGGTTTTTACAATGGAAATTAATTTTAAATTAATTTATGTAACTTCTCTATTTTGAATTGGGAAAAATTAATTTCATATTTTGAATTAATAGGTCCAAATTGTGTAAATAGATAACTTTTATTTTTAGACAGTATGAATAGTAACTTTAGTAAATATTTTATTTACCATGATTAATGTGTAAATCTGATAAATAAGGGTAAAAAATAATATTATAATAATATTAAATTAACATAACATATGTCCTAACCCTATTTAATGATATATTTATGACCATGGGAATAATTGGGTCGATATTAGGACCCCATGGAGCCACTTGTGTGTGAAAATGACATTTAATTACATTTAATTTAATTTTATGGAAAATATAACCTAAGCATGTATCTTTCAGTAAAAAAAATTAATTTTTCAGTTATATAAGTGATAGTTTTGAATAAATATATTAATGATCAAGATAAAAACATTTCTCACATCATGGTATTTTATATATAATTTTTAGACATCAAATAAATAAATATAATTATGACACAATGATGATGTAGTGATTACCTTATTAATGAAAGATTTAGATAAATGAGATTATAAATACTAAAATAAATTTATTTTGAATCTTATTATGTAATCCATAAATTTTATGGACTATTATGACTTCATATATGTTAATTTATGATGGTTTTTTGAATGAATCATGTTATTGTGGATTTTAAAAATGTCTTGATATGAATAGTATAAAAATTTACAAAAGCGAATTTTAAAAACAAATATTATTTTATAAAATCATATAATAGTCCTAAAAAATAAAATTTGGAAACATTACATAGATAATGTTATATATGTCTTTTATGAACCATTTGAGGTTCAATTGGAATTTTATTTTAACTATATTAACCATGTAGTATTAAAATACAAGAAGACATGATAAAAGTTAAACTATTTAACTAAGTGTTAAGTCGAAAAGATATGGTAAATATGGTGACCTAAAAATATCTACATCTTATTGGATGAGTGTATTTTGACCCATCCCAAACTTATCCTTTAATTAAATACATATGGAGATATTATAATCCTAAATAAATTATAATAAATTAATATTCAATATTTTCCTAAAGTTCCCCTCACCTCTCTTATAAAATGGTACATCCACATGTCTTAAATTAAAACATATATATCCATTTGTATAGGAAATAAACTAATCAAATATCCTCCCAAATTCCCTCAAATAATCTTATAGGCCTTACTATTATCATAAATCTTACCTATGGAGCCCTTTTGTTCAAATGTAAAGGAAGAACCAAAAGAAGAGGTAATTATTTTATCACATCTTTAAAAGTTCATTGATATTTCTACTTCCTATTTCATTTTAGATTCCATACAAAAATAAAAATTAAGTACGTTATGCATACTGAGATGTTATTATAAATATGGTACAACAATACTCATTATTCCATCCATTGTATTAATGAAAAAGTCACCATACATGCGTTAGTAGGGCTTACCATCTCCACGTCGTGGTGTAGTTTGTTATTCAACACTTCATTATTTTAATGTGTATAATAATGATTATAATTTGTTAAAATAGTAAATATAACATGTTAATTTTTATATATACAATACACCATCCAATTATATAAGATTTCACCATCAATAGAATGATATTTTCACTCGTGCATACGTACGACTTATCGTCTCCAGACACAATGAGATTCATCATCAAGGATCAGAATTCAATAATATTTATTAAATTATATTTATTTATTAAGTATGATATATACGAAATAATAATTCGACTTGAATATTATTTACTTATGTAGTTAAATATATTTTTTTAGTTACATTTATACTATATGATATGAAAATAGAAACAACGATCATGCGTACATACAGACTACCGTCTCCATGAATGGTGTTTCCATTTCAAATATATTTATTTTATAGATATTTATATTCTTAACATATATGAAATATAAATCATGATTTATGTTATGGAATTATTTTAATCATTATTTATGTGATACAATCATGAATAAAAAGTTAAAACACATTTGATAATGAAAACGATTATTACCAGAACTGTTACTTTAACGTAGAAATTATTATTAAATAGGTAGTATAATTCCATAAATTAATCATGTATGATATTATAAATATTAATATGTTTATGGTATAATTTAATAACATATTATCGTTATTAAAAAAGAAGGTAAATTTTACCCTAAACATATTGAAATTACAAGGGAAGGGTAAATTCTTCAATCTCATTTTTATCTGAGATTATTTATGCGTAAGAATTTATTTGAAAAAATTTATCATCAATATATATGATTCATAAAAATGTCTTCATATGGAATATTATAAGGTTTTATAGATGTTTATCTTTAACTTGATCATTAATTAAAATGTTTTGATGATTTAATTTTTTTTTAAATCTATTAAATTAATGTCCATGTTTTCAAAATGATTATAGAGATTTATTTATATGGACATGATTGATTTAAAATATAAATTATTTTAAATTTATTATATTTGGTATGGGACACATTGATTCAAAAATCTATTTTAAATGACTTACTTTATAATTTTTTGAATTTTTAATTATTTTTTAAAAAATGGATATTTCTCTCAAAGAGTGTTACTGATCGTTTTCAAAAATATCAAAATACTTTACTAGGTATTAGTATTGATTGAGGTTTATTTATTATAATAAAATATTCTATGATTTATTTAATGAGTTATGATATTTTTCACTATGGATGTGTTATTTCTATACCATTCATGGTTTATGGTTAATGTCGCAAACCAGTCTGAGTACCATGGTAACCCGATAACCGAGCCGGCCCTAGCATTGCCCGAAGGGCATTCCCGATCCAAAAGGATCAGAAAATAGCACCTGGAATCACACAACATGCAAGTGTGAATGATTTTTCCACAAGAAATCAGAAGCAAAAGAAACAAGACAGTATGCAAAGAAAATAAACTCCACTAGGAGTAATGTACCAGAATGCAAAGAGGCATAAAAGCCCAAAGTACTACATCCCGTGTACTAAAAATGAGAAAATAGAACGAGGGTCCCTAAGGAAATAACTCACCAAAACCAATGATCAACAGCTGGCTACGCCTCCATGATGTCCCTTCCCATTGCTCGATCCTGGAAGAAGAATGTATACAAACACCCGAAGGAAAAAAGTAGGTTGTGAGACAAATCCAAGTAGGATACCACCAAAGATTCCATAACATACGCCAAATATAGATTTTCCATATAAAAGTATCCAATTTTTAAATAAACAGGTTTGGAAATTCAAAAGATCCTTATTAACAAAACATGCCATACATTTTCAAATGATGTAAAAATTTCTTTAAGAAAAGGAATTACAGTGATGGAATATTTCTAAAACAATGGCTTAAGGAAAACATTAATATAAAATAGTTTATATAAATTAAGTAGGCATGTAAGTTAGTTCAAAAGCATTGGCATAATTTTATATCTCACATATAAATAAACAAGCGAGAAACATGGTCATCTGCAAAAAGGTACCATAGTATTAACCAGATATAGGATTCCACACTCTCTATGCGAACTCAGAAAAATGTGTATACACATATCCCTATGACACTGGCCAAAGGAGACTCATCACCAACCCTTCGGGGATGTGACCCACCTCATGTATGTTTTACAACATTGTCTAAGTGTAGATTGTATCCAAATAACGCACTAACTACCAAAGGCATGCATGTGCTCTTACATGATGGGCGAACAATTTTAAGAATTCTTAAAATACGATCAATACCGTTCTTCCATTTCAAATGTTCCAATTTCATTCCCTTTAAAATGAAAAAAGTTTTTATTCAAAACATGGCTTTTTCACAAGATAAAACCAATGGGTTTATATCAAATCATTTCAAGACATTTTCACCAGTTTGAAATTATTTCAAAACCAATTCCATCATTACACAATTTATTTCCACAACTATATTAAAAAATTTAATTGAAATCATTTCCAACAAATCCATAGTTTAAATTCATCAATTTAAATTGGCCAATTTCCATAAACACACCTAATTCAATGGAATTGGGGTTTTGTAAATTTCAATGAAAAAACCATTTCAAATATCTCGAATCACCGGAATCAAGTTTTATCAATTTAATTGAAAGAAAAATTGAGAAATTTAATTTTAATCAACAATTGAAATAAGCCATGAAAATTCAATGGTAATCAATTTGGAAATTCGGGATGGAACAACCTACCTCGAATATTTTCACAAAAATCACAATGGTCGTGAATGCTCAACAAAACCGGGTTGCTTCTTCAAGAACCTGCTTAAAATCTCTTCTCCAATCATGATAAAGACCAAATCTCATCATCCTTGGTACCAAAAACATTGATCTACCCATAACGGGTGTAGATCTGAGAAACTAAGAGAAAAAGGGAAGTAGATCTAAGTTGATCTAAGAAACAGATCAATAATGATGAAGAACGATCACATGCCTCAAGAATACGGCTTTGATTCACCAAGAGGAGCCTTTGGATTGCCTTCAGACCGATGGGAGAACCTTCTCTAACCTTAGGAGAAGACAAATATCAAGTTAGGGGTGCTTTGGAGGAAAAACGATGCACATAGATGCAATACAGAGCGAGATCCACAATTTATTGATCTCATTTAAGTGGCTGCACGGTTAGTTCGCACGGTTTGAAAACAAATGTGCTAGACATGCGTTAGCTACTAACTTAGATACCCTTCACGCAGGGTTTCACCGCACGGTTAGACAAACGGTGCGCTGCCTGTGCAGAAGCTACTGCCTCCAAGACCAACTACACACGGTTTGGCAGCACAGTTTAGACAACACGTGCACCGCCTGTAAGACTTCCGCTTTTCCTAAAAACATCGTTTAAATTTCTCGAGACTCTCCCAAGTCACAAATATAAAACAGAGGTACTTAAAACATCAAAATCACCTGAAAACATAACATGTTGTCACAACCTCTCCACCATTAGATCATTCTGTCCCCAGAGAGCCTATGAAGAAACATCCACATCAAAAAGATGAGTCCACTGCTCTATCATTAGTGCCTCCCTTTCCCATGTCTCATGAGAATCAAAAACATGATGCCATAGAACACGGACCAGAGGTATAATTTCCCATGATGTATCATGGTCTTAGAATCAACAACCCTGACTGCTCGTTTAGTAACAGATAAATCTGGTTCAATCTCAAGATCACTCCAGCTCACAATATGATATGGATCAGAGAGGTACTTTCACAGCTACGATACATGGAACATGTTATGTATTGACATCAACTGTGGTGGTATAGCTAGATGGTAAGCAACGTTCCCTAAAAGACCAACAACCTCAAAACGTCCCACAAAACGAAGAACTAGCTTCCCTTGCCTCCCAAGCCGTCGATGACCTAATCAGGGTGAAACATTCAAGAACACATGGTCACCAACTGAGAACTCTAAAGGTTTACGGTGATGATTAGCATAATACTAGTACCGAATCTGTGCTATCAACATTCTCTAATGAATCAACTAGATCGTAGTTGTTGTCTCTTGGACTAAACTCGGTCCTACCAAAAAAATCACCAATCTCCGACCACCATCAAGAATATTTACAAGGATGACCGTACAACACTTCAAATGGAGCTATTTTGATCGCATACTGATAATTATTGTTATAAGAAAACTCAATAAGCCCCAAATGATCATCCCAAGACCCACCAAAGTCTTGAACACATGGGAGAAGCATATCCTCAAGGATCTGAATAGCTCTCTCTGTCTAGCCATCTGAATGTGGATGGTACGCAGTGCTTAAACGAACCTGAGATCCTAGTGCCTCTTGAGAGCCTCTCCAAAAGTGAGAAGTGAACTGAGGATCCCTATCAGAGACTATAGAAGATGGAACTGCGTGAAAACGAACAACTTCATTCATATAGATGATTCCCAACTCTTCAACTATGGTTGTATATCAAATAGGTATAAAGTGAGTCGACTTAGTCAGACTGTCGTTCACAACCCAAATCGTGTTCTTCTTCTTCTGTGTTTGAGGTAACCCAACAAAAAAGTCCATAGAGATTTCATCCCACTTCCATGTAGGGACTCGAAGTGGTTGAAGCAAACCCAAATGGTTTTGGGGCTGGGCTTTCACCTTCTATCATATATAGCAACGAGATACAAACTCAGCATTATCTCGTCTCGTACCTGGTCACCAGAACTATTGTCGCATGTCATAGAACATCTTCATGGTTCCTGGGTTTACAACATAGTGAGAGTTATGGAAACCCCCCATCACATCCTTCTTTTCCACTAACGACACAACGTAATGGTTTCGATAACACAGAACACCCTCTTTGGAGAATGGCCACTCAGTGTCATTATCCCCACCATAAATAGAGTCACTAATTCTATGTAATTCATCATCCAGTTGTTGTTTATGAAGAATTAACTCGAGGAGAGGAGAAGTTAACTAAACACTACCCAACAAAACATCATTTCTCTCCCACTGAACTCCTATATACAATTGAGAAAAACGTGCCATCAAACTCCTCTCCTCTAGAGATTCTTTCACATCCTTTGATGGATGTTTCCTACTTAACGCATCTATAACTACATTCCCTTTCCCTGGGAAATAGGAAATGTCAATTTAGAAAGATGTCAGGTACTCCACCCAACCCCTTTAGTAAGGAATCAAATCATTATGAGAGAATATATAACTCAAGCTCTTATGGTCTGAATACAAAGTAAACCTTTCTCCATAAAGGTAATGTCTCCAAAACATAAGTGCATGCATTACAACTATAAGTTCAAGTTAATGGGTAGGATAGTTCTTGTCATGAGGCTTAATCTGACATGATCTATAGGAAATAACATTATTACCTTGCATAAGGACACATCCCAAACCTGAACCCGATGCATCAAAGAAGACCACGAAACATATCCCAGCCTCAAGAAGAGTTAACACTAGTGCAATAGTCAATAGAAACTCTAGCTAAACAATAGAACTCTAACATTTATCATTCCAGGAAAACATCACTCCATTTAGAGTCAGGGCAGTAATTGGAGAAGCTAAATTTGATATGTATTTAACAAACCAATGATAATATCCTATTAAGCCCAAGAAGCTCTGAATCTCAAAATCATTTTGTAGCTGTTCCCAAGTCATAACTGCCCTCACCTTCTTAGGATCAATAGATATACCTTTTTCTGACACCACATGTCCTAATAATTTCACTTTCCGAATCCATAAATTTCACTTGAAAATCATGGAATAAAGTCGGTGATTCCTTTGAAGACTCATAACTATTCTCAGATGATGCACATGATCCTCCTCATACATGAAGTAGAAAATAATGTCATGCACAAAGACTACAATGAAAGTATCTAGATACTCATAGAAAACCATGTTCATCAAATCCATGAAAACTACAGGATCATTTGTTAGGCCGAAGGGCATAAAAAGGTACTCATAATATCCATACCTTCTCTGAAAAGCTGTCTTATGAATGTTGGAATATTTTATCCTCAACTTATGTTAACGGGATCGAAGATCAATTTTTGAAAACCACTTCGCCCCTTTCAATTGATCAAAAAAAATCATCAATTCATGGTAACTGATATTTGTTCTTTATCATCACTTGATTGAGCTTTTGATAATCAACACATAATTGAAGTGAACCATCAACCTTCTCTATGAAGAGGAAAGTTGTTGCCCAAGGTGACACACATGGGAATATAAAACCATTCTCAATATGATTGTCTATCTAAGACTTCAGTACTTTAAGTTCATCTTGATCCATTCATTAAGAGAGAATAGAAAATGGTTTATTACTAAGTATTAAGTAAATGGAGAAATCAACCTCCCTTATTGGTGGAAAACCAGAGAAGTCAGAAGGAAACACATCGATAAACTCAGTGGAGACTTGAAGAAGATCACCATAGATTGAATATCTCTCTAAATCAAAAGCAGACACTGATATAGCTTTCCCCAACTCTGGATAAGAGGGTCTGAATCTGCTTGATCATGGGTCCAATTATATTTGAAAAACAAGACACGCACCACTGGGTGTACTAAGGTAGACTCGTTGAAGATAACAATCGATCCAAGAATTATTGGCAATGAGCAAATCTATCCAAAATATGACGTTAAAAGATTTCATTTCAAGAACCAAGAAACTCCAAGTATGATCAACATCGGATTGAGAGAAGACAAAAGCTGGACTACGGAGACCCTTCACTCTCATTGTACCAAGGAGTGTAGTAATATCCATCACAGAAGATAAACATTCCATAGGTAGATTAAGCAGATTAACAAGATGGGATGAAGTAAAATACGGAGATGCACCAGTATCAAAAAGAGTAGTCACTAAAGAAGAAGCTATAGTAATGGTACCTCTCACATTTGGCGGACCTGTATTACCTACCTATGGAGACTCTTCCACTATGTGATGAAGCTTCATTTCATATTCTTGTGGATGGAACCATTTTGTACATGAAGCATTTGATTTTACCACAGTTTTTGGAGGTGCTGATGATCCTGTTCCACCACGTGGAGTAGAGAAGTGATGGAAGAATCTCTGTATGTGCCCTAAACGTCTGTAGGAGCTACAAATCTTGGGTGCCTCAGTGAAAAACCTCTTAGAATGAACTATCTTACCACATTTATAGCAAGTCAAAGAATCCCCTCCTGATACTAACAGAGGTCTAGAATGACTCTACTGTCGAGAACCACCATGGGAAAAGTCATGCTTCCGTTTTCTTTTAAAGGAACCCACAATGCCACTAGGAGGGAAATGGACCTCCTTTAACCCTGACTTTCTTTCCAAGTCCATCTCAACCATCATCGCCCTATCTAGCACATCAGTATATGTGGGTAGCATCCGTAAAAAAACCTGAGAATGGATATCTAATAGAAGTCCCATATTGAATCATTGAGCCTTCATCCTATCATTAGATACAATATCAGTAGAAAACCATACCAGTTCAGAAACACGATTTGAGTACCCAGTCAGGTTTTGTTGGTCGGCTCAAGCTTGAAAAACTACATATCCATGGCAAAAAAAACATTAATTATGGATAATACTGGTTAGTGAAAATAACCCTAAGTCTTTCCACTCCAAACCCTCATTTTTTCTATCTGTCACCATTGTGTCCCACCATATCCTACTTAGTCCCCCCAGTAATAAGGTGTAACACTACACCTTGATCACCTCAGGTGTCTATAAGAACCCAAAAAGACGTTCAATATTACTCAACCATTCCTCATCATGTTGAGGGTCAGTGGAGCCTTTGAAACCGGATGGCTTCAAACATAGGTACTCTTGAGAACTACATCAGATAATATCACTGTGAGGATCTATAGCAAGAGCTTGTATAGGAACTAGAGGTGGTGCATGTCCGAGAGTTTGGACAGTGCGAAAAATCACCTCAACCAGACTTGGAGCCACAATAGGTCTCACTTGGAAAGGTTCAGTAGCAACCTATTATTGGATCTGAGCTCCACGTCTTCTCACAGGCATGATGCTACACAACATAAAAATACATAGATTAACACCAAAACCAAGTGTCAAGGAAACTATTCTTAAAAGAAGGGATAAAAAGATTTGGATTCCACTCTATCCAAATCAAAACAGGTATAATACTAGAAATAATCCACAAGTCGTATTTCCCTAACAATCCCTGGTGACATAAGGATCATTGTGGTGAGAGTTGTCCAGGAACAAAATCACAACTACCTTCTATGTCTTGACAAGAATACTCAAATGCACACTTTCATCAAGGCAGAATGATCAACTTGCCTCTAATACTACTTTGTCATGAACCAGCCCAGGTACCCTGGTAACCAGATAACCAAGATGTCCTTAACATAGCCCGAAGGTCATTCCCGATCCCCATGGGTTGGTAACTAGCACCTGGCATCACACATCATGCAAATGGAAATGAATTTTCCACAATAATGCGGAAAAAAAAGAAACAAGATAGTTTGCAAACAAAATAAACTCCACCAGAAGTAATGTTCCAGAATACAAAGAGGCATAAAATCCCAATGTAAAACAACCCAAGTACTAAAAATAGTAAAATCTCCCCAAGGTCCCAAAGGATACAACTCACTAAATCCAAAGATCAACAATTGGATATGCCTCCAAGAGGTCCATTCCTTTTGCTCGATCCGGGACGAAGAAAGTCTATAAACACCCGTAGGCAAAATTATGGTGTGAGCCAAAGCCGATTAGGATACCACCAAAATTCTATAACATATTCCAAATTAATATTTTCCAATTAAAAGCTTCCAATTTTTAAATAATCATTTTTGGCTATTCAAAATCACTTTTTTAACAAAACATACCATACATTTTTGAATGATGGAAAATTTACTTTAAGAAAAGGCTTTACAATGATGGAATATTTCTAAAACAATGGCTTGAGAAAAAAATTTATTTAAAATAATTTATATAAGTTCAGAAAAAATATAAGGTATTTCAAAAGCATTGGAATACATTTATATCTCACATAAAAATAAACAAGCGAGCAACATGGTCATCTTCCAAAAGGTATGATAGTATTAACCAGTTATAGGATTCCGCACTCTCTATGTGAACTCAGACTAATGTGTATGCACATTTCCCTATGACCCATGCCAAAGGAGACTCATCACCCACCCATTGGGGATGTGACCCACCGCAAGTATGTTTTAGAACATTGTCATAGTGTATAGTGTATCCATATACCTCACTAACTACCCAAGGCTTTCATGACCTCTTAAATGATTGGAGAAATATTTTAGGAATTATTAAAAAACGATCAATCCCATTCCTCCATTTCTAAAGATCCAATTTTATTCCATTTAAAACCCAAAAAGGGTTTATTCAAAACATTGCTTTTTCAGAAGATAAAACCAATGGGTTTCTATCAAATCATTTCAAGCCATTTTCACCAGTTTGAAATACATTCAAAACCAATTCCATAATTACACAATTTATTTCCACTATTAAATTCAATAATTTAATTGAAATCATTTCCATCAAATCGACATTTCAAATTCAACAATTTAAATCGGCCAATTTCGATAAGCACACCCAATTCAATGGAATTGGGGTTTTCCAAATTTACCTGCCAAAACCATTTCAAATATCTCGAATCACCGAAATCGATTTTTATCAATTTAATTGAAATCAAAATTCAAAGATTTAATTTAAATAAAAAATTTAAATAAACCAATAAAATAAAATGTTAATAAATTATTGAAAGTCGGGACGGAACCACCTACCTTGAAGGGTTTGACCAAATTCACAACGGTCGAGAACGCTCAAGAAAACTGGGTTGCATCTTCAAAAACTCACTTAAGATCTCTTCTCCTAGCAAGATTAATACCAAATATCATCATACATGGTACCACATAGTTAGATCTACCCATAACGGGTGTAGATCTAGGAAAACGAGAGAATATGAGAAGTATATCTAAGTAGATCTACGAAACCTATCAAGAATGATGAAGAACGATCACATACCTCAAGAATCCGGCTTCGATTCACCAAGAAGAGAATTTGGATCACCTTCGGAATGATGGGAGAACCATTTATGACCATAGTAAAAGAAAAATCATGAGTAAGGTATGCTTTTGAGGAAAAACGAGGAACTTATAAGCAAAACCGTGTGAGATCCACAATTTAAGGATCTCATTTAAGTGGATGTTTTATTAGTTCACATGGTTTGACAAACCATGCGCTAGCCGTATGTTAGCTACTGCTTAACCCACCCATCATGCACTTTTTGGCCACACGGTTAGACAAACTGTTCACTGCCCATGCAAATGCTACTGCCTCAAGGACCAACTTCGCATGGTTTGGCCGCACGATTTATACAACCCGTGCAACATCCCCTTTGCCTCAAAACATCATTTAAATTTCCCCCGACTCTCCCAAGTCACTACTCCGAAACAGAGATACATAGAAACATCATAATTACCTGAAAACGTAATGTGATGTTACAGTTAATGTATTGTTATTTCATATGATAGTTTTAATATGAATTGTTATGTTATGTTTCACCCTTTTATATGAAGAATGAATTTGACTTATTTTGTGATGGGTGAGGCCTGCTATAACCCCTCGATGCATCGGTAGGATTCAAGATACAATGCAGTGTCTTGTGAGAAGGCATTGAAAAAATTTATATTTATGATCTTAGCACAAGGCCATGACATTATGTTTAAGATGTCTAGAATTATGCATTCAATTATTATGTGATTGGTAATTGTTGTTACATGTGATTATTCGACTAGTTGAATATCAATGTGAATAATTAAATGGAATTATTCAATTTATATTTCAAATATTTTGATAATGATTATGATTAATGGGAATTTGTTTCAATTTTATACCTTTACATATAATTTTATGATCTTTTATGATAACTTCAGCTATATTTTATATCTTTACTGAGCATCTGAGGTCACTGCTATCAAATGTATTATTTTCCCAGGATGCCAAGAAGTGAATTATTATTGATATGTTGGGTTATGCTATTGGAATAATTTCATCTTAAATGGATTATCTATGATGTATTTTATGTTAGAAATTTTAATGTTATATTCTTGTATGTAATATATTTTCCAAGACTACTAAACTGATCGGTCCTTCAGGATTTGAATCCTTATAATCATGCCAATGTATTAAAATAATGCATAGGATCCGGTCTTCTGTGGATGGGGTGATATAGAAACAATAAGAAATGTACTGTAAATGTGATTTATAGCTATTGAATGTATCATTCTTGTGGGATGGTTTCAAAAGAAATGGAATACATTTAGACCCTTATAAAAAACGAAAATTGAGGAGTCGCCCATAATTACATCTGTAATGAAGATATGTAGTACTCGTGGAATTTTTTGTATTACTGGTGATTTCTTATTAACTTCTTGAAATTTTCAAACCCACTAACCAAGATGATATGAAGGGCGTAAAACATTTCAAGACCACTGTATGTGGAGACTGCATTATGAAGTTAAAAAAGATTCTTACAACTACACTTGTATATACACATCCAAAAGAGGGAAAAGAATATAGAAAGAAATGATTCTTAAAATGATGGATTATGATGTATATTGATTCAAAATGATAAATTGATAGCCAGTGCCTCATGGAAACTGAATTATCATTAAAAAATACTGCATACATGAACTGTAGTTGGTGGGGTATTATCTGACCATAGAAAATATAGAGGAATTATCTTTATAGAGATAATTGTAAGATATATAGTGATCATAAGGTGATCAAATATACGTTCACATTGAAGGAGATTAATTAAAACCATAGAATATGGTTAAATCTAATCATGTATTATTAATTCACAATCCACTATCATCATAGTAAAAATAATAATGTTGAAGATTCTATAGGTATAAAGAATCTGAAAAAAAAAATTCATTGTTGATAATTGAGAATAACAAATTATTATTAGAAATGTATAAGATGGACATGGAAATCATAAATTATGGTACACCATCGATCCATTAAAAAATTATTTATCAACCATACCATATGATGATAATGATGTGTTCTCAAAAAAACGATGAAAAACATATGAAAATGGAAAAATATAAAAAATTGAAATCCTTATAGTTTAAAATTGGTGATAAAGGATTTCTAAAATTTGGGTTTTGACTATGTGTACCATAAAATATAGTTATAGTGAAATATATTTTGAATTATTAACATTACTCGGCCATCTTTATTCACTGAGGAGAACAAAGAATTTTTGGAATTTCCAAGAGCACTATTGGTGGGACAATATGCTGGTGGATATCATAGAATATAGATCAAAGTTACTATTTTGTCTACAAGTGATATAGAAAAATATAAAATTATAAGGTAATTATAAATCATTAACCATACCTACATATAATTGGGAAAATAAGTATGTACATTTCCTTTATTCTTTTGAAGAAATATTTATGAAATAATTCTATATGGGCTATTATGGACCATCTTATAAGGACTTCTTAATTTATTTCAATTCGAGAGGGCATCTCACCCAACCAACCTCTACCAATTTACATTAATGAGTTGGAGAGGCTACATAGAGTACCATTTTCAATTATATATGATCCTGATCATAAATTTACCACCATGATCTAGAAAAGTCGCAAATATTCTCTAAATACAAAGATATACATTAGTACATCTCATTGACCACAATCTGAAGGATAATCTGATCAGACTATATAGTAAATGGAACAAATGTTGAGATATTGATCAATGGAAATCAACAGAGGATTGGATAAACATATTACACTTGTTATTATATAAATCCCATTATGGTAAAATATTTCGAAGAACAGGATGTTCGGATGAAGTTCATGAACGCAAGCAGCTCAGACCAGAAATGGTAATGTAAAATGTGGAAAAGGTTATGAATATCTTGAATCATATATATGTTTTCATAATATGATATAAGATCTATAAATAATTTTGTTTATGGGATATATATTTTATGTATAATGATAAGGTATTCCTCAACACATCTTCTTGGAAGAGTATCATGAGATTTTGGAAGAAAATAAATCAAATTCCCATGTACATGCCCCCTTCTAGATTCGTCATCTTGTTAGTTTTATAGCCTGTAGAATATAAATTCCACCAACCATGTCTCTAAAATATAGTATATTATGGGAATACCTATTTAGTAAGTACTTAAATGATCCCTTACATGTATTTAATTCAGAGGTGCTATAGTTTGAAAATTAAATATCTTATGAGGATCATCTGGTAAAGATTTTGAACCATAGAGACATGGTCCAACATAGTAGCACGACTCACCTGGTCAAGATACTATAAATAAACCATAGATTGATGAAGTGGAATGGGAACCAGTGGTAGTAATGAAGGGGAAATAACATCACATGTTTTCTCTATAGTACGTAAAATGAAATTTCGAAGATGAAATTTTATAAGGGGGAAGAATGCAACGCCCCAAAATTTTATCAGTAGAATTTCTTTTTTTATATAATAAAACTAATATATCACATAGAGAACCCAATAAAAATTTATTTTCATAAATTATGAATGATATATTACCCATCAAATAAGTCAATAAAATTTCTTATTTTACAGGCATACAATCAATATAAAATAATATACTAATAATAATAATTGTAAAATATGGATTAAATAAATCCAATAGAATGACCACACTCATGAACAATGATATAAAAATAACCCATAATGTTAATAATATAATATTTAATTTGAAGAAAAAAAATATATAACATTGAGATATTTTAGAAGTGACTGAATAATGAATGAAATAAGTGGTATTTATAGACATTAAGGAACCTATACTATTGGAATAGTAACCAAACCCATGGAATATTAATCTAAATACATGAATTTTTGAGACATGGATGAATTAACCATGATATAATAACCCATTAGTTAGAAATAATGTAAACTATTTACTATAATTATTCATAGTAATCAAACCTATTTATATTCTTGAGAGACTATAAAAAACTAATGAATATAATAATAAAAAACCCCCGCTCTTCCATTAATAAATACTAACCCTCACCACCCTTCCCTTGAAGAAATATAATCATTTTATATTTTAAATATTCTAATAAATTCTATTCCCATGTCCCTTCCCCATTTCCTTGATATTATATTCTCAATAAAAAAACAAACCCATGTTCTTTAAGGATGTTCTCAAAGAGACGACATTCATGAGGTAAGAACCTCAATATTTTTCTTTTAATTTAATTTATTTTATTATCCTCTACTCACCTCCCATGTCTATAGAAGAATAAAAAATAGTGAATTATCTATATACTATAATTTTATTATTTTAATGGAATATCCATACTTAAATCTCATATTTTTATCTTTTATTCTAAAAACGAAATCATCGTCTATGATATGTCGGTTCACCACCATCATGGAAAAAATGAATTTTTTTTCCATTTACTACCTTAAAGTATCATCATAAAACTATTTTTATGGTTGAAATAGATTAAAATATATATATTTTGACTTCTTACATGTTGTAGAACTAAATAATAAACATAATACTAGATAAAATGATAGTGGTTATAGAGGGTCTGATAACCCGCCAAAAATAAACTAAATAATTATCATTATCATTTTGTCAAATGAACCATCATAATAATAAAAACAAAATAATATATCTGACCATTTAAACCTATTAATTTTCATTAATACCATATATTTTCACTTCTATATAATTATTCACATTTGAAAAACATCCCTAATTATGTAAAAATAAACTGACCATGAAACGATGAAAAAGAGTGTGCCCGAAATGACGAAATTAACCAATATAACTAATTGAAATGGTTATAAATGATAAAAAAAATTATAAAAAAAATAAACTATATATTGTTAAATTAATTTATTAATTATGCGATTTGATTTTCTTTTCCATGAAATTATGTGAAATTTAATAATGCATTCAGACATAAGGTAAAGGATTTATTCAAACCTAAATTTATTCATTTGGATTATATTTTCTCCCTGTTTTCCAAAATTAATTTGTTCATTATTCATAGATAATTCTAAAAAATTATGTTTTTATGTTAAAAATTAGTTTAAATTTCTCAAATCATCCTAATTTTTTAGGTAAATGCATTTTTTAAAGGCTTGCCTTCTCAATTACTCTTTATAAGAATACCTGATTAAATGGAACATCAAATTTTTTGAACCATTTTCATATAAAATCCATTAACTATTTTAATATTCACATTTTATTCTAAAATCTACAATTTTATCATGAAAACTGTTTTAGTACTTTTTTGTTTTTAAAAAATAGGTTGGCATTTTTTCTCTTTAGATATTCATTTACAAATTCCTTGAAACCACATTAAATTGGCTCATTTCTGACATTTCTTAAAAACTATTTTTCATGTATTAATATAATTTGGACATCATTATTAATGATCTATTAGTAATTTTATTTTATTATTTTCTAGAATTGATTTAATCCTATCATTTTTTGGACTCTATTTTGATACCCCCTATTGGTTATTCCTTATAACCTGATTATGGTTTTCATTTCATTCAATGGGAAACCATTTTTATTATTCCTTTTGTTGGATTATTTATGTGGAAAAAATATTTATGAAAATGTTATTATTGGTTTTCCTTGATAGAAATATAATTCATTTGGTAATTTTTAGTATCTTGAGATGTTATATATGGGATTAGAGAGTGAACCTTATCCATTATGGGAATTTTTATACCCTGTGATACAGTCTTGGAAGATATGTTTGACTCATGATTATGTCTTGCTTTTTGTTTCATCAATATTTTTATATTTCCACAATCATAATATTAAATTTTCTATATGATATTTACAAACATATTTATTAAGGTTTAACACCTTTTATGTTATTATGTTAGGCCTTATAACTCACGTTCAATTAAATTTTCCCTGATTATTACCTTATTAGTCATTTTTGTTGATCCCTTTTTTCTTTGTATTTACCAGGTTTTCCAATGTAGTTATATGAGTTAAAAGTGTTTTAGGACGTCATAACATAGATTATATAAAAGTTTTTATTATTTTTTGTTTTAGGTTTTCTAATCATATACCCAGACATCCAAAGACACTAGACTACCTGATACTTTGTCTATATTATATTCAATATCATGTAATGTCCTCTAAAAAATTATTGGTTCACTATAATAAATATATAATTTTTTCCACTATATATATTA
The DNA here is from genome assembly GCA_963277665.1 of Viscum album. Classification (NCBI taxonomy): domain Eukaryota; kingdom Viridiplantae; phylum Streptophyta; class Magnoliopsida; order Santalales; family Viscaceae; genus Viscum; species Viscum album. Next base: position 159,352,893 of record OY728138.1, read on the forward strand.
TTTAACTATGATCTATGTAAAGTTTCTTAAATTACTGAAATAAAATATACCTAATGATAATGTAATTATCGTGATAAATAGTGGTTTTAATAAATAATTGTTAATAAATGTGTCATAAAATACTATAATTAAATATTATGTGGTATGAAAAATATGATTATGGTTCAATAATAAATTTTAAATAAACTGTATTTATTATACAGGATGCTCAGATGCATTCAATTGAATTTGAACATTGGGTAATGGTTTCTCATCTAGATTTTACATTCATGTGTCATCAACCCTATTGACCTCTTATCTATTTTATGCGGTGTATATAATTCCACCTGATATAATATATAGTATGGATAAATTTATAATCCTAGAATTTAATTTATCATTATAAACTATTTCATTAAAGGGGCTAACGACTCAAAAGATTGCAATGTGGTAAGTGTTTATTTTAAAATTTCATCATTTATCTTGATTTTAATGATTACATTTATAGTAATGAAATATATTGACAAATCACTCATGAAACACATGAAAAATATTCACCTATTTTTATTAATGATTTTTTAATGTATATCTCAATTTTCTTCTCTTTGGTAAATAAATTTATTGGTAAAATTATTTCAAGAAAATAATCATTTAATTCTCTTTTTTCAGTCAAAAATACTTTTCTCTTCAATACTCTTGAATTATGAAAATAATTTATTTTATTATAATCACTAATTTTTTTTAAATACATTTTAACCTGTGATCGTATTTTTTTAAAAAATAAATAAAACTTCAATTTCATTTTCTGAACAAGGTAATTTTTTACTTTAAAAATGATAACAGAAACATTATTTTAACATAACTGGAATTTACATACATTCCTACCATAATAACCAATTATTGAAATTAATAATACTTTATATTTTTAAAGGTTTTTTTCCATGTAATATTTATTTCAAAATATTTAGTAAAATTATAGTTTTTAAAAGTGATTGAAAAAGTTACAATTATATTTTCTATATCAATTTTTTATTAGAATTTATTTTATTTTTATCTACCAACAACTGAAACCATTATTTAACTTAATATTCAATGGAATATGATTTGATGATTCCGTCATTACTATTTATCTTTATGGTTTCTGGTTTGACAGTTGATAAACTATGCTACTACCATTCTCTATATAACTATAAATGGTTCATGATAATTGTTATGGATTGGTGAATGTATCGAAAATCCTTTGAAAGTTTTCAATATTATGTTTATGTTGATTATGTTGAAATAATTATATATGTGGAATTAATTGGAAACATTAACTGAAGGGTGGGGCCAAAATTATATATTAAATTAATCAATTAGTCTCCTAATACAAACTATCTTGGTATTTTAACCATGTCCTTACCCATTTTTAAATGATGTCTTGGCACAATGTCATGCCATTATGGTAGTGAGGTCTGAAATTATGAATTCCATCATTATGAAATCATTAATTCATGTCCTAGTAATTATTCTATTTGTTACAATATCTATTGACATGTTTCAATCCCATTTTATTTTTTGTTTGGAATTATTTGATTGTTATTTATTTATAATATATTATACATAATTAGTTGATTAAGTGGAATATTTCTAAATTACTTACCTTAACATTTTCCCAGTCTTATTAATGATTACATTCAATTTTTATAAAACTTATTGAGTTACTATGATCACCCCCATAAATTTTTTTATTTTCTATATGATACCATTAAGTGGTGTTACATTGATATGAAGTGACATGAATAGGGGAATCCAGGTGTTTTCAAATAAAATACATTTTTATTTTTAATGGTTTGAAATGTTTCTGAAACTGAGGTATGTATATAGTTTTCAAATTCTAGTAAAAAATTCATTACTTTTTGATGTAATTCATTGTATCTAGTGCTACCTTAATAAAGTCACCATTGCCTCAAGGCTACTGGGATCACGGTATTTATAGTTATTATTAGAGGATGTTTCAGATAAACCTTGGGAACTAGATTTTTTAAATCATATTTTATATAATATAACATTATGATTACTTTTCTAAAATGTCTAAGTATAGGATAATATCCTAATTCTTTATTAAGGTATTTATTATATGGTTTTAATCAAAATACATCCCTGTTTGAATAATTAAAGTGGAAATGTTTCTGAAATATACATACCGAGGGTTAATAAATCTGAAAAAAGAATATAGGGATTGAATCCAGTATTACACAATACAAGATGATGAAACCTTAATATAAACATGGTTTGATACTCATAGGTTATATGTGTGGATTTACTAGAATTTTATATTAAAACCGTTATAAGGGAATTTTAAATCATTTTATGATTTTAAATCAATCCTAGAGAAACCTTGTTTATGATTATGAGATTAGCCATGTGGAAAATTTCATATTTATGTTAATTATTTCACTAGTTTTGGGATTATATATTATATTTCATAATGATATGATTGAGTAAAACATATTCCATTTTTTAATCAGAACCTATCCGATGAAATGGAAATTTTTTAAAATCACATTACTCATAAAGGTATTTAACTCATAGTAAAGATAATAAGGGTATAGTTGGATCTATTGATAGAAAATAAAAAATTATAACCATATTAGGGAAGCAAACTCTGGTTATTAGAAATAGAATTTCATAAATGGATCATCCTCATTATATTCCCCAATTTGTAATAATGTTAGATAACATTATGCATCTAAAGCACTATCATTTAATGGTACTAAAAATCTACACATATTCAAGAAATAGATAAGTTCCATATAGATTAAATTTCTCACATTGGGAAGTGGTGAAAGGAAGGATATTTTGATGTAATTTTATCATCTCTCGGGATATGAAGAATAATGGTTGTCAGTGAATAAAATCAAAAAGTATGAATAAAAAATAGAAATCATGGATTGGAGATATTTTATGTAACCAATCATAGAAATGAATTTTCGTCGCTAACAACTAGAAGATAAGGAGATACAATTAATGAGTATAAGGAATAAATATGATGAAAATGTTGGTATATATGAATCATAATATATAAGTTTATAATGTCATTATATAAAATATGTATGTAATTCAAAGATTAAAATTTATCATTTATTTGAAGGGTTAAATCCAATCCTTTGATAGTCTCTAGATTATCACAAATTCACATCATATGAGGGAATAATATCATGTTCTATTAAGAGGGATAACTAATTCCCCATGTCTAGTGGATTTTATTTAATGAAATAGATGAAGATTAAAACGGATGAAAATATGGATAATGTGAACAAGGGAATGATGGATTTTTTTTCCAATGTGATTATTTTGGAAAGAAACATCCTGGTATTATATTAAAGTGAATGTGATTTTTATACCTGGGTAAGTCAATAAGACATTATTTTTGTTATTTAATGGGAAATAAATAATTTTTCAATATTATGTTCATCAACTATCTGTAAATTATTGTAGACAAAAATTAATTCCCTCTGATTGAAGAGAATATTACTCATAAGAAATTTATAGGTCATGTCCAACCATATTCTATTTATAAATCCATTGTAGAATTCTTAGATTTTATGTTTAGTTGGAATCTCAAATTATTTTTTATAATAAATTTATCATTTAAATTATAATAACAATAATCATGATATTTTTTAGGATTGTTATATTGTATTTTTTATAAATATTGAATCATTTGTTGAATGGTACAATGAAAAGTGATTCAGTACCAAGTTGTTATATTTGGGAAAAAATAGTGAGGGAAGATAATACATGTTTTTATGTCTATATTTATATAATAATGATAAATAGATATTTATTTTTTAGTATTGGAGACCTTTATATTGGTCAGTGATTTTATGGTTTATCTTATGTTTATCAGAGTTTATAGTGAGCTTATATTTATGGAATACATTTCATAACCTATGATTTTATTCATGTAATAATTAATATTATCATTTAGTACTTATTGTGATAAATGTATTCAAATATTTTTTTTATGTAAAATCGAGATATACTTTATGGTTTTTGGGGAAATTCAATTTTTTTTATTTTTGAAATTTCATGAACTTACTTTTAAATTTTAGTAAATTAAATTTTCCGAGGAATATTTTCAATAAGTATTATGTATAAATATTAATTATGTAGATTAAATTGATATTTGGTAGTTTCTAATGATATATTAGAAATTAATTAATCATTTCACAACTCCTGATACACATTTTGGTATTAAATCATAACAATAGATAGGTGGGAAGACATGACATTATTTTAGGACTCAAATGATTTTTTAGATGAAAATTTTAGTGCATCAGGTATTGAACCTCATTGTAAAAATTAATATCATGAAGTAATTTATTAATTGGACATTTATCAAACTAATCAAAATTATTAATGTAAATTTACCATGTGATTATATTTCCTTATGTTTATATTTTAGATGGTAATGTAATTCCTCAACACTAGGAAAAGGATATTGGAACAAAAAATGTTATCCTTGGTTATTCATTTCTAATGAAACTATTTCTCTTTAATTAGTCACATATTTGCGACATTTTTATTATTAAATTTTCTAAAATATTCAATTCAATATAATCAATGATCTCTTTCACTATCCATATTTATTTACACTTTTCTTCAATGTCCATATTTTAATTTCCTTGTAATATTTTCTTACATGGAAACCCTGTTATGATTTATTATAGATGTTCATAATACTTTCATGTATCTTATATAAATAGAAATTTTTGATAACCCTGATGTTGATATGGGGTTTTAAAAATGGATGGACTGGTGTTAACAGTTAAATAATTAAAATTGTTCAATTTATTTAAGTGGGTAGAATGTAACATCCCTTGATTTTAAAATAGGAATATCATGTTCAGTTTCATATATGACACATGACACCTATATTAGATTATAATATTAAACACTGAAAAAATATTTTATATTTATTCTAAATGTAATTAATTCTCTCTAATTCCTTATGTTGAACGTAAAACTAGGATTAAACAGAGGATGACAAACTACTAAAATATTATTAATTAAACATGACCATTATAACCTACCCATTAGGTTCGTGGTTGTGAATATGGCTCACTAAAATATAAAATATATATGTTTTTAATACGATTTACATAAATTAATATATATATAGATTTATTATAATAATATATTAATCATTTAAAATAATATGAATGATTCACTAAAAATAGTATTTTTAAAAGCCGGTTTCGTTTCACTTCATTAAAATACATTAAAATAATTTTTTTACCATTTTTAGAAAATGTATTTTAACTATGAAAAAAAATAAAGTCGTAATGGCATAATTTCCTTGGAATTTATTATTGACAATTTTCTAAAAATCCATTTTTTAATATTAAAAAATATTTATTTTTTCTAATAAATGAATTTTAATTTATATTATTTAAATTGTTAAATTATAGTTGAAATTTTTTTTGAAGTAAAATTAATAAAATTTTGTCAATATATTTTCAAATTTTAGTAATTTATATCAATTTTATATTGAATCATGATGTAATAAAATTTTAATATTTCGATGTTTTTATTTTGGAAAATAATTTTCTAATGAATCTATGTATTTAATTTTAAATTTATTTTTTCCAATATTGTGAATTGAATTTTTTAAAATGGATTCCATATTTTGAGAAAAAATATTTTATAATATATAATATGATCAACCTATTTTTTTACAATAATGAATATTAAAAAAATAATTACAAATTACTGTGGTTAAAGTGGAAACAAGATTATCAGGTTATTAAACTAATAAGATAAGTGATTAAATTATTTAGAATCTTATGAACATGAATATTATTGGAATATTTCTACCAATTTTTTTTAATTACATTTTTTTATCCTTTTAGACTGCTAAAAACAAGGGTACAAATTATTCTTTTTAAAAGATAAATGTGTGTCATCACCCCAACTTATAAATTGGGACCCCTCCTGTCCCCTCCTCATACATAGAAAATAATTTAGATAAGAAAATACCCACAATAAAAATTATTATGATCCCCATAAAACATCTAATAATTATTTATTCATCATAAATCCATCATATAAAGGATTTTAGTGAAAACCTAATGAATATTTCTGAAGAAGTGGTGGTGTTCTTACATGATTTTTTTAAATTTTTACTTAAAAATACTAAATAAATAAATCCGTATTAAATAATATCAAAATTATCTACTCTATTCACAGATGTTATTATGATTATTTTATGATCAATATCTGTACCCTCTTCTATAATTGGAAAAAAGAATCGTCTATCATGGGTAAGGTAGACTATGGCCTTAAGAAATGATGTAATTCATTTTACATCACCACCATTTAAGGGTATATATTTATAATTATTTATTTATATTATTTATTAAATTATTATTCTTTTTTAATTAATATATTACAAATTCCTTCTTAATTTATATTCTGTGCGGAGATTTTATAACATCCCTCGAGTGTGCGGTGGACTATAGTCTGGCAAAGCAATGTGGTTTGTTCTTCTTTTATGCATTACATGGACGGTAGTAGGGATAAATTTAATGAATTTATGAGATATCTATGGCCTAGAAAATAAATATTAAAATATATTGTCATATATAACTTGTTTACTTTCTAATCTATTCCAAAATAATAAGGTTTATCGTGTCAAAATATGGATTTCTGCCTCTACATATCATTATGAAATATTGTTAATTTAATTTTTACATGTATGGTAATAAAGATTTATTTTATTAACATAAAATATACATATAAAAAAATAATCAATCATCAAAAATTAAATAATTATATTTTCCTTTTTTCTATCCTTTGAGAAAATGGAAACAGTCTTGATGTATATGTATAACATATCATCTCCATGAAATGTATAATTGATTTTTTATCATTAACCTTTATGGATTATAAAAAATTAATATATAATATTATATATTATATATATATATATATCATGTTTTAATGTTTTATTATTATTTATCCACGATCAATGTATAATGGTAGATATCACCAAACCAAATCGTACATGAAAAATGATGTAGATATCACTCAAAAAAATTGATGTTAGCAATGAGTTGTTTATAAACATGTCATAAAATACTGTAAATATGTTTAAAATGTTTTTAAATATACTATTAATTATTATTTAATATAATTATAACAAACCTATGATTTTTAATATTATTTTAGGACACATAATAAATAAGTCATCCCTAGGATTAGGGTTTCTAGTCTCACTTTTAAATTGATAAGACTTAATCAATATTCACCAATTATCCCTTTTTTGGTATATAGCTCCTTTAGTTATGTTATAAAAATAATAAATTTATTTTATTTGTTTTATGTGTTTCCATGGATTTCATACTTTCATGGGTATTAATATTCCATATTTTCTAAAGTGGTAAGGGTTTATTATATAGTCTGACCATATATCAAGATTTTATATGATAAAATTTATGATGATAAAATCATGTAATATATCATTCAAGAAACTAATGACTTTTATTACCACATAGTTATTCATGAAATGTCCTGGTAATATTACAATTTTCCACTCTTTTTACTTTAAATGAATTAAAAATATTATTTTATAAAATCCATCTTTAATTATTTTTTCAAATGATAGAATTTTTTTTTCGATGGCCATGTTTAATTAAAATGTTTTTAAAATGTTTTTTACAACATAAAAATTATTTATTAACGTCATTTTTACAAATTATTCTATTTTATAACAATATTTTTTGAAATTAATCATTCATTACTGTTTTAAATAAGTTAATTTTGATGTTTTGTTAAAATTATGAAAGGAATCATTATATAAAAATATAAATAATGTTTGGAATTTCCCTACTTCATGAAAAATCATTTATTTTATGACTCCTTTAAATGTTTATAATGTTATTTTTAATGATGTTTTCCCTATAATTTTCTAAAAAAATTTATTATAAATAATTGATTTTTAAATTGAAAATTGTATTTTTCTAATTAAATTTTTATTGATATTTTATGGTATTTCAATTGATTAATGGACACAACCCTTATTTTTTAACTTCTCCACTATGAATATGTTATAATTATACCATCCTTATAATTTCTCTATATGGGTTATGAAAATATCGACCTGGGATATACTATTTAGATATCATTTCCCTTATTAATCTGAAGGGTACCTGATAATGCGTATTTATTAAAAAACATATTATCATTTATAATGACAGTTTTTAATATGAGTGTTTATGTTTATTCAGATTCACCACTTTCATATGATAAATTAATGAGAATATTTAATTGACAAGATGGGACTGTTATGGCCCTTTAATGTGAGGGAAGGTTTCATAAGTAAAAAATCATGGGTTTCTAGTTTAGGCCTTACCCATTTATTAACAATTTCATGGAATGAGTCATTGATGGTATGGTTATGATTTCCAACACTTTTCATTCCATCTTTATGAAATCATTTATAGATGTCCTTCTAATTATTTGATTAGAAAGTGTAACACCCAAAATTATTACAATATTTTCCATTTAGAATGACTTGGATTTTATTGATAGATTATTTTATATGGAACTCCATCTTAATCATATTCTATACAAAAAAATTGAGTTATCTTGCGGGACAGGCAAGATCGAATTTCGAAAATATTTAATAGTGTCACTATTTTAAAACAAAACTTTTAACCTTTCATTATGTTTTTTTAAAAAATAAACATTATTTTTATATTTTTTACAAAATTATTAACTTATGGTGAATTTTATATATTTTTCTGATATTTTTCTCTTTTCGAATAATAGAGAACAATATAGTAGTTTAGTTGGAAAATTCATTTTATTTTGAATAATTATGAATGAATATTTATAGTTAGTATTTATTTTAACGTAAAAATAGATCAACTATACACCTATTAATCTAATTTAATATGAATCATTTTTAAATTGAATTTAGTTACAAAAACATAATGGATGTTTGAACATTTTCACTTCAAAACTCTTCTATATCACAATATATGCAGGATTAGCATTAAATTAAAATTTTACCCTTCTATGATTTGAATTCAGAAAAACTAATATAAATAGTTGTAACATTTATAATATCCATAGTCTAATAACATAAAATTAGTTGTTGACAAAAAATAATTATGAAAATAATTAATATTAACTACAATGATTAAGGTAAAAATTAGTTTAATTATATGTAAAAGTTTAATAATAAGGGGAAAATGACCTAGAAATTTTCCTAAAGGCCATTGGATTTGAATATTTTTACCATAAACCCCCTTGGGTATTGATTTTATGAGTTATTGGGATAAATTATCAAAACATTGACCCATATAACAATTTAAATAATAAATTGAATAAATGTACCTTTTTTGCTTATAATTCATCTACCGATTTGGAGTAGAGAATAAGATACATATTTTTTGGTTATAATCATTTATTGTAATGTTAATTTCCCTTAACATTATAATCTATCATTAAATTTTACAGATTATATTATTATATTAAACTCATAAGAAACTCCAATGAAATGATTTTTCAAAAAAATTATCTAATTTAATGATTTTAAAAATATTAAATTTGAAAAAAATTACAAAAAATATTATGGCCCCTTATTTTTTTTTAATATATAATTTTACATTTTTATAAAAATATTATCATTCATTTTTATTATTTTCATGATATTTTTAAATTTAAATTAATCAAATGATGTAATTATTAAAATTAATGCAATTTTATACTAATTATTATTTTCTTAAATGATTTAAAATTTAATAAAAATATTATTTTATTATAATTTATTTGAAAATGTGCATAAATATAATATATGTTATATTTATGGAAAAAATTTTCATTTAAAATGAGCATATTAACCCCTAACTATTGAATACATTGTTTGCACGGTTCGGGTTAAAGTAGTGTTTTTGCGTGTTACATGATCTTATGTTAAAATTAATTTCCTATAAAAAAAAATTGTTTTTATTTTTTAAATTTGATATAAACATTATGAGGTAGTCTTTATATATTTTCTAATAAATAAAAAATTAATTTATTCTTAATGGTAATATGACAAACGCTATAAAATTAGATACCTTAATAAAAAACAGTATGGTAAAATTGGGGAATCATAGATGTTAAAAAAACAATGAAATGAAATTATTTTTTTGAGGGAATTTTTTGTGACAATAAGTAATCCTTAATAAACTATTTCTCTATTTTTTCTCATGAGTTAAGGGAGACCTTCCCATTGTATTTACCTTTTTATATTTTCAAAAATTCTTATCCCCTCTACTATAAAAAAGAATTCATTCCCCCACATCATCACACCTACCAAGCCATATTGGCTCATCCAAACCCTATAAAAAATATCCCAATATCCCTACCTCAACTACGAATCCTATTTTTAGCCTAAAATTATTCCAAGTAATTCCTTTGTTGAAAACCAAAAAGAGTTACCAGAATGTGAGGTAACGTTCTTCAAAGATCACTTTTGTTTTATTTATTTATCATACGATTAAATTCTTATTTTAAAATTATTATATAATATATTATCTATTATTAATAAACATATATAATGTTATGATATGTTTTCAACCTACAACTACACTAGTATCCATCAAATTGGTAAAGAAATTGTTATTCGTGTGTACGGTTGACTACCACCTCATAAAACAATATTGTCTTTTTTTCCCTTATCACATCACATGGTATCAAATTATGATAGAGAAAAAAAATTTATATGACATATATTATATTTATGTTTTATTAATAATTATTTTTTTTATATAATACATACCTTCATGATTTACATTTTTTAAAATTTGATAACATTGTTTGTAGATATGTGGACTACGACCTCCTCAAAGCGATGTGATACGCTCAAAAATTACATGGATTATATTAATGATGATTTTAACTAAAAATATTTCACATAAATAAATTAGTATTGTATTAATGAAATAATTAACCTAATGTAAATATAATACATCTCATTCTTTTTTACTATTTACAAATAGTAAAAATTGTATAACGTCGTTCATAGACGTGTGGACTACCGCCTCCTCGACGTGATGGGATTCCATTTACATCCCCATAATTATATATATATATTCTTATATGATTAAAGAAAATTTTATTTAGGATATAAATATCATTGTTAGAAGTCGAAATGTACATTCCTTCTTTCTATAATGATCATTAAAAAATGGGAACATTACTCATGAGTACGTATGACCTACTCTCTCCATGATTGTGATGTTGGTTCATTTTTCATAACCATCATTCGTTATTGGGTTTAAAAGTATAATTTGAATAAAATTATTATAATTATTTCTCTATTATTATTAAATATATGTTTATATAATGACCCCTTGGGCCTTTGTTGACCTACCAACATCGTTTTTAAAAGATGAACATAATCTTTTCAAAACACCAGACATACAACTAATTGTTTAATGAGTTTTTCGAAATATTATAATATGTAATGAAATACTAATAAAAAATGGGAAATAGTTTCTCAATAATGTGAATAGTTAAAATATTTTTATTATATAGTAATATAAATACACTCTATACAAGTCTGACTGCAGGTAAAGAATTCTTATATCTCTATTTATTTAGTGAGTCATTCCCCATTTTCACCACTTATTTATTCTATGAGGTGTATATTATTAACCTTATAATGAAATTTAATGATTATAGAATATTTCATGGTTTTATAGGATTCAATTTTAAGTATCTAAAAAAGGGATTTTATTTGAAAATATCAAAGTGGAAAAAAAATTCATTGAAATCTCGCATTGTTTTGGGATTGCTAGCTTTATCTTCAAAAAATCAAATTCTTAAAATTATTTTTCATTAGAAATTATATTTCATTTAACATACCAATTATTGTGTGATGGATATAGTTATTTCCTAAATTATATATGAATTTTATATACGATTTCCACTTTTAAGGTTTTTTGATTTTTGTGAAAATGTTTATAAATCTATATCCATTACATATAACAGATATTTGATATGCCACATTATTTGATATTTTTTTCAATATATGAGGAAATTTTTAGAATAATGTATACGGGTTTTGGATAAGTTAATTCAGTGCCCTCGTTTTATAAATTTTCTCATGGGATTAAAATGGTTGGTGACAAACCCTTGAGGTTAGTTTCCAATCAATTTTAAATTATTAGTATTATAGATCTTACAAAGAATTAGAAAAGTTTTTGACAATAGACATAAATTTTTTTGAGGATATAACTTTTTTATAATTACCTTGAGGATAGATCATGATAGTGCATATATAAAAAATTGTTCTTTTCATCATCATAATTATTCCATGTGATTATTTGATTAGTTAAAATATATATGGTCATGGTTAAACTCATGTTATTGTTTATATGGAATTATTTGATAATTTATTATTATTCACATATTGTTTATTCATTATTATTTTATGACAGCTACCTCCAAAGTTTACCATTAATTAGAATTTTATCCCATCCTCATTTTTTTTACATTCCCCAAGGTGTAATGTTGAATTATTAGAATGAGTTACAAGGATGCTTATCATTTTATTCTATTATATATTATGTTTTATAATACCAAATTAAAATGAGTTCCATGTATTAATCAGGTCTTCCAAAAATGATACCCCGATTATCCCCATGAGATATGATTTTTTATAATCATTACTATATAACAAGGCAAGTAACCATCATCAGGATTTTTGGGTCAGAGCATTATTGGTAGTATCAGTGGAATTATAGTAGAATCCTAGGATACTAGACTTAGGAAAAAATGAATTAAAGAACATAATAATATGATAAACATTAACGATGACTGAAGAAAAATATCTCAAAAAACCCTGAATATCATTATGATATTAGGTATGCATAAAATTTTAAATTTATCTTAATTATTTCATTATTTTAGGGATTTTACAATGAAAAATAAAATTTATTCTATGTCATCATATTCAAATTGTGCCTAGTAGATGGAATGTGAACCTCACTGTTGCACATTATCCAATTAGTAAGAATGGTCATTTATTTTATGGTCTTAAGACAATCATTCGATTGAAACTACTCTCCCATGAATTCTCATCATATTATGACGTAGTATCATGTGATAACATGACATAGAAGGAATTATATATGTATTAATTTATTATAGGGAAGAGTGGAAACAAGAGGAAAGATGGGAAAAATAAGTATAAATGGACTATGTGAAAGAGTTATTTTATCGCATGTAATAATTATGGAAATTATCACTTTGTTACATACATAAAAATAATGAGATTTTTCTATAAGTTGGGTTGGAAGGGACACTATGATTGTGATTTCAAGGATAAGAAAAATGTTTCCAATGAAAAATGCACAAACTACGAGGATATTGGACACTATGAAAATCAATGTCTCAAGTATCCAAATAATAAATCCCAAAATATGGTAATGGATCATGGTAAATATTTTTCAAGTAACATAAATGAGGATGAATGATAAGTATTACTATAATTAGAATAATAAACGTAGTTATTTGAGTAAGGTACCAGTCATGGGAATTATAAAATATATATGGATTTTACTACAGTACTATTTCATTGGTAATTTAATATCTTTTGTTGAATGTTGCCTAGAAAATTTATATATTAGAAAGTTAAAATAATTTGAAAACACATGGTTTAGGGAATGATATCCTTTAATATGTTTAGGATATTGTGAAAATGATACATGGATAATGATAATATTAATATGGATATAGTAGTTATTAAACACTTCCTTGGAACATATTCTAATGTTTTGGATCATAATATATGGAAGGGTCAAAAGGATATCTATTTATGAAGGGGATTATATTTATTTTTGGATGTTTTTTTATTGATTGTTGTATTACTTCACCCTATGATGCAACCTTCACAAAGGGATGAAGAATAAATAGTTCATGGAATAACTAATAGTTGTGAGTAGGCCTATGAAATTGGAACGTATCATATAATTGTATTTCCATAGAGTATTATAGAGTAAAATAATTCATCTACTATAAGAAAAGTGTATTAACTATTTCCCCCTATTATGATCAATTATTATGATGTGAATGAATTTTATTTACACCTCTCATTTATGGATTTGTTTTTCGACAACATTATTATGAAAATGTTCTCTATCACTCTCCATCAAAACCTGATAGTAATATATTTTATTCCATGTACATGTATTAATAATGATCTCCTATTCTAATGAAATTTTCTTTTGAGCCCTTCCTATTTTACATTCTTCTTATTAAAAAGATGTGTTATTAACCATAATTATTATGTTGGTTTTTCAACAATAGAATATCCAAATATCAATACCTCAATTACCAAGATAAATTTTATATTTGGTGGACGTAAAGTTTTTTTGATGGCATAGAATGTAACATGACATGACTTTAAAATATTTTACATTTTGAAAAAATTTAATTTTGATTCTATCATTCCTTATACACAACACCATGATATGATTTTGTTAGTCACAAGACTATGTTAACTTGGATTACATAATAGACTTAGTTTTATCACCTTTAATGGAACCCCTATTTGAAAAAAAAATTAACACGTTCATAAATATTATTTGTAAAAAATGAATTATTTGAATTTGTAATATAAAAATACATAATAGTGACTTTTTGGGTATTAATCTGAGAAGTTTAATTTTTTGATGAATAATGAATTATTCTGCATTTTATTTAAAAATTTCCTTCTCATTTAAATAATTTTTAACATTAAATATATTTTAATTTTTCTATAAAGTTATAGTATATTAATTATGATTTTATTATTAATATTTAATTCATTAGAATAATTTTTATTTTTAAATTTAATATAAAAATATCATGACATTTAGAATATCATTACCTTTTTACCCCTCTTTCTCGCCACATCACCGAGTTTAGTATTCAATTTAATTTTTCCCGTTCATAAAATTTAATTTTAAAAAATGTACATAAATAGTTTTAAAATGTTGAATATTTATACAATAATAATATCAACTTTTTTATCAAATTGAAAATTAAAAAAATTAAAATAAATTTTGTGATTAAGTTAAAATTTAGTTTACTTACTGGTTAAACATTAATCTGTTGGGTTTTGTTTTTATGTAGTTTTAAATTGTCTACATGATACATCTAGAAACAAATTATATTTGTTTATAACCACAGAAATAAACATTCGTATGGATAGATATTGACACTCATTATCATAATGATGGATCATTATATTTCATACATCAAAACATTATTCATTCAATCATAATTATTATTCCACGTGATTATTTTATAAGTTAGAATATAATTGGTGAAGTTTCAAACAATTGATATTTTTTATAAGAAATTATTTATTCATATTTTCTTATTTTAATATTTCTTATTCATTATTAATTCATGATATATTTTTATATCCCTTGCCTATATTAACCACTTAAGCTCCCCCTTGTTCTGTTTCATTTCCCTAGGGTATGAAGATGAATTCTTATTATGGGTTTCAAGGATTGTAAGAATTTTTTTTTTGTTATGTGTCGTGTTTTTTATTCCCAATGTAAAATGGGTCTTTTGTATGAAGTATAGATTTCCAGAATGTATAAACCGATCATTACTATAGGACTTTATTATTTATAATCATTCTAATATAATTATGTAAGGAACCAGATATAGGCTTTGTGGTTGGGGAGTTATAGTGAGAATATCCAAGGAATTATTTCAAGCACATCTGAATATGTATATATAATTAGTTGATCATAATTTATTAATATCATATTATTCTTAAGAAATTTATTGTGTGGAATGTGTTTTAGTTATTTACCTCGAAATATATATTATTCCTTACATTTTCATTATTTCATTCATCGTAGGCATAGACATATCGATTAACTAATCTCACCCATTTCATAAGTTTTATTTTCCATAGGATAACTAGAAGTGTTTTTTGATTTCTATATAGTGATATGATATGGTGAATAAAATAATTATATAAGAAAATAAATTTTTTGCAACAACTCAAATTTTCCAATTATTTTTTGGATATTGTATTCATTATTTTCGAGACAAGGGGTTTACACGAGGTGTGATGATGAGCAATGGTGTTCCCCAAATAATTTATTGAAATATATTAATCATGTTAAATCCATAAGCATATAGTTTTCCTAAAATAGTGGAATATCATCTTCATAGATACCCAAATCTTAAATATGTTCGCATTGCTGTGTTCAGGGCATTGGTTTTACCCTTGGAATGTCATAATAATTGCCATGAAATTATGAAATAAATCATCCCAGGTGTAAAACGAAGAAAAACAATTATCTATGTAATTATTTGGAATTATGTAATGACCTAATACAATATCTTTTTAAAAATATATATGCTATATTTTTAGGGTTACCACATAAAACTTCAAAACATAGAGAACCATTATAGAGTGTGGAGGATATTTTTATTAGAGGATAATAGACATATCGAGGATTGTCGATCACCATGTAATGGAATTTAAAGATATCACCAATGAAGATGAAAAAATATCATTCTTCCTCAGTAATCCTTCCAAATATATATAGGATAATAGTTTTCATTTTATCTCTATTTATGATTCATATTATAAATTTGAATAAATCATCTAATATATTAATTCATGGATTTTATGTAATTATAGGTATGTGATAGTTTTCAGTTGATATTGTTAACTTCAATATAATTATTTATTTATAACTTCTTTTATTGTTTAATTGAAATTAATCGAGGGAAACATGAACATTAGAGGAGTTTCATTGATCACCATTGTTCTTTATTATTTCAATTTCTCCTTTTTGTCATTAACTAATGGAGGTTATTTTGTCTAGTGGTTCGAGTGATATACAGAAGAATAAAACATGTGAAATAATTTCTTGTGAAAACAATTTCATATCGTAGATCTGAAGTCAGTATAGAATGGTGATCATGCAACAATGGACACAATTAGCATATTAGGAATGGATCAGGAATGCATGGGTATAGTTCATGGAAACATTATGACAATAGAAATTTAGGAAAATTCTATGACAAATGAGGATGTCAAAAATAATTTCTATTTTAATGAGAATCCTTGTTTTACCTTGATCCACAATCTATGGGAGTTATTTATAGTGGATATAAAGGAATGAAGGGATGATACATGATAAAAATCAGGATTATGGAAATACTTAATTCACAAGGTTTGTATTTTGGTAACACACATCATTGTGGATACTCATAGTGGAATCTAGTATTTTTTGAATTCATGTATCACATGGACTGTGACGTTGTCATACAATATGTGACACTTCCTGGTGTGTTCATGTGTACTTCAAAGGATACACAGACTCAACCAGAAGTTCATGGGCATGATCATGTCGTGTACCCCCACATTTACATGACCAGGCCATGTGAACATGGTCATGTTCATTTAAATGGAAATTAAAATAATTACACATCCATGGGATTGTTGTGTACATCAATAAGAACATGACGGAATTCATTTTACATAGGTAGAACCAGTTTTCTAAGAGACATTTCATATACTTTTAATACATTGTGTGTACTCCTTCAAAGTTGTCTTGGAGAACATATTCCCTTTATCTAAGAAAATTTTGGTTAGAGTGTGTTCCCTATATCCATTATGAATGACTTAATATGTAATAACAATGTACACAAAGGATAGTGACCCATTTAGGGATACTCATTGGATTGTGTTGTCGTAATCCTTCTGTGAGGCCTAGGGAGATATCTGATATAATATTTTGTACCTAGGTAGAGTTCATGGTATCTTTGCTAATAACAATTTTCATCTACTGATACAATACATTGCAGCATAATCCAGATTCATTTTTTGTATACTATGAGTCCTTGTGTCTTGTAACGCCATGAAAAAATAATGTTGGGCCATGGCACTAGATAGCTTATAAGACACACAACATTTAGAATGTGACGGAATATAATATCTTTAGAATTTACAATTTATTTTCTATTTTATATTAAATAAATATATATTATTTCTTGTAATGGAAATGGAACTAAGTTAGCATACATCGGAGTCAACAATTATTTTATTCAATGGCATGCATTACATGCAAGATCGAGTTTTTTTCTAATAATGATATATTATTATTTAATATAGTTTGACTTATCCTAGTCATTATATTAGTGGGTCTGAAGAGTATTAACTAACATAAAAAATATGTGGCTTACAAAAATATGAAATTAATTCATCGATAATTAAAATACTTAGAAATGAATATAATATCTAATTGAATATAAAGGGAATTGTTTTCTATTACACTATTGTTTTCTCACAATGAAATTTTATTTTAATAAATTAAATTAATTAAAATTAGTGACTGATATTAATTTAATATAAATATAAATATATTATATATTATTCCAATTTTTTTTTATATTCATCTAATATATTTTATAATCATAAGATATAATCAAACCCTATATTACTTGTAAAATAATATATTTTGTTAAGGTTGTTTTACCAGCTTTTAGTGGATTACCTATTTTAAATAATATTTCAGATCATTTATAAATATTAAATTTCAAAAAAAAAATACAAGAAAATGTAATATATAAAATAGAATATGTTTATTTTTTAATTATTTTTATGTAAAGATTTATTTTTTAATGAATAATGAAAAATACTGACTTTAAATTCAAAACAACATTTCCATATAATTTACATATAACGTTAAATTATATGTTATGTGTTTTTATCTTTTATTATATTATTTATTATCAATTAATACAATTTAGGTCATTTTGGTGAATTTATATTTGAAATACAATATAATAACATATAAAACTTTTTAATGTTTTTCTTAAAAAACATGACCTATTGTACCCTATACAGGATTAAATTTAAATTTATTTTAGCTACTTAAGTGATTTGAATTTGGAATGATGGGTTATATATTGGTATTAATTATAATGTATAATTTATAAAAAGGTAAAACTTTTTTTACACCCATAAATATTATTGAATGTGATTAAAATTATTTACAATGTTCAAGAGAAAAATTATATTTAGATGGTACTAAATCATAAATTTAAGGAACCAAATGTGCTATAAATTTTTTCAAAAATCCATTGGATAGAAATATTTATATTCTATCATACCTTGGATCTAATTTGGACAATTATCATATCCACTTGAAATATGGAAAATGTGGTTGGGTTTACCTTTTCCCAAACATAAAAGGAGAGTCACGCATCCTCCATGACATAAATGTAGTCAAGCCTCCCAATCCTTCAAACCTCTCAAGAAACTTTTTCTGGACCAATATCTACACAAATAAGTCCCTAAAATCCCTCCATCATCTTAGTATAATCAAATTATTCACAAATCCATCCATGTATGCCCTGATGTCCAAACCAAAAGGAGTTTCCCAAGGATATGTGAAATATACCTCCATGATCTATAGTTTTATTTGGTTTCATCACCACAAAAATCATTTTATACTTTAATTATATAAGAAAAATATTATACAAAATATACTTTGATGTTTTTAGGTTAATATTTAGACCGTAAATTACACACAATTACATATAATGGGTTATTAACTTACGACTTATGTGTAAGGAGAACAACTGATTCACAAAACAATGTTGTTTTTTTCCTTTACCACCACTCTAGGTTGGGAATTATGATGGACACTATATTAATATATTATATATAAGATATTAGTAATTTATTTATATCTCATTAATTCTTTTATATAACATACAATTATGCTTTCCATTTGGTTTAAATATGAAAACATGGTTTCTGGATGTGTGGGATACTGCATCCTAAAATCCATGTGATTCCATCACATGGTATATTGAATTTATAAAGGATGGTTTTAATTAAATATATGTTGCATAAAAAAATTTCTATGAAATTAAATAAATAATTAACATTCATTAAATAAAATATTTATCATTTTATTTATTACCATTTCACAAACTAAAAGTCATAATGTCAGTCGCGGACTTGTGGACGACCACCTCCTCAACATGATGTGATTATTTTTTCATCACAAGAAATATATATATATATATATATAGTTATATATTATTAAAAAACATGTTATTTATTATATAATGATAATTTTTTCACTTTTTAGTGTTACAAATCGTCGTTCCATAACAATCATTGAAAAATGTTAAGATTACTCATATGTATGTACGACTGACTGTCTACATGATTGGAATTTTGGTGAATTTTTCATAACTATATTTAATGATCTGTTTTAAAATTATAATCTATTTTAAAATATAATATTCATTTCATGATTAATGTTTTAGTGATTTTATAAAATAAATCATTTTTTTATATTTGGCTTACAAATGTTTTTTCTAACCCATTAACTGATTTTTTTTAAAACACACGATGTAAATTAACTGATTAAATAGTTATATTAAATATCGATATATGTGAAATAAAATTTATGATAAAAATGAAAAAAAAATTACCAATATTGTAAATAATTAACAATTTTATTATTTAGGAATATAAATATATTCCAGACGTATCAGGTGTAATGTTATGGACTTTCATCTCTTTTTTACATTTATGAAATAAATGCTATGTTCACCACTTACTTCTTTTTCTGTAGTGTATCTAATTACCCTTTTAATATATTATATGATTAATCCTTTTAACTTAAATATATTTTAAACATTAATTTAATTTTAATCCTTTTAGAGTATTGCGATTTAAACAATTTCAAAGTGGAATGGGAACTATGGAATGCTTAAATACTTTTTCCTTGAGAAGAATTTTACTGGTATTTCTGTTACATTAGAGAATATTATATGACCATTGATCAATTAACCATATAATATTCCTCAAATCTTGTTATTATTTCTATTTTTCATGTGTTAGTATGATTTTTCCACTCTTTGGTAGTCTAAATGTTTTAGAAAATATTTTTTAAGAAAAAACAACATCATTTCTCTCATTAGTCTGTGAACATGTATTCTATTAAAAATCATGTTTTATTAAAATATTTTTAAAAATATTATTCAAATTATTTGGAAAATAATTTTTCACCCATTTTTCATTTACTAATATTTTCAAATGAATCTTTTTTTTCACTTTTGGAACGTGGTTTTTTTCTATCCTTTTTACCGTACCAAAGGAATATTCTATTTACCTTATAAGAGATGTACCGATTTTTCCATCATTATTTCCATGAATCATCCTCTGCATGCTTAAAATTATATCATAAAAAGTGTTCTAAAAGGTAATTTTTAATGTTTTTTTCAAAAGGTATTTACAAAAAATGATATTTTTTTCAAGAATTTTTTTAAAAGACCTTTTTATCTTTTTTCTATTAATCAATGACATGAACCCCCAATTTTTACTCCAAATAGAATTTTTTCTATTGATTCCATACTCTGTACTTATCTAGATGATTTATGATTGATTTCTACAAGGATAATATTGAGATTCACTTCCTTTATTTCATTTAATTACTTAAAAATACATAATTTCATATGATCATTTGACATTGAATTTATACTAATTTTATATATCAATTATGATGGATGTTTCATTTTCATTAATCATATAATATTTACATATTATCTTTAATTTTATAATTATTTGATTATATGGGGGAAATATTGATAAATCCATATTATTTATTCAATGCATATATTTAACGACCTGTTGTTTATTTGGATAAATTAATATGATGAATGTTTGGACAGGTAATGGTGGGTGCGGGACTGACTATATATATAACCTTGATTCATCGAATGTTTCTCAAGAGAAAGAATATTTGAATCAATTAAATGGGTTCAACATGTATTTTTTAACCATCCAGTTAATGTTATAGATGATAATGATTATTATATTCCTTTTTTTATATACATCCATTTATTATTCATCCAGGATAATTTTCATCGAAATATCTATGGTTGATTTTTATTCTCACATTAGTGATTATATGGTATGTGTTTTATTTTCTTACAATGATAGATTTATTTTTCCTTATCTAGTTATTTAAATGGAATTTGTTTTAGCTTATCAACCTTCCAAATTTTTTATGCACTTTCTTATAAAATTTTTTATTACATGGTGTATGTATATAGTTATTTACCATGCCATTTTATTATTCTCATTTATTCATTATTGTGGCCAATATACATTACATTTTCTAATAATTTGATCCCATCCTTATTTTGTGTTAATTATCCAATAATCTCAAAATAATTCTATGATAGATATACAAGGATATACGAAATTGAATTATCTTATCAATAATGTTACTTATATAGAAATTCTTTTAATTACTGTATTTATTTTTCATATAATAATCTTGGATGAATCTAGTTTAACAAGACTACTATACTTTTGATGCTTCAAGATGTTATTCATTATAATCATTCCAATTTAATCGATAGAATATACTATCTCCAGGATATTTGGTTTCAGGTCATTATAGTTTGTATCAGGGGATTTTTATTAGTAACTATAAGAATTAGATTTAGAAAAACATATATTATAGAACATATCCATAAGTTAAAATCTGTGAATAAGTAAAAACATCCACAATATAATTTTAGTATATTATAGATTTTCTGTGTCTCTATATAAATACTTACATGTTTGGATTCTACATGTGGGGGTTGTTTTGGAATAGATGTATCCTTGTGTAATAAATCCAGCAAGGTGTATTAGTTCGTACTTGTCATAATGTGGTAAACAAAAATAAGATATACTATTAACCTAGTTTGACACTATTGGGGCATATATTTATGATGACTCAAATTTTTTCTAAAATAAATTATGGAGGGTTTTTAAAATGAATAACCTAAGACAAACCTAGGGTGTTTTAGATTCAAGATAAGTTATCATGATTTAGAAATACTTAATATGATTACCCATTTTCTCTATGACTATTGTTTCTCACACTATCCATTATATATTTCATCAAATAAATATACATGAAAGATTGAATATAAAACTTAATATGAAGGAAAAGGTGGTGATAATGAGAAACCAACTGATTTTTTTTTAATTTTGAATGATATAAGGTTTAATCCTAATCAATTTTTCCATAAATATTATTAACAATATAGGCGCTAAACAAATATAAAAATCACCAAAGAAGAGAAGGATAGAGTTTTATAAGATCTCATGTGGCGGTGACCCTTGAATAAAGAAGGATATATTTCTATCAAGAAATAAATGTGGAAGGAGACACCTAGGAAAGTGTCTTAAATGAATGTGAAAATTATTTGTGTGTAGGAATGAATAATGTAATGGAAAAAAATTCTGAGGAAAAATGAATAGTTTAATGTAATGAAATTAAACTCATCCAAATAAATAAATTATATTTAATTTTTGTATGTATGGGTATCCTAGAAATTACTCATGTCAGTTCTCCCTTCTAGAGGATAAACTCAAGGCTGGGGATGGTTTGATGTGGACATATTTGGATTTTGTATATATGTATTGTTGTTCTATTGAAAAACATTATTCAATGTCTTTTTAGTAATACACCTTATTTTAGGGAATTAAATAATATTTATTTTGGATATAAATTTAATATATTTGGATAATCTGTATTTTGAGTGACAACCAATCATGCCTGGAAAGGCAAAAGGTCTTAAACCCCTGAATGTTGGAAAATAAGGGTTTCACACCAACCACATACATTCAAAATGACCTTGTTATTATGTAATTACATTTAGTTTAGACTAATAAATATTATTAATGAAATAATAGTATTAATTTTTAGGTTTACATAAAAATTTCATTACAATAATTGTTTTGAAAATTAGTTAGAGGCAAATAGATAGACTTTTCACTCTTTTATAGGTCTACTGATCTGTTAAATGTGGGATTTAGTGATTTAAGAATCAATGTTAATTTATTTATATCCATTTATTGATTAATGAAAAACCTAATTATGAAAAAAAAAATTATATAAATACAACAACTAAATATATTTTCAATTATTGTTAGTAATTAAAATAAATACACAACAATAGGAAAATGGTCTAAAAAATGTTTGCCTTATACATTAATTTTTTTTAACTGATGATCATCTAAATCATCATAGATTTATTGTTTTGAGGTTGTCACCCTTCAATTGAAAATACATTGGTTTGAGATTGATGACCTAAATCCCTCCCTATAAATATTTTTTCTTTTTCAAAAATTACACACATCTATTTTCAATGAATTGTCATCTCTTAAGAGAACTATACATTTGTCATTCAATGTGACCTTTGCACTCCCCATTATATAATTTCTAGAGAATGATTTATAAACCATTATCATGAATTGTGATTTAAAAAATAGGATATATAAAACAATATACAACCAATATTGAGTTTAAATTATGAGTAATCAATTTAATATTTGTGTGGATAATGCAACCACCTAAAAATCGAATGTTGGAACATTTTATTCAATACCATGTGAGACACACAACACTATGATTATACGGGAACATAATATATCGAGAATTGTAATTTGTTTTATATTTTCGATAAATAAAAAGTATTTTTTTCATTATATTCACTCATCACTGAGTTAGCATACATCACATGCAACAACGAGTTTCTCTATCGGCTTATGTTATAACCAAGATCGATTTTTATATAGCAATAATATATTGTTATTATTTAATATAATAAGACCTACCATATCCATTAAGAGATTGGTTATGATGATTATTGACTTACATATGAAAATATATGGTTTATAAAAATATTAAATGAATTCATTAATTACAACGCAATTAAAAATTAATATAAAATCCAATTTAATATAAAGTGCATGTTTTGTAGAAATCTATTTATATACTCACACATTTTTTATCTTAATAAATTTAATTAATTAATAATATTGAGAGATAATAATGAAATGTATATATTATATTTTCAATCAAATATTTTTAATATTTAAAAAATAGATTTTATAATAAAAAGATAATTACAAAAGCAATACTCCCGATAAAATATTATATTTTTGTCAATACACTGTTACAACCTTTTAATTAAGAACCTATTTTATATTAACATTTTTGAATTTTATAAATATTATATTTAAAAATAAATAAAATATATTAATTTGAAAGAAAATTAGGTTATGGTAATTATTTAGTATTTTTATGTGAAGATTCACTTTTTAATGAAAAATAAAATATACGAACATTTAATTAAAAATTATATTTTGAACTATTTTATATAATGTTAAATTGTATATATAATAGATTTTATAGTTTAATTATATTATTTTTTATCAATTAATTTAATTTAGTTCATTCTATATAATTGAATATTGAAATTAAATATAAAAACTAAGAAAACATTTGAATGGGTTTACTTTAAAAATCATGTTGTTGTACCATATGAATGATTATATATAAATAATGTTATGCCAAATATGTTACTGGAATTTGGAAAAATGGATTCTTTATTTATAATTACAATAATTTATAATTTATAATAAGTTAAAATATGTTTTTCCAAAATATTTGTTAATGTGACTAAAATTAATTACAATGATTAGGTGAAAAAGTAGATCATCAAGGGACAAACCCATAAACTTTTGGGAAAAAATTACATATAAAGTGGTCGAAAATAAAATGGATGACCACATTTAGACCCTATATTCTCTTGAATATATTTTTTACTATTACTGGATCCATCATCAATTAAATAAAAAATTAGGGAATTGTCTTTTCAATATTTTATAGGAGTGTCACTCCTCCTACACTATAAAAAGTCACCCAAGCCTCCAACATTCTAATACCTATATAAAAAATTTATCTCCAACAATTATTTCATAAAAAGATTCTCAAATTACCTACAACAATCATAGAATCATATCTTTGGGAATAAATCTTTCCATGTAATCCATTTTGTGAAAACTAAAAGGATTTACCCAATGAGTATGTAAAATAATTGTTTATTCTCTTTAGTTTTATTCCATTTCTTAACCCCTTTATCTATCATTATTCCAATATTATATAAAAACAAAATTATCCTAAATGTATTAGGTTGTTTTCCTGTTTGTTATTATATATAAACATACATAAACTTTTACATAATAAGTAACAAACTTACCTTTTATGTGTAAGGTGAACTACAACCTCACAAAACGAAGTTAGTCATTTTTTCTTTAAAACCTATCATGTATTGGAATTATGAAGAAAAATAGTTTTATATATTTTATATATGATATTAATACTTTCTTTATAACTCTTGAAATATATTATAACACATAAATTAACGGTTTTTTTTAGTTTATATAAGATAAAATTGTTTGTGGAATGGTGGAATACAGCCTCCTAAAAGTGATCTGATTAGGTCACACAGTATGTGGAATATATAAGAGTTTTATTTAGTTAAACATATGTAAATATATATATATATATATATTATATTCATGAAATAATTTATTTTCTGGAAAAATAAAATACTTTATTTTATTTATTACCATTTCACAGAAAAAAAGGTTTTAATTTCTTTCATGGACGTGCATTCTACTGCCTCCTTAACATGATGAGATTCCTTTAACATACCAAGATTTATATATATCAAAAAATATTATAAAATAAAACGGTATTTATGATATAATTTTTATTTTGTAATGAATTATTTTTACATACCATTTTTCCATAATGATCATTTAAAAATAGAAATGTTACTCTTGTATACATACGACCTACTATGTCCATGGTTATAGGGTTTGTTTATTTTTCATAGCCATATTTAATTATTGGTTTTAAAATTATAATTTAGATATAAATATAATAATTATTTCATGATAATTATTCAAGATAGGTTTTATAATGACCCCTTTCACCATAGTTTACCAATAAATGTTTTTTCTCACACGTAAACCATATTTGGTGA
Organism: Viscum album; assembly: GCA_963277665.1. NCBI lineage: Eukaryota > Viridiplantae > Streptophyta > Magnoliopsida > Santalales > Viscaceae > Viscum > Viscum album. Next base: position 159,379,794 of record OY728138.1, read on the forward strand.
AAATAGTTATCATAAAATTAAAATAAGTTTTCTATTCAAGAATATAGACACACAAGACAAGTCGCAAAAATGGTACGAGATTTTATCTCAATTTTTTAAATCTGGGAGATAAATATCATGTTCACCACTACAATATTTTTTGTTTTGTATCTACTACCCCTTTTATATATTATATAATTATGTACATTATACTCATAATATTTAAAAACTTATTTTAATGTTATTAAATCACGAGTTTTATGATTTTAAATGTATCATAGTTGTTTGGGACACTTTGAAATGTTAAATACCAATCTCTTCAAGAGTAATTTTAATAATACTTTATTTACATTCTATTAAATTATAAGAACATTGATCAATGATTCTTTTAAATTTTCTCTTATAGGGTTATTCGTGAACATTTTTAATTATAAGTACCATTTTCCACTCTTTGGTACATAATTTTTTTTATAAATGTTTATTATGAAAACTCGACATTATTTCTATTTTTACATAGATAACTTAATTTTCTCAAAAACCAATTTATTATTGAAATAATTTCAAAAAAATATTTACAATGATTTGGGAAATATATTTTGACCTTTTTTACTTCTACAAATGATCTCAACGGAATTATCTTTTTCGATATCCTAATAATAAATGTTTCTTAACTTCTTTACACTGAAAAAGGAATGTTCTTTTTACCACGTATGACATTCATGTATTTACCGACAATAATTTCATTGAAGCTACCTTTTTGTAATGTCCCAACCCTAGAAGAATATTTTCATTGTGTTATTTTATTACATTGGCATATTTATGACTGAAAAATTCCTAAAGGATCAGTTATTTTAGCTGTATTTGAATGAAAGATTTCATACATGATACAAATAAAAAATTTTAAATTAAGAAATAAAAAAATGATACATAATAAAATATACAAAAATATCCTTGATTTTGTATTCTAATATTTCATCTACATAAATTGGGAAAAGGAAACATAATAAGGGTGATGTCAATTTCCCAGAAAGTGAATGTAATGTGGAAGCACTAATAAATAATACATAATTAATCAACATGGAATGGTGATAAACTGAAAATATATTCAATTTTATAATTAGATAAGGTAAGATAAATATGGAAATGTAAGAAATTGAAACACATTTCATTTAATCCATTAACAGAAAATGAAATGTTTCCATAGATATTTCCACACATAATATCCGGGATAATTAATAACTAAAATATCTATGAATGAAATTCCCACTTATCTAACATCATGAATAAGGAACCCTAATATATATATCTTCAGTACCTTTAAAAATATTGTCAAAACTGTATATATAAACTCGTTTAATTTGAACAACATTATTATCTGATGAGAACCTATCAATGCATCAAGGGGAAATATAAAGCCTAAGCCCCTACATCATTACCATTCTTATGAATTCATCTTATAAAATAATCAAAATAAATAACATGACTTATCCAATATCAATATTATATACAATATAATACTTTATCAATATATCTCAATTAATCAAATAATTGTCAAAGTGAACTCCATATGTAAAAATGATATATAGTTTAGGCAATGCTAATAACCATTGTACGAGAATTAGTATATTAATGTAAATTTCAAATGAAAATTATTATAATAATGTAATTGTTTCAAGAGAAATTAAACAATCACAAAAGGATGTAATTTTTCAAAGATATTCATTATGTATATTCTATAAGAGAATGATCTTTAAACATTCCAAAGTGTCCCATATCACTTTAAATCATTTATTTATTATAACCCAGGAAGAAATAATAATGAATTAAACTCATAATATAATTATAGTAATTATATTCATGAAATAAAAATGTAAACGGTTGTAAATAAACTGAATAAAAGTTTTTTGGTTCATAATAACAAACAAGTCTCAATAGATCATAAATTTGAGATGCAATTCCATCCCATTAACCTTCCTTTTTGTTATATTTCTATTTTTCCTTATCCATAGTGGTTAAAAATATGTTAAAGACATATAATATGAATATAAATATTTTTTTAATATCATATTTTAACATTTTATGATATCTTATTACCCATTTTTCAACAACCATTCATTATTTTGACTATTTTGAGTGCTATTTTCCCAGCTTTCACAAGTATGTTTGGAATTTATGTTTGTTGTTATTATTAATTAGATCATGGTTTCATCATATATATAATTTAATTAATTATTCAATTATAATAAATATTCATTACATATTTATTTATAATAATCTATAATGTTTGTAGATAATAAATTAAATGTACCAATCATGGATATGGAAGGTCGTACGTATGCATGAACACAACTTTCAGTTATTTATCATAATAATAGAATAAAATAAAAATTATAAATATGTAAATTAGAAATACATTATCATATAAATTTGATATATGTTACATAATTTTATTGAAATTATCCTTAATACGTTCAATTTTTTGCGTGAACAAATCAGGTCGCTTTGAGGGGGTGATAGTTCACACTTCCACAAAAAACGTTATCGTATTTACAGAAAATGGAATGTATATACTTATTTATTATAAAATAATTAATTATATAAAAAATAAGTATCATATATATCATATATATAAATAAATTATTCATTGTAATTTAAACAATGTGTGGTGGAAATGAAAATATAAACACTCATCATTTCATGAGGCACTAGTTTATCGTACAAAGAAATACTATGTTTGGTACCCATTAGATGGAAGTGTGTTTATAATAATGTCAAATAATATTAATAAAAAATATAAGTTTATTTATTATATTTTTTTTCATACATTGGAATGGACTAATGTAATTTTAGCGGTGGATATTTGAAATAAAACTAAAGAGCTTGCTAGAAGATGTTACCTCTTAATCGGGTAACTCCTTTTTTATTTTAGCAAAAGGATTCCTTGGATGGATTTATTCCCAAGGGGAGGATTCTAGGATGAGGTTAGGGATTTTAAGGATCTTGGTTTTCTGATAATATTCAATCTATTGTGTCTTTAAGGGTGTGAAGTAGTGGGATTAGATGAGGCCATTTTATAGTGGAGGATGAGTGGCATTCTTGTAACATATTGAAAAAAGAATTCTGACCCCATTTTTCATGTTGCATGTTGATCCAATTAATGACCCTATTCTATAAAAAAGGTTATATGAACTATATATGGCCATAAAATTTCTTTTTTAAATGTGAATAGGTCATTTTACACAATAGGATCAAGGTTTAGTCCTTTATTAAAATTAATTTTCTCTTAATCATTATAGTTAATTTTAATATCATTCACTAATAATTTTTTTGTCAAAAAACTATGTTAAACATATTATAAATTTTAAATTATAATTATTAGAAATATTTAATCATTTTTTAAAAATTTCAATCACATAATATTTTGAAGCTAAATTACAAATCATCCCATGGGTAGGACAACGATACATGTTTTTAAATAAAAACATCCAAAATATTAATAAGACTGTGTATTGAATTTCAATGTAAAACTGATTTTAATAACAAAATCATTGTTAATATTAAAAAATATTATATAATTAAAAAATAAAATCGATATAAAACATAAATTGATGATATGAATAAATTAGATGAAAATTAAATTTTGAACTAAAATTCAGTATTTTCACTATTCATTATAAATTTGAGATGTCTCAAAAAAATATAAATAATTCACCGTAATTGAATTTTTTTGTTTCTAATCCAAATATGAAGTTTATTTTGAAATATTAAATCTATTAATGTCCCAAAATGTATTTCTAAAATGTCTTCTCCAATAAAGGGTGGAAAAATTTCTTGTGTAAAAATATAGGTTTTTAGGTGGGAAATTGGGTTTGATATTATATTATTCTTATAAAACCTGATATATGAATACAAAAAAATGTTTTATTGTATCTTTTACATATATATATTTAAAATAAATAACTAATTTTAATTACTTATGTTATAATGAAAAACCTAATTTGAAGCATAAAAATAATAATATTTTTTTTTATCTAAATGGTTCTTATCTTCATTTCTCATTAATAGTCGACAAATGAATTCTTTTTATATTTATATAAACCATAATTTTTAATAATATTAGAAATTATATTGATAAATTATAACCTAATGGATAGGTTATATCATATTATATTGAATAATAATATTTTAATAATACATTGTTATTTGATGATACATAGTGTTGCGTGTAACACAAGTAGTCGAGGAAGGTCGCTCCCACGTGTAATGAATCATAACTCGATGTTGTGTGAATTAAAATATATATAATATATTATATTTATTTATGATAGTAAATTTATTTTAATATATCAGGTTAATACATTCCATTTTTACACATGGCCATCTATTTCATAATCAATTTTTAATATAAAATAGTACTTTAGAATTTTTGTGTTTCACATTCTCCCCACCTTAATTAAATTTATTCCTCACAATTAAAAATTTATATTAGTAATCAAGGGATTGATATTTAAAAATTAGAATTATTCAAAAACCCAAATCATTAATATGGTTGAAAACACATCAGCTTAATTTTAGTGAAATTAATTTACAATGGTAAAGTAATTGGGTTCCCTAGTTTGAGAACCTAGTTGGGAAATGGAATCATGGATACATTGGAAAAATACAAAAATCATGTTACGGTGAACCATGCTAAAAAACATGGTTAAGATAAAGTTAGTAGCCAAAATTCCATAAATACATGATGATCTAAGGGTAAGTTTAATTAATTGAAAATGATGTTACAATGAAAACATTCTTGTTTTGAAAAGACTTATTGTCCATAGTTAAAAAATTATTTCACTCTATATGTATATAAGAAAATATACCATTCTATAAAAATAATATTTTCTTTTTATTATTCATTGACCTATTTATACTTCATATCTAAGCACAAGATGCCTCATATTGTGATGTAATACAGTAACATCTAAAATTTCATCCTAGGATCATCTATTTTATAAAATGTTAACTTTTCCAAATTATTAGAATCCAAACTGTTGGAATGAAGGTCTCTGAATTTTGAAAATGTACTTATTTTTATCCTTTAATAAATGTAATTAAAAATAAAATTTTTACATTCCAAACATTTAAATAACTACATCAGTTATTCTCTAGAAATATAGTATTTACTTGAATCAATATATAAACTTATTGGAAACAAACATTCTTCCTTATTATTTAAGTAAGTCACATTTTTTCAAATATATACCAAAAATACAAAAATATTGTAAAATTTATAAATGATTCGTATAACACTTCTTGACATGTCATTAATCAGTTACAAGGATGCTAAAAATATCCAAAATAAATAATTTCATCATCATTATCATCACTTTTGGAATGTTTTGAGGGTCTTCTTTTGCACATTCATGAGTTTTCCTAAAATATTTGCATTCTACTGAATATATTTTCATGGTACCATTTAGAATATGATTTCAAATACTTAATAATGATTTAATATAGTAAAATTAATATATATTTTTTAAATAATATGATGGGAATGCCATAAATGAAATAATTTAACAACACATTTCCTAGATCTAAATATAGGAACACATTAATCATTTCACTTTAGTTAATTCACTTACATATTCTTGACCTTGATTCCTTATTATCTTTGGAGGTATATTACCTTGAATAATGGGGCTATCTTTTACATAGTTCCCCATATCCTTGTAATTATAACATTTAATAGAACTATTATCATTTTGCCTTTCCATTTTTTCCTAGTGACCCTTTCTTCTAAACTTATAAAAAACTCCCAATCATTCCTAGAATATACCTGATTTATTCATTCAACATTTATCGTAAGTTGTAAAATCCTTATTTCCCATCATATTTAGTGAATATTTCCTTTTTCATGGTGTTCAGAAGACCTCTTTATATATTTGTTTCCCATTAATACATAGAATCTTGAGAATAACTTTTCTGTTTTTATGACACCTTAAAAAGTCTGTTCATTGGATAAAAATTTCTGAGAAACCAGTTCCCTTAAAAGAGGTCGATTTTCCCTCTTGCGAAATTGTAAATCATGCACTCAGTGTAGTAATTATAATTCCTAGAATACTTGGATAAAAATTTAAATATAGCTTCATAATATACCACACTCTCTTAATCCATTTTCATTTAGATAATAAACCTCTACTTCACCCTAGTTTTTTTGATAACGAGGGTAGTAATTAACAAAAATGATTCCATAAAAGGGATTTTTTCAATAGGTTCTATTTCTTCTATCTCCCTAGTATTATCAATAACAGAACATCATTGAATAGCATCGCCATTGAGAAAATAAACATAAATGATAACATGTTCCATTTAATTTATTCCCAAGGCCGTAAATATCATCCCCAAAGACATAATCCATTACTTAACTAACATAGTATTAGTACTCCCACTGAATGATTGGGGAATTTTTCGTTTAACATTATCCAACATAGGATATTTTCTCTGTTGAATAATTATCTCCCAACAGTCAGGTTATTTTTCATAATATGACACAACTTCCCTAACATATCCATAAAATTTTCAGTTCTAATACCAGCTACAATGAATTCCTTGGTATGGTTATTTCTACAATATCCACAAGTATTGATGCCATTATTCTGTCCATGTTTGATATAATAAGATAACATATACTAGATTAGCTCCTAAAATTGTGATCTTTTTATATCTCTAAATATGGTTTATCACATAACATAAATGTATAAATCATAAATACTATTATCATAAAACATTGTTAATTTAGGGAAATTTTTACATTAAAATCCTTTATAATGGTAGGTTAATAAAATATGAACTATCCTATGTGTATCCCTCAGGACTATTAAAAAAGGTGCATAGAATAGCCTATTTTTTTACTAGCATACCCTGATATAGGCCCAGAACACCTTGTCATTTTTATTACTTCTAGTTGCATCTATTCTAGAACCACATCAACTTATAGTACCCAAACAAGGAATTATTTCTAGGAATACCCACATAATATCAACCTTTCCAAAATTCTTGTATATTCTTGGATACTCATAATCAAAATATATAATAGGTTTTTGATCCTTAATCTATATTTATCAAAATATACTTTCCAATGTTGTTGTTAAACATCCTTTGATACGAATTGTAATTCCGGTACACTAGAAGCATGATGTTGGTGCATAATTTTGTTACATTGGCATGTTTAAAAGGAATCGAATCCCAAAAGACCAATTAGTATAGTGGTCTTAGATGCCATATAACATACATGATACCCATTATACAGTTGGAAATAGTAAGTTCAGAAATGTTACATAACTAAATAAATAAACAACATCCTTAAATTATATTCAAGGAGTTCTTCTTTATAACCAAAGAAAGTAAAAATATTAAAGGTGAGCTCAGATAAACAGTAAGGGTAAGTGAAACTGAAGAAATAATGAATCAATGATAATAAAAAATCCTGGAAAAGAAATTAACAAAAACTAAATAAGTCATTCAATAAATAGAAAATGAAAAATAAATATGATAAGGTAAGAAACTGAAACACATTCAATTTAATCAATGGAATAAAAATGAAAGGTATACATAGAGATATCAATAGAAAATCTCATGGATGAATAACAATAAAAAATATTTTTTAACCAAATTCTTATTTATTATATGTCATTAGTAAGGCACATAAAATCCTATAATATCAAGACCAATAACAAGATGTTTTAAAACTACGAATAGAAAACCATTTAATTTTGCCAACTTAATCGTCTCATGAGAACCAATCAATGCATGGATGGGCTATATAAATTCAAGGACTGACCCATTATTACCATTCATAAGAAATATTATTATCAATATAATACAACAAATTGATATTCCTTGTCACATATCGATATTGAATAAAGAATACATATTTATCAATAAATCTCTATAAAATAAAATAACTATCAATGTCAACATCGTATGTAAAAATTATATACGATTTTGTAAATACTAATATCCATTGTATGTGAATGTGGAAATTCAAGAAAATTTCCAATGAAAATGATTAAAATAATGCGATTATTTCAATATATTGTTAATAACCCTACAAGTATGTGAGATTGTAAAGATAATCATTTAAATGTTTTTTGTATAATAATCATTAAACATTTCCATATATCCCATACCACTTTGAAAAAATAAAATCATAATAAACATGAAGAAATAATATTAAATGAAACTTATAATATTGTGATTTTAAAAATATTAATGATATTTATTTTGAAATGTCATTATATACAAAATATTGAAGTAAATTGGTGCATAATGACAAATATGTCTCAATTGAAGAAAAATCGAGCAAAATTCCTATCCATTAACCATATTTTTGTTTCTCGGTATTTATCCTCTAATATAGTGGTTAAAAATATATTACTACATTCTACTAGTACCATAATTATGTTATCAATATCATATATTATCTTTCTATTATCTCTTATTATTTGTTTGTTAAAAATCTATCATTATTTGTACTATTTCTCATTTTAATTTCCCATCTTTCCCAAGTATTTTTTGACATGTTGTTTATTATTATTATAATTTTCATCATAGATTCATCATATACAAAATTTAAACCCTGAATTAATTATCACATATATTCAATACATATGTATTTAGAATAATCTATAATGTCTGGAGATATTACATAAATGTACTATTCTTGGAGATGGTAGGTCGTATGTATGCTTGAACGCTAATTTCATTTCTTTGTCATATTATTAAAATGAAATGTAAATGATACATATTTATATTATAAATATAGTTTTATATTTATGTCATATATTTTATATAGTGTTATTAAAATTATTCTTAATATGCTCTGTGTATATCGTGAATGAATCACATCACTTTTTGTATGTGGTAGTCAAATCTTACACAAAAGACGTTATCATATTTACTTGAAATGGAATGTAATGAGGTATGAATTATTAAAAAATTATAATATTATAGAAACATTATAAATATCATAAATATCATAAATATCATATATAAATATATTTTCTATCATTGTTTCCACTAGGATAGGTAGTAAAAAATGAACAATCATCGTTTCCGGAGGCAGTAGTTTACCATACATAAAAAAAATATATTTTTTAACCATTTGAAAAAGGTGTGTTTAAGTGTAGTTAAAAATATTCTCGTAAAAATATATTAGAAAACTATTGATAATATTTTCGTTTCATTATAATAGAATAATGACACTTTTGGTGATGGATACTGGAAATAAAACTAAAAATCTCGATAGAATACATTATGTATTAGTCTTAAAACTCCTTTTATTTTGTATAAAAATGATTTTTAGACTGATTCCATACTAATTAGAGGATTCTAGGATAAGGGTATTTAATTTTATGAGCTATTTTTTTTTATCTTGGTTCATCTCAACTTGCATTAGATGTGTGACAAAGTGGGAGGAGAGGATGCCATTTTATAGTGGAGGAGCAGTGACAATCCTGTAATATTTTGAAAAAAGAATTAATGCCATGATTTTCATGTTTCATGCCGGTTTAATTATTTTCCCTTTTATAGAAAATTAATTATAGGGCCTATATATGACAAACCAATAGATTTTATACATGTGTATAGGTCATTTTAAGCCTTCTGTTTAAGGTTTAGTCCTTCATTAAGCTTAATTTTCAACTAATAATTTTATTTAATTTTATTCACATTTTCTTATCATTCTTGTCAAAAAAAAGTTGGATTATTAGACATTATGAATCGATATAATTACTAATATGGAATCTAATTTTCCAAATTCCAATCAAATGAGTGGCAGAATGTTATTTAAAAATAACCCCGGCTGGTGGATGACAATGTAGGTTTTAAATATAAAAACAATAAAAAGAATGATACGTTATTATATTCAATTTCAAAGTGATATTTATTTTAACACCCAAAATTTTAATCATTTATTAAAAAATAATCTAATAAAACATTAAAACCAATATACAACACAATTTATCCTTATAAATAAATTAATGAAAAATTTGTTTTAAACTAAAATTAAGTATTTTTGACTATTCATTACGAAAATGAAATGATTCGTAAAAATATCAAAAATTCACCCCTATGTAGTATTTTTTTTCAAGTTGAATGATGATGTATATTTGGAAATATAATTACAATTAATGTGTCAAAAATCATATTTAAAATGGGTTCTCTATTAAATGGTTGTAAAATTGTATTTATATAAATAATGGGTTTTATATGTTAAACAAGGTTTGTTGTTATCTTATTCTTATCAATCCGAATAGATGAATTTCCGAAATTTTTTATTTTTTATAAAACATATATATTTAATTAAAATAATTAAATTGTTTTGATTAATTATTTTCTTTAAAACAAAACTTCATTAGAATTTTAAAAATAATTATATTTTTTATATGAAATTGGCCATTCCTTTAATTTTTAATTAATATGTGAAAAATTAATTAATTTATATTTTTATAAACACTAAATTTAAATAAGTTATTAAATTATATTCATAACTACTATGATAACATCTAGGTTATTTCATATTTTATTAAATAAAAATATTTTATCCAGACAATGTTATTTAGTGATACATGGTCTTATGTGTAATGAAAGCTATTGAGGATGGCTGCTCTTGCAAGTAACAAAATCTTAATAAGTCTTTCTTAAATTAAAATACATTTAATATTTTATATTAATATAAGTTGGTAAATTTATTTTAATTTAGTGGGTTAATATTTTAAATTTTTTACACTTCGAGTCATGTGTTATAAAAACCAATGAATATAATGTTGTAGTTTAGAATTTTGGAGTGTTACACATTGCATGATTGATATTTTATTATTTAAGATAAATCAAATGTCTAGATCTCAAAAAATTAAAATATATTATTCAATAGATAAGGATATTTTCCCAAATAATGTTTTCAAATGATAATTTATAGTTATTATATTCATCAAAAACAACAATCCATTATTTTTAATCCAATTGGGATATAGCTTATTGATATAATCCTTATTTCTTATTGGTATGGTTTATGATTGATTTGACCAAGGATAATGTTGAGAATCACTTACTTGATATCTTTAAGTCCCCATGAAATTCTCAATTTCCAATATCATTTAACATTGAATTCCCCCTAGTAATCCAAATCATTTATCATGGATATTAATATTCCATAAATCCTATAGAATTCACATATAGTAACTACATTGATATTTATTTGATTATTAGGGGAAAATAGTGATAAATATTTAATCTTTATTCATTGTAGATAATTGATAACGAATACTATTTATTTTAATTTATTGATCTGAGAAATGATTTGTAATTTTAATGGACGGTTGGGCTCATACATTATATAGCTCCTCGATGCATCAAAAATATCTCATGAGAAAAGCTAGTTAAGAAAAGTAATTGGGTTTCTACCTGTAGTTTTAAACCTTCTTATGAATTTTCTTGACAGTATAAATGTTCATGTCCCATAGACATGACATCAAATAATTATGCTTTGCTTTTGTATAGTTTTAGTTATTATTGATCGATTATATTTTGTGTTAACATATCTATGGAAATATTTCATTGAAATATCTTTCATAGAATGGAATGGGTTTTTGTTTCTTACATTTTCATATTAATTTTTCCATATCTAGTAATATAAATAATGTATGTTTCATCTTTTTAACATTCCATATCATTTATGCACATTCTTCTCAGTTTTTTAATTATATGGTTTGTTTTTTTAGATATTTAACATTCAAAATTTATTATTATAACTAATTCATTATTTCTTTGGCTATATAGAAACCTTATAGATAATTTTCGCTCACCCTTATTTTTTTCTCTCAATTGTAATCAAGGAGGTATTGTGTGAAATGTATATAAGATATACTAGATGGAATAAAGATATCCTGATAGTTATTTATTTATAAAAAATTATTTTGTATATATTTTGTTAATCATTAATACAATAATCATTTGTGTATCCATTTTTCCAAAACAACTAAACTCTGGGTCATTTTGGATTTAATTTATTAAAATCATGCTAGTGTAATTAATAATAGACGCCGGTTCTTTGATATCTAGTGTCAGGTCTCTATATGTTTGGTCCTCATATGTGTGTTGTATCCCTTTAGACATATAATGTGTCCTTCCTGTGATGATACATGATGATCATTACAACTCAAACATACATCATCAGTGTTAAATAACTCATGGAGTTAGTTCACCCAAAATATTTTATGTGGATACTTCGAGCAATAATCCTTTAAGGGAATTATGTGGTTGATTTTACCATGAGATTATGCATCTTTGTTAAATATATTTGTATATTCCTGTTATATGTGTTATATAATGACAAATGTGTAGTCTTGACTATAATTATTATATTTATATGGTTTTTGGTTTCGATGTGACCCTCTATGTACTTTGATACTCACCAATGAAGATGATTTTCCAAAAAAAGTCGTGTCTTGTGTAGATGATTGAGAATTGGATAGAATCCATGTGGGACTAGAACTATGGGATACTTAGTACACCAGATATCCCCTAGTGATTTCTATGTTTACATGATATAATCCCTCATATTTACATTATGGTTGGACTTATTTTCAAACTCATTATGGTGAAATTTATTTTGGACCTTTTTACATTCCAATTATTTTTGTGGTACTATTTTTTTGGTATTTGGATGTATTATTTCATGGATTATATATTTTTTTACATATTTTAGTATTATATTGTCTTGTAAATGTGTGTGTCTGTAAAAGTACATTGTATAAGACATCCCACGCTAGTAATATTCCTACTCACTACTTTTAACAGTACTTTTGATCATTAGATGGAAGATTTGAGAGTCATGACCCCATCCCTACTGGGATTGGGGGAGACATGGGAATTACAAATAAAAATTCACATTTATCACATATCTGAAATTACTCAGGATCTATCAATCTATTCAATATTTGATTGAATCACATTCATATTTGGAGTCTCAAACAGGGATTAAAAAATAAAAAAAACTTCTTACCGTGAATTGGATTGATCAGTACTGAAAAATAAATATGTTTGGATGTATTTGGTGAGATCATGGAATTCTATTGTAGAACAATCAATGATCCCTGATTCAGATATTATCCCCTAATAAAAAATTCATCCATGCTCTCCAAAGGCTCTACTTGATCTATTGGGTTATTAGGATAACCCTACCAATCATCCAAAAGAGTGTCTAAAAAGTAAATGAATTAGTATGATATGTCATTTGATTATAAATTAATATAATTAAAATTTAAATAAAATTTATGCCCTTGATGTTTTTTTCAAAAACATCCCACACTAATAATGGATATGTCATGTATATAGTAAAACCCATTCTGTAATTCCAATTGTTCTATCAATTTTCAGATTCATTCATCCATTTAGATTTTATTCCACTTTTTTGGGAAAATTGTGTGCAACATCATTTAAAATATTTAATATATTTATAAGAATTAGTCAATGAACAGTGATCCTTAAACTCACATTACATCTCTGTGTATGGCCTCTAAAATAGTCCATACAATATCTAAAAATAATATATGGTAAATTTGATTTACTACATTAGTCTAGGGGCGGGTGACTAGGACCAAATAGAAATATCACTAAAATGGGAGGCTTTATCCTAATGTACATGTATACATACACACATATCATAGAACATTCAATGATAGAATGAAAAAAATGATAAACCAGGAATGTATTTATAAAAATGCAAGAATAACAGTACAAATAAATGTAATGAAAAGTAAATATGGAAAACACAATCCCACCAAAAAAGTATCATGTATATATTCTCTCAAAAAGACCTCAACGTGAGATTGGGGAAATGGCTAGATTTCACAATGAATTATATATTCATGATTTTATGTACTCTCGTGTTGGGGAATGTTCAGGAAAATTCCCTTAGTATGGAATCCTATAAATAGTTTCTAAATAAGGAATCTGAGCAGTCTTCAACAATTAAAATATCCATGGTGTATGGAGATGGAGAATCATTCTATAGTTGATGGTTGTTACCCCACTAACATTACGACAATCCAGGGAGGAAAACATGGGGGTACTTACTATGAGATCATACAAATTTGGATATGCATTCGACATGATCCAAATTGATTTTTTGATGGTGGGAATGATGCCATTATTTTTAGAGGATTCATGAAGGAACTATTAAAATTATAGGAGGTCATTCAATGATAAATTCATATATATACATTATAGGAATATTCAGGTGTGGAAAACATGTATTAGGACCTCAAATATTGTTTTTTGTGACTAGAGATGAAGAAAGGAGTTGTTGAGTTTATCACTCGATGCCTTAATGGTCAGCAAGGGAAGGTTGATAATTGTGTTCAAGTATGTTTAGCTCAACCCATTGAGATTATAGAGTGGATGTGGGATACAATATCAATGGAATTTTTGAGGGGAATACCACATACATCAAGGGGACACGATTATATTTAGGTGATCAAAGGATACCTTTACATGTCATCCCACTTCCATGCTATTTGAGAGTAGAGATTAGTAGATATTTTGGAATTCCTCTACATAAATGATATATTCAAACTCAATTGATTTCCATCAACAATCATTTATAATAGTTATTATCACTATAGATCTTAGTTCTAAGAGGTATTTCCAGATACTTTTGGGACTTATCTACATTTGAGCATGATATTTCATCCATATACTGAAGTCCAGATTGAGTGGATAATTTAGGTTCTGGAGGGAATGGTTTGATGTTTCACATTTGAATTTGGCTTTAGTTGTGATGATAAAATACCATTGTAGTATTTTTTATATGAAAACATATACCATTCCACCAATGGTATGGATACATTTTAGGCCTTGTATGGGTGACCATATGATTCACTGCATTATTTGAATGACCTATGAGATCCCACACATATTGTCCAAGAGTTTTTGTAAGGAATTAATTATAAGGTGAATATAATCAAGGAGAATATTATGAATGCATAGATCCTTAATATGTCATATCTTGATAGAAGATACATGACTTTAGAGTCTGATGGGGGAGACTATGTGTTCATATAGGTTTCACCTTGACATAGATTTTGGATTTTTTTCATTGGTGTCAATATATATATATGGTATTCATTGTTCCTTTATAGATAATATGTAGTGTTATAAATGTGGTGTACCTCTTAGCTATACAGTCATAGTTATACCAGGTACACGATGTCTTTCCCATTTTATAGCTAATGAGGTACGTTCATGATC
Organism: Viscum album; assembly: GCA_963277665.1. Taxonomy (NCBI): domain Eukaryota; kingdom Viridiplantae; phylum Streptophyta; class Magnoliopsida; order Santalales; family Viscaceae; genus Viscum; species Viscum album. Next base: position 159,395,067 of record OY728138.1, read on the forward strand.
GGTCACATGTTATCTGCTGTGTTGGGTTGGACATCAAGGATTGGGCTTCCATTGTTGAGTAAATGATAGAGATCCAGGATCTGTAAGAGGGGGACATTTTTGGATGAGTGATTATTTTAGTTCATATTTAGTATAAGCATATGAATCACTATGATAACACCTGTGAGTATGAGGCTCAGATATGTGCTCAGTACACTTATCTTTTTTAGTCTTTTTATTTGGTTTTCTGGGATTCATATCCAATTGGTGTAGATTATTTAGGGACTTGAATTATCAAAATATAATTAATTTTATGTTTTTGGATTATTTTAAATACCATGAACTGAGACGGTATGTGATTTCTATGAATGGTGTTCCCTGAATAAATGTTTAAAATATATTGTATATTAGGAATTCACATGCATGTAGTGTTCCGAAAAAAGTAAAATAACATATATACGATGGTTTAAATTTCAAATCTGAGGATACAATTGATTTCAAACAATTATCGTATCCTAGACAGGATATAACCTATTTTAGTTTGGTGCGTTTAAGAAAATGTCATCACGGGCGTAAAATAAACAAAAAAATTATTTAATAAATTTATTTTGAAAACATGCAGTGAACTAATTATTTTTATTTCTATCTATGGTTATGTATTATTTTTAAATTTATCCCCATAACTATTAAAATCAAGGATATATATTTTTGAGCATGGAGGAATATCTGATTGGCGGATGATGGCCAGATTGAGGATCATCAATCATCGTACAATGAAATTATGGGATCTCTCTATCGACAATGATGAAGCATCATTATTTTAGAGCGACAAATCCAAATAGTTTTAGTAAAGCTTTATTTTGTTTTATCCTAATTTATGATCCTTATTATTAATGAGAATCAATAATCCAACCATTTTACTCATCGATATTGTCTAATTACGATATGGGAGATTTGTGATTATTATTGTGAAATCGTTGAAGATTAATTATTTATTTCATATTTCATTAATCTAAAAATAAAAAATTGAGGTCAATACAAACATCTTATATGATTAGTTCTTCCTGGATATCTATTGTCCTTTATCATTCCCCAATTTTTCATTCCCAATCAAGGATTCATGGTTTTTGTAGTTCAACCCAAATACCAAGGAATCGAAAGTTGAACACCAGTTTCTTATTGAAAATATTTAACATCATTATTCCAAAAGTGGCATGAAATGTGAATCATATGATGATAGATGTTTTGAGTTGATCTATATTGGATCGATCATATGATGGTGTGGTTTTTGGATGAACAATGATAGTGGAAATTCAATATGTTTCCCAAAAAAATGGGGATACTAGATATCATATCTACAGTGATGATCAGACTCAGTTGAACTCAATCCACAATATGTGGGTTTTATCTATGTATGATATAATTGTTCTAATAGATGACCTATGAAGAAAATCTGAATTCATAAAATCCTAATAATCATGAGTTGTATTTTTGGAACACGTACCGTGTGAGACACTCAATGTTGTGGCTAGGATTTCTAATTAAAGTTTTTAATCAAAAGTGTTTGACCATAGCACCCAACATTTGACACTTCTCAGATGTCTTAACATATTCTATAGATGAAACATCGACAATGCCAGGAGTCTATGGGAATATTCAATCAATAATCTCCCACTGTATGTGGACAAGGTAGGTGTACACATGAATAACCAAGTACATGGAAAAGGTAAAATGTATATGGTCATAGGAATTTTGTGTACTTTGACACAAGAAAAAACAAGTCATGTTTACATGGGTAGAATACAGGGTTGAAGGGACATGTAGTTTAGTGATATTACATTTAAAATATAACATAAAAGTTTCCTTGGAGACCATTTACTACTCAATTTAGAAATGTTTCGATAGGTTTTTTTTTCATATATCCATTACATGAATGTTATTTTGTAATTATTTCCTACACATAAAAAGTTATACTTTCATTAGGAATTCATAGATATGATTTTCAAAATCATTATGTGGGGCTTAGTGTGATATCATCTACCATCTTGTATACCAATATAGATTTCTTGGTATCTTGAAGACCAAGTTTACATGGGTTTTTATCGTCTACATATTAGTTTAATCATAATTGATTTGTTGTATTACATCATGGAATTGGTTTTGATACTCATCCATGTATCATATCTATTCATATTTACACTTTTACCTTCATTTGATGAGAATATCTGAGAATGACTTCTTGGATAGACAACATATGTGTTATCTGACTCATTTAGTGTGTTCTCTAGATTGAGTACTATGAGGAACATTTGTGCAAGAATCATAGGATAGAATTATGTTTTGGACATTACATGTAAATTTTCTATCTATTTTTAGAATATCTAGAAATTCTAATTATATGTGTTGTTGGAATATAGTTGTGCAGAGCCTACTATTATTCTTGTTGGTATTTGATATTTGGATTTGGGGTGTCCTAACATGTGTTGTTTATTCACCCTTAATGTTACTTTCCCATACATATCATTTCATATGTGTAGGATTAACCATTCAATAGATTCATCTAGGGACTTGGAATAGGCAGTTCATAGTGGGCTAGAATGAAAGTGGTTATTGGAGGGAGAATGTGTCAGGTCATTTCATTTGTGCATATGTACATGTACATTTTATAAGGCCTCCCATGTTAGGGATATGCATACTTAATGCTAGATTCCAGAACCTGGATTATTGGAGGTGGGCTTGTGGAGTCACAACACAGGTCCCCTTAGGATTCTTTGTGGCAATTATATTTTTTCAAATGGTTGTAAAATTTATGTTTTTTTAGTTTACCAAAGCTGTTAAACTAGTCAGTACTTCGATGTTATCCTTTATATATTGTGAAAATGTAATAAATTAACCACCAACTATGAGATTCTGGGTTGGGGACTTCACGCACTAGTTGAAAATCAATTCCAACTCAATGTTCCATTTCAGAGTTATTACCACTTGGTAAAACTTTGAAAAATCCATATCCACTTGAAGTATTACATCAACGATTTAAATGATTGGAACCCACTCACTATATTATTCACCAAAATTATATGATACATTACTAGACATAGATTCTTCTCTACGGTTCTATATTAATTAATATGGTCATATTGTCTAAAAATAACTATACCATTTATAATACCAACAATAGAGACTAAAACCTTTTACACATACTATGAAATGATTTGAAAAATTAAAAACTAATATAAAAAATAACAAGATATCAAGCTTCATGTGTCTATGAATGAAAATTTACATAGTACAATATATTGAAACTGAATGAAAAAAATTCTACTTTAACATACATAATGATATCCTAAAATCCTTTCATGATCCTACAATTACATAAAATAACATGGGGAATACATAAAATGAATTTGTGAACTATACATCCTAGTAAAGAAATAAACATAATTAAGAGTCATAACATATATGTCTATGGGAATGAAATCATATCAAATTGAATAATGGATCATGAAGAATAATATGGATTCATTATGGAATTGACATGATTCATAGATCATGAAAACATATGATAGTGTTAACTGCATAAAACATGACATTAACCTGAGTCAAGTATTACAACCAAGAAAATATTACATAGTGTAAATAGTTCTATAATGGATTAAGATTACTTGAAAATTCCATAAATAAAATATCATGACTCTAAATCATTACTCAAGGATTTTCAATGATATCCGAGATAACCAATCATACCTTGTTCTCTCTTATTTTAATTATAACATGGAATCGATTGTATGGATTAATCATAAGAAACATGATAAAAGAACTTATGCAATGTATAACTGAACCACGATAATGTGGATAAATCAATATATAAAAATATGTATGAGAGAAATATGAATAATATAAAATCAATTTTCAACATTTAATTTAAGGGTAACGTTATTTAGAGAGAGAATGTCCATAACCCAAAAAGGGGCGGTATAAAGAGATCTCTTACCTAATATCTAGATACATCATTCACTCTTATATAATATCATAGAAAATAAAATATGATTCACTAATAAATTAACTAAAATACTTTTACTGCAATATTTTATTTATTGTATTTTAATTATATTCATTCTAATGATATATAATTTTTAAATTCCCTTTTTAGAAGGTGTTAATTACACGAGCCCATGGTCGAATATTTTCTGAATATCTATTACGTTATTATAATATAGGAATATATATGCCTAAATAAAATAAATTTATAATCAAATCCATCATAAAAATATAATTTTTCCAAACAAACATATTTTTTGTAACACATGTTTGATTATTTTAGTAAAAATGTTAATTTATTTACAGTTAGATCATTTTGGATATTTTACCGACAATTATGAACAAGTTTACTTTTATTTAATATTATTTCTTAATATTAATTAAATAACGTGAAATGAATTATAATATATATAATTAGTCCACAGTAAAAAAAAGGTTAATCGAATTTTAACATTCCTATAATAAGGTAATGTAAAATAAAAATCTGTTATATTCAAAGGTGGTGAACCAATATAATATGGAAAATGGTTTCGCCTGTTAGAAAAAGTGGAGACGAGAATGGTGTTCAAAGTGGATCATACATTTTAATTATAAAAATATAGTATAAAAAGATTCATGAGTATTTGAATGTTCGATGATGATGGTGAAGAGAGGGAATAAGAAGAAAATAATTTTAAAGAACTTTGCTAAGAATATTATATCTCGAATGTCTCCTACTTGAAATAAATCATAAGTCACTCAGATTTGGTCTTTTGGTAAGAACAGAATCACATGACCGGGTACGATATGATGTGGAAGAGACTTGGTGAAAATATTGGCTAGATGAATTTCATAGAACATGTGAGAAGAAGGGGTGGTGAGGGATGTTATTTATAAGGATATTATTGAGTACTTTTTGAATATTATATTGATTAGTTTATTATTTGGGCACAATAGTATCAATAGTTATGGATATTGTGACTATATAAAGTAAATAGTAATGGTTATATCAATCCCAATGGCTCATAAATCATATATTACTCAAATATTCTTGTATTTAGCTTTTCATAATAAATACTATATTTTACTATAGTTCACTGTTGACCATATATTAAAATTGTTTTAAAAAATAAAAAATCACCATAACCATTTTTTCAATATTTGATTCTAAAAATTAAATCTACTTCAAAAAAATAATGATCTCAATATGAGAAGATTAATATTTAAATAAAAAATTAATTCAATTGATAAATACTAATTTTTATTATTCTTGTCATTTTATGATTCTTATAAAAAATAAATATAGTAACACAATCTTATCTTCCCATTATTATAAAATTAATATTACATTATGAATCCATTTTTGGAAAATGATTTTCCTTATCAATTATTATAATCATAATTTAGTTTCTATACACACTTTTTTATTTTAAAATATAACTAGATATAATTTAAAATATTTAAAACATTTATTTTTATATATTATGATATAAAAATAATATATTTTTATTTTATAAGATACATAAATGTTATTTTACAAATCCATTTATTTGGTTACTATTATAATAGTTGGGATACTTATCCCTCCAGTCAAATTATGTTTCCAGTGGTCTAGTTACTATTGTAATAATTAGATTACAATTTCAATAGATTGGTTTTCAATGGTAATTTGGGAAATTTACATATTATAAATGCATCATATTTCATTCATTCTACATTTACATTATTTTCTAACTTTTTTTATATATTATAACCATAAAAATGGATATTACATTAATAATATTCTACTTCATTTATACAACATTCTTCATGAGTGAGGTTGGTCTTTTGGATTGAGAAGACACAAATTTTCTTATTGTTATTGTATTATTGTATATTTATTCACCCATTATAATAAATTTAACTCAAATAGACATATTGTTTCACTAAATTTAGTTAAAAAATTAATATAAATTTTTATCTATTTTATCATGTAGTACATGTACATTATATAATATTATATTACTAAATGAAATAGAATTTTATATGAAAAAATGTTATTCAATTGATAAAATTATGGGTTGTTTTACTTTCTCCCCTTAATAAAATTTCCCTCCAAAATTTCATTTTACATACTATGATGAGAACATTGTAGTGTCTTCTACTTAACTAATTCGTCTGGTTTATATGTTTCCCCTCAAACATATTTTTTTCCCTAGTACATTTACTAATTGTGTTTTCATATGGTGTAGAACATTATCTCTATATTCCATGATCATCACCAGATACTCATTATAATAGTGATCACATTCAAGATTCACCCCTTATGAATTCAGTGCAAGTATGGGATCTGTTATGTACATACTCAAAATTGATATGAGGAATAATCCATGTAATTGAAATAATTATGGTGGGAGTAGTTGACAAAGGGGAAAATATATGATGTGGTAGAGAATTTAAAATGGGATGATGTACCTTGGATATATCATTCCCTGCTTCAAAATCTCATCACTCACATTTGGGGAGATATATAAATGAATAATATGCATCCAATCACTAAATTCATGCATTGTTGAGGACTATCAACATATGTCATCAATCAATTGTGAGAATCCCTGATATACTAATGAATGGTCGTAACCTTTTCTAACATTTCCTTGACTATTATAGTTCCAAGAAAATTTCGTTCATAAAATTCATCTAATCATGAAGGTGTTATACATATATTACCATCGACTAATAATTAAAGGCATAATTGAAAACATTGTTGGAAACCATTATTTTTTGTGATATTAATTAGGGGAATATATTGATCCCATCATAGTTTTAAATACATCAAGCATGTTTTCAACATGTAATCTATTTTTTAGATACTGTTATTAGATTTGAAATCATTTCACGGGTGAGAAGCCATATTGGATTTCAACTCATAGATTATATAATTTTAAAAACACTTCAAAATTGTAGATTTAATTTTATGATCTTAGTTAGATATAAAAAATTGTGCCATTATATGATGTTTGACTACTTATATGAGGTATATTTTTGAAAGATGATTAAGTAAGAAGTCATATTGAATCTAAATGAAGTAATATGTGTTTATAAGATGATCCAACACAACCCATGTATTATTATTTCCCAATGATGACGTTGGGAGTATAGTGACAATTTCTATGCTGACGTTTTTTCCTTTCCATGTAGGTATGGTTAATGTTTGCATCATCCCTTTAGAATTTTCCCATTTGGACATAAATAAATTATATTCTGTGAATAATGAAATATATTATGTGATATATTTGTATTAATTTTTTCACTTGTAGATATTTTATAGGTCATGACACATCATCATGCTCACTATGTGGATTGAGAAGGCCGAACTCTGTGAATCATTCAAGAGCTCCTTATTTATCTCAGAATTTTATGGTGCACATCATTTGTGAACAAAATTTTATGAATGATTTTTCATCAATTTTATATTCCCTGGATTCCCTTTCATTATATATAACAAATTCTCGTTTATTTCTTCATCATCTAGTTGAAAATACATTAGTATAACCAAATGGATGGTTGAGAAATAATTTGAGAAAGGAATGATGATTTTACATCCATTATGATATCAATTTTCATCCATTGGTAGACCATTAATATTATATCACTATCACCATTATGGTTTATGGATCATTTCTTCTTATAAAATCACACACATTATTTTATTTTCCAAAATGGGAGTGTATTTTAAATTCATACGATTTGATCAGCTCTAACCATGATCTATGGTGGTTGTTAACATCCTTATGTGTGAATATATATTTAATGATCTTATGATATGTATATGTTTCACACTTATCACCATTGAGTTAAATCATCCATATTTTCAAATCCAACATCAGTAATACCATATATAGATCATGTTTTGAATATTTATTCTCATGAAATATTAAATTTATAGAGGTGTATTCTGTCATTTTATGATTCTTCTTTAGTTAAAAATTAATTCCATTTTTTGATACATTTCCAAATACCAGGAAAAGATCACCACTTAAGGTAACAGTGAGGACTAGTTTAATAATTAGACTCAACATCAGATCATTGAATCACTATTCCTATTTATTAGTTTAGACAACCATTATCACCTTTAAAGTAATAATCGATAGTGATTTTAACAATTAGGAGAACTTTCTCAAAAAAATCAATAATACTAAGCTATTGCAAAGATTATATGGATATCTTTTACAGTTACTGATCTAGGACACTCCTCAATTACATTCATCTTATAAGTGATTATAGATATCCCATTGATGGTGACACCATTACCTAATAATGATAATTTCTCAAACCAAAAATCACATTTTTGGTACATCACAAAGTGAATATCTCATCATAATATTTTTGGCACATTATTCAAATTGCACTCATTCTTTTAATTGCATTTTGAAAATACCAAGTTCTAATTTATAAACACTAAAAAATTTAACAATGAATTATATATATAATATATTCATTAATTCCATAAATATTTTGGGAGAATTTGTGATTTTTAAGGATATCTATATTAACTGAAAGTGACCATTCTTTTTTCAAAAGATTCCCTTTTGAAAATATAAATATTCAAATTTAATTAGCAATATACTGACCAAAGGACAACGTTTAAAATAAAATATGATCCACATAGTTTATCAAAAGAATATTCTACCTATTTTGTGGGATAATGTTTCTTTATAATGATTTCTCAGTTCATGAAAATTCATGAAGTTGTGTAGTGATTCATCCCTCTTTCATGATAATGTGGACCAGACCACCCCTTGGCGAGTCACTCAGGAATTTTCATGTGTTTATATTCTATTATAACTATGTAATCCATTCACCCATCACGACGGTGGCCATTTTGTAGGGAGTCATGGATATAGGAGGATATAAAGGTATATTATAACGACCCATACTTTACATACATTGTTAATACTTCAAAATTGAAGCACACTTATTACAAAATATGACAAAACCACAAAGGACCGTATAGGTATAGTGTCTTTAGAAATTGGGAAACATAAAAAACTGGTTCATAAATCTTCTACAGTGTCTCCTTTTTATTTCATCATATCTAGGGTCCCATTTATAATATTCTACTTAATATCCATCTTCCTGACCTGGGGAAAAGAAAACATAAAATGGTGAGCTCAAATGCTCAGCAAGGGCAAATAAAGGAAATAAAAATCATATCATATCTTTTTGAAAATCATAACCTGCAAAAGAGATCATAATATCTTAACATGGAATAAATCATAGAAGTGAAAATGAGATCCCCATAATCATAACATAAAACGTGAAACTTTGTGGCATGCACACATAATCATGGAAAATCATTTCTTGTTAGTCATGACTCATTGCCAAGACTATCTTAGTGGACAAAGTCCCTTTCTGAATCGAGTAACCCTCGTTTCAGTCCTGTTTCACTGAACCGGTATAACCTACCATTCCAGCCCTGTCTATCTCATGAGATAAAATCTTTACCCAATGCATTGGAGGGAGATATAGGTCCCACCCATCTTATAATGAATCCTTTCTTATGTGTGCCACATAATCATAAACCATACATCATAGCGTAACCCATGTAATAAAATTGGAATTCTTAAACAACATGACATCATAAAACAATTCATATAAGATAAAGGAATTCATAAAAATATTTCCATCACAACATAATCAAACCAATGTAATAATATGGATAAAAAAAGAACCATTTTATTATCTTAGATGGAAAATAATTTTGATAAAATACTTGAACTCCATTCTTGAGGAAAATATCCTTTCTACTTCAAAAATACTTTTCCTTTCTTAACATGTCATACAATTTTAATCTAAAAGAAGTTTATTAAAAATAAACTTTAAAACTTGTAAAAGAATCTTCTTGGAAATACTGTTTTAAAAATCCATTCTTTCCGTATAAGTTAAAAATAAACATTCTTCGTACTTTTGTCGGAAAAGTCAAAAAGTACCTCGTACGAAAAACGACAAAAGATTCCTTTCATATTCTTTACTAAAAACTCACCGAAGGGTAAAATTGGATTTAAACCATTGTAGGTGGATGTAAATAATATTTCGTATCGAGGAAACATGAACGTGGATGATAAAATGCACCCCAGTAAATGCCAATATATAAATAATCTCGGATAAAAATGAGATTGTGATATTTCCCTTACCTTAGGTCCGATTTGCTTTTTATGTGTCCAAAGCTCCTGTATAATGGTTTAAATAATGTTATTGACTTATTCCAGAATCATACATATTGATATGATATCATATATGGTCATATTCTTAGCTTCTTGTTAGTAATATTTCATTGTTACTTGTTACTCGGGTCTTTATTGCCTTTTGTTCTTATGCGTGTTTTTCCAAATACATTCTTATTATTATTTTAAGGTTATAGATACCTTATATCTAGAATGGTATTAGTGTAACATATATCATATTTATTCATTCAATTTATATAATTACTATGTAATGATGATCATGTAGAACGAGTCGCATCACATCATGGAGAAGGTATTCCGTACGTACGCACGAGTGATGATATCGTTCCTATGATCGTGGAACTGTATTGGAGTATATATATATTATTTCAGTATCAATATTACTTTATAATAATCATAAATAGTTACTCATTACACCATTATACCCATCCTTGTAAAGTGATGGTGGAAAATAGATTACACCACGGCGTGGAGACGGTATTCCGTACGTACGCACGCGCGGTGATTTCATTTTTCCGTAGGATGGATAGAAGGTGAATGTGGGTTGTTTCATAATTATAATAACATATCAGTATGTAAGTAATACTGATTTAATTACTTTATCATGAAACAACTAAAGAAGAAGAAGTTGAAGAAGAAAGAAATTGAAAAGATCGGTAATGGATATTACCTCTTCTATGGAACGCTTCTTTGAATCCTTCACTTAGGGAACTAATATTGGTCTTTGAAGAAGACCAGGACCTCTAGGATTATTCTAGGGAAGTGGAGAGGATAAAATGGCAGGGGTTGGCCGAGCTTGAGTGCTCAACTTGGTGTGAGGAGGAGGGGGAGGAGGTTCCCTTTTATAAGGGAGGAGAGGGTCACCTTAGGAATATCTCAAAATATTATTTTATATTAAAGTCAAAATCAGTTTATAATGGTTAGAAAGGGTCTTATTTCGAATATAAAGTGGGGATGGGTATAAATCCTATCAACCAATAGGATTTAGACAAGTTTAGGGAATTATTTTAACCTTATCAATTAGATTTAACTCTAAGTTAAATAATTTAACTTTTACCGTGTCTTTTTTTTTTCTTTCACTATATGGTTAATACACTTACTATAACATGACAAACGAACCCCAAATTGTTTATTATTAATATATATATCCTTATCTAAGTCATTTTGCCTAACCTTAGATTTTTAGGAATAAAATAACAATTAATAATATAATATTTGTTTTAAAAACTATTTTGTGACAATTTTGACACTATTTGATATATGATTTTTGTGAAAGTCATAACAGAATTATATGTTCAATACAAGTTGATTAAATCAACACTAATATATCATAGTAACCTAGAAAATTAGTGGAATTCATAAAAAGTCTCAAATTACATTTACTTTGGTGTTTATAACATCAATTATGTCAATATTTCATTAATAAGATAATTACTGCATCATCATTGTGTCATAAATAAATTAAATTATTTAATGTCTAAAAATTACAAATAAAATAACATTATGTAGGAAATCTTTTTATCTTTCTAATTAACATTTACAATCGAATTTATCTTATGTATAACCCCATATTAAAAATGATTTACTTATTAAACTTTGATTTTAACTATTTTAACCCTTCTTTAAATAAATTAATAATAAATGTCCTAATCTATTCCAAGTGGGCCAAAATGGTCATATTTTATTCCTAAGTTTGTTTTTGGTAGAATTACACTTGTCCAATAGAATTAGGACATGTGTTAGGGTAATATTAATATCATATTTACCCTTAGTTACCCTATTTACTATTAACCGCGGTAAAAAAAAATAAAAAGTTACTATTCACCAAAAAATTATTTTTATCTCATTGAACCACATTTTACTTACTGATATCAACCGTGTCTGTCAGATTTTTGAAATTTCATTCACAGAAGCGGTAAAATTAAGTTTTATGCAAAATTCATTTTTTAACCTACCACTTAGTGGTTTCACTATTCATCAAAAATTGAAAGTTTTCAGAAAAATACCAAAATTTCACCCTAGGCTAATTTCGATATTCTGAGTCCAAACATGAAGTCCATTTTAAAAAATAAAATTTATAAAATTTCAAAAAGTGGTTATTACTATTCATAAAGGCTTGTTTTAATAGCATATTGTTGTTTAGTGAATCTCGGTATTGCGTACGACGCAAGCTATCGAGGAAGGTCGCGATTGCGTGTAAAGCAAGCCAAGCAAGTGTTGTGTAGAAAAAGATTCCTTTGATGATTTATATAACATAAAAGTCTCGGGTGTTACGTTCTACCCCCCTTAAAAAGAATTTCCCCCTCGAAATTCGTCACTTTGTAAAAAAACAGATGAGGATACTTCTCCCTCATCACATCCTCAAGCTCCCATGTAGCTTCTTCAAGTTGGTGGTTCCTCCATAAAACTTTCACCAATCGAGTGGTCTTGTTTCGTAGGACTTTTTCGCTACGATCCAGAATCTCTATCGGTTGTTCTTCATAAGAAAGATCTTGCTCCAGCGGTACAACTTCTGAGCTGAGTACATGTGAAGGATCAGGTATGTACTTTCTCAGGAGAGATACATGGAACACATCGTGAACATGAGAGAGATTCGGTGGAAGTGCCAATCGGTAAGCTACCTTTCCAACACGATCCAGTATTTCGAAAGGACCGATATATCTAGGGCTCAACTTCCCCTTCTTTCCAAATCTCATAACCCTCTTCCAGGGAGATATTCGTAAGAACACTTTATCACCCACTTCAAACTCTAGGTCTTTTCTTCGGTTGTCGGCATAACTTTTCTGTCGACTCTGAGCTGCTCTTATGTGTTGTTGAATAGATCTGACCTTTTCTTCCATTTCATCAACCAGATCAGGTCCTAATAGATTTCTTTCCCCAACTTCATCCCAGTAAGTTGGAGTCCTGCATTTCTTTCCATAGAGAGCTTCATAAGAAGCCATCTGAAAACTGGAGTGAAAGCTATTATTATAAGAAAATTACACCAAAGGTAGGTGTTGATCCCAACCTCCTTTGAAATCCATAGAGCAAGCTCTCAACATATCTTCTAGGGTTTGAATTGTTCTCTCAGACTGACCATCTGTCTGGGGATGATAAGCAGTGATGAATCTCAACTCTGTATCCAGAGTATGCTGAAGACTTCGCCAGAACTTCGAGGTAAATCTCGGATCCCGATCAGATATAATAGAAAGTGGTACTCCGTGCAATCTTTCCACTTCCTTTACATATATCCTGGCAAGCTGATCTAGAGAGAAATCCTCCCTAATAGCAATGAAGTGTGCAGACTTTGTAAGACGATCAACTATGACCCAAATAGCATTATTGCCTTTGGATGTTTTAGGAAGTCCTGTGACAAAGTCTATAGTGATGTTTTCCCATTTCCATTCGGGTATGGGTAATGGTTGTAACATCCCCTTAGACTTTTGTCTCTCAGCTTTAACTTGTTGACAAACCAAGCATCGAGAGACATATTCAGCAACATCTCTTTTCATGCCATCCCACCAGAAGTACTCTTTCAGGTCCCTATACATCTTCGTGCTTCCAGGATGAATAGAGAATGATGAACTATGAGCCTCATCCAGCAGCTCCTTCCTTAATTCGGGGATGGGAGGAACACAAACCCGATTCCTGAACTTTATTATCCCATCACAATCAAGGTTGAATTCAGGAACATTTCTCACCTTCTTTTGTAACTCGACATCTACTTTCTGTGCCTCTTTAATCTTCACATGTATAGATGGTTGAACATTCATTTGAGAAAGATACGATTGTTCCCCTTCCATTATAATTCCAAGATCCATCCTTTGTAAATCCATAAATATTGGATCTTTTGTTATCCTCATCATGGATAAACTAGCATGGTCTTGTCGACTTAATGCATCTGCCACCTTGTTTGCTTTTCCAGGGTGGTAATGGATTGAGCAGTCAAAATCCTTAATCAGCTCCAAACATATTCTTTGACGCATATTCAACTCCTTTTGTGTGAAAATATACTTTAAACTTTTATGATCAGTATAAATATCACACCTTTCACCATAAAGGTAATGCCTCCAAATCTTTAATGCAAAGATTACTGCAGCCAACTCCAAATCATGTGTTGGGTAATTTTTCTCATGGATTTTCAACTGTCGTGAGGCATAAGCTATCACCATATCATTTTGCATAAGAACACACCCCAATCCCTTCTTGGATGCATCACTGTAGATCACAAACCTTTCTCCACTACAAGGCAGTGTGAGTACAGGTGCACTGGATAACCTTTTTTTCAACTCCTTGAAATTCTCTTCACATTCCTCTGTCCAGACAAACTTAACTCCTTTCCGAGTCAACTTGGTGAGTGGATTAGATAATCGTGAAAAATCTATTACAAAACGTCGATAATATCCAGCCAAACCAAGAAATCATCGGATCTCAGTTACTGTTGTTGGTCTCGACCATCTTTCGATAACCTCTGTTTTTGCTGGATCCACAGATATCCCCTCTTTTGAGATTATGTGACCCAAAAATGCAACTTTTTGAAGCCAAAATTCACACTTGGTAAATTTGGCATAAAGCTTCTCCTTTCTCAGGGTCTTCAATATAATTCTCAAGTGATCTTCATGCTCTTCCTTGATCTTTGAATAGACAATAATATCATCTATAAAGACTAACACAAATTGATCAAGATAGTCTCTAAAGACTCTATTCATTAGATCCATGAAGATAGCAGGGGAATTAGTAAGACCAAATGGCATCACTATAAATTCATAGTGTCCATACCTTGTACGGAATGCCGTCTTTGGTATATCCTCCCTCTTGACCCTCAATTGATGATACCCTGAACGAAGATCAATTTGGAAAAGTATTGAGCTCCGTGTAGTTGGTCAAATAAGTCATCAATGCGTGGGAGAGGATATTTGTTCTTGATAGTGATCTTGTTAAGTTCTCGATAATCAATGTAGAGTCTCATTGATCCATCTTTCTTCTTAACAAATAGAACAGGTGCTCCCCAAGGTGACGCACTAGGGCGTATGAATCCCTTATCAAGATTCTCTTGGAGTTGCTTCTTCAATTCCTGCAACTCAATTGGGGCCATTCTATAAGGTGTCTTTGAAATAGGCAAAGCACCCGGTACGAGTTCTATTGAAAACTCAACTTCATGATTTGGTGGAACACCCGGTAATTCCTCTGGAAAGACATCATCAAACTCCAGTACAATGGGCATATTCTTAATCGTGAGTTTCTCACCAACCATTTGAGACAAATAACCTTCATTTAGTGGAATCAATACCCATAAGATGGAAGAAATTTACACTGGAAGATTATGTTCATCCTTTCATTGATATACGATCGTAGATTGATCTGGAATATGAAATGTGACTTTCCTTCTTTGGAAATTGATATGAGCTCCATGTAGAGAAAGCCAATCCATGCCAAGAATCACATCAAATTCCACTAAAGGAAGGATCACAAGATTTGCAGGAAGCACTTTCCCACAAACTTCGATCGGAGAAGAATTATAAACTTTTGATGCGACTGTTGTGCCATTAGGTGTTGTCACAGCTAACTCAACATCTAATTGTTGAGGTAATACGGTGATACCCTTAGAAAATTCTTTAGAAATAAAAGAGTGGGTGGATCCAGAATCTAATAAAACACTTGCTACTTTAGAGTGGATGGTAAGTGTACCTTTCACCACTTCGTTATCGTACTCCACATCACTGATAGAAATTGCATGTGACTTTCCTTTGTCTTTAGCCTTAAGATTTTGTTGACGTCGACCATCATCATCAACCCTTGGATTTGGGCATTGATTGGCATAATTCCCCATCTCCTTGCACTTGAAACATTGAAGTGTAGTAGGTTCATTCTGTGTATCCCTTCCTTTGTTTGCATCATTAGACATCTTCTTCCCATTATCACGGCATTCAAATGCCCGATGACCTTCCTTTCCACATTTAAAACATTTACTCTTTCCTTTAAGACAACTCCCTCCATGTTTCTTTCCACACTTTGAGCATAAGGAAAAGCTCATCTTCTTTTCCGTGTGCTCTTTAGATTTTTCATTGAATTCCATCTTCCTCTTCTTATCAAACCCATGTGACTGATGGGTTATTCCAATCTCCATCTCGACTTTGAGAGCACATCGAACGATTTCCTCGTAGCTATTGAAGTCCCTTATGGCTAACGCCCTTCGAAGACTTGGTTTTAAGCCACTAAAGAATCGATCGATCTTACTCTCAGGTTGGATAATAATACCAGAAGCGTACATTGCAAGTCTTGTAAAATTTTCTTCATAGGTACCAACAGATTCATCATCCCTTTGCTTCAGTTCAAGAAAATCTTTCTCCATATTTGTTCGGAGAATACGAGGGAAGTACTTATTGAATAATACGTTCTTGAACTCATCCCATTCCATGGACTCAATTTCATCCCTTTGCCTCGTATTCTTAATAAGATTCCACCATTGATCAGCATCTCCTTCCAAACGATACACTGCTAGGATGACTTTATCATGTTCAGAACATTGAAGAACTGAAAATATCCTTTCAGTAGTACTAATCCATTGTTCAGCAACTAATGGATCAGTAGACCCACTGAAAGAAGGTGGACGCTGCCTCATGAAGGATTCAACAGAATGTTGCTCCTTCCTTTGTTCGTTTGGAAGTCCTGCATGATTCATAGCTTGAGAAAGTTGTGTGAGAATGGCTACAAGATTTTTCATTCCAGCTCCCATATTGTTTGGTTGCTCAGGGGGACAATCATTTCATTGCCCATCACATTCCACATTAACACGGTTCCTTCGGGTTCCAGCCATTGACTAAAACCAAGAAGAATAGTGTGAGCAACACTAATTATAATAGGAAAACCACATAATTCAAGAATAAAATTTTCATGCTTAAGGTCTTATCATAGGTTATTCAAGGCCATTTCTAAAACACTAAGATTGTGTTCTATGATTAGACTTATCCTTAGGGTTCTTACTAAGGCTTTCACATCCTAGTTTCCAAAGGATGACTATACCTTTCCTCTGATACCAACTATAACGACCCATACTCTACATACATTGTTAATACTTCAAAATTGAAGCACACTTATTACAACATATGACAAAACCACAAAGGACCGTATAGGTATAGTGTCTTTAGAAACTGGGAAACATAAACAACTGGTTCATAAATCTTCTATAGTGTCTCCCATTTATTTCATCATATCTAGGGTCCCTTTTAGCATATTCTACTTAATATCCATCTTCCTGACCTGGGGAAAAGAAAACATAAAATGGTGAGCTCAAATGCTCAGCAAGGGAAAATAAAGGAAATAAAAATCATATCATATCTTTTTGAAAATCATAACCTGCAAAAGAGATCATAATATCTTAACATGGAATAAATCATAGAAGTGAAAATGAGATCCCCATAATCATAACATAAAACTTGAAACTTTGTGGAATGCACACATAATCATGGAAAATCATTTCTTGTTAGTCATGAATCATTGACAAGACTATCTTAGTGGACAAAGTCCCTTTCTGAATCGAGTAACCCTCGTTTCAATCCTGTTTCACTGAACCGGTATAACCTACTGTTCCAGCCCTGTCTATCTCATGAGATAAAATCTTTACCCAATGCATTGGAGGGAGATATAGGTCCCACCCATCTTATAATGAATCCTTTCTTATGTGTGCCACATAATCATAAACCATACATCATAGCGTAACCCATGTAATAAAAATGGAATTCTAAAACAACATGACATCATAAAACAATTAATATAAGATAAAGGAATTCATAAAAATATTTTCATCACAAAATAATCAAACCAATGTAATAATAGGGATAAAAACATAACCCTTTTATTATCTTAGATGGAAAATAATTTTGATAAAATACTTGAACTCCATTCTTGAGGAAAATATCCTTTCTACTTCAAAAATACTTTTCCTTTCTTAACATGTCATACAATTTTAAACTAAAAGAAGTTGATTAAAAATAATCTTGAAGAATTGTAAAGTAAGCTTCTTGGAAATACTGTTTTAAAAATCCATTCTTTCCGTATAAGTTAAAAAAACATTCTTCGTACTTTTGTCAGAAAACTCAAAAAGTACCTCGTACGAAAAACGACAAAATATTCCTTTCATATTCTTTACTAAATACTCACCGAAGGTTAAAATTGGATTTAAACCATTGTAGGTCGATGTAAATAATATTTCATATCGAGGAAACATGAATGTGGATGACAAAATGCACCCCAGTAAATGCCAATATATAAACAATCTCAGATAAAAATGAGATTGTGATATTTCCCTTACCTTATGTCTGATTTGCTTTGTATGTGTCCAAAGCTCCTGTATAATGGTTTAAATAATGTTATTGACTTATTACAGAATCATACATATTGATATGATATCATATATGGTCATATTCTTAGCTTCTTGTTAGTAATATTTCATTGTTACTTGTTACTCGGGTCTTTATTGCCTTTTGTTCTTATGCGTGTTTTGCCAAATACATTCTTATTATTCTTTTAAGGTTATAGATACCTTATATCCAGAATGGTATTAGTGTAACATATATCATATTTATTCATTCAATTTATATCATTACTATGTAATGATGATCATGTAGAACGAGTCGCATCACATCGTGGAGACGGTATTCCGTACGTACGCACGAGTGATGATATCGTTCCTATGATCGTGGAACTGTATTGGAGTATATATATATTATTTCAGTATCAATATTACTTTATAATAATCATAAATAGTTACTCATTACACCATTATACCCATCCTTGTAAAGTGATGGTGCAAAATAGATTACACCACGGCGTGGAGACGGTATTCCGTACGTACGCACGCAAGGTGATTTCATTTTTCCGTAGGATGGATAGAAGGTGAATTAGGGTTGTTTCATAATTATAATAACATATCAGTATGTAAGTAATACTTATGTTATTACTTTATCATGAAACAACTAAATAAGAAGAAGTTGAAGAAGAAAGAAATTGAAAAGATCGGTAATGGATATTACCTCTTCTTTGGAACGCTTCTTTGAATCCTTCACTTAGGGAACTAATATTGGTCTTTGAAGAAGACCAGGACCTCTAGGATTATTCTAGGGAAGTGGAGAGGATAAAATGGCAGGGTTTGGCCGGGCTTGAGTGCTCAACTTGGTGTGAGGAGGAGGGGGAGGAGGATCCCTTTTATAAGGGGGGAGAGGGGCACCTTAGGAATATCTCAAAATATTATTTTATATTAAAGTAAAAATCGGTTTATAATGGTTCCAAAGGGTCTTATTTCGAAGATAAAGTGGGGATGGGTCGAAATCCTATCAACCAATAGGATTTAGACAAGTTTAGGGAATTATTTTAACCTTATCAATTAGATTTAACTCTAAGTCAAATAATTTAACTTTTACTGTGTCTTTTTGTTTTCTTTCACTATATGGTTAATACACTTACTATAACATGCCAAACGAACCCCAAATTGTTTATTATTAATATATATATCCTTATCTAATTCATTTGACCGAACCTTAGATTTTTAGGAATAAGATAACAATTAATAATATAATATTTGATTTAAAAACTATTTTGTGTCAATTTTGACACTATTTGATATATGATTTTTGTGAAAGTCATAACAGAATTATATGTTCAAACCAAGTTGATTAAATCAACACTAATATATCATAGTAACCTATAAAATTAGTGTAATTCATTAAAAGTCTCAAATTACATTTATTTTGGTGTTTATAACATCAATTATGTCAATATTTCATTAATAAGATAATTACTGCATCATCATTCTGTCATAAATAAATTAAATTATTTAATGTCTAAAAATTAAAAATAAGATACCATTATGTAGTAAATCTTTTTAGCTTTATAATTAATATTTACAATCGAATTTATCTTATGTATAACCCCATATTAAAAATGATTTACTTATTAAACTTTGATTTTAACTATTTTAACCCTTCTTTAAATAAATTAATAATAAATGTCCTAATCTAATCCATGTGAGCCTAAATGGTCATATTTTATTCCTAAGTTTGTTTTTGGTCGAATTACACTTGTCCAATAGAATTAGGACATGTGTTAGGGTAATATTAATATCATATTTACCCTTAGTTACCCTATTTAATATTAACCGCGGAAAAAAAAAATAAAAAGTTACTATTCACCAAAAAATTATTTTTATCTCATTTAACCACATTTTACTTACTGATATCAACCGTGTCTGTCGGATTTTTGAAATTCCATTCACATAAGCGGTAAAATTAAGTTTTATGCAAAATTCAGTTTTTAACCTACCACTTAGTGGTTTCACTATTCATCAAAAATTGAAAGTTTTCAGAAAAATAACAAAATTTCTCCCTAGGCTAATTTCGATATTCTGAGTCCAAAAATGAAGTCCATTTTACAAAATAAAATTTATAAAATTTCAAAAAGTGGTTATTACTATTCATAACGGCTAGTTTTAATAGCATATTGTTGTTTAGTGAAACTCGGTATTGCGTACGACGCAAGCTATCGAGGAAGGTCGCGATTGCGTGTAAAGCAAGCCAAGCAAGTGTTGTGTAGAAAAAGATTCTTTCGATGATTTATATAACATAAAAGTCTCGGGAGTTACATATATGATCATTTGAGAACACAATCCCTCATTCCATCATAATACATGAAAAATTACCACTTAAAACATCATTATAAACTCTCACAATGGGAATATGTTTAATAATGATATTTGAAATTGTCTGAATCATTTATGTGAGATAATATTTCCCAGAATACAATAATATCCACAATTGTGAAGATTATTCTAAAGTAAATTCGTCATATTATTTATAATTTTACAAAACTGGTGGGTGAATCAGGTTGCAAAGAGGGTTTCCCCTCTACAAACATTTGATATTGGATTTATAAAAGGGTAAAACATTCATTCCCCAAATATTAAAAAAACATCAATAAAGGTTATAAAGATATATTTTCATGAAAGTTCAGTCCATCTACATTGATCCATGTGGAGATATATACTTGGGATATAATAATTTATAAATATCCGGTTCTCATGGAAAACTCTACATCTATGTATTGAGGTTGTGTTATAATAGTTCCTTTAAAATTGAATGATATAAAAGAATGCATTTAACTATACAATAAATCTATGTATACAATTATTTTATGATTAACCAGGGTACTTATCACCACATCATCCCTGGAATCCATCTAAGAAGAAGTGATATCAACCCCACTTCCTTTCTCTTAGGAAATTTCATTTTGTTTTCTTTTATTTTAATAATAAACCATCGACTTAAGGTATTAGTGTGAATAATTTCCATGTTTTTTATATATGAAATATAGTATAATGGGTTGAGTGTTGATCAAAGACTTATTTTATTCATTAATATTACAAGATTTATTTAATTCTATTCAAAATAGATTATCTTGATTCCCTATTTTCAAAATTGTTACACATCCCAGGTCCATAGAGATAATTATTGGAATTCTTCATCCAACATTTATGACATACTGTATGTTGGGTTTTCAATCCCCTGTTTTATTTATCTATTGTAACTATAAAATTAATCTATATTTTATCTTTATCTATACTATTCCCATGATGCCAGTAAGGGTCTCTAATCTTCTCATCAAACGTAAAGGTAAAACAAAAAATTTCCATATTTTTGTCAAAGTCTCAAATAATAATGTATTTTTATTTAATGAAATTTCTTCCACTAAATTATCTATCAACCATACTTTTATAATTCATGGATAATCAATCAGGATATGATTAATGCCTTATAATTTTTTTCTCATATTTTATGTAATAACAAACAACATTTCTCTTTTTTTCAATGAACCCCACCATATTTTATGATAGTGAATTTTTTGAAATATTTTTTTTGAAAATATTTTATATGAGTCCAACCTATTCTTGGGAATCAATAACCTCTTTGGATGTTGTATTCTAAATCAATGTACATTATTGGTTAGATTATCCTTTGTGGAGATAAATATACATCATGAAATTTTGTTTTTATGAGTTTTAGTGGACTGATAATATCTTCCCAATAAATTTACACTATTGTTCCATTGTGAAATAATCATGGGATCCACTGTGTATTCGAGGGATTTTTCATATAAAATACTCGACCACATATTTTCTTTCAGAGGAGAAGGATGTAATTCTACATAATTCTTATTTTTATTTAGATATTAGGATAGTTGGTCCAGTACATCTATGATTTTCTTTACAACCACTCTATTATGGTTTCACGAATAATTAGGGAAATAATTACACTTACTACCAATTGTTGTTAGAGAAATTTCTTCTATTTCTGACCATTAAATAGAATAAATAAAAATAATATGATAATAAATTAAACAATAATCATATAGAAGTAATACATTGAACATAGAATGAATAACGGATAATGAAAACTATATTATGACTTTTAAATGTCTATTTATTAATCTAGGTTGTCTATATAAATTTCCGAAATAGGTTTTTTAACCATGAATTTTTTTCAAATCATTCTTAATGGTTAATAAATTGTGTGTGAATTTACATTGAAGATCTATAGAGAGTTTCTAAAAAATTATTAATAATGTCCCACTATTGTGAACAACGTAATGATCGTGCCAATAAAAATGTTCCTTTTAAGATTTATTTCCCCAAGGTGTAGTGGTTCTATAGAAACATCCTATTCTAATATTCAAACATGGATGAAATTTCATGGAATCCACTCACTCTGTCTTTCATCATATTACTGCACATTTTCATATACTAATACATATCCTTAGGGTTCTCACTAATGTATTTTATTCCAAATCCACAAAATAACTAGACCATCCTTTGATACCAAAACATGATACATAAACTATTTATACATAGTATTACATGTTTTTTTAATAAAATATCCACTAAATACACTAACAGTATAATAAACACATGTGTTGTTGTAATAATAAGTATGTAGTAAAGAAAATGAAGCCAAATCATAACACTATTTTCACAAATTAGCCCCTAAAATCAATTTTACCTCATAATACTATATATTATAACCTTGGGAACAGTCAAAGTAATTGGGTGATCTACAAATCAATTTAATGGAATAAACGTGATGATGATGTGTAACATATCTTTCAATTGGAATGAAATGATATCACAACGATGAATGGGTCCTGAAAAATCATAAGGAAGTGTTACATAAAGAACATGGTATGATAATATCATGACATCATATAAATGTGGAATAAATATAAAATATTTCATGAACATGACTAAAGGATAACTACCAAGATAATAACACATGGTGGAAAAAGACCCATAATATATTAGGTTTACTCCCTAATCACATACATGATGTATAATTAAACTAAATAATTTCTAAATTCATTAGTCTATTTTTTGGACACACCCATCCTAACATGTCCATTCTTATGTGAATGTCCAAAGGGAATCGATCATAACACATAAACATAAGACATTTCATAAAACAATTATGGAATGTATTACACAATAAAAGTAAGGTAAAATATTCTTAGTATATATCTAATATTAATATAATGATAACATAAAATCATTACATAATCTTAAATATAATGAGAATGTGTAGTTCAGAGATAAAGTGCTTACCCCTTATAAAATAGGTGGTTCTGAGAGGTACATTACCTAACATCAGTTTTTTAAATGAACTTAACATTCCAAATATTAAAATTAGATTCATTAATTAATTAATTTAGATACATTTAAAAATACATAATATTTATAATATTTTTTTTTATGTTAATATATATTACATTTAATTAGATATAACGATTTATTTTACTTTTCAGAGGTTGTTCATTCGATTGTTCCAATGCCGAATAATTTGTGGATAATTATTCATGTTCTTATTAAAAGGGACTAAAACGATGAAATTAATTTGTGTTAATATTAATGAAATTGGTGAAATTATAATTTTCCCAAATAAAAATTTGTGTTCAGTCATAGGGTTGATTCTTTTGGAAAAACTGTAAATTTTTTTATTTAGTTAATTTATGTGGTTTTAAAGACAATTACAAACTAGTTTCATTTAATAAAATAATATGGTAATATATTAAATCTAGAATATGGGAAAATATATAATATATAATTAGTTTATTTAAATGAATTATTATGGAATTTAAATCTAACTATAATTCATTAGTGCGAAACAAAAATTCATCATCCACAATGGTGGTGGAAGAACATAATATTGCCAATGTTTTTTTTGAATTTGAGGAGATGAGAAAGAGTTTGATAGAAGATATTTTATTAGAAATTATAAAATCAAAAATATATAGGATACTAGATTTATTATTCCCATGATTTATGAGGGAGGTGATGAGATGGAAGAAGAATAGGGTAATTTTATAGAGGTTAATTGACAATGTTACTTCCGGAATTTCGCCACCTTGAAATACCCATTAAAGAATTTTTAATATATCCTTTAGGGCGGCCAAAACAATATGAACATGGGGGGATTATTTTAAAGTGACTAGGGAATGATATTGGATGGATTCTAGACATAAAGGCTATATGGAGAAGGGGATTTATTTATCAGTTGAGGAGAGGGGCGTTTTTTAAATATTATATTCACTTGTTTAATATTTTAGCTTAGTATTATAAATAGTGATGAATATTGAGACTATATATAATAATTAATGAATTTTAGTTTTTATAAAATGGCTCTTATGTCACCCATGACTCAAAAAAATTATTTACTAGCATAAAATCTTAAATACAATATTTTTTCACTATTTACTATTCACTAAAATTTAATCATTTTAGGAAAATTACCAAAAAATCACCCCGGCCATTTTTTGATGTACATGATTCATAAATGAAGAAAATAAATTTCTAAATATGAAAAAAAAAATTATTAAATAAAATAGATATTCATATGAAAATAATTTTTTTTACATTTGATTAAATTTTCAAAATCATTGAATTATTACGTATTTTTTTATTATATTATTTTTTCCATTATAATAGAAAATAATATTAATTTATCAATTCATTTTAAGAAAATGACTTTTCTTTTAAATTGTTATATTAAATGTAAAATTTAAATTAATTGAATTTTTTGGAATATAAAACCAATACAAATTTTATCAATTTTTAAAAATTTATTTACCTATAACACGATATACACTTTAAAAGATATGGTCATTATTCTATTAGTCATGTTACTCTTAATAATTGTCATACTTCTATTCCAATAGTAAAATTTATAAAGGTTATTTGGGATCATTACATACAATAAATACCTCAAATTTAATTCATTATTCATTATTTTATATTTTCTCTCAATACTATATACATATATATAAATATATTCATCTACAAAATTAATACTTAATTTCTAATATTAAGATTAATTTTTATTGAATTATTAGTGACTATGATTACTTTGGGTGATCAAGTAGAACTGGATATTATTATTCTTAATATATTACATTTTATTTATTATCCCATTTAAATAATTTCAATTCTTATGGACATATTTGTTCTCTAAATTTATTGTTCAAATTACCATAAAATTTTTGTTAATTTCATCCATTAGTACTTCTAAAATGTGGAAATTTATATTAATAAATGTTTTTAATTATATATTCATAATTTAAATTACATCGATAAAGTTTTAGTTTGTTACAATAGATGTAAATGTTATAAAATTAAATAAATTAAAAAAGAAAAATTTTACCTTGTTCTCCAATGATTCTCCATTGAAAATACATTAACACCTTCATGTATTACATTTGTACATTATAAGAATGTAAAATAGCTTACTTAGAGGATTTATATAATATATTCAGATATATGTTGGAAAATGGTAATTATTTTTTATTTAATGAGTTAGTTTATTAATTTTTACCAAAATAGTGGATGGAAAAAATGAAAAAAATCAATTCTATATTTATCTTTTAAGAAATTTGAATGTACCATTTAGGTTTTGAAATTCTGTTTATTTTTTTAAAAATAATGTGTTTTATTATTGAGATACTTTTCCAATATACCATTAATTATAACATTTATAATACAACTTTTATAAAATTATTACATTATAGAACAGTAGTATTTTAAATAAAATTTATTTACTATTCCCTCAAATAATTCTGTTTTCTAAAAAAAATTAAATAAATATTAATCTACATACAAATAATTACTGAAAAAATTAAATTAATTTTATCAAAATATTAATTTATATTATTTAATTTTAATATTGAAATATTAATATAAAAATAATTATATTACATGATAAGTTATAATTCATAATACAAATATATACTAATATAATTTATTTTAGTTTCTTAACATTATTTTTTGTGTTCTGGACCGTAAATATTAATATTTAACATTTTATTTGTAGTAATTATTATTTACAAGTCATTTTAGAATAATATTTTTTATATTACAATTCAAATAGTGTGATATGAATTCTAATAATCATGTTTATATTCCAAGAGTCATAATACTATTCCATTTGACATATTCATTTTATAACTCTGATTAATACCACTTGTTTCACTCATTAATAATTTAATTAGTTTCCAAAATATCTTTTCAAATTAATTTAGAAAATCATAATCATATTACTAATGTTTCTATTTTTTCATTATAGTTCATCCAACAAATGGAATATTTTTTGGGAAACATGACCTGAATTTTTTTTTAAATTCTAATTATTTTGTTATTTCGGTTTATATTCCCATTGTAATTAATTTAATAATATGCGCTATAGTTATTACAATTATATAGTATTATATATTAATCCAATAATGATTTATTAGTTTTAATTACATATTGAAGTTATTTTATACTATACAATATTTCTAAATATGAACAACATATAGGTTAGAAACAAAAATTACATATATACAAGTTTGGATCATTACACCATCACTTGAAATATCATTTTCACATAAAATTCCAGTGATAATATATATCATGTAATTTTATATCATAATTATTGGAAAAATAATGGTCTAATAATTATCATTCCTGATATAGAATTGGTTTTATAATTAACCTTAAAAATACCTAGATAAATACATACCATCAAACAAGATACAGGTTCCAAAAAAATATTTAACATGATAAAGATGGATAATATCATAATCATAAAAGAATGAGGTGAGTAATTCCATGTAAACATCAATTCATGTACCTAATACCATTGGAAGTCATTATATCATTCAAAAATACTTCTACTGAAATATAAAATTATAATATATATTCTATATCCCATATAAGTAATATCCATTTAAACTTTTACAGAAACGAATCCTCAACCCATATATAATATTATAAACATGACTTATTGATTTAATTTTTTCTATAACTCATAGAACATTGATATTTATTGATCCCATAGTGATTTAAAATAAATTGAGTTATTCATCATAAGGGGATGTTTAAATTTATTACAAATTTACTCAATGTAAAGGTTCTTGTACACTAAAATTTTATACCATATCCAATGATATAATTAATGAGACCATGGATTTTCATATATGGATATTACATCATTTCTTTATGAACATTTATAACATTACACACACATTCCTGAGGCGGTAAAGGTAAAGTTCCATTGGAAACATGTAGACATAATCCACATGATCATAAGTGAACAACATCATCTCGCAATATAATCTTCATAACATAATCCATTCCCAATCCTATAATAAATAATTAATTTCTCTATTACCTAGGGGAAAGAATGTTACAACCCAAACATTCAGATAATATTTGGTTTCCTAAAAATGTATGTATTACTATGACATAATGAATAAAAATATATAATTATAAATGAAATGTGACCATTCGGTTCTGACCATTACATGACCATTGGTCAATATGACTATTGGAAATAATAAGAATTTTTTATGTTATAAATGTTGTTATAAATATAAATAATAATGGAAAATTAATGTAGAAAGAAGATTCTATGACCTCAACCAGTTGACCTAGGTCATACAAAGCCCATATTTCTGGTCATGGGAAGGAGGTTGCATCACTAGACATTGACCTGAAGCAAGTCCAAGTAGAGCTTCAGTAGTTGATCTTAAACGTAATCACCTTTGGGAAAAGATCAGGTTGACTAAAATCACCACTCGAGAAATGTTGTTTGAGACGCCCCAAAATTTTATCACCTTTTCGCACCTTAATCTTAGGTCTAATAATGGTGTTATAAGGGGTTATGTAATGAGGCCTTAGTTACTCTGTGTAATCAATTTGAATAAATTAAATTTTAATTTCTTATTAAGTTAAATTTTTTCATTTTAAAAATTAAAAATAAATATAGGATGAATTTTAATAAGTATCATATTATTGATGAATATAAAAAAATAGAGAATTTTAATATACTTTTTTATACCTTAAATAATTAATCATATGAAATGATTTTTAAAAAATGTACATATACATTTTTGGTCAGTATGAAATTTACAGTTTGAAAAGACTAACATAGTTTTTGGTGAATAGTATATTTTGAATAGTAATATTAACTTTTGAAATAGTAATGTGACCAATGGAATAGTAACTTCATATAAGAAAGTATAAACATAATTTATTCCACTTGGATGGTAATGTGATATAATAGAAAAAGTAAATAATTGTTTCATAAATTATTACTAAAGTATTAGTATTTTTTGGTTAAATTGTGACTTTTCATGAATATTAAATAATTTGAAATTTGAAATTTATATTCATAAAATTGAGATTATTTTTAAATTTAGAACATCAATATTATGTAAGGTTGAATTCATGTGATTTTTTTGAATTTTTTTGTTTTTCGGTGAATAATAAAAAAACATTTTTGTGTTTCATTGTGTTTAATGATGTCATAAAAAATGTAATAGTGATCTAATTATATTGGTCTACTATTATAAAATAAAATTTGTCATGAGGTGTCCCATTTGGAAAATACCATATAAAAGACCATGGTTTTTCAAATACCACTAATGATGAGTACCTTGGAAATTAATAAAATATTCCCCCTGTTTGGATACAAATACCAAACCATTCCTTCATTAATTTTACTCCAAATTCCTCCTCAATAATGATATATTCTTTTTGCCTCTAAAAAAGTCCTCTTATGGTACCCTCAATCCGCCATGATCCCAAGATTTGTGTTTTTTAAGATACTCATCTAGGTAAGGGAACCCATCACTATCCTCTTTTAGTTGAGACTTCTTTTATGTTATATATTTAAAATTTAATGATATCATGTTGGGGTATGTTATTATGTATAATTATTTCTTTCCATCATGGTAAAAATTATTTTATACCCTTTATTCTCTCATAAATTATTTTTTTTAATTTTTAAGTGATGTCGTTAGGATGCAAAATTTTAGTAATGGAATTCGCGAGATCTTTTTTTTTCAAATTTTATTTTATGTGGTATGTCTTGAAAAATTCCATAACATGTTCTTAGATGAATTTTATTCTGTACTTATATTTTATTATGATTATCTTATGAATGGGTGACATCTTTCCCCTCTCCTTTTAATGTTATTTGAAAAAAATGTTCTATAGTTGTTATCATGTAGAATTTTCATCTCAAAATCTCTCTCTTTTTCTCATGTAATTATCATATTTTTTTAATCTTAATACCCATATATATTTAATTTCTAGGGGTAATCATAAATAAATAGAAATTATATATATTTTATTCTGAAATTTAAATACATAAGACCCACATTCCCATTCCATGGAATATAAATGACATAATGAACATTATTTAAGCACTTTTTAAAATGTCAAAATTTTGATGTCAATCTCATTTCTATTATTCTATTTAGGTTATTAATGAAATGTTTTATTATGATCTATGCGACTCACATGAAAATAATGAAACATTTAGGGTGTCCCCTAATAAATATCCAATGCATTGGGTAATTAAATTAATCTCTAGAGATGAAAATTATTATAATACCTTGGTGAATAAAATTGGAAATTTTTATGAATATTGAGAGATGGGAGAACATATCTCTCTAAAAATCATCAAATAATTTTTATTCATGGTCTACTTATTTTATCATTATTCCAATTTCCACCTCCTTTCTCACTCTTGGAAGATTTGAATCCCACCGCTTCTAGGATAAGTAGAACTCTAATGCACAAGATCTTGAAAATATGAAAAAAACATCCCTTTCAGAAGATATCATTTTTTCACATTGGTTGGAAGGACAAGAGGGATATAATTCCTCAATTCTCTTAAAGATATAGATCTATCCAACACTACCATTAAAAAGCTGCCATTATGCATGAAATTTGATGATGGACGTTTCCTAGTATAGGCTAATCCGAAGGCCCTACAAGAGTGTATGAAAATGTGTATGTTTAAGGGCATGTTTTGCACTTCAGACATTAAGGGTGATAAACCTTTTCTTTACTCTGATCATAAATTTAGAATTTCTCAATTTCAGGGCTTCACTGATTGGAATCTAATTCCAATTGGATAAGGTTATTTTAATATTTCATTGAACTAACAGGTGGAAATAAATCATTTCTTGAAATTACAAAAGGTTCATCTTAAACCCGGTCTCCTTTGAGTCTCATAATGGGACCGAATGTTTAATCCTCATACTCATAAGAACACAATTGAGAATATATGGATTCAGTTTCATGGTTTAACTGGTTTTTCTAGAACCATAAGATTCAGAATGACATAGTATCATGTGTAGGTGCCCCATTTATGATTGATAAATGTAACATTAATATAGAATTAGGATTATTTTCTAGGTTCATGGGGGAAATAAACCTAGAATCTAAACTCCATCCTGCTATTACATTTAATGAAGACAATTATAAAACAAAAGATAAAATTTGAATATGTACGAAAACCACCATTTTTTGAACTCTTCATTATAGTTGGAATTCCACCCTTAACTTTATAGTGGTGAAAAGACACGTTGTCCACCCAAAAGATAATAACTAGAATGAGGTTCAAAACAAAAGATCAATGACTATTTTTATAGACAACCCAGAACCCCTTACGAAGAGAAATGGAATTGGGTAATGAAACTAGTTCACCCAAACCATTTAGATGATAGCTCGGGTAATACATGGGATTAATTGGTTTAAATTTAAGAGAATGAAATAGAAGAGCATGATGTTTTACAAGACATTAAAAAATGGTTATGAAGGTCATTGAAAATTATGAACACTTAATGGAGGAGCCTCATAAAATCCCCATTTGTAAACTTAATCATAAATCATTTCGTGTCACATACTCCACTATGACACACAATATTATGTTTGAACCCTGCCTATCTTCAAATATGGATTTTATACAGGTTGTGGTACATAGTTCTCTAGATTTCTCTGGCATGGTTAGGTCACAGTAGGTACAAACCATTTATAGAAATGAAGGTTTTGTCTCCCATGTTAATGAATTTAGTATAGGTAATAACGGTCGAAAGACTTGCTCAATCATATTTCCCAGCATCTTGTACGTGTATTGGCTCTCAACAGGTGACTTCCATTTCACCTAGAACTATGAAAAATGTCACCAATCACAACAATGAGTCTATTAAAGGTAATAACACACTCAATTTATCTTCAGACATGGCTAGGTATGGACAAATTTCACAGCCTACAATAACCGAAGACAATGCAGACAAATCGGGGGGTAGTTCGAGAATGATTTCCACCTCCTCAGTTATTAAAGGTAAGGAAAAAAATACAATCATAAATGAAAAAAAACAATGTTAAGATGGATGAAAATTCTATTCAACCATCTTTCCATTCATCCATATTAATTATTAAGTATTTTGTGCCTATGGAGTCTGTGGTACTATAGAATTCCAAGCAGGAACACCTTAGAGGAAAAAACATAGGTACACATATTATTCATAATGATAAATTGTACACCGAAATAGGTAACTAATCTATTTATGTCAATTTTTTACCATTTAATGTTTTTATTGTTAATGATGCCTTCAATATGGGTACTAGTCATAGACTACATTGTAGTACTATAACCACATTTGACAAGAATGTTATGCATGATATCTCTAAATAAACATTATTTACATGACCCACTTCTATCCTTATGTCATCTTCTAAATGAAATTAGGAGAATAACTCAAGAACAAACACATATAAGAATCCCAGAAGATCATCTATACAAAATTGATTATATGGTAAAAAAATAGGGGAGTACTAACTCCAAACGTGGGGATAAATGAAGGTATTATTCTTGATTTTTTGGGGAATTGCTAACCCTGGAACCTTCAATGTTTTAACAAGAAATCATAGTATTCAACATCATTTTACTTTTTTCCATTTCTGAAACTAAGATTAACTTTTCAAAAAAGTTAATACATTTCCATCATTTTGGTTACTCTTTCACAGGTAACACTACTGAAAATCCGGCCTTTAGCGGCCGCTCAGCGGCCGCCATTGGCGGTCGCTGTTGCCTCGTCGCTAGAGGCTTTCAGCGACCGCCATTGGCGGTCGCTATAGAAGGCCGGTAGATCGGCCTTCAGCGACCGCCAAGCGGTCGCTAGTCTAAAAAAAAAAATTAAACTTTTTTATTGAATTGAATATATAAATAAATAAATATATATATATATATATATATATTCATATATATACTATTAAATACAATATTTTAAATATATATATATATAATATATTTTAAATGTTTTAATATATATATAATATATATATAATATCAAATCATTGTGCTATAATAATTTAAAAACTTCGATTCAAGAAATAATCTCATTTCAGGTCTTTCGGAACACGTTTTCTCCGAATGGTACCGCCGCACGCCGTTTTGGTGTTTTATGGCGCCAAAAACGCGTTTCCGGCCGCCGCGGCCAAACGGCACACCTGAATGAGGTGTCGTCTGGCCGACCATTTCACAATTCACGCCCCGGATGTTGTCGTACTATTTCGTGGCATTCGGAGGTCATTCGGGTGGTTTTGACCCCCCAACGCGCCATTTCAGCGCGCGCCACGCTGCTGAAAAAGACACAATCGGACGTGCCGTGCGCACCGCACGTCCGATGGACGTGAGTCCTCCTCCTGCATCTCAAGAATAATATTTCTATCGTTCCCGTGCGGTTTCAGGTCGTTCGGATCACGTTTGCTTTGAATTGGACCGTCGCACGCCGTTTTGGTGTTTTAGGGCGCCGTAAAAGCGTTTCCGGCCGCCGCGGTCAAACGGCACCTCCGAATGAGGTACCGTCTGGCCGAAAATTTCACAATTCACGCCTCAGATGTTGTCGTACGGTTTCGTGGCATTCGGAGGACGTTCGGGTGGTTTTGACCCCCCAACGCGCCATTTCAGCGCGCGCCGCGCTGCTAAAAAGGACACAATCGGATGTGCCGCACGCACCGCACGTCCGCTGGACGTGCTGCCTCGTTCTGCATCTCAGGAATAATATTTCTATCATTCCCGTGCGGTTTCAGGTCTTTCGGAGCACGTTTGCTCCGAATGGGACCGCCGCACGCCGTTTTGGTGTTTAATGGCGCCCGAAACGCGTTTCTGGCCGCCGCGGTCACACGGTACCTCCAAATGAGGTGCCGTTTGGCCGACCATTTCACAATTCACGCCCTGGATGTTTTCGTACGGTTTAGTGGCATTCGGATGTCGTTCGGGTGGTTTTGACCCCCCAACGCGCCATTTCAGCGCGCGTCGCGCTGCTAAAAAGGACACAATCGGACGTGCCGCGCACACCGCACGTCCGATGGACGTGCGGCCTCCTCCTGCATCTCAGGAATAATATTTCTATCGTTCCCGTGTTGTTTCAGGTCGTTCGGAG
The DNA here is from genome assembly GCA_963277665.1 of Viscum album. Classification (NCBI taxonomy): domain Eukaryota; kingdom Viridiplantae; phylum Streptophyta; class Magnoliopsida; order Santalales; family Viscaceae; genus Viscum; species Viscum album. Next base: position 159,429,077 of record OY728138.1, read on the forward strand.
CACGTTTGCTCCGAATTGGACCGCCGCACGCCGTTTTGGTGTTTTATGGCGCCGGAAACGCGTTTCCGGCCGCCGCGGTCCACGGCACCTCTGAATGAGGTTCTGTCTGGCCGAACATTTCACAATTCACGCCCCAGATATTGTCGTACGGTTTTGTGGCATTCGGAGGTCATTCGGGTGGTTTTGACCCCCCAAAGCGTCATTTCAGCGCGCGCCGCGCTGCTGAAAAGGACACAATCAGACGTGCCGCGCGCACCGCACATCCGCTGGATGTGATGCCTCCTCCTACATCTCAGGAATAATATTTCTATCGTTCCCGTGTGGTTTCAGGTCTTTCAGAGCACGTTTGCTCCAAATGGGACCGTCGCACGCCGTTTTGGTGTTTAATGGCGCCGGAAACGTGTTTCCGGCCGCCGCAGTCACACGGCACCTCCGAATGAGGTGCCGTCTAGCCGACCATTTCACAATTCACGCCCCAGATGTTTTCGTACGGTTTCGTGGCATTCGGAGGTCGTTCGGGTGGTTTTGACCCCCCAACGCGCCATTTCAGCGCGCGCCGCGCTGCTAAAAAGGACACAATCGGGCGTTCCGCGCGCACCGCACGTCCGCTGGACGTGCTGCCTCCTCCTGCATCTCAGGAATAATATTTCTATCGTTCCCGTGTAGTTTCAGGTCTTTCGGAGAACGTTTGCTCCGAATGGGACTGACGCACGCCGTTTTGGTGTTTAATGGCGCCAGAAACGCGTTTCCGGCCGCCGCGGTCACACGGCACCTTCGAATGAGGTGCTGTCTGGCTAACCATTTCCCAATTCACGACTCGGATATTGTCGTACGGTTTTGTGGCATTCGGAGGTTGTTCGGGTGGTTTTGACCCCCCCAACGCGCCATTTCAGCGCGCGCCGCGCTTCTGAAAAGGACACAATCGGACGTCCCGTGAGCACCGCACGTCCGCTGGACGTGCTGCCTCCTCTTGCATCTCAGGAATAATATTTCTATCGTTCCCGTGTGGTTTTAGGTCTTTCGGAGCACGTTTTCTCCGAATGGGACCGCCGCACGCCGTTTTGGTGTTTTGTGGCGCCGGAAACGCGTTTCTGGCCGCCGCGGTCACACGGCACCTCCGAATGAGGTTCCGTCTGGCCGACCATTTCACAATTCACGCCCCAGATATTGTCGTACGGTTTCGTGGCATTCGGAGGTCATTCGGGTAATTTGACCCCCCAACGCGCCATTTCAGCGCACGTCGCGCTGCTGAAAAGGACACAATCGGACGTGTCGCGCGCACCGCACGTCTGCTGGACGTGCTGCCTCCTCCTACATCTCAGGAATAATATTTCTATCGTTCTCGTGCGGTTTCAGGTATTTAGGAGCACGTTTGCTCCGAATGGGACCGTCGCACGCCGTTTTGGTGTTTTATGGCGCCGAAACGCGTTTCCGGCCGCCGCGGTCACACGGCACCTCCGAATGAGGTGTCATCTGGCCGACCATTTCACAATTCACGCCCCGGATATTTTCGTACGGTTTCGTGGCATTCGGAGGTCATTCGGGTGGTTTTGACCCACCAACGCGCCATTTCAGCGTGCGCCGCGCTGTTGAAAAGGACACACTCGGACGTGCCGCGCGGGGGGCTGTACGGGGGTGTGGGGGGGCTGTACGGGGGTGCGGGGGGCTGTACGGGGGTGCGGGGGGCTGTACGCGGGTGGCGGGGGGCTGTGCGCGGGTGCGGGGAGCTGTACGGGGGTGGCGGGGGGCAATACGGGGGTGCATGGGGTGTACGGGGGTGCGGGGGGGGGGGGGGGGGGGGGGGGCTGTGCAGGGGTGCGGGGGGGCTGTACGGGGGTGCGGGGGCCTGTACGGGGGTGCGGGGGGGGGGGGGGGGGGGCTTTACGGGGGTGCGGGGGGCTGTACGGGGGTGCGAGGGGGGGCTCTACGGTGTTGTCGGGGGGCTGTACGGGGGTGCGGGGGGCTGTACGGGGGTGGCGGGGGCAGTACGGGGGTGCGGGGGGTTGTACGGGGGTGCGGGGGGGGGGGGGGGTGTACGGGTGTGTGGGGGCTGTACGGGGGTGCGGGGGGCTGTACGGGGGTGGCGGGGGGCAGTACGAGGGTGCGGGGGATTGTACGGGGGTGCGGGGGGGGGGGGGGGGGGGCTGTACGGGGGTACGGGGGGCTGTACGAGGGTGCGGGGGGCTGTACGGGGGTGCGGGGGGCTGTACGGGGGTGGCGGGGGGCAGTACGGGGGTGCGGGGGGGGGGGGGGGGGGGGGTTGTACGGGTGTGCGGGGGGGGGGGGGGGGGGGCGCTGTACGGGGGTGCGAGGGGCTGTACGGGGGTGCGAGGGGCTGTACGGGGGTGGCAGGGGCAGTACGAGGGTGCGGGGGGAAGTACGGGGGTGCGGGGGTTGTACGGGGGTGTGGGGGGGGGGGGCTGTACGGGGGTGCGGGGGGTTTTACGGGGGTGCGAGGGGGCTGTACGGGGGTGCGGGGGGCTGTACGGGGGTGCGGGGGGCTCTCCGGGGGTGCAAAGGCCATCCCATTGATTACAAAAGTGAAAAATAAAAGTGATAACATCTAATTAATACATATTTCTTTTATCGATACCACACAGAAATTTATAAAAAATATATTGGATAATACATAATCTATAATATCAGATTTATTGATCTGTTGGAATTAGTTCGACTTTTTCAAATGTAGAATCATTCAAGATTATCTGATCACAAACTCAATATGTGTATAAAATATTTAAAAGACCACCATGGATGGTAATAATGCATTACTTAAATGAATAAATATAGTACATCAATGTCAACCCTACCAGTAAAAACAAAAACCATATCTCGTGAATATATGGTGTGTCACGCGTTGTCATCACTGCTACCTCCTTCTGGTGGGCCAAGTGCCTACAACAAATAAACATTATAAATATTTTAATAACAAAAATAATTTAAATTAAATAAATAAATACAGTATATACCTGCGTCGTATGATCCCCCGTACCATCAGCTCGACGCACATATTCCCGCAGTGCTCTAACCTCAGCTGTCAATTGCGCATTTGTCTCCTCGGAAGCGCGCAGCTGTGCCTCAAAATCTGACATCTGCTATGTCATATGAGCAACAGAAGGACCGAAAACCACAGCGCGTGACACTACAGAACGAGGAATCCCTGCTCCATAGGTCAAACTATAGCCATGCCCGTCCCGACCAATAATGCGATGAAAGATCTCATCCCATCGCATGGGAAGCTGTCGCTGGTCCTCTGGCTGATATTCTAACTCAGCTTCAAATTGAGCCTGTGAAATATTTCAATATATATAAATATATATATGTTAATATATAGATTTATGTAATTATTGGTAAGTACAGACACTTACTATCAATGCTGCAACCTCTGGATCATTGCGATCACGAGTCCTTATCCACACCGACATTTTATCAGTTGCTGCACCTTGCCCTCGCAACTGTATAATAAAAGAATATAAACACAAAACCATATTAATTAATAAATTAAACAATGAATAATATATACCTCATGTCGGATCTGAGACACATGACGAGTCCCGAGCCTGTGAGCTGGTCCCTGCAACGCTCGATTCTCCGAATGGCGTGTTTACACCTCCTACATTCAATTCATTCAAATTTCAAACAAATCACATATTCTTGAAAATATATATACAGCAAAATAATTAATATACAAACCTCAACACCCTCAATAGATCAATATGCAACCAAGTCACGCCACTGAGCCGGGAGGACACCTCTCGGGACTTTTTCCAAAATGTCAAGGGCACCCACATTTGGTACCCAGTGGTCACTCTTCACTTTGCCTTTATAATATTTCCACATCTTACGGAATTTGCTCATACACACGGGCTGAAACTCTTCAGGGAATACTTTCAAATTTTTCTATAAAGAAAATAATCAATCATATTAGTATTCTTTATAAATAGAAAATAAAGTAAAATTATTTTCTTACCTGAACCTCCCTCCATAGACGATCTAATGTGTCCTGAGGGATAGAAGCCCAATCACGCGTGGTCAATGAATATCGATGTGGGTCACATATGATATGACCCAGCTGACGAATAAATGTCGGGGAATTCGGTCCCATGGGATGAAATACCTCATCAAATGAAACATCTATCGTCGTGTCGGAATTCCATGATAATATGCCACGACCAGGGCCTCTCCTGCGAGAGGAAGAAGCAGCCGAGTCTGATCCTGTTGAAAACAATTTTATATATAAATTTGCAAATGTTATATATATATATATATGTCAATTACATAAAAAATATAGACAATGACATTCAAACATACCTCGACCCTGAGACGTAGATGCCTCAGATGGATGATGTGGATCTTCTGCCTCTTCCCCTGACATGTATGCAGTCATAGAAAATATCAGTAATGTGTCCAAAGTGTTTAAAAGATAAATTGGATTGTTCTTAATAAATAAAACTTGTAAAACTATTAATCAAACAAAAAATGGATTGAATAATTAGTTGTGAATGAATTTTAAAAAATCAGAAAGTTAATCAACCTAAATATTTATGACTGAATTAGGTTACAAAAGTGAGGATTAAAACTTATAAGGATTTATAAAATGATTAGATAATTTATGATATCTGTTAGCACATTTTCTACATGGAAAACTAATATAGTCACTTTTAAATCCTCTCGTGAAGTCAATAAAATGCATAATGCCATTGAAATATTCTCTAGACGTTCGATTTGGAAGATCAATCCAACTCTTATCCATAATAATATCTGTATAACAAACATTTACACAATACTTATTACATTTACATTTTTCAAATCAACTATATTGAAAATAAATATTAACCATTTGTTTATGAACCATTGATAAAATAATAATGTAACTGAAAGCTCATCTTACCTGATTAAGCTACAAACCTGAAAGGGAGGGGAGCCAAAGGCAGTGCTACGAGGGAGAGGAGGCAGCGAAGGGGAGCCGGAGCCAAAGGCGGTGTGGCAAGGGAGGGGACGGGCGGCGGCGGCGGCGGGGAGCTGGAGGAGAGGAGGCGGTGAGGGGACGGGGGACGGGCAGCGAGGGGGGTGGGTGTCCGGGGTCGGGGGGGGGGGGGGGGGGGCTGTCCGAGGTGCGGGGAGGGGTGTCCGGGGTGTCGGGGGCCTGTCAGGGGTGCGGGCAGGGGTGTTCGGGGTGCGGGGGTGTCCGGGGTGCGGGGGGAGGGGGGGCTGTCTGGGGTGCAGGGGGGCTGTCGGGGGTGCGGGGTGGGGTGTCCGGGGTGCGGGGGGGGGGGGGGGGGGTGGCGGGGGGGGGGCTGTCCGGGGTGCGGGGAGGCGTCAGGGGTGCGGGGGGCGGTCCGGAGTGCGCGGGGGGGGGGGGGGGGGGGGGAGGGCCTGTCCGGGGTGCGGGTGCCTTCTGGGATGGGGGGGGGGAGAGGCCGGAGGGCGGCGGCCGGAGGCCCGAGGGTGGCGACCGGAGGCCCGAGGGCAGAGGGCGGCGGCCGGAGGCTGGAGGGCAGGCGGCGAGGGAGGGCGGGCAGCGGGGGAGGCCGGGCGGTGGGGGAGGCCGGGCGGTAGGGGAGGCCGGGCGGCGGGGGAGTCCGGGCGGCGGGGGAGGGCGGGCGGCGAGGGAGGCCGGGCGGCGGGGGATGCCGGGCGGCGGGGGAGGGGAGGGAGGCGAGGGAGGGCGGGGGTTAGTGCGGCGAGGGAGATCGAGGTCGAGGGGGCGCGAGGGGGGGGGGGCGCAGAAGCCCCCCGTTTTTTTATGTAGGTTAGCGACCGCCATTGGTGGTCGCTATTGGTTAGCTATAGCGATCGCCCGAGTCTGGGGGGCTTCAATTCCCCCTTTTCTAGTAGTGTAAAAACCATAATGAATCCAATAGTAAAACTCTTTGGATATTATCTCTATCGTATTGGAACAACATTACCATCTTTCACATATTTGATAAACTTTTCACCTATTATTTCATGATAGAGAATAAACATATTTTTTATTCTTTTATATATGGATAGTAGAGATATCAATATAGTAGTCCTCTATGGACTGACCTCTCTATCCCAGGTTCAAATATACATCACCCCAGGTTTGTCATCAGAGATTTAAATTTTATTTTTACTGCATGTGAGAAACTAGGTCTATCACACTCTATTTTATCTATGAGATAATTTAAGGATGCTATTGAGAGCATCCTATTTATTTAAATCACTCTCACTAGTTCCAAATATGCATGATATAGAAGGAATTAAGATTGATTGGTCACTATAAAACTCGATAGTGATTTTTTTAATGGTCAATCTATAGATAAATGGAACACTATTTTCAGAACTACTCTCCACAAAATGAAATCTGAAAACCATCCTATTATGTTGAATATATCGTATAAAACCGTGAAACTCCCTCCACCCTTTAGATTCAAAAAATCATTTTCCATGGACTTGAAATGTAGTTATCTAATTATAAGTTATTTCTCTTCTATGATTCAATCCAGTGATTCATTTACATGTACTATAAAATATAAACTTCCCAACAAATCGTAAATGTTGGTGAAGTGTAAAATCTAAAAAAATTTACAATGGAATCTTGCTTCTTGAGAATTAACTCCACCAACTCCAAAATAACAATACCAACTCTGACTTTTCATCAATTTTGATCCATGAGATTAACATGTTGGTAAAACTCCACTCTCTCATTATGTTTTAGAATAATAAGCATAATCACACATTAAAAATCAAATGGTTAACAAATGGTTATTGAAATATTAAATATTATAATTCACATAAGAAAATAAAAATGCATGCAGACCTTTAACCTCCCTCAAATATGGGGAAAACCTTCTAGATTGGGATGGTGACATTTCTAATCACACTGTTTCCAATTTTGAATCTATTTTTAATGGACTCAGCATAAATAAGGATCATCTTTTGGATATTATCCCCACAGTTTTCACCAGGGAGGATAACATTTTTCTCCTAACCATTCCTCTTGATCATGATATTAAAGGCACATCCTTTTTGTTGAATCTTTATAGCGCCTCGGGGCTTGATGGTTTTAATAATGGATTCTTCCAAAAATCTAGGGATTTCATTCAGCATTATGATTGAAAACTAGAGAAATCATTTATTTCTGGTGGTGTTCCTACACATGGGTTGAATGCAAAATTCTTCACATTGATTCCCAATGTTGAAAATGCCTCCGAGATTCACCTATTTTGTCCCATAACCCTTATTAAAACCCATTATAAAAACATCAACAAATTTCATTCCAAAATACTTTCTAATATTGCTGATAAAATCATATATTGGAATCAATTCATTTTCTTCAAGGGATTATCCATTCATAAATACATCTGTCTTTCCTCAAAATCCTACAACACCTTAAAAAACCAAACTATCGGTGTAAATAAAGCCATTAAAATTGACATTATGAAATTTTTCGATACTATGGACTATAACATTATATTTAAAGTGCATCAAGGTTTTGGGTTCAATAACTCCTTCATAACTAATATTAAAACATTCTATAATCAGCCTACATTTATATCTTAAGAAATTACTCTCATAGAAGATATTTAAAATGCAATAAAAATTTCAGACAGGGTGATCCCCTCTTTATCATTTTTTTCTATTGCAGAGTATTACTTATGTGCTATGCTCACTCTCTTAGTGGAACAAAATAAAATTAAGCCCATATATGCTTCAAGGAATGTTAGGTCCCCACACATCTTTTATATGTGTAAAAAATTATTCTACTCATACAAGGAGACAATATAAAACACATAATTCTAAAAAATTATCATTTCCATTATGAGGAGGCCACGGGTCAGGTCATCAGCTAAAACATATCCTCAGACTTCTTTGGAATAAAATTTCCAACTAGTAAAAAAATAGCATTATCAATGATTTAGGTTAAAATTATATATCATTTCCTTTTATATAACATACAGTACCCATATTTATGGTAAGTACAAATCAAGCTATTTTAATAATATTTTTGACCAAATCGTTAATCAACTCTCCTCTTGGAAGGAGAAGACTATTTCTATGGTGGGGAGAATCTGCCTTTTGAAGTCGGTTATTATTACAAAATGGTATACTCTATGCTGGTTTATAAATGGAATGTTGTTTTTTTAAATGAATATATACATTAAATATAGTGTCTGGTCTAGTACTACCTTGGATTAGATGCTTGTGATTTTTCCTTGGTCTAATTGTTGCAAACCTCTAGTGAACGGGGGTCTTGGAATTAAATATTTGATCCTCTTTAATGAAGCGCTTCAACCCAGAATTACATGGAACATGATTCAAAATGATGATCATGCCATTTCCTTCATCAAAAATAGGTTCCCTAATAAGTTGAAAAATGAAAACATGAATTTTCTAAACTCCACCATCTTGCCTTCCATTAAAAAATCATATGCCAACATTATGAATAATTATAGACGGATGGTCCCCGAGGACTCCACCATGAAACTTTTGTTAGAAGATGGACTAATGCTCCTCCAACAACCTTAATCCTCGACCAAACCCCTAAAAAAATAAATATGATAATCTGATATGTAATTAATTCATAGCATGATTGGATCCTTGATAATTTCATTCATGTGATTACCAACTATACATTCTAAAACATGGATGATTTTCATATATTATATCATGATCATAATGTATTTATTGATTCAATGAATTTTAAAATCATCAGATTCATAATGATGGAAACAACCTTAGTTGGATCAAAATTCTTAACAAGCCAGGGATAAAACCATTAGGACATACTCTCATTTGGCATGTCTCCTACGACAAGATCATAAATGATTCATGTTTACAATAATTTTGGATTAACATTTGTTCCAAATTTTGCCTTTGTAACCAACAAAGAGAGGATAATAATAATTTATAATTTTCATGTTCCACCACTATTGATCTGTGGAATTATATTTTTTACATCTATGATTGCAGATCGTCGATTATTGACTCTATCAATGCTCAACTAATGCATTATGTGGATATGGATACCTATCAACAATTCAAAAATATTTTCTTTACTATCGTCACAGAGATTTTTCATGTGATCTTGTATGATAGAAATGAAATGTTCCACAATAATTTCTCACAAAAAAACAATATAGGTCAGATGAATATTCTGAACACTATTCATGAAGATGCCATGATTTAGATGGGGAATTACAACAACATAGTGAAGGATTTCATGATTCTAAGAAGGCTTTAGGTTTAGGGCATTTTTCACCAACCGAGGCACATGTATGATTTTTTGGAAACCCCCACCTACTGGTTGGATCAATGTTAATGTTGAATAATCTTCTATTGGAAATCTGTGACCTTTGGAATGTGGATTCATCTTCAAGAATCATCTTCGTCAGATCCTCATATTTCTTTTTAGAGTTTGTGGTACCGCCTCATCTTTGAAAACAAAAATGATGAGTAGTATTCATGTAATCTCCATGGCCAATCATCAAGGATTGAAAATATAGGGTTTAAGAGTGAGTTGAATACCATTTTCCAAGAAATTTGGAATGGGGTGTTTTATATGGCCTTTTTGATTACTTCCTGAGGGATGCAGTGTTTGTGTTCACTCAAATATATCGATCATATGACCAATAATACCTACTGTGAAGTGAATTCCATCGCAGATGGGCCTGAAAATAAATGTTTATGTTTGGGAATTACATGGATGGAGGATCTCCCCGATGACTTATCCCCCATTAATGTGAATGGTTTTAATTTTATATCCTATTTTAGGCTCATGTAAACTAGAATTTTAATGATTATAATGTTTTGGTTTTTTAACCAATGAAACACATTCTAAAAACTATGGTTATTTTTATGACACCATGAGGCTGGATCATGTTGATAAGGCTATGAGTTTCTAAATTAAATTTTCCTAGCCACATTTTCATCTTATGATTAATGTTAGTATTCTGATATGTATCTTTATAATTCCTTTATTATATTCCCCTTATTCTTATTGATATCTCTCAAGTTCAAATTTTTATTATTTAACTTATTTTTCTTATTGGGCCTTCTTCTCAGACATAAATTTAATGTATTTCTCTTGGTTATGAGAATCATTAATTTTATTTAGGTTTAACAATTAATGATACCATTTAGGAGGTTTAAAATAATTTAAATTGTTTTCATGTATTGTGTTCCTTTTTTAAAATACAACATACTCTATAGATGCTCTATTTGTAAATTTTAATTAAAAATTAAGCAATAAACATACAGTATTCCAATGTACGTATCAATGGATAGTTTCATTGTTTTTGGAAATTAGGATATGAAAACACGAGCAAGAACACTGAATAAATGTTTAAATATTGTAAAACCTCTTGGTATTTTGGTGAAATATTATGTAAGTTGTTTTTGGGGAAATAAATCAATGAATGGATATGAACATGTGTATGTGGCTCTGAAACATATGTATTTAGTGGTAATGCCAGAAAACACCAACATGAGCCAAACTCAAATGGTAGTGGTGCTTAAAAATGGGCCTTTTTCACTCTTGGTTGGACACTACCGAGTGATATTTTTGGTTAATCACATTCTTTTTATGAACCATTATACAATATTTATAAATAAATGTAATTATTGTTAAGGAATAATAAGTACAAACATGACGTTTTAGGACATCAAAATACTTTAGAGACAAAAGACTATTAAATGAAATAAGATTCTCTATAAGGATTAATTCATTTAGAAAATGGTGGGAAATATGAGGAACCATGAAACTGTTGAACAAAATGGAACATGCCTCGAATACCCTCTGACAGAATCTTGAATGGAAGCATTCCTGAGAATAATGAACCAACTAACTCATGTTATGAGAAATATCATGAATCATATTGGGAGACCAGTTTCACCACAAAGGTAATAATTTTATGTAGAGTCATTTACGCTTCAACGACCACCAACCATGAATGTAAAGACCCATAATTTCGATGTAAATTTTTTTTATTTTTATTTAAATGAGGAGTTTACTATTACGAGAAAATTGACAGCGTGGGATTCCGAGGACCGGATTTCCTGTAACGAATTTCAGAAGATTTGTTCCAGTACATTTACTAAACGTACGAGCGGGTATTTATAACTTTTGAACCGGTGCTCGAAAATTGAAATTCTAGGGCACCATTGAACTCTCAGCACGAGTATTCAGTTAAGGATACTTTCACCTCGATGACAGTGGGTCGAGAATGAATGTTAGTTTTTGGGATTTTTGTGGAAACTAATTAAATAGAATGATCTCCACATTATTTTACTTTCAGCTTCCAAGTGGAAATTTTAGGTGGGGTCCATCGGAGCTAATCCTCCACATGGAAGTTGGAAGTGGGACCACCATACTGTAACCTCCCATGAGAGGTTATGGTGGTGGGGACCACCCGAACCATAACCTCCCATTAGTGGATATGGTGGTGGGGACCACCTGAGTTTTTAAACCCTCCTTGAAACCTCCCATTAATTTGGAGAAACCTCTCAAGTCCCTATTAATTGTTGGGAGCGATCCTCTTGGTATCCTCCCAATAATTATAGCCAATGTACCTCTTAAATTGAACCATCATAATTTAATTAGCTTGCTCCTTTAAAATTTAATGAATCACGTCGTTGGAATTTAGGAAGGTTCCTATTAAATGAACTGTCATTAATTACAATGCCCGTTACCTACCTCCCTCACTCTCCTGTATATAGGAAGCTTGGGAGGATGTTTTGGGATGGAATAACCATGCGAAGAAGCTCTGGTAATGTGACACGACACCCAACACTTGGAGGATTATGCTTCCTCCACGAAGAACACATTCTTCCAAAGAAGAACGTCGGCGAGTAGCTACTTCAACTTCCTTCCTCGGAACCAACTCCTAAGTAGGACGTCATTGAATATCATGAGTCAGTGAACAAACCGATCATTAGGGAAAATTCCAGAGACACTGACATCCTTCTTTTCCCATTGATCCGTCTTATTCCCACCTCCAACTTCGTCAAACATCGAACAAAGGTAGGTGGTTTATTTGCATGTTAATTATTTCATTGATTTTTCTTTTTCAGATTGGAAAATATTCATTACTGAGGCTATATAATTGGATGTACATCGTACTTTTTTCAAGATGGACCGATTTCTATCATCCTAAACGCAGAGGGTGCAGGCCAAAATAACATGGCCCTAATCCCTCGGTCAATATCTATTTGATGTTCTTCAAAATGGCAGTGAAACGATGAGGCGACAGAGGTGATATGTGATGACAGAACTACCTGTGACCTCCACCACCCTTGCCACCCTCGTGGAACCTTGGTTGAAACGACTCCCATACGCCCGCCGACCTCCAGGATCCCAACCACCGCCGGCCTCCTGTGATCCTACCGGCCCGCCGGCCGCCCGCCGGCCTTCTAGCTCCCAACCGCTGCCAGCCACCCGTGCACCCATGGACCTCCAGGTCACCCACCAGCCTCCTGCATCTCACCTATCTGATGGACTCCCAGATGAATCCTAGCCTCCCGGCCACCCGCCGGCCGACCGGCCACTCCCCGGCCTCCCGAGCCGAGCTGTCCGAGCCGCGCCCCTTGCAGCGTTGGCCGAACCGGCCTCGCCCATCCATCCCACGCCCCCGAGCCACGCCCCACGTGGGCCTAGCCGAGATGGCCATCTGCGACCCTCGTGGTGCCTCCGGGCCGAACCAACCTTACCCCGACCCACGGCCAATCCGCGCCTTGGGGACCAGTCTTCATCCTCACACAACTTCCGGCCCTCACGGCTGGCTGGCCTTGGCCGAGCGGGCTGGGCCAGACCCAACGGGTCAGGCCGAGTTGACTTAGACCATGTGAGCCTAGACGGGGTCTGGTCAGGTCGGTCTGACCGAGGTTGATTGGACTCGGGCCCACATTGACCCATTTACGCTCCATCGACCATATCATTGGAAACAAACGTCTGATTGAAGAACCGTCAGCGGCACTGGAAGTCATGTAGAATGACATTCTCTTATAGTATACCCCATTGGAGTTTAGAGCATAGTTTAGATAAGGTCAGGTTGGATTGTGTACGAATCCAACCGGGCCCCTGGGAATAAAAGCCTAATAACTCTCAGACTAGGCGTCCAATTGATGCGCCCTATGTTGTGTTGAGACCCCTAAAATGAGGCAGAACTTCGGGATATTTATTTATGGGAATTAGTGGACATTGATGTATCGAAACATGGTTTAAGGAGTGGACTCTCCTGGAATCTAGAGTGTTTGTATGAAAACCCTATGGCTGACTGCTCTCTGACTACTGTTCCTGGATCATGTGTGGGTTCGACAGCTCTGACTACTTTTCCTGGATCCTGTGTGGGTTCGACAGATATGACTACTGTTCCTAGATCATGTGTGGGTTCGACATCATTGAATAATGTTCTGGGATCCTGTGTGGGTTCAACAGTTCTGACTACTATTCTTGGATCTTGTGTGGGTTCGACAGCTCTGACTACTGTTCCTGGATCCTATGTGGGTTCGATATCTCTGACTACTAATCCTGGATCCTATGTGGGTTTGACAACTCTGATTTCTATACCAGGATCCTACATGGGTTCAACAGAATAGATGATTTAGTGGCTATATCTAATCATCTCTAACTCTATGAAAATGTTATATACTTGTGTGATCTGAGTAATTAACATTTGTGTTTACCACATTATTGAGATAGATTATGTGATAACATTGAGATATGAGTCGACATATACGTATGTGGGGTTAAATGTTGATTTAACACCTTACGGTTTATCCTTGTTGGATTTTGTGAGATCTTGAGGGTCTCGTGGTCTTTACGGTGTATCTTTATACTCACCCATGCAAGGTATATGCCCACACCATGTTGGCTTGGATGCAGACGACAGACAGTGCTGACTGAGGCTAAGTGTACCAGGACTAGAAGGTACCTAGAGGTGGACCACACTGCGTGACGGTACACAGAGGGGACAAGCATATGTGGAGTCTTGTGGAGGCTATTTGTACCTACCCTTTATGTAGGATTTCTCGGTGGATGATCAATGAGAATTTTTCCCTTTTTCCAGTACTTGTACTTTCAATTTCTGGTACTTTATAGTTGGTCTTCTATTTCCTTCACCTTTTACTTTTTATCACTCTTTTGTTTTACACTGTTAGTTACTATTTTTCTTCCAGAATGTACTCTATTGTTTGTGTTTTCTAGTTATAAAGGCAATACCTTCCCAGTTTTAGGGATTTACGCCTTTGGTGCTGGTGGCCAGCCCCTGGCATATGGAAGGCCGGCTTGGGGTAGTCATGGCACGAGCCCCAGATTAATCCAATAATAAAGTGCTATAATATTTAAATTTAATAGGGGAGATGGGATATATATATGTTCTATGAGATTTAATGATATTTCTTTTGTTTAATTTCTATGTTTATAGTATTGTGATACTATCGTAATACATTTTTTCAATGACTGATATTTCATTCCACATCGTAATAATAAAATTTAATTGAAAGGTAATAATAAAGAATAATATGAATACTTTAATTTAGTATTATTGTTTGTTTTCATGAAGTTTTGATCAAAAAATGGATTTGAGAATCAATAGGAATTTTTCTTTTTTTTTATTACATTATTTGATATGATATTTTTCAGAATGGTATTAAAATAGTTAATATTGTTTTGGTGGAGTTGGGTGTGGTAGTATTTAATTGTTATGGATTTTATCAAGAGGTGATGGGAAGTTCCAAGGATCGAATAACAAATGGAAAGTGGGGGTTGAATCATTTGTTTAACTATTTAAAAGATTCAAAACTCTAAGAAACATAACCCTTGCAGCCTATTAAGATTTATTTCCTTATCAACCTTTAGCAAGAAAATCCATCAAGCATGAATGGTAAATCATGAATGTCATACAAGATTTACAAGGTTCGACCTCAATGAGAGAAACTACGTCCTTGTCCATAGCCACTCTCGTGCGTCTATGAAAATCCACTATAATGAAGAAATGAATACAGCCTGTGCCAACTCCCGTTGGACACCTTCTATCTCCCGATAGGAAAGCTTATAATAACCCCCATATGTTTACAATGATTCCATAACGAACAAAATGATCCAAACACAAGAATAAGAACTTTGTTAAGCTTCCCCACAAAAGCTCACTCTGAATCTTCAATCTGATTTCATGAATCTGATTTTCTGAAATCAGTCTTATCAGTAAGATAAGATGATTCTACATAAGTGATCACTCCGAATATTCAATCCAATTTCATGAATATGATTTCATAAAATCGGTCTTCTCAGCGAGATAAGATGATTCTGCACAAGTGCTCACTCTGAATCTTCAATCTGATATCTTGAATCCGTTTTTCTAAAACCGATCTTCTCAGCAAGATAAGATAATTCTGATCTATTCTTCCCAAACACTCAAGGAAACTTCTTCAAGATGGTAGAAACATTTCACATATAATTCTCCGGTGCTATGATTTTTCCGCGTTTGTTAAATTTTCAAATGAGGGAATGATCTGAGCACATATTTATCAGAAACTAAGAAAACAAAGGAGGGATTCTTGAAAATATTTTCTGCTTTCCAAAATCTCAAAAACTCCGCAAATATCTCACATTTAATCTTCAATATTTGACTTCTTCAAATATACTTAAATTTATCCGAGATTTATACAAAGTTGAAATTTTGGTTTTCTTTAACACTTCATATATTCCTCAGAATGATAAGGCATGATCATGGATTCAAAATTTCATGGTTAAAGAAGTAAACTCCGACATTATGGATTAGGAAGTAGACTCTTAATTTCTAGTTCAATAGGTAGACTCTAAATTTCTAGTATAGGAGGTAGACTCCGAATTTCTGGTTCATGAAGTAGACTATGAATTTCTGGCACAGGAAGTAGACTCCAAGTTTTTGGTTCAGGAATTAGACTCTGAATTTCTACCTCAGGAATTAGTCTTAGAATTTCTAGCTCAAGAAGTAGACTCTAAATTTCTGGTTCATGAGGTAGACTCTGAATTTCTGGATCAGGATGTAGACCCTAAATTTCTAGCTCAAGAAGTTGACTCTGAATTTCTGGCTCAGGATGTAGACTCTGATTTTCGGGTTCAATATGTAGAATTAGAATTTATAGCTTTGGAAGTAGACTCCAAATTTCTTGCTCCGGAAGTAGACTCCGAATTTCTGTTTCAGGAGGTAGACTCTGAATTTCTGTCTCACAGTGTAGACTCTGAATTTCTGGTTAATGAGGTAAAATCTGAATTTTTGGCTCAGGAAGTAGACTCCAAATTTATAGCTCATGAAGTAGACTCCAAACTTCTGGTTCAGAAGGTAGACTCTGAATTTATATATTTGGAAGTAGACTTCAAATCTCTGGTTCAGGAAGCAGATTCTGGAAGAACTGGTTCAGGAAACCTGGTTCAGGAAAAATGGTTCCGAATTTTATCATAATTTTTCTTATTGAAAAAAACCAATACACTTCACCATTTCTTAAAATACATTTATCATGAAACTTTTCATGATTTGTGAGAACTTTAAGTTCAGCTGAGCATCATCTGATTATGTTTATAATGTTTGAGACAATTTCTTAACTTCAAACTTGTTATTTATCAACATAATCTTCTTTAAGGAAATATTTAGCAACTAGCAACTTCAACTTTCTTTAACTCAAAGTAATTCTTCAAAAAAATGATTAGTTTTCAACAAATACAAAACTTTTTCAAAAAAACACTAGAAAAGTTCTTCAATCTCCCCCTTTGGATTTGTTGAAAAACCTTGTTAACAAGTTTTCAACTCTCAAAAAATTTACATCTCATGTTCTTTAATTTTACCAAAACATAGCATTTCTCAAAAAGAGTCTCCTGAAACCACACTACTAGATAAAGTAATGTTTTTGAAGGAGATCCATCCCTCGGTGACAATAAAAGATTCTAGCCATGTAATGATAAACTTCACCTTACTCAAAATCAACCTCAACATTTATCTTTTTCTTTATCACTTTTCTTTTCATCTCTCATTTTTCATTCTCTCTCTCCCATTATATGATAACCACAGCTTTAGATTCATAACATAAAACTTACTCTCCCCCTTTTTCAACATAATCCAAAGCACGGTGGGGGTGACTTCCTTATGAGTTTTAGGAAATCTTGGGAGGAGGCTAAACAAGGAGTTGCAGCCTCAGTTCTACAAACCATTCCTTTGACATTGCTTTTCTAAAAATATCAGCAATCTAATACTTTGTTGAAATATATTAAATCAAGACTTCTCCCCCAGCATCTTTCTCTTTTAAAAAGTCATAATTTATATTAATATACTTTGATCATGAATGTTGAACATGATTCTTGGAAATATAAATGGATATTTGATTATCACATAGTATTTTCAATGGTTTAGAATTTTTCACTTTCAATTCTTCCAGCTGAACTTTCATCCACATCATTATAGTACAAGCCTGAGTAGCTGCAACATATTCGGATTCAACTGTACTCAATGTTACTGAACATTGTTTCTTTCTGTGCCAACTTACACAGCATTCCCGTAAGAACAATGTTCCTCTCGATTTGGATTTTCTATAATTACAATCACCAGTACAATCAGCATGAGTATAATCATGAAACTTCATCTCATTGTTACTCTTTTATAACACCCCATGTGAAGTTGTTCCTTTAACATATCTCAGAATCCTCTTAAATGCCAACATATGTGATTCTTTTGGATTACTTTGATATCAGGAACAGAGAGTCACAACATAAGAAATATCAGGCCATGAGGTTGTATGATATAGGAGGCTTCCTATTAACTTTGGAATGTTTTTCTGATTCACACTGTTCCCTGACTCATCTTTGCTCAACATTGTGCTCACTGAGATAGGGGTTGAAACTTCTTTTGATTCTTCCATCCCAAACATCTTTAACAGTTCCTTGGCATACTTTTCTTGGGATAAGAAAATGTATTTTTCTTATAGTTGAATTTGTAAGAAAATGAAGAATGTTAATTATCAAAACATTCACATTTCAAAAGTAATCTTCATTTCTTTAGAAAAATCTTCATAAACATTTACGTCATCTCCACAAAATATATTTCATCCACATAGACAATTACAGTTAATGTTTTGTAATCAACATCTTTAACATACAAGTTTCTATCAACCATTCCTTTAGAAAAGTTCATCTTTCTCAATGATTTTTCAAGCATTGAATACCATGCTCGCAGAGCATGATTCATCCCATACAAGGCTTTCTTTAATTTATAAACTTTTTTTCATACTCATAAAGTAAAAAACCACATGGTTGTTCAATGTAAACTTCTTCCTCAATCTCACCATTTAAAAATGCTGACTTTATATCCATCTGATAAACCATGTAATTCTGATGAGAATCCACAACAAGAAACATTCGAATAGTTTCCAACCATGAAACATGGGAAAAAGTTTCATCAAAATCCACACCTTCCACTTGTGCATATCCTTTACAAACAATCCTTTCTTTGTTTCTTGTAAATTCTCCATGCTCATTCAATTTATTTTTGTAAACCCACTTGCTTCCGATAACATTAATATTGGTTGGACTTGGAACAAGTTCCCATGTTTTATTCTTCTCAATCTGATCCAGTTCTTCGTTCATAGTATCCACCCATTATTTATGTTGAACAGCTTCTAAAACTGATTCTGGTTCAACTTTTGAGATAAGGTAAGTCTGATATTCTAATCATAACGTCCATCATGTCTGATCTGGAGACTTCTGATCCCCAATAATATTTTTGAATTCAATATGTTTTTATAGGTTAGAAAAACTCACATTTCTTTTCCCAACATCACTTTCTTCTCCATGTGACTTATATGAGACTCTTTCACTATTGTGGGAATTCTCTGATTTATCTTCCTTATTATTCTTAACATATGTTGTGAAAAAACATGGATTTTCATTTACCTTTACATTATATGAGTCCACCAACTTCTGAAACCGTTTGGTCCAGAATTTTTAATTTCTTCCATTTGGTGAATAACCCATAAATATTCTTTCTTTAGCTTTCTCTTCAAACATTCCTATGTCCATATTTTTTATTTTTCACAAGCATGGACATCTTGATGTAATAAAAAAAAGGTTTTTTACACCAAATCTCATAAAGAGTCATGCTGGTTTCCATTCTTAAAAAGCATCTATGTTGAACATGCATAGTAGTGCTAACAGGTTCCCATCAAAAGAATTTTGAATGTTTTTATTCTGATAACATACATCTTCCCATTACCACCAAGATTTTATTTTTCCTTTATGCTACACTATTTTGTTGTGGATTATAAGGAGAACTATACTGATGTTTGATACCATACTTCCTAAGATACGTTTCAAAAGCATTGCATGTGAATTCAGTGCCATTTTATGTTATCAAATTGTTTATGGAAGCTCCCAATTCTTTCTCAACATCTCTTCTGATGAATTTAAATATTTAAATAGCCTCTGACAAATGCTTCATGAACATGATGTTTTTCATCCTTGTGAAATCATCAATAAAAGTGATAAATTATAAATCTCCGTTTGTTGATTGATGTCTCATCGGCCCACACTGATCGGAATGAATAAGCTCAAGTTTTTTGTTAGATTAAATCTCAACTCTTTTATATCTTTTGATAGTCATATTTCTTTTCTGGAAAGTAATAAAAACATCCTGATATCTTCTTTTCAGTTCTAAAAAATTTCGAACAGCATCAACTTTAGAAAGCTTACCCATGTTCTTCTGCCCAAGGTGGCCATGTCTTCGGTGCCACAACTTGTTTTCATCATCAGCACTCAAATAGATAGATTTATTGGATTCCCCAATTTGATAGAGATTCTCAATGGTTCATTCTCCTTTGGTAATCACTTTTCCATTTTTTACACTTTTGATAATAAAATAATTCTTTCTGAAGATAACTTCTTTTCCATCATCACCAAGTTGACTTACACTACGAAAGTTCTGTTTTAGTCCATCAACAAGAAAAACATCCTTAGACTTCAGTTTCTCTTCTTCAATCTTTTCTGTTCCGATTCAATTAATTTTTAAGGAACTATCATTGGAAAAAGTAACTACTCCTCCATCATTAATTTCAACATGATCCAAGATTTTTATATCACCTGTCATGTGTAAAGAACAAACACTATCAAGTATCCATGGTTGGTTTCTCTTACTTTCTTTCAATGATGTATCAACAATAAAATCTCTTCCATCAACCTCCTTATTTTAAGCTTTCTTTTTTTTCTTATCATAAGAAACTTGTTCTAGAAGAAGTGTCATACATCATTCGGAATGATGACCAGACTGATCACATCTTCCACAAAAATCTTCCAAACATAATAATTGATTCTTTTTTGTAGTTTTTCTATCATCTTGAGAATTCACCTTTTCAACTTTCTATGAATATGGAAAGTTACTCATTCTTCCACTTTGCTCAAACCTTCTTCCAGGTAGAGATAAATTGTGCCAACAATTATATGCTTTATGCCCATATATTCCGCATCACCAATAATAGACCTCAAATATTGGTTTTCTATTCAAGAATGATCTCTCTCTATAAAAACTTTGTTGGGGTTGATAACTTCTTTCAACTCTATAAAACTCAGCTTGTAGGCCATCGCATCTTGTGAGTGAGTTTTCCACTTTTGTAGGATTGATAGGTTTATCACATTATTTCATCACCCAAGCTTTGCTGGTACATTTTCTATAACTAGAAATGTTAGAAGAATCAGATATATCATTATTTTTGGTAAGAGAAGATTTCACATGACTCTCATAATGAGCCTTTACAACATTATTAGAGGTCTCAGCATTTAATTCTATAGCTTTGTTGATGTTTTCATTCATCTTCCTCAGGGTATTTTCGGACCCAATGAGTTTCTATTTCACCTTATTTTCTTCTTCTTCCTTAGCTTCCAGCATCATTCTAAGATCTTCAATCATCTTTCCATGTTTAGTAATTATATGTTTGTAACATAAAATTTCATGAATGTACTCTTCTTCCATCTTGGTGACATCTTTACTTCCATCCTGAACATCTTCATAATTCTTCTTCATCACAAGAATTTCGTTATTGAGATATTTTTTTCTCAAGACATGCAAGAAGCTCGGATCATAGCTAATATTCTCCGTAAGATTATTCACAACCTGCTTCACTCTCTGAGCAAACATTTTTTTTCTCACCTTTTGCAATGAATGTTCTGAATCTTTCATCACTTTCATCTTCCAAAGAATCAATGTTAGATGATTCAGATTCAACTTTATTTCTAAATATACTTATTTTCTTTCCAGAAAACATCTTCATGAATTTTTTATAAGTGTTATCTTTTTTTTCATTCTTGTTTTACATCTTCCATCAAGGATTATCATAAAAAACATCATGATATTCTCCAACATTATTCTTAGGGAAATTCATAGAAAAGTGCTTAATTCCACCACACTCAAAACATTTAAGTGGAATTTTCCCTCCATACATTCATTATCCTCTTTGATAGTTATTGGATATGTGAGAAATGATTTTTAACATTCAACTCTTCATCTTCTTTATCATCAGACTCACAAGGATACACATTATTATCATCTTGGATTTTCATCTTTCTCATAGCTTCAAAATCCATTTTATCTTTTATCTTCTTCTCAAAGATTGGAGATTTCCTCGTTTCATAAGCAACAAGAATGTTATGTAGTTCATAAACAGATAAATCATAATTATCTTCTAAATATGAAATTTTAGAATCAAATCTGTCTGGAAAGTTTGTCATAATTTTCTTCACAATTGTAGAATCTTCCATGTCTTATCTGAATCCTCTGATGTTGCACACAATTTCATTAACTCGGGTGAATTATTCATCAATTGTTTCATCATCTCTCATCCTGATGTCTTCAAGCTTACTATGCCAGATTTTTATCTTGGCCTCCTTGAATTTTATATTTCCTTCGAATACACTTTCCAGCTTATCCCACATTATTTTGTATATTGTGAGACACATGACCTACTGATAAACATTTTATTATAATGACATAATAATATAATTTCTATCCTTTCCATCAACTTCTATGTTTCTCTTATCAGCAAATGTCATAAGAGCATTTATCTCAACAGGTGGAAACCTAATAGTAAAAGCATCAACAACTTCAAGGCCAAGAGATAAGAGATAAGGAATCATCCTAATTTTTCATCCATAAGAATTATTTCCATCGAACATAGGAACACCTCTACTATTGACAGAATTGATATTCTCGATGATAAGAATTAAACAGGGGAACATTCCTCTGATACCACATGAATTTCCAAGGATTGAATAACAACTGAGAAGGGGAGGATGAATATGTTATTTAACTTTTTATAAGTTTCAAAACATTAAGAAACATAACCCTTGCAACCTATTAAGATTTATTTCCTTATCAACCTTTAACAAGAAACTAAATCATGTAAGAATGATAAATCATGAAAGGAACACAAGATTTACACGGTTCAGCCTCAATAAGAAAACCTACATCCTTGCCATAGCAACTCTCATGGGTCTATAGAAATTCACTATAATTAAGACGTGATTACGGCTTGTGCCAACTCCCGTTGGACACCTTCTATATCATGATAGGAAAGATTATACTGACTCCCGTCAGTTTACAATGTTTAATTAAAGAAAAAAATGAGCCAAACATAAGAAAAAGAACTTTGTTAAGCTGCTCCACAAAAGCTCACTCTGAATCTTCAATCAGATTTCTTGAATCTGATTTTCTGAAATTGGTCTTCTCATCTAGATAAGATGATTCCGAATAAGTGCCCACTTCAAATCATCAATCCGATTTCTTGAATATGATTTTCTAAAATCGGTATTCTCGGCAAGATAATATTATTCCACACATGTTCTCACTCTGAATCATCAATGATTTCTTGAATCCATTTTTATGAAACTGATCTTTTCAATAAGATAAGATAATTATGATTCCCTTCTTCTAAAACACTCAAGGAAACTTCTTCAAGATGGTAGGAACATTTCACTTAGAATTCTCTAGTGCCCCACCTTTTTTGCGTGTGTTAAAGATGAAAATGAGTGAATGATCTGAGCACATATTTATAGGCAATTCAAAATGAAATGGCAGGAATGTTGAAAATATTTCCTGCTTCCTCAAATCTCAGAAACAATACAAATCTCTCGCATTTAATCTTCATTCTTTGACTTCTTCAATTCTCCTTAAATTTCTCGGAGATTTATACGACGTTGAAATTTGGGTTTTCTTGAACACTTCATATCTTCCTCAGAATGATAAGGCTTGATCTTGGATTCAGAATTTCATGGCTCAGGAATTAGACTCCGAATTTCTGGATCATGAAGTAGAATCTGAATTTCCGGTTCAGGAGGTAGACTCTGAATTTCTTGTTAAGGAGGTAGACTCTGAATTATTGGTTCATGAAGTAGACTCTGAATTTCTGGCTTAGGATATAGACTCTGAATTTCTAGTTCAAGAAGTAGACTCTGAATTCTTGGCTCAGGAAGTAGTCTCTAAATTTCTGGCTCAAGAAGTAGACTCTGAATTTCTGGTTCAAGATGTAGACTCAGAATTTCTGGCTCAGGACATAGTCTCTAAATTTATAGCTCAGGAATTAGACTCCCAATTTATGGCTCAGGAAGTAGACTATGAATTTCTGGTTCAAGAGGCAGAATCCGAATTTCTGGCTCAGGAAGTAGACTCTGAATTTTTTGCTCATGAAAAAGATTCCGAATTTCGGGTTCTGTAGGTAGACTCCAAATTTCTGGCTTAGGAAGTAGACTCTGAATTTCTGGTATCGGAGGTAGACTCCGAATTTCTGGCTCAGGTAGTAGACTCAGAATTTCTGGCTCAGTATGTAGACTCTGAATTTCTTGTTCATGAGGTAGACTCCGAATTTCTTGCTGAGGAAGTAGACTCCAAATTTCTGGATTAGGAATCAGATTCAGAAAAAACTAGTTCAAGAAAAAAGGTTCAAGAAAACTGGTTCCGAATTTTCTCAGAATTCTCCATAGTGAAAAAACTCAATCATCTTCACCATTTCTTTAAATTCTTTTATCATGAAACTTTTCATGATTTGTGAAAACTATATGATCAAAAAATAATCGTCTGATTATGTTTAGAAATTTTGAGACACATTCTTTACTTCTAAATTCTTATTCTTCAACATAATATTTTATAAGGAAATCTTTAGCAACCAGAAACTTCGACATTCTGTAACTCAAAAACATTCTTCAAAAAAAATATTAGTTGTCAAAAAATACAAAACCTTGTTAAACAAAACACCACAATGGTTCTTCATGATGTGGGGATTGATGTGGGTTTGAGGTGAGGTTTGTGTGATTGTGTCATAGTTTCCTGGTAATATGTAATATAGATATAATAAATGAGTCTATAAATACAATATAGGTTTAACATGATGAAGGGAGGGTTTCAATAACTCAGATACAAACTTGATCACCCCAATTCCAACACTTTTGGATTTGGTTCTAAATTTATGTATAATTCACATGATCTGTCTTACCAACTGATATAAACCATGTAATTTATATTATTCTTTATTCTTATAAAGGAAAAAATTATAGTTTAAACAACAATTTTGAACCCAAATATTTTCTTCCATTCGATATAAGTTATGTATTTTATTATGGATAACTAAATAGTATTGGTTTCTATAAAAAAATACTATCAAAATATTCAATCAAAAATTGATCAGACATATTATTCTTTTTTTATCATAGGAAATTGAAAAACAAAATAAATGAATGATGAGATATTATAAGTAGAGGAAAGAAGAAACATAAAGAATAATGTCATGGGTGATAATAATTCATAAAGTAAATATATTAAAATAAAACAAGAATAATCAATTTATATAAAATAATGATAAATTAAAATTTTTAATTAAATATAAGATACATTTTTGTGAATCATGACATAAGGATTAGTAATTAATAGAATCATAAGATAACATAATTTAAGACTTTTCACCAGTATAGTCATAAGGCAGTGGATTTAGTTTAATCCTCACATCCAATAACTATTATGGATGTAGTTTACTAACAACATCCCCTCAATAATATAACATATATTCACTCTTGATTTCCTATTTACAATTTGGAATGGATTTATTACCTATATCCCATAAGAAATATTTATTGGGATCACTCCCCATATCCCATAAACTATGTGAATAGAGTTCAATCTATATATCTAAAAATCATTTTGGATTTGGTTCACAACCCACATACCAAACTATGGTGACCTAAACATATCTAAATCTTATTGGTTGAGTGTATTTTGACCCATCCCAAACTTATCCTTTAAATAAATACATATGAAGATATTATAATCCTAAATAAATTATAATAAATTAATTTTCAATCTGTTCCTAAAGTTCCCCTCACCTATCTTATAAAATGGTACATCCACATGTCTTAAATTCAAACATATAAATCCATATGTATATGAAAAAAACTACTCAAATATCCTCCCAAATTCCCTCACATAATCTTATATGCCTTACTATTATCATAAATCTTACCTATGGAGCCCTTTTGTTCAAATGTAATGGAAGAACCAAAAGAAGAGGTAATTATTTTATCACCCCTTTAAAAGTTCATTGCTTCTTCTACATCCTATTTCATTTTTGATTCCATACAAAAAGAAAAATTAATTACATTATGCATACTGAGATGTTATTATAAATATGGTACAACAATACTCATTATTCCATCCATTGTATGAATGAAAAAGTCACCATACATGCGTAAGTGGGGCTTACCATCTCCACGTCGTGGTTTAGTTTGTTATTCAACACTTCATTATTTTAATGTGTATAATAATGATTATAATTTGTTAAAATAATAAATATAACTTGTTAATTTTTATATATACAATATACCATTAAATTATATAATATTTCACCATCAATAGAATGATATTTTCACTCGTGCATACGTACGACTTATCGTCTCCACAACGTAATGAGATTCATCATCAATGATCAGAATTCAATCATATTTATTAAATTATATATATTTATTAAGTATGCTATATACGAAATATAAATTCTACTTGAATATTATTTACTTATGTAGTTAAATATATTTTGTTTAGTTAGTTGTATACTATATGATATGAAAATAGAAACAACGATCATGCGTACATACAGACTACCGTCTCCATGAATGGTGTTTCCATTTCAAATATCTTTATTTTATAGATATTTATATTCTTAATATATATGAAATATAAATCATTTTTTATGTTATGGAATTATTTTAATCATTATCTATGTGATACAATCATGAATAAAAAGTTAAAACACATTTGATATGAAAACGATTATTATGAGAAATGTTACTTTAACGTGGAAATTATTATTAAATTGGTAGTATAAGGCCATAAATTAATCATGTATCATATTATAAAAATAATATGTTAATGGTATGATTTAATAATATACCATGGTCATTATAAAAAAGGTAAATATTACCATAAACTAATTGAAATTACAAGGGAAGGGTTAATTCTTCAATCTCATTTTTATCCGAGATTATTTATGCGTAAAAATTTATTGGAAAAAATTTATCATCCATCTATGTGATTCATAAAAATGTCTTCATATGGAATATTATAAGGTTTTATAGACGTTTATCTTTATCTTGATCATTAATTAAAATGTTTTGATGATTTATTTTTTTCTAAATCAATTTAATTAATGTCCATGTTTTCAAAATGACTATAAGGATTTATTTATATGGACATGATTGTTTAAAATGTAAATTATTTTAAATTGATTCTATTTGGTATGGGAAACATTGATTCAAAAATCTATTTTAAATGACTTTATAAATTTTTTAACTTTTTAATGATTTTTAAAAAAATGGATATTTCTCTCAAAGAGTTTTACTAATCATTGTCAATAATTTCAAAATACATAACTAGGTATTAGTGTTGATTGAGGTTTATTTATTATAATAAAATATTCTATGATTTATTTAATGAGTTATGATATTATTGACTATGGATGTGCTATTTCTATACCATTCATGGTTTATGGTTAATGTTGCGAACCAGTCTGAGTACCATGGTAACCCGATAACTGATCCGGCCCTGGCATAGCCCGAAGGGCATTCCTGATCCCAATGGATCAGCAACTAGCACCTGGAATCACACAACATGCAAGTGTGAATGATTTTTCCAAAAGAAAGTGGAAGAAAAAGAAACAAGACAGAATGCAAAAAAAGAAACTCCACTAGGAGTAATGTACCAGAATACAAAGATGCATAAAAGCCGAAAGTACTACATCCCATGTACTAAAAATTGGAAAATAGACCTCGGGACCCTAAGGAAACAACTCACCAAAACCAATGATCAACAGCTGGATACACCTCCAACAGGTCCCTTCCCTTTGCTCGATCCTGGAAGAAGAATTTCTACAAACACCCGAAGGAAAAAAAGTAGGTTGTGATCAAAATCCAAGTAGGATACCACCAAAGATTCCGTAACAGACGCCAAATATAGATTTTACAAATAAAAGTATCCAATTTTTAAATAAACAGGTTTGGAAATTCAAAAGATCCTTATTAACAAAACATGCCATACATTTTCAAATGATGGGAGATTTTCTTTAAGAAAAGGCATTACAGTGATGGAATATTTCTAAAACAATGGCTTAAGGAAAACATTAATATAAAATAGTTTATATAAATTAAGTAGGCATGTAAGTCAGTTCAAAAGCATTGGCATAATTTTATATCACACATATAAATAAACAAGCGAGCAACATGGTCATCGGCAAAATGGTACCATAGCATTAACCCGATATAGTATTCCACACTTTCTATGTGAACTCAGAAAAATGTGTATACACACATCCTTATGACACCGGCCAAAGGAGACTCATCACCAACCCGTCAGGGATGTGACCCGCCTCAAGTATGTTTTAGATCATTGTTGAAGTGTAGATTGTATCAAAATTACTCACTGACACGTGCCTGTCTTGGGGTGTGTCAAAAACAAATATTACCTAAGTTAAAATGCATTAGAGTGGATTACCTTGGTTGTCTCCAGAGAGGAGTGCACAACAATTAAGCTGTCACCTTAAAATAGAAAGAAGTGAGGTTGTTTTTAGAAAGTGTTTGTTTTAGAAAATACAAGAAAGAAACTAAATAAAGTAAAGTAATTAAGTGAATGTTTTGAAACAAAATGACAAATTATGTGATCTAAATCAGTGATATGAAATGGTGATCAGGTTAGGGTCAGTTTTCTGATTGTAATTCTATCATTGTTCATTTTACCCTATTCTCCTCTGCTAAATCATTAAGAGTGAAAATCCACAATCATTTCTTCTCACTCCCTTGGTCAATTAAAAATATGAGAATAAACCTTACTAAAATCTTAGGTTGGTCTACTCTCCTTCCAATGTGTAATAGAATTGTATAAAATCCCCCCAATTATCTTAGGCAATTCCCAATCAAGTCTTGTTTATCCCAAGTAATCAAGAACATTCACTACTCCTCACACATGTACCGGTGATCACCGAGTACTACACCACTAAATCCCTGTCTATTCCATTGTTTATAAACCAGAACCTAGTGGAGGGAGATATTGATCATTGACCAAATATAAATGATCAACAGAATCTAAAATCAGATAAAATTGTACATGATAATAAAAACTGTTATAAGAAATTGAAACAGATTCGCAGAAGAGAAAAGATGATTTTAAAACATTAATAGAAGAAACTCATGAAATACAATATGGAAAACCTATCCTTCCCCAATCACACAGATGTTTACCCAACCATGGTAAGGGTAATTGGGACTAATGGGAAAGAAATATTCATTACAAAACTAAGAAGAATAAAAGAGAGAAAACAAAGAATAGAAAATTTGATGCTCCAGAATCTGTACTCCAGAAGTTTGCCTCTATTATGCCCACCATCCGGCCGAAACGCACTGAGGTCCATTCTTATCTAATGTTGGGAATGACGTTTTCTATCGTCCCTCAAAATATTAGAGTCATTGTACTGGCGTAAAGAATTATATGGCCGAATCAATGACCATTACTTTTCTGGCAGCCAAACACTGGTTCACCCACTCCAATTGGGCGCGACCAAAAGATGCCTTAATGAGATTCATATTTTATGAAATTTAATATGAACCGTCTCTTGAAAGTCCTATGTAGACAACAACTATAATCACCTCATTATAAGGTCGGATGAAGGAGATATTCTATATTTAATGAAGAGGGGTCCATTCTGCCTGCCATACTGATTTCTCTACTTGATTGAATTTTCTGTACCATTAGGTTTCGAATTTGGTCTTGGTCCAGAAGGAACATTTGAAGCCCACAAACATATAAATCCTAAAAAAAAGTATCAACTTCAATTGGACACATATTATAAAATTTATGCCCGAAAAACAGAAGCTATATAAAATTGAAAATTTTACAGAATTACCCCATTTTCACATTTAAGACCAAAATACACAAAAAACACATAAATGATGCAAATACACTCACATTGAATAATTGGGAAGGATTAAATAAATGAAAAACATATAAAAAATAATGAAAATATTAACTCTATCAATTCCCCCACACTTATCACTTGGACTCCTGGACAAGTCATAATAAAAATAAAATCAAAGTAAATTCAAAGCACATATCCATGAGATCCAAAAATTTGAAAACAAGAAACAAAATATATCATGCCTCCTCAAAGTCTATTATTTCATGTTCTTAATTTAGGATCATTTAATAAATTTACTCTTCATTTCTCCTCCCATGCATACAAAACACTTACCTAACTTTTATTATCTCTCATTACACAAATTTAAATATATTAGCAATGTCTTTCTCATCCAAACTCATACAAAGGTCACCATAGGATTGATAAATTCCTACATCTCCACCTGATGTGAGTTAAAGACATATTTTTATCATGAGGACTTGTTAAGGTTGTTCTGTGGCTTTAAGTTGGTAGGATTTATATGTGAAAATTCTGAGGCTAAATGAAGAGGGCTTGGCTCTTTTTGAATCAAAATTGAATTACTCTAATTTTCACAAAAGTATGGTCTTCTCCTCAATCCCCTTAGTAGAAAATAAACTCATTCTCCATGAAATATCAAGGAATGTTCCCATAGATCATCAATTCAGCAGAAAAAATTTAAATCTTCTCAAATATAATATTTCTTGAAAGATCCAGAAAAGGCACAACTTCCTTTTTTACATTAGAAGCTCCAGAAAGGTCCAACTTCTCTCATCATGAAAGCTCCCGAAAAGGCAGCGCTTTCAGCAGAATGATTTTTTTTTTGCAGAAATAACATCTCTTCGACATTTTTTTTTCACCTAAAGTATCCCCAAATAAGGTAGTACAATACAAGACATCATCCCCCCCCCCACACTTATGTTCAAATAGATCATGCAATTTCACTTCACGAGCAGGTTGGATAGGGAATATTGGCTTGTAATGTGGCTAACCTAACATGATTTTCATGGATTCTATGGGCTACAAGGATTAAAATGTTCAAGGTAGGACATTATGAAAGAGATTATCTTGAAAAGGCGGATTTCAAACCAAAGAAATGCCTCATTTATTTAAAACATTAGTACCTCAAACCCTCAAGTTTTTACAGGAATAAATCAAATTCTGGTTAAATCAAGCATGATTTGGTTCTCTCAAGAAGTGATGTGAATGTAAAGAATATGAAAATAATAGGTTCAGAAGCCTCATATGAATGTGATTTCATATATAAAGATAGTGATATGTGGCATGGGATTCAAAAAAAATAGAGTATTTTTCATGAAATTCCCAATGAATTGAACTTGAAACAATGTCATTTTCAGCATTCATTTATGCTCAGTTTCAAGGAATAACTTATTTCACTCATGGAGATGGGTTTCAAAAATATCAATGATAATCATTTCTGCTCAAAATTTTAAAAAATACACAAAATTTTTAAAATAAACACACAAAATTTTAAACACTCACATGTTTTTTTAAAAAACAAATAGGAAAACAAACAACACATAAAAATACTACACTACAAAGGTTCCCTCCCCCACACTTAAATGATGAAGTGTCCACAATGCATTAAAATGTATTTAACATGTAAGAATATTGGAAATTTAATCACAAAAATCATGAAAATATAAAGGAGAGGTACGACCTGATGGAGTTTATTGATAAACAGGTTGGAGGAGTGTGGTCTCCTCCATTGGCTCTGATGGCATGGTCCCAAGGAATTTATTCAATATGTGCCCATTAACAGTGAATGGATCCTTCAGTACATCCTTCAAAATCATCACAGCACCAAAAGGATATACATGAGTAACTATAAATGGACCTTCCTACCTGGAACGAAGTTTACCTAGCATCAGCTTGAGTCTTCAATTGAATAACAAAATCTTGTCTCCAGGATGAAAGTCTTTTGGTTGGATTAGTTTGTCATGAGCAACTCTTGTTCTCTCTTTGTAAATCCTGGAATTTTCAAATGCTTCCCTTCTAATTTCTTCCAGCTCTTCTAACTTCAATATTCTCTCTTTCCTAGCACTTTCAAGATCCAAATTCATCTTCCTCACAGCCTAGTATGCATTGTGTTCCAATTCCATAGGTAGGTGACATCTTTTCCCATAAATCAGCCTATATGGACTCATTCCAATTGGGGTTTTGTAGGCTATCCTATAATCCCATAATGTTTCTTCTAACCTTTGGATCCAATCCTTCCTATTTTTATTAACAGTCTTTTCCAAAATTTCATTTATTTTCCTATTGGACACTTCAGCTTTCCCATTAGTTTGTGGATGATAGGGAGTTGATGTTTTATGATGCACCCCATACCTTTTCAACAAAGCCGCCATTCTCCAATTACAAAAGTGAGTCCCTTGATAACTAATGATGGCACTAGGAACTCCAAACCTACAAAATATGTTAGCCCTGACAAAATCACAAACAACTTTAGCATCGTCAGTCCTGGTGGCTTTTGCTTCCACCAATTTGAAAACATAATCAATAGCAAGAAGAATATAAGAATTTCCAAATGAAATTGGGAAAGTTCCCATAAATTGTATCCCCCAAAGATCAAATATTTCAAATAAATTAAGTGGATTTTGGGGCATTTCTTGTCTCTTTGAAATATTTCCTAAAAATTGACATTTTTCACACCGTTTACAAAATTCATGATAATCTTTGAAAAGTGTTTCCCAATAAAGTCCAGATTCTAAAACCGTTCTTGCAGTCCTTTGAGGTCCAATGTGGCCTCCACAAGATAATGTATGACACAACCTAAAGACTGGTTCAATTTCATTTTTAGGAAAACATCTTCTGATCATTTGGTCATTGAAAAGATTTCAAAGAAATGGATCATCCCAGATGTAATATTTAGATTCAAATTTAAATTTGTGAATTTGGTGAGAATTTAAATGAGATGGGACCTGAGATGTTACCAGATAATTGACCATGTCAGCATACCAAGGTACTTCTCCTTCAATAAAGTACAACTGCTCTCCTAGAAGGTGATCATTTAGTGGTTCAGTGTCTGGAATCTCAACTTCAGCGGTGTTGGGTAGTCTACTTAAGTGATCAGCCACTTGGTTCTCAGATCCCTATTTATCTTTGATTTCTATGTTGAGCTTCTGTAGTAGTAGTATCCACCTCACTAACCTTGGTTTTACTTCAGCCTTCTTCATCAAGTACCTACGACCTGCATGATCAGAAAACACAATGACATTAATTCCAAGCATATACGATCTAAATATTTCTAAAGCAAAAAAAAACTGCTAAAAACTCTTTTTCTGTTGTTGTGTAGTTTAATTGGGCCACATCTATGGTTTTTGAGGCATATGAAATGACTTTTGGCCTGCCCCCAATTCGCTGAGAAAGGAAAGCTCCAACAGATTGGTTTGAAGCATCACAAAGTAGCTCAAATGGTTCTTTCCAATTTGGTGGCTGCATCACTGGTGGTGTAATCAATTTCTTCTTCAACTCATCAAATGCATCCCTACATGAACCGTTGAAAACAAAATTAGCATCTTTCAAAATTAATCTAGAGAGAGGGAGAGAAATCTAACTGAAATCTTTTATAAACCTCTTATATAATCCTGCATGTCCTAAAAATGATCTAACATGTTTCACACAAGTTGGGTAATGCAAAGAATTTATCACTTCAATTTTTTATTTATCAACATCAATGCCTTTCTGGGAAATGACATGCCTAAGGGAAATTCCACTCTCAACCATAAAATTACACTTTTCAAAATTCAAAACAAGGTTCTTTTCAATGAATGTTTTCAAAACTTTTTCCAGATTTTTCAATCAATGGTCAAACGAATTTCCAAAATCTGTGAAGTCATCCAAGAAAACCTCCATGAAATCATCAATGTAATCAGAAAATATACTTACCATACACATCTGAAATGTACCTGGAGCATTACACAATCCAAATGGCATTCTTTTGTATGCAAAAGTACTGAAAGGACAAGTAAAGGTAGTCTTCTCATGATCCTCGGGGGAAATGGGTACCTGAAAATAACCTAAAAATCCATCCAAAAATCAATAATGAGTACTCCCTGCCAATCTCTCTAACATCTGGTCAATGAACGGGATAGGGAAATGATCTTTTCGAGTGACCTGATTCAGCTTCCTAAAATCGATGCATACTATCCAGCTATTTTGAATTCTCACGGGGACTAATTCATTCTTTTCATTCCTCACAATGGTTAGGCCAGTTTTCTTTGGGACTACATGGATGGGGCTAACCCATTGTGAATATGATATGGGATAGATGATCCCACCTTCTAATAACTTCTCAATCTCTTTTTTCACAACCTCCATCAGGGTAGGGTTCAGCCTCCTTTGGGGTTTCTTGACAGGTTTGGAATCTCCCTCAAGAAAAATTCTATGTGAGAAAATGTTTGGGTTTATTCCTGGGATATCACCTAAGCTCCACCCTATTGCTTGGACATTCTCTCTCAAAACCTCAATCAATGATTTTTCTTGAGTATTAGATTGATTATTAGCAATTATTAGTTGTAATTTCTCCCCCTCCATAAGGTAAACATATTTTAAATCAGTGGGGAGTGGTTTTAATTATAGGTCAGAAGGATGGTAAAGAGATGAAACTAAATTGAGGTTCTCCACTTCCAATGGTTTGACATCCTGCACACAAGAAATCATATCATCTTCATCATCCTTTAACAAATTATCAAAGAAATCAGATTTTACCTCTTCTTCCAACAAGAAATCAGAACCTCCATGAGTTTGGGAATCCATAAGTTCAGTGATATCTTTAATGGAAAAAATCTCTCCTAATGATAAAAAATCATGAAACACACCTAATTCTTCAATTTCTTCTATGTCATCTTCATGGGAGAGTGCGAAGAGTGAATTATCATCTGATGGGTGCCTCATGGATTCAAAAATATTGAAGTGGACAGTGCTATCTCCAAACTCCATGGTAAGAGTCCCTTCATGGACATTGATGATGGTTTTGGCTGTCTTTAAGAATGGTCTCCCTAAAACGATGGGTGAGTGTGATGGGATCCTATCATCTTCCATATTCAACACATAAAAGTCAGCAGGGAATAAAAGATCTTTGACATTTACCTGGACATCCTCCAAAAATCATGCTGGGAATACTGTGGATCTATTTTCATGCTGGACCACCACTCTTGTGGGCTTCAAGTCTCCCATATGCAAAGAAGTATATACCGAGTGAGGCGATTCATTAATTGATGCACCTAAATCGCACAAAGCTTTAGATAAATTTAATGAACCAATGATGCATGGAATAGAAAACATCCCTAGATATTGACATTTGGTTGGCAATTGTGGTGTGATAAGGGCTGAGGTGCTTCTTCCCAAATTTATCCTCTCATTCCCTTGAAGTCTCCTTTTCTTGGTGAAAAGATCCTTCAAAAACATAGCATATTTTGGAATTTTTTTGAGTGCTTTAAGCAGAGATATGTTGATTTCCACTTTCTGGAAGGTGTCCAGAATTTCTTTTTGCAGTGCTTCTTCTTGTAACCTCTTTGATTCAATCATCCTTGATGGAAATGGTGGTGGTATATAATTCTTCTCCCTTTGTTGCCTTTTAAATGGTGTTTCTTGTTTCTTCCTTCTTGGCCTATCATTATCATCCTCCTATTTCTTATCTTCTTCCTGATGTATTTTCATAGAATTTTCATCATTTCTAACATCATTCTCACCCATATTAGTTTTTCTTGTTTCAGGTTCAATGGTGGATGGTGGTTGGAGTTCTTTTCCACTTATTGTAGTTATAATACTATCATTCTCTTTTGGGTTTGGGACTGTTTGGGAAGGGAGTTTACCTGGAAGTTTTGGTCAGAAAGTCCATGAGACTCTGAAACTTATTGGAAAAATCTTTAACAGTGTCTTTCGGTCCTTCAAACTCAGATTTTTGTTGGTTTTTAATTGGAGGATGGGCACTAGTGGATGGTTTCTCATAGGGTCTTTGGATATTGGTTGGTTTTTGGTATGAAGGCTGATTATAAGACTGCTTTTGTTGAAATGGTGGAGGGTTCTGGAATTGATTCTAGAATGGGGGTTGGTTTTAAAACTGATTTTGGTATGGGGGCCTAGCTTGATTCTGTTGATTTCCAAATCCATATTGGACTTGGTTAGGATCTCTCCATCCTTGATTTTGCTGGAAGTTCCTTGGTTGAAAGGCTATTGCACAACCTTCCATTCCCTGAATTTCAGCACACTTGTCATTGAAATGATCAGGAGATGAGCATAAACCACATACCTTAGCTAGTGCTTATTGGTCACTAACTTGCTTCAAGGCCATATACCTTACCAAACTAGTAATCTCTTCAATGTTAGTTTCTAATAAGGGTGATGGATGAGAAGTTTGTACCTCATGAATAACTATTGTTCCAATACCTCTTATTCCAAATTGCTGCGAGTTTTGGGAAATCTTCTCAATCAAGCCCTTGGCTTCTTCTGTCGGCTTGTCAATCAGTGCACCTCTAGATGATGCATCAAGAAGTTTTCTGTCATTGTCCAGTAGTCCTTGATAGAAGAAGACAAGAAAGTGGTTTTTCTCAATGTCTTGATGTGGACAGCTGGCACATAGCTTCTTAAATCTCTCCTAGTACTCGTAATGATTTTCTCCAGATGATTGTCGTATGGAGTAGATTTCCTTACGAATGGTTGTGCTTCTTGAGGTGGGGAAGAATCTTTGCATAAAACATTTTACCAGGTCATTCCAGTCATGTACATATCCTGGTTGTTGGCTATACAACCATTCTTTAGCAGCTCTATCCAATGAAAACGGAAGTGACTTCCACTTAACATGCTCCTCAGTAATTCCACGGGGTCCGAAAGTTGAGCACACATGTGTGAACTCTTCAATGTGTTTGTTTGGATCTTCAGCTTCCAAACCATGAAATTTTGGAAGCAAAGTAATCATGTTTGGTTTCATTTCAAAATCATTTTGTAACACTGGCATGGCAAGTTGATTGTTTTTATTAAGGAATTGTGGTGCACAGAGGTCTCTAAGTGTTTGGTTTTGATTTTCAGCCATGATGACGGGCTCAGAGTGAACACTTGAAGTTTCAATTGAGTCTGCAAGGGGAACGTCCTCAAATTCAGATTCTAAATTAATGTTTCTATGTCTATTCAACAAGGTTCTTTCAATTTCAGGATCTATGGGTAAAGGTTCAGTTTTTGAGGTTCTAGTCATGCAATTTTGAAGAGAAAAGATGAAAAGAGTGAAAATAAAAGAAAAGAAATGTTGGCAGTACCTCCCTAGCAACGGTGCAATGTTTTGACACGTGCCTGTCATGGGGTGTGACAAAAAAAATATTACCTAAGTTAAAATGTAGTAGAGTGGATTACCTAGGTTGTCTCCAGAGAGGAGTCCACAACAATTATGTTGTCACCTTAAAATAGAAAGAAGTGAGGTTGTTTTTAGAAATTTTTTGATTTAGAAAATATAAGAAAGAAACCATATAAAGTAAAGTAATTAAGTGAAAGTTTTGAAACAAATTGAAAAATGATGTGATCTAAATCAGTGATATGAAATGGTGATCAGGTTAGGGTCAGTTTTCCAATTGTAATTCTATCATTGTTCATTTTACCCGATTCTCCTATGTTAAATCGTTAAGAGTGAGAATCCACAATCGTTCCTTCTCACTCCCTTGGTCAATTAAAAATGTGAGAATAAACCTTACTAAAATCGTAGGTTGGTCTACTCTCCTTCCAATGTGTAATAGAGTTGTAGAAAATACCCCCAATTATCTTAGGAAATTCCCAATCGAGTCTTGTTTATCCCAAGTAATCAAGAACATTCACTACTCCTCACACACGTACCGGTGATCACCGAGTACTACACCACTAAATCCCGGTCTATTCCATTGTTTATACACCAGAACCTAGTGGAGGGAGATATTGATCATTGACCAAATATAAATGAACAACAGAATCTAAAATCAGATACAATCGTACATGATAATAAAAACTGTTATAAGAAATTGAAACAGATTCGCATAAGAGAAAAGACGATTTTAAAACATTAATAGAAGGAACTCATGAAATACAATATAGAAAACCTCTCCTTCCCCAATCACACAGAATTTCACCCCACCATGGTAAGGCTAATTGTAACTAAGGGAAAATAATAATTCTTTACAAAACTAAGAAGAATAAAAGAGAGAAAACGAAGAACATAAAATTTGATGCTCCAGAATCTGTATTTCAGATGTTATCCTCTGTTATTCCCACCATCCTGCCGAAACTCAAAGATGTCCCTTCTTATCGAATGTTGGTAATGACCTTTTCTATCGACCCTCAAAATTTGAGAGTCATTGGACAGGTGTAAAGAAAGATATGGCAGAATAAATTACCATTACTTTTCTGGACTCCAAACACTGTTTCACCCACTCCAATTGGACATGAACAAAAGATGCCTTAATGAGATTCATATATTATAAAATTTAATATGAACCGTACCTTGAAAGTCCTCTATCAGAAAAAACTAGAATCACTTCATTCTAAGGTCGTCTGAAGGAGATAGTCTATATTTAATGAAGTGGAGTCCATTCTTCCCGCCATACTGATTTCTCCACTTGATTGAATTTTCTGTACCATTGGGTTTCGAATTTGGTCTTGGTCCAGAAGGAACATTTGAAACCCAAAAACATAGAAATCCTAAAAAAGGATTAACTTCAATTGGACCCATATTATAAAAGTTATGCCCGAACAACAGAAGCTATATAAAAATGACAATTTTACAGAATTACCCCATTTTCACATTTAAGCCCAAAATACACAAAAAAATACATAAATGATGCAAATAAACTCACATTGAATAATTGGGAGAGATTAAATAATTGAAAAACATAAAAAATAATGAATATATTAACTCTATAAATTCCCCCACACTTATCACTTGGACTCCTGGACAAGTCAGAATAAAAATAAATTCAAAGTAAATTCAAAACACATATCCATGAGATCCACAAATTTGAAAACAAGAAACAAAATATATCATACCTCCTCAAACTCTATTATTTCATGTTCTTAATTTAGGATCATTCAATAAATTTAATCTAAATTTCTCCTCCCATGCATACAAAACACTTACCTAACTTTCATTATCTCTCATTACACAAATTTCAATTAATTAGCAATGTCTTTCTCATCCAAACTCATACTAGGGTCACCATATGCTTGATAAATTCCTACCTCTCCACTCGATGTGAGTTAAAGACATATGTTTATCATGACGATTTGTTAAGGTTGTTCTGTGGCTTTAGGTTGGTAGGATTTATATGTGAAAATTCTGAGGCTGAATGAAGAGGGCTTGGATCTTTTTGAAGCAAAATTGCATTACTCTAATTTTCACAAAAGTATGGTCTTCTCTTCACTCTCCTTATTAGAAAATAAACTACTTCTCCATGGAAAATCAAGGAATGTTCCTATAGTTCATCATTTCAGCAGAAAAAATTTCAATCTCTTCAAATATAATATTTCTTGAAAGCTCCAGAAAAGGCACAGCTTCCTTTTTAAATTAGAAGCTCCAGAAAGGCACAACTTCTCTCATCATGAAAGCTTCAGAAAAGGCACAGCTCTCAGCAAAATGATTTTTTTTTGCAGCAATAACATATCTTCAAAAAAAAATCAACCCAAAGTATCCCCAAATAAGGTAGTACAATACAATACATCTTACCCCCCACACTTATGTTCAAATAGATCATGCAATTTCACTTCAAGAGCAGGTTGGATAGGGAATATTGGCTTGTAATGTGGCTAACCTAACAGGATTTTCATGGATTCTATGGGCTACAAGGATTAAATGTTCATGGTAGGCCATTATGAAAGGGATTATCTTGAACAGGGGGCTTTCAAACCAAATAAATGCCTCAATCATTTAAAACAAAAGTACCTCAAACCCTCATGTTTTGACAGGAATAAATAAAATTCTGGTTAAATCAAGCATGATTTGGTTCTCTCAAGAAATGAGGTGAATGTAAAGAATATTAAAATAATAGGTTTAGAAGCCTCATGGGAATGTGATTTCAAATATAAATACAGTGATATGTGGCATCAGATTCAAAAAAATAGAGTATTTTTCATGATATTCCCAATGAATTGAACTTGAAACAATGTCATTTTCAGCATTCATTTATGCTGAGTTTCAAGGAATAAATTATTTCACTCATGGAGATGGGTTTCAAAAATATCAATGATAATCATTTCAGCTCAAAAGTTTCAAAAACACACAAAAATTGAAAA
The DNA here is from genome assembly GCA_963277665.1 of Viscum album. Lineage (NCBI taxonomy): Eukaryota > Viridiplantae > Streptophyta > Magnoliopsida > Santalales > Viscaceae > Viscum > Viscum album. Next base: position 159,468,782 of record OY728138.1, read on the forward strand.
ATAAACACACAAAATTTTAAACACTCACATGTTTTTTATAAAAAAAATAGTAAAACAAACAACACATAAAAATCCTACACTACAAAGGTTCCCTCCTCCACACTTAAATGATGCGGTGTCCACAATTCATTCAAATGTATTTAAAATGTAAGAATATTGGAAATTGAATCACAAAAATCATGAAAATATAAAGGAGAGGTACGACCTAATGGAGTTTATTGATAAATAGTTTGGAGGAGTGCGATCTCCTCCATTGGCTCTGATGGCATGGTCCCGAAGAATTTCATCAATCTTTGACCATTAACAGTGAATGGATCCTTCACTCCATCATTCACAATCTTCACAGCACCAAAAGGATATACATGAGTAACTATAAATGGACCTTCCCACCTGGAATGATGTTTACCTGGCATCAGCTTGAGTCTTGAATTGAATAACAACACCTTGTCTCCAGGATGAAAGTCTTTTGGTTGGATCAGTTTGTCATGAGCAACTCATGTTCTCTCTTTGTAAATCTGGGAATTTTCAAATGCTTCCCTTCTAATTTCATCCATCTCTTGTAACTGCAATCTTCTCTCTTTCTCAGCACATTCAAGATCCAAATTCATCTTCCTCATAGCCCATTATGCCTTGTGTTCCAATTCCACCGGTAGGTGACAACTTTTCCCATAAATCATTCTATATGGACTCATTCCAATTGGGGTTTTGTAGGATATCCTATAAGCCCATAATGTTTCTTCTAACCTTTGGCTCCAATATTTCATATTTGGATTAACAGTCTTTTCCAAAATTCCTTTTATTTCCCTATTGGACACTTCATCTTTCCCATTAGTCTATGGACGATAGAGAGTTGATGTTTTATGATGCACCCCATACCTTTTCAACAAAGCTGCCATTCTCCAATTACAAAAGTGAGTCCCTTGATCACTAATGATGGTTCTAGTAACTCCAAACCTACAAAATATGTTAGCCCTGACAAAATCACAAACAACATTTGCATCGTCAGTCCTGGTGGCTTTTGCTTCCACCCATTTGGAAACATAATCAACAGCAATAAGAATATAATAATTTCCAAATGACATTGTGAACGGTCCCATAAAATCTATCCCCCAAACTTCACATATTTCAAAAAAATTAAGTGGATTTTGGGGAATTTATTGTCTCTTTGAAATATTTCTTGAAAATTGACATTTTTGACATCGTTTAAAAAATTCATGAGAATCTTTGAAAAGTGTTGGCCAAAAGAGTCCAGACTCTAAAACCTTTCTTACAGTCCTTTGAGGTCCAAAGTGGCCTCCACAAGCTAATGTGTGACAAAACCTAAAGACTGATTCAATTTTATTTTTAGGCAAACATCTTCTGATCATTTGGTAATTGCAAATCTTCCAAAGAAATGGATCATCCCAGATGTAATATTTAGATTCAGATTTAAATTTGTGAATTTGGTGAGAATTTAAATGAGATGGGACCTGAGATGTTACCAGATAATTGACCATGTCAGCATAACAAGGTACTTATCCTTAAATCAAATACAATTGCTCTCCTGGTAGGCGATCATTTAGTGGTTCAGTGTCTGGAATCTCAACATCAACGGTGTTGGGTAGTCTACTTAAGTGATCAGCCACTTGGTTCTCAGATCCCTTATTATCTTTTATTTCTATGTTGAACTCCTATAGTTGTAGTATCAATCTCACTAACCTTGGTTTTTCTTCAGCCTTCTTCATCAAGTACCTAAGAGCTGCATGATCAGAAAACACAATGACTTTAGTTCCAAGCAGATACGATCTAAATATTTCTAAAGCAAAAACAACTGCTAAAAACACTTTTTCTGTTGTTGTGTAGTTGAATTGGGCCGCATATAAGGTTTTCGAGGCATATTCAATGACTTGAGGCCTGCCCTCAATTCGCTGAGAATGGACAGCTCTAATTGCATGGTTTGAAGCATCACAAAGTAGCTCAAATGGTTCTTCCCAATTTGGTTGTTGCATCCCTATTGGTGTAATAAATTTCTTCTTCAACTCATCAAATGCTTCCCTACATGAACCGTTGAAATCAAAATCAGCATCTTTCAAAAGTAATCTAGAGAGAGGGAGAGGAATATTACTGAAATCTTTTATAAACCTCCTTTAGAATCCTGCATGTCCTAAAAATGATCTAACATGTTTCACACAAGTTGGGTAAGGCAAAGAATTTATCACTTCAATTTTTTATTTATCAACCTCAATGCCTTTCTGTGAAATGACATGACCAAGGACAATTCCTCTCTCAACCATAAAATGACACTTTTCAAAAATCAAAACAAGGTTATTTTCAATGCATGTTTTCAAAAAAATTTCCAGATTTTTCAAAAAATGGTCAAACGAATTTCCAAAAACTGTGAAGTCATCCAAGAAAACCTCCAAGAAATCTTCAATGTGATTAGAAAATATACTTACCATACACCTCTGAAATATACCTGGAGCATTACACAATCCAAATGGCTTTCTATTGTATGAAAAAGTACCGAAAGGACAAGTAAAGGTAGTCTTCTCTTGATCCTCAGGGGAAATGGGTACCTGAAAATAACCTGAAAATCCATCAAAAAAACAATAATGAGTTCTCCCTGCCAATCTCTCTAACATTTGGTCAATGAACGGGATAGGGAAATGATCTTTTCAAGTGACCTGATTCAGCTTCCTAAAATCGATGCATACTCTCCAGCTATTCTGAATTCTCATAGGGACTAATTCATTATTTTCATTCCTCACAATTGTTAGGCCAATTTTCTTTGGGACTACATGGATGGGGCTAACCCATTATGAATCTAATATGGGTAGATGATACCATCTTCTAATAACTTTTCAATCTCTTTTTTCACAACCTCCATCAGGGTAGGGTTCAGCCTCCTTTGGGGTTGTCTGACAGGTTTGGAATCTCCCTCAAGAAAAATTCTATGTGAGGAAAAGTTTGGGTTTATTCTTGGGATATCACCTAAGCTCCACCCTATTCCTTGGATATTCTCTCTCAAAAGCTCAATCAATGATTTTTCTTGAGTTTTAGATAGATTATTAGCAATTATTACTGGTAATTTCTCCCCCTCCACAAGGTAAACATATTTTAAATCAGTGGGGAGTGGTTTTAATTCTAGATCAGGAGGATGCTCAAGAGATGAAACTAAATTGAGGTTCTCAACTTCCAATGGTTTGACATCCTACACACAAGAAATCATATCATCTTCATCATCCATTAACAAATTATCAAAGATATCAGATTTTACCTCTTCTTCCAACAGGAAATCAGAACCTCCAAGAGTTTGGGAATCCATATGTTCAGTGATATCTTTAATGGAGAAATTCTCTCCTAATGATAAAAATTCATGAAACATACCTGATTCTTCAATTGGTTCTATGTCATCTCCATGTGGGAGTGCGAAGAGTGAATGGTCATCTGATGGGTGCCTCATAGATTCAAAAATATTGAATTGGACAGTGTTATCTCCAAACTCCATGGTAAGTGTCCCTTCATGGACATTGATGATGGTTTTGGATGTATTTAAGAATGGTCTCCCCAAAATGATGGGTGAGTGTGATGGGATCATATCATCTTCTATATTCAACACATAAAAGTCAGGAGGGAATAAAAGATCTTTGAATTTTACCAGGACATCCTCCAGAACTCCTGCTGGGAATACTGTGGATCTATTTGCAACCTGAACCACCACTCTTGTGGGCTTCAAGTCTCCCATCTGCAATGAAGTATATACTGGGTGAGGAAATACATTAATTGATGCACCTAAATTGCACAAATAATTATAGAAATTTAATGAACCAATAGTGCATGGAATAGAAAACGTCCATGGATCTTGACATTTGGTTGGAAATTGTGGTGTGATAAGGGATGAGATGCTTCTTCCCAAATTGATCCTCTCATTCCATTGAAGTCTCCTTTTCTTGTTTCAAAGATCCTCAAAAAACATAGCATACTTCAGATTTTGTTTGAGTGCTTCAAGAAGAGGTATGTTGATTTCCACTTTCTGGAAGGTGTCCAGAATTTCTTTTTTCAGTGCTTCTTCTTGTAACCTCTTTGATTCAATCATCCATGATGGAAATGGTGGTGGTATATCTTTGTTCTCCCTTTTTTGCCTTTGAAATGGTGTTTCTTGTTTTTCCTTCTTGGCCTATCATTATCATCCTCCTCTTTCTAATCCTCTTCCCGATGCATTTTCATATAATTTTCATCATTTCTAACTTCATTCTCACCCATATTAGTTTTTCTTGTTTTAGGTTCAATGGTGGATGTTGGTAGGAGATCTTTTCCACTTCTTGTAGTTATAATACTAACATTCTCTTTTGGGTTTGGGACTGTTTGGGAAGGGAGTTTAACTGGATTTTTGGTCAGAAAGTCCATGAGACTCTCAGACTTATTGGAAAAATCTTTAACAGTGTCTTTCAGTCCTTCAAACTCAAATTTTTGTTGGTTTTGAATTGGAGGTTGGGAAGTACTGGATGGTTTCTCATAGGGTCTTTGGATATTGGTTGGTTTTTGGTATGAAGGCTGATTATAAGACTGCCTTTGTTGAAATGGTAGAGGGTTCTGGAATTGATTCTGGAATGGGGGTTGGTTTTGAAACTGATTTTGGTACGGGGTCCTAGCTTGATTCAGTTGATTTCCAAATCCATATTGGACTTGGTTAGGCTCTCTCTATCCTTGATTTTGCTGCAACTGCCTTGGTTGAAAGGCTACTACACAACTTTCCATTCCCTGTATTTCAGCACACTGGTCAGTGAAATGATCAGGAGATGAGCATTAACCACATACCTTAGCTGGTTCTTGTTGGTCTCTAACTTGCTTTAAGGCCATCTGCCTCACCAAACTAGTAAGCTCTTCAATCATAGTTTCTAATAAGGGTGATGGATGAGAAGTGAGTACCTCATGAATACCTCTTGTTCCAAATTGTTGTGATTTTTGGGAAATCTTCTCAATCAAGCAATTGGATTCTTCTGGCGACTTGTCAATCAGTGCACCTTCAGATGATGCATCAAGAAGGTTTCTGTCATTGTCCAGTAGTCCTTGATAGAAGAAGACAAGAAATTGGTGTTCCTCAATTTCATGATTTGGACAGCTGGCACATAGTTTCTTAAATCTCTCCCAGTACTCGTAAAGAGTTTCTCCATATGATTGTCGTATGGCGTAGATTTCCTTACGAATGGCTGTGCTTCTAGAGGTGGGGAAGAATATTTGAATAAAAAATTTTACCAGGACATTCCAGTCATGTACATATCCTGGTTTTAGGCCGTACAACCATTCTTTAGTAGCTCCATTCAATGAAAAAGGAAATGCCTTCCACTTAACCTGCTCCTCAGTAATTCCACGGGGTCTGAAAGTTGATCACACATGTGTGAACTATTTAATGTGTTTGTTTGGATCTTCACCTGAAAAACCATGAAACTTTGGAAGCAAAGAAATCATGTTAGGATTCATTTCAAAATAGTTTTGTAACACTGGAATGGCATGTTTATTGTTTTGATTAAGGAATTGTGGTGCACAGAGGTCCCTAAGTGTTTGGTTTTTATTTTCAGCCATGATGACAGGCTCAGATTGAACACTTGAAGTTTCACTTGAGTCTGCAAGGGGAACGTCCTCAAATTCACATTCTAAATTAATGTTTCTAAGTATATTTAACAAGGTTCTTTCAATTTCAGGATCTATGGGTAAGGTTTCAGTTTTTGAGGTTCTAGTCATGCAATTTTGAAGAGAAAAGATGAAAAGAGAGAAAAGAAAAGAAAAGAAATGTTGGAACTACCTCCCCGGCAACGACGCCATGTTTTGAAACGTGCCTATCGTGGGGTGTGGCAAAAACAAGTATTACCTCAGTTAAAATGAAGTAGAGTAGATTACCTAGGTTTTCTCTAGATAGGAGTGCACAATAATTAAGCTGTCACCTTAAAATAGAAAGAAGTGAGGTTGTTTTTAGAAATTGTTTGATTTAGAAAATACAAGAAAGAAACTAAATAATGTAAAGTAATTAAGTGAAAGTTTTGAAACAAATTGACAAATGATGTGATCTAAATCAGTGATATGAAATAGTGATCAGGTTAGGGTCAGTTTTCCAATTGTAATTCTATCATTGTTCATTTTACCAAATTCTCCTCTGCTAAATCCTTAAGTGTGAGAATCCACAATAGTTTCTTCTCACTCCCTTGGTCAATTAAAAATGTGAGAATAAACCTTACTAAAATCGTAGGTTGGTCTAATCTCCTTCCAATGTGTAATAGTGTTGTAGAAAATACCCCCAATTATCTTAGGAAATTCTCAATTGGGTCTTGTTTATCCCAAGTAATCAAGAACATTCACTACTCCTCACACACGTACCGGTGATCACCGAGTACTACACCACTAAATCCCGGTCTATTCCATTGTTTATAAACTAGAACATAGTGGAGGGAGATATTGATCATTGACCAAATATAAATGAATAACAAAATCTAAAATCAGATACAATCGTACATGATAATAGAAACTGTTATAAGAAATTGAAATAGATTCGTAGAAGAGAAAAGAGGATTTTAAAACATTAATAGAAGTTTGCCTCTGTTATACCCACGATCCGGATGAAACACACTGAGGTCCCTTCTTATATAATGTTGGGAATTCCGTTTTCTATCGTCCCTCAACATTGGAGAGTCATTGGACAGTTGTAAAGAATGATATGGCCGAATCAATGACCATTACTTTTCTGGCCGCCAAACACTGTTTCCCCCACTCCACTTAGACGCGACCAAAAGATGCCTTAATGAGATTCATATTTTATGAAATTTAATATGAAACGTCCCTGGAAAGTACTCTGTCGACAACAGCTGGGATCCCCTCATTATAAGGTCGGATGAAGGAGATATTCTATATTTAATGAAGTGGGGTCCATTCTGCCTGCCATACTGATTCCTCCACTTGATTGAATTTTCTGTATCATTGGGTTTTGAATTTGGTCTTGGTCCAGAAGGAACATTTGAAGCCCACAAACATAGAAATCCTACAAAAAATGATTAAATTCAATTAGACACGTATTATAAATGTTATTCTCGAAAAACAGAAGCTATATAAAACTAACAATTTTACAGAATTACACCATTTTCACATTTAAGCCCAAAATACACAAAAAACACATAAATGATGAAAATACACTCACATTGAATAAATTGGAGGGATTAAATCATTGAAAAACAAATAAATAATAATGAAAATATTAACTCTATCACTCACTAACTACCTAAGGCATGCATGTGCTCTAACATGATGGGCGGACAATTTTAAGAATGCTTAAAATACGATCAATCCCATTCTTCCATTTCAAAAGTTCCAATTTCATTCCATTTAAAACGAAAACAATTTTTATTCAAAACATTCCTTTTTCACAAGATAAAACCAATGGGTTTCTATCAAATCATTTCAAGACATTTTCACCAGTTTGAAATCCTTTCAAAACAAATTCCATCATTACACAATTTATTTCCACAACTATATTAAACAGTTTAATTGAAATAATTTCCATCAAATCCAGAGTTTAAATTCAACAATTTAAATTGGTCAATTTCAATAAACACACCTAATTCAATGGAATTGGGGTTTTCCAAATTTCAATGCCAAAACCATTTCAAATATCTTGAATCACCGGAATCAAGAATTATCAATTTAATTGAAAGAAAACATGAGCAATTTAATTTTAATCAAAAATCTAAATAAACCAAGAAAATTCAATGGTAATCAGTTTGGAAAGTCGGGATGGAACCACCTACCTCGAATATTTTGACAAAAATCACAACGGTCGAGAACGCTCAATAAAATCGGGTTCCTTCTTCAAGAACCTGCCTAAAATCTCTTCTCCTATCAAGATAAAGACCAAATCTCATTGTACTTGGTACCAGAAACATAGATCAACCCATAATGGGTGTAGATATAAGAAACTAAGAGAAAAAGGGAAGTAGATCTAAGTAGATCTAAGAAACAAATCAATAATGAAGAAGAACGATCACATGCCTCAAGAATCCGGCTTCGATTCACCAAGAGGAGGCTTTGGATCACCTTCAGACCGATGGGAGAACCTTTTCTAACCTTAGGAGAAGACAAATACCGAGTTAGGGATTCTTAAGGAGAAAAACGAGGCACTTAGATGCAAAACCCAGTGAGATCCACAATTTATTGATCTCATTTAAGTAGCTGCATGGTTAGTTCTCACAGTTTGAAAAAATGTGCACTAGAGATGCCTTAGCTACTAACTCAGATACCCTTCACACAGGGTTTCACCACACTGTTAGACAAACGGTGCACTGCCTGTGTGGAATCTACTGCCTCCAAGACCAACTACGCACGGTTTGGATGCACAGTTTAGACAACCCGTGCGCCGTCCGTGAGACATCCACTTTTCGTCAAAACATCGTTTAAATTTCTCGCGACTCTCCCAAGTCACTACTCTAAAATAGAGGTACATAGAAACATCAAAAGTACCTGAAAACATAACATGTTGTCACAACCTCTCCACCATAAGATCATTCTATACCCAGAAAGCCTATGAAGAAACCTCCACATCAAAAAGATGAGGCCACTGCTCTATCATTAGTGCCTCCCTTTCCCATGTCTCATGAGAATCAAAACCATGATGCCATAGTACACGGACCAGAGGTATCGTTTTCCCACGATGTATCATGATCTTAGAATCAACAACCCCGACTGCTCGTTTAGTAACAGATAAATCTTGTTCAATCTCAAGATCACTCAAGCTCACAACATGATATGGATCAGAGAGATACTTTCGCAGCTACGATACATGGAACACGTTATGTATCGACGTCAACTGTGGTGGTATAGATAGATGGTAAGAAAATTTCCCTACAAGACCAACAAACTCAAAAGGTCCCACAAAACGAAGAACTAGATTCCCTTGCCTCCCATTCCGTCGATGACATAATCAGGGTGAAACATTCAAGAACACCTGGTCACCAACTGAGAACTCTAATGGTTTACGGTGACGATCAGCATAAGACTAGTACCGAATCTATGCTATCAACATTCTCTAATGAATCAACTATATCTTAGTTTTAATCTCTTGGACCAAACTCGGTCCTACCAAAAACATTTCACCAATCTATGACCAACATAAAGAATATTTACAAGGATGACCATAGAACACTTCAAATTGGGCTATTTTGATCGCATACTAATAATTATTGTTATAAGAAAACTCAATAAGCCCCAGATGATCATCCCAAGACCCACCAAATTCTAGAACACATGGGCGGAGCATATCTTCAAGGATCTGAATAGATCTCTCTGTCTATCCATCTGACTGTGGATGGTACGCCGTGCTTAAACTAACCTGAGATCCCAGTGCCTCATGAGTACCTCTCCAAAAGTGAGAAGATAACCGAGGATCCTTATCAGAGACTATGGAAGATGGAACTGCATGAAATCGAACAACTTCTTTCATATAGATGTTTCCCAACTCTTCAACTTTGGTTGTATATCAAATAGGTATAAAGTGAGTCGACTTAGTCAGTCTATTGTTCACAACCCAAATCACGTTCTTCTTATTCTAGGATTGAGGTAACCCAACCACAAAGTCCATAGGGATTTCATCCCACTTCCATCTAGGGACTCAAAGTGGTTGAAGCAAACCCAAATGGTTTTGGTGCTTGACCTTCACCTTCTATCATATATAGCAACGATATACAAAGTCAGCAATGGCTCGTCTCGTACCTGGTCACCAGAACTATCGTCTCTTGTCATAGAACATCTTCGTGGTTCCTGGGTTTACAACCCAGTGAGAGTTATGGAAACCCCCCATCACATCCTTCTTTTCCACTAACGGCACAACGTAACGGTTTCGATAACACAGAACACCCTATTTGGAGAACGGCCACTCGGTGTCATTATCCCTACCATAAATAGAGTCACTAATGCTATGTAATTCATCATACAGTTGTTTTTTATGAAGAATTAACTCGAGGAGAGGAGAAGTAAACTACAAAATAGCCAACAAAACTTCATTTCTCTCCCACTGAACTCCTATATGAAATTGTGAAAAATGAGCCATCAAATTCTTCTCCTCTAGAGATTCTTTCACATCCTTTGACGGATGTTTCCTACTTAACGCATCTGTAACTACTACTCCCTTTCCCCGGGGAATAGGAAATGTCAATGTAGAAAGATGTCAGGTACTCCACCCAACCCCTTTGGTAGAGATTCAAATCATTTTGAGAGAATATATAACTCATTCTCTTATGGTCTGAATAAACAGTAAACCTTTCTCCATAAAGGTAATGTATCCAAAACATAAGTGCATGAATTACAGCTGTATGTTCATGTTCATGGGTAGGATAGTTCTTTTCATGAGGCTTAATATGACATGATCTATAGGCAACAACATGATTACCTTGCATAAGGACACATCCCAAACCTGAACCCGATGCATCACAAAAGACCACGTAACCTATCCCAGCCTCAAGAAGAGTTAACACTGGTGCAATAGTCAATAGAAGCTTTAGATAAACAATAGAACTCTAACATTTATCATTCTAGGAAAACATCACTCCATTTCGAGTCAGGGCGGTCATTGGAGAAGCTAACTTTGAGATGTATTTAACAAACCAGTGATAATATCCCGTTAAACCCAAGAAGCTCTGATTCTCAAAATCATTTTGTGGCTATTCCCAAGTCATAACTGCCCTCACCTTCTCAGGATCAACAGATATTCCTTTTTCTGACACAACATGTCCTAATAATTTCACTTTATGAATCCAGAAATTGCACATCAGAATCTTGGCATAAAGTCGGTGATTCCTTTTAAGACTCAGAACTGTTCTCAAATGATGCACATGATCCTCCTCAGACTTGAAGTAGACAAGAATGTCATGCACAAAGACTACCACTAAAGTATCTAGATACTCACAGAAAACCATGTTCATCAAATCCATGAAAACTATAAGAGCATTTGTTAGGCTGAAGGGCATAACAAGGTACTCATAATATCCATACCTTCTCCGAAAAGTTGTCTTATGAATGTCTGAATCTTTTATCCTCAACTGATGTTAATGAGATCGAAGATCAATTTTTGAAAACCACTTTTCCCCTTTCAATTGATCAAAAAAAATCATCAATTCGTGGTAACTGATATTTGTTCTTTATCGTCACTCGATTGTGCTTTTGATAATCAACACAGAATTGAAGAGAACCATCAACCTTCTCTGTGAATAGGAAAGGTGCTGCCCAAGGTGACACACATGGGAATATAAAACCTTCTTCAAGATGATTGTCTATCTAAGACTTCAGTACTTTTAGTTCATCTTGATCCATTCAGTAAGAGGGAATAGAAATTGGTTTAGTACCAAGTATTAAGTAAATAGAGAAATCAACCTCCCTTATTGGTGGAAAACCAGAGAAGTTAGAAGGAAACACGTCGATAATCTCAGCGGAGACTGGAGGAAGATCACCACCCATTGAATCTATCTCTAAATCAAAAGCAAACACTGATATAGCTTTCCCCAACTCTGGATAAGAGGGTCTGACTCTGCTTGAACTTGGGTCCAATTCTATTTGAAAAACAAGACACACACCACTGGGTGTACTAAGGTCGACTTGATGAAGATAACAATCGATCCAGGCATTATTGGCAATGAGCGAATCTATCCAAAATATGACGTTAAAAGATTTCATTTCAAGAACCAAGAAACTCCAAGTATGATCAACATCGGATAGAGAGAAGACACAAGCTGGACTACGGAGACCCTTCACTCTCATTGTATCAAGGAGTGTAGTAATATACATCGAGCTCCAGGTGGACCTGATGTTATATGGGTGGTAGTGGATCATTTAACAAAGTCGGGCCACTTCATAACGATCAAGGAGTCGAGCTCAGTGGATGTTTTGTCGAGGCAGTATCTAGAGGAGGTGGTGAGACTTCATGGAGTACCTAGGAAAATCATTTCTGATCGAGATCCTAGTTTTACCTCCAGGGTGTGGAGATGTCTCCAGCATGATTTTGGCTCTCAATTGTGCCTTAGCACTGCTTTTCATCCTCAAACGGATGGTCAGGCAGAGCGAACCATCCAGACTCTTGAAGACATGTTGTGCTCTTGTGTTCTTGATTTTGGAGGTTCATGGATGAAGCACACACCCTTGGTAGAGTTCGCTTACAATAATAGTATTCACTCTACCATCGGTATGGCGCCGTTTGAAGCCTTGTATGGCCGGCCATTCCGTTCTCCATTGTGCTGGACTGGGGTCGTAGAGTCAGCAATTCTCGGACCAGAACTAGTGCAGAATACAACAGAGATGGTTCAGGTGATTCGTGAGAGGATGAAGACACCATAGGATCGTCAGAAATCATATGCTGATCAAAGAAGGTGACCCTTAGAGTTTAATTTTTGGGATCATGTGTTTCTGAAGGTGACTCCCCGTCGTGGGCAGCGAAGGTTTGGTCGTGGAAGTAAGCTTTCTCCCCGGTTTGTTGGGCCTTTCGAGGTGTTAGATCGTGTTGTAGCTGTGGCGTATCGAGTAGAACTTCCTCCTCATATGAGTCAGATACATGATGTTTTCCATGTATCACAGCTCCGTCATTATCTTCATGATGAATCTCATGTTACCGATTGGGGAGATATCGATATTTATGATGATGCAACCTTCGAGGAGCGACCTGTGGAGATCCAAGACCGCAAGGATAAGGTGTTGTGTGGGCGTTCTATCCCCTTAGTTCGTGTCTTGTGGCAGCACGATGGCATGGAGGAGAGTACATGGGAGCGTGAGTCACAGGTACGTGCTCAATACCCAGAGTTGTTTAATTTTTAACTCCTATCATGTAATGATGTTTCCTTTATGGTTAGACCCTTCATGTTTTTTATGTACCTTTTATGTGATGTTATGATTGAATTGTTTGGATATGGATTGTTTGTTCCCATACTCTCAGATGTTGCAGTTTTGTTCCAGCTTTCGAATAACTCATGGTGGTTTTCCCCTGAGAGGTATCTTATGGGGTGGTTGTTCGGACCCCTCTTTTCTTATGGGTTGGTTTTTAATTATAGAGGACGATAATTCTTTTAGAGGTATCTAATGTAATGGCCTGGACATCTCTGATCCATTACTTTGTGAAAATGTGGTGTTGGAGGTGTTTCGGGAGGTCAAGGTGACTTATCCCCAACACTTTTCCAATTTCCAGTTATGTGAATAGTGTTTCCAGTTTTATGAACAGTATCAGTAGGTGAACAGTGTTTCTATCGGTGAGGTTCAGTGAACAATGTTTCTATCGGTGAGGTTCTATCGGTGGACTTGTAACGGTAGACTTGAACAGTGTTTCCAGAATGGTAACCTTCTATCGGTGGACTTCTAATGGTAGACTTGAACAGTGTTTCCAGAACGGTAACCTTGTATCGGTGGACTTCTAACGGTAGACTTGAATAGTGTTTCCAGAACGGTAACATTCTAACGGTGACCTTCTAACGGTAGACTTGAACAGTGTTTCCAGAACGGTAACCTTCTATCGGTGGACTTCTAACGGTAGACTTGAACATTGTTTCCAGAACGGTAACCTTCTAACGGTGAGCTTCTAATGGTAGACTTGATTAGTGTTTCCAGAATGGTAACCTTCTATCGGTGGACTTCTAACGGTAGACTTGAATAGTGTTTCCAGAATGGTGACCTTCTAAGGGTATAATTGAACAGTGTTTCCAAAACAGTAACCTTCTATCGGTGGACTTCTAACGGTAGACTTGAATAGTGATTCCAGAACGGTAACCTTCTAACGGTGACCTTCTAATGGTGGACTTGAACTTTGTTTCCAGCTTCCTACATTTTCGCCCCTTTGACGTTTCCTTTGACGTAAAATACATTTAAATCCTTGTTTTAAGGACTCTTAAGGCCGATTCAAATTCCATAAATCCTATATTAATTATTCCTAAGGTCGGGCTGTATTTACATGGTCAAACCACATGGGTTAATGCGATCTGTTTTTAATGGAGAATTAACCAGATCTTAAATCGTCGCCCCATTAAATCTTCAAAAAGGGACGATATATCATTCTCCCATGTTCTTCCTCTTTGTTCTCGGCAATGAGACGCTAGAACCTTTCAGTCCTTCCCATAAGAGTTTCACAATCAAACTTTAATCATCGGATCAGTTTCACTCTGTTTTGATGCAACCAAGCTGTGTCGATCATTCTTCGATATAAGGTATGTTTATCATCATTCCTTCGTGGTTCATCTTCTCTTGTTCTACTTTCCATATTACCATGTAATTTCCAAGATTCTAATGGGTTTTTCTTGGGGTTGGTTGGTGCGGACGTACAGTGGCATCCTCAGGTGGATGTAGTTCTCGCGAGAGGAGGATTGTGACCCATTGTGTGGATAAATGACGTCAAGAACTCTTCGGGGTAGGGGATTCATGGATTCTCTAATTGTATATGTGAAATCATAGAATTAGCATGATTTAGTCCTTTGTATCACAATGAAATTGTCCTAATTAAATACATGAACCGGATTAAAATATTTGGTTGATCGCATGTTGCTGCTTTATACCATGATAACAGTTTACCTCATGTTTTTCTAGATAGAGTGATATCTGTGATTTCATTGATTTTTTTTCATTCATGATAGAAATTGATAATGAACGTAAAGCCGGAAATGATTGTTAATTAATTGGATAAAGATAAAGAGTCATGTAAACTAATCTGGTTATTTCCGTTGTTGTAGTTGTTCTAATTTGAGGATAATCAAATTAGGGAAGTAAGCATGGTTATTTAATTGTGATATCTTACTGATTAGGTATCCCGTAATTGGAACCTACGCATAAAAAATATGCCAATTCAATACGGATTAAAGAACAGATTGTGTGGGAATTTTCTAAAATGGTTCTGAGTTACCCTCTTGTTTATTAAAGGGTCAAGAGCCCATGGTTGTGATTGTTGTTTTCCTGCTACTTGTGTTGTGATGTGACCCTAGGGGGGTGTTGTGATATGTGGAGTCATGGAGGCCTTGTGGTTGTGGTAGTGGATGATGCCTAGGGTGGCGAGATGCATCAGCATATGTATGTGGGTGTCTGGAAGGACACTAGGGGTGATGGAATGGGATAGATGTGGTGGCTGGATGCTTGTGGTTTTCTTTGAATGTTAATCTGATTTGCTTTTTCCCCAGTGTTCAAGGCAGCTGGTCTTGCTACCCTTCTTCCGAAGGAGGCGATGACGCGTGAGGTATGCCACATGCTTTCCGTGTTTAGCCTCTCAAGGGAGAATGGGTCTATGCCCTTTCTATAGGTGGCAAAGACTCGACGGGTAGTATATCTACTCACCGTGTTGAGTCTCCATTGTGTTTAGAACCATAGGATGCTTTCTAGAATGCTTGGGAATATGGAAAAGTAATTCTATAATGAATGTTTGATAAATGGTGAAAATCCACGGGGATGAAGATACTATAATTTAAAGGTGATGTGAATCTTAAAAGCATCAGTTGATTTTGAATGTGATGCCAATTCATTTTAATGTGGAATTGTTCATGCTTAATTAATGTTGTAAGAATTAATTAATGTATAGTTGAACTGATAAAATGAGAACGGAGTAATCTAATAAAGCTATTTAAATGTTTTTGTGCTTATAAGATACATAGCCTTAGAAGTAGCAGCCAAGAGTCTTAGAGACATTAGCTACAGTTGTATCTAAGATTAGGTAATTCCCATAGTGTAGATGTGATTTATATATATATTTTGTACTTTTTGTGTTTCTATACGCTACTCCACCCTGTCGGTAAGGGAAAATGACATCCCGGGGATTCTGAGCCCTGGGGGGGGGGTGTTCTCCCCAACATTTTGATAGGAGGATGAATGGCTGACTACCCCCTTGGACCCCGCTCTCTTCTCGTGGTAGATCTTTCTGCTGGTAGGTACACTGGTTAGTTTTACCCATATATGTGTGTTGAGGGATGTAATGGATTGTGGTTATTTCACATTCATATATTCTGGATATTGTATCCTATGGACTACAATATGTGTAACGTGTATAGGCTGTGATGGCTTGAGGATCCCTATTCGGTGTATGGGCTATAATGGCTTGAGGTATAATACCCGATGTATGAGACACATTATGCGGGCGGTGGTGGCTCCCAGAACTTACCCGGTTGATTTTGGTTGTGAGGGTGGTGTGGTGCTTCCCCCAGGTGTCTGCGGGCAAGCCTTTGTAGTGCACGAGGTGTAGATTGTGGAGCTTAGCCCAGGTGCCTGCGGGCATGCCTTGGAGAGAGAAGCACAAGACGTATGCCGTTGGGGCAAAGCGGCAAACCAGTGGGGAAGTAGTAGTGGGGTACCCTTGATAATCTTTATTATATGCTATATACTTGTATGCATTACTTGGTGAGAGTATCCATGGTGAGGTTGGGAACTTAGTATACCTGTTTAGGTAATGAGTTAGTTTCACTTGTTGTTCACTGGGCTTTAGCATGCTTTCTTTACTTTTGCATGAGAGGCTTGGGGAGGATCCTACTGAGTATACTGTTATACTCACCCTATGTATATATAAACTGTTTTTTTCAGGTCACATGAAGCAGGTTGGTGATCAAGTTGGTTACTACTAGCTTGTGGTTGGAGGAGGAGCTGTTCAGGATTGTGATCGCTGTCGTTTTACTTTCATTTGGGTACTTTTAGTTTCCCCTTTCAGTTGTAGTACTTTTTCATGACTTTTCATATATGTACTTGGATTTCTTTTTTATTTCAGTTCTGAGTTGGAGTTTATTGGAGTCTATTCTATCTCTCTCTTCTGCATGTTTTATCTTAGAGGGTAATGCCTCCCATTTGTATGTTTATTATACCCTCGGTGCTAGTCCCCAACCCGGGGCCTACTGGAGGCGGGACTCGGGGGCTCATTATCTCTCTTCTCACATTGCAGGCCCAGGAGGGGTACACTTTGTGGGGAGGGGGTCGTGACAAAATGACCTATAAAATTTTTCAAAAATCCATTGGATGGAAATATTTATATTCTATCATACCTTGGATCTAATTTGAACAATTATCATATCCACTTGAATTATGGAAAATGTGGTTGGATTTCCTTTTTCCCAAACATAAAAGGAGAGTCACTCATCTTTCATTATATAAATGCATTCAAGCCTCCCAATCCTTCAAACCTCTCAAGAAACTTTTTCTGGACCAATATCTACTCAAATAAGTCCCTAAAATCCCCCCATCATCTTAGTAGAATCAAATTATTCACAAATCCATCCATGTATTCCCTGATATCCAAACCAAAAGGAGTTTCCCAAGGATATGTGAAATATATCCCCATGATCTATAGTTTTATTACATTTCATCACCACTAAAATCATTTTATACTTTAATTATATAAGAAAACTATTATACAAAATATACTTTGATGTTTTTAGGTTAATATTTAGACCTTAAATTACAAAAAATTCCATATAATGGGTTATTAACTTATGACTTATGTGTAAGGAGAACAACTGATTCACAAAACAATGTTTTTTTTACTTTACCACCACTCTAGGTTGGGAATTATGATGGACACTATATTTATATATTATATATATGATATTAATAATTTATTTATACCTCATTAGTTCTTTTATAAAACATACCATTATGCTTTCCATTTGGTTTAAATATGAAAACATGGTTTCTGGATGTGTGGGATACTGCATCCTAAAAGCGATTTGATTCCATCACATGGTACATTGAATTTATAAAGGATGGTTTTAATTAAATATATGTTGCCTAAAAAATTTTCTATGAAATTAAATAAATAATTAACATACATTAAATATAATATTTATCATTTTATTTATTACCCTTTCACTAACTAAAATTCATAATGTCGGTCGTGGACTTGTGGACGACCACCTCCTGAACATGATGTGATTCTTTTTTCATCACAAGATATATATATATATATATATATAGTTGTATATTATTAAATAACATGTTATTTATTATATAATGATAATTTTTCATTTTTTAGATTTACATACCTTCGTTCCATAACAATCATTGAAAAATGTTAAGATTACTCATATATATGTACGACCGTCTGTCTACATGATTGGAATTTTGGTGAATTTTTCATAACTATATTTAATGAATTGTTTAAAAATTATAATTTATTTTAAAATATAATATTCATTTCATGATTAATGTTTTGGAGATTTTATAAAATAAATCATTTTTCCATATTTGGCTTACATATGTTTTTTCTAACCCATAAACTGAATTTTTTCAAAACACACGATGTAAATTTACTGATTAAATAGTTATATTAAATATGAATATATGTGAAATAAAAATTATGATAAAAATGAAGAAATATTACCAATAATTTAAATAATTAACAATTTTTTTATTTAGGAATATAAATATATTCCAGACGTATCAGGTGTAATGTTAGGGACTTTCATCTCTTTTTTACATTTATGATATAAATGATATATTCACCACTTACTTATTTTTCTGAAGTGTATCTAATTACCCTTTTAATATATTATATGATTAATCCTTTTAACTTAATTATATTTAAAACATTAATTTAATTTTATTCCTTTAAGAGTCTTGTGATTTAAATAATTTCAAAGTGGAATGGGAACTATGGAATGCTTAAATACTTTTTCCTTGAGAATAATTTTACTGGTATTTCTGTTAAATTAGAGGATATTATATTACCATTGATCAATTAACCATATAATATTCCTCAAATCATGTTTTTTTTCCATTTTTCATGTGTTAGTATGATTTTTCCACTCTTTGGTAGTCAAAATGTTTTAGAAAATATTTTTAAGAAAAACCAACATCATTTCTCTCTTTAGTCAGAGAATGTGTATTCTATTAAAAATCATGTTTTATTAAAATATTTTCAAAAATATTATTAAAATGATTTGGAAAATAATTTTTCACCCATTTTTGATTTACTAATGTTTTCAAATGAATATTTTTTTCACTTTTGGAACATGGTTTTTTTCTAACCTTTTTACCATACCAAAGGAATATTCTATTTACCTTATAAGAGATGTACCTTTTTTTCAATAATTATTTCCATGAATCATCCTCTTCATGAATAAAATAATATCATAAAAAAGTGTTATAAAAGGGAAATTTTAATGTTTTTTTCAAAATGTATTTAAAAAAAATGATAATTTTTTTCAAGAATGTTTTTAAAAGACCTTTTTCTCTTTTTTCTATTCATCAATGACATGAACCCCCAATTTTTACTCCAAATATAATTTTTTCTATTGATTCCATACACTTTACATATCTAGATGATTTATGATTGATTTCTACAAGGATAATATTTAGATTCACTTCCTTTATTTCATTTAATTACTTAAAAATACATAATTTCATATGATCAATTGACATTGAATTTATACTAATTTTATATATCAATTATGATGGATGTTGCATTTTCATTAATCATATAATATTTACATATTATCTCTAATTTTATAATTATCTGATTATATGGGGTAAATATTGATAAATCCATATTATTTATTCAATGCATATATTTAAAGACCTTTTGTTTATTTGGATAAATTAATATGATGAATGTTTGGGCAGGTAATGATGGGTGCAGGACTGACTATATATATACCCTTGATTCATCGAAAGATTATCAAGGGAAAGAATATTTGAATCAATTAAATGGGTTCAACATGTATTTTTTAACCATCCTGTTAATATTATAGATTATAATGATTATTATATTCCTTTTTTATATACATCCATTAATTATTCATCCATGATAATTTTCATCGAAATATCTATGGTTTATTTTCATTCTCACTTTAGTGATTATATGGTATGTGTTTTATTTTCTTATGATGATAGATTTATTTTTCCTTTTCTAGTAATTTAAATGGATTTTTTAGCTTATTAGACTTCCAAATTTTTTATGAACTTTCTTATAATTTTTTTATTACATGGCGTGTGTATATAGTTATTTACCATTCCATTTTATTATTCTCATTTATTTATTATTGTGGCCAATATACATTACCTTTACTAATAATCAGATCACATCCATATTTTGTGTCAATTATCCAATAATCTCAAAAGCATTCTATGAGAGATATACAAGGATATACGAAATGGAATTATCTTATAAATAATGTTACTTATATAGAAATTGTTTTAATTACTGTATTGATTTTTCATATAATACTCATGGATGAATCTAGTTTAACAATAATACTATACTTTTGATGCTTCAAGATGTTATTCATTATAATCATTCCAATTTAATCGATAGAATACACAATCTCCAGGATATTTGGTTTCAGGTTATTATAGTTAGTATCAGGGGATTTACATTAGCAACAATAAGAATTAGACTTAAAAACATATATTATAGAACATATCCATAAGTTAAAATTTGTGAATAAGTAAAAACATCCACAATATAATATTAGTATATTATAGATTTTGTGTGTCTCTATATAAATACTTACATGTTTGGATTCTACAAGTGGGGGTTGTTTTGGAATAGATGTATCCTTGTGTAATAAATCCAGCAAGGTGTATTAGTTCGTACATGTCATAACGTGGTAATAAAAAATAAGATATACTGTTAAACTAGTTTGACACTCTTGGGGCATATATTTATGATGACTCACATTTTTTCTAAAATAAATTATTGAGGGTTTTTAAAATTAATAACCTAAGACAAACCTAGGGTGTTTTAGATTATAGATAAGTTATCATGATTTAGATATTCTTAATATGATTACCCATTTTCTCTATGACTATTGTTTCTCACACTATCCATTATATATTTCATCAAAGAAAGATACATGAAAGATTGAATATAAAATTTAATATGAAGGAAAAGGTGGTGATAATGAGAAACAAAATGATTTTTTTTTTAATTTTTAATGATATAAGGTTTAATCCTAATTAAATTTTCCATAAATATTAATAACAATATAGGCGCTAAACAAATCTAAAAATCACCAAAGAAGAGAAGCATAGAGTTTTATAAGATCTCATGTGGCGGTGACCATTGAATGAAGAAGGCTATATTTCTATCAAGAAATAAATGTGGAAGGAGCCACCTAGGAATGTGTCTTAAATGAATGTGAAAATTATTTATTTGTGGGAATGAATAATGTAATGAAAAAAAAATTCTGAGCAAAAATGAAGAGTGTAATGCAATGAAATTAAACTCATCCAAATAAATAAATTATATTTCATTTTTGTATGTATGGGTATCCTATAAATTACTCATGTCAGTTCTCCCTTCTAGAGGATAAAATCATGATTGGAGATGGATTGATGTGGAAATATTTGGATTTTGTATATATGTATTGGCGTTCTATTGAAAAACATTATTCAATGTATTTTTAGTAATAAAGCTTATTTTAGGGAATTAAATCATACTTATTTTTGAAATAAATTTAATATATTTGGATAATCTGTATTTTGAGTGACAACCAATCACACCTGGAAAGGCCAAAGGTCTTAAACCCCTGACTGTATGACAATATGGGTTTCACACCAACCACATACATTCAAAATGACCTTGTTATTATGTAATTACATTTACTTTAGACTAATAAATATTAATAATGAAATAATAGTATTAGTTTTTAGGTTTACATAATAATTTCATTACAATAATTCTTTTGAAAATTAGTTAGAGGGAAATAAATAGACTTTTCACTCTTTTATAGTTCTGATGATCTGTTAAATGTGGGATTTAGTGATTTAAGAATAAATGTTAATTTATTTATAGCCATTTATTGATTAATTTAAAACTGAATTATGAAAATGTTTTTATATAAATACATCAACTAAATATATTTTCAATTATTGTTAATAATTAAAATAAATACACAGAAAGAGGAAAATGGTCCAAAAAATGTTTTCCTTATACGTTAATTTTTTTTAACTGACGATCATCTAAATCATCATAGATTTATGGTTTTGAGGTTTTCACCCTTCGATTGAAAATTCATTGGTCTGAGATTGATGTCATAAATCCCTCCCTATAAATATTTTTTCTTTTTCAAAAATTACACACATCTATTTTCAATGAATTTTCTTCTCTTAAGAGACCTACACATTTTTCATTCAATGTGACCTTTGCACTCCCCATTATATCTTTTCTAGAGAATGTTTTATAAACCATTATCAGGAATTGTGATTTCAAAAATAGGATATATAAAACAATATATCACCAATAATGAGTTTAAATTATGAGTAATCAATTTAAAATTTGTGTGGAGAATGCAACCACCTGAAAATCGAATGTTGGAACATTTTATTCAATACCATATAAGACACACAACACTATGATTATAAGGGAACATAATATATCAAGAATAGTAATTTTTTTTATATTTTCGATAAATAAAAAATATTTTTTAGCATTAAATTCACTCTTCACTGAGTTAGCATACATCACATGCAACAACGAGTTTCTCTATTGGCTTATGTTATAACCAATATCGATTTTTATATAGAAATAATATATTGTTACTATTTAATATAATAAGACCTACCATATCCATTAAAAGATTGGTTATGATTATTATTGACTTACATATGAAAATATATGTTTTATAAAAATATTAAATTAATTCATTAATTACAAAGCAATTAAAAATTAATACAAAATCCAATTTAATATAAAGTGTATGTTTTTTAGAAATCTATTTATATGTTCACACATTTTTTAATCTTAATAAATTTAATTAATTAATAATATTGGGAGATAATAATGAAATTTATATATTATATTTTCAATCAAATATTGTTAATATTTTATAAAATAGATTTTATAATTATAAGATAATTACAAAACCAATACTCCTGATAAAATATTATATTTTTATCAATACAATGTTACATCCTTTTAATTAAGAACCTATTTTATATGAACATTTTTGAATTTTATAAATATTATATTTAAAAATAAATAAAATATATGAATTCGAAAGAAAATTATGTTATGGTAATTTTTTTGGTATTTTTATGTGAAGAATCATTTTTTAATGAAAAATGAATTATATGAACATTTAATTAAAATTTTATTTTTGAAATATTTTTTATAAGGTTAAATTATTTATATAATAGATTTTATAGTTTAAATATATTATTTTTTATCAATTAATTTAATTTAGTTCATTCTAAATAATTTAATATTGAAATTAAATATAAAAACTAAGAAAAAATTTGAATGGTTTTACTTTAAAAATAATGTTGTTGTAGCATATGAATGATTATATATAAATAAAGTTATGCCAAATATGTTACCAGAATTTGGAAAAATGGATTCTTTATTTAGAATCAAAAAAATTTATAATTTATATTAAGTTCATATATATTTTTTCCAAAATATTTGTTAATGTGACTAAAATTAATTACAATGATTAGGTGAAAATGTAGATCATCAAGGGAAAACCCATAAACGTGTGGGAAAAAATTACATATAAAGTGGTTGAAAATAAAATGGATGACCACATTTAGACCCTATATTCTCTTGAATATAATTTTTACTATTACTGGATCCATCATCAATTCAGTAAAAAATTAGGGAATTCTCTTTTCATAATTTTATACGAGTTTCACTCCTCCTACACTATAAAAAGGCACCCAAGCCTCCCATATTCTAATACCTATATAAAAAAATTCTCTCCAACAATTATTTCATAAAAAGATTCTCAAATTACCTACAAAAATCATAGAATCATATCGTTGGTAATAAATATTTCCATGTAATCCATTTGGTGAAAAATAAAAGGATTTACCCAATGAGTATGTAAAATAATTGTTTATTCTCTTTAGTTTTATTCCCTTTCTTAACCCCATTATGTATTATTATTCCATTATTATATAAAAACACAATTATCCTACATATATTAAGATTTTTTCCTGTTTGTTATTATATATAAACATACATAAACTTCAATATAATAAGTAACAAACTTGCCTTTTATGTGTAAGGTGAACTACAACCTCACAAAATGAAGTTAGTCATTTTTTCTTTAAAACCTATCATGTATTGGAATTATGAAAAAAAATAGTTTAATATATTTCATATATGATATTAATACTTTCTTTATAACTCTTGAAATATATTATAACAAATAAATTAATGGTTTTTATTAGTTTATATAAGAAAAAATTGTTTGTGGAATGGTGGAATACAACCTCCTAAAAGTGATCTGATTAGATCACACAGTACAGGGAATATATAAAGGTTGTATTTAGTTAAACATATTTAAAATAAAAAAAACAATATATTATATTTATGACATAATTTATTTTTTGGAAAAATAAAATACTTTATTTTATTTGTTACCATTTCACATAAAAAAAGGTCATAATTTCATTATTGGATGTGCATTCTACTGCCTCCTTAACAAGATGTGATTCCTTTAACATACCAAGAATTACATATATTAGAATATATTATTAAATAACATGGTACTTATGATATAATTTTTATTTTGGAAGGAATTATTTTTACATACCTTCTTTCCATAATGATCTTTTAAAAATAGAAATGTTACCCTTTTATACATAAGACCTACTATGTCCATGGTTATAGTGTTTGTTTATTTTTCATAGCCATATTTAATTATTGGTTTTAAAATTATAATTTAGATATAAATCTAATAATGATTTCATGATAATTATTCAAGATAGGTTTTATAAT
Organism: Viscum album; assembly: GCA_963277665.1. Classification (NCBI taxonomy): domain Eukaryota; kingdom Viridiplantae; phylum Streptophyta; class Magnoliopsida; order Santalales; family Viscaceae; genus Viscum; species Viscum album. The sequence continues at coordinate 159,493,449 of OY728138.1, forward strand.
GACCCCTTTCACCATAGTTTACCAATAATTTTTTTTCCCACACATAAACCATATTTGGTGAAAATAGTTATCATAAAATTAAAATAAGTTTGTTATTCATGAATATAGAAACACAAGACAAGTCGCAAAAATGGTACGGGATTTTATCTCAATGTTTTACACCTGGGAGATAAATATCATCTTCACCACTACCATATTTTTTGTTTTGTATCTACTACCCCTTTTATATATTATATCATTATGTACATTATACTCATAATATTTAAAAACTTTTTTTAATGTTATTACATCACGAGTCTTATGATTTTAAATGTATCATAGTGGTTTGGGACACTTTGAAATATTAAAGACCAATCTCTTCAAGAATAATTTTAATAATATTTTATTTACATTCTATGAAATTATAAGAACATTGATCAATGATCCTTTTAAATTTTGTCTTCTATGGTTATTCGTGAACATTTTTAAATATAAGTACCATTTTCCACTCTTTGGTACATAAATTTTTTTATAAATGTTTATTATGAAAACTCGACATTATTTCTCTATTTACGTAGATAACATAATTTTCACAAAAAGCAATTTATTATTGAAATAATTTCAAAAAAAATATTTACAATGATTTTTGAAATATATTTTGACCTTTTTTACTTCTACAAATGATTTCAGTGGAATTATCTTTTTTGATATCCTAATAATAAATTTTTCTTTACTTTTTTACACTGAAAAAGGAATATTCTTTTTACCGCATATGACATGCATGTATTTACTGACAATAATTTCATTGAAGATTCCTTTTTGTAATGTCCCAACCCTAGAATAATATTTTCAGTGTGTTATTTTATTACATTGGAATATTTATGACTGAAAAATTCCTAAAGGATCAGTTATTTTAGCTGTATTTGAATAAAGGATTTCATACATAATACAAACAATAAATTTTAGATTATGAAATAAAAACATCATACATAATAAAATAAACAAAAATATCCTTGATTTTGTATTCTAATATTTCATCTACATAAATTGGGAAAAGGAAACATTATAAGGGTGATGTTAATTTCCCAGAAAGTGAATGTAATGTGGAAGCACTAATAAATAATACATAATTAATCAACATGGAATGGTGATAAACTGAAAATATATTCCATTTTATATTTTGATAAGGTAAAATAAATATGGAAATGTAAGAAATTGAAACACATTTCATTTAATCCATTGACAGAAAATGAAATGTTTCCACATATATATCCACACTTAATATCAGGGATAATTAATAACTAAAATATCTATGAAAGAAATGCCCACTTATCTAACATCATGAATAAGGAACCTTAATATATATCTCTTCAATAACTTTAAAAATATTGGGAAAACTATATATATAATCTCGTTTAATTTGACCATCATAATTATCTCATGAGAACATATCAATGCATCAAGGGGAAATATAAAGCCTAAGCCCCTACATCATTACCATTCTTATGAATTCATCTTATAAAATAATCAAAATAAGTAATATTAATTATCCAATATCAATATTATATACAATATACTACTATATCAATATATCTCAATTAATCAAATAATTTTCAAAGTGAACTCCATATGTAAAAATGATATATAGTTTAGGCAATGCTAATAACCATTGTACGAGAATTAGTATATTAATGTAAATTTCAAATGAAAATTATTATAATAATGTAATTGTTTCAAGAGAAATTAAACAATCACAAAAGGAGGTAATTTTTCAAAGATATTCATTATGTAAATTCTATAAGAGATTGATCTTTAAACATTCCAAAGTGTCCCATATCACTTTAAATTATTTAATTATTATAACCGATGAAGAAATAATAATGAATTAAACTCATAATATAATTATAGTAATTATATTCATGAAATAACAATGTAAACGGTTGTAAATAAACTAAATATAAGTTTTTTGGTTCATAATAACAAATAAGTCTCAATAGATCATAAATTTGAGATGCAATTCTATCAAATTAACCTTCCTTTTTGTTATATTTCTATTTATCCTTATCCATAGTGCTTAAAATATATTAAACACATATAATATGAACATAAATATTTTTTTAATATCATATTTTAACATTTTATGATATCTTATTACCCATTTTTCAAAAAGCATTCATTATTTTGACTATTTTATGTTCTATTTTCTTAGCTTTCACAAGGATGTTTGGAATTGTTGTTTGTTGTTATTATTAATTAGATCATGGTTTCATCGTATATATAATTTAATAAATTATTAAATTATAATAAATATTCAATACATATTTATTTATAATAATCTATAATGTTTGTAGATAATAAATTAAATGTACCAATCGTGGATATGGTAGGTCGTGCGTATGCATGAACACAACTTTCAGTTATATATCATAATAATAGAATAAAACAAAAATTATAAATATGTAAATTAGAAATAAATTATCATGCAAATTTAATATATGTTACATAGTTTTATTGAAATTATCCTTAATACGTTCAATTTTTTTGCGTGAACAAATCAGGTCTCTTTGAGGGGGCGATAGTTCACACTTCCACAAAAAATGTTATCGTATTTACAAAAAATGGAATGTATATAGTTATTTATTAAAAAATAATTAATGATATAAAAAATAAGTATCATATATAACATATATATAAATAAATTATTCATTGTTATTTAAACAATTTGTGGTGGTAATGAAAATATAAACACTTGTCATTTCATGAGGCACTAGTTTTTCGTACAAAGAAATAGTATGTTTGGTACCCATTAGATGGAAGTGTGTTTATAATAATGTCAAATAATCTGAATAAAAAATATCAGTTTATTTATTATATTTTTTTTTAAACATTGGAATGGACTAATGTAATTTTAGGGGTGGATATTGGAAATAAAACAAAAGAGCTTGCTAGAAGATGTTACCTCTTAATCGAGTAACTCCTTTTTTATTGTAGCAAAAGGATTCCTTGGATGGATTTATTCCCAAGGGGAGGATTCTAGGATGATGTTAGGGATTTTAAGGATCTAGGTTTTCTGATAATATTCAATCTACTGTGTCTTGAAGGGTGTGAAGTAGTGGGATTAGATGAGGCCATTTTATAGTGGAGGATGAGTGGTACTCTTGTAACATATTGAAAAAAGAATTCTGACCCCATTTTTCATGTTGCATGTTGATCCAATTAATGAACCTATTCTATAAAAATGGTTATATGAACTATATATGGGCATAAAAATTCTTTTTTAAATGTGAATAGTTCATTTTACACAATAGGATCAAGGTTTAGTCCTTTATTGAAATTATTTTTCTCTTAATCATTATAGTTAATTTTAATAACATTCACTAAATTTTTTTTTGAAAAAACTATGTTAAACATATTATAAATTTTAAATTATAATTATTAGAAATATTTAATCATTTTTTAAAACTTTCATTCACATAATATTTTTAAGCTAAATTACAAATCATCCCATGGGCAGGACAACGATACATGTTTTTAAATAAAAAACATCCAAAATATTAATAAGAATGTGTATTGAATTTCAATGTAAAACAGATTTTAATATCCCAATCATTATTAATTTTAAAAAATATTATATAATTAAAAAATAAAATCTATATAAAACATAAATTGGTCATATGAATAAATTAGATGAAAATTAAATTTTGAACTAAAATTCAGTAGTTTCACTATTCAATATAAAATTGAGATGTCTCAAAAAAATATAAATAATTCACCGTAATTGAATTTTTATGTTTCTAATCCAAATATGAAGTTTATTTTGACATATTAAATTAATTAATGTCCCAAAATGTATTTTTAAAATTTCTTCTCCAATAAAGGGTGGAAAAATTTCCTGTGTAAAAATATAGGTTTTTAGGTGGGAAATTGGGTTTGATCTTATATTATTCTTATAAAACATGATATATGAATACACAAAAATGTTTTATTGTATATTTGACATATATATATTTAAAATAAATAACTAATTTTAATTACTTATGTTATAATGAAAAAACTAATTTGAAGCATAAAAATAATAATAGTTCTTTTTTTATCCAATTGGTTCTTATCTTCATTTCTGATTAATAGTCGACAAATGAATTCATTTTATATTTATATAAACCATAATTTTTAATAATATTGTAAATTATATTGATAAATTATAACCTAATGGATAGGTTATATCATATTATATTAAATAATAATATTTTAATAATACATTGTTATTTGATGATACATAGTGTTGCGTGTAACACAAGCAGTCGAGGAAGGTCGCTCCCACATGTAATGAATGGTAAATCGATGTTGTCTGAATTAAAAGATATATAATATATTATATTTATTTATGATAGTAAATTTATATTAATATATCAGGTTAATACATTCCCTTTTTACACATGGTCATCTATGTCATAAACAATTTTTAATATAAAATTGTACTTTAGAATTTTTGTGTTTCACATTCTCCCCACCTTAATTAAATTCATTCCTCACAATTCGAAATTTATTTTAGTAATCAAGGGATTGATATTTAAAAATTAGAATTATTCAAAAACCCAAATCATAAATATGGTTGATAACACATCACCTTAATTTTAGTGAAATGAATTTACAATGGTAAAGTAATTGGGTTCCCTAGTTTGAGAACCTAGGTGGGAAATGGAATCATGGATACATTCGAAAAATCAAAAATCATGTTATGGTGAACCATGCTAAAAACATGGTTGAGATAAAGTTAATTGCCACAAGTCCGTAAATACATGATGATCTAAGGGTAAATTTAATTAATTAAAAATGATGTTACAATGAAAACATTATTGTTTTGAAAAGACTTATTGTCCATAGTTAAATAATTATTTCACACTATAAGTATATAAGTAAATATACCATTCTATAAAAATAATATTATCTTTTTATTATTCATTGACCTACTTCTACTTCATCTCTAAGCACAAGATGCCTCATATTGTGATGTAATACAGTAACATCTAAAATTTCATCCTATGATCATCTATTTTATAAAATTTTACTTTTACAAATGATTAGAATCCAACATGTTGGAATGAAGGTATCTGAATTTTGAAAACGAACTTGTTTTAATCCTTTAATAAATATAATTAAACATTAAATTTTTACATTCCAAACATTTAAATAACTACACTAGGTATTCTCTAGAAATATAGTATTTACATGAATCACTATATAAACTTATTGGAAACAAATATTCTTCCTTATTCTTTATGTAAGTCACATGTTTTCAAATATATCCCAAAAATCCAAAAATATTGTAAACTTTATCAATGATTCGTATAACACTTCTTGAAATGTCATTAATCAGTCACAAGGAAGTTAAATATATCCAAAATAAATAATTTCATCATTATTATCATCACATTAGGAATGTTTTGAGGGTCTTCTTTCGATCATTCACGAGTTTTCCTAAAATCTTTACATACTACTGAATATATTTTCATCGTACCATTTAGAATATGATTTAAAATACTTAATAATTAATTAATATAGTAAAATAATTATATATTTTTTAAATCATATGATGGGAATGCCATAAATGAAATAATTTAACAACACATTTCATAGATCCAGATATAGGAACACATTAATCATTTCACTTTAGTTGATTTAATTACATATTCTTGGACTTAATTCCTTATTATCTTTGAAGGTATATTACCCTGAATAATGGGGCTATCTTTTACATAGTTCCCCATCTCCTTGTAATTGTAACATTTAATAGAACTGTTATCCTTTTTCCTTTCCATTTTTTCCTAGTGACCCTTTCCTCTGAACTTATAAAAAACTCCCAATCATTCCTAGAATATACCTGATTTATTCATTCAACATTTATCGTAAGTTCTAAAATACTTATTTCCCATCATATTTAGTGAATATTTCCTTTTTCATGGAGTTCAGAATACTTCTTTATATATTTTTTTCCCATTAATACATTGAATCTTGAGAATAACTTTTCTGTTTTTATGACACATTAAAAAGTCTCTTCATTGGATAGAAATTTCTCATAAACCAGTTCCCTTAAAAGATGTGGATTTTCCCTCATGCGAAATGGTAAATCATGCACTCATTGTAGTAATTATAATTCCTAGAATACATGGATAAAAATTTAAATATAGCTTCATAATATACCACACTCTCTTAATAAATTTTCATTTAGATAATAAACTTCTACTTCATCCTAGTTTTTTGATAACAAGGGTAGTAATTAACAAAAAATTCTTCCATAAAAGGACTTTTTTCCATAGCTTCCATTTCTTCTACCTCCCTAGTATTATCAAAAATAGACCATCATTGAATAGAATCACCTTTGAGAAAATAAACATAAATGATAACCTGTTCCATTTAATTTATTCCCAAGACCGTTAATATCATCTCCAAAGACATAATCCATTACTTAACTAACATAGTGTTAGTACTCCCACTGAATGATTGGGGGAATTTTATTTTTAAATTATCCAACATAGGATATTTTCTCCGTCGAATAATTATCTCCCTACAGTCAAGGTTATTTTTCTTAATATGACATAGCTTCCCTAACATATCCATAACATTCTCAGTTCTAATACCAGCTACAATGAATTCCTTGGAATGGTTATTTCTACAATATCCACAAGTATTGATGCCATTATTCCGTCCATGTTTGATATAATAAAATATCATATACTAGATTAGCTCCTAAAATTGTGATCTTTTTATATCTCTAAATATGATTTAGAACATAACATAAATGTATACATCATATATACTATTATCATAAACCATTGTTAATTTAGGAAAAATTTTACATTAAAATCCTTTATAATGGTAGGTTAATAAAATATGAACTATCATATGTGTATCCCTCAGGACTATTAAAAAAGGTGCATATAATAGCCTGTTTTTTACTATCATACCCTGATATAGGCCACGAACACCTTGTCATTTTTATTACTTCTAGTTACATCTATTCCAAAACCATGTCAACTTATAGTACCCAAACAAGGAATTATTTCTAGGAATACACACATAATATCATCCTTTCCAAAATTATTGTAAATTCTTGGATACTCATAATCTAAATCTATAATAGGTTTTTGATCCTTAATCTATGTTTATCAAAATATACTTTCCAATGTTGTTGTTAAACACCCTTTGATACGAACTTTAATTCCTGGGCACTAGAATCATGATGTTGGTGCATTATTTTGTTACATTGGAATGTTTAATAGGAATTGAATCCCGAACGACCAATTAGTTTAGTGGTCTTAGATGCCATATAACATACATGATACCCATTATACATTTGGAATTAGTAAGTGCAGAAATTTTACATAATTAAATAAATAAACAACATCCTTAAATTATATTAAACGAGTTCTTCTTTATATCCCAAGGAAAGTAAAAATATTAAAGGTAAGCACAAATGAAAAGTAAGGGTAAGTGAAACTGATGAAATAATGAATCAATGATAATAAAAAATCATGGAAAGGAAATTAAAAAAACTAAACAAGTCATTCAATAAATAGAAAATGAAAAATAAATATGATAAGGTAAGAAACTGAAACACATTCAATTTAATCAATGGACTAAAAATGAAATTCATACATAGAGATATCAATAGAAAATCTCATGGATGAATAATAATAATAAATATTTTTTAACGAAATTATTATTTATTATATGTTGTTAGTAAGGCACATAAAATCCTATAATATCAAGACCAATCACATGATGTTTTAAAACTACAAATAGAAAACCATTTAATTTGGCCAACTTAATCGTCTCATGAGAACCAATCAATGCATGGATGGGCTATATAAATTCCAAGACCGACCCATTATCACCATGCATATGAAATATAATTATCAATATAATCCAAAAAATTGATATTCCTTATCACATTTCGATATTGAATAAAGAATACAGATTTATCAATAAATCTCTGTAAATCAAATAACTATCAATGTCAACATCGTATGTAAAAATTATATACGGTTTTGTAAATACTAATATGCATTGTATGTGAATGTGGATATTCATGAAAATATCCAATGAAAATGATTAAAATAATATGATTATTTCAATATATTATTAATAACCCTACAAGTATGTGAGATGGTAAAGATAATCATTTAATTTTTTTGTATAATAATCATTAAACATTACCATATATCCCATACCACATTGAAAAAATAAAATCATAATAAACATGAAGAAATAATATTAAATGAAACTTATAATATTGTGATTTTAAAAATATTAATGATATATATTTTGAAATGGCTTTATATACAAAATATTGAAGTAAATTGGTGCATAATGACAAATATGTCTCAATTGATGAAAATTCGATCAAAATTCGCATGCATTAACCATCTTTTTGTTTCTCAGTATTTATCCTCTAATATAGTGGTTAAAAATATATTACAACATTCTATTAGTACCATAATTATGTTATCAATATCATATATTATCTTTCTATTATCTCTTATTATTTGTTTGTTAAAAATCAATCATTATTTTTACCATTTCTTGTTTTAATTTCCCATCTTTCTCAAGTATTTCTTGACATGTTGTTTATTTTTATTATTATTTTCATCATAGATTCATCCTATAAAAAATTTAAACCCTGAATTAATTATCACATATATTCAATACATATGTATCTAGAATAATCTATAATGTCTGGAGATATTACATAAATGTTATATTATTGGAGATGGTAGGTCGTATGTATGCTTGAACGCTAATTTCATTTCATTATCATATTATTAAAATGAAATGTAAATGATAAATCTGTATATTATAAATCTACTTTCATATTTATGTCATATAAGTTATATAGTGTTATTAAAATTATTCTTAATATGCTCTGTGTATATCGTGAATGAATCACATCACATTGAGTATGTGGTAGTAAAATCTTCCACAAAAGACGTTATCATATTTACATGAAATGGAATGTAATGAGGTATGAATTATTAAATAATTATAATATTATAAATACATTATAAATATCATAAATATCATAAATATCATATATAAATAGATTTTATATCATTTTTTCCACCAGAAGAGGTGGTAAAAAAATGAACAATCATCGTTTCTTGAGGCAGTAATTTACCATACATAAAAAACAGTATATTTTTTAACCATTTGAAAAAGGTGTATTTTAGTGTAGCTAAAAATATGCTCGTAAAAATATATTAGAAAACTGTTGATAATATTTTCGTTTCCTTATAATGGAATAATGACACTTTTGGCGATGAATAATGGAAATAAAACTAAAAAGCTCGAGATAATACATTATGTCTTAGTCACGAATCTCCTTTTATTTTGTATAAAAATGATTTTTTAGACTGGTTCCATACTAATTGGAGGATTCTAGGATAAGGGTATTTAATTTTATGAGCTATTTTTTGGATCTCGGTTCATCTCAACTTGCATTATATGTGTGAAAAAGTGGGAGGATTGGAGTACATTTTAAAGTAGAGGAGGAGTGACAATATTGTAATATTTTGAACCCAAAACATCTTCCCAAATCGACAGGAACCCGATTAATGAGTCATCACCTCTTCATAATGCTCAAAACCGCAATTGTGCGAGAGAATTCAACCCAAGCATATAAACGATGCTCGTATATCAGCACCGAAAAAATTACACTACCAATAGGGAGAACTCCGAAGGGACAAGTGAGGGTCTTCTTGGTGGAGCACACCCACATGGGGATTCTTTTCTTGATGTATAACCGAGGATAACGTCAGCCTTTTCAGAATTAATGCCATGATTTTCTTGTTTCATGTCGATTTAATTTATTTCCCTTTTATAGAAAATAAATTATAGGGTCTATATATGACAAACCAATAGAGTTTATATATGTGTATAGGTCATTTTAAGCCTTATGGTTAAGGTTTAGTCCTTCATTAAGCTTAATTCTCAACTAATAATTTTAATTAATTTTAATCACATTTTCTTATCATTTTTGTCAAAAAAAATGTTGGATTATTAGACATTATGAATCGATATAAATACTAATATGGAATCTAATTTTCCAAATTCCAATCAAATAAGTGGAAGAATGTAATTTAAAAATAGCCCCGGCTGGTGGATGACAATGCAGGTTTTAAATATAAAAACAACCAAGAGAATGATATGTTATTATATTAAATTTCAAAGTGATATTTATTTGAACAACCAAAATTTTATTCACTTATTAAAAAATTATCTAATTGAACATTAAAACCAATATACAACACAATTTATCCTTATAAATAAATTAATGAAAAATCAGTTTTAAACTAAAATTAAGTATTTTTTACCATTCATTACAAAAATGAAATGTTTCATAAAAATATCAAAAATTCACCCCTACATAATATTTTTTTCAAGTTGAATTATGATGTATATTTGGAAATATAATTACAATTAATGTGTCAAAAATCGTATTTAAAATGGGTTCTCTATTAAATGGCGGTAAAAATGAATTTATAAAAATAATGGTTTTTATATGTTAAACAAGGTTTGTTGTTATTTTATTCTTATCAATCCGAATAGATAAATTTCAGAAATTTTTTATTGTTTACAAAACATAAATATTTAATTAAAATCATTAAATTGTTTTGATTAATTATTGTATTTAAAACAAAACTTCTTTACAATTATAAAAATAATTATATTTTTTTATATTAAATTGGTAATTCTTTTAATTTTTAATTAATATGTGAAAAATTAATTAATTTATATTTTTATAAACACTAAATTTAAATAATTTAGTAAATTATATTCATAACTACTATGATAACATCTAGGTTATTTCATATTTTATTAAATAATAATATTTTAACCAGAAAATGTTATTTGGTGACACACGGTCTTGTGTGTAATGAAAGCTATTGAGGATGGATGCTCTTGCATGTAAAAAAATATTACTCAGTCTTTCGTACATTAAAATATATTTTATATTTTATATTAATATACGTTGGTAAATTTATTTTAATTTAGTGGGTTAATATATTAAATTTTTTACACTTAGTGTCACGTGTTATAAAAATAATTGAATATAATGTTGTACTTTATAATTTTGGAGTGTTACACATTGCATGATTGATATTTTATTATTTAAGAAAAATCAAATGTCTAGATCAAAAAAAATTAAAAATTATTATTCAATAGATATGGATATTTTCCCAAATAATGTTTTCAAATGATAATTTATAGTTATTATATTCATCAACAACAACAATCCACTATTTTTAATCCAATTGGGATATAGCTTATTGATATAAACCTTATTTCTTATTGGTATGGTTTATGATTGATTTGACCAAGAATAATTTTGAGAATCACTTCCTTGATAACATTAAGTCCCCATGAAATTACCAATTTCCAATGATCATTTAACATTGAATTCCCCTAGTAATCCAAATCATTTATCCTGGATATTAATATTCCATAAATCCTATAGAATTCACATATAGTAACTACATTGATATTTGTTTGATTATTTGGGAAAAATAGTGATAAGTATTTAATCTTTTTTCGTTGTAGATATTTGATAAAGAATACTATTTATTTTAATTAATTGATCTGAGAAATCATTTGGAATTTTAATGGACGGTTGGGCTCAGACATTATATAGCTCATTGATGCATCAATAATATCTCATGAGAAAAGATAGTTAAGAAATGTAATTGGGTTTCTTCCTGTAGTTTTAAACCTTATTATGAATTTTCTTGATAGTATAAATGTTCAGGTCCCATAGACATGACATCAAATAATTATGCTTTTCTTTTGTATAGTTATAATTATTATTGTTTGATTATATTTTGTGTTAACATATTTATGGATATATTTCATTCAAATATCTTTCATTGAATGGAATGGGTTTTTGTTTCTTACATTTTCATATTAATTTTTCCATATCCCATAATACAAATAACACATGTTTCATCTTTTTAACATTCCATATCATTTATGCACATTCTTATCATTTTTTTAATTATATGGTTTGTTTTTTCAGTTTTTTTACATTCAAAATTTATTATTAAAACTGATTCATTATTTCTTTGGCTATATAGAAACCTTATAGAATATTTTAGCTCACCCTTAATTTTTTTTCTATCCCTTTAAATTAGGGAGGTATTGTGTGAAATGTATATAGGATATACTAGACGGAATAAAGATATCCTCATAGTTATTTATTTATAAAAAAATATTTTTTATATATTCTGTTAATATTTAATACAATAATCATTTATGTATCTATTTTTCCAAAACAACTGATCTCTGGGTCATATTGGATTTAATTTATAAAAATCATGCTAGTGTAATTAATAATAGAAGCCGATTATTTGATATCTGGTGTGAAGTCGCTATATGTTTGGTCCTCATATGTGTGTTGTATCCCTTTAGACATATAATCTGTCCTTCCTATGATGATACATGATGATCATTACAACTCAAACATACATCATCAGTGTTAAATAACTCATGGAGTTTTTTCACCCAAAATATTTTATGTGGATACTTCGAACAATAATCCTTCAAGGGAATTATGTGGTTGATTTTACCATGAGATTGTGAATCTCTGTTAAATATATTTGTGTATTCGTGTTATATGTGTTATATAAATACACATGTGTAGTCTTGACTAAAATTCTTATATTTATATGGTTTGTGGTTTCGATGTGCCCCTCTATGTACTTTGATACTCACCAATGAAGATGATTTTCCAAAACAAGTCGTGTCTTCTGTAGATGATTGAGAATTAGACAGAATACAAGAGGGACTAGAACTAGGGATACATAGTACACCAGATATCCCCTGGTGTTTTCTATGTTTACATGATATAATCCCTCATATTTACTTTTTGGTTGGACTTATTTTCAAACTCATTGTGGTCAAATTTATTTTGGACCTTTTTACATTCCAATTATTTTTGTGGTACATTGTTTTTGGGATTTGGATGTATTATTTCATGGATTATCTATTGTTTTACATTTTTTAGTATTATAGGGTCTTGGAAATGTGTGTCTGTAAAAGTACATTGTATAATACATCCCATGCTAGTGATATTCCTACTCACTACTTGTAACAATACTTTGGATCATTAGATGACAGATTAGAGAGTCATGACCCCATCTCTATTTGGATTGGGGGAGACATGAGAATTACAAATAAAAATTCACATTTATCACATATCATCAATTACTCAGGATCTGTCAATATATTCAATATTTCATTGAATCACATTCATTTTTGGAGTCACAAACAGGGATTAAAAAATATAACAAACCTCCTACTGTGAATTGGATTGATGAGTACTGAAAAATAAATATGTTTGGATGTATTTGGTGAGATCTTGGAATTCTATTGTAGAACAATCAATGATCCCTGATTCAGATATTATCCCCTAATCAAAAATTCATCCATGCTCTCCAAAGGCTCTACTTGATCTATTGGGTTATTAAGATTTCCCTACCAATCATCCAAAATAGTGTCTAAAAATTAAATGAATTAGTATGATATGTCATTTCAATATAAATTAATATAATTAAAATTTAAATTAAATTTATGCCCTTGATGTTTTTTTTCAAAAACATCCCACACTAATAATGGATATGTCGTGTATATGGTAAACCCATTCTCTAATTCCAATTGTTCTATCAATTTTCAGATTCATTCATCCATTTAGATTTTATTCCACTTTTTTGGGAAAATTGTGTGCAAAATCATTTAAAATATTTAATATATTTCTAACAATTATTCAAAGAACATTGATCCTTAGACTCACATTACATCTCTGTGTATGGCCTCTAAAATAGTCCATACAATATCTAAAAATAATATATGGTAAATTTGATTGACTACATTAGTCTAGGGGCAGGTGACTAGGACCAAATAGAAATATCACTAAAATTGGAGGCTTTATCCTAAAGTACATGTATACATACACACATATCATAGAACATACAATGATAGAATGAAAAAAATGATAAACCAGGATTGTATTCATAAAAATGCAAGAATAAAAGTACAAATAAATGTAATGAAAAGTAAATATGGCCAAATACAATCCCACCAAAAAAGTATCATGTATATATTCTCTCAAAAAGACCTCAACGTGAGATTATGGAAATGTCTAGATTTCTTAAAGAATTATAAATTCATGAATTTTATGTACTCCTGTGTTGGTTAAAGTTGTGGAAAATTCCCTTAGTATGGAATCCTATTAATAGTTTATTAAATAAAGAATCAGAGCAATCTTCAACAATTAAAATATCCATGGTGTATGGAGATGGAGAAGCATTCTCTAGTTGATGGTTGTTACCCCACTAACATTACCTCAATTCAGGGAGGAAAAACATGGGGGTACTTACTGTGAGATCATACAAATTTTTATATGCATTCGACATGATCCAAATTGATTTTTTGATGGTGGGAATCATGCCATTATTTTTAGAGGATTCATGAAGGAACTATTAAAATTAGAAGAGGTCATTCAATGATAAATTAATATATATCCATTATAGGAATATTCAGGTGTGGAAAACATGTAGTAGGAACTCAAATATTGTTTTTGGTGACTAGAGATGAAGAAAGGAGTTGTTGAGTTTATCACTCGATGCCTTAATGGTCAGCAAGTGAAGGTTGATAACTATGTTCAAGTATGTTTATCTCAACCCATTGATATTATAGAGTGGATGTGGGATACGATATCAATGGAATTTTTGAGGGGAATACCACATACTTCTAGGGGACAAGATTATATTTAGGTGATCAAAGGATACCATTACATGTCATCCCACTTCTATGCTATTTGAGAGTAGAGATTAGTAGTTATATTGGGATTCCTCTACATGAATGATATATTCAAACTCAATTTATTTCCATCAACAATCATTTCTAACAGTTATTATCACTATAGATCTTAGTTATAAAAGGTATTTCCAGAGACTTTTGGGACTTATCTACATTTGAGCATGATATTTCATCCCTATAATGAAGTCTATATTGAGTGGATAATTTAGGATCTGGAGGGAATGGATTGATGTTTCACATTGGAATTTGGCTTTAGTTGTGATGATCAAATACCATTGTAGTATTTTTTATATGAAAACGTATACCATTCCACCAATGGTATGGATACATTTTAGGCCCTGTATGGGTGATCGTATGATTCACTACATTATTTGAATGACCTAGGAGATCCCAAACATATTGGCCAAGAGTTTTTGTAAGGAATTAATTACAAGGTGAATATAATCAAGGAGAATATTATGAATGCATAGATCCTTAATATGTCTTATCTTGATAGAGGATACATGACTTTAGAGTCTGATGGGGGAGACTTATTGTTCCTATAGGTTTCACCTTGACAGAGATTGTGGATGGTTTTAATTGGTTTAAATATATATATGGTATTCATTGTTCCTTTATTGATAATATGTAGTGTTATAAAGGTGGTTTACCTCTTAGCTATACATTCACAATTATACCAGGTACACGATGTCTTTCACATTTTATAGCTAATGAGGTACGTTCATGATCAGTCACATGTTATCTACTGTGTTGGTTTGGACATCAAGGATTGGGCTTCCATTTTTGAGTGCATGATAGAGATCTGGGATCAGTAAGAGGGGGGAATTTTTGGATGAGTGATTATTTTAGTTTATATTTAGTATAAGCATATGAATCACTATGATAACACCTGTGAGTATGAGGCTTTGATATGTGCTCAGTACACTTATCTTTTTTAGCCTTTTTTATTTGGATTTCTGGGATGTATATCCAAATGGTTTAGATGATTTAGGGACTTGAATTATCAAAATATAATTTATTTTATGTATTTGAATTAGTTTAAATACCATGAACTGAGACAGTATGTGATTTCGAGGACTGGTGTTCCCTGAATAAATGTTTAAAAAATATTGTATATTAGGAATTCACATGCATGTAGTGTTCAAAAAAAAGTAAAATATCATATATACGATGGTTTAAATTTGAAATCTGAGGACACAATTGATTTCAAACAATTATCGTTATCCTAGATAGGATATAACCTATTTTAGTTTTGTGCGTTTAGGGAAATGTCAACACGGGCATAAAATGAATAAAAAAATTATTTAATAATTTTATTTTGAAAACATGCAGTGACCTAAATATTTTTATTTCTATCTATGGTTATGTGATATTTTTAAATTTATCCCCATAACCATTCAAATCAAGGATATATATTTTTGAGCATGGAGGAACATTTGATTGGCGGATGACATCCAGATTGAGGATCATCAATCATCGTACAATGAAATTATGGGATCTCTCTATCGACAATGATGAAACATCATTATTTTAGAGCGACCAACCCAAATAGTGGTATTAAAGCTTTATTTTGTTTTATCCGAGTTTATGATCCTTATTATTAATGAGAATCAATAATCCAACCATTTTACTCATCGATATTTTCTAATTACGATATGGGAGATTTGTGATTATTATTGGGAAATCATTGAAGAGTAATTATTTATTTCATATTTAATTATTCGAAATATAAAAAATTGAGGTCTATACAAACATATTCTATGATTAGTTCTTCATGGATATCTATTGTCCTTTCTCTTTCCCCAATTTTTCATTCCCAATCAAGGATTTATTGTTTTTGTTGTTCAACCCAAATACCAAGGAATCCAATGTTGAACATCATTTTCTTATTGAAAAGATTTAACATCATTATTCCAAACATGGCATGAAATAGGAATCATATGATGATAGATGTTCTGAGTTGATCTATATTGGATCGATCATAGGATGGTGTGGTTTTGGTATGAACAATGATAGTGTAAATTCAATATGTTTCCCAAAAAATGGGGAAACTAGATATCATATCTACAGTGATGATCGGCCTCAGTTGACCTCAATCCACAATATATGGGTGTTATCTATGTAGGATATAATTTTTCTAATGGATTACCTATGAAGAAAATATGAATTCATAAAATCCTAATAAACATGAGTTGTATTTTTGGAACAAGTACCGTGTGAGACACTCAATGTTGTGGCTTGGATTTCCCATTAAAGTTATTAATCAAAAAATTTTTACCATATCACATAACATTTGACACTTCTCAGATGTCTTAGCATGTTCTATAGATGAAACATCAACAATTCCATGATTCTATGGGAATGTTCAAACAATAATCTCCCACTGTATGTGGACAATGTAGGTGTACACATGATTAACCAAGTACATGGAAAAGGTAAAATGTATATGGTCATAGGCTTTTTGTGTACTTTGACACGATCACAAACAAGTGATTTTACATTGGTAGAATACAGGGATGAATGGACATGCAGTGTAGTGATATTACGTTTCAAATATAACATAAAATTTTCCTTGGAGACCATGTACTACACAATTTAGAAATGTTTCGATAGGTTTTTTTCCTTAAATCCATTACCTGAATGTTATTTTGTAATTATGTACTACACATAAAAAGTTATACTTTCATTAGGAATTCCTAGATATGATTTTCAAAATCCTTTTGTGGGGCTCAAGGTGATATCATCTACCATCTTGTATACCTATATAGATTTCTTGGTATCTTGATGACCAAGTTTACAGGGGTTTTTATCCTCTACATAGTAGTTTAATCATCATTTATTTGTTGTATTACATCATGGAATTGGTTGTGATACTCATCAATGTATCATATCTATTCATATTTACACTTTTACCTTCATCTGATGAGAATTTATGAGAATGACCTCTTGGATAGACAACATATGTGTTATCTAACTCGTTTAGTTTGTTCTCTAGATTGAGTACTATGAGGAACATTTGTGCAGGAATCATAGGCTAGGATTATGGTTTGGACATTACATTTAAATTTTCTATCTATTTTATGAATATCTAGATATTCTAATTATATGTGTTGTTGGAATATAGTTGTTGAGAGCCTACTATTATTATTGTTGGTATTTGATATTTGGATTTGGGGTGTCCTAACATGTGTTGTTTTATTCACCCCTTGATGTTACTTTCCCATACGTGTCATTTCATATGTGTAGGATCAACCATTCAATAGATTCATCTAGGGACTTGGAACATGCAGTGCATAGTGGGCTAGAATGAAAGTGGTTATTGGGGGGAGAATGTGTCATGTCAGTTCATTTTTGCATATGTACATGTACATTTTCTAAGGCCTACCATGTTAGGGATATGCCTACTAAATGATAGTTTCCAGAACCGAGATTATTGGAGGTGGTCTTGGGGAGTCACAACACAGGTCCCCTTAGGATTCATTGAGGAAGTTATATTTTTTCAAATGTTTGTAAATTTTTTGTTTTTCAGTAGTTTACCAAAGCTGTTAAACTAGTCAGTCCTTCGATGTTATCCTTCGTATATTGTGAAAATGTAATAAATTAACCACAAACTATGAGATTCTAGGTTGGGGACTTCACGCACTAGTTGAAAATCAATTCCACCTCAATGATCCATTTCAGAGTTATTAACCCTTGGAAAAACATTGAAAAATCCATATCCACTTGAAGTATTATGTCAACGATTTAAATGATTGGAACCCACTCACCCTATTATTCACCAAAATTATATGATACATTACAATACATAGATATTTCTCTAGGGTTATCAATAAATTATTATGTTCATATTGTCTAAAAATAACTATTACATTTATAATACCAATAATAGAGACTAAAACCTTTTACACATACTATAAAATGATTTGAAAATTTAAAAACCAATATACAAAAAATCACAAGATATCGAGTTTCATGTGTATATGGATGAAAATGTACATAATAAAATATATTGAAACTACATGAACAAAATTATATTTTAACATACATAATGATATCCTAAAATCCTTTTATGATCCTACAACTACATAATATAACATGGGGAATACATAAAATGAATTTGTGAACTATACATCCTAGTAAAGAAATAAACATAATTAAGAGTCATAACATATATGCCTATGGGAATGAAATGATATCAAATTGAATAATGGATCATGAAGAATAATATGGATTCATTATGGAATTGACATGATTCATAAGATCATGAAAACATATGATAGTGTTAACTACATAAAACATGACATTAACCTGAGTCAAGTATAAAAACCAAGACAATATTACATGGTGTAAATAGTTCCATAATGGATTAAGATTACTTCAAAATTCCATAAATAAGATATCATGACTCTAAATCATTACTCGAGGTTTTTTAATGATATCTGAGATAACCAATCATACCTTGTTCTCTCTTATTTTTATTATAACATGGAATCGATTGTATGGATTAATCAGAAGAAACATGATAAAAGAACTTATGCAATGTATAAATGAACCACGGTAATGTGGATAAATCAATATATAAAAATAATTATGAGAGAAATATGAATAATATGAAATCGATTTTCAACATTTAATTGAAGGGTAACATTATTTAGAGAGAGAATGATCATAACCCAAAAAGGGGAGGTACAAAGAGATCTCTTACATAATATCTAGATACATCATTCACTCTTATATAATATCATAGAAAATAAAATATGATTCACTAATAAATTAACTAAAATAATTTTACTACAATATTTTATTTACTTTATTTTAATTATATTCATTCTAATGAGATATAATTTTTAATTTCCCTTTTTAGAAGGTGTTAATTGCATGTGCCCATGGTCGAATATTTTGTGAATATCTATTACGTTATTATAATATAAGAATATATATCCCTAAATAAATTAAATTTACAATCAAATCCATCATAAAAATATAATTTTTCCAAACAAACATATTTTTTGTAACACATGTTTGATTATTTTAGTAAAAATGTTAATTTATTTACAATTAGATCATTTAGGATATTTTACTGACAATAATGAACAAGTTTAATTTTATTTAATATTATGTCCTAATATTAATTAAATAATGTGAAATGAATTATAATATATATAATTAGTCCACAGTAAAAAAAGGTTAATCTAATTTTAACATTCCTATAATAAGGAAATGTAAAATAAAAATCTGTTATATTCAAAGGTGGTGAACCAACATAATATGGAAAATGGTTTCTCCCGTTAGAAAAAGTGGAGATGAGAATAGTGTTCATAGTGGATCATACATTATAATTATAAAAATATAGTATAAAAATTATTCATGAGTATTTGAATGTTTTATGATGATGGTGAAGAGAGGGAATAAGAATAAAATAATTTTAAAGAGGTTCGCTAAGAATATTATATCTCTAATGTCGCCTACTTGAAATAACTCATAAGTCACTCAGATTTGGTCTTTTGGTAAGAACAGAATCACATGACCGGGTACGATATGGTGTGGAAGAGACTTGGTGAATATATGGGCTAGATGAATTTCATAGAATATGTGATAAAATATTGGCTACTTGAAATAACTCATAAGTCACTCAGATTTGGTCTTTTAGTTTATTATTTGGGTATAATAGTATCAATAGTTATGGATATTGTGACTATATAAACTAAATAGTGATGTTTATATCAATCCCAATGGCTCATAAATCATATATTACTCAAATATTCTTGTATTTATCTTTTCATAATAAATACTATATTTTACTATAGTTCACTTTTGACCATATATTAAATTTTTTTAAAAAATATAAAATCACCCTATCCATTTATTCAATATTTGATTCTAAAAATTAATTCCAATTTATAAAAATAATGATCTCAATATGAGAAGATTAATATTTAAATAAAAATTAATTCAATTGATAAATACTAATTTTTATTATTCGTGCCATTTTATGATTCTTATAAAAAATAAATACAGTAACAAAATCTTATCTTCCCATTATTATAAAATTAATATTGCATTATGAATCCATTTTTGGAAAATGAATTTTCTTATCAATTATTATAATCATAATTTACTTTCTATACACAATTTTTTGTTTTACAAAAATAACTAGATGTAATTTAAAATATTTAAAACATTTATTTTTATATATTATGATATAAATATAATATATTTTTATTTTATAAGATACATAAATATTATTTTACACATCCATTTATTTGGTTATGCTTATAATAGTTGGGATACTATTCCCTCCAGTCAAATTATGTTTCCAGTGGTCTAGTTACTATTGTAATACTTGGATTAAAATTTCAATAGTTTGGTTTTCAATGGTAATTTGGGAAATTTACATATTATAAATGCATCATATTTCATTCATTCTACATTAACATATATTTTCTAACATTTTTCATATATTATAACCATAAAAATCGATATTACATTAATAATATTCTACTTCATTTATACAACATTCTTCATGAGTGAGGTTGGTCTATTGGATTGAGAATACACAAATTTTCTTATTGTTATTGTAATATTGTTTATTTATTCACCCATTATAATAAATTTAATTCAAATAGCCATATTTTTTCACTAAAATTAGTCAAAAAATTATTATAAATTTTTCTCAGTTTTATCATGTAGTAGTTGTACATTATATAATATTATATTACTGAATGAAATAGAATTTTATATGCAAAAATGTTATTACATTGATAAAATTATGGGTTGTTTTACTTTCTCCCCTTAATAAATTTTCCCTCCAAAATTTCATTTTACATACTATGGTGAGAACATTATTGTGTCATCCACTTAACTGATTCTTCTGGTTTATATGATTCCCCTCAAAAATATTTTTTTCCATAGTAAATTTACTAATTGTGTTTTCTTATTGTGTAGAACATTATCTCTATATTCCATTATCATCACCAGCTACTCATTATAAGAGTGATCATATTCTAGATTTACCACTTATGAATCCAGTGCAAGTATGGGATCTGTTATGTACATACTCAAAATTGATAAGAGGAATAATCCATTTAATTGAAATAATTATGATGGGAGTAGTAGACAAAGGGAAAATATACGATGTGGTAGAGAATTTAAAATGGGATGATGTACCTTAGATATATCATTCCCTGCTTCCAAAATCTCATCACTCACATTTGGGGAGATATATAAAAGAATAATATGCAGCCAATCACTAAATTCATGCATTGTTGAGGACTATCAGCATATGTCATCAATCAATTGCGGGAAGCCCTGATATACTAATGAATGGTCGTAACCTTTTCTAACATTTCCTTGACTATTATAGTTCCTAGAAAATCTAGTTCATAAAATTCATCCAATCATGAAGGCTTTATACATATATTACCATCAACTAATAATTAAATTCATAATTGAAAACATTGTTGGAAACCATTATTTTTTGTGAAATTAATTAGAGGAATATATTGATCCCATCATAGTATTAAGTACATCGACCATGTTTTCAACATGTAATCCATTTTTTAGATACTTTTATTAGATTTGAAATCATTTCAAGGTTGAAAATCCATATTGAATTTCAACTCATATTTTATATAATTTTAAAAACACTTCTAAATCGTAGATTTAATTTGAAGATCTTAGTTAGATATAAACAATTGTGCTATTATATGAAGTTTGACTACTTATATGGGGTATATCCTTGAAAGATAATTAAGTAAGAAGTCATATTGAATCTAAATGAAGTAATATGTGTTTATAAGATGTTCCAACACAACCCATGTATTATTATTTCCCCATGATGACGTTGGTAGTACAGTGACGATTTCTCTGCTGATGTTTTTTCTTTTCCATGTAGGTATGGTTAATGGTTGCATCTTCCCTTTAGAATTTTCCCATTTAGACATAAATAAATTACATACTGTGAATAATGAAATATATTATGTGATATATTTGTCTGAATTTTTTCACATGTAGATATTTTATAGGTCATGACACATCATCTTGCTCACTATGTGGATTGAGAAGGCCGAACTCTGTGAATCATTCAAGAGCTCCTTATTTATCTCAGAATTTTATGGTGCACATCATTTGTGAACAAAATTTTATGAACGATTTTTCGTCAATTTTATATTCCATGGATTCCCTTTCTTTATATATAACAAATTCTCATTTATTTCTTCATCATCTAGTTGAAAATACATTAGTATAACCAAATGGATGGTTGAGAAATCATTTGAGAAAGGAATGATGATTTTACATCCATTATGATTCCAATTTTCATCCATTGGTAGACCATTAATATTATATCATTATCACCATTATGGTTTATGGATCATTTATTCTTATAAAATCACACAAATTATTTTATTTTCCAAATTGGGAGTGTATTTGAAATTTATAGGGTTTGATCAGCTCTAACCATGATATATGGTTCTTGTTAACATCCTTATGTGTGAATATATATTTAATGATCTTATGATATGTATATGTTTCACACATATCACCATTGAGATAAATCGTCGATATTTTCAAATCCAACATCACTAAAACCTGATATAGATCATGTTTTGAATATTTATTCTCATGAAATATTAAATTTATAGAGGTGTATTCTGTCATTTTATGATTCTTCTTTAGTTAAAAATTTCTTCCCTTTTTTGATACATTTCCAAATACCAAGAAAATATCACCACTTAAGGTAAGGGTGAGGACCAGTTAAATAATTAGACTCTACTTCAGATTGTTGAATCACTATTCCTATTTATTAGTTAAGACAACCATTATCACCTTTGAAGTAATAATGGATATTGAGTTTGACAATTAGGATAACTTTCTCAAAAAAATCAATAATACTAAGCTATTGCAAAGATTATATGGATCTATTTTATAGTTACTGATCTAGGACAGTCCTCAATTACATTCATCTTATAAGGGATTATAGATATCCCATTGATGGTGACAACATTACCTAATAATGATAATTTCTCAAACAAAAAATCACATTTTTGGTACATCACAAAGTGAATATCTCATCATAATTTTATTGGCACATTATTCAAATTGCCATCGCACTTCTAATTGCATTTTGAGTATACCAAGATCTAATTTATAAACACTATAAAATTTATCAATGAATTATATATATAATATATTCATTAATTCCATAAATATTTGGGGAGAATTTGTGATTTTTAAGGATATCTATATTAACTCAAAGTGACCATTCTTTTTTCAAAAGATTGCCTTTTGAAAATATAAATCCTCAAATTTAATTAGCGAAATATAGACCGAAGGTCAATGTTTGAAATAAAATAAGAGCCACATAGTTTATCAAAAGAATATTCTACCTATTTTGTGGGATAATGTTTCTTTATCGTGATTTTCCAGTTCAAGAAAATTCATGAGGTTGTGTAGTGATTCATCCCTCTTTCGTGATAATGTGGATCAGGCCACCCCTTGGCGAGTCAGTCAAGCATTTTCATGTGTTTATATTGTCTTATAACTACGTAATACATTCACCCATCATGACGGTTTCCATTTTGTAGGGAGTCATGGATATAGGAAGATATAAATGTATATGATCATTTGAGAACACAATCCCTCATTCAATCATAATACATGAAAAATTACCACTTAATACATCATTATAAACTCTCACAATGGGAATATGTTTAGTAATGAAATTTGACATTTTCTAAATCATTTCTATGAGATAATATTTCCCAGAATACAATAATATTTACAATTGTGAAGAATATTCTAATGTAAATTCGTCATATTCTTTATAATTTTACAAAATTGGTGGGTGAATCAGGTTGTATAGATTGTTTCCCCTCTGCAAACATTTGATATTGGATTTATACAAGGTTAAAACATTCATTCCCTAAATATTAAAAAACATCAATAAAGGTTATAAATATAGATTTTTATGAATGTTTAGTCCATCTACATTGATCCATGTGGAGATATATACTTGGGATATAATAATTTTTAATTATTCGATTCCCATGGAAAACACTACATCTATGTATTAAGGTTGTGTTATAATTGTTCCTTCAAAATTGAATGATATAAAGGAATGCATTTAACTGTACAATAAATCTATGTTTACAATTATTTTATGATTAACCATTGTACTTATCACCACATCGTCCCTGGAATCCATCTAATAAGAAGTGATATCAAACACACTTCCTTTCTCTCATGAAATTTCATTTTGTTTTCTTTTATTTTAATAATAAACCATCGTCTTAAGGTATTAGTGTGCATAATTTCCATGTTTTTTATATCTGAATTATTGTATTATGGGGTGAGTGTTGATCAAAGACTTATTTTATTCATTAATATTACAAGATTTAGTTAATTCTATTCAAAATATATTATCTTGATTCCCTGTTTTCAAAATTGTTACACATCCCAGTTCCATAGAGATAATTATTGGAATGTTTCATCCCACATTTATGACATACTGTATGTTGCGTTTTCATTCCCCTATTTTATTTATCTATTGTAACTATAAAATTAATCTATATTTTATCGTTTCCTATACTATGCCCATGATACCAGTAAGGGTCTCTATTCATCTAATCAAACGTAAAGGTAAAACAAAAAATTTCCATATTTTTTTCAAAGTCTCAAATAATAATGTATTTTTATTTAATCAAATTTCTTCCACTAAATTATATATCAACCATACTTTTAGAATTCACGGATAATCAATCAGGATATGATTAATGCCTTATAATGTTTTTCTCATATTTTTTGTTATAACAAACAACATTTCTCTTTTTTTCAATGAACCCCACTATATTTTATGATAGTGAATTATTTGAAATATTTTTTTGAAAATATTTTATATGAGTCCAACCTATTCTTGGGAATAAATAACCTCTTTGGATGTTGTATTCTAAATCAATTACCATTATTGGTTAGATTATCCTTTGTGGAGATAAATATACATCATGAAATTTTGTTTTAATGAGTATTAGAGGACTGATAATATCTTCCCAATAAATTTAAACTATTGTTCCATTGTGAAATAATCATGGGATCCACTATGTATTCGAGGCATTTTTCATATAAAATACTCGACCACATATTTTTCTTTCATAGGAGAAGGATGTAATTCAACCTAATTATTATATTTATTTAGATATTAGGATAGTTGGTGCAGTACATCCATGAATTTCTCTACAACCACTCCATTAAGGTTTCATGAATAATTAGGGAAATAATTACACTTACTACCAATTGTTGTTAGAGAAATTTCTTCTATTTCCAACCATTAAATAGAATAAATCAAAATAATATGATAATAAATAAAACAATAATCATATATAAGTAATATATTGAACATAGAATGAATAACTTATAATGAAAACTATATTATGACTTTTAAATGTCTATTTATTAATCTAGGATGTCTATATAAATTTCTGAAATAGGTTTTTTAATCTTGAATTTTTTTCAAATCGTTCTTAATGGTTAATAAATTGTGTGTGAATTTACATTGATTATCTATAGGGAGTTTCTAAAAAATTATGAATAATGTCCCACTATTGCGAACAACGTAATGATCATGCCAATCAAAATGTTCCTTTTAAGATTTATTTCCCCAAGGTGTAGTGGTTCTATAAAAACATCCTATTGTAATATTCAAACATAAATGTAATTTCATGGAATCCACTCACTCTTTCTTTCACCATATTACTACACATTTTCATATTCTAATACATATCCTTAGGGTTCACACTAATGTATTTTATTCCAAATCCACAAAATAACTAGACCATCCTTTGATACCAACACTGGATACATAAACTATTTAGACATATTATTACATGTTATTTTAATAAAATATCCATTAAATACACTAATAGTATAATAAACACATGTGTTGTTGTAATAATAAGTATGTAGTAAAGAAAATGAAGCTAAATGATAACACTATTTTCCACAATTACCCCCTAAAATCGACTTTACCTCCTAAAACTATATATTATAACCTTGGGAACACTTAAATTAATGGGGTGATCTACAAATCAATTTAATGGAATAAACGTGATGGTGATGTGTAACGTATCATTCAATTGGAATGAAATGATATCACAAAGTGGAATGGGTCCTGAAAAATCAAAAGGAAGTGTGACATAAGGAACATGGTATGATAATATCATGACATCATATAAATGTGGAATAAATATAAAATATTTCATGAACATGAGTAAAGGATAACTACCAAGATAATAACACATGGTGGAAAAAGACCCATAATATATTAGGTTTACTACCTAATCACATACATGATGTATAATTAAACTAAATAATTTCAAAATTCATTAGTCTGTTTTTTGGACACACCCATCCTAACATGTCCATTCTTATGTGCAACTCCAAAGGGAATCGATCATAACACATAAACATAAGACATTTAATAAAACAATTATGGAATGTATTACACAATAAAAGTAAGGTAAAATATTATTAGTATATATCTAATAGTAATATAATGATAATATAAAATCATTACATAATTTTAAATATAATGAGAATGTGATTTTGAGAGAGAAAGTCCTTAACCCTTAGAAAATAGGTGGTTTTGAGAGGTACATTACCTAACATCAGTTTTTTACATGCACTTAACGTTCGAAATATTAAAATTAGATTTATTAAGTTATTAATTTAGATAAATTTAAAAATACATAATATTTATAATATTTTTTTTATGTTCTTATATATTACAGTTAATTAGATATAAAGATTTATTTCACTTTTCATCAGCTGTTCATTCGATTGTTCCAATGCCGAATCATTTGTGGATAATTATTCACGTTCTTATTAAAAGGGACTAAAACTATGAAATTAAATTGTGTTCATATTAATGAAATTGTTGAAATTATAATTTTCCCAAATAAAAATTTGTGTTCTGTCCTAGGGATGGTTCTTTTGGAAAAAATGTTAATGTTTTTTATTTAGTTAATTTATGTTGTTTTAAAGACCATTACAATATAGTTTCGTTTAATAAAATAATATGTTAATATATTAATTCTAGAATATGGGAAAAAATATAATATATATAATTAGTTTATTTAAACGAATTATTGTGGAATTTAAAGATAACTATAAATCATTAGTGGGAAACAAAAATTCATCATCCACAATGGTGGTGGAAGAACATAATATTGCCAACGGTTTCTTTTTTTTTTTGAATTTGATGAGATGAGAAAGAGTTTGATAGAAGATATTTTATTAGAAATTATAAAATCTAAAATATATAGGATAATAGATTTATTATGCCCATGATTGTTGAGGGAGGTGATGATATGGAAGAAGAATAGGGTAATTTTATAGAGGTTAATTGACAATGTTACTTCCGGAATGTCACCACCTTGAAATACCCATTAGAGTTTTTTAATATGTCCTTTAGTGCGACCAAAACAATATGAACATGGGGGGATTATTTTAAAGTGACTAGGGAATGATATTGGAAGGATTATAGACATAAAGGACATATGGAGATGGGGTTGTATTTATCAGTGGAGGAGAGGGGTGTTTTTTAAATATTATATTCACTTGATTAATATTTTAGCTTAGTACTATAAATAGTGATGAATATTGAGAATATAAATAATAATTAGTGAATTTTATTTTTTTTAAACCGGCTCTTATGTCACCCATGACTCAAAACATTTATTTATTAGCATAAAATATTAAATACATTATTTTTTCACTATTTACTATTCACTAAAATTTAATCATTTTTAGAAAATTACCAGAAAATCGCCCCGACCATTTTTTGATGTACATGATCCATAAATGAAGAAAATAAATTTCTAAATAAGAAAAATTTGTTTATTAACTAAAATAATTATTCATATGAAAATTAATTTTTTTACATTTGATTTAATTTTCAAAATCATTGAAATATTACGTATTTTTTTATTATATTATATTACCATTATAATAGAAAATAATATTAATTTATCAATTCATTATAAGAAAATGACTTTTCTTTTAAATTGTTATATTAAATTTAAAATTTAAATTAATTGAATTTTTTGGAATATAAAATCAATACAATTTCTATCAATTTTTAAAAATTTATTTACCTATAACACGATATACACTTTAAAAGATATGGTCATTATTCAATTAGTCATGTTACTCTTACTAATTGTAAGATTTCTATACCAATAGTAAAATTTATAAAGGTTATTTGGGATCATTACATACAATAAATACCTCAAATTTAATTGATTATTTTATATTTTCTCTCAATAATATATATATATATATATAATATATTCATCTACAAAATTAATACTTATTTTCTAATATTAAGATTAATTTTTATTGAATTATTAGTGACTATGATTACTCTGGGTAATCAAGTAGAACTGGATATTCTTATTCTTACTATATTACATTTTATTTATTATCCCATTAAAATAATTTCAATTCTTATGGACATAGTTTTTCTCTAAATGTAATGTTCAAATTACCATAAATGTTTTGTTAATTTCATCCATTAGTACTTCTAAAATGTGGAAATTTATATTAATAAATGTTTTTAATTATATATTCATAATTTAAATTACATCGATATAGTTTTAGTTTGTTACAATAGATGTAAATGTTATAAAATTAAATAAAATAAAATAGAAAAATTTTACCTTGTTCTCCAATGATTCTCCATTGAAAATAAATTAACACCTTCATGTATTACATTTGTATATTATGAGAATGTAAAATAGCTTACTTAGAGGATTTATATAATATATTTAGATATATGTTGGGAAATGGTAATTATTTTTTATTTCATGAGTTAGTTTATTAATTTTTACCAAAAGAGTGGATGGAAAAAATGAAAAAAAAAATTAATGCTATATTTATCTTTTAAGAAATTCGAAAGTACCATTTAGTTTTTGAAATTCTGTTAATTTTTTTAAAATTAATGTGTTTTATTATTGAGATTCTTTTCCAATATACCATTAATTATAACATTTATAATACAACATTTAAATAATTATTACATTATAGAACAGTAGTATTTTAAATAAAATTTATTTACTATTCCCTCAAATAATTCTGTTTTCTAAAAAAATAAAAAAAAATATTAATCAAATTCCAAATAATTACTGAAAAATTAAATTAATTTTATCAAAATATTAATTTATATTATTTATTTTTAATATTGAAATATTAATATAAAAATAATTATATTACATGAAAAGTTATAATTCATAATAAAAATATATACTAGTATTATTTGTTTTAGTTTCGTAACAATATTTTTTGTTTTCTGGAACATAAATATTAATATTTAACATTTTATTTGTAGTAATTATTATTTACAAGTCATATTAGAATAATATTTTTTATATTACAATTCTAATAGTGTGATAAAAATTCTAATAATCATTTTTATATTCCAACAGTCATATTACTATTTTATTTTATATATTCATTTTATAACTCTGATTAATACCACTTGTTTCACTCATTAATAATTTAATTATTTTCCAAAATATTTTTTCAAATTAATTTAGAAAATCACAATCATATTACTATTGTTTCTATTTTTTCATTATAGTTCTTCCAACAAATGGAATATTTTTTGGGAAACATGACCTGAAATATTTTTTTAAATTCTAATTATTTTGTTATTTAGGTTTATATTCCCATTGTAATTAATTTTATAATATGCGCTATAGTTATTACAATTATATAATATTATATATTAATCCAATAATGATTTATTAGTTTTAATTACATATTGAATTTGTTTTATACTATACAATATTTCTAAATATGAACAACATATAGGTTAGCAACAAAAATTACATATATACAAGCTTGGATCATTACATCATCACTTGAAATATCATTTTCACATAAAATTACAGTGATATTATATATCATGTAATTGTATATAATAATTATTGGAAAAATAATGGTCTAATAATTATCATTCCTCATATAGAATTGGTTTTATAATGATCCTTAAAAATACCAAGATAAATACATACCATCAAACAAGATACAAGTTCCAAAAAAATATTTAACATGATAAAGATGGATATTATCACAATCATAAAAGAATGTGGCGAGGAATTCCATGTAAACATCAATTCATGTACCTCATACCATTTTAAGTCATTAGATTATTCATAAAACTTCTACTGAAATATAAAATTATAATATATATTCTATATCCCATATAAGGAATATCCATTTAAACTTTTATAGGAAAGAATCCTCAACCCATATATAATATTATAAACAAGACTTATTGATTTAATTTTTTCCATAACTCATAGAACATTGTGATTGATTGATCCCACAGTGATTTAAAAAAATTGAGTTATTCATCATAAGGGGTATGTTTAAATTTATTACAAATTTACTCAGTGTAAATGTTCTTGTACACTAAAATTTTATACCATATCCAATGATATAATTAATGAGACCATGGATTTTCATATATGGATATTACATCATTTCTTTATGAAAATTTATAAAATTACACACACATTCCTATAGTGGTAAAGGTAATGTTACATTAGAAACATGTAGACATTATCCACATGTTCATAAGTGAACAACATCATCTCGCAATATAATCTTCACAAGATAATCCATTCCCAATCCTATAATAAATAATTAATTTCCCTATTACCTTGGAGAAAGAATGTTACAACCCAATAATTCAGATAATATTTGGTTTCCTAAAAATGTATGTATTACTATGACATAATCAATATAAATATATAATTATAAATGAAATGTGACCATTTGGTTCTGACCGTTACATGACCATTGGTCAATATGACTATTGGAAGTAATAATAATTATTAATGTTATAAATGTTGTTATAAATATAAATAATAATGGAAAATTAATGTAGAAAGAAGATTCTATGACCTCATCAAGTTGACTTAGGTCATACGAAGCCCATAATTCTGGTCATGGGAAGGAGGTAGTATCAGTAGACATTGATCTGAAGCAAGTCCAAGTAGAGCTTCAATAGTTGATCTTAAACGCAATCGACATTGGGAAAAGTTCAAGTTGACTGAAATCACCACTCGAGAAATGTTGTTTGAGACGCCCCAAAATTTTATCACCTTTTCACACCTTAATCTTAGGTCTAATAAAGGTGTTATAAGGGGTTATGTAACGAGGCCTTAGATACTCTGTGTAATCCATTTGTATAAATTAAATTTTAATTTCTTATTAAGTTAAATTTTTTAATTTTAAAAATTAAAAATAAATATAGGATGAATTTTAATAAGTATTATATTATTGATGAATATAGAAAAAATAGAGAAATTTAATATTTTTTTTATACATTAAATAATTAATAATATGAAATGATTTTTAAAAAATGTACATATACATTTTTGATCAGTATGAAATTTACAGTCTGAAAAGACTAACATAGTTTTTGGTGAATAGTAAATTATGAAGAGTAATATTAAATTTTGAAATAGTAATGTGACCAATGGAATAGTAACCTCATATAAGAAAGTATAAACATAATTTAT
This sequence comes from Viscum album, assembly GCA_963277665.1. Classification (NCBI taxonomy): domain Eukaryota; kingdom Viridiplantae; phylum Streptophyta; class Magnoliopsida; order Santalales; family Viscaceae; genus Viscum; species Viscum album. Next base: position 159,525,881 of record OY728138.1, read on the forward strand.
TCAACTTGGATGGTAATGTGATATAATAGAAAAAGTAAATAATTTTTTCATAAATTATTACTTAAGTATTAGTATTTTTTGGTTAAATTGTGATTTTACATAAATATTAAATAATTTAATATTTGAAATTTATATTCATAAAATTGATTTCATTTTTAAATTTAGAACATCAATATTAGGTAAGGTTTAATTGATGTGATTTTTTTGAAATGTTTTGTTTTTCGGTGAATAGTAAAAAACAGTTTTGTGTTTCATTGTGTTTAATGACATCATTAAGGATGCAATAGTGATATAATTATATTGGTCTACTATTATAAAATAAAATATGTCATGAGGTGTCCCATGTGGATAATACCATATAAAAGACCATTGTTTTTCAAATACCACTAATGATGAGTACATTGGAAATTAATAAAATATTCCCTCATTTGGATATAAATACCAAACCATTCCTTCATTAATTTTACTCCAAATTCCTCATCAATAATTATGTAGTCTTTTTCCCTCCCAAAAATTCCTTATATGGTACCCTCAAGCCGCCATGATCCCAACCTTTGTGTTTTTTAAGATACTCATCTAGGTAAGGGAACCCATCACACTCCTATTTTAGTTGAGACTTCTTTAATGTTATGTATTTCAAATTTAATGATATTATGTTGGGGTATGTTATTATGTATCATTATTTCATTCCATCAATGTAAAAATTATTAGATACCCTTTATTATCTCATAATTTTTTTTTTAATTTTTAAGTGATGTCGTTAGGATGCAAAAATTTTGTAATGGAATTCGCGACATCTCTTTTTTTCAAATTTTATTTTATGTGGTATGTCTTGAAAAATTACATAACATGTTCTTAGATGAATTTTATTCTGTACTTATATTGTATTATGATTATCATATGAATCGGTGACCTCTTTCCCCTCTCCTTTTAATGTTTTTTGAAAAAAATGTTGTATAGTTGTTATCCTGTAGAATTTTCATCTCAAAATATCTCTCTTTTTCTCATGTAATTATCATATTTTATTAATTTCAATACCCATATATATCTTATTTATAGTGGTAATCATAAATAAATAAAAATTATATATATTTTATTCTGTAATTTAAATACATAAAACCCACATTCCTATTCCATGGGATATAAATGACATAACGAACATTATTTATGAACTTTTTAAGATGTCGCAATTTTGATTTCAATCCCATTTCTATAATTCTATTTAGGTTATTAATGAAATGTTTTATTATGATCTATGCGACTCAAATTAAAATAATGAAACATTTAGGGTGTCCCCTAATATAGATCCAATGCATTGGGTAATGAAATTAATCTCTAGAGATGACAATTATTATAATACCTTGGTGAATAAAAATGGAAATTTTTATGAATATTGAGAGATGGGAGAACATATCTCTCTAAAAATCATCAAAGAATTTTGATTCATGGTCTAATTATTTTATCATTGTTCCAATTTCCACCTACTTTCTCACTCTTGGAAGATTTGAATCCCACCACTTCCAGGAGAAGTAGAACTCTAATGAACAAGATCTTGAAAATATGAAAAACAAAGCATCCCTTTCAGAAGATATCATTTTTTTCACATTGGTTGGAAGTACAAGAGGGATATACTTCCTCAATGCTCTTAAAGATATTGATCTATCCAAAAATACAATTAAAAAGCTTCCATTATGCATGAAATTGGATGATGGACGTTTCTTAGTATAGGCTAATCCGAAGGCCCTACAAGAGAGTATGAAAATGTGTATGTTTAAGGGAATGTTTTGCACTTCAGAAAGTAAGGGTGATCAACCTTTTATTTACTCTGATCATAAATTAAAATAACTCAATTTTTGGGCTTCGCCGATTGGAAACTAATTCGAATTGGATAAGGTTATTTTAATATTTCATTGAACTAATAGGTGGAAGTAAATATTTTCTGGAAATTACGAAAGGTTCATCTTAAACCCGGTCTCCTTTGATTCTCATAATGGGAATGAATGTTTAATCCTAATACTCATAAGAAAAAAATTGAGAATATATGGATTCGGTTTCATGGTTTAACTGGTTTTTCTAGAACACTAAGATTCAGAATGACATAGTATCATGTGTAGGTGCCCCGTTTATGATTGATAAATGTAAAATTAATATATAATTAGGATTTTTTTTCTAGGTTCATGGGGGAAATAAACCTAGAATCTAAACTCCATCTTGCTATTACATTTAATGAAAACTATTATAAAATAAACGTTAAAATTTGAATATGTACGAAAACCACCATTTTGTGAACTATTCATTATAGTTGGCATTCCACCCTGAACTTTATGGTGGTGAAAAGAAATGTTGTCCACCCAAAAGATAATAACTAGAATGAGGTTCAAAACAAAATAGCAACGAATATTTTTATAGACAACCCAGAACCCCTTATGAAGAGAAATGGAATTACGTAATGAAACTAGTTCACCCAAACCATTTAGATGATAGCTCCGGTAATACATGGGATTAATTGGTTGAAATTTAAGAGAATGAAATAGAAGAGCATGATGTTTTACAAGACATTAAAAAAATGGTTATGAAGATCATTGAAATGTATGAACACTTAATGGAGGAGCCTCATAAAATCCAAATTTGTAATCCTAATCATAAATCATTTCGTGTCACATACTCCACTATGACACACAATATTATGTTTGAACCTTGCCTATCTTCAAATATGGATATGGAACAGGTTGTGGTACATAGTTCTCTAGATTTCTCTGGAATGGTCAGGTCACAGTAGGTACTAACCATTTTTATAAATGAAGGTTTTATCTCCAATGTTAATGAATTTAGTAAAGGTGATAAGGGTTGAAAGACATGCTCAGTCATCTTTCTGATCATCTTGTACGTGTATTGGCTCTCAACAGGTGACTTCCATTGAACCTAGAACTATGAAAAATGTCACAAATCACAACAATGAGTCTATTAAAGGTAATAACACACTCAATTTATCTTCAGACATGGCTAGGTATGACCAAATTTCACAGCCTACAATTATTGAAGACAATGCAGACAAACTGGGGGGTAGTTCGAGAATGATTTCCACCTCCTCAGCTAGTAATGGTAAGGATACAAATACAATTAGAAATGAAAATAAACAATGGTAAGATGGATGAAAATTATATTCAACCATCTTTCCATTCATCCATGTTAATTATTAAGTATTTTGTGCCTATGGAGTCTGTGGTACTATAGAATTCCAAGCAGGAACACACTAGAGGAAAAAACATAGGTACACATATTATTCATAATGATAAATTGTACACCAAAATAGGTAAGTAATCTATTTATGTCAATGATTTACCATTTAATGTTTTTATTGTTAATGATGCCTTAAATATGGGTACTAGTCATAGAATACATAGTAGTACTATAACCACATTTGACAATAATGTTATGCATGATATCTCTAAATAAAAATTATTTACATGGCCCACTTCTATCCTTATGTCATATTCTAAATGAAATTAGGAGAATAACTCAAGACCAAATACATATAATAATCCCATAATATCATCTAGACAAAAGTGATTATATGGTAAAAAATAGGGGAGTACTAACTCCAAATGTGTGGATAAATGAAGGTATTATTATTGAACATTTAGGGAATTTCTAACCCTAGAACCTTCAATGTTTTAAAAAGAATTCATAGTATTCAACATCCTTTTACTTTTTTCCATTTCTGAAACTAAGATTAACTTTTCAAAAAATTTACTACATTTCCATCATTTTGGTTACTCTTTCACAGGAAAAAACCATAATTAATCCAACAGTAAAACTCTATGTATATTATCTCTATTGTATTGGAACAACATTACCATATTTCACATATTTGAAGAACTTTTCACCTGTGATTTCATGGTAGAGAACAAACATATTTTATATTCTTTTATATATGAAAAGTAGAGGTATCAATATAGGTGTCCTCTGTGGACTGACCTCTGTATCACAGGTTCAAACATACATCACCCCAGGTCTGTCATCAGAGATTTCAATTCTATTTTTACTACATTTGAGAGACTAGGTTTATCACACTCTATTATATCTATGAGATAATTTAAGGATGATATTGAGAGCATCCTATTTATTTAAATCACTCTCAATAGTTCCAAATATACATGATACAGAAGGCATTATGATTGAGTGGTCGCTATAAAACTCTTTAGTGATTTTGTTACTGGTCAATATATAGTTAAATGGATCACTATTTCCAGAATCACACTCCACAAAAAGAAATCTGAAAACCATCCTATTATGTTCAATATATCTTACAAAACCTTGAAACTCCCTCCACCCTTTAGATTCAAAAAATCATTGTCCATGGAAATGAAATGTAGTTATCTAGTTATAAGTTATTGGTCTTATATGATTCAATCCAACGATGCGTTTACATGTACTAAAAAATATAAACTTCTCAAAAAAATCGTAAATGTTGGTGCTGTGTAAAATCTAAACAAATTGACAATGGAATATTGCTTCTTGAGAATTAACTCCACCAACTCCAAAATAACAATGCCAAATCTGGATTTTCATCAATTTTGATCCATGAGACTAACATGTTGGTAAAACTCCACTCTCTCCATACCTTTTAGAATAATAAGAATAATCACACATTCTAAATCAAATGGTTAACAAATGGTTATTGAAATATTAAATATTATAATTCACATAAAAAAATAAAAAGGCATGAAGACCTTTAACCTCCCTAAAATATGGGGAAAACCTTCTGGATAAGGATGATGATATTTCTAATCACACTGTTTGCAATTCTGAATCTATATTTAATGGAATCATCATAAATAAGGATCATCTTCAGGATATTATCCCCACAGTTTTCAACAGGGAGGATAACATTTTTCTCATAACCATTCCTCTTGATCAGGATATTAAAAGCACATCCTTTTTGTTAAATATTTATAGCTCCTCGGGGCATGATGGTTTTAATGATGGATTCTTCCAAAAATATAGGGATTTCATTCGTCATGAATTTTGAAAACTAGAGAAATAATTATTTTCTGGTGGTGTTCCTACACATGGGTTGAATGCACAATTCTTAACTTTGATTCCCGTTGTTGAAAATGCCTCCGAGATTCACCTATTTTGGCCCATAACCCTTATCAAAACCCATTATAAAAACATCACCAAATTTATTTCCAACAGACTTTCTAATATTAGTGATAAAATCATATATTGGAATCAATTCATTTTCTTCAAGGGATTATCCAATCATAAATACATTTTTCTTTTCTCAAAATCCTATAACACCTTAGAAAACCAAACTATCGATGTTAATATAGCAATTAAAATTGACATCACGAAATTTTTCGATACTATGGACCAGAACATTATATTTAAAGTGCATCAAGGTTTTGGGTTCAATAACTCCTTCATAACAAAAATTAAAACATTATATAATCAGCCTACATTTCTATCTTAATAAATTACTCTCATAGAGGATATTTAAAATGCACTAAAAATTTCAGATAGGGTGATCCCCTCATTATCTTTTTTTTCTATTGCAGAATATTACTTATGTGCTATTCTCACTCTCTTAGTGGAACAAAATAAAATTAATCCCATATATGCTTCAAGGAATGTTACGTCCCCACACATTTTTATATGTGGATAAAATTATTCTATTCATACATGGAGACAAAAGAAACCACATAATTCTCAAAAATTATCATTCCTAGTATGAGGAGGCCACGGGTCAGGTCATCAGCTAAAACTATCCTCAGACTTCTATGGAATAAAATTTCCAACTAATAAACAAATAGTATTATCAATGATTTAGGTTAAAATGAAGGATCATTTACTTTTATATAACATACAGTCCCCATATTTATGGTAAGTACAAATCAAGCTATTTTAATAATATTTTTGATCAAATCGTTAATCAACTCTCCTCTTGGAAGGAGAAGACTATTTCTATAGTGGGGAGAATCTGCCTTTTGAAGTCGGTTTTTATTCCAAAATGGTATACTCTATGCTGGTTTATAAATTGAATGTTTCTTTTTTAAATGAATATATACATTAAATATAGTGGTTGGTCTAGTACTACCTTGGATTGGATGATTGTGATTGTTCCTTGGTCTAATTGTTGCAAACCTATAGAGAACGGGGGTCTTGGAATTAAATATTGGATCCTCCTTAATGAAGTGCTTCGACCCAGAATTACTTGGAAATTGATTCAAAATGATGATCCTGCCATTTCCTTCATCAAAAATAGGTTCCCTAATAAGGTGAAAAATGAAAACATGAATTTTCTAAACTCCACCATCTTGCCTTCCATTATTAAATCATATGCCAACATTATGAATAATTATAGATGGAAGGTCTCCGAGGACTCCACCATGAAACTTTTGTTAGAAAATGGACTCATTCTCCTCCAACAACATTACTCCTCGACCAAACCCCTAAAAATATAAATATGAAAATATGATATGTAATTAATTCATAGAATGATAGGATCCTTGAGAATTTCATTCATGTGATTACCAACTAAACATTCTAAAACATGGATGATTTTCATATATTATATCCTGATCATAATGGATTCCTTGATTCAATGAATTTTAAAATCATCACATTCATAATGATGGAAACAACCTTAGTTAGATCAAAATTCTTAACAATCCAGGGATAAAACCTTCAGGACATACTATCATTTGGCATGTCTCATACGACAAGATCGTAAATGATTCATGTTTACAATAATTTTGGATTAACATTTGTTCCAAATTTTTCCTTTGTAAACAACAAAGAGAGGATAATAATCATTAATTATTTTCATGTTCCACCACTATTGATTTGTGGAATTATATTTTTTACACAATGATTGCATATCGTCGATTATTGACTCTATCAATGCTCAACTAATGCATTGTGTGGATATGGATACCTATCAACAATTCAAAAATATTTTCTTTACTATCGTCACAGAGATTTTTCATGTGATCTGGTATGATAAAAATGAAATGTTCCACAATAATTTCTCACAAGACAACAATATACGTCAGATGAATATTCTCAAAACTATTCATGAAGTTTCCTTGATTTAGATGGGGAATTACAACAACATAGTGAAGGATTTCATGATTCTAAGAAGGCTTTAGTTTGATGGTATTTTTCACCAACCGAGGCACATGTATGATTTTTTGGAAACCCCCACCTACTGGTTGGATCAATGTTAATGTTGAATAATCTTCTAGTGGAAATCTGTGACCTTTGGAATGTGGATTCATCTTCAAGAATCATCTTGGTCAGATCCTCATGTGTCTTTTTAGAGTTTTGGTACCACCTCATCTTTGGAAACAAAAATGATGAGTAGTATTCATGTTCTATCCATGGCCAAACATCAAGGATGGAAAATATAGGGTTTTAGAGTGACTTGACTACCATTTTCCAATAAATTTGGAATGGGGTGTTTTATATGGCCTTGTCAATTACTTCCTGAGGGATGCAGTGTCTGTGTTCACTCAAATATATCTATCATATTACCAATCATACCTACTGTGAAGTGAATTCCATTGCAAACGGGCCTGAAAATAAATGTTTATGTTAGGGAATTACATGGATGGAGGATCTCCCCGATGAATTATCCCCCCTTAATGTGAATGGTTTTAATTTTATATCCTATTTTAGGCTCATGTAAACTAGACTTTTAATTATTATAATGTTTTGGTATTTTAACCAAAGCAACACATTCTAAAAACTGTGGTTATTTTTATGACACCATGAGGCTGGATCATGTTGATATGGTTATGAAATTCTAAGTTAAAATTTTTTAGCCACATTTTAATCTTATTATTAATGTTAGAATTCGAATATGTATCTTTATAATTCCTTTATTACATTCCCCTTATTCTTATTGATATCTCTCAAGTTCAAATTTTAACTATTTAACTTTTTTTTCATATTGGGCCTTCTTCTCGGACATAAATTTAATGTATTTCTCTTGGTTATGAGAATCATTAATTTTATTTAGGTTGAACTATTAATGATTCCATTCATGAGGTTTAAAATAATTTATAATGTTTTCATGTATTGTGTTCCTTTTTTCTAATACAACATACTCTATAGATGCTCTATTTGTAAATTTCAATTAAAAATTAAGCAATAAACATAAAGGATTCTATAGTAGGTATCAAAGGATAGTTTCATTGTTTTTGGAAATTAGGATATGAAAACACGAGCAAGAACACCGAAGAAATGTTTAAATAATGTAAAAATTTTTGGTATTTTGATGAAATATTATGTGAGTTGTTTTTTGGGAAATAAATCAATGAATGGATATGAACATCTGTATGTGGCTCTAAAACATATGTATTTAGTGGTAACGACATAAAAAACCAACTTGAGCCAAACTCAAATGGGAGTGGTGCTTAAAAATGGGCCTTTTTCACTCTTGGTTGGACACTACCGAGTGATATTTTTGGTTAATCACATTATTTTTATGAATCATTATACAATATTTATAGATAAATGTAATTATTGTTAAGGAATAATAAGTACAAACATAACGTTTTAGGACATCAAAATACTTTAGAGTCAAAAGACTATTAAATGAAATAAGATTCTCTATCAGGATTAATTCATTTAGAAAATGGTTGGAAATATGAAGAACCATGAAACTGTTGACCAAAATGGAACATGCCTTGAATAAACTCTAACAAAATCATTAATGGAAGAATTCCTAAGAATAATGAACCAAATAACTCATGTAATGAGAAATATCATGAATCATACTGGGAGACCAGTTTCACCACAAAGGTAATAATTTTATGTTGACTCATTTACGCTTCAACGACCACCAACCATGAATGTAAAGACCCATAATTTCCATGTAAATTTTTTATTTTTAATTAAATGAGGAGTTTACTATTCCGAGAAAATTGACGGCGTGCGATTCCGAGGACCGGATATCCCGGAACGAATTTCTGAAGTTTTTTTCGGGTACGTTTACTAAACGTACGAGCGGGTTTTTATAACTTTTGAACCCGGTTCTCGAAAATTGAAATTCTAGGGCACCACTGAACTCTAAGCACCAGTATTCGGTTAAGGAGACTTTCACCATGATGACAGTGGGACGATAATGAATGTTAGTTTTTGGGATTTTTGTGGAAAATAATTAAATAGAATGATCTCCACATTATTTTATTTTCAGCTTCCTTGTGGATATTTTAGGTGGGGTCCATCAGAGCTAATCCTCCACATGGATGTTGGAAGTGGGACCACCACACCATAACCTCCCATGAGAGGTTATGGTGGTGGGGACCACCCGAACCATAACCCCCCATTAGTGGATATGGTGGTGGGGACCACTCGAGTTTTTAAACCCTCCTTGAAACCTCCCATTAATTTGGAGAAACCTCTCAAGTCCCTATTAAATGTTGGGGGAGAGCCTCTTGGTATCTTCCCAATAATTATAGCCAATGCACCTATTAAATTTCACCATCATAATTTAATTAGCTTGCTCCTTTAAAATTTAATGAATCGAGTCGTTGGAATTTAGGAAGGTTCCTATTAAATGAACCGTCATAAATTACAATGCTCGTTACCTACCTCACTCACTCTCCTATATATAGGAAGCATGGTAGGAGGTTTTGGGATGGAATCACCATGCGACGAAGCACTGGTAATGTGACACGACACCCAACACTTGGAGGATTACGCTTCCTCCACGAAGAACACATTCTTCCAATGAAGAACGTCGGCGAGTAGATACATCGACTTCCTTCCTCAGAACCAACTCCGAAGTAGGACGTCATTGAATATCATGAGTCATTTCACAAACCGATCATTAGGGAAAATTCCAGCGACACTGACGTCCTTATTTTCCCAACAATCCATCTTATTCCCCCTGCCAACGTCGTCAAACATCGAACAAAGGTAGGAGGTTTAATTGCATGTTAATTCGTTCATTGATTTTTCTTTTTAAGATTTGAAAATATTCATTACTGAGGCTATATAATTGGATGTGAATCGTACTCTTTTCATGATGGACCGATTGCTATCATCCTTAACGCAGAGGGTGCGGGCCAAAATAACATGGCCCTAATCCCTCGGTCGATCTCTCTTTAATGTTATTCAAAATGGCAGTGAAACGATGAGGAGACATAGGCGATATGTGATGACCGCACTACATGTGACCTCCACCACCCTCACCACCCTCACGGCACCTTGGTTGAAGTGACTCCCATACGCTCGCCGACCTCCAGGCTCCCAGCTGCCGCCAGCCTCCTGTGAGCCTGTCGGCCCACCGGCTGCCCGCCGGCCTTCTGGCTCCCAACCGCTGCCGGCCACCAGTGCACCCATGGACCTCCAGGTCACCCGCCAGCATCCCGCCTCTCACCTGTCTGTTGGCCTCCCGGATGTATCCCAGCCACCTGGACACCCACCGGCCGACCGGCCACTCCCCGGCCTCCCGGGCCGAGCTGTCCGAGCCGCGCCCCTTGCAGCGTTGGCTGATCCGGCCTCGCCCATCTGGGCCACACCCCCGATCCACGCCCCACGTGCTCCTGGCCAAGCTGGCCTTCTGCGAGCCTCATGGTGCCTCCGTGCCGAACCACCCTTACCCCGATGCACGATCAATCCATGCCTTGGCGACCAGTCTTCATCCTCACACAACTTCCGGCCTTCATGGCTGGCTGGGCTTGGCTGAGCGGGCTGGGACAGACCCAACGGGTCAGGCCGAGTCGACTCAGACCAGGTGAGCCTAGACGAGGTCTGGTTGGGTCAGTCTGACCGAGGTTGACTGGACCTGGGCCCACATTGACCCATTTACGCTCCATCGACCATATCTTTGGAAACAGAAGTCTAATTGACGAACCGTCAACGGCACTGGATGTCTTGGAGCATGACAGTCCTTTGTAGTATACTCCATTGGAGTTTGGAGTATAGTTGAGATACGGTCAGGTTGGATTGTGTAAGAATCCAACCGGGACCCCGGGACTAAAAGCCTAATAACTCTCACACTATACATCCAATTGATGCGCCCTCTATTCTGTTGAGACCCCTAAAACGAGGTAGAACTTCGGGATATTTATTTATGGGAATTCGTGGACATTGATGTATTGAAACATGGTTTAAGGAGTGGACCCCCCTGGAATCTAGAGTGTTTGTGTGAAAACCCTATGGTTGACTGCTCTCTAACTACTGTTCCTGGATCATGTGTGGGTTCGATAGCTCTGACTACTTTTCCGGGATCCTGTGTGGGTTAGACAGATTTGACTACTGTTCTTAGATCCTGTGTGGGTTCGACATCTTTGACTAATGTTTCGAGATCCTGTGTGGGTTCAACAGTTCTGACTTGTATTCTTGGATCCTGTGTGGGTTCGATAGCTCTGACTACTATTCCTAGATCCTATGTGGGTTCGATAGCTCTGACTACTAATCATGGATCCTGTGTGGGTTTGACAACTCTGATTTCTATACCAGGATCCTACATGGGTTCAACAGAATAGATGATTTAGTGGCTATATATAATCATCTCTAACTCTCTGAAAATATTATATACATGTGTGACCTGAATAATTAACATTTGTTTTTACGTCATGATTGAGATGGATTATGTGATATCATTGAGATATGTGTCGACATATACGTATGTGTGGTTAACTATTGATTTAACACCTTGCGGTTTATCCTTGTTGGATTTTGTGAGATCTTGAGGGTCTCCTGGTCTTTACGGAGTATCGTTATACTCACCCATGCATGGGATATGCCCGCACCTTGTTGGATTGGATGCAGACGACAGATAGTGCTGACTGAGGCTAAGTGTAGCAGGACTAGACGATGCCTAGAGGTGGACCACACGACGTGACGGTACACAAAGGGGACAAGAATATGTGGGGTGATGTGGAGGCTATTTTTACCTACCATTTAGGTAGGATTTCCCGGTGGATGATCCATGAGAATTTTTCCCTTTTTCTAGTACTTGTACTTTCAATTTCTGGTACTTTATAGTTGGGCTTCTATTTCCTTCCACTTTTACTTTTCAGCACTCTTTTTTTTTCAATGTTACTTACTGTTTTTCTTCCAGAATGTACACTATTATTTGCGTTTTCTAGTTATAAATGCAATACCATCCCAGTTTTAGGGATTTACGCCTTTGGTGCTGGTGGCCAGCCCCTGGCATATGGAAGCCTGGCTTGGGGTAGTCACGGCACGAGCCCCAGATTAATCTTATAATAAAAAAGTTCTATAATATTTAAATTTAACAGGGGAGATGGGATATATATATATGTTCTATAAGATTTGATTATATTTCCTTTGTATAATTTCTATGTTTATAGTAATGTGATACTATCATAATGCATTTTTTCAATGACTAATATTTCATTCCCCATCGTAATAATAAAATTTAATTGCAAGGAAATAATAAAGAATAATAGGAATAATTGAATTTAGTATTATTGTTTGTTTTCATGAAGTGTTGATCAAAAATGGATTTGAGAATCAATATGAATTTTTATTTTTTTCTTATTACATTATTTGATATGATATTTTTCAGTATGGTATTAAAATAGTTAATATTGTTTTGGTGGGGTTGGGTGTGGTAGTATGTAATTGTTATGGATTTTATCAACAGGTAACAGGGAGTTCCAAGGATCGAATAACAACTGGGAAGTGGGGGTTGAATCAGTTGCTTAACTATTTATAAGATTCAAAACTCTAAGAAACATAACCCTTGCTACCTGTTAAGATTTATTTCCTTATCAACCTTTAGCAAGAAACATCGGCATGCATGAAAGGTAAATCACGAATGTCATACAAGATTTACAAGGTTCAACCTCAATGAGAGAACCTACGTCTTTGTCCATAGCCACTCCCGTGGGTCTATGGAAATCCACTATAATGAAGAAATGAATACAGCGTATGCCAACTCCCATTGGACACCTTCTATCTCCTGATAGGAAAGCTTATACTGACTCCCATATGTTTACAATGTTTCCATAATGAAAAAAATGAGCCACACACAAGAATAAGAACATTGTTAAGCTTCCCCACAAAAGCTCACTCTGAATCTTCAATCTGATTTCATGAATCTGATTTTCTGAAATCAGTCTTATTAGTAAGATAAGATGATTTTGCACAAGTGCTCACTACGAATCTTCAATCCAATTTCATGAATATGATTTTCTAAAATCGGTCTTCTCAGCGAGATAAGATGATCCTGCACAAGTGCTCACTCTGAATCTTCAATCTGATATCATGAATCAATTTTTCTGAAACCGATCTTCTCAGCAAGATAAGATAATTCTGATCTCTTCTTCCCAAATAATCAAGGAAACTTCTTCAAGCTGGTAGAAAAATTTCACATATAATTCTCCAGCGCTACGCTTTTTCCGCGTTTGTTAAATTTGAAAATGGGGGAATGATCTGAGCACATATTTATTGGAAACTAAGAAAACAAAGGAGGGATTCTTGAAAATATTTCTTGCTTTCTAAAATCTAAAAAACTCCACAAATCTATCGCATTTAATCTTCAATCTTTGACTTCTTCAAATATCCTTAAATTTATCCAAGATTTATACAAAGTTGAAATTCGGGTTTTCTTGAACACATCATATATTCCTCAGAATGATAAGGAATGATCGTTGATTACGAATTTCATGGTTAAAGAAGTAAACTCCGACATTCTGGATCAGGAAGTAGACTCTTAATTTCTAGTTCAATAGGTAGACTCTGAATTTCTGGTTTAGGAGGTAGACTCCGAATTTCTGGTTCATGAAGTAGACTATGAATTTCTGGCACAGGAAGTAGACTCCAAGTTTCTGGTTCAGGAATTAGACTATAAATTTCTTCCTCAGGAATTAGCCTCATAATTTCTAGCTCATGAAGTAGACTCTGAATTTCTGGTTCATGAGGTAGACTCTGAATTTCTGGATCAGGACGTAGACCCTGAATTTGTAGCTCAAGAAGTTGACTCTGAATTTCTAGCTCAGGATGTAGACTCCGATTTTCTAGTTCAATATGTAGACTTAGAATTTCTGGCTCAAGAAGTAGACTCGGAATTTCTTGCTCCAGAAGTAGACTCCAAATTTCTGTTTCAGGAGGTAGACTCTGGATTTCTGGCTCACAATGTAGACTCTGAATTTCTGGTTCATGAGGTAAAATCAGAATTTCTAGCTCAGGAAGTAGACTCCAAATTTATAGCTCATGAAGTAGACTCCAAACTTCTGGTTCAGAAGGTAGACTCTGATTTTTTGTCTTAAGAAGTAGACTTCAAATTTCTTTCTCAAGAAGCAGATTCTGGAAGAACTAGTTCTGGAAAACTGGTTCAGGAAAAATGGTTCCGAATTTTATCATAATTTTTCTTATTGAAGAAAACCAATACACTTCACCATTTCATCAAATACATTTATCATGAATCTTTTCATGATTTGTGAGAACTTTATGATCAGCTGAGCATCATCTGATTATGTTTAGAATGTTTGAGACAATTTCTTAACTACAAACTTGTTATTTTTCAACATAATCTTCTTTAAGGAAATCTTTAGCAACTAGCAACTTTGACATTCTGTAACTCAAAATCATTCTTCAAAAAAAATTATTAGTTGTCAAAAAATACAAAACATTGTAAAAAAAACACCAGAACGGTTCTTCAATCTCCCACTTTGGATTTGTTGAAAACCATTGTTAACATGTTTTCACCTCTCAAAAAATTTACATCTCATGTTCTTTAATTTTACCAAAACATAGCCTTTCTCAAAAAGAGTGTCCTGAAACCACACTACTAGATAAAGTAATTTCTTTGAAGGAGATCCATCCCTCGGTGACAAGACAATTTTCTAGCCATGTCAAGATAAACTTCACCTTACTCAAAATACACCTCAACATTTATCTTTTTCTTTCTCACTTTTCTTTTCCTCTCTCATTTATCATTCTCTCTCCCCCATTATATGATAACCACATCTTTAGATTCGTAAAAGAAAACTTACTCTCCCCCTTTGTAAACATAATCCAAAGCAAGGTGGGGGTGACTTCCTTATGATTTTTATGAAGTCTTGGGAGGAGGCTAAACATGGAGTTGCTGCCTTAGTTCTACAAACCTTTCCTTTGACATTTCTTTTCTGAAAATATCAGCAATCTAATACATTGTTGAAATATATTCAATCAAGACTTCTCCACCAGCATATTTCTCTTTTAACAATTCATACTTTATATTAATATCCTTTGATCATGAATGTTGAACATGATTCTTGGAAATATCAAAGGATCTTTGATTATCACATAGTATTTTCAATGGTTTTGAAATTTTCACATTCAATTATTCTAGCTGAACTTTCATCCACATCATTTTAGTACAAGCCTGAGTAGCTGCAACATATTCGGATTCAGCAGTACTTAATGTTACTGAACATTGTTTCTTTCTCTTCCAACATTCACAGCATTAACTTAAGAAAAATGATCCTCCTGATTTGGATTTTTTATCATTACAATCACAAGCACAATCAGCATGAGTATAACCATGAAACCTCATCTCATTGTTCCTCTTTTATAACACCCAATGTGAATTTGTTCCTTTAACATATCTCAGAATCCTCTTAACTGCCAACAAATGTGATTCTTTTGGATTACTTTGATATCGGGAACAGAGAGTCCCAACATAAGAAATATCAGGCCTTGAGGCTGTAAGATATAGAAGACTTCCTATTAACTTTATATTGTTGTTCTGATTCACATTGTTCCCTGACTCATCTTTTCTCAACATTGTGCTCACTGAGATAGGGGTTGAAACTTATTTTTATTCTTCCATCCCAAACATCTTTAATAGTTCCTTGGAATAATTTTCTTGGGATAAGAAAATGTATTTTTCTTATAGTTGAACTTGTCAGAAAAGGACGAAAGTTAATTATCAAAACAATGACATTTCAAAAAATTTCTTCATTTCTTTAGAAAACTCTTCATAAACCTTTACTTCATCTCTAAAAAAAAATATATCATCCACATAGATGATTACAATTAATGTTTTGGAATCAACATCTTTAATATACACGTTTCTATCAACCATTCCTTTATAAAAGTTAATCTTTCTCAATGAATTTTCAAGCTTTGAATACCATGCTCGTAGAGCTTGTTTCAGCCCATTGAAGGGTTTATTTAATTTATAAACTTTTTTTCATACTCATCAAGTAAAAAACCACAAGGTTGTTCAATGTAAACTTCTTCCTCAATCTCACCATTTAAGAATGCTGACTTTACATCCATTTGATAAACCATGTAATTCTGATGAGCATCCACAAAAACAAACATTCGAATAGTTTCCAACCTTGAAACATGGGCAAAAGTTTCATCAAAATCCACACCTTCCACTTGTGAATATCCTTTACAAACAAGCCTTTCATTGTTTCTTATAAATTCTCCATGCTCATTAAATTTTTTTTTTGTAATACCACTTGCTTCCAATAACATTATTATTGGCTGGCCTTGTAAAAAGTTCCCATGTTTTATTCTTCTCAATCAGATCCAGTTCTTCGTTCATAGCATCCACCCATTCTTTTTGTTGAACAGCTTCTGAAACTAATTCTGGTTCAACTTTTGAGATAAGGGAAGTCTGATATTCTAATCATAATGTTCTTCATGTCTGATCTGGAGCCTTCTGATCCCCAATAATATTTTTGAATTCAATATGATTTTATATGGTAGGAAAACTCAAATTTCTTTTCCAAGCATCACTTTCTTCTCCATGTGACTTATATGAGTCACTTCCACTATTGTGGGAATTCTCTGATTTATCATCCTTAGTATTCTTCACAAATGTTGTGAAGGAACATGGATTTTCATTTACCTTTATATCATATGAGTCCACCAAGTTCTATAACCGTTTGTTTCAGCATATTTAACTTCTTCCATTTGGTGAATAACCCATAAATATTCCTTCTTCAGCTTTCTCTTCAAACTTTCCTATGTCTAGATTTTTGATTTTTCACAAGCATGGACATCCAAAAACGTTGATGTAATAAAAAAAGGTTTTTTTATACCACATCTCATAAGGAGTCATTTTGGTTTCCAATCATAAAAAGAATCTATGTTGAACATGCATAGTAGTGCCAATAGGTTCCCATCGACTGAAATTTGAATGTTTTTATTCTGATAACATACATCTTCCCATTTCCACCAAGGTTTTATTTTTGCTTTATGCTACTCCATTTTGTTGTGGAGTATAAGGAGCACTATATAGATGTTTGGTACCATGCTTCCTAAGATACATTTCAAAAGCATTACATGTGAATTCGGTACCATTTTTTGTGTTCAAATTGTTTATGGAAGCTCCCAATTCGTTCTCAACATCTCTTCTGATGAATTTAAACATTTAAATAGCCTTGGACAAATGATTCATGAACATGATTTTTTTCATCCTTGTGAAATCATCAATAAAAGTGATAAAGTATAAATCTCCATTTGTTGATTGATGTCTCATCGGCCCACACTGATCGGAATGAATAAGCTCAAGATGTTTGTATGATTAAATCTCAACTCTTTTATGACTTTTGATAGTCATATTTCTTTTCTGGAAAGTAATAAAAACATATTGATCTCTTCTTTTCAGTTCTAGAAAATTTCGACCAACATCAACTTTAGAATGCTTACCCACGTTTTTCTGCCCAAGGTGGCCATGTCTTCAGTGCCACAACATGTTTTCATCTTCAGCACTCAAATAGAAAGATTTATTGGATTCCCCAATTTGATAGAGATTCCCACTGGTTCATTCTCCTTTTGTAATCATTTTTCCATTTTTTACACTTTTAATGATAAAAGAATTCTTTCTGAAGATAACTTCTTTTCCATCATCACTAAGTTGACTTACACTGAGAAGGTTCTGTTTTAGTCCATCAACAAGCAAAACATCCTTAGACTTCAGTTTCTCTGCTTCAAACTTTTCCATTCTGATTCAATTAATTTTTAAGGAACTATCATTGGAAAAAGTAACTGCTCCTCCATCATTACTTTCAACATGATCAAACATTTTTATATCACCTGTCATGTGTGAAGAACAAACACTATCAAGTATCCATGGTTGGTTCCTCTTACTTGCTTTCAAAGCTATCTCAACAATAAAATATCTTTCATCAACCTCCATATATTTAGCTTTCTTTTTTTCTTATCATAAGAAACATGTTCTAGAAGAAGTGTCATACATCATTCGGCATGATGACCAGACTGATCACATCTTCCACAAACTTCTTCCAAACTTAATAATTGATTATTTGTTGGAATTTTTCCATCATCTTGAGAATTCACCTTTTCAACTTTCTGTGAGTACGGAAAGTTACTCATTCTTCCACTTTGCTCAAACCTTATTCCATGTAGAGATAAATTGTGCCAACAATTATAAGATTTATGCCCATATATTCCGCATCACCAGGAATAGACCTCAAATCTTGGTTTTCTATTCAATAATGATCTCTCTCTATAAAAACTTTGTTGAGGTTGATAACTTCTTTCAACTCTAGAAAACTCAGCATGTAGGCCGTCATATCTTTTGAGTGAGTTTTCCACTTTTGTAGGAATGATAGGTTTATCACATCCGTTCTACACCCATGCTTTGCTGGTACTTTTTCTATAACCATAAATTTTAGAAGAATGAGATACATCATTATTTTTGGTAAGAGAATATTTCACATGACTCTCATAATGAGCCATCACAACATTATTAGAGGTCTCAGCTTTTAATTCTGTAGCTTTTTTGATGTTTTCATTCATCTTCCTTAGGGTATTTTCGTACCCAATGAGTTTCTATTGCACCTTGCTTTCTTCTTCTTCCTTAGATTCCAGCTTCTTTCTAAGATCTTCAATCATCTTTCCATGTTCAGTAATTCTATGTTTGTAACATAAAATTTCTTGAATGTATTCTTCTTCCATCTTGGTGACCTCTTTACTTCCATCCTGAACTTCTTCATAATTATTCTTCATCACAATAATTTCGTTATTGAGAAATTTTTTTTTCTCAAGACATGAATGAAGCTCGAATCATAGCTAATATTCTCTATAAGATTCTTCACCACCTGCTTCACTCTCTGAGAAAACATTTGTTTCTCACCTTTTGCAATGAATGTTCTGAATCTTTCATTACTTTCATCTTCCAAAGAATCATTGTTAGATGATTCAGATTCAACTTTATTTCTCAATATACTTATTCTCTTTCTAGAAAACATCTTCTTGAAATTTTTATAAGTCATATCTTCTTTTTCATTCTTGTTTTACATCTTCCATCAAGGATTATCATCAGATACATCGTGATATTCTCCAACATTATTCATAGGGAAATTCATAGCAAAGTTTCTAATTCCGCCACAATCAAAACATTTGAGAGGAACATTCCCTATATTCATTCCTTTTTCTCTTCGATAGTTATTGGATATGTGAGAAATGATTTTTTTTTCATTCAACTCTTCATCTTCTTTATCATTAGACTCACAAGGATATACTTTATCATCATCTTGGATTTTCATCTTTCTCATAGCTTCAAAATCCATTTTATCTTTTATCTTCTTCTTAAAGATTGGATCTTTCCTCATTTCATAAGCAACAAGA
This sequence comes from Viscum album, assembly GCA_963277665.1. Lineage (NCBI taxonomy): Eukaryota > Viridiplantae > Streptophyta > Magnoliopsida > Santalales > Viscaceae > Viscum > Viscum album. The sequence continues at coordinate 159,545,462 of OY728138.1, forward strand.
ATGTTGTGCAGTTCATCAACAGATAAATCATCCTTATCTTCTAAAGCTGAAATTTTAGAATCAAACCTCTCTATAAAGTTTCTCATAATTTTCTTCTAAATTGTATAATCTTCCATGTCTTCTCTGAATCCTCGGATGTTGCAAACAATTTCAATAACTCTAGTGAATTATTCATCAATTGTTTCATCATCTCTCATCCTGATGTCTTCAAACTTACTATGCCAGATTTGTAGCTTGGCCTCCTTGACTTTTGTATTTCCTTCGAATACACTTTCCAGCTTATCCCACATTCTTTTTGATATTGTGAGACACATGACCTTCTGATAAACATTTTATTTTAAGGACATAATAATAGAATTTCTATCATTTCCATCAACTTCTATGTTTCTATTATCAGCAAATGTCATAGGAGCATTTTTCTCAACAGGTGGAAACCAAATATTAACAGCATCAACAACTTCAAGTCCAAGAGATAAGAGATAAGGAATCATCCTAATTTTTCATCCATAATAATTATTTTCATCGAACATAAGAACACCTCTACTGTTGACAGAATTGATATTCTCCATGATAAGGATTAAACAAGTGAACATTCCTCTGATACCACATGAATTTCGAAGGATTGAATAACAACTGAGAAGGGGAGGATGAATCAGTTGTTTAACTTTTTATAAGTTTCAAAAAACTAAGAAACATAACCCTTGAAAACTATTATGATTTATTTCCTTATCAACCTTTAACAAGAAACTCAAGCATGCAATAAAGTTAAATCATTAAAGGAACACAAGATTTACATGGTCCGGCCTCAATAAGAAAACCTACATCCTTGCCATAGCCACTCTCATGGGTCTATGGAAATCCACTATAATTATGACGTGATTACAGATTGTGCCAACTCCTGTTGGACACCTTCTATATCCTGATAGGAAAAATTATACTGATTCCCATCAGTTTACAATGTTTAATTAAAGAACAAAATGAGCCAAACATAAGGAAAAAAACTTTGTTAAGCTTCTCCACAAAAGCTCACTATGAATCTTCAATCAGATTTCTTGAATCTGATTTTCTGAAATCGGTCTTCTCAGCCAGATAAGATGAATCCGCATAAGTTCCCACTTCAAGTCTTCAATCCGATTTCTTGAATATGATTTTCTAAAATCGGTCTTCTCAGCATGATAATATGATTCCACACATGTTCTCACTCTGATTCTTCAATATGATTTCTTGAATCCATTTTTCTGAAACTGATCTTTTCAATAAGATAAGATAATTATGATTCCCTTCTTCTAAAACACTCAAGGAAACTTCTTAATGATGGTAGGAAAATTTCACTTAGAATTTTCCAGTGCTCCACCTTTTCCGCATTTGTTAAAGTTGACAATGAGCGAAGGATCTGAGCACATATTTATAGGAAAATAAAAAATTAATGGAAGGAATATTGAAAATATTTCTTGCTTCCTCAAATCTCAGAATCTATACAAATCTCTAGCATTTAATCTTCATTCTTTGACTTCTTCAAATATCCTTAAATTTCTCGGAGATTTATACGATGTTGAAATTTCAGTTTTATTGAACACTTCATATCTTCCTCAGAATGATAAGGCTTGATCTTGGATTCCAAATTTCATGGCTCGGGAAGTAGACTCCAAATTTCTGGATCATGAAGTAGACTCTGAATTTCTGGTTCAGGAGGTGGACTCTAAATTTCTTCTTAAGGAGGTAGAATCTGAATTACTGGTTCATGAAGTAGACTCTGAATTTCTGGCTCAGGATATAGACTCTGAATTTCTAGTTCAGGAAGTAGACTCTGAATTCTTGGTTCAGGAAGTAGTCTCTGAATTTCTGGCTCAAGAAGTAGACTCGGAATATCTGGTTCAAGATGTAAACTCGGAATTTCTGGCTCAGGACGTAGTCTCTAAATTTCTAGCTCAGGAATTAGACTCCAAATTTATGGCTCGGGATGTAGACTATGAGTTTCTTGTTCAAGAGGCAGACTCTGAATTTCTGGCTCAGGATGTAGACTCTGAATTTTTTTCTCAGGCATTAGACTCCGAATTTCTGGTTCTGTAGGTAGACTCCAAATTTCTGGCTTGGGAAGTTGACTCTGAATTTCTGGTATCGGAGGTAGACTCTGAATTTCTGGATCAGGAAGTAGACTCCGAATTTCTAGCTCAGTAAGTAGACTTCGAATTTCTGGTTCAGGTGGTAGACTCTGAATTTCTGGCTCAGGAAGTTGACTCTGAATTTCTGGCTTAGGAAGCAGATTGAGAAAAAACTGGTTCAGGAAAACAGGTTCAAGAAAACTGGTTCCGAATTTTCTCAGAATTCTCCTTAGTGAAAAACATCAATCATCTTCAACATTTCTTTAAATGCTTTTATCATGAAACTTTTCATGATTTGTGAGAACTTTATGATCAGAAAAGAATCATCTAATTATGTTTAGAAATTTTGAGACACTTTCTTTACATATAACTTCTTATTCTTCAACATAATATTTTTTAAGGAAATCATCAGCATCCAGCAACTTCGACATTCTATAACTCAAAAACATTCTTCAACAAAAATATTAGTTGTCAAAAAATACAAAACCTTGTTAAACAAAACCCCATAAAGGTTCTTCATGATGTGGGAATTGATGTGGGTTTGAAGTGAGTTTTGTGTGATTGTGTCATAGTTTCCTGGTAATATGTAATATGGATATAATATATTCGTCTATAAATAAAATATAGGTTTAACATGATGAAGGGAGGGTTTCAATAAGTCAGATACAAACTTGAGAACCCCAGTTCCCACACTTTTGGATTTGGTTCTAAAATTATGTATCATTCACATGATCTGTCTTACCAACTGATATAAACCATTTAATTTATATTATTCTTTATCCTTATGAAGGAAAAAATTATTGTTTAAACAACAATTTTTAACCCAAATATTTTCTCCCATTCGATATTAGTTATCTATTTTATCATGGATAACTACATAGTATTGGTTTCTATAAAAAATATTATCAAAAAATTCAATCACAAATTGATCAGAAATATTATTCTTTTTTTATCATAGGGAATTGAAAAAAAAATAAATGAGTGATGAGAAATTATTAGTAGAGGAAAAAAGAAACATAAATAAGAATGTCATGGGTGATAATAATTCGTCAAGTAAAGATATTAAAATAAAACAAGAATAATCAATTTATATAAAATAATGATAAATTAGAAATTTTAATTTAATATAAGATACATTTTCATGAATCATGACATAAGGATTAGTAATTAATAGAATCATAAGATAACATAATTTAAGACTTTTCACCAGTATAGTCATAAGGCAGTGGATTTAGTTTACTCCTCACATCCAATAACTATTATGGTTGTAGTTTACTAACAACATCCCCTCCATAATATAACATAGTTTCACTCTTGATTTCCTATTAACAATTTGGAATGTGTTCATTACCTATATCCCATAAGCAATATTTATTGGGATCACTCCCCATATCCCATAAACCATGTGAATCGAGTTCAATCTATATATCTAAAAATGGTTTTGGATTTGGTTCACAACCCACATACCATAAATAATACGTATTATGTTCATTCCTCATGTAGAAGAAACATTATGTAGAACCCCAAAATTGAGGTACATGACCATTAATTTATGTATTTTACGTATATATAATGACCGATTTTTGGTTTCCGAGGTTCAAATGTGTTTAGAATCCTTTCAAGGATTTTTTTGGAGGTGCACAGTTAGTAGAAACAATGCCGAAAATCTAGGGAACCTTGAAAATGAAGATAGTGGGATCTGGTAAGGCACACCCATGGTTCCTGGTTGGGGAAAGCCTCATTGATTCCCCAAAAAAGTACACGCTCTTTGAAATAGTGTTGTAACACACCGTTAGTGCTTGGTTTTTCTAACCATGTGAGCAAAAAATACAGGAAAAACACTTATTTGCGACAGGTTATTTGCGATAGGAATAGGCGCACTGTCGTAAAAACATACGTGCGGCTTGGCGTTGTTTGCGCGCCAAAACGCCCGAAATGTTAGCAAATGCTAGGAGGCGGTAAGACCTAGATTCAATGGGAGATCCCCTATCACAACTTGTTCGACCCCCAAATTTTATTTGCGATGGGACCTGTCACAAATAACCAGAAACGGAAAAAAACTATTTGTGACAAGATGATGTCTCATTGCAAATATCGTGTCGGTAGGTTACTTTTTTCAATGGGGCCCTTCGCAAATAACATTTTAACTGCCGACCGTAATTAATGCGGTCGAAGGTATTTGTTACGGGACCCGTCATAAAAACTACTATTATCGACGAGAGTCACATCGTAAAAAGTCATGTTGCAACTAATCTAACCTATATATACCACCTCTGTTTTCTCCTCTTCTCGCTAATTTCTACTTCCTCTACTTCTGTAAACTCTTATTTGTGAGTGAAAATTTTTGAGAGTTGGTTTTTTTATGTAGAAGTTGTAAAGCCGCTTACAATTATAAGAGATCAAGTTTAAAGGTATTTATATTTTATTTAATTTATTTTTTTCTCATTTCATTATATTAATTTTAAATATATTTGATTAGTTGTAATTAAGTTAGATTTAAATTGTTTTGACATTAATATTTATTTGTACTAATAAAATTACTTTATTAGAACTAATTCTTAGTAATTAGTAATAATTAAAATTTATTAACGATAATTAGTAATGTATATAAATAAATAGTGATAATTATTAATTAGTAGTTGTATTCTATAGTAATTAATTGTAATTAACAATAATTTGAAATAATTGTAAATAAGTAGTAATAATTAAAAAATAGTAATAAATATTAACAATTAGTAATAAATAATATTAATTAGAAAAAATTACTAATAAATACTAATAAATATTAATAAATAGTAATAAATAGAAATAAATACTAATAAACAGTAACAAATACTAATAAATAGTAATAAATAGTAATAAATAGTTCTAAATACTAATAATTAGTAATAAATATGTATAATTAGTAATAAATACTAATAATTATTGATAAATACGAATAATTAGTAATAAATACTAATTAATAGTAATAAATACTAATAAATAGTAATAAATACTAATAAATTGTAATAAATAGTAACAAATTGTAAAAAATACAAATAAATAGTAATAATTAGTAATAAATAGTAATAATTTGTAATAATTACTAAAAAATAGTAATATAAACAAATAAATGGTAATAAATAGAATTAAAAGGTAATAATAAGAAATAAATACTAATAAATACTAATAAATAGAAATAAATAGAAATAAATACTAATAAATACAAATAAATAGTAATAAATAGTAATAATTAGTAATAAATACGAATAAATATTAACAAGTAGTAATAAATAGTAATAAATAGAAATAAATAGTAATAAATTGTAATAATTAGTAATAATTAGTAATAATAAGTAATAATTAGTTATAAATGGTATTAAATGGAAATAAATAGAAATAAATAGTAATAAATTGAAATAAATAGTTATAAATTGTAATAAATAGTAATAAATACTAATAAATAGTAATAAATAGTAATAAATAGTAATAAATACTAATAATTCATAATAATTAGTAGTTATTAGTAATAATTATTAATAATTCAAAATAATTAAAAATAATTTATAATAATTTGTATTAATTAGTAATAAATACTAATAAATACAACTAAATACTAATAAATAAAAATAATTAGTAATAATTAGTAATAAATACTAATAGATAATAATTAGTAATAAATAGTACTAAATAGTAATAATTAATAATAAATAGTAATAATTATTAATAAGTAGAAATAAATAGTAATAAATATTTTTAATTGTAATAATTAGTAATAAATAATAGTAATTAGTAATAATTATTAATAACTAGTAATTAGTAATAATTTGTAATAAATAGTAATTATTATTAAGAAATAGTAATAAATACTGTAAACTACTAATAAATAGTAATAAATAGCAAAAAATTGAAATAAATTGAAATAAATAGAAATATATAAAAATAAATAGGGTTAAATAGTAATAAATAGTAATAAATATTAATAAATACTACTAAATAATGATAAATGCTGATAATTAATCATTAATAGTAATAAATTTTAATTATTACTAATAAATAGAAATAAATATTAATTAATACTAACAAATAGTAATAATTAGTAAAAAATATAAAACATTATCTATATATAAAAATAATTAGTAATAGTTACTAATAAATACTAAAAAAATAGTAATAAATAGTAATAAATAGTAATAATTAGTAATAAATAGTTAAAAAAGAAATAATTAGTAATAATTAGACAAAATTAGCAATAATTAATAATAAATAGTTATAAATAGTTATAAAAAGTAATAAATAGTAATAACTACTAAAAAATTCTATTAAATGGTAATAAATAGTAATAAATAGAAATAAATACTAATAAATACTAATAAATAGTAGTTAATAGAAATAAATATCTTTAAATAGAAATGAATAGTAATAAATAGCAATAAATAGAAATAAATATGAATAAACAATAAAAAATAGAAATAATTAGCAAAAAATAGCAAAAATAGCAAAAAAATAGCTGTAAATAGCAATAAATATCAGTAAATAGCATTAAATATCAGTAATTACCAATAATTAGCAATAATTAGAAACACTTAGCAATAAATAGAAATAAATAGAAATAAATATAAACAATCATCAACAACTAGATATAAATAGAAATAAATAGCAAACAATAGTAATTAATATTAATAATTATAAATTAATAGCAATAATTCGCATTAATTAGTAAAAAATAGTAACAAATTGAAATAAATAGTAATAAATGACAATAATTATTAATAAATAGAAATAATTAGGTATTATCATCAATAATTAGAAATAATTAATGATATATAATAACAAATTGTAATAAATTGTAATAAATTGTAACAAATTGTAATTAATGGTAATAAATATAAATTAATAGCAATAAATGGAGATAAATAGTATTAAATATAAATATATATTAAAAATAGAATTATATAGTTAAAAATAGAAATAAATAGTAATAAATAATAATAATTAGTTGTAAATTGTAAAAAATTGAAATAAATATGAATAAATACGTTTAAATATGAATAAATATAAATAATAAGCACAAAATTGCAATAAATAGAAATAAATAAGATTAAAAGGAAATAAATAGTAATAATTAGCAATAATTAGCATTAATTAGCAAAAATTAGCAATTCTAGGAAATTATTATCAACAATTAGAAATAAATAGCATCAAATAAAATTAATTATCAATAAATTGAAATAAATAGCAATAAATATAAATAAATATAAATAAATATCAATTAATAGTAGTTAATTGAATTTAATATAAATAATTAGTAATAAATATAAATAAATAACAACAACTGTCAATAAAAAGTAATAAATATCAATAATTAGAAATAATTAGCAATAATTAGCAATAAAATCAATTGTAATAAATTTTAATAAATTTTAATAACTTGGAAAAGTTTTTAGTGGATTGGCGGCACACCTTTTGCTTGATGACTTTCCTCATAAAAACTCTAACCAACATAAATCATTTTGAAATGTATGCTTCTATGTATTCATATTCAATCTCATATCCATTTGTTTGAATATGCATTCAAGAACCAATTTGTTCATAATTTTTTTCAATCGGTGACAATTACAAGAAAATATTCACCGACGAAAAGGTGGCCCTTTTGTCCGACGACTCGTTTACTTTCATCTTCTCACACTAAAATCACAATGAAGAATCTGTTCGGAGGTAGGATTATGTATTCTCGTATGCACGAGAATGAAAAAGTGTACATTCTAGAATATCCTTCGTTTTGATTTTAGTGGGGGGACGTTGCATGTAAATGAGTTGTCTGACAATAGAGCAGCCGTCAATCCACTAAAAATTGTGTCACTCCAAATTAATGATATTTATTAAAAAGTATATATAATTATTTATATTATTTTATTTTAAAGTGTTATTATAATTTCATATTATTCAAAAACAGCAATGATTTTATATTTGTAGAAAAATATAAAATAAGGAAGTCAACAACAGTCATTATTAGATGATCATTCTTGGATAAATTAGCGCTGAAATACCAACATTTTTTGTATATGTCCTATATATTTTGAGGTTGTCGAAGATTTCTAAGAATTTGCATCATCAAAACCAGAATTTGTTTCAGAAGTTACAATTATGTGTTCCTATAAAAAATATGCAATGAGAATGTTAGACACATTTAACAAGGCTGGGGACATCCCTTTCAGTTTTTTTCTCAAGAAGCTTATGTTTTTTGGTATCAACACGATGAACGTAGTTCTAGACAAGATTCTAATAACATGACTCTAGATTCATCACAACTTCAAAATTTAGATAATGATGTTGTAGGTCCATATTTTCAACAATCTAGATCTCCGGATACTATTGATTTTACTCATAAGATGGGAGCATTCAAATTTTATGTGTTGTTGAGGTCTACTGAAGATGCATTATATCATGGTTTCCAGATATGAAAATTTGAAGGAGTCACAAAATTTTTGATATTAAATCAAATAATTCAATGTTAAACAACTATTTTGATCAGATAACTTATTTGATGAAAACAATGTTACCTAAAGGAAATGTGTTTCCTGCAAATTACTATGAGGGTAAGAGGCTAGTTAATAATTGAATCTTTAGTTATAAGAAAATTCATTCATGTGAAAATGATATCATCTTATATTCTGGTAAAAATTAGTCATTGGATAGTTGTCCCACTTGTGAAAAATCGAGGTATACAGAAGCTCAACTGGGAATGTCTGGATCGATTCATGTGAAACAGTTGAGATATTTCCCCCTTACATGCAGGTTATATCAATTGTTTATGTCTCAGAACACGGTGTTAATGATTTCATGACACAAAAAAAGATTTCAACAGATAAAAGATTGAATCATCCATATGATGGTGATTAATATAATCATTTGGACTTTCTACATCTTTCTTTTTCATTAGATGCATGAAAAGTGAGATTGGGTCTTTCTACTAATGGTTTCATTCTGTTTTTTTGCTTAAGGTAGTCAGTATTCATATTTTCCTATCTTTATAACTTTTTGAAATTTACCTAAATGGATGTTGATGAAGGTTCCATATATTTTTTTGATATTATTAATCCCAGGAAATCCAAAAAATATATTTATGTTCATTTGAAAACATTAATTGATGAGTTAAATTAATTGTGGAGTAATGGTGTTAGTACATATGATGTGGCTGCGAAACAAAGTTTCATATTAAAACCCGCATTGATGAGGATGATTAGTGACATCCTAGAATATAGTATGTTATCTTTCTAGAGTACACATGGTCTAAAATCATGTCCTTACTGTATCAAAGGCAAAAAAAATTATGCTCGTTAAAGAAAAAATCCTTGTTATTTTGACTGTAATCACAAATATTTTCCAACCGATCATCCATTTCAGCGGATCAAATATCATTTCAGAAAAGGAACTATTGAAAGGGAAAAACCTCAAAAATGATGTCCAGTACAGAGTTAAAATTAGTTGAATTTTCATTAACTCCCATCACATTTGGGCTAATAGTAAACCAACACAAAATTCATGGCTTTGGGAAAGAGCATAAATGGATAAAATGAAGTATTTTTTTGGGATCTTCCATAGTGGAATTATATGATGGTTTGTCACATGTTGGATTTCATGCTTATTGAGAAGAACTGTATTGATAATTTATTTAATATAGTTTTGGATAGAGCATGTATGACCAAAGATAATGTGAAATCACGATTAGATCATTCCCAAATTTGCAAACGACGAGAACTTGAACTATTTCAAAATATCAGATCATAGAGGTTAATGAAGTAAAAATCATCTTATACACTATCCAAAGAGAGTCTCTTATTATTTTGTTTGTGGCATGTATATTTTATAATTCGAGATGGCTATGCTTCCAATTTGGGAAGATGTGTTATGAATGGTCATATTACTATATTAAAATGTCGGGATTTTCATGTTATAATAGATAGACTAATGCCAATTTGATTCAGATTATGGATGAATTTTATAATTTTGGATTCGATAAGAGAAATATAATATTTGTTTGAGACATTCGTGTGGTGAAATAAGACTTTGATTTACTATGTAATGTGGATGAAGATGTTGTTTTCGTTATATGTAAAACAGAAATAATATCCCCGCAGATTTTCATTGACTCAATGGAATATCTTACATTACATTTTCCACATGATGCATAATGTGGAGGTACGGTAAAGTTTCAATTGATGTGCCCATTCAAGAGATGCATGCAGAAATTGAAGAAAAAAGTACATAACAAAGCATCAGTTGAAATCTCAAATGCTAATGCTTATGTGCAAGAGAAAATTTATTTTTTATACTATCATTATTTTGAATCTAAATATCCCTCAAAAAACAACCTCATAGTACATAATGAGTGGAATACTGATGATGAAATGGGCAATCCATTATCATATTTTTATCATCCAGATCTTCACTTCAGTGGAGTTCATGAACGATGTCTTTCAAATGATGGACATCACAAATCTCATACATATGTTCTTCTCAATTGTGAAGAAAAATGGAATTATTTTTACTATGAGTGATTCTATCACATATTCAATAATTTATGTTACAATAAGTAAATATATTTTATTTTTAGGTTATATGATAATCATATCAAGAAACAGCTTCCACGAATTACTGCAGCTGCTCATGAAGAAAGCCAACATGCAATTTTTTTTAATGGTTTCAAAACTGGTGACATAAATTATTGATGTATTAACATATCAATTCAGTTTATAATTTATTATATTGATAATTTTTTTACAAATTTTTTATGTGTCTCAACATGTTGATAAAATTTATAAGCGACTATGTATATTTACTAAACCTCCATCCAAAATTGTTAAATCATACAATGAATATGTGGTTAATGGTTTTTGATTTCATACACTTGCATATGGGGAACCAAAATAGCAATGAATATTGGAGTTTTATTTATAGAATGACATCATAAAAAAACTATAGTTAACATTTATGGTATGCTTGGTGAAATTTTTGAACAATGTAATTTAGGAAAGAATTATATAACAATATTTAAATTTCGGTGGTTAGATACCAAGATAGGCTTGCATGTTCATCTGATTTATGGAATCGTCAATATTAATTATAAAAGTCTTCATGCAAAAATTGACCATTTTTACAAGATCAAAAAGAACAACAAATATACTATGCAATGCACTGTGCTACTTAATAAAACCTTAGTGACTGGGGAAGTATAATAAAAACGAAATCATGGGAAAATTAGCATACCAAAACTGAATGCGGTTCCGCTGAATTAAAAGAATTAGAATTTTTCAAAAGACTACAAAAAAATCCATACATTTCAAAAAGTAACATGAATAATGATAATGACACCCCACAATTATGGTTTAACGATGATGATGATGTTAATGATGTTAAAAATGAATTTTTAATGTCATGAGATGATGAAACTGAAACTCCTAAGGATATTGATGACACCGATGATGAATATGAAGACATCGACATCGTCAGATATAAATATGATGATGAAGCTAAACATTGACATAGATAAATGTTGGTTATAATCCTAACAAATATATATCTATATGTAGTAGTTATTCTCAAAAAACTACTAACAACAATCATTTTGTGTTTCAGAGAGACCATGATTTATTTCCGGAGTTGAAGGAGGCCGAGGTACCTTTGGATGAGGAGAATTTGAGATCATATGACCCTCAATCTACTAGATGTTCAAGGGGTATGAAGAGGGGACGTGGTCTTGAATGACTTACGATTCCGAACCCAATCTCTGAGTAGCATCCACATCTTGGATCAATTCCACGCATGCAGAGGTTTGATAACATGTGTATTTTAGTTAGATTTCATGAATTTATTTATATACTAAATGTTTGATTATTTGTTCTTTTTTCACAGTTTTTTCACATGTGGCTTTTGGTCAAGGGAGTGGTATCTTGCGCAATTTTTTTTCTCAACCATGAATCACATGGGAACATATTCCCATTAATGAGCGTCTTGGAATTTTCATTCATTGGATGGTGCGTAAATAAATAATATTTATTAAGAAATTTATTTCATTAATTAAATGATGTTATAAATTATTTAATGTTTTCATGGAATCCCATCAATAACAGAATTCGTGGCACTATCCACGAGGTATGAGAGGTGTCTATACGTGAGAATTTCTGTCAGTTTTTGGAGAATTTGAGAAGGACAACCACTAAGAATGTAGTAGAGTCAATATTTGGTGAGTCATGTAGAGAAAACCAACTAGATTACATTTCATCTCAGGTTGGGGATGGATTATGATCACAGTGGTTGAGTGGTGAATTTCAGAGGAGATCTTTATTGGGTTGGCAGAACCAGGGGAGACATGATGTGACACATCAAATGGGTTTCCAAACATTAAGTTTTCATATAGAGCATCTGGTAAGTATATTATTTAAAAAATTTATATAATATTACATATAAACAGTTTATTTTATATTCATATAGGTTGCAGATCATCCCAATAGTATGGAGTACAATGCTTATCAGAAGATGTACTGTGATCCAGCCTATAGAGAGAATAGAGGTGATTGCCAACGTCATATTATGGTCAGTATTATTTATTTTTTAGTTTAAAAATTAATTACATTTAATATTTTCACAATTTAAATTTCAAATTGAAACTAAAGGATACATATTAGGCTATGACTTCTCAAACATTGGATAAGAGTCATGCTGAGATGGATGATAAGACTAGTTCCCACCATTTCGATGAGGCGGCATGGATGCAGGTAACCCAATATGCCTTCGAGAAGGGCCAAGTAATTGGTATTGGATTTCATTTGACTCTTGGGACATATAATGGTACTTTTGCAATGTTGGAGTCCAGCTCGAGAGAACATCATGGAGAGTCATCATATTATGACTCATAGTTTTAGGAGTTGTTTCAAGATCAAACTGAGATCATAGAGAGTTTGTAGAAGCCACAGGAAAAGATGTGTCAGCAGAAACAATAACATGAAGAGGACATGCGTCAATGGAAGCAGCAGCAGCAGCAACAACAACAACACAAGGAGTACATGCGTTGATGGCAGCAGCAATAATAGGTGCTTCACAAGGAGGACATGCATCGATGGAAACAGTAGAAATAACAATAGCACGAGGAGGACTTGTGTCGATTGCAGCAACAACAACATGATTTGATGGTGTACATGCACCATTTGACTTGTAGTTTAGGGATGGAGTTTCCTCCACCATCTCCTCCATCTCATGCAGCTCCTCCCGATGATTATCCCACAAGTGATTTTTTTTGTTCTATTAATAACATTTGAATTAAATTTTTTTTATATGAACTATTTACAGTTTATGTCTATTATATTTGTGTGAATATTGCATAATTTTTTTAATATTTTAATATTTTATTATTTATTATTATTATTATACTTATTAATGTTTTTTATTTTAATAATAATAATAATAATAATAATTAATGAGATTTCTATATTTTTATATTTTTCTGAATATTGATATTTTTAATATTATTAATATTTTTCATTATTTTCATAATATTAATATTAATTTTTTCATTAATAATAATTTTATTATATTTTAATTTTTTTGATTATTTGAAATAATTGAAAATTTTAAAAAAAATTATTATTTATTATATTAATAATATTCATATTTTTTTTATTTTATTAAGTATTTATGATGTGGCCTTTTGCGATAGAGGACCCATCGCAAATAGATTATATATATATATTTTAATAGTTTTTATGATTGGATGCTATACCATCACAATAACGTTGTTATGAAGGGCTCATCTCAACAGGTTTATAACATATAAGCTGTTTACGAAGGGCCAGTGTCCTGTCGCATATACTTTTTATGAGGGGCCTTTTTCCCATCGCAAAAAATACTATTTGTGACACCGTTTTCTGCTACTGGCTATTGGTGATGGGACTCCATCACAAATGGGTTTTTTTCAAACGGGTAACCATCGCAAATAACCCATCACAAAACTTAAAAATTTCAATAGTGCAACCATAAGAGAAGCTACTTAAGAACAAATCACATTCATGGATAGATCATAACATATATATCCATGTTATCTAACATTACTAGTTGTTGGCATTAGATTATATCACATCACAATTGGAGCATGGTTTGCCAAATTGTGTGGCCTTACTATGAGGTGTATATTTATCCCTCCAAAAATTGTGAATTTAATTCAAATTATATCCTTTATGCCTTTTATTCACCAAAATATCCCATAAAATGAACTAAATTTTCTATCATGGTGTTAGAGATGTTTACATTTGTACTACTGGGGATTTATAGGGAAATTAAAGAGAGTTGGGGGGCCCAAATCTGTTGGTAAGTTCTCATTCTTATTTATTCAATATTGATCTATTATTCTTCTTATTCCTAGATCCTATCATATAATATTATGTGGATAGATTCATGTTTTATGATATGAGTTTTGATGTTTTGTAGATGGATTTATGGGAGGGAAGGTGATTCTTGAATAAATCAAGAGATTTGTTATCTTGTTCTAACTTTTTCCAACATTCTTGTCGTAAGTGGATTCTTTCTCAATTCCATTTAGTTTGAACATTAATTATTACATTGAAATAATTTTTTTCACTAATTTCTTATGAAATTCATGGGTGATTATTATTGTAAGTATTATTATTGAATTTTAGATGGAAATTTTTTAAATTGGATGGAATTGTGGAAAGTCCAATTTTATGATAATTTTTATAATGGTAATTTTAAAATTATTGACTTATTTTTGACTCATGATAAATGGATTTTGAAATGTTTTAATGGACGAATAGTTTTATGTGAAATTTATTGGAATTGTTTTTTCAATATATGTTTGTCTGTGTTCATTGTGCAATTTATGAAGCTATATCGAAATAAAACAAGGTTTAATGTGTTAATGGTGTAGTGGAATATGGTATTGGTCACATAATGGGTACATGGTAGATCATTGAGATACCACTCAAGAGTGTGGAATTTTCACCTAGGCGTGCATGCATAGATGTGGGAATGTGTGGATGTGTGGAAGTTTGGATGTGTTGAATGTGTCTTCCCAATTGAATTGATATAGGATTGAAGGGACTGTTTTAATTTTTTACATGATAAAATGATTGGGGTTTGGAAAACTATTTTGGATATAATATAGAAAACATTAAATTTTATTTAAATTCATTTATATAAATTTATTGATAAGTTTATTCCTAGTAGTTTTAATTGAGAAGCCTTTGGAGAAATCATAATAAGTTTGGAATCACCCCATCATTGGGGAAAAATTAGTTTATTGATATTATATGTCAATATATAGGTAAATGTAAGGAATATTAATTCTTTAGTTATTATTTTAGATACTATGGGCATAGCCTTTTGAGTTAAATCTTAGAGCAGGTTGAGAGTTACTTGTTTAATGTATTTGTTGTCTTTAGAATTAATTATCTATGGTTTCACATAGATGTTGTCTTTTTGTTACTTCTTTTACTCAAATATGTTTGTTTACATGGTTGTGTTTGAGTTTTATATTTTTACCCATGGAACAATTATCAAATTTTTGGTTATTATATTTACGGATATGATCACTATCATTTAATGGGAAAATAACCCCCCCCCCACCGACCACTTCTTATGAGTCCATTAGAAATTGATTACATCCTATTGTGTCTTGTGGATATACCCTAATGCCTACATACACCCACTTACTCCCCCAATCCAACGGAGTATATGTGGGATGTTTCAAAAGTAAATAGACTAGGTTGGTCCAATTATAATTTTGGTTGAAACTGTATCATTTTTTTGATCCATGAGTATCATTCATGGTATATTAATATGTTCATTAGAGGTTAAAAGTATTAGGGATGTATAAAAATGAATAATATGGGAATTAAAATGTACATATAAAAATTTTATACTAGAAATAATATTATCATGGAGTTTTGGTACATCAGATCCTTTAGACACTTCTATGTGATTTTCATCTCATCACTATGGGTTTATCCGATGAATGTTTCAACATATACACTAACAGTATGAATTCCCACTAGGACTATATTTTCAATTATTGATTTAATGATATATGTAAATTGAAAGAAGAAAAATAATTTTCAAATTTTGGAAAATTTTTTGTAATTATGATATTTTGAAAATGATTGATGTCAGTATCTAAGAAATTTAAAAAATATATTAATATGGAGAAACATGTTTGTGAAAAGTATTGTAGTGAAATGTGTAATATGCTAAATTGAAAAATCAAACCCTTGTGTTTATAGAGATTCAGACTAGATGGGATTTGTTTTATCTATAGTGAATGTAACTAGGTTTGTTATATAGAAACAGACTAGAAGAGGCTATAGAGAATGTGGTTTCACTTGTAGAATATGGGAATAAAAATGTAGACTAGCTAATTATTCATGATTATCAGGATAGATTATAACAAGGCCAAGTAGGGGAGTATTTTTCTTAATTTGTCAACATATAATTCTATCTGTGTATGTTAGTAAATGGTAGAATACAATTCTTTTTCAGTTTGAAGAAGTATAGTCTCTCATTAACTGAGTATGTAGTGAAATCTATGAATTTGTTTTGATTGTTAGCGGAAATTTATGCAATTGAATATTTAAAGGAAGATATTTTTGAGTCGTGGTTGATATTAAATGTCTTTGAAATGTTTTAAACCTATTTATGATGAGTTATATAGAGAATATGAATAGTGAAACAATGTATGAAATGGTTGTCTTGGGAATTAAAATGAGAGGAACAATGTTTATTTTTATTGGAATATATGGGAACTCTAATGTTGGTATTAATAATTATATGGGATCAATTATTTATAGTGGTTAAGAACAACTTAATTAGACTATGGGATCAGTAAATATTCCTTATCATCTAATAAGTAAGATGAGATGTTTTAAATGTTCATATTTTGAACATTTGGAGCCATATATTATGGAAACATCAAGAGCATGTCACAACGTCAACAAATGGGACATATTTAGTAATATTGTCTCTGTGATCCAAAATATTTTAATAGGGACACATCTTATGCTTCACGTTAATCATATCCATTGACTTGATGACTATTGTAGAATAGATCTCATCACAAACCCAAAAATCCATTGTGATTCTAGGAATTACAAGACTCATCAACTTGTGAGATATTTACAAGGAAACAAAGTGAAAACAACATTGAGTAAGAAATTGTGTGGCCCTAAGAATGTAATAATGGATGACCAATTGGGACCTTCAGTAGTGAGAGGTATTATTCTATTTAAATCTACAAATATGTAATAATTTTTTGATACATACACAAAAAATTCATTTATTTAATCACATTTAGTTGATCTCATGGCCTTACATGTTGAGATGAAACCTTATGTTTTGCAATTATGAACACATTTGTGGCTATGAGAATGTTGAAATGTGAAATTTACAATGTGTTTGATTACAATTTATGGGATTGAGTTCATATGGGAATCTATATGATTGATAAATATGTCAATAAAATGATTCTATGAATAGATTGGAAAAATTACATTGTTTCCCATGTCAATTTTTATACATGAAATGTGATTTTCAAGTATTATATTGATGTCATGAAACTCATTCAAGAAGATTGGGTGGTGGATGAAAGTAGAGTAGGACACTTGGCATTAGTGGTTTGAACCATATATTACCAATTGGTAGCAGTTTCATTAGCATTAGTAGATGATATTAGGAATATAGTTTTCACAAATATAGTGGAAAAGTTTAATGATGTTTCTCTAAACAATTTCTCTAGGCTTCCAGAAAAAGTGAAGTGATGTTTATTATTGATATCCTACTATGATCATGTAATATTTCCCTATAATTTTATCGGATGTAAACAACAAAGTTGAGGGAACTGAAGGATCAATTGGAATATTTTCAAGGTAAAGGGTTTATCCGACTAAGTATATCTCCATTGAATGAAATATTTATTTTTCTAAATAAGGTGGATTTAACTCATAGGATTTTAATATATTATTTTATGATTATCCATGTTATTATAATGAATCAATATCCTCTTCCACACATTTATTTTTTTTAAAATAAATTGAGGGGATCCCATTGGTTTTCTAAAATTGACTTATGTTTGGGATATCACAAACTGCATTTTCTTAAAAAAAATATTTCAAATACAACATCGATATTTAGATATTGCAATGATGAGTTCATTTATATTCCTTTTGTTCCTCTTAATTCCCCATAAATCTTTATTTAAATGAATAATTAGAAATTTTTAATGTATTTATATTTTTTTATGATGCAAATTTTTTATTGATATACATGAATATTCAATGGAAAATGTGTATCATGAGAAACAGTTGGAAATAGTGGTTGGTATCTTGTGGGAGAATCATATGTGTTATAATATATCAATGTGTGATTTTTTAAAACATGAATTATATTTTTTGGAAATGAAAATTCATTTAAATTTGTTTCAATAGATTTATAAAAGTTATAAACTATTATCTCATGAAAACAACATAAGAATGAAATTTAGTTACGTAGTTTCCTTTTCTTAGTGGGATACCACTAACGTGTTGTATGTGAATATCCATGTTTAGCATCACCAATTATTTGAATAATGTGGAATGGAGTTCCATTTCAATGGAATGAAAAATGTAAGAAATTCTATCATGTGAATATGGATTGAATTTCCTAATCACTTATTCTTAAATTACCCGAGTTTGGATAGGGCTATGTATAATATTAACATGCATCGAGATTTTGGGTTTGAGTGTTCTCATGTCAGAGGATCATGTTGTTTATTATCATACATAGATGTTATGGATGCATGAGATGAACTACCCAACACATGATTTTTTGTTTTTTATAGTACATTATACTTTAAAACATGGTTTCATTATCATTTTTCTGAGAAATTCAAAAAATGTAGACTATAAGGGAATAAATAACATTTTCTTGCAAAGTGAGTTGAATATATTGAAAAGATGATGAAAGTAATTGTGTAAATTTTTTTACATCAAAATATGTATACACTGCATAAAGGTAAATCAGTAAAGGAATAGATTTTGAGGAATCATTATTATAAGTAGGATAAAGTAATAACATATTAATGGAAACTGATGTCAATTATAGCAAAAACAAACATGGATTATATCGACCTGGGTGGTGTTAAATATTTCTTTCCAAACATTTTGATATTTATTTGGTAGAGTCTACTACCATGGCTTAGATATCCAATCTTTAATGGTAATATATAAGGTCAAAACTCAATGGTTTGGATACAATTGCGGGAAATAGGATAGATTGGTGTTTGTTTATTTAGATTAGAGATAAGATCATGGTTTGGATTGTTATGTATAACTTCTTAATTATTTAAACCATTTGAAATTCATTGTTTTTTCAGGAATTATGAATATGTATAGTTTTATGATGGAAATATTTTGGATTGGTTTCCTAAAAGAGGTATGTGGAGGAGTATATTTGGAGATACCTCACATGTTAGCAGGCCATGGCTGAGCACCAGGGACCCATGGGCATGTTCAGCCTCTACCAATTCATCTATGGATGTTTGAGTTTATGGCTTTGTATTTTTTCACAATTTTACTAGGGAAGGAAAAGAAACAAAATTATATATTCGTAATTGAGGATCAGATCAATATGAAGGCTCATTTTATCCCAATTAATGAATCTCATAGGGTGGAGGAATTTTACAAAATTTATATATAAAAATCTAATAAAAGGAATGGCGTTCCGTTCTTGATTGTATCTGACTAAGACCTCAGGTTTACACCTCATTTTTGGAATTCCAATAATAATTCACATAGGAATCAGTTGAATATGAACATGGCGTGTCTTCCACAAACATATGGACAATATGAAAAAAAATTCCAAATTTTAGAGGACATGATTAGGGCTCTTGTAATGGATTTTTGAGTCTCATAGGAGTATCACAAACAATTAGTTTTTTTCTCATACAATAAAACTTATCATGCCTTGATATATATGGATGATTTTGAATCATTTCATGTCTATCCCTTTCATTCTCCAAATTATTGTGTATAAATATGTGATACTTCACTGGTCAGAACAAGAATTGTTCAAGAGTCAATACAGAATATTCATTTTATTATAATGAAAATATTGATATATTAGTGTCATTTGAAATTGTGCGTAGATCATCATCCATGGACATTATCTTTTATGGTGAGTGATCTCGTATTATAGGGTATCTCTCAAATGCATAGAAATAAACATTATTTAAGATGGTAAATTTTTTCCCTCGATACATTGGACCTCTTTAGACACATAAAATTAGTTAGTGGGTGTGGAATATCAGTTTTCTTTTCTTCTATGGATCAATTAAATACCTAATATTTATCATTTATCTCAATTGATGATGTTTCAACATAATCATTACCACATCATTCTATGGGATAACATTGAAGTATTGAAATATTTTATATTGGATCATACATTGGTGCAAATTTTGGAGTGAAAAGGGAGTGTCTTAACTTGGAAAATCATCATTCTAGTGTGGTTTTTATAGAATCATGGTGAAATTTAAGAAGAATCATGCAAAAAATAAAAAGAAAATTTTACGCATTTACTTGAAATCTTCTGAGGGATATTTGGTTTTTTACTTTACAGGGATGTAATATCCATTGGTAGGTAGAATTTTGATCCCATATTATCTGGTATATGGCCCTCTATTTATGTAATTTATGTACTTATAATGACTAGTTAATGATTCAGATGGTTTAGAGGAGTTTTAGACTTAATTGAAGCTTAACCTAAAGGCACACAGTTTTGAAAAAGTATATTGAAACAATGCACCACCTACAAGAAGCTATGAGTGGGTAGTTAGTGGTATTTGGGAAAGAATATGGTTTGGACAACCCATGTTGATACAATGGGGAAACAACATACTTTCAAATAGTTAGAAGACACAGAATTGGAACATGATTTTACTAACTATTGAACCCCCAAAATGAGGGGTGGATTAAGATAGTATCTTATTCATAGTTGGGATAAATGTTTTTTAAAACTTGTGTCGAAACTAAGATAGGACAAAGATTGATATTTTAGCACCATATGATGGGAATAATATTTTCAAAACCATGAATCCTAACTATGCGCTATACAATAATCCCTCAGGAAATTATGGTTCAAATTTGAATTTAATAATTTTAGAATATTTTTCCCAAAATTCTATCATGTCATGACTTCCATTATATTCCAGTATGTGAGATAAATTTCCCTTTTGTTTGGGTTGGATATGGAGGTGAATCCAAGGGCATGGGAGGCCCGGGTTCATTGTTATGTGCTCGTTTCATTCCTTTCTCCATTGATATCATTTCCTTCACATTCTCAGAACCTCATATGTAATCCAATTTTGATAGATCTATGTTCCATGAAAGAATTTGTGATGTTTTGAGGTTGGATTTATGTAAGTCAATGTGATTCATGATTAGATGTAGATAATCCATATTCCAATTATAATTTTCACCTATGTTCTTCCAGAAAACAACATCACTCTTAATCCAACTTGATTAAAACTTTAAAACTATTTTTGAATTTTTTTAATTGATTGTGAAATGATTGGGTGATTATTTTTTAAAAACTTTATTAGTTATAGTAATCGGGGAATTGTGTATATTGGATGATTTTTTGGGTAAAATTTTATTTGATGATAATTTTTATATGGATTTATTAAAATTGAGATTTATTTAATCCATGGAAAATATTTCGTGAAATATTTTATTGGAATAATGGTTTCACGTAAAATGGGTTTTCATGGATTTTGGAAAACATGATGTCATCAGTTTATATTGTATTTTATAAGGCTTTGTTGAAATATGACATGGTTTTTAGTACCAAAAGTGTAATGGAACATGTGATTGGTTATTCTATGATGACTTGGTAGATCTAAATGTGACCATTCATGAGTACAGAACTACTAACATTTCATTCATTTATGGAGGTATCTAATAGCTCTGCCAAAATGATTTTTGAAATGTTTTGAAGTATTTTTTATTTCGTAATAATTAAAACAATTCGGTTTGCTTCGAAAACTATCTTGGCTAGGATATTAATTTATTAAAATTTCTTTTAAATAGTTTTCAAAAAAGATTATAATTTATTTTATCTATGTGGATTCAGGTGGGATGTAATTTTGGAAATCATAATAAATTTAGAATCACCCCTGATTATATAATGTTGTGTGTTTTCATTCCCTATCAATCAATGCATATGTAAAGGTAATGTAACTTAGATTTTTAGTGATTCTTATTGATACCATGGGTGTGTCTTATTGAGTGAGAGCTCGGAGAAGGTTGGGAGTTGTCCAACTGATGTCTTTGGTTTCATTGGGGTTTTTCTTATTTTCCCTTGTTAGTTGCCTTTTGGTTTCTTTTTCTATTATAATATGGTTTTTGAACTGATTATGATTGTTTTTTACTTTTCTACTGATTCATCATATAGAGGTTTTCATTGTTCTGTTTTTTCTAGTTTTTATGTTTAAATTTTTAAGGGAAAATCAT
Organism: Viscum album; assembly: GCA_963277665.1. Taxonomy (NCBI): domain Eukaryota; kingdom Viridiplantae; phylum Streptophyta; class Magnoliopsida; order Santalales; family Viscaceae; genus Viscum; species Viscum album. Next base: position 159,568,092 of record OY728138.1, read on the forward strand.
CCACCAAAATTTTCTTAAGGCCCATGGCATTTATTTCATGTATTTTTTGTCTTGGGGATGTAACTGGAGGGCTTGTAACACCCAAAAACACTCACAATCTAATGGGTGAGGGCCTATATGTCACACATTGTGTACTAGGTTCACTCCCAACATCCCATAATCACTGCGTATTGGGTTCACTCCCCACATCCTTAAAACAATTTTGATATTTCCAAGAATGTAAATACTTAGTTAATTGAATGGTATATAAATATAGTTTAATATTATTTTATAATAATAAGGAATTATATGGTATTGACAAAATATATAAAAATGTTATATATGAACAAGTTATTTTCTTCTTCTGATTTGTCAATAAGAAAGGAAATCTAGTTGAATACAAATCCATTAAAATAATATTTTATATGCTATTAACAATTTAAATTAATAGAAGAATGATTATCTTTATGTATAGTTGATTATTAGTATAATTAAGGAACATGATGGTCATATCCTATTATAGCGATTTTACATTCATAGATACATGCCGATATATAAATTTTTATATGGAACAAAGGAATTCATTCAATATAATAATGACTTTTGAAAATAGTATAATTAAATGGAATATTAAATAAGGGACTTTCAAAAAGTGAAATATAAAATAGTATAAACATTGATAAAAAATATTTCAATGGAATGTGAACAATTATTGAATATATATGAAATAATTCTATTTTTTTTACATAAATATGAAATAAATACAAATGGGGATATGGAATTTTTCTATTAATGTTTTAAAATTAATAATACATTCATGATATAGTTTGTTTTGAAGGGGAAACACTATTATAATTTATAATAAATATATCATTAGCTATAAAAAATCATAATAATTATGATAGAAAAAACTAAAATATGTTTTGAGAAATTATCTATTGTATTATTATATTATATATAATGTCTTTGAATGATAATTATAATATTGCAATGGAGAGGGAAATGGGAATGAAATTAAATACGAAAATGTGACATAAAAACATTTCAAATATATTTATATAAATAATGGATAATGATCATTAATATTAATGAGAAATATCATGTTAATTGTGAGGATAAGAATAATTCCCATCTAGAACATCAAAAAAGGTACAATTTTAATAATGAAAATAAAAATACTAAAATCCTATTAAAAAATAAAAAATTGGTAGAATGTGGGAAATTAAATTTAATTTGAATACAAATTATTCAATGTCAATGAGATTCTTATTGGAGAAAAGTGATAAAAAAAGGACCCATTATGGTCATTTTCATTTGTATGATAATAATAATAAATATAGGAAAAAATATTAATAGAATATGTTACATAAAAATTAAAAATAGATTAATGTACTCCTATTAAATAGTAGGTACATAATAAAGAATAATATAGATAATGATAATGGAATAGAAATGAGACGAGTGATATTAAGGCTAGAATTCCCTTAATAAACTATTAATTTAAAAAATGTTGTATTATAAATAAATAACATCTAAAAAAATATAAAAAAATATAGATATATGAATATACTGGTTAGAGCATAAGATATAAATGAATAATGGTTAGAAATAATGATTTATAATATAAAATTGGCAATATATATGGATTAAATAGAATGGATCTTCTTCTTTCATGAGTGAATACATGGCATGTGCCACTGTTTTCCCAAATTGTTCTAACTATTGAGCCCTCCGCCACCTGGACTCCTCCACCTCCTCCAGCCCTGATGATTTTCAATCCTGGTTCTTCATTCATCCCCTCGTCATCAGATCCCTTCTACTCGTTCCCTAGGATCCCAGTTCTATAGTCTATATCGGATCCTCCTTCTTCTACATCCTCCTTCCTTAGTTATACCCCTATTCATGAGTCCCTTATAGTCTCCAAGGTTCCAGTCACCCCCACTGCCCCTCTAGTATCACTGTCGCAATGGTCTATCCTTCATGGATTCCCTATGTTTCTCATCTCATGCTTCTTCCCTGTCATGATTCCTGATAGTCTTTGTGTCAATAGAGTTTTCATCTAGGGAGGGTTCCTTATTCTATATGGTTGTCCCTACGTCTACCTTCAAGGAAGTGAAGTCCTTCTTGGGATGGACTCTGGTATCCCACATCACTAGAACTCTTTCTGTCTAATTCTCACATTGGAGGAAGACTTCATCGATGCGTGCTTGAAGGCTCCACATTCCTTTGGTTGATGGAGCTTTATCCAATCTCGGTTGTCCATGGAGATTTATATGGGAATAGAGATTTCAAGTGTGTATTTTTGGATCAGCCTCCCTGGGCTACCTGTCACGACCCAACGATGGGGGTCCTGTCCGACACCCGCAAGAACATCAAAGGTGCAGTTTATCTAGTTTATCCCTATCTAAAATATGGGAGTCACCCTAACAAAGAGTAGGATGATGAATATCTATCTTGAAACCAGAGGTTGGTAGTTGGGGACACTCTCTTAATGAGTCCATAGCAGGACGAAACCAGTGAACCTCACATATGAAGAGTTGGATGGGTGAACTCACCCACCTTGGAGGGGGAAAGGGTTCCACATGGGTGAACCACTGTGTTGAGATGATCATATCGTGACAAGTGGTATTATGGGGAATGTTCCTTGTGGTGTTGTGGAATGCTGAAGGGCAGACTATGGTGGTGGGAGTGGGGTCTTGGTGTGTCATGCAGAGGGAACACGACAGAGAAGGTCGCACTCAAGAGAATTCTGAGGCAGAGGCGCCATTATGCAGAGTGGGTCTTGTGGAGGTGGTTTGAGACCCAATGAGTGGGTACACCATGGTGGTTTGTGAACCAGAGAGTGGGTGAGCCATTGATGCCAACGACAAAGAAGGAGCATTTCCTGAGTCCATGCTTGGTATCAGGTTAGTTTGAAGCATGATTTCGCAGACACACAGAAGGACAAGATCCTGTATGTATGTGGGCATTCATGGAATGGTGGTGGGAGAATGTAACGACCCAATAATGGGGTTCCAGTCCTAAACCAGAAAGAACATAAAAGCTGTAGTTCATCTGGTTTGTCCCTATCTAGGAGATGGGAGCCACCCAAACAAAGAGGATTATGGTGCGTGTCAATCTCGAAACCACTGGTCGGGAGTCGAGGCCACCCTTCTGAGGAGTCAATGGCCGGACAAAAATAGTTAACCTCACATATGAAGAGTTGGATGGTTGAACCCAACCCCCCTTGGAGGGGGTTGGGTGCTGCACGGGTGAACTGCTTTGCTGAGATGCTCAGCCCGTGACATACCATTTCCTTTAAAAATTGATGGTTTCCTCACAGAGAATGGTGACTCCTTTGGGGGATACCATTGTTTTGATGATGTTACCAGGTGCTGCTCAGCTACATCAGTGTCTTGCATCGGCATGGAAATGAACATCTCCGGCCCTTTATCAAAAAATCTCGAGCATCGACTCCAGGACTCCTTTAGATGGAATCAGTATATTTTATACATTGTATTCCCTAGATATATCTTTCATTTCCACTTCTAGGGACACTCCTTGAAGGTTTTCCATCATCACCGCTAGAGTGGGTGTGGTTTTCCCCTCAGATGTGGTGGACATAGATATTCGGATGGCCCCATTCCATAGAGATCCTCTTAAAGCATATTTGGAGGCATTTTAGGCCCATGGTACTGAACCTTTGCCTCTCCCTCTTCACCCTGATTCAACAAATTTTCCTGCTCCTTTTTCAGTGGCTGGTAAAGTGGGTTTTCAGGCTATAGTTCCTTAAAATCCATGCTAGATTCCCACTATCCATATAGATTCAACCAAATAATTTTTTCCTAAACTACATGAATCCCCTCAATGATTTTAGGCTGGATGGTTTATAAGGCTGGGATTCTCGACCCTATGGTTATTTCCCCCCACCCATGCTCAGTTCCTCCTGGATTTGTTTCATTATATAATGAGGTATCTTCAGCAATGGGTTATCCTTTAGAAGGGACCTTATTATCTCCTATCTTGACGTCTGTCATGGTGTCTAATATTGTCTCTCCTACACATAAATAAGGTCTCAAAGGGAGGGGAGCAACATCGTCACCAGGTAATCAATGAAAGTTATCTCCATTCCCACAAGATAGCTCGTCAACCCCAATAGTGATCATGCCAATGGATAATGGAGTATTCCAAAGGTCCAAATAATACAACCTATAGGTGACGCCACCCTCCTAATTCAAGAAGTGTACGAGTTCTAGAGTCAGTCCGAGAACAATCTTTCCTCAATGATTTCTATACCCATATGAAATTTTAGGGGAATTTTGTCACGACCCATCCTCGGGGACCGTGCTGTGACTACCCCAAGCCCGCCTTCCATAGGCCTGGGGTTGGAGACTAGCACCAAAGGCGTAATTCTGGATAAAAAGGGAAGTAATTGCCTTTATGAACATAAAAAAACACAAAATAATACGTAATAGAAGTAAACACTAAGTAAAAACTAAGTAAAAAGTGTATACAAATGTAAATGCTGAAAGGAAAAGTGGCCAGAAATACAATCCCAACAGTAAGTACAGTACAACTGAAATGTTATAACAACTACAGTAAAGTAAAGCAGTAACCACTTAGTCATCCTCTGGGAATCCCACCTGAAGGGTGGGTATAGATGGTCTCAGCAGAACCTCGGGTCCATCTTCCTTCTCCGAGTACATCTCGTCAAGCGGTCCACCCCTGAGTACCGTCCATCTCTACAAGTCTCCACATCGATTAGTGATTTCCATCGTCTACATCCATCATAACGTAGTGCAGGCATATCCCGTGCAGGGGTGAGTATACGATATTCAGTAGGGACCCTGAGACCCCTGAAGGTCTCCCCGAATCCACAAAGAAAGATACAATCATGATGTATCAACCAACTCTACATAAGTATATTACGATATATATACCTATGTTATTAATAAAAGTTCGGCTCCAACACTCGAGTCCAAGAACAACCCATTCAAAAAAGGAAAGCAAGTCAATCACATTGATGGTAATGATTGAAATTCAAGACTCATCTCACACAGGTGTACATCTTTCGTATAATGATAGAGATGATCTGATTTAATCACTAATTAATCTAAGTTGTCAGACCCACGAAAGATACTAGTACAGTAGTCTTCATTATCGAACCCACAGAGGATTCCAATACAGTTGTAGTCTCTACCGAACCCACGGAGGATTCCATTATAGTTTTGGTCACTGTTGAACCCACGGAGGATTCCAGTACAGTTGTCGTCCTTGCCGAACCCATGGAAGATTTTAGTACAGTTTTCGTCACTGCCGAACCCACGAAGGATTCTAGTATAGTGGTCATTGCAGTCGGAGCGAGCTCTAGGGTTCCCGCACACATCACGCTCGATTATCATAACGGCCTGGTGAAGCGTGGCCCGACCCAGCACGGTGTGGCCCGGGTGGCCGAGCAGTGCGGGGGGGGGGGGGGGGGGGGGGGCTCATTTTCCCAAATTGGTGGTGTTGAGCGGCACCACCCTCCTGTATGGCAGGCTAAAGCCGATCGATCTTCCCGGTGTGAGCGGCCTGGAGTTGCGGGCCGCGAAACCTCCTCGGCGGCTCCTATGAGCGTCGTGCCTCCATTCGCCCAGCCGGCCGATGAGTCAGCCAATTCTTCCACCGAAGCGGGCCGCCCTATGCGGGCCGCGGTCCTCTTCAGTGCGGCACCATGGGGAACCGCGGTTCCTCTAGCCTGACCGCATACAACCGACCGGTTCTCCTTCGGCCCAATGGCCCGTGGTTGCCGGCTGCAGTTCTTCTGCAGGCAACCAGCTCCTTCGTTCTCCACCTCCTCTGTTTGTCACCACCACCCGTTTCCCCCACCAAATTATTCATGAAACATCAGAGGGTCATTGGTCCATGTTCGTTCGTCCCATGGCCTCTGTAATAGGCAGTATCATAAGGCCAACATCAAACCATGTTTCTCAACAAATAACATGAACAATTTTAATCAATTAAAATTAAACATAATCCCCCTACCTTGAAATAAGGTTCGCTCATAGTCGGAGTGACGGGGAGGCGGCGTCAACTCGTTGATGTCGTGGAAGAAGGAAATGAGGATGGCGCGTCATTGGAATTCCATGCGGGTGGCTCCTTTTCCTTTTGCATTTCTGAAGATCAAAGATGATGATCTCTGTTCTTCGGTGGTTCTCCGTCAGAGTTGTTCATCGTTGAAGAATGGTGTTCTTTGCCACATGAAGAAGACTATTCTACTCTTTCTCTAGAGATTTCTCAAAACTCTCCCAACTCAACGAATGCAAAAATAAAATAATATCTAATGCTATTATTTTATTCACACATGTAATTCAAAATTCAAACACATTAATTATTTAAATTGAATAGATCAGTTCATTAATTAAGAAGTGTTGGAACATATGAATGGGAGAGAGGGAGGTGAAGATATCACACTCAATAAGGGGGAGTTGTAAAATTAATTAAAGGGGGATTAATGGGGAGTTTAAGGGAGTTGAAAGGTTAGGGATTCGTGTGGGACCCACCAAAAAAATATCCTTGCATGAGAGGTTATGTGGGTATAGGACCCACCTCTTACTATCACTTTTAGGATAAAACTAATAGATATAAGTAAAAATGTTTTCCACATTTTTATTTTATTTATTTGAAATCCCAAAAAAAATTAACATTCATCCTGCATATCCTGCAACTATGGTAATGGTCCCCTTAAATGAATACCAGCGATGCGAGTTCATCGGTGCCCTCAGATTTCAATTCTGAGCACCGGTGTAAAAGATAGAACAAACCGCTCATCTTTTCACCGAACGTACCTGAACAAAACTTCAGAAATTGATTCCTGGCACACCGGGCCTCAAAATCAAGTGTCGTCAGAAACCGCAGACTCGTAAAATTAAAAAGTATTTAAGAAAAAAATTCTTGAAATTTCTGGGTCTTTACATTACTCTCACCTTATGTATTTACATCCCCATAAGGATACAACACACACTAGGGAAACAAATGAAGGTACAGAGCTCACATCTGAGCCTCCTGCTCCCAGGTGATCTCCAAGAGGTTCCCGTACTTCCAGCGAATGTGCACCAGAGGAATCGACCATCCACACAGGACCCGCTCCTGTCGATCCTTGAACTCCACATGGACCTCCATTAATGTCGACCCGTCATCGATGTCGAGATCCCTGTGGTTGATTACGTGGGATGGGTCGTGCACGTATCTCCTCAGCTGAGATATGTGGAGGACATCATACACCCAGTGCATCTGAGGAGGAAGGTCTAGGCGGTAAACCACCTCGCCTACTCCGATGAGGACCTGGAAAGGTCCAATGAAGCGCGGAGAAAACAAACAGCCCCAGCCAAATATCTATAATCCTCATCGAGGTGAGACCTGTAGGAATAGGTGGTCCCCATCCACGAACACCAGTGGTCTCTATATCTTATCATCATATGACTTCTCTCCACTCTGTACAGACTTCATCTTGTCCTGGATGATTTGCACCTTCTCCGTCGTAGAATGATACATCTCTGGTCCTACAAGTGATGACTTCCCCGGGTCATTCTAGCACATAGGTGATCTGCAAGGTCGGTTGAACAGTGCCTCGAATGGTGCCATCCCGATGGTGGAGTAATAACTGTTGTTGTACGCAAACTCCAGCAAGGGTAAATGGTCCTCCTAGCTGCGACCAAAGTCAAGGACACATGCACAGAGCATGTCATCGGGAGTTTGAATGGTCCTCTCTCTCTAGGCGTCCGTCTAAGGATGGAAGGCGGTGCTCAGACGTAGCTACGTCCCAAAAGCCTCATGTAACCCCTTCAATAACCGGGATGTGAAACGAGCATCACGATAAAAAACGATAGATGATGGCACACCATGAAGTCATATGATCACCTGAATGTAGAGTCATCCCATGATCTCTACTGAGCCCTGCTCTCTGATCGGTAGAAAGTGGGACGACTTGGTGAGTCGGTCTATGATCACCCAGATAGAGTCGAGTCCTCTTGATGTACGTGGAATCCCCATCACGAAATCCCTGGATATCTTGTCCCACATCCAATATAAGACCACTAAGGGATACACCAAGCCTTCTGGCACCTGGTGCTCCAACTTCACTTGCTGACTATTGAGGTATTGTGAAATGAACTCTGCTACCGCTTTCTTCATACCCAGCCACCAGTGCTGTAGTCTGAGGTCCTGATACATCTTCGCCACTCCTAGATGTACCTCTAGAGGGGAAGTGTGGAACTACCTCAGCACCTAATCCTGTTGTGAAACGGGTACCGTGGTACGTCCCCTAAAAAGGATGACGTGGTCCCCTCCTTCAGAAAATCCTTTAGGTGCCTTCCCTGAGGATATCTGAGGACGTTGTGTCTCACATTCAACGTCCCCACATTGTGCCTCCCTGACATGTTGAAGAAGTTAAGTAATGACTGTGATATACTGAACAAAGGCTACTCCATCTATATCCACAAAGGAAATTTGTAACGCAGCTAGCTGCTCCGTCGCCTCTCCTAGTAGATGAATGCACGATCTCCTACTGAGAGCATCATCTACAATTTTACCCTTCCCATGACTGTAGACTATATCAAAGTCAAAAACATAGAGTAACTTGAGCCCTCGCTACTGTCTTAGGATCAGGTCCATCTGAGAGAAGATTTACATGAGACTCTGGTGGTCAGAATAGACTGTAAATAGCTCACACATCAAATAGTGCCTCCAAATCTTCAAGGCGAAGACCACTGTTGCTTACTCCAGTTCAAGGGTAGCATAGTTCTGCTCGTGCTGTCTCCATTTCCATGAACCATATTTGATCACCGCTCACTCTTGAATTAGGAATCACCTGAGTCTGGTCCCTAATGCGTCGCAGTAAACTATGTACCCAATGCCCTCCTCCGGTAGCCTCAAGTTGGGCGCACTGGTTAATATCTGTCTCAGCTCCTAAAAGCTCTTCGGACATCTATCTGACCACTTGAATGGTTTCCCCTTCTTCTTCAAGGTTGAAAGCGGTGCTTCAATTCTGGAGAAGTCTGGTAAAAATCTCCAATAGTATCCAACCAGATCCAGGAAACTCTACACCCCCGTCACACTCCTAGGTGGCTCCAAAGCAAGCACTTCCTCAATCTTCTCTGGATCCACCACAACTCCATCCTCTGAGATGACGTTTCCCAAGAAATGAACCTCTCTAATCCAAAACTAGAACATAGAGAGCTTACCATAAAGTTGGTGCAATTGAAGTGTATCCAATACAACCTGAAAATGGTAGGTGTGATCCTCCTCAGTAGTCGAGTATATCAGTATGTTGTCGATGAAGACTACGACAAATTGATCAAGTTAAGGCTGGAAAATCATGTTCATGAGACTCATGAACATTTTTGGAGCATTTTTTACACCAAAGGGCATAACTAGGTACTCGTAGTGTCCATACCGACACCTGAAGTTCGTCTTCTGCAAATCCTCGTCTCAAACTCTGAGCTGATGATAGCCTGACCTGATGTCTATCTTCGAGAACTATCATGATCTCTTGAACTAATCAAAGAGGTTGTTAATCCTTGAGAGTGGGTAATTGTTCTTCACTGTCACCTGATTCAGGCGACGGTAGTCGACACACAGTCTTGAGCTCCCATCCGCCTTCTTGGCAAACAAAATCGGAGAAGCCCAGGGTGAAACACTGGGTCGGATAAATCCCTTCCCCTGCAAGTCTTCCAGCTATACTCGCAGCTCACGATGCTCAGTGGGATCAATCCGATATGCCAGAGTAGATATCAGTGTTGTCCCGGGGAACATGCCTATATAGATGTATACCTCTATATGAGGAGGTAGTCCTGGAACGTCATCAGGAAAAACGTCTACATACTGATCCACCAAAACTGAAAAAATCGGTCTCTGAAAATCAAATGCTCTGAGGATGTGACTAGCCAACTGATGTGTGATAGGCTGCCCTCTCTTCTGCGAAAGTCCATACTGCGATGCAAAGGCTTCCTTCTTTCCTGTGAAGGTGAACATGCTCCCATTAGTGCGGATACACCACACCTTGCGCCCAATAAAGCTGATCGAAGCATTAACTCTAGATAACCAGTCCATACCCAATATGACGTTGTAAGGCCTCGGCGTCGCTACAAGAAGATCCCACCTGAAGCTCTCGCTTTCTAGAGTAAGCTCACACTGCCAACACTAGTGCTTAATCGTCGATTCTACTCCCGTAGGAGTCTCTAGCCATAAGGACCGAGCCAACGGCTCTGTCAGAATCTTCAAGCTCCGAAAAAGGGTCGCGGAAATAAAATAATGACTCACACTTGTGTCTATATGTACTGCAACGAGGGTGGAGAAGACACAAATATTACCACAAATAATCTTGGGTGAGCCGTGGTCGTAGGCCTCGACTACCTAGAGCTAAGACCGCCTTTGTCTTCCAGCTCCCTGTGGTCTGGGTGGACCTCCTGGTGGTGGTGGTGGTGGTAGGGCCTCAAAACATCTCCCACTACCTGATGCTCGGCCAGCTCCTCTGTCGCGTCCGCCTGATCCCTACAGACCGCTACAGTCAAACATCTTCCTCTTCCAGGGAGGTCTCTCTACTGTCTGCTGTTCATCTGCAGGATGGGTCAGGAAATCTTGAGCCATGTGGCTCTGCCCACCGCATGCATATCACTGCCTACTCCTCGTATAACGGGCTCTATTTTGGGTTCCCCTTACAACCGAACTTGTATCCTGAGGTCGCCCACCTGATGGCATGGTCCTCTTGGACCTCTGCGACATCTGTCTACTACCGGCTGCAGAAGACTCTGCTATGTGTCACCCTGTGATCGGTCTCGCTACTGTAGACTGCTCAAACATAAATCTCTTCACTAGAAGGGCTCTCTCTAGAACCCCTGCCTGTGTCGGGATGCTGAGGGGAGTCGTCAGAGCCCTAATCTTGTGCCTTAGTCCCTGTTCGAAGGTCCAGGCCATAAAGAACGAGTCTCGTACCATTATCGTGGAGTAGCATGAGAAGTTATTGAACCTCGTTGAGTACAGAGATATTGTCATGCTACCCTGCTGCAGATGAAGTAACACTTGAATTCGCACAGCACAGAGGGTGGCTAGGAAAAACTCCAACCAGAAGGGACTCTCAAAGTCTGTCCAAGGTAAAGATTCCTTGTCATGCACCTGGAGCATCAGGCTCCACCATCTGCCTGCCGCCACATGCAGGAGTCTCAGGGAAAGTATCACCACAAGTCCAGCTGGTGTCCCTACTAATCTGAAAACATAGACGACAGCCTCCAGCGAATCAGCGGCTTCTTGTGGGTTCGTCTCTCCAAAAAACCTGGACAGCCTCTATCACTAAAACTCATGAAATGCACTCAGGCGGTGTGGACTCTCTTTTACTAGGGCTGGTGGTATCTATGGCTAAGAGGGTAGTGGTACCGCTGGTGTCTCCGCTGTGATGGGGCCATGCACCGAGGCCTCGTCGATCAGTGGGCTGCCATGTCATACGTAACTTGTAACCCTAGATATTTACCTTCGTGGGGGCATCCTGAAAAAAAACAGGTGTGCCACAGTCAAACAGTATACTCGGTGAGCTAACACAAAGTAATCACAAAGAAAACTTTTGAAACACACATGCAATCAATGTTTTCTTGCACTGAGTCAGAACTCAGAGGTCATGGTCCTGGTGTATGGATACGTCGGCCGCCGCAACAACACTAGACTCCCTAGATTGAAAACCACAATCAATACTATTAACTGTATTGCTTTACATAATGGAATGATCAGAGTCCTGAGTTCTGCGGTAGAACTGACTCTTCTGATACCAATTTCTCACAACCCGTCCTTGAGGCTCATGTCGTGACTACCCCATGCTGACCTTCCATAGGACAAGGGCTGACGACTACCACCAAAGGCGTAAATCCTAATAAAAATGGGAGGCATTGACTTTATGAATGTAAACAAACACAACAGAGTACGCAATATAAGTAAACACTAGGTAAACATTGTATACAAAAGTAAGTGTTGAATGGAAAAGGGGCCAGAAATATATGCCCAACAGTAAGTATAGTACAACTGAAAATATAGAACAAATTCAGTAAAGTAAAGCATCAACCACTGAGTTGTCCCTCGGAAATCCCACCTGAAGGGTGGGTATAGATGGTCTCCTCATCAACTCGGGTCCATCCGTCTGCTCAATGTACATCTCATCAAGTGGTACACCTCCGGGAACCGTCCAACTCTACAAGTATCCACCCCGATCAGTGCTGTCAGTCGTCTTCAAATAAAAAAAAATAGTGCAGGAATATCCCGTGCAGGGGTGAGTATACGATACTCAGTAGGGACCCCGAGACCCCCAAAGGTCTCCCATAATCCACAAAGAAAGATACAATCACGAAATAACAACCAAGTCTACTTAGGTATATTCCCATACATATACCTAAGTTAACAATCACAGTTCGGCTCCAACACTCGAGCCCAAGCACAACCTAATCCTCATATGAAAGAAAGTCAATCACATTGATGATAATGATTTAAAGTCAAGACTCATCTCACACAAGTATACATATTTCGTATAAAGATAGAGATGTTCAGATGTAATCACTGATTCATCTAAGCTATCGGACCCATGGAGGATACAAGTACATAAGTCTTTGTTGTTTAACCGACGGAGGATTGTAGTACAGTTGTATTCACTAGCGAAGCCACAGAGGATTCCAGTAAAGTTGTCATTGATACCGATCCCACGGAGGATTCTAGTATAGTAGTCATCACTACCAATCTCACGGCGGATTCCAGTACATTTATCATCCCTGTCTAACCCACATAAAATTCTAGTACAGTCGCCGTTACAGTCGCATCCATCTCTATGGTTCCCGCACACAGCACACTCGATTCCAGGAGGGTCCACTACTCGAGCCAAGGGGTCGATAAATCAACTATCACAACATTCAGATTTGATGTATCCAGATGTTCCATCTCGTCAATGGAAACCCAACGCAACAGACGACACGACAATCAGACGCCCGGTCTGAGAGTTATTGGTTTCTTCGTTCCAGTGGCCCAGTTGGAAATACGCTCATTCCGAACCCGGCCATTTTCCAAAATTGTACAAAACTCACTTAGAGTACCACAAAAGGACTGCCTCATCATAAGGGTCCCAGTGTCGGTGACAGCATGTCTATCAAATGTGTGGTGTTAAAGTTATTCACATTTAAGTGAAACAGGCCCGACCCGTCAAGTCCAGTGGGCTGGCGGGCCGGCCCGTCAAGTCCAGTGGGCTGGTGGGCTAGCCCGTCCTGGCTTGGCGGGCACAACACGGCGCAGCCCAGGGGGGGAGTGACCCGGCCAGCGTGGCGTGGCTTAGCCTGGTGCGGTGTGGCCCTACCCGGGTGGTCAAGTAGTGCGTGGGGGGGGGGCTATTTTCCCGAACTGGAGGCGCCGAGCGGCGCCGCCCTCCTGTCTGGCCGGCCGGTCTTCCCGGCGTGAGCGGACTGTGGTTGCATGCCGCGAAACATCCTCTCCAACGCCTATGAGCATCGCGGATCCTTTTGCCTGGCCGGCCGATGAGCCGACATGTTCTTCCACCGAAGCATCCCGCCCTGTGCGGGCCACGATTCTATGCAGCGCGGCACCGTGGGGCACCGCAGTTCCTCCAGCCAGGCCGACTACGGATGGCCAGTTCTCCTTCGGCCGAGCAACCCGCGGTTATGGGCCTCGTTTCTTCCACACTCTGTCGGCACCTTCATCCGCATCCACCTCCATTCATCACCGCATCCCCTTTTCGTAGCCAAATTATTCAAGAAATATCGGAGGGTCGTCGGGCCGTGTTTGTTAGGCCCGTGCCCTCCACGTTTAGCGGTATCATAAGGCCAAAGTCAAACCATGTTTTTCAACAAATAACAAGAACAATTTTAATCAAATAATATTGAACATAATCCCCCTACCTCGAAATATGGTTCACTCATAGTCAGAGTCGTGGGGAGGTGGCTTCAACTCGTTGACGTCGATGAAGAAGGAACCGAGGATGGTGTGCCATCGACATTCATTGTGGGTGGCTCCTTCTCCTTTAGATTGGCTGAAGATCAAAGGTGATGATCCTCTTTCTTTGGTGGTACTTCGTTGCAATTTTTCATCATTTTAGAATGGTGTTCTTCACCGGATGAAGAACAATATTCTTCTCTTTCTCTATAGCTTTCAAAAAACTCTTCCAACACAACGATTTCCAAACTAAAATAATAGATAATGATATTTTTTTATTCACTAATGAAATTAAAAATTCAAACAATTTAATTAATTAAATTAAAGACATAAATTAACTAATTATGAAGTGTTGGATAATATTAATGGGAGAGAAGGAGGTAAAGAGATCGCACTCAATAAGGGGAGTTGTAAAATTAATTAAAGGGGGGTTAATAGGGAGTTTAAGGGAGTTTAAAGGATCGGGTTTCATGTGGGCCCCACCACACAAATATCCTTGCATGAGAGGTTATGTGGGTGTGGGCCCCACCTCTAACTCCCCCTTGTAGGATAAAACTACCAGATATAAGTAAAATTGTGTTCCACAATTTTATTTAGTTTATTCTAAATCCCCAAAAAAATTAACTTTCATCCCGTATAAAACAAAACTACGGTAAGGGTCCCCTTAAACGAATACTAGTGTTGCGAGTTAATCGGTGCCCTCAGATTTCAATTCCAAGCACTCATTCAAAAGATAGAAAAACCCGCTCATTATTTCACTGAACATACCCAAACAAAACATCAAAAATTGATTCCGGGCTCACTGGGCCTCAAAATCAATTGCCGTCAGAAACTGCAGACTCGTAAAATTCCGAAGTATTTAAGAAAAAAAACTTTCCTTGAAATTTCAGGGTCTTTTCACATTGGAAACCAGGGTAAGATGGATTTATTGGCTTCTATGATTTCTAATCACAACTCTGTTATAATTTCTATCCCCAAACACAAAATTCTTCTTTCCAGGATCGGAGATTTCTCCATGAATCGTAAGTTGCATGGATACATGCACACTGACCCATCCAACTGGAATATATGGTTATTTTGGAACATGCATTGCACTTTTGTTATGGTATAGGAAGGTGAACATTTCATCATGGCTTATGTGACTGAAGGATTCATTTCTTTTTATTGTCCTATGTTTATGGGTGGTGTGACCCTCAACAATGCGAGAACATGTGGAAATACCTCAATGCATTTGAACCTGTTACCGATATGTGGATAGTCAGGGGGGATTTCAATGTTTTTGGGGATTCACAGGAATGGAAGGGGAGGGGACCCTTCCCAAGGTAAGAAAACTTATATTTTATCCAATTCATGGTGGGGAAGGGACTCATAAATCTTGGATTCTCATGTGATTGATTCACTCGGTGATACTACCAATGGTGGAACTATTGCTCGTGGATATTTCTGGACTATTGTCTGGCTAATATGAAAGACATCTCCTAGTACTCCTATATCAAGGTGAATTATTTGGTTTGGGGCATATCAAATCCTTACCCACTTTTAGTATCCTTATACTCTATATAGGACCTTCAGGAACATTTTTGATACTACTAGATTTGAGAAAACATAACAGGGTGACATAAACAAGTTAGAGTCACATGGAATTTGCCCTCACAGGATCATACGTGGTCTACCTTTTGTAACAATATAGAGGTTATAAATAAGAGGCTCTAGTCCTGGAAGAGGTATGTACCTCATACTGTTAGATATATGGAGGCCACCATAAAGGATGTTGAATTTCTTGAATGTTGACTGGAGGAGGATTTGGATGACTAGGTTTCTGAGAAACTCACAGGAAAGAAGAACTATCTGAAGGACATGATTCTAAAATAATAATGCCACACTAAGGAGGGGTGAAAATAAAATTACATAGATAGGGAGAATTAACACCACTTTCTTCCATTAATGCATCATGGAGAGGGAAGGTATGGTTAAACAGAACATTTTGTTGGATGATGGTAATTACACGGATGAAAGTGATGTCATGTGAGGTTTGGAAATCACATTATTCATAGATATTCTTATCGGTACCAATAACTTCATTCCTAACAGTTACCCTATGGAGATCACAGAGCTATGTGATATGATTCCAATCCTTTTTTATGACCGGAACAATGACGTCTAATAGGATAGACCTAGAGAGAAGGAGATTAGTTATGCTACAATGACCCTGAACCCCAATAGTGCAGGGAGACCCGGTGGTTTCAATGGTACTTTTTTATAGGCCCTATTAGGATATTTTTAAAGGGTATTTGATTATGTCTATCAATGACTTATTCTTAAGAGGTGGGGGGGGGGGTTAATTTCCCCATGTTGCAGGTGACACCACTATAGTACACCTCCCAATAACTAACAACTCTTCCTCAATCATGCATTACAGACTAGTGATCATGTGTAACATTCTATATAAAATATTTTCCATCATCATTAAATATTTTTTCATAATTAAACTCCCGTGATGGGTTTATATTGAACAACATGGATTTGTGATGTCCTGTTCCATCCAGAGGGATATTTCATTGGCATAGAAATTTCTCAAAGATATCAAATTCAAGACTCACTATTATATCTTGGACATTAGTCAAGATATAAATAAATCATATGACCACGTTGAATGGTGATTTATCAACAAGGTTCTTATAGGTATGTGTCTCTTCTCTTTGAATATTGATACAGTTTTTCACTATTTCAGTTCATTGTGGAGAGAAATTATATTCATGGAGAAATTATACATCTTCTCCAAGGAATCACATAGACTAAGGTAGGGGACGTTATTTCTCTATGCATACTCATTATCACGCAAGGCGTTCTCAGATACCACATCCATTAATCATAATAAATCTATAAATCCTCTTGTACAGTAGAAGGATGGGGTCTTCTTTTGTTTCCCACCTCATATTCGATAATTATACTATCATCTTAATTAATTATTTGATATGATATCTAAGAGGCATGAATAGGGTGTTGGAGGTGTATTTCCACTAGAGTGGCCATGTTATTTACAAGAGTAAGAGGTACTTTTATATCTCCAATTATTTCCCATCTAACGGGATAATTTTTCATTCCATAATATGGTTATGCAGGGAGGGTTCCTCCCTATAGATTATCTGGGTTCCACCATATATATAGGTAGAATACATATCATCAACATCACACATTCCTTTGTAAGATCACATATCAGGTGATCAACTGAATGAGTATGTATCTATCATTTGGGTGGTTGGATGACACTAGTTAATAGCATGCTATTGGCTACTCTGGTGCATTAACTATCACCTATCATGGTCTCGATGGGCGTCATCAAGAACATTGACAAGATCCTAGGAGGAATCATATGGGATCTGATCCTTAATGAAAAAAGAATCATAATATCCTAGAACAGGATGGTGATTCATATTAAAGATGGAGGTATCAATGTCTGTATCCTTGAGGATACCCTCATCTAGATTCATTCAAAATTAGAATGTTAAGTCATGGAAAATTGTATCTTATGACGGATTAACAAGCATAACTATTCTTCGAAGAATCCTTCTTAAGTTTGTGACCATGCCTCTCCACTCAGGACATTAATTGGACCCCTTGTCATAGCCCTCCAACCTCATACTCACTGGCTTTTCAGAAATTGGTTGTTTCCTTTTGGCATCATAAGTGGAGCAGGGATGTCCTCAGCTTTCTAGGATGTCATCCACAAACATCTCATTCATAATATCTAGTATTTACCCACCCTTCATCAAGGAGGTGATTTTAAGGGATCAACTTGACCACTTCAACATCATTGTGATGAATTCAGACACTGATAGTTGTGTCTTCATCCAATCCACCTTGGGGTGTTTCATGTCAATGTTCTTCCATCTAACCATTAATGTGAAAGAGAATGAAGATGTTTAGAATAATGTTATTTGAAAAAAATATGCCCAAAAATATCAACATCTTCACATGGAGGATATGAAACAAATAAGACCCTACGGATGAGAACATTATGCACTACATGATTAATATCATAACAAGATGTACTTTATTAATGCACCATAGAATGGAAATTACATTCTATACATTATTTTAGAGCGATTTGGTGCATGAGGTGTGGAACTACTTTAGTGAGCTCACCTACTACTCTACTCCTAGCATGGATGATAAACCCTTTTTGGATCGACGGTACCATGGATCGGGAGATGGAGGCCTAATAACTAGTTAACTGACATGGTCAGGACAAATAACTAGTTAACTGACATGGTCAGGATATTGAGCCACTAGAGGGAGTCCCCTTCTATGTATCAGATTAATGTTGTTCTCCAAGGTTCATAACCTGACAGTAAATGTTCAAGAACAAAATTGGTACACTGGAACCCCAAGATGCTTGAAACTAAACATAGATGGATATTGTACCTTTGGGATCATGCATGGGGGGTCGTGATGCCAATGGTTTAGTCATCCTAGTATTCACATCCTAGATGGGAGAGGGAACTTCTCTCTAGGAAGTGTATATGGGGATGCTTACAAGCCTTATTTTACCTGAAGAGTGGGTTTTAGACATCAGGAAAGATGAAACGGATTCAACTTTATTTCATAACTCCCTACAAGGCTTTGGCATTACTCCTTGGTCGATATTCTATGTTATCTTCCAAATGTTGTGGAATCCTTAGTTACAAAATTAAAGTGAACCACACATATCATGGGTGGATAACATTATGGACCACCAAACCTCGTTGGATATCCCTAGTCTTTAGGATGTATTATTATATAATGTGAGTAGCTTGATGCCTGAGGGGGTCAATCTGATTGTAGGGGATAACATTGGTCTCCATTATCATAGGCCTGTATAGCTGTATGATCCTATGGCATCCGTTGGAAGGTTGTTTCTTTATAATACATTACTTTTCCTTGAATAAAAATACACATTAAGATGATGATGATTTATAAGACCCAAAACCATGTCTTTTAAATTACGTGTACATCCCGTAATCTATTTGAACACGGGGATTAATCACTTAGTCGTAATCTTTATTTTAAAGTCCATTGTATTTCCTAATTTGACATGTGGATTTAAGTCATATGTAAGGGTTCTATGGGATGATATATAGGTAATGTTTTGATAAAAAATTATTTATTTGGGAATGAAAGAGTATTTTGTCTTTTAATATGGGAATAACAGAAATTTCATTAGAAACATAAGGAAAGTGATTGGAGAACGTGAACCGTTAGAGTATTCGGTGACATAGGTCAGTTAGGTATAGGAATGTTTGTTATAGAATTGTAATTTACTTACAAACCTATAAAAGGAATTCTAAAATATTTATATATCATTTTAATTATTTAAAATTATTTTCATATAATATTTACCTTTTATTTAATTAATTTACATTGTTTAATTATCTAATATAGAATAAATTTATTTATAAAAATATAATGTACAATTTTTTTCCTCATTTCAATTACCTTATTCAAAATATAAAATACATTTCATCAAATATAAAATATAATTATGAGGATTTTTTAACAATAAATGACATAATGAAATTGATCTTTTCTCATGAATAAAATAACTTATTTTTGATCAATGGGTGTATTTTATATAAATAAATAATTATTTCATCAATGTTAATAATATTTTTAAATGAAAACTATACTACTAATAAAATAATTAACTTCTATATATAGAATTCATGAAACATATAGAAACAATAATATATACAATGATTTTATAGATACCTAATGAGTATATATATCCAATAATAATTTATCAGTCACATTAACATTTTACATTAGTCTGTATTGCCATACATACATCATAGAAAATCCTACATATTATTCCCCCATTTCCCATAAAATTTCTATCATGTTTATAATTTATTCATTATTTTATTAAATATATTTTATGATATTATATCATTGGAGACCATGCGAATGTATCTTTAAATCATAATGAATTTTTACATTTTATATTTATATTTAGATTATAATATTAATAATTATATTATATATATTTTTTTAATTCAATAATGATCATTAATTTTTTTTGAAATATACAAACATAATGAAAATAAAAAAAAATCCTTTAAGACTCATATTGTGTGCGATAAAATTAATTAAATATCAAAATATATTTATGCAAAAGAGGTGGAAATTATATTAAAATTTAATATGATATGATGTTTACTATTATTATTTTCTTACATGAATATATTATTTTTCTACTATATTCACTTGGTCTTATGCTAGATATGTAGTAGGTGGGTGGTGCCCGCCATGAGTGAATGATTATATGTTGTTAAAACATCATTTCAAAAAACCCTTAGAGAGGTGTTAATTAGTGTATCAAATTTCCCTTTAACATAAATAATATCTTATTACCATTATTGAAAAAATTCATTACCCCCAATTATAATCAGAACAAATCCAAATAATATAATTTACTACCAATATATACACATACATGAAGAATTTATTTGGTTCACCATAATTGTATAATACACATAGTGTACATTGAAAAAGATTCAACATACCCTGGAGATCACTACACACTATATTTTATTCAAATTTTGGGTAAGTCTCACTTCAATGAAAAGGTTAATTTCCTCTTTATTCCTGTCCTAATACTACTCTATGAAAAATAAATTAAAAGAATTAAAATACATGTTAGTTTCATCAGAATTATAAAAAATATTCAAAACCAATCATATATGGAGTTATTATTTTAACTCTAGTATTCTTAATAAAATATGAATAATCAAGGATGTTCCTTAATAATAATAAATCCTATCGAAGATTTATATTTTTTATAATAAAAAATAAAATTCTAACTTTCATGTAACCCATTAACATTTTTATTTCCACACCTAAACATATTTTATTTTTTTCTTATTTTTTTATATATCTAATTCTATGGGTTAAAACATTATTGGACATAAAAATCAACATTTATATGATATTATTGATTTCAAAAATAAAACAAAACTATTTTCGAAGATTTAAAACACCCAAAATAAGGAAATTTTATATCTCTTCATCAAAAATGTCAGGGTTATGCCTCCATTATGACATGGTATTTCCCTAAAACAATAAATTAATAAAAAAAACCATGGTGTAAAAATTATAAAAACCTAACAAACTATATCTTTTTTAATTTTTAATCTGCTTTATTCTAATCATAAATGACTTGGTTCTCAATAAATTATGAATACCAATTTTTCATACTAATCTCTAGACACATTACATAAACAAAATGATCAAAATATTCTTTGAGACACCAATATTGTATACAATTATAACCTCCCAAAATATTATAGGGATCATCATGGAATAGAGAAATTTAAATATAATTTCCATAAAACCATTATCACCAGTATACTAATCTCATTAATATCTCCCTTTTTTTCAATTATAAACAAAAAAAATTTCCCAATAATCACAAAAAAATGATCATATTTTACAAGATTCTCTAAATTGTCCATCCAACAATGACATCCTCCATGATATAAACCGATATATTATGGGAGAAATGTATTTTATTAAAGAAAATATTCACTATAGGTCTTTTGTCATTGATATACCTCATATTAAAGTTAACAATGATGTGTTTCATACCATTACACCGAGGACACCTTTTTATTTAGTAAAAACATATTGGAAACTCTATAGGACATTTCAATGTTTCTGAAAACATTATGAAACCACAAATATAAATCCCCACTGTCAAAAATAGATTTTGAATTAAAACTAACTCAATAAAATTCTAAAATATGGGCTTAGAGGACAAAATAATCATTTTAAAGTGACATTTTTTTCAATAATATCCAATGTGATTTATGTAATTTTTTGAATCCTATTTGGATTTTTTGGAACAAATTTTATATAAATGAAAAGATATATTAAACCTACAAATACATAGTCAGTGTAAAAGGATAATTAGATTATACTTACCATCAAACTAAGTCAATTAATGAAGTGAATATTATAGGTTAAAATAATTATCAAGGGAGAATTAACTACATCTATGAAATATAGTGTGTTTCTTCTCTAATGAACCACTTATCAATCAGTTTTGGTCACTTATTTAACTATTATTCACAAATCCATATATCATTATTCATTACTAAATTCATATTACATATTCATAGTATATTACCCAACTATTTGTATCATACAAACCATGTTAAGGGTAGATTTATCCCCCATTATAAGTGACTTATGCTATTCATTCCAACTGTAAATATTTATTTTCTATGCACCATTTTATTATTTTTCAATGATTTTTTCTATTTTATACCAATTAGATAACAATAATAATGTGAATATTTACCATGATTTAGAAAACCATATATAATGAAAATTTATATTGGGATATAAGATTTTGAAAACCTCCACAATATGGGAGAAGCAGTTCGACTATATGATTTAAACAATTCTTTACAAATGTATGTGTAGACTATGGTTTTATCAATAAATCTTCCTCTTGATCATTTAAAATAATGAAACCAACCTTGATAATTTCTTCTTCCACCTGTTATTTAATTAAATTATACTTGATTTTAATGTGTTTCATATGGTAGTGTTATAATTGATAAATCATTATAACAATAGACCATTTTCTCCAAAAGAATGACCATAGGAAAATACACTTATTAACCAAAATATTCTAATTATTCCATTATACAAAACATTATGTATGATAATAGCGTACTTGTATTAATTTATATTAAAAACACTAACAAATACACTCTATATCATCTTACTAATCTATTTGATTCATTTATTACAAACATTTAAATAACCTACAAATATAAATTTTTTATTCAATATATCTCAACGAACATATACATCTAAATATTATAATAATTCACATTATTTTAATGCATAAAAATAGATCGTTAATTATGTGTACCTTTTACATACCTCATTATTTCATTCAAAACAATAATATGTTTATCCTTTTTATTATATTGAATCCCCAATACAAAACCTGTTTAAAAAACTCTACCATTCCATAAAAAATTATAATACAATATGATTACAATGATTTTCTATCAAAAATTTTAATGTATAAAATTTCTTACTTAATTTAATATATGATTATTTATTAAAATTATTATAGTTGACACCATATTGTAATAATCTCTGTCAAATTCCTTTGGAGAGCATATTTTCAAATTTTTCAAAGAAATCAATTTATTCTGCTCCTTACGGTTCACTAATAACCAGATAAAATATGTAAAATCATTAATCATGGACCTATAAAAGTATAATTGATATAAATATTAATGTTTTAATTGACTTAATCAATCTCCAAAAAAATATAAAAACATCGACATAAATGAAAACCAGGAACACATTTTTCTTCAATGATTTAATATAATGGTTTCAATCATCAAAAACTCTATTATTTATAATATAATCTAATTTACATACAGTATGAAATTAATTTTTTTTATTGTTTCATATTTTTTATATATTTATTATGTATATATACCAATAATTTATCATCACAAATTCGGAAACTATAGCATCCCATTACAAGGTTTCGGTTATTTATATTCCTTGTATTTTGGATCCCATTTTCGGTTTTATTCCAATTATATTTTATTTAGATTTTTTGGAGGATATTGTGATTTTCACTATGTAATTAATTATGGATGATTGATTTACGGGAAGGGATTGTATGGATATGATTTCGGAAATATGGTAGTGGGGTTGGGAATTTTGATGCATCTTTCAATTCTTGCATTTCTGGGGCGTGGGGATTTGTTACAGCTTGGTAACCTAGAATGGAGGTTTTTGATACCACTACCTACCGAGAGACAACTACAGAATGTGTGTGTAGTGGTGGAATATATAAAATTAAGGGATTTTTAAAGTCAAGCATGGTTTTGTATATAGAGTCAGTCATAGTGTAGAGACTTAGGGAGGGGTTTACAGTGCCTTTAAATTATTAGTGGTAGCTATGGAGTAGTGTTTGGGGTGATTTGTCTAATTTAATATTCATACTTGGTATATATAAATTCATCCATATAGATTTATGGGGATTATGAGATTTGGGTGGATGGAACATGGATTCTTGTAATATGTTGTGTTTGCTTTCTATTTTTTCTATATGGTGGTGGGGGCTGTGTCAATGTCTCTTTTTTACCGAGTTAACATCCTAAACCCCATGTTTTATATTAAAATACCATTAAAATAAATCATAATTAAAACCGTTTGGATTTTTGTATATCTAAATGGGACTGTCAACTCCTTAATCATCAATTCCTACTGAATCAAGGAAAAGGAGGATGTGATTGATCCCACTTCAATATCTGAATCTCATCTAATCCATAATCCATTGTTTTGAGTTCTCCGATACACTGATAGTGAATAATACTCAAATAATTAGTTTATCTAATAAAGTAATTGGAAAATTTTGTTTCAAGTGATTCATTCATGATCATCATAGCCCATTATTATCCATTTTATATTCATATTTTGAGTGATATATAGATTAAATGTGTGATTACTGTAAGGAGGTACATTCCTTAAATTGAAACATAGATATGTTTATTGATTTTAATGAGTATTTAATTTATTTTTGAACCTTTCTTTTATTACTATATAATGAATGTTTTTTTTGAATGAAATAAAATTGGAAAATGAATTGAAAACATTGGTTGAATTTTGAATGAAGATTTATTGAATTGTGAAACGATATGATGCAATGATTTAATGATAACTCATAAGATAATGTATTGAAATGAAAATTTATTTTTAATGGAATGAATTTTATGATAAATAATATTTTGTTTTGAAATTGATATTTAATGTGGAAACACAAATGTTGAGAAAATAAACTATGAATGACGATTTTGTTTTGAATTTACTAATTTTCAAATTATTTTGGAATAATTGATCAACATGTACTTCTTGATAGTTATTGGGTGAATAGAAAAAACACACTAAGACTCTAACTCCCTAGAAACAGATTTATGATAAAAAACCTTAAAAAACATATTCTACATGATTTCCTCTAACGGTGTGTTTTTCTCAGTAATGTCAGTTGAGGGATGTATGCACACATGTGTCCTGATCACTAATTGAGGAGTGAGGGGACATATGAAACAAAAAAAAAACAAACTAAACTAATGGATTTAGAAATGGTTCTATGATAAGTCTAAATTTGATGATTATATGACTGTAATTATCGAACTATTATAATTCAGTCCCCATATTTTATTGAAATTTTCATGAAATCATGTTTTTAAACATTTTATATCTAAAAAATTTGAAATAATTTTTTGACTTAAATTGTAAAATGATTTTCAATTCCCCATTATTATTTAAAATGAAAGAGTATATGGTTTGTTTATTATGAATCTACTTGTGGGAAACATGGTGAGATCCCACTGATCTATTTTTTATACACCCTACCTCTACCTTTAGTTGTTTATTGATTTTTCTTTCCAGGTCCTGGAAAATGGAAAGAATTGCATAGAGGTGGTGGGTGTGCATGAGTATGCTACATCAGTGATTCTAGTAATGGGTGGATATGTGGTCCACTCATTTTATGAGGACTTTGGGTTTCTATTAGGATTTTTGTTACAATGTATTATAGATTATGTATCTATTTGTTATTTATCAATCTGGTTGTGGAACTTCTATCCTTTAGAAGAGTTCTAAATACTAACTTTTAATGTTTTATCATCAACTGTGACATTTTAATTGTATATTCATTAGGTGAAATAATTATGGAATACATTTTTATGATTCCCAATTGCTAAACACTATCCCATAGGGGTAGGGAATTCCCATTGAGTTATGTCATAGATAGACCAGGTACTATTGTTCCAGGTAATCATGGTTTTATTACAACTAATTGGTTTCAATGGTGAATGGTTATGTAAAATTCCTTAATGTTGATATGTATTACAGGATGTACTAATAGAAAATTGTTGTGAATTTTAAGACATAATAGTTTTTATGGGAACGTTCCTAGTCGATCTCAATGTTGCGATACATAATTCAACGGTAATGTTTTCGAAGATAGTATTTGACGAATTATTTGATATGAACCTCATATTTTTCTAGAATGATCTATGTTCTTTAATATACCTTTTTATTTTTTTTATGTTAACAATCTGAGTATCCTTTCTATTGATTTCATTTTCTTGTCAATGTAGTATTGTATTATTCCCCCAATAATCCCTTTTGATAGCCCTTTGTAGGGATATGCTAATAAACCACATAAACCAAACCCTCTAGTTTATCACAACCTTGTTGAGATATATTTTCTTGATTTACAAGGTTTATGATGGGTTTCCTCACCTCTTCACATGAAGGTTTAAGTTTTGGAACTTCATAGGGGTAAATATAGGGATTTTTGTCATGAGTTTATTGCCTATAAATAACCAGTTTTATAAGGCTCAAATGATCCATAAGGGGTAGAGTATGGGTTGAAACAGTATTATATACTCTTTTAATTTTTGGAAAACCCAGATGATATATTGTTGTTTTTTATATAATTATTATTTTAGGAACTATAAGGATATAGAAGGGTTTAGTGGAAACAATGATAAAACATGAAGGCATCTAATGGAATGACTTTTGAACTATATTCACAAAATAAATCTATATATTTTTTTAGGATTTAAAAAATTTATGTTGTAATTTACATTAAATATGATGTTATTGAAATGAATCAGTACGCATAACATTTTCTAGACATGATAATTTATCTCATGATTTAGTTAGGAATGTGAAACTACATGCTCAAGGTTACAAGATGGGCCTTCAATCTTATATCCAATATCATTATTCCAAGTTGAATATCACTTCATATATGGATGTGTTGTAAATATAATTCATTTTTTATCATGGCCTTGTTGGTATGTTAGAGGTGATGGGGGTTCCCATTAGTACAAATGATATTACTACTAGTAAATTTCAACTAAATAATATGTGTGATGAGTATCTTGGTGGATGTTAATAGTAGGATTTATAAAAAACAACAATGGTGTCGGTAAGAGGCCCTCAAAAATAATTTCAATATGGAAAAAACAATCATTCAAAGAGGGTTTTTTTGGAAGTTTCAAATATAATTAGTTATTTTAGTAATTAATGATACAAGTAAGAGTTATAACACTTCATGTATGCCTCATATAGTGGCATAGTCTCCCTAAATTTTAAATGTATTTTCATGAAACCAAACACTTCATGAACTAATGGGTTCCATCTAGAGTCATCCATAATGAAATTTTTTTACATAGTGAAAGTGGTCACTTGAGAAAGCTAATGTGTCTATTGTGATAGTGGAAGGTACAATAACATTACCATCATGGTTAGTGACAAATTTATTTCATACTGATTATTCTAACTCATTCACATCAACTAGAGTTATTAGTTTTTTGAAGCATCAAATAGACATTCTATCCAATGTGATGGATATTTCAACTCCCCTAAAAAAATTGATAGAAAGGTATCTGATTCCCTTTATATGACTTATAATTGAAATATATTTGGATCACCATGAATTTTATGGTTCAAAAAATGAATCCTTTATAATTTATTCTTCTGATGGATTATATAGTTGTCCATAAATCACAGATTAACTATTATCTTCTGTGAACCTTTTTTACTCTCACCAAAGGGGTGTCCATTTTTCCCTTGGAGAATGGGAACTTAGATAAAGTATATATGGACCACCACATTTAGATTTGGGAAGAGTTATAAATGTGTTTTTCTTTTTACCTAGATATAGAATCATTGGGAAATGACTACTAGGTATATTTATATTCCAATAATACCTGGGCATGACCCAATATTAGTGACATAGTGTGTAAAAGTTGTGTGTAGGGGCATAGAAACAACTTAGTATATGGTCATAGATATATTACATGAGAACTACATAGTACAGAGGCTTGAATATTTAAATTAAATATTTCCATGAACACTGGAATGTCCAAAGAACATGTTAACGTGTTGTAGTAAATAGGAATAGATCATAGTATATAGGTAGACCCTGAGATCCATGAAATGCCTTGTATACCCCAATAAATGTAATGTACAAATACTTTGTAAATTTTAGTGCCTTGTTCTATTTAGTTTGGAACTTTTTCAATAGGGTGATTCCAGTTAATCCATCCCTATGAGGTTATAGTGAGGCATTATGTTATGCGAATATGATATGATACCTTCTATAGGATTTGTTTTGGTTATAGTTCAATAATTCATACATATGATCGGGGTGTGATCATATATCATTTTTATTCTTATCTAGGATGGTTCAAGAATCCCATTACTAGTTATCCATGTCCAAGACACCCATCAAAGTGGATTATGTAATGCCTCAAGTATTAAAAATAGAAAATTATGATTGATAGAATATGTGGTAGATAAACATGAAATAAAACAAACAATGATTTATTAAACATGATTTTTTTAACCATTCCATTAATTTTTTTGATATAATTACGATTAAGTAATTTATGATATATAGATATATATATACAATATATAGAAATATTCTATGCAAATAGTCAATAATGTTTGGTCATATCTCTTTGTTCTTCAAAATATTTTTTTTTAATGTGAATTTTTATTCATTTTTACATTACAATTAATTTCAAGAACAATTAAAAATTTATTTGATTAAATGATATCCATATTTTATATCATTATATCTGGATTAATATTTGGTAAAATTTTGGGATTTGTCGAAAATATAATTTTTTTAGTAAATAGTGAAAAATATTATTTTTAGGTAAAATTATAATTTCGTTGGATAAATTATGTATAATAAATGACTTAATGTTATTTTCATATGATTTCAATGTATTATATGTATTTTTATTTACATTTAATTAAATTAAATACATTTAAATAAGCTTTATTATTTATTTTAGTATAAGATTATTTTATGGATAAAAATTGCATTTTCCTTAAAATAGTTTTAAAATGCATAATTTTTCTCTATTTCAATTAACTAAAATAACCTATAATGAGAAATAATATAATTGAGATGTTTTTATTATTTATATAAAATTATTAATTTAAATTCATATATTTTATATTATTATATCATGAGTCAAATTAAAAACCACATTTCGTTAAAATAATGTATTTTTTAGAAAACTACTTTTAATCTTGCATGTATGTTTTATATTAAATTAATTTACTCCACCTATGTGAATTTATTTTGATAAAAATGATTCCATATTTTTAGTAATCATAATTAATTATAGGCAATAATTTTAACATAATTTCTAAAAAATAAAAATTGTAACTGATGTAAATATTAATTTCTATAGAAAAAGAATAATAGTTTAATTATGGTAAAATATAATTTAATGACCACTATGAATAATGTTACCCTAATAGTATGAATATTTATATTTCAATTTAATTCAAATTATGAATATATTTTTTCATTATTTGTTTTACTCTATATATGATTGCGTCATCATTTTGATAAATATTATATTTTGATATGATAAAATCAAAATTGTGTTTCTATGTAACAATAAATTTCAATTAAGACATTAATTTTGATGAATTAATATATTTATGAAATAAATTATTTCCTAATAAAATTCTATTACTAAATTATTACTGATTAATTTAATTAAAAATATAATTTTTATGATGTCAAATGTAATTTATATAATTGTTCGAAAACTATTATTGTTAAAAAACACAATATATTCTGAATAATTAAAAATTATATTATAAAACTAAAAATAAAAATATTTACAGGATTATTTGATAAAACTGAATATTATTTTTGGAATCAGAACATTGATGTTATCCAATGGTGAATTGATCATAATTTCCAAACATAGTTTAATTTTCAGGTAAAAAGAAAGTATACTATAAATATACAATGTGTATTCTGACATCATAATGAAAAAAGGTGATATAAAAATATTATAAAATTTATAATCCAGAAAATATATATTTAAAAATAAAATTTAATTTAATTTTAGGTTTTTTTATTAATTTTATAATGCGTTTATGAATCTTCCAAAACCAGTATTAAATATTATTGTTTTAAAATCATTTCTATAGGGACATAAATCACTTCTGCATCATAGAGGGTAATAGTTTTATAAGTTCATAGAATGGAATTATAAAATAATTAATATTAGCAATATTTTTCTAAGAACATGGTCAAAACCTAAGGGTTGGATTGTTGTTTTGATTATTATGTTGTACTGTGTCGAAAACCTATGTTTGGGAAATAATAAAGAATTTCTATCTCATTTTATATATGAACCCACCTAAGATCCAATTTATATTTACACAAAACCCATGAATGATATCCTTAATCATCCCTCAAATATAGAGAGTTCTTCCAAGGTTCCACTAAACCCTCAAGAATTCCCTCCCTCACTTTTGAAATTAACCTCTAAAGGTATGGGATTCCCCTCTTCTCATTTCCATTCAAGCACATTCATTTTAATGAGCTTTTTCAATCCCAACTGGATAGGTTTTCATATCTTTAAAATTTTCCCTAAACATTAGAATTAATTTTCTAATAACGATATATTAATTATTCACTCTAATTATAATATTTACCCATGCTATTACAATGGTGAATATTTGTAAGGGATCTCCCACTCTCTTTTTTATTCAGGAACTAGACTTATGGTATTCATCTTAATTAACATTTATTCATGTGGGGAAATATTATTCTATATCCCTATAGTGTTTTATATGTATAATTTATGATATACCTCTTTCAATACCATTATGAACTCTCAGAAACCATTCTGTATGCCCCTTACCATGTAAAAATTTCGTAAGGTATCCTTTACTTCTCCTATTTATTGATTTATCTTCATTATCATGTGCCTTATATATTCCATAAATAATGTTTTTATATGTTCATAAATATTCCATTTATAGATCTAGTGACAAATAAATTATCATATACCCATTTACATATCATTAATCCCTTGCATGAACACTTATATTCCCCCATTATGTGGCTGAAATGTTCACCATGTTTTTCCATGGTAAAAATTTGTGTTTTGAAAACCTATATCTATTTCTTATAAGGGTGTTCAACATTATGAAAATATAAATATTTATTTGGGAAAATATATATATTTATTATACACATCATTATAATGAAATAAAATTTTATTACATTTTATTCCATGTTGTTTGGTAATTGTTGTACACTTATGCATGAGAATGATATGAAATTGAATCTTACCCCCAGAATTATGTGGAGCTCCAATGAAGTGGATAATATATTAGTCTCATGTGAATTCATTAAAGGGATCATGGAATGAACATAATCATTTATGCAACTTTTTTCCATCAGGATTTCTATGAACTAAGCCCTGACCTATTTATGATTCCATATTTAAAGTTGTTTCCACATTTCTCATGTTTCCTTTATGATACCATGTGATATCATGACATTTTATTCATATTTATTATTTTATCCCCTCTATAATCATAGAAAAAATACTAATTTATTACTTTTAAATCATTCTTCATGTTATAATATTTTTATTCGCTTAATGGGGTTTTTCTCATTCCCCTATATAATGTATGTACCCATGATATCCCTTGGGTTTTCAACTTTGATGGAATAATATGAGAATGTTAAGGATGTAATCATTAATGGTGATGTATTCCCTATTTTTTGATTTTTTGTAATTTATTAAATTTATAATTACACTAGATATATTGATCTTATAGGTTGTATTATGTTTAATATTATGTAATAAATATTGAATTAAAGTGTAATAAATAGTAAGGTTACTAGAGTTTGTATTAATAGAATTTTTAGTTATGTTTTGTACAATGATTACAAAACACTAGAGAAATGATTATAGATAAGACTAACCATAATAAGAGTTCCCTAAATTCTCATAATGTAATTTTAAAATGGTTTCCAAGAAAATACATCCAGTCCTGATTCTATAAGTGGTTGTGGCTGTGTAATAGATGTGCCTTGGAGTAATAACTGAAAGCACTACACTGATATGGGATCAATCGGGAACTCAGGCACAAAAACGAGCCTTGAAAAACACAAGTTTTGACACTACTTCGGTAATTTATTTAGGTATTCACAAGCCCATTACAACCTGTTATTAATAAAATAATAATACCTAAGAAATTATATGTTAAGAAATAGATATATGATAACATTCCTTGAAATCTATAAATTCATAAGTTAAAGAACTTAAAAACATTTATATGATATTATTTAAATGTTAATTTGATTCTTGATATTTTTATTTAATAGAATAAAATTACCTAGCGCTATTTTCTATTTATTCCAGTCAATAATTTTAAATAGGAATAATTGATCAAAAAACCAATGTTATGGGAAATTTAACGAGTTCCCAAATGATATTCATAACATGAAAAGAACCAAACTATTACATCTTATGATTATTCCAAAATTAAAAATTCGAACATAACTAGAAGTCCAAATAAATCCAAGAAGAGGAGGAATATGTATCATAGAATACCACAAATAATGAATATAATGGAATAGAGATTCAATTCCGATTGTGTCAATAATGTGGAAAGTCACACTAAGGGAAATTCTATGAGGAAATCTTTAATGTGTTTTATGTGTGAAAAAATAGGGTATGGTGTATCTTGTTTTCCATAAAATGCAGAGTATGATAAAATTAAATATATTACAACATATTGAACCTTATTGTTATTCAATATATTATTTATCGAGTATATGGGCTCTACCTAATAAAATTCCAAAATCAAAGGGTTGTATCCTAGACTAAAGAAGGATATATGTTACCGAAATTATTGATGTGTAAGGATTTAAGTGTTTATGTATTGGTATTTGAGGTTTATGTTATAGAATAATTATATAAATGATATTATGGAGAAAAGAATCATGAAACATATAAGGGTTAATCCATACTATTTATTCATTAATGATTTGAAACATATGTTGTAAAATATAGACAATCTATGAATGCAATTTAGAGATAAAGTGACATTTTTAATAAAACATGATTGAGGGATTTACAATACTTAATATGTTATTTTTTTTTGGAAAAAAACTAATGATTTGTAGGATGATATCCCTATATATACTCATGAAACCATTGATACCAATTTTCACAATTTTAGTGAAACAATTTTTTCATGATTATTGATATTTTGGTAAAACATATTTCATGATCAAGTACTTTTGATTTTGAGGACATTAATGATATAAATGGAGATGTATTATTTGGATATGATTAATTTATCCATTATTATTATTTCAAATAATATAATTATATTTTTATGGGTGTAAAATTAAGGGAATGAGACAACCATTAAGGTCAAAAAATTCTTCAATTTTGGGGTTATTAGTGTCATATATGGGAATTTAATTAAAAAATTTTGTATTTCAATCCATTGAAATTATTTGAGGAATTTTGGAGGTTAATTTTATATTAATAATTAATTTTTAGTATTATTTTACATTATTATAATAATTTCATATTTTGTAAATAAATTAGTAATATATTATTATTCATTAGTGTATTAAGTGATCTATTAGAATATTATTCTCATGGTACAAGAATAAAATATGTCACATTGAGTCCACATAGTTTGGATAATAAATTGGATTATATTAAAACTTAAATATAAATTTAAATAAACTATAATTCATTATGAAACCAGTATCTATTATAATTGATTTATTTATGTATTGGATAATAATCTAGAATCATAAATGTTTTCATATTATGACAATTTTTGATGAATTTGTAGACATTTTATCCATTAAATATTTATTATTTAGTGATCATTTAGTTTCTCATATCCATTCTATAAAACAATATCAATTATTTATATTGTGTTAGTTTTCTCTTCAATGTAATTTTATTCACTTACCAATAATTTTTTTCTACATAGAAAGCTGCTGATGTGACAACCTTCATACATCACTTCATTTTTTCAACATGATGGTTTATTACCAATTTTTATGATTTATGTTTTCAATAATGATATTTTCATGTGTCAAATCCTTTCATTCCATGTTCTAGTTTAAATTTCAAGGACACCAATTTATTAATATAGGAAAATATAACACCCAGACTTTAAAAAAAAAGAAAACTACGTTTGATAATATGTGTGATTCACAACACCGCACCCAAGACAATAATGATTATATAATATTACAATTTTAACTATTTTGATAATATTTTTGAAATGTGTATGATTAAATAAATTTTAATATATATATATATATATCTTAAATATATTTTTAAATTCTTTTTAAATAATCATCCAAAATTGGGATTTTTTTATCCTTTAGAATAATTTAACTCAAAAATGATTTTTATTCCATATATATTATAATTATTTTTTAGAAATTTTATAGAATGTCCTTTATAAACATTTCACAATTTTTATGACCTAATATCAGTATTAAAATCTTGTTAAATATTTAGATTTGTTGAAAATATATATTTCTCAATGAATAGTAAAAAGTGATATTGTTAAGTGAAATTGTCATTTATTTTGATAAAAAATGTAATATTAGAGACCTAATATTCATTTAATTTCATTGAAAGTTAACAAAATTATTATTTATTAATAATTAATCAAATTAATTTTATGTAAGTCATATTTATAATAAGTATTTATTTTGTTTTTTAGGACAATAATGAATTTTAATAATAAGTGTTTGAAAATGCATAATTTTTATCAATTTTAGTAAATTTAAATAACATCTAATGAGAAATTATCTAAATGATATAATTAGATTTTATATCTAACATTATTGTTTTAAATTCTTGTAATCTATGTTACTAGTTATAGAGTGAAATTTAAATCAAGTTTTTCCTAAAATGCATTTTTTGGAAAGCATTTTTCGAGCACGATTGAAGGTTTTATGAAATAATAAATTATTACACCTCTCTAAATTTATTTTGATAAAATTTAGTACATATTTGTAATCATTATAATTAATATTATTTGATAAGTTATTATTGTTATTATTTACAATATGAATTGTATGTGTACAAAATATTAATTACCATGGTAAAAGTTAAGTATGTTCCTTAAGGGCAATTTTTTAAAATACTAAAAAAATTACCCTAGGTTTATGGATATTTATTTTTCCTTTAAATTTAAATTATTATTATAGGTATTAATTATATTTATTACATTGTTAAATATTATGTAATCAATTTTATAAAAAATATTTTGATACAATGAAACATAAATTTTATTTTAAATTAAATTGCAATTAAAAATAATGCTTTTCATTGGATGAATAAATTGATCT
Organism: Viscum album; assembly: GCA_963277665.1. Taxonomy (NCBI): domain Eukaryota; kingdom Viridiplantae; phylum Streptophyta; class Magnoliopsida; order Santalales; family Viscaceae; genus Viscum; species Viscum album. The sequence goes on from OY728138.1 coordinate 159,603,277, forward strand.
TTGGAAGAAGTTATATTTTTTAAAAATATTATTATTAAATTTTAATTTATAAATGTAATTGATAATATAATTTTTTTTATGTCAACTGTAATTTCCTTAATGGTTCAAAAACTATTATGATAAAAAACCCGTATTTATCAATAAATTTCAATTCTGTATTAAAATTTATAAATAATATATTTATAAAAATATTAAAATCAAATAAATATTTTTTTAATAAACATTGTGAAATTATCCTATTATTATATTTTCATAATTTTTTAAGATAATATATTATTCACATAAAAATTAAATATGATATAAACTTCGAGAGCTATTTATGACATCATAATACCTCGAAAGTTATTTAATAAATGTCATAAAAGTAATAAAAACCCATATATATGTTTAGAATTAGTTTTTTTGTTATTATATTAATATTAAAAATCCTTTATTTATCCTCTAAAATCGAAATTATATTTTAAGGTTTTAAAATCATTTCTTAAAGGAAATGACTCAATTCCACAACCTCAGGGGTAAAATTTTAATTATATAGGAAATGGGACTTATAAAACAATGAAAAAATATATTTGGTAGAAACTATGGTAAAATACATGGTATGATTTTTGGTTTTTTTTATTTTATTGTGTATATTCCAAAACCACACTTTATAAAATAAAAAATAAATCTATAATAATTTACTATATTAACCTAAGTAAAATCCCATTTATCATTACTAAAACCCCATAGAGGATATCAATAATCATACTACACTTTGTAATGTCCTCCCATAGTTCCATAATTAACAAAAGAAGCTCTATTAAATCATTTCCAATCACCCTCATAAGGTAATGGATTTATATCTTCTTATTTCCCATCAAAACACTTCTTTGTAATTAGACATTTCAATTTCAATTGGTTATTTTTTAAGATATTTATAATGATCCATATAATTATAAATTTATTATATAATAATTCGATACCATTTATTATCTCTTTTTATATCATTTTTCTTAAGAAATTACAATGCTGAAATTTATTAAGGGATCACCACTCTCCTTTTTAATCAAACACCAATTTTTAGTTATGCCCCTTATTATCAATTTATTCATGTCATTATATATTTTTCAAATCCCAATTAATTTACAATTTATGGATAAATGAATATATACCCATTTCACTTTCACTAATCCCTCCCTTTAACCTTTATGTATACTTGTTTCCATGTTGAAATTTTGTAAGTGATCCATTCATTCTCCCCTATTTTCTAGTGTCATCATCATCATATTCCTTTTAACTAAAATTAATATGGTTGGATATGGTATTCCATTTTCACCTTAAATACATTGAGGTTTATAAATGATGATAGACACCTTTAAATCTCATTAATCCCTCTAATGATCATTTAGGTACCACTTTTATCCTGGTGAAGTTTCAACGCAATTTTCCATGACAAACAACTATATTGTGAATACCCATACCCCTTTCCGATCAATGGTGTTCACATTTATGAACATATACTTCTTTTATTGGATAATTTCATGTATTTATTCCAAAATAGTTTATCAATGGAATAATATGCAGTGATAAACGATTCCATGTTTTATGATCTATGTGGATCACTTTTGTAAGTGAATGAATTGAAGGTGTTGGGTGCGACCTAAATTTTATAGATATAAATGCATTGAATAATGTATTATTCTCATGAGATTAAATTTAATGGGTTATGGATTGAAACTAATAAATCATGTTACTTTTTCTACCATGATTTCATAGATGTTATACTTGACCAATTTTAAGATTCAATAATTAATGTTATTTCATCATTTCCCATGATGACTTTATGTTACGAGGAAATATCATTCCTTATTATTCATATTTATGATTCTCATCCCCTTTTTATCCCATAGAAATAATTATTTTATATCATATATTTATTACAATATGTTGTATTTTTTCTATTCCATTACTATCCTTTATATCTCACCCATTTCTTATGTATCTCCCCTTATTATCCCTTGTAATTTAAATTGTGATGGAATAATATGATCTTGTAAAAAAAATATTTCAATAATGTTGATGTATTCCATATTTTATTTTGTTATTTAATTCACCTAATTCCAAAATACAATAGACCAGTTAATATTCCAGGTGTTTAATGTGTAATATTATGTAATAAATCATGAATTAAAGTGTAATAAATAGAAAGCTTTCAATATGTTATCCCAAATCGGGTCACAATTCCTTTATAGGCCTTGGGTGAGATCCTATAATTTTGTATCAATATATTATGTTTTTTTCTGTATATTAATTCATGGTTAGGGCGCAAATGGAAGGACACCTAGCTATGAACAATCAGTTTTATCAGACTCTTGCAGTGATTTCTTCGAGATGCGAATTACATTGAATCATTGAGTATAAACACTTGGATGTTAGAATGGATGCAACATTAAAATGATGCTTATTAACAATATTTATAATATTTATATATATATATATTATTTATATGTCTCATATTATGATTGGATATCAAATCTAATGATGAGCTAACTACTATGTCGAGTATTTATGATTGTCGATTTTAGGATGTCCTATAGGGTATGTATCTACTCACCAAATAATTGGATTTTTCTATAAATGGTGTATCTTATATTTAAAAATTTTATTTTTAAGGTGACCTATGTGGACCTAGATTAGGTATACAAGAATTAGTTATATATATTTGGGTTTGTAATATGTTATTAATTTGACATTAGTCCCCTCTTTCCATGCATTGTGCACTAATTTTAATATTTTTTTGGCTTATAGTTTTCCCTAATGATTCCCCATACATGTGTTATATTGTGATGGGATTTATATATATGTGTTCAGGAATTATAGTATCAATTGAGTTTTAGTTTCCTGCATTTTATTGTTAATTGGATATTTTTTTGAACTTTTGTACTGGTACATTAGGTGGAGGCCTCCTATTTGTATGATATAATTACATTTAATTGGTCAGTAGCCCCTAGAATATTAGAGTTGGGATTGGGGTTTTATAATCATCTTACAACTATCTGGGAATGACTTGGTCTGTCCAGTCATGAGAATTACATGTTAGTGAAATAATATGGAAACTAGGTAAATTCTATATTGTCTGTTGGTACCATTAAAGAAAACAAGTGTTGATTTCCACACATGAACACCACCAAATATCTAGTAGCACTCCATGAATAACATTATATGGACTAGATTATTTTTGAATGGGGGTGAGGGTGGATGAAGTGGTATTTTCGTCATATTTTTAGTCATAATTTATGTCTAATTTAACCACATTTACAATAATATTCAAGAGATATGTGGGGAGAGACACCATGTCCTATCTTTTCCTCAATATGAATCAATTAATTCCAAAAAATTACCCAAATTGTTTCTCTCTGATCCAAGTTACTAATTTCCTTTTTATAATAGTATTCCATCATATTATATTTTATTATTTCATTGGAGGATATAATGGATTTTTATTTTGATCTCACTAATTTAATTTTAAATCACCTCATATATTAGGGATTTGATCTATCTTTATTAATGGATGATAAAATATGTTACACAGCCTGGATTAATGGATTTTTTGCGTATATCCAATTCCATAATAAATTATTCTGGGCTTTTCATGATTTGGTATAAAACTAAATGATATTAGGGTTGATTTTATTGGATATTTGGGTTGTAATAATATTAACTGTGTTTTAGGAGTAACTTACCATTATTTTCATTGATATTATTTATTATGTAATTATAGAAATTGATAAATGTTATTACGTCAGTTATTGAAATACATTTAATCGTTATTAATTATTGTTTCATAGTTTTAAGAGTACGCGGATATCCCTAAGGAGTCACTATTGTTCAAGGAGCCAACCCTCTATGTGGATTTAATTATATAGAAATGATATTTATACCACATGTTTCGGAAATTACTAATAATGATTAATTATTATTTATAGATTTATTATTGTGTTTTTTTTTTTGATATTTTTTTTAAATATAGAAAAATAATTTGAATTAGGTTTTATATAAATCTATTTAATGGTTTTTATTTACCAATTAATTCATCCAATAAATGTTTAAGGATGATTTTTTACAAATAGTATTTCAGTAATTTTAATATATAATTCGAATAAGTATTTAAGCATCTCTAATCATTAATTATTATTTATAACCAAATATTTTAGAAAATATTTTTATATAGTATATATGAGTCTCTATGGTGTCAATTATTCCTGTAAAATATGTTAATATTATATAATTTTTACTTGGGTACTTATATTGATCTTAATAAACATGTTTCTTTGCATTAGTTCTCAATTTACAGGAATTTGAATGTTTTTCAAGTTTTCTTTCATCATTTTCTTGTTTTGTTTATAAAGACTAATATATTTGAAAACATGAAATATTTTTCTAAAGGATAAAGCAATATTTTTTAGTTTATGACCTTTTTATTCCCTTAAAAATTATTTTAGTAAATTAAATTAAATATTTTTTTATCTTTATATTCTTATTGTACTATGTAGATAATTGATTGGTTTATACTAATTTCATCTTATCTAGAGACCTATTAGTAAATAATAAAATTTTATTTAGAACCCCAATATGGGATTAGACTAGAAATTTTAATATATGGTTTACATGATATTCTTATCATGTTTCAAAAAAATCATTTATATTGATTATAACAAGAATAATTGTAAATCAATGAACAATAATTAACCATGTTCAGCATATTTCATTATTGTGGAGATATTAAATGGGTTTATTATGTTGGATGGAATAATATGATTCTTAAATTATTTTTAATTTAATAATTTGTATTATTTTAAACACTAAACTATAAACATTATACTTTATAATTATGAATTTCTCAAAACTAATTGGTAAATGTGTAGGATTTTATAAATATTTTAAAAATATTCTTTTTCATTATTGAAACACAAACCATAGGTATTTTTATTCATTAAAATATTTTATTGAAACAAAATTTTACATTATGAATAGTGTATAGTTTACATGTATTATAGTTTAAAAGATTTAATTTTAATTTATCTAAATATATAGAACTCATTTAAACTGTAACATTCTACAAATTCAAGTCACTAAAAATGATATTTCTCTGGAATTGTATCTTAATGGTGAAATATCAATATAAATTAATAAAACTTATTTTTCTATTGATATGAATTAATTGGTATTTTTTAAACCCCAATCACTACTTTTTATAATTGAGAATGAAATATAATAGATGTAATTTTTAATATATGTAATTTATTTTATTAGTTACATGTATAATATTTTTTATTAATTATGTGACATGAGACACTATTGATGGTTCCCTCATGAGTTTTTTATTACCACGTTTAATGTTCACTCAATTGGATATACTATTTTTCTTAATAATTATTATTTTCCAAATTTAATACATATTTCTATTGTGGGTAGTTTTTAGTAACCCATGTACTAGTGGTTTAAAATGATGGTAAACCACGAAATGATTTTCGGAGATAACTTATATAGGACTAGGTTTGGTTTAATTATTGAAATCTAATTTAAATAGTTTTTATTGGTTGTTGTTATGAATATTAGAAAGGATATTTTCTTATTATAGTATTTTTAGAATGTCTTCAATGATGTTTTATTACTTACATTTTTGATAATCACTATTTTTTATAATTTGGTAACAACTAAGTAACCATTAGATTATAACAGGGTATGATGTCGACAAACTATCGGGGTTGTTCTCCCAAGGCTACCTATAAGGCCCCAGCCTTAAACCATACTTAATCTTGATTTATTACAAGATTACAAATTGAGGATCTTTCCAGGTTTAGAGTTTTAGAGAATTAGATCATGAAACATGCATTACTTTCCACATTTAAACAAAGTGGTTACATATAAAACAGTATTTATTCTTCCCATCAAGTGAAACATATTTAAAATAAAACATGGATTCTTTCTTGACACATCCTTGAGACTATCATCACATCATGTACCTTTCCCTTGACCTGTGAAAAACATTTCAAAAACATGGGATGAGCATAAAAAGCTCGGTAAGGGTTATAAAAAAATATGGAAAGGAAACATGAGTTCATATATACATAAGAATGAAATCATACTTTACCCATAAAACATAGGCACTTTAACATACCTCATCAATCATGAATAAAACATAGAAATCATAAGACATAAAAGGAAACTTGAGGCATTCATAACATTGTTATGTAGGGAGTAACCCTCTTGGTTACCTTTGAAATACCCATCACAGTATATTCCCTAAATCTCTTCGGAGAAACCTTAACGTTTCACTTCTTCGCGTTACCCAATGCATTGGAGAGCTATATCGGGCTCACCCGCCCTTAGTTTATCACGGAACCACCCGTCTTCATAATAATGCCCAAGAACCTCAACATATTTGTATCACATAAAACATGCATAAAGGAAACATAATATTTCCACCTTTCAATGACAAGATATCAATACAACATATTGATATAAAAACATTATGAAAACCATTTTCAATACCAAAATAAAAGAAAAGTAAAACATGATATTTATTTTTCTTTTAAAAAGAAGGTATGTCTTGTAGAGGAAGCTGAAACCCAAATAACGGTCATGGCGGCGGAGAAGTCGTTGTCGCCGCATACATACGAAAAAAACATTCCCTTTTGTCGTTTTGTAAAACGCTTTGTAAAAAAAAATTCCTTTTGGATAAACGTAAAAGTCAAAGGAGTTTATACACCGTATAAAAGAAAGTTGTGTATAAAATAAAATATGCCTCAATGAAAGGAGATTGAGACGAAGTACCATACAAAGACGGTATCCTTGGTTTAAGGATAAATAGATTACATAATTATGTGTGACAAACGAATACAACAAATATAAGTGGATATTAAGTGTAAAATAATCAAAGGTCATTCACGCATATTCAAAGGATGACATATTCAATAACTACATGTTGAACCCAAAGAAATCGAAATTGGGTTAAGAACTTCCCTTGACAGCCTAACGACGTCACATCAAAATGAGTTGATGAGAGATAAAAAGTGTATCTCATCACTTGGACATAAAATATACATCAATAATCATATCTGAGAACATATCCCAACATAACAATATGTAAATTAAAATACCCAACAAAAGAAGTCTTAAAAAAAGGAGGGTGAAAGGTTCCCTTACCGACTTGGGTATCATTCAAAACATACAACCCATGAAAGAAGGACAATAAATCATTGATGTAAATACTCATAAACGAAATTATATTACACAAAGAGTAGAATAATGGGAAGTACATAAACCACTCAAAGGAAATTGTGGAAAATTTAGCATAAATCTCACAGGAATAAAAGTGAGATGAAAAATCCATTACAAAAACTCGGCAGCCTAACAGCGCCACATAAAACATAAAAAAATGGATTGATGAGATAAAATAGGGTATCTCATCATATTAACTTAAATTTTATAGAAAGAGGAATATAAAAGAACATCCCCCAACATAACTAAGAGGAGCTTAAAGAAGTTACATAAAGGAGAGTACTTAAAAAGAAAGAGAGAGGTTAGATCTCTTACGAAAATTCGGCAGACTAACGGCGCCACTCAAAACATCCAAAATGGATCGATGGGAGAGAATAGGTACAGTAAGTGTAATACAAAAGAACAACCCAATCACACAAAAGATGAGCTTAGAAGGAATGACTTAAAAGAGTGTACTTAAAAAGAAAGAGAGGAGTAGGATCCCTTACCTCGAGTCCGACTTGACTCGATCGTTCTTTAACGTCCTGAATAATAAACATGAGTTAATTTCCACTTTATTAAGAACCTTTTTATAGTTCATTATTCCTTTTATATCACTTATTTCAATGTTATAAAAATTATTTAATCATTTAAGTTAATAATGTTTGTTTTGTCGATATTTGGTTCTTAAGTCGAAAGTGGACTTCTTACAATTACATGTTGTTCATGTGGTCAAATGTTAATTATATCCAGAATTATATTCATGATTTGGATATCATATATATCATATATATCCAAAATATACATGTATTTATAATATTACATAATCATTTAGAGGTAAGAAATGAAATGCACTGTTCGTGGAGACGGTAAGCCGTACGTACGCATGAACGCTACTTTCATTTCTATATCATACTTTAATGGAAAGAAATAATAATGAAATATAGGTATATAATAATTCCAGTATAAAATCATAAATAATAACATTAAATCCATCCTTTATACGTCCCATGTATGGCATTAACGAATCACATCACTTTGAGGGGGTGGTAGTCCGCACTTTCTAAAATGAAGATATCGCGTATACCCATAATGGAAGCCATAAATTTAAGCCACAAATTTAAAATACAGAAGCTTAAGTAAAACATAAACATATTATATATCATATATAAATATAGTGACATCTTAATGGCCACCTTTGAAGGTGTTAAAAGAATGTTGAACAATCATCGTTTCGGGAGGCATAAATTCGCCATCCACGGAAACAGTATGTTCGTTAACCATTAGATGTAGGTGTGTGTAAGTGTAGCTCGAATCCTTATTATAACAACATCCTAGTATATTTTGGATACTGTAGTTGTTACAAAAGAAAGGAATAAAAAGAGTTTCGGGGGTTGGAGAAGCAAAATAAAACAAAAGGACTCAAAAGAAGACATTACCTTAAAATCGGGTAACTCCATTTGGTTTGAGCTCAAAGGCTTCCTTGGGAAGCCTTATTCCCTATGTGAGGCTTCAAGGAGTAATATAGGGAAGTGGAGAGACAAAATGGGCAGAGGTTGGCCGAGACAAAGGCTTTGGGAGTGTGGGTAAGGAGGTAGGGGTGGGGGCCTTTTATAAGAGGAGATGAGGGGTACTCTTGGAAAGTAAAGATAAGTTACTTTATGTTAAAATGAGTTTCGGATTCAAAAGGTCCCACATTGATATAATTCTAGGATAAGGTGATAAGGGTTCTAAATCCACTCATCCAATTGGTTTTGTCCATGTGTAGGTCTTATATTTTACATTATCTTTCTATTTTATTTAAATCCTTTATTAATGAGGTAATCGTTGCATCATCATGATGTCATAAATAATTTAATTTATTTAAAGTCTAAAAATTATAAAAAAAATACTATAATGTAGGAAAGATTTTTATCTTTCCAATGACTATTTATAATCCAAAATATGATTTGTATAACCCCATCTAAAAAGTGTTTTAGTAAAACATTTCATGTTTGTCTCATTTTTACTTTAACTTTAAATAAAAAGATATTAATGTCATTTTCCAACCAAAGTGGCTTCATGGGGTCCCCAAGTTGACCCATGGGTTGTCTTGGTCTGCCATGACACATCCAATGAGGTTAGGACATGTGTCAAGTTCATTTCATTTTATTAAAACATTATTTTTACCTTAAACTACACTAATTACCTCTAATCGCGATTAAAAACATAATAAGTTACTATTCACCAAAAAATTATTTTTATCCCATTGAACCACATTTTACTTCTTAATGACAACCATGTATGTCGGATTTTTGAAATTCAAAACACAAAGATGGAAAAATTTCATTTAAACAGAAAAATCAATTTTTATAAGTACCACTTAGTGGTTTCACTATTAATCAAAAATTGAAGTTTTTCAAAAAAAATCCCAAAACTTCACCCTAAGATATATTGTTATTATGAATTCAAAAATGAATTCTAGTTTAAAAAATTCAAAAAATATAAGTCACATTAATTAATTTAATAATTATTTCCCGCTATCAGATCAAATAGCGTGTTTTTATGAAACAATAAGTATCAAAAGATTGACACTGGTTTAAGTCTGATTTGAAAGTTAAATTAATTACAACGACCACTATTGGATTTAATGGTAAAAATATATTTTAATATCAATTTAAATCCTATTAAAAAGATAATTGAATCATATAAATAAATTATATTAAAAAGAGGGTTTGAATTAAAATACAACATTTTACACTATTCATTTAAAAAAATGAACTTTATCAGAATGATACAAAAAACTTACACAAAGTAAATTTTGATGTCCCAATTCTTAAGAAGAGTTTTATTTGGTCCAAAAGGATGTATAAGAGTGAAAAAACTATATTTAATGACGGTTCTCCATCAAAAGGCGATAAGTGAACCTTTAGTAAAAACTAGGGCATATACGCCTAAAATCGAATTATTTCCGTATTTTATGCCTTTATATTTTATTGGATAAATGTAAAAACATTAAAAAACATATATAATCATATTTTAGTTATTTCTATCCATTCCAGCCAATACAACAACTACATGTTAACTACCATTTAAAATAATATTATTTTATTATTAGAGTGCAACGTAAGATTCCCAAGAAACTTGTTGTTGCGTGTTGGGTACGCCATTGAGCATAGCGTCCCCTTTAAAGTCATATTAATATTTTATTCACAAATATGGATAAATATGAAAATTTCATATTCTCTATTTACCTGGGGTGTTACATCCTTCCCCCCTTTTGGAAATTGCGTCCTCGCAATTTTAAAATTGGGCTCGGAAACTTCATTGAAAATCCCAAATCGAAACAAGAGTCGGTAAAACAATCACTTTAAAATAAAGAAAGATAAGTATAGAGGTCACCCGAGTTAACCCATACTAGGATTCCATGTAGGAAAACATGGACATGGAGGAGAAAACATAGGGTCATGTTCTGATGGAGAGTGATAGAAAACATGTTTAGGAGAAAGTTAACAATAAGAAAATCACAAACTTGTGATGGGTTAAACGGTGTTGGGTTCCCCTGTAGGAAAAGTTAATAGACAACATTTTTTTAAGTTACTTTTTATTGAGGAATTTATTCATAAGGAAACATAATCACTTATCTTGTTGACTTTCAACTTTTACTAGATTCCTTAATCAAACTCATATTTTTTTCCAAAAGACGAGTATTTTGGGAGACTTGTTCGCATTAAGAGTACTATAATCAACTTCTAGAGAATCACCTAATCCACAATAGAGAACTATATACTTCCCATGTCTTTAGACTCTAACCAAAAGCAAAACCAAAAAGGTTAGTACATGATAAGATAATCCAAAAAAGGATAACCCTTTATAAAAAAAATCTATTCTTAATCTCAAAATTTGTCAAACAAACCCCAAAGATCAACGAGGACCATCCGATAAACAATTTGTCCATAAAATTCTTCAAAGTAAACCAATATAAGATAGAAACCCAAATATATGAAGGATTTAGTCACATAGTTTTCCAAGTTAAATCGTAACATTTATCTCCAAACAATATCAGTTGCTCCTAAAGTCTCGCATTGAAAAGTAATTAACCTAATCACATATCCTCCATGATAGGTTAATCATTTTCATAAATAACCCAAAATCAACTTACTCTTAATTCATAAAATCATCTAACTAAAAAGAATCGGTCAAACTAACCAGGGACTTCACGTAGTCCAGTGGTAGGCGATAAATACAAGTCGCACTTCGGTTGTGGGTTCGATTCCCGCAGCTTTGTCCGACGCGACAGGTTGTCACACGGTCTGCATGTTGTCTGTTTCCCAAAACTATATAATTCTTAAATCATTCCCCAAAAAGAGATAAAATAATCAAAAATGATCATAACATATTTTAACCTCAATTTTATCTCATGCCTTTCATTTTCCAGCATATCATATAATAACCCATAATTACCTCAAAAGTAATCATCATATAAACTCTAATGGTTACCTTTATAATTATTACCAAAACTTCCACATCGGTTGGTCATCTCGTACATGATTCATTACAGAACATACCAAGGTTCAAGTGGTTGATCATGACTCCTTGATATTTGGTTTAGAACAACCATGAGTTTCCTCATTGAATCCTCCATTTTATCTAGTATCTTAATCAGAGAACCAACACAGTTTCCTTCAAACCTGTTGAGTGTTTGGTGCCTTCTAGATCCATCCATTTACTAAAAACAGAAATTTCAGTGTCAGTATATCAACAAAACCATCATGTACTAATGAGGAAGGTAAACACTAAGATATACTTACTCATTCACTTTATCTAAAACTAGGACTCTTTCTGAAATCCTAACCATTATGGTAATGTCACTTGTGCTTAGAGAATACCCTAACCTCTAAAGTTATCTAAACCGACCTTTGATACCAACTATAAGGCCCCAACCTTAATCCTTACTTAATCTTGAGTTATTACAAGATTACATATTGAGGATCTTTTCAGGTTTAGAGTTTTAGAGAAATAGATCATGAAACTTTCATTACATTCCACATTTAAACAAAGTGGTTACATAAAAGACAGTATTGATTCTTCCCATCAATGGAAACATATTTAAAATAAAACATGGATTCTTTCTTGACACATCCTTGACACTATCATCCCATCATGTACCTTTCCCTTGACTTGTGAAAAACATTTCAAAAACGTGGGATGAGCATAAAAAGCTCAGTAAGGGTTATAAAAAAAATATGTAAAGGAAACATGAGTTCATATATACATAGGAATGAAATCATACTTTACCCATAAAACATAGGCACTTTAATATACCTCATCAATCATGAATAAAACATAGAAATCATAAGACATAAAAGGTAACTTGAGGAATTCATAACATTCTTACGTAGGGAGTAGCCCTCTTGGTTACATTTGGAATACCCATCACAGTATATTCCCTAAATCACTTCATAGAAACCTTAACGTTTCACTCCTTCGCGTTACCCAATGCATTGGAGAGATATATCGGGCTCACCCGCCCTTAGTTTATCACGGAACCACCCGTCTTCATAATAATGCCCAAGAACCTCAACATAATCGTATCACATAAAACATGCATAAAGGAAACATAACATTTCCACCTTTCAATCACAAGATATCAATACAACATATTGATATAAAAACATTATGAACACCATTTTCAATTCCAAAATAAAATAAAAGTAAAACATGATATTTATTTTTCTTTTAAAAAGAAGGTATGGCTTGTAGAGGAAGTTGAAACCCAAATAACGGTCATGGTGGCAGAGAAGTCGTTGTCGCCGCATACGTACGACAAAAACATTCCCTTTTGTCGTTTTGTAAAACGCTTCGTATAAAAAAAGATTCCATTTGGATAAAAGTAAAAGTCAAAGGGGTTTATACACCGTATAAAAGAAAGTTGTGTATAAAATAAAATATGCCTCAATGAATGGAGATTGAGACGAAGTCCCATACAAAGACGGTATCCTTGGTTTAAGGATAAATCAATTACATAATTATGTGCGACAAATGAATACAGAAAATATAAGTGGATATGAAGTGTAAAATAATCAAAGTTCATTCACACATATTCAAAGGATGACATATTCAATAACTACATGTTGAACCCAATGAAATCGAAATTGGGTTAAGAACTTCCCTTGACAGCCTAACGACGTCACATCAAAATGAGTTGATGAGAGATAAAAAGTGTATCTTATCACTTGGACATAAAATTTACATCAATAAGGATATATGAGAACATATCCCAACATAACAATATGTAAATTAAAAGACCCAACAAAAGAAGTCTTTTAAAAAAAGGAGGGTGAAAGGTTCCCTTACCGACTTGGGTATCTTTCAAAACATTCACCCCGTAAAAGAAGGACAATAAATCATTGATGTAAATACTCATAAACGAAATTATATTACACAAAGAGTAGAATAATGGGCATTACATACACCAATCAATGTAAATTTTGGAAAATGTAGCATAAATATCACAGGAATAAAAGTGAGATGAAAAATCCATTACGAAAACTCGGCAGCCTAACAGCGCCACATAAAACTTACAAAAATGGATTGTTAAGATCAAATAGGGTATCTCATCATATTAACATAAATTTTATAGAAAGAGTAATATAAAAGAACATCCCCCAACATAACAAAGTGGAGCTTAAAATAAGTGACATAAAGGAGAGTACTTAAAAAGAAAGAGAGTGGTTAGATCTCTTACGAAAATTCGGCAGCCTAACGGCGCCACTCAAAACATCCAAAATGGATCGATGAGAGAGAATAGGGTCTCTCATCATATGAACATAAAAATTACAGTATGTGTAATATAAAAGAACATCCCAATCACAAGAAATATGAGATTATAAGGAATGACATAAAAGAGTGTACTTAAAAAGAAAGGGAGGAGTATGATCCCTTACCTCGAGTCTGACTTGACTCGATCGTTCTTTAAAGTCCTGAATAATAACTTGAGGCAATTTACACTTTATTAAGAACCTTTTTCTAGTTCATTATTTCATTAAGATCACTTATTTCAATGTTATAAACATTATTTAATCATTTAAGTTAATAATGTTTGTTTTGTCGATATTTGGTTCTTAAGTCGAAAGTGGACTTTTTACAATTACCTGTTGTTCATGTGGTTAGATGTTCATTATATCCAGAATTATATTCATTATTTGGATATCATATATATCATATATATCCAGAATATACATGTATTTATAATATTACATAATCTTTTAGAGGTAAGAAATGAAATGCACTGTTCGTGGAGACGGTAAGTCGTACATACGCATGAACGTTACTTTCATTTATATATCATACTTTAATGGAAAGAAATAATAATGATATAGAGGTATATAATAATTCCATTATAACATCATATATAATAACATTAAATCCATCCTTTATACGTTCCACGTATGGCATTAACGAATCACATCACTTTGAGGGGGCGGTAGTCCGCACTTCCTAAAATGAAGATATCGCGTATACCCATAATGGAAGCCATAAAGGTAAGCCACAAATGAAAAATACATAAGATTAAGTAAAACATAAACATATTATATATCATATATAAATATAGTGACATCTTAATGGCCACCTTTGAAGGTGTTAAAAGAATGTTGAACAATCATCGTTTTGGGAGGCATAAATTCGCCATCCACGGAAACAGTATGTTTGTTAACCATTAGATGTAGGTGTGTGTAAGTGTAGCTCGAATCCTTATTATAAAAACATCCAATTATATTTAGGATACTGTATTTGTTACAAAAGAAAATAATAAAAAGATTTTAGGGGGTTGGAGAAGCAAAATAAAACAAAAGGACTCAAAAGAAGACATTATCTTAAAATCGGGTAACTCCCTTTGGTTTGAGCTCAAAGGCTTCCTTGGGAAGACTTATTCCCTAAGTTAGGCTACAAGTAGTAAGAGAGGGAAGTGGAGAGACAAAATGGGAAGATTTTGGCCGAGCCAAAGGCTTTGGGAGTGTGGGTAAGGAGGTAGGGGTGTGGGCCTTTTATAAGAGGGGAGGAGGGGTACTCTTTGAATGTAAAGATAGGTTACTTTATTTTAAATTGAGTTTCGGATTCAAAAAGTTCCACATTGATATAATTCAAGGATAAGGTGATAAGGGTTCTAAATACACTCATACAATTGGTTTTGGCCATGAGTAGGTCTTAGATTTTACATTATCTTTCTATTTTATTTAAATCCTTTATTAATGAGGTAATCGTTGCATCATCATGATGTCATAAAAAATTTAATTTATTTAAAGTCTAAAAATTAAAAAAAATACTATAATTTATGAATGATTTTTATCTTTCCAATGATTATTTATAATCAAAAATCTGATTTGTATAACCCCATGTAAAAATTGTTTTAGTAAAACATTTCATGTTTGTCTCATTTTTACTTTAACTTTAAATAAAAAGATATTAATGTCATTTTCCAACCAATGTAGCTTCATGGGGTCCCCAAGTTTACCCATGGGTTGTCTTGGTCGTCCATGACACATCCAATGAAGTTAGGACATGTTTCAAGTTCATTTCATTTTATTAAAACATTATTTTTACCTTAAACTACACTAATTATCTCTAATCGCGATTAAACACTTAATAAGTTACTATTCACCAAAAAATTATTTTTATCCCATTGAACCAAATTTTACTTCTTAATGACAACCATGTATGTCGGATTTTTAATATTCAAAACACAAAGATGGCAAAATTTCATTTAAACTGAAAAATCAATTTTTATAAGTACCACTTAGTGGTTTCACTATTCATCAAAAATTGAAGTTTTTCAAAAAAAACCCAAAAATACACCATAAGCTATATTTGATATTATGAATTCACAAATGAAGTCTATTTTACAAAATTAAAAACATATAAGTCACATTAATTAATTTAATAATTATTTCCCGCGGTCAGATCAAATAGCGTGTTTTTATGAAACAAAAAGTTTCAAAAGATTGACACTAGTTTAAGTTTGATTTCAAAGTGAAATTAATTCCAACAACCACTATTGGATGTAATGGTAAAAATATATTTTAATTTCACTTTAAAACCAATTCAAAAGATAATCTAATCATATAAATAAATTATATTAAAAAAAGGTTTTGAATTAAAATACAACATTTTACACTATTCATTTAAAAAAATGAACTTTATCGGAATGATACCAAAAAATTTACAGAAAGTAAATTTTGATGTCCCAATTCTTAATAAGAGTTTTTTTTGTCCAAAAGGATGTATAAGAGTGAAAAAAACTATATTTAATGACGGTTCTCCATCAAAATGCGATAAGTGAACCTTTAGTAAAAACTAGGGCATATACGCCTAAAATCGAATTATTTCCGTATTTTATGCCTTTATCTTTTATTCGATAAATGTAAAAACATTAAAAAAACACATATAATCATATTTTAGTTATTTCTATCCATTCCCGCCAATACAACGGCTACATGTGAAATACCATTTAAAATAATATTATTTTATTATTAGAGTGCAACATAAGATTCCTAAAAAACTCGTTGTTGCGTGTTGGGTACGCCATCGAGCATAGCGTCCCCTTTTAAGTCATATTAATATTTTATTCACAAATATGGATAAATATGAAAATGTCATATTCTTTATTTACCTGGGGTGTTACACTACCATTTGCTAGCCAGTGTGACCCCACTAACTACCTATTAAAGAATAGAATATTAAATTTATTAGGAATTAGGATGGTTGTTTATAAAATATAATTTTAATCATAATATGGTTCTACCATGAATAATTCCTACCAACCATTAGAAACAAATTTGATAACCCTAATTTATATTCCATTCACCCCTACCTGTTTTCTCCTTTATTAATTTTTACATAGTGTTCTGAGTCTTCAATTCAAGGTAACTGTTCCTCAAACTTGACATTTAATCTTAATATTTCAATTCCATTCATTTCAGTGGAGGATAATTGGTAATTTGATAGTTATTTCGTAAATTTTTTGATGAAATCACATTATATATTAGGAATTAATTTTTTCATGCTTAATGAATGGTTTCATCATTTTCATAGATTCAATTATTGTTTCTTTCATTTATTTGAAGAGGAAAATGGATTATTCTTTAAATATCTAAATTTTGGGATGAATTATAGTAATTTACATAGGATTTCGGTTTCTATAATATTGTGTGAATTTTTCTGAGTTATATACCTACATTTTCTTTAGTTTTATTTACTCTTATTTTGTATATTAACTATTTCCGTTCTTTTTAATATATAATTTTTGGAATGTTGTTATGTGTTTTTTGATATTTATTGTTTACAAAGATATATTAAAGGTATTGTTTTTCTAGGAATTATCAACCATATATCTGATATTTAGTTTATTATTTAGATATTCTATCCATTTTTTTATGAAATAACAAAAAAATATAATTTTTTTTATAATTGTGATTGTATTATTTTTTTAAAATATATTTACATTTAAAAATAAAAAAGTTTTAATTTGGATTCGTATATTGTTATTTGATTTTTATATTGACCTTTGATTCCATTAAAATCATGTATAATGTTAATTTCATCACAAATCCATTGATAGTTGTAATAATGTTTAATTTGAATATGTATATTTTTTAATATCAATTTATATATTGTATATGTTTCATTATATGTATGTATATGGTCTTAAAAATATATATCAATCAGAAATCTCTATTATTAATGATAAATTATCTATTTTTATATGAATTGATATTGGGTTCAGTTGTATGGTTTAATTTACATATATCATTATTTTATTTCTCAATTTTAGTGAATTTATTATTTATTCGTTTGTGATTTAATCAATAATTTTTCATTATACATAAATAATATTTATTAACATGTTTATTAAAGGAAATATGTTTTCCAATATATAATACTAATGATTAATTATTTGTATTTAATATCAAAATATTTATATTATTATAATATTAACACATAAATATATTATTAACATCAGATATGACTCATGAAACAATTATTTAACACCTCGATCCACATCACCTAGTCTAGGATAATATGCCATATGAGAATAGTATTCAATGACTATGTGCTTCTAATGGTGAGACTCTATTACCATTGAAATATCAGACTGTAACAAAGTTCATATTAGAGATAAAAAGTTCATACCACTTTAATTTGTAATATTCTTTAAATAAATATGTATATGTTCCACATAATTTTACTATTGTGTAAATAAAAATATTTCACATTGCATGAATTCTTAGAAAAATCTTGTTTTATAAATTAATAAAATGTAAAAGGATTAATAATTGTTTTTTTTATAAGACATATCAGGATAATGACACAAAATAACAACTAATTCCACCACTATGTTTATATTTGTTCCCCTACTTCTCTACAAATCCATCATCACTTCAACATGGAAATTTAAAAGTTATAATGAATATACTAATAAATATTGTTTGATTTGTCTCTACCATCAATGATTAATCCACCAAAAATTCATTAAATGATTTTCAAAAAAATAAAACCTTCAAATACATTATGTTATTAATAAAATTCACAAAATAACTATCAATTGATTAACAATTTAACAACTCTAATATATAAAAAATATTAATATAGAATTATTTTTTATTCTTTGTAACCATCCAATTTCCCAATTTTACTCTTATGAACTTTCATTCATTATCAAGATTCAACTTTTTAGTGTATAACTAGTAAGTGGGAATTATTTAATACTTATTATATAATAATTCATCATACTTATTTAATTCTATGATTGATTCCCAACACATATGACTAGGATATCAATATTAAAAATGATACACATTAATTTTTGGACATTATGAACTTTAGAATCTAGGCCACAATCTCTATCCAATCCATCACATTATAAAAACAATTTTACCTTGAAAACGCTAATGATTATAATGAAAAGATCAATATAATATATACATAGATAGTTCTAGGCTAGGATGATCCTCTTATTCCATGGATCGCGTATTATGGACAGAAATATCAACAAAATCATAGTATCATGGAGGATTAGTTAAAGAAACGTTATCTACTAATCAAATGGGAGGATCAAGTAAGATACTTCTAAATGAACTAAATCAATGAAATATTTTTATTAGAAAAAGAAAAATTTGAAATAAAAATTATATATAATAAAATAATGAATATTATTTTAAACCATAAATATCCAATGAAAAACAAATATGTTCATTAAAATCCATTTTCATTAAAATGGGAAAGAAAACAAAAAATCATTCAGTATATACGGTTTGTGAAAATAATTTAGGGAAAAATGTGTCAAACATTGTGTAGCTACTAGATCACGAAATTGGGTAACATTATTTGATAATGTGTTTTGTATCTCCATTATCTTAAACACAAACCAATAATTTCCCTTCAAATATTGTCATTTGAAACTAAAATTTTAGTAAAATAAATTATATTTTTTTAACGAACAACTGTAAACCACTAGGTACTAGTCAGAGAGAAATGTATACTAATGTGTGCCATGTCATATGAAAGAGGCTTCCAATTTTCAACATGTGTATAATTTTGTCAACTGGGGGACTATACCTCCATTATAATAGAATGGTAATGATAATTATATTATAGAAAATAGAAAAAACATCAGTGTTCATGTAGAACAAAATAAATGGAATATAAGGCATATTAATAAAACAACCATGAATATTAAAATATTATCTTGTATTATAGATGAAGATAAAAGAAATTAACAACGATGTCCACTGGAGTCCATTATAGTCCACTACAAGCTACATCCTCAACTACATATCAATCGACCACATTGACCTTACCCATTTCTGTGATCCCCCATTAGATCAATAATCATTTCCAAATTCCCATATAGGGTGTGTGTACAATACCAAGTAGGGTGCCAATAATGTTTCTTTAACCTAAGGTTATCATGTATAAAAAGTGGATCGTATAATAATAATAATTTCATAACAATCATAAACATAAAATCCAAAACCTAATTGTTATCTACTAACTAATACACTAAGTATCCCAAGCTGTACCTTCTTCACCTCAATACTAAAATATGATGGAATAAATAAGAGTTAAAAACCCATCCCTTATAAAATATATTTGAAATTTCTTGTGAACATGAAACTAAGTGTTCTTAATCAATCTAGAATATAATGTAAGATGAAATCCTGTAATTAATTATATATGGTACTTACATTGACCTGACTACCACTTCCTACATGGAACATTCAAAACTAATGTAACCTGGATTACATCATTAACACAACATGGTGGATACCTCATAACTCAATATTGTGCTTAGATACCTCATTTTCATTGATAAAACTCAACACTCTCCCCCACTATGAGATAATTTTATTCTTATTGTCTAACTCTCTCAGGTACCAAACACAACATGTCTCGTGGGAAACACACAAACACATATGTGATCACATTCAATAAAAATATCAAAAAATAAAACACATTAATCTTGTATGGAAACAATTTAAAACATGATCTCAATATGTAAGGAACATCCTACCTATAACTTTTCAATGATAAAAACATGGTCCATCGATGGTGTCATTAACCATGCCTTGCTTGCACACCCACATGTATAAAACAACACTCTCTGATCTCCTAGAACATGTCCAGTCTAACAATGCACATCATCTAGAGAATGGAATGTAAAAAATACTAAATTGGATAAACCAAACATACCCAATGTAAGTAATTATCAAAGGAATACAAAAGGATAGAGTATGAATGAAGTAATATGGAGTTTCTAATAATTTTAGGTATCCATAGTGAAATGAAGAGGTTTTAACATGGATAGTATGCGATAATAGATAGAAACGAGTATGGACTACAACCATTGTATAAGGGTGTGTAGGATAAAGAGATCCATAGTGTAGTGTTTTCCACCATGGTGTAGTGGTTGACATGGAGGTACCATAACAATGAATAATGGATGTTTAAAAAATATTATTAGGCTAGATAAAGACCACCAAAATATGTTGATGTGGTATGACATGTTGTACAAGTCTATAACATAAAATAATTTTGAATAATGTTTGTCTTTACTACATGGATGGGTCTTTGTAGTACATACTTTTTAAATTTTCATTGAATGAGGCTATTAATTGAGGTATATTTGGGCCTTAGCCCATGTGAATGGAATCATTTTATGGCATCTTGAATTGTATATAGAATTATTAATTGGGAAAACCATTCAATTTTAAACGAATCCCTAAATTAAATTATGAAATGTAAATTTAAAACTAAAACTACCAATGACTAAGGATTTACCACCCATTTTTAACTGACATTTAAAAAGGATATACAATGTGGTCAAAGCCATTATCAGGCACCCTCCATGATGTACCCCAACATGACCTAGGATATGGTGTAATATCACCTTAACATCTCATAGTAAATAAAAAAACATACTATGATATAGTAGTTTCTTCTCCTTTCCATTCCAAGACAAATCCCAACACCACTATGGTATATTCTTGACCTATACAACATGATATTTAGTGTTACATCATATCATCCTTTTTTTGGATGAAAAAAATGATAAAACACCGTTTACACCACAAAAGAATTATATTATACATTTACCCTTTATACCTGAATGGAATAAATAAAAATTAAGAGGTAAAAAAGTCTTTTTTTAAATTAATATCAATTTTTTGCACATTCAATTCTCCTAATATGAGGACTTATTATCTTTAATAATCGTCTCTAGGGTTCCAACTCAACACAATTAGGACGTTAAGAAAGAATGTCACCCTATCACACTAATGTATCCTCCTAGATCTATACATACTTCCACTAAATATAGAAAATAAATTTCAACTTCCTTTGAGTAATTTCTCACTATAGTCTATAATGCACATTAGAATATTCTATTAATATTCAATAGTATATAGATCAAAATATATGAAATAGATATCATCTGTAAGGTAGAGTGTGTACATAGAAAGTTGTGATACATAGGGAATGACATGTATTCCTCAATAATGAGGAGTATGTTATTTATTGTTTCCCACTACTCCCATCATATATGTGATATCAATGGATTTTAAAATTTTAATATATGATTTCTCATCATCATTATATTTATATTCCCTAACTGTTGATTCACTCTCAAAAAATATGATCTCCCAAGGAAAACCAAAAAGGTATCCTCCTCTAGTAAAATTAAAATATTTTTCTACTTTGAGTGGTTATCAAACTATTTTGAATCAACTAAACTCCCTTATAGGTCTCTTAGACAATCTGTGGCCCAAAAACTATTTCTTCACCACCTCATTCAAATAATGAGATGAATTACACAACCACCCATAAGGATCCTCAATTGGATATATGTATACAAATAAAATCCTTATAATTTTTAATATATAGAATCTCAAAAAAGTTGGGGTAATCATCTGATTATCCACTGATGTCTATCACAGAATCTAAAAGAAAATTCTTTAATACATTTATAGTCTCCTGGGACAGTCTGTCTACCTAGCAATGGAAAATTTTTCTCATCATAAAAAATGTTATTAAGTATTATAGAAATACCTTACAAAAATGAGAATGTAAAATTTTGAAATATATATGGTATTGTTATCAATGGAACACCATGAAAAAACGCTATCTCATATACAAAGATATTTCCTAGGTCCTCACCTAAGTCTGTCTCTCTAATCGATAAAAAGATGGCAGCATTCATCGACGAAATAAAATCAAACAAACTACAACACAAATAATCATGGTCTAGGGTAACCATGTCACTATTTCCATCATGAAATCCTCTAATTTCCACATGTATACTATAAGGGTAATGAGAAACATACATAGATGCTGCTACTCTTAATTCTCCAGCTGTATGTTATGATATTGAGAGATGGACCCTTTAGTGTCCCTCTTCATACATGTCCACTAAAACTGTCGATTGAAATCATGGACCATCTTCACAACTCAAAGATTTAATACCCATATCATGTTAAAATAATCACTAATCAACTGCTATCTGATCAGTGAAAGAGCCAATAATATTTCATGTACCATGATAAAATTGTTTTTAATAAAAGACCACATGGGTTTAAGATCACCTCCAGGTAGTCGTTCCTTAAAAAACACTAGTTTTGACATCAAACTATTATAAAACTAATAAAAAAATAACGATTGATTAAAATTGAGGTATATGGTATAGAACAATGATCAAATTAAGCATGCACCCTTTATTTATCCAAAAAGGTCATCAAGTTCCGCTGCTCCTCTGAAGGCTAGTCAAAAACATTCTATTGTGCCACTTAATTATGGATACAACGATATGCAATGATGTTTCCACTCCCATCTACACAAACCATATCAAATTAAAATTTCTATATACACACAACCCAATGTCTCTTTCCATTTTCCAAGTCCCTCTATGTGAATATATATGGATGTCTCTCATAGTAGATGTAAACAAAAAATATCTTAGTTATGAGATATTCTAACTGATGCATCAGAGTGTCGAACAAATCATCACGTTCCAGAGTATGTGTATGGTAGTATCACTCATGGGGGTCATAGATGACATGAACCATAAGATACTACATAATCACTATGTATGAATACCACTCATAGACCAATTTCAGATGCATTATATAATATTGCCTAACCAATTATAGGATTGTAGATTATAAGTACGTGAATACTCATAATATTTCTCTTTAACTCAATGAAATAATTCTCACACTGGTCTCACCACTATAACATAACTCTATTCTTTATCTGCAATTTCATTAGTGTTGACATCCTAGTGAAATCATGAACAAGCCATCTATAATGTCTTGTTAAACCCAAAAAGAACCTAATGTCAAAAAAAGGAAATTACTCAGAAAAATGAAAACTCATCTATCCATGGTTCCAAATATAAAACTATTTTAGACACTACATATACTATGGAATTAAATTTTGGAACCAAAACTCACAATTTAAAAACATGGCATAAGATTAATGTGAACAAAGCACACTATGGACTATCTATAGGTGCCTAGTATGATAATCTAGTGTTAGTGGTGATATAAGGTTAACATTGATTAATATTATGATATATACGATCAAATATTTCTGAACAATATTGTTAATGACAGTCAGAAATTATTCAAGTGATTTTTTCTTCCTAAAATACATCACCAAGTTCTCATACAACCTATACTAACACTAAAACACCATCTTAAAATTTTAGTTATATATAACATGCAACTGATGATAGAAAAATTGAATATCAATCTTTGATAACCACTAGGGTAAGAATATCTATTCCAAAATATCTTAAATAATAGGGAAGGGATACGAATTCAGCACCATTAACTAGTTCTAGTGAGTGATTAAGAGTCAATGACGTCCCTCATGTTTCCTATAAAACTTCACTGCTGCACCCCAAGGAGATGTACAATGAATGAAAATGAATTTTCACTTAAATTCATCCAAATGTACCTATATATCTTTTTTTATCTGTTTCTACAATATGATATGAGGACATAAAAATGGGGTTTTAACCTAGTATGAGTTCAATCATTATGTAAACTCATTTATTTGGTGGATGTCTTGAGAATCATCTACAATAACATCCTACGAGTTATCAATGATAGGAGGAAAAATTGAAGGGATACTAATGATCATTCCATGAGAACCGATACAACATTATGTTATTGGTCACATCAATCAAGATCATCACTTTTTTAACTCTTATGCACCCATCTTCCACTCTCTCAACATCACATATGTCTCTCCCTTAATAGAAGTGTATAATAGATGCCTCCGATAATAGTCTATGTGAGCATGAAATATGGTCATCCAATCCATGGAAACTATCATATATAAGGTTTGGATATCTAAAAATGGAACTCTAAAACATTACCATAGATATAGTAAACTATAACACATTATCAGAATCAGTAGATATATTTTACTTTTGTTCCTAGTAGAATATTTATAGAGAAAAATTTGGAGTATTCCTTGACCAGTAGTTCATGTCAATAACAAATTTTGTTGAAAAAAATATTAATATTCCTCAGTATCAAAAAAGTGTTAGATAAGGTAAAAATAATCACAACCATTTATAAAATGTTTTCTGGACCCTCTACTTAATAAAATACACTCTTATCTACTACATATTCATGTCCCATAACTACCCAACGACTATCCCACAATGTTGCATGGTTTATCTGTCACCATAACTAATAACCATAGTATGACCTATGATTCTCTAATTGTGGAAAATTTATAACTTAGATATGAAAATATAGTGTAAAAGTAATAAAAATATATTATCTTCTCATAAATCATTATATAACTATAGGGTATTATGAATACATAAATGTAGTGCCTAAACCTCCTATAATTAATGCATTGTGGGTCACCATTCGATGAAACCAAAGAGACTAGAAAATCCTATAAGTGCATGTCACTGATCAACTAATTTTACATATCATTACATATCCTATCCATTGAAATGAACACATGGATGAAATATGCTATCCAAAAATCTTATTATTTAATGGTCAGAAAATTAAAATTCTCATCCATATTGAAAAATCCTCCCAATGGTAATGGAATTCATTAAAACCTGAAGGAATTAAGACATGTCAAAAATGGAACTGCTATCTAAGGCATGGTGAAACAATGGTTTCGAACAACCAATCAATCTATGCGTCATTATCAGAATGTATTGGGGTGAAAAAAAGGGGCTTAGTAAAATGTATATAGTATGTTGACATTCGTATGTGGCCATACTACATATCGATGATCTCTTACCTTCCATAAAAACTCATCATCTCAGGGAATAAATATTCAAAAAATAAGTCCTTTTTAGCCTTCTATGAGAGTACATATTAGAAACCAGTTTGACATATAACTCCCCACCAATTCTTAGAGTGTCTCGAGAGTATTAATGATTATAGCATTAGTTTCCAAACTGATTGTGTGTCAATCAGGTTAAATATATTCTATAAGTTGTATATCCAATCCTCTACATGTTGTTGTCCACATATTCCAGGATGATTTGGGGGTTACTAGAACTATAAATCCTTTGTGTGTTCTAGCACATATTTTTGGGGAAGTATAGAATGGAACCATTTTCTGAAACACTCGAAGATATAGATAAATCATTCTTAAGAGAATCAATCTTAGTTGGTGGTCCAAACAAACGTATACAATGATACCTCTTCGAAAACTGAAGAAATATTTGGAATATAATCATTTATTTCCTAGTTTATCGGATCACAAAAGGCTCTACTAGGACTCTACCCCAACCCAATGAGTAACCTTCCTACCAATATCCTATGTAATTGTTCCTCCACATTAGCCATATTCATCATATATATATATATATATAATCTAAAAACCATTCTTAGTTCATCTAATTAATTAAATTAATGATATATTACTCCAAAAAGGAAAAATTGATTAACACATAAGGATAAACTATCCCAAATAGATAGAAAACAAATCAATTAATTAAATTAAATTACTACTATGAAGCATAAATGTGGGAATATGTAACACCCCAAGATTTCATAGTATGTACTTCTTCAAAACAATTTAATAACTTGCACTACAGGTAACACCGATTTCAAGCGCACCATGACTTACCAAAAAAGTCGTTCAAAAGAGGTTATGAAAAGTATTAACTAAATTTTGAACCTTATATAAGCCTTGTAATTTTTTAATCCATATTATGAGTTTCTTAGACATAATGTAAAAACAAATTCCTTTTTTCATATAAAAGATGTATTTTTCAAAAATGCACTTTTACCAACTTTAATAGTGAACCCTTTTTAAATCCAATATTTTAAACTTTTATAAATTCAATTTGACTAAATAAATTTATTCTTTAGAATGGGGACATAAAAAAATTTACAATGTAACACCCCAAACTTCCAAGGTACGTTTCTCTTTGAATAATACATTAGCGTGTGTTGTACGCAACTTCGAGTTCTAACACACACCACAACCAATCAAACTAGCCGTTATGAATAGTAATACCTACTTTTGGAAATTTTATAAATTTTATATCTCAAAATGGACTTCATTTTTGTATTTGGAATATTGAATTTATCCTAGGGTGAAATTTTGGTACTTTTTGGATAACTTTTATATTTTGATGAATAGTGAAAATTACTAAATTTTAATTGAAATAAACTTTTTTAATAAAAATAATTGGTAGTGATAAATTATGAATTTGAGTCGTTTTAAAGTATATTTAGAATATATTTTTACCATTTTATAAAATTTTGGTCATTGGAAAAAATTTCACAATTAAACCGGGCATAAAAAAGTGTCAATATTTTGATAATTATTATCTCTTAAAAACACGCTTTTTGTTTTAACAACGGGAATTAATTTTAAATTAAATTATGTCACTTCTGTGTTTTGAATTTGGAAAAATGGATTCCATATTTGGAATCTGGATGTTCAAATTGTGAAAATAGGTAAATTTTATTTTTAGACATTTTGAATAATTACTTCGGTAAATATTTTATTTACCATGGTTAAAGGGTAAATCCGGTAAACAAGGGTTAAAAAATAATATTATAATAACAAAAAATTACCCTAAAACGTGTCCTAACCATATTGGTTGATACATGTCCGACCATGGGCATCTTTGGGTAGATTTTGGGACCCCATGGCGCCACTTGTAAGTGATAGGGACACTTTATTTTAATTAAGTTAAAATGAATACAAAAATTACACAAGCATATATCTTTTAGAAAAACAATTTTTAAATAGGGTTATATATGTTAGATTTTCGACTATAAATATTAATTAAAAAGAAAAAAATATTTCCTACATAATGGTATTTTATTTATAATTTTTAGACATTATATAATTTAATTTATTTATGACACAATGGTGATGAAATAATTACCATAACAGTAAACAATTAGAATAATTGATATTATAAATACCCAAATAAATTTAATTTGAGACTTTTTATAAATACCAATAATTTTCTAGGTTAATATGGAATGATAGGATTGATTTAATTAACTTTTTTCTAAGTAATAATTCTGCAATGATATTTTTAAAAAAATGAATTTTTGAATAGTGTTAACATTGATATAAAAGAGTTTTTAAAAAAAATATTATATTATTAATTGATATTAAATTCCAAAAAATCTAAAGTTCATACAATAGAATTATTTCATGATAGGTGTATCATTATTATACCACCTGGGGGTCGCTTGCATGTATATAGTTATTTTATTAACCATATAATATAAAAATACAAAGAGACTTTGTGAAAGTGAAACTAATTAACTAAGAATTAATACTTAATGATAAGGTTAATATAATAACCCAATCCTATCTAACTTTAATTTGTTGAGTGGTTTTCAATCCATCCCCACATTAACCTTTAAATAATCCACTTTGGAGCCATTAGAAACCAAATATGAATTTATTATAAAATAATATTTCTATCTTTTCCAAAGGTGCCCCTCACCCCTCTTATAAAGGAGCACTCCCCCTTCTCATTATTTCTCACCTTCAAAGACTGTTGTTTTGGCCAAACACTGCCCAAATACTCTATAAAATTCCCTAAATTAATCTTATAGGCCTTCCTTTAGTCATAAATCCAACCTAAGGAGCACGTTTGATCAAATCAAAATAAAGAACCCAAAGGAGAGGTAATGTTTTCACCACCCTCTTTCGAGATCCTTTCTTTTTCAACTTCTTCTTTATTTGTTATTACCATTATAAAATAATAAATCCGGTATATTATATATACATTGATTTATTATAAGCATGGTATAACAATATTTCAGTATATAATCCATCTTTTGAATGACATGTCACCATACGTGCGTACGTACGGCTTACAGTCTCCACGTCGTGGTGTAATTGTTATTCAATAAATTAATATTTAGATGGGTATAATAATGATGTGTAATTCATTAAAAATAATAAATCTAACATGATAATGATTCTGTATTTATGATATACCATCCAATTATATATTATTTTAATATCAAAAGAATGATACTGTCGCTCATGCGTACGTACGGACTACCGTCTCCACGAACGCGATGAGATTCATTCTCCATCGAATCCATTCAATTATAACTCTCATTTGATGATTAAAAATAATATTTAAGGACTTTATATAATTCTGGATATGAATAAGATACAACCCATCCATGACAAACACGGCTTACATAACAAAACATATAAAATAAAATGAGTAAGTTAACTCCCGAAATGACGATAATTCTAAAATATTATTAACAAAGTAATGTTAACAGATCATATATGATATCATATTAATATATATGATTATTTTATAATTTAATAACAATTATTTCACCATTATACATGAGGTTAACCTACCCTCAACCAAGTAAAAGTACAAGATAAGGGTTATTTCACAATCTCTTCATTATCCGAGGTTGTTTATAATTAATTATCTACTGGGACCTCTTTATTATCCACATCCATGTTTCATGAAAGTGTATTTCAAAACATTCTTACTATTTTACAGAATATGGGTTAATGTCATCAATACCCTTTTTTGACTTTTTATACAATTTTTATAAAGGAATCGTTCCGTCATTTTCCAAATAAGGTCCTTTTTAACCATTTCGACAGAATTAAGGTAAGAATGTTTTTCTAACTTATACGGCGGGTGCGCCTATTTTACGCCGTTATAAAATTTTCGAAGCTTCCCTTAAAATATTATAAGGATATTTTCAAATTAAATGTTTTATTTTATAAATATGTGACTATTAAATTATTTCAAAATGATTATTTTAAGAATTTCTTAAAGGTACTCTTTATCAAAATCAGAATTTTAAATGTTTTAAAGATTTATCTTTCTAAATATTTTTAATTAATGTCCATGTTTTCAAAATTATTATAAGGATTTATTTATATGGACATGAATGTTTTGAAATTATATTTCTTCTCAAAAGTTTCAATGTGGTATGGGACACTTGGATTCATAAATCTCTTCTAAATTACTTCCTTTATAATTTTGTGACTTTTCAATGATTTGGAGAAAAGAGATATTTCTCTCAAATAGTTTTGATTTAATCTATGTCAACATCCTTTGATGGATTTTAAGTTTATTTGATGTTGATTTATTATGATACAATACTTTTTTATTGTATTGAAGGTTTTGTGATATGTTTTACTGTGGATGTGTTATTTTTATACCATTCATGGTTTATGGAGAATGTATTGACATTTCGTATCCTAGTTTTAATACGAATGTTTATGTTATGTTTAAAGCTTTTCATATAGGAATGCATTGGACATAGTAAGTGACGGGGGAGCCCGCTATAGCTCCTCGATGCATCGGTAGGTCTCATTAGACAAACTAGTGTCTTGGCACAAGGCCTTGAAAAAAACTTATTTGTTGTATTGGCACGAGGCCTTGGCTCTGTGGTTATGATAGTCTAGCATTATGCATTCCATCATTATGAAAGTGGTTATTGATATTGCATATGATTATTTTATTAGTAGAATATCCATGTGAATAAGTAAATGGAATAATTTCATTGTGTTTTTTCCATACTATGTTGAAGTTTATGTTTAAAAGGCTTTTGTTTTAGTTATACATCGCCTTAAATGTTTATGCTTATTTATGAAAGTTCCCGCTGTATTGCTTACCCTTACGGACCGTTTGAGCTCACCCCTTTCTATGGTTTATTTTTTTCCCAGGATTCCATGAAGTATATTGTGATTGATATGCTAGGCTAAGACAAGTGAATAATGGCATTCATAAAGGATTATTTATGTTGTTTTTATGTTATGAAGTGTAATGTAACATTCATGTATGTAATCTATTTTCCAAGACTGCTAAAATAATCAGTCCTTTGGGACTTGATTCCTTGTAATCATTCAAATGTATTAAAATAATGCACCGACTCTGGGTAACTGGTGTCAGTGTGTTACAGTTGGTATCAGAGGAAGTTTAGTACAAACCATGGGAGCTATATTTAGATAAACTCTAATTAGAGCACATAGATCTAAGATGGACTTTGAGGATTATTATAGAAGAAATTCCTTGAATTTTGGTATTCTAGAAATTTTGGGAGTTTTCCAAGAAATACATCCCTGTCTGGATACTAGCAGGTAGAGGCGGCTCTGGAATAGATGTACCTAGGGTTAAAACCCAAAAATACCGCTTTGATCTGGACTTGAACGGGAACAGGTGCACGACTAGGGTCCTTGCTGCACTCTTGGTTACAACACTCACGGGGGATATGCTTAGGATAATTCTCATTTTATTGACAAACCATTATGAAGGGTTTATGAGTATATACTTCCTCAAAGGATACATTTTTATGATTATGGATTATATCCATAAACTATATAATTTATGTTATTTGTTTTACAAGTTTGGGATTAGGTATTGTTATTCATAAACTAATCTAGTGTATGCCTTTGTTTAGAAATGGCGCCCAGTAGAAGGAATGAGAACTCCAGCAATGCACATGATCCAAAGACAATGAAGGATCATATCTTTTATGGTCTTAAGATGGAATTTATAAGAGAAAAAGTATCCCATATATTATCATCCTATGAAGAAATAATATCATGTGTTGATAAGATAAGTAAAGAGTTTACTGAGTCCTATGGCTTTGAAGGGAAGCAAGAGAAGAAAAGGATGGAAGAGAAAAAGATGGATAAAGTGAAGAGGGAAAAGAAGAATTTTCCCATATGTGATAAATGTGGGAAGAAACACCCCGGAACTTGCCTGAAAGGAATGGGAGTTTGTTATAAGTGTGGAGAAAAAGGGCAAAAAGTACGTGACTTAAAGGGTAAGAAAATGGTTTCAAATGTACAATGCTTCATTTGAAAGGAGTTTGGACACTACGCAAACCTATGTATCAGTCATCAGACTATGCCGAAAATGATGCTATTGGATAATAAACAAGGTATGATACTACCATAGATAAAAATGAATTATTAGAGTTCTTATGTTCATTATGTAATTTGAGTTTTGTATCAACAATGTACATGTTATAATAATTATGGAGTATATAAGGATTGTACTATTAATTAAGGATTTTAGATTTTATAGTACTATGAAAAGTGACTCTACAACGAGTTAATTTTTTTTTGGAAATTACATGGTTTACGGAAAGATAAACCTTAATATGGTCCTAATATTGAGGTACTTATTTTGGAATAAGATATGGTTGATTTGGATAAATTATATTGGATATTCTTGACTGCCTTGAAACCGATTAAAGATTTGTATATTCCATAATTGTTGGAGTTTACAACATTTTTGGATGGATGAAGTATATCTAGCATTCTATATGGAATAATGGAGCATGAATGTAATCAATAAGGATTGTGGTAATTCAAGATGTTTCAGTGTTTTAAAAGAATACATGATGAAGGTATTCATATGCTATTATGGGGTAAAAACGATCTACATTATGTTTACCTCCCTTATAAATGTTGGACTTTGAGTTTGGACAGAAGTATTTTGGATAATTCTAGTTAGAGATTAATTTTGGATTTCCATAAAAGGACAACCCGGAGGTCGGGCGGCAACCCGTCGCGACCAAAAAGGACGCGAGACTTGAACCCGCAACCGAAGGATGATAAGGGTGTATCACCTACCACTAGCCCACGAGATGTCCTGGATAAAATAATGTAGTTTATTTTAAGAAGGTCTAGTAGATGAATTTTAAATTAATTTTTTTAACCCCAAACGAATAGTATAAATAGAATATTTTTTTATGTTCTATTATCTTTTAGAGTGAAATATGAGTTTGTGGTAGAAATTAGTTAAAAGATGGAACTCTAAATTCCTAGTATATATTTTTCTTCTCCTCTTATTCTATGAACCAATTAATTCTTATAGTTTATTGAAAGGATCATAAAACCAAAATTGTGTTATCCTAATACCTTATGTTTTGTTGAACCGATGTAATTTTAAATCCTAATAGATTACGGAATTTAAGGACCTCAATTTTATAATTTTTTAAGATTGATGACCTCAATCACCACCTATAAATATTTACGTTTTTCCCCCAACTATATTTCTCTAATTTCTACCAATTTTCTCCTAATCTAGATCATCATTTGGTGGTGACCATTTCATTTCTCTTTTCCTATTATTAAGACTAAATTTTATTTACCAAATTTACGATGTGGGTATTCCCACAAAGATATTATCTATTTTCAACCTTTATTTGTGAAGAATAATATCAAATTGCGAGGACGTAATTTATTGAAATAGGGAAGAATGTAACACCCCAATATTTCATAGTATGTACTTCTTCAAAAGAATTTAATAACTTGCACTACACGTAACACCGATTTCACGCGCACCATGACATACCAAAAAAGTCGTTCAAAAGAGGTTATGAATAGTATTAACTAAACTTTGAACCTTATATAATCCTTATAATTTTAGAATCCATATTGTGAGTTTCATAGACATAATGTAAGAACAAAGTCCTTTTTTTCAGATAAAAGACGTATTTTTCAAAAATGCACTTTTACCAACTTTAATAGTGATCCCTTTTTAAATCAAATATTTTAAACTTTTATATATTCCATTTGGCTAAATAAATTTATTCTTTAGAATGGGGACATAAAAAATTTACAATGTAACACCCCAAGCTTCCATGGTACGCTTCTCTTTGAATAATACAGTAGCGTGTGTTGTATGCAACTTCGAGTTCTAACACACACCACAACCAATCAAACTAGCCATTATGAATAGTAATACCTACTTTTGGAAATTTTATAAATTTTATCTCTCAAAATGGACTTCACTTTTGGATTTGGAATATCGAATTTAGCCTAAGGTGAAATTTTGGTACTTTTCGGATAACTTTTATATTTTGATGAATAGTGAAAATTAATAAATTTTAATTTAAAAAAACATTTTTAATAAAAATAATTGGTAGTGATAAATTATGAATTTGAGTGGTTTTAAAGTATATTTAGAATATATTTTTATCATTTAATACAATTTTGGTCAGTGGACAAAATTTCACAATTAAACCGGATATAAACAAGTGTCAATCTTTTGATAGTTATTATCTCTTAAAAACACGCTTTTTGTTTTAACAACGGGAATTAATTTTAAATTAATTTCTGCCACTTCTGTGTTTTGAATTTTGAAAATGGATTCCATTTTTGGAATCAGGATGTTCAAATTGTGTAAATAGGTAACTTTTATTTTTAAACATTTTGAATAATTACTTCGGTAAATATTTTATTTACCATGGTTAAAGGGTAAATCCTGTAAACAAGGTTTAATAAATAATATAATAATAATAATAAAAAATTACCCTAAAACGCATCCTAACCTTATTGGTTGATACATTTCTGACAATGGTCGTCTTTGGGTCGATTTTGGGACCCCATGGTGCCACATGTAAGTGATAGGGACACTCTATTTTAATTAAGTAAAAATGAATACAAAAATTACAAAAGCATATATCTTTTAGAAAAACAATTTTTGAATAGGGTTATATATGTTGGATATTCTACTATACATATTAATTAGAAAGATAAAAATATTTCCTACATAATTTTATTATATTTATAATTTTTAGACATTAAATAATTTAATTTATTTATGACACAATGGTGATGCAGTAATTACCATAATAGTGAAAAATTAGAATAATTGATATTATAAATACTCAAATAAATTTAATTTGAGACTTTTTATAAATAAAAATAATTTTATATGTTAATATGGAATGTTAGGATTGATTTAATTAACTTTTTTCTAAGTAACCATTATGTTATGATTTTTTTTAAATATCAATTATTGAATAGTGTTGAAATTGACATAAAAGTGTTTTTAAAACAAATATTATATTAGTAATTGATATTAAATTCCTAAAAATCTGAGGTTCAGCCAAGAGACTTATTTCAAGATAGGTGTATCACTAATAGACAACTTGGGGGTCTCTTGGATTTATATAGTATGTTTATTATCCATATAATATAAAAATACAAATAGACTTTGTAAAAGTGAAACTAATTAACTAAGAGTTAATATTTAAAGATAAGGTTAATATAATAAGCCAAACCTGTCTAAATTATATTGGTTGAGTAGTTTTATACCCATCTCCACCTTAACCTTTAAATAATCCACTTTTGAGCCATTATAAACCGAATATGAATTTATTATAAAATAATATTTCTAGCTTTTCCAATGGTGCACCTCACCCCTCTTATAAAAGGGAAATCCCCCTTCTCATTAATTCACACCTTCAAAGACTTTTGGTTTGGGAAAACCCTGCCCAAATACTCTCTCAACTTCCCTAACTTCATCCTAGAGGCCTTACTTTAGTTATAAATACAACCAAAGGAGCACGTTTGATCAAATCAAAAGGAAGAACCCAAAGAAGAGGTAATGTTTTCACCAACCTCTTTCAAGTTCCTTTCTTCTTCAAATTATTCTTTCATTGTTATTACCATTATAAAATACCAACTCCAGTATATTATATATACTTTGATGTTATTATATACATGGTACGACCATATTTCAGTATTCAATCCATCCTTTGAATGACATGTCACCATACGTCGTACGTACGGCTTACCGTCTCCATGTCATGGTGTAATTGTTATTCAATAAATTATTATTTTTATGGGTATAATAATGATGTGTAATTCATGTAAATAATAAATATAACATGATAAATATTCTTTATATATGATATACCATCTAATTATATATTATTTTAATATCAAAACAATGATATTGTCGCTCGTGCGTACGTACGGACTACCGTCTCCACGAACGCAATGAGATTCATTCTCCATCTTATCCATTCAAGTATAATTCTCATTTGATGAATAAAAATAATATTTAAGGACTTGGTATACTTCTGGATATTAATAAGATACATCCTATAAATGTCAAAAATGGCTTATGTAACAAATCATATAAAAGAAAACGAGTAACTTAACACCCGAAACGACGATAATTCTAAAATATTATTAAAAAAGTAATGTTAAAAGATAATATATGATATCATATTAATATATATGATTCTTGTATAATTTAATAACGATTATTTCACCATTATACAGGAGGTTAACCTACCCTCAAGCAAGGAAAAGTACAAGGTAAGGCTTATTTCACAATCTCTTCATTATCCGAGGTTGTTTATACATAATTATCTACTGGGACCTCTTTATCATCCACATCCATGTTTCTTGAAATAGTATTTCAAAACATTCTTACTATTATACAGAATATGGGTTAAAGTCATTTATACCCTTTTGTGACTTTTTATAATAATTTTATAAAGGAATATTTTCGTCGTTTTCCAAATAAGGTCCTTTTTAACCTTTTGACAGAATTAAGGTAAAATGTTTTTTTAACTTATACGGAGGGTGCGGATATTTTTCGCCATTATAAAATTTTCGAAGCTTCCCTTACAAGATTATAAGGATATTTTAAAAGTAAATGTTTTATTTTATAATTATGTGACTTTTAAATGATTTCAAAATGAATATTTTAAGAATTTCTGAAAGGTACCCTTTATCAAAATCAGAATTTTAGATGTTTTATAGATTTATCTTTCTAAATATTTTTAATTAATGTCCTTGTTTTCAAAATGATTTTAAGGATTTATTTATACGGACATTAATGGTTTGAAATGATATTTCTTTTCAAAAGTTTCAATGTGGTATGGGACACTTTGATTCAAAAATCTTTTTTAAATTACTTCCTTTATAAATGTGTGACTTTTCAATGATTTCGAGAAAAGAGATATTTCTCTCAAATAGTTTTGATTTCATCTATGTCAACATTCTTTGATGGATTTTAAGCTTATTTGAAGTTGATTTATTATGATACAAAAATTTTGTATTGTATTGAAGGTTTTGTGATATGTTTTACTATGGATGTGTTATTTTTATACCATTCATGGTTTATGGAGAAAGTATTGACATTTCGTATGCTAGTTTTAATACGAATATTTATGTTATGTTTAAACATTTTCATATGGTAATGCATTGGACTTAGTAAGTGACGGGTGGAGCCCGCTATAGCTCCTTGACATAATGGTAGGTCTCATGAGACAAACTAGTGTCTTGACACAAGGCATGGACAAAATCTTATTTGTAGTCATGGAAAGAGGCCTTGGATATGTGGTTATGATAGTCTGGAATTATGCATTCCATCATTATGAAAGTGGTTATTGATATTGAATGTGATTATTCGATTAGTAGAATATCCATGTGAATAAGTAAATGGCATTATTTCATTGTATTATTCCCATACTATGTTGAAGTTTAAGTTTAAAAGGCTTTTGTTTTAGTTATACATCACCTTAAATGTTTATTCTTATTTATGAAAGTTTTTGTTGTATTGCATACCCTTACAGAGCATTTGAGCTCACCCCTTTCTATGTTTTATTTTTTTCCCAGGATTCCAAGATTTATATTGAGATTGATATGAAGGGTTAAGACAAGGGAATAATGGCATTCATAAAGGATTATTTGTGTTGTTTTGTATGTTATGAAGTGTAATGTAACATTCATATATGTAATCTATTTTCCAAGACTGCTAAACTAATTGGTCCTTTGGGACTTGATTCCTTGTAATCATGCCAATGTATTAAAATAATTCACCGACTCTGGTTAACTAGGGTTGGGGCGTTATAGAATATAAGTGGAATTCTTACTAACAAACCTAGTAAGGATTCATTCATGCATCTGGAACCTCACAAATCACATATAAACTACATGTGAATCTCCCAATGTACATTTAATCTTATTTCATAGCAATAAAATAATTTACCCATTTATGGAAAGTCTAATGTCCACTATAATTTCATGGTTAGGAACCATCATATTATCCTTTCTGAAGTCCCAACCATTCTATCTCCAATCTAGCATATCCTAAAATAAAAAAAAGAGAAGATAAAATTCAGTGACTCATGGATATATAATACCATTTTTATGCAACCATCTAGAACCACTATTTATAATATGGAATTATACATAACTTCATGTATGCCTCCATGTATGCAATAGGCATACGACTAATAGAAAGGGTCTTGCTCACAAAATGGGAGATTGTACCCACTTTTTTAGGTAATTTGTTTTTTATAATATTTTACAAAAACAATAAATCAACAGCATGATGTAATGAAATAAACAAATGGAATACATTTCATATAAAGAAAATATCTCCTTATTGGTAAAGCATGTGTGCTGAAATAGGAAAAGATTCGTAATCAAAACAATTGTCAGGTCTACTGGAATCTATTCTTATCCACTAAAATATTTATCCTCTTATATTTAGTTATCCCTCATAGGTAACTTTCCCTTTATTAGGTTGATAATTAAATCATTAAGTGTATCCAAATTCCAGATTATTATGTGAGTACATGATTTGGTAAGGCACAACCCATGCATCTTCCATCTAATGTGAAAAATTGTAACAAGTTCATTCCATAATAATAAAAATGGTTTAATAGTAATAAACAAACAATCAAAAATAGAGAAGTCGGGAACTAACCAATCCACCATGGATACATGTTTGTACCTGTTTCTTCTTCATACAATAATAGGATATAATAATTATGTAGTAACAAAATAAACCCCTATAAAAATAGACAAAATATTGTGAGGAGATGAACCTGGTTTTATCAATCAATCAAAAAGGACATGTCACATATAATTCTATAGATGAAAATATCTAGTAATTTCATCAACCAAACTGCCTTATAGAATATGGAACATGTAATATTAATGCTACATCAAGTGCATCTTAAACATAAACCCATTATTTCCTTGTATGTCAACCATATGCTAATTTCCATCATTTTTGTAGTCTCAACTAAACATGTTCCCCCACCAAAGGACAAATATGTCACCATAGTCCTCCCATTTCATGCACAAATAAATAAAACAAAATAATGGTACCACACATTCATAGTGATCATTGAATAATGCTTAAAATTTCATCATGATTGTATAGTATCACTTATAAAATCATGATACCAAATCAATAATTGAAATAAAAAACACTATTAGAAATTATTGAATCAGACATCGTAATGGGTATCACAAGGTACACACACATTAAAATGAAATCAAAATAAATCATGGTATCAAATAAGAAAACTGATAAATAATTATAAGGAAACATTATTATTCTAAATCCTATGTGTTAATTAACATTATACCTTATTGTTTTCAATATTTGGGCCAATGACTGAGGAAGTTGACGTTCCATGAATCATGATTTCCAACTTACATGAATATAATCTCACTATATGATATCCTATAACCCATACAGTCAAATATGTCATGGGTTATAGACTAT
The DNA here is from genome assembly GCA_963277665.1 of Viscum album. Lineage (NCBI taxonomy): Eukaryota > Viridiplantae > Streptophyta > Magnoliopsida > Santalales > Viscaceae > Viscum > Viscum album. The sequence goes on from OY728138.1 coordinate 159,642,848, forward strand.
GAAAAGAAGGAAACATTACCATAGGGGTTTAAAAAAATAACTCTATTTGATCTTTGTAAAATGGAATCCTAATATCCAGTGGATGGAGGAAGGAAAATGGGGTTCTGGAAAATTATGGGTTTCCATGGTGGAAGTAGGAAGCCACAAAATAAAGGGTGTAGTGGAATAAACAATATGTTATAGGGATTATACCTATAGTGTAGATTTGTACTAGAAGTAGAGAACCCTGGTTTAAGGCTAGCCCCCACAGTGTAGAGGATCCCATAAAGAAGATTCATGACACCAATAAGATCCATGTATCATAGAATGAGGTAGGAATAAAACTACCATGTCATAGAGAGGTGTTTTGTAGTATATTCAACATTCTTCAATGTGAACACCTATAGCATAGATGCTAGGTCAAGGCTGTTGAGGTATTCATTTTTTAATTCAATGAAAAGTATTTTATTTAAATGAGGATAATAATTGATGAATTTTGGGGTCTCATACCCTGTGGAATACCTTTTTATAGCCCTTTATAATACATATTCAATTCTTAATTGAAAAACCTAGTCAATTATAAATAATTATTACAATTAATGTTTGTAATGACTATTTAAAACAAAAAAATCCTGATCATTGATGATAAAAAATGATTCCATAATATATGGATAAAAACATCATCTAATATGGTCCAAGCCACAACAGTGTGGCCTCTATTATGCATCTATACATGAACTAGGCTAAAATGTGATATCACCTAGGTAGCCTGCAGCATGATGAAGCCCTTAATACTATATCATGGTCCCATCTAACCTCCATACCATTATATAACCTACATATAATATGTAATAGGATGGTCCTCTATAGTATGGTCAATAGTTTTATGGCACATCTAGCATAGTTTTGTATGAAATATTTTAAAATTACTATTTTATCCTCAAAAACCACTCATATCCCATAATAATTTTTCCTACCATGATGTTACCACAATAAAATTACTAAAATAAGACTTTTAAAAAATAAAACTAATTTATTGTATTTATATTTTTAAAATTCAAAATACATATCCTTGAAATTCCATGGATATATAAGTCCTTTAAGGTATAATAATAACTAAAATATACATTGAATTTTACCTCAAAATTTATAATGTTTATATCTCTAATATATCTAAATTTTAAAATAATATGAATAATGATATGATAAAATAACATTTTGTAATGAAAAAATATGATCTACGTAGTCTTGGTACTTCAGAATGGTAACAATAAGACCGAATGTTTATTTCTTGATAATTGTGGGTTTGAAACATGTACCATGAGATCAAAATTTCACAATTGGGAGTGATTTATCTATAAAAATACAAAACAAAGGAATGAACTAGTCTCATAAAACCATCATTAAAATTATATATGTTATATATCTTCTAAATATGATATATATTATTTTAATATATTCACAATTCCAAAAATTTAATAATTTGAAACAATTATTTTAATGTAAAAAAATTAAAATGAAAATTAACATACAAATAAAAAATGAAACTCATTTACATCAATCCACTACATTAATAAAATAAAAAAAAATATCTAATAATAATGGATTAATGTCATAGAAAAAAAAGAGGTGTGAACACATAATGAAATAATAATTATGTATCCAAGACTGCAGAAAAATTCTATCAAATTCAACCCATTTCCATTTTATTATTGTGAATCCTACCACTTTTACCATCATACAAACATAGAAAAAACATATATGTGGTATTTTAACTCAGAGATATAAATTTACTTTACCTTCATTAGATTTGAAAATTTTTATTTAAACACATTGATTTTGGGTATGGTATGAGAAACCATATCAATTAGGATTCCACCACATACTCAATATATAACAGTTTTTTAAAAAAAATAAAGGAGATTTAAAAGAAATTTTTGAAATAGAAATTTTTACTTTTTATGAAAAAAATATACTATCATGAAATATATCTAACATATATTTAATTCATGATTAATGATTTTATATGGGTAATTGATCATTAAAAAATTATATAACTAAAAAGAAATGAAAATAGGTTTATAATAAACATACTCTCATGGAATCTTTGAGAAAAACCTATGGGACTATGTTAGAGGAATTTATGATCCTCATTTTAAAAAAAACTTATATACACACAAGACACTATGTAGATCTTAGTCCTAAATAGTAGTGTGGAAACCAGTAAATGCATAATACAAACTAGTTAGAAGTACCAAACAGAATTATTCAATGATAAATCCCAATATATTTGATCATATAGGTGTTTAATTTCAACTATTGGGTGAGGCTTCATTGTACACAGTCTCATATAGTGAGTATAAATTAATGTAACACCTCATTATTTTAAAATATGTTTTATTTAATAAATTTGATTCAATTGAAATATTACTAAACAAAGAAAAATTAAATTGTAGGAATAATTTGTAACATTATTAAATTAATCACATAAATTTTTAATTAAATGGGATAAGTTGTTGAAGATAATTTAAATCATACATATGAAAATCAATTAAAAATGTTAAACTATTTTGAAATAAAATTTTTATAGGAATTTTTTTTCATATATGTTTATTTTAAAAAATATTCAATGATTTTAAAATTTTTAAAAAGTGATTTTAAACATGTATAAAATGATTTCATTGGTGGTCAATTAGTTACAAATGAGAATAAAACAAATTGATGAAAATGGTGATTTGTTTTATTAAAATATTATTTATGAGCACATTTTATTTTTATATTATAGACAAATAGTAATATTAATAAATGAAAATTAATTGGGAATTTGAGGTTAATATATTCACAAAAATATTTTAACTTTTGTCTAATGTTGTTTATTATTCTTTCAATTCGATTAAATTCTATTTTATTCATAAATATTTATTTCAATAAATATGGGTACTAAAAATTTTGTGGGAGGATATTAGAATTAATTTCTTCAATTTCAAGAAATTTTTTTACGGTAAAATAAATTACATATTTTAATTCAAATAATTAATGTTATATTATAAGGTAAAAGTAATTTTTTTAATTAAAAAACAGTAACCATTGTAAAAATCGTGTTACCATTTAATGGTTAAAAGGGTAAATTAGTGGTTAAACTAAAGGGAAACCTATAAAATTAACATAAGAAATTATATAAATTATATTCTTATATAGTTTAAGAACCAAACTTTTCTAATATTTGAATTTGTGTTGCTTTTGTTTCATGACATGAACCCTCCAATACATTACTTTTTAGGAGATGTTAGGGTATATGTGATTGTGTGGTGTCTCAAGGATAGTATATGTGATTAAAATGGAAAATGTGTTATTTTAGAGTATTAATGATTATCTTTATGGATGATTATGATTATATCTATGAATGATATATCTTGTTTGTATCTCATAAGGGTTGCTCATTGTGGTATCACAAAGTGGTAGTTCTTCATATTATCTCCAATCAAAAGCTCTTGATGGTTGATGATCATATAATATGACTTAGTATACAATTACATTCTATAAATAGAATTTGATTTTAGATTATGATGGTATCTCCTCATGTTAGTAGACATAGTATAGAATTGGTTTCTAATAGTAGCTTTTGGTGATAGCTTACAATGTCCAGAAGTAACTTCCAGTAGAATATTTTGGTGATATATTCTAATTCCACCTTCCGGGGGTATAACCTAACTATTTCTCTAAATATAAGAACCTAAAATTATAAAATAGTGGAATATCATAATGTTATAACCTAATAGTATCACCTATTTTTAGAATGTTAATTTTTTTTTAAATTTACAGATTTACATTTTAATTTTTTTTACATAAAATTACTTTTAATGAATTATTCAGGGGATTTTGGATCTATTTTGATATTGGATATTTAAATACTTTATTTCTTAAAATTATAGATACTTTAAATAAATGTTTTGTGTGGATTTAATGTGAACCTCCTTAACACTAAACTAAAATCAAATATATGATAAAATAACCTAATTTTTTCATATCAGTAGATTCTAAAAAAAATATCACTCCTTCATTGTTTCCTTCTTTCATTCTATTTAGATTGAAGGTTTTCAATCCTTTACCTCGGTGTTTTTGATCCATTATTCTTCCATTGGTTTTATTTCACAGGGTGTTATTCTTATTTTTTTCTCAAATCCACTATTTTGGCGTAGAAAATCAAGAGAATATTTTTTTCTTATAGGTTGGGTTTCCTTTGTTTCCCACCAAGTGAATTGGCATTATGGGTTTCTTATTGTTATATCATGTAAATATGGTTTTATCTACCTTAAAAAAATAATTTAATTGGTTTAATTAAAAATTATTAAGGGTATGGAATGAAATAATGTTTATACTATTTTTTGTTAATGTTTTTAATTGTACGAGCCAATGTCCCACTGAGACTCATAGTTGTTGGGAGAATTTTTTGATTTTCTGGTTGTGGGTTTTGGGAGCCTATATTTATATGATTTTTTAAATATACTTAACGGTAACTATTAAAAAACTTATACTCATCTAAAAAATGGGGTTTCCTTATAAAATTTAAAATGTTTGAGAATACCCCAATAAGTAATGTGGATCTTCATAAGTCACCTTGAATGAATCTGAAAATTGTTTCATGTTTTGTCCAGAATTCATTTACAAAAGATGATGTGTGTTTTGGTTTTATGTCTGGGTGTGTTTCATGGGAAGTAGATTTTTTGTGGTTGATATTATGGGTTGATATGAGAAAATTTTGTTGTTCTAATGGAATGGGTCAAGGAGTTTAATGTTGTTGATTGGGGTAATTGTGGTGTAAATTGATTATGGATGTGAACTGGGGGTATTGTGTGGCATTTTTGGAATGAGGTTGTGGAAGATGATTTTCATGGTCTATTAGTATATTATTATTTTTATTTGTTGTGATAGTTTTCGGAATATTGTTGGAATGAACATTAAATGGGCAATGGGTTGCAAATATTAAAATGAATTATATAATAGAATATCAACATTCAACAAGTTGTGTTGTTTGAATATTTAACCTTTTAATATAAATTAATGGTATATAGATTGTATGATGATATTTTTTTAATTGAAATACGTTTATATTTGAAAACTGGAAATGGGATTGTCTTGTAATGAGAATATGAAAAGGGGAATATTCGTTATGGATTCTAATGTTTTATAGTACAAGAAAAGGTGGCAGTGAAAATGGTTTTGATGTGAGTTTTTTGTTTTATCTGTATAAACCCCAGAGGTCATTATGTGAATGGATTGATTATATATATCATATTTTATTTTGATATATTCATTCTATCCACCCATTGTCAATTATGTAGTACAGAAAACCGACATTATGGGGGTGTTTTCACTATATCTGAGTAGTGAGGGTGGATGGATGGGCACTAATGCCTCCCCACCCCTATTCCATGAAATGATGACATATTTGTGCATTGATTTTAAGAAATATAATGTTTATATTTTGAGACGTGTTGTGAAGTGTTGTGATGTCAAAATTGTTTTCATGTACTATTTTGTGAGATTAAATGGTATGGTTTATAGTGGGGGCAGTACCTTGTAGGAGGAGGCCATGAGTTTGATTTCTGTTATGTTCTTGATATCCAAGTAGAGTAGTTATAATATGACATGGGATATGATTTTCAATATTTTTATGAGTGGTATGTGATGTGATGTATTATGATATAAAAGAGGTGGAAGCCCAAAAATGTTTTTTCCTTTGGGTGTGGTAGTGTCTAATCAAAGTGAAATTGGTAGGGGTAACATTCAACGATATGCTACAAATTATGTTATTATACATATATGTGTTAATTGGTGATAAATCATTGGATATATTTTAATTGGATGGATAACTTCATCATGAATTTCCTGGTTCTCATGTTTTCTCATTGGTGCATTAATATGATCTTTTCAATTGGTCATGAGAGACATTGTTTTTCATAGTAATTATAACTCCATGATCACCTCATGTATATAAATGTATAGATCTATATACTATTTATATTATTCTAGGAAGACTATGTGAAACATGATAAACATTTCTACCATGTTGATATTGAATATTATTGTGTTTATTCTTTAGTTTTCTATTGATTATTTTTTATTAGAGACATTCATTTGTATACTTTCTACTTACTCAAGATTTATGTGGGGATGGTTTGTTATTTATTTATATTATTTCGTGTTTTTGATTGAATTTTTATATTATATCTTCTCAACCAACATATATTATAGTGGTAAATGCCTCCCATATTGATATTTTTACGTACCCATAGAGAAAATCACTATCCCAAGGCCTACTGAAGATGGGACATATGAGTGATTATCTACCTCCATTCATTACTAAATAATTGTCTGGAGGGGGTTATGACAGAGTAGTATCAGAGGTGATAGTAGAGGGATATGATATATTTTCATGTTATAAATTGTTTTGTTTTTATGGGTTAGAATTTCAATAGTTCTATTTGACCTTGGTATGTTCTATGGGCTAGGGATACCAGTCGGGAGATGAGATTTTAGGCTACCTAGTTATATGGTACACAAACAGTGAACTTTTTTAATTCCCAAGTGTGGTGGACATGTTTGTATGGTATATTTTTAAGAGAGTTATATGTATCTTGATGGTTTCTATTCATTCATAAATTTGATGGAGTTGGTTATCTAATTATTTAAATAAGTTAAAATTATATAAATAAATTATAAAAAATTTCAGAATATTAATATTAAGAAATATCGTTTATTTTTTGTCTATGGATCCTGGACATAATCTGTGTATGGTTTGTGCTATTGAGGTTCAAAAATAGGATATGGTTTTATAATAATATGTTTGATTCAATAATAGATAATGATTCATAGAAGATGTTGTTTCACGCTATTAATTGGAATTCTTTATTGATGTATGCAGGATGTGTTTAAAATGTGGAGATAGAGAGTTATATTGAAGATCATGAGATCAAATTAGTTTGAAATAGGCCATCATTAATTACTACGTACCATTTGATGTTTTCAAAATACGCGGATATATGTGTCAGTTTTGGATGTTCACTACTACAAATACGGGCATTAACAGCGCTAAAAACAGGCTTTAACAGCACTAAAAAAATGATGTAAAGATCATCGCTGATAAAGGGGGGGTACCCATTATCAGCTATTACTAAGAGCTAATAAAGAAGTACATTATTAGTGCTAAGAAGGTTTTGATAAATTATACATTTATCAGCTCTCCCTTAGCATTGATATACTTATCATTTATCTGTGCTTTTTTTTCCCTGATAAAGGTGTAGTTTATCACCGCTTTTTTCGTGTTGATAAAAGCACGATTTAGCAGCGCTTTTTTAGCACTGATAAAGATGTAGTTTATCAGTGCTGATAAAAACAAAATTTATCAGTGCTTCTTTAGTGCTGATAAATGCCCTCTCTGCTGCTATGAAAAAATCTGGAGCAGCACACCCGATCACCTATAAAAAAATCAGCATCTCAATAAGCTAATTAAAGCAAGTATACCCATACAAAATTAACTCATAAATCATAATATAATTAGACCATGTATACACATTCAAATTTTATACCCATAAACCATTAACACATAATTCATAAGTTAATTAAGTACATAAGGAATTCAATTCAGAATTCAGGGTGTTGGGGGCTGGTCAAGGGTTTGGGGTGGTTGTCCAAGGGGGGTATGGGGTGTCCGCGGGGCTTTCCAGGGGGTGGGCTAGTGTCCAAGGTGTCGGGGGGAATCATAGGGGGTGGGGTTTTCTAGGGGATGGATTGGTGTCTAGGGGGTGGGGCGGTCCAGGGGGTGGATTGGTGTCCGGGGGGGCTTTCCAGGGGTGGGCTGGTGTCCAAGGTGTTGGGGGGATTTACAGGGGTGGGGGTGTCCAGAGGTGTGGATTGGTGTTTGGGGGGGGGGTGGGGATATCTATGGGGTGTCTTGGTGTCCAAGGTGTCAGGGGTGTAACAGCCCGAGATTTTATGAAAAATATTCTTTTTATTTTGTGTTATACGCTACACCAAAAGGAGCTTGCACAACACGCATCCTTGACTTGCCTTGCATTACACGCAATCGCAACCTTCCTCGATAGCGTGTGTGGTACGTAATCCTGAGTTTCACGAAACAATGATATGCTATTAAAATATTATTAAAACTAGCAGTTATGAATAGTAATAACCACTTTTTGAAATCCAGTAAATATTATTTTTCAAAATGAACTTTATTTTTGGATTCGGAGTATCGAATTTAGCCTAAGGTGTAATTTTGGTACTTTTCGGATAACTTTCATATTCTGATGAATAGTGAAAATTACTAAATTATAATTAAAAACAACATTTTTAATTGAAATAATTAATAGTGATAAATCATTAATTTGAGTGGTTTTTAAGTATATTTAGAATATATTTTTACAATTTAATACAATGTTGGTCATTGGATGTAGTTTCACATTTAAACTAGACATAAACAAGTGTCAATCTTTTGATAGATATTGTTTCTTAAAAACACGCTATTTGTTTTAACAGCGGGATTTAATTATAAAATTAATTAATGCAACTTTTATGTTATGAATTTGGTAAAATAGACTTCATTTTTGAATTCAGAATATGAAATATATCTTGGGATGAAATTTTGGCATTGTTCTGAAAAACATCAATTTTTTTATGAATAGTGAAACTACTAAGTGGTAGGTTAAAAACTGAATTTTGCATAAAACTTAATTTTACCGCTTCTGTGAATGGAATTTCGAAAATCCGAGAGACACGGTTAATATCAAGGACTAAAATGTGGTTCAATGAGATGAAAATAATTTTTTGGTGAATAGTAACTTTTTACTTTTTTTACCACGGTTAATAGTAAATAAGGTAACTAAGGGTAAATATGATATTAATATTACCCTAACACATGTCCTAATTCTATTGGACAAGTGTTATTCGACCAAAAACAAACTTAGGAATAAAATATGACCATTTAGGCCCACTTGGATTTGATTAGGACATTTATTATTAATTTATTTAAAGAAGGGTTAAAATAGTTAAAATCAAAGTTTAATAAGTAAATCATTTTTAATATGGGGTTATACATAAGATAAATTCGACTATAAATATTCATTAGAAAGCTAAAATGATTTCCTACATGATGATATTTTATTTGTAATTTTTAGACATCAAATAATATAATTTATTTATGACACAAAAATGATGCAGTAATTATCTTATTAATGAAATATTGACATAATTGATAATATAAATACCAAAATAAATGTAATTTAAGACTTTTTATGAATTCCACTAATTTTCTAGGTCACTATGATATATTAGTGTTGATTTAATCAACTTGGTTCGAACATATAATTCTGTTATGACTTTCACAAAAATCATATATCAAATAGTGTCAAAATTGACACAAAATAGTTTTTAAATCAAATATTATATTATTAATTGTTATTTTATTCCTAAAAATCTAAGGTTCGGCCAAATGACTTAGATAAGGATATATGTATTAATAATATACAATTTGGGGTTATTTTGGCATGTTATAGTAAGTTTATTAACCATATAGTGAAAGAATACAAAAAGACACGGTAAAAGTTAAATTATTTAACTTAGAGTTAAATCCAATTGATAAGGTTAAACTAATACCCTAAACTTGTATAAATCCTATTGGTTGATAGGATTTCGACCCATCCCCACTTTATCTTCGAAATAAGACCCTTTGGAACCATTATAAACCGATTTTGACTTTAATATAAAATAATATTTTGAGATATTCCTAAGGTGCCCCTCTCCTCCCCTATAAAAGGACACCTCCTCCCCCTCCTCCTCACACCAATTTGAGCACTCAAGTTCGGCCAAACCCTGCCAATTTATCCTCTCCACTTCCCTAGCAACATCCTAGAGGTTCTGGTCTTCCTCAAAGACCAATTTTAGTCCCCTAAGAGGAGGTCTCAAAGATTCACTTCAAAGAAGAGGTAATTACCGTTACCAATTCTTTCATCTTTATTTCTTCTTCCACTTCTTCTTCTTAGGTTGTTTCATTATGAAGTAATAACATCAGTATCACTCATATACTGATATGTTATTATATTTATGAAACAAACCTATTTCACCATCTATCCATCCTACGGAAAAAGAAATCACCGCGCGTGCGTACGTACGGAATACCGTCTCCACGCCGTGGTGTAATCTATTTTCCACCACCACCTTACATGGATGGGTATAATGGTGTAAAGAATAACTATAAATAGTTATTAAAACATCATATTGATTCTGATATATTTTATAATCCACTCCAATTCAATTCAATATTTATAGAAATGATATCATCGCTCGTGCGTACGTACGGAATACCGTCTCCACGACGCGATGAGATTCATTCTACATGTTAACCATTTAAGAATGATTATAATGTATATATAAGAAATAATAATGAAATATATGACATTATAAAGCTACTGGATTTATGTATATATATACATATGTATGTCATCTACTTACATCCATTTCAAGACAATAAGGAAAGGAAAACAGCGTTCATGCGTACGTACGGACTACCGTCTCCATGAACGGTGTTTTTCATTTTATTTATCTACCTATTATATATATATATATACTGAATATATATGATATATAAATCATATTTTATATTCTGGAAGTAAGTAAATCATGATATAAGTAATAATGATGTCAAGAAGAACAAGTCAAAACACCTACGATAAATGAAACGATTTTACCCAAAACGCTTCTTTAACATGGAATTTAAAAAAGAACGGGTAATATAATGTCATAAGTGAACCATATATGATATCATAACAATGAATATGATTCTGTAATAAGTCAATAACGTGATTTAAATCATTATACAGGAGGTTCGGACACTTACAAAGCAAGTCGGACCTAAGGTAAGGGAGATATCACAATCTCATTTTTATCCGAGATTGTTTATTCGTAAGTATTTACTGGGGTGTATTTTATCATCCACATCCATGTTCCCTCAATATGTAATATTGTTTCCATCCACTTGCAATAGTTTAAATCCAATTTTACCCTTAGGTGAGTTTTTAGTAAAGAATATGAAAGGAATCTTTTGTCGTTTTTCCGTACGAGGTACTTTTTGACTTTTCCGACAAAAGTACGAAGAATGTTTTTTTAACTTATACGGCACGAACGGATTTATACTGTTTTATAAAGCCTTATTTTCATGAAGCTTACTCTAAAAGATTTCATGACTATTTTCAATAAAATCTCTTTCTTTTAAAATTGCATGATGTTTTGTGAAAAGAAATTGATTTTGAAGAAGAAAGGATATTTTCCTCAAGAATTCAATTCAAGTGTTTTATCAAAATTATTTTCCATATAAGATAATAAAGGGTTCTGTTTCTATCCATATTTTTACATTTATTTGACTATGTTGTGATGGAATTATGTTTATGAATTCCTTTATCTTATATGAATGGTTTTATGATGTCATGTTGTTTAAAAATCCCATTTTTATTACATGGGTTATGCAATGATGTATGATTTATGATTCTGTGGCACACATAAGAAAGGATTCATTAAGAGATGGGTGGGACCTATATCTCCCACCAATGCATTGGGTAAAGATTTTATATCTCATGAGATAGACATGGCTGGAATGGTAGGTTATACCGGTTCAGTGAAACAGGACTGAAACGAGGATTACTCGATTCAGAAAGGGACTTTGTCCACTAAGATAGTCTTGGCAATGAGTCTTGACTAACAAGAAATGATTCTCTATGATTATGTGTGTATTCCACAATGAGTAATGTTTTAAGTTATGATTTCATTTCACTACTATGATTTATCCCATGTTATGAAATTATGCTCTCTTTTGCAGGTTAAGATTTCCAAAAATGTTATGTTCTTATGAAAAATATGATATGATTGATATTTCTTTTGTTTACCCTTACTGAGCATTTGAGCTCACCCTTTTATGTTTTCTTTTCCCCAGGATATAAAGAAAGGTTTTAGGTAAAAAAAAGAAGATCTTTATGGGAGATGTTGAAGATCTTTCACCAGGATTAGAAGATTATATTCCGAGTTTCCAAAGACACTAAACTATTACGATCCTTGTGTGTGTGTTTTTGTTATGTACTATGTATTCCGCAAAAGTAATGTAATGTCCATGTACGTCAGGCTACGGGTCTCTACAGTTGGTATCAGAGGAAAGGTTTAGTCAACCTTTGGAAACTAGGACGCGAAAACGTTAGTAAGATCCCTAGAGATATTTCTAAGGTATGTCTAGGGATGCCCCTAAGGATAAGTATACATATAGGATATAGTTCTAGAACTATGGTAACGATATTAGATTAAACCAAAGATGATAGATATTTAAGTTACTCCCCCTTTATTACGATTTTTGCATCTAACACTATTCTGTTTGGGTTTTAGAAAATGGCTGGAAACAAGATGATTCACAATAATGGAGGATATGATAGACAATGGAATGATATTTTTCATGAGCAACCAAATGAAATGGGATTTGTATGTCCAAACATCATTATTATGCCGAATCAGCAATCTCACAACATGATCAATAAAGTAAAATTTGGTAAGTTTCCTGACTCGACTAATAAGAGAAAGATGGAGTTTCATGATGATCATAGAGGAAAGAAAGTTCAATTTCCCCTATGTAAATCATGTGGGAAGAGGCATCAAGGAGAATGTTTCAAGGGAACTGGAAGATGCTTTGGGTGTGGAAAAGAAGGACACAAAGCAAGTAAGTGCAATGGAAAAGGGTCGGTTAACACCATGAATGAGGATAATGGTATTGCTACGACATCAAAAATGGTTAAGTGTTTTAAATGTGGAATGTATGGCCATTATGCAAACAAATGACCTAAGGGAAAGACTCATGAAGAGAATCAGTATGGTCATATGGGTAGTATTTATGTGGATGATGATGAAGAGACTACAAATGATATGTGAGATGAAAGAATTGTTGAAGCTCGGTCAATGGTTTAAGAATGTAGTGGAATGATTACATGTTTATCATGTGTAATGTTGTATAAGTAATCTCATGGTACTATGGAATAAAGAGACATGTAAGGATTGTTAAATTGTTGTCTGATTAATGTTACCAGTAACCATGAAAGGTTATTCAGATACTTTTGGAAAGTAGAAAGGATAAGAAGATAATGAGATGTTTGATTGTATTCATGAGCTCATGATTGATATAAGGACTAAGTGATATCATGGCTTGAGTATATAGAATTTTGAAGATTTTGGTATGTGGAAAGTGTTAACTTTTAACTGCACTCATGTTTTCACTAAGGTATTCATGAGAATACACGATTAAGGACTTTGAATGTTTGGAATGTGACCAACAAGACATATCTTATGATATGTGGGGATCAACGACAGTATTAAATATCTGGTAATTGTTTTCACTATGTTATGAGAGTGGACTGCAGTATTATGGATAAGCCTAAAGATTGGAATGGATTGTGTTGGACGTAAGTTAGTATTGTTTAAGGATAGAAGATTTTCGATATTATTGATGGGATGTTATAGTAACGTAGTTTTAGAAAAAGGAAAACCTGCAGGACAGGCGACAGCCCATCGCTTCGGACAAGGCTGTAGGAATCGAACCCACAACCGAAGTGCGACTGGCCTTTATCGCCTACCACTGACCTACAGGAAGTCCCTGTTTAGTAGAAACTGGTTTTATTATATTAAGCAGTATGATATATGAAGTATAAGTCCATTTTAGGAACCATATATGATTAATCTCACTGTAGAATGACTTATGTATATTTAATAACTTTTGCTAACCTTTTGTTTGAGACAGATGGAATGAACAGTCATTCTATCACATGATCCGCTAACACTTCACAAATAACAAATTCAACTTCATTTATTTAAGAGATGAAGTAGAAATTGTTCAAGGCACGAACAAAAGTGAGATTGTACCAAAATAAAGTAAGTATTTATTCTAAGCAAATTTTCAACTTTAGGGAAATGATCTTGAAAACCAAAAATGTTGTCCTAGTGATCTTATACCTGATGAATCAGATGGTACCTTATATCATCACAAATCTATGGATTTGTGATTACTGGATTTTCCATATCCATGTTCTCTACCACTCTCCATCAGAACATGATGGTTAGATTTCTCTTCCATATCCATATTTTCACCTATGTGGAAACCCAGTGATTAGTTTATTTGGATAATCGTTACATTTCATACTTTAGTTTTTAAAGCCAAGTTTTGGTATTCCTTTTTACGATGTGGGTTTCTATTAAAGAAACTTTCGAATAGTAAACCATTTATAACCCCGACGAATTTCGAGGGCGAAATTCATTTTAAGGGGGGTAGAATGTAACAGCCCGAGATTTTATGAAAAATATTCTTTTTATTTTGTGTTATACGCTACACCAAAAGGAGCTTGCACAACACGCATCCTTGACTTGCCTTGCATTACACGCAATCGCAACCTTCCTCGATAGCGTGTGTGGTACGTAATCCTGAGTTTCACGAAACAATGATATGCTATTAAAATATTATTAAAACTAGCCGTTATGAATAGTAATAACCACTTTTTGAAATCCAGTAAATATTATTTTTCAAAATGAACTTTATTTTTGGATTCGGAGTATCGAATTTAGCCTAAGGTGAAATTTTGGTACTTTTCGGATAACTTTCATATTCTGATGAATAGTGAAAATTACTAAATTATAATTAAAAACAACATTTTTAATCGAAATAATTAATAGTGATAAATCATTAATTTGAGTGGTTTTAAAGTATATTTAGAATATATTTTTACAATTTAATACAATGTTTGTCATTGGATGTAGTTTCACATTTAAACTAGACATAAACAAGTGTCAATCTTTTGATAGATATTGTTTCTTAAAAACACGCTATTTGTTTTAACAGCGGGATTTAATTATAAAATTAATTAATGCAACTTTTATTTTATGAATTTGGTAAAATAGACTTCATTTTTGAATTCAGAATATGAAATATAGCTTGGGATGAAATTTTGGCATTGTTCTGAAAAACATCAATTTTTTTATGAATAGTGAAACTACTAAGTGGTAGGTTAAAAACTGAATTTTGCATAAAACTTAATTTTACCGCTTCTGTGAATGGAATTTCGAAAATCCGAGAGACACGGTTAATATCAAGGACTAAAATGTGGTTCAATGAGATGAAAATAATTTTTTGGTGAATAGTAACTTTTTACTTTTTTTACCACGGTTAATAGTAAATAAGGTAACTAAGGGTAAATATGATATTAATATTACCCTAACACATGTCCTAATTCTATTGTACAAGTGTAATTCGACCAAAAACAAACTTAGGAATAAAATATGACCATTTAGGCCCACTTGGATTAGATTAGGACATTTATTATTAATTTATTTAAAGAAGGGTTAAAATAGTTAAAATCAAAGTTTAATAAGTAAATCATTTTTAATATGGGGTTATACATAAGATAAATTCGACTATAAATATTCATTAGAAAGCTAAAAAGATTTCCTACATGATGGTAGTTTATTTGTAATTTTTAGACATCAAATAATATAATTTATTTATGACACAAAAATAATGCAGTAATTATCTTATTAATGAAATATTGACATAATTGATAATATAAATACCAAAATAAATGTAATTTAAGACTTTTTATGAATTCCACTAATTTTCTAGGTTACTATGATATATTAGTGTTGATTTAATCAACTTGGTTCGAACATATAATTCTGTTATGACTTTCACAAAAATCATATATCAAATAGTGTCAAAATTGACACAAAATAGTTTTTAAATCAAATATTATATTTTTAATTGTTATTTTATTCCTAAAAATCTAAGGTTCGGCCAAATGACTTAGATAAGGATATATGTATTAATAATATACAATTTGGGGTTCGTTTGGCATGTTATAGTAAGTTTATTAACCATATAGTGAAAGAAAACAAAAAGACACGGTAAAAGTTAAATTATTTAACTTAGAGTTAAATCCAATTTATAAGGTTAAAATAATACCCTAAACTTGTATAAATCCTATTGGTTGATAGGATTTCGACCCATCCCCACTTTATCTTCGAAATAAGACCCTTTGGAACCATTATAAACCGATTTTGACTTTAATATAAAATAATATTTTGAGATATTCCTAAGGTGCCCCTCTCCTCCCCTATAAAAGGACACCTCCTCCCCCTCCTCCTCACACCAATTTGAGCACTCAAGTTCGGCCAAACCCTTCCAATTTATCCTCTCCACTTCCCTAGCAACATCCTAGAGGTTCTGGTCTTCCTCAAAGACCAATTTTAGTGCCCTAAGAGGAGGTCTCAAAGAGGCACTTCAAAGAAGAGGTAATTACCGTTACCAATTCTTTCATCTTTATTTCTTCGTCCACTTCTTCTTCTTAGGTTGTTTCATTATGAAGTAATAACATAAGTATCACTCATATACTGATATGTTATTATATGTATGAAACAAACCTATTTCACCATCTATCCATCCTACGGAAAAAGAAATCACCGCGCGTGCGTACGTACGGAATACCGTCTCCACGCCGTGGTGTAATTTATTTTCCACCACCACCTTACATGGATGGGTATAATGGTGTAAAGAATAACTATACATAGTTATTACAACATCATATTGATTCTGATATATTGTATAATCCACTCCAATTCAATTCAATATTTATAGAAATGATATCATCGCTCGTGCGTACGTACGGAATACCGTCTCCACGACGCGATGAGATTCATTCTACATGTTAACCATTTAAGAATGATTATAATGTATATATAAGAAATAATAATGAAATATATGACATTATAAAGCTACTTGATTTATGTATATATATACATATGTATGTCATCTACTTACTTCCATTTCAAGACAATAAGGAAAGGAAAACAGCGTTCATGCGTACGTACGGACTACCGTCTCCATGAACGGTGTTTTTCATTTTATTTATCTACCTATTATATATATATATATACTGAATATATATGATATATAAATCATATTTTATATTCTGGAAGTAAGTAAATCATGATATAAGTAATAATGATGTCAAGAACAACAAGTCAAAACACCTACGATAAATGAAACGATTTTACCCAAAACGCTTCTTTAACATGGAATTTACAAAAGAACGGGTAATATAATGTCATAAGTGAACCATATATGATATCATAACAATGAATATGATTCTGTAATAAGTCAATAACGTGATTTAAATCATTATACAGGAGGTTCGGACACTTACAAAGCAAGTCGGACCTAAGGTAAGGGAGATATCACAATCTCATTTTTATCCGAGATTGTTTATTCGTAAGTATTTACTGGGGTGTATTTTATCATCCACATCCATGTTCCCTCAATATGTAATATTGTTTCCATCCACTTGCAATAGTTTAAATCCAATTTTACCCTTAGGTGAGTTTTTAGTAAAGAATATGAAAGGAATCTTTTGTCGTTTTTCCGTACGAGGTACTTTTTGACTTTTCCGACAAAAGTACGAAGAATGTTTTTTTAACTTATACGGCACGAACGGATTTATACTGTTTTATAAAGCCTTATTTTCATGAAGCTTCCTCTAAAATATTTCATGACTATTTTCAATAAAATCTCTTTCTTTTAAAATTGCATGATGTTTTGTGAAAAGAAATTGATTTTGAAGAAGAAAGGATATTTTCCTCAAGAATTCAATTCAAGTGTTTTATCAAAATTATTTTCCATATAAGATAATAAAGGGTTCTGTTTCTATCCATATTTTTACATTTATTTGACTATGTTGTGATGGAATTATGTTTATGAATTCCTTTATCTTATATGAATGGTTTTATGATGTCATGTTGTTTAAAAATCCCATTTTTATTACATGGGTTATGCAATGATGTATGATTTATGATTCTGTGGCACACATAAGAAAGGATTAATTAAGAGATGGGTGGGACCTATATCTCCCTCCAATGCATTGGGTAAAGATTTTATATCTCATGAGATAGACATGGCTGGAATGGTAGGTTATACCGGTTCAGTGAAACAGGACTGAAACGAGGATTACTCGATTCAGAAAGGGACTTTGTCCACTAAGATAGTCTTGGCAATGAGTCTTGACTAACAAGAAATGATTCTATATGATTATGTGTGTATGCCACAATGAGTAATGTTTTATGTTATGATTTCATTTCACTACTATGATTTATCCCATGTTATGAAATTATGCTCTCTTTTGCAGGTTAAGATTTCCAAAAATGTTATGTTCTTATGAAAAATATGATATGATTGATATTTCTTTTGTTTACCCTTACTGAGCATTTGAGCTCACCCTTTTATGTTTTCTTTTCCCCAGGATATAAAGAAAGGTTTTAGGTAAAAAAAAAGAAGATCTTTATGGGAGATGTTGAAGATCTTTCACCAGGATTAGAAGATTATATTCCGAGTTTCCAAAGACACTAAACTATTACGATCCTTGTGTGTGTGTTTTTGTTATGTACTAAGTATTCCGCAAAAGTAATGTAATGTCCATGTACGTCAGGCTACGGGTCTCTACAGTTGGTATCAGAGGAAAGGTTTAGTCAACCTTTGGAAACTAGGACGCGAAAACGTTAGTAAGATCCCTAGAGATATTTCTAAGGTATGTCTAGGGATGCCCCTAAGGATAAGTATACATATAGGATATAGTTCTAGAACTATGGTAACGATATTAGATTAAACCAAAGATGATAGATATTTAAGTTACTCCCCCTTTATTACGATTTTTGCATCTAACACTATTCTGTTTGGGTTTTAGAAAATGGCTGGAAACAAGATGATTCACAATAATGGAGGATATGATGGACAATGGAATGATATTCTTCATGAGCAACCAAATGAAATGGGATTTGTATGTCCAAACATCATTATTATGCCGAATCAGCAATCTCAGAACATGATCAATAAAGTAAAATTTGGTAAGTTTCCTGACTCGACTAATAAGAGAAAGATGGAGTTTCATGATGATCATAGAGGAAAGAAAGTTCAATTTCCCCTATGTAAATCATGTGGGAAGAGGCATCAAGGAGAATGTTTCAAGGGAACTGGAAGATGCTTTGGGTGTGGAAAAGAAGGACACAAAGCAAGTAAGTGCAATGGAAAAGGGTCGGTTAACACCATGAATGAGGATAATGGTATTGCTACGACATCAAAAATGGTTAAGTGTTTTAAATGTGGAATGTATGGCCATTATGCAAACAAATGCCCTAAGGGAAAGACTCATGAAGAGAATCAGTATGGTCATATGGGTAGTATTTATGTGGATGATGATGAAGAGACTACAAATGATATGTGAGATGAAAGAATTGTTGAAGCTCGGTCAATGGTTTAAGAATGTAGTGGAATGATTACATGTTTATCATGTGTAATGTTGTATAAGTAATCTCATGGTACTATGGAATAAAGAGACATGTAAGGATTGATAAATTGTTGTCTGATTAATGTTACCAGTAACCATGAAAGGTTATTCAGATACTTTTGGAAAGTAGAAAGGATAAGAAGATAATGAGATGTTTGATTGTATTCATGAGCTCATGATTGATATAAGGACTAAGTGATATCATGGTTTGAGTATATAAAATTTTGAAGATTTTGGTATGTGGAAAGTGTTAACTTTTAACTGCACTCATGTTTTCACTAAGGTATTCAAGAGAATACACGATTAAGGACTTTGAATGTTTGGAATGTGACCAACAAGACATATCTTATGATATGTGGGGATCAACGATAGTATTAAATATCTGGTAATTGTTTTCACTATGTTATGAGAGTGGACTGCAGTATTATGGATAAGCCTAAAGATTGGAATGGATTGTGTTGGACGTAAGTTAGTATTGTTTAAGGATAGAAGATTTTCGATATTATTGATGGGATGTTATAGTAACGTAGTTTTAGAAAATGGACAACCTGCAGGACGGGCGACAGCCCATCGCTTCGGACAAGGCTGTAGGAATCGAACCCACAACCGAAGTGCGACTGACCTTTATCGCCTACCACTGACCTACAGGAAGTCCCTGTTTAGTAGAAACTGGTTTTATTATATTATGCAGAATGATATATGAAGTATAAGTCCATTTTAGGAACCATATATGATTAATCTCACTATAGAATGACTTATGTATATTTAATAACTTTTGCTAACCTTTTGTTTGAGACAGATGGAATGAACAGTCATTCTATCACATGATCCGCTAACACTTCACAAATAACAAATTCAACTTCATTTATTTAAGAGATAAAGTAGAAATTGTTCAAGGCACGAACAAAAGTGAGATTGTACCAAAACAAAGTAAGTATTTATTCTAAGCAAATTTTCAACTTTAGGGAAATGATCTTGAAAACCAAAAATGTTGTCCTAGTGATCTTATACCTGATGAATCAGATGGTACCTTATGTCATCACAAATCTATGGATTTGTGATTACTGGCTTTTCCATAGCCATGTTCTCTACCACTCTCCATCAGAACATGATGGTTAGATTTCTCTTCCATATCCATATTTTCACCTATGTGGAAACCCAGTGATTAGTTTATTTGGGTAATCGTTACATTTCATACTTTAGTTTTTAAAGCCAAGTTTTGGTATTCCCTTTTAGGATGTGGGTTTCTATTAAAGAAACTTTCGAATAGTAAACCATTTATAACCCCGACGAATTTCGAGGGCGAAATTCATTTTAAGGGGGGTATAATGTAACAACCCGAGATTTTATGAAAAATATTCTTTTTATTTTGTGTTATACGCTACACCAAAAGGAGCTTGCACAACACGCATCCTTGACTTTCCTTGCATTACACGCAATCGCAACCTTCCTCGATAGCGTGTGTGGTACGTAATTCTGAGTTTCACGAAACAATGATATGCTATTAAAATATTATTAAAACTAGCCGTTATGAATAGTAATAACCACTTTTTGAAATCCAGTAAAAATTATTTTTCAAAATGAACTTTATTTTTGGATTCGGAGTATCGAATTTAGCCTAAGGTGAAATTTTGGTACTTTTCGGATAACTTTCATATTCTGATGAATAGTGAAAATTACTAAATTATAATTAAAAACAAAATTTTTAATCGAAATAATTAATAGTGATAAATCATTAATTTGAGTGGTTTTAAAGTATATTTAGAATATATTTTTACAATTTAATACAATGTTGGTCATTGGATGTAGTTTCACATTTAAAGTAGACATAAACAAGTGTCAATCTTTTGATAGATATTGTTTCTTAAAAACACGCTATTTGTTTTAACAGCGGGATTTAATTATAAAATTAATTAATGAAACTTTTATGTTATGAATTTGGTAAAATAGACTTCATTTTTGAATTCAGAATATGAAATATAGCTTGGGATGAAATTTTGGCATTGTTCTGAAAAACATCAATTTTTTTATGAATAGTGAAACTACTAAGTGGTAGGTTAAAAACTGAATTTTGCATAAAACATAATTTTACCGCTTCTGTGAATGGAATTTCGAAAATCCGAGAGACACGGTTAATATCAAGGACTAAAATGTGGTTCAATGAGATGAAAATAATTTTTTGGTGAATAGTAACTTTTTACTTTTTTTACCACGGTTACTAGTAAATAAGGTAACTAAGGGTAAATATGATATTAATATTACCCTAACACATGTCCTCATTCTATTGGACAAGTGTAATTCGACCAAAAACAAACTTAGGAATAAAATATGACCATTTAGGCCCACTTGGATTAGATTAGGACATTTATTATTAATTTATTTAAAGAAGGGTTAAAATAGTTAAAATCAAAGTTTAATAAGTAAATCATTTTTAATATGGGGTTATACATAAGATAAATTCGACTATAAATATTAATTAGAAAGCTAAAAAGATTTCATACATGATGGTATTTTATTTGTAATTTTTAGACATCAAATAATATAATTTATTTATGACACAAAAATGATGAAGTAATTATCTTATTAATGAAATATTGACATAATTGATAATATAAATACCAAAATAAATGTAATTTAAGACTTTTTATGAATTCCACTAATTTTCTAGGTTACTATGATATATTAGTGTTGATTTAATCAACTTGGTTCGAACATATAATTCTGTTATGACTTTCACAAAAATCATATATCAAATAGTGTCAAAATTGACACAAAATAGTTTTTAAATCAAATATTATATTATTAATTGTTATTTTATTCCTAAAAATCTAAGGTTCGGCCAAATGACTTAGATAAGGATATATGTATTAATAATATACAATTTGGGGTTCGTTTGGCATGTTATAGTAAGTTTATTAACCATATAGTGAAAGAAAACAAAAAGACACGGTAAAAGTTAAATTATTTAACTTAGAGTTAAATCCAATTGATAAGGTTAAAATAATACCCTAAACTTGTATAAATCATATTGGTTGATAGGATTTCGACCCATCCCCACTTTATCTTCGAAATAAGACCCTTTGGAACCATTATAAACCGATTTTGACTTTAATATAAAATAATATTTTGAGATATTCCTAAGGTGCCCCTCTCCTCCCCTATAAAAGGACACCTCCTCCCCCTCCTCCTCACACCAATTTGAGCACTCAAGTTAGGCCAAACCCTGCCAATTTATCCTCTCCACTTCCCTAGAAACATCCTAGAGGTTCTGGTCTTCCTCAAAGACCAATTTTAGTGCCCTAAGAGGAGGTCTCAAAGAGGCACTTCAAAGAAGAGGTAATTACCGTTACCAATTCTTTCATCTTTATTTCTTCTTCCACTTCTTCTTCTTAGGTTGTTTCATTATGAAGTAATAACATCAGTATCACTCATATACTGATATGTTATTATATGTAT
Organism: Viscum album; assembly: GCA_963277665.1. NCBI lineage: Eukaryota > Viridiplantae > Streptophyta > Magnoliopsida > Santalales > Viscaceae > Viscum > Viscum album. The sequence continues at coordinate 159,665,683 of OY728138.1, forward strand.
GAAACAAACCTATTTCACCATCTATCCATCCTATGGAAAAAGAAATCACCGCGCGTGCGTATGTACGGAATACCGTCTCCACGCCGTGGTGTAATCTATTTTCCACCACCACCTTACATGGATGGGTATAATGGTGTAAAGAATAACTATACATAGTTATTACAACATCATATTGATTCTGATATATTGTATAATCCACTCTAATTCAATTCAATATTTATAGAAATGATATCATCGCTCGTGCGTACGTACGGAATACCGTCTCCACGACGCGATGAGATTCATTCTACATGTTAACCATTTAAGAATGATTATAATGTATATATAAGAAATAATAATGAAATATATGACATTATAAAGCTACTGGATTTATGTATATATATACATATGTATGTCATCTACTTACTTCCATTTCAAGACAATAAGGAAAGGAAAACAGCGTTCATGCGTACGTACGGACTACCGTCTCCATGAACAGTGTTTTTCATTTTATTTATCTACCTATTATATATATATATATATATACTGAATATATATGATATATAAATCATATTTTATATTCTGGAAGTAAGTAAATCATGATATAAGTAATAATGATTTCAAGAACAACAAGTCAAAACACCTACGATAAATGAAACGATTTTACCCAAAACGCTTCTTTAACATGGAATTTACAAAAGAACGGGTAATATAATGTCATAAGTGAACCATATATGATATCATAACAATTAATATGATTCTGTAATAAGTCAATAACGTGATTTAAATCATTATACAGGAGGTTCGGACACTTACAAAGCAAGTCGGACCTAAGGTAAGGGAGATATCACAATCTCATTTTTATCCGAGATTGTTTATTCGTAAGTATTTACTGGGGTGTATTTTATCATCCACCTCCATGTTACCTCAATATGTAATATTGTTTCCATCCACTTGCAATAGTGTAAATCCAATTTTACCCTTAGGTGAGTTTTTAGTAAAGAATATGAAAGGAATCTTTTGTCGTTTTTCCGTACGAGGTACTTTTTGACTTTTCCGACAAAAGTACGAAGAATGTTTTTTTAACTTATACGGCACGAACGGATTTATACTGTTTTATAAAGCCTTATTTTCATGAAGCTTACTCTAAAAGATTTCATGACTATTTTCAATAAAATCTCTTTCTTTTAAAATAGCATGATGTTTTGTGAAAAGAAATTGATTTTGAAGAAGAAAGGATATTTTCCTCAAGAATTCAATTCAAGTGTTTTATCAAAATTATTTTCCATATAAGTTAATAAAGGGTTCTATTTCTATCCATATTTTTACATTTATTTGACTATGTTGTGATGGAATTATGTTTATGAATTCCTTTATCTTATATGAATGGTTTTATGATGTCATGTTGTTTAAAAATCCCATTTTTATTACATGGGTTATGCAATGATGTATGATTTATGATTCTGTGGCACACATAAGAAAGGATTCATTAAGAGATGGGTGGGACCTATATCTCCCTCCAATGCATTGGGTAAAGATTTTATATCTCATGAGATAGACATGGCTGGAATGGTAGGTTATACCGGTTCAGTGAAACAGGACTGAAACGAGGATTACTCGATTCAGAAAGGGACTTTGTCCACTAAGATAGTCTTGGCAATGAGTCTTGACTAACAAGAAATGATTCTCTATGATTATGTGTGTATGCAACAATGAGTAATGTTTTAAGTTATGATTTCATTTCACTACTATGATTTATCCCATGTTATGAAATTATGCTCTCTTTTGCAGGTTAAGATTTCCAAAAATGTTATGTTCTTATGAAAAATATGATATGATTGATATTTCTTTTGTTTACCCTTACTGAGCATTTGAGCTCACCCTTTTATGTTTTCTTTTCCCCAGGATATAAAGAAAGGTTTTAGGTAAAAAAAAGAAGATCTTTATGGGAGATGTTGAAGATCTTTCACCAGGATTAGAAGAATATATTCCGAGTTTCCAAAGACACTAAACTATTACGATCCTTGTGTGTGTGTTTTTGTTATGTACTAAGTATTCCGCAAAAGTAATGTAATGTCCATGTACGTCAGGCTACGGGTCTCTACAAGGGGGGGGGGCTTTCTAGTGGTGGATTGGTTTCCAACGTGTCGTGGGGCTTTACAGGGTGTGGGGGTGTCCAGAGGGGTAGGGGTGTCCAGGGGGTGGATTGGTGTCCAGGGGGTGGGGGCGGTCCAGGGGGTTGGAAGGGTTGACTCATACATGTCACCAAGGACCCTAGGATAGTTCTTATAATGATCAAGGCAATCCCACTACGTTTGGTCGGATTTTCATAGGTCAGTTGTTGTTTTCAATTAAAATTGTGTCCATTTTAAACAAAAGAGAGACCCTTAGAGTGATATCGGTCACACGGTGCCTCAGATTAAGGCGGGGTTGAATCGTACACATCACAATGGACCCTTGGATCATTCTCCTACAGGATCAACACAATCCTATTGAATTTGGTTGGATTTTTATAGGTCAGTTGTTGTTTTCACTTAAAATCATGTCTATTTTAAACAAAATAGAGACACTTTGAGTGGTACCGGACACACCGGGCCTCATATTGAGATATGGATGACTGGTACACGTTCCCAAGGACCCTTGGATCGTTTTTATAACTGATCAAAGAAATCCTAAAGTGTTTGGTCAGATTTTTTTAGGTCAGTTGTTGTTTTCACTTAAAATCGTGCCCATTTTAAACAAAATAGAGACCCTTTGAGTGATAGCGGACACACTGTGCGTCGGATTGAGGTAGGGTTGAAACTTACACATCAAAAAGGACCCATGGATCGTTCTCCTATAGGATCAACACAATCTGAATGTGTTTGGTCATATTTCTGTAGGTCAGTTGTTGTTTTCACTTAAAATTGTGTCCATTTTAAACAAAAGAGAGACCCTTTGAGTGATAGCGGTCACCTCGTGCCTCTAATTGAAGAGGAATTGACTTATAAAAGTCAAAAAGGACTCATGGATCGTTCTCCTAAAGGATCAACACAATCCGAATGCATTTGATCAGATTTCCGTAGGTCAGTTGTTGTTTTCACTTAAAATCATGTCAATTTTAAACAATAGAGAGACCTGTTGAGGTTTAACAGCCACACCATGCCTCGTATTGATAGGGGATGACTCGTACACATGACCAAGGACCCTTGGATTGTTTTTATAAATGATCACGGCAATCCGACTGCGTTTGGTCAGATTTTCGTAGGCCAGTTGTTTTTTTCAAATAAAATTGTGTGCATTTTAAACAAGGGAGACTCTATTATTGATAGCAGTCACACCGTGCCTCAGATTGAGGCGGGGTTGACTATTATACATTAAAAAGGACCATTGGATCGTTCTACTAATAGATAAACACAATCCTAATTCATTTGTTTGGATTTCTTTAGGTTAGTTGTTGTTTTCAAATAAAACGGTATACATTTTAATCAAAAGAGAGACTGTTTCAGTGGTACCAGCCACACCATGCCTCAGATTGAGGCGGGGATGGCTCGTACACATCCCCAAGGATCCTTGTATCATTCTTATAAATGATCAAGGCAATCTAAATGTGTTTGGTCGGATTTTCATTGGTCAGTTGTTGATTCCAATTAAAATCGTGTCCATTTTAAACAAAATAGAGACCCTTTGACTGATAGCGGTCACACCATGCCTCTAATTGATGTGGAGTTGACTCATACACGTCAAAAAGGAATCTTGGATCGTTCTCATAAAGGAAAAATACAATCCAAATTCATTTGGTCAGATTTCCGTAGGTCAGTTGTTGTTTTTACTTAAAATCGTGTCCATTTTAAACAAAAGAGAGACCCTTTGAGTGATAGCGGTCACACCGTGCCTCAGATTGAGACAGGGTTGACTTGTACATGTCAAAAACGACCCTAGGATCGTTCTCCTAATGTATCCACATAATCCGAATGTGTTTGGTAAGATTTCCATTGGTCAGTTGTTGTTTTCCCTTAAAATTGTGTCCATTTAAAAAAAATATACCCTTTGAGTTGTACCGGCCACACCATGCCTTAGATTGAGGTGACGATTATTGGTACACGTCACCAAGGACCCTTGGATCATTCTTATTAAATAAAAAATGAAATCTGAATATGTTTGGTGGGATTTTCGTAGGTCATTTTTTGTTTTCAATTATAATTGTGTCCATTTTAAACAAGAGAGACCCTTTGAGTGATAGCGGTCACACTGAGCCTCTAATTGATGTGGAGTTGACTCTTACAAGTCACAAAGGACTCATGGATCGTTATCCTAAAGTATCAACACCATCTAAATGGGTTGGTCAGATTTCTGTAGGTTAGTTGTTGTTTTCACTTAAAACTGTGTCCATTTTAAACAAAAGAGATACCCTTTGATTTATAGAGGTCACAACGTGCCTCAGATTTAGTAGAGGTTTACACTTACACGTCTAAAAGGACCCATGGATCTTTCTCCTAAAGGATAAACACAATCTGAATGCGTTTGGTCAGATTTCCATAGGTCATTTGTTCTTTTAACATAAAATAATGTCTATTTTAAACAAAAGAGAGACCCTTTGAGTGGTACCGGCCACAACATGCCTCGTATTGAGGCTATAATGACATGTACAAGTCACCAAGGACCCTTGTATAGTTCATATATTATCAGGCAATCCGACTGCATTTGGTCTGATTTTCATAGGGCAGTTTTTGTTTTCAATTAAAATAGTGTCCATTTTAAACAAGAGAGACCCATTGAGTGATAACGGTCACACCGTGCCTCAGAATGAGTATTGGTTAACTCTTACACATCACAAAGGACCCATGGATTGTTCTCCAAAAGGAACAACACAATCCGAATTCGTTTTGTCAGATTTCCGTAGGTCAGTTGTTGTTTTCACTAAAAGTCGTGTCCATTTTAAACAAAAGAGAGACCCTTTGAGTGGTACTGGCCACACCATTCCTTGGATTAAGGCAGGGATAACTCGTACATGTCACCAAGGACCCTTGGATCGTTCTTATAAAAGATCAATGCATTCAAAATATGTTTGTTCATATTTGCAAAGGTCAGTTGTTGTTTTCACTTAAAATCGTGTCCATTTTAAACAAAATAGGGTCCCTTTGAGTGATAGCGGTCACACCGTGCCTTAGATTGAAGTGGGGTTGACTCCTACACATCACAATGGAGCCGTGTAACATTATCATAAATGAAAAACACAATCCAAATGCATTTAGTCGGATTTCCGTAGGTCATTTTTTGTTTTCACTTAAAATCGTGTCCATTTTAAACAAAAGAGAGACCTTTTGAGTGATAGTGGTCACACCATGCCTCATATTGAGGTGGGGTTGACTAGTAAAAATCAAAAAGGAATTTTGGATCATTCTCCTTAAGGATCAACTCAATCCGAATGCATTTGGTTTTATTTACTTAGGTCAGTTGTTATTTTCACTTGAAATCGTGTCCATTTTAAACAAAAGAGAGACACTTTGAGTGGTGCAGGCCGCACCGTTCCTCAGATTGAGAAGGGGATGACTCGTACACATCATCAAAGACCCTTGGATCGTTATTATAAAGGAAAAACACAATCCAAATGCATTTGGTCAAATTTCCGTAGGTCAGTTGTTGTTTTCACTTAAAATCGTGTCAATTTTAAACAAAAGAGAGACCCTTTGAGTGGAACCAGCCACAATTTAACTCGGATTTAGGCAGGGATGACTCTTACACATCACCAAAGACCCTTTAATCGTTCTACGAAAGGATAAACCCAATATAAATTTGTTTGTTTGGATTTCCGTAGGTCAGTTGTTGTTTTCAATTAAAATTGTTTCCATTCTAAACAAAAGAGAGACCTGTTGAGTGATAATGGTCACACCGTGCCTCAGATTGAGGTAGGAATGGCTCGTACATGTCACCAAGGACCCGTGGATCGTTCTCCTAAAAGATCAAGGCAATCCAAATGTTTTGTTTGGATTTCCATAGGTCATTTGTTGTATTTAATTAAAAAAATTTCCATTTTAAACAAAAAAGAGACCCTTTGAGTGGTAGAGGTCACACAGTGACTCAGATTTGAGGCGGGTTTGACTCTTACACGTCACCATGGACCCGTGGATCGTTCTCCTAACAGATCAACACAATATGAATGTGTTTTTTTTATATCCATAGGTCAGTTGTTGTTTTAACATAAAATCGTGTCCATTTTAAACAAGAGAGACCCTTTGAGTGATAGCGGTCACACCGTGCCTTGGATTGAGACGGGATTGACTCGTACATGTCACAAAGGACCTGTGGATCGTTCTCCTGATGAATCAACACAATCTGAAGGCGTTTGGTCAGATTTCCGTAGGCCAGTTGTTGTTTTCACTTAAAATTGTGTCCATTTTAAACAAAATAGTGACCCTTTGAGTGATATCGGTCACATTGTGCCTCAGATTGAGGCGGTGATTACTTGTACACATAAAAAAGGATCTATGGATCGTTATCCTAAAGTATCAACTCAATCTAAATGTGTTTGGTCAGATTTCCGTAGGACATTTGTTGTTTTCACTTAAAATCGTGTCCATTTTAAACAAAAGAGAGACCCTTTGAGTGACAGCGGTCACACAATAGCTCGGAATGAGGTAGGGTTGACTCGTTCACGTCACCAAGGACCCTTGGATCATTATCATAAAGGATCAACACAATCTGAATGCGTTTGGTCGGATATCTGTAGGTCAGTTGTTGTTTTCACTTAAATTCGTGTCCATTTTAAACAAAATAGAGACCCATTGAGTGGTACCGACCACACCATTCTTCTTATTGAGGAAGGGATGACTTTTACACTTCCCCAAGGACCCGTGGATCGTTATTATAAAATATCAAAGCATTCCAACTACGTTTTCTCATATTTTCATTGGTCAGTTGTTGTTTTCAATTAAAATTGTGTCCATTTTAAACAAGAGAGACCCTTTGAGTGATAGTGGTCACACCGTGCCTCAGATTGAGGCAAGGTTGACTCTTAAACATCACAAAGGACCCGTGTATAGTTATCCTAAAGGATCAACACAATCCAGATGCCTTTGGTTGGATTTACGTAGGCCGGTTTTTGTTTTCACATAAAATCGTGTCCATTTTAAACAAAAGAGAGACCCTTGGAGTGGTACCGGCCACACCACATGTCTGATTGAGGCGGGGATGACTTTTACACATCACCAAGGACCCTGGTATTGTTCTTATAAAATATCAAGGAAATAAGAATGAGTTTGGTCAGATTTCTGTATGTCCGCTATTGTTTTCACTTAAAATCGTGTCCATTTTAAACAAAATAGAGACCATTTGAGTGATAGTAGTCACACCATGCCTCAGATTGAGGTGGGGTTGACTCTTACTCAATAGAAAGGAATCGTGGATCGTTCTCCTGAATGATCAATGCAATCCGAATGCGCTTGGTTAGATTTACGTAGGTCAGTTGTTGTTTTCACTTAAAATCATGTCCATTTTAAACAAAAAAGAGCCCCTTTGAGTGATAGCGGTCTAACTATTCCACAGATAGAGGCAGGGTTGACTCTTACACGTCAAAAAGGACTCGTGGATTGTTCTCCTAAAGGATCAACACAATTTTAATGTGTTGGTTAAGATTTTCGTAGGTCAGTTGTTGTTTTCACTTAAAATCCTGTCCATTTTAAACAAAAGAGAGACCCTTTGAGTGGTACCGGTCACACCGTGCCTTGTATTGAGGTAGGGTTGACTCTTACATGTCAAAAAGGACCCTTGGATCATTATCATAAATGATCAAGACAATACGAATGCATTTGGTCAGATTTCCGTAGGTCAGTTGTTGTTTTCACTTAAAATCGTATCCATTTTAATCAAATGAGAGACCATTTGAGTGGTACCGGTCGTACCGTGCCTCATATTGAGGTGGGGATTACTCATAAACGTCACCAAGGACCCTTGGATCATTATTATAAATGTTCAATTCAATACAACTACGTTTAGTCAGATTTTCATAGGTCAGTTATTGTTTTCAATAAAAATTGTGTCGATTTTATACAAGAGAGACCCTATGAGTGATAGCGGTCACACCGTGCCTCAGATTGAAGAGGGGTTGACTTTTGCACATCACAATGGACCCTTGTATATTTCTTTTAAAGTATTAACTCAATCCGATGCATTTTGTCAGATTTCGATAGGTCAGTTGTTGTTTTCACTTAAAATCGTGTCCATTTTAAACAAAAGAGTGACCCTTTGAGTGGTACTGGCTACCCCGTGCCCCGGATTGAGGCAGGGATGGCTCGTACAAGTCCCCAAGGACCCTTGGATCGTTCTTATAATTGTTTAAGGCAATAAAAATGCGTTTGGTCAGATTTTCATAGTACAGTTGTTGTTTTCACTTAAAATCGTGTCCATTTTAAACAAAATAAACACCCTTTGAGTGATAGCAGTCACACCGTGCCTCAGATTGAGGTAGGGTTGAATCTTATACGTCAAAAACTACTCATGGATCATTCTCCTAATGGATCAACACAATCCGAATGTGTTTTTTTTCATATTTTCGTAGGTTAGTTGTTGTTTTCACTTAAAATCGTGTCCATTTTAAACAAAGAGAGACCCTTTGAGTGATATCAGTCACTCCATGCCTTAGATTCAGGCAGGGTTGACTCTTTCACGTCAAAAAGGACCTGAGAAATGTTCTCATAAATGATCCACATAATCTGAATGCATTTGGTAGGATTTCCATATGTCAGTTGTTGTTTTCACTTAATATCGTGTCCATTTTAAACAAAAGATATACCCTTTGAGTGGTACTGGCCACACCGTGCCTCAGATTGAGACGAGGATGACTCGTACACGTCACCAATGACCCTTGGTCCTTTCTTATAAATGATCAAGGCAATCTAAATGTGTTTGGTTATATTTTCATAGGTCAGTTTTTGTTTTCAATTATAATTGTGTCCATTTTAAAAAAGAGAGACCCTTTGAGTGATAGCGGTCACACCGTGCCTCAGATTGAGGTGGGGTTGACACTTACATGTCACAAAGGACCCGTGGATATTTCTATTAAAGGATCAACACAATCCAAATGCGTTTGGATAGATTTACGTAGGTCAGTTGTTGTTTTCACTTAAAAATGTGTCCATTTAAAACAAAAGAGAGATTGATTGAGTGATAGAGGACACACCGTGCCTTGGATTGAGGCAGGGTTAACTCTTACAAGTCACAAAGGACACGTGGATCATTCTATTAAAGGATCAACACAATACGAATGCGTTTGGTCAGATTTCCGTAGGTCAGTTCTTTTTTTTCACTTAAAATCATGTCCATTTTAAACAAAAGAGAGACCCTTTGAGTGGTATCAGCCACACCATGCCTCGGATTGATGTGGGGATGACTTTTACACGTTACCAAGGACCCTTGTATAGTTATTATAAAATATCAAGTCAATCCGACTGCGTTTGGTTGGATTTTCGTAGGTATGTTTTTTTTTTCAATTAGAATTGTGTCCATTTTAAAAAATAGAGACCCTTTGAGTGATAGCGGTCACACCGTGCCTCGTATTGAGGCGGGGTTGACTCTTACACATCACAAAGGACCCTTGGATAATTCTCCTAAAGTATTAACACCATCTGAATGTGTTTGGTCGGATTTCTGTAGGTCAGTTGTTGTTTTCACTTAAAATCGTGTCCATTTTAAACAAAAGAGAGACCCTTTGAGTGGTACCGACCACACCGTGCCTCGGATTGAGGTAGGGATGACTCGTACACGTCACCAAGAACCATTTGATCATTCTTATAAAATATCAAGAGAATCATAATGTGTTTGGTTTGATTTGCGTAGGTCAGTTTTTGTTTTGACTTAAAATCGTGTCTATTTTAAACAAAATAGAGACCCTTTGAGTGATAGCGATCACACCATTCCTAATATTGAGGTGGGGTTTACTCTTACACATCACCAAGGACCCTTGTACCGTTCTCCTAAAGGATCAACACAATCTGAATGTGTTTGGTCAGGTTTTGGTAGGTCAGTAGTTGTTTTCACTTAAAATCGCGTCCATTTTAAACAAAAGAGAGACCCTTTGAGTGATAGATGTCACACCGTGCCCCGTATTGAAGCAAGGTTGACTCGTACACATCAAACAGGTCCATTGGATCATTATACTAAATTATCAACACAATTTGAATGTGTTTGTTTGGATTACCTTAGGTCAGTTGTTGTTTTCACTTAAAATTGTTTCCATTTTAAACAAAAGAGAGACCCTTTGAGTGGTACCGGCCAAACCGTACCTCAAATTGAGGCGGGGATGACTCGAACAAGTCACCAAGGACCCTTGGATAGTTCTTATAAAGGATCAACACAATCCAGAAGCTTTTGGTTGGATTTCAGTAGTTCAGATGGTTTTTTTCACATAAAATCGTGTCTATTTTAAACAAAAGAGAGACCCTTTGAGTGGTACCACCACACCATGCTTCGGATTTAGGTGGTGATGACACTTACAAATTACCTAGGACCGTTGGATCTTTCTAATAAATTATCTACCCAATCCGAATGCGTTTGGTTGTATTTACGTAGGTCAGTTTTTGTTTTTAATTAAAATTGTGTCCATTTTAAACAAAAGAGAGACCCTTTTAGGGATAGCTGTCACATCGTGCCTCATATTGAGGAGGGGATGGATCATACACTTCACCAAGGACCTTTTTATCATTCTACTAAAATATCAAGGCAATCAGAATGTGTTTGGTTTGATTTCCATAGGTCAGTTGTTGTTTTTAATTAAAATTGTGTCCATTTTAAACAAAAGAGAGACCCTTTGAGTGGTCGCGGTCACACCGTGCCTCAGATTGAGGTGGGGTTGACTCTTACACATCACTAAGGACCCATGGATCATTCTCATAATGGATAAACACAATCTGAATGCATTTCATTGGATTTCCGTATGTCAGTTTTTGTTTTCATTTAAAATCGTGTCCATTTTAAACAAGAGAGACCCTTTGAGTGATAGCGGTTACACCATGCCTCAGATTGAGGCAGGGGTGACTCATACAAATCAAAAAGGACCTTTGGATCATTCTCTTGAAGGATGAACCCAATCTGAATGTGTTTGGTTGGATTTTGGTAGGTCAGTTGTTTTTTTCACTTAAAATCGTGTCCATTTTAAACAAAAGAGAGACTTTATGACTGATATCGGTCACATCGTGCATTGAATTGAGGCGGGGTTGACTTGTACACATCACAGAGGACCCGTGGATCGTTCTCTTAAAGTATCAACACAATATAAATTCGTTTTGTTGGATTTTAGTAGGTTAGTTGTTGTTTTCACTTAAAATCGTGTCCATTTTAAACAAAAGAGAGACCCGTTGAGTGATAGCGATCACACCGTGCCTCAGATTGATGTTGGGTTGACTCTTACACATCAACAAGGACCCTTGTATCGTTATCCTAATGGATCAACACAAACTGAATGTGTTTGGTCAGATTTCTGTAGGTCAATTGTTGTTTTCACTTAAATCTGTGTCCATTTTAAACAAAATAGAGTCCCTTTGAGTGGTTCCAGCCACACCATGACTCATATTGAGGCGAGGATGACTCGTACACGTCACCAAGGACCTTTGTATTGTTATTATAAAATATCAAGGCGATCCGACTGCATTTGGTTGGATATTCGTAGGAGAGTTGTTCTTTTCAATTAAAATTGTGTCCATTTTAAACAAGAGAGCCCCTTTGAGTGATATAAGTCACAACCTGCCTTGTATTGAGGCAGGGTTGACTCTTACCAGTCACGAAGGTCGCTTGGATCATCCTCCTAAAGGATCAACATTATCCGAATGTGTTTGGGTGGATTTACATAGGTCAGTTGTTGTTTTCACTTAAAATTGTGTCCATTTTAAACAAACGAGAGACCCTTTGAGTTGTACCGGCCACACCATGCCCCGGATTGAGGCGGGGTTGACTCGTACATGTCACTGAGGACCCTAGGATAATTATTATAAAAGATCAAGGCAATCCGAATGTGTTTGGTCAGATTTTCGTAGGTTAGTTGTTGTTTTCATTTAAAATCGTGTCTATTTTCAACAAAATAGAGACCCTTTGAGTGATAGAGGTCACACCGTCCCTCGGATTGAGGCAGGGTTGACTCGTACATGTCAAAAAAGACCCGTGTATCGTTCTTCGGAAGGATCAACACAATCCGAATGCGTTTGGTCTGATTTCCTTATGTCAGTTGTTGTTTTCACTTAAAATCGTGTCAATTTTAAACAAAAGAGAGACCCTTTGAGTGATAGCGGTCACACCGTGCCTTGGATTGAGGTAGGGTTGACTCTTCAACTTCCCAAAGGACCCGTGGATCATTCTCCTAAAGGATCAACACAATATGAATTCGTTTGGTCAGATTTCCGTATGTTAGTAGATGTTTTCACTTAAAATTGTGTCCATTTAAAAAAAGAGAGACCCTTAGAGTGGTACCGACCACACAGTGCCCCAGATTGAGGCGGCAATGACTTGTACATGTCACCAAGGACCCTGGGATCGTTCTCCTAAAGGATCATCACAATCTGAATGCATTGGGTCATATTTCCATAGGTCAATTTCTGTTTTTAGTTAAATTCATGTCCATTTTAAACAAAAGAGAGACCCTTTTAGTCGTACCGGACACACCGTGCCTTGGATTGAGGCGGGGATGACTCGTATGTGTCACCAAGGACCCTTGGATCATTCTTATAAAATAACAAGGCAATCTGTCTGCGTTTGGTCAGATTTTCATAGGTTAGTTGTCGTTTTCAATTAAAATTGTGTCCATTTTAAACAAGAGAGACCCTTTGAGTGATAGCGGTCACACCGTACCTCGGATTGAGGTAGGGTTAACACTTACACATCACAAAGGACCCATGTATTTCTCCCCTAAAGTATCGACACAATCTGAAGCACGTTTCTAGCACTGATAAGGAGTCCCTCTATCAGCACTAGAAAAGTGCGGATAAAGAATCCTTGTATCAGCGCTAAAATTTTATCGCTCAAACAAGGTAACCTTTATCAGTGCTTTTCCTAGCGCTGATATAAGGGGGCGCGTCCCTTTCCCATTTTTGTAGTAGTGGTTATACCTTATGTGAAGGATGGATGTATATTTTTTATGGTTCGACATTTAAAAATAGTTTTATTGGAGTTTTGTTCATCGATCATGAATGATGTAAATACACAAGATCATCGTTCTATTCATTAGGGGAGAATCTCAATGTCAGATCTGGGAATCATTTTAAAATAACACTTTATTTTCCCCCTTAATTTTTTTTGAGATTAGGAGTCTTGTGAAATACATCTAGAGTTGGTTATCATTCCTTCGAATTAGTAGGATGTTACTCAGACTAGTTTTCTAACATATATGGTTGTCTGAAAAAAGATGGATTTGGTTTATGGAATAATCTTTTGATGAGTTATTTCAAGAGAGGGGAGCCAGAAAGGTTCTTCAATGGGATGGTTTGTCCATAAAGTGTTTCAATATCCTAGACCCTCGAGGTTTTAACCAACATGGGGTCAGCCTTAGTGTCTTCCTTTCCAACCGTCTTTGGATAATGGTTTCTATTCATTTCCTAGGGACATCATGTTTTAATATTTTGTTTAGAATGTTTTTGGAACTTTCTAAAACTAGTTCCCAATTGATATCTGAGACCAGCTAGGTGGATTTATTTAGGTTTATCACCAGTGTCCATAGAAATTATTAGTAATTATAGTTCATCATTAGGGGCTGCATGCAAATGGTTAATCAAGTGGAGAGTCACATAGTAGATACATAACTCAAGGTATTCCTTTTGTTTAGTTACTGTGACCAAAATACTAATGTGGTGGTGGCCATCAACAGAGAGGTAGAGGATCAAGGTGTGGTTATTTATAGGCAGTATATGAAATTCTAGAGACGGTAGAGTCCATTTTAGGTTCATTGAGTTTTCATATACCCTTTATGTTATTTTTTTATTCACTATATTTTTAATCCTTTTATCACCCTCTATTGAATTTTAACATAGTGTGTATGTAGACCTGATTCTCATTCCCTTGCTGTTGACTACAGTAGTAAGAGGCTAAACCAACTTTTTTAAGGTGTGCTGACAGCATTGAATAATAATGGGGCCACATCAGTCATGTGGGAGTAGTTTCTTACTAAATATTAACCCATGTGATGTAATTTTTTAAATTTACTAGTCGTATTCCATATATGATATTATTGAATACATCAACATAAGAGTGTTTTTCTCATATTTTGGTGTAAATTTTTTGGTTTTAATTGGTGATTAGGTATTTCAGTTGGGAAAATAGACATGTGGGATCCCTTTTATCTATGATAATTTATTTTTCTATATAGTTAGTGGATTATCAGATGTGGAAGATCACAAGGCTGCATGAGGGTTTGAATTTGTTCCCAAAATAGGTTGTGGTACTACCCACTCAATGTGATGTTGGGTTTGGGTTACACATACAACACGATACATCTTTGATTTTTATGTACTTTATCACTTTTGATCTAATTAGTTGTGGGAGCTGATGTTTTGGCTATATGGTTTGATAGAGAGTTGTTTTATATCGGTAATTGGTTCCTTGTGGGGTTCTCTAGTGTTGTTCTCTAATATGTAAGATGATATTTTGAAGTTATGCATAGAATACCTAAGGATGAATTTTGTGATGATCAATGATCACTATCATCTTTAATGGAACAATAGTATTATTGACTAGTTTAGGGGATTTAGATGGTTCTCCATTATCGATTTGTGTTCTAGATATAACCAGTAGAGAGTTAATGATAATGATGTTCTATATACATGAATTACATTAAATTATTAGAAATTTGAGTTCATGGACGTGTTTTTTTGTTTTACTAACACACTTTATATTTGGATGGGGCTCTTAAACAAGATATAGGGTGAATTCCTAGACCAATTAAAAGTCATGTTCATTTGTAACATATTGATTTCCTCAATTTTTTTTGAGGATCCTGCCAATTATATCAAATCCATGTTGAATATGTTTTATCAAAAAATCTATAATAAATGATTTCCATCTGATATTTTTGGAAAAGAGAGGTGAATTTCCATTAGCATGTGGTTTCTTAGTTGGGTGTGCTCATGGACCCATCAAGGGTTTATATAGATTTTTCTTACATATAACCTAATAATTAGGTATAGGAATATAGCTTCCTAGGATTTGTAAGAATTATTTTCAGGGAAATCGGTAATTTATCACATATTATTGCCTCCTTGAAATCTTTGACAAAAAATTAAAAGTATTTAATCAGGAATGAATAGTGTTTGGTGGAATTTTAATTTCCGAACAAGTTGTTAGTCAGTGCTGTAGTCCACTAGTTATGGGATGAGGGTGTAATTTTGGAGGATTGTTTTTGTAATTATCCCCTTTAGGTATTTTGTTTTTTTAGATACATCATATATAGGTTGTCTTTTATGGGTCTATGTAGTTACATCCTCAGAAGTGTATCTGTCCCACAAACGATTTGGGGCTAGAAGCAGTTTTCATTAATGTTTTTGTTTTGGAAAAATTTCCTCATCGGGGAAGGAAATGTTATCATAATGCATCACAAGAGTTTGAGTTATGTCTTCTCTCATCATGATCTATATACATGGTAGAAAATATGGATGGAGTTTCTTAAGGATTGTGATTTTGAAATATACTACACCTTAGAATATGTAAATATTATGGTCGATGTATTGAAGAGTATGTCATCTAATGAGATTTTTCATTACTCTTGGGACTCATGGAAAGTGATGGAGGGTTTGGAATCCTTTTACTGAAATTTATCGGTGGTTAGTAGTATATGACAGCTGTTTCAAATGATTTTACAATATTCTATAATCTATCATATGTAGGAGTCTATGTGGGGATTCTAAGAGGTATATGTGATGTGTGATCGTGTTGTCCTTCGTGATGCTCTAGAGAGACGATCAGAACAATATGAAATTTTAGGGGAGAAATTTTATTCCAGCAGTGATGCATGAGATATTCCATTGTTATTTTTTATAACTCTGATTTTGTAGTACACCGACGAATTTCCAAGATGTACCATGGATTGAGGAAACTGTTTTGATGGCCTAGGATTAAATGGGTAGTGGAATAGTATATTTCTCAATGTATGGTTTTACAATAGGTAATAGTTGAGCCCCATGTTCTGAGTGGGTTCTCAGCCTCTAGATACTCTTTGTTATAAATGGGATTATATGACAATTAATTTCATATCAGGGTTACCCCAATCATTGGAAAGCTTGATGTTATCAGTTTATTCAAGGATTAGTTGATTAAATTTAAAAAATTCATTGCTATAAAGTATTCAGGTATTATGGACGTTCTGGGATTGAGGTATGTGGATGAGGTGGTGTGGATTCATGGAATTTTTAGATCCATTTTCGTAGATCATGAATCAAATTTTACTTCACTGTTATAGAGGATATTGTAACATTTATTTTGTACTAAGTTATTCCTCGGCACAACTTTCTTACCCCAATTGAAGTATAGATATAGAGGACTATATAAACACTAGATGTTATATTTTAGTTGTGAATCATATTATTATAAAGATCTTAATCACAAAACATGCATTTGATCGAGTTTTCATATCATAATATATATTATTCATACATTGGAATGGATCTACATGAGGCTTTGTATGGGTAACGGTGTCATTATATGGTATGATAAGTAAAGGTTGGGGAGTTAATAGTTATTGGAACTAATATGATGTTGAACCTGATAAAGAAGGTTCAGGTTGTTCTTGAGATGATGAAAGAAGTCCCAGAAAGGTGAAATTCTTATGCTGATTATAGGATGATTCCATTAATGTATGAGGTTGGAGAACATGTGTTCTTTACGGTTTCCCATTGAATGGGAATTTGTGGTTGAACAGAGGGATTAAGATCTCACCCCATTTTTTTGGACCGTTTAGGGTGTTCATGTATCCTAATTAGGTAGTAAATTGGTTTCTACTTCTTCTATCACTATATTAAATTCATGAAGTCTTCCTTGTTTCAAAAATCCACCTTTATCAATATTATTAATTACATGTCATTGACTGGGGATAGTTGGATATTGAAGATTATTAAGCATTTTAGAGTGACTAGTGGGGATGTAGGATCACAAAAATAAGGCTCTATAAGGATGAAAAATACCCTTTTTTCTTGTGTTATAGAATAATGGTGGATTAGAGGAGATTAATTGGGATCGTGAAAGGAAAATGTGTGCCCAGTACCCTGATTTGATTTAATCTTGTCATGTTTCATTTTTTTGATGATGTGATGTTTAGACCTTCCTAATTTATATGATTCATGTATCTTCTATATTGAAATGTTTTGTGATTAATGATATAATTCATATAAATAATTGAAATAAAATTCTCCAATTTATATGTGTTGTACCATAACACAGTTGATACCATGTGAGTGATTCAGTGTTTCCCAAATAAAATAGTTTCTTGGCATGGGAGATGGAATTGCTGAATCTATCTATATAGGGATCACCAATATGACATCTGTGGTAGTTTTTCTATTGGGTATATACAGTAATGATAGGGTTATGTCAGTGGTTCTGTGCAAGAGATGAAGCTTATTGTTGTGTAGAATTTTGTGGAAATTATTGTTTGGTTGGTGTGTTAGGTTAGTGGTGGAGTTTCAAATGTAATGATAACATTGAGAGGTATGTCATGGGATTGTTGTTTAAGAATTTCCCCCATTCAATATAGGTTACAATTGATTATAAATTGTGATAATTGATTAATATGTATCTGATGTAACATAATAGAATTTTTTTCTCTTACGTTATATAAAATATAGTGGTTGAGGTTTTAAGATGACATAATAAGGTGTTTAGAGGTATTTAATAAGAAAATTTCTTATTTTAGAGGATGAAAATATCTATTTATAGTATCTCATGATAATATCTATTGTTTTTTTCTCTTGATGTTATCTACTAATGGTATATTTTTTTGATAGCTCCAAATGGTATCTCTTTATAGTAGATCATGATGGTATATTCTGATGGTAGATCTCGGTGTTAGAAAACATATTCTCGAAGAAAATTTTTGCATTATATTTTGATGGTATATTTTAATGGTGTCTTATGGGGGTGTGATACATAATTAAAAAATATATTCTAACGATATATTATTATGATAACTTCTAACATATCTTTTTTCTAGTTGTATAAATATTATGGTGGTAGATTTTGGTGGTAGCTTATAAGAATAGATCCTAATAGTGGATTTTTCTAGTAGATCTTGATAGAATATTATGCTGTTATATACTAGTGGATTCTCCAAGTGGTAGGTTCAATAGCATTATTTGGTATTGTCATGTTCATGTTTTTTTATTATTGATTTTTATTCCCTTTTATGTCTTAAAAATAATGGTTTTAAATCCTTAAATAATGGATGTAAGAGAAATTTAAAAAGTGGATATTTGTATCCACTAAATCTTAAATGTATGGATCATTTAAATTGCTATTCCATGTGGATTTAATTATACCCGTATTAATGTCCAATCAAAATCATATCAATGATCTGAAATATCAATCAATTTGAATATATTTGTTTTAAAATAATATTCCATCCTTGATTTTTTTCTTCCTTTATATAACTTAAGATCATATTTTTTGAATCATTTCTCATGGAGTTTTGGTACCCTATTTCAATCATCCCATACATTTCACCATAAAATTTTGTAAAAAAAATCATGTGATGCTTCTATATACTAGGTATGGGTTCCATCATTTCTCACATATTATTAAAATCTAGATTGGTTTGTTCTTATTATATATCAATAATATGGTTTTATCTAAATTTAATAGGATAAAATAATTGGTTTAATTAAAATTTAATGGGGTAGGGGATTGAAAAGGATCAATTTTTATATTAATAATTGTTTTTAAGAATGTTATGGGCTATTTCTCCTATGAAAATCATGGTATTGGAAATATATTATTTTCACTATAGTTATTATATTATGCTACCTTAATTTTTATTGATTGTTTGATATAACCATATATATAATTGATTAATAATGTATATGAATATATATAAAAAAATTCCCCTTGAAAATTATTCTTGGGTGAGAAAAACCTTTAATGTAAAGTGGAACATGATAAATCCCATTGAATCTATAGGAAAATTGTTTTGTGATTTTTGAGGAATGTGTTGATAATAGTGGATGTGTGGTATGATATTGCAGTTTTTTTTTGTTTTATGGGAAGTGTATTTCTTGAGGAAGATATAATGGGGTTATTTTAGGATATTTGATTGCTTTTATAGAATGACACAAGTGGTGGAATGTCCTGGAATGTGGTTGTAGTGAAGAAAAGTGGTTATGGCTTTGAAATTGTGATGTTGTGAGGGATTACTATAATGAGGATGAGGATGATGGTTTTATTGTAATTTACTATTACTAATGTACATTGCGATAGATTCTAGAGTTGTAATAGAATTAATACGGTTCATCGTATTGGAGAAAAATAGTAAAATTAATTGAATAATGGAAGAATAAATTATAATATGGTGTGTGGTTAAAATTATGGGATATTGATTATAAATTAATGGGATAGAGAATGTGAAAGGAACCATATATTTAATTTAAAAAAGTCTGATAATATAAATCATGAAATGGGGTTGGTTGTAATGATAAAATGAAATGTGGCTTGATCATTTTGGCTTGTGGTGTTCGGTGGTCCATGTTAAAGTGTAAAAAAAAGTCATGATGTTATTAGTAGGTTATTGTATTTTTAGAGTAACCATTGGTTTTGAAATGCAGAGTATTATTATAAATATATATACATTGTATTATTTATTGATTTATGTACGTGTCCCACCCATTTTGACATCCTAGTACTGATAAAAATAGTTATTTGGGTGTATTATCAAACCTTCCAGTGGTCAGGGTGGATGGACGGGCACAAGCTCTTCCCAACTCTCTCTTCCAAGAAATGATGACAATCAATGTATATGATTTCCTGATGTTAAAAGTTACTCAATCTAGAAGTGTTTTAATGTGGTGTGATGGACTAAGTGACAATGTGCATGATATAGTGATACATGATGAGATGATTTATAGTGAGATTCATAGTAGGTGGAGGGTATGAGGATGATGTACTTCATGTTCCTGATACCTAACTACCTTGGTTATATAATGATATGTGATGCGATGAACCAGATATATATGGATGAGAAGTTATGTGATATATTATGATACATATGAGGTGGGAGAGCATGAACATTTTTTTTGTGGTGTGAGAGAAGATAATTAGTGGGAAATTTGTTTTAGGAACCCTTCATCAATATTCTTCATATTATGTTATTATATTGGCTATGGTACATGGTGAGAGAACCTTAGTGGGGTTCAGTTTGGCAAGATGACTTACGTGCTTTTGGTTTCGATGATTTATCATGAGTTAATTAATATTATATTTTCACATGGGAATGAGAGACATTGGGTTTCTTTCTGAGTATACATTTACTCTCAAATCACATATATATAAGGTATTTCATAAATTTTTGGAAGACTCTATATACTATGATGGAAATATATATCTTTTACCTTTGGACTATTTCCATGTTCCCTCCTTAATTTTGTTTTGGTTATTTTACTTTAGAGTGATTAATTTGAATGTATTCAATTAATTCAAGAATTTTTGGATGGTTCCTATATATATAACTTTATTATTTCATGGATTTGTTTGATCATTGATATTATATCTCTTGATTATATATAATTTATAGAGGGTAATGTCTCTCTTATTAGGATTTTTACATATCCCCTATTTTACTCAACAACTTGAGGCATACAAGATGTGGGACATGGGGGGTCATTATCTATATCCCTTAACTATTTTTTCTTCGGTGGTAGGGAGTCATTAATTTGTTAAAATAATCTAATAATGATGAAATTATTTTATTATAATATTCATAATAATTATAGGTGTTATTCTCCCAGTAGTTTTAAAGGGTAACATACTCTCCAATATTCATCACCCAACACGATCCATTTATACATACAAATCTATTCCAAAATAATCTTCCAACTATTCTACCCTTATCATATATGTACTTGTACTTATAAAATTCCAATTCCAAAAGGATTATGTAGAATTATAAATGTGGTTTCCCAAAGATATGTTATGTATTCTTAACTATATTTTTCATGATTTATTTATTTAAACCCCCATGAAATATTCTATATCAATTATTAACATGATATAATCAGTTTCATTTCTATAATGAGATTTTTATATTCATTTTCTCTGACATTGAAATCTTTTGGAAAATGATAATGTCGTTTGTGCATGTTTTTTGACTACCATATCCACAAAGAGATGTGACTTGTTTTTCATTTATTATTTACATGGAGGGTAATAAGGGTATATTTAATTAACAAATATTACAGTTAGGATAAAATAATAAGTCCATACAGATTAATAATAATATATATTTCATTCATTACATCATTAGAAAATCTAAAACATCAGACGTGCATATACATGGACACCTGTCTCTATGAAGTGGTGTAATTAATTTTTCATCACCAATTTATATAAGTTATTATAAATGTGTATATAATTAATATATGTGATAAGTATGAAATGAATATTATTATGGTTTCAATTAATCTATGAATAAGTTGAAAATAATATAAACATATAACTAAAACATTCACGGAAAATAGACCAGTTTTCAACTAAAAGTAAATTTTCATGAATAAACTATTTTAAAATGGTTCTTCGAAATTATAATGGATTTATATAATGTAATATATATATATATATATATATTTGGATATGGTTCCATAACAGATTTAAAATAACTCAACATTTATTATGACTGAATAATTTGTTCTTATAATGTAATATGAGACATGAGGTATGGTTTTAGGTTATGATCTTTTTTCTTTTTGGGATTCTCGGTGTTAAATTTTTATTAAGGGAAATTCTATCATCCTTATCCTTTAATTCAAATATATTTAGTACCCCTTTTTTTATTTGTATAATATTAATTTATTACAGAAGTTTTTTTTTCTTTGGTACTTAAATTTAATAAAATTTATTTTTTTAAGGAAAATGATATTTATTTCATATTTAGTATATGAAATTCTTATTCAATATCGATGATCATAGAAATTACATATTGATATTTTTATCAGTTAATAAATGTTTGATAAGTATTATTTTACTTCTATTTAATTTCATGATAATTTAATAAAAATATTCCTTAATGCTATTATATATTACTATATATTTACTTTTTAAAAATCATGAAATGAATGTTTTGTTTCTACATATATGTTATGAAAAATGTTCCTTTTCATCATGGAAATTATTTGATATTATGCGTACATTAAAAATTAAAAAGGTTCTATAAATATAAAATAATTTCGTAAATTTTCATTGAACTTTTAGTTTTTAATGGATCAGAAGAAAATAATATCTCCACAATTTTAAAAGAAATGATCAAATTCATTTTAAACGGTGTTTATATTATACATAAGCATTAAATAATTATTTTTATACTTAAATGATGATATTATACTATGATAAAATCAATTTTCTTTGTCCATTATACCTGCAAGGATAATGTTTTTTATTTGAGTTTTTAAATTTTATTTCATTCCCACTGGTTAATTTAGTTATATTTAAATAATTTTAAACCCATGTCTTGTCCATAGTTTATAAGATGACAAATATTGAAATTTTTTTAGGATCACTTTTCATACTTATATATAATTTTTATTTTTTGATGGGTGGTCCAAAAATTAGGTATTCTTTAAATAAATTTGGTAAATCATTAAATATCATGAGATAACTATTTGATTAGTGACCATTATTTTATTTTTATATAATTTGGGATTGACATATTAACAATTTTACCTGATTGGAATTTTATTCTTAGTCGATGTTCTATGCCCAATGTATTATGGTTGGACTAAATTACCAGTCCTTAATATAATTAATTGACCATTTTGTACAAATATACATTCACGATGATATAATTTTAAAAAATTATTATTATGAAATAGTCATAGGTTATATGACCATGTTTTTCTCCATGTACTATGATTTTTTTCTTCATGATTATCCACATGTCCTACGATGGCCTGAAATCCATTTTTGTTTCTCTTAATTTATGATCTCCACTAACTAAAAATTATTTTTGAAATTATTATAATGTTCATGTACCCTTGATCTAGTTTTATAGTCACATAAGTTCCATAGAACATTTCTTTGAAATTTACCCTTATTTGGAATTTGATCTCACTCCTTATATTTCTACTTTCCTTAGGTTATAATGAAATACGTTATGCTTAATATTCCATGAAGGGTACTATATGTTAAAAACATTGTGGGATTTTTTGAAGATAATTCATGAAAATTATTTTCTTAGTTATCTACTCTATAATGAAAATAAACCATCATTTTCCAAGATCATGTATTATTATTATATGAATTGAATATTCATAAAAAATGTTATAATAATTGTGTAGGAAATTATTCCATCCAATAGATTTTATTAGAGTGAAGTTTAGTTATTTTTAATGATTATTTTTCCAAATTATTAGTGAAAACACTTGTGATATGTTCAAGTATATTAAAAATTAATTAATTTTTCATGTATTGAATATTATATATCCAAAAAATGAAATCATTTTCTGGATTCATACAAGTCATTACAGGCTATGATACAAATTCATCGAGGGGTAACAATCGCGAAAAGTATGGGTGGGTATACATTCAATAATTAAATGATCCATGACAATGTTACCAAACAACACAGATAGATTAACACTTTCATTGGATAGTTTTGAACTTATTATTCTCTCTATGTGTGAATATGAAGAATTATAATTTTGAATTGACAAAAACCTATGATTATATGTTGTGATATGGAATGATAAATAAGTTTCAGGTATTGAATAATGTTTCATTATTTATAGAATCACATTAAATACTTTTATAATCACATGATGGAATACTATTATTATTTTTGTTTCATAAAAACACAATGCATTTGGATTTTAGTCAATGGTTGCATTCCTGAGTAATTATATGAAAATTGAATGTGATTTCTCATGAAACAACTATCATCTTTATAATGTAAATTAAATGAGAGGTAAAATAAAAAATAATATGGTTATGCCTAACCAGGTATCTTGAATTATTTTTAAAAACATGAAAATAAAGAAATTTATAAATGAACCAAACAAGGAAATATTTAAATTTTAGGTTTTTTAGGCGATAAAGTCCAAATGTGGAAAAAGATAATTATTCCTACATAAAATGAATGTGGGGTCAATAAGCTAGGGAAATGTTTCTATGAAAAACTATATTTATATATATATAAAACAGTGGAAAATATACTCTTGTGGTGAAGGAAAATAATGATCATAATGGAGGTAAATAAATTTCATCCTAGGTTATACCTACTAGTTTAATTCCTTACGGTTGTTGAACTTCAAAATTATCTGATTTCATTTCTTTAACCAAGGGGAAAACTTCTAGACTAATGAAGGTTCTATGAAATATTAATAACAGAAGTGGATAATCATGTTTTTTAATACATACCGTTTATTAAATAGATGTGTATTTCTTGTTGAATTTTGTAATAATTTTCACTATAAAATATTATTATTCATCACACAGAGGAATTTGATGTGATTTTATGAATTACCAAAATGCAAATATAGATATCCCATTTAAATTACTAGAAAATGTGTTGTCTCATTTGATATTATGAATCAACCAGTGGTTATATATACATTCTTAGATGAGAATAGACTACAAATGGAAATTTATTAATCTATATGGGGTTTACTACCCATTCAAAAGTCGTATATACCTTATAATTGTTGTGAGAACCTCAAAATGTATGTTATGAATATTTTCTGAGAATATGGTAATGTATTTCAATGCTACTGTTCTTATCTTCCCAAAATAATGAATTTTTATATCCAATAGAACTCGTAATAGTTTTTTAACATATTTCAGAGAATACATTTATAATGGCTTCATTTGAGTTGTAAGAATTTAAGAAGAAACACAAGGACGATCTAAATATTGGATTCATACACCTAAGTGTATCACCATGGGTTTCCCCTATTATTTTTATTAAAAATAAATATTTGTAAATGCATTATTGAATAGATTTTTTTGACCGTAACATGATCTCTATGAGTAATAAGTTTCATCTACCCCATAACGTTAATCTATTAGATCAATTTTAAGGAGGTCAATATATTTCCATGATTGTGGTTCGACTTGGAAGTCATCAAAAAACGGACAAAAAGAAGGATATAACTAAAAAACTTTTAATATGAGGTATGTACGTTATGAATTAATAAATATGACATTTGACATACCAATTCCCCTGATTTGATTATGGATATATGGAATATATTCTTTAGATATTACCTGGTTTAGTTTTTTCTAGCCTATACATTTAACATTCTAACATATACCATGAGTAAGGAAGAGCATAATGATAATTTTGGGATTGTATCAAATACCTTCATGAATGATAAATTATATTTAATTTTTTTTATTATGATTAATGGATAAATAATTATTCATTTATTGGTCATATAATTTCAATCTAGGGTATATTAGTGGATTCATCAAATAATTAAATTATTATGAAATGGCATTGATATAAAATATTGAAATAGATCTATATGTTTTATTGGTTTTATAGATACTATTGTTACCTTTTGAGAAATATCTCATTTCTATACAATCCAAAAACCTTGTTGAATCTAAAGGGATCCTTGTTCCATTGAGAAGATGAATGTGAAAATTTCAAGGTGCTTTATAGAAGGTTATTCATTGCACATGTGATCACACTACGATACAATGGTGAACATATTATGATATATAATGATACATAAAATAATGATATAGTATTTTTACTTATATATAATTAAATGATGATATCATATTCCTATTTATAATAGTGAATTAAGGAGAAAAATTACCCAACTCATGATATGGATTGGGATACAATATTTTTTCATTGAAAATATTGGGGAAATATATTTATAATGAATTATGTGAAATATAAATTGATTGTAAACCCAATATGTATATATATAAATTGAAATAATTAAACATAAAATAAAGGATAATATATTACTTGATCACATATTATTCTTTCTCAATACATTTACACCAAGGGAAGGAGTTCAAGGTGGTTGATTCTCTGAGTTAAAAGAATTGTACTATTTTTTTCATCATGAGGATTAAAAGAGATACAATATTAACGTATTTATAGTAGATTAACCATAATATATTGATGATAGGAGATATATCATATGATTCTCATTTGAATTTTTCGTAATCCATACATGTTTTCGTTAATGTAGTACAAAATGATGACTTGAAATTACAGTACAAAGCGAGGAATGTTCCCAAGTTCAAATGTGATTGTGATGGAATGATAATTCTTAAAAAAAGTATATGATACTAAAAAAAATATTTTAAGAAATATTTATTATTTTTATATAATATTTTATCATTATCTATTCATCCTAAAAGTAAAAAATATGAATAGTAATCCCAACGAGTATTTCTACTGACACAACATGATATGGGATATTAAAAAGCATGTATCATGTTTTATGGTTTGTCAAAAAAAATAAGGATATTATATACAAGTCCAATAAGATTCAGCAATAATAAAAAATAACAAAATAGAAATGGAAAAAATAACTATTCATTTCATCATTGGATATCTCAAAACTCCAAAATTCTATAAATTTTTTTTGGGTTGTAGTTGATCATCTTTGCACATCAACATATTTCATTTCAAGTGTAAAATATTTCTCTCCAGGTCAACATTCATGGATATACATTATTGATGTGTTATGGTTTCACAGGTTGAAAATTTATATTTTATTGTATCAATATCTGAGTATTACCTTGATTCTATAGAGGAGTCTTTAAGAGGCATTGAATATAGAGTTTTATATTATTAATATATATTATAATTTGAGAAATATAAAGCAATAAATAACCATTAAAACACATGAATATATTATTTATTATAATTCTATATATTTAAAATATGGTTCAGATCGAAAAATTATTAATTAAATCTTTTAATATAATAATATCTTTAATTCAATCATATTTATGGCTCCATATAAATTCCACTATGGCATAGATTAAAAAACACCATTGTGTTTAGAATTATATCGAGAATGAAAGATACTATCATATAATCTAAATATAGAATTGTAATATAAATTTCTATCCACCCTGTATCAAATAAATAAATATAATAGTTTAAAAAAAATTATATAAAAAATAATTAGTGGGTTTTACATTTTAAATTTGGTTAAAATTTATTCATATTAATATCCCTATCAATGAACATTACAATATTTGGAAATTAGGGAATGAAAATCCCAAAATTTATTCATCCTATTGAGATTATTGATCATATAAGAAAGGTAAACTATAACATAGAACATATATTTATCCTATAACAAGTTAATGTTGTGTTACATATATCTCTATATAGATATTATATACCTAACCCTCACATGTACCAATCCCATAGGTAAATCCACTAAATCATGATCTCTCTTTTCATGAACAAATGGTAGATATTCCTAATCAATGAAAATAAGTATTATTGAATATGAAAAGTAAATTGGTCAATATTTTTAGTGAACTTTTTTATGAATTTACATGGGAACCTTAGGAAGTGTTAAGGAAATGTAATCCTCCATTTTTTGTATTATAGTGACAAAATTTTAGTGGTGAAAATCTTATATGGGGGTAGAATGTAATAGCTTGAAATTTTGGAATATATTATACTGTATTAAATTAAACATGTCTGATAAATTTTGATTAAATATAGCATAAAAATATGTGAATAATTATTAAACTTTTTAAAAATAATAATATTTAATTGAAATAAATTTAGATATAATTTTCGAAAATAATTTCTACTTCATATAGGAAAAACTATTGATCATAATAAAATATATTGAAATATATTTATTATAATAATTTTTCATTTTTATGTTATTTATTTTATAATTATTTCAATTAAATAAAAAAAGTAAAATATATATTTTAAACAATTAAAATATTAATTCATCTATATATATTGGGTTAAAAATAAAATTAAATGTACTGGAATGTAAAAATAGTTATTTTTCATGTAAAAAATTAGTTTTTATGTGTGAAATTTGTTATCATTTTATTAAGTTAAATTAATTACAATTTATGAATTATATTTTTTGAAATATTTGATTATATAATAATTAAAATATTTTAACAATAATCGAAGGGTTTTTAATATGAATAAAATTGGATTAAATTCAGTTTTATGACAAAAATATATTTATCTAAAAATGGTTTTTACAAATTTAGTGAAAATATATTTGAATTATTTTTAACCAAATCCTGATATTTTATACTTTAAACCCTATTCAAAATTTGGAATTATCATAATTAATATTAGGATACAATATCAGGTGAATTTTTTTCCTTAATTAATAGTAACCACAATAAAAATGTCACCTCGGTAATAGTTAGAAGGGAAATTGAAGGGAAAAACACAAGTGTTAAGGGTTAAAATATCCTAAAAATGTTTGAAAATAATTTAATCTAAATGCATGTCAACCCACCCATATCATTGATTTTATTTGGTTTTATTTTGATATTCCTTCCCATGAGAGTAACTGTATTATATTTTAATATTCTTTAAAATTATAAATATGCCACTATCCTCACATATAAAATGTAATAACCTATCAACCCCTCTCAAAACCACATGATCCATTAATCATGACAATTTTTTCTAAAATTTTTAATCAACATTACACACCTCATCTTAGTAGTTTAGTAATCATAAAAACCAAATTAAGAAGGATTATGCAGTAACCCAATGAGTTTTCCTAATGAATAGGTATATGTCCTTACTAGTCTATTTTTTTCATTAATAATAATCCCTGTTTAAATTTTCTATAACAAAAAAAATATTGAATCCCTATCAGTACTATATTGAGATGATTTATAATTTTTTTTATTTTATGTCTTCTTCCCATCAATTAAAAAATATTAATGTTACTCATATGTACTTGTGGAATACCACAACCATGAAGTTATGTGATTCCATTTTCATTTCCTATAGTCATATCTAAAAAATGATATATTTAATGAATATATATGTTTTTATGATATTATTATGACTCCATAGATTCTAATTAATATGACCCTTTCTTTTATTTCATCCATTGGAAACTGAAAACATCACTCATGTTAAGTTATGGGCTACTATCTCTACGATGTGATATAGTTAATTTTTAAAACATTATATGATTGGGTATAATGATATATTTAATGAATAAATATGATATATATAATATATTATTATTCTAATTGTTATGTATCCATAAAAATAGTACATGGTCTAAAAATATAAAACTGAAACATACATGGAAAACATATTTGTAACCACATGAATGTTTAATTTTAATGAAGAGTTATTGACTAATGTTTCATTAGACATTGTAATTGAATGATATGTAGAAATATTTATTTGTATTGTTTCTTGAGTATATTTATAATTAATATTTTTTTTATATGTGAAATTTTCATGTGTATGAATCCAAATGGGACTTGAGGTATGGTATTATGTTAAAATATCATTCCTTTCTACGATTGTATATATCAACCTTTAATTGAAATAAATTATATGTTAACCTTAATTTAAACACCATATATTTTACTATACTATGATTATTTTGTGAATTTTCATGTACTAGTAAAATCATTCTATCATTAGTAATTAAAATTATTAAGAAAATGTTTATTATAAAATACAAAATTATTTCTTCTATGGTTGATGAATTTTTTCATCCATGTCCACATTATCCATAATGTTTCATAAATTTTTTATCTATGATGAAATATTTGATAAATAATATCTTAAATACCATTTAATTTCATTACATTTTATGAAATATAATATTTTGAAATTTCTTACTTATTTCGGTTTTTTAACTTTTTACAGAAGTGTTTAATGAATTTTATCATGTATCATAAAGGGAATATAAGAAATTTTATACCAGCATGACCAATTTTTTTATTAAGGATTCATTTATAGGTTTCCATGGTTATTTTTTAATAATTTAATTTTTTATATATTTTTCAAAAAATTTGTTCCAAAAGATACATAAAAAATAAAAAAAATTCTTATTTTCAATGAATTTTCATATGATCATTGAATTGTTTTTTCATCAAATTGAAGAACTATTAAGGATTAATATTCTTCACTAGGGATCAGTCTATCTAATACCATCCATTTTATTTCTCTAAATGGAATTTGATTATGATTTTTTAGGGATGACTCTATGATATCCACTTCTTCCCGAGTAGTTAGTTATTTTTTAAAATTTTAAAACCGACTTTTTTTATGGGTAATGATATGAAAAATTTATGAATTTTGTTATGACCATGTGCCACAGTAAAGTATTTTCTTCACTATATGATGTGTGGGACATGAATTATACATCTCGTTAATTCATTTGGTAATGATTTTTATATCTTGATATCACTATGTTATTTATGAGCCAAATTTTATGTTAACAACATTATGATTCTACCTGTTCATATTATGAAATGTACGCAATTTAATGTGTGGACATAGTTTAATGACCAAAATTTTATCTTGGAACCTAATTTCAAGTTGTTAATATGATTATTTGACCTTTTGGTGTTTATTTTTGTTCACAATGTGATGATTTTCTATTTTTAAAAATATTCTGAATTCCAATGTAAAATTCACTTCTTATGAAGCATATCTTCCAATATTGGACTCATGATTACAAATATGTCATATAATATGAAAAAATACTTTCAATATGACTCATGATTTATAATCATGAGATCTAACATTTATGATCATGTTATCAAACCATTGTGCTTATAATATGACCACTTCATATCATTGATTCATATCTCCCATGTTTTCCCTTATTATGAATTTTATCAAACCCCTTATTCTATTACTTCTTTCACAAGGTGATGAGGACATATATAAATTATGATAAGATTATGTGGGAACTATTAAAGTTTATGATTTTGTTTTATTTTGTTAATATTACCTAAAAATTAGTTTCTTATATATCTGTCCTCAAAATAATCAAAACATTTATGGCCTACTTCAATGAGTTATTATTAGAATTGTTAAATGATCATCTAACAAATAGTATTATTTATCAATTAAATTTTCTGGTCACTAATGTTACACAAGAAACCCTCCTTAGTTCTAAATGAATTATAATAATATATATAAAAATTAATGATTTTTAAATAGTTCATAAAAGAGAATATGACATAGTCCATTTACAAAATTCATTATTTATCAGTTAAAATAATTCATCTATATTCAAATCATAATAAAAATGTTAAATAGTTCAAATGAATTGAAAACCAAATAACTTACTCTAGGAAAAAAAATATTTTTCAATAAAATGTCTCATAAAAATAATTAATAAATACACTTATAATTATAATATAGAATTTCATTAAATCACATCCAAGTATTTCATTGCAAAACCGCATTTCCATTTTCACAGACACTGTGCGGGATATATTTCATAAAAGAAGTATTTTTA
Organism: Viscum album; assembly: GCA_963277665.1. Taxonomy (NCBI): domain Eukaryota; kingdom Viridiplantae; phylum Streptophyta; class Magnoliopsida; order Santalales; family Viscaceae; genus Viscum; species Viscum album. The sequence continues at coordinate 159,697,281 of OY728138.1, forward strand.
TTCTATAGAGGACCACTAACCATATTAAATGCCAATAATGAATGAAAAATCTAAATATTACCAAGACATTCTCATAAATATAAAATATAACTTATATATCATTCAGAGAATAATTTAGAAGATATAATTTCACATGGTAATAAAATTGGTTAGTTACATAGAACAACATTATAAGGACCCAACCTTAAACATTAAATAATCATGAATTAAATGGACAATTCACATTGAGGATCTTTTCTGGTTTAGATTTTTAGGGAATTACGACATAACTATTACACTACATCTCAAAAATTACAATGCAGGCACTTCTACATAGTTTCTATTTTTTCATAAAATTAAAATTCATGAAAAAAAGATTCATCACTCCTTCCATGTTTTAGACATCATGACTATTCCTTGATCCCATAATTGACCATATTCATCTTTATGTCCTATGAAAAATATTTCAAAAACATGGGATGAGCATAGAAATCTCAAAAAGGGTTATAAAATAAAGAAAGAACACATTTGTACATTAAAACATAAGATTTTTAACTTACATCATTAAATCATAATATTTATGAATAACACATAGAAATCATAAAACATAAATATAACAATATTCATCCATAACAAACTTACATTGTAGCATTCACATATACTTAGGGAGTTACAATTTGAATACTCATGAAAGTATATTCCTTAAATCTCTTAGAAAAAACATTAAAGTTTACCTCCGTCGCATTACCCAATGAATTAGTGAGATATCTCAGTATCACCCACCATAAATTTATCACATAACCACCAATATACATAAATAATGATCAAGAATCATAACATATTCATAACAAATAAAACAAACGTAAAAGAAAAAATAACATTTCCGCATTTGAATCATAATTTTCCATTTAAATATATTTTTATTACAAATACATTATCAAAACCATTTTCAATACCAAAATACTTAAATGATTATGTGGTATGTATGATCCTTTTAAAGACATTACATCCTGTTATGGAAGCCAAATATCATATAACGCTTGTGGCATCAGAAAGGTCATTGCCACTACATACTTTAAAAAGAAACATTCCATTTTTTTCATTTAATAATAATTCTAGATAGAAAAATATTCCCATTAAATGAAATGAAAATTAAAAGGGGTATATTCACTACATAAAATTATTCCATGTAGAAATCAAAATATGACTTAATGAATGGAGATCGAGACAAAGTCCCTTACCTTAGGTCTGACTTGATTCATTCATTCTTTAATTTCCAGAATAATAAACTAAAGATAATTTATATCTCCTTCATAACATTATCAGGTTTAATATTCTTATTATATAACTTATTAACACATTATAAACATTATTTAATCATTTATGTTAAGAATGGTCGTTTTGTCGATATTTGGTAATTGTGTCCAAAATGATCTTCTTTTAATTACAAGTTGTTCATGTGGAAAAAAATACATTTTATCCAGAAATATATTCATTATTTAGATATCATATATATCATATATATCCAGTATATATATTTATTTATAATTATACATAACATTTCGAGATAAGAAAAAAATTGTAACGTTCATAGAGACGTTATGTCGTATGTACGTATGAATGCCAACTTTTATTTCTATTTCATAATTAATGGAATGAAAACAAAATGATACATAAGTATTTTATAATTATAGAAAAATATAATATTTTATATACATTACATAAGGTCATTAACACCTTACTTTATATGTTCCATGTATGGTATGAATGAATTTTATCACATTGAGGGGGCGATAGCCTGCATTTTCTCAAATGAATTTATCAGATTTACCCATTATGGAAACCATAATGGTATGATATAAATGGAATTTAAAGAATAATAGAAACAATATAAATATAATATATATCACATATAAAAATTTCACCATCGGAATGGAGACCATAAGTGGCGGTAGAGGATAATTGAACCATCATTGTTTCTTGAGGCGTTAGTTCGCCATCCAAAGAAATAATATGTTATATAACCACTAGATGGAGGTGCGTGTAAGTGAAGTTATAATACTTATCATAAAAACAATATAATATATTTAGGACATTGTTTTTGTTATGTAAACAAATAATAACAAGAGTATAGGGAGTGTAGAAGTATAACAAAAAAAAATAACTAGAGGGAAGACATTAGCATTAAAATTGGTAACTCCTTTTGGATTGAACGAAAAGGAATCCTTGAAGTGTATTCTGCCTAATGTATGATTCTAGGAGGAATATAAGAATCTGGAGAGCTTATTTGGGTAGTTTTTTGATTATCCATGGGGAATGAATGGTGTGAGTAATGGGTAGGAGGTGATGTATTTTTATAAGGGGGAGGATGGGCTCTTTAGTAATGTTTGAAAACATTTTTTCAATATAAACTGATTTTCAGTTTAAAAGGGTCGAAAACTAATTAAATTAAATCATAAGATTCCTATTGTTCTAAAAAAAATCATCCAATAATAATTATACTGGTATGGATAGTTTTTAAAATTTTAAAATCTCATCTATTTAAATATTTTATTAATATAGTAATCAATGCATCGTCACTGTGTCAAAAATAATTTTATTTACTTCCTTTATAAAAACTATAAATAAAATAACATGATGTAGGAAACAATTTTAGCTACAAATTAATATTTATAGTGAAACATGTAACTTATATAACCCCATGTAAAAATTTATTTACTAAAAGATATATGTTTATGTATTTTTTGTCTTTACTTTAAATTATTTAATATAATGTTTCATTATCACTCCTAAGTGGCTCCATGGGGTACCAAAATAGAACCAAGGATTCCCCTGTTAATACATGTATTAGAAAATAGTATTAGGACAAATTTTAGGGTTTGTTGATATTATTATAATAATATTTTTTACCCTTATTACCAGATTTAACTTTTAACCATGGTAAATAAAATATTTACTGATGTAAATATTCATGATGTCAAAAACTAATATTTACCAATTCAAATAAAATGGACCTACTAGTTCCAAATATGGAACTCATTTTTTCGAATTCAAAACACATAAGTGGCATAAATTAATTTAAAATTAATTCCCATTTTCAAAACAAAAAGCATGTTTTAAAAAAATAATAACTATCAAAATATTTATAATTGTTTATGTAAAATTTAAGAGTTGAAATACTTCAAATGACCAAAATTATATGAGATGGTAAAAATATAATCTAATTACACTTTAAAAACAATTATAATAAAAATATTACGGAATAAAAAAATTAGATTAAAAGGATATTTGGAATTAAAATTCAGTATTTTTAATATTCAAAAAAAATGAACATTATCATAAAAATACAAAAATTTAATCCAAAGTAAATTTTGATGTACCGATTCTAAATAAAAATATTATTCTATCAAATAGAACATATAAAAGTGAAAAAAACTATATTTAAAAAGGCTTCTCCATGAAAAGATAATAAATCGACCTTTAAAAGAATATTAGAGTGTTTACGCTTAAAATTCCATTCATTTTAATTTTAATCTCCCAACTTTTATTGGATAAATGGAAAAAATTTTAAAAAAACATTGATAATAATATTGTTGTTATTTATGTTCATTTCATCCAATACAACTACTATGTGTTGACTACCATTTAAAATAATAATAATATATTATTTTTTGGTATAACTCAATGTTGGGTGCGACATAATATTTTCAAGAAACCCATTGTTGTGTTTCGAGTACGCCATCGAACATAACATACCATTTAAAGTAAAATATATATTTAATTCAAAAATATTAATAGATATGAAAATTTCATATTGTTTATTTAATGAGGATGTTACATACTTCCCCCCATTTGGGAAATTGGTTCCTCACAATTTTTTCAATTAATAAATAAATGGGGGGTATTTATCCCTCATAGGAATTTCAGATTTTCACGTCGCCTCTTCAACGATATGGTTTTTCCATAAAACCATTTCTTGATGAAGTAACTTATTCCGCAGCACATTTTCCCTTCGGCCAGGATTTTGGACTGGTTGTTACTCATAAGAAATATTATCTTCCAACTGAACTACCTATGGTCTCAAAACTTGAGATGGATCTGACATATATTTTCACACCATTGAATCATGGAAAACATTGGGTAACTGGGATAAACATCGAGGTAAATCCACTCTATAAACAACTTATCTAATTTTCTCAAGGATTTCATTGGGTCCAATGAACATCAGACTCAACATTCCCTTCTTAATAAATTCATGACACATTTCCATGGAGAAACATTTAGAAAGACAAGCTCACCTACCTCAAAAGAAAGATCCTTCCATCGGTTATCGGCCTAATTTTTCTTCATACTCTAAGTTGTTCACATGTGCTTCTAAATAAACTGAACTGTTTCTGCCATCTCTTCTACTAATTATGGTCCCATCAGTTTCCTTTCACCTACTTCATCCCAAAAAGCTAGAGTTCGACATTGCTTTCCATATAATGCCTCAAATGGTGCCATCTGAATAGAAGAATGAAAACTATTATTATAAGAAAATAAAACGAATGAATGATATTTGTTCGAAATTCCATAGTAATCCATTGAGAAAGTACATAAAATACCCCCCATTGTCTGAATTGTTCATTCTGACTACTCATCGGATTAATGAAGAAAAGTTGTACTAAAATTTAATCCATTACCCAACATCTTATGAAGGCCTTTCCAAAAGATAGAAGTAGACATGGGATCATGATCAGATACAATGGAGAGGGGAACTTTATTCAATATGACTATCTATTGAACATACAACCGAGAGAGTTGATATAGAGGAAAAGTATTTAAAATGGGAAGGGAATGAGAAGATTTAGTGAATTGATCAATAATAAACCATATTTCATTATTACCATGAGACATCGTTGGTAATCCCACAATGTAATCCATGGACACATTTTCCTATTTCAACTCTGGCACCAGTAAAGGATGAATCATCCCTTTCGATAACTACCACTCTACTTTAACCAATTGATAAGAAAAACACTTCATAGTAAAGTCAGCAATATCTCTTTTTTCATTCTATCACACCAGTAATACTTCTGAATATCGCTTTACATCTTAGTACAACTGGGATGAACCTAAAACATAGATCTATGAGCTTCACATAATAACTATTTCATCAAATCTGAATCACAAGGCACACATAATATCTTCCCAAACCTCAAAACCCAATCTTTATCAATATTAAACTCATGTAACTTTACCTTATACACCAATTCTATATTTTTCTGCAACTCGTAGTCATCATTTTTCACTTGCGTAATTCTATCTCATATAGATGATTTCACTGAAACCTAAAACAAAACAGAATAATTTACTGCACCATCATCTTCTATGCCAATGTTCATCAAATCACTAATAAATGGATCTTGTTTCAAATGTAACAAGGTTAATGTAGAATTACTTTTTCGACTCAAAGCATCAAACACTTTATTTTCCTTTCCAGGATTGTAATTAATTGTACAATTATAATCCTTGATTAATTTCAACCATCTCCTCTATCTCATGTTCAATTATTTCTTAGTGAATCTATACTTCAATCTTGTGTGGTCAGTATGTATTACACATTTTACTCCATACAGATGATGCCTCCAAATTTTTAATGAAAAAAACATCAACTTATTCCTAATCATGTGTAGGGTATCTTAACACATGAGGTTTCAAATAATGTAAAGCATAAGAAATTACCTAATCATTATAAATTAGTACACAATCAGGTCATTTCATCAAAGCATCACTATAGATAACAAACCCAACATTACTGGAAGGTAGTTCCAAAATCAGAGCATTCACCAATCTTTTTTTTTCAATTCCTGTGAAAAATCAACAAATTATTTTTTCCATATTAACTTAACACATTTTCGAGTTAACATAGTCATTAGAATAGATAACCGTGAAAACATTTCTACAAACCTCTGCAAATAACCATTCATACAATGAAAACTAAGGATCTCGGTTATATTTGTGTGTCTTGGCCATTCATCAACAAATTTTTTTTAGCATGATCAATAGTTATGCCATTTTTTGAAACAATGTGACCTAGGAATGAAATTTTTTGTTACCAAAACCTATATTTTATGAATTTCCCACACATTTTATTTTCTTTTATGGTTTGAAAAACTAACCTTAAATGTCTTTCAAGCCCCTCTTTAATTTTTAAATAAAACAAAATATCATCAATGATCACAACCACAAACATATCAAGGAACTCATAGAAAATTTTATTCAAAAGATCCATGAATATTGAAGGTACATTGTTTAACCAATAAAGTATAACTATAAATTCATAATGGAATACCTAGTACAAAATATGGCCTTTAGAATTTATGCTTCCTTTACATTAAACTGACAGTACTCGAACTCAAGTCAATATTCGACCAATACTGATTTCCCTGTCGATGATCAAAGAAATCATCGATATGAGGAAAAGGATACTTGTTATTAATAGTGATGTAATTCAATGCACTATAGTCAATGAAAATTCTTACTGAACCATATTTATTTTTAACAAAAAAAAAGTGGAGCACACCATGTTGATGTGCTATGTCGAAATAAACCCTTGTATAATAACTCCTACAATTAATTATTTGACTCTAAATGTTCAATTTGAGCCATTTGTTCAGGGGATTTTGAAATTGGCTTAGCATCAGGAAATATGTTAGAAGTAAATTAGACTTCCCCATTTGGTATAATACCAGACAACTCATCAGGAAAAAATAAAGGTTCTCATTTACTACTGGAACATCATTAATCTATGGAGTTCCATTGTTTTCAACAATATGTGCAAGGTAACGCTAATTTCTATCTTTTACTTTTTTCTAGGCTTCCAGATATTTTATCAAAATTAAGGGTTCATTCTTGTACACAAACTAAAATAATTTATGAAAAGATTTTTTTTAGCTCTATAGTCAATCCTAGAATGTTAAATGGAAAGCCAATTCATACACAAAATAAAATCAACGTATACTAAAGGAAAAACAATTTGGATTTCTGATAGATTATTTCTTCACACACTGATAGGAAGGTTATTATAATTTCTTTTTTAACAAAATTTCCTCCTAGTGTTTTTACCATAAGTTCAAGATTCATATTTTGAGATGGAATTACCAATTTAATTGAAAATTTCTCAGAAATGAAAAAATGTATAGACACTGAATACAACCACACATTGGAATGATCGGGATAAACAAATAATATACCTGAAAATATTCCATTTTATGGCCCAACATCATCTAATATTGTTTCAGAGGGTTTCACCACACTATTATGCTAGTAGTTAGACTGTGTTCCCTCAGTTGAGTTCTTTATTGGATACTCATTTTTATAATGACCCATTTCATTTCACATAAAATTTTTTAATGACTATAAATCATATTTTACCTTTTTAGTACCCTGATCTTCTTCTGTGCAATTACAAGCCTTATGTACTATTTTAACACATCAGTAGCACATAACAGAATTCTAAAGGCATTCCCTAGAGGACTTTTTACCACAATTTTCATATACTATAAACTTATGATTCTTACTATCATACATTTGGAAGAGTTGATTCCTTTCATCAGCCACCTCGACCTCTTTTAATGTTCTTTGTCAAAGAACTCTTGATCATATGAAATCTACATTTCAACCTTCTCCTCACATTGAAAAAGAATTTTATAACATTTGAACTCACGAGAAGAAAAATCTATTTGATACATTGGATTCAATCCTGAGTAAAAATGATTGATTTTACTATCATGATATCATATGCTGTTTGGATAATACCTTTCCAGTCAAGTGAAATTTTCATCATATGTAGTCATTAAGTCATCTTCCTACATCAATTCCAATATATGACTTTCCTTCCAATGAGAACCACCTTGGGAAAATATTTCTCAAGAAGTTGATCTTTGAATTTATCCTAATGAAGAGCATAAATCTCCTCAGTATCCATGATATTTTTCACCATTTACCACCATTAATAGACATCACCATCAAAACATTAAAAAACTAGACTAACATTTTGATTTTCTTAACACCCCATGACATCAAAAATATTCTCCAGGGATTTTATCCACCCTTCATCTAGCACAAGGTTTGATTATTCTTTGAATGATGGGGGATGTTGCCTCATGAAATGATCTGCTACTAACTTCTTCCATTGTGGTTGATCTGGTAGATTCTATGCTTGGATACCACCACCATTTATAGTTTGATTCAATGACACCATCACTACCACAAACAGTTTAGTTCCGATTCTGACTATCTCAGGTTGTTGATTTGGAAGGTTTTCTTTCTGGTGATGTCATACCATCATAGTAGAACTATTTCCTCTATAGAAAGACATTATTAACAGAAAAATATATATGGGGAAGAAACATGGTATTCTGTAATTTCTATATCATTTAAATTTGACCATAAATTAATTTAAAAATATTTTAACTCCTAAACTTGTCTAAACTAACCTATGATACCTATAATAAAAACTCAAAATTAAACATTACATAATCTAGAATTAAATGAATAATTCACATTGAGGATCTTTTTAGGTTTATAGTTTTAGAGAATTAGACCATAACAATTACATTACATCTCAAAAATTAAAAAGTATACACTTCAAATCAGTTTCCATTTCCTCAAAAAATAAAAACTCTTGAAAAAAAGTGTCATGTATAGTTTCAAGTTTTAGACAGCATGATTTTTCCTTGATCCCATCCTAGACACTATGCATCATAATGTCCAATGAAACAAATTTTCAAAATCATTGGATGAGCATAAAAATCTCAATAAGGGTTATAAAATAATGAAAGAAAATATTAGTCCACCAAGACACATGCTTTTTAACTCACCTCATGAAGTCATAAGATTTATGAATAACAAATAGAAATCATAAAACATAAATTTTACTTTTGGAATCCATAACATACTTACGTAGTTGCCTTCACAACTACCTAGGGATTTATGTTTGGAATACCCATCATAATATATTCCATAAATCTCTTAGTAGAAACATTAATGTTTACCACCTTCACCTTACCAAATGCATTGGAGATAAATCTCAGGCTCACCCGCCATAGGTTTATCATGGAACCATGCGTATACATAAACAATTCCTATGAATCATAACATATTCATAACACATTAAAGAAACATAAATGAGAAATAACATTTCCATATTTAAATCAAAATATATCATTTAAATATATTGACATAACCCATCCATTTTCCAAACCATTTCCAAATCAAAAGTCATAAAAGTGTATATGATATTTCTTTCCTTTTTAAAACTATATGGCTTGTTTAGGAAGATAAATATCAAATGATGCTCGGAGTAGAAGAAAGGTCATTGTCACTACGTACGTTAAAATGAAGCATTACCTTTTTTTCAAATAGTAAAAATGATGCATTCAAAAAGAATCCATTTGAATGAAATGAATATTCAAAGGGGTTTATACACTATATAAAATAAACTCATGTAGAAATCAAAATTTACCTCAATGAAAAGAGATTGTAACGAAGTCCCTTACCTGGTTTCTGACTTGACTCGTTCGTTCTTTAATCTCCTGAATAATATGAAAATTATTATTTCTACCTTTTCCAAAACCATTTTCCTGTTTAGTATTCATTTTATATGACATATTAACTTTTTGTGAACATTATTTAATCATTTATGTTAATAACGGTCATTTTGTCGATATTTGGTAACTGAGCTAAAAATGAAATTCTTAAAATTTAAAGTTGTTCATGTTATCAACGGTCCATTATCTGCAGAATGATATTCACAATTTACATATCATATATATCCTATATATCCAGTATATATATGTATCTATCATAGTACATAACGTTTGGAGATAAGAAATGAAATGCACCATTCATGGAGACGGTAAGTCATACATATGTATAAACACTACTTTCATTTTTATTTCACATTTAGTGTAATGAAAACATAATGATACATAAGTATATTTTAATTCCCATATAATATCGTATTTTATATATGTTACATAAGTTCATTTACACCATACATTATACATTCCATGTATGGTATGAACGAGTCATATAACTTTGAGGACGGTTGTCCACACTTCCTCAAGTTAAATTATCGCATTTACCCATTATGGAAACCATAAAAGTATGATATAAATTAAAAATACAAAAAAAATAGAAACAATATAAATATAATATATATCACATATAAATACAGTTCCATCTGAATGACCACCATAATAGGTTGAAGGAGAAAATTGAATAATCATCATTTTTTAGGCCTTAGTACGTCGTCCACAGAAACAGTATGTTCTATAATCATTAGATGGAGGTCTGTGTAAATGTATATTGAATACATATCATAATAAAGTCCCAGGAAATTGAGGATACTATTTTTTTATGTAAAAAATGCATAAAAATATCATAGGGGGTGGATAAGTAGAATAAAATAATAGAACTTCATTGAAGACATTACCTTTAAATCAGGTAACTCCCTTTGATATAAACCAAGAGGCTTCTTGAAGTGCCTTATGCATAAGGTAAATAATCTAGAAGGAAGATTGGGATCTTGAGTTTGTATTTGTTTAGAGGTTGGATGAGACATGAGTCTTGAGAGCTGCGAGTAATGGATTATAGGTGATGGCTTTTTTAGGAGGGGCGCTTTACGAATGTTGGAAAACATTATTTTATTATAAACGGATTTTCAGTTTTAAATGTCCAAAACTCATTAAATTATAACATAACATGCCTATAATTCTAAATAAAATCATCCAATAATAATTGGACAGATTTTGGATAGTTTTTTTAAAAAAATTTAATCTCATTTATTTAAATCATTTATTAATAAGTTATTCACTCCATCATCATTTTTTCATAAATAATTTTATTTATATGATGTCTATAAATTATAAATAATATAAAATGATGTATAAAATATTTTTTGATTTAAAATTAATATATATATTCGAAGATATAATTTATATAACTTCATGTAAAAATTTATTTACTAAAATATATATGTTTGTGTAATTTTTGTCTGTACATTATATTAATTAATATAAAGTGTCATTATCACTCTTATGTGGCTCTTTGGGGTCCAAAAATCGACCCAAGGATGTCCATGGTCGGAAATGAATCCTACAATAGAATTAAGACAAGTGTGAGTGTAATTTAATATTATTATAATTATATTTTTTTCCCTTATCTACCAGATTTACCATTTAACCATGGTAAATAAAATATTTACTGAAGTAAATATTCATATTTTCGAGAAATAAAATTTACCTATTCAAAAAATTTGGACCTTCTATTTCCAAATATGGAATCCATTTTTCCAAATTCAAAATAGAGAAGTTGAATAAATAAATTTAAAATTAATTTCCATTTTCAAAACAAAAAACTTATTTTTAAGAAATAATAACTATCAAAAGATTTACCTTTGTTTAGGTCCAATTTAGGAGTGAAATTACATACAATGACCTAAATTGGATGAAATGATAAAAATATAATCTAATTACACTTTAAAAAAATTAAAAGAACAATATAACAATATAAATTAATTATATTAAAACACAGTTTTCAATTAAAAATGTTTAATTTTCACTTCTCATAAAAAATAAACATTATCAGAAAAATACCAAAATTTTATCCAAATTAAATATTAATGACCCAATTATAAATAATAATATTAATTTTTAAAATAGAACAAATAAAAGTGACAAAAATGATATATGAAAAGGGTTCACCCTCAAAAGGCAGTAAATCGACATTTTAATGAATATTAGAGTGTTTGTGCTTAAAATTGGATTTATTGACATTTTATGTTTCTAAATATTATTGGATAAATGTAAAAACATTTAACAAAAATGTATAATCATATTTTAGATAGATATATTTATTCCTACTAAAACAACGACTATGCATTTACTACCATTTAAAATAATAATAATAATATATTATTTTTCAGTATAACTCAATGTTGGGTGAAACTTAAGATTTCAAAGAAACCTATTATTACATTTAGAGTACGCCATGGAACATAAAATCCTTATTAATGTAAAATTAATATTTAATTCCAAAATATTAATTAATATGAAAATGTCATATTTATTATTTACATGGGATGTTACAAACATAATGGTAAAAGTAGAATCTATTTTCCATCAATTGAATTCTACTAATAAATATAATAGGACATACTTAAGAGATTATTAAATGAATGTGATTTATGACCCCTAATTAAAATTTCACTAAGTGGTTCCTACTATAATGATGTATCTGGAAGAGTACAAAAATTAAAAAACATTGATAATAAAGATTGATGATGATGATTTGGAAAAAATATTCTTGAGATATAAACTTCATGACTAGAATATATTCAAGAATAATTAATGATTCTGAAGGACATATGTGTATGTGATGTGAAATAGACTTTTGAATAGTCTTAATAAAATAAAGTAGAATAGAAGACCATGTAATTGTATCTCACAATTATACAATTATATATATTTTTATTATAATAGGGGTTCATGGATAGACTATACCATTAGAAAAATAGTGTGTCTAACCATGCAGAAATAATATTATCAATATTTTTTTAATTCATAATATAAATAATTATGGAAATTTTTATCTCCAACCATAAAACCATGAATTTGTATCAAAAATTCATAATTTGAAATCCAGTTATCCATAATAGTTTTTAAAATAAAAGATAAAATACTTCCTAAAAGGGAGAATGTTGGAGCCACAATTATATATTACATGTGATTATAATATTAATTAATTATTATTAAAAGACCTATATGATTCTTAAATGAATGAAATATGAATTAATGAAACAGTACACACTCTCAATAAAATGATAAAAAATTTCTAAACCAAATCAGAAAGTTCGTTAATCAATAAGATCTAGTATCACTGAACATATTCTGATGGTCATTGATGTCCATTTAAAAACAATAAGCATCCATGATTAGTTCATATGTATTACTATTCATCAAATATCTTATTCTATTGTATCAATCAATATTTTTAATTATTCACCCCGTATATATTTATTCTGTGGTACAGTATTAATATTTATTAATTACTAGGTTCCATATACTTATCATCTCTTCAATAAATTCACTGTTAATTATTTTATTTTACTAATAAAATTAATAACTGATCCATAACTTCAATAATTTTGAATCGTCAAATTTATTATATATTTATCTAACATGATATGGTCATACCTTTACCATTACATAGTTCTACCAATATATTATAACATGTTCATAGAAGTCATTAGATATAAATCAAGATTCAAAATTTATCAAACAATATCAATATTACAATTATTCATATAATTATCATTTATAGTGTGCTATTAAATAAACCATGTCATGCTTTTGTTCACTTAATCATATCAATATAATAAGAAAATAATTCCCAATGTTACTCTAAACCAATATAATTTTGATTTTATTTCAAATGGTTTATATTAATTAAATGTTAAATTCCATATAAAATAGTTATAATATACCATGAATAGATAGGTTCAGAATCATTGAATTTTTTACATAGTTTCCTTATTTTAAAATGATTTTGGAAAAGAAAACATAATAAAATGGGATAAATAAGAAAAAGGGATATCTTGATTTGATCAACAAAGGATAAATAAACACATCATAATATTTGAGTTCATAAGAATAAAAAAATATAATCCATTGTGAAATATCATATCAAAATGAGTGGTAATCCTCACATATAAGTGATAGTCAATGTAAATTGCCTATGAACATAAATCTATTATGATAATCAAGAAATACTAATAATCATAACTTGTTTTAAAAACATGTGTAAAAATGAAGAATCAATTGGAATTTGATCAGAAAACATTACTTAAATGTGGTAAAAACATCAACCTAAGAAAAAATTAAAGTTACGAGTCACACACCTTCCCAAATTTGTTCAAGGAATCTTAATAGTACCTAAGTATGCATCACCTTTGTGAGTAAAACAATTTCACTAATGACTATGTGAAAAAAAATTACCATTGATATGTATATCTATAAATTACTAGATTTAAAAAATTCATGTGAGGAGGATATATGACCCCATATTTCATTGTCTATACATTTAAATTCCACATTAAAATAATTCAATATTCAAAAAAAATAATGAATATATTGAAAAAAGGTTTGATTTATAAAGCATTTAAATAAAATCATTCACATTTCACAAAGAACCAAAAAATGGTTTTAAAAAGTCTCTCAAAAGAATATAATTTACTTTTTATATCATAAATAAAAATTAATTTCAATAAATGTACAAATAGTATTACATCATGAACTAAATTTATTTTCGTCGAAATCACGAGGAATAAAAACTACTAGTATAATTGATGAAAAATGGATGTTGATTCTTGAATGATAACTTCATAAGAGATTGATTATATTTATGATATTGAAAAATGAATAGCAAATCACAATTTTTGTTAAAATCATTTTTTAATAATTAATGTAAAATTATTATCCATTAGTCTATTTTAAAAAAAAATTAATTTTTTTCATAAATAAATGTGAAAATAAAACACTTAATGAAAGAGTATTTGAATTAAATATAAAATTTCCCAATATTTATAGTATATGGCATCCTTTAAAATGAAAAATCAATGAATAATGTAAATACAATGGATGTAAATTAATGAAGAATACTTATTACATAATGTTATATGTTCGAGTTACCTAAACATACAAAAATACTATTATTTTCCATATAATTTGATTTAACCATTGGTATAAAAACAAAACAATATTAATTAACATTATCAAAAACGTATTCACGAAGATAACCTTTTATAAAAATAATTTTTAAATATTCTCTAAATGAATATTTATTAGTTCATATCAATTTTCAATTTTATGTGTGAGTAATTTTTATTATTTTAGAATATTTTCATAATGGATGTGTTGTAATTCATTCTCCATCCAAAGTAAAACATTAAAATATAATAAAATGTTCCAAAAATAATTTTTTTTATAATTTTTAAATTTTATAATTTTAATCTATTGGATATTTTTTATGATTCTTACTAATAAAATCATTGATGAGCATGTTTGGGTGATTTTAAAAGAACAGTTGTTGGTAACATAATTAATTTGTTTACTACAACCATTATCATTATGGAACCAAAATAAAATAAAAATTTAATTATTTAAAACATAAATTAACATTATATGATTTTTCATAGTCTTACATTATATAATTTTTACCATTGTTCACGTTGCTGGTTAGACTAGTCTAACTAAGACATACAATATTTTTTGGATGAATTTGATTATAAGAGTAGATTCTTTTGGAATAATATAATATTAAAAAAATACTAATTTTATTTTTAAAATAATTTTATGATTTTAAATCACATTTGTATAGTTAATAATAAATTATAAATATAATAGATGATACAGATGATTGTTACTTCATGTAGGTGGTAGTCGACACAATGCAATCTTAACATTTCCATTTCTATGAGAAGGATACGGAATGATGGTAGATAGTAAATTGATTCTTACAATTATTTAATATATTCCAAATTTAAACTTCATTTTTAACTATATAACCATTTAAAAGTTTCATTCGTAAAAATAATTAAATTGTTACATAATGGAGACAGTACTCCACCTAACTTACAAAATATTGTTTTGTTTTCATACTATAAAATAGAAAAGTATTTTAAAAGTTATTTTTGTAGCATAATGACATTATTTATTGTTAAATAATTATTTAGTTATATAAGAATTTTCTATTATATTAAGTTTGTAGAAAAACATGAGTAGAAATTTAGTAATAGAATGTACCCATGTTGTGAAATTAGGCTTATACAATGACGAATCTGTTGAAATGGAGATCTAATTTAAATCTCTTATGTCTATCGGATCATTTAAAATGAATAGTTTTATAAAGTAAAGGGAATTAGTATCGCCCTATGTGGAAACATAATTCATCGAGTGGTTTTTAAGGGGTGGGGAGATGCCCATTTTATATGTGGCGAGAGACTAATTTTTGTAATTACAACCACATAATATAAAAGAGGACAAGTTACACAAGTCAAATGGATCCAAAAAATGGGAAATAATGTAATTGAGGATGAGATAAGTTCAATATCCACTCAACCACTCAATTGAAATCATTTTTTTCATATTTTTTGATCCCTTTTCCACTTGACCTATAACATTTAAACTTATATATTTTAATTTGGTCACTAGTTTTTACCAATGAAATTAAAATTTAATACTAAAATTAAAATTAATATAGTTATATAAAAATAACATAATAATTTAAAATTTTTAAATAATTTTATCATTTAATCATTATAAGTGGAACAAAAATTTATTTTTGAATTACCACCTAAAAACCCATTTTTTAAATGTGTATTTTTATGATTAATAATTTATGTGTTGTAAAATATTATCAGTTAATTTTCTTTTCATGATAATAATTTTTTTATCTAAAAAAAATTATTTTTATTTAAAATAATTTGAAAACATAATTTTACCAATATAATATTTTATTTAAAAACCCAAATTTTTTTTATTTTAAAATAATATATAATTTGATAAACATAGTTTAATTGAGTTAATTATAATACATATGAATATATATTTTACACAATTAATAATAATTTTATGATGATGTTTTTTGTTAATTTTTTAATGTATACATTATTTTTGGCATAGTTATAAACACAATGATTTTAGTAAAAATTTAATACTTCACTATTCAACTAACATAATTCTTTCTAAAAAATTTAATTATTTAAAACTATCCTATTATTAACATTAGTAAAAAATGAAATTTATTTTTTTAATATAGATTATATAATTTATAAATTTAATTTTTTTTATGATACAAAAATAAAACAATTTAATTATTAAAAATCAGTATTTTTCTTTTGGAGAAAAAATGATAAATATGTCAAATAATTATGATAAATACTCTATTACCTCAATAGATACATGTTAATATAATAATAATTTATAGAAACATATCCCGTCAACAAATCCACATAATATATGAGAATAATGTAGGATATGGTGGTAGTTATTGGTGGTGGAATTAAAAACATTTATATTGACGAAATAAATAGAAGCCAAAATTTTTCTCTCTTAATATTTGACTCGTACTATAGATTTTTAGTTCATATTTAGATTGACATATTAAAAATAATAATAAATATTACTCATTCTGAGGCTTAAATAAATGAGCTTTATAAGGAATAATTCCATTATTTGATGCTATTTTATATCTTCATAGTTCTTTTAATGTAGAATTTTTTTTATACACCTAATTTAATGCCTGCATTATAAGGGTAAGAAAATTAACATAACTAGGTTTTTTAATTGTATCATGTAGTATAATATATTAACATAATAATTATATATGGAAAGTATATATTGAAATATTAGGTTTTTACATTCACCCCTTACAAAAATTATGCCCTCATCATTTAAATTTTTAATCACTTAATTTTTTTTTGGCTACTATGACATGAGATTTATTTCCAAATAAGGATTAATACTCACTTTAAATGGATTGAATAGTGCAATATTATATTTTTTAATAAGAGTAATATAACTATTGTATGTTGTTTTCATTAATAATTTACATTAAATAAAACATATACTAGTAGTGTTATTTTATAGGCTGTTTATAATGATTCGTGAATTAAAAGGCGATAAAGGGTGGAATTTTTTAATGATGTTATTTATCCTTATCAAATTGTACAATAAACTCTTATTATCACTTCAAATTTTATTATATTATTGAAAATATGATTTTATAAGAAACAAATTCCAATAAACAACTATTATAGTAGAGATACAAACATGGGATACTGTAATAGTAAAATATAATTTTTTTATTAAACAATCAGCATATTGACATAAAGGTAGAGCATATATTTCATTATAAAACATATTATATATATGTGTTTTGGTTTAATAATATAAATTTTAAACAATGATTGTTCTTGATTTAATGGATAGTGTTCATCAGGATACGTTGTCTTTAAAACTCACTTCTATGGTTTTGGAGCAATTATAATTTCCTTATATAGGAATTTATTAGTGTCTATAAACCATGTTTTAGATTATACTATAGAATCAGCATAAATTATTTAGATTCCCCTTATTTATGATAGGGAACTGTCTATGATACATTAGGATGAATATTCATTCTTTTATCTATATCCACTAATTTCACAAATTTTACTCAAAAAAGTAGATACATTAATAAATCCTTTTCTATACATAAAACTTCTCGTAGTTACTTTATGTTATTCCCAATCGTGATTCGTACTATATTATTAACATGATTAAATTTTAACATTTGTTTCATTTTCATATTCATAGATCAAAAATTCTTTTTACTATATCCAGCACTTCTTAATTTTGTTTGGAAGCTCAAATGAGTTCACATTATAAATCATGATTCATGATCCGTGGTTCAACACAATCATAGTGTTTTTAGTATAGATATTATCTGTTTAAGATGATCAATGAGATAAAAACTATATTAATGAAAAATATATTTTTAACATGGTTAATTCAAAATATGGCCATTAATAATACCAAAAGTGGTTAATGCATGTGATGAATAATTAACATCATAAATGAATTTCCATAAATAATATCATTACAAAATCTATAAATGTATTACTCTTTAAAACCCTCAAATTATCTATTTTATCAACTGAAATCACTCTAGATTTAATATAGGTTTATATATATTTTTCATAGTCATACAATATACAATAATTCGGTAACATAATAAATAGTTATTTATTTTTTAAAAGATAATGTGATTAACCAAATCATATCACCCCCATGAGTTTCATAGTATGTCCAAATATTGGATTATTTATCCTGATCCATGTTACGTATTAGATAATAAAATGTATTCCATGTTCAAGGTTACCACTCTAAGGTACATCTATGCTAAAGCCTTCATCTATTAATATTATCTTGATAGCGATATTACTTCCTGTTAACCACATTATCTATTCTTCATTAAAAAATTTAGATGATATCAAATAATTAGGCATATAGATTAGAAATTGATTTTAAAAAGGATTGGGTAGTTAGATAGAGAGGTGGGTGAATTAGGTGTGACTTGTTTTACTAAATTCATTTTGTTTCTAAAACCCCTTCTATCCTCGATCACCTATTAGGATGAGCATATCCAATATGTATGGTAGAATATAAATGAAAGAAAACAAATGGTATTTTAAAAAATTGTGGTTTTACGACCTATAAATTTTCCAAAATTGTTAATTAACCTTGGTTATAGATTTTCCACAATATGTATATGGTTTCAACCATTTAATGTCCCATTTCCTTCAACACTGAGTCCCAAAGTGTTATACTCTTGATTCCCATAAGAGTATAAATGTTCCCACCAATACTACTAACTCCTAAGTCCCATAGTTGGATCTTTATATTGTATCCCATATTGATACCAGCATCCCATCGTCTTGTTCCATAGTCCCACTAGTTAGTTTCACTACATGTGAACCCCACTAAAGACATCTCAATATTGAGCCAAAAAATATAACAACCCTTATATTTATTACACAAATAAACATGATTTATTACATAATCATTATTTGAATACAACATTGGGGATGGAGAGCTCTAGTGACTTGTGAAATAAAGAACACTACATTACAACATAGAACATAAAACACCACAACATTATTGAAAACTTTTTTAATATGACCACAACATTCCTTCATACTTAACAATGCATGGGATAACATGGCGACATGCATAAGAAAAGGGTGAGATGTAAACCCCAATAAGGGAGTAAACAGATAATAACATGATGAATATAGTACATGTTAGAAAATAACCATATCAATGTATAAAAAGATTAATATGAACATCAAGGCATGATATACCATGATTATCATAACATGTAACTACGACAACATCATTTAACAAGATAATAGCATGATCTATGGATAATTGCACATGGAATAAGAGTAAACCCTAATTGTATGTGAAATAACATGATTAAAGACTCATTTAACCTGATGTATCATGATAATAATATTTACCCAATGAATTGGAGGGCTATCATGGAACATCGTTCATAATCACTTCATTTCTTGAATAAGTGTGCCACACGGACCATACAACATCGAATCATTCAACATAATGATTTGTTTAAAGATAAAAGAATGTGGAATATATACATGATACTATATAATCTATAAAACATGTGAGTATATGTGAATACCCTAGATAGTGAGATGTGCATGGTATTCACTACACATTGACTTTGGCTTTGAAAATCGTCGTTCAATTTCCACCGCATAACGGCGGGACATAAGTATTGACAAAAATGTTTGATGATATAGAATGTGGTATATCATAATATTTTCATTAAATGGACAGTATATGGGTCATATATAGACATTTCTCAACATATGTAATGGAATTACGATTCAAAATAAAAAATAATATCATGAATGAAAATGAAGAGAGAGAAATCCCTTATGAAATTCTGATATGGTAACAGGAATACATGGAAGGAATTAAGGAGAGTGAAAAGGGGTTAATAATCATTAAAACATAATGTGGGTAGTATAGGGGAGGTGATATATCATACATAAATTTTTTAATTTAATATAAAATGGCATAACACCATATGAAAACTTTGACATAAATAAATAAGGAAGAAATCCCTTACATGGAATTGTGACACAAAGGCTTGGGAGAGGCATGATAGAGGCTTCTAGGGTGATTGTGGAGTTTTAGGAGGATTATAGGGAGAGGAGTGACGAGTTTGGTCAATCACCAAATGTTTTTTTTGATGAGTAATGGATGATTCAGTTGGTTTATATAGGAAATGAGAGGTAATTCATTATTATTTAGGTTTTTGACACTACACAATAAACTAATAAAAACAAAACCTTGGTTTTTCCCATAGATCTTTCAAAAGTGGAGTATAAAACAATTTTTTATATTTTTGTGGAGGATAATAATAAAATATTACGCTTGCTTATGTTGAGGTGAGTCACACTCTCAAAGAAATCACATAAAAATGTCAAAATGTTTGTATGTCGTTGAGGGTCCACTAAGCATTTTTCAATTAATAAAAAAAATATATAATCACATCATTTTAAATATAAATAATATATTGGATAAATATAGCATTTATTTTATTTCATTACTTCACTATTGGGTCATTATGATGTCATAAAACACATAAAATACTTTAATGTTACATTATTTTCAACCAAAAATATGAACAACGAATTTTTTAAAAAAAATTCACTAATAGATAATTTCGACATCCTAAATCCAAAAATAATATAAATTTTATCTAAATAATTTTTTAAATATGTTTATTTTTACTTTTAAAATAAAAATCGATAATTATCAATAATGTAGCAGTTTTTGACAAAAACAACATTCAAACCTCAATAAAAATTACATTTGTATTTGTTACACCCATGATTAATCGTTTTCTTTGGTTATGACAGGGCTCAGGTTTTTTGGTGAGACGTGGTTACATGTTTGAGTTTTTGGAGAAAAGTGCATGAATGCTACATATGCGCGTTTGGTGATGTCCGTGCTTGAGAAAAGCACGGCCGAGGGGTCGTGCATTGACACCCTATTCACTGTGCTACCCACCCTGTATGCGGGAAAAGCTAATTGTTTCATGAATAATAAATTTGGGGGTTCAAAACATTTATATATATATTTATACTTTATTTAGAAGAAATAACTCCCAAATTAATAATATTATTTATAACTAAAATAATTATTTTATGAAGAATATATTTTTCATATAGTTATTATTAATATTATTATTATTAAAGAAATTTTTATTCTTGATTATAAAATTATTGTTTTATCATTAAATTATTATAATTTTTATATTTTAATATGGTTATTATTATTATTATTATTATTAGTTTATTTTAGGATTTTTAATTAAAAAAAATTATATAGAAACCCTATTTTGGGGCACCTTCCTTCCCCCAGGTCTGCTGCACGAAATCACCCCTCTCTCGACCCGGCCTACGCTTTGCGCTGCGGAGCCCCCCCCCCCCCATGGCAGCCCTCTCATCATCGTCGCAACCCAGCGGCCGATGTCCTCCCCCTCGTTGGTGCAACACCTTCTGGCCAGCGCATCTTCATCTTTTCACACCTCCCCCTTATACAGCTCGCCCCCTTCTCCCCGCATCTCCCCGCATAACTGAACCATCTTCTCCCTTACATATTCATCTCCATCATCTTCATCACATCCACATCCTTTTGCTTCGGCACACACTTCACAGCCGTGGCTCCCACTTTTGGGCATCCCCTGTTGAACGCCACTGTCCCCTCGCCTACGCGACCTGGACGACCACACCCTCCTTTTGCGATTCGCATGACCACATCTACCCCTAGCTGGTGCGACTTCCTCTAGTGACGTCCTTCCCCCTTACAGGCTTCCTCCATCTGGAGACAGCCCCCTCGTCTCCAGTGGTCTTCCTCTCTCCTTTGGTGGGGTTATTATTATTATTTTTATCCCAATTTTAGATAGTAGAGTTTATTATTTAGGAGTTAATCTTGTTTTATTCGGTTCAATTTTAATTGCTTCTGGTGTTTTTTTCTTCCCGCATGTGCAGTTGCGGTTCGATAAGGTTTCGCACCATTTTCGGGTGGTCCGCCAACGTCCAAGGTAGGTGTTTCCACTTATAACTTTTGTTTGATGATTTATTTTGTGAGTATAATTATTTTAGCATGTTTAATTATTAGTTTTCATTATACAAATCTGGTTTTTTATATTTAATATACATTTGATTTGTTAGTAGCATTATTATGCGTTATACGTGCAATTTTTTTTGAAAAACATTGTTGAGATTTATATTAGTGTTTTATAAATAGTGCAGAGAGTTTGTCTGAATGTGCAAAGGCAAAATTTTGTGTTTTTGGATGTTTTTCAAATGTAAAATCATATTGTGGCACTTAAGATTATTTTATCAGATGTGCAGTTGGTTTATTAAATTTTATATAGGATGTGAATCATGTTTTAGTATGGATTTTGGGTACGGTTGGTTTTAAAGGAGGACCTTGGGTGCGTTTTGGTGTAAAAGCCTTGTGGAACTTTTTGAATTTGTTTTATAAATTATTTTAATGGTTTATTAATATGTGTATGAAATGATAAACATGTTTGGGGTATGTTTTTGTGTGAGTAGGTTTACAAATATGATTTTAGTGTTTTGGTATAACCCCTGTGGTATTTCATGGAATTGTTTTATAAAATTTTAAATCATTTACTAAATAACATGGATGCTGTGAATTTGGTTTTGAAAACGTGTTTAGGTGCACACAATTTTAAATGTTAATTTCATCATGGAATGCACTTTTATCTGTTTTTTCACTCTAGTGTTTCCTTGAAGTTTACCTATGGATCTTCAAAATAATTTGTGAGTTATTTTGGCATTGTGTGGTTTTTGTAAATACATTGTGGTTTTTAATGGGGTTTACTAAAATGCGTTAAAGGTGTGAGTTGTGTTTTGAATGCATGTCGAGGTCATGCTCGCGCTGTTTGATTATTTGAATTGATTGAAGTTAGCTTTTATGTACCTTTGTTGTTGTGAGTTTATTGCAGCGCATTCGCAGGGTAATGCCACGTTACTGAAATCATAATCTTGTGCGTGCTTGTGCGCCTGTGGGAGGTGTGCCGTGTTTTCATGTTTGATCTGCGAGTTGAGGAATGTCCCCCAATACAATCACCTTTAAATATAGAATTTATTAATTTCTTGATGTTTTATTAATTTTAATGAATGGTAAATAATATAAGAAAATTAATTTTTAAATGATTATTTGGTGTGAAAAGAGCCGTTTTTTTATACAGAACACTTGAAACATTTTCATATCGAGCGGAAACCCAGTATTAAAAGAATTCATGTTCTTCCTTTAAACGTAATTCATAAATTTTAAAATGTACTTCTAGTTTTAAATATAAATGATTTCTTCTGAACAAGTGTTTTGGGTTTTCTCATGAAATGATGTTTTTGAATTAAAATTTGTGAAGGCCCATTTAGCACTTTAATAAAATATTTTTCTTTTGGAAAACTCATTCAGGGATGATCTTTGGTGTTCATTGATTGTATGAAATGTATGTGATGTTTGTGCATCGTGACGGATTGATTTACATTGTGGACGCACCCCTTTTTATTGCTCGTGTTGACATGGGAACCTGTCATAGTGAGTGAATCTTATGAGAACGATTGATGCACTTGTTTAGATTAGGCACTGGCTTGTGGCCCCATAGGATGGGATAACATTGTTATTGCTGCTATGGAGATTGTGCCCCTCGGATAGGCCATGTAGGGCTATGCCGAGAATTAGGGTGTTATGATGTTATCGAGTTAGGGCATGCCTTCAGGATGAGTCACATGTATAGTAAATTCTAGATTGTTCACGATCTCCAAGGTTCAACCCATGTTTTCTTTAGTGTTTATTTGTTTGTGGAAATTGATTGAGAGGTCTAGTTCGGTTGCTAGCCCCTCTGTGCCACCTTTCCCAATTCCCTTATTGTTGTTTGTGCGTTTTGTGTGGTTTTCCCTTTGACTAATAGTTAAAATTTTGATTTCTAAATTGTTCGAAAAAATGTTTTAAAAAGCAATGCACATGTTCCTTTCAAACACCAAACATGTTTTTATATTAAAAAGGCAAATGGACAGTTACTAGTTTTAGATATAAAAGTGTGAGTGGAAACTATCATTTTATATAATTTAGTTTAAACCTCGAATTAGTGAATTTTAAATTTAATGGTATGGGCATTGGGAATCGAATTAATCGGGCCTACATTCTGAGTTTTAATACTCATGGCTATAGAGCTTTCTTATTTTTAGTTTCTATTGTAGGTTTGACTAGAGCTTGCTCACTGCAGGAGAGAGTTGGTTGTGGTTGGGTAAACTACTCTCAGAGTCATGAGGAATTTTGGTCGTTGTCAGGTTAGTTTGTTTGTGTTGATTGTTCATTCTTTTTTGTGTTGTTTGATCACATCGTGTTGTTCTATTTTCTTTCCACTTATTTATTCATTTTTATTGGGCTAAATCATTCCCATGTTGTACTCTGTTGATTCCTTGGTGATTGTCACCAGCCCGGGAGGTTCGAGAACGCCTCTCGGGCCATGTTGCGGACCGGCTCGGGTGACCGGTTTAGGGTAGACCTCGGTTGGTTCGTGAGAAAATGGTATCAGAGATAGGTTATCTCTTTAGAGGACCAATATTTTAGATTTCCCATCATTATTTGGGTTATTTTGGTAGAAGAATTAAAATTGTCGGGGCTCGAGGTGAATATACTAGAAGGACGTCATGAACCCTTGCTCGTTCTGAACCTCTGGTTACCCTGGGTTGTTCGGTTTGTCGGTGTCATTTGGTTGTTTTTTTTATCTTGGTGTTGGGAAATAAAAAAGGAGTTGGTAAGTAGTCTATGTATGCTCACTGGGGCTGGAAGACCATATAGATCTAGAGACATTTCCCTAGAATGCTCTCTGTGACGATTGCATGAGTGACATATGGCCGCCAAACTTGTGTCCAAGAAACCCACCGACACCTGTTTCCCCTTGTGAATTATTTATATATTTCCTATTTTTGAAAATTGTATTGTAATGTTTTGTTTTGGAATTTTAAAGAGTTGAATATTAATGATCTTTTTTTGATCATGTTGTTTGTTTCTTTGTTTCTTATTTCCTGACCCAGGAAGATCCTATGGGTTCCCACGGTGAAACTTCAGGTGGTGCACCATTGAAAAATGCTCCATATGATCAACCTATAGACTATGTTCTAGAATTCTGGAAGTTGAGTCCTCCACTATTTTATGGTCAATTGAATCCTCTTGAAGCAGAGGAAGGGTTCCAGAAGATCAAGAGGTAGTTCAGTTTCATTGGGTTTCCCGAGTCATTAAAGGTGAAGCTGGCTACCTTTATTCTTGAAGGCCCAACCTATAAAGTGTGGAAGTATATGTCTCGGATCAAGCCACAGGAAGATCTAACATGGGAGTTTTTCAAGTCATCATTCATCCAACAACAATTCTCCGAGTTGACGAAGCTAAAGAATAGGATGGAGTTATGTTGTCTTCAGCAAGTCATTGAATCGTTACTAGATTTCTATCGACGTTTCATAGACCTAGTTCTGTATGATCGGTTGTTTGTTGAGAATGATCACAGGAAGGCACACCAATTTGAGACTGGACTACGACCTGAATTGCGGTTGAATGTGGCAGAGATCAACATAATCTCCTTCTCGGATGTTGTGGGGAAATCCTTTTTGGCTGAAGGTGGGTTAGTAGGAGGACATGAGGTGGTGAATCGTCCATCTTTGGGTTGCAGTGCTAAGGATAGAGAGAGGAAGAATGAGAAGTTCCATGATGCAGGTGGGTCTACTAGAGGAACTAAGAGGCCTTCAGATTTTCAATCAACACCTTCAGAGCGTAACATCATCATATATCACCAGTGTGGTAGGTAGGGTCACAAGAGGCCTATGTGACTGAGTGCTCCGAGACCTTTCCACACCTATGGACGTCTGGGTCACTTGCAGCGATACTGTCGAGGTGTTTCCGAGAAGCACGTTGAAGCCAGACCTGGCTCGTTGAAGTTCACCTTGGCTTGTTAGTAGGGGTAGGGTGATGTTTCAGGATCGGATTTAGGGTTTATCCTTTTAGTTTTTCTTGGATGTAGTAGCTGTCACCCTTAGTGTTTTTTGGTATTTCTTTTCCTTCAGTTGTTAGAGTATTTTTGGTTGAACCAATTTGAAATTTCTTTTTAAAATGGAAGCATGTTTGGTGAAATTACAGTTTCTGTGTTATTTTTGGGAATTTTTGAAGCCCGAAGGCGAGGAATGAGATGCTTCAATCGTCGGTGCTCCATCGATAGGCTTCAAAGTGAAGCTAGTGCGTAGTCAGGAGAACCCCAACGGTGAAGAAGGGACTTGGTTTAATCCCTGTCTTTAGTGCGTCATGGTTCATATTATTCTGAGGGTGTGATGTTTTCATTATAGCGATGCTGGTAGTTTGGATACTCTATTGTTTGGTCCCTACCCTTCCCTCACCTCCCACTATGATGTGGTTTTTGATTCGTGAGGAAGTCTCTGAGTTTGATTAATCTCAACAGTCCTTATGGTGGGGAGTCCGTTCGGACCTCCCACGTCAATATCCGAGTTCCGTTTCAGATTTTGGTTTGGTGGTGGGTGGTCTTGTGTGGAACCACCTAATTCTATATTTCCCATTTTTAATAAAGTGTTTGGGTGTGAGTGTTTCAGTGTTAGATGGAAGTAAGGTTTTAAGAGGTACTCGTTGGACGTTGTTTTAACTTGTTTGTTGGTTTCAAGAGGGTCGTTGTGTTGTACATGGTGTTGTTCTAGATATTGTGTTTTAAGATTGAATTGAGGATGGAGGAAATGGTTGAGTTCCGTTTAGTGGTGTTTAAGGTAAGTGTGTGTTGGTCCTAGTTTTAACGTTGTGAGAGTTATATGTCCTTTGATGCGATCAACTGGAGGAGATTACACTTTTGGGGGCGGGTGGCACATAGCGTGGAGTTCATTTCTGTCACATGAGTTCTTGTTCATCTCTCTCTTTTTGGGGGTTAAAAATATTTATATATATATTTAAACATTATTTAGAAGAAATAACACCTGAATTAATACTATTATTTGTTATTAAAATAATTATTTTATGATGATTATATTTTTAATATAGTTGTTATTAATATTTTTTTTATCAAAGAACATGTTATTCTTGATTATGAAAATATTTTTTTTATCATTATATTTTTTTCATTTTTATATTTTAATATGGTTATCATTATTATTATTAGTTTATTTTAGGATCTTTAATAAAAAATGATAGAAACCCTATTTCAGCACACCTCTCTTCCCCCCAGGTCTGTTGCGTGATATCGCCCCTCTCTTGACCTGGCCTACGCATAGCGCTGCGGAGCCCCCCCCCCCCATGGTAGCCCTCTCCTCGTCATCACAACCCAGCGGCCGACGTCCTCCCCCTCGTTGGTGCAACACCTTCTGTCCAATGCATCTCCATCTTTGCACACCTCCCCTTTATATAGCTTGCCCCATTCTCCCTGCAGCTCCCTGCACGACCGAACCCTCTTCTCCCCTACATCTCCGTCTCCGACATCTTCATCGTAGCCACCTCCTTTACCTCCAGCACACACTTCACATCCACGACACCCCTTTTTTTGCACCCCCTATTGTGTGCCACTATCCACTCACCTGCACAACCTGGATGACCACACCATCCCATTGTTCATCGCACAACCACATATCCCCCTAGCTGGTGTGGCCTCCTCCGTCGACATCCTTCCCCCTTACAGGCATCCTCTTTCCTGCGATATCCCACTCATCTCCTCTAGTCTTCCTCCCTCCTTTGGTGGGGTTTTTATTTGTTTTATTTTTTTATCCCAATCATAGATTGTAGGGTTTTTTATTTAGGGATTAATATTGTTTTAGTCAGTTCAATTTTAATTGTGTATGGTGGTTTCATCTTCTTGAAGATGTGGTTGCGGTGCGAATGAGGTTTCACACCATTTTCGAGTGGTCTACCAACATCCAAGGTAGGTGTTTGCGCGTATAACTTTTGATTGATGAATTAATTTGTGAGTTTAATTATTTTAACTTGTTTATTTATTAGTTTGTGTGATACAAATCTACTTTT
This sequence comes from Viscum album, assembly GCA_963277665.1. Classification (NCBI taxonomy): domain Eukaryota; kingdom Viridiplantae; phylum Streptophyta; class Magnoliopsida; order Santalales; family Viscaceae; genus Viscum; species Viscum album. Next base: position 159,725,984 of record OY728138.1, read on the forward strand.
GTTTGATATTTAATATTAATTTGATTTCTTAGTAGCATTATTATGCATTATGCGTGCAATTTCTTGTGAAAACTGTTGTTGAGCTTTTTATTAGTGATTTATAAACTGTGCAGAGAGTTTATTAGAACGTGCAAAGGGTGAATTTTTTTTGGATGTGTTTCATATGTAAAATCTTTTTGTGCAACATAATATTATTTTAAAAGATGTGAAGTTGGTTTATTAAATTATATAGAGGTTGCAAATCATTTTTTATTATGGCGTTTGGGTACAGTTGGTTTTTAAAGAGGACCATGGATGCGTTTTTTGTGTAAAAGCTTTGATGAACATTTTAATTTGTTTTATAAATTATTTTAATGGTTTATTAAAATGTGTATTAAATTAGATCCGTGTTTGGGGTAGGTTTTTTGTTTGTTGGTTGAAAAATGTGATTTGAGTGTTTTGGTATAACGCTTGTGGTATTTCATGGAATTGTTTTATAAAATTTAAAATCATTTATTAAATAACATGGATTCTGTGAATATGGTTTTGAAAATGTGATTAGGTGAACGTGATTTTAAATGTTATTTTCATAGTGTTGTGCGCTTTTCTGTAGTTTTTCACTCTAGTGTTTTCTTGAAATGGCCTGGTGGCTCTTCAAAATAATTAGTGAGTTATTTTGGCATTGTGTGGTTTTTGTAAACACTTTATCGTTTTAAAAGTGGTTTACTAAAAAGTGTTGATGATGCGAGTTGTGTTTTGAAAGAATGTAGAGGTCATGCTCGCGTTTGTTGATTATTTTAATTGTTTTATGTCCATGTTTATGTACCTTTGTTGTTGTTAATTTATTGTAGTGCACTGGCGGGGTAATCCCGCATTACCGAAATCATTGTCTTATGCATGCTTGAGCGCCTATGCGAGGCGTGCCGTGTTGGTGTGTTCGAGCTGTGAGTTGAGGTAGGACGCCCACTACACTCACCTTTAAATTTATAATTTATGAATTTCTTGATGTTTTATTATTTTTAATGAATGAGAAATAATATAAGATAATTAATTTTTAAATGATTATTTGGTGTGAGAAGAGACATTTATTTTATACCAAACACATGAAACATTATCGTGATGAGCGGACACCCAGTATTGAAAGAATGCTCATTTGGGCTTTAAAAATAATTCACAGAATTTCAAATTTAGTTCTAGTTTTAAAGACAAATGTTCGCTTCTGAACAAGTGTTTTGGGTTTTCTCAAGAAATGAGATTTTTCATTAAAATTCGTAAAGGCCCATTTTTCAATTTAATAAAATAAATTATTTGGGAAAACCCAATCAGTGGTGATCATTGGTGTGCATTGATATGTGAGATATATGTTATGTTTGTGCATCGTGATTGATTGATTTACATCGTGGAGGCACCCCTTTATATTTATTGTGTCGACATGTGAACCTGACATAGTGAGTGAATCTTCTGATAATGATTCATGCACTAGTTTAGATTATTCACTGGTAAGTGGCCCCATAATAGGGGAATACATTGTTATTGCAGTTGTGGGGATTGGGCCCCTCGGTTAGGCCATGTAGGGATACTCCGAGTATTAGGTAATTGTGACGTCATCGAGTTAAGGCATTCCTGCAGGATGAGTCACATGTATAGTACGTTATGGATTGTTCATGATATCCAAGGTTTGACCCATGTTTTCATTAGTGTCTATTTTTATGTGGTGGACGATTGAAAGGTCTAGTTTAGTTCATGGCCCCTATGTGCCACCTTTCCAATTGCCCTTATCGTGTGTTGTGGGTTTTTTCTAGTTTCCCTTAGACTAATAATTAAAATTTGGATTTCTAAATTGTTCACAAAAATGATTTAAAAAGAAATGCACCTGTTCCTATCAAACACTAAATTTTTTTTATATTAAAAAAGGAATTGGACTATTACTTGTTTTAGAAATGAAAGAGTGTGTGGAATATAATATTTTATATAATTTAGTTTAAACCTTGAATTAGTGAATTCTTTTTTTAATGGTATGTGAATTGTGAATAAAATTAGTCGGACTTACCTACTGAGTTTTAATACACACGCCTATTCTATTTTCCTATTTTTAGTTTCTTTTTCAGGTTTGACATGAGCTTGCTTGCTGCGGGCGAGAGTTTTTTGTGGTTTGGTGGACGACTCTCAGAGTCACGAGTAGTTTTGGTCGTGGTCAGGTTAAATTGTTTGTCTTGATCGTTCTTTATTTTTTGGTGTTGTTTGTTCACATAGTGTTTTTCTATTTTCTTTCCTCTGAATTATTCATTTTTATTGGGATAAAGCATTCCCATGTTTTACCCTATTGATTCCCTAGTGCATGTCGCCAGCCCGGGAGGATCAGGAATGCCTCTCGGGCCATGTCACGGACCAGCTCAGGTGACCGGTTCAGGGTCGACCCGGGTTGGTTCGTGATAGTATTCATAAAAATTATATGATTATTATTATTTAATAGATATTAATTTAGTAATATTATTTTATTATATAATTATTTAAATAAAAAATTAATTTATCAAAAAATATTTCATAATTGAATTTAAATATTAACTAAAAAATACTATTTGTTCTTTAAATATCGTTTTAAAAGTAATAATAAAAAAATAAGTATTAATTTTTTATACTATATAAAACTAATGCACATAATCACAGTGTTATGGTCATGTTAAAAAACCCCTTATAACACCCACAAAATACCTAAGGGTAAGGTGTGCTATGGTGACAAAATCTTGGGGCGACTCAGAAAACATTTCTCATTTGGTAATGTGTATTAACTTCCACATCTCCCATAGGCGATTTCGCTCAAGCATAACATGTTGAAGCTCGGCCTGGGCTTGGTCAGGAAAGTATCCTAGTGATGTTAGGTGCTTTCTGAGCTCTGAAAAAATGATCTTCACATGGGGAAATTCTACTGGATGAGGTCATCACATCCTTTGTTTGAGTAAATTGAATTTGTTAAAGCCCAATATTTATACTAATCATGTGATAACTCGTCAATGACTATATCACCAACTGAAACTATTCAAAATGGTAATTAAAAATCCAAAAACATAAAACCATGGATGTTCATATGTTTGAAATAACCATTTTACAAAATAATATATTTAATTAGATCAAAAGGAATTTTCATTAATAAATGTGTGGGTCATTACAATATTCCCCCCTTAAGAAATTTCTCCATGAAATTTTAATTTTAATAATAAAATTGATTAGGGTAACTCAAATTCATCACTTCATCCAATTCCCACATTTCTTCTTCAAACCTGTGGTTTCAACACATTGCATTGAAGAGCGGAATTGTCTTATTTTGTAAAACATTTTCCATATAATCTAAGATCTTCACTATCATCTCTTTATTGGAGAGCACATTCTTCAGTGGTACCTCCTATGGATTGAGTACATGTGATGGTTTAGGTATGTGTTTCCTCAAGATTAATACATGTAACACATCTTGAACTTAAGATAGGTTGAGTGTGAGTGATAGTAGATAGGCTACTACTTCTATGTGATTAAGGACCTCAAAAGTGCCAATATACCATGGGATAAACATTCCCTTCTTCCCAAATCTCATAACTCTCTTCCGCGGTGATTTGATAAGGAATACCATGTATCCATAATCAAAATCTATGCCTCATCAATGATTATCAACATAGATCTTTTGTCAACCCTAATAATCACTAATCTACTGCAGGATAGTCTTATCCTTCTCCACCATTTATTCAACCATTTATAGACCTAGGAGTTTTTTCTCTGCAAATTTACCCCAACATTTTGGTGTTCTGATCCTCTTCCAATTAATGGATTAATAAGGACCCATTTGGTTTCATGAGTAGAAACTAGTATTGTAAGAGAAATCAACCAGAGGAAGATGTTTATCCCATCCACCTTTGATGTCTATTGAGAATTCTCTCAACCTTTCATCAATTGTATGGATAGTACTCTCAGATTGGACATCAGTTTGAGGATGATAAGTCATACTAATGTTTAGATCAATACTCAGAGAATATTGGGCACTCTTCTAGAACATAGTGGTAAATCATGGATCGCGATCAGATATAATTAATAGTGGTACTCCAAGATTCCTTACCACATCTCTGATGTATATCTGTGCTAGTTGATCTAATAAGAAATCCTCTATAATTGCAATGATGTTTTCATTATTTTAACGAAAATCCAAAACAACCCACATAACATTAATTTCTTTGGATGTCTTCATATGTCTGGTGAGATATTCCACGGTGATTGTATCCCATTTCCATGTTATAAATTGTAATGGAAGTATCACCCACATAGAATTCTACCTCTCATCCTTCACTTGCTGACACACTAAGAACATTTATGTATACTCACCGATCTCCTTCTTCATGTTATCCCACCAATAATACTCTAGGGGATCTTGATAGAACATTGTGTTTGTAGGGTGAATGGATAAATTTGAACTATGTCCATCATCCTAATGTTGTTTCATTAACTCTAGATTTGATGGAACACATTTTCTTGACCCAAATCTCACAATTACTTATTCATTACCATTGAACTCAGAGGATTTCCATTTTATGATAGTTTCCACCTTCTTCTAAATCCTGACATATTTTTTTGAGCATCCTATAACCATTCTAAAAGAGACGTTTGAGAATTCATTTGTGAAATGTTTGATGATGTTCCCTTATTTATGATTCCCATATCCATCTTCATAAAATCTAAAAATATTGGATCCTTTTAAATTCTCATCAATGATAGAATTGTTGGGTCCTTTCTACATAGAGCATCCTCCACCTTCTTTGCCTTCCTTTGGTGATAATGGATTTAGAAGTCATAGTCATTGATAATATCTAAAAACAGTCATTGGTTCATGTTCAACTCTTTATTTGTGAATATATACTTGTGGATTTGGTGATCCTTATATATTTCAAACATCAATCCCAATAGGTATTGCAACAAATATTTAAATCGAATATTACTGAAGCCAACTCCAGATATTTTTTTGGATAGTTTTTCTCATGAACATTCAATAGCCTTGAAGAATAGGAAATCACATTGACATTTTTCATCAACAGACATCCCATGCCCTTTTTATAAGAATCACTGAATATTACAAAAATTTTACCTAGTGTGAGAACTGGTTTAGTGATAATATTCCTTTTAATCTCAATGATGCAGTCCCTTCATTCATCACTCTATGAAAACTTAATTCCCTTCCGGGTTAACATGGTAATAGGGTTGGACAATAGTGATAAATTTCTCACTAATTAGAAGTAATATCTGGCCTACCAAAGAAGCTACAAATATCTTTCCCTGATATTGGCCTCAGCCATCCCTCAATTGCATCATTCATGGAAGGATCCATAGATACCCATTGCTTGTGATGATTTGTCCCAAGAATGAGACTTCCTTTAACCAAAACACACACATTTTGTTCTCTTCATTGATCATCTCCTTTCACATATTCTATTGTCTAGTGCATAGATGATCCTCATGATTTTCCTTGGATTTGGATTATATTAGAATCTCATGTGTAAAGGCTACCAAAAATATGTCATGGTAATATATAATGATTTTATTCATCCATCCTATAATGTTTTATAGAGCGTTAGTGAGTCTAAAAAGCATTACTATGAATTCATAGTTCTCTTACCTTGTACAAAAAGCGATCTTGGGGATATCCACCTTCTACTCCCTTAACAGGTAATAACCTAACTGAAGATCCAACATGGGGAATTATTGTGCTCCACCTATATGATCAATAAATTCTTCAATTTTTGGCAGAATATACTTGTTCTATGTCATGATTTTTTGAGCTCCCATAAATTAATGAAAAGGTGCACTGACCCATCATTCTTCTTGATGAAGAGGACATGTGCAGCCCATGGTGAAGAACATTGGTGTATAAACCATTTATCCAAATTCCCTTATAGTTTTACCTTTTGATCCTAATTATCTAAAACAACCATTATATATAGAGTCATAGATATTTCAAAATCCCATGGTATAAGATTAGTTCAGAATTCAACATCTTTTTAGGATGAAGACCAAGCAATTCATGGGGAAACATTTCAGTGAATTCTCTCACAATAGGCATGTCGTCAAGGAAAGTTTCTTCCTCAGACTCAATCATTTGAGAAATATACACATGATCATAGGGATATAATATCTATTGTTGAGATGATGGTTCTAAATAAGAATCATCCTTTCCTTCCACTTGTACATAATCGGGGGACAATTCTCTATATGGAGAGTAATTTCCCTCTCAAGGAAATTTATGTTGGTGCTATATATGGAAATCCCAACCATGCTATGAATTGAATAAAATTCCACTAGAGGGAGTACGATGAAGTTTTTTGGGATGTTAAAAACACAAATTGTGACATTAGAGGAGTTTTATTCATGTGATGCAATGATTTCCCCATTTTCCATTATCACCAAAATCGTTACTTTAATGATTTAAGGTGGTGTTGGTATTTATTTACTAAATTTTTGGGATAAAAATTAATGTGTATAACTATAATAAAAAATTAAGTTATCAATTCATGAATGAATATCTAGGGTGAATTTTTCCAATTTGATTTCATGGTCCACTTCAGCGGTAGTGATGAAAAAATATCCCCCTTTCTACTTTCGAGGATGTTGGTTGCCAACAAAAACCCCAGGCTTAGGGAACTCGTTATCAATGTGTCCTAGTTTTATTTCAGTTGAATCAATGAACTATGTGTTGAGGGTTGAATGGATAATTACTCTCATATATCTCATCATCAGGTTTTCCTTGTTGGTAGTTAAAGGCCATGTTCCATTCCCTTCCACACCTATTGAATTTCCTCATCCAATTCATGAAATTCCAGTGGTGCTTCTTTATAAACATTTGAAAAGAAGGGTGCTCGAATTTATCAGAACCAGTGTATTTATACATCAGGCCAATACAATTTAAATCAACCTTCCACATCTTATACTAATGAATCACCTCAGATTCTCATATTTCCATTTCGACTTTTATGACACATCGAACAATGTCTTCATAGCTATCCAAGTCACAGATCACTAGGGATTTCCATAGGCCAGGTTTTTACCCACCAAATAAGCATTCAAACACACATTAATAGGTAACAACAATGATGAAGGTGTATAGTGATATACTTGTGAATATATACTTGTACGATGAGATTGATTTTTTGTCTTTTTTCTTGTGGAAAATGAAGACCCTTTCCATTTTAAGTCAAAGGGTGTGAAGAAAATATTTATCAAAAATAGTTTTCCAAAAATACTTCCATTATAATGCCTTGATATCTTCATTTGGATACTTATTTATGATCAATGTGAACTATTGATCAGCTTCTCCCTCCATACAATAAGCATTGATAAGAACCACCTTTTGTTCAGAACATTGAAGGATAGAGAAGATATTTCAATTGAGTTAATCCATTGTTTGGTGATTTTGGGATCTGATGATAAAGTAAATGTTTGAGGCGTTTGTCTCATGAATGACTCAATTTTTCCTTGTACATTCTAGGGGGGTTGAACATTCTTCTCGTTCCATGTTTCTATTCAATAACTTATTTAACTGAGATTGTATCGTCACAATGTTTGTGATTCCCTCTCCCATTGGATTGGGTGTCTCATTAGAACAATCCTCACATTGAACTTTGTATTTTTTGTTTTCCTGAGTCCACCTATTAATAGAAATTTGCTAGAATAAAATAAAATTTATGGGTTACTCATAATGGCGAATCTAATGAAATAATTTTTGACATTTAAGTGAAATTTAACTCCTTAATGTGTGAATTTATAATCTTCAATAAATGTTATCCATGTTCTATCTCATAACATATAATATAATGGGATTTTACACCTTAATAATGGTTCGTACTAAGCTTATAAATTTACTAATGAAAATTCCCTTTGAGTGTCATAAGAAAGAGTGCAACAAGGTGTGTTGCCGTAAACTAGTTCCAATTCGATTATAGATCACTGTGGTGTTTTTGGGTATTACTCCCAGATAAATATGTACTAGAGACACCTATACTTGTTTTTACCAATATAGAGATGTATTTTCTTGATAAAACAATTACTCTATACTAAAAAATATTTAGGGATGTTTTTATTCAACCCAGACTTATCCCTAAGGTATTAACTAGGGTTTTCTAATCCTAATTTAAAAAATAACTCAACCTCCCTTTAATGGAAACTATAACAACCATTATCTTTATTACACACATAAATATGATTTATTACATAATCTTTCACATAAGACAACTATGAGGATTGATAGGTCTAGTGTCTAGGGAAACTATGTCCATTACATAACAAGATAGAACATAAAGAAGAACAAATTTACTGAAAATATCTTTTACCTGACCACAACATTCCTTTGTAATTATCATCACATGCGATAACTTGGGGAAATTAATAAGAAAATTTTGAGAAAAATAGTCTAGTAGCGGAAGAAATAGGGAATAACATGAAGAATACATTACATGTTACACAATAGAAATATCAATGGAGCATGAGAGAAACATGAACATAAAGACAAGATATTACATAATTATCATAACATGGAAATATGGAAAAATCATTTAACCTAATATTATATTGATCCAAGGCTCATTGGACAGAGATCCTGAGTAAACACTCATTTAAAATGAATTATCATGAGTTAAACCTTATTTTAAATGATATATCATGATACGAATCATTACCCAATGCATTGGAGCACTATATGGGTGCTCCATTCTCAATGATCTCAATTCATGCATAAGGGTGGCACATGGATCATACAACATGGAATCATTCAACATCATCTTTTATTCCACGATAAATAAATGTGGAATACATACATGAGACTCTATAATATATAATAAAATCTTTGTAAATGTGAATATACATGATAGAAAAATGGGCAAGGTATTCATTACACAATGACATTGTCAAGGAAAATCACAGTAGAATTTCTACAGCATAATAGAGAGGTAAAAGAATTCATAAAAATGTTTGATGAAAGGGAAAAGGCTATATCACAATATTTACACTAAATGGAAAATAATGGGGTCATATATATACATTTACCAACATATTTAATGGAATTTAGATGCATAATATAAATAAATTTTGTAACGTCCCGGACCCGGGTGCCATGCAACGGGTGCCCCGAGCCCGGTTCGCCACGTGACCTCAAGCACATTTCCCCAAACGCCAGAGGCTGCAGACTAGCAGCGAGGGCCCAGGTCTGATAGTGGGGAAACTATGCCCTCATTTGTCAATGTGTAGCACAACGGAATACCAAAATAAACATACAACAAACAACGGAAGCAGTAAACATACACAACTGAAATAACTATAGCAGTGGATATAACCAACATCATATAAGTGATGATGCTACATGTTCATGTTCTAAGAAAACAGCTAGAACATGTTATACATCAATATAGTACAGCAGGAAACAGAGTACAGCAAAACATGCAAAACAGATGGTAGCGGCATTGCGAGCCCAGGCTCGGTCCCATCCCCTTCTACTCCTCAGCAATAGTCAAGTACCTGTATAGGGACTCTTGCCCCTATCTACACCTGCAGCAGCGTAATCTGTTTTGGCCGAAAAGCATGACCGAAACAGGGTGTGAAAAATATATCTCAGTAGGTACCCACCAAAGGATTGTGCCCAACTGCGTGTAAGCATGCAAAAACAGTGTGATGTATTAAAATGAAATAAAGTAAGCAGTACTCAAAAGTAACTAATTACCAGTTATATTTCCATTTAATTATCTATTTAATCCATTTAATTATTAGAAACCACTTCAGTGCATTTCTATGTAATCAGTCCTCGTCCTCAGACAAACAAAAACTAACCCTCAGGTAAGCAGAATCCAACCCGCAAGTATAGCCCTCAGGCATAACAGAAATTTACCTAATGCGTATGAAGTGTCGCCCTCAGGCACAGAAGTCAAGCCCTCAGGAACGAAAGTTTGCCCTCTGGTGGAAATAACTACAGCCCTCGGGCTAAATAGTGCAGTGCCCTAAGGCTAATCACAACAAAGCCCTCAGTCTAAATAAAAAAACTCCCTCAGGCTAAACAGGTAACCGACCCATGCCCAACAGGTTAACAATCAGTAACAAGCAATTTCTCTCAAGGAAATTCTATAATTACTACTTTGAAGTCATACCCTCGGGTATCCTGGCCAAACGGCTAAACAGAGAAACATACCACGGGGGTGGTTCCGGATCCATGCAACGATCCCAACCGACATTATATTATCATAATTAAATACCTAATCAATTCTAGGTATTAAATATAGCAACGACCTCAGCCACACGACACCTCATAATGGGTTCGTGGCACAAAAACGCACAAAAACGTATGACAGTTGGAAAATAAACACAAACCCACCTACCTTATACGCCAATGAACTCTATATCAGAACGCCGGCTCCAGAAACGCCCAAGAACGGCATATATCTAACGAAGAAAAAAACTCATTCAAACGTAAATAACACACGTTAGGAGAAGAATTGGCAAGAACAGTACCAGGAGAGGAGAGGGCTTACCTGTGCGGTTCCAATGAAATCGTCCGAAGACGAATCAGATTCTAGACGAACGCCCGGTGGATCACCAAAGATCCGGCCTCCTCCTTTGGCTCCCAAATGGATCAAGTGCCTCCTCTGCCAAATGAGGAGGCTACTGCCTGTTTTAAGCCGAAAAAACAAAGTACACGGCGTGTACTTCTGAGTACAGGGTGTGTACTTCCTTCATTTAACTATTCATTTGGCGGCACCGCCAGACTGTTCATCTGTCGATATGAGTACACAGCATGTACTATCGAGTACATGGCGTGTACTGTCACCCCGATGGCGGCGACGCCACCACCTTACTGTTTAAGATTGCCGACTGACTACACGGCGTGTAAGGTACCACTACACGACATGTAGTTGGATCCTACACCCTTCGTCGTCGGCATGGCTACACGCCCCGTGTACCTATCCCAATATTGCCAAAAGTAGACGGCGTCTGGATAAAGTACACGGCGTGTAGTTCCAAAATTCAGGATTTTTCCCCATTTTCCATATTTTCTCAAAAACACTTAAGGAAGAGGAAAAGAAGAAGATCGTACCTCTATATCAATAATCATGTTCTTACAAACTTCCCCCTTAATAGCAATTCGTCCCTGAATTTCCCTTCCAAGGGCGGTGAAGAGAATGCTCAGAACAGCTCTGGCCACTGAGCATGTACGTCGGCCTCCCACTCCCAGGTCTCGTCCTGCACTCGGCCATACTGCCATAGCACCCGTACGAGAGGAACTGACCGGCCTCAGAGAACCTTCGTGCTCCTGTCAACGATAGAGATCAGATGCTACTCAAAGGATGCATTATGCTGAATCTCAACCTCCTCTGGATGAATGGTGTGAGATGGGTCTGAATGGTAGCGACGCAACTGAGACACGTGGAAGATGTCGTGCATGGCTCGGTACTGCTGCGGTAACTGCAACCGATATGCAACCATCCTGACTCTCTACAGAATCTCAAATGGTCCCACATACCTCGGTGAAAGCTTACCCTTTCTCTTGATCCGTTTGTGTCCCAGCCTCGGTGAAACACACAATAAAACCTGATCTCCGACCACGAACTCCAAAGGTCGTCTGTGGAGATCTGCATAAGACTTCTGATGAGACTGTGTGGTAGCCATCTGCTTCTGAATCAACTGGACCTGCTCAGATGTCTCCTGCATGAGCTGTAGCCCCAGTAAATCTTCCTCACCTGCCTATAACCATCACAAAGTTGATCGGCATGGCCTACCATATAAAGCCTCGTATGGTGCCATCTCAATAGTCACCTAAAAACTATTGTTATAGGAAAACTCGACTAAGGGTATATGATTCTCCCAAGATCCACCAAAGTCTAGGACTCATGCACGCATCATGTCCTCTAGAACCTATATCGTCTGCTCTGATTGGTCATCTGTCTGAGGGTGGTATGTTGTGCTCAGAAGCACCTGTTTACCCAGCACCCTTTGAAAACTCTACCGGAAACGAGACATAAAGCAGACGTCCCTATCTGAAACAATAGAACGAGGGACCCCATGAAGACATAAGATCTCTCGGATATACAACCTTCTAAGCTCGTCCACACCGAAGGTCTCCTTGATTGGAAAGAAGTGAGCTACCTTCGTGAATCTGTCCACAACAACCCACACAACGTCATTGCCTCGAGGTGACCTTGGCAGTCCCATCACGAAATCAATCGCGACATCATCCAATTAGCACTCTGGAATGGGAAACTACTGTAACAACCCAGCTGGTCTCTGATGCTCTGCCTTCACCTGCTAACAGGTGGAACAGCTTGTAACTAAACCAGCTATCACTCTCATCATACCCGGCCACCAGTACTGACGCCTCAAGTCACGGTACATCTTGGTAACCCCGGGATGATCTGCCGAAGATGAAGCATGAAACTCCCGCATCAAATCCTCATGTATATCCCATGGAACCCATACACGTCCTTGGAAACGCAAAACCTCATCATCACCTATCGTCCAACCGGGAGGAGGGTCCTCACTTGCCACCGACTCCCATAGAACTAGGCCTTCATAATTCGATAGCTGCCTCATCCTCACACTGTCCAGGAGGGTAGAAGTCATAGCTAACGAGGAAAGATAAGTCTTCCCCTGACTTTCATGCACCTCCAGATGCATCTCAGAGAACAAATCCATAAGCTGCCACTCGCCACTGGCCTCCTGCACTGCCTGTATCTGATTCTTCCTACTATGTGAATAAACCACTACATTACCTTTACCAGGTGTATTGGAAAGCTCAAAATCGAAGGACTGTAGGTACTCGACCCACCTTCTCTGCCTCAGATTCATGTCACGCTGAGTAAAGATATACATGAGGCTTTTGTGGTTAGTGAAAACCAAAAAATTCTCTCCCAATAGATAGTGTATCCAACAGCGCAACACATGAACAACTGCAACAAACTCGAGATCATGTGTCAGGTAATTCCACTCATGTGGCGTCAAATACCGAGACCCGTATGCAACAACTCAGTCGCCCTGCATCAAAACCGCTCCCAGCCCAATCCCTGATGAACCACATTAAACTTTATAGCTCTTCCCCTGCTCTGGGAGTATCAGGATTGTTTCATATGTCATCCTTCCCCTTAGGTCCTGAAAATATGTCTCGCAAGCTTCTAACCAAATGAAATTCACACCCTTCTTAGTCAGATCTGTCAACGGTGCTGCTAAGCAGGAGAAGTCATGTTTGAAGCATCTGTAGTAACCAGCCAGCCCTATGAAACTCTGTATCTCAAACACGTTCTTAGGATGCTCCTAGGAAACTACTACTCTTACCTTCGCTGGGTCTACTGCAACTTGTGCATCTGAGATGATATGACCGAGGAAGTGAATATGTTCCATCCAAAAGTGGAACATCCAGAGCTTAGCATATAGGTGATGCTCTCTCAGTGTACTCAATACGATCTCATGATGGGTGTCATGGTCGTGTCGAGTGTGAGTGTACACCAAGATGTCGTCCACGAATACTACCACAAATGAATCAAGATAAAGATGGAACACACGATTCATCAGAGACATTAAAACATCTGGCGTGTTTGTGAGTCCGAATGGCATAATCGTGTACTCATATAGACCATACCTAGTACTGAAAGTTGTGAGAGGTATATCTGATGGTCTCACGCGCAGCTGATGATATCCGGATCTCAAGTCAATCATCGAGAACACTCGTGCTCCATGAAGCTGATCAAACAGATCATCTATCCTTGGCATGGGATATCGGTTCTTAACCGTCAACTGGTTCAACTTCCGATAATCAACACAAAGTCTGAGTGTACCATCCAACTTCTTCGAAAAAAGGACCGGATAACCCCAAGGAGAAGTACTGGGTCGGATAAAACCCTTTGCCTGTAACTCCACTAATTGCTTCTTTATCTCCTGCAACTCAGGAGTGTCCATACTATATTGAGGAACGGACACTAGTGCTGCTCCTGGCACAAGATCAATAGAGAAATCCACCTCATTCACCGGAGGTAGACCTGAAAAGTCATCCTGGAAGACATCCATGAAACGATCGATAACTGGAGGGAAATCTGTCTGACAAGTCCCCTAGTCATCCAGATATAATCTCACAATCTGGGTTATGACTCCACCTCGCCCATGATGCTCTGGTCTAGCTCGACTCGCCTGAACATCAACTCACCATTGTATAGAAAATTCCCGCCCACTGGTGACATGAAACTCACCCAGCAACGATAGCAGTCTACAAAGGCTCAAAAGGGAACCAACCAATCCATACCAAGAACGACGTCATAGATCATCATCTCCAGGACATAGAGGTCCCAAAGGAAGTGACACGCACCAACCTCAAGGGGGCACTCCGTGCACTGACGCACACCAACCGTCCTGGTCCCCAACGGAGTGTCTAGAATCAAGATATCATAAGAAGTAGAAACACCGAGCCCAAGGCTCTCCACAATGGGTACAGATATGAAACTATGTGTAGCACCCGTATCAAAAAGTACTGATGACAAGACAGAAGCTACTAAAATAGTACCTCTGACTGTATAAGGTATGGGATCCTGCTCATGCCTGGTCTGTTTCACTGCAAATGCCTGCCCAGTGACGCGGCCCTCTGACACAGCCTGGCTACCCTGAGCTATCCCGCCCTGCTGCCTCTACGATCCTGGTGTCTGGCTACGACGACCACCACCACCATCTCTGTCTGCACGCCCTGACGTATTCTAGTTCCCTGACTAGTAAGAAGCCACTGGTCCTTCTCCCGCATGCAGAGTATGCACAGAACCCCTGTCACTCGCCACTGGTAGAAACGCCCTGCAAAAGCGCTGCAGATGACCCATCTTGCCGCAAGCTCGACACTCCACTGGGTTTCGTGGACACTGTGGCCTCTTGTGCCCCTCTCTGCCACACTGGTAGCACCTGACCGGTCCACCTGAAGAAGCTGCCTGACTAGTACTAACGCCCTGACAGAAGTCCATCTATCTATTCCGCTTGTCAAGAGAAATAGTACCAATAACTGGTGCTGAACCGCCCTGGCCCCCACCACTCGATTCCCACATGTTCCTCTCTGTAATCAGTTCCTGATTCACAATCGCGTGTACAGTAGGCAACCTGAAAACATTTACCAGCGCTCGGATGTCATACCGAAGACCATCCTCAAAACTTCTGGCTCTCAACGTCTCATCACCCGCCAGCACTGGTGCAAAATGCTGAAGCTCTGTAAAACGAGCAGAATAGTCCATCACCGACATAGCGCCCTGTTGCAGATTCATGAACTCTGGAGCTCTATCTTCCCTCAGCGTCTCGGGAAAGAAGAAGTCATAGAAGACTGCCTGAAAATATTCCCACGCCATGTCCCAATGATGCTCTGGCTAGGTGGTAACATCCCACCACCTCTTGGCCGAATCACGGAGCATGTAAGTCGCGAGCTTGACCCTACGCCCTGGAGGCATCTCTTGATGCTCGAAAATTGTCTGCATCGATCCTAGATAAGACTCTGCAGCCTATGGTCCACCATCCCTTGAAAACGTAGGAGGATACTGCTGATGAAAGATACACGTTAGCTTGGCCATAGATGTGTAGCCTGCGGTGCTCCCTGAAAGGTCTGCATGAACCGCAATAAACCTTCACAGAACAGCGCCTCTGCACCTGTGTCCGGTATAACAGTTGGTGGCGCATCTGGCTCTTCTGGTGGATCAACTGGTAGCCCATAGCCCACCATCTCCGGAGTATAATCGTCGCCACTCTCCTGGCGAACAACTCGCGGTCGTCTAGGCGACATGACTCTACAAGGTCAAAAGCTCGCCTCAGGTTGGAGATTATTAATACTGAAAGCGAAGGAACCACAAAGCGAAAAAGATGAAGAAGGTATTGAAAATTGGCAAAAAAGACTACATGGTGTTTACAATGACTACACGGTGTTTACAATGACTACACGGTGTGTACTTGACTTCCCTTCCCCTGCTCGAGTCCTTCTACACGGCTAAGCCACACAGCTTCTGTTCAACAAATCTACACGGCGTTTATAATATCTACACGGTGTGCATGGTGTTATTTTTTCCAATTACCCGTGTCGTCTGTGACACGGCCAACTACTCGACTTGACACTACACGGTGTGTTACACCCTTACACGGTGTGTACATCACCCCGTTTCCCATCCACACGGCTAAATCCACACGTTATGTCCTCAGACAAGCCTACATGGCATGTCACAATGGTATACAGCGTGCTCAGGGAGAGGTGACATCGGCCCCTGTTGTTAGTTACATGGCCGAGTCCCCATGTCACACTACATGGCGTTTCTATAACTAACACAGTGTGTTCTGTCAGGGAGTTCACCGACCTGTGTTGTTAGTTACACAACCGGACTCTGGGTCACTCCACACGGCATGTACGTAGACTACACGACGTGTTTTACCCAATCCCTTACCTACCCCGTGTCGCCGCCCACACGGGTTGTGACACCGGAAGAGACTACATGGCGTGTACTTGGGGTACACGTCGTGTACTCAAAAATTCATTTTTCTTCCCGAACAGAAGAACACACACGGCGTGTATGAGGTCCTACACGGTGTGTATTCTGGTTTTTCTTATTTGTGTTATAACCAATAAAAGTCAATGATCCACCAAATTCTGGTCAATGGGGGTCCATACTCCCTAAAAACCAATGTTTGGCGTCCATCCTATAAACAAGCCTCAATAAAAAGACCATATCACAAGGCATGTATTTATCAAGCGACTATCACAACAGCATGCTTTATTAGCACAACAACTATCACAATAAAAAGCAAATTCTAATGCACCTACATGGCATGGAAACTATGCATGGCATGTGATATCTAGTATGTGCCTATATGATGCATGAGATGACATACCCTCATCTCATCGGGTTGCAACTAAATAGAACCCAAAGATAAAATATAAACAGCACAATCCAAGTGTGTCACCCAACGGTGAAAACTTATCAACGGTAAAATTGAAAAATCAAAATAATGCCAAATACGAGGTAGACTGGCTTTTCCCGGTACACGGGTTAGCTATTCCCGGGAACAGCAAATAACCAACTAATGTTCTATCCTATCCCTGACTATGGCACCAAATAGTATGTCAAAGAAAAGAAACCCCTCTGATACCACATTGTAACATCCCGGACCCGGGTGCCATGCAACGGGTGGCCCGAGCCCGATTTTCCACGTGACCTCAAGCACATTTCCCCAAATGCCAAAGGCTGCCGACTTACAGTGAGGTCCCAGGTCTGATAGTGGGGAAACTATGCCCTCATTTTTCAAAGTGTAGCACAGCGGAATAAAAAAGTAAACATACAACAAACAGCGGAAGAAGTAAACATACACAACTAAAATAACTACAGCAGTTGATATAACCAACAGTATATAAGTGATGATGATACATGTTCAAGTTCTATGTAATCAGCCAGAACATGTTATACATCAATTCAGTACAGCAGAAAATAGAGTACAATAAAACAAGAAAAACAGCTGGAAGAGGTATCGCGAGCCTAAGCTCGGTCCCATGCCCTCCTACTCCTCAGCAATAGTCAAGTACCTGTATAGGGACTCTTGCCCCTATCTACACCTGCAGCAGCATAATCTGTTTGTTCCGAAAATCATGACCCAAACAGGGTGTAAGAAATATATCTCAGTAGGCACCCACCAAAGGCCCGTGCCCAACTGCGTGTAAGCATGCAACAACAGTGTGCAGTAGTAAAATGAAATAAAGTAAGCAGTAATTAAAATTAACTAATTACCAGTTATATTGCCATTTCATTATCTATTTAATACATTTAATTATTATAAACCATCATAGTGCAATTCAAGGTAAACAGTCCTCGTCCACACACAAACAAAACCTTTCCCTCAGGTAAGCAGAATCCAACCCGCAGGTATAGCCCTCAGGAATAACAGAAATTTCCCTCAGGCGTAGGAAGTGTCGCCCTCAGGCACAAATGTCAAGACCTTAGGCACGAAAGGTTGTCCTCGGGCGAAAATAAATACAGCCCTCAGGATAAATAGACCAGTGCACTCAGGCTAATCACAACAACTCCCTCAGGCTAAATACAAAAATTCCCTCAGACTAAACAGGTAACCGGGCCATTCCCAACAGTTAAACAAGCAGTAACAATCAATTCCTCTCAAGGAAATTCTATAATTACTACATTGAAGGCATACCCTCGGGTATCATGGCCAAACGGCTAAACAGAGAAACACACCCTGGGGGTGGTTCCAGATCCAAGAAACGATCCCAACCAGTATATTATTATCACAATTAAATACCTAATAAATTCTAGGTATTAAATATAGCAACGACCTCAGCCACACGACACCTCATCATGGGTTCGTGGCACAAAAACGAACAAAAACGCACGACAGTTGGAAAATAAACACAAAGCCACCTACCTTATACACCAACAAACGCTATACCCGAACTCCGACTCTAGAAACGCCCAAGAACGGCGTAGATATGACGAAGAACAAAACTCATTCAAATGTAAATAACTTATGTTAGGAAATGAATTGGCAAGAACGGTATCAGGAGAGGAGAGGTCTTACCCGTGCGGTTCCAATGAAATTGTCCAAAGCCGAATCGGATTCCAGACGAACACCCCGGTGGATCCTCAATGATCCAGCCTCCTCCTTTGGCTCCTAAATGGCTCAAGTTCCTCAACTGCCAAATGTGGAGGCTACTACCTGTTTTAAGTCGAAAAAACAAATTACACAGCGTGTACATCTGAGTACACAGCGTGTACTTCCTTCATTTAACTATTCATTTGGCGGCACCGCCACACTATTTATCCGTCGACATGAGTACACGACATGTACTCTCGAGTACACGGTATGTATTGTCGCCCAGCTAGCAGCAACACCACCACCTTACTATTTAAGCATGCCGACTGACTACACGGCATGTAAGGTACCACTACACGGCGTGTAGTCGGTTCCTACACCCTTCATCACCGGCATGGCTACACGCCTCGTGTACTCATCCCAACACGGCCAAAAGTACACGACGTGTGGATAAAGTACACGGCGTGTAGTTCCAAAATTCAGGATTTTTCCCCATTTTCCATATTTTCTCAAAAAACACTTAAGGAAATGAAAAAGAAGAAGCCCGTACCTCTATAACAAGAACCAAGTTCTTACAAATTTTTTGATTTTAAATGAAAAGAGATAAATCCCTTATGAAATTTTAACATGATAATGGGTGTTCATGGGAGAATTAATAAGAGAGAAAAGGAGTCCCTCAACATTCAAAAATAAGGAGGGAAGTTTAGGGAAGGTTCCAAATCATACCCCCAACATTTGTATTTGAAAATAAAATTGCATAACAGTATAAGGAAATTTTTTCATAAATATGGAAGGAATAAATCACATACTTGGATGTTTGAAACCAAAGGCTTATGAGTGGATTGAATGAGGCTTATAGGGAGATTGGAGTGCCTATATAGTATTATAGAGAGAAGAGGGCAGAGTTTGGTTGAGATCCAAAGGTTTTTTAAGAAGAGGAATGAGAGATTGAGTGAGATTATATAGGAAGGTAAATGATTTTTTTTATTTACGTTTTGGGCACTGCACATTAAACTAATCAAAAGCACAAACCAACCAGGGATTTTTCCCAGGGTTTTTTCCAATGTGGTGTGGAAAACATTATTTTATAATTCAAATTTCCAAATATATTAAAATATTAGGTTCGATAAAATGGAGGTGAGTCTCACTCTCTAGGAAATCATTTTAAAATCTTAAAATGTTTTAGAAGTCTTTGAGGGTCCACTAAGGCATTGTCAAATTAATCAATAAAATATAAAATCAAGTTATTTTAAAGGTAAAACAGATATTAGGAAAATATTACTTTTATATTATTTTATTACATCACTATTTGTTTATTAATATGTCATAAAACAAATTATACATTTTAACGGTACTTAATTTTTACCTAAAATTAGGTTGTCTCAGAAAATTATGATAAATTCACCGTTAGATAACATTGACATTATGCATCCAAAAATACTATTCATTTTACCTATATAATCTTATAAATATATGAATTTCTACTTTTATAATAAAAACTGGCAATTATCGAAAATTCACGTGTTTCGACAAAAACAGCTTTCAAACCTTAATAAAAATTACAATTGTATTCATAAAAAATAATAAGATAATTTATATTTAATAATGAGTAATTTAGTAATAATATTTTCTATAAAATATTATTTAATTCAATAATCTAAAAATTCATTACAACATATTTCTTACTTGAATCTAAATATTAACTAAAAAAATAAAATTTGTTGTTTAAAAACCATTTCCAAGGAAAAAATATTAAAATGAATGCATATTTTCTATTCAATAATAAACTAATGCACATAATCATAGTGCTTGGGCCTTGTTACATAACCCCATATAATAACATCATAAGACCTAATGGTATGGTGTGCGATGGTGGAGAACTCTTTGGGTGGCTCGAATAACATCGCTCGGGTGGTAATCTATATTAACATCCACTTCTACCATAGGAAATTCCATTCAAGCTTAATGTGTTGAAGATCAATATGGGCTTGGTCAGGAGTGAAGCCCAGTGATGATACCTCCTTTTTGAGCTTCAATAAATGGGCTTCGTATGGAGCAATTATACTGGATGATACCATCTCATCCTTGGTCTATGTAAATTGGATTTGTTAGACCTATATATTTATCAAAATCATGTCATCACTGTTGAATGACTATATGAGAAATGGTATCAATTTTCAATGGTATTTTAAAATCCATAAAAATAAAACCAAGGAATTACATATGTTGTATACAACCATTTTATATATTAATAAATTTAATTTGATCAAGATGAATTTTCATTAAAAAATGTTTGGGTCAGTACACTAAAGATTTGATCAATTGATAAGATGATCTTATAACATTCCTCCATGAGCCTTTCGGATAAAACTATCCCAAGTACTATTCCAGATCCTTTTCACTGGTGATGGTTTTTATTAAAAAATTATGATCACCTATAGATGGTCATCTACCTCAGTATAACATTGGTCAGGAAATTCCATCATATACTAAAGACTTAGTCCCACTAACTACTAAAAACTTGAATATAATTTTTTTTAAAACACTAATAAAATTAACATACGTGCTTCTCTCTGAAAACATGATACTATATTAATGCAATGAAAATTTCATATTTACTATTAGAACATCGTGTCTATATTTAGAACATTGGATGTCCTTTTTATAATTCATGTTACATTAATTCATGTGCATGAAAACACCATTACTCATGCTTAATACTTACAAAACATTTTCAAACTCACCTTCCAAAATAGTTGTTTATCATAGTTTGTATATTCACACATGAATTAGCAAGCATGGATACAAGAAAATGTTGTATTTATTTTTGAAACTATTCATATTGCCCACATTTTTTAATACATGTACTATATGACTAAAATCTATCGCACAAAAAATATTCACTCACACGTTTAAACACTAACCACTCTCTTTACGCATTTGTTATACCTTTAATTTAGTTACGATAACATACTCAACTAATGAATTAAAAAACATGAATGGTTGTAGTCTATCAGAGTGTGAATTGATTATTCCAAAAATATAGTGTAATTACAAACTGTTATGTTGAAATAAAATTCCTTCATGCCAACTAAATCTATGCGGAACACAATTCATCATGAGGTTGTTCGAGTGTTGAAAACATATGTCGATTTGTTGCAGCCTGGATGTTTTCTTCGTGTAAATATATGTGTGAGGGGTCATCACATCATGAACCATAGAGATCCCTGAATCAATTTATAACTCAAGAGAAATGAAACGATGTGAGATAAATGCTACAATTCAAATGGGATAAACATTAGTATTTATAGGCACTGATCATCACCTAATGACCTTATAGATTCCTATAGATGCATTTGATTATTCCTTCTATTCTATCTTGATTGGAGAATTTAAAAATTTTACATAGAGATTATTCTAGGGGAATATTATCAAAATAAGCTTCATGTAAGAGATGAGAAAAATAGGATCCAATTCCAATAAGATATCAACAATAGATGGAATGACCATGAATGTTTAAATGAATAGATTTGGCAGTTATGGTTCTATCTGTGTTTTTTAAAATTGATGAATAGATTAATGATTGGGATGATTAGATAAGGGGATCAAATGACCCTGTTTAAATTACACAAACCTATATTAAAGCCTCAAAACTATGATCAGTTCATTACAATACTAAATACAACATCGATGATTCAGTAATCCCTTCTCCCTCCTTTGGTCCTACCTTGTACCGGTTCTGTGGGGACGCTCTTCTTCCCACCACTATTATTTTTCCTCCCAACAGAGTGGTGCTATGATACTAATCCTCCACAAAACATTATTCCCCTGATTCTATGGCCTTCTCATATTTGTTTCATTGGGGTTGAAATCACCCACCCATAGTGGTGTGTTACCCCCCTTAGCTATATTATAACGACAGATTATTTTCTTGATAAGAAGCATTAGATAATGTTTTCCAAATTCTATATAGACCACAACCAATGAACTAAAAAATTAAACACAACCACCCCAGAAACTCCTCTAAAAATATATATAATTTTTCATGGCACTCAATTAAAAGCTATAGACATTTTTTTCAAACTCAAATAACAAAACACAGAATCCTTATAAACTAAAAACCACCTATTCTATAATCAAATTTAAAACTCAATGTCCTTTCATCTTCTTAACTAATTGAAAAAATGGACATCACAAAATTACTTGACCACATTAATATTCCCCTTGGTATTTGTTTAAAATACTCAATTTATAATAAATGTCAATGATATATTCTCCTACTAATTGGAAATAAGTCCAAATATTAATGCATGGGATGTAATTAACATCTTTAAAATTAAATGATTGTTTGAATTATCTTCTCTATTAATACATATTGTTAAATTTTCTATTGAGAAGGATGGAATAACTACTATCTTATAAAAGAGATAAAATTAATTAACTATAAGTCTATGTTGGAAATGATCTATTCAGAAAATAACAGTGATCATGTTTTAACATCAATGTGGTATAAAAAATTATAGTCTGAAATATTAGTTAGTAAAAACCCTTGTCAGGAGGTTTTCCAATGACATCTAACAAATATCCTACATACATATCATCGAATAGACTATAAATATTCATGTCCATGAATGGAATTCTCATGTTAATTTTTATTTTATTTTATCATCAAGTAACCAATCTATCAATTTGATATTATTTTTTTAAGATTAAAATTGCATAATATAATAAACATAGATCAATGATGAAATGTTTCAATTTCATATCATATTTATAATTTTTATATTCATAGATCTCAAAAACATCTAAAAATAATATGATGTCAATAGAGATAGAGATATCTGATAATTTAGTTTTTTTTTCTACCCCAATAGATGCACACAATACATCTTCATAATGATTGAATTTCTCCATGAATAATTTCCAAATGTATTCTACGATTATTTGATTCATTGATGTTTTTAAATCATGGTTCCAATAGTCATTAATGATCGACAACATTCATGAAGTAAAATATTCATAGATTTTATCAAATTCAGGTCTTCCCTAAATATATGCTTCACCTTTAAATCTGTGAATTAAAATAAATCACAATATATATGGTAATAAGGTGGTTCTTTAGAGATCCTTTTTAGATATATATGGATGTGATTTGTTTCTCAGCCCATGAATATTCTTAGATGGAAATGGATTATCCATATTTTCTAGAAATACATTTTCATTTCTCTCTAGTTCTTCAATATTTTATACAACTTCCAAATATTCAAGCCATGTGATCAAACACACTTTAGGATCATTATAAGTCATAACTCTGTGTGTAGAATCCTTTTTCCCAATATCTGAAGTCACACAGATTTCACATTATTCATCAATTTTTTTTCCTAAATTAAAATGTCAGAAATTTTTTAATTGAATGTCAAAAAATGTTTAAATTGTCACTAACAACATTATATTACAAATTCTTATTACATTTAGGAAACTCTTTATTTTCTACATAATTATTTTCATTCACTAAATCAAATATGTTCATTTTATTCTAAATTGATTCTCTCTTTGATTTCATCTTGAATTGTTCACTATGAATGTTCATAGACAATTCACAGTAATACATGATGTGAAATTTATTACCACAATAGAAACATCTTTTCATTAGTGAGACACAATTGACATAATTCTTCACAAACATCATGGGAGATATTTTTTTTAAAAACATTATTCTTTTGTTCACATCCCAAGGTTGATCATTTATCTCCAGTTCTTACCTTCTTCACTCTATGTTGTGATATTCTATTAGTATCAACACATGATTTGTAAATTATTGATACATATCATTAAAAATCATAATAAAGACCACTGTTGTGGTAGTAATCATATTATATTTCAACATAATCATATCATTCTTCATAAACAGATTATCCTTCTATAAATTATACATATATTGTGAATTTTTTTATCTTCAGATTTTTCCTCCTAAATGAATTAATTATATAATTTTCATATAGTGACATATTAATACAACAATTATTTACCTGATTCCTAAACATCCAATATCCCAAATAGTATCCATGAAATCGTGATTTAGACTTGAATAGAACATTGTAATATCTTTTAAAAAAATTATTTTGGGTGGCACATTTCTTCTTCTACGACACCTTCTGATTGTATTTGAAATTTTTTGCCTTTTGGGTTGCACATTTCTTCTGATTTTCTTTCATTGGTTAATAATAAATTTTCTTTACATAAGTTTATCTAGATTTTAATGTTGAATTTTAACTATTTAACCAAACAACATTGGTACCTATAGATTTATAGGGATTACTTATTCATTGTTACAATAGAATTGTTATATTTATATAATCTCAAGCTCTTATGACATCTAGATTCAGTAATTTCAGAAATAATTCTCTTAATAGATGAATCCTTGAAAAAAACTATTTTATCAGAAACAAGAGAAGTCTCCACTTATATATCATCCATATTTATCAGTTTGACATCTAGTTAAAAAAAATTATGTTGAGATCAACCTCCTTATATTGAATTTATTTCATTCTATCTTCCCACAAAAATTAATTCTTTTGAATATCATCTTCATGAAAATGATTTTTATTTAATAATATTGTGTCAAGATCCTTAATACTTTATGCTTTATCAATCAGGAGAGTATATCTGAAATTCATATATGTATTGTGAATCCTTTCATGTTCATGGAAAACATATATAGAAAAAATTTCAAAATCATTTTATCACAAATGTTTCTTTACAATTATTCAAACACATCCGTATATCTTCCTTTGTTTTCAAAAGATGTCTGAAAGTGTTGAAAATTTCAAGATTTTTTCCAATGCATCATCCAAATCATATATCTCTTATTATAGCTATTATTTTTCATCCTAAAGTTTCTTGAAAAATATAGTCATACATTTGACCACATCATTGGGATGTTTCTTCAAATGGATTTTGATTTCAGAAATTATCATATAAACATCACAGCTTTAACTTTATTCATCGTATTTATAAAAAACTAATTTCAAAATAAAATTCTACACCGAGTTTCTTTAGTAAATATTTGGTATTAAGATACCCTTATATTATTATTCTACTTCTTTCCCCTTTTTTCATACTTTTTTTCTATGATTTGACTAATCCATGAACATTTCTATAATCAGGAGTAGAGATAGGGTTTTCCATATAATGTTCCTTTCATTTTTATTTGAACTCAAATGTAGACATGATATACATCTGATATTAAACATTATGATTTAATATTACATCCAAATAAAGGTATACTTCCATTTAATACCAATTGATGTGTCTAAAGACGGTGCATTCACATTGAGAGTGGGATGAATTGGATGTGACTTGTTTTTACTAAATTCATTAATTTTCTTATACGCCTTATAAACAATGTCACGTGTTAGGATGAGTGGATCCTGTATGAAATTCAAAATATAAATGAAACAAAAAATAGGATATTTTTATAAATTATGGTACTAATAACTACATCGTTTTTAAAAACAGTAATTATCCATGTTTATAGATTTTTCACTATATGTAGACAGTTACAACAATGGGAAGTCTAATTCGCATTGACACTCTGTGCCATAATTTTTTACACTAGAGTTCCATTAGATTTTAAAAGTTATCTCCTACACTACTGACTACTTATCCTCACATGAGTATCTTTATACTACATCCCATAGTGTTACCAAAATTTGTCCATCCTAGTCTATAGTCCTATTGATTTCTTCACAATCATAAGTCACACAATATAATATCCACTTATTGGAAAATGTTATAATCTTCTGGCATGAGATTCCTTGACCAAACTGGGTCATGTACAATTCAATTATCTTTTCAATGGTTTTGGCCTTGATCAATAAATTATGATCACCTATAGATGGTCAACATCCTCAGTACAACACTTCTCTAGAAATTCCTTCTTCTAATGATGTCTTGGTATCACAAAATACTAAAAACATTGATATTGAAATATTCTGAAACACTGATAGAATAAATTCTTCAGCTTCATTCTCATAAAACAACAAAATATTTATGAAATATAAATTTATTGTGAACAATTCAAAATTCCTTCATGTATTTTTAACATTTCATAGACTTTTCATAAAACTTCTTGCAATAATTCATGTGTGTAGAAACACATTTTCTACACATGGAATACATTCTCTTTTTTTAACACTCATTGACCAAAATATTTGTTTATCATAGTTTTTGTATTCACAAATCCATGGATACATGAATGTGGTCTTTTCGTATTGGTATCTGAACACACTATACAATTATTTTAATACATGCATTGTCTACCTCAAAAAATATGCAAAATGTATAAGCACTAACTGTTTCATACATTGACCAATCTCTTGGTTAATGTTTATTTCCATTACATGTGTTGTGTACTCTTTCTTTCTTCTTTCTTTTACAAATCTGAATGGTTGTAGGATATGAAATCATTTTTTATTCTTCACCAAATACAGTGTAAGTAAGCACTATTATATTGAAAATCTATTCCATTACCTAAAAAAATCTACATGGAACACAATTAACTGTTAAGATATTAAAGTATACAAAGAATATGTTGAATAGTCATAACCTTCAAGTACTCTTAACAAAAACATAAGTGTGTGGAATCTTCACATCATGAACCAGAGTGATTCACAGTACAATTTCTCTCTCAAGGAAAAATCTCAGATGTGAGATAAACACTAAAACAAATTAGCTCGACTTTAGTATTAATAGGGGTCTATCATCACCTTGA
Organism: Viscum album; assembly: GCA_963277665.1. Taxonomy (NCBI): domain Eukaryota; kingdom Viridiplantae; phylum Streptophyta; class Magnoliopsida; order Santalales; family Viscaceae; genus Viscum; species Viscum album. Next base: position 159,753,336 of record OY728138.1, read on the forward strand.
ATCCTTATAGAGTCACTAAGATGCATTAAACTATGTTATAGGTTCAAATTTGAATGGAGTTTCAGATTTAGTGGCATGGAGAACCACTAGGAGGAAGATTTTTGAATGAATATTAATGTAAGAGATGAGGTAAATTAGATCCAATGCCGCTGAGAGATCACCGACAGATCGAACGACCATGAATGTTTAAATTAAAATATTGTGAAATAACAGTTCTATATAATCTTTATAAAATAGGTGAAAAGATTAAATGCTAGGGTGAAGAGATATGATGATTGGATGGCTTCAGTTAAATTAGTGCAATCCCACATAAAAACCTCTTGAGTTTTTGTGGTTCTTTATAATACTCGATGGAACATCCTTGGTTCAATATTCTCTTCTCCCTCCTATGGTACCTCCCTATACCAGTTATGCAGGCGTGCTCCTCTGTCCACCTCTACCATTGTTCCACCCTACACGGTGGCACTTTGGTGCTGGTCCTCCTCACTTAGGTGAGCTTATTTCAGTATTGACTACTCATACATGATAGAATAGGGTTTATCTCTACCTCCCACATTTGTTTTTTTTTCATCCCTTGTCTATCTTTTAATAAAAACTTTTTTTTTCTGATAGGCACATTTAACATATTTTTTCCATAATCCATATAGATAATATCAAATAAACTAAAAACAATTACTACCAACCCCATAAATTTTTCATATAAAATACATTATTTTTCATATAAAATAAATTATTTTTCAGAAAACTCCTTTTAATGTTGTATACATTATTTTCAAAATCAAATTACCAAATAAAATTAGTTTTTTACTACAAACAATCTCTATAAACTGGAAATTTAAAACTCACTTAATTTTCATCATCATAACTAATTGGCCACAATTTATAAACCACCAAATCACTTGGATGCTTAAAACATATCAATATGTATCTCATTAATGTCCAGTAATGTAGTCTAAAAAATAACTCAACTAATATCTAAAAATAACTAAAACATTTCAATGATATGATCTATAGTTACCTAAGATAAAAAATAATTTGTTTCACATTTTATACATGATATAATAATTAAATTCCATAAATAAGATTAATAATATGACATGAATCAATAGGTTATATCTATTTGAGCACTAGATAAAAAATAAACAAATTTTATAATACTTGAGATCATTTAATCTTCGGTGTAATGTACTATACAGTTGACTAGACCTCTCATTAGAATAATACATATTCATAACCTAGGGAATGAAAACATTAGACAAGTCTTCAAATAAAATAACCAGTAAAGGATAAATAAGCATTAGGTCTTAGTTAAATTTATTTGAAAAAAAACATAATGAAAATAATAATATCATATCATTATGAGGGATAATCATAAATAAAAAGTGTGATTAAAATTAAATTTCATAATAACATAAATCCAGAAAGATTACTATGGATACATTATAGTAATAACATAGAATAAGAATGTTATATGGAACTAGGAATCTGGAGTTCTTTAGATCATAATTCATAATATCAATTTAATAGGGAAAAAAATTAGAATAAAGAAATGTTTCTTACATTATTCACAATCATTCAATCAAACTTTTTAGAAAACATAATTTCTCACATGTATGAATCACCTTCATTATTCACACACTTACACCGATTCATGAAAATAAATATATTGTTCTCATGTGTAAATATAACATGAGATAAAAACATTCTTCCAAGGAATTGGATAGTATTACTAAACCCCACCTATTATTATCCATATAGATACGTTCTACTTTAAAATCATTCACTAATCTGATCATAATGAACCCAAAAAAATTATAATGTGTTATATAAATTTTTTTAAATTAAATAGTTAACTTTATATAATGAAAACATGGAAATAATAACGGTTTTCAGATGAAAATAAATGAATATATTTAACTATTTATATCATAAATAATTCATGTAAATAAAAGTGGGGTTTATAACATTTCCAAACAATATAACAATATTAATTAAATAGATTGGGATTAGAAATATGATCACATGAAAATAAACCAATAATTGTAAAATAATTGAGGGTGAAACAAAAATCTTTAGTTTATTTTCTATTTATAAATTTGAATATAGATAAAAATGAAAATCAAATATGAAACATCACTTAATATTTTTTTGTAATAATCATTGTTATAGTAGTAGTTATAAGCCCCTTTTAAAAAATTCTCCATTTCTTCCATTAAAACAACTAAAATGAAAACACATCATAGAAGTTTACTAGAATTGAAAATTCCCATTTCATATAGATATATGATATAATATCATTTAAAAATGAACATGAATGAATTTAATAAAAATTAAGGAAATAAATGCAACCAGAAGTCATAAACTGAACAGAAGAAGTTTTAGTGACCAAATTTGACAATAAAACTCTTGATTTACAATGATATGATTTAAAGTACTATATAAAAAATATTTTAAATAATTTAATATTTTATAATAATATTTATATTCACTCCATTATATAAAAAAATATTTATAATTATTCTATGCATATATATTAGTTCTTATCATTTTAAATATTAGGTGTGAGTAATATTTTTGTTGTGAACAAGTTTTGTAATAATGGTGTCAATGTTGGTTATTCTACCAAATTAAATCTTTTAAAATAAATAAAAGTTATTATAATTTATTCTTATTTATTACATACTATTTCAATCAATGGGTTTCCGAAAGAGATCATTATGAATGACATCGATGATTAGTGTGTTTTGGTGATTTTTATTGAATGAACATTGGAATATTAATTAATGAGTTTAATAAAAGAGTTTTATTTCTAGAAAAAATGTAAATTCCATATTTTATTATTTATATGATATTTTCTCATTGATTATTTTTTATTTTCATTTGTGATATTATTTTATAGAATTATTCTAATATTTTGTTAGACTGAACAAAACTAGAATAAAAAAATGACTGATTATGACTTTGAAAGTGGGAAATTGTATAATAATGATATTATTAAAAAATAGTAGATATTTTATTGGGATATTATAATTTTCTTGAATATTAGGTTCATTATGTTTAATAAATAGGAAAACTATTTGAAATTTATGATATGTTACGTCATTCAGGCGGTAGTCCGCACAATACGTAGTTAATATTTTCATTTCTAGAAGAGGGAGAGGTAATTAAGTAGGATTATAATTTTTATCTTATTTATAATAATAAAATTTCACATATAATATTTAACATTACATTTCTTCCTTATAGAAACTGAATAGTGTATTTGGTGAAAAATTGAAGCAATAACATCATAGAGGTGGAAGTCTTTACAACACAAAAATGACAATTTTATTTTTAATAATAGAAAATAGTAAATGTGTTTAATAGTTCTTACTAATCAAAATTAAAATATTCTAAATATAAAATTATATTTTAATTATAATGGATTTGTAAAATTATATTTTTATGATATGAAAAAAGTCATTTATGAAATAAGGACTCGTTTTCATAAATTAGGATTCCCCTAAAAATTATGCTTATAAATAGAGGTAATTATCCAATATATTATGAATTTATGATCTAGGATAAATAAAAATGTAATAATTTTTGGTTATTGGGTTCAGTTTTATGTGTAAACTAAATTCTTGGAGTTCAATTAAAGGAGTTGGGAGAGACCATATTCATATTGAGTGAGAGTGAAAATTTTTAATTATAACCATGAAATATAAATTGAATGGTTTCAATAGATGATTTATGGCTCGAAAAATGGGAAATAATGGAGTGTTGGAAGCGATATGTTATTGAATACATCAAAAAATATTATAGCCATATTTCTAATATGTTTCCTGACATTTACTAGTTTATTTATTACATTTAATATTTTTTATTTTACATTGTTAACTAGTTTCTACCTATATAATTTTCCCTTAAATCATTAATGTAAAATTTACATTATTTTATAATTTTTAAATAGTGATTCATAATATGAAATAAATTTTTTCATATAAAAATTATATGTGTATGAAAAATTAATTTTCTGATTAGAATGAAAATTCCAATTTTTTCAAAAAAAGTGTTTCATTTTGAATAAAATTAAGGTGTCTCATAACCTTATAAATGAATTTTATTTTCATGGAAATAATTTTAGTTTTATAAATACATAAAATTTAGGTTTGATTAAAATAAAACAAAATTATATTTTTACCATTAAAATATTTAATTTAAAATCAATTACAAAAGACTAAGTTTTTGAAAAATAAAATTTATATTTGTTAAATGTTGGTGTTATAAATTTATAAAAATATTTTAAAATTTATGTTTATCACTTTTAATATTTATTTTCTTATAAATAAATTTATTTATAATTTAATAATCTATAATTACTTTCTATTATTGGAATAAAAAAACATGACTTTATTATAAACTATATTTTTTACTGTTACCCTAAAAATCATTTCTTTCTAAAAAAATTATAAACTAAATACTATCCTAATATTTATATTCTAAATAAAAAAATGATTTTATTTAACTAATTCATAATTTAAAATTTATACATTTTTCTAAAATTAAACATCATTAAAACTATTTTTAATGAAAAATAATATTTTTTTATCTCTAAAAGAATGAAAAATATAAGTAATCCATGTTATAAATAATTTTATTTTGTTAATATTTAAATTTCTATATCTTCATAATTTCTATATAAGGAAACCTTAATGATATATATGAAATCCCTTAGCATATTTAAATATATAGAGACAGTTGAGGATAGTGATTCTGGAAGTATATTCTCATCGAAATTTTAACCCTTGTGAATTTATATTGATCAAAATATTGATCATACTATATATATTATAGTTTTGATTTGTCTTAGGCTACATAAAATTATAGTGGAGCAACCTTCTTTCCATGATCTAATATATGAGCCATATAAGGGAGACATCTAAGACTCAATTACATTTCCTTCCATCATAGATTTTTTTACATGGTTACATTTTATTATAATAGCTAATTCGATGGCTATATTATAATACTGATATTTTATTTTAACAAATCACTATTTCATTATGTTATACTGTTTCATTTATAACCTGATATTAAAATAATATTTATATAAGTAAAATATATAGGGAAATCTCAATTACATACAACAGTATTCTTCAACTCGTCATTTTCCTAAAAAAATACAACAATATTACTTTCTTTATCTCTCTTTCTATCTCATTCATGGATTTTATAAAAATATGATTCAATTGATAATCATTATTATGTCATGATTAAATATTCACCCCATTTTTCAATAAAAAATAAGGTCCATGATCACGATTATTTAATAATCTAAGATAAAAAATTATAAGGTCCACCCATATTCTATATAACCATAGAGGCATCCAAATAATAAATGGATATCAATTGAACAAAAAAGGGTTTCTATAAGAATACAACCTTCACCATGTTTATAGGAAATGCCCAGTATTTTTATCTCAAAAACCACATTATGGTTGACACTATTACATTTTAATCTATTAATTATTATATAAAAAATCAACAATGCTCTCAACGACCTCTAAAGGCCTCCATAATGTTAATTTGAATCAAATATCATTCCCTGCACTCAATCAGAACTTGTGTTCAGTATCTAACATAATATTATTCCAAACTATATGATTAAAATACAACATAATATCATTCATATTACAGAATTTCCCAACAATATTTAATACCAACAACATTAGTTCTAATATACTCACACCCAAAAGATGTTTAATAGGATAATCTTGATCATATTAACTATGATATAAGAAACCAATAGTCCCTAGTGTGAGAAGAGTAATGAATCCATGTCGGAGTATTATTAGTGGTTCTAGGACCTTGTGATTTTAATCATGATTAAATAAGGACATAGGTTATTTTATTCAACCGTTTAAATATATTAAAAATATGGTTCAATATTAATCAATTTATATTATTTTTTCTGTATAAATGAAATAAAATTTGGATGATTAATGTATCTTGGTATCATGAGGAATTTTTTATTTTTCGTGAATAATAAATAACTTATGAATTAAACTTACATATGGGTATTTTTGAGAAAATACCAACTAGGATATGGTTAATATGTGATTAATCATAAATAAAATGCTTGATTCCTCTAATAATCCCAATTTTATAAGAGGATGCGGTATTTAGATATCATTTATATCAAAGTCATTTTATAACTTGTTTTTATGGAATTTATTATTAAGTTGGAAATTTTTTTGTGTTATATTTACTATTAAAATTATAATGGCATATTGAGAGGATCATCGATTTTTTATGAACATAAAAATGTGTAAATTTTTTTAATGATTCCAAAACATCCAGCTAGGTGAAATATAAATATAATTTTTAAGCATTAAAAATTTTAATATATTAATTCAAAAGAATCTATGAATTTCAGGGGGTGTTATCTTTTCAAGGTCTAGATGTATTCCACTGGGAATCCAAAATTTGTGGTTTCACATATTCTATAAAACCATGAAAATTACCATAATGAATTTTGTGTCACGTTATTTTCCCACTTGAGTAATTTTAAGGAGGATCAATGAAGTCACCATGTGAAATAATTATGAAATTGTGAATTATGGATCTTATTAATGAATGAAACAAATCATGTGATTGATGTATAAGAGGAAAGTTTTCATGGTGGTGTAAAATTATTGAATAATATTGAGTCAACCATGAAAATATTTAGGTTATATGACTTCACAGAAGAATGGTGGTTGGACACATCTTGTCACTGTTGTTTGAATGTGGTTTCTTATAGATGATTTATCTATAGATTTCAAAAAACATGAGATCATAGCAAGTTTATCAACAACAATATATATAGGACCAGTAGAACTGGACAAATTTTAATTGAGGTTAGTGTTACTTTATAGTAGTATACATAATATCTATAACAGGTGTTACCCGTGAAATAAGTTTTGAATACTTTTTACAATATTTGGTAGCACTCTGCATGGATAATTCGAGGAGGTTTTGGTGATCAAATGAGGAGAATAACAAGAGTGACTGAATGATTTAAATTTAATAGATAATTTAGGTATGTGAGATAAAGATTAATCAACTTATTAATGGTTAATATTAATTTTTATAATAGGAGTCAACTTCCACCTCCATAATCTATCTCATGTTCTTATTATAAATAAGATCGAAATGTTATTCGTTGGATAAAAATATTTACAAATCTGGAATGAAACACATGATACCAAGATCTAGTTAACTATTTGTTAAGTCATGTTTCACGTCATTAATATCCATATTCTACACTATTAATAATCATTTCATCATCTAGATCATTTTCTACACAAATTGGTAATGGTAAATAGAGCAGGGAGTTTATTTTTTTTGTTAACAAATGTTCATAACATTATATGAATTAATACGATCTCATATGACTTTCAATTCTACATCACATTTATTTTGTATATGAACATTTGGAATTCCTGCTATCCATTAACATATAATAATTTTCTAGATAGTTCCTCTAAATTTTATAAATAATTATTTTATTATAAATTCGTATAACATGTTTGGAGTCAATCATTTCTAATATATTAAAAATAAATCCATTAATATCTATATAGACATATATAGATTTTCCAGATTTTATGAGATTTTATGGTTATTTGGGGTCATACAGGTGATCATGAACATGCAATTATAAAAATTTGTTATTTTAGTTTAGATTATATGGGTAAGGGATATCAATGATATATGATTGGTCAGTATTTGGAAATAATATTATAATATTCATGGAAATCATAAAAAATGTATAATATTGAGTTTACAAAGCTAGATGAGGTTTTATTTGGTTTTTACATTTGATTAATAAATATTCAGGGGAATATCATATAAAATTAACAAAAACATTTGGGTAGGTCCTTTTTAGATTGTACGACAATATGTTCTTTTTTTATTATTATCAACTATATTCTTGTAATTTTGTTAAAATGTACATTAATATAATCGTAAATAACAAATAATTTTTGTATTTATATAAATTTTTTATTGATTAAGTGTGTAATATTAATATTTATGACAAGGGAAAAAAGTATGGTTATTTATAATGTGTGTATTTTAAAAATATATAGTATCTATTTAAATTAACAAAAAATATATAAAATTGGAAAAATATGAAATAGGGGTATAGATTTTAACATAGCCATTACATTGTCTTTTATAAATGCTTTATGAACTAAATGTGATCCCCTATTTGACTGTATGATTTTCCACAATAACATACTCAAGAAAGCATGTAAGAAGATGTTGATATGAATACAGTTGCAGTTAGGAATAAAATTTTTCCATAAGACATGGCAGGGTTAGCTAAAATAATACATGAATCTAGATATCGGAAACCATGATTAAACGTTTAATTTTTATTTTATATGAGGTTTCAAGTATCATCCCCAAGAACATTATATGTTATTTTTCACTAATAGAAGTTTATGAATGGATTGAAAATATCTGTTACTTCATGGAATATATTGAAATACCTTACCAATGATTGGTGGTATTAGAAAACATTATAATACAAGGGGTTAGATACATTTTGTGGAGTTTTATGATATAATACAACATAGATCCAAAGACGAAGAGGATATCCCTTCAATATAATTTCTTAGAGAAAATATGCCCATAAAATATACATTAGATTAATGATCATGAATTAATATTACATAAGAAATGGGAAATGTTATTTATTGGGTATGAAATAATATCCTTATATTTTAATCATACATGATTTGGAAGAAGGAATTTGGATCCAAACATACTGAGATGGTGTTAAAACACCTCAGACACTCAATTGATAAAATTATATCATTCTACCTTATAATAGGTCACGAAGAGTTATATTTTAGATGAGAAACGTTTTAATGGATTTATTTTTACTATTTCATTACCCTTAATTTGATTTGTATGTATATGATATTCAAATTCTAATATCAGGAATCCATAATAAATTAGTTGGGTTAGAAATTTTTATGGTTGAAGGGCCCAACATTCATTAGGAAATAGCTGACCACATGTACGAATATACTATTATAGAAACATGGGTGAAAAAACTAGTTTTTTTTAGGAAAAACTTTGTGTTTATGTTAAAAATTTAGAAATCTACCAATATTATGATAAATGAATATACAAAGTGTGGTTTAGTGGTCTCAAAGTAATTCATGAATCCAATAACAATCAAGTTGTTAAATTCATCAAACAGATATATCCACCAATAGGTTGAATTTGTTACATACATAAGTGAGGTGTCCAATGTAAAATGTTATTATAGACTACATTAGGGTATTGATTTCAACCATAGGTACATTCAAATGGATCTAGAAGGTTTTTTTATTACTAGGAATTTTTTGTTCGTTTTTTGAAGGTTTTCCCACACTGATAGGAATCATATTTAGAAGTTCTACTCAACAGTTTTATTTACATAATATAATATCATAACATACCTTTATGTTACATTATCTAGAATCTCTTATAGTATTGAGGGTCTACGTATCATTACTGCATATGTGCATTTATAATACATTGTGGAAGATTTCGAAGAAAAATGTGTAATTTATATCTTCTACTATTGTTTTGGGAACTTATCAACATCGTCTATATTTTATTATCGATAACATGTACATTGTTTATTTTATCAGTTGTATACCCTAGTTATCCAAGTATTGACCAAAAATTGACTATTAGTTAGGTGTTATTCATTCATATATATAATCAGAATTCAACATACCATTATAAGAAAGGTTAAAACAAGGAAATTCGATATGGTATTGATCAAGAGAAAATGAGATTTATCCATTTGATAATGGTAATTTTTATACTCGTGATTTTTCATGATGAGGAATTAAGTGAATTTCCTCATATGGTGGAACTCATTAATGATGTAGCTCTTAAATATTATATTGGATTACATCCAAAATTTGAGTATGATTTCTCAGTTGAGTTTTTACTTATAATACAAGTTTCTAAAAATCAATCATATATAATTTTCTCAAAACAATTTACTAAATTAAAAATTCATTTAAATGGTATTTAGGCTATAGGGTCTACCAGACCTATCATATACCCCTAGGGAACCCCAATTCATTTCTCTAAAGAAAAAATATTTTATGATTATCTATGTTCTATGAAAAATTATATCATGTATTAATAAAGATTCATATTCCATTAAAAAGTGTTGATATATTCTTTGATCTATTGAATCAGTATAATTAGTTTTCATATATTGATTTTTTATTGTGTTACCAAAATTATTTTAAGATAAAAAAAGATATTCTAATGATTGATTTTGGAATCTTGTATGGTCAGAATTATTAACATGTCTATCCATTCTAATTATAAAATTATCATGTTTTTTCATTTCCTTATTGAAAGAAATATTATATACATTCATTGTACCTTTTTATCATAGATAATGAAATCTTAGTGTACTCAAGATCTGAAAAAGATCCTGGAATATATTTACTGATCATATTTAATATATTGGGAGAAAACAGTGTTATGATATGTTTTTAAAATTTTATTTTTGTATCATTAAGGCAACATTTATAGAAAATAGATTATCAAAAACTTATATTTCATATATGTAAAAATGATAAAGAAAATTTTCTGGTAAATATTTTTGAGATACATTTTTTTAAGAAGTTTCATATATAATCATCACTATATTAATTATTTATATATCATTATTACTCCATTGAGTGTATTAAATGTAATATGGGTAACATTTTTTTGTCAGAATAATTTTTATCATTTTTATTGGAAATAAAGAAGAGTATTGGAACTATACTTATCATATTGCTACATCAATAATGTGGATAGCTTGGTGATTGTTATAATTCTTATATTGTGGGTCATGGTTGTGTTCTTATACATTATAATCACACAGTAGAATGTAGTTCTAATAAAATATATAAACATGATAAATCTATCTATATCATGATATAATATTTTACCAAACTTTTTTCACATTCATATTATTGAGGGTTTTGCACATTGGGGATAATTAAGGGTACACGACAATCAAAAAATTCAATAGTATAAATTTTTCTCATGGTGTGGGAATTTTATGGATGAACGTTCGGCTGAATATCATTAATCATTTAATGTTGATTTTACATTTAATCATTGAAAACGAAATGTGTTAATAGACAACACTAATAGAAAATATAAAATTAAAGAAATATAGGAATGAATGAATTAATGCGAATTAATTTTCCTAATGAAAAAGATTCATCATAATGTCCCTAATGATCATAATGACATGTGTGTATTCATAATTAACCTTACATAATGCACAATGAATCAAGTCACTAATTCCAAAATATTATATCGTGATTTTATATTTTCATGATAGTGACCCATTGTTAAATAAGTCCTCATGGTATGGGTTGAATTATTTAATTATTTAATCTATTTCTATAAAATATCAGTGGAGCCACCATTATGATTGTTCAATTCATAATGGTAAATCACCATTTATGGTGTGCCTTTCACCATAATGTAGGAATGATATAACTTTTTAATCATATAAAACAATGGTGGATAATTTTATATTAGTAAAAAAATCTTCTTTCAAGGTATTTAATGATATAATGCGTGGAAGGTTAATTTTATAGGATTATAAGATAATTATAGGAATTACCTTTCTCACGGTTGAAATGAGAAAAAATAATAGTTCATTTTATAATGAGATTGTTGACATATTTGTGTGGTAGAGATACATTCTGGTTAGTCCTAGAATATATATCTATTCAATACCACAAAACATGATTTTATCAATGTTAAAAAGGAATTTATCAGCAGTAAAAGCCCTTCTAATCTCAACAAAGATTGAGGGGTCCCTTTTATCATCACTCAGCAAAGCGCTAATAGAGGACCCGATTATCAGTGCTAAAATAGAAATGATAAAAGCTCCCTTTTATTAGTTCGTTTTTTTAATGTGATGAAATTTTTTAAAAAACAATAAAAAAATATGAAAATTATGGAGGGGCTTCAACAGTGCCTGACCCTCCCCCCCTTTAACAATGCCCCATCCCAACCCATACCTGCATGCCGCAACCACCCCCACCATAGCCCGTATGCCCCAGATTTTAATAATTCCCCCACACTTCAATAGCATTATCCCTTATTCCACAAGCACATTTGTCCTACCTCGCTCTTAATTCGAACACCTGACATATTGCATGTGCACCTAAGCCATAACCACTACACTATATTTCTTTTCTCTTCATTTATTAATATATATATATATATTTAATTGTATTTACTCATATATTAATATATTTTTATACTAACATATATATATATATATATCTTAATATATATATATATATATGTTTATTTATATTACCATATATATATATATATATATATTAATATATATATAGTTATATATATATTTGTATATTAATATAAATAGTTATATTAATATATTAATACATTTATTCATATATTAATATATATTTATAATATCAGTTTAAAATTTCATTATAAAATATTCCTTTATGTGTGTGTTTATAAATAAATAAATACATATATACAATTTAAAAACACACATATATATATATATATTATGATTATCTGTATGTATAATTACACATATTTATATATATTTACAAATATTATATATTAAATGATATATGATATGATATGTGGTGAAGCCAAATAGTCATGGATGATCATATGTTACAGCTATTGGAAAAAACTGCAGACATGACAAAAGCGCTATAAATGGGGGTTTCAAAAGCCTAACAAACCACAGAGTCACTGAACTGGCAATAACATCATATCTAGGGGTCAATTTCCACTTAATTCCCAGTTGAACCAAATCTCATGGAACAAACTACGATATAACATGTGGAGGAAGCCCACCAGACACACGTATAGGGAGCTATTTCTTATTTGAGTAAAAATTTTTAGGGCACCAGATATAAAAACAATGTTTTGGAGGATATATGATGTTTTTTTGGGTTTTAGGGTCTGCGAAATGACTTGAACATTTATTTATTCCACCTTCTTTATAGATCTCTTCACTTCGTTCAATTTTATATGTGGTAGAGCCCAAACGGACACCTAGAGAGAATGTTATGTTCATTTGAAGTTTGAGTTATTTTGAGTGGTATAACTGAATTATCATAATTTTCATTGATAATATCATGGTTTCTATTCTAATTGATCCCCAATTATCTTCTGAGATTCAATTGGATTGGTCGAAGCGCTCAAACAGTCGCCTGTAGCAGCTGTTATAGATGTTTTTGTGAGTTGTGGTTTTCTGAGGTTTTAAGGCACTAGGAGGGTTGCACGATTTAAAACAATCACAACATCTACATAGGGTGTCTGTTATCACTCTACCACATATAAAACCAAATAACCCCAAAATATCTACACTATGGTGACCACAAGATCCCCTTCTAACATTCTTCAATGCCAATAAAAATCGGTAATTCCTCCCAACAGTTATAAGTTCTGCTCTGGGTGTCCGTTAAGCCATAAATTCTACTCCAGGTGTCTGTTTTTCCTCTACCACGTATAAAATAAATTCTTGAAAATAAACCTACATGTGGGTGACAACTAGAACATTTTCTCAACTACTTCAAGGACCAAAAGGTCATTAATCCCTCCAAACAATTGTATCTTCTGCTCTTAGAGACTTTTTTTAGTCTACCACATATCAAATCGACATAAAACATATTTAAAAAATATATATTATATTTATATCAATATAAATATACTTATATATGATTATATTGTTTTCTATAGTTTTTGTTGAAACATACACATTATCATCACTAAAAAAATGCATTAATAAACCCCCATTTATCAGTGCTACTAAAAAATTGTTGATAAATGAGGCCCCTTTAATAGTACTAAAAAAATATTTGAGAAGGGGGGTGTCATCAAAAGTGAAAAAAGTGCTAATAATGGGTCACTTTTAACAGTGCTATTTTTAGTGCTATTGAAAGTTCCATTTATTAGTGTTTTTTATAACTATTAATGGGTGGGGATATGGAATCCCAGTTTTGTGGTAGTGATTAATGTTTAATTCATGTCTATGTGGTAGTATAAATCTATGGATGGCCTATATAAAATTTCTAAATAGGTCGTGTTGTTCCTTTATGGGTGCTAATGAGTATTTTCTCAAACTATGAAAAGATGTTCACTTCTTGGTTTTTAAAATTGTGATAGTTAGTACACAGAACTATACTAAAAATACCTATAACTTACCACTATCATAAGGATGCTTAATCGTAGTAGATCATTCATATTCTAGAAGATATAATTTCTGCCAAAATTATCGATTTTGGTGGCACTTGTGAGGATTATCATTAAATTGTTGAGTTTTTCTATAATAATAACTTCTAAGAAACTATTCATTTGTATCTATATTATCCTCTTTAGAAAATACAATGTCATTATTTATCGTTCAATATAGATATCAGTGGTTTTTTGTTATTTCTTATTGATACATAAAAAGAATCACTAATCAAGAGAAATTTATTCCAAAATATTAGAGTACTACTCAATTTTTTGTTAAGTGATATGGTTTTTATTGGGTAAGACCCCTATATTTTCATGTCATTGATTATTTGTTCAATAATTTTTTCATAAACTCAATTTGAAATTAAACTAGAAGAAATCAAATCTAATATAATTATTCATTGAACAATTTAAAAATTTAGATGATTGTAAGGACACATATTGTATAACAAAATTAAATCCACCCATTTTAACTAAACCTACATTTTATAATGTGTCTAAATTTTGTTGATACATACTTCATCCTTCTAATTCTATTTTGTTTGATGATATAGTGACAAAATTTGGTAATCCTCTGTGTAATAAACATAATGTTATCTTATCCAATGATTAAATGGAAATATAATGAAAATAATCAATGAAATTTTGAACAGTTGACCCATGGTCAACATTATAATGAAAATATGGACTAGGGATAAGGACAAAAAATAAAAATTACACAATCTTGGTCTATTGAAATAATTTTACATTATTTTACTTTGAGGGTTTTTTTAGTTTCAGAGTTTGAGATAATTAAATAATAATTATAACATTTTACATTCAGAAGAAGGGGATTAAATTAAACAATATGCATTTCATCCAAATAATAATCCATTTAAAAGAAAACATGATTTATTTTCCATGATAATTCTCCATAACATTCATCATGACATCCCCCTTTATATTATGCAGAATTATTCCGTTTGAAAAATTTTAAAAAACCTGGGTGGATCACAAAAATATCATTAAGGGTTGTAAAATAAGGTAAGAAACCATTAGTCCTTGGTTATTTGAAACACATTATTACATTTTCAAAAAATTATATTTTTCACCCATAAAACATAATCTATTTATCATACCTAAAAAATATAACTTTTCCGAAAAAAATACACAGAAAAAATCATAAAGGTATCATGTGGCATCAATTACATTTCACTCTTACAATATCATTCACATATACCCAGGGAGTAGCTTTCAAATTTAATTTGGGAATTCCTAACATATTCTATTTACTTAATCTCTTCATAGAAACCATACTAATTAAAACCGTATAATTTCACAATGAATTGGTGTGTATAAAAGGATCACCCTCCCTGCAACAAGACATTATTCTAATCAAAACAATTTTTGGAGGTAAGACATTAAACCCCATATCATTCCACATCCTAAGCACATTACGTTAAGCTGGTTTGGACATGTTCTTGCCAAAATGAATTATCCAACATTGTAGAAATCCTTCCCCTTGATTATAAACATTACATAACACATCATTGTAACATTATGTTAAACTATGTAACCAGTTATGTTTTTATGACGGAATTGAAATTTAATAGAATAATAGATTCTCATCTCATTACCTAAAAACATAAAGTCGCCCTTGTCCTAGTCGTATATCGTTAAAATTAATCATAGTGTCCTCGCAAGATGATTTCTTATTTCACAACATGCGTTTACCATGTGGGACCAACCTCTTATTCAAAATCATGTGCTAGATATATATTAAAACATCTATTGCGTTATGATTCACAAGATAATGATTCTTTTCTTCTACAAACCTTCATTATTACAAAATGGTCCCATATTCATCTTATCACTGAATCCTTATCCAAATCATTTTTCTATAATATTATAGAAATGATACCTCATATCAGATAATTAATTGTACAATATTTTGATATATATTGAAAATATTGTACCTCAACCATATTAGAGAGTATGCTTTTCAAAATGGATAATTGAAAAGAACTACATATGCCATGACCAGTTACCATAGGTTATGTACTAATGATATAATCTCAAATATTGGTCCTCTCTATAATATAATGGAAATAATTAACCTCCCCAAACATATGGTTTAGAAAAGTGAAATGATATTTCATTATGAGATCTATATGTGGCTGTGTTCTTATTACCAAATGATATATACTGAGTCCCAAATATCAAATCTGAGGAACATAAACAATATAAATGAAAAACACAGTCACATATTCCCTGTCATTCTATCTTACATGGCATAGAAACTAATTTTCCTTTTTTCTCCCATATCGATCATTACACTTGGGTGTATAAGGATCCTATAATGTTGGTCTAACTAGAGTGATCTATATATATTCTGTTCAATGATGGGGACCCATGTATTTATTTCCGGACATTAAACAGTATGACAAGATTTGTTCATGAAAATTATATTTTGACCTATGATTATTGTATACTAATGAATCATGATTTATATCCCATAAAATAGAAAATGTGTTAAAAAAATTTCCATTTTCTTTACAGTCCCCAAACCCATATTTAATATTATATTCTCAATAAAACACTTTAATATATGTTATATATTCATGAATATTGACTACTTCCTTGTGTTGATACACATCACTTGGAACACCATAGACCTCAAGGCCAAGGAATATTGTTTATACCACAGAGAATATTATTAATCAGTAGTATTGTATATAATGTTACTCTCTTAGGATTTGCTGGTGAAACATAGAAGGTCCTTTCTCTTCCTCCTATAGGGATGTCCTGGTCCTACATAAGGGTCCCCTCATAAATCAATGAGCTATTTTCATAGTAACATGTTATATGGGAGGCCACCATTATTAATGGATGAAATATACCCATATGATTTTACCTAATATTAACTGAAATATTATTAGGTTATGATTTACAATACCCATTCCACAAATATTTTGGAAAATTCAGACACCTTGGATGTTACACATCTATGAATTGTATTCATTATCAAAGCAAGGTTATCACATCATAATATTATACCCATTAAATACAGGTTATTTGTATCTTTTTATGATCCAAAAGCCAAAAGTTTTTCATTAATCTCAGTAATCCCTTATAGTTCATCATAATTTACACAAAACATTTTAGAGGAGTTCATCATATGGGTCACATTTCATACTTAATATCCAGAACCATTTTATTATATGTATCCCCAGTTTGTAAATATATGGTAGGGATGAATGTTCCATCCAAATGTAATGATAGGATATGTAAATACCTTTCCCAATGAATGAACTCAATCTAGTAAGAGTAAAGAGTTTCCAAAAATAATGTTAAAGATCACCAAGGGAATATAAAATAATATCCTCTCACTGTTGTGAGTTATATCTACATAGGGATGAGTTATAATAACAATGTGTGGATTGATTCTTATTTTCATTAAATATGTTGTGATGCTTCGGTTTCATAATATTTGACCAATACTCTATAAAAAAAATCATTTCATTGTTCATAATCCCAATATATGTTCTTAATCATACCATACATGAACTATGTATTGATTGTTTACTAACAAATCAAGATATATTTCCATAATGATTTTTCTTTTTCACTCCAGCCATATGTCTTCTACTAACAAATCCATCCCCACTTTTTGATTGATAAAACTTTATTTTATTGGTTATAAATGACATAATTTCCTTACATTGTGTTAAATATGTTTATTTATAAAATATTCAGTATTAGATAAATCATAGGAAAATTAGATGAAAATCTTATTGTAACACTTTAATGCGAACTCTAGTTGTAACATCTCAGTTAAATAAAGAATATAACTTTTTCATATTTATCCATATTTTTGAATAAAATGTTAAAATTATTTTAAAGGTAACGCTATGCTCGATGGCATACCCAATACGCAACAATGAGTTTCTTTGAAATCTTACGTTGCACTCTAATAATAAAATAATATTATTTTAAATTGTAATTAATGCATAGCCGTTGTAATGGCGGGAATGAATAGAAATAACTAAAAAGTGATTATATATGTTTGTCAAATATTTTTTACTTTTTTCCAATAAATGTTAGAGGCTTAAAATGCGAATGAATCCAATTTTAAGCAAAAATCTTCTTATATTTTTTAAAAGGACGATCAACCACCTTTTGATGGAGAAACCTTTTTAAATATACTTTTGATGATATTATATGTTATATTTTACAAAATAAAATCCTTCTTTATAATCTGGACATCAAAATTTACTTTGTGTAAATTTTTGTTATTTTTCAGATAATGATTAGTTTTAGTAAAAATGTTGTATTTTAATTCAAAACTTATTTTTAATATAATTTATTTGTATGATTAGATAATATTTTGAAGTGGTTTTAAATTTCAATTAGAATATATTTTTACCATTTAATCCAATGGTGGTCAGTGGAATTAATTTCACATTGAAATTGGACTTAAACTACTGTCAATCTTTTAATAGATATTATTTCTTAAAAACACGCTATTTGTTTTGACAGCGGAAATTAATTATTAATTTAATTAATATAACTTTTTTGGTTTGAATTTTGTAAAATAGACATCATTTTTTAATTATGAATATCAAATATAACTTAGGGTGAGTTTTTGTTATTTTTCTGAAATACTTCAATTTTGTTGAATAGTGAAACCACTAATTTTTAGTTAAAAAACTTATTTTTCATTTAAATGAAACATTACCACTTATGTGATTTGAATTTCAAAAATCCGACATACATGGTTTTCATTAGGATTTAAAATGTGTTTCAATGGGATTAAAATATTTTTGTGGTGAATAGTAGCTTTTGAGTTTTTTTAACTGCGATTAGAGGTAATTAGTGTAATTTCAGATAAAAATAGTAATATTAAAATATAAAAATATCTTGAAACATTTCCTAACCTTATTGGATTCATAATGGAAGACCAATTCAAACATGGGTCAATTTTTGGGACCCCATAGAGCCCATTGGGGTGATAATGACATTAATTCCTTTTATTTAAAGTAAAAATAAAAATATCACAAACATGTATTGTTTAACTAATACAATTTTTAAATGGGGTTATATATGTTATATTTTTGACTCTAAATACTCATTATAAAGATAAAAATATTTCCTACAACATGGTAATTTTTTTATATTTTTTTAGACATCAAAAAATTCAAATTATTTATGACACAATGATGATGGAGTGTTTACGTCATTAATGAATGATTTAAATAAATAAGCAAATAATGTTTAAAATAACATCCAAAACTTGTCCAATTATTATTTTATGATTTTATTTAGAAAAGTGACCACCTTATCTTCGGCTTTAATGAATTTTGGAGCTTTTGGAACCGTATTTCATTTTATAATAAAATAATAATTTCAAGACTTCCAAAAGAGCCCCTCCTCTCGCTCATAAAAAGACCCCAATTCCTACCCATTACTGACACTTATAAAGCCCTTTGGATCATCTAAAATCTACTCAAATAAGCTCCAAATATTCCTCTCTTCATCCTAGAAGCCTCACATTGGGCATAATTCTTTCAAAGGAATCCATTGGGCTCAAATAAAAAAGATTTACCTGATTTTAAGGCAATGTCCTCTCTTATGTTATTTTGTTTTATTTTTCTTCTCCAACCCCCTAAACTCTTTTTATTCCTTTATTTTGTGACAAAAACAGTATCTTAAATATGCTACGATGTTTTTATAATAATTATTAGAGCTAAACTTACACACACCTACGTCCAATGGTTAAAGAACATATTGTTTCTGTGGATGGAGAATTTCTGCCTCACGAAATGATGATTGTTCAATATACTTTTAACACCTTAAATGGTGTCCATTAAGATGTCACTATATTCATATATGATATATAATATGTTTATGTTTTCCTTAAGCTTCTGTATTTTTAATTTATGGCATACATTTATGGTATCCATTATGGGTAAACGCGATATCATCATTTTAGGAAGTGCGGACTACCGCCCCCCTCAAAGTGATTTGATTTGTTAATGCTATATGTGGGATGTGTAATGGATGGAGTTAATAATATTACATATGATATTATACTGGAGTTATAATATACAATATTATCATTATGATTTTATTCCATTAAATACGAAATAGAAATGAAAGTAGCGTTCATGCGCATGCATGCCTTACCGTCTCCATGAACAGTGCATTTCATTTCTTACCTCTAAATGTTATGTAATATTATAAATGCATGTATATACTAGATATATATAATATATATGATATCGACATAATGAATATTATTATGTATATAATGGATATTTTACCACATTAACAACATGTAATTATAAGGAGTTTATTTTTGACGTAAGTACTAATGATCGACAAAACGACCATTATTGACTTAAATAATTACAAAGTCTTCATAACATGGTAATAAGTTATATAAAAGGAATAATTAACTTGAAAAAATGTTCTTAATAAAGTAGAAATTAACTCAAGATTATTATTCAAGATAATAATGAACGATCAAGTCATGTCGGACACGAGGTAAAGTATCCTACCTCTCTCTTTGTTTTTAAGTACTCCCTTTTATGTAATTCCTTTTAAGCTCGTATTTCTTTTGTTTGGGGATGTTATTTTATATTCCTCAGACTGTAATTTTTATTTTCATATTATGAGAGACCATATTTGATCTCATAAATCCATTTTTAGAAGTTTTAAGTGGCGCCGTTAGGTTGCCGAGTTTTCGTAAGGGATTTTTCATCTCACTTTTATTCCTGTGAGATTTATGCTACATTTGCCACCATTTCCTTTGTGTGGGTTATTTAATTCCCATTACTCTAATATATGTCTAATATAATTTTCTTTATGTGTATTTACATTATGTTTTTATAGTTATTCATTCATGGGTGTACATTTTGAATGTTACCCATGTGTGTAAGGGATCCTTTCCCCCTCCTCTTTTGGAAATTTTTTTTGTTATACCTTTTAATTCACATATTATTATGTTGGGATATGTTCTTCTATATCCTAATTGATGTAAATTTTATGTCCAAGTGATGAGATACCATTTTCTCTCTCATACACTAATTTTTTAATTTTAAAGTAACGTCGTTAGGCTGTCGAATTCGTGCAAGGGATCTTCTTAACCCAATTTCAATTCTTTGGGTTAAACTTATATTCCTTGATTATGTCATACTATGAATATTTGTTGATGACATCTTATTTTTTTACACATAATATCATCTTATATTGGGTGTATTTATATTTTTCACACATAATTATGTAATTGATTTTCCCTTAATCTAAGGATATCGTCTTTGTAAGGGACTTCATCTCAGTCTCCTTTCATTGAGGCATATTTTGTTTTATACACAACTTTCTTTTATATGGTGAACAAAACAAATTGACTTTTACTTTTATTCAAAAGGAATTTTTTTATACGAAGCGTTTTACTAAGTGACAAAAGGAATTTTGTCACTTACGTATACGGCGACAATGACTTTTCCGCCACCGTGACCATTATTTGAGTTTCGGATTCCTCTACAAGCCATTACTTTTTTCAACATGAAAAAAATAAATACCACGTTTTACTTTTCTTTTATTTTGGTATTGAAAATGGTTTTGATAAAGTTTTGATTAGATCAATGTGGTGTATTGATATCTTGTTATTGAAAGGTGGAATGTTGTGTTTCCTTTATGCATTTTTTATATGATATTATTATGTTATGGTTCTTGGGTATTGTTTATGAAGACGGGTGGTTTCGTGATAAACTAAGGCGGGTGAGCCCGATATAGCTCTCCAATACATTGGGTGACGTGACGGAGGTAAATGTTAATGTTTCTACTAAAAGATTTAGGGAAGATACCATGATATGTGTTCCAAATGTGACTCACTATGTAGCTATGATAGGTACAATATATGTATGTTATGTATGCCTCAATTTACCTTCATGTCTTATGATTTCTATGAGTTATTCATAAATCTTATGATATGATGAGGTATGTTAAATTGCTTATGTTTTATGAGTAAAGTGTGTTTTCATTGATTCTTATGTATACGTGGACTAATGTTTCCTTCCCATTTTTTTATATCCCTTACTCAGCTTTTTATGCTCATCCCATGTTTTTGAAATGTTTTCCAATAGGGCATAAATATTAATAGGGTCAAGGATGGGATCAAGGAAAGACATGCTATCTAAAACATGGAACTAGACATGATTTTTTAAGAGTTTTTATTTTATGGAAACTTAGTAGAAGTGTATATATTGTTATCTTTTGAGATCTAATAGTTATGTCCTAAATCTCTAAAACTCTAAACCATAAAAGATACTCTATGTGAATTTTTCATTTAATTCATGATTATGTAATGTTTTAAAGATGGGTCCTTACAGTTGGGTGATTCAATGAGAAATCTCCTGGTTATTCTAAACCAACTAACAGGAGACATGATCAACCACTTGAACCTTGGCGAGTTCTCTAATGCATCATGTATGAGAGAACCAACTCGATGTGGAAGTTCAGGTAATAATTATAAAGGTAACCATTAGGGTTTATATGATCCTTACTTTTGAGGTAATTATGGGTTACTATATGTTATGATGGAATATGAATGACATGAGATAAAATTGAGGTTAAATTATGTTATAGTTATTTTTGATCATTTTGTATCGTTTTCGGGAATGATTTAAGAATTATGTAGTTTTGGAAAAAGGACAACACACAGACCGTGTGACAACCTTTCACGTCAGACAAAGCTGCGGGAATCAAACCCACAACCAAAGTGCGACTGGTGTTCATCGCCTACCACTGGACTACATGAAGTCCCTGGATAGTTTGAATAATTCTTTTTAGTTAAATGATTTTATGAATCAAAATTATGTTGATTTTGGGTTATCTATTGAAATGATTAACCTATCATGGAGGATATGTGATTAAGCTAAATACATTTCAATTCGATACTTTAAAAGAAGGGGATTTTATTTGGAGATAAATGTTAATATTTATCTTGGAAGACTATGTGATTAAATCCATCATAGATTTGGGTTTCAAATTTATTTTTGATTACTTTGAATAATATTATGGATAGATGTTTATTGAATATTCTATGTAGATCTTTGGGTTTTGTTGGACAAATTTTGGAGATTAAGAATAGATTTTCTGTTTGTTAAGGATTATCCTTTTGTGGATTATCTGAACTTGTACTAAAAATTTTGGATTTGGTAAATGTATAAAGACGTGGAAAATATATAGTTATCTTTTGTGGATTAGGTGATCCTATAGAATTTGATTATAGCACTAATAATGTGAACAGTTCATCCTAAATACTCCTCTTTTGGAGAAAAATGTTTTTTTGTAAGAAATATAGAAAAAGTTGAAGGTCAACATGACAAGTAAGTATGTTTCCTTATGTTTTATTTATGCTCATAAATAAATTCCTCAATGAAAAGTATCTTAATAACAAAATGTTTTCTATTATCTTTTCCTACTGGGGAATCAAATACCGTTTAACCAATCACCAGTTTGTGATTTTCTAGTGGTAAACTTTCTCCAATTTTTTTTTTCTATCACTCTCCCTCAGAACATGAACTTTTTTTCTTCCATATCCATGTTTTCCAATATGGAATCCTAGTATGGGTTAACTCAGATGACCTTTGTACTTCCCTTTCTTTCTTTTAAAGTGACAGATTAATTTACTCCTTTTACGATGTGGGGCATTCAATTAATTTTCCAACACCAATTTTAAAAACTACGAGGACGTAATTCCAAAAAGGGTGGAAGGATGTAACATCCCATGTAAATAAGGAATATTAAATTTTCATATTTATCCATATTTGTTAATAAAATGTTAATATTACTATAAAGGGAACTCTATACTCGATGGTGTACCCAATAAGAAACAATGAGTTTCTTTGAAATCTTATGTTGCACTCTAATAATAAAATAATATTATTTTAAATGGTAGTTAATGCATAGACATTATAATGGCAGGAATGAACAAAACTAACTAAAAAATGATTATATATGTTTGTCAAATATTTTTTACTTTTTTCCAATAAATGTTAGAGGCTTAAAATATGAATGAATCCAATTTTAAGCATAAATCATCTAATATTTTTTAAAAGGTCGATTAAACACCTTTTGATGGCTACGACTTTTAAATATACTTTTCAAGATTTAATATTTTATATTTTACAAAATAAAATCCCTCTTTAGAATCTGGACATCAATATTTACTTTGTGTAAATTTTTGTTATTTTTACGGCAAAGATCAGTTTTAGTGAAAATGTTGTATTTTAATTCAAAACCTCTTTTTAATCTACTTTATTTATATGATTAGATAATATTAGTAATTGGTTTTAAAGTTAAATTAGAATATATTTTTACCATTTAATCCAATGGTGGTCATTGGAATTAATTTCACTTTTAAATTGGGCTTAAACTAGTGTCAATCTTTTAATAGAGATTGTTCCTTAAAAACACACTATTTGTTTTGACAGCAGGAATTAATTATTAAATTAATTAATGCAACGTTTATGATTCGAATATTGTAAAATATACATCATTTTTTAATTCGGAATATCAAATATATCTTAGGGTTAAGTTTTGGTATTTTTCTGAAAAACATCAATTTTTGATGAATAGTGAAACCACTAAGTGGTAGTTAAAAAAAAGATTTCTCGTTTAAATAAAACTTTACAACTTATATGATTTGAATTTCAAAAATCCAACATACATGGTTGTAATTAGGATGTATAATGCGGTTCAATGGGATTAAATTTTTTTTGGTGAATAGTAACTTTTGAGTTTTGTTAACCGCTATTAGAGTTAATTAGTGTAATTTAAGATAAAAAAGATAATATAAAAATATAAAAATATCATGAAAAACGTCCTAACCTTATTATATGAGTCATGTCTAACCAATACAAACCATGTGTAAATTTGTGGGACCCCATGGAGCCACATGGGGTGATAATGACATTAATAGATTTTATTTAAAGTAAAAATAAAAATATCTGAAACATGTATTGTTTTACTAAAACAATTTTTACATGGTTTTATATATGTTATATTTTTTTACTATAAATACTCATTAGAAATATAAAAATATTTCCAAAAACCGGGTAATTTTTTTATATTTTTTAGACATCAAAAAAATAAAATTATTTATGACACAATGATGATGCAGTGTTTACGTCAATAATGAATGATTTAAAAAAATGTTTAAAATAATATCCAAAAATTGTCCAATTCTTATTGAAAGAATTTATTTAGAAAATGGACCTCATTAGATTCTACATTAACGAATTTGGGAGCTATAGAAACAAAATTTCATTTTATAATAAAATTATAATTTCAAGATTTCCAAAAGATCCCCTCATCTCCATTATAAAAAGACCCCACTTCCTACCCATCTCTCACACTTATCAAGACATTTGGCTCGTCAAAACTCTTCCAATAATCTCCCAATATACCTCTATTAACCCTATATTCCTCTCTTTGGGAATAATCCTATCCAAGGAAGCCTTTGGGCTCAAATCAAAAAGAGTTACCTGATTTAAAGGTAATCTCCTCTCTTATGTTCTTTTGTTTTATTTTGCTTCTCCAACCCCCTAAACTCTTTTTATTCCTTTCCTTTGTAACAACACCAATATATTAAATATACTAGGATGTTGTTATATGAATTATTCGAGCTACACTTAAACACACCTACGTCTAATGGTTATATAACGTGATGTTTCCGTGGATGGCGAATTTCTTCCTCACAAAACGATGATTGTTCAATATTCATTTAACACCTTAAAAGGTGGTCATTAAGATGTCACTATATTTATATATGATATATAATATTTTTATGTTTTCCTTATGCTTCTTTATTTCTCATTTATGGCAAAACATTATGGTTTCCATTATGGGTAAACGCGATATCTTCATTTTAGGATGTACGGACTACCGGCCACCTCAAAGTGATTTGATTCGTTAATGCCATATGTGTGACATGTAAAGGATGGAGTTAATAATATTACATATGATATTATACTGGAGTTATAATATACCTTTATATCATTATGATTTCATTCCATTAAATACAAAATATAAATGAAAGTAGCGTTAATGCGTATGTACGGCTTACCGTATCCATGAAGAGTGCATTTCATTTCTTACATCTAAATGTTATGTAATATTATAAATTCATGTATATACTGGATATATATAATATATATGATATATACATCATGAATATAATTTTGGATATAATTGATATTTTACCACATGAACAACTTGTAATTATAAGGACTTTATTTTTGACTCAAGTACCAATAATCGACAAAACGACCGTTATTAACTTAAATAATTACAATGTGTTCATAACATGGTAATAAGTG
Source organism: Viscum album (assembly GCA_963277665.1). NCBI lineage: Eukaryota > Viridiplantae > Streptophyta > Magnoliopsida > Santalales > Viscaceae > Viscum > Viscum album. Next base: position 159,779,993 of record OY728138.1, read on the forward strand.
ATATAAAAGGAATAATTAACTTGAAAAATGTTCTTAAGCAAGTAGATATTAACTCATGTTTATTTTTCAAGATATTAAAGAACGATCGAGTCATGTCGGACACGAGGTAAGGGATCCTACCTCTCTCTTTCTTTTTATGTACTATCTTTTATGTCATTCCTATTACGCTCATATATATTATGTTTGCGGATGTTATTTTAAATTCCCCATACTATAACTTTTATGTTCATATTATGAGAGACCCTATTTGATCTCATAAATCCATTTTTGGATGTTTTAAGTGGCGTCATTAGGCTGCCGAGTTTTTGAAAGGGATTTTAATCTCACTTTAATTCCCGTGAGATTTATGCTACATTTTCCACCAAGTCCTTTGAGTGGTGTATGTACTGAAAATTATTCTAATCATTGTGTAATATAATTTTATTTATGGCTATTTACATTAAATTTTTATATTCCTTCTTTCATGGGGTGTACATTTCGAAATTTACCCAAGTCAGTAAGGGAACCTTTCACCCTCGTCTTTTTAAAAGACTTTTTTTGTTATGACTTTTAATTCACATATTATTATGTTGGGATATGTTCTTATATATCCTTATTGATGTAAATTTTATGTCCAAGTGATGAGATACCATTTTCTCTCTCATCAACTCATTTTATGAATTTTAATGTGACATCGTTAGGATGTTGAATTTTTGCAAGGGAACTTCTTAACCAAATTTCAATTCTTTGGGTTAAACCTCTATTTATTGATTATGTCCTACTATGAATATGTGTGGATGACCTTTTATTGTTTTAAATTTAATATCATATTATATTGGGTGTATTTATATTTTTCACACATAATTATGTAATTGATTTATCCTTAATATAATGATACCGTCTTTGTAAGGGACCTCGTCTCAATCTCATTTCATTGAGGCATATTTTGTTTTATAAACAACTTTCATTTATATGATGTATAAACCGATTTGACTTTTACTTTTATTGAAAAGGAATATTTTTATATGAATCATTTTACTGTGCGACAAAAGGAATTTTTTGTCTTACGTATGCGGCGAAAATGACTTCTCCGCCGTAGTGACCATTATTTGAGTTTTGGCTTCCTCTACAAGCCAGAACTTTTTTAAAATTGGAAAAAATAAATACCACATTTTACTTTTTTTTGTATCGAAAATGGTATTGATAATGTTTTTATTAGATCAATGTGGTGTATTGATATCTTGTGATTGAAAGTTATAATGTTGGGTTTTCTTTTATGCTTGTTTTATATGATACGATTATGTTACGGTTCTTGGGCATTGTTTATGAAGACGAGTGGTTCCATGAAAAACTATGTGTGGGTGAGCACGATATAACTCTCCAATGCATTGGGTAACGTAATGGAGGTAAACATTATTGTTTCTCATAAGAGACTTAGGGACTATAATGTGATGGGTATTCCAAATGTGACTCCCGATGTAGTTGTGATAGCTACAACATATGTATTGTCACACCCATCATTTTAAAATAGATTACTTTATTATTTTTATGTGCATTAGGTAGTTCGGGTTGAATCCTGACTTAAAATATTTCATGAGTTCTTATTTAAAAACACATGTAATTGTCCTGACGACATCCAGCTCATTGCGGACGAAGCCGCGCGGCCTCGCCTGGGTCACAACACGCCCTCGCCCTGTTCGCCGCACGCCCTTCCCGGTGTTTTAGGGAGATAAATTCATTGCAACGAATAATGAAAAGTAGATAATATAAAAACAAGTGTGGTAAAATTTAACAAATTATTTTAATGATAATAAAAATAATATTATTGGAGAATATTATTATTGTTCTTATTGATAGCATTAGGAATATAAATTTTATTAAGTTATTAATATTATCATTACCATTTTAATTATTTTTATTACTATTATTATTATTACTTGCATTTGGATATTAATATAATTACTAATATTATTAATCTCATTATCATTATTAAGAACAAAATTTTTTTAGCTTGTCATTATTATTATTACTATCACCATAATTTATTATTATCATTGTTCTTAATTATTCTTATTAAAATTGATGAATTTCTAAATAACGTAATCATTATAAGGATATAAATTTTATTAATATATTATTGTTATTGTTATTCTTATTTTTAATATTATTTTCTTTAAGTTTTTAGTTTAAGAATTATATTATTATTATGTTAATATTATTATTAGTTTTGTTTTTTTAATTTTTTTTATCTTTTTTTATTTTCTGCTTTGTTTAGGGTTTCTTTTTTTTTCCATTGTTTTAGACACCATCATACCCATGCCGCCACACCCCTTTATCTCCACCATGTGTGTCGCGCCTCCTCCCCTGGAAACCCCATATCTCGCCGTTGGACTCCTCCTCTCCCTCATGTCACTGTCATGTCTCTTCCTCGGAATCGCACCTCCCTCACCGAACATCCCTATTCCCTCCCTCGCACCCGGTTTTCCTCACCTGTCGTGTCGCACCCAGCTGAGGTGCAGCCCTCCATTAGCCGCACCCAACTCTTGGCCGACCAGTGCCCCTCCACCTACAACAACTCCTTCCCCCGGTGTCGCATCTTGGATGCGCCCCATTTTGGCCGCTCAACCTTTCGGAGCCGGCCCCCTCGCTTGGTCCGGTGAACCCCATCACGACCCCTGCCGGTAGCCCTTCTGGTGCAGCCTCTCAGCACGGCTCCCCTACTGGCCACGGGTTAGTCCGGCGCGCACCCCCTACTCACGTGTTGACCAGTGCTCCTCCCATGCTCTCCTCGGCCGACCTCCATCGGTTAAGCCTTTTTCTCTTGCTGTCCTTTTCCTTTTGAGTATTGTTTATTTTTAGCGATTATATGTCTGATATTATGGTATAATCTTGAAGTTGTTGGTTTAATTGATTGGTTTAGGGTCAATTTTGGTTTGTATGAGTTTCGGTTGGTGTGAGACGATCCTTGCGCACCATTTTTGTGATGTCTACCACACCGAGGTAGGTGGCTCCGCTCATAATTATTGTTTGATTAATTTATTTGCGTTTTTAATTAATTTATCATATTATTTAGTTAGTTTTCAGGGTGGGAAGTGGTTTTATTTCATTCTCTTAAGATATCATATTCATTGATTTATTATTAATGTGTTTTTGGGATATTAGTTTTATTTTCTAGAAACCCATGTCAAGATGGTTTAGTGTTTTTTAAATTGTTAAATATTTAATTAAATGATATTTGTGGTGCAAATTATGTTTCGATAATATTACGGCTTGTGTTTGGTTCTAAAGTGGCATTTTAAATAAAACCAAATTTATTGTTAGTGAAAATATCATTGCATCGTTTGTAATAACTTGTGTTGAACTACTCAACCTGTATCTTTTTAATTGGTGTAAGTGGTGTGGATTGAACTCTTGATGTGGCGTTGTGTGTGTTTGGTTACGAAATAAGGTTTGGTTGGTTTTATGTCTAAATTCATCCTCTCCTCTTCAATGTTTGTTTATTAAAAATCATAAATGTTTTATAAAATAGTTATTAAGGATGCAATTTCTTTTAATTGGTTGTGTAAGAAATGGAGATTGAGTTTTGGAACATTTCAGTGTGCGTATTATTTCAAATGGATTTTGTGTGTGTGAATGGTGGTATTTGGTGTGTGTGATGTCTTTCTTGGTTTGAGGGTATGATTATGACATGTGTCATGAACATGGAATTTCTTGAGCACATACGGGAAGCCTGGGTACTAGGTGGGAAGACTAGACTACTGTGCTAGTTATACAAGAGTGGCCTCAGCCCAGTTTCAATTAGTGGGATTGACGCGTACAACACTAACTAAACACTGGATGGTGATTGGATACCAATATGGTAGGAGTTTTTTCCCTACGAGTGGATCGTGCACGGGAATGTGTGATATGGTTCACCGAGATGTGAGGTTCTAGGGTCCCACTTCTCGCTAGTATCTTTAGGGTCTCTCCCATGTATTGTGCCCTTCCTATGCTCTCTACTCACCTTCATCACACGGTGTGACATTGGGGTTACCAAGAAAATTGTGTGTGCATGTGTACGTGTGGGTGTGCGTCTATGTGTGTGCGTTCATGTGTGGGTGTGTGTGCATGTGTGTATGTTAATTTAATTTGTTTACCTTTTTGAGAGGTTTCCCCTTAAAAACCGTTTTCAATAAAATTCATTAAACACTTATTTATTTTTATTTTATTAAATTGAAAATGTATTTTTCTTTTAATAATTATTCATGGAACCTTCTCTTGGTGGCAACCTATTGGGATTTTATCTCACACCATACATACACCCAAGGGTTTATGTAGTTTCTGTTTCTTTTTCACTACAGGTTGTGACTTCGTGCTCAGCGATGGTGGTTCTGGTTGCTGTTGGTCTTTGTGTGCAGGTTGGTGTTGGTAGCTCGGGGATGCAACTTCTCATGTCTCATGAGGTTGGTTTTGGAGTTTAGTTCTCTTTTCTTTTAGTTGTTCATTTTGGGTTTTTAGTTGAATTGTAAACCTAAACGTGTTTATAGTTTAGAAGTGTGTTTGGTTGCCATTTTCCAGTTTTTGTTTATTTATCTTGTTGGTTGTTTTCATCTTTTATTTCAGGTAAAACTGTTCCCACTTGTTAATATTGATACTCGGGCACTAGTGCCAGCCCGTGGGGATCGGGAACGCCCTTCGGGCCTTGCTGTGGACTGGGTCGGGTGCCAGTTTGGAGGGCGAACCGGCCTGGTTCGTGACAAAATGGTATCAGAGGAGCAGTTTTTTTCTCTTGAGTCATGATCTTTTGGGATAGAGTCATGGTAGACTTAAGTTAAGGTTGTCGGGATTCGACGTCCTGGCTACGAGTATGTTCCTGGCCAACACACCTCGTGGCTGGACTCAAGTTACCAAAGTATATAGAGGTTTGTTCGATTTTTTGGTCATTGCAGTTATTCTTGACTAGAGGAAACGAAAAGGGAGTAGGGTCAGTAGTCTTAGTGAGTTCCCAGGGTCTGGAAATCCTTGTGGAGCCGGGGATACAATCCTTAAATACTCTCCGTGTCTAGTGGCGTGATCGGCGTATGGCCGCCAACCATATTTTCCAATCATCTGCTGACCCTGGTTCCATCCTGCTTTGATTCCCGTCTCATTGTTTTGGAATTTTCAGAATTTGGTTTTTAAGTAAAAATGATTTTGTCTTCGAAAATGTTTTGAATTAAAGAACATTAAAGATTGAATGATGGGAAAGGTTTGGAAAGTGTGGGTTGGATGTTTTGGTTTTGAAAAAATGGAATGATATTTTTTTTGTCCATGGTGTTCTCGTGGGCAACCACATGCATGAGTGTATATAGAATGAGAAACAATAAATGGAACGAGTGGATGAGTTCCTGTATGGACATGAGGTGGGTTCTGGTGTGGCATGTGAACATGCATGTGCGAGGCCCATGGGACACCATTGGTGTTTGTCCAACCCACAGGCTTTTCTTATTTTCAAAGTGATTTGTTAAAGGATAATTTTGTGTTTTCAAATAACTGGTGATTGTGGGGTGTGTCCTTGTATTTTTGAAAGGTTGTATGTGAGGTGTTTTGAGCCGAAGATCCCTTCTAGATGGTTTGTTTCCTGAGTTTGAATTCTTATTTGTATATTGTTATGTAAGCGTGTAGCTAGTTAATTCTTCTGAAAAGTACATCGGGGAGCCCTTACTGTGGTTTCCCCTCCATTTTTGTTTTTCGCGTGTGGTATGTCCTGACCATTGGACCAGTTCGGTTGGGTCCATGGTTTTCTTTCTTGGCTAGTGTATGCCCCCAATAAAGAGTTAATGTGCAAATGACGTGCGACCACAGATGGATCGCAGTTGTCCAACCCTCCATTTGAAAAAAATAAAGACTCTTCCTTTTTTGTGATAATGCTAAGTCTATTCCTTTTTCCTTTAGTTAAGAGGATCCTCTTGTAGAGGGATGATAGAAGCGATGGGAGTTGAAGGGAGTTTTGGTCTTTTGAGCGTCTTGACTTGTCGGTATGATGTTTAACGTCGTTGTGTCTAATGGTTCCCCTGGAAGCGGTGAATGAAATTATAGCGGGGAAAGTTGAAGGCAGTTCAGAATTATCCGTGTTGACCAGTTTCTTGAAGGTCTTTGTAGTATTTTCATCGTCCGCAAGGGTCATGTTTGGTGACGTCATACAGTGTGAGTTCTCTTTGATAGTCAAGGTTGAAGTTTGACCTTATTAATTTGAAAGTTCTGTTTGGAAATGGTGAAGGAGATCCCAGTGGGGAAATATGGAAGCATCATGGGGTGGTCGGTGCGGGCCACTATTCTAAATAAACTTTGCTCCTTCGTTGGTTTCGTTTAATAAAGCTCTACGTTAGGCCACTAGTGTGGCAGGCCCAGTAACATGGGGATTCTATGGTCGATTGCAGGAATCACGAGTTGTTTAAGACTCAGTTTGAAGTCCCTCTCTGAATAATGTTCATCTCAACAGTAGTGGTCATATTCAACCGATGATTTGGGGTATTGTGTTCTCATCCAGTGTGAAAAAGGGTGATGCGCATGCACCATTTCAACACTTTTGTTGTTTAATGTTCTGGGTATGATCAGTTGGATGTCGTAATGTGTTGTGTTTTCTGGTGTTGTCTTTCTTGCGATGAGATTTCATGTGACACAAAAAGGAGAAGCTCTGTTCAGGAGTCTTCGACACCTGACTACGAAGTAGGAGAACATTCAAACATTAGGGCTCCATCCATAGGCCTCGGAGTGATGCTGACATGTGGTTAGTAACCTTGGGAGTGTATGAGACCCTGAATTTATTTCTATCATCAGTTTGGAATGTGAAAGAAGCTTAAATTGTTTTCTATGGTTGTTCTGTTTCGAATGAACTGTCTGGTTGCATATGGTTTTTGTGACAATGTGGAGGTGTGTTTGTCTCATTGCCTTAATGTCTTTGGGGTTGTGTCCCATTGGATGAAATCGGTTTAGTGGTCCTTATGGGAGTTTGTTGAGTAAATCTATCTCAAATTTGAATAATGATCATCCAGGAATGTGGAAATGGTGGTTAGTCTTGGCTCATGCTTTTGACACCCCGGTAGTCGGACCCCTACCTCCCCGCCCCTTGTGGTGGAGTGTTTGGTCACCATCATGAGTTTTTCAAAGTTCTTTTTCCTTTGTTCATTCTAGTGGCGGTGAGACCCACGATGGGTCGTGTACAAAGGTCTCTGGAATAAATCTGTGTTGGCCTTTTCTGAAAGGTGGGGAGTCCACCCGGACCTCCCCATGTTGGTTTTCTAGTCTCGCCTTGGGTGTTGGTAGGTTCTTAATGGTCGAAAGACTCATATTGGGTCTCGTACGAATTTCTCTAGAATGAATCAGTGCTGGAATTTTATTTAATGGCGGGGTGTCCGCTCGAACCACCCTATGGCGGTTTTCTAGTCCCGTCCCGAGTGCTAGTGAGTTCATAATGGTGGGGAGCCCCTTGGGCGTCCCCATATTGATCTTTTTCTAATGTTTTTAAATATGGCTTGGTGATAAGCGATAAGGGTGTTCCTTGGATGTGGTTTGACATTTTTTATTCATTCTATTCAAATGGTGTGGTTTTTTAATAGTTCTTGAGGTATTTCAGCTTGTAATGTGGATTTCTGTGGGCACGTGGGATCTTTTTTTAAACTATAAACTAGAGGTTTTTCAGGTCATTGGGGCGGGCGACACATATCAATAAGTCTTTATATGAGTTTCTCGAAGTTGTCTTGAGTCACTCTCTCTGAGCACGATGTGTTGGCCTATTCTCGTTTGTTGTTTGTGGGGATCCTCCTTGAACATTAAGGGGGTGTCGTTTTCTACTTTGGGTCTGAGCCTTAGTTGTGGATTTCTAGGGACAAAAAGCATTATGGTGGGGAGAATTGTCACACCCGTCATCTTTAAATAGATTACTTTATTAATTTTATTTGTATCAGGTAGTTTGGGTTGAATCCCGACATTAATATTTTCTTGAGTTCTTATTTAAAAACACATGTAATGGTCCTCACGGCATCCGGCTCATTGCTATCAAAGCCGTGCGGGCTAGCTTGGGTCGCCGCACGACCTCGCTTAGTTCGCCACACCCCATGCCCGATATTTTAGGGAGATAAATTCAATGCAATGAATAATAAAAAGTAAATAAAAAAAAAAAAGTGTGGTAAAATTTAATGAATTTTTTTTAATGATGATAATATTAATATTATTGGAGAATATTGTTATTATTCTTATTGATAGAATTAGGAATATAAATTTTATTAAGTTATTAACTTTAACATTACCATTTTAATTATTGTTATTACTATTATTATTCTTACTTTCAATATGATATTAATATAATTACTAATATTATTAATCTCATTATCATTATTAAGAACACAATTTTTTTAGCTTGTCATTATTATTATTACTATGACCATAAATTATTATTATCATCATTCTAAATTATTCTCAATAAAATTGTTAACTTTATAATTAACATTATCATTATTAGGATATAAATTTTATAATTCTGTTGTTGTTATTGTTATTCATATTTTTAATATTATTTTAGTTTAAGAATTATATTATTACTAATGTTAATATTCTTATTAGTATTGTTTTTTAATCTTTTTTTCTTTTCCCCTTTGTTTAGGGTTTCTTTTTTTTTCCTTTTTTTTCGAAACCCTCATACCCAATCCTCCACACGCCTTTCACTCCCCCATTTATATTGTGCCTCCTCCCCTAGAAACCCCCTGTTGCACTGCTAGACTCCTCCTCTCCCTCATTTCGCCACCCTGTTTCTTCCCCGAACTCACTCCTCCTTCGCCGAACTTCCCTCTTCCCTCCCTCGCACCAGGTTTTCCTCACCAGTCGTGTTGCACCCATCCGACAGGCATCCCTCCATCCGCCACACCCCACTCTCGGTGGAACAGCACCCATCTGCCTTCAAAAACTCATTCCCTCGTCGTCGCATCTTGGCTGCGCCCCATTTTGGCTGCTCAACCTCTTGGAGCCGGCCCCCTTGCCTGGTCCGGCGAACCCCATCCCGACCCCTACTGGTAGCCCTTCCGGCGCAGCCTCCCAATGCGGCTCCCCTGCTGGCCGCATGTTACTTCAGTGTGCACCCCCTGCTCACACACTGACCAGTGCACCTCCCCCTGCTCTCCTCGGCCAACCCCCTTCGGTTAATCCTTGTTCCCTTGTTATTCTTTTCCTTTTGAGTTTTGTTTGTTTTTTTTCATCTATTATATGTCCAATTTTATGGTGGATCCTTAATGTTGTTGGTATAATTTATTGGTTTAGGGTCAATTTTGGTTTGTATGAGTTGTGGTTGGTGTGCGGCAACACTTTCGCTCCATTTTTGTGAAGTCTGCCACACCGAGATAGGTGGTTCCGCTCATAATTATTGTTTGATGAATTTATTTGCGTGTTTAATTAATTCAGCATATTATTTAGTTAGTTTGTAGGGTGCGAAGTCATCTTATTTCATTCTCTTGAGATCTCATATGCATTGATTTTTTATTAATGTGGTTTTTTGATATTAGTGTGATTTTCTGGAAACCCGTGTCAATAAGGTTTAGTGTTTTATAAAATGTTGAATTTTTAATTAAATGATATTTGTGATGAAAATCATGTTTCGATAATATTATGACGTGTGTTTGGTTCTCAAGTGTCAGTTTAAATAAAACACAATTTATCATTAGTGAAAACATTGTTGCATAGTTTGTGAGCACTTGTGTTGAACTACTCAAATGGTTTCTTTTTAATTGGTGTAAGTGGTGTGGATTGAACTCTTGATGTGGCGTTGTGTGTGTTTGGTTACGAAAGAAGGTTTGGATGGTTTTTTGTGTAAATTCATTATCTTCTCTTCAAAGTTTGTTTATTAAGAGTATTAAATGTTTTATTAAATATTTATTAAGGATGCAAGTTGTTTTAATTGGTTGTGTAAGAAATGCAGATTGAGTTTTGGAACATTTCAGTGTGCATATTATTTCAAATGGCTTTTATGTGTGAGAATGGTGGTTTTTGCTGTGTGTGATGCCTTGCATGGTTTGAGGGTATGAGTATTACATCTGGCATGAAATTTTAATTACGTGAGCACAAACAGGAAGCCTGGGTACAAGGTGGGTGGACTAGACTAGCGTTCTAGTGATACGGGACTGGCCTCGACCCAGTTTCACTTAGCAGGATTGACATGTACAACACTAAATAAACATTGGATGATGACTGGAGACCACTATGGTAGGAGGTGTTTCCCTACCAGTAGCTCGTGCACATGAATGTGTGATATGGTTCACCAAGGCATGAAGTTATAGGGTCCCACTTCTCGCAAGTATCTTTAGGGTCTCTCCCATGTACTGTTCTCTTCCTCTACTCTCTGCTCACCGTCGGCACACGGTGTGACAATAAGGTTACCATGAAAACTGTGTGTGCGTGGGTACGTGTGGGCATGAATCTGTGTGTGTGTGGGTGGGTGGGTGTGCGTGCGTGTGTGTATGTTAATTTATGTTGTTTTCCTTTTTGAGAAGTTTCCCCTTAAAACCCATTTTCATTTAAATTCTTTAAACACTTATTTATTTTTATTCTGTTAAATTATAAATGTATTTGTCTTTTAATAATTATGTATGGAATTGTTTCTCGGTGGAATCCTAATGGGATTTTAGCTCACACCCTATATACACCCTTGGGTGTATGTAGTTTCTGTTTTTTTTCACTTTAGGTTGTGAGTTTGTGTTCAGCGATGGTGGTTCTAGTTGCTGTTGGACTTCGTGTGTAGGTTGGTGTTGGTATCTTGAGGATGAAACTTCTTGTTTCGCATGTGGTTAGTTTTGGAGTTTAGTTCTCTTTTCTTTTTGTTGTTCATTTTGGGTTTTTAGCTGAATTGTGGACCTAAACATGTTTATAGTTTATAAGTGTGTTTGGTAGCCTATTTCCAGTTTCAGTTTATTTATCTTGTTTGTTGCTTTTCTATCTTTTATTTCGGGTAAACTATTCCCACTTGTTAATGATGATACTCGGGAACTAGTGCCAGCCCGTGGGGAATGGGAATGCCCTTCAGGCCTTGCCGCGAACCAGGTCGGGTGACGGGTTGGATGGTGACCCAGCCTGGTTCGTGACATGTATGTTATGTATACCTCAAGTTACTTTGATGTCTTATGATTTCAATGATTTATTCATAAATCTTATGATTTCATGAGGTATGTCTTATTGCTTATGTTTTATGAGTAAAGTGTGTGTTCATTGATTCTTATGTATATGTGGACTAATGTTTACTTCTTGTATTTTTATATCCCATACTGAGCTTTTCATGCTCATCCTAAGTATTTGAAATGTTTTCCACATGGATTAAAGTTGAATAGGGTCCAAGATGGGATCATGGAAAGACAAGCTATATAAAACATGGAACTAGACATGTTTCTTTTTAAGAGTTTTTATTTTATGGAAACATAGTAGAAGTTTCTACTTTGTAATCTTTTGAGATGTAATAGTTATGTCCTAATTCTATAAAACTCTAAACCTGAAAAGATCCTCTATGTGAATTATTTATTTAATTCATCATTACGTAATTTTTTAAGGTCGGGTTTTTACAGTAGTAATTTAGACATAAATATTTTTGTAAATATTTATAGAGATTAATTTTTTTTAAATATGTTCCTGAATTAATGGGATACATCAGTTATTCAGGATAAGGGAGAAAAATCATGCATTTGATTGTAGTAAAATATCCATGAATTAAAAGATTTGCTGGACTTGCAAAAATGGACAGAATTTATATTTTTGGCCCATAAAATATACTTATGTGCTCTAATTGGGGTTAAATAGGGATATCAAATTGAGAAATTGTTTTTTTACAAATTACACTGTGGAATGGATTTCCAGTTCTTGCATTTTGATGGTTAAATATGAAGTGATGAATAGAATAAAATATTTATCCAAATTTCCCCATTCACACTTGAAATCACTTGTAACCTAGCCTCCCATCCACTCTATAAATATATGTTTTTCCCATTTTCATAGGTTTGTATGTGACATAACGGATTTGGATCAATGAATAATTTGTTCCATTCCAATTCATTTCAACATTGGATGGGGGAAGCTATCACGCTAGGATCCCCTCCAAAATTATCTTTTCTTCATCTAATTTGTTGTAATATTGTTTTAATTTTAATAAAATCATAGTTTTTCTTCCATTAATTTTGTTAATTTTAATTTTTTTTGTTATAATAATTTTCTTCATTGGTATAGAAACCAATATTAGAAGTGGGAATGGGTTATACCCTTAATACGACCTTCAAAAATGCAAACAGTTTCTACGATCACTATACCAGCCATGGATGTGTAGTTATTCGTATTAATAGATCAACATATTACGTTATTAATTCATTTATTATGAATAAATGAGATAATTTATTTCACATAATATGATCTATTATTTTATTTTTAATTTAAATGATTCTACGAAATCAATTTAATAACTATCACAAAACATGAGAGGTCGAGAATTATGTGAATTGTGATAGTGTAACCTTAGCCGATAAAAATAAAACACACGAGATAAATTTCTAGAGTTTAAATATAATCCCTAAAAAAAATTCATGATTATTTTCATAATATATTAATTCCATAATTTACCACATATAATAATCTATACATATAATGACAATAAAAGTAGTGTGTTGTGATTGCACGTTCTGAAGAAAGTCTAGGGTTTAACTCTTTTCAACTTTGTGGTAAAGTTAATTCCCCTATGGTTAAAGGGTTAAAATTTAGAGGTCATAATTAAGTTGTTGTTAATTGAAATTTTAATGATTATTAAAAATGTGAAGTGGTAGATTTTGTTCAATTATACATTTAAAATATTTTTCTAAAATAAATCTTCTCATTTCATTTTCGTAATCTCAATTGAAAAAAATAAAAAATATATATAAAATCACCTTCAATCATACTTATTATAGTATTTTAAGTGATTTAAACCCCTCATCCTTTTATGTAGTTTTTTTTTTATTTTATTTTATTCTCAAAATACTTTTAATAGGTTGTTAAATTTACTTCCTCTTTCCAGAGATGACTTAGGTCAGCATCTCTACTGCACCTTTGATGTAAAAATTACACATCATTAAAAATAGCCCACAACATCACCTTCAAATTTTTTTTCATTTTTTGAGAGGAAAGTAATTTCTTATGAAATTTAGAGGTATTTAAATTATTTTTCATTTTATTCTTTTCTCCTCCTTTGTCGTTCTTCTTTCTTATTTCCTGTTTTTTATGTTTTTTCTCTGTAATTTTATTTTCATCAGACCAATTCAAACATATTTATTTTTTATTATGATCCAATTTTCATTATTTAAATTTAATTTTTAATTGATTTATGATAAGAAATAATTCCATGGATCTACTAAATATTGACTCTCAGCCTGAACAAAGCCTTCATGCTCGAATCATACAATCTCAGTCTACGTAATGTTTCAAAATATAACTAGTTGGAGAATTCCCCAAATATGGGAACATTGTAACTGGAGACACTTCTTTATTAAACATAAAACAAGAACCAATGGCTGAAAAAAAGTAAAAGTGATCTAAATAGAATCATTCGAGAATTGGCTGCACTCGACATTAAATATCTACCATATTTTATTACATACCCAATGCTCGAATCAGACATTGTACTAATATCTTGGTTACTTCACCTTATTGGAATGATTCATGGATTATCCAGTGAGGATAAAAGAAAAAATTTAATATAATTTAATGTGTTTTTATTAACACTTAAATATGAAATGACTCCAAAGATCAAATAAAACTATTGTCATTCCAATTATCACTTGATGGAACTACTAAGGATTCAATTTATTATTTACAACCTGAATATGAAACATATTGGAATGAATTGAAATTTATTATATTGTGGTGACTTTTTCCATCTTTGGGGACCAATTCTATTTGAATAGAGGTCTTAGGGATCATGAAATACTAAGGGGAGTAAATGTATGAGTACTGGGAGAGATTAAAGGATTTGTTTTCAAGTTTCTTATATCACCAAATCAATGAGTAACTCTTTATCCAGTACTTCTAGGAGGTCCTTATAACTATGCATTAGAGCATGGTGTATGTCACGGCTGGAGGGGTATTCATCAATAATACACTAAAAACCACACGTGTGTTGATTGAAAATATGATAACATACTCACAAAATTTTGGTGATCGAGGTACACAACATATTAGAAGAGTATATTAAGTATGTCCTTTATTCTCATGAAAATAATCTGAATGATTCTATGTTTTTCAAATTGAACAATATGGTGAGGCAGATTCCATTGGCTCAAAAGACTTCCAACCAACTCATATGAGGCCTTGTAATATTTTCACGGAAACATACCACCCAACCAATTTTTTACCCCATCTACAAGAGACAGAGGATTGAAAAACATTATTCCCTAGGAGACCATATCATTAGAAACCATAAAAAATCCCCAGAATATGTATGATTATTTTTCTCCAATATAATACCATGGTAAAACGGAATAGTTATACAATAGTTATGTATCGGGACAACAACAATGGAACCCATTTTTCATCAAAAATACTAATAGGATCCACCTTACCAACACGATTTCCAACAAACACAAATGATATTTGAATATCATTCATCGATAAAGTCACACCAAGAAAATTCTAAAGAAAATATAGATTCTAACATTAATTATCTTTTGAAACGAATTTTTATTCATAAATAGAATGAGCTGAAGAGTCGAGGTTCAATGTTGAGGGAGATGAATACAAAAATGATCTAGATTTCTGTAGTACTCAATGAACAAGTAAGTAATAACTTTTGATATCTTTGTTCATAACCAACTATGAATCCTAAGGGGAATGTCTCTTTCATCACATTCAGAAGTGGGAAGAAAACAACTGATACATCTGCACTTATCGTTCCACTAGGATTCACCTCAACCTTGGTAAATACACATTCTATACCGAATGATGAGAAACCCTTGGAGATTAAAAAATTCAAGAATAATATTAATGATTTTCCTCATAAACCCCTTCTATTTCCAAAAAATAGTTGTATAAACCCTAAATATTGATAAAGTGGCAATGTAAAAAAATGTTTTTGGACACATTCAAGAACATGTAGATAAACAGCCCCCTTATTGAAGCTATTATGAAAATCCCATGGTATGAAAAAATTTTAAAAGAACATTGTACAAATCATAGAGGGATCAAATAGAAATGGGAGGATTGGTCTTGGATGAACTATGACTGTACTCATTACAACAACTCAAGAAATTCCAAAAAAGTTCAAGGATATGGGAATATTCACTATACCATTCACCATAACAGTGTTATAATTTTCTAATGTTTCATGTGATTAAGGTGTTTCCAAAAATTTGAAGTCACACTATGTATTATCTTCCTTACTGGTTGGTGATTTAATACCAATGAGAGTAGTAGTGTCATTGGAAAATATAGCTGCGGAATATCAATTAGGAGTCCTTGATGATGTACTCGTTTAGGTAAATGACATGAAATTTCCTGTATATTTCTATGTACTTAAGATGGAGGATGATCAGGTAAATTCCCGTGCTACAATTATTTGATGTAGGACCTTCCTCAGAAATAAAAATCTATCATAAATTACCATGATGAAACACTTCTCATAGAGTATGGAGATGAATTTTTGATATTTAATTGTCTAGACTCCATGAAGTACCCCTTAAATGAGCATTATTCTTTTGTTATCTCCAATTTTTAACTACTAAATAAAAAACAAAATGGTTTTTATTTTTTTATTCATTGAGATATTATGAGTATTAGTCTGGTATGATGTCTATGAGCACAACCAATCCTTCTTCTAATGAAATTTTTTTCTTAGATATGATTTATAAATGGATTCATATTCAAATTTTGATCATTCTCACTATGATTATGACTTTGGTATTGAATATTCTAATGGATATGATGCATTATTCTATGATTTTGATAATTTATATTCTGGGACTGATGGTCATTGTGATAATATTTCAATTAATTCAATGTCTCCATCCATAAAACAACCCCATTCATTGGAACTCAAGCCATTAGAACCAAATAACAAATAATCATACTTATTAATTTCTGAAAGATTAAAAGTTATCGTTTCTAACAATATTAATTTTTAACATGATGAAATGATTATGATTCTCTTACATGATAACATTAGAAAAATTTGGTGGACCATTGATAACACATGAGGTATTATCTAGTCCATTTTCATGCACATGATTATCACGGAGAGTGCGGATAAATTTGTTGGGTAGCCATAAAAGACGCTGAATGAAACCCTACTTGAATTTGTTAAAAATGAAGTTGTAAAATTGATCATGTAAGGTATCTTGAAAATAATTTTATATTTCTAGTGGGTAAGACTAATTCAGGTTTGGACTAAGAAAAGTGATGTTACTATTGATAGAAATGATAGAGAGGAATTGGTAACAATGAGGGTGAAAAACAGTTGGTGTGTGTGTCTATTGATTATGGGAAACTAAATCAATCCACATGCAATGGCCATTTCCCACTACCATTTATTTACCAAATACTTAAGAGACAATCTAAGAAAAAATAATATTGTTTCATGGATGGATTATTTGGATATTTTTAGGTTTCTATAGCTCCCGAGGATATGTAGAAGATAGAATTCACTTGTCCATTCAGTACATATTCCTACAGAATTATTCCATTTGGAGAATGAAATGCCTTAAGTACCTTATAGATATTCATGTGGGTATTTTTTAATTCATTGATACATGCATGGTGGTTTTTATATATTATTTTACAGTATACAGATCTTTATTTGATGAATTTATCACTTTTTGGGAAAGGTGTGGAATCGTTGTATATAGATGAATCTGGACTTGAACATGGAAATGTGTAATTTCATGGCAGAGCGTGGGATTATTACATGGAATGTTGTGTCATAACATATGAGAGAGGTTGATAGATCTACGTAAGATATTTTTTCATCCTTACCATACCCTGAATGTGTGCATGATTTTAGTTAATTCATAGGTAATACATGATTTTATCAGTGCTTCATTGAAGATTTCAGTAATATTTCTCTCCCTATGCCATGATTTCATCAAAGGGATTCGTATTTTGGGTTTTATGATTCATGTAGAATGTCCATTGATGAGATAAACAAACATCTATCCAATACACCAAACATAACGCCCCCATTGTTGGGTATTCTATTTGACCTTATGTGTGATGCTGCCAACGTTGTAGTTAGAGATGTATTATAATATAGGGTGGAAGGATGTTAACATGTGATTTTCTATGCATAGGGGACATTGGGTTCATCCCAATCAAAATACAAAATAAAAAAAATTGAGTTTCATGTAATTATATTTTCGTTACATAAATTTCATTCATATTTATTAGGAACTAAAGTAGTTGATGTGTCTAAAAATGCAACATTGAGGAACCTCTTGAAGAATCCAGATAAAAACCTCAAACTCTTTTGATGGATTCTACATCATTAGGAATTTTATATTGAGACAATAGACATGATGGTGTCCTAAATCCTAGTAGAATACTGCATAAGTATGATTACTCACAAACTAGAGCAAGACATTGAGGACCATGTTTAACATAAGGACAATTTCTCTAATGAGAATATTTATTCCATCTTATGTACACATCCATGTTATGATGAATTAGTGAGAATCCTTTTTCCATTTAAATTCATGAAAATTTTATGAAATATAATGTCCAAAAATAAATAATTGATTCTATATTTTATTATAGGGTTAATACCCACTTGTGGTGAATATGTAGTGACCATGTTATTTGGAGGCATATTCATGATCATTAGTTTGAGTTTATTTTACATTTGTTTCATACTCGTTATTATTTTGGACACTATGGTCCCTTATAGATAGCTAATAATGTTTTTGACTCTAGATTATATTATCATATCTTATTCCATGATGCTCATCTATTTTGTAAGTCCTATTCATATTTCCATCATATGGGAAACATTTCTTTTATAAATTAGATCCCTTAATAGTCCATATTATTCTTTAAATTTTTTGATGTATGGGGAACTGATTTTATGTGTCCTTTTCCATGATCAATTGGTTTACATTACATTTTTTTCTAAAAAATATGTATGCCAATGGGTGGAGGACAAGCCCACTAGGACTATTGATTATAATGTTGTAGTCGATTTTGTAATGGAAATTATTTTCTATATGATTGGAGTACTGATTGACGACATCAGTGATATGGGACATGATTTTGCAATTTGAATTTAGCTTCCCTGCTTCGTAATTAAAGGGTACCCAAAAACATCAACACAATTATAACCCCCAAAAAAATGAAAGTATGAGGTTTAAAATTAGTATATGATACAAATTTTTTAGAAACAAAAAAATGAATAAGAATGATTATAGAAAGAGTTTGTATGACCTGTTTTGGTCTTATAGAATTGAATTCAATACCCCCATTGGTATTCCCCCATTTCAGATTAATTTTTATGAAATTTTATCATCTCCCCATTAATGTCGAGCATCAGGATTATTAGGAAATAATGAAATCCAAAATATATTTGGAACAAGATTTAATTTAATGGAATCAGTAAATTCTTGAGCATGAGGATATTTTTTTATCATTATATGAGAACTAAAGGCTCTACGAAGTAATATAAAAAGAAAATCAGAATATAATGATCCCAAAAAGGGAGTTTTATACTGGATAAGATATCCAACTATATAGTTCATGAATCAAGCTGATTATGGATACGTAGAATTCCATATGGTTAGATACTTATGGTGTAGTTTAGATCACATAATAAGATATTGGAATGACCATTACAGACAATGAGAAACATTTGATGAAACACATTGAGGGGCTTCATACTCATATAGTTGATTTTGTCACACAAAATGACCCCATCATAACATTAAAATATCATTTTGTTCCTAACCATTTCATATTTAGATTACTTTTTATATTTAAAGTCATTTTTTTATGTGCACATATCTTCTCATAGGATCACATTGGGGAAAATAAAATATTTAATGTTTTGTGGAGATAAAAACTTTTTGGGGTAGATGTTTTTGGTTTTCATTTGTGGTTTTTTTGTGTGTTTTGATTAATTTTTTTTGTTAAAAAATTTCAAAAAAACAATAAAAAATAAAAATAAAACCAAATATAATTAATAAAAATACATATAATATAACACTCCCATTCCCATATGGAATATATGGAAAAATTCATGTTGTCAAAATTCATTATTGGCATGATAAGAATGTCCAATATTTCATTATTAAGGGTGTAGATTAATAAAAATGGATGTTGTTGATGGTTGTATTTCTTGTGTCATTATAAAAACTTTTTGATTATGACACCATTCTTTATGATATTTTTTCATTGTAAAATGTTTCATTGATTTCTCTATAAAACTAATCACCAAAAAATGATTGGTGAAACTTGTCCTACTCAATTGAATGTATAACCATGTTAGGTTGGAAAATTCATATTATATTAATGGATTGGCCATAGTTTCATTGCTCTTATAATAAATTGAATTAGATTACATGAAATGTCCTATGAATGTGTACCTGATAACTGATAGTATTATTAGCAAAAAACAAAAAAAATTCACAAAATTAAAAAGAAAATATTAATAAGAGGAGAGTTATGAAATGTATAAAACATGGGGATATATTGGTTGAGAACATAACATTTGATTTTTTAGAATAGTTAAGTAATTGGGTATTCAAATTTGATTTCCAAGGAATGTAGAACCTGTTCAGTGAATTAAACCAAGTAATATGAATTATTTTACTTGACATGAATATGATGAATATAGGGTGGATATTTGAGCTTGAAATTGATTGACCACATACTTGTAGAGAATTAATGGAATGGTAGACCTATAACATGTTTTTAAATGATTAGTGTCATTATTCTGACTAGATTTTATTTGGATATAATTTATATGATAATGAATTTCAAATTTATTGATATTGACTCATTATGGGAATCACACTTTTCCTATATTGTCCCTATGTATTTATGAATAAGTACAAGCAGATCTTGTCACAATATTTATGGATTACATGATATGTGACTTTTACTAGGATTGCAAAATGGTAAGTGTAGGGGAGTTAATAAAACGCAATTTTATTGATTATTTTATTGATAATAAATTATATAATTTCCTCACATTGTGTTAAAAAAATTTATTTATAAAATATTTTTGATTTGATCATTCAATTGAAAATATAATAAAAATTATATTTTAACCCATTAAATATCATTGTTGTAATTCAGAAATAAATATTTCTATATATATTATTTCAAATTAATTATTTTAAAGGTTTTATGGACTTAATTAGAAACATATTTCAATTAGGATTTTGGAGCTAAATCATGCATTTGATTAGAGTATAAGGTATGTTTAATCAAAGATGGGCAAGACTCACCAGATTGAATATCAGTTCTATATTTGGGTAAAAACATCATTATCAGTACATTTATTGTGCCCAAATCTGGAGGGAAACATGAGAAAAACCCTTCATAGAAATAATAATTCTAGAATGATAGCTGGTTCTTTTATTTTAAGGTACAAACATGTAGTACAATATGGAATAAAATATTTGGTCGAATTTCACTATTCACACTTGAAACCCCTTGTAACCTAGCCTCCAAAACACTCAATAGATGTGTTTTCTTACATATATGGAGGTGGTTATTATGCTTAATAGTGGTTTGGGAGAAGTGAACAATTAGTCCCATGCAAAATAATTTCACCATTTGAGGTGAGAATTTATCAAGCTCATATCTCCTACAAAATGCTCTAATCTTCCACTTCTTTGTTGTAATATTATTATTCCTTCAATAAATGCTTTTTTATCTTCCATTTAATATATTTTATTTTATTTTATTCTTCAATAAATGATACTCTTTGGTATGGAAATAATAATAAGAAATGTGATAAAGTTATACGGTTTCTATGACCTTTACAAATGAAAAACATTTCTACGATGACTACACCACCCATGAAAGAGTAAATATTTTTTTACAATCAGTCAACATCCTATATTAGAAATACATTTATCTAGAATAAATGAGATACTATAATTCAATTAATATGATATATTAATTTATTTTTTAATTTAAATGAATCTAAGAAAGAAATTGAATAATTAAAATAAAACACACGAGGTTGAGAATTGTATGAATTGTGAGAGCAGGATCTTAATCGGTAAAACAGAACTACATGGGATAAATTTTGTAGAGGTAAAATATAATACAAAAAAATAAATCCATCTTTATTTTTTAATGTATTTATTCCATAATTTACCATGGAACATAAGCTATACTTATAACAAACATCAATGCAGGTTGTTTCAATTTCACCACCCGAAGCTAGCATAATGTTTAACTCTTTTCATCTTCATGGTAAAGTTATTTCTTATAGGGTTTGAGGATTAACATATTATGTGATCATTATAAAGTGCATAAAGAGTTAAATGTTTATGATTAATAAGTATGTGAATAGGTATAGTTAGATCTATTATTCTATTAAAATAATTTTACAAAAAATATATCTTATCATTGCGTTTTTTCAATCTCATTTAAAAAACATAAAGTAAAAAAATTATCTTTTAATAGAAATATTATCATATTATAAATGATAAACACCCCAAAATATAATGTAGTTTTTTATGTTATATTATTTTATTTTATAAATACCATTAATATGGAATTAAATTTACTTCTCTATTGGAGATATGACCTTGGTCATCCACTCTATTCCACCAAAGAAGAAAAAATTACACATCATTTGAATGATCCCATCACAATGCCTTTTATTGATCAATATTAAATGATTCTGACATTGTTCTATCCTATGAATGTAAATATTCTGGCACCATTGAATGGATCCTTTAATATGGGTTCCCTTGGAATTAACGAAATCAAAAATGTTTTTAGATCAAGAACTCAAGCGATACTGAGTGACTGCTCCATCAAGTAGAATATTTCCATGTCACATAAATACAAGTCATATCAATTTATGGTTCCAATTAACTTCTCTGAAACAATTTATGGATTTATTCATATTCCTAGAGGTTACATAGTGGTTATTATACTACCCATCGTTGATCCAATATATGAATTTAAATGAAATATAAATACACCCTCTCCCCTTAGTGTCTATAATATTAGGAAGATTATCCACTAACCTGATATCCCTACACTACAATAGGGATTATATATCAATTCCAACACATAGGCAATATTTCTGGAGAGGAATAAAAAAATACATTCAGTTACCTAATATAAATTCACCATCTCTACATACATTTTTAATCCATGTTGAGATCCATATAAGAATTACATGTGTCTTGATTCCTATTTTTGAATGATACATATTAATGACCAAGATCCTTTGAAGATAGGACCAACCAAAAAACTAGAAATATACCTTCCACTTTCATGTATGTTATAGAATAATGTAGAGGGATCACATTGTAAAGTGAAAAATATGGAATGATACCTTCCATTACGAAGTGCATAGAGAAACCCAAGGAGGCCTAACAACAGAAATGGAATATTCCCCTAACTACAGCCTACCTTGGAAAACAATAAAATTTCTAAGGATGGTGGAGTTATATAAGATTTCTTTACCTATTCATGAATTAAATCTAAATATATATTTATTCTACATGAATTAGATTTGTAAAAATGGGACTATAGATTATGTCTACCCAATAGTAAGAATAAAAAATTAAAAATATTCCTCTTACTTCTAAATTTGGTGGACCAATGTATGGTGTCCATAAGGATATATTTAATAATTCAAAATCCGTTATCATGTCATTGAAAAAAGATTTTAAAATATGAATAATTCACCATATTGACATTATGTTAAAATGTTACATTATTACATTATTGTTGCACGATATTAAACACTATGGAAGGTTCCCCACCACAATATGAAGATAAATTGTGAAAACCATCATCCATAATCATTCTTATCAAAGAACCATACGAGCCTTCCCTATTAATACAATTATTGTGGTGCCACCATCATTACTCCAAGTACCACAATAAATAAATTACACATTATGTATTGAGCATATTAGGTTTCCAAAAAATATTCCAAGACCCCTGTAAATAAAAAACTATCTAGGTTTGACCATGTATTATTTTGATTAACATATGGGTCATAAACCCATCAACTAGATGTGTTTATTCGTTGTTAGATGAGAACTATGACCTTTATGAGAATAAAAAAATCATTTCCAAACTCATCTCCATAATGTGAGTCATGAAGATCCTCAACAGGTCTATCTCATACCATTGGTTTTGACTCATTATCCTTGAGACATTAATTACAATATTTTTTTGTCTACATGAAAGGGTGATGGGTTACTATTTATCTTGGGTTAATAATTAGCTAGTTGTGTAAAACTCCCATAATACAAGTATTGTGAACAATATACATTAAAAATGTTCACCTTGGTGAAATAATTATAAAATTATAATATAGCTTATGATTTTCTAGATTACATGACCCTAAACTACTAGTGAAAGATGTAAAAAAACTATCAGGGAAAAAAATTATTAAAAGCTATATCATAAAAATGAAATTTATATGCTCACTACTATATTCTTATATTGTATTTATGAAGATATTAGAGCATAAATAAAAAAAGGAACTAATATTTTAGGGATTGTCTTACTTTCATCATAGTAGATAATATATGCTCATTGGAGTACTCAATACCAAGAAAATTTTGTAATGATTTATTACGATCTCTCACAATGAAAATGTGTTTACTATGTGGAATCATAATTTTTTGTGTACTTGGAACCTTAATTAATTTTATGTTTTCCAAAAGTCACCTTCATTTATTTGATGAATGTGTAAATATCCATAAATTACATGTGTTTATATACTTCAACTTGAACCCCATGTCCTTGATTCACTCATCAAGGATCTTCCATGTTGTATACTAGTAACAAGGATTGACTTCTCTGAAGGGACCCAATGAGGAATATTTGGGAATAAAAGAATACAATAGATCTTGATCATAGTATATGATTTTATACTAGAATAGTGGTCCCACTTTAATTTATGAGGTATTTACCTTAATGTGTGTGACAATTTTATCCAATTATACTCACCAATATCCAATCCATATTAAATCTAATATTCCCGAACCATGATTTTTCAATACCAATCCCAAAACTATTCAACTATTTTAAATATCCCTGAAGTTATGTTACAATGTAGTGTTCCTATTCACGAAGATGGAATGTGTTATATTATTCATGATGAATATTGTTTTTATTATAAGTCAATCATAAATCATAAGGTATTGGGAACGAGTTTCATAATTATAATCTAAAACTGCAGCCAGGGTGTCAAACCCCACATGGACAGTCTTTTATCAATATCATAATTCATTACCATAGTGTTTGAATCATTGAAAACCTCTCATATACTTGGAAATTAATTAATATATCCTTTATTGACAATACATGCAATCTTATATGGGCTTGAGAATAAGGTCCATTGTCTTGTTACCCTGACGAGTCTCTTCCTTATAGGAAATGACCGACACTCCTTATAATCCATATAAATATTTTAGTGGAACTGAACAACATAGAGTTTCATTCTAACATAAACATCATCTCTACCATGTTTCATTATTCGCAATTCAAACTCATTTACATGTGATTTTCATATCCCATAATACAACTACTTGATTGTGTTTAACAACCTTAATGTTACCTCACCATAGGTAATATTGGTTCTAAAAAAAGGACGTAGGGTGTCATAATCCATTATGAATATCAACACTTCATAATCTTACTACGGATATAGGGTGTCTAATAACTTATTTAATATCAATCCATCATAATCCCACAAATTGTATAGGGGGTGTTATCCCCTTCATGGAAATTCATCTTCCATGTGTTGAGAATATGAATAAAAATAATGTATGAGATATATCACCATAAACAACAACAAATGATAGATTGTGCTATATGACCCTAGACTACATAAAAATATAGTCTAAGATATTTTATTATAAACTATCTTAAAAAAATATCCAATATATTCATACTTAAACTAAAGTAAAATATTGTGTGAGTTATATGACACAGGACTTTAACAAAAAGAGTTCTATGCTCTATGTACCTAAAATATAACAAAAGTTTGTATGAGTAATGAAACCCTAAACAATATAAAAACAAGGTATGAGAAACATGGACCTTATATATAGAATAATAATGTAATATTTGTCAACATAAAATTATATAACCCCATATATTCCACTTATATGTCCTTAAACGACCAATTGAAATAGTCACAACACTTGTATGAATGAAAACCCAAAAAGTGAGACTTGGGAAATATGTGAGTATAGGTACACTATGTTTATCTATAAAAATATTAAGAAACATTTTGTTCTTAAAATAGGACATAGAAATCCCATAGGGACCCTTATCGGGGCTTATAGTAATTTATATAATCCCTATATTTCTGTTGACATAGGAAAAAATTATAGCACTCACAATCTCTATCTCTAATTGAGACATATCATCATTTATCCCCTCATATAAACAATATATTTTTAAAATTTACAAAAATAATAATCAAATTTTTTGTTTCTTTGGTTTTTTCTCCATAGAACATTCGAAAAAATCATTATGAATCAACTATTGGAGTTTGGATGTGGGTTTTTTCTCGACATTATGGGTTTTATTGATGTGGATGATGATGTTTTTTATATTAAACCACCAAAAGGTCGTTTATATGATAAAATCAATACTAAATGTCACCATCATGAAAAATTTGTCCATATTTTTAATTTGGAATAAACCAATGAATAGAGGAATCTCCATATCATAGAGTCTCTCAAAGGGTTCCTTTAGAAAATAAGACAATATCATTGAATCAAATTGGTCTTCTGAGTTTTCTAGATCATCATTATTCTCAAGGAATTTGTCAATTTAATTCTGAAGTGACAATCTCACAATCTACCCCACCACCTCTAGTGGATTAATCACCTATATTGACAAGGATAACTCAAAATCAACATTTTTAGTGGAAACAAGTATAAAAGAAGATTTTGAGAAATAATCCTTCTCACAATGTATGAATGAATCCTGTTTTTATATCTTCGTGGCCACGTAGCTTCTGTAATAACAAATAATCGAGGTTGTACAGAATTTTCAATCCCGTGATGCAGAGGTATCCCTCATGGATTGTAGAATAAAACATTTATTGTCAAATAATGATATATCTTTATTATGGTCATATAGTTTTTCTCATAATAGGTTTATCCAAAATTTTATTTTATATATTCAATGATTACTATTCCCACCTTCCCCCATATAATGGAAGTGTTAAAAAATGATCACCCCCTGAATATGAATTTTCTACAAGGAAGTCCTGATAATTATGGAGTAAATCTCATACAAAATCATTATGTTTTCAATCCTGATCTGGGTGGAAATTTAAAAGGTTGTCTCAACATGAATAATAATAATTTGGGAATATTTTTCTATAAAATCCATTGACGGAATGTATGACATTACTGAAGATAAAGAAAATAGTGTGTCCTAGAATACTCTTCCTTCTCACTTGAAATACTCTAAACCTCCTCTAATTAGTACATCATCTAATATCCATAATGAGGGGTATGTTTCCCCATTTAACTAAGGCTCATCATTAGTGGACTCCATTCCATAAGGAGGGTATTTTTTCAAAGAACTGCATGAGTCCTGAATCAGTTCCACTGTGGAAACAAGTGGATCCAATATGAATAGGGTCAATCTACCCATTGAGATTGTGGGATATTTACACCATCTAAAAAAATTCCCTCAAGTCTATGTAATATTCTAGATATATATTAGTTTGACCATCAATAGCTTGAAGGGAAATAATTTAATTTGAATCCACAAATTATTGAATCTGGAAAACTGATAAATAATTCTGGTATATCATTCCCCTTACATGCTAGAAAAATCAATTAAATGATTTTTTGACTGAAAAGGAATGAATGTGAAAATAAATAAGGGTTGTATAGATCACATATATCTATCTTGTAAAATGAGCACCAGGAATCTTATATTGGAATGAAACAATATATGATTTCCCATCCAGAGAACAACATTAATAGTTGATTATTTTTTCATAGGGTTTGGGTATGTCATGAAATGAATATAGTATGCATAATAAAAAATTTTATGGACTCGTTGTGAGTTAATAGTATTTACGTGACAGTAGAAAAAAAATTTAATACAGGGAAGAATAGTGAATTTGGGATTTAGTTGGTATTTTTGTAACTGTGACACCACAAGTGCTCACCGTTCCATCCAAATTTAAACTGGAATCACCCACTAATCGAGTAAGGGGTATGAAGAAAGTAAATTTCATTTTTAATTTGAAAATGAAATGAAATGAATATAAAATCAAGGATGAGTGATTTCCCTTCATCTATTTAGGACAATATCACCAATGTCTAGACCCAAATAACCCATGTATGCATTCCCAGTTGGGGGGATCCATATCTTGAAAAACACATCCATATATCCTACCAACCGGAGATAAGAGAACACTACATGATTCGACTTAAATTTCAATGAAGTTTATTTCCCATCCTATAGAGTGGTATTTTTGGAGACTATTCTAATAAAGATCTATTGAAAAAGGATGTGACAAAGATATATGATAATTTTCTAAGCCTTGTATATAAAAGGAATGTTTCTTACCAATCATGGACTTAGATGATCGAGTGTAGGATTATTTACTTCAGATTCTATGTCATAATGTTGATCGTGTCTCAAGATAAATTTGGATTCTTCTTAGGGTCATCACAAATATTCATAGAAGGGATGAATTAATCAAACATCTCACTAAGAGGAATTATTCCCCCTAACTTATTGATATCCCAATGAATAATTTCCAACTTCTCCATGTTTTATGTTAAAGAAGATGGTGTTGGGGTACTAATTACTGATAAATTATATAAAATAATATGGTTTATGTTATACAATAATTTGACAAATATATGGTTTCTTATAGAGGTGGATGTAATGAGTAGATTGGAATATTATATAAATCTTTTCCTAATTTGAAATGGTTGTTCCCATTCATCCTAACATATAATTCTTGGACAAAGATATCAATTTGAACTCCATCCACCTTTTGGATTTTCCATCGAGGAGATGAGTGTATTTATGTAACTCTAGGAAATCAGTTAGTGAGTGATATCAAAACCATATAGCTCCATAGAGGTGTGATTAAATATACATGATGAATAATGGAATGGTGAAAGGATATATTGGTTATGATCAGCAAATATCACCCAAATATTATTGAATGAGGATAAAACATGAAAGTTTGAAGATTTCTATTTTTATATAAGATTGAAGCATTTCGGTGAGGAATGAAATTATATAGTCATTCTATGTGATAGAGTAAATTTGAAAAGATAGATTGAAAGAAGGCCCCATATAAACTCATTTTAAGTCAGGAAAAAACTCTAAGGATTGAAATAATTTTCCCCTGTGATCCTAGACACCTATGTTTTCATTTTTTATTAAGTTATTGATATTTAATCCATATGTACTAGGACATGAATATAATACATCATAATATATATTTAATCATAGAAAAAGAGTGTAATTAAGGAAAAATTTCATGAATTTGATGTATTCAAGTGGTACATGTGATCTATTCTATGTCCCTTGATTCCATGATCAATTCAATGTCTCATGATCTTGTAATAATAGAAATGTCACAAAAATTCTGTAAACCATTAGGTGGTCACGTGGCACTAAAAACATAGTTATAAATAAACCCATGGACTTGGAAACATGAAATTGTTTAAATAAATAACCATTTATTAGATAGTAGAATGTTTCCTGGGTTTTCTGGGAAGGGTCTTTACATGAAAGCCTCATTATTAGATCACACAAATTGTTCTTATGAATGTGTTATGTGATGAAATACAATGAAATAATCATGTGAATGAATAAAAAAATTGTGATATCTCCAAAATAAAGAGTCACAAGGGAAATGGTTGTCCCTATCCCCTCTTAATTTTTGGGAATATTGTGTAATACCAAATGTCTATTGAAAGACCAACAGTTTCTTTAGAGAATGACCAGAAGAAGGCCAAGGGACATAGTTGGGAGTTTTTATCCTCATAAACAAGTTGTTGTTCCTCCCTCAATATTACATTCATGGGGGTTTCATTTCATGACACATTCTAAAAGATAATTGAAAAATTGTATTTAAAAATAACCAATGAATGTGTTTAACTTTCAGATAAATTGAATATGACCAAGATATAAAATATATGGAATATGTTCTTGGGTTTCGTGGTTATGTGAAACTCTCAAATACCCATGATCACATAGCACATGATGTATCATATTATGACCCGAATAAAAGAATAAGAATCATTATGTAAAAAGGGCCTCATAGAAATGCATGATCCATAAATATTCACATGCCACCAACTTTTCAAATCAAATAATCAATTACATGTCAATAAAATTGTTTGAATCCATTATACAATTAATATGATTGGATACAATCGATCATGATACACCTTGGTGAAATAAACCCTAAAATCATTTAAGGATTCAAAATATAATTAGTAATAAATGTTGTGATCCTTACATAATGGATTTTAGGATGTTATGTAGATGAAAGTGTTATGTAATTCATGTAATTAGTTTACACATAATTTGAATACCCTTGGACATGTTTTCATAATTGTAGAATATATCTTTGATAGGTTTTCTCGATCAATTGAAATCCCATGGACCTGAAATCATTATCAAGAGAAGGAACATAGAAATTGCGATCATGACCTTAATGGTTGGAGTCTTTGAAGACATGTAGTTGATATCATAAAAATTAGGCCATTTAAAAGGCCTTTTCAATCTAGGATGATAGAAATGAGGGACTGATTATACGATCATTTTTTATCTTGTGATGTGGGAATGATTTCACTAATTATAATAACCCTTCTCTTTATTACACACATAAACATGATTTATTATGTAATATTTCACATAAGACATCTCTGATGATCTATAGGTCAAATGTATTTAGAAATATGGAACATTACATAACAACATAGAACATAAAACACAAAAACTCTAAGGAAAACCATTTTTACATGGCCACAACATTCCTTTGTACATAACATTGCATTCAGTAACCTAAGAACAAGAATATGAAAAGGGTGAGCTATAAAGACCAGTATGGGATTAAAAAAGGCATAACATGAATAATATAGTACATGTTTGTAAATATTCATATCAATGGGGAATAAAATAACATGAATATAATGGCACGATATAACATGATTATCATATCATTGAAAGGTGGAAACCACATTTAATAATATATTAGAATGATCTAAGTCTCATTACACATGTGGCATGAGTAAAAACTCAATGCGCATGATTTTTAATGAGTAAAACCTCATTGAAATTAAATTATCTTGACACTAATCATTACCCAATGCATTAGAGTGATATCAGGGTGAACCCAACTTAATCATTTCATATAATGCATAAATGTGTCACATGGATCATACAACATGGGATAATTAAAAATCATCATTTTTTACATGCTTTATTAATGTGGAATAAGTACATGAGACTCAATAATCAATATGTAAATGTGAAAAATGGGGAATACCCTTGATAGAGAAATGGGAATGGTATTCACTACACAATGATATTGTCTTGGAAAATCGCTGGGCAATTTCAGCAACATAACAGCATGACATAAGAATTCATAACAATTGATTATGATAGTGAAAGGGTAATATCCTAATATTTACATGAAATATACAGTAAAGGGTCATATATATACATGTCCAACATATGTAATAAAATATAGATGCATAATATAAAATAATTGCATGAATGTAAATGAGGAGAGGGAAATCCCTTACAGAATTTCATATTAGTAACATGTGTAACTGAAGAATTAATGAGATATAAAAGGTTACTCTCATCATTAAAACATAAGGATGGATGTATAGGGAAGCTGTGATATAAAACTTCAAATTTTTAAATTGAAAATAAAAAGGCACAACAGTATAAAGAAATTTGGACATAAATAATGAAGGAAAATGTCCCTTACATGGTAGTGTGATCCCAATGGACTAGGAGAGGCATGAGTGGTGTTTATAGAGAGCTTAGGGAACCTTGGGAGGATTATATAGAGTTTTGGGAATAGGTTGGTAGATCTAAAAAGGGTCTGACTGAATTGCAATGCGATATTGAGTATGTTTATACAGGAAAGGAGAGAGAATTGTTTATTTTTTTGGTTTTGGACACCACACATTAAACTAATAAAAACCAAATAACAAACATTAGTTTTTCCCCATGTTTTTTTTGAAAAGGGAGTGGAATAAATTATTTTATAAGTACAATTTTTTTAACGAATAAAATATTTTGCTCGATTATATGCAGGCGAGTCACACTCTCGAGGAAATAATTATAAAATTTTAAATTGTTTTATAACTTTTGGACATTCCACTATGGCATTGTAAAATTAATAAAGAAAATTTGAAGTCATATTATTTTTATGGTAAAACATATATTCTCCTAGTAACCCTTTTTTTATTTTATTACATCAATATTGGGTAATTTTGATGTCTGAAAACACATTATATAATTTAACAGTACCATATTTTTACCCAAAAATTCAATTGTCACTGAAAATAATGAAACATTCTCCATTAGATAATTTCTTCATCCCAAATCAAAAAATAATTTTATTTTTATATAATTTAATTTCTAAATATTGAAATTTTCTACATTTAATATAGAAATCAACATTTATAAAAAATCATGGGTTTTGACAAAAACATCTTTCAAACCATAATAAAAAATTAAAATTGTATATGTAAAATTATTCAATCTTTTATATTTAATAAATTGTAATTTAGTAATAATATTTTATTAAATTGTTATTACATTAAAAATATATTAATTCATCAAAATAGAATTCTTAATTTAATTTAAATATTAATTTAAACAATTCATATTTGTGCATTTAAAACCATTTACAACGTATCAATAATTAAATTAAAGTATATAATTTATTATACAAAAAAATAATGCACATAAACATAGTTCTACGTTCTTAATACATAACAGCTCATTACCCCAATATAAAACCTAGGGTTATGTTGTGAGTTGGGGACAAACTCTTGGGGTGGCTTAGATAACATCGCTCGGGTGGTAATCTCGATTAACATCCACTTCTCTCGTAGGCGATTCCGTTCAAGATTAACGTGTTGAATATTGGATTTTTACATTTCAAGAGTTAATCCCAATGAAACTACCTACTTTATATACTTTAAAAAAATATCTTTATGTAGAAAAATTCTATTAGATTATTCCATTTCTTCCTTTATCAGATTAAATGGGATTTTTTAATGAACAATATTTATAATAATCATGTGATCACTGTTCAACGACTATATTAGCAATGGATAAGATTCAAAATAATATTTAAAAATAAAAAAAACATAAAACCATGGATGTGATTGTGTTTTATATAACCCTTTTACATAATTAGTCATTTAATTAGATTAAGAGTAATTTTTATTAAATTTTTTTTTGTCATTACAATCTTCCACCTTTAGAAATTCCACCCTTGAAATTTCTATTTCAAAACCTAAAATAATTGAGAGTAACTCTTCTTCATCACTTCCTTCAATTCCCACATTGCTTCTTCAAACTTTTGGTTTCACCAAAAAATTTGAGGGGGGCATTTTATTATTGTGTAGAACATCTTCTCTATAATCTAAGATCCCTATAGGATTATATTCATTGGAGAGGTCATTATCAAATGGTACCACCACTTGATTGAGTACATGTGAGGGTTCAGGTATGTACTTCCTCAAGAGTGATTCATGGAATACATCATGTACTTTAGATAGGTTCAGTGGGAGTGCTTGTCGATAGGACACTTCTCTAATGAGATCAAGGATCTCAAATTGGCCAATGTACCTAGAATAATGCTTTCCCTTCTTCCCAAATCTCACAAATCTCCTCCATGGTGGAATTTCAAAGAATAACATGACACCATCATCAAACGATATGCCTTGTCGATGATTATCATCATAGCTCTATTGTTGAATCTAAGTAGCTTTAATATGCCCCGGTATGGTCTTAACCTTCTCCACCTTTTTGTCGACCATTTCTGGATGTATGAGTTTTTTATCCCCAAATACATCCCTACATGCTGGTGTTCTTCACCTATTCCCCTAAAGTTTATTATAAGGATCCATTTGGATGATTGAGTGGAAACAATTATGTTAAGAGAACTCAACTATAGAAATATATAGATCCCTTGATCCTATGATGTCCATTGAGCATGCTCTCAACATGTCCTCAAGGGTTTTGATAGTCTGCTCAGATTTGCTATCCATTGGAAAATGATAAGCAGTACTAAAGTACATCTCAGTACTCTGAGCATGTTACAGACTCTTCGAAAACATAGAGGTGAATATTGGATCTCGATCGAATAAAATTGATATTAGTACTCCATGTAGCCGTACATCTTCTCTAACATATATTTGTTCCAGGTGATCTAATGAGAAATTATATCGAATTGCAATGAAGTGTGAAGTCTTTATAATATGATCCATAACAACCTAGATAACATTGTTTTTTAGGATGCATTCAGATGTATGGTTTCAATTTCCATGGTGATGTTATCCCATTAACACGTTTTAAGATGGTAATAGTTGCATTATCCCATTAAACATAGGTCTCTCAGCCAACACATGTTGATAAACTGGGAACTTTGATGTATACTCATCGATCTCCTTCTTCATGTTACCCACCAATAATGCACTGGGATACATCGATACATCATTGTGTTTCCTGGGTGAATGGATAAATTCAAACAATGGGAATCATCCAAAAATTCACTATTTAACTCCGTATTTAATGGAACACATACTGCTAGCCCAAATCTCACAATTCCTACTTTTGTAACATTGAACACCAGGGATTTCCCTTTTCTTTTAGTTTCCACTTTCTTCAGAATTCCCACTTCATCCATTTGGATAAAACTTTAACCATACCAAATGAGACGGTTGAAAAATCAATTTTGAAAGGATTGATGATGTTCCCTTCATTATGATTCTCATTCCCATATTCATCAAATATTAGAAAATTTGATTATTTTCAATTGTCATCAATGATAGAATCATTAGTTCCATTATTCATAGATCATACGCCACCTTGTTCACTTACGCAAGCTGGAAATTGGTTGAATAGTCATAGTCATTGATGATCTCTAACCTTCTTCGTTGGCGCATGTTCAACTATTTCCATATGAATATATACTTGAGGATTTTGTGATTAGTATATATTCCACACTTCCAGCAAAATAGGTAACATCACCGATCTTTTAAATCAAATATTACTGGATCCAACTCTGTATCCTATGTTGGATAGTTTCTCTCATCAACATTAAATTTCCTTGAAGCATAGGCAATGACATTGTCATTTTTCATCGACAAACAAACCATGACATTCTAAGAAGAATAACTAAATACCTTGAAATGTTCCCCACTTATGGGTAGTGTGAGAACGTGTGTAGTGTTAAGCCTCGTTTTCTAAACCATGATGTAATCCTCACATTCATCAATCCATGAATTCATGATTCCCTTTTGGGATATCTTGGTAAGGGGGTTGCAAAATCATGAGAAATTTCTCACAAATTGGAAATAATATAAAAGTAACCACACGATTCTATGAATATCCATTACTATTGTTGGCCTCGTCTATCCATCAATTACAGCTATCTTGGAGAGATCCATAGATATCCCATTCCTTGTGATGATACGACCCAATAATGAGTCTTCTATCAACCAGAACTCATACTTTCTATACATTGCATATAACATCACCATTTACAGGGTCTCTAGTACAGTGCTTAGATTCTCCTCATGCTCCACCATGATTTTGGAGTATGTTATAATAAAGTCTATAAATACTACCATAATTGATTTCGAGGTAACGTCTAAATACATTATTCATCATGGTTGTGAAGATTTATGGAGAATTAGTGAGTCCAAAAGGCATTACAATGAATTCTTAGTTCCCATACATTGCATAAAAAATCATCTTTTAGATATCCACCTTCTTCACCCTTACATCGTAATATCTCAACCAAAAATCCTCCTTGGAGACGTATTGTGAGCCACATAGGTCATCTACTAAGACATCAATTTTTGGAAGATGATAGTTTTTCTTTAACATGATTTTTCTGAGATCATGGTAATCAATGAAAAGGCTCATTGAGCCATCCATATCCTTGACAAAGAGGACTAGTGCACCCAATGGTGAATCACATGGGCGTATAAACCTTTTATTCAGATTCTCCAATAGTTTATTCTATAGATCTTTAGGATACAAAAAAACCATTCTAGAAAGAGTATTGGATATTGGAAAAGAGAAAGGTATAAGATCAATCGATAATTCAGAAACTTTTTTAAGATGAAGACCAGGAAATTCCTCAGGAAACACTTCAGTGAATTATCTCACAATAAGAATTTCTCCAAGGTTGGTTTCAAACATAGTTTTAATTATTTTAGAAAGATATGGCTTCTCATAGAAAATTAATATTCACAATTGAGATTATGGTTCTAAATAAGATTCATCATCCTCCTTGCACTTGTACAGAATCGGGGATCGATTTTCTTTATTGTGAGTTATTTCCCTCTCATGAAAATGTATGTTGGCTCTTTATAAAGAAAGAGAATCCATGTCAATAATTTCATCAAATTCCACGAGAGGGAGTGTGGTGAGGTTCACTGGGATGTTCAAATCACAAATTGTTACATGGGGGGAGTTATATTCACGGGATGCAATGATTTCTCCATTTTCAATTCTCATTGACATCATTACATATATGAATTGTTCTAGTGTTGGTATTGTTCTACTAATCATTTATGATACAAAATAATGTGTATAATCATCATCATAATGTAAGTTCACTATTCTTGAATGAATAACAAGTGTACATGTCACCAATTAATTGTTGGGGTTTTCTTTGGTGGTAGTGATAGGAAAATTTTACCTTAGATGGATTACTTGTTGTTTGATTCCTAAGAAAACTCATTTCGTAGGGAACTTGTTTTCATAGTACCCCATTTCTTTTAAATTTAAGCATCCAACAGTGTGTTGAGGGTTGAATGGAGCGTTCCTCTCATCTACTACAATAAAGGGTTTTTCTTGTCCTCGATTAATGGCTAGGTTCCATTCTCTTCCAAACCTAAAACATTTGTTCGTCTCCTTCAATAAATTTCTAGGCTACTTCCTTACTCACCATTTGCTAGTGAGGTACTGGAATTTTTTAGCACCATTGGATTTATCCATCAGACTGCTAAAAATAATGTTCACCTTCAACTAGTTATCCCTATAATAACAATGATATTCGATGATCTCCATTTTGACTTTGAGGGAACATATGATAATTTCCTCAAAGCCATCAAATTCTATCATCACTAGGTCTTTCACGAGGATAGGTTTTATCCCACCAAAGATGTGGTCAACCATGAATTCTAGTGTAAAAACAATGCCAGAGGTGTATCTTGCAACCCTTGTGATGTTTTCCTCATACGCTCCGATGGATTCATTGAATTTTTTTTCTTAAGGGAATTGAAGTCCATTTCCATTTTAAGTAAGTGGGTGTAAAGATAATATTTATAGAAAAACATTTTCAAAAAATCCTCAATTACAACACCTCAATATCTTCCTTAGGCTTTAAATTTTTTATTAATGTCCACGGTTGATTAGGTTAACCCTCGATATGATAAGCCTCCAAAATAACCTTCTTTTATTAGGAACACTTATGGATGGATAGGATCTTCTCAATAGAGTCGATCCATTGTTCGGAAATTGAGGGATAAGATGATTCATTAAACATAGGAGTCCTTTATCTAATTAATCTCTCGATTGTGGCCCGTCGTTTATTTTGTGGGGTTGAACATTCCACATGACCCATGTTTCAACTCAAAACATGAGTTATGTGAGAGATTATCATGATAATGTTTTCGATTCCCACTCCCATCAGATTGGGAATCTCATTAGAAGAGCAGTCACATTGATCATAACATTAGTTTTTATCCCATGTTGTCCTATTACCAGCCAGTGGTTGGAATAAAAGGAATGTTAGGGGTAACACATAAGGGTGAATCCAATAAAAAAACGATAACCTATAAATTACATTTATTTCCTTATCTTATGAATATATATGCTTAAATCTAGGTTATCCATGATCTATATCCTTATTTATATTCTTATGGGATTTTTTCTCCCTTAATAGTGATTTTTTAAAAGCTTATGAAATTACCAAAGCATATCCCCCATGTGTGTCGTAACCAAGAGTGCATCAAGGCCCATTATTGTTCACCAAGTCCTACTCGATTCTAGCTCAATGTGATGTTCTCTGGTTTTACCTATTGAAAAATTTGTGCTAAAGCCACCTCTACTTGTT
The DNA here is from genome assembly GCA_963277665.1 of Viscum album. Lineage (NCBI taxonomy): Eukaryota > Viridiplantae > Streptophyta > Magnoliopsida > Santalales > Viscaceae > Viscum > Viscum album. The sequence continues at coordinate 159,817,503 of OY728138.1, forward strand.
CATATCCAGATTGGTATTTATTTTCATGATAAACCACATACTCTACACTTAAAAAATTTAGGGATGTTTTTATAATACATAGTGTTATCCCTAAGACATTTAGTAGGTTTATCTAATCCTAATCCCAAAAAAAATCACTATACTTATCTTTTGATACCAACAATAAAAACTATGTTCTTTATTACAAAAATAAACATGATTTATTATATAATATTGCACTTAATACAAATATGTGTATTGGGGGGTCTACTGTTATGGGAAATTATGAACATTACAAAACAACTTAAAACATAAAATATAACAAAATTATTGAAACCTTATTTTATATAACCACAACATTACATCGTACATAGCATTTCATGGGATAAACTGGTGACATGCATAAGAAAAGGATAATATATAAATACCAGAAATGGGGTTAAAATGGAATAACATGAAGACTATAGTACATTTTAGGAAATATTAATCTCAATGGAGATATATAGAAACTTGAACATAAAAGCATAATATAGCATGCTTATCATAACATGGAAATGTGACATCAAATTTTAATAAGATATTAGCTTGATCCAAGGCTCGTTGAACTTTAAGAATGAGTAAACCGTCATTGAACTTGAATAATATTGATTAAAACATCATTGGACTTGAATTATCATGATATTAATATATACCCAATACATTGGCATGTAATCTGGGCGCACCATTATAAATCAATTCTTATCATGCATAAGTTTGACACATGGATCATACAACATGGAAGCATTAAACCTCATCATTTTTTCCGGATTAAGGGTTTTGGAATATATACAGGAGACTCTTTTCAATAAGAAATTTTTAGTAAAGTTAAATACCCATTATATAGAAAAATTTATGAAATTCACTACACAATGACTTTGTCTTGGAAAATCATGGTGGAAATTCTTTAACATAAAGATGTGACATAAGAATTCATAAAATGGTTAATGAGATAAAATGGGGTATCTCATAATATGTATATGAAATTTTGAGTACAGTGATCATAAAAAAAACATGTCCAAATATATGTAATCGAATTTATATTCATCATATAAAATAATTTATTGAATTTAAATGAGAGAGAAATCCCTTATAGAATTTTAGCTTGGTAAAGGGTGTACATGGGAGGAATTAATGAGAGAGAAAAGGTGCCTATCATCATTAAAACATAAAGAGGGAATTATTTTGGATGTGCGAAATCATACCACAACATTTTTAATTGAATATAAAAGTTAATAACAACATAAGTAGACTTGGATATAAATAAGGAAGTAAGAAATCCATTACTCAAAAGTGTGATCCCATAGGTTTGAGAGCGGCTTGAGAGAGGATTATAGAGAGTTTAGTGTGCCTCAGGGGGCGATAGAGATTGAAGGGAAGACATTGGTCATGCTTCAATGGTTTTTAGTGTAGAGGAATTGTAGATTGAGTGGGTTTATATAGGAAATGAGTGGTAAATCTTTATTATTTAGGTTTTTATCACTACATATTAAACTAATCAAAACCATAAATGAACACATGGATTTTCCCATGGTTTTTTAACATTGTATAGTTTAAAAAAATATTATATAAGGTCATTGTACAAACATAATAAAATATTAGTCTTGCTTATATTGAGGTGATTCCACTCTCAAGGAAAATATGTTAAAATTTTAAAATGTTTTATAAGTCTTGGAGGGTCCACTAAGGCATTTAAAAATTAATCAATAAAAGATAAAATCACATTATTTTAAATATAAAATATATATTGGCTGATTAACCCTTTTATAGTATTTTTTACATCACTATTGGGTCTTTATGGTATCACGAAACACATTATATATTTAAACTATACTTAATTTTTTCCCAAAAATTAGACTATCTCAAAAAGTTATGAATAATTCCCCGTTATATAATTTTGACATCCTAAATCTAAAAATAATATTCCTTTTACCTAAATAATTGTTTAAATATTTTAATTTTTTACTTTTATAATAAATACTGACATTTATCGAAAACTCATGGGATTTTTCAAAAATACCTTCCAAACCTTAATAAAATTTACAATTTTATACATTAAAATTAAAATATAATTTATATATAATAAATATAACTTAGTAAGAATACATTAATAAAGAAATATTTTATTCAAAAATACATTAATTCATCAAAATATATATCTTAATTGATTATTAATACTAATTAACAAAAATACTATTTGTGCTTTAATAACCATTTAAAAAGTAACAATAATAAAATGATTATATATTATTTATTCTATAAAAAATCAACATAATAATAGTACTAGGGTCTTTTTAAATAGCACCTTATAACACCCGTAAAATACTTAAAGGTAACATGTGCAAAGGTGACAGACTCTTGTGGCAGCTTGGATAACATCGCATGGGTGGTACTCTCTATTAACATCAACATCTACCAAAGGTGATTACATTCAATATTAACGTGTAGAATATTTTCTTGGTCATGGAAAAGAAAAAAGACTTGTGATGATACCTCCATTCTGAGCTCTGACAAATGGGCTTCATATGGAAATTCTTTAAGATGATGCCATCTCTTCCTTTGTCATGGTAAATTGGGTTTATTAAAATCCTATATTTATATGAATCATGTGATCACACTTCAACAACTATATTATCAATGGAAAAAATTTCAAAGGTAATATAAAATCCATGTACATAAAGCAAATAAAGTTCATATGTTTTATATAACCATTTAACATAATAAGACATTTAATTAGATCAAGAGGAATTTCCATTAATAAATTTTTTGGTCATTACACTAATGATACATGTCTTGTTCCGAAAAGGATTATATGATTTTTATAACCTTTCCAGATGGTCCTTCTATTGAAATAAGAAAATTTAATTAGTTGATCATTATATAAATAGGTAAAGATAGAGAAGTGGAAATGACTATAAAAACCACCCTTGAATTAAAAAAGTAATAAACACACACACACAAGAGAGATAAATTTATTGAATAGGGTGATTCAAAAATTGTAAATGTTTTTCTATTAACAAGGTTTAGAGTGTCCCTTTGGGAATACATATACATAATTAATTTTTTTTTGGATGATCAGATGATGACATATATATCATATGATATCCATATGATCATGATACAACCCAATTGATCTTGTGATGGTTATATTATTACAGGATGTTCATTTTTTCATTAAACTAAGACATAAGATCACCTGAAACCTCATGAGCAACATAGTTGCATCCCTTGACACCCATTTCAAATTGTGTGACTTATAATAGATCATGAAAAGTGTGATACCACCTTATCTAAAAGTGTATTTCAAGACTACCCATACTTTATGTGGCTAAATAGAATAAGCCATTATAGAGTCACATTGTTTCAAATTCCTCACAGATGTTTCATATCCACCCACCTATACCAAGTTAGTGCACACAAAATTGATCATGTTAATCATATATTCCAAATGGATCACACAATGTACATGACCTACCTCCTTCACATGGGGTTCATGACTAAATGATCACCTAGGAGGGTCACTTGAGCTCTCCCCAACACTCATACTACTTGAAATGAAATATTCCTTTAATATTCATCCAATTTTACCAAAATAATAATGCCTTGAAGTCTATAAATCAAATTATAACTCCTTTATCATCAGTGAGTGAAGAGTACATGGATGATGCCGACATTGATTATTATTATAAAGACACATATAATTCCTTCATGCGTCCCTATATTCATAACAAACATGAATATGATATATTTCTATATTATTTTATATCGTTCATGGGGTTTCTAATCATATTACATTAGTAAGGCTTTATTGAATTATCCCACAGCCTTTAGAAATTGCATGTCTTCTATTTATATCTCTTATTTTTACACTGAGCATGGATCATATAAGAATAAGTGCATTCAATGATCATGTTATTAGGATAAAAAAGTCTCCCAATAAGAGAGACCTCTTTTTTTAATAACCACTAATGCATCGACACAGCCTCAGTGTGTAAAACCCATATAAATTTCATTTTGTATCCATCGTGACAAGTTTTCTATGTTATTCTGAATTTTTAATCACATTGAACATGACTCGAATGGGCATATAGATATATGGTGATCATTTCAACAACATTGTTTTGATGCCTCTATACATGGGAATCATCCTCAGTTACTAATCCTAATGTAATTCAGTACTTCGACGCTATAATTTCATAATCCTCACAAGTATTTATTATCTAACTTATTACCTTCAAACGTGTGTCAGTGGGATAAGAATGAAATAAAATACGCAAAATCTAATCCCTATTAGGAATAGGATACGTAAGATTACCTACTAAGGCCGGATTAATATAAAATAGTCTCAAAGATAGTTGTAATAAAATATTAGGGTGAAAATGGTGGGTAAGGGAAATAGATATTCAATATTATGGTATCTTGAAATGAATCCAACAATCCACTATCTCTTATAAATATTTTTGAGCAGTAAATTCATGGGCTTAGGGACTATTTATCTTTATACCAATGGAATGATGTGGATTCCCCCAAAATGGTCCTCCATATAGATATAAGTCTGATTATATAACTTATTCACTCAAAGGGATATACTCAAAATGAGGAATCTCAGGGATGAATTACACAGATAAGTCCTACACAAAACCTATACCTATGACATTTTTTAAAAATACAACCATAACACTGTATAGTGGGAATCTATTCCCTATCATCACTGGTTATGTAGAAATCCTCTGAAAATCAAAATCCCAATACCCAATATTAAAATATATAATATACATAATTACAAATTGAAATTGAAATGAATAGGGGAGACATTTCATGTGACCATAAACTATGTTGACGTATCTACATTGGTTTTTATCCTTAATATTATAGTATACAAGGGATGACTCCTCTTGTTTGAATCACATTTCAAAAATAAAATGTGCCTCCTAGGAACTTAGTAAACTCTATAATTCATAGTTACATGGCTTAAAAAAATTATTATGTCATTATTAATAAATATTTATAAGCCCGATGGAGAATAATTGTTACATAAATATGGTGTAATTATTATAATTCCCTCTCCAAATGTACAGGGATTCAATATAGAATAAATTTTTAAGGGTAACCACTTCCATACCAGGATACGAGAATGAATAAAACATATATTCAATATATGAAAGTGTCTAGGAATAAGAAATAGTCCCCTATAAAATGGTGTGATGTGTAATAAATCCAAAGTTATCAACCAATTTGAGTTTCTAATCATCATTAGTATGAACCCCAATGTCAAACTTCCTTTGGAAAATATTCTCATATCTCATTAAGAATGTGGGAGTTATTGGATATTTCTATTGATAAACCCTAATGACATGATTCATTGTGAGAATATGTTAAGTCCCTTAATATCTATGGTCAGTCCTAAAAGGTCTATCAGAGATAGATGGAGAAATAATCAAAGATTTTTCCATATGGTGATACAAATAGTTCGAGGTCTTAAATCTGAAGAACATTGTAATATCTAAGACAATGACAAAGTCTAATGGATATCAAGAATAACACACATACACAACTTCCAAACCATGTATAATTCGGAAACGATATATGAGCAAAATTACTAATGTGACATTCAAATTAATTTATAGTGGATAACATAAATCATCCAATCATTAAATATGATTATTATATTTATATATTATTCAACCCTCTTCTTTTTACCTATAATGTTTGTTAAGTTCATCAAATTTTCTCATTTATTACTAGATGATTATTTTTTATCAAAATTTTAAAAGGTACAGTTATTTTATACCATATTCCGTATTTATATAAAACATAACTTGTATGTCTTTTTATATTTCAATTAAATTAATTTTAAGTTTTTGATGGAAATATATTGGTTCTCCAAATATAGAGGGAAAATTATTTGTAACAATGAGATCACATTTAAAATGAATCTATGAAACTCTATAAATATATGGATGATTATGGGAACTCCTTATGTGTAAACATTATAATAGGGGGATTTGTAACATAACGTTAAATTTTCAGGTTTTTTTTAGGTTTCTATGTACTGTCTTTTTGGAGTAAAGGATTGGGGAGATATTGCGTGGATTTTTGAGAAAAGATAAAGGTCACTATGTTGTGCCCGGTTTGGGCATGGCTTGACAAACCGTGCGACCAAACCGTGCCAACCATGAAACCTAGATTGTAGCTTCCACATGGGCGGCACATGGTTTGTATAACCATGTGACCAAACTGTGCGATAATTATGTCCAAGGTAGTACCTCATGCATGATTAGCGCACGATTTGTTAAATCGTGCGTCCAAATCGTGCGGCCACTTAAATGAGATCCTTAAATTGTGGATCTTGCTCATTTTTTTCCTCTAAGTACCTCGTTTCTCCTCTTAAGCAGCAATAACTCAAGATTTGTCTCCTCATATGGTCAGAGAAGGTTCCCCCATTGTTCCAAAGGCGATCCAAAGGAGTCTCTTGGTGAATCGAAGACGGATTCTTGAATTATGTGATCATTCTTCATTTTTCTTGATCAGTTTCTTAGATCTAGAGAGATTTACTTCCCTTCTTCTCCCAGTATATTAGATCTATGCTCGTTATGGGTAGATCTAAGTGTGTGGTACCAAATTTGATGATTTTTTATCTTGATCGTTCTAGTAGAATATATCTAAGGTGGGATCTTGAAGAAGAAACCCGGTTTTCTTGAGTGTTCTTGATCATTGTGGTTTTGGTCAAAATCTTCAAGGTAGGCCGTTCCATCCCAACATTCCAAATTTATTGTCATTGTATTTTCTTGATTTATTTCAATTGCTTATTTAAATTCAATTGCTCAATTTTTTTTTCAATTAAATTGATAAAAACTTGATTCCATTGAATTGAGATATTTGAAATGGTTTTGGCATAGAAATTTGGGAAAACCCCAATTCCATTGATTTGGGTGTGTTTATGGTAATTGACCAATCTAAATTGTTTAATTTAAAATTTGGATTTGATGGAAATGATGTCAACTAAATTGTTGAATTTAATTGTGGAAATTAATTGTTTAATGATGGAATTGATTTGAATGGTTTTCAAACGTATGAAAATGGATTAAAAAGATTTGATAGAAACCCATTGGTTTTATCGTAAGAAAAAGCATGTTTTTAATAGAACAATTTTTGATTTTAAATGGAATGAAATTGGAACATTTGAAATGGAAGAATCCGATTGATCGTATTTTATGAATTATTAAAACAGTTCACCCATCATGTAAGAGCGCATGCAAGCCTTAGGTAGTAAGTGAGTAATATGGATACACTCTACGCTATGACAACGTTCTAAAACATACTTGTGGTAGGTCACACCTCCAATGAGTTGGTGATGATTCTCCTTGTCCTTTTTCATAGGGACATGTGTATACACATTTTTCTGAGTTCACATAGAGAGTGTAGAATCCTATAGTTGGTTAATACTATCGTACATTTTTGAAAATGACCATGTCGCTCGCTTTTTTATTTATATTTGAGATATAAATATATGCCAATGCTTATGAACTACATTACATGCCTGCTGAATCTATATAAATTGTTTTATTTAAATTTTTTTCTTAAGCCATTGTTTTAGAAATATTCCATCTTTTGTTAAATCATTACTTAAAATTTTTATTTCCATCATTTGAAAATGTATAACATGTTTTGTATAAATAGGAATTTGGGATTGTCAAACCTGTTTATTTGAAATTTGAATGATTTTCTCTGGGTAATTCAAATTTTGAATCATTTATTGAATCTTTGGTGGTATCCTACTAGGCTTAGGCTCACATCCTAATTTTGAATTCATGTGTTTGTAGAATTCCTTCTTCCAGGCTCGAGAAAATGGAAGGAATATCTTAGAGGTGGATCCAGTTGTTGATCTTCTCTTGGTGAGTTGTGTCCTTAGGGACATTGGGGATGTTTTCCCTTTTTAGTACTTCGGTTGTAGTAATTTGGGATTTTTATGCCATGTTTTCTGGTACATCACTACCGGGGGAGTTTCCATTTTTAATGCATATTGTATCATTATCTTTTGCTTCCTCATTCTTCAGGCAGAAATCATTCCCACATTTATGTTGAACGATGTCAGGTGCTAGTCGCTGACCCGTGGGGATTGAGAATGCCCTTTGGGATATTTCAGGGACGACTCGATTATCGCGTTACTAGGGTACCCATGCTTGTTCATTACAAAATGGTATTAGAGGAAGGTTCAACATCTTTCCTTGATGACAATATGCATTTGAGTATTCTAGTCGGGAGTTGGGAGGTAGTTGTGAGTGAGGGCTGGTCAGCTCTCACCACAATGAACATTATGTCACCAGGGTTGGATAGGGAAATACGACTTGTGCATTAGTTATAGTATTTTCCTTGTTTTGATTTCAATAGAGTGGAATCAAAATCTTTTTATCCATTCTTTTAATAATATTTTTCCTTGTTTCTCGTTTTGGGTGTTAATCTAGATATTTTTTTGTTGTATACCATTATGCCTCTAAGAAGGTGAGGAAATCAAGTCCCAAAGAGGTTATTGCTGAATCTCAGCAAACGAGTCCTATTGTGGATCCAATTCTGGTTGAGGTTATTGTTCACACTGTCCAAGATCTGGGACATGAACCACCTCCAGTTCCTATTTAAACTCCATCTATAGAACCTCATAGTGATATTCTCCGAAGTCGTTCTCAAGAATTCTTACGCCAGAAGCCAGTAGTTTTCAAAGGCTCCACTGACCCTCAACATGCGGAGGAATGGTTGAGTAAGATTGAATGTCTGATTGGGTTCTTGGAGACACCTGATGTGATCAAGGTGAAGTGTGCCACCTTCATGATAGAGGGACCATGTAGGACATGGTGGGTACAATGGTGACGGTTGGGAAACATGAGGGTTTGGATTGGAAAGACTTTAGGGTCCTTTTCACTAACCATTTCTATCTAGAATCAATGGTGTTGGCCAAGGCTGTGGTGTTTTTCAAGCTTGAGCAGGCCAACAAAACCATGACTGAGTACTCAAATGGCTTTTATGAGTTGGTACAGTTTTCTCCTGAGATTGTTTTTAATGAGAAGATGAAGGCTCGATGAGTCTATATGGGACTTCGATCAAATATACGTTCTCAATTTTTCCTACTGATGCTACCAACTTCTAGCGATGTGATGTATAGGGAGATGATGGTTGAGATGGACCTGGCAGGAAAGTCAGTGCTGAAGGAGGTTCTTTTTCCTTCTTAGTGACTGTGTTGGTTCCTTTAAAGGAAAATGGAAGTGTGACGTTTCTGATGGATGTTCTTGAAAACAGAGTCATTCCAGACCTACGGTAGCACCAGGAGGGGCTTCTTTGACTTGATATCAGTGTTGAAAACAATGAAATTCTAAGAGGGTTTGCACTGAGGCACCCATGAACTGTGGCTCCTGCGGACGTTTAGGGAACATACAGAGATTCTGCCATCATTTCTCTACTCCACGTAGTGGAAAAGGATCATCAAAACCTCCAAATACTATCGGGAAATCAAATGCATTGCGTACAAAAGGGTTCCATCCACATGAATCTGGAATGAAGCTTCTTCATGCAGTGGATGAGTCGCCAGAGGTATGTGATGCAGGTCCAGCAAATGTGAGAGGTGCCATTAATATAGCTTCATCTTTTGTGACAACTCTTTTTGATACTGGTGTATCTCACTCATTTAATTCATCCCATATATCTATTCTACTTAATCTACCTATAGAAATTCTACCATGTGCGATGGATATTACTACACCCCATGGTACAATGAAAGAGAAGGATCTCTGTAGTCCTTCTTGTGTCTTCTCTCTATCAGCTTTTGATCATTCTTGGAGTTTCTTGGTTTCGACATGAAATCTTTTGATGTCATTTTTGGGATGGATTGGCTCATTGGAAATAAAGCCTGGATTGATTTTTATCTATGACGGGTCTACTTTACTACACCCAGTGGTGTGTCTCTCAATTTTCAATGAGAATGGGACCCAAGGCCAAGAAGAGTCGGACCCTCTTATCCAGAGTTTGGGAAAGTTATATCAGTGTTTGTTTTTTTATCTTGAGAGAGATTCAATGTGTAGTGATCTCCCTCCAGTCATTGCTGAGTTTCCAGGCATGTTTCGTTCTGACTTCTCTGGTTTTCCACCTATAAGAGAGGTTGATTTCTCAATTGACTAAATTCCTGGTACTCAACCAGTTTCTATTCCCTCTTAACGAATAGCTCCAGATGAACTAAAAGAACTAAAATTTCAGTTATATTATCTTCTTGAGAATGGTTTTATACGCCCGAGTGTGTCACCTTGGGAAACAGCAGTTCTCTTCTCCACGAAGGCTAATGGTTCTCTTCGCTTATGTTTTGATTATCGAAAGCTCAATCGAGTAATGATAAATAACAAATTAATGTTACCATGAATTGATGATTTGTTTGATCAATTGAAAGGGGAAAAGTGGTTTTCAAAAATTGATCTTCGATCAGGTTACCATCAGATGAGGATAAATGAATCTAACATGCATAAGACTGCTTTTTGGTGTAGGTATGGCCATTATGTGTACCTTGTTATTCCCTTCGGCCTAACAAATGCTCCTGTAGTTTTCATGGATTTGATGAACAAGGTTTTATGTGAGTATCTTGATACATTTTTGGTAGTCTTTGAGGATGAAGTTCTTTTATAATCCACGTCTGAGGAAGATCATGCGCATCATCTGAGAAAAGTTCAGAGTCTTCTAAGGAATCACTGACATTATGCCAAGATTTCAATGTGCGATTTCTAGATTCGAGAGTGATGTTATTGGGACATGTTGTGTCAGAACAAGGAATATCTATTGTTCCTGATAAACCGAGGGATGTTATGACATGGGAACAATCATGAAATGTTTTTGAGATTCCGAGCTTCTTGGGGTTAGCAGGATATTATCGCTGGTTTGTTAAATATTTCTCAAATTTAGATTCATTAATGACTGCTCTGACTCGAAAGGGAGTGATTTTTTCCTGAATGAAATATGTCAAAGTTATTTGGTTGAGATAAAGAGTATTTTTAATTCTTCACCTGTTTCAACTCTTCCTAAGGATGGGATAGGTTATGTGGTCTTCTGTGATGCATCGGGTTTAGGTTTGTGATCTGTCCTCATGCATGGTAATCATGATGTTGCCTATGGGTCTCGTCAGCTCAAGCCTCTTGAGAAGAAAAATCCTACCCATGACCTTGAACATGAAGCTGTTATGAACACAATTAAGTGATGGAGACATTACCTTTATGGAGAAATCTTTACTATGTATTCTAACCACAAGAGCTTTAGTTATATCTTCTCTCAGAATGATTTGAATCACCACAAAAGGCGTTGGGTGGAGTACCTGCAATATTTCGACTTTAACATTGCATATACCCTGGGAAAAGGGAATGTAGTTGAAGATGCATTAAGCAAGAAACTTCCATCACATGCTGTGAAAGAATCTTCCGAAGAATGGATTTTGATGGCACTTTTTCCCAATTTCATATTGGAGTTCAACGGAAGGGGAATGATGTTTCTTTAACTATTGTCTAGTTGAAATTTACTCTCCTTGTGTTATTTCTTAAAGAAAATCAATTGGATGATGAATTCCATAGCATTAGGTACTCTCTTTATAGTGTGGAGACTGACACTCAGTGGTCGTTCTCCAAAGAGGGTGTTCTTTGTTTTCGAAACTGTTACGTGGTGTCGTTAGCGGCAAGGAAGGATGTGATAGGGGTTTTCCATAACTCTCAGTGGGATGTACACCCAGGAACCACGAAGATGTTCTATGACATTAGGTGATTGTTCTGGTGTCCAGGTTTGAGACGAGACACTGATGTGTTTGTATCTTTTTTCTACACATGCTAGTAGGTGAAAACCGAGCACCAGAATCCTTCGGGTTTGCTTCAACCACTTCCAGTCCATACATGAAAGTGAGATGAAATCTCTATGGACATTGTGGTTGGGTTACCTCAATCCTAGAGATAGAAGAACGTGATATGGGTTGTGATCAAAAGACAGTCTAAGTTACCTCACTTTATACTTATTTGAGATACAACCAAATTTGAGGAGATAAGAAATATTTATGTGAAAGAAGTTTTTCATTTTCATGGAGTTCCATTTACTATAGTCTTTGATAGAGACCCTCGGTTTACTTCTCTCTTTTGGATAGGCCATCAGGAGGCATTGGGGTCTCAGGTCCGTACGAGCATGGCCGACCATCCACAGTCATATGGCCAGATAGAGAGAGCTATTCAGATCCTTGATGATAGGCTCTGCGCATGTGTTCATGACATTGGTGGGAGTTGGGAAGATCATCTGGGGCTAGTTGGGTTTTCCTATAAAAATAGTTACCAGTCTACAATAAAAATGTCTATTTTTGAGGCTTTTTATGGCAGTTCATGTAAATATCCTTTATGTTGGTTGGAGATAGGTGAATGTTCCTTGGTATGAACAATATTAGTTCAAGAGATGACAACTAAGATCCAGTTGATTCGTTAAAGAATGGTGACAGCACAGAATCAGTACAAGCCATATGCTGATCATAGCTGTAAACCATTAGAGTTCTTAGTTGGTGACCAGGTCTTCTTGAAATTTTCACCCTGATAGGTCATCAACAGCTTGGGAGGCATGGTAATCTTTCTCGTCATTTTGTGGGACCTTTTGAGGTTTTTGGTCTTGTAGGGAATGTTGCTTACCATCTAAATCTACCACCACAGCTGACGTCGATACATAACGTGTTCCATGTATCGCATCTGCGAAAGTATATCTCCGATCCACCTCTTGTTTTCAGCTGGAGTGATCTTACTATTGAACTGGATTTATCTGTGACTGAACGACCATTCAAGGTTGTTCATTCTGAGACCAAGGTGCTTCATGGGAGAACGATACCTATGATATGTGTCCTATGGATGCATGGTTCTGATTCTCATGAGATGTGGGAAAGGGAGGCACTAATGAGAGAGCAGTGGCCTCATCTTCTTGACATGGAGGATTATTTATAGGCATTATGGGGGAAGAAAGATTTTATGGTCGGGAGGTTGTAACATCACGTTACGTTTTCAGGTGTTTTTGATATTTCAATGTACCTTAATTTTGGAGTAAAGGATTGGGGAGAGGTTTGGTGAATTGTTTAGGAAAGATCATGGCCAGTGTGATGTGCACTGTTTGTGCATGGTTTGACAAACCATGTGACCAAACCGTTCCAACCATGAAACACAGACATTTGCTTCTGCATGGGCTGCACATGATTTGTCTAACCGTGCAGCAAAACTGTGCAAGAAGTGTGGTCGTGGTAGTACCTCACGCATCATTAGCACACGGTTTGTTAAACCGTGCGGCCATACCATGCTGCCAGTTAAATGAGATCCTTAAATTGTTGGTCTCGCTAGATTTTGCCTCTAAGTACCTCGTTTCTCCTCCTAAGCTGCCCCAACTCGGGATGTGTCTTCTCCTAAGTTCATAGAAGGTTCCCCCATCATTCCAGAGGTGATACAAAGTCTTCTCTTGGTGAATCGAAGCCGGATACTTGAGGTATGTGATCGTTCATTATTGTTCATGATCAGTTTCTTAAATATACATAGATCTACATCCCTTATTCTGTCGTTTTCTTAGATCTACACCTATTATGGTTAGATATAAGTGTGTGGTACTAAATTTGATGAGAGTTGGTCTTGATCTATCTAGGATATAAGATATAAGTTGGGTTCTTGAAGAAGAAACCCAGTTTTTTTAGCGTTCTCGATCGTTGTGGTTCTGGTCAAAATTTTCGAGGTAGGTGGTTCTGTCATCGCTTTCCAAATTGATTGTCATAGTATTTTCTTTATTTATTACAATTGATTATTTAAATAAAATTGCTCAATTGTTTTTTCATTTTAATTGATTAAACTCCATTCCATTGAATTGAGATATTTGAAATGGTTTTGGCATAGAAATTTTCAAAAACACCAATTCCATTTAATTGATTGTGTTTATGATAATTGGAAATTTTAAGTTGTTTAATTTAAATTTTGAATTTGAAGAAAATGATTTCAATTAAATTGTTGAATTTAATTGTGGAAATGAATTTTTTAATGATGGAAATGATTTGAATGGCTTTCAAACTTATGAAATTGGATTAAAATGATTTGATAGAAACCCATTGGTTTTATCTTATAAAAAACATGTTTTGAATAAAATCTGTTTTGGTTTTAAATGGAATGAAATTGGAACTTTTGAAATGTAATAATGGGATTGATCGTATTTTATGAATTCTTAAAATAGTTCTCCCATCATGTAAGAGCGCATCCAAACCTTAGGTTGATAGTGAGTTATTTGGATACACTCAACGCTACGAAAATGTTCTAAAAAAACATGCGGCGGGTCACATCCCTGATGGTTTGGTGAACTGTCTCCTTTGTCCAGTGTCATAGGGATGTGTGTATACAAATTTATCTGATTTCACATAGAGAGTGTGGAATCCTATAGCTGGTTAATACTATCGTAACTTTTGGCAGATGACCATGTCGCTAGCTTGTTTATTTATATTTGAGATATAAGTGTTTGCCAATGGTTATGAACTGCTTTACATGCCTGATGAATTTATATAAACTCATTTATATAAATGCTTTTCTTAATCCATTGTCTTAGAAATATAGCATCATTTTTTAGATCATTTCTTAAAATGCTTATTTCCATCAATTGGAAATGTATAGCATGTTTTGTTTAAATATGCTTTTATGTTTCCAAACCTGAATATTTTAATTTTGAAATCTTTTCTCTGGATAATTTGAATTTGGAATCTGTTACGGAATCTTTGGTGGTATCCTACTGGTCTTAGTCTCACACCCTACTTTTTCCTTCAAGTGTTTGTAGACTTCCTTTTTCTAGGCTCGAGCAAAGTGAATGAATCTCTTGGAGGTGGATCCAGTTGTTGATATTATATTGGTGAGTTGTGTCATTAGGGACCTTGGGGATGTTTTCCCTTTTATGAACTTGGGTTGTAGTACTTTGGGCTTTTTTATGTCATGTTTTATTCTGGTACATCACTCCCGGTGTATTTGCCTTTTGTAAATCCTAATGTTTCGTTATCTTTTGCTTCTGCATTCTTGTGGCAGAAATCATTCCCACTTGTATGATGAACAATGCCAGGTGGTAGTCGCCGACCCATGGGGAACGGAACCGCCCTTCGGGCTATGTCAGGGAAGGTTTGGTTTTCGGGTTACCATGGTACTTGGGCTGGTTTGTGATAGGCTTTATACTAAATATTGATGGACAATTGGCCAAAATGGTTTGAGAAATAATCAACATTATATTTATTCCTATTATGAGTAAAAATATGTATTTTTTAGTTTTTAAGGTGTATATCTCTCATGAAAATTATATCTTCTGTCATATACATATTTTATAAATGATTATATATTTTAATGAAATATAGATAAAATCCTTTAAGGATTTAATTTATTTATACGGGGTAGAATGCAGAACTTGGAGAATTTGGAATATATATTTTTTACTAAATTGATATTACATTTGATAACATGTCTCACATAAAAAATTAATAAATTGATACACGATAAAATAGATGTATATTATTATGAAAATTTAATAATGATAAAATATTTATATAATAGAATATATTCCACAATTAGAAATAAATACTATATATGATTAAGGGTAATGAAAGTATATTAAGGGATTTTGTTCACCAAAAGTATTATTCTATTATATATTGTATTTTAATTTTAAAAATAAAATATCAAATTTTAGAATTTTCAATATTAAAAAAATATCTTTTGGACTCATCATTATGAAATTAATTTTTTTAATTAATTTTATGTTTATTAAATTATTAATTTTCAGAATATAGTGAAAAAATATCATATTTTTCATACCATCACATTTATAATGTTTCCATAAAAAATTAATAACGTAAATATTTTTTGATATTTTTTCTATAAAAATATAAATATATATATTAAATAATTATTTTTAAAATTATATATTTAATGGTTAAATACAATGTTCAATGTTTTCTACACCAATGTAATATTTTACTCAAAAATAATATAATTATTTTCTTAAATCAAATAATTAATTTTTAAGTATGAGACGAAAAATTAAAACATGGACTTACTATATTATATTAATATTTTCATAATTATTAATCATGATATTATCATTTTTTTACATATATGTATGATAACTATGATTATAGTCTGGGAGCAAGATAATATAGAAAGTGTTATTTTCAAATAATTATTTTACTAATGTAGTGATATTTTTTTATAATAAATTGAATTTGATTATTTTATATTATTTAAAATATTTTACACATATATATAAATATATCTTCATTCATTTATTTTTTTATTAATTTTATATAATATTAAGAAAAATAAATTATCAAAACATTATTTGTATATAATTTTTTATCTAAATATTATATGTTACAATTTAAAATATAATTTTTTAAAATATAGGATTTAAATAAGATTAAATAGGTGATAAATTTTGTTT
Source organism: Viscum album (assembly GCA_963277665.1). Classification (NCBI taxonomy): domain Eukaryota; kingdom Viridiplantae; phylum Streptophyta; class Magnoliopsida; order Santalales; family Viscaceae; genus Viscum; species Viscum album. The sequence continues at coordinate 159,833,994 of OY728138.1, forward strand.
CATTTTTACAATATTTAGTAATATATACTATAAAATTTTTTCAGTAAAACAAAAATTAATTAGTTAAAAACTAATTACAATAGTAAATTCAAAATAGTAATGTTTAAAATTATAATGTTGATTGTCTAAAAAATGTTTAATACATGTTTTGAAATTCATGGATGTGAATATATAGACACAACACCCTCTACAAAAAATTATAGACCATAATTGGATCCATTTAACCAGGAGTAGTTTCATAGCATTAATGAATTGTATTTGGTATTTTCAATATTCCCATTTTACTCCACTTATAAAAGCGCCATCTCACTACCATTTCAAGACAATTCAATGATTAGGTTTATTCATTAAAATGTTCACTTATTTAATATATCATAATTATCATTTAGACACATAAACGCTAGTGTTTAAAATATATCATATGCCATTCATTTTATTGAAGACATTTATGGGAAGGTCCAAGATCTTTAGTTCAAAAATTATTATTCCATCGAATTTTCTTATTAATCATCTTATAATTCATAAAATATTAAAAAAATACGAATAAATGATAGAGTAAGTTCAATAAATGATATAAATTTTTTATACCAATTGATAATAACTATTCAATGTATCTATAGAAGCATTCAAAAAATGAATACATTTTATCGCAATTGTGCATACTACCACCTCAACATTTGAAAATTTATATTTTTAATAAAACAATTAAATTCATAATATAGAATACTTTTTCAGTGAAACCTTATTAAATTTTAACATAATGTGATAATTAAATTAGTTATTATTTTATTTTTATACCATCTCATGTTCTACGGAAAATGAATGTGTTGTCTATATATGTGAGGATTACTGCCTCCATAGAACAACTTATTTTATTTCCCTATTATTTAAACACAAGGATGAGTTTAAGAATATTAAAAATATACACAAATATATTTTTTATAATATTAATATTTTTTAATTATCATATTTTACAATTTATAATTAATATTAAAAATTTAATATTATATTAAATTCAGCGGCATTAAATAAACATATCAATCATCCTTTAATAATTTTAGCCTATTTTGGAAACCGTAAATTGAATATATTATTTGTTAATATTATAAAAATTAACATAAAAATTTATACGTATGTTAATAATAATTCTATTTTACAACACAATTAAAAATGCTCCACATACAAAAAGTTTGTGGATAAATTTACCAGACAGTGTCTACAAACAAGCATGATTGAAAAAATTATTGTAATTTAATAACATATGTCCGTAGTTAAATAACATAAAATTAGATATAGATGGGATAGGATCTCATAAAAAATTTAATAATAATAATTTGGATATGAATTAATCTAGGGACATATGAAGAATGAATCAATACCTAATGTATGTTGTTTGAGATGGAAATTTTTATTTATTGAGATATAATTTATATTAATCACTTATTTCATTTTTTTGTTGTGTGTATTGTAAATGTTTTAGATATTTTCATAAAATTAATGAAAATTAGTTTATTTAGAAATAAATTTAATTTTATATATCCAATATATTTTCAAATCCATATACTATAACAATGTAGGTGTTTTATTTAACTCAAGCACCTTTTATTTGAGTTATTATTTTCCATCTTGAAAATCATACTTATTTGATTGGTTTTTTCCACAAAAATAATTTATATCAATGTAAATTCAATTCCTAGAAAGGGAAAAATAAATTTATAAATTCAATGATTTTATCATAATGAGTTTATTACTTAAAATTTATATCATCATTTAGAATAATTAATATCCTCATTGACAATGGTTTCCCCTCTATTTCTTAAATTTCAATTCTCACCATCGTTTATATTCTTAATTGGAAACTTTACTCAATGTTATCTAACATGAAATTAATCATTCCATTCTGTTATTTTCAAAATAATTATTTATTATCCTTTATTATAATGTGGGATTTCAATAAATTTATTAAAAATGGAGAAAGGGTTATTCTAAACTACCCTCATTATTTTTTTGGTTGTGTTCTATTTGCCTTTTTTATTGTTCCTATATCCCCATCTCATTTATTTAGCCAATATTTTTTACTAATTTTTCTATAAATATTTACCTGGTATGTGTAGTCTTCCATTATTATGGATAAGACATATTTTTTCCGATTTAAATTTCATCTTTTTCCTAAACCCAATTAAAGGTAACTTCGGAATTTCTTATTTCATTTCATGTAACACCCCATTAAACTTTTTAACAATGAATATATTTTCAAATACCAAATTAAATTTTTGAAAACCATCTAGAATCACCTCTAGTCTAACAGTAAGTAATAATCAATTTCATTCATTAAAAGATCTGTTTCTCATTTAGTAAATCTTCTCCTCTAATGTTCATTTTTATTATTTATTTTCATCGATCATTAATCTAATTTTTTTAAAATTTCATATCAATGCGAAATACCAATTCATAATTATTTAAAATATGAAAATCAAAAAGTTTTTAATTCGTTATTCTCTTGGAAATCATTATCTTATATACTTTTGTTGTTCATTAAGACAATATTATGAATCATAATTATATCATTTGAGATTATTCCTGATTATAATTATGTATGGTTAATTTTACTCATGTAGAATTAATATCAATTTATATATTTAATAATTTTATGGCTGATCCCAAATATATATCCAATTTATTGGGTAATGTTTTCATATAAATAGATATCATTAATGGTGCATGAATGGTTATCACAAGAACACTATGTTACGTAGTCCTGGTGGTGATCCTTGACATCTACTTATTTTTTCATGTTTTATAATGTAACAAAATTTTTATGATTACATTGTAATATGAAATAATTTCCATATTTCTTGTTTCCATGTTTATCTTATTCAAAAATCTAATGGTACAATATTTTTCTATTAAAATTATATATCCATTCATTATGATTTAAAGGTATATCATATTGGTTAATGTTATTATAAATAAGAAACTAATCTCTAATATGTTTTTAGGTGTTTTTTTATTTAATACTTAATGACATCTTGATATGTTTTCTCATACGATGTACATATGATCTCTACTTTCTTATATTTTATTTACCAATGTTATAATGATATGTATAACTTTTAAGATGTCATGAATGAAGTCTATAATTACTACATAATATATAATTGTTAACATGATTATTAAAATAAAGTTATTTTTACATCTAATGTCAATGAAAGTTAACCAATTTAATTACAGAGTTGTATAAGGTTTCATTGAGATATAATGTTTAAATTTTTCTAGTCATATAAATTAAATATATATATATAGATTGGTGTTTTATACAATTTTTTTTTTATTTATATACTCTTTTTTTATGTTTGGATCATTTTTAATATTATTTGACCTTGGGAAATATTATTTTTATCTATATATCTTCTATGAAATTACAGTAACTATTTTTTTATATATCATGTTTTTCATGATTTAGTTATAGGTTTATCGTATCTATGGTAATCATATTATTTTTTTTATGAATGATTATTATTATTTCCTTCTCCATGATCTATATAATTATATACTAGATATGGTAAAGCCTCTAAAAATTATATCTAGACCACACTACTATTTTAAATCTCCACTCATATAAGGAGTAGTATATGTTGTATGTAATTATCATGTTTGAATATGGTAGAGGTGAAAAGTGTCGAGAATTTCATGAAGTTGTATGAGATCTATGCATAGTTTTTATTACAATTTATGAATGGTAGATAGAGGCATGATATCATTAAATCGTGTACTATTCCTTATTACTTGGGATATCTATTTGAATTATAGGGGAATTCCATTTTAACAATGATGGTATTTGTCACGACCCGTCCTCGGGGCCCGTGCCGTGACTACCCCAAGCCCGCCTTCCATAGGCCAGGGGCTGGTGACTAGCACCAAGGCGTAAATCCCGGTAAAAAGGGAAGGCATTGCCTTTGTAAAGTAAACAATCACACAGAGTACAAGCGGAAGAAGTAAACACTAAGTAAAAACTGAGTACAACAGTAAGTGCGGAAAGTAAAAAGGGGCCGGAAATACATGCCCAACTGTAAAGTACAACTCGAAGGGAAAACAGCAACTGAAAAGTAAAGCTGCTACGCCAAGCTGTCCACTGGAAATCCCACCTGAAGGGTGGGTACAGATAGCTCCTCTGCTCCTCGGGTCCCGTCGTCCGCTCCGAGTATGTCCGCCCAGTGGTCCACCTTCGGGTACCGCCTCGTCGTCACGTCCACCTCTGGGTACCGTCTCGTCGTGAGGTCCTCCTCCAGGTACCATCTTGTCGTATAGTCCACCTCCAGGTAACGTCCAGTCCTCGAACACTCGGCCTCTGTCAGCACTGCCCGTCGTCTGCAACCAACACAACGAGGTGCGGGCATAACCCGTGCAGGGGTGAGTATAACGATACTCAGTAGGGACCCCGAGACCTTCAAGGTCTCACTAAACCAACAAGGATAACCACAAAGAAGATCTCAACAGATAACCTCTACTTAGGTATATGCCCTATACATATACCTAAGTTATCAAGTAACCCATCTCAATCATGAGGAAACACAAGGATTGTGAAATCAATGGATAACCACTACCAGGGTATATGCCCATACATATACCTAAGTTAGCAAGTGACCCATCTCAATCATGAGGTAAACACAAGGTCAAAAGTCTCAGCTCAACTAGGATTTTCATTATCGAAACCGTAACTGCTGAAGAGCTCTGTCTCTGGAGTGTACAGTGGTCCTATCACGACTCCGAGGTACTGCTCACTAACCTAAGACTGCTGAAGAACTCCACCCATCGAGTACTGCGGGCTAGCTGCTACAACCAAGAGCTCCCATGTGCCGCTACAACCAAGCGCACCTCTGTCGTGGGTCTGCCGCTACAACCAAGCGCTCCCATGTGCCGCTACAACCAAGCGCACCTCTGTCGTGGGTCTGCCGCTACAACCAAGCGCTCCCATGTGCCGCTACAACCAAGCGCACCTCTGTAACACACCGAGTCGTTTGATCAGCAGTCGTCGGGTCTCACCCAGCTACACGGTCTCCGTACTCCGCACGCTCGTCACTGGGAGGGTCCGCTCCATGAGCTACAGGTCGATACTACAAGTATCTCAAAGTCCCACGAAAAAGTATCTCAAAGGACCGCCACGTCATAGGGGTCTCAACGCAACAGACGGCGCGTCAATCGGACGCCCGGTCTGTGAGTTATTAGCCTTTTCGTCCCAGGGGCCCGGTTGGTTTCGTGAGCGAACCAAACCCGGCCGTATCTCAACTGTACCCCGAACTCTCATAGGGTAAACTCATAGGGTCCGTTTCTCAACGCGATCACCACCGCCGCAGACGGTTCGTCAAATGGACATTCTGTCAGAATGATATCAGCTTTTCTGTTCTAGGGGCCCGGTTGGATTTCGGTGCGATCCAACCCGGCCACTATCCATCTGCATCCAAAACTCGGGCGGAGGATTCCAAAAGTTCCGTATCGTCAATAGGAACGCAACGCAACAGACGGCGCATCAATCAGACGCCTGGTCTGGAAGTTATTGGTTTTTCCGTCTCACACCCACCCTGGGAAACTTCCCAGGAGGTCACCCATCCTGATCACTAATCTAGGCCAAGAACGCTTAACTATGGATTTTTAACCACGTAGACTCCCGAAAAAGAAGATGTACCTTGAGTATAGTATACCGAAACGACCGTCTCGATCCAAGGATCGCGTTGCCGCTAACGGCGAGTCGTTTGGAGGCCTGTAGCCCATGATACGGGCATTTGACCAAAAGTGGTCCGAAACTGGGTGTCTGGGCCCGGGCCGACCCGGCCCGACCCCCCCTAGTCCGACCCGAACCCGGTCGGCCCGAACCGAGTCGACCCGACCCGGTCCGGCTGGACCCGGCCCGGCCGGCGGCGTGACCCGGCCGGCGGTGCGGCCAGCGCGTCGTTCGGGTGCCGCGCGCGGGGGGCAAAGCCCCCCCCCCCCTTTGTGAAACCGCGGCCCCTTAATTGGGGCTGCTTGAAGACCCGGCCGTGGGAATTAATTCCCCCGGTCTCCACTGCCCGGCCGACCCACACTGGCCGGCCGGTTTCGCCACCAAGGACCGGCGACGACCGGTCCTTCCTTCGCCGACACCGGTGGCCCGGTGCCGGCCGCCGGTCATCTTGCTCTGCCGCGGCCCGGAACCGGCCGCGGCCTATGCCGTTCGGCGCGATGCGACGACATCGCTTCCCTCCGCCGCGGCGCCTTTGACTTTCTTCGACGTGACGCGACAGCATCACGTTCTTGGATTTCTTTCCACGGCGCGGCGCGACGGCGCTGCGCGTATCTTCCGCAATAAATCTTGTGGTGCGACGACACCACGTTTTATCGTATCATCCTCAAGATACCATCACGAAAAACAAAGGAGGAGGGTCGGCCGTGTTTGTGCGGTCCGACCCCCTCGCGTTATTCAATAACAAAAAGGGTTTTAATCCACGATTATCACCAAGTTTGTATTCACGAACAATTAAATAAATAAACCCCTACCTCGATTAAGATACGGTGCACGTCAACAACCCGCGGAAGACGAGCGTTGTGGAGGTCGGGCGTCACGGGGAAAGAACGTCGACTCCGTTTTCGTCGAGGTGCGTTCGAAGGGGAAACATCGTTGGAAGAAGACGTCGCGTTCTTCGGTGGAGATGTTCTTCGTTGGAGGTGTTCTTCGTGTTCTTCGTCGATGTTGAAGAAGAAGAAGACTTAGCCTTTTCTCTCCCAAGTCTCCACCACAAGAACAACTAACCCCAAACTAAAATAATCCTCCCACTTATTTTATTAACCCAATATAGGTTTTGAATTTCAAGAGTTTGAAAATTCGAAACCCATATTTAACTCACTTAAGTTATTAACATAAGATGTTATAAAATTAAGGAGGTGTTAAGTTATCAAAACTTAAATGGGGGGTTTAGAGGGGTTAGGAATGTTAAGGAATTTGAAGAGGTGGAGAGGGGTTTGTGTGGGCCCCACCCTTTCAAATATCCACACATGGGATGTTGGATGGATGTGGGCCCACCACCAACTTCCCATGGGAGAAGTTAACAACTTAACATGAAATAAAATTGATTTAACAATTTTATTCACTTTTTTAATAAAACCCCAAAAAATTAACTTCTTCTCCCGCACAAACGCAACTACAGTAAAGGTTCCCTTAAGTGATTACTGGCGTTGCGAGTTCATCGGTGCAATCGGATTTCAATTCCGACCACCGGTTCAAAAGATAGAAATTCTCGCTCGCTCGTTCACTGAACGTACACGAGCCAAACTTCGGAAATTAATTCCTGGCACACCTGGCCTCGGAATCAGGCGCCGTCAGAAACTGTGTTCTTGTAAAATTCCAAAGAAAATTAAGAAAAAAATTTCCATGAAATTTCCGGGTCTTTACATTACTCCCACCTTAGGGATTTACGTTCCCGTAAAGCTTCAATACAAACTAGGGTCATAAAAGCGGTACAGAGCACGCATCTGAGCCTTCCGCTCCCATGTGCTTACCTGGAGGTTCTATACTACCAAAGAAAGTGCACCCGAGGAATCGATCGTCCTCGTAGGATCTGCTCCTGTCGATCCTCGATCCCCACTGGAACCTCCATGAAAGACACCCCATCGCCATCGTCCAGCTCCTCATGGTCGATGATATGCGCAGGGTCGAGCACGTATCTCCTCAGTTGAGATACGTGGAAGTCATCGTGCACCTGGTGCAACTGCGGTGAATGGTTCAAGCGGTAAACCACCCCGCCTACCCAGATGGGGACCTAAGAAGGTCCGCTGAACCCTGGAGATAACTTGCCGCCTTGGCCACATCTCTATAAACCTTGTTGAGGTGAGACCCGTATAAGAACGTGGTTGCCATCCTCAAACTCCAGATGTTTCCAATTCCTGTTAGAACTGGAACTCAAACGACTGCTGCCACGAGGGTAAGGTTGGCCGATTCAAGAGTGATCGGTCGCACCCTCCCGTGAAAGAGTTTATCCAGTGCTGCCTGGGGTTTCCATTTCACCGACCAAGGAAAACCCATCCCGACGTTTGCCTAAAACCGTCAATTTGAGTATGAACAGTTATTTCCCATTCCATACTCAAACTAACGTCGTAAGGCCTCGACGCTGTCACCAAGAGATTCCAACCGAAACTCTCGCCTCGAGGGTCTGACCACACCGTCGGCGTAAGTGTGATTATCAAGTCTCCTCCCAAGGTATCTCTAGACGTGAGGGTCAAGTCCACGACTTACCAGAAAATCTAGGTCTGGAACAAGATTTGTGAAAGCAAGAAATGATTCACATCGACGTCCGTTACTACAACATCTAGTAGTGGACACAGACTGTCCCTTGAATCATTTCTAGAGCCATTGGGTCACACTCCTTGACCGCATGCAGGCGCACACTTCCTCCGCCCTCCAGCTCCCTGAGCCTGGCAGGAATAACTAAGTCGGGTGGTTGTACCATGTTAGGATGTACACCCCCTCATGCTGCTCTCCTAGCTCTGCCTCCACGTCTACTGCTTCGTAGACTCATCTCTCCTTTAAGCTTCCTCTTCTTAACACGCCCGAGTCTCTTTGACTGGCACCGGTTTCCTGTTTCTTACTGCACTGAGCAGTCTTCATCCTCTCTTGGATGTCCTATACCTCCTTTAGTCTCACAAGATCTGCTATGATTTCTTCTTTGCCGATAAGAGAAACCTGGTCTCATCCCCTGGATGAACCACATTCGTTGCCTAATACAGTCAATCCTGACATGAATGATGCATTCATGCCATGGATGACGTCGTAAGGCCTCGACGTATCTACTAAGAGATCCAACTGTCACTCTCGCCTCCAAGGGTCGAGTCACACTTTCGGCATCAGTGTGAGGTCACTGGGTCCCCTCCAGTAGAAATCTTGAAAGTGAGGGTCAAGTCAACAGTTTAACCGGGACCACTCTGTATCAACCAAACAAAAGGACAGGAAAGCAACAAAGATAAGTGTCTTTTTATTATTTCAGATCATAGTACAAAGACACAAATACAAAGAAACATGGAACTAGAAGTACAAAGGACGTATCCACTAGTTCCTCTCCTGCCCACCTGCTCTCAGAGCTCTATTGCCTTGTCCACTAATCGGCTGTTACTCAAGAACTCGCCGCTGCTTCTGCCTCGGTGGCTCCTCCAACACCCGCTGATCAATCGTACGAGGAGTCGGACAGTCACGTGCCAGGTGACACTTTCCGACGCAGGAGTAACATTGTCCGTTTCTGGAATGCCTGGCTCTGACCCCACCTCGGGTGCCCCGCACCACCGGTCCTAAAACCTGAGATCGTCCAACTACTAGTCCGGTCCTCCTGGACCTCTGCATCATCTGCCTACTGCCCACAGATGACTCGGATACTGATCGAAAAGCACGCGGCAAAGGCAGAATCTCTTGTACACGCTCGGGGTGTAGTGATACTGGCACAAACTCCACCCTGAAGAAGGTCTCGAAGTCTTCCCATGCGATGTTCATCTCATCGCAAAACTTTAACAAGTGGCTCCACCACCTGCCTGCTGCTTCCTGAAGGAGGCTGGTAGCAAAGATCACCATGAAGTTTGACGGCATCCCCACTAGCCTGAAGACTCTCACCACAGCCTCCAGCCAAACGTCAGCCGCTTGTGGGTCCGTCTCTCCCCGGAACATGGGTGGCCTCTGGCGCTGGAACTCGTGCAGCGTGCTCAAGCATCGTGCATCGCCTACTACTGGGGCTGGTGGCATCGGTGGCCCAACAGGTAGCAGTACCACTGGTGCCTCCGCTGGTGCCTCAACTGGGATAGGGCCCTGTACTGAGGCCTCGTCGCTCGGCGGGCTGTCAGTACGTACCACTCTCGGGGCTCTAGCTAGTCGTCCGTGAAAAGGCATTCTGAAAGAAACATCGTGACACGGTCAAACGTTTATACCTCGTGAGCTGACCTGGTTTGAGCTATTTTAAGGGAAAACCTTTGAAAACACACACGCAATTAGTGTTTTCGTGCACAAAGTCAGAAATCAGTTGTCAGGGTCCTGGTGTATGGATACGTCGGCCGCCCGCACCAACACTGGACTCCCTGAACTGAAAACCACACTCGGTACTCTCCACACTATTGCTTCACAGAAAGAAACATCAGAGTTATAAGTTCTGCGGTAGAACCGAACTCCTCTGATACCAATTTTTCACGACCCGTCCTCGGGGCCCGTGCCGTGACTACCCCAAGCCCGCCTTCCATAGGCCAGGGGCTGGCGACTAGCACCAAGGCGTAAATCCCGGTAAAAAGGGAAGGCATTGCCTTTGTAAAGTAAACAATCACACAGAGTATAAGCGGAAGAAGTAAACACTAAGTAAAAACTGAGTACAACAGTAAGTGCGGAAAGTAAAAAGGGGCCAGAAATACAAGCCCAACTGTAAAGTACAACTCGAAGGGAAAATAGCAACTGAAAAGTAAAGATTCTACACCGAGTTGTCCACTAGAAATCCCACCTGAAGGGTGGGTACAGATAGCTCCTCTGCTCCTCGGGTCCCGTCGTCTGCTCCGAGTATGTCCGCCCAGTGGTCCACCTTCGGGTACCGCCTCGTCATCACATCCACCTCTGGGTACCGTCTCGTCGTGAGGTCCTCCTCCAGGTACCATCTCGTCGTATAGTCCACCTCCAGGTACCGTCCAGTCCTCGAACACTCAGCCTCTGTCAGCACTGCCCGTCGTCTGCAACCAACACAACGAGGTGCGGGCATAGCCCGTGCAGGGGTGAGTATAACGATACTCAGTAGGGACCCCGAGACCTTCAAGGTCTCACTAAACCAACAAGGATAACCACAAATAAGATCTCAACATATAACCTCTACTTAGGTATATGCCCATACATATACCTAAGTTATCAAGTAACCCATCTCAATCATGAGGAAACACAAGGATTGTGAAATCAATGGATAACCACTACCTGGGTATATGCCCATACATATACCTAAGTTAGCAAGTGACCCATCTCAATCATGAGGTAAACACAAGTTCAAAAGTCTCAGCTCAACCAGGATTTTCATTATCGAAACCGTAACTGCTGAAGAGCTCCGTCTCTGGAGTGTACAGTGGTCCTGTCATGACTCCGAGGTACTGCTCACTGACCTAAGACTGCTGAAGAACTCCACCCATCGAGTACTGCGGGCTAGGTGCTACAACCAAGAGCTCCCATGTGCCGCTACAACCAAGCGCACCTCTGTCGTGGGTCTGCCGCTACAACCAAGCGCTCCCATGTGCCGCTACAACCAAGCGCACCTCTGTCGTGGTTCTGCCGCTACAACCAAGCGCTCCCATGTGCCGCTACAACCAAGCGCACCTCTGTAACACACCGAGTCGTTCGATCAGCAGTCGTCGGGTCTCAGCCAGCTACACGGTCTCCGTACTCCGCACGCTCGTCACTAGGAGGGTCTGCTCCATGAGCTACCAGTCGATAAACCAAGTATCTCAATGTCCCACGAAGAAGTATCTCAAAGGATCGCCACGTCATAGGGGTCTCAACGCAACAGACGGCGCGTCAATCGGACGCCCGGTCTGTGAGTTATTAGCCTTTTCGTCCCAGGGGCCCGGTTGGTTTCGTGAGCGAACCAAACCTGGCCATATCTCAACTGTACCCCGAACTCTCATAGGGTAAACTCATAGGGACCGTTTCTCAACGCGATCACCAACGCCGCTGACGGTTCGTCAAACGGACGTTCTGTCAGAATGATATCATCTTTTCCGTTCCAGGGGCCCAGTTGGATTTCGGTGCGATCCAACCCGGCCACTATCCATCTGCATCCAAAACACGGTCGGAGGATGCCAAAAGTTCTGTATCATCAATAGGAACGCAACGCAACAGACGGAGCGTCAATCAGACGCCTGTTCTGGAAGTTATTGGCTTTTCCGTCTCACACCCACCCTGGGAAACTTCCCAGGAGGTCACCCATCCTGATCACTACTCTAGGCCACGAACGCTTAACTATGGAGTTTTAACCACGTAGCCTCCCGAAAAGGAAGATGTACCTTGAGTATAGTATACCGAAACGACCGTCTCGATCCAAAGATCGCGTTGCCGCTGACGGCGAGTCGTTTGGAGGCCCGTAGCCCAAGATACAGGCATTTGACCAAAAGTGGTCCGAAACTGGGGGTCTGGGCCTGGGCCGACCCGGCCCGACCCCCCCTGGTCCGACCCGAACCGGTTCGGCCCAAACCGGGTCGACCCGACCCGGTCCGGCTAGATCCGGCCCGGCCGGCGGTGCGGCCAGCGCGTCGTTCGGGTGCCGCGCGCGGGGGGCAAAGCCCCCCCCCCCCCTTTGTGAAACCGCGGCCCCTTAATTGGGGTTGCTTGAAGACCCGGCCGTGGGAATTAATTCCCCCGGTCTCCACTGCCCGGCCGGCCCACACTGGCCGGCCGGTTTCGCCACCAAGGACCGGCGACGACCGGTCCTTCCTTCGCCGACACCGGTGGCTCGGTGCCGGCCGCCGGTCATCTTGCTCTGCCGCAGCCCGGAACCGGCCGCGGCCTATGCCGTTTGGCGCGATGCGACGACATCGCTTCCCTCCGCCGCGGCGCCTTTGACTTTCTTCAACGCGACGCGACGGCATCGCGTTCTTGGATTTCTTTCCACGGCGCGGCGCGATGGCGCCGCGCGTATCTTCCGCAATAAATCTTGTGGTGCGACAGCACCACGTTTTCTCGTATCATCCTTAAGATACCATCACGAAAAACAAAGGAGGAGGGTCGGCCGTGTTTGTGCGGTCCGACCCCCTCGTGTTATTCAATAAAAAAAAGGGTTTTAATCCACGATTATCACCATGTTTGTATTCACGAACAATTAAATAAATAAACCCCTACCTCGATTCAGATACGGTGCACGTCAACAACCCGCGGAAGACGAGCGTTGTGGAGGTCGGGCGTCGCGGGGAAAGAACGTCGACTCCGTTGTCGTCGAGGTGCGTTCGAAGGGGAAACGTCGTTGGAAGAAGACGTCACGTTCTTCGGTGGAGATGTTCTTCGTTGGAGGTGTTCTTCGCGTTCTTCGTCGATGTTGAAGAAGAAGAAGACTTAGCCTTTTCTCTCCCAAGTCTCCACCACAAGAACAACTAACCCCAAAATAAATTAATCCTCCAACTTATTTTATTAACCCAATATAGGTTTTGAATTTCAATAGTTTGAAAATTCAAAACCCATATTTAACTCACTTAAGTTATTAACATAAGATGTTATAAAATTAAGGAGGTGTTAAGTTATAAAAACTTAAATGGGGGGTTTAGAGGGGTTAGGAATGTTAAGGAATTTGAAGAGGTGGGGAGGGGTTTGTGTGGGCCCCACCCTTTCAAATATCCACACATGGGAAGTTGGATGGATGTGGGCCCACCACCAACTTCCCATGGGAGAAGTTAACAACTTAACATGAAATAAAATTGATTTAACAATTTTATTCACTTTTTTAATAAAACCCCAAAAAATTAACTTCTTCTCCCGCACAAATGCAACTACGGTAAAGGTTCCCTTAAGCGATTACCGGCGTTGCGAGTTCATCGGTGCAATCGGATTTCAATTCCGTGCACCGGTTCAAAAGATAGAAATTCCCGCTCGCTCGTTCACTGAACGTACCCGAGCCAAACTTCAAAAATTAATTCCGGGCACACCGGGCCTCGGAATCAGGCGCCGTCAGAAACTGCGTTCTTGTAAAATTCCAAAGAAAATTAAGAAAAAAATTTCCTTGAAATTTCCGGGTCTTTACAGGATTAATGTTCATTATTTTTAGTATTCTGATTACGTTATTTTTTGGAATGTTATGAGTGATTTGTAATTTATATTTTCCATTCGGACCTGAGGTGGAAAGAGAGATTATGTTCATACTTCACTCTCAGAAAATATGATTCACATCAAATTAATGTGCTTAATTATGATATAGTTCCATATATATAGTATGGAGTTAAGATATCCAAATCTTTGACAATAACATATATAATGAATATATAAATATATATATTGATGTTTTTTCAAATTTATTAAATCCATAATTCATGTTATGTTATCAGTATCTAATAGAAAATTATGGGGATCTCATATGAAATGTTGTCATATAGAATGGGTAGACTAAGAAAGATATAATAACCAAATTTTAATGTACCTTATAATAAAGAGACATTGTGAGTGTGTGTTTGTATGTTTATAGAGTTTTTTATGTAATTTTATTAATATATTTTATAAAAAATAGGAAAATAATTTGAATATAAATATCTAATGAGCAATTATTTTTTCATTATGTTTTCATGAAACCACAACAGCCTCTAGTGGAGCACTGAGATGGTGGGGATTATTACGCCTCATTGGAGACTAATAGAGACCCCACAATTGTGCTAAAAGTAAAATTGGTTAACAAATTTAATAGTATATATTTTTTAATATTAAATATTTGGATATATAGATTACATAAATTATGTTATCTATTTTTCAGGTGACATTTGAGTTTCAAATAGGGTACCCACCCCTATTTCTATGTGTGAGTGGTCCACTATATTACGTGTTATATGTGAAATCTATGGCATATATTAATAATATATAATGGATACCTCTTTATATGAGGGTAATGATCATGATGTACATTTTATGGGGTTATGATAAATACTTTTGTAATTTGTAAATATAGGCGGAGTAGAATTTGGGGTTATATTATATGGATTTCCATGTATAACCTTATTTTATATTCGTCCTAGAGATTGTTATGGTGAACATCAAATAGGGGTTCACGCATCTCACACAAGGAAATATTTCTATTAAACATTATATAGAAAATTTAATGGATATTCATCATTTTTCTATGATATGAGTGTTGGATGAGCTAACTAGGGTTAGGAAATATGAGGATGGGTAAATGTTCATTTCTCATGTTCTGATGAATATTTTTTAGTTAGTATTATTTTCAGCGCTTATAAATTAATCCATCACATCATAGAGGAAAATGCGGAAGGGAATTGACTATGGGATGTTATATTCCACAATTTATACTAATAACAGGTATTTTGGAAGGATGAAACATATGTATAATGGTTACTCCTAGAGAGGTTATTGGAAATGTTTCTAAAGTGGTGTTACATCATTCCTACATTATGTATGAGATTCTATAGAGTATAACTAGTGATGTTGGTTTGATCATTTGTGATCTTAGTTCCATATAAAAAATAGATGTATTTTATTATGTGGTTATATGTGTAACCAATAATAACTTTTAATTGAGTTCACTATTGTTGGTTAGAGGTAGAGCATATCAAAAAATATATGTTCTTTTATAATGACCTAAAGGATCAGAGAAAATTGGATGTTCGGTTTTCTATAGATGTTTTTTATATGGAGGAGGATATGGTTCCCATTATTATTATAATGAATAACATCATGGTGAAACCTTATAGTGTTGTTAGACTACAAGATCCGAATATAAAGGCCCATGTTAGTTTCTTGATAATGATTTGAATTATACTAGCCATGAAATTGGGATATCATTGGTTAAAGGAATATTTTTTAGTATCCACCATTTATTATTTTTATTTTATACATTTTAATCCTACCTTTTAATATTGTAATAGATTTTTAAAGATTGGGGGGTGGTTATAGATTATTTAAATATGTATATATTTGTTGTTATACCCTTAGGTGTTTGATCGTGTTATATCCTTAGATTTATGAGTAATCCTTGATGATTATAGAATTATGAATCATTAATAGTTCATTATTTTAGATAAACATAGTTTTCAGGTGATCCCTGGGTAGGATTGGTTGATTTATTATTTCACACATCAACTGAGATCACTGATAATTATTTTTTAAATCTATTAAGGTTGATCATTATATCCTATTTAGTTAGTGTGATTTTCATTAAGGTTATTTATAACATAACCATAATAACTGGTAGATAATCTCTGAATGTATATCTACAATTTCCCTAGTTTATGAATAAATGTAGTGAGAAACATTTTATCATATTTTTAATCCTTTTCAGGATGTCTTTCATGATTACTTATCTCAGTTTTCATCGATGAGATTGGTTTAGTTTAATGTTGAGATCGTTCTAGTACTAATATAATATTAATTTATATTTATAAGTTGTTTTATATAAATTCTAATTATCTAAATGTTAAAACTAAAGGCCTCAGGGATAATTTATTCATTCACCCATGAATGTCCTTATAGTAGACATGGTCTATATAGTATGAAGGAGAATAATTTTTTGAGATTTTATATGAACTCTTGATGGTTGAACCATGTGAATGTGAGGATCCAGTATCAAAATCCTCATTTAAATGATCTATTGGAACATTTTTGGTAATCCAAGTGATTCTACAATATCGAATTATGTTTATATTATCATCATTTGTGGGTAGTAAAATATAATATTTCTTTTATCAAATTTTGGAGTTATAATATCCTCCATAATTATATTATGATGTTTGTTGGTTTTCAAAACACAAAGATAATGATTATGGATAAACTAATTTTTTCCATCAATATTTGGAGTAATTTGTTGTTTTATTCATTGATGATTCATTTTCTGCTTCTGGTCACAAGAGTGTGATTATTGATATCAACAATCTATTTCAAAACACTAAGAGAGCATTTGTTTTATACAATCATCTTTAAGTGTTAATTTTTTATTTGTATGATATTCTTCGTTGTAAAATATATATATATATGTTTTTTATATCTATAGAACCTTAGATAGTCAGGGTCAATCATTATTTTGAGTTACCTAAAAATTTCTTCTAGATTCCAAGATTCCTTGTATTAGGTAGATAATATGACATATTTATTCAATAAATTATCTAATTGGAAGTGTCTATGGTGGCCTTGACTAAGAAGGGGGTGTAGGTTAAGGGGTTAGATCATTATATGAGAGAAATCTCATTTTGAAATGGAAATTTTAATTGACTATCTATTTTTAAATGTTCATTTTTATGGGATGAAATATAATGACCATAAAACATGAAAAAAAAGAATATGATAAAAAGTTTGAAAATGTTTGTGATATGAAAATTAATGAAATATATAATTTATGGGATGCTTGATAACTATAATAGGTATTATTCATGTCCTAGGAAAATATTGTGTAATGTAGAATCCATAATATGATGGAGTTCCATACTTCTGATATCATTGTGACCAAAACCGAGGTTCATAAAATATGGCCAATGGGGAATTGTCCAAAAATATAGATGATTATTTGGGGAATATAAAAACATTATGTGATAAATTTTAGGTCATATAATTCCATGAAGTCTATAACATCTGGTTCTCTTGAGTGTTTCTTGTTGATCATTACTTTTTTATTGTTTCACTATGTAATTTATCTAGTGATATTTATTTTGAAAATATCATGATATTTTTTGTGTTATAAAAATCATATTTATACGATGGTCTTGATTATATTTTGTTGATTGTAGACGGATATATTAAGCCATTATAAGAAATTTAATTTTATATGCAATAAATTTTTGGTACGGATCATGAATAATGAGGGATTCTATGTGTGGGTGATAGATTACCATTTGATGAACATATATTTGAGAACCTAAATGTGGAAGATAATGTACCATCAGAAATATTTATAGTTGAGGGACTTATGGATTTGATTTAAGATACCTTTGATTATGAATAATTTTTATTAATGCATGTTTTGTTAAAATTATAGTTTTAATAATATCTTCTTAATTTTATATATGTTTTTCAAGAAATACATTCTATTTTACATTAATTCATATGTGAATTTTTATGTGTTTTTACACTTTAATTACTTTAAATATTCTGATCACTTAATTTTATTTTTTATTCAATATGTTATCCATAGATCAGTGGTTTATTATACGTTCATAATTCCAATTATATTACAATTTATTTATCTATAAAATTGTATGTGTTTTTAGACTAAAATTCACCCCACCCTTTTGTAGAGTTTTTTTGAATATATAAATGGAAACATTTGTATCTGAAATTATATCAATCATTAGACTAATTCAGATCATATTTTTGAATTTTTTCTACTTAATTGGGAATTTACTCTTGGTTTCCTTATTCTATATGACTAATAGAGAATATTTTATTTCTGATTAAGTGTTTTAGTGTTGATTCGATTGATAATCCCTTAATTAAAAAGAATATTATCATTGATGGAAAAGAAATAATTTTGTACATGATAAAATGGATATTACTTTATTAATACATGTGTGCATAATTTTATTATGCATACTGGTTGCTACCAGATTCTAAAGAAATATGAATATGCTTTTTATTGGGAATAAAGAATATACATTTTATTGAGTTTACATTTGTAGAATAACATGTAATGTTTAATTCAATAACATAAAAATTGATAGGTTCTATCAATTAATATTCTATGGTATATGTATGAATCCACAGGTTATCGAATTCACAAAAATAAATTCTTCATGAAATTAATCACACCATTATCTGGGATAATTATCACCCTTATGATTTTTCTAACCAAGAGACAATGTTTCCCAAATACAACAATGGCTATTGAATAATGTGAAAAAATTACATGATTTTTCTGAAAATGAGGTTTGGGATTATCAAATTATTAGGAAAATAGTTAATATTATACCTAAAGTGTTGGAATCAATGAGAACGATTATTGGAAATTTTAAACAATTAACTAAACATTGTTCGGGTGATCTCATAAGAACACTAATGATATATGCAATTAGTGTTAAGAGAGATTATTTGATGAAAAAAAAGAAACATGGTTAAAATTTCACCTCAACTTTTAGATCATTCAATTCTAGAGGAAATGATTCAAAAAATTAATAAAATATCTCATGATAAAATTTCTATAGTAATTTCATGTTACACCTAATGATTTTAAATTTTATTTTCATTTCAATCATAATGGGCCCAGTAGCTTGCTTCTCACATAATAAGAACCATATAAAACTAAGGAATACTATATAAATGATGAAATTTATCATTATAATGATCATGTAAAATAGAGGTATCTAAAATATGACATATATTAAGAAATAAAAACAAATTTTTCTATTAATATTCTCGAATTTATAATATTAAACTACTATGTCATTGTATGTAATAAGACTGATTTACACATTAATATTTATGACATTTAAGATTGTATCTAATGCACTTTATTTTTCAATACATAATATATTATAAATAAAATATATTATTGATATTAAAAATAAATTAAGACAAATATTATTAATAATTGATTATAAATTAAACTAATAATTTTTAGTGTCTTCATAAGGTATTTTCATGGAATAAACTTTTCTTTATATTTTTTAGATTTTTTTAAATAAATTCTATATTTTTTAATTTTATCTTAAAAAATGAAAATAAAATTTGAATAAATAATATTAAAATTATATTTGTATTACTTTATTTTAATTTTTTTACGTAGTTAATTAACAGTTGATTAATTAAGAAAAAATATTTTTACACAAAAAAATGACTTTTATGGAATTATTAATATATTTTTGGGTCATAAAAACACTTCTAAGAAAGAAAAAAATTTTAAAAATTTTATAATTGAAGGAAATCAAATAAAAGAATAATTATGTTGAATGGGATGGGATGGTACAATGGAATACATGTGTTAACATTGAAAATCTCACAAAATAGAATGCTTCTCTAGATTAAGTTCCAACAATTTGCGAGGCGTCTGGGGAGGATAATCATTCGTTGTAAAAGAAGGTGATTCTGGCACTCGTGGATGAAATCAAATTGTTTTTGGGCCATGTAGTCATTTTTTCCCTTGAAAATAACCATCCTGATGATGTTATAAACTTTTTTTTGGCAAGGATGGTATTTTAATTCCCAATTAACAAAATAATTCTCAAGACATAACACCCATATTTGGATCTAGAAACCCCCCCAACATAGTTAAGTTGATTGACTACCATAGTATTTGGTTCCACCATTCCTCTATAAAATACCCCAACGGGGATCCAAAAAATGGGAGACCTATAAACTGATGAAATTCAAATCTAGGATGAGAATTAGGAGAATGGTAATTTAGATATTGATTGTAGGTATTTAAATCCATTACATTACATTAGGTAATAAATGAAATACATTCGTTATCCCACAAAACCAAGACCCTTTTGATGTAACCATTCCGTGAAGCATAAGGGGATAGACCCATTATGGTCCATCAAACCACATAGTAAAAATATTCATGGAGGAATCCTTTAAACACATAAAAATTTCTACATGGTATAACTTCAATCCTATTTAGAAAAAATGAATTATGGGTAGAAACTAGATACGAGTTGAAAATTGATATGCTGGAGGAACTGTGTTCCTTGTATTGAAAAGTTACATGTATTGAACCCTTTCCCATATAGAAGCACGTAAAGAAGAGTGAACCCCATTCAATGTAAGAACAAGTTATGTAGAATGGGGTATGCTTGGGTTTTGTTATCTCTTTCTCCAATAACATGGCTGTAGCATACCATTCATCCCCACATTGGCCCCTCTATGTACAATTATAATAGAATTAGGAAAATTCCATTTCAAATTCCTTCTAATATGTATGATCTGATCACTAGACACGTCATAGTTCCCACTCAAGAATATATAACCATGGTAAGTAGTGTCATATTGGTTACCTCTGTAACATGGGGGACCCTAAAAATGTCTTCAAGTCTATATTCTCACGGCAACAAGGGCCCCCACCCTGGAGGTGCTCATGTGCACCTCCTAGTACCAGGTGTGGAGATGGGGGATCACAATTTTCACCCATTGAGGATTAATGTCTTTTGTTCCAATCTTTCCTAAGAATGAGATTATTATCCCACTTGTTTCAAGTCCCTAAACATTCATGAGATATGCATCGCTATTTGCCGTTTTCAATAGACTAGGGTAAAATAGAAGGTGTAGAGGGTAACAAAGCTCACCCTCAATCCCACCTCATTTGGGCCTAATCCTTGAATGATAATAGACATAGTGGATCATGAGATCTTAAAATATAATTATTCCTCAATTTTCTCACTCCAACCATGACCCATGTGGTCTTTGAGGATAATAACATTTGTGAAATATTCATGATCCCAACCGAAATGGGCCTCATATATGTTTTCATCCACAAAACCATGCCTCCACATTCAATGTTCCAAATTCCTAATGATTCATCACTTGATGGGACACATATATGATATAATACCTATACATATCCTAAAACACTAAAGGATCGCCTATATGGTATATGCCCCAAACCATTAGAAACTATTTTGGACATTGTTAATGACAAACTGTGTAACCTAGGAATCCACCCTATTGTCCAAACCCATCAACCTAATTCACCCTAATGATATATGTTATAAATTTCATGTTGGTTCACATCCAACCTAGAGGGCCATATTTATTCTCTGCCCAATTCATCACCTTCATTATTGGAACATATCCCCAACCAGATTATGCCCCATTCTGGGAGAAAACATCTTTTCTGAGTCATGTAGGCCACCTTGGGGAAATTCAAGCACCATTCATTGATTATGAACCTTAACCCATGACAACATTTCCACATTAAATTATACTACATGGTTTGGTCCACATCACATGACCATAAATGGTAATGTTTCCAGTTATATGGTACCACAATTTAATGTTTTTGACTCCATTCAAGTGGATTCATAGGAATCCAATCATATGGGTCTAGTCCCAATATCGATGTAACTCCCCAACCCTAGTTACCCAGTGTTTGTGAATTATTATATAACATTGGAATGATCACAATGGATTAGTTCATAATGTAATTATTAGTTTAGACGACTTGGAATTACTAAATACATACATAAGATCTACACCACATTATGAAATGGAAAAGTAATAACATTGTGTCCCATTTGAACACACTCATATCCCTTAGCCTATTAATGTAGGTTAATTGTAATATAATTTTTTGTATCCTTGGAAAAATAAAACATAGAATGAGGTGAGCTCACAAGCTCATTAAGGATAAAAATACTGCAAAAACTATCATGAATAAGAATAAACATTTTAGGAAAGGTGTAAGACTAAAACACGGGCCTTTAAAACATAAAATTCCAAACAATATGGCAAAGATAAATCAAATAATTCCATTTACTTAATCAAATGGATATTCTACAAGTTTAATAACTACATGTAATATCAATAGCCAAATTCATAATGTTGGAATGCATAATGCTGGACATCATAACCACATAGTCATGGCCTCATTCCAATACAACAAATAAGATTTTGTGAAGGCATTGTGATAAGACACTAGTTTGTCTCATGAGACCTAATAATGAATTCAGGAGCTATATAGGGCTCCACCCATCACTTAATAAGTCCAATGAATTCCTCATAAGAAAAGGTTGAAACATAATAAAAACATTCTTATTAAAACTAACATTAAAAATGATAATATTTTTACCATAAACCCTGAAAGGTTTAAAAATAACACATCCACAATAAAACATATAAAAAACCATAAATAAAATATGGATGATTGTATCATTATAAATCAACTTCAAATAAGTGTAAAACCCATCAAAGGATGTAAACTGAGATGGTATAAAAACTCTTTGAGAGTAGTATCTCTTTGTATTTTGAAATCATTTAAAAGTCACATATTTATAAAATAAATAATTTATTTTGAAAATATTATTATAAACTTTTAAGTTAATCTTTGAAGGTGTTGAAATGGCGGAAAATAGAATCACCCTTCATTTAAGTTAAGAAACATTGATACCATTATTTGTCAAAAAGGTCATAAAGTACCTTATTTGGATAGCGATGGAATAATTTCTTTCAAACCATTTTATAAAAAGTAAAACAATGGTATAAATAAATTTAACCCATATTCTATGAAATAGTAATGATTTCTTGAAATACATTTCATGAAACATGAATTAATATTATATATAATTCCATGTATATTCTCACATATAATAAAGAGATTGTAAAATTAACCCTTACAATGTAATTTTCCATGGTCGAAGGTATGTTACCCTCATGTATAAATAGTTAAATCATTTTTATTAAATTTTACAAGAACCATATAACTAAATACTATATTATATATGATATTGTTTTCTTAATAATATTTCAGTAGTATCATTGTTTTGGTTGTCAACGGACTCGTTTACCTTTATATGTTTTGTTACATAAGTCATGTTTGTTATGGATAAGATGTATTCAATTCATATCAATAATGATTTTATGTTCTTGAAAATTATTTTTATACATAAAATGAAAATTATTATAGAATGGTTATGATGGGGAATGAATATCATCATGTTCGTGGAGATGGAAATTTGTACGTACGCACGAGCGAAATTACAATTCTATTGATGGGGAAATAATTACATCTTCTTCGGGTGATTCCTTTTTATTTGATCAAAAGGTCCCTATAGGATGGAATTCAAATCAATGTAAGGAATTTAGGTTGAATTTAGGGTAGTTGATAGGATATTTGAGCAGGGGTTGTCTGAGAAAAATGGCTTTGGATGTGTGATTCTGAAAGAAGGGGAAGTACCCTTATATAAGACAAGTAAGGGTCTCTTTAGGAAAAGTTTGAAATATATATTTTTCATACAATCCTTTTCGGTTTATAATGGCTCAAATAGGATATATTACGAGTCTATGGTAGGTTTGGGAATAAAAATTCACAACAAATATGTTTTAGATAGGTTTAGTTCACCACATTAACCTTATATTTTATATTTTATTCTTAGTTATATAGATTATCTTTTATCATGTATTCATGTATTATTTTAATAAATGGTTAACAAACATATTATAAAAAACCAAGAGAACCACAAGTGGTTCATTTTTGACATATATAACCATATATAAGTCCTTTTTTCAAAACATTTATTTTTATAAATATTATATCATTTAATAATACAGTGTTTTTTAAAAACTCATTTATGTCAATTTTGACACTATTTGATATTTTGTTTCTCTGAAAGTGACAATAACTTTATAAATTCGGAATAATATATATATTCAACCATAAAAGCCTTATTAACCTATAAAATTAGATTAATGCATCCAATTTCTTAATTTCCATTTACTAGGATATTTATAATATCAATTATTTTAATCTTTTTCTAATAAAGTATTTTTTGCATCATCATTATGTCATAAATAAATTCAATTATCTAATTCATAAAAAATATTAATTAAATACCATTATGTATGAATTGTTTTTATCTTAATAATGAATATTTATTGTTGAATTTTCCTTATGTATAACACTATATTAATAATGTTTTAGTTTTTAAAATTTGATTTTATCATTTTTAACACTTTTTTAAATAAAATAATAATTAATGGCCTAATAAAATCCATGTGGATAAAAAGGATTCATATTTTATTCCTAAGGATTATTTTGATCAAAATAAACTTATCTAATAGAATTAGGACACGTGTTATGGTAATTATAATATCAATATTACCTTTAATATCCCTATTTACTTTTAACTATGGTAAACAAAATTCAAAAGTTACAATTCAGAAAAAAAATTCATCTTATTGAACCAAATTTATCTTACTCATGTCAACCATGTCTCTGATTTTTTTATAATTCAATTCAAAGAAGTAGTAAAATTATGTTTATTTTGAAATTTTCAAATGTTCCTAGTGGGTGGGTAGAAGACGTTAAAATGTTCTACAAAATTTTATAAGTCTAATATTATTATAAAATGATTCCAATGAATTAAATTAAAATTATATATGAATTATGTATCTATTTTGACCTAATATAAATTTAAATAAAATAAATAATTATTAAAATATAAAATAGGTTTTAAACAATAATATTTTGTTTTTCACTATTTATCAAATATTGTATGTTGTCAGAAAAAAACAAAAAATTCACCATAATCTAATTTTTCTATTCCAAATCCAAAAATGAATTCCATTTTGAAAAATTAAATTTATTAAAAATCAAAAAGTGGGTATTACTATTCATAACGGCTGGTTGGATTCGTCGTGGTGAGCTAGAACTCGATGTTGCATACATCGCCAGCTCCTGTATTTTTCAAAGAGAATCATACCATGGAAGCATGGGGTGTTATTTTCTTCACTCAACCAAATACTTTAATCCTAGAAATTTCAAAATCTTAATTCAAAAAAATGATCTAGGTGGTTCATTATCATTAGGTCAGGCATGCATTTTCTCAACAGTGATATGTCGAACACATCATGAACTTTGGAGAGACTTGGAGGCATTTCTAAATGGTAAGCTATAACTCCAATTAGTTCTAGAATTTACAAAAGTTTTGATGTACCTACGACATAATTTAGCCTTCTTATCAAATTTTATAACACCCTTCCATGGAGATTCCGTCAAGAAAACATGATCTCCTATATGAAATTTTAAATCCTTCCGTTGGTTATCTGCATAGATCTTTTTCCAAAATTGAGTTTCTTTTATGCGAGTTTAGATAATCTTCACCTTCACCATTGTTTCATCAACAATTATTTGGGCCTACGAGTTTTCATTCCCCAACATCATCCCAACTAGTTAGTGAATGAAATCACGTTCCATATAATGCTTTATATGGTTCTATTTGAATACATTAATAGAAGGAGGTTTGAATAGTCCATTTTCATTATCCATCAGTTTGAGGGTGGTAGGCAGTGCTCAAATGACGTTCAGTATTTAGAGTCTTTTGAATACTTTTATAGAATCTTGATGTGAATTGGGGATCATGATCTGAATCCATTGATTGGGGTACTCCCTGAATTATTACAAATTCATTAATATATAGACTTGATAAAGTTTCAAGTGGAAAATCTTCAGTTATAAAATGAAAATGTGTTGACATGGTATAAAGATCAACAATGACCCATATTGCATCATCCCATCAAGGAGGCTTTGGTATCCCTATGAATAAGTACATCGCAATCTATTCCCATTTATACTCAGGTGTGGGAAGAGGTTTCATGACTCTTCTAGGATGTTGTCTTCTATGCCTCACCCATTTACAAGCCATACATCTTGACACATAATCTACAATCTCCCTCTTCATGTTGTCCTACCAAAAATGTTCCTTCAAATATCTATACATCTTAGTGCTACATGGTTGTATATAGAAATTGGAGCTATGAGCATCATCCAACAGTTCCCTTTTTAAATCAGGTATGTTTGGAATACAAAGTGGTTTCCCAAATTTAAAAAATCCATCTACATCTACAAATTCAATCTATCAACAATCATTCACACATTACATTTTTATTGAAACTCCTCATCATATGTATCGGAGCTTTTTATCATTTCTAGTTAAGATATATTGGAATCAATTTGAAAAAGTGTCGATGTTTCAACTTCCTTTATTATTACCATAATCATCTTTACAAGATCCCTGAATATAGGATCCCTATAATAATCATTTTTTTCATAACTCCATGATCCTTTCTTCTCAAAGCATCTGCTACCTTATTTTCCTTCCCCAGGTGGTTGTTTATAGTGCAATCATAATCATTGAGTAGTTCAAGGCATAATATTTGCCTCATATTGTGTCTTTTTTGAGAAAATATACTTCAAACTCTTATGATCAGTATAAATCTCAGATTTTTCACTATATATACAGTGTCTCCATATCTTCAATGAAATGACTATATTGGCTGAATAGACATCATGAGTATGATAATTTTTTTCATGATTTATTTTCTGTCATAATTTATAGGAAATAACACTATCACTCTACATAAGGACACAACCAATGCCTTTCTTTGATTCATCACTATAAATAACAAAACCATCATTCCTCGATGGTAGAGTCAATATAGAAGCATATACTAATATTCTCATAAATTCATAAAAACATTATTCACTATATTTTGTAAAAACATTTTTATCCCCATTACGTGTGAGCTTGGTTAATGGGTTGGCCGATCGGGAAAAATTCTGTACAAAATGCCAATAATAACTTATTAAACCAATAAAATTGTGTACCTTAGTTATACTCAACGGTGCTGGACATTTTTGGATTGAAATTTTCTCTCAAGGATAAATAGATATTCTTTCCTTATAGAAAATATGGCTACGAAAATAAATCTCTTGATGCCATTATTCACACATGATAAAGTTCTCATATAATTCATTTCTTCTAAGAGTCTTTAGAATAGTGAACAATTTATTTTTAGGATATTTGTAGTTTATGGAGTATAACTAGATATCATAAATAAGTACCATGATGAAGTTATCAAGATATTATTTGAAAACTCTATTCATTGGATCCATGAAGACAAAGGGTTCATTAGTTAGTTCAAAAGGAATTACTGTAAACTCGTAATTCCCATACCTGGTAAGAAATGTTTTCTTCGGAATGAATTCCATCATTACGCACAACTGATGATATCCGTATCAAAGGTCAATATTTTTAAAATATTTATCTCCATGATGTTGATCAATTATATCATCAATGTGTGGTATGGGATAATTGTTCTTTATTTTTATAGCATTGATCTCCCTGTAGTCCATGAAAAAACTCATAGATCCATATTTCTTCTTAACCAATTGAATAGGGGCTCCCCATAGAGAAACACTGCGGAGAATAAATCCTTCATTACTCAATACCTCTAGTTGTTTCATTTGTTAATTTTTTTAAAGTGTCCATTCTATAAGGGGACATCAATATGGGTCATGCAAAAGGAATTAAATCAATGGAAAAATCAATTTATCATTCTAGAGGATTTCCAAGTAAATCTTCCAGGAACACATCAACATATTCTTGCACAATAGTTACATCCTCTATTTGAACATTCCTTTCCACATCCATAGTTATTTTATTCTATTCCTCCCCAATATTTGAATTTAGTAAAGATATTGGGGGTAGATCTAGTTGACAATCAGATGGTGATGTTTTTTCTCTAAAGATAAGTTATTCCTTATAATCATCAAAAATTGTAGCCTCCTTCATCTTGAAATAAATTTAACATCATGATCCAAAAGAAAATCCATACAGTGGATTATATCAAATTCATTCTTGGATATGATGATGAGATCATCGCATAAAGAACATTTATATTCCCTAATGGGAACTGATTCAGAAAACATTATTGAAATGATAATTCCATTGGGAGTTTTTACTGACAACTCCCTTGTTAAATAAAATTTGAAAATATCTTATTTTTTTTAGATAACTAAGAAGATATGAAATAATACGATGATACAATATCAAATAAATCATTTGATAAATTTGAGGAAACCATTAAATTACCTTCCACTATGTCATTTATAGATTCATCCTCAGAAGTAGTGATCACATAAGATTGGCCTTTCTCACTTGTCCATTTTTGATGTGAGTATTCTTCGAACATTGGATATTCATTGGCATAAGGCCCCATTTTTATATATATGTAGCACGAAAAATTGGTAGCCTATTTCTTTCCCTTATAATCACGGGCATGGTGGAAGTTTTCACCCCACCTGTAACAGACTCCCATTATTTTCAGGAATGTACCATGGTGTTTCTTCCTACATTTAATACAAGAAGGAAATTAAACCTTTCCCCACTTACCCTATTTTCCTTTTCCATAGTGTTCCACATATCTCTTGTTCTCATTATTTGCTTTAGTGTTATATGACTTAGATAATTCCTTTTCTGTCTTGATAACACATGAGACAGTATCTTCATATGATAAGAAGGCTTGTGAGACTAATGCATGATGGAGAAATGTTTTTAACCCATCAATTAATTGATCAATATTACTCCTTGGGATACATATATAATCAACATTATACCTTTCTAACCATCTAATGTTAGCCTCATACTTTGCGACTTTCTCATTATCCTTTTACATGACACTCAGAAATTGTCTTTCCATTTCTGCTCAGTGGTCATGAGGAAATTATTTTATTACGAAAACATCTTTAAACTATATTTATTCTATATTTTAAAGTAATTCATCTTCCATTTGGTTTTTATGTAAGTACAACCATTGATCTACATCTCCCATTAGGCGATAAACTGCCACAAAAACTTTTTCCCATTCTTTACTCCCCAAATCATGAAATATTTTCTCTGAAGAATATATCCATTTCTCAAATAAAAATGGATTTATAGTCCCATTTTATATTTGAGGTTGTTACATTATTAATAGGTCTAAAATTGATCATCCGCATTGTGAATTAGAGTTTATCATAAGGGTTTGATTATTTTTCATAACCTGATTGAGTTGTCCTAGTATGGTTATAAGTTGTTTAGCACTAGTTGCATCATAAGCTCAAATATAATTATCTTGATTAGGAGGGAAATCCATTCATGGATTAGGTGTGTTGATATAGTTTCCATTCCATCCACTCATCACCGTCTCTAAACACTGACAAACACTAGATTAGTTTATGAATCGAAATAAATAATTTTAAACTAGTAAAATACATAACATAAATTGAACAGTTTATACATTTAATCAATAATCATAAAAAAATTATTTTGATGAAGTATTTACTTAGAAATTATTCATAATGGTTTTTAAAGAAAAAGTGAATTATCATAAGCATATCTCCCGGGAGTGGCATTACCAATAGTGCAGCAAGGCACGTTGTCATGTACCAGGATACCTCGTGGCAAGCCTGAAACACCTTGTCGGACTTTTCATGCATAGGTACATCTGTTCCAGAGCATCCTCTACCTGTTCTTATCTAGAAAAAGATGTATTTCTTGGAAAATACCCAAAATATCTACAATACCAAAATTCTAGGAAGTTCTTCTATACTAATCCTCAGTTTCTATCATACGTTAATATTCTCTAATCGGATTTTTTTATAAATATAGTTTCAATGGATTGTACTAAACTTCTTCTAATACCATATGTAACGCCTCGACCCAAGTTACATAGAGTCAGTTCATTATTTCATTACATTTGTATGATCCCAAGAGGTCATATCTCGAAAGACAAATTAGTTTAGTAGCCTTAGATGTACTATATAAATACATAAGTTTTACATCACATCATGAAGTTGACAAACAACAACATTGTGTCACCATTGAACACACTCGTATCCTGTATAATATTCATCTAGGTAAATCATTATATACTTCTTCAAATCCTAGGAAAAATAAAACATAGAAAGGGTGAGCTCAGATGCTCAGTAAGGATAACAATATATCTGAAACTATCAAAAATAAGCATAAACATTTAAGGCAATGTATAAGACTAAAAAGCAATCCTTTTAAACAAAAACATCATCATAATAACGAGAAGATAAATCAAATAATTCCATTTTCATTTTCACATGGATATTCTACTAGTTCAATAATCACATGTAATATCAATATCCAATTTCATAAAGATGGAATGCATAATGCCTGATATCATAACCACATAGTCAAGTCTTAGGGAAAGACTACAAATAATAATTTTTTATTTTCTTTTCCTTAGACCCTAATTTGTCTAATTACACCAACCGACACATCTCGGAGCTATAGTGGGATCCACCCATCAATTACTCAGTCCAATGCCTTCTTTATTCAAAAAAGGATGAAACATAACATAAACATTTGTATTAAAACTAGTATAAGAATTATTTTTCATTAACAATAAACCACTAATTGTATAAAAATAACACATCCACATTCAAACATATAACAAAAGGTTCAATACAATATAAATGTATGTATCATAATAAATAATATTCAAACATGTCTAAAATCCATCAAAGGATGTTGACATAGATGAAATAAAAACTATTTGAGATAAATATCTCATTATATTTTTAAATCATTTAAAAGTCACATTTTTATAAATGAAAACATTTATTTTGAAAATATTATTAGATGATTGTAATAGAAGAATCAAAAAGTGTTTTAACGACAGAAAATAACCGCAACCGCCGTATATGTTAAAAAAACATTATTACATAAACTTTTCAACAAGGTCATAAATTACCTTATTTGGAAAGAGACTGAAATATTCCATTAAAAATATTTTATAAAAATTAATAAAATGGAATAAATAAATTTTAGTTGTATTCTAGGAAATTGTAAAAATATTTAGAAATACATTTTTATGAAAAAATATGAGGATAATAAATAATTCCCAATTGATTCTTACATATAGGCAACCTCGGATAATAATGAGATTCTTAAATTAACCATTAGCTTGTTATTTTCATCTGTCTAGGGTATGTTAAACTCATTTAAAAATTGTTAAATAATTGTTATTAAATTTTACCAGAGCCATATACATAAATATGATATTATTTATGATCATGTTTTGTTAATAATATTTCAGTAGTATCATTGTTTTCATTGTCAACTGACTCGTTTTCCATTATATGTTTTGTTATATAAGTCATGTTTTCTATGGATAGGATGTATTTTATTCATATATAAAATGATATTATGTTCGTAAAAATTATTATTATTAATAAAATAAAAATTATTCATTAATCGTCATGATGGGGAATGAGTCTCCTCGTGTGCTTGGAGAGGGAAATCCATTCGAACGCACGAGCGACAATTCCATTCAATTGATGGTGAAATCATATGTAATTGGATGGAATATCATATATAAAAAATCATTAACATTTTTATTTATTATTTAAATCAATTATTCTCATTATTATACTCATCCAAATAAAGAAATGGTGAATAACAAACTACACCACGACGTTGAGACAGTTAGCCGTAAATACACACATATGGTGATTTTGTTATTCAAAGGATTCATAGAATAATTAATATGGTTGTACCATACTTTTAATAACATCATAGTATGTAGAAGGTATGATATTTATTAATTTTTTTTGGAAAACACAAAGAAATAGGATGTGTAATACGAAAAAAAAACATTGCAGGCGGTGATGAAATAATTACCTCTTCTCCATGTGCTTCCATTTGATTTGATCAAAAGGGCTCTATAGTTAGGATTTCTGATCAAAGTATGTCCTCTATGTTGATGTGAGGTTATTTTGGAGGATATTTTAGCAGGTTTTGTACGAGCCAAAAGGATTTGGAGGTGTGATTTTTATAGAAGGGGGAGTACCCTTTTATAAAAGAGTTGATGTTCACATTATGAAAATCATGAAATATTAATTTATTATACAATCATATTCTGTTTATAAGGGATATAAAATGATTTATTTTGATTATATGGTTGGTATGGATAGAAAATTTCATAACCAATAGGTTTTAGACATGTTTAGGTCACCATATTATCCATATCGTTTAGATTTAACTCTTAGTTAAACAATTTAACAGTTACCATGTACTGTTGTACTATTATAATAAATGCTTAAGAAACATACTATAAAAAGGCATAAGAACCAAAAGTTGGTCATTATTGACATATATAACCTTATATATGTTCAATGGATGAATCTTAAATTTTTTTGAATATTATATCATTTCATAATATAGTATATTTTTTAAAAAATCATTTTTTCGATTTTGACACTATTTGGTGTTTTGTTTTTGTGTAAGTCATAACAACATTATCACATCAGATAAAATTTATTTAATCAACCCTAACATGACATATTATCCTATTAAATTATTTTAATGGAACCAATGTCTAAATTTACATTTATTTGGATGTTTATAATATCTATTATTTTAATCATTCATTAATATGGTAATGACTTCTTCATCATTGTGTCATAAATAATTTTAATTATTTAAAGGCTAAAAAGTATAAATAAAATACCATTATGTTGGAAAAAATTTCATTTTTCTAATTATTATTTACAGTTGAGTTTAACTTTTTTATAACACTATATTAAAAATGTTTATGTTATTAAAAATTTATTTTAACATTTTTAACTTTTCTTTAAAAATAATAATAATAAATGTCCTAATATAATACAAGTGGATAAAAAAGGATCTTCTTTTATTCATATGTTTGATTTTTGGTGAAATAAACTTATCAAATAGAATTCAGAAATGTGTAAGGGTAATTATAATATCATTTTTATCTTCAATTAGCCTATTTACTTTTAACCATGGAAAATAAAATTCTAATGTAACTATTAACCAAAAATTACATTCATATTATTGAACCACATTTTATATACTGATGTCAACCGTGTCACTCGGATTTTGGAAATTCAATTCAAAAAAGTGGAAAAATTGTGTTTTATGCAAATTTTCAAATGTACCTAGAAGGTGGGTAAAAGATGATAAAAAGTTCAATAAAATTTTATACATTTTATTTTATTATAATATGAATCCAATTAATTAAATTAAACATATATAGGTATTATTTATAGTTTTTACCTAAAATATATGTAAATAAAATAGTTAATTATTTAAATAAAAAGTAGATTTTAACCAATAATGCAGTGTCTTCAACTATTCATCAAAAATTGAATGTTTTCAGAAAAAGAACCCCAAAATCCACCCTATGCTAATTTTGATACTCTGAATCCTAAAATGAAGTCCATTTTGAAAATAAAATTTATAAAATTTATAAAAGTGAGTATTTATATTACTAACGTCCAGTTTGATTGGTAGTGGTGTGCTAGAACTCGAAGTTGCGTACAATGCAAGATATCATATTATTGAAAGCAAAGCGCACTGTGGAAGCTTTTGGTGTTACAATCAATATAACTCCCATCTCCCTATATGAAAATATACTCCACAACGTTCTCCAGGGTGGCATAAAACCAACATCTTAATGAAAAAATATAAGAATCTTGGATCCCTATATATAAAAAAGTACCATTTTTGGAGAAACTCTTATACATTCGACAACCTCCATTAATGGATAAAAATTGAAACATGTATAAGATTCTTAAACCATTAATTCTAATAATTAATTGTTAATTCATAGTGATCCACATTATAATTGGGAATAGATAATGAATTCATGAACATGACTCAAATATATAACAGAGTCATTGAATATGAATTAATTTCCCCATAAAGGGTGTGATGAGCCTGAATTCGCATCATCCTGGCCAATGTGAGTCCCTAATCATTTTTGGGTATATTTCTCAAAAAACCACCCACATTTAGAAACATTGTTAACAAAATATATCAAATGATGGAACAGTTAAGTGTTTTTTGCTCAAAAAATAACCCATTGGAATCTATTCGAGGATAGTGAAATTGATATGAATGATAGTGAAATATTCAACCCCATCCCACAATTTTCTGTGCCAAGGAATCCATGAAAATATTTAAAAAAATAAAAAAAAGACATGAAATCATTTAGACGTGTCATCTTCATGACATGTTAAAAAGGGCAGATATTCTGATTCTCATCAGAACACTTTATTCCAGCCCAAGAAAAACCTCATCCATCTCATCATGAACTAAATAGTGAACCTAATTTTAGTGCTTAACAAATGTTGTAGTGTCACCCACCCTTTAGACCCCTTTCTCTCCCAATATGAATGAGGTCAAAAAAATATTAATGGTGCATGTGTTCATTTTTGGCGATGAATCATTGATGGGGTATTATTGTTTCTCATTTCTACCATATATTTTAACAACCATTCTCTAGAACTCTCTTCAATCCAATGGGATCTCATATGTTCTCATAGATATACAAATTTATAAATGCACTAGATTATTCCTCTACCAAATAGATGATGTCATTTCCCACACAGCATCTCCAACACTACGATTCAAAGAAATTGGTCTTGGAATACCACCAGAATGGTACTCCCCAAACTATAAAAGTAACTTTGTTGGACATCCAAATAATTAATACCCACCAGCTATCTTCTCGATATTGGTTAGTGGTCTAGAACCAGACAACCCTAATATCCATATGAATCCATTTTAATAACCTATCATTGGAAGTAAATAACTAGGACCTCTCCTACATTAGGAAAACTCATAGTGTGTTCATAGGAAATATTATCCTAGAAAAAAAGGGGTCACATCCAAGGTCCTCAACTCAGAATCCTCACAGCCAATTCCCCATGGTCTATAATCCTCACCCAAAGTAAGATGATTCCCCATGGGCCCCATCCGGATTCATGCGGACCTGGGTCCCCAGCACGGTGCATAAAATGTGGTGATATAAAAATCTAAAATAGCCCATAATCCACATTCCTACTGAATAATACCTCCAGTAAAATTTGGTATTAAATTTCAAGAAGATGAAAATACATTGTTATTTATATCAAAACCGTCATACAAAAATGAAGGCAAATTATGATTAAACACAAATTTCTACTAATTAATACCATGAATTCCAGTATAATATGGAAGTAAAATAAAAATAGGTGAAAACATCTACATGTTCATATCTATCCCTCCATGAAAATATAGAGGGAAACTATGAGCATACATAAATCATTGATGATGTATACATAGACCACCACAAAAATACGTTTGAAAACTCTGAGATTCTGAAAATTACTACTAATTTAGAGTTGTCCTGATAAGAAAATAAAGGTAAAATATATAAAAATATGGAAATTACTTATCCTTAATGTCAAGCCTATAAGTAAAATATGGCTAGAAACTAAAAGAATATGTAACTTATTTCTTCGATGTGTCAAGGCCTCTATGGAAATATGATGAAAATTGAAGAAAGCAACTAGTGTGTCCCAATTTTAAATTAGCGGCATATTCATATCTATTTTCCCACATAGGATGACTATAATTATTTATTTGTAGGAAAATCGAGTATATGAGGAGGCATATTTCCTACTCCAACAACAAAATGGGCACATATCCTCATTCCTACCAAGGATATATCATAAAATGTCTTAGTAATGGTATAGGTCCAAACATTAATCCCAAAACATGTCCAATAATCTTTCCAAGATGCAATCACATTAATAGAGATAACTCGTAGTCAGGTGAAAAAACCATCCCCCTCAATGGGGTCACTCATATGCATAATGGGATGGTCACAGAGAACCAGACATGCATCTCTAATTATTTATAGGATGGTGGTTGAAAATATTTTGTGATAAATGTAAAACAAGATTGAGCACTAATACTCATTCCAACTAGGGGAAACGATCCACTATAGTTTCCACTCTAGTATAGGCATATTTCCGTTCTAGATTTCGTGAAGAATATTGGTATAACCTGGTAGCACCATGGGATCCACTTGAATAGGAAAAAATACTTGAAGGTTGTAACATACAATAAGAGGATCATGTTTCCATTAAGATATTTCTTAAAATAAATCATTCCAATGTTTATTGGAAATGGAATAGAATACTCATAACCCATCTCTGCTAGAATATGGGGTTATTGAGCTCATCAAACATCTTTTACTGGTGGTTTGAGATCCTATTGATACATTACCAAAATATGGATGTGGTGGTAGTAGTTGTGAACTAATCACCAAAATATTGTTACAATCAACTCTGGAGGACCACCTTATAGTATTTATCACAATGGCTTCATTCATAGAACAAATTAATCGATATTGAAATCATATCTTATGATGATCATCATGGTACCCATCTAGGCTTATAAAAGATCAAATAGTATTAAGGTGCTCACCTAGTTCCTTCCATCTAGAAAGACCTTCCTAGTTTATACAATGGATATATTCTCTCTACAATCAGATATTGATCTACAATGGTAGTCTTCTATATTATGGTTTTTACTGTGAAGGTCCTACCTACCTTGAGCTTTCATTTTTGCAAGAAGGACCTCCCTTTACTAAGTCAAATACAAGGAAACATTCTTTTTAGAAGTCTCTGGAAATGTTGGTCTAGTCATACTATCTACCCTATCAATGAAAAATAGAAATACCTTATCAATAATGAAATGGAACAGGCATACAATCTTACTCCAAACCACCTCTAGATAGTTTCCCTGCCAACAAGGCGACCATAATCCCCACTGCATGCAAAAAATATATCCATGAATAACTCATATTTGGTTGATCAATATAGTGAAGTATCTGGCATATAAATAAAATAATAAGTTTCTTATGATAATTACATTGTAAATGGGTGATATAATCATCATGTTTGAGACCTTATCATCATCTTAGTTAAACATTCTAGATGTTTTTTTAGTACAATGCATACCCAACATTCTTTTAAGTCTCTTGAGAAATCTATAACACATGAAATAAAAATTCATATCTTAAAAAGTTATATGTATACCATGTCAATATATTTGTAGTGAATTGTCACCAAATTTTCATTGAAACCCTTCTATCTATGCATTGACCATGATCAAAGAAGTTGTTGAATGATGTTCAAATGGCATGCCTTAATTCATTTCACATGTTGTGTCTTAAAATTATTGATGCACTTCTGAGTGTCCATATCTAGGGATGGAGGAACATGGAGATTGAAATTTCACCTCAATCCCAATTCAATAGAATCCACTGGAAATTAGGTCGTTTTATGTCATTACACTAAGGAGGATACTTAAAGCGACACCTACTTAGTGAAGACAGAACATTTATTTGGAAAAATTCATGAATAATCCTCAAATAAATAAAGCCTAATAATTGAATCCCATGATAAAAATCCTGAAATATTAATTAAATAACATCAATATGGATTTTCACATAAGATAAGATTGCCATCATGATCTACTGATGTCCATATATGTAATCAATTTTCATGTATATCTGAAATTACACACAAATCATACTTAAAAATGATATAGAAAATTAATAGAGTAGTTGTGGTAGTATCCGCAACTACATTATCAAATTATCCCTAGATTATAGGGATGGGGTATTTTTTACACAAAATTCCCCTCCAAGACCCATAAATTCAGACCAAGGACCAATAAAAAAAAGAGAATCTCCATTCTGAGGGGCTGGTTGTAATTTGACCTCAATATCCCCTTAAATGAAAATTAGTTGTTTCTAATCTTGGGAGGGATAAAAAGAAAGGCCTTCTAGTTTCCCACAAATCAAAACCCATTTTTAATAGAAAGTATGCATATAACCATGTGGTATGAAGGTTCCCTTTGAGTCACACTTTTACAAGATGATCAAAGAGGATACACTAAAGTTGGGGAGATGAACTGATAAGAGCGTAAATAACAATCCAATAATTCGACATCCAATATGACACCCACAGCTCATAATGATTGGTTATTATATTGGTAATAAATCCCACAAATGGTACCAATGTTAATTCCAATATAGAGAAGAAGGTAGAGGGTGGTAAAATTCATAATACATTCCACACTAAGCTAAATGAAGGATGTGTGCGTACTCGAAATACTAGAATCACCATGAATTTGGGTTATGCCTTGACCAATATACTGTATCCTTCTTGTTAAAAACACACTAAATAATAGGGGGAAATCAATGTTATAGGGGAATGACGTCTCGAGGAGGTTGAGCTCCCCATTCTCAATGAAATATTTTTCTAGTATGATAATGAAATGAATGATTTGATATGGATCAATTTCGAATTACACAGAAGTATCCTTACTACCGAATATGTTCAACATCTATATCCTCAATGTACACATCCAATAGGTGTTTCAAAAAAAGGGGTTCATCCTATTGTCAAAAGATGGTCCTAGACATTTGCTAAATATAGTACCTAGACCATCAATTTACTTGGAGCCGATTATGGATGGATACTAGTATTTATATCCATTATGGAAATAATAATACCAGATCTAGGAAATACCTCAAAAGCTGTCCCTAAACAGACATCAACCATATATAATGTAAGAACAGGAATGTTAGGAATTACCTACTATTGCACCTA
Source organism: Viscum album (assembly GCA_963277665.1). Taxonomy (NCBI): domain Eukaryota; kingdom Viridiplantae; phylum Streptophyta; class Magnoliopsida; order Santalales; family Viscaceae; genus Viscum; species Viscum album. The sequence goes on from OY728138.1 coordinate 159,872,630, forward strand.
TCTAGGCCTTTGTTCAAATAAATAGTCATTAAGGGTTCATAATCACTATTGAGTCATTGAAAGCATGATTTTAAGGTGTGTTAGAACAACATGCACAAATATAGCATGAAAAAAAAACCATTCCCTAATTCGGTGACCCACAATCTCACCCTGTCCAATTTAGGGAGTCATAATATTCTAATATTAAATATATCATGACACCTGGAATAATATATCACATTTTTTGTATCCCACTTTCATCTTATGATGGGAACTCCCACACATAAAAGTGAAATGAAACTTGGATGCTTCATTCAAACCTTTCAAGGGATGGATTTTTTGGCGTACACCAGTATTTTATCTCAGTCACTCATAGTATAGGAATACCTAAGTCACCTATTCCTTTTATAGTTCATCTCAATGTTGAAAAAGATGATAGTCTTGACCTCTCGAATTTCAAAGAATAAGATAAAGAGGTAATCTTAGAATTAACTTCCAAATGTTAAGGGATAACCTACTCCTTGAATCTAAAACTTCACAATGATGGTCTTCTCTCACTTTTCATATAGAATCTCTATTATGAGATGTTAATGCTACTCAGCACTATGAAATATAAAAGTGGATTCTGTAATTTTCTACCATTTCCAAAATAATTGTTGATTCCAAACAATGGACTTAGCTCATGTCCCTAATGAGTCCACCAATCATAGGGAAATGATCCGGAAAGGTGTTGGTGGCGTATGTCCCACATATGATAGCCTCCGTGTGGGCCCCATATCCAAAAACTTTACCATATCATGTAGTACCAACAGGTCATCATTATAAACCAACACCATTCCAACATGAGTGGATGGGACTCCAGATAAGTCTATTTGAGATGATAAGGGACAAAATTTAATCATTCTGATATGATCATGTTCACAACTAATTTATAACTATTATTGATAATGAATTACTATTCCTACTAGAGACATAGTGGCATGACCAGGTAGGTCACAAGGACAAGAATTTTTATTTCCCCATCCATAGGATGTTCGGGAACAACATTCACCAATGATCCTTATTCAATGATTATATGTAAAAAATGGTGGACTCTGGGAATGTATGTTTAGAACATCCATGACACATGTGGTGTTTGATTCCCCTACTAGCCATGAGGGAGGATATAACTAAAGAAAAGATTTTAGTAGAAGTGAAGAGGAGTATTATGGTTGGATGAATCAGACTACAATCATCTGATGACATTATATTCTTTATTAACAGTTTATGAAATTAACTATACTCCTAGTCTCTTCCTCTATGACACAACTAACACAATCGACATAAAAAATATCCAAAATAAAATATTTCAAAAAGTGTTCTGGAAATAATGGTTGGGAGAAAACATTAGATAATGAACATACATTACTTCAAACTGTGGATTTTAACCAGTTAGAGTTTATTCATTCAAATTTGAAACAACATCATCGCCCCAACGAAATGCACAACCAGAAACTATCGGCCAAAAAATCTTAATTGGGTGTTGAATTAATATTAGTTTCCATTAATGTCATTTAATTAATATATCCATTATCATATGATGAGTATGGATATGAACCCAAGATACATAATATTTTTTGGGAAACTATTGGAAGAGGATGTAGGAGTTGAAGATAAAATAGATGTCGTATTCCAAAAAGGAATTAGAATTCAAGTCATACCCCAACTTAGACTGTCGATGTTATAGAAACTCCAAGATGATACTTTCAGTGAATTCAATTAGAGAAAAAAAATTCCCTTATATGTTCCAAAATCCAAACAGACTAGATAAATTTGGAATATCAATTTTATGGGTTAGAGGCATTAGATCTCCCTTGGTGCCCAGCTATGACTATTAGGCATAACCCACAAAGGACATGAGCCCCTTCAACTCTGGTTTCAATGGATGGTCTGTCAACATCACCTAGTCTAGTGCCTAAAAATCCTTTGAATGAATATCCCCTTATTGGGAAGTGTATTACTTTAGACAATATGTATGATATATAGAAGTATTTAGACTTAGTACCTTAAATTTTATCAATCTGGGATTCCCTAAGCATATCAAATTACCTCATGAAATAACTTGTAGAAGCTTTTCTAAGCCCCCAAGAGTTTGATGCTCAAGGTGCTACTTCTAAGGTATATCAAAACGAAACTGATCATATAGAATATCATATTGTTTTCTGCATCATATATCATAATGTGGATACTATTATAAAGGAAACGTTAGACCCTTCCAGGTGTACGAAATGATAAATTGTGTTGATGTTCGAAGAGTTTTTGTTGATAATAGATGCGAGGTTAATCATAATCTTGTATGAATTCATCTTCAGTTAGGATACAATGAGGATAAACTATCGCATACCACTATGAATCTATAGGGCATTGAAAATATCAAAATATATATATATAGGCCATATCAATAATAAGGATTAATTTGGAGACCAAATATATAAAACATTATTTCTAGTCATTCGATATGATATGGGCTTCAATATATTCTTGGGAGGCTCTAGTTTCATCAACATGAGGAAATCCCCTAATCATACCCTAAAATTTTAAAATATTAAATTAATGGGATAATTGGGATGTTTCATGTGAATACGACCATATTTAAATAATGTGAGTCGTATTATATCAATATATGATTCTATCATATGGATGAGAATTAAAGAACGGTTGATGGTGTTTATTGGTTCACTACCCCGGATGGTTTAGAAATGAAGCTAAAAAACTAATTCAGACTTTTAGTGATGATTACATCTTAACCATCAATTAGTTTATGAATACGAGTAAAAAAATTGTTGCATATTATATTGATTCGATGATATTATCCCTGAAATATATGTCATGTTGTGTGGAAATGTTTTTTTGACTCTCCATAAAATGTTTAATTCTTTGATGAAAAATTACAAATACCATATCCTCAGTTTCAATAGATCCATTTTTTACCAGCTAACTCTCAATAATACTACATGTTACAAGGAGAATGTGAATCTAATCATCCTCTACACCCTGCATATCCTCTATAACATCAAATAAAACCTATATCATTAGTTGGGATAGAGAAATCACTTCTTCATTAGGATGTCAAAATATTGAATCATTATCAAATATTAATGTAATTCCCTCATCATTTACATCTTCTAAGGGTCAATAAAAAGAGAAATAGGAAAGGTATATGGAGGATGAGGAGTAGGAGGACCTCATGTTCAACCCTATAGAATTTGAGAAAGGTGTATTTACCACTATTGATGAACTCGGAGAAATAAAACTTGGTACATAAGAAGACCTACATCCAACTCTGATCATTGTGGCCACATTTTCTGATAACAATGGGTATAAACATCTTCATATTTATATTTAGGGTTATTTTGATTGTATATTCCCAAAATTGGTGGCCCTCAATCCCAATGTGGCCTCTCAAAACCACAACATTCCAGAAGTCCATCAGTGTAACATCCCAGGTAAATAAAGAATAAAGAATTTTCATATTTATTAATATTTATGCATTAAATATTAATTTTAATTAAAAGGGGTTTCTACGTTCGATAGCGTACTCGGTACGCAATGATGAGTTTCTTTTAAAACTTACGTTGCACACAAGTAATAAAATAATATTATTTTAAAAGTTAGTTAACGAGTAGCCGTTGTACTGGCGGGAATGGATAGAAATAACTAAAATATGATTATATATGTTTTTAAATGTTTTTTCATTTAACCAATAAAAGATAAAGGCTTAAAATACGGAAATAGTTCAATTTTAGGCATTTATACCCTAATTTTCACGAAAGGTCCACTTATCACCTTTTGACGGAGAACCATCATTAAATATAGTTTTGATCGATCTTATAAATTCTATTGGACCAAATATAACTCTTCTGTAGAATCGGGAGATTAAAATTTACTTTGTGTAAATTTTTGGTATCATTCCGATAAAGTTCTTTTTAGATGAATAGTGAAAATTATTGAATTTTAATTCAAAACCTCTATTTAATCTAATTTTTAATATGATTAGATTATCTTTTGAATTGGTTTTAATGTGAAATTAGAAAATATTTTTACCATTAAATCCAATAGTGGTCGTTGGGATTAATTTCACTTTGAAATCGGACTTAAACTAGTGTCAATCTTTTGATACTTATTGTTTCACAAAAACACGCTATTTGTCATGACATCGGGAATTAATAATTAAATTAAATAATTTTACATATATGTTTTAAATTTTGTAAAATGGACTTCATTTTTGAATTCGGAATATCAAATATAGCTTAGGGTGAATTTTTGGTAATTTTCTGAAAAACATCAATTTTTGATGAATAGTGAAACCACTAAGTGGTAATCAAGCAAACTGATTTTTCAGTTAAATGAATTTTTACCACTAATTTGTATTGAATTTTGAAAATCCGACATACATGGTTGTCATTAGTATGTAAAATGTGGTTCAATGGGATTAAAATAATTTTTTGATGAATAGTAACTTATTAAGTTTTTAATCGCGATTAGAGGTAATTAGTGTAATTTAATGTAAAAATGATATTATACAAATGTGAAAACACCATGAAACTTGTCCTAAACCTATTTGGTGAGTCATGGACGACAAATACAAGCCATGGGACAACTTGGGGACCCCATGGAGCCACTTTAGTTGGAAAATGACATTAATATATTTTTATTTAATGTTCATGTGAAAATGACACTAACATAAATTGTTTTACGAAAACAATTTTTAAATGGGGTTATAAAGATCAGATTTTTGGTTATAAATAGTCATTGGAAAGCTAATACGATTTCCTACATCATAGTAGTTTTTTAATAATTTTTATACATTAAATAAATTAAATTATTTATGACATAATAATGATGCAGTGATGACATCATTATTTAACGATTTAAATAAAATGGAATGATAATGTAAACTATATGAAATACACATGTCCAAAACTTATTGGATGAGTGGATTTAGAACCCTTATCACCTTATCCACGAATTATTTCAATGTGAGACCTTTTAAAACCGAAACACATTTTCAAATAAAGTAATATTTCTTTACTTTCCAAAAGTGCCTCTCCTCTCCTCTTATAAAAGGCCCCCACCTCTACCTCATTTCACACACTCCTCAAGCCTTTGGCTCGGCCAACCCCTGCCCAATTACTCTCTACACATCCCTCTCCTTATCTTAGATGATTCCCTTTGGGCATAATCCTTTCAAAGGAAGCCTTTAGGCTCAAATCAAAAGGGAGTTACACTTTTAAAGGTAATTCATTCTCTCTTGTTCATTTATTTTATTTTACTTCTCCAACCCTCTAAAATCTTTTTATTTACTTTTTTTGTAACAAAAACAGTATATTCAATATACTAGGATATTTTTATAAGATTTATTTGAGATACACTCTCACACAACTACATCAAATGGTTAAAGAACATACGGTTTCCGTGGATGGCGAAATTCTGCCTCCCGAAACGATGATTGTTCAATACTCATTTAACACCTTCAAAGGTGGCCATTATGATGTCACTATTTTTATATATGGTATATAATATTTTTATGTTTTCTTTAAGCTTCTGTATTATTCATTTTTTACATACCTTTGTGGTTTCCATTATGGGTAAACACGATATCTTCATTTAAGGAAGTGCGGACTACCGCCCCCTCAAAGTGATGTGATTCGTTAATGCCATATGTGTGAAGTGTTAAGGATGGATTTAAAGTTATTATATATGATGTTATACTGGAATTATAATATACCTCTACATCATTATTATTTCTTTACATTAAATTATGAGATAGAAATGAAAGTAGCGTTCATGCGTACGTACGGCTTACCGTCTCCATGAACGGTGCATTTCATTTCTTATCCCCGAATGTAATGTACTATTAAAAGTACATGTATATAATGGATATATATAATGAATGATATATCTAAATGATGAATATAATTCTGGAATTAAAATATACATACCTCTCATTTAGATTTAATTCCATTAATATGACAAAGAAATGAAAGTAGCGTTCATGCGTACGTACGGCTTACCGTCTCCATGAACGGTGCATTTAATTTCTTACGTATAAATGATTATGTAATATTATAAATAAATTTATATTCTGGATATATATGATATATATGTTATACAAATCATTAATGTCATTCTGGATATAAAGAACCTTTGAGCACACGAACAACTTGTAATTGTAAGAAGTCCACTTTCGACTTAAGAACCAAATATCGACAAAACAAACATTATTAACTTAAATGGTTACATAATGTTTATAACATGGAAATAAGTGATATAAAAGGAATAATGAACTTTAAAAAGGTTCTTAATCAAGTATAAATTAACTCAAGTTTATTATTCCGGATGTTAAAGAACGATCGAGTCAAGTCGGACCCGAGGTAAGGGAACTTCTTAACCCAATTTCCATTCTTTGGGTTAATCTCCTACTTTCAAATTATGTCATTATATTATTATGTCGTATCTTGTATTTGTACTTTATTTATGTGTACTTATAGTGAATACAAATAATATATCTATGTTATTTTAAAAATTATCTTTGTAAGGGACTTCGTCTCAATCTCCTTTCATTGAGGCATATTTCGTTTTATACACAACTTTCTTCTATACGATGTATAAACCCCTTTGAATTTTACTTTTATACAAAAGGAATATTTTTCTACGAATCGTTTTACTAAAAGACAAAAAGGAATGTTTTTTTAATGTACGTGGTGACAACGACCTTTTCCGCCGCCGCGAGTATTATTTTGTCTTTGGCTTTCTCAACAAGTCGTACTGTTTTTAGAATAAAATAAATACCATATACTCTTTTATGTATTTTGGTATTGAAAATGGTTTTGAAAAAGGATTCTATTATGTCAATATATTTAGGATATATTGTGATTGAAATGTGGAAATTTTATCATTCCTTTATATTGGTTTTATGTTTTATGATTTTATATTGGTACTTGGACATTTTAACGGGTTGTTACGTTATAAACCATATGACGGGTGGTGTCGTGAATACTAGGATGGGTGGTTACGTTATAACCTCCAATGCATTGGGTATGGAAGTCGGCCGTATGGCTATTCCATTATGTATGTATGGAAATTGACCGTATGGCTATTCCATTAAGTGATATGTGTGGAAGTCGACCGTATGGTTATTCCACTTAAGTATGTTTATGTCCCAAGTTACCTTTATTTATGTTATGTGTTCATTATATGGGTTTTATGGTAATACTTTGGTTACAAAAAGGTAAGTAATGATACTTTATTCGGTGAAGAGTTTTTACTACTTCATGAAGGTGAAGGTATTACTTTGATAGAGTATACATGGTTTACTTGATTCTGAAAAACTAACAGTTTTCATTCTTTGTGTATCCCTTACTGAGATTTTTATGCTCACCCCAAGTTTTTTTGAAATGTTTTTCACAAGACTTAATGTGGAATAAGGTCAAGGATGTGATCAAGGGAATGTCATGCTATATAAAACATGGAACTAGACATGTTTCCTTTAAGAGTTTTTTATTTATTTATGGAAACCTAGTAGAAGTGACTACTGTGTAATCTTTTGAGATATAATAGTTATGTTCTAATTCTCTAAAACTCTAAACCTGAAAAGATCCTCAATGTGTAATCTTGTAATAACTTAAGATTAAGTAAGGCTTAAGGTCGGGGCCTTATAGTTGGTATCAAAGGTCGGTTTAGAAAACTTTAGGAGTTAGAAAATTGTTAAGTTATAAGTTAAGTTATGATATGATTGAAATAATATAGCATTTACAGATTACCATGTTGCTTCGCCTAAGATATTTCCGTGTTCAGAATGGTTTTTTGTAGAGGAAACAAAGCATCTATGTTGGAACGACATCAGGAGGAAGACAGCCTTCCAAATCCGCATCCTGAGATGTTCGGAATCGGAACTGAACAGTTTGTTGCAGTGATGGCACAATTGACTCGGGATATAAATGGTGGTGGTATCCATGCACGAGATCAGCCAGATCAACCACAGAGGAACATGTCCGTGGTGGAACACTTCATGAGGAAACATCCCCCATCATTCAGAGGATCATCTGACCCTGTGCAAGCTGAAGGGTGGATTAAAGCGCTGGAGAAGATTTTTGATGTCATGGGGTGTTCAGAACATCAAATGGTTAGTCTTGCTGTTTACCGTTTTGAAGGTGAAGCTGATCAGTGGTGGTCGATGGTGAAAAATATCAGGGATAGTGATGAGATTGAGGATCTTCACTGGGACGAATTCAAAGGTATGTTTCTTGAGAAATATTTTCCTAAGGTGGTTCGTCTTAGGATGGAAAAATAGTTCCTAGAATTGAGGCAGGAGGATGATTCAGTGGCTGCTTATGAAGCAAAGTTCACTCGATTGGAATGGTATGCTCCAAACTTCATACGAGATCTTGATAGTAAAATAAACCGTTTTTACTCAGGGTTAAAGCCAAAGTATCGAAGGGCTTTAGCTTCTCGTGAGTTCAAAAGTTACAAAAAACTTGTTCGATGTGAGGAGAAGGTGGAGATGGAGTTTGCCGATGATCAGGTGTTCTATGACAAACAACAGAATAAGAGGTCTAGTTGGCAGGAAAAGGGGAAGAATTCATCAAATAAGCAAGGAGTTAAGAAAACCAAATATCCATCCTATGAGAAGTGTGGTAAAATGCATCCTGGAGAATGTTTATCCAAGTCTGGTAAGTGCTTTCGGTGTGGTAAGTCGGGTCATATTGCTCGTAACTGTAAGGAAGATGATCAAGCAGGAAATGAAAAGCCAACGGTAAGATGTTTTAAGTGTAATGAAATGGGTCATTATGCAAACGAGTGTCCAACGAAGTACTCAACTGGGGGAATGCAGCCAGACTACAAGCAGAAAGGGGTGGTGAAATCCTTTGCAACAACTTCAGCAGATGTTGGGCCATCGAATGAAGTTGTATCAGCTCCAGGGAGCTCAGTATTTTTTGAAGATTGACATGAGGTCGGGGTACCATCAGTTGTAAGTAAAAGAAGCAGACGTTTCGAAGACTGCGTTCCGTACTAGATATGTCCATTATGAATTTGTATTTATGCCTTTTGGGTTAACCAATGCACCTGCCATATTCATGGACCTTATGAATAATGTTTTCCATGAGTTCTTGGATACGTTTGTGTTTGTGTTTTGAGGTTTGGGAAGATATTGTGTGTGCCTTGTGATTCACAGTTGAAGAATGAGTTGTTATGTGAGGCTCATAGTTCTCCGTTTTCAGTTCATCCTGGCAGTACTAAGATGTACAGAGATCTGCGGGAGTATTACTGGTGGGATGGAATGAAAAGAGATATTGCTGATTTTACTGTGAAGTGTTTAACATGTCAACAGGTTAAAGCAGAGTGGCAGTTACCGAAAGGGATGCTTCAGCCTTACCAGGTCCAGAGTGGAAATGGGAAAACATATCCATGGACTTTGTTATGGGATTACCACGGACATCTCAAGGTAATAATGCAATCTGGGTTATTGTTGATCGCTTGACCAAATCTGCTCATTTCCTTGCTATACGAGATACTTTCTCTCTTGATCAATTTTCCCGTTTGTATCTTAAAGATATAGTCAGGTTACATAGAGTTCCTCTCTCCATTGTATCTGATCGTGATCCCAGGTTTACTTCTAACTTTTGGAAAGGACCTCAGAAGTCGTTGGGTACTGAATTAAATTTTAGTACAGCATTTCATCCTCAATCAGATGGGTAGTCAGAACGAACAATTCAGACATTGGAGGATATGCTACGAGATTTTTCTATGGATTATCAGGGAAGTTGGGACCAACATTTTTCTTTGGTTGAGTTTTATTATAATAACAGTTTTCATTCCAGTATACAGATGGCACCATTTCAAGCATTATATGGGAAGCGGTGTCGAACTCCAGCTTTCTGGGATGAAGTGGGTGAAAGGAAGTTGATAGGACCAGAATTAGTAGAAGAGATGGCAGAAAAAGTTCAGCTGATTCAGAAACACATGAGAACAGCTCAGAGCAGGCAGAAAAGTTATGCGGACAACAGGAGGAAGGATCTATCTTTCGAGGTAGGTGATCATGTTTTTCTCAAGGTTTCTCCTTGGAAAAGTGTGATGAGATTTGGTAAGAAAGAAAAGCTGAGTCCAAGGTTTATTGGACCATATGAAATTCTAGAGAGAGTTGAATCAATGGCATACCGGGTGGCTTTACCTCCGAGTTTATCTCAGGTAGACAATGTTTTTCATGTTTCAATGTTGAGAAAGTATATGCCAGATTCATCTCATGTTTTGAGTCCAGAGGTAGTTCAGCTGGAAGAGAACCTATCTTATGAGGAACAACCAGTCCATATTCTTGACCATAGGGAGAAGGTGTTACGGAATAAGGTGATTCATCAGGTAAAGGTTTTGTGGAAAAACCATGTGATTGAAGAGGCAACGTGGGAACCTGAAAATGCTATGAGGGATAAATACCCCCACTTATTTTTATAAGTAAATAAAATTGGGAGGACGCAATTCCCAAAAGGTGGGAAGGATGTAACATCCCAGGTAAATAAAGAATAAAGAATTTTCATATTTATTAATATTTACGAATTAAATATTAATTTTAATTAAAATGGGTTTCTACGTTCGATAGTGTACTCGGTACGCAACGATGAGTTTCTTTTAAAACTTACGTTGCACACAAGTAATAAAATAATATTATTTTAAAATTTAGTTAACGAGTAGCCGTTGTACTGGAGGGAATGGATAGAAATAACTAAAATATGATTATATATGTTTTTAAATGTTTTTTAATTTACCCAATAAAAGATAAAGGCTTAAAATACGGAAAGAGTTCAATTTTAGGCATTTATACCCTAATTTTCACGAAAGGTCCACTTATCACCTTTTGAAGGAGAAACGTCATTAAATATAGTTTTGATCGATCTTATAAATTCTATTGGACCAAATATAACTCTTCTTTAGAATCGGGACATCAAAATTTACTCTGTGTAAATTTTTGGTATCTTTCCGATAAAGTTCTTTTTTTAGATGAATACTGAAAATTGTTGTATTTTAATTCAAAACCTCTTTTTAATCTAATTTTTAATATGATTAGATTATCTTTTTAATTGGTTTTAATGTGAAATTAGAAAATATTTTTACCATTAAATCCAATAGTGGTCGTTGGATTTATTTTCACTTTGAAATCGGACTTAAACTAGTGTCAATCTTTTGATACTTATTGTTTCACAAAAACACGCTATTTGTCATGACAGCGGGAATTATTAATTAAATTAATTAATTTGACTTATATGTTTTGAATTTTGTAAAATGGACTTCATTTTTGAATTCAGAATATCAAATATAGCTTAGGGTGAATTTTTGGTAATTTTCTGAAAAACTTCAATTTTTGATGAATAGTGAAACCACTAAGTGGTAATCAAGCAAACTTATTTTTCAGTTAAATGAAAGTTTAACACTAATGTGTATTGAATTTTGATAATCCGACATACATGGTTTTCATTAGTATGTAAAATGTTGTTCAATGAGATTAAAATAATTTTTTGGTGAATAGTAACTTATTAAGTTTTTAATCGCGATTAGAGGTAATTAGTGTAATTTAATGTAAAAATGATATTATAAAAATGTGAAAACACCATAACACTTGTCCTATACCTATTGGGTGAGTCATGGCCGACCAAGAAAAGCCATGGGCCAACTTGGGGACCCCATGGAGCCACTTTAGTTGGAAAATGACATTAATATATTTTTATTTAATGTTAAAGTGAAAATGACACTAACATAAATTTTTTTAATAAAACAATTTTTAATTGGGGTTATAAAGATCATATTTTTGATTATAAATATTAATTGGAAAGCTAAAAATATTTCCTACATCATAGTATTTATTTTATAATTTTTAGACATTAAATAAATTAAATTATAAATGACATAATAATGATGCAGCGATGACATCATTATTTAACGATTTAAATAAAATGGAAAGATAATGTAAAATCTATGAACTACACATGTCAAAAACTTATTGGATGAGTGGATTTAGAACCCTTATCACCGTATCCACGAATTATATCAATGTGGGACCTTTTAAAACCGAAACACATTTTCAAATAAAGTAATATTTCTTTACTTTCCAAAAGTGTCCCTCCTCTCCTCTTATAAAAGGCCCCCACCTCTACCTCATTTCACACACTCCTCAAGCCTTTGGCTCGGCCAACCCTGACCAATTACTCTCTCCACATCCCTCTCCTCATACTAGAGGATTCCCTTTGGGAATAATCCTTTCAAAGGAAGCCTTTAGGATCAAATCAAAAGGGAGTTACACTTTTAAAGGTAATTCATTCTCTCTTGTTCATTTGTTTTATTTTACTTCTCCAACCCTCTAAAATCTTTTTATTTACTTTTTTTATAACAACACAAGTATCTTAAATATACTTGGATTTTATTATAAGATTTATTTGAGCTACACTCTCACACAACTACATCAAATGGTTAAAGAACATACAGTTTCCGTGGATGGCGAAATTCCGCCTCCCGAAACGATGATTGTTCAATACTCATTTAACACCTTCAAAGGTGGCCAATATGATGTCACTATTTTTATATATGATATATAATATGTTTATGTTTTCTTTAAGCTTCTGTATTATTCATTTTTTACATACCTTTGTGGTTTCCATTATGGGTAAACACGATATCTTCATTTAAGGAAGTGCGGACTACCGCCCCCTCAAAGTGATGTGATTCGTTAATTCCATATGTGGGACGTGTAAAGGATGGATTTAAAGTTATTATATATGATGTTATACTGGAATTATAATATACCTTTATATCATTATTATTTCTTTACATTACAGTATGAGATAGAAATGAAAGTAGCGTTCAGGCGTACGTACGGCTTACCGTCTCAATGAACGGTGCATTTCATTTCTTATCCCCAAATGTAATGTACTATTAAAATTACATGTATATAATGGATATATATAATGAATGATATATCTAAATGATGAATATAATTATGGAATTAAAATATACAAACCTCTCATTTAGATTTAATTCCATTAATATGACAAATAAATGAAAGTAGCGTTCATGCGTACGTACGGCTTACCGTCTCCATGAACGGTGCATTTCATTTCTTACCTCTAAATGATTATGTAATATTATAAATACATGTATCTGCTGGATATATATGATATATGTGTTATCCAAATCATTAATGTCATTCTGGATATAAAGAACCTTTGACCACACGAACAACATGTAATTGTAAGAAGTCCACTTTCGACTTAAGAACCAAATATCGACAAAACAATCATTATTAACTTAAATGGTTAAATAATGTTTATAACATGGAAATAAGTGATATAAAAGGAATAATGAACTTTAAAAAGGTTCTTAATCAAGTATAAATTAACTCAAGTTTATTATTCAGGACGTTAAAGAACGATCGAGTCAAGTCGGACCCGGGGTAAGGGAACTTCTTAACCCAATTTCCATTCTTTGGGTTAATCTCCTAATTTCAAATTATGTCATTATATTATTATGTCGTATTTGTATTTGTACTTTATTTATGTGTACTTATAGTGAATACACATAATATATCTATGTTATTTTAAAAATTATCTTTGTAAGGGACTTCGTCTCAATCTCCTTTCATTGAGGCATATTTTGTTTTATACACAACTTTCTTTTATACGATGTATAAAAACCTTTGAGTTTTACTTTTATACAAAAGGAATCTTTTTCTACGAAGCGTTTTACTAAACGACAAAAAAGGAATGTTTTTTTAACGTACGCGGTGACAACGACCTTTTCCTCCGCCGCGAGTATTATTTGGTCTTTGGCTTTCTCAATAAGCCATAATGTTTTTAGAATAAAATAAATACCATATACTCTTTTATGTATTTTGGTATTGAAAATGGTTTTGAAAAAGGATTCTATTATGTCAATATATGTATGATATATTGTGATTGAAATGTGGAAATGTTATCATTCCTTTATATTGGTTTTATGTTTTATGATTTTATATTGGTACTTGGACATTTTAACGGGTGGTTACGTTATAAACCATATGACGGGTGGTGCCGTGAATACCAGGATGGGTGGTTACGTTATAACCTCCAATGCATTGGGTATGGAAGTCGGCCGTATGGCTATTCCATTAAGTATGTATGGAAATTGGCCGTATGGCTATTCCATTAAGTGATATGTGTGGAAGTCGGCCGTATGGTTATTCCACTTAAGTATGTTTATGTCCCAAGTTACCTTTATATATGTTATGTGTTCTTTATATGGGTTTTATGGTAATAATTTGGTTACAAAAATGTAAGTAATGATACTTTATTCAGTGAAGAGTTTTGACTACTTCATGAAGGTGAAGGTATTACTTTGATAGAGTATACATGGTTTACTTGATTTTGAAAAACTAAAAGTTTTCATTCTTTGTGTATCCCTTACTGAGCTTTTTATGCCCACCCCAAGTTTTTTTGAAATGTTTTTCACAGGACTTAATGTGGAATAAGGTCAAGGATGGGATCAAGGGAATGTCATTCTATATAAAACATGGAACTAGACATGTTTCCTTTAAGAGTTTTTTATTTATTTATGGAAAATTTGTAGAAGTGACTACTGTGTAATCTTTTGAGATGTAATATTTATGTTCTAATTCTCTAAAACTCTAAACCTGAAATGATCCTCAATGTTTAATCTTGTAATAACTCAAGATTAAGTAAGGTTTAAGGTCGGGGCCTTTTAATCAGGATTATAAGGGGGTGTTAGAAGGATGCATTTAACACCCGAAACCAAAATTGATGTTGTAGTAGACATGATAGAAATAGAACATATCAATGAGGATTTCCAATATGTGATTATTTCATCTTATATAGTAATTTTTTAGAAGTAGATCAAGAAAATCAGAGTCTACATCAATTCCAGAGATTTCAACTAGCACTACATGATGACTGGTTTCCCAGTCCCAGTTATAGAACTACTAATAGGTGTGATAGCCGGATATCAGTCCTTCTATATCATGGAAAACTATTTGGGATACAATAAAATCATAATGTATTTGTAATATGAGTAATAAAATTATTTTATGGAACCCAAGGGAGTAGTTTACTTTTGGTTAATGTAATATGGCTTGATAAATATCAGTACTACATACAAACTTTTCAGTATTGCATCTTCAAACCATTCCTATGGTAGTTTTTCAAATGTTATGTCAATGTCCATGTGGTTAAATCTAAATATATATTTGACCACATGACTGATAATGAAACTATCTTAAAAAATTTATGAAAACATAGCTTGGAAATTAAACCCTTGATAAGTTCTTTTAGTGTTACCTCCAGAAGGTTTCATAGCATGGTTGTATGCCATCATGGATTGATGTAGACTCGTAGGAGAAAATATAAATACTTAGTATGTATCCACATTAAATTTTTTTTGTTGATATGACATTAAGGAATATTTTCTTATATCTAGTGAATAATAGCCAACCTTTCTAGAAATTTCCCATCATTTACTATGTTTAAGAAAAATGTCTTACATATCAATGGACTGATGATTGTCCATAAGAATTTGACATCCTCAAGAAATATTTCTTTATCCCACAATATTTAATGACATCTATCAAAGAAAGAATATTATTTTGTATCTGATATCCTAAGAGTGACCATTTGGATCCCTTGTTGAACAATATAGTGATGTAGGAAATGAAAAAAAATTATAACCTCATCCAAACCATGCTCTATGAGGAGACTCATTATTCCAATATCATGATGTTGAGTCTACTGTTAATAGTTACAATCCATAAAGTGAGGAACAACTTGTAGCATCATGAGGTCTATTTGGACTCTTATATAAACCCATTCAAAAAAATTCTCATACATCTGATGTTAATCATGCATATATCATGATGTGTGATCACCCTGTAGTTGTTTGAAATTCAGTTCGTGCCTCTAAAAGTGGTGTAAGACCATACATTAGAAGACTTCTTGGTAAAGAATCCCTTATTAAAAATGACGTAAACGAATACTAAACTACCATATAAATATATCTTCTCCATTAAATAATCCCCCAGATATGGTAGATATATTTTTATTGGGCATCCAGAATCCTGGCATCGAAGAGGATGGATAAACCTATGATAAATATAGTACCACCCGGATTCATTCTTATTTCTCCACCAAATGTTTTATTACCTTACTCCTTATTAACGTCAGAAATATTAATGAACAATGAAGTACAATATTAGGCTATTATTATAGAAGAAGATCTAGAACATCAGTAAAAAGTAAATCACATGAAGATAAATGGTGATTCAAAATTGGTCATCATGAAGGTAAAAGGTGATTATAACATTAAAAAGGAAGATCTAATCCCATAGTTAAACAATATTCGGGGAATAATGTTGCAATTTAATTCGGATCCAACATCAAATCACACCCCACAATCACAAATTTCCTTCTTGATGCACTAGAAAATGCAACCATTGCTCTAGAATATCCATACCTATATGAAATAATCATTAGTATTGCAGGATGCTGGATTTTATCGCCTTTTTTCAGGCTAATATTGAAGAGGTCAATGATGTCAGTCCTTTACCAAAACAATACAGTTGTACCACCAGCTTTATGACACCCTTTATGGAATACCATAAAAATGATTATACCCCTAGACATCGATTGGAATTGAAAAATTCAATGATGAGTAATTAATAATATTCTATATAATGGGAAAATCATCAAAACGTCCATAATATGTTGGTCTTGGATGGGGTCCCTCCCACTAGCATATATAGAGAAGAGACTAATGCTTTCATGAAGTAAGTGCACACTGGAACCTACATTTCCCACTAGTATGGGTTCAAAACCACCTATAAAATCTATAATATAGGGTTCTACTAGTCCACTATGATGTTAAACTACGAAAAATATACCAAAAACATTCATTCATTCCAGGTTCACTCCAACTTCATTCAGTAACCACCTGAGCTTCTTTACACAGCCAAATACTCTAGGCCATTTCCATATGGGATGTGGACAACAGGTGACTATATCTACCATATAAGTCCAGAAAATTAAATTACATCCTCACTATAACTAACATCTTCTTTAAAAATTATAAAGCAATACACCTTAAAGTATTCATATAAATGATCATTTTTAGAATAGTGAAACCAAACATCATTGCCATATTTTGTGTCCCTCATAATATACATATAGAAAACAACAACAATTTATATTTTTTTAATTGGAAAACTACATCATGAGTATAAAATAATGTCCAATTATTTATTTATATACAACATAGTATCTAATACACAAGTAGATTAATTAAACAAGATGATAAAAAATATGCTCTATATGATTGAAAACTAACATTAAAAACTCTTTGCCTAGAATGCTCTTTTATACATTTTGGGATTATTAGGACATAACCTACAACATGGAACTATCTAACACATACCCATTAATAGAAAGGGTAGATGTAGTATTTTCCATTGATGTTTAATTCCCCCCACTACGTATTTCAATCTATGATCAATTATATGTCGATAATAAATACCAAAAATATCCAGATGAATTATAGCGATTGGATGAGAATAGATTTCAAAACATTAATCATTTTTTAGTCCACCAATACAGGATCACATGAGCAATTAATTGTTTTAGCTCCGTTATTTCCTAGGGATACATATGGTACTGGTCCCAAATACTCTAATGATTCTTGAAAACTGTCCTGCAAAGATGGATATAATGTTCTAGAGACCTTATTCTATACATAAATTTTACTCCAATGTAGCCAATTATTTGATCTCAATGGACAGGTACCTTACTAAGGCCATCACCAATGAAAGGTTCTTAGAGAAATATTTTGATTTATTACACTACACGTTTCCAAGATGTATGAACTTAGACATCCCAAAAAACATAGTGTCCTTGATGTACGCCATTATACTATATAGGGTTTAGTCTAAGCTCAATTAACATAAATAGGTAGTCTGAGTCCCCGGATTTAAACCATAAATTTTGTTTAATCATCATCAGGAATGTATAGTGACATGAATGGCTTCCATGATCCCCATTCATGGCTTTTTTTTATGAAAACCTATCACAGATATCCTCTTGAGATACTCAACCCATGGCCTGGACTATATGCCATTAAAATTAGAAAACATCATCTTTTTATTAAGACCATAATATAATAGTCACCCATATAGTAAAGGTTGTATGAAATTAAACCAAATAGAATCTTAACTTGATCACATGACATTGAAATTATAGTTAAACATACTCAGTACATTATGGTAAATGAAATCATTTAACCGTTATGTAGATATGAGATGCATCATGTTCACCATAAGATGCCTCATGTTGAAAATGGGTGATGTTTTAATATACTCACTAGTGAGGACAATGCCTCTATCATCAATATTATATTAGTTCACATTCATGAACAATGTGTGACATAACTCTTATTATTATAGGATACATATTGATGCTAGTATTTATAATACCAGGTTAAACAATAACACAAATTAATTTCTATCTCTTAATATAGATCAGACATATGTTTGGTGCTTTCAAGAACTACATGTGGGTTGATATTTTTCGTTGAAGGATATATTGTGAAATAAAGATCACTAATTTGGGGAATAGCCTCAATTATTTTTCATATAGTCTCTACCGTTTGATGTTATACTGTATTGCTAGTCTTTTTCACTTAACCTTAAAATGAGAGAAAAATCATCTATGTCGAAACATGATAAACATCACAACACTAATGTCTTCACTCTATGATGTTTTGTTTAATGGAATCATCATCCTAATCAAATAATTTTAAACTGGATGGGAGTCATTGTCTAACTTATAATTCACCACAACGACACAAAATAATGTGAATGGAAGAAGAAATACACTAGTTCTTGTTTAAGATGATAATCCACCTTGGCAATCTATTCATCCATGTAATGCATTAGGATTGATATATAAAATCTCAGTATAAATTGTGATGTAAGGACCTATAAATTAGTTGTAACAACCCAATATTTCATACTACATTATTTTTTCAAATTAATTCAATAACATGCACTACACGCAACACCATGTTCTAGCACACCATGACTTACCAAACTAGCCATTCAAAAGCGGTTATGAATAGTATTAACTGAATTTTGAACATTATATAATACATATAATTTTAGAATCATTATTATGAGTTTCTTAGACATAATGTAATAACACATTCATTTTTTTCGTATAAAATAATTATTTTTAAAAAATGGAATTTTACCACCTTTTATTTGTGAACTTTTTTTAAATACAATATTTTAAACTTTAATATATTAAATTTGACAAAATAACCTTCTTCTTTAAAATTGAGACTTATGTATTTAATTTCCATAAATATTTGGTGTTTTTCTGATAACTTTCATATTTGGGTGAATAGTGAAAAATACTATATTTTAACTGAAAGCAACATTTTAAAACAAAATAATTTATAGTGGTAAATTATAAATTTTAAAGTTTTGGAAGTATAAATAGATAATATTCTTACAATTTAATCTAATTCTAGTCATTTTAAATAATTTCACATTTAAACTAGACATAAGTAGGTGTCAATCCTGTGATAGTTATTATTTTCTTAAAAAAACGTTTTTTGTTTTGATAACAGGAATTAATATTAAATTAATTTCTGACATTTCTGTGTTTTAAATTTAGAAAAATTGATTCCATATTTTGGATTAAGAGGTCCAAATTATGTAAATAGGAAATTTTTTTTATACATTAGGAATATTTACTTCAGTAAATATTTTATTTACCCCGGATAAAAGGGTAAATCCAGAATATAAGGTTAAAAAATAATATTATAATAAAATAAAATTAGCTTAACACTTTTCCTAACCTTATTGGATAAGTCATGGCCGACCATGGAAAATATTAGGTTGATTATTGGACCCCATGGAGTCACATGGAAGTTATAATGACATTATATATTAAATAATTTAAAGTAGAGAGAAAAATAACAAATAAAATATCATTTAGTAAAACAATTTTTATATGAAGTTATATAATTGATATATTAGACTATAAATAGTAATTATAATGATAATTATATTTCCCACCTCAGGATATTTTATTTATAATTTTTAGACCTAAAATATATATATATATATATATATTTATGACAGAATGATGATGCAGTATTTTCCTCATTAATGAAAGAATCAAATACATGGTATCATCGATGTTAAAATAAATATTATTTGAATGTTTTGATGCCATAAAAGAATTTTATATGTTAATTTAGAATGTTAGGATTGATTATATTAATATTGTTCGATGTAATAATGCTGTTATGAATTTAGAATAAACAAAATACCAAATACTGTCAAAATTGACATAAAAGAGTATTTAAAACAAATATTATATTATTAGTTGATATTCTATTACTAAAAATATATGGGTTTTCCAAAGGACTTATGTAATTATATGTGTATCATTAATGAACCAATTGGGGTTCTCTTGGAAGTATATAGTATGTTTATTAACCATATAATATAAAAATACAAAGAGACATGTCAAATGTCCAACTATTTAACTAAGAGTTAAATCTAAATAATAAGGTTAATATAGTACCCAAACCTGTCTAAAACCTATTGGTTGGTTTTTTTTGACGCATACCTACCTTATACATTAAATAATCCATTTTGATCCATTTGAAACCGAAAATGTTTTTATTATAAAATAATATTTCTAGCTTTTCCTAAGGTTCCCCTCACCGCTCTTATAAAAGGGAACTCCCCCTTCTCTCTAATTCACACATTCAAAGCCAATTAGCCCAGGAAAAACCTACCCAAATATCCTCTCAACTATACTAACTTAATCCTATAGGACTTATTTTGGTCATAAAGCTAACATAAGGATCCATTTTGATCAAATTAAAAGGAATAACCCGAAGAAGAGGTGGCTAAATGTACCCTCGACTAATGGAAAGTGCAAGGTAAGGGGTTTTCATCTCAGTCCATATTCCCAGGAGATTCATGCCATATTTCCACTATTAACTATTGTGTGGGGTATGTGCTTCCCATTATTGTATTATTTGTGTAATACACTTTAATTTATCTATATTTACATATTTATTTTATGATACAACTTTCAATGGGTGTATGTTTCTTAAGTTACCAAATTAGTTAGGGTTAATTTCACAATCTCTTTATTATCCATGATTCTTTTTACATAAGATTCTACCAGGACATATTTATTATTCATTTCCAAGTTTCATGAAATAATTTTCAAAGGGATTATTTTAAACTCATTTCAAATGTTTTAAATATTTATTCTTCTAAATCATTCTCATTAATGTCCATGTCTTCAAAATGGATTTAAGGATTTATTTATATGGACATGAATGTTTTTAAAATGATAACTCCATTAAAAATTTTAATAGTGGTATGGGACACTTTTATTCGAAAAATGTTTTTAAATGTCTTCCTTTATAAAATTTGTGACTTTTAAATATTTTCATAAAAAAGGGATATTTCCCTCAAAGAGTTCTAAAAATCAATTTCATATATTTCAACATCCGTTGATGAATTTTAAAATTGATTGAAGTTGATTTATTATGATAATAATCTTCGATATTATATTGATGGCTTTTGTGATATGATTGATTGTGGATGTGTTATTTTTACAACATTCATGGTTTATGGATAATGTATTGTCATTTCGTATGATAGTTTTAATAAAAATGTTTATGTTATGTTAAAACCACTCTATATGAGGCATGGATTAGATATAGTAAGTGATAGGTGGAGCCCTCTATAGCTCCTTGATGAATTGGTAGGTCTCATGAGACAAACTAGTGTCTTGGCACAAGGCCTTGACAGAATATTTTTTGTAGTCTTGGCAATATGCCTTGTCTATGTTGTTATGATAGTCTGGCATTATGAATTCCATCATTATGAAAGTGGATATTGATATTTCATGTGATTATTCAACTATTAGAATGTCCATGTGAATATGTAAATGACATTATTTCATTTTTTTACATATTATGATGCAGATCATGTTTTAAAGGATTTTGTTTTAGTTATACATTGCCTTAAATGTTTATGATTATTTATAAATGTTTCC
The DNA here is from genome assembly GCA_963277665.1 of Viscum album. Taxonomy (NCBI): domain Eukaryota; kingdom Viridiplantae; phylum Streptophyta; class Magnoliopsida; order Santalales; family Viscaceae; genus Viscum; species Viscum album. The sequence goes on from OY728138.1 coordinate 159,894,754, forward strand.
GCTATATTGTTATCCATACTGAGAATCTGAGCTCACCCATTTCAATGATTTATTTTTTCCAGGATGTAATTATTTTATGACTGAACTATACGGATTGTCTGAGGGGATATGAGTGTGGACTATGGAGACTATGCTGATGCAGTTTTCACTTTATCATGTAATCTAATACTTATGAATGTATCTAGTGTTTATAAGGCTACTAAACTATTCTGTCTTTCGAGACATGATGTTTTATGATCATGAAAATGTTATGTAATAATACACAGACTCTGGGTAATAGGGGTCATAGAATTACATTAGTTCCCACTCATATTACTACATTAATTCCATGTTGATTGACCAACATAATTAAAATAAGGCTTTAATCATCATGTATGATGTCCTCACTGCATGAAAATAAAATTGTTGATTTATTAGAAAACTAATCCAATCTTTAATCTCATTATAATGGGAAACATATTGATCATAAAAACCTATTTCATGGACCGATCCACAAAATATGGGAAATTCCACCTCCCCACCATACAAATAAAATAAATATAGGGGACTCCAAAGTGAGTCCTTCCAATAACATGTCTATATTAAGTAAAATTACCTCTCTTTACACATGATTTATATTTTTCAGGGATGCATGTTAAGAACTATAAGTTTCATGATTCCTACCATCATAGGACACATAGTGACACTAGGATCTCCCATCCCAGGTCCATCCAAGAAAATCAATGGGGAAACATTTCCCTCATTGTGTGTGTATTAGACATGCATGGAAAGATCCCATTTAGTACAAAGTTTGGAATGATTCCATACATTGCTTGATTCAAAGTGATTCCTAGATCTCCATTCTCATGTCTTGTCAGAATGATTAATAATACTAGGAAAAATCCCCCCTCCATTTATATAATTACAACCTACACTAGGATCTTGTTCTACATCTACATATATATGGATTCATGATTTGGTTGGGATTTGTAGTAGTGTCATTGCCAAACATCATAGTCCAGCCAACAAAAAAACTGCCTATATATTTCTTCTATATAGTTAAATAAACCCTTTCCAAACCTCTTTTCTCACACCAATCATGGCTCAAATGGGATTAAAATATTCGACATATTATTCCCATAATGGAAAAGGTATATCAATTCACATCGATGAACATATTTCCTGGGAAAGTTTTTATCTCTCCGATATTTCATTGGACATTAGAAAAGGTGAGTCTGTGTCATGAGGTAAATATTTCATAACTATGTATAATATTCCATAGTTCTCTCTTCATAATTCCCCCACAAGAAATTACTATAAACCAGAGGAAAATTGATCCCCATGATAGGTCAATTCTATCTTCATAAGCCCTAATAAAAATTTTCCATATATCATTACTCCTTATTTTAGAGCCCCATGAATCATGGGTAAATTTCCTTTACCCCTCACATTCAAATAATGTAGTAACATCTTTTCCTAATGATCATTTTATTACTCATTGGTTCCATGACATATTTTCCATGCTGTATAACCTAAAACTATAAGACCCCATGTTTTACTTACCACATGACGTAAAACTACATGGATGATGCCACAATTTCATTACTATAAACGTAATTATTTAAAATAACTACTTCTTTCTTGAATCATTTTATAAAATAATACATAGTTTTGAATAAAGAGCCAAATATTGGAATAGTTTCAACATAATAATGTTCCTCTTTTCCTATATATGGGTGAAACCATCATAGAGAACATTCACACATGAACTATGTGTTGCCTGATTCTCACTCTAATTATATATACAATCACACCCATATCCAATATCTTGGTCAGACTATAACCAAAAGGAGGGGGAAATGCATAACCCAATCTCCTATTTATGAGTAATATATGAATCAGGGGTCAAATAAATGTCTCACCCAGCGTGTGATCCCAAATTCAATGAAATAAAATTCTTGTTTCCCTCATAAGATTTCAACAACCTAGTTTGTAAACCTTATCATAATTAAAAATAACACAATTTTCATTTACTTGGGATTTGTAGTAATGCCTAGATCTTATGTTTTAGGCCCAACTATAATGGGGAAAAAATTTTGTTCCTATGTTTGTGTGAGACATGTGTAAATAATATGTTTCTACCCATTCTAGATAAATTTTGAACATTAACTGATCATTTAATGTTTAGTCACATTCTATACACAAACTAAACCCAATATCTATGGAAGTTTTAATATACAAAATACTTCTGATCTTTTGAGAATTTATGTTTTGTGTGATAAGGATAACTTTTTTTATTATACATTACACACCACAGTTGGTTTTGTATAAATCACCCATAAAAAAGAACTATCAACTAAAGGTAAATTGTTCCTTTAGAGAGACCACTTATATCTTCATATGCATCAATTTTGTTTTTCATACCATATCATTCCTCAGATTAAAAACCCCTATATTATATCTTATAACATTACCATTTCCTCCCTGAAGAAAATATCGGACTAGTGGATAGATAACAAGGAAAGGGGAAATTGTTTATCTATCGGTCAAAGGAAAGAGAACATAAACTATATCCCTAAAAAATTCTTTCTTTAACACATTAAACTTCATTATCTATGTTATAGTAACATGACATTAATCTGTAAAATGGCCCACCCCTCCAATTTATAAGATAAATTCATGTATTAGTGATTTCACATTCATGATTATTAATGATACATATTCTTTTGTAATATTCATACATTACTTCCTCGAAAATATACCCATCATGGTGTGGCAAAATATGAATATTCAAAAAATTTATGGCCATCAGAAATGGAGGGTCAATGTCTTAAGGGAACATCTGTTTATCTATGAATAATAATCCGTAGTTGGATATGCATATGTCACCCACAATAAATTCATGTCAAACAAAGGCATGTTTATTCCTATGAGAGCCATCTTCTATCTTTATACACCAATAAAATGGATTGATGGAAACATATTTTACTGTTACTCCACAAGAACATATCCCAATTCTAGATTTAGTTTTAGAAATCAAAAAATATGGGTACAAAATCCCCATTTATATGGTGGAAAAATGTTTTTATGTTCTTGTCCAATGAAATTAGATGTAGCCATCACACCTTAATTCAGGGTCAATGATATTAGATCAAAAAAACCATATAGTTGGTCCATTTTGTAAGAAATTTAATTTACAAAGAGGGAGAAAAAGTACTCACTATGTTGAATACACACAAAGGGAACCGTAAGTAAATTTCTATTACTAGATCACTATACCTATATTATTTATGTTTTAGGAAAAAAATTGATCCATAAAAAAAATACTAAAAAAACATGTTAGGTAAAAAACCTAAAAATGAAGGCCGAAGAAAAATCCAATTCATGAATACTAATCCCAAATCATAGTGGACTCATGAATAAATTATTTTAATAAAAAAATTAAACAAAAACTTTGTAGGTTTCACCATATTTCCAAGCCAACCGTCAAGACTATGCTCATAGGGTCCCTTGGCCTAAGAAAAAATTAGAGCATTAGGAGTTCATCAAATCTATTCAAATAAGACGAATTAAATTTTCATAACCACCTATTATTTTTCACGATCAGTTTTCATTATGATGGTGTCAAATTTTGGTCTAAAAATCCACATAGAACGTAAAGAAATATTATTTCAAGAATTTTGTAAAATGAATAAATCATCCTCAAGATGATTTTTGTTAAGGAAGATGGGAATATGTAAACAAGGGAGAGGGCCTAGCAAAAAAAGTGATAATTGGACTACCACTATTCTTGGAGTCTCGCTGCACTCTGTGGAGTTCGGCAACTCTATGAGTAATCCTACAATCTAAATCATTTATAGGATGGGATGGTACTATTGTTGCACGCGAATGATATCAAATCATTTTTCGGGCCATGCATTGATTCCCCTCCCCCCCGCAAATGACCATACCTCACAAATGATATTGTCATTTTTAGGGATGTATTGTATTTTACATCCCTATGAACAAAATATTTCATATGTCGGGTAGTCCTTATTGGGATCCTGAAAATAAAGGTCATGCAGCCCATTAATTATGACTGGACATCCCATTATTTTTTCTCTCTAGTCCATAATAAAAGACCCTTGATAACAACCAAAATGGGGGATATAGAAAAATAGATAAATTCCAGAACACATCTGGGAATTGGTATAAAGATGCGTGATCCATCATTTTCTATTCAAGAAACACACCATATAACATTGATGAATAAAATAATTTCATCTCAAGTTCCACCAACCCCAGACCCCATTACAGACACTATTTCAAAAAAGTATATGTTAATGTCCCCTTTATGGTAAATCATCCTAAAGAGATAAAATATACATAGAGGAATCCCTACCATATGTAGAAAACACTAATTAGAGGAACTCAATAACACATAGAAAAATGCTTCATGGGAGGAACCTAGCCCAATGTAGAAAAACAGTACATGGATGGAACCCCATCCATTAATATGAAGTGCTATATAGAACACACCCTCAGTTTCATAGTTTCATGAAACATTCAGGGAATTCTATCAAATATAAGCTTATTCCACATAGAAACGTGCATCCAAAGAGTTTATTATCTCTAAATACCATCAGTTCTCTATGTCTTACATTCGAGCACCAGTTTTCCCCTTCCACAAACATATCTAATATAATTTAGACAATTCCTATTCTAATTTAACTTGATATGTATGATCAGATAATTGGATAAAACATAATTACCAATCTTGTCTAAATACACATGGTAAGAGGAATCCTATTGGTAACCTCCCTCACAAGGGGGAAACTCAAAATGTCTTCAAATATACATTTACAAAGAAAAAAGGATCCAAACATTATAGTTTCTTATGTGGGCATCCACATTTTAGGTGGGAGATTATAGATCACACTTTCCATTCACATTGAGATGTAATTTTTTCCTCCTCTCATCCATAAGAACTAGAATAGAATCCTTGTTGTCGTAATCCCATAATATTTATTATACAAAGTGGAACTCATTACCTTCTCCACTAGACTAGGGTAAAATAATATGGGAAGATGGGTACTAAATCCATCTATCATTCCCTCTTCCCATGGGCCCATGCCATATAATAACCCTTCTATTTATTACACATTAACACAAGATTTATTCCATAACATTATGATTTATACAACCTAGAAGATTGAGTATTCTAGTGTCTTTTGGAATTAGGTAAATTACATGAAAATGAAAAATTGAAAATATATAAACCTAATCGAAATATTAATCAATGTTTTTATACTGAAATATACATTGGATAACATGGGAACATACATAGAAAATGGGTGATCTATAAATACCAGTAAGGGAATAAAATGGAATTAAATGAAGATAGTAATACATGTTAGAAAATAGTCATACCAATAGGGAATAAAAGGGTTGGGAATCTTAAAGACAAATAATAAGACATGATAACGTGATTAAGTAAAGGAAACATGGGAAATGTGGCAACAAAATAAAAGACTAAATCATAAACAATGTATATGGATAACATCCAAACCACAATGAAGGGAAATTTACAATAAAAGAATCGGGCCTACACCCTATCGCAACATAAAATCTCATTAGATTAAACATTACCCAATTCATTGGAGTGATATATAATTCTTATCCCAGCTACAACATTCACTTCAATTTCCTGATTATGTGTTCCAGATAGATCGTAAAAATTCATTAATTCTTCATTATAATTTATTCCACGATAAATAAGTGTTGTATGAATACATGTAAGTACCTAAAAAATAACTATATGATTATAATCTTGAACACTCTTGAAATAAACTAGGTATGGTGTTGTCTCAACAATTGTTTTGGCATGGAAAATTAATGAGATATTTCATCAACATAACAGTACAACTTATAGAAGGATAAAATTGATAAATTAGAGAGAAATTGTTATCCCTACATTTTGGATTAAATTTTACAGTAATTTGTACATGAAAAAAAGTCACAATAATAGGAAATTTAAATAAAGTATATAATATAATGAAAAAACATAAATAAAGATGAGAAGGAAGAGAACACTTACTTGAGTGTACAACACCATATTCTTGGGAGGAGCATCTTGAGAGATTTTGGGATACATGGGAGGACTATAGAGAGGATATCAATGATTAAGGAAGTTCTCCAAGTATTTTGAGTGAGGAAAAATGAGATATTGTTTTGTGATTATATAGGATATTAGTGGGAATTTCATTATTATTTCACAAACAATGGTTTGTGACAATATATTATAAAATACATCAAACCACCGAACTACCAATAGTTTTTCCCATTGGTTCTTCCAAATAGGGCTAGTTTTAAATATTTTATATATTCAATGAACGAACCAACTAAATTAATAGCCTTACTAATTTGGATGTGATTGATACTCTTAATTAAATGAATTTAAAACCATGAAATATATTAATGGTTTTGTAGAATTCATAAAGGATTTCTATTATTAATAAAAAAAATAAGTCACATTATTTTAAAGATAAATCATATATTTTTTCTCAGTAACCATTTATTTGTTTATTACATCATTTTTGGTCATTATTATGTAATAATAAAAATGATATATTTATATCATATTTAATTTTTTCCTAAAAATTAAACAGTGTTAGAAAATGTGAAAAAATAACTATTGGATAATATCAGTGCTATGATTCCAATAATAATATTAATTCTATAAAATTAATTTTATAAATATGTGTATTTTGTTGTTTAAAATAAGAATTCATATTTAATGAAATGTAATGGGTTTAATGACTATAATAGTTTTTGGACCCTTATATAAATTACATTTTCTATTAGAAAAATGTTTTCATAATTTATAGTTTATGAAAATTATTTTATAATAATATTTTATAAAAAGAGTATCTATTTTAAAAATCGATTAATTCATGAAAATAGATTCCATCACTGAATTTAAATTTTACCAAAAAATATTATTATTGTTTTATTGAATAAATAATGATATATAAACTTACAGAAATATAATGTGAATATATTAATTATTCTACAAACACAAATACTAACACTCTTATTAATAGGCTCTTGATACATATCTTATTAATACACCAGCAAACTCCCTAAGGGTAAGGTGTGGGATAGAGAGACTTTCATGTGGTGGATCAGCATACATGGTTGGGGTTTTGATCTCGATGAGCTTTAACATCTCCAAGAACATGGTTTTCCTCAGGCATAGGTTTTTAGATCACTTCTTGGGCTTAGTCAAAGTAAAATCATAGTGAATATTTCTCCACTATAATCTTCAATAAATGGGATTCATATGGGTATAATCCTACAATTTTAGGTAATCACTACCATTTATGATGTTAATTAGATTTTTTAAACCCCATATTTATACTAATCATTTTATCAACATTGAACGGCTACATTATGACTTGTTATGATGCATAACAGTCATTTAAATACAATAGGATATTATAAAATGAAATAAGATCATGTTTTTTCTTTAACGATATTACACAATAAAAATGTTAATTAAATCCAAAGGAGAATTTTATTTACAAAATTTAAGGTCTTTACACTATTCCCCCCATATGAAATTCCTCTCTATGATTTTTTTTCCTCAGAAAATTAGGTGAGGGAAATTATATTTTATTAGCTCCTCTGGTTCCCATATCACTTTTTTAAATGTGTGGTTTTACCACAACACCATAAATAGGTGAATTTTGTTTTGATGAAATTTGTATCTAAGATCTATAATTTTCACATGTTTAACTTCATAGAAAATATTATTTTCTAATGACACCACATATTAATTTAGTACATGTTATGGGTATGGTATGTACATCCTCAAAAGGGATTTATGGAATATATCATGATTTGGTGATATGTTGGGTGGTAATTCATGTTGAAAGGCCACCACTCATATATGATCAAGGATCTAAAAGAGACCAATGTATCAAAGAATAAGATTTCCCTTCTTCCCAAAACTCATTACCTTATTCCATTGAGATATGTTGAGGAATACCATGTTTCATACATCAAACTCGTGTTCCCTAAGATGACTATTATCATATATTTTTTTTTGACTCTAAGTAGTCTTGATGTGATAATGAATAATCGTAATTAAGTATAACATTTCATCAACCATTTCAGGACATAGTTGTCTTATTTACCAAACATCATGCCTAAATTAAGTAGTTATCCACCTATTCTTCTAATGGTAATCATGATTAACCTTTTTTATGCTTTATTAGAAACTATTATTATATGTGAATGAGACCATAGATATATGTTTATCTTATCCTCCCTTTAATTATAATGAGTATTTTCCAACTATGTCCTCAAATTTCGAGATAGTCCCTTCAGATTGTACAATAATTTGAGGGTGATAAGTAATGAGACGTTGAAATTAGTACATAAAGAATATTAGAGTCATGTCCAAATCATGGAGGTAAATAATTGATCTCAAATGGATATAATTAATAGTGGTGTTCCATATAGACTCACCACTTCATTAATGTAAATCCTTGAATGATGATCCGGTAAGAAGTACACTTGATATAAAAGGTAGTGAGTAGTATTTGTACAATGATACACCACAATCCATGTATCATTATTTATTCTTCATGTATTCAGAAAACTGGAGACAATATCCATAGTCATTATTTCCCATTTGTGTGTAGCTATTGGGAATGGTAGAATCATCCTTATATATCATTATTTATATTGTCCCATCAATAATTCTCTTCAAGATCTCAACACAACATTGAGCATCTAGGATGGATGGATAATGTCCAACTATGTGCATCACTAAAAAATCATTATTTAACTCCGAATGTGATGGAACACGTGGCTATGACCCAAATATCACAAATAATTATTTATTTAAATTGACCTATATGGATTTACCTTTTATAATACATTCTACATTCTTATGAATTCCCACAGTATCTCTTTGATCATATCTTATCTTATCAAGGATGTATGGTCAGTAAATAATTTTTTAAAAAATTGATGATTTTCCTCCTATTATGATTCCCATATTTATCATTTTCATATCTATGAATATGAGTTCCCCCTAAAATCACAACAAAGATAGAGCTATTATATCAAGTAAACTTTGAAAATATGCCAATTTATTCTCTTTCTAATGATGGTAATGAATTAATTAGACATATTTCTTGATCAAATATAACCATATTCATTGGCGCATATTCATCTATTTCTCTATGAATATATACTAGATAAATTTTTTATTTGTATATATTTTACACATCACCCCAAAATTTATAATTTAACAATATTTTTAATAGAATATCACTACAGTTAAATATAGATTATGTGTTGGTTAGATCTATTCATGAAAAGTTAACAGTATTTGATAATATGCTATGACTTTGAAATTTTACATTAACATGCTTCCCAAGGCCTTAATTGAATCCTTGATAAATATCATGAAATGTTCCCCACTTTTAGGTAGTGTGAGTACATGTGGAGTGATAACCCTTCCTTTTATACTGCTTGAATACCTATTCAAATTCATCATACCATGAAAAAATCACTCCCATCTGGGTTAGCTTGGATATATTGTTTCATAGTAAATGGTAATTTTGCAAAAATCATAGATAGTACCTATAAAATCCATGAAAACTACTGATATCTATCACATATGTTGTCCATGAACCTCCGTCAATATATTTTGTTTTTGACGGGTCTATAGATAACCCATTTCATGGGATGATATGCCCCATTAATGACATATCCCTTAAAAATAACATAAATATGGATTATTTCTTATAATGATTATCCTTTCTTAAGGAAATTTGTATAATGCATGGATTCTCATAATGGTCCTCCTTGAATCTAGAGTATATTACTATATAATCTATAAATACTACTAAAAAATTCTTAGTGATTATTTTAAGACTCTATCTATCATGTCCATGATGATTTATGTAGCATTAGCAAGTCTACAGAGAATTACGATGAACATATAGTTCATATACCTTGTAAAAAAGTAGTCTTTGAGATATCCACCTTCTTCACCAAAACATGGTAATATCTTGACCACATATCCACCATATAAAAGTAGTGTTCTCCACATGGTTCCTAAAACATTAATCAATCCATGTTAGAGAATACATATTATTATTATATTCTTGTTTATTTCACAATAATCAATGAAAAGGCCCATTTAACCATTATTCTTCTACATTAAGAGGACTGGTGCACTCCATGGTGATGACCTTGTATATATGACCCCTTTATCTAGATTCTAAAGTATTTGTTTCTTCATCTCCCCAAGATCCACAAAATCCATTCTATGTGGATTTTAGAATAATGGAAATTTTCTAGGTATAATATCGATTGAAAATTACACCTTTTAAATATGAGAAAGACCAGATAATTCATTAGGAAACACATAAGTGTATTTCCCCACAATGGGCATGTATTCAATGATGATTATTTCCATGAATTTTATAACATGATCAATATATTATTGCTTATAGGTGAATAATATCCATACTTTATATTTTGGTTGTAAATAAATTTCATTCATATCCTTGTATTTTTTTAGAATTATAGGATGATTTGTGATACAAAGAGTAATTTCATTCTTGAGGAAATTTATATTGGATATTTTTTGGGAAAACTAATTCATACCCAAAATTACAAAAAAAATACACCAAAAGGGGTATTAAAATTATCTCTTTCATGTTCATCCCATAACTTCTAACATAAGGGGACTTATATACTTGTGATGCAATAATTGACCGATTTTTAATTTTCACTAATAGTTATACTTCAATGATTTTTAGTGGGGTTTAAAGAGTTATACAAAAAAATAGAGATATAAAGGAATGTGTAGAAAAAATATCCAAACACATGTTTTCAATTATTTAATGAATAACTGGAGTACCTTTGAACACATAATTATCATTATCCACCTCAGCAGAAATTTTGGAAAAAGATTTCCCTTATCGAGTTGGAGGTTTTCAGTTATCTATGAAAACCCTTAGAATACTGTAATGGATTTGAATGTTCCCTGGACCTCTATAGGTGAATCAATGACCAATGAAATGAGGGTTGACCGGATAATTCATCTCATCCATTGTATTGGTGGGTTTCACCTATTGGAAATCACTAGCTAGGTTCCCTTTCCACATACATGTAAATAATTTCTTTGTCCCCTTTGTGAAATTTATGGGGTTCTTCATTCCATTTCTTTGACAAGTGGGACGTTCATATTTCAGAGAAATTTTATATCTCCCCATAATACCACAAGAAATAAACTATTATTTCCAGTTCTTGTCCCCGTGATACAATTGATATTTTTAATCTCTATTTCAACTTTGAGGGAACCTCATAAAATCTCCTCGTAGTTGTCAAATTCTTACATCCAGAGGGCTTATCATAGACTGGGGTTTCACCAAAAAAATAAGTTACTGACCTTATATTAATGGGAAATGACAACACTGGAGGTGTATAGTGAAAATTTTATGATGTTTTCCTCATACACCCAAGTAGATTCATCATATTTTTTTATTAGGGAAATGATATCAATTATAATTTTATGTTGGAGGCGTGAGTAAAATATTTATCAAAAAACATATTATATTACTCCTCCCACCTCATCACATCAATCTCTTCATTAAGATTCATATTACTGATCAATGTCTACCACTAAACATCTTCTCTATCAATATGTCAAACATCCAGTACAACCTTATATTCCCCAGATAATTTAAGGATTGAGAAGATCAACCCAATGAAGTTGATCCTTTTTTCAAAGATTAATGGATTATATAATCCATTTAAATTCATTGGCATTTTCACATAATGATCTTAATTAAAAAATTGTATATCTTAATAGGATTTTAGAACTAATCTTGATATACGTTTCTATTTATATCCTTATTTAACAGAGAGAGTAACTTCACAATGTTTTTCATTCCCACACGCACCGGGTTGGGCAGCCCATTTGGGTCAATTGTCAAATTTCTAGTCGTATTGATTTTTTACCAGTTTCATCCTATTTCGAACCATTTTCTAAAATAGTGGAAAAATTAGGGATGAGTATTTTTAATCTATTAATCACATAAACTAGAATTCAAATACATTAATGATATAACTTATAAATTGTATGTATTTCTTTAACTTATGAATTTATATGTTTTAATCTATGTTCTCCATGAACTATATCTTAACATATATTCCTATTGAAATTTTTTCCCCTTAATAATGTTTCATTATTCCTATTTGAACTTATCCTAGAATATCCCCATTAGTTTCAATCTAGGAGTGAATCATGTCCCATTTTCATGCACTAGTTCCCGATCGATTTTATATTGACACAATGTTTTCAGATTTTACCCCTAAAGACATCTATTCTAGGGACACATCCATTTGCAATATCTAGACAGTGATGTATTTTTTATAAAACCTTTAATCAATAATTACCAAAATTTATGTATGTTTTCTTATATATAGTATTATCCCTAATTAGTTTGCATGATATTTTCACTCAAATTCTCAAAAACAACCAAACCAACCCTTGATACAAAATATATAAAACATTTTCATTATTAATCCTTAATACATGATTTATTACATAACACTACATGTAATAAAATACTGATTAATTATATGTATAATGTCTTAGGGAATTTGGTTAATTACATGATAACATAAAACATGAAATACATCTTCTTTATTGGAAACATCCTTAACATGCTTGTACTCAAAATTACAGGTGATAACCTGTTGACATACATAAGAAAGTGGTGATATATGTAACCCACTAAGGGAATGTACATGGAATAAAATGAATATATTATTTAATTTTAATAAATAGGAATATAAATGGGGCATAAAATGGGTGATAATCATAAATAAGAAAAATAATTCATGATATAGCATGATGATTAAATGGTTATATGAGAAATGTGAAAACAACTTAAAACATTACATCATAAACCTATGTAATGGATAATATGGTAGATATCATGAATGGAAATTTCACATAATAGAATCATGTTTACCCACTATCCCATCATGACTTCTTATGAGACTACACATTACCCTATGCATGGGAGCGCAATATAATTTTTTGTGCACCCATCATATTCATTCAATTCCCATTCTTATATGTTCCATATAGATCATAAAAAAGGGGATTCATTAATCCTTATATTTTATTCCAAAAAAATGATTGTGGAATAAAAAAATATAAGTCACAAAAAGGTAGTATAAGATCATAAAAGTGATCATCCCATAGAGAAATTAGTATGGTATTCAATAAACATTTTTTGGCATGGAAAGTGTTGGTGAAATTTTAGTAGCATTAAAAAAACATAAAGATTAGTAAAATGGATTTATGATAGGGATATGGTAATATCATCATATAGTAATCAAATAAATAGTAATAGTGACATTTAAAAACAAGTCCCAATAATAGGAATTGGAAATATAAGGCATACGATAATGAAGAAACCTGAATATAGATAAGAAGGAAAAGAACCCATATTTCTGTGTGTGACTCCAAATTTTTGGGAGGAGATTTAAGGGAGCTTGGATCACCATGGGAGGTCTATAGAGAGTTTATTGAATAGTATGGACAAGATAAATGGATAATTATTGAATATAAATTTGATCATTGGTGGGTTTATATAAGAAATGGGTGAGGATTTCATTACTATTTCCCAAACATTAGTTTTGGATATCATATAATAAAAAAATATAAAAACAATACTCCCCATGGGGTTTCTCATTAATTATTCCAAGGAGTGGTGGTTTTCATTATTTTATAAGGATATGGTCCCAAAATAATAAAATTATACCCTTACTGATTTGGATGTGAGTCATATTATTAAAGAAATCAGTTTTAAACGTTGAAATATATTAAAGATTTTGGAGGATTCATACATAATTTATAAAATTAATTAAATAAACACAAAACCATATAATATTAAACAGAAAAAATATATTTGTTGTTGGATAACCTTTACATTATTTTTTACATCAATTTTGGTCCATTATGATGTCGTAATAAAGACTATATATTTATACCATATTTAATTAATACCAGAAAATTTGGCTATCTTTGAAAATTATGACAAATTCACTATTACAAAATTAGAACATTATTTTTCCAAAAAAATATTCATCTTATAGAAATAATTTTATAATTACTTTTATTTTCACATTTAAATTATTAATTGGGGTTTATTGATAATTTTTAGGTTTTTTGACATTAATAGTTTTCAAACCCTCGTAAAAATTTAATTTTACATCGTGAAAATTATATGATAATTTATATTTGATAAAAATTATTTGATAATAATATTTTATTCAAATAATATTCATTTACAAATTCCATCAAATCAAAAAAATACATCCTTAATTGAATTTGAACATCATGCAAAATTACTAATTTTTTTATTGTATCATTACAATCATCTTTTATAAAAAAATAATAGGATGAAAACATATAAATTATTCTATAGAAAATAATTTATATAATAATATTTAAAGGTACATGGTAAATCTCCCTTTAACACACCAGAAAACACTTTTAGCGTATGGTGCATGACAGTTGGACTTTCCTGGGGTGGTTTGGAATAAATGATTTAGGCAATGACATCAATGATCTTGAAGTTATCCCAAAAATGGGTATTTTCATTCATAAGTTGTTGGATCCCGTCATGTAATTAATCAAGGGAAAATATTAGCAACAATATATCTCACTTATGTTTTGAAAAATGGTTTTTATGGGTTATGATCATAGTGGTTGAAGAAATCACTTCCTTTGTCTGTGTAAATTAAATTAGTTAAAACTATGTATTTATACTAATCATGTGATAACAATTAAATGGGTATATTATCAATGATAATGTTTAATAATTGTCATATAAATATGGTAGGATATAATAAAAAAGTAAACTGAATTTTTTTCTATAACCATTTACATAACTATACATTTTATAAAACCAAAATTGGAATTTTATTTTTAATTGTTAGTGTTATTATAGGCCTCATCAACCTATGTACAAAGCAGATCATGTGATCATTAGATATAATACTTCATCTTGCTTCTTATATCAATCAGGAATATCACACCCATGACTTATTTTAACGGTATTTTTTCATTTAATTTACATCCTTGCTTTGTTTTGGGGGATTACCTAGGCTTTAGGGAGGAATAGCTGAGTATTAATGAATTGGGCCAAACTGTGAGCCCAATTTCAGAATAAAAAATAAATTGTGTATCTTCTATAACTTTTACATTTTTAAACATTTTTCATCCATTAAAATTCCTACCTGACCTACCCTAACCTATTTAAACCACCAAGGTAATTTGGAGCTTTTAGAAATACATAACCAGGGTTTATTTGGGTTTTTATCTAAGGGGTTGGGCCTGCCCGAAAGCCCAATTCTTGTTTTAAAAATAAATTTTGATAATGTTATATCATATTCAATTGTTGGGATTTTTCGGTGATTCTAAGTGGAGCCCAACCCCACTTAACCCAGAGGCGCGACCATTGCCTATCCCTTCTCTTTGGAGCTATGGTTTATCATGATTTGGTGCCGAACATCATAGGCTTCCTCAAATCGTCCAGATTTTAAGAGGTAAGTTCATTCCCTCATATGTCTCTCAATTTTTACTCTTTTCCCCCATTCAAATTACTAAATGATCTCCATATCCTTGCTAGAACCTCACTTAATTGTTTGAGTATTTTTAAAATCAGATACTGGTATTTTTGGGGGTGATTTCTACAAGATATTTTAAGTAAGTTGTTCTCCTTCTTTCTTCTTTCAATTTGTTTGGGGTTAGATCCAATTTACTAAGGGTTTATTCCGTTATCATTGAGGTTCTTAATTCATAGGGATTAGGGTTTAAAAATTAGGTTTTTATCTTGTGTTTAATTGTATGAAATTCTTGTTTTAGGTCTGGTTTACCTTCCTTGAGGTGCGGCGGTGGTGCGTTTGAGTTTTCGCACAAAGGGTTCAAGGGTTTCCATGGTTTTGGTAGGTGATTCCATTTTGTGTGAAATTTTTGTGAATTATATTGCTGTGTTAATTGTACCTTAATGTTTATTTCCCTTGAATGTTTCTGTAAAAATTGGTTTTAGTTGCATTTATAATGAAAATGAATTTTAAGTTCCATTTTTTGGTGAAATTGGGGTGTTTTTCATTCAAATATTTCATTGGTTCATTTTGGGATGACCTATAATTACTTATATGATTTTATTGAACTATAGTATGACTAAAAATTATGTTTTTAATGTTTATTCTTTTTTTGTGGTGTGAACGTTTTCTTAAATGGTGTTTGGGAAGAAAATGGGCTTTAAGTGCAATGATTGTGTGAAAATGGTGGTTTTTAAAAGATATAACTTCTTGGTTCACATTGTGCTTCCTCATAACTGAATTGTTGGTTTCATTAAAGGGTATTGAACTTAATTTTTTTAATGAATTACAAGTGTTCACATAGTGTGCAAAGTGGATATCTTAAAGAGCTTTGGGTGAAAAACAATGTGATGTTTTGAGAGGTTGTTTTATTGAAAATATATTTATTTTATTGTGTGTTTTAAATGGTATAAATTAAATGTATCTACTGTACTATTTGTTTGTGACCATTAGTGACATTTTATACACAAATGGATGTGTTTTGTTTGCTGAAATTGTTTGATCACAAAAGGGGAAGCCCGAGTACCTAGGTGGGGCAGATTTGTACAAGTACGACTAGTGGACCAGATCTGTTTTGTCCCTGTTTCACTTAGCATTTGGATAAAGACAACTCTAAATAAACTATGTGGATGATTATTGGGGACCAATAGGTTCTGGGTATGTTACCTACTAGTGGCTCGTGCACGAGAACAGATTTTTCTATGGCCACTCTACACTGAGGTACGAGGTACATAGGGCCCGAGACAACCTAGTGCTTAGGGGTGTTCCCGATTTTGATGCTCATTGGATTTGTGGTATTTACCCTTGTTGTGGGGTGTTTTGTTAGTACTTTATAGTATCTCACATGTAAATTTAATGTGTTAACATACTGGAATTCATGGATTGAAAACTGTTTTCATTTGAATGTTTCATTTCTTTGAATTTTAACACTATTTCACCTTCTGTATTAAAATTGCTTGTTTTGTTCACATTGTATTGCATGCTCTTTGGAATCATCTGGTTGTATCCTATTGGGTTTAGGATCACACCCTACTTACACCCCTTGGGTGTAAGTAGACCTGTTTATGCTTGAGTCAGGTAAATGGAAGGCTAAGGGTGATAGCGGTTCAGGGTGTTAGTCCCCATCGTTGGGGCGGAGTTTCGGAGAAGGCTTGCGGGTGATGACCCCCTTGTCATGTGGAGTCCATTGGGATGCCTTTATGTTGTCATTATTTGTTTTTAGACAACTTTTAGTGTCTTTAAAAATATGTATTCAGTTCTGGTTTTTGTTTAAACATAGTTTGGTTTACATTTTTCAGATTCAGTTTATTGATTGTTTTTAATGTTTTATGCCTTCATACTCGTGTAAATCATTCCCAACCCTAAATTAATGATACCCGGGCACTTGTTCCAGACCGTGGGGATAGGGAACACCCTTTGGGTCATGTCACAAGCTGGGTTTGGTGCTAGTTTTGGTAGCGACCGGATTCGATTCGTGACAAAATGGTATCAGAGGGAGGTTCGCTCCTTGGGTCATGTTATTTGGGGAAGTGTCAGCATAGTCTAGAGCTTGGATTTTTGGGACTTGAAATTTCAGTCATGGGTAGTGTGCCTGGCCATCACACCTCATGACGGGATTCAAGTCACCATGGGTAGTATGGATTTATCTGGGTCCTTTGGTTTTCTTGGTTTAATGATGACTAAGGGAAATGAAAAGAGAGTTGGGTGAATAATCTCAGTGAGCTCGCAGGGCCTGGAAAGCCATGTGGAGCCATGGATATTTCCCTAGAATACTCTTTGTGATGGAGAAGTGATTGGAATATGGCTTCCAAACATAAGTCTATGTCACCCACCGAAATTAGTTTCCTCTCACATTGTCTTGTGTCTCTTTGTTTTGGAATCTTGGAAACTTGGTTTTTTTAAGCAAAAAAATGACTTCACTTTAAGGAGTATGAATTTTTGTGAAGTTATTTTCTAGTAAATTGAAACTGGTTTTATGTTTTTTTAATGCCTATAAATGAAATTTCAGAATTATTTCAAATGGGTAAATTATGTTTTTACACCTCTTTTGAAAGAATGAACTATGTTAATTGTGGTTTTGAAAATATGATTCTAATGGAATTTTTTTTAATCCGTGGAAAAGTGTTTTGGATTGAATTAAGTGTTCTAGAATTTTTGTGTGGGGTTTGAAGATGGATTTTTGGTTTGGTGACTACTGAAAAAAAAAATTATGAATGTTTAGAACCTTTTCTTGAAATTAGAAGAGTTGAGTTCTTAATTAAATAGAGATATGTGAAATAGTGTTTTTCATGAAATTATATTTTTTTTTGAAATGGGTTGAAAAGTTTTGAATTGATTGTGAAAGGAATGAATATGTTCTTTTATTGAATTATGGATTCTTTTCTAAATTTTTTTGTGAGATGAAAAATTGGGTTTTGATATTATGGTTACTGTTTGTGAGAAAGGGAAAGTGTGGTTAAATGTTTTTATTTTAAAAAGAGGAAAGGTTTGATTTTTGATAATTGGTGCTCTCAAGGGTGACCACATGCATAGGTCTATTTGGGAATATGGATGGATATGAGGTGGGTTCCAATTGTGGCATGTAAAAATACATGTGTGAGGCTCATGAGAAACCATTGGTAAATGCGCAACCGACCAACACTGTTTTTTTTAAATAATTTTTTTGATGGAAAGTGTTGTGTTTTGATAATGTATGGTTGGGAGGAATGGATTATGTGTTTTCGGGATTATTATTATGGGATTTTTCGAGTTCAATAACCCCTCTTGTTTGAACGATGTTTTGGTTTGGTGTTTCATTGATAAGTTGGAATGAAGTGTTGGTCAGTGGTCTCTTTTGAGGAAAAGATTGGGAGGTCAATGTGGTGGCTCCCATCATGTGTTCGGTTTAGGTTTGTGGTCCTTTGTGACCAAATGACCAAATTGGTTGGGTCCTTGGCTTTTCTTGTAGGCTAGGGTACTCCCCCATAATGTTTTAATGTATGATTCATGATTGGCCTATGGTGATTCACTGTTGGATGATCCTCCTGTTGATCAACATAAGGACTTTATTCTTGAGGTTTGGAGATTGTGTTTACCACTCTTATTTTTCAATTATGTGGATCCCCCTATAGTGGGAGAGTGTTTGTGGGAGGTTTATATAGACCTCAGTTTCTTATGTTTCTTAAGTTTACTAAGGTCAATGATTTTCAGGGTTGTCAGTGTAGAATGATGTCATAAAGGGCCTCTAGGTCTTTCGTCAGTCTCACTGAAGCAAGAGTTCATGTTAGGCCACCAGTGTGCAAGATTTGGCCAAGAGGGCCTATTATGAACACTTTCTGGAATCATGTGTTGTTTGGTACTCAGTACAAGGTCCCTCTCCTTGTGTTTTATTTTATGCACAATGGTTATGTTCGGTTATTCCTTGCGATGTCATGTGTTCATTTGACTATAAGGGTGGAGATTGTGCAATCTTATGAGAGTCACTATTTTTTGTTGGATGTGTGTATCCCTATAAGAAATTATAAATCATATATTCTAGAGGAATGTGTTTCTATATGTCCTTTCATTCTGCTGTTTAGCATCCAAAGAAAAAATGGGGCGATGTGTGTGTATCCTCTAAGTTATTATTTTGGTAAAATGATGGGTTGTGGAAAAGCGGGTTTGAAGTGTGTCATGTCTAAATGAGACCATTTGAGATTAGTGTATAATTTTTTTTGGCACTGGAAGAAGATGTTTAGTTTAGGGGTTTCCACATCCTAACTGCGAGGCCGAACATGCTTCAATCCATTGAGCTCCAGCCATTGGCCCTAGAGAGAAGCTGGCGTGTAGTTAGGGGAAATCCTAGTGTCGTTCAAACTTTTGGTCAAGGTCATATCCTCAATATGAAAGATAGGAATAGTTTAAACCTCTAGTGTCATCATCTTGTTCCAATTTCTCACATTTGGTGGAAAGAGGTTTGAGTACCTTGTTCCCATGCCGTACCCTGAGATGATTTTTTCCCCTCTAGGTTCCCTTGTGTATTTGGAGAAAAGTTTAAAATTTGTGTTAGGCGGGTTGAACTGCATAGTTTGTGCATGTTTAGTAGTAACTGTGTGCCAACCCAAGGGACCATGAGATAAGAGATAGTAACTACCGCATGGTCTCCGCATGTCTATGATCCTTGGCCAAGGAAACAGTGTGAAGTTTCCTCTTTGGACAGAATGATCCGCACAGTTAACTCACGGTTTCCCAAACCGTGTGAACCAATGGTGCGGCCATGCCAGCTACTTAAAATTCTATTGTTTTTTTGTTGTTATCCAATACTAGTTAGTTTGTATGGTAGGGTTTTGTTTGGGGTATACCCACAATGGGTCTCATGTAAGATTCATTGGATGACTTCTGATATTAATCTACCCCTAATGCTGGGAAGTCCGTTCGAGGCCCCCTGTTAGTGTCTTGATTTTTTCTTAAGGAAAGTTGTGTTCATTATTATGGTGGGGAGACCCATCATGGGTATCATGTATGTTCTCCTAGAAAAGTAATAGTGTTAGTTTAACACTTATGATGGGGAGATCATCCGTTCCTTCCCCCAATTTTTATCCTTATTATATCTTAGAAATTGAGTTGTTCCTAGTGGTGGGATGTCCAGATTGGGTCACCCCATACTAGTGACCCAGTTTTCTCCTTGATGTATTCTAGGTAGGAGGTAGTATCGTTCAAGTCTATCTATCCACAAATTTGTTACTTGGGTAAATTTGTGGTTGGATAACATCCAATGGTTTTGTTTACGTAATGTTGTGGTAGCGTTATTTGAGTTCATTGTTCGTTTCAAGTGGATTGCTTGAGCGTCATCTTGTAGTGCTTGAGGTTTTTTGTTTTGGGATGTGTTTGGAATGTTTTTCATAATTTTAATTAAGTGGGGTAATTTTTGGTTGGTGAGAGTATTATATTCTTTTGTTTGATCAACTGGAGATGTTCGTCCTTTTTGAAGTGGGTGAAAACGTGGCAAGGAAGTCTGTCTTTGTGTAACGTTTGGGCTTTGCTTTTGCATCTGGTATTGTTGTAGCATTCCGGGGGCAGAATTCTTTATGGTGGGGAGAATTGTAACACTGATGACTTATTTTAAATGTATTTTATTCATTTAATTTACATCCTTGCTTTGTTTTGGGGGTTTACCTAGGTTTTAGGGAGGAATAGATGAGTATTCATGAATTGGGCCAAACCGTGAGCCCAATTTCAGATTAAAAAATAAATTTTGTATCTTCTATAAATTTTTAATTTTTCAACATTTTTTAGCCATTAAAATTCCTACATGACCTCCCCTAACCTATTAACACCACAAAGGTAATTTGGAGCTTTTAGAAATCCATAACCAGAGTTTATTTGGATTTTTATCTAAGGGTTTGGCCCTCCCCGAAAGCCCAATTCCTATTTTAAAAATAAATTTTGATTATGTTATATCTTATTCAATTTTTGGGATTTGTCGGTGATTCAATGTGGAGCCCAACCCCACTGAACCCAGACGTGCGACCATTCCCTCTCCCCCCTCTTTGGAGCTCTGGTTTATCGCGATTTGGTGCCGAACTTCATAGGCTTCCTCAAATCGTCTAGATTTGAAGAGGTAAGTTCATTCCATCATATCTCACACAATATTTACTCTTTTCCCCCATTAAAATTCCTAAATGATCTCCATATCCTTCTTAGAACATCCCTTAAAGGTTTGAGTATTTTTAAAATTATATACTGGTATTTTTGGGGGATATTTCTACAAGATATTTTATGTATGTTGTTCTCCTTCATTCTTCTTTCAATTTTTTTAGTGTGACATCCAATTTACTTGAGGTTCCTAATGTTCGGGGATTAGGGTTTAAAAATTAGGGTTTTATATTGTGTTTCATGGACTAAAATTCTGGTTTTAGGTCTGGTTTACCTTCCTTGAGGTGCGGCGGTGGTGCGTTTGAGTTTTCGTACAAAGGGTTCATGGGTTTCCTTGGTTTTGGTAGGTGATTCCATTTTTTGTGCAACTTTTGTGAATTATCATTCTGTGTTCATGGTACATTAATGTTTATTTCCCTTGAATGTTTCTGTAAAAATTGGGTTTACTTACATTTATAATGAAAAAGAATTTTATGTTCCAATTTTTGGTGAAATTGGGGTTTTTTCTTTCAAATCTTTCATTGGTTCATTTTGGGCTGACCTATAATTACTTAGATGATTTTATTGAACTTTAGTATGACTAAAAATAATGTTTATAATGTTTATTCTTTTATGTTGTTTCTGTGAAATTTTTCTTAAATTGTGTTTGGGAAGCAAATGGGCTTTAAGTGCCATGTTTGTGTGAAAATGGCGGTTTTTAAAAGATATAACTTCTTGGTTCACATTGGGCTGCCTCATAACTGAATTGTTGGTTTCATTAAAGGATATTGAACTGAAATTTTGTTTTAATGACTTACAAGTGTTCACATAGTGTGCAATGTGGATACCTTAAAGAGCTTTGGGTGAAAAACAATGTGATGTTTTGAGAGGTTGTTTTATTGAAAATAAAATTATTTTATAGTGTGTTTTAAATGGTATAAAATGTGTGTAGATAATGTACTATTTGTTTGAGGCCATTAGTGACATTTTAAATGAAAAAATATGTGTGTTGTTTTATGAAATGTTTTGAGCACAAAAGGGGAAGCCTAGGTACCTAGGTGGGGCAGATTTGTACTAGTACGACTAGTGGACCAGATGGGTTTTGTCCCTGTTTCACATAGCATTTGGATAACGACAACTCTATCTAAACTATGTGGATGATTATTAGGGGCCAATAGGTTATGGGTATGTTCTCTACTATTGGATCATTCACGAGAATGGATTTTTCTATGGTTACTCTACACTGAGGTATGAGGTACATAGGGCCCTAGACAACCTAGTGCTAAGGGGTGTTCCCGATTTTGATGCTCATTGGATTTGTGGTATTTACCTTTGCTGTGGGGTGTTTTGGAATTACATTATAGTATCTCACATGTCTATTTAATGTGTTAACATACTGGAATTCTAGGATTGAAAACTGTTTTCATTTGAAAGTTTCATTTCTTTGAATTTTAACATTGTTTCACCTTGTGTATTAAAATTGCTTGTTTTGTTCACATTGTATTGCATGCTCATTGGAATCATCTAGTGGTATCCTATTGGGATTAGGCTCAAACTCTACTTACAACCCTTGGGTGTAAGTAGAACTGCTTATTCTTGACTTAGGTAAAGGGAAGGCTAAGGTTGATTGCGGTTCAGGGTGTTAGTCCCCATCGTTAGGGCATAGTTGTGGAGAAGGCTTGTGGGTGATGACCCCCTTGTCGTGTGGAGTCCATGGGGATGTCTTTATGTTGTCATTATTTTTTTAGACCACTTTTAGTGTATTTAAAAATATGTATTCATTTCTGGTTTTTGTTTAAGCATTGTTTGGTTTACATTTTTCAGATTTAGTTTATTGATTTTTTTAATGTTTTATGCCTTCATACTCGAGTAAATCATTCCCAAACCTAAATTAATGATTCCTGGCCACTTGTGCCAGCCCGTGGGGATAGGGAACGCCCTTAGGGTCATGTCACAAGTTGGGTTTGGTCCCAGTTTTGTCGGCGACCAGATTCGGTTCGTGACAAGGACTCTCATGGGGATAGATGATAGTGGATATCATGAAATCTGCATGATCCCAAACTAAATAGGCCTTCTAAACGTTGTAAGCACTGAAACCACACCTCAAACATCCAAGGACCATATTCCCAATGAAGAATCACCAGATGGGCCTCTTATATGTTATAAGGACCAACCATATCACAAAAATATAAATGAATTCATATTTAGTTTAATCCTCATCCCATGCCTAACTACATAATATTTGATTCTTAACTAACTGGGATATGTATGAAGCCACCATGATTTCCAAACCCAACACTTGAATTCATCATAATGTTCTTTGGGCTATATTTGTAATTTGGTCACATACATCCAAAGGATTAAATTCATTATATGTCACATTCATCACTATCCTTGTAGAGTCATATCCCCATTAACAATATAAAAAAACCTGGGATACTATGTCTCTTCCAAGTTCCCTGGCTACCATTGCATATGTCCCACACCAAACATTGTCGATGAACATTCTTCCTAGATTTCCTTTCCTAATGATGTTAAATTTCATCATTTGGTCCTCAAAATATGACCTTAAGATGTTATGATTCCAATTATGTGGAATTGAAATATGATAGTTTTTATTTCATTCATATGGATATGATGGATGCCCATTTTATGGGCCTGATCCTGCTATCAAAATTACTCTCATCTCCGAGAATGAAGATAAGCTCTGGAGCACCCCGCTTTGTGGCATAAAACCTACATCATTATGAGAAACAATATATGGATATATGATTCTTTTAGAAAATTTCACTATTTATTAAAATGATGGATATATATGTATCCCTAAACTAATAAAGAACCATAAATATATATTGATGATTCTGAAACAAAGTCTGATAATAACTAATTGTTAATTAACCCTGATCCATGTCATAGTTTGGAATTAATAATGGATTCATGAACATGTCGTAAATATATAATAGATTCTTAAATTTGGAAATCGATACCCTAAAGGGTGTGATGAGACCAACCTCCCCTCAGATTGACCTATGTGAGTCCCTACGCATTATTGGGGCTATTTCTCAACAACCACCTAACATTACACAATAATTTCACAAAAAATATCGAAATAGGGAACCATTGGGTACTTTTGGCTCAATAAAAAACTAGTTTGAATACATTCATGAATAGTATACTTAAGTTGAAAGATTTTGAAATATTCAAACCCCAAACAATCAGTCATACCAGTGATATTGATATCATATTCGGAAACATAATGGTAAACATAAAGTGAAATCATTTCTGTGTGACCTATTCTTGACATGTTAAAAATGATATACTACCCAACTCTCATTCAACCACATTGTTCCTACTAAATAGGAAACTATTAATTATTGTAAGATATATATATATATATATATTTTTGTGACACATTGTAAATTTTTAAACATTTTTTATGAAAATTATGTGTATTCTATAATAGAAATTAAAAATATTATGAATATTGATTTTAGTTTAAAATATTATATTCCATATTTCTGAAAAAGTGACATTATTATATATAGCGATTCTTAATAAATTTATTTTTCCAAAAATAATTTTTATCACATTAATAAATAGGTACAATAAAATGAATTTTATATTTTTAAATAGCAGTACCATGAAAAAATCATATGAAGATACTCACACATGTGATAAATTCATAAAAAGCATGATCCACTAGATTATGCATCTAGTTCAAAAAGGATACATAGAGGTTGATGTTGGATATCATGGATCCCCACTAATTGATCCCCAAAATAAGGGGATTAATTCCATAATAATGGGATTAATATAATTGGAAATTTTATATGAGGAAAAAAGGGTTCAGGTACAAATAATGGGATTCAAAATACCTCATATTTTCTTGGGGGTATTAATTTGAAGAATAAAAAACTCAATGTAGAGCCTTTTGGAAGAAAGTGCATAAAAGGATATCACAGGGGAACTATGAAGCAATTTTAGGGACCACCTCATGAACTACCAAGTCAATATCACTTCTGAGCTCAACATTTAGGTCCAAGATATTCATCCTAGTAATCATAGGAGGGATAAGTCATAGTTGAGGACACCATTCCCTAGCCATGTTCTCCCCAATATAGAAACTATGTCATGGAATACCTCTACACCTTAGGGTTATCAATTTTTTAGAATCGACCATAAATATCCAAAGTCCCTTCATGCAACCTCCCTCTCCTCAACATCATATCCACACAACTACAACCATCAGGCCTACATTATAACCATTCTCCATGGTGGAACAATACTCAAATTGGTAGAATCCAATAAATCCCTTAATCAAATAAAATATTTTATAACAAGAATAGAAAAACCATATCAACTTATAAAATAGTGTATCCTAGATCTCCACATAGTATTTTACACTTCAATTGATATTCTAAAATAGAACAACTACTTCCTCTGAGAACAAATCATCCTGACTAAGGTTCAAAAAACAAGATTCCATAAAAAAATGAGGTCAAATAGTTTCAAAAAAAATATATAGAGAAATATATAGATATTTATGGTATCATACAGTCCATATTATGTAAATATAGTAAATATTATAATTAGTCATAAAAAATTAATTACTTATATACAAACTCATTACACTGGAAAAATCCAAAAGTGAAAAATAAGATAACACAAGATGTAAAATGATATACATGTTAAAAGATATATATAATTGATTATTAGATTTATTTCGTGACAAACCATACCCCTTATCTAATATATTCCATTTTCTAGTCTACATAACATGTTAAACATGGGATCACCATATATTCATATGAAATATGAACCGGAAAGACTTTGTCACCTCATATAAAAGGGGATTTACAAACACCCAAGAAGAAAACACTAAATATGGATCTCCTCCTTAAAATATAAATATTTTAAATCCAAAATAACCACTTTCAAAATATTTTAGCATCAGGTCACAAGAATATTGAATAATCCCTGCATTTTCATGGATTTCTCTAAGGAAAAACCCATGTTTGAAAAATTGGTAGCAATTTCTCCCCAATATTATTTTTTTATATCATTTAATTTAAATTAAATATTTATTATTATTATATGATCAATGGAATATTTATATTATAATTAATGTTTTTATTTTTAGGTAATAATCAATAAACATATTTCCCTATTTCCATTAATAAATATTAAAATTTCATTCCCATGTTTGTAGAGACTATGACCACCATGAAGTAACATATTTCATTTTTCTACTAATTTTTCAATTACTTATTCAAATATAATAAAAAATATATAATATTCATAAAAATATAAAAATGATATCAATAAACTTCAATGACAATTATATTATTCCAAAAGAAACCAATTTTATAACCATACTCCTCTATTAATATTTATATGTTCATACTTGAAACAGTCTAACCACATACCGGAATGGTGACAAAAAAATATCCATTACAAATAAGAGACTAATATCTATATGAATCATGTGACATTGATGAAGGTCATTTATATTTTAGCATGTATTTAATGGTTTAATTATGGATGGGTCATAGTTCTACGGTCTACATTTCACCATTAATTTTTTGATGAAATTATAAAATTAGAGTGATATATTAATTTCTAAAGTGGATAAGGTACAATATCACCATATTATATATACACTCTTAGTATTTATAAGTATGATGGGATAATAACCTATCCATAGTAGAGTTAGTTTATAAAATTAGTTTCTATTATAGTATTTTAATGGAACCTTATGATACTTTGTATAGGAATAGGTGTTGGAATCCAACATGTTATGACATAGTTTGAGAGTGGAAGATTATGGGACTTGATTTTATAAATGAGATGAAAATGAAGGTTAATAAAAATTAATTTCATAAAAAATCATCACATGTTTCATAGAAAATATATGAAAAAAATCATTGACAATACCTATATTTTTAGGTTAGAGATAATTTATTCCTTCATATATCTCTATGGAATAAGGTTATTATTTTTAGAAGGGTATGGTTAGAACAATATAAATTTGTAGATTCCATATTATTTATCACATAAGAGTTGTTTAATATAATGTATCACTACCACCTAACCTCTCCATAGTGCAAGATGTATTCCATATATCCTTATTGTTATAGTACATACTGGACCCCTCTCAGGTAATGAATCTTAAGGTGGTACAGTTATAGAATGATCATTTATATGAGGCGACATTGGTTAACATCATAGATCATAGATACAATGTTCTATGAGAAATAAAACTGACCTATTAAAAGTGATGTGCAGGAATGGAAGGAATGAGGATGAAGCATAGAACCAAAAGAGATGATAAAATAGATGTAACCTCTAATATTTGAGTGAAATAAATTAAATTTAAAATGAAAAATATTTTTTTTTGGGGAAGAGTCGCATGAACATAATTTTTATAAATGAAATTTAATTTTGAATGACTGAGTTACTTATACAGTAATACTGTTATTGAAATAGAATGAACTAATTCAGTAAATTCAGACCACTTTTAAAATATAATTTTACAGATTCCAAATTGAGTTATGAATTTTATCTTTTGATAACAAATTCATTGTAAATTTACTATTAAGATAAAGAAAATTATAATTGATGTATTTTCAATGGTTCATTTGTGACGGGATCTCATCATGAATATTTATTTATGTGGAGACCATGTTGAAAAAATATGTTACTCCCATCGCAAATGAACCATAAAAAAAGACTCATCAAAATCATTGAGTCCCACATTCCATATGGTTTTCATCCTTATATTATACAAAAACTAATCACAACACTTATTCATATAAAACTCTAGTGCCTCTAATATAGAGGCTTGCATGTAATCATATATGGGATACCATAAACATCACAAAAATTAATAATATCATGTTTCTAATTAAATAAATTTCAAATTAACTATTCATTATTTATATACCATCCAACATTCAAACATGAAGTGATGAACATCAGTGGAAATCTTATCCCATGTCACCCATGATCTAGAAAAATAATTCTACAATATAGCACTCTACTATCCAATAGAAATATGAAAAAAAATGGGAGAAAAAACCAAAAATCCAAAAAATATTATATTATTATATTGATGAAAATTAATGAAAACTAACTAAAATAAAAAAACTAAACATATATATGAATGCATGGATCAAACACAAGACGTAGGAATCACTCGAGGAGAGTGATAGGAATCATCAACCGTATAGGACCTTGACCCCTCTGAGTCATTGCTGAACCACTAGCAATCTAAGGGGTAAAAGATGAAGCAAGAGGCTCATCACTATGTAGTGCAGCCTCATACAACTCAGAAAAGTGATCAGAAAAATGATCATCATCCACCAAAAACACAAAATAATTATTTAGAAAAATTTTGATAACATGTATTGTATATATATATTATGATTATAACAATCATTTCTTTGTGTGAATAATCCCCTCTATTATCATATTCTTTATTTAAGATGTCAATATCTTTATATTTTTCATCTGATTCATCAATTTACAATGGAGATTCATCTTCATCATCACTTTCTATTTCAAATTAATTTGTTACATCAATAACATCATAATCAGCATTGACACAAAACTGTGGGGTTTTATCATTGGTATTCTTGTCTATTCATGTAAAATATTGATGTAGTCTATAGAAAAATTTAAATTCTCTATATTCCAAAAGAATACACTCCCACTGGATAAACATATTTTCATAAAATTTTATTTTTATTATTCTCCACAACTCACAATACTCACGGCAAGAAGAATATTAATTGGAATGATAAATTTCATGTTCTTGATGATCTAATAACAATGTATCATTTAATGATAGAAAGATTTTATATTTAATATCAATGATTTCATGGAATATATGAACACATATACCTCTATTAGTATCTTACAAATAGCATGTAATCATCTTTATTTAATTATACCTAAGAAAACATAGATCAATTATCTCCTAAAAATTTCTATAAAATTTAACATCACATTCTCTATTATTGGATCCTCTTTAGAAAACTACACAATTAATTTTTTTATCCCCTGTATGCATGTTTTGGAAATTGAAAACCCAATACCCCATATGAATTATTAGATTTTTCCATTTTGGATGGTAGTTTAATCAATACACATAATTGATTATCAATTTTATCATCATGTTGAGATAAATGAAATTTTTTAAAACAATTATCAATATAATAATTTATAAATTGAATTTATATGTTAAACTATAAAAAATTTACATTCTATGAATTTCAAATTGGTATGAAAAATTATATTTCCATTGTTATTCAAAATATGTTTATGAAATTTGTGGAAACTATTTCATGATATTATTATTATATAATCTAATAATAATAATAATTTATTTTTTAAATAATATAAACTAATAGATATTAGAACTCACAATACAAATTGTGTCATTTATTCATTGTTTAGCAAAGCATTTTTATATAATCTATGATGTTCATCATCTAAAATCCATCATTAATAATTCCCCCAAATATAATTTCGAGATTATTAAATAATGATAATTTATTATTCAATTCATCATAAACATTTCCATCATCACATCTAATGAGGTTATGTTTTGATGGTTATTTAGATTGAAAACAATGAGAAAAGAAAAAAAAATCCCTCTGACAAATATGCTGCAACAATTGATCCTTCAATAGATTCTATGTTATATACCTTTTTATTCAATTTCTACATGCGTCTATCATATGTATACATCTAACATAACTATATAGGATCTCCACATTTTTATTCATGTGGAAAATATTATATGAAATGTTCTATTAAATAAATTAATGCTACCTGGATATTTATTTATAATTTATAGAAAATTAAAAATAATCTTCTTGATGTATACTATGTGTATCATAGTCTATTTTCATTGAAAAAATGTCTTAAACAAAATATGATATTTCTATTAACGCTTCAAAAATCATAGATTTCATGAATCTGCTAAATCTAATTGGTAGAATTATTTCCATTATAACATGGTATTCCAAACTTTTAAATATTATATTATGTCCACTTCAAACACATATAACCATAGTTGAAACATAACCATAAAAAATATTGTAATATGTAATCAACTGACACAATATAGAAAATTTTATTTGGAGACTGTATAAGCCACTATTGGATTGAAAAAATTCTAGGATCTGATATTTTCCAATAGATTCGGTTATGGTCACCTGAAAATTTGTTGAATATATAATCATGATTTTACATTAACATTAATCATACCAAGTGTGTCCAAAACTATATATTATATATTTTTAAAATAGTTTTTATCAATATTCAAGAAATTGAACATGTGTTGGATTAACAAATAAGAATATTTTGGATGATCCCAAAAAATTACCCTCTTTTTCCGGTTGTGTTATTTCCCAAATCTATATATATTTTTTTGGTTTCTAGTCATTCCCAATGTAATGGGTTGTAATGAATATATAATATATTTTTATCAATACCTAAGATAATTTTTGTAGGTCCATGTTTTTCAATTGTACCTTTTCTGAAAAGATATTTGTTCTTTTTAAAAAGGAATATTGGTAAGACGAAATAATTGATTACCATTAAAAAAAAATTCTTCTTCCATTGATGAGCATAAAAGAGTTTTTTCTCTCATGCAGTTTGGACATGGTTTTTTACAATTTGTACTCTAGCCAGATAGAATTCCATATGTCAGTAATTCACTAATTTTCCACATCAATGCTTCTTTCAATAAAAAAGATTATTTATAAAAAAACATCATTAGTACTTACACCATTATATTAAAATAAATTTTAATCCTTAATAAATGAATTCAAATTAACATCGATGTAATTTTTTGGAATTTCTAGAATCAATAATTTGAAAAAGAGAAATAGTTCATTCTTCAACATCTGAGGATGTAAAATTTATATAGTTATAATGATTGGAAAATAAGAGTATAGACTAATGTATGAAACAAATGGAAACAAACCATCAGTAGAATGAACCAATCACATGATTCATTCCTCTAAAGAAAAAGACATATGTACATGTTCAATATGATTCCTTGAATTACCATCTCAAATATTTTTAATGACTTTACCAGTGGAAAAATTGGTTTTGTTCCATGAAATCATTGACACAACATTCTATGACATTAATAAACATTGAAATCTAGGTGTATACAGGAAAAAAAATGAACTATTTTATAGGAATCAGTATAGACATTCCTAGATGGGATCATATGTTCCTCAATTTTCTACATATAAGAAAACATAATATTGACTCATTTTCATCATAATATAACATCATGTTATTTGATCATGAAATAATATTCAAATAAACAAGACCCAAATTGTAAACCATCATCTTTACCTCATATATCATTATAGGAATCACATTTACTCCTAGTAATTGTTCTTTAACTAAATATAATATCATATCACAATAGTTATTTTACATTCCATTATCAAATTTAACAGTAATTTTTTTTGAAACGATGATTTTTTTTATATTTCAATAAGGATATAACGCATCCCTAGCAGACATCAATATCTCATAAAATTGATATGGTTCCACTTTAGGAGTTAAATAAAAATCATTTTTAGTTTTTGTTTTGTGAAAAAATGTACAACCCAGATCAAGTACTAAATTTTGAAACAATGATTGATCTAGAAGTAAATTATTATTAACATATCGAGGACAACATTCCTCATGTTGATACCAAAAAACATAATACTTTTGAAAACCAACATTTAATAAAGGACCTCCAATGATGTCAAATTCCCAAAATCCCAATCGATCATATTTCTTAAATGGATTCATAATTTTCCATTATGAAACAACTTCTATTTTTAGGATACTAATGATAAAAAAGATCCCACCTTTAATATGTAAATGATTTATATCGCCAACAATCATGTACCTGAGTTGTATGGGATCCTTCTTGGAATCCAAGAGATCAAGGATCAAAAGTAGTTAAAGGTGAATTTCATGGTACTTTAGAGAGCACTATAACAGTAATGTTGCATGGTCTGTTCGATACTGTAGCATAAAAAAATATTCATGCGATTAGGGCCTTCAGGCCACCAGTTTGGGCCTATGGATCTCAGGGACTTTGGGTCATTATATGCTTTCAAGCCTCAAGGAATTCGGGCCATAGAGACCATGGATTAACCTAGATCACACAGAGCTGGCCCTAGAAGAGGATAAGAGCTAAAGAGTGGCACTCACCAGAAGCTGAGCTAACCAGATTGGAAGAATGAGAGGGTATGACAACCACCATCGAGATCAGGCACCGTGCATCATTGTACGTGACAATTATAGCCGATCAATAATGCAAGTAGGGGAGTTATGGAATCAATGATGTAGAAGCAGAGGAGGGTTAGTTTTAGTGGGTTGTGCCTACAAGTCATGTAATGGGAATAATATGCCTCAGGGCATTCGTGTTACGTATTGGCCTTCGGGTCATTTCAGGCCTTGTTCTTTGGGCCTACAGGTCATGTAAGGGTTACCCTTTAACCCATAAAATAGGGATAATCAATACTAGAAGAAAAAGATGTCCTTATAGAAATTTGGGCTAAAGGATTTATAACAAAACACATCAGATTCCTATGAGGATTTATTAAGTCACCATCATATAATAAATATTATTTTTAACTTCACTATTCCATATTTATCTAAATAATATATAATAATTAATTTTTTTATTACATTGATATAAGAAATAGAAAATCCAAAATTTGTATTAAATTAGAAAATGATAAAATACTTTTAAATAAGATAAATTTAATCTATTTACCCGTTATTATTTTTTTCTATTTCTTTGTTCCATAAATTTCTTAAATAATATAAACTAAATTAATTTTCAATGATTAATTTCATCTACGAAAAAATTGATCCAAAATTGTATAAAATTTAAAAATTATAATTTAATACTAAATATTATAAATTTTGTATATTTACTTTTTACTATTACTAATTACTACATATTTATACTAATTTCCACTAATTTTTAATAATTATAATTATTTCTTAAAAATTATAGTGATCTAATTTTAGGTTCTACCAATATCTACTAATTATCACTAATTGATAGAAATGTTTCTATTATCATGAATTTTTAATAATTATAGTGATAAACCAAAATTTATTTCTAAATAATCCTACTTTTCTAGAATTTTTTAAAAATTATAGAAATTTATGACAATTTTTTACTAATTACAACAAATTTTATCTATTTATCATTAAATTTTTATTTTATTTGAGTAACATAATGTTCAAAATTAATAATAATTACTAATTACCACAAAATATTTCCAATTCGTATTAATTTCAACTAATTTTTAAAAATTATAGTGATTTACCATTATTTTTTACTAATTTAATGGTACAATATACTAATATTTATTAATTACTACTAAATTTTATTAATTATAGTTATTTTCCAATAATTTTTACTTATATTAACTAAGTACCACTAATTGTTACGAATACAAATTAATTTTTACTAATTACAATTACATTTTACTAATTATCATGATTTAATGTTCTATTTTACTAATATTTAGTAGTTGTACCTAATTTTTACTAATTTTATCTAATTAAAACAAATTTTTAATAATTATATTGATTTATAATTATGTTTTAATAATTAATTATACATTATGGTATTTTTTACTAATTATAGTGATTTACTATTAGTTATTACTAATTAATACTAATTCATACTTATAATTTTATTTTATAGATAATTATTACTAATTTTTAGTTATATCTACTAATTTTTTTTAATTTTTTACTAATCACAACTAATGTTTTCAAATAATGAAACTTTATAAAAATTACCGTGTTTTTTTACTAATAATGTTAATTTTTACCAATTTTTACTAATATTTACTAATAACGTAATTTTTTATAAAATATAATGATTTACCATAAATGTTTTCTAAATTCTACTATTTTTATTAATTATAGTGGTTTTACATTCCTTTTTACTAATTACTTTTACTTATTTAAGAAATATATTAATTATTATTACTTATTACTAGGATCAATACATTATTATTATGTTCTATTAATTAATAGTAGTTATTTAATGTTTATAATTAATTTCGATTAATAACACTGAATTATTGATAATTAAAAAAATATTTCAAATTTAAAATGTTTACTTTTAATTAAAAACTTACTTCTAATTATAACGAAATGTTTCTAATTAATGATAAATATCTCTTGTACTTTATCGTCTTTATGTGTCGCTGATAATGCCATCGATTCATCTCCTCCCCTTGTTTGTGCTACTATAGATGTGTGACGTCCTGCCATCCCTAGTTCTATAGAACTATGAAAAATTTAGACATGGATGGAACTAATTAGTCCTATATTTTACAATCTTCAAGTGAAAAAACCTATTTATTCCAACCATATCCAAAATTGTCATTTCTCAACACCTGAAAATTGACGACCTATTTCATTTTATCTTTTATTTTAATTTATAATAATTTATATTACTTCATATTAATTTATAATAAAGTATTTGAATGTAATTTTTATACCAATTTATATTGATTTTGTATGATTAATTTTTGTTAGAAATTTTTTTAAAAGTGTTATTATTTTATAATAATTTGTATTAATTTATACAATCTTTTATAAATTTTTTTATGTATTATATCAATTCACAAATTCATTGTTGACATCAATTTACAACTATGAATTAATATATTTTTTAATTATAGATACTTATTACTAATTTCATCTAATTACCACTAATTACTGATAATTTCCACTTATTATTACCAATTTTCATTCCCTTATAACAATTTGTTACTAATTATAATTTTTTTTAATAATTACTACTAAATATTACATAATATTTACTAATTATAACAATGTATTACTAATTATTACAATGTACTACTAATTAAAATTAATTACTACTAAATATATTTGATTGAAAATAATTTGTAATTATTACATCTAAATACAAGTAATTAAAAATAATTACTATTGATTAAAACTAATTATTGATAAACAAACCTAAATAATTATAATTAAATCTATTTACTTATAATTAATAAAAAAAATTATTAATAAAAATAAAATAAACTACATAAAAAAGAAAAAAATTAAATAAGTATCTTAAAAATAAATCTTTCAATAGTTAGAAAGCATAAAAATTTCTCTATTGTTTAATTTAAAACATTGAAAACATTAACCAGGAGAATATGATATTAGATTAGAAGTTATTAGTTGGGGGGGTTATTGGTTAGATAATGTATAATGAGACTATTTACGAAGTGATTCCCATCTCAAATATAATTACTTGTGGTGGAACTTTTCACTAATAGTACCAACATTATTAATTATGGTGTCGGTAAAAAAAGAATTTTGGAATGGGGCACATTGCAAATTCCCTATCCCGATAGTTTATTTGTCGTGGGAGATAATTCCACAAAAAATAATATAGAATGACTGAATGTAATTAGGTTGGGTCCCATCGTAAAAACTTTCCGGATGACAATTTATTTTCAATGGGAATTAACACCCATTATAAAAATCCAAAATGATAGGAGGGTATTTATGATAGAGGGTATATTCATGTTGAGAGTAATCTTCATGGGGTTTGGTAGACATTGCACCCCAAAATTTTGTAATGGGAAATGAATCCTTTCAAAAATATTATTTTTTAGGGACTAATTGGGACAAGCGACACGCCCACCACAAATAGCCCGTAAAAAATCCTTTTTTGTCATAGTGTAACTAAGTAATAACCTATTTGATAATATTAAATAGACATATAAAGAAGAAGTGATGGATTCATCGAGTAGAATAATACCATGTGAAGAACATTTATCTCAAATACAGAGAGAAATGTAATCACTTGGCCTTTAATTTATCTATGCACAAGAAAATATTCTACGTCTAAATCTCATGTGAGGCCATTGATGGGAAAATTTCATTATTATTGAGTTTAAAAACTAAACCATTTTTTATTAGCCACCAAAATAGCTCCCCACAATCACACATCATACCCATAGGGAATATGGTAGTTTCATAAGGGGTTATGTATTTCGACCATAGTAGTATTCATTTTAATGTATCTTTGATCTTGTAAATAATTATTATATTTATCCCGTTTTATTCACAATTTTTCCATTTTTGATAATCCATTTGATTAAAATTTTATTTTGACATTATGAAATCAAAATTCTATTTTTTAGAAATATATAGTTTTAGTTATGAAAATCTATTGATAAATTAAATAGTTTTTTAAAATATCGAAACTATAAAAAATTTATTATTAGATAACACTTATTTAAGTATAATTTATTATATAATTAAATGAATTTGAATATAATTTTTATAACGATTGAAATGTGATTAATATAATAAAAACAAGTATTTTTGTTAAAATAAGGATTTTTTATGAGTAATTATTATCATAATTAGAATATGATTTTCCAAAAAATAATATTATTCAATAAATAAATATAAAAAATTATATGAAAATGATTTTTTCATAATTTTATGATACATATCAATTTTGGTTAAAAATTAATCACTGAATAAATATATGATTTGTATTATGACATCATAATGGATGAAAAATGATGTTATAAATTCCATAAAAGATGTACACACGATAATATATAGTCCCCTATAAGAATAATTAATTTTACAATTTATATTTTTAATTTTAAAAAACCTTAATTAATACCCCATGGAGTTTATTATATTTTAGGATTTTAAGATAAATTCATTAAAAATATTACCTTCCTCCACATCACCAATATAATTACTTTTAATATTATGATTAATTTACTAAAAATATGAAAAACCAGTCCTCATCAGTATGTACCAATGGATGAATATAACATCCCTTCTCTTCATTACACATTGAAACATGATTTATAACATAAACGTCACCTGATATAACATAGAAGATTGAGAGGTCTAGTTTCTTTAGGGCATGATATCATTACATAACAACATAAAACCTGAAATACAACATCATTATTAAAAACATCATTTACATGACCACTATATTCCCTCATACATAGCATTTCATGGGATAATCTGAGGGCAGACAAAAGAAAAAGGTGAGATATGAAGCCTAGTAAGGGAATAAACATGGAATAACATGATGAATACAACAAATGTTAGACAATAGGAATACCAATGGAGCACAAGAGAAAAATGAACATAAAGGCATGATAAAGCATTATAATCATAACATGGAAATGTGGAATGTACACTTAACCTAGAATTTAGCATGAGCCAAGGATCATTTTACATAGAGCATGAGTAAGCCCTCATTGAACATGAAGCATGAGTAAACCCTCATTGCAAATGAATTAGCAAGAGTTAACACCATTTCACATAATGTATCATGATAATAAACATTACCCAATACAATGGAGCGCTATTAGGGTGAACCCATGTTAAACATTTACATTCATGCATAAGTGTGCCACATGGATCATAAAACATGGATTCATTAAAATCATAATTTTTCCATGATAAATGAAAGTGTAAATCATGCATGAAATACTATAATAAATAAGTAAATGTGCATAAATTTGAATACCCTTGATAGAGAAATGGGCATGGTATTCACTAAACAATGACTTTGGCTTGGAAAAAACGTTGGGAAGTTTCGGTAGCATAATGGAATGAAAAAAGAATTCATAAATATGGTTGACGATAAAGAAAGGAGTGTCTCATCATATGTTTATGAAATGTACAGTAAGGGGGTCATATAGATACATGTCACAACAATTGTAATGTAATATAGATTCATGATACAAAATAATTGCTTTAATGTAAATGAGGAGAGTGAAATTCATTTTGGAATTTTGGCGTAGTAATGAGTGTACATGGGAGGCATTTAATGAGAGATAAATGGGTGTCCCACCATTCGAACACAAAGAGGCCAGTATGGGGGAGGCACAAAATCATACACCAACATTTATAATAGAAAAAAAAGGGCATAAAAATAAATAAAATTGGACAAAAATGAGAAAATAAAAAATCTCTTTCAAGGAAGTTTTCTTCCAAATGTTTGGGAGAGGCTTAAGAGAGGATTCTTGAATATTTGGTGGGTTTATATAGGAAAGGAGAGGGAATTTTTTATTTATATATTTTGGACATCTAACATTAAACCAATCAAAACCACAAATCAGACCATGGTTTTAACCATTTTTTTTCCAAAGGGGAGTTGAAAATCATAATTTATAAGGCCAATTGGAAAACTCTTTAATATAATAGAGTTTCTTATGTGGAGGTGATTTACACTATCAAGGAAACCAATTTAAAAAGACAAAATGGTTTATAAGCCTGGGAGGGTCTTCTAATTTTTTTTTAAAATAAACCAAACAAACCCAAGATTACATTTGTTTTAATGGTAAAACATATATTGGCTGAAAAGTTTTTTTATCGTATTTTATTACAACAATATTGGGTCATAATGAGGTCATAAAACAATTTATATATTTATATAGTATTTAATTTTTTATGCAAAAATTTGAAGGTCACAAAAAAATTATGAAAAATTCACTATAGGATAATTTCAACATTCTGATTCCAAAAAATAATATTCATTTTATATAAATATTTTTTTAAATATGTGAACTTTTAATTTTAAAATAAAAACTGACATTTATAAAAAAATAATGGGGTTTGACAAAAATAACATTGAAACCTTAATAAAAATTACAGTTTCATTCATAAAATTATTTTATAATTTATATTTAATGAAAATTAAATTAATAATATTAATAATATTTTATTAAAATATTATTTAATTCAAAATTAAATTAATTCTTCAAAACATATTCCTAAGTTGAATATAAACTAAAAATACTATTTGTGCTTTAAAAACTATTTACAATGTAGTAATAAAAAGAATGTATATTCTATATACAAGAATACTGTACATAGTCATAGTTCTAGGGTATCATTACATAACCCCTTATATCACCCACATAAAACCACAGTGTAAGGCATGCGAGGGTGATAAACACTTGGGTGGCTCGGATAACATCGCTCAGCTGGTAATCTCTATTAACATCCACTTCTCCTATAGTCGGATCCACTCAAGCTTAACGTGTGTTCATGCTCAGCTTGGTCTTGGTCAAGAGAGAAGCGCAATGACACCACCTCCTTTCCGAGATCCGACAAATGGGCTTCGTACTGGGCAAGTCTATTGGATGTTGGCATCACTTACTTTTTCTTAGTGAATTTGATGTGTTAAAGAGTTATATATATACTAATCATGCGATCACGGTTCAAAAACTATAAAATAAGTGGTCACAATTCATAATGGTATTTTAAAATCGAAAACATAAAACCAAATAAGTGCATTCAATTTACATAACCATAAGAAGAAATTTAAATAGGCCAACTGGAATTTTCATTAATGAATTTTTGGGTCATTACAATCTTCACCCTTAATAAATTTCTCCTCGAAATTTCATTTTCCCACACTAAAAAAGATGAGCCTAACTCTGCTTCATCACTTCCTCTGATTCCCACATCGGTTATTCAAACTTGTGGTTTTTTCACAACACATTAACAATCGGCAGCATCTTATTTAATAGAACTTTTTCTCTATGATCTATGATCATTAGTAGTTGGTCCTCATAAGAAATATCATCTTATAACTATACTAACTCTGAATAGAGTACTTGTGAAGGGTATGGTATGTACTTCGTTAAGAGAGATAATTGAAAGACATCATGTACGTTCTCCATGGTAGGTAGAAGTGCTAGTTGATAGGCCACAACCCCACAAGATCAAGAATCTGGAACAACCAATGTACCTAGGACATAAAATCCATTTCTTTATAGACCTCATGACCTTCTTCCATGGAGATATGTATAGAAACATTATGTCTCCAACTTTGAACTCAATTTCTTTTTAGTGGTTATCTGTATAACTCTTCTGTAGACTATGGGCTTCTTCAATATGCTGATGAATGGTTTTAACCTTCTCCACCATTTCTTCGACTATTTCGGGTGCTAGAAGCTTATGCTCGTTGACTTCATCCCAACATATCAGTGTTCTGAACCTTTTCCCATACATATCATTATAATTTTCCATTCTAAATTCTTGAGTGGAAACTATTATTATATGAGAATTCAACCATAGGAAGCTGTCAATCCCATCCTCCATTAAATTCCATTGTACATGATCTTAACATATCTTCCAGTGTCTGAATTGTTCACTTAGATTGTCCATCAGTTTCAGGATGATAGGTCTTACTAATGTTCAGTTCTGTGTTTAGAGCATGTTGATGACTCTTCCAAAACATAAAAGTGAATCATGGATCTCAATTAGATAAAATTGATGGTGGTACCCCATACAGCCCTACCATATCTTTGTTGTATATCTGTTCCATTTGATCCAATGATAAATACTCCCAAATTGTAATAATGTGTGGAGACATATTAAGATAATCCACAACAACCCAGATTTTATTGTTGCTTTTGGATGTATTTGGATGTCCGGTGACAACGCCCATGGTGATGTTCTCCCATTTCCATGCTGGTATGGGAAATGGTTGCATCATCCCCTTAGACTTCTACCTCATTTCCTTCACTTGCTGACACACCAGGCTCTTTGATGTATACTCATCGATCTCCTTATTCATATTATCCCACAAATAATGCTCTCTGAGATCTCGATACATCATTTTGGTTCTTGGGTGAATAGAGAAATTTGTACTGCGTGCCTCATCCAAAAGTTAATTCTTCAGCTTTGGACTTAATAGAACACAAAGCCTTTTTCCGAAATCTCACAATTACCTCTTCATTGACATTGAATTATGAGGATTTCCCTTTTATAATAGCATCCACATTCTTCTAAATTCCCACATCATCCTATTAATAATCCTTTAACATATCCAAAAGAGATGGTTGTGCAATCATTTGTGAAAGATTGATGATTTTCAATTCATTATGATTCCCATGTCAAACTTTATCAAATCTAAGAAGATTGGATCCTTTTCAATTCTCATCAATGATAGAATCACTGGGTCCATTATACTTAGAGAATTTTCCACCATGTTAGCATTCCCATGGTGGTAATGGATTGAGCAGTCATGGTCTTTTATTGGCTCTAAACATCTTCATTGGAGCTTGTTCAACTCTATATGAGTGAATATATACTAGAGGATTTTGTAGTCCATATATATCTCACACTTCTCTCCAAAGAGATAATGCCACCAAAATTTTAATGAGAATATCACATCATCCAAATCCAGTTCATGTTTTGGATAATTCACCTCGTGAACATTCAATTTCATTGAATCATAGGCAATGACATTGTCATTTTCATCAACACACATCCCAATACCTTATTTGAAGCATCACTGAATACCACCAAAGGCACTCCAAATGTTGGAAATCTAAACACGGGCACAGTGATAAGACACTTTTTCAACTCTTTGAAGCTTTCTTTGCATTCATAACTCCAAGAAAACTTTACTAGCTTACGAGTTATCTTGGTAAGAGGGATTGATAATCATGTGAAATTTATCACAAATCATTGATAATATCCAGCTAACCCCATGAAGCTACGAATACCTTCTACCGATGTTGGCCTCTACCATCCCTCTATTGCAGCTGTCTTTGAGGGATCCACAGATATCTCATTGCTTGTGATGATATAGCCCAAGAATGAGTCCTCCGTCAACCATAACTCAAACTTGTTGTACATTGAATAGATCTTATCCTTTTTCAAGGTCTCTTATATAGTTCTTATATGCTCCTCATGATCCTCCTTGGTTTTAGAGTATATTATAATATCCTCAAAAAATACTACCACAAATTTGTCAAGGTAATATCTTAACACATTATTCATCTAGTCAATGAAGATTTATGCAGAATTAGTGAGTTTGAAAGGAATTGCTATGAATTCATAGTGCTCTTATATTGAACAAAAAGAAATTGTGGGTATATCTTCCATCTTCACCCTTAATTGATAATATCCCTACTGAAAATCTACCATGGAAAAGTATTTCCCTCCATAAAACTATTTAACCAAGTCATCAAATTACTGGGAGAGGATACATGTTCTTTATCATGATTTTGTTAAGCTCACGACAATCGATGAAAAGGTGTATTGACCCATCCTTCTTCTTGAATAAGAGGAATGGTACACCCCCTGGTGAAGCACTTATGCATATAAACCCTTTATCCATATTCTCCTATAGCTGTTTCTTAATCTAATCAATCTCTACAATAGACAATCTATATGAATTCTTGGATATTGGAAACTCCCCATCTATAATATCAATTGATAATTCAACAAGACTTCTAGGAGGAAGACCAGACAAATCCTCGGGAAACACTTTAGTGAATTCCCTCACAAGAGGCATGTCTTCAAGGATGGTTTCCTCTTTAGACACAATCAACTGTGCCAGATAAACGTGTTAATAGGGTAGTAATATCGACACCTTAGATGATGGAGCTAAAGAAGATTCATCTTCCTCATTGCACTTGTACAGAATTGGTGGTCAATTCTCCACATGGATAGTGATTTCCCTCCCACGACAATTTATGATGGCTCTATATAAGAAAATCCAATCCTGGCTATGAATTGCATCAAATTCGACTAAGGAGAATATGATGAGGTTCACCATGATGTTCAATCCATTGATTAAGACGGGGGAGGAGTTATATTTGTGGGATACACTGATTTCCTTGTTTTTTGTACTCACCGACATCGTTACATCCATGATTTGGGGTGGTTTAGGGATTTTTCTTCTAAACATTCAGGATATAAAATAATGCGTAGAACCTGAATAAAAAATTATATTCACTATTCTGGAATGAATAACTAGCATACCTGTCACCACATCATTATCGGGGTTCACTTCGACATTAGTGATGGGAAAATATTGCTCTCAAAACCTTGGAGGTTGTTGGTTGCCTCCTAAAACCCCTAGCTTAGGGAACTTATCTTCAAGATTCCCTAGTTCTTTGCAATTGAAGCAATGAACAACGCATTGAGAGTCGAATGGAGTGATACACTCCTCTGTTGCAGCTGCGAGTTTTTCTTGTCAGTAGTTAATGTTTAGGATCCCTTTTCTTCAACACATACGGCATTTCCTCATTACCTTCATGAAATTTCTATGTTGCTTCTTTCCACACCTTTCGAAAGTTGGGTACAAGATTCTCTTAGAACCATTGGATTTATCCATCGGACTGCTAGAATTTAATTGATCCTTAATCTTCTTATCCCCATCATACCCCTAAGGTTCTCTGATCTCTATTTCAACCTTGAGGGCACATCAGACAATTTCCTCATAGTTGTCGAAGTCATGGATCGTCGAGGCTTTCCACAAGCTTGTTTCAGCTCATCAAAAAAGCGGTCAACCATGAATTTAGGGGAAATTTGAAAGCCTAAAGAGCATTTTTCATTCCATAGGATGTTTTAATCATACGCTCTGATCAATTCACCATATTTTTTCTTGAGGTCAAGGAAATCCTTTTCCA
Source organism: Viscum album (assembly GCA_963277665.1). Lineage (NCBI taxonomy): Eukaryota > Viridiplantae > Streptophyta > Magnoliopsida > Santalales > Viscaceae > Viscum > Viscum album. The sequence continues at coordinate 159,939,021 of OY728138.1, forward strand.
TCTTAAGCTAGTTGGTGCGGGGAAAATATTTATCAAAAAACATCTTTCGGAAATCCTTCTATTCCATCGCCCTGATCTCCTATTTAGGGATCATTTTTTTAATCAATATCCACCACTGATGGACTTCACCCTCTATATGATAAGCAAATAGATGACCCTTTTCTTATTTGGAACATTGAAGGGTAGAGAAGATATTTTCAATGGATTTGATCCATTGTTCTGTGATTGAGGGATCAGATGATCCCTTAAAAGTAGGAGGCATTTATCTCATTAATCTCTTTATATGGACTTGTTCTTTCATGGGGGGGGGAGGTGGTTGATCTTTCCTCTTGACCCATGTCTCTATTGAATACCTGAGTTAATTGAGAGAGTATCATGATAATGTTTGTTATTACCACTCCCATTGGATTGTGCACCACATTAGAACAATCATCACATTGGTCTTCACATCGGTTTTTAGCACGATCCCTTTTATTACTGTCCATTGGCTGGAATAAAAGGAATGTTAGGGGTTACACATAAAGGGTAATCTAAAATCGGATGACTTATAAATATATTTTATTTCGTTAACTTATAAATCAATAGGCTTCAAAATATGTTATCTATGATATACTTTCTAAAATATATTCTTAGGGGATTTATTTCCCTTAATATTCATTCATACTAAGATTATGAGTTTACCATTGCATATCCCCCAAGAGTGTCATAACCACCAGTGAATCAAGACATGTTGTTGTGTACCAGGATATCCCAGGTCAATCACAAAACATCTTCTTGGGGTTTTCACCCCTAGGTACTTCTGTCATAGATCCATCTCTACATGATCGTATCTAGACAGGGATGTATTTCTGTCATAGACCACTTACTCAATACTCACCAAAACATAGGGATGTTTTTATTATACTAAGTATTATCCCTATGGATTTCAAAAGGGTTTTGTAATCCTAATCCCAAAAAATAACTAAACCACCATATGATACCAACTATAACAACCCTTCTCTTTATTACACACTAAAACATGATTTGTTACATAAACATCACTTGATAAAACAGAGAAGATCAACAGGTATAGTGTATTTGGGGAATATAATCATTATAAAAAAAATTAAAATATAAAATACAACATGATTAATGAAAAAATCTTTTACATGACCACTACATTCCCTCATACTTAGTAATGCATGAGATAACCTGAATACATGTCTAAGAAAGGGGTTAGATTTGAAGCCGAGTAAGGGAATACACATGGAATAAAAAGAGGAATAAAAAACATGTTTGAAAATAAGAAAATCAATGGAGAATAATAGAAAAATGAAGAAAAAGTCATCATAAAGATAGATAATCGTAATATGGAAATGTGGAAACCACAGTTAACAGGGAATTTAGCAAGAGCCAAGGCTCATTACACATGTAGCATGATTATTCCCTCATTTCACATGATGAATGAGTAAACCCTCGTTTAAATAGATTTAGAATGATTCCACACTCATTGAAAATGAGGTATCATGATACTATACTTTACCCAATGCATTGGGGAACTATTAGGGTGCACCATTCTTAAACATTTCATTTCATGCATAAGTGTGTCACATGGATCATAAAACATGGTTTCATTAAAATCATAATTTATTCCAAAATAAAGAAATTTGGAATTAATGCAGGGTACTATATAATAAATATTTAAATATTCATAATGGTGAATACCTTGATAGATAAATGGGAATTCTATTCACTAGACAACGACTTTGGCTCGGAAAAAATGTTGTGCAATTTTTGAAGCATGACAGTGTGACATAAGAATTAAAAAAATGGTTGATGCGAGAGAAATGGGGGTATAATCATAAAAACATGAAATGTATATTAATGAGTTTATATAAACACATGTCCTATCAATTATAATGGAATTTAGATTGATGATAAAAAATAATTGCTTGAATGTAAATGAGGAGTGGGAAATTCCTTTTGGAATTTCTCCATAGTAACGGGTGGACATGGGAGGCATTTAATTGTGGAGTAATGGGTCTCTCATTAGTAAATATAAAAGAGGCTTGTCGGTGGAGGTTCATAATAATACCCCAAAATTGGTAATTGAATGAAAAATGGTATAACAACATAAAGAAAATCGGAAAATTTGAGAAAGAAAGAAATCCCTTACTTGGAAGTGTTCATCCAAAGGCTTGGGAGAGGCTTGAGAGATGATTCATGGTAGATTGGGGAATCTGCGGAGGATTATAGAGAGGAGAGGTTAGGGTTTGGTCAAACTTCAATGGCTTTTATTGAAGAGGAATTTGGATCTTGTGCGGGTTTATATAGGAAAGGAGTGGTAATTATTTATTATTTGGGTTTGGCAAACCACACATTAAGCTAATGAAAAACATAAACCAGCCGATGGTTTCTTCAAAAGTGGAGTGGAGAACAATTTATTATAATTCTAATGCTCCAACATCATAATATAATAGGGTAACTTATGTGGAGGTGAGTCACACCTTCAAGGTAAACAATTTAAAAAAAATGTTTTATAAGCCTTGAAGGGTCCAGTAAATCATTTTAAAATAAATAAAACCAATCATAAATCACATTTTTTAAATGGAAAAACATATATTTGCTAAACATAATGTTTATAGTATTTCATTACATCACTATTGGATCATTATTATTTCATAAACAACATTATATATTTAAACAGTATTTAATTTTTTCCGAAAAAATTCGACAGTCTCAAGAAATTATGAAAAATTCACCATCGGATAATTTCAACATCCTAATTCCAAAAATTGATATTAAATTTATCTAAATGATTTTCAAAATATTTTAATTTTTAATTTTAAAATAAAAACCAAAATTTATCGAAAATTCATGGGTTTTGACAAAAACGGCCTTCAAACATTATTAAAAATTACAATTGCATTCCTCAAATTAGATGATAATTTATATTTAATAAAAAGTAACATAATAATTATAATAATAATTTATTATAATATTATTTATATCAAAAATACATTAATTCATCGATATAGATGTCTTAGTTGAATATTAACTAAAAATAATACTAGTGTTTTCAAAACTAATAACAATGTAACAATAAAAAAATGTATATTATTTAGCCAAGAATAATATACATAGTCATAATGCTATGGTATTATTACATAACCCTTTATAACACCTGCATAAGTCTGAATGTTAAGGTGTGTGACTGTGGCAGACTCTTGAGGTGGCTCGGATAATGTCGCTCGGGTGGTAAACTCTATTAACGTCTACTTCCCATGTAGTCGATACCTCTCAAGATTAATGTGTTCAAGCACAGCATGGGATTGGTCAAGGGAAAAGCCCAATTACAGCACTTCCTTTACATGCTTCGAAAAATGGGCTCTTTATGGGGAAAGTATTCTGGATGAGGCCATTGCTTGCTTTGTGTGAGTAAATTGGGTTTTGTAAAGCCCTATACTTACACTAATCATGTTTTTTTAGAAAAGTGATGACATGAACTCGTTTCCCAGTTCATGCCATCAAAGGGATTTATTAAATTAAAAAATTTTCAATACAAATTGAGCACATTCAAAATGCAGAACGATCTTCCATCCAGGATCAGCCATCAATGATCTTACCATCAAGAGCAGAATAGATGATCCCGCCAGGGCGTAATTCAGGATCCATTTCTTGAGATCATACAGGTCACAAAATCATCAAACCAAGCAGGAAAATAATCTAATTTTTGAAGAAAATTCCAAAGTAGCAAATAGCTTGAAACCCATGTTGCAGGTGAAAAACAGCCGAACCAATCCAGAAGTAGAAGTTCATAGAGTCAGCAAAAAATAAGATCCAAAAACATAACAGTAGCCCCATCCGTATGAGCACTATGAAAAATAGGAAATGCATGAAATTGTAGACCATCACAATGTCATGCATTTAAAATAATCAAGGCTGAGTCAGTGAACAGAGCAGTCCTCTGATCCAGAGTGCCAAGCATTAATACACTGCACTGAGCAGCAAAAAGGAATCAAACAGTCCTCAAATCAGTAGATAGAAGCTATCATTAGACAGATGCAAGCAACATATCTCAAGAATGATTTCAGAAGTGTTCTTCAAGACAAACAGATGTGCAAGCAAACTTTTGACAAAAGTCAAAATTTCTATCCCAATCTCCAACGCAAGATATCTACAGTCTCATGAAACTGGCTGACAAGCATACCCCATAGAAACACATAAAAGGAACCATAAAGCCTCCAAAATTTCATGCTTCCAAACCGCATCTCCAGTGCATAGATCTCAATATTAGCGGAATTGACTTCAAAAAATGGGGGCAAAATCCTCAATAAACATTATATCAGGATTATACTAATCATGTGATGAGTAGTCAACAACTATATTATCAACGATCATAATTTTTAATGGTATTTTAAAATACAAAACATAAAACCTAATAAGTGAATATGGTGTATATAACCATATGATGACATTTTAATAGACCAAGAGAAATTTTCATTAAATAATTTTTGGGTCGTTACAAAGAAACCCTAGGGATGTTTTTTTTGTGATTATTAAATCATATAGAGTCCAAAACCATTATTTATAAATTAATAAAGAACCCCCAATAATTTTAAATATATACCCACCAATCCTTAAACTCTAGTTTCAATAATATTCTCATCACCTTTTTTCTTGTTTTATCATTAAGTATTCAATATATTAAAACATGAATATAAATTTTAAGAAATACTAGTTGGGTGTTCAACAGTACTTCCTTAATAGTGACCCTGAGGATAGCCACAGTAAAATATCAATGGAATATACATTTATCTTTTCCCATCATCTTTACATGGAATCTTTCAAATTTTTTTGTCATTACTGGGGAAGTAACATTTTCCTTAGTGGGTTTTTATGTTTTTAAATGATTCACTAAAAACAATAAAAAATAATTAACAATAACAATTCATTTTGGGATTTAATCTTTCATTTTCATCATTGTACGAAAATTATGATGATATAAAATAGTTTCAATTATAGTTTAAAACCCAACAATCTGAATAGCTATCAGTTTATACAAAATATGTTTCTAATACAAAAAACCATAGTATAAACAAAAATTCAATGAAATAAAAAATTGTTAAGATGGTAAGGAACATATCAATAATTATTTGCGGGATACTAAGAGAATCATGTACTTCCTTTGAACTAACTACATAAATTAAGTGTAAACTAAGAGAATTATAGTACTCCAACAACCCAGTGATGGTTTACTTTCAGGAAAATAAAACTAAATAAAGAATAAAAAATGAATAAAAAATTAGAGCTTCAAATATTTGTGTCTTGATCACCTGCGATTATGATACTGGAAATTCAATATATTAATTTAGAATATTTTTTGATGGGATAGAATGAAGTAGGGTATTAAGACATTGAAAAATATAGGAACAATTTTGATGACCATATAATTTCCCATAGTTAATTTAATGATTTATTTTGTTCAAATATTTTTAATTATTTTCCAATGATTCTATATGTCAAACCATCATCAAACATCTTATTTTTATCTCGGAGGACACCACAATATATGTGTTATTTTTTTAATACACCATAATGGTTGTTGACTACCTCATATTCTGGATATTCTACCCAGAGCACTAGTTACTCATGGAAAAGAACCAACTCAACATATTAAGGGAGTTGAAAATTTTATGTATAATTTTTCTAATAGTATTATTACTACAATTAGTATTATGACTTCTAGTATCTAATTGGTTATGATGTAATGTGTTTTTACACATACCATTATTATACTTAGTAGGTCTTGGAAATGAGATCCCTCCATTTAAAATCATTAAATATTCCAAAAAACCCTTGTGTTAACCTATAATTCTTCCAATATTATCTACTATATATTTCAGTCCCTGACATTTTTTAAATGAATACTCATCCCCATTTCCACTCAATGGTGTTCAACTAGATATTCCAATCCTTTATTCATTTGGGTCATCCATGAATCAAACCGACACTCCTTAATCATGGTATTAAAATTAATGAAACGAATCCATGGATTATATGATCTATGTGGTATGTCAATTCATTTATATAAAGTTAATATGGTCGGTGGTCCCAGAATAATATGCCCCTTGAATACATTAGGTATTGTTTTTATCACTTGAGTTACCATGTAGAGTTCATGGGATGTTATCCTAAGAACACCATGTTATAATTTCATGTTTTTTAGCCTTTTCTTTTTATTATGATTTCAGGTTTAATATCATTTCACATGCCACTTTTACCATGATATATTCATATTATATAATTCACTGATGTTAATGTTTATGATTATGAACTTTTTTATGTCACATTGATATAACTCTTGACTAAAATATATTGCTTTATTCTTTTAATGATTTTATTTTTCTTTTAATAGGATTCATGGATTACCCCTTTGTTATATATTCCCCTAGTTATTTTAGTCATTATTAGAAGATAAATGGATGTTTAAAATCTTGTTAAGGAGTTGTTAATAATTTTTTTTGTCGATGTTTCAAGTTATAATGGTATAAGTCGAATTACAAAAATTCAGTAGGTCTTTGATTTTTTTTATTGTATTTTCTCTTCCATTATATAGTTAATAACGAATTAACATGTGTTATATATTTTTTTCTTAATGTGAGTCTATAATTATCTGGATGAGACTCTTGTATGAACCTTATGATAATAATTTTTTTAAATAGGAAGTGGTTAGGGACATGCTAATATAGGTAGTGATAATATTTCCATAAATATGCTTTCTAGAGAGTTTTATATTTGTGACTAAAAATTTATGAGAGTGCCTCCTCTATTAAGACAACATCCTTTTCCAAGGTATGGGAAGATTAATTTCTTGTTTAAAATGATTCTTTATGTTTAAAATTTTTTATATACCATGGTGTACTAGAAAATTATTCCCTAGTGTTAAAATTCTATATAACATGTATTAATTATATCTACGAATTATAGATACTATATAAGCCATTCTAATGTTATCAGTGTTGCTGACATTGAGATAGAGTTAGATGAATTATTTGAAGATAAAACTATTCATACACTAAATCAAAGTGTGAATATCCATAGCGATAATATGGTACCTCTAGTACACATAATGTCCATACACATTTGTATATAAGATGAAAAATGGGGTCATGAGAATATATTTATGAACAATGGAAGATGATTTTTAGGTGAAGATTCATGGTGAAACGTGTGGATAAGCTTCTCTATGAAGGGTGTACTAAAAATCCCAGGAAGTACTAGAGTAATAATTTTTTATGATTTTATAAAAATATTGAATTTTAATTAATTATGGTATTTTGAAGAGTTAGTATAGGTTAGTGGTTAGTATTTGAGGTTTTCAATCGCATTTAACACAAATAGTTTCTTGAATATCCAGATATCATAGAAAAATATGTTCATTGGTTGTCAAAATGGATATATAAGATTAAACATTGGTTATTGAGGACAGTTTCACCATAATTGAGGGGTTATTCTCCCTGAATCCCTTTCCAATGATGGAATAACACTGTACTGAATATAGTCATTCCAAAATTTTGTATCGAGTTGAGGTGGTTAGGACTTTCTATTCATAAATTAAATAATAAATTCTGTTGTGGCTAGAATATTCATGTTTTAATATAGACTTTTGATACATCACTCTATCATTGACCATGTGGTCAAACAAATATTTCTATCTAAAGAAATTTAAAAACATATTAATTAAATTTTTATATTATTAAAACCAATGAAAATAAGTATTTCACATTTATACACTATGTCACATAAACCACACCTCATTTTAAATATTAGATTCCATCAATCCAGGTGATTTATCCATCATATATACATAGATTATTTGGTCACCTATATATCTGGATCATTTTGAATAATTATATCTTCCTCCAACCTATTTTTCCTTCATTCTCTCACTATTTTCCACTAGTTATTCCATATTTTGGGTTTTTATTCCGGGATATTTGATTACATCCATCAATGATCAAATACTATAGTGACTAATAAAAGAAAACTCCCTACTCATATGAGGAAAATGCTCCATTTCCTTTTTGATCTAATTAATAACATGGAATGTGAATTATGATTTGTTTGTTCTATTAAGAATTTATGAATTCTTTACAATGAATCCAATTAAGGTTTCCTTAGATATAATAAATTAATTACTAAGGAATATCATTATAGGTGTTTTCTTTTGAGTGTAATTTACACCATGTTCAATGATTCCCATTAATTTATAGAAGATTTGTGGGATTGAGTAAAGGAACCCATGAGTGGTTGCCAAGGTTATGTTATATCCTAGTATACAATGATAGGTTTTCTATATTACACATTTATAATCAATTATATAATGTTAATAGGATACCATGTAGATGTCTTTAATTTATAATGGAAATCTGTTAAGAGGTAGTCTCTGTGTAACCATCCTATAATAATGTGTATACATGATTTGGGTGGGTTTCCAAGCATTCTTAATCCATCTACTATATGCCATTATTATGTACTATTTCTTTATATTTAATATCATATTTTAAATTTTTTTGCAATATGGTTGATCCTTCTTATTTTGTATTTTGGTTCGTATTTTTCTATGAGGATTAGAGTAATTCAAATCCATAAATTTTATTTATATATTTTTGGTTGTAGAGCCATTTTTTGATGATTCTATAACATGGTTGGTGGTAATTCCAACATTAGGGATATGTTTGGGGTGTGTTTAGGTGTAATTTCAACATTATTAAACGATAGATATTGATATGGTTGTAATTCTAACTATAGGTTATTGATTTTAAAGTGGTTGTGGGAATTATCTACATTGGGTACTCATGTGATATGAATTGGGTGTCATTCCTACAATGTAACTTTTTGTGTTATGGGATGGGTTTAATGCCCAAAATGGACCATTTTGAGATATAATACGTGATTAATTCCAACCACGGACCATTTAGAGATATTTATGGTATGTAACAGAAATCGTGGGTTTTTCAATTGTGTGACATAGGTTCACTATAAACCATATCATACATGGTTCCAATATTAGATATAATATCAACTGGTACTATTGACCTATGTGTGATGATATTTTGGGGAGAAAGCATATTTCCTCTTGGTATTAATGGGAATACATTAAAATTTATACTCTTGTATTGGATGAATAATCAGGGTCTATTTAGGGTGTTATGATGGATCTTGAGGAAAAAATATTTATTTAATATTAATGTTATATTGTTATTATTTCCATGGAGCTTATATATGAAAATATATTTTATAAATATGATCAAGGTATCTTTTGGTGGTGTTCGAGTGAGTTGTACTCATACACTACATGGGTGATCTGATACTCTAGTATATTTCATGTTTTCTGACAAAGGTAGGGTAAAACTTCCAGAGGTGGATGGCTTAGTTAGAGAATTTTGGTTGGAGTAGATATATAGGACAATGATGGGATTCAATTCTAAATTTATTTATGTATCCCCTATTTTGTTTTTTGGGACCATTATGTGCATGGTCATTCCATGGGAGATATTTTTAATATATATATGAATCATGGGAATGATAATTTATAATATAACATGTTTTTTCAAATTTACATTTGGATGTCTCATTGTTCTTATGTCCACATTTCGTCATTTATTTTTAGATGTCATTAATACATTTAGTGTGATATATCAATTATTAATGTATATAGGGTACAATATCATAATATCATATATAGAATCTTTTTATTAGTTTGTAGATTCAAACATATGAGGAGGCATGATTTATGTATATAATTCTCTGGATCATTCAATGTTGATGTGAAATTTTTTATTGATGTTGTAGTGAAATTTATATACTTTTTGAATATCGTTATCTACAAACCATATGTATTAAACTACATAGACAAATAATTTGATGAACGCTACAATTTCACAGTCAAATTCATAGTAATCATTTTAATTATTATTGGATTCTGTGAGGCATTACACTAAAATAATTTTTCATCTAATTAATTTTTTTCCAAGTAATAGCTTCTACGTTTCTTTGATTAGGATGAGCTATTTATTCTTATTATATTTTTTTATGGAATTATAATTATAAAAATTACTACTTATATTTTATTTTTCAGGAAATATTAAAATATAGCATGCTATCTGTTTATAGATATAGTATGTACACATGATAATTTTCATGATCATACCAATATAAATATTTTAAAAGAAAAATATTTGTTTTCCCTCTCCTTAAATAGATATTCATATGGCATGTGATAATTTTTTCCTTATTTCCATTATCATAGATTGTATAAATGGATTAAATTAGTTATGGTTCTCTTCTACCATTGCATTAGTAAAAAATGGTATCAGTTGTTGATGTAAATTATTATGTTTACTTATGAAAATACTTGTTATAATAATTAATTTTATGTATTTGGAATATTGTAAAATTATGGTGATATTGTATGCATGTGGTATTATGGTAGATAAGTAGGGGTCTGGTGGTGACAACCAATTGTCTATGATTTACACACACCCAAAAAATTTCCCTTGGGATTTTTGTTTATATCATAAACAATGATCTATGTGAAAGGCCCCAGTGCATGAGGGTTTATTGATATGGGAGAAAGGAGTCATTGTTTCTTAGATCTGGAAATAATCTATAGATTTGAATATGGACTTCTGTAATTGTGGTTAATATTTTTATAGATATTTTACTTATTTGTTTACTTTGTAAATATAATATTTTACATTTGGTTAATTATCCATGTTTTATATCCTCTGATGAATGTTTATATTCCATCTGTTTCCTTGAAATTTTTGTGCAAGTTTATTTTATAAATGATTTTTATTATAAATAACAATAATTTATATGCCAACTATTTTTAAATTATCCCTTAGAATTTACACGGACCGTTATGAATAAGAATGCGGTCTAAAGACAAAATGGTCATTTGGGTAGTTTTAGTTTATTTGAAATAGTGTATTATTATGTGAAATCCATTTGAATGTTTATATACCTCTTATAGCCATTGAAAAACCTAGAAACATGATATTATGATATAAATAATAATTTTAACATTCTTTATGAGTAACTTCACACTTTCTGGGGATCTTATCATAACATACCACTGACTAACACATGAGGAGAAGTGCTGAAACCATTTTATAAAAAATTAACCAAAATTATATAGAATAATACCCATATATGAATATAAAAATAAATAAGGTGTATTCATAGTCATCATCAGATAACACAGTTATAATGACTATAAAATACAAATAATTGTTCAACCAATTAAAAATTATTAATGATAGTTAATTTATATCATCCGGAAAGAAAACATGATTGACCTAAACATTAACATTTCAGGTTATATAAAATATATATAATTTTAATAAAACATTTACAAAAAAAAACAAATCCAATAACATCAACATGCATTAATACATTGATAATATGCATAATCATTACAATATAAAATATGAAAATGACATATAAAAAGATAAACCATACAAGGAAAGTAGACATTACTTAATAAATATAAAATTTGACAAAATATTATATCATCATGACACATGAATAATTTGATATGCCTCCTCCCTTATATATCCATGTTTGAGATAATGGAATAACTCACATTAAAATGAATCATCATTCCAAACATTCTTTGATGGAATTGAATAAAAATCATCTTACACACTAATAGTATACATATTATGAGTGATAATATAAGTAAAATCACAAAAACAAAATCTGTATAAAATTTTATTTTTAATATTTAAGTGTGTTAATTATATAATGTTTTTCAGAAAAAATAAGTTCCATTAAACCTATAACAAAAATGAACTTTGTATTACCACAAAAACACAAATTATTACAAATAATGTATGAATATAATATATATATATATATACTGAAATAGAATAATGTGACAATAAACCAATGTAATAAATTAATCTAGAATATGAAATTTGGTTACATTATATATAACAACCCATTTCTAGTATCCCATGATCAATGTATACTATTTCACATTGGCATAATATATAGGGGAACACATGACATATGATAGGACAATTTAGTAGTTTTAAAGAATGATCTAAATTAATGAACCAAATTTTAAATTGATAATAAAATATGGAACATAACAAAATAAAATAATCTATATCCTTGAAGCTTTTATAAATATTAGTTTTTCATACCCTGATGAAAAGAAAAAATAATAATGAGATTCAATGCTCTGTAATGGTTACATATAATGGATTCTATCATTATTAAATATTGAATAATCATTATAGAAGGTAATTAAACTGAAAACACAATCCATTTACACATTACCTTGATCACGAAATGCATCGATGGTTAATATTAGTGAAGTAGTAATGTGGATAATAAAAATTTATTTCCCAAAGGATGAAATTATTAATGTATAAAATAATTATGATAGAAAACATTTTTCATTACTATTATGTAATTTCAATAAGATAGTTTAATTTATGGTTTGGTATAACCCAAAAACACAATTAATAAGTGTTGGGAAATGACTTTTCTCATGGGACCTTTAAATGCATTAAGAAGTTATCTATAATAAGACCCAACTGGTACTTGTATTTATAATTAATTTCTAATATATTGAATGAAAATTTTAATTCATAAAAAATATGCCATATAAATGAATATATTTATTGAGTAATGAATAGTTAATATCAATATTTCCCCAAAAAAATAAAATAACGTTCTTACTAAAACACTGTTTGTATAATTTTTATTAGATTTACAAAAAATTAATATCAATGAAAACAATTTATATAGATTTTGAATGTAAATTTATTATTAAATGAAAATATATCATTATAATGTGTATGATTCATGAAAAGTGAATTGGAAAAGAAACCCATCAAGAGATGGATGATGACCATTAATTCTTCTGAAAAATTATATTTTTTTATTAAAATCTAATACTTGGGATAATATAATAAAAATGTAGTGTGTCATTTATTAATTTTTTTATTAAATTAAGTTTTTTATACAGCCTTTATAAATGTATATTTCTAGTAAAATAATGTAAAATCATTATAGTGGCATGAAAATCTAATAATGATGAATACATTAAAAAGAAACATTTTGTTTGGGTTTTGGTAAATAAAATTTCTAATGAACCATTCGTAAAAATTTTAATCATTACTCACAAAAATTTTAAAAATTTTATGGTTAAATTTTCTTTCATAATATATATTTTTATTAAATAAAATGATATCTTCCAAAAAATTGAATAATATGGTCCTGGAAAAAATATTCCCTATCAAAATGGGAAATAAGATCTTCTTTTGTTGTAATCATTTATGTGCTAGGGTCAAGTGGAAAGAGAGTAAATATTCAAATATAACATGGATAATAATTTAATATATTACAAATAAGAAAATATATTGATTTTATGATTTATATATTATAATATTATATCCAAAAATGATAAATTTTAAGGAACTAGATTGTAAAATAAATTATTACCGCATTTTTAATAGATAAATTATAACCCCTAGCATGATTAAAGATGAATTAAAGCACAAATTACCATGAATATTGAAATATAATTTTTAAATAAATAACTATTTTTTATATAAATAACATAAAATCAAATTGGTTCATAATACCTATTCTGTCTCAATGGAGTGGAAATTGAGACAAAATCGTTAAAAATATCCTAGTATTGATGTAGGAATTTATCTATGGAGTGATTATATAAAAAAATTAAATAAAAAAATAGTTATAATGAAACATAATATAATAATAGGCCATTACACACAGAATCATTTGTAAATATAAACCATAAACAACTAAAACAATATGATGATTGAAAATTGAGTTTTGAAACCCATTACCTCAAGATCCTACATAGTTGAAATTTATTTTATGTCTTTTATAATATATATATATATATATATATATCATAGCCATATACATATCTATAAAATCATATATAATTCATTTATACTTTCTAATCATTCATTTTTTATCAATGTTTAATTTTTATCATAAATTTAGGTGATAACTATTCTTTCATATATATTTTCAATTAAATTTTACAGTCCTTATGAATTGATCACGTTTATATCATATATAGAATCCGAATCATTTTATAAAAATAATAAATTTTTATTGTATACATACTTATAATAATCCTTGAAAATTCAAAAGTAAAATGAATTTCTTCACTTCACAGAGGTGGTAGACCACACATATACATGAGGGTCATTGTAGTTTATTTATCAGGTTGAAGGGAAAGGAGGTAGATGATATATTACATTTAAAAAATAATAAATATTATATACATAACATAAATATTAGTTATTTACTTATTTATAACTATCCTTGTATTGTGGTGTTGATAAATTAATTACACTGCAACCTGGAGATGGGCGGTCATACGAACGGACAAGGGATGATATAAATTTCTATATCTCAGAAAGGAGGTGTAAAATGGTTTATCGAAAATAAGAAAAACAACTCTATATATTTATAAAATTGGATTAATTGTTTTTTAACTGATAAAATATTATAACTATTATTATAAGAAATAATTATTTTTTTAAATAGTTATTATAGATTATTACCTATTTTTGGAAGAACAAACATTAAATTATCACTACAATACACTAGGGTTTTTATTTTTGGAGGTTCAGAACCTATATAATATTAATAATGATGTTCTGGATATAATTAATAATATTTTTGAAGCTAAAACTCTCATGTCAGTTGGTCTAAATATAAGAGAGGTGTTTCCCTTTTTTATTGAGAGAATGGACACACGTAGAATTACATAAAATAATTAAATATAATAAATTATTTTTCTTGTGATTGTGACTTTAAATGTCAAACTATTTGTAGAAAAGATACTTTACGGTTGAAATATGTTCAATTTTTTTTTGTTTTATGTTTCATTTGAATCCATTTATATTACTTTAACCCCTTTTTTATTCAATTATAACCTAACACGTGGTAACAAATTTTTAATTTATAATGGTTGATAAATTTACTTATAGGTTCAAAATTGACTAAATAATGGATATTGGATAAAATTTTAGACCATATCCTATCACAGTGGTACACTTTTAATATACCATGATTCTTAAATTAGTTAATATTATATTGAAAACATAAAATATCAAGAAAGTAATTTTATGAACTATTAACTTCTTTTCATATTAATGTCTTTAATATAAGAATATAACATGAATTTAAAAAATTGACCATGAATTAAACATTTTTAAAATAAAAAAAAGTAAAAATAGAAATAATAATAAAAATATTAAATTTCAAGGTCTTAAAATTATTTACTTTGATTTTATACTACTTGTCAAAGAACTATGTTTTTGTGGTCTACATTTTTAAAATAGTTAAAAATTCAAGTAAAATTAAAATTAAATTACTATAAAAAATTAATTAATTATTTTTAAAAAATCATTTATGATATTTTGTAACATATTATTATAAATGTGTTAACATACAATTTAATTTAGAGTTAAGAGAGTGAAATATTGTAATTTTCATTTATTTAAAAATAATATTAATGTTGTTCTCAACAAAAAATAAAACCAAAATTTCATATATTTGAATGTTGGAATAAGTTGTTTAATCTTATCTTTCAAAATAGGAATAATTTAAGTCTCATATATATTGTTAAATCATTATTTCATTATTTGAATCTTTAATTACCCAATTTACCCTTATCTAAGTGAATGTATTTACCACACTTATAATTCATAATTACTATGAGAGAAAGGAAATAATTTTACAAATTTGATACTTATTATTATGAATATTGAATCCATTTTAATAAATTAAATTTTTGTAAGAGGAATAAATAAATTTAAGAATATATCATCAAAATGACTGAATTTTTATTAAAGAAAATGCATTTTCCAAAAATAGAAAATATTACATTTAATATATGAAAAGTAACAATATTTATATAAAGATCCATTATTATATATATTCATTAAATTTAATTTTTATAAAACTTCTTATATATTATTTTAGTTAATTTAAATGAAATAAATTTTGAAAATAAAACTTATTTTTAAGAAATATGTATTTTAAATAAAAAATAAACATATACTAAAATATACTACATTTTTTACACCAATGGAATTATTTTGAATAAAATTATTTAAATGGTTTTTATTTTACATTAAATCCATGACTAAAATATAATGTCACATTTCAATAACTTGATTTAACGAAATAAAATTATTATTATACAGAAATTCATATTTTAGATATTTACTAAAAAATATTTTTTTTTAGAAATGTAGAGACCCAAGCTTGACGACATTAGAAATTACATGACTTTTGTAGAATATTTAATACATTACAAAAATAGACCCACATGGACCGTAATAGTTTGGTATCTTTGGAAACATGGAACATAATCTTCCAATCTTGGTGAAAGATCTTCAACATCTCTCATAATGATCTTACCATTTTGTTTTCTTACCTAAATCCATTATTTATATAATGGGAAAAGAAAACATAGAAATGGTGAGCTAAAATTATCAGTAAGGGTAAACATGGAGAACATAAAATAATCCATAAAAATTTGAACGTAAAAACATGAACATCAAACATCAAACTCTTGAGTAATATCATAAATCATGGTATTACAAAAGTCATAGATCATAATGAAACATTAAACATGATAAAATAGCATGGTAATAAAACATGTAATTGTGGAATCCATTAAGAACATGTTATGATTTCCATAGTATCCATGTAATTGTTGTCAAGACCATCATAGTAGACAAAGTCCATTACTGAACCGGGTTTACTTGTCGTTCCAGCCCTGTATTAATAAACCGGATTTACTTATCGTTCCATCCATGTCTATCTCATGAGATATAAATCATCACCCAATGCATTGGAGGGAGATATAGGTCCCACCCATCTCATAATTAAATCACTATTTTGTGTGCCTAAAAAACATAAATAATTCATCATAAGCCAAAGAATAATATGGGTTTGAAAAACAACATCCCATCATAACATAAACCATAAAAAACAAATTGATATCATTTCACCATAAGAAAAATCAAATCATGTAAATAATAGAGACATTATACTTGAAACATAAACATACTAAATTATGTCATCTTAGATGGAAAATATTTTTGATAAAACACTTGAAATGGATTCTTGAAGAAAATATCCTTTCTTCTTCAAAATAATTTTTGTTTTCAAAAAATACCATTCAATTTTAAAAGAAAAGTATTTTTTTTATAAAATATTCATGAAATATTGTATAGAAAGATTCATGAAAATAATGCTTTATGAAACTATAAAAATTTGTTTTTTCCATATATGTTAAAAAACATTATTCTAGTACTTTTCCTGGAAAAGACTAAAAGTACCTCGTGTGGTAAACAAAAAAAGGATTCTATCAATACCATGTGGTAAAATTAAAAAATGGAAAATAATAACTTTAAACATAAATGGGAGAATATTAAAAAATTTATGAATTCATTTTTAGAAAACATGGATATGGAAGATTAACATAACCTCAGTAAATACTTACGAATAAAAAATCTAGGATAAGAATGAGATTGAATAATTACGACTTACCTTAGGTCCAATTTCTTCCAAATGTGTACGATACTCCTGTATAGTGGGTTTAAACATATAATTTACTTGTAACAGAACCATAGTAATATTTATAATATCATATATGATTCACTTACGACTTTATATTACCTGTTCATTTGTCAAATCTAGGATAAAGCATTATTTTGGGTAAAATCGTTTCATTTGTCGTACGTGTTTTGAATTATAATTATTAATATGATTACTTATATCATGATTACATACATCCAGAATGTAAAACATGATTTATATATAATATATATACAGAATTTAATATATATATATATATATAATAGATGGACAAATGAAATTAAATATACCGTTCATTGAGACAGTATGCCACACGTACCCATGACTAATGTTTTTGTTTCCTAATTAAATTTAATAGAAGTAAGTAAATAAGATATAAATAAATCCATTATCATTATTATGTCATATATTTCATGATTATTTATTATATATACTTTATAATCATTATAGAATTGTTAACATGGAGAATGAACCTCACTACGTCGTGGAAACAGTAATCTATACATACGCACGTGCGATTATATCATTCCAATAAATATTGAATGGAGTTGGAGTAGATGATATAATATCTCAGAATCTATATGATGTTATAATAATCATATATAGTTATTATTTCAACCACATTACCTATCCATGTATGGTTGTGGTGGAAAACAGATTACACCATGGGGTGGAGATGGTAATCTGTACGTACGCACGGGTGGTGATTTCATTTTTCGTAGGAGGGATATAATGTGAAATAGGTTTGTCTCATATTTATGATAATATATAATCATATTAGTGATACTGATGTTATTACTTTATAATGAAACAACTAATGAAGAGGATGTTGAAGAAGAATAAAACATGAATAAATCGGTAGAAGAGATTACCACTTCCTCGACGTGCCTCTTTTAAACATCCTATTAGGACACTACAGTTGGTATTTTTAGAGACACATAACCTCTATAATATAACTAGAGTGGATTAGAAGAGAAATTATCAGGGTTTTTCCAATAATGAAGGCTTAAAATGGAGTTAATAGAAGAGGGAGGAGGTGACATTTTATAAGAGAGGAGAGGGGCACTTTTGGAATCTTCCAAAATATTAATTTATAATAAACTCACACCCCCCACATCAAACCTCCAAAATGACTCAAATATGAATAGTAGATGATATAGGGTTGTAATATCATCATATAATAAAATTTAGATATGTTGGAATTTATTTTTATCCTTATCAATTTGATTTATCCTTTTTTGTATATTTGATTTTCTTTGTGGTAATAATATTCTAAATTTAAAATTGTTATAAATAAAAACTTATGTGTTGTGAATTGTCCAAAATTTGATACGTTATGATATTTTTGACCATATAAATTTCAATTTATAATTTTTAAATACTTTTCTAATTTTTAAACAATTTAATAATATGAAATTTTTATAAAATATCAATAGTGTCAATTTTGAAACTATCCATTTATTTGAATTTAAATAAAATCTTCAAATAGGATATATTAAGAAAAGAAATATTTAATATATTATTAACATGTAAAATTCAACATGAAAATTTATGGATCTCATTAATTAGTTCATAATAATTATTTTAATATTTTTAAAACCATTTATTTGATATTTCTCTTAATAAAATAATTAATATAACATTTTTGTATAATTATTTAATATACTTATTTTTTGCATAAAAATTAAAAAATATACTAATTAGAAGATAAATTTAATAGTTTTCATAAGAATACTTTTAGTAGAAATTATTATATAAAACAACCAACTAGTAATATGTTATCTTTATGAAAGTATGAAGATGACAACATTGACATCATTTAAAATAAAATAATATAAATTTCATAATCTGTTGTATAAGTCTCTAAATGGTCCACAAGTCGACCTTGTATTCTTAGGGTAATTATATACTTGACCAATAAGGTTTGGTAATGTTTTATGTCCTTTTGATGGGTATTATTATTTTTATAAAAAATATATTATTGATTTTTCACTATATAAATAATTTTGGCATCATTAATGTATAATCTATTAAGGTAAATTTATATTTCTTAAAGATTACCTATAAATTTACATGATGATGAAAAACATTTTATCTTTCAAATTAGTACTTATAATCGAATTTATATTACGTATAACCTTATACTAAAAAAACTTTAATTATTATTGTTTTAGTGAGACATATTTGACTTTATTTAAATAAAATATATTAATGGTCTTAGTCACATCCAAGTGGGTTCCTAAAGATTCAATTTAGACCCATTTATATTTTATGAATACATATAATAATCCAATTATATTAATAAAAGTGTTGGGGTAATTGTATAATATTACCATTACCCTATATTACCTAATTTACTTTTAAGTGTCGTAAATAAAATTTACCATAGTTACTATCCATAATGCCTTAAAATAAATAGTAGCTTATTAACATAATTTAGACATAATGATTCCAAATATGGAATCCATTTTTCCAAATTCGAAACATAGAAGTTTCAGTATTTAATTTAAAATAAATCCCACTGTTGAGAAAACATGATTTAAAAGACAAAACAATGCAAATGATTGAAATGTTTGTACCTATGAATTCAATGTAAAATTAATTCTAATGACATAAATTATATTAAATAGTAAAAATATATTCTATTTATATTTTAAAACCATTGAATAGTTTATTTTATCAATATAAATTATTTTCATGAAAAATGTTGTTTTCAATTAAAATTTACCTTATTTTTACTATTCATCAAAATAAGAAACATAGTAGAAAAATTTAAAACATTTATCCAAAGTAAATTATTATAATATTATTCTAGGTAAGAAGTTAAATTAGTCAAATTGAGCTTATAAACAAGTCAAAAACTAGATTTATTGTTGGTGCGCCATCAAAAGGCCACAAAACTACATTTTTTGAAAAATATATATTTTACCCGAAAAATTTATTTTGTTCTCGTAACATGTTCTAGAATATGTGTAAAATTAAATATAATGTTATAAAATTCAAAATGTGGTTAATAATATTCATAAAGGCTAGTTCATAATAATATTATTACAATATATCATTGATTAATGATACTCAGTATTGTGTACAACACAAGCTATTGAGGAAGGTCGTTGTTGTGTGCAACACAAGCCAAGAATACTGTTTTCCTATAACATAAGCTAATACAGTGTCGCATATTGCGCATTTAAATCTTGGTGTAGCGTACAACACATAACATCAATGAAATTAAAAAATTATATTTCTCAAAAAATCTCAGGGTGTTACATTCTACCCCCCTTAAAATGAATTTCACCCTCGAAATTTGTTGGGGTTATAAATCGTTTACTACTTGAAAGATTATTTCATAGAAACCCACATTGTAAAAAGGAATAATAAAACATAATTATAAAAAGTGAAGTAAGAAACATAACGATTACCCAAATTTTCCCATCACTGGGTTTCCACATAAGATAACATAGGTGATAACATGGATATTGAAGAGAAATCTAACCATTATGTTCTGATGAAGAGTGGTAGAAAACGTGGTTATAAAAAATACAACTATCAAAAATCCATAAATTTGTGATGATCTAAAGTGTCATCTGATTCATCGGATATGAGGGTACTAGGACCACATTTTTGTTTTTCAAGTTCATTTCCTTAAAGTTGAAAATTTTTAATTTGAAAAAATACATACTGGATTTTGGTACAATATCATCGTTGGTCATTCCATGAAATTTTTTTAATTCATATCATAATGTAATGAAGTTGAATTTGCCATTCTTGATGTGTTAGCAGATAATTTGATAGAATGATGGGTTATTCCATATGTCTAAAACAAAAGTTTAAGAGGAGTTATTAAATATACATAAGTCCATATATGTTTATATTAAGCGTACATGGCTCTATAAATGGACTTATACATCATATATCATTCCACATAATAAAATAAAACTAATTTATACAAACCAGGCACTTCATGTAGGCTCGTGGTAGGTGATAAAGGCATATTGGACTTCGGTTGTAGGTTCGATTCCTGCAATCTTGTCTGACACGACAGGATGTCACACATCCTATGAGTTTTCCTTTTTCTAAAACTATTATATTATAACATTTCAGAAATAATAAAAAGTTATAACCTTAAATAAAAAAATCAGATATCTAACTTAATCCATTAAAATCAATAAGCATATCCAAAATACTTCTATCCAATCTCATAGTATAAAGAAAAATATTACTCGATAGTTCATATAACAATCATATGAATACCATCATTTATCCCCCATATATCATAAGATATATATTGTTGGACACATTACATACCTGGGAATACATTAATCATGTATTCTCTGGACACTTGAATTTACATTGAACCACATTGAAAACATGGATGCTATCAAAAGTTTACTATTTCTACAAACCAAAATTCCAAAATTTCTATATACTCAAACCATGATGTCACTTTGTCCTTATATCAGTCACGATCTCATTAATACTATCAGACATATTATTTTCTCCATATCCCTTCATTATACGCATATCATATGCTTTAGAAAAATATTTCAATAACTTTTCATTGTTACAGGTACCATACATTTATTTAAAACCAAAACATATATATTCCATTATTCCATTATACTATAAATGAGATTCCACAACACTATTTTGGAATCCCATTACATACACACTTAATCATTCCACCACTTCATTTTCATATTCAAAATCACCAATAGGGATCGAATGTGACTTCCCTTTGTCCTTTTCATTAAGTGGGTTTTGATGTTGATCATCATTAACCCTTGGATTAGGGAATTGGATAGTATAATACCCCATTTCGTATCACTTTCAGCATTGAAGTGTTGGTGTTGCGTTCTATGTATTCGTTTCTCTATTCACATCATTAGATACCATTATTCCATTACTTCGATACTCTAGCTGCTTGATGACCTTATTTTTTACACTTAAAACATTTTCTTTTCCATTTAGACAATATCCAGCATTCTTCTTTCCACACTTTGACTATAAAGAAACATTCTTATCCTTTTCACCATTGTTTTGAGATTTTTCCTTGAACTTCATCTTTCATTTCTTGTCAAAACCATGATATGGATATGAAACACCAACTTCCAGTCCTACCTTGACAACACAACACACAATTTTTTTATATATAATAAATTATCTAATAAATAATTCCATTTTAAGACTTAGTTTTAATCCACTGATGAATTGATCAACATTACATTGAGGTTGGATGATAATTCCATATGTGTACCTTGAAAGCCTTGTAAAATTGGCTCATATATACCAACAGATTCATAATTCTTTTTTCAAAATATAAAAGAAATCATTTTACATATTTGCTTGAAGAATAAGAGGGAAGTACTTATTTAAAAACAAGGTCTTGAACTCGTCATATTCCATGGATTCAATTTCATCTTGGGGCATTGTATTCATAATTAGAGTCCACCACAGGTCTGCTTCACCGTCTAAATGGATAACATCCAAAATGAATTTTTCATGTTTTTAATAGTGAAGTTTGGAAGATATCTTTTCAATGGTACTAATCCATTGTTCCACAATATGTGGATCAATAGACCCATTGAAAGAAGGTGGACATTTACTAATGAAGTAATCAATAAAATATTGTCCCCTTCTCTGCTCATTTGGAAATCCAGAACGATTCATAGCTTGTGTAAGTATATCAATAATATTTTTCACTCTATATCCCATAACAATGGTTTGTTCAAGAGGAAAATTATGGCAGTATCCATTACATTGATCAACACGATTCCTTCGGGTTCCATACATAATCTAAAACTAAAAAAGAATATTGTGAGAGGAAAAAGTCATGCTAGGAAAAATAATAATGGGCGAGTACTTTCAATATCTAAAATCATAGGATTAATTATAAGATCGTTACTGTAATTATATAACTATAACCTATACTTATAGTTATCCTTATAGACATCCGTAGAAATACCATATAAATATCTCTAGGGATCTCACTAATGTTTTCGAATCCTTTTTTCCAATGGCTGAATAAACATTTTCTCTGATACAAACTGTTGAAACCCAAGCTTGAAGTATATAGAAATTACATTACTTTTTTCCAATACTTAATACATAACAAAAATAGACACCCAAGGACTGAAATAGTTTAGTGTCTTTGGAATCATGGAACATAATCTTCTAATCATGGTGATTGATCTTCAAAATCTCCCATAAAGATCTTTCCCTTTTGTTTTCTTACCTAAAACCCTTTTTATGTCATAGGGAAAGAAAACATAGAAAGGGTGAGCTAAAATTATCATTAAGGGTGAGATGGAGAACATAAAACAATATATAATCACTAGAACATAAAAACATGAACATTAAACATCAAAGTCTTCAGTAATGACATAAATATTGGCTTTAGATAAGGCATAGATCACAAAATAACATTAAACAATATGCAATTTCAGGGGAATAAAAAATGTAACTGTGGCATCCATTAAGAACATGTTATGATTTCCATAGTAGCCAAGGCATTTTTGCAAAAACCATCAGAGTGGGAAATGTCCACTACTGAACAGGGTTTACATTCCATTCCATCCCTCTATTACAAAATAGGATTCACTTTCCATTATAGCCATGTCTATATCATGAGATATAAACATTTATACATTTAATTGGAGGGAGATATATCTACCACCCTTATCATAAAGAAATCATTCTTTCGTGTGCCACAAAATAAACATAAATCATTCATTATAACCCAAAGAACAATATGTGTTTTATAAACATCATCTCATCATAACATAATCCATATAAAACAAATGGATATCATTTCATCATAAGAAAAAATACCATGTAAATAATAGAGGCATTATAATTGAATCAAAAACATACTAAATAATATCATCTTATATGGAAAATATTTTTTATAAAACAATTGAAATGAATTCTTGAGGAAAATATCATTCTTTCTAGAAAATAATTTTCTTTTCAAAAATTTCCATTCAATTATAAAAGAAATTTATTTTTGTTGAAAATAATCATGAAATATTCTAGAGGAATCTTCATGAAAATAAGGCTTTATGAAACTATAAAAATATCTTCCTTCCATATACGTTAAAAAACATTCTTCTTGTACTTTTTCCGGAAAAGTAAAAAATTACCTCCTATGGAAAAAGAAAAGAATATTCCATCCATACCATGTGGTAAAAGTAAAAAAAATGGTAAAAATGACTTTATACATACCTGGAAGAATAGTAAAATTTTTATGAAAACATTTTGAGAAAACATGGACATGGATGATAAACATAACCCAAATAAATACTTACGAATAAACAATCTCAGATAAGAATGAGGTTGGAATAATTATCCTTTACCTTAGGTCCAATTTCTTCCATATATGTCCAAGAATCTTGTATAGTTTGTTTGATCATATTATTAAATTGTAACAAAACCATTATAATATTTATGATATCATATATGATTCACATAAGATATTATATTACTCGTTTATTTGTCAACTCCATGTTAAAAGCAGTATTTTGGGTAAACTCATTTTATTTTTCATACGTGTTTTGACTTATAATTATTCATATGATTACTTAGATCATGATTACATAAATGTAGAATGTAAAAAATTATTTATATATAATATATATTCATAATTTAGTATATATATATAATGGATGGATAAATGGAATTATATACACCGTTCATGGAGACGGTATGTCGTATGTACACATGAACGTTGTTTTTGTTTCATTATTAAATTGAATAAAAGTAAGTAAATAATATATAAATAACTCCAGTAACATTATTATGTCATATATTTCATGATTATTTATTATATATACTTTATAATTATTCTGTAATGGTTATCGTTGAGAATGAATCTCATCGCGTCGTGGAGACGGTAATATGTAAGTATGCACGAGCGATTATATTGATCCCATAATTATTGAATGGAATTGGAGTGGAAGATATAATATCTCAGAATTAAAATGATGTTATAATAATCATATATAGTTTTTATTACCACCATTTTACCCATCCACGTATGGTGGTGGTGGAAAAACAGTTTACACCACGATATAGAGACTGTAAGCCGAATGTACGCACGCGTGGTGATTTAATTTTTCATAGGACGGATATAGGATGAAATTGGGTTGTTTTATATTTATAATAACATATCAGTATATTAGTTATACTGATGTTATTACTTTATAATGAAATAACTAATGAAGAGGAAGTAGAAGAAGAAAGAAAAATGAAAGAATCAGTAGAAGAGATTACCTCTTCCTCGACGTGCTTCTTTTAAACATCCTCTTAGGGAACTATATTTGGTCTTCATAGGGGAACATAACCTATATTACCTAATTAGATAGGTTTCAAATAGAAATTTTCAGGGTTTGGAAAATATTTAATGCTTTGAATGGAGTGAAGAGAAGAGGGAGGGTATGCTCTATTTTAAGAGAGGAGAGGGGCACATTAGGAAACCTCCAAACTATTAATTTATAATAAACTCAAGCCGCACCAAAAAACAACCAAAATGACTCAAATTTGAATATTAGATGAGATATGGTTGTAATCCCATTAAAAATTAAAAATTAGATATGTTGAAAATTTATTTTAAACCTAATCGATTTGATTTATCCTTATTTTGTATATTTAATTTTATTTGTGGTAATAATATTCTAAATTTCAAATTGTTATAAATACATACTTATGTGTTATGAATTTTCTAAAATTGGACACTTCATGAGATTCTTGACCATATAAATCTCAATTTATAAGTTTGAAATATTTTTTTTGATTTTGGAACAATTTAATAATATGATATTTTTATAAAATATCAATAGTCTAAATTTTGAAACTATTCATTTATTTGAAATTAAATAAAATCCACATAGAAGATATATTTGAAAAAAAATAATTAATAGATTCCTAATGTGTCATATTCCTCTTGAAAATTAGTGGGACACATTAATTTGTTCATATAATATCTATTTTAATGTTTTTAAAAACATATATTTGATATTTCTCTTAATAAAATTATTAAAACAACATTTCCGTATAATTATTTGACATACATATTTGTTGCATAAAAATTAAAAATATAACACTAAGATCAGGATAAATCTTATATATTTTATAATAATACTTCTAGAAAAATTTAGATTCTAAAACAACCCACTTGTAAAATGTTATCTTTATTAAAGTATGAAGGTTTCAACTTTGACATCATTTAAAATAAAATAATATAAATGTAATAATCTGTTTTATAAGGATCCAAATGGTCCAAAAGTCTATCGTTGTATTCTTAGGGTGTAGATATACTCAACCAATAAGTTTTTTTCATGTTTATGTTCCTTTTAGTGGGTATTATTATTTTAATAAAAACTATATTATTGATTTCTTCACAAAATAAATAATTTATGCATCATTTATGTATAAGATATAAAGGTAAATTTATATTTTATAAATATTACAAATAAATTAACATGTTTATTAAAAACAATTTATCATTCAAATAATTATATATAATCTAATTTATATTATGTATAACCTTATATTAAAAACACATATATTGATAATTTTTGAGTGAGACATATTACACTTTCTTTAAATAAAATAAATTAAAGGTCTTAATCACATAAATATGGGTTCCAAAATAGACAATTTAGACCCAAGTATATTTTAGGACGAAATATAATTATCCAATTATATTAATAAAAGTGTTAGGGTAATTTCAAAATATTATTTTTACCCATAATTAATTGATTTACCATTAACTATTGTAAATAAAATTTACCATAGTTACAATTCATAATGCCATAAAATACAAATTAGCCTATTAAAATAATTATGACCTACTGATTACAAATATAGAATCCATTTTTTCAAATTCAATACATAGAAGTTTTAGTATTTAATTTAAAATTAATCCAGTTTTAGAGAAAATGGGTTTTAAAAGGTAAACCATTGCAAAAGATTGAAATGTTTTTATCTATGAATTCAGTGTGAAATAGATGATAATGACATACATTATATTAATTAGTAAAATATATTATTTTTATACATTAACACCATTCGGTAATATATTTTAACCGTATAAATGATTTTGATGAAAAAAGTTTTTTTCAATTAAAATTTAGCATATTTATACTATTCACCAAAATAAGAAACTTATCAGAAATATTTCAAAAATTTATCCATAGTAAAATTTTATATCATTATTCCAAATAAGAAGTTTAATTTGTCAAATTGAACTTATAAACATGTCCAAAACATGATTTAATGTGGGTGTGCCATCAAAAGGTGACAAAACTTCTTTTTTTGAAAAATAATTATTTTACCCGAAAAATTTATTTTGTTCTCATTCCATTTTCATGAATATGTGTAAGATGATATATAATGTTATAAAATTCAAAATTTTCTTAATAATATTCATAACAGCTGGTTCATAATAATATTATAACAATATATCGTTGTTTAGTGAAACTCAATATTGCGTACAACCCAAGCTATTTTGGAAGGTCGCAATTGCATGTAACACAAGCCAAGAATAGTGTTTTCCTACACTAAAAGCTAATACAGTGTTTCATATAGTGAAAGCTAATATTGGTGTAGAGTAAAACACAAGACATCAAAGAAATTAAAAAGAATATTTATCATAAAATCTCGGGGTGTCACAAGAAAAATCCAAAAAATACACCCTATGCTAATATAGACATATGGATTTTAAATAAGATATTAGTTTTTTCATATAATATTTAAAAAAATGGCAGAAATTAACTACAATACATGTAGAAAAATTACAATTAAAACCCATTTTTGAATAAAAGTAACTTCAAAGCATAAAATTAATTTATTATTATTATTTACCTTGAAATACAATTAAATAAAATTTAAATATCTATTTTTTATTCATAATTTGAAATAATGAAATAATTTATATAAATTTGAAAATTTTTTTATTCATATTCATAACCACCTTCTAAATAGCTAGGTTCTAATAGTAATATTTTACCAATATTATTTCATTGTACTATTATTCAAGGGTTTTCTTGAGGTGTAAGCTATTAAACATAGTGTTCACTCAAAAATAAAACAAACACTAAAATATTGGGGTTTTAAATTATTATCCCCAAAAAATTTCTGAAATACAGACTACACAATAATAAGTAACCGAATATTTTTTTCATAATCAGTATTTTGAAAATTATAAATTTAGTACCTTGATATGAATTGTAGTTAATGATTAATGATAAATGTAGGTCGAAATTATTGGATGTTTAATTATTATTTAACAATTATAATATTATACAAGACATTATAATAGTATCTTGGCCATTATAATTGCAACCGGACTATTGGAATTTTAAAATAATAATTTCATAACTTTTAAATTAAATGTATATATATATAATAAAAATATTAAATAAAATATTTAAATAGTATAAAATAATAGTTTTATGAAAATAAAGTACAATTTAACTTTTTTGAGAAACCGATATGTTACATTTTTATTATTAAATATTTTATAATAAATTTTATATTGAAAATTCGAAATTATTTTTTTCAAAAAAATAGTTTTATTGGACACTAAATATTTGTATATAAATAATAATTAATCCTTTTGAATTTATAACAAAATTCTACGGTTTAAGAAACTCATCTTTTTCATTAAATTCATATTTATCAATAAATAATTATTTTGAATGAAAATTAGAATTATAATGATGTTTTGAAAAATTAAATTCATTTTTTGAAGGTGGACATCAAAATATGGAAGGATAATGTTTTGTTAATTTTCAGGCCAAATAAAATATATAATTGAATTGAAAAATATAAAAAATTTAATATACATTTTTGTAGACAATATGATAAACATTAATAGGTTTATTCATGATTTAAATATTTATTAATGTCTCATTAACCATTAAATCAAAAGTACTACATAATATAATTACAATTTTCATCACTTTTTAATGAAATAATATTTTATTTATATTTTTTATTCAAAAACACCACTCTCCTATTGATATTAATATTACCCATCACCACCCACTTCTCTTCACATATAATGATAATTATATTTTATAAACTCATCAAATACCTCTCTAAAACTCTTATAGTCCAATTCTGTAGGTTTTCCCCCATCAATAGACCCCCCATATAAGTCATAATTCAAAAAGAGAATGAGTCATCCTACAAAGTATGGTATGAAATTCTAATTAATTATTGTAATTTTTCACATAATATATTATTCTTATACCCTAAAACTTTTATATCTAGTATCCATTTCCTAAAATATACGATCCTACGATACATTAATATTATATATGAAATCATATAATTGTTAAACACTTTCCAGGATCACATCATTGTAAAAAAACAGTGAGGTATGTATCCCCGGGATCACATCCCAGTATTCCAGAGCCTTTCAACTATTAGTTTTCATTTAAGGTGACACCACGGGGAGACTATGAAGACATAAAATAGTGAGAAAATATAGTAGAAATAATATTCAATGATTCGTCACAAAATCCATAAGAATTAATTAATATCACTAGTCATGAATCTAAAAAATATATTATACTCATACTATAAAAAATGATAAAAACAAATAAAACACAAGCCACGAAGACATAATTAATATTTCAAAAACATATAATATACATGTCAGACAGAATCAAATTAAAATAAAAAACAAACATTTGGTCTTGCATCCCAACAAAGTACAATCTCATGACTCCCGCCATTCCATTTAGCTTAGTTATACAATACATGGTCTCTACCCTACATATAATAGTGTTCATAAATTCACTATAGTTATAAATGATCCAAATAAACTTTAGTAGGGTATGGTTAAAACTATGTTTTACCAAATAAATATCATACCTTTGATTACAAGTAAATAAAATGTATACACAATGTGATATGGTTTGGAAAATAAATAAATTATTGAGCATAATAAAATAATATACTATTTATTATTTTATTTGATGTTGATCCATGGTATCAACCCAACATCCTTTAGGAAGTGTCATATATATCAAACCAACTAACATAATCACCCATGGGGAACTAAATCCCACTGAGTAACATTTATGAACAACATAGTTTAGGGAATTTATATCCCCTTATAAGAACCTTCAAATAAAATCTAAGATGGATTCTCCCTATACCCACACCCTCAGGTCTAGTGCTATAACACATTTACTGAACATTAGTTTTTATAATAAGTGGGATTATCCAATTACTATTTTATGAACATTTAATAAGTTAAAAGTCAAATCTAAAAAATAATCACACTATACCAAGAACATAAGGTTTAGCTTCTTTTACGACCAATTACATATGAATAATATTTTATGATACCAGTGAACATTAATCTATAATTGAACCATGATATACTCCATTTTATATTTCTCATAAGTTATACTTATCTATAAAACTCGGGGAAGAGAACCATGTGAAAATGGTGAGCTATAATTTTCAATAAGGAACATTCTATCAATATTTAATTATTTTTTTGGTCAAATCCATATGATAAAACATTACTAGTGGAGGAATATATTTTTATAAGTATATATAAAAAGTATTTCTTTTTATAAAATTATAAATTTCATGTAATCTCAAATGAATATATATATATATATATATCATCGAAAATGGGTTAGGAATCGTGTACAAAAAAAGAATAATCCAATATAGAAAAAAATATTATGGTATAATAATAATAATATGAAATAATATCATTATGAACATAGATATCCAAATCAATTTTATAATAAACCTTTTTAACGTTTCTAATTTTGTATGTATTCATGCTTAATATTTTAAACATATCTAACCGACATAGTTTTCAAGGAAATTCATCTGATCATATCTAAATTTCAATGTGTTTACACTAAAACCTATGAATGTATCTAATCCATGACACATCACACTCAATCATGTAATATTTGTTAAATCGTATCATATTCATGAATAATGTTATTATTTTAGACGATAAACATCATGAGAGTACTCAATATTGTGAAAAAAACTAATTCACACTATCATCACAGTAAACATATTTATCTCTGGAGTTACAAAATGATAAACCTTTCACTGTATTTTTATATAGCACACCACCCATCAATCATCCATACACACTTGTTCCACATGAAATCAATCAATCATAAAATCATAAAGATCCCATGGAATGAAAATGGGTTTTATATCATTTAAAAATTGTAAAATAAACTGAAATATATTGATCGATTGTTATAATAAAATAAATTTTCTAAAAATTAATATTTTATATAAAAGGTAAGTGAATTTTTTGGGAAAACCTATTTCTAAGGAAATACATTATTTGTAGGGAAGGAGAAAACGGAATAAAACCATTACTTTTTTAGAAAACATATTTATCTATATATTAAAATATAAAAATATAGTAAAATTGAAAGAAATTTTAAAAAAGGTGAAGTGATTTTATATAAATTTATAATAGAGCCTTGGAATTAGTCATCAATATTTTAAAATGTTTATGTGAAAAAATATTTAAAAGAATTACCCTTTAACTGAATCATTAATTATAGATTGTTGAAAAGGAAATAATTGTTTCCAAAAAATATATATGAAAACATTTTTAAAAATTTTATTTTATAAAAATAATTAAACAAAATAGAATTGAAATTATTTAATGTTTTTTCAAATATGAATGTGTAGTGGTTGATATGTTATTTTATTTTGAATAGATGGAAACCCCTTTGAATATTTTGAAATTCCATTATTGAAAACAGAAATCATAAAATGTAGTAGTAAAAAACATTGAAATTTGGTATTGGAAAAAAATATTGTAAAATGAGTAAACAACTATATATCTTTTTAAATAATAAATAAATACATTTTTTGTAATAATTAAAATGGAAGTTTGGGAAAATAAATAATCAAAAGAGATGATTTTTTTATCATGACAATGATAAACTATTATGAGAAATATATTCATAAAGAGAGAATATATTTATTGAAAACATAATTATCATAATATATTACTGAAAATATATCTTATTAAATAATAAATGGTTTAATTTATTGATCATATATGAATTGTGATGAAGGAATTAAGTATTCACTCAATGAAATTAAACATTCATTAACTAAATCCTTTATGGATATTATAATTTGTGAAATATGAGACATTCAGAAAGGGGTTTATGTGTTAGTATGTTAAATACCATTTTTTTTTGAAAATACAACATAATAAAATCAAATATATTAATTTTCCAAACATGTATGGAATATCCCCAAGAAAAAAAAATCATAAATCATTGTACATGAATTGAGTTTACAAAAAACATATGGAAATGATAACATAAGAATAATATGGTTACAAAAAATTGATATAAATATATCATAAATTTTTGATATTAATTATTTATGGACTAAATAGGTTAGTGAGTACACTATATAGAAAAATTATTCTTCATGATATTAGACATGTTTCAGGGAATTTTAAAGATAAACAAATAACCCTTAAAAATAAATCTCACACAATATAAATTTTTTTTAATCGTCGATATAACATCAATGAATATCAGAATTACTTATTTTGGAACCATAATTATATATATTTATATTTATATAATTCATTTATAATCATTTATGCAAAAACATTAGGCGATTATGGTTTATTTACATTATTAGATGCTTGGAACTCTAATTACATATATTGTAGTAGTTTTATAATGGGTTTTTCAATTAATTTATAATTAAATTTTTTAAATTATCAATGATAATATAATCTTTTTGTTTTAATGGTTCAACATATCCCTTTTTATTTTTAGAATTATATACGTACTTTTTTCTGAAAATGAAAATTACGAAAATCTAGTTTTGGAGTGTATAACGATTTAGAAATGGTATATATATAAAATTCAATATCAATTAATCCATTATAGAATCCTAAAAATTAATTTTATAAAATATAGGTACAATAAATTTCAATTATATGATATTTATTAATCATTCATAACATAAATATCATTCCACTGTTCATATAGGTGGTAAAAACCAATCAAAATTATTGCATGTTACAAAGCTTAAATGAATAATAATTTATTTGTATATAATTAGAATAAATTTTTTAATAATCATAAAAAGTTAATATAATATAACTATATTATATTCCTTCATAAAACAACCAATGTTTGTGGTGATGAAAAATGAAATTCATTGCTCGGGGAGGTGGTAGTTTAAATGTTTATACGATTAACATTTTCTTGTATCAATGAATTGGATCTTAAATATGTGTATGGGAAATCATGATTTCATAATTATAATTGTTATATATTAAAAATATTTGGTCCTGAAATAAATATATTTTACCAGCCACTACATGTGAAAATGATAAACAAATTGCATCCCCTCATGGTTGTAGTAGCCTGAATGTCCCCACTATCGATATCATTTTGTTTTTCAGAAAGGTTGTAAAGTATTGAATAATTTTTTCTACAATAGAATAATAACATTAAAAATATTAAAAATACTAATATAGAAATATTAATTTTCATATAAGATATTTTTTTGAATAATATTCATAAGAACAGTATAATAACTAAAAAATACTAATCTAGAGAACTTGATACTTCCCATGGAAATCCCCTTATAAATGATCTTCATAGGCTATTTAATTAAGGAAAAAGGAATATGTACATGGTATAATATTATATAAGGATTCATGTTTGATTTATTCCAGATTAAATTATAACATTTATATGTATCGTGATGTTTTGGGAGTGAGCTATTTTATTAGTGATGAAAAAGAAATATTTGTGAATACATGTTATTTTTTAATAATTCCATGAACCTATTAGAGGATTAATGGATTCTATAGTGACAAATAATGTATTTTGTGGTGATATGTTGTTTATAAATCCTCAAACATAGATTTTAACTCATTATTTATTTATTTATTAATCACATTACAAATTGATAATTACATTTTATAGATTACATTTTTACCCATGTAACTCGTTTTATCCATGGAATTTAAATTTAATTAAAATACAACATAATACATATTTTCATATTTGTGTGTGATAAATGTTACTTCATCCCGATATAATATAACTCAATTTATATTTATATAAAACTAAATTATAAATTAAAACTTTTAAAATGTAGAAAAAATATTTTGTGGAAAAACATTTGTTCACCAATAAGTGTTCTTAATAAAATAATACCTAAATTACTAAGTAAATTAGTGATTAAATATTTTTATAATGTCAAAAAAATTATCTAAAATCATTTCTATAAAATATATCATGTTTATTTATTAGAAAAAAATACAGGAAATTAATAAAAACCACTTTTAAAATACCTCATTCACTAAAATCATGGCCATTAAATTTAATTAATTCAATCATAACATTATTCCTAAAATTAAGTTTACCTTATTGCCTAATATGAAAATTTTGATCCGAAATTTGAAACCGATTTTTTATATTTATTTTTTAATATTTTCGATAACTAATTTTAAATAGAAGAGAAAAAATAGTGTTTAAGGTAAACTGTAACATATGTTTCAATGAAATTTTGCATTAGATTAAAATATGCATGATAACCATTATAAATGATATATTTTACATTATAAATATATTATTTTATACATAAATTTTCTTAAATTATTATATGTTACTCATTTCTAACAATAATTTTATAAGAACTATAGTATTATCAAATTTGAATTCTTATTAATATTAAAAATAATTAAATTATTTTAGAAACATCTCAAAAAATAATCCCATGATAATTTTGATGTGTTGAATTAAAATATTAATATTATTTTAAAAATTAGTTAGTATAATATTTATAAATTTATTTTCTAAATGGAATTCTATTTAATAAATAAAACTAATTTTTAATAATACTTCACTAGTAATACATTATGTCTCATTAAAATTATTTTGAAATCATTTCTAATTGATTTCAATCCATTTTATTTAATAGAGGTTTCATTATTCTAAAATTTTCATCATAACTTTTTTAATACTTTCTTTCATCCATTCATTCTGTGTTATATGTGAAACAAGTTAAGAAATTATACATATTCAAAGAAAATGAATATATGAAAATCTTGGGGTGTTACATTTCCCCAACATTAATTAAATTTTGACTTTGAAATTTAAATTAATTCTCTCAAATGAAATACATATTTTATTCAATATTATAGACATGAGTTAGTATTAAATTTCTAATGTGATAACTCTATTTATTAGAAATGACTATTAAACATTCATCAGAAACATGCTTCTTTAAGAGTTTCTTAAGGCATAACATTTATATCAAAATTTTTATGAAGTTTTTAATACCAAGTTATAAATCTATTATGGTTATGGGAATATCGTGAATAATTTGAATAAATCATAATATAAAAATAAATTAATATGATTAATTATCTAATGAAACCATTATTTTATCCTATGTTAATTTTTTCAAATATGATATAATTAGATCAACGTTTTAATATTTTGGATTATCCTTGGTTTTCTTTGGACATATTTCTATTATGTTACATAATCTAACCCATACAAGAATTCTAATTTTTTTAAATCCTCGATTATAGTTCATAAGGATAATTTCATTTTACAAAGAAAATCATAGAGCAATGTCTATTCAAGAGTAAAGTCTTTGAACCACTTATCACACATTAATGTGAAGACAATGTTGATACTCACCCAACAACATCCATGGTGATTACCCTTGGGTGAATTTATTACATATCCAAATAAACTTTCCAATTTCATTACTGGGATTTAATTTTTAGGAGAGGCTCATAATCAATACTTTACCAAATCATTTGGTTGTCATTATATATCTTGAAATACCCCTTACAATGATCTTTAGGTGTTTCACTACTGTTCTTGTATCCAAAACAGCATAAATAACTAAACTAATATTCAAATTTAAATAAACCATATACTTATGATAATTGAGGTTTCATAGACACATTGTCTTGATTATAGTGCTAAAAACATTCTTATAAAATTTTCAATAATACAAATTAGGACGAACCTATCATTATATTAAAATTTTCCATATGTTTCACTTTAATTATCCTAAATAATCAGAAATTACCTTGAATAGATGGTTTAATACAATTGGGGAAAAGTTACATATAATGATTATTTTATGAGGCATGATAACATTTCCCTATAATTGATCCCCACTATTCTACCTTGTATAAACCACAAACATTATACTCATTTTCCTAAATAAAATAAAGA
Organism: Viscum album; assembly: GCA_963277665.1. Lineage (NCBI taxonomy): Eukaryota > Viridiplantae > Streptophyta > Magnoliopsida > Santalales > Viscaceae > Viscum > Viscum album. The sequence goes on from OY728138.1 coordinate 159,975,935, forward strand.
AAACATAATAAATGGTTGTAAATATACATTTAGTAAGGGAAATCTTATCAACATGTCATCAAGGGTAATGTCATAAGAAATGGTAACACATGAGAAGTTGAAAAATATATTAATAAAAAAAATTTTAATAATAATATTATCCGATAATTAATGATTATAGTACATGTAATATCAAATTTTAAAAAATATACCATGGAAAAATATAATGGAATCCTGATCTAATTAGCATAATCTTAGGAATAAAAAAATGAAATATGGAATTAGTATAAGTAGTGGAAATCATAATATTGTTATCCTTGATAACCGTATAAATTTCATGAGGTATCTTTTAATTGTTGCTAATATGCATAATGAAATTTCTCAATCTTGTGTACATATCTAACCCACATCTTGTTCATAATAATTATTTTAAACATCATTAATTTTCATCATTTTCACACTTAGTATTGTTAATTTTTCTAATCTACATAATGTTCTCACTAAATATTGGTAATATAGCTAACCTACATCATGATCATACAAATTATTATGAATGTCACTAATATTTATTTTTATAACACTCAATCATGTAATCATTGAAAATATGTATCATGATCTCACACAATATTTTTATTCCATAAGGTATAAACATTAAATAATTAATAAGTGGGTGATATTTTACGACATACATAAATTATATTTACATATGAGTGCCATATAAAATAATTACTTCATTTTATCATATTGAATCCATGATAATAAAATGGTGTTCATAACATTTATAAATACTATCACATTAAATGACTTCTTGAAAAAGATTTATCGATTTCCAAAAAACTCAACCACTCAAAAATGAATATTTTATAATTAAATTTTAATTCTTATTCCAAAAAACTAATTTTTATAGAAATAAATAAGTTTTAGATTATTATTAAAATGGATGTCAAATTGGAATATGATTTTTAGAAAATGATTTTATATTTATAATAAAAAATAATTTTCCTTCACATTGATAATTAATTTTCAAAATATGTAAGTTGAATCATTTGAAATAATTTACTTTTAAATAGAACATTCAATGGTATGTTCCTTAAAAAAGGGATAAATATTCCAAAAAAGTGAAGAGGAAATATTCTCTAGTCATTTAGTATTTAAATTATTCTTCAATAATTTATCATTGCAAAATAAATAAAAAATTTTCAATAGGGTATTTTTTTATTATAATATTTATTTTTAATAATAATATTAAATAATAGGTCATTTAAGAAATATAATGGTTATAAAAAGGAATTTTAATGTGAAGATAATGATCCTAATTTTTAATGGATAAAAAAACTTTGAAGAGTTTTAAATAGCATTGATAAAAACCCACATCATAAAAAGATGTAGTATAATTTACCTTATATTATTAAAAATTTAAAATATTAAGGTCACATGAGTAAACATTTTTTTTATTTCAAAATAAAATATAAATTGTTTTAGTGAATTATGAACATGGAAATGGTTATCAAAATACCTTTATTGGTGATGATATATTTTTTAACTAAAAAATGTTTCACTTTAATGAGAATGAAATTCATCATAAAATAATATTTAATTTAAAAAAATTACATCCCTTAGAGAGAAATGAAGATATATATTATTAAATAAAAATAGAATAATTTATCAAAAATAGAATATTGCTTCTTAGCGAAAAACATTTTAACTCAATAATGTAAATTTGAGTTTACTAATTCCATTATGGATTTCATAATCATCTATGTAATATACATTTATAAAGGGATTTATTTTATATAAATAAAATTTTCCAAAAAGATTATAAAATACCATTAAAAAATCAATTTTCATAATGTTCTCAACTTATAAATAATAAGTCTAAAATAGAACAATTATTATTATTTGTGTGAGAAAAATGATTCAAAATACACTTACAATAATTGAAACATTAGAATAATATAGTTACTATTACCATAAAATATAAATATCATAAAATGGATGTAATTGATTATACCTAGAGTACATATGTTAGTAGATACTACATATAAATGTAATTAAGTTCTGAAATACCAAATATGTATCATACAATTGAAAATAGATAAAATACCTTATATTAAGTCCCACTCTATAGAAAAATTCTCTATCCCCCTATATTACCTAAATATGTCTTATGAAACATTATAATCACATTATTAAAATATATTTAAATATATAAACATCATTTAGAATAATTTATATCCATTATATCTGTTAGTTATGGTTTATTATCTTTATCTTATATAAGAATCACTCATTACATGTTCCCGACTATGTTTATAATTTGGTTGTAGAGTCATATTTTTCATCATAAATTTTATCCTTTATATAAAATTATTCATTATAGAAAAAATTTATTTCAGGGATTCAAAATACAACATGTTCATTTGGTAAATAATAAAGGTATATTTTTTTAAAAATGTAAATTATAAAGAACTCATTTAAATTGGTATTTCAATAAAAATGTCATAAAATATTAATTAAATTAAATATCAACAAAAATATTCAAAATAACATTAAAACCAATATAATATATTATTATTAATTTTTATTACAATTATATATTATTCTATAATCCTTAATGAAATATTAATTATAACATCATTAAATTAGGTTGGAAGAATAACCTAGATGGGAGAATGTTACAATGGTTTAATGAGTAACGAATTATGTTAAGTATTAATAATATAGATTTCAGATAATCATAAAAATGATATATATTTCAATTATCTTCATTAAATCAGTTCCATAAACCAAATATGTTGGGTGGTGATTTCAAAAGTAATTCATGATTCAGGGAGGGATTAGTCTCGATGTACACACCATTGTGGATCTCATTTCACAATTAGAGAGAATAAAGGTATATGATAAAATATCAATCCAGAATTATATTTATAATAATGTAAAAATTTTATTTCTGAAAATATATTCATCATTCAAAAAATGAGAGGAGGTATTGAAAAACAAACTACATCACTTCTTGTGGTGGTTGTCAATATGTTCAAATGATAGATATTGTTTTGTTTCTATTAGAGAATGGAAATGATTAAATAATTTTATATCTAAAATTATAATAAAATAAAAATAAATTAAATATACTATTTTTATTATATTAATATTTATAGAACATATATTATATGGATTTTTAGAAATAAAAAAAATGGTTTGATAAATAATCATTTCGAGAAATTGAGATTTTGGTTATTATTCTCCATAGAAATGTATTTTTTTCCTATATAATCAAGACCAAAGGCTTGATAACATGATAGGGTTTCTCAGTTGAGAGTAATAAAAATAAATTAGTATTAAATTGAATGGTATGGGTGTATTATGATTTTGATTATGTGATCCCATTTTATAAGTGAATATAATATAATATTTGTGAATACCCATAATATTTCAATAATGGAATTACTCTATTCAATGTTTGAGGCACCAAAAGTGAAAAAAAAGGTTTTTTGGGTGAGATAAACATGGGTTAAAAATGTTTCAAATTTTTTTTCAACATTTTAAATTATATGATAAAAATGTGATAAGATACATTTTTACCCATGTGTTAAAATGGTTCATGTGTTTACCACTTTATATTTACATTTTTTCAATTTGGTTATTAGAAAGGATAGATGTTTTTATCCAAGTAATTTTTAATTAATAAAAATATTAGGTACCCCCTGTAAAAAATTTGGTCATGATGATCCCAAATTTATTCCGCATACAATATAATTCAATTTATAAATATTATATAATTATCTCTTATGTTTTAAAAATTAATATAAATGAAAATTATTTATTAGGAAAATATTTTTTTCCCTATTATGTTGACATAATATTAAATAAAATTAAATGACTAAAAAAATATAATGTATTATTTATATACATATGAAAAACGCAGATCATATTCTCCATAAAAAATATAAAATTTGAATATATTATGAATAAATTACTGAATTTAATTAAATAACTCTTATAATATAATAATTTCACTATTAAAATCATCATTACATTTAGTCATAGTAATCATATGTTTATGCATTAAATTAAATTTTCCATAATAATTATAAAACAATTTCATGATAAAAAATTAATTAATTTTTTTTGAAATTTTTTCCTACATGTTAGGGTCACTTATTTTTAATATAAGAGAATAAAACTAATTTTTTGTGAAAACAATTACAGACGTTTTCAACATGTTACATTAGGGTTTAATATATTCAACATATTAATTTTAATTTATTTTTTTATTTATAAATATATAAATATTCATATATATAAATTCTCTGAATGAGTTTTAATTCTTTTCCATATCTGATAATTTCATAAATCTGATAGTATTACCAAAATAAGAAAAATTAATATTAAAATCAAATTCAATTATTTTATAAAATTCATAAAAATTCACCATACTAATTCTAATGAACTAAATTCAAACATTATATTCATTATACCATATTAATAATCCAAAACATAAAATTTTTTCTTTTAAATGAAAATATAATATATAATGACTATCTTATTTTACTAAAATAATATTTTAAAATATCAGTGTTATGATTTCTATTTTGAGTTAATTTATAATTGATTACAATCATTTTAATTTACCATATGTTTTAATATTCTCAATATCTCATTATTATATGTATTTAATGTAATTTGGATATTTTATTGGTGGTATGTGGGAAGCAACTTAATAGATTATATTTAATTCAATGAATCTTACATAGTAAAATCATGGGGACTTACCACATGGGGTCAAATTTCCTACTCATAACTATCATGTGAAATCCCCATGAAAGGTCATATAACATAAAAATTTATTATATATCATCATTTTATGGTGTAAAAACCCTTAAATGAAAATCTTTATAAGATATTGTTATATCCTAAGCATAATCGATATATAACTACTTATGTTATAGAAAATATATAATTACATAAAATTACATGAATATTTTTTATTATAGTTTAAGAGAATTTTGAAATCATATTTTATAATAGACATGGAACTAATACTTCCACTTAAAATTGTTTTGAACAAATAAAACCGCATTAAATGACACGCCAAATTAATTCATGGTGTATACCTCATAGCTAAATCATAACATCACAATCATTCATACACATTTATAATCCCCATGGAAAACAAATAAATATGTTGTATGAGAACATAAAATTTAATACCTAGTATAAAATAAAGACATAAATACTTTGAAATTATATATTATTAGTATATTTTAAAATACATATTTCTATTATGCCTATAACATTGTCCTCGTATAACAAAAACATTCAAATATATCACTATATTATTTTATCCAAATGGATTACAATTTATAATTATAATCAATAATAAGAAATTAGATTAATTTTTAAAATTACTTTTGATAACATTATTTCTGAAAATTTTCATTGTAAAAAATAAAAAACCATTTTTAAAATAAATAACATCCGCATAGAAAAAATCAATAACATTATTTTTCTCATAAAATAAAAGTCATGTTTCCTAAAATAAAAAAAATTATATTAAAAACACATACGAAATCATTGAAATACATTGACGCTATCCTACGAAATTATATTCATTTAACTCTTAAAATGAACCCTTATAACACAATTACATCATCAATTAATTCACACATCATTTATATATAGAATAAATCAGTTTTCCTTTCATTAGAAATTATTTCCTAATATCACCGATTATCATTTATATAAGACCCAATTCTGTCATAAGGTGTGATTCATTATCAAATTTCACCTAAACCTAATTTATTTTATTTTTTAATGTTTCTTGGATGTGTTAATAGGGAGTATGAGTGATCTTGAGACCTTTTATAGGGGGAGGTAAAAATGATTGGAATTTTGGAGTAATATCAAGGGATGTTGCATGAGTTCATAGTTAGTGATAACTGCAAACCCGAACTATTTGAGGAAAATTTTAAATCACATGGTTTAAAAAACAATGAAAATCCATTGTTAAGACGTTCAAAAACATGTAGAATACTAATAATGTTTTTCTCGATGTTTGGGTAATGATTCTAATATTAGAGTGATCCAACCTTGAAATGAAATGATACAAGAGAAGTGGGTTCCACAATGTTGGTGCATGATATTCTTACCTGTGTAAGAACACAATGTAATGTATGGTTACATAGCTAATGTAAACTAAATTATTTTTCACACCATGAAAACCAATGGTATGAGGTAAAGATTTTTAGGTAGTGGGTTCCACACTGTTGGAAAAATATTTGTCTAATCATATGTATATAGTATGAAAAATATAAAATAAATAATTACCTATCCTCACTAAAAAATCTATATATCCATATTTTATTTTCACATTCAACCAGTAACTCCATTAACACAAAAATATCTCTTCCCTCATCCTCCATATTAAAATTTATCATCTATTAATCATGATGTTTCAATAGATTTATCGGAAATAAATATGAAAGTATATTATCCAATTTTCTACCTCTCCTCTTTTTTATTTTTGCCAATAGATATCATCCCATGTTTCCCAATTTATAGGAATTTTTTTTGAATCCTTTTGGGCTATAATTTATGGTCGTTTCACAATTGGCGGATATTTTCAATAATAAATAGGGGTTTTTACACAGTATCATAAAAGACTCATTGTATTGACATGGACCCCTTAGAGCCATTCCTATGTGAAAATCAAGTGATTAGGGAGTTCTAAGAGTAAATAATAGCTTGTTTGAAGAGTTTTCTAAATGTTCATTGTTTCCATCAGTGAGTTAAGGGTGTTGACATCGGTGAGTTATGGGTGTCTGCATCATTGTGTTATGGGCGTCTGTATCGGGGAATCAGCAGTGTTAGTAACAGTGAGTAAGTGGTGTTTTCATCGGTGAGTCAGGGGCATCCGCATTGGGGAGTGAGGGGCATTAGCATCGACGAGTCATGTTGTCGATGAGTCTTTGTGTCAAAAAATTATGTTCGGTGGCTTACTGTCATTTGGTCGGGTTTATATCTCCCCTTTTAGTTTCTAAATATCAGTGGATCAACATCAATAGGTCACGTCCATGGATCACCGATTGGTGGCTCAGTGTTGGTAACTCACCAATCGATGACTCATATTCAGTTTTTCCCAGTTTTCCAGTTTCTCACGTGTAAAATCAGATATGACTTAAACTGAGTTTAAAGCCTTTATTATTAATTTAAATGGAATTTCAAAGGATATTAAGTATGTCATTAATTTCCTTATACTCCAATTACATTGAGAAACTCAAACTGGATGATCATGACCATGATCCCACGTTAATGACTTTTGAAACTAGTCTTCTATTAATATAAGATCTATCTCTTAAAATATAGGATCATCCCATCCTAGTGTGACTTCCCCCTTGATGTTCCTAAATCCTTCCTCTCTAGAAGATTCGTGCACCTATGTTGTATCCCCCCTCATGATTAGTTTTCATAGAGTTTCCTACACCTCATGTGATCCCCTATTCATGGTGCAATGAGGTGATTTGGTCACCTATTTTTCAAGTAGTGATTTGGTCTATCTTTCTTTAATTGTGCATTGTGTAGGGTTGATATACTAATGATTCCTTATGAAGAACTGGTGAATGATTTTCTAAAAATGAGAAATATTGTCGAAGGGAATTTGATCTAAACACAACAGGGGTCAATAAAATAATGGGATGGGAGTGGTTGATGTTCGTCGCCTTTTTTATTTGATTATTTTATGGTTGTTGTGGATGTATCCATTCTGAATTTCTTGGTCGTTGGTGCTCATTTCATGCACAATGGGGATGCCATGATTTTTTCATGATGCTTGATAAATGAATGTGACATGAAATATTCTTAATCATGTATAAATGGCTAATTTTAAAGGATTCTCTAGGATCAAACCTATTGTGTGTTAACCATGGTTATTTTAAATTAGAAAAATAAAAACCCCTAATGCTAAACTTGAATATGCTTGGATTAACTGTGTAGTTGTGTGCTGTTTTTATTTGGTTCTTTGAGTTTTTTTGGATTTTTTTTGTAGGGGGCAGCGATTTTAGTTGTGGTTGTTATGGGATTTTTGTATGGGGCGGTACAAGAGGTATGGTGGTATCCCAGTTTGATAGACTGATATATTGTGGAATGGATGATCTTTTAGATAGTGGGACTACTTTTTCATGTGGTGTGGCCATGGGGAGACATTGAGAAGTGTGACTGCAGTGTGGTTATGAATTTTCTAAGCAGTGTGACTATATCTTGGAAATGTTTGGGTAGTTTCCCTACTGGACTGTTTTGTGTCGTGACTTCATGTTATAGGTTTGCAGGTTGTTGGGTTGTTTTACAGTGGGCCGACTATTCCGAGTTGATAGAGTTGGATTGTGCGACATAAATTTGAAAATGATAGTGGGAAAAGGATGAAATAGTATATATGAAGAACGGGGGGATGTGCTGTAGGACTATTGGATAGTTATTATCTATTGTTATTATGAATGGTTGTTAAAATGGAAATGGTTTACCTTGGTGCCTATTACCTTGTTCAATGTGGGAAGTACTATATAACGAATTGATTTGGTTGTTATGTGTTCTGTTAATCTGGTGTTTCCCCTTCTAAGACAGTTGCAGATGTTGTGCTGAGTAGATTCCATAGGAAGTTCCATAATAAAATAATTGAGTCCCATATTTAATAAATTGAAAGTGGGTAAATTAATAGCAGTTGGGTTATGCCTTGGATGTTTTTATTTGTGTGGTTGTGCATATAGGGGTAGTAGAAAAACTGGTTAATGTGGTATCATGGTTAATTTTGGGGACCCATATGTTGGGATGAGTTTTTCTTTACATATGTGTCTAAATTGTAGTACCTTGTGATTCATGTGTGCACCCCCCTGCATTGATGAGATCAATATCTCAATCACCCCCATTTTATTGAAGAGGGCGTCTTTCCCAACATCCTGGTGGGAAGATGGATGGATTGTATTGTTTTTATTCCTCACAATCATTTCCATTTTTTACCGTTTGAGAATATCTGATCTAGTTATAATGGCGTGAAGATTATCATAGTCCATGATCATTCACGTAGGTGTGTTATGAATGATGAGATCAGGTGTTTGTGGGACATGTTTGTTTTCTGAAGTGTCCTTGGAATGAGGCCCTCGTGTATTTAGGCGAGAGGCATGGTTGATGTGGACTAGGTGTTTGTGGGAGAGATGTGTGGTGTGGTCGATGCCCAAGTGCATGTGGATAGGTTGTTGCAGTGGGACTGTGTTTTGGAATGGTGGTAGCATCAAGATGTTAGCTGTTAGGAATGATCAATTAACTAGTGGGAAAGTGGTGGGGGCCCAAATTGTGATGTGCATATACTACTACATAACATGACATGAATTATTTGGTGATTGTTCCTTGGTGAGGTTAGGATGGTTAGTACTACTTGGTAGGTTCTTTGTGGTTATGATTCTTTCTTGTAGGGGCAATAGAATGTTTTCCCACCTCTACACAGGTATCATCGTTTTCCAACTTGGTATACATCTGTATGCTTCCTATGTTTCTAAAACAATTTTCAGAATTCCAAGTGGACTTCAGGAACTGTGATAGACATTACTAGCTCATGCTTCATGATAGAAGATGTGTTACTTCTTAGAGTCATTATCTAATATATGATTTTGTACTTTGGTTGTTCATTTTTCATATTTTACATTTCAACATGCATATGTGAATATATTTTGTCTTTACTTGTACCTCAAAATTGGTGTTGTTTGAGATTTTACCATCTTATCTCCCAATTCAATTTTCATTAAAAAGCGTATTGCCTTTCATTTTGTGTGATATTTTATACCCTTGGTTCTAGTCACCACTCTGAAGCCTAGTAAAGGCAGGTCTCAGTGGACACTATCACTATTTCATCTTGAAAAGAAAGGGTGTGACACCATATTTCACCTTACCTCATCTTAAAGACGGTGAGTCATTACAAAATTGTATCAGAGGGTGAGGTTGATAGATTGGATGGAGTTCATATTTAGGTATATTAAGGATATAATTGGATGGTAGGGAAACAATGTTAGGAAATCTTGGTGATTTAAATAGGCAAGGGAAGACTGGCAGGAATCTATATTTTAGGGACCCCGAAATCTGATGCTATGACTATGGACCTACTGAACGACCTAATGAGGCAACAATGATCTTTGGTTAGAAACCATATGACCATTACATGAATCACACAGAAATTTGATATTGGGTGTCATCAGTGTCTTGGGAATTTAATTTAAATAATGATTGAATATCAATAAATAAATAAAATTTCACCAGTCATGGTATTTAGAGTTCCATGTTTACATTTCTCATCTATGGAACCCAGACGTCACCCACCTATTGTATGAGCAGTTGAGGCCATGCATGATAACACAGTTGATTTGTGGAAGTCCAATATATATGAGGAATAAGCCATGTTGAAAAATAACCTTCCTTATTTCCAGTGGAATACCCTAGGGAATTACGAAGAAATCATTTCATAAATAAAGATGGAGGGATAGCGTGGGGATATGACAATCACCTTCACCTATTTTTGTACTCTATGGAAGTAATAGGTTACTGTAGTAATGATCCAGATATGAGGAGTGGTGTGTCAGGTGTGGATTCTTTACCTTGCGAATAGGAATGAGATCGATGTATCATGGGCTGACCTTGAGAAAGAGTTTTAGCAAAATTTCATTCCACGAAGGTAAAGGTTGAGAAGATGGAGAAGATACCCTCTCTCTAGTATGAGAGTATGTTTTTGAGGGATCTAGAAATCATGTTAAAGGATATCATACTATTTTCTACAAATCAATTTCTGGATGAGGATTCCTTGGGGAGACGCTTGTAGGAGGCACTCCGACCATCTCTTTAGTATTCCATCACTACCATTACTCTATAAACATACATAAAAGTTTAAAAGAAGGCCTAAAAATCATAGAGGATGCACTCACGAGGATGTGTACCATGAATGGGGAGCCTACCAAGTTTTTCGAAGGAGAAGGGAGTCAATAGATTTTCTCTGGAATCAGGGCCTTCCTCGTATTTGCTAGTGGGTGGTAGGCATGAGAAGTTCCAGTTCCAATCTCATGGACCTTTCCCATTCTACATGGGTGTGGGACTGAGGGGATTTGTCTTTGGAGGCTATGGAAAACATCAAAACAAATTCCCAGTTTGATAACAGTGTGCTGGGGGTGACCAGGTTCAGCGACAACATCAGCATGAGCAGTTGATGTTTAGGCATTTCTAGTAGTAGGGGCAGCGGGCTCCCACTCCACCAAAGGTAGAAGGTGTTGGGGGAGAATGAAATCAGGTTGGACCTTAGGTACCTTCACCATGGAATGGTCGAGGGTTTAAATGGAGAGGGGTATAAGAGTTGAGTGTGGGATGTCTCAAGCCGTAGAGGGGGTAGTTTCAGCACGTCTGGATTTTTTTCGAGGTATGATCAGTATTTTTAGCACTCTTTCATGCTTTAGTTAGATTTAGGAACATCAATGTCCTTTTTTTCACCCAGTCTAACCTATTATCTAGGAATGGTCATTGCGAGTCTCGTCGTGCCCCGAGTGTTGAGTACACTAGTTAGAGATCTGACCAGTCAGTTTGAGGTTTTCTAAGGATGTAGACTGGTGTTGGGGAAGCATCAGTCTCGTGTGGGTCTTCATTATCTATAGATGCAGCCATAAGATGTCATCATGGGCATAGACATTTTGTATTCAATTCATGAAATTATTGACTACTTCCAGAGACGAGTTTTGTTTTCAGATATGGATGTAAAGTGCGTTGTTTTCATTGGTGAACGGTGTTTGTATGGTGGTCTTTCGGTGTGGGGAGCCTCTTCTCACCTTATCATCCAAGATGGCAGTCATCCATACATACACAAAGATGGTGGAGGTTTTTTGGATTGTTAGGGAGTTCCTGGAAGTCATCCTAGGGGATATTGTGACTCTACCTCCTCAAAGTGACGTTGAGTTTAGAATATTCTTCCAACACGATGCTCATCAGATTTTGATGGATCCCTATTAGATGGAAACATATTTATTGCAGGAGTTTTTTATTTAGGTTCACAATATAATGATTAAGGGATTTGACCGGCCATGTGTATAAGGCCCCGACCTTAAACCTTACTTAATATTGAATTAAATGAATAATTCACAATGAGGATCTTTTCAGGTTTAGAGTTTTAGAGAATTAGAACATAACTATTACATCTCAAAATATTACAAAGTAGACACTTCTACTAAGTTTCCATAATAAAAAAACTCTTAAAAAGAAACATGTCTACTTCCATGTTTTATATAGCATGAAATTCCCTTGATCCCATCCTTGACCTTCTTCCACATTAAGTCCTGTGAAAAACATTTCAAAAAACTTGGGGTGAGCATAAAAAAGCTCAGTAAGGGATACAAAAAAAATAAAAACTGTTAGTTTTTAAAACATCAAGTAAACCATGTATACTCTATGAAAGTATTACCTTCACCTTCATGAAGTAGTAAAAACTCTTCACTGAAAAAAGTATCATTACTTACCTTTTTGAAACCAAAGGATTACTATAAAACCCATAAAAAACATAAAATATATAAAGGTAACTTGGGACATAAACATACTTAAGTGGAATAACCATACGGTCGACTTCCACACATATCACTTAATGGAATTCCCATACGGCCAATTTCCATACATACTTAATGGAATAGCCATACGGCCGACTTCCAAACCCAATGCATTGGAGGTTATAACGTAACCACCCGTACTGGTATTCACGGAACCACCCGTCATATGGTTTATAACGTAACCACCCGTTAAAATTTCCAAGTACCAATATAAAATCATTAAACATAAAACCAATATAAAGGAATGATAACATTTCCACATTTCAATCACAATATATCATAAATATATTGACATAAAAGAATCCTTTATCAAAACCATTTTCAATACCAAAATACATAAAAGACTATATGGTATTTATTTTATTTTAAAAACCTTACGTCTTGTTGAGGAAGCCAAAGACCAAATAATACTCGCGGCGGCGGAAAAGGTCGTTGTCACCGCGTACGGAAAAAAACATTCCATTTTGTCGTTTAGTAAAACGCTTCGTAGAAAAAGACTCATTTTGTATAAAAGTAAAATTTAAAGGGGTTTATACACCGTATAAAATAAAGTTGTGTATAAAACGAAATATGCCTCAATGAAAGGAGATTGAGACGAAGTCCCTTACCTCAGGTCTGACTTAACTCTATCATTCCTTAACGTCCTGAATAATAAACTTCAGTTAATTTATACTTGATTAAGAACCTTTTTAATGTTCATTATTCCTTTTATATCACTTATTTCCATGTTATAAACATTATGTAACCATTTATGTTAATAATGTTTGTTTTGTCAATATTTGGTTCATAAGTCGAAAGTGGACTTCTTACAATAACATGTTGTTCGTGTGGTCAAAAGTTATTTATATCCAGAATGAAATTCCTGATTTGGATATCATATATATCATATATATCCAGCATATACATGTATTTATAATATTACATAATCATTTAGAGGTATGAAATGAAATGCACCGTTCATGGAGACGGTAAGCCGTACGTACGCATGAACGCTACTTTCATTTTTATTTACTTTTTTATAGAATGGAATCATAATGATATAAGATTATATTATAATTACAGTATAATAACATATATAATATCATTAACTTTATCCTTTACACATCCCACATATGGTATTAACGAATCAAATCACTTGCAGGGGGGCGGTAGTCCGCACTTACTAAAATGAAGATATCGTGTTTACCCATAATGGAAACAATAATGGTATGCCATAAATGAAAAATACATAAGATTAAGGAAATAATAATCATATTATATATCATATATAAAAATAGTGACATCATAATGGCCACATTTGAAGGTGTTAAAAGAGTATTCAGCAATCATCATTTCGGGAGGCAGAATTTCTCCACCCACAGAAACCGTATGTTCCTTAACCATTTGATGTAGTTGTGTGAGAGTGTAGCTCGAATAAATCTTATAACAACATCCTAGTATATTTAAGATACTGGTGTTGTTACAAAAGAAGTAAATAAAAAGAGTTTAGTTGGTTGGAGAAGCAAAATAAAACAAATGAACATGATAGAATGAACTGCCTTTAAAAGTGGAACTCCTTTTGATTTGAGCCTAAAGGCTTCCTTTGAAAGGATTCTACCCAATGGTAATCCTCTAGGATGAGGAGAGGGATGTGGAGAGAGTATATGGTCAGGGTATGGTCGAGCCAAAGTCTTGAGGATTGTGTGAAATGAGGTAGAGGTGGGGGCCTTTTATAAGAGGAGAGGAGGGGCACTTTTGGAAATCATGAAACTATTATTTTATTTTCAAAAGTGTTTCGAATTTCTAAGGTCCCGCATTTATATATTTCGAAGATAAGATGATAAGGCTTCGAAATAATCCCATCCAATAGGTTTTGGACATGTGTAGGTTTTAGATATTACATTATCTTTCCATTTTATTTAAATCATTAAATAATGAAGTCATCACTGCATCATAATGATGTCATAAATAATTTAATTTATTTAAAGTCTAAAAATTATAAAAAAATACTATGATGTTGGAAATCGTTTTAGATTTCCAATGAATATTTATAATCAAAAATCCGATCTTTATAAACCCATGTAAAATATTTTTTCGTAAAACATATTATGTTTGTGTCATTTTTACTTTTATTTAAAAAAAGCCATTAAAGTCATTATCTCACCCAAGTGGCTCCATGGGGTCCCCTATATCGACCCATGGGTTGTCTTGGTGGGCCATGACACAACCAATAGGGTTAGGACATGTGTAAAACTCATCTCATTTTATTAAAGCATTATTTTTACCTTAAACTACACTAATTACCTCTAATCGCGATTAAAAACATAATAAGTTACTATTCACCAAAAATTATTTTAATCTCATTGAACCACATTTTACTTCTTAATGACAACCATGTATGTCAGATTTTTGAAAATCAAAACACAATGATTTCAAAATTTCATTTAAACAGAAAATCAGTTTTTATAAGTACCACTTAATGGTTTAACTATTCATCAAAAATTGAAGTTTTTCAGAAAATTACCAAAAATTCACCCTAATCTATATTTGATATTACGAATTCAAAAATTAAGTCTATTTTACAAAATTCAAAACAAATAAATCAAATTAATTAATTTAATAATTAATTCCCGCTGTCAGAGCAAATAGCGTGTTTTTATGAAACAATAAGTATCAAAAGATTGACACTAGTTTAAGTCCAATTTCAAAGTGAAATTAATTCCAATGACCACTATTGGATTTAATGGTAAAAATATTTTATAATTTCACTTTAAAACTAATTCAAAATATAATCTATTCATATAAATAAATTAGATTAAAAAGTGGTTTTGAATTAAAATACAACATTTTACACTATTCATTAAAAAAAGAACTTTATCAGAAAGATACCAAAAATTTACACAAAGTAAATTTTGATGTCCCGATTCTAAAGAAGAGTTATTTTTGGTCCAATAGAATTTATAAGATTTATCAAAACTATATTTAATGACGGTTCACTGTCAAAAGGTGAGAAGTGAACCCATAGTGAAAATTATGGTATAAATGCCTAAAATTGAACTCTTTCCGTATTTTAAGCCTTTATCTTTTTTTGGGTAAATGTAAAAACATTTAAAAACATATATAATCATATTTTAGTTATTTCTATCCATTCCCGCCAGTACAACGGCTACTTGTTAACTAACATTTAAAATAATATTATTTTATTACTTGTGTGCAATGTAAGTTTTCAAAGAACCTCATCGTTGCGTATAGAGTACACTATCGAACGTAGAAAACCCTTTTAATTAAAATTAATATGTAATTCATAAATATTAATAAATATGAAAATTATTTATTCTTTAATTACCTGGGATGTTACATCCTTCCCCCCTTTTGGGAATTGCGTCCTCAGAATTTTATTTATTTATCAAAATAAGTGGGGGTATTTATCCCTCAATCATTTTCAGATTCCCACGTTGCCTCTTCAATCACATGTTTTTTTGACAAAACCTTTACCTGATGAATCACCTTATTCCGTAACACCTGCTCCCTATGGTCAAGAATCTGGACTGGTTGTTCTTCATAAGATAGGTTCTCCTCTAGCTGAACTACCTCTGGTCTCAAAACATGAGATGGATCTGGCATATATTTTCTCAACATTGAAACATGAAAAACTTTGTGTACCTGAGATAAACTCGGAGGTAAAGCCACTCGGTAAGCAACTGATCCAACTTTCTCCAGAATTTCATATGGTCCAATAAACCTTGGACTCAGTGTGGGGATCCTATTCTCACCTTGTCAGCCAAGATGGTAGTCATCCATACATACACAAATATGGTGGAGGTTTTGTGGATTGTTAGGGAGTTCATGGAAGTCATCCGAGAGGATATTTTGACTCTACCTCCTCAAAGTGACGTTGAGTTTAGAATAGTCTTCCAACACGATGCTCATCAGATTTTGATGGATCCCTATTAGATGGAAACATATTTATTGCAAGAGTTTTTTATTTAGGTTCACAATCTAATGATTAAGGGATTTGACCAGCCATGTGTATAAGGCCCCGGCCTTAAACATTACATAATATTTAATTAAATGAATAATTCACATTGATGATCTTTTCTGGTTTAGAGTTTTAGAGAATTAGAACATAACTATTACATCTCAATAGATTACAAATTAGACACTTCTACTAAGTTTCCATAATAAAAAAAACTCTTAAAAAGAAACATGTCTAGTTCCATGTTTTATATAGAATGACATTCCCTTGATCCCATCCTTGACCATATTCCACATTAAGTCCTGTGAAAAACATTTCAAAAAACTTGGGGTGAGCATAAAAAAGCTCAGTAAGGGATACAAAAAAATTGAAAACTGTTAGTTTTTCAAACATCAAGTAAACCATGTATACTCTATCAAAGTAATACCTTCACCTTCATGAAGTAGTAAAAACTCTTCACTGAATAAAGTATCATTACATACCTTTTTGTAACCAAAGGATTACCATAAAACCCATAAAAAAACATAACATATATAAAGGTAACTTGGGTCATAAACATACTTAAGTGGAATAACCATACGGTCGACTTCCACACATGTCACTTAATGGAATATCCATACAGCCAATTTCCATACATACCTAATGGAATAGCCATACGGTCGACTTCCATACCCAATGCACTGGAGGTTATAACATAACCACCCGTCCTGGTATTCACGGCACCACCCGTCATATGGTTTATAACGTAACCACCCGTTAAAATGTCCAAGTACCAATATAAAATCATAAAACATAAAACCATTATAAAGGAATGATAACATTTCCACATTTCAATCAAAATATATCATAAATATATTGACATAATAGATTCCTTTATCAAAACCATTTTCAATACCAAAATACATAAAACAGTATATGGTATTTATTTTATTTTAAAAATCTTACGGCTTGTTGAAGAAGCCAAAGACCAAATAATAATCACGGCGGCAGAAAAGGTCGTTGTCACCGCGTATGAAAAAAATACATTCCTTTTTTTCGTTTAGTAAAACGCTTCATAGAAAAATATTCCTTTTGTATAAAAGTACAATTCAATGGGGTTTATACACCGTATAAAATAAAGTTGTGTATAAAACGAAATATGCCTCAATGAAAGGAGATTGAGACGAAGTCCCTTACCTCGGGTCCGACTTGACTCGATCGTTCTTTAACGTCCTGAATAATAAACTTGAGTTAATTTATACTTGATTAAGAACCTTTTTAAAGTTCATTATTCCTTTTATATCACTTATTTCCATGTTATAAACATTATGTAAGCATTTAAGTTAATAATGTTTTTTTGTCAATATTTGGTTCTTAAGCCGAAAGTGGACTTCTTACAATTACATGTTGTTCATGTGGTCAAAATTTATTTATATCCAGAATGAAATTCCTGATTTGGATATCATATATATCCAGCATATACATGTATTTATAATATTACATAATCATTTATAGGTAATAAATGAAATGCACCGTTCATGGAGACGGTAAGCCGTACGTACGCATGAACGCTATTTTCGTTTCTATTTCGTATTTTATAGAATGGAATCATAATGATATTAGAGTATATTATAATTACAGTATAATAACATATATAATATCATTAACTTTATCCTTTACACATCCCACATATGGTATTAACGAATCAAATCACTTTCAGGGGCGGTAGTCCGCACTTCCTAAAATGAAGATATCGTGTTTACCCATAATTGAAACAATAATGGTATGCCATAAATGAAAAATACAGAATCTTAAGGAAAGAATAAACATATTATATATCATATATAAAAATATTTACATCATAATGTCCACCTTTGAAGGTGTTAAAAGAGTATTGATCAATCATCGTTTCGGGAGGCAGAATTTCGCCATCCACGGAAACAGTATGTTCTTTAACCATTGGATGTAGTTGTGTGAGAGTTTAGCTCGAATAAATCTAATAACAACATCCTAGTATATTGAAGATACTGTTGTTGTTACAAAAGATGTAAATAAAAAGAGTTTATGGGGTTGGAGAATCATGATAAAACAACTGAACATGATAGAATGAATTACCTTTACAAGTGTAACTCCTTTTGATTTGAGCCTAAAGGCATCCATTAAAAGGATTCTTCCCAAAGGTAATCCTCTAGGATGAGTAGAGGGATGTGTATAGAGTAAATGGGAAGGGGATGGCCGAGCCAAAGGCTTGAGGAGTGTGTGAAATGAGGTAGAGGTGGGGGCCTTTTATAAGAGGAGAGGAGGGGAACTTTTGGAAATCATGAAACTATTATTTTATTTTCAAAAGTGTATCGAATTTATAATTTCCCAAATTAATATATTTCGAAGATAAGATGATAAGGCTTCGAAATATTTCCATAAAATAGGTTTTGGACATGTGTAGGTTTTATATATTACATTATCTTTCCATTTTATTTAAATCGTTAATTAATTAAGTCATCGCTGCATCATAATGATATCATAAATAATTTAATTTATTTAAAGTATAAAAATTATTAAACAAATAATATGATGTAGGAAATCTTTTTATCCTTCCAATGAATATTTATAATCAAAAATCTAATCTTTATAACCCCGTATAAAAATTGTTTTCGTTAACATATTATGTTTGAGTCATTTTTACTTTTATTTAAAAAATGGAATTAAAGTCATTATCTCACCCAAGTGGCTCCATGGGGTCCCCTAAATCTACCCATGGGTTTTCTTGGTCGGCCATGACACAACCAATAGGGTTAGGACATGTGTCAAGCTCATCTAATTTTATTAAAGCATTATTTTTACCTTAAACTACACTAATTACCTCTAATCGCGATTAAAAACTTAATAGGTTACTATTCCCCAAAAATTTATTTTAATCTCATTGAAACACAGTTTAATTTTTAATGACAACCATGTATGTCGGATTTTTTAAAATCAAAACAAAATGATTGAAAAATTTCATTTAAACGGAAAATCAATTTTTATATATACCACTTAGTGGTTTCACTATTCATCAAAAATTGAAGTTTTTCAGAAAATTACCCAAAATTCACCCTAAGCTATATTTGATATTAAGAATTCAAAAATGAAGTCTATTTTAAAAAATTCAAAACATATAAGTAACATTAATTAATTTAATAATTAATTCCCGCTGTCAGAGCAAATAGCGTGTTTTTATGAAGCAATAAGTATCAAAAGATTGACACTAGTTTAAGTCCGATTTCAAAGTGAAATTAATTCCAACGACCACTATTGGATTTATTGGTAAAAATATTTTCTAATTTCACTTTAAAACCAATTCAAAAGATAATCTAATCATATAAATAAATTAGATTAAAAGGAGGTTTTGAATTAAAATTCAACATTTTACACTATTCATTAAAAAAAGAACTTTATCGGAAAGATACCAAAAATTTACACAAAGTAAATTTTGATGTCCCGATTCCAAGGAAGAGTTATTTTTGGTCCAATAGAATTTATAAGATTGATCAAAACTATATTTAATGACGGTTCTCCATCAAAAGGTGATAAGTGAACCCTTAGTGAAAATTAGGGTATAAATGCCTAAAATTGAACTCATTCCGTATTTTAAGCCTTTATCTTTTATTGGGTAAATGTAAAAACATTTAAAAACATATATAATCATATTTTAGTTATTTCTATCCATTACCGCCAGTACAACGGCTACTTGTTAACTAACATTTAAAATAATATTATATTATTACTTGTGTGCAACGTAAGTTTTCAAAGAAACTCATCGTTGCGTATAGAGTACGCTATCGAACGTAGAAAAACCTTTTATTTAAAATTAATATTTAATTCTTAAATATTAATAAATATGAAATTTTTTATTCTTTAATTACCTGGGATGTTAAAATGTGTGTTTCCATGGTTTTCACCAATATTTTATTGCGAAGAAGGCAGATTGTGTTCAAAGGATATGCATAATCTACGAGAGACTGAATCAGGTTGTAGTTAAGAACTGTAACCCATCATGATGATTAATGGTATTTTTTACTTATAAAATGGACGTGGTTGGTTCTCTATGATCAATCATATGTCTAGATATCAACATTTTTGGGTGAAGGAGGGTGACATTTCATGACCTGTCCCCCAGGGCCCGTATTGTGACTACCACAAGACCGCCTCCCAGAGGCCAGGGGTTGGGGACTAGCACCAAAGACGAAAATCCCTAAACTGTAAAGGAATTGCCTTTATAATCATAATAGAAAACAATAGAGTATGCAACTTGAAGTAAGACTCTATGTAAAACTGTATAAAAAAGAGGTTGCTGAAAGTAAAGGGGCTGAAAATACAAACCCAACAGTAAAGTACAATACAACTGAAAAACTTGTAAAACCGAAGTAATGTAAAACAGAAACTACCGAGTCATCCTCCGGGATTCCCACCTAAAGGGTGGGTACATATGGCCTCCTCATCTCCCCAAGTTCTTATGTCCTCTCCATGTACGTCTTGCTAAGTGGTCTACCTCAGTGTATCGTCCTTCTCTACAACTCTCTACCTCGGTCAGCGTTGCCTCTTGTCTACAACCAACACAACGAGGTTCGGGCATAGCCAGTGCAGGGGTGAGTATAACGATACTCAGTGGGGACCCGGAGACCCTCAAGGTATCAAAATATCCAACAAGGATAAACCAAAACAATAGATACAATCACGAAGTATCAACTAACCTTACTTAGGTATATTCCCATACATATACTTAATTTACAAATCACAGTCCGGATCCAACTCTCAAGTCCAAGCACAACCTAGTCCACAAAAGAAGTAAAGTCAACCACCACGATGATAATGGTTGGAAAACATGATTCAGCTCACACATGTATACATATTTAGTAGAGAGATAGAGATTATAAGATGTAGTCACTGATTCATTAAAACTGTCGGACCCACACAGGATACAGGACCGGCTAAGCTGTCAAACCCATACAGGATACAGGACCAACTATAATACATTTGAGTTGTCAGACCCACACAGGATACAGGACCAGCTAATTCGCCGGACCCCCAAAGTATACATGACTAGCTATGATTCATCTGAGTTTTCGGACCCACAAAGGATATAGGGCCAAATAAGCTATTGGACCCACACATCATACATGACCGGATTTTCTGTCGGACCCGCACATGTTCCAGGAACAGGATTCAGAACTATCGGACCCATGGACGATCCCAGTACAATAGTCATCACTATAAAACCCACAGAGGATTTCAGTACAGTAGTCATCATTTTCGAACCCACGGATGATTCTGGTATAGTATTTATCGTTGTCGAACCACGGAGGATTCCAGTACTGTATCATCGCAGCCAGCCCTAGGATTCCCGCACACAGCACGCTCGATTCCGGGAGGGTCCGCTCCTCGATCCATGTGTCGATACATCAAATATCACAATGTACTGTTTTGATATATCCCATAGTTTTGTATCATCATAAGAAACCTAACATGACAGACGGCGCGTCAATCGGACAGCCGGTCTGAGAGTTATTGGCATTTCCGTTTCAGGGGCCCGGTTGGTTTTTAGGATCAACACAACCCAATTGTACCCTAACTACATCCAAAACTCAAGTGGGGTACGCCAAAAGTATCTTATCGCTCCAATAATTCCATATCCATAGGCAGTACGTCAATCGGACACACGTAGCCCTCGATGCGGGGTAAAAGGTGTAAACGACCATAGTGGGTCCGGGTCCAGTCCGATCCAGTTGGACTGACCCGGCTGAACCTGAATATATGGCCCGACCCAAAGGTGACATGGCCAAGGGGCGGTGCAGCCATGGGTGGCCTGGCCAGTATTGGCCATGCCTGTGGCGGCCTGGACCCGGGTGGCCCGGCCCACCCTTGGGCGACCCAGATGAGGGCGGCGCGGACCGTGGCGCCTGGCCTCAGGGCGGCCCGGCCGAAGCAGACCAGCCCGTGGAGGCCCAGACGACCACGCTGGGGAGGGGGTGTCTTGCCCCTCCTGGTTCGTCGAACAGAACCGACACACTGCGCCTGTTCAGGATCCAAGGGACCAGGCTGGTCCCGCTTGTCTGGATCCATGATTGCAGGCCCGAAAGGCCACCACCATGGCACAACGGCAACGCGGTCCTCTTGCCCTCTACGCAGCGCGACGGCGCCGTGCCTCCACCGCCGCGGCCCGACCTGTCTGCGGCCTTCGGCTCCGTCACGCGACACGACAGTGCCCCATATCTCCATCCGTCGCAGCCCTCATTGTCGCGGTTCCGCATTTCCAGCACGGCACGATGCAACGACGCCACAACTCTTTCATCCGACGTGGCCCTCCTAGGAGCGGTTCTTCTCCAGCATGGTGCGTCAACACCATGCCCTTCCGGCTCTACCTCCGTCATCAACCAATCATGAACCAATCGGAGGGACATCAGGCCATGTGTGTTCAGCCCGCTCCCTCGGCATTAAGTGATAAAAAATGGCCAACGTTGAACCAAATAAAAGATGAGGAAGGAGGATTTAATTTTATCAAGACAACCCCCTACCTTTTAATCGGTGTTTTCTAGGAAGAGTCATGGAAAGACGGAGACGTTCCATTAACGTCGAGAAAAAAGAAGCTAAGGATGGCGTCCGTGTTCTTCTTGGGCGTCGATTCCATTTCATTTCTTCAAATGAAGAAGGATGAAGATGGCTTCGTCATTCTTCGGTGGATACAGAAGTTCTTCTCCATCATCATTGAGTGGATGATGACCTCTCAATTATCCCAATGTTCCTCTCATAAAGTTCCCCCAACAAAGGATTGTGCCAACCACCAATAATAAAATATAATACCTTATTATAATGGTGGCATAAAGATTACAAAAATATTAAAATGTTGAGATTAATTAAAGAACACAAACCACTTAATTAATGAGGGTGGAGGCTGAAAAATTAATGGGGAAAAGGTGAAGAGTTTCACTAAATTTAATTGGAAGTTCAAGGGGGTTAAAGGGAAGTTAGAGAGGTATTTTGGGCCCCAACTAATAATCCTCCCAAGGGAGGTTATGTTAGGGTGGGCCCCACCACCATAACTCCTCCCAGGGAGGTTTGGGTGGGGTGTCCCCCACCTCCAACCTCCCCTTGGAGGTTTCAACCACCAACATAAAATAAAGATAATTCTTTAACTTTATTCAATTTAATTAAAAACTCCCAAAAAATAACTTCTACTCACGATAAACCACATCTACGGTGAAGGACTCAATAAGAAATTATCGACGCTGTGAGTTCAGTGCTGCCCTTGGATTTCAATTCTGATCACCGGTTCAAAATATATAAAATTCTGCTCCCACGTTAACTGAATGTACTCGAAAAAAAGTTTGGAAAATTATTAACAGCCATCCTTGACCTAATACAGTCAAGGTTGGGCTCTTCCCAGGTAACATTCACTTCAACGAGTCCAAACTGTACCCTTGTATTTCAAATCAGAGTTACCATTAAAAAGTTATTAATTTTACAATAAAATAATTTCCACTTAATTATTTTATTTTTCGCTAAAAACTAACTTTCTCTGGTGGCCCACACCGACCCAAGTTAGTATCTACTTAAAGAAAACCTACCATCACTAGTTCCGAGGTGGTCTCATATTTTTAATCTGAGTCACCATTTGTATGTTATAAGCATTTGAAAAATAAAATAACATTATTATTATTTTATTTACGGTAATTCCATTTTCGGGTTTTCTCACAGGAGGCCCGCGCCGACTAAACTTAAGTCATGCCTAGGGTAAACCAGCCATCTTGAATGCCACGCTGGCCTCAAATTTTTGATCTGAGTAACCATTTAAGATTTATTCCACTTGTTCTGGAAAACTGCATAAACATGTTAATTTAAGCTTAAAAAAACATCGACGGATCATTCAAGGCACTCCAGGCCTCCGAATCGAATGCTGTCAAAAATTGTGGACTCGTAAATTTTCCAAGAATTTATGGAAAAAAAATCCACAGAATTTCCAGTTCTTTTCATTCTCCCCACCTCAGTTCATTACATCCCCATAAGCTACAACTCATACTAATGAAACAAATGGCGGTACTGAGCATGCATCTGAGCCTACTGCTCCCATATGCTCTCTTAAAGGTTCTCGTGTAGCCATCGAACATGACCCAGAGGTATCATCCGTCCACGCCGACCCGCTCCTATTGATCCTCAATATCCACTAGAACCTCCGTGAATTTCACCCAGTCATTGATGTCCAGCCACCCGTGATCAATAATGTGTGAGGGTCATGCACATATCTCCGATGTTGAGATACGTGGGAGACGTCGTGCAGCCGGTGCAACTGAGGTGGAAGTGTCGAGAGGTATGCCACCTCACCTACCCTGCTGAGGATATAAAACGGTCTGAAGAAGTGCGAAGATAACCTGCCGCCTCAGCCAAATCTCCGTATACCTCATCGAGGTGGGACCAGTAGAAAGACGTGGTCACCATCCTCGAACTCCATAGGTCGTCGTCTCCTGTCAGCATATGTCTTTTGCCTACTTTGTGCAGTGTTCATCGGCTCTTGGATGATCTTCACATTCGATGTGGTAGTCGTGCCATCTCCAGTCAGTAGGAAGTGGACCAACTTGGTGAGTCGGTCAACGATCTCCCAAATAGAGTCATGTCCCAAGGACTTATGTGGAAGACCCATCATGATGTCCATGGATATCTCATCCCTCTTCCACTTTGGGACCTCGAAATGCTAAACCGATCCTACTGGTACTTGATGCTCTGCCTTTACTTGCTGAAAAGTGAGGCATCGAGAGAAAAACTCTGCTACTGGCATGTTCATACCTGGCCACCAGTGCTATCGTTGAAGGACCTGGTACATCTTCACCACTCCTACATATACCGCTAAAGGGGATGTGTGGAACTCCCTAAATACTCACTCCCGAGGTGTAACTGGTACCATGGTACGTCCTCTGAATTCAATGACGTGCTCCCCACCTTTAGAAAATCCATCAGGTGCCTGCCCTGTGGATATCTGAGCACGTAGAATCTCACAGTCAATGTCACCATGATGTGCCTCCCTAACATGCTGAAGAAGTGGAGGAGTGACTGTAAGATATGAAGGAAGACTGCTTCATCTCTATCCACAAAGGATATCTATAAAGTATCCAGCTGCTCTGTCGCCTCTCCTAGCAGCTGAATGCCTGATCTCTTGCTGAGGGCATCTGCTACAACGTTCCCCTTCCCAGGAGTATAGACTATCTCGAAATCATAGTCTTGGAGGAACTCAAGCCATCACTTCTGCCTTAGGTTCAGGTCCTTCTGTGAGAAGATATACCTGAGACTCTAGTGGTCAGAGTAGACTATAAATCATTTTCCCATAAGATAGTGTGCCACATCTACTGGGCGAAAACCACTGCTGCTAACTCTAGGTCATGGGTAGCATTGTTCTTCTTGAGTTGTCTCAGCTGCCGAGAACCATACGCGATCACTGCTCGATCCGGCATCCGGTACACTCCAGTACGTTCCCTAATGCGCCATAGTAAACTATGTTCCACACACCTTCCTCTGGAAACCTCAAGATTTGGGCACTAGTCAGCCACCACGTCTTCTCTTGAAAGCAATGTTGTCATCTCTCTTACCACACGGAGCGTTTCCCCTTCTTCTCCAAAGCTGATAGTGGTGCTACAACTCTGGATATGTCTGGCAGAAAGGTATGTCTGGCTAACTCAGGAGTGATCGACCACACCCTCTTATGCATGATTCCATCATGTGCATCCATGGTTTTCCTTTTCGCCGACCAATGAAAATCCCATCCCAACTTTGTTGATAAACCAAGAACTTTTTCCTAATACAGTTAATCTCTGTATGAACTATGGTTGCCATGTCCATACAAAAACTAACGTCGTAAGGCCTCGAAACTGCCACCATGAGGTTCCAACCAAAACTCTCGCCTCAAGGGTCAGATCACACCATCAGCTTAAGTGTGATTATCGAGTCTCCTCCCAAAGGTTTCCTTGGACGTGAGGGTCAAGTCAACGACTTAACCAGAAACTCTAGGTCTTGGACAAGATTCGTGGAAGGAATAAATGATTGGTACCTATGTCTATTGATACGGGAGCATGTAGTAGACACCAACCATAACTAAAATAATTCCTAGAGCCACACTCTTTGAATTCATGTATGTACTCTCTTCCCCTTCTCTCCAGCTCCCTGTGCCTAGTGGGGACTACAAAGGTGGGTGGTTGTAACATGAAGAAAATGTTCAACACCTCATGCTACTCTACTAGATATACTCTCACGTCTGTTGCCCTACAAATTCTTTTGTCCATATCACTTACTCTTCTCAAAACATTTTACATGCTCACGTCTCTGAGATTGGCGTCAGTTCGTAGCTTCCCACTGCTAACATTCACTAGCTGTATCCGCACAGCTAAAGAACATTCAACCACAATTTTTCTCTCTAGCACCCTAACATAAGTAGGAGTGCATAGAGAAAAAATTGTTGTCTCTGACATCCATAAACACACCTCGCTAAGAGGTCCGAGCTCTAAAGCACTGACTGCATCATATTCATCGAGCACTAGGAATGATCGGTATGCCTCGATGAATACTTTGCTACTGATACGTCATCCTGCTGAAGCTGTATAAGCTCTAGTATACTCTCATCCAACTCGTCATGATAGTCCTTAGCCACATATGGCTCAGGCTCGCCTTAGAACATGAGGGATATATGGTGCTGAAACACATGTAAGGCACTAAGCCTACAAGTGTCCTTTACTGGTATCGTTGTTAGTGTCTTCTGACCAACGAGCATAGATATAGCTGACACACTACCCGGAGGTACTATCTAATGAAATGGTCCATGTATCGAAACCACACCACTATGCAGACGATCCACGTGGTCACTCACTGAAAAAGAATAGTTGCTATGATCAACATCTGCTCTACTAGTGTCTCTAATTGGCGAAAAACTCTAGTAATCGCCTCTATCAAGTCCACTTCTACCTGGGAATATGTCTCGCCTCGAAACCTTGGAGGCCTCTGCCGCTAGAAACCATAAAACGCGCTCAGCCGGTGTGCATCATCCGCCAGTGCGGCTAGTGGTACCTGATTCCCAACGGGCTGTGGTGCTGCTGGCACACCACCTGAAGGTGCCAATGTAGAAAGAGGGCCCTAAACCGGAGCCTCGTCGCTCAGTGTGTCTTCATCGTGTACTCTCTTAGAAACCCTACCTGGATATCTATACAGCGGCATCCTAATACGGAACAGGTGCACCTTGGTCAATAAGTTATACCTGGTGAGATGACCCAATGATTTCATAAAGAAGACTCTTGAAAACACACTCACAATTAGTGTATTCGTGCACTGAGTCAGAAATTAGAAGTTAGGGTCCTAGTGTATGGATTTGTCAGCTTCCACACCAACACTGGACTCCCTAGACTGAAAACCACCCTCAATACTCATGACACTATTGATTAATGGTAAGATAGATCTGAGTCCTATGTTGTGCGGTAGAATCGACTCCTCGGAGACCAATTTGATAGGACCTGTTCCTCCGGGGACCGTATCGTGACTACCCCAAGCCTGCCTTCCATAGGCCAGTGGCTTGCCACTAGCACCAAAGGAAAAAATCCCTAAGCATGGAAGGCATTGACTTTATAATAGTAAACAAAAGAAATAAATTAAACAACTGGAAGTAAATCTCAAAGTAAAAACTATATACAAAAGGGGGTGATGAAATTAAAGGGGTTAGAAATACAAGCCCAACAGTAAAGTACAATACAACTAAAAATCTAGTACAAATACAATAAAGTAAAATAGAAACTACTGAGTCGTCTTCCGGGAATCCCACATGACGGGTGGGTACATATGGCCACCTCAGCACCCCAAGCCTGTCCATCCTCTCCGTGTACATCTCTCTAAGCGGTCCACCTCTGGGTACCATCATGCTCTACAACTCTCTACCTCAATCAGCGATGTCCATCGTCTGCAACCAACACAACGAGGTATGGGAATAGCCCGTGCAGGGGTGAGTATAACGATACTCTGTAGGGACCTTGAGACCCTCAATGTATCACAATATCCAAAATGGATAGACCACACGAAAAGGTACAATCACGAAGTATCAGATAACCTTACTTATGTATATGCCCATACATATATCTAAGTTACCCATCACAGTCCAGATCCAACTCTCGAGCCCAAGCACAACCGAGTCCACAACGAAAGTAAAGTCAATCACTATGATGATATTGGTTGAAAGACATGACTCAGCTCACACAGGTATACATCTTTAGTAGAGAGATAGAGATGATCAGATGTAGTCATCAATTCATCTAAGTTGTCGGACCCACACATGATACAAGACCAGGTAAGCTATCCGACCCACACCGGATACATGACCAGTTATGATTCATCTGAGCTGTTAGACCCACACAGGATACAGGACCAGCTAAGCTGTCGGACCCTCATAGGATACATGACCAGCTATGATTCATTTTAGCTATCATACCCACATAAGATACAAGACCAGCTAAGTTGTCAGACCCACACAACATACATGACCATCTTTTCTTTCGAACCCACACAAGATCCTGGAACAGAAGTCAGAACTGTCAGACCCATTGAGGATCCCGGTACAATAGTCATCACTATGGAACCCACGAATGATCCTGGTACAGTATTAATCGATATCAATCCCATGGAGTAATTTGGTACAGTAATCATTGTTGTCGAACCCACAGATGATTCTGGTATTGTATCATCATAGCTAGCTATAGGGTTCCCGCACACAGCACGCTCGATTAAAGGAGGGTCAGCTCCTCAAGACAATTTTCAATATATCAACAATCACAATGTCTTAATTTTATGTATCCCATAGTTCCATCTCATCATAATAAACCCAACCTGATAGATGTCACATCAATCGGATGCCCGACCTGAGAGTTATTGATATTTCCGGTCGAGGGGCTCGGTTGGTTTTAGGCTCAAACTAACCCGACCATACCCCAACTGCATCCAAAACTCATACAAGGTATGCCAAAATTATCATCTCACTATAATTATTCCATTTCCGTAGGAGGTACATCAATCGGACACATGTATCCCTGGATGCAGGCTAAAAGGTGTAAACAGACATAGCGTGTCCAGGTCCGGTCCGACCCAGTTGGACTTACCCAGCCCGACCCGGTCTGAACTGGGGTATGACCCAGATTGCGGGACTGACCCGGTTCGAGGAAGGATCCCGAGCCGAGGGGATGGTCTGACCTGGCCATGGGGTGGCCCGGCCGTAGGTGGGCCAGCCCTGGGTGGCACGGCCAAAGGCGGCCCGGCCGAGGGGCGGCCGAGCCATGGCTTGCCTGGCTGTGGCAGCCTGACCTTGGGCACCCCATCCGAGGGCGGCCCGGGTGTGGCAGCCCAGCCTGTGGCAGCCCAACCGGAAACACGAGGGAGGGGGTGTCACGCCCCTCCCGGTTCTTCTCCTGAATCGGCGCACTGTACCGTTTCAGGAGTCGCAGGACCTGGCTGGTCCCGCTCTTCCGACTCCATGGCGGCCAGCCCGCCCGACCACCGCCTTGGCGTGACGACACCGCAGTCATCCTTCCCTCTACGCTGCGCGAAGACTCCTTGACTCCACCACCACTTCCCAACCTGGTCGTGTCCTTCGGCTCCACCGCACGGCGCGACGGCGCCGAGCTTCTCCATCCTCCGTAGCCCTCCCAGCCGTGGTTCTGCATCTCCGGTGCGGCTCGGTGTGTCGGGACCCCGCTCTTTCGGCTCTGCCTCCATCATCAACCAATCAAGAACCAATCAGAGGGACGTTGGGCTCTATTTGTTAGGCACATTCCATTTTCATTAGGTGATAACAAATGGCCAATGTCGAACCACGTAAAATATGAGGAACAAGGATTTAATTTAATCAAGACAAACCCTTACCTTGTAATTGGTGTTTTCGGGGCAGAGTCGTGGTAAGGTGGCAGCATTCTGTGGACGTTGAGAAAGAAGAATCTGAGGATTTCATCGGCATTCATCGTGGGCATCGCTTCCCTTTCCTTGACACGATTAATGATGGAAGAAGACGAAGTCGTCATTCTTCCGTGGAGACGAATGTTATTCGCGTTCTTCATTGAGTGGATGAAGTCCTCTCAATTCTCCCAAAGATCCTCTCACAATGTTCCCCCCAAAAAGGATTGGGCCAAACCCCAATAATAAAATATAATACTTAATTATAATGGTGTCATAAAGAATACAAAAATATTCACAAAGTTGAGAATAATTAATGAAGACAACCCACTTAATTAGTGAGGGTGGAGGCTCAAAAATTAATGGGGAAAAGGTGAAGAGTTTCACCAAATTTAATTGGGGGTTCAAGGGGGTTTAAGGGGAGATAGAGAGGTCTGGTGGGCCCCACCTAATAATCCTCCCATGTGAGGTTATTTGTTGGTGGACCCCACCATATTTACATCATCCCAAGGGAGGTTTGGGTGTAGTGGCCCACACCTCCAACCTCCCCTTTTAGGTTTCAACCACCAACATAAAATAAAGTTAAATCATTAAATTTATTCAATTTAATTAAAAACCCTCAATGACTAACTTCTACTCACGATAAAATGCAACTATGGTGAAGGTCTCAAAATGAAATTACCGACGCTGCGAGTTCAACGGTGCTCTCGGTTTTCAATTCCGAGCACCAGTTCTAAATATATAAAATGTCGCTCGCACGTTTACTGAACGTACCTAAAAAAAGTTCCAATATTTTTTAACAGCCATCCTTGAACTACTACAGTCGAGGTTAGGCTCTGCCTAGGTGGAACACACCCCTAATGAACCGAAAAGTACCCTCATATTTCCAATCCGAGTTACCATTTAAAAGCTATGAATTTTACTATAAAATAATAGTCACATAATTATCTTATTTGCGGCCAAAAACTATCTTTTTCTGGTGGCCCTCACCGATGAAATTTAGTATCATCTTAAAGAAATCCTACCCTCATGTGTTCAGATGTTGTCTCAGATATTTTATCCGAGTTATCGTTTGTGAGTTATAAGAATTTTAAAATAAATTAACGTTATTATTATTTTATTTACTGTT
The DNA here is from genome assembly GCA_963277665.1 of Viscum album. Classification (NCBI taxonomy): domain Eukaryota; kingdom Viridiplantae; phylum Streptophyta; class Magnoliopsida; order Santalales; family Viscaceae; genus Viscum; species Viscum album. The sequence continues at coordinate 160,007,526 of OY728138.1, forward strand.
ATTCCATTTCCATGTATTCTCATAGGAGGCCCGTGATGACTAAACTTAAGTCACACCTAGGGTAAAACCGCCATCCTGATCGCAACGGTGGCCTCAAATTTCTGATATGAGTAACCGTTTAATAATTATTCCACTTTTTTAGGAAACATGCATTCACGCATTCATTAAAGCTTAACAAAACCTCAATGGATCATTCTGGGAACTCTCGGCCTCTGAATAATGCACCGTTAGAAAATGCAGACTCGTAAGATTCTCTATAATTTAAGAGAAAACAAATTCCACTAAAATCCATAGTCTATACATTACATATAAAAGGATTCTTTCAGTTGCAGTTATGGGTTATTCCCGTTTGTGGTCATGCCATTTGGTTTTACGAATGATTCAGCCATGTTCATGGGGATCATGAACACTATAATTCACAAGCTTTTGGACCATTTTTTCATCATGTGCATTGACAACGTCCTGGTCTGGTGAATGTTAGAGGAGGATCATGCTGAGAATTTGAAGACAATCTTGGAGGTTCTACAACACCACAAGCTATACGGTATTTTTTTTCCAAATAAATGTTTTGGACGTGATAGGTAAACATTAGTAGAAATGTGTTGTCTCTGTTGGGGATAGTGATGGACTCGTCAATAGTCATAGTGGTTATTTATTGGGTATCACCTAAGAATGTGGTAGAGGTTTGTAGCTTCATGGGTCTAGAAGGCTATTACCAGAGGTTCATACCCGACTTCTAATGAGTTACAAATATTTTTACATCCTTGAAAAAGAATTGATTGGCCTTTTTATATAGTGAGTAGTGAAAAATAGTGTTTAGCTACCTAATGGGGATGGTAGTGAGTCCTCTTGTACATATGTTTCTGGAGGGAGGAGTGATGCTCGAGTTGTTTTGTGATGCTTCGGACTTAGGTTTGGGGTGTGTACTGATACAAAAACAAGGTTTGATCTCTTCGGGGTCTAGGAAGTTATGTCCCCATGATTGTATCTATGGAACCCATGATATATAACTTTCAGTTTTCATGTTTTCACTAATGTTGTGGTGATACAACCACGTTCGGGAGAAATTTTTAGTCTTCAAAGATCACAAGAGAATAAGGTATATATTCTACCAGTAGAACATGAAATTTTGCCAGAAAAGGGGGATGGAGTTTCTTCAGATCTAAGAATTTGGAATCTATTAAACCATAGGAAAAGGTAATGGGATGGATTATTAATTAAGCAGGAAGTTTTATAAGGAGGTAGTTGGGGAATCTTCTGCTGCATGGATGACAATGGAGTAGTTGGACACTTGGTGCCTGGATTCCTGATAGGATGGCCGCAGAGGCTATCTTTTTTAGATGATAGTCTTGTTTTTCATAATGCAGTAGGTCGAGGAGTGTTAGTGGGGAGACTCAGAGACTAATGTGATGCATGATCACACTGTCTAAGGTGATGCTCCAGAGGGATGGTCAGTGGATAGTCAAAATCCAATCACCTTCAATGGAATAATGTTTTTCACAATGGTAATGTGTGAGGGAGTATTCTGTGAGTTCCATAGATCTCCACTTCTAGTGCATGTTGGATTCATTATAATTTACTGAGGCTTGAGGGATCAATTTTGGTGGCCCCGGGGTAATCGAGTTATGGCGAAGTTTATAGCCAGGTTCCTAGTGTGTTAGTAGGTGAATGTTGAGCACCATGTTCCCAACAATATTGCATCCCTTATACTTTCCTGAATGTATGTTCTATGAAATCCTAATGGATTTTTTCATAGGATTACCTTTGATAGAGAGGGTTATGTGATTCCCATTGGGAAAGAGTCGATTGGTTGATGAAATATGCTCATTTATTAGGGACCAAGGAGTCTAGCATAGTGGATTACATAGGAGATAGGTATGTAGATGAGGCGGTGCAGCTGCATGTACTTCTAAGATCCATTATATTGGATCAGGATTCATGTTTTATATTGAGAGTATATAGGGGATTTCATCATTCCTTCTCCACTCAGTTGTGCATGAGCACTACTATCTACACTCAAATGGATGGACAAATAGAGTGGACCATCCCGATGGTTGGGGATAGGTTACGAGCATCTGTTCTGGACTTTAGTTGGTCTTGGGTGTAACATTTTCCCTTGTATGAGTTTTATTAAAATAATATATATCAATAATTCATTGGTATGGACTCATTATAATATCTTTATGGTAGTTCATGTTGTTCACCCATGTGTTGGATGGAAGTTGTGGAGGAAACCATTCTTGTTCCATATCTAGTGAAGTGTATGACAGAGAAGGTGAAACATGTACATGAGATGATGAAAGAATCACATGACCGAAGGAATTCATATGATGATCATAGGAGGGAGCATTTTGATTTTGAGGTTGGCGACTATTTTTTCTCTATGGTTTCACCTTAACATGTGATGAAAATTTTTTATATGGGAAGAAATAATTATTATTGGTTCATCGAATATTTAAAGGTGTTTGGATGATTTGGTGAGGTTTCATACCAGCTGGGGTTTCTACTACAGTTGGAGGGGTTCAATGAAATCTTCCATGTATCTCATCTCTGATATTACCTATATGATGACTCTAACATAATTGACTGGGGAGAGTTAGATAACACCTATGACACAAAATTTCTGGAGTGAAAAATAAGAATCTAGGATTGTGTTGAGAAGGTGTTTTATGGAAAAACAATTCCTTTGGTTTATGATTTATGGTTGTATGGTATAATTAATGAGCGTATCTAGGAGTGGGAGGCACCAATGCATGATCAGTACTCATAGTTTTTCTAATTTCGGTTTTAGTGTTTTACTTTATGCTTCATTTTGTGATGTAATGATTAGCCTAGTTCATTATCAAGTGCGTTGTTACATTGTTCTTAGTTAGGTGTGAGAAATATCCTGACTATATAGAGGGTAGGACCATCTACCTAATCAAGACACATTAATGCAGATGCGATTGAACATGTGTGGTAGAGCCGGTGCCGCTCAAAGAGGATAGTATTTAGACACAGAGGAATGAGCTTAGAAATCTATGTTTCTGGAATGTGTGAAATTGGTGATTGTGTGGTTTTTTGGGGAGGTGGAGCCATATTGTTTAAACAATTGTTCAGGAGATTGGTTTCAAGGAGGATTCCTTTGAGGTTATGGTTTTCACCCTAGTTTTTAAACAATACAAGATTGGTTTTTCCTCAGAGTTATCTTAATGGGTGGTTGTTCAGAGATCTCTATTTCATGACTGGTTTTGAATTCTAGGTAATGAGAATAGCTGGAGAGGTATCTAATTTAATCACCCAGACCCCTCTGAGACATTCCATTGTAAAAATAAACTCTTTTGGGTGATTTGGGATGCAATTCTCTCTAGTTTCTAGAGTTTTCCAAATTTATAGTATGTCCATCCATGAGTTAGTAGAGTAGGCATCAGTGAGTTAGGGGAGTTAACATCTGTGTGTCAGGGGAATTGACGTCATTGAGTGAGAGGCTTCAGCATCAGTATGTTAGTGGCATCAACATCAGTGAGTATGGGGAATCAAAATCTATGAGTCACGGAATTGATATTGGTGATTTGTGGTGTCGATGAGTTGTTGCATCAACGAGTTGTTGCATCAGTAGCTCAACATCTGTGGCTTAGTTTGGATAGGTCAGATCGAAATCTCACCCATAGATGGATTAGTTTCTATTAATCTTCATCGATGGGTCGGGTCTTTATCTCACCCTTTGGTTTTTCAATGTAAGCAACTCACCTGTCCATGACTCATTTCCAGTTTGTCCAATTTTTCCATGTTTTCTGGTTTCTCCCCTCCATCATCTTATTTTATGTCAACTGATTTTAAATCCATGATTATGTCTAGTAAGTGAATTTAAAATCATATTAACTATATATTTATTATCCTATCACTCTGGGGACTTTGAGATACTCAACAAACTTGATCTTGATCATGACCCCACATCAATGGCTTTTGAAACCAGGATTCCATTAATATAGGTTCTAGATCTTAAAAGCTAGGGTCTTCCCATTCCAGTGTGTTTTATGTTCCTCTTAGGATCATGTTAAGTCTTCATCTATAGAAGAGTCATGAGCCAATGCTAGAGCCTCCTCCTAATCATTATTCTTAGAGTTTCCTACAGCTCATGTGATCCCCTATTCTGGGCACAAAGAGGACATTTGGTCACCTATTAATCCTGTTTTTATTTCTTCTATTTCCCTTTAATAATTAATCATGTGGGGGTGGTTGTACTAATGATTACATGTGAGGAACATGTGAATTATTATGTTAAATTAAGAAATAAAATAGAAGGGAATATTAATTAAAGACAACATGGGTCAATAAAATAATGAGCTAGGAGTTGTCAATGCTGATCGCCTCTTTTATTTTATTAGATAATGGTTTTCATGGATGTATTCCATCTGAATATCATGGACGTTGGTGGTATTTTCATGCACACTAGTGAGGCCTAGTTTTGTTCATGATTAATGATAAATGTATATAACATTAAATATTCCAAATCACATATACTTAGATAATTGAAATAGATTCCCCAGGATCAATCCTATTGTTTGGTGAAACGAGTTATTTTAAAGTGGAAATTAAAGTACCCCTCTTCATAATACATAATTTTCATTGAATAATATTATCTAGGTGTGTTGTGTTTAGTTGGATACATTAGTAGGTTTGGAATGTTTATGTAGAGGGGGAACAGTTTAAGTAGTGGTTGTTGTGGGATTTGTGTATTTGTTGGTATAGGGGGTGGGTTGGTATCCTTGTTTGAGAGACTGATTGATTGTGGAATGGGTGGAATTTTAGGTAGTGGGACTACCTTTTCGTATGTTGTGGCCATGAAGAGACGTTCGAATATGGGACTACAGTGTGGTTATGAACCTATTATGTAGTGGAACTGCATCTAGGAAATGATTGGGTAACAAGTCTACATAGCTTGGTTGTGTCATGACATCATTTTTATAGGTACGTTGGGTGTGGAGTTATTGTGCAGCGGGGCATCTAGTACTTTTTTGATAGGGGGATTGTGCGGTATAACATTGTAGAATGAGAGTTGGAAATGGTTGAACAAGTATTTGGGATGAATGGGGGATTTGAAGTTGGACTGTGAGTTAGTTGTTCCTTATTGTTTTTATGAATCTGTGTTAAAATGGAAATGGTTTTCCTTAGTCCATATTCCCTTGTTCACTATTGGTAGTACTATGGAATGAATTGATTTGGTTGTAATGTGTTTAATTAATCAGGATCTTCACCCTCTAAGATAGTTGCATATTTTGTGCTAGGTAGTTTCCTCGAGTAGTTCGGGAATAAAATAAAGTGAACGACATAATTAATAAATGGAAATGGGTTAAACGAAAAAGGGTATGGGTTAATCCTTAGCAGTGGATATTTTTTTTGTTGTGAATATAGGGGTATCATCAAAAGTGGTTCTTGTGGTTGGGTTGTTTGGTTTGTGTAACCATAGGTTGGCCTGATTTTGTAATTATATGTATAAATAGTAGTTATTTTTTATTTATAATCCCACCCCACCCTTCTTGAGAAACATGGGATGAACACCACCATTTTATGGTAGAGGGGGTCATTCCCAATATCCCGGTGGGAGGATAGATGGCTGGTTATAGAATTTATTCCTCACACATTCCTTTAGTTCTTACCGCTCATGAATTTCTAATTAGACTATACTGGATCAAGGATTACTACAGTCCCTGCTCCCTGGGGTAGGTTTATTGTGAACAAGTGGTTCATGTGTTTTCATTTTCCCCAAGTGTGTTCAAGATGAGACCCAGGTGTTGTTAGGAAAGAGGCGTGGTTGGTGTGGATTAAGTGTTTGTGTGTTTGATATGTGGTCTGGCTGAGGCCCCGGTGTGTGTGGGAAGGTTGTGGTAGTTGGACTATGGTTTAGAAGAATGAATGAATCAAGGTGTTATCCATTTTTATTGATTAGTTAACCTATGGGAATTTGTTGTGTGGTACCCAAATATTTATGTGCTTTTACAACTACTTTACATGACTTGCGTTATTTGGTGAGTGTGCATTGGTGAGACTAGGTTGGTTAGTACTCTTTGGTAGGTGCATCAAGGTTCATCAATTTTTTCACAAGGTAATTAGTATATTCCCCCACTTTTTCATTATGAACCATTGTTTTCCAATTAGGAATACTTATTTACTCACCCTATGATTGTAAAATAGTTTTTACGTTTCTAGGAGGATTTTAAAAACCATGCTAGAAATTACTAGCTCAGGCTTCAGGATAGTTGTTATTTTACTACATAGTCTATTTATATTGTATGTGTTTCAGTACTTTGGTTGTACTTTTTTGATAGAATACATTTTAAATTACATATGAGAATAGATTTTAGCTTTACATTAACATTTAGTTTAGTGTTGTTTTGGATTTCACCATATTGTCTCTCGATCGTGTTTTCATTAAAAAGGGAAATGCATTCCATTTTGTGTGAGATACTATAGCCTTGGTTCTATTCACCACTTTGGATCCATCCAAACATAGGCCTTGGGGTCATTACCAATCCTTCATCTTGAATAAGGAAGTGCAAGGCACTTTTCGACTCTTTCCCTAATCTCAATGAATGTGGGTTGTGACACCCACCTTTTTGTTTTGTGTGTAATGTAAAATTTATTAGATATGTCATGTGATTCTCTAAAAACCAATTATTAATATATTTGAGGATTTATATCAGGGAAATTAACAACTCTATTGGCTATAAATATCCTATTATAATGTGATATATAACATTAGTCATCCATTGGGCAGTTTTGGCTGGGAAACCTAGTTGGGTAGTGGAAGGGGATGCCATATTTGTTCTCAAAAAATGGGTTATTAACCATGATTAAATGGTTTGGAATTTCTAAAACATTCCCAAATATTCAGTTTATATAATTTAAATGTGTATCCCAGTGAAAAGAATTTTATATAATTATTTATTTAATCTCATATTTACTTCTTTTTTATTTATGGAATTGAATTCCATGGGGGAGAGCCCCCCCCCCCCCCTTTGATTTATATTGATATCTTTATTATGAAATGAAATGGGAAACCCACCACCCCATCGATTCATGATGATTCTAACTTAGAAAGCCCTGGGTATTCCGATTTGGATTCATAATGATTCCATTTTGGAATTCCTTGTGGAAATCCCTTTTGGATTCAAAATGATTCTAGTTTGAAATGGATTGGGGATGTCCCACATGGATTCATGATTATAATTGGTTTATAATTCCACAAATACACTCCATGGATTCATTTAGAAAAACATGAGTTACTATATAAATAGAAATGTGTCTCAGACCAATGTCTGTAAGGTCAATTCTAGTTTTCACCTTTGGAACCCCTTAATAAACACTGTTTTTAATTTTTTTTTTCATTTACTTATGGTTCAAATCATCATGATCTTATTAATATGACTGCATATGCTTACAAACACAGTTATTTGTGGCCTTTTAACTCATACTCATACCATTTTGGGGATGTTTTTTGGTAACCAAGAAGGCATTTTATTTATAGGCTAGGATAATATAAATAACGATGTGAATAGGTCTTAAATTGACTATTATTAACGAATTGGAGAGTTTGAGACTACGCTTAAATTAATGAAATTATTATATTTTATTTTTCCAATTTTTTTTCTCTATTTAATTTACAAAGTGATGTATACTATCTATTTATGATGTCTGATTACTGGGAATATATACTTTTCATTTTGATATTGTATAGTCCTGTGATTATTTAGTGGAACATTTTATATTTTTATTTTCTACATTATCCAAATGAATTGGATTGTAATAATTTCCTATATTATTTCACTATGATATTGGAGAAATAATCTCCTCACATCATTAATAGTGACCCTCATTTCTAGTAATTATCCTCTGGTAGAAAAAAAATGAAATTGAGGTACATTGTCTCTACTATTTCTGTTAGTATTCAGCGTGAATTGTGTTGGAGGCATTAAAATGTTTTTTAGTCCCCTTTTTTTATTTACCAATATGGGTTAGTAATAAAAAAGTTACTATTTGTATTTAGTTTTGAACTCATTCTTGGGATTATTTAGACCACATATGAGGTAAAGAACAAATTACCAGGGATGTTATTTCTCTTTATGATTTTAATTTTATTGGTGACCAATTTCACATATACTTATGAAAATGTTTTTGGAATGTATGTTTTTTGGAATTTTTCATCACATGTTAAGAAAGAAAAAATGAGTAAATTCATCATGTCTTGATTATTGGATTACAATGTAATTGGTATGATTTATTTTGAATGTTTACATAGATTATTTAATGGATCAGTTATTTAAAGTGTTTCCATAAACTTATATAGTGGTTTCCAATATAACAAGATAGTGTTATCATGTTTAATTAATACCATTATTTTTTAAAATTGTAAACCAATCTAGTTGTTTTGGATTACTTTTGAAATAAATTAAATAAAATTATAACTATATATTATAATGTGTTTTCCTCTATAACATGTAATGACTCATTTATTTAACATGTCTGCAATTATGGAAATTTTGGTTAGGGTGAAATAGAACATTATGATGATATGGATCATCAGTTTATGTTATTTACATTTGAGTATATGGTTTTCACACAACACATGGGTATATAATGCTTGCGAGAGAACCCATGTAATCAGATTCATATTACAAGAGATGTAAAATATAAAAAGGTGTTATTCATATTATTCCATTTCTTCTGCTAGATATCAGTAACTATTGAAGTAACTTTTTGTGAGTTACGTGTTTGGTTTTGTATAGAAATGTGTCTTTAATGACATCCTATAATGTTCTAGGAGGGTGGTTCTGAGATCATCCTAGTGGTAATGAAGATTGAAAATAATGTATTACCTATATAAGAAATTCATTATTCTCACTAATAAATCTTATTATGTATCATAAATTATAGTGATATACTGGATTTGTGAACTATTTCTAGGATGTAATATTTTAGTAGAGAGTTTATAAAATATCCCAAAACCAACAGTCCCAAATTTTGTGATGAAATGGTAAATTTTTCATTTGAGTTATTTAGGCTAATAAATAAGCCGCAATTTTTTTAATGTGAACCTTGAAAAATCATATGGTAAAATTGGATAACTGATAACATATATGAACTTTTTCATTTAGAGTATTAGTGAATTTGGGAAAAGTCCTACAAAACAAATTATAAGGCTTTAAATGATAATTTCTCTCACTTGACCCATATTTTACTTATCCCATTAATACATCATCAACAACCATATGAAATACCATATTATGATAATTCATTAAAAATTATTATAACATATGGAAAATCAAACGTGAGACAGGTGATCTCAAATGCTCAGTAATGGAAAATGAGGAATTAATTAATGAATGTCCTAAATGAGAATAAGAAGATAATAAGGGTATTATGACATAATCAAACTTCTTGAGTATGACATACAGATATTCATACCCGTAAATACTTGTATCATCAAACTTGAAAACATGGAAGAAGGAATTATCAAATAAAAACATTATAAGAATCAATAGTATTGTTCCATGTGATATAAATCTAGATAAAATGAAACATCATTAACTAATAGAAAGTATTGATAGAATATATTAGTATATTGGGAAATAATATTATATAACCAATAAATAACCCTTGATAATGGAATAACCATATAGCCATCTTATTTTATAATTCACTATAGAACCTAATAATTACCCAATGCATTGAAACAGTATCTCAGAACACCAATTTTCTAATCTATAATAGGCTCACCGGGCACTATCAATGTTCAATAATAATTTATAACATCTCATAAAAATTAATGAATAAATAAAATATATATTCTATTTAGTAATAAATTTTTAAAACTAACTTTATAACTATTATATCATTACTATCTCATGGTGATTTAATGGAGTCCATAATAATCTATTTGAAAAATTATTAACCCACCTAAAAGAAATAAGTTTCACAACAATCTCATTTGAACAATCCTAATCCCTACAATGAAAGGATTATGATTATAATATTATATTATATCCCTATTGGATCATGAGTAAAAAATGGATGTTGTCTTTGATGAATGAAAAATAAATTAATATATCATTAAATACATTTTGAAGAAAATAAACTTTTTCATTTTGAAACCATTTTATTACATAAAACACTGTGATAATACATTTCATTTAAAATTTTCTTTGAAATATTATAATGAATGATTATGAAAATCATTTAAAACATATTATTAGAGATATTAACTTTCATATTTGGAAAATAACTTTGAATTTTTATTTTATTTTTTTCGAAAACAATGTATTGGTAGAAAAAAAATTTCAATCGAAAAGATGATTTTTAATAAAAAAATTAATTATGAACATTTAAGTACATAAAGAGAGGAAAATAAAGGTATTTTTTTCAAAAGACATAAATTTACGATAAGAATATTCATGAGAGTTTTTTATATGTAGATCATAATATTTCATTGTTGGATACTTAATCACAATCAATCCTGATAACAAATGAGATTGTATCATAGAACTCTTACCTATTTGGTAACATTGAATAATAATTCCCAAGAAAAAATAAAAGTAATTGAAATATTTAATATCATGAGAATAAAGATATTAATTATAGAACATTTCATTGTGGCAGGATATACACATCAAAAAATAAGATAGCTGTATAACATAATAAATGCTTTAAAGAAAGAAAACTAAGACAAAAATATCTTACTAATTGGTAACATTGAAACCATAAACCTCATGACATATAGATCGAAAAATTGATATATTAATCCCCATTAATCTATATAATACGATAGTACAATAAATTCATGGGATTTATATACACTAAACAATAAAAATAAGCTGTGAATAAGGCATGTATCTCACAAAAATAAAAGTGATATGATTAAAACACTTACCATCAATCTGATTCATTATCCTTGATTTGTATCATCAAAATAATAAAATAATATTAATTGTTGACATTATTTATAAAATATTAAATTTTTATTATTACATTTATTTCCTTTACAATAATTTTCTATAAATAAACATAATATATTAAATTTAAGTTGGATGTTTTGACCATATTCAGTTTATGTTTCAAAAATGACATTGGTAGGTTGATAACGGTCAAAGAGGTAAATATTAATACATATCAAGAATAATAATCATGAAATATTTATATAATTATAAAAAAATTATTATTTTAAAACAAGTCATGGATAATTTATATGAAAATTAAACTAATTTAATGATCATAGAGATGGTACTCCATATGTACTCATGGGAAACGTTTCCATTTTTCAATGATCATTATGGAGAATAGTATGTGATATTTTATCATTGAGTAATAATAATAATAATATCATAAATAAAATATTATTTCATTACATAGAAATATATATATTACATTCTTGTGATGTGGTGATGAAAAAAATCACTTTGCTTTGTGGAGGTGGTAGTCTCTACATCAACGAACGTTGTTATTACATTTTTAGTGTGTAAAATTGTAAGAAGATAACGATATAATATATTAAAAAATAATTAATTAATATACTATTTACTTAATTTATGTGATATATACTCATCATATTTATAGTTATTAACTTTAATTTTACATGTTAGTGAAAAACAGATCACAATGCTTTATGAGGCAGTAGTCCACCATACACACGAAAAACATTATCATATCCACTTTCGTTTTGAATGTAAATAGGTTTTATATAACATAATGAATCAAGAGGTAATATATTTTTTTAAATATTATAAATGTTATTTATAAATATAATTTCCAAAATTATTCTAAACCATGAGGGTTGTAATTAAAAAATGAATGACACTATTTCACGAAGAAGTTGTTTTTCGTACACAAGAATAATCATTTCATAACCCATTAGATGGATGTGTGTGCTTTTTTTGGATATGAAATTTACATAATAATATATAAAATTATTTATTATACTTATGTTATTATATAAACATGGTATAATAAGAATTAATTGTGGTGGATATATAAATAAAAAACGTATGTAGGTCAATATTTCATCTTCTTCGAGTAACTCCTTTTGGTTTGCACCAAATGCCTTTATTTAATTTGATTGTATCTCTAATTAATTCATTTAGGGTGTGATTAGGTAATTTTTTAATTGATTTGGGTATAGTTTTGAGGATCCAAATTTATTTAGATATGTTAATAAGTGAGGGGATTTAGTACACTTTTATAGTCAAGGAGGGGTGTCATTGTTTTAAATAATTAAAAATATACAGTTTTTGGATATCAAAATTATATAATGTTTATTAAATATTTATAATTAAAGATTTTTATAGAATAGAAGTTAATTAAATTCATCAAAAACATAATTAAACACCTTTTTTGATCATTTTATTCATTAAATCCTATGTTTCCTTGTTTTTTTTCATTTTGGGATTTCATTATGTCAACTATATTTTTATCCTATGTAATTTATTAATTGAGACTAAACTAAGGTGAAAATTATTATAGAATTTTGACTTAATGAATATGAATATAAAATAAAAATTATAGAATTAAAATTTTAGGCATGTTGGATATTAATTTTAAGAGAAGAGCATATAACACACAAAAACACTACTTTAACTTTAATTATGTCAATAATTTTTTATTAGTTATGGATAAATATTTTTATTATAAAATTTAAATTTTTACATTAATATAAAATATATTATATTTAGTAACATTTTCAAATTCCTTTATAGAAGATACGTTATTTTTAATATCAAATTATTAAATAAAGTATCATTTTTTATAAAATATCATTATTGTTGAATTTGAAATAATTCATTGAATTATAAATTTTAAAAAATCAAGATACTGATGTAATATAAATATATTACATTCAGACATATGTAATATAATATATTAATTTATAAAATTAATATAATATAATGACCCACTCAATTTTAGACACTTTTTATATTTTTTGTATCGTTTATTTTAGTTAATTATTTACATAATAATTATTATGCATGCATTTGTTAAGAATTTTATGTAATTATTTCTTATATATAAAATAAATATAAATTATCTTGATAAAAATTCCTTAATAATGAAAAAGGATATATATCACTGAAAATATGTTTTCCCCCTCCACATACTTAAAAGAAATTAAAATGAAAATGAGTTCCTGTTTTATTTTCCGTTACATAACGTATTATACGGTTCAAAATAAAGGAATAATTCCTAAAAAACTCATAAAAATATATCATATGGTCATAAAGTTAGAAATATATACATTTAATGGTTTTGTACAAGTTTTTATGTCATTTTTCATAATAATATTAATGTTTAATCCCTTCATAAACATGGTTTTACATTAATCAATGTTATTAAATTTAACTGTTTTAACTACAAAGTTGGGTAGAAAATAATGTTTTATTTTCTAGTAATTATAAATTATAATTCCAAATAAATAATCTAATTTTCATAACATAATTTATATAAGTTGAAATTTTTAATCCAATATTAATCCCACAGGCACAACGACATGGCAGGTTTTTAAGAAGATCATTTCTTTAGAAAAAAAAGATTTAATATTAACTCATTGAGTAATTATAAGTACTTTATGAATGTAAATTATTGTTTAATAATATATAATATATAAAATAAATTTATCAAACATTACATTAGTTATTATTTTAGTTACCTAAAAAATAGAAAACATATGCTTTTTAAATCGGTTATCAGAAAAAACTGGTTTTAAACATAAAAAACATATAAAAAATATATATATTTTATTAAAAAAAATTAATAATAAATTAATAAATAATAATTTACTTTAAAAAAATATTAAACACACATTGGTATTCTAAATGAATTATTTTAATAAAAATAAAATATTCCTTTCAAACATCATTATTTTTCAATAATCACCGAAAAATCAACATTTTCCAGAAAAAAAAAATTCACCCAAAGTAAATTATGATATTCTGATTCAAAAATAAATTTAATTTTATCAAATAAATTTTCTAAAATCTCCAAATTTTTATTTTAATAATTTTTCATGAAATTAATAAAATATAATTTTTGAAGAAAACATACTTTTGCTGAATAAAACCACTTCAATAAAAATTTATTTATTATTTACTTAAAAAATTTCAAATATATTTATTTGGTGAGACATAACTATTTGATAAATTTGTTAACACTATTAATTCCAACTAATTTAATAACATGGTTATAATGGTGATATATAATTGGGTCGTTTATGTTTGGTTTTTTATTAAATACACCATCAAGCATAAAAATATTTGAATTGCATATAAAAGAATATATACTATGTTTTTCATGTAACATAACATCAACTCAATGTCGTGTTTCTTTTATTATATTGAATAAACTTTAAAAAATATTGTGTTGTTACATCCACCCCACTTTAATTTTTACTTTCTCACCATTTGAACTTTATCATTGAAATCAATGGTTAGAAATTTGAAAATAATTTTATTATATACATACATCATAAAATGTGTTAATAAATCATAATCTTTGTAAGAGAGAAAATAATGTTTGAAGGTCATATAAAAAAAATAATAACTAGTATTCTAAAGAAAATTTCATTGGTTCTAATATATTAAATGAATAAATATTTATCGAGAGTGATTGAGGTCATTCATCATAAAAAAAGTGACTGATAAATAAAAATTTATGTTCCTTAAACGCATAAATATATGTTTATCAACAAGGAAATTGGATCATGAAACATGAAGGTCATAGTATAAAATTTTTGGTTTAATATCATATTGATAATGTTATGGAATTTTATTACCATATAAACTATGCGAATTTGAAAATATACTAATTGATAAGTTGAATTCTATTTTTTTTCAATTTTTATCAAAATCTTGTAGTTTTCACCGAATTGTGAGTATTCAAGATTGTTATTTAATTCATGACACACTAAAGTAAACATTTAAATACCACATAAATATAAATTGGATAATCAAGATATTCCACTTTCCTTTAAGCATTAACCTAAACAAAAATGGTTAAAAATGGTATGATCATTCCCAAAATAAATAATCCTTCATATGTTAAATTATTCTTCAAATGTAATACCCCATGTACATAGAAAGCCATTCTATAAATTTTGATCCTTAAAATTCTTTAACATTTCATAACTATGTTAAAAATCCAAACATTAAAAGTATTTCATCATATATTACTCCAAGAATAATATACCAATAGTCCTCAAATAAAATACCTTATTTTTCTTATATAAACTAATTATTTACCTATAAAATTGAATACTAAATTAAACACCATTTAGAGAAGTTGTAGGTTTGAAACCCTTATCGTCCTCTATTCATGGGTTCAGCCGATAACTTTAATAGATATGATGGGTTATCGCCAAGAATTTTGGTAGTTCCCTTTTTTCATTAATACAAGAAAATATTTTTTTTCTAAAAAACTATTTTTTAATCCATTGGGATACAAATACCTCATCCCAAAAAAATCTCAAAAAAAGTCACCAATAACCTCAATTTTTTACAACTTTAAACCCTAAAATGGGGCCTCTGTGACTTGGAATGTATGGTCATCCTTAATCTTATAAACCTTTGATGATATCCTTGACTTTTATTATAACATAAAATGGAAAAAATATAAACTCCAAATTTATCTATAATATACATTCATACTGAATATATCAGCCCAAAACCCGAACATCTGGTTTTAGTGCTGAAATCGCAATGTTTACATTTTTGACATTGATTCTGATAAATATGACCCAATTTTTTCATATATATCATATAACATCAAAAGAAAAAATTATATCACATATAAATTCAAGGTCCATTCAGTATTATCATTTTATCGAATTATAGAACCAATTACATAAAAAATTCCCATGATTTTAGAAAATTATTTCTCCCACATAACATAGCTTTTCGATCGTAAATTTGATACGTCTTTGTCTTCCATATGACATACCTTTAGACATAATTTTTTAATTCTATTTCATTATAACATGGGGAAAATGAAATATAATCGGGGTGATCTTCAATGCTCAGTATGGGAATATATATGCATAAACAAATCAATTTCATTAGTAAGGTAAATTATAGTAAAAGGGTATGATGACATAATCAATGTACATGAGTATAACATAAGAATACTCATACCAATCACTACCTAGACCATGAAACATTAAAACATATCATAATTCATTAGGAAATTAAAAAATCATAGGAATCAATAATAATGTTCCATGTAGTATCAATATTGATCAAATGAAACATTAAAAACTCGGATCTAACCTAGATAAAACAGATTGGTATATTGGAACATCATCTCATAGAACCCATAAAGAAAACCTAAATTTTTAATAACCATATGCTATATTTATAGTATAATTCCCCAAAGAACATAATCATTGTTCAATGCATTAGAGCGCTATCTTGGCAGACCAATTTTATAAGTTATAACAGGCTCACCAATTACTATTTGGACCTGCCAATTATTTATAATGCCTAAGAACTGAATATTGAAAAATGAACATATATATTTCATTTCATAATAACTATTAGAAATTTTATTTCCTAACATTAATAACCCAAAGAAATGAAATGAGTTCCATAATAATCTCTTGAAAAAATGAATATATGTGGAAGAGAAATTAGTTTCATAATAATCACATTGAAAAATTATTAACATGTTTATAGAAAGAATGAGGATGGAATAATTAAAATATATCACCTTTAGATAATAAGTTACAAAAAGTTTTTTTTACATTGATTAATGTAAATACAATTAAAATATCATTAGAAACATTTTTAGGAAAATACACTTTTTATTTGGAAAATCATTTTTTAGAAACATAAAACATTATGAAAATATTTTTTATTGAAAATAATCTTGAAATATTATAAATTATTCAAATAAAAATAATTTAAAAACTATTTATTAAAAATTATACTTCATTCTTTGAAACACACTTTTAAAAATCTTTTTAAAAATGATTTTTTAAAAAATGATTTTTTAATGAAAATGAATATTCAATCAAAATAATGATTATTCTAAAATACAATTTTTTTTATCTCTATATGATATAGAGGGAGGATAATAAAATGAAAAATGTATTCTAATGACATAAATATTGGAGAATAAATTCATGTGAATTAATTATAGGTAGATCATAATATTTCCACATTGTATACTTAATTAGAAACAATCCTACTAAATGATGATATTATAACATGAAACTCTTACTTCTTTGGTAAAATTGAATTGTAATTCCCATGAAAGAGTAACATAATTGAAAAATATAATATTATTAAAATTGTTATTTTAATTATATGACAATTTATACTGGTAGTATAAATAACTCTTAAAAAAAGATAGGTGTATAACATGAAAAATGCGTCAAAGGTGCCAAATTGAGACAATAATAACATACTACTGGGAAAATATGAAATCATAAACCCCATGAAACGATATCTTCAAATTTAAAAGTAAATACCCATAAATGTACATATAATAACCATACACACCTTCATTTTTAGTATATTCCTCCTAAAAAAGAAATATGTTGTGAATATGAAATGTATCTTCACGAAATCATAGTGAGATGAGAAGAAACCTTAGCTTGAGTATGATTCATCAAGATTATTTTTCAATTCTTGAATAATAATATTTTATTAATTATTTATTATAATTATAACCATTTATATATTTTTTACTTTTATTTCACTTATAAATTAGAATAAAATTAATTAATCAATCCAGTCTACCTCAGATGTTCTGACCATATTCAATTTTTGTGTCAAAAGCTACTTTGGTAGGTCAACTATGGTAAAAAGGTTAATTATTTAAACATATCTGAAATAATTATCATATTTATAAATGGTTTAGTCTATTAAAACCAATCAGGTAATATGGTTCTGAAAAATGAACTAACGTTATAATCATTGAGACGGTAGGCCATATTTACGCATGTGCAACATCACAACTTTTTAAATGATCATTTTGGAAAGCAGTTATGTAATATTTTTTATTTTATGAATGATAATTATATCATAAATAAAAATAATTTAGTTATATAAACTTATATATCACTCTTGTGATGTTGAGATGAAAAAAACTAGAATAATGCCGCTTAGTGGAGGCATTTGTCCACACTTCCATAAATGAAATTATCATATTTTTAGTGAGTGAAATGGTAAGAATAAAAATATATAATATATTCATAGGAAGATAATTATTCCATTTAAATCATATATATTGATTATAGTTACCAGTATTACCATCTATCAAACGTGTCAGCAAAAAACTCTTCACATCACTTCGTGAGGCAGTAATCCACCATACACATGAGCGACATCATCATATCTCTTATGGTATGGAATGTAAAAAAAATATATATTATATAATAACAATATATGTATTATTATGGTAAAATTATCATAAATATCATATTGAAATATTCTTCATTCATTTTTTATTTTCATGATAGGTGGTAACAGAAAAATGAATGACATCATTTCATGAGGCAGTAGTCTACCGTACAGACGAATGATGATTTAATAACCAAATGCCTATTTTGGTTTTATTTATGTCAAAATTAAGTAATATAGTATGATATTAGGGAATTTTGGATGTTTTTTTTGTGCATGGATGATCCAACAGGCATTAGAGGTTTGAATATGTGAGGAGAATGTGTTGCCTTTTAGGGTTGAGGAGTAGTGTTGTTCTTGTAATTACTCAATAGTATTCACTATTATGCATTAAAAATTACCCTAACAAAATCCAAAAATTTTAATTTTTAGTTTATTTATTGGTTAATTGTTTTGGAAAAACCTATATCCCAAAACAAAACACATTTTTTAAAAAATATTTTACTCTAAAGTTTCCGTATTTATTTCATTTTCATTTTTCATTAAGAGAACCTGTTTTTTAACCAATGTAATTTATCCATCAAGAAAAATGTATAGAGATAATTATTAGAAAAAGTATAAATTTTTTTTTATAAATATAATGTAAAACATATAAACTAAAAATCCAACATATGTTGTAAATTAATTATAAATGAAGCATGTGTTACATGAAAAAACAGTATTTTATCTCTTACCATGCCAACAATGTTATCAATATTTAAGGGTTAATAAGAGAATTATAAAACATTAATTGGTTCATTAATGGAACATATAAAATATAAATTACCATTTCAAAATCTCATTGAAGAATATATGTATTTTTATAGTTTTAATTTGTTTAATAAAATATCATTTATAATAAAATAACATTAATATCAATTTTGATTTTATTTATATAACTGAAAATTTAAAATTTTAAATAAATATATTGAATATAAATATATTTATTTAAAATCATTGTAACTCGATCTTTTAATGTATATATTAATTTAAAATAATAATTAACTGAATTTCCTAAAATTTTATTATTTTTAATTTTATTTTTTATGTAAATTAATTAGAAAATAATGTCTATATTGAAATTTTATATGAATTTTAAGAAATCATATAATCCTCAAAAAATAAGGATAATTTATAATGATAAAAACTCATTTATATATAAAAATAATATATATAACCAAATATATGTTCTTTTTACTTATCCCATGGCATAATAGAATTTTAAATGAAAAAGGGATCTTTTTTCAATATGTAACTTATTTTATGTGTCAATTTGATTTAATAGTGTCTCAAATACACATAAAAATCATTCATAATTTCATATGGGTCAAAATATTTCCATCAAATGGGTCTTAGAAAAGTTTACATATCATTGTTCTCGTCAGATTAATGTCTAATCCCTTGGTAAATTTTTTTTACGTTAATCATTGTAATTAAATTTATCTACCTTCACAAATATGATTTTTCAAAAATTAGTCTAGAATTATTATTAATTATAAAAATTTATATTTAAAAATATGTAATATATTTTTCCAAAGTCAATAAATATATGTGAAATTTTTTAATTTAATATTAATCTCGTAGATGTGGCGACACAGCGGGGTTTTAAGAAGAGTATATTTGTATGAAAATGATTCTATATTGACTCAATTAATAATAAAAATAAATGTATGAAACTAAAATTATATATATATATATATTATAAATTTAATTTCTATGATTTTACATTTTTAATTATTTTAATTATTGAAATTATAAAAACATAATAAAATTTAAAATAGTTTTTTGGAAAACCCGATTTTAAGCCCAAAAATTACCTTATACAAAAATACAATATAAATGAGATTAAAATGTAATTAAATATTACTAAATAATAATTACTTTAGTTTTATACATATCCAAACACATTGGTACTTTTAAATTCAATAATTTATCAAAAAGAAAATATTATTTACAAAAAAATCTGTATTTTCACTATTCACCGAGAATTTAATATTTTCCAAAAAATCTAAAATATTCACTGAAATTAAATTCTAAAATTATGATTATAAAGCATTTTTTTCATGTTTTAAAATAATTTTTAAAAAATCTTATATAATTTCTCATAACATTTTTGTGATAAACAATAAAAATATCTTTAAAGAAAACTTATTTTTGAAGAAGGAAATCAATTTTCTTTAAAAATAATTATTACTAAATAAAAATTTATCAATATTGTATATTCAGTTTGAAATTTAAATATTTATATTTCATAGATAATTTAAGACTATTCATACATTCAATGTTAATGTATATTCTATAATTATTATATATATCATGGGTCATTTATGTTCGGTGTTGTGTGTTGAATATGCCAATAAACATAGAAATCTAGAGGTTCTACGGAACACAGAAGAAACTAATTGTTGCCTTAGTTAATGACAATCTCAGTGTTTTCTGCACATTATTATATCGAATATATTTTCTTTATTTTAAAATCTAGGTTTGTTAGAGTTTAATTTTCTTTTCCCATTGCTATTTTTTTGGATAATGGCATCCCTATGCAGTTATGTACGATATTTAGTCATTCAATTTGACTTCTATGAAAATTTTTATATAATAATAAGAGGGGGATATTTTTTATTTCTATATTATGTATGTTTTGGTAAATAAATTATTAGAACTTTTATTCTAGGAATATTATCTTCTGTAGTTATCTAGTATGTACTTTATAATCTATTTCATTGACCTCTTTATAAAAACATGGTTTGAGATAACCAAGATATATAAATCAATCTCATTAAATAGAGATATATTGACCATGGATTATAAATATTGTATCATTTATTTTATGTGATTTATCACTACTTTATTCAAGGAGGAGGTAATATACTGGAGAATCAATAAGGATAGACTGTGATATGGGATATGAGTTCTAGTGAATTTTTTTCCATATTTCAACGTTTCCTAATATTATGTATCATAAACATATTTTTGTGAGGAACTTATATAAAATAATGGGAATTGTCTCTGTGTATTCTATTGGGGGTCCAATTTCATGTCATTGGGAAAAAATAAATGTTTCCTTGATAGTTCATGCTAGAGTGGGGGTAATTAGCATAGACAACAAAGCTAATCATATTTTCTTTTATTGGAAGGAAGAACATTTACATGCCACCATTGTGGAAGGATTTTCCATTTTCATTATCAACATTTCCATCCCCGGATATAGTATATATATTAGTTAATAATGGAGAAAATGTAATGGTTATATAAATATAATCAACAGATACCTAACAAAAAGGGACACATAAAGATAAATTATTATAGAGAAGGATTATAAAAGTCATTTTTTGTTGGAAGTTGGAAATATATTTTCTATATATAGAGAGTTTGTAAGCATAGTGCTTATGGACATGGGATGTAGTGACAATAGATTATGGTATCACAGGGATCCTTGGTAGGGTTTCTATAAGGATATTTTGGAAAACATCCTGTGATTCAATAAAATCAAGTAACACCGAATGTTAGACCTTCCCCAATTGAAAGTACAATTATAGTGTCCTCTACATTATATTCTACAATCTTTTATATAATAGATTCAGATTCTTCTTATCTTTTGAATAAATGGAGTGTTTATATTATGATATTGAATATTAGTATGGTGTTATATCACCTTATATGTAGTTTGGAATGCAGTTAAAGGGAATTCTATTGTGTAGTCAGTGGGCCCAAGAAGATAGAATCTATAGATTCTTTTATTATCTATTTGGTGGATCGAGATGGAAAAAAATAAATTATTCTGGCTAATACTCATACAAAAAAAATTCAATGGATATTTTTCAGTTTTACACAAGTCAAAAATGCCCAGACTAATGAATGTTTTCTAAACAATTCTTTATTACCTTATAAATAAAATATTAATATTATATGTTTTCGGTAATAAAATATTTTAATTATAAAAAAATAATTTATTAATTTTTAATCAATAAATCCACTATAGAATTATTTCTTGGTATTTATAATAATATTTATTCAAATAATTAAATTTTAATAAAATAAAATTCTGACCACCAAAAAACCGTATTGTGTTAACCCTAGGATTAATTATCATTCTCATTTGGAATGCATTCATAAATTCTAATATGATTATAAAAACTAGACAATGAACACAATAGATATAATTTATATTCCCAATTTAATAACCACATATGATTTAACTCTATTTAATATAATTCCATTTCCATGATATAATATAAATAAATTTCTACACATATATCATCGACCTATATACATGTTAAATTGTTCTTTTAATATATGAAAAAATCATCATTACACAATGTCCATAGAATTTAATGTGGAATTTTATTTTAGTCAAATGTATAGGATATCTACGTACATTACTATGGTTTGGAAAAATCTGTCCTTGGATTATTTATTAATAGCATCTTATTCCGTTCAGAACCATTATTCATTACATACGATAATCATATATTTTCATGGTATTAGATAGTAAATATTTGATTGGGGTTCATGAAATAAATTTATAATATTCTACATAAAAGATTTATTTCACACACTTACATATAATTATATCCAATGACACACAAACATGTTGAATTCCTTTTATCATTTGTGTTCTCATAATCTCACCTCTTAGGGATTTCCAAGTGTGAAATTCATGACATGTGGTTTCACATACTTATGAGTAATCTTACATGAAATTCAAATTAATATGTTCCTGTGAAATAATGTTATGTGATCATATACCAAGGATCGTGAGAATCGTCATATAATTTTAATTATCTCTTCGTAATGGGGAATTTATATGTCCATTTTAATGAGTCAGGAACAATAGTACATTATTACATTAATTTCAGAAATATGTATGAATAATATAAATAAGCTAAGTTAATATTCACATTTTTAATATGTGTGTATTATAAACTAAAATGTATTTAGTTTTAGGTAACTAACTTCAATAGATTCCCACATTTACTACATCCAATTACTAAATAATGATTAGTTATCAAATGTAAAATATGATTTTAATGAGTTTAGCTATGACAACTTGACCTACCGCATTTCAAAGTCTAGGGTTAGTAAAACCACTTATCTATGTGGATAATACAATTAATGAATCTATGCCATTATTATTAATTGTCCCACATTATGATATTACCATTTACTCACCTCATATTCTTAAATAAAAAAACATGACATATTAATTTATTTCATAGTCCATCCATTTCATGACAATGATACAACACTTAATATTTTGTATGACACTAAAAGTAACAATGTTTTCCAAGATACTTCATAAGATACATAAGAATTCTAACATACTCAATTATTGTAGATATAGAAACCACTGAAAGAAAAAAAATTCATCTTCCATATTTCCGTATACATAATCGATCAAACTGATCTAAATAAAGAAAAGTATTAAATTCTATTTTTCACTAGTATAACCACTTTTCTAGAAAATAGAAACACATTTAGTTATACTTTAATGAGTAATATGAGAGACTTCTATCTCCAAGTCGATTTAGTTTGTATTGGATCAATTCTATATTCACTTAATATGATTCAGGAATCAATAATATCAAACATCAATATATATCTTGAATTATTAGTTTTTTTATTGGAACACAATCATCTAAATTTTTTGTAATCTCAATAATCTTTTCCTATTCCAAATAATGTTACATTAGAAGGTTAATTTTCCAAATAAATTCATTTTCCAATTATTAGAACTTATATTTTCAACAAATTTTTAATATATATATATATATAATGAATTGATTTTATAGTCCCATGGATCAATTTTATAGATCTTATT
This sequence comes from Viscum album, assembly GCA_963277665.1. Taxonomy (NCBI): domain Eukaryota; kingdom Viridiplantae; phylum Streptophyta; class Magnoliopsida; order Santalales; family Viscaceae; genus Viscum; species Viscum album. The sequence continues at coordinate 160,031,745 of OY728138.1, forward strand.
ATCTAACACATAATTGCTACATTACATTATACATGGAAAAATTTATTCATTAGTCTTGAAAATCAAGTAAGAAAAAACATTTATTTTCTATATGTTATCAATATATATATCTATAAAACATATAGTTGTCCCATTAACCTATTGTAAACACAATTCACCCATTCATTTCCATGTGAACATTAAATTTTCAGTATTAATTATTTTACCATAAATGATTTATGTAATCTAAATACTTTCTTATAAAATTATTGATGTCGAAGACCCTTCTAGTTATTACTCATAAGAAACATTCCATAGTGTATCATTTCGGTTGTGTTATACACACACAATCCATATGGATTCCTCCAAATGATGTGAACATGACTCTCAATATACTTATAGGAAGATCAATATAGTATTACATGACATGTAGAATTATAAAGGATATTATTCATTATTATTGGTGTATAATAGTTTTTAAAATAATAAACATTTTAATTAATCATTATTTTTTGGTTCTATCATGTTTCCATTGTATTCAATTTATAATGAATACTAAATAGAAATATCAAGTCATAGAATCCTTAAAAATTAAGAGTCCAAATATTTTGATACATGGAATACATTTAATGAATTTATACAGAGTTTTTAATATTGGAATGATTCCTTTTAATTAAACATTGAAGGAATCCAAATTCTTAATGAATAATATATGTATCCCCCACCATAGTAAACATAAAACACCTCTTATTTATGAATTCCTAGAAAGTATATGTATCTAGAACTAATCCCAATAATGGTATTTATGGACTCAAATATGTCTATAAAAACTCTTGTCCATCCACACCTTCAACCTAAAATTGTTATGTATTATCCCATTATTATTAAATTTATAGTTTTCATTTGTAGAAAAATATTCATTCATTAGTAGACATTAATATCCTTAGATTTCGTAGGATTAATAACTAAAATATACCTTTCTATTGTTGTTTTTTATAGCTAAATCCATATTTTAGTAAGATTATTTTGAAAAAAAACATGAGTTTGTGGCCTAATATATTCTTATTATATTTCAAATGATATGATATAAAATAGTTAGTTTAGTTGGAAAATGTTAAGATATAAATCTTTTATTAACAAAACATGACTTTGGTGAAATTACAGCTGATTTTCTATATATATAAGTGTCATCATTGATAATAATTTTACTACAATATTGATATTTATGTATGTAAGGAAATTTTGGTTTTGGAATAGCTTTACTAACCATGTATGATTATGGATTACTTATTTAAAAAATTATATTGTAAGTTATCATAAAGACACCAATATCTTTATAGAGTTACCTAATTTACTTCCCTGAGAATTTCTATAATTTATATAAGTAGCCTTATGATGTTTATTCAGTTAACTTGTTCTTTAAATAAGGTCAAGTATGCATTTTGAACTAACTCTAAAATATTTGTTCTTTATTATTACATATAAGGGTTTCTAATCTAAAACATGATTAGTAGTTTATCTTTTTGAATAATATTGGCCACTAGATCATAAACTTTGTCTCTCAAACATTTCACCATAATTGGTGGAAAATAATTTTTAAACCAATAATTTTTTTCTTGGTGATGTATGGTCACAATATTCTTGACCAACATATTCATTTTGTTTAATATTTCCTTAGATGATTCTGTATAACCATAGTTTTATTGATTTTAAAATATTCTTTATAGATAAAGTCTTATCCAATTAGAATCCCAATTTATGTTACTAATCAAAAAAATTTGGAATTTTGAAACCCTCATCAATAGATAAATTCCCTTCATTTAGTTTTCAATTATATAGTGCATCGATAATATTATTTATTTAAAGCCATTCCATATCTATCTATGGAAAATTAGATGATATATTATTATGTAAGAATAAATGTACTTGTTTTTTATCACAAACACTTGAAACGTAATTGATAAAATAATACGATGGACATAAGAAGAATCTTGTACATATATATAGTAAGTATCATATTCACCATTTCTAAGGTGATTGGGTGGTAGAACCGGAATAGTTAAATCCAAAAAAATTATAAAAATGTTATAATAACAAAACATCAAATAAATGATTATAACATGTTAGGATATTTTTATTTGAATGTATAGACCACTAGTTATGGAATGATCAAAATTTATTAATGTTTTTCACTTCTTTTTTATACTATAATAAAAATTTATAAAAATATAATTGGATTAATTCAAATTTTATTTGAGATAAAAATGATTTTAAATTTTATTATGTCTCTCATTGTTTTATAATTACACCAAATCCATCACTATTAAACATAAAAAGTCTAATTTCTTAGGAATTCTAGGATAGAAGATTCATATCCCTTTTTTAATACCTATGTAATGGATTCGTGAATTACTCAAATGTATTTAGGTAGGAATCTCATTTCCAACTTTCAGATTATATTCTACTGATTCATTTAGTGGACTATGCAATCGTGAAAATATTAATAGTGATTCCTCATTAATTTCAACCATGTTATTTCAAGTCTCAGAAGTGTTACTGTACTTGATGAAATTTTTTTATGATAAGCCAAATACATTCATAAGAAATCCCTAATAAAAGTAAGTGTCCCTAAAAGGGTTAGTAAAAACATGTATTATTGTGGTCTAATTTCCAATAAGATAATGTAAGTATTAGTTTGAGTTATAATTACGTTTACAAATTTTATTTATTATATAGAATTATATATTATCTTTTTCATTAATTTACTTCTTAGTATAAAGTGGATATAACATTATGAATTAAACATTTACTAAAAAATATTTATACATAGCCTTTTTTGTCCCATATTTCCATATTCAATCATTAATTTCTTCCATAATAACCATGCATCTATAATAAAAGTCATTCATATATATATAATAATTCAATTAATAAATGATGTTTTCATGAGCTCATATAATGGTTTATTTATTTAATAGACAATAAATCAACAATAGACCCAAGGTGAAAAGTAATTGTTTCAGTATTTTCAAAAGTTATAATATTCCACTTGTGTAACATAATATCAATCATGTGGGTATTAACATGGTTCTTTATTAAAATATCTCAGTCTCTCATCTACCTAGAACCAAATTCATGATCCTTTTGGATACTCCTTTTATGTATTATGATTTGTAACCCATATATTGGTGAGGGGAACGAAAGGACTCGTTAAATGGGATTATATAAAACAACCATGGATATGAATGAACTACATTATAATGGAGGGAGGGATGACATATAGTCTACAATGACTAATTTAACAATAAAAAATCAAAAAAATAAAAAAAATAAACCTACACATAAATAGTTATATTCAAAACCCATTATTAGTCATCAATAAAAACACTATCCATTTAAATAAAAAGAAATTATTCATTTCTATTTGTTCTTAATTATGGAAAAATGTCCAAAAATTATTATGATTAATTATTTTTTTTAGATATTTACATCATTTTATCATATTACATCAAATAGTCCTAGATAATATAATAATAATTTATTTTATATATAATAAATTATGTTAATTTTTTAATTGAATACAAATACTAAAAAATATGGTACATTAAAGGAACAATGAAATTACATATCTGAGATACTCCATATGGTTCTAATTGTAAACAATGCACTAATAAAACATATTGTGTGCATATAATGCTTGGTAATCTCATTATGTGTGCTTAAAATTCAATGCCACATGGATCTGGTGAAGATTACATTTCCTTTATTATTTAATGTGATCCATCTTTTGGGTGAAATGACCTTACATTAATTTTAGTATTTAATATTACATTGAATAAATAAATAATTTAATATAATAAGAATCCCAATTATTAGAGTGAATATTAAATTTAATAACCCATGGATCACTATTCAATGAGTTTTTTTAGTGTAATTAATTAAATTTATTATATCAATGTAATATTCTAATAGAAACAATGTTTGTATAAATTCATTGTAGTGAGTAATTTTCACCATTGGATATATCTATTATCATTCCATGTGATTTTGAGGGAACTTATTAAGGATATTTATGAATAAAATGATATGTAGAAATGACACATGATATTTACATTATGTTATATATCGGCCCGATTGTTTGTGTCTCATATTAAATACATTATATGTATTAATTATGTGGTATACCTTGACCCCATGTTTTTATTCCTAAATATATATGTACTACATGATGTATAGGTTATCTACTTTGTGTGTAGTTATGAGAATCCATGTTTCACCCTAGCCTAGTCAAAATTTTATTCATTAAATGAACGTGGAATTGATTTATTACATAATGACAGAGAGTCCACTTAGGTGTCCTAGTATAATGAATAAATATAAATGACGTGTAAAAGAATGACTAAATTTTGTCAACTTTTATTATTATTCATAAATAGTTCGTGTCCACTATAGATGAGATGTTTAAATTAAATCATCAGTAATTATAAACAAATTTTGGTTATGTGAGAATGAATCATTGAGGAGGAAGTGGAGCTCTTGAGGATCTGATAAAGAAGGAATAATACATTAAATGAAATATGAAATCTAAATGAGTAATAATAAATATAAAATTTAGTAATTATAAAATTGAACATTACCACATTGAAACAAAACAATGGTTTTAGACAAAGTAGAATCGTTAAATAGAGACACTATCAAATCTGCAATTGTTGAATTCGATTGATCATTGAAATTTCTATTAAAAATTAAATATCATCACTAATTAAATCTCCACAATTACTATAGTAACTAATGGAACGAAAATAAAGAGAATATATTTTCTTAATATAATAATAATTAATTTAAATAAATAGAATAAATAATATTTAATCCTTGAGATCCATCTTTGGAGAAGATATAGACCATATGAAACCCATTAATTTGAAATTTTTCATCTCTTTTGGGATCCACGTGTACAGTCCCTCATGTTGTGATATACATGTACTCAAATTATCTATAGATAATAAAGAAATACACTTCATGCTAGCACAAAAAATCAAATGACATGTTGTATTTGTATTGATTTCTATGATGATTCATTCATGTTTAATGTATCACCATTTCACTCACATATTTAGTGGATGGATGAGGGAGGTTAATCTCTATAGGATTCTTTATTCTTCTCGGATAGATGAAGATAGCATTGTGTGAAATTATTATTTATATTGATCTATATCAATCCACCACTACATAATAGACATAGTCATCTATTTATAGAGTTAAACTTGTGGTTTAATTTTTAAATGACTCCACTGAGACCTTGAAATACTAAATTAAACTTCATTTGACCTCGTTCCATATAATATAAATAAAAATATTATTATTGTTATCATTATGGTTTCTACAAAGTGCAGATATGATAAATATTATATTATCATCATACTAATTAATATTTATCATCCAACACAATATTTTTCTTCTCATCCTATATGGAATTTATCAAACTCAAATATATATACTTTCATTAAATATTCCTTCATTCAAAAAAATAACTATATTAAAAAATAATATTTCTTAATTATTCACATATTTAAATAAATTATTTATTATGGATTAAATTATTTTTTACCATTTGACTAATAATAAATAATTATTTTATTTATTCACATAAATAAATAAATACCAAAATATATAGTTAATATCTACTAATGATAAATCCTTAATTAGATAATTCTTTTTTCATCAAAAATATATTTAATGAAATATAATAAATAAAAATAAATTTTAGTTTAGATCAACGAAGAAATAGTGTGTGGCCTTCGAGGATTAATTACCATTATAATTATGATGGATTCCCTAATGTGAGAGATTTTTTTATAAATGGGTCAGGGATACCAATAGAATGATGTTAAAGTCAAAATTTCTACATTCACATATGAGTTCTGATTTTATAATTTAAGATATTTTTTATAATATCTCATCATATAGGATATATTTTTTTATCAACATGTATCATTTAAATGTAATTAAATAAATATCTAAAATTAACTTAGCATTAAAATGTGGCCATGGAACATAATTTGATAGTTCAATTTTAGTAAAAGGATCAAGATATCAACATATAGTAATATGGAAGGTAAAAATAATTCCTCAGCTTATTTATTAATTAAATGTCATTTTCGACACACAAATCATACCATAATCCCCAAAAATATATAGAACAACCATTTTGGTTATAAAATCTATATACAATAGTCATAACATGAATTAATAATAATATTAAAATCAATAGACTAATATAAAACTCAGAAATAGGAATATTTGATGAAATTTAAACATGTGGAATTCCAATTAGAATGTATGTTATCATAATCTTCCATATTGGTGATTACTATGGTTGATCTTCATGAGAGGAATTCAATTTTACTTATGTTTACTCACAAGTGATAATAAAAATTCAATTTAAACTATAAAAAAAATTATTGTGAATGTGGAACTTGGATAATGAATGTCATTTTGGAAATACAAGGATCATATTAGAGTGGGGAATGACTATGATCTTTTTAATGTGATAACTAATGATGGACATTATTATATTAATGTCATAATGAAATATGAATTATATGTAATGAGATTTTTTAGTTAATATTAAATTATTATAAAATACATAAAATCTAATGTAAAATTTTGTTTTTAAGGAAACCAACTCCAACACTCTTGTGATTGAAATAACATGTCTTGATTTGATTATCTGTATAGACTGGATACTGTAGTATTGATCATACATTGAATATTTCCCTTAACATAAGTGTTTTTCATCTTCCAAGGGAGGAATGTATATTGATACTAAATAATGGTAGATTATAACTATCAATATATGTATTTACCAATAATTTACAGTCACGATTCTGGCCCATTTTGATATTTTAGTGCTGAATAGTGGGAACGATCAGCATATCAGTTTTCCTCCCATGTCAAATCAATTCCAAAAAAATTTCCTTCATAATTTATTTATTTTTTCGCCTAAGATGGTGGTTTATTTTACCATTAATATTATTGTTCGTGTATATCATATTTTTATTCCTTCATATAGGAAAGATCCTCTTGAGATACATGAACATAAGATTTAGTTAGAGGGTCTAGAGGGAAATGGTTTAATAGAGCCTAGAACATCTCCTTTGGAATATCCTTCCATGTTATCCAAAAATTAAGATCATTCTATGAGATAGTGCATCAACTATCAAAGGTTGAATTAGATTATGGTTACAAATTGGTTTCCATTTCAATCTATTAATGACCTATATAATCATGGTTGAGGTTCCCATGAATTCATTATAATGGATATGAAGTAAGGATATCTACAGTTTATGATGAGTCCATCCAATATAAATCATATTACAATAAATATCATGTGAGATGTATATTAATAAATAATTATTTTTTTCAACATGAAAAATTAAATTATGTTTTTTATAAATTTAATCAATTGCGTTACCCACCCAATTATTGACACATTAGTAATTATTTAAGTAGTGTACATTATTTTATACTATATGTTTGTAAAGGAACATGGTAAGCACCAAGGTATCATATTTAGTTAAATTAGGGACCGTTTTATTTACACAATAAACCCAATGTAATTTTTTTGGATTAAGTAAGATAATATTTTAGGTAAACTTCTCAGTGTGGAAGGGGTATCTATCAGTGTGGATAATGTGAGATCATTTTTTCTAAGATACATAGAATTTTTTTGATATATGTATATTTTTTTCTTAACTTAATATTACTAGGGATTTATCAAGGATTCGTCTCATTCATTATCTCCAACGGTTATTGTAGCAAGTAATTGAGTAATGTTAACAAAGTCTATCATAATTGAGAGTTCATTTCTATAACTACAGGGATGAAAAAATTAATCACGATCATACCATAACTGATCCTAATTAAAATTATAGAGTGTATTAGGAATAATTATTAATCAGAATGGTATAAATTTTTCTATTGGATAGTTATGTCATAATGTTATATTTTGGGTAGTTTAGCCCACATTTTCTAAACAACCCAACATATGCAGTATGTTGGTCGATGTAGCAAGTTCACTTATTTAGTGGATAAAATTCATGTCGCGGGAGAGGATATTAGGAGTATACTAACCACAAAATTCAAAAAAATAAAATCGCATAGAGGGACCAAAACATTACGTAGTGTAAAATGGGTTGAGTACATATAGTCCTTTACCTTTGATTTTCTTTATAGCCCAAGGAATTGGATAATAGTTACAGATGCTTTGATATGGAACATGCAGGCTTAGATTCTCCTAGAACCAAATAGTTAGTGGTTGTTGATGTCCTGAGGTTCCATGATGTATTTAAATGTATACGAGTTCTAGAGAAAATAAACCCTTACATATTTAATCATTAATACTTCTCTACTTAAAGGTTAATGAAAAGATTATTTTCAGATCCACAATCAATAACTCCAGTATATAGTGTATATTGTTTTCTTATCCATAATGAAAAACCCTAATAGATAGTATATATGGTGTTGATCCCCAGAAGATAAAATACATGTAGATTAAAATATTACCAATGTTCGTGGTTGTGTTTTGGTCCACATGAAAAAGTGTTAGGAGAAAATTTGAGCATCATATTCCAAAATATAAGTGGTAAATCCTTGTATATCCAGGATGTATTGTTACATGCACCAACAGTACCAGTGTCTGGGAATTAAAAAGTATGTCATGGGTTTTGTTAAACGTTTCTCCCCCAATAAGTAGGTGATTATCAAGAATAAATAACCCATTAGTTCATCACCCAAATAATTTAAGTTTTTTTAATTTTACCATAAAATAATTTTTTTATAGCCAGCAAAAGAAGAAATACTAAGTTAATTTATGCATGGAACACAATGCATAAACAAAATAATATTTAGAAATGTTTTTCACTTTAATTTTAAAGTATTACATAAAATGAAATTTAATATTGTAAATTTATATTTTATATGTCTAATAAAATATTTTTTCAATTATTAAATATAACGACCCATACTTTACATACATTGTTAATACTTCAAAATTGAAGCACACTTATTAAAACATATGACAAAACCACAAAGGACCGTATAGGTATAGTGTCTTTAGAAACTGGGAAACATAAACAACTGGTTCATAAATCTTCTACAGTGTCTCCCATTTATTTCATCATATCTAGGGTCCCTTTTAGCATATTATACTTAATATCCATCTTCCTGACCTGGGGAAAAGAAAACATAAAAGGGTGAGCTCAAATGCTCAGCAAGGGCAAATAAAGGAAATAAAAATCATATCATATCTTTTTGAAAATCATAACCTGCAAAAGAGATCATAATATCATAACATGGAATAAATCATAGAATTGAAAATGAGATCCCCATAATCATAACATAAAACTTGAAACTTTGTGGCATGCACACATAATCATGGAAAATCATTTCTTGTTAGTCATACCTCATTGCCAAGACTATCTTAGTGGACAAAGTCCCTTTCTGAACCGAGTCACCCTCGTTCCAGTCCTGTTTCACTGAACTGGTATAACCTACCGTTCCAGCCATGTCTATCTCATGAGATATAAAACCTTTACCCAATGCATTGGAGGGAGATATAGGTCCCACCCATCTTATAATGAATCCTTTATTATGTGTGCCGCATAATCATAAAACATACATAATCGCATAACACATGTAACAAAAATGGGATTCTTGAAACATCATGACATCATAAATCAATTCATATAAGATAAATGAATTCATAAAAATAATTCCATCACAACATGATCAAATCAATGTAATAATATGGATAAAAACAGAACCCTTTATTATCTTAGATGGAAAATAATTTTGATAAAACACTTGAACTCCATTCTTGAGGAAAATATCCTTTCTTCTTCAAAAACATTTTTCCTTTCATAACATGTCATAAAACATTAAAATAAAATAAGTTGATTAATAATAAACTTGAAAACTTGTAAAGGAAGCTTCTTGGAAATAATGTTTTAAAAATCCATTCATGCCGTATAAGTTAAAAAAAACATTCTTCGTACCTTTGTCGGAAAAGTCAAAAAGTACCTCGTACGGAAAAAATGACAAAGGATTCCTTTCATATTATTTACTAAAAACTCACCGAAGGGTAAAATTGGATTTAAACTATTGTAAGTGGATGGAAACAATATTACATATTGAGGGAACATGGATGTGGATGATAAAATACACCCCATTAAATACATACGAATAAACAATCTCGGATAAAAATGAGATTGTGGTATTTTCACGTAACTTAGGTCCGATTTTCTTTGTATGTGTCCGAAGCTGCTGTATAATGGTTTAAATAATGTTATTGACTTCTTCCAGAATCATACATATTGATATGATATCATATATGGTCATATTCTTAGCTTCTTGTTAGTAATATTTCATTGTTACTTGTTACTCGGGTCTTTATTGCCTTTTGTTCTTATGCGTGTTTTGCCAAATACATTCTTATTATTCTTTTAAGGTTATAGACAACTTATATCCAGAATGGTATTAGTGTAACATATATCATATTTATTCATTCAATTTATATAATTACTATGTAATGATGATCATGTAGAACGAGTCACATCACATCGTGGAGACGGTATTCCGTACGTACGCACGAGTGATGATATCGTTCCTATGATCGTGGAACTGTATTGGAGTATATATATATTTTTTCAGTATCAATATTACTTTATAATAATCATAAATAGTTACTCATTACACCATTATACCCATCCTTGTAAAGTGATGGTGGAAAATAGATTACACCACGGCGTGGAGACGGTATTCCATACGTACACACGCGCGGTGATTTCATTTTTCCGTAGGATGGATAGAAGGTGAATTAGGGTTGTTTCATAATTATAATAACATATCAGTATGTAAGTAATGCTGATGTTATTACTTTATCATGAAACAACTAAAGAAGAAGAGGTTGAAGAAGAAAGAAATTGAAAAGATCGGTAATGGATATTACCTATTCTTTGGAACGCTTCTTTGAATCCTTCACTTAGGGAACTAATATTGGTCTTTGAAGAAGACCAGGACCTCTAGGATTATTCTAGGGAAGTGGAGAGGATAAAATGGCAGGGGTTGGACGAGCTTGAGTGATCAATTTGGTGTGAGGAGGAGGGGGAGGAGGTGCCCTTTTATAAGGGAGGAGAGGGGCACCTTAGGAATATCTCAAAATATTATTTTATATTAAAGTCAAAATCGGTTTATAATGGTTCCAAAGGGTCTTATTTCGAAGATAAAGTGGTGATGGGTCGAAATCATATCAACCAATAGGATTTAGACAAGTTTAAGGAATTATTTTAACCTTATCAATTAGATTTAACTCTAAGTTAAATAATTTAACTTTTACCGTGTCTTTTTGTTTTCTTTCACTATATGGTTAATACACTTACTATAACATGCCAAAAGAACCCCAAATTGATTATTATTAATATATATATCCTTATCTAAGTCATTTGGCCGAACCTTAGATTTTTATGAATAAAATAACAATTAATAATATAATATTTTATTTAAAAACTATTTTATGTCAATTTTGACACTATTTGATATATGATTTTTGTGAAAGTCATAACAGAATTATATGTTCGAACCAAGTTGATTAAATCAACACTAATATATCATAGTAACCTATAAAATTAGTGTAATTCATAAAAAGTTTCAAATTACATTTATTTTGTGTGTTTATAACATCAATTATGTCAATATTTCATTAATAAGATAATTACTCCATCATCATTGTGTCATAAATAAATTAAATTATTTAATGTCTAAAAATTACAAATAAAATAACATTATGTAGGAAATCTTTTTAGCTTTCTAATGAATATTTAAAATAGAATTTATCTTATGTATAACCCCATATTAAAAATTATTTACTTATTAAACTTTGATTTTAACTATTTTAACCCTTCTTTAAATAAATTAATAATAAATGTCCTAATCTAATCCAAGTGGACCTAAATGGTCATATTTTATTACTAAGTTTGTTTTTGGTCGAATTAAACTTGTCCAATAGAATTAGGACATGTTTTAGGGTAATATTAATATCATATTTACCCTTAGTTACCCTATTTACTATTAACTGCGGTAAAAAAAATAAAAAGTTACAATTCACCAAAAAATTATTTTTATCTCATTGAACCACATTTTACTTACTGATATCAACCGTGTCTGTCGGATTTTTTAAATTCCATTCACAGAAGCGGTAAAATTAAGTTTTATGCAAAATTCAGTTTTTAACCTACCACTTAGTGGTTTCACTATTCATCAAAAATTGAAAGTTTTCAGAAAAATACCAAAATTTCACCCTAGGCTAATTTCGATATTCTGAGTCCAAAAATGAAGTCCATTTTAAAATATAAAATTTATAAAAATTCAAAAAGTGGTTATTACTATTCATAACGGCTAGTTTTAATAGCATATTGTTGTTTAGTGAAACTCGGTATTGCGTACGACGCAAGCTATCGAGGAAGGTCGCAATTGCGTGTAAAGCAAGCCAAGCAAGTGTTGTGTAGAAAAAGATTCCTTTGATGATTTATATAACATAAAAGTCTCGGGTGTTACAGTATACCCCCCTTAAAAAGAATTTCTCCCTCGAAATTCGTCACTTTGTAAAAAAACAGATGAGGATACTTCTCCCTCATCATATCCTCAAGCTCCCATGTAGCTTCTTCAAGTTGGTGGTTCCTCCATAAAACATTCACCAAGAGAGTGGTCTTGTTTAGTAGGACTTTTTCGCTACGATCCAGAATCTCTATCGGTTGTTCTTCATAAGAAAGATCTTGCTTCAGCGGTACAACTTCTGAGCTGAGTACATGTGAAGGATCAGGTATGTACTTTCTCAGGAGAGATACATGGAACACATCGTGAACTTGAGAGAGATTCGGTGGAAGTGCCAATCGGTAAGCTACCTTTCCTACACGATCCAGTATTTCGAAAGGACCGATATATCTAGGGCTCAACTTCCCCTTCTTTCCAAATCTCATAACCCTCTTCCAGGGAGATATTCGTAAGAACACTTTATCACCCACTTCAAACTCTAGGTCTTTTCTTCGGTTGTAGGCATAACTTTTCTGTCGACTCTGAGCTTCTCTTATGTGTTGTTGAATAGATCTGACCTTTTCTGCCATTTCATCAACGAGATCAGGTCCTAATAGCTTTCTTTCCCCAACTTCATCCCAGTAAGTTGGAGTCCTGTATTTCTTTCCATAGAGAGATTCATAAGGAGCCATCTGAATACTGGAGTGAAAGCTATTATTATAAGAAAATTCCACCAAAGGTAGGTGTTGATACCAACCTCCTTTGAAATCCATAGAGCAAGCTCTCAACATATCTTCTAGGGTTTTAATTGTTCTCTCAGACTGACCGTCTGTCTGGGGATGATAAGCAGTGCTGAAACTCAACTCTGTATCCAGAGTATGCTGAAGACTTCGCCAGAACTTCGAGGTAAATCTCGGATCCCGATCAGATATAATAGAAAGTGGTACTCCATGCAATCTTACCACTTCCTTTACATATATCTTGGCAAGCTGATCTAGAGAGAAATCCTCTCTAATAGCAATGAAGTGTGCAGACTTTGTAAGACAATCAACTATGACCTAGATAGCATTATTTCCTTTGGATGTTTTATGAAGTCCTGTGACAAAGTCCATAGTGATGTTTTCCCATTTCCATTCGGGTATGGGTAATGGTTGTAACATCCCCTTAGACTTTTGTCTCTCAGCTTTAACTTGTTGACAAACCAAGCATCGAGAGACATATTCAGCAACATCTCTTTTCATGCCATCCCACCAGAAGTACTCTTTCAGGTCCCTATACATCTTCGTGCTTCCAGGATGAATAGAGAATGAAGAACTATGAGCCTCATCCAGCAGCTCCTTCTTTAATTTGGGGATGGGAGGAACACAAACCCGATTCCTGAACTTTATTATCCCATCACAATCATGGTTGAATTCAGGAACATTTCTCACCTTCTTTTGTAACTCGACATCTTCTTTCTGTGCCTCTTTAATCTTCACATGTATAGATGGTTGAACATTCATTTGAGAAAGATAAGATTTTTCCCCTTCCATTATAATTCCAAGATCCATCCTTTGTAAATCCATAAATATTGGATCTTTTGTGATCCTCATCATGGATAAACTAGCATGGTCTTGTCGACTTAATGCATTTTCCACCTTGTTTGCTTTCCCAGGGTGGTAATGGATTGAGTAGTCATAATCCTTAATCAGATCCAACCATCTTCTTTGACGCATATTCAGCTCCTTTTGTGTGAAAATATACTTTAAACTTTTATGATCAGTATAAATATCACACCTTTCACCATAAAGGTAATGCCTCCAAATCTTTAATGCAAAGATTACCGCAGCCAACTCCAAATCATGTGTTGGGAAATTTTGCTCATGGATTTTCAACTGTCGTGAGGCATAAGCTAGCACCATATAATTTTGCATAAGAACACACCCCAATCCTTTCTTGGATGCATCACTGTAGATCACAAACCTTTCTCCACTACAAGGAAGTGTGAGAACAGGTGCACTAGATAACCTTCTTTTCAACTCCTTGAAATTCTCTTCACATTCCTCTGTCCAGACAAACTTAACTCCTTTCCGAGTCAACTTGGTGAGTGGATTAGATAATCGTGAAAAATCTTTTACAATACGTCGTTAATATCCAGCCAAACCAAGAAAACTTTGGATCTCAGTTACTGTTGTTGGTCTCGACCATCTTTCGATAACCTCTGTTTTTGCCGGATCCACAGATATCCCCTCTTTTGAGATTATGTGACCCAAAAATGCAACTTTTTGAAGCCAAAATTCACACTTGGTAAATTTGGCATAAAGCTTCTCCTTTCTCAGGGTCTTCAATATAATTCTCAAGTGATCTTCATGCTCTTACTTGCTCTTTGAATAGACAAGAATATCGTCTATAAAGACTACCACAAATTGATCAAGATAGTCTCTAAAGAATCTATTCATTAGATCCATGAAGATAGCAGGGGCATTAGTAAGCCCAAATGGCATCACTATAAATTCATAGTGTCCATACCTTGTACGGAAAGCCGTCTTTGGTATATCCTCCCTTTTGACCCTTAATTGATGATACCCTGAATGAAGATCAATCTTGGAAAAGTATTGAGCTTCGCGTAGTTGGTCAAATAAGTCATCAATGCGTGGGAGAGGATATTTGTTCTTGATATTGATCTTGTTAAGTTCTCGATAATCAATGCAGAGTCTCATTGATCCATCTTTCTTCTTAACAAATAGAACAGGTGCTCCCCAAGGTGACGCACTAGGGCATATGAATCCCTTATCAAGATTCTCTTGGAGTTTCTTCTTCTATTCCTGCAACTCAATTGGGGCCATTCTATAAGGTGTCTTTGAAATAGGCAAAGCACCCGGTACGAGTTCTATTGAAAACTCAACTTCACGATTTGGTGGAAGACCCGGTAATTCCTCTGGAAAGACATCATCAAACTCCCGTACAATGGGAATATTCTTAATCGTGAGTTTATCACCGACCATTTGGGATAAATAACCTTCATTTAGTGGAATCAATACCCATAAGATGGAAGAAATTTCCACTGCAATATTATGTTCATCCTTGCATTGATATACGATCGTAGATTGATCTGGAATATGAAATGTGACTTACCTTCTTTGAAAATTGATATGAGCTCCATGTAGAGAAAGCCAATCCATTACAAGAATCACATCAAATTCCACTAATGGAAGGATCACAAGATTTGCAGGAAGCACTTTCCCACAATCTTCGATCGGAGAAGAATTATAAACTTTTGATGTGACTGTTGTGCCATTAGGTGTTGTCACAACTAACTCAACATCTAATTGTTGAGGTAATACGGTGATACCCTTAGAAAATTCTTTAGAAATAAAAGAGTGGGTGGATCCAGAATCAAATAAAACATTTACTACTTTAGAGTGGATGGTAAGTGTACCTTTCACCACTTCGTTATCGTACTCCACATCGCTGATAGAAATTGCATGTAACTTTCCTTTGCCTTTAGCCCTAATATTTTGTTGACATCGACCATCATCATCAACCCTTGGATTTGGGCATTGATTGGCATAATGCCCCATCTCCTTGCACTTGAAACATTGAAGTGTAGTAGGTTCATTCTGTGTATCCCTTCCTTTGTTTGCATCATTAGACATCTTCTTCCCATTATCACGGCATTCAAATGCCCGATGACCTTCCTTTATACATTTAAAACATTTAATCGTCCCTTAAAGACAACTCCCTCTATGTTTCCTTCCACACTTTGAGCATAAGGAAAATCTCATCTTCTTTTCCGTGTGCTCTTTAGATTTTTCTTTGAATTCCATCTTCCTCTTCTTATCAAACCCATGTGACTGATGGGTTATTCCAATCTCCATATAAACTTTGAGAGCACATCGAACGATTTCCTCGTAGCTATTGAAGTCCCTTATGGCTAACACCCTTCGAAGACTTGGTTTTAAGCCACTAAAGAATCGATCGATCTTACTCTCATGTTGGATAATAATACCAGAAGCGTACCTTGCAAGTCTTGTAAAATTTGCTTCATAGGTACCAACAGATTCATCATCCCTTTGCTTCAGTTCAAGAAACTCTGTCTCCATCTTTGTTCGGAGAATACGAGGGAAGTACTTATTGAAAAATAAGTTCTTCAACTCGTCCCATTCCATAGACTCGATTTCATCCCTTTGCCTCGTATTCTTAATAAGATTCCACCATTGATCAGCATCTCCTTCCAAACGATACACTGCTAGGATGACTTTATCATGTTCAGAACATTGAAGAACTTAAAATATCTTTTCAGTAGTACTAATCCATTGTTCAGCAACTAATGGATCAGTAGACCCACTGAAAGATGGTGGACGCTGCCTCATGAAGGATTCAACAGAATGTTGCTCCTTCCTTTGCTCGTTTGGAAGTCCTGCATGATTCATAGCTTGAGAAAGTTGTGTGAGCATGGCTACAAGATTTTTCATTCCAGCTCCCATATTGTTTGGTTTCTCAGGGGGACAATCATTGCATTGCCCATCACATTCCGCATTAACACGGTTCCTTCGGGTTCCAGCCATTGACTAGAACCAAGAAGAATAGTGTGAGCAACACTAATTATAATAGGAAAACCACATAATTCAAGAATAAAATTTTCATGCTTAAGGTCTTATCCTAGGTTATTCAAGGCCATTTCTAAAACACTAATATTGTGTTCTATGATTAGACTTATCCTTAGGGTTCTTACTAAGGCTTTCGCATCCTAGTTTCCAAAGGTTGACTATACCTTTCCTATGATACCAACTATAACGACCCATACTTTACATACATTGTTAATACTTCAAAATTGAAGCACACTTATTACAACATATGACAAAACCACAAAGGACCGTATAGGTATAGTGTCATTAGAAACTGGGAAACATAAACAACTGGTTCATAAATCATCTACAGTGTCTCCCATTTATTTCATCATATCTAGGGTCCCTTTTAGCATATTCTACTTAATATCCATCTTCCTGACCTGGGGAAAAGAAAACATTAAAGGGTGATCTCAAATGCTCAGCAAGGGCAAATAAAGGAAATAAAAATCATATCATATCTTTTTGAAAATCATAACCTGCAAAAGAGATCATAATATCTTAACATGGAATAAATCATAGAAGTTAAAATGAGATCCCCATAATCATAACATAAAACTTGAAACTTTGTGGAATGCACACATAATCATGGAAAATCATTTCTTGTTTGTCATGACTCATTGCCAAGACTATCTTAGTGGACAAAGTCCCTTTCTGAACCGAGTCACCCTCGTTCCAGTCCTGTTTCACTGAACCGGTATAACCTACCATTCCAGCCATGTCTATCTCATGATATTTTAAACCTTTACCCAATGAATTGGAGGGATATATAGGTCCCACCCATATTATAATGAATCCTTTCTTATGTGTGCCGCATAATCATAAAACATACATCATCGCATAACACATGTAACAAAAATGGGATTCTTGAAACATCATGAAATCATAAATCAATTCATATAAGATAAAGGAATTCATAAAAATAATTCCATCACAACATGATCAAATAAATGTAATAATAGGGATAAAAACAGAACCCTTTATTATCTTAGATGGAAAATAATTTTGATAAAACACTTGAACTCCATTCTTGAAAAAAATATCCTTTCTTCTTCAAAAACATTTTTCCTTTCATAACATGTCATACAACTTTAAAATAAAAGAAGTTGATTAAAAATAAAATTGAAAACTTGTAAAGGAAGCTTCTTGGAAATAATGTTTTAAAAATCCATTCATGCCGTATAAGTTAAAAAAAACATTCTTCGTACCTTTGTCAGAAAAGTCAAAAAGTATCTCGTACGAAAATAATGACAAAATATTCCTTTCATATTCTTTACTAAAAACTCACCGAAGGGTAAAATTGGATTTAAACTATTGTAAGTGGATGGAAACAATATTACATATTGAGGGAACATGGATGTGGATGATAAAATACACCCCAGTAAATACTTACGAATAAACAATCTCGGATAAAAATGAGATTGTGGTATTTTCCCTTACCTTAGGTCCGATTTGCTTTGTATGTGTCCGAAGCTCCTGTATAATGGTTTAAATAATGTTATTGACTTATTAAAGAATCATACATATTGATATGATATCATATATTCTCATATTCTTAGCTTCTTGTTAGTAATATTTCATTGTTACTTGTTACTCGGGTCTTTATTGCCTTTTGTTCTTATGCATGTTTTACCAAATACATTCTTATTATTCTTTTAAGGTTATAGATACCTTATATCCATAATGGTATTAGTGTAACATATATCATATTTATTCATTCAATTTATATAATTACTATCTAATGATGATCATGTAGAACGAGTCGCATCACATCGTGGAGACGGTATTTCGTACGTACGCACGAGTGATGATATCGTTCCTATGATCGTGGAACTGTATTAGAGTATATATATATATTATTTCAGTATCAATATTACTTTATAATAATCATAAATAGTTACTCATTACTCCATTATACCCATCCTTGTAAAGTGATGGTGGAAAATAGATTACACTACAGCGTGGAGACGGTATTCCGTACGTACGCACGCGCGGTGATTTCATTTTTCCGTAGGATGGATAGAATGTGAATTAGGGTTGTTTCATAATTATAATAACATATCAGTATTTAATTAATAATGATGTTATTTCTTTATCATGAAACAACTAAAGAAGAAGAAGTTGAAGAAGAAAGAAATTGAAAAGATCGGTAATGGATATTACCTCTTCTTTGGAACGCTTCTTTGAATCCTTCACTTAGGGAACTAATATTGGTCTTTTAAGAAGACCAGGACCTCTAGGATTATTCTAGGGAAGTGGAGAGGATAAAATTTCAGGGGTTGGCCGATCTTGAGTGCTAAATTTTGTGTGAGGAGGAGGGGGAGGAGGTGCCCTTTTATAAGGGTGGAGAGGGGCACCTTAGGAATATCTCAAAATATTATTTTATATTAAAGTCAAAATCGGTTTATAATGGTTCCAAAGGGTCTTATTTCGAAGATAAAGTGGGGATGGGTCGAAATCCTATCAACCATTTGGATTTAGACAAGTTTAGGGAATTATTTTAACCTTATCAATTAGATTTAACTCTAAGTTAAATAATTTAACTTTTACCGTGTCTTTTTGTTTTCTTTCACTATATGGTTAATACACTTACTATAACATGCAAAACGAACCCCAAATTGTTTACTATTAATATATATATCCTTATCTAAGTCATTTTTCCGAACCTTATATTTTTAGGAATAAAATAACAATTAATAATATAATATTTGATTTAAAAACTATTTTGTGTCAATTTTGACACTATTTGATATATGATTTTTGTAAAAGTCATAACAGAATTATATGTTCGAACCAAGTTTATTAAATCAACACTAATATATCATAGTAACCTAGAAAATTAGTTTAATTCATAAAAAGTCTCAAATTACATTTATTTTGGTGTTTATACCATCAATTATGTCAATATTTCATTAATAAGATAATTACTGCATCATTATTGTGTCATAAATAAATTAAATTATTTTATGTCTAAAAATTATAAATAAAATACCATTATGTAGGAAATCTTTTTAGATTTCTAATGAATATTTACAATCGAATTTATATTATGTATAACCCCATATTAAAAATTATTTACTTTTTAAACTTTGATTTTAACTATTTTAACCCTTCTTTAAATAAATTAATAATAAATGTCCTAATCTAATCCAAGAGGGCCTAAATGGTCATATTTTATTCCTAAGTTTGTTTTTGGTCGAATTACAATTGTCCAATAGAATTATGACATGTGTTAGGGTAATATTAATATCATATTTACCCTTAGTTACCCTATTTACTATTAACTGCGGTAAAAAAAATAAAAAGTTACTATTCACCAAAAAATTATTTTTATCTCATTAAACCACATTTTACTTACTGATATCAACCGTGTCTGTCGGATTTTTGAAATTCCATTCACAGAAGCGGTGAAATTATGTTTTATGCAAAATTCAGTTTTTAACCTACCACTTAGTGGTTTCACTATTCATCAAAAATTGAAAGTTTTCAGAAAAATACCAAAATTTCACCCTAGGCTAATCTCGATATTCTGAGTCCAAAAATGAAGTCCATTTTAAAAAATAAAATTTATAAAATTTCAAAAAGTGGTTATTACTATTCATAACGGCTAGTTTTAATAGCATATTGTTATTTAGTGAAACTCGGTATTGCGTACGACGCAAGCTATCGAGGAAGGTCGCGATTGCGTGTAAAGCAAGCCAAGCAAGTGTTGTGTAGAAAAAGATTTCTTTGATGATTTATATAACATAAAAGTCTCGGGTGTTACATTAAATATATTTTATTGGCATAAAATAATAAAAAAACCCAATTGTACACATAAAAACCTACTTTTTTTAAGAGTAGTTTAATTAAATTTTAATTATGAACCTATTTAAAATTTATATTTTTGTAGATTTTAAATTTAATATGCAGAAATAAACTTAAATATATAAGTAAAAACATAAAAATTAGTTTATGGTAAATTTTTTTTATTTTTCTTATAAGTTTCATTTTTTAATTAATTGTCAGAAAACTGAATTTTAATTCAAAATGTATTTTTTATCAATTTTATTTATATATTTAAGTAATTTATTCATTTGGTTTTAATTTATAAATAAACCAGTTTTATATAATTTAATCCAATTTAGGTCATGGAATTCAGTTTCACATTAAAATGGGATATAAATATTTTGTAATATTTTGAACATTTTTACATTAAATACATGCTTTCTCATTCTGTATTTAGGATTAAATTTAAATAATGTTCATTCATATTTTATATAGGAATTTTGAAATAGGGCTGAAATATATGGATTGATTAAAATTAATTTTGTAAATTAATCTCAACTTTAATTTTGTCCAATAATATTAGCGAATGAATTTAAAATTAATTACAGCAATTAAGATGAAAATTTGCATAACAACGAAATAAATATTAATATTAAAAGAAAAATTGACTTAGAAACATATAAAAAGGTAATTTAATGTTAATTTTTAGTCAATATAATCCCTTTTATATAATTCTGAATATTATTTGTTCCTCATTTTACGGAAATTGTTGGTTGAATTCCATTTTAAAATGTTTACTAGAATACCACTCACCACTATAAAAAGACACTCACACATCCAACTTATTTAAACATATCAAGCAATGTTAATCAATAAAAATATTCCAATATAATCTTCTATACTACATACACTAAACATTGAATCCTCACTTTTGTAATAGGGGAATCCAAGAAAGTCTTTTGGTGAGAATTGAAAGTATTTTCTTGAATAAGAGGTAACTGTATTCAATGATCAATCTCATTTTATTTACTTCTTCACATCATAAATTATTATTATTAAATTATTATATAATAACCTATATATCATAAATATACTTACATATTTTTATTTATATGGTTTAACCTACACTTTCACAAACATCATTCTAATGTGAAATGAACTTTCCCATTCATCTATGTTGATCTACTACCTCACGAGCTGATGATTGTTAGTTTTTAATTTACCACCTATCAAAGGTGGGAATTTTTATGTATATTATATTTATATGTGATATGTACTGTGTTTCAAAATAATTTATACGTATATAGTTTTTTTTATAACACATATATTTATTCATTTCATTTGGTGGTAAAATGATAACATTGTTTGTAGATGTGAGGACAACATCCTTCTCAAAGCAATGTGTTGTCTTCGTGCTATACATATAATGGATAAAGCTTGGTGTTTATAATCTAATGTTTCAAATATATAATAATAATGAAATTTTAATTATAATATAATTATATATTTATTATTTAAAATTCTATAAAACAATGAAATCGATGTAGGGTTCATATGTATGTATGACCTACCATCTCCATGAACAGTTCCTTTCATTTCATATCTCCTTATATTATGTATTATATTAAATAAATATATAAAGAATATATATGATAATTAAATAATATTTTAAATTCTTTAGATGATGAAATATAAATCTATGTATAAATAACAACAAATAACATTTCAAAACAAACTCGAGAAGCTATGAAATTAACACCAGAAATTGGGTAAAAATTAACAATTTTTAACAAATGGGTAATAAGATATCATGACAAGGATAATATATGATATTATAAATATGATTATGAGTATATTAAAAATTATTAACTTGTTTTACACCATTATACAATTAGTTAATTAGAATTAACCATAAAAGGAAACATGTGGTGATGGTTTTCATCTAAATCTATGTTTTGTTGGGACTTATTTGTTACTATACACTAATTTACTTTATTGTGGTGCAGAAACATCACATTTTCCATTTAATATCATTATTCACTAATAATTCATGATGTTTTATGTTTCAATTTGAATTAGGTCACCCAAGAGATTTAACTTGAAAATTTCCCGGTGGTAAAATATAACATTTCAATCTTGCTTTATTTTGAGATAATTCACTCTCTCTAGAAAAAATATCATTATTGAAATCATTTTCCATTGGATATTTCAATAAATTTTAACATTATTGTGTGATGGAAATTATTATATTTCCAATTTTGTACCATTTTTACATGCATAAATCACTTTCATAGTTACTTGATTTACTAGGGAATTATTTAGATATCTATATCTTCTATACAATATTGTTATTTTATAAGGAATGTTGTTCATTAATTAAATAAATTATTAAATATATGATGAATTATTTTGAAATGAAATATATAGGTTGTGCGCTATTTAATGTTGTCTGTATAGGTTGGGTATCAGTTAATTCATGCACCATGGGGCATCAGTTGTCTCATGAGATGAATATGTAGGCCAAATCAGAATAGTCTAAACTGTCATATATTGATGGTAAAGATTTTATGTTCTTGGAAAACATGATGCCCAATTATTAATAATTTCATTTCATTATTATTCATTTATTATTATTATTGATGATATTATTTTATCTGTATATTTATATATGCATTTAATTCTAAATTAATTTATTAAATGCCTTGTGTTTTAGTTTCTTACAATCCTATATGGATTATTTCTTATCTAATCGATTTAATTTCACGAGTTATAAGTTATATATCATTCAATGTTTATTTATTCTTGAATATTAGTTATTACTTCAATATTAAATTGCCTTAATGTCAATTTCAGCTCACCCTTATTATATTTCACTTCACTATTTTATGAAGAGGAATCTATTGATTGAGTTTCAAGGGTATTGAGATATTACATATGTTATGATTTATTTTATTTTATGAGAGTATTATGGGTATCATGTTTGTAATGTATTTTTACAAAAATTCTAAAATATTTTCCCCCTAGGATTTAAATCTTTTATATATCCAAATGTAATAAAGTAATTTTTCAAATCTATACTATTGGCATTGGTGAATTAAAACTGTTAGAAGAGGAAGTTTAATATAAATTAATATTACTATATTTAAAAAACATTGATTTTGGAAAAAAAATCATAAAATAGGAATTGAGGATAAGTATAGAATAACATAGTAAAATTTTACTAAGGTAGATATTATGTGGGTATTCGTATAAATACATCCCATTATAGATACTATAGGTCAGTACAGTTTTGGAACAGATGTACCTAGGGATAAAAACTCTAACATTGTCTGTTGAGCCTCAGCCATGTGAAACCTTATACTTGACAATGAACCTTGCTTCACATCTGGTTTTGGACTCCTTGGTGATACACTTAGGATAAATAAAATTGTCTTTACAAACCATTATAAAGGATTTAAAAATAGCAATTTCCCAAGAGAAACAAAATTTAATGATTCTTAGTGTTACAATATATAAATTTTTGTTAGGCCCTATACCATATTTGGAATTATAAACTACGATTTTATAAGAGAATATAGTATATTCCATTGATTATAAATGTATCCTATTAGGAAAAATAGTATAAATACTAATTGAAAATGAAATCATTTCCCTATTGAGAAATCCCATAAAGTTGGTATTGGAACATGGAAAATTATTGAAATATTTGGGCATATTAATAAATTTGTGAAAAACCCTTCCTGAATAGAGAAATATATTCCATAGATATAATCACCCATTGTAGATAACATTTTGTGAAAGAAACCCCCATTTTTTAGTGGAACTACTAATTCAATTGTTTTTTATCATGGGATTATATATCGGGAAGAAGATATTTACAGTCATTGAATGAAGTTAAATGGAATACATTATATTAGCATTTTGTTATCATAAATGTGATGTTGATCAATGGAGGTCTCTGTTTCAGGTACTCAGGAGGATGAAGACATAGAACTCATAGAATGAATAAAATTTAATGAAGAATATGTTGATAAATAGTTCCCTCCTGATCAACAAAATTAGATGAAGGGAAAGTTACATATCATAAATCATAATGAATATGATATTATTACAGATAATGAAGTTAAATTTACATGGTTATCTAGGCATGATTAATATTTCAAACACAAAATGGAGTGTGTGATTTACCACTTTATAGATGGTCTCGAGACTAATCTTCTAAAGAAATTGGTTTCCCAAACATTTTTGTCATATGATGAGATAATTTTATATTCCATCAAGAAAGAGAAGAAATTCTCAAGATACGATGTATTTAAAGGAATCCATTATAATAAGGGTGTAGTGAATATCATGCAAAAGGAAATGTGTCAATGAAGAAGAATAAAATGAATCAATTCTCATCTTGGGATAACTTTTGGAAGATCACTCTCTAAAATTCATGAAAAGACTAGGATTATTTTAAAAATATGGAGAAAATGGTAAAAATATTTAAAATTTATAGGGGACTTAATAAAAAACTATTATCTACTTTTTTAGTTGTAGGGATATGGTGCACTATGAAAATTAGTTCCCCAATAATTAAGGGGATATACCATAGAAGAGGTGAAGGGGATATGGTTAATCTTATGCAATCATAATACCTATAGTAAATTTACTAAAAGACTTGGTGGAAGGTATATTAATCATATCATCAAATTTTCCAATCCCTTGGTTGATTTTGGATCATCCCACTCTTCTATATCTACCTAGTTTACTAAGAAAATGGATATTCCCCTTTTGATTTAATAATAGAGTTTTCAATAAAAACTATTAAGGGATGTCTAATTGTAACAAATATGTGTCATGAACTCCCAATTATGAAACATAAACAAGATTTATATATTGATCTAATTATAATTGTTATGGTTAACTTTTATATAATAGTTTGTATGGGATGACGCTCAAAATATGATGAGAAAAAATAATATATGATGAAGGAAATTAAAAGTGTGAAGAAGATATAGAATCTCTTGTCTTAAGAGAAGAATCTTCTTTCCTGATTCCTATCTATATCCAGCCTTGGTAACTCTAATGTATTAAAATATTAGAGAATAAGGGAAAAATCAATTAGTGGGGAAGAATTTAATCAACAAAATGATGGTGTACCTATTATACATGAATACATGGATGTATTTCCTGAAGAATTACCTAGATAAGCCCTATATCATGATGTTAAAAATTCTATTGATTTTATATCCTATGAAAATCCAAAATCAAATAATCCATTTCTAATGTACACTATGGAATTACTGTAGTTGAATTAACAACATGAAGATTTGTGTAATAATGGATTTATTAATTATAGTGTTTCACCATGGGGAGATGATATTCTATTTGTTAAATTTTTTTTGAATCCATGAGGTTTTGCATTGATTATAAGGAAAAAAATTCTATTACATAGTAAAAAATAATCATGTACCACACATTGATGAAATTTATTATCAACGTTATGGAGCCCAATATTTTTAAAATATTGATCATTATTCTATATTTCCCCAATTGTGAGTGAAGAAGGATGACATTCAGAAAAAAAAAATTGGATGAGGTATGTACATTATGAGGTTATAGTAATTCATTTTGGAATTACTAATTCACTCTCTATTTTTATAGTCCTAATTAATATAGTATTCAGGAAATATAATGATGATTTTTTTGTTATTCATTGATGATATTCTGGATTATTCTAAAAGCTATAAGGACCATGACAATCCCTTTTGGATCGTTCTGAGGACTCTATGATGGGAATAGTTGAAAGAAAAAATTGGTAAATTTTACTTTTGGAATAAATATGTTTCTTTTCATGGACATATTCTTTCCATTTATGGAATATCAATTGATCCTATAATGACAAAGGATGTTAGGGAATGGCCTACACCAAAAAACACAATAGATGTATGCAGTTTCATTGGTTAAGAAGTTTACTATTAATTGTCCATTTTGAATTTTACATGATTGGATAACCTATTAACACAACATTCACATGAATTGGTTATGTTTTCTTGTAAAAATGAATGATAATATTACTTTGAATAAGTAAATAGATTATTACTCAATTGTCTATTTTGACATTTGTTTCTTTTAGTGATAGGTTTTTCATTTTTCATTGCCCATTAAATAAGTGACATGGTTGTGTCAAAATATAAAATGATAAAGTTAATTTATATGAATAAATTCAATTAAATAACTATTAATAGAACTATCCAACACATGATCTTTAGTTAGTTGATATAATCTTCTCGTTGAAAATATGATGAAATTCTCTATATTGTGAAAGATGTGAGATATACATGGATCATAAAAACCTGAATAAAATATTATCATAGAAAGAGAATAAAATGAGATATGGGTAATAGATTTATCTACTTGTGGATAATGATTTTATATTAAACTACCACCCAGGGAAAGAAAATATGGCTGACGATGCATTGAGTATGATGTATCATGGAGTTCTAACCCAATTGAGGATTGAAAAGGATCCTATGTTTTTTGATATATTAAATAATGATATAGGAATTTATAAGGAAGGGGAGAAAATAATAATTTTTATATGATTGAAGTCCCTTATTTATTAGAGATGATAAAAGATCCTCAATCTAATGATGAGAATTTTCAAATGAAAATAAAAGCAATGGATGATTGAAAAAATATGAATCTTTTTCTGTGAAGATATTTTTCTAATGTTTGGAAAAAGGATATGTGTTCCATCAATACTTGATCTGAAAAGTGAATTGTTGGATGATTATCGTAGCTCAAATTTCTCTACACACCATATTAAAAAAGTTTTTATATGTCAATGATGGAACATTTTTGGTGGGATAACATGTTGTGAGAAATTGCTCATTATGTATTCAAATGTTTAGTTTGTTAACATGTGAAAGTTGTGAGGTAGAATCCAAAATTATTCCATTAACCAATTCATGTTTTTTCATGAAAATGAGATAATGTTACCACTATTTTTAACACCGGACTACCAAATTATTTTATTATGAATGATGTGATATGGGTTATCCATGATCATGTTACTAAATCTGCACATTTTCCATCCATATGGGAATTTATTGTTTTTTATTTCCCCTCAAGGCCCTATTTTAATCAATTTCCAAGATATCATGGTGAAACTCTATATTTTTTTTCAAGATCATTACTTTAACACACAATTCTGGAAAAGGCTTAAAAATTCACTTATTAATAAACATCATTGAATCACTACTTGTTATCCTAAAAATGATGGTCAGTTTGAAAGAACAATTCATATAATGGATGATATATTGTGGTCATGATAACTTGAATTTATAGTTACATGGGAACAGTATATACTATAAGGCCCCGACCTTAAAAAATTACTTAATAATGAATTAAATGAATAATTCACATTCATGATCTTTTCAGGTTTACATTTTTAGAGAATTAGGACATAACTATTACATCTCAAGGATTACAAGGTAGCCACATCTACCCAGTCTCCATTTTTTCACAAAATATAAACTGTTGAACAAAAGAGTCATGTCTAGTTCCATGTTTTAGACATCATGGCATTTCCTGGATCCCATCCTTGATCGTATTCCACTTTAAGTCCTGAGGAGAAATATTTCAAAAACTTGGGATGAGCACAAAAAAGCTCAATAAGGGATATAAAAATATGGGAAGGAAATATTAGTCCACGTATACAAAAGAATCAATGAAAACAAACTTTACTCATAAAAAATAATCAATTTAACATACCTCATGAATTAATAATATTTTTGAATAACTCATAGAAATCATAAGACAGGAATGTAACTTGAGGCATACATAACACACATACGTTGTAGCTATCACAGCTACATAGGGAGTCTCATTTGGAATAACCATCCCAGTATATTCCCTAAATCACTTAGGAGAAACATAAACGTTTAACTTAGTCACATTACCAACTGCATTGAAGAGCTATCTCGGGCTCACCCGCCTTAGTCTATCACGAAACCACCCGATTGCATGAACATTTTCCAAGAACCATAACATAATCGTATCTCATAAAACATGCTTAAAGGAAACATAACATTTCAATATTTAAATCACAATATATCAATAAAATACATTAATATAATCCAAAAATTATCAAAATCCATTTTCAAGACCAAAATATAAAAAAGAGTATATGGTATTTATTTTTCATTTAAAAGGTTATGGCTTTTAGAGGAAGCTGAAACTCAAATAATGGTCACGGCGGCGGAGAAGTTGTTGTCACCATATACGTAAGATAAAAAATTTTCCTTTTTTTGTTTATTAAAACACATCGTATAAAAATATTCCATTTGAATAAAAGTAAAATTCAAAGGGGTTTATACACCGTATAAATGAATGTTGTGTATAAAACAAAATATGTCTCAATGAAAGGAGATTGAGACGAAGTTCCCTACAAATATGGTATCGTTAGAATAGGATAAATCAATTACATAATTATGTGTGAAAAATATAAATACCCAAAATATAAGAGGATATTCATTGTAAAACAATCAGAGTCATTCACATATATTCATAGAATGACATATTCAATAAATACATGTTGAACCCAAGGAAATCAAAATTGGGTTATAAAGTTCCCTTGACAGCCTAACGACGTCACTTAAAAATTCAAAGAAAATGACTTAATGGGAAAAAATGGTATCTCATCACTTGTAAATAAATTTTATATCTATAAGGATATATAAGTACATATCCCAACATAATAAGATGTAAATTAAAATACTTATGAAAAGAAGTCTTTTAAAAAGGGGAGGGTGAAAGGTTCTGTTACCGACTTGGGTAACTTTCGAAACCTACACCCCATGATCGAAGGACTATACAACATTGATGTAAATACTCATAAAAGAAATTATATTACAAAAAGAGTAGAATAATGGTAAGTACATACACCAATTAAAGTATATAGTGGCAAATGTAGCATCAATCTAACTAGAAAAAAATGAGATGAATAATCCCTTACGAAGAATCAGCAGCCTAACGTCGCCACATAAAACATCCAAAAATAGATTTACGAGATAAAATAGGGTCTCTCATCATATGAAAATAATATTTAAATTAAGAGGAATAAAAACTAACATCCCCTGACATAATGAATAGGAGTTTAATAGAAATGACATAAAAGATAGTTCTTAAAATGAAAAAGAGAGGTAGGATCCCTTACCTCATGTCCGACTTCACAAGATCATTCTTTAATCTCATGAATAATATACTTGAGTTAATTTATACTTCCTTAAGAACCGTTTTCAAGTTCATTATTCCATTTATATCTCTGATTACCATGTTTTGACCACTTTTAATTATTTTATTTAATAACGGTCGTTTTGTCGATCATTGGTACTTGAGTCAAAAATAAACTCCTTAAAATTACAAGTTGTTCATGTGGGAAAATATAAATTATATCAAGAATTATATTCATGATTTTGATATCATATATATTATATATATCCATTATATACATGAATTTATAATATTACATTACATTTAGAGGTATGAAATGAAATGCACCGTTCACGGAGACGGTAAGCCGTACGTACGCATGAACACTACTTTCATTTCTATTAAATATTTAATGGAATGAAATCATAATGATATAAAGTTATATTATAACTCTATTATAATATAATATGTAATATAATTAACTCCATCCTTTACACGTCCAACATATGGAATTAATGAATCAAATCACTTTGAGGGGGCGGTAGTCCGCACTTCCTAAATTGAAGATATCACGTTTACCCATAATGGAAACCATAATGGTTTGACATAAATGAAAAATAAATAAGCTTTTGGAAAAAAAATAAACATATTATATATCATATATAAATATAGTAAAATCATAATGGCCACCTTTGAAGGTATTAAAAGAATATTGAACAATCATCGTTCCGTGTGGCAGAAATTCGCCAACCACGGAAACAAAATGTTATTTAACCATTAGACATAGGGGTGTGTATTTGTAGCTCGAATAAATATTATAAAAACATACTAGTATATTTAAGATAATTATTTTTTTACAAAATAATGTAATAAAACGAGTTTATGGGGTTGGATAAGAAAAATAAAACAAAATAACATAAGAGAGGACATTACCTTTAAATCGGGTAACTCTTTCTGATTTGAGCCCAAAAGCTTCCGTGGATAGTATTCTGTCCATAGTGAGGCTTCTAGGATGAATAGAGGGATATTTGGAGCTTATTTAGTAGATTTTGGACGATCCAAAGTGCTTGATATGTGTGGGAGATGGGTAGGAAGTGGGGTCTTTTATAAGGTAGAGGAGGGGCTCTTTTAAAAATCGTGAAATTATTATTTTATTACAAAATGAAATTTGGTTTCTAAAGCACAAAAATCATTAAATTCAAATATAAGGTGGTAAATTTTAGAAATAAAATCATCCAATACGAATTGGACAAGTGTTGGATATTATTTTAAACATTATATTCTTATTTATTTAAATCATTCATTAATGACGTAAACACTGCATCATCATTGTGTCATAAATAATTTTATTTTTTTGCTGTATAAAAAAATATAAAAAAATTACCATGTTGTAGGAAATCTTTTTATCATTCTAATGAGTATTTATAGTCAATAATATAACATATATAACCCCATGTAATTTTTTTTTAGTAAAACAATACATGTTTGTGATATTTTTATTTTTACTTTAAATAAAAGCTATTAATGTCATTATCACCCCAATTGGATCCATGGGGTCCCAAAAATTGACCCATGGTTTTTATTGGTCAGACATGACTCAACCAATAAGGTTAGGAAATGTGTGAATATATTTTTATATTTTTATAATATCATTTTTATCTTGAATTACACTAATTACCTCTAATCGCGGTTAACAAAACTGAAAACTTACTATTCATAAAAAAATATTTTAATCCCATTGAACAAAATTTCACTTAATAATGACAATCATGTATGTTAGATTTTTTAAATTCAAAACACAGAAGCAGTAAACTTTCATTAAAACGAAAAATCAATTTGTTTAACTACAACTTATGGGTTTCACTACTCATCAAAAATTGAAGTTTTTCGAAAAAATACCAAAAATTCACCCTAATCTATATTTGATATTACAAATTCAAAAATGAAGTATATTTTACAAAATTAAAAACAAATAATTGTCTTTAATTAATTTTATAATTAATTCCCTTTGTCAAAAAATAGCGTGTTTTTAGGAAACAATATCTATCAAAAGAGAGACACTTGTTTATGTCCAATTTCAAAGTGAAATTAATTAAAATGACCACCAATAGATTAAATGGTAAAAATATATTCTAATTAAACATTAAACAAAAATAAATAGATAATCTATCCATATAAATAAATTATATTAAAAATAGGTTTTGAATTAATATACAGCATTTTCACTATTCAATAAATAATGAACTTTATCGGAAAAAACACCAAAAATTTACACAAAGTAAATTTTTATGTATTCATTTTAAAGAAGGATTTAATTATGTCAATTATAGAATATAAAATTGACAAAATTTGGATTCCAAAAGGGTTCGCCATCAAAAGGCGATTAATTGACCTTTTAATGAATATTATAAAATTTATGCTTTAAATTGGATTTATTCGCATTTTAATCCTCTAACATTTATTGGATAAACCTAAAAATATTTAACAAACATATGTACTCCTTTTTAGTTAAATATATTTATTCCCGCCATTACATTTACTATGTGTTAACTACCATTTGAAATAATATTATTTTATTATTAGAGTGAAACATAAGATTTTCAAAAAACTCGTTGTTGCGTATTGGGTACGCCATCGAACATTGCAACCCATTAAAGTAGTATTAATATTTTATACAAAAATATTAATAAATATGAAAATGCCATATTCTTTATTTACCTGGGATGTTACATCCTTCCCCCCTTTTTGGAATTGCATCCTCGCATTTAAAAAAAGGGCTTAGAAACTTCATTGAAAGCCCCACATCGGAACAGGAGTAAATTAAACTGTAACATTAAAAGAAATAAAGGGAAGTAAAATGGTCACTTGAGTTAACCCATATTAGGATTCCATGAAAACATTGATATAGAAGAGAAAACAAGGGTCATGTTCTGATGGAGAGCAATAGAATACATAATTTGGGGAAAGTTAACCCCAAGAAAATCACAAACTTATGATGGGTTAAACGGTATTTGATTCCCTAGTAGGAAAAGATAACAAACAACGTTTTTGTTTTATGTTAAATTTTATTAAGGAATTTATTTATGAGCTTAAATAAAACAAAAGGAAACATACTCACTTGTCGTGTAGACATTCATCTCTTACTAGATTTCTTACACAAACTCATATTTTCTCCAAACGATGAGTATTTCAGGATGACT
The DNA here is from genome assembly GCA_963277665.1 of Viscum album. Classification (NCBI taxonomy): domain Eukaryota; kingdom Viridiplantae; phylum Streptophyta; class Magnoliopsida; order Santalales; family Viscaceae; genus Viscum; species Viscum album. The sequence goes on from OY728138.1 coordinate 160,065,088, forward strand.
TGTTCCCATTAAGAGCGCTATAATCATCTTCTTGAGAATCACCTAATCCAAAAAAGAGAACTATACATTTCCCATGTCTTTAGACATTAACCAAAACCAAACCCAAAAAAGTTAGTACAAGATTAGATAATCCCCAAAATGGATAATTTTTTTTACAAAACGAAAAACTACTCTTAAACTCCAAAATTTGTCAAACAGTACCCAAAGTTCATCAAAGACCATTACAAAAAACATATATCCATAAAATTAATCAATGTAAACAAAACTATTATTGAAACCCAAATCTTTGATGGATTTAATCATTTAGTATTCTGAGGTAAATCTTAACATTTATATCCAAATAACATCAGCTTCTCTTAAAGTCTCATATTGAAAAGAAATTAACCTAATCATATATCCTTCATGATAGGTCAATCATTTCCATAGATAACCCAAAATAAACTTACTCTTGATTAATAAAATCATCTAACAAAAAAGAATTAGTCAAACCAACTAGGGACTTCACGTAGTCCTATGGTAGGCGATAAAGACCAGTCGCACTTTGGTTGTGGGTTCGATTCCCGCAGCTTTGTCTGACGGGACGGGTTGTCACATGGTCTTCATGTTTTCATTTTTCCAAAACTACATTTTTTATATAACATTCCCCAAAAAGTGATAAAATCTACAAAAATAACCATAAAATAATTTAACCTCATGTTTATATCATGTCGTTCATATTCCATAATAACATATAGTAACCCATAATTACCTCAAAAGTAAGGATCATATAAACCCCAATGGTTACCTTTATAATTATTACCTGAAATTCCACATCGAGTTGGTTCTCTCGTACATGATGCATTAGAGATCTCAACAAAGTTCAAGTGGTTGATCATGACTCTTGATAGTTGGTTTATAATAACCATGATATTTCTCATTGAATCCCCCATTTAATCCAGTCTCTTAATAATAGAACCACCACAACTTCCTTCAAACCCATTGTCACTTTGGTGCCTGCTAGATCCATCCATTTACTAAAACCAAAAATGTCAGTGTGAGTATATTAACGAAATAATCATGTACTAAATATGAAGATAAACTCTAAGATATAATTATACAAGTTATCTCAAACTCATTCCAACTTTCATAAATAACAATGACTATATCTAATATAATAACCATTATGGTTATACACAACTTGTCACTTATGCTTAAACAACAATATAACCTCTAATGTTATCTAAAACGACCATTGATACCAAATATAGGGCCTCGACCTTAAAACATTACTTAATATTGAATTAAATGAATAATTCACATTGAGGATCTTTTTAGGTTTAGATTTTTAGAGAATCAGGACATAACTATTACATCTCAAAGATTTCAAGGTAGACACATCTACTCAGTCTCTATTTTTTCACAAAATATAAACTCTTGAACAAAAGATTCATGTCTAGTTACATGTTTTAGAAATCTTTAAATTTCCTTGAACCCATCCTTAATCGTATTACACTTTAAGTCCGGCGGAGAAACATTTCAAAAACGTGGGATGAGCACAAAAATCTCAGTAAGGGATATAAATATATAGGAAGGAAAAATCAGTCCACATATACATAAGAATCAGTGAAAACACACTTTACTCATTAAACATATTAAATTTGACATACCTCATGAAATCATAAGATTTATGAATAACTCATAGAAAGAAAAATACATGAAGGTAGCTTGAGGCATACATAACATACATACATTAATTGTAGTTATCACAGCTACATAGGGATTCACATTTGTAATACCCTTCACAGTATATTCCCTAAATATCTTAGGAGAAACATTAAAGTATACCTCCGTTACATTACCCAATGGATTGGAGAGCTATCGCGGGCTCCCCCGCCCTTAGTCTATCACGGAACCACCCAATTTCATGAACAATGCCCAAGAACCATAACAGAATCGTATATCATAAAACATGCTTAAAGAAAACATAACATTTCCACATTTCAATCACAAGATATCAATACAACACATTGATATAATCCAAACGTTATCAAAACCGATTTTCAATACCAAAATAAATAAAATTGTATATGGTATTTATTTTTCATTTAAAAATTTATGGTTTGTAGAGGAAGCCGAAACTCAAATAATGGTTATAGCGGCGGAGAAGTCGTTGTCGCTGCATATGTATGATAAAAACATTCCCTTTTGTCGTTTAATAAAACGCTTCATACAAAAATATTCCTTTTGAATAAAATTAAAATTCAAAGGGGTTTATACACCATATAAAAGAAATTTTTGTATAAAACAAAATATGCCTCAATGAAAGGAGATTGAGATGATGTTCCGAACAAAGATGGTATCCTTAGATTAAGGATAGATCAATTACATAATTATGTGTGAACAATTTTAATACACCCAATATAAGTGGATATTATGTTTAAAAAAATAAGTGTCATTCACATATATTCATATAATGACATATTCAATAACTACAAGTTGAACCCAAAGAAATAGAAATTGGGTTAAGTAGTTCCCTTGACAGCCTAACAACGTCACTTTAAAATTCAACGAAAATGTGTTGATGAGACAAAAAGGGTATCTAATCACATGTAAATAAATTTTACATCAATAAGGATATAGAAGAACATATCCCAACATAATAACATGTAAATTAAAAGTCCTAACAAAAGAAGTCTTTTAAAAATAGGAGGGTGAAAGGTTCCCTTACCGACTTGGGTAACTTTTGAAACCGACACCCCATGAAAGAAGGACTATACAACATTGATGTAAATACTCATAAACGAAATTATATTACACAAAGAATATAATAATGGGAATTACAAACACCACTCAAATTAAATAGTGGAAAATGTTGCCAAAATCTCACTAGAATAAAAGTGAGATGAATAATCACTTACGAAAACTCGGCAGCCTAACGTCGCCACATAAAACATCCACAAATGGATTGATAAGATCAAATAGGGTCTCTCATCGTATGAACATAAAATTTACATAAAAATGAATATAAAATAACATCCCCCAACATAATAAATTGGATCTTAAAATAAATGACATAAAAAGAGTTCTTAAAAAGAAAGAGAGGGGTAGGATCCCTTACCTCGTGTCTGACTTGACTCGATAATTCATTAATCTCCTGAATAATAAAATGGAGATAATTTATACTTTCTTAAGAACCTTATTAATGTTTAATATTCCTATTATATCACTTATTACCATGTTATGAACACTTTGTAATTATTTTAGTTAATAATGGTCGTTTTGTCGATCATTTGTACTTGAGTGAAAAATAAACTCCATATAATTACAAGTTGTTGAAGTGGGAAAATATCCATTATATCAAGAATAATATTCATGATTTAGATATAATATATATTATATATATCCAGTATATACATGAATTTATAATATTGCATAACATTTAGAGGTAAGAAATGAAATGCACTGTTCATGGAGACGGTAAGCCGTACGTACTCGTGAACGCTACTTTCATTTCTATTTCGTATTTAATGAAATGAAATAATAATGATATTAAGGTATATTATAAATCCAGTATAATATCATATGTAATATTATTAACTCCATCTTTTACACGTCCCACATATGGCATTAACGAATCAAATCACTTTGAGGGGACGGTAGTCTGCATTTCCTAAAATGAAGATATCGCGTTTACCCATAATGGAAACTATAAAGGTAGGCCATAAATGAAAAATACAGAAGCATAAGGAAAAAATAATCATATTATATATCATATATATATATCATGACATCTTAATGGCCATCATTGAAGGTGTTAAAAGAATATTGAACAATCATCGTTTCATGAGGCAGAAATTCGCCATCCACGGAAATAGTATGTTATTTAACCATTGGACATAGGTGTGTGTAAGTGTAGCTCAAATCCTTTTTATAAAAACATCCTAGTATTTTAAATATACTGGTTTTTTTACAATTTGAAGGAATAAAATAATTTTATGGGGTTGGAAAAGAAAAATAAAACAAAAGAACATAAGAGAGGACATTACCTTTAAATCAGGTAACTCTTTTGGATTTGAGCCCAAAGGCTTCCTTGGAAAGGAATCTTCCCAAAATGAGGATTCTATGATGAAGAGAGGGATATTGGGAGATTATTGGAGTAGAGTGTGGATGATCCAAATGGCTTGACAAGTGTAAGAGATGGGTAGGAAGTGAGGTCTTTTATAAGGGAGAGGAGGGGCTCTTTTGGAAATCTAGAAATTATTATTTTATTATAAAATGAATTTCTGTTTATAAAGCTCCAAAATTCATTATCGTCGAAGATATGGTGGTCCATGTTAGAAATAAAATCATCCAATAATAATTGGAAAAGTTTTGGATATTATTTTGAACATTATCTTCTTATTTATTTTAAATCATTTATTAATGATGTAAACACTAAATCATCATTGTGTCATAAATAATTTTATTTTTTTATGTCTAAAAATATATAAAAAATTAGAATGTTGTAGGAAATATTATTATCTTTATAATCAGAATTTATAGTAAAAAAATATATCATATATAACCCCATGTAAATTTTTTTTAGTAAAACAACACATGTTTGTGATATTTTTATTTTTACATTAAATAAACGGTATTACGGTCATTATCACCACAAGTGGCTCCATGGGGTCCCAAAAATTGACCCATGGTTTGTATTGGTCGGCCATGACTCAACCAATAAGGTTAGGACATGTGTAAAGATATTTTTATATTTTTATAATATCATTTGTATATGAAATTACACTAATTACATCTAATCATGGTTAATAAAACTCAAAAGTTACTATTCACCAAAAAAATATTTTAATCCCATTGAACCACATTTTACTTACTAATAACAACCATGTATGTTGAATTTTTTAAATTCTAAACACAGAAGTGGTAAACATTCATTTAAACTAAAAAACAGTTTGTTTAACTACAACTTAGTGGTTTCACTATTTATAAAAAATTGATGTTCTTCAGAAAAATACCAAAAATTCACCCTAAGCTATATTTGATATTCCGAATTCGAAAATAATGTCTATTTTACAAAATTCAAAACATATAAGTCGAAATAATTAATTTCATAATTAATTCCCATTGCCAAAACAAATAGCGTGTTTTTAAGAAACAATATCTATCAAAAGTCTGACACTTGATTATGTCCAATTTCAAAGTGAAATTAATTAAAATGACCATCATTAAATTAAATGGTAAAAATATATTCTAATTAAACTTTAAAATCAATTAAATAGATAATCTAACCAAATAAATAAATTATATTAAAAGCTGGTTTTGAATTAAAATACCGCATTTTTCACTATTCAACAAAAAATGAACTTTATCGGAAAAAATACCAAATATTTACACAAAGTAAATTTTGATGTGTTGATTATAAAGAAGGATTTTATTTTGTCAAATATACAATATATAATTGACAAAATGTAGATTCAAAAAGGGTTCGCCATCAAAAGGTGGTTAATCAACCTTTTAATGAATATTTGAGCATTGATGCTTTAAATTGGATTCATTAGCATTTTAATCCTCTAACATTTATTGGTTAACCGAAAAAATATTTAACAAACACATGAAATCATTTTTTAGTTAGTTCTGTTCATTCCTTCCATTACAATGACTACATGTTAACTACCATTTGAAATAATATTATTTTATTATTAGAGTGAAACGTAAGATTTCCAAGAAACTCGTTGTTGCGTATTGGGTACGCCATCGAACATAGCATCCCCATTAAAGTAATATTAATATTTTATACACAAATATTAATAAATACAAAAATTTCATATTCTTTATTTACCTGGGATGTTACATATACCATTGGAATAATTTTCAACAATAATTGTTTCAATTCATGTATTCAAATGGCTTTGTAAAAATTGTTCTATAGAATGAGATGCTGTACTCCAAATAGTAGGGATGAAGCCAATGAAAGGAAACTCATAGGAATAGAATATGTTGAAATGATGATGAAAAAGTTAAAGGATATTCATGATGATATTAAAGTGACACAATATTGGGAAAATAATTATAAGGATAATCGATGGAATGATTTAGACTTCCAATTGGGAGATCATGATTTATTAAAAGTATATCCTTAGAAGGTTGTTAAAAGTTTTGGTAAGAAAATGAAACTGAGACCCAGGTATATAAGACACTTCAAAATTCTTGACAATGTTTGACTAATTTCCTATAATTTGAAAATGCCTCCAAATATCTCCAAGGTATAGATGTGTTCCATTTATCTATGTTATGAAAGTACATGTGTGACCCAAAACATGTGCTAATATCTGTTGAAATTGAATTGGAACCTATCCATTCAAACTACGAATAACCCTTCCAGAGGCATGATCCCAGAGAGAATTTATTTATGAATGAAACGACAAGTCTAGTAATGATACTCTGATGAAATCAAAAAAAATGGAAGAAGAAACATGGAAACGAAAGGATTTTACAAAGGAGAACAATACATATATTTGTAGGGTAAAATTCCCCAAAATTTTTGGGGAAAATATTATTATAGGAGGTAATACAGTATCACACCATGAATTTTAATAATTTTCTATTTAGAATAAATTAAATTTCTTTATAGACTACAAATGAAGAAACACTTAGTTAGTTTATGAACACGATGTAATGCTTAAACAAAACAAAATTTAGTCATGTTTGGCATTATTGATTAAATTATAACTCATATATAATTTATATATTAAATTTGTATGTTAAATATATGAAATTTTTTTTTTCTAGTAAGTCAATATATTAGATTGTCATATGATAATAACTAACCTAATTTTACCCATAAAAACCTATATTTTAATAAATTTGGATTTACACCCTTTTAATAGGAAACCTATTATAAATAGAAATTTTGAACTATGAATAAATTTAGTATGGAGAAATAAAATTCATCTATTAAATTGAATTATTAATAATAGTTTAGAGTGATTTTGTTTACTTATCAATGAAGTTTCATTTTTTAATGAATAGTACAAAATATTGAATTTTATTTCAAATCATCATTTTAGACTAATTTATTTATATAGTTATATAATTAATTAATTTTTATTTCTTTTATAATTAAAAATATATACCATTTAATCTAATTTTGCACATTTTAAATCATTTCCCATTGAAATTGGATAGAAAATCATTGAAAACCTTATACATTCTTACATTAAAAAACTAATTTCTCATCTCGTTTATGGAATTAATATTAAATTAAATTTTATATTTTTTATGATTGAAATCTATAAAAATTTATTCCTTATAAGGAAAACTAATAATTTCTAATATCTAATAATTTCAAATTTCTTTTGTTCTAAAAATATTAATAAATCTAAATAAAATTAATTAAAATTAATTAAAATTTTGAAGTTGAAAATTAGCATCATAATAGAATAAACCTTAAATATAGAATACCAAATGACCAATACACATTCCCAAAATACTATGGGCATCAAATTATACCATATTTTCAATTTATTTTAATTTGGACCATTCATTGAAGACCGTTTCATTGGGAAAACATGGGTGTATTTCCCTTTTAAAAAATTTACATAAATGTCACTCCTCCTCCACTATAAAAAAGAACTCACCCAACCAACTTATTAACCCATTTCAATAAATTTTTAGAAAAAAAATCTATTCTAATAATCTCCCAAAATCTATTCACACAACATAGAATCCTAACATTGGGATGAAATGGATCTAAGGAAGTCCTTTAGTGAAAACCAAAAAGAGTTACCTGAAAAAGAGGTAACCCTCTTCGATGGCCATTTTAATTATATTTACATATATAACCCCTAGAACATTAATATTACTTAAATATATAATAGAATCATTTTTATCAATGTTATAATATTTTTTAATTCTAAATTTTTGACCTAAACATACTCACAAATCAATCAAATGGGTAATGAACATACTGATTTCTGTACGGTGAACTACCACCTCGCGAAACAATGATTTTTCATTTTTACATTACCACCACTCATGGTTGGGAATTATGATGGTGAATATATTTATATATAACATATATTATATATATATAATATTTATTATTAATTAATTTTTTTATAACATATACCTTTATGTTTTTTATTTTTTTGGGATATGATAACATCATTTGTGGATGTGTGGACTACCACATCCTCAAAGTGATGTGATTCATTCAAACTATACTTTGAATTTATAAAGTATGGTTTTAATAATATTACAAGAAATATATGACATAAATATGATACTATAATTTCAATATACAAATATATATCATTTACTTTTCATTACGGTAAATAAATGGATGTAGTATTCATCTGTAAGTGGGGCCTACTGTCTCTATAAACAACACATTTTGTTTATTATCTCCAAATATTATGGATCATTTTAAATAAATATATGATGAAAATATATGTTAATTGTACCATGATTTGTAAATTTTATATTATTTAATCATGATCTATGTGATAGAGATAACTAATAAAATGTTAAAACATAGTAAAAAACATGGAAATAACACCCGAAATAGTGAAAATAATGACGGATTGTTCAAAAATGGGTAATAAATATCTTAATAAGACAATAAATGATATTATAAATTTTATTTTGGTTCTTTTCTATTTTTTAACATGTTTAATATACTTATATATAAGTTTCACTGATGATCACCCAAAAAGGGAACACATGGTATGTGTTTTCATCTCAATTTAGATTTCATTGAAGATTATTTGTTACTACACACCAATTGACATTATTTTGGTCTATATCCTTCCCCATTTGATTTTAAAGTGTTATTAAATAATACATAAATTTATTGTATGTTTTATCTATTTTTTTTGTTATCTCAGGATGGGTGGATGATTAGTGGATCCAATTTGAGAAAATGTGAGACTCGATGTTTGGGAAAGCCATTGTTCAGTGAGTCTGTGGTTTGCATGACATCAGTTAGATATATGTAGATTCATGATGTGATATGGATCTGATTCAGCAGTTAAATATGATGTACTTATAGACATTTTGGATATCATTTACCTCAGTTGTGATTATTTTGTGTTGTTAGTTATTGTTGTTTTGTACTGCTCAGGAGTCATTCTATAGAATCTCATCTTATTTTTCATTATTCACTATGGTTTTGTATATTATTAGGAATAATATTTCTTTCATGGGTTCTTTTTTCTCATTGCATGTGGTTTTGGGGAAGTGTTTGTAGGTTTCAATGAGTGGCCAACCACAAAAGAGGTATTGGTGTGATGACACTCATCATTCATCCATGTGTTGTTATTTTGATGAAAAGATTGGTACCATGATGTGAAATTTTCACAGTTTTTTCTTTCTTATTTTTCATTGCATCATCTTGACACTGATAAGAGTTTTTTCTATTCTTTTTTGGGTGGGAAGATCGAAATATAGAAGGGTGTGATGTTACCTTTAATACAGCTTTCCTCAGAATAATTATGTTGGATGGAGAGGTTCACTTCCACAATAAACCAATAAAATGGTGAGACATCTTACCATATGGGGTGACACATAATTTTTATTGGTCTCACTAGTGAGATATTTGTATAGGGGATTATGAGGTATTATTTTTTTCCTCATGTATGTTTGTTTCTTTTGGATTAGTATGACCGTTTTGACCATTTTGTATTTTGTTTTTTATATTCATTTTCCATTATTGTAATGGGTTTCCATTTTCCCAGTGTTAAAACTGGATCTTAATTTATATTAAATAGAGGGGTCCTGAACCTCATCCATTTCAAAAAAATATTTTTTATTTTACTTTGAAATTTATCACCAATTGGGTTTAGTTTGAAAATTTACAATTGGTAAAATTTACTTTTCAAATCAATCTTTTTTTGATTGTTGAATTTCTCCTAAGACAATAAATTTATTGTAATAAATTTTCATTGTATATTAACATAAATATTTTCATTATTGCGTGATGGATATTATTACTTCCAAAAAAATTTAAAAATGTTACATTAAGATTTAACATTTAGATCTATTTGATTAAGTGGGGAATTATTGATACATTTGTTTCATTTATTGAATACGGATATTTGATAAGGCATTTTGTTCATTAGTTTTATCTATTATTTGATATATACGTAATTATTTTTATATGAAATATATGGTTTGGGGACTTTTTAATTTAATCTATACATGTTATGGACTAGTTAATGTATTCCCTTTGATGTATTGGTAGTATCATGAGATGAGTTAGTTTTCCAAGTCATAATTGTCTAACTAGTCTTATGTTGATGGTAATGGAATCATGTACTTGTGAAAAATAACATCGAATAGTTAGGAATCTCCTTTATTAAGAATACTTATTTTATTATTATTATCCATGAGAATATTTTTTGAACATATATATGGATGCATTTCATTTTATGTTTATTGATTAAATGGAATGTGTTTCAGTTTCATGCCATTCCATATTGATTATTCCTTATACTATTCTTTGAATTTCATGTGTTATCTATTATTTAACTTTCAATGTTGATTTATAATCAACAACTCAATATTTATTTCACTTTACATTTCTTTAGTGATCATTTTATCTCACCCTTACTAAGTTTCCCTTCCACAATTTATGAAGATCAATCATTTGGATGAGTTTCATAGATGTTGATATTTTACATATGTTATGCTATATATTCTTTCCCCAATTTATTATGGGTATCATTTGTGTACCCTAGTGTTCCAATACTACTATTTTGTTTTCTAACATTGTATTTGAAGCCTATATCTATGATAATGTAATAAAGTAATGTATAGGCTTCAGAATACTAGGGTCAGGGAATTATAGTGGAACTTCTATATATTTTATCCAATACCATATGAAAATGGGATGCCATTACTATGGAATTTTAATGGGGTTTCCAAAAACACCCTTGGAATGTGACATAGTTTGGGTGATACTAGTTTTAGTGATAATGGTGATGCATTTTATACCAATCTGATAGGATTTTGTGGATAAAATGGTCATGAACTATGTCCCAGAGATAGTTAACATTCATAGAGTCCCATGGAGTATCATCTTTGAAATAGCCAAAAAATTCATGTAACAAATTTGGGAAGGGACAAGAAAGGATATTAGTATGTATGTTCATCTATTCAATAACTATCAATTGCAAATAGGTAAGAAATTAAAGCATACTATATGAACCATCGTATATAAATTGAGATCATCCATCCTTCATTTCAAAAATATTTGGGAGAACCAGTTATCCTTATTAGATTTATCCTATAATAATTGATAATAGCAATAAAATAGATTTCACATGTCATAAAAAGAAATATGTAAGAACATGAAATTCACCATTATGTTGGTTATAGACTTGTGGGGATGTGATGATCCAACCATGTTTCATGTAACAGACTTTAATACATGTTTAGTTGATTAGAATGTGTGTGGAGACTTATCCAAGATTGAAGAGACTGTATATAATTCAGAAAAACTTACTATTCATATTACATGTTGGTTATTGGGGTTTTTTCAGGTGTAACCTTGATTGGGACAACATCATATCTAGAGTAATAGAACATTGTCGTCCATTTTTGTGGGGGTTGTTTGAGATTATTGATAGAAATTACATAGTGGTAAATTGGTTGGATCATATACTATTTTTTTACATACATTGTGTATTCCATGTATCATAGTTTTGAAAATACTATATTGATATATCCCTCATTAAAAACATTGATTATGATGATCTTAATCAAGATACATCATTTGTGGAGCATTTAGTATAAATTGTTAAACAGTGTGTAATGGCTCTCTGTGATATGAATGTTTGTGCCGTATATGTATAGTGAAAAAATTGACATGCCTTGGATTAATAATAGGATATAGAGTATAAAATTTGGTTGTAATGAATGGAGATTATTTATTTTGAGGATCAATTTTCATAAAGATAAAAACTCAAGGATGAAGTATTCTATGATGTTGAGTTTGTAAAAACCTGTCACTTCATGATCTATTAAACCTTTTTAAAAGTTTCATCCAGAATTTTTTATTCTTTAGTAAATTTGACATTGACATGTTTTGAGGAGTAGTATTTTAAATAGGAATATTTTATTTTTATAGGACCTATGTGTTCAAATTGTATATTCACAACTAAGGGATCATAATAGGAAGACTACTAGTTTAAACCTCTTCTTCAATCCATGTGGAAAAATTAAATGCAACTAGGTATCACCAAATGTAATGTAACATAGTAAAAATCAGGAAATATATTCATTAAACTGAATATGTGTTACCTAGGGTTGGAATATAGTGTGTTGAAAAATGAAATCCAATAATGTGTGGTTATGTTTGTTAGGAACTGGGAGTCACTCTATTAGTTATTATTTTTCCTACTCATTTGATCATACTATGTGCGGTAAGTCTCCACATGCAGTGGGAGATACAAATATGATTTAGGTTTTTCCTAACTATTTGAGTCAACAAAGAATTGTAAGGTTATTTAAGTAATGGGTGTCACTTAGTCGGTGCATTCTTTGGCGTTATGTGTAGAAAAATAATGAATCCATTAAAAAAGAAGTGATTGAAAAATTTCTCTTAATGAATCAAATACATAAAACCCTATTTTCTTTTTAAATTATTCTATTTGTTTCTCTCGTGAATGAACAACCATTCCCTCTTCCTCTTCATTTATTTCTTACATCTATTTCCTTTTTGTTTTATGTGTCATTTATTTCATTAATGAGATATTGGTAAATCTACTAGATTTTTTTGTCCCTTTTTATATTTTTCATAATTTCAAGAGATCTTATATAATTATGATTTTTTTTCTCTTCTATGTGGTAACTTCATCCATTATTTATCTTTATTTATATATTAATTACATGGTATGAGTTTTGGGGGTTTTGGATCAGTTTTATAGATTTTTGGGTGAATTTTAATGGGATAATGGTTGTCACATTGTTATGGGAAACAATCTGTATATCCTCAGGAAGCGGATGATCTTATTTGGATATAGATAGTGGTGGGATCACATATATGGAAAACCATGTAACATGGACCCATAAACCACGTGTATTGGTATATTTATGAAAATTATGATTTTTTATGGTTTACTAAACCATGTAGAAACGCCATGTTCCTTCCCAAGAGAGACAATATCCATGCATAGATGGTGCATGGATTTCGTAAGCATTCAACAAAACCATATTTGTGCGAATTATTGATTTGAAAAAATCTATCTTAATGAGAATATTTGTAAAATCATGAGTTGTTGTAAAAAAATATTTAATTTAGAATTTTTTTTGTTTTAATTAAACAATATTTCAATGTTATTAATAAAAATAAATTAATGAGTAGATGAATTATTAATTTATTATTTTGGTAATTAAGTAAATGAAGAAATTATAATCCAAATTTACAAAATAATTCTTGATTAAATGTTACTTTTATAAATGTTGTATTATTTTTGAAATGCTAAATTATTATTAATAAATATATACATATACATATTATAATTTTAAAAAAAATATTTTTTAATAAAATCAATATAATTTTAGTTTTGAGAAGTACTATTTTTAATTGAATGATTATTTGAATTTTAATTTTTTTTAATGATTACAAAAGAGAATATTTATTATATACTAATAATAATATTTGGAAGTAATTTAATTATGTTTTTATTAAAAATAATATTATATTATTATAACATGTTATATTTTTTTGAAACTATTATAAATATTAATATTACAATAAAAACTAATGAAAATAATATTTGTAATTTTAAAATAATGTCGTAATATATATGGTTTAATTATAAAAATCATTATTTTATTATAATCTATGTTCTTTAATCCAATTATGAACTAAACATTTTTAAAAAAACTAAAAGTAATATATTATTATTTTGAATTATAAATAGTGATATAATTTAGAATAAATTATTTTATTATTAGGTTTGTTTAAAATTTTGAATATATTATATTAATATTATAATTACTATAAGCATATGTAATTTTGATGATTAATATTAAAATTGAATTTCATTTTATAAAATAAGACAATAAAACAATGATAAATAATTTAATAAAATGATTCAAATAAATTTAAAAAGTGAGATGAATCAGGATTAAGGGGTCTCTTTATGTTGGAAGTTCGCAAGACTAGGGAATTATTTGAGGGTCACATCCGATATTGATTTTGAGTGAAATGGAGGACTGTCAATCGCTAATTTTCCTTTAGAACCAATGTTCATGCTGTGTGTGGAGTTCTTGACTTATAGATCACATGCAATGTGAGTCACCGATGAACCAAGAGATGGAAAAGATGATCCAAACAATATAAAGATCGAGGTTTTGGGATTCTATTTTATGAGTCCGACTAAGAAATATAGATCCATATCTACAAGATGTGATTTAGTTACTAGTATTGTTATATAAAATGTCACTCAAGATTTTTTTTTCACGATAATTCGTCATATTGATTGTTTTTTATTCTAGAAAATCTATCAATTGACATATATAGAATAGTAGTGGTTATTTTCCAGTGAAATATGTGATATTTTTAATGCATATATCATATTTTTAAATGGTATCTAATCTATTTTTTATCTTTTGGGGTTTTGATGTGGTTTATGCATCCAGATGAAGTAATTGACAGTTTAAATCAAAATCAATTGTCTAGTTATCATCATCATTATTTTAATTTTTTTTCAATTATAATTATATAATTATCAGTTTGTATCATATTGGTATTTATTTGACATTATAGTAGAAAAATATCATTAATTGTACTACATTTAATTTACTAAATCTGGTCTAACATTAACATTCTGAACAGACTATTCAATAGTTATATATGACCTACAATATTTATGGTAAATATTTTTAATGTTTACCAACAGTATTTTCAATATTCCATATATGTAGAGCCTCATTATTATTTTCATGTTGAGGAGTCTTGTGAGTCCTTATTAGTGGAGGGCTGGGAGGTAGAGTGTTCATTGGGAAAGATATAAGAATATATCAAGTGTATTATTTTTTTCGTGTTTTCCACTTCTATGAGATTGAGATTTTGTGAAAGTAAGTGACTGATCTTACATTCAATGGCAAGAGTAAGTAATCTCTTTTATGTTAGATATAAGTGATTATTAATTTCATGAATGGGTTTTTTGTTAATAGAAGGATTTTATGGCATTTTAGGTTCTACGGAAAATATTTATTTTTCACTTGAGAGAAATTATTTTGTTTTCAAATATTTAATAAATAGAAATATTATTTACGTAGGGGATTTTTTTATTTATTTCAAATTAAAATTTCCCTTTTCTAGTTTTTCATATGGATTATTTTTTTGTGAAATTTATTCGAATCTTTTAATGTTTTTATGTGTTTTCAAACATCTTTTTGTGTAAAATTAGGTTATTATTAATTAAACATATTTTATTCTGTATGGGATTTTATTTTAATGAATGAGATTCAATTTATGTAAAAATATTTGATGATAATTTTAAATTTATATTTTCATTATTATAAAATTTTATGGCCATATTTGTTTTTTCTTAAAAAATCCCAAAAAAGTCAAAAAATATTTTATAAATAATTTTATGTTTTTATGTTAAAAAAACATGATTTTAGTTTTAAGATATTGAAAATAATATTATTTTGAGTATTATAGGATAAATAATTTTAATGATCATTTATAGTTAGATTTTTATTTAATATAAACCTGAAAATAAAATTATATCTTTTTAAGATTATTGTTTTAAATAATTAAAACAACCATAAAATGTGTTTAAGTACACATGTGAACATGAATGTCATTCACATTTAGAGGTATTACCATCATTATACTCAATGAATTTCCATGTATTTATATTATATGCATTAGTTTTATTATCTATATATATACGTGAGTTTATTAAATATATGTATATATATATAATTTATTTATGACATTAATAAAAGGAAAAATATTTCATGAAAGTTAAATATTCTTTTATTATCATTCTATATATTAAGAGATTCTTAAAAGTGGATGGATTTTATTTTTTTGAATCAAGATAATGATCTCATAAAAAAGGGAATATAAATATATATATATATATACATATGTATTCGAATATGTTTCCATGATATTCATATTATAAAATATTATGATAAATGTATATAAAAGTAAAGAACGAATAAATGTTTTTTCAAAAAAATTGGCACATTAATGTTGAATGTATGGTAGGAAATTTGGTAGTGAACCCATCCCTCACAATGTAGGTAGAACCAAGATAGCCTTCAATATTTCATGATTCCAATGTGTTTCTTTTAAAATCAGGTTTAATTATTCTAAAAATCATTGGATTATTTTAAAATATAGTTTTTACATAAGTAATTTCAAATGGGGTTAATTATTTTAACGATTTTGTTACTTTAGCTACATTTTAAAAAGTTATTTTTAAATTTAATTTAATATAATTATCAACTTAATTTTTCTGAATCATTCCTCAATATTATGTTTAATGGAAGATTTTCTAAAAAATCTATCAATGATTCTCAAAGCCTCATACTATTCAATTTAATGTTCACCCTTTCTTTTGAAATGTTTTTTGAAAGGTATCTTAAAATATCTAACTCAGTTGTCTTAATTTTAAGAATTATCACATGTGGAAGCATAGAAGGAATATGTTTTACTATTTTCAACACTCATAAATATAAGGTGTTGTATAATTATCCATAACCTATAATAGTAAATTGTCCTCTATTATAATAAGTGTTTTGTAATTGTTAAATTACTTTTATAAAAAAGTTACAAAATAATATTTTTGCAGATGTCCAGTAGCGCAGGCTCCAGTTTTTATAATTGTTCTTAGGGGAATGGTCTAGAAAACTTTAGAGATTATATTATGTGTTTTATGGAAATAAATCGTCATGTTATAATTTTTTTAGATATTTAAGTCCCTATAGAATTTATTTAATTCTAAATATGGGAATTCATAATCTCATTTATCCCAACAATCGAATTTTGAGGACATAATTCATTTAGGGGGGAGGGAGAATGAATTATCCTAAGTTTTAATAAAATAAAAATTATATAATGTAGTTTCTGTTTTTTTAATGTAAAATAAATCAATGTTAGTAATATTATTAAACTACACTGTAAATTAAATATTTAATTATTAATTTGGAAATTAAGTAAATGAGGAAATTATAATAATAATTTACCAAATATGTTTCGATTAAATATTTATTTTCTAAATGTGCTATTATTTTTTAAATATTTAATTATTATTAACAAATGTATATACATACATGATATAATTATATACAATAAAAATATTTTTTTATAACTATATTTTAATTTTAGTTTAGAGAATAATATTTTAAATTGAAACATTAATGGAATTGTAATTTTGATTTCAGGATTAGAACATATAATAATTAGAATTTATTAATAATAATATTTTGTTATAAATTATAGGTGTTTCTATAAAAAATAATATATTAATATTATAACATGTTAAATATTTAGGAAAATAATTTAAATAATTATATTATATTAAAAAAATAAAAAATCAAATTTTGTTGTTTAAAATAATGAAATATTATATAAATTTTAATTATAAAAATCATTATTTTATTATAAATAATTTTAATTATTCAAATTATGAACTAAATAGAATATATTAACAACAGTTATAAAAAAAGATAAAAGTAATATATAATTATTTTTAATTAAGAATTATGATACAATTATTAATAAATTATTTCATTATTAGGTTTGTTTATAATTTGGATTTTATTCTTTTAATATTATAATTATTATAAACATATGGAATTGTGATGATTAGTATTAAAATAGAATTTTATTTTATAAAAAAATAAAATAAAATGATGGTAAATGATTTAAAAAATGAAACAAAATGTAAAAAAATTGGATCATGATAAAGGGGTTCTGGTGGAGCAAGATGTTCACAAGACTAGGGAATTCATCAAGGGTTTTGGCTGATAGAGGATGCGAGTGAAATGGAGGAGTATCGCTCTTTAGTTTATCTTTGGATCTAAATTTGAATCTATGTGCCAAGTCGCGGACCTGTAGATATTGTGCAAGATGAGTAGCCGATGAACTAAGAGATAATGATGATAATCCAATCAAAGGAAAAATCTATTTTTAGGTTTTCCATTTTTGGATTCCGATTATGAAATCTAGATCATTTTCTACAATAGGGCCTGACATTACATATTTTTTAATCAAAAATCTCAAAGTTGATTTTTTTTTTGAAATGAGGATTTATCCTAATACTGGTCTTCTATTTGATTCCATCCATCAATTGACATATGTGGACTTGTAGTTGTTGTTTTCCATTATTATGTGTGATATTTTTAATGCATATGTCAATATTTTAAAAGTTATCTGACTTTTTGAATCTTTTGGTGTGTGGTTGTGGTTTGATGCTTCCTAAAGAATACTCTAACAATTTAAGTCAATATTAGTGGTCATGTTATCTGCATCTTTATTTTGAATTTCTTTTTTTACTGTTATCAAATTGTTATCAAATTTTCTCATATTAGTATTTTCTTGTGCATTTAAATAATGAAAATTTTGATTAATTGGGAAATGTAAAATACCATTAATCCATTGTAATTGGAAAATCCGGAAAAAATTATTCATTGGATGTATATGGCCTACGATATGTATGATAAATATTTTCTAGATTATCAATAGTATTTTGAAACAGAGATATAAGCAGTTCCACATAATTTTTTTCAAGCAGAGGTTGTACTGTTTTTCCTTGTTTTTTGATGGCTGGAAGGTAGAGTTTTCCTTGAGCAAGATAAAAAAATATTTCCATGGTCTTCTTTCTTTGGTTTATTTCAGTTTTGGGATTTTTACATTGTGTGAGAGGAAGTGACTGATCCTTCTATCAATTAAAATAATTAATAATCTCCTGCAAGTAAAATTTAAGTGATTATTTGTTTCCTACTTTATTTTTTTGATCAAAGTTGGGGTTGAAAGCATTTTATGTTCTTCGAATTCAATATAATTTTTTCCATGGAAAAATTATTTAGCCTTAAAATATTTATCAAACTTAATGATTTTTTATGTACATGATTTTTTTATTTCGATCAAATTATTATTTCTATTTTTTATTTTTCAGTATGGTCTATTGTTTCATGATATTTATTCAAAATTAATAATAAATTTTTTTTTTCAATCAATTTTTGTCAAATTATGTTATTTCTAATTTTAAATGTTTTATTTGTTAAGGGATTTTATTTTGATGAATGAAATTCTATTAAGACAATGCTATTTGATGAGAATTTCAAAAGAAGAATTGTCTTGTTTTTAAAATATTGAACCATGTGTGTTTTTTTAAAACAAATCCCCGTGATGTTAAATAAAGATTTTATAATTAAATATTTGTTTTTATGTTCAAATAAAACATTTTTTTGGATTTATGATATTGAAAATATTATTATTTTAAAATTTATAGGATTATTAATTTTAATGATCTATTACATTTAACATTTTATTTGATATTTACCTCATAATAATAGTATATAATTTTATGTTTATAGTTATAAATAATTAAAACTACTAGGTCATGTGTGTATTACATCTAAAAACATGAATTTCATTAACATTAAGATGTACGACCATCTTCTTATTTAATGAAATTTCATCCATTTATATTATACACATCAGTTTTATTATCTGCATATATATATAAATATATATATCTATGTTTTTCTGTGTGTGTGTGTGTGTGTCTTTTCAATATATATATATATATAAATATATATTTATATTTATGAGTCGAATAAATGAAAATAAATTTCATGGTTTTTAAATATTCATTTATTATCATTATATGTATTTAGAGATTCTTAAAAGTGGACAAATTCAATTTTTCCAAATCGAGATATTGATATACTATTATATATATATATATATATATATATATTTTTGTGTGTGTACATATATGAATATTATTCAATGAATTACAATTCAAAAAACCCACTAATAAATGTATTTAAAGGTAAAGAAAGCTTAAAATGTTTTAAAACAAACTGGTTCATGAACATTGTAAATAGGGTAATGAATTGCAGAATGAAACCAATCCTCACTATGTGGGTAGGCCCAAGATATCCTTCAATATGTCATGTTTAGATGAAGTTTTTTTTAAATTCTTTTATAATGTTTTCTATGAATTTCTAGATTATAATGAAAACAATTTTTGTATGTAAGTAATTTCAAATGAGTTGTATTATTTTAATGTGTATGTAATTTTTTTTAAGTATTAAAAATGTATTTTGAAATTTATCTTTGTTTTATTATGAAAACAATTTTTTGAAGATTTTATTTACAAAATTTTCAATGAAAAATTATCATAAAAAACATTTATATGATTTTCAAAACTCCTTATTGGAAAATTGAATGCTCCCCCTTTTGTTAAAAATGATTTTTCCCAGGTATATTAGATGTTATAAATCAGTTGCCTTCATTTTGGATTTAGTGTGCATTGAAGCATAGTTGGAATATGTTTCATTTTTAGTTGAACTTTGATATATGTAAGGTGCTCTCTAATCCTATGGAACCTAGACTAGTAAAAGGTCCTGTATTGAAATAAGTGTTGTGTAATTAGTCAATGAATTTTATAGAAATAGTTGCAAAGAATTTTTTTAAGCATGAGTCTGGAAGAATGGGCTTGGGTTGTTATAATATACCAAATGATTAGACCCATAATTCCCCCACACACTCATCATTCTATTATATATACAACACACGAATCCCTCAGTGACTTTATTCCCTTCGAATTTTGATTTCATTTAATCTCGGTATTTTTGTGATCAAGAATTATGTTATTTTATTTACAAACATCTGTTCTTTGGGTTTATTATATATCAAGCATTATTAAATTAATTAGGGTCATTGATATGGAATTATATTCCCATATATATTGATATACATGAAATCTAGTGTTGAATCAGTTAACTTTTCTAAAATGGTGATGGATATAACACATCAGTGGAGACTACATTAATGAATACTAGATCTAGAATCACTGGAATATCATAAGAGGTATGTTGGTGTATTAACATTTCAATCATTTTGTATGCTTGATGAATATAATTCTAAAACCTTAATGTAATGATTGTAGAAATTTTTTAAGGGGTCATTGGTGTTTTTTCATTATCTAATTGGTGATTCAGTGTGACTCAGGTATTATCACTTGACCAGACATAATGATTATTATCACTTATCATATGATAGGATGTTCCTTTCCCTATTGGGAATTTATATACTCTTGATTATTTGATATTATTATTTCATTTTTGTAGCTTCTTTGACCATACATCATTGTGTTCACATGTGTTTTGTTGGTAATGGGACCCATTCATAATTCATTAGTCAATGTGTATGATTATTTAACTTCATAGTTGATGTATGATATTAATCACATGTACCAGTTTGTTTCTTCTGATTATCATGATTCCTTGTTATGTTATACCTATATTTTCATTACAGAATCATGTGTAATAATCATTACATTATATGTATTTCTACATGTATTTGGAATTGGTGAACCATCAAGACATGGTTATACCTTAAAGGGGGTTGTCCATAGCTTGAGAATATAACAATGATTGGACTAAATACAAGGTAGTATAATGAATATATTACAGCCAAACTCAAGGAATCATCAGAAGGGGTGTGATAGCCTTGTCACCTAACCCAATGTAAGGATAGTTTATGATGGACATAAGTTCTAACATGTGATCCAGATGAGACTTGAAGGTCTTGAGGCCTAACCTCAAATGGAGGTGGTATATGATATCTTTCTACACCAATATGACTCTATGACTTATAATTATTGTGATTCTTTTTCATGAACCTTTTGTATAGCTCTAAATCACTACTCACATGTTTTTTCAATTATTATTCTATAATGTTGATCCAGGTGTGGTTAGGGATCTTTGAATCTTAGTTAGCACATGATTTCATGTTATATAATTGTTAATAATTTCTTATAAATATACATTTATCATCTAATTAACATATTATAACTATGAACTCATGTTAACGATGTAGTATTAGTGTCCTATGGGGTTTGATTAATCACACCATGTATGGGATTTTCAATGAATGTGCAAACATCATGATTAAGGATATACCAAGGTTATGATACCCATATTATATAGATTATCTATGGGGTATGTATCGAGTTTTAGTACTATGAAGGATTCTAGATGATTTTGTGGTGCTTCTATACTTTTCTCCATACACTTTTAATGTGTTGGCTTGGATTTCCATTTCGGGAGCCTGGCCGAGTTATCTTTTTTACATGGGATGCATTTGTTACAAAATTATTTTTATCTTCTATGGTGATATTATTAGTTGTTATATATTTTTTAGGTTTATAGTGCATGGTTTTGATTTTTATATTTATAGTCTCTCCATTAAATTTTTTGTCTCTTAGAACTACATGGTGACCTCTTGTGTATATAAAGGCATGTATGAAGAATTATAGGAGCTCCCCTACGGTGCGGTTAAAGATATTTATATTTAGGAAATTACAAAATGGTATCTTATATTGAGTTTCCTTTATTTTTTTCTATTCTAGGATATGGTAAAATGGAGATAGGGTGTGAAGAACTCAAGTATGGGAGTTTTAATTTTCCTCTCTGTCTCACGTGTAACAGACTGTTGAGTAACTTATGATGAAAATATTACTAATTTTTATTTGGATTTGTGTTGATTAATTCAACATGAGTAGGAATATAAGATAATATTTCAAATATATACATGTTCTATGTCGTTTAATAGTTAATTAACTTAATACATTTAATGTTTCATTTTTATGTTACATATTAATATTCTATAATATTTTAATATATCAATGATGAAATAACATAGTAGAAATTATGAATTTAGTTATATTATATATATAATTGTGATAGGAATGTACGTTTAGGGGAATGGGATTTACCCATGGGTAAAACAATGGGGGTTATACCTTATCTGTAGGTACCCCAAAGTATATGTATTCTGATATGAATTCATTATATGTTTTATAAGCTTTACTAAATAATGTTTTTATTTGATTTTATAATAATTATAGAAAATATATCCCCTATGAAACATGTCTAGTCAAGATAATGAATCATTCCAGAAATACCAAAATAGGGTATACATGCCAAATAAACCACACAATATACATGATGAAGTACTTATGATTTCTCCCACACTCTCTCTAGTGGTTTAGGAAAAGGGACAACTGAATCCTAATGTCCTCTAGATGATACCGAAAAATAGTGGAGTATAGAGGAAACTGGTTTTTTCTGTTCATTCCATCAATATCTAACAGACACTATCCTTACAGTGAATTAGATGACAATAATATTTCAAGGAATGAATATAAATGATTGGTGGAATATTTGACTTTATTAGAACACCATAGGACTAATGGGTCATGATATCATTTTTCTTCTCTATGGATTCTCTAGGATATGGTGGGGTGTCAACCGAAAGGAAGGTATATGAGAGTGTATTTCTAGGTTTGGCCTTCATTAACCTCTTCCTCACTTAATACTTTCATGAAATGATAATTGTATATCATGACCATTAATATATCATGCTTCATCAGGGATCCAAGAAAATGTTTTCATACTTTTCTTGTATAACAAATCTTATTATTTTAACCTATATTCATTAGAAATGACTCACATAAGCCTATGAATTTTGATATATTTCTTCTATATTATATAAGAACTCATGTTATAAACATTATCATAAAATAATACATAGAGTTTCAGTCCAAGGTCATGACTATTGAGAAGATCCTAGAGGGGGTTCGAGAAGATGAACTAATTCCATCCTTCATCATTTATCAAGGTGGATATCCTACTACTACATTGAGTGTCACATCTTTTTTATAGAAGTGTATAATAAATGACATGAAATAGAGTGGTGGATTGTAGTTTAATTATAGCTTCCCTAATTATTCTCACTCTATAGGAGTTCAATAATGATTAAAATGAGTGGAGGTTGAAATTTTCCATTGGTTTGTCCATGCACAAGAAATAAATTATTTGTAATGTGATAATATGGGGAATTTTTAGTAGTAATACTCATGATTATTGTGTTTATGATTCTAAAGGGGTGGATTATAGGAGTGAAACTGATGTAGGAAACTGCAATAGGCCTATGGTAGTATGTTTATTCCCCTCAGATAACATTGACTCATGTGAGTCATACACCTCATATATAGGGTCATGCAACAATGGAATGATGAGTATATACAATGTACTAGGATTTGATGACATTTGGTGATATACCATAAACCATTCATGGTAAGTTCATGATCACCACAACACTTTCTACCACGCATTTAGATACTGGTTAATTGTATTATTATATAACAACTCAATTAATTTCTTGTCTTGACTTACCGATCATGTTATCAGATAATTTAATTTCACTCAACACACCCTCTGGGAAGAATATTGGCCATATCAATTGATTATTTGAGTCTCATGTAGATTATTATAGCTACTAACATATATGAGATTTAATAATCCTTGACATTACCACATTTGACGTGATCCTTGGAATGGAATGCATAACAAAATTTTTTGATCATATCAGCTGTTATCGGATGAAAGATTCATTTATTTAACATAAAAAGGACATGTTTGTGATGGCTAGTGAGTGGGTCATGGAAGCAAGTAGAGTGAACTATATTTTTTCCATATTTGATCAATCACAACTCATTTTATTGGTTCATATCACATACATGATCATGTTATATGGTCACCTTTCTTTCATCTAATTAATGAACAATTCGAGGATGTATTTATTGATGACCTGTGATATATCCTATATCACTGAGAATTATAGATAGAGATATAACAAATTCATAGATCATTACCTAGTTTTATTTCTCTTTATCGTATGGCTCTGGTCATGTAGAGATATATTGTGATTCATCTTGATGGAAAAGAGGCCGAATTATCCATTATGCCAAGCATGTCTACATGGGGTGCTATGGGGTTGTTTTTTAATAATTTTGATTTTACTCTATGGTTTGTTATTGAATATAGAATGTTGGATTATTTGAACGTGATGACAATGTATCATTTTCCCCAAATTCATGATAACATTTACTAGTTATAAGAAGCTCAGTTGTTCACTGTGATTGATATCTATACAGACTATCATCAGTTATGGGTCAGAGAGGAGGATATATCTAAGATACTGATTTGGTGAAGACATGTATATTATGATAACATAACCATTCCTTTATTTATAATAATTACCTATAAGTGTTTAAGGATTATGTGGAATAGGGGTTCCATCCATATCATGAAACATTCATAATGATATTTTTTTCATATACATATATATTCACAAACTACTATGGAATATAACACTAATATTGAGTCTCTTGTAAGTACAAAAAATGTGAATTGGATTTATTCCAAGTTTTTTATTTCTATTTTTTGTATTTTAGTGGTGTTGTTTCTAAACCATGTCTTCTCTAAAAATGGAATTTATGTGGACCAGGAGAATATGTAATTGGTGATGTCTTTGGAATATAATTTATTTATTTTTTTCAGTAGTATCCTCATCTTGTATATATATGTATCATTGAAGAATTATTCTAACTAGAATCATTAATAGTAGGTCTTACCTGGAAGGGGTGAAATTTGGATGGGTTGATTTATGGGAAGAGGATTTTCTTGAGTTAGAATGAAGATTAAAAATAATTCCTATATTGGTTCTTCTAGATACATGGATTTGATATATAGTTTATTATTATTAATAACATGTTGGGTTTGATTTTTTTATTATGTAGAAGGATTAGGTATTTTCATATGGTTTACATCAGTTGTGACCCCATCAGTATAACTACCTATCACATGACTTAGAGTTGTTAGTTGTTGTCCAAAACCTGATGTTTTGGAAGTATTATCTATTTAGTGAGGGGTTTTCTGCATAAACGTACTGTAAGGGTCTTTATTATATATTTTATTAAGGATATGTGAACATGAGGCTGGGCAGTTGGATGGATTATCATATAATGTTTTCTATGATATAGTGTATTTTCTAGGATTGGGGTATGTAGCTTCATATTATCTTACCATGAAAAAATTATAGATGCTGGATCATGGTCAGTTACTATAGATGAAGAAATAGTTTTATTGTGAGTATGATTTTGTAATTGATTTTCTATGAATTTAAGAATCATGGGGTTATGAAATGTGTTTCTTGGGATGTAAAATTTAATTAGTGGGTCCTTTACAGACTAGACATGAACCAAATATCAATATATATGATGATATAAGAACAATTTGTTTGTATTTACCTAGCCCCAATATGGTTAGTAGTTTTTGAAGACATTATTTGAATCCATGGGTGGTTTGTAGTTGCAACATCCATGAGGGAGGATCTAATAAATGACCATCAAGATTATAAATGGTGAGTTACTATAGGGTTAATGAATATTTACCATGTCATATAGTAGTAGTATGGATGATCTGGTTTGATTGGTGGATTGTTGGTTTTCATTCATGATACCTTACCTTCCATTACGTAACAACCCTGAATAGAGATCCTAGTGGTTATATTCAGTCACATATAGTGCCTATGTCGAAGTTGAATGACATGATGATCACCTTCATTATAGGATAACCCAAAACCACAAGGATTCGTGATATAGTTTTTGTTACAATGGATTAACAACCAATGTTTTCCCACTTATTTCCAATCCATGAAAAAAATTATGTAGATGGGTTATGGATGTTGTATATACAGGATATTGATTGATTACATGGATTTCCCTCGAGAAATGTATATCAATGATATATTCATTTCATTCCATTGTTTTGATAGGACATACAAAATACTTTAGGTACATAGTTAGAATTAAAAACAATATATCATCTAAATACTCATAGTCAATAAATGTTGATGATCTAGATATTATAGGATATTATATGAACATAAATTTTGAATATTATTATAAAATGGAATGGTGATGGATCCATGAATCAATTCACGTAAAAAAATATCTTCTATCAATCTATTTATAATGAACCTTTTGAATATCATTACGACCGACTATTTCAATCACCGTTATGCTTTCATGAGGTGTGTGAAGCCACTATTATGGGGGCCTAAAATGATATAAGAGACCTATGAGATACTATTGTTGATCACGTAGCAGTTAAAATCTTATGAGATTATGGGATGATCACATGTTTACCATGGGAATAGACATATAGACTACAATGTTAGTCACATTTTGTTATTTTGGTGACCCCTCAATTATGAAATTGATTGTTAAAAAAAGAAAATATAGTATATAATTTTGTAGGAATGTTCATGATTTTTGAGTGTATAATAAATTTGGCATACCACGCGGACCTTTCGCCTTACAATAAAGGTATGTGTTATGTATTTAAAATTTATCTCCTCTTTATGTACATAACAAATCATGCACATTTTATTTACATCAAGGATGTTATGTTGGATCCAATTTCATCATATATATATATGAATTCCATGGTTCACATAATAGGTAAGAGTTAGATGATATTATAGGGGAACACAATGAAACATTCCTTGATCTAATGGCAACTTGGATGGGTATAATAGGAATATTAATAGTGGGGGTAAGATATTATGGCTCAGAGACCCATTTTGTTGGTAAAAAATCCTAGATAAAATAGTTTTGGATAAGAAGTATTTCAAGGGGAGTCTGTAACAAAATTAGAATTATTTGAGTGAATTATTAGATAATTGATACCAGTAATCATCTCTTTTGATAGAATATTAATGGATTAGTTTGAGTTTTAGGAATTTTTTATAGTTTTGGAGATTTCTTAATGTCATTGTTGGGGTTCGGGGATGGATGATCATTAGAAGACACAATTCGATTAACCAAAGGAATCTATAAAACTTTTTTGGAGAACGAATGTTGTCAAAACACATATAGATAAAAATAAATGACATACCAAAAAAACTATTCATATTGGAAAATATGAGAAAATAATAATTGGTACATGGTTTGGTATGTATTTTGGTAATACCATACAGGTTCCTAGGTGTGGCAGTAGCCATTCATGGTTAGTGCATGGTTTGGAATTAAATGTGACAATAACATGTCCACCTGAATTAATATCTAAAAATGATTCTTAATGTAAATTAAACAAAATATATTACTCTTTATTTGTCCTTAATTAATTCCTATAAAATCTAAAGATTCCACATTCCATGATCAATGAATTAATTTCCTTAAGGTTGTGATTTTGGTGGATCTATGTTTATGAGTGATTTGTAATAATGGTTTTTGATCCACGAACCATTGTTCTTTTTTATTTCTCAATGATATACCTAACATCCCATGATATGAATTAATGATCAAATTCTCCACATAGATATTTATTGATACCCATTCCATATAATAAAGGATTTTTTGGTCATTTCTTGAATTGTGAAAAATCTAGTGCAGCAATGGAACCTCCATTGATAACTCCAATATCTAGTATCATGGGAAGATCAAGAGAGGTATATTGATAATGAATAATTTTTATTCTCTTATAAACATATTGAATATATTTCTAAACTATTTTTTATTATACTACAATTAGTTCTAGGGGTCCCTGGTGTGGGGGATCGGTCTGACGGGTGCATGGGTGTGACTTGGGTATCATTATTAGATGGGTCTGAAATATTGTAATTGTCAAGGTTAATGTTTAGATTTTTTTACCATCATATGAATTTGAATGCTCTTTTTTTCTATAATGATAAATCTATTGGCATATATTTATTGAAGAATTTATATAATGTTCACTTGTGTGTCCATGTTCATCTCGTGATACCCATGCATGATTCTTGATTTAATGATTATACTTATATAGATTATTAGACCTTGCATGATGATGAAAACATGTACATGTATTTTTGTAATGATTATCATGATGACATGGAATGTTCTTCCTATATATTTTTTTATCATATCATATATGATTATGATAACCTTTGAGGTATTTCTATTAGTATTCAAGATAGGTACACCCAAATGATATGTTTTTCCAATAGTTGTAGTGCATGAAAGGGATGGGTTGATGATGATAATTAACCTGAAAAAATTGTACGAGAATGATGAAAATAAGGAAAAAATTAGAAATAGGGATTAGAAGTATGAAATACTTGTGGCATTACCCAATTCAAATAGAGGGTAGGATGGCCTTGAGTTCTGACCAATGGATAATATGAGGTTTAATAGTATTGAGTCTTAGCCCGTGATGGAGGTGGGGTATGGAATCATTGTGGACTAATAAGAATCAATTACTTATTACTACCAAGAGAAAATTATTCAATCCTTTTGTCTAGCTCATGATCACTCATGATGTCATTTATGACTAACCCACTAGAATGTAGTCGGATATGATATGTTCGAGGCACGTTTTGTCTTTGTTATAACAAGAGTACATAACATATGGTTTTAATTTTTTTTATGAATTTACATTTTCTATAGAATACACCTATTATACTTGTGTAATAGTTTTAAGGGAACAATGTTGGCATCCTACTAGGTTTAATTACACGAACCTTACATTGGAATATCGATACACATGCATACATCATGATTACTGATCAATATAAGGGAAATTGGATCAGGAAATATAGTTGTTTTATGAACCACAGAGCTAATAAGAGTTCCAGTATATACTCAAAATGATTTGACCGTGTTTCGTTATTTATCATCTTACACATATTTTTTGTAGGTTTATCATTTTTTATTGGGATCATGGTCCATTTATATGAATGAAATGGGTAAAAATTATTACAACATTAATTTTACATTGTCTTCGTCTATATGGTTATAAGATTATATAAATTATTTATGTTTATGGTGTATGTTTTTTATTAACTATGGTATACTATCACCATTTCACCCTTTGACCTCTATTGATAGCCAATGTCCTATTACATATGGGTATAAACACTTAGGTTCTTGTATAATCTCCACTCAGGTGTTTTCTCTGAACACCATGGTTAGGGAATTAAATATCACACCATTATACCCTCGTTGAAGGGTTTTTGTATTATTTTCAAATTCCTGTCATTTAATCCCATATCAGCATTCATTAAACAAAGGGTGGATTTCAATGTGCATTAGATAGGTTTTTTATACTCTATACCTTTAAGTTAACATCATTTTATTATGTGTTTAGGGTGAATTTATGCATAAATACTATATGATTGTGAAAAAGAACTAATAAATGGTTTTTATGTGGCTTTATATCATGTAATTGTACCAATCTATACACTATGAACAAACCTCTTCTATGTGGATCAGAACATGGGTCACCCAAGGGGGGTGTCTGGATTAGGATTTTAGTTGGGTAATGGGAGTGGTGGACCTCATGGTTCTTGGGAATGCATTTTTCTACCATTATGGAAATGGTTTGGAATATTTATGAATTTATAGCTATGATTATATATTTTTAATGAAAGTCCTATTGAAAATAAATTTAATGAATTTTTAATTAAATTTTATATGTAATTGTTTTTGAATCATGGTGTGGAATTTAGTGGGGTTGGGTATTGATGGATTTGTATTGATAACATTAGCTTGGTATTAATTGAGAAAAATCCCCATGGATTTGTGATGGATCTAGTTTAAAATACAATGGGGAAACCCCACTTGGATTTATGATGATTATTGTTCAGAATGATATGTAGTTATTATAATTGGATTTATGATGATTTAGGTATGGAATTATATTTGGAAATCTTCCAATTATTAATTAAGATTACATGTGGGGAATGTCATTGATACACATCATGGTTTAATTTTATCCTTCTTGGGTTACTTAGGACAAAAACATCTATTTTAGTACCATGTAGGAGTGGTTAATTCATTGTGTCACCATAGAACCAAGACTAAACATGATTTATTTATTTCACTATCGATTATTAATTATGCACATCCACATTCACTTATAACTCCAACTTGATATTATTACAGACACTATTTGTAGTAACCTATGATTTTTACTCACATTGTATTCATACATTCATTTGTTTCCAAATAAAAATTCATAGCTACATGTAAGTATAACATAAAATCCATATGATTAATTAATTGGTGGAATGATTGAATGGATCACTATAATTTTGGATTGAGATAAGACTAAATACAATTTAGGTTGGAGAATCCTAATTTTTTATATAGTTATTTACATGATATTTTTTGATGTATGCATTCTTAACATATAATGATTTTATTATCATATAAAATGGGTCTTTGATTATATATTTATACTATCAAGATATATATTTAATACATTATCTGTATGGATAAGATTATTATTTTTATTTTTACGGTTATATAACTCTTCTATAAGGGTATGGCCTTCACACAACGCCACTATAGACATTCAATCCTTATCATTTTCGTTTACTGGACATGGAGGTTCACATAATGTCTAGTGAACCCATTATATTAGTTAATTTTATGGTAGAACATGGATTAAGATGTTTGATTATAAAATTCACAAGTACTATAATTTGAACAAAACTTCTATATTCTTATAATTTTATCATGAAAATAATAAAAAAATATTTTTAAACATATAAATAAAATCCATTAAATTGATCCATAATTGATGTTTAACTTTATAATAACATGGGAAATATTTTATAAGATCACATAGATGATAAATTAATGGAGGATAAATTATTCTGTGTGAAGGAAAATACATTAAAACTGAAATAGATGACATTTTATATGAAAAAAACCACATTACATTTAAATACTAATTTATTTAAAAAGATTTATTTAAAAAAAATGGGTATAAACATTAATGTAGATAATTAATAGAAATTCGAATAAATTAATTTTAAATAAAACTAAATAAAATGGTAGGAAAATTTAATCATGTTGGGAATTTACAAAAAATATTTCTTTCACACCATTGAAAAAAAAGTAAACAAGAATATGAAAATGACTCATATAGATAATATTAAAAATAAATTCCATTCAAAAAATATAATCAATGTAAAAAATTAATAATAAATTACCTTAAGAAATCATTGATGTATTTAGGAGGGTATTTATTAATATAAAATAAAGAATACTACCATTGATGAGAATGATTCATCAACAAAAAGAATAGAAATAATAGAGAATAATTATGAACCAAAGTGATGTGAAATTGTTGTAAGACCTAAAAACCCTATAAATAACCAATTGAATAAAATATTTATTGGTTTTTATAGATAAGGAATACATAGTTTCCTTAAATATGAATTTTCAAATAAAACATGTTAATTTGAAATTGACCTAAACAGGATGGGGGAAGATAACCTTTTATTTACGAAATGTAAATGATAGACAAGGGGAAATGGAATGGTTAAAACTTAGCATAAGTACCCTCAACCAAATCCAAAATCCAATATAAAAGCTATTAGAAAGATTGAACATCATAATCCGCAATATATGAATCACTATAGTGAACCTAGAAGAATAATAACTTATGGAAATGAACATGTTCGATTTCTCTAGAGTCCTTGAGACCAGGTGTGGTCCTTATGCTCATTGTGGTTCTCTGATCAGATCATTCTCTATGAAACCTCACTTTTCTCCATAGGATCTGATGATGTTCCATCTCTATTCTTCCCCCTTGAGACAACTTGTCTCTTTATGTAGATTTACTCAGTGGAAGCATTATATCCTTCTTGAGGTCTAAGATGTCTCCCCCCATTATTGATCTATAATATTCCATCCACCTATTAAATTACTCAGTTGATATCAAAATTACTATGATCCTACACCAAATCTACTTCTTCTTATTAGGGATCAATATTTTAAAAAAAAAATTCATTTTAACAACAGGTTGATCTACGAAAGTTTTTTTATGAGAAGAACATGTTGGGGAGCTATAGCTATATCGAAGGCCCACTTATACACATCTTTTTAGCCTAACCAAATGTATAGATTCTATTTAAATCTATGACCATTTGAATCCATTGTCTTACACTACTTGAAGGGAAAAATACCCTAATCGATGCTACAATCATCCTCAAAAAACAACCACACACTTTGCATTAACTTGTGTCATGTCACCATATAAGGATCTATTTGCATAGGTAGAAACTTGTTCTTTATCCGCAAAAACATTTTTGGAGAAAAAATAATTCTTCAAAGAGTCATATTTTAACTATAGGAAAGAAGGGCCAAAATATACATCATCTCTCTTACTAGACACCCATACATCCCTCTTAGAAGCATTATATGTTTTAGAAAGGTCCTCTTTTTTGGAATCATAGGACATGAATTCCAATTTCCATTCCCCATTCCACTCATTACGATATTATAATGAGAGTATACATGTCCACATAATGAGATGATTTAGAAAAATAGAGACATATTATGGGTACTCTTTGTATGACCATATGCCTTACAAATATTACATAAAAATGAATATTCTCATATTCCATGGGAGAATTGAATTCACTAGTCAGAGTGGATAATACCAAATTACTATTATTGTTTGAATTCTTATCAACCTAAATTAGCTGACTTGAATAGTAGCCATGTATTACTAGTTCAGTTTTATAATCTATTTTTATAGGAAATCAAATTATAGATGTAATGGAAAAAATGATCAAAGGAGGACAAAATATCCTTATTAGACCAATAAATTTGACACAAAATTGCACAAAATTGCTCCTTACCTGGAAGGGGATAAAACATGGACTCTATACAGTAATGTAGAGAGAACATAGATTTATGAAATCCAAAACTAAGACACATTTCGTCTTATTTCGTTCTGTGTTTGGAAATAATATTTGATAGAGGCCATGCCCTACTAGAATACACATCCAGTTTGAGATACCCATATTCACAGGTACATTACTAACCATATCCTCTAGCTTCCATTTCTATTGATTCATTGCAAGGAAAATCCATCGAATAATTATCTAAAAACATAATTATTGTCTCTCTATGACTATATAGGGCCTCAAATTATTGTGAGTATTATTTCCATTTTTGAAAATCCAAAATGAATCGGCACTATGAAGTGATGATAAATAAATTGAATTAGTTCATAATAATTACCTTTGTACCTATACTAAGAGGCCACCACTCAAGTTGAAACTTGTGGTAGATCATCATTCTTCAATTGAAGAGGAAAACATATTATTTTAATTCTATCCTAGAGAAATCCAAGACCCATGTATCATTCCCATCTTATTGTTTCATTCAAAATAATTGTTAGGACAAAAAGTTGGGGGCTAGGTTCTCTCTATATATTTTTTCAAATCCCAAGAAATGGGTTATCTACATTATATAAATTAATTCCTAGAAGTCATAATCTCCATTATGGATTGTCTTAGGAGACATAATTCATCTCACTCTCTCGTAAGTAGTATATTTCTAATTGATATTAGAAAATAAATTCATAAATAACACAACATGTGAATAAAAAATATACCAAGGAAGATAATTTGTAAAGGAATATTATTTTTAAAAAAATTTAAATAAAACATATATATTTATAGGTTTTATTGAACAAAATATAAAAATATCTTAGTAAATTATGCCATAAATCACTTGAATTAAAAAGAATTCTTCTATTTAAATTGTTATAATGGTTTCTATTTGATATTATATTTTTATATTATCTCAGGGATTCATTTCATCATGACTGGGAGAAATCATTCAAGGACGTATCATGTAAATCATTTGAATGAATTAATAAAATTATGTATAACCTATATCTCATGGGGGACACACAGAATTATTCTCTTCGAAAATAGAAATTAATATCCATTATGGACTAACTCAATAGATCTAATCCCTCCTTATATATATTTTTCAAAACATATATATTGAAAAAATAGATGATTCAAGTGTCTCAATGGTTAATAATTGTAAACCTGAATAAAAAAGTGTTAACATGTTCAACTTCTCCATCCTTGGGTGCATCAGTTATTTAACAGGTGATACGTCTTGTAGTAACATGGATCATAAATTTAGAATTGCACATTTCTAAGGAAAACATAACTATAAATTTATATTTTTAGGAAGATTATTCTTCTACATTAATCTGAAAATTAATGTATATTATAATTTAGCATGTAAAATTTCAAACATACACCTAAAACAATATGTTCTAGAAATATATTAATGGTATATCACATTTAATGATGTCAAGAAATGAGATCAATAGGATATATTTGGGTCATGATCCATTGTTTTAGTTGGGAATTTTGGCATCTAAAAAATTCCATTTATGTTATATCATTCATAGGTATTCCCTTGAAACTGGAACAACATACCATAAATCGGGAACTATATGTTTATACAAGGATTCTTGTTGATTCAAATTTTGTGTCAAACATATCGGATAAAATCATATTTATTTAAAATGATCCAAAAACTAA
Organism: Viscum album; assembly: GCA_963277665.1. Lineage (NCBI taxonomy): Eukaryota > Viridiplantae > Streptophyta > Magnoliopsida > Santalales > Viscaceae > Viscum > Viscum album. The sequence goes on from OY728138.1 coordinate 160,100,525, forward strand.
ATTCATAATAGAGTATGAGTATATTCTTCCTTTTATAATGTTTTTATAATTATAGGACAATAAAATTTTTAAATGATTTATTTCCTCAAAATAGGTGAAAACAACTCTTTATGATAATTCAGTTTAAGATGTTAATTTGACTAAAAAAATTCAAATTCATTTCATCTGAGTAAAATGATCCCGTGAGGAAAAATGTCTCATAATAATGGGTAAAATTAAAAAACTTCACCCTCCATGATTTAAATTCCAAAACTAGAATATCTGAGGAAGTTCTTGTTCATGTAGAGTAAGATGATAAAAATCTCTATATTCCACCATCAAAATAACAGTGGCATTATTACTATGATAAATGTTGTAGGTAATAGTGAGTCAGATATTAGTAATGATACTAGAATTTCCATTGAAATTTATCAAGAGAAAAATAATCATGTGGACTCTCTTCAGAATAAAATGGGTATTGAAATATATGTTCATAAATGGATTTTATATATTTTTAAAATGAAAATACTAGAGTTCCTATTACTCTTCATGAATACAATGTGACATGTGGAAAACCAATAATATAGAATCTTTAGAATTGTATGAAAAAAAATGAGAAAGTCTCAAATTAATCCTAAAAAACACACTAGGATGGATTACCAGTATACTACAATGATGGATAACATAAATGAATATAGAGAAATAGAGTATGATGGATGATTTAAGGATATGTATTTTCGTATAGATGAATAAAGAAATACTATTGACAATTCATCAACATTAAAAGAAGATTATAATATGAATTTTTATTCAAATATTCCCACAAAATATACTGAACTCTTTTGAATAAAACCATATGGATATCATAAATATATTATAAACCCCATGGTTCAACTAAATTTTATTGATTTTATAAGGATAATTACTTTCCTATGGATGAAAAATGATCTTCTATTGACAATTATATATACTTAATAAACCAGGGAATTATGGTAATGATTCTACCTTAAAGGATATGAAAAGAGTAACTGATGACATCATGGATCTAAATGTGAAGAGGATAGTTAAATTGGAAAATAAAATTGGAATAATAACTCAGGAGGCATGAACCATAGGGATCCTACTCCAAAAAGAAACATAAATTCGGATAATATTTTTTTACAAGTTGGTGTTTCTCCAACATTAAAACCCCCTGTTCTCAATAGATTTTTATTCAAAATGATAATCCAAGACTACTATGGTTATATAATCTCAAATTAATCTTATCGTAATGGATTTTCACTCTTGATAATATTTTTTATGACTTAATTGTAAAAACCAGTCTTAAATAGAGAGTAAAATTATTTGTGTATTAGCTCATTTACATCATGAAGGGGTTTCTCCTATAAATTACACTAAACTAATGGCCATTCTTAGTTTTAATTGAAATGTAATGAAATATTTTTCATCCATTATATAGGAGTATAATTGATATAAATATCATATATATTTCTGGTCAGGAATTTAATCATTTAGTGGATCAATCAATGGATCATTAACCAGTATTTTGAACTTTAATGTTATTCTCAATCTAGATGAGAATATGGGTTTAACTAATGTTGCTTCCTTAAACTAATAATTCAAGGAACTTATTAAATATAGAAATATATATATGAAGAGAATTTGCTTGGATCCAAATATTCATATACTGAAAAAATCATAATAAAATGGTGGCCATCTAATTATATATGGAATTTTTAAATGAAGCATACTTTTATTTCTAGGACATAATGTAATGACCCAAACATTCATTAATGGAAATTCATCATAATATAATTAAATATTTTATTATAGTTATATAAAATGTGAACATCATTGGATTAATGTTTCTAGATTTTAAAATACCATTATTAATTGTGAACATTGCTAATATAGATGTTGAACAGTGATCACATGATTAGTATAAATAAATTTTTTATAAAAATACAATTTACTCAGACAAAGGAAGTGATGGCCTCATCCTGTAGACTTGCCTCTTATGAAGCCCATTTTCTATAGCTCAAATAGGAGGTGGCATCATTGGGATTCTCTCTTGACCAAGCCCATGTTGAGCTTAAACACGGTAAGCTTGAGTGGAACTGACTATGGGAGAAGTGGAAGTTAAGAGAGATTACCACCCATGAAATGTTATCTGAGCCACCCAAAGTGTCTGTCACCATCACACACCTTACCCTTTGGCCATATGTGGGTGTTATAAGAGGTTATGTAACAAGACCCTATAACTATTAATATGAACATTATTCTAGTATAGAGAATATACATTCTTTTTATTGTTACTATGTAAATAGTTTTAAAGCACAAATAAGATTTTCACTTAATATTGGACTATGAAAACTATTTTGATGAATTCATGTATTTTTTAATAAATAATATTTTATTAAATTAATATATTATTATTACTAAATAAATTTTTTAAAATACTAATAATTTTATAATTATATGAATGCAATTGTAATTTTTATTAATGTTTGAAAGTTGTTTTTTTCAAAACCCATGAACTATCGATAAATTTCAGTTTTTATTCTAAAAGTAAAAAATCACATATTCAGAAAATTATTTATATAAAAATGATATTATTTTTGGAATCAGGGCGTCGAAATTATCCAATGGTTAATTTTTCTTAATTTTCTTAGACAGTCGAATTTTTGGATAAAAATTAAATACCGTTTAAATATATAATGTGTTTTATGCCATCATAATGACCCAATGGTTATGTAATAAAATACAATAAACATAATGTTCGTCCAATATATATTTTTCCATTTAAATAATGTGATTTTGGGTTTTTTTTTATTTATATTAAAAAGCATTAGTGGAGGCTCAAAGACATATAAAACATTTTGTCATTTTAAATTGTTTTCCTTGAGAGTGTGACTCACCTCCACATAAGCAACCCAATTATTATAAATTTTTACCCTATTGGACTCATAAAATATTGTTTTCCACTCCCCTTTGGCAAAAAAACATTTTCAAAAACCATGGTCTTGTTTGTGATTTTGATTAATTTAATTTGTGGTGTGCCAAACAAAAATAATGACGAATTCCCATTCCTTTCCTATATTGATTCACCCAAGATGTCTCTTCCTCTTCACTAAAAGCCATTGTAGTTCTTCCAATATCTTCCATCATTTCTCTATAATCCTTCCAATTTTCCCCATGCTCCATTGAATCCACTCTCAAGCCTCTCCCAGGCTTTTGAGATCGCACTTCCCAGTAAGAGATTCCATCCTTTCTCATTTTTGTCTAATTTTCATTAAGTTGTTATGCACTTTTGTTTTCAATTAATAAAGATGGGGATTGATTTCTCACCTCCCCTATACTGAACTCTTTATGTTTGGATGATATGATACCCCTTTATCTTTCATTATTTCTTCCCATTTACACCTATTACTATGCCGAACTTTTTTGAGGGATTTCTCTCTCCACATTTACATCCAAGTAATTTGTTTTATTATAAATCTAAATTCCATTACATTTATTGGGACATGTATCTATATGACCCTATTATTTTAAATTTAATTTCACTATGATTATACAATCATTTATCTCCCATCAACCATTTACACAAATCATTATGTCACACCATTATGCTGCCGAAATTGCACCGCGTTTTTCCAAGCCATGATCTTTGTGTATTAAATACCATACCAATGTCTCTATCAAGGGTATTCACCTTTATGAACATATACATAATGAATGGTAATTTCATGTATTTATTACACATTACATAATCTTATAATAAATTATAATGTTTATTTATTCTATGTTATCTGATCCATGTGGCACACTTATGCATGAAATGAAATGTTTAAGAAGAGTGCACCCTAGTAACGGTCCATTGAATTGGATAAAGTATACTATCATGATACTTCATGGAAAATGACTTTTGACACATGGAAATTAAAGTGCAATGAGGGTTTACTCATACTTTATGTACAATGAGGATTTATTTATGCTCCTTATGAAATGAGACTTGGCTCATTCTAATTCCTTGTTAAGTGTTGTTTCCACATCTCCATGATATGATTATCATGCATTATCCTAACTGTATATTCATTTTCCTCTTGTGCTCCATTGATATGCCTATTGACTAACATGTACTGTATTACTTATATTATTCCCTGTTTATTTCTTTAATGGGCTTTATAGCTCACCCTTTTCTTATGCATGTCCTCAGGTTATCCCATGCAATGCTAAGTACGAGGGAATTTTGTGGTCATGTAAAGGATGTATTGAACAAGAAGTTGCGTATCATGTTTTAATTTGTTATTTAATGTCAATAATCATCAAAGAATCTATAGCCCTAGATCTTCCATATTTTATCAAGTGAAGAGGTTATGTAACATATCATGTTTAAGTGTGTAATAAAGAGCATTGTTGTTACAGTTGGTATCAGAGGATATGTTTAGTTATTTTTGGGATTAGGATTAAAAAACCATATTGAAATCCATATGGATAAGAGGAATAATATTAAAAGCATCCATAAATTTTTATAAGTATTGATTATGTGTTTTATCATGAAAACAAATCCATGTCTCCATATGAGCTTATAGAGGCGGTTCTGGCACAAATGTACATATGGATGAAAACCATGACAAGGAGTTTCAGGCTTGACCCAGGGTATCCTGGTACACAACAACGGACATTGATTCACTCTTGGTTATGGAAGTACTAAGGGATATGCATTTTTATTTTCAAAAGCATAATATGAACCAATATTAAGGGAATTAAAAAAATCCCCACTGAATATATGTTGGATAAAATAGATTAAATCCTATAGATTCATAAGTTAAATAAATAAAATCTATTTATAAGACATATTTTTTGGATTACCCTTTATTTGTTACCAATACCATTACATTTATTCTAGACAATGACTAGTAAAAGGAGGAATCAAGCTAAAAACTGATACAGAGATAAATGTGATGATTGTGCTAATGAGATGACCAATCTGATGGGAGCTGGAATCAAAATCATTGTCAGGATTCTCTCTTAGTTAACTCATGATTTGAATATAAAATTTGGTCTAGAGAAACGTTCAACCCCCCCCCCCACGAAAGAACATGTCGCTATCAAGAGCTTAATGAGACAAAGGCCTACTACTTTTAATGGATCATTTGATCCCTCAATTGTCGATGGATGGATCAACTCCATTGAAATGATCTTCTCCATCCTTGAATGTTCCGAACAAGAGAAGGTTCTTCTAGATTCATATTGTATGGAGGGTGAAGACGATCAATGTTGAACATTAATAACAAAAATATGAAGGTTGTGGAGGAGATTGAGGCATTGGAATGAAAGGATTTCTGGAAGATGAATTTTGATAAATATTTTCCACGAACCCTCCGGCATAAGATGGAACCTAACATTATTTCCCTCAAGAAAAAAAGAAAATTGTTTTATCATATCATAAGAGGAAAACATCACAAGGCTTGCATTTTCTACCTACGAAACTGTATTTACACCCGAATGTAAGGTTTACCACTTCATTAGATGTCTGAAACCTAGAATATGGAAAGTACTGGTGATCCACATCTTCGACCGCTTTGAGTAAATTGTCTAATGTCCCTCAAGGTTGAAATGGAGATCGGAGAATCACAGGGGTATCATGAGGATAAGAAGAATAAGGTGGAATTCAATGTTGGAGGTCCGATGGATAAATCCAATGTTGCTAAGAAGATCTATCACCCCACTTTCGAAAAGTTGGGGTAAGAAGAACCCCAGTATGTGACTAAAGAGATGTGGAAATGCTTTAGGTGTATAAGATAGGGGCACCTAGTTGTTAACTACCAAAATGAAAAACCATAGGCTGCAACATAGGAATGGAATGCTGCATTTGAACCTCAATCCATTGTTCATTTCTACAACTACTAAGAACCAATGAATCTTGCAAATCAGTTCCCAAAACTAAGGGTTTTTAGAGGCAACCAACCACCTATAAGTAAAAAAGGGAGAGATTTTTCCATCACTGTTACCAAAGTGAACCCTGACAACAAAGTGGGGACAGGTACTGTAGTTATTCATTCAATAACAGAAAACATACTTCTTATTTATTTTCTACCCATTCTTTTATATCCTAAAAGTTTATTAGAACAATACCAACAACACCACCAATCATCGAAGTACAGATGTTCGTGAGTACATGAAATGGGGAAATCATTGAATCCCATGAATATAACTCCCCCCCTATCATAATCAGTTGATTTAATTTCTAGTTGAACCTTATCCTACTCCCATTGGGGGAATTTGATGAAATTCATCGCATGGATTGGATTTCCTTATATTGAGACAACATAAATTTCCATGAGAGGGAAATCACTCTCTTTGTAGAGAATCGACAATCGATTCTATAAAAGTCCAAGGAGAAAGATGAATCTTCCTTAGCTCCATCATCTCAAGCGTGGATATTACTTCCCTATGAGCACACATATCTGGAAGGGATTATTGAGTCTATGGAGGAAACCCTCCTTGAAGAGAAGCCTATTATGAAGGAATTCTCCGAAGTGATTCCTGAGCAATTTCCTGGTCTTCCTCCTAGATGATATGTTAAATTCTCAATTAATCTAATACCTCGGGCATTTCCAATATCCCAGACTCCATATATAATGGCTATTGTGAATCTTGATGTGATAAAAAAACAACTACATAAGAATCTGGATAATGATTTTATATTCCCAAGTGCTTCACCATGGGGTGCACCAGTCCTCTTCATCATGAAGAAAGATGGGTCAACAAGCCTTTGCATCGATTATTAGAAGCTTAACAAAATCACAATAAAGAACAAGTATCCTCTCCCAAAAATTTATGACTTGTTTGATCAGCTGCATGGAGCATAATACTTCTCCATGGTGTATTTGTGGTTGGGATATTATCAATTAAGGGTGAAGAAGGAAGAAATCCCCATGATTTCTTTTCATACAAGATATGGGCAATATGAATTCATAGTAATGCCTTTCAAACTCACTATGGATCCAAAATTATTTATGAAAATGATGAATAGAGTCTTCAATGATTACCTCAACAAATTTTTGGTAGTTTTTATAGACAATATTCCAATATAATCTAAAACCAAGGAGGATCATGAGGAGCATCTAAGAACTATAATAGAGACCTTACGAAAGGATAAGATCTTTGCAATTTACAAAAAGTGTTAGTTTGGGTTGAATGATGTATCATTCATGGGCCATATGATCACAAGAAATGGGACATCTATGGATCCCTCCATGATAGCTACAATAGAGGGATAGCCAAGGCCAACATCGGTAATGGATATCCATAGATTCTTGGGGTTATCTAGATATTGTTGATGATTTGGGAGAAATGTCTCACGATTGACAAAACCTCTAACAAAGGTAACTCAAAAGGGAGTAATGTTTTTCGGGAATGATAAATGCAATGAAAGATTCAAGGAGTTCAAAAGAAGGTTTATCATTGCACCCATGCTCACTTTAATCACAAGTAGAGAATGTTTTTTTTGTATCTAGTGATGCATTAAAGATGGGCCTTGGCTTTGTGTTCATGAAAATGACAAAGTCATGGCCTATGCTGCGAGGCAATTGAATGTTAATGAGTAGAATTATCCAACACATGATTTGGAGTTGGATACAGTGATCTTTTCATTAAAAATTTGGTGGCATTATCTATTTGGAGATAAGTGTGAAATATATAAGGACCAAAAAAATCCTCAAGTATATATTCACACAGAAATAGTTTAACAGTCTCCAACGAAGATGGTTAGACCTGATCAATGACTATTACTGCACAATCCATTACCACCCTGAGAAAGAGAACAAGGTGGTAGATTCTCTAAGTACAAAGGACCCTATGATTATATCACTGATGAGAATTGAGAAGTATATAATCTTATAGGATTTGTTGAATCTTAACATGGGAATCATAAATAAGGGAAAATCATCAATCCTTTCACAAATTATTTCTCAATCGTATATTTTAGAATGGTTAAAGGATGCTCAAAATGATGATGTGGGAGTTTAGAAGAAAGTGGAAGCTATCAAAAGAGTGAAATCCTCAAATTTCAATTTAAATGAAGAAGTAATTGTGAGGTTTGGGAAAAGAATATGTGTTCCATCGTGTTCGGAGATGAAGAAAGAATTTTTGGATGATACACATAGTTCAAATTTCTCTATTCACCCAAGAAACACCAAGATGTATTGAGATCTCCAAGAGAATTATTGGAGGGATAATATGATGATGGAGATTTTTGATTATACATAAATGTGTATGCTATGTTAGAAAGTGAGGGAATAGAGGAAGAAGTCTAAGGGGATGATGCAACAATTTCCCATACCAGTATAGAAATGGGAGAAAATCACCATGGGCATTGTCAGCAGACATATGAAGAAATACAACGGCAACAATGCAATCAGGGTTTTTGTGGATCATTTACAATGTCTGCAAAATTTATTGCAATTCACAAGGATTTCTCTTTGGACAAATTGGTACTGATATATATCTTGGAAGTGGTAAGTCTACATGGAGTACCACTATATTTATATTCGATCAAGATCCAAGATTCACCTCTATGGTTTAGTAGAGTCTTCCCCATGCTCTAGATACTGAACTAATCTTTAGTACAGCCTATCATCCTCAAACAGATGACCAATCTGAGTGAACTATTTAGAAACTAGAGGATATGTTAAGATCATGTTCTATGGACTTTAAATGAGGGTGGGAACAACATCTTCCACTGGTTGAATTATCCAATAATAATATTTTCCACTCAAGCATCTGAATGGAACCTTATGATGCCCTGTATGGGAAGAGGTGCAGAAAAATGGAATGTCGGGATGAAGTCGGTGAGCATAAGCTGCTAGGACCATAAATGGTCGATGAAATAGTGGAGAAGGTGAAAACCATTCAGTAACATATCAATGTATCCCAGAGTCAACAAAAGAGTTATGCAGAAATTTGTCGAAGAGACCTTGAGTTTAAAGATGGAGACATGGTATTTCTATGGATATCTCCAAGGTAGAAGGTCACAAGGATTGTAAATAAAGGAATTTTATTTCCTAGGTACATCGACCCCTTTGATATTCTTGATCATGTTGGGGTTGTGGCCTATCAACTTGCACTTCCACCTACCATGGCCAAAGTACATGATGTCTTTCATGTATCCCTCGTAGTGAAGTACAGACCAGACCATTCACATGTACTCTTGATGTAGTATAGTTAGAGGATGATCATTCTTATTAGAAGTAACATGTGAAGATCATTGATCATAGAGAAAAAGATCTACAAAATATGACAATTCCCCCGTTAAGGTGTTGTGGTGAAAACACAAGTTTGAAGAAGTGACGTGGGAATTTGAGGAAGTGATGAAGAAAAGTTACCCACATATATTTTAGTGTGGGAAAAGTAAATTTTGAAGGAAAAATTACTTAAGGGGGGGAATATTTTAACGACCCAAACATTCATTAATGGAAATTACTCTTGACCTAATAAAATGTATTATTATGGATATAATTTTTTTGAACATAATTGGTTTTATGCTTCTGGAATTTAAAAACCCGTTATGAATTGTGTCCATTGCAAATATAGTTGTTGAATAGTGAACAAATTATTAGTATAAATATATGTCTTTAACAAATCCAATATACCAAGACAAAGGAATCGATGGCCTCATTCAATAGGCTTGGCCCATATGAATCTCATTTGTTGGAGCTTAGAAAGGAGGTGGTGTCATTGGGCTTCACTCTAGAAAAATCCCAATCTGTGCTTGAACATGTTAAGCTTGAGTGTAACCGACTATGGGATAAGTAGAAGTTAATAGAGAGTACCACCCGAGCAATGTTATCAGAGCCACCCCCAATGTATATCTCCATCAGACACCATAACCTTCTATCTTATGCAGGTGTTATAAGGGGTTATGTATCAAGACCATATCACAAGGACTATGTACATTATTATTTTATAGATAATATACATTCTTTTTATTGTTACGTTTTAAATAGTTCTCAATCACAAATAGTATTTTGTGTTAATATTCGAATAAGAATTATATTTTTATGAATTAATGGATTTTTTAAATAAATAATATCTCATAAAATTTCATTATTATTATTAATTTAGTTTTTATTACATTTAAATCATCGTATAAATTTTTTGAATGCAATTGTAATTTTTATTATGGTTTGAAAGCTGTTTTTGTCAAAATCAATTAATTTTCGACAAAAATCAGATTTTATTTTAGAAGTAAAAATTCACATATTTAGAAACATATTTAGAAAAAAAGAGTATTATTTTTAGAATCAGGATGTCAAAAATATCCAATAGTGAATTTTTCATAATTTTCTAAGCCAGTCGAATTTTTGGGTAAACATTAAATACTCTTTAAATATATAATGTGTTTTATGACAGCATAATGACACAATTGTGATGTAATAAAATACTATAAACATTATTTTCATCAGATATATGTTTTTACATTAAAATAATATGATTTGAGATTTTTTTGATTAATTTTACAAAGCATTAGTGGACCCTCCAAAACTAATAATACATTTTTCGTTTTTAAATTGTTTTTTTGAGAGTGTGACTCACCTCCACATAAGAAACACTGTTGATTTAAGAATTTAGGCCATTATACCCATAAAATTTTTCAATCCACTCCCCATTGGAAAAAACCATGGTAAAAAACCATGGTCTCTCTTGTGGTTTTGATTAGTTTAATGTGCGGTGTCCCAAACCTAAATAATAAAGAATTCCATCTCTTTTCCTATATAAACCCACCCAAACTCCCACATCCTCTTCACTCAAAGACTTTGGATTTCATCCAAAATCTTCCCTCCTCTCTCTATAATCCTCCCTAGGTGCCCCAAGATCCCATTAAGCCTCTCTGAGGCCTCTCTCAAGCTTTTGGGATCACACTTCCAAGTAAGGGATTTCTTCCTTTCTCATTTTTTTTCCAATTTTCATTAAGTTGTTATACCCTTTGGTTTTCAATTAAAAATGTAGGGGTATTATTTTGAACCTCCCCTATAAATCCTTCTTTATTTTTGGATTATGGGAGACAAATTTCTCTCTCATTAATGCTTCCCATGTACACTCGTTACCATGCCAAAAATTTGTGGGGGATTTCTCTCTCCTCTTTTACATCCAAGTAATTATTTTGTATTATGCATATAAATTAAAATAAGTTTATTTGGACATGTATCTATATGATCCACTTACTGTCCATTTCATGTATATATGATGAGACACCCATTTATTTCTCATCAACAATTTTCATGAATCTTTATGTCACACTGTTATGCTGCCGAAATTGCACCGCGTTTTTCCAAGCCAGGATCATTTTGTAGTGAATACCATACCCATGTATATATCAGGGGTATTCACCATTATGCTCATATACATATTTAATGATACTTTCTTGTATTTATTCAAAATTACATAATTGTGGAATACCATATGATTTTCACTGTTTCAATGTAATATGATCCATGTGGCACACTTATGCATGGAATTAAAATGTTTAAGAATGGTGCGCCCAAATAGCACTCCAATGCATTGGGTAATGTATAGTGTCATGATACTTCATGTGTAATGAGAGTTGAATCATGATAATTCAAGTGAAAATAGGGTTTACTCATGCTTTATGTGCAATAAGGATTTTCTCATGCTCCATGTGTAATTATCCTTAGATCATGCTAATTCTAGGTTAAGTGTTGTTGCCACATCTTCATGATATGATTTTCATGCTTTATCATGACTGTATGTTCTTTTTTCTCTTGCGCTCTATTGATATTATTTTTCTCGAACATTTATTTTATTATTCATGTTTTTCAATGATTATTTCTTTAATGGTATTTATAGCACACCCATTTCTTATGCATGTCCTCATGTTATCCCATGCAAATCTAAGAACGAGAGAATGTAGTGGTCATATAATGGAAGTATTAAATAGGATGTTGTGTTTCTTGTTTTATGTTGTTAGGTAAGGTTCCTAATCCCAATATACAGGAGACCTCTCAATCTTCAATGATGTATCATGTGAATAGATTATGTAATAAATCATGTTTAAGTGTCTAATAAAGAGTCATGATGTTATACAGAATATCTTACACCAAACTTGTATGAATAAATTCATATCATCACCCAATATTGGAAAAATTTGTTACAAGATTTGTGATACTATATTTCCAATTTAGATTTAACATTGTTTGTATATTCCACTATAAATTAATAAAAAATATGTTCAGGATACATTGAGTTATTATAATTATAAGGATGAGTCGTTAGATTGTGTCATAAAGAATAAATATATATATATGAAGCTTATTGAATGTAGTAAATATTATTTCTCCACTATTGATATTAAAATTTATCATCACTAAAAGACTCAACATATCATTCATTTGAATAACCACTGTAGAGATTTTTTCCATGGCTATTTAGTTGGAAACTGTGGTCTCCCAGGATCTCAATAACCCATTAAACCATAAGCAATATGTTATTTGTGAAACTTATAAAGTGAAATCGTTTAAATAAGGTGTTATAAGTTATATTTTTTTTTCAACTTTCTATAATGAAGTAGAAATTCCATGAGACCGCTGGAAATTATTAATGATGATGGAAAAATTTATGATACCAGGAAATATTTTTATGATCATGGAATTTCATTATATAAAAAACTCTTTAAATATACCAATAAAATTTATGATATGTTGGAAAATATAACCCCCATGTTTTACATCATTAGGGGTATACAAATCTTACTAGGATTCCGGTTTTTGGAGATAAGGTTATATATCTTTTGTCTAAATGTTGGTAGATTACATTGGTGGGATGGCTACATCAACTTCCTTTTCGAAACCATTTTGATGGATATCCAATATGATGATTGTATTTTTGGAAATCATTTTATTAGAGGTGTTCATCTATCTTACAATATCAATTATCAATTTATTTCACTCATTCCTATGGTTGATAATGGATATAAAATAAAAAAAATTTATGCTTGTGGATCTTGTCAACCTAATCCATAATATTATCCTTAAAATTCATACTTACTAGATTTTAACCATTTTTATCATGATTATATACTAATGTCGGTATGGACTAATTAGTGGAAGGATCATAAAATAATTCTTCCTTAGTGGCTGATAATGTTTCATCCTTATCAAAATAAACCACTAGGGGAGGTACAATATTATTGGTACACAATATTAAAAAATACATTGATAAAAATAACTAGTGATATATTTTTATGATCATAAGGATATTTTGTATTCATGAGACTTTCACCGTGGGGGTAAAAATCCTTAAGAGAACGTACAATATTTCAATTAATATCAACAAATCACTTTAGGGATACTTCATATGTTACAAAGTTTTCTGATGTGCAGATTTTCTCTCACCCATTGTTTCCTCTATTGTAGAATAATATATAAGAATAATTATTTTCATTAATGTGGATAATCGTAATATTAAGCCCATAAAATATTCAACATGTTCAGTTTCCCCAAACCCACTTTATATATTCTAACAACAGCATCCTATTCACAAAATGGGAAATGGAAAACATTAAGAAAATAGAGGACTATCTTCTTTATTATGAAATTATTTTAGGTATGCAGATTAGTTAGAAAATTTCATTAATACACATAATAAATAATATGCATGTTTCCAAAATATATATCATTATTAATGATCATGTTATAAGAGAAGGCGTGTTTCTAATCGACTACATTTTTGTCCATTGGTTTTGGGTAAGTCCTTAAGCTTTTTATTTGATCATCATTTTTGGATAGATTAGAAAAAATGGCTACATAGAAAAGAAAAATATTTATCAATGGTAAATAGGTTTTTTATGGTTAAATTAGTTACTATTTCAAAATGGTCTTATTCTTTCATGTTCAATAAATGGAAAATTTTCCCAATTTAGGAATATCAATATTTCAATCGTAAACACTGTCTAAAGTGGAAACACACTTAAATGGGTGCCATTATATTCCCAAGTAACTAATGATGCAAACCCATTAATCATGGATGTTATGTAGTTAAAAAAATTAAATTTTATTTATTCTCCAAATGAATATTTTATGCGGTTTTTTATTAATAAAAAATTTGAGATTCATAGTTTTTATAGATATATATTACAAAGAATTCACAATTCAGGGAAATTAAATAATTTTGTCACCATTATATTGCCTTCTCAAAGGGCCTACATCTCAAATAATTTACCACAAATAGATTGGTTGGTTAATTTTAATTCCTCCCTCAATTTTGTATTAGACTACTATGTAGGTATTCCATTACAAAATATTTAAAATCCTACTAACTAACTCTTAGATAATAATTCATATATAAAGAATGATATAACGACTTCTATATATGTGATTCCTATTGAAGTGAAAAAATTTGGTCTACATTAATTGAACTTTAAAGGGCGATGATATCCGGATCTTGGAACCATCATATAATTGGATTCCTACCACCAAACATTACCACATAAATTCATTAGTTGGGGTTGTGAAGTCTTGTTCTTTCAATATCATTCAATATTCATTATTATATGGAGAATGCATCACTATATGCTCCTAATAGATCCGTTTATCTAGTTTTCTTACTTATATATTTATATTCAATAAATATTTTATATCAGTAAAGGTGACATATTAACCATATGTTCTTTATCTACGACATTACTACAGGGCCTTGGCATGTTATTTCTGATTTATTTGAAGGGATTACTCATTAGACATCCAGGACTAAGGAATGTTTAAATTTGTACTTCAATATTTATAAATATTTTTGACTCTTGAATCATTTAATTTTATCCATTTCATATGTGATTCATGTTATATGGCATACCCAAGAAAACTGATTCCTGAGAAAACATCATCGAATATTAAATCCACAGTTTCTCATAATATGGTAAAAGAATAAAATATAAAATAAATTCAAATGGCCACTATAACAACTCAATTCATGAAATTATATTTCATAAGAATTATGGAATTGTAGGTAATTTTCAAACTCATCATGTAGCCTTTGAAATAATTTTGGATACCTCCATTACCTAGATGGATTAAATGCATCATGGGTGGAAAAAAATGAAGAAATCATGGATCATTTGCCTTTATATTTATTTCCCAAAAAAATTTGTGACATTATGGGATTTCTCTATGATAAATGTGTTTCTAAAATACCTCATGATGTGTAAATTCCTCACATGGACAATTTAGCTAAAACAGAAATAGGATGATGGTAGTACATTCGGTGGTTGGAGTGTGACACTATCACTATTGTGCAATATATCATAAATGATAGAATTCGTATTACATGGATGATAACTAACTAATGGATTAATGAAATGGGAGTTCTCCCATGCATGATTTATATCATCACAAATTTGTATATTAAGGCTAAATTTATGGTTGATGGAGTTCCCACTAATCATCTAATCATGCCCAATAATTTTCCAGCTGAATTATTCTCATTATGTAAAAGAGATTCATGTAAAAGGATTTGATTAAAATATATTTATAAATTTATTGTTTAATATAATATAATTTTTATCGTAAATATTTCCAATTACTTCTTTGAATAAGATAAATTAATTTCATGTTTCATTAAATTTGTAAGACAATATTTCTCACATCAGTATTTTTTGGGATGTTTGGTTCAATGTTCCAAAAAATATTATATTCAAATCATAAGGATAAATATTTCATATAAAATGGTTCAATAATCTATAATTAGGTCAAATTTTATGTGTTATGTCATTCTATAAGATAAGGACTTCAATATGTTGGGAAAAATATTACATTCAGATAATAATCCTTATTAAACATATTTTTAATAGTTGAAAATGATTTCGATTGTTAACTTATATTATCACTTTTACGATGGGTATCTCAACATTATATGATAATAACAATGAAATTAAATTAATATTTACAATATATAAAATCATTAAAGAATTTTTATACATATCCACATAAGAATTATGTTTATGAAAACATCACCATTCACTAATAATTCATAAAACCACCATTATGAGAGATTATCCCAAAACAAATATAAAATATGTGATAAAATAATCAAAATTATTATTTTAAAGAATTTATAACTATGATAATATTCAAGGTTACTTTAATATATTAGTGATTTTTTGAAAAACTGTATTGGATGAATCGATAGTACAAAGAACATTTTCATTAAACATGTATTTTGATGTACTAATAGATTTTAAAAAGGGTTCGCTGAGAAGTTATGGGTTCTCTCTCATAATTTATGGATCAAAAATTATCATAACAGAAATATAATATAATCATTATAGTAAAATAATATATAATTTAATTTTCTTTAATTTTAAATAATTATAAATATGAAAGGGAAAAGTGGCTTGGAAACCCTTAAACTTCACATTAAATTGCAACCTTCAAATTGAGTTTAAAACCATCAATGAATTCATGATTAAAAGGGAAAGAGTATTATAACCATGGAAATGTAAAATTATACTGGTATATGGATATAATTTATAAAAAAACTAAACCTCTTATATTTTTTATAATGATTATAATAATCCCACATTTATAAGAAATATTTGATCCCGTTTTCGTGAATATTTAATCTTTAAAGCTCATAACATGTGATTTAAACATGAAATGTTTCTTTTGAATTGAATTTCAAAAATAATGTATGGATATTAGTATTATTATCCTTTAAATATGGTCTTCTAAAAAGTTTATAATGGGATCATAATTTTTATCCCATTAATGTCAGTATTACATAGGACCCTATTTGGATATGATTGTAAAAGATATATATTTTTTATAGGAGTCCATAGATTCTATGTGAAATTTAGTAAATGATACAAATTCCCATTATAACTGATAGAGATAATAAAACCCTAATATTAGGAAACGTTTATTTGGTGTTTTATAATGTGAATCTGGTAGCCAATCATGTTGTGGATGTACTTATTAAATCAATAAATGATAGAATTGTCCATAAAATTCAGAATGAAATCCTATCTAGATACTACTAGGAATGAAAAAAACTATCACCTTATAATTAAATGAATATGTGGTATAGTTTAAAATTTATGTATTCTAAAATGGAATAAAGATTTAACTTCATGAAAGAACCTTATTAAGGGATGATTCTTTAATTGTAGAAAATAATGCGTCATCATGCATTCACCAAAAAAATATGTCAAATATCGACCTGATGATCTATTCAAGGAGTTTCATGATTTTATGGGTTCACCCTTTAGAGGAAATGAATTCTACATTGATGGAAATAACCACTTTTGAGGACTCTAATACCATAAGCAAGTGGATGATGATGATACAACTATAATTAGAGACCCTATGAATTTTATAGGGGATGAATCATTGAACATGGATTGGATTATACTTTATGATGAGCCTAATAAACTGAAAATGTGGGCACAAAGGTATCCATCTAGTATGTAGAATATGTGAAATCACCTAAGAGTACATTATTGGGAATTCTGAAGGTCACCACAGAACGAATTATTGAATAATTTTTCTTCTAGTTTTACTCAGATAAATCAATGGAATGATTTATTCTAAGTTTTAATCATTATAATTGATTAATTTATATAATCAATTAAATCCCCGTTCAGTCATATTATGGGCATATAGGGCTAATGAATCAAAATCTCTTGAAAAAACTGACCATGATGTAGTTGAGAAATCTAAACTTCTTTGTAAAATTAAAATCCCCATGGTGATATCTAACATATTGATTAATGGAAATAAAGATGATGGGATATATTAAAATATATATTTGTAGATGGAATAGATGAACATTCCATGTACTAAGGCTAAGACATATTCAAAATAATTTTCTTATTTTTGATCATTCTAAGGATAAAAAACACTAATAACTATTTAGACATTAGAAATTTCATCATGAATTATAATTAAAAAAACTACTCATATTTCAAAACCAATGGTTTAATGATAATATATTAAACTATTCAACATATATTATAGTGGATATGGATTAGATATATATAAAAGTAGAATTGATATGATGGAAGAATTGTGGATCCTATACAATAATGATTTGATATATAATATATATTTGATAGGTTTATAACATAAAATTTTTTATTTTGAAAAGGAATAATACTAGATTCTATCCTCCTTAATTTATTTTGATAGTTTCAACATTAATAGGAGACATATTTGTAGTGATAAATTCTATTTATCAAGCTTCATACAATGTAATTAGGTATTTCTTTGTAACATTATCATTATTATTATCCCCAAAAAGATGATGGAATTTAATTTCAAAATTTCCTCCTCCATAGATTTTCATGAATTTATTTGTCATCATTTACTTACTAAAATATGTTCATGATAAACTACTTTTATTTGGACTAGATACACTAAATTGGAAGTAAGCTATAAAAATTTGATAAATATTTTTAGACATTGATATATAATGACAACGTTTCCAACATTTTATCCTTTTTCTAAAACATCCCATATTTGGATGCCACTTGAAGGTTCCCCATACTCAGTTTACCACATGGTCTCAAGCGCATATCCTAAAATTATAGATGCTATTGACTAGAAGTTACTTCCTCAAACTTATAGTGGGAATAATGTGCCCTCATTAGTAGACAATAACATGGTGAAATACAATTTGTAAAACTATAGAAGAAATAGTAATACCATAAAATAGAATTAAATGTTGTAATATTGATAACATAAATAACCATATGTCATAACATTAAAAAGATGATGATGCATGTCAAATGTTATAGGAAAACATCTAAAACAAGTTACACTGCAGTAATACATGATATGAGTACCAGTAGTACAAAAAGAAAAAAAGAATCTCAAAAGCATCACAAGCCTCAGCATTGTCCCATTCTCTCCTTCTCCTAAATATAATATCATGTACCCAGAAAATGGATATTCCCATATCGATAAAAAAATAATATAATCTAATTGGGACCAAAAACATGACCCATATTGGGTGAGAGAATAAATATAAGATAGAAACCACCCTAGTTTAGTGCCAATCGGTAAATGAATACATATAACAGGCAGTGTACAATAATTAATGTAGTAATCTAGGAACTAATCTAATTTAAAAAATTCCACAATAACTGGTTTCTATATACATTAATTAAAAAATTTATTAACAATTTAAATATAGTGAATTTTATATATCATAGTATCCAACATGATCCTGGCATCCTCTATATGGAAGTATAAACAACTGATACCTCAAAGGCAATCTAAACTAATGTACATAAAGACCGAACCAATGCTTGTGATTTGGCTTAGCAAACAACTTGTAATTCATTTCATTTAAGTATTTAAATTATAACCTAATTATGTCCTTGACAGTCATAATTTAGAATTCATGTATCATGTCATATAAAATTCAACCTACATCCTATGATCTTGTCCATGTGATCCTCCCCTGATCCAGACATCACTCTTATTGTTGTGTGAGTTTTTGAAAATTGAGCCCATCCTTGGATCCTATAAATAATCCCTATGTATCACCCATGGAATATAAATAGTTCTAAATGAACCCATTAATTTAATCCCTCCATGGAACCATGTTTCGTTCATCATTTAAATTAAACCTCCATGAACCTGTCCACAATATATGTGGTCTACTCACCACATAAAAATATAACCCCCATTTGGGTCAATCCATGGAATCCGTCAATGTATCCATGGGTCACCTAAGGTATATGGTATAATAATAATATGGAACCATCCATGTAATTAAAATATGAATCCATTATTCACCCAATACTATTTTCCTTTTATCATATAATATTCAATTAAACATTTCATCAAGCGTGAAAATGTCAAAACAAAAACCATCCAATATAAGCTCAATCAAGGAACAAAGCCATTTAGATCGTACTTTCAATTACTCACAAGGGTACATTTCTCATAACATGCATCACATGTACAATAAACTTTTACATATATTTATCATTAATAAATTCATGCGCTAAATCCATATAACCAGCCTTTCATGTTATATAAAATATCATAAGTCTTAACCATTAATTAAATCATCTGATAAATTCAATTATTTATCAAATTTCATGTTAAACAACACAAGAAGGGGAAAAGGGCATGCCTCATATGCATAGGAGGACCAACATCCATAAACAATCATTAAAATGAAACAAACCCATGGGGTGGACCTAATTCAAGGTGGAAAACTCTATACATGAATAAGAAAACATATTCAATTACATAAACAGCAATTGGGAACTTCTAGGTTCAATTCTAAATCTATGTGACACCATATAAATGGGTGCATGCTACACTGGCATATATAAACATCTTGATTGTTAGAATAATGTGTGAGACCACCTACCTCGTACTCATACCAGTCTACCAATCCAGTAACGACCGCTAATTCAACATAGAATAGAGTTGATCCAATAAAAAAGCATAAAATCTCAATCCTCGATAATTAGGACGAGAGGTGGTGACACGAAGAACTATATTATTACATGTCATGAATGGGTCTTGGATAGACTATTACAAAGCATATAGAGGGATTTACATGGTGTGTAACCCCTTTTCACGTTGTGTAATAGGCATACAGAAAAGACTCAACAACGTTTTCTCCTCTTTCATAAGTACAACCATAAAGGAAAAGATCCATATGTCAAAGGAAGAACTATATTCTTATAATCATCCCCCTTAATGAAATTCATCCCGGAATTTCCCTCCTAAAGGTTGTGAAGAAACATATGACAATAACTTCGACCACTAAAATTATACATCGACCCCCCAAACCCATGTCTCCTCTGGTAGTTGGTCATGCTTCCATAACTCTAGTACTAAAGGAATATACTATCCATAGAGATCATTTGTGCTATGATCCACAGTTAGAATATGACGCACCTCAAGGGACGCATCTACTTGTAACTCAACCTCCTTAGGCTAGAAATAATGTGACATGTCTAAAATGAAACATCACAACTATGAAACATGGAATATTTCATGCATATCCTGGTACCAATGAGGTAACTGCAACTAGAAATGAAGAAGGCCGACTCACTATAAAATATCAAATGGCATGATGTATCTCAGTGAAATCATTCCATGTATTGTGGTCCTCTTGTGTACCAACCTTGATGAAACACATAGGAAAAAATGATCCCCGACACCAAACTCTAAGGTCATATGCAGCGATCAATGTATGATATCTGATAAGATTGTGTAGTAGCCATCCTATTTCGAATCAAATAATCCCTTTCAATGGTATCCGAGACAAGATGAGGTCCCATCATAGCTTCCTCTCCTTCCTCCAACCATCACAGGGTTGATCGACCTAGAATACGGTACAAATCTTCATATGGATCCATATGAATAGTAGTATGAATGCTATTGTCATTTGAGAACTGAATTGGGGGTATGTGTGTCTCCCAAAAAACCCCCAAAATCTAGGACACAAGCCCATAGCATGTCCTCTAGCACCTGAATCATGCGCTCCAATTGGTCATCTTTATAGGCATGGTAAGCTTTGATCAGGATCACTTATGTACCCATTTCCCTCTTTATCCCTTTCCTAAAAGAAATGGAAAATATACCGAGAATCCCTATTTGAAATCATCGAATGTGGGACCCCGTCCAGTAATACGATCTCACGAATGTACATCCTCCCAATATCATTTACCATGAATGTAACCTCAATTTATAATAAATGAGAAACCTTTATGAGCCTATCATCAACAACCCATAAAACATCATTACCTTAAGGTGACCTTGGTAAACTAGTCACGAAATCCATTATGACAACATTCCATTTCAACTCTGGAATAGATAGCTACAGTAAAATCCCTACCAGTCGCTAGTGTTTATCTTTCACCTGCTGACAGGTGGAGCACCTCTTGAAAAAGCTAGGTACATCCATTTTCATACCTGGCCACCAATTTTTATGATGTAAATCGTGGTACATCTTGTTTACATTATAATGTCCTGTATCTGGGTGTCGCCTAGTGGTGCCCCAATCATCGTTGATCACATGATATCATGTGCATTTCACAAAATGCCACAGGCTTCCAACTAGAATCAATGGGAAAAGTGTGATATTGGGGAAAATATTCCCTCATTGGTAGAGTATACATAGTATAAAACCAATAGTTACTATAGGGAAAGTTGTAATACCAAACATAAATAAAGAGAGGAAGGCATAATATATATCTAATAATAAGAAATATATATTTTTATGGTGCATGGAATATTTATCTAATAAAATAACCAAATAATTCACAATTCTGTAAAGCAATATAGAAATCAATTTTCAAATGAAACAGTAAACTCCTACTGCATCACATCACTTAGTTTGGTCCCATGATCTGCAGTTCCAATAGAAATCAAGTACCTGATGAAGAAGGGAAATTTCCCTTATCTATACCTACAACCAAATAATATATTTGGGTCCAAAACATGACACAAACATGGTGTTAGATGAATTACAGTAGGCAACCTCCAATAGATCTATGCCAAACTATGTGTGAATATATAATGCAGGAAATATGCATAAATGAAACAATAAACAAAGAACCACTCAAAAGTAAAATAATTCTAGAGTTTTCAATTACATTCAATTACATTTATTATTCATACTTTGATTCATGTAATATAAGGTTCTAGAATAATCTTTATATCCCGATGTGTAATAGTAACAAAATAGATCCCACAAAATACCATCTAAAACTCATGTAAGATAGAGCACAAGCATGTTCTTTGGTTTGGCAGACTAATCGAAAACATTCAATTACTCAATAATGACCCTTAGGGAAGGTTCTCAATGTCTAACCACCATGGTCTACCAAAGAAATAAATCAAATAATAACAACCCTCTGGGAAGATCTCCAAGTTTATCCTCTTTAATTCAGTTTGGCAATAATAATTTACAATCAACCACTTCGACAGCTCTCATAGTCAATACCCCATGGTCATCATAGAAAATATAAATTATAAAGGAACACCTGGGTATCTCTCACAGTTTAGACGCCTGGGTTGATGGAATCTGGTAGCTCTCACAGTTAATACCCCTAGGTCAATATTATAGTAAAAAATACATAAATGACCCTACCTCAAGAATACCTCACAGTTAAATTCACCGTGGTCAAAATCTCACAATTCATATCAAAATCATCTCATATAATCAATAAATCCATCTTTACAAAAACATGTAATCGAAAACAAGGAATCCTAGACCAATCATCCATAAAAAATCATTCAAGGGAAACACAGCAATGGGGTCTCCCATAACCACGGTACCTAACATTACAAATATGCAACTACCCATTATAAATCACCCAAACCATAACAGGTAATAAAGACGCTTTAATTTCAAAAATCACAATACCCCAAATGTGGGTATACGGACGTTCTGAAATATATAATCCAAAGACAGAAAATGAAAAAAACAAACCACATACCATGACATTTCATAGTTCATATAATTTCATGTCGACCCTTGAATCAACATAGAATGGCATAGATCTATAAAAAGATAAAAAAACACGCAGCCCTGAATAAATCATTAGAGAAGAAGAATCAGTATGAAAGGCTCTATGGGAATTGAGAACTCATCATTTGGATTCTGACACATATAATGGCGTCTCAATAGGAGGTCGAACAGATTATTTGGGTTTGTTCTTCGTTTGTAGTTCTTAAGCGCTCTTGTAAAAAACATGAGAAGAAGAAGTCAGTTCTGGACATGAGACGTGATCCCACTCCAATATAACAAATTAAATGAAAAGTACATAGCATGCTCTTTAATAGTACACATCGTATATTATTCTCAAATGGCCCCAAGCTTATGCGGTCTACGAGGTCATCACACGACAATGTACTCAACCATTACACATCCAGTACGTGGCTATATGTGGCAACCAGGTACATAGAATGTACGCAGAAGTAAATAGAATGTACATAGAAACACCCATTTTCTCCTTTTTCCTATAAAACAACCCAAAATGAAGATCCATACATAAAATAAAGATTCAAGTTCTTACAAACATCCCCCTTTAAAGAAATTTGTTCCCGAGTTTCCCTTCCAAGGGTAGTGAAGAAGAATTTGTGAACAAATTTAACCAATTAGATCGTACATCGGCCTCTATCTCCTATGATTCGAGGTACACTCATCTGTGCTACAATATCACCCTTACAATAGAACAAACAATACATAGAGAACCTTTGTGCTATGATCCATAATCCGAATATATTTTTTCTCAAAGGATTTATCCACCTCTAACCCAACCACCCCTAGATTAATATCATGATAGGAGTATGAAATGTAATGTCATTGTTGAAAAACACAAAATACATCATCCATATCCCAATATATCTGAGGCAACTACAACTGATGGGAAATCATCCTGACTCTCTCCAAAATGTCAAATGTCTTGATGTATCTTAGATAAATCTTCCACAACCTCTTAATCCTCCAGTTTCCAAACATCGGTTTGAAATTTAAGAAAACCTAATCTCTGACCTCAACCTCCAGAGGTCATCTCCATCGATTAGCATAAGATTTATGGAGAGATTTTGTAGTACACATCCTCTTACGTATCAACTCTACAGGCTTAGTTGTCTCCTAAACGAGACAAGGTCGAAACATGGCTACCTGTCCAGCCTCCATCAAACATATAGGTGATAGACATGGCCTACTGTACAAAACCTCGTAAGGGTCCATCTGAATATTTTTTGGGAAACTAGTATTGTAGGAAAACTATACCAAGGTAATGTGTCTCTCCCAAGAGCCCCTAAAATCTCTGAAACATGTTCCAAGAATGAACTCCAAAACCTGAATCGTATGTTCGGCCATGCCATCTGTCTGGGGGATGATATGCTATACTCTGAAGTACAAGTTTACCCAAATCCCTCGGTAGGCTTTTCCTGACAGGAGAACTAAACTGGTAATCCCTTTCAGAAATTAGAGAGAGTGGAATCCCATGAAAATGTATAATCTATTGGATGCACAACATTCTAAGCTCGTCAAAACCAAAGGTTTTTATGAACATTAGAAAATGTGAATCATTTGTGAGCATGCCAATAATAACAAAAACCACATCATTCCGTAGAGGAATCCTCGATAATCCTCTAACTAAATTTATTGCAACAACATTCCACTTTCACTCATGAATGTGTAACTTCTGTAATTTCCCTACTGGTCATTGATGCTCCGCCTTCACCTACTGAAGGGTGGAACATCTCATAACAAAACAAGAAACATCTCTCATCATGCCCAGCCACCAATACTAACTTTTCATATCATGATTCATATTGGTGGCACCGTGATGAAATTCTCGTACGAAGGCATGAAAATATTGAAAAAGTTTCTCGAGTATGTCTGCTGAGACCTATACACATCCATGAAATGAAAAAATAATCCTCACCTACGGTCCATCCAAGAGTATAATCCACACCTCATAAATATCCCTTAAGACTGGGCCTTTAGAATATGATATTTCCCTCATAATTACTATACCGAGGAGAGTATAGGTATCAAATATAGAAGAAATAAACATCTTCCGCTTTTTGACATGAACCTCCTAATTCAACTCAGTGAACAAAGCTCTAAGCTGCCACTCACTACTAGCCTCCGGAATTTCATGTATCTGAGTACTCCAACTCAATGCATCAGCCACCCCGTTGCCATTACAAGGAATGTAGGAAGGATCAATATCAAAATAATGAATGTACTCATCCCACCTTATGTGTAACATATTCAGATCTCGTGGAGTACATATATACTTGACTCTTTTTTGGTCAGTGTATACCACAAAATGGTCTCCCAAAAGATACTATATCCAACAGCGCTAGGCATGAACAACTATATCCAACTCGAGATCAGGCACTGGGTGGTTCCTCCAATGTGACCTCAACTATCTAAACACATATGAATTGATGTTTTCCCCTATATAAGAACATCTCCCAGCCTAATACCGGATGCATCTCAATAGAGGTTGTAACTCTTTACTTTCTCTAGAAAAAATCAGTATCAATCTCAAAGCCAATCTCCCATTCAGCTCCTAAAAGAGTGATTCATAGGATTCTGTCCACATGTATTTCACACCATTCTTAGTACGGACAATTAATGGCACTACTATGTATGAAAATTATTGAATAATGTATCTATAGTAACCACACAGCCCTAGAAAACTATGTACCTCAATGAGGTTCTTCATTTGATCCTAGGAAAATACTTCCCTCACATTATTGGGGTCTACAGATAATATTGACTATGAGATGACATGACCCAAGAAGATAATCTTCTATATAAAAAATTGGCATTTTGAGATCTTAACACATAACTGATCCTCTCTCAGTGTACTCAATATGATATCAATATGGGTGGCATGGTCAAGTCATGTGTGATATTACACTAGGATATCATCCTTGAATACTAACACAAAAGAATACAAATAAGGATGGACAATTATGTTAATCAATTCCATGAAAAATTCCAGTGCATTCATGAGACCAAAATGCATAACCATATACTTGTTTAGACCATACGTGCTTTGAAATGCTGTAAGAGGTATACTTGATGGTATAACTTGGAACTGATGATAACTGGATCTCAATTAAATATTCAATAACACCCATGCTCCTCAAAACTAAAAAAATAGGTCCTCATTACACAACATGGGATATTGGTTCTTATCAATCGATTAGTTCAGTTTCTTATAGTTCTAATAATTTTTGAGGCTATCGTCCACCTTCATTGAAAAAAGGACTGGCGAACCCCATGACGATGTACTGGGTGGGATGAAACCCTTTTCCTACAACTCCTCAAACTACTTCTTGAGCTCTGGTAACTCTAGTACAACCATCTTATATGGAGGATGAACACTGGTGCCACTCATGGAATAAGATAAAAAGAGAAATGCACCTCTATCTCATGGTTTAAACCTAAAAAATTTTCTTGGAAGACATCTATGAAATGTTCCATCACTGAAGGAATGTCCATATGAGAGGTCCCCTATTCATCCATATATAAACTAGAAATCGTGGATGTAATTATTCCTAACCAATGATTCTCGTGTCATTCTCTACTTTCCAAGACATCCCATTTGACCTTTTATAGAAAATACCTTCCCTCTTGTGACATGAAACTCACCCTATGATGATAACAGTAAACAAAATCCCTGAATACAGACCAACCACTCCATTCTAAGAAAGACATTGAAGCCTAACATCTCATAGACATAGAGGACCCATAAAATGTGACACCCACCAATCTAAAGATGGCACACTTTATATTGATGTACACTAGCAGTCCTAATCCCCAATGGAGTGTCTAGTGTCCTAACATCATCAGATGTAAATATACAAAGCCTAAGATTCACAAAAACAGAAATAGATATAAATCTAATGTAAGAACCTGTATAAAAATTAAAGAATATAAAACTGAGGAAACAAGAATCGTACATCTAGTTTTAGAGGGTTCATGATCCTACTTATGCTATGTCAATTCCATTGCAAAAGCCTGACCTGTGTTGCGGCCCTATGACCCAACCTCGCTAGCCTTAGCTGGTCCCCCTTGCCAAATCCTGACCTGTGTTGCAGGGTCCTTTGAGAATTGTGGTCTTGTATGCCCACATTTCCCACACTAGTATAACACCTCCTAGATACATTAAAAATCATCCAGTGAATGTTCCCTATGGATCTTCCATCTATTTGTCTAAATAGTACCAACTGTATATGTTGGACTGTCTTGGATCACAACTCCTAACTCCCTCAGATTGCACTATATAATTAGAGAAATATTTTCTATAATGGTCATTGAAGTCAACCTAAAAACATTCTCCTATGATCAAATGTCATACCTGAGACCATCCTCAAACCGCCTAGCTAGTGATAACTCGTCACCTCCCAAAACAGGTTTGAAGCACTAATGCTCTTAAAATGTAAAGATTAATCCATCATTGAAAGAGATAACTGTTTCAATTTAAAGAAATATTGGGCTCGGTCTTCCCTCAGTATATTTCAGAAGAATTTATCATAGAAGGTCCTCTAAAACACTTCCCCAAACATATCATGATGATATCCCACCTATGTGATAACATCCCACCATTTATTGGTGGAATAATGTAGCATGTAAGTCATAAGCATCACCCTCCTCTCAGAAAGTGTCTCCATATTCTCAATGATAGAAATCATAGACTCTAACCCTGACTCTACAGCCCTTGGTCTTCCATCCAATGAAAAAGTGGAATTATGCTGCTACTACAACAATATCATCAATTTTGTCATAGTTGTTGTAAGATGTGGTGCTCCCTTAAATGAATTCATAATCCTCATAAAACCTTAATAGAAATTTCCATCAGAACCTATGACTAGTACATAAGATTGTTCCAAGACGGGGATGACTAGAGGATCTACTAATAGTCCCTAATTTTCCATTTCTGGTCTATGAACATCACCATTTACCTAACATACAACTTGAGGACGTCTTGGTGGCATGAATCATCAACGTCAGTTGCATAAATCAGTTCAATATTATCAACGAAAACAATATATTAATGAATGTACGAAATAGGTGAAAGAAAGTATTCATGTTTTCAAAAAAATGATTACATGTCATGTAGAAACACTAAAATGTGTGTTCGCTTAAGATTTAACATGGGAATGTAGCTCTGTCAATCTAATCATGTAACACCCCATACACACGGTGTGTTCCTTGTGAGACATGGCATGTACTTGAATATCACCATCCTGCCCAAGTACTTCTACAGGTCAAGAAAAACATGGTTCAGCAGGTGTAACACTTCATGGTGCTTTAACAACAGACACAGTGTGTACCAATTAAGTTCCATCAACCAGTTTCATTAGTCTCATTGTCGGATATATAGTCGATTACTACACGGTGTGTATAAGCTATACATGATGTGTGTAACCCATGTTTCATCAACTCGTGTTGTTAGTCACATGATCGAATACATGGTCTTTTACATCATGGTGTGTACTCCCATTACATTGCATGTTCTACCAAATTTTTTTTACTCCATGTCTCTACCCACACTATCATTCACATGGTAAACAACTATACTGTGTGTACATTTGGTAAATGGTGTTTACTTAAGAAAAATCATTGCTTCCATAATATAAGGACACATGGAATGTGTTCATAACATCACACACAGTGTTGTATGGGTTCCCCAATAGTAATCCACTCATACCTCTATAAAACCCTTAAAAACATAAAATTACTCCAAATAATGACATTCTACAATCCGTGAGAGCCCTTACATCCCATGAATCATCATTTGGCATCCTTATTCATATCATAACATGATAGAATTTAATTTATGTTCAATCATGATTCACCAAATTCCAATCCAAGAGGTCTCATAACTCCCCAGGGAACAAATATTGGTTTATATTATAATGAATCTTAACATATACCAATACCATATCATAATAGTAGGTATTTATATCATGACATCGATCAAATCATCTTTCATATATAGCATAACATGTATCACAACAACAAGAAATCAGTAATGCACCCTAAATGGAAAGATAAGAATGCATTCCATGTTATCTCAAGAATGTGACTATATGATGCATACGAAGGAATAACCTAATCACATTGGGTTTCAATAGAATTAGAACCATCTTGAAATCAATCTTAATGTCCCAAAAAAAGTGAATCACCCAACGATGAAATCAAATCAACAGTAATAATTGAAAAGTATGAAGAATTGTAATATTCAAGGTTACATGGCTTTTTTCTGTAAAAAAGTTAGCTGATCCTGAGAGTAGATTATTAATAACTACCTATCCCTTCCTATACCAATCTATGGGCTCTAAATAGTAAGGAAATTTAAAAGATGAAAGTCTCCTCTGATACCACTTGGTAATGTCCCATATTCAGGTGTCCCTCTATGGTGCCTCGAAACAAGTTTGTCGCATGTCCTCAAGCACATTTACCCAAAGGATAGTTGCTATCGACTAGCAGTGAGGGCCAAGGTGTGATATTTGGGAAAACTATTCCTTCATAGGAAGAGTATACATAGAGTAAAACAAATAGTAATAATAGAAAATGATGCAATACCAAATAGAAACGAACAACATGTGATTAAAAGTATATACATCATAATACACAATATAAATGCGTGTGTGTGTGTTTGTGTGTGTATGATGCATGGAGTAAATATCTATGAAAATAGCAAAACAAGTGACAATGGTTTAAAAAAATACAGAAAAAAAGTACAAATGAAATAGTAAAATCTAGTAGCATCACAAGAATTATATTGGTCTCATGCTCTCTAATTCCAACAAAAATAAATTACTTGATGCAGAAGTGCACTTTCTATTATCTATACCTGCAACCATATAATATGTTTGGGTCCAAAACATGACCCAAAAATTGTTTGGGATGAATCTATGTAGGCAACCACCAATAGATTGGTGCCAAATTGTCAGTAAAAATATATATCGTGCGATATGCCGAAATGAAACAACAATCTCAGAAGTACTCAAAAGAAAACAATCGTATAGTTTTCAAATACATTCATTTACATTTATTATTCATCCTTTGAATAATGTAATCATATGATCTATCATATGCTCTATATACCCATGTATAATAGTAACAACACAGATGTCTCAAAAGACCATATAAACATATCAAGTAAGACTGAGTCCAAGTTTGTGCTTTGGCTTGCAAGACTCGTCACAATCATTCAATTATTCAATAATGACCCTTATGGAATTTTCTCAAAATCTAGTACACCCTAGTCAACCATAACAACAATTTATTTAAAAACAACCCTGTGGGAAGCTCTCACAGTCTAACCCATTTGGTCTAACATAGCACTAATCATTTAAAAATGACCACCTAGGAAAATTTCATGGTCAATACCCCTTGGTCAACATAGAATCAATATATTATAAATGACCACCTAGGAAGATATCACTGTCTAAACTCCTGGGTCGATGACTACCACGAAGCTCTCATAGTCAATACCCCTCAGTCAATATAACAGTAAAAAATACATAAATGACCCTTCCATGGGAAGCTCTCACAGTCAAATTCACCTTGGTCAGACATTCCCAATGAAAATCATACGCTTCTCTTATAATTAAAAACTCCATCCTAACAAAACATGTAATGAAAAAATGCAACCTAAAATAAACGGCCATAAACAATCAATCAATGGAAATTCACCAATGGGGTGTCTCATAACCAATGTATTTGACCTTATGCATATGCACTACCCTTTATCAATCAACCAAACCATAACTGGTAAACAAATGATTTAATTTCCAAGGTCTCAATACCACAAATGTGGGTATAGATCACTTTTAGGATATATAAATAAAAAAAATTGAAGACAAAAACAACCTACTTCGATGTGACGTGGTTGATATAATTTAGCTTTGCCCCTTGAATCACCCAAGAATGACATAGATATACAAAAGGGTAAAAATACCCTACTAGGAATAACTCATGAGAGAGGTGGAATCAGGATGAAAGGCTCTGGAGGAATTGAGAACTCACCGATGGTATTCCAACACACCCAAATAAATCTCAATCGGAAGTCAGGCAGAGAATTAGGGGTTTGATATTCATTCATATTTCAGGAGCGCTCTTATACAAAACATGACAAGTAGATTCCTTTTATGGAAATGAGGCATGACCCAGATCTGATAAAAAAAAAGAAGAAAAGTACACTACATTGTCATTAACAGTACACGATGTGTATTAGCCTCAACCGACCGCCGAATTATGTGGTCTTATATGCCATCACACGACCATGTACTCAGCTATTACATGACCCATACATGGATATATATGGAAACTTGGTACATAGAGTATACTCAAATGTACATGGAGTGTACTAATAAAAACCACATTACTTCTATTTCCTCAAAAACAAACCGACGGCAAGATCCATACCTAAAATGGATATTATGGTTCTTACAGACATCATGATGTACTTCCCATAGAGAGGCATAAATGTCACACATCACCTCCCCACGTATGTATGCAGAAACCCATATTTGACCATGTAAAAACATTTCTTTTATGTTACTATAGTTCAACACAGAGGATGGTCCCCAGCTGACATACTCTCTCGTAGAACTAGGCCTTATCATTCCAATATTTGCCTCATCCCCACTCTTTAAAGTAGATTTGTGGTCAGAACTAATGATGAAATAAATGTCTTACCCTGGCTGTCAAGCACCTACAAATGAATCAGAGAGAAAAATTCAATAATATCAAACTCCCTACTAGTCTTCTACACTTCCTGCACCTAATTCCTCCTCATCAATGAATCTTCCACCTCATTTCGATTTCGATGCATTTAGGAATGCTCGATGTTTGAAGACTGAAAATATTTGAGCCACCTTCATTAAATCAAAATTAGATCACACTGAGTAAATATGTACTTTTGGATTTTTTAGTCTAGGTACAACACAAAATAATCTCCTAGTAAGTAATGTATCCAGAAGTGTCAAGCATGAACAAATGCAACTAACATGAGATAAATTTTCAGGTAACATCTCTCATGTGGTTTCAACTGCTGAGAATCATTTGCAAAAATTTCATCCCCTTTCATAATAAATGCTCCATTCCAGATAATTGATGTGTCACAATATATAATATAACACTTGAAAAGATCTTCAAAAATCAGTATCGATGCAATAGTCAATCTCTCATTTATCTCCTAAAAGGATATCTCACATGAATTTGTCCAAACCTAATTCACTACCTCTTTTGTCGGGCTAGTCAATGGATTTTCTAATAGATAGAAATATTTTATAAAGTGCCTATAGTAACTGGTTAGTCCATGAAAACCCCTCACAACCATGATTTCTTGGCCTACTTTTAGGAGCCTATTGATATCACCTTCTCTAGGTCCAACAATACTCCTATATCTATTATGATGTAACAT
Organism: Viscum album; assembly: GCA_963277665.1. Lineage (NCBI taxonomy): Eukaryota > Viridiplantae > Streptophyta > Magnoliopsida > Santalales > Viscaceae > Viscum > Viscum album. The sequence continues at coordinate 160,133,466 of OY728138.1, forward strand.
AGGAAGTGAAACTGATCCATCCAGAAGTGGCACTTTGTGAGATTAGCATATAACTAGTTCTCTCTTAGTATACTAAAAATGATCCAATGATGTGTGTCAGAGTCATGTTGATTATGAAAATACACCATGATATCATCCATAAAAACCACAATAAACAAATAAAGATAAGGATGGAACACTCATTTCATCATTGACATGAAGATTGTCGACATGTTCATGAGACTGAAAATCAATACTAAACAATCACACAGGACACACCTTATCTGAAAGGATACATGAGTTATATATGATAATATAACAAGAACCTGATGATAATCAGATCTAAAATTATCATTTCATAAAACCCCAGCTCTTCAAAGCAGGTCATAAAGATCATCTATCCATGGAAGGGGGTATAGGTTCTTAACCATTAACTGGATCAATTTCAAATAATCCACATGTTTCATGAGGATACAATATATATTTTTCACAAAAAAGACCATAAAAACCCATAGAGATGTATTATGTCAGATGAAACACTTTGTCTCTTAATTATCTTATTGCTATTTGATCTTCAGTAACTCTATTTAATCCATCCCATAATGAGGAATGGATACCAGAGAAGCTCTTTGAAATAGCTCGATAGAGAAATAAACCACTCCCTCTAGAAGAAATCCTAAATTTTCACCAAGAAAAACGCCCCTGAAATGATCAACTACTAATGGGAAATCCATTCAACATTTTCCCTCGTCATCCATATAAAAACTCACAATCTGGTCTATCATCCCACCCAACCCACAATTATCAGGTAAAGCTCGAATTTCATGTACATCACATTCAACTTTATGTAAAAACACTCCTCTCTCTTGTGACATGAATCTCACCTTGAGGAAAAAGAAATCAAAAACGAATCAGAAGGGAACCAACCAAATCATTTAGAGGATGACAGAAATGGCTATCATCTCTATGACCTAGAGTTACCATGCTAGGTGACACCCACCAAGCTCAAGGGTAACTCCTTACACTAATTAAAAACTACTATTTTAATCCCTAATAGAGTTTCTAGAGTTATAAAATGCATAGAAGAAAATTAAAACAGTCCATGGATCCATATAATGGGATCAAATATGAAACAATGTGAACCCCTTGTATCAAAAATGTACAGAAGATAAAATAGAGGCAACTAGAATAGTACCTTTGAAAGTAGAGTGTTCAGGATCATACTTTTACTGGGTCTCTCTAACTATATATTTCTAACCTATAACACATCCTATTGAAGCATCATAGCTACCCTGAGCTGATCCACCCTATTTTTGATGAGAAAATGTGGTCTGGTTACCATGGCCATGACCCCCACCTCGCCCAGAACATCATGATGCATTCCAGTTCCTTAATTGGTGATAAGATGCTTACCCTACTCATGAATGTGGAGTTAGGGAAGACCCTATCTCACTAGATTCTAGTGAAATTTTCCTATATAAGCATTGTATACTGAACCTACTGCTAAAATCTAGACACTTCACTGGGTCCTACATACACTATGGCGTGGTATTCCCTACAATACCGCACTTCTATAAACTCACGTAGATACAGAAATAAACTTTCTTACCACTAAAATATCCAAGATAAAGAATTATATGACACTTCTTACTACCTATTGAGACAATACCTAATAATTGTGGAAAAAACCTTTAGTTTAGACTTCCAAATTCCCATATATTACACATAGTAATCATTATATAATACACTATAGTGGATACAATAGTGAACCTGAATTCATTTACATGTGATCAGACATCATACCAAAGACAATCATAACATATACTAGACAAAAATACATAATTAATCATAAAAATATGTGTGAAATTCTAACAGCCAGTAAAATGGGTATAACGGTCCATGACTGCAGGTGTGCCCTAATCTAGATGCATTAACATCTACGCTCTATAGGACCACAACATCATTGGAAATAATAATCATTGAAGATTGCATGAAATAATCCTAATGCCACATCCTGATGATGCTATGATGGAGTGATAACATCTCGTAATCTCTTGGAACAATCACACAACATATTCATTGTGATATTTACCCTAATCTTAGTATGCATTTCTATGTTCTCAACGATTGAGAGCATGTCTTCTAGCCATGACTCTATAACATGTAGTACACCATTCCCTGAAAATGAGGAATGATGCTACTGCTAAAAAACTCACGTCAGTTATTCCATATATGTGGTATGGTGTGGTTCTCTATAATAGGTTTGCAAAAACCTCATAAAGCCTTCCCAGAACTGTGCATTAGAACCACTGCCCAATAGTATATATGGGGCCACAACTGGCCTGAATGGATGTTCTATGAGTAGCCCAAGGCCTACATCCTCCGGTGTATGATCATCTCCATACACCTACTATAAAACTGTATGTTATCATTGTGGAATGAATCTACATTTTCAAACACACAAATAAATTCATGTTCATTATCAAGGTTCACATTTCATGAGTACAAAAAAACAGGAGAATAAAACCTTCAATATCCCACATGTGCATTTGTATTTTCTAGTATGGATGTTTAAAAACCCTAGATACATGATGTGTAAGTCTGGTACATGCATGTTACTAATGTATCCCCTCTTGACAATATACCATTACACTAACCGAGCCACATGGGGTCTATTTGTGTAAAACTACATAGTGTATATCTAATGTACCTAGCATACAATATCAAAAAAAACATATTTTTGTGTTCTTCCACACATTATTAGACACATGTCCATTTACCTACACAGTGTGTTCTCAATGTACACATCATGTACTCATGAAAACTGTTTCTTCTAGAATAGAGGAACACATGGTGTGTGTTTTATAAAACCACATGTCATGTTTCATAGTTTCCCAAATAGAAAGTACATGGAAAATCCCTAGGTCCCCCATTTTTTGAAAATTAAACCAATGGTATGCCACATTCCAATCTGTGGGTTCTCATACTCTTCCTGATTCAATATTTGGCATCCACATATAGTATATTTTAACATAATTAAATTTAAGGCTGAGACGTGATCCACCAAATTCTGATTAAAGAGTTCCCATACACCTGATGGACCAATGTTTGGATTCCATCTAATTCAAACCATATCACAATAACAAATCGATCAGAACAATAGGAATATCTAAAATAGTACCTATTACAATAGTCTTCATATCATTCATGAAATCTATCAAAACACAATCAAATCAGTAATGCTACAAAAGGGTAGGGCAAGAAAGAATGCCATGTGTTTTTTATAAAGAGTAAATATGATTCTTGTGATTACATTACCTTATCTCATCAATTTGAAAAGAAATAGAACCACAATGATATCACTAATAACCACAAAATAGAAGTATGTCACCCAATGGATAAATCGAATCATCTATAACAACTTATTATCTGAAAATCACAATTCTATTCGATGAAATTTTTCTTTTCCCTATAAGGGGGGTAGCTAATCCTAGGCACAATTTATTACAAAAATGTATTTATTTCCTATCCATATCCAATTTTTCCAAAAATGTAAGACAAACCATAAAATACTCCTCTAATACCACTTTGTAATGTCCCAGATCCTTAAGCCACTCAAATGTGCCCCATACCCAGTTGTACCCATTTCCCAAAGAACATCTACCCAAAGTTCATAAGATTCTGAATAGTAGTGAGGTCCTAAGGGTGATAGTGGGGAGACTATTACATCATTGGAAGAGTATAACACAACAAAATACAATAGAAAAATAGTACTCAAAGTAGTAAAACCATACACCATAAGTAAATAATAGAATACTCATAACATAAATAACAATATGTCCTATCATTCAAAATATGACGATTCTTGTTACATATTCAAGCCAAACCAAAACATGTTACAATATAGTAATACATGATATAAGTACCAATAGTAATGAAGGACAAAAGAATATTAGAAGAATCAGAATCCCAAACGTAGTCCAATTTTCTCTTGCTTCTATACATCATATTAGGTACCGGGAGAAGTGATATTTCCATTATCAACACCTTCAACAAAATAAGCTATTTAGGCCCAAAAACAAGACCCAAACAAGCTGTGAGACTAAATCCCTATTTGAAACCATCCAATTTTTGTGGAAATCTATCAGTGGATACATATAACAAGAAGTGTACAATAATGAAATCAGAATGATGTAAATTACTCAAATTTAGATAGTTTTACATGCTAATGCTTCCATTTACATTCATTTAATATTAATTTCATATTCAATTAATGTGAATTATACATGTCTTAGGACTTAGCATGAGACCGACATACCCTATATATGAGTAAGCACAATAGATACCTCAAAATGACACCTATTCCGGTGTACATGAAAACCAAATCCGAGCATCATCTTTGCCTTGGAAAATGATTCATAAGTCATTCCATTTAAATATTTACATAATAACCAAATTTATTCGTAGAAATTCATATGTTCTAATTCAATTATATCTCCTGGAGAAATTCCACATGCATCATACGAGCTCGTCTTAGTGATCATCCCATTAACACGAAATCATTCTAGGAGTAGTGTGAGTATATGTGAGTTAGTCCAATCATTGGATTGAATAAATAATATCCATGTATCACCATGACATTTAAATAATTCCAATAGAACCTATCCCTATAATCCCACTATGGAACTATGTTTTGTTAAAAATTTAAATAAAGCCTCCATGAACTTGTCCAATACATTCACATTTTTCTAATGACTTAATCATATAACCCCCATTTTTCCTCCACCCATGGAATCCTTATATGGATTCATGGTTCACCTACATTATAATGTACAATAGTCATATGGAAACATCCATGGCATTAAAACCAGAATCCAATGTTCACCCATTGGTGTTTTCCCTTTTATCATATAAAAACAAATTAATCATTTCATCATTCATTAACAGTCCATAACCAAAAGAATACAACATAATTTCAACCAAGTTCCAACCTCATAAGGCTAGGCCTTTAAATTACTCACATGGGCACAATTCACATATCATGCATCAGTTGTAAATTAAACTATTTCATGGAGTTTACATTAACAAACTCACATGGGAAATCCATATAACTAGCCCATGATGTAATATAATCTAATAAAAGTAATAATTAGAAATTATCTAACCTGGGTAATTAAGTTATTTGAACAATTTAATTATAAACAACCAAAAAAGGGAATCAATAGCATGCCTCATCAGCATCTTAGGACAAACACCCATAAATAGTCATCCATAGGAAACACACCCATGTGGATTCCCTAATTCAAGGTAGAAAGACATATACATGAGTAAAAAAACATATTCGATTACCTAAAAACCATTAAGAAACATAAAGTTTTAATTGTAAATCATGGAGACACAACAAAAATAACTTCATGACACTCAGACATATATGAACAGATTGATAATTTGAGAAGGTCATGAGACCATCAACTTTGTACTCGTTTGAATATCATCATCTGGTGTTGACCTCTAATTTGACAATGAATGGAGTAGATATGAAAATTGAAAATAAACTTCAAATCCTCGATAATTAGTTCTATAGGATAAGAGGGAGTAATGGATTTAATGGAATCAGGAACACACTGATGGGGTTCTAACAAATCTTATTGTCTTTAAAATGGTGTCCAAATGATGAATCGAGGGCCAAAACATCATCTTGGTGTTGTGGTTCATGATACACAGTTTAGACTTCTCTCCTTATTAAGAATATGTTTATACTGTCCATTTTAGCACAAAAAATACATGGTTTGTACCCGTACACACACACACACACACCATGTATGTAAAAGATTTACCATTTCTTGCCGACATGCCTTACACGTCATGAATGGGACCTGGCCATACCATTACAAAACATGAACTAGGATTTACATGGTGGGTAACCCCTATTCACATTGTATAACATGCCTATAGCCAGCGGTCAAACTATTTTTCTCCACTTTCTTATGTACAACCCAAAAGAAAATGATTCATAACTCAATGGAAGAACTGGGTTCTTAAATTATTTTTGCATGAATCCACACCAGTTACTCCCCATTATTATTATCCATCCAAGGGACTTATTGGAATACCCCACAAATTCCTTAAAAATTTAACAATTTTTGTTTACTTCATAATTTGTGAAGATTCGTCTTACAAGAGGGATAGTTTATAGTCATCAATGGAAATTTATTTCAACAACTATGGTCTGAACAATGATCTATTAAAACATCAATGATATCTTGAGCATGTTATTCATCTCTAATATTGATTATAACATCTCTAAGGTTATCAATAACATGTAGGAATTTACCTCCAGATCTATGGATATTTACGTACCATTTATATATAATGATTTAAATGTCACTAGTTTGGATGAGATAATCTTCACCTAGGACAATATTTTGAAGCATCACTTATATCTATACTAGATCAAAAAATAGAGATATAAAGACCATGTTTTTTATTTAAAATTATGAATTATAATTGGATGATTAAAATATAAATCTATTTAGTTATGGTAAAGTTTAAAAGCATCCATAATGAGGTGGGAATATCAAATTCTATGAAAATTTACATTATATTTTTTTAATGAGGTAGACATTAAACATGATAATCCCATCTCATCTAATGACATCCCCTACATAATTGAGGGTATGAAAAATTTATTCCATACCTACATACCTAGAGTACAGTATATTAAACATCTAAAATCCTAGGATGACTAGAGACCAAGATGGTGGATACACTAGTGGGTCTCATGGAATTAGCCATCCCTCCCCATACACCAGAGGCTACTGACAAGTAGCAGGGGTCTATAGAGGTTACAGTATGGGAAATATACCCACATATCCGAGTATCAGAGTGTTGTATCATAATATAAATAATAATAGACTTGTAGTAAGTGGTAATAAATGAAACACATAGTATTAGAAGAATATTGTAAACTGAATATAAAAGTTGGGAATTTCTAATATACAACAGATGCATGCATATCCTGATAATGATAAATAATATAATAAATAGACATACAAAAATATATGAAATATAGTATAGTACAAAATTATTAAATAATGGAAATCTAAAAGGAATATCCCCATGAAAATTCCTTGCTCTAGATCAGTCATGTTCTCTTAACTCCAAGGTATAAGAAAACGGCCACAAGAAAGAGCCCATGGCCCTACTAAAATAATGTCTAATTGGATCCCCTTATATTATGGTGGCCTAAGTAGAGTGTGAGATATAAATCCTAATAGGTTACCACCCATAATTTATACATAGCAATATTTTATTTGAATAAAAGTAAATCATTGTGCTAGTAAGATGAATAAAAAAACTAAAGTAAACAAAGATAGCCTTCTCAGCTACCTAAAGGACACCTGAAATATTTACTTGATTCAGATAATTTATAGAATAAGTGTTTGAATAGTAACCAAATGTATATAGTAATAATAAATATATTATAGTTCTATATTGCATCTACATATATGAACCAAGTATGTGTGGGCATAATTTGAACAACCTATAATACTAGGTGTTAGATGGACAGGGCATATCTCAGTCATCCATAACCAGTCCAAACGAGCCTATAAGATCGTGAAATAGTGTACATTCCAAATATATTAACAGAGTGTGAGACATCATGCACCAATGCTGGGATGGTGAGTGATCAACTGTGTCAGCATTATAAAGTAGAATAATTGCACTCATCCCAACATCATATATAGTGTTAATATTGTTAGACGTCATGTCTCCTCACCCGATGTAATGGAATGAGATTTTCCTCCATACTCAACAGATCCCTTACTATAGTTACACAACCTTAATCAAGGTGTAATCATATTTATAAATTATAATTTAATACATAAGGATTTACTTCCCATGATTTACATTTATCAATCTAATATAATCAATGAACATTATTTCAATTATTGCATGTACATAAGCATTCATTTAACGGTGTGTCCTAAACACCCTTTACAATTCATTTCATATAAAATATTTAAATCATTCAAGCACTCAAACCATCATGAATAAATCATTTCTTAATATTCAATTCATATCCAATATAACACATTAAATTAATCATGGATGGTGTCCCATCATGAATGGATTTTATTTTTTATACAAACTGTTTAAATTTGTAATGCACTACAGATTTATTTATAAAACTCAATGATAATATAAGAGGTTTCATTAATTTAGGGAAATTACCGACATTGTTAATTCCAAATAAAATTGGGTCCATGTAATTAATATGTGCCTTAGATAATTTTGAATTTATATAATATATGGACATCTTGAAGTAATAGTAACAATTGTGACAATGTACTAAAATGATACTTAACATGCACTAACATGAATGCATAAAAAACTCCAAAGTAATAAACCAATAGAGGTATAAATAAATAATCATTTAGTTTTTTATTATAAGACATCACACTTCATCCAATGGGTTTTATTATAAAATCATGACATTTTTATCAAACGAATCATTTAATCAATTAAGAATCAAAAATATGAATCATACCCAAATACATAATGTGGTATCAATATATAATAAAATAAAGAGTTATTTGTGTGAAAAAATAACCAAATTCACATTAAAATAAAATTTTAGAAATTCTGCTCATCATGATAAAACAACTCATAAAGGTTAAATATGGAATTGGGGAGTTTCTATTACCATATAGTAAAAACCCTATAAAGGGAAAAAAATATTTTATGCCTTAGATGAATGCTTAGGAAAAAATCTTGATTTAAACAGATTTTTCATTAATGGAGAAATTTACATTGAACACCCAATGTGTGTCGAAAAATTTGATGAAACACCTCTAATCAACAAATAACGAATAAATAGGTATGTATTAAGGTGATAGGGTAATTTTTATATGAGGAACTCAATTAAAGGGGATGCTCAGAAAAAGTCGACATGCGACATGACAACACTATTAAGAAATCATTATAAAAATTTGTGAAAAAGTTGTAGACAACTTCCCCCTTACATAGGATGTTTCATGCATCCAATATCAAGGTCTGATTTAGTCGCGTTTGGAAGAAATCATAGGAATAGACATCCGCCCTAAAAATCATGAAAATGTGCTTTCACATTGATATATTTTTTGAGAGGAGATTAAATGATGAATGGATAAAAATGAATCAATATCATACCTCTATAGATCCATAGAGTTCAACGATACTCAAATTATTTGATGGATATATGAGATATCACCATGACTAAATTGGCTTGAGCTGGAATAACCCACCTGGTAGTAGAGCCTCACATGGATGTGAGGAGGAGAATAATAGAGGAAACGAAAACTTAATGTTTCATTACGGAAAAAATGTGAGTTCTACCCCAAATATAGATTGCATAGTTTGGCTGCATTTTTGGGAAAACCATGTTCCATCTTTGCCACACCCCTTTTTTAATAAATCACCTTGCATGGTTTTCCACCCACGGTCACCCAAACCATACACCAATCATGAAATGAATAGTTATTATGTACAACCCTAGTGGCACTAATCATGCGAAAAAGGTGATTGATTTGGGGATCTCAAGAATATCCCAAGTGCTTCATATTTTCACCCATGAAATAAGTCATATTGTTTTCGGCTGGGGTCACATAGTTTCAGATAATCAATGCTCCCGATTTAAAGCACCCAATGTTTTGATTTTTTATCTCAGTGCTGCTAAAACTCAACTGAGCTCCCAAGAAACCATTCAATCCTTTATTCAAGTCTAGAAACACACATTAATGTGTTCCAACATTCATAATTATGTTCCAAAAGTCGTTTCAATGGGTAAAAAATTATTAAATGATAAAATTCAAATTCTGTTGTAATTTTACATTGGCTAAAAAATAAGGGTCATTACTACCACCCCAACTTAGAATTTCGTATTCCCAATATGCCTCTAGGAACAATAAAAACATCACTCGACCTACAAGGTTAATGATGTCTCATTAAAATGGTCCCAATGCATTTCCATATTCCCACTGTACGTGAAAGAGTTACTTATGAACACAACAAAAATGCCATGAAGACCCAATCCAATGCTCATTTTATGATAGAAACACTGAATGAGTACTTACCTGACACCACATATCTAGATTAATGATTAGATCATTGATTATAAAAACATATTACCAGTGGTTATCTACACCATAATTTTCAACATCATCAGGTTCCAATTCAAAACCTTGGAACCTCCACTGTCAGAATTTGTTATGAAGCATTTCCAAAGAATTCTAACAATGCACAAGCAATAGTATCATTAACAAAGTGAAACCGATTACAGTTGATGTTATATTAGGGACCTTAATTCATTGAAATGTTTGAATCCTTATACCAACTAGAAAATTTCCATGCAATATTCCCTCGAAAAGTGAACTGAACCTAAAACACCACACTGTCCTTAAACTGATGACATTTTTAGACCAGCTACTTATAACCATACAAAAAGAACATGATGGATAGTATATCGATCCACCACTAGATAACCATTTCCAAAACTCACATCATAGAAGGTTAGTGTATTAAAATTTGACCATAATGCCTTTTTCTAAGGAATCATGCATTTTCAATGAAAAAATTCACCAAATTCAATACCATAAACCCACTGATGTTTCATAATCAAACCACCACCTAACCAATTAAACTATCACCACATGGATTGAACATGTGGTAAAATAGAACTAGCCCCGTGGAATCATCACCCTTTAAATGTCACCTTCGAGCTCGAATACATGTCTGAAATGACCAAGGATTTATATATCTAGAGTCTGTATAACTAAACTCAGATCATCTATAATCCATATTTATAAGTGAGACATCTATACAGAAACAGACATCCTCATAAGATAATTGAATGAGAACAGAGTAGTATCCTCCTGGTGGGGAATTCAAAGGAAAACATATCGTGGCCATGACTCCATGAAAAATTCAAATAAGGGAACCCTGGAATCACTAAGAACTAATTCAATCTCAAATGATGTCATGCGTGTGTCACACAAATATGGTAGAGATAACTTATCATTTTTAATGGCATTTAAAACATTATCACAAATTATAGATAACACTCTCTTAGTTCAACAAGGATGAAATCTTTATAGGGGACATGCGTGTCTCATTCAAATAAGTATACTAAGAGGATTTGAATAGTTTCTGACCAACCAAGCCCTACTATTAGAAAGAAATTTAGTCAAAACACAACTGGTCGACATCTCATGATAGTGTGTCAGATTCACCTATTGACGCATCATCAACCCAACCATAATTACCTTATAACCTAAGGAATCCATGATCATTTGATTTAACCTCCACATTCTATAAAAAAAATGGATTTTCACAAGGGATGAGTACAGTACCAAACACATCAACATCGTGATTCCGAGAAGGAACTATCATGTACATTCGACCTTACATTACCATCCCCAACTTAGGAGTTTCATATAAATTGAAATAAGACAAAAAACAGCTTCTCAAATGCATTCTAGATCAGATCCACCAAAAATGTACTTCGGTTTCTCCTCACAGTTATGATCACCACTTCACAACATCGGAACATTTTGCATGAAATCCAAAACCAATCTAGATGATGTGTCAAAACACATGATCCCTATGAATTCTCCTTGAGAATACGTAATAATTTATTCTTTTAATTTCTAGGTCACTCTAATCTTGATATGACCTGAGAACGTACACAATAACTCAAAGATATACGATTAGACCAAACTCAATTAGTTCAATACAACATTTAAAAACTCGACGGATGGATTGTATATCAATGAAGACTAACCTAGTAATATAGCTAAAAAACACATATTGTATACTAGAAATAGTATTGATAGACCTATGAGTTAATTATTACGATGGACTAATCCAAAAACCTAGATCATGTAACATTATCCCATATGAATGTAAAATAGGATGACGGCCTCCTGAGGAACTAAAGGAAGAAGAACTGGGTCATGAGAACAATAAATAATATGATCATTCCCATTTCATTTATAACAAGAAAAAATCTATAATCACATTTCTCTCATTCTTACAAAATTTCAATGGAAAAAATGACCACACATCTAAACAATGGTTTCATTAAAAAAAGTTTCTTACTGGGGACAATGACACTCCTATGAAACCAAATGTTAGAATTCTCACGGTAACTAGAAATGAATTTAAACTTAAATGGTTCAACCTACCATAGGTTATCCCATTATAAAATCAAAATCATTTATCCCATCAAAAGATAATGTCTGAAAATTTCAATAGGCCTAAGAACCTACATTTTAATCCATTACTAAAGATGATTTTGCCAAAAAAAAATCATTACGCTTGAATTCCAAGGAAACACTAGTAGATGGAGTTTAAAAAAGAATTAAAAGTGGTTTTAAAAGATGTATAACACTTCAGTTTCTATATTCATGTCATTTCACTAATTAATAGTAATCTTTTATCATTTACTGGTTTGAATCAAATAACCGAGTAAAAACATAAAACAAAACACTTAGAAGAGATAAGGAAACCAATGATGTTCTCATTTAACAAAAATTGTTTTATCAAAATCTATTCCAATTTCAGTTGAAAATTATCAATGATTTAAAACAGTCGAAGTGGGTTATCTCATGAGAAACATGCCCTAACTATCATACTTTAGTCATGTTGTTTATTTTTGTAAAAAAAATTATTTTATGTACAAGGTTAAAAAAATGTTTATATTTATAACCTCATCAAATATATCATGTTCATATATTTAGTTATATGGGTGAAAAAATACTAATCCATAAAGTGACCATATGGTTTATAGTATTCCATTTGGCTCCTATTAATGAAAACCAATTCAATTTAACATGTTACATTTCCAAATATATCATTTAAAAAAGGTCCATATGTATATGTACAATGCTCCGAATATGGTTCAACTATACAAGTTACCTTTTTCCAAATTATAAGGTGCCCATACAGCATACAAGTGAAAACGGGTTCCTTATTAATCAAAACCATCAAAATAATCATATGAAACTAGTTGAATATCAAAATAGAACTGGATTGTTACGATAAGAAGTAAGATATATAAATATTAAAAATAAACAATTGTCATGGAATATAATTAACTAAGATTGTCATAAAATAAGGTATGAGAATGTTTACAAAAAATGGTATAGAGTTAATCATGTCAGTAAAATACCTAACATGGAATATAATAGTAATTCTAATAACAACAAGGACTCTAATACCTCTTAATGAACACTCTTCGAAATAAAAGTCAAACTAAAAATGCAACTAAATGGAATGGCCTAAGAATGCCATGTGAATTTCTATATGCCTATAATTATGAATGTAATGATTCTTCATTTATATACATGGAAAAAGATTAAATTTTAGATTCTCATAAATCCAAAAGTACTGAAATGTACACCAATCAGTCAAGGTGAAATGATAATAACTATAATAACCAACAGCATGAACAATTAACCCACATTGGGCCACTTGGTGCTTTCCCCACAGGTGGAATGATTAGTCCTAGATTGAACTATTTACTAAGGATTGATAAATTTGTATTATCATGTCTACCAGTGAAAAATTCTAATAAAATGGAAAATGTAGATTATGATACCACCTTATAATATCCTAGACCAACTCACCACTTAGTCGGTGGTCGTACCAGTGGGTCACATGGCCTTAGGTGAGTCTATTTGTATGCCTAAGGTAGCTGACTAGATGTGAGGGTCTAAGTAGTTTATAGTGAAGAGATTATACCATCCTGTTAGTGCATCACAAGGGTGTATCAGAAAAAAATTGTAATAGAAAAAAGTGAAACTACTAATAAATGAATGATCGAGTAAAAAAATATAAACATAATTAAAAATAGGTCCAATGCCATTATACCACATATTCATGCATGTAATTATAGTGAAAAAAAATCAAAAACAACTAAAATAAATCATGATAGAAGATACAATATAATAAAAAATAATAATGTAATATAAAATAACAAAATGAGATCTCTAAAAGCATCTGGAGTTCCAAGTCATTCATGTCCTCGTTACTCACATGTAGAGGCAACCATCATCAAGAAATAGTCCATGGTCTAGTGAACATAAATATTACTTGGGTACCCAGTGAAATTGAAACCCATGGAGGGTGTGTGTTATAAATTCTAGTAGGTTACCAACCATATTTTATATGACTGAATCCGGACCATTAATAATAGGTAATGTAGTGTGCATATATTATAAATAAAAAATAGAATTGAAATAAATGACAACCAACCCGCTTAGGTTCCTAAAGCACACCTGGAGGCTCTACCTACTTCCTATCCTTAATAGAATAAGTTTATGAATAGAAACCATATATATATTGAAATGATATATATATAGTACATTTCAATATTTCATTCACCTATATGTACCCAATAACTATAAAGATAAGTGGTCATATACAAAGAATATTATTGGTTTCCTAGACTGTGTGTATCTGAATCATCCAAAACCTGTCAAAACAAGCCTATAATAAAATGTAGTAGGGTACATTCCCTGCATCCCAATAGAGTGTGAGAGGTCACACATGACACAAGGGATGGTGATTGAGCAATCATGTCAAAATTATAAACATCGATCATACCGCCACATCCAAACATCCTACATAGTATCAATGGTGAGAGACACCATGACTCAACAATCAATGTGAGGGAGCGTGATATTATATCATGCTAAAAAACCAGCACCATTATTCCACATCCTATATAAAGGCATAAAACTATTTAAAAATAATAATTTAATCCCTGAGATATCACTTCCCATACTTTACATGTATCAGGCCATTATAATCAATGTATTAATTTTCAAATATATCTTGTACAATAGTATGAATTTAACTATGTGGTCGGACCAACCATTAAATCTAATTTCATATATAAATTATTATTACTTATTGGAATTATATCCATAATGAATCATCCCTCTAGGAATAACAAATTAATTCCTTTTAAAGAACATTATGTCAATCTAGGAATGTATCCCATTATGACTAGCCATTTTTATTAATATAAATCATTTAATTTACTAAATCATGAAAAATAAATTTTTAAAACTAAATGATCACTATGTCGGTGCCATTGAAATATCTCAATTACCCACATGGGAAATTACAATTAAAATATTGGACAAGAAAATAGGTGGTGCCTTGGTATATTTAGTATTTATAGAAAAGTCGGACCATTCCAAATATAAATAAAAAAATTGTACCTCTACTAGCATCCTAATTTACAAGAACTAACATTATTTCATAGTTAAACACCATTGGAATTAACCAACAGTTCTTTAAATATCCAATAATAAATTTTACCTTACAAGATAATCCACCTCACCCAAGTGGTTTTATTATAAAAACATGAATTTTTATGAATAAACTATTTTAATCAATTAATACTCATATATATGAATTATAACCCAATGCATGTTAAAAGATAATTTTAGAAAGACTAAAAATCGTAGAAAAACTATTCATAAAGGAAATGCATAACATTTAGGAGGTTCCATTTTCATCTAGGAAAATCTATATAAGAGGGAAATTAATTTTATGTCCAAAAAATTCATAATTTCCAATCTCGACATAACCACTTTCATCATTAAATGTGAAATTATAATTTTTACATAGAAGGGGTGTCGATAAAAATTATTATCCACCTATAATTAACTAATCATGTTCTAATAGGCATGTATTATGGTAAGATGATCATTTTTACATAACAACGCAATTCAATGTGATGGTCGGGAAAATATGGCATGCGAAACAGTGCAACTATTAATAAATCGACAAAAATTGGTAAAATCCATATACCACCTACCTGGTTCATTGGATGTTCAAATAATTCAATATAATTACCTGATTTAGTCCAGTTTTGATGAAATATAAGCAATCGGAATCCACCCTGAAAATTGGGGAAATGAGCTTGAACCTAAATAACTTTTTCTTGAGGATATTAAATGAAGAATGTTTTAAAGAGACTCAAGAGCCTATCAATACATATTCATAGAGACTGATGGTTCTCGAAATAGATGACGGTTGGAGGAGACATCACTATGACATGAATGTTCTTAAGGAGGAATAACCCACCAACCAGTATAGCCTCACATCTAATCTAGGAGGAAATGAATATATGAAATGAAAATATAATGTTTCATTAACCGAAATATGTATTTTCTCCCATAAAAATGGGATTCATGGTTCGCCCATTTGGTTTGGATAATCTGTGAACCAACCAGGCAGCACCTATTCTTTAAGAAAACACATTTCATGGTTTTTCCAACACGGTTACCCTAAACATGAACTAACCGTTTTATGAATACTACTTAGGTACTTCCTAAGTGACATTAACCATGTGGGATAGGTTTTTTCTTTGGTAAAACATTGTGTAGCACATGGGCTTCACATTTTCTTCTATGAAATAGACATCACAATTTACTATGGGGGAAACAAGATTTCAGAAAAACCATGTTCCATGTTTAATGTTCCCTTACATGATATTTCAGAGCTTGACACTCATGAAACTCAATAACAAAATTGAGAAACCTCTCAGGTCTTTACACATATCTAAAAACAACACATTAATGTGTTAAAACATTAAAAATTATGTTTTGAGGCATGGTTCAAATAATGACCCCTCCAATAAAATCAAAAATACAAATTAATTGGGAATTATACCTTGGCTCAAATACACGAGTCATTAAAAAAAATCATGTATTTTACCTCAACATTAATAGTTCATTAAGACCAAATGAATTTACTAATATGTTTCTTCGGAATTTTGGTATCATATACCCATTAATTTTTCTCATGATGTTAATTAATATTTACAATTTCATTATTACCACTAGAATGTAATTCATTGTTTTTTACATCATCCCTTTGCGAGATCATTCCGTGGACATTAAATAATTTTGGGACTTATTATTTTTGAATACCATCTTTATTGTCTTTTTTGTGATGACAAATCTTTTACTATGTGTTTTTTCAAACCATGTTGTATCTCTAATCAATTAGGTTTCATAAATGGGAATATAATTCAATAAGTCAATTTCATTACCTCTTTATTTATTAATTTACAGAAAAGGATATCTATAAATGGAAAACCAACACAAAATGGGTACACCTCTATATCCTTTGAACCTCTCATGTGTAATTTCATCTAAGATGTTCTCAAAATATATTTGGTATCTATAGAAAAATTTAGAGGATTAAACAAAATTTATTAATTTATTAAATACACTTCTCAATTAATAACGGATCATGAAATTGTTACTTTGTATTCACAATGGGGTTATGTATGAAGACAACTTTTTATCCTTACTCCTTGAAAATTTTGATGAATTTTGAGTTAATATTCATTTCAAGAAATTTTTTTTCTATCCTAATTGCACTAGTAAAGGATTCAATAAACCAAAAGGTGGTAAATCATATCCTTTATGTAACACCCCAACAATTTACATACTTTTTGTCTTTTGGAATTTAAATTCTTCTATAGTATATGCTCCACACAATACCGAGTTTAAAACATTAATATATTATTAAATATGAACATTGGAATAGTAATGTGACCATTAGGAATAGTAATATGGACCCTATGATTGTAAATTTACCTATAAAAGTATAAATAAATTTTTTTTATCATATAAATGAAAATATCATATATTTATATCCTGGAAGAGGTAAATAAATGTTTTAAAAATGATAAATTAAGTGTTTGTATTTTTTTGAAACATAAATCATTATACACAATATTATAATAAATATAATGATTTAAATAAAATATTTACTTTCATAAAATATTTTCGTAAATTAATATTTTATTGTCTTATTATTATCAGATATTTTTATGAGACCTTAATTGATTTTTCAGCGTGTGATAAAAATAACAGCAATATTAAAATTTGTATTTTAGGAGTAAATGATGATTTAATTTAAAAAATAAATTTATCATAATAAAAAAAATATTTTCATAAAATTAAGTTTATTTTTGATTTATAAATGTTAAAAAATTTGTGCTTTTCATTTTTTGGATAAATCAATAATAATAGTATTTTGGAAAATAGTTAAATATGATAATTTATATCATTGAATAAATAAATGAATTATTGTGTCATAGATTATTTAAGTATGATGTAAGCCCAAAATATAGAATTATCCTTAATTATTTTAATATATTTATATATATTGTTCAAACTAATGCTAGTGTTGATCCAAAATAATAAACTAATGAATAAAAGAATAAAAAACACCCATATCCACCACAATAAATATCACACCTGAACCAATATTCTCCTCACACCACCAAATACAAGAATCTTGTTCAATATATGACCAATACCTCTCCCAAATCACTACCTAACAATTTGGTCTTGCTAGTCTCTCCCATAATACCAATTAAAAGTCCCTTATAGAGGTTCTTATGCAGGCGACACTCAAGAGGTGAAACCTTCTCTATATCTCTTTCAATTTCCTTTCGTTTCTTATACATCCCCCACATGACATATTAAAAGTGAAATGATAAATCCATTATATTTTATACACTAAAATTTTATTATGTTAATATTATATCAACCATCAATTATCTTCTCTTCCCCTATTTATTCTAAAAATGAAATCATTGTCCTTAATGTATTGATTTACTACATTCATGGACAATGCGTTTTTTTCAATAACGCCTCCAAGGATTTTCATGAAACCATTTTTGTTGGAAAAAACAATAATATAATTAATTAAACTTAATTACTATTTTTTAAAATGTATATATACATAATATTATTTCATAAAACTGAACTAGTGTCTGGTGATTTGAAAAATCCCAAAATAATCAAAATAGTTATCATTAATGGTTTATCTAATAATTCATACAAATTTCTATTAAAAAGGATATATAAGATCATTAAATATTTTTTCACCTCATTAATAATATATAATATCAATTATATATAAATATTCCCATTTCACATGGGGTTTCAAACATGTATACATGTGAACCAATCAGAAAAACAGAGGAAACAAACACTTCCAAACGAAAACATTTAATCATACAACCAATAAAAAGAGACCAAAATGTAAATTAATATTATTTTAATAAAACAAATAATTCATTAATGAATATAATTTCATTATCAATTGTGTTATGTATAAGTACAGAACACTTTTGTACATAAGGTATGGTTTTTCTCATCTCAACATTTTGTCTTCGAGATATTACTTATTTTATTATATTATTTGTGTGTGGTGTATGTATAATTAAATTTTATGTATCATATACTAAATATATTTTTCGTCGTGTAATTAAGGTTTTCATTTTATGATCATTAATTCTATGGGGAATAATTTTTGATTGTTTTCAAAGTTGTTACAGTTTCTCCCTAATGTAATTCTTCATTATTTTTATATATAATTCCTATAAATTATTTTTATATGTTCCAAAATAATGTATTGACATCCTTTTATTATTATATAATGTTTATATTCTTGTTTTATGAGCTTCCCTTTTTCAATTCCATTAGATAAGCATGACCGATTAATGTGAATTTCCTATTTTATTACCCATTTTCAAGTATACTCAGTAACTTTTTAAAACCAAAATATTTTTAAAAAATAAATTATTTTATAAAAAATGTATCTTATATCTTTTATGGAATTATTTAAACAATTATAATTTTTTCATCTTTAAATAGTCATTTATATATCCCATCAAACTGCACTAAAAATCCTATTCCTAATGATTCTTAAAAATTCCTCGTACATGTTTTAATTTCAATTAGACATCATTTATTACTAAAACATAATATAATTTTCCTCATCTTTGGGATATAAATGTTTATAATATTATTCTATGAAAAATAAAAATAACTTTTCAAAATAAGTTTTCTTTCCAAAGTAAAAAATGTTATTTCACTGAAGAATTCCTTGATGATTTTATGAGAGTGTTTTCATCTATTTCAGAACCCTTTTATGATTATTAATATTATTTAGTAGGATTGATCTTTTATGATATAATATAAAATATTTCATTACATGGTTTATGATCAGTTTGAATTAGGATGTGATACCTTGATATCATTCTCCATATGTTTTAAGATCGTTGGGGATTATATGTAAATATTAGGGTCATTTCATTAATTTTTTTTATATATTTGTCATTTACGTTTCACCCAATTCATATTTGGAATGCATTGGAATTAGTAAGAGATGTGGGTGGCCTGATATATCCCATTGATATATCATTATGTCTCATAAGAAAAAATAGATATGGCCATGGATGAGGCCTTACACATATATTTTCAGATGTGGATTTGGTCGAGGCGTTAACCATATATTTTGATGTGACATATATAATGCCTAGATAGTATGTTTAAGATGTCTAGAATTATAAATTCCCTCATTATGATACCATTAATTAACATTTAATGTGATTATTCGACTAGTAGAATATAAATTGTTATGTTTTTTTTCAATATTTTTATTTTGTAAATTATTTAGTTATCTTTTATTCCTACCTTATTATGATGAAAATTTTGTTTCATTGACATGTTATTTTTGTTACATACCATGAATTATTATTTATGTATATTTATGATATCTCCCATTGTATTTCCTAGCCTTATAAAGAATATAAGCTCACCCATTTATTATGTTATCATTTTCATGAGTTTTCAAATATGTTTATTATGAATGAATTTCATGGATAATCATGGAGTTTTTCGGTTATTCTAATGTTGATACATTGTTGTATTTAATATCAATATATAATGGAATACTTATATTATTATCTATTATCCCAATGATTCTAATCTATTCTATCATTTTTTATGTTATCACTTATTTATAGTAATAATGTAATAAATTAAGACATATTCTATAGGATACTAGGTTCGGGGTCATTATAGATCGTATCACAGAAATATTAGTATAAACCATGGAAACTAGAATAGGGAAGAAAACCTAGAGATATAAATTTATAATAATCATAAAATAAAATAAAATAATTTCAGTAAGGTATAGATTATGTGGGTGTCCCAGGAAAAGCATCCCTATCAAGACACTAAAAGTGGACGTGGTTTAGGCCTAGATGTTCCTAGGTGTAACAAACATGACTAGGTGCATCCGTGATAACTCAATGTAATCTGAAACATGGTAATTAAAAATAGTGCGAACCTGATATGAAACTCCTGATGTATATTAATAAGAAAATTAAATTTCCATTACAAAACATTATGAAGTATTATAAAGTAAATATGTGCCCAAAAAACCAATTTAATGATTATCAGATAAGATATGCATAAATTTTCAATTTATGTTAATTTTTTAGTTTTAAATTATGAATTATGATTCATGACTAATTTAGTGCATTCAATTGTTTCCAAAATGATCCAAGTTCATTTAATGGAAAATGTTTCAATGCACGTATTATATATTGGGATTTCCAACTTATGAAGGAAAATTATTTTAGAGTAGGAGATGAAACTAGAGATGATAAAATTATAACCATTCTTGGGAAACTACCTCATGTTAGGAGAAATAATCTTACATGAATGGATTATCCTGATTCATAATGTGGTGTTAGGATGTTATGCTACTATATGTGACAAAAGCCTCCAACATTCAATGGGACTACAAATCCATTTGATGTAGATCAATAGATAAGATACATGGAGAATATATTTATTTTTATCTGATGAAAATAAATGGACATGTTTTTTATGCCATTTTATTTTATATCAAGAGATGTTGATCAATGGTGGTCAATGATTCAGAACAAAAAGGAGGATGAGGAAATTGTGAATATTGAATGGGTGGATTTTAAATAAATTTTCATTGAAAATGAGTTCCCTCCGGAAGATTAAGCTATTATAGATATATAATTCTTATGTATTACAAAAAAAGGATAAAAACATTACTAAGTATGATTCTAAAATTATAGGGTTAGCAATGAATGATATCTATTACATACACATTCCGAAGACTAAGGTTGATTTGTTATTTGATAGGCTAAAACCATTCCTCCAAAGGATTATAGTCTCCCAAACGTCCTCATCATACAATGAAATAGTCTCATGTGTTATCAAGACCGATAAATAATTTTCAAGGACTTATGATTTTAATAAAAAACATGAGAAGAATATGGTGGTGGAGTAAAAAATTGATAAAGGGGAGTATAAAAAAGGAAATTTTTAAACATGAAATACATGGGGACGGAAACACATGTGTGACTCCATAAAATAAAAAGAAGTTTTCTATATGTGTGTTGATAATGTTTATCATGATTATGTTTTTAAGGGAATTAAAAAATATACTAATGTTCAATGCAACAATTGTAAGGATATGGGACACTATACAAATGATTATACAAAGAGTCAAGGAAAGGTGCCTTAGAAAAGGCCATATGATCTAGGAAATTCCTATGTAATCACAAAATCTATGGATAACATTACTAATGATGTCGTGGTAGGTTCTGTAATCGTCTTCTAAAATTTAGCCAAGGTTTTATTTGGTTTTGGAAGATCACATTCCATTATATCATCCCACTTTTCCTATATAATTAGATAATTATGATTAATATTAAAAGGTATTTGTCAATATATACTCTTATTTTCAACCTTGTTGAAAGAAACATGGGTCCAGAACACCTTATTTTGAAAGAAAACATGCTCAATTAATGATTTTGTCATCATACCTAGGGTTTATTTGGATATACTCTTCAGTAGGTAATGGATTTAAAAATATAATGGAATCATATATTTTAAAAAATAGGAAATTATTATTGATGATTAAGGTATGGAATTTATCATCTTCATAGGGGAGAATTCATCATCAAATTCTTATCTAGATCCACCTATAGTAAATCTTATAGATTAAATTCATGAAGAAGATGGTAAACCATCAAATATGGATGAGGAAATAAATATTTCAATTGAGGACATAAATATTGTATGAGAATACAATGATGTATTTCTAGATGATTTTCATAGATAACTTCAAGAGTGGGAAGTTTATTATCCTATTTATTAAATCTCTAATGAATGATAAATATCATAGACTCTCTATAGAATTTCCAGTGTCTAATTAGTGGATCTAATGAAACAATTATAAGAGTTGAGTAATAAGGGATTTATTCTCCCAAGTGTTTCTACATAACGAGACCATGTAATACATTTCAGGAAGAATGATAGATCCAAGATTTTGTACATTGAAATTAGAGAAATAAATGCTTTTAAAATAAAGAACAAGTATCATATGCCTCTCATTAATGATTTATTTGAACAACTTCATAGAGGTCAATATTTTTTTGAAGATTTACCCTCTATCAATATATCATCAATTGCATCCAATATAGGTAGGTATTCCTAAAGACAACATTTCAAACTAGTAATTGAAATTATGAGATTACAGTAATGTCATTTGTACAAACCAATGCACCCTCATCTTTTATAGATACAATAAATAGAGTGTTCAATGAATATCTTGGTGATTATTTGTGATATTTGGTAATGATATCATGAAATATTCCCAATGATATGAGGAACGTGATAACCACATATAGATTTTCAACATACTCTTAATAGAAAAGAGTTATATGTAAAGTGTTTCTTATGTGAATTATGGATTCAAAGAGTTTATTTTCCTGGTCATATAGTCTCTAGTGATAGAATCAAAGTCGACCCTATAATGAAATTGGCTATTCAAAAACAACCTACACCCAACAACCATATCTAAATTATGTAGTTTTATTTGTTTATTTGGCTACTATAACCATTTCAATAAAATAATTTCACGACTAGTTAACCTTTTAAAAAAATTTACATTTAATGGGGTTTGGATTATTTTAAAGAAAAAGTAATTTGAACTATACATTGAATAATTGATGAGGAATCTAGTGAATTCACTCCTCCGAACTCTACCAATGGGAAATGTTGGATTTGTGATTTATAGTGATGTATTAAATAAATGTATTGGTGTTTTCCTTATAAAAAAATATTGAGTCATTACCTATGCATTAAGGAAGTTAAAAATGCAAGAACAAAGCTATCCACCCCATGATATTGAGTATGTAGTAGTGATATTTTACCTGAAAATATGGAGACATTATCACTATATTAAATGATTATATGAATTTATATAATAAGATCTTGAAATATATCTTCTCAAAGAAATATAGCAACTGGGGTTAAATACGATGGATTGATATACTCAAAGATTATTATTATGCAATATAGTATCACCTATGAAAGGATAATAATGTATCATATGCATTGAGAATGAAGGATTATGTAGTTTTATACGAAATGAGTATTGAAATGGATCCGATGTTCATGGATCTAGTAAATACGGATATGATAATTAAAATGAAATGTGATACATTACTACTCTTTTAATTGTTTTGAAAAAAATATTTATTGGAAGAGATTAAAATTTCTCTGTCTGGGTATTCTAATTTTTGAAGGGAAAATAATGATTGGAATGATCAGAAGATAGAATACATCATGTTTGAGGATATAGATCATACATTTATCAAGGGGGTTTGTTTTTCTTCTATACTCATGCTAAAATTGGATTAATGGATCATTCTTATAGAAAATATTTCTATATACTCCCCAATAGCACTAATATGTATATATATTTAGAGGAACATTTCAAGTTGGATAATATAAAATAGGAAATTCAAATTTATGTATGATGATTTTTAGTCTATCAATATATGAATGTTGACAGTGATCATTCTATAGGAGTAATGAAAACTATTCTTATTATTCTATGTAAATTGGATGATATTGTTTTGATTTTTTTACTAGATTACCAAAAGCTCCAAAATAGAATATTTAAATATGGGTAATTTTTTATCAACATAAAAAATCGAAACATTTCCTCAGTATAATGGAGGATTGGAAACTAGATCACCTTACCAAAATCTATTATAATGATTTATAAATACTTAATGTAGGACCTAATTCAATTGGGTTTGATAGTAATCCCCATTTTCATCAAAATTATCAAAAATTCTACAGAAATATTTCTATACTGAAATTAATTTTTGTACAGCTTCTCTCCCTTAAACTAACAGGTTGTCAAAAGATCGATAAATTCTTTGATGAAATGTTGGGATCATTATTACATGAAATTCAAGTCATTTTGGATCATTATTTACCTTTGGAATATTTTTCCTACAAATATAGTTTCAATAAAAGTCTTCAAATTGCACTATATAAAGCATTGTATAGAATGAGATGTTGTTCACCAAGTTGTTGGGAAGAAGCTGTATAAAATAATATAATAGTCACAAATCTATTGGAGGAGACAATGGAAAAGGTAAATTCTATTCAAACACATATAAAATAATAAAAATGTATTCAAAAGAGCTATGCCGATAACTAATGGAAATATTTAGAGTTTCATGTAGGATATCATGTATTCTTTATGGTATCTCTATGGGAGGGTGTTATAAGCTTTTTAATGAAAGGAAAACTAAGACCCATGTACATTGAACCTTTTAAAATATTGGAGAGAATTGGAATCACAGATTATCATTTGGTGATTCCATCTTTCCCTTTTTAGGTTCACTATTTGATCAACATCTCTTTGTTATGGTAGTACATTCCAAACCTGAAACATATCCTCACATATGAAGAAATAGAATTGGAACATGATTTGTATTAATATGAAGAGCCTATCAAAATTATGGACACTAAAGAGTTGGTGTTTAGGAATAGGATACCTTGGGTGGTAATGGAACATTGTATTGAATCCTAAAATAGAAAAGTTGACGTGGGAACCATATGAAATTATGACAATGGACTACCAAAATCATTTTTTTGAGGTGGAACTCGAGACATTTCAAGTTTGAAATGATTGATAGAGGATATAATGTAACACCCCATGATTTAATAGTATATATCATTTCAAATTAATCAATTTTATTGTTTATTCTCCACACAACACCGAGTTTAAAACTGATATATTCTATTTAATATGGATATTGGAATAGTTCTTTGTCCATTAGGAAAAATTATATGGCCAATAAAATAGAAAATTAACCTATGAAAGTATAAATTTAATTCATGTAACTTATAAATGAAAATATGGTAGATTTATAATTCATGTTAAGTAAATAAAAGTTTTAATAACAAAAAATTATGCATGTTTTTGTGAAACATAAATATTTGTTTACAATTTCATAATTTTTATAATTATTTAAATTACTTTATTTCATAAAATATATTAATAAATTAATATTTTGTTGTCTAATAATTATAAGATAATTATATGAGACCTTATTATATTTTTCAATGTGTCTAAAAATAGTAATAAAATTAAAATTTGTATTTTTGAGTAAAATATTATTTTATTTAAAACTGATATATATAATATATTTTTTATAAATTGGAGTTTTGTTTTGAATTATGTGCATTTAAATATAATTAAGGTGAATTTTTGGGTTTTTTTCTAAAATACAAGACTTTGTGAGTAGTAAAATATAGAAATTTAAGGTATTTAATAAATAAATGAATTATTTAGTTGTAGAAGACATATGACTAATTTAAACACATAATATGGATCTATAATTAATTATTATAATATATTTAGTGATAAGTTTCAAACTATTGATAATATTGATCCAAAATAATACATTACTGAATAAAATCAAAAAATACCCACCCTCCTCTACTATAAATACCACCACTTCTACGCTCTCCTCATAAGCGTCAAATCATTTCTAATTTCAACCCAATAATACTCCCAAACCACTACTCTATGTTATTTTCCTATTTATCTCACCCAAAATACCAATTCTAATTCACTTAAAGATTTTCTCAAGGAGGCCACACTAAATAGGTAAAACATTCTCTCTCTCTCTCTCTCTCTCTCTCTCTCTCTTTCAATTTCTTTTCTTTTTATATGCACCACTCACCTACCCTATAAAAACTGACATTAAAATTCAGGTATCATTTATATACATGTATAATATTATTTTAATGGTATATCAAACATCAATTATTCCCTCTTCCATGTTTTACTATAAAAATGATAACAACATTTGTGATGTGACAATTTATTCTCCTTGTGGATGATGAGTTTTCATTTTTTAATCCTTCCACTAATGATGGTTATAAACCCATTTTTATGATTAAAAAATACATTAATATGTGTCATAAAACTTATTTATTTCCCTATAAGTAGAATATATATAATATTAATACATATGAAAAATCTAGTGACTGATGATAAAAAATGGTAAACTAATCAAAATGTTTATCATTAAAAAATTTATCTAATGATTAATCCTCATATTTTTTAAAAAATATATATAAGAACATTGAATCACCATGAATATCATTAATAATATATAATTTCTATTCTATATAACTATTCTCATTTAACCAGTTCTTTTGTACAATTACGAAAGTGAAACAATTATGGAAACCATGGAAACAAACACTTATGAATTTCAAAATAGATCCTTAAAACATATCATAGAGACCATAAATGAATATAATAAAATTGAAATAAATCAGATACATCTTAAATTGGTTCTTAATTTATTTATTAATCAATCTAATTTCATTATCCATGATTCTAACTATAGCTTCCCAATGCTTTCATACAAAAGGTAAGACTTTTCTCATATCACAATTATTTCTGTGAGATATGCCTTAATCACCGCTATTTATTTCATGTAGAAGATGTATATTTCACTTTTATATATATTATAATGAATATATTTATCATAATTTTATTAAAATTTACATGTTATGATCATTAATTTGATGGGGCATATGGATTTCACAATTTGCAATGTTGTAAGGGTTTCTTCCAGAACATTCATTTTTCATTTGGGCTATGCTTTCTCTCTCTTAACTAGAATGTAATAATTTTTTATTTTTATATATAATTCCACTAAATGTTTTGTATATGTTTCAGTCTAATTTATCCAAACCATTTTATATTTCTTTGATGGAGATGTAATTGTTTTACAAGGTTCCCATTTAAATTCCTACTGATAAGAAAGAAATATTAAAGGGATCTTTAAAATTTCTTACCCATTATGATGTAAATTAAATACTATGTTTTAAAAAACAAATATTTTTCTAGAATAAATTCATTTATCATTAAAATAAATCTTATCTCTTTTCTCGTTTTATGTAAAAAATTATTCGATTTTCTTCTTTAAAAAATCTTATATATTCCACCAAACCGCACCAAAGTGGATCATTTAAAAAATATTCTTAAAAACTATTTGGACATGTTTTTACATAATTTGGACTTCATATACAATGCAAAAAGTTTATAATTTTTCTCTTTTTCTTGGAAATACATGATTATAATCTGTTCTATGAAAATTTAAATTTATTTTTTCCATATGAACACTTCCTTTCTAGGTTCAGATGGTTATTTCGGTCAATAATACCTTAATTATTTGAAAATATTATTTTCATATATTTAATTACCCTATGTGAAAACTTATTCCTAACACTATTTTTCATTTTATGATATCATCTACCATATTTTATAAAATGTTTTATGGTCAGTTTGACTGTTGATATGTTATCTTGATCTCATTCACTATATTATTCGGAATGGTTAGTCAATATTTTTATTGATTAGGTAATACTATTTATATTTCGTATGAATATGATGTTTACGACTCATCCAATTTAGATGACAAATGTATTGGACATAGTAAGTTATTGGTAGAGCCTCCTATAGTCCCTCGATAAATCAGTTGGTTTCCTAAAACAAAATAGACATGGACTTGGCTAAGGACTTTACCTTTTATTTTCATATATTGATTTAGTTGAGTCCTTATTCATTAGTTTTCAAATTTCTTGGTTGAGGCCTCGACGGTCTATTTCAGATGCACAACTTTATTCATTCCCAAATTATGATACTATTAAATTATAGTCTATGTGATTATTCAAATTATATAATATTTGTGGTTAATTGTCTTCCTCATGTGTTTACTTATGGAATTATTTAATCATATTTTATTCCTAAATTATTATACTCATTATTATGTTTTAATTTCATGTAAATTTAGTTCTCCAAAATTACTTATTTTTAATGTTTATTTATAATATATTATGTTCTATTGATTACCTTTATTGAGAATATGAACTGATCTATTTCATATGTTTTAATATTCAGGAGTATTTAAATATGTATATTATGAATGAGATGTAGTGATAATATAAGAGTTTATGGATTCTTCCAATGGAGTCTCTTTGTTGTATTTCATTTCATGTTTTAATGTACTACTTATGTTTTTTATAGTTTTCCAAAGATACTATACAATTTGATCCTTTATAATGGGGTCTCTTAATCCTAGTACAAATGTATTAATGTATGTCCTTGGATCCAGGCTATTGGGGACAGATTCATTACAATTTTTATCAGATCACATTTTTTAGAAACCATGGATACTAGATTGGGGATCATAACACTAATATATACATTAAGCATAATAATATAAGAAACTAAATAAACTACTCTAAGTTAGATATTATGTGGATCGTACTATCATTATATCCCTATCTAGATACTATATGTGGACTGGGTTTAGGAACAGATTTACCTAGGGGTAAAAACTCAGAAAAGTTTTGCCGAGCCTCAGTTGGTGTAACCTGGTACATGAAAATGGCCCTTACTAGGCATTGTGTTTGACACTCTTGAAGGATACACTTTTGATAATTTAATTTTTATTTACAAACCATTATAAAGGATTTAAAATTAAATATGTTTACAATGAAACCATGTTTACGATTATGATATTAGTAATGCATAAATTTTTAAATCATGTTATGATTTTGGCTAGATAAAAATTTTGAATTATGATTCAAACCTAAATGTATGATGTTATATTTTTTATAAATGGTAGCTAATGGAATGAATGAAAATTTAATATATACATATTTTCTATATATGGGATAACATTCAATGCACAATAATGATATTAGAGTAGGTGTGAAACTGTAGAAGAGAAACTTATAACAATGCTATAATAAATGGCTCAGGTTATGAGAAATATCCTTACTCAAATGGAGCATCATGATCCCAAATGTTATGCCACAATTTTAGGCCACATTATGTGAAAAAATCCTTCATCATTTAATGTGACTACAAATCCATTTGTAGCTGAGCAGTGGATATATTATTTTGGGAATATAGTTCTCACTTTGGGTTGTAATTCAAGGGATTAGGTTACCTTGGTAGAATATAATATCGTGAGGTATTTTTCATAATGGTGGACAGTGATTCGAAAAAAGAACAAGGTTTATGAAATTGATAATATGGAATATAAGTATTTTAGTGATTTTT
Source organism: Viscum album (assembly GCA_963277665.1). NCBI lineage: Eukaryota > Viridiplantae > Streptophyta > Magnoliopsida > Santalales > Viscaceae > Viscum > Viscum album. The sequence continues at coordinate 160,163,814 of OY728138.1, forward strand.
TTGGGAAAAATATTTTTATCGAGAATACTAAGAGAATATGGTAATAAAATTATTTTATATAAGGAAAATATATGATTAAAACATTCCATTTATGAATCCAACTTTACGTGGTCAAAAATTCATGCTATGGATTACATATGTAATCCAAATAGAAATATTGTTATATTCTTTTATTTTATAAATTCATTCCTTTGAAGGGCATTGGTTTCCAAAAATTTCTCATCTTATGAAGATATAGTCTTTTGTAGTATCAATAAAAAGAATGAATTTTATATGACATATAACTGTATGGGAATACATAGGATGAATAGGGTGGCAGAACAAACAATGTAAAAACGGAATAATAACAAAATTGACTTTAGAAACATGTGATACATGTGGAAGAAAACACCCTAGTACCTTAGAAAAAGGAAAATGAGTTTCTACCGTTGTGGCGAGAAAGACTATCAAGCTCATGGTTACATGGGAAAGAATAAATCTACCAATATTTAATGATAATATTGTAGGGAGATGGGAAATAATGTATATGATCGACTGAAGCATCATTGAAACATTGATTACAAATATCTAAAACTTCATTTAAAAGCTTATGTATTCATAATATTTGAGGCTGAAGACCCTAATGATATGAGGTCAGGTACATTAAGAATCTCGTGAAATTTATCTAAATAATTATGTGATTATGGATCATTGTATTCATTTATATCTTCCATATTTTCTTTGAAAATTAGATTTCTCTAATTAACCATGAGGTGGGAGAAGTTAGTAAATACTATTTGTGGGAAACATATTGAAAAATAGTTATATCAATATGTTCCTATTATGAAATATAAATTCTCTACAATTTATGACGTTATCATCAGACATATGGTTTATTTTGATATAATCAACTGTATATATTGGAATTAGAAATATAAAGGAAAAAATTATGGAAAAAATATTGAAATTTTGATTCATGATGAAGGTATGAAATTCCTCATATTTATTGGGGATACTTCATCATCCTCATCATATCTAAATCCACCTCAAGTAACTATTTTAAATGAAATGTATAGGGATGAGTAAAAGATAAGACATATTGATGAGGAAATAAATATTAAAATTTTGTACATATATATTATATAAGAATACATTAATGTATTTTCATATGATTTGCCCAGACATTCTCTAGAGAAAGAGATTAAGTTATCTATATATTTAATTCCTCTAGAAAGGAAAAAATCAATAAAATATTTATAGAATGGACACTATGGAATAAGTGGAGATGATGAAACTAATAAACGGTTTGAGTAATAAGGTATTTATTCACCCTAGTTTTTTTCCACGGGGCGCCCTTATTCTATTTTTCAATCAAAATGATGGATCAATGAGGTTTTCCATCAACTATATATTAATAAATTATATTAAAATAAACATCAAGTATCCTATACATCTCATTGATGATTTTATTTTACTTCATGGTGGTCAATATTTTTCAAAGATTTACTTTCGATATCGATATCATAAATTGTGTGTGAAGAAGGAAGGTATTCCAATGATTTTATTTCGAACCCGATATGGGCATTATGATTCTACAATAGTTCCATTTGGACTGACCAATGTGCCTTATTTTTTTAGATCTAATGATGAGATTGCTCAAGTAATATCTAGATGATTTTATTGGTATTTATTGAAGATATCCTAAAATATAATAAAATCTATGTGGAATAAGAGAACCACTAGTGAATTTTTATAGAGACTCATAGAACAAAGGAATTATAGGGGATGTTTAGCCTGTGAGAATTCTAGATTCATGTAGTTTCATTTATTACCTATATTCCCTCTAAATATAGAAAGTTAGTATACACTATAATGATAAAGGATGATTAGTAATGGAATGCGACAATAATCATAACTATGGTATGTAGATTCAATGGATTGGTAGGTTGCTATTGGAGATTTGTCTATAATTTTCCTGATTATATAACACATTAACAACGATTAATTGTAAAGGGGTTAAGTTATTTTGGACCATGGAATTTGAAAAATTACTTGATGAATTGAAAATGAGATTAATGAATGCTCAAATATTGACTCTACTATCGGGAAATTGTAGAATTATAATTTATAATGATGAATCAATGAAATGGGTTTGTTGTGTCCTTATTCTTAATGATAGTGTCATTGCCTATGCATTGTGGAAGTCAAAGGCTCGTGAAATGAACTAACCAACTCTTGTTCTTGAGTAATCATTTTTAATCATTACTGAAAATATAAGGAGAAACTGTCTAAATAGTTGATGATGTGAGATATATATAGATCAAAAGAGTTTGAAATATATGTTCTAATAGAAATAACTCAACATAGGAATAGATGATTGATTGAGCTACCCAATGATTATGATTTGACAATAAAATACAAACTAGGAAAAGGGAAATAAGGTATAATATGCATTAATAAAGATGGATCATGGAGTTCTAATAAAAATAAAAATTTAAAGGGATCATGTGTTCATGGATCATGTAAATATGGATACAATATTTACTAATAAAGGTGAAACAACACTACTCATTCAATTTGATTATGATATATATTAATTGGAATGAAATAAATGATCACATTCTAAAGTAGATAATTTTCAAGTAAAATCAATGTTGTAAATGATGGGAAGTCATGACACCTCATGTATGAAGACAAACTTTGGAAATTTTGGAAGAGACATTGTGTTCCGTCTACACCCGACCAAAAAATGGATTTATTAAATTATTTCCATAGCTAAAATTTATTTATAACCCTGGTAAAAAGAAGATGTATCAGTATTTGAAGGACTCTTTCTGGTGGCATAATATGAAACTTGATTATAATGATTATGTGTCATGTAATTTATTCTATCAATAGGTTAAGCTATAAAGACAACACCCAAGAGAATCCATACAACAAATTACTATTCTTATATGGAAATGGGATTTCAATAAACTCAATTTATTCACTAGAATACCAAAAAATCCTCGAAAAAATTATTCAATATTTGTATTTGTTGAGTGACATACCAAATCATCACATTTCCACAATACAAGAGAGGGTTTTCCATTGGATTTACTTCCATGATTAAATATTCATGATGTTGAAAGACTTAATGGAGAAACTTTTTCAAATTTGTCTAATCATGATCTATGATTTTTTATTAATATTAGAGATAAGCCTTCAGAATGTTTGTGATACTAATCATCATTCGAGTATTTCTTATCGCCCACAAACTGAAAAGTAGTAAACAAGTTAAATAAAAAATATTAGAAGGCATGTTGAGATTTTTCTCACATGAAATTCAAGCCATGTGGAGTTAGTATTAACTTTTGGTATACTATACCTACAATAATAGTTTCCATTCAGGTATTAAAATTGAAATATATGAATCATTGTATGGAATGATATGTTCACACCATATGGTTGGGATTTAGTTAGGGAGAGAAATCTTATAGTCCCACAGATTTAAGAGTAAACAACAACAGAGGTAAATACTGTTTAAACACATATCAAAGTATCACAAAGTAAACAAAATAAGATATGTTGAAAAATAGAAGGAATATTTGGAGTATCATGTGGCAGATCGTGTCTTATTGAAGTTATATCGAAAGGGGTGTTATATGTTTTGTAATGAAAAGGAAATCACACCCCAGGTACATAGGACCTTTTGAAATCCTTGAGAAAATTTGAGTTATTGATTATCATTTTAGGATTCCACCTAGCCTTTTAAAGGTACATAACAAGTTAAATATCTATTTTTTAAGGAAGTCCATGCTAGACCAATTGAATGTTCTCACTTCTAAAAGAATAGAATTGGAACCTAATTTATCTTATAGTGAAGATTCAATATATTTTATGGATACTAAATAACATGTGTTGATGAATCTGATGACTTAACTCATAAAGCTACTTTGTAAAAACATTAAATTCAAGAGGAAACATGGGAACTAAAGAATATTATGATGAGGAACTACAAAATATTTTTTTATGCCACACTCTATATATTTTGAGGATGAAATTTTTGAAGGAGGGGATAATGTTAAAACCCACAATTTTTTGGTATGTCTCCTTTAAAGAATAATTTCCTCAATTTGTTATGCTTCATGCAATAAAATTTTTACAAATATAATATACTATTAAATATGACCATTGAGTAGTAATATGACCATTAGGAATAGTAATATGTAAAATATAATGGTAAATTTGGAAATAAAAGAATTATTAAAATTTAGGTATCTTATAAATGGAAATATGGTGTATTTATATAATGGAATAATTAAACAAATGTTTTAAAAATGATAAATTAAGTATTTTTATTTTTTGAAGTATAAATTTTCATTTATAATTTTACATTTAATATAAATAATTAAATAATTTATTTTTTTTCAAAAAATATATTCCTAAATTATTATCCGATGGTCTTGTAATTAAAATATAATTTAATGAGACCATAAGTAAATTTTCAATCATTGGTAAAAACAGTCATAATATTAAATTCGATATTTTTCATGTAAATGATGATTTTATTAATAACTCATATTTATCATATATAGAAAAATATTTTCATAAAATGTACTTCATTTTTTAATTCTACATTTCATAAAATGGTTTGTTTCATTTTTTTTATTTCTCTAAAATGATGGGTTTTTTGTGAATACTAAAATATGGTAATTTACAATATTTAATAAATTCATGAATTATTACATCATAGATGATATATTGATGGTGTAAGAAAATAATATCAAACTCTCCATAAAAATTATAATTTATTTGTTGATAAGGTTCAATCTATTTGTATTCTTGATCCAACATAATAATCTAATGAATAAAATTATAAAAAAAACACCTCTCCCATTCACTATATATACTACCCCTGACCATCTATTATCCTAACACATACTAAGAATTCGTTCTTTCTGATTTGAATCACCATATTTATCTTAAAACACTCCCCCTTTTTTTCTTACTGGTCTCACCTTAAATTCAATTTTCAAGTCCCTTAATAAGATTTTCAAGGAGGCAACACTCAAGATGTAAAACCCCCTCACTATCTGAAAATTTCTATTCTTTTATTATCATTCCATAACCTCCTTATGAAAAGTGACATTATAAATATAGTATGTTTTATATACTAGAATTTAATTTTTTGGATATTTTTATATGAACCAGGATTCCTTTTCTTTTTTCCTTTTTTTCTAAAAATAAAATCATCATTAGTGACATGTTGATTTACCACCTTCATGGATGCCAACATTTCTTTTTCAATTATGCATTAAATGATGTTCATAAATGAATTTTATGGTAAAAAATAGTTTAATATATTTTATACAACCTATTTACCATTATGGAACTATTATAGATTCATAATATTAATTCATATATCAATACTAGTGTCTAATGATCGAAAAAGGGACAAAATAATCAAAATGGTTATCATTAATTTTTTTCTTATTATTCATCCTTACAAAAAAAATTATATATGAGAGAGTTAACTATTTTTTTAGTTCATAAAAACATATAATTTTAATTCATGATATCTATTCATATTTAACATAATCTTTCATACATGATTACTAATTAACTAACCAAGAACACCAGGGAAATGAACACATCCAAAAGATGAAATTGGATCATATAACTGATAAAAGAGATCGTAAAAGAATATAATAAAATAATAATTAATAAATAAATTAAATAGGTTCTAAATTATATTATTAACTTATGTAATTTTCTTTACTAAGATGTTAAGTACAAGTGAAGAACAATTATGGAAATTAGGTTAGAGTTTTATCATCTCACCATTATTTCAATGAGATATGCCTTATTCACCACTATTTCATATGTTTAGTGATTTTAAACTTCCTTTTTATGTATAATAACAATAATATGTTTAAATTCATGGTATTAAATGTTTCATATTATTATCAATAATTCTATGGGGTAAATGGTTTGAAAATTTTCAAAGTGTTTCGAGTTTCTTTCCGACCCTCAATTTTTCATTTGAACTATTTTTTCTATCTCTTTAACTCAATTTAATTCTTCATTATTCTTATATATACTTTCTCTCTATTTTTTTAATTGTGTTCCAAAATAATGTATCCAGGTAATTTTATAATTATGTCAGCTGTAAATATAGTTTGATAAGGTTTATTTTTCAATTCCTCCCAATAAGCATACTCGATTAACGGAAATTTTCAAATTGATAACCCATTTTAATATATACTGAATAATCTGTTTTAATACAAAAATATTTTTCTAAAATCATTCTTTTTATCAATGAAATTTATCTTAGCTCTTTTCTGGTTTTATGTAATAAAATAATCCATTTTCCACTTGGAAGTCTATTTTAAATTTTCCCTTAAACAACACTGAAGTGGCCCATTTCTAAAGCTTCCTAAAAAACCTTTTACTTGTTTTCACTTTAGATGGAAAACATTTATTCCACCAACATAATAACACTATCCTCATTTTCATGTTTTTTACATGTTTAAAATATGATTTTATGAAATATATAAATTATTTTTCCAAAAGAACTCTTTTTTAGAAAGTAATAAACGAGTATTTCTCTCATAGATTCCTCGATGATTCTATTAGAGTTTTTTCATTTATTTTTTCACCATTTATTTAATATAATAATTAAATAGGATTGATATTTTATGATATATTCTACCATATGTTGTTAATTGTTTTTGATTAGATGGACTATGGATGTTCCATATTAATACAATTAAATATATTACATAGAATAGTTAGTGATTATGTTTACAGGTTAGGGAATGGTATTTACATTTCGTATGTCTTTATTTTTTATTTCTTGCCCCATTCATATGAGAAATTATTGGACCTATTATGGGATGGGTGATCCCCACTATTTCCCCTCGATGTATTAGTATGTCTCATGAGACAAAATAATTATGGACTTGGAGGAGGCCTTACCCATTTAGTTTCATATATTGATGTGTCAATGCCTTAACCATTTACATTCAGATGTCTTGATCGCGGCCTCAGTGGTATGGTTCAAATGTCTAGAATTATGCAATCTCTTTTTAAGATATGATTAATTTATATTACATGTTATTTTTCAATTAATAGAATATTATGGGTTCTGTTTCTTTCTCATGTTTTTATTTAGGGAAATATTTAATCACATTTTATTCGGGATATATTATTCTCAATATTATATTTTAATTAAATGTGTTTTTAGTTATCAACGATGAATTATTATTTCCTATATATTTATGATAGCTTCAGCTACATTTCATAACATTAATTTTTATCTAAGCTCGCCCATTTCTTATGCTTTGATTCTCCTCGGGATGCAATGATGTATATTATAATTGAATATTATTGATAATCTATGATTTTATGGGTGTTTAATATGGAGTATCAATGCTTTAATTCATTTCTTGTTGAAATTTAATAATAATTTATGAATCTAGATTTTGAAAACATCCAATCTATTTGTCCCTTTGGGATGTGAATGCCTATTCATAGTATCGACGTTATAATGTAATGCATCATCTCTGAGCTTCGGGGGACCAAGTTATTACACTCAATATAGATTATATCATTGATTATTAATGATGTTAAATAATATTTTTAGGCCCTTAATAAATATTTTAATCATTATGAGTGAGTTTTACGGAAATCTATTATCTTGAATAAATAATTTTTATACATTGGTATGGGAAATTTATCTTCTATGAGGAATAAAGTATCCAACTCTATTAATTTTAGGTTGTGGGGATCCCATTAAATTACTTTGGACTCCCTATATTTCTTATAAGTGTAAATTTTTCATGCTTGGAAATTTATTTGTTTTCAAATATCACATCAAATTTTCAGTTGAAATGGTAAATATCAATTACAATATTCTGATACTTTTTATTTTATATTTTTTATTAAATAATTGATTGTTTATAAAAATATATATATATATATATGTCCTATAGATTAATTAATGAAATATAATAAGAAAATTAAAAACATTATAAAGATATGATATTTTTTTTAAAGTTATATTGATAACACTTTATTTTAATAATTGTGTAGAAGTTGGTAACAATATTTTTCAAGTAATCATGAAGCTAGTTCACTTTGGTGATGCACATAATGAAAATTTAATTTTGAATCCATCCAAATAATAAGTCCAACTGAATTTTTTTTATCAAAAAGATAATTTCATGGCTTCATAAGAGAAATATCTTTTACCTAAGCTTTGATTTGTGCCCACCCCTGACTGACCCCTAGCAATCATATGAACCTCAAACCGAATAGTCTGCAATAGGACATTCTAACATAAATTTATTGAACACCAACCATATTTCTACCCACATTCATATAATATAAATTATTTATCCCTAACTATTCCATATTAATATTATATATTCACTTAACCATATTTTATATATTTCTGACTACATCTATGTATAGTTACTTCAGCAGAGCTATGGATTTCATTTCTCTAGCAATATAATCTGTCACTAGATAATGAGTGGGATGGGGGTGCTAAAATCTAAGCTCCCTTAAAATATTATATTTGATATCATTCCTATGTCTCCAAAAAGTTTAAAATAAAATGGATAATATAATATTCAAATAGCTTAATTTTTCTTCTTTTGGAAAATCCATTATAAAATATTAACTACTGGCGATTATTTTTTGTTTAATATAATTCAAATCACTTCAGTTTTCCTACATTTTCCGAATATCTTAAAAAATGTAATCAAATTTTTATACAATGTGAATATTCTAAATCATGTTTTTACTTATTTTCTAATCTATTTTATTATTATTTCAATATATGAGTACATTCAAATAATTTTTTTCAGTTCATCAAAAATCATTCCATGATATTAAAGCCAAAAAAAAATTCTTTGTATTTTGGAAACTAGATTTCATTACATTTGGAATATGATGAATGTGATTTACTTTAATGATATGATAATCAATCATTGAGATATATATGAAACTATTTCCAAATAAATTCATGTATAATCATAGATATAATGATATTTGATGCATTATTCCATGTGTGGACATATTATCTATATAATGATCATTATTCATTTAATTCCTAGAAAACCTATTTATTATTAATATGTAAGATAGATACAACCTATTAATTATTTTATTTTGGTGAATCGAGATAGGGAATCTCTTATTGTGCCTTGTTGGATCATCCAAGAGAATATCTTATAGTCCAATCAAGGATTTATCAATGGTGGACTACCTCAAATTATTAATTCTGATATAGATTTTGATGTGAGATCTTGGATTTCAGGCATGTAGTGTGGTATGAATTAGAAATTAATTAGAATATAAAATTGATCAAAACTAACACCACCATTGTGGTAAACATGGTCAATTAAACTTTATTCAAAGTCACTTAGTGGATCATCTCATCATGTGATACTGGTTTGGCTCAAATTAAAGTTATAATATATTTAAGTACACATACCTACATAGACGAAGATGTATTTATTGTTTACATATCAATGTGTTTGGCTCATGATTAGAAATATTTTTGGTGTCTTCAATTTTTCTAGACCATTTATTCATACATGAATTTAATATATTTGGTGAAATAGATAATCACATAAAATATTGACATGTGTTTCTATTAGAATCATTAAAATTAATTATTTACTAATCTATATAAAATATGTTTTTTATGGATTATTAGTCAACCCTCATGGAATGGAATGAAATGTGGAATTGAGTGTTTGATCAAGTAGAAAAATAGAACAACATATAAGAGAACAAAAAATTAAGGAGAATAAAATGGGTATTGTGAAGAAATAGAAATGATAGTGAATATATTAGGATTATGTGTGTCAATTTGAAACACATAAACACATAGGTTAATAATAAAAAAATTTAGATAATGTAAGATATTTTTTTTTCTTTTCTATAATAATTTTCCATCAATCAAGTATTGTAATTTCAATAGTTAGAACTTATTAAAAGTGGATAATCAGAGGATTCGACTTGTTAACTATTGATCAGAGGATTCTGATATCATTACAAATATAGAATTCTTTTGATCATTGAATGAAAACTAACTTACCAAAATGCTAATTTTTTTTATTTAGCTCATTTTGAAACTGTTTCTAGATCTTTATATACATTTCTATAAATATACCAAATGGAATAAAATTGAGGAGAAATGAAAAATGATGAACCTTTTTAAATAATTATTGATGTTTTGATTATTTATAGTCTAAAAAATAAAATAAAAACAAATAATTATATAAATAAATTAATGATGTAAAATCGATTAAATATAAAAACATATTCCTAAAAGATATTGTTAGTATAATATCCTGATTGAATTAAACATAATCAAAAACATAATTATGGAAGAATACATGGAGAAGGGAATGAAGAACTAGTGTAACTGAAATAAGCCATGTCTATCTTGTAGAACCTTTTCATGTTTTCCCATTGATCTCTAGTATATCCTTGAATCGAATCAACTAATCCCTTTCTCATTTTATCTCATCATGTTCCCCTTCTAGGACTTGGTTGGATGGCTCACTTTTTTCAAAATGAATCGATATTTTTCTACAAAAATCCCACATTAGTTAAAAGTCACAACTATGAGATAACCATTCTTTCCCAAGGGGGGAAAATTAACTGTACATTTTCCTAATCATATATGAAAAGAGAATAAACCATTATAATCATATTTTTATATCCTAAAAATATCTATTCTATGTCGTGAGAATGATCACCATCGACTCCCCTTGTGCTCATGTTTTCAAATTCAATCAGATAACCAGAAATAGATGTGGAAAAAACATTTTTGATTTTTGATGTTAATATTCCTATGGAATTTGGGGTAGCTGGTGAGCCTTAGATATGGACACTATTGGAACTGCATTTCCAAATCCAGTATTATTGTTCTATTACATCAATTTTTTATGTTGGGAACATATTTTTTAAATTATTTTATTCACAATAAAATTAATTAGAAAAAAAATTATTATATATATATATGTATTGTATAAATACATATTTTTATATGTACATATATATATTTTTGTTGTTATGAAAATATATAAGTTATCCTTTTCTTTCTTGGGAATATTTATCAATCTTGGAGGCTCGAGGTTCATCCATGATGATCCACATATTCATTCTGGTGGAAGTCAGTTGCAACACTAAGCAATCAGTGGAATTTTTTTCATAAAAAAAAGTGTTCAACTTCGATATCCAGAAACTAGGTCGATAATACTGGATTCTATTGTCACTTTTTCAGATTCCAATAGTGGATCTCAATTGGTATATGGTTCACCATTAGAATCAATGCGTCTTCAGCCATCTTCAATGGGGGATCAGGATGGTGTTGTAGGTTACTCATCCTTGATTTAGGGAACTGTGGGTTTCACATGAAGTAGGGCGAAATCCCACATTAAAGTGCCTTAGTTAATGAGGGTGTCCACAATACTAAATAACTGTAGAATTATAGTGAAGCGATAACATGTGAGTGATGGTAAAAGTGTGAGGTGGTGGATGTAGTGATGGAAGGAAACTATTGTGGTAGAATTATTTGGGGGATGGGTAAAGGAAGGAATTAAATTAGTGATTATATTAGTGTGGCATTTTTAGAGATGTGGTGATAGATGGGATGGGGATATAGGATATTTGGGGGTATGAATTGGGGTTAATGGCTAGTGGTGTCATAGGATGGTGGTTGCTTGAGAGAATGGTAGCAGGAGAATTCACACCCTAGTGGTAGAATAGTTTTTTTTCTAATGGTAATACATAATGGTCGCATGTGATAATTAGATGAAGATTTTAATAAATCATATGTGTTAAAATAAAAAACTATTATCCAAAAAAATAAATTTACTGAAAATTCTTACAATAAATTAACACAAATAAAATTTGAAATATAGATAAAATGACGGTGATAAATTTATGGAATTTATTTATACTATGAATTTAGTATACTAATATATTTAATATAACATCAAAAATATATTAATTTTCAATTCACGGGAGACCTGATTTCCCATAATATAGAATAAATAACATGTTTTTTTTAAATAATAAAATTTTTAGAAAAACATTATATGTAACACCCCAAGATTTCATAGTGTGTTATTTCTTCAAAATAATTAAATAACATGCACTACACGCAACACCGAGTTCAATCACACCATGACTTACAAAAATAAGCCATTCAAAAGCGGTTATGAATAGTATTATCTAAATTTTAAACTTTATATAATCCTTATAATTTTAGAATCCATATTATGAGTTTCTTTGATATAATGCAAGAACAAATTCATTTTCAGTATTGCACTTTTATCAACTTTTAATAGTGAACCCTTTTTAAATACAATATTTTAAACATATTGACTAAATGGGGACATCAAAAAAATTTAAAATGAAACATCCCAAGCTTCCACGGTACGCTTTCCTTTGAATAATACAGTAGCGTGTGTTATACGCAACTTCGAGTTTTAACACACACCACAACCGATTAAACTAGCCGTTGTGAATAGTAATACCAAATTTTTGAAATAATATATATTTTATATTTTAAAATGGACTTCATTTTTGGATTCAGAATATCGAAATTAGCCTAGGGTGAAATTTTGGTACATTTCGGATAACTTTCATATTTTGATGAATAGTGAAAATTTCTAAATTTTAATTAAAAACAACTTTTTTAATCAAAATAATTAATAGTGATAAATTATGAATTTTATTGGTTTTAAAGTATATTTAGAATATATTTTTACCATTTAATATAATGTTGGTCATTGTACATAATTTTACAATTAAACCGAACATAAACAAGTGTCAATCTTTTGATAGTTATTATCTCTTAAAAACACGCTTTTTGTTTTGACAGCGGGAATTAATTTTAAATTAATTTCTGCCACTTCTGTGTTTTCAATTTAGGAAAATGGATTCCATATTTGGAATCAGGATGTTCAAATTGTGTAAATAGGTAACTTTTATTTTTAGACATTTTGAAAAGTTACTGTGGTAAATATTTTATTTACCATGGTTAAAGGGTAAATCCGGTAAATAAGGGTTAAAAAAAATAATATTATAATAATACTAAATTACCTTAAAACGTGTCTTAACCCTATTGGTTGATACATGGTCGACCATGGGCATCTTTGGGTCTATTTTGGGACCCCATGGATCCACTTGTAAGTGATAATGACACATTATATTAATAAAGTTAAAATAAAAATAAAAATGGCATAAGCTTACATCTTTTAGAAGAAAAATTTTTACATAGGGTTATACATGTTGGATTTTCGATTATAAATATTCATTAGAAAGATAAAAAGATTTCCTACATAATGAAATTTTATTTATAATTTTTAGACATTAAATATTATATTTTATTTATGACAGATGATGATGGAGTAATTACTAAAATAGTGAAAAATTAAAATAATTGATCTTATAAATACCAAAATAATTATAATATGAAACTTTTAATGAATTAAACTAATTTTCTATGATAATATGATATATTAGGATTGATTTAATTGACTTTGTTTGAAGTAATCAATCTGTTAGGAGTTTCACAAAAATCAACTATTGAATAGTGTCAAAATTGACATAAAAGAGTTCTTAAAACAAATATTATATTATTAATTGATATTAAATTCCTAAAAATCTAAGGTTCGGCCAAGAGACTTATATTATGATAGGTTCCTCATTAATGGACCACTTGGGGGTCTCTTCGATGTATATAGTAAGTTTATTAACCATATTATATAAAAATACAAAGAGACATTGTAAAAGTGAAACTAATTAACTTAGAGTTAATACTTAAAGATAAGGTTAATATAAGTACCCAAACCTGTCTAAATTCTATTGGTTGAGTGGTTTTGCGACCTATCCCCACCTTAACCTTTGAATAGTCAACTTTGGATCCATTAGAAACCGAATGTGAATTTATTATAAATTAATATTTCTAGCTTTTCCAAAGGTGCCCCTCACCCCTCTTATAAAAGGGCACTCCTCCTTCTCATTTCTTCACACCTCTAAAGCCTTTTGGTTCGGCCAAACTCTGCCCAAATACTCTCCCAACATCCCTCACTACATCCTAGGGGCCTTAGTTTGATCATAAAGCAAACCTAAGGAGCCCTTTTGATCAAATCAAAAGGAAGAACCCGAAGAAGAGGTAATGTTTTCACCACCCCTTTTCCAAGTTCATTTCTTCTTCCACTTCTTCTTCCTTTGTTGTTACCATTCTAAAATAATGACTCCAGTATCATTTATATACTGTGAGGTTATTATAAATATGGTACAACCATATTCAGTATTCTATCCACCCTTTGAATAACATGTCACCATACGTGCGTACGTACGGCTTACCGTCTCCACGTCGTGGTGTAATCGTTATTCAATATATTATTATTTGGATGGGTATAATAATGATGTGTAACTCATGTAAATAATAAATATAACATATTAATGATTCTGTATATATGATATACCATCCATTTATATATTATTTTAATATCAAAAGAATGATATTGTCCCTCGTGCGTACGTACGGACTACCGTCTCCACGAACGCGATGAGATTCATTCTCCATCGTAACCATTAAAGTATAATTATCATTTTATGATTTAAAAATGATGTTTAAGGACTTGATATCATTCTGGATATGAATAATATACAACCTATCCTTTACAAACATGTCTTACGTAACAAAACATATGAAAGAAAACAAGTAAGTTAACACCCGAAACGACGATAATTCTAAGATATTATTAACAAATCAATCTTAAAAGATCATATATGATATCATATTAATATATATGATTCTTGTATAATTTAATAACAATTATTTCACCATTATACAGGAGGTTAACCTACCCCAACAAAGGAAAAGTACAAGGTAAGGGTTATTTCACAATCTCTTCATTATCCGAGGTTGTATTATACGTAATAATCTACTGGGATCTCTTTATCATCCACATCCATGTTTCTTCGAAATGTATTTCAAAACATTATTACTATTTTCAAGAATATGGGTTAAAGTCATTTATACCCTTGTTTGACTTTTTATAAGAGGTTTATAAAGGAATCTTTCCGTCGTTTTCAAAACAAGGTCCTTTTTAACCTTTTCGACAGAATTGAGGTAAGAATGTTTTTTTTAACTTATACGGCGGGTGCGGTTATTTTCCGCCGTTATAACATCGTCGAAGCTTCCCTTACAAGCTTATAAGAATATTTTCAAAGAAAATGTTTTATTTTATATGGATCTTAAATGATTTCAAAATAAAAGGAGATTCTTCTTTTAAAAGAATTTTGATTTCATCTATGTCAACATCCTTTGATGGATTTTAAGATTATTTGAAGTTGATTTATTATAATACAAAGCTTCTATATTGTATTGAAGGTTTTGTGATATGTTTGAATGTGGATGTGCTATTTTATACCATTCATAGTTTATGGTGAAACTATTGACATTTCGTATGATAGTTTTAACCCGAATGTTTATGTTATATTTCAAACTTTTCTTCAGATGAATGTGCTAAACAAGTATGTTCCGGGTTGGGGACCGGTAAAAGTAAGCCCTCCAGGTTAGGGACTGGTTAAAGTAAGCCCTCCAGGTTAGGGACTGGTAAAAGTATGCCCTCCGGGTTGGTGTCCGGTTATTAGAGGCACTCCGGGTTGGTGTCCGGTTATTAGAGGCACTCCGGGTTGGGTTCCGGTTAGAAGTAACCCCTAGGTCTTGGGATGAGGCCTAGACAATGAAATTAACGTTTGGCATTATGCATTCCAACATTATGAAAGTGGTTATTGATATTGCATGTGATTATTCGATTAGTAGAATATCCATGTGAACAAGTAAATGGCATTATTTCATTTTACTTTTGCCATACTATGTTGAAGTTCAATTTTTAAAAGGCTTTTGTTTTAGTAATTCATTGCCTTAAATGTTTATGCTTATTTTGAATGTTCCGCTATATTGTTATCCTTACTGGGCATTTGAGCTCACCCTTTTTTTATGTTTTATTTTTCCCAGGTAGTGAAGAAGTAAATTATGATTGACTTGCAGGGATATTATGGGTTTATAGTGTGGACGTTGGAAACATTATGTTGTTGTAGTAGTTTTTCATTTTATGATGTAATGTAAAACTTATGAATATATCTAGTGTTTCCAAGGCTACTAAACTAATCGGTCTTTCGGGATTTGATCTTTCTTGTGATCATGCCAATGTTACGTAATTAATGCACCGACTCTGGGCAGCTGGGGTCGGGGCGTTACAGTTGGTATCAGAGGAAGTTTAGTACAAACCTTGGAAGCTAGATTTAGATAAACTCTGATTAGAGCACGTAGACCTAAGATGAACTTTGAGGATTAGTATAGAAGAACTTCCTAGAATTTTGGTATTGTAGAGATTTTGTGAGTTTTCCGAGCAATACATCCCTGTCTGGATACGAGCAGGTAGAGGCGGCTCTGGCACAGATGTACCTAGGGGTAAAACCCAAAAACACCGCTTTGAGCTAGACTCGAACGGGAACTGGTGCACGACAACGGGCCTTGCTGCACTCTTGGTTACGACACTCCCGGGGGATATGCTTAGGATAACTCTCATTTTCTTTACAAATCATTTTGAAGGGATTATGAGTATATACTTCCTCAAAGAAAACATTCTTATGATTATGGATTATATCCATAAATAGTTCAATTTATGTCAAGTGTTTTATAAGTATGGGATTATGTATTTTGATTCATAAACTGATCTAGTTTATGCCATTGTTTAGAAATGGCGCCCAGTAGAAGGAATGAGAACTCCAGAAATACACATGATTCAAAGAGAAGGAAGGATCATATCTTTCATGGTCTTAAGCTAGAATTTATAAGAGAAATAGTCACCCATGTATTATCATCATATGAAGAAATAATATCATGTGTTGATAAGATAAGTAAAGAGTTTACTGAGTCCTATTCCTTTGAAGGGAAGCAAGAGAATAAAAGGCTGGAAGATAGAAAGATGGATAAAGGGAAGAGGGAAAAGAATAATTTTCCCATATGTGGTAACTGTGGAAAGAAACACCCTGGAACTTTCCTGAAAGGAATGAGAGTTTGTTATAAGTGTGGAGGAAAAGGGCACAAAGTACGTGACTGCAAGGGTGAGAAAATGGTCTCAAATGTACAATGCTTCATTTGCAAGGAGTTTGGACACTATGCGAACCTATGTCCCAGTCATCAGACTATGCCGCAAATGATGCTATTGGATAATAATCAAGTTATGATACTACCACAGATGAGGAGGAATGATTAGAGTTCTTATGTTGATTATGTCAATTGAGTGTTGTATCAACAATGTACTTGTTATAATAATTATGGAGTATATAAGGATTGTACTGCAGTACTATTTCATTAAGGACTTGAGATTATGTGGAACAAAGAAAAGTGACTCAATAGCAGGATAAATTTTTGGAAAATATATGGTTGAGAGAATGATAAACCATAATATAGTTCTGATACCGAAGTAGTGATTTTGGAATAATACATGATTGTTTTGGATAAATTATATTGGATATTCTTGACTACCTTCGAACTGATTAATGATTTGTATATTCCATCATTTTTGGGGTTTAAAACATTTTTGGATTAATGAAGTATATCCAGCTTTCTATATGGAATAAGGGAGCATGAATGTAATCAATAAGGAATATGGTAATTCAGGATGTTTCAGTGTATTAAAAGAATACATGATGAAGGTATTCATATGATATTACGGGATAAAAAGGTTCTACATTATGTTTACCTTACTTATAAATGTCGGACTGTGAGTCTGGATAGAAGTATTTTGGATAGTTCTAGTTTGGATTATTTTGGATTACCATAAAAGGAAAAACCGGAGGTTGGGCGGTAACCCGTCGCGTCCGGCAAGGCTGCGATACTTGAACCCGCAACTGAAGGGCGACAAGGGTGTATCACCTACCACTGGCCCACGAGATGTCCTGGATTAAATAATTTAGTTTTTATTAAAAGATCTGGTACATGAATTATAAATTCATTTATTTTGGAACCCTGTATAATTTTTTTTTACGTTCTATTATCATTTAGAGTGAAAGATGAGTTTGTGGTAGAAATTTATTATTAGATAAAACTCTAATTATAAAGTAAGTATATCTCCTTATGATCTTAGACAAACTCATAAATAAATTCCTCAACATTAATAAAAGGAACTTAGAACAAAAATGTTGTCCTAGATGGTACCTTAAATCATCACTAATTTATGGCTTTAGGATTGTTGGACTTTTCATAGCCATGTTCTCTACCACTCTCCATCAGATAATTGATGGTTAGATTTCTCCTCCATATCCATATTTTCCTACATGGAACCCTAGTATGTGTTATTTTCGGTAATCTTCATACTTTCCACTCTTTATTTTAAATAGAGGCCTCATTAATTCATTTTTCGATGTGGGATTTCAACTAAGATATTTTGAAACGTCAAAAATGTGTTATCCCAATACCCTATGTTTTGTTGAACCGATGGTATTTCAAATCATCATAGATTGATGAGTTTAAGGAACTCAATTTTACACTTGTTTGTGATTGATGACCTCAATCACTACCTATAAATATTTACGTTTTTCCTCCAATTATATGTCTCTAATTGCCACCAATGTTCTCCTAATCGAGATCATAATTTGGTGGTGACCCTTTCATTTCTCTTTTCCTCATATTAAGACTAAATTTTAGTAACCCAATTTCCGATGTGGGTTTTCCCACAAATATATTTTCTATTTTCAACCTTTTATTTTTGAAGAACAATTTCAAATTGCGAGGACGCAATTTATTGAAGGAGGGGAGAATGTAACACCCCAAGATTTCATAGTGTGTTATTTCTTCAAAATAATTAAATAACTTGCACTACACGCAACACCGAGTTCAATCACACCATGACTTACAAAAATAAGCCATTCAAAAGCGGTTATGAATAGTATTATCTAAATTTTAAACTTTATATAATCCTTATAATTTTAGAATCCATATTATGAGTTTCTTTGATATAATGCAAGAACAAATTCATTTTCAGTATTGCACTTTTATCAACTTTTAATAGTGAACCCTTTTTAAATACAATATTTTAAACATATTGACTAAATGGGGACATCAAAAAAATTTAAAATGAAACATCCCAAGCTTCCACGGTACGCTTTCCTTTGAATAATACAGTAGCGTGTGTTATACGCAACTTCGAGTTTTAACACACACCACAACCGATTAAACTAGCCGTTGTGAATAGTAATACCTAATTTTTGAAATCATATATATTTTATATTTCAAAATGGACTTCATTTTTGGATTCAGAATATCGAAATTAGCCTAGGGTGAAATTTTGGTACATTTCGGATAACTTTCATATTTTGATGAATAGTGAAAATTTCTAAATTTTAATTAAAAACAACTTTTTTAATCAAAATAATTAATAGTGATAAATTATGAATTTTAGTGGTTTTAAAGTATATTTAGAATATATTTTTACCATTTAATATAATGTTGGTCATTGTACATAATTTTACAATTAAACCGAACATAAACAAGTGTCAATCTTTTGATAGTTATTATCTCTTAAAAACACGCTTTTTGTTTTGACAGCGGGAATTAATTTTAAATTAATTTCTGCCACTTCTGTGTTTTGAATTTAGGAAAATGGATTCCATATTTGGAATCAGGATGTTCAAATTGTGTAAATAGGTAACTTTTATTTTTAGACATTTTGAAAAGTTACTGTGGTAAATATTTTATTTACCATGGTTAAAGGGTAAATCCGGTAAATAAGGGTTAAAAAAATAATATTATAATAATACTAAATTACCCTAAAACGTGTCTTAACCCTATTGGTTGATACATGGTCGACCATGGGCATCTTTGGGTCTATTTTGGGACCCCATGGATCCACTTGTAAGTGATAATGACACATTATATTAATAAAGTTAAAATAAAAATAAAAATGGCATAAGCTTACATCTTTTAGAAGAACAATTTTTACATAGGGTTATACATGTTGGATTTTCGATTATAAATATTCATTAGAAAGATAAAAAGATTTCCTACATAATGAAATTTTATTTATAATTTTTAGACATTAAATAATATATTTTATTTATGACAGATGATGATGCAGTAATTACTAAAATAGTGAAAAATTAAAATAATTGATCTTATAAATACCCAAATAATTATAATATGAAACTTTTAATGAATTAAACTAATTTTCTATGATAATATGATATATTAGGATTGATTTAATTGACTTTTTTCGAAGTAATCATTCTGTTAGGAGTTTCACAAAAATCAACTATTGAATAGTGTCAAAATTGACATAAAAGAGTTCTTAAAACAAATATTATATTATTAATTGATATTAAATTCCTAAAAATCTAAGGTTCGGCCAAGAGACTTATATTATGATAGGTTCCTCATTAATGGACCACTTGGGGGTCGCTTGGATGTATATAGTAAGTTTATTAACCATATTATATAAAAATACAAAGAGACATTGTAAAAGTGAAACTAATTAACTTAGAGTTAATACTTAAAGATAAGGTTAATATAAGTACCCAAACCTGTCTAAATTCTATTGGTTGAGTGGTTTTCGACCTATCCCCACCTTAACCTTTGAATAGTCAACTTTGGATCCATTAGAAACCGAATGTGAATTTATTATAAATTAATATTTCTAGCTTTTCCAAAGGTGCCCCTCACCCCTCTTATAAAAGGGCACTCCTCCTTCTCATTTCTTCACACCTCTAAAGCCTTTTGGTTCGGCCAAACTCTGCCCAAATACTCTCCCAACATCCCTCACTACAACCTAGGGGCCTTAGTTTGATCATAAAGCCAACCTAAGGAGCCCTTTTGATCAAATCAAAAGGAAGAACCCGAAGAAGAGGTAATGTTTTCACCACCCCTTTTCCAAGTTCATTTCTTCTTCCACTTCTTCTTCCTTTGTTGTTACCATTCTAAAATAATGACTCCAGTATCATTTATATACTGTGATGTTATTATAAATATGGTACAAGCATATTCAGTATTCTATCCACCCTTTGAATAACATGTCACCATACGTGCGTACGTACGGCTTACCGTCTCCACGTCGTGGTGTAATCGTTATTCAATATATTATTATTTGGATGGGTATAATAATGATGTGTAACTCATGTAAATAATAAATATAACATATTAATGATTCTGTATATATGATATACCATCCATTTATATATTATTTTAATATCAAAAGAATGATATTGTCGCTCGTGCGTACGTACGGACTACCGTCTCCACGAACGCGATGAGATTCATTCTCCATCGTAACCATTAAAGTATAATTATCATTTTATGATTTAAAAATGATGTTTAAGGACTTGATATCATTCTGGATATGAATAATATACAACCTATCCTTTACAAACATGTCTTACATAACAAAACATATGAAAGAAAACAAGTAAGTTAACACCCGAAACGACGATAATTCTAAGATATTATTAACAAATCAATCTTAAAAGATCATATATGATATCATATTAATATATATGATTCTTTTATAATTTAATAACAATTATTTCACCATTATACAGGAGGTTAACCTACCCCAACAAAGGAAAAGTACAAGGTAAGGGTTATTTCACAATCTCTTCATTATCCGAGGTTGTATTATACGTAATAATCTACTGGGATCTCTTTATCATCCACATCCATGTTTCTTCGAAATGTATTTCAAAACATTTTTACTATTTTCAAGAATATGGGTTAAAGTCATTTATACCCTTGTTTGACTTTTTATAAGAGGTTTATAAAGGAATCTTTCCGTCGTTTTCAAAACAAGGTCCTTTTTAACCTTTTCGACAGAATTGAGGTAAGAATGTTTTTTTAACTTATACGGCGGGTGCGGTTATTTTCCGCCGTTATAACATCGTCGAAGCTTCCCTTACAAGCTTATAAGAATATTTTCAAAGAAAATGTTTTATTTTATATGGATCTTAAATGATTTCAAAATAAAAGGAGATTCTTCTTTTAAACGAATTTTGATTTCATCTATGTCAACATCCTTTGATGGATTTTAAGATTATTTGAAGTTGATTTATTATAATACAAAACTTTTATATTGTATTGAAGGTTTTGTGATATGTTTGAATGTGGATGTGCTATGTTATACCATTCATAGTTTATGGTGAAACTATTGACATTTCGTATGCTAGTTTTAACCCGAATGTTTATGTTATATTTCAAACTTTTCTTCAGATGAATGTGCTAAACAAGTATGTTCCGGGTTGGGGACCGGTAAAAGTAAGCCCTCCAGGTTAGGGACTGGTTAAAGTAAGCCCTCCAGGTTAGGGACTGGTAAAAGTATGCCCTCCGGGTTGGTGTCCGGTTATTAGAGGCACTCCGGGTTGGTGTCCGGTTATTAGAGGCACTCCGGGTTGGGTTCCGGTTAGAAGTAAACCCTAGGTCTTGGGATGAGGCCTAGACAATGAAATTAACGTTTGGCATTATGCATTCCAACATTATGAAAGTGGTTATTGATATTGCATGTGATTATTCGATTAGTAGAATATCCATGTGAACAAGTAAATGGCATTATTTCATTTTACTTTTGCCATACTATGTTGAAGTTCAATTTTTAAAAGGCTTTTGTTTTAGTAATTCATTGCCTTAAATGTTTATGCTTATTTTGAATGTTCCGCTATATTGTTATCCTTACTGGGCATTTGAGCTCACCCTTTTTTTATGTTTTATTTTTCCCAGGTAGTGAAGAAGTAAATTATGATTGACTTGCAGGGATATTATGGGTTTATAGTGTGGACGTTGGAAACATTATGTTGTTGTAGTAGTCTTTCATTTTATGATGTAATGTAAAACTTATGAATATATCTAGTGTTTCCAAGGCTACTAAACTAATCGGTCTTTCGGTATTTGATCTTTCTTGTGATCATGCCAATGTTACTTAATTAATGCACCGACTCTGGGCAGCTGGGGTCGGGGCGTTACATTATATCCTCAGATACAAAAAACAAACAAAAATGAAATAATTAACTTTCATTATTAATTCGTCTATAAAAATATCTAAAATATAGAAAATGATTGTTCATATAAAATTGAAAAAAAATACCTAATAGAATATCACCCTTTTAAACACTCAAATGAATATTTTTAATAAATATTAACTAGATGTAAAAAAATTTCAATCTACCCTAATGTGATAAATCTTTATTAAAAACACTTTTTATATAAAAAATTTAGATAATTCCATAAAAATAGATGTGTATACTTTTTTTAAAAATATCCACATCAAAAACTCTCAAACATAAATGTTTTTTTATCCTCATACAGTTATATGATTTTTCTCATTATGAAATAGATAATTTTATTTTTATAATCATTTTAGAATGATTCATGTTAATACAATTATTTAACGAGTAAAAAAATTAGGACATTGTCCATGTACATTAAATAATAATTATTGTTTTTCTTTCTTAGATTCAAGTACACAATAAAAATTAAGGGAACATAGCTTCATTCACTATTGATAATATCATGCCTCCACTCTGTAATCACTCACTACCCTACTTCAATTCTAATTCATGATTCAATAAAAAGTGTGATGAAAGGGTATATTTAAGTTGAAAAAAATATATACAAGATACACATTCAATTTTCAATATTATTTAGGTTTTGAATAGAAACAAAGATCCATTTTTCACTTTATTGATACAAATCAAATGATTTTCATATACTTTTGGTTAACCCTTCTTCATTTGGGTTAAATAATCCCATCGCCTTAGTGAACTAATATTTTACAAGGCCCATTATTTGAATTTTCCCCTTCCATTAGTTTTAGTATAGAACTATGAAGCACAATTGTTCAGTTTGGAAAATGATTTATTCACACAGCATGAAAAATTACCATGTCCAAAAAACTTTTTGTTGCATCCAAATTGTCCATTTCACTCCATTTTCAAAAGATAAACATTACTTTATTATTAGTAGACTTATTGAGGGGATTGATTTACATAAGAACATTCCTCCAGGTTAGAGGTTAAATTTCTCTTTTCCATATGTTAAAAACATAATTCCCCAACGATCAATAATATATCAATCCCATTATTAGTTTCTAAATAGAATAGTCATAACAATAGCATATAACAATAATTGGTAATAACATATCCCCAACTATTTTTGAATCAATGATAACCTCTATTTCTAAATTTTCATTATCGACTATGAAGGATAAGATTAATTTGGAAATTGTTGAAATATTAATTAGAAAAAATTGACAATTTTTAGAAACGATTTAGTTGGATTTGACGTGTCTTGTTATTAAAACATATATTAGCATAGAAAAATTCCCTTCTAACCAAAATATAAAATACATATTTCTTCAAAATTTTGGATTCTATATTAGGGAATTAGTTTTATTCAATATATATTTTTAGTAAAATGTGATTATCTAATTAAAAATATTGTGTAAAATTTTAATGATCACCTTTTCCATATTTTTCGAGTAATTATCCAGTAATTTTATTGATATGTTCATGATTATTGTTGATTGTAAATAGGCTGAATAATATTCAATTTCTCTAAAAAATAATCATTATAAATATTTCATCACACTTGATGTTTAATTAATGGGATTATAATAGATGAAATAAATTTTCACATTTCACTTACACAAAATTTTCAACTCCCAATAAATCAACATGATAGTTTTCATTTAATAAACCATGTTTCTAATTTTCACGAAAACATGGGTGAATTCCCCCAGTCATTGTTGAAAGAAACCATAATTAGTAGATGTGTATAGTATTTAATTTGGAAAATAAAAACAAAAACGCCCTAATCGAGGGAGATTTAATCATTTTTGTTTATTCACATGTTCTTCATATGTATCCTTGATTGAATTGCAATGATTTGACCATTTAGTTCCAAAAAAATATAAGATAATACACATTTGAATTCATATATATTGTTCAATAAAATATTCAACCAAATATTTAAATAACTCTGTATTATCTATAGGATTCATTGTATTTCTATATTTTGATATCAAAACCCAATGAAATTTCTCACAGTGAATTACTGATATGATCACCCATATACTAATTTATTGGGATTTCATGTTTCATAATCATAAGTATTTGAAACCTATTTTTTAATAATATAATGAAATAAAATAATACAATTAAAATGTGATAGATTCCCTGGAATATTGAATTTATAGTTCTCTGTTAGACATGACACACATTTCTCCATCAGTCAAAGAGATGGAATCTATGACAACCCTACTTTTATTAAAAACTTACACATGATTTATTACATAAAACATAACTTTATACAACAATGAATATAGAGAGTTTTAGTGTCTTTTGGGATTAGGATCATTACATAAAAAACATAAAACATGAAATACAACATCTTTATTGAAAACTTCCTTTACATGACCACTACATTCCCTCGTACTTAGAATTGAATGGGATAACATGAGGACATGCATAAGAAAAGGGTCAGCTATAAATCCCAGTAAGGGAATACACATGGAATAACATGAAGATTACAATACATTTTAGACAATAGGAATATCAATATAGCACAAGAGAAACATGAACAAAACGGCTTGATAAAGCATGATAATCATAACATGGGAATGTGGTAACAAAACTTAACATGGAATTAGCATGATCCAAGGCTCATTGCACATAGAGCATGAGTAAATCTTCATTGCACATGAAGAACGAGTAAAAACTCGTTGAAACTGAATTAGAATGAGTCAAAACTCATTGCACATGACGTATCATGATACTATAATTTACCCAATGCATTGGAGCGCTATAAGGGTGCACCCTTCTTAAACATTTCATTTGATGCATAAGTGTGCCACATGGATCATAAAACATGGATTCACTAAACATAATCATTTATTTCATGATAAAGGAATTTGGAATTCATACATAATACTTTATATTCAATAAGTAAATGTGCATAATTTTGAATACCCTTGATGGAGAAATGGGCATGGTATTCACTACACAATAGCATTGGATTAGAATATCGGTGCGATTTCGGCAGCGTAACGGCATGACGTAAGAATTGATAAAAAAGTTTGATGAGAGAGAAAGGGGTTCCTCGTCATATTTAAAAGTAATGGACTGTAATGATTTCATATAGATACATGTCCCAACAATTTTAATGGAATTTAGGTTTATGATACAAGAGTATTGGTTGAATGTAAAAGAAGAGAGAGAAGTTCCTTTTGGAATTTTTCCATAGTAATGGGTGTACATGGGAGGCATTTAATGAGAAAGAAAGGGGTATCCCATCATTAAAAAAATAAAAGGGAAGTTTGTGGAGGTGAAAAACCATACCCCAACATTCATAATAGATATTAAAAGGCCAATACAACTTAAAGAAAATAGACAAAAATGAGAAAGGAAGAAAAAACCCTTACATGGAAGTGTGCTTCCAAAGGCTAGAGAGAGGCATGTGAGAGGCTTCTTGGGAGCTTGGGGCACCTTTGGAGGATTCTACAGAGAGTAGGGAAGAGGTTGGAGGATCTCCAAAGGCATTGAGTGTGAAGGAAGTTGGAGCTTGGGTGGGTTTATATAGGAAAGGTGAGGAAATTCTTTATTATTTAGGTTTGGGTCCCCTTACATTAAATTAATCCAAACCAAAAAACATCGCATGGTTTTTTCCCATGGATTTTGGAAAATGGAAGATGAAAACAATATTTTATAAGGCCAAAGTCATAAAATCTTAAAATAATAAGGTTGCTTATGTGGAGGTGAATCA
Organism: Viscum album; assembly: GCA_963277665.1. NCBI lineage: Eukaryota > Viridiplantae > Streptophyta > Magnoliopsida > Santalales > Viscaceae > Viscum > Viscum album. The sequence continues at coordinate 160,190,623 of OY728138.1, forward strand.
CACTCCAAGGGAAATTAATTTAAAAAGACAAGGTGTTTATTAAGTCTTGAGGGGTCCATTAATTCTTTGAATGGTAAGTCAATCAGACCCAAAATCACATTATTTTAATTTTAAAACATATATTCTCCAAACATAAATATTATAGTATTTTATTACATCACTATTTGGTCATTATGATGTAATAAAAGAGATTATATATTTAAACGATATTTAATTTTTACAAAAAAAATTTGACTGTCTCATAAAATTATGAAAAATTCACCGTTGAATAATTTTGACATCCTGATTCCAGAAAAAACATTTATTTTATCTAGATAATTTTTTCAATATGTTAATTTTCACTTTTAAAATAAAAACCGTTTTTTATCGAAAATTCACAGGTTTTGACAAAAATGGATTTCAAACATTAATAGAAATTATAATTGCATTCGTAAAATTATAAGATCATTTATATATAATAAAAATTAATTTAATAATAATATTATTATTTTATTAAAATTTTATTTAATTAAAAAATCCCTTAATTTAATAAAAAATATATCTTAATTAAATAATAACTATAAACACTATTTGTACTTTAAAAACTATTTACAATGTATCAAAAATGACTAGAAATTATATTCATTATTATATACAAAAATAATGTACATGAACATATTACTACTTATTTGATACATAACCCCTTAAAACAGCCGCATAAGACCTAAGGGTAAGGTGTGCAATGGTGACAAACTCTTGGGGTTGCTCGGATAACATCGCTCGAGTGGTAATCTCTATCAACTTCCACTTTTCCTGTAGACGGTTCTATTCGAGCTTCACATGATGAAGCTCATCTTGGGCTTGGTCAAGAGTGGATCCCAAGGATGCCACCTATTATATGAGATCCTAAAAATGGGCTTCATGTGGAGCATTTCTACTGGATGATGTCACTGCTTCTTTTGTCTGAGTAAATCAGATTTGTTAAAGTCCTATATTTATACTAATTATGTGATCACTGTTCAAGGGCTATATTAGCAACGGTCAAAATTATTATCATAAAACCAAATAAGTTGACATTTTATATAAACATAAAGAGTCATTTAATTAGATCAAGATTGATTTCCATTAATGAAACTTTTGGTCATTACAATATTCCCCCCTTAAGAAATTTCACCCTCGAAATTTTCCTTCTCCCACACTAAAGCAGATGTGGGTAACTCAACATCATCATTTCCTATGATTCCCAAGACGCTTCTTCAAACTTCTAGTTTGTCCACAACACCTTGATGAGGGGTATTCTCTTATTTCGTAGAACTTTTTCTCTACGATCTAGGATCGTCACTGGTTTCTCCTCATAAGAGAGATCATCTTCCAATTGTACCACCTCTAAAGAGAGTACATGTGAAGGGTCTGGTATGTACTTCCTTATGAGGGATAAATGAAAGACATCATGTACTTTGGTCATAGTAGGTGGAAGTGCTAGTCGATAGGCCACATCCCCGACATGATCAAGACTCTCGAATGGGAAAATGTACCTTGGAATTAACTTCCTTTCTTTCCAAACCTCATGACATTCTTCCACGGAGATATGCGTAGAAAAACCATGTCTCCAACTTTAAACTCAAGGTCTCATCGACGATTATCTGCATAACTCTTATGTCAACTCTAGGCTACTTTGATATGCTGCCGAATGGTTTTCACCTTCTCCACCATTTCCTCGACCATTTCTGGTCCAATCAGATTACGTTCACTGACCTCATCCCAACATGCCAGTGTTCTGCACCTTTTCCGATACATGTCTTCATATGGTGCCATTTCTATGCTTGAGTGGAAACTATTATTACTAGAGAACTCAACCAGAGGAAGATGTTTATCTTATCCTCCTTTAAAGTCAATTGATATTGCTCTCAACATGTCATCATGTATTTGGATAGTCTTCTCGGATTGGCCATCAGTTTGAAGATGATAGGCCATACTGAAGTTCAGTTTAGTATTCAGAGCATGTTGAAGACTCTTCCAAAACATAGAGGTGAATTTTGTATCTCGGTAAAACACAATAGATAGTGGTACTACATGTAGCCTTACCACTTCCCTGATATATATCCGTGCCAGTTGATCCAATGACAAATCCTCTCGAATAGCAATGAAGTGTGAAGTCTTTGTAAGAAGATCCACAACAACCCAGATTGAATTGCTTCCTTAGGATGTCCTCGGCAGTCCGGTGACAAAGTCCATGGTGTTGTTCTCCCATTTCCATTCTTGTATGGGAAATGATTGCATCATCCCCTTAGACTTCTACCTCTCTTACTTCGCTTGAGGACCCACCAGGCACTTTGATGTATATTCAGTGATCTCCTTCTTCATATTATCGCACCAATAGTTTTCTCGGAGATCTCGATACATCTTGGTGCTCCCTAGGTTAATAGAGAAATTCGAACTATGTGCATCATCCAAATGTTCCTTCGTCAGCTCTGGACTTGATGGAACACATAGTCTTTTCCCAAACCCCACAATTTCTTCTTCATTAACATTAAACTCCGATGATTTCACCTTTTTGATATCTTCCACTTTTTCTTGAATTCCCACATCATCCTTTTGAGAATCCATTAAAATTTTCAAAATAGACGGTTGAGCAATCATTTGTGAAAGGATTGATGGTGTTCCCTTCTCTATGATTCCCATATCCATCTTCATCAAGTCTATGAAGATTGGATCCTTCTCAATTATCATCATTGATAGAATCGCTGGATCATTTCTACTTAGGGCATCTTCCACCTTGTTCGCTTTCCTAGGGTGATAATGTATTGAACATTCAAAATCCTTGATGAGCTCTATCCATCTTCTCTGGTGCATATTAAGCTCTTTCTGTGTGAATATATATTTAAGACTCTTGTGGTCAGTATTTTTCTCACATTTCTCTCCATAGAGATAATGCCTCCAGATTTTCAAGGCAAAGATCACAGCCGCCAACTCCAGATCATGCGTTGGATATTTTCGCTCATGGATTTTCAATTTCCTTGAGGCATAGGATATCACTTTATCATTCTTCATCAGTACACAACCTAAGCCCTTCTTCGAAGCATCACTTAATACCACAAAAAGTTCCCAACTTGTGGGTAATGTGGGCACAGGCGTAGTGATAAGCCTCATTTTCAACTCCTTGACGCTTTCTTCGCATTCATCACTCCAAGCAAACATTACTCCCTTCCGAGATAGCTTGGTAAGAGGGTTGGACAATCGTGAGAAATTCCACACCAATCGTCGATAATATCCAGCTAACCCCAAGAAGCTACGGATATTCGTTAACGATGTTGTCCTCGGCCATCCCTCAATTGCATTTATCTTGGAGGGGTCCATAGATATCCCATTTCTTGTGATGATATGGACCAAGAATGAGACCTCCTTCAACCAGAACTCACACTTTCTGTACTTTGCATAGAGTTTGACCTTGTGCAATGTCTCTAGTATAGTTCTTAAATGCTCCTCATTATCCTCCATGGTTTTGGAGTATATTATAATGTCATCTATAAAGACTACCACTAATTTGTCAAGGTAATCTATAAAGACTATATTCATTATGTCCAAGAAGATTTCTGGAGCATTAGTGAGTCCGAAAGGAATTACTATGAATTCATAGTGCCTATATCTTTTGCGAAAAGCAGTCTTGGGGATATCATCCTTCTTCACCCTTACATGATAATATCCCGACCGCAAATCCACCTTGGAGAAGTATTGTGCTCCATGCAGCTGATCAAACAAGTCATCGGTTCTTGGGAGAGGCTACTTGTTCTTTATCGTGATTTTGTTAAGTTCACAATAATCGATGCAAAGTTGTGTTGACCCATCCTTCTTCTTGACAAAGAGGACTGGTGCACCCCATGGTGAAGCACATGGGCGTATAAAACCTTTATCCAGATTCTTCTGTAGTTGTTTCTTTATCTCTTCAAGATCAACAACATCCATTCTATATGGGGTCTTGGATATTGGTAGCGCCCCAGGTATAAGTTCAATTGAGAACTCAACATCTCTTCTAGGAGGAAGACCATGCAGTTCCTCGAGAAACACTTCTGTGAATTCCCTCATAATAGGCATTTCTTCTATGATGGTTTCTTCTTTGGACTCAATCATCTGAGCCAGATACATGTGCTCATAGGGCTGTAATATCCATGCTTGAGATGATGGAGCTAAAGGAGATTCATCTTCCTGCCGACACTTGTAATGAATCGGGGGTCGATTCTCCATGTGTAGTGTGATTTCCCTCTCCTAACAATTTATGTTGGCTCTATATATGGAAAACCAATCCATGCCAAGAATTTCATCAAATTCCACCAGAGGGAGTATGATGAGGTTCGCCGGGTTATTCAATCCATAGATTATAACATGGGAGGACTTATACTCATGGGATGCAATGATTGCCCCATTTTTCATACTCACTGACATCTTCACTTCCATGATTTGTGGTGGTGCTGGGATTGTTCTACTAAACTTTCGAGATATAAAATAATTTGTAGAACCTGAATCAAAAATTACGTTCACTATTCTTGAATGAATAACTACCGTACCTATCACCACTTCGTTGTCGGGGATCCCTTCGGCAGAAGTGATGGAAAAAGATCTTCCTTGACGTCTTGGAGGTAGTTGGTTGCCTCCAAAATCCCTTGGATTAGGGCACTGATTTTCAAAATGACCCGGTTATTTTCATTTGTAGCATTGAACAACACGTTGAGGTTATAACGGAGTGTTCCTCTCCTCTGTCATAGCCACGAGTCTTTCTTGCTGATAGTTAACAGCTCGGTTCCCTTCTATTACACACCTAAAGAATTTTCTCGTCCCCTTAAGGCAATTTTCATGGTGCTTCATTCCTCATTTTTGGAAAGTGGGGTGCTAGATCTTCTTAGAACCGTTGGATTTTTCCATCAGACCACCAGCATTTAATTCCACCATACGCTTATTGTCCCCATGATACCCCGGTGATTCCCCGATCTCTATTTCGACTATGAGGGCACATCAGACAATTTCCTCATAGTTGTCGATGTCACGGATCACTAATGCTTTCCGCGGGCTAGGCTTCAGCCCACCAAAGAAGCTGTCAAATTTTCATTCGGGGGTAACGACAAATCCGGAAGCGTAACGTGCAAGCCTTGTGATGTTTTCCTCGTACGCTCCAACAGATTCTTCATATTTATTCTTAAAGGAAAGTAAGTCCATTTCCATCTTATTCCAGAGGGTGTGCGTAAAATATTTATCAAAAAACATGTTCCGGAAATCCTTCCATTCCAACGCCTCGATCTCCTCCTCAGGCTTCATATTTTTGATCAACGCCTACCATTGATCAGCTTCACCCTCCATACGATAATCCGCGAGGAGACACTTCTCTTGTTCAAAACATTGAAGTATTAAGAAGGACTTTTCAAATGGAGTTGATCCATTGTTCAGCGATCATGGGATCGGATGATCCACTAAAAGTGTAAGGCATTTGTCTCATGAAGCTCTCGATAGCGACTTGTTCTTTCATAGGAGGGTTTAACTTTATTCTTGACCCGTGTGTTTATTAAAAACATGATTTAGCAGAGAGAGAAGTGTGACAATGTTCGCGATTCCCGCTCCCATTGGATTGGGCATCTCATTAGTACAATCATCACACTGATCTTCACAACGGTTGTTACCCTGAGTCCTCATATTATCAGCCATTGACTGGAATAAAAGGAATGTTAGGGGTAACACATAAAGGGTAATCCAAAGACAAAAGTTGATGACTTATAAATAATCTTTTATTTCCTTGCTCATGAGTCTATAGGCTTCAATCTAGGCTTTTCCTGATCTACTTTCTAACATATATTCGCAGTGGAATTTTTTTAATTCCCTTAATAAGGGTTCATACTAAGATTTTGAATTTATCAAAACATATCCCCGGGAGTGTCATAACCAAGAGTGAATCAAGGCCTGCTGTCGTCCACCAGTTCCCATTCGAGTCTAGCTCAAAGTAGTGTTTTCGGGTTTTACCCCTAGGATACATCTGTCCTAGAGTAACCTCTACATGCTCATATCCAGACAGGGATGTATTTGTTTGATAAACCACTTACTTAGTACATACCAAAAAATTGGGATGTTTTTTTATACATAGTCTTGAATCTAATTATTTACTAGGGTTTCTTAATCCCAAAAATAACTAAACCTATCCTTTGATACCAACTATGACAACCCTTCTTTTATTACAAACATAAACATGATTTATTACATAAAACTTCACATGATATAGAAAAGAAGATCAAGAGGTTTAGTGTCTTTGGGGATTAGGATCATTACAAAAAAAACATAACACATGAAATACAACATCATTATTGAAAACCTCCTTTACATGACCACTACATTCCCTCGTACTTATCATCGCATGGGATAACCTGAGGACATGCATAAGAAAAGGGTGATCTATAAAGCCCAGTAAGGGAGTACACATGGAATAACATGAGGAGTAAAATACATGTTAGACAATAAGCATATCAATAGAGAACAAGATAAACATGAACATAAAGTCATGATAAATCATGATAATCATAACATGGGAATGTGGCGACAACACTTAACATGGAATTAGCATTAGCCAAGGCTCATTGCCCATAGAGCATGAGTAAATCCCCATTGCACATGAAGCACGAGTAAACCCTTATTTCACTTGAATTAGCATGAGTCAACACTCATTGCACATTACGTATCATGATACTATACTTTACCCAATGCATGGGAGCGCTATAAGGGCGCACCCTTCTTAAACATTTCATTTCATGCATAAAGGTGCCACATGGATCATAAAACATGGATTCATTAAACATAATCATTTATTCCATGATAAAGGAATGTGGAATTCATACATGAAACATTATAATAAATAATTAAATGTGTATAAAGTTGAATACCCTTTATGGAGAAATGGGAATGGTATTCACTACACAATGGCATTGGCTTAGAAAATCGGTGCGATTTTGGCAGCGTAACGGCGTGATGTAAGAATTCATAAAAAAAGGTTGATGAGAGAGAAAGTGGTTCCTCATCATATATACATGTAATGGACAGTAAGGAGTTCATATACATACATTTCCCAACAATTGTAATGTAATTTAGGTTCATGATACAATAGTATTGCTTGAATGTAAAAGAAGAGAGAGAAGTTCCCTTCGGAATTTTGGCATAGTAAGGGGTGTACATGGGAGGCATTTAATCATAGAGAAAAGGGACTCCCATAATTCAAAAAATAAGATGGTAGTTTTGGGGAGGTGTGAAACCATACCCCAACATTCATAATTGAAGTTAAAATGGAAATAAAACTTAAATAAAATTGACAAAAATGAGAAAGGAAGAAAAAACCATTACTTGGAAGTGTGCTTCCAAAGGCTAGAGAGAGGATTGTCAGAGGCTTCTTGGGAGATTGGGGCACCTTGGGAAGATTTTAGATTGAGTATTTCAGAGGTTGGACGAACTCCAAAGCCTTTGAGTGAGAGGGAAGTGGGAGCCTGTGTGTGTTTATATAGGAAAGGTGAGGGAATTCATTATTATTTAAGTTTTGGTCCCCTTACATTAAATTAATCCAAACCACAAATAATCCCCTGGTTTTTGCCCATGGTTTTTGTAAATGGGAGGAGGAAAAAAATATTTTTTAAGGCCAAATTCATAACTTCTTAAAATAATCAGGTTTCTTATGTGGAGGTGAGTCACACTCCCAGAGAAATTAATTTAAAAAGTCAAGGTGTTTAATAAGTCTTGAGGGGTCCATTAATGATTTGAATGGTAAGTCAAACAAACCCAAAATCAGATTATTATAAAGTTAAAACAAATATTGGTCAAATATAAAGATTATAGTATTTTATTACATCACTATTGGGTCATTATGATGTCATAAAACACATTATATATTTAAACGATATTTAATTTTTACCAAAAAATTTGACCGTCTCAGAAAATTATGAAAAATTCACCGTTGGATAATTTCGACATCCTGATTCCAGAAATAATATTTATTTTATCTAAATAATTTTATATATATGTTAATTTTGACTTTTAAAATAAAATCTGTTATTTATCGAAAATTCAAGGGTTTTGACAATAATGGATTTAAAACCTTAATAAAAATTATAATTGCCTTCATAAAATTATAAGATCATTTATTTTTAATAATAATTAATTTAATAATAATAATAATAATATTTTATTAAAATATTATTTAATTCAAAAATCACCTAATTTAATAAAATAGAATTCTTAATCAAATAATAACTAAAAATACTATTTGTAATTTAAAAACTATTTACAATGTATCAAAAATGACTAGAAATTATATTCATTATTATATACAAAAATAATGTACATGAACATAGTAATACTTATTTGTTACATAACCCCTTAAAACAGTTGCATAATACCTAAGGGTAAGGTGTGCGATTATGACAGACTCTTGGGGTGGCTCGGATAACATCGCTCGAGTGGTAATCTTTATCAACTTCCACTTTTCCCGTAGACGGTCCCCTTCGAACTTGACATGATGAAGCTCAGCTTGGGCTTGGTCAAGATCGAATCCCAAGGATGCCACCTCTTTTCTGATCTCTTACAAATGGGCTTCTTGTGGAGCAATTCTACTGGATGATGTCATCGCTTCTTTTGTCTGGGTAAATTAGATTTGTTAAAGTCCTATATTTATACTAATCATGTGATCACTGTTCAACAACTATATTAGAAAAGGTCAAAATTCTTATCATAAAACCAAATAAGTTGACATTTTATATAAACATAAAGAGACATTTAGTTAGACCAAGAGGGATTTTCATTAATGAAACATTGGGTCGTTACAGAATCCATGTCCTTCAGATTCCCATAAAATATGTTAATTTCATCAACAAAAACTGGCATGTTCTCCACTACAAAAATCTGTAATTCCCCATTAACCAACCTTTTGAAAATGGTGAAGGGTTCTTCCCACATGGTTTTGAGTGTTCCATAAAAAGATTTCAATCCATAATTTAATATCATGGCCCATAGAAAAACATTTAAATACATAATATAGATTATTTATTCTGGATTCTATATTATTTTGTCTTAATAAATTTCATCATTTTAATATGATTATCTCAAAATTTCATTCAACCCCCTCAGTTCTAGTAATATAATCTCACCAAAAAATCAAAAATTTCATGTCCATGGCCATCACTAGTTAGTTGAAATTATAATTTCTACTTTTCCATTCTGTATTTTTGAAAATCACAAACTCTTTATTAAAAAGATATTTTTATAATATTATATATACCAACATGGGTTGGTATTTTATTAGAAAATTCCATTTTTACCTAATGTATAAATGGTTACAATATAAAATGAATAATTTTTTTTTATAATTTGATCCTTCAGACTAACTTGGATTCTGTTCCATAAGGCCGACTAATGTTTAATCCATCAACTTGTCTAATCTTATTGTCCATCAGACTGGCCTATGTTATATCCATCAGAATAAGAATACTTCAAATCCATCAAAATGACCATTATTCATTTCATCAGATTAAAAAAATAGTATAGTCTATATGGATATCTATATTCTATAATTAGAGTAATTTCAATTATTTTTATTGGAAATAATATATTATTTCATTGTAATGGTTCTATCAAAATCACATCAGATGGAAAAAAATTTCATAGATTTCATGTAAAGAATGTAACACCCGGACACCAGTTTACTAGAGCTGGTGCGTTATTTTATTACATTGTCATGATTACAATGAATCAAATCCAAAAATTATGAGTTGTTTATTCATTTTTGAAAACTAGATACAAAAATATGTTCAGTATTACAACTTAAAATTAAATACAACATATATGTTTTTTCTTGAACATCCACAACTCTAAGATTATCCTTTCAAGTTAATCATAATAAACATCTTCATGTCCTGAGAAAATGAAAAATATGAAAGGGGTGATCTCATATGCTCAATAAGGGAAGGAAATGCATTGGAAGATATCATAAATATAATCATTATGCATGGTTAATAACTAAAAATACATGCCCTTTGGAGAAAAATGTGAACAGAATAGGGAATAAATGTTAGATGAGTAAATATTTCAATAATAAAACATAATCACAAGTGTTCTACTAGCTGAATAACCCCATGAAATATAAATTTTTAGCTTCATAATGATAGAAATAGATATGTCAGACATTCAAAAACAAACCCTTAGTGCCTTGTCCAAGAGGTCTAAAAATGATTAATTCCTCATCCAAAACCATATATCAAAATGGGAAAGATCTCGGCTAGGTCCATGTCTATTTGTCTCATGAGACCTTTCGATGCCTCGAGAGGCTATATCGAGCCCCACCCATCACATACTAAGTCCAAGGAATTTTTCATATGAAAGGTATGAACATAATTAACATCTAAAGTCATATTAAAACTAACTTATGAAATGTAAATAACTTTCCCCAATTATTAATCATAAACACTAACCATTTAGAATAATATGGTAAAAAATATCAAGATTGTACATCCATAGTCAAACTAATAATAAACCATTCAATAAAACAAGGTGGATGATATTATAAGTGATAAACATCAACGAATTAAAATATTGAACAATGTTTGTGGAAATAGATTGAGATTTTGTTAAATATGACCATTGAAAATCCAATGAGGGAAATAATCCTTAAACATTCCATTGTGTCACATCCAACCTTGATACATTCAAATCATAATCCTTTATAATTCCATGAGAATAAAAATACTCTTTATATGATGTACCAAAGTTCATTAAATGCAACACAAGATAGAATTAATTGTTGAACAAGGCATATATCTCAAAAAAGATAAAGGGAGAAAATAAAAATTCTTTTTACTTTTGAAGGAAGAGTTCTTTTTGGATAATTATTTATATTTTCCATGAAATAAAATTATAATCATGAATATTAAATAAAATAAAATACTATTACATTTATATTATATTTTAGTAACAAATTATGTCCCACTAAATTATATTCATGTAAAAATATTTCTTAATATTCGTTATAAAGAAAAACATTTAGATCAATTTAAGGGAAGTATTTAAAAAAATTAATACAGAATGGAATGTTTATTCTCTTAAATCCGAAAATGATACAAGATATTTTTTTATGAAAAAATGAGTGTTTTTATAAAAATATAATTGGATTAACATATATTCATTTGCACCCTTGAATATGTGTAAGAATGGGAAAATCTCTTTTGAATCGGGTTTGTTTATCAGGATAAAAAATATGAATGATCCTTTTAAAACATGTAAATACCTATAAAATAAAGATTGATTCTGGATGATAAACATATATAAGACATTAAAATATAATTTATGTCATGTAAATATTAATAAATAATAATTTAATTGAGGTATGTAGAGAATAAAAGAAACCTGAATGAAATCAGAGGTTTGGGTAGAAATCCAATACGACTTTGTAATCAATCAATTCATATGCCAAAACATTAATAATATTAAAATGATAAATTTAATAGAATGAAAATAAATATGTTCTTGATATGTTAAATCAATGGTCAGTATACATACACCATGAAAAAGTATTAGTTGTGAGTTCAAAAAATCTCACAAAAATGGAAGTGAGAGGACGAAACCCTTATCATAAGTCTTGTGGTATTCTTCACATGATATTGGTTTCCTAGATAACCAAATTTAATTCATTAGATAATATTTCCAAAACCTATTTTTTTAATATATTTATTTTAACCTAGTTATGTTCATTCATGGCCTTCATGATGGTTTTTCGATGTTCAATTTTAATTGTTTGGGTGAATTTTCTTCATGATCAGGGTACTTATATACATGAATGAAGAATTATAAAGGTTACTTTGTTGTAAATTTTATTTGGAAACTTAGAGTGATTATGAATCATCATTTAAATTTTCTAATGAAAATATTTTGGTTTAATTGGCCATTTTTGAACACATGAACACATTTTTCATTCTAAATCAAAACCATGTGTATAAAAATATTACATGTAACACCTCAAGCTTCCAAGGTACACATATCTCTAAATAATAAATTATCTTATGTTGTTTAAAACACCGTGTTCTAGCACACCAAGAATAATCAAACTAGCTATATTGAATAGTAATAAGATATTTTTGAAATTTTATTAATTTTATTTTAATAAATGGACTTAAATTTTGGATTCGGAATATAAAAATTACCTTAGAGTGATTTTTTGGTATTTTTCTGAAAGCATTCAATTTTTTAAGAATAGTGAAAAACACTGCATTATTGTTTAAAACCAAATTTTTATTTAAATAGTTATTTATTTTAATTAAATTTATTTTAAGTCAAAATAGATACATAATACCAATATTTTTACAATTTAATTCAATGGATTTATTTAATATTAAGATTAGATGTATAAAATTTTATGAACTTTTTTACCACTTTTAAACTCCTTCTAGGAATATTTTGAAATTATCATATAATGTAATTTTACCACTTCTGTAAATTGAATTTCAAAAATCTGAGAAACAAAGTTTAAATCAATAGGTAAAATATGGTTCAATATGATGAAAATAATTTCTGTGAATAGTAACATCTGAATTTTATTTACCATGGTTAAAAGTAAATAGGGTAATTAAAGGTAAAAATTATTTTATACTTACCCTAACACGTGTTCTAATTATTTATGATAAATTTATTTAAACAAAAATAAACAATATAAATAAAATATTATCCTTTTGGTCCACTTGTTTTAGATTAGGACATTTATTATTATTTCATTTACGGAAGAGTTAAAAGTGTTAAATTCAGTGTTTAATAACTGAAACATTTTTAATATAGGGATATAAATAAGAAAAATTAAATTATAAAAATTCATTATAAATCTAAAATTGTTTCCTACACAACGTAATTTTATTTATAAATTTAGATATTAAATAATTAAATTTATTTATGACACAATGATGATGCAGTAATTGCGTTATTAATGAAAGATGGAAGAAATTGATATTATAAATATTAAAATAATTGTAAAATGAGTATTTTGATGTATTCCATGTATTTTTCAAGGTTATTATGACATGTTAGGGTTGATTAAATTTTTTTCTAACTGATAATGTTGTTATAACTTTCAAAAAAACCAAATACTAAATATTGTCAAAATTGACATAAATGGGATTTTAAAACAAATACTATATTATTAATTGATATAATTTTCCTAAACATAATTAATTCATCCAAAGAAGATATTTAATAATAGGTAATTCATTAATGAACCATTTGGGGTTATCTTGGAATTTTATTGTATATTTATTAACCATGTAATATAAAAATACAAGAAGATAATGCAAAAGTTGAACTATTTAAGTGAGAGTTAAATTAAAAATATAAGGTTAATATGGTGACCTAAACCTATCAAGAAGCTATTGGTTGAATGGTTTTAGATCCATACCTACCATATCCTCAAAATAAATATTTTTGGCGCCATTTTTAGCCAAATATAATTGTATAATAAAATAATATTTCAAGTTTTTCCTAATGTGACCCTCATCTCTCTTATAAAATGGTACTTCCTCTTATCTTAATTTCACACCTCCAAATCAATTTGTCTCAGCCAATAATTGCTTAAATATCCTCCCAAATACACTCACTTCAACTTAGAGGCCATACTATGATCATAAATCAAACCTAAGTATCCCTTTTAATAAAATCAAAAGGAAGCACTCGAAGAAGAGGTAATAATTTCATCACCTATTTCAATGTTCATTTCTTCTTCCACTTCACCATTCTTTGTTATTACCATAATAAAATAATAAATTCTATACCTTCAATATACTATGATGTTATAATAAATATGTTACAACTCTATTAATGATTCTATTCATCCTATAAATGATAAATTCACCATACGTGCGTACGTACGACTTACCGTCTCCACGTCGGGTTGTTGTTTGTTATTCAAAGCTTCATTATATGGATGGGTATAATAATGAGTATAATTGATGTAAATAATAAATATAAAATTTTAATGATTCTATATTTATGATAGAAAATCCTATTACAAACGATTTCACCCTCAATAGAATGGTATTGCCGATCATGCATATGTAGGGATTACCTTTCCATGAACGAGATCAGATTCATTTGCCCATCATAACCATTCAGGAATAATTTTTATATTTTGATTAAAAATAATTTTTATAAACATAATATCATTCTGGATATTAATCAAATACATCATATACATATCAAACTGTACTGATTATACAAAACATATAAATGAAAAACAAATCATTTAACAACCAAAACAATGATACTACAAAAATATTATTAACAATTCAATATTAGAAGATCATACATGATATCATATTTATGTATGTGTTTCTTGATTAATTTGAAATCAATGATTTAACTATTTTACCTAAGTTTAAACGACCCTCATCTAAGGAAAAGTACATGGTAAGGTTTAATTCTACAATCTCATCATTATCTGGCATTGTTTTTACAAAAGTATCTACTAGGACCTATTTATCATCCATATCCATGGTTCTAAAAAATGCATTTCGAAACATATTTACAATATAATAGACTATGTTTTAATGTACATTAAACCCATCTTTGAATTTTTATGAATTTTTTTAAAGGAATCCTTCCATTATTTTCAAAATAATGTCCTTTACGACCTTTTTTAACAAATTTTATTAAAAAAAGTTTTTTAATTTCTACGGTGACTGCGGCTATTTTTGGAAATTATAAATCCGTTGAATCCTCCCTTAAAATATTATAATAATATCTTCAAAATAACTATATTCTTTTATAATTATGTTACATTTAAATGATTCAATATAAAAATAGGTATTTCTCTCAAATATTTTTTGATTTCATCTATGTCAACATCCTTTGATGGATTTTACCATTAGTTAAAGTTGATTAATTATAATACAACCTTCCATATTTTATTGTAGGTTTTGTGATGTTTTTTAATGTATATGTGTTATTTTCATACCATTCATGGTTCATGGTTAAAAAATTATCATTTTATATGTTAGTTCTAATATGAATGTATAAGTTATGTTTCAACCTTTTCATATGAGGAATGCATTGGACTTAGTTTTTGATTGGTGGATCCTGC
Organism: Viscum album; assembly: GCA_963277665.1. Taxonomy (NCBI): domain Eukaryota; kingdom Viridiplantae; phylum Streptophyta; class Magnoliopsida; order Santalales; family Viscaceae; genus Viscum; species Viscum album. The sequence goes on from OY728138.1 coordinate 160,205,726, forward strand.
TATAGCTCCTCGATGCATTGGTGGGTATCATGAGAAAAACTAGTGTCTTGGAATAAGGCCTTGTTGAAATATTATTTGTAGTATTGGAACAAGTTATTGACTATTTGGTTATGTTGTCCAACATTATGCATTCTATTATTATGAAATTTTTTGTTGATATTACATGTGATTATTTGACTATTAAAATATCACTGTAAATAAGTAAATAGAATTATTTGATATATCTTTGTCGTATTATGCTGAATTTTATGTTTAAAAGGATTTTATATTTCATTAAATGTTTATGCTCATTTATGAATGTTTTCACTGTATTGTTTTCCTAATTGGTCACCTTTTCTCAACCCTTACTATGTTTTATTTTTCCCAGGATGCAAAGAAGTATAATATGATTAACCTTAAGGGATATTCTAAGGGTGTTAAATGTGTTAAATGGAGACAAAATGTTGTTATTTTTCATTTCATATTGTCTTATAAAACTAATGTTTTTATCTAGTTCTTTCAAGGCTACTAAACTGATCGATATATCAGGATTTGATCCCTTGTGATCATGCCAATGTTATGTAATAATCCACCAACTCTGGGTAACTTGGGTCGGGGCATTACTGTTGGTATAAGAGAAAGTTTAGTACAAACCATGGAAGATATATTTTAAAATACAATAATTAGATAACATTACCCTTAGATAGACATTGCGGATTAGTATAGAATAAATTCAATGAATTTTGGTAATGTAGAAATTTTGTGAATTTTCCAAGAAATATATCATTGTATGGATATTAGAAGATAATGGTAGCATTGAAACAGATGTACCTAGGAGTGAAAACTCTGACAATGAGTTTTGAGCTTTACCCGTGGTATCCTGGTACATAATAACGGGTCATGTTGTACTCATGGTTACGAACCTCTTGGGGGATAATATAAGTATAATTCAAATTTTCATTACAAACCGTAATGAACGATTTTTGTGTAAATAGGTCCTCAGAGAAAAATTTTATTTTATGATTATGTATTACATGTATAAACTATTCAATTTTTGTTATGGTATTTTACTAGTTTGGAATTAGGTATTGTGATTCATAAACAAATCTAGTGTATTCCATTTTTTAGAAATGGATCATAGTTGATGGAATAGAAACTGTATCAATGCACATAATCCATGTCATGATTTCCATCATACTCAAGATAATTATTGTGGAGCTAGTGATTAAACCAGTACTGAAAACCTTATTAACATACTGGGGCAACACGTTTAGGTTATGATTAATAACCTTACCTGTATAGAGCACTCTGATCCACAATGCAGAGGATCAAAGGTAGAGCGCTTCACGGGGAAACAACCACCAAAATTAAAAGGGAATATAAATACATTTTATCTATGTAATGGATATGTTTCTTAGATAAAATATTTCATGCATTGGGGAGTAAAAAAAAGTGAAACGTTGTTATAGTAATTTGTCTCCCCACAGGAGATACAGAACAATAGTGGTCGTTAACTCAAAACAGAATAGAGGATGAAGAAGTATCAAATATGAAATGGAGAGATTTTAAATATATTTTCATAGAAAAATACATTGTTCACGATCATTGAGTGGATATGGAAAGTCAATTTCTGATTCTGGGACAAATGGAGGATGAGAATGCCACAATGTACGAGGCTAACTTTACAAGTTTAACTTTAAAGACTACATAATATATATGTATCCCAAGGATTATGATTGATCAATTATTTTATGGGTTAAAACCATTTTCCATTGGGCATTAGTCTCACGGTCCTTCTCTTGGAATGAATATATAGTCTCATGTGCTATCAAGACAGAAAAATAATTATCTATGTCATACAAAATTAAAGCAATGAAAGTGAAGAAGATATATACTAAACACTATAGAAATTAAAATAAGGGGAATAAGGGAAACGATAAATTTTCATCCTATAGAAGTTGTTGGAAGAAACACCCTAGTACTTTCCTAAAGGGAATGGGATTATGTTACAAGTACGGTAAAAAAGGCCACAATTCTTGTGATTTCAAGGGAAAGAAAGATGTTGTCAGTTTTGAATTCTACAATTGTAGATAAATGGGGAATTATGAAAATTAATGTTCTAAGCGCCAAGGAAACTTACCTTAGAAATGGTCAATGGAGTAATGAAAATCTTATAATATCACTACTGCTAAGGTTGAAGATCGGAACGACATGGTGGTAGGTAATTCAATAGTTTCCTCAAATTTAGCTAATTCATTATTTGATTCTGGATCATCAAATTATTATATATCTTCCTAGTTTTCTATGAAAATTAGATATTTCTAATTTGATTTAACAAGGGATTTGTATGACAAACCACCTAAGGAACGTATCACTGCAAAATAGTTTTGTGAATTAGTTCCCATTAGGGAATATAAATGCGCTTTATCTTCTGATATCATCGTCATACCCAGGATTTAATTTGATATAATCCTCGGTATGGACTGTCTTTTTGACCATGAGATAAAAATTTATTTTATGAAGAATAAGGTTTCAATTTTCAATGATGATAAGGAATACATTATCTTTAGATCAGAAACATCACCATCTGATTCTCATCTAGATCAAACCTTAGTAGCTCTACTAAATTCAATTATTGGGGAGGAATATAGTTATATAACTATGGGTGAGGAAAGAAATGATCCAATAGAGGAATTACATATTGTTGAAGACGACATTGATTTGTTTCTAGAGGATTTACCAGGACATCCTCCAGAACGAGAAATTGATTTTTCCATTGACTTAACTCTTAGTTCAAGGCCCATGTTAAAGACCCTTATATAATGGCCACTGTCAAATTAGTGGAACTAAAGTAACAACTAGATTAAATGAGAAATAAAGGATTTATTCTCCCAAGAGTTTCTCCATGAGGATCCCTTGTTCTTATTGTTAAGAAGAAAGATGGATCTATGAGGTTTTTCATTTATGATATGGAGATCAATGATAAAACAATAAAGAACAAGTATCTCTACCACACATTGACGATTTATTCTATAAACATCATGGATCAAAATGTGTTTCAGAGATTGAACATTGATCTGGATATCATTAGTTGTGTGAGAAGAAGGAATAAATTCTGAGACATAATTTCGTACTAGGTATAGGCATTATGAGTTTACAGTAATGCCTTATGTACTGACTAATGCACGCTCTATTTTAATGAATCAAATGTATATAGTTTTCAAAGAATATCATGATGACTTTATAGTTTAATTTATTGTTTATATCATGGTATACTAAAAAATCTATGAAGGTCAGGAAAATCATTACTGCACTATTCAGAAAACCCTCATATGAAATGAATTATATGGGAGGTTTTGCAAGTGTGAATTCTGTCATTAATAAATTTAATTTCTTCTCCATATTGTCTATAAGGATGAAATATTTGTCGATCCTTAAATGACCAACGTAATCGATGAATGGCTACCATGGACATATATAATCGAGGTACACAGTTTTATTGGTTTAGCTAGTTATTATTGGAATTTCGTCCAGAATTGTGCCCGATTGGAAAACCCATTTACCAAGATCACACGTAAATGGGTTAAATTTGTTTAGAAAAATGAGTCTGAAAAATGTTTTGGAGAATTGATGAAAATAATAGTCCACTCTCTTATCATGAATCTACCACTAGTGAATTATGGGTTTGTTATTTATAGTGATGCTTCAACTAAATGACTTGGTTGTGTCCATGTGCAGAATAATACTGTTATTGCCTATGCATCACGACAGCTAAAAATTCAGGAACAAACCAATCCCACTCATGATACTAAGATAGAAACTATAGTATTTTATTTTATGATATGTAGAAACTATCCCTATGGTGAAAATTTTGAGATATATACTGATCACAAGATTGTGAAGTATATTTTTTCACAGAAAGAACTCACCATGAGAAAAATACGATGGCTTGAACTACTTAAGGATTATGATTTCACCATACACTACATCCAGGGGAATGATAATAAGGTGGTAGATTGTTTTTTGTATAAAGGATCACTGATTTTTGTATAAGATGATTGTTGAAAGGGATCGTATGTTTCTAGATCTAGTAAAGAAGTATATGAGAATAACCATCGAAGGTGAAACATCAATAATTTTTCAGATGGTGGCCAATCCATCATTACTAGAAAGGATAGAAACTTCTAAAATTGAGGATGAGGATTATTAAGTTAAAATTAATGTAGTGAGTGATGGGATATTGATCAACTTTGTTTATTAAGATGAAAATTTCAAATTTGGGAAGAGACAATATATTCCCAATATACCTGATCTAAAAAAGGAATTGTTGGATGATGCACATAACTCGTATTTCTCTATACACCCTGGTAGAACTATGATGTATAGAGATATTAAGCAAAATTTTTTGTTGTACAACATGAAAAAGGGATATTTTTATTTATCTGTCAATATATATGGGTTTTCACCATGTTAAGGCTGGATGAAATAATCTTGGAGGAGTCATAAAACCTCTTCCAGTATCAGAGTGGAAATGAGAAGATATTACTATGGACTTTGTCTTGGGGCTACCAATGACTCCTAGAAGGAATGATGCAATATTCGCCATTATTGACCGTCTCACCACGTTTGAACACATTCTTCCTATAATAGAAGATTCACCACTTAAACATTTAGCAAGACTATATATTAATGAAGTTGTAAGACTTCATGGTGTACATTTATCAATTGTTTCTGATCGTGACCCCATTTTACATTATGATTTAGGAAAAGTCATCAGAAGGCCCTGAATACTAATTTTTTTTGAGAACTTCCTACCACCCCCAAACTGACGGACAGTCAGAATAGACTATTAAAACCTTAGAAAACATGTTGAGATCTTTCTCACTTGACTTAGAAGGTATGTGTGATCAGTATTTAACTCTGGTAGAATTTTCCTATAACAATATATTCTATTCGTGTATTCATATAGAACCATATAAAGAATTATATGGAAAGAGATGTTGCACACAAACTTGTGGAGACGATGTTAGTGAAAGAAAAATTGTAGGCCCAAAATGGAAAAGGTTATTATTATCCAAACCCACTTAAAATCATCTCAAAGTAGAAAAAAGAGCTACGCTAAAAACTGAATGAAGGATTTGGAATTTTAAAGAGGCGATCATGTTTTCTTAAATGTATCTCTATTTAATTGGGTTTCACAAATCGATAAAAAGGTTAAATTTATTCCCAGGTACATCGGATCTTTCAAAATTCTAGAATGATTTGGAGTTGTAGCTTTCTATTAGGAAATGCCTCAAAATATCTCTAAAGTTAATGATTTGTTCCATGTACTACTATTGAGAAAATACATGAATGACCTAATATATGTTCTCACTGATAAATAAATAGAACAGCAACCCAATCTGTCTTATCGTGATGGTTTTTTCTAGATTCTTGATTCCATAGAACATGTATTGAGAAACTAGACGACTCGTCTGGTAAAAGTTCTATTGAGAAATCATTAGATGGAAGAGTCAACATTGGAATATCAGAAACTAATGATGAAGAACCACACTAATATTTTTATGCAATCGTACTCTAGAAATTTTGAATTCAAAATTATTTGAAGGATGTAGGAATGTAACACCCCAAGCATCCACGGTACGCTTCTGTTTAAATAATACAATAGCATGCATTGTACGAAAATTCGAGTTCTAGCACACCATGACCACACCAACTAGTTGTTATGAATATAAATACACACATTTTGAAATTTTTTAAATTTTTTTTTGAAACTGGACTTCATTTTTGGATTCTGTATATCAAAATTATCTTAGAGTGTTAATTTGTTATTTTTCTATAAACAATAAATTTTGTTGAATAGTTAAAAACACTACATTAGTGTTTATAACCGACTTTATATTTAAATAATTATTTAGTTTAATTTAATATAATTTCATGTCAATATAGATACATAATACATATATTAGTTCAATGTAATTCACTGGAGTCATTTTATAATAAGATTTGATGTATAAAATTTTATTGAACTTTTTAATGTATTTTACCCACCTTCTAGGCACGTTAGAAAATTTGAATAAAACATAATTTTACCACTTCTATGGTTTAAATTTCAAAAATCCAAGAGACATGATTGAAATAAGTAAGTAAAATGTGGTTTAACAGGATAAAAGTAACGTTTGGTGAATTTCAACTTTTGAATTTTATTTACCACGAGGAAAAGTAAATAGTGTATTTAAAAGTAAAATTGATATTATAATCTCCCTAAAACATATCCTCATTCTATTGTATAAGTTTGTTTCAACCAAAATAAACCTTAATTAAAAAATATTATCTGTTCGGTCCACTTGGATTAGAATAAGACATTTATTATTATTTTATTTATAGAATAGTTAAAAGTGATAAATTCAATGTTTAATAACTAAAACAATTTTAATATAGGGATATACAGAAGATAAATTTGACTATAAATATTCTTTAGAAAGATAAAATGATTTCATACATAATTGTATTTTATTTAAAAAAATTATACATTAAATAAATAAATTTAGTTATGACACAATGACGATGAAGTAATTACCTTATTAATGAAAGACTAAATTAATTGATATTATAAATATTAATATAATTGTAAATTGAGGGTTTTTATGTATTACAAGAATTATATAGGATACTATTACATGTCATGTTTGATTAAATTTTTTTGGAACTGATAAAATTGTTATGAATTAAAAAAACAAATACTAAATAATTTAAAAAATGTCTTAAATGGGGTTTTAAAACAAATACTATATAACTAATTGATATAATATTCCTAAAAATTTATGGTTTGGTAAAAGGACTTATATAAAAATCTAAATGTCATTAATTAACCACATGGAGTATTCTAGGAATTTTATAGTAAGTTTATTAACCATGTAATATCAAAATACAAGAGGAACTGGTAAAAGTTAAACTATTTAACTAACAGTAAAATCTAAAGGATAAAAATACTATGGTGACCAAAACCTATCTAAAACCTATGGTTTGAGAGTTTTTTGACCCATATACACATTATCCTTGAAATAAATCTTTATGAATCCATTATAAACCGAATATTATTGTATAATTAAATAATATTTCAAGATTTTCCTAAAGTGACCCTAACCTCTCTTATAAAAGGGTACTTCCCCTTCTCATAATTTCACACATCCAAAGCCATATGGATTGACCAATACCTACATAAATATACTCCCATATACCCTCAAATAAACATAGATGCCATACTTTGATCATAAATCCAACCTATGGAGCCCTTTTGATCAAATCAAAAGGAAACACTCGACGAAGAGGTAATAATTTCATCACCTATTTCAAAGTACTATTCTTATTCCAATTCATCTTTCTTTGTTTTTCCCATACCAAAATAAAACCACAGTACCTTATATATATTGTGATGTTATTATCATTATGGTAAAACCATATTCATTATTCAATCCATCCTACGAATGAAAATGTCACAATACGTGCGTACATACGGCTTACCGTCTGCACACCATGGTGTAGTTTTTTATCAACAGTTCATTATTTAGATGTGTATAATAATGATTTTAATTAATGAAAATAATAAATATAAATTATTAAGGATTATTTATATATTATATACCTTTCAATTAGATACTATTCCACCATAAATATAATGGTATTGTCGCTCGTGCATACGTACGGATTACCACCTCCACGAACGTGATGAGATTCATTCCTCATCGTAACCATTGAAGAATAATTTTAATTTTATGATTAAAAAATGTTTAAGAACATAATATAATTATGGTTATGAATAAATTACATAATTTCCACATAAAACATGACTTATGTAACAAAACATATAAAGTATAATAAATTTTTTAACACCTGAAACAATGACACTACTAAAATATTATTAAGAAGAAATTTTAGAAGATCATATATGACATCATATTTATATATGTTGTTCTTTTATAATTTAATAACCATGATTTAAATATTATAATAGAGGTTAAAATACCCTCGTCCAATGAAATATACAAGTTAAGGGTTAATTCTATAATCTCTTCATTATCCGAGGTTGTTTTTACCTGAGTATCTTTTGGGAATACATTTTATACCACATACGTGTTTCATAAAAATGTATTTCAGAAAAATAACTATTTCCTAGAATATGTGTTAATTTAATATACACCTTTTATGAATTTTTTTAAAATGGTTATAAAGGAATGCTTCTGTTGTTTTCCATACAAGGACCTTTACAACCTTTACGACAAAATAAAGAAAAGAATGTTTTTAACTTATATGGCGAGTGCTGCTATATTCCACCATTATAACACCTTCATGATTCCATTACAATAATTTAATAATATATACAAAATGTTTTTCCTTTTATAATTTTGTGACTTTTAAATGATTTCAAAATAGAAAGAGATATTTCTCTCAAATTGTTTTTGATTTAATCTATGCCAACATCCTTTGATGAATTTTACAAATTTTTGAAGTTGATTAATTATGATACAACCATCCATTATGTATTAATGGTTTTGTGATATGAATGACTATGGATGTGTTATTTATATACCATTAATGGTTTATGGTTTAATTATTAACATTTCATATGCTAGTTTTAATACGAATGTTTATATTATGTTTCAACTTTTTCATATGAGGAATGCATTGGAACATAGTAAGTGATGGGTGTTGCGCGCTATAGCTCCTCGATGCATTGGTAGGTCTAATGAGTACAAAAAGTGACTTGGAACAACTCCTTGACAACAAAATATAGTCTGGGAATGAGGCCTTGACTATGTGGATATGATGTCTTGCAATATGCATTCCATTATTATGAAATTGACTATTGATATTACATGTGATAATTCGACTAGTAGAAAGTCCATGTGAATAAGTAAATGGAATTTTTTTATGATTCCAATATTATGCATAATTTTATTCTAAAAAGGATTGTACATTTCTTTTAATGATTATGGTTACTTATGAATGTTTTAACTATATTTTTATCCTTACTGAGCAGCTGAGCTCACCCCTTTCTATGTTTTATTTTTCCAAGGATGCGAAGAGTATATTATGAATGACCTCCATGGATAGTCTAAAGGAGATGAATGTTTTAAAAGGTGACAAAATGTTGTTGTTTTTAATTTCCTAATTTAATGTAAAACTTATGTTTGTATCTAGTAATTCTAAGCCTACTAAACTAATCAGTCTTTCAAGATTTTATCCCTTTGTGATCATTCCAATGTTATATAATGATGCACCAACTCATGGTAACAAGGGTGAGGGTGTTACATTGCAAAAACATATATAATATATAATTCATATATTATAGTCTATTTCAACCATAAAAATTGTTTCATTCCCATAATTAAGGACAATAATATAAATTGAGAACTTATTGTCCTTGAATGCCATAAATTCACACACCTCGGATGGTGTTTTCTTTTCTAGTATAATAGGATGTGAAAATATAGATGATGATGAAATATTCCATGAGAATAATAAAATTCATGTTCATGTAATGTAATAGAATTATAATAGAATTTGGATGTGGGGAGATGGGAAAATAAATTAATGGAACTCCAAATAAAATGAAAGATGAGAAATCCCTCACGAAAATTTGGCATCATAATGGCTATGCAACATGGTTTCAAAAAAATATTAAAAATAGAGGAGACATGGGTAAACAATTCATAAAATACTCATTAAATAATATTGGGGCATAATAATAAGGAAATAGGGACATGGTATGAAAAATTTAAATACAGACCACATAAAAGAGATATTGAAATAAAATTAATGAAGAATAATTTACCTCTTGAATCAACCTCCTTGAGAATATATTTATGTGGAGGGTTTGTAGTCTTTTAGAAAGACCAAGGGATTCATAGACATGGGGAGTGACTATGGGAGGGTATTGTTTTAGAACATTTTTGAGTCTCAAAGCTTAGAGGAGAGCAAAAAAGAAGGATTGGGGGGTATAGTGGAGGAGAGGAGTAAATTTTGAATATTTTATTCATTATTTTATTAATTCCCTCGTGAAAACCAATAGTTTTGTTTCATGTCACTCCTAATACAAATATGTTCATTGTATTTTGAACCATGTGGCCTCACATTACTCATGATGTCATAAATAGTGTATCTAACTGATAATTTGTATACATGGTATTTTATTGTATTTCACTATTGATTAAAAATTCATGTATTTCAGAAAAATAACAAAAATTCACTCTATCAATTATTCAACGTGTAGAATTAAAAAATAAAATTCATTTTTTAATATTAATTTTCAAAATATTTTTAATTTAATTTTTAAATAAACACATAATTTATTCCAAAAAACAACTTAAACACTATAACTCGTTTTATAACAAATTGATAAATTAATCAAGGTGGAATAAAATTATATTCTAACCATTAGACAATAATGTAAAATTTTATTAATAAATTTTATGAAAATAAATTTCCATTTTAAATTAATAATTAATATTAAAATCGAAAAAAAAATATTTATTACATTAAAATTACCAATACTTAGACTACAATTGTTTTTTCACCATTAATATGTTTATATTTTAATTATAAATTCATGGGTGAAGTTTTTATTTTTTGGCCAATTTACAATTCATTACTGTTCATAAAATTATGTTACTCTTCATATGGGTATGTAACTATTCATCAAAAATTATTATTGTCTTATCAGACTCTAAATATCTTACTAAATGCCATCGTGTATGTCAGTTTTTCAAAATTCAAATTAAAAATGTGGAAAAATTATCTTTACGTGTATTGGATTTTACAAAGTGGTTTTTATAGAGATTTAGTGTTTCATTCATTCTATATTAATTCTATTTTTAAATTCTTAGGGTGTTACATTATCCCCTCCTTAAAAACATTTCATCCATGATATTTGAAATTGAACTTAGATAGTAATTGATTGATACTTGAAAATTACCTTGTGGGATACCACTACAAGAATATTCTCGAAATATTCTATTAAAAAGAGGAAAGGGAAATGAATCGGTTACTATAATAGAGCATATTCTATTTGGACATTTGGTAATGTAAGAATAATCAAACCATCATGTAGTGACAATAAACTATAAAACCCCAAAAAATGACAACATAAAAAATTTAAAAAATGGTCAAAAATTCCAAAATATGAAGATTTAAAACCTTAAAATGAAGGTGTCTAACTTTCCAAGATGAAACTTTCATTAACCCTTAATAAACATGATGCAGCTCTAAATTTTCACATTTAAACCGTTTGAATAAATTCATCATGTATCCTTTTGTAATATGTTAATAACATGATTTATAATAAAATTCATATTGGAAACATAAATTATTCCTTATTCCTTATGTTAGATACATGTTATTGCATATATTCCTTAAATCCAAAAGTGAGGTAAACTATATCTATGATTATATATACAACTTCTCGACATGTCAATAATTCATTCCACGGTAGTCTATACTTATCTGAATCAATCATTTCGTCAACATTATCTCAACATTAGATATATATTATCGGTTATCATTCCCTCAATCGTGTTCTTTTATAAGATTTTTACCTTTTTAATGAATCAGTTGTTCTTTTGTACTATTCATCATACGAACTCAAATCCTTAGTAAAATAGTACTGCAATACAATCCTTATATAACTCATAAGTATTTCCACTAGTACATTACTGGAAAAAATAATCAGATGACAGAAATCTGGACTAGGAATATTAATCATTCTATTTCATCTTTAGTATCATCATAACTTGATCAATATCCAAAATAATCATTTTGGGTATATTCCTTGGACACCTCGGATATTGATTCACATAGTGTCCCATCTCCAATCAGTTTGAGCATTGAATAGATGAAAATTCTATACTTTTCTTGAAATTATGATCAAGGTTTCCTTTTTTCCACACATGATTCAACAACCTTTTCCTCTCAAGCATATACCATGGTGTTTCCTTCTAATATTATTACATTTGGGAAAATACATCTTACCCTTCGTCCTTTTATTCATGCTTTTCCAACCATCATCTTTTTCAATTGGTTCCCTTAAAATCTATAGATCTCAGAGATGTATTTACATACCTCATCAACACTGGATAATATTTCCTCATTTAATGATGATACATGGGAGACAATCTTCCTTTGAAATGATGGCTGAAGACCATCCTTGGTACGATCCATTTTACACTTCACATATCATTTATTAGTGATGATCTCATTCCTTCTATTAGGTGCCATTTATAATCAATTCCACAATATATATTAGTCAATACAATTATTTACTCTCTATATCTCTTTACATGGTATAACACATAAAATTAATTTTTGTATCATAATTCTTAGAACCATATTCCGTGGTTACATTGGGGAACAAATCCTTTATAATTGTATGTAATATTCTTATGAATTTATAAATACATTTTCCCTGGGAGTTTAAAACTTGGTGTGCAGCGAGACCCATTATCGTGCACCAATTCTTGTTCGAGTGTAGATCAATGTGGTGTTTTCAGGTTTTACTCCTTTATACATATCAACCAGAGCCACCTCTATTTGTTTATATCTATAAAGAGATGATTTTTTTGATAGACCACATAATATATTACTCAACAATATTCTAGGATGTCATTTTATTCTTATCAAAAATATATTTCTTAAGGTTTTTTTCACTAATATACTATTTCTATATCTAGTTTCCATGATTTCTACTAAACATCCATTGATACCAACTATAGTGACCCGAACCTAGTTGCATGGAGCTGGTTCATTATTTTATTAAATTGGCTTGATTACAAGGAATAAAATCTGGATAGAAAGTGTAGTTTAAGAAGTTTTCAAAATCTAGATACATATATATGATGAATATTACATCATTAATGGAAATAAAACATATATTTTTTATTTGGAACGTCCATAACTTCTAGATTCTCCCTTCAAATCCATCATAATAAAATTCCTCATATCCTGAAAATATTAAACATAAGAATGGAGTCAGCTCAGATTCTCATTAAGGGAATGATATACAGTGGAATAAATCAGAAACCTAAACATTAGGTGTGGTGAATAATAATAAATAATTGCCTTTTAAAAGAAAAATGTGAACTAAATATGGCAGGAATATGAGCTAAGTAAATATTTCTATAATAAAACAAAATCATGGGTATTATACTTCTTGAATAACCCCATGAAATAAGAATTTATAGCTCTATAATAAGGGAAATGAATATGTCAGAGATTCTAAAATATATAGTTATGGTCTCGAGGAAGACATCTAAAAATGATTAAGGGCTCAGAAAAACCATATATCAATATGGGGAAGGCCTCAACCAAGCCCACATGTATTTGTCTCATGATACCTACCGATCGATCGAGATGCTATAGCAGGCCCCACCCATCACAAACTAATTCCAATGCATTCGTCATCTTAAAGTGAAGAATATAATTAACATATACATTCATATTGAAACTAACATATGAAATGTAAATAACTTTCCCCAATCATTGAACATAAACACTAACAATTCGAAATAATATGATGAATGGTATCAATATAGAACATCCATAGTCAATCTAATCATAAAACAATATATAAAACAATGTGGATGATATCATAGGAGATAATCCTCAATGAATTAAAATATTCAACAATGATTGGTTACATAGATGGATATACTTTTCAATGGGACCATGGAATAATAATTGAGGGAAATATTTCTTAAACAATCCAAAGTGTCTCATACCACCTTGAAATATTCGAATAATAATCCCTTAAAATATCATTAGAATAATAATACTCTAAATATGATGTACCAAAGGGAATTATATACACAAAATGATAGAAATAAGTGGTGAAAAAGGCATATATCTCATGAAAGTTAACTTGAGATGAGAAAAATCCTTTTAACTTTTTAAGGAAGTGTTCATTTGGAATATCATTAATATTTTCATAGTAATCAGTTTGTAATCTTGAAAATTCAATAAAATAAAATACTAGGGCATTGAAATTATATTTTAGTCATAAATTATGTTCTACTACAGTTAAATCATGTGAAAATAGATCTTACGTTTCTCTAGAAATTAAATATTTTAAAGAAATTTAAAGAATGCATTAAAGATAATTTTAAATTGGAAAGGCACACTTGTTCTATTAAATCTATCAATTATCCAAGATCAATTATATGGGTAAAATAATTGTTTTTATATATATAGTGGTAGATTAAAACTGATTCTGGTGTTAACATGAAAATGGGTATGAATTTGAGAATATCCCTTGAATCAGTTTTGTTTATCAGAATAAAAAAAATTAATGATTATAACGACCCATACTTTACATACATTGTTAATAATTCAAAATTTAAGCACACTTATTACAACATATGACAAAACCACAAAGGACCATATAGGTATAGTGTCTTTAGAAACTGGGAAACATAAAAAACTGGTTCATAAATCTTCTACAGTGTCTCCCATTTATTTCATCATATCTAGGGTCCCTTTTAGAAAATTCTACTTAATATCCATCTTCCTGACCTGGGGAAAAGAAAACATACAAAAAAGGGTGAGCTCAAATGCTCAACAAGGGCAAATAAAGGAAATAAAAATCATATCATATCTTTTTGAAAATCATAACCTGCAAAAGAGATCACAATATCTTAACATGGAATAAATCATAGAAGTGAAAATGAGATCCCCATAATCATAACATAAAACTTGAAACTTTGTGGCATGCACACATAGTCATGGAAAATCATTTCTTGTTAGTCATGACTCATTGCCAAGACTATCTTAGCGGACAAAGTCCATTTCTGAACCGAGTTCACTCCTCGTTTCAGTCCTGTATCACTGAACCGAAATGACCTTCCATTCCAGCCATGTCTATCTCATGAGATATAAATCATTACCCAAGGCATTGGAGGGAGATATAGGTCCCACCCATCTTATAATGAATCCTTTCTTATGTGTTCCACATAATCATAAATCATACATCATCGCATAACACATGTAACAAAAATGGGATTCTTGAAACATCATGACATCATAAAACAAATCATATAAGGTAAATGACTTCATAAAAATAATTCCCTCAAAACATAATCAAATCAATGTAATAATAGGGATAAAAACAGAACCCTTTATTATCTTATATTGAAAATAATTTTGATAAAACACTTGAACTCCATTCTTGAGGAAAATATCCTTTCTTCTTCAAAAACATTTTTCTTTCTTAACATGTCATACAAATTTAAACTAAAAGAAGTTGACTAAAAATAAACTTGAAAACTTGTAAAGGAATATTCTTGGAAATAATGTTTTAAAAATCCATTCATGTTGTATAAGTTAAAAAAACATTCTTCGTACTTTTGTCGGAAAAAAATACCTCGTACGAAAAAACGACAAAAGATTCTTTTCATATTCTTTACTAAAAACTCACCGAAGGGTAAAATTGGATTTAAACTATTGTAAGTGGATGGAAACAATATTACATATTTAGGGAACATGGATGTGGATGATATAATACACCCCAGTAAATACCAAAGTATAAACAATCTCGGATAAAAATGAGATTGTGATATTTTCCCTTACCTTAGGTCCAATTTGCTTTGTACGTGTCCAAAGATCATGTATAATGGTTTAAATAATGTTATTGACTTTTTCTAGAATCATACATATTGATATGATATCATATATGGTCATATTCTTAGCTTCTTATTAGTAATATTTCGTTGTTACTTGTTACTCGGGTCTTTATTGCCTTTTGTTCTTATGCGTGTTTTGCCGAATAAATTCTTATTCTACTTTTAAGGTTATAGATACCTTATATACAAAATGTTATTAGTGTAACATATATCATATTTATTCATTCAATTCATTTATATAATTACTATGTAATGATGATCATGTAGAACGAGTCGTATCACATCGTGGAGACGGTATTCCGTACGTACACACAAGCGATGATATTGTTCCCACGATCGTGGAATTGTATTTAAGTGTATTTATACTATTTCAGTATCAATATCACTTTATAATAATCATATATAGTTACTCATTACACCATTATACCCATCCTTCTAAGGTGAAGGTGGAAAATAGATTACACCACGGCGTGGAGACGGTATTCCGTATGTACGCACGCGCGGTGATTTGATTTTTCCGTGGGATGGATAGAAGGTGAATTAGGGTTGTTTCATATTTATAATAACATATCAGTATGTAAGTAATACTGATGTTATTACTTTATCATGAAACAACTAAAGAAGAAGAAGAAGAAGTTGAAGAAGAAAGAAATTGAAAAGATCGGTAATGGATATTACCTCATCTTTGAAACGCCTCATTGAATCCTCCACTTAGGGAATTAAGATTGGTATTTTAAGAAGACCAGGACCTCTATTATTATTCTAGGGAAGTGGATAAGGGATTTTGTCAGGGGTTGGCCGAGCTTGAGTGCTCAAATTGGTGTGAGGAGGAGGGGGAGGAGGTTCCCATTTATAAGGGAGGAGAGGGGCACCTTAAGAATATCTCAAAATATTATTTTATATTAAAGTAAAAATCGGTTTATAATGGTTCCAAAGGGTCTTATTTCTAAGTTAAAGTGGGTATGGGTCGAAATCCTATCAACCAATAGGATTTAGACAAGTTTAGGTTATTATTTTAACCTTATCAATTAGATTTAACTCTAAGTTAAATAATTTAACTTTTTCCGTGTCTTTCTGTTTTCTTACACTATATGGTTATTAAACATACTATAACATGATAAAAGAACCCCAAGTTGTTTATTATTAATATATATATCCTTATCTAAGTCATTCGGCCGAATCATAGATTTTTAGGAATAAAATAACAATTAATAATATAATATTTGATTTAAAAACTATTTTGTGTCAATTTTGAAACTATTTGATATATGATTTTTTTGAAAGTCATAACAGAATTATATGTTCGAACCAAGTTGATTAAATCAACACTAACATATCATAGTAACCTATAAAATTAGTGGAATTCATAAAAAGTCTCAAATTACATTTATTTGAGCATTTATAATATCAATTATGTTAACATTTCCTTAAAATGGTAATAACTGCATCATCGTTGTGTCATAAATAAATTAATTTATATAAAGTCTAAAAATTATAAATAAAATATCATTATGTAGGAAATCCTTTTATCTTTCTAATGAATATTTATAGTCGAATTTATCTTATGTATAACCCCATATTAAAAATGTTTTAGTTATTAAACTTTGATTTTAACTATTTTAACTGTTCATGAAATAAAATAATATTAAATGTCATAATCTAATCCAAGTGGACCTAAATGGTCATATTATATTCATAAGGTTGTTTTTGGTCTAATTATACTTATCCAATAGAATTAGGACCTGTGTTATGGTAATAGTAATATCATATTTACCCTTAGTTACCCTATTTACTATTAACCGCGGTAAAAAAAGTAAAACGTTATTATTCACCAAAAAAATTTTTTTATCTCATTGAACCACATTTTACTTACTGATATCAACCGTTTCTGTCGGATTTTCGAAATTCCATTCACAGAAGCGGTAAAATTATGTTTTATGCGAAATTCAGTTTTTAACCTACCACTTAGTGGTTTCACTATTCACAAAAAATTGAATGTGTTCAGAAAAATACCAAAATTTCACCCTAGAATAATTTCGGTATTCCGAATCCAAAAATGAAGTCCATTTTGAAAAATAAAATTTATAAAATTTCAAAAAGTGCTTGTTACTATTCATAACGACTAGTTTTAATAATATTTTAATAGCATATCGTTGTTTAGTAAAACTCGGTATTGTGTACAACACAAGCTATCGAGGAAGGTCGTGATTGCGTGTAAAGTAAGCCAAGCTAGTGTGTAGTGAAAGATTCCTTTGATTATATATATAAAAACAAAATATTACTCATAAATATCTCAGGTGTTACATTCTACCCCCCTTAAAAATAATTTTGCCCTCGAAATTCGTCACATTGTAACAAACAGATGAGGATACTTCTCTCTCATCATATCCTCAAGCTCCCATGTAGCTTCTTCAAGTTGGTGGTTCCTCCATAAAACTTTCACCAATCGAGTGGTCTTGTTTCATAGTACTTTTTCGCTACGATCCAGAATCTCTATCGGTTGTTCTTCATAAGAAAGATCTTGCTCCAGCGGTACAACTTCTGAGATGAGTACATGTGAAGGATCGGGAATGTACTTTCTCAGGAGAGATACATGGAACCCATCGTGAACTTGAGAGAGATTCGGTGGAAGTGCCAATCGGTAAGCTACCTTTCCAACACAATCCAGTATTTCGAAAGAACCAATATATCTAGGGCTCGACTTCCCCTTCTTTCCAAATCTCATAACCCTCTTCCAGGGAGATATTCGTAAGAACACTTTATCACCCACTTCAAACTCTAGGTCTTTTCTTCGGTTGTCGGCATAACTTTTCTGTCGACTCTGAGCTGCTCTTATGTGTTGTTGAATAGATCTGACCTTTTCTGCCATTTCATCAACGAGATCAGGTCTTAATAGCTTTCTTTCCCCAACTTCATCCCAGCAAGTTGGAGTCCTGCATTTCTTTCCATATATAGCTTCATAAGGAGCCATCTGAATACCGGAGTGAAAGCTATTATTATAAGAAAATTCCACCAAAGGTAGGTGTTGATCCCAACCTCCTTTGAAATCCATAGAGAAAGCTCTCAACATATCTTCTAGGGTTTGAATTGTTCTCTCAGACTCAACGTCTGTCTGAGGATGATAAGCAGTGCTGAAACTCAACTCTGTATCCAGAGTATGCTGAAGGCTTCGCCAGAACTTCAAGGTAAATCTCAGATCCCGATCAGATAAAATAGAAAATGGTACTCCAGGCAATCTTACCACTTCCTTTACATATATCCTGGCAAGCTGATCTAGAGAGAAATCCTCTCTAATAGCAATGAAGTGTGCAGACTTTGTAAGACGATCAACTATGACCCAAATAGCATTATTGCCTTTGGATGTTTTAGGAAGTCCTGTGACAAAGTTCATAGTGATGTTTTCCCATTTCCATTCTGGTATGGGTAATGGTTGTAACATCCCCTTAGACTTCTGTCTCTCAGCTTTAACTTGTTGACAAACCAAGCATCGAGAGACATATTCAGCAATATCTCTTTTCATGCCATCCCACCAGAAGTACTCTTTCAGGTCCCTATACAACTTCGTGCTTCCAAGATGAATAGAGAATGAAGAACTATGAGCCTCATCCAGCAGCTCCTTCTTTAATTTGGGGATGGGAGGAACACAAACCCGATTCCTGAACTTTATTATCCCATCACAATCAAGGTTGAACTCAGGAACATTGCTCACCTTCTTTTGAAACTCGACATCTTTTTTCTGTGCCTCTTTAATCCTCACATGTATAGATGGTTGAACATTCATTTGAGAAAGATAAGATTTTTCCCCTTCCATTATAATTCCAAGATCCATCCTTTGTAAATCCATAAATATTGGATCTTTTGTGATCCTCATCATGGATAAACTAGCATGGTCTTGTCAACTTAATGCATCTTCCACCTTGTTTGCTTTCCCAGGGTGGTAATGGATTGAGCAGTCATAATCCTTAATCAGCTCCAACCATCTTCTTTGACCCATATTCAGCTCCTTTTGTGTGAAAATATACTTTAAAATTTTATGATCAGTATAAATATCACACCTTTCAACATAAAGGTAATACCTACAAATCTTTAATGCAAAGATTACCGTAGCTAACTCCAAATCATGTGTTGGGTAATTTTGCTTAGGGATTTTCAACTGTCGTGAGGCATAAGCTATCACCATATCATTTTGCATAAGAACACACCCCAATCCCTTCTTGGATGCATCACTATAGATCACAAACCTTTCTCCACTACAAGGCAGCGTGAGCACAGGTGCACTGGATAACCTTCTTTTCAACTCCTTGAAATTCTCTTCACATTCTTCAGTCCAGACAAACTTAACTCCTTTCCGAGTCAACTTGGTGAGTGGATTAGATAATCGTGAAAAATCTTTCACAAAACGTCGATAATATGCAGCCAAACCATGAAAATAGCGGATCTCAGTTACTGTTGTTGGTCTCAACCATCTTTCGATAACCTCTGTTTTTGTTGGATCCACAGATATCCCCTCTTTTGAGATTATGTGACCCAAAAATGCAACTTTTTGAAGCCAAAATTCACACTTGGTAAATTTGGCATAAAGCTTCTCCTTTCTCAGGGTCTTCAATATAATTCTCAAGTGATCTTCATGTTCTTCCTTTACCTTTGAATAAACAAGAATATCGACTATAAAGACTACCACAAATTGATCATGATAGTCTTTAAATACTCTATTCATTATATCCATGAAGATAGAAGGGGCATTAGTAAGACCAAATGGCATCACTATAAATACATAGTGTCCATACCTTGTACGGAAAGCCGTCTTTGGTATATCCTCCCTTTTGACCCTAAAATGATGATACCCTAAATGAAGGACAATCTTGGAAAAGTATTGACCTCCGCGTAGTTGGTCAAATAAGTCATCAATGCGTGGGAGAGGATATTTGTTCTTGATAGTGATCTTGTTAAGTTCTCGATAATCAATGCAGAGTCTCATTGATCCATCTTTCTTCTTAACAAATAGAACATGTTCTCCCCAAGGTGACACACTAGGGCATATGAATCCCTTATCAAGATTCTCTTGGACTTGCTTCTTCAATTCCTGCAACTCAATTGGGGCCATTATATAAGGTGTCTTTGAAATAGGCAAATCACCCAGTACGAGTTCTATTGAAAACTCAACTTCACGATTTGGTGGAAGACCCAGTAATTCCTCTGGAAAGTCATCATCAAAATCTTGTACGATGGTAATATTCTTAATTGCGAGTTTCTCACCAACCATTTGAGATAAATAACCTTCATTTAGTGGAATAAATACCCATTAAATGGAAGAAATTTCCACTGGAAGGTTATGTTCAACCTTGCATTGATATACGATCATAGATTGATCTGGAATATGAAATGTGACTTCCCTTATTTGGAAATTGATATGAGCTTCGTATAAAGAAAGCCAATCCATGCCCAGAATCACATCGAATTCCACTAAAGGAATGATCACAAGATTTGCAGGAAGCACATTCCCACAAACGTCAATTGGTGAAGAATTATAAACTTTTGATGCGATTGATGTGCCATTAGGTGTTGTCACAGCTAACTCAACATCTAATTGTTGAGGTAATACAGTGATACCCTTAGAAAATTATTCAGAAATAAATGAGTGGGTGGATCCAGAATCAAATAAATCATTTGCTACTTTAGAGTGGATGGTAAGTGTACCTTTCACCACTTCGTTATCGTACTCCACATCGCTGATAGAAATTGCATGTGACTTTCCTTTTTCTTTAGCCTTAATATTTTGGTGACGTCGACCATCATCATCAACCCTTGGATTTGGGCATTGATTGGCATAATGCCCCATCTCCTTGCACTTGAAACATTGAAGTTTAGTAGGTTCATTCTGTGTATCCCTTCCATTGTTTGCATCATTAGACATCTTCTTCCCATTATCGCGGCAATCAAATGCCCGATGACCTTCCTTTCCACATTTGAATCATTTAATTGTCCCTTTAAGACAACTCCCTCCATGTTTCTTTCCACACTTTGAGCATAAGGGAAAGCTCATCTTCTTTTCAGTGTGCTCTTTAGATTTTCCTTTGAATTCCATTTTCCTATTCTTATCAAACCCACATGACTGATGGGTTACTCCAATCTCCATCTTGACATTGAGAGCACATCGAACGATTTCCTCGCAGCTATTGAAGTCCCTTATGGATAACGCCCTTTGAAGACTTGGTTTTAATCCACTAAAGAATCGATCAATCTTACTCTCAGGTTGGATAATAATACCAGAAGAGTACCTTGGAAGTCTTGTAAAATTTGCTTCATAGGTACCAATAGATTCATCATCCCTTTACTTTAGTTCAAGAAACTCTTTCTCCATCTTTGTTTGGAGAATACGAGGGAAGTACTTATTGAAAAATAAGTTCTTGAACTCGTCCCATTCCATGGACTCAATTTCATCCCTTTGCCTCATATTCTTAATAAGATTCCACCATTGATCAGAATATCCTTCAAAACGATACACTGCTAGGATGACTTTATCATGTTCAGAACATTGAAGAACTAAAAATATCTTTTCAGTAGTAGTAATCCATTGTTCACCAACTAATGGATCAGTAGACCCGCTGAAATAAGGTGGACGATGCCTCATGAAGGATTCAACAGAATGTTTCTCCTTCCTTTGCTCGTTTGGAAGTCCTGCATGATTTATATCTTGAGAAAGTTGTGTGATCATGGCTACAAGATTTTGCATTCCAGCTCCCATATCCTTTGGTTGCTCAGGGGGACAATCATTGCATTGCCCATCGCATTCCACATTAACACGGTTCCTTTGGGTTCCATCCATTGACTAAAACCAAGAAGAATAGTGTGAGCAACACTAATTATAATAGGAAAACCACATAATTCAAGAATAAAATTTTCACGCTTAAGGTATTATCCTAGGTTATTCATGGACATTTCTAAAACACTAAGATTGTGTTCTATCCTTAGACTTATCCTTGGGGTTCTTACTAAGGCTTTCACATCCTAGTTTCCAAAGGTTGACTATACCTTTCCTCTAATACCAACTATAACGACCCATACTTTACATACATTAATAATACTTCAAAAATGAAGCACACTTATTACAACATATGACAAAACCACAAAGGACCGTATAGGTATAGTGTCTTTAGAAACTGGGAAACATAAACAACTGGGTCATAAATCTTCTACAGTGTCTCCCATTTATTTCATCATATCTAGGGTCCCTTTTATCAAATTCTACTTAATATCCATCTTTCTGACCTGGGTAAAAGAAAACATACATAAAAGGGTGAGTTCAAATGCTCAGAAAGGGCAAATAAAGGAAATAAAAATCATATCATTTGTTTTTGAAAATAATAACCTGCAAAAGAGATCATAATATCTTAACATGGAATAAATCATAGAAGTGAAAATGAGATCCCCATAATCATAACATAAAACTTGAACCTTTGTGGCATGCACACATAATCATGGAAAATCATTTCTTGTTAGTCATGACTCATTGCCAAGACTATCTTAGCGGACAAAGTCCATTTCTGAACCGAGTTCACTCCTCGTTTCAGTCCTGTATCACTGAACCGATATAACCTTCTGTTCCAGCCATGTCTATCTCATGAGATATAAATCTTTACCCAATGCATTGGAGGGAGATATAGGTCCCACCCATCTTATAATGAATCCTTTCTTATGTGTGCCACATAATCATAAATCATACATCATCGCATAACACATGTAACAAAAATGGGATTCTTGAAACATCATGACATCACAAAACAAATCATATAAGGTAAATGACTTCATAAAAATAATTCCCTCAAAACATAATCAAATCAATGTAATAATAGGGATAAAAACATAACCCTTTATTATCTTAGATGGAAAATAATTTTGATAAAACACTTGAACTCCATTCTTGAAGAAAATATCCTTTCTTCTTCAAAAACATTTTTCCTTTCATAACATGTCATACAAATTTAAACTAAAAGAAGTTGATTAAAAATAAACTTGAAAACATGTAAAGGAAGATTCTTGGAAATAATGTTTTAAAAATCCATTCATGCCATATAAGTTAAAAAAACATTCTTCGTACTTTTGTCAGAAAAAAAGTACCTCGTACGAAAAAATGACAAAATATTCCTTTCATATTCTTTACTAAAAACTCACTGAATGGTAAAATTGGATTTAAACTGTTGTAAGTGGATGGAAACTATATTACATATTGAGGTAACATGGATGTGGATGATAAAATACACCCCAGTTAATACCAAAGTATAAACAATCTCGGATAAAAATGATATTGTGATATTTTCCCTTACCTTAGGTCCGATTTGCTTTGTACGTGTCCAAAGATCCTGTATAATGGTTTAAATAATGTTATTGACTTATTCCATAATCATACATATTGATATGATATCATATATGGTCATATTCTTAGCTTCTTATTAGTAATATTTCATTGTTACTTGTTACTCAGGTCTTTATTGCCTTTTGTTCTTATGCGTGTTTTGCTGAATAAATTATTATTATTCTTTCAAGGATATAGATACCTTATATAAATAATGGTATTAGTGTAACATATATCATATTTATTCATTCAATTAATTTATATAATTACTATGTAATGATGATCATGTAGAACGAGTCGCATCACATCGGGGAGAGGGTATTCCGTACGTACGCACGAGCGATGATATTGTTCCCATGATCGTGGAATTGTATTTCAGTGTATTTATACTATTTCAGTATCAATATAACTTTATAATAATCATATATAGTTACTCATTACACCATTATACCCATCCTTGTAAGGTGATGGTGGAAAATAGATTACACCACGGCGTGGAGACGGTATTGCGTACGTCCGCACGCGCGGTGATTTCATTTTTCCGTAGGATAGATAGAAGGTGAATTAGGGTTGTTTCATATTTATAATAACATATAAGTATGTAAGTAATACTGATGTTATTACTTTATCATGAAACAATTAAAGAAGAAGAATAAGAAGTTGAAGAAAAAAGAAATTGAAAAGATCAGTAATGGATATTACCTCTTCTTTGAAACGCCTCTTTGAATCCTCCACTTAGGAAACTACGATTGGTCTATGAAGAAGACCAGGACCTCTAGGATTATTCTAGGGAAGTGGAGAAGGTATTTTGGCAGGGGTTGGCGGAGCTTGAGTGCTCAAATTGGTGTGAGGAGGAGGGGGAGGAGGTGCCCTTTTATAAGGGAGGAGAGGGGCACCTTAAGAATATCTCAAAATATTATTTTATATTAAAGTCAAAATCGGTTTATAATGGTTAAAAGGGGTCTTATTTCGAAGGTAATGTGGGGATGGGTCGAAATCCTATCAAACAATAGTATTTAGACAAGTTTAGGTTATTATTTTAACCTTATCAATTAGATTTAACTCTAAGTTAAATAATTTAACTTTTACCGTGTCTTTTTGTTTTCTTACACTATATGGTTAATACACTTACTATAACATGCCAAACTAACCCCAAGTTGTTTATTATTAATATATATATCCTTATCTAAGTCATTTGGCCGAATATTAGATTTTTAGGAATAAAATAACAATTAATAATATAATATTTTATTTAAAAACTATTTTGTGTCAATTTTGACACTATTTGATATATGATTTTTGTGAAAGTCATAACAGAATTATATGTTCGAACCAAGTTGATTAAATCAACACTAATATATCATAGTAACCTAGAAAATTATTTTAATTCATAAAAAGTCTCAAATTACATTTATTTGAGCATTTATAACATCAATTATGTTAACATTTCCTTAAAAGGGTAATTACTGCATCATCGTTGTGTCATACATAAATTAACTTATTTAAAGTCTAAAATTTATAAATAAAATAGAATTATGTAGGAAATCTTTTTATATTTCTAATTAATATTTATATTCGAATTTATCTTATGTATAACCCCATATTAAAAATGTTTTAGTTATTAAACTTTGATTTTAACTATTTTAACTATTCATTAAATAAAATAATATTAAATGTCATAATCTAATCCATGTGGAACTAAATGGTCATATTATATTCATAAGGTTGTTTTTGGTCGAATTACACTTATCCAATAGAATTAGTACATGGGTTAGGGTAATAGAAATATCATATTTACCCTTAGTTACCCTATGTACTATTAACCGCGGTAAAAAAAGTAAAAAGTTACTATTCACCAAAAAATTATTTTTATCTCATTGAACCACATTTTACATACTGATATCAACCGTGTCTGTCGGATTGTCGAAATTTCATTCACAGAAGCGGTAAAATTAAGTTTAATGCAAAATTCAGTTTTTAACCTACCACTTAGTGGTTTCACTATTCACCAAAAATTGAAAGTTTTCAGAAAAATACCAAAATTTCACCCTAGGCTAATTTCGGTATTCCGAATCCAAAAATGAAGTCCATTTTGAAAAATAAAATTTATAAAATTTCAAAAAGTGGTTATTACTATTCATAATGTTAAGTTTTAATAATATTTTAATAGCATATCGTTGTTTAGTGAAACTCGGTATTGCGTACAACGCAAGCTATCGAGGAAGGCCGCGATTGCGTGTAAAGTAAGACAAGCTAGTGTGTAGTGAAATATTCCTTTGATGATATATATAAAAACAATATATTACTCATAAAAATCTCGGGTGTTACAATGATCCTTTAAAATGTGTAAATGCCCATGAAATAAAGAAGGATGATGGATGTTAAAAAAATATAGGGAATTAAAAAATAATTTATATTGTGTACATAAGAATACAAAATATTTTAACTGATGTAAGTAGGGAATAAGAGTAACCCTTACAAAAATGGACGTTCAGGTAGAAATCTCTTAACACCTTGTAATCAATCGATTCGTAGGGCCAAAAAATAAATAATATTAAAATGATACAATAAATACAATGAAAATAAATGTATTCATGATATGAAAAATCAATGGTAAGTATACATACATCATACATAAGTAGTAGTAGTGAATACGAAAAATCTCACAAAAATGGAAGTGAGATGAAGAAAACCCTTTCCTTAAGTTTGATGTTGTTATTCACATGATCATAGTATCATGGATAACCAAATTAAATTAATTTATTAATATTTACAGAAACTCTTATTTTTTTAATATATTTAATTGATCCTTTATAATTTCATTCATGGCCTTCTTGATGAATTTAAGAGGTTCAATTTTGTTGTTTGGGAGCAATTTATTCATGATCATTATACTAATATACATGAACTAGGAATCATGTAAAATGAGGATAGTTATCCATAGATGAAGATACATGTTATTATTGAACATAAATAAAGGATACTTGGTTGTAAATTTCATTTAGTTACTTTTAGTGATGATAAATCTTTATATAAATTATTTAATGAAAATTATTGGGGTTAATTGGTTGTTATTGAAAACAACGTTCTAATTTCTCTTTATAAATCAAACCCATGTGAACAAAAAGATTCCAAACCCTATATTAGAAATAATACATATATATAGTCTATTTAAAACAATATAATGGATTATTGAGTAGAATTGAATACGGTAATA
The DNA here is from genome assembly GCA_963277665.1 of Viscum album. Taxonomy (NCBI): domain Eukaryota; kingdom Viridiplantae; phylum Streptophyta; class Magnoliopsida; order Santalales; family Viscaceae; genus Viscum; species Viscum album. The sequence goes on from OY728138.1 coordinate 160,232,943, forward strand.
GAAATTGAGATGCAGTCATCCTTGAATGTGATAAATTAACAAATCTCGGACTATGTTTTCATTTTTCGTATAATAGAAGGGGAAAAGAGATATGATGATAAAATATTCAATTTCCATAATAAAATTCTAGTTCATGTAAGGTATTGTAATTGTCATAGAATTTGGATGAGGGGATATGATAAATGAAAATAAATGAACACAAAATAAAAGATAAGTTCAGAAACCCCTCAGGAATATTCGGCAACAGAACGACTATGCAACATTGTTTTAGAAAAAATTAAAATGTGAGGGCATAGGGGTCACCCATTCATAAAAGACACATGAAATAGTATAATCACATAATAATATGGAAGTAATAACATGTTTTGAAAACATAAAATACATACCACTTAATAGAGGACATGAAATAAACGAAATGAAAAGAGGAATTTACCTCTTGAATCCACCTCCTTAAGAATCCCTTTAAGAAAAGGTGTTTTAGACTATTGGAAAGACCAAGTGATTCATGGACATGGGGAGTGACGAGGGTAGGTTATTTGTGTAGACCTTGTATGAGATTAAACTCTTAGATAGTGAGGAGAAGAGCAAGTGGGGGGGGGGGGTATAGTGGAGGAGAGGAGTAAATATTGTATATTTTATTCATTATTTTATTCATTCTCTCCAGTCATCCAACCGTGTTGTTTAATGTGACCCCTAATATTAATAAGTCCATGTGAATTCTAAAAAAAGTGGCCTTACATAACTCAAGTGTTTATAAATATTGTATTTATCTGATAATTTGTATATACTGTATTTTACAATATTTTAATATTTAAAAAAAATTCTTGTATTTCAAAAAAATAACACATTTCAAGATAACCATTTTTCGATGTGTAGAATAATAAAATGATATCCATTTATTGAAATTAATTTTCAAAATATTTTTAATTTAATTATTAAATTAAATCATAACTTCCTCAAAAAACAACTTTCAAAATATAACTCATTTTAAAACACATTGAAAAATTAGTCCAGGTCCTCTTATTTAATATTATAATCATATGATAATAATGTAAATATTTATTAATAATTTTTATGAAAATAAATTTCCATTATAAATTATTCATTTAATCATAAAATTGTAATTAAAATATTTATGAAATGAAAAAATACAAATACTTATTCTATAATTGTTTTTTCCATTTTAATATGTCTATATTGTATTTATACATTGATGGGGGTTGTTTCTATTTGTTGTCAATGTTAATATTAATTAATATTTATAAATATTCTTAATTGTATCTCAGTATTCAAAAGGGTATGTTACTATTCACAAAAAATTAATTTTTTCTTTTTAGACTATAAATATCATTCTTAACGCAACCTTGTATGTCCGTTTTTAGAAATTCAAATTACAGAAGTGGAGAAATTATATTTACATTGTTTGATTATAAAAAAGATGTGTTGTTGGAGAATCATTGTTTTATGAATTCTTTATAAAATCTATTTTTGAATTCTTGGTGTGTTACAAATAAATTCATAATCTATTGCAACCAATTCCAAGATTCATTAAAATATAGCCGGTGGAGGGATACCTTAAATAAGAAATAATTATATTTGTAGTTCTAATGATATCAAGCCAAGAATTTAAAAATCCATAAAACATGTTTTTTATGTATGTTCCTGATTGAGGATTAGATCTACTGATTCTATAGATAGAAATACATTCTATTCTGATATAGTATAGTAGGGCCTTAAGTTGATTAGAAGATAAAGATAACATTGATCATCATATAGACAATTTATAGGGTTATGGGAGGAAGGGCCATTCTAATTTTCATATATAGTTTATTCTTGTTATGTAATAACTGACCATTGTAGTTAGGTTAAATACTATGGATATCTTAAGTCAGTATTTTTTACATCCTTACCTCTTAAGGATAAAGAATATAAATACTTTTATAAATATTATGTGTAATTGTTTTATATGATTTTAAATTAAATGTTTCTACATTTATAATCTATTGATGTTAAAATTATGTAATAATTTTTTTACTAATATTTATGATGATGGTTTTATCAGTATTTTGTTATCCCAAATAATAAACTTGATATATCTAATGATTTTAGAATCTGATACAATAACATTGATCAACATATGATTGATGAGTTTGATATTATTAAGAAAATTAATTTTTGGTATTTGTTAGTTAAACTTTTTTATCTATAGTTAACCTCCCCCATCTTTAATAGCCATCTAAAACTATTACTATCAAATAATATCATTCAGAGAATTTTCTAATGACTTATATGTTATGTTTTTACTTTTTTATCTAGTTCATGTTATTAAATTTCTATAAACTACTTGTTTATAAACTATTATTACTCTAATGTGTATTTTAGAAGGGCTTCATATTCTACGTAAGATGGTAGGATTAAATATCAATACACATGATAATTAGATTCCCAATAGATCCCATAACTTTGATGGTAATGATTATTATTATTAAAGAGATAGAATTATAGTTTTTTACATAAAAACTATAGTTGAAAATTTTCCATGTTGAATAATAAAAACTTAATTAAAGAAAAATTGTTCTCCCAGAAAATGGCAGAATAAAAAGCTCTAGAGTGGGTGAATTAATTTTTTAAAAAATTTCTAAACTATTAGACAACCTTATTCGAAGAATGTGTGTCCAATTATTTCTTTGAAAATATATACTAAATAAATATAGAAAAAAAGGGAAGGGAAATTAAACATATAGATTTATAGTGTTTCATGGAATAAAGATCCCCTTGTCCATTCCACCAACTCTCCACTTTAGGAACATGGTGATTTTCACTATAACATCCCTTTTATCGAGGGATCCTAGATTAGTACAATTATCTATCACATAATATAATGGTACCAGAGCTTTCAACTATGCTTTCCCATTATAAGACCAATACACCAACATATACACTCTTACACCTAGTGACAACATGATAAAAACTAAAAACATGGAGAGTAATGTTTGCACCATACAATTGCATGTATCACCTGATAGTATATGAATATTTTTCAATGGAAAGAAAAAATCTTCAAAGTAGATTAGAATAATCTTTATTTTAACTAAAAGAAATAATAAGCTCAACATTACTAATTTATATTATTTTATCTACAAGGTTTTTGTGTATTGTGATGTTAAACAAGTGATCAACTATTGTTTTCCATATTTCATTATTCTATGTAGTTCCCAACTAATGTTTTTATATGCATATTTAAACATGATTATATGAAAACACTAATTTTTGAGAATGATATAACTAGTGATCTTATTGAGAAATTCTATTAAGGAACTGTAACTGAACATCTCAATATAGGAATTTATTTTTTATCATAATTCATCTCATTCATCAGATTTTCAAATTCAAGAAAGCATTGTGTTTATTTAACATTCCTTTAATGAATAAATTTCTTCTAATGTTCTCTAATGGAATTAAATGACATATCAAAAGATTTTTAAAATAGTAATGATGTTATATAGTACTACATCTTCCTAAGATATCGACTAATATCATTTTCATTATAACATAAATATTAAATGATAAATAAATTCATTCATATAAGATAAATTAACTTCAAAACAGTTGATTAAAATTATTCAAAATAACATAATGTGTTACTGGACCATTTTTCTTCCTCAACATCATCTGGATTTAGAAATTATTTTAAAATATATTGTCCTTTTATATTGTCATTTTGACTAGAGAATATTTCAGGAGAAACCTAGTACGGATTCGTATGATGATGTCTTACATGATACATTCTGATTCTATATCAATAGATTATATAATTATCAAATTTTATTGTACATTTATATCGTAGAATAAATACATAGTTACATAGATAAGATGATCATAATCTGGAGAAATTTTTAATAATCTTTTTAGAATAAAAGTCTGGATTTTTTGTTAACTGAAATGTCATAACATAAATATAGATTAGAGAAAAATATTATTTAGAACAATATATACCTTTTTGATTTTCTAAAAACTCATTTAATGGAAAAAAATTCAATACAATAAACATAAAACGTTCAAGAATAAGAAAATTTTCTTTTTTTATCGCGGAATTTTACATTTCTTATCCCAGAATTTTGGAATACATTTTTTATTATTCTTTTCATATCCACCATTTTTATATCATAAATAAGTAGAATAAATAATCTAGTTCATATTTTGAATAAAAATTATTAAACATTAAATGTAATTTCTTGATAAATATGATTTTTCAATAAATAGATTTTATAATGAAATATGAAAACTGTAAATTATATATAAATTGATAGAGAAATTTAAAAAAAATTATAACAAAGGAGTAAAATTTTAACAATGAAGATTTGTGTTGAAATAAATGTTAATACGATAAGGAATAATGAACATTAAAATATATGATAATTAAAATATATTTAAATATTTGAATACCATAAAAGGTGGAATAATTAATATCCATTAAGAGTTCCCAATCAATGGAAACCCACTACAGAAACATAATATTAATTAATTTATCAAATTCATGACAAGAACTAAATTTTTATGTTAGCTAATTGAATAAAAGGGGTTGATGAGGGGGTAATTAGGATTAATAGATATGAGCATAAACTATTAGGAAAAAAACATCATGAAACTTCAGTAGGGTTACTCAAAGGCTGACATGATCTCCATGAGCTAACCTAATTAGTATCGACTGGTTGTTGCAGGCATCTTTTTTTACCATTTACGTACCAAAGTTTTCTGTATGAGTGTATGGAAATTTAAATGATGGTTTTTTTAGTATAGTGACATTTATTTAGAAAACCATTTAATTTTTTTCTTATATAGGACATAGATGGATCAAATATTTCTTTAAGGTGCATATATGCAGACGGGTGACAGTCAACATTTTGCAATCGAGAAATATTTATTCAATGAACTAAAAAAACTGAATCAGAATTGTAATCAATCCATTTTACCATATCATTATTCTTATAATATAGAAGACTTGTGAAACTGTTCCACACATGTTTATTGAAATTCCAAACGATGATCTGTTAGTATCATTTCTTTGAAAAAATTCGATATCAAATTCATAACACATCATACTAATTGTCTATCATACCTTCGACAAAAAAAATTATTTTTCTTTTGAAGGATAATCACTGTGTGAGAATTTGGAAATGGTACCATCCTCTACCGTATAATCATCTAAAAAATATGGCTTCATATGTTTTACCACTACACCATGTTGGTCTTAAAATTTATTTTCTCATTCTCCACAATCATTTGGAAATGATCTAGCGAGCATTTTTAGATGATTGATGATTAATCTGGGATCCTTTCCATTTTATTTAATTTATGCAAGGCTTCATGTAATCTTTGTTTTATTATATGAAATATTACATTGTTGATCAATCATTAGATTAAAAAATTATTTTGGTGCAAAAGGTAGCATTTATATTTAATCTACAATGGTTCTTTAAATATTTTGAATCATCTCTGTTATGATAACTTCACAATGAAGAAAGTCAAATCTCACAGTTACTATATCGACAACCTGGTATTACTCAATTATTTTCAATAGAACATCTTATTCATGGATAGTACTAGATGAGTGTTGTTTTGAACTCTTCTATGTACCAGAATGAACCAATAGCCTCACTTCATGAATATCTATTTCTAAGGCCATCAGAACACATAAAACACTTACATCTGATTTGAATCAATGAATTGATATTTTTTATTATCAACTTTAGATAGTAACATTGAATTGTTCTATTGATCTCATTTAAAAATAATTTTATTTACTTTTAATTTTTCATTATTTCCATCTTCTTGAGGAAGAGGGGAACACTTTTATTGATGAATGTCCACACATTCTTCTTGAATTGGTAGATTCTCTACAATGTCACACACTTCTTCAATGGGATAAAATTCTTAAATTTCCATTCATTCAACTGTTCTTTCATCCACTATCATCAAATCATGATAGTGAGACACAATTATGTTATAATACACTCTTGTTCATTCATTAATTGTCTTATGTTGACCAATAGAATATATACATGAGATAGTGAATGTTATCCTTTATTTTAAACATTTATATGTATGAATCTAGAAACACGAGGGTTCCTATACTAGTAGTAAGTTTGTGGGTGTAACAAAATACAAATCCAAACTCTTATCCTTTATTTCTGATTTTTTTCATCCACATTATCTTCTATAGTCTTATTATAACGAGACCATTCATTTACCATTACTAGTATATCACGAAAACTCTAATTCTTGTCATCATTCAAGGAAGGGTCTGCATTTGGCATCATGGTACATGTATTCAACTTGTTCAATGAAAAATCCCAACAAAAACCACTTTTCCTTAGTTCACAAAAAAATATCTTTCAACCCATGACAAGTAATAGGAATGTAATCATCTATAATTACTTCAGCACTCGAAAAAATTATGGCTAAGATTTATCCATATGGGTATATGATTAGATACTTGTTTTGGAAATATCAGAAATACCATTGAATATATAATTTTATATTTATATGACTGTCTAACATTAACAAGTAAAACATGTATATGACTTGAAAAATTCTTTTGTTTGAACTCAATATTTTATTCGGGAATTACAGAATCGTTGAATTTGGTCAAAATTTTTCTATCATGCTCAAAAAAATTCACTTTATTTTTTTCAATGACAACATTTCCGAATAATGACTTCATAATCTATGTGATGGTAAAACCATCCGTTTTAGAAAATTATGTGATGAATAATAGGTATCCTTTTGTAGAAATGTTAGTTCTTCGATGGAAAAGGCTGAGTTTAGAGGCATATTTCTCTCGTTAGAAATTATTTTGACCAATTCATCATTATCAATAATATAAAAAACCTCTCACTCATAAATCAATCAAATATATTTCATGAAAACAATTGAGGATTGAATCTCATCAAAAATTACTCACATATCTAATGGTTGACTAATTTGATCAATATCATATCTATTTTTTCCATCCATAAATAAATTTGAGAGTTCATGAACCTAGCACTTTTTTATGAATATGTGTATGCTTTATTATGTAGGACGAAGCATCATTAGTTTGTTTTATTTTGGAAATTATTCAGTTTTTGGAATGGAGTTTAGATTAGGGTAATGAGGGTATGAATATTGTAAAAGGAAGGGTTATATGATTTTTCAATTGCTTTCATGCTTAGAGTTGATACAGAATATTTTTCATTCACTTTAATCAAGGCGTGACATAGTAATGTATAGGGTAATTATTAAAAAGAGTAGTTGAAATAGTTTATCTAATAAAAACACTACTTGAAAAAGAGGCCCACTGAATATTTTAAATAAACAAATGTTGTATTTACTATATATAACAGTGACATAGTGTAAATTATTGTTTTTAAATATTAAACATACCTAATTCAGGCTTAATAAAATCAAATATATTAGTAGAAAGAAGTTTAGTAAAAAAAATTAATTTTTTTCTATTACAATTATTTCTACATATATATAATTTTTTTAATATCTCTCATGAAATGATTTCTCAAAATCAATGTGATTCGTTCATGAATGGTTAATTGGATTATTTGAGTTATTTATAGCATAATTGTTTTCAGATTTTACCGGATCACACTTATAGTTAAATCTAAACTCCATTAAGGTTGGTTTTATCCACAGAACCTATTCCAAAAATCATCCTAAGATAATATATTCAGCTTCAACATTTTATATTTATACAAATTTTTTCTTCTTCACCAAGACACTAGGGATTTACCACGAAATTGATAGGTTCATGAGGTTCTTTAAATATGAGATATTTATCCTAAAAAACTAATCAGGCATTGTTAGATAAATCATCAAAATAATCATCATCACATGGCTGGGAAATATTTATTTGGATGTGTGTCAATCCATTAACATAAACTACATTACTTATGAGAATAGTCTAAGGATTTCCAACTGATCCAATAAAACTATATTTCCTTTTTTATTATCACCAAATGTTACATACCCTAAATCAAATTTGGATGGAGAATTGAAATTGGTGTAGTCATCACCCAATATACTTGAACAATCAATATCCATAAACCATTTTCTATTGTTCTTCATATGGTCAGTTACCAAAAATTACAATCCAAAAAACATAATTATTTGGTATTGAAATTATTTTGTGTTCATAAATGTTAGATATAAGAGTTCTAGGAATCCAAACTTGTTTTTATAGAAATATTTGTAGTTTGTTTTGAAAAAAAATGATAGAAAAAAACATTTGATTCTGAAAACCTGAGAATTTTTTAATTCCCAAATATATTTAAAAAAGTATTCTTTCCCCACACATTAAACAAGAATATTTGGGAAGTTATTTATTTTCGGATCAGGGAAAAAATGATTTTCTATAAGGATTAATGATTTTACATTGGCTTCTAGTTCCAATTTTTCTTTTCATGGTAGATTTTGACAAAGAATATTTTTAAATAGTCTTCACCTATTGTAAATAAATTTGATTCATATTTGAAATTTTTACCGTTCTTCTATAGGTTTTAAATTGTTTTCAGTTGTTATGAATTGAAGACAATATACTTTTCCATCTGATTTCTATGGTCTAAAATAAAATTCATTAGATTATATTATTCAACAATATTCTTATTATATTTTTTTAGTGTATTTAATTTTCATGTTCGCAAATTTATACTTGATTTCAAACCAGGTTTCTTACTAATATAATTATTTATAAGAGGATTTTTTATATTTTACTGATTTAGTTTATTTCCCATATTAATTATAAGTATGTACATAATCCAATTGTTCTGTTATTCATATGTTGGCCTTTCAATTTGTAGCTTCATATTTTGATTCTGATGATGTTTATTTACTAGAATCATCAAATTTAATCAAGGTAGAAATCATATATTTCATAGACTTGTTTTGACCAATTTTAGTGAAATATTTATTTATTGTCATCATAATATTTTGTAATTTATAGAAAAACATTCTTTATGTGTCCCATATTTAAAATTATAGTTCTGTAACACATATGAATTTTTACAATTCTTTCTACTCTTGTTGGATGTTATTCTAAAAACTCTCCTCTTATTATAGAACTTTTTGAACATTATAAAAATTTAGTGATTTCATCATTTGATTCATATTTTCTTTAGAACACTTCTTCGTAAAATGATTTAGATATTTGTACACTAAATAATAATCTATTATCATTATAAGCCGATACTTTTATGGAATCATTTTCCCTTATGATCATTTCACACTTTTGGCTTCTAGTTTCCATTTCAACATCATACATCATGAGATTCATGATGATGTGTTTTATCTTGAAATTATTGACTTATGTATATTGTTCGATATCTGCTAAGATTCCACTCTAATTAGGTGGTAATACTTGGAGAACATTTAATTCCAATTAATGGTCAATGATAGGAATTACATAAAATCATAGTGAAACTTCCATTTATATGAGAAATGATCTCTACTTCATCTATTTATAATGAATCTAAATTATGCATAGTCATATCATATCTATGATCTTCCATGGATTCCATGATAATATATGCTAAAGTAATAATGGTACCCATTTCATGGGTTTTATGTCTTTGATAGATCTTTTTGGACTCATCAGGTCCTAACCTGAAGATGATATTTGGAATCAAATTCATAATTCTCTTAAGCGAAAATTTCGGAATTTTAGGTTTTGTAATAGGAAATTCGTAGCGAATAACTGCTTTGAGGAATTATTTTGGACAATGATTTTTAATATATATTGTCATATGAGCTCTCCATTAATCAAAATTATCACCAGTAATTTATGATGCTCTATCCATTGACACACCTTCACATTTAATATCCATACCATCTATTTGAATATAAAACATTGGAATTCATTTAACACACATAGACATTAAAATTTAATTATTTTATAATGAATTTTATTTTTAATTTCATAATATGAAATAAAAAGTTAAATTTATGCCACACAAAACACTGGATGATATTATGTTACACGCAACATTGAGTTTCACATCCTTTGAATAGAGATGCCATTTAAAACCCACATATTTAAACTTTTATGATTTTTTTCTAAAATATAAATAAATTTTGAATAAAAAATTTCAAATTGTTCATGGGGTTAATTTTGTGGTGTTTTTTTAGGAACCTCATATATAGATTAATCGTGAAAAAAGCTATAATTTATCTAAAATAGCATTACTGTTTAAATAATTTTTTTAAAAAATTATATTTTTGTTGCTGTTTTAAGTCACAATAGATAATTTATTCATATATTAATCCAATGTAGTTCATTATAAGCATTGTTATATTTAAATTATAAATAAGAAAATAATGAACTTCTGAATGTTTTTACTTTCAAAACCAGCATTCATTCCACATCTATAGGATTTACAGTAATCTTATTTTTCCCAATTTTTCAATTTGAATTTTCAAAAAAATAAAATTCATGATTGTAATTGGTAGAATATTTGAATTCTAATAAGATAAAAATAATTTTTGAAGAAAATAATATTTCTGAAGGTGGCTAAAATTAATTATGGGGATTAAGCTAAGATTAAACTTAATAAGAGACTAAAAATTAATATTATGGACTAAAATAACTTAGAAACATGAAAAAAATACATGCTTTGGCATTAATTTTATGATATAATCAATTTGAAATAATATTGTGGGTTATTTGTAGATTATTAAATTGAAGTTCCCTATATAAAATATTATGTAATCAAAAAGAAAAAAATAGAATATTTCTTCCCTTTAACAATTATAAAAATATTATATTTTTCAGGAACATAATATTATCGATTATACATATCCTTTTGAAATATATATTGGTTATTTTTATAATAAAAAATTTTCAAATAAAATTTATAGATGATTTAGTTACATAAAATTCTTATGAAACACCCATATAATGATTATTTAGTAAATAGTTAACTAAAATAAGTAATATTTTAAATTTTAAAAGTGATATTAATTGATTGAATTATTACATTTATGTATTGTATAGATGAATATATCATGTTGCAAATCATAAATCCCAATATATTTTAATTCCAATATGAGATTGATTTTTTATAATTGACATTAAATAAATAATATCAAAATTGGCATTATTGTTGTTAATAATAAATTAAATTTTATTAAATGATTTTAAAAAATCCCATATTCATACTAGTGTTATTTATGTGGAAAAAAAATATTAAATATGTTCTATTAATGGACAATGTGATATTTTATAATTATCATTTTGACCCATATATTGTAAAAAAATTGTTAACATGGTCTGGGTTTAGGCGTTGTTTTTGTGTGTCACATGCACTTATTTTTAAATAAATTTATATAACACATGGCAATTTTATTTTATAAAATAGGTATCCTATTAATTATTAAATTTATCTATTTTCTAACAAATGTCACTATGGTTTCTTCTTAATGGTTATATTTATTAGATTATAAAACCATTTCCTTTAATAAAACCCAAATTGTTAAAATGCTTATATATTTGTGTGTATAGGGTTTAAATGATAATTATATCCCATTACTCCAGTAGGATTTAATTTTTTTTGATCTTTAGGTATGGTGTACCACCCATTAGTGAATACCTTTGGGTATTAACCAGAGTGTCACTCCCCCTCCAATATAAAATGGAAGGCACTCTATCCCTTCCTCACACATCTCTAGACACATTGGATCATCCAATATCATCTCAATAAGTCTCCAAAAATCCCTCCCCTTGACTTAGAATCATTTCATTGAGCAAAAATCAACACAATTAGTCATTTTGGTACCAAAAAAATGAGTTACCCAATTACGATGTAACGTCTTCCCTCAAGATATTTAAATTCATTTCAATTCAACACCCCCAAAAATATTCCTATTCCATGATTATATAACAAAAATATAATTATAAATATACTTTCATTATTTTTATTGAAATGGTTAGACCTAAAAATACACACATCATGGTCTAATTCCTAACCAATGTATTGTTTCTGTGTATGGTGAACTACTGCCTCCTGAAATGATGATTGTTTATTTTTCCATTACCACATATCATGGTGGACATTATGATGAAAAATATGGTTATATATAATATATATTATATTAATAATATCTTTATAATTAAGTTATTTTTATTTTTAACACACCTTTATGCTTTCCATCTCATGTAAAAAAGTGAATTTCGATTGACGATGTGTGGACTACTGCTCCCTCAAAGTGATATTAGTCATTCATTCATTACATGGAAAGTATAAATAATGGTTTAATAAAACATTGTAACATATATATGATAGACATGATAATATAATTATAATATAAAAACTTATCATTTATGTTTAATTATTTTAATAGAAAAAAGAAATGAATGTAGCATTCTTGTATATGTATGGCATACCGTCTTCATGAATTATGCACTTCATTACTAATCTCCAAGTATTGTGGACTACTAAATATACCTATATTCTGAATATATATGAAAATTAATTCATTTTTAATAATAGTTATGATGAAATAATGATTTAATTAATATAATAAAACATAAATTCAAACATACTTTTGTAATCAAGGCAATTAACAGACCAAATAGTAAACAATAATGGAAGAGTGTCAACAAATGGGATATAAAATATTGTATGAAGATAATATATAATATTATTAACATTATTATTTTTATGGTATAAGTTAGCGACATATTTTAAATCAATTTATAGTTATATAGATAAAAAACAACCAAAGCAAGGTTATGGTAAGGAAATTTCGTCTCAATCAACATTCCAATGAGACTAATTTGTAATTATGTGCCAATTCACTTTTGTTTAGGCTTTATAATACATTTTTCTTATCATATAATGAAAATTCTTATTTTCATGATATTAATCATTTTATATAATATCATTTATTTTTGGATATTATGATATAAATGTTTCAAAATGTTACGGGGTACTTTAGAATGATTAAGGATTATTCTCCTCAAGAATGATCTAAATGGTTATGATGAAAACGTCACATCCATTAATGTATAGTAACATTATTTTGAAAAAATAACATTATTTTAATAATATTTCATTATAAATTAATGTAAATATCAATATAAATTTTCAGATATATGATTATTTCTTAAACAGTAGACCATTTTTTATATGGGTTTCACATTAAATGTATTAGATTCATCGAATGAATTCTTGAATATAAGAGATCCTGGGAACGAAACCAATGTTTTATGTTATAGATATCCATAGACAAAAATTTAAATCCTATATATTTTAGTTATTACTCATCCATTGACATTTTTTAGTGAAATATCTACAGATACAAATCATTTTATTTCCTTCATTAAATTTAATGTGCTTCTGTTTCTTAACATTCTATATTGACATTTCATTATCTAGGTATTGAGTGGAACATGTTTTCAGTTAATCACCTATATATGTTCATTTATTATCATTGATTCAATATTTATTATATATAAAATAACCTTACTTATAATTTTAGGTCAACCTTATTACGTTTTATTTCCCAAGGTTACGAAGAGGAATACTTTGAATGGGTTTCAAGGATGCTATTTATTTATTATTATTATGCATAATGATTTAATTTTATATTTCCTAATGTATTAGGGGTATCATGTCTGTATTATGACTTTCTAATACCTCTAAACAGCATGTTACTACATGATGTTTCTCTTATAAAAATGCTAATGTAATATGATAATGAACCGACTCAAGGCTTTTGGGGGCATGGTGTTACAGTGGGTATCAATGGAAGTTTAAAAGAAACCTTGGATACATTATTTATAATACCTATATTAGAGAGAACAACCCTAACATAGAACATATAATTATAGAAGAACATATTCGAATATTTTTTATGTATATATTATGTGGGTATTCATTGAAATGTATCCCTTTTTAGATATAACAAGATGATATGGTCTGGTATAGATATAATTATGTGTACTAAATCTAACAAGGTGTTACAATCCTAAATCAAGGTAACGTGTAAAATTAAAATAGGCCTTAATGTGCACCAGGATTGAATCTCATGGGGATACGACTAAGAAAAGTATCATTTTCTATACCTAACATTTTTATGGATTTGAATTTAATGATTTCCTTAAGTAATCGAATATAATGATTCTGGTATTCATGATGTATAAATTCACGTTCTACACCATATTTGAAATTATACATTATGATATGATTTAAACCGATATATGACATTCTTTAAAAATCTAACCTAGTATATAGAATTTGAACCACACTGATGGGCATGATGGGGTCACAATGACTTGCCGCTGGATGGGGTCACAATGGCTTGCCGCTGGATGGGGTCATAATGGCTTAACGGTGGATGGGGTTGATCCTCATGGAATATTCCTACGTACCATGCCTAGAAGATAGAGATCAAACACACCTAATTCATATCGGATGGGGGTCAGTGGACTGACGTGAATGAGAACATATGGTCCAGATGGATGGTGGGATGGAACATCATGGAGGCTTCTTACATACCATGCTTTGGTAGGGATCAATGATCACATAATTCATGTGGAGTGGGAGAACCGATGTGAAGAAGGTCGGAGCAACCGGGTATTGGGTGTGAACCTTGGGGAGGCATCCTACGTACCTTTCCTTGACAAGGATCAATGTCCACATAGTTAAGGTGGTGGGAACCGACATTAAGTGGGTCAGAACCAATGGAGTGTTGGGCTTGAATGTCAGGGAGGCTTCCTACCTACCTTTCCATGGAAAGAACAAAAGTCCACGTAGATCAGATGGCATGGGAACTGATGTTAAGGGGGGACAGAACCAATGGATTGTGTGCATGATCCTCATGGAGGCTTCCTACATACCTTACCTTATATAGGATAAAAATCCATATAGTTCAGGGATGGGTTGTGTCTTACACTATTGGATGCCCAGTTTGGATGTCATAGTCGATGCTTACTCTATACCCACGTCAGTCATGCTCGGTGTGAGAAATAAGAGGAAGAAAAGACTTGAAAATCATGTCGCGAAAGGTGCATCTATTGGAAGTGGAGTGGGCTTACATGTATTTAGCAGCGCAAAAAGGAATCATGGGCTTACGCACGGTTCACAGCCTGGGGAGATGGAGATTGGGACTTACTCTTGGGTGGATGCCCGGGTGGTGACAAAGCCCAGTGTTAGAGGGATTTGTCACCCAAGAAGAGAGGAGGATTAGGGGTGCGTCCTACAACAAGGAAATCTAGGGGACTTTCACCATGTTGGTGTCCCTTCCCCATGGACAGCCGTCGCTCTAATATAGAGGATGTCATTCCATGTGATGAATGATTTCACTCATGTGGAGACTAGTGGGTGTAGAGAATGACTGATATGAGGAACCCTGCATGCAAGGTACATGGTGAGGTCACAGTTTAACATCATGTGTTGAGGATGATGGGGTTGGTTGTTTATAGTCCTACAACTCGGATGAGGAAGGTTCACTCTGAACCCCTAGGACTTACATAAACAGAATCCTTTATACTTTGGGGAAGGGAAGGTACTAGAAAATCCATTAATAGGGAGTGTCTTGAGGTCATCCCATTGGGGGTCCACGTAATCTTGGCTATACAAAGAAGCAATAACCATTAGCGTTCCTAGGTGCCCCTAAAGAGCGACTATAGTGGATGGGGCTTACACATGGAAGCTGTACAGAGGACTTCTGCATGTCTATCCATGAGGGAATCCCAACTCACTGGGGGTTGGGGAATATAATTAGGTCCTACACCTAAGCTCAAGTGCACATGTGGGATAACACCAAGGGGCTTGGAATATGTCTGAAAAAAGGGACATGAAAACTGTGAATCACATGCCCGATATTCGGAATGCAATGAGGGTGGTGTGGCGATGAAGGATGATTGTTGACCATGTTCGAAAAAAGCATCCATATTGTGTTATCCTAAAATTTGCACATGAAAATGAGGGTTGACTACTCTCCATGTTTGAAACACAGGACCTGACTCGAAGTGTTGTCCAATGTCTAACGGGGGTTTGGCCCAGGATAGTAGGTGAGCTGAAGGGGAAAGGGACCAGGCTATTAGGGTGTCCCTTTAGACGTGAAAGTGGATGAAGATCCGAATGAAGGAAACGCAAAGCGTTAGGAGGAGTGACAGATTGTTTGAAAGGATTCCAACGCTCTTGAAATTACGCCACTGTAAACCTGGAATTATGAATCTTATGCTTGGAGTATAAGGAATTTCTTATTTGGTGCAAGAGGAATCCTATGATTGGCACATAGGGAGTACTATAGTTTATAGTCATGTAGATAAGACTATTGGAATATCAGGCATGGAGCAGAAGGCATCTCTTGTTTAGAGAAATATGCATCATATGTTTGGAACATAGGACATACTATATTTTTGAGTCATGTAGAAAATATTGTTGGTATCTCATTCATAGAGCATATGGAATATATTGTTTGAATAAAAGTGCATCATATGTTTGGTACATCGGGAATACATAAGTTTATAGTCATGCAGAAAATGTTGTTGGAATGTCATGCTTGGGGCATAAATCATATCTTGTTTTGAGTAAGAGGTATCCTATGTTTGGAACATAGGGTGTACTTCAATTTATAGTCATGTATAAAGGACGGTTATGCATTAGGCGCCTAGTAATGGTTGATGATGGGACTTATTCAAGGGGGCCCTTTCTTGTTCAACCCTGAATAGGTGTTAGGTGATGTGGTTCAGATGAGTTTCTTGAGTAATGGTTTAACTCAAGGTACTCTGGGCGATTAATGACGAGAATCTCAACTCATGACATAGGAAACATACCAAGAGGAATATACTGACTCAATGATTTTCATGGTGTGCAGAGGCATATCTCAAATCATGGTATCCCATAGGTGGAAGGTGGCTGCACCTAAGGGTGCAATGGAAGTTGCCGACGTCTCGGCCCAAAAATTTCACGGTGAGACTCTCCATTTTTCTTGGGGGTCAGTAACAGTAGCGAAGGTACTGGCGGGCGAAGGCCTGTATACTGTTGCGCATAAAATGTGCTACATGTAGGATAGGCTGTGAGAAATATTGCAATGTTTATCATAGGTGCGTGCAAGATTCAACATCATGGTACTATTACACGTAATATGGAAGTTTCACCTACAATAGGGAATTATTTCACACAATAGGGAAGATGTAGGCGCAATATGGGAAATGTGCATGTAATAGGGGGACTTCTGCGCAATAGAGAAATAAATGTGTGCAATAGGTGAGGTGTGCATGCAATATGGTATATTATAGTGAAATAAAAGGTTGTGTGCACAATAGGGATGGAATTTCGAGAAATAGGGGATGAATTGCACGTAGTAGGGGAGGTGTGTACGATATTAGATATGTGCATCATTGGTGCATGAAAAATTGGGCTTTGCGGAACAGGTTCATGCAAAAAAAAGTGCTTTGCGGAAAAAATTGAGAAGGTTTCCCCCATTCCGTGATAATTTGATGTTTTGTGTGCCAGATGGGATTTTTTCTACGCAAGCGTGGAAAATGGAGACATATGCGCATTAGAGCGGTGGCTGACCTCCAGTCATCAGGATGATGGGGGTGCACTTGTATTTATAGGTGAAGCCTTGAATGTCGGTGCACGTAAAATTCCATTCAAATTTTCCACACAAATCCCTTTTACGTGCAAGATTCCTTTTTTACATGCAAGATTCCATTTTTACGGACAATATTCCATTTTTACACGCAAATCCATACTTTTCCTCAAAAATGTCCTGGATGGCCATTTCCAGCGTCCTGACTTCAAACGGCAATAACATCAGATCCCTAACTTCATTTGGGATCCATGACCAGTAAAATCGAAGCTTACGGAATGATATATGACCCAAGATCATTTTTGGAATCATTCAGTGAATTACATGGATGTGTTTTCTAGTTCATACAACGTTCATAATAGTTATATTTGAAATCTCACTTAACATAAGGATTTATAACTCTACCCTAAAATAATCACATTATTTTAATCAGTTTTATTTTTACATTTATTTAAATATCCATATCATTATTAGGGGTATGATTATTTCCAAACATTATACAATTTTTCATAGACTGTTCACATTATAATTTTTAGATTATTATCTTGAAACATTTTAATTAATAGATCCTATCCAAAAATCATTAAGGGAATGTTATAGATATCCATAGTCATTAATTATATTCATATATATTTTAGTTATTATCCATCCATGATATTTTTCATTGACATATCTATGGATGCATTTCATTATAGTTCACTGATTAATGGGATGTGCATCAGTTTCTTACCTTCCCATATTCACTTTTCCTTTTATTGTTATTGAATTGACTTTTTTCAGTTAATCATCTTAATGTGGTAATTTATTCGCAATGATTCATTATTTCATCGATTTTACTTACCCTTACGTTTAATTTGATATCATCCTTATTTTTTTTATTTCCTCAAGTTATATAGAGTAATAAATTTAATGTGTTTTGAGGATGTTGTTTATTTAATTTTATTATGTATCATGTTTTTATTTCTTATTTCATAATGAATTTTTGGTACCATTTATGTAATTTGCAATTCCATGATTCCTAAACATACTGTTCGTTTGGAATTTTTTCCCATGTAAACATGCCAATGTAATAATATAATGTACCGAATTAAGGCTTCGTGGTTTGGGTGTTACACATAAACCATTGGAATTTGTGAACTCGAGAGTCCCGGGATCAAATTTTAATTGTTTTCCTAGATAATGGATGACTGAATAAATAAATATGGGTGTGAATTGAGTTCTTAATGAAATTTTTGAATATTAGACCATCCTCATTGATGTATATTACTTCAATTCATTAATTCATATTATATGCAATAGAAATATAAAAACATGTGGAAAGGAAAACGATAATAAATATTTAAATTGGTTTGGGGAGAAAACTCCCCTAGTCCACAATACGAATTATTTTACTATGATCATAGTGATTTTAACTATAATATCCCATTTATTAGGGCATCCCATCTGAGTATAAGATATTTTCACTTGATAAAATGGTCTAATTGTTTTCAACTATGATATCCCTTTATAAAAACTATCCATGGTCTTAAAACCTATTACACTGAGCTCAAACAAAATAAAATATATATAAACAATGAGATAAATTCTTTCAAGGACTAGTTTCATGATGTAACTGCGAGTTGATGAAAAATATTCCTAATAAAAAGATATACTTTAATGTAGCTCTAGATAACCTTCAGTGTGATTGATCGAACTAAAAATCACAATACCAATTTTTTTTCTTTTGTGAATTTAACTTCAATGTTTTTGATGTTCAATAAGTGATCATCTATCATTCTTATTACTCCTAAGTTCTATGTAGATTCCAACTGTTCTATTTATATTTTTTTCACTTTAATTCAAGAAAAATATAATGGTTTAGTGAGATATAAATAGTGAGCTAGATGAGATAGTACATTAAGGACATGATGTATAACTTTACAAATATAGGATTTTTTTGTAGGATAATTATTCGCTTTCTTCAAATTTTTTCACTTCTAACAAGTCTTGTGAAAACCAAACATCATTAAATGGATTAAATTTTTCAAGTATGATCTAAATGAATGAAATTTCATATCTAGATACTATAAATGTAATCATGAAATTCTACAACATTATATCTTCGTAAGATATTTATTTAGCACATTATTCATCATAATATGACTTTTATAAGATAAAGATTCACATCCTCGTATGTTAAAAAAACTTCAATATAGTATAATATAATCCACTAGTATAAGATAATGTTTTCTTTTAATATTTTCTATACCCACATTATTTCAGGATTAGCTAACATTTTAGATGACATAGTCATTTTATAATATCATTTCAAAAAGAGAATTTGTCTTGAGAATCTTATTTGAACATCATAAGAGGAAGTCTCATGTGATACATTCTAATTCTGAGCTACTAAATTCATTAATTCTCATAAGATAAATTACTTTCATATCATATAATTACTAATTGGATTCATATTGTAATATTTGAATAATACAATGCACTTTATAATAAACATGTTAGAGTACAAGATGGATTTTTTGAATCATCAAAGCACATTACATGAAGATATGTTGGAGCAACATATTCCTTCCAACATAAATTATAAATCGGTTATACTAATATAGAATCAATAGAATAATATTTAAATTAAAATATAAGTAATACTATATTATGTCTTATTACTAGAGAAATTTATAGTCA
This sequence comes from Viscum album, assembly GCA_963277665.1. Lineage (NCBI taxonomy): Eukaryota > Viridiplantae > Streptophyta > Magnoliopsida > Santalales > Viscaceae > Viscum > Viscum album. The sequence continues at coordinate 160,253,211 of OY728138.1, forward strand.
GATATCATTGTGTGATGTTGAATATAGTATTTTGATTAAGATGGAGGGAACACATTTAGTAAATTCTAATGTCATTGAGAATAGATACGATATTTTTTTAGATTATTACCAAGATTTTGATTTTCTACCTCAAGAATTAGTTTCTAAAAGGCAAAAAATGTTTGTGAATATTTATAAAATTTTACACTCTTGATGTGACAATGATCGTATGGGTCAAATCATAGTTGAAATTATTATTGAAATAATTCATAGTGAATAGGTAACCAAAAGAACTAAATTGGATGAAAAAATATGTATTGATAATATTAATCATGGTAATATTATTGCATCCTTTATATAGTATAAGGAATAACTGAAAATATATCCAATAAAAATTAAAATGAACAAGGGATGAGTTTTTTTCTAAAACTACACCAATTGTTCATAGTAAATTTCAATCAGTTGAAAAAGTTGTGAAGTATTTTTAATTGAACCATTTTTTGTTGATTCAGATCATTGACCATATTAATAGTCAATAAATTGACAAGATAATATTTCGAAAATAATGAATAAGATTATTGGGAAAATTAATATCATTATAGATACAAAAAATTTCATAATGAAAATATGATAATAAGGATTCCATAGAAGAAGTATTTAATGAATTTAATAATTCTATGAATATCAGATTATATTTTTCTAACCTTATGAGAAAGGATAATATAAAAAAATCTCTAAAAGTGACTCCCAAAAGATTTATAAATTCAAGAAAAATATAAGTTTGATAGCATCATATACATGGAGTGCTTGTTGAGGAGGTAGTTCTTCTACCAATTCATCAATCAATGAATATTTAGGGTCATATAATATTAGATTCTATGCCAAAATACTAAAGGATACCAACAGATTCAATTATAAGGTAACTATAGATTCTCATAAAAATGCTACCTTAAATTATTATTTCACCAATAGTTGTGATGAAATTTTTTCAAAATGATCTGATAAAGAATTTTCATCATATAATGAAAAAAATTCATTCCCATGTTTTGAAGAATTTAGATATTTGAAAAATGAAAAAAAATTAGCATTGAAGTATTTCATAAAGAATTGAATTTCCATAAGAATAACATATGAAAGAAAATTGATGATTTTCTACTCTATCTACTAAAATATTAGATCCTTATAAATATTTAAATTAATATTATTTTGTAATGTTAATATTTCTAAAAAATGAAAATTTATTATTTCTAAAAAACTAGTTTATATAATGATATAATAAAATATAATATGAATATAAATACTTTAGAGGATAAAAAATTATTTGTAAAAAATATTCTAAAATATATTATTTCAAGACTATTTTATCAAATATTTCCATTGAGAATGAAAACATGAATAAAATGAATAATCAAATCAGACCTCAATGATATATATATGGAATTCATTTTACTAATAGAAAAAATGTTTTAAATAATAAATCATTTTTTTCTAAACTTTGCTGCATTTTGTACAATGTGTTAAAGTGGTGGTGTGTAGAAGAACAAATGTTCATTAAAAATTTTAATATCATGGTATTCACTAGGAATTTTTTTTTAAATAATTTACCCCTTAGTAACATGATAATTTTGTGAAAATTCGGATTCATAAACTTATCATTATTATAATACACGACCCAAGACGGTTTTGGTGATGACGTGAAAATGGTTTCGGTTTTCATGAAAATAAAGAATTTACCAACAATAAATATGGTTTGTACATGTTTATTGGTATCATCAGATATATGAATAGAAACAAATGATTCATTATGATGATTATAATGATGAATGATTTTGATGTCACTTACAGTGATAATGTTCAAGGGGAAATTTTTGTCATAGGTCACATTGTTCTTTTGGGAAAATATTTATTTTCAAATGATTTATTTATTATATGAAACAATAATATCAATAATAGAATAATAAGATTATGTTATACAGGTTATCTTGTGAACATAATGAATGATAAATATACTATTCATATATCTAATGATAAATATATTCTTTCTTATAATCAACATGAGAATGATCACTCTAAATATAGAATAACTTTGTGGAAATGATCTACCTATCCCTAGTGAAATGGATGACCAATTATAGTTATGAAATATTATATTAGGGAATAGTAATCAAAGAACATTATTTTAGTTTCATATTAAATTACTTGTTATGTATTAACCCGATCTTAGTATTGATACTTTTAATTTTTCTGACCCATTAAATTTAAAATCATCATTAGTCAAGTATTATATATATTATTGAAGTATCTTATTATGACGCTTTTTAGTAAGTTCACATGGACATGTTTACTAAATAAAAAAAATAATTATTTTTTGTAAATACTATGTATCCTATTTTGATGATGACTATAATTGATATACTTGTGTCTTTATTTTAGAAAATAAATCTGAATCCTTCTGTTGTTTTTAATCTGTTGTATCCAGAGCTAAAATTTACAAAAACCACTTCAGGACAATTATTAATTGTGTTCATAATAGAGATTTTTTACATTATTATTTTGAAACATTTTGTAGAAAATATGTAATTATATAGAACATTTCAGTACCTAGAACTACAAAATATTAGGGTGAAGGAAAAAGAAATAAACTTATTAAACAGATTACTCGGAAAATGTTGATGAATACTATGTTTCTAACTATTAATGTATGGAGTAGTTATTACTAGAAATTTTTCTATAAATTTATTTTGAATATGAATTTTTTTTAATAAAAATACCGATGTGTATTTGATCAGAGGGAAATAAATAATTGATAGTTCAAATTTTTTGATGAAATGTATTCATTTTTAAAACTAAAGATAGCATAAATAATGTTACACCAAATTTAGTTAATCACATGTTTTTATTTTATTACAAAACTTTTGTAGCAGATAGATTTTTTTTAAAAAACTCGTGTACTATTTAGGAAACAACACATGTTATGATTGATTAAAAAATTAAATTTCATTCAAAAAACATCAACCCACATCTTTCGATATTATTTCTAAAACTGATTTTAAACTAATGTTGGAAGGTTTGTCTCCTAAGAGAAGATTATAAGTACATATTTTCGATGTTCTACCTAAGAACTATTTTCAAAATGTTTTTGAATAACCTAGTCTTGAGAATATAATAAAAATATTGTTTCCTAGAAATAATTATAGTGATTACATCATTTGTGAATTAGATAAACTAGTTATAACTATAAGTTATTTAATAAGTGAAAATAAGTTTTTTTATATTTATGTGACAATTGGAACACAAAACACCATATTATGCTTTTGTAGATAAATATTTGATAAATCCTATTCAATGTGAACTTACAGAAGTTGAGAGGAATCAGGATATGAAATTTTTTAATGAACAAAAGGTAGTTTTATAATTAGAGTGAAATAGGTTTTCTAATCAAATGTGATGAAAATGGAATAATATATACCAATATATCTGGGATTATTTGTAAGGGATATAATAAAAATTATTGCATATATTAAGAATATATTTATGTTAAGGTAGTTTGACTTTAATCTAATTATAAAATTATCTCTTATGCATCATTCTAATATTTCAAACTATTTAAAATGGATGTTAAGTTTGAATTTCTAAATTGATATATCCAGGAAGAATATTATTTAAAATACACTTGTTTCAGAAAATAAGAAACATTTAGAACATGTTTTTAAAAATAATATGTCACTTTACAATCAGTAATAATCCGCTAGATAAATGAATAATATGTTAGATAGAATTTTTTTATAAAAAAACATTTCTAATGGTGCTACGGAACCAACTCTTTTTAAAAAATAATTTTCTAAAAACCTCATAAGTGTTAAATTTTATTTCAATGATAATATTGTAGGTTTAATTAAAAATTATTTAACTGATTTTATTGTGAATATAATGATGTTTATGTTTGAAATGAGCATGATGTTAGAAAAAACTTATTTTATAGGTTTTTAAAATTCACAAAAACCAAAAAGATATTTTACACCTCAACATAAGTATATAAAATATATTCTTAATAAATTTAGATATGAAAATACTAAAAGTATTAGTAATTCTATGACAACCTAACATACTTTAGATATTGATTAAGCAAGAGAACAAGTTTACTAAAAGATCACTATCTGTACGATTGATATATTAGTTTACTTAACCAAAAGTACCCGGGATTTATTGTTTTCATTATACTTATGTGATATAAAAAAATACAAAAAGAGTCATATCTTAAATATTTATAATGAAATTTTCATTATATTAATGGAAACATTTATTTAGTTTAAATTTACTATTCCTAGAATTATTTTTAAATAAAATGTATTTCAGATACTAAATTTCATGGATGTAGGTTAGAGAGGAAATGTAAATATGATAATTCTCATTTATTACTTGAATATTTAATTTCATGGTCTAAAAAATCCCCAATAATTAGAATAATCCTCTAATTATTCTATATATGTGGCATCTAGATGTTTTTGTGCACAATTGTAGTGGTTTCACACCCACTCACTTAGTATGAAATGGTTTTTTAGTAAAACATAAATATTTTTGGATAACACACATTCCTTTTAATAATGTAAATACTAATAAAATCACTCATGATAAATGTACAAAGTTATAAGACCCCATTTCCATCAAGATCACACACTAAATAGAGGTATCAGTTTACAATTCATCAGATTGAAATAATAAATTACATACATTATCACCAAACTTATTAGTAAAAATAGATTTTAATATATTAAATAGAAGATACAAATTATCAATATAAAATGATCATTCATATAAAATTAATTTTTATAAAACTCATTACATTAATTAAATCCTTTTAAAATTAGGAGTATAATGTTTTGGTTTTCTTAGAAAATATTTTTTCTAATGTTTTTAATTTTTCTAAAAACAATTTCAATTTTTTATAAACCATTGAATTTAATAAAAAAATTATAATTTTTATATGTTTAGAAACAAAATATGCATTCCAAACAAAATCATAATTAATATATTTTTAATATTCTTTCGTAGTTAACTTTTTTCCTAGAAATTTATCAGATAATATTTTTTTATTAAGAATACCAGATTCAATTTCTGTTATATAAACTAATAATAACTATTTACTGGATAATACATTCATTTTGAATTTTTTTCTATAATATTTATTATTATTATGTTATAATAATTGTAAATATTGGTTACTTTTCTCGTCTTTGTCGTTTTTGGTATACGTTACTTTTTACAAACCATTAATATTTTATACATATAAATGTTTTCCTAATTATATATTTAAATAATGCTTTTTTTAAAAATGTATTTTATGAAATTATAATTGTTTACTGAATCATTATATGATATAATCTGAACCGTCAGATTATAATTTTGTTTTTAATAGAATCCCCTTTATTTTTTCAATATGACGGGTCACCATAAGCATATATATAAGGGGTGGGTCACCCTTTTCCCAAATTAGATTCCGATATTTTCTCTTGATCATATTCATACATTCATTTCTAACTCCAAAGGTTAATGATCCATAAAATTCAACACTTCAATCTGATTTAAAGCATCAGTTTATTTCTGATGGCTGTAGAAGATTTTTTTGAATAGAGATGTTGTAATGAAACTGATCATCATTAAATCATGGTATGAATAGTATTATTCATTATTTAAAAAATATATTAAATTATTTTTTTGGTATTATATCGTTATGGAAGAAGAAAATTTTGACTTAGAGTTACCAAAAATCTATAGATAATTTAATTATATGGTTGAATTCAAAGTAGAAGATGAAGTGGGAGTAATTATTTTTAACTTTTTTAATTAATGTTTAATCTAAATTAATCATAAATTTTTTGATCATGTTTATTTTACTTTAGAATATTTAGAATATCTACTATCTCACAATATTATAGAGAATCTTGTCAGTATTGAAAATTCAAACGCTAAATCTACATTATATTTTTATCATGGAATCATTATAAATTAATTCCACCTAAATCTATATATGAGAGTTCTAACTCTGGGGATGTAAGGATACATGATCTAGGGAAAGGTGATGGAGTTACTCCAAAATACCTAAAAATTTTGATTTTAATTTTCCATGTAAATATGAAGAAAAATAACATATCTATATTTTTATTCTATTATATTAATGCTTATAAGATTATATCAATAAAGTCGAGAATTATAATATTTCCTTTTTATAAAAAATATGTAGGCTAACTCTATAAAGGTATTTCAAATTAAAAATAAGTTTTCTGAACATAGATGAAACATTTCTATTATTGGGGATGAAATAATTTTAAGGGTTGAGTTGATTTTCAACCCAATGTTGATAATTTTTATAAAACAATTTGGCCAATTTTTGTTTGAAGAAATTTTTTTGGGAGAAAATAAATTAGTACATGAAAAGAGGAAGGTGTAAAAATCCCCTCCTAAATTTCAAAAGAATAAAAATAAATTTACAATGATGGTTTTTAAGAAGATTATTTCTCATAATTCTTAAGAGACTCCAATGGATCTATCCATTAGACATGATAATGAATAGTCTTCAGATTTAAAGATTATAATAGATGGCAAGATGAATGACTTGTTGAATAAAAAGATGTATATGAAAATTCTTTTTAAGTGTTTTATGATGGAAAGTATTCCAAGATGTGTTAAAAAATAATTTAATGATCCACATATATCATTATCTCCTTTATTTATTCCTCATCATGTTCTATGATCTAGAAATAAATCTCATGCTGATCAAAGATGTCCATGTCCATCGACACCATAAGTTTAACACTTTTTTAAAACATATGTTATTTTTATAGATATTGGTGAAATAGGAAAAATAAATGAATTTTATTCTCACATTGAAAATTCATTTCATAAATCGTTTAAAAATTCTCATTAAAAATTAGCTAACAAGAAAAAACAAAAACCAGTTTAGAATGTTAAAAATGGATATATATATATATATATGTACAGTGATGATGTTATAAAAATAACATGAAGAAAAAGATTAAGAAAAATAAAAAGGTGAATGATATGAAGGATCATCAGAATCATCTACTTCATTACTATCATTTCCATCTTAGTCCAATAAGAATACATTTTTAGTTATTTCTATGGATGTAAAATAATCTACAAGAGATGAATATGGATCTTATCATTATTTCACAAATGTATAAGAAAATTAATAGTGAATAAATAAATTTATTTGGAAAAATATTCAAATTGTAAAATGTAAAAGGAATAGAAAAGTATGGCGTCGTTCATTCACACCGACATATTTTAATGGCATCAATAGATTCATCAGATTTTTCAGACACTATTGCTCAGAAATGAGTAGAATATATTGTTCATACTGTGAAACTGATTACTAATTTAATTCTATAACTTCCTACTATTGAGGGAAAATATATAAATATTTTAATTAATTTAAATAAGAAGTAAAAATTGTTGTAGTTTTCAACCAACTCATTAATTTATAAAGAATTTCAGAAAAATAGTTTCGATGAATAATATAGGATCACAAAATAATAATCAATAAATTTGTTAAATGGTCGATACATTCTTATTAGGACTCAAAGGAAAAAGATGATTCAATTGTGGAAGTCAATAATATATCATTTAAAATTTATTATTCATTGGATAAGTTATCTTTTTGGTTTTTTATTAGATAATGATTGTGAGGGCAATCATAGATCTTTCATTCTCACAAAATTAGGATATATCGAAATTGAAATAAGAGATTCAGATTCAAGAAGAAAATAATAAAAGGTTCCCGTCATTGGAAGAATATTTCATAAGTTTGATGGAGGAAAATATGAAAATTAGTGTTCTTTATGATGATGATTCGTGTTTGAATGCTGAGAATTGAAGGCTCTTAATCATGGAAGAGAGGATTCGAAATCTTGAGTCTTAAGTCACTCATTATGAATTAAATAATGAGTATCTGAAGAATATTAATTAAATTTTAGTAATATTGTGTAAGAATTAATGAAATTTATTTCTCTCCAAACTATTTATATATTTCAATCATTTTTTAATGAATTATATTTCTTGTAAATAATTATAAATAATTATTCTATTTTTATACTTTCCAATAACACATGTATGTATTTTTATTTCTTTATATTATCGATGAATAGTAATTAGAACTGTAGTGTTTATTTTATTTACATGGCCCTGGCCTTAAACCTTAATTAATATTGAATTAAATGATTAATTCACATTGAGGATCTTTTCAAGTTTAGAGTTTTAGAGAATTAGGACATAACTGTTACATCTCAATATATTACAAAGTAGACTAAGTTTCCATAAAATAAAAACTCTTAAAAAGAATCATGTCTAGTTCCATGTTTTATATAGCATGACATTCCCTTGATTCCATCCTTGACCCTATTCCACATTATGTCCTGTGAAAAAAATTTCAAAAAAACTTGGGGTGAGCATAGAAAGCTCAGTAAGGGATACACAAAGAATGAAAACTGTTAGTTTTTCAAACAACAAGTAAAGCATGTATACATTATCAAATTAATACCTTCACCTTCATGAAGTAGTAAAAACTCTTCACTGAATAAAATATCATTACTTACCCTTTTGTAACCAATGTATTACCATAAAACCCATATAAGGAAAACATAACATATAGAGGTAACTTGGGACATAAACATACTTAAGTGGAATTACCATACGGTCGACTTCCACACACATCACTTAATGGAATAGCCATACGGCCAACATCCATACATACATAATGGAGTAGCCATACGGCCGACTTCCATACCCAATGCATTGGAGGTTATAACGTAACCACCCATCCTGGTATTCACGGCACCACCCGTCATATGGTTTATCATGTAACCACCCGTCAAATGTCCAAGAACCAATATTAAATCATAAAACAAATATAATGGAAAGAAAACATTTCCACACTTTGATCAAAATATATCACATAAATATATTGACATAAAAAATCCATTATAGAAAGCATTTTCAATACCAAAATACATAACAGAGTATATGGTATTTATTTCATTTTAAAAACATTGCGGCCTGTTGAGGAAGCCAATGACCAAATAATACTCGCGACGGCGGAAAAGGTCGTTGTCACCGAGTACGTTAAAAGAAATATTCCTTTTTTTTTGTTTTGTAAAATGCTTCGTAGAAAAATATTCCTTTTGTATAAAAGTAAAAGTCAAAAGGCTTTATACACCGTATAAAAGAAAGTTGTGCATAAAACGAAATATGCCTCAATGAAAGGAGATTGAGACGAAGTCCCTTACCTCGGGTCCGACTTGACTCGATTATTCCTTAACGTACTGAATAATAAACTTGTGTTAATTTATACTTTCTTAAGAACCTTTTTCAAGCTTATTATTCCTTTTATATCACTTATTTCCATGTTATAAACATTATGTAATCATTAAGTTAATAATGTTTGTTTTGTTGATATTTGGTTCTTAAGTGGAAAGTGGACTTCTTACAATTATATGTTAATCGTGTGGTAAAAGGATCATTATATCCAGAATGATATTCATGATTTGGATATCATATATATCATATATATCCAGAATATACATGTATTTATAATATTACATAATCATTTAGAGGTAAGAAATGAAATGCACCGTTCATGGAGATGGTAAGCCGTACGTACGCATGAACGCTACTTTCATTTCTATGTCATATTAATGGAATTAAAACTAAATGAGAGGTATGTATATTTTAATTTCAGAATTATATAAATCATTTAGATGTATAATTAATCATATATATCCATTATATACATGTACTTATAATAGTACATTACATTTGGGGATAAGAAATGAAATGCACCATTCATGGAGACGGTAAGCCGTACGTACGCATGAATGCTACTTTCATTTCTGTCTCATACATTAATGGAAAGAAATAATAATGATATATAGGTATATTATAAATCCAATATAACATCATATATAATAACTTTAAATCCATCCTTTATACATCCCACATATGGCATTAACGAATCACATCACATTGAGGGGGCGGTAGTCCTCACTTCCTTAAATGAAGATATTGCGTTTACCCATAATGGAAACCATAAAGGTATGATCAAAATGAAAAATAAATAATCTTAAGGAAAACATAAACATATTATATTTCATATATAAATATAGTGTCATCATAATGGCCATCTTTGAAGGTGTTAAAAGAATTTTGAACAATCATCGTTTCGGGAGGCAGACATTCGCCATCCACGGAAACAGTATGTTATTTAACAATTAGATGTAGATGTGTGTAAGTGTAGCTAGAAATATTATTATAACAGCATCCTAGTATATTGAAGATACTGTAGTTGTTACAAAATATATGAATAAAAAGAGTTTAGGGGGTTGGAGAAGCAAAATAAAAAAAAAACACAAGTGAACACATTACCTCAAAATCGGGTAACTCTCTTAGATTTGAGCTCAAAGGCTTCCATGGGAAGACTTCTGACCAATGTGAGGATTCAAGGAGTAAGAGAGAGATGTTGAGAGACAAAATGGGCAGGGGTTGGCCGAGCCAAAGGCTTTGGAAGTGTGGGTAAAGAGGTAGAGATGGGGGCCTTTTATAAGAGGATAGGAGGGGCACTCTTGGAATGTAAAGAAAAGTTACTTTATTTTAAAATGATATTCGGATTTAAGAGGTCCCACATTTATATAATTAGAGGATAAGGTGATAAGGGTTCTAAATACACCCATCCAATAGGTTTTGGACATGTGTAGGTCTTAGATTTTACATTATGTTTCCATTTTATTTAAATCGTTAAATAATGAGGTCATCGCTGTATCATCATGATGTCATAAATAATTTAATTTATTTAATGTCTAAAAATTATAAAACAAATATCATTATGTAGGAAATATTTTTATATTTATAATTAATATTTATATTCCAAAAGATCATTTATGTAGACAAAATTAAAAATATTTTACTTAGATGATACATTCTTTGTTACATTTAACATTTTTTAAAAATAAAAAGATAAAAAGTCACTTTCTCACAAAAGTGATTCCATGGGGCCCCCATGTTTGGCACAAGGCATCCCATGGTCGGCCATGATACAACCAGTAGCCTTAGGACACATGTTGTGGTCATTTTTTATTATTTTGATATTATTTTATTATCTTTAACTACCCGATTACTCATTAATCCAGATAATTAAAGATAATTATCGTCGTTACTATTCATAATGTCCAAAAAAAGAGTCTTAATTAAATAATTTGGGCCTTCTGATTCCAAATATATAATTAATTTTACCAAATTCCAAACACATAAATTGAAATAATTAATTTAAAAAAAACTTCCCGTTGTCAAAACAAATAGTGGGTTTTTTAGAAAAAATATTTATGAAAAAGTTTGGCACTTGTTTATGCCTAATTCCAAAGTGAAATTAATATCAATGACCATAATTGAATTAAATGGTGAAAATATATTCTAATTACACTTTAAAACAAATTAAAAAGATAATATATCCATATAATTAAATTATATGAAAAAGCAGTTTTGATGTAAAATACAGTATTTTTCACTATTCATTGAAAAATGAACATTGTCAGAAAAATACCAAAAATTAACCCAAGGTAAATTTCAATGTCCCAATCATAAATAATATGTTTATATTGAATAATATAGCTTACAAAATTGGCAAAAAGTGGATTTAAAATGGGTTCCCCATCAAAAGGCGGTTAGTCGACCTTTTAAAGAATATTAGAATGTTTATGCTTAAAAACTAGATTCATTTGAATTTGTAATTCTCTAACATTTATTGTAAAGAGTAAAAATATTTTACAAACATATATAATCATATTTTAGTTATTTCTATCATTTCCCACCAATACAACTGCTATGTGTTAACTACCATTTAAAATAATATTATTTTATTACTAGTGTGCAACGTAAGATTTCAATGAAACTCTTTGTTGCATATCGGGTACGCTATCGAACATAGTATCCCCTTTAAAGTAAAATTAATATTTAATTAATAAATATTAATAAATATGAAAATGTTTTATTCATTATTTACATGGGATGTTACATCCTTCCCCCCTTTTGGGAATTGCGTCCTCACAATTTTATTCACTTATCAAAATAAGTGGGGGTATTTATCCCTCGTAGCATTTTCAGATTCCCACATTGCCTATTCAACCATATGGTTTTTCCACAAAACCTTTACCTCGTGGATTACCTTATTTCGCAACACTTTCTCTCTTCTATCAAGAATCTGGACTGGTTGTTCTTCATAAGATATGTTCTCTTCCAGTTGAACTACATCTGGACTCAAAACGTGAGATGGATCTGGCATATACTTCCTCAACATCGAAACATGAAAAACATTGTGTACCTGAGATAAACTCAGAGGTAAAGCCACTCGGTAAACAACTGATCCAACTCTCTATAGAATTTCATATGGTCCAATGAACCTTGGACTCATCTTTCCTTTCTCACCAAATCTCATCACACTTTTCCATGGAGAAACCTTGAGAAAAACATGATCACCTACCTCAAAAGATAGATCCTTCCTCCGGTTATCCGCATAAATTTTTTGTCTGCTCTGAGCTGTTATCATGTGTTTCTGAATCAACTCAACATTTTCTACCATCTCTTCTACCAATTTTGGTCCCATTAGCTTCCTTTCACCCACTTCATCCCAAAATGCTGGAGTTCGACACCGCTTCCCATATAATGCCTCAAATGGTGCCATCTGTATACTAGAATGAAAACTATTATTATAAGAAAAATCAACCAAAAAAATATATTGGTCCCAACTTCCCTGATAATCCATCGAACAAGCTCGTAGAATATCCTCCATGTTCTAAATTGTTCGTTCTGACTTCCCATCTGATTGAGGATGAAAAGCTGTACTAAAATTTAATTCAGTACCCAACGACTTCTGAAGGCCTTTACGAAAGTTAGAAGTAATCCTGGGATCACGGTCAGATACAATGGAGAGAGGAACTCCATGTAACCTGACTATCTCTTTATGATACAAACGGGAAAGTTGATCTAGGGAAAAAGTATCTCATATAGAAAGGAAATGAGCAGATTTAGTCATGAGATCAACAATAACCCAGATTGCATTCTTACGTCTAGATGTCCTCAGTAATCCCACAACAAAGTCCATGGATATGTTTTCCCATTTCCACTCTGGCACTGGTAAAGGTTGAAGCATCCCTTTTAGTAATTTCCGCTCTGCTTTAACATTCTGTCAAGTTAAACACTTCACAGTAAAATCAACAATATCCCTTTTCATTCCATCCCATCCGTAATACTCCCGCAGATCTCTGTACATCTTATTACTTCCAGGATGAACTGAAAATGGAGAACTATAAGCTTCACATAACAACACTTTCTTCAACTGTTAATCACAAGGCACACACAATATCTTCCCAAATCTCAAAACACAATCATTATCAATGTTGAATTCAGGAAACTTACCCTTCCGAACCAACTCTACCTTTTTCTGCAACTCACTATCATGCTTCTGTGCTTGTTTGATTCTGTCTGATAGTGAAGATTTCACTGATACCTAAAACAAAACAGAAGAACTTCACGTACCAACAACTTCTATGCCAAAGTTCATCAAATCAAAAACCAAAGGATCTCGTTCCAAACATAGAATGGTTAATGAAGCATTAATTTTTCTACTCAAAGCTTCGGCCACTTTATTTGCTTTTCCCGGATGGTAGTGAATTGTACAATCATAATCCTTGATTAATTCTAGCCATCTCCTGTATCTCATGTTCAATTCTTTCTGAGTGAATATATAATTTAAACATTCGTGATCAGTATATATTTCACACATTACTCCATTCAAATTATACCTCCAAATTTTTAAAGAAAAAACAACAGAAGCTAATTCCAAATCATGTGTAGGGTAATTTACCTCATGAGTTATCAACTGACGTGAAGCATAAGCAATTACCTAATCATTCTACATAAGGACACAACCAAGTCTATTCAACGAAGCATCACTGTATATAACAAACTCACCATTCCAGGAAGGAAGTGCCAAAACTGGAACATTCACCAATATTCTTTTCAACTCCTGAAAATAATCATCACATTATTTTGTCCTAATGAACTTAACACCCTTCCGAGTTAGCTTAGTCATTGGACTAGATAACCATGAAAACTTTTCAACAAACCTTCGGTAGTAACCTGCCAAACCAAGAAAAATACGGATCTCGGTTACATTTGTGGGTCTTGGCCATTCTTCAATTACTTTTTTTAGCAGGATCAACAGTTATTCCATCTTTTGAAACAATGTGACCCTGGAAAGAAATTCATTGTAACCAAAACTCACACTTGCTGATTTTTTTCCATATTGTTTCTTTTCTATTAAGGTTTGCAAGATAAACCTTAAATGACTTTCATGCTCCTCTTTACTTTTAGAGAACACCAAAATATCATCGATGAAAACAACCACAAACTTATTCAAGAACTCATGGAAAATTCTATTCATAAGGTCCATGAATACAAAAGGTTCATTGGTTAACCCAAAATGCATAACTACAAATTCATAATGGCCATATCTAGTACAGAACGTAGTCTTCAGAACGTCTTCTTCTTTTACTTTCAACTGATGGTACCCTGACCTCAAGTCAATCTTCAAAAAATACTGAGCTCCCTGGATCTGATCAAACAAATCATCGATATGAGTCAAAGGATACTTGTTCTTAACAGTAATATTATTCAAGGCTCTATAATCAATGAAAAGTCTCATTGAGACATATTTCTTTTTAACAAACAAGACAGGAGCACCCCATGGTGATGTGCTAGGTTGAATGAAACCTTTATCTAATAACTCCTGCAATTGTTTCTTTAACTCTAAAAGTTCAGCTCGAGCCATTCGATATGGGGGATTTGAAATTGGCTTAGAATCAGGAACTATGTCAACAGTGAATTCAACTTCCTGTTCATGAATAATACCAGACAACTCATCAGGAAAAACATCAAGATACTCATTTACCACTGGAACATCATTAATCTGAACAGTTCCTTTATTTTCAACAATATGTGCAAGGTAACATTCATTTCCATCTTTTACTAGTTTCTCAACTTCCAGATATGTTATCAAAATCAAGGGTTCATTCTTGTACTCAAACTGAAAATATTTCAGAAAAGAAACCATTTTAGCTCTGCAGTCAATCTTAGCATGATAAACAGAAAGCCAGTCCATGCCCAAAATAACATCAAACTCTACTAGAGGCAAAACAATGAGGTTTTCTAGTAGATTCTTTCCACACACAAGGATAGGAAGGTTCTTATAATTCCTTTTTGTCTCAATGTTCCCTCCAGGTGTTTTTACCATAAGTTCAGGATTCATATCTTGATATGGAATTTCCAATTTACTAGAAAACATATAATAAATGAAAGAATGTGTAGATCCTAAATCAAACAACACATTGGCATAATCTGAAAAAACAAACAGTGTACCTAATACTACTTCATTCGATGGCCCAACATCTGCTGAAGTTGTTGCAAAGGATTTCACCACCCCTTTCTGCTTGTAGTCTGGTTACTTTCCCCCAGTTGAGATCTTCGTTGGACACTCGTTTTCATAATGACCCATTTCATTACACTTAAAACATCTTACTATTGGCTTTTCATTGCCTGCTTGATCATCTTCCTTACAATTACGAGCAATATGACCAGACTTACCACACCGAAAGCACTTACCAGACTTGGATAAAAATTCTCCAGGATGCATTTTACCACACTTCTCACAGGATGGATATTTGGTTTTTTTACCTCCTTGCTTATTTGATGAATTCTTCCCCTTTTCCTGCCAACTGGACCTCTTATTCTGTTGTTTGTCATAGAACACCTGATCATCGGAAAACTCCATTTCCACCTTCTCCGCACATCGAACAATTTTTTCAAGACTTTTGAACTCACGAGAAGCTAAATCCCTTCGATACTTTGTCTTTAACCCTGAGTAAAAACGGTTTATTTTAATATCAAGATCTTGTATGAAGTTTGGAGCATACCTTGCCAATCGAGTGAACTTTGCTTCATAAGCATCCAATGAATCATCCTCCTGCCTCAATTCTAGGAACTGTTTTTCCATCCTAGGACGAACCACCATAGGAAAATATTTCTCAAGAAACATACCTTTGAATTAGTACCAGTGAAGATCCTCAATCTCATCACTATCCCTGATATTTTTCACCATCGACCACCACTGTTCATCTTCACCTTCAAAACGGTAAACAACAAGACTAACCTTTTGATGTTCTGAACACCCCATGACATCAAAAATCATCTCCAGTGCTTTAATCCACCCTTCAGCTTGCACGGGGTCAGATGATCCTCTGAATGATGGGGGATGTTGCCTCATGAAATGTTCCACCATTGACATGTTCCTCTACGGTTGATCTGGATGATCTCGTGAATGGATGCCACCACCATTTATATCCTGAGTCAACTATTCAGTTCAAATTCCGACCATCACTGCAACAAACTGTTCAGTTCCGATTCCGACCATCTCAGGTTGCTGATTTGGAAGGTTTTCTTCCTCCTGATGTCGTCCAAACATAGCTGCTTTGTTTCCTCTGCGGAAAGCCATTCTAAACAAAGAAATATCTTAGGTGAAGCAACATGGTAATATTTAAATTCTATATCATTTCAGTCATACCATAAATTTACTTATAATTTTACAATTTTATAACTCCTAAATTTGTCTAAACCGACCTCTAATACCAACTATAAGGCCCCGACCTAAAACCTTACTTAATATTGAATTAAATGATTAATTAACATTGAGGATCTTTTCAGGTTTAGAGTTTTAGAGAATAAGGACATAACTGTTACATCTCAAAATATTACAAAGTAGACTAAGTTTCCATAAAATAAAAACTCTTAAAAAGAAACATGTCTAGTTACATGTTTTATATAGCATGACTTTCCCTTGATTCCATCCTTGACCATATTCCACATTGAGTCCTGTGAAAAATATTTCAAATAAACCTGGGCTGAGCATAAAAAGCTCAGTAAGGGATACACAAAGAATGAAAACTGTTAGATTTTCAAATATCAATTAAACCATGTATACTTTATCAAAGTAATGCCTTCACCTTCACGAAGTATTAAAAACTCTTCACTGAAAAAATACCATTACATACCCTTTTGTAACCAAAGGATTACCATAAAACCAATATAAAGAACACATAACATATATAGGTAACATGGTAAATAAACATACTTAAGTGGAATAACCATATGGTCGACTTCCACACACATCACTTAATGGAATAGCCATACGGCCAACTTCCATACATACTTAATGGAATAGCCATACAGCCGACTTCCATACCCAATGCATTGGAGGTTATAATGTAACCACCCGTCCTAGTATTCACGACACCACCCATCATATGGTTTATCATGTAACCACCCGTCAAATGTCCAAGTACAAATATAAAATCATAAAACAAATATAATGGAAAGTAAAAATTTCCACACATTGATCACAATATATCACATAAATATATTGACATAAAAAATCTATTATAAAAACCATTTTCAATACCAAAATATATAAAATAGTATATGTTATTTAATTCATTTTAAAAACATTACGGCTTGTTGAGGAAGCCAATTACCAAATAATACTCGCGGCGGTGGAAAAGGTCGTTGTCACCATGTACGTTAAAAGAAACATTCCTTTTTGTCGTTTTGTAAAACGCTTTGTAGAAAAAGATTCCATTTTTATAAAAGTAAAAGTAAAAGGGGTTTATACACCATATAAATGAATGTTGTGTATAAAACGAAATATGCCTCAATGATTGGAGCTTGAGACGAAGTCCCTTACCTCGGGTCTGACTTGACTCGATTGTTCTTTAACGTCCTGAATAATAAACATGAGTTAATTTCTACTTGCTTAAGAACCTTTTTCAAGATTATTATTCCTTTTATATAACGTATTTCAATGTTATAAACATTATTTAATCATTAAGTTAATAATGTTTGTTTTGTCGATATTTGGTTCTTAAGTCGAAAGTGGACTTCTTACAATTACATGTTATTCGTGTGGTCAAAGGTTCATTATATCCAGAATGATATTAATGATTTGGATATAATATATATCATATATATCCAGAATATACATGTATTTATAATATTACATAATCATTTAGAGGTAAGAAATGAAATGCATCGTTCATGGAGATGGTAAGCCGTACGTAGGCATGAACGCTACTTTCATTTCTATGTCATATTAATGGAATTAAAACTAAATGAGAGGTATGTATATTTTAATTCGAGAATTATATTAATCATTTATATGTATCATTCATCATATATATTCATTATATACATGTAATTATAATATTACATTACATTTGTGGATAAGAAATGAAATGCACCGTTCATGGAGACGGTAAGCCGTACGTACGCATGAACGCTACTTTCATTTATGTCTCAGAAATTAATGGAATGAAATAATAATGATATAGAGGTATATTATAATTACAGTATAACATCATATATAATAACTTTAAATCCATCCTTTATACGTCCCACAGATGGCATTAACTAATCACATTACTTTGAGGGGGCGGTAGTCCGCGCTTCCTTAAATGAAGATATCGCGTTTACCCATAATGGAAACCATAAAGGTATTCTCAAAATGAAAATTATAGAAGCTTAAGGAAAACATAATCATATTATATTTCATATATAAATATTGTTTCATCTTAATTTCCACATTTGAAGGTGTTAAATGAATGTTGAACAATCATCATTTCGGGAGGCAGAAATTCACCATCCACGGAAACAGTATGTTCTTTAACCATTAGATGAATATGTGTGTAAGTGTAGCTCGAAATATTCTTATAACAACATCCTAGTATATTTAAGATACTGTAGTTGTTATAAAAGAAATGAATAAAAAGAGTTTAGGGGGTTGGAGAAGCAAAATAAAACAAAAAAACAAGTGAACACATTACCTCAAAATCGGGTAACTCTCTTAGATTTGAGCTCAAAGGCTTCCTTGGGAAGACTTCTGCCCAAATTGAGGCTTCAAGGAGTAAGAGAGAGATGTTTAGAGATAAAATGGGCAGGGGTTGGCCGAGCCAAAGGCTTTGGATGTTTGGGTAAAGAGGTAGAGGTGGGGGCCTTTTATAAGAGGAGAGGAGGGGCACTCTTGGAATGTATAGAAAAGTTACTTTATTTTAAAATGATATTCGGATTTAAGAGGTCACACATTAATATAATTCGAGGATAGTGTGATAAGGGTTAGAAATACACCCATCCAATAGGTTTTCGACATGTGGGGGTCTTAGATTTTACATTATCTTTCCATTTTATTTAAATCGTTAAATAATGAGGTCATCGCTGTATCATCATGATGTCATAAATAATTTAATTTATTTAATGTCTAAAAATTATAAAACAAATATCATGATGTAGGAAATATTTTTATATTTATAATGAATATTTATAGTCCAAAATATCATTTATGTATACATAATTAAAAATATTTTACTTAGGTGATACATTCTTTGTTACATTTAACATTCTTTAAAAATAAAAAGATAAAAAGTCACTTTCTCACAAATGTGATTCCATGGGGCCCCCATGTTTGGCACAAGGAATCCCATGGTCGGTTAGGAGACAACCAGTAGCCTTAGTACACATGTTTTGGTCATTTGTTTTTATTATTATGATATTGTTTTATTATCTTTAACTACTCGATTACTCATTAATCAAGATAATTAAAGATAATTACCGTCATTACTATTCATAATGTCCAAAAACAAAAGAGTCTTAATTAAATAATTTGGACCTTATGATTACAAATATATAATTCATTTTACCAAATTACAAACACAAAAATTGAAATAATTATTTTAGAAAAACATCCAGTTGTCAAAACAAATAGCGGGTTTTTTAGAAACAATATTTATGAAACGTGTGGCACTTGTTTTTGCCTAATTACAAAGTGAAATTAATCCCAATGACCATCATTGAATTACGTGGTAAAAATATATTCTAATTACACTTTAAAACAAATTAAAAAGATAATATATCCACATAATTAAATTATATGAAAAAATAGTTTTGATGTAAAATGCAGTATTTTTCACTATTCATTGAAAAATGAACATTGTCAGAAAAATACCAAAAATTAACCCAAGGTAAATTTCAATGTCCCAATCATAAATAATATGATTATGTTGAGAAATAGAGCTTAAAAAATTGTCAAAAAGTGTAATTAAAAGGGGTTTTCCAGCAAAAGGCAGTTAGTCATCCTTTTAAAGAATATTAGAATGTTTATGCTTAAAAACTGGATTCATTTGCATTTGTAATCCTCTAACATTTATTGTAAAGAGTAAAAATATTTGAAAAACATATATAATCATATTTTAGTTATTTCTATCCTTTCCCACCAATACAATGGCTATGTGTTAACTACCATTTAAAATAATATTATTTTATTACTAGTGTGCAACGTAAGATTTCAATGAAACTCTTTGTTGAGTATCGAGTATGATATCAAACATAGAAACCCCTTTAATGTAAAATTAATATTTAATTCTTAAATATTAATAAATATGAAAATGTTTTATTCATTATTTACCTGGGATGTTCCAATATTGTTTTCTAAAATTTCACAATAATACATTAGATTTTCTATTCCTTCTTTTAAATAAAAAATGGGTAGAACAAATCATATGGGGAAGAAGTAGTAACATCCGGATAAATAATCTAAATGGGGGAAATTATTGATGGGATACAATATATTGTGGGTGACTATCCAACATTATCATTTTTTCATTCATATAAAGAATTATTAAAAAAGGATTTTATGAACACATGGATTTTTATAATAGGAAAAGGGAAAAATATATCTTATGATTAAATTTTTAATGATTATAAATGTACTAATGATAGTAATATTTTAATGTAAATAGTTTATCAAATAAAGTCTTGTGTTTTTTTCGTTCTAAAAAAAGGGGAGACTATTGAGTTGAAAGTATACATTTTTATTTTCCATCCCTTAGTTTTTTTTCATCATAAACACTTTTGTAAAATATTATTCTTTTAACTTTATATATCCTAATGGGGTTTAGTATTTTTTGGGGAAAACATATCATCCTACCAAATATGGAAATGGGTATAATATAAAATTAATATAAATATTATTATTTAATTTGATCCATCAAAATGTCATAGATTACGGTCTATCAGACTAAATAATGTTCTTTCAATCATCTTTGTTATGTATTCAATTCATCATACAATCCTAAGTCATATCCATGAGACTTATAGAAGTTAAAATCCTTTGGAAGGACTATTATTGAGTTAATCATATTAAAAAAAATTTATATTCCATCGGACTATCCAAAGAATATAATTGGATTACATGGAATTATTTTAATACTAAGGAATATATTACATAATTATAATAGTTAATTAACAATGAAATTATATATAATAGTTTTTATTAGAGTTCATGTGAATAAACATAAATTTTCATTACAACAATCTATGATATTCACAGAAATAAATTCATTGAAGGGATTCCTATAAATAGGGATGAATTTTAGGATCTTGGAGTAGAATCATTTTTAAATCAATGCACTTGATATTTTTCTCATCCTGAACATCTTGATCTTAAATATTATAATTTTTCATAGAGTGGTATTTATTTGGATTATGAGGGATGTATATTAAAATCCATATAACTAATTTGTTTAATATTTAACTTTCCAATGTTATTTTGGATTGATGACTTCCAAGGACAGGAAGGCAAGTGATTCTAATATAGAGGATTTGGATATTTTTTATAGGATCATATATATTACATAGATCATCATATAGAGGTCTTACATAGTTTTGGAAGATAGTGATATTATGATATTTATAACGATCTCATTCCTACTATGTAAGATAAAAGATAAAAATTAGGTTGAATACTATGGATAACTAAATTGAGGATTTCTAATTTCATTATCCCTTAATTAAAAATGGTAGAATTACATTTAAATATATTTCTTGTCCTTTTTTACATTTTAAAACATTCAATTTTCATTTTTCAAAAAGTTGTTTATTAGACTATGAAATTTTCATTAGAATGTTTGTTTTACAAATATCTGTCATAATTGTTTTATCAGACATTAAATCATCCTGATTAATAGCACTAATTTATTGCATGATTTCTGAATATATTACACATACATTGATCATCGAACAATTACTGATTCTAATATTTTTTAATAAAAAGGATTTTTGGGTTTTCTATTAGTTTGCTTTTTGAATATAAAATCAACACCCTATTTTATCAATTGTAAACTCTTATGATTCTACCTTTACTATATAAAACGTCTTTGATAAAGTACCATAAGTGGGTGACATGTCATTCCAAAGATTATTCTACTTGGAAGAATCCATATGTGAGATATATAATAAATTTTATAAGATTACATATCTTCATCCAACATAATAGAACAATCCTTTCAGGAACGAGAGTCTATATTCCGGAAAATCTTTTTAATCTCCCAACTAGATATATTATCCTTCCCGCTAGAGTTTTTGTTATATGCTGTAATAGTTCATTTAGAACACCAATGCCCATCTTTTAAATTAATTTTATTATAATTCTTGAAATGTGTTCTATTTTTTTAATGATCTTTTTTGGATCTATAAACATGTAAAATGTGTTATTTATGAATAATTTAACCAAAATGAAGTCATGATTGTTGGGGAGATACTATACATCAACCCACATGGAAATATATTATATATTGACAAGAATAAATTCATTTACATAATAGTTTGGGAAAGGTTCCATGGAATCAAAGCCCCCACACATCTAGCACTTCAACCTTTAGTATACCATGTGACGGATTTCTCCTACCTTCAACATCAATCTCAAAGACATTGATACATGACATATATAGTTACAAGAATCATTTCATCCGTGAATAATGTTTTCTACTATAAATACTCTTATAAAACTTCATGTGTAGTTCTTTATCATCCTTGTTTTCTTCCCTGAGGTGATGAATGTAATATCTCAAGTATGGGTTACATTTTTTTAATCTACCACATAACTCCTAAAAATAAAATTATCGCGTCTCTTAGAAATAAGAGTTTCATCCCACAATTTTTATTTTAATACATATATAATTCTTATCAATTAATTATGTGAATGTTCGTTAGGAATAACACAAATAGCAATAAAATTGGATGAAAATAAAAACCATGTTGATTTATTTATATATGAATCAAATAATTGTACATATAATAATGAGGTGTTTATCTCCCTGGTTCCTCAATTTCTATATTGGGAATCCTAGAAAGATCTTCTTTAACCACTTTTTTATCCCCCTTTTATCATTGATTTCTATATCAAATTCCTGAAACTGAAGATTCCTCATTAAGAACCTTTTCATGGTGAATTTATAAGTTAAAAGGTAATTTAGGGATGATTTATCATTGAAAATAATTAACCAACTCTCTTTCGTGTGTTTAAAAAAATAAACTGAAATCATAACTATTACTATGTATTTTTTAGTGATGGAATAATTATATTGGTCATCATACAACAACTTCTAGAATAATAATTTACATATAGTATTTTTTCCTTCATCTTCCCTCAATCGTCACCTATATCTAGATCACCAGCATAGAAAATATCCACAATTAGGAACATCCATTCCTATATAGTGATCACGAGTAAAGATTTGAGTCTCTCTTTATGAAAGTTAAATTATACTACTGGTTTCTCATCAAACACAAAAGTCATTTCTTGGAAAATAAGAGAGTATTAAGGTGTTGTGATATTGAAAAATTACATAATGAATCTCGAGTAAAAATTATCAAGCCCCATGAAACTTCTAACCACCACAACAATCTTATCTGGTGACAACTTTTCTAGCAACTCAATTTCTTTAATATCTATAAACTAAAGATTTTCCCAAATTTGAATAAAATTTTTCTTTTTTTATTTCCAAAAATATTTTAATATTTTTATTATATATTTCATATTCATTTCCAACCACTAAAAGTCATCCCAGAAATCATAATTTATTTATTCAATATATCTATAAAAATTTTCATCATTCCACTCTCGAATGTGGAAAGCCTTCCATTGAATCTAAAAAGGGTTTGATAGTAAAAAAATGTTCAAAATACCCTTGTCAAGGTGGAATTTTCATTATCATCAAGTTAAATGTAAATTTGACAATAACTAGAATAACCATTAAGGAATATAAATACTCATTTCTATCCAACCACTCGAGAATTTGGTCAAAATGTTACATTTGGAAATAAAAATTCGTAGTGAAATCATTCATTTTCATAGTTTCTATGAATAAAATTCATTTTTTAGACATAGTTTGAATTTTCTACTTCTTTTCATATATTAGCACAGTCACTTCACTCTTCTAAGTGATTTCCTTGAATGGAATTTCTTACAGACTATCTAAATTGATAAATATTCTTCTAGTATCATGTAATAGATCAATTCCACTCACAGTGAATAATAAATTTTTGGGATAACTCTTCTATATATTTTATATATTTTTATACACTCAGTATCCATACATATTTTATTCATAAGGTATAATGGACTTGTACCCTTATTATAAGAAATAGAACAACTAATGACATACTTGAAATTCCTCAAGACACCTAGAAAGTTATCCTCTTGATATAATTTTTATTTTTATTAGATAATTATAGGTAATTATTTCCACTCACCTACAAATTAATATTTCAAATTTTCTCACTAGTGATTTAGATTAAAATTGGATAGTTCTTAGAACAAGAGAAGAAAACATGGCCTGGTAGGTCCATGGCCCTCATGGTTTTCATAAAGAGGAAATATTTGAAATACCCATATTCATAAATATTAATATAAAAATATGTTATTCAAATTTATATACCCAGAATTGGGTCAAAATATTTTCTATTTCAAACTCATCTTAGTTTTCTATAAGTTCCCCCTCAAACTAATCTAATGGATCATAATTTTTTCTAGAGATAAATCTCATGTATTTTTACAAGATATCTTATGGGAATCATTAATATTTTTGACATTAATAAAAATGCATTTTTCATCCTCATTAATATATTTTTCAACTCCTAAATGATCATCTCTAAAAATAAATGGCTCTTTTTTAGGTTCTTAATTTTTAAAAAAACATTGAATAAATTTTTATATTCACCCAAATTAAAAATTAATTATCATTTTAACATATCAACACACGATCCCCCTATAGATATAATGGGTATAAAAATTATTTTAAGTATTTCCTAGTCACATACCATATCATATATCAAAAAATTATAAGGACAAAATATCATTCTTACTCCCACATACATGTCATCCACCCCACAAAATTGGGTGAGTAATGGATTGATTTGCAATATATCAAAAAAAATAGTCTGTTGTGTAACACCTAATCTCATTTGTTGAAATAATGATAATAAAATCATATTGAATCATGGTGTAAGATCACATATTAAATTAAGCATCCCATATCTATCACCCAAAGTGAAAGAGATTATAAAGGTCCATGGATATTGATCTTTTAGAGGTATCCTATTTTGAAACATAGTACCACACTCCTCTATGATATTGTATGTGAAACATTCTTCAAAATAATTCTTATTTAATAAAATTTTATTGATTTATTGTAGGACACATGGGATGTAATTTTTGGACTCCTGGATAGGGATATCAGGGTTCAGTTTTTAACCATATTTAGAAATTATAGGAGTTACGAATCCTAGATTTCATTTTTTATTTGATGTTGAAAAAGGGAGTTTTGTAGAAAATTTCTAGAAAACATTAGGTATCCTATCTAAGTAATATTAATTCTTTTTCATTCCAGTAGTTTCTTTTTTTCTCAATGAATTTTATTATTTATTTTTCAATTTGAATAGAAATATTCAATGTTATTTTACTACCTCCATCTGGATTTAAGTATTTAACATTTTATGGATTTTAATTTCTATATTAATCCATTTTTTTATTTTATGTAGGACTAAGTACTTTCCTTGATTGTTAGTGGATTTGGAGATTACTTTTAGTAGTCATGGTCATATAGTTTTCTCCAAAATTCACTTCATTGGTTCTTGGAAGCTTGTACTTTTACTAACACCAATATCTAAAGCTATCTAACCCCATTTTAATTTTCATAATTTTAAAACGTTATTCATTATAAAAATTTACTAGATAAAAATGGTATTTTATCATATATCCTACAAATTTTATAATAGAGAAAACCACATAATTATTTATCTGATCTAGGGGATTCAATCTTATGATGGGGTTGGAATTGATTTTTATGTATTTTCTAAAAACTGTGATGAGAAACAAGTCTATGAACCCCCTGCTCTATCCAAGAGTGAATTGGATGGTTTATATGCCCCTAGATATAGGTATGTGATATTGGGTCATCAATATACATCCTAAATGGAAAATATTTAGAAAAAAAAGTATTTTCATAATCATCAAATAGAGATCAAAATTCAGATTGGAAGTTTGTAAATGCCCAGACATGCCATTGTGGGAGAATTACTCCTTAAGTGTGTTTAGATTTTTTTAATTGAAAAATATATAACAATTTCTTCTTTTTTTTGAATGAGATAAGTTTTTTTTCCTCACAATGGTTATCTTTATATATAATTTTTTTGTTAGTTTTGTGACAATGTATTAAGAAATGTTTTATGTTCATCAAAAATTCTACCACTAAATCACCCTCCCGCAGATTAGTCCACTAAATCACAGTGGTACGGGCTAAGGGAGTTATATAAATTGTATATTTGTAAATGGGGAGTTAATTGGGGATTTTGAAAATATATGACTAATCATCTAAATAATTACCATCTATCATGGAACAATTCAACATCATATTGTATAAAAAATTTAATGTCAAGCATTATTTAGTATTTCAATTTTTTATATAAAATTTCAAGGAAAATAAACATTTATCATGATACCATGTTAAAAATGATCCGTCTTCAAATTATGGATTCCATATGATGTTATTACTATGGAGTAAGATATAAAATACACTCAGTTAATGTTTTTCCTCACTCATGTGTCTCTATAGTAATTGATGAACACTACTATTGATGCTCTTAATGGTATCAAAAGAGTTTTCACATGGAATTCTATTGATTATAGGAATATATGACATGATGGATTATTTATTATAATTTATAGATCATGGTGATTTCATAATTCATGATGGAATATTTTAGATAACTAGAAGAAATTATTCCATTGACTATTCCTCTATATCATCTCTTTTTTATTTGGATTGAATTTTCTTGGTTCTTGATTATTATTGTCCTCTTCCTCTCTATTTTCCACAATTTTAAGGTTAAATTTTTTCACTTTTCAAACCACTATGTTTTGTATCAATTTCTAGTATGTTGGGTTTTGATTTTTTATTTATAACCTTGTTTTCATTCACCAGCAAACTCCGTTGATTTTAACTTATAACTTTACTTGTTTATTTATTTTACTTTTTTCTACTTTTTATATGGTTGTGTATGAAAGGTTTCACACATTCCCTCCTCATAAATGGAATCAAACATAGAATAAAAATTTTATTGGCCACATGAAAACCAATTAATTATAACCCTATATAAAAATAGTTTTCCAATTATTATGGGTTGATCTATTGAAAATGAATCATTGTATCTAATTGAGAATCTGATCATGTAGAAAAATTTCATAAAAAAACAATAAAATCTAGAGTGAAAAAAATATTGATATTCTCATGAAACAGAAATGAGAGTTTAGGAATCAGGATCTTGGAATCTAGTAGGTGAAATAAAAATTTTGTGCCTAGCAAGACCAATCAACATATAAAATACTATAAATCGATTATCTAGTATTTGAATTGATTTCCTTTATTTCATTAATCTAAAAAACCAAATTAAATTGATTGAAATAGGATAACATGATTTATCATAAAATCAACCTATTATTGAATGATTCCAAAAGATTTTCTACTACATAATTAACTAGATAACTGAATGAAAAAAATAATTTTTGAAAAAACATCGTAAAGGGATTTTTATCCTATGATCATGATTACATTAAATATAATAAAATATTTAATAATTAAATAAACTATCAAAAAATGGAAATATAAATAGAAGATGAAAGTCACATATTCTCTATCTTGTAGCTCCATAATTAGTTTGGATTAATGATTTGTAGAAACTCTCGATACCCAATAAGATTGTCTCCTCATTAAGTTGTCCCATTGTTTTCTGTTGTCTGGGTTCTGGGTGGATGAATCCCTTTTTATTAAATAATTAGTAATTTTTGTGTGACAAAAACCCACATGATCTCACAATCACATTTTCCATTGGATTTTTCATTCCTCCAAATGTCACACTAATTTTATATTTTCTTTCTACCAGCCAAAAGTGTATAATTCACTTTAACTGAATGTGATACTGATCAAATAATTCTGCCATAAAACTCCCACAATCACCTTATAATTCCCTCAAGTTAAGCATTTCTTATTCATCTTGATATCCAAAGTGATATGAAATGAAATTTTCTGTTCATGATTTTTGAAATAAAATATCCATTGGACTTTTATTTCATGGGTGATCCTTGTAATAACAGACATTGGGGTCCGCACACCCAAATCCATTATCATTGGGAACCAACATCAATAGTTAAAATCGGGAATCTATATTTTTTAAATATTATATTAATAATAATATAATTATATATCAGTTTTTAGATATATATATATATATATTTATATATATATTTACTAATAACAATATTAATAATAAATAGCTCAGTAATAGCTTAGCATGAATTCTAAATAAATGGTGGAGACTTGAGCTTCATCTGCGGTTGTAGTATTCTTCATTTAGGGTATAGGTTGGGTACAAGCCTCATTATTAACATATAAAGTGTTTTAAATCAATGGTAATTTAGTGTTCTTCTCATGAAACTCATTAAATGGTGTGTATTCCCAGTGTGTCTTCAAAATCCTCCAGTGGAGCAATAGAGGTGTTATGTTTATCAGTAGTAGTAATCCATATATTTCCTCTGTTAACAATAAAAACTCCATTCATTGTTTTACAATCACTCTACACAAGAGCTGAATGATGTTTTAGGATATCTTCAAATTCGAAATTCTAGGTTGACATGATATCTGATTGATGACACCCTTCTATGGGTTGTATATCAGAAAGCGTTTTCAATGGTGTAGTAATTCTCAAACTCATATCCATTGGGTATATCTGGGACATATCAATAGAACAACTACATAGGGGTGGCATGGTAATTATTGCTACATAACATAGTGGAGATTCATGTGGGATGTTGGATGAAATCAATTAAAGTGTTATTCTAGTGATTGGGCAGTTCATATTTATTGGTTTAGACCTTATTCAATTGTTTCATGGGTTAGAAAGAATGATTGTTAATCCTTGATTTAGGGTAGTGTTGGTTTCATTATTAGTGGGGTATAATCCTACTTCATAGTGTCTAGAGGTTTGGGGTGTAAATGGTTACTTTTGAACATTGAAAGAAGAGACAAGAAGTTTCATGGGAGTTGTTATAGAAATGTGTGGTGGTAGATATGTTGATGGAAGTAGATGGTTGTGGTTGTAGAATGAGGTAAGGGGAAATAATTGAAGTATATTACGAATGGTAGGAGGGTGTTGGTCAAAGAGATGTGTTAGTATAGTTGATGTGGGTGTAGGAGGGATAATGGTAGGAATGAGGGATTGTTGGTGATAGCAGCATTGGATGGTGGTAGATAGAAAGAGTGGTAGTAGGAAACAGTCACATAATACTGATAGAATGATGTTATTCTAAAGGAATAACATGATGGTATAATGTTATGACTTATAATAGATCCTAGAAAATAGAACATTTGAAAATTAAATATCATTCACCAAAAATTATTTCATGATGTAATTGACCAATTAATTAACTAAAAAACTATTTGATTTCTAGAAAAGATAAATGAAATAATTTTTGGAAATTTTTCCTTGATAATGAATGCAATACCTAAAATATTTTAATACAATTTCAATGAATATATTAATATTCCATTAATGGTAGATGTAATTTTTCAAAATTGAAAATAAATTCTATGATCACATAAATAATAAAATATTTTTCAAAAAGTTATCCCCTTAAAATGTAAACATACAAAAATTAAATAATTAACATTGAATAAAGTTATAATATATTTAATTCACTTCAATCATAAAAATTCTATTTCTTAATAAACAATATAAACACGGTTTATTAATATTTCATCAATTTAAGAAACAAAACAAAATTATTAAATATTTAATGAATGCATTAAATAGGATTGATGTACCCTCAATTTATTAATCCCATTTCAAAAATTATTTTTTCAACAAATAAGTCGATTAATTCCCTAAAAATAGATGTGGAATTGTGTTCCAGAAATAGTCGCGTAAGATATCCTCATATTATATGGATGTCGAATTTTTCATTATACTTCATTAGGAAGGGAAAATTAATTTTGTAAAACCTCCCTGTACTTTTTAAAATTTTTAAAATTAATGGCTCTATAACATAATTCTAATGAATATTTTAATTATTTCACATTATAAAAATATAGATTAATATAGAATTAAAATTTAAAAATTAATATATTTTTTTACATTTCATTTCATCAAAAACACCTTAAATGATTTCAATTTATCTAAAACATATAAATGTTTCTTTTTTTCAAAGTGATTACTTTGACTTTTCTCAGATTTTTACATGATATGAATCGATGTTCACCATGATTTATTATAATAATTGTATTTTTAAATACTAAAAATATATTAATAATATAAAAATATTTTATTATTTATCATCACTATCATATAAAACTACTCATTATAATTTATATCATAATAATACTTTTAGGATTTTAATATTTATGTTATTTCCCATAAGAATGAACTATGTAAGAATTTGGACAATTACAACATTATATATTTAACCATTAATAAATATTTATCAAAATAATATATCAGTCATGATTTTTATTGAACTCATTGTTTTTATGATTAATAAATTAAGATTCAAAACATATTAATTAATTTCATGAACATATTTATGTACTTCATCATCTGGGAGAGGTGATGTAATTAAAAAAGGATGAGTCAATGTAGTGGTTAATCCACCATCAACCAGACTCACCACGATGATATCTACTCAAAAATTGACATTGTTTGAAATGTTGTTTCATATAGGAAACTATTTATAATTAATCCCCATCACCATGAAAATATCTCTATGTTTGAAACACTGACATACAACATGCTTCCAGATTACACCCTGCCTGCAGAGACACCGTCATCCACAAACCACCATAATATAAAAATGGAAAACTATAAGACGATAACGACTGTTAGAGTAAATACCACTAGTGATGTGGAATTTTGGTTATGTCTAAGACACCGCTAGTGTCATACCTCCATACTGAGGCACCGTTAGACTAGGATACTGTCATGAAGATACATCGTCAATATGAAACACCACCAGACTGAGATGCCACCATTATTTTATTATCCAATCGTTTTTCATTTATAAAATCGTATCATTTATATTATTGATGATAATATAGAATGTTATTTTAATTATTCTTACTTAAATGTTTGATAGAATTTATTAAAGATAATTCTTGTCATTTTTTATAAGGAAACAAAAAATCCGGATGCACATGGATATTCTAAATACTTTTCCTTTTATAAATTCATGTAGAATACCTCATCAAAAAGTCAAAATAGACACGTGAAGCAGACCAATAGCAAGCTGAGAGATCTGTCTTAATAATCATTCAAGTAGAGGTGAATATCTGAAAAGAAAAATGCTGAAAAACACTAAACATCGAAGTCAATCAAATTCATTACATCAAAAGGACTTCCTATAGTCAAGAACTAGATTCTTCAGCACTCATTTTTTTGTTGTTGAAAATTTAAATAGAACCCAAATCACGCTTCACTACAAATAAAATCTAGAGTCACAATATGCACTTCAATAGACTGAACCTCTAAAAACACTATACACTAATATTTATCTGTTTGATTTATTTTTTTCATATTTTTATGTGTTCTCTATACTATATTTTATATATGAACAATATCTCATGTCCTCAACTAGATTATACATGATATCTTTATTTTTCATTAATATGTACTCCCCAAATAATAGTGTTAGAGGTCCTTGTGTGGCCAATTTGTTTTTAATCCCAAATATAACTATAGAAGAGGTCATGAAGTACCTAGGAAGTTGAAAACTATTGAAATACCTGATCCAGGTTGTGGAATATATTTTTTATTTTTTATATACTACTTTCTAGAAGTTGATTCCCAAGTGAAGTGGACTATGTATCCTCTTGACACATAACCTCTTGATTCAAATTTCTGTTATGCGTTTTTCATTATATTATTTCTTCCTTTAAACCATTAAATCATTTAACCTAAAATAATAATATTTTTAAATTTAATATTTATTACTATTTTTATAATATTTTAATTATGTAAATTGTTTTCGAATGACTAAGTACTATTATATATTTATTACCAAATACCAAATCGCTCTTTATGAAATGATATCAAATATTATACTTATAAAAATCGTAAATATTGATTAACAAGTCCATTTTATATAAATTTTGGGATTTGAAATTAATTCATTTTAAATATATATTTTAATGGGTATTCAATTCACCCTCCCTTTAGATACTCGCTCCAACCAAGATTTAGAATAATAGTAGTTCTTTAAATGATATTAATGATTTTAAATCATTTCAACGTTGATTTTATTTAAGAATTAATGATTATAAATATCTATTGTTTCTAAATTTAGTTCCATAAATGGACAATATTGATGAATTTTTTGGTACAAACTGGTCTTTTTTTCATTAATGGAAACAACTATGTTCAATGGAAAATTAAGATGTGGTTTTATTTAAAAATCATGGATTTTGAGATTTGGTATACTAATAAAGATGAATATCTTAATACTGAAACTACTAAAAAATATTTCCATGATGAAACAATGTAAGATTACAATAATAAATGAATGAAATGAAATAATTTCACTGTGCACTTGAATATGAAGAGTTTAAACAATTTTGTGCTTGTAAAAATGGTTATGTTTTTTGGAAAAAAAATTCACGTTTCCCATGTGGGAACTACTAATGTTAAGGAGATGAGTAATAATAATTTTTCTATTAAATATTAAAATTATAAATAAATCATTTTGAATGTATTTTTGACATTTACCTCATGTTTAATTAAATTTCGAACATAATGAGCTCACTTGGAAAACTAGTATATGATAAGGACCAAATTATGAGACTACTAACTTGTCTACCTGAATGATAGAGTGGAAAATATTTCTCTATCATAGAAACTTTTGATATTATAAAAATTACAATCAAATAGTTTATTGGAAGGCCTATGTAGAATGAATAAGAGATAAAGATAAATAGTGATGTAGAGGGTAAACCTAATTTAATCATAGTAAACTTTAAGACTACAACTTCAATATAATAAGTGATTGAAAACGAAAAGGACAAAGTTCAAACTGTTAGTTCCAGTGATAGTGAATCTACTCCTAATAGTGATGGAGAGATGGACCACCATTCTAGATGGTATAAAATTTTATATAGAAATAATATGTTTTTTAGAGTGGAAATCTCTAAAGGGAAATGTACTTCCAAATTAATCTATGTGAGAGATCAGAAGAAGGATGACGATTCAAAATAAGTAGTTTTCTATAAATTTATGAGGAAATGAAATAAAAAATTAGATTATCCAAAGTTTAAGTATAAAAATAAATATGTGTACAAGTATATAAGATAAAAAAGTCTATGAAAGAAATAATGAGTAATTTTGAGATTAAATCCAATGATTCATATTCTTCACATGAAGAGAAATTTGATATAGAAAACTTGTTTTTCGTGACTAATGCATGGGAGGTAACTTCATTTCCCACTATTTCTAATATTATGTCTACACATAATTTTGATTCTGAAAATGAAAATAATGATGATGATAATATGTAAAATGAATAATTATTTGAATATTTCAACATTTTAAAATACATGGTCACTAAACCAAAGTACAATTATAAAAATCTTAAAAGACGTCATTCTCTTACTGTAAACTTTAAATATGAACAATCTGTTGAAAAGTGGAAATTTATCAAATTTCAAAACAAATAATGAACTCAAATATTTTAATGAGAAATTAAATAAAGACCTAAAAAATTTACAAATGATAGTGAAAATATTACTCAAATTTTAGGTATGAATTTTGCATCTATGTATTTCACTATAAAATGATATGATCCTGGACCAAGGAAAATTTTAAAAAATAATTTTATTTTTAAATCCATACAAGAGGGTTATTCTATAAATTATTTTTATGGGACATAATATAGCCTATATTTCCTGAAAAAAATACAACCATTTAATTTAAAACCTATTATAAAAATATGGGTTCGCAAAACCATTATTATGAACATTTCTAGACCCAAATAGATTTGGGTACTAAATTAATTTCTTGCATAATTTTTTTAAGACACTAGCTTTAAACATTACATAATAATGAATTAAGTTAACAATTAAAATTTATGATCATTTCATGTTTATAATGCTGTATAATTATGTCATAAAATACACTTAACAACTCGAATATTACAAGTAGACACTTATACTCACTATCTATTTTTTTCATAAAACAAATTCTATTAAAAAATAAACATATCTACTTCCATGTATTATAAAGATTGACTTTTCCATGATCCCGTACATGACCCTATTCATCATTATGTCTTTTAAAAACATTTCAAAATTTTTAATGAGCATAAAAAACTTAGTCAGGGATACATAACAAAACCCTTAGTTTTTAAAACAACATGTGAAAACTATATACATTATCATAATGTAACAATTTTAACCTTAATGAAGAAGAAAAAACAATTCAAATAATATATTCTCATTTTTTACCCTTCTTGTAACCAAAATATTACCATAAAACCCATAAAAAAACAACCTAGAGCATATAAAGTTATCTTGGGACATAAACTTACTTAAATGGAGTAATCATATGGTTGACTTCCACGCATATCACTAAATGGAATAGGCATATGGAAAAATTCTATACCCAATGAATTGGATGTTATAACCTGACAACCCTTCGATGGTTTGTCATAGAACCACCCATAATTTGGTTTATCACATAACCACCTGTCAGTGGTTTATCATGTAACCCCCCATTAAATTTCCAAGTGTCATTATATAACTATAAAACATTTTATATTGTAAATACCAATATTTCACTAATAACATTTCATTTTCAATACCAAGAGATCATTTCAAGATATTGAAATAATAAATTCATTTGAAAATACATTTCCAATATGAAAACACCCAAAGAGGGAATAAGGTATTTCTTTTCCTTTTAAAACATTAAGGCTTATAGAGGAAGCCAGATAAGGATTATGGTGGCGGGGAGGTCATTATCACCACAAATGTTAAAAACATTCCATTTATCATTTAGTAAAATTATTCATAAAAAAAGTTTCCCCTTGAATTATATTGAAAGTCAAAGGGTCTTATACACCTTCTAAAATAATGAGGTGTATATTTTCAAAATATACCTCAATGAAAGGAGAATGAGACGATGTCTCTTACCTCATCTCTAACTTGACTCATTCATTCATTAATTTCATAAATAATAAATATAAGTTAAATTATAATTTATTCCAAAGAGTTTTCATGTTTATTATTACATTTATATAACTAATTACCACTTTATATAAATTTTGTAATTTTTTAGGTTAATATCTGTCTTTCTGTCGATATTAGGTATTTGAGTTGAAAATGATCTTATTATAATTACAATTTTTCAATGTGGTAAAACGTGATTATCTCTAGAATATTATTCATATATTTATATCATTTATATCCAGTATATAATTATTTAGAATATTCCATAAAATTGGGAGATAAGAAATGAAATTCACTTTTCAGGGAGATAGTAAGTCGTACATAGGCATGAATGTTACTATCATTTCTATTTCATATTTAATGGAATGAATAAATAATGATATATATATATATATATATTAAAATTTAATTATAACAAAATTTTTATATATGTTACATAATTTCATTAATTCTATCCTTTATATGTTCCATGTATAGCATGGACGAGTAATATCACTTTGAGGGGGCGGTAGTCTGCATATTCTCAGATGAAATTATCGTATTTATACAACATGATAAGCATAATGGTGTGTTCTAAATGATAATTACAGAATCTTAGAGATATAATTAATATCATAAATATCATATATTTTTATATTTCCATCATAATGGCCACCATAATAGGATGTAGGAGAAGACTGAACAATCATTATTTTGTGAGGCAATAGTTCGTTGTCCATAGAAATAGTATGTTCTATACCCATTAGTTGAAGGTGTGGGTAACTGTAATTATAATAAATTTCATAGAAAAAAATATTATATTTAGGATACTAGTTTAATTGTGTAATAAAATAGTAATAATAGCATAGGGATTCGAGTAGGAAAAATAAAGGAAAAGAACATCAGAGAAGATGTTACCTCAAATCAGGTAACTTCTTTTGACTTCAGCCAGAGGGATTTCTAGAATTTCCTTATACATAAGATAAGGCTTATAGAAAGAATTTAATGATGTTGGGATATTATTTTTGTATAATTTTGAAGAGAAAATGTGGATTGAGTTGTGTGAATAAGGGTTATATTTTATGCCCTTTTATAAGAAGAAGAAGGGGAACTTTAGGAATATCTTAAAATATTATTTTATTATAAACTTAATTTCGATTTCAAAAGATCAGAAACTCATTTAATATGAACATAAGGTAAATATTGTTGTAAATAATTTTAAAAAATATGTTTTAAAAACGTTTTTCTCTCAAATATCACCTTATCGTTTAGATTTAACCCTTAGTTATAAAATTTAACTTTTACCATGTCTTCTTGTGTATTCATACAATATGGTTAATATAGTTACAATAAAATGTCAATAAAACATCATGTGGACAATTAATGAAAATATAAACATTATTTAAGTCATTTGGATGAATATTATATTTTTAGGACAATTATATAATTTAATAAAAAATTATTTGTTTTAAAAACTCATTTATGTCCATTTTTATACTATTCATATAATGACATATTCAAAATCCATAACAACTTTAATAATTCCGAAAAAAATCAATAATTAACATATAAAAAGTCATAATCATCCCGTTTATTTCTTTATGGAACAAAAAAGTTTCAAAATAAATATATTTTAATATTTATAGACTCATTTATTTAAATATTTCATTATCAAGGTCATCACTACATCAACATTGTGTCATAAATATATTTATTAATATGATGTCTTCAAATTATAAATAAAATAACATTATTTTGGAATTATTATTCTTTCTAATGTATTTTTTTAATCTAAGTGATCACAAATATAACCCAATATAATAATTGATTTAGTAAAAGATACATGTTAACATTATATTTTCATTATCTTTAAATTAAAAGAAATTAAATGTCAGTTTCACAGAGAAGTGGCTCCATAGTGTCATTAAATAGTCCCAAGTATGAAAATAGTAGTAAATATATCATTCAATGGATACATTATAGGTGTTTAGGTAATTAAATATTATTATAACATTATTTTTCACAATTATTTACCGAATTTACCTTTTAACCATGGTAAATAAATATTTAATGAAGTAACGATTCATAATGTCTAAAAAATAAAGTTAACTATTTACCCAATTTGGAAATCATACTTCCAAATATAAAATCCAATTTTTTGAAATTCAAGATATTGAAGATAGTGAAATTAATTTCAAATTAATTCTCATTGTCAAAACCAAAAAGCGTGTATTTAAGATGTAAAAACATCAAAAAGATTGACATGTGTTTTTTTCCAATTTCAAATTGAAATTACATTTGATTAATAACATTGTATTAAATGATAAAAATATAATCCAATTACAGTTCAAAACAAAATAAATGTACAATATAAATATATAAATATATTATATTAAAAGGAAATATTGAATGGAATTTTTGTATTTTCAGGATTCATTAAAAAATCAACATTCGAAGAAAAATACAAATATTTTATCCAAGGTATATTTTCATGTTATGATTCTAATGAAGAATTTTATTTAGTCAAATTAAACATATAAAGGTTTCGAAAAGAAGATATAAAAATTTATCTCCATCAAATGGTGGTAAAACTTCATTTTTTGAAAAAATACATCTTTTATCTAAAAACTGTATTTATTCTTAAATCATATCTCCAAAAAATATTAGATGAATTAAAAAATTACATTGAAGATATATCATATATTTTTTATTAAATAAAAATAAATTATGTGTGATATGAAAATCCAATTTTTTTCTATTATATAGGTTTTCATAAAAACACGTCCATTATAGAAAATTGGTTTTTCCATTTTCTATTAAATTTGGTAACCAATGAATCATCATTTAAAAATTCGTAAACCATATCCCAAAATTCGGTTTATACTATTCATTCCCTCTATTCTAATGGCTAATCATTAACTAATATTTAAAATAATAATAATAATATTATATTATTTTTTATTATAACTCAATGTTGTGCGCAATGTAATATTACACAGGAGCTTGTTGTTGCGTGTCCAGTATGCTATCCAAAACAAGTGTCCCCTCAATCTTAATATTACTATCTTATTCAAAATTATTATTATAAATTATAAAGTATTATTCTATAAATACATGTGTCTTTACATCGATCCCTCAATTTTGAAATTGTGTCCTCAAAATTTTAAAATTGGGCTCGAACAATTAATTGAAAGTCCCACATCAAAAAAAGAGTCAATAAAAATATAAATTTAAAAAAAATAAGATAAGTACAATGCTCACCTGATATAAATCAAAATATGATTAAATTTAAGGGAAAATGAATATAGAAGAAAAATAAGTGTCATATTCTGATTGAGTGTGATAGAAATCATGATTATGACAATGTTATCCACCAGAGAATCACAAACATGTAATAGGTTAAGCGGTCTTAGATTCCCCAGTAGGAAAAGTAAATATAAAATGTTTTTATTTTATGTTCCCTTTCATAAAGATGAATAATTTAATTATGATATTGACTAAGAACATAAGGAAATATAAATACCTTTCAAGTAGAGTATTGTCCTTTAATATGTTTCTTACTAAAACTCATCTTTCCTCCAAATGATGAGTAATCATGATTACTTTGTCACACCTGAAGCATTCAAATCAACTTCTAGAGAATAAAATGATCCAAAAAAGAAGAACCATATATTTCCACTATCATTAGACATTAAAAAAACAAAAATAGTAAGTACAAGTCTAGATTATCCCCAAAAATGATAATCTTTTATAAAATAAAATACAAGTCTTAATCTCTTAAATTAAACAAACTATACCCAAATCTCAAAAAAAACTATTTAATATAGAATTTTCATTAAAACCATTCAAAATAATACAAAATAATTTTGAAACCCAAAATATAGAAGGATTGTATCACAGAGTGTTCCAGAAAAATCATACCATTTATCTCTAAATAACAATGACTAATTTTAAAGTCTCATAAAAAATGGTAATTAACATAATCACATGTTCTCTTTGATTGGTTAACGATTTCCATAAATAAACCTATTCACTATATGTCCACAATAAAAACATATATTCTTACAATATAAATTTTAAAACTATACTCCAAAAATGAAATCCCGAAGTATTCTATTTTCCTTAGACATATTGTGTTCCCTGAAAGAGATAATGCTATCAAAAATAACCTTTATCACTTAATCAAAAAATAATTTTCCTACAATAAGTATATCCATTTCATAAAACCTGAGCTCCCATGATCAACTTATTCTGGATCCATAAAGTATTTCAACTAAAAAAGAATAATACATACTAACCAGGGA
This sequence comes from Viscum album, assembly GCA_963277665.1. NCBI lineage: Eukaryota > Viridiplantae > Streptophyta > Magnoliopsida > Santalales > Viscaceae > Viscum > Viscum album. The sequence goes on from OY728138.1 coordinate 160,293,232, forward strand.
CATCACGGAGGCCAGTGATAGGCGATGAACCATTGTCGCACTTCAGCTATGGGTTCAATTCCTACAGCCATGCCAGATTTGATGGGTTGTTATCCAACCTATGATTTTTCTTTTTTCTAAATCCAGATAATTCTAATAACATTAATAAAATAAGATAAAATCCTTAAAAATATTCATAACATGTTTTAACCTCAAAGTATATTCCATAACTCACATTTTTCATCCCAAAAACTAATAACCCATAATTGCCTCAAAACATAATATCACATGAAACCCTATGGTTATCCATTATGTCCACACTATAAAAGGTAATTCTTTCTTGAATAAAATTCTCACATTTCAAACGTCATGGTTACACATCATATAATAAATATTCTAGCATAATCATATCATTAATACATTTATTCATATAATAATCCATAGATCCAATACTACTCTTCAATTTCTAGACATCATAATCATCTAACATTATTCTGGATCCTTTATACATGTTTTTTCATCTTTTTCTTTAATACTTATTTCCTATATGAAAATCATGCATAATTTTCTATGATTTCATTAATGTCAAAACATTTACTATGAAATAATCCATACATTTCATAGGTCATTTTCAATTTCCTCGTCTTCAATTGGAATGGAATTATGAATTGGTAACCATATATTTTTATTATACTACTGATCCTATTATCAAACCTTCTTCATAGGAAATCTATTTTTGTAATGACCATGCACACCACATTTAAAAAATTCATTTGGTCATCCAGAAATTACATCTTTATGTGTCCTAGAATAAACTAGATGCTTCATTTTTTCCATGGAATGTTATTGATTTATGACCTCCAATACAACATCTGAAACAACTTACCATCCCATTGAATCATTTTCATAAGTGTTTCTTTCCAAATTCTTAACACATTGATTTTTGAATATAAATAAATTAATGATTATTACATAAAATTCCATTGGGATTTTTTTTCTCGTATATATGATGGCTTAGAAAAATCACCAATGTTCAAGTGGTCAATCCTGACTCGAGATAGTTGGTTAAGAATAATTAGAAGAGTTCCCATTTAAGCTCCCGTTTTATCTGATTTCTTATTCAGCAAACCATTATAGTTTTCTTCACATCCATTGTTACATTGTTGCCTTCTAGATACAACCATTTACAAAAACCAAAAATTTCAGTCTAAATATATCAGCAAAATCTTCATATACAATCCTATGAGGTGGGTAAAATCTAATATATACTTATTCGTGTTATCTTAAACTCATTCAATTTATCTAAAATAATAATAACTCTTTCTAATATGCACACCATTATGGCCATGTCACTTATGCTTAAATAATACCATAATGTCTAAAGTTATACAAGAATTCCTCTGATACTAACTGTAAGGCCCTAGACATAAACATTACATAAACTTGAATTAAGGTAATAATTCACATTGAGGATCTTTTTAGGTTTATAGTTTTGTTTAATTAAGTCATAACATAAACATAACAACTTGCATTTTACAAGTAGAAATTTCTACTCACTGTACATTGTTTTATTAATAAAAAACTCTTAAAAAAGAAACTTGTCTAGTTCCATGTTTTATATAACTTTAATTTTCCTTGATCTCATCCTTTATCATATTCATCTGTACGTCTTGTGAAATAAAATTTAAAACATGGGATGAGCATAAAACGATCAATAAGGGCTACATAATGAAGGAAAAATGTTCGTTTTTTGAAACAACATGTAATCCATGACTACATTATCATAAATTAATACATTTCACCTTAAATAAGTATTAAAAAATCTTCACTGAACATAAGCGCATTGATTACCCTTTTTTTAAGAAAAACATTACCATAATACCCATAGAAAAAATTTATAGAATATAAAGGTAACTTGGGAAATAATAATACCTAAATAGAATAACCACATGGTTGACTTCCACAAATATCACTAAATAAAATAGCCATATGACCGACATCCATACCCAATGAATCAAATGTTATAACGCAACCAACCATCCTAGATTTATCACGGAACCACCCGTCATTTGGTTTATGATGTAACCACTTTTCATAGGTTTATCACATAACCCCCCATTAAAATTCCATGTACCATTATATAGTGATAAAATATTTAATATTAAAAATATCAATATTTCAATAACAAAATTTCATTTTCAATCACAAGAAATCATTCCAAGATATTAAAATAATCAATCCATTTCAAAAACAATTTTTTAAAAAAACACCAAAAAAGGGAATATGATTTTTTTTCTTTTTTAAAGTATAATGTCTTATAGAGGAAGTCAAATAATGATTATAACAGCGAATAGGTCATTGTCACCACAAATGTTAAAAATATTTTTTTCCATTCTGCAAAACGCTTCATTGAAAAATGATTCCATTTGAATGAAATTAAAATTAAAATGGAATTATACACTATATGAAAGAAGGATGTGTATATTATCAAAATATTCGTTAATGAAAGGAGTTTGAGACGAATTCCGTTAACACAAGTCTGACTTGACTCGTTCGATCATTAATTTCACCAATAATAAAAATAGGTTAATATCTACTTGATTAAGAAAATTTTTCAATTTTATTATTTATTTTATATCACTTATTGTCATTTTATAAAAATCACATAATTATTTAAGTTAATATCGGTCATTTTGTCTACATTGGGCACTTGAGTCGAAAGTGATCTTATTATAATTAAAATTTCTCCATGTGGTCAAAATTCCATTATCCCCAAAATATTATTCATATATATATCATATATATCCATTATATATTTAGTTATAATATTCCATAACATTTAGAGATATGAAATGAAATTCACCATTCATGGGGACGGTAAGCAGTATGTATGCATGAATGCTACTTTCATTTCTATTTCATATTTAATGTAATGATTATTTAATGATAAAAAAGTATATTATAATTCCAGTATAATATCAATTTTATATATGTTACATAATTTCACTAATTCCATGATTTATATGATCTATGTATAACATGAACGATTTATATCACTTTGAGGGGCGGTAGTCCGCACATCCTCAAATGAAATTATCGTATTTATACAACATGAAAAGTATAAAGGTATATTATAAATGAAAATTACCGAATAATATATATATAATAAATATAGTAAATATCATATATAATTATATTGTCATTGGAATGCACACCATAAGAGGTGGTAGGAGAAGATTGAACAATCCTCATTTCATGAGGCAATAGTTCACCGTCCCCAAAAACATTATGTTACATACCCATTAGATGGAGGTATTTGTAACTGTAGTTAGAATCCATCTCATAAAAACAACCTATTATGTTTATAACACTAGTTTTGTTATGTAAATAAATAATAAGAATATCATAGGGTGTGGAGAAGGAAAAATAATGGAAATGACATGAGAGAAGATGTTACATCAAATCAGGTTACTACAATTGATTTGAGCCAAAGGGATTTCTTGAATTTCGTTATTCCTACGTGAAGGATTCTAGGAATAATGGAGGGATTATTGGAGATTATTTGGTAAATGTTTTGAAGATAAAGAGGGGCTTTATAGGTGTGAGTAATGGTTAGAGGTTATGCCCTTTTTTAAGAGGTAGGAGGGGCACTTTAGGAATGTCTTGAAATAATTTTTTATTATAAACTTAATATTCATTTCAAATGGTCTCAATCTCAATTAATTCAATGATAAGGTGAGTATGGTTCAAAATAATTTCAACCAATAGGTTTTATACATGTTTTTGTCTCAAATTTCACCTTATCTTTTATCTTTAACAATTAGTTAACAAATTTTACTCATACCATGTCTTCTTATGTATTTATACTATAAGGATAATATAGTAACTATAAATTGTCAATTGAACCTAATATGGTCCATTAATGACATGTTATAATTTATTTAGGTAATTTGGCCGAAAATTAGATTTCTAGGACTATTATATCATTTAATAAAATTTTATTTGTTTTAAAAAATCATTTAGGCCAATTTTATACTATTCATATCTCGGAATTTTAAAAATCCATAACAACTTTATTAATAAAAAATCACAATTAATTCAAATTTGACATGTCATACTCATCTATAAAATTTTTGAATGGAATAAATTTTTTAAAAATTAATTTATTTTAATATTTATAATATTATTTATTTAAATAATTCACTAATAAAGTAATCAATACATAACCATTGTGTCACAAATATATTTATTTATTTGATGTCTAAAAATTATAAATAAATTAACATGATGTAAAAAATATTCCTATATTTAAAATGACTATTTATATTTGAAAATACCACTTATATAATGTCACAACCCGACCCTACTGGTCTCGAGTCGCAACTACCCCAAGCCCACCTCCATAGGCTAGGGGCTGGCGACAAGCGCCAAAGGCGTAACAATCTCGGGGAGGCATCTTCCTAAGTACCTATACACACACACATAGCCCACTCAATGCATAAGTGCATAGTAAAAAAGGAAACCAAAGGACAAACAACTATAACCCAATGACAGTCATGCATCAACATCTAAATAGGACAAATTAATGTGCTGAAATGTATTGACAAGATGCTAAACAAAATAGGGGGAAAACACACACCCAACTAGAAAAGTGCCACAATCCAGCAACAGGTAACAAAAGTAAACATTTGGTGAGTCTCTCACATGAAAGACCTATTATGACCACCGAACGCAGCCCAAGATCCTATGTCTTTTATGATCCTCCGTAGTCTCGATCGACTTGTCCGTCCCCTGAAAGGGCACACCACATGCGGGGAAAGCCCAAGCATGGGTGAGTATAAGGATACTCAGTAGGATGCCATGAAAGCTCGAGGGAGGAACATAGGTACTAAATGATAATCATTAGACAGAACAAAGCAAGAGTACAAATAGAGATATTGTAGCTCAACCCAAAAAATAATAAGAATGGATGTAGACTCATCCCAACCAGGAGGAGCGAGACGCGGAAAGCACGTGGCATACCCCACATGTATTTGCCCCTCCTATAAGGAGAGTAACTGGACCCATGGAGTGGGATAAAAAGTAGGGTGTATATATATATGTGCTCAATAAGAAACATGAACGAGTGCATAAGGGGATCTCCATCTCCAACCTCAGCCTAGGATAAGATGCCAACAGTTCTAAGGGTATCCTCAAAGATACCCAACGGTCCCTAATGTCAAAGCTGCCACATAGCTAAACTGTACCACCAAAAGTCCTGCTCTCGTAATCATAGAAAATCCACTGACTAGCCTCATCGAAAGGGGTTGAGTCTAAAAGAAGTCGTCTGGTAACCCACTGCCCAGCCCAACTGTAGGGTAAACCCGAAATGGTCAACGAGTGACCCACCCACCAGCCCTACTGGAGGGTAAACCCCTAAAAGGTTGTTTGGTAACCCACTACCCTGCCCTGTTGGAGGGTAAACCCTAATGTCAATGGGTAAACCACTACCCAGCCCCGTTGTAGTGTAAACCCTAAGGTCAATGGGTAACCCACTGCCCAGACCTGCTAGAGGGTAACCCAGAACTAGTCCGATAAATCCGCGTAGCCCGCGCCATCACTGGTTGTCGCTAACATCGCGACCGTGTGTTGGGTCGGAATGCGTCAGAGAAACATCCGACCAATTCCATTTCATGTTTCCACATTTAATTTGGTCTCTAAAGAGGTTCCACACACAAAAAAACATATTACACCGTTGTAATCCTTGAGAAAAAACACGCAAGATAGACTACATAGTCACTAGAAACGGACTCCGGAAGAAATAGGCATTCAACACCACTTTACACCCATACGGCTTCTCATGCAGCCCACACCTCGGTCCCAAATGAGGTCAGGAGAACTACACCATCGCGATGCCCTAAAAAAACAAGCTAATATGACTACTCATTCGCCCCAAACAGACGTATGATGAAAAAGTCGAAAACACTGCTCAAATATTAAAAGACGGCACATGGGGCCCACACCTCATCTCCGACATCAATGCCTGAAACCACCCTGGACCACTTTGTCTCTACGCCAGGGTCACACTTCTGCTAAAGGTGCCTTAAACGGACTCTAGATGTTTTCGTGCACTCCGAAAGAGGAATCCCGACGAGGTACTTAACGAGCGCGTCGCACAACTGATCCCCCATCTTGAGAATTTAATCATCCAGAGACCATCTCAAAAACATCGTCCCGAGCCTTGGATTGCACTGCTGTGGACGGAAAGAAAAATGGACACTGGGTGTAAAAGGTACCGGTTTCCGAAGACTTGGGGCTAACCCCCTTTTGGCAGGACTGGCCTACTCCGACTAGTCCAACCAGCCCGTTCCAGCACGTGCCGGCCCACGGGTCTCGGTTCCCTCATGGGGTCGCGCGCCGCGACCCCCGGTCCGCCTGGTGGATGAGCTACACACAGCCACCGCCGGAAGCCCGTCGCGCCGTGTGAAGCTGCCGACACCTGAAGCATGCTGTCGCACTGAGGAGCTCACCGCTGCACCAAGGAGCCTGTCAGTACGTCGCCATCCCGGAAACCGCCTCTGCCAATGGATGCCCGCCTAACCATTGCACCAATCACCGGACCACCCCTAGAACCGCCAGAAAAATGAGAAAACATCCATAAAACTTCTCGGGGTAACCCCGGACAGCCTGGGACTCAGAAATTTTAACTGAAGGGACCGTTGGTAAGATAAAATCAATCCCTATGCATCTATGAACTTTGCATTATGATCAGATAGCATTTCGACGCAATTAATTTCATTTTATGGGGTTGTGGGAATTAAAAATGAAAATTCATGAGCCTACCTCGCTAGGTGTAGCTTGACGCTTCACCAATGATCTGTCGGAGCCACCACCCGCCTTGGAGAAGGAGAGGGAATCTTGAAAGAGGTCCCCCTATGTTGGGAAGAACTTGCAACATGGGGAAGAACAAGGTAGAGAAGAGGGTGGGTAGTGTGTTTAAATAGAAAAAACATAAACCCCCTCGCCCCCGGCCATAGGCCCCATACCAGATCAATCAGCGGGGTCGGGGTCAAGCTGTCACTAAGTTAAAATCCATGTTCTGAGTGTAATGGTGTTCTCCGAATTTTAGTCAAATCCTATGTTCAGAAGTTATAATGTACACATCGGGGGTCACCAAATTAGGAAAACGCCCCTAGTTTTACTTTCCACAGAAGGGCCGCGCCAACAAAATTTACACCCCTCCTATGGTAAATGGCACATTCCAGACTCAACGGTGCCATCAATTTTCCCATCCGAGAAACTATTTAGAAGTTATTCTGTTTATTTGGCATGTCTAGTGTGAACGCACTTAAAATTTAATTCTGGCCACACTAGGGTTCGGAATAACATGTCGTCTGAATGCCCTGCTCTAGAATAACATTAAAAAAATTTCAAAGTCTTATAGGCTCAAAACCCAGTTTCTTACATCAATCCCTCTATTTGTTTTTCATCCCCAAATATCAATACTACAAAAATAACTCGGAATACAGAGCCCACATCTGACTCTCTCGTTCCCATGTGCTCTCTTACACCCTCACGTGCTGCCACACCACACAAACCAATGAAATGGTCCATCCACGCAGTGTCCGATCCTACCGGTCCTCAATTTCCACCGGGTGCTCCGCAACAATGGCTCCATCATCAATTTCCAGCTCTCCCCAGTTGATAATGTGCATGGGGTCATGCACATATTTCATCATCTGCAACACCTGGAAGACATCATGGACCCTCTCCAGCTGTGGGTGTAGAGAAAAATGGTATGCAACCTCGCCGACCCTGCACATGATCTCAAAGGGCCCAATGAACCTCAGAAACAACTTTCCTCCCCTACCCAACCTCTGAGTACCACGCCGTGGGAAGACCCTAAAAAAGAAATGTTCTCCGTGATCGAACTCCAAATGCATGTGATGACGATCTGCATAGGACTTCTGTCTTCTCTGAGCCATCCTCATCTTCCCAAAAATGACCTGTACCTTTTCCATCGTTATCTGCACCAAATCTGGGCCCATGAGGGAGGTCTCCCCAACCTCCGTCCAGCACAACAGTGACCTTTAGGGTCTCCCGTAGAGGGCCTCAAAAGGATCCATACCGATAGTAGAGTGTTATATGTTGTTGTATGCGAACTCCGCCAAGGGCAGGTGATCCTCCCAGCTCATTCCAGAGTCTAACACACATGCCCTGAGCCTATCCTCCAACACATGGATTGTGCGCTCAGTCTGCACATCCATCTGGGGGTGAAAAGATGTACTCATCCACATGTGGGTCCTGAATGCCTCCTACATGCCTCTCCACAATTACGATGTAAACCGCACATCACAGTTGGAGGCGATCATCGAGGGTACTCCATGAAGGAGGATGGTCTCCTGAATGTACAGATGCCCTAGACTATCCATTGAGCTATGCTCCCAGATGGTAAGGAAGTGCGCCGACTTCATGAGTTGGTACATTATAACCAAAATGGAATCATGGCCCTTCATTGTGTGTGGGAGCCCTGTGACGAAGTCCATAGATATTCCATCATACTTCCATTCTAGGATATCAAGGGGCTGTAACATCTCTGTTGGAACCTGATGCTCTGCTTTCACCTGCTGACAGGTAAGACACCGAGAAAGGAACACATATACAATCCTCTTCATGCCAGACAACCAAAACATCCGTTGAAGGTCTCCATACATCTTCCCCACACCGGGATGTATAGCCAAAGAAGAACTGTGGAACTCCCGCGTCACCTCCTCCCGCATCTCCGCGGGTACGATAGCTCGTCCCTGGAACATGATCTCATGATTCCCTTCTTCAGAATACCCATCGGGTGCGTCGCCCGTGGATATATGATCATTGAGTACCACGTTGTCGACATCCCCCAACTGTGACTCTCTCACACGCTCAACGAGTGAAGGAGTCAACACCATTGACTACAGAAAAGTAATACCCTCCTACTCCACCATGCTCAGTTATAGGGAAGCCAACTACTCTGATGCTTCCCACACTAAATGGGCATGGGACATCCTACTAAGGGAATCTGTTACTACGTTTCCCTTCCTTGGAGTGTAGACTATCTCAAAATCATAGTATTGTAGAAACTACAGCCAGTGCCTCTGGCTCAGATTGAAATACCATTGATTGAAGATGTACTTGAGGATTTTTTGGTCGTAGTAGACAACAAAATGCTCACCTAGAAGGTATTGTCTCCATAACCTCAAGGCGAAAGACCACTACTGCTAGCTCCAAATCTTGAGTTTCTTAATTCTGGTCATGGGGCCTCAACTGCCTCAAACCATATGCAATCACTCCCCACTGATGCACCCGCACACACCTGAGCCCAGCCCCGGAAGTTTCACAGTTTACTACAAACTCAATTCCCTCCTCTGGAAGCCTCAACACTGGAGCACTAGTTATCCTCTGTCTCAACTCCTCAAAGGCCTTCTGGCACTGATCATTCCAGGTGAACGGTCATCGTTTTGGCATCAATGCGGTCAAAGGGGTGGAAATCCTAGAGAAATATTAAAGAAACCTCCTATAGTACCATTCCAAACCAAGGAATCTCCGCACCTATGATATATTCTTGGGTGGATCTCAAAAAAGAACTGATTCTATTATTGAGGGATCTATGACCAATCCCTGCTCCGTAATGACATGCCCAAAAAAGTCAACCTCAGGAATCCATAACTGACCCATCAAGAGCTTCTCATACAGTTGGTACTCCCAGAGTATGTCTAGAAACATCCTCAAATGCTCTGCGTGCTCCTCCTCTATTGCAGAGTAGATGAGTATGTCTTCATTAAAGACAACCACAAACCGGTCCAATTATGGCTAGAAGATCTGGTTCATTAAAGCCATGAAAATGGTGGGGTCATTCGTCACGTAAATGTGCATCACATGAAACTAATAATTCCCATATCGACAACAGAAAGCCAACTTTGGGATTTCAGCCTCATGAACCCGCAACTGGTGGTAGCTGGATCGATGATCAATCATTGAGAACCACTTTTGCACCCTTCAACTGGTCTAAGTGTTAATCGATCCTCGGTATAGGGTACTTGTTCTTTATCTTGGCCTGATTCAAGCAATGATAATCTAAACAAATCCACAGACTCCCATCTTCCTTTTTCACAAACAAAACCGGAGCTTCCTAGGGGGGACACACTGGGCGTGATGAATCCCTTCTTACGAAGGTCGTCCAGGTAAAGTCGTAGCTCCCTATGCTCTGTGGGTGCCATCTGATAAACCACACATTATAAAGGGGCAGTCCCCTGCTGTAATTCAATGAAGAACTACATCTCTCGCCTTGGAGGTTGTCCCATAACATCCTCAAGAAATACATCCATATAGTCCTCTACAATGGTAGGGATCTTGGTGCTTGTAGAACTTTATACTCCAAGAGCCATGCTCACCAACTGGTGCCAAAAGGTCAGGGTCTCCTACTCAAAGTACACATCTACTCTACCACGAGATCTCGTTCACCAAGGATGGTGAACCTCGTCCCATCATTAAACAGACCCCTGACTCGTCTGTGACAACAGTCGATCTGGGCGTGAACCATAGAGAGCAAATCCATGCCCATGATGACATCGTAATGTTACATCATGAGGAAGAGCAGGTCCCACATGAAACTCCCTCCTCTGAATGGTAGTTCACATTGTCTGCAGATAAAGGTCATTAATGAGGAACGTCCCGTAGGAACCTCAAGGATAAGTGCAGGTGTCAGTGCCTCTACTGGAAGCTCCAACTCCTGTACCAATAACATCAATATAATGGAGTGGTCAGCGCCACTGTCTACTAGTACCGTAGCAAGAGTAGATAAAACAAAAATCATACCTCTAACCATCTAATGTTTTGGGTGGTCACCAACACACATAGCCTAAAGCTTTCCACAACCCCTACCGCCAGCTCCCTGAGCCTGGCGTGGGCTGCCCGACGATGGCTGTGGAAGGACCTCGAAACGTTGTCATGGACCTCCAGTTCATGTTGCTCAGCCTGCACCACCACCCGAAGGACCACCCTGTCCTCGCCTTGGGGATACCTGGTCTCGGCGCCACCTCTGCCACTGTGGTGCACCCAATTCCTACCACGGCTACTCGTTACGCCTGGTCAGAAAGTTCCATGCTAGGTGACCCCATCCGTCACAGGAATTGTTCCATCTCTCTCCTACCTGCCCCCAGCCTCCACAGCACCACTATGGTGTATGACCCTGCCCCAGTGTCTGATCATAGAAGGGCCTCCTCGACTATGGCTCAGCTCTCTGCCACCTGCCTATCACAAAAGACTCTCCTCTAATGCGGCCAATACTAGGCCAGGTCAGCTGGCGTCCGTCGGCCAATAATCTCTCCATCATAAGCACCATCTCTAGCACCCCTTCATAAGTAGGGATGCACAGGGGTTCTACACTACCATGGATCTCCCTGCTAAAATTCGGCTCAAACTTCCACGCTCGGATGTAACTTTCGCGGATCATATCCTTCGAGTGGCGTGTCAGATCGGTAAATCAGGCAGAGTACTGCGCCACGATCATCCCCCCTACTTCAGATTCATAAGCTAATGAATTTCAACGGAGCATAAACATGAGGGGGAGTACTCCTCCCAGAAGAGCTTCTAGAAGATATCCCACATGAGATACGACTCGTCGTGAGTCTGTGTAACCAACCCCCAGAAACGCCAGCCTATCCCATGGAAAAGGCTAGAATCTAGGGCTACCTTCTGGTCTGCTGGTGTCTGTACCAGCCTGAAAAGTTGGTACATGGACTCTAACCAGTTCTCCATTGCCTCGAGATCCAATTCCCCGTGGAACATTTGTGGTCGCTGATGATGGATGTCTCAGAGCACACTCATATTGTGATCAACCTCAGCCTTTGCTTTCGGTACTACCTGTCGCTCCTTAGGTGGAGGGGCTACTGCTGATGCACTGGGCAGAAGGGGATCACATGAGGGTCCTTGAACTAACGCCTCATCGCCCACCAGGTCATCGTCATGAAATAGAGAGGGTAACCTAGTCTGCTGCTATCGTGGGGGCATCCTGAAAATTATCAAGGATTACCACGATCAGATGAGCATATATATATATCAGTAATAACAAGGGGGGTCTTACTAAAAAATGACAGTCAATTAATCAATCCTACTGGATGCATGTTCCAAAGTTCCCGGCAACAAGTGTCTCAGCATGTCGAGTTGATAAGCGGGTTATCGGGGTCCTAGTGAATGGATTCGTCAGCCGCACGTACCATCACTGGACTCCCTAGAATGAGAGCTTCTCTCAAGACACATCAACACTATTGCCCTAAATCTAAACCAATTCCTTTTTAGGGACGTCCAAACAACACCCCATGGAAAGAACCACCTATGATACCACTTTTTCAAGACCTGACCCTATCGGAATCGAGTCATAACTACCCCAATCCCGTGTCTATAGGCCAGGGGATGGATCTAAGTGCCGAAGGCGTAACAATCTCGGGGAGGCCTTTTCCTTAATATGTATACACACACACATCCCACTCATTGTAGATGTGCAGAGTAAAAAAATTTATCCAAAGAAAAAACAACTATAACCCAACCGCAGCCATGGATCAACCGCTAAATATGAAAAAGTAAAGTGTTGAAAATTACAGACAAGATGCTAAATAAAAAGGGTTGAAAACACCCGCACAACTAGAAATATTCCACAAAAGGGAAACAGGTAAAAAAAGTAAATGGCTAGTGAGTCTCAAACCTGAAAGACCTACTATGACCTCCAAACGCGGCCTGAGATCTTTGTCCTCTATGCTCCTCCATAGTCTCGATCAAACTGTCTGTCATCTGCAATGGCACACCACGTGCGGGCAATGCCTAAGTAGGGGTGAGTATAAGGATACTCAGTAGGATGCCCCTGAATGCTCGAGGAAGCAACAAAGGAGGTACTAAACGGTAAACGTTTTTCAGAACAAATCAAGAGAACAAATAGAGAGAGTGCAGCTCAACCCAACAAAAAAGTAGACTCATCCCAACCAAGAAAATATAGACACATAAATCATGTGGCATACCCCGCATGTCTTCGCCCCTCATTGAATGAGAGTAACCAGACCCAAGGAGTGGGAACAAAAGTAGGGGTGATATATATATATATATGCTCAACAAGAAACCCGAACGAGTGCGTAAGGGATTCTCTATCTCCAAGATCAGCCCAGGATAAGTCGCCAATAGTTCTAAGGGTAGCCATCACATATGTCCAACAGTCCCGCACATAAAAGTTTCCACATCGCTAAACTGTACCACCAAAAGTCATGCTCTGGTAATCACATAGTAAAGCCACTGACTAGACTCATCGAAAGAAGATTAGTCTGAAAGAAGTCATCAAGAAACCAACTGCCTAGCCCAACTGGAGGTTAAAACCCAAAAAGGTCATCAAGTGACCCACTGCCTAGCCCAACTCGATGGTAAACCCCAAATAGGTCATCGGGTGACCCACTACCCAGCCCTGTTGGAGGGTAAACCCTAAAAGGACGTTAGGATACCCACTTCCCAATCATGCTAGAGGGTAAACCACTAAAAAGTCATCTGGTAACCCACTGCCCAACCCCAGTGGAGGGTAAACCCTAAGTTCAATGGGTAACCCACTGCCCAGACCCGCTAGAGGGTAAACCCGTAACTGGTCCGATAACTCCGCTCCGCCCGCGCCATCACATGGCATCGCTAACATCGTGATCATGTGTTGGGTCAGAGTGCATAAAAGTAACCTCCAACCAACATCCATTCATTTTTTCACATTTAATAAAGTCTCAAAAGAGGATCATCATGACCAAACAGATTACACCATTGTAATCCTTACAGGAAAATACACAAGATAGACTACTTACTCGCTGGAAACAGACTTCCAACGAAAGCGTTATTCAACACTGCTTTATGCTCATACGGCGTCTCATGGGGCCCACACCTCGGTCTATAAAGAGGTTGGGAAAACTGTTCCATCGCGATGCTCTCAGAAAAACACACCAAAACGAATACTCATTCGCCTCGAATGGACGTATGATGAAAAAGTCTCAAAACGCTGCTCACAGCTTAAAAGACGACCCATGTGGCCCATGCCTCAACTCTAAATTCGAAGCCTAAAACCACCCTAGACAACTTTTATCAATGCCAGGGTCACAACACCGCTGACAATGCCATAAAAGGACTTCATATGTTTTCACTCCATCTGAAGGAAGAATCCTGGCGAGGTACTTAACAAGGGTGTCACTCCATTGAGCCCCCATATTGGGAATTGAAAATTCTCGAGACCATCTCAAAAACTTCATCTCGGGCTGAGGATTTCCCTGCCGTAGATGGCACACAATACCAAAACGTGTAGTAAAAGATACAGGTGTCCGAAGATAGGGGGCTAACTCCCTTAGGGCTGGACTAGCCGACCCGATCCACAGCGCCGGCCAACAAGCCTGTCGCGCGGCCAGGCCGCGGACCCGCGATCCACATTGTCGACCGGCCCTCGTAGCCGGTCTCTGGTCCGCGCAAAGACCCGCCGAGGGTGGGTCTCATTTCCCTCACAGGGTCACGTTCCATGACCCCCGGCCCACCGGTCGATGACATTCACGCCGCCGCCTGAAGCCCACAACGCTGCGTGAAGCCGCCGCCAGCTGGAGCCCACCGCCGTGCTGAGGAGCCCGCCACCACGCTGAGGTGCCCATCGCAGTGCCACCATCCCATAAACTGTTGTCACCGCTGGAAGCCCGCCGGACCACCACCGTGACCACCGGACCACCCCTAGAACTGCTGGAAAAAGGATAAAATTGATGTAAAACTTCATGGGGTCACCCCGGACACCCCAGGAGTCGAAAATTTAATCTGAAAAGATTGTTTTGACGATAAAATCGATACCTAAGAAACTATAGGATTTTCATGATGATCATAAATCATTTATATTCAAATAATTTCATTTCAAGGGGTTTCGACAATTAATATTGAAAATGCATGAGCCTACCTCGATGGGCGTAGCCTGACGCCTTACCAAAAATCTACTGGAGCCGCCAACCGCCTAGGAGAGGGAGAGGGATGCTTGAAAAGGTGTTCCCTTATTGGGAAGAACTTTCACCAAGGGTAAAATCCACATTATTAGAGCAACGACGGTCTTGTAATTTTAATCTAAGACTCTATTCAGAAGTTACAAAGTACACGCCTGGGGCGGCCAAATTACTAAAACGCCCATGGTGGTGATTTCAATAGAAGGTCCACACCCGTGAATGTTACAACCCTCGTTTGGTAAACTGCATATTCCGGACTCAAAGATGCCCTCACTTTTCCCATCCGAGTAATCGTTTAGGAGTTATTTGGTTTATTTGTCATGTCTCATGTGAATGCACATAAAATTTAATTCTGGCCACACTGTGGCTCAGAATCACACTTCGTCTGAACGCCCTACCCTGGAACAACATTAAGAAAATTTAAAATTCATACAGGCTCAAAACCCAAGTTCTTACATATAACCCAATATAAAAAAGTTGATAGTAAAAGATACATGTCCAGGTTATATTTTACATAACATTAAATTATAAGTAATTAAATGTCATTTTCACACATAAGTGGCTCCATGGGGTGCTAAAATCGACCCAATGATTCCAATGGTCTGATATATATCACCTAATTGGGTTATTGAATGTTTTAAGGTAATTTAATATTATTATAACATTAATTTTTACACTTATTTATCGGATTTACCCATTAACCATGATAAATAAAATATTTACTAAAATTACTATTCATAACGTCTAAAAATAAAAGTAACCTATTTAAAAAATATGGAACTCATGGATTAAAATATGGAATGAATTTTTCAAAATATGAAACATAGAAGATACAGAAATTAATTTAAAATTATTTCTCATTTTCAAAAATAAAAATCTTGTTTTTATGGAATAAAAACTACCAAAAGATTGACATGCATTAATATCCAATTTAATAGTGAAATTAAGCACAATGACCAATATTGGATTAAATAATAAAAACTATTATCCAATTACACTTTAAAACCAATAAAATGTAATATCTAACTATATAAATAAATTAGACTAAAAGGTTGTGTTGAATTAAAATGCAGTATTTTTCCATATTAATTAAAAATGAACTCTAGCAGAAAAATGTCAAAAACTCATCCAAATTAAAAATTTATGTTCTTATTCTAGATAAGAACTTTATTTTCTTTAAAAAAAATTATAATTGTTTCAACAACTAGATTTAAAAATGTTTCTCCATCAAAAGGCTGTAAAACTACTTTTTTCAAAAAATACATCATCTGAAAAAAAGAATTTATTCTTATATCATATCTAGAAAAAATATAATATGAATTTAAAACATTACATTTAATATATATCATATAATCTTCATTAAATAAATATACATAATGTGTTATATTAAGAAAAAATTATTCTCTTTTAAATAGGTTTTCATAAAAACACCTCTATTATATTCAATTGGGTTTTATTTCCATTTCTAGTAAATTTGGCAATCAATGAATCATAATTTAAACATGTGTAAACAATATTTAAATATATAGATCATACTATTTATTCACTCTATTCCAATGGCTAAAATTTAACTACAATTTAAAATAATACTTATATTACTATATTATTTTTCAGTGTAACTCGATGTTGTGTGCAATGTAAGATTGCATAGAATCCCATTGATAATGTCTGAAACCCCTGTCAAAAAGGTAAAAAAATGTTTCTTTTAAATTAATAAAATTTGTGTAAACTTATGTAGTTGGTCCACATATATTTTTTGACCTTATAGAGTATTATGTATTAATGGGAATCACTATGTTTATGATCATATATAGGATTAATATAGTTTTAATTGGGTATTCTTTCATTCTCACAGAAGTGAATATTTTTCAAAAAATACTACGTATTCTAAATATGTATAATATCTTATTGGAATTAGTATTAATACCCTAATAAGTGACCATTTTTGAGTTTGAAAATCATGATATTGGATTTTTTCTTACAAAATGGGTATAGTCATATATTTTCTACTCTTAGGACAACTCATCATGTTGTAGTTGTAAGGAGGATAAATAGAAAATTACAAGAGATGACCCAAACCATGCCGAATGAGTATGATATATATATCTATTTTCTTAGTATATCTTTTCAATATAACCTTGCATATTATCAATAGAATCTTGATCAAACCTAACCATAAGAAGACCCCATATGAGCTTTGGAATAATAGGAATCCCATGATTAATTACAATAGAGTTTTTGGTTTCAAAGTATTCACCATTAATAATAAGGATAATTTGGAAAATTAATTCTCTCAAATGTGAAGAGGAAATTTATTTTAGTAATTCAATCATTATAAAATCCTATAGATTTTTTAAAAAGAAGAATAAAATAGTGGAAGTATAAGTCTCTGTAAAATTATATGAAACTAATAAACATGAGCCTGAGACCTCTCTAGAAATCCTTGAGGATGATTTTTCATCTATTAATATAAATTCTAATCCCTTATACACTACTGTTAAACAGATAAATACTAAATTGAGTTCTAATGAATTTCTAGAACATCATGAATTTGAAACTATAGAACATAATGTGATCGGTCTCTTTTTTATCAAGTAATTAGAACCACTAAGTACCATCCTCTGGATTATATTGTAGAATTATTAAATATAGGGACAGAAAATAGATCTTCTAAATGGAATCATGTTGAAAATCAAGATTTATTTCTTTCATATAGAATCTGAGAACATAAATGAAGAAATTAATGAATAATTATGAGTAATAGCCATTGAATAAGAATTTATTTAATATGAATGAAACAATGTGTGTGATTTTGTAGATATACCTAAGGATACCTAGACTATTAGCATTAAATTGATTTTTAGAAGATATTTTGATTATTCAAGAACAATAGTTAAAAATAAGACTAGACTTATTGCACAAAGTTGCAGTAAAAAAGAAAGAATATACTCTGGGTAATCCATTTCAACTATTTATATAATAGTGTGCATAAGAATCCTGGTAGCCTATGCATCAGAGCTAGATTTCAAAAATCATCATCTGGTTGTTAATAATGA
The DNA here is from genome assembly GCA_963277665.1 of Viscum album. Lineage (NCBI taxonomy): Eukaryota > Viridiplantae > Streptophyta > Magnoliopsida > Santalales > Viscaceae > Viscum > Viscum album. The sequence goes on from OY728138.1 coordinate 160,311,266, forward strand.
ATCTATGAATGGATTTATAGTTTAGGTTGGTTTTTTAACAACCCCTATGGTTTTAAAAATTCCTATTTTCAGAGTCATGTTTTCTAAATATTAAAAATCATTATATGGTTTAAAACTAGCTCATTGAGATTGGTATTATAGAATGAGAAATTTTTTTACATCAATAGGATTTTCAAAAGTAATGTTTGACCCTACTATATTGAAAAAAAATAAATTTCTAAGATGTATTTTTAGTGAAAAAATAGGTTGATGATTTTACTTTTAGATCTACAAAAAATATATTTTTAAATAATTTTTAAAAATGATGATAAATGAATTTGAGATTAGTTTAATGGGTGAACTAAATATGTTTCTTTGATTTTTTATTTTTCAAAATAGATAATGAACTATATTAACCCCAATTAAATGTAAAATATACATTCTAAAATGACTTATTTTGGATAACACTAAATGTAGTTATAATCGTATGAGTACCTCCTCTAAATTAGATCGTGATAATGATGGGAAACCAGTGGATTGAACTAGTTATAGAGGAATTATTGGATGTATTTTCATCTTGACTTCTAGACAACTAAATATAATGTTTAACATGTGTATGTGTGCCTGTTTTTTGTAAAATAAAAAAGGTTATGATATGATTTATGTTAAATTAATTTTAAGATACCTCAAATATACGACCAATTTTGGATTGTTTTAACCTAGTGGACAATCAATTGATCTTGTGAGTTATTCTGGTATAGATTTTAGAGGCTGTGTGTTAGATAGAAATAGAACATCTAAAACATCTCACATTTTAGGATAATATCTATTTTAATGGTGTAGTAAGATGAAATTCTCTTTTGAATTATCAACTTCTGAAGCTGAATACATAGATTTTGGTAGTTTCTATGAAATAAAATTTTGGATGATACACACTCTACTCGACTATGGATATCAATTCCAAGAAGTCCCCATATATTTTAACAACCTACATTTTATTAACATTTTTCGGAATAAAATTTCACATTATAAAACAATGAACATTGATAAAAGACATCAATTTTTTGAGAAAATTGTATCAAAAAGATGATACCAATATTCAGATTATTGGTATAAAACATCATATAACTGATATATTTAAAAATTGTTTGAATTATAAGAGAATTATCTAAATCAAAAATTTATTATGAATGATTAAATTTTGTTTTGTTTAATTTTTTCTGACATGTCATTGGGAGACACATAGTTGTGTGCCACACAATGTGTAGACAGACCACTGTAGTTTCCTCACGATTGTGTTCATCTCATCATTTTGTTTATCTAACTTTTTTAGTTATATCAATATTTCAGCTGTCTCACCATTGGGTTGTCTCACTATTATGATCGACATGCCATTCTTATTTATATATTGTTGGTTGTCTAATGCCTTTTCTAATTTATGATTCTACATTTTATGGATCATCGATATCATATTTTTATGGGTGTTTTTCATAACCAGATACATATGTTTTCATGGATTAAAATTTCTTTTTTATTATGATTTCAATTTATCTTTTTGGAAAACCAAAATCACAAAAGACACAATAAATGTTCTATGTATCTTTAAAACACACATTGATCCTTGATTGATACTCTCATATGTTCCTTTCATGAGTATATTATAACCCTTTCTATTCCATCCATAAAACATTCCACTTTCTCTTAGACTTTGACTGATCAAACCATACCAATCAGCATGGAAATGATAAAGTTCCCTTCTATTTTATCTCCATGGGAGTCACAATTAGCTCAGATGAAGAAAAAATAACAAGAAGGTTCCTAATTTGGTTTCTCCTAATTACCACGATCATCAAGAAAATCATTGTAGATAAAATAAAAGTTGAATAAAAATTGAAACATAACATGAATTTGTGGCTAAATCATTTAATTTAGACATTCATGAACATATCCACATGTTTTAACCCCGATGAGTCATAAAAAATACCAAGGTTATTCGCCAAGGTATCCTAAAACAGGTCATATCTAGAGATTAATTCTTTACCCAATGCATTGGAGCGCTATAAGGACACACCCAGAATATGTCATTACATTCATTTGATCCACATATATCATAATAAAAAATTTCATAAATAACCCAAAAAGAATCAAAGAAATGGGTTTCATGTCAAAATCGTGACATTTGAAAAGACATTAAAAATAATATCATTATGTCATTTATAACCCATGGAAAGGGAGTGAGGGTTATATGTATTTCAATTATAGAATAAAATATAATATCTTTATATAATTATAAACACCCATTTAAATGAAATAGGTCTGGGTATTCACATAAATTAAATAAGAGAGGTTCTTGAGAGAAAGAGATAGAAATTTTGAGATGAAATTTCGGCAGCATAACAGCTATATAAAATGGTTTTAGAAAACATTGAAAAGAGAGGGTAAACATGTCAGCCACTCATAAATAATTCATAATATATTATGGGTACATAATAAGATCATGGTATGGGTATTTTAATTACATACCACATGAAAATGAAACCTGAAAGAAAAGAGAAGATGCAATTTCTTTTATGAGAAATTCGGCATCCTAACGATGTCACTTAAAAATTCAGAAAAAATATTGATGAGTGCAGAAAGGGTCTCTAAAAAATTATACATGAAATGGAAAGAAATTATAACATATAAGAACATACCCTCATCATATCGTTATTGAAATTATAAGACACAACATAAATGAAGTCATGACATCAAAGAGGAGGGTGAAAGGATCCCTTACCTTGGAGAGTAACTTTGAATGATTGATGGTTGGGACCATGGGAGGATTGAGCGCACCTTGGGAGGACTCCTTTGGAGGTGAGGAGACCATAAAAACATTGAAGATGATTTTTGAATGAAATGGATGAGGGAATGGCTTGATATTTATAAAGGAAGTGAGGGAACAATCCATTAACTTGCAAGGGACACCTCATTAGTGGTATTGGAAAAACCATGCGCTGGCCCATTGTATTTTACCATGGTATTGGCCACTTGGGACACCTAATAAAATATATCACTATTAAAAATACAACTAGAATAATTAAATAATTATTACATTATTAATGATGTCATTAATCAACCGAAACTCAAAACTGTATTTTCATTATTTACTTAAAATTCAACTTTTTTCAAAAAAATCCCCAAAAATAACCTTAACCTAATATCATTGCTCAGAATTAAAAATTTAACTCCATTTTATAAAAATTATTTTCTAAATATTTTTAACTGATTTTTTAAATAAAATATACTATTCACGTGAAAAAACTAATACTTAACTAACAATTTCTAAAATTGTTATTTACCTATTTTTTTGGAATCACATTATATAATCAAGGTTCCAAAATTATATTCATACTTCTTGAAGTGAGGTTACTTAGTCCATTTTGTCACATTATTATTCATAAGCATAAAATCACTATTCATAATTTACTATTCCCAAAACATTATGTTGATCTTATTAGACAATAAATTTCTTACTGAACACAACATTAGAAGTCCATTTTTTGAAAATCATTAGCCATTATTAATTATTTAATGTTTACATATATATTTTAAAATATCCTTTATTTCAAAAAAAACATCAATAATATACATCCTATATTTATCCAGACATTTGAAAATTTTCAAACATCACCATAAATCGAAATCAACATTTTTATTTATATCAAAGGATTACATAAGGAATATACGGTCTCATTACATAACCCCTTATAACACCAACATAAGACCTAAGTGTAATATGTGCTAATGTGAAAGAATCTTGGGGCGGCTCAGCCAACATTACCCGAGTGGGGATTTCTATCAGCTTGAAATTCTCCCGAAGGAGATTCTATTCCAGCTTCACACGATGAAGTTCGGCTTGGGTTTGATCTAGAGAAAAGCCCAGTGTTGCTACCTCCTTCCCACATTCTTCCTGATGGGATTCGAATGGCTTGAGACTACTAGATGATGCCATTGAAGCTTCATTAGGTATTAATTAACCAAGATGACATGTATTTATAAAAAAAATTGTATCGTTAGGAGTTTAGCATCCAACGGTCATATTGACCAACAATCACATAACAGTTGAAACCCAACAGTCTCATTTAATTATACTCAATTCATCAATTAAATAATATAGTTTGGTTGAGTATTAAATTAAATAACTCACAAAATATAGGAATCAAATATTATTAAAAATATCAGGTCATTACATTCTCCCCCCCACCCATAAGAAATTTCTTCCCTTAAATTTTAATTAGTACCCTATGAAGAAAAAATTTGTTGTTACATCTAACTCAAAGACTCCTCTGCTTCCCTCGTGGATTCATCATAATTTTGGTTCTTCCACAACACCTTAACAAGGTGGGTAGTCTTGTTGCATAGAACCTTGTCTCTATGATCCAAGATCTATACCGGCTACTCCTCTTAAGAGAGTTCATGTTCCAGTTCTACCACCTCTAGGTTTAGTCCATGTGAAGGGTCAGGTATATACTTCCTCAATATGGATACATGGAAGATATATGGAACTTGTGTTAGATTTGGAGGAAGTGCAAGTTGATGGGCCACTGCTCCAACGCGATCAAGGATTTCATAGTGGCCAATGTACCTAGGGCTGAGCTTCCATTTCTTCCCAAACATCATGAATCTATTCCAAGGTGAAATTTGAAGAATGACCTTGTCACTAACATCAAACTCCAGGTACCTTCGACGATTGTCGGCATAGCTATTTTGTTGACTTTTAGAAGCCTTAATGTGTTGTTAGAAGGCATGGACTTTTTCTGTCATGTCTTGTACAAGATCAGGCCCACAAATATTTCTCTCACCAGCTTCATCCCAACAATTATGAGTTCTACATATCTTACCATATATATCTTCATAGGGCACCATTTGAATGCTCAAGTGGAAGGTATTTTTGTAAGAGAACTCATCTTATGGGAGATGTTGATCACATCCACCCTTAAATTTCATTCAACACGTTCTCCGCATGTCCTTGACTATTTGAATGGTTGTTTCCGATTTTCCATTATTCTGGTGGTGATAGGCTATACTAAAATTCAATTCAATTCTCAGAGCATGTTGAAGAATTCTCCAGAATTTTGATGTGAACATTGGATCATGATCAGTTATGATAGAAATTGGAACTCCATTCAGCCTTACCACTTACATCACATAAATCATGGCAAGTTGATCTAGAGAGAAATATTCCCAAATGGAGGTAAAATGCGCAGTCTTGGTGAGACTTTCCACAATAAACCATATCGCATTGTTTCCATTGAATGTTCTTGGAAGAACAGTGATGAATTCCATAGTGATATTGTCCCACTTCTATGATGGTATGGGTAGTGTTTTCCATACCCCTTTAGGATGTTGATGATTTTCCTTCACTTGCTGACATACTAGGCACCTTAATGTGTAGTCAGTAATCTCCCATATCATATTATCCCACCAATAAGGATCACGAAGGACCCTATATATTTTTGTGCTTCCAGGATGTATAGAAAAAGTAGATCTATTATCTTTATCCATCATCTCCTTATTTATTTATGAAATAGATAGAACTCATAGTCTTGTACGAAAGTTCAGTATACCTTCATTGTCAATATTGAACCCATTAAACATCCCATTCTTTATAGCCTCAAAATTATTTTGTAACAAATGATATTCTTTCTGATATTTCTTATTCTTCTCTAGTAATGACAGTTGAGAAATCATTAGGGTTAGGGTTGATGATGTCCCTTCCCTTATAATTCACAAGTCCATCAATACAAAGTCATTTATAAAATAATCTATTTGAATTCTCATTCTGGAAATGATAACTGGGTCTTTTCGTCTTAATGCATCAGCGACTTTGTTTGATCTTCCAGGATAATAATGAATTCAACAAAAATAGTCTTTGAAAAGTTCCAACAATCTTCTTTCACTCATGTTTAATTACTTTTCTGTGAAAACATACATCAATCATTGTTGGTCTGTGTATATATCACATTTCTTCCCATAAAGATAGTGCCTCCATATCTTCATATAAAAAATTACAGCAACTCTCTCTAGATCATGCATAGGATAATTCTTCTCATGATTCTTCATATGTGGATATGCATAAGAAATGACCTTGTCATTGTGGATGAGGACACACCCAAGCCCTTTTAGAGATGTTTCATGAAAAATAACAAATCCTTATCCACTTTAGGGAAGATTTAACACAGCTATAGTAACCAATCCCCTCTTCAGCTCTTGGAAACATTCCTCACACTCCGTTGTCCAGATGAAGTCGACATTTTGGAGTTAACAATGTTAATGGATTTGAAAGTCGGGAAATGTATCTCACAAACCTCTTATAATATCCTGTTAATCTAAGAAAACTATGAATCCCAGTTATTGTTGTATGTTGAGGCCACTCTTTACAGGGTCAACCGTGATTCCGTCATTGGTTACAATGTTCCCCATGAAAGAAAATTGTTGTACAAAAATTCAAATTTAATGAACATTCCAAAAAGCCTCTACTTCCATAGAGTTTTCAAAATAACCCTTAAATAATTTTCATGGTCCTCACGACTTTTGGAATATATCAATATATCATCAATAAAAACTACCAAAAAGTTATCAAGGTAGTCCTTAAAGACACTATTCATCAAATACATAAAAATAGTAGGTGCATTAGTCTGTCCGAATGGTATAACAACAAACTCATAATGCCTATATCTTGATTAGAAAGTATTTTTTGGAGTACCTTCTTTGTTTACCTTCAATTGATGATAATCAAATCGAAGTTAAATTTTAGAGAAGAATTGAGCCCCACAAAGTAGGTCAAATAAGTCCTCAATTCTTGGAAGAGGGTGTTTGTTCTTCACTGTGATCCCATTTAGTTATCTATAATCAATGCATAGCCACATCGATCCTTCCATCTTTTTCACAAAGGGAACTAGTTCTCCCCAAGGAGACACACTTGGTCAAATAAACCTTTTCTCCAAAATATATTGGACTTGTTTCTTTAATTCCACTAGCTCCACATTTATTATCCTATACATGTTCTTTGATATCGGATGAGATCTTGGTACGACTTCAATGGAGAACTCTATATCTCTTTCAACGGGAGGTCCATGAAACTCCTTAAGAAATACGTCAACGTATTCCTGGATGATGGGGACATTTTCTATACTTAAACTATCATCTCCTTCTTCTTCTTCACTGATCAACTCCATAAATAATGTTATAGGTGGTTCTTCTAGAAAAATATCAGGTTGAGATATCTCTCCTTGGAATATTATTGTAGGTTTTTCATTCAAGACTACTGATATTTCCTTGCTTCCTCATTTGATCATAGCATTATGCTTTGAGTGCCGGTCCATCCCTAGTATAACATCGAATTCCAACATTGGAATGACTACTAGATTTTCAATAATATTGTGCTCCCCAAAGTAAATACTAGTTTTTATAAACACTGACGATTCTTTGAAAATCCCACCAATAGTCTTGACTGATAACTCTACTTTTAGTAAATCGAGTGTTGATTCTAATTTCCTTGCAAACAAGGATAAAATAAAGGAATTTGTATAACCATAACCAAACTAAGTAATTTCTAGCTTTCATAGATCAATAATAGTACATTCCACCACATCATTTGGTTATTCAACTTCAGCAGTCATGATAGAAAAATCAGGACCTTGATCACTTGGCCGTTGTTGAGGATGATGGTGGTTCCCCTCCAGTACCCTAAGATTTTGAAAATGATTGGAAAAGTTCCCATGTTGTCCAGACATAAATCACTGGACATCAGGTTGGGCATGCACCATCATCCCCTAGTCGTTTGTGTTTGGAAGTGGAGGTCTCACCTCACTACGATAATTCCTCGCAATATGGCCATCTCTTCCACACATGTGGCATTTCCCTCTACCGACCAGGTAATTCATTGAATTAATCTTCCCACATTTATTAAATGTGTGAATTTTCAATTTCTTTACTCCTCTTCCCTAATCAAAAGTCCTCCAAAATATGGGCTCCATCGATCAATTCTTATCATTGGATTTATGAGACCACTGTGTCTCACCAATCTCTAGCTCAACTTTCATCACACACCGCATGATCTTTTCATAGCTGTCATAGTCATGGTATGATAGATTCTTCTGTAGATGATGTCTTAGTCCACTGAAGAATCTATCACCCTTACCATTTTTATCCATGAAAAATCTAGAGGTATATCGTGGAAGTTGGGTGAAGTTCATCTCATAGCTTCTAACAGGTTCGTTCTTCTTCTTCTTCAGCTCGAGAAACCCCTTCTCCATTCATTTACTAATGGAATAAGGGAAATAATTACTGAAAAATATGCTTCTAAACTCTTCCCACTCCATATCTTCAACCTAAATTAATGGCCTCATGTTTTTGATCAGTTCCCACCTTTGATCAGCTTCTTCTTCTAAGCGATAGACAGGCAGGGCGACCTTCTCTTACTCTAAACAGCGGAGCACAAAAAATATCTTCTCGATGGAGCTGATCCACTACTTAGTAATAAATGGTTCGGTAGATCCACTGATGGTTGGTGGTCGTTGACGCATAAAGGACACAATAGAATGTTGCTCCCTTCACATTGAGATCAGTTTCTCAGCTTGAATCAACTTATTTCCAATAACTTGAGTCATCCAGTTCATCATTTTCATGAATTTTTCCATTTCCTCTTCCATCGTAGGGTCGTCAACACATGGTCCATTGCGGTCACCATTTGCATGGTTCCTCCTATTGCACGCCATTTTCTAAAACAATAAAATCATAGTGAAATATTATTTCATTTACGAATTTTATAACTATAAATGATTTAATGTTTTAAAATATCCTGCTTAAACAATTACATTTCTCTATAATTCTGTCATACTGATTCATAAAAATTTTGTGATTAATCAAACATATCCCTCGGAAGTGTTGTAACAAAGAGTGCAGCAAAGCCCGTTGTTGTGCACTAGTTCATGTTCGAGTCTAGGTCAAAATGGTGTTTTTGGGTTTTACCCTATGTACATCTAAGCCAGAACTGCTTCTACCTGCTCGTATCCAGACAGACATGTATTTTTTCGATTAAACACATACTCAATGCTCACAAAAATTCCAAGAAGTTTTCCTATATATAAAATTCTCTATAGGATTCATCATAAAGTTTTCATATCCTAATTTCATTAAATAACTAAACTATCCTTTGATGCAAACTATGTAATCCCTCCTTTTTATTACATAAATTTTCATTACATTTAACAAACATAGGATCTTTAAAGTCTCGTGTCTTGGAAGTCAGGAACATAATACATGAAAAAAACATAATTTTTTTTTCAAACCATTCGTAAGGATTCATCATAGGTTCATCCTATCTAAAATTGTTTCATCTCCAATCTAGGATAAAAAAATCAAAGGAAAGGGTGAGCAGAATTCCATGTAAGGGTAAACAATGGAATCAGTTTACTTTTGATATCAATAAAAACTTGAATAAAAACATGACCAAATGAGAAATGGAAGTATTTTAATATCATAATTAAAATAAATTGAAACATAACTTGAATATGTGGCTAAAAAATTTCATTTAGACATTCATGAACATATCACCAAGGTTTACCCCTAAGGTGTTATAAAATATACCAAGGTTATTCACCAAGGAATCGTGAAACATGTCATCTCTAGTGAATAATTCATTACCCAATGCATTGGAGTGCTATCAGGGCACACCCTAAATATATATTTAATTTAATATTATCCACAAATATCAGAATCAAATATTTCATAAATAACCCAAATAGAGTCCATGAAATGGGTTTCATGTCAACATCGTGACGTTTAAAAAGAGCTTAAAAATAAGATCATTATGTCATTTATAAACCATGGAAAGGGAGTGAGGGTTATATGTATGTAAATTCCAGAATCAAATATATCATCTGTAAATATTTATGAATGCCCATTGAAACGAAATACATATGGGTATTCACATAAATAAAATAAGATAATTCCTTGAGAGAATGAGATAGAAATTTCGAGACGAAATTTCTACAGCATAACATCTATATAACATGGTTTCAGAAAACATTGAAAAGATAGAGGACAAGGGTTAACCACTCATAAATAATTCAAAATAAAATATGGTTATTGAAGAAGATCATGGTATGATTATTTGAATGAAATTTCACATGAAAATAAAACATGAAAGATAAGAGAAGATGCGATTTCTTTTAAAATAAATTTGGCAGCCTAATAGTGTCACTTAAAAATTCAAAAAACAAATTGATGAGGGAGGAAAGGGTATCTCAGAAATTAGAAATGAAATGGACATAAATGAGACCATATTTGAACATAATCTCAACATAAAGAGATGGAAATTAAATGACACAACATACAAGAAGTCATGACTTAAAAGAGGAGGGTGAAAAGATCCCTTAACTTGAAAAGTAACATCGAATGCTTGAAGGTATGGAACTTGGGAGACTTGGGGGAACCTTTGGAGGACTCCATGGGAGGTAGAAAGACCAGAAATTCGTTGAGGGGGATTTTTCAATGAAATGGATGAGGGAATGACGTGGTATTTATAGGGGATGTGAGGGAACAAACCATTAATTGCTAAGGGACACCTCATCGATGGTATTGGAAAAAACATGGTCTTGACCATGGTATTTGCCCATGATATTGGAAAATTGGGACACCTTAAAAAATATCTCACTATTCAAAAGTCTACCAGAATGATTACATAATTATTACATAATTAAAGATGTCATTAAACAACCGAAACTAAAAACTGTATTTTCGCTATTCACTGAAAATTCAACTTCTTTAGAAAAATCCCCAAAAATTACCTTAACCTAATATAGATTCTATGAATTCAAAAATTAACTCCATTTTATAAAAATATTTTTATAAATATTTTTAATTTATTTTTTAAATAAAAAACACTATTCTCTTGAAAACACTAATACTTAACTAATAATTTCTGAAATCGTAATTGACCAGTTTTATTGAATCGCATTACTTAATCAAGGTTGCTAAATTATATTTATACATTATTAAGTGAGGTTACTTATTCCATTTGTCCACATTACTATTCATATGCATAAAATCACTATTCATAATTTACTATTCACCAAAAATTAAGTTGATCTTATTAGACTCTAAATTTCATACTGAACACAACTGTACAATTCAATTTTTTGAAATCATTACACATTTTTAATTATTTTAAGTTTACCTAAATACATAAATATATCCTTTTTTTCAAAAAAAAAAACTAATATACATCCTATATTTATCTGGTCATTTGAAAATTCACAAACTTTACCATAAGAAGAAATAACAATTTTTATTTATATCAACGGATTACATAAGGCAGCTAGGGTCTCGTTGCATAGCCCCTTATAACAGTAACCTAGTACCTAAGTGTAAGGTGTGCTAAGGGGATAGAATCTTGGGGCGGCTTGGCAAAAATTTCCCAAGTGGTGGTTTCTATCAGTTTGAACCTCTATCGAAGGAAATTCTACTCTCACTTCATATGATGACGTTTGTCTTGGGTTTGGTCCAGAGAAAAGCCATGTGGTGCTACCTCCTTCCCATGTTCTGTCAGATGGTCTTTGAACGGCCTGAGCTTACTAGATGAGGCCATCAAGACTATTTTCTATAGTGATTAACCAAGATCACATGTATATATAAACAAAAAAATGTAATGTTAATAGTTTAGCTTCCAAGGATCATATTGACCAACAACATATAACACTCAAAACCCAATGGACTCATTTAATTATACTCACTTCATTAATTAAATAATATAGTTTTGTTGAGTTTAAAATAAAATAAAACACAAATATTAGGAAACAAATATTAATAAAAAGATCTTGTTGTTACTGGTAACTATCTGGATGGTATTCTAAAATGTATTGAAGATACATCTTGAGATACATTCATTACAAATCCAACAGATGATGATGATCATATATAAATAGTGGTTAGTGAGAAGTTGTAGCAATGTCTAGTGTACCATCTAGTGGAGAACTTGTGAATCCTTTGGAAATTTTAAGGAAGATTGAACAAGAAACTCATCAAGTTCATATAGTGTTATGAAATTATGATAATGATATAGATACTGATAGATATACAATTATTAATGAAATAAATTACTATATCTCAAGGTTTTCAACTGAGAATTACAAGGATGTGAACATCAACTCTTTAGATGTGATTCTATGAATTACTCTTATAATGAAGGATTTCAAGGTAGAAGTTAGATATCTAGAGGAAATTACTAATGTATTGAGTCTCTTTAGAAAAGAAAACAGTGACTTCATTAGTGTAATAGAATTAGGGGATAGATCACTATATATATTATTAACTTGATTAATTATTTTCGTCATTTTCTTGTCTATGGTTTTCTTTCTCAATATGGAGTTCCTATTAATCCTTATCCATATCTTATAAAAGGTGATTCTTGATATCCATTAGAACATCTACCTTATATTCCAAGAATTCACTATGTATCATTATCATTTAGTGAGATAGCTTCAACCAATTGTCATTGTTGAAGACCATCCTCAGTCTATAGCTAGACTGTCATTCGGTGTTCCATCTCTTCTACCTTGTTCTTACTCTGCTTCCTTAGATCAATAAAAATCCAAGGATAATAGAAACAACCAATACAACCATATGAAAAATCATGAACTTTTTTTTGACTATGAATTTTTCGTTGTTGGGACTTGGTTTGTAATAAATCATTGATAATAAATTTTAATTCCTTTGAGAACTATTATTCTGTTATTCAAAATTTTTCACTTATTTTTCAATATATTTATTGTACTAATTTATTGCATTTTTTATATTCCCAAAAGGGGGTTAACACTATAGTATTTCCTTTTAAAGAACATTGTGGTATTTATATCGTGTTTTTCAGTGAAAATTCTATGGTACCTTTGACATTATTTTACCTATTTTCCTTTGATAATATCTATTTTTAATATAAAATTCTCTTTGACGCTTGTAAATAATATTTAGTTTTTTATTATTTATCTCTGATAAATTATGAACTTATTTTGAATAATAATTCATGATTTTTATTCTTCATCATACCTTTGATGTAATGTTCTCTATTTGAACCATTGATGCGAAGATTTATGATCGAGGGGGTGATAGTTGACCTCCTTATTATAATGATAAGAAAATTATGATTTGAATGATATTAATGAATTTTATCTATTTCTGTTTGTATTTAATAATTTAAGACATGTATTTTAATTAACTAAGGATGATTCACTGATGAGGTTAGGAGATCATGAACCAGACTCACTACCAAGATATCAACTGGAAAATTAACAATGTTCAAGACACAATCACATATAAGAAACTGTTGTCCCTGATTCACCACTTGCATGAACATCTCTCTAAGCCCGAGACACTATCAGATGACATACCCCCAGATGAAACACCATCAGAGGAGACACCATCATCCACACAATTAATGAATTTAAAAGTCTAAAAGTGTGTGATACCTCTAGCCTGACCTACTTCCAATGGACACACTGCCAATGAAGTTGAATTTTGGCTCGATCTAGGACACCATCAATGTCCGACCACCATGATGAGATACAATTAGCATAATACATCGTCTACAGAAGACACTGCCATACTAATCCACCATAAATATTTTCACAACTTATTTTTCATTTAAATAGTTTTCAGTGGAGAAGTTTTGGAATTTAATATAGAATTTTATTTTAATTATTGTATATTAAATTTTTGGTAGAACTCATTGATGAGAATGTCAAACATGCTTTATAGGGTAATAGGAAAATCCGATTCTTGTAGATAATCTCCCTAGTACTCCTATTTTGAATAGAAAATGAATTACTCATAGAAAATAGACAATAGAGGTTTGGAGCATATAGATTTAAAGTAACTAAAAATTCACTTTGAGTTGAAGAGATGGATTTCTATATCCTGAAAAACACTCTACTAGGCAGACAAACTGCATCATTACATAAAAATACTTCCTTACTTCATGAAAAATATCATCAACACTCTATTTTCCTATAAAATTCAATAGAGCATGAATCAATCATGACTAAAAATAAAATAAAGATTCACAAGATGCACTTCAACAGATCGAGTATCAATAAACTCTATACTCTATGATTTCCTAGTTCTATCCATTTTTTATTTACAAATTGATAAATTTTTTGTATACTATGTCTTATATTTTCACACGGTCTCTTGTGTTGTACTATAAGAAACTTGTAATCTTATTTAATTTTTACCTATACTCCCACGAATAATATTGTTAGAGGTCCTTGTGTGGCTTGTTTATTTTTACACTCATATATAATTGTGGAAGAGGTTATTTGTGGCAAGGAGAGTTTTAAACTTTTGTAAAACCCAATCCATGTTGTAAATTGGATGGTTTATTTTACATAACCGTCTTTGTGTTAGGTGACCACCATGTAGAGAAGAATAAGTCTCATATTGAGACTGATCCCCTTGTTTCAAATATCTGTTGTGTGTTTTTTCTTATCTTATTTGTCAAATTAAAACTAAAACTATTTTTCCAAAAAAATGAATACTTAGATAGTTAATATTTATTAGTTATCATATAATATTTTAGTTAAGTAAATTTTTTTAGAAGGACTAAATAACATTATATATTACATTCCAAATAAATAATCATTCTTTATGAAATATTTTTAAAGATTAAAACTTATAATTATCTATTTTATTAATTAACTACTCCATTATAAATACATTTATTGATTTCAAATAAATCATTTTTAAACATATATTATCATTAGGTACTCAATTCACCCCCACTTGTGATACCCATTCTATCCAACCATTTAAATCATTTATGCCATTAATTACCATATAGCCTCTTGAATATTATCTCAATGACCAATTTTCTTACATTTACAATATAGTACAAGATCCGTATTAAAACCAATAAATTGTTTCATATTTATCAAGGTATAAAAAAACAATTTGAGTTAATTGAATTATATTTCTATTATATTTCATTTGTATCGTTTTTTAAAAGGAGTTTCATAATTTTTTTAAATTTTTTTTATCAAATTTATATCATAATGATTTCATAAATTTTAGTGTATTTTTTTAAAAATATTTTCATACAGTTCACAATAAAATCAACCTTCCAAAAAAATTCAAAAAATCACGCTAATATAATTTCAACTTGATGATATGGAAAATGAAATACATTTTAATAAATTAAAATAAAAAAATTAAAAAATTTAACTTTTATATAAAACTATATACTGCATGAAAAAAATATTATTTGAAATAATAAAAGAAATTAAAATAAAAAATTTATTATTTTTTCATACCCTGATGAAATAATTTATGATAATAAATTTAATTTTAAATCCATATATTAATCATTAATAACCATTTATAAAATATTCAAAAAATATATAATTCTTTATATAGTTAAAAATAAAAATAATGTTAAAGAAATATATTTAACCATTATTGAAAATATATTTTATGTCATAAAGTAAACATAATAATTCTAAATATATAATGAGTATATAATTTAACTATATAGTAAAATGTTTTTAATGATATGTATCTATATGCATTGGAAATTAAATATTTCCTAAAAAATGGAATTTTAATTATGCAAGAAAAAAATAATTTAAAATTATAAATTATAAATTATATAAGTATTTACAAGGATCTCATTATGGAAACCCCCAATGACTACATTATATTAAGACCACCTAAAACTCTCATATTTTTTCATTATAAATAACAACATATCATATTCTTTAATTTAAAACTAAAAAATTCTTCCATATTTACTATTATTTTCATGTTATCTATAAGTTTCTTTGGTGGAGTCATATTCATGTAGGATTTTGATGATTAAAACTTCTTCCATGTTAGTAATTTATATATTATTTTATTACTATCCCTTATTCTTTTTCTTATTGGATTTATAAATATTTTTTCTTAAAGAAATTATTTTTTCTAATACCTTAATTCTTATTAAAAATTTTATAATTTTATAAGTTAGATTATGTAATTTATAAAAAGTTAAAACCTATGGAACATTTTTTTGTTACAGTCATCCATGTAGGGGTTGAAATACCCAACCTATATATTTTCCCCCTAGGGGGTCATATCCCTTTCCTAGGTTTGTTTTCTATCATCCTCATAGGGGCTCATATCCCTTACATGAAACACCCATATAACATCCACTTGCATGGTCACATACCATACTCACATCAATCAAAAAACATCCACCTAGAGGGCATCCACACTACCCAATACCAACATATATTTTCCACCTAGGGGTCATCCCTTACCAAGAATAGTTACCAGGATATCATTACATGAGGTCTTATTCCACCATAGTTCATTGATCCTCAAATATTATATTTCTAAATTAATGGGTAATATACATACTTTTAACTCACATATGTTTCTGAGGATGGAATTTGAATATAATAACATTCCAGTCATTTCTTTTATGGTAGACTATATCCACACGAGTACACATACAATAATCATCTCTATACTCAATAGAATATTGGGGAAACTAGTATTGATTCATAGACATATCAATTATTAGACATAAGAAATGGGGTTTCCCTCTTATTTTACACTACATGGGAAAATATAATAAAAAAATAAATATTATATCCCATCATATCAACATGATCACATCATGGATTAATCACCTTCATAGAAAATAAAATTCAAGATCACAGTATAAACATGGAATAAATCCATATCAATTCTACCATAATAAAATTACATTCCTATAAAACCATAAAATTTTAATATATTAATTCTTTTAAATGGACCGAATGTATTTGATAGCTTCCCCCACATGCAACACTGAACGAAAACAAAAATTTCATTAATTTATTGTGTGTACTACAACTTCTATGACACAATGTGTTTGATTTCCTTTTGCATATTAATGTTTTGGTATAAAATGTAAATTTAATAATTAATTATTAAATTTATATAATTTTTCTTATTTTAAATAATAAATAATATTACCCCTTCCTCCCATTCTGTGAAATTGAAATCACCATCCATGTGTACAAACAGATTATACCCTTCGGGGAATGATTTATTTCCATTTTTCTAATTTTTACCGCTATATATGGATGGTTATAATGATTGAATTAGGTAATAATTATGATTTAGGTTATATCATTAATTTTTCATGTTCGAAAATTTTGAAAAAATTACTTATATGATATAAAAATACCATTATTTCAATCGTTCAAAATGAGAAACTTATGAGAAAAATGAACTCCTCTTTCTATATAATGATTTATATAATTTTCATTATTTTTTTATGATTAATTTAAATAATAAAATATCCCACCAATAAAAATTATACGAGGTAATGATTCTTCTAGTGTAAGTATATTAGATATAAACCATGCCATAATCATCCATTAATCCTGGAAGTTTCTTTTTTGGTCATTTTGACCACTTAATTTTATAACACTATGCATTAATTTTATTAATTAAATTGAGAAATAATTTATTGGTATGATATAGAATAAATATGTATAAATTTCTCATTTTTTTCTGATATGTTAAATCAATTATTTTACTCCTTATAAAAGAAAACAACCTTCATTCATTCGGGATCACATAAATAAGATCATCATTGATTTCATGTCCATTGTTTGTAACAAAAAATACCATGGAGTCAAGGAATAAATTTATAAAAATAATCCAACATCTTATCCAATATCATTAAATATATTATAATTTTTAACTTCATTATAATAATTAACACCAAAACTATTTCTATGACACTAATTACATTGATCATGATAGTAACACCTAGTATTGAGAACGGGTTAAATCTAACTAATATATATAAGCCTAAATTCATTTTAAATGAATAGAATATGTGGTTATTTTTATGAATAAAGATATAGGGTATATATTTAATCCACATAGTTAAATTATTTATGATGACTTTTCATTGTGCAGAATGAATCATTATTGAGCTAAGGTTTTTCTTCTAAAATTCCACTAATTGATACATGTTTTGTATTATGATACTTATTTCATTTATTGGGTGTCTATAACAACTATTTGAGATATCATATCCTGAATTATCATATTTTAGGTTTAATTAAAATCCCTATCTTCCAAGGGTATTTGATAAAAATGTTTCTCAATATATAGGGTTCATTGTTTAAATTAATTTTTTCAATGTGTTGGTCGGAGTGAATAATCAAGAGGGGGGTGAAATGAGTTCCAAATAAAAATTTCTATTTTAAAAGATTTATATTAAACCCCCGCCCCAGATTAAATAACACGCTAAACATTAGTGAATTTTCAATATATTAAAGGTTTAGTTAGGTTATCAAGAGATTGATTACTTCTCAGTGAATATAATCTGAAGATTATATTAGCATTTGAAACTAACCTACTGGTTTACAATAAATAAAACTGTGTTCTAGTTTAACTATCAGAGTAACATTAAAATATATTTATATTTAAATTACTTAGAAGCGGAATATTCAATATAGTTTTAACTAAAATAAACAAGAACAACAAGTTTTAAACAAGAGGTTCAGTCTCAAGCCAAGACTTAGTCCTCTCAAACAGTTTTATATTAACTATGATCCACACCCGGGATTGGGGTTTACTGTAACACCCCAAGATTTTATAGTGTGTTATTTCTTCAAAATAATTCAATAACTTTTACTACACACAACACCAAGTTCAATCGCACCATGACTTACCAAACAAGCTATTCAAAAGAGGTTATGAATAGTGTCAACTAAATTTTAAACTTTATATAATCCTTATAATTTTAGAATCCATATTATGAGTTTCTTAGACATAATGTAAGAACAAATTCATTTTCAGTATTTCACTTTTACCAAATTTTAACAGTGAACCCTTTTTAGATACTATATTTTAAACTTTTTGACTAAATGGGGACATCAAAAATTTAAAATGAAACATCCCAAGCTTCCACGGTACGCTAGCGTTTGTTGTACGCAACACCGAGTTCTAACACACCGTAACCAATCAAACTAGCCGCTATGAATAGTAATACCTACTTTTTGAAATTATATATATTTTATATTTGAAAATGGACTTCATTTTTGGATTCGGAATATCGAATTTAGCCTAAGGTGAAATTTTTGTACTTTTCGGATAACTTTCATATTTTGATGAATAGTGAAAATTACTAAATTTTAATTAAAAACAACTTTTTTAATCAAAATAATTAATAGTGATAAATTATGAATTTGAGTGGTTTTAAAGTATATTTAGAATATATTTTTACCATTTAATATAATGTTGGTCATTGGACATAATTTTACAATTAAACCGAACATAAACAAGTGTCAATCTTTTGATAGTTATTATCTCTTAAAAACACGCTTTTTGTTTTGGCAGCGAGAATTAATTTTAAATTAATTTCTGCCACTTCTGTGTTTTGAATTTAGGAAAATGGATTCCATATTTGGAATCAGGATGTTCAAATTGTGTAAATAGGTAACTTTTATTTTTAGACATTTTTAATAATTACTGCGGTAAATATTTTATTTACCATGGTTAAGGGTAAATCCGGTAAATAAGGGTTAAAAAATAATATTATAATAATACTAAATTACCCTAAAACGTGTCTTAACCCTATTGGTTGATACATGGTACACCATGGGCATATTTGTGTCAATTTTGGGACCCCATGGATCCACTTGTAAGTGATAATGACACTTTATTTTAATTAAGTCAAAATGAATACAAAAATGACACAAGCATATATCTTTTAGCGAAACAATTGTTACATAGGGTTATATAAGTTGGATTTTATATTATAAATATTCATTAGA
This sequence comes from Viscum album, assembly GCA_963277665.1. Lineage (NCBI taxonomy): Eukaryota > Viridiplantae > Streptophyta > Magnoliopsida > Santalales > Viscaceae > Viscum > Viscum album. The sequence continues at coordinate 160,331,098 of OY728138.1, forward strand.
AAGATAAAACGATTTCCTACATAATTATATTTTATTTATAATTTTTAGACGTTAAATAATTTATTTTATTTATGACACAATGATGATGCAGTAATTACTATAATAGTGAAAAATTAAAATAATTGATATTATAAATACCCAAAAAAATATAATATGAAACTTTTAATGAATTAAACTAATTTTATAGGATAATATGATATATTAGGATTGATTTAATTGACTTTGTTCGAAGTAATCAATCTGTTATGAGTTTCACAAAAATCAACTATTGAATAGTGTCAAAATTGACATAAAAGAGTTCTTAAAACAAATATTATATTATTAATTGATATTAAATTCCTAAAAATCTACGGTTCGGCCAAGAGACTTATATCATGATAGTTTCATCATTAATGGACCACTTGGGGGTATCTTGTATGTATATAGTATGTTTATTAACCATATTATATAAAAATACAAAGAGACATTGTAAAAGTGAAACTAATTAACTTAGAGTTAATACTTAAAGATAAGGTTAATATAAGTACCCAAACCTGTCTAAATGCTATTGGTTGAGTGTTTTTCGACCTATCCCCACCTTAACCTTTGAATAATCAACTTTGGAGCCTTTAGAAACCGAATATGAATTTATTATAAATTAATATTTCTAGCTTTTCCAAAGGTGCGACTCACCCCTCTTATAAAAGGGAACTCCTCATTCTCATTTCTTCACACCTTAAAAGCCTTTTGGTTCGGCCAAACTCTTCCCAAATACTCTCCCAACATCCCTCACTACAACCTAGAGGCCTTAGTTTGATCAGAAAGCCAAACTAAGGAGCCCTTTTGATCAAATCAAAAGGAAGAACCCGAAGAAGAGGTAATGATTTCACCACCCTTTTCTAAGTTCCTTTCTTCTTCCACTTCCTCTTTCTTTGTTCTTACCATTCTAAAATAATAACTCCAGTATCTTACATATACTGTGATGTTATTATAAATATGGTACAACCATATTCAGTATTCTATCCACCCTTTGAATAACATGTCACCATACGTGCGTACGAACGGCTTACCGTCTCTACGTCATGGTGTAATTGTTATTCAATATAATATTATTTGGATGGGTATAATAATAATGTGTAACTCATGTAAATAATAAATATAACATGTTAATGATTCTGTATATATGATATACCATCCATTTATATATTATTTTAATATCAAAAGAATGATATTGTCGCTCGTGCGTACGTACGGACTACCGTCTCCACAAACGCGATGAGATTCATTCTCCATCGTATCCATTCAAGTATAATTATCATTTGATGATTTAAAAATGATGTTTAAGGACTGGATATCATTCTGGATATGAATAAGATACAACAACCATGGCTTATGTAACAAAACATATAAAAGAAAATGAGTAAGTTAACTCCCGAAACGACGATAATTCTAAGAGATTATTAACAAATCAATGTTAAAAGATCATATATGATATCATATTAATATATATGATACTTGTATAATTTAATAACAACTATTTCACCATTATACAGGAGGTTAACATACCCCAACCAAGGAAAAGTACAAGGTAAGGGTTTACTTTACAACCTCTTCATTATCCAAGGTTGTTTATACATAATAATCTACTGGGATCTCTTTATCATCCACATCCATGTTTCTTAAAAATACATTTCAAAACATTTTTACTATTTACTAGAATATGAGTTAAAGTCATTTATACCCTTTTTGACTTTTATAAGTGTTTATAAAGGAATCTTTCGGTCGTTTTCAAAACAAGGTCCTTTTTAACCATTTCGACAGAATTAAGGTAAGAATGTTTTTTTAACTTATACGGCGGGTGCGGCTATTTTCCGCCGTTATAAAATCATCAAAGCTTCCCTTACAAGCTTATAAGAATATTTTCAAAGAAAATGTTTTATTTTATATGGATCTTAAATTATTTCAATATAAAAGGAGATATTTCTTTAAAAAGAATTTTGATTTCATCTATGTCAACATCCTTTGATGGATTTTAAGATTATTTGAAGTTGATTTATTATGATACAAAACTTCTATATTGTATTGAAGGTTTTGTGATATGTTTGACTATGGATGTGCTATTTTTATACCATTCATATTTTATGGTGAAAGTATTGACATTTCGTATGCTAGTTTTAATACGAATGTTTATGTTATGTTTAATCCTTTTCATATGGGAATGCATTGGACTTAATATGTGACGGGTGGAGCCCGCTATAGCTCCTCGATGCATCGGTAGGTCTCATGAGACAAACTAGTGTCTTGGCACAAGGCCTTGACAAAATCTTATTTGTAGTCTTGGCACGAGGCCTTGGCTATGTGGTTATGATAGTCTGGCATTATGCATTCCAACATTATGAAAGTGGTGATTGATTTTTTTCATGTGATTATTCGATTAGTAGAATATCCATGTGAATAAGTAAATGGCATTATTTCATTTTATTTATGCCATACCATGTTGAAAGTTCATGTTTAAAAGGCTTTTGTTTTAGTTATACATTGCCTTAAATGTTTATTCTTATTGATGAAAGTTTCCGCTATATTGTTATCCTTACTGGGCATTTTAGCTCACCCCTTTTCTATGTTTTATTTTTCCCAGGAAGTGAAGATGTAAGTTATGAATGACCTGTAGGGATATTATGAGGGGATTATAGTGTGGACTGTGGAAACATTATGTTGTTGTAGTAGTTTTTCGTTTAATGATGTAATGTAAAACTTATGAATATATCTAGTGTTTCCAAGGCTACTAAACCAATCGGTCTTTCGAGATTTTATCTTTCTTGTGATCATGCCAATGTTATGTAATAATGCACCGACTCTGGGTAGCTGGGGTCGGGGCGTTACAGTTGGTATCAGAGGAAGTTTAGTACAAACCTTGGAAGCTAGATTTAGATAAACTCTGATTAGAGCACGTAAACCTAAGATGAACTTTGAGGATTAGTATAGAAGAACTTCCTAGAATTTTGGTATTGTAGAGATTTTGTGAGTTTTCCGAGCAATACATCCTTGTCTGGATACGAGCAGGTAGAGGCGGCTCTGGCACAGATGTACCTAGGGGTAAAACCCGAAAACACCGATTTGAGCTAGACTCGAACGGGAACTGGTGCACGACAACGGGCCTTGCTGCACTCTTGGTTACGACACTCCCGGGGGATATGCTTAGGATAACTCTCATTTTCTTTACAAATCATTATGAAGGGTTTATGAGTATATACTTCCTCAAAGAAAACACTTTTATGATTATGGATTATATCCATAAATAGTTCAATTTATGTTAAGTGTTTTATAAGTATGGGATTATGTATTTTGATTCATAAACTGATCTAGTGTATTCCATTGTTTAGAAATGGCGCCCAGTAGAAGGAATGAGAACTCCAGAAATGCACATGATCCAAAGAGAAGGAAGGATCATATCTTTCATGGTCTTAAGCTAGAATTTATAAGAGAAATAGTCTCCCATGTATTATCATCATATGAAGAAATAATATCATGTGTTGATAAGATAAGTAAAGAGTTTACTGAGTCCTATGGCTTTGAAGGGAAGCAAGAGAAGAAAAGGATAGAAGAGAGAAAGATAGATAAAGGGAAGAGGGAAAAGAAGAATTTTCCCACATGTGGTAACTGTGGAAAGAAACACCCTGGAACTTGCCTGAAAGGAATGGGAGTTTGTTATAAGTGTGGAGGAAAAGGTCACAGAGTACATGACTGCAAGGGTAAGAAAATGGTTTCAAATGTACAATGCTTCATTTGCAAGGAGTTTGGACACTACGCGAACCTATGTCCCAGTCATCAGACTATGACGCAAATGATGCTATTGGATAATAATCAAGTTATGATACTACCACAGATGAAGAGGAATGATTAGAGTTCTTATGTTGATTATGTCAATTGAGTGTTGTATCAACAATGTACTTGTTATAATAATTATGGAGTATATAAGGATTGTACTTCAGTACTATTTCCTTAAGGACTTGAGATTGTGTGGAACAAAGAAAAGTGACTCAATAGCAGGATAAATTTTTGGAAAATATATGGTTGAGAGAATGATAAACCATAATATAGTTCTGATACCGAGGTAGTGATTTTCGAATAATACATGATTATTTTGGAAAAATTATATTGGATATTCTTGACTACCTTGGAACTGATTAATGATTTGTATATTCCATCATTGTTGGGGTTTAAAACATTTTTGGATTGATGAAGTATATCCAGCATTCTATATGGAATAAGGGAGCATGAATGTAATCAATAAAGAATATGGTAATACATGATGAAGGTATTCATATGCTATTACAGGGTAAAAAGGATCTATATTATGTTTAACTTCATTATAAATGTTAGACTGTGAGTTTGGATAGAAGTATTTTGGATAGTTCTAGTTTGTATTATTTTGGATTTCCATAAAAGGACAACCCGGAGGTCGGGCGGCAACCCGTCGCGTCCGGCAAGGCCGCAAGACTTGAACCCGCAACCGAAGGGTGACAAGGGTGTATCACCTACCACTATCCCACGAGATGTCCTGGATTAAATAATGTAGTTTTTTTAAATGATCTGGTAGATGAATTATAAATTCGTTTATTTTGGAACCCTCTATGAATAGTATAAATAGAATTTTTTTTACGAGTGAATGATGAGTTTTTGGTAGAAATTTATTAAGGGATAAAACTCTAATTTTAAAGTAAGTATATCTCCTTATAATCTTAGCCAATCTCATAAATAAATTCCTCATCATTAAGAAAAGGAACTTAGAACAAAAATGTTGTCCTAGATGGTACCTTAAATCATCACTAATTTATGGCTTTGGGATTGTTGGCCTTTTCATAGCCATGTTCTCTACCACTCTCCATCAGATAATTGATGGTTAGATTTCTCCTCCATATCCATATTTTCCTACATGGAACCCTAGTATGTGTTATTTTCGGTAATCTTCATACTTTCCACTCTTTATTTTAAATAGAGGCATCATTAATTCATTTTGCGATGTGGGATTTCAACTAAGATATTTTGAAACGTCAAAAATGCGTTATCCCAATACCCTATATTTTGTTGAACTGATGGTACTTCAAATCATCATAGATTGATGAGTTTAAGGACCTCAATTTTATACTTGTTTGTGATTGATGACCTCAATCACTACCTATAAATATTTACGTTTTTCCTCCAATTATATGTCTATAATTGCCACCAATATTCTCCTAATAGAGATCATAATTTGGTGGTGATCCTTTCATTTCTCTTTTCCTCATATTAAGACTAAATTTTAGTAACCCAATTTCCGATGTGGGTTTTCCCACAAAGATATTTTCTATTTTCAACCTTTTATTTTCGAAGAACAATTTCAAATTGCGAGGACGCAATTTATTGAAGGAGGGGAGAATGTAACACCCCAAGATTTTATAGTGTCTTATTTCTTCAAAATAATTCAATAACTTTTACTACACACAACACCAAGTTCAATCGCACCATGACTTACCAAACAAGCTGTTCAAAAGAGGTTATGAATAGTGTCAACTAAATTTTAATCTTTATATAATCCTTATAATTTTAGAATCCATATTATGAGTTTCTTAGACATAATGTAAGAACAAATTCATTTTCAGTATTTCACTTTTACCAAATTTTAATAGTGAACCCTTTTTAGATACTATATTTTAAACTTTTTGACTAAATGGGGACATCAAAAATTTAAAATGAAACATCCCAAGCTTCCACGGTACGCTAGCGTGTGTTGTACGCAACACCGAGTTCTAACACACCGTAACCAATCAAACTAGCCGCTATGAATAGTAATACCTACTTTTTGAAATTATATATATTTTATATTTGAAAATGGACTTCATTTTTGGATTCGGAATATCAAATTTAGCCTAAGGTGAAATTTTGGTACTTTTCGGATAACTTTCATATTTTGATGAATAGTGAAAATTACTAAATTTTAATTAAAAACAACTTTTTTAATCAAAATAATTAATAGTGATAAATTATGCATTTGAGTGGTTTTAAAGTATATTTAGAATATATTTTTACCATTTAATATAATTTTGGTCATTGGACATAATTTTACAATTAAACCGAACATAAACAAGTGTCAATCTTTTGATAGTTATTATCTCTTAAAAACACGCTTTTTGTTTTGACAGCGGGAATTAATTTTAAATTCATTTCTGCCACTTCTGTGTTTTGAATTTAGGAAAATGGATTCCATATTTGGAATCAGGATGTTCAAATTGTGTAAATAGGTAACTTTTATTTTTAGATATTTGAATAATTACTGCGGTAAATATTTTATTTACCATGGTTAAGGGTAAATCCGGTAAATAAGGATTAACAAATAATATTATAATAATACTAAATTACCCTAAAACGTGTCTTAACCCTATTGGTTGATACATGGTAGACCATGGGCATCTTTGTGTCAATTTTGGGACCCCATGTATCCACTTGTAAGTGATAATGACACTTTATTTTAATTAAGTCAAAATGAATACAAAAATGACACAAGCATATATCTTTTAGAAAAACAATTGTTAAATAGGGTTATATAAGTTGGATTTTAGATTATAAATATTCATTAGAAAGGTAAAAAGATTTCCTACATAATGATATTTTATTTATAATTTTTAGACATTAAATAATTTATTTTATTTATGACACAATGATGATGCAGTAATTACTATAATAGAGAAAAATTAAACTAATTGATATTATAAATACCCAAAAAAATATAATATGAAACTTTTAATGAATTAAACTAATTTTATAGGATACTATGATATATTAGGATTTATTTAATTGACCTTTTTCGAAGTAATCAATCTGTTATGAGTTTCAAAAAAATAAACTATTGAATAGTGTCAAAATTGACATAAAAGAGTTCTTAAAACAAATATTATATTATTAATTGATATTAAATTCCTAAAAATATAAGGTTCGGCCAAGAGACTTATATCATGATAGTTTCATCATTAATGGACCACTTGGGGGTCTCTTGGATGTATATAGTAAGTTTATTAACCATATTATATAAAAATACAAAGAGACATTGTAAAAGTGAAACTAATTAACTTAGAGTTAATACTTAAAGATAAGGTTAATATAAGTACCCAAACCTGTCTAAATTCTATTGGTTGAGTGTTTTTCGACCTATCCCCACCTTAGCCGTTTAATAATCAACTTTGGAGCCATTAGAAACCGAATATGAATTTATTATAAATTAATATTTCTAGCTTTTCCAAAGGTGCCCCTCACCCCTCTTATAAAAGGGCACTCCTCCTTCTCATTTCTTCACACCTTAAAATCCTTTTGGTTCGGCCAAACTCTGACCAAATACTCTCCCAACATCCCTCACTACAACCTAGAGGCCTTAGTTTGATCAGAAAGCCAAACTAAGGAGCCCTTTTGATCAAATCAAAAGGAAGAACCCGAAGAAGAGGTAATGATTTCACCACCCTTTTCTAAGTTCCTTTCTTCTTCCACTTCCTCTTTCTTTGTTCTTACCATTCTAAAATAATAACTCCAGTATCTTACATATACTGTGATGTTATTATAAATATGGTACAACCATATTCAGTATTCTATCCACCCTTTGAATAACATGTCACCATACGTGCGTACGAACGGCTTACCGTCTCCACGTCATGGTGTAATTGTTATTCAATATAATATTATTTGGATGGGTATAATAATGATGTGTAACTCATGTAAATAATAAATATAACATGTTAATGATTCTGTATATATGATATACCATCCATTTATATATTATTTTAATATCAAAAGAATGATATTGTCGCTCGTGCGTACGTACGGACTACCGTCTCCACAAACGCGATGAGATTCATTCTCCATCGTATCCATTCAAGTATAATTATCATTTGATGATTTAAAAATGATGTTTAAGGACAGGATATCATTCTGGATATGAATAAGATACAACAACCATGGCTTATGTAACAAAACATATAAAAGAAAATGAGTAAGTTAACTCCCGAAACGACGATAATTCTAAGATATTATTAACAAATCAATGTTAAAAGATCATATATGATATCATATTAATATATATGATTCTTGTATAATTTAATAACAACTATTTCACCATTATACAGGAGGTTAACCTACCCCAACCAAGGAAAAGTACAAGGTAAGGGTTTACTTTACAACCTCTTCATTATCCAAGGTTGTTTATACGTAATAATCTACTGGGATCTCTTTATCATCCACATCCATGTTTCTTAAAAATACATTTCAAAACATTTTTACTATTTACTAGAATATGAGTTAAAGTCATTTTTACCCTTTTTGACTTTTATAAGTGGTTTATAAAGGAATCTTTCGGTCGTTTTCAAAACAATGTCCTTTTTAACCTTTTCGACAGAATTAAGGTAAGAATGTTTTTTTTAACTTATACGGCGGGTGCGGCTATTTTCCGCCGTTATAAAATCTTCAAAGCTTCCCTTACAAGATTATAAGAATATTTTCAAAGAAAATGTTTTATTTTATATGGATCTTAAATTATTTCAAAATAAAAGGAGATATTTCTTTAAAAAGAATTTTGATTTCATCTATGTCAACATCATTTGATGGATTTTAAGATTATTTGAAGTTGATTTATTATGATACAAAACTTCTATATTGTATTGAAGGTTTTGTGATATGTTTGACTATGGATGTTCTATTTTTATACCATTCATATTTTATGGTGAAATTATTGACATTTCGTATGCTAGTTTTAATACGAATGTTTATGTTATTTTTAATCCTTTTCATATGGGAATGCATTGGACTTAATATTTGACGGGTGGAGCCCGCTATAGCTCCTCGATGCATCGGTAGGTCTCATGAGACAAACTAGTGTCTTGGCACAAGGCCTTGACAAAATCTTATTTGTAGTCTTGGCACGAGGCCTTGGCTATGTGGTTATGATAGTCTGGCATTATGCATTCCAACATTATGAAAGTGGTGATTGATTTTTTTCATGTGATTATTCGATTAGTAGAATATCCATGTGAATAAGTAAATGGAATTATTTCATTTTATTTATGCCATACCATGTTGAAAGTTCATGTTTAAAAGGCTTTTGTTTTAGTTATACATTGCCTTAAATGTTTATTCTTATTGATGAAAGTTTCCGCTATATTGTTATCCTTACTGGGCATTTGAGCTCACCCCTTTTCTATGTTTTATTTTTCCCAGGAAGTGAAGATGTAAGTTATGAATGACCTGCAGGGATATTATGAGGGGATTATAGTGTGGACTGTGGAAACATTATGTTGTTGTAGTAGTTTTTCGTTTAATGATGTAATGTAAAACTTATGAATATATCTAGTGTTTCCAAGGCTACTAAACCAATCGGTCTTTCGAGATTTGATCTTTCTTGTGATCATGCCAATGTTATGTAATAATGCACCAACTCTGGGTAGCTGGGGTCGGGGCGTTAAATTTACAACATTACTCACACTATCCAGGTCCTCAGACCTCTACCACAGTTCTACGTGGAAAATCAAAACAACAACACACAGGCTGTCCAGGTCACACATGAACTCTACCACAATCCACAGTAGGATACAAGAGTGTAAGGGAAAGATTGAGTGAGGATTTAGAAATTCTCAAGTTTAGCATAAGAGATAATGTGTGCCTAAAAATACAGAGCACACACTTTTCTCAAAATGAAAATAGATGAAACACAATATAGCTAAACAAATAGAGATGATTCTATAATTATCTATGTGTTTTGAGTGAAGCTCTGGAATCCTTGGATCGATGTAGATGAAGCTTTGAGTCCTCTGGTTTTAGTCAAGAAAAACATAGTGTCGTTTTTGTATTTGACTTCCAGGTCTAGGTTGACCAGCCTGATCAGCTTTAGTGTAGGTCAATTCATTGAATCTCTTTTCTCCTTGAATTTTCAAGTTCTATTCAATATGTATTCTTCATTCTTCTCTTATTCAAGTACGTTATTTTTTATCTTTATAATATCATCTCGTATATGCATGGAAAGACTGACCGAGAGAGAGCCCATCATTATTGGTTCGAGGATCCCTTATGTACTTTCATCTTCGGCAATGGGAATGATTACCTTTAATTACATGTATTTGGTACAGTTCCTGATATTCCAACAGACATTAATTAATTAATAGAAGTTGCATTAAAAGCACCAAATATGACAGTTGTTAAATAAAGAATAGAAATAGAGTTTAGAGAAATAGTGACTAGTTTCGATCAGTAGCTCTTAGTATCTATGATCTTATATCCGTGGATGATTTAAGGTAGGTCTTGCATCATTATCTATTATTCATTACAATGGTAGCTCTCTTGAATTTGTAGCTCCTTTTATTGGTAACTTTTATGCATATCGGTGACCTTTCTGTATTGGTGAATGTATCTATCAGTGACCCATAACAGTGATCTTGTAATGGTGGACATAATAATTGTAGTGGTTACATTGAATCGGTCAACTTGTGCATACCAATAGACTTATTTTAATGGTAGCTCGTGTGTAATGGTAACTGTCTGCATACCAGTGACCTTATCCATATCGGTAGACTTCGGTAACAGAGTACATAGCTTTATTGGTAGTTGTGTGCCTGTGACCCTTGTATCAGTAACTGTTTGTATATACATTTGGGGATCTGTTAGACATCATTGGTCGGTCTGTCTGTTTGTATCAAAAGATCATGAATATAACAGTATACTCTATTTATCGGTGATCTTTTCTTATCGGTAGACTTATGTTGGTATCGGTGAATATGTTCATACTAGTGGACTTACTCTATTGGTAGGTCTTTATCTATGATTCAAATATTAATCTGTTCTATGAAAATCATATCCAGATTGAGATAGAATTATTTCAAAACTTGTATAACCATAGATAAACATTTAATTACATATTACAAAGATTATGTTGATATTTTTTTCAACACAATTTAAAATATTTATATGATTATCAAATCATATTAAAAGATAATTTAGATTATGAAACCATGTGAGGTCAATAATCTCCCCCTTTTGATAATCAAAAATTATGTTATTATAATCCAAAATAATCATTGATATATCAGTATAAAATAAATTAGGTCTCACTTCTCAGTGTGAGTAATGACATTGTCAAATGCATCAGAGAATAGATTATTACATGAAAATGTATTAGAGGTATGAAACAATTGTATTAGAGGTAGAATAAGAAAACAAATGTTCCAGAGGAAAATGTACCAAAGGTAGAATATTTTATGCTCATATATATTATTCTCATATTTCTCCCCCATTATGATTAGAAAAAATTAGTTAACAATGGATAAGAGAAGTAATAGAAGATAAAATATAATACGATCATATATATTTCTTGGAGAAAAAATACAGAGAAATAGAAAGCTGAGGGAAAAAGAGTACAAGTGATTCATATCAAATGTCATAACCACTAATGAATCCACCTCCTGAATGTCCACTTTGGATTTTCCATTGGGTTCGGAGGTAGACTCAGGAAGGGTAGCTTCATTAGAAGGCTTTGGAACTCCAGAAAGCACCATTGGAGGTTGAGCACCATAGACTATTCCTATCCTGTAGGGGGTACTCCTCAGAGTAATCAATGGTGTAAATCTTCTGATATCTTGACAAGGAGTCATCTGAAGAATGGAGGAAGATAGAGTATAGGTTGGTAGATCTATAGGTTCAATGATAAGAGTGTTGTCTACATGAAAAAATGGCAGCAACAGATTCCTAAATTCCATAATGATTCCTCCTCCTCATTCCATAGTAGAGATAAAGTTATCCTTGTTCTCCATTAACCTGTCAAGAGCAGGGGTCGACTCTCTGAGCTTGCTTAGTTTTTCTATGAAATATTGAGTCACATGAGGTAGTTTAATGTTCTCTAACATAAGTTTGAAGTGATTGTTCAACTAATATTTAGTGTAGAACATTTGTAAATAGTAATTCAGTTTGACTTTTACCTCTTTTGGAGAAGCATTGGCCTCTCTCATTAAATTATGAATAATATTCCATGTATCCCTAGTGGTAGTCACCACATGGGTCAAGGTAGTAGAGTCTACATAACCACTGGGGGAAGACTGTCCAATATGTTCTCTCATCATATCTCGAATCTGATCAATATCAAACAATGGCATGGTAGTAATCAGAGGTGAAACAGTAATGGCTATTATTTCTTTAAAAGATTTAGTCATCCCACTTATGAGATTTTTTACAACCGAGTCCTGGGTACTGACATGCTGCAGCATGGAAATCATAAATTCCTCAAAAATTGATACCATCTGGATAACTACACTTTTTAAAAATTCCAAATCATTGAATTATTGAGATTTAGAGCTCATATAAGATTCCATATAAGAAACTGATTACTTTAGAGATGCAACATCCTCTGCAATGTGTGAACCATGATTCTGGAAGGTCTTGACTTTATCCAAAACACTAGATACGGATTCAGTCATCACAGATTGAATAGATAATATTAACGAGGATTTCAGTCTTCTCATTTCTTCTATGAAATAAGTCTCAAGATCATATTTGAACTTTTCTTGATCATAATTTCCTCCCAAATATTCAGTTAATGATTCAAAAAGTAGATTATATAATATAGGAGGTCTACTGATGGGTGTATAATCTTCAGAATCAGGATACTCTAACCCAAAAACTACAAAACCTAGGTCTTCGGACCAGTCTTCAATCTCATTACCTACTGAAATAGTACCATGTCTGGTGGGATTATCCCCCTCAATCTATGCATTCACCTGAACATTTATATCAATAGCATCTTGAGCTGATAGGTCTTCCTCAGAAGAATCTTCCACAACCATTTCTAATTCAACAATAGGAAGCTCAATATGAATAGGTGAAAGTTTTTCCAACTCAACCGAAACAGCCTCTTAAGGCATTGCAGAATTTCCAATCATGGGACTTAAGCTCAAAATACTCTCACCTGAGCTAACAGAAACATATTCTACACTTTCTTGAACTTCGTTCTCAACATCATCATCACTACTACTATAATATGGATTAGTCTCTTCGTGTTCTGATTTAGGCAGGTTTTCCTTCTCTATACTAGTTTCATCAATTTCACTATCTCTTAACAGTGCTTCTCTTCTTGGAAAAGAAGCTAGAGGACTAGCTTCCCCATATGATATGGCATGAGCATCAGGGCTGGGTAGCAAGTCAGGATCACTTCTTCCATCCACAGAAGTGTCTTCTTCTTCATCACTCTCATTGATATATGCAGGTTCATATTCATCAGGTCCCAGACGTGGATCCATAAAATCCATTGGCCTAAAAGGTTGGTCCACAAGACTAAACCAATCATATATACTATTTTCATCACTGACCCATTCCCTTTTCCATGGGTTCTAATTAATCTTCATGTATTTACAAATAGTTTTGGTAATACAAAAGTTGTCTCTCACCACCACTATCTCATCTTGAGACTTAGCCGCATCGTTAACCTTTATCATCAAAGAAATCATCTTTGCAAAGAATAAAGAATTTTTTTTTATTTTGTCCGAGTCATATCTTCAATTTGGATCATCATAAGCGTACACAGGTTCACTTTGACACTATTCATTAGCATATGCAACAAATAAATATTTTGGTATCTTAGATTTGAAAAGTCCCCTCTTCTCAGACATAGCACATGTTCGATGAATTTGAATAACAACCGGTTCTATCCATTCATTTCTGTAGCAACTATTTTTCTTGGTGTGTCATCTCCTGTTAATTCTTCCAAATAAGTTTCATATTCATATATGTTACTAGTAGGAGTTACTGAATTTGAAAAATATCCAAACTCACCTTCAAGTGGAACTCTCAAGCACCTAGCCCACTCAATTGATGAAAACGATATTACCTTGACATTAACTACTGAAACTAGTCTGTTCTCATCTTCTGATTTCTGAAAATGAACAAACTCATAGAATTACTTTAATATCTATGGATAATAAGGACCATTGTTATTCGAGAAACACTCAACCCATTTATGCTCTTCAAGTACTTTCAGAATTAACAACTTACTGGTCATCAACCATTCTGTGCATGGCTCGTTCTCAATCACAATTTACTTATTTGATAAATGTGTATTCTCGATCTTTCTCTTCTCATTACCAGTACCACTATTACATACATTTTTTACATAAATTACCTTTTGTCTCTTCACTCTAGGTTCCCTTCCATCATCAATATTCGGTCGCTTAACTCATCCCATTATCAAAAAGAGAAAATTATGGATCTAAGATTTCAGAGGATTGGGTATGTGAGGGTTTGGAAGAGTGGAGTTCACGGTGGATTAAAATGTGACCAAGGCATGGCTTATATATTTTTGGAATCGAAATATTAATAAATAACACATAATAGGTATAATACAAACTATACAGATTTCAGTGGATAAAGACAGGAAGTTTAAAAAACAACGCAAACTAATTGTAACATATACTGGTGTGGATTCCTAAATGTGAGGTATTCTAATGGTGAGGTATTCTAACGGTGAGGTATTCTAACGGTGAGGTATACTAACAGTGAGGTATTAAAATCGTGGGGTATACTAATAATGAGGTATTCTATCGGTGAGATGTACTTATAGTGAGGTATTCTAATGGTGAGGTATACTAATAGTGAGGTATTGTAACACTGAGATATACAAACAGGGAGTTATTCTAATGGTGATGATTGGATAATGGTGAGGATTGGATAACAGTGAAGATTGGATAACGGTGAGGATTTTCTAACAGTGAGGATTGGATAACGGTGAAGATTTTTTTCTAGAAAGTCTATCATTCCTAACTCATGTATAATGTAACTAAACATATCTGAACTTAAGGGATTTGTGAATATGTCTGCTAATTGATGTTCAGTAACTATAAATTAAATAATAATATCACCCTTTTGGTAATGATCTCTCAAAAAGTAGTGCCTTACTTAAATGGGTTTGGTCCTAGAGTGAGATATAGGATTTATAGAGATATTAATCGCACTAGTGTTATCACAGTTTATAGATACATGTCTAAACTGATGTTCGTAGTCCAATAATGTATGTTTCATCCACATAATTTGTGCACTGCAACTACCAGCAGTAATATACTCTGCATTAGTAGTAGACAATGCAATAGAGTTCTGTTTTTTACTACACCAAGATATCAGGGACTCACCAAGAATATGACATGTTTCAGAAGTGCTCTTTCTATCAAACATGCATCCAGCAATGTCAACATCTGAATAACTTATTAAATTGAATGATTTACTTTTTGGATAAAATAATCCTATGTTAGTAGTTTGTTTAAGATATTTGAAAATTATTTTAATAGAATGCATGTGTGACTCCTTTGGATTAGCATGAAATCATGCACGCATACACACACTAAACATAATATCTGGTCGACTAGAAGTAAGATAAAGAAGACTCCATATCATACCTCTATAGTTGGTTTGATCCATTGGTTTTCTAGTTTCATCATAATCCATCTTACATGTGGTACTCATGGGTGTTTCATTACCCTTACTAATATCCCAATCAAAAAAATTAAAAAGATCATTTGTATATTTAATTTTATTTAAAATAATACCATATTCATTTTGAAAAACCTTAAATCCAAGAAAATATTTGAGTTCTCCCATTAAACTCATTTCAAATTAATTTTTCATACACTTTGAAAAATCAATACACAAGGAATTTTCAGAAGATCCAAAAATAATACCATCAACATAGATTAATACCATCAAAACATATTTGGAAGTTTTTTTAATAAAGAGTGTTGGATCAGTAAGCCCTATAGAAAAAACTTTTGAAATAATTAAATACTAAGTCAATCATACCAAGCTTGTGGGGCTTTTTTTAAACCATATAATGGTTTAGAAATCTTAAAAAATCTATTTGGAAAATGAGTATTAGTAAATCCAGGTGTTTGTTTAAAAAAACGTCTTCAATTGAAAAAACATTTAGAAAATAAATTTTCACATCCATTTAATATAACTTGAAAATCATATGAGCAACATAGGAAAATGGAATTCTAAAAGCTTCTAATCTAGCTACATGTGCAAAGGGTTCCTCATAGTCTATTCCTTCCTCTTGACTATATCCTTGTGCAACTAGTTTTACTTGTTTATAATGATATTTTCTAATTCATCAACATTATTTCAAAAAATCCATTTAGTGCCTATGGTCATGGTGTCCTTAGGTCTGTCAACTAATTCCCAGACTGTGTTTCTTTCTACTTGATTTAATTCTACTTGCATAACCATTACCCAAAATTCATCATTAATTGTATCTTTGATATTTTTGGGTTCTAACTGTGAATGAAAGGAATTATGTTCAACCTAATTCCTTAGAGAAGCTATAGCCTAGGTTCCTCTATAATGATTACATACCACATCATCTAAATGTTGATTCTTAAGAATCCTAGTTTGTCTGGTCAGGGTAGGACTAGAGAATTCCGGTTCATCTATAGATTTTGTTGCAACAGAATCAGGTTCTGAAAAATTTCCAGAATTACATGATTTTATAATAGGTTCACTGCTTTTATAATTAAGGTCCAGAAGAGAAAAATCTTCTTCATGATTATCAAGAGAGGGCTTAGGTTCATGCGGATTAGTTTCATCAAATTTGATATGTACTGATTCTTCGACACATTTGGTTATTTTCTTAAAGACTCTATAAGATCTACAAGTTATAGAGTAACCTAGAAAGATTCGCTTATCTCTTTTAGAATAAAACTCATCAAGATTATCCTTAGTATTGAGAATAAAGTCTTCACAACCAAAAACTATGAAGTAACTAACATTAGTTTTCCTTTTATTCTACAGTTCATAAGGGGTATTTTTAAGAAAAGGTCTAATTAAGACTTTATTTATAATATGACAAGCTGTATTTATGGATTCTACCCAAAATTATATAGGTAGGTCATACAAATTAAGCTTAGTACTTGCGATTTCATGACGGTTCCTATTCTTTTTTTCAACTACACCATTCTGATGAGGTTTTCTAGGGGCACGAAATTGTGATTATAGAAATTTTGTGAGTAGTAAGATTCAAACTCTTGATTTTCAAAATCACAACCATGATCAGTTCTAAATGTTTTAATCATAAGACCACTAATGTTTTCTACAGATTTTGAGTATTAAATAAAGTAAGAGTAAGCCTCACTTTTGTAAGCTAGAAAATTTACCCAAGTATATCATGAAATTTCATCTACTAAGACATAAAAATTGTGATTCCTATTTAACCTAGAAAATTAAGATTGGACAAACAAATCAATGTGAACCATATTGAGATGTTGAGAAGTTGAAACTCCATTCATTAAATTAAAATAAACTTTATATTGTTTTCCCTTTTGATAGGGAGTACAAAATTTGTCATCTTGGTATTTTAGTTGAGGTAGGTCTCTAACTAAATTTTTCTTTGTCAGTTTTCTATGTGAATGAACATTGTAGTGTCCTAATCTTCTATGACATAGCCAATACTTATTATGAAGAGAATTTAAACATGTAATATTTTTTTTGGCTAAATATTTTAAATCTTCAGCATATAAATTATCATTTCTGAAGGAATTAAATACCATATAATTTTTCGAATCAAATATATTGCAAGAATCATTTTCAAATTTAACATTGAATCCATCATCACACAACTGAGAAATGCTTAACATCTTGTATTTTAATCCATCTAAAAATAATAATTTAGAAATTACAATTGAATCAGTGTTACAAATATTGCCTAAGCCGATGATTTTTTCTTTTGAATTATCACCAAAGGTAATATGTCCTTCTTCACCTTTGATTATACTTTTGAAACATGAGTAATATCCAGTGATATGCCTTTAAAATACACTATTCAAGTACCATATCTTCTTATTGGAACTCTTTAAGAAAGTCTCCAATAAAACAAGTTTAAACAGAAAATGATTTTGGTGCCCATATTTTCATGGATCCAGGCAGGTTAGCAAGAAAAACATTTCGTACCTTGATTTGTGTAATGGGTTTCATATAATCAAAATAGTAAAATGATTTTGAAAGATAAACATTGTTTGATCAATAACTATGTGAATAGATGTTTGAGACCTAAGAATTACCAATATAGGAACTAGCAGCATACCGTCCAGATTTAGGAATACAACCATTCCTTGTAAACTGTCTCTATCCAGGATGATAGCTGAAGCTAGTAATATATTTTGGTGCCCCTTGTTTTCCAAGAATTTGAGTTAGAGTATTCATTCCATTTCTGATTTTCTATAAGTCTCTTCTACGTTTCTCATTGTACAATATATGTTGAGTATTCTCCTTTAACAGTTGAGAATTATTTTCATTTTCAAAATTAACTGTAGATTTAATAGTTCTAGTTAAAGCATGATGCTTCATTATGGTTTTATACTTGTATTTCGACTCATTACAAGTATCTTCAAACATATTACAGTATTCAAATAACTCTTCACTACACATGTTTTCAGAATCAGAATCATCTCTAGAGTAATATGTATTTAAAGCAGGAGTATCCAATGTTACCTAAAATGTTTTTTTTCATGAAACACATATTAGCTTTTTGAGATTTTTCATTCTGACTGGAATCAGAATCACTTGAACTATCTTCAGAAGAACTCCAAGTTGAATTTATAGCTTTCTTGTATTTTATGCCTCATATTCATATTTCTTTTTGATCATAAATTTTGGACAGTCATATTTCACAAGTACATTCCTCTTACATTTGTATCAGACTATGTCATCACTTTTATCAGTCCTTTTCCAATATTTCTTCCAATGAACTTTATTTTCATACTTTCCCTTGTAATGCGATTTTCAGAATACCTTCCTTTTACTATAATTTTTGTTGAATCATCTATCTCTCTAATCCATTTAATCATCATTGTCATATGCACTTTCTTCATATCTTGAGCTATCACTTTCACTTGGAATTTTTCCTTCGTCCTTAATTTTTGAAGTGGAAGTCTTGAAAGCTACAGACTTCTTCCTTGTTTCATCATCTTATTGTTTGTTTTCTTTCAGCTCTTCCTCATAATTCATTAACATTCCAATGAGTTCCTTGATAGGTAGTGAACTTATATCACATGACTCACTTATTTAAACTGATGTTCCTATCCATCTTTCTGGCAGGCACCTTAGTATCTTAATGATTTTCTCCTTTGCTGGAACAACCATTCACAATGATCTCATTGTATTCAAAATTTCATTGAACTTGAGATACATGTCAAAGATAGGTTCATCAGGCTTCATTTTAAAATTATCATACATAATGGTATATGTGTTTATTCTAATTTATTTATCATTGGTTGTTCCCTCATGGGAAACTTCCATAGTATCCAATTTTTCATAAGCAGTCTTACTAGAAGATATTCGATTAAATTATTCATCTATTAATGCACAATACAGAGCATTAATTGCATTACAATTATTATTGAATGAAGCTTTAGTAGGTTCATCCCAAGTAGCTCTATCATTCTTTGGAATCTCATACTTAGATTCTATAGCAGTCCAAATATCGAATCCTACAATTTCTAAATGAATTTTCATTTTGATTTTCCATTGGTAATAATTAACACCATTATAGAAAGGTGGCATGTTGATATAAGCACCTTCTAATTTATTATCCATATTTATATTTTAGAAAAATTATTTAAATAGATAAATTTAAAACTAACATTAACTTAGGATCTTTAAGATACAACTAAAATAACAGTTGAAAAATAGAGTGTTTGGAAATCCTTTTAAAAATAGAATCCTATGATACCAAATTTTGGATCGAGTGGATACTCACGAGAGGGTGAATTGAGTTTCAAATAAAAATTACTATTTTAAAAGATTTATATTAAAATCCCCCAGATTAAATAACAACTAAACTGTAGTGAATTTGAAATACACTAAAGGTTTAGTTCAGTTCTCATGATATTGATTAGTTCTCAGTTAATCTAATCTGATGATTAGATTTGATTTTGAAACTAACCTACTGGTTTACAATAAATAAATCCCTTTTCTAGTTTAACTATCATAGTAATTTTAAAATAGATTTATATTTAAATTACTTAGATGCAGAAAATTCTATATAATTTTAACTAAAATAAACAAGCGCAGCAGGTCTTATCCAAGTGGTTCAGTATCAAGCCGAGACTTAGTCCTCTCAAACAATTTTATATAAACAATGATCCATACCCTGGATCGGGGTTTACAACAGTACTCAGACTGTCCATGTCCTCAGACCTCTACCACAATTCTATGTGGGAGAAAAACAACAGCACATAGGATTTCCAAGTCACACATGACATCTACCACAATCCATAGTGGGATACAAGAGTGTAAGGGAAAGATTTAGTGAGGATTTTGAAATCCTCCAGTTCAGAACCAGAGATAGTGTGTGTAACACCCCGAGATTTTATGAAAAATATTCTTTTAATTTCATTAATGTCTTTTGTTTTATGCTACACCAAGATTACCTTGCACTATACGCAACACCGTATTAGCTTGCAGTATACGCAACACTATTCTTGGATCGTGTTACACACAATTTTGATAATAGTTATTCTACGCAACATTGAGTATATATATATATATATTCAATTTATAAATGAAATATGGTTGGATTATGATATACTAAACAACAAAGGATTCTTGCAGAGCATGCAACTCTGACGTGGCTTGCATTGCACGCAATCACGACCTTCCTCGATAGCGTGTGTTGTACGTAATACTGGGTATTACTAAACAACGATATATTATTATAATATTATTATGAACTAGCCTTTATGAATATTATTAACTAAATTTTAAATATTATAACATTATTATTCATCTTACACATTTTCTAAAACATGCTATAAGAACAAAATAATTTTTTTGGGTAAAATAAGTATTTTTCAAAAAATGCAGTTTTGCCGCCTTTTGATGGCGCACCAACATTAAATCTAGTTTTTGACATGTTTATAAGTTAAATTTGACAAAATAAAATTCTTCTTTTGAATCAGGATATAAAAATTTACATTAGATAAAGATTTTATATTTTTCCGATAACATTCATATTTTAATGAATAGTAAAAACACGCTATATTTAAATTAAAAACAACTTTTTTCATCATAATATATTATGTGGTTAAATTATAATATTTAATGGTTTTAAAGTATAAATAGAATATATTTTTACCATTTAATATAATTTTTGTCATAAGCATTGATTTTACCTTGAATTCATAGGTTAAATCAATTCAATCTTTTGCAATGTTTTAAAGAAAAACTCGTTTTCTTTCGAACAACGAGATTAATTTTAATTTGATTTCTGCATAATTTGTGTATTGAATTTGAAAAAATGGATTCCATATTTGGAATCAGTGGGTACAAAATATGTTAATAAGCTACTTTTTATTTTTGGGCATTGTGAATAATAACTATGGTAAATTTTATTTACTATAGTTAAAGGTAAATCGGGTAATTAAGGGTAACTATAAGATTATAAAATTACCCTAACACTTGGAAAAATCCTATTGGATGGCTAAAAGTAGACCCATATAACCTAAGGGTTGGATTATATTCATTTTATGGACTTTGTTCCATGAAAATAATTTAATTATTATTAAAACCAAAGAATGTGACAACATGTCACTTTCTTAAATCTTATAAGTATAATAATTTTAATTTAGTAATAAAATTCATTAAACTTAGAAACTAAATAGTCTCCAGAAATCTAATTCAATTATCTACATCATAGGAATTTATTTATAATTTTTAGGGGTTAAATAAATATCATTTATTATGAGACAAAGATGATGCAGTAATTGTCTTATTAATAAAATATTGACATAATTGATGTTATAAATGCCCAAATAAATGTATCTTGAGACTTTTTATGACTTAAATTAATTTTATAGGTTAATAGGACATGTTATTGTTTATATAAGTAACTTTTTTCGAACTTATCATTCTGTTATTAATTTCATAAAAATCATGTACCAAATAGTGTCAAAATTGACATAAATTAGCTTCTAAAACAAATATTATATTATTAATTGTTATTTAATTCCTAAAAATATAAGGTTCGGCAAAATGACTTAGATAATGATATATATATTAATAATAAACAACTTGGGGTTCGTTTGGCTTGTTATGGTAAGTTTATTAACCATATAGTGTAAGAAAATAAAAAGACACGGTAAAAGTTAAATTATTTAACTTAGAGTTAAATCTAATTGATAAGGTTAAAATAATAACCTAAAATTGTATAAATCCTATTTTATGAGAGGATTTAGAACCATCCCCACTTTATATTAGAAATAAGACCCTTTGGAACCATTATAAACCGAATTTGACCTTAATATAAAATAATATTTTGAGATTTTCCTAAGGTGCCCCTCTCCTCCCTTATAAAAGGGAACCTCCTCCCTCTCCTCCTCACACCAATTTTAGCATTCAAGCTCGGAAAAACCCTGGAAAAATCTCTTCTCCACTTCCCTAGTATCATCTTAGTGGTCCTGGTATTCTTCAAAGTCCATCCTTAGTTCTTTAAGTGGAGGTTAAGTGAAGGCGTGTCAAAAAGAGGTAATATCCATTACCGATCTTTTTCAATTTCTTTCTTCTTCAACTTCTTCTTATTTAGTGGTTTCATGATAAAGTAATAAAATCAGTATTTCCTATCTACTAATATGATATTATAAATATTAAATGACTCTAATTAACCTTTTATCCATCCTACAGAGAAAGGAAATCACCGCGCGTGCGTACGTACGGAATACCGTCTCCGCACCGTGGTGTAATCTATTTTCCGCCAACACCTTAATTGGATAGGTATAATGGTGTAATGAGTAACTATATATGATTATTATAGAGTGATAGTGATACTTAAATAGTATACATACACTTCAACACAATTCACGACCATGGGAACGATATCATCGCTCGTGCGTACGTACGGACTACCGTCTCCACGACGCGATGAGATTCATTATCCATGTTAACCATTCCAGAATGATTATAAAGTATATATAATGAATAATAATTAAATATATGACATGGTAAATCTACTGGATTTATATATATATATATATATTTCATCTACTTACTTCCATTCAAGTAAATAAGGAAAGGAAAACAGCGTTCATGCGTACCTACGGACTACCATCTCCATGAACGGTGTGTTTCATTTCATTTATCTATCTATTATATATATATATATACTGAATATATATGATATATAAATCATATTTTATATTCTGGAAGTAATTAAATCATGATATAAGTAATAATAATGTCAAGAACAACAAGTCCAAACATCTACGATAAATGAAACGATTTTACCCAAAACGCTTCTTTAACATGGAATTTACAAAAGAACGGGTAATATAAAGTTATAAGTGAACCATATATGATATCATAAAAATGAATATGATTCTGTAATAAGTTAATTACATTATTTAAATCATTATACAAGAGTTTTGGATACGTACAAAGCATATCGGACATAAGGTAAGGGAAACATCACAATCTCATTTTTATCTGAGATTGTTTATACTTTGGTATTTACTGGGGTGTATTTTATCATCCACATCCATGTTTCCTAAATATGTAATATTTATATCCTTATACAATATTTTATATCCTATTTTACACTTAGGTTAGTTTTTATTAAAAGATATGAAAGGAATCTTTTGTCATTTTTCGTACGAGGTACTTTTTGACTTTCTGACAAAAGTACGAGAAGAATGTTTTTTAACATATACGACATGAATGGATTTTTAAAACATTATTTCCAAGAATAATCATTTCCAAGTTTTAAAGTTTATTTTTAATCAACTTCTTTTAGTTTAAAGTTGTATGACATGTTAAGAAAGGAAAAATGTTTTTGAAGAAGAAAGGATATTTTCCTCAAGAACAGAGTTCAAGTGTTTTATCAAAATTATTTTCCATCTAAGATAATAAATGGTTCTGTTTCTATCACTATTATTACATGGATTTGATTATGTTGTAATGGAAATATTTTTATGAATTCCTTTATCTTATATGAATTGTTTTATGATGTCATGTTGTTTTAGAATCCCATTTTTATTACATGTGTTATGCAATGATGTATGATTTATGATTTTGTGGCACACATAATAATGGTATCATTATGATATGGGTGGGACCTATATCTACCTACAATGCATTGGGTAAATATTTTACATCTCATGAGATAGACATGGTTGGAATGATAGGTTATACCGGTTCAGTGAAACAGGAATGAAACGAGGGTGACTCGGTTCAGAAATGGACTTTGTCCAATAAGATAGTCTTGGCAATGAGTCTTGACTAATAAGATATGATTCTCTATGATTATTTGTGTATGCCACAAAGTTTCATGTTTTAATTTATGATTATTGGGATTTCATTTCAATACTATGATTTATCCCATGTTATGAAATTATGCTCTCTTTTGCAGGTTAAGATTTCCAAAATGTTATGTTCTTATGAATATGATGTGATTGATATTTGTTTTGTTTACCCTTACTGAGCATTTGAGCTCACCCTTTTATGTTTTCTTTTCCCCAGTATATATAGAAAGGTTTTAGGTAAAAAAAGGAATATCCTTATGGGATATGTTGATGATCTTTCACCACGATTAGAAGATTATATTCTGAGTTTCCAAAGACACTAAACTATTACAACCCTTGTGTGTGTTTTTTTGTTATGTACTAAGTATTCCGCAAAAGTAATGTAATGTCCATGTATGTCAAGCTTCAGGTCTCTACAGTGTGTTCCAAAAAATACAGAGCAAACTCACTGCTCAAAATTCAAAATGTTGAAACACAATAGAGCTAAACAAATAAAGATGTGTTTAGAATTCTCTATGTGTTTTGGGTGAAGCTATGGACTCCTTGGATTGATGCTGATGAAGCTTTGATTCCTTCTATGGTTTAAGTCAATAAAAATAGAGTTTTGTTTTTGTATTTGACTTCCAGGTCAAGGTTGATCAGCCTAATCAGCTATAGTGTAGGTGAATTCGTTGGATCTCTTTTCTCCTTGAATGTTCAGGTTCTATTCAGTATGTATTCTTCTTTATTATTCTATGCATGTATGTCCTTTTGTATCTTCAAAATATCATCTCGTATATGCATGGAAAGGTGGACTAAGAGAGAACCCATCTTTAGTGGTTCGAGATTCCCATATATATATTTAACTCCAAAAATGGCAATGATTACCTTTTTTACAGGTATTAGGTATGGTTCCTGATATGAAAACATACATTAATTAATTAATTGTAATGTCACTAAAATCACCAAATATTACCATTGTTAAATAAACAATAAAAATGGAGTTTAGAAAAACTGTGATTGGTTTCCATTAGTATCTCTTATTATCACAGAGCTTGTATATGTGGATGAGTAACGATAGGTCTTGCATCCGTAGCTGTTATTCATTATAAAGGTAGCTCACTTGAATCAGTAGCTCCTTCTATCAGTATCTTTTATAAATACCAGTGACCTTTCTGTATTGGTGAATTTTTGTATCAGTGAAACATACCAGTGAGCATGTAACAGTTGACTTCATAATAGTAGAAGTTACTCTGTATCAGTCAACTTGTGCGTACTGGCAGACTTATTCTAATGGTAACTCAGGTGTAACGGTAACTGTCTGCATACCGGTGACCTTATCCATATCGGTAGACTTCTGTAAAGGTGTACTTATCCTTATCAGTAGTTGTGTACCTATGACCATTGTATTGGTAGCTGTTTGTATATATATCGGTTTCTCTGGTAGACTTTATCGGTGCGTTTCTCTGCTTGTTTCAGTAGCTCTTGATTACAATAGTAGACTCTATCTTTTAGAGATATTTTCTTATCGGTAGACTTATGTTGGTATCGATGACTGTGTATACCAGTGGACATACTTTATCGGTAGGTCTGTATCAGTGACTCAAATACTAGTATGTTCTATGAAAATCATATCCATATTGAGTTAGTATTATTTCAAAAAAAGTATAACCATAGATAAACATTGAAAAACATATTCCAATTTTTTTTGATATTTTTTCAACATAATTTAACATTTATATTGGATTATCAATTAATACTAAAACATAATTGAGATTATCAAAACATGTGAGGTTAGCCTAATGGATCTTGATTTTGTTAAACACCATTTATTCCATTGAATATTTAATTTAATTACCATTTATGTATCATTATAAACTATTTTTTTATTAATTTTAAATAAAATAAATCAATTAATTTTATTAAATATTTTTTTGCGATCTGTGGTTTCCTAATTTGTAAGGAAATTTTTCAACTAAAGTTTCATTCATTAAATAATGATCATCCTCATAGAAATAAAATATTTCTATAAATGTTATAATTGATTATATAATTATGAATTATATTTATTTTATTTTAATTTATATTTTTATCACATTAATAATTTTATTTTAAATTTCTTACATTATTGTGTATGATTCTCTTAAGGAATATTGATAACTGAAGTCTCCTTTCCTTGAGTTGTATTCTTCTTTCATGAACTTTTTAAATCCTTTCATGGGTACTCCAAAAAAAATATTTTTGAACTGGAATTTCTAAACCACTATGGGAAAAATATATTTTCTTCCAAATCAATGTCTTGTTTCCCTTTTTATGATTTTATTTTTGAACAATATATTTTCCAATTAATAAAAAATGGTTACCTTTAATTTTAATATGTTTTTTATCCCTCTACTATATTCTAAAAGATAATATTTTTTCATTTTCAAGGCTCCATCAATGGTGATTATTTCTAAAAGTAATTTTATTATTAATACTACTAGTCACATTTACAAAATTTACCTTTGAATGTGAAATTTAAATTTTTTACATTTCAATAATGATATAATTGTTTATTTTAAAAAGTTGTATTTTTTCATTTAAACATTCCTTTTAATTTTCTAAATTAATTAGCTTAATGGGTCTTTAGATTCATGGCTTATACTCTAAAATATTTATGTATCATTTTATAGATTGAACTCGAAGTGTCGAAAGTTATTACTGTTGATCTATTTATTAGTGATATTATTCGAAACATTTTTTAGGGTGTTTTTCATATCTATCAATATAATTCTATATTTACATTATTTTTCTATGCTTATGTTCTTTTTTAACCATCCCCTCCATTATAATGATTATTTATGATCATTTTAGACCCATTATTAACATGTGAAATGTGTTGGTGTACCGTGTAATGTCATTCTAATATAAGTTATTGTCGAAAAGATGAATTTGTATTGTTTAACCACTAAATTAAATTCTTAGGGTGTGTTTTGGCGATGTTATCAATCTCATTTAAATGGGTAAATGAAATGGAATACAATATATTATTATTACAATATGGTTGATTCTTGACAAATTTATTATTTAATGTTTTATCATCCACCATATTTATCATTACTTGTTATGATCATGTTATCCATTTTATTAACATGGGAAATTGTTTTAAATTTATTTAGTATAAATACCATTTAATGTAGGATGATTATGTATTGATATTTTATATCATTCATTTTTAGGATACCCAAGATTTTCTTATGTAAGAGGTTCAATATGGAATGTAATGGAAAGTATCTCTCACACTTATGGAAGATTCATTATATTTAATTAGGTGATGAGATGAGCCCACAATTATATATCATGTTAATTCATTGATGCCTCTTACAATTTCATGAACCAAGATAGGTCTTCATCCAACCAGTTCTGCAGCAATGCCCGAGGGGCATCCCCGATCCCCATGGGCTGGTACAACTATCTAGGAATCTAAAATAAAACATTGGAATAATTTAATTGAATAAATAAACCTAAATAAACCTCATTATGAATAACTTAAAACTAAAATCAAACAACCAAAAATTTCCTTAATGTACGGTGAAAAATAATATTTACAACTTCAAGTAAAAATCCAAAAGATAACGATAATAAATGAAAAATTAAAAACACTAACTCAAACCTCCAAGAAACAGGATGCGAAATATCCTTAAGCCACATTCACCAAACCAACATGAGGATTCCATTGAAAACACAAACCATCCATAATATGCTCGATGCATCAAACTGGAATACAAAATAATCAGGATCTAGATACACCCAAAGGTGTAAGTAGTGTGGGAGCCAAAATTCACATCAGATTCCCCTGAGAAAAAGTTCATGCATAATTATTTAATGAGAAATACATTTTCAATTTAACAGATAAATAAATAAATAAATTCTCAATAAAATTTAAAGAAAAGAGTTGTAAGGATAACTACATTCAAGAAAACAACATAAATTAAAACACACACACACAGACAATTTCATTCAGGTTAACCCCATTGTCACACCATCTTTCGATGGTGAGCAATGAGTAATGGAGGATCACACTGCATGGGAGAGGCCATGAAGATACTAGTGAGAAGTGGGACACTAAAACATCACGTCTCAGTGAACAATGGATAGGAACATAGAAAAATATGGTCTCGTGCTTGAGCCACTATTAGGGAAACACATTCATAATATAGTGGCCTCCAATCCTCATCCAAATTTCGGTTAGTGTTGTAATCGTCAAACCAGCAAAGTGAAATTGGTCCAACACTGCTCATGTATCACTAGCACAATATATCTAGGCCTCCCACCAAGTACCCAGGCATCTGTTTTTTTTCTCATGTGGTTAAGATTTCATGCCATATGTCATGATCATATACTCAAACAAAAAAAGACACTACAAACACCCAAACCACCGTTTTCTCACACAAAATTCATTTGAAAAAATACACAAACTAAAACATCCTACAATCAAGTTTCACATCATTGATATAATTTAATAAAATATTAAAATATTTATAAAAAATGTCCAAATGGTGTCACAAGAACTTTCACACAAAACCTACTCAAATGTCTATGTTATGATCAAACAAACACTAACAAATTTCTAAAATTAAATTCCTCATAATTGTATATTTTAATAAACCCACTATGGGATTTAATAAAATACTATTGGATGACACAATGTGAGTGTTCATCAAAACCACACCATATCTCAAATGATCAAACCACTTAAAATATAAAATCCAAAATAAATTCTCTCAAAACTATTTTTCACACAACATAAACCATTTAAATAATCAATTACACAGTTAATGGAACATTTCCATGGTGTGAAATAATGTTTACCACAAAAATACACTAAATTGACTCTATTTCAAATTCAACACACACTAAAATATTATCCACACACCATTCACATCACTTAACAAATTTGAAAAATTACATTTGATGTTCCATAACCCATTTTTACTATTTAATAAATTAATTAATCAATTTCTAAAACAAATAAAAATAAATTATTTATCATGAATTTTTACAAATAGTGGACTCTATAACATATCAACATTCCACAAAATTAAACAAGCGATGTAATTAATCTATTAAAAAAACTATCGCTGCACCAAACAAATAATTTAAATAATATGCTAAATTAATTAAACATGAAAATAAATAAATTAATTAATAATTAAACATAGAACCACCAACCTAGAATGTCAATAATTCACCAAATCTAGAGGGGAAACCTCAATTGTGCCATTAACCCATCAAATGTTATTGTAAAATAACCCTAAAATACAATATTGAACCCGGAAAATCAGTAATAAATTCCAAAAAACGAATCCTCATGGATAAGGTAAATGATTTAAAAGGTGATCTTCACCTGTGTCAAAAGAATATGGATATTGGCGTGTTGCATGTCCGAAGAGGAGTGGGGATACCCCAGTGCGCCGGTGATAGGCCAGGCCAAGGGAGGGTGTGGGAGGCATGTGTTCAGGGTGGTACAAGGTGAGGGAGGATAGGGAATATGATGCCAGGGAGACAGGGGTGGTGTTTTTTAGATCTCTAGGATTGGAAGAGGGATTTGGTCGGTGTAGTTGGAAGTAGAACGACATGTAGAATCTTAGATAATGAGGGGAATCACACCATAGGGTGGTCTCTAGGTGGTTCAGATGAGAGGGAGGCGGTATGCGGGAGGGTTGTGCACCCGAGTGAGGGGGCTGGAGAGGTGGTGTGAATGGGAGAAGTAGGCTGATAAGGATGGTATGGGCTTGGTCAGCCAGAAGGGAGAGTGTTAGCTAGAGGGAACAAGGGGAAGGGGGAGCCATGTGCTAGGGATGATGGGGAATTGGGGTCCGAACTGGGGAGTGGGGATATCAAGAGAGATAGAGGAAAAAAGAGAGAGAAATGAAGGGGTGAAATTAAGAGAACAAATAAAATAGAAAAAAATAAATGCAAATAAAATATAAAAATAAATAAAGAATGAAGATATAAAAATATAAAAATAAAGAAAATTCTAATTTAAAACATCTAATTTTAATACTAATAAAAATATTAAAAATAATTAAACGAGTATTATAGAAACCACCAAATGAATAATAATAATATTATTAAGGCTTGACAACGCGAACAGTTGTGTAATAGGTCATGTGCCAAAATAATATCACATTTAACAATAAAAAGTTCTATAATTATGTTTGGGAACTACACACAGTCCCACGTATGGTCGTGAACCTGTATAAGATCCCAAATTTATTTTAAAATTGAACTAATTCAAATAGAAGCTCACAAGTGAGACTGAAAATAATTAAATTAATATTATGCGTTGGTCAGGGTGTGACATAGAAGATAACCAAATTTTGATTTTGTGTATAACATTCATATAAATTGATAATTCTTTAGAGTTAGGCATTGATTTCATGTTTTATTTATTTAGAATTATGCATTTAATGAGTATGAGATAACTATTATTTATATACATATCATTATTCATTGCAATGGATTTAGAATGAGATCATATTAAGATTATTAGGGATTGTTTATGGTTATTTTTTCCTTCCATATTATGAATAATATTCATGTGTTCTCTTAAATATTTAGTGATATGATTCCCTTACTATGTTTTTTGGCTCACCTATTCTTATATATCCACTTTCTTAAGTAATAAACAAATTCACTACACATTATATTTCTAATATGATAGCATGTGTAGAAATTTTTTTAGAGTTTATGGAGTATACATATGAATTAATGTTTTTCATATATATCTAGAAAAAATAAATACTTTAGAAATACATGGGTTTTTCAAGATTATGTATTTTAATAAATTTTTAACGATATAATCCTAAAATCTCATAGGAATTTACAATATCGAACATTTTCCTTATGACATGTAATTATATGATAGTTATGTCTGGGATTTTATAGTGGGAGTTGAATCCAATATGAAAAGTATGTTTACATTGAACCAGATCTGGGGTTATAGGTTTTAGGCATCACTATTGGTATCAAATAAGGGTTTAGAAAACTTCATAGATTATGATGTTTGTTATGTATAATTTAAGTGTATGTAAGCTATAGTTTATTGTAATTTAAATGTTATATATAACTCATTAGGATATATTATGAATAAACATTAATGTAACAATGAATGGTTTGTTTGTGGATTAAGATGAAATAATTTTGTGAATACCCTAGGGATAAGTCAATTTGAGAATTATATGTATATTATAACTTCATGATGTTTTCAAAAAGTATATATGTCATTATTATCATTAAAATTATATCCCTATCAAGATATTATAAGTTGATGAATTATCTAGAATATATGTACCTGGGAGTAAAACCCCACAAATGGGTAGATTGGGCATTATCTTGATCATCACCTGATGCATGTTAAGGAGGACTGATTGCACACTGGGGATGACACACTTCAGAGATATTCTTTAGACAATTACAATATCTTTAATAAACATTATGATGTATTTGAATATTATTTGGATATAAATATTAAATGGATAGTTATCATGAAAAACATATAATATAACATAGATATTGAAAAACATAATAAACATATTATCTAATATTTTAATTCCTGTATAGATTATAAATTGGATATTTAGGGTATATATTTCCATTTAATTTGGGTAATAAATATTTAATTATTGTTCATTATAATTTAGGATATATATTTTGATATTTAGGTTAATATTTATGATGGAATCTAACTTAAAGTAACCTTTGTTGAACAAATAATGATATGAGGATGACTAATTGTGATGTATGTTTAACCGATCCTGATATAAATTGAGTTGTATAAACTATATTCTAACATTGTATTGTTATAAATTGAGACATAATAATGTTAAATATCTATATGGGTAATTGTCATAATTATTCTATAATTATTATCAATTAGGTCAACTCTTTCCGTTTTCATAATTGATAATTCCCAATGAAACCATGTCGAAAACAGAGGACAAGGAAAATGTTGAATCTCCTCCAAAATCAACCTAATAGTATAAGGGCTAGAGTCATAAATATTTTAATTATTCCAAACCAAAATTAAAAAATATAGTTAAAAATTGGAACATAATCGAAATCCCAAATAAAACAAAGGTTGATAAGGATGAAATATTAAACTAGTTCATATGACTAAGATGACAATGGAAAATGATTAAATTCCATTCATTTGTAATATGTGGGTTGAATCATGGTTGAATTTACCATAAATATATTGGTAAATGATTTATGTTTTGGTATGAAACTGAAGGCTCATAAAGGTGTAAGTTAATTAATGAATTCAAAAAAAATCTATTAATTTAATTTCAAGAGAGTTTGGAATTATTTTCCTCAATGACCAAATCCATTGGCCAATGATGGAAAAAGTATCTAACAACAAAATGTATCAGGAAAGTCATAAGGAAATATAAATAATTTATTATATAGTTAGTATTCACTTTATATTTTCTACTCTCAAACATCATGCGTGACTTCAATAAGTATTGTAAATATAGTTATAAATAAAATCCAATTGTGGTCTGATTATCAAATAAATCATGTTCACATTTTGTTGGATATTATTCTGTATGTAAATAAATATTAATCCATTATATAAATTCTATGTGAAATATGGAATGGGATATATCTCTTTTTAAATAACTAATAATAATTTATCATATAGATAATCCTCATTCCACATCCTAAAATAAACCCATGGAAATCTAGTGATGTGTGCATGTGGGGGGGGGGTCAGCTGTGGAAATCGTACCCATGACTGAGATGTATCACTTTCTAGGGTTATTTGGGAATTTCTCCTTGAACGATAGTGAACTTTAAACTTAGCTATAAGGGATTAGGTTTGGTCATTATCATCGAGCAATGTTCTCTTCTTCATGGGATTCTATTCCTATTTTCGGAGGCTCTCTTTTCCAAAGCGATATATCTCATTGTGGATAAGTTTATTCCTGAATAATGTTTTGAAGATATTCAAGATTCATTTTTTTTCTTCATGGGGTCATATTTGGATGCTTTGAATATACTTTTTACAGCTTTACAGGTTGTTTATCTTCGGCAGATTTTGTTTTGAATAAAATTGGTATCAATGTATGTTTTTTTGGGTTTTAATGGGTTTTATTTTTATTAGCATATAATTATTTAATGGATATATCAATGATTGATTCTCATCTAATATTGGATTATTTAATCTTAGAATATAGTAATTTTGTGGGTGTTCCATTTCTCATTTATGGATCAAGTTATTCAAGAGACAAGGTTACATCTCTCACATCTGTGGTAGATGGGATGAAATCCAATATTATCCTTTCATTTTGTTACCTTAATTTCAAGAATCTAGATTTGATCATAAGTGAACTAGAGTTCGGGGTTGAGGTATTTTTTGTTCACAATCTTCATGGATTTGAACCTTTCTTATTTCATAGATTCCACTTTGCATTCATTATTTTATCTTTATTTTCGTGGTTATCTACTCTAGTTCAAAGATTACCCCATTATATCATAGGCATAGTAGTTTAGTGGTCTTCTTAGTCCATTGGGGTGTGAATTCATTCGTCCAGTTTTGGTAAATTTTTGGAGATTATTTGTTTTATTGGATATTTGGATTTGAAAAATTGAAAATTCTCAGTGGCAGATTTTGATATCTGAAATGGGTGGGACATGAGTCATTTTTTTGAATTTGGTTCTATTTTGAGGGTGAAAGAAACCCTAAATCTACTAGGATCAGTTCTATATGATGATACAAAGTAGTAATCATTCATCTGTGAATGTCTATTCATATTTGTAATAATGATATGGTATGGATTTTTCATCAGTAAGAGGACCATGCAACCCAACAATGGATAGCTTATTAAGGGGTCTTGTGAGGTCTATGACTGGAATAATGTTATACTTGATGGGGAGGGAAAGTTAAATGTATGATTTATTTGGGTTACTAATTTTTTTGATTTTATTTTGGGATTCCCACTTCTTCATCAAATGTTCAATGGAAATAAAAATTAAATTTTCATTTAGTCCAAGGAAAATTATGAGTTACCAAAAGAAATTACACAAATGTTATGATTCAAATAGTATTATTGAAATTCATTTAATGTGAGAAAATGTAACACTGATAAATTGTAATATATTAAATTATTTAAAAGATTAATTTTTGACACCTTTCCCCACATGAAACACTGATCTAAAATGAAACTTTTATTCATGTGTTCTATAGACTATTAGCTATATTAAAAAAATATATCATCTTCCATCACCACCATAAATGGTTGGATTAAAAGGATAATTTAATAAAAATTATGATATTTATTTAATATTTATTATTATACTAAAATAAATCATATAGCTACTTCGTCTTGTTCTGAAAAAATAAAATCATCAACCACACAAACGGGTGAACTACACCTCCATGTATTGAATGATTTAAACATATCTTTTAATAACCTCCTTACTTAGAGGGTCATGATGATGGTATTAAAGGAATAATATGACATATAAAATATCATTATGATTTTTTTATAGCATAGATCCTAATAATGATATTATCATCCAACAATTATCCTTAATTTAATTATATAAAACAGAGAAACTAAGGGGAACATGATCTATTGTTTCATTGAATGAAAATTATAGAAATTATATTTTACATATAATTATTTTCAATTATGAAATATAGACCTAATAAAAATCACATAAGATTATTATTCTTCAATTACAATTATATTACAACTAAAAACCCTCGTAATTATTCATTAATCATGGTAGTTTTATGTCAGGGTTAGTTTAACGACATACATGTACAATAGTATCATTTTTGTCAAGGAAGACTATAAGAACTTATTTACATATTTAATTTGAAATGATTTTGTATATAATGTTTTGTTTTTATTTTTGGTAATGTTAAATCAACATTTTTCTCATAAATTAAGAAAACTTATTTCAGTTGTCAAGAATATTTTAAACATAATCACTGTTAATTTCATCTTCATGGTTTGTAACCAAAAATACCATTTAAATAAACTATACATTTATAAATATCATGTAACATATACTAGAATATCGTTAATTAACTTTCAAGGATGAACATTGTAACAATAATTTGTATGTAAAAAAATATTATGAAACTAGTTTAATCGATAAAGGTACACACAATGATCCAAACATGTAAAAATTGATATATATATATATATATATATATATATAATTATATATGAAGGGAATAAATGTTTATGTAATTGAATAAGGTTATTGATTATGTATTTAATGAACATGGTTTTATTATTTGAGATGTTTGGGGATAATGTTTAATGAATTGATACCAACTAATGGGGTTTTTGTGTAAAATTACACTCTTTTAGACATGTTTGGGATAATAAATAGAATTTCAATAATGTGGTATATATTCTATCTATTTGAGATATCATATCAAGAATTAAATTTTTTTTCATGGTATTTTATGTTAAATTATAATCCCATTATTTCAATTGATTTTTATTTTGATGTTTCTCAATATCATAGGGTTTTTTTCTCATAATTTATTCCTCTAGGACATGATTAAGTTATGCACCATCTTTCTCATTGAGTAGTTTACTAGAATCCCAAGGATTCTAATTATAAAATATTTTTTTATTCATTAGAGATAATTTGAAAAAATAATTCCTTTTTAACAAAACATATTTTGTATTGACCCGACATTTGTCCATGCTATGGATTGTAGGATTATCAATTTGAATCATTATTTTTAACATGGTAATGGTGTAATATGGACAAGGTATGATCCGAGGAGTGTCATGGATAGTTTTTAGCATGGAGTTCTAGAATATTTGGTTACAGGGTGGGTCGCATGGCTAGTGTAAATTGTACGACCTAGGATACATGGTTTGTGACAATTGTACAGCTGTAGTCAAGTGTAACTGCAGGTATACACACTTTTTCCACAACTGTGCAGACCCATGAACATGGTCAGGTGGAATTTTTCATTTTAAAATAGATCACATCAGCAGAGTTTGTTCACAGTTTGTAAATAATGTGCCTAAAACCTTTGTGCCTAGTTTTAGGAGAAAAATACAATTTCACCCCTCTCTCAGCCAATAATATATTTTTTCTTCATTCTCTTTCCACCATCAAGTATAATAGATGATTTATCCTATTTGAGATAAAGAAACCTCAAATATTAGGATTTAATCTATATTCATCATTTAATGTTTGATTATTGATCTATCATAGGTGTTCGAACAATTTAAGTGAACTCTAATAGTATCTCTAATCCTATCATAGATTCTCTTTTTATCTATATTTCTACTCGAATATAGGTTCACTCAACATATTTTCAGTGTGATGGACTGAAACTCAAATCTCTTCCATCCTAATTTGAATGTAAGGTCGATAAAAAGAGAGGCATTGTCTACTGCACTAATGTATGTGTCCATGTAGATATACATTTTAGTTTTGGTCATTTAGAATTTATTGTTTCAAGCCTTATGTTGGCCTTTGTTGTGATTCTATTTAGTGTTGACTCCTTCAGGTCTAAAAGACCATAGTTACTTGATTAATGTTAATTGGATCTTGTCAAGAGGTTTAGAAATCACTTGTTCTCTATAAATACCCCCAAGGGGTGTTCCAACCAAATTTACCATTTTGGTCAATTTTCCACGATGAAAAAAATTTGTTTTTCATCTCTCATATTGAATTTAATCAGAAATGACCCTTATCTTTTGTACATTTTTATCAACCCACGACACCCGATAAGCATTTGGGCCTCATTGGCTTCAATTTTCCAAAATGGGTAGGTTAGTATTTGATATGACCATTTCCAAAGACTTTTCTATTATAATTTGTTTTTTCTATTTTGGGAAATGTTAAAGACATGCCATGATTAAATTGGGAAACATTTGATGAATAGTTTTCCTTGAAAGGAATTAAACAAATTTAACTTGTATCGGATGGTTTTGAATGATGATGTATTTTTATGAAAGAAAATTGACTTCTTTCAATTGGAATGTCAAAATGAATTTTATAAGGACAATGAATAGAAACAGAGAGTTTCATCATGACATGAAATGAGTATGTGACCAATCATTGTTGCTGATTTATATTTAAATGATTAAGATTCTATGCCTTATGTATTTTTTTGAGATAATGAATGTGGATCATAAATGTGTATGAATATGATTACTAGATGAGATGTCAATGTGATATAACATCTGTATTTAAATGTTACACCTTATTGGCTATGGATCTAAGGGACCAAGAGGGCCCCTATTGGAATATTGTGTGATCTTCTATATATGGACCCTAGGACTGTGAGAGCCTTGAGGCAGGGATGGCTGTAAGAGATCCAATGTATATTGTCAAGAGAACTTGATATATATTGGAGTTTGACTTTGGGTTAGACTGTGACAGATACCCTGGTATTGGATGTCTAAGAGTTACATCCCGATCCATTACAACACATAACTATTTATATATATAGATATCGCTATATAATTATTACTATATATATATATATATGTATATGTATCATAACTTGATCAAACATACCAATTGTGGGATGAAGCAGGTAAAAACCCATTTTTCATTTGGGAACCTATACGGGAGTATAATTATTTATTCCACATTGTTTTAAATTCCTATTTATACCTGCACACATTTTACTTATGAGTATCAACTTAGATTACACGTAAAATACATTGGTGGGGGCCTACTGAGATTTTACCTCACACCCTACTCGAGGATCACATGACAACAAATAAGATTACTTTTCTATAGTTTATGGAATGGGTAATGGCCCTTATACATGTTAGTGACTTATACTACATTTCTAGAGATTAAGCGTACTTGGTTGGGCTTTGGTTGTAAATGATCATGGGGTTATTTTCATGACCTTTTTGTTTCCATTGTGGAGTACTATACAACATGCTTATTTATTTAGGTTTTAGTAAATATTTTCACCATTCCATGCATAATAAATGTTTCAAACACTATCCTTTGAGTCTCTCAATTATTTTATTCAGTTATATCATTCTTATTATTCATAGTTAATTATATATTTTCTATGATTATGTTGTTTACTTTATATGTATACTACATTACACATTCACTATTATTTTCTTTTTTTTGTATCTAATGCATTACACCGATATGAGGTCATAGTCTCATGTATGTACTATATGCACACCCTACTTTTATTCAATAGCATGTGGCATATGGGGATGAATTCCAAGGGCATGTGTCCAATTGGACTCAAGGAATGAGTTAAGTGGAATTTTATTCAAGGATGTCTCAAAGTGGTATCATATTGGTTCCATTTTTTACATTCACTATCTGAAAATAATATTTTGTATATTGGTAATTCCTATTACATGGTCAGAAGCCATTATTGGGCATCGTGAACCCATGTATAGGGTAAAGACAACGTTTCATTAATTATGATCACTATTGAGTATTCTATTTATTATTGATACAATTCAACCATTGGGGTGATACACATGACTTGTGATGTTATAGATATTTATGTAATTGGAATTATGATTTCCTTACTATTTCTCGTTGAAACAAAGGCCATGTATTAGAAACATGCATCACCATTGGCACAATATGAATAGGCCTTTCATTTTTTCAATGTCACATTAAAATTTCAGGGTTCATTTACAGTTTTAATTTAATTGTGCCATGTTTTATATATATTTAGTTTTGGTGACACCTTTTGCAGGATTTGGATCATCCATTTAGTGTGTTTAGTGGGTTCCACTCATTGATTTATAAGGTTTATGGGTCTCTTTGGATAAGAATATGGAATTATAGCTATCTCAACCATTTCAAGGATTTGTAAATGTATAGATAAACAATTTCAAGGATAATGATTATCCATTTTGAAGTTTCCCTTATAGGATTCATGTATCCTTGAGAGGGGGAGGGGTGAATCAGTGATATATTTTTTATTTATCTTTCCTTACTTTTGAAATAACCTTCACCTCCTGTTAATGATTTATTTCTTGGGTAAAAACAATTCAAACACAAATCCACAAGAACCTAAGAATTTACAAGGTTCACTACTCAACTATAGTATCTCCATCATTGGCGTGGCTTGGAAACAATACAATACAACCCAATCCAATAAAAAAATAATATTTTTATATTGAAAACAATGAGTAGGATTTGACCTTAAACTCATGCATCAATTTAAAAATAATACAATACTGACTATTCTTCTTCTTGAAAATAATGACACAAAATAATGTAGTTTTTCTTCTTGATCATCTTTCACCTATATGATATTTGAAAACAATTATCCTCTTTCCTAAGAAGAAGATGGTAGGAAGTTATTTTATTCTTCCACAAACTATCCTGATTCACCTACAGACTACATGTATCCTCCAAAAAATAAATTCCACAATGTTTCGTGAGTGATTCTTGGATGACCTTCTTCTTTCACATACTATCTCTGCCTTCCGGATGTCGGATTTTTCCTTGGACCAGTGTGAAATTGTGAGTGACTAGTTCTTCTAGGAACCACCTCTCCTACATTATATTCATTCTTTTGTGGGATTCAATGCATTGAAAACATAGTATATTTATCATCCACTCAAACCATCTCATTCTCATAAATGATCCCTCAAAAATAGTTTCTTCTTACCTGGAATGTACCCTCTATGAACTACTCCCCATATGGAAATTATCCTCAACGAACTTCCCCCTTTCATGGAAGTCTACTTCGCAAACTACTTCGAACTTCTGCAAATATATATCTGAAGTGATGATCTAATCTTATAAAATATTATTCTAATTAATGAATGTATTAGTGTCCTTTATATATGAAAAATAACGGAATTTTTTTTCTAATCTGATTTTCATAATGATTCGATGAGACATAAACATCCCCGCGTACTATGCTCCTCCCATGAACTATTTTTCCCCTTTACAGTCTACATATCTTATTTCTTCCTTCACAGAGGCCAATTCTATCTATGAATAGATCACCAGCTCCATTACACAATAGATAGAAATATCCATAATCTTTAAGTCTTCAATGAATGGTATTCCTCCCTTACACCATTTATCTTATATGGTCCATGTTCTACGCTTTGCGGTCCTCATAGAACTGCTATGAGGGGTATTTTTTTTTCTATTTTACCTCGCATCTTTATGTATATCTTATGTTGTTTGTGAATTATCCTTCAAGTTACATGAAATATGAATCATGAGCTCCTTTGTGAAAACATCTTCTGATTCCATAAAATAAATTCCCTATTTTGAGGCCCAAAACTTGGGAAAACACTGGGAAACGATGTCACCTAAAATATAAGGTTTGAAAAAAAACACCCACGCATCTTAGTTGTCATCTATTTTATTTTAAAATCAGCTACATTCATCTTGAAAAATATCTATCATGATATATAGTCATTGATCGATCACATTTAGCATCATAATATTTTCAAAGGAAAGTATTGTAACATTCCTAACTTTCAAAAAATTCATTCTGAGAAAACAATAATTTGACTAGAAACACTTATTCTCCCCCATTCCTTTATAATGGAATATTTATAAGTTCTCCAAAAAAAACATTTTTCTGTTTTGAATTACAAATCAGAAAATAATAATTATATTTTACTAGGCTTTTCCAAAGTAAATTGATTTATCATTTTTTACAATAAAAGACAACAACCTTCAAACCAAACATTTCATTTAAAAAAAGATTCTTCATTCCACATGGTCCCAACACAAGTAAATTTTTTCATTTGTTTCATAGGGTGTAAGGGCCATTATGGATTGGAAAATGGAATATCATTGGATTCAATCTATTTAAATGTTATAAATGTTTAGAGAGAAAATATTCATTTTTTGAAGGAATTATAACTTGATAAAAACCATATTGCACGTTACTATCATATAAACATGGCTCAAACCCAAACATAGTAGTGTGAAGTTGGCGTTTCTTCATTATTATAGCATGTTATTGTATGTTTCTATGTCTAGACCATGATTTTGAAACAGGTAGAGAGGTGTGTTCATTATTTCTGAAAAGTATATAGTACATGTATTAGATTCTTAAATAGAGTCATCTAAATTTGTTAAATCTATTATGAGTTGATTTTCCAAATTTCTAGTGGAATACTATAATTAAATCTTCCATTTGAGCGCCTTGAAGGTGGACTCTATCTTATCCCTGAGGTGGCGGGACTTGAGCCTCCATTATTCTATCCCATTGAGCAATATGTGTTTCTTCTCCCTATACCTGAAATGAAAATTGGCGGCCAGTTCTATGTGGTCTTCTTATGAATGATGAAATTTACACAAGGCGTTGTATGACATGCACCAAGTACGATATAATTGACGTGTGATTTTTATCAGTAGCATCCTCCAACCGTCTTGGGGGATGGTGAATCATAATTTGTGGAGTCATGGATTGAGGTGATCATGTCTCTATTTAGGAACCATGAGACACCTCCAAATCATAGAGACAATCTAGGTTCTTATATACAACAGAATTTCAAACCAGAGATGGTGGGGTGTCATCACACAAGCAATAAACCATTGAGAGATGGTTCGGGGTTACTATCAAATCTTCTTATATGAATACTTCTTTCCCCAAAAACTAAGGGATGAAAAATATAAAAAATTTATGTATCATCACCAGGGGACCATGTTATATGTAGATTACTCATCTCGTTTTATAGATATATAGTGGTTATCTCCCTCTATAGTGCACGATGATATGATGGCTGTTAGAAAGTTTCAGGTTGGGATGTTTTATTCCATCCATCCACATTTCAAGGTGTGCATGTTGATGCATGTTTTAGTAATAGTCAACTAGTCCCTAATTATTGAGTGTAATTTAATGTATGTTGATAGTGTTATCTAGGATAGTTCATCTCCTTAGGATTTCAATGGATCTTATTATGGGTGAGAACAACACATCGAAGAATCATGTGGTTGTTGCAGTGGATAGGATCATGCTGTCAATAGTCATCTCTTCTATCACCAGTGTGGAAGGGTAGGAAACTACAATGAGAGTATCCACATGATCCAATGGAGTGAAAATGTTGTTGTGGTATTGGAGAAATTCAGAATTTTTACAGGACACTACTGATAGTTCTTAGCCAACAAGGATTGTCACTTACTCCTTGGTCGAGAGTTGGGTCAAAAGGATCATGATAGACAATTATATAGAATAAAATCAGTCAATCAGGCTGAGGTGGTGGTCAAAGAAGAGGTATTCGGACATTTAATTCTGAGCTTTAATAGAGGGTGCC
The DNA here is from genome assembly GCA_963277665.1 of Viscum album. Lineage (NCBI taxonomy): Eukaryota > Viridiplantae > Streptophyta > Magnoliopsida > Santalales > Viscaceae > Viscum > Viscum album. The sequence continues at coordinate 160,373,648 of OY728138.1, forward strand.
TTCTTAGGGCATCGAGGCTCTGAATCAAGACCATTGTAAATTTCGGTTACATTCATTCTATCCCATTCCACTAGAGAAGAGCCTCATACCATCTACTATATGAGGTACTATTAATGTAGGCTCTGCTTTAGCATCAATATTTATTGATACAAGGGTGTCTCACACTTTTATATATGAGGCTATCAATTAGATTTTGGGACTTCAAATTGATCGATTTCATGATTTCTTGATGCTATATACATTTTAAGTCATCCATATAGAGGGAATTCTCCACTATTAGAATTTTCCACTTAAGGTGGATGGTTTTATATTTTTATGAAATCTATACATCATTAACATGAAAAGATATGATGTAATCAATTTCATAGACTAGCTATCTCTCTATAGGGAATGCATGGACTTTTATCATTGGATGTTGATTTTTAGATCACTATTGGTAGTTACACGTCTGCAAAAGTGAAAATGGGATGTCAGTGTGACACTACCAGGACCTATGCAGTAGAGGTTTTGTAGTGTTACAACATAGGCCTATAGTCTTTATCTTGATGACTAGTGGTTACAACCTGCTATGTATCCTCCAGTAGTGGGGAATTTTTTAATATATTTGTTGACTTGTTTTCTCTAACTCTGGTTTGAGAGGTAGAGTTTTCTATCGATCTTGTTCTAGGAGAAACACATTTGTCTAGTCCTCTTTATAGGATGAAAGCTATGGAGCTTCTAGAGACCAAGAATCACTTAAAGTATTTGGAGTAAAAATTCATCATTCAACCCAACACATACCCATTGTTTTAATAATTCTCTTTACAAAGAAGTCAGGATATTCCCTTTGGATTTTTATATATTACCATTGGTTGAATCAGTTGATTATTATGAAACATTACCCACTGTCTAGGATAGATGACATTTTTGATCAGCTCTAAGGATCAATGGATTTTTCAATGATATATTTGAGTTATGGATATCATCAGGTGCATGTTAGTACTCAAACATACCTCACACAGCTTTCAAGAGTAGGTATAGTCTCTATGAGTACTTGATTATGCAGTTCAGACTCATAAACTAACCTACTATGATCATGGATATTATGAATGGAGTCTTCCACATGTATTTGGATTTATTTGGGATTATATTTGTGTAATATATATTGGTGTATTCATGCTCCAAACATGACCATGGAACTAATCTGGATATCATCATGAATATGTAGAGAGATCATCAGCTCTATGCTAATCTTAGTAATGTCCACTTATTGATTGATAAAGTCACTTCCTAGGTTATATAATCTCAGATTCAGGGGTTTTAGTTGACATAGAAATTGTGAGAGTTGTAGTTTCTTAGGAGCTTCCTATAATCATTTTTGATATTGAGAGATTCCTAGGAACTTTTTGATGTTAAATATTCTTCATTCAAGATTTATAATGCCTTACAACACCGCTTATAGGATTTCTAAATATGGGTTTGAAAATCTAATGGTATTGAACTTATGAATTATCCATTCAGGGGTTTAACAAAAGAATGAATTCAGAATTGATAATGATTCTTCTTGAGCTAGGTATGTCCTATACAGTCTATTGTGATGCATTAGGTGTCAGTCCTAAATTTGACCTAATGTAGGATGATTGATTCAATACATATGGTACTTTTCAGTTGATTCCTCATGATAATAATTACCCGACACATCACCGCATTCTCTCTGTGTTTGTGCATTCCTTATGCTTGTAGAAAAATTATTTATTGTGAGAGAATTATGTGGTATTCAGAGACCATAAAAGCCTCAAATAAATGTTCACTTAGTGTGATCTGAATCTTATTTAGGTTAAAATGTTCATGTACAAAAAATAATTTAATTTAAATATTGACTACACTCTAGGTAAATGGGATTCAGTAGCCAATGCTATAAGATGAAAGTCTCAAACCCAAGCGGTTCAGAAATACATTGATGAATTGAAGTATATGGCATTATCATCGGAGATAAAAGATGAGGTTCAAGAAGGCCAGGTTAAAATTTTTCTGTCATGCTTATTGGTGACATCTACACTTATGCAAGAAGTATGTTCATGATTGTTATCTGATCATGAAGGCCTTGTCCTATGGGAATGTTTTTCAAATATAGATACTACTTCTGGTTGGAAAATAAATAGGGATGATACTTTATTTCTCTGTGGGTGTTTATTGGTCCTAGAAGACCTGAAAGAGGATCTGATGAGGTATTTCCCTGCCTCGGCATGGGATGTTTACATTGTTGTCACCATAATGTATTGATATCTATTATTTCAGTATCAGTGGAAAACCATGTAATGTGACATATCTGGTTTCATCACTCATTATTCCACCTGTCAGTAGGTGATGTAAAAACATCAGCATTATGAAGGATTTATTGAACCATTTTCCATTCTTCAGTGGAAATATGATGATGTATAAATAGACTTCATGACCGGTTTACCCAAATCAATTAATGGATATGACACAGTAGGAATTTTCATTGATCTTATGATGAATTTTCCTCACTTATTACCTATGAAAGAGATATTTTCTATATAGAATCTTAGGATGATGTATGTAATGATATGGGATGTCTTCATGAAGCTCCTAGTTCTATTGTTTCAGACATAGATGGTTGTTTCATTTCATGGTTCACACAGGGGTAGCATAAGGCCTTGTATTCATAGGTAATTTTGAGTATGGCCAATCACTCACAAACTTATGTAAAGAAAAAGTGTACAGTTCATGTGCTTGAGGTTATTCTTCTTGCATTTGTTATTGACTTTGGGGTTTCCTAGTAATATAAAATTTCCCTCATTTATTTTTCTTATAACAACATATTTCAGGCTACCATTGATATTGATCCCTATAAAGGCTTGTATGGTTGGCCTTTTCACTCACTATTATACACGATAGAGGAAAAAGAGGTAGGATATTCTTGTGTTTCATCTTCTTAAGGAGATATTGGAGAAGGTACAACTGATCATAGAGCATACAATTAGAGCTTAGTGTGGATAGAATTCATATGCCAACAGATGTTGATGACCACATGAGTTCGAGGTTAGACACTAGATTTTCATGAATGTTTCACCCATATTGGGATATAGACGTATTTGAATGTTGGGTAAACATTCACCGAGATTCATTGGATTATTTGAGGTAGTGAAGTTGATTAGACCAATACTTACACGCTCACAATTCATCAATCCTACTATCCTATGCATGATATATTTCAGGTACCTTAGCTTCACCAATACTATCCATAACTAACTCATGTCTTTCATCCAGATGAGGTTTAGTTGGATATGGATGCATCCTTTTGGGAGTACCCAAGCATATTGTTGATCATGTTATGATGACACCCCAATAAATACATGTTCCTCTCGTATAGGTGCTATGTCCACACAGTCGATAATAGGACATGACCCAAGTGTAGGAAGCTGATATACGATCTCAACAGACGAAACACATTTCTAATAGTACTTATTTACCCATTGAAGGAAACCTTGGGGATATGATTCTATAAGGAGTGGAGATTGTAATGACATAAAATTTTATTAAGGTATAGATCATTGGGTTTTAAATTTAAATCACTTCATTTAATCATGGTAAAGGTATAATTCATCCTAGGGAAGGTCCTAGTAGTGTGTGGGGCTGGTTTAGATCCCATATGTTCAGAAGAGGGGGTTGTAGGTTCGATCGAATAGTTAGTGTAAACATTCTGACCTATGTATCAATGATTATGAAAACCATGCAATTTTATACAAGGTCCCCATAATGTCCACACTGTTGTTCTACAACTATGAAAACCTAATGCATAGTTTTGTGTCTTCATGCTGTTTCAAAAAAAATTGGATCTACATAGATAGCACATGGTTTTAAATTGTATATATAAACCATGTGATCTTATTTTTGGTACAAAAATACAATTTTTCAACTCCCTCTACATAAGTTTTATTTTTTCAATATTTTTCCTACCTCTAGTGTATAGAATAGATGGTTTAATATTTTTGAGATCAAGAACCCTCTTATAGTAATGTTTGAGTGAGAGGCTTCGTCCATTGTCAGATCCATGATCATTCAAAGGAATTGGATCCCTTGAGGTGATCTCTCTTAGTATATATTATCATGTCTATGTTTATATTTCCATCTATTAAGCTATTTTAATTTAGGCTCGTTCAACCTACATTCAGGTCGTTGGACTGAAACTATGATATCTTCCGACCATCATCGAATATGAGATTGATATCATGTGTGGCTTCATCGACAGCTCTATGGAAGGTGTTTTTGTAGTTTTCCATTTGAGTGTTGGTCATTTCGTATTTATTATTTTGTTCCATAAGTCGGCGTTCTCCAATATTCAATTTTGTGTTTTCTCTTTCTGTTTTGATGTCCCTAGTGCCTTAATTGATGTTATTTTAATTTTTAGGGGTTTTAGACATCACCTATTCTCTATAGTGACACCAAAGGGGTCTTCTTACCAAATTGTCTATTTTAGAAAAATTTCGAAAGCTACACAAATCATGTTTTCATCTCCTTACTAAATTTTAAACTGAATTGAAACTGTTATCATGTGTGTTTTCATGAACATAAGATACACAATTGGTGTTTGGACGTCTTATTCATGGATTTTTTTAAAATGTGTGGCTGATTATTTTATAAGACCTTTTCTAATTATAGTGCTCTTGAAATTTGATTGTCCATGTTGGGAAAAGTGAATGAGATTTATTGATTAAATAGGTCCACATGTGATGAATGGTCTTGCTTGAAATGACTTAAATGAATATTACTTGTATAATATGGTTTAGGACCATTCCTTATGCTTATGTCAAAAAATTTCTTTATCTCACTTGGTATATCTATCTGGAGTTGTATAAGGATAATGACTTTCATGGGAGGATTTGCGTCATGCCTAGAAAAAAATATGTCACCAAGCCTTGCCTATGATTTGAATGAAAATTATTAAGATGTTATGCCTTAATTTTTTTTGTTCAGATAATGAAAGTGACTAATAAATGGGTATGTATATGATGAGGTAGTGGGCGGTGTATTCCTATGGTTGCGTGTACATATAAATGTTACACCTTAATAGTTGGGAAGCTAAGGGACCATGAAAGATCTAATGGGAATACATTATGAGCTTATATCGGAGAATGAATGCACCATAAGATCACTAAGGCAGGGAAGACCATGAGAGCTCCCTTATTTATTTTCAAGAACCCTAAGACCTATTGGAGTTTAGAAAAGGGTTAGACTATGACAAGGACCCTATTATTAGATTTCTAAGAGTTACAAACTAATACCTCCCTATATATATAAATTGTTACTAAATATATATTTGTATAACAACTTGATTAGATATAATAGTTATGGGATCAAGCAAGTAGAGACGCCAGGTGTCCGTTTGAAACTGAAATGTGAGTTTTTTTATTTATTTATCCTTAATTTACTTTACTATTTATACCTTCACACTATTGTGATACAAGAAACTACTAATATTACTTTTATACACTGTTTTTGGTGCCGTAATGTGATTTTATATCACAATTTATTTGGTACTCCATTGGCACCCAAGTGGATTATGTTGTTGTAAGTTATTGAAAGGGTAATGGACCTTCTACTGGTAGTTTACTTGTAATGCCTAGGGAGAGCTTAAAAAAACATTACCAGGCTTGAAATGAGATACTCATGGAGATATTTTGTTATCATTTTTATTTAATTTGTTAACTACATTATAGAATTCCTGTACCATCTAATTATTTTTTTTATTTTCATTATTCCATGGATCATAAATGTATCACAAAATGGACACTAAGGCTTTTGAGAATTTTATTATGTTATTAGTTTTTTCCACTACATGGTTAATTAATTATTTTTTATGAATCATATGTTTACTATATCATACTTTTGTATTAATATTATTCTATACTTTACTATTTTTTGTATCTCCTGCATTACTATGACATAGAGTTATTGTCTTCCCACTATACTACCTACACACCTTGCTGCTAGTTGGAAACCCTGGAATATGGGGAGACACAAATAGGATCATGTAGCCCACTGGACTTGGGGTAGGGGTTAGGTTTCATCTAGTTCTGGGACTTCAATGAATTTTTCATTATTGTAACCACAGTTGTAAGGCCTTTTCATAACTCAATTTTTCTTGCTTTGAGTTATGATCGTAATCATATACATTAAAATTTGGTATAATATTCTAGTTAATTAAATTATTTTTCATTCTATTTTTTCACTACAAATGTTCATTATTACCCAATAATTATCCTTTTACAAAATTTCATACTTTATTAGTGTTTTTCATTCAATGAATATTGATAAATAAACTCTCATTTCGATGATTTATATTGTTTTTTATGAATATATTTCCTGCATGCATGTGTTTTCCCACAATAACTTTTTATTCTTTGTAAATTTCACAACCTCTATTATTAATATATTTTTTCTATATAGTCAATTGTCTTACCCTTTTTATAAGGTGATTTTTAAATAAAGGTATTTTGAAAAAGAGATTTTCTATAAATATTCATATATTTTGTGTCCCACTCCCATTTTGCACAAAAAAAAGAATTTTTTCTATTAATAGAACATTATTGGCTACTATTTTTGAATATAATGGTATTTAAAATCCTTCACATCACCTTTTAAAAAGATAATTTTGAATAAAACATGTAAATTTGAATTTTATTTAACTTTTAAAATATAATTTCAAAATAAATTTTTTGTTTTCATCCCCAAATACCATATCATTTTCAAATTTATTAACCATAATAGTGTTTATGTTTCCTTATTTATTCTCTAACATTGTTATTTTTCAGTGGGTGGATTAAAATCACGATATCAAGAAATTCAATTCATTACCACGTCCTTTGTGATAAAATTTGAAAAAATACTTTGTGAGGGTGTTTTTCATTTATGCCAGCACCATTTTATGTTTCTTCTTTTCAATTGGGTAATATTCTTTTCATACCATCCAACTACATTCATCATATGGGTTATGATCAAACGATCCATTTTATTAACATGAGGAATGTATTAGTGTACCATATATCATTCCAATATATAAGGTTATTAAAATGTAAACTATGTATTATTCGACAATCCACATTCTTTTTAATGTTTCTTTATTACCATTTTTTCGTTTTTACATACCATAATTTGTTTTTAAAATGTGGATAATTATTTGAATGTAGACTATTTATTGTTTGACCATCTTTCTCCTTTCTCAGTATAGATTATGATATTGTTATCCATTTTATTGACATGAGGAAAAGTATTGATATTCATGTTGATAATTAACTTCTTATGTTGGTTGATTATGAATTGATATTTTCAATATTCAGTTATATGAATATCCATGTATTTATTAAGTATGACTTTTTATATGTAATTGTATAAAATGTCTAATTGAATGTTTTGCTGAATGAATAGTAGTTAATTAGATTAAGGGTGGGGGATGGAATTATAAAACCCCTTGATGTATTTATAGGTATCATGATTCAAAAATAGTATGGTTTTAGTGAATACCTCTTTTTATAATAGTTTGGTGTCTTAGAGAAATACCTTCTCAGCAAGATTTTTTTGTCCATGATTATTCCTTCCATCAGTATGAGATCGGTATAATTTATATCCATGTTTTAATTTATTTTCTTGTATATATCATGAAATCAATCATAGTTGATATAGAAATAATCTAGATTTTATGTTTATTCATTATTTTGAATATTGTTCTTATATATTTTGTTTCAAACAACCACTTATTTTCTTCCCTTAATTGGAATTTTTGTTCACCCTTTATTTTATTTGCATTTCTCCATGTTATGAAGGCATAATTTCACATGATATGTTTTTCAGGATACCATGAATAGTGATTTTAAGGGGGATACTCATCAATCCTTATAATATATATATATATTCTTATATATAATAGAAAAATATCCATTATATGAAAAATATATGGGGGTTTCACGATCATTTTTTCCAAATTCATTAATCATCTAAATCTAATATATACAAAGAATGTATTTAATTTAATATTTTCTTTAATACATATATTTATTAGAAAGTTATGTTATAGAATATAAATTTGAAATTTATGAAATTATGTAATTCTTTGTTTATAAAACCATATCTATGAGTGAATTTATGGGGTTCACAAGTTAATTCAATCCCAACTAATACAAAAATTCATTTTGTAAAATAGTATTATGTTAACTATTTAAAATATATCACATTCCCCCACACATTGGTAGATAATGTATACTATCTCATGGTTTAATACATTCACTCAATTAATTTCTACGCATATATTGTCCATGTATCATATAACACATTTAATAAACACTGTGGACATTAGTGTTTAATGAAAAAACTAGTATTAATGGATTTATCGTATCCCAGGATACATCAGTTCCATTTATGAATGGTTAAAGAAAAGTATTTTTTATATATAAATGTTAATCACACCCATGGGGTGTAACTACATTTACCGTGTTTATATGTAAATAAAAAATCATAAGTCATATTTTCAAGGACCACTTAATTAATTCCATGTTACTCTCTTATATATAATCTCAACCTCTATTGTATATGCTCATCCATTCCTCCTCCAAGCTTATGTTAATAAGCAATATAATATCTCAAGAAAGAAAAACCTAAATAATTTATTATAATAGTTTATAATTAAAATCAAATTTAATTTCAAAACGAGGAATGGATAAAAACATACAGGATGATATCCAGTACAAAAAATCTCGAGCAATGTCTTACTAATGTCCAGTGGCATGATACCATTACATCAATGAACAAAATATCAATCTCATGAAACCAAATAACGCACCAATTTAATTCAATTTATTCACAACCCTATAAAAAATAAAAGGCTTATTTACCTCTACATAAAAATGTATAAATGAAATTCAATCCAAATTTTTGTCCAACTACATGATAGGCATAGAAATTTACCCATCATTCGGACTCGATTCCCCCATGATTTAGTGGAATTAACATCAAACATATCACAATACAATCTAGAATAATTTAGATATTAATTTGAATGACAAAAGGAATACATAGTGGACCTAATTATCTTTAATAGACCATAGAATTATTCAAGAACCACCATTATTTTTGGGGTAAACACCTCTATGGACAAGTGGGGAGATTCAGAAGAAATGGTCCTCCCTCAATGCCCAAGCTCCAAATATAATATATTCCGGGAACTAGAAATTCAGTATCCTACCACATATTTTTAAAAACATGATGAGGGTAATGTAACTGGTTAACCTATTGGGGTCTCACAAGCACACCAACCCAAATGTTACTCATCAGGGTGTAGGCCACTGGGTCCTTGATTGACACACCTCCTCTAGGTATAAAAAATATCTTGCGACCACAATATCTCACAGTGTGAAAAATATCATCATGGAATGGATCCTCATATATAGTTAGATCCAAAATAATCACATCTAGACCTTCATAATGTGACGTCTTTATCCTAGCACACCTCAAACTTCATCACAACAAACCCATATGAATCATAAAGTGACATGAATTTTCTGTGAATTCCCAAGAGGAAAAACATATGTGTCCTTAGTCCCAAATCCTATGGGTTCTACACCTTAACTTATAAAAAAATAGGGCCTCCACCATTGTGTGATACCCCCACCCACCATGAAATTATTATCATATGTAATATCCACTTCTTATAGAAAAGTAATATAAATTTTCACCTAATGACACTCATTAAACCCATAAAGACCACCCACCTATTATTTTCATCCAATCCTCGAAACCTCTACTAGGTCATAAAACCCATTATTAATAGTGTTAAATACATCATATATGGCCTTCATAATATGTTACTACCATTTAATCCATAATATAACCTCTTACAACCCCTCTTCATTGAATCGCCAAAACCCTCTTTGACATAAATATCGACCTACCAGAATATTTAAATAAAGGGATTAAATTATACCAACTCTAAAATTCACCTTAGCACAAAAAATAAATCATGGGACTCTAAATTCACCATGTAACACATATTCACTACATAATAAACCTCATAATCATGAAATTAATAATGATTCTCAATGTGTACCACCTCTTGGATAGTGATTTAAAATTTATCCAAAATTTTATAGCTTGAAATTAATCAATCCTTTATAGGTGATCTTGGAATGTGATCATCATGGGTACAGTGAATCCTTTTAATTTAGAATTTTGAATGGTCATTATCTATTTTTGGTCATAGTATGGAGGTTACTGCTCAACCTTAAAAAAATATTTTGAGAATCAAATAAAAATTGAATTTTCAGTCAGTCCAGAGAACACTCTTCACTAAAATATGGGCTACCAAAATATCCCCATCATTGAAACTATGTAGGATCTCGACTACCACTATAAATAATATAAATAAATAACTAATAACCAACTCCTTCTCATGGTTATTTTATCATATGGTAAATTTTGGATCATGAGGCTCCCCACTCAAGGTATTTCCTACTGAAAATATATTTTCCATTTTCAATGAACCCTCCTGATGTAGATTCCACCACACCATACCCAGTCATATAAATTAACAACTATCAATCATCCAATTATGGAATTTTATATAAAAATATTAGTTTCATCAACTTCTGAGCAATTATATCCTCTTATAATGATTTGTAAAATCATAGAGGCATTTTATAATCACCCAAAAACTATTATCAATGTCTAAGTCATATACTCAATATGATTCCTAGGTTGGGACCTATCCTCCCAGACCAAATTTCATACCCTCTCCCAGTTAAATGTTGCAGCTCTAATCTGAATCACTCTCAAATTTTAGTAATTCTATTCTAATCGTAATTTCAATGCATAGACTCCATTTTAAACTAATCCCAAATACTATATCTATATTTTATAGGAAACCATATATAATAATATCCACCACCAACTAGAATCTTTGTTCCATATATATAGTTCATTAATCATTCTCACCGCATCTATGAAACATTCACCATGAGTGCCACTCACCTATGACCAATAAGATGATCCACAATATTGGATTATCTTTCAATTAACTATAGTTATAAAAAAAAATCATATCCATAGTCCATGTACTATTTATTATGAATCACAATGAACATAAGTCAGCCACATGATCCAATATGAGCACCATCATGAAACAGTGATCACCACTAATTCCTGACATAATAGAAACAACATTATCAAAATCCAAAAAAAAAATCAATAATTATGGGCACACCATTCTTTATCTTGTGGTATACACCCCCATATAGTTCTCATAAAAATATCCTCAAGCACAATTAATGGTTTTCACATTAAATGTTTATCACTCCTTACAATAAATTCTCATATAATTACTATGAATTCATGTCAATGGATAATAAATGATTAACCATACCATGGTACATCCATCCATCCCAAAATTTATCACCTATAATTGACATAACACCTATCATTAACCTAAACTACTAGGAACTCATGAGAATACGCATCTCATGAAATCCACCGGTGCTTAAACAGTACTAAATCACACATTGTGTTATATTCCAAACAAGAAAAATGCAGAAAATGTATACACATTCCCTAACATATGAATTGTGTTTCCATAGTCTCTGCGAAACCTCACTCTACTCATTCCTATTGATAGTAAAACTACAAAGAACTCCCTCATAATCTCTCACCCACTATCAAAAATGATATCATTTGAATCCAAAAGATTTATTCACATGTACTTATCAATTTCACAACATGAGTAACCCTAAAATGATTCACATGACATCAAAAAAGGCTCAAGTACCTATAAACTGATTATCCTTCCCCCAAATTTCATTCTAATATGACCAAAAGTATTAATGATTCTTTTTTTATAACAATACAAAGTTGCATTAATCAATCCAAGAATAAACTCATGATCTCCAAACACCTAATAAAAATCTAAAAAACACTATCATCAACACATTTTCAATCCATATAAACTATACAATTATGGGATTGCTATAACAGGATGGAAAAATATTCAATTGTTCAATCCCTTCAAACCCAAACATGATACCAAAAGATCTGTAACTCAGAGTTAATCATATTTGAGAAGCCTATGGACATCCATTTTCCATTATTAAACCATTCCAGAGTAACCATATCCTCAATATAATATTTTCCCATTTCAATGTCATTAGATCCCCTGACACATAAATTTAGTCAAACTTTTAAAATAGTTGCATACTCACATTTGTTACACTAAATAACATTATTTATAATGGTTCCTAAAACCCCTCATTACCAAAGTAAATATTCCCAATGAATCTAAAAGTCTACTTGTCCTAGACCATATTAGGTAATATCACATTGATCCAATTATTTGTCGATCAATTAATCACTTGAAAATTACATCCATATATGTTTGGATCATCACAATATGAGAACTAATCATCCTCTTACATCCATAATATCTTATGAATCTCTATTTCTATACCACATAAATGATATAACCTCATGTACATCAATATTGACACTCTCATCTACCCATAAATTCTCAATTATAAAGGAACATATAGTCTTGAGAGAAAACGTTTATTGGATTACCCTCAAACATAAAATTTAACATCTAACTGTACATGTAATGTTACTAGTTACTCAATCATAACACATGGATCACTAATATCCTGAGAAAAATATATACCTCATTAGGCTCTATCACCTAACCCTTAGGCCACATAACACATAAGCCATATCTCATAGAGCGTCACCCATGATTTTCTATCAAATATCATATGGTTACTAACTAAAAAATGATAAAAATGACTAGCGCTTACGTGCCCCACACGCCTCCTTCTTTTTAAACCGTCCCTCCCATTGCAGTGGTGGCCGCTTGCATTCTGGAAGAGCTACCAGCCTCATGGTCCTTCAATCCTAGCCTCGATCATTCTTTTTTCGAGCCTTTGCAGCCGACGGTGGACTCTCCCCAGATTGTTTGGCCAGGTTCTTCTTTTAGGGATGTGGTTCACGGATCGCCTCATGCCTACCAGGCTTGTTTCCCCGAAATCTTCCTGATATCCACAATGGTGTCGTGGTAGGGATCTTGGATATCTTTGGAGATTCCTCTATCGGCGTTTGACAAAGAAGTGGAGTGCCTTATATGAAACCTTGTTGCTCTATTTGGAGCTACGAATCCGTCTCTCCCAGCCTTTAGGCATTTCGTGGACTCCTGGGGATTGTTGGATCGGGTGTGGATTTCCTCTGGTCATCTGATTTCATTCTGTTTGGTCCAGGATTCGGAGAAGGATTTCATTCGTTCATGGAATTTTTCACCTCGGACCTTTGGAAGATGGTGCTTTAACATATCATGGTGGTCAGTGGATGCCCATCCTGGGAAGGAGAGTAACTGAGCTGCGGTCTAGGTATGTCTCCATGGCATCCCTCTGCCCTTTCAGAATGAAGCTTTTCTCAAGGTTATTTGGGATGCTCTATTGGGTTTTCTTTGAACGAATGACCATACTCACAGTGGTGAGGCTTTGTTGGAATACCATATCTGTGTGGAAATGGACATCTCTCTATCTATCCCGTATAGTATATCCTTGAAAGTTCAAAGATTGATGGATTGGAGACAGGATATTGGTCTTATGGTGGTCCAAAGGTACTGCTCTTCAGGTTTTCACCAAGTCCTTTCTATTTAGATTTGTAGGAATCAAAAGTAAGGTGGACAGAGTCACTCCTCTTGGCCCTCCCCCTACAGCATTCCACCCCTTTTGGAGACTCCTGATCCATGATCTTCCCAAGTTTCCCCTCAAGGTCTGGTTGTGGACAAGCCATAATTCCATGCCCTGGTAAATCCTCTTATTGGTTCACCTCCATCTGCGGTATCTAAATTCCAAGAGATGACGTGTTTTTCTCAAGTGACCTCTTCTATGGCCTTGGTGTTCCTTGGTCACTTCGTCAACCAAAGTCAGTTTCTCTCGGGAGGAAACCTGCTTGAAAGAGTCCAGGGTCCTCCCCCTAGGCTTCCAGTGCCTCAAAGGTTTCCCCCTCCCACGGTTAACAGACACCCTAACGCTCTCGGATGGCCAAAGGATTCCATTTAAGTGGTATGCCTCCCACCTACAGTTGATGTTAGTGTGAGACATGTTTTCAGCATGCCCATGTTGGATGGCTTAAAGCCGCTTTCCCTTGAGAGACCAGAACCTCAATATCGTTCCCCCTAGTACTGTGAGAGGCAAGACCACAACGGACCCACTTGCAGAACATCACCATGCTTCATGTCCAAGAGTCCGTACCCAGCTCAAACTAATGTATATGAGGGATTATTCTTCTTCCCAATTCAGAGAGACCGAGGGGTCTAGGGCCAAAACTAGGCCTTTTCTTATTTAAATGTTATTCTTAATCATCTGGAACTCCCGTGGTCTCGGAGACAGGGTGAAATATGAATTCACCTCTATGGATTTCAGGAAGAACAAAACGGATTTGGTTGCAATCTTGGAGGAAAATTAAAATCCTTCTAAGAATCATGATTTTCTTCATAAGATCAAGCTGCATGGTTCCATGAAATCGGATATGGTCAACATGCACATTTGGCTATTCTGGTCTATTAAAATTTCGGTGGATATGATTTGTTCAGGTGACCAGTCCATCACTACAAAGGTAACTAAGAGTGCGGACATTGTGTTAGATTCCTTGATGTATAGGAGCTGTGAATCTCATGGTCGTGAAAGGTTGTGGAACGATCTTCGTTCCTTTTATCATGTGGATTCTCCCTAGATTGTGGGAGGTGACTTCAACGTCATTTATAATCCTAAGGAGACAATGGGTGGAGGGGAATTTCCCAAGAGGGACAATTTGGACTTCACTTGATTCACGGTGGAGAACAACTTACTGGACATATGTTTCTCCAGTGACCCATTCATCTGGTGTAATGAACCGAAAGGAGACAGAAGATGCTGGATCCGGCTCGACCGTTGCCTTGTAAAAATCAATTCCATTAACATGTTTCCCAATGCCAAGGTCACGCACCGTGTATGTGGTATCTCACACCACTCGCCACTGTTGATTTATTTGATCTCCAAACTGGAGACATCAGAGGGTTTTAGGTTCTATCCATGTCGGACTCGCACCTCTTGCTACAAATAGATCATCATATAGGTGTGGAGGGAACCGACACATGGGTATTCGTGGGTAGCAGTCCACAACAAGCTACGTCGGCTAAAATTTGGGCTGAAGGCGTGGTCTAAGGATCTACCACATCCTGACCAGAACATGGAGGCAATGAAACTAAGCATTGAGAATCGGGAAGCTAGTTAGTAAGAGAGCTGGGGGGGTCTCTCTGTTAGAGTATAATTCTATCAAAAAGAAGTCATGGGTGGTGATGATTATCAAGTAGGAACGTGTGGCATGTGAAAAATCCAAGATAATGTGGCCACACGGGGGAGATAGAAACTCATCCATCTTCCATTCTTGCATGAAGGAAAGAAGGTTCCCAATGAAACCGAATATTATGGTTAAAGATGGGACACACACAGATGACACAGAAACAGTGGGGACCATGAACTATACATTCTTTATGGATCTCCTAGCTTTTCCCAACCCCTGGATGACCATGGGGTACCCTAGAGGCAATGTGACCATCTGGGAGGCAATGGTCCACTTTGTCTCTAATAGGGACAACATTTGTCCTAAAAGGATACCTGATGGGGATGAAATTTACTTGGCTATGATGAATCTCAATCTAGAGAGTGCCCCCGGTCCTGATGGCTTCCGTGTCTCTTTTTACAGGGATGCTTGGGAGGTGGTTAAGGATGGTATCACTGCAGCTGTTCAAGACTACTTTCAGAGAGGTAGCCATCTAAGGGTCACATGTGATACAACTATGGTGCTGATACCAAAGGATAGTGACCCTTCCTCTCTCTCGCACTATATAATCATAAGTATGTGTAATTTTCCCTGCAAGATACTGGCTAGTATCATCAACTTGAGGCTGTCCAAGCTCATTCTTCAGTGGAATTCTATCGAACGCCATGGGTCTGTTAAAGGTCAGTCAATACAAGGGGCCATTGGCATGGATCAGGGACTCCTGAGGGATATGAATAGAAAGATTCATGGCTCGAACTTGGATATCAAATTGGATATGAATAAAGCCTATGATAGAATGGAGTGGGGTTTCATTAACGAAGTTTTTTTGGAAATGGGAATCTCTCATAAGGCTTTAGACCTCATTTTCATATTCTTCATCTCCTCCAAGATGGCAGTATCTTTCATGGGAAAGTCTCATGTATTTTTAAAGCCACTCAAGGGCTTAGGTAGGGAGACCCAATCTCTCCCAGCATCTTTCTTCTTGCACAGAACATTCTTAGTTGCTTCATTAGAATGCGTCTATCAAATGGTGACTTACTCCCTTTCATCATGACGTTGAACCTTCCTCTAGTTTCCCACTTGATGTTCACGGATGACACTTTGATTTTCATTAATGGTGGTAGGGGATTTATTAATGGTATTAAGAAAATTCTGGAGGATTATTGTCACTAGAGTGGGATGGTTATCAGTAATGAAAAAAGTAACCTGTAAACATCTAACAAGTGTCTACCTAGCAGGGATTCCTCTCTTTGTTGTGGGTTGACATGCAATGTGGATCCTTTCCCATGGATTACCTAGGAACCCTAATTTCTGCAGGTAAACTTAGGATTCGTGACTATGATCATATTGTAAGTAAGATCATAGAGAGGATTCTCAACTGTAAGAATTGTTTCCTTCCCTTCGGGGGGGGGGGGGGGGCGGATTACCCTAGTTAATAGTGTACTTTCGGCCATCCGCATGCATGCAATGTCTTCCAGTGCAATACTGAATGTATTTATCAGTTCTATTGATAAAAAATTGGCTAGCTTCGTATGGGATGGTTTTTCTGAAGGGAAAATCCATTGGGTTTCGTAGGAAATATTTTCAACGCCCATCCCTAAAGTGGGTGTTGATGTGAGGAGCCTTAATTCCACGATGCACTGCATGTATTCCAAGCAGGAATGGGAATCCATCGAAGGGGAACCCTTATGGGGGAAGTCCATGTCCTATAGCAAGGTGGGGGATGAGGATAACTCATGTGGTACTGCATCCCCACTCTGGTCTGAGATCTATCCACTCATCAACACCCTAAAATAGAACTCCCGCTAGATAGTGGGGAAGGGAAAGCTTCTATTTTGGAGGCCTAACTGTGTTAGCACTATTCTTGGATTTCTAGGCTGGCTGGACCCCTTGATATCCTTAAAAAAATCTAGTATGAACCCCTTTCATCAAAGCAGTGCTGGACTCAGACCAACAGGAGATCCTTGGCTCGATTATTATGAATTCAACCATAACACTTGAACTTTCACTGAGTCTTCCTCGGGGTGATTCTATACCTAGGATTATTATAGGCTCTCGACTTTGCCAAAACCTCATGATACATGGAACAACACTACTTGGAGAAATAAGACCACTTCAAAATAAAATTTTCAAATATGGAGGATCAGAAATCATGCTATGGTGACGGAAGAACAAGTCAAGAGGGAAGGTATTTGTCTGGCCTCCAGATGCCACTACAGTCGCAACTAGGTGGAGGACAACACGATTCAACCGTTCTTTGAAATCAATTGTGCCTACATTTTATGCTCTTTCATTGGAACCGTCACAGATTTCTCCTCTGGAACTCAAGGTTGCGCTTCCTTTATGGACAGGTGGTTCCACGAGATTAAACTTCTAGACTTGGAGAGGATGGCATGGTCTATTATTTTCGGTGTGGGGTGTTGGATCATGTGACAAGCCAAGAACCAAGCCTGCTTTGAAGGTGTTGTGCCCACAGGGAGATCCATTATTGTGAGCACATGTAAACTACTACTGGACCTGGTCACGCTCATACAAAACTGGTTGGAGGCACCCTTATTGAGGCTGTTGTAGGGTAGTGATCCTCTGGCTATTTATTTTCATAATTAGAGTCAGGTGAAATGGATTTGTAGGTGCCCTCTGGCTTCAGGTTACAAGCTCAACTTAGATGGCTCTTATCTCCTGGGTGATATGAGTGGATGGGCGTGGTGTAAGACACGTGCGTCAGAGTTGTGGTGGTATTTACTGCTTTCTGTGGGAAGGGCACCCTGCTTTAGGAAGAGGCCAGAGCTATGCTAACAGGGCTCTCCCTTTGCAAATAGAGGAAAATTATGATCACCGATGCATAGAGCGATTCTTTAATTCTTCACAATTATCTGATTCTTAAAGGTCATACGCCCTGTTCAGTATCCAACATGGTTAATAAATTCCAAACCCTCCTCTAAAATGTTAGGGTGACCCACACATGGTAGGAGGGGAACAAAGTTGCGGACACCTTGCGTCACATGTGATCACAGGCTCCAGCATCACCTTCCTCCCTTCGATCAATTTCCTAAAACCCGATGTGGTTAATTTTGTAAGAGGAGGTTCTCTTGGTTTACATTACTTTAGAACACCCTAATCCCCGTGTGTCATGTTGATTTTTTATTGTCTCTTTCTTTGTTTTTTACTTAATCTCTTTTTGTTCCTGTGTTACTTCTTGAATAAAAATATGATGATATGATGATCGTATGGTTACTAATATAGCAAGACACTACCTCTAGTGTACTCATATATATATATATATCATTAATTTAATAATCAGTCATCTACCCATTCTATGGTACTAATAATCATTGGGAATCTTGGAACAAGGCTACCCAGTTTAGTAAAAAGGACACACCCAGGTATATATATAAATTAAATTGACATATAATGATTTAAATCATTCTGATCATAACCAAAATTAAGTTGACTGAAATTTCATTAAACAATTATATAGTAAAATAGATTAAAATTTTCTATTTTTATTTCATTGAGTAGATACAATATGATAAAAAGAACCATCTTCCAGTAATAGAAAAATAGAATCCTCTTGGTTTTTTAATATAATTACACCAAGAAGATAACATATGAAACACCCTATAAAATGTTGTTGAGACCTTATGTAATTGAAACCTCATTTTCATTCAATTTCATTTTATTTTCTTAAAACTGGTGTCCCTATCACATACAAGAATGAACATTCCATGTAAATACTCATGTCTGGTATGATTCATGAATTGAATCCTATTTCAACCCTAAGACAAGAAAATAACCTGTAGATTAAAAATAAAAAAATAATTTGAACAATAATCAATTCAAAAACAAGATCAAAATAAAGTAACATCAACAATTACTACTCAGAAATATGGAAATAATCTCATACAGATGTCAGCAAGGAACACGATGAAAAATCCAAAATTCCCATTGATTATTGCTATCAATATTTTTTTAAATTGTAAATGAAATTTCATAATGATTTTCTAATCATATAAACATTTATACATATATGTATAACCTATGATGTTTCAATTATGTTTTTTCAAAATATTAAATTGAAGAATAATTTAATTATAATGTTTATAAGGATGATCCAAACTCTCTTTTCATTTATTAACAATTCATTATATATATATGTTATTATAAATTTAAAACATATAATAATATAATTATCATCACTATAATTAAAACTGGTGTTTAAAAAAGTACGCTACAAGATTCCATAGTCACGATTTTTTACAAAATGAATCTAATATCATATTATTTGAAAAATATGATGAATGTATATTTATTATTTTACAATAAAAATTAATATGTAATGCTGATTTTTTAATATAAATTATAGATCTTATAATTTATAAACGTTTTTAAAGTAATTTTTGTGTGTTATTTATTAGTATTAAAATAACATTTTAATACATAAATTTAGGTGTTTTGTAATAAAATATCATTATGAAATATTTATTGTTTTTGTTTAAAAATTTAATTACACAAATTTAAAATATATTGTTTTTTATAAAATATTAGTACATTTTGAAAATATAATTTTTAGCAATGTAAATTGGTTATTTTATAGAAATATAATCATTGGTAATAAAGATTACTGCACTGGAATTATTTTCACAATAATGATTTTAAAAATTAAATTTCTCATATTTGGAGTACTAAATTATCTCAAATATATGTTTACGCATTAAAAATGATTAAAAATATAATTAATGGGTAATAATTGAGTATAAAAAACATAAAATTATTTGATGGTAAAAGTGATATTTTTCAGGAAACATAATTATGTGTGTAATAAAATTTTACCTTAATAATTTATTCTCGTCACATCTAATAAATTATTTTAGTAACTTTAATTGGTAATATATTTAAAAATTCACTTTATATTAATCTAATTATCTTGACATAGTGATTAACATTATTAAATTCATTTACTGCTTGAAAATTAATTATTTCTATAAATTTTTTAACAATATTCCTTATTTTATATTGAAATTAATACCTCTAACATTCAAAATTTTAATTTTATAAATTGAATATATTTTTAATTATTTGTTTCAATATTAGTTGATGGATAATATGTTTAAATGTTATGAAATACTTGATTTTTTTGGAGACCATTTGAAATTATTATTTTTAAAAATACTTGATTTTTATGACATAATTATGAATTAAAAATGAATTGAAAAATATGAAACCATTTTCTCAAAAAAAATATCTTTATGATAAAAATATATATTTTGAAACATTAATGTTGAATTTTTAAACTTATATCATACATTCGTGAACCTAAGTTTCATTATCGTATAAAACATAAATAATTTACCCCTTTTGAATTAATTATATATAAAAATGCATAATTTTTTTTGGATTATATTGAATGGAAAATAATTATCTTTGGGTTAATAATAAAAAATATTTGATGATAATCAACAAACTTTATAATTTTTATCCATAACAAATTTTTTATGCTGATAATGATTTTGTAAATACTATTAATATGTTATATATTTATTACATTGAAATTAGTTTTTATCACTTTTATAAAGAATATATTATAATATGGATTTAATATTTGAAATAAAATTATTAATATTATGTATAATGGTTTCTTTAATTTTTATTCATAAACATTTATTACAAAAAAAATGACACCATGGTAAAGGATAAAAATAGTAAAAGTGTTAAATGAAGTATAAATATAAATATATATATATGAAACTAATTATATGACATATTTATTATCCCAATATATTATTTTATTCATTTTTATTAATGTTTTTATTGAAATGAGTCAAAATATGGGTTTATTTTTTATATTAAATTTTATTTATTTAGAAGAGATTCATTCCCATCACATAAAAAATGTGCCATCCACCATCCCTTCAAGGATACTCTAAAAATTAAAATTATCTCATCTAATATACCTCATATACCTAAAATAATAATTAAACACATTAATATGTTTCTTTTCCAAAATTAATACTTATGTCCCATCCAATTCAATAAGGCTTCCAAAAGAATATTATATTCTCCAATGTAAGTATGTTCTTCTTTCTTATCATTGTTTATTTTATTTTTAATCAACATCTTCTTAAATATTACTTATAATAATATTTTAATGTTTTTTAAATCCATGTTTTTATAAAAATGATATCTTTCAACTATTAAATAAAACGTTCTTATTTATTCAGTTAATATAACAGACAGTTGTTTCGTTTTGTTTTACCACATCTGCAAATAGTTTAATATTGATTATATCATGGATGATTATAAAATATTAAATAAAATGTAATATTATATAATAATGATAAATTCTATAGGTTCTCCTACTTATGAAATGATGATACCATTATGAAAACTAAATCATCAAATAAATTAAATCAAGTTCACCTTTAGTTAAGTTTAACAACTTATTAGAATGATGCGATGTTCGCATTTCATTGATTGTTAGGGAAGAAAAATTTATAATACTGTATGATATTAATATAAAAATATTATTTTCCTGTAAAGGAAATTCTATTATTTAATTAAAAATGAATAATCAAAATTTTTTATGATAAAGGTTATCAAAAAATATGTTTTAGATTTTTTCTTTACAAATCAAGCCTCAATGTTTCATTTTATGGAAATATATCTTCATAAACAATTATACAACAATTTTTTATGTGTATTGACAATTTTATAGATAAAATTATAGATACAGAGTGTAAATTAGAACTATTATACCAAAACAATAATGGAAAAATTAAAACCAATTATTATCAATAATTAATATTCACTAAAGAGCTGCGAAAATTAGTTAATAATTGGTCAAAAAACCATCATAATAGTTAATGAAAATTTATGAGGGTTTAGAGTATTTCATTAATGAGTCTCTGGTTACTATATAATAAGATAAACTAAATCATAATGAGTGTAATTTCATGGTAATGGAGTTATTCATCTCATTTTTTCATTATTTTGGATTTATGCAATATTCAACACATATTTTCTTTTTATGATATATTAACTATATCTAGAATAATTTGTATAATATTCTTCATGAAATTCTAGGAATGTATATCCATATCATCTTATATATTTAATAAGTGGTTATTTAAATGTCTCTAAAGTATTAATGGATTTTCATGACTCAACCTATATTTACAATTCATAATAATTCCTCTTTGACTTGTATTATATTATTTTTTCATTTGTCCGATAAAAACCCATTCTAAATTAATTGAAAACATTAGTAGATCCATCTTAAAATAAGGCCATTAACATGCCTCCATGTGTGATATGGGATAAAAATAAGAAGTGATGGTTTAATCTATACAATGGGGTTACTATAACCCTGAATCAAAGTGTAGTGAAGATTAAATAACCAAAAAATCAAGAGAATATACATCATTAGAGAATAAGGAAAAATATCTAAAATTAAATAATGTTGTAAAAATAAAATTTGAAATTAATAGTATTACGAACTAAAATTTTGATTCCAAAGTAGATAATTTTTCACCGAATGGGATTATGTTGTGTCTATGATAAATAAAAAATATATATACCCAATGAAATTCTACCAACAAAAATATATACTGCATCCCTAGTCTTCAGAACATTTGAGTTACACTAAACTGATCCTAAGACACATCACATATGGACCTGATCAAACCTACAACAGTGGGCCTTCACCAAATCAAAAATTCAACATTTACTATATCTAAAAGTAGATATGTAGTCTATACACACACCATGGTTCACATGAAGGGGTGAGAAATAAACCATTCTAGGAAACCACTGATGCTAACCCTATAACTGATGATAATATAATAATTCATGCACACCTTACATGATTGTCCAGTTATAAAATGAATATACAAAAAAAACAAATAAAAGAATATATAAAGCATGTAAAAATTAAATAAAACTGACATCCATAGGATTTACCATAATACCAAAGATAAATATACCTCTGTTATTTCCCATTTCAAAGGACATATAGAAAGTATCTAACCATTACAAATGAAATAATATACATCCCATGTATCTAAAAAGTAGCTCATATATATCGATAAATGCAACATGTATGAATGTCAAACACTATGATCTCATACCCATTATCCACATCAATAAGACATATCTCTAAAAAATCCATAAAATATACTATTGGTGATGACCATATCCTCAAATCTGAGGCCATAAAATATTCAAGGACCCCAGACTCCTAGCCCCTAACTGGTGTAAATCATAAATTTTCCTTGGGAATATTCACCTCTCTAGTAAATATAATAGCTATATTGATTAATTTATAAATAACTAGCATGTATATAAGAATACATAGAAATATCAGGGCCAACACATGATCCAGAATCATCCTAAAGTTCTTTTTTCACATCTATTACCTGAGAAGGAACTACTTAAACATCCTCGTCTATATTCCATAAAACCAAATAATGATAACATAAAAATCCACTTATTTAGGAAAATGAATCTCAACAATGACTCTTTTTAGTAATAAATTCATGGAGCTCCCAAAGTCCCCTTTATCACATCTATTAAGAATTACACATCCTCTCATACTAACCCTCATAAGTGGTCAATAAAAGTAGGGGGATCCTATAGTCCATGAGTATACATAGTCTTGAGGAAAACCCAATAATAATAACCTCTACCATCTATATGTTCTTGGGGAATATTGATCATATAATTTGTCAAGGTCCATTAATGGTACCCAAATCATCATTGATCTTAAATCAACCCACATAGAAATTCTCAATGGCATCTCTAGCTAAATGAGAAACATGAAACTTGGAAGAGATCCTATATCACAACCAAAATCTTGATATATGATTGTAACCTTGAATATAATCTTGTTGTCCTTAATTTACTATTACTAATCCTTGTTAAATTCCTCACCATTATTAGGATTTAAAAAAGTCATTATGCCAATGTGTTCCTTCCCAACAGACGACTATGATATACAACGATTATCGATTAGAAACACAACTACAAGGGAATCGAAGAGAGACCCATATAATATACTCAACCAAAACATTATATCATCCATCCATTCATAAAACCCCCACAATTTCATCTCAACCCAAATCCTCCAATTGAAAATGATTCTTAAATAATAGAATCCACCCCACAAATGACCACATCTAGAGATCCCAATAAAATAAATATTTGATTCCTATATTTGTTAAATTCCTGTGTATTCCAAAAATAATATGCTCAGTATCCTCAAGGAATAATTATCATTGATATCTCAACTATCCTTTGACTTACACCCCACACCTATCAACCCATGGAAGAATTCTAAATCCAAACCTCAATTAAATTCATCCCCCAAAACAATCATGATCTATAACACTGTCATACCCCCTATAAACATTTATATAATTCCACCCACATGGTCTATGGGTAAAATCTATTAGAATGGACAAGTCATATGTGTCATTATTAATCCCAGTAAAAATTAGGAGACACCTCTATGGATGGAGTACACTATGTGTAACTTGGGTACATGGTGGGTACCTCTAACTCTAATTCTTGGTTGTATCCCATAGCCTACTCAATGAGGATTTTTCCAAATCATAAGTTTTGTAATAAATAATAATGGTGTTTAATTAACATGAGTTATTTATCCATGTACACCACATAGGGTCAATCCAAGTAAACTACATTACCACTAGTCATTTCCCTCACATAGGGTATGGTTATATACCATACTCAACCAACTTCCCCAATATAATGTGCATAGCTAAGTACATGTCCACACCCTATGTCAACACTATAAACTATGTTCCAAACACACACACGCACATACACATAAACACTGTGTAGTAACCTTATTCAACCCCTTAACCAAAATTAATAAAATGTTGTGTGTGTTCTTAAAACTATACGCCGTGTAGATGGAATTATCAAATTAAAACATATTTTTATCCACATAAAAATGTGTTTCTCCCAACATTACCCAACATAATTCTTAAAAATTTCCCCAACAAACATATAATAAATTAAACTCAAAAACTATTATTCCAATATGATATTAATGAAAAAAAAACGGTCCACATTGTGGGGTAAAATGTTAAATCTTCTAGCTCAGAACCATGCAGGTAGACCGCTACACCTCCATCTAGTATATTATACCTCTCAAGTGATGATCCATTCTCCCACTCCCTCATTATATTAATATCCCCACCCTACTATGTGATACCCATGGTTATTCCACATATTCAAAAGTCTTAATGGGATGAATGAAAATGAAAAATGAAAATGGATGAAATTAATAAAAAAGAAAATGTGTAAGGGGCTAGCCCCAGTTCCCACACAATGTTTATGACTCTTCGAGGAAAAAATCCACATTATTGACTCCACCACAAAGTTAGAATGAATATCTAAGGCACTATTAAAAATTTTAACTATTTCGAATAGAAATGAAAAACTAATATTTAATTAATTAAATATTAAATATTCTCCAAATTATTAATTGAAATATAATTCCACAAAAATTATTTGTTATGCTAAAAACTATAGTCCTAGATTAATAAATTGGAAACCAAATTATCAATGTTAATTTAAGGTATTAAATTACAATTTTCCCTAAAAATTTTGAGTAATAAAAATTTCACATTTCTATTGATTATTTCTTATTGGAATAATATGGGTTATTAAAAACACCACATGAAATATATTATCATTCCTGAGAAGCCTTGGTGGTTAACAAGATACTATGCTTCATCCTAAGATTGAGGGAATACTGATTCTACAAAATAATAAAAAGATTTAAAATTTCTCTTGCTTTTATCGTCTTGGAATTATATGGGTCATTACCATCCCTCCATCATAACTCTTATCACCATCGAGAAACCTGTGTGGTCAACAATTTGCAATGCTTCAACCCGATCATGGTGAATCCTGATTCTACCTCGACCATTTAATGAAAAATATCATACCACGCAAAACAATCCCAACTGAAGAGTCATCCATATGTGTATTATCTCATTCTCCCCACCATAAGAGTACCATTATCATATCCTTAAAAAACACCAAACTCTATAGACCATGTTTAGTCGATCACATTATTAATGACTTGATATGGATATGAAACACATTCTTCAGCAGTAAAATGAAAAAACCATCCATCCCTGACTCACTGTGAATAAAAACCTTCATACTCAACAACCAACATACAATGAGGATCACATCCTCCAGCATCCCATTTTGTTCATCCCATAATATAGATTCAATGAAACTAATCTTTTAGAACTGACCTTAATAGTTCATATGTAGAATCATCACTTGGGTCCTCAAAATAGTATAAAAAAATCGAAAAACCACACAAACATTTTTCATTACACTGATCCATGAACCAATCATCACTATGTGTAACCTATGATCACATTGCCACATGCAAGAAGGAATTATCCAAAAAAAATTATAAACACTCTCTTCCTTGAGAAATAGTGATTCTTTTATTTCTTAATGTAAGATCCTAGGGGAAAAAATTGTCACATTATACCTTGCTACAAAAACTCACAACTAAGCTCATACTCAAATGAGACATATCTCTCTTTGGCTAATATGCCAAAAAAACACTAACCATGCTTCTCACACTGGTCAATTTGAACAATCTCGAACCTTCACATGACTCCTATTGAAAATTGAGGTATCACACTCATGATGTGATCAACCACAAAATACCCCTACACTTTATCATCAATAAAAAACCTTGATATCATATCCACACTCCCATAGTAGAACAATAATGCACATCCAAAACAAATAGGATTAGGATTCATCAATCCTACCAACTAGATCCTAGCATGAGAACCCCCAATTCTCAACCTATCAACCCAATTGTATGCTTGTGACTAACAAAAAAGTCATGTACTATGAAATGATCTCTTGGTATTATTACACCCCAATGGTCCCCTCCAATTCAGTGATCTACCACTCCCACAATTGATCTTGGTAGATAGCAGGCCCTTGATCCCCCACTGCATGACCTTTTAGATAATGTGTGGAAAGAGAATCACCCTCTCATATGATGGTTTGAAATTTCATTACGAAAAACCAATCCAAGAACAAAATGTAAAGTATATCATTTGGATATTGAATCTTGATCAAAAATTTTCTCATGAAAACTTTTAATCATTGAACAAGAAAAAGTAATAATAGGGAATCCAATTCCATAATTGACCCACAACGATCATTATGCATCCCTCATAGATGGGACTATAATTCCATTATCAATGAGATCCTCAGCCTTGAATCACGATTTTTTTATAAATATATATATATATATGTTTAAAATACTTCCCCTATGTATCATTACTGAAAAATACCATATAGGTAATTATTTAATCATCAAAAAATTGATCTACCATATTTAGTAAAATCACTCAAAGATAAGAATATGAAATTTGAACAACTGTGTCTTTTGTTTTGAATGATTTTGAGAATCATTCCCTTGGACATGGAGTAAAAATCCATAAAAAACCCTAAATACACAAACAAATGTTCATCATGTTTTTTGAAAAAATAGAACCATAAAATGGGAACCTATAACATCTATCATATTCCTTAGAAACATCTAATCGATATTGGAAAAAGTGTTCATGACACTATAGTATAATATCCATCACATTTTTCCACATATTCATTTTAAAGTTTTCTATAATTTCCCCATAAATAACCTAGATATATTTTAAAGTATTTTGTAATGAATCTTCTTTGTTTAAACATAGATTTTTTTATCTATGTTTCTTGAAGGCCTCAAGTGTGCCTCCTCTTTAAAAAGATTCTGTCGAAAAGTGGATATTTAATAATCCATAAAATGGGAATTCTATTGCCTCAAATCAGAGTGAAATAAAAAAAAGTGATATCAGGAATTATCCAAAATAATAAAATAAATCAAATATCCATTAATAAATAATTAAAACAACTAGATTATTTAAAAATTAAATGTGGAACAAACAATCATGAAAAATCAAAGCATGTTACAACATTCAAAAATACACCATGTACTCTTTAGTCACATATAAAACATAAATAAAATTAAGAATTAACACAGAAGTATCCAATACCAACTATGATGTATACGTCACACCCTATCTCCAAAAATTTTGTGTTGGACCATCCTGAGCTTCTGATAGTATATGAGTAAACTGACATGAACATGTATCATTAAGCCATTGTATAATCCACAACACCACATTCCCTTCATCTAAAATAAGATATAATGTTTTTATCCACATCATGGTTCACATATAGTGTGTGATAAATAAATATTAATCAGAAACCCCAATGATGACCCTATACGATTTTTTCATATGCATGTGCAGGCACATGTGATATTCATCTCCTAGTAAAAATCCATTTAAATTGGAAAAAAATAAATAACTAAAAAATAATAGATAAATAAATATAATATAATATCCAACCTTGTGTATCATCTAGACACCCTATGTAAATCTACCATGTCATAGACCCAAATTAATATAATTATCTCACATTGCATACCCAGCCACATAACATACAGTGTTTTTTTCGAACATTACACAGAAATTATAAGACATATGAAATCCCAACAAGAATGAAATCTAGACCATAGGGTCTTATAATATATGTCCCCAACCACAATATGAATCTATATCGGGCATTATGACTCCTATATCTCAATATGATCTAGTGATTATAACTCTACTATCACCAAGAGAACATATCAAGAACCTATTAGTAATACATAACTAATGACCTCTATAAAATATACAACTAGATAATGTAAAATCCCACAACCCAATTCCACTATAATTTATGATTCCATGGACACCCATCTTCTAATATGTGTTAAACATTTTTGGACTAGGGGGTGCACTCCTCTAGGACATCTATTAGATACCTATACATCTTGAACAACAATTAGTTATTATATAAATGTACCAGATCAATCTCTAGGGAAAAATTGATATAATATAATCCCAAAGGTATCCATTCACAAATAAAACCCAATTAGAAAACTATCTTAACATCCATATTTTTACTCTATAATAGAATATGTAAATCAACACCTGAACCCATCATCCATGCAGATAGATCTCAACACCTTCAATCTCTCTTTCAATATATATTGGGACTCCCTCACTTACATGGATCACATATATGTCAATAGAAACCATATATCATACAGTCTCTCAAAAGGGGTAAAATATAATAAGTGGATTTCATGGCCCCTGAGGACACATTATCAATAAAGAATCCATATAATTTTATCCTCCAATATCTCTCTTATCTCAATCTAGGCCAATATTACAAATCAATAAGGACTATCAATGTTTATGAACTAATAACAGATTAAACGTCAACAAATAAGGGACTTCTCAATGTTCCAAAAGAGCAAAACATAAATAGGATTCTTTATAACAAAACTATATCATATCCAAAATATCAAGCTAATAACTACATAAAAAATACACTAATAAGGACCTTAGTGTCCAATAATTGATCATCAAATGATAACATTTAGGTAATGGAATCAAAAAGTATCACTATTTAGGAAGGGTAATTCCCAATAACGGACTATGAGTTTCACTAGTACCTTTTCAGAAACTCATCCACATGTGAGTCGTTAGAAATATTTTACAAGGCTTGAAAGATATGCATCTAGCTTTTTCATTACCCAAAATAAAAGGTTGACCTCTTCTTTTATGGGATAAAACCTAGCATATGGAAAGCCCTAGCGATATGGGGATTAGATAGCTATGAGGAAATTGTATGATGTGCCCTCAAAGAAAAAATGGAGATCAGAGAATCTCAAGGGTATCATGGGGGGTAAGAAGTGTATGGATTACTTTAATTCATCTAGTATGATGGATAAAATTGATGATGATAAAAAAAATCCTACACCCCACCTGCGAATGGTGTGGAAAGAATCACCCCAGAAAATGAATAATGGTGACAAAGAAATGCTTTATGCATGGAAGATAAGGTCAATGGAAATTAAATATTGACAAGAAAACCACGCGACTATGACATAGGAAAGGAAAAATCTATTCGACGCTCAACACGTTGTCATTGCATCAAATACAAATAATGTGGGAACTTTGCAAACTAGTTCCCTAATTCAAAGGTTTTGGGAAGCAACCAACAACCTCCAAGGAAACAAAGGTGAGATTTTTCCATCACTACTACCAGAGTGAATCCCAACAAAGAAGTGGTGACAGGTATGCTAGTTATTCATTAGAGAATAGTGATCATACTTTTTAATTCTTGTTTCAAACATTATTTTATATCTCAAATGTTTAGTATAACAATCCAAACACCACCAAAAATCTTTGATGTAAAGATGATGGTGTGTATGAAAAATGGGGAAATCATTGTATCCTGTTAATATAACTCCTCCCATGTTATAATTTGTGGATTTAATGTCTTTTAAAACCTCTTCATTCACCCTCTATTATAATTTGATGCAATTAAAAGCGTGGTTTGGCCTTCCTTATATTGAGCCAACATAAATAGATAGGATAGGTAAATCACTCTCTATATGTACAATCGACCCCCTGATTCTATAAATGTGATAGGACGCTGATAAATCTTCCATAGAACCACCATATTAAGCATGGATATTATTTCCCTATGATTATGTGAATCTGGATCAGATGATTGAGTCCATGGAAGAAACCATCCTTAAAGACATGCATATTCGAAGGGAATTCACTAATGTTTTTCCCGAGGAATTGCTTGGTCTTCGTCCTAGAAGAGTTGTTGAATTAACTATTGATCTTATACATAGTTCATTTCCAATATCCATGCTGATGTATACAACGACTATTGTGGATCTTGAGGGGTTGAATAAACAACTACAGGAGAATCTGGTTAAAGGGTTTATACGCCCATGTGTTTCACCATTGGGTTCACCAGTCCTATTCATCAATAAGAACTATGGGTCAATGCCACTTTTTATTGATCATCGTGAGCTCAAAAAAATCACAATAAAGAACAAGTATCCTATTACATGAATTTATGACTTGTTATATCAGCTACATGGAGAACAGTACATCTCCAAGGTGAATTTGCAGTCAGGATATTACCATGTATAGATGTAGATAGAGGATATCACCAAGAATGATTTTCTTACAAGGTACGAGCACTATGAATTCATAGTAATGACTTTCAGACTCCCAAATTCTCCAGAAATCATGACGCACACGATGACTAAAATCATTGGATATTACCTCGACTAACTTTTGGTAGTCTTTAAAGATGATATTTTTATATTATCCAAAACCATGGAGGATAATGAGGAGCATCTAGGAATTGCACTAGAAAACTTTCTAAAGGAGAAGCTATATACAACATACTAAAAGTGTGAGTTATGGTTAACAGAGGTCTCGTTATTGGCTAATATCATCACAATTAGTGGAAATATGTGGATCCCTCCAAGACAGCTACAATTGAGGGATGACTTAGGACTATATTGGTAACAGATATCCATAGCTTCCTTAGGTTATCTGGATTATATAGCGGATTATTTAGTTATTTCAAATGATTTTCAAACCCTCTATCCAAGAATACTCATAAGGGAGTCAAGTTTTCTTGGAGTGATGAATGTTAAGAGAGCATTAAAAAGTGAAAAGGAGGCTTATCACTGTGCACGTGCTCAAACTACCCAAAAGTGGAGATATTTTTGTGGTATTTAGTGATTATTAGAAGAATGTATTTGGATGTGTGTTGATAAAAAATGACAAATTCAAGAACTATGTTTCCTGTCAATTGAATGTTCCAGAGAAAAAAATCCAACGCATGATATGAAGTTGGGGGAAGTAATCTTCGCTTTAAAATTTTGATGGTACTACATGATCGGTGAGAAGTGTGAGATATACAGGCATCACAAAATACTCAAGTATATATTGACACAAAAATAGATAAATATGCAGCAACAAATATGTCTAAAGCTGATCAAATACTATGACTACAGAATCCATTACCACACAGAGAATGTGAAGAATGTGTCATATGCTCTATGTAGAAAGGACCCATCAATTCTATCATCGATGAGAATTGAGAATGAACCAATCTTCTCAGATTTTATGAAGATGGAAATTGGAATCCTAAATTAGGTAACATCGTCAATCCTTTCACAAATGATTACTCAACTACCTCTTTTGGAAAGGTTAAAGGATGTAACAAAATGATGATGTAGGGATTGAAATGAATGTGGGAACTATATGAAAATGTAAATCCTCATAGATCAATGATAATGATGAAGGAATTGTGAGATTTGGGATAAGAAAATGTGTTCCATACAATATGGGGTTAAAGAAACAACTTTTGGATGAGGCACATAGTTCAAATTTCTCCATTCACCCAATAAACAGAAAGATGCATCAAGATCTCTGAGTAAATTATTAGTGGGATAACATGAAGGTGGAGATTTTTGAGTATACATCAATGTGCCTAGTATGTCAGCAAGTAAAGGTTGAGAGTCAGACATCTAAGTGGATGATTCAACCATTACCCATACCATCAGGGAAATGGGAGAACATCACCAAGGACTTTGTCACTATACTTATGATGAAATCCAAAGGAAACAATTCTATATAAGTTATTTTGGATCGTATTATAATGAATGAAAACTTCATTGTAATTCGGGGAGATTTATCATTGGATTAACATTCATGGATACACATCTGGGAAGTAGTAAGGTTGAATGATGTACCACAATTGATTGTATCCAATCAAGATCCAAGATTAACCTCTATATTTTGGAAGACTCTTCAACATGTTCGGGATAGTGAGATGATCATCAGTATGGCTTATCATCCAAAATCTAATGGATAATCTGAATGGACTATCCAAACACTTGAGGGCATGTTGAGAGAATTTTCAATGGACTTTAAAGGAGTATGGATTCAAAATCTCCCTCTAGTTCAATTCTCTTACTATAATAGTTTCCACTCAAGTATATAAATGGATCCTTATGAATATTTTTATGCGAAGAGGTGAATAACGCTGTCCTGGTGGGATGAAGTTGGGGAAAAAACTCATAGGTCCAAAAATGGGAAAAGAAATTTGTCGTGAAGGATAAGACCATCCAGCAGCACATTAGAGATTCTCAGAGTCAACAAAAGAGTTGTGCTGACAGTCGTCGACATGACCAAGAGTTTGATATTCAAGACATGGTATTCCTCTATATATCACTGTGGAAGAGATTTATGATATTTCATAATGTTGAAAATCATTGTCCAAAGTTATAATCCCTTTTGAGATCCATGATTGCATTGTAGCAGTTCCCTATTGACTAGAACTCCCCCCAAGTCTATCTCAAGTACATGATTTATTCCTTATATACCTCTTGAGGAAGTACCAAACTAACCCAAAACATTTACTCAATCTAGAGGTAGTACCATTTGAGAATTACCTCTCGAATGAAGAGTGGTCAGTGAATATCATAGATCATAGGGAAAAAGTTCTACAAAAAAAGTCAATGCACCTCCTCATGGTGTTGTGGTGAAACCAATATTTTGAAGAAACTACATGAGAATTAGAGGACGTAATGAAGCAGAGTTACCCACTTCTATTTTACTGTTGTAAAAGAATTTCTAGGGTGGAATTTTCTCAAGGGGGGATATTTTAACGACCCCAACTTTTAATAATGAAAATTAAACTTTATCTAATTTAATGTATTATTTTGTCTAATGGTTATATAAAACATACACAATTCCATAGTTTTATGATTTTGAATTTCAAAATACAATTAATTTTTTTACCATTGCTAATATATCCATTGAAAAGTGAGAACATGATTAGTATAAATAAAGGGCTTTAACAAATCCAATTTACTCTGACAAAGGAAACAATAAGCTCATCTAGTAGAATTGCTCCGTATGAAGCCCATTTGTCTAAGCTCAGAAAGGAGGTGGTGTCACTAGGCTTAGCTCATGACCAATCCCTTTTCGAGATTAAAAATTCTAATCTAGATCGGAACCTCCTATGGGAGAAGTAGAAGTTGATAGATATTACCACATGAGTGATGTTATCAGAGCCACCCCAAGTGTCTGTCACCATCGCACACCTTACCCATCTATCTTATGCACATGTTAAAAGGAGTTATGTAACACGACCATAGAACTATAATTATATGCATAATTATTTTATAGAATAATGAATATACATTCATTTTATATTTCTTACATTGTAAATAGTTCTTATTGCACAAATAGTATTTTTTGTTAATATTCAATTAATAAATCTATTTTGATGAATTAATAGATTTTTGAATTAGAAAATAATTTAATAAAATATTACTAATAAATTGTTTTTTATTATATATAAATGATCATATAATTTTTAATGAATATAATTGTGATTTTTATTATGGTTTGAAAGATGTTTCTATCAAACCCCATGACTTTTTGATAAATGTCAGTTTTTATTTTAAAATTAAAAATGATATATTTATAAAATTATTTAGACATAATTAATGTTATTTTATGGAATCATGATGTCGAAATTATCCAACATTGAATTTTTCATAATTTTCTATGATAGTCAAATTTTTAGTTAAAAATTATATACTGTTTAATTTTATAATGTGTTTAATTACATCATAATGACCCAAAAGTGATGTAATAAATAAGTTAAATTATATGTTTGGCCAATATATTTTTTACACTGAAAATAATGTGATTTTAGGTACATATTATTTATTTTACACAGCTTAAGTGGACCCTCTATGACTTATAAAACATTTTCACTTTTTAAATTGGTTTCCTTAAGAGTCTGACTCACCTCCACATATGCATGTTTATTGTAACACCTCGACCCTCGAAGCCCAGATTTGGTGCATTATTACATGTTATTGTCATGATCACAAAATATCATTTCTTTAATGAACGATTAGTTTAGTATCCTTGTAAGTAATAGATACATTCAAAAGGTTTACATTACACCATAAAATGAAAAAAATACAACAAAATTTTTTCAATGGAAAACACTGAGATCCCATAGACTATCCCTGTAGTTTTTTCATAATATACTTCTTCACATCCTGGGAAAAATGAAACATAGAAAGGGTTGATCTCAAATGCTCAGTAAGGATAACAATATAGCGGAAACTTTCATAAATATGGAAAAACATTTAAGGCAATGTATAAAACCAAAATAAAATCTTTTTCAACATAATCATCATATTGATGTAGAATATATAAATCAAAATAATTCCATATAATTACTCTCATAGATATTCTACTATTCTTATAATCACATGAAATGTCAATAGCCACTTTCATAATGATGGTATGCATAATGCAATACATTCATAAACACATAATCAAGGCTATGTGCCAAGACTACAAATAAGATTTTGTCAAGGCCTTATTCCAAGACACTAGTTTTTCTCATGGGACCTACTGATGAATCAAATATATATAGAGGGATCCACTTGTCACATAATAAGTCCAATGGATTACTCATATGAAAAGTTTTAAACATAACATAAACATTCATATTTAAATTGGCATATGAAATCTCATTACTTTATCCATAAACCATAGATGGTACGAAAATAACACATCCACAATCATACATATCACAAAACCTTACATACAATGTGGATGTTTTGTATTATAATAAATCAACTTCAAATAAGATTAAAATCCATCAAAGGATGTTGATATAGATGAAATCAAAACCTTGTTTTATTGAAATATCTCTTTCTATTTTGAAATCATTTAAAATTCATTTAATTATAAAAGAATACATTTATTTTTGGAAATATTCTTATAAACTTGTAAGGGAAGCTTTTATGATGTTATAACAGTGCAAAATAGCCACACCCGCTGTATAAGATAAAAAACATTCTAATGTTATTTCTTTCGAAAAGGTCATAATGTACCTTGATGGAAAATGACAGAATTATTCCTTTAAAACCATTTTATAAGAAGTAAAATAAGGGTATAAATTAATTTAAACAATATTATAGTAAATAAAAAAAAATTGAATACATTTTTAAGAAACATGGATGTGGATTATAAAGAGGTCCCAGTAGATACTTACATAAAAAAATCTTAGATAATAAAGAGATTGTGAAATTAACCCTTACATATATCTTTTCCTTGGTCTATTGTAGGTTAACCTCCTATATAATGGTGAAATAATTGTTATTAATTTATACAAGAATCATATACATTAATTTGATATCATATATGATATTTTAACATTTCATTGTTAATAATATCTTAGTATTATCATCGTTTCGAGAGTTAAATTATTCGTTTTCCTTTATATTATTTGTTACGTTAGTAATTTTTGTTATGGATAGGATGTATCTTATTCATATTAATAATTATTGTAAGTATTTAAACATTATTTTTAATAATATAATTAATATTATTCTTGAATGGATACGATGGGGAATGAATCTCATCGCATTCATGGAGACGGTAATCCGTATGTACACACGAGCAACAATATCATTATTTTGATATTAAAATAATTTATAATTGGATTGTATATAATATATATATATATACAGAACTATTATTATGTTATATTTATTATTTACATCAATTACAAACCAGCATTATACCCATACGAACAATAATTTATTGAATAAAAATTACACCACGACGTGGAGACGGTAAGTCGTACGTACGTATGTATGGTGACATGTCATTCAAAATATGGATGAGCAAGGAGCTTTCACCAAAGCATAAGATAAATGAATTTCATGAATGAGAGGGTATGGAACCTGCCATCGGGAAAAGCCTATGCATGCACGAGAATTCCTAGGTGAATAGCCATGCGAATATGGAGAGGTGATTTCATGATGAAGATGATGGGGAGTAGTTCCATGTTATTAGTATGGGTTGTATGTAATGTTTGTGCCTACGGGAAATGAATTCCTCTATGGCCTACGGGCATGTAATCATTCGCCTATGGGCATTGAAGGGTCCCACATCATCCCTTGAAAGGTGGATTATCAAAAATCAATAAAAAATGATGGCCTTCAGGCCATTGGAGGAAGAGGAAGTTGAAGAAGAAAGGAACATGAAAGATGTGATGAAATATTTACCTCTTCTTCGGGTTCTTCCATTTGATTTGATCAAAATGGCTCTATAAGTTGGATTTCCGACTAAACGAAGGCCTCTAGGATGAAGGTAGGATAGTTTATAGGGTATCTGGGCTTGGTTTGGTAGTGCCAAAATGCATTGAAGGTTTGAATTATAGAGAAGGATAAGTTCCCTTTTATAAGAGGGGTGAGGGGCACCTTAGGAAAAGCTAGAAATATTATTTTATAATAAAATAATTTTCGGTTTCTAATGGCTCCAAAATGAATTATTTAATGGATAAAGTGGGGATGGGTCTCAAACCACTCATCCAATTGGTTTTAGACAGGTTTGGGTCACTATATTATCCTTATCTTTTAGATTTAACTATTAGTTAAATAGTTTGACATTTACCATGTCTTTTTGTATTTTTATATTATATGGATAATGAAAAATCAATAAAATTTTAAAAGAACCCCTAGTGGTTAATTAATGATACACCTATCATTATATAAGTATGTTGGATGAACCATAGTTTTTTAGGAATATAATATTAATTAATCATATTATATTTGTTTTAAAAACATTTTTATGTAAATTATGACATTATTTGGTATTTTTTTTTAAATTCATACCAACATTATTATTTGGAAAAAAATTCACATAACCAACCCTAACATGTCATATTAACCTATAAAATTAGTGGAATTCATATAAAGTCTAAAATTAGATTTATTTTGATATTTATAATATTAATTATTTTAAAATTTCTTTAATTAAGTAATTATAGCATCATCATTGTATCATAAATAAATTTAATTATTTAATGTATAAAACTTATAAATAAAATACCATTAGGTATGAAATATTTTCCTATTTCTAATAACTATTTATAGTCAAAATTTTCTTATGTGTATCCCTATATTAAAAGTGGTTTAGTTATTAAACATTTAATTTAACACTTTTAGCTATTCTTTGAATTAAATAATAATTAATGTACTAATCTAATCTAAGTGGACCTAAAGGATCATATTTTATTCTTAAGGTTGTTTTGGATCGATTTATATTTATCCAACAGATTTAGGACATGTGTTAGGGTAATAATAATATCATTTTTACACTTAATTACCCTATTTACTCTTAACAGTGGTAAATAAAAGTAAAAAGGTACTATTCAATGAAAATTATTTTCATATTATTAATCACATTTTACTTAATGATATCAATTGTACCTCTCAGATTATTGAAATTCAAATCATAGAAGCGATAAAATTATGTTTTATGTAAATTTAAAAATTCTCCTAGGAGGTGGGCAAAAGACGGTAAAAAGTTCGATAAAATTTTATATATATGATCTTATTATAAAATGTCTCCAATGAATTATGGTGAACATATATAGATATTATGTATATATTTTTACCTAAAGTAAATTTAAATAAAATAAATAAATATTTAATTAAAAAGACTATTTTAAACTAAAATACAATGTTTTTCACTATTCATAAAAATTTTAAAGTTTTCGGATAAATACCAAAATTTAATCCTAAGCTAATTTATATATTAAGAATCAAAAAAATAAGTCCATTTTGAATGATAAAATTTATAAAATTTTAAAAAGTGGGTATTACTATTCATAACGGCTAGTTTGATTGGTTATGGTGTGTTATAACTCAAAGTTGCGTACACCACACTCTCTTGTATTATGCAAAGAGAATCGTACTGTGGAATCATGGGGTGTTACATCTATTATTTTAAGAACATCATCAATTGGACTTATAAAATAATTTTTTCAACTACCCATTGGAAAAAACCAAGGGAAAAACACATGTGATGGTCTGTGGTTTTGATTTGATTAATTTGTGGCTTCAAAAACCAAAGAAAATAAAAATTACATCTCTTTTCCTATATAAACCCATGAAATATCCCACATCCCCACCACTCGAATCCTTCAGAGCTCATCCAACCTCTTCCCTCCTCTCTCTATAATCCCCCCAAATCTACCAATGCTCTTAATAAGCCCCTCCCAATCCATTGGGGTCACACTTGCATGTTAGTGATTTTTTCCTTTCTCATTTCTTCCAATTTATGTATGTTGTTATGCACTATTATGTAAATTAAAAATGTTTTTCAATGATTTATAACCTCCCCCATACTTCCCTCCTTCAGTTTTAATGATGAGATACCCATTTGTCTTTCATTAATTTCTTCCATGTACACCCATTACTATGCCAAAATTCCT
Organism: Viscum album; assembly: GCA_963277665.1. Taxonomy (NCBI): domain Eukaryota; kingdom Viridiplantae; phylum Streptophyta; class Magnoliopsida; order Santalales; family Viscaceae; genus Viscum; species Viscum album. The sequence continues at coordinate 160,413,302 of OY728138.1, forward strand.
CAATGAATTTATATCTTCTCTTTTACATTCAAGAAATTATTTTGTAATATGAATCGAAATTCCATTTCATATGTTGGAAATTTATCTACATGAACAAAATAAATCCCATTTCCTGTACAAATGATGAGACACCCATTTCTCTCTCATTCACTATTTTTTCGAATTCTTATGTCACACCGTTATACTACCGAAATTGCACGTCATTTTTCCAATCCCAAGCCATTGGGTAGTGAATTCTATTCCCATTTCTCTATCAAGGGTATTCACCATTATACACATTTAGTCATTGATTATAGAGTTCCATGTATTAATTCAACATTCATTTATCAAGGAATAAATGAGTATGTTTAATGAATCCATGTTATAGATCCAAATGGCACACATATTCATGAAATGAAATGATCCAGAAGGTTCGACCAGGATTGTTCTCCAATGCTTTGGGTAATGATTTGTATCATGATACATAATGTGGAATGAGGGTTTCCAAAATCTAATTCATGTGCAATGAGGGTTTACTAATGCTCTATGATCAGTGATCCTTGGATCCTGATAATATAATGATAAATATTGTTCTCACATTTCCACGTAATGATAATCATGATATATCATGCCTTTATGTTCAAGTTTCTCTAATGATCCCTTGATATGCCTTTTTCATAACATGTACATTATTATTCATGTTATTATAGGTTTACCCTCTTATAGGAATTTATATTTCACCTTTTTATTGTGCTTGTCCTCAGGTTATCCCATGCAATACTATGTATGAAAGAATGTGATTGGTAATGTAAAATAAGTTTTCAATAAATATATGTATTTCAGGTTTAATGTTGTCTTTTAGTGATCATAATCACCAAAGAGACAAGACCTATCGATCTATATGTGGTTTCTAGTGAATATTTTTTTGTAATAAATCATGTTTATGTGTGTAATAATGTGGAGGGTTGTTATAGTAGAGAACCCATTCCATGATCCAATCAGAACATTCAACTATGGTGGTCGATAGGGGACACATTCCATGCCCCAATAGAAGGGTTCCAATCTTATAGTAGTGAAACCATACCCTAACACTATAGGACGATGTCACACTAATTATTAATCGAGGACCCATTCCCCAACTCAGTTGGAGGGTTCAACAATAATAGTAGCGGACCCACTCCCTAACTCCATAAGAGGGTTCCTCATTGATGGTGGATGGAGGACACAACACTTGTCCTAGTAGGAGGGTTCCAATATGATATCAGAAGACCCATTCCTTCCCGCAAAAGGATGGTGACACTTTGATGGTCGATAGAGGAACCATGAACTTTATTAGCTATAGGGTGACACTATGATGGTATGTAGAGGACCAAAGACATGTTCCTAGTGGGAGGGTGCCAGTCTGAACTCTCTGATGATACTAGGCAGTCACTTACATCATCAAATGTCACCGAAAGTGGCATCAAACAAGTAATATATTCCATTGTAAATCAAATTATACTATAGAGTCCATCATCACATTCGACTTAGAAAACACATCAAATATGAAACTCATGGGATAAAATCTGATCCCAAAGAAAGAATATATGAGAGGTAGTAGGTTCCTTGAAAGGAGGCACACGGAGTGTAGGGGACCCACATGGTGTGTCATCCCACATTTCTATAATTTCAATTCTCCTATATAACATAGATCACTATCTAGTAGTCCCACATGCATTTAAGGATACTACACAACATGTATCAGTGACATTGGGATGTGCAATGTTCTCCTATCAGTGTCGGTGGGCACCACCCATGTGGCTATATATGGTGTGTTCCCAGTACCTTTTTTGACCATGTACTCCTATCATACATGTAGGGCCTCCAGTTATTATTTAGAAAACATGTGGGAGTCCCACATGGCATTCAATATTTATGATTTCCCAGAAACCCTAGCACCAGGGATTTATAAAGAACATACCATGAGTTCATAGGAACTACATATTTTGTAGTTGTGATTTTCACAATAACACTTATCTTTCTTGTTTTCAATCAGATCAACCTTCTCTAACTAAAATCACACATTTAGATTGACCAAATCTGTATTGACAACCTGTATCCATCTCTTTCTCTTATCCATTTGAACTTTCCCTGGGTCGTCGTTACTCAGAGAACCTCCAATTTTATCCACATATTCCTAATCAATAATGGGATCATCAAAATACCACAAAACATCATGATCCCTCCTCAATTTATATATATATCATTCATTCATCAATCTACATTGAAATTGATGGCTCAATCATGCATGATCCCACTAGGTAATGTTGAACTATGACCTTATTGGGCAATGATTATGATTGTGAAGAATAATGGGTGAATGACAAAAAAATAAAAGTGAAACAATAGTTATCAAATCATTATTCTCCCAAACATATAAATGGGGGATAAATAGAATTAGATACATGGAAAATATGGGATATATTCAACAAAAAATTGAAAACTGATACATGGGTGCAAGAAAAGGATAATACTAACTGCGGACCAAAGAAAAGGAATTGGTTATGCAAGATATTTTAATCACAAGTGGTGGATTCTTCCTCTCAACGGTCATAGTGTTCTATGGATAACCTTGTAGATTTTCCAAAACATGGTATTTAGAGATGTAATTGGTTTTAAAATAATGAATTAAAATAATTAGTACATTTAAATCATGTACCCCAGAAATGGTTTCCATTCCAAAAATTCATATGGTGACCAATTTTAGGACCTGAATAGGGGAAACATCATGCTCTGGATTCATATGAAATATTAGATTTTTAATTTAAGACACTATTTTGGATATATTATTTTCTTTCTGCAAAACCATCTGAATGTGATATGAAATATATCTATTATTTTTATAAAATCAATTCGCGGAACATCGTGCCTTATAATAATGTGGTGTCTCGATGCCTAACTTTGAAAATATTTCATGATATATTTTTAAAATCTTATAAAAAACAATATCTCTACATTATTTCTATTCATTTCATCCTCAATAATGAAAGGTCAAAAAAGAATTGAAATTTTTCTCCTACATCTGGATCTCCATCCCTCTAGATCTCCCCTTCATACTCTTATACTACTATATCACACAAAAAATGGTAATAGTCCATCCACAAAATATCATCTCCTTTTGATCCTCAATCACAATTGGGTGCTATGTGGAAGTGGATACATTTTTAATTTCCATATCAACCCATTCATTAATGTACATGGGATCGTGCATGTATCTCCTCAACATGACACATGGAAGACACTATGCACTCAGTCCAACTATATGGGTAGGGAGCAGTGGTAAGGAACCTTTTCAACCCTCTTCAAGATCTCAAATAGCCTGATGAATGCCAGGGGTATCATAAATCCCCAACCGGATAATTGTAATAATCATCGCGGGAAGACCCATAGGAAAACATATTCTCCTTGATAAAAAATCGAGGGACTATTATATCAGTATTCATAAAATTTATCCACGAATTCAACCATCCTCATCTTCCTGAGAATCACCTAGACATTCTCCATCATGGCCTAATTGGTCTCCGACCCAACAACAGAAGCATCCCCAATCTCAGTCAATAATAATGGTGACTTAAAAGGTCACCATTATATGTCCTCAAAATGTGAAATGTCGATTGTAGATTGGTAACTACTATTTTATGAAAACTCCATAATGGTCAAGTGATCCTACCATATTCATCCAAATTCTAACATGTAATCACTCAACATATCATCCAACACCTAGTTATTGAACTATGTATGTCCATCTATTTGGGGGTAGAAAGACATATTCATCCTCATCTTGGTCTTGGATGCCTTTTTAGGCCTCTCCACAACCGTTACATTAACCGCACATCACTATCTAAGATAATTGTAGAGGGAACGCCATGATGTTTGATGATATCTAGCACATAAGAATTCCCAAAACTCTACACTAAAGTCTACACCATTATAGCAAGGATATTTTCATAGTTTATTACATGTTTAAATATTACCTAGATGGCATCGTTGGCTATCAGGGTCTATTGATTCCTTGAAATAATGTTCATGGATATTTCATCTCATTTCCACTCTGATATATCAAGAGGATGTAACAAACCTATTAGAACATAATGCTCAGATTTCACATGTTGTTAGGTTAGTCTCAAGTAGAAAAACTCAGCCATTACCTCCATCATACTAGACCAAAAAATACATCTAACGGTATATGTACAAATTTCCCACACTTGGATGTACAACAAATTAAGATGTGTGAAACTCTCTCATAAATTCCCTCCACATCGTGACAATGACCATCATCCATACCTAGTAAAAAATGATGTAATTATATCCAACATAAAATACATAGAATGAATATTTTGGGGATATATGGTAATGAAGAACCTCATATTCGATATATCGGAAATGTGCATCCTTCACATAATATAGAATATATGGGTTCAACACCATCGTCTAAAGGAAAGCAACACCCTTCTCTGTAAAGAGGGTAAGTTGCAATGTAACTAACATCTAATATGCCTCCTCAACTAGGAGGTCATGTTACCTCCTACTTAAGAAATCTACCACCACCTTTACCATCCCATGAGTATAGACTATTTCAAAGTAATATGTCTGAATGAACTCCAAAAAACACATCTACTTTATCTTTAGGTATCCCATTGAGACAACATGCATCGTGCCTTGATTGTATGAGTAGATGATAAAGAACTCCGTAATAATTTATTACCACCACATCCTCAGAGTAATGATTTCCACTACAAAAACTATGTAATTATTCTTGTAGTTGATCTCATGGTGTCCGAAATTCCTCAATTAATATGTGATAACATTTTGACTCTGCAAAAAACACACCTGATCATATCTATAAAGGCATCATAATTATATAGTTACTCCACGAACTCCTCCAGTTGTCAAAAAACAAGATCAACCATTAAAATTTGGATCAACAGCTCAAAGGATATTTTAAACAACTCATTCTATGTAAATGGATTCCATTTTGGCGTAAGGGTTATCAGAGGTGATGTAATATTGGAAAAATCTACAACAAAAACTCCTATAGTGCCTCCAAGTTATGAAAACAATAAAAATATTACATTCTCACGTGGATCCAAATAAAGTACTACATTGATCATTTCTGTGTCTAGAGAAAATCCTTTGGTTAGAAATATATTTTTCCATAAAGTAGATATAATGGATACAAAACATGCACTTTGAGAGCTTCCTATAAAGCTAGTGCACCAAAATAAGATCATGGACCATATTCAAGTGCTCTACAAGCTCCACCACTGACACAATGTATATTCATATTTCATTTATGAAGATAAAAAAAATCAATCCTTGTATGTTTGGAATGTACAGTTCATCATATAAATATACATAGTGGGGGAATTCCAAAAAAAGAAATTCATCGGTAAAACACATTGTTTAAATAGTGATATTGGAATTCCCACATCATTATATTAGCCTCATGAACTCTCAGTTGGTGGTAGCCAGAATAGATGTAAATCATCAATAAATACCTCACACATTGAAACTCATCAAAGCATTAATCAATCCTTGGAAATGTGTACTTTTTCATTATCATCACATTTTTTATGCAAATATAATCTACACAAAGTCATAATCTCTCAACAACTATATCAAGAACAACATCGGGGATTCCTAGGGGGACAGACTGGTTCTAATAAAAACATTTTCTGATGGGTCCTCTAAATATAACTGTAGCTCCTAGTGTTATGTAGGGGTCATATGTTATATTGTTGAAGATATAGTATATGTTCTAGGGTGAAAGTGACTGAAAAAATATATGTCCCATTTTAGAGGCAATACAAAACATTCACTAAAATGAAATCTTTAAAATCCATAATGATTGATGTAATCCATAATCATGGTGATTTTTTCTGTAAGGGATTAACTCTACCACTAATGGGTGATAGGTTTCATCACCCTTACGGAAAAACCATATTATCCTGCAATTAGATCTCTCTCATCCATAAATGATAGTCTCATCACATTAGTGTGAAGACAACTGAATCACTTACAGGGATAATAAATCTTGGGTCAGATCATGGAAACACGTTTCACACCCAAGATGACATCCTAAGGTCACATAATGATGAGAAACATGTCTGATGAGAAACATGATTAACCCAGTGATTTCCTTCACTTCCGTCTAATAATCAACAACAAAGAAGTGGTCCCCATATGAACCTTAAGGTAAAGATACTCAAATAAATCTTCAATAGGGAGTCCTAGATTTCACAACATGAGTTCATATGTGAAGGAATGAATCTCACATGTGACAATAAGTACTGATGAAAGAGTATAATGAACATAGATCATACCTCTAATGATCTCCTGAGCTACTATGTCATGTTCCTCCATAGCCTAATTTTTTCCATAGTCTTGACCGCCAAATTCCAGAGCCTGACATGGAAACCCTGGTGGTTGTGGTTGGAGTTTCTACTAACATCATCTAATACAATTAGTTAATCTTCATGTTTCCCAAACTTCTTCTCTACTAGCTCCACCTCTATGGGACTTCCCTTTCCATTTCCATGGTGATCCGTGATCAACTCTACCTCTTTGGGACTATCCTACCCTTGACTAGCAGATCCATGATCATGGAACTATCTCTTCCTTGGTGGTATATCCACTAACATATTCACTACAAAACATTTTGGGTTAGTAATCATGTTCCATGTGACCTCACCCTTCACATAAATAAAACATCCCCTCTATAGGCTTCTTATTCCCCTGTGTGTTCCTTATGCCACAAGGCTTGGTGCCCAAATATGATAGTGGGAAATTCTCTTACACAGAGATCATGTTGACTGGAACATGATAGATACTGCAGATGAACTAGCCCTATAACTTCCATAGAAGCTCTAGGTGTGTGTTGTACCTCTGATGTGAAGATAAACATCACCACCAGCCACTCCAACAATCTAGAATAATTAAGAATTCACAGGGGTACCACACTGACAAGGATATCTATGACAAAATCCTACTCAAACATCCACACATCAATGTGTCCATCTCGAATCATGTAGAGGTGGCTCTATGTGAGGTCTATGAACCACATTGTATACTCATATAAATTCATACCTCACTAATATTGATCTAGACAATTCATAACAATAAATAAATAAAATAATAATGGGTAGTACTCCTTGTGAAATATTTCCTTGATGTTATACCATGAGAGTGCCGACTCATACATTTTCATAAGTAGGAACAACTTTTGTCTATATTATCTATGGAAAATAATGGCTTCCAACACAACAACATGATGAGACGATGGGAAAATGAGCCAGAATAGTTAGATCCACGACTTCTCCAATCCTCTACTGCCTTGGGATCTGGTTCACCATAGAACCTCAACGACCTTTGGCATAGGAACTCCTGGATCATGCTATACTAAAATCATCCACATCTTTCTCTATTGGTACTATATATTACACAAAAGGTGGGGTGTTATTATTATTCCACTTGGAGGAAGGATCTGAATATATGTACTCTAATCTAAGACCTCATCACTAATTTAATCATCCCGACGATCCAGAATTGGTAACCAATATGGTTTTATTCCTGGGGGCATCATAAAAATTAAAAAGATGTACCATGATCAAATGATCTTATATATGTGGGGATCTGGTTCAAGAAGGACAACAATAGAATCCATCATTTATGATTCATGCACTAATGTTTCCTGCAACGGATTTAATGGTATACCAAGATGTAAAGTAGGTGTTCAGAGTCCAAATTTATGGATACATTAGTCACCACACAAACATTGGGATCACTAACCTAAAATACGCACTCCAGAATCATTGACACTATTTACCTAAATCACCAAAAAATCCTCAAAATGGGAAAACTACAAAAAGAATAACAAGGAATTAACCACCATTGATAATAATTTTTCATGACACAACCTAAAATGACTGAGAAAACAATTCACCAAATCAACCTCCATAGGTTTGTGGAGGGGAAAAAACTAAATGGGATAAAAAATAAAAGTGGAATTTTCCAATGTGCTAGTATGAACACACACAGCCATATACAAGTATATGTGAATAGAAATAGATGAAATTATATTAACATATAGTGGAAAAAAATATTGTAATAGCCTCTACGGAATACGTGTGCATGAAAACATAATTTGAAAGATAAAAATTTCAAAACACATGACCAAGCAAGAAATTTGTACCAACATAAAAAAATAGAAAAGTTAATGTTGAGATAGCCCAACTCTAGGACTCCAAGCCCTGACCACCGTGTGTGATCAAACTCACAAGTGTGTACCTATAATCTTCTTTAATTTCCACCAACCTGTCCTTTATTTATATAATATATGATATGTGTGGTAAAATCCCATATAGTGGTGAGTATATACATTCACAGTAGGATTCCCTAAATGCAAAACTGTTAAAATAAGATACAAGATCGAAATAGAGAGATCTTACAATATGAATTGATAAATAAAAACCAAAAAAATGGATATATTCTCATAACATAATAATATATTAGATAGAAAGGGAATATCTATCTCACAACCTTAGCCAATAAAATATTTTTATATTTGATCCAAATGGTACATCTATAATTTCAAGCATCATGCCCGTATTTCCAATGAAAAATCCTTATAAAGTTTCCCTCGAATGGACTGAAGGTCTTATTTTTATTTTATTATAGATTATACCCCTTTTATGGGTTGAAGGGGAACCCGTACATGACCCATAGGCCCATGCCACAAGGCCCGACATGACCCACAATATGTAACCCGGAGGCCCAGAGGCATACCATGGCCATTACATGACTCGTAGGCCCAGCCCACTAGAACTGCCCCTCCCCAACATCTTGCACCATTGATCTCATTAGCTCCCCGCCTTGCATTTCTGATCGGCTAGAATTGACCCATACATAGTTGCATAGTGCCTGGTCCAGATGGTGGCTTCCATACCCTCTCATTCATCTAATCCGGTTAGCTCTACATCTGGTGGCTACTACTCATGTTGCTCTGATCCTCTTCTGGGTCCTGTTCTGTGTGAACTAAGCTACTCCATGGTCTACATGTCCCAAAGGCCCTGTTACCCGAAGTCCTTTGAAGACCCGAATTCCCTGGAGACCCATAGGCCCAAACCGGTGGCCCGAAGGCCCAAATCGGGTGAATAGTTCCGGCTGCTGTAGTGCCAAACAGTAACTGCTACAGTACTGCTACAGTAACCCAAAAATTCACCTCCACCAGGTTTTTCTCTTGGGTCTCTTGGATGCCAAGAATAAGCCCTTACCACGCTGGTACATACCCATTGGCTCCTTGTAAAGTCACAATTCAAAACCATACGACACATGTGAGGGGATATAATTTCGTGGTAGAAAACCCATGCCCTAGTACAAAAAGTTGGTTTGACTGAATATATAGAGTATTGATGCCCTGAATCTATAAGAGGCTGACACTCTGATGGTAGAGGACCCATTCCCTAATCTAACAGGATGTTTTAATTGTGAGGTTTGTTTAGTGGAAAATTTCCATTTATGAGTATGACTGTGATAATATATTGATAGAGGAACCATTAAATTAATCCATAAAAGGGTAGAACACTATAGATAGATAGAGGAACCATTCCTTATCCTAGTCGGAGGGTGATACAATGATGGTATAGGACCCATGCACTGACTCTGTAGGATGGAGCCACTATGATGTTAGAAATAGGACCCAAACCATATCTACGTAAGAGGTTTACACAGTGATGGTAGAGGACCCATACCCAATTCTATAACAGAGTTCCACTATAATGGTAGATAGAAGACCCATGCCCTGTACCAGTAGGAGAATGCCACTCTAATAGTAGGAAGAGGCACATTCCATGTCCAAGTAGGACACTTCCCCTCTGATCTCACTGATGATCCAACCCAATCACTACCATCATCTAACATCACATAAACAACTATCAAATCAGAAATATCACACATTGTATCTCAAAAAAATATAACATGTCCACCATCTCATTCAACATGAAAAAAATTATAATATGCAACTCATTGGATAAAATATGAGTCTAAACTAATGATATATGAGAGGTATATTTTTTCCATAAGGGAGTAAAGGACATTTAGGTGACCCATTCTACATTTTCCCCCACTCTACTACCTAGATATGTCCTCTCTAACCAAATGATTGATGAACATGATGTCCCAAAACTCATGTAATAATACTACACGGAGTATATCAGCTACCAAGGGCTAAGTTGTGTTCTTCTATTTGTATCCGTGTATACATCCCATGTACCAATACATGGTTTTTGGTTGGATGGTACTATGTATTTTTAGGATTCCATCACAATGTTTGATGACATGTGGGGGTCCAACATGGAATGTTATACATTTTACCTCTCCTAACCCACGAACCATAGATTTCTATAAAATCATTTCGTATGCTCTTTCGAACTACATGGTGTATAGTCACGATTTACATTGAAATTAAATTCATTCACACGATCTCCTAGATATTCCTTCACTACCTTGAGTAAAAATGTTAGGCTTCTAGAAAATGGTAGTAATCGCCTTCATCCATAACTTCTCTCTATCTATATGAACATTCCTTGAGTATCCGTTTCTTATAGAATATCATTATGCCTCACTAAATCAATGATTCCTGGTTGAATCACCTACATCCTATAAACCATACCAATATATCCTCTGATAATTGATCTATTCATTGTATATGAATCAACTATGAATTTAGGGGCTCATTCAACCATGCCTGAAAATGTTGAACCATGACCCCATAGGCCAATGTTAAAGAATACAAAGAACGAATGGGGAGAATGAACACAAATAGAAGTGAAACAATCCTTGGCCAATAATTCTTGATAATGAATATATATTCGGTATGTACTAGGTGAAAAACATAACCCAATAGTGATATATAGAACAATAAAATGAAAAATGATAAACAGACAGATGTAGAGTCTCGGATAAAACGTATATCAGAAAAAGGAATCATTCATGATCAATCATTTATTAATAACAAATGGAATAAAAAATGAAAATTCACACGTCAACAATATATCAATACATAGTGAAGAACATATCTACATATAATGGGGAAGATCTATTTCATTCTTTTCACCAAAATCCTCCTAGATCTCGAATCTCACCGTCTTCCAATCACAATTCACCATCATAGAATAGTGGATTCTTCATCTCAACGATCTTAGAGTTATGTGGGTAATCCTGACTATTTTCCATCAATGGATAATTAAATAATTAATTAGGATTAAATCAATTAATTAAATTTATTAATTAATTCACATAACATAACTTTCTAAAAGTCTTCTTATCTGAATGTTTAATTCTGAAAAATTTTAGGTCTCGCCAAGGGTAAACATCACATTCCATATTCAAGTATGGTCTATAATTTTAAGACATTAGAATCCATTTAGTGTATATTTCTTTATTTAAAAATACATTGAATACATGATATTACATATATATAATATGCTTATGTAATTAATTCTTGGAACATCGGGCCTTGGAATCGTGTGTCATCTCATCACCTATCTCAAAAAAATTTACATTATATATTTAAAATAACATGAAAGAAAAAATATTTTCTATAAAAATTATAAAAAAAATTAAAAAAAATTATTCTTTTTAGTAATATATCCATTTATACACTTATTTATCACCTAAGTTCATTCCATTATGTGTATTTATTAAAATTATAAAATTCAGTTATAATTGATTATTACTTATTAATATGATTTTAGGAAATATCATTTCATATATTTATGATTCTTTTTACATATATAGTTATATAAAAATATTTTTTAGTAATATTATTACCTTCATGATAATAAAATATAATGGTTTACTAAGTATGATACATCTTTTCCTAGTCACAAATATTTTAACAAATTGAAATTAAAACCATATTATGTGAATCAAATGATAAATGGTTTAATATCATTTCACACAAAAATACTACTATATCATTAAATTATAATTTAAATTATAGTTCATTTAATTTCAAAATATTTTTACCATATTTTTTTATATATTTTATTTCTATAAAAATTCGTCTTTTAATAAATAAAGTGACATGTTTTATATTAAAATAACAATAAAAAATAGTTATTATTATTTTCAAAAAATATAACCTATAATATTTTAAAAAATTATTGTTGATACAAGTTTGTTATTTTTTGGTAATTTAGTTTCTAGAAATGTAAAATATTTTTTTACATAGATAAATATGTATAGATTAAAAAGTTTATTAGATTAAAATAGTTTCATAAATTATTAACTTAAAAGATAAAATAATATTTCTGGAGTATTATATTTAATTAGAAATTTTTGTTAATATTATATACAATCACTAATAATTAAGGCATATGTTATCAATTTATTTCAAAAATATATAATATCATTTCTCTTTTGAAGGTGATATTTTTTTGAAAATAGTATGATGTGTGTAATGAATTGTTATCTTAATAATTAAAATTTAATCACATATAACAAAACATTTTAATTTTTATTATTTCAAATTAAATAAAACACTATCATAAATCTATTTATATTAATTTGGTGATTAATAATATTAAAATAGTTTAATTCATAAAACTGGTATTTTTAGTAAAATTATTATATGAAATATGTATTTTAACTTATTAATTAAATATTTCACTATTGGAAATTAAATATGAAAAAATGGAATTTAATTTTTAATTCAAAATAGAATTTTCCTTTTAGGGTCATTTTTCTAGATATTTTATTAAATAGAATATTTTCCGGTGTATTGTGAAAATACCATTTTTAAAAATACTATAATTTTTGTTACATAATTATTATATTATCATAACATAAAATATATACAAAACGTGGGATTGAAAACAAAAATTCATGGGTAAAAAAAGAATATAAAATTCAAATATTGAATTTGTAAACCCTTACATCACTTTTCTGAATCAATGTTATATTTTATTAAAACAAAACACTATTTTGATGATTTTCATTTAATTGTCTATTCACTAGGTAGAATTCATGTTAGGATTGATTTTAAACAAAACAAAACTCTATGTTGGTTTAAAAAAAATCAATTAATGCTATGGAAATTAGTAAAATTCTTAATTTTTATCAAAAACAATTTTTTATGATTAAATGTGTTTTTTAACATTTTTTCAATGAGGTATCCATTTATTACCCCAGGAATATTTTTATATCTATTTTAAATTAAATAAATTTAAATTTTAGTCATATTTGAAATAAAAAATTTCATATTATGTTAAATTTCCTATTTCATTTTTTATAGAATATAATATATTTCTTTCTTGATAATGTGTCGACATGGTAAAGGGTAAAAATGTTAAAAGTGAAAAATCAATGGTAAAACATAAGAAATCATTAAAATTATCATCTAATGAGTTGATGAGGTATTTCTAAAATTCATTATTTTATAATTAGTTCATATAAAAAATTTTTCCACAATACTCATTATTTAACATTCTTATTTATATTATGATTAAATTATATACAATAATATCTTTACATTGTCTTATAAAAGGATTCATCCAACAAAATTCTATTTTTACACTAAAAAAATAAATATATACACTCGAAAATGCCTTATTTCATTCCCAAATAATCATCTCCCTCATTTTTTAGTTTTTATTCTCATGATAATGGCCAAATTTATTTTAAATGAATATGTATTTAAAGAGAATATTAGAAACTCTTATTAAAGTATTTTCTCACCTATTATCATTATGAAATTGTATCTAAATCTATGACTTATTAAATATTATTTATCAATATATTATCATGTTTTTTTAGAAAATATTATGTAAACCTAATATTTCTATTATTAAAGAGCTTTTACTCATTCATTTATTTGTTAAAATATGATCTTTTTTGGGTTGGTTTTACCACCTACATGAATAATGTTAGAATGATTATATCATAAATGATTATTAAATCATAACTACTTGTAATATAAAATAATAATGATGAGTTATTTATTTTATTATAATTTTTGAATGATGATTCTACAAAAAATTTATTTCATACTCATGGTTATCCAATTAATTCTTCCATGTAATTGTTTTGGTAAATATAAATCCCTACATGAATGATGATATTAATTTTGAACCAATAATTTAAATGAATAATAATTTTTTTCGGATTTTATATTAATTCTAAAATAATTTATTTTAATTTATAGATTAGTTATATAAGTGTTTAATGACATTATTAATCAACAATAAATATTATGATAATGTTTATCAAAACAAACTTGTTTTAGTATTTTTCATTATGAATTAGATATTATATTTTGATTTTATGAACATTGAATTTTATAAAAAAATTGTGTAATATTTATTTCAAGTACATTGATTATTTTCGAAGAAGATATATAATCCCGTAGTGGAAACCACAGAAGGTATACCAAAAAAATGAATAGTTAAAATTAAAAATTAAAAAATTTAATGATATATAAAAAATATAAATTTGAAATAAATGAACATAAATGTATAAAAATACATAATAAATATGATTGAGTTTACATAACAGAATATTAATGAGTCAATTTTCCTTATAAAAAAATTTAGAATATATCTTACCAAGCAAGAGTTTATGTTATGATATTTTCTTGCATTAATATGTATTCGTTGGGACTAAAAAAATATTTAGCACTTTGTTTCTCTTATGTGGTTAATTTACTACACATGGATTCATTTTTTCATATTCACCATGAATTTATGGGTTTTTATAGATTAATATCTTGTTCTATCGTTCCTATGATATGATTCAAAGCTCACCAAAGCTTTAAGGGATCTTATTAACTCAACTATTATTCTTGAGTAGTAACTATTTATCATTGAATTGGTTTATACAAGATAATTTTCTTTAATAAGATTATTTTATTATATTTACATTCCTCATTTTCTGTTAATATTATTTTAAAAATTCGAATAAAATATTCTTGGATGAATTTCATTCATTGAAAAGTTTGGTGATGTTATTTGAAAATCCCATTATCTCCAAATGAAGTCACGTTCTTCCACTTACATATTTACTCATCCTTCCAATTCTCTCATTTTCAATTTGGATATCTAAACATTTTTTTTTCTTTTTAACATTATATTTATCTTAATTTTTTCAAAATGTATGCTTTATAACTCTTTTTATGATCTGGGATTCAATAACTGTATTTTTTATATTAAAAATTATTCCCCCCTTCATAATCATATATTTTTTCTTCTACGTCACATTAACACTGAAAACCTGTAACATCCCATGTAAATAAAGAATATGAAATTTTCATATTTATTAATATTTGTGAATAAAATATCAATATTACTTTAATGGGGATGTTATGTTCAACGGCGTACCCAATATGCAACAACGAGTTTATTTGAAATCTTACGTTGCGCACTAATAATATAATAATATAATTTTAAATGGTGGACAAAGTCTACTCGTTGGAATAACAGAATGAAAAAGACTAACTAAAATATGATTATATATGTTTGTAAAATGTTTTTACATTATTCAATAAATTTTATAGGCTTAAAATGAAAATGAATCCAATTTTAAGAATAAATTTTCTAATAATCTTTAAAATGCCAATTAACCGCCTTTTGATAGAGAACCCTTTTAAAATCTAATTTTTTTCACATTTATATGTTATATTTGACAGAATAAAATCGTTCTTTAGAATAAAGACATCAAAATTAACTTTTTGTAAATTTTTTTATTTTCCGATAAAGTTCATTTTTTTATGAATAGTGAAAATGTTGTATTTTAGTTCAAAACCTCCTTTTAGTATAATTTATTTATATGATATGATTATTTTTTTAATTGGTTTTAAAGTGTAATAGAAATATATTTGTACCATTTAATCCAATGGTGGTCATTTGAATAAATTTCACATTGAAATTGGATATAAACAAGTGTCAATCTTTTAATAGATATTGTTTCTTAAAAACACGCTATTTTTTTTTACAGTGGGAATTGATTATAAAATTAATTAATGAAAATTCTATGTTTTTAATTTGGTAAAATGGATATAATTTTCGAATTTTTAATATCAATTATAGCTTAGGGTGAATTTTTTGTATTTTTCTAACAAATGTTCATTTTCAATGAATAGTAAAAAATGCTGTATTTTAATTCAAAACTGCCTTTTCATCGAATTTATTAATATAGTTAGATAGTAATTTTAATTGGTTTTAATGTGTTATATAATTATTTTTTTATCATTTAATACAATTTTGGTCATTGGATGTAATTTCACTTTTAAATTGGATGTAAAAACAAATAAATCTTTTGATAGATTTTACTTCTTAAAAACATGTCATTGGTTTTGACAATGGGAAATATTTTAAGTTAATTACTGAAATTTCATTGTTTGGAATTTGATAAAATGGATTCCATATTTGGAATCCGAAAGTTGAAATTATGTAATTAAGACTCTTTTTTGGACATTATGAATAGTAACAACGGTAATTATCATTAATTATCATGTTCAGTTAGTAATTGGGTAGTTAAGGGTAATAAAATAATATCATAAAAATATAAAATGACCTCAAAATGTGTCATAATGCTATTTTTGGTGTCATTTCCTACCATGGGATGCTTTGTACCAACCTTGGGACCCCATGGAATCACATTAGTGTGATAGTGACCTTTTATCATTTTTTTAAGAAAACAAAATGTAACCAATGTATGTATCACCTATGTTAAAAAAATTATGTTTGTTTACATAAATGATCTCTTTGAATATAAACCTTCATCGAAAATCTAAAAATATTTCCTACATGATGGTAATTTTTATATAATTTTTAGACATTAAATAAATTAATATATTTATGACACTGTGATGATGCAGTGACAACCTCATTAATAAACGATTTAAATAAAATGAGAAGATAAGGTAAAATATAAGACTTAAACTTGTAGAAAAACTAATGGATGGGTGTATATATAACCATTATATGCTTATCCTCTAAATATATAATTTCGGAACTTTTCATGTCCAAAAATCATTTTATAATAAATTAACATTTCAAGACTTTCCAAAAGTACCCCTCCTCCCTCAAATAAAAGGCATCCACCTCTAACCCCTTCCACACACCTCTCAATCATTAGGCTCAACCGAAATCTGCTAATTTTATCAATACACATCCCTATATTCATTATATAAGCCTTACCTTAGGAAGAAAGCTCTTCAAAAACACGTTTGGTTCCAACCAATGGGATTTACCCGATTTAAAGGCAATGTCTTTTCTTATGTTCTTTTATTTTATTTTGATTCTAAGACTCCGTAAACTCTTTTTATTCCTTTAATTTGTAACGAAAACTGTATATTAAATATAAAAGGATGTTTTCATGATAATTATTCGAGCCACACTTACACACACCTCCGCTTAATGATTAAAGAATATACTGTTTCCGTGGATGGCAAATTACTGCCTCACGAAATGACGATTCTTCTATCTTCTCCTACAACCTTTAATGGTGGCCATTGTGATGGAACAATATTTATTTATGATATATATTAAATATATTTCTTCTCTATGATTCTTTATATTATATTTAAAACATAACGTTATGCTTTTAATATTTTGCAAATGCGATAATATCATTTGAGGAAGTGTGGACTACTGCCCCCTCAAGTGATATGACTCGTTCATGAAATACATGGAATGCATAAAGAATGAAATTAATGAACACATAGGACCTATATAACATATTTATTATACATTAATTATAATATATATATTTATATATCTCATTTTGTTTTAATTCCATTAATGTGACAATGAAATGAAAGTAGCATTCATGCGTACGTACGTCCTACCGTCTCCATGAATGGTTCATTTCATTTATTTTCATATCCAAATGTTATGGAATAGTATAAAATGATTATATAATGGATATATATGATATTTAAATCATTAATACTATTCTGGAGATTATGTACTTATACCTACATGGACAATTCATTTAAAACAAGTTCATTTTTGACTCATGTACCAAACATCGACAAAAACATCTGATATGAATTCACATAATTAACTATTTATTATAACATTTTAATATGTGATATGAATTGAATAATAAAAATTAAATGAGGTTCTTAATAAATTATAAATTGAAAAAAGTTTATTATTCAGGAATATAATGAAATGGACAAGAGAAGTCGGACTTGAGGTAAGGGATCCTACCTCTCTCTTTCTTTTTAAGTACTCTCTTTTATGTCACTTTTTTTAAGATCCTATTTATTATGTTGGGGGATGTTATTTTATATTCCTATTACTGTAATTTTTTACTTTTATATGATTATAGGCCCTATTTGATCTCATAAATCTATTTTTTGGATGTTTTAAGTGGCGTCGTTAGGCTGCCGAATGTTTGTAAGGGGTTTCTTAGATCACTTTTAAATCCGTGAGATTTATATTGTTCGCCACTTATTTATTTCATGTGGTGTATTGTGTAATGAAATTTGATATATATTATCATTATTCTATTTATATTCATGGTATTATTTTAATCAATTGGTGTATATTATCTTTTGGGCATACGACTCAATTGATCCCAATGAGGTAAGGGGTTTTTTTCTCACTTTTTGTTCCCATGAGATTAATGCTACATTTCACACTATTTCCTTTTGTGTGGTGTATTTACATCCCATGCTAGTATTATTTTTGTAATATACTTTAATTTATGGGTAATTACATCTTCATTTTATGACCCTTCTTTCATGGGGGGTACGTTTCGAAAGGTACCCAAATCGGTAAGGGAACCTTTCACCCTCCTCTTTTTAAAAGACTTCTTTTGTTATGCATTTTTATTTAAATCATATTATGTTGGGAAATGTACTTAAATAACTTTATTGATGTAAATTTTATGTCCAAGTGATGGGATACCATTTTCTCTCTCATCAACTCATTTTGTGAATTTTAAAGTGACGTCGTTAGGCTGTCAAATTTTTGCAAGGGAACTTCTTAACTAAATTTTATTCCTTTGTATTAAAATTGTACGACTTTAATATGTAATTATATGAATATGTCTGAATGAATTTTACTGTTTTACACTTAATATCCACTAATATTGGTTGTATTTATATTCTTCACACATTAATTATGTAATTGATTTATCCTTAATTTAAGGATACCATGTTTGTACGGGACATCATCTCAATATCTTTTTATTGAGGTATATTTTGTTTTGTACACAAATTTATTTTATATGGTGTATAAAACTATTTGAATTTTACTTTTATTCAATATGAATCTTTTCTCTACGAAGCATTTTACTATACAAAAACAATTATGTTTCTTTTTGACGTACGTGGTGAAAACGACCTTTTCACCACTGCGAGTATTATTTCATCTTTGTCTTCCTTAACAAGCTGTAATGTATTTAAAAATAATATAAATACCATATACTATTTTACGTATTTTGGTATTGATTTTTTTTAAATGTATTGATTATATCTTTGTGTTTTATTGATATCTTGTGATGTTTTCCTTATAATTGTTTTATGTATTACGGTTATGTTATGGTTCTTGGAACATGTTTTTGAAATCGGGTGGTTCTGTGATAACTTAAGGGCAGGTGAGGCTGAGATATCTCTCTAAAGCATTTGGTAACTCGAAGGAGTTAAACGCTAAGGTTTCTCCGAATAGATTTAGGGAATATACTGTGATGGGTATTCTAAATGTAACCATGAGGGTTGCTCCCTATGTAAGAATGGTATGAATGCCTCAAGTTACCTTTAACTCTTAGGATTTTTATGAGTTATTCATAAATATTATGATTTCATGAGGTATGTTATATTTCTTATGCTTTATGAGTAAAGAATGATTTCATTGAATCTTATGTATACATGTACGAATGTTTTTTTCCTCATTTTTATATCCCTTACTAATCTGTTTATGCTCATCCAAAGTTTTTGAAATGTTTTCCTTAAGACATAAAGGTGAATAGGGTCAAGGATGTGATCAAATAATTACATGCTATCTAAATCATGGAACTAGACATTTTTCATTTCACGAGTTTTTATTTTATGAAAAAAAACTTCAATTTTAGTATAAGTGTCTACATTGTAATCTTGTGAATGTAATAGTTATGTCCAAATTTTCTAAAACTCTAAATCTAAAACGATCCTCAATGTGAATTATTCATTTAATACATGATTAAGTAATGTTTTAAGGCCAATTCCTTATAGTTGGTATCAAATGTCGTTTTATATAACTTTAGAGGTTAGAGTGTCGTTTAAGTATAAGTGACAAGTTGTATATAACCCCAATGGTCAGTATATTAGTTGAAGTCATTGTAATTTTTTAACATTTTAATGAGATTGAGATAACTTGGAAAATTGTATCTTAGTGTTTATCTTCCTAATTAGTACATGATTATTTTGTTGATATACCCACACTATCATTTTTGGTTTTAGTAAATGGATGGATCTATCATGCACAAAAGTGACAATGGATATAAATGAAACCATGGTGGTTCTTTGATTATGATATTGGATGAAATTGGGGATTCAATGAAAAATCTCGTGGTTATTATAACCCAACTATCAATGAGTCCTAGTTAACCACTTTAACCATGGTGAGTTCTCCATGGAGTTGAAGTAATAATTATAAAGGTAACCATTAGGTTTTATATGATCCTTATTTTTGAGGTAATTATGGGTTACAATATGTTATGATAGAAAATGAAAGGCATGAGATAAAATTGAGGTTAAATTATGTTATGGTTATTTTTGAAGATTTAATCTATTTTTGAGGAATGTTTTATGAATTATGATGTTTGGGAAAATGTACAACATGTAGACAATGTAGAAACTTTTCATGTCAGACGAAGCTGCGGGAATCGAACCCACAACCAATGTGCAACTAGGATTTATCGCCTACCACTGGACTACGTAAAGTCCCTGGTTAGTATGACTTATTATTTTCGGTTATATGATTTTATGGATCAATAATATGTTGATTTTTCGTTATCTATGGAAATGATTAGCCTATCATGGAGGATATGTGATTAGGTTTATTACCTTTCAGTATGAGACTTTAAGAGTAATTGATTTTATTTGGAGATAAATGATAAGATTTACCTTGGAAGACTATGTGATTAAATCCTTCAGAGATTTGGGTTTCAATAGTAGTTTGGATTACTTTGAATAATTTTTTGGATAGCTGTTTATTGAATTATCCTTGATGAACTTTTGGTTTTGTTGGACAAATTTTGGAGATTATGAGTAGTTTTTCTTTTTGTAAAAGAATATCCTTTTTGGGGATTATATGATATTGTACTAACCTTTTGGGTTTTGGTTAAGGTCTAAATACATGGGAAGTAATTATTTATCTTTTGTGTGTTAGGTGATTCTCTCGAAGTTGTTTATAGCACTCTTTATGTGAACAAGTCATCTTGAATACTCATCTTTTGGAGAAAATATTAGTTTTTGAAAGAAATCTAATAAGAGATGAAAGTCTACATGACAATTAAGTATGTTTCCTTTGCGAGTAGTTAAGATCCTAAATAAATTCCTCAATTAAAAGAAAATTAAAACAAAAAACTTTTCTCTTAACTTGTCCTACTGGGGAATCAAATACCGTTTAACCCATCTCATGTTTGTGATTTCCTGGTGGTCAGCTTTCTCCTAAACTTGTTTTCTATCACTCTCCATCAGAAAATGTCCCTTTTTTATCTCTTCAATTTCCATGTTAACCTACATGGAATACTAGTATTGGATAACATGGGTGACCTTTTTACTTCCATTTCATTCTTTCAATGTGACATTTTAATTGACTCTTTTTCTAATGTGGGGATTTCAATGATGTTTTCGAGCCCAATTTTAAAATTGTGAGGACGCAATTTCCCAAAAGGGCGGAAAGATGTAACATCCCAGGTAAATAAAGAATATGAAAATTTAAAATTTATTAATATTTGTGAATAAAATATCAATATTACATTAAAGGGGATTCTATGTTTGATGGCGTACCCAACACGCAACAACGAGTTTATTTGAAATCATATGTTGCACACTAATAATATAATAATATTATTTTAAATGGTAGATAATGTCTAACTGTTGGAATAGTGGAATGAATAGAAATAACTAAAATATGATTATATATGTTTTATAAATATTTTTACATTATTCAATAAATGTTAGAGGCTTAAAATTCAAATATACCCAATTTTAAGAATAAATATTCAAATATTCTTTAAAAGACCGATTAACCATATTTTGATGGAGAACCCTTTTTAAATATACATTTTGTCACTTTTATATGTTATATTTGACAAAATAAAATCCTTCATTAGATTAAAGACATCAAAATTTACTTTGTGTAAATTTTTGTTATTTTTTCGATAAAGTTCAATTTTTTTGAATAGTGAAAATGCTGTATTTTAATTCAAAACCTCCTTTTAGTACAATTTATTTATATTGTCAGATTATCTTTTTAATTGGTTTTAAAGTGTAATTAAAATATATTTTTACCATTTAATCCAATGGTGGTCATTTGAATAAATTCCACTTTGAAATTGGACATAAACAACTGTCAATCTTTAATAGATATTGTTTCTTAAAACCACACTATTTGTTTTCACAGCGGGAATTGATTATAAAATTAATTAATGAAACCTATATGTTTTTAACTTGGTAAAATTGATACCATTTTTTAATTTTCAATATCAAATATAACTTAGGGTGAATTTTTGGTATTTTTCTGAGAAATGTTCATTTTCAATGAATAGTGAAAAATAGTACATTTTAATTCAAAATTGCATTTTCATCCAATTTATTTATATAGTTAGATAGTCATTTTAATTGGTTTTAAGGTGTAATTAAATTATTCTTTTATCATTTAATACAATTTTGGTCATTGGATGTAATTTTACTTTTTAAATTGGATGTGAAAGAAAATAAATCTTTTGATAGATTTTACTTCTTAAAAACCCGTCATTGGTTCTGACAATGGGAATTATTTTAAATTAATTAATATAATTTTTGTGTTTGGAATTTGATAAAATGTATTCCATATTTTTAATTATAAGTTACAAATTATGTAGTTAAGATGCTTTTGTTAATGTACATTATGAATAGTAACGACGGTAATTATCATTAATTATCGTGTTTAATTAGTAATCGGGTAGTTATTGGTAATAAAATAATATCATAAAAATATAAAATGACCCCAACATGTGTCATAATTCTATTTTTGGTGTCATGGAAGACCCTGTTTTTCCTTGTACCAACCTTGGGACCCCATGGAATTGCATTAGTGTGACAGTGGCCTTTTATTATTTTTTTTAAGAAAGAAAAATGTGACCAAAATATGTATCACCTAAGTAAAAAAATTAATTTTGTTTAAATAAATGATTTATTTGACTATAAAAATTCATTGGAAATCTAAAAATATTTCCTACATGATGGTAATTTTTTTATAATTTTTAGACATTAAATAAATAAATTTATTTATGACACCGTGATGATGCATTGATTACCTCATTAATGAACCATTTAAAAAAAGAGAAGATAAGGTATGATCTAAGACTTACAATTGTAAAAAACCTATTTTATGGGATTATTTTTAACCCTTACCACCATATCCTAGAAATATATAATTGTGGGACCTTCAATATTCGAAAATCATTTTATAATAAAGTAACTTTTCAAGACTTTCCAAGAGTTCCCCTCCTCCCTCTTATAAAAGGACCCCACCTCTACCCCATTACCCACACCTCTAAAGACTTTGGCTCAACCACACTCTACTCATTTTATATCTCCATATCCCTATTTTCGTCATATAAGCCTTACCTTAGGCAGAATGCTCTTCAAGAAACCTTTTTGGTTCAAACCAAAGGGAGTTACTTGATTTAAAGGTAATGTCTTCTCTTATGTTCTTTTATTTTATTTTGCTTCTCCATCTACTTAAAATATTATTATTCCTTTATTTTGTAACAACTCCAGTATCTTCAAAATACTTTGATATTGTTATTCAAGTATTGGAGCTACACTTACACCCACCTCCATCTAATGGTTAAAGAACATACTCTTTCCGTGGATGGAAAATTACAGCCTCACGAAACGATGATTGTTCTATCATATCATACCACCTCTCATGGTGGACATTATGATGACACAATATTTATTTATGATATATATTATATTTATTTCCTCTCCATGCTTCTGTATTTTATATTTAACACATAACTTTATGCTTTTCATTTTGTAGAAATGTGATAATTTCGTTTGAGGAAGTGTGGACTACTGCCCCCTCAAGTATTGTGACTCGTTCATGGAATACATGGAATGTATAAAGAATGAAAATAATTAACTTACGTGACATATATAACATTTGTATTATACTGGAATTATAATATATATATATATATATATATATCTCATTTAATTCTAATTCCATTAATTTAACACAGAAATCAAAGTAGCGTTCATTTGTACGTACGGCCTACCGTCTCCATGAACGGGGAATTTCCTTTATTTTCATCTCCAAATGTTATGGAATAGTATAAAATTAATATATAATGTATATATATGATATTTAAATCATTAATACTATTTTGGAGATGATGTAACTATAAATACATGGACAATTCTTTTCAAACAAGTTCATTTTTTACTCAGGTACCAAACAACAAAAAAAACATCGGATTTGAACTCACATAATTAATTAATTATTAGAACATTATAATATGTGATGTGAAATGAATAATAAACTTTAAATGAGGTCCTTAAGAAATTATAAATTGACAAAATTTTATTATTCCGTAATATAAATAAATGAATAAGACAAGTCGGGATTGAGATAAGGGATCCTACCTCTCTCATTCTTTTTAAGTACTCTCCTTTATGTCACTTATTTTAAGATCATATTTAATTTGTTGTGAGATGTTATTTTATATTCCTCATAGTGTAATTTTTATGTTCATATGATGAGAGACCCTATTTTATCTCATAAATCCATTTTTTTGGAATCTTTATGTGGCGTTGTTAGGCTACCAAATTTTCATAAGGGATTTCTTAGCTCACTTTTAATTGCGTGAGATTTATATTTTTCGCAACTTATTTATTTAATGATGTGTTTTTTATAATGAAATTTGACATATATTATCATTATTATATTTATATTCATGGTATTAAGTGATTCAATTGGTGTATATTATCTTTTGGTCATATGATTTGATTGATCACGATGAGGTAATGGATTTTTATCTCAGTTTTTGTTCCCGTGAGATTCATTCTACATTAGCCACTATTTACTTTTGTGTGGTGTATGTAATTCCCATGATAGTAATATTTGTTTTATATAATTTAATTTATGGGTAATTACATGTTCATTGTATGACCCTTCTTTCATGGGGTGTACGTTTCGAAAGTTACAAAAATCGGTAAGGGAACCATTCACCCTCCTCTTTTTAAAATACCTATTTTGTTATGTCTTTTAATTTACATATTATTATGTTGGGATATGTTCTCATATATCCTTATTGATGTAAATTTTATGTCCATGTGATGATATACCATTTTCTCTCTCATCAACTAATTTTGTGAATTTTAACGTGACGCTGTTAGGCTGTCGAATTCTTGTAAGGGAACTTCTTAACTCAAATTCATTCCTTTGGGTTAAACTTTTACTCTGTGAATATGTCATTCTATGAATATTTGTGAATTAATCTGAATGTTTTACAATTAATATCCACTTATATTGGGTATATTTATATTTTTCACACATAAATTATTTATTTGATTTATCAGTAATCTAAGGATACCATATTTGTACGGGACTTTGTCTCAATATCTTATCATTGAAGTATATTTTGATTTGTACATAACTTTCTTTTATACGGTGTATAATACCCTTCGATTTTAAATTTAATTCAAAAGGATTCCTTTCTCTATGAGGTTTTTACTAAACGACAAAAAAGTTTGTTTCTTTTTGATGTATGCAGTGACAAAGACCTTTCCGCCGCCACGAGTATTATTTGATCTTTGGCTTCCTTAACAAGTCGTAATGTTTTCAAAAGGAAAATAAATACCATATATTCTTTTATGTATTTTGGTATTGAAAATGGTTTTTAGTACTTTTTGATTATATCAATGTGTTTTATTGATATCTTGTGATGTTTCCTTTATGCATGTATTATGTGATACAGTTATGTTATGGTTCATGGGGAATTTTTATGAAATCGGGTTGTTCTATGATAAACTAAGGGCGGGTGAGCCCGAGATAGATCTTCAATTCATTGGGTAACACGAAGGAGTTAAAATCTAGGTTTTATCCAAATATATTTAGTGAATATACTGTTATGGTTATTCCAAACATAACCATGACTGTCGCTACCTATGTAAGAATGTTATGAATGCGTCAAGTTACCTTTACGTCTTATGATTTATATGAGTTATTAATAAATCTTATTATTTCATGAGGTATGTTAAAGTGATTATTCTTTATGAGTAAATAATTATTTCATTTAATATTATATATGCATGGACTAATCTTTTTTCCCATATTTTTAAATCCCTTACTGAGCTTTTTATGCTCATCCCAAGTTTTTGAAATGTTTTCCACATGGCTTAAAGGTGAATAGGGTCAAGGACAAGATCAAGGAATGACATTCTATCTAAAACATGGAAGTATACAGGTTTCTTTTTAAGAGTTTTTATTTTATGAAAAAAACATGATACTGAGTAGAAGTGTCTACTTTGTAATCTTCTAAGACGTAATTGTTTTGTCCTAATTCTCTAAAACTATAAACCTGAAAAGATAATAAATGTTAATTAATCATTTAATTCAAGATTATGTAATGTTTTAATGTCGGGTCCTTATAAAACCCATAATGAAATATTAAAGGATATTTTTTTACATAATTTGGTATTCAATAAAAACTTGTAAATGTATATAATATTTTTTTGGTGATTTGTAACCTCTCATTTTTATTACATTTTTAAAAATATATTATGAAATCTAAATTCATTATTACACTTCCATTTCATTATTTTTCTCCAAATTTTGAAAATACATTGGATTTATATTTTATGAATCTCTATCTAAAATTATTTATTAAAACCTCCTTTTGTATGATCAATGTTTTTGGATCAATCAATTTACTTTTGATATAATGATTTTTGATACCATTTTGTTTTGATATAAACTAAATTTTATTTCCATTTTTTTATCATGGAATGATGGATGAATGATATAATATGGCACAAATATGTTTGGATTATTATGTTTGGGGTCTTATAAACCTCGTTAATTCATTGGTTGTCTAATTTTATGTTTTGATAGAATGAATTTGTGTGTGTGTTTCATTTTAGTAAATAATTATCTAATATAACATTATATAAGTGTGATCTCAATAATGTATTATTATAAATAATATTTGTGATTTTAATCATGGTTGACTATGCTCAAAAAATGTTTGTAATTATAGATATATATTCTTATAAATAATGTGAGTTAGTGTGGTTGTAGTTAGTTGTGCTCATTAAGACTGTGTGTATGTAAGTGTGAATAACTATGTTGGAAAAGACTATGTGTGGTTGTAAATGTTAATGGATGTATTAAAAATTTTATGTTTTTATATGATAAATATTATTCACATTTACTATGTAATATTCTTTTTCAATGCTCCATGTATCAGGTTTATCTTCACTTAATTTCGTACTCTTATTCCTCTGTATATGTTTGATCATTTGAGATTATATGTCTTCATATTATAACTTATGAATTTTTTTGAATTTTTTAGTTATTTTTAATAAAATATTTATCTTATTATTATGTTATCTCACATGATTAGAATTTGACCCATGAGGATATGGTGATAAGTGTATCCCTTGCTGAGAATTTGAGCTCTAACCATTCTAATTTTTTCTATTCATTTGGTTGTGAAGATGAATATAACCTATGATGGTTCTAGAAGGGGATCTAGTAAAATTCTATTGTAGATAAATTTTCACAATTATGTTTTTATGTATTTAATCTCCAAACGCAATAATAAATTATGGTTTTATGATTTTTTATTAATTTTTGATATGTAATTTCTAAATTTTGGATATATATGTTTTTTTAAGACATCTCTGTTGTTATCAATGAATACTTGTAATGAATGTGTTTTAACATCATAATTTGGATCTGGGACTTGGGTTAATCACATGGAATATCATATATATCGTGTTCTGACTAACACTATCTCTTGAGTACCACATCCTAATAGTAATACAAAAAACAATGATATGGAAAATTATTTTGATACCTCATCCAAGATTATTTCATAATAAATAAATAAAATTGTTATGTGTCCTTGGTCAATGATCCCTATAAAGGAGTGGTTTCAAACTGTAAGTGATGTTATAAACATTATAGGGGTATATTATACACTCATATCTTGGTGAATAAAAAACATAGTAAATATTATATAACCATTCACTAAAACATGCACAAGAAGTTATTAATAACGCATCCCAATACACCCTATATAAACAGAAAATCCATTCAATAAAAAACAAGGTAATCTAATGTAACACATGTTATTAAGACATCAATATGTTCTTAATGGTAATATCATATATAGTTTTCCAATGTAAATGAAAATAAAAATTCTTCCATCAACTTACATGTCAACAACTGATCAAATATTATTACCAAATCTAATCAATCTAGTGTACTTATCTAGTACTTTTTCACCCCTCTATCAGCACCATTAATAAGGGTATATTCTTCAGTTCCAATGTACTAGAGCAACCTGAGAAGTGTATGGGTAAAATATATTATGACACCACCAATAGTCTCACGAACATAAAATCCTAATATAGTGTATGAATATTGTGATAAGATTTGGAAAATATAAAAATAACCAAATGTAAAAAAAATAATATAAATCAATGTGCTCTAACATGAAAACATGGATAAACATTCTTTCTTTGAATAATATTATGTGTCTGTTTAGAAGTCACATAACCAACAAGGGAAGACCATTTCCTACCCTATATCATTTTAAACTTCATTAAACAATATGATTATATCCTCTAATTGGAAAAATCAATTACTATCCAACAAGTTGGATGCATCCCCCACCTAGATCTATCTCATATATCATTTACCATTGGGGTTTAATACCCTATATGAAACCATCATATACCGTCCACAAAAGTGGTTTCATACTCTTCTTAGATCCATCACAAGCCAACCATCTGAGGTTCATATCCCATACCCCAACCCACCATAAAAAATCCTCATGGAGATACCCTACCATACTGAAAACCATCATATTCCATCTACATGATGGTTAAAATTCTCAACCAAGAACTATAATATACCATCCAATCAGTTGGTATTATCCTTTCCCAAAACCATCATACACCATCAAATCAGGGGGTCACATCCCCTAACAATAATTTGTATATACCATCCAACCATGAGTTTTCTCCACATCTCTGAATATAAATTGGTAAACCATAACATGATGGAAGTACTCGACCTTGATACATATGAACTCATATCTAATATTTCAAAATTGATGGATAATAATATTCCCGAACACCAAAAAAAATTTCTAGGTTGGACTCAAAAAAACACATAGTAAAAATGTTACTATTTTTATTATAGAATATAATCACGCTTGAATACATAAACTAATCTTCTATATAGAAATTTTAAGTCCCGGGCACAAACATTTACCCTTATCATTTCATTGATTGAACATCATAAATGGGTTACTTTGTCTTATTAAATGCTCTAGGGTAAAAAATCATCTTTTAAAGGGAACAATATCCATCAATACCACCATGATCACATCTTGGCCAAGAATACATCTTACGAAATAAAACACCAGAATCTCCCAAGATAGATCACATGACGCTTTCTCACTTTCACCAATTACATATATCGATACTATTTTACACAAACTGTACCCAAATACGTTCCATGGTATTACACTAAGCTATCAACTTCAAACCCCTGATAGTACCCAATAAAGAGGGATTTAAGGGAACCTATCTAAAGGATTACTATGTTCACTCATTTTATTTATCCCCCTTCAGAGATGATATAAAATATATAAAATGTTTATTCAATTTCTCATTCAATTAATTATGAGACATCAACCGTTTTTAGTGGTCTACCTAAACCTTGACACATCAGTTCAAATCATATGATTTTAATGTCAAAAATTTATTTAAATATAAATTCCAATTGCACCCATGGAATGAGATGA
This sequence comes from Viscum album, assembly GCA_963277665.1. Classification (NCBI taxonomy): domain Eukaryota; kingdom Viridiplantae; phylum Streptophyta; class Magnoliopsida; order Santalales; family Viscaceae; genus Viscum; species Viscum album. Next base: position 160,443,563 of record OY728138.1, read on the forward strand.
CATATTAGATTCATAGACCAACTACATATACCATATGGATATATTGAAATACTAGAAAAAACATTAAATTTTACACTTTTATGAAATGTTATACCACCTCCACCTATGTTCTTCCATACCTCATCCATGTTATAACCAACACCTAATATCTTATACCAAACCACAATATTCAATTTATTTATTTATAAAAAAATTATAATTAATTATTAAATTTAATTCATAGATGAAATGGTGAAAAAAATAAACAATGTTGAATTTATTAATTGAATCATAAAGAAACAATATGGAAATTCCCAATGGTATTCTTCCAATACATACATGAATAAAATATTAGTCACATAGCACCATGTCACTCATCAAATTAAATAAATCTAATCAAATGTTTATAAAAATTCATTGGGATAGGTTCATATAATAAAATGATGATAAACAACATAAGATCATCAACATGGTATATCTCATAGAAAATAAATTAAAAATCCACATCATCCCATCATAATTTCACTATTCACTGGTTGAATATGTGTAATACCATAGACCAAAATTTACTCAAAAAAATTTGGAGATTAAATTGATGGAAAATAAGAAAAAAATACAAAAGTAACTCAATATAATTAATCTTCGAATCATCTATAAACTATCACTATCGATGGGGATATCGAATGGGAGAAAAAATGGGAGATTCATCTGAGATTTCCCTATCCTAAAACCCTCTCTCACCTCAAGTCATAGGGGGTAGTGGGTAAATGAATTTCCTTCCCCGGATTTGTCAAAATGGGGTGGGAGGAAGATCTTGAGATAAACTATCATGGATACAGAGTGATCCCATTCTAAGGATACTCATCATGTAATGACTTCTTGGGATCACAAAAAGATTCACATACACAACAAATAACCATCATCTTATGGCCCATTTCTCTAATGATGTAACCCCTTTGTTCATGGTGTGACACATCCTTCATATGTTTAACCTAAATCATCCAAGAAAACACTTCAATAATTTTTTTCACCCATATGAGACTCTATAACCCTTATCATGGAATATCCCAGGAAGTCATGGTGTGACAATAAACCTCCAAAAATTTAAAAAGTAAAATATCTATGGGTCCTCATACCCCATATAGGGGGCCAATATTTTTATAAATCCAATATGAAAGGTTAGCCACATCTATATAACCTCCACCATAGAGTGATTCCCATATATAAGAGTCACTTTTGAGTGAAAATCCAAAAAATATTCCATGTTGTGACAATCCAATTTCACAGTGTGCCCAACCATCGATGACTATCTTCCTACCCTAAACTTCTCCAACACACAATAACACCCATATATCATGCCATAACACGCAGACTCCATAGTCATTACACTATGATACCCTTGTGTATGTCATGGGTTGATCTTGACACCCAACTTTATGATATTAATATAATCCATTGTTACATAATGATCCAACCAAGGTAAATTTTTAGAAAATTTATAACCCCGACCATTCTCTAACATTAACTTGTGAAATTAAATCATATATAAGGCCTCTCAGAAAATCCCAATATTTATCCACAGAATTTTTTAACCCTTAAAATAATAATATGATTTATATTTCTCAATATTTAAAAAACGTTACAACCAAAAATTCAAATTTCTTCTAAATAATTCAAACTATAACAATTAAGATCATCAAAAAATGTCATAACTATATTTTTTATAATAAACCCATATATTCATGGATTATATTACCAAATATAAGAATTCTATTTTTAGAAAGCCACTTTTATATTAATGGATTTGTATAATAAACAATAATATTGTTTAATATGAAAAAAAATAATGATATCGTAACCTTATTAAAGCACAATTGTTGGTAAAGAATAAAAAAATAAAATAAAAATAATAGTGTTCATAGTTGATGGAAAAATAACTTAAATGAACTAACCATTAAAAATAACAATTATACTCAATGAATCATAAGTGTATTAGAACACTTATGGATATTTGGAAACATTTTATAAAATTGAATGGAATTAACTATATTATATTACAATATCACTATTATGACTCATTTGAAAATAACTTCCATCATTATTGATACAATGATGCGACCTGGATGACATAAAATATTAGTCCTATGGATGGTGAACTAGAACATAACATCATAAAAAATGATTATAATTGAATATTGAATTATAATAATAAATAAAATATAAATGAATAATTATTTGAGTAAATAGTTTTCATATATTTATTTTATCATTTATGTGGCTAGAAGTGAATACTAAGGAAAAGTAGCACTCAATGTAAGGGTTTTTGTTCACATTAAATCATTATTTTTGTGGGGTTTTTCACAATATTTATATCTCTCCCTCTAACTCATAAATAGATTCATCCTACATAGTATCAATACATACATAGTTTGTTTTATTTTTTTGTTATGAGGATATATAATTTTTTCAATTCTCTTCTCAATATGTTCGTCAAATAAATATTGATTAAAGGTAATTTTTCTATTTTCGATATCTTTTAATATAAAAAACTTTTAAATGTTTTAATATTATATAATTTCGAAAAATTCACTATTTTCTATCAATGACATTCTAGTTCACCTTTTAATGAATTTTTTTTCTCTTATCTTCTTCAAATGTTCTTCTCTCATTTCAAAAAACATCATATAAGGGGTTCATTACCACACAAAATTCTTCTCCCTGATCTGGAGATAATTCTCCACATTGGTATCTATTAATTTCTAAATAATGATTATCTTAAAAAAATTAATACCTAATATTCATAAGAATAATATCAATACTAACCCCAAGATGATTGACATTTAAGCATGAATTAAATAAGTGAGTGGCCCTCAAATACTACTTCCAATAGGTCATGAGTTATGACTATAGTGAATGGTATACTCCACTGAAATGGGATAAATTATCATCGTTATCCCTCAAATATAATTAATAAAACCCATAAATCCACACTATATTATTAAAATATATCATTTCATATGAAAAAATGTTAATTCTATTAAAATAGAGATCTCTAAAATTAAATTCCACAATGAATTCATAAAGAAGAAACACCATTAAAATCATCATGATCCCGGCTAGAAATATACATCTAGGATTCCCTATATTTCATCTCTGTATAGTAACTTAATATTGGAAAAACATTTCAAAGATATATGTCACAGCTTTATCCTCACTAGTTTTTAACAATCACTTACTAATATAAAGTTTCAATGTGATCCCAAACCCATCTATAACCGTGGAAAAAAATATTTCACATTCTAGGAATATGAAATATACCATAGATATATCATCATCATTAAAATTACAACACTAAATAATACATTATAACTACATATAACATTTTAGTTATAGTTTGGTATCATGTACATGGATATCAACCTCTTTCCACCTCTAACCATGCATAAACCAAAGTCTATTTCATCATCTAAATCTCATAAAAAAGCAGACAATATATAAAATATTATCAATTTTACCCATTAGGGTAGTATTATTAAAATTTAGTTGAGTCATCACAACACATGATTCATCTTTAAGGGACAATTGGGATGTGGGAGTATGCATCCATATATTAACATACTAACATGTATGTTTGGAGAAAACACATAAAACCCCAAACATTTAAGCATTAGTAATCATATTCAACTAAGGTGGGTAAAATATAAAATAACATTAAAATATATCAAATAACACAAACACACACAATCCCATGCATATAGTTATAATCAAAATAACTATATTTTTACCCATAAATACCACCTCATCAGCACCACTATTTACTATTAACTACTTCTTTCTCAACCATATAATTAAGCCCCATATTCTCACATAAAACTACCAAAATTTTATCCACATTTAACAAATTCACATCATTTAAATATTTCAAAATTTACAATTTAACAACCATATAATTTTCATTATTATTATTTCAATCCCGTAATTAATTTTCCTACAATTCAATATTCATTAACTATGTAAAATTATAACTCTTACTATTATTACATAAATTCATTATTTATAACAACAATATTTATTAATGTCTATATAGATTAATTTCCACATTGTTCATTAATAAAAATATTTTATTATCATAAAGAATCTATATAAAATCCTCAAAACACATAACCTAGCTAAAAATAACATAATTCACTATATTTCATTTCTCAAACATCATAGAGGTATGTTGTCATTTAATCCACCTTTTGAATCACTTACACATGGATAAATGAATCTTTTAGGATCCATATATATGTTTCACTTATCTCTATATAGATAATGTACCTAAATATTTAATACAAATATCACTATTTCCAATTAAAGATTATGTGTTGGGTAGTTCTACTAAGGGAACATTAATTTCATGGATGAATAAGGTATCAATTTTTCATCTTGAATTGGTACAACAAAAAAGGACTTTTTGGACACATCATTATAGATCAAAAATTCTTCCCCACTAAAAGATAATGGGAGCATAGGTGAAGTGATTGTCAGATTATTCATCTCTTTAAAGAGTACTTCACATTCATCATCCCAGAAAAACATGAATCTCTTTGGAGTAAGCATAGTCAGTCGGATTTAGAACCATGAAAATTTCCTCAGAAATTGATGATAGTACCTATGTAATCAAATGAAAAAATTTATATTCAACACATATGTTAGTATGGTCCATAATTCAACTAACTTTTTTAAAGATCAATATATATCCCCTTTTTGGTGATAACATTCCATAGTAACATTTCTTCATCCCAATATAAGATCAATTGATAAATCATCACACATTTATGAGGGATACCATTCAATTATTCTAAAAAAATGTCATCATATTCCCTAAAAATGGGAATTCAATAAAAGATGTTCTTTTACATAGTCTCAATCATTTTATGTACATACAATTTCTCATGAATAATTAATATCAATGTGTTTTGTAATGAGGCAAAAGGAGATTCATCATTCTTCTTACACTTTTTCTAAATAAAATGGTGATTCAAGATATATACGGTTAATTCTTTATCCCATCAATATATGAAATCTCTAAATAGGGAAAGTTAATCCATATATTAAAATATATTTAATTTCATTAAAGGGATAATGATATTATTTTTATGAATAGTCACACAAACATATACTTGTAATTCAATATTCATTGATGTTTTTCTCCAATGATGTCAATTAATTTTGTGTGGTGACTCAATGTTCATATAAAATATTCAATACATAAAAATAGGTTAGGAGTTTTAAAATTAAAGGATAAACAGTACTCTAGCATATAATTTTTTTATACTTCAACCATTATGATTTATCCCAAAATAATAATTTTTGATTTCTATTGTCCTAGAAATATTTTGTTTGAATCATTCTTTTTGTCCCTTGGAATAGATAATTTTCTTAGATAATTCCAAAATTCTTCACATTTATGGCATAAATATCATAATTAAACCATGTATTGATCCTTATTTTACTTAATTATGTTAACTATTCTACTTTTTTGTTCATGAAAATTAGCTACATTATTCCATTTTTTCCACACTTAAAACATCATCAAGTTACATTATGTCAATGTACATTGGTGTTTCTCTTTTCATATTATAAAAATAATTTAAATTAATATTCTTTCCTTTAAAAAAGTTTGGAAATAATATTCCCTGATACTCATCCTCAATCTTCCTTGTTATGTTATGAAATTCAATTATGTTCCAGTTTTTAATCATTATTTCTTAATGGTTGTTTTACATAATCATAAGATGTATAACCTAGGTTCAATTCTATTAAAAATCACATTTGGACTTTCAAAAATTTTTTGCTCATATTTTTTATTGAAATGGTTCAGCTTATTAATTAATATTTACTAGAAATAAGGGAAATTTAGTTGTGATAATTTTCTAACTACTAAGGATATAAATTGGAAACCCTGAACATTAAACAAATATTTCATAATTAAAATAAATTATATTGCCTTTGAATTTAAATATTTTGATCAGAGTTATCCATGATATATTTCATAACATAATACATTATTGGAATTTTTATTCCCATAATAATGGTTGTTTAGGAGTTTTTGAATATACCAAATCATATCCCCACTGAGGGTCAAACCAGGTGTGCATCAAGGCCCATTTTTGGGAACTCTGTGATGATCGATTCTAGTTGAATGTTCCATTATTGGTGTTACTACAACTAAGTATAACTATTCAAGAGACACATCCACTTATAGATTCTAAAATTGTAGTAATTTTCATTAATACCACTTAAAAATACATTTGTTAAATTAATAGATGATTTCCTATGATTAGTCTAATCCTAATGAAATTTACGACAGCTTTCTTATCTGAGTCCCAAAATAAATGGGGTTTCCATTGATAACAAATATGAACCAATTTCATTACAAGACATTATTTAATAATTTATTACATAAAATCCCACTTAGTACAAAAAAAATTAAGATCCCTAGTCTCTTTTAAAAATTATATTAATTGAACAATTACATGATGTATGAATAAAACAATATCTAAAAATGCCAAAAACATCTCCATATAATGTATGTATAATTTAATATTGCATGGTATAACATAGGGATATACATTATAATGTGATCAGATATAAATCCGAGTAAGGGAAAATTTCATTAAAGATGTTAAAGTAGTACATTTTCTTTATGGGTAATATCAAGGTAATATAAGAGGGGTCACAATCATAATCTTGAACATTAAGGAATGATATAATCTTATATCATGAATACGTCATGGGTATATGAACATAACATAAATCATGAAATAATGATTATTAGTCAAGGATAAAAACAAAAAACATGACATATGTTTATTATAATAACATCTCATTCATCATACGTGGAACTCAAGAGATAAAAACATTTCCAAATGCATTATAGGGCTACATAATTTCATTCCCATCTGTCACTATAATATCAGGCACATGCTTACCTGTGCCACATAGGTTATACTACATAAATATGTATTTAATATCTCATAACCTAGTTCTGAAGGTGTTTGGGATACATAAATTGAATTACCAAATCATTGATTAATAGTAACAACTAGGTGAAAACCCTTGAGTGGAAATATGGATGGGTAATTACTAAAAAATAGTTTCACATGAAAAATCATTGAATAATTTTGGCATCAATAATGAGGGTACATAATGATTCCTAAAAGGGTTAAACGAGACTATAAGGGGAATCTAATAATAAAATGGAAATCCAATTGATTTTCGGTGGGATGTGTGGAAATAAATCCCAATATAAACAATTAGAAATCAAAAGGTTTAATAAAAATAAGGTTCTTGAATAAAGTAGAGAGGATCCCTTACCTTGAAAGGGTGAATATAAATTGTTGGGAGGATATTCATTATAGATCGTGAAACAATTTGAAGGATATGTTGAGTTAATGTAAAATTAAATTCATGCACTAATAATTTTTGATCATTAGGAATGGGAGATTCAGATCATTTTTATAACAAAATAGATGAGAATTCGTTATTAATTTCTAAACCTTGGTTTTGGAAACTATATGATAAATTAATCATAATAACATGCCATCCCAATGTTATTACCATGGTATTTCCAAAATATGATGGGATTTATTAAATTTATTTCACCAATAACTGAAACAATTAAAATAATACCCTTGGTGGTGTCGAAGTGGGTCATGTTTTTTCAAGAATTAATATTAAAACCATGTAATTTAAAATATGATTTGCAGGATTCATTAAGGGTTAATAAAATTGAAAAAATATTATAAAAAAATAAATTATTATGAAGGAAAAATATCTAGGTTGTGTATTCTCATTATAGTATTTATTAAATCACATTAGACTATTTATAATGGGATAATAAACAACATATAATTATATTGTATTAAATTTTGACGCAAATATTTAAATGAATTTGAATGTTATAAAGAATAATTTCTGGATAATATTGATAAGTTTGTTTGAAAAATAATATTTATTTTATCCAAATAATTCTATAATTATTATAATTCAATATTTGAAATAAAACATAGACCTTTATTGAAAATTGTATGGTTTTTTAAAAAAAGTCTTCCAAACCATATAACAATTATTTTGGAATTATTTAAAATTATAAATTCTTTTATATTGAATAATTATAATTTAATAATAATATTTTATCAAATAAATTTTTTTTAAAAAATTTATGAATTCATTAAAATATATTTTCATAATTAAATCCTTATATTTCCAAAAAGTTCAATTTTTTACCAATGAATCAAAAAATAATTTTTTTCAAACTTATTTTCATATCATTTCAAAGTGATTAAATTGAAAAATCATAATTATTTTATTGAAAATAAAAAAAAAAATCAAATTCATTAAATTATATACTAGATAAAAAGCTCATTATTACACCAATGAATTTCAAAAGGGTAATGTGTACGATTGTAAAAATTTTATTTGGTGGTTCAATGAACAAGGTTTGGGTCATCATCTCGATGAGTATAGTCATCTTCTATAAATGGTGTTACAGATGATTTGTTGTTGAATAACATCTTTTTCTTTGTCAAGAACAATGATCAGTGATGTTACACACCTCAAAATCTTTGATAGTTTGGCTTCATATAGTATGAACTTACTATTCATGGTTGTCACTTACTTTGTCAATGTCAAATTTATTTATCATAACCTTATATAAATATAATTATATTAATCCTCACAATAAAATAACTATATTTCAAATAGTTATATCCCTTATAATTATTCTAAAACTAATTGCTTATAACTAAAATTTGTCTAAAATAACCCTAGAAGAGCACGTGTTTTAAATAGTAACATTACTTAATGATGCATTTATTCATTCCAAAATTGAATTTCATTTCTAAATTTTTGGTTCATTACAAGAAAAATTGAGGATATACCTAAGCTACTACTTGTCTTTCTAGCATAAAAACACAGCCCAATCCCATAATTAAACCATTATAGTAGACAATATATAACAACCCAAACTCTGAATGAATCAAGACTGAATCTCATGTAAGTATAAAATTTAACTCCTCTACATATTATCTAGATATGATAACACTAATCTAATTTCTAACCCTTCAAGGTAACTTCTCTATATGAGATGAAATTAATAACTTTTTTTAAATAAATCATATATAATAACCATATTATATCAAGAAACTAAAAATCTCAATTAAATTTTTGGGCCATTCTAAATACATAAAATATCGATTCATCTGGACATCCCTTAAGACACCATTCATCGAAATAACATGGATTTCAAAATTCAACTCTTGAATCAAAAAATGAAATTTTCATGAATTACATACAAATGATAGTCTTACAAAATTTGATGGACAATATTAAAATTCTCATCATGATTCAATTCTAATCGAGAAGAAACAAGAATATCGACCAAGAAAATCTAAAATAGTACATAAACTAGAAGAAGATTTGATTAATCATATCCATAAATAGATTAATGGAATTACTAAGGACATGATACATTCCTATATAATCATAATTCCAATACCTTCACCTAGAAATCATCTTAGGAATATAATCTTTCAAGTCCAACTTCGGTTGAAACCAAGATCATCGATACATTTTTGAAAACCAATATTCACCCTTTATGTATAAAAAATAATCAATATCAGGAAAGTGATAAGTGATCGTAACTATCACATTATTTGGTTTTTAGTAATCAAAACGATGTTATACAATATGTTAATCATTTTAGAGAACACAAGGGATACCCAAGTTGAAATGTTAGGATGCATTAATCACATAGCCATAATATCATCAAACTGAACCATTAACTATTTCAATTATCTGGGTGACAAATAGTAAGAAGGTGATAAAATGGTTCTCATCCTTAGAAAAATCCTATATAAAACCTAGATTTTCTCTAAGGGTGAAACCTAAAGAAACTATCTATACAAATGTTGGGGTAATCACCCACCACTATTTCAATATGGACACTAATATATGTATTAATAGCATCATTGAACACATATAATAGCTTTCATGAGAAAATTTAATCACTAGGGTAATTTAGACAATCTATTCTAGATCTAAAATCTGATTCATACTGAATGAAATGAGTACATCCATCAGTAAAAAGAAATTAGTCTAAGTGTTGATAGAAATCAATAATGGATTTATAGATAATCATACAATCTAAGATAATGATTTTGTAATGGATTTTTAGACAATGAACTATAACATTCAATATTGTTTTATGATTATCAATAACCAAATTCCACTATAGATATTTAAAAACATCCACAAAATTCATTCCCAACAGAGTAGAATGAGTAATCACAAAAGGAATAAGATATGAATGAAAACCCTAAACAATGATAAGATTGGGTGTTATAAATGAATGATTTTCTCTTCCATACAAAAAATCCATTACCATAGCATGTTTAATATACACTATTCCTCTCATATAATCCTAAAATACCTTTTATTCCTATAATACACACTCCATTTAATAGATAAATCCAATCAAATATTTCTATTCATTTATTACTAGAAAATCAAATATAGAATGAAGATAATATCCCAACCATTTTGCGGAATAATATCCAAAATCAGATACCTTGGTCATTATGGATCAATATCTACATACCTGGTATTCCATCATACAAAAAATAGATGAAAAAAAAGTTAAAAAAATTTGAGACACACCTTGGTGGATGCCTTACCATCTAGTCTGTGGTAGCCCATTTCCCACACTAGTAAGAGATAAACTAACTCTTATCTAATGTATATTTTATTATCCATAACTCCATTAGTATTAGTCTTCAAACATCCTCTTCTATCATTAAAATCATCTATTACTTCTACCATCTTCCACTTATGCTTCAAATATCTTTTCCTTCTATGATATGTGCACCTCAACCATAGCTTATTTTCTTATTGCCTCCATGAATGTTGGTAGGCACATAAAAATCAGAATAGATAAAATATCAGGCCTTAAACCCATCCTGGTCATAGATACCTTGTGAGATTCTTTGGAAACTGTATTTGGAGAATGGTTCACCAACTCAACAAACTAATTAGAATACTCCATGATAGAATGATGACCTTCCATCAATGTGAAAACTTCATGACCATTCACCACTCTCATTATATCATGATAAAAATATTTATTTAAAAACCTTTGGAAAGTATACTAGGTGATATCTTTATGAAAAATATATTAATCAACATATTCCCACCTCAACCTCTCCACCCCTTTAAGTATATATGTAGCGAAATCGACCTTGGAGTCTTTAATAGTATTCAGGATGTGAAACATTATCTCCATCCTCATGATCAATTATTATAATTTCAAAGGTCATTTGCCACTATGAATGATCAGTAGATACTTATAATTGAACTATCAAGCATATGAAACCATTTTTTATAAGTTAATGTTTGAGTATTGTCCCTTATACAAGATCGTTTAGACTATTATTTCCACAAATACCTATTAAACCAAATGATTCTTATATAGGAATTGACTGTCAGCTTCTCCCCAAATTTATAGAGATATTCCTCCTCGAGGATAAATAATACATAATCATATAAGAAATAAACCATTTTTAAATTAATTTAAATCCTTTATCTTATACTCAATTTTGATAACAATATCCTAAAAATTTCTAAAACTACACACACAATTTTCAAACTACTCCAGACTTTCCATGCTTATTTGGAGTTTTTCAAGAATCTATGTTGGATATATTAAATCCAACACTACCTATTGAGTTCCAAGAGTCTTATCACTAGTCAATAAATATCCTAGATACATGACATTGATACATAATAATGACCATAGGATCACACAACAACCTTGTAACAACCCAAAAAATATAATAAATTTTTCCTAAATAAATTTGGTTTATATTATATAACATCATTCACATACAAGACAAATAGAAACTAAAAATAAATTATTTCATTAATTTATAATTCGTTAGTATTCAAAATATATAATTTTGAATATGAAAAATATAATAATTGTTAAAATAATAAGTAGAATATGTTGAATATGAAAACATAGATCATTCTAAAATTCTATAATTTTATCCACCGAAATGAAATATATAGAAAAGTGATAGAATATTTGTAATCCAATCAATATTTATTAATATTTAAATTCACAAACTTCAAAATAATGGATTTTATTATTTAATAATGAAATGAATTTTTATTTATATTAGGTAATATGACCAATTGAATGGTAATGTGGCTATAAGAATTATAACATAAATGTTAGGAATAATAAAATCCTAGTTCTATATGGTAACCTGACCACTTAAATTCTAATTTGACCTAGAAATACAAAATTTTTAAAAAAAAAGTTATCTATAAAGATTAATTTCTGAAAATATAAACATTATAATTCTATAAAAAAAATATGAATGAAATTATAAGCTTCTTTATGATAAAATCCATTTTAATGTATTTAATATAAAATAAGGTTAATAATAAAACATTAGTATGTTATAATAATATTTTTTTTATAAATAATCATCATTTTATAAAGAAAATTTATAAAATTCTCATTGGTGAGTTTTTTATAATTTTTTGAGAATCATCAATTTTTATATTAATAGTAAAAATATTTTTTTTCAAAAATTGTATATTTTATCACATAGTAATGTTGTAATAAAACATAATAATTTTTTTAAAATTTTATATATAACAAAAATAAATTTCATAATATTAATAATATAAATTTATAATTAATCAAAAATTACAAACATAATTCTTTTTTCCATGGTTTTAAAGACAAAAGTATTTAATTAAAATAAAAAAAAATTATTTTCCACATTTAATTTTAATAAACTAATTAATTAAGTTTATAATGGGTATTAAAGTCCTAAATAGATTTTATTTCAATCATATATGATTTAAAAATTTAAAAATATCCTTATTATATGGATTAACTTTTAAATTATATTTTACTCAATATTTTATCCATAAAACAACCATATCCTAAAGTATTAATAATCCCTCACCCATCCAATGGAAAACCTATTATCTTTAACCAAATAAATATGTACCAATTTAACATCTCTAGTGGTATTCATAAGAATTATTGAATTTATGGGGTAATCAAACTCCATTATTCCTAGAAGTGAAGGGTATTAGAAAATGAATTTCTTTAAGGAAGAGGAAATTTCCTTTCATCTATTATTTTATTTTTCTTTTATAAACCCCTTATCAAAATTTAATTTTCCATTATAAACCTTCAAAAATTAATTAGATACTATGTTAACATGATATTGATAATTTTAATTCCCCAAATATCATATTTTTATTTGAATCACATAATATATATCTCACACCACCTCTTTGGATAATGTCTCGTTAATAGTCGGTTAACCTCCAATGAGGATATTTCCAATTCGATTTATGTCCCCAAACAAATGTATGTTTATAATAAATTATTTTAAATAAATAAATAATTTATTTTATAATATTTAAGAAATAAATTAACCAATGTATAAATAAAGTTAATTTTTTAGTCAGAATAATAAGAAAAATTTTATTTAAAACCTGATATCAAATAAATGTATGCTAATTAATGAATTTTTCAAAATATAAAAAAATAAATAAAATTTATCAATAGTGAAAAAAATTAACATTATTCACTTTTGGTTACATATTTTATTAATCTTAGTATTATAATACTTGAGTCGGAAAATTGATGAAAAAATGTGTTATTTTATAGAAGGGTGTTCCTGACCCCAACTCATTCTATTTGGTTATCGCAAAATTCACATTTTTTCATTAGGGATTTTCCCATAGTATCATTAAAATATACATTCAATGATCATACCGTTAATTTAATGGGATATACTTGTTTCCACCATGTAAAAATGATTACCAACCCAAAATTAAAACATTTTTATAGGAGGCATTATTTTCCAAAACATTATATTAACTCTTCTTGGGCTGTTTTTTCTCCACAGGTAATTAAGGATGTTTTTTGAAGAAATATGTCTTACCTTATTAATTTTTTAACCCCAAATGGTATTAGTCAAAAGAATATTTACAAAACTATTATTAATCTCATTTCATTCCATGGATATTTTCATGAATACGATATATATATATATATATATCGTACCTCTCCCTTGATCATGTATGATTATGAGAATTTTATGATATGATGAGTGGACCTAAAAGTATATATACCACTAATGAAATAGGTATTGTGATATATCTCATTAGAATATGGGGTTTTTTAAATAATATTATATATTTGTTCACAATTATTATTTTATGATTTATTAACATATGTTTTGTGTAATCCTGATACAAAAATTGTTCACAACTATGTTTGTTATTTGACCACTACACTATGAAATTTCATTATTTTTCATATTCTATATTCCATGTGTTTATCAAATATTTTCCTATTATTCTAATAGTTATATAATGAATATGATATCGTGATATTGATTATTCTCACCCACATATTATGATTCATGTTTTTTATTCTTCCCATGTTATTACTCCTCATACTAGGCTTTTAGCCCACCCCATTATTCATTGCATGACCTGATGTGATTTGATTTAGAAGGAAGAATATGATTTTATATAGGTAGATAATAAATAATGATTCAACTAATGTTTATATTTTATTATGTACATGAGCTATGTGATCCTAATTATCCAATGATATTAAACTACAGGATATTATATTGTATCACTTTTATGTTTTAATCTTAAAAATGATGTAATTTTTATGTAATAAAAATATGGGTCACCATATTTAGAATAAAATTATAATTTAGTTAATTTTGGATTTATAATTAGAAAAAAAATATTAAGAACTAAAATTATTATACTATGTATAAGTAAACATCATATATCATGGTATGGTATAAGAGAATGTGGTTTCAATGTAATGAATGTTTTGTATAGATACAATTACATAATGTGCATAAAAAAAATTTCACCTAAGGGTAATAACCTTGAAAATGGATGATTGGGTATTGAAAGGATCATCACTTTTTGCATGATCAAGAGGCATTATTACACAGATTGTTAGACACTCTTGAAGGAAATTATTTTTTTTATCAAAAAAATATATTAAAAAATTATTATATATATATAATTAAATATATCATTCCACTTCACAATAAAAAATAAATAAAACACATTATCTGAGAATCATCGTTAATAAAAAAGTCCAAACATAGGTATCCCATAATATTTGACATTAAAATTAATTTATGAATAAGAAAAAATTATTTATTCATTATTTATTGACTTATGTTTTGTTCAAACATTTTTTACATTATAAAAATCCTCATAACATAGTGAAACCAGACCATTAAACTATGTGATGGATAGTAAAATGGTTTCTTTGAAAATATTCCTAATAAAATGGGATTTAATTTTCAAAACATCATGGAAAATTTTACCCAGCCATATTAGACTCAGAATATGAATAGTAAAAAAACCCATGTGTAATTTCCCCCTACACATATAAAATAATCTCTCCATATAGTCCTTTATGTGGAAATGACCATTTATAGTTAGTAAATCATCAGATCCTCCATTCATAGCATAATAGTTCATCTCACTACAGAAGATCTTTTCTATAATCCACTATTCTGAGAAGGATAATGCGACACTAGATATCTGTCATTTTAAATGAGAGGGTGATAAATGGTGGGAATGGATAATGAAAACCATATAAGAGGATTAAATAGAAGAAAATGATGATAAATAATTTAACAAGTTATTTCTTAAAATGTATTTCCCTCAATATCTTTGACAAAAAATAGAGAGATATTTTTAAAAGATTAATAAAAATGATGGTGAATCATTCATAGCTTATGAGAAAACTACCACAACAAATGTAAGATACACCATGGATTTCAATATAAATAATGATAGAAAAATATATAGATTCGTTGTTTTTTAAAATCAAAACCTTAAAAAGGACCTCCACATCTAAGACTTTGGGTGTCACAAGGAAGTAGTTCAATGTGATATGAAAATATATAATAATTTTGAATTGTTGACCTTTGGATATGGAGATAAGAAGAGAATAATTCAACATCATGCTATCAGATCAAATGAAAATGTACGAATGATGTTACAACATAAAAATATATAAAATTTGGAATGAATAATCTTGTAAATTTCATCAATGGTATAAGAAAATGTTTTAAGTATGATAAAATTCCACTAAGATTAGGGACTTTGATGAGACATAAAAAAGCTAGCCAAGAGGATAGATAAATGCACGAAACATCTCAATTCACAGCCCATGTTTTAATACATCCACTATAGGGATCATGGGAACTAGGAAACCTAGTGAACTAAACCATTGTTTATTGAGGGTTATTAGCATCATCCACCACAAAAATATAAATAATAAAGATAAATATTCTTCTGTCACAACCACTGCTGTGGAAAATTAAAATTAATTAGTACGAGGTACAATTCATATTCACTCATGAATTGAAAATATTTTATTTGATTTCGGTTCTATGTACATCTCCAAATTCTATAATATTTTAAGAACTATTTTATCGCAACACTAATATCATGATGTTGATATATCATTAAAAACACTATGTGGTTCAATCAATTTATCTTAGGTTTGGGACTCTAATTATTTTAGCTTATGTAGGCATGTTCTCCCAGTGAATCTTCTAGTCCTTCACATAGTGAAATTTGTCACTATACTAGGAATAAATTAGATCTCACGATATAGTGCTCACATAAAAATTCAATTAAAGGTAATATAATTTCATTCTCAAAAGCATTCAACAAACCAATAAAATTTATTATAAATCAAGAATATACTTTCGTAAATACCTTAATGGTGTTTATTTTGATACCCAGTGATTTAGAATACCTATCCTAAATGGTTGAGTCTATCTGAAGTATCATCCTTGAATAAATTTGGTATATAATGAAATTTAATGATGTATTATATATATATATTTACCATGACTACCTCTAGATAATGTGGTATTATTTTTATAGAACTCATATACAAAGACACCTGTATTTATAAATTTACCAATAGAACAGTCCCAATGTGAAAACAGATTTTAAAGAAGTTGATATAATATAATTTATATAAGAGTTATAATATACTAGTGAATCAGTTTGGGGTGTGCCAATTGTATTTGTTATGAAAAGGATGTATCAATTTGGATGAGAATCAATTACCAGGATCTCTACAATATCACCATAATGAACAAGTATCCCCTACCATGGGATAATGGATTCGTCAATGAACTACGAATAGCTCAAAACATCTCAAAGGAGGATCTTCATTGAGTATATCACCTACTAAAAATATATAATTAAGATAATTAAGAGATATATTTCTATACAAGGTAGAGATTTTATGAGTTCATAGTGATTAAATTCAAAAATAAAAACTCCCTAGAAACCAACATGGATTTAATGAATATAGCCTTTTTAGAATACCTCAAACAAATGTTTGTTCTTATTGATGATATTATCATTTACTCTAAGAATAAATAGGATCATTATGTGTTTCTAATGGTTGTGATGATGATGTTTGGAAAGGAGGAAATATATGCACTATTTTGATATAATGTTTTATTTTGGATAAATCAAATTACATACAACTATAATGTGGTAACAAGAGTGTTAATTTCTATGGACCTATCAATAGAAAAAGTAATTGGGGATTGGTCCAGACCCACTAATTTTAGAGAAAATGGTAGTTATCTTTTTTTATATTGGTACTACAAATTAATTGAGACCAATCGTTAATGAATTTTTGGCCCACTGACTATGTTAAAATTTAATGGGTAAATTATGTTTGAAAAAATAAATATATGGAATTATTTAGTGTTCTATGTAAATTATTAATCACTATGACAGTACTCATGATACCCTCATGTAGATAAGGGTTCTTTACATATAGCAATTCTTCATTAAAAATATGGGTTCCGTACACCTGAAAAATTCAATAGTGAATCCTATTCCCCAAGGATATGGAAGTTAAATGAGATGAATTTCCCGACACATGGTCTTTAGTTATATATTCTATCCATTTATTTTATTATTTATTGGATATAACTCTATGATTATATTTTTGGAATATATTCAGACCACCAGAGTCTAGAGTATATATTTACACATAGAGAGATGAACATGTGTCAATAAATATTGTTAGAACTGATTCTAGACTTTGGTTTCTCTATTATTTACCTTCTAAAGAATAAAGATAATTATCTCACTAGAAAAGAACCATCTAATATATTCATGATGTGGATTAAGAATTACATTATACTCATGGCTGTGAAAAGGATATATTTTAAAATCAAAACATCAGGGGATACATCATACTTTCCCAAAAAGGATTTTTGAACTATTTATCTCAGAGAAGAACAAGGAGGAACAAATGGATGACCAAGAACATCAAAAAGGTGGAATTTCTCAGATATTGTATGTATCTTGATTTCCACATAGATGAATATACGGTGATTCGATTTGGAACTAGACTATGTGTTACTACATCATAGATGATAAAGAATGATCTATTTAATAATGCACCAATATCACATTTCTTTATCCATCAGGAATATACCAATAAATACCATGATATTCAAGATAATTTATTATTGGATAATATAATGAATGAAATTTTGGAATACACCTAAAATGTCATGGTATATCATAATGTTAAATCATAGTGACAAACTCCAAGGGAGTGTAAAAATGGTTTCCCATCCCCACTTGAAAATTGGAGAACATAACCATATATTTTTTCATAAATTTACAACGGGAATCTATATGAATCAATGTGATGTGGGATATGGTGGTAAAATCACCATGAATTTTTTTAATTACAATTTGTGATGGTTTTTCAATTTAATAATAGTCCAATATATATGTTAAAAAATTGGGGAGGCATCATATGGAGCTACCTTTAGTAATATGTTGTTGTGATCCATGGTTAACATCTAAATTATGGTGAAGATGTTTTCATGATCTGAATAATAAATTGAGTTTTAGTATTGAATTTAAAACATAATATAACAGACAATTAAAAAATAAAATTCATAATCCCAAGGTTATGTTGGGATCCCACTCAAAGAAATTTAAAGGTGGATGGAATTAATATCACCCAATATTTGAGCTCTCATATAACAAAATATTTTACTCGATCATTATAATTTCCCCAAAATAAGCTATATATAGGAAGGAATCCATAATTCGTACATTATGGGATGAATATGGTGAATTAAATCTTCTGGGACCCCATATTGTGAAAAATATGACAGAAAATGATCAGGAAATATAACCTCGTATAAAATCATATTTGAGTTGGCAGAAGATATATCTAATAAATATTTCAATGAGAAATTGAATTTGATGTTGGAGAAAAATAATTCCTATAATTATCACCATTAAATATATTCATGCTCTTCATAAAGAACGAAAAGATTATCTCTAGTTATATTTTCCATTGTTAAATCCTTGATAATATATGAGAATTTTCCCCAGCTAGCACTTACAAACAAAATTCATCATGATCATGATGTGTTCAATGTATCTATCCTGAGGATGTACATACCACATCCCTCAAATATACCAAATCATTAAATGGTACACCTATTAAATGAATTATTTTTTAGGAGCATAATATTAATATCATGGACTGTAGATACATTTCTCTATGTAATAAGAAAACTCACCTTGTCAATGTTTTATAGGGGGGGCATAAATATTAATACGTGACATGGGATCCTGAGGAAATAGTGAAAAATAAATCCACATACCATTTCTCAATAAAATAAGGAGTTTATATTTTGGGGATGAAATTTCTTAATGGGAGAATAATGTAATGAGCCAAAAATTATATTATTTTTTAGAATAAATATGTGCTATATTATAATTAATATTATATATATAACACATAAATTGTCTTAAAACACATTATTTAATTAAGAGAGAATGTTACATTAGTAATTAACTAAACCCATTTAAAGAACAAATTTAATAATGGGAAAATACATTAAATAGAAAATTTAGAAAGGGAAAATTTTATCATTCCAATAGATAAGAAATATCACCCCAATTAACTACACTAGATAAATTAAATAGAATATTAGTAAACCAATCGATATTTTAGAAATTGAAAAATTAAAACATTAAGTCTAATTGGGATGACATTTGAATAATGAAATGATTTGTTATTTATATAGGGTAATATGACCTTAGGAATAGTAATGTTAATGTTTGAATACTAACTCGAACATTAAGAATTATAGCATCAGCATATTAAATTGTAATTTAATAGTTGGAAATCTAATTTTACCTCAAAATATTAACAAATAATATGGGTAGTATTTATCAAGATTTATTTAATAAACCAATAATTTTATAATACTATAAAATAAATATCACAATTTTAAACTCAATTAAATTTAAGAAAACACTTCCATAAACAATATTTTAATTTATTTCAAAAAAATAATATTTTTTTATTAATTAAAATTTCTTTTATTATATAATTATTTTTATAAAATTAAATACATTTATAGAATCATAATATTGAAATTCATCATGGGTTAATTTCTGATAATTTTTTGAAAAATATCTATTTTTGGTGAATAGTAATAATACTACTTTTCAAATACAACATGTTTTATGAAATAATAAATATGTAATAGTAAATTGATAAATTTAAATTAATTATATTCGAAAAATAAAAATTAAAAAGTTAATTTAATATTTATAAATATAAAACATATTTTAGAAATAAAGTATTTTCCAAAGCCTTAAGTCAAATGTAATGAATTTAAATAATAGTTTTCATTTTTTAACATTTATTTTTAATAAAGTAGTTAATTATTTTTTCTTAGGGGTTTTATTTAATAAATTAATTTCATATCATTCATATATTATTCATAATTTCAAAAATATAACTACTACTAGATTAACCTTAAAATCAATATTTTATTCAATATTTTATCTTAAACACACCCATCTCCTCATGTATAAATAACTCGTCACCCATCTCCTGGTGAAAATATACCCTAAAATATCTAAAGATATATCTTAGCCAAATTACCATCTCTTATGAAACATATCATCCATTTCTTCATTATACAATAATCAAACTATAATTTTTCAAGAATTAAAGGTCTATAGAAAAAACAACTTCAAGGAAGTGGTGATTTCATTTCATATTTTATTTTATTTTCCTTTTATAATCCCACTATCCTCCAACTAATTTCTAATAAAAAGGTTATTAAAACAATAAAATAGTATGGAAACATAATATTGATAATATTAATTCCTGGAAAAAATGTTACTTTTCATATATCCACCTAATAAATATCACAAACATCCTCTTTGGACAATGTCCCATTAATGGTTTATTAACTACCAATGAGGAAAATAAGAAATCATTTCTGATCACCAACCTTATGGATTGTTATAATGAATTATTTCTAATATTTGAATAAATTAATACATGTACTTATATGCTTATAGATTTTATATTACATATTAATTAATAAACATGAACCAAAAAAGAAAAACAAAAAAATCGGAAAATTTAATGATTATATAAAATCAAAAAAAATAACTATGTTTAATATATATTTGAATCCAAAAATCATACTCGATTAATAGTTGAATAAATTTACATAATTTGATTTTGGTTAAAAGTTATAATACACCTAATACTTATATATAGGAGGATAAATATTAAAAAAAATATTGAAGGATTTTTGGTTAGGGGAATCTCAAACCAAACTCTTCCTTTTGGGTTATCTCTGAATTCACATTTTTTCAGTATGTATATTCATCTAATATCATTAATTTTTATTCTTAAAATTTTTTCATTTCCATTATTAGGATATTAAACTTTTTATATTATAGAAATGATTTTTACACTTGTATATAATGATTTTTTCAATGAGGCATTATTTTTAAAAAAACATTATAACTCTTCTTGAGTTGTTTCTTATCTATTGAAGATTAATTTTATTTTATAAAAAAAATGATTTCCATTATTCATTTACGAACACTAATGTTATTTCATATAAGTATAATTTATGAATTATTTATTAAACACATTCTTTTCTAGGGTTTTATTTCAATACAATGATTGACATATGTTCCCTTTCGAAGTGGAATGTGTGATTATGATCATTTTATGATTTTATGGTTGGGAAAAAATTATATATCCCTTAATTTTTTTGGTAATTTTTTGTGTCCCATTTTATTATGTGTACTATGTGTACCAAAAATTAGATCATTGTTCATAATTTTAAAATTATTATTTTTATACATATTATATCAATGAAAATTATGATATATTTACACACAAATATATGTGGTATTTGACAATTATGATATGAAGATTAATTATTTCAAACAGCCGGGGAAGGGGAAATAAAATCTAAAAATAAACAAGAAACTACAAACATGTAGCAATTCACGGAGACTCGATCCCAAGATGTCCACGACACCCCATGGAGCCCTTTTCCACTAATCTAGGTACAAGGGGATTCCAACATCCCTATGAGTGGATCTGTATGTTTCATTTTTGTGATATGTCACATTTAATCCCTTTATAAAATGTTTCCCTCAAATGTAATATTATTATCCTTTGATTGTAATATGATGATATTTATTATGCTCACCCATCTACTATTGATTCATTTACCTTATTCATATCATGTTATTCCTCCACTGACCAAGATTTTAGCCCAACCATTTATTTTATTTTTATCCTTAAGTGATTATTTGTACATATAATAATGTGACATACACATGATGTACAATCCTATGTTTCCAAAGATACAAATTTTTTGAATCTGGGATTATTTATCTATTATGTTTTTTATCATGAATTTTATTTAATTGTTATGTAAGAAAATTTCCTAATATTATTAACTATACACATTAGTACCTATTTATAATCATGAAACATGGTTGATTCTATAAATTCAATTACATTGGCCCACCATAATTATTGATGATTGTTCCCAATCTCAACGGGATAACGTTAGGCACTATAGAGTCATTTAAAGAAAAAATTGAGTGTTTTCACCATTAATATAAATACGATATGATATAAATAAAAAAATTATCACAGTACATATCCAGAATGCATCATATGAAAAAAAATCCAAACCATAAATGTAATATCCATCACTAGATATCATGGTCGAAAATAAAAAAAATATAATATTGATATCATATAATGAAAAACATACCCATGGGTCCATATCCTTGTGACCATATGCTACCATCATCCCCAACCACTATTAATAAATATAATTCATGAGATTAATACTCCATATGATACTCTCCCATTACATGTTTCTTGCAAAATGATGGATATAAACGACTAAAGGAAGAATGTATAATATGAGAACTACACACTATTAGGATATTATCATGATTCTATACAATATCTATCCACATGATACTATCTGTTATTATAAAAATGATTTTTAAAATAGAGAAATAATTTCTCTTTCATATAAAATATTTCATTGGATTTAATTTCAAAAAATTATTTAATATTCAAATAAAAAAAATAAATATTACGTAAAAAATATTATTGAAGCCTAATAATTTATATAATAAAAGTTTCAAGAATAAATTTATGTATCATGTATCCAAATTAGAATATTAAAAAATATTAATATATTGTATCATAAATGAATTTAGTGGATAATCCCACCATAATGGTATATAGAACTTAGAAAAACATGATCACTAGCCAAAATAATTCAGTCCTAGTGTTTGGAACCCTCCTTCTCCTAGAATGGATACCCACAAGAAAACCATGACATAATGGGAACCTATCCTAGTGATAATAAAATGAAAAAGGTCTCAATTATTTAATTTTTTGCTTCATACACCATTGTAATCCTGATGTGTTATGAAATAATATTCCAATCAAGATAAAAATTTATTATTCATATATAATATTACAATTAAAATACCATTCATTACAAAGAACACATTTTTATAAAATATTTTCTATAATGATGTCATAGAACATCAAAGCTTGATAATCCACTTTCACTCATATACCATTATTTGTTGGCTTTTCTTGAATACATCACGATTTTAAAAACTAATTTCAATAAAACCCCATAATAAAAAATAATTTGTATTAACATTAATGATAAAATTAACCTCCTATGGATTTAAAATAATGAATTTCAGAAATAACGAAATGGAATCCATAAGAACATAATCACACCAATGGATAGAACATATGGTCGAGACAAATTCCTTATCAACAGAATGAATAATGTTCCTTCCAAACTGGTGATTGGGAATGAAAATATCTATTCATAAAAATCTATGATAAAAAATAAACACCATTAATTACCCATTAAAAACACAATATATTGTAATTATAGGCAATTAGGGGTCCTCATGTCAAGGTAAAGAGTGATCCAATGATGATCTATAGATTATATGGTTAATTTAGAGGAAAATTTAACTTACCTCAAAGATATCCATGTTGATCATCAAGGATCACCAAGGAATCATGGGTAGATTGCTATATAGAATCATAGAGTGGATGGTTCGAGATAACGTGGGATTATGATTATATTGGAGTTAAAAGTTAACAACCATGATGAAATTGTTTTACATTTTAAGAAGTTTAGACTGAGTCGCATGGTTAGGCCGCAGAGTAAGAAGTATTATGTGATAACGACAATGTAGCATATGTCTCATTGAAAAAAAATTCACATTGTTTTACAGGAACATTTTCATGATCTGAAATATCATAATTAATCCTTGAATAAAATTCTCTAGTACTATATATTACATTTTTAATGGTTACCAATAATTTTTACAAACCATGAACCTAATCCATGAGTCTATTTTGTTTTCGCTAAAACATAAAATTTTGATCTTCCAATTCCAGAAAACCATGGTTGGCGCAAAAATAGGGGAAGAAGAAGAAGAAGAAACTAGAAGACTGAATGGACACCTCGCGATGCACCTTCGCGGAGTCCCCCTAGCCCCATGGCCGCCACAGAGAAAGGAGGCAGGATGCTCCAGGAATGCCTTTGATGTTCTCAGGCCCACCGCAGAGCAAGGAGGTGGGATGCTCTGCAAAATTTTTTGATGTTCATGAGCTCGACATGGAGTAAAGAGGCGTGATGCTCTGCGAACTCCTTTGACATTTTTGATCCTACTAGAGAGCAACAAAATCCATATTTTCACGGAGTGATCTCTACTTCGCGGTGCCACTTACCTATAAATACCAGCCTCTCCCCTAGTCAAGAAGGTGGATCATCTAACCATTCAAATTCCTAGCACCTAAATTTTGAAGGACCCTCTGCTATGTGAACCATGAGAAACTCGATAAAATTTTTCTCTATGAAGTGCCTCCCCTTTTCCTTGTTTTCTACCCCTCTTTAGAGAGGGATGGATTTAGTGGATCCTACATGACTCCACGAAGGAATGGGATCCCCATGGGGATGCGGGTTGTTACACAGAATTTATTCATCCTGAAGCACCCCCCATGTACACGTGATCCACATGCTAAGGGAGGGTCAATGTACTTCCTGAAGCACATTTCTTCATAATAGCTTGCTTCGCGAGGCACCTTTGCTTCACGAGGAAGTGCTCCCTGAATGAATATTTACATTGTGAACCACCTATGATATTTACCACTACCCAATGCTTAGGCTGGGACACTCCACATCGTGAAGGACACCCCTTCGCAAGTACCCTCCACTACGTGGAGCACCAGAGCTTCATAAGTCCCATGTCAATGAATCCCTCTTCTTTGCAATTCCTGTTCATGTTCAACCATCCAAGTTTGCACAAAGTGATTTCAAAGTCCCCTAGACACCACTTCCTGTTTCATTGCTTCACCTCATTATTTTTTACATAGGCACGCTAATGACTATTGCTTCTTCACATAGCCATGCTAATGGAGACCCCCAATGGGATCACATCTGGACACACCCTAGCCATGACGTTGCCTGCCCCTTCTCTTCACCTAGGTGAAAAGGGTACCAGTTATGTATGTCCAAGGGGTGCAGAGAGAACCCACCTCATCTAAGCTATAGGACGTTAAACTGCCATGAACCCTCATCCTCATCACAGAATGTTAAACAATGACTTCACCAATTGCATCCTACGCGAGGAATGGGCAACCATCTTGATGTAAGCCCCTAGCTTTTCTTGTATGTGGTAGCACCCTTGCCCCTCCTGACTTCTTCCTAGACGAAGACTATAGAGGGGGGATGGGAACCGAAGACCTCCTTTAATTGGTGCCAAATCCCCCTCCCTTTGGTCATTGTCGCCATCCGGGCCTCCATCCTAGATTACGTCCCAATATTTCTCTCTCTAGTCTACTAACCATGTGTAAGCCTCACTCCACATCCCACATGCGCACCTTATACGACGTGATCGCCAGGTCTTCACTACCTTTTATTTCTCATAACGAGCATGACTCACATGGGCTTATAGTAAGCATCAACCATGACATCCTCTTCAGATATCCCAGAGTGTAAGCCCCACAGGTTTACCGAACTACGTGGACTTTGATCCTTTCCAAGAAGAGGTATGTATAAAGCCTCCCTGAATTTCAATCCCAAAACCCTATTGGTTCCCACCACCTTCACGTCGATTCCCACCACTTAAACTACATGGTCTTTGATCCTTTCCAAGGTGTGGTACGTAGAATGTTCACATGAGGTTAAAGCCCAATAACTATTGGTCCCGACCATCTTCATGTCGGTTCACGAACACTTTGGGAAGCCTAGATTGTAAGCCCCAAACACCAACCTAAACAACGAGGACTATGATCCTTGAAAAATAATGGTACGTTGGAGACCTCCCTGAGGTTCAAGACCAACACTCAGTCGTTCCGACCATCTTCACGTCAGTTCACCAAACTCATCCCAAACTACGTGGACTTTGATCCTTACAATGGAAATGTACGTAAGAATCCCCCATGAGGTTTAAGCCCAACACCCAGTCATTCTGACCTCCTTTATGTCGAGTCACCTACACCCATACCTGAACAATGTGTGTTTCGGTCCCTGTCTCTTATACATGGTACGTATGAAGCCTCCCTAAGGTTTAGCACCAACCAGTGGCAAGCCACTGTCATCCCCTCTTTCAGCATTAAGCCATTTTCAGCCCCCATTCAGTGGTAAGCCGTTGTCACCCCCCTTTCAGCGGTAAGACGTTGTCTCCCTCTTTCAGTGATAATCAGTTTGAACGCTAATCAGCAGTAAGTCATTTTCCAAAATAACTACATCGACGTTGATTCCCTACAACGGGGATATGTAAGAAGCCTCCCTGAGTGTAAAACCCTTCATTCAGGTCTCATCCTGATCTCCCCATCGATCCCACATGTTTCGGGCAGATCATGCCCCAACCCGAAGGTTCCACATCCTTCAGGTCCTATCCATGCATCCATTTTCATAGGCCACCTCCTTAGGTGTACCATCATCCCACTAAACTGTGTGGAATTTGATTCCAAACCACTGGGATATGTAGGATGTCTCATTAAGGCTCTATCCCACTAGCATCATTTCCCCGAGTTGACTCCATAACATTCTCCACCCAATTGACTTAACCACCCATCTTCAATCCCGATTCTTACTCAGGCCACCAAATTCCGGTAAGATCATGATAATCAACCACTTCGCTGCTCCAAGCAGTTACTAGGTAACTAACCACATGTTTTCCCAACATCAGTGTTCCCTCAAGGGGCTACATCTATCTGATCCACTCCAGTCAGTGTTTTGATCAGTCCAATCCATCTCCGTAAGATGTAAAACTCGCGACATGCCCTGAGTTAAACATTGTAAGATGAGGTAAACCTCAGAGACATGCCCATGAAATATAATTCCCCGCTTGCGACCTGGGATTCCTCGGGCATATGATCCCTTGATAAGCCCTATAATAAGGGGAAGAAACCTAGACAGGATCGTTTTCCAGCTTCAAGACATGCCAATGATTCCCAGCGTGACTACTCCCTTGAACGAAGGTTGCTTCCCAGACTCGACCCTTTCTAATGTCCAAACAAAAGTAGCATAATTAACCGGTGTCCATTATGATATGTCAATGGGATGAGTATCATGAAAAATGTATTAAATCTATAAGGGAATCCCAGAATAGGTGACAATTTCTGAGGAGGAACCCACGAAAGAATAAAACATCATCCCATCATCCCATTTTTCTCAATGAGCAAATGTCCCTAAACAAGGAACGAATGTTTCGTGCCTTTGGAAAGAGGGAATGTGGGGAAAACAACAATGCCTTCTTATTCCAATAGACGAACGTGCACACCCCGGTGAAAGCGTTACAAACAGAAATGGTGAACCCAATGTGATGCTCTTCTCCTCAACAAGGAGACTAGTAGCGTTCGAGGCATCAATGGATTAGCATGTCACCCGATCCATTTATCCAGCATCGAGTCCCGCTAAGAAAATAGCGGGCCTAGAATGAAACTCAACAGAAGATGGGGCTGTCGAAACATTGGACATCCTAATCTGTGACATTGTTAGCATGGATCCATCTTACCGGACATGGAAGAGGGAATGGAGCTGGGGCGCTGGTCGTCGGTTCCTTTTTCTTTCATCACTAATGAGTTAATCTCCCTGCTTCCAGGAACCAAGTTGCTATATCCGAAAATCGATCACTGCACGCCCACCGACCTAGGGGCTGGGGAAATGTCAATGCTACAAAATCATGCAGTTCTACCTCTTCCACAATAGTATCAATGGTCACAACCACTGGGAAACAATGCCACATTTCCCAATAAGATGTTATCCAATGAAGGGTGATTAATTAACTCAGACTCTGGCACGAGGAGGAGGGGATCATCCCGAAGAGGGACATGGCCCGCCAGGATTTCGAGGTGTTTACACCTCATCGTCTATGCCACGCCCGAGGGTCGCATAGAGTGACGCTGGTCAACACCCCAATATATATTCGTTTCGTGAGAATATCCCAAGAATGCCTCGACGTCTCCCTTGCATATGCTGATGAGGCAGGGGATATCTGAGCCAGCTCGGTCAAAGTGCCATTCCACGAACTCCTGGTGAGGGCTCCCATGATGCCACATCAGCACAGTCACCAAGTCTTACAGGCCGAGGAGCAGGTGAGCCACATTCCTGCATGAATGGATCCGGTCTATCCAACCAGATGCTAGCGCCTGGTGCAAATTGAAGAGGACACCCTCCAAGGGGCGTCAGCGTCAGCAGCTACTATGGCCCGAGCCACAACTAACGTATATCACTAACTACCTTTATACGCTGATCATGGGAAGTTATATTCTCATCCTAGATCGAGGCTCCATCCACCCCACAGGAAGGCTGATTCGACTTTCTCGGTCGCTAGCATAGGTACTAGACACCACGTACTAACCCGATGTGATGCCACCCAGTATGGTGGCCCTACCCGTACCACTACCATGGAGAACACAGGACTTCCATACTTCCATGCCTGGCATGGAGGTCTGCCTCATGCCAGCTTCAACCTAGATGAGGGTCCCCTACACGAGGGCAACACCCAGGATGGGAGTCTCTCCCGTTCTCTCTACATCAAGTACTGATTCATTACTCTTATCGCAGATTGCTGGGGCTGGGACGCTATGCATCCGGTCACTCTCCAACATTGGGGGTCCTCCCCATGTTATTGTAGTAGATGGAGAAAGTCCATGTCACCTTAGAAATCATTGTGATGGGATGAAAATTCACTTCACCAGTACCCAGCTCGGAGGTCCTACACATATTCAGCCTGACCAATACAAGAACCTTCTTCATATTGATGTCACTAGAGCGAACATGAATATAGGCCCTACCCATGCTCCTGTCAGCTTTAGCAGAGGTCCTACCCACTCTAGAACCATCCAAGGAGACCTCCACATCTCCCCTTCGATATCTTCCCATGTGCTCCTCGCACCCTGGCTTACTCAGGATGAATCCCACTCTGCACCAGCACCATTATGGCCAAAGGACCTCGTCGTACCTGAAATCTACCCTGTCTGGATGAGCCATCCCGGGGTAGGAAGGCAAGTCATCGCCTTAATAAAGAGAGTGATGAGAAAATTATGACAGAGATAAACTGGTCCACTTCTTAGATTCGGTAGTATAGAACGACTCAGTGATGGAACCCTACCCCCTAGTCCTCTGTGTCAAGGGCTGGGGCAGGAATGAGGCACGCCAGCCTCATGCTCCCGGAATGTGAAATCCATCGGATTCTCACCTCCCTCTGCAGGTATATCCAAGATGATGAAAATATGTTAACCCCAAAGGCCATGATCATGTAATCACCACCATCATCACCAGAATCACTCTCTACCTCGACAAGATATCACATAGAGCTATTATGGGGACCAATGGCGGGCGAGTAGCATCGCGACCTATCGCTAGTATCCCTAGCCCCTGATCCAGAAACTGCCACCATCAGCCCATCTTATCATGACGTAGCGGCCCAGTCGCTACACTCTTCCGAGGATAGCCCGATATTCGGTCGTCTGTCAGTCCGCTCGTCGTACTCTCCACTAGCCATCCTACCACCCCAGTGGTCTACCTCAATGCTGCTGTTAGTTCCTCAGCTACCTCCGGATGAAGTGTGGGGTAATGCTGGTCCAGACCATGATTCTGAGTCGAGGAGGTTATATAACATCCTCACAATAGACCACTTCCCCGAGATGTTCTGGCCAATGGCAGTGCCTAATTTTTACGCGCCGTAATATCTCATCCTAGGGGAAATTGAGTGTTTCTGCCAAACCCTCTGGGCAACACACTTCTACATTCATCATTAGTGAGTGATTTATCCTAGGTTCTAAGCACATTTTGAAGAAATTGACAAGCAATTCCGTCTAGTTGATTTGACAGCACTCCATGTGACCTAGCTCCCCGAGTCACTAGGCCACTGTAAGGCCCTCCAACAGCATTGTGTTCAGAGTTTCAAGGTACTCCACAAGTTTATCAAGGAGGATTCTTCCCATGGACAAATTCTTGGGTGGGGGCAGTTTGCTACCCTCCTCTTCAGTCTTATCTGGAGACAGCCCGACGTGCTAGTCAATATCGAAGATATTCCCCCATGAAAGCTCACGATCAACATGGCCAACATTGTGGATTTGGAGGATGAGCGAGATCTTATTTATGGTGATATTCCCCCTGAGGGAGTGCTACCACTATTTGACACATTAGGAAGAGTTACTCGCTATCTGAGGAATATAATGGGTCTCTCTCCACCCACTGATGCATTACTGCTCAGCTGTAATTCCAGTAAGGGTAAAGAGCACATCGGTGATTCCAAACACTCTGACCCATCCACCTAAGTGTAAAAGATAATGGAGGACCCTGAGAAGGACACATTGTTCCAACAACATGTCGAGCAGAATAAGATGTTTGATGGCCTCCTGTATGAACGTTTTTTAGAGAGACGGCCATACTTCGTCAATCCTAGACCAGTATAGTAGGGGTAGGAACAACTTCGCCTCGATAAGCTACCTCTAGGTAACCCTGAACATTCCGCTCCTGTGGATAGGTTTGAGGCTAAAGATTACAGATAGAAGGCATTATACATATCTCCAAAATCCCTCTAAGTGGCGTAACATCCCCCAAGAACCTAGATTGGGCTCCCCCACCTTCCCAAAAGGTCATTCTGCTAGCTGCTCCACAAGCTGTCGATCCCGCATACCGTGTTGAAGAACCCTGCAATGCACTGGTGGTTAGGGATCCTTGTCAGGATAGGGACTCCCGCCCAGATGATCCAATGGCGGCATACATTTCCCGCCTTGAGCCATTCGAAACATGGAAGGTGGAACTCCCACCTGATGGAAAGTCGTACCCAACGTGGGTGGATGATACGCCAGCACCACCAGGATTTTGAAATCCCAACTTCACCACCTTCAACTGGACAGGGAACACGCCGTTACACTTGGGACACTTCATCTAAATGTGTGGGCCCATGTTGGGGACCCCATCACAACAAGAATCCATCAAACTTCGGTGCATTGTGAAAACGTTGGAGGGACCAACATTCATCTGGTACAGCCAGCTCCCCTTCGGTTCAGTAGCTGGTTGGGAAGTCCTTCTGGGGAAATATCTCTAACAGTACAGTTCTACCTCCTTCAAGATGAGTTTCTTAGTCCTATTCAAATGAAAACAGTGGTCGGATGAGTGTGTTGTAGATATTTTCACCTGGTGGAAATGGTTGACTTACTCTCTCGACATTCCACTGACTTAGGAGGAACTACTGACGATGTGCATAGAGAACATCTAGATTGAATTGGTTCCCTCTTTGATAACCTAGAACTACCCGGGGGGATTCCAAGACATATATGATAAGGCACAATGCCTATAGGAAGCAATGTAATAGGCTAGCTAGGCACTTCTGTTGCATCCTATAATTCATGCGAGAAGGGCCTTTAGAGCCCATCCCGCCATAGTGGTGAGAATTGAGTCCCACAGGAAACTAGAATTCCTACCAGTTGCATCGGCCCTGCTGCCTAGAAGTTGACCTCCACCCCAGGCACTGCCTCTGGCCCACCAGCGGCCACCTCCGAATCGGCAAGTTCCCATGCATAATCCGGTGCCTCCTTGGCGAGATAACCAGGTGCCACTGCATCGACATGCCACTCCATCTCCTCACCAGGGTCAGGATCCAAGGTCCCCCTTTCTAGATAGATGAAACTATACCTACTCATTCAACATGGCTCATGTCCTTGGTTACTTCCGCAGCGCCTTAGAGCAGGGGATTCAATGCTTTCTTGAGTGAAGAAGGCCAGAAGAGGCGAATCTCACCAATCACCCCAACTACTGCCATTATCACTGAATCTTGGGGAACACCCTCAAGAAATGATACGTGTTCAAGTTCTAGTTCCATTACTAGGTCAACAAAAACATAGTCTTGGTGGAAACATCCACAACACAGGTGGTGTGCATCTTCATAAGACCAGACAGTAGTAGTGACAGTGAGGTCGAGCGACCACAGGTTTCTAACCATGGGTACCAGAATTACAATGACTGGATTGCCCGAAAAACAGTTGCATGTGCCCATGGTGTCATTCGTGCTAACCTGAATCGTCCAGAGCCTTTAGCAGCCACATCCACTACTTCTGAAGCATCTTCTCAGCCATCCTCTTCCCAGAAGAGTAAGAATTGGTGGCACAAGGGGAAGTAGCACATCCAACCGATGGCATCATCATCTCACACTCTCGGTGACATCATGACCTCAGAGATGTTGATTCCCCCCAGAATCCGTGCGTTAGTGGATGACTCTTCATGTGATATTAAAGGGTACTCTTTGGTTAACACCAATTAGTTGGTAAACCCCTACATGACTCTTAATGACGGGGAGCACCAATCATATATCCCCAACATCCCTAGCCGATGCCAGTGTCAGTGGAGCCGTGATTATATGGGTCTTCGTGGAACATCAGTTGACTCCTCCAGCCAGGCCGTGCATGCCACTGAAACAAGACAACATGCTCACCACAGATCTCAACAAACACAGCTTTCTTATCTGGTGACATTAGGTCTGCCTTCACCATATTCATGCTGCAAGATCGGGAAGAGCTTCCTAGACCTCGTCATGATCAATCACGCTTCACCACAGAACAATTATAGTCATCGTGTTCCCCTATGGAAGTCCCTCCTCATGATTTGACTAGTGAGCAATGAGACATTCCCAGCACCAATCAGCCACTGATCCAGCCAGCAGGGTCCACCATACCTTCTGTCATAGAGTGACCCCTTGTAAGAAGATGATCACACTTGGCACGAAAGTATGACATCCTCAAAATTATTTCAAGAATTCCCACAAGACACTCCATCCTCAAGTCTCTTCTCCTATCATCTGATATGCGTGAGGCCCTAACTGAGGATTTAAGATGCCCCCAATAGTGTGAAACAGAAGTAGCAGTCCCAAAAACCTTCCATGCTTAGGCAATTAAGAATGCTGAATTACAGGACATTATCTCATTCTCTAGAGAGGATGAGGTCTCTCCCATACCGAGGAACATTCTCCCGCTTTACATCACCTTCCAGTTCAATGGCATGTAGGTCCGCTATTGTCTTGTGGACACAATCTCTGGGATCAACCTAAACCTGAATCAGACACTGTGAAAATTGTTGTTATCTATAGATGATCTGATCCCCTCTAACATAAAAATCCATGGATATGATAGGATGAAACAGATGCCAGTCGGAAATGTCCTCTTGAAAACCCAATTCGGTGGCCTAGTTCCTAGCACCAAGTTTATGGTTCTCATAGGAAATCATATAAAATGTATTTATGGGAAGACCATGGTTCCACCTGCATGTGGCAGTAACCTCATCATATCACTAGTGCCTTAAGTACTCCCTAAATGGTTGGGTGGGCGTGCTTCAAGGTTATGACCACCCTGCTTTTATTGCAAACTTAAACATGATTGATTACATAAAACATCACTTGATACACCAAAGAAGATTGAGAGGTTTAGTGTCTTTGGGGATTAGGATAATTACATAAAAACATAAAATATGAAATACAACATCTTTATTGAAAACTTCCTTTACATGACCACTACATTCCCTCGTACTTAGCATTTCATTGGATAACCTGAGGACATGCGTAAGAAAAGTGTGAGCTATAAATCCCAGTGAAGGAGTACACATGGTATAACAAGAGGAGTAAAATACATGTTAGACAATAGGAATATCAATAGAGCATAAAATAAAAATGAACATAAAGGCATGATAATGCATGATAATCATAACATGGGAATGTGCCAACAACACTTACATGGAATTAGCATGAGCCAATGCTCATTGCACATGGAGCATGAGTAATTCCTCATTGCACATAAAGCACGAGTAAACCCTAGTTGCACTTGAATTAGAATGATTCAACACTCATTGCACATGACGTATCATGATACTATACTTTACCCAATGCATTGGAGCGCTATAAGGGTGCACCCTTCTTAAACATTTCATTTCATGCATAAGTGTTCCACATGGATCATAAAACATGGATTCATAAAACATAATAATTTATTAAATGATAATGAAATGTGGAATTAATACATGACTCTTTATAATAAATAAGTAAATGTACATAAATGTGAATACCCTTGATGGAGAAATGGGCATGGTATTCACTATACAATGACATTGGCTTAGAAAATTGGTGCGATTTCGGCAGCGTAACAGTGTGACATAATAATTCATAAAAATGGTTGATGAGATAGAAATGGGTTCCTCATCATATTTAAATGTAATGGAAAGTATGTAGGTCATATAGATACATTTTCCAAAAATTGTAATGGAATTTAGATTCATGATACAAAATTATTTCTTGAATGTAAAAGAAGAGAGAGAGAAGTTCCTTTCGGAATTTCGGCATAGTAACGAGTGTACATGGGAGGAATTTAATGAGAGATAAAGGGGTCTCCCATTAATAAATAAATAATAGGAGAAGTATGGGGGAGGTGAGAAACCATAAACCAACATTCCTAAGTGAAATTAAAAGGGAAATACAACTTAATGAAAATTAACAAAAAACGAGACAGGAAGAAAAAACCCTTACATGGAAGTCTGCTTCCAAAGGCTAGAGAGAGGCTTGTGAGAGGCTTCATGGGAGATATGAGAATCTTGGGAGGATTATAGAGATATTAAGGCAGAGTTTGGACGAACTCCAAGGGCTTTGAGTGAGGAGGAAGTGGGAGGTTTGATGGGTTTATATAGGAAAGGTGATGGAATTATTTATTATTTAGGATTTGGTCCCCTTACATTAAATTAATCCAAATCACAAACCATCCCAAGGTTTTTTGCACATGGTTTTTGGAAAAGGGAAGAGGAAAATAATATTTTATAAGGCCCAATTCCTAACATGTTAATATAATGAGGTTTCTTAGGTGGAGGTGAGTCACACTCCCATGGAAATTAATTTAAAAAGACAACGTGTTTAATAAATCGTGAGGGATCCATTAATGCTTTGAAAAATAAGTCAAACAAATCCAAAATCATATTAATTTAATGGTAAAATATATATTGGACGAACATAAAGCTTATAGTATTTTATTACATCGCTATTGGGTCATTATGATGTCATAAAACACATTATATATTTAAACGGTATTTAAATTTTACCCAAAAATTTGACTGTCTCAGAAAATTATGAAAAATTCACCGTTGGATAATTTCGACGTCCTGATTCCAGAAATAACATTTATTTTTATGTAAATTATTTTCTAAATATGTTAATTTTTACTTTTAAAATTAAAACTGACATTTATTGAAAATTCACGGGTTTTGACAAAAATGACTTTCTAACCTTAAATAAAAAATTACAGTTACATTCCTAAAATTATAAGATCATTTGTATTTAATAAAAATTAATTTAATAATAATATTTTTATTTTATTAAAATATTATTTAATTCAAAAATCCCTTAATTTAATAAAATAGAATTCTTAATTAAATAATAACTAAAAACACTATTTGTACTTTAAAAAACTATTTACAATGTATCAATAATGACGAGAAAGTATATACATTATTATATACAAAAAAATAATGTACATGAACATAGTACTACTTATTTGTTACATAACCTCTTAAAACAGCCGCATAAGACCTAAGGGTAAGGTGTGCTATGGTGACAGACTCATGGGGTTGCTCGGATAACATCACTCGTGTGGTAATTTCAATCAACTTCCACTTTTCCATTAGACAGTCACGTTCGAGCTTGAAATGATGAAGCTCATCATGGGCTTGGTCAAGATTGAAGCCCAAAAACGCCACCTCATTTCCAAGCTCTGACAAGTGGGATTAATATGGGGCAATTCTACTGGACGAGGCAATCGCTTCTTTTGTGTGAGTAAATTGGATTTGTTAAAGCCCTATATTTATACTAATCATGTGATCACTTTTCAACAGCTATATTAACAACAGTCAAAATTCTTAACATATAACCAAAGAAGTTGACATTTTATATAAACATAAAGAGACATTTAATTATATCAAGACGGATTTCCAATAATGAAACGTTGGGTCATTACAAAGGTGACACATCTCCCTTTGCCTCTTGTGAATCCCACTATCGGGATCTCGACTACTACAAGAGAAATGACAAGAAGATTTCGTCCAATGAGGTTGAGCATCCCACAACTGCGACCGACCCGTGGATAGATCTAGATGATGCCTACGTCTTCCCAATCCTTCAGTTGGGGGGCCACAACCCCCCGATATGGGGCAATATTTTCTTGTCCATAGGACAATAGGGATCCACATTCCCATATCCAAGTTACACCGAAAGATCACTTCGTATTCATATACTAATCTATCCCTAGTGATCCCTGATCCCCCTACCCCTATAAGGAATTGGGATGACTAACCCATGGAAACAACAGTGCATCATACGTTCATGTTTTTCTGGGCTATAATTAATCCGCTCAAGCCAACCTGTCACTACTTCTTTTACATCATCAGGCGTGGCCCCTTGGGCTGAAGACCAGACGAGATCAGTTTGACAACCTCTATTGTTATGGTTTCGGTAGTAGCAGAATCTCCCGATGTTGTCAACACTGCTAGTCAGGCTGGAACCATCCTCCCATCAGAATATATAAACCCAAAAGAAGCTCCTCATGCTTGGGATCCCTTATCTACAATTTAGTAAGAGGATCTAGAGGACACTCCCCCCACTATTGAAGAGGGTGTCTCCGCCACGGTTGATGTATTGGTACATGTGAACCGCGGTTGTGAGGTGGACCCAAGACCCATGTTGATCAATGATGCCATGCACCCCAAGGAGAAATATCGGCTTGGGGACTTCCTTAAACAGAATTGTGATTTTTTTTCCTAGAGTTACGATGAGATGGCCAGACTAGATCCTCAGGTAGTCGTCCACGGACTCGGTCTTCTAGAAAATCACTGCAGGTTCAAGTAGCCTACTAGAAAGATGAAACTTTTTGACAGTGCCAGGGTCAAGGATGATTTAGATAAGTTCATCAGATCTAACTTCTTCAAGGAGGTCCAGTAACCCATGTAGATTGCCAACATTTTTCCAGTTAGGAATATGAACGGACAATTGAGATTATTCATCGACATTTGGGATCTCAACCGTCACTATCCAAAGAATGATTGTCCCTTTCCTATGATAGAGTTTCTGATCTACGCTACTGTAGGGAAGCAATCCCTTTTCAACATTGAAAGGTAATCCAGATAAAATCAGTACCATATTGTCCCTAAGGATGAGGAGTCTACAGTCTTTAGGGGACCACAAGGTATGTTTTGTTACCAGGTCAGGACCTTTGGCTTAAATAATGTAGGCACCACCTATCAGCGGGCCATGAACCACATATTTAAGCAAATATATGGGACATTGGTGGAATGATATATGGATGATCTAGTGGTCAAATCCCTCCAGCAATGGGACCATCTCAAGGATCTTGAGAATGTGTCTAGAATTCACTTTTCTTTCCACCTGATGATGAACCCGTTGAAGTGTCCTTTCAGAGTCACCTTTGGAA
The DNA here is from genome assembly GCA_963277665.1 of Viscum album. Lineage (NCBI taxonomy): Eukaryota > Viridiplantae > Streptophyta > Magnoliopsida > Santalales > Viscaceae > Viscum > Viscum album. The sequence continues at coordinate 160,482,051 of OY728138.1, forward strand.
AATTTCTTGGAATCGTTTTCAGACATAGGGGAATTGAGATCAAACTAGAAAAGATCAAGGTCATCAGTCATATGGCTCCCCAGAGCAATATTCTGGAACTTTGAGGTTTCCAAGGCCACTTTTCCTACATACGCAGATTCATTGCGAATCTGGATGGAATGTGTAAGCCATTTTCTCAGCTCATGAAGAAAGGCACCACATATGAATGGGAGGAAGGGTTCCAGGCCGTGTTCGTGGAAATCATGTAGTATCAACTCCATCCCCCAGTCTTAATGCCACATGTCTTTGGAAATCCATTGTTCCTTTATGTGACCTCCCTAGAACGATCTCTTACCTCCCTTATCACCTAGAAGAACAATGAGGGGTGAGAAAATATCCTTTACTACCTATGCCACATGATCCTCGATACGGAGATCAGATACTCCCCCATAGAGAAGAGCTGCCTTGCATGGGTATTAGCGGTACATAAATTATGGAATTACTTGCAACACAACAAGGTACAACTAGTGTCTCTGGCAGACCCACTAAAGTACATTCTGAACTGCCCCATATTGATAGGCCATATAGATCGGCGAGCGGTGATTCATCAGCAGTTCGATATTTGGTTTGTCCCACAAAAAGTTATTAAGGGTCAAGGATTGGAAGACTTCCTTGCCTCTTATCCATATCATGTCGACCAGTCCTTGGATCTCGATTTTCATGATGATTCCATCCTCTCAGTAGATCATTCAATGTCATGATGGGAGATTCACTTTGATGGTGCTTCCCAGAGTCCCCCCGGTAGGAGGCTCAATGATCCGGGGATCAACCGGGTAGGCCTGGGTATTGTCTTTATTACCCCGACCCATGATATTCTATCGTACTCATTCTTGTTGTTAGAAGGCTGCACCAAAAATGAGGTAGAGTATCAGGCTCTTATTACAGGCCTTGAGCTAGCCTTCAAGATTTATATGCCCCATTTCCATATGAAATGGGATTCTGAACTATTAATCAAGAAGATCAATGGTGACTACATCATTATAAATCCATATCACGTACCATTGTTGGATCACACCCTCCAGATAATGGCCCAGTTTCCATCTCGGCCGAATGTTACTCATGTCCCTTGTTCTCAGAACGGTCGAGCTAATTCCCTGGACAGCATGGCTTCATCGCTTGTAGATCCCGAGTAGGATGATCTGATTATCCTCATGGCACATCAGAGAGTAATTTCTCCCATCACACCATATGAGGACGATGGAATGTAGGTAAGCTATCTTACAACAGGAGCCTCCACGTTCGGACCCCCAGATCCCCCAGAGAAAGTGGGTGAAGTGACTCCCAACTGGAGAACCTCCATTGTAGAGAATCTCTGAAATGGTTACCTCCCAGATGATCGGGCCGACCGCGAGTGAATTCAATTCCATGCACTGTATTTTACCATCTACAGTGGTCCGAATCATGAGAAGATCCTCTACATGTGCGGGTTAGATGGTGTTCTCCTCCATTACATACAAGGAGTTGAGATTTCATAGGTGATGTTTTATGTTCATGTCGATTCATGCAGCGCCCACCAGATGGGGCCAAAGTTGTCCAACTAGATCCAGAGACCAGGGTACTTTTGGCACTCCAGGGTCCATGATTTCATTGTGTTCACCAAGATATTTCCCGCTTTCCAAATTCATGCTAACTTCATTCATCGGCCACATGAACCTCTTTACTCCACCGTATACTCTTGGCCATTTGCGGTGTGGGTCATCAATGTCATAGGACCATATCCACCAGTGACCGCTCACCAGTGCAGATTCATCCTGACCGCTATGGATTTTCATTCTATGTGGGAAGAAGTTGTTCCAGTCAAGGAGGCCAAGGCCCACTCCATCGATGACTTTGTGCGCTCCAATATCATATACCGATTTGGAGTTCCTAACGCCATCTTTGTCGACTACAACACCATATTCTGAGTAGCAGAGCTGAAGAAATTGTACGCCAAGTACAACATCTGTTCAAACCATACCTCATGCTACCACACATAAAAAAACGGACTGATCGAGGCATTAAATAAGACCCTCTATAACATCTTGCAAGAAATGGTTTGTCAGAACAAGAAGTGTTGGATGGACAAGCTACCCAACACCCTCTGGTCTTTACATATGACGGCATGTAATTTAAACCCGGTGACCCCATATTCGCTGGTGTACAGAACTGAGGCTATCCTGCCCATCGAGATTCGGTTTTCTTCATTAAACATTGTATTTTATAACCAACAGACACTAGATAAGGTAACTAAATTCTGTCTGGCTGAGCTCGAAGCGCTCAAAGAGAACATGCTTTTGGCCCTGCACAATCTGGAAAGGCAGCTGAACAAGATGTCCATAGCTTTCAACAAAAAAGTCCCACTCTTCTTAATGCAAGGCGACTTGGTAGTGTCCCTGAGGACACCAATGATACCTGGAAGGAAACCACCCAAGTTGTAACCCAAATGGTAAAGACCTTTCATTGTACACAAGGTCTACCCCAATGGGGCATACTCTTTGGTGACCATGGATGGTGATCTTATAACTCCTCCCACAAATTCCATGTTCCTCAAAAGATACTTATATTAAGACACAAGGTCTAGCATGATCGTAAACTGTTTGGTCTTTCACGACTTTAAACTGCACATCGTCCAACAAGACGATAAACTGTTGGGTCCTGTATGACCCTAAACTACATAGTTTCCACATGAACTTAAACTATATTTGGTCCATAAAGACCATAAATTTCTATGTCATGAACTACATTAAACTAAAAATCGTCTTGCAAGAAGCTAAACTAGACCTTAAAAAATTCTGTTTGGCTTGATTCCCATCTACATGGGATACGTATGAATTCTCGGACATCACGTCTTGAGTCCAACACCAAAAATCTTTTCTATAACTATTCCCCCTGGGTATAGATCTCCCGGAGGACCATGGTATAGTGGATTCTTCTTTATCTCCCACTCATGTCAGGGGTATGAGGGTCGCACCATGTGCTCCCTTCTCTTTCATATATTCTCCCATATCCTCATTGCATGACATTAAAGTGAATGGCCTTCTAGAACTATGTGTGGCTTGATTCCCAACCTTATAAATACCTAGAACCGCCCATACATTTCATCTGTTGGCCTTGTAAAAACATTATAATCTCCCCTTGGTACCCTCAACATTAGGGCACATAGACCCTTTTTGGTCCCTTGTCCCTTCTAGCCCCATGACCCTAGTTCTCATTCAGAAGTGTGTGGTGTCATCCAGACTCCATGTCCACAATCATGTCGGGCTATTTTGCCACACCCCACACATTCCCATGAACGTAGGCCCCTCCATGTTTCGTGAGCCCCATCATTTGGGTTTCCATTATATTTCATATCCAAATGGGGCCCCAAGTGGCATTGATATTTAGGATAAGGGTTATACTAGCATTTTGGGACAATGCCCCCAAGTATTTGAAAGAAAATTTGGTAAAACCCCTTGTTGCCAATATGGTCAATGGTCGATTCCCAATTGGTTTCCTGGGTCACGTAAGGGGAGGGGAGCAACGATGTGTTGCAAATTTGGTCAACAGTTGTCCTCTATCATCATTGCCACCCTGTGTTCTTCAATAGGCAAGATGATTCACCCTTTCCATTTAGTTGTCCCATGCATATGAAATTAAAATAGGAATCCACAATTCGAACTCTATGACCTAAAACTAAGATCACTATCGTCCTCCCAGTAAGACGTTAAACTGCATGATGGCAGTGATCTTCTATCTGCAGCCCAACCTTAGGTTCATCGACCTTTCTAGGCCCCAGACCTGAGGTATCACTTTGAGTTGTATAGTGTGGTATGGGATTATGTCCTCATTCATGTAGGGTTACTGTTCGTGCAGTACACATTCCTCATTGGGATATCATGTCCTCACACCACATTCTTTCCACAAGACATTAAACTTCATGAAACCTCCCAGAACTATGTGTGGCTTGATTCCCATCCATATGAGATACGTAGGACTGCCCAGAATTTTCTTTTTTTGGCCCATCCCCATATCTTAGAAATCCCCTTTTCACCTTGGCCCCATGGCCTGCCCCTTCCCAGGGAGAGGATTATATGGTGTGTTATGGGATTATATCCTCATTCACATCGGGTTGGTAACAACCATGCCATATAGACCCTTTCTTCTAAGAGTTCTCTACCCTCTTGTTCTATACTCATATATTCAAATTGTATTCTCTCAAATTTATTCCCTCGACCATCTATGGTGATTCAACAATATGCCCAAGAGTACTCTGGTTCTGCGATTGGAGTGTCAGACTTTACACGAACATGCTCCCACCTGCCTTCCAGGATTTGTGTTCCCCTTTACTAGGGCTTCCATCATATTTTACAACTAAAAGGTCCCCCAAATGGAATGGATGGTTGGACCATGGGCCCTCCTACTATTATGGGACAACGTTCTTGAGGTTTTTGACCAAAAAACTGATACAAGTCCCGAGTTGATAATACTGTCAGTAGTCGATGTTCAATTTTTATTCCCATTTCAGGTCACACGTTATGGATATTATGTTTCAAACACGGTAAACAATTATCCCTCATCATCACAGAAACACCATTAAGCCCAAAATATCAATCACATGATTCACGCCACTATCCACCCCTTCATGCCTGAGTGGGATCTCGACACCCCTGGTGCCATCCGTCGGTGCACATTCACACGTTAAAAGTACAGAGCTATGGTACGGAATTCATCGGGGCATCGCACCGATTTCCACTTTAAGAGGATTCCATGTGTTGCAAGGATCTCATCCACCATTATTTCCTACACCGAGTTCTACTCACATATGCTTAACGATTGGACTGAGGTTTGCACCTATTTGGAAGGATTCTACTTAATCGTGGTCTAAGATCTATGACCATAAACTACGATCTTTTCTATAACTACATACAACTTTATTCCCATAATTATGGGATACGTAAGAATGCATAGGCCTCTCATATTTAGGTCTAGCATGAGTTCCAATAATTTATCTCTTATGTTCTACCCCTGGGGAATTAACAATTATGGGACTGCATGGCATGGTATGGGCCTCTGTCCTCATTCATGTCGGGTTTGCGTTAGCCGCACCTCGTACGCCCCTATCTAGGAGTTATACCCCTACATACTATCCAATATGACATTAAACTGTATGTTGTATTGCATGCCATTAATATGAACCGTCAATAACTACGTGTGTAATCATTCCCATCCTTATGGGATACCTAAGAACTCCCAGACATCTCATCTTTGGGTCAAGCTCAACTAAGAGCTAGCTTATCCAGTCCCATGTGCATTAATTATTTCCTGGCCCCTCGGCCTGAGGTTTCTTTTATAGAATCACACACGGTATGAGGTGGAACTCATCCTAATTCATGTCGGGTATGCTTTATCACACCATGCACATTCCCTTTCAAACTTCATCCTTCTTATATATGTCTAATACATATGACTTTAGACTATGATACATAGTCCCACATAACTCTAAACTATTACATCTATCCTGGATGACGTAAAAAATGGATCGTTGATCCCATCGGTTGACCCTAAAATGTGAAATTATCGTCCAGTATGCACGATGAAAAACAGTATTGCATCCTTGTGTCCTCACTCGAGGGGACATCATGTTTGGTATTAGTCACACACCATACCATTTATCAATTCCTTCATACGGCTTGATTCGTGTGTAGATTCTTTGAATTTATATCCTAGGTCCTTCGCTTCCCAAAAAAAACTACATTCATCTTAAAGGACAAATGAGATATATCAAATACCACTCCTTTCGGTGTGAGGGCCAGACCCATGAAACTTTATTATCCCTGGAACTGGTATCTTACCATGCCACCATCTAGAACTATGTATGGATTGATCCCCATCTACATGGGGTACATAATAAAGGTCATGAACCTGATATCGGGCCTAGCCATACCTTGTTTTTCAGTCCCTCAACCATAAACCTCCCCTAGGAAGCGTACGGTGATCAGGACTCCAGGTCCTCATTCACGTCTGGTTGTATAGTTGTATCCTCGTGTGTCTCCCACATTTCTTACCATTCATGGTCCGAACACTATAAACATAAACTAAGACCATTACACATCCTTTATGGAAGACATTAAACTACCGGACATCTTCTAGAACTATGTTTGGCTTGATTCCCATCCTCATGGGATACGCAGGAATGCTCAGACATTTTTGTCTCCAGGTCTACCCTCCAGAAACTAAAATCCCGCCTCTTTTTATGCCCCCTCATCTATAATTCATTTGGGAACCTGTGGTGTGGTGAGTAACTCTTTAGTTCTCATTCAATTTCTGGATTTTCAATAGCTGCACCATGTGCTTCCCAAGTCTTTTCCCAACGTGGTCCAAGTTCTATGACACAAAACTGCGATGTCTCCATGGGAACTGCGCGTCACATTTGGCTATTTCGCCACCCTCCGCACGGCCTATTAAGTAAAGAACTTTTTAATGGTCAACCCTAGAACCTTGAGTTGAAATATTGAGTCTCCATGACACTTGTCCTTGGTAAGGTACTCTAATCCCTCTATCTAATACCTCTCATTGTTGTACTCATATGTGTTTTGACAAAGAGCCCAAGGTGTGGAATTTTCATGGGGACATTGCCCTTGTTCCCTATCCAAGCTTCGTGAGACCATTATTTGGATCCTAATCATATTCCACATTCACAGAGGCCCCCCTTCACTGCATGGTCCCTTGCCACCTTGGCTCACCTACTATCTCAGGCCAACATCCCTAAGGACCTTAGACAACATTTGAGGCAGGTCCTGGGTTTCAAAAATGGTCAACCTTCGACCCTCATCTATTTGTCCCCTAATAGAGAAAATATTTTCAATTAATTTATGTCGAATATTATTGTTTTAAATTCCACCAATTTGTTGCTTTAATATTAATTGTTACATTTTTATGATATTGGTAATATTTTGAACTCAATTGAAAAAATGCCCCATTTTAGATTTTTAACTGTTTTAAATTATTTCGCTAGATTGGACATATCATTTTATAAACTAATACAAATTTAAAAAATCATTATTTTACCAAATCTATACATACAGGGATTCATAGCATCATTTTGGACCAAAAGCTAAATCGGTCATATGGAAGCTCAAACGAAGATGACAAGTGGGAGCATGAAAACTGATTATAGATCTTCCATGTTTTGGTGTCGAGTCCTGAACTTATTCTTGGTGGGATCCATTGTTTTGAAATTCGGTGGGTGGATGAAAATGGTGTTTTAGAAAATATTTAATGAAGATATTTATGTGGTAATTGTCCTTTTTATTGGACAATAAATCATCTTAATCCGAAGGTTTGTGATTTGGTGTGTCTGATTGGACAGAATAAATTGTGAGAGTAAAACATGCATAACTCTCAGAATACGTGTCCATGTCCTATGATCTTTTGAGGGGAAACTCCCAAGAGAATTATTTACCTCCTTAAATAATGGTTCAACATGTGAAAAACTCATTTAATTGGGATACAACGCATCAACGTTTGGGGGACAGATTCTGGCTATAAAAGGAGGAGAGATCCTCCTTCTCAAAGCATCTCTTATTCCATTTCATTTATTTTAGGGCACCAAGGAGGAGAAATTTTAGGATTTCTCTTTTATTTCCATTATTTTTCATAGTTTATTAATACCTTATTATTTCCCATTAATCTCAATTACCCTTACCATGGTGGGGTAAACATTTGGAGTGATTGGGAAAGGGTTGGTTTTCTACATTGTAATGTTGGGGTTCATGGACATAATTGAATGAAATTTATTTGTTCTTCAAAGTTGTTTTCAATTTCATATAGAGGATTTTATTATCAAGTGTGATCGTTCTTGAATTTTAATTCCGTTATTGATTTTTTCTTTGGTAAAATAATCATTAGCACCATCCACTAATTTCTGGTTTACATATGATAGAATACACCAGAGATTAGTGGTGAAGTACTTGACGATCGCTAGTACGTGTAAAAGTGGTAGTGAATGTTGTTGATTGTTTGGGATAAAAAAGATTCTATCAGGTATTTACCATTTAAATTATGGATATTCAATACATATATTTTTCACATGGATGGAGAGTTGACCAGACTGAGATCTTGGTAAGGTTTTCTCTCACCATCATAATTTCACTAAGGATGTGAGAGGAAATGATTGGGGAAAATCACATTATTTAAACAATATAAATATTTATGAATTAAATTGAACAGTGATAGAATTAAAATTGGGAAACCGACCCCAACTTAATCTCCCTTTTTAATTTCATTGTTATTCAATCATTTGAATTTAAAATTTCCTTAAAAAACACAACATTTTTGTGCTCATTTTAAAGTAAAATTTTTTTTTGTTTGCACTCTTCTTCAGGATACATAATAGGGTTAATCACTAGACTACATTAAGAAATATAAAAATAATCATTTTTTCAATTCCCTACGACAGACGTGCGTCAAACATCGCTTCGTTGATGGGGAGGCAGTGCAATAAAAAAAATTCAAAATTTAATGACCCACAACTCAATAGAACCATTAATTGAATTCGATCCAGAAATTTAAAGAACATTAACCCAACTAAGGAAAGGAAACCCACCAGAAATATTTGAATAAATGGATCTCTCAGATTCAAGTGAAACTTTTAGTGTTCACAATGAACCCAAAATCAGTGTTGGAAATTGCAACCCACCCCTACGTGATCTATGTGAACCACAATTTTCCATTCGAAATAACCAACTCATTACACCCACTAAGAAAAATGATTTTGAATTATGTGTCAATATGATTTTTGTGCTTCCAATCTTTCATGGTCTTGTAATAGAAGATCCAAATCGGCACATGCTAGAATTCAGATACACTTGCTCAAGCTTTAGGCCAAGAGGAGCACCCGAAGACCAATTTCAGTGGAGGGAATTCCCCTTCTCACTCAAAGGGGAAGCTAAAGAATGGTTTTACAATCTACATCTAGGGGAGATCAGTGATTGAGAATTCATAAAAAGAATTTTCATGTAATGTTTCCTTCCAAAATCAAGGTCCAATACCATCAAGAAAGAGATATACATTTTACAAAAATCAACTGGTGGAACTCTCTACGAGTAATGGGAGCACTTCATGAAGTTATGTTCCAGCTACCCACATCATGAAATGGATAAACACTAATTCCTTGTGTTCTTCTTCCAAGGACTTATAGATAATGATCAAATTATTCAAGATGCCTCATCTGGGGGATCCATGATTGGCATGTCTCTTGCTGATATCAGAGTACTAGTTGAGTTGATTTCATAAAATTCAAAACAATTTGGAATAAAAGGAATGTGAACCAGGGGGATACACGAGGTAAAAACATCTGATTTATCTACATTGATTGGAACCATAGTTGATGACCTTGCAAGGTTAGTCCGTCAAATGGATGTAACTTAATTGAATATACAACAAGCTTAAACTGATGTATGTGGTTTATGTTATTCTTCCACTCATTATACTGACCAGTTCCCTAAGATACAGGTGACAGGATACTGCGCTATGACCTTTAAAGCAATAAAATTCCAACAAAATAAACTAAATCAACCCCAATCCCAATAAAGGTAAGATAACCAACAAAACCAGATGAGATCATTAAATTCTAACCGTCAACCTAGTCAACCTCCATAGCACCTATAGAAATACCAGAACCCCCTCCATTCCAATAATCCTATAAACAGACCTTCCAACAACAACAATCCTTTCAACCACCACCATTCCAAAGAAAGACATATGATCAACCATCCACCAGCACACAACCTACTGTGGACAACTTTGATCCATGTATGAGGGCCTAGCAGATAAGGTTGACATGCTGGAAGATAGGGTGGGATGTCTGGTGGAAATCATGTCCAAGAATCTAGGGAAGCTTCCAGCCAAAATAGTGCCAAATCCTAATGATATTGTTAGTTCAATCATAAAAAGAAGTGGAAATGAACTCCCACCTCCATCCAACTTTGAACCAGAAACAATACCACCTATTCTAATGGAGAATGATGTTAAAAATTCAAAAAATCCTATGAAAATCAACCAAGAAGATGAAAACGAAGAGGAGGAGGGGATGGATAATCCACAAAAGAAGAAATAAGAAACTGTAACGAAAAGGAATTAAAGAGAGAAGAAAGACATAACCCCACCATTTTAAATAAGTATGATAAAATCAATGTAATTTCATGAAGAAAATCATCAAAAAGAAATTATAGACACTTTTCAGAGAGTGGAAATCAATATATCCATACTTGAAGCTATTTAAAAATTCAATGGAATGAAATTTATTTTGAAATATCTTTACACTGAAAAGAGAAGGATTCGTGGGAATGAAAGAATCAACTTGGGGAAAAGTGTCTCAACCCTTATCACGTCGTAGATTCCAACCAAACATCAAGATCCAGGGACGTTTTCCATTCCATTCACCATTGGTTAATTAAATTTAAGTAATTATTTGTGTCATATAGGTGGTTCAATTAATGTATTGCTTCACTCGGTACACACTTATTTTCATATTGAATACATAAAACCCACAAGAGTGGTGGTCCAGCATGCAAACAGATCCACAGTTTTCTTGGCTAGAGTTCTAGAGGATGTCCTGGTGAAAGTCAATGATCTCTTATTCCCAGATGACGTCAATGTGCTAAATATGGAGGAAGATATGACTCTGTCACAATCAACAATCATTTTGGGGAGATATTTTTTGGAGACAGCTAAAACCATCATTATTGTGCCAGAAGGTACACTCACCATGGAATTGGAAGATAGCACTATCCAATTCAACATTTTTGAATCCATGAGGTACCCATTAGATGTCCACTCCCTCTTTTCACTCTTCCATGATGGTATTATTGATCAAATTGTAGAATCAGGTATGTGTAATGAATTCTTAGAATTATGAGATAATTTTTCCATTAATGAACTTATGAATGCGCAAAACACTGAATATTATAATTTTATGTGCGAAGAAGAGGTAAAATCTGATTTCATTGATGATTTGTTGATTTATGAGAAATACGATATTGTTTCTTATGTGCACAATGTTCGACATTTGGATGTGGGTAATGTCAGTTTAATTTCATCCCTTGTTAATCTGCCTGAACATGAATTAAAACCAATCCCCAACGATTTAAAATATGTGTATCCTATGGAAGGAGATAAATAACCTCTGATAATTGAATATAATATTTCTAAAACCCTAGAAAAATCATTTATTGTGATTTTGAGAGAGAATGTCTATGAAATAGGGTGGAGCTTAGGTGATATCCCTGGAATAAACCCAAAAATATTCTCACATAGAATTTTTCTTTAGGGAGATTCCAAACCCATTAGAAATCCCCAAAGGAGGATGAATCCCACCTTAATGGAGGTTGTGAAGAAGTTAATAGAGAAGCTCTTGGAATCTGGATCATATATCCAATTTTTGATTCATAGTGGGTTATCCCTATTCAAGTTGTTCCTAAAAAACTGTCGTGACCACTATGAGGAATGAAAAGAATGAGTTAATCCCTATGAGAATTCAAAATAGCTAGACAGTATGCATTGATTTTAGAAAATGGATACAGGTCACTCGAAAGGATAATTTCCCCACCCCCTTCATTGATCAGATGTTAGAGAGATTAGTAGTGAGAACTCATTATTGCTTTTTGGATGGATTTTTTGGTTAGTTCTAGGTACCCATTACTCTTGAGGATCAAGAGAAGACGACATTTACATGTCCGTTTGGTACCTTTTTATATAAAGAATTCCATTTGTATTATGTAATACTCTATGTACATTTTATAAGTACATGGTGAGTATATTTTCTTAGCCAATTGAAAATTTCTTGGATGTTTTATTAGATGATTTCATAGTTTTTTGAGATTCTTTTGATCATTGTTTAAAAAATATGGAATCCTTTTTGTAATTCTACATTGAAAAAATCTTGTTTTAAATTTTGAAAAGTATTTTTTCATGTTTAAAAGTGGAACTGTACTTCGTCATGTCATTTACCAAAATGGAATTGATGTGGATAAATCAAAAATTGATGTGATAAATTCATTGCCTTACCCTACTTCTGTGAAACATGTTATATCATTTTTAGGACTTGCATGATTCTACACAAGGTTTATCAAATATTTCAGGAAGATTTATCTCCCTCTGTATAGACTAAATTTTAAAGATGCTAATTTTGAATTCAATGGTGCGTGTAGGGAATCCATTGATGAGTTGAAGAATATATTGATTTCACCACCCATGATGTAGCCGCCAAATTGGGAAGAAACATTTAAGCTACTTAGTGATGCCTCAAACCAAGCTATTGGAGAAGTCGTTTATCAGCAAATTGAGGGCAGACCACAAGTCATTTCATATTCCTTGAGAACCTTAGATGTGTCCCAATTTAATTACAAAACCATGGAAAAGAGTTCTTAGCGGTTGTTTTTTCATTAGAAATATTTAAATCATATATTCTTGGAACTATAATCACTGTGTTTTATGATCATGCAACACTAAGGCACTTGATGAAGAATGATGATGCTAAAAAAATGTTAGTGAGATGGATGATACTAATTTAGGAGTTCAATATTTAAATCAAGGATAAGAAGAGATCTGAGAACCAAGTGGCTATAATTATCGCGATGGGTTGAATATTGTGGTATTGTGAGGGTATACACATACACCTTTAAAAGTGTTATTAGAAAATACAAAAAATATGGATTGTGGTGAGTGGCTGATCACTTAAGTAGACTTCCAAAAACAACTGAAATTGAAATTCTAGAAAGAGACCCACTGAATAATCAAATTCTAGTAGAGAAGTTTTACTTGATTGAAGGGGAAGTGACATGGTATGCTGACATCTTCAACATTCTGGTAACATCTCTGGTCCACTATTATTTCAATTCTCACTAATTTAAAAATCTGAATCAATTTATAACATTTGGGATGATACATTCCATTGGATTATTTTCAATGATCATGTAATAAGAAGATGTTTACCTGAAAGTGACGTTAAATCTATCATTGATTTTTGTCACACTTTAGCTTGTGGAGGCCACTTTAGACTTCAAAGGAAAGCAAGGAAGGTTCTAGAATCTGGAATTTATGGGCCCACCATTTTTAAAGATGCTCATGATTTTTTCAAAATATGTGAAAAATGTTAGTTTTCATGAAATATTTCAAAGAGACAATAAATGCCCCAAAAGCCGTTGAATTTTTGTAATATTTTTTATGTTTTGGGGACATAGATTTTGGGACATCTCCTAATTTCATTTGGAAATTCTTATATATTTCTTGCAGTTAATTATGATTCCAAATCGGTGGAAGAAAAAGCCACACAGACTGATGATGGTAAAGTTGTTTGTGATTTTGTTAGGTCTAACATATTGGGTAGGTTTGGATTGCCTAGAGAAATCATCAGTAATCCGGGGACACACATTTCAAATTGGATAATGGCAGCTTTTCTGAAGAAGTATGGGGTGCATAATAAAACATCAACTCCCTATCATCCATAGACTAATGGGAAAGTTGAAGTTTTAAATAGAGAAATCAAAGATCACTATATGTTGAGTATTAAGTTAATATTATGTGTGACTCTTTATCATCCACTACAATTGATAAACAAATTATATTATAGAATCCACATTGTGGGGTATGGGAACCAAAATTGAATGGTGTATGTCTTTATTCCGAACCGTGTAAATCATTTTGTTTTAATTATTTATTTTACAACATAATTCTTAGTGGGTGAGAGTGAAACATGAAGGTTGGATTTATACATCAATTGAATACAATGTTTTAGTTAAAAATGAATAATTTCTCAAATTAAAATAAATCACTAATTAACTCCCCCACACAACACTCTAATTGATCTTTCACTAAACTAGGAGCATAAATTTTTATTAGAGAAGGTATCCATTTAATGATACGGTAGACTACTAAGGATGGGGAACATGAATTAAAAAAACAGTAGGTGTGTCCAAACAATTTTGTGTTAGGACAATAATTAATGGATAAATAGGACAATATCATATAACATATAACTTGGGAAATAATTGTGAGATTCAACAACTATTGTATTTTTCACATTCAATGAAAATATTTTTGGGACTTTATTAGATAATATAAAACTATAAATACTTGTAAAATCATAGACTTTCATCATAATGTATCTCTATGAGAATGGATTATATAATTTATAGGATCTTCCATCTACTAAGGATATTTGGTAAAAAATAAGAAGTTATGCTGGAAATGTAAAAGTTAACAAATCGAAACTACAATGGTAAAGAATAAAATTTGAAAATAAAAAAAATATTCAATTAAGAATTTATTTATGAATAGTTTATAATATTAAATAACTTGATTAAAGTATCTATGGTTTTGCTGAGAACTAGGGTAACAAAACAATTGTGAAGAATAAGATGATAAACATTCTAGATATATTTGATCTAGAGGATTCCTTACTAGAAAACTGTGAATATCTATCACATGATGAATATTAAAATTTTCTTGTTGAATATAAAATGATAAATATTACAAATATTAAGTAAAAAAATTTATAATATCTTATTTTAATCCATGGTCTAGGGTAATGATAAAGATATATAAGAACCAGAATCAATTGATTTTGAAATCGAAGAAGTTAAGAAGGAATTTATAAATACAAGATGTATAATAATTTGTTTAAAAAAATTAATGAAGTGTCTAAATTGTTACATTTATAATGGAGTTAAAAAATTTTCCTATGACTATCTAACAATGAAAGATAATTTCACTGAGACTGGTGAGGAAGAATTCTACATTAAGAAAAAATCTAAAAAAACATAAAAAATGTTACAATGAGATGAAATAGATTATGTTTTGATTGAAAAATTAATTAAATATTATTAGATACTAATTTAGTGAATATACATCATTGTGTAGTGTGAAAAAATTTAATGATTCCTCTATAAATTAATTCTATTCAATTAGAAAATAAAAAATAAGAACATTTGAAGTTGTTGACGGGGAAGAGAGAAATAAACTATAATAGTTCTTAAATAAGTTATACAAGATTCCCTATTAATAACATAAAAAATAAAGAAAGGTAAAAAAATAGATAATAGATAATGAGTATAGTGTCAACAATTAAGATACATGTATGATTGAGAAAGGAGAATATATTTAGAATGTAGTTGTTATAGAAAAGAAATAAAAAATTTAATAAAGATTATCTATAAGAAATGGAATTCACAAAAATTAGTTGTATTCATAGATAAAAAGAACAAACATATGATAAATATATATTAACATAAAAATTATGGTTATTGATCTTTAAAAAATACCTATTCAGAGAGAAAGATATAATTATTTATGAAAAATTATATGATTTGTAAAATGTGAGTTGAAGAATATGAAAGAAGACTTCAACTTTTCTGTTGAGATTAATGGTGAATATTATAAAGCTTCTTAGAGGAGGGGTCCACATCAATTGACTGATTCTATAACTAATGAATATAAATCTAACATTATTAATTCTAATTGTGTAGGAATATATGATAATACTAGATCATAGCATACCAAAATAAAATGTTATAAAACTACTTCCATAATGTAATATTTAAACAATTTATCATAACAATTTCCTCACATGTTTAAACACCAATATTTTATAACAACATAGTAACTAAAAATTTCATTGTAAAATAAAATCATAAAGAAGATAAATGTATAAATTCTACTCTATGTATTGTGGAGGTTTTATTCATAAATATTATTTATGTTGGAATAACATGTCACTTCAAGGAATTAGGAATAATTCAAGTGGTGAAAATTCTATATATATTGGATTATATAATCAAAAATAATCTTCATTGACCAATACATCAATTAAACTGTCTACAAAGAACAATTTTGAGTTCAAGAATGATGTTTTTGGCAGATATTGTTAAGGTGGCTACAAATATGAGATGTAAAATTTTAGGTTTCTGGGTAAGACTCCTCAAAATGTAAATCTAATGTTACTTTAGAATGTAAAGAATTCTATAATAAGTAATGAATGATATAAGGCTAATAAATAGACTATTATCAAAAGAATTTTGTGGAAAAAAGAAATAATTTGTTCATAACATAAGATTGTCAAGTTGGTAAAAAGTATATTACAAATGATGAATAAAACATTTATGGTGTGGATGTTGTAAGAGCAATGTGAATTAAACAAAGCATTATATTGAAATAAAACTAGCCAATTAATTGAGTTCGAAGAATATGTTCAATGATAAATTAAATGCCTTTGGTACATAAGTGGATAAGGATTCTATATCATATGATTCAACTAATGAGGAAAAAACAATCAGAGTTTCTATGATAAGTAATAAATAAGTATTATCAATATATGATCCCAAGAAGAGGATGATTAAGGAACATATGTATAGAAAATCTCAGCCTTTATTTTTCATCTAATCCATTTTAGAGACCTCATAATTCCCTTATTCTTTTTGTGTGAATTATGATTTATGTTATTGACGTAGAATATCATTTCATCCTAGAAAACACATATTTCCAAGATTATTAATGGAGAATATCTGTTTAGGGGAAAAAGATAAATACGAGTAATGATCATCACAATTGAAAATGTTTGTTGATTTTATCAAACTTAATTTCATGCGGTAGTGATGGATCATGAAAAATGATATAATATAAGAGTAATATTTTATGCAACTGAAATGTATTTATGTGTTTCTTATGATGTATAAGATATATCAAGAAAAAATATTCATATATACCCCATAAAATATTTAATTTTAATTATATTTACGATGGTATCACAGAAAAATATTCCTTATGGATAGCTTTGATGATTCGATATTATCACATTTTTTTTTCTAAAATGGCTTAAAAATTTTATAATTAGAGTTTACTTTAGATGTTTATGTTTCCTTAAAAAAAATTGTTCCATTTTTTACTATATGTGAAGTATGAAATGATTGAAAAATCAATTTTATGATGAGATGAAAATCACTATGGTCAAAATTGTATTTATTTTCAATAAGGGTGATCATAAAAGGCATATAATTTTCATGTTGACATGATGAGTTATTTTGTTTCATTAATGTGAAATTAAAATGGGGATACTGTTGAGACTAGTGAAGATAAATTTTATTTTATTCAATAATGGAACAATATATGTTAGTTTTCTTAATAGTAGATAATTTTTAAGAGCAAGACAATTACTATTATCTATATAAATTGTAAGGATTATTGGATTGGTTATTATTCCCAATTACATGTTCCAATTTTAGCAATATAGAGTTAAAAACTTAGAAAACAATTTTAAAAGTGTTGTGTTATGAAGTATATGAATATATTTAGTTGCATGAAAATATTTTGTAGAAGGAAATGAAAATTTTTATTTTTTATAAGGTATTGTTGAGGTGACTATGCAATGAAATTTTTTAAAGTGTTACCAATAAAATTTTCCAACAAAAAATCCCTAGGTTCCAGCTCAATCTCAAATATATGAAAAGTGGCCTCAACCATGTAAGAGATACATATCATATAGATTGGTAGTAGAAAGGAATGGCTTGATCTGATGCCTATATGGAATAGCATTGTGGTTGTTAATTGAACCAACATACTTCAAATGATTTCACATAGGAGGGAAGTAGGTGTGTTGATCCCTTGTTTAAATGGGTGGTGTATCTATGTGAACAATCTAGTTCCCATAAGATTTTATGAATACACAATGATTAATATAAATGATTTATTTATTGGATGCAAAAACATCGTGGGACTCGGATGGGGAATTAATATTCAGGAATCTATGATGATATGTAAATAACATTAGTCATTCAATCCATTTTGTCATAGTAATAAAATCAAACTGGTCGCATAAAATTCGTCTATGGGTTTATCCTACTCATCCTGAATCTTCATTTTGTTGAATATTTAAAATAAACAATATCACATTGATCAATCCATATTACATAGAATATTTTGAAATTTTTTGTTATACCAAAGTACTTTAATAATGGATACACCATGCATATATGTTATCCTTCACATACATATAACACTTTGAGGTGAATAACACAAGAAAATGAAATTATGACCTCTTGATCATTCCATACCAGAATGGGAGTAAGAAAATCATGTGATCATTTATCATTGCATTTGAGGATTCCATAGAGATTAAAAAGACTCTATTATTCCCAATTTTATATTACTAGAGAAACTATAAAATATTCAATGAATTAAAACAAGGAGAAAGATAATATTTTGTGGAAAATATTAGACATCTGTAATAAGAAATCAAAATAAAAATGGAATTGAAAGAGATATCCCTTATAAATACTAAGGTTTTATATATGAGGATAATATACTTCCACTTGAGAGAGATCTCACATTTTCTCCCACAAAATAGATCAATCACAAACATAAATTTTCATGAGGACAATATCTAAATGTTTCTTTCACACAAAGGATAATGATTCCCTAATCCTCTTAGTTCATGATGAATTAATGGATCTATATTCCTTTTACAACATAACATGAATCTCATATTGGGTTATGTGAGACTCACTTCATCTGTGATGGAGACAGATATCCCATGCTCAAGTTTTCAATACATTATAAATTTTATTCAGAGATCTGCATTCCAAAATTATAAACTGATAACAACACCCATTCAAGTTTTCATGAAGAAGAGGCGACAATGTCTGATATATTTATGCCAAATCTACATTAAATTTTATACTTGCAAATGCATCACAATAAGAATGCATGAATCAAGTTTAAGATAAGTAAATTATTTTGCAAAGGTAGTGTGAACCCCTGTTGGAAAAGAATTATAAAGGTGGTATGAATTGTGAGGGAAGTATATGTGTGATTTCATGCATGTATAATGATATTTTTATGTAAACACCACATTAAAATTTATATAATCATGCCTTACATTACACATGCATGAATTTTGAGAAATGAAAATGAAATACACATTGTATGAATAGTATCCAATGACTAGTTAATGTATCTTAAGACTATTTTATAATGATTTTATTCTTATTTATTCGTTTATTAAGTGAGGTTGGGTCTTTATAAATCTATAATAATAATTCTTCCTTGTGTTTTTGAGAAGACTGGGTAAAGTTATCTTACATTGGAGATCAATATTAATTGAGAAATTTAGTAAAGATAAAACGTTTCATGATGGGCACACGAGCAAGTCAGATATAGCATGCTAATGGAGTAAGATCATGATATAATCATATATTAGGTCAAGCCTGGATGAAATGAATGATATTGTGTGATATAGTATAAAGACTCTCTAGTGTGTTCTTAGGGGTATAAGGCCATTTTGGACTCTAGTAACATTGTTTTAAGTATAATATATATATCCTCTTATGTGACTCTATAGTGGGAAGGACAGTATTGACATTGGTCAAATTATGAGAAGAATATGAAAGATCCTACAATGTTAACCCCAAACTTATGACACAATGTGACTATTTATCAGCCACTATAATTGATAAAAATATTACAGTAGGGAATCCATGTTGGGGGTAACTAACCATCATTTAATGTAATATATCATCATACCAAAACCTATAAATCATTATCTTTTATGGCATTGATTTATTTCCTCATTTGAGGTGAGGATGAGAGACACATGAAGTGTGGATAGTGGCTTTAACTGTTCATAGAGAATGAATTGAAAATGAAAAATATATACAAATAATATGGATCGTTGATTCACCCCCTTAGCCTCTTAGTGATCTCACATAAATTTGGGCTATTCAAATTTTTCATGGGATTGTTTCAAGGTAAACAGTAGTAATTAATCCTTTTAACCATACTCCAAAAATATCAATTTATAGGATTTTTTTTATTATAACTCATTATTAATCCCTTTTAACTATGTTAACCATATCATTACTATCATTTATATACATGCCTTCTAAAATAATGTTTATAATGATTACATTACCAAATATTAGGAATCCAATTCTGATGTGACATAATTTAAATTCAGTTTTTTAATCATTCACATATTTGAATCATCCAAAAAACATGTTATAATAGAATACATCATTTGGTTTTAAATGTAAACTACAATATATTTAGTCAATGATTAATTTTTTTGCAGCATATCATTTTATTATATCCTTTTGGATAATTAGGGCTAATAAACATAAATAATTATATCTCATAGTCTGGTATATATTTATTCATATTCTAATGTAATTTATTATTGTTTTAAAGAACATATAAATCTAATCTTGTATTTTATTATAGTAAAAATATGTATTTAAAATCTAATCTCAATAAAGCGACTCATCAAAATAAAATCGTGAGATTATGCATGACCTCTTTGATATTTCTCAGATGCGGTGTAAAAATATGTATTTTCAATAAATATTTACAATCTATCATTTTCTGTAACCTCCATGGTACTAGTATATGCATGACCCCTTTCATATTTTTCAGCTGTGGTGTAACATTTCATACCCATATCACGTTTTTTAACCCAAGGATGTGGAGTTATAAGTGAATGCATCCTTCATGGAGAACCTGATTTGGATTGTGGATCATAGGGTGAAGGTTCACTGTGGATAGTCTGTTCCACTGGTCGGGGTACTATGGTATCACTGGTCTATCCATGATGATACATGGGAGAGGGATATCGATGTGTGGTCATAGTGGATAGAGTTGTTCATAGATTCCACTTCACCACCCTTGGATGGGAAATTCTGGGATGAATTTCATTAAGGGGATGTTTGTAAGAACCTAGATCTTTTTTTAGGAATGGGACATGTTTTAGGGTGTCTTGGAGGAAAAAGGTATAAATGGTAATTTTTTTGAGTATGTTCCCGGTACTTCCATGTACATGGAGTGTACCTAGCATCTGTGCACAACTGCGTAATGACTGTGTAACGGCTGAGTATATAGTCATGTGATGAACTAGCAAACCCACTTAATTCAAGGGTTATTTGAGGACAACAACATGTGTGTACTTTAAATGATCATGTTGTGTAGTTTTTCTTTTTATTTGATATATAGTAGAAGGGTCACATCTTATGTTTGTAAACATCTTTTTCTCCCCGTGGTTCATACAGGAGAGAGAATGAATGAATGAATAACTTCAAACCCCTCTTGATTCTTCTCTGAGATCCGATTGTGGTGTCATCGAGTGTGTTGGAATCCCACCAGTGTGTTCTCAAAACCCCTTGATCCATTCTTCCTGATTCCACCGCTCTTGTGAGTTCTTCAAGGTTGTTTTTTTTTCACTGTTTTGTAGATCTATGCAGATTTAGGGCAATTAAATTGTCTACGTTCAAGTATATTGACAGTAAGACATTGAGGTATGTGGTTTGTGCCTTTAGTTGTTCTTATTTAGAATATTTATGCAAATGGTTCCACACACCCTTGATTGGGGTATTTCTTGATTTGGAATTCAATCCTATTTATCATGTTCTATGGTTTGATTGATTGATAAAGGGTAGTTTCTTTTGTGTAAGGCTAGATTACATATTTATTGGTCACCCAATGGCTGTGTTTCCCCTTGTTTTTTTGTTTATGGACATTTGTTCTATAATTCATGTTTGACATGACTTGTTTTCCCTGAGATCATTTGTTAGGATGGAGTTACTGATTATATGAGATTACTATGATATGCATTGTGAATGTTTGATGAATGGGAATTTGATTGTGAGAGATTCAAAAGGGAGGGTCATTTATGAATTTTTTTTACTGTTATGTTGAACCAGGGGTATTGACCATTTGAGTTACCTAGAGGTCATTGACCAAGGGAGTTTAGACTGTGAGAGCTTACCCAGGTGGTTGTTTAGAACTGTTCGATTTATATTTGACCCCGGGGACTAGACCGTGAGATCTTTTCATTGTGGGTGTTTTTAATTGTTTTTAGTATATTATAAAAAAGGTTTTATACCAAGATATCATTCCTAGAAGTCTGTTATTTAATTTATTGTTGCTAAGCTAGTCCAGGGGGATTAGACTGTGAGAACATTGTCAAAGGGTCATTTTGAATAATTGATTTTTTTTTGCGATTCTATGAAGACAATACAAATGCTTGGACATAGTATTACCTGATTATTTAGATGGTCTTCTACGATATTGTTTTTACTTACCTATGGTATATAGAGCTTAGGGTAGATCCCAATGTTTACATGATTCAACATATTGGATAAAAGTGTAAATTAATGTATGTGTAAACTATAGGATTGTCTACTTTTGAGTACTTCCTAGTTTATTGATTTGTTTCTACACTTTATCTTCTATATATATTCACTGACAGTTAGGAACAGTTCTTTTCGTGGATGCTTATTGGGATTCATCTCACACCAGGTTTGGGTAATGTGTTTCTCCCCAGAAGATTATATGATTGCTGGTGTAAATAATGAAAAGCTCCCTTCTCCATTAGGTACTTGATTTTTTTTGGAGCTACAGTGCATGGGACCAAGTTAAGGCTTGCGATATTTTTAGAGTTTACTATTTCTTTTGTACATTGGATTTTGATTGCTTTCTAGCACAATGAATTGTTTTGATGTTTTCTTAGATACATATGACATGCATCATATATATACATTGTGGCTTATTTTGGATTTACATTCAGGCTTCCACTATTTATTTCAGTTTTATGGTATTAATCATTCCTCCATTATTACTATTTGAATTTTTCTCTATATACTCTACCAATGAGGGAATAGTTTTTCCAATATCACACATTGGTTCCCACTGTTTGTTGAAAGCCTCTGGCATTTTGGGAAATGTTCTTCAAGTCATGTGACCAAATGAGTTTGGTTAACCTGTGGGAAAAACATGGATCTGATATGTTACACACTACACACACACTATAAGAACCATATCCCTCTACGGATTTTCTAACACTAATATACTATTCATATAGTTCATTCCTCAATAAATCATTAGAATCAAACTTGGAATCAATGATGTCGATGACAAAATAAGTATCTAAATGATATATCTAAAATATAAAATACATGGAATAGATAGTATATTTTATTTCATATCTAAAGAGACACAAATTTATATTCCCCGACACTGATTCTCTTAATATCCTTGATTATTTGAATGAATCTCTATGATAACATCCCAAACCTATGAATTACATTATGTTTTAATTTAGGTGGGCTCTCAAAGATAAATGTTTTCCCATGTCAAACTCTATAAAATGACATCCCAATTCTTAATATGTTCACTTCCTATAATGAGAAGTCCCTAAATACACCCCAATAAATAAAATATGGTTCAATTACTCTTTTATGTAACTCTATGTAATAATAAAATTCTCCATAAATTTATCGTATTAATAAGGGAATTATATTTCATTCCATATATTTCTTTAAAGTGATTCATATTAATTTATACCTAATAAATATTATTATATTTGAAATCTACTAATACTATCCAACTCTCATGATTCATTAAATTTTAAGAATCATGCTCACATAATTTCCTTATTACCAAATTATTATACGTAGATTACCCATAAGTCTATGGATGGAATGTTTTTATTAGAATCATCGACTTCTCGATGGATATCTATTATCTCTTCATAAAGAAAACTATAAATCAAGTATCATAAAATTATATAATACTCCCCAAAACACAATGAATATATACCATATTTCCTTTGTTTATATATACATATATATATATATATCCTTCCATGCTTTTTTGTTTGGTTAAATAATTGGAGATAACATGAAATTTATTAGTTCTTCGGGGTGACATTTGATCCATTATAATATATCTATCATCCAATCATTCAATTTCTTCATATGAATAAATAGTGGACCTATATTATATGAAGGTCACTGGTGTGTATCGTTCATAACCAGATAGCTGAGGCATCATGATATTCATTCCATTATTTCTTCCTTCATCCCTGGTCGCTGATGTATTCACTTGATGTCATGATATGTCCTGTTCACGATAGGTTAAACCACCCACCTCAAGGAATATGGGATATTCATTTTTCTCTTCCAACATGATTTTAGGGATGACTAATCAAAAACAAATGTATAATATCCCATAATAATCAATAGTATATTCTATTGGTAGTACCATAAATATATATTGGTGCAAACAACACAATATTATCAGTGAAAAAAATTAATTTCGCTCTATTTATCATAGAACTAGGACATTATGCATAGGGATGTGAGAGTAGTCCTACCCTAAAACTCTTTTTCTCCATGGTATATCTTAGTGGAGAGACTTATCAATTTAAACTTGTTATTTGACTCTTTCACTGCAATGTCCAAGATATTCCTACTCAATGAATCATCAACATTCCCCCATTTCACATGGTGTAAATCATGTCAATGTTAATAGAATATATGTTCTTAACCGAGATTCAATAGGAAAGGTTCAATTCTGGATGTGAAAATATATATTTATGAATATTATATTCATAATACAACCTCAATATATCACTTATAAAGTATTATGATTAAAATTTTCTAGACTATAGTACCACCTACAAGTCAAGATAGTGTGATGAATAATTCATTTCTATAGACACGTATTCATTGACCTAGAATTGATTACTCATTCATCATATATCATAACTTATCCGAGACCAACTCGTGATATATTACTACATAGAATATAGTCCATAAAAGTATCATGGAAGGGTATGATCTATCTATCATCATCCTTTCTTTTTTATCTTGAAATATCTTTTATATATCACTCAAAATTTTCCACCTTAACATCTAGGGACATAATCATTTCTTCCAATATAAAATGTTTATAAATAATTATCTATATTAGAATTTCATTCATAAGAATATATATATACAAAATATGTTCTTACAACAAGCCTAGAGAACTTTTATAATGATATTCATAGGGTTTGTAAATACACTATTATCCAGCATCTTGTTTCCTTGTAAGAAGACTTCTTTGATCTAGAAATGAATCATTACCATGAAAACATAAACACAGTGAATGTCCTTTCACCATAATATTACATATGTATGAATAAGATAATTAGGATGAATAGTTAATAAACACATATACACTAATCTATATGGAATACATATCACCATAATCAATATAATGAATTATGTGAATGGCCTATCACCATAACTGATAACAAAAACATGGTGAATGGATTTTCACCAATACCAATAACATGTATATGTTTGTAGAATACCAATACAATTAATAATGCATTAAGACTCAGGGGGTATCATTATAATTTACAACATTATAAGGGTATTGGAAAATCATCAATATGTATATATATGAATGGATAAATGGATAATAACTAATAAGAATAAGTAAGAAAGGTTTAATAGATTAACACAAATAAGAATAAAGTAATAAATGGTTACCTAAAAATCACCAATATTCATAATATGTGATTTAACAAAAACAATACCATGATTAATGTGTAGTAAATTTGGGAACCAATTATACCAAACCTTATGTTTTCACTAGGATACCAAAAAAATGTCATTCTATGCCTAGAGAAAATATATTAATCAACTTCTCAAATTGGAAAGTCAAAGGATCCTACAAAAAATACCAATTTCATAATGTTAACATAATTGTGGTCATAAACAATAAAACGTCACTAAGTCTAATTTAAATAAGCCTAACATGTATATAAACTTCCCATAATTATAGAATACCCAATGAATACATATATGGATCTCTAAATCGACTCACGAGAATGGAAAACCATTGTAAGTTACATATTATTATTATCCCTCCCGTTTTCAATGGCCTTATAGACAGTAGTGTCCATGAGTATAACAAATAAGGTTATGGGACCCTTTTTTAGATATATAGTACATAATAATCATTCAAAATTAAAATAAACCACATATGGTTATATTTAATTTTAATCACACAATATATCATATGTTATTATACAAAAGGACTAATGAAACCCATAAAAAATTGTAGGTGAATTTAGCATATTGTCTATCTCATTGTTATGGAATCCAAACTGTTGAATATATTTTCATGATTGGAACATAATGAATAGAAATCCCCTATTATGATGTGACACCATATTTTAGAGATTTTAGGATAGAATGTATTGAAATAATGATGGATACATAAAATAAATTAACAACCATGTTTAGAAACTCCCACATAGATCAAATGAAACTTACTACCCTATAATCAACAATCAAATGAGATATTAATTGACATGACAATAGAACTAAACTATGAGGATATGGGATCTAATTACTTATGTCATATAAAAATAAGGGGTTATTGTTTTTTATATAAATATTTGTGACAATAAAATTTAAAAAAAAATCTGAAAATGTATATAGATGAACTTTTCTAAAAACTACTCCCTGACATATTTCATATTACTCCACCATGTACCCTCCTAGAGGATATAGGGTAGTTAGCGGTTCTATTTTCTTTAACATCTTTCTATTCTTGCAACCAAGTACCCTACAACAAGCCGCTAAAAACATGGGGATATCTATCATCCTAGAATTATTTTTACCATTGAGATTATTTTCTCTTATCATAACCACTGACATTCACTCACTACTCCAATAGTAAAAAATCCCCTAAAAAAATGGGCATAAAAATATTTAATCAAATTCATATATTAATATATTTATATCATTATAAACACATAGTGATACTACTAATCATCCTAGAGCTGCATCACTGAGTCTGTTGGTGAAAATATCCATCTAAAATGTTCAGGTATTTTCCATTAACTCCCACATCTCATACTATAATTAAACATTCAACCACTATGTTATAACCTAGATCTCCATTTCAGGTATGGGTCTTTTTAATGGTGTTTTCTAGGAAATAAGAAAAAATTGATATTTTTATGAGTAGACTCTGTGTACTTCAATATACACTCCATGTACCCAACATCCATGCACAACTATGTACTTACCATGTAACGGCCGAGTATATGGCTGTGTGATGAACTGGATGACCCGCTAGAGATGGGGGCCAGTTGAGGCTAATACATGGTGTGTACTATAAATGAATATTCTCTGAAATATTCCTTTTATTAGATATATCATTTCCAGGTCACATCTTAGGTCAAGAAACATCTTATTCTCCATGTGGTTCCTATAAGAGAGTGACAAAATGACAGACATACTTCGTACCACTCCCAATTCTCCATCTGATATCCTATGGAGACGTCTCCAGGTGCATCCGAATCCAACCAGTGAGATATAAAATCACCTAGATCCTTTCTTCCCAATTCATCATCTCTTGTAATTAAATAATGGCTGTAATTTTTTCACCATTTTGTAGATCTACGCTGATTTAGGCTGATTCAAGTGCTGACGTTGTATTATATCGATCGTATGACAATGAGGTACGTGGTTTGTGCCATTCATTGTTCTTTGTTGGATTATATATTATAAATGTTCTGCACAAAAATGATTGGAGTATTTCATGAACTAAAATTTAACCATGTATTTAATATTCTAGGTATTGATTGATTGACTAAGGGTGGTAGATTATGTGTAAGTTCATATACCTTTTGTTATGGGACACCTAGAGGGTGTGTTACCCCTTGGTTGTTTTTATGGTCATTTGGTCTAGAATATCTATTCGGATTTCCAGGTTTTACATGTCTTGTATTGTGAAGATGGAGTTATTTATTATATGACATTCCTATGATATGCATTGTATATGTTTCCTGAATAGGTATTGAACTATGGGATATTCTTGAGGTAGGGTCACTTTTGTATGTTTTTAGTGTTATGTTGATCTAGGTGTATTGACCATGAGGGTTTCCCGGGGTTATTGGACCATGGATTTATACCATGAGTCCATTACTAGGTGGTTGTTTTGAATTGATTGATAAAATAATAGACCTAGGTGGTTTAGACCATGAGATCATGCTCAAATGGTTGTTTATAATTATTAATAGTATATTATACAAAAAGGGGTAGGACCATGATATCATTCTCATAGGTTCGTTATTAAATAAATTGTTATTAGGTTTGATAAGGGGGATTAGACTATGATAACTTTCTCAAATTGTTGTTTTGAATAATTGAATATTTGTAACGAGTCTACTAAGAAAAAGAACAATACTGGACACTATCATACATGTTTGTATAAATGGTATTCTATGACACCTATTTTGATACATACAGAGGGGATACAGAGCATAGTCTAGATCCCATGGTTTACATGATTCAAATGATTGGATAACAAATTTAAATGATTTTAATTGAAAACTCTTGGATTGTTTATTTTTGAGTATATCCTAGTTTATTTCTTCAATTCAACATATTACCTACTATATATATTCACAGATAATTAAGAACATATCTTTTGGTGGTTTCATACTAGGAGTCATATCACACCCTATTTGGGTCATGTTTTGGACCCAAGCTGATTTTATTATAGCATGTGTGTATAAGGGAAAGAGCCCTTCTTCATCAAGTACATGATTGCTATTAGAGATGGAGAGCATGGGACCAAGTTGAGGCTGGCAATGCTATTGTAGTTTACTATTTCATTTGAACGTTGGATTATTTGTTTCTATCCAGGATTGTGAATTTTTTGGATGTTTTCTTAGGTACATATTCTATGCATCCTATAAATACATTTGTCATCTATTGTATTTACTTTCAGTCTTCCGCAGTTTATTTCTATTTTACGATATTACTACTTCTGCTATTGTTACTATTCATTTTCCACTCTGTATATTCATCCAATAGGGGTATAGTTTCCCTAATATCACACCATGGCCCTCGCTTCTAGTCAGCAGCCTATGTTGTTTGGGTAGATTTTCTTGAGGTCTTGTGACCAACTGGTTTGGGGTGCCTTCAGGTGACACCCAGATTCGGGATCTTACAAAGTGGTATCAGAGGATTTCTTTTCTAATTTGGAGTACTCTATGGAACCAATAGACTAGGATAGGAAAAAATATGTAGTCAGTAATAAGATGTTCTTAGGAGTATCTAACTAATGTACATGGAAAATTCATGTTACCTCAAATATTACAATTTTCTGGTTTTGCAATTATTACATTTGATTTGATGTCATCGTTGGGTGATTCACTTTTTTTGTTCTATTATGATTGATATAATTTTTGTTCAATTTTTCTTTTATCCCGATGAAATTAGGGTAATCCATCTCATAGTTCATATATTAACGTGCTATAGATCACATGTCATGTATTATTGTCACGCCATTTAGCGGAAACTATGGATTGCATGTGGTTCTGGTAGATTTTAAGCTAGATATGAATGCTGGAAATCAGTTTTTTTCATTTTCTAAAATCCAGTTTATTGGTTACCGGTAACCATACAGAAACTAATCCAAAATACAAACAAACACCCCAACCACATATTCACCAATACAAAATCAAAATTCAAAAACCATGCCTTGATTTCAAACATGAGTACCATGGAATCTCAGGAAGAATGCCACCACGAGCCACACCCCTGCAGTGTAAGCTATACCGTCGGCGAACAACCACCATCGCCGCCGAAGCCTAGGATGTTGGCGGAAACCCTTCAACCAGCACCGTCATAACTTCAAAAATGCAAGAACACTGCTCACCAATTACAATGAATTCTATTGTGTTAGATTTTGTGATAGAAATACCTACTATTTGGAATTGGTATTGGTACCTGTAATGTTTCATTTTGATGGATTCCATGCTTTGGACCCATAGGTGTTATGGGCCCTCTTGGTTGGAAAGTGTTGGATCTTGACTGATCATTAATTGAATTATATTAATTTTATATGAGTAAAGATTACAAATATTGATTCGTGGGTAGTATGGGCTCTCATGGATATGAACATGTAGTTCCATGGAAAAAATTTATTTTTTAAGGGTTCCGTAGACACTTTAGAGGCTTATTGTTTGGAATCCTAGACAACACAACACATGATGTTAAGAAAACATGTCATGTGTTTTTCAGTTCTAGAACCAATTACTTTTATTAAGTACACGCTATGTACTATTTTTACACCCTGTGAAGTTATTGAAACTGTGAATGAATCTATGGGTGGAGAAACGGGGTTTGTAAAATTTTGGTAGAACACACTGTGTACTGTGAGTACACACTGTGCTATAGTTGATCGTGTATCCTTACGTTTGACTAACAATTTAGGGGATATAAATTTTCAGTACAAGTCGTGTCTAGGGTGAACACGTTGTGTAGTGTTACACTAGTAGGACCATATAGTTCTAGTTATGTGGAAGTACTTGTGTAAGAGGGTATATTCATATACACACTGTATCTCCTGAGGAACACACTGTGTGTATGGGGTGTTACATAACCATATTGGGAGAGGTAAATTCCCATGTTAATGATTAAGGGAACATATAATGTAGTGTTTATACATTTTGTGTAACCATATTTTAGTAAAAATGAATGATTTCCATCACATGTTCTGTACTATCCCTTTGGAGTCATAGTTTAATTAATATTGGAGTAAGGGGTCTTCTTCACAAAGCCGATTCATGCTACCAAGACATCCTATGGTTGTACGCCATGTACTGGGCGGTGAATAGAAATAAGTAATGGATGATCAGGCACTACCAGCAGATCCTCCCGTCATGCCCATCTTGCAACCAGATTTATAGAAGACGTAGGTGCTAATGAATAGTTACGTGAATGATTTATGATAATGATATAGTCCTTTTAGAGAGCACCACATCCTACCCCGACTATGGAAGATTTGATGAAGGTGTTATAGAAGTAGCATACTCCAATGTTTTCAGGGGATGGAGGACCACATGCTAGAGAGTCAGGGCTGGAGGCCAGGCATTCTATCATTGAGCATCTAGAGATGCCTCATGAGAGGAGGGTAAATATCTCAATGTACATTAAACATGATTCCAAAAATAGATGGTATAATTTTTTCTCATAGGTGGGAAATCACCGGGATATGTCTATGGGAAATTTTTAGAGTACCTTCTATGATTACTTATTCCCTGAGAAGTTGAGGGCCAACTGAGCTTGGGAGTTCATGAATTTTGAGGAGGGTTCTCTTTTAGTGATGGATTACCCTTCTCACATTACAGTGGTTTAGTGCTTTGCACCTACATAGGGAGATGAAGATTTATCACTTGCTAGGAGATTTGAGGATTCTCTAAGGTAATACATTTGATCATAGGTGAATGTTTTGAGGGTGACTTCGGTGACTACTATAGTAAATCATATTCTAATTAATGAGTGTAATCATTGGGTGTCAGGAGCTATGAGTCGGGGTGGTTCAGTATCTAAGGTTGCAACTCTTTCGACTGATTGCAGGAAGTGCCACTGGGAGCTTCCATGTGAAGTTTATCCAGGTAGACAAGTAGTGTGCTACCAGTGCATAAAGAGTGGTCACATGACACTGTAGTGCCCGAGAGAACTATTTGAGTGACAATCATGTGGAAATATGGGTCATATTCTACATATTTGTAGGATTTTTTCACCATCAGCGAGTGAGAGTGGATCTCTTATCACTCCATGTTTAGGAGTACGACCACTAGTTTCTCATCAATCAGCTAATTGGGGTTCATCAGGCCGAGGAGGTGGTTGCATTCGTGGTATCCAGATGACATGTTAACCATTAAAGTAGGGTGGACTAGCTTAGGGGAGCCAGCCGTGGTCACAGGGTCGCGGTACAAGTCAGAATTTTGTGATGGAACAGAATGAACAGGAGCAGGATCCCAGACCCTCTATTGTTAGAGGTACCATTCTTATTGCCTCAGTTTTAGATTCTACACTATTTTTATGTGGGGGTTTCCAATAGTTTTATACATGTTTCCATTGTGGAGAGCCTTATGATCTGTATCATTATGTCTGATAATGTTATGATGTTTTACACTCCATTGGGGAAAGGACAACTATTGTACGTCATTGTAAGGAGTTCCCCCTTGAGGTTGTTTGGTGTCACTTCTTAAGGGACCTTTATGTCATAGATATGATAGGATTCTATGTCATTCTCGAAATGGATGACATGGTATTTTTTCAAGCCATTGTATACTGTTATTGTCATCGGTGGAGTTTCATGTCACAATAGAGTAGATCTTTTCTTCAGAAGGGAGAATAGGAAGTCCGTGAAACTAGAGTGGGAACCGAGCATCATGGAATTAGAGGAATTATAACATAGATTACTATTTTTTTCTATATGAATATGGGAATTCACCGATGTAAATTCTTCTAGTGGTGAATTATTTCAGAGAAGACTTTCCAGATGTCCTTTCAGGTTTACCTCCATAGAGAGAGGTAGATTTCTCTATTGAGATTTTTTCAGGAGCGACACTAGTGTCCATTACTCCTTATAGGATAGCTACACCAGATTTACAGGAGCTCAAGAAACGGTTAGAGGGTATGTAGGCAAGGGGATTCAAATGACCCAGTGCTTATCCATGTGGATCAGATTTCAATTTTTTCATAGAAGGAGGACGATACACTCATACATCATTTGTATTATCAGAAGATTAACTAGTTGAAGGCCAAGAGCCAATATCCCTTCCTAAGGATTGATGACTTATTTGATCAGTTATGAGGAGCCTGAGTGTTCTCAACATTTTAATTGAGATCTAGTTATCACTATTTAAAAGTTAGACCATCCGATATATCTTGTACAACATTTCAGAAAAGGTATGATATATATGAATATTTGTTTATTCCGTTCAGTATCATGAACGTGTCGAAAGGTTTCATGGAACTGATGATCCAAGTGTTACAACCTTACATGGAATCATTTTTGGTGGTCTTCATGGATGATATCATGGTGTACTCTCACACTCGACAATACCAAGCCATCTATAATGAGATATTATTGAGTATAATGAGAGAGCATCAGTTATATGATAAGCTCATAAAGTGACATCTTTCAACGGACCATATTCAATTCTTGGGTCATGTAATCTCAAGGACCTGGGTATTAATATACCCTGAGAATGTGAGATCGGTAGTTTCATCGGTGTAACCAAATAATGTTTTTGTGGGATAATGTTTTCTGGGGCTGTCTGGTTACTACAGTGGCTTTATATATCAATTTTAATGATTTGCATCACCATTAAAGGTCCTGACTAAGAAGGTGTTAATGACTTGTTGATAGATTCCTAGGATTCAAATTTTTAGAAGCTAAAAGAGAGAATTGGCTTCAGCAATGATACTGATACTTCCAGAGATGGGAAATAGTTACACTGTTTACTGCGATTCATCAGGTATCGGACTCAGAGTTGTTCTTATGTAGGGGGAACGAGTTATTGATTATGGGTCTCAAAATTTTAGGCCCCATGAAAGGAATTACATGATGCATGATCTCGAGTAAGCTGTAGTTGTGCTTGCCTTGTACTATTGGAGACATTATCTTTTTTATATCATATTCTTGAATACACAGACCACAAAATCCTCAAGTATATCATTAGTCAATGTGATTAGAATTTAGGACAATGAAGGTGGGTTGATTACATTCAATATTTTGACTTTGATCTTGCCTACATGCCTGAGAAATGAAATTTAGTGGCTAAAGTCTATATGATGAGGACACATATATATGCAGTTTAAGAGGCTTGTAGTGAGTAGAAGCTTATGTATCTATTCTCTAAGATTCATTTTTAGGTGCATAAACATGTATAGAAATTTTATTCTTCTATATCTATTACCTCTAAACTTATGTATTGAGTTCCAAAAAGGTAAAAATCAGATTATGAAGGACTAGTCCTATAGGAGGGTGTGTTAGGTGAGGACCCTACTCCTCGGTGGACAGTATACGAGGATGAGGTTTTTTTGTTTTCATGGACGTGTATGGGTATCAAAAAACATACGCAATGAGTTGTTGTATGATTATCATACCTATGTATGGGTAGTTCATACTAGTGTCACCAAAATACCTCAAGATCTACATCGTCAGTATTGGTGGTCAGGAATGATGAGGGATGTATCTAGTTTTTTTATAAGGTGTTCCACCTATCAACATGTGATAGTGGAGCATCACCGACCATCATGGATTTTATAGTAGTTACCCATTCCCAAGTGGATGTTGAATGATTTTGTGAAGTATTTCATGATAGGTTTACCCAGGGCACCTTGAAGAATTGATGATGTATGTGTTGTTTTTTGAAAACTCGTGAAGGTTGCACAATTCCTACCAATCAAGGAAACCTTCGGTGTGGATGAACATGGATAGTTGTGCATCTTAGAGATAATATTTTTGAAAGGGTTTTTGTGAACTTTAATTTAAAACAGGGACTCCTGGTTAACTTCTCATGTCTGGAAGGGGCAACATAGTGCTTTGGGAACAATGTTACATCTGAGTACAACTTACCATCCCCAGACAGATGGCCAGTACAAGCAGATGATTAAGGTTTTGGACGACATTCTTTGATCATGCACCATGGATTTTTAGGGTCTATTGGGAGAGACACATAACCCTAGTGGTGTTTTTTATATTAATAGTTTTAGGCAATGATTTAGTTTTCACCATATAAGGCTTTGTACAGTAGGCCATACCGATCTTCCCTTTGATGGATGGACACTAGAGAGACATCTATATTGGGACCTCATCTTGTCAAGGAGACCATTGAGTAGTTTCAGCTGATTCAAAAGAACATAGATACTGCATGATCATACAATATATGCTATGTTGATCGATGCAGACAACCTCATGAGTTGGAGGTCAGAGGTCATGTTTTCTAAAATTTCACACCGAGGCTGGGACACTTGAGGATTGGGACATAGGGGAATCTTTCTCCAAGGTACGTCATGTTGTTTGAGGTTTTGGAGACACTTGTGCCAGTTTCCTATCAGTTCATGTAACCACCATGCTACTAGGCTATGCATGATCTCTTTCATATTTCTCAACTGCGATGTTACATTTCAGACCCATATCACATTTTTTAACCCACGGATGTGGAGTTATAAATGGATGCATCTTTCATGGACCATCTGATTTGGATTGTGGATCACATGGTGAAGGTTCACTGTGGATAGTCTGTTCCACTCGTCGGGTACTATGGTATCACTGGTCTATCCATGATGAGACTTGGGAGATGGATATCGATGTGTGATCATAGTGGCTAGATTTGTTCATAGATTCCACTTCACCACCCTTGGATGGGAAATTAAGGGATGAATTTAATTAAGGGGATGTTTGTAAGAACCTCGTTCTTCGTTTCAGGTATGGGACATGTTTTATGGTGTATATGAGGGAAAAGGTATAAATGGTAATTTTTTTGAGTACGCACCTGGTACTTCCCTGTACAAGTCGTGTACCCAGCAGCTGTGCACAACTGCGTACTGACTGTGTAAAGGCTGAGTATATAGTCATGTGATAACCTAGCTAACCCACTTAATTCAAGGGTTATTTGAGGATAATACCTGGTCTGTACTTTAAATAATCATGTTATGTACCTTTTCATTTTATTTGATATATCGTAGTCAGGTCACATCTTATGTTTGTAAACATCTTCTTCTCCTTGTGGTTCATACAGGAGAGAGACAGAATGAATGAAGAACTTCAAACCCCTCTTGATTTATCTCTGAGATCCGATTGTGGTGTCGTCGAGTATGTTGAAATCCCACCAGTGTGTTCTCAAAACCCCTAGATCCATTCTTCTTGATTCCACCTCTCTTGTGAGTTCTTCAAGGATGTGTTTTCTTCACTGTTTTTTAGATCTATGAAGATTTAGGGAAATTAAATTTTCTACCTTCAAGTATATCGATAGTAAGACATTGAGGTATGTGGTTTGTGCCTTTAATTGTTCTTATTTAGAATATTTATGCAAAAAGTTCCACACACCCTTGTTTGGGGGTATTTATTGATTTGGAATCCATTCTTATTTATCATGTTCTATGGTTTGATTGATTGATAAATGGTCGTTGCATTTGTGTAAGGTTATATTACGTATTTATTGGTCACCCCATGGGTGTGTTTCCCCTTGTTTTTTTTGTTTATGGACATTTCTTCTAGAATTTCTCTTTGACATGACTTGTTTTCCATGAGATTATTTGTTAGGATGGAGTTACTAATTATATGAGATTACTATGATATGAATTTTGAATGTTTGATGAATGGGAATTAGATTGTGAGAGATTCAAAATGGAGGGTCATTTATGAATTTATTTTAATGTTATGTTGAACCGGGGGTATTGACCGTGTGAGTTACCTTGAGGTCATTTACCTAGGGGTTTTAGACCGTGAGAGCTTACCAAGGTGGTTGTTTAGAATTGTTTGATGTATATTTGACCTGGGGGACTAGACCGTGAGATATTTTCATTGTGGTTGTTTTTAACTGTTTTTGGTATATTATAAAAAAGGGGTTAGACCAAGATATCTTTCCTGGAACGTTTTTATTTAATTTATTGTTGTTACGCTAGTATAGGGGGATTAGACTGTGAGAACATTTTCAAAGGGTAATTTAGAATAATTGATTGTTTTTTGCGAGCCTACCATGCAAAAAAAAGCGTGGACATAGTATTACTTGATTATTTAGATGGTCATCTAATATATATTTTTTACTTACCTAGGGGATACAAGGCTTAGGATAGATCCCAATGTTTACATGATTCAACATATTGATTAAAAGTGTAAATTAATGTATGTGTAAACTATAATATTGTTTACTTTTGAGTACTTCCTAGTATATTGCTTTGTTTCTACACTTTATCTTCTATATATATTCACTGATAGTTAGGAACAGATCATTTCATGGATTCTTATTGGGATTCATCTCACACAAGGTTTGGGTAATGTTTTTTACCCCAGAAGATTATATGATTGTAGGTGTAAATAATGGAATTCTCCCTTCTCCATTAGTTACATGATATTTTTGGAGCTAGAGTGCATGGGACCAAGCTGAGGCTTGCGATATTTCTTGAGTTTAATATATCTTTTGTACTTTGGATTTTGATTGCTTTGGAGCACTTTAAATTGTTCGGCTGTTTTCTTCGATACATATGACATGAATCATATATATACATTGTGGCTTATTTTGGATTTACATGTAGTCTTCTGCTATTTATTTCATTTGTATGGTATTAATTATTCCTCCATTGTTACTCTTTGACTTTTTCTCTATACACTCTACCAATGAGGGAATAGTTTCCCCAATATCACACTTTGGTTCCCGCTATTTGTTGGCAGCCTCTGGAATTTTGGGAAATGTTCTTCAAGTCATGTGACCAAATGAGTTTGGTTAACCTTTGGAAAAAACATGGATCTGATATGTTACACAATACACACACACTATAAGAACCATATCCCTCTATGGAATTTCTAACACTAATATACTATTCATAAAGTTTATTCCTCGATAAATAATTAGAATCAAACTTGGAATCAACGATGTCGATGAAAAAAGGATTATCTAAATGATACCTCTAAAATATAAAATATGTGGAATAGATAATATATTTTATTTTATATCTAAAGAGACACAAATTGATATTCCCCGACACTGATTCTCTAAATATCATTGATTATTTGAATGAATCTCTATGATAACATCCCAATCCTAAGAATTCCCTTATGTTTTAATTTATGTGGACTCTCAAAGATACATGTTTTCCGATGTCAAACTCTATAAAATGACATCCCAATTCTTAATTTGTTCACTTCGTATAATGAGAAGTCCCTAAATACATCCTAATCAATAAAATATTTTTCAATTACTCTTATATGTAACTCTATGTAACAATAAAATTATCCATACATTTATCCGATTAGTAAGGGGATTATATTTCATTCCATATAGTGCTTTAAAATGATTCATTTTAATTGATACATAATAAATATTATTATATTTGAAATCTACTAATACTATCCAACTCCCATGATTCATTAATAATTAAGATCATGCTCACATAATTTCCTTATTGCCAAATTATTATACGTAGATTATCCATCAGTCTATGGATGGAATGTTTTTATTAGAATCATCGACTTCTTGATGGATGTCTATTATCTCTTCCTAATGAAAATTATAAATCAAGTGTCATAATATTATATAATACTCCCCAAAATACCATGCATATATACCACATTTCATTTGTATATATATACATATATATATATATATATCCTTCTATGGTTTATGTTTGGTTAACTAATTGGATATAACTTGAAATTTATTAGTTCTTCTGGGTGACATTTGTTCCATTATAATACATCTATCATCAAATCATTCCATTTCAACATATGAATAAATAGTGGACATAGATAATATAAAGGTCATTGGTGTGTATCTTTCATAACCAGATAGCTTAGGCATCATGATATTTATTCCATTATTTATTCCTTCATCCTAGGTCACAAATGAATCCAATTGATGTCCTGATATGTCCTTTTCAAGATAGGTTAAACCACCCACCTCAAGGAATATGGTACTTTTATTTTTCTCTTCCAACATGTTTTTTGGGATGACTACTCAAAAAAATGTATAATATCACATAATAATCAATAGTATATTCTATTGGTAGTACCATAAATATATATTGGTGCACACAACACAATATTATCAGTGAAACAACTAAATTTCGCTCTCTTTATCATAGAACTAGGACATTGTGCATAGGGATGTGAGAGTAGTCCTACCCTAAAACTCTTTTTCTCCATGGTATATCTTAGTGGAGAGACTTATCAATTTAAACTTGTTATATGACTCTTTCACTGCCATGTTCAATATATTACTACTCAATGAATCATCAACATTCCCCCATTTCACATGGTGTAAATCATGTCAATGTAAATCGAATATATGTTCTTAACCAAGCTTCAATAGGAATGGTTAAATTCTGGATGTGAAAATATAAATTTATTAATATTATATTCAAAATACGACCTCAATATATCACATATAATGTAGTGGGATTAAAATTTTCTAGATAGTAGTTCCACCTAAAAATCAAGATAGTGGGATGAATAATTCATTTCTACATACACGTATTCATGGATGAAGAATTTATTACTCATTCATCATATATCATAAATTATCTGAGACCAACTCGTGATACATTACTACATATAATATTGTCCATACCAATATCATGGATGGGTATGATCTATCTATCATCAACCTCTATTTTTTAACTTGAAATATCTTTTATAAAGATGATATCACTCAAAATTTATCACCTTAACAGCTAGGGGAATAATCATTTCTTCTAATATAAAATGTTTATAAATAATTATCTATATTATAATTTTAGTCATAAGAATATATATATACAAAATAGTTTCTTATAACAAGCCTAGAGAACTTTTATAATGATATTCATAGGGTTTATAAATACAATGTTATCCAGCATCCTGTTTCCTTGTAAGAATACTTCTTTGATCTATAAATGAATCATTACCATGAAAACATAAAGATACATTTTTCTCATTATTCTAAACAATATCGCTATATATCTAACATGAAATTCCAATGTTTATAAAAATGATAAAATTTATTATATAATAAATATCGTGATTTAATCCAAATATGAATGAAGTTCCATATTCATTTTGGGAATAAACACCACTGGTTATTTCATCAATAAAAATAACATAATAAGGAACTGAAATATGACATTTTTATCCTAAAAGGAATCCATGGGAAATCACCCGTCCTTTATCATAATTAATGAAACATATACATTAGATAGATAAAAAACCCTATGGATCAACTCAACTAATTGAAATGATCATTTATATATGCAATTTAATATCAATTCCAATTCAAATCATGATTTAGCCTCTGGTAATCTATGCTCAAACATAATCAACCATAGTCCAATTCCGAAAAGATACCATGAACCCCAAGTTTATGTTATTAGATATATAAAGCACTCTTCAATGAGGTCCTAAAACTAAATCATTAGTTGTATTAGCTAATTTAGATTCCCCCTATATAGATGAATTAATATGTCATC
Organism: Viscum album; assembly: GCA_963277665.1. Classification (NCBI taxonomy): domain Eukaryota; kingdom Viridiplantae; phylum Streptophyta; class Magnoliopsida; order Santalales; family Viscaceae; genus Viscum; species Viscum album. The sequence continues at coordinate 160,521,902 of OY728138.1, forward strand.
CATGGAATTAGCTCAATATTATTAATTTCACCAATGTCTAAGACATTACAAAATATTAATATCACTAAAATCCCATTAGTTGTAACACCTAATTCCCACTAGTAACTCAATTATTAGAAACTACATTCAGCTTCACAGACATATTTTTGGATGTACTCCAATTTCCCCTTTAAGATGATTCCCTTAGCCCTACTCTGGATCCTCGTGTTTGAGTAAATATTTTCTAACTAGCTGCCAATGGAGAACCTCTATAGAATATAATTACATTTCTCATGTAATCATTTTAATGATACAAATTTGAAAACCTATCAAAATCATATTAATGAATATTTTTCAACCTTCTTTATAATTCTCCAAATATTTCGACTTTTGTGGTGGAAGGTATGCATGCCTTTTCTGAATGCTCTGTATGTTTTGAATTTAAAGAGAAATAGGTATCAATAAATAATATTTCCTGAATCACGACAATCAAAATGGACATTACAAACCCAAGAACATGACTTTATCAATGGTAAAAAAGATATGATAATCAATGTGTGGTTAAAAGGCCGAAGGTTTTATCTATGCTAAAAACGTGCTATTAAATGATCCCTTTAACAGTGCTTTTTTAGCATGGTTAAAGGGTGGGATTATTTCATACATCAATGAGATACACTTTATTAGTTCTTCCTAGATAACGTTAACAACACTCCACCACATTTATCAGTCCATTTCACCCCACCACCCTTTAATCAGTGCTTTTCAAATTTGAAGCCTCAAGCATGCCCACATGTATTTGAACCATGCACATCTCCTTAGAATATGGAATGAATATACCACTACACAATGATTATTTTTTTATTAAATTATATTTCCTATTATTTATTTATAATTTTTTAAATTTTTTTATTCATATACTTTTATAATTATTTTTAAATACATTTATACAATATATGTATTTGTGTGTGATATATATATATAGTACTGATAATGATAACACTTTTAAAGTGGTAAAAAAATACAAGTGTCCACGACCTCCCCATTATTAGCGTTTCCCCAACACCTTAAATAGTTCTCCCACAATATTTATCAACACTTTTCATTCCACCACCCCTTTTATCAATTCTTTTTGAATTTACAACCTCATGCATTCCAACGTGGATCTGAACTCTACACCTCTCCATCGAATATGGAACACCATTACCACTACACCATGTTTCTTGTTGTCAGTTTAATGATATTTTTTGTTTATCTATATGTACATTTAAAAATATATAAATTATTCATATATTTATATAATTATTTTTAATTAAATTTATACAATATGTGTGTGTGATATATATATATATATACTATGATTTTTTTAAATATGTTATATAATATATACTATATTCATTTACGTAAACTAGAATGTAATACAAAAATGTATCTCTTTATTAATACACACAATTATGTAAATATAAACATTATAACAATATTTTTATAATGTAAAAAATTATTAGATATATTTTTAAATACATTTTTAGAATATGTATTTATTTACATTTATTAGAATATACTTTTTTACATAATTATATTGATATATTTATTTATAGGAGTAATTTATTATAATAAAATATAACAAAACATGCATAGATTTGATTATAAATAAAATTATGTTAGAAAAATGATAAAATTTAAAAACCATAATATCAATATGAATGTAATACCTATGATTAAATCCATTTTAAACATAAAAAATTCATTAATAACCCCCTTAAAATGCTTAAAAACCATTGGATGTTAAAAAATTGGAGTACCCCAAATAAAAACTCAGTTTTTGAGGCCTTATGTGCTTTTTTCCACACACAAAATGTGATTGAGGATTATCTGTTCTACTAAGGGGTAGAACACATCATAGGGTTCATTTTAAAAGGTGGTAGAGATTAAATATACATGTAGATAAGAATTTATGTTCATTTGAAGTTTGAGTTACCTTTTCACCTTATTTTTACTTTTTTATGATGTTTCAAATTTTTGTTATCATCAAATTGATATTAAATGTCTATTATGTAGAGTCAATTAGGTTTTCCTTATGACTTTTCCATTCCGTCATGTTTTGAAAATCACAAACACCATATCTTAAGCCAAATCTCTTTTTACCCCTTGTTTCATTTTCTTAAGGAAAATTTCCTTCCCCAAGTAAATTTATTATTATGTTGTTTTCATTGTTCAATCACATTTCTTTTCGAAGTGTAAAATTCGGATTGTAACTAAAAACCTCAAAATCTTATAATACTTTGATATGAAGTATTCTTTTTATGACTCTAAATTCTAACTCCGAACTTCTATGAGTTCGACTCTGAACTTTTACTAGTTCGACTGAGAACTTTTATGAGTTCCACTCCGAACATTTACTAGTTCGACTCCGAACATCTACTAGTTCGAATCTGAAATTCTATGAGTTCGACTCCGAAATTCTTCTAGTTCAACTCCAAACATCTATGATTTCGACTTCGAACCTCTAATAGTTCGACTCCAAACTTCTATGAGTTCAACTATGAACTCATTAAGTTCAGGTTTTGAATTCCTATGAATCCAGACACCAAATTTCCTTGAAATTTAGACTCCGGAATTCTATATAATTATGGTTAAGAATTCCTATAAAACAGAATATGAATATCTCTTTACTATAAACTCTGAATTCTATTTTTTAGTTAGACTATGAACTTTTGTACTTTTCTTACATTCCGAACGTTTATTTACTTTCATTCCGAACTTTAGTTTTACTTATGCTTACACTTGTTCTAATATAAAACAATGTCGTGCCTTTAGTTATCAACTAACTATTGATTGAGTGACACGTATACAGGTCCCACTGAAATTCATGGATAAATATGAGCATTGGATGAGGGAGCCGACTGTTGGAGCTTCGCCTATAAATAAGAGAACATTTGAGAAAAAATCATGAAAACCAGACAACATCTTGGACATTGGTGCTTACATGTTGTTGAAGTGATTTCTAGAGAGAGAAGCTCTTATCAACTCTCAAGATTTGTGAAGAAATTTTGAACGACTTGTTCAAACTTTTCTTCATGTAGACTTTCTTCGTGTCACTCTGATTGTTTCTGTATAAAATCGAGGGCTTCCGGGGATAGGAAGATAGAGGTTCCGACTACCTTATAGTTGAGGGCTTACTGGGGATAGCAAGACAGACTCTGATCGTCGTATCGAGGGCTTACCGTAGTGTGGGTAAGACATACATTATTTAAAGTATAAATCAAGGGACCTCTAATCCAGGGTTGTCGGATACCCTTATCGTTGAGTTAAAAATGTTTTTGTTTGTTACTTGTAGTGTTGCTACTTTGTTTTCCGCTATGCATTTTGTATTGTTAAGGAAAGTATAACTTTCTTATACTTCCTTACTTGTACTCTGATTTAGTTAGATTTTATATTCTTTAATGGATAATATTAGTAGTTTTAATCTTTTGTTATGTTTCATTTCCGGAATCAATTTTCTGGAATCAAGCAAGTCTTTATAACTTAGAGGTGTTGTGAATTTTGGTTATGCAAAATTTCCTTACTGAATTTTTAAAAGGTACAATTCACCCCCCCCCCCTCTTGTATCTGAGAATATAATACATATATATTCGATTCTACGTTTGGTATAATAGAGTATATCGTACTCATACATACTATCCTAACATATTAATCGGTAATAATAAGAAAAGTAAATATTAAAAATGTTTTTTAGATATTTTATAATACATTTTCACTAAATATCATATATATATTAAGTATAAAATCAAATTTACCTCATATAAGACATATTTTTTAAAATATATATATATATATATATATTAATTTTATAAATATAAATATATTTATTTATTTATATATAATTTTTAATAAACCACAATTTTTTCTTGAAGGACAACATTATATGTTCTACTAAAAATCACTAATAACCTCCTATCAACCCTTTTGAGAAGTGCTAATAATATATCCTATTTATTAGAACATGTAAAAAAAGAACTGTTAAAGGTCCCCATTTAATAAAACTGTTTTAGCGATATTAAATACCCACATTAACAGTGGTTTTTATAGTTCTTAAAAAGGTGGTCTTTAATGGCATTTTTTGATAGCACTGTTCAAACCCATGCTCTAGATGATCCCGGTTTGGTAGTAGTGAATTCCATCTTATACTCTCAACTGAAGAAGTACCCTTTAAATAAGTAAATCCTTTTCCATGCTACATTATGATATAAGATCCTATTTCACAATCTCTATAAAAATATATCTACTAGGAAATGTTTACTTTAACAAAGATCATATACTTCTACTAGTCATTAAAGATCCTTAGACTAGTTGTCTTGTAATTTGGTACAATGGGAGGTAAAAAAATAGACATTATAAACTAAATATTTTATCCCATCATAAATATATATCCATTCAATGTTTGAATAATCTATTTTTCTCTCAATATATTTTTTATTTTAGTGAATAATGTCTTGAAAACATTATTTAAATGTTATTCTTGGATAGTAATTATGGTCACCTGCCTAGTCCTATGCATCCAACCATAAATTGGAGTATCCAAGAATTATTTAAATTTTAATATTATCCCTCATATAATTAGGTGTATTAGATTGTTCAAAAATAATCTATGTAGACTCCATATAGAACTCTGTATCCTATGGTCAAATGTCACCTTGAAATTGGGATGGATCCTTAAAATTAAACACTTCTATAAGATCTAACAGTGATGGATCAAATTTCTGACCCTCATGACCTACATAATATAAAAATTTCAATAATAGTCCCCTAAAACATTCATCCATAGAAGGTATTGACATAAAAGGGGACATCAACACCACAACTAATTAGACATTCTAAACCTAACCCTCCTAACACACTACTAGAGGTATCCATATCATCATATTGCTAAAATAATAAACATATGAATCAGAAAATTTTATTTAGGGTTATTGATAAGACTATTTTTCAAAAAATAAATATTCATTGAAAACCAATATTCTATACATTCACAAATTTTATAAAGGGTTAGAAGATAAATAATTAATGATTTCTGATTAAAACTAGAAAATAATAAAACAAAATATTTTAGAAAAATTTATTTTTATAGTGATTTGTATTATAACTAATAGATTAAATCGTAGACATTTAAAATAATAGTTTGAAAATAATTAATATTTAAAAGAAATATATATTAATAATAATTTTATTATAATGTTTTATGAAATATTATTAATACAATTTTTGGTATGTATGTTTATTATTCATTAAAAATAATTTTTATTTATATTTTTATTATTATTTATAAATAAAGTTTTAAAAAAATATTTTTCATTTTATGAAATGCATATTATTTATGAAATATTCATCTAAAAAATATATTATGTTGTTTTTTTGAGATATTTCTAAATTTATTATCATTTAATTGAATACTGTAAAATTATATTTATATTATTATCAATGTGTTTTTGAATTTATCAATATCTATTTATGACTTAAAACATTTATAAAAACATTTATTAGGACAATGAATGATTTTATTTAGTAAAATTATTCCTTTTAAAAATACTCTATTTAATTTAGAAAATACATGATCATCATTTTGAAAATTTTATAATCATTTTTTCAAATAAAAAACACTTTTCATTTATCTTTTAATTTTGATTTCAGAAGGTTGAATTATATTTTTTATCCATTTTGATTCATATGAATTTTATTTTTTAATAGTAAACTAATTAATCTCATGAAAATCAATACTATTTATAATATTTTAATAAATATAATTTTATGCATAAAAATAATATTTTTTTTAAAAATGGGCTTTCATACATCATGTGTGGAAATATGAAAATTAAATTTTCTCATTCGTTGAATTTTTTTTATAAAGTGGTATATATATTTTATATAAGAATTTATAAAATTATGTAATAACGTAATTTTCATTTTTAGTAATAAAAATTATTTACTGAGGTTAAAAATGTACTTACTGCAGTAAATGTAAATTATGATAAAAAGAGTTTAACTAAGATTAGTAGACCAATAATATGTTAAAAAAAGTACTGAAATGGCTTTTAATGATTGGTTGAATCAGAACATATCCCTTATATGTTATTCTTCACTTATTATTAATCTTTCAATTTTAATCATTTATTTCTTTTTTATTAATTTGTTATATATAAACCAATCCAATTCCATCCACTTATAAAATTGATATCCCCACCCAAATCTAGTTGATTTGATGAATTATTTTCATATATAACCACTTATATTAAAAGGAACAAATGGTTTACAAGTAATGTGTTAGGTCCACTAGGTTAGATTCACTGAGAAGGGGGTGAATTAGTGTATGAAGAATTAAAACAACTACCACATTTGATCTTGTTTCGTTGTTAGTCAAAACCATTTTCTCTCGCACATTTCCAATGCATACTATGAATGAATCTTAAGGCACACAAAAGACACTATACTTTTAATTGGTTCACCATCAACAGGCTACGTCTAAGGAGCATGCATCATAGATGTGTCATTCTACCAAATCAACTATATGTGCACTACTATTTACATGTTTGAAGAGGTCTCATTGTCCCTTCTGGTTTACAACCACTCAAAATTTGAGAACTCACTTCTCTTTGAACTGAAGAGATCTCATTGCTTCTTCAGAAGATCCACTCACAGTTTATTGACCTATAGGTCACTTCATTTTCACTAATGAATACATCCTCCACTATATGTAGATTATATATAGAAGTCCAAATTTTATCCACTGATGAATACCCATTTTCCGCTAATCAATGGGATACACTCTTTGGATATACCTTCTCATAGCACCCCACTTTTTGGAGCTCCCAATTTCATGATGCTCAAACAATCATTTGCGAATTCCCTACCTCTTCGGGAAGCACACACCTTCGCAGAGCTCACTACCTCACGGAGCACAATGCTTCTCAAGACTTAGACATTCATAAAGCCAAAGCATTCACATAGCTTAGTACTTAATAGATACCAATCCATCGCAAAAGAGAATTCCTTCGTGAATCTCACTGAGCCAATGCAGAACACACCTCTTTCGTAGAGCTAGATTAGCTGATGAAAAGATCCTTTTTTCGCATATCACACAGCCTATGTGGAACTCAGTCATGATTCCAGAGTATGAAATTTTTCTTGGAAAACTCTCTACTTCTATAGAGTGGGATGAGTTCTATTTATAGGTGGTTACACTGACCCACGATCCTTCTGCACGAAGTCAGCAACACATCTGCTCAAATCACGATGCTTCAAAATTTCCACCGAAAGTATCTATATACTGCAAACACCATGAAAATTTTCAGACCACGGAGTTCATTGTAATTGTGGATAATTCCATCAATTCTATTTCATCTTCACCATGAATCTCCTCTCGTAATTCCCTTGTATCTGTTCTTTGGTACCACTTCCATATCTTTTGTTCCTTTTTCATGGTTCTTTGTCAACTTCTATTGTCAAAAAAAATCTTTGCACATCGAAAATTCACAATGGAATCTAGAATTATCAACAAACACAAGAAACCAAAAAATGAAGCAATGCTACCATCAAGGATTTTCTTCCCAACAATCTACCCATTTGGATTTTTTGACAACTCTTCTCAAAATTATTTCATGCACTTTGATACCTCACTGACTCTCCTACCATAATCTACCATCCTTCGCCTCATGTGGCTCTGATAGAGACAATAGATTCCCTCACCACATATTCTAAGCCCACATGAGCAATGCTCAGAATCAGAAACAATAGTTCTATGAAAATATCAACAAGGAATCACTTAATTTCTGACACCAATCCTTGATAACATACTGATACAAAATTTAAATCACTAAAACCCTTCTAACACCATTCCAACATCACTCTTATTATTTATTCATGATCCTCATCTGTTGTGATATATATTCATTGATCGATCACTTCTAGAAACATCAGATTCAAAACTCTCCCACGATCTCTTTTAACTCATCCTATCTCACTACTCTAACTGTCACCTTCTCCCCATGCCTATTACTATGAAATTTTCTCTCTTCTATAGCCATATTTTATCCACTGTTAGGAGTGAATATTTCTCCCCCTTTGTCAAAGAACCCAATGTTCACTCTTTTTTGGACTAAAACATTGGAAAGAACGATGATTAGCTCATTTGAGAAAAAAATACATCGATGAGAGGGGGGAGGGGCATGCATCAACTCTTTTCCAAGTGCAGGGACTCGACTGAACTCCCAATGCTAATCGATGCCTCTCAAAAGAATCCATGGGTAAGTCCTTGGATAGAATTTATGCAACCTATAGTTTGGTAGCCACATTCTCTATCATCATGATTCCCTATTCAACATTCTCCTTGATAAAATGATACTTTATCTCAATGTGAATTATCCTAGAGTGATGGATGGAATTTTTGCTGAGATTTATAGAACATTGGTTATCACATTTGATTTTAATTAGAGAATTCACTTAAACTCTCATTTCATCATTCTATTTCTACATCCACAACAACTGCTTTCATGCTTGAGTGGCAGAAATATACTCAGCACCTGTAGTGCTCAATGAAATGATATCATTCTTCTTGGAGAGCCTTGAAATACACACACCACTAATATATAAATAACCTCCTGACATTGATTTCCTATCGTCTGCTAAACCATCCCAATCTACATATATATATATATATATCCAAATAGCTCTTGGTGAGAATTTTAATTATACATCAATTCAAAATCCATAGTTCCTTTGACAAACAAAAGTATTATTTTAACTGAAATATTTTGTATTTATTTGGGATTACACTGATATATTACATCTTGGCATGTGGAGAATACAATGTCAGGCCTTGTCGCAGTCAAGTACATGAATATTCTAATGATTTTCCTATATTCTATGATATTAACTACCTTCCAATCCTCATCTTTGGACAGTTTCATCTGGGTATCAACAAGAGTCTTCATGTACTTGGAATTTTCTATTCTAAATCTCCTCAGAACCTCCTTGGCATATTTGGATTGAGAAATGAATGGTCCATTCTTTCCTTATGTCACTTATAATCCAAGAAAAAATGTCAGCTCTCCAATTATTGACTTTTCAAACTCAATTTTCATGATTTTGGTAAGTTGTGTGCATTGAGAATTATCTGATCTACCAAATATTTTGACAATGACATAAACTAGATCCATCATCTTTTGATTACTATTGTTGTTGAAGTAGATATTGTAATCAACTCCCCCAAACTAGAAACCAAGATTATTTATATACTGATCAAGACTTGATTATCAAGCTCTTGGTGCTTGTTTCAGCCCATACGACACCTTCATCAGTCGGAAAACCTTGTTCTCATCCTCATGAATGAAAAAACCATCTGGATTCTCAATATACACCTCTTCCTCTAGAACCCCATTCAAGAATGATTATTTGACATCCATCTGGATCACTTGGAACTTCTGTTTCACTACAATGTCTAGGAATAATTTGATATTACCCTGCATTGAAACATTTGAAAATGTCTCGTAAACATCTATTCCCTCTATCTAAGAGTATCCTTGGCCCACTAGTCATGCTTTGTTTCGAATCATTGGGTCATCTTCATTCATCTTGTTGTGATAGACCCATTTAGTCCTAATGACATATTTATCTACTGGCCTCAATAAAATCTCACACATATGATTCTTCTTAAGATGATTTATCTCTTCATTCATAGCCTGCAGCTAATTTTCATTATCAGCTACATCAGGAAAGCATTACATCTCTACCTATGGTAGGAACGATGTCTGATGTATTGATTTCATTATTCTTGTTTTAACTAGAGAAGATTGATCTTCAATGATATTTTTCCTATAAATTTTATCTTGATTCCTTGGATTCTTTAAAGATACAGATTTTACTCCCTCATGCTCATCATCAGTGTCATCTTCTGAATCATAATCTTCCACTTCTTCTCCCCTTGTGTTTCCTTCCTCCCCATCACTTCCATCAGAAAATTTCTCACTGCAGTGTTAAATTATCCCTTCGTAGTCCACTCTAGTGACTACATTGCTCTAAACTACTTTTTCTATCCTTTTGTAGACGCATTTGTATCCATATATTTTTCCTGAGTAGAAAAACAATATCCCTTAATCTCCACAAGACTCAATTTTCCTATATATTTCTTTATTGGGAATAAATCACTTAATTCCAAAAATTCGAAAGTTTTTCATTGTTGGTTTCTTTATGTACGGCATCTCATAGAGAGTCATTCCTTCCTTCGGACACCACATAGATCTATTGAAATTATAGACCGATGTCAACACTACTTCCTTCCAAAACCTTTCTTGTAGGCCATTTTCAATAAGATTCATTTTGGTCATGTTTTTGATAATACGATTTATCCTTTAAAACACTCCATTCTGTTGGGGAGTTCTCACTATAGAAACATGATGCCTTCTCCCATGTTTCTCGAGAGAGTCTTCCACTTGATTATTTGTGAATTCTGTACCATTTTTTATGAAACATTCTAATTATTTGTCCAACAACCCTTTTTCACTCCCTTCGGTACTACATTAAGGAACTAAACACATTGGTCATTTTGGAAATAATAAATACCAATGGAATAATTCTATAGTCATCAATGATGTTAATATAGTACAACTTTATCTCAATTTCTCTTGTTGTAATAGGCCCACAAACATCATCATACACTAATTTGAGAACTCTTGTTGACTTCTTTTCATTTTCCTTATACGTCATTCTAATGAGATTCCATTGTTGAAAGAATCACATTTGTGAGTATGATCACATGACTACTTTTGGAGGTCTTTTCCTACATCACACATTACCAAATCATCCAGGGATGGTTGGCCTAGATGTCCATGTTGTTTATGCCAGTGCTTGTTTTCTTCCTCTCTGGACAAAAATCACATATCATATTCTCCAATTAATAGGTAGAGATTTACCTTGTTTCTTTTTTACATGTAGAACCACTACCTCATATCTTCCATTAATGATACACATCATCATAATAAACCTTATTTAATTTCCTGAGTTACATAGTTGACTAGCACTGAGAAAATTGGGACTAAGGACTTCTACTATTAAGACATCATCATTTCTCATATCTTTTCCCCAAAACAGGCCTTTCCTAAGCCAATAAACTTCAGACCTTCATCGTTTACAAACATGAATACAATTTTTTTGTCATATTTTTTCATGTAACATGAACCTTATTACCTGTCTTGTATGATGTGCAACTTCTGTCAAGGATCCACACACCTGGATGATATGATGCTTTAAGGAAAATTTCTGCCACCACTTCCATCTCATCTTCTTTCTTTTTGGTCTATATTTTTTCTTTTTCAAACTTTTCATAGATTGGGACTTCTGATCTTTCTCAGTGTATGATAAACCAGATTCCTCTTACAAAGATGCAAAACTATTTCACATTTCCAAATCATATGTTGGGTCATTGATCTTCTGCTTGCGAACAATTGGATTCAGCTTGTTCACATTCCTATTTATGGTCGTGCACAGTATCTAGCCATGTTCCCAAATACACTGCACAAAAAAAGTTTCCTTTGAAATATGTTCTAGAGAACCATTCTCTATTTGGTTGCCTTCTTTGTTCTTGTTTCGTTCAATGTCTCTTGGATATGGATCACACATACTATGAATGTCCCATCTTTCCACAATAATTACACATGATATATGGTGTATTCCTTCATGTAACTTCTGTACTACTAGTTTCCATGTGGGATATCTGAATATTCTGATTCTTCTTTGAGAACAAATCAACCTTCAATATTTGAATGGGGGCTTGCAGTCTGACTTCAATTTTCCCAACTTTTTTTTATCAAGTCCCAAATCAGCCTTAACATCAAAAATCAATTGCTGCTTATTTCCTATTAAACTAATAGGCTTGTCATTCATCTTTTTAATCATATGAATGATCATATTTCTATATAATGTGATGGGGATCATATGTTTTCTATGGTCCTTAACCCTTTTCCACAGACCGAAAACTTCTCCTTCATGATCGTCGATATGATTGATTTTATCTTTTATTGTGTTATTCAAGCGATTGATATCCATTTTATATTATTTAATCTCAATTTTATATTCACTAACTGATTTTGAGTCCGATAGTGTTGATGAATTGAGTTTCTCAATTTCTTCAATCATCTCAGACATCCATTTTTCTTTTTGATGCATATAGGGATTGGCGTCATGTACTACACTGTTGTATTTCTTTATTTTAGCTCTCCAAGAATCTATCTCTTCAAGAACATCCTCTAATTCATCTTTCATATCAATACGTACTTCAACGTCATCTTCTACATCAATGATGGGGTCTTCCTTCTTCTGACTACTAATAACAACTTCCACCATAACATTTTCTCCATTATCTTTGATGTTCTATATCTATTCAATCACATCAACCTCAGACTCATCCGAACTATAACATTCTTATGAAAGGAGAATCTTTTCCTTAATAAAATTTCCCCCGAACCATTCCTTGTCATTCCCATAAGATGAATACTTCTTATTAGTAATTTCTACTTCATCTTCATCATCTTCTTGGAACTTTTTGGGGAACCTTGTGGAATGGTGACAAAATTTTCCACATATAAAGCAAGGAAGTGGAAGTTATCCTTTGAACATTCCATTTCCCCTTTGAGAATTTGAGGAAAGGAATGACATCACCCCATCCATTTGTTCTTCTTATTGTGAACCTTAAATGGTGAGCTTCTTCATATAATTTAATTCCACCTCATTGGGTTTTTCCTTTTCCACAACATCATTATCATTATTTCTCATTTCATATGCAATAAGTGTGTTGTGCAGGCTATCAAATGTCAGCTCTTTTGGGTCATTATCTTCCAAAACTAAAACATTTGGATTGATCTTAGGTGGATGTTTCCTCAAGATACACTGCACAATCTTTATATATTCAATAACTTCTCCAAGACCTCAAATTTCTTCCACTAAAACATTTACCCTTTCAAATAATGCATCAACAGACTCATTAGGGCACATTCTATGATCTTCATTCTTGTTCCACAACACTTGTAGCTTTGATTCTCTAACCTTTTTATCTATTTCATATATATTTAATATCTTTCCCATATGGAATGTGAGTTTTTTCATAACATCACCATCATATAGATAGAATTGTATTAGGATCCCCCAAATGCATTAAATCCCTTGGAATCATCATCCAATTGTATATGCTCAACATCCGATAGTGCACCACTATTAATATCGGTTGTTATACAAACCATTTCTGCTATAAACACATTAATTCCCAATGATTAGAAGTAGTGTTCCCTCCGATTCTTCCATAACTAAAAATTGTTACCATGGACAGTCATAATCCCTTTATGATTATTGACCTCCATTTGAGAGAGAAATACCGATATCAACCTTTCCCTCTGATACAAATTGTTAGGTCTACTACGATAGATACCTAGAGAGGGGGTTTGAATCATGTTATGAAAAATTCAAACAACTTACAGTATTGAGATTTTTTATATTAGAGAAAACCCTCTTCTCTCTCTCTTTCCCATTGTAGAGTATGAATGAATCTTAAAGAAATCACATGACACAACAATTTTACTAGGTTCTCCCTCACTATGCAATTTCCAAGGAGAATACACTGGCGATGTGCCGATGTACCAAATACACTATAAGTGAATTGTTGTTTTCATGTTTGAAGAGGTCTCCTTGTCCCTTATGGTTTAAAACCACTCACTATTGGAGAACTCAAAGCTCTCTCATCTGAAGGGAGCTCAATGCTTCTTTAGAAGATCCACTCACAGTTTATAGACATGTAGGTCACTTCATTATCTATAATAAATGCATCCTCTATTGTATGTAGATGCTATATTGAAGTCCAAATTTTATCCACTAATGAATACCCTATTTACACTAATCACTGTTCATCACACATTGGAAATAACATCGCAAAGTAGCCTACTTTCTGAAGCTTCTAATTTCGCAAAGCTCAAAAAATCCTTCTCAACGTCCCTGTATCATAACGAAGAACACACATTTTCAGAGCTCACTACCTCATAGAGCATAGTACTTCGCAGAGCATAGACCATTGAAAATTTCAAGCCTTTACATATCATAGGCCATCACAGGGCTTATCCCGTCAAAAAGGTACTTCATTCACGAAGCCTTCTGAGCCAACGTAGAACACAACTCTTTTGCGTAGCTTGATTAGCCACCACAAAGATCTTTCTGTTGGGAATAACACTTCCTCTGTGAACCTCCTTTGCGATTCAATAGAAACAAATTTTTCTTGGAAAACTCTCTACTTCCCTCGAGGGGGTTGAGGTCTATTTATAGGCAATTCCACCTACCCTTGAACCATCTACACGAAGTCAGTTCCACATCATCTCAAATCACGTTGCTTCGAAATTGCCGCCGAAATTCCCTCTATATAGAGAAGAACCACAACAATTCTCAGATGATGGAGCTCATCATAATCTCTAATTGTTCCATCAGTTATTTTTCACCTTCTCCGTGAAGCTCCATTCACAACTCCCTTCAGCACCGCAATGCTTTTCAACGCTACTATTCATTAAGCTCATTGTAATCGTGAAGAACACCGCCAACTTTCGTCATGTCTTCACAAAATCAACATCCAAAATACCATCTTCACAAAACTAATGCCTTTTCCATTTTTTTATGAGATCATAAAGGATGTAAATATTTCATGATGCTTAGCAAACTCCATATTTTGGACCCCAAAAATTTGGGAAATGCTATAAAATGACACCACCTTATATCTGTTCTTTTGTACTACCTCCAAGATCTTATGTTCCTTTTTCATGGTTCATTTTCAACATGGATTGTCAAAAACATCTCTGAAACTCAGTAGTTCACTTTGGAAACCTTAATTTTCAACAAACACAAGGAACCCAAAATGATGCAATGTTACCATCAATTATTTTTTTCCCAAAAGAAAGTTGGATCCAAAGTCGAAAATAATGGATAAAATAATTTATTTTGATGAGATACACCAAAAAGACACTATCACATTCAATTTAAATTGGGATAACATCTTTTATTATATTTTCAACATCCCCTTTCCATTTTGGGATTCCCTTTGATCCAATTGAAATACCTAAATCAGCAATTTACATGAGACACTCTATAAAGAGGATTGAAAACTCATAATGACTACTAATCCCTCCAAAACCTATATTATTATCTATCATTCTAGTAAAAATATAAATTTCCCAACTGTTATATAGTCAAATAAATATTTTTTTAATGATATTATGTTGATGGAATAACAATTAATCCAATGTCCTATTTTTTAATAATAAAACTAAATCAACATTCATTCATATGAGTACACTAACACCTCTAAAAAGAATCATGTTTTATTTTCCTTCTGGAAAATAAATTTTTTATTGATAAGGTTTATTTAAAGAATAAATATTTTATTTTAAAAAATTATGATTTCCAAAATATAATCCATTTCCTACCCTTGTTATTTTATAAAAAAATGAAAACATCATTTGTTTATACATGCTTACTACGCCCTCAATAATCTGAATATATTAAATTTCTATAACTCTAGTATTTTATTCTTTATCTAACCCCTTTAATATCATATTATAATCTTAAAGAATGTATAAATAATATCATTATTCTTTGGTAATAATTTTATTATTCCACAATAATAACATTCTCTACTATACTCACCCATAGATTATATTATGTTATTTTTTTTCAGTTTAACAACCAACATGAACTATATAATTAATTTATTTCATGGTTTGAAGTGTCAAAGGATGTAATTAGTACCACTCTGTTGGGGTCAATCAGTGGTACACTGGTTTTATAATTCTCATCCTCTATGAATAATTATAGTTCTGATCCCCCGTCATTAATACTCTACCACGTCCAGAAATAAATAATAAAAATTGGCATAACAAACGTGGATTTTTATATGGTTTTGTAATAAGACCTTCCCCTTCATACAACTGGATATATCCCTATTTAAATATTAATAACCATATTCTACTAGTTATAATCACAGAAAGTCTCATTCCCATCAACAGTGATTCTCATATTGTCTCTCTCTGTAATCCCACTAGATATTAGGAGTTCCCACCTACTATAGTAACCCCTGAGTCCCAACGGAGGATCTTTATACTACTTCTCATACTGTACAATTATCCCACTGACCTACTCTAAATTCCCCCCATATACATCTTCTTCTTCTTTAAATACCCATTCAATACATCCACTAATCTATAGTTAAACATGATATGATACAAGACAAAATGTTCTCAATACTCTTCAAACAGAATCTACACTACCATGATATGAAGTCATTATCCATAAAAATAGGATAACTTGATAAGCTCAAGTAAAATATTCAATAACTTAATAAACTATCTAACAAATTCTTGATCATTCTTACTCTTCACTAATCCTAAAAATGAACTGAACGTAACTGAATTTATTGAATACTCATGTATTTCATCCTGATAAATTCCCGACCACTGTCTCAAAACACACTTCACATTGATTGATCAATGTAATTATCATGATGACTTGAAAAAAATCCATACATGTATTTAACTATGTATGGTGTACTAACATTATGAAATAATCAAGACATTTTTATGCAAATATCCATATGTATTTATTTTTATGAAGATATCATACTCCCTTCATGAATGTATATCATTCACCACATCTCCACTATTTTATAATACTTGCATGAACATGATGAAAATTATATCACCCACAACTAATGATTCTTTATGTATCTCAACTCAATAACACATCCATGATCCTTCACACAAAATATATTTATAAATTACACAATTATTTATGTTACAGAAACTCATAGTTGTGTTTCCTTCTACCTAAATATATTATTACATCGAATTATTTTTTATATTAATATAAAAACCCTATAATGGCTCTCTTACTATATCCAGTGTGAGTTTGTGAGAATTCTACTTAACCATGAAGATACGAATCTCAAAGAACACATTGATTGATTCCATAAGAAAATTATTATAATATTGTAAACTAATTCACGAATATCATAATATCATTATATGATCACTAAGGTCTCAGAGGACTCATCATAAAATAATGGAACACACATCCTAGTTACAAAGAATAACTTGGACCTGTTTCACTCTCAAGATTTCTCAAACACTCTATCTGATATTATTTCATATTGTTACAACAAATGAGCTCCTTGGGTGGTATTTATATAAAAATTTACAACAATATAGCTCATGCATACTGAATCACATTAAGTGAACCACCTCATAATCATGACACCGAGAATCATTGTATTCATAAAATCATATTTTCTACACGTAGTGTCCCCATCCCAGGATAAATTGGAAGGGTTCTCCGAGCCAGGTTGGACATATAGCCTGAAAAAAATCCTCATAAATTCCAGAGGTTACTGACTAGAAGTGAGGGTCCTTTTATTGTGTCATCAGGGAAGACTATTACCTCAGAGGGAATAGGTAATATAATGTAGAAGAAAACTATATTATAACAAATAGAAGAAGAATATAAAAAATAATAAAACTATAGAAGAATCAAATAAATAACCTCAAATAAATAAATAATAAGTGAGGAAGCTAATAAATAGACCAGATACAAAATGATGACATGGTATGATATCTCTGCTAAAGTAAGAGTATATAAATTTTGAATGGAAGAAAGAAATAAAAGTAGTAATAAATATTATAGCAGTGAAACAACTTCATATTGAGCAATGGCTCGGTCCTCTTCCCCCATGATCCATCCTAAGTTGCAAACAACAATCATGCATTTGAAGAAGGAGGCTTCCTCTTATCCATACTAATTAGAATATTGTTTACTCTGGTACTAAATAGTTACTAGGTAGGGAGTGAGATAAAATCCTAGTATGCAAACACCCTCAATGTCTAAACCATTCCATTTCATGATGTAAACAAAATAAGAGTTCTGATATGTGATAAAGGTAAGATATCATATAAATGAAATAATATAAATATATCTTGGTCTAGGTTCTGAATGGAACCCCTCAAATATCACATACTTTGGCCTTATATGGGGATCTGAATGAGGTACCAATAATATGAAGGATGAAAATATATATAAAAAGGATAGAAAAATAAATGGTAGACAAAAGGATCACAACACCAAGATTATTATTTTTCTTGGGGTCTAATTTATGTTTCAATAAGGTGTGCATCAAAACACCAGAAGATATCACAATTCAACAAAATTCCAGTAGTATCAGTAATAACCTTCCACACATTATCATTATTATTTTGCTCATGTTCAGAGTTAGAGTCTATGCCCATCCTGAAGGTATCGCTACAGTACATCCTCTGACTTATCTAATTCCAGTGATCTTTTTCATCGAAAACTTTTGAAATACCATGTATCACTCGATGCATGGTTTTATCATGACTCACTCCTGATATCACATATAAAGGATAAAGTATTACCCAATGTATGGCATAACCAATTTTCTAAAAGGTCCATCCTTGAATTTCCATTTGCGAACCAGTATCACTCAATAGTAATTAAAATCTCTGGGAAACCAATATTCTCCAATGATTAAGATATAGCCTCCCAGGTGTAATGTGTAACAGTTTAGGAATAGAGAGTTATTCTGTAGTCCTTAACACAAGAACCCATGTAGTCTCACCACCTTGAATATATTTAGATTTCAATAAATTAAATATCATAGAGTATGCATTTATAATTGCAACACAATGATTTAAGTAACAAGAAGAAACATACATCCCAATAATTCAATTCAAACTGTCACCATTAAAAAACATTATCAATAAAAGCATAAAAAATTTCCAACACAAAACTATTTGAAACAAAAAGAACATTAGTCATAAATAACCAACAAAACCAAAGTTAATGATTCACTATTATCCTACAAAAATTTATTTAATTAGAACAAAATCAAAATGGATCATGAAATATTATCATTTGATTAATTTAATTATACAGGGCTAATGGAGAATATAGAAAATATGTTGACACACCCAAAAAGGTGTCCACAATGTGTAATAATTTAAAAAACATAATTTATCCCAAGAAATGGTGCACTTGTCATACCGATAGGTTTAATTAAATTTAAATAGGTAAAATTGAACATCATTGGTATGAACTGATGAGCCGAACAACATGTGATTTAAAAGATGAAATGAAATTAAGGGAATTAGTGTAGATGCCCTACCTTGTAGTCATAAAGGATCCTATAATCTTTGGTGATCACTAATTTTTCTTTAAATAGACAAAAGCAACCAATTTTAGAAAACCCACCCATTTCTGGTAAAAAAATCTTGCAGAAGACTGTGTGACATATAGAGAACCAGATCTTACAATTCTGAGTGTGTGAAGATGGCCTTACTAAGAGATTCACAACACATTAGGCAATGTCAAAATCCAAGAAGTAACGAGGTTGAAATGGTAATTCCAAGGGAGAGAATGGTGGTGCACACCACCTAGTAGGGGGATTCGATGCATGAAAGAGAGGGGGAGTTCTAGAGAGTATGAAAAAAAGAATGAAAAAGAAGGGAAAAATGGTAAATAAAAAATGATATATAATTAAATTAAAATTAAAAAAATGTGGAAGAAAATAATTAATAAAAATTAATTTTATCCCATTTTAATTTTTTTTAAATTTTTCCAACCATTTTTATTTTATTTTATTTTTTATCCCCTTTTAAACCTATTTAAATTCCAAAAAAATCATTTTATTCACTTCTAATTTGTTTAATTATTTTTCGTCTGAATAGAGTGTTGGGCAGTGACGTAAAAATTTTACGTAAAGCCAGGGAAATTATTTAATTAATTTTAATAGCTGCTGAGACCTGCAACAGGGTTCGTAGGCATGTGCCCTGGTTTACAATACGGGTTTGGACTATCAATTTAAATGGTATGTACCTTGATTAATCATTGGATGTTACAACCTCCCTTCATTTAGACTACTAATCCCTGAGTTCCACCTCTGTGGGTTGAAAAATGTGACTTGAAAAAAGCTTTAGTCATTGAGAATGAGCATCACTCTCCTGATCTCATGTCTCTTCCTAAACATGTATGTGTTTCCATAACACCATAACTAGTGAAACTCACTAGGATCACAGAACATCCATTCTATGGTTGATGATACATTTTAGATTTTCCTCAATGGATGTATATGGTTCGAGCTCAATGTCATCATGATCAATTGAATGAGATGGGTCTTGATGATACTGTCAAAGCCGAGATACATGTAATACATCATGCATGGAATGATACCTATGAGGTAATAGTAACCAATTGGCTATCGGACCAACTCCCTCCACTATCTCAAATGGGACGATAATTCAGGGTGATAACTTCCCTTATCTCCGAATGCACTTGTGACCCATCTGTGGTGAAATTCACATAAAGTCTCGATGTGCCACCATAAACTCGAGAGGTTTATAGAAAAAATAGGTATAATATTTCTGTCTAGTATATGCAGTAGTCATACGATTATGAATCAGTTGAACTTTATCATACATCGCCTGAATGAGATGAGGACCCAACAGAGCAACCTCTACTAATTTGCGTCGTCCTAAAGTTGAAAAACATGGTCTATTATTGAGGGCCTCATATTGAACCATTTGAATTTTTTCCGAAATTATGTTATTATAGGTAAACTCAAAAAGAGAAATATGTTTCTCCCAAGAACCTCCAAAATCAAGGATGCATACCCAAAGCATGTCCTTTGACACTTGTATGGTCTGCACGGACTACCCATCAGTATGAGGGTGACATGTAGTGCATAAGAGTACCTATGCACCCATGGATTTATGCAACCCTTTCTAGAACCATGATGTAAATCATACATCTCTGTCTCAGACAATTGAAAGAGATATGACATGATGTTTCACTATCTCCTAGATACACTATCATTTGAACTCATCAATAGATTGGGTCTCATAAATAGGTAAGAAGATTGGGAATTTGGTCAATCTTTTGACCATAATCCATAATGTATCACTGACTTGAGGAGATATAGGAATTCCTATGACAAAATCCATGGTTATTTCATTCCATTTCTACTCATGAATGGATATAGGTTGTAGAATTCCACATGTTCCATGGTTCTCTACCATTAACTGTTGATAGGTGGAGCAGAGAGTGACAAAACCCTCTATCTGAATCATCATACCCGACCAGCAGTATCGATGCCCCATGTCTCTTTACTTCATTGAAAGTCCAGGATAGACTACCCAAACTGATGTATGATATTTCTTTTTTTTATCTTCTATTATATCAGATTTTACAAATACATGACCATGGTAAAGGAGAGTTTCAATGCCATCGACAACCCAACTAGGAGGAGGGTTATCTCTTGTGATACCTTCCCTAAAAAACGATCCCTTATGGAACATATGATTTTCATAGAATGAATCACTCTTGAAAATAGGATTTCACTGTAAGAGCTATTAGAACATTTTTCTCAAACTGTTCCTGATCCTCTAGATGCATCTCAAAAAACAAATCTAATATCTACCACTCACTGTGGGATTCATGAACTGCTTTTGTCCGTGTCTTGTTTCTCAAAGCATCAACCATATCAATGCCCTTACCCTGGGTATAAGAAAGCATAAAATAGAATGAATAAAGCTATTCATCCCACCTGTGCTACCATACATTCAAGTCTCACAATGCAGAGATATAATTCACAATTTTGTTATCCGTGTAATAAATGATCCTTTCGCCCAACAAGTATTGTCTCCAGTAGCATAAAGCATGAAACATTAATATTAACCCAATATCATTTGTATGATATTTATGATCATGATGTCTCAGATGAAGAGATCCATAAGCCACGAATCGATCTCCCATCCTCCAAAATGCACCCAGTCTGATTTCTAATTCATCATAGTGAACAATAATTTTTCTACCCAGATTTGGATGAATCTAGAATAGAGCTTAAGGTACTCTTCTTATTAACTTAGAAAAATATTTTTCACAAGCTTCTGACGAGATAAACTACACCCCTTCTTAGTCAGTGCTATAAGATGTGCTTCTATGTGGGGGATATCCAAGATGAAATGCATGTAATTTCCAGAAATCCAAAGAAACAGTGTATGTAAAAAAAATTGGGCATCTCCAATGAAATTATAGATCTCACCTTTTCGAGGTTAACTTACTTGCCTACTTATAATACAATATGACCAAATAATTGAACCTTATCAATCCTGAAGTTGGATATTACAATCATTGCATATAGTCTGTGATCTCTCAGTGTACTCAAAATGATCTCAAGATTGGTTGTATGGTCATTTATGGAATGTGAATAAACAAATATATCATCAAAAATATCACAAAGGAATTATGGTACATGTAAAAATATGATTCATCAGAGCCATGATTACTGTTGGCGCATTTGTTAGTCCAAATGGCATAACTATAAACTCGTACAAGCCATACCTACTTCAGAACATCGTAAGTTGTATGTATTATTGTCGCACATAGACCTTGTGATATCCCATACTCAAATCAATGTTAGAGAAAACAATATCTCATTAGATCTAGTCGAAGAGGTAATCTATATGAGGCTACAAATAACACATCATTACTTTAAGATAGTTGAGGCATTAGTAATCCACTAACAATATGAGGGTAACATCCTCCAAATTGGTGAATATAACTATCAAACCCCACTACGATGTGCTATGTCTAATGAAAACACTTAACCTTGAGGTCTTTAAGCTACTTTTGAGACCTTGTAGCTCTATAAGTGCCATCCTATATGAGAAATAGTCTCTGGATCCACACCAGGAACAATCTCTAAAGTGAACTTGACATCCCTCATGGATGGTATGCTATATAAATCATTAGGGAAGATATCACTAAAATGATTCATAATGGGAGGAATGTCCAATAGCATCATTCCCTGATCACTCATGAAGAGACTTTCAAATTGTGTTTTCACTCTGCCATATCCTACTTATTTAATGCAGGCTCAATATTCGTTCATATCCCATTATACATTATGTAGATATGTGTCATGCTTAAGGGATGTCAAGGAAACACGACAGTTATATAAATCCCCTTGGGCAAGATAAGGAGTGATCCAATTCATTCCAAGAATGACGTCGATGCTAGACATATCATGAATGTAAAAGTTCCAAAGGAAATGGTACTGACCAATCTAAAGGGGAAACTCTTAGCACCAGAATATTCCCCAAGTCCTAACCCCTAGAAGATTGTCTAGAGACATGATGTCGCAAAGCTACATGATTGTAAAACCATGGCATTAAAAAATAGAAGTAGCTGAAATGGAATGTGATTTACCACTATCAAAAAACGGAAGAAAATAAAGTAGAGGCTACAAGAATAGTGCCTCTAACTGTAGATGTTCCTACACCATGGTCCTATAGTATTGGTATTTTTGTATAGAGTGGAAATTTTCACAACCCTATAATGATGTCGGACTGGCCTGACCAGGTCAAATATGTTAACACTAATAGTTTAGTACTATTTTCCCTCGACCGTAGCCTCCACAATTACCTCGGCCTGATCATCATGTTGAAAAATAAAATATAGCCCGATGTAGAGGATTGATACCTCCCTTTAATACCACATTTTAGCGTCCCCATCCTGGGAGCCACTAGACGGGTGCTCCGACCCGAGATGGCCACATAACATCAAACACATCTTTTCGAATGCTAGAGGCCACTGACTAGTAGAGAGGGCCTTTTTAGATGTCTTATGGGAATACTTTTCTCTCATAGGTAATAGGTAATATACAGTGGAAGAAAAACTGTTTATAAAAAATTGAGGAATCATATAAATAATAAAAAGTCAATAACAGAAGAAAATAAATAACACCAACTAAATAAATAATAATTATTGAAGTAGATAAATAAACTACATACAAATTTATGTCAGGCTATGATGTATGGGTTGAAGTAAGAGTATGGAAAAAGCAAATACAGGCATGAAATAAAATATATAATGAAAATTAAATAAGTGAAACAACTGAATTTCAAGTAAAGGCTCGGACCTCTACCCCCATGCCCCATCCTATAAAACAAACAATACTCAAGCATCATAAGATGCATTCTTCCACTTTATTTATACCTGCGATTATAATATCTACATGGGTTCCAAAAGATGTCTAATCAGGGGTTGAGAAAAAATCCTAGTAGGCCGACACCCACAGTGTCTAAACCATTCCATTTATTATTTTTTAAAAAAAGCAGTGTTCCATCATGTGATTAAATTAAGAAATAAAATAAATATAATAAAATAAATTTATCTTGGACCGAGTTCGCAGTGGGACCCATCCCATATCACCTACTTCGTCCTATGCCTGGAATTTGAATAAGGTACTTGTAATTATAAGGTTACATACATACAAATATATATATATATATATATAAAGGCATGAAAAACTTATGGCAGACTAAAGGAACATACCCCCATGATTGTGTATTAGCATGGGGTAAAAATTATGGTCAATGATGTGTGCTTCAAAACACAAAAAAAATATCACAATTGAAACAAAAATAATGAAGTATATGTAACACCCTGAGATTTTATGAGATAGAATATTTGATGTATTTTTTTGTACACTACACCAAGATTATCTTTTTCTATACGAAACACCATATTAGATTGATGTATACACAACACTATTCTTCGCTTATGGTGCGCACAATTTCAAGTTCTATTGATAGTATTAATTTCACACAACACTGAGTGTATATTTTTTTCAATGTATAAATGAGAAATGTTTGGATTATGTAATACATGACACCAAATGAAGCTTGCAATACATGAAACACTGGCATGGCTTGCGTTACACATAAGACTGACCTTCCTCGATAGCTTGTCTGGTACACAATATTGAGATTCATTACACAATGATATATTATTAAAATTTTATATAACATATCCATTATTAATATTTTTGACTGCATTTTGAATTTTATATGACATTTTCATTCATCTTATAGATGATATGAGATGAAAATCGATTTTTCAGATAAAAGAAGTATTTTTTCTAAAAATGATGTTTTACCGCCTTTTGATGGCGCACCCATTTTAAATCTATATTTTGATAATTTTATAAGTTATATATGAAAATATAAACTTTGTATTTATAAGTTGGAGATAATAATATAATTTGAATAAATTTTTGGACATTTTTCTAAAAACATTCATATTTTTATGAATAGTAAAAATACGCTAAATTTTAATTGAAAACTACTTTCTTCATCGAAATAATTTATTTGGTTAAAATATATTAAAAAATTATTTTAAAGTATATATGGAATATATTTTTATATTTTGATAAAATATAAGTCATTTTAATTAATATTACATTGAATACATAAGTAAAGATTTTTCAATCTTTTGCGATGTATTAAACAAAAACCCGTTTTTTTCGGCAGTGTGATTAATTTTTAAATATTTACTGCAACATCTGTGTTTTGAATTCTGAAAAATGGATTCCATATTTGGTATTCAAAGGATCTAATTTTGTACATAGGTAGTTTTTATATTTGTACATTATGAATAGTAACACCAGTAATTATTTTATCTACAATGGTTAAATGGTTAATCTGCTAAATAAGGGTAAAAATTTAATATTATAAAATATTAAACTACCTAACACAAGCCCTAATCCAATTTTATTAGATATGTCAGACATGTGTAATCATTGGGTCGATTTTCGGACTCCATGTATTCACATGGTTGTTAAAATGGCATTCTATAATAATTAATTTAATGTAATGATAATTATAACCAACACATATATTTTTTATTAAATATATTTTAATGTGGGGTTATATAACAGATATCTATGTCTATAAATAGTTATTAGATATCTCAAATAATTTCTTACATTATTTAAATTTATTTATAAAATTTAGACATTAGATAAATATATTTATTTATGAAAAATTATGCTGTTGTGATTACCTCCTTAATGAAATATTACAAAAAATGAATTTATAAGTATTAAAAAAATGTCCTCGGATTATTTTGATATCATCCAAGAATTTTATGGATGATATTGACATATTATATTTGATTTAATTCTTTATTCTATAAGGAATCAGGTTGTTATGAATTTTTAAATTTTCATAATTAGTAGTGTCCCAAATTGACACAATTCATAACAAAAAACATAATATAGATTATTAAATGATATTAAATCTCTAAAAAAATATAAAATTCTACAAAATGGTTAATATAAGTCCAAATATTTCATAAATTACTTTTTTGGGTACTTTTGACATGATATGGTAATTACATTAACCCATAACGTGTAACTAACATGATTGCACGTTATGATTAAAAAGGATACAATAAGGGTAAACACAAAATGATAAGAATAAAAAATTATAAACCTATCAAAAAATTATTGTATGATAGGTATTTGATCCAAAATCATCCTATCTTAGAATTAAATAAAATTTGAACCATTTTAAATAGAAATTGAATTTATAATAAATTAATATTTTGGAACATACCTAAAGTGCCCCTCTTGTCTCTTATATAAGGGAATCTCCACCCTATCCTCTTCACTCCATTTTGAGTCTTCATGCTCGGCCAAACCTTTCCCATTTCTCATCTCAACGTCCATAGTTACATTCTATGTGTTTTGGTCTTCCCAAAAGACCAACTCTAGTGCCCTAAGAGAAAATTTAAAGGAGGCACGTCGAGGAAGTGGAAATCTACTCTACTGATTTTTTCAAATTTATTACTTATTATGATTACTCGTCATTAGTTTTTTCATTATTAATTAGTAAAATATGTATCACTCATATAGTAATATTATATTATAAATACAAAACAACTATATTTCACATTATATCCATCCTATGAATAATTAAATCACCGCGCATGCGTAGGTATAGATTATCATCTCAAAGTTGTGGTCTAATTTGTTTTTCACCACCACCTTACATGGATGGGTATAATGGTGGAATATAATAACTATATATGAAACTCATTATTAAATATTATAAACCATCCACGTCAATACCATTCAAAAACTATGGGTACGATATCATCGCATGTGCATACAAATGGATTACAATCTCCATGATGTGATGATATTAATTTCCATGTTAACCATTAAAAAATGATAATAAATATATATAATAAATAATAATGAAATATATGAAATAATAATTCTATTGTATTTATTTTTTATATATATGTCATTTACTTAATTCCATTCAATTTAATAATGAAATGAAAATAGCGTTCAAGGGTATGAATAACCAACCATATCCATGAACGGTGTATTCTATTCCATTTATGGATATATTATACATAGTTTGATATTGAATATATAATAAATATAAATCATGTTTTACATTCTGAAAGAATGTAAATCATTATCTATGATGTAGAACCCCCGTTTTGAGGTATGTGGCCTTTTTTTATGCGTTTTTATGTGTTTATAGTGCATGAGATGAGTTGGGAAGAGGTTGGGAGAGTTTGGAATGGTTTTGGATGTGTTTGGAGGCTTTTAAAGGGGTGCACAGTTTGAGCACGGTTAGTAGAAACTGTGTGGGTTTCCTAGGAAACCGTGCAGACACTTGTTCTCATGACAGTAGGCCTCGCATGGTGTGCGCACGGTTTTCCAAACCGTGCGAGGAAACCGTGCGGACCCTGGCCCTCGAGGAAGTGTCGTGCGCACGGTTAGCGCACGGTTTTCCAAACCATGCGGTCTAACCAATTGTCCATTTAAAGTTAGGGTTATAAGTTCCAGGATCACTTAGTATTACCTCATTTCACTCCAATCTTCCTCCCACTCAAGCCTTACTCAGGATTTTGGGTTCTCAAGGGTTAGGGGTGCCCTCCCACTCGGGTTTGAAGGATTTCGAAGGGGTTTCAAGGTGGATTCAAGGTGGTTTCTTCTATGATAGTCTCTCCTTTTGTTTCTCTTGTGTTTTCCTCTCTATCTAAATCCCTCTCATTTGTGGTTTTCTATATCTACACTTGTTGTGTGTAGATCTAGGGTTTTGGTTACCATGGATGTTAATATTGAGGCTTATGGATGTTAGGGAATGGGATCTAGAGAGGTTTCGATGGTGCGTTCACTGGATTTGTGGTGCAGTTTTTCGTGGGTTGTTTTCTTGGAAACCCTAAAGGTAGGTGGATTCTCTCTTGACTCCACTTGGATAGAGCTAATGGTTTTGTTTACAATTAATTTTTTGTGCTTTGATGTAATTGTGAATTGTTATAAGAAATTGTTTAGAAATCCCTTGGTTGAGGTTTTGGGGATTTTGGGAAAAAGGAGGTTCTATGGTGAAATGATTTTCTTGTGAATTTTAAAACGGAGATTTTAAAATGGGTTGACCAGATTTATTTGGGAAAATGATTGATGGAAAGGGTTTTCAATAAAATGTTTGTTTTATTGGAATGTTGTTTGGCATGGAAAATGGTTTTCAATAAATGGATAATTTATTGAAATGGATTGATACACAATGGAGCTTGGTTGATTGAAAGATGTTGTGATATTAGTGGGTTATATTCTTGGTTTGGTTTTTTTGGGATTTTGTGTGGAAGTGGCGAGAAGAAACACTATAAAAAGGTGATGGATAGTGGACGAAGGTCCACCATCAATGGATAAGTGGACGGATGATCGACTAGTTGTGATTGGGTGAACGGGTTGGACGGAAGCTCCATCGTTTGGTTGTTTGGTTGTTTTGGTTGTGTTTTTGTGCATTGCTTGGCTAGATGGAATTGTTGTTCTAACGTGTAAATAGTGAGATGGCATGTGGCATGTTTTTTTGGCTTTCCTTTGGTTTCCTTGGTTGGGTGTGATGGTCTGGTAAGAGCATGGTTGTCTTATGGTAATGGATGCACTTGTGATTATATTATATAAACTGTTTTATATAAATGTGCTAATGGTTTTATCATAGTGGAATGTGTAGGGAAGTCATTTGGGGAAATCATACTGAGTTTTAGTACTCACACCCTACATTGGCACTATGGTGTCTTTGCAGATTTTGTGTATCGTGACGTTGGCAATGGTAAGGTTTCAACCTCCGTTAGTGGTGCGTTGTGATGTCTGGTTGGATCTTGGAGCTTGGAGCATGGTGTGGAGCTATTGTAGTGTCATGGCATGTGGTGTTTTCTTTTTTGGTCTTCTGCATAGTACTCTGATGTTGTTTTTTTGGTTGTGTTGACATGTGAGATCATTATGGAATATCTAGTTGTCTTTGGTAATGTATGAGGTAGGTTTTTTTGTTGACATGAATCATATAGTTGTGGATTGTTTGGTTGGTTTTGTCTTAAGGGAAAATCCATCCCTAACTTGGTCATGAATCCCTCGGCATTTATTTCTAGCTTGTGTCATCTTGGGAACGTCTCTTAAGGACAAGTAGCCCTCACCTCCTCCTCATGACAATGAGGTAGGGGTGGAGTGTTTCAAATGGTATCAGATTGTTCGGACTTTTGGAGTTGAATCTCGGATTTGGTGTTTACATTCGTTGTGGTATACTCCTTGAGTCAGGATGGTATCAAGGTGTAGGATTGTTGGAACATGGAATGTATAGCATAAAATGACAAAGATTACCCTTTTATGCTGAAATTCAAGTTACCCAGGAGTTATGTACATAAGTGTTTTGGAGACACTTATAGGCATTGGATATCTCATTATCCTGGGTGTATCCAATGAGATGAGCATGACATGCAAGGTAGAAATTAAATCCCTCTAGGATGCATATTTCATTGTAGTATAATGATTTATGATGTGATATGAATATGTGAAATTTTAATGTGAATATATTTGTATTTTGAAAATGGTGTGGTTTTCGAAATGGTGAAACATGGAACATGTGGAATAGTTTGAACTGGTGGAAAGCCTTGTTTTGATATTGTTGTGTAATGTGATTTGAATTTGGATTTCGTGATGTCTACGAAATTGAGACTCGTGGTTGTTTATTTTCTTTTTATAGAAATGGCACCGGGTAGGGGTCATAGAGACCAACCGGAGGAGGCAGCTGAGAATGTTGTTGCACCTGAGCCTCAGGTCAACCAGCAGCTAGTGCAAAGTATAGTGAAAGCTTTCCAAGCTGTGGGAAGTGGAAATAAAGTGGATTAACCAAGGAATGGGGATCCTGTAGTTCAGTTTCAAAAGCCAAATCCATCCATCTCTAGGGGTGATACAGATCTGGAGAGAGAGGAAGCATGGTTGAATAGAATTGACAAGATCTTCAAGTTCTTGGGAACTCGGGTAGAGTTAAAAGTGACGTTGGCAACATATATGTTAGAAGATCATTCCCTTCAGTGGTGGGAGTTGGTACTCCAAGCTGGAACGGAATAGGTTATGACGTGGGAAGGCTATGAGGAATTTTTTAACAAAAAATTCTACCCACATACGTTTAGAATTCAGTATATGAATGATTTCATCAGTTTGAGGCAAGAGCTGATGTCGGTGACGGAGTATGTGGCTATGTTTATGAACATAGAGTGGTTTTCACCAGAGGTGGTGGGTAGCACGTCATTGAAGGAAAGGATAATTGAAGCAGGGTAAAGGAAAGAAATCCGTTCAAATATAGCATTGTTGTGTATAGATTATTACACAGAGATGGTGAATAGAGCCTCAGTGGATGAGCAAGATATGTTGGGATCTCTGGGTGGGGGAATCATGGTGGTACCCATGGGTAATAGTGGGAATTCTAACACTGGGTTCATGCGAAGGAGGGACACTTATTCCCAGGGTAGGAATATGTCATATAATATGATGGTGGGATCAGTAAATGTTACTCTGGATCCACAGAGAATGTCAGGATGTTTTCAATGTGGTTCGACGAGCCACATCAAGCGGGATTGTTTGGCACAACCTCGAGCAAGTCATAATTGTAAGAAGATGGGGGAATCTGCCGCGTTATTTTCAGAATGCTCGAAGGTCAAGTGTGCGTGACACTCCTTAGGGATCGCAGACATCATATGCTTCGACAGGACGGGGACAGCAGCACACCCCTCATTAGCCGACTAAAGTGTGTCATGGTGATTTTCAGAATACCAGGACGCCTCAGAAAAGCAATAAAGAGAATAGTGTGGCAAGAAAACATGTGTTTGGCGCTGAACAGGTTTTGGTGGATGATCAGTCGGGACCATCCACAGTGTGAGGTATCATTATTCTAAATTCTACCTTGATGCAGGTGTTGTTTGATATGGGTTCTTCACACTCTTTTATTGTTGCACGTGTGGTTGATTTGTTGGGTTTAAGGGTTGAAATGATGACCTTAGTTTTAAAACATCAAACTCCTCTAGGTAGAAGATAGTGTAGATATTTCTTGTGTAGATAATTTTGTATCGGTTTGGGTGAGGTTGGGATGGTGTGGAACTTTTCAATTCTTGAGATGGATGGTTATGATGTAATCAAGGGAATGTATTGGATGGTGGCTTTTAAGGCCCACATCGACTGTGATGCACGGACAATGGCTTTTACGACACATGATGGTGTTAGACATCTCTTTATAGGAGAGAAGCATCAAAGTCAGGGTGCAACATGTCTGTTGGTACATGCAGTGGGTACATTATTGCATCAGTTGGCGGTGTAGCCATTGGAATCATTAGTGGATGTTGAGTAGAGTGTTCCTTTGGCAGTGGTGGATCAGTTCATGGATGTTATTCTTGATGAATTCTCTTGATTACATCACGTAATATAATTGGAGTTTACGATTGATCTCCTTCTAGGGACCAGTCGTATCTCACTTTTGTCTTATCATATGGCACCAACTGAATTGTGGGAATTGAAAGCCCAGTTGGAAGAGTTAGAAAACAAAGGGTTTATCCGGCCTAGCACGTCTCTGTGGGTTGCGCCAGTGTTGTTTGTGAAAGAGGAGGATGGAACCTTGAGGCTATGTGTTGATTATTGTAGACATAACCAAGTTACGATAAAGAATAGATATCCACTTCCATGAATTGGTGATTTTATCGACCAGTTGAGGGGTGCCCAATGGTTCTCCAAGATCGACCTACGGTCGGGAAATCATCAATTGCGGGTGAGGAAGTAGGATACTTCTAAAACACCTTTTAGAAGTAGATATGGCCATTATGAATATGTGGTTATGCCCTTTGGTCTAATGAATGCGCTAGTGGTGTTTATGGAATTGATGAATTAGATATTTCTGAGATATCTGGATTTATTTGTGGTGGTGTTTGTCGACGATTTTTTGGTGTATTCTATGACAAGGGTGGAGCATGAGCAGCACTTGGAGACAGTGCTGGGGATCTTGAGGGATCATTAGTTGTATGCCAATTTGTTAATGTGTGACTTTTGGATACATGAAGTTCGTTTTCTTGGCCTTGTGATTTCTGAAAGGGGTGTTTCAGTTGATCTAGAAAAGATAGAGGTTGTTATCTCGTGGAAACTGCCAAAGAATGTGTTTGAGATACGTAGTTTTCATGCTCTAGCTGGGTATTATCTGAGTTTTGTTCGTGATTTTTCACATTCTGCTTTGCCAATGACAGATTTGACAAGAAAGAATTTTCCATTCCAGTGGAATGAACAATGTTAATAGTGTTTCGAAGAGCTAAAGGGTCGTCTTACATCAGCAACAATCTTGGTTTTTCCAGAATCAGGAAAAGGGTATGTGATATATTAAGATGCATCAGGATCAGGATTGCGGTGAGTTCTATTGCAAGGGAATCATGTGGTTGCATATGGCTCACGACAGTTGAGAGTGCATGAGAAGAACTACCAAACTCATGATTTGGAATTGGAAGTAGTCGTCCATGCATTGAATGTATAGCGTCATTATCTCATCGCTGAGAACTTCCCTGTATATACATATCATAAGATCCTGAAGCACATTTTCTCACAAAGGGACTTGAACTTGAGGCAAAGGTGATGGATGGAATATCTTCAGATGTTTCAATTTGACTTGATGTACACACCGAGTAAGGGACATTTGGTGGAATATGCATTAAGAAGAAAATCATATTCTCAGGTGGTGAAACAGGCATCAAACCAGTGGCAGTTGATGTCGGTTATAGCTAATATGCAGTTAGAATGTGAGGACCAGGGCGATAGAGCGGTCTTCTTTCTAGTTTTGTTGATTCTTGAATTGGTTGGCCTGGTTAGAGAGGCACATATATCTGATTTTATGTGTGTGACCATGGGGTTGAGACTCAATGGTGGGGAGACCATTGAGGGTTGGAAAATGAATAGAGACTTAGTTTTGTGTTTTCGAAATAGGATGGTTGTACCAGTTTCTTGTCATGATGATCTTCTCAGAGCATATCATCATTCCAGGTGGGCTGTTCATCCTGGAATTCAGAAAATGTATAAAGCGCTGAAGGCACAGTTCTGGTGGGATGGAATGAAAAGAAGTGTGGCTGAGTTTGTTTTGAGATGCTTGACTTGTCAGCAGGTCAAGGTAGAGCATCAGAGGCCAGTAGGAATGATTCAGTCTTTACCAATCCCTATTTGGAAGTGGGAGTAGATAGCGATGGATTTTTTCATCTGTCTCCCAATAACGGTCAACAAGAACTATACCATTTGGGTGATAGTGGATCGGCTATCAAAGCCATCCCATTTCATCCAGATTCATGAATCTTATACAGTGGAGGAGCTGTCTCAAATCTATATCCGGGAGGTGGTAAAAAGACCTGGTGTTCCAGTTTTGATTGTATCAGATAGAGATCAGAGGTTTACATCTCATTTCTGGAAATCCTTACAGCAAGCCCTTGTAACACAGTTGATGATGAGTATGGCATATCACCCTCAGACGGATGGTCAATCTGAGAGGATGATACAAACTATGAAGCATATATTGTGGGCTTGTGTCATGGAATTTGGTGGATCATGGGAGGAACACTTGACGTTGGTTGAGTTCTCGTACAATAATAGTTTTCACGCATCCGTACAGATGGCTCTATTTGAAGCATTGTACGGGAAGTCGTGTCGTTCACCACTATGTTGCGTGGAAATGGGTGAGTCTTTGATGGTTGGACCGAGTCTTGTCCATGAGACTATGGAGAAGATCAAGTTGAGTAGGAAGAGAATGAAGACTGCTCAGATTCATCAGAAATTGTATGCAGATCATCTTCGACGGCTGTTGTTGTTCCAGGTGAGTGATCATGTGTTCCTGAGGATCTCTCCTAGGTTGGGACATTGTCGGTTTGGGAAGCAGGGAAAGTTATCTCTGAGGTATATTGGTAATTTTGAGGATCTTGAGCGTGTTGGTGAGGTGTCTTAACATTTGGCATTTCCACCATGGTTTAGTGCAGTGCACAATGTGTTTCATGTCTCGCAGTTGAAAAAGTTTCTTTCAGATCATGACCAAGTGATTTGATGGGATCATGTTGAGCTAAAACTGGATGCTTCATTATTGCATGTTCCAGTTCAGGTTGTTGATAGGCAAGATAAGTTCTTTCATAGTAAATGCATTGGTTTAGTTCATGTTTTGTGGAAACATGGTCAGATTCAAGTGAAGACTTGTTAGCGGGAGAAAGAGACGATCGAGCAGTGGTCCGAGCTCATTCGGTAAAGGGGGGGGGGGGTCACTACTTTCCGATGATGGAAAGTCCAATGGTGGGGAGAATGTAGAACCCACGGTTTGAGGTATGTGGCCTTTTTATTAATTTTTATTTGTTTAAAGTGCATGGGATGAGTTGGGAAGCAGTTGGGAGAGTTTGGAATGGTTTTGGATGTGTTAACGGGCTTTTAAAGGGGTGCACGGTTTGATCACGGTTAGTAGAAACCTTACGGGATTCCTTGGAAACTGTTTGGACCATTGTTCTCAAGACAGTAGGCCTCGCACAGTCTGTGCACAGTTTTCCAAACCATGTGAGAAAACCGTGCGGACCCTGGCCCTCGAGGTAGTGACGTGCGCACGGTTAGCGCACGGTTGCCAAACCCTGCAGGCTAACCATGAGGCCACATAATGTCATGGTTATAAGTTCCGGGCTCACTCGGTATTGCTTCATTTCACTCAAATCTTCATACCACTTGAGCCTCAATCGGTATTTTGTGTTCTCAGGGTTTAGGGGTGCTCTCCAACTTGGTTTGGAAGGATTTCAAAGGTGATTCAAGGTGTATTCAAGGTGGTTTCTCCCAGGTAAGTCTCTCCTCTAGTTTCTCTTTTGTTTTCCCCTAGATCTACATCCCTCTATTTCATGGATTTCTAGATCTAAACTTGTTGTGTGTAGATATAGGGTTTTGTTTTCCTTGGATGTTAATATTGAGGCTTCTGGGTGTTAAGGAACGGGATCCAGAGAGGTTTCAATGGTGCGTTCACCGGATTTGAGGCATGGTTGTTCGTGGGTCGTTTTCTCAGAAACCCTAAAGGTAGGTGGATTCTCTCTCGACTCCACTTGGATAGAGCTAATGTTTTCGGTTACAATTAATTTTTTGTGCTTTTAATTCATTATGAATTGTTATGGGAAATTGTTTGGAAATCCCTTGTTAGAGGTTTTGAGGATTTTTGGAAAAAAGGGGTTTTATAGTGAAATGTTATTCTTGTGAATTTTAAAACTGAGATTTTAAAATTGGTTGACACAATTGATTTGAGAAAATGATTGATGGAAAGTGTTTTCAATAAAAGGGTGGTTTTATTGAAATATTGTTAGGAAATGAAAATGGTTTTCAGTAAATGGATAATTTATTAAATTGGATTGATATGCAATATAACATGGTTGATTGCATGATGTTGTGACCGTAGTGGGTTATATGCTTTGTTTAGTTTGTTCGGGATGTTTTGTGGAAGTGGTGAGAAGTAACACTATAAAAGGGGGATGGATAGTGGATGGAAGGGCCACCATCAAAGGATAAGTGGATGGAAGAGCCACTAGTTGTGAATGGGTGAACGGGTTGGACAGAAGCTCCACCATTTGGTTGTTTGGTTTTTTTGGTTGTGTTATTGTGCATTACATTATAATATGGAATTGTTGGGATAATGTGTAAATTATGAGATGGATTGTGGCATGTTTGGTTTTATTTTCTATGGTTTCTTGGTTTGGGTGTGATGGCTTGGTAAGATAATGGTTTGCTTATGTTAATGGTTGCACTTGTGATTATTTTATATAAACTGTTTTCTATAAATGTGCTAACAGTTTTATCCTAGTGGCATGTATTGGGAAGTCATTTGGGGAAATCCTACTGAGTTTTAGTACTCACCCCTTACATTGGCACTATAGTGTCTTTGCAGATGTTGTGTACCATGACTTGGGAAAATGTAAGGCATAAACCTCTGTTAGTTGTGTGTTGTGATGTCTAGGTGGAGCTTGGAGCTTGGAGCTTGGTGTGGAGCTATGGTGGTGTAATGGCTCGTGGTGTTTTATTGTTTGGTATTCTTCATAGTACTATGATGTTGTTTTTTGGGTTGTGTTGGCATGTGAGATCATTATGGATTATCTAGTTGTCTTTGGTAATGTATGAGGTCGGTTGTTTTGTTGACATGCATCATATAGTTGTGGATTGTTTGGTTGGTTTATTCTTAAGGGAAAATCATTGCCCAACTTGATCTTGAAGCCCTCAACATTTATTTCCTTCCTTTGGAATATTTGGAATGTCTCTTAAGTCCAATTATCCCTCAACTCCTCCTTAAGAAAATTAGGTAGGGGCGGGGTGTTACATATGGCATAATATCATCAAAAAAATGTCCAAACACATACGATAAATAAATCAATAATTACCAAAAACGTAACATTAACATGAAAATTGAAATGAACGGGTAATATAAAGTCATAAGTGAATCCAATATGATATATTAAATATTATAATGGTTCTTTTACATGTTAATAATATTTTTAAACCCACTATACATGAGTTTTGGACACATATGGATGAAATCAGATCTAAGGTAAGGGATAATTTTCTAATATCATATTATCTGAAATTGTTTATATGTAAGTATTTACGGGGCATATATTTACCATCCATGTCCATGTTCTGTAAAAATGTTTTCATAAATTCTTTACAATTTTTCTATGTATATTTAATGTCATTTTAATCCATTTGACTTTTAACAACATGGTAAGGAAGGATTCATTCTTTTGTTTACCATACTAGCTACTTTTTTACATATTTTGAAAAAGTATGAGGATAATGATTTTTTAACTTATAAGGAACAAACATATTTTTATTATTTCATAAATCATTATTTACATGAAGCTTCCTTTATATTTTTTTCAAATTTATTTTCAATAAAATTATCTTCTTTTAAAAATTGCATGAAATTTTGATAAAATAAAATGTTTTTGAAGAAGAAATGACATTTTTATAATGAACTATGTTCAAGTGCATTATAAAAATTATTTTTCATCTAAGATGCTATATGGTTATGTTTCTATCCATATTATTACTTTTATTTTGTTATGGTATGATGGAATTATTTTTCTAATTTCCATTTTTCTTATATGGATTACGTTATGATAACTTGATGTTTACGAATACCATTTTATAACATGGGTTATGCTACAATGTGTGGTTTATGTTTTTGTTGAACATGTAAGAATACTATCAATATGAGATGGGTGTTACCTATATCTCCCTATAATGAATTGTGTAATGATTTATATCTATTGAGATAGACATGAGTGGAATGGTTGGTAAATCTGGTTCAGTAATACATTGCTTGAATGGCATGTAACCCTGGTTCAATAATAGAATTTTTCCACTATGATGGTCTTAGAAGCAATGCCTCGGCTACTATGGAAATCATAATATGATCTTATTAGTTTTCAATAATTACATGTTTTAGTCCAATTCTATTTTATCATGGTTACTATTATTTTATGATCTATGCCTTATGTACTTCCAAGATTTATTTCATCACTCGTGATTTTGATGTTTAAACTTTATATTCATTTTTTGCATTCAAATGTATATGTCTTGTTTATTTTCTCCATGTTCACCCATAATGAGCATTTTAGCTCACCCTTTTTATGTTTTCTTTTCCCTAAGATATAAAGTAAGGTTTTATGTAGGAAAACAAAAGGGGATGATCTTTGTGAGAGATGTTGAAGATATTTCACCATGATAGAAGATTATGTTCCATGTATCCAAAGCCACTAAGATATTGCATTAATTTCGCATCTGTTTGTGTCATGTATTTATGTATTTTGAAAAAGAAATTTAATGTCCATGTACATCATGCTTGGGTCTCTATAGTTGGAATAAGAGTGATTGTTTAGTTAACCTTAGGAAACTAGGATGAAAAAACTTTAGTCATATCCCTTGAGATATTTCTATGGTATGTTTAGGGATGTACCTAAGGTTTAGTATAAGTATAGGATAAAGTCTTAGAATTATTTTAATGATCATGTATAACCTAGTATTAAACCTAATATGTTAGAGATCCAATGTACTCCCCCTTGACTATGTTGTTTTTATAGTATTATTTTTCCCTCTCACACTATTCTTTTTGTGTTTTAGATGATGGGTAGAACCCGAAAGAATTGTGTTCATGATCAATGAACAATGAAATGAAATGATTTTACTCTTGAACAACCAAATGTTATAGGAGATTGAATGGAATATATTATTTCTATACTTACACATGATATGAAACATTATGGACTCCCAAATGTGTAGAGAAGGGGACCACATTCTATTGAGTCCTTCATAAGGCAACACCCACCTTATTTCAGTGGGTCTTCTGATCCACTTGTTAATGAAAAATGGATATGTAACATTGAAAAGATATTTTCCATCCATCACTGTTGAAAACATGAAATGATCATTTGGGTTGTCTATCATTTAAAAGGTGACGCAGACTAGGTGTGAAAACTAATTATGAATACAAGGGAACAATATGAAATTGAATCTATGGAATGATATGAGTTCAATAACATATTTTTCAATAAGTAGATCACTTTTATTCTTAAAAAATGGAAAAGGATTCCCTTGATCTTAAGAAAAGGATGATGAATCTGTTGGTACATTGAAAGTGAATTTTACAAGACATGCAAGGTATGCTCATGGCTTTATCATTAAACCTGGAAGTAAATTTTATTGATTCTTCAGTGGATTAAAACCAATTCATAGAAGGGAATTATCTATAGGAGATTTCAATAGCAATGAAGAGATTTTTCATTGTGATATCAAGGTAGAACTAGAAGTTGGGGTTACATATCCATGTCATGGTTTTGATAGTAAACGAATGATGGAGTTCAATAGAAAATCTCAAAACAATGGTGAATATGAGATAAATGATTCCATGTGCTCAATTTGTAGAATAAAGTAAGGGGGATATTGTCTCAAATGGACTCGTAAATGTTTCAAATGTGTAATGGATGTTCAACAAGAAGTTTAGTGGTGATGTAATGAGAAAATTTTTCATAATGATGTTATTGGGGAAAAGACATCAGAGAACAAACCACCAACACTTCAATGCTATAAGTGCAAGGAAATAAGGCATTATGCTATCCAATGCCATAATCCAAGGGTTAATGATGATCGACATCAGCAAACATTTATATAAAAATAAAAAGGGATGTCACATGCAATCACTATTTGTGGTGTGGATTATGACAATGAGGTGGTGGAATGGTTAAGTGTTTTGGTAATGGGATTTCAAAATAGTGTTATAGAATCTCATTTATTGTAATATAGAATATTAGAATATCTATGTATTGGTTTATAATGGTTTTCCATAATTACATGGTACTAATAACCATGAAAATTGATTGAAATCTTTTTTGAAAGAATATGATATACTCATAATGATGGGATAAGAATAAAATAAGATGTTTGATATTAATAATGAGCTCAAGACTAATAAAATGAAAAAGTGATATCATGGTTTTAGTAAATAGAATTTTTTGGGTTTTTTTATGTGTAAAAAGTTAACTTTTGATAGCATTAATATATTCACTAAGGTTTTATGGTAATTCATGTTACCAGAGAATACATGGTTATGGTATTAACATGTTTGGAATGTGATAAACAAGATATATCTTATGATATATGGGGGATAAATGATAATAATCACATTCATGTTATAATACCTTTATGGTAATTGTTCTCATTGTACTATGATTTTGGAAATAATTATTTTGGATAAGTCTAAATGTTGGAATATATTATGTTGACATCAAATAATATTGTTTAAGGCTAAAACATTTCATTATTATTTTCAGAATGTTATAATAGTATAGTTTAAAAAAGTACAGCCTGCACGATGGGCGACAACCCATCACCTCAAACTAGGCTTTAGGAATTGAACAAAAAACTGATGTGCGTTAGGACTTTATCACCTACCACTGGCCTACATGAAGTCCATGATTAGTATGAATTAGTTTTATTTTATTAGGTGGTATGATAGATGAAGTATAAGTCCTCTCTTGGAACCCTATATGATTAATTTCACTATATATGGACATGTGTATATTTGATAACCTGTGTTATCATTTTTGTGATATAAAAGTTGGAATAGACTATCATTATATCACCTGAACTTCTAAAGAATTAAAATTTTGACATTATTTATTTAAATAAGAGATGAAGTTGAATTTTTTTCAAGGAATGAACAACAATGAGATTGTAACAAAATCAAGTAAGTATTTATTGA
Source organism: Viscum album (assembly GCA_963277665.1). NCBI lineage: Eukaryota > Viridiplantae > Streptophyta > Magnoliopsida > Santalales > Viscaceae > Viscum > Viscum album. Next base: position 160,562,425 of record OY728138.1, read on the forward strand.
CATGAGAAATCTTCAACATTAGGGAAAGGATATTGAAAACCAAAAATGTTTTCTTAGTACCCTATTAATATAAGATTCATATGGTCCCTTAAATTAACACAGATTTATGGATTTCTAGATGTGAATTTTCTCGAAACCTTGTTCTCTATCACTGTCAATCAGAACATGATGGTCTGATTTCTCTTCCATATCCAGTTGTTCACTTTCCACCTATGTTATCATATATAAAAGTATATTGATGAGATAGTTTGGGTACCTGTTATGTTTATAAAATTCATTTTAATATTATGTTTTAGTATTCCTTTTTATAATGTGGGTTTCTATTAAATAAACTTTCATGTAGAAAATCATTTATAACCCTGAGGAATTTCGAGGGAGAAATTCATTTTAAGGGGGGTATAATGTAACACCGTGAGATTTTATGGGATTTATTATTTGATGTCTTGTGTTGTGCACTACACCATGATTATCTTGCACTATATACTAAATCGTATTAGGTTGAATTATATGAAACACTATTCATGTCTTCTGTTGCACACAATTTCAAGTTATTTGGATAGAATATATTTTCCCACAACACTGAGTATTAATTTTTTTCAATGTATAAAAGAAAAATTATTGAATTATGTTATACGCAAAACCAAAGGAAGCTTTTACTACTTGCAACAATGGAATTTCATGCATTACTCGCATGATTGACCTTCCTCGATAGCTTGTGTGGTACGTAATATCAAGTTTTAATTAACAAAAATATATGATTAAAATATTATATAAACATTACATTATGAATATTATTAATCTCTTTTTTGAATTTTATATATCATTATCATTCATCTAACAGTTGATATGAAAACTAAATCAATTTTTTCAGATAAAAGAAGTATTTTTTTAAAATATTGTTATTTTACTTCATTTTGATGGTGCACCAATTTTAAATCTAGTTTTTGACTCCTTTATAAGTTATATTTGGAAATATAAACATCTTATTTGGAAGAAGGGTATAAAAACTTACTTTATCTAAATTTTTGATATTTTTCTAATAACTTTCATATTTCGATTAATAGTGAAAATATTCTAAATTTTAATTGAAAACAACATTTTTCATTGATATAATTTATAAGGTTAATATACTATTTATAATGGTTTTAAAGTATAAATATAATATAAATTTATATTTTAAGACAATATAAGTTATTTTAATTAATTTTACCTCGAATTCATAAGTAAAAATATTTCAATCTTTTGCAATGTTTTAATAAAACACCAGTTCTTTTCGACAACTGAATTAATTTTAAATTAATTACTACAACATCTGTGTTTTTATTTTTTGAAAAATGGATTCCATATATGGAATCATAAATTTAAAATTATGTAAATATATACTTTTTATTTTTTGACATTATGAATTTTAAGAGCATTAATTATTTTATTTAGCATGGTTAAAAGGTAAATGTGGTAAATATGGTAAACAATAATTTTATAATAATATTAAACTACAATAACACATGTTATAGTCCTATTTGATGAGATATTTCAAAACATGATAATCATTTTATTAATTTTTGGACCCCATTTATTCCCTTGGATGTGAAAATGACATTTTATAATAATTAATTTAATGTAATGTTAATTATAAACAGAACATATATCTTTTATTAACTCGGTATTAATGTGGGATTATATAACATACCTCTATGTACATAAATAGTAATTTCAATGACAAAATGATTTCCTATATCATGGTATTTTATTTATAATTTTTATACATTAGATAAAAATATTTATTTATGACATAATTATGATGTAGTGATTACCACTTTAATGAATGATTTAAATTAATGAATTTATAATTTTTTAAAAAATATATAATTTTGTTATTTTGAGTTCATCAATGAATTTTATGGATGATATTGACATATTATCTTTGAGTTAATGTCTTATTTTAGAAATAATCATGTAATGAATTTTTAAAAAAGTCAAGTATGAATAGTGTCCATAATTGACACAATTCATAACATAAAAAATAAAATAGTTTATTAAATGAAATTAAATTCTTAAAAAGTAAATCATCCATAAAAATGTTTAATATAATTCCAAATATGTCATATATATCTTTTTTGGGGTCATTTGACATTAAATTTTAGTTACTTTAACACATAATGTGGAATAACATGCTATTAGAGTAAGATTAAAAAGGGTAAAATAAGGGTAAATCTAAAAAGATAAGGATAAAAAAATATTCCAAACATTTAAAAATTTTATTGGATGATGGGTATTCGAACCCTAGTCACCCTATATTATAATTAAATATGTTTTGGACCGTTTTAAATCGAAACTAAATTTATAATAAATTAATATTTTGGATGTTTCCTAAAGTGCCCCTCTCCTCTCTTATAAAAGGGATCCGCATCCCTCTCCTTTTAACTCCATTTGAGCCTTCAATATCAAAAACTCATACCCATTTTACATATAAACTTCAATAGTTATGTTATAAAAGTGATGGTTCTCTAAAAAGACCAACTGTAGGGCCCAATGTGGAAATTTAAATGAGGAATGTTGAGGAAGAGGTAATCTCTTCTACCGAATCATTCAAATTTATTTTTTCTTCAACTTACTCTTCAATAGTTTTTTAATTATTAAGTAAAAACATCAGTGTCACTCATATAATGATATGTTATTAAATATATTAAATAACCTTTTTTCACCTTCTATCCATCCTATGAAAATTGAAATCACCACATGTGCGTACGTACAGATTACCATCTCCACGCTGTGGTGTAATCTGTTTTTCACCACCACCATACATGGATGGGTATAATGGTGTAAATAAAAACTATATATGATAATAATTCTGAGATTTTATATATATATTCGACACCCATACCATTCAACAACTATGGGAACAATATCATCTCTCATTCATATATACAACATATCGTCTCCACGACGCGATAAGATTCATTCTGTATATTTACCATTCAAGAATGATTATAAAGTATATATAATAAATAATCCTGAAATATGGGACATAATAATTATACTGTATATATGTATATATGTTTCATTTACTTACTTTCATTGAATTTAACAATGAAACAAAAACAATGTTCATGCATACGTACGACCTACCTTCTCCATAAACGGCGTATTCAATTCCATTTATTGATCTACTATATATATTTATACATTGAATATATATGATATATAAATCATATTTTACATTCTGGAAGAATTTAAATCCTAGTCTATGTAATAATATCATGAATAAAAAGTCCAAACACGTATGATAAAAAATGATTACTACCAAAAACGATGCTTTAACATTGAATTGAAATGAACGGGTAATATAAAGTCATAAGTGAATCCAATATGATATATTAAATATTATAATGGTTCTTTTACATGTTAATAATACTTTTAAACCCACTATACATGAGTTTTGGACACATATGGATGAAATCAGATCTAAGGTAAGGGATAATTTTCTAATATCATATTATCTGAAATTGTTTATATGTAAGTATTTACTGGGCATATATTTACCATCCATGTCCATGTTCTGTAAAAATGTTTTCATAAATTCTTTACAATTTTTCTATGTATATTTAATGTCATTTTAATCCATTTGACTTTTAACAACATGGTAAGGAAGGATTCATTCTTTTGTTTACCATACTAGCTACTTTTTTACATATTTTGAAAAAGTATGAGGATAATGATTTTTTAACATATAAGGAACAAACATATTTTTATTATTTCATAAATCATTATTTACATGAAGCTTCCTTTATATTTTTTCAAATTTATTTTCAATTAAATTATCTTCTTTTAAAAATTGCATGAAATTTTGATAAAATAAAATGTTTTTGAAGAAGAAATGACATTTTTATAATGAACTATGTTCAAGTGCATTATAAAAATTATTTTTCATCTAAGATGCTATATGGTTATGTTTCTATCCATATTATTACTTTTATTTTGTTATGGTATGATGGAATTATTTTTCTAATTTCCATTTTTCTTATATGGATTACGTTATGATAACTTGATGTTTACGAATACCATTTTATAACATGGGTTATGCTACAATGTGTGGTTTATGTTTTTGTTGAACATGTAAGAATACTATCAATATGAGATGGGTGTGACCTATATCTCCCTATAATGAATTGTGTAATGATTTATATCTGTTGAGATAGACATGAGTGGAATGGTAGGTAAATCTGGTTCAGTAATACATTGCTTGAATGGCATGTAACCCTGGTTCAATAATAGAATTTTTCCACTATGATGGTCTTAGAAGCAATGCCTCGGCTACTATGGAAATCATAATATGATCTTATTAGTTTTCAATAATTACATGTTTTAGTCCAATTCTATTTTATCATGGTTTCTATTATTTTATGATCTATGCCTTATGTACTTCCAAGATTTATTTCATCACTCATGATTTTGATGTTTAAACTTTATATTCATTTTTTGCATTCAAATGTATATGGCTTGTTTATTTTCTCCATGTTCACCCATAATGAGCATTTTAGCTCCCCATTTTTATGTTTTCTTTTCCCTAAGATATAAATGAAGGTTTTATGTAGGAAAACAAAAGGGGATGATCTTTGTGATAGATGTTGAAGATATTTCACCATGATAGAAGATTATGTTCCATGTATCCAAATCCACTAAGATATTGCATTAATTTCGCATCTGTTTGTGTCATGTATTTATGTATTTTGAAAAAGAAATTTAATGTCCATGTACATCAAGCTTGGGTCTCTATAGTTGGAATAAGAGCGATTGTTTAGTTAACCTTGGGAAACTAGGATGAAAAAACTTTAGTCATATCCCTTGAGATATTTCTATGGTATGTTTAGGGATGTACCTAAGGTTTAGTATAAGTATAGGATAAAGTCTTAGAATTATTTTAATGATCATGTATAACCTATTATTAAACCTAATATGTTAGAGCTTCAATGTACTCCCCCTTGACTATGTTGTTTTTATAGTATTATTTTTCCCTCTCACACTATTCTTTTTGTGTTTTAGATGATGGGTAGAACCCGAAAGAATTGTGTTCATGATCAATGTACAATGAAATGAAATGATTTTACTCTTGAACAACCAAATTTTATAGGAGATGGAATGGAAAATATTATTTCTATACTTACACATGATATGAAACATTATGGACTCCCAAATGTGTAGAGAAGGGGACCACATTCTATTGAGTCCTTCATAAGGAAACACCCACCTTATTTCAGTGGGTCTTCTGATCCACTTGTTAATGAAAAATGGATATGTAACATTGAAAAGATATTTTCCATCCATCACTGTTGAAAACATGAAATGATCATTTGGGTTGTCTATCATTTAAAAGGTGACGCAGACTAGGTGTGAAAAATAATTATGAATACAAGGGAACAATATGAAATTGAATCTATGGAATGATATGAGTTCAATAACATATTTTTCAATAAGTAGATCACTTTTATTCTTAAAAAATGGAAAAGGATTCCCTTGATCTTAAGAAAAGGATTATGAATCTTTTGGTACATTGAAAGTGAATTTTACAAGACATGCAAGGTATGCTCATGGCTTTATCATTAAACCGGGAAGTAAATTTTATTGATTCTTCAGTGGATTAAAACCAATTCATCGAAGGGAATTATCTATAGGATATTTCAATAGCAATGAAGAGATTTTTCATTGTGATATCAAGGTAGAACTAGAAGTTGGGGTTACATATCCATGTCATGGTTTTGATAGTAAACGAATGATGGAGTTCAATAGAAAATCTCAAAACAATGGTGAATATGAGATAAATGATTCCATGTGCTCAATTTGTAGAATAATGTAAGGGGGATATTGTCTCAAATGGACACGTAAATGTTTCAAATGTGTAATGGATGTTCAACAAGAAGTTTAGTGGTGATGTAATGAGAAATTTTTTCATAATGATGTTATTGGGGAAAAGACATCAGAGAACAAACCACCAACACTTCAATGCTATAAGTGCAAGGAAATAGGGCATTATGCTATCCAATGCCATAATCCAAGGGTTAATGATGATCGACATCAGCAAACATTTATATAAAAATAAAAAGGGATGTCACATGCAATCACTATTTGTGGTGTGGATTATGACAATGAGGTGGTGGAATGGTTAAGTGTTTTGGTAATGGCATTTCAAAATAGTGTTATAGAATCTCATTTATTGTAATATAGAATATTAGAATATCTATGTATTGGTTTATAATGGTTTTCCATAATTACATGGTACTAATAACCATGAAAATTGATTGAAATATTTTTTGAAAGAATATGATATACGCATAATGATGGGATAAGAATAAAATAAGATGTTTGATATTAATAATGAGCTCAAGACTAATAAAATGAAAAAGTGATATCATGGATTTAGTAAATAGAATTTTTTGGGTTTTTTTATGTGTAAAAAGTTAACTTTTGATAGCATTCATATATTCACTAAGGTTTTATGGTAATTCATGTTACCAGAGAATACATGATTATGGTATTAACATGTTTGGAATGTGATAAACAAGATATATCTTATGATATATGGGGGATAAATGATAATAATCACATTCATGTTATAATACCTTTATGGTAATTGTTCTCTTTGTACTATGATTTTGGAAATAATTATTTTGGATAAGTCTAAATGTTGGAATATATTATGTTGACATCAAATAATATTGTTTAAGGCTAAAACATTTCATTATTATTTTCAGAATGTTATAATAGTATAGTTTAAAAAAGTACAGCCTGCACGATGGGCGACAACCCATCGCCTCAAACTAGGCTGTAGGAATTGAACAAAAAACTGATGTGCGTTAGGACTTTATCACCTACCACTGGCCTACATGAAGTCCATGATTAGTATGAATTAGTTTTATTTTATTAGGTGGTATGATAGATGAAGTATAAGTCCTCTCTTGGAACCCTATATGATTAATCTCACTATATATGGACATGTGTATATTTGATAACCTGTGTTATCATTTTTGTGATATAAAAGTTGGAATGGACTATCATTATATCACCTGAACTTCTAAAGAATTAAAATTTTGACATTATTTATTTAAATAAGAGATGAAGTTGAATTTTTTTCAAGGAATGAACAACAATGAGATTGTAACAAAATCAAGTAAGTATTTATTGACATGAGAAATCTTCAACATTAGGGAAAGGATATTGAAAACCAAAAATGTTTTCTTAGTACCCTATTAATATAAGATTCATATGGTCCCTTAAATTAACACAGATTTATGGATTTCTAGATGTGAATTTTCTCGAAACCTTGTTCTCTATCACTGTCAATCAGAACATGATGGTCTGATTTCTCTTCCATATCCAGTTGTTCACTTTCCACATATGTTATCATATATAAAAACATATTGATGAGTTACTTTGGGTACCTGTTATGTTTATAAAATTCATTTTAATATTATGTTTTAGTATTCCTTTTTATAATGTGGGTTTCTATTAAATAAACTTTCATGTAGAACATCATTTATAACCCTGAGAAATTTCGAGGGAGAAATTCATTTTAAGGGGGGTATAATGTAACACCGTGAGATTTTATGGGATTTATTATTTGATGTCTTGTGTTGTGCACTACACCATGATTAGCTTGCACTATATTCTAAATCGTATTAGGTTGAATTATATGAAACACTATTCATGTCTTCTATTGCACATAATTTCAAGTTCTTTGGATAGAATATATTTTCCCAGAACACTGAGTATTAATTTTTTTCAATGTATAAAAGAACAATGATTGAATTATGTTATACGCAAAACCAAAGGAAGCTTTTACTACTTGCAACAATGGAATTTCATGCATTACTCGCATGAGTGACCTTCCTCGATAGCTTGTGTGGTACGTAATATCAAGTTTTAATTAACAAAAATATATGATTAAAATATTATATAAACATTACATTATGAATATTATTAATCTCTTTTTGAATTTTATATATCATTATCATTCATCTAACAGTTGATATGAAAACTAAATCAATTTTTTCAGATAAAAGAAGTATTTTTTTAAAATAATGTTATTTTACTTCATTTTGATGGTGCACCAATTTTAAATCTAGTTTTTGACTCCTTTATATGTTATATTTGGAAATATAAACTTCTTATTTGGAAGAAGGGTATAAAAACTTACTTTATCTAAATTTTTGATATTTTTCTAATAACTTTCATATTTCGATTAATAGTGAAAATATTCTAAATTTTAATTGAAAACAACATTTTTCATTGATATAATTTATAAGGTTAATATACTATTTATAATGGTTTTAAAGTATAAATATAATATAAATTTATATTTTAAGACAATATAAGTTATTTTAATTAATTTTACCTCGAATTCATAAGTAAAAATATTTCAATCTTTTGCAATGTTTTAATAAAACACCAGTTCTTTTCAACAACAGAATTAATTTTAAATTAATTACTACAACATCTGTGTTTTTATTTTTTGAAAAATGGATTCCATATATGGAATCATAAATTTAAAATTATGTAAATATATACTTTTTATTTTTTGACATTATGAATTTTAAAAGCATTAATTATTTTATTTACCATGGTTAAAAGGTAAATGTGGTAAATATGGTTAACAATAATTTTATAATAATATTAAACTACAATAACACATGCTATAGTCCTATTTTATGAGATATTTCAAAACATGATAATCATTTTATTAATTTTTGGACCCCATTTATTCCCTTGGATGTGAAAATGACATTTTATAATAATTAATTTAATGTAATGTTAATTATAAACAGAATATATATCTTTTATTAACTCGGTATTAATGTGGGATTATATAACATACCTCTATGTACATAAATAGTAATTTCAATGGAAAAATGATTTCCTATATCATGGTATTTTATTTATCATTTTTATACATTAGATAAAAATATTTATTTATGACATAATTATGATGTAGTGATTACCACTTTAATGAATGATTTAAATTAATGAATTTATAATTTTTTAAAAAATATATAATTTTGTTATTTTGAGTTCATCAATGAATTTTATGGATGATATTGACATATTATCTTTGAGTTAATGTCTTATTTTAGAAATAATCATGTTATGAATTTTTAAAAAAGTCAAGTATGAATAGTGTCCATAATTGACACAATTCATAACATAAAAAATAAAATAGTTTATTAAATGAAATTAAATTCTTAAAAAGTAAATCATCCATAAAAATGTTTAATATAATTCCAAATATGTCATATATATCTTTTTTGGGGTCATTTGACATTATATTTTAGTTACTTTAACACATAATGTGGAATAACATGCTATTAGAGTAAGATTAAAAAGGGTAAAATAAGGGTAAATCTAAAAAGATAAGGATAAAAAAATATTCCAAACATTTAAAAAATTTATTGGATGATGGGTATTTGAACCCTAGTTACCCTATATTATAATTAAATATGTTTTGGACCATTTTAAATCGAAACTAAATTTATAATAAATTAATATTTTGGATGTTTCCTAAAGTTCCCCTCTCCTCTCTTATAAAAGGGATCCTCATCCCTCTCCTTTTAACTCCATTTGAGCCTTCAATATCAAAAACTCATACCCATTTTACATATAAACTTCAATAGTTAAGTTATAAAAGTGATGGTTCTCTAAAAAGACCAACTGTAGGGCCCAATGTGGAAATTTAAATGAGGAATGTTGAGGAAGTGATAATCTCTTCTACCGAATCATTCAAATTTATTTTTTCTTCAACTTACTCTTCAATAGTTTTTTAATTATTAAGTAAAAACATCAGTGTCACTCATATAATGATATGTTATTAAATATATTAAATAACCTTTTTTCACCTTCTATCCATCCTATGAAAATTGAAATCACCACATGTGCGTACGTACAGATTACCATCTCCACGCTGTGGTGTAATCTGTTTTTCACCACCACCATACATGGATGGGTATAATGGTGTAAATAAAAACTATATATGATAATAATTCTGAGATGTTATATATATATTCGACACCCATACCATTCAATAACTATGGGAACAATATCATCTCTCATGCATACATACAACATATCGTCTCCACGACGCGATAAGATTCATTCTGTATATTTACCATTCAAGAATGATTATAAAGTATATATAATAAATAATCCTGAAATATGGGACATAATAATTATACTGTATATATGTATATATGTTTCATTTACTTACTTTCATTGAATTTAACAATGAAACAAAAACAATGTTCATGCATACGTACGACCTACCTTCTCCATAAACGGCGTATTCAATTCCATTTATTGATCTACTATATATATTTATACATTGAATATATATGATATATAAATCATATTTTACATTCTGGAAGAATTTAAATCCTGGTCTATGTAATAATATCATGAATAACAAGTCCAAACACGTATGATAAAAAATGATTACTACCAAAAACGATGCTTTAACATTGAATTGACAATGAATGGGTAATATAAGGACTTAAGTGAATCATATATGATATTGTAAATGTTATTATGGTTATTTTACAAGTTAATAATATTTTTAAACCCACTTTATAGTATTTTTAGACACATATTGATGAAATCTACCTATGTTAATGGATAATTTTTCAATATCATTTTTATCCGAGATTGTTAATATGGAAGTATATACTAGGGATATATTTATCATCAATGACCATGTTTTCAAAAAATCTTTTCATAAAATATTTACTACTGTTTTTTGTTTGTTTAAATTATTTTTTACCCATTTTATGACTTTAACTACATGGTATGGAAGGAATCTTTCATTTCATTACCATACGAGGTACTTTTTGACTTTTTTTTAGAAAAAGTACAAGGAGAATGTTTTTTTAACTTATACGGTAATAGTGGATTTTTACGATTTAATAATGCATTATTTAAATGACATTTTCTTTACATATTTTCATGTTTATTTTTAAATTAAATTATTTTCTTTTAAAATTTCATCAAATTTTTAGAAAGAAAATGATTTTGAAGAAGAAATGATATTTTCTTCAAGAACTATGTTCTAGTGTTTTATCAAAATTATTTTCCATCGAAGATTACATAGGGTTATGTTTCCATACCTATTATATATTTTATTTTGTTATTTTATGATGGAATAATTTTTACGAAGTTCATTTGTCTTATATGGATTATGTTATGATAGCATGATGATTGAGAATCCCATTTTATAACAAGGCTTCCGATACGATGTATGATTTATATTTTTGTGGTAAATGTATGAATAATTTCAATATGTGTTGCGTGGGACCTGTATCTCCAACTAATGTATTGGGTAAAGACTTATATCTCAAGAGATTGGCATGAATGGAATGACAGGTAAATTAGTTTAGTAATACATGGCTAGTAAGACATATAATCCCAGTTCAGTAATGGAATTTTTCTACTATGACGGTCTTGGAAGCAATGCCTTGGAAACTATTGAAGCCATAATATGTTATTATTATTTTACCACAATTACATGTTTTATGCCAATGCAATTCTATCATGGTTAATATTCCATTATGATTAATTCCTTATGTACTTCCACGATTTATTTCATGACTCATGTTTTTTATTTTTAAAAATTATGTAAATGATTTTGTGTTCAAATGAATATGGTTTGTTTTATTTTCTCCATGTTGAATCTTACTTAGCATTTGAGCACACCATTTTTATGTTTTCTTTTCCTAGGATATAAAGAAAGGTTTTAAGTTGGAAAACAAAAGGGTATGTTCTTTATGGTATATGTTGAAGATCATTCACCAAGTTATAATATTATATTACATGTTTCCAAAGGTGATAAACTAATATAATCATTGTCCATCTATTTAGGTCATGTATTTAATTATTCCAAAAATAAATGGAATTTCCATGTACGTCATACTTCGATCTCTATAATATCAATAATAACCTTCTAGGATTTATCATTATTAGAATGTTTTTGTTAAGAGTTTTAGTATGAGCCCATCATGTAGGTATATTTGTGGTACATCCATCAACTAATCCAATACAATTGAGCCTATCCTAGGAGTTCTTCCAAATGACCATGTATCACTCAAGGAATGTATTTCTGATGATTCCATCACATTATGGTGCAAAAGGTGTCATGTATCACCCCATTCATGGAGTAGTTACAATACCAATGTCTCCACCCATGAAAGTCCCTTTGGGAATCTGTAACACTCATGAGTACATAGAAACCCAAAGAAAACCCTCCTCTGGAAAAGCCTATGATATCACCTCCTTGGAATAATGTTTATCCGGTCAAGAATAGAGATTACTTGTGTATTCCATAATACGGGACAAACATTGTCCCACCACCCTGAATTTAATTTGATTTTAATGAATCACATAAAATATAGAATGCACTTATAATTGCAACAAAAAAATTTAAGAAACATGGATCTATTCACTTATTAATCCTTCAAGTCAGACAGTCACCTTTAAAATAGATTACCAGTAAAAGCAGAAAAAGGAACAACACTATAATAATTTTAACAAAGAAAAATTATTCGACATAAATAACCAGAAAACCCAAAGTTCATGGTTCATAATTATCTTAATTTAATTTATTTAATTTAAGACAAAAATAAAGGGATAAACTGACACAGGTAGTTAATTTATATAATTATGAGGTTCTAATAGAAAGTAGAGCATATATTTGGGAACAGCCATAGGGGATTCAATACTGATGAAATAATTTAAACAAGCTAATTTACATTAATAAATGGTTCAATAGTCATGTCCATCAGTTTAATTATATTAGACTAGGTTAAAATGATCTCGGTTGGTAGGCATAGAATAGCGGAACAACATACGTTTTAAAAGACACAAAAAATTGAATAGAATGAACGAAGATTCCCTAAAAATTTACAAATAGAGGATCCAATTCTCTATGGTGAACTTTGATTTGACCAAATGCAAAATAAATCTGATGATTTTAGAAAAAAAACCTAGTTTCTGGAAAAACATTCTATGGGAAATCACATAATGGATAGAGAAAAAGATTCTATGAATCATTGTGTGGGAGGTTATCCCTACTAAGAGCTTCATCGCACAACATAACTTGGGAAAATTGGAGAATAAATGAGGTTCCATCGATCATTAGAAGGGAGAGGAGGGTGGTGTGCACCACATAGTTGGGGGGTGCAACACACCTAAGTGAGGGGGATATGAAGAGGGGAAGAAAAAACAAGAAGAAATAAAGAAAAGTAATAGTAAACAAGAAAAATAAATAAAATGGAAATTTTTTTAAAATAACAATAATATTATAATAATAATGGTTAGAGAAATGAAATAATTAATAAAAATGGGTTTACCCATTTTAATTATTTTTAAGATTTATCCAACGAAATTTATTTTATTATTTATTTTTTATCCCCTGCTAAAATCTTTTAAATTAATAATTTTTTTTCATTTTAATCCTTCAAATTTTATTTTAGCCCGAACAGATAGCTGAGGCTAAATATAAAATTATTACCAAAATCCCAAAAAATTATTTATTTGATTTTAATATCTTATCGAGACCCGCAACAGGGTGTCCAGGCATGATCCCTAGGTCGCTTTACGGTTTTGGAATAAAAATTTAAATGATCCAGACTTTGAATAAAGTTGGGAAGTTACACTAAACAATATATATCAATGGATTTAACTTTTTTGTTAGCTTTGAAATGATGTTTCGTGATAATTGGACAATATTTTAATTTTAAGGATGATCAAATGAAGCTCATATGAATTTCTAAATCATCAGATGACATGGAATGAAGAACCCGATTAGTAGAAATGTCTCTAGAAAGCCTAATGAAGAGGGGGACAGTGGCTAAAATTTGTATGAACCTGATACAATAGATCATATGAGGTGGATTATTTGTGTATCATTTTAATAGGATGAACTATGATGCACACTTGGAGTCCCACATCATCTCCCGATTATGTTTCCTGCTTCCTTTTATAAAAAAGTTAGACTATTCACTCCTCTAGTTTTAATAACACGTCCTCTATAATTACACCTAAGAACCAACCTAATATGATTTACAAATCTATTTATATGACACTCCACACAATGGATCACTTTCTCACTTCAGCCTCTTTGTAGGAAAGTTCTGAATTCCCTCAGTTGTTTTGCTGAAATGATATTCCATAGTCGATTCTTGTTCACTTTTTAGTGGTGGTGCAGATAGATCCCATCACTTTTTGGTTTGAAGGCCATTTTTTTATAGATTCCAATATAAGTGTTTACCCAATCATAAATAAAATTCTATTCCAATCCACCCAAATCACATCAACTCTAAAACACATTTGGTGAATCATCAAATATAATTTTCAGTTTATTTTTATATGTTTGCATTATTAAGGACATATTGGTTTCAACTCCACATCAATTAAATCATCCTTATTGACAAAAAATTCAATTCAACTCAATGGGAACATTAAACTCCACCTTTTAATTTTTTTTCAATACCACCAATGAATATAAAAAACAATGTGTATATTTTACATTATCTCTATTATTGACAAATGATTGAATGTTAATGTAGAAGGAATCAATTATAATAAATCATATTTTTCTCCCTTAATGTTGAGGTCAATTTTTTTTTGAAAATATTGTTTAGTCAAACAACTATATGTATACAAGGGAAACCCTAGTATAAAAAACAATACTGTAAAACCAAGGTGATCATTTCAATCCATAAAAAATCATACGTGTGATACCATTCTCATAAAACACTCACTTCATACCTAGGATCTAATTTGACAGTAAATTCTAGGAAAAAATATTAATCCTACACTCATCCAAACAAACACATCATAAATTTCAAGTGAAAATAAATATATCCCCCCTAAATATCAACTTACATTTGAAAATTTTGTTCAAGAATATTCAAATTATGATTTCATGAGTGATTATTAAATTTAATAGAATTATGAATACATCAAATCATAAAATCATCTATTCTCCCCCATCAAGGGATCCATCCATCCCATTCAATTACCTGTATATTATTATGAAATCATATAAACATATGTGTGTTGGGGGGGGATAAAAAGGGTTTTTTTAAATATCACAAAGGCTGAGAGTTTTCTCTCAAACCATTATTATCATTCTTAATTTTGATCTCTAATTTGGTAGAGTTAACCATCTCATAAATTAATTCATCATATGGAGAGTTTTTCGCAATAATTATTAGTAAAGGAACATTAATTTTTTATGATTGCAAAGTGTTCATCATGTAGTATTCAATTTATGGTCTATAATTATATTTTTTCAACAAACCATCAAAAGTTGATGAATTCATAGGATATTAATTATCATATTCTACAAAATCATCTTGCACTCAAATGTAGAATCCATTTGAGTTTCTATACTTGTTTGGCCATTTTTAGTTGATCTGGATATATTGTCAAATATTTATTCTTTAGATTTTTATATGATTTCGGTGTCTCCCACTAATTCCATAATGTACATGACTTCCTATACTTTTCCTCCTTCTTTCTCCTCCCATCAAATTCATTTGGAGCATCTCCATGTAATTTATTTTTCCATACATAAGCTATGCGATCTCCAAACCCACCTATTCCACACACTTCATTTATGAATTCATTACAATTTTATATTGGAAACATTGATGGATTTTTTTATATTCTATTATCATGAGTTCATTATATCTCCCCCTTGGTATATGCCTGATTTCTAGAAATGAAATATTTTTCCACCAAGAGTTTTATTTATGCCGACAATTTACACAACACCAGTAATAACCTTTGAATTATGATATTTTATGTTCATTGTAAAAATTCATAGAAATTTATTTATTTTTTATTCTGATAGTGCATCATTTCTATTTATTATGGGATGAATGTTTGTCATACCCTATTCCATTCATAACATGATGTCGAATGTAGTGCATCTCTTGAAATTTTGTTCCTCACATATTCCCTTGTACTATTTGTAATATCAAAACTATTTGGAAACTATGTAGGAAAAAATGTAACTTGTCTAATAGAACCGTTCATATCACCAGCTTCAGATGAATCATATTTTATCTCAAAAATATTATTTAACTCTTCATTACTCTTATTTACTACATGTTGGAATGTTAGATACATTTATTGTGTCTCTCACATATCTTCCTCCATGTAAGACATTTTCTCTTCAAGATAACTCACCATATTCTCTAACTTAGCTAACACCAATTTATACTTCATATTTTCATAATCAAGAGATATTTTACATATATAATTATCTTCCTTTTCAGTATCTATTCTTTTTATTTAATTTTTATAGCTTCCTATTGTATTTTTTGAGTTGATTTGTTCTCATGAAAAATTCTTGCCCTTTTTTCATCCCTCATTCCATATCTGTTTTAAAATCATAATCATCAGCATGACTAGAATAATTTAATCCTTTCTCAAATAGATCTAAAAAATTAGTTCATTAGCTGAATAATAACTAGATGATGAATATTCCTTGGTATTATAGCTCAAAAAATTTATATTTCAATTATTGGAATCATTATTCATTTTTAATACTTATTTTTCATATGAGGTTTCTAACTCCCATCATCATGTTCTGATTCATCAATTTTCATCAATAAATTAATGGTGAAATACCAAATTTTTCTACATCCAAATCACATCTATATTTTCATTCCTTTTACATTCCATTTTCGATTTTATAAACCACCTATAAAAGGAGAAAAATTTTCACGGTGTTTTTTGTCAACCTCATCATCATCAGAATTACTTGATTCCCCAACATCCACTTTGTTGAACATACCATTCATATATCATCAAAGCATATAGCTTCAGTTACCTTCCTTTTCAATGCTACAACCTTTCTAATTACTTAGGTTATAATAAAATTATGTAACTAATTCAATGAAATGTATTTCATATATTCCATGTGTGAAATTGTAGAATCATATTTGTCAGGAAAATATCTCAAAATAATTTTTAAAATTGATAAATATTATAGCTTCTCAAAAAATCCATGAATATTAGATACTATATAATTGATACTAAAAAAATTAAGTTAAATTACTCCACATCTATCATTTCAATATCCTTAAACATTCTTCTCTATATGTTTATCATAACATCCTTGACATTAATATTTTCATTATAAATGATTCTCATTTTATCCAAGATCTTCTTGGTATATCAATACCCCTGACTTTAGTGAATAATTTTTATAATAAATTGATCAATATTTAATTCTTAACCTTTCCATAAAATTCATGATTTCTTTTATAATTTTTAGTAATAGAGAACACATCAGTAATTGGAGGGAAGACCACTGTTTTGGATTATATTGCTTCCATGCTAAAAGATAGAACACATTAAAGTCCCATATTTTTTCAACTATGTTAGTAAATTCTATAAATAGTATATAGTCCTCAACTATTTATAATATTTTTCTTCTCTATTTCAGATTAATTTCTCAGAAACTCATAGGGGACCTCGGCTCTGATACCAATTGATGTGTCTAATGATCGGTTAGTCACCACTAATAGGGGCCAATTAGAGGTAAACTTTTTTGCAATTATCATCATTTGTGAATGACAAAATTCTAGATCCATTTCCTTTAAATCACACTACACACAGATCATGAAATGAATGTTTCTTTAGTAATTTCCAGTCATCATGAATGTATTAAACTATTCATGGTATACACAATATAAAAATTATTTTCTACATGTTCATGAAAACAAATTACATATTTATTTGTACAAATATCTCATACTACCGTAATAAAATAATATCACTCATTGCCTATTAACTATTATATAATGAACATAAACACTTCATGATAATTATATCACCTATTAATAATGATTCTTCCGGTATTTCAAGTCAACAACAAATCATTGTTCCTTAATAAGAAATATCTTGATTGATTCCACTATTTCTCATGTAACACAAACTCACATCTATGATTCATTCTACCTCAAGCATGACATACATTATAAGTAGGTTGTTATTATTCATTAATCACTAGGCATGCTATATTATTGTATATTATGTAACTTCATGAAGATTCTAGTACAACACAGACATCAGAATCACATAGAACTAATTGTTTGTTTTTTATTGTAACTTAGTGGGACAAACTAAATTTGTTCACATATATCAGATCATCTTCATGTGATCTCAAAGGTATTGGAATACTCAAGACAAAAATATGGGAAACAACTCATAAATATAGATAATATATTTTCTTTATTTCACTATCAATATTTATGGAATTATATAAAGTATAATAATAAATATTTCTAGAACAATAATGCTCCTCATGTGGTATTTATAGAAAGAAACAAACTGAATTATCTTTTTTTCACAACATCACTTCACGAACACTACCTCAATTTCACAAAAATGAAAATTTACATCTTAATAAAACCATATTATTCGCACACTATATATAAATGGTTTGATATTTTTTTAAAAGTAAAATTATCTATAAAGTGATTTTTATCCTATTCAAATATCCAAAATGATAAAATAGTACTTATATTCCAGGCTAGATCATCTGAAGATGTTTTGTGAACACCATGGTTAAAAAAACATATCTGATGAGCTCAATAATGATGATGATGGTGGATGAACATTGAACTTCACTAATAAATAGAACATTTGTTTAGTTATATCTCAATATCATTTAAAGGGGATGAATAGTGGTGTGCACAATGAGTCCCACATAAATTTTCATTCCAGTTTTACGATTCATTTTATAATATTTCCTTCCACTCACACTTCAAATTAAAATAATTAATCTTATCCCATTAAACCAAGGAATCTCCCCATGATGGCATACTTCTCAACCACTATGTTTCCCCAAACAGTGGCTCACCTGCTCCCTTAAGGGTCATTGTGGGTGAGCTATGTAGGTCGTTGTATTTTAGGTTATCCGACTATGCCTTGGTTGATACTAATTGCCAAATCAACAGTAGTTCACTTGTATCCCAAGGCTTGTTTGTTAGCCGAAAATTTGTTTTATAGAGGTCAATATATATGTTAGCCCAATTATAATGACCATGATATTCCTAGAAAACAAAACAACATGAACTCCAAAACTCAAATGGTGAATCATAAAATTTATTATTTACGATATTTTCATATCATCACTTAATTATTGGTATCTTAACATATAATCCAAACCAGTTAGACCATTCTTATTGAAAATAATGCAATTAAACTCAAATGGAATATAATGGATTACTATGAAATCATGAATAATGGTATTTTTGGAAATTAATGAGGAAGATATTTTTTATGATTTTGGAATCATAATATTAATATTAAACTTATTATTAGTATATAAATCTTTGTACATTAAAAATTAACGAGATAAGATCAACATTGATCCCTTATTCAAAAATCATAAATAAGTAAATCACGGAATACAATAATAAATTTTTAAATCATTATAAATCATCTATTCCAGTACCCTAAATTATCTAGGAATGATTTACATGGTTTCAATGAATGGGGGTCAACATGGAAATTACAAGTCTAGATAAAATAGTAATAATTAATAATATGTTATTCTAGAAATAACATTTAATTGAAAAAATGTTGGTAATAATTTTTTAAAATGATATATATAAATGGGAAAATATATTAATCACTTTTTCAAAAAAAAATATTAATATCTTTTTACAAGGCTTGTTGTTAGAGTGTAAACATATAACTAGAATTCATGGTATGGGTTTTGTAACAAATTTTCTATATTGAGACATGTTTTTTATTAAGAACTTATTTTTATATGTTCTATATGATAGATTTTTGAATTATAATATCATGATTCCATCTTTATTCATTGTATTTAAAGTCCCATTTCATTTTTTCACTTTCACATTATTTTGAATCCACATGTATGGAAATCATATAGGGTTTTCCTGAATCAGCCTCTTTTCTTGGGTCATGATTTTTCATATCTTAATAATGTTTTAAAAGACTGATTTATTATATTCTATAATGACAATAAAATTCTTTTACTTTTTATTTTCAATTGAATTAGATTTAGGTATTTATTTCATCATAAAATTTTATGCTTTTGTGAATAACATTCATCCTCTCCAAATGTGAACTTTTTCTTCCATTACCATATTCACCGTTATGCCAATGTTATCATTTATTATTTTTTTAAAAAATAGATTTTATCTTGTTTGATCTTCAAATTTATCTTTAACTATTTTCAAATAAAATATGTATCAATGTTTTGGTTTTTTGGGGTTCAATAAATGAATAAAAAAAAATATTAAAATTGATTTCAGTTTCACGTTAATATTTTTATCATTAAGAACACATTTCCTCTAATTTTTTTTATTTCAATCATCCATTATTGAGAATAAATTTTCAAATATTATTTAAAAAACATATTTCATCTTCCAAAATTATTATTTTTAAAAAAAGTCAGAACATCATTTTTTATAAAAATTGATAAAATTTTCTTATTATAAATTTTAGGTAATATCACTTTCATTTTCATATTTACCTAAAAATTTTAAAATCTACTTTGGAGTAATTTTTTTATGTTTCATAAAATAAATTCCATTATGAAAATATCCGGTTGGGTGATTAAATATTTTTATCGACCAATCTAATTCATGAAATAATTTTTTATACTACCATTTATAAATTATATGGTTCATTTTTTCATTATTTGGTTTTTCATGATTTGGTGAATGGTTGAAATCTTATGAAAAAAATTCATTAATATTTATTGGTTGGGTCTTATATCACCCCCTGAATTTATTGTTATGGTTCTACATTACATGAGCTAATGCTCCCTAGATATTCATGGATTTTTTTTAAAACATAAATGATGGAAATTCATAGATTGTTTTACAATATAATGTGTGTACATTGATTGATTTTATCATAATATAATGGGTCTGCATTATTATTTTTTTCAACATAAATTGTTGAGGTACTTGGAAATTTATACAAGATAATGGCTGGTCATAGATGGATTATTTCACAACTCAAATGGTGTAAAGTCTTGGTTTTATTCACAACATAATGGGTGGATATACATGGTTGTGTTTATAACAAATATTTTTGAAATTATTTTGTTTTTGGAAATCTAAAATAGTGGGAATTCATGGATTGGTTCTAAATATAATTTTCAGATATAAAATTAATTTTTTACAATTTAAAATATGTAAATCCTTGAATTTGTTCCCAATATAATGGGTGAACATGTTTGGAATTGATTCACAATATAAAATATGGATATAATCGTATTATTCAAAATGTAAAACAAGATAATTAAGTTATTTATTCATAGATTAAAAGGTGTAAATTGTTGGATTTATTCACATTATATTGGGTGGACATTCATGGATATTATCGCAATATAAATTATTGAAAAACATGGATTTCATAAAAAAATTAGTATAGAAATACTTATATTTTTTAAAATATGATACTTCTTTATTATATTGTTTTTTCCACAGTTTATTTTCTATTATTCCATGAAATAACATATTTTAATGCCATATATGTATGATTATTCTCTACAATTCATGTATGTTATCTCACATTCTGCTTCCATGATACATGATATTTCATTTGAAAGTACATGAACATATATCATGACTTATGCATAGCCATTATTTTTGAAAATTCATCTGAATAATATATTTCTCCCCAGATTATGTTTACTCATATGTTAATGATCATACCCCTCATAACATGTTGTTGTGTTTTTTGCATATGAAATTTTTCAACCTATCCCCATCTTATATTTAAATTATCTATGTTTTTAAGATGAGTGTATCTTATGAGAAGCATATATTAGTCTATAATGTTATTAAATTATGTATAAATGTGATCAAGTATCATAAATTAAGTAGAATATAAAGATGGTCCTTAAATAAACATGGCCGTATATTCGAGGGACTGATTGAATTTCATGAGATGTAATGTATATGACCTATAAATAATGTGTAATTTATGAATATTTAAATTAATATCTCTAACATTGTTAAAATAAAGTTTTAAATCATGAGTTTTTAGAATAGGACCTTGGATTTTGGGTTTGGTTCAACTAATTGGTTGAAAAAGAATCACCATCTCATTTTTCCTCTTTACATAGCCCATTTCTTGGTACCCTAAAGTAGGAAGATTCATCCCAGATATGATTATTTATATTGATATTATACTAAAATACATTTTTTTGTATAACCATATAGAATCTGGATCCATCACCAACTGGGTGGATCTCCACCAATAATTCCTCTATAAGTTCAACTCCACCCCATGCTAGATGAGTGTTACTCACCTGTCTTAGTAAAAGAAGAAGGAGAATGAGTATCATACCAAATTAATATAATTTTCTCTAGGAATAACCTAATTACCCAATGTTCATCATTCCTAGGAATGATTTTTAGATATATGTTTTAAAAATATATGGGATGATTAGGTCCCTACCATCATCACCCAACAATATTTAAGCAAATTATTGGAATTCTATAAGTCAGATCAACACCTAAAGGAATTCTTGGTATGGAACATGAAAATATATAAACTATTTACTCTCTCACAAACACATAAGACTAGGTGATTAGAAATTAAACAATCATATATACTCCAACCACTCACCCAATAAAAATCCAAATGGCCCTATAGAACCTGACCCATCTGCTATAGACTCACACTAAGAACATATCTTAGGGACACTATCGGTTATATCAATCAAACTAATTATAGGCTTACACAATTTTGATTATTTACCTCAAATATTAACACATATTATTATTTATTAACTATTCCTTAGGGAAGAACATGGTCAATATCCCATATATTTGGAACACACAATATTTATTATTTAAGAATCCTAAAAATGACATCCCCTGTTATATATTTTTCAAAAACACCATCAAAATGATTGATTATATTCACAAAATTTCTCCATGACATGGAAGAGAGTGGAATAGAGTAAATGTGTTACCCATCCTTCTATTTCTCATTAGTTTCACTAACCATGGGCGATGATCAATATAGAGTGTAATAACATCATTTCTATGACTGGGAAGGATATAAGATCAACAATTTTAAAATATAAAAGTCAATCACTCAAGCCTAGGGAATTATATATACATGAATAAACCATCCATAACCCTCACCTTATATATTTTATGAAGTAGCAAAATATTCACTTTCGTATTCCTCCTATTCTTAATGTAATCATCTATGGTATCATATTGATAAAACATTTCCTTCCCAAATTCAATAAATAGTGTGAACCCTAGATGAAATCACTCATCCCTCATTGGGAGGAGGTCCCCTAACATTCTATACAATAGATGAATCCTATTATTATGAGGGGAAATAATCCACCATTAACACCATCATGGTGGTTGAACACCATTCAGTTCACATAGGTGAATTGCACCGTCCAACTCCACATATAGGATCTCATCGACATTATCGTGATAAAGAAGGGTTCTCCTCCAAATATTCTAATTCCAAATATTATATCATTAAAAATAATACATATACATTATAGAAATATATACATATTTTCATCTAAGAATAATAGGAATAGATAACCATTAATGTGTCTTAAAATGTTGTATCATGTCTGATATTTATGATTGGCCACCAGTATTTTACACAATAATTTTATTATCTATAGTACCCATACAATGGGTAGAATTACATTGAAAATCTATTCTAAGAAACTCTATCATAACCATTTTCCCTCCCCACTTTTATTTTCTGAATAAACCATCATGAAAAAAACACCAAAAATATCTTAGAAGTATTATTTTCTGAAGCACCACACTTATAACCTATCATATTTTTGAATTCATATTACACTCATCCTTCTATAAAAACATTGAAAGGCCCTGATTGGGACACTAATGATTTATTTATAACATGAGGCTGATGTAGTTTATAATTAAATATAATATTTAGAGTTTTTAATACATATGTTTTTTGAATCCATTATCTCTTTAATTGAGAAATAATAAGGAACGATCATATATGTCCATATGCATACCCTTACCTCTCATGGAATCTCAATGTTGTTGATTTACTCTAATGTTTGGATGACACTAAATCTTCGATTAGTCTCATCCTAAAATGAATAATCTATAATAAATTATAAACAAAAACCAATATAGACTCATTCAATATAATAACTTAAACATATGAAGTGAGTTAATAGAAACCTATAGGAAAGATCAAATTTAATTCATAGTTTTTTTTAGTATCAGATATCTAATTTGTGGGTTTTTAACAAGATATCGTATTTAATGCCTTTTTGAGAAGGCCTCAAATATAACTTTATAAGGGTTTCCCTTCATCTTATAATAAGTTTCACAAGTACACCCTCAACACTAAAATAGTGGTGATCTATATTGATTTCATTCCATTTGATCCCTTTGAAACCTACTACCTTGAGGTGACTCCTTGGAAAATTCATTCAATATTATGCAATATTTAGAATAATTAATCATAGACCTTAGTTTTCATCTTATCAATCCCATCAAAAAATATTTTTCTAAAATCATCTCCTAATATTATGAAGGATAGGTTCATCTATGGCCCAAAATTCCTACTCTACTTACATACCTAAAAGTCAATCCCACAACTGAGAACATGTGTCTTCACCATTTTTATAAAAGATAATTAATGAACCTATTTTCACTTATCTAATCCTCAATTCTTCAATAAATTATGAAAACTGTTCATGTGATGTTCCACCAACCCGGACACTTAACAATGCTTGGACCGGAGGGTTCCAAAGTCACTCAAGAACCCATATACATATGAAAGAGTCTATCAAATAGTTACAAGGATATATAAATACAATTTTGCGAGACTATTACCTTGTGTTAAAATATAAATAAAAGTATGAATAAAAGATAAAATATATTCCATGACAACTAAACATCTCAAATAAGATTATTCATGTGTTAAGAATTAAAATAATCATCACAATTTCATATATAATCATATTTGAAATCCATTACAGAATGGATCTAATGAAGAATTATTATATATAACGAAAACCAAAAGAAAATGTAATTAAAAACCATCAACTAATCCGAAAATAGAAATGAGCTCTACCCAGATCTATTATTGATACACAAACCAATAATCCAATCCAATAATATCAAACCTCAAACCATTCCAAGAACCAATAACTATGAACAATGTCCATGTATTCTTTGGTTCCCATGTGACATGGAAGACAATAGTGGGTGGGAGTAATACACAGTAGCAAACATTAATGAAATTAACAAATATTTTAAATTTGAAATTCTAGAGAGACAAATATAAAAAATTAATTTTTTTGAAAATGTAATAATTAACCATAGATGCATTAGATTCATAGTGAAAACCATGGATAGTCATTAATACTTCAACTAGTTCTCAGTTTTCACATATAAAATCTTGGTATCATTCCCCCATAAGTAACCACGTGTAATCCATATGCATATCCTTGAATTCCCCAATACCATGATGTTTCTTATGTAATACATCTCTCACGTAAGAATTCCCCTATCATCAAGATTAATATGGTATCTGGACAATATCTCATTATTCCCACAGAATCATAGATCCCATCTCATCATTCCCAACCATCAAGTATCAAAAAGATTTTTTGCAATCTTTCGATATTATGATGAATCATGTAGGGAAAAGAATACATTTCATATATTGAATACCCTGGAATAATATATCATCTTGAATCATAGAACACATCACAAAATCCCCATGAATCAGTTGTAATCTAGAATCAGGGATATTATCTCAAAATTAGTAAGTATCATGTATCCTATAGATACATAGAATATTTATTATATAACAAAAATTATCAATTATTTTTAAAAGGAATAAATCTAAATCAGATGTCACAATTCACCTTTTAAAATTTTACATTTAAATACACCATGACATTTAAAAATAATAATAATTCCAATCATATTCTCTTTTTAGATTTCTAAAATATAGGGCACTAGTTCAAATTAAAACATTCATCATACATTTCATAATCCATGGTAAATAATTCTTCAATAAAAAATAAGTCTTTTAATTCCATTTCATTTCACTAAAATCCATTTAAAAAACAATTCAACAATTTAAATAATGAATACTTTAAATTAAAAAGTCCAAATATATGGTAACATCACCCCATTAAAATTTACATTGATATTAAAATTTGTATCATAATTTTTTAATAGGTTCCCAATTAAAAATTATAAATTCAACAATATTGAAATCCCATTTCACAATCCTTAATTTTTCACCACAATTTGTTTTTACACCAATTTTACATTACAGTGGATCTAAAAAACAAGATAAAAATGATCATGTTGTCTACAAGGGTAGAACCAATAATGATATCCACATACATTTTATAATATTTTAATTTCCATATTTTGAACCAATTTAATGGCCAATTATAGTTCCATGACATTTCCTAGTAATTACCAAGCTCTATAATTTGAGCCACAACAAGGAGGGTTCTTAACTAAGGAGAAAGCAAATTTAAAAACATTATTTTATGTTTATTCCAATACCCACCAAAACTAGAATGGCCATACAATGCATCACATTATAAAATCAATGTGATAATATGGTTTAGGATTACGGACAACTATCCTCAGCCTTAGAAGATTCCACTCACTGATCATAATGCCTTGGTTTAGCCAAAATCATAACAAGATGAAGAATAAGGAAAAATACCTAGAAATATGGTAAATAATACTGAAATGAATAAAAACCACATGAAAAATATAATTGAAAAGGAATAATTTGTGTAAAACACATTTTCTTAACTCAATATTTCCGATTCATCTCAAAAAATATTCTGAAATAGACAATGGATGAAGGAGATCCACTGATGGGATTAAGGGTTGATCTAATCCCATAACAAGGATCCAATACCCTTTTGGGGAGGAAAACATTAATAAGATGAATAGTGGGAGGATCTGGTGAAATTATGGGGTTATCCACCAATTTAAACACTCATGGATTCCAATGACAACATGTTGTCCTCCAATAGTATGCATGTGGTCCAACTGATGGTCGATAATACCCTCAACCCCCTAGGATACTTATGTACCCACTGTATAGATAGTGGCCATATATAATCCATTTTATCATGATGTTATAAACTTTTGTAGCCCCTTATAAATATATTGAACCCTCAGCTCAATCTGGATATTCCATAAAATGTAAAAAATTTGAAAAAGTGTATTTTATCTATGTTTCAAAAAAAATCAACAGAACCTCTAAATTGGAAGAGTCTTACTATGTGATAACAATAAAACATATCTCTCTCTCTCAATATGGAAAATAAAAAATCCTCAATCCAGATACATAGAGAAATATTAAGAATCATAGTATCCATGTAATGGTTATATAGAAATTAGATCATCACCTGAAGATACATTTCTGAACCCGTAGCCACACTCCCAGTGATAAAAAAACATGAGACCTTAAGTCAACATTAATTATGGAATTACCACAATTATTTCTAGTGAAACACAAGATTAGTTTCAACCCCGTCATACATCTAGATGATACCCCCTTGACAAATACTTAATCATCACCCCAAAGAAGAAATTATAAAAATATATATTAAAAAAATCTTGCAAATTATAATCTAATGATACCTATAAATAGATAACATGA
The DNA here is from genome assembly GCA_963277665.1 of Viscum album. Classification (NCBI taxonomy): domain Eukaryota; kingdom Viridiplantae; phylum Streptophyta; class Magnoliopsida; order Santalales; family Viscaceae; genus Viscum; species Viscum album. The sequence goes on from OY728138.1 coordinate 160,590,148, forward strand.
ACCCATTCGTAGATCATCCACTAATATCCAATCTACATAAAAAAAAATATTCTAGTTTGTAGTCATCAACACATCACCCCTGATTTTTAACAAATTACTTAATATGAGTGTTATGCACTCAACCAATCCAGGGTGTGTTCTTTAATATATGGTATCTTTATCATAATATATCTATACTCAATAATATTAGATAATGCACAAAAAATGATCCTTAATCATTGTTTCAGACTAACCCAACTCTCATCTAAAGAATGGTTGAAATACATCCCAGGTAGGATATTTCTCCAAAGAAGCATAGTTCGTTGATCAACGGAGGATTCCATCAATATTTTAGACACACATCAAGATATTTCCCTGACCTTTTTCATAATTCATGGGTCAAACCACTAATAACTAATACTATATTTCATGCTCTCACACAAAAAATGGTATGAAACCAATATAAAACATGATTGTGAAACTTCATTCAATACCAATCCTAAATATATCACTTATAATCAGAGAAATATCATATGCATAATAACCTCTTTCATTACCCATATAATCTACATTAATTCAAATATACATGTGCACTAGCAGCTCACATTTTCAAGACTATCTAAATAAAAATCCTATGCCTCAAAAAAAATCATGCTTCAGGGTCACATAACCATGACTGCTATGACATTGTTCGCTATGGGATATTCCTTGTCACATCCCCATGAAAATAAAAACTCAATTACCATAGCCCTAACTCAACCCATCACTAAACATAATGGTTGGTTATGATCATCCCACTCACACATGAGAACTTATATAGAACAACGATCCACTTCCCATTTAGGGTCCTAGAAACTACATCATTGACATTCACTGAATTAATCTTATTGTTAGGGTCATTCCATTATTTAGCTAATGGTGTTCTCCATATTATATTTCGTTATCAATACAATTACAAGTGTTCATCTTGAATAGTTTCCACCCCCAAGGAACACATGATTCTATTTCTACGCAACACACATCTATTAAATAATGAACACCTATATCAATAGTTAATATTGGATCAATCAAACCATGATATCTCGATCCATCCATTAAAATCATCCTTTACAAAAGGGGCCTCAAAATTCTCCCCATGAAATTGGTTTCATTAATCCATCACGAATCAATCAATTTTAGGTTACAGAATTCCCAGCGGGATGTCAAAAAAAAACCTATTATGGTCCCACTATAACATCCGATGTTTTTAGAAGACATTTATATTAAAATAAATTTTTTCCATTCATATCTTGTGTTACACAAAACCCTGTGGGGAATCTTACTATAATATACTATATTAATATTTAAAAATGATTGCAAAAACATAGTCGCTATAATTAGTATTATAAAGAGGAATACTTAAATTATAGAATAATATATGTAGATATTTTAGATAAATAATATCTATTGATAATTAAGTACTTATTTTTCAGTAAAGTCATTATATGATTCCAAAATAAAATTTTTATAAAATGTTTTTTTATATTTTTGAACAAATAAGATAATTAAATTATTATATTTTTTAAACAATTATTTAAAAAAAAGATTAAATTTCGAAATGGGCATGTCCAAATTATTTTTGACTAATTTTTTGATAAATTTTTTAAAAAAGATTTATTTTTCATAGAATAGTGAAAATACTAATTTTTTTTGAAGAAATAATTTTTGTTTTATAAATTTTAAAAAATTAATTTTTTAAATAGTTTGATAGTTAAATAATTTAAATTATATTATTAGTAATACAACTTCTTTTATTGGAAATTGATTTATATTAAATTATTTTAAAAAAATTTATACTTAAGAATACATTTTTCCTGTAACCCCACATTTCATCATGTTTTACTAGATAAATTTTAAATTACAATCAGCCACTTATGTGACTTAAATTTGATAAAATAGACTACATATTTTTTATTGAAAATTTTAACATAATATTATAAGGAAAACATAATTTTTTTCAAAATTAATAGTAATGATAGTAAATAATTATCACCTCCAAAAAATATGTTAAATTTAGGTTAAAGTATGGGTAAAATAAAAAATGAACCAAACACTTCCCTTTATCCAATTATATGCGTAGTTTTCAAACAATGGTATATTTATGTAGTTAAACACATTATTTGAAATAATTATTTTAAATTTTGGAAATATAGAATGACTTTATTGATGATATGTTATATTTGATTTGAATTTAAATTTATTTTTGGGTCTTTTCGTTTAATGGAATGATTGTATGATTCTATTGAGTTTTACATTACACAATATATCTGAACTGATTAATTTAGTATTATATTACCAAAATCATTCAAAGAAACTAATTTATTACTTGATTTCATGGTTTAATGTTTTTTTATTATTATATCAGGTATTCAACAAAAAATTGATTTCTAATCAGTATGTGTAATTATATTAAACATTATCTAAACCACGAAAAAAAATTCAATCTAATAAAATGGATTTAAAACATGGAATCATCATTTCAAAAAAAAAATTTATGGAACCTATTCTTTTTGGTCATATAAAAATGTTGTCATTGTAAAAATGTATGGTATCTTGTTTAATGTCATAAATGGTTTAAAGTAGTTTTACAATAATCTAAATCCTAAAGCATACCCAAAATATTTTTAATGTGATTTCTTATGATTATTTTACCCCTATGACATCATATATTATAATCTAGGATTACTTGGTTCCACTTGACATGAATAATATATCTATATATTATTTAATAATTTTTTTAAATCCAAATGGGTTATTTACCTCCCTTAAAAGGCTATACATCCTCACTTCTCTAATACCAATATCACTATCTATCTACAAGGGAAATCCCTACCATAATACCATCCAAAAGTCCATTAAAAATTTTGGATGAGATATTCCTTCCAAATGACCATCCTTTCAATACTTATGGTGTGATCCAAAATACTTTTGTCAATTAAGTGTAGAATCTAATGAATATAAAAAAGGCGAGGCTTTAGGTATGATATTTATGTTTTAATCCAATTTTAATTAAAATTATTTATTCTTGAATTTCAATTGAAATTTTTTTGACCCAATTCCGATAAAATAATTTAATTAATATTCTCATATGGCTAATCATCAAATTATCATACAATTTTACCATTTTCTTAAAATATGTCCTTTAGATAATCATTAGATTTTTTATGAAAAAACATGTTTATTTCTCATTTTACAAAAAAAATTGTTTTCATATAATATAATTTTCACACTAAAAGGATTCTAATAATGTTTTTCATAGTATTATATTATTTTAGAATGTCATTTTTATACAAGTCTCTTTTTTACAACATGGATTTAAATGGATATTCTTTATATTTTCCAACGGATGGACATTTAAATTTTTATGAAAAAAATGTGTAACGAATTTTTATTTTAATGAACTTGAAATAAATATAATTTAATGCAATAAAAACAACTCAATTTATTGAATCATTCATTAAATGTATAAAGTTTTATTTTCAAAATAAATTTATTTGTTATTAATTAAGAAATTGTTAATTTTTAATTTTTTTTATTTCAAAATTAAATCATATTTTACTAAAAAATGATTCCATAGATAATTAATTAGATCATTCATTAATGATGATATCCTTTGATGTTAATTAATATTTACTAGGTAGATAATTCAATTATATTATCGTTATTCTTTCTCTTGATGGTCTACGATTATAATTATGGTATTTTTACAAAATCATATTATTTTCTATTTTTATTATTTGGTGATATGATAAATATTCATTGAATTTTTAACATTTATATAAATATAATATGATTTTGTGGTGGTTGGTTCTATTCTTTCTGTCTAGTTAATTGGGTAAAGTGTTATTAATATTTAATGAGATGATGATGATGTTTTTTGTGGAGATGTTTTCAGATATCTTGGTTTGTATATCAATGCTCGATTATGATTATAACTAGATATTCTCAATGGAATATGAATAATAATTATTGGGAATAGATTTGGTCACATTTTTATGTGTGATTATGGTCATTTTATTACTATAATCACACAATTATGCGTGAAAATGATTGTGTGTAGCTATGTCCAAATATTATGATTTCTTATTCATATAGTGAATTATTCATGTGTTCTAACTCAATAATAATTAATAATGGTTTGTCACCCCTATTTATTATACTTATTGAATGAATTGATAATGAATAATATTATAATGTTTTATTGGGGTGAATATTTTACATTTAGAATGTGAACTTGAAAATGTTATCATGCCCTTATGACCAACTTCTACTCTAATAATTTATATCTACCATGTTAACCCTGATTGAGCTTCTGATATCACCTTTCGTCTATTTTCCTTCCCCATATCGTGATGGATGGTTCTAAATGCGATGTTTCCTGAATTGTAACTTATGTATAAAAATATGATTAAGATGATGATGATTATACTTATGTAAAATGTTTATATATATAGTCTCCAAATAAAATATACAATTATGGTCTATAAGAATGTGTTTTGTAAAATGTAATGAATATTAATTTAATATTATCTAATACTACTGTATGAAAAGTATGGATGGATATATTTGGAATCATAGAAATGTTTTTTACAGTCATTGGATATTTCCATTAAGGAACATTGGTGAAATCCTTATAGATAATTGCATGTACAAGATAACATCCTCATGTCTTGGTAAATAAGATATTATGTTATATTAATATAAATATATCCAAGTATAGATAATATTAATATATTTAGTTTTTTCATTGATTATTTTTAGGTAATTAAAACCAAAAAATAGTTTTTCTTGTACAACATGACCATCATTCAAGTGAACGGTGAGTCTTCTATTACATTTTACTTTTTTAAATATTAAGGTATATGGTTGGGATAACTTCAATTTTCATTATAAAATATTATGATATATTTAAATATATGATGAAAATTTATGACCAAGGATAAAACTAATGTTTTATATGTTGATTATGTTGTGTATAAATTCAGGACATCTTAGTAGTTTATTTTCTTAATTTTTTTTGCACTCTAATTATTATATCATGATGTTTACAATATGTTTTTTGATTTAGTCAATTAATATAATGATAATAAATAATATGAAAAATGACTGTTATGATCAATGAAATGAACATACATAACAAAAACCAAATGGATCAGGATATGGGGTGTAATGAATTCCAACTATTCACATTCAACTCTCTCAAGGATAGAGAACCATTTCATTGAGTCTTTTATAAGAAAATATACAACCTCATTCTATGGGTATTCTAATCCACTATTTTCCATGTATAAGATTAAACTAATTGAAAATATATTATTTTTATTCTATTTTCAGACCATGAGAAATTTGATTGAGTGGCCTATCACATGGATGGAAAAGCTAATCAATTTTAGAAAATTATAAAGAAGCATAGTCAAGCTGAAGAAACAAAATCCATGGAATTTGAGGATTTTAAAAGTTTATTTCTCAATAAATACATTCATTAAACTCTTCATACTAAAATGGAATGGATATTTATATATTTAAAATAGAGGGATTATCAATCCATTTGTACACTTGGAGAAAACATTAAAACAAATTGAATGTATAATTATATCATTATAATTCAAACATTGAGAAAAATTTATCAAATCATTAGTGGTCTAAAATTAATTCATTGAATTTTGTTATCGACACAATACATTAGTGACTATGATAAAATAATAAAATGTTTTTTAAATGCAGGAATGGTGACTGAGACTTAAATTATTCTTTTAGTATTAGTGACATGAATGTAATTATTGAGCTTCATGGAAACACAAATAGTAAATATCATGGAAGAATGAAATACCATCCACCTATATGAAAAGGATTTTGGGGAAATGATTTTGGAAATTTTCTAAAAAATATTGGGAAATGATTCAATTGTGGAAAATAGTTTCCACAACATATTGATTATTAATTGGGGATGAATTGGACAGAAAATGCAATATAATAGAAGAATGGTTGAACAAATGATAATTGATGTTTTAGACGTATATTTATTAGTATTTTTGAAAATAAATTCCCTTTATCAAGATCTAATGAGGTTGGTGGGCCTCATCCAACCTTTAAAAAAGAGATATAGGAAAGGCCTTAATTTTCATACCTAATGTGGATTAAGACAATGATTTCATGAATGGTACAGTTACCATCCACCCTAAAATTGAATTTTTTTATCTAATTTATAATACACACAATCATTTAATTATGAATATCATTCTATGTGTACCATTTCACCACCTTAATAATTAGATATTGAGTTAGTAGTAAAAACTCCAAATGGTACAATGGTAGGATCAAAATATCATAGCTCCTCCCTAATAGTTTATTTGGGGATTGTGATTCCTAAAAATAATGTAATTCCTCTTATAATTTAATTTTATATGATTATAGGCCTGAATTATCTATCTTTATATATACCACGTATCAATTTTTCTGTAAGGGAATTCATATTTTATATTCCAAATCAAACATTGATCTTATTTTGGTGACATGATAAATATGAACATCCAATGGAAGCAACTTCAAATATTTGGGCCTCGCATCCTATTTATTAGGTATTATTTTATCAAATGGTTGTGAGAAAACACAAAATTTATTATATAAATAATTTATAGAATTATGGTGAGAAATTTTTTTTAGATTATTATATTATTTCCCTAAATCATAATGTTTATTTTTCAATTGAAATCCTGCATGATGTTACAAATGTTGTGAAGAATTAATTTATTATTTCCCGAATTGAATAATTGTGTGTGAATATGAAAGTAATTGATAATCTTAAAAAGGGATCATAGAATAAAGTGTGTAATTATAGTGTGCACGTGTTTTTATTAATATGAATAATGACTGGTCAATATATCATTTCATTGATTTCCGTGAACATAACATTATCAATGTTAGAAAATATCATCATTTACCCCCTATTAATGATTTTTATAATCAATTATGTTGAGTGAAATACTTTTCAAAGAATTCAATTTTTTAGTATATCATCAATTGATGGATAAAAATGATGATATTCTAAATTCATATTCCATGTGAGGTATGATAATTGTGATTTTTTGTTGATTCTATTTGAACATACTAAATTCCCTATTATCAACATGAATATAATGAATATGTTTTTTAAAGAAAACCATGACTAGATTTTTTGTAATGTTTATAGATGATATTCATATATATTGATTGATCAAGGAAGTTCTTTAAGATCATATTATAATTGTTCTGAAAACCCTAAGAAATTAGGATTTTTATCATCTCTTAATAGAAAATGTCTCTCAACATCCCAATCTACTCAACAAGTAAACTCTAAAGGGAGAAAAAAACATTAGATATGTAAATGTGAATGAAATATCATAAACCTGAATTAGATGTTATTTATCACACTTTTGTTTGCACTACCCTTACATTATAAAGGGTTTTCAGCCTTTAGTGTTGCATTGAAGAATGTACTATTAATGTTTCTCAAGAATAATTATATGGTTATAATTTATGCCTCACATTAGTTGAGGGTTCATGAGGAAAATTACTCAACTAAGGATTTTGAGTTACCTGTTGTAATTATTTCACTAATGATATTAGGGAATTATTTTTTTTTTGAAAAATGATGGAAATATATATCTATTAGAAAATTTAGATCATATTTTCTCTAAACAATATTTTAACATACACTAGAGATCATGGTCGGAGTTGATTAAGGATTATGAATACTCCATACATTACCACCCGGGGAAAGAAAACATTTTATAAGATACCAAAAGATGAAAGGTTAATTATATTATATTTAAGAAGAAGATTAAAAAAGTCCTTATATATTTAAATCATGAAGTAATGAGATATATCATACCCTATAAGATGACTATTCAAATATTTATCCATGTAATGATTAAAGTGGTGTAAAATAATGATTTAGAGAAAAAAAGAGGTTGAGAGATGTTCCTGATTTAGACCATGATTCTAATGATATGATAAGATTTGGGAACTCATTTTTCATCCATTCGATACAAAATATGAGGAATATGTTTTTTGAATGATTCTCTTTATTCAATATTCTATATTCATCTTGGATGTATAATGAGGTATAGATACATGAAATATTATTTATTGTTGAAGAAAAACATAAAACATATTGTCAAGTGTGTATCTTAATGATTCTTTTGTAATCACGTCATTAATGACTGATAAAATTCAATTGGGATGTTTCAACCCTTACCAGTACTAGAAAGGAAAAAGGAAATCATCCCCATGGATTTTGTCATCAAACTCCCCCAAAATATCTAAATGCCATAATGTTACTTGGGTTATAGTTTATCACCTTATAATGTAAGGTAACTTTATTACTGATAGATAATATTTACCTACTAATAATTATTTGTGAATATACATTAATTATGTGTAATGTTTTCATGGATTACAACATTCTATTACATTTGAGTACAATATAAGGTTTACATTAATGTTCTATCATATTCTTCAACAATATATGGATTTATATTTGTGTTTCATCATATAATATCATCACAAGAAATATATTTAGTCTATAGTAAAAATTTAATACCTATAATATATTTTTCAAACTTTTTATATAGATTTTGAATGTGGATGGGATCAACACCTTCGTCTATTAATTTTTGGTACAATAATAAGTTCCATGTATTAATTAAGATAGATCCATAAGAATCCCTCATTATAAAAATATTTATAACTAAAATTTTATGTTATAAAATTTGAAAATAAATATATTGGGACTTGTTGTAGCATAGTAAATGAAAAACAAGGTTATATCTACACCACATAATATTATGTAAGCTAATAGTTGATAAAAAATTTATACAGACAATCGAAGGTGAGATGTAGAATTATAAATTCGGGGGATGGTATTCTTGTGCATTATCCATGGAATAAGGTTATTATATTCAAAATGAAATGAAAAATGTGCCCTATTTATATTGTTTAAATAAATATTATTGATTTAGTTGGTATGGTAGTTTAGTTTTTAGCACTTCCACTGAACCTTTCTCAATTTCACTATGCCTTCCATGTAATTCTCTAAAGGAAACAGATAAATAATTATTCATATTTAAAAAATAAGAAGTTTTAATAATAGAGGAAGATATTTATTCTTATGAAAAAATTTATAAATATTGGATCCTAGAGGTAATTTGCAACATAACAAGACTAGTACTTTTTTAGTATTTTCTAAAGGAATAAAAAATTTATAGAATATACATTGGAACCTAAAGATATGATGAAATATATATATTGTAACACTTCATCCTAAATTATGCTAAGTGATAATTATATTTTAATAAAACAATAAAAAACAAATGATTTAATATTTAATGGAACTGAAATTTTAATCTTATATGATGAATACTTATTTTCAACATTCTTGCTCAAAATAAGCCTTAATGATTTTTTTATATTTCCCTTAGAAATAAGAACTTATGAATAAGTTAAAATTTTGGAATTTTATATTATTTAATGTATTTATAATAATCTATTATGAAATACGTAATTAAAAATTGTTAAAAAATTATAAAAATAAAACAGAATATAATTTTGATTTAAAATGGGTCATTTTTCAGAAAACTGTCATTTTTCATAATTTTTAGTCATATTGTATTCCCTTCCTAATTAAACAAGATAATAATTAATAAATAATTTATTTAATTTAATTTTTATATTATGTTTCTAAATATATGAATTTTAATACATCTCATGATGATGAGTAGTTATATAGTCAATATAACATCATCTTATGCATGAAAATGATTTTCTTGAAAACCAATTTTTTCATCACAATTATGAGATTAATTATTAATTAAAATAATCAAATATTGAGAATTTAAAATGTTAAAATGGATTCAATATTATTAATAAGAATAATTAATATTCTAAAATATTTTTGTCCTAAATGTTACTCTTAATTACTATTAAAAATAGTAAAAACTAATTATCCTGGTTTAGGTTAAAAAGGGGTTTTATGTGTAGCATGTGCCTATATTGAAATTAATTTTCCACACATATATAATTATTATTTGAGAAGTTTTATTTATTAATTATAATACATGGTTACAAATTATATAATAATAATCCTTGAATTTTATGTTTAATGGATGAATTACCTACGTTATGAAACAAGTTACATTGGTGAAAATTAAAATGTTAAAAGTTAGTAACCTTAAATTTAAAAGACATAACATGTATTAAACGTGTTTATTTTTGTTTTTGTAGATCTTTAGTGAACATATCTTCCCTATAACCCATCATATCTCAATTTTTGAGTCAATGTATATGACATTGAAATACAATTATTGAATATTGTTGGGTATTTACAAAAATTACACTCCTCAATTATAAAAGGGAACACCCTCCCCTCAGTTCACAACACCTATTAATCCATTTATCTCAAAAAACTATTAAAAATATTTCCCAAATATACTTAACCATGTTATTTATGTTTTTTCAAAAATACCAATACAAGGTTCTATAATAGGATATCCAAAGGAGGTTATTCAAAATAGAGGAAATTATTTTCAATACACTCTTTCTTTTTTAGTTAATATTTTATCTCCTTCAGTAACATCTAAAAAATTAAAATATGATCACATGAGTATCTCACATATGATTATGCATCATTGTTTTGGAAGAAAATTTTTCCATTTCCATATCTATGAAATGGAAAAATGAATTCATCACCAATGTGTATGGCAGAATACCACCTCACAAACATTTGTAAATTTTATTCCATCACTAAAACACATTAATAGTAATAATAATGAATATAATGAAGTTATATGATAAATATGACATAAAATTAATTATCTAATATTAATATACCATTCAATTATTTATCCTTTATCCTTTCAAAGGAATTGTATCATCTTTTCTTCATATGAATGACCTGCAATATTCATGAAGTTTTATGATTCATTAAGCATTCATAACATTAATGAATGGTTATAAAAATTTTATAATGAATTATAAAGACATTTATAACATTAATATAATTCTGAAAATGATGGATCTATATCCAATGAAAATGAACTAGAACATCTGTGACAAAATATGAATTATAAAATAATGAAATTAACACCTGAATTTATAGTAATAATAAAATATTAATAAATAATGGTTATATGATGTTACATACAATCATATATGAAATTATAAATATGAATATGGTTCTATAATAAATTAATAACATGTATAAAACCATAATACATTATATAAAGTCATGTTCATCTAAAGGGAAGTGTGAGGTAAGGGATTTCCTCTCAATTTCAATTCCATTGAGACATATTTGTTATTATGAAACTATTCAACGTTATGTGGTTTTTATACTAACCATTTTTTAAGTTAACATGGATATGTATTTACTCATGATGGGTAATTATTGAATATATATTTATTCATTCAAATGATTAAAATTTTAATGTTACAAAAGATGTTAGAATATATTTAACAATCACACATTATTTTAGGAAAAATTTTATATTCATTGAAAGAATATTATCTTTAATCTATCATATACGTTAATAAATATAATATCTTATGAATATTTAATGCTATTATAAATTTTCTACTACCTATTCCTCTATATTTTTCTAGAATCAAGTTATTAAATGATTAAAATAAAATCATATTTTATTTCAGATTATATTGGATGTATTTTTCATCATTCTCTATATTTATAAAATTTTCTTTCAAAAAGTAATTTAATGAAATAAAATGATTTGTTAAAAAAATTTATGTTTTCCATGACATTCATAAATGGTTTGAATAGGATAATTTCTTATTCAATGAAATGTAAATTTTTTTATTTCTTTTCAAAGAGTCAAATCATTTTTTTAATTTTTACGGATATAATAGACTTCCCCACCACTATAACACTTTTATCAAATTTATCTTCATTTACATGTTTTAAATATATCTAATAATGAAACACGGTTGAGAAAAATTATTTTAATATTTCAATTCGATTCAATTAATTCTTCTGAATGACATGATTTTATTATAATAACCTATATTTCAAATAAATTTATGGTCACCTATCATCTCTTGATTAAATTTGTGGTTAGTAAATTAAAACGATACAATCTCTTTTCTAAAATATTTTATTTTGGACATTACATTTCTCTTAAATAATCATATTCATTGATATGATTATTGTGAATAATTTATACCATTTTTACATATAGTGTTACATTGAATGTTGTTTGATTAATTGGGGAAATATTGTAAAATATATATTCTTTTATCAATAAAAATTTTTTTAATAAAGAATACAATTGATGAATTAAAATGACCATACTATATACGAGGAATTTTTTCTACATGATGTGATGTGTGGGGCCATGAATTATATAGCACCTTATTGTATAGAAAAGTCTCATTATATTTATTTTATTTCAAAATTAAATTGGTTTGTACCCATTGTTTAAAACAATGTTTGTGGAATGTCATGATGGTATTGATATAATTATTTCTAAGATCATTACATCCAATATTTTGAATCTCCCATATTGAAAATTCATTTTTTATTATCTATGATATTAAAAAATTGGTATTATAATGGATTTTATTTTTGAGCTCAAAACCTTGATTAAATGGAAAGTGTGTTAAGTTATTTACCTTTCCATATTGATTGTGTCTTTCATAATCATGATATTAAATTTATTCATTAAATGGAATGTGTGTTCAGTTATTTACCATTCAATTTTTTTGTACCTTATTTAATCATGGTATTTTTGGTTGTATGTACCCAGAAATTACCCTTTGAAATCACACTTATTTTGTTTCCTTTCTCTATAATATGAGGAATAATTTTTTTAATGAGCTCAATTATTCTGATTATTTTCCATTGAAATGTTTTATATTCTATTCATAATGTAAATGGGTATCATTTTTGTGTTTGGTTCACTTAAACTATAAAACATATTGGTTATTTGAGATTTAACATATTGTATCCATTCTAATGTAATAATGTAGACCCCATATCTAGGTTACTAGAGTTGGGGGTCCTTACCATGGTATCAAATAATGTTTAATATTAACCATGGGAAATAGATTTAGTAAAATATATATTAAGAACATGATCCTATGATAAACTTCAAGGATATATTAAATTTTCGGTATTGACTCAGTCATCACCAAGTGCATGACCACATTCCTTAATAAAAACCATGTTTGGTACTCTTAGGGGGTATGATTAGGATAATTCATATTTTCATTACAATAAATATTCAAGGATTAAAAAATATATTTTTATTTAATGTTATCCCTAATGAAACAATGTTTATTTTTCTATGATAAGAAATGTATAGATATTCAATTTAAGATTAGTTTTATACGATATTTATAATTTTACATTATGATTTATAAATCATAATTTTACGAGCTGATCTAGTGTATGAAACAATTTAGCAATTGACTATTGAAGAAATAATCATATCCTTAATCATGGATCGCATATAGATTTTCTATTATAGTAAGATAATATAGCTGTTATTAGAATTTAATAGATCATGGAAGAATAATCAGGTTACGACAAATAAAATTTCTTGAATAGACCAAATTTTTATTCAACAGAATCATTCCCTGATTTTGGATCACTACATTCGATATAAGCCCCCAGAATTTAGTGAGACTACTAATTTTTTGGAAGCTAGGTAATGAATTAAACCGCTTGAAAATACTTTTTTTGGGCTTGGGTTGTAATGAAACAGAAAATTATATAATGGATGTATATTGTTTCAATATCGAAGATGATCGATAGTGGTCATTGATATAGAGTAATGGGGAGGAAGAGTAAACATGACCAAATTAATGAAATGTTTTTATGTAAACATTTTTAGAAAAATATTTCCATTATTATAAAACAACTGAAATGAAGAGAATGAATTTCATATAAATAATAATGATGGAATAATGTGTTGTAGAGTATGAGGCTACATTTATATGATATTGTCATTTAGTGTCTAAAAACTGGTTTTCTATCAGTCAATCAATGTAACATTACCATAATCTATAAATATCCATTCCTCATTCAAAACACTATCTTTAAAATATATTGTTTATTTACTGATAATTAACAATATCTCTCCCTAAAGAGATAAGTAATCATACTCTACAACACTTTATTCCATCATTAATTATCAGTAAATAATGAATTTTTTTTGAAGATAGTGTTTTGAATGAGGTATGGATATTTAGAGTTTATTTATTTTACTTTGATTGTCTGATAAACAACCAGTTTTAAGACACTAAATGAAAATATTATTCAATTAATAGCTTAATAATTTAATTATATTATTCAATGATGATATCTTGGTGTATTCTAAAATCTATAAGGACCATGAGAATAACTTGTCTATCATTCTTTACACTATTAGAATAAAAGTGTTATATGAGATATTGATAATGTGTGATTTATGGATTTTGGAAGTTTTTTTTCAGCCACATTGTCTCCAAAGAAGGAATCTCAATTTATCCAGTGAATAAAAATTTAAACAAAGAATGGACTACACTAAAATTCATTACTGCGGTGTATAGATTCATTGGTTTGGAAGGTTAATACCATTTATTCATTCATATTTTTTCCCAGTTGGCTAACCCATTCACCATAAATATATATAATATTGTAATGTTAACATAGAAAATGGTATCTAATGAATGTTTTGATGGATTTATGTGGAGATTGGTCAATGAAATTATTTTTGCTCTACATTCATGAAATAAATTTTTTATAGATATATATGGATTCTTAAAAGAAGGTACATAATTGTTTTATTTTGAAAAATTATGCTGTAATTACATATTCATCAAAGTAGATATAGCCTCATGATCAAAACTATCAATCCCATGATATTGAGTTTTAAGACATAAACTTTATTTTGAAGATATTTTCACAATATATCTATGGTTATTTATATGAGATATAAACTCAAATAAGAGCATAAAATATATCTTTTCCTAGAAAGTTTGAATATACTAGAAAAAAGAGATGGATCAAGCTATTCAAACATTAGCATTGATCAATACACTACAACTAAGGGAAGAAGGATAAGTTAGAGGATGCATTGAGGAGGAAAGATCATGGATTTATGACCCAAATGAGGAATTATATGGATCATATGTTCATGGATCAAGTAAATATTGATATGGGAATTATAATGGAATGTGTTACATCAAAAAAAATTCAATTGATTTCAATAATATCATTATTAGAATAGATAAATAATATTAATAAGATTATGATAATTTTCAGAGGAAATTTAAACCAATGAATTTTGAGAAATTGGAAGACATCATTTTTGTAGATGGTGTTCTGAAATTTATAATGTGAGGAGATTTTCATTTTATAAATGATCTTAAATTAGAATTATTGGATGATTTTCATAGGTTGAATTTTAATATGAAAACTGGTAGCACCATGTTGTATAGGGATTTAAGGGATAATGTTAGGTTGGATAATGTGAAGTATGAAATTGATTAGTATTTATAAAGATGCTTGGTTTTTAAATAAGAGAATACAGGGAGAAATCATCCTAGTGGAATCATATGGCCTCTTAATTTTCCCATTTTTAAATTATAGGATAATACTATAGAAATTTTCACAATACTACCAAGTACATATATAATAAATAATGAAATATGGTTTATTGTGGACTACCTAACCAAATATTGACATTTTCTCTCTATATGAGAATATTTACATCTTTATTGCATCATTAACATAAATAGTGATGTGGTTGTATGAATACATGGTGTACCTATTTCAATTCATTTTTATTGTGATCCAAGTTTTACATAAAAATTCTAGAAGAGCCGATAGAAGGATCATGATACAAAGGTCCAATTAAACACCTCCTACCATCCACTAACTAATGGACAACCCAAAAATATTGTCCAAACATTTGAATACATGTTGATGTAATTCTCACTTGAAATTTGAGATATATTGAATCAGTATTTACTTTTTGTGTATTTTTTCTATAATAATAGTTTCCACTCATGTATTCAAATGTCATCATATTATGCATTTTATGGAAATATATGTGTGTCTATGACTTTTTTGGATGAATTTGGTTAATAGAAACATATAGTGCCAATTATTTTTTAGGAAACAATAAAAAAGTAAATACTAGTCATGATTACATTAAATAGCCTCAGTGTAGGAAAAATTGTTATACATAAAATCATAGAAATGATTTTTAATTTTAATTGGGAGATAACATTTTATTTAATTCATCTTCATAGAAGGCTATAATAAGGTTTGATAATAATGGAAAATTTATCCCCATATACAAAAACCCCATTGAATTTTTTGATGTAATTGAATTTTTGGATTTCTGATTGGAAATGACACCATGATTATCAAATATATTTTATATGTTCCATATATTATTATTATTGATGTAGTTTCTATATCCAATAGATTTTATCACCTCTGAAGTGATTTAATTGTATCGTTGTCTTTCTAAAATTCAGGATCCCATCTAGATTCTTTAGACAAGATATAAATTATTGAGGAATCATAAGAATCATCTAAAATTATAAAATTTAGTAAGGAACAAGTGAAAAATATTATGTTGTGTTGATTAACCACCAACATTTTTTTTGAAAGTAATATTAATAAAAATTTCAAGGAATAATGTTTTTAGGATCAAAGAATGTAATAGGTGAGCCTAAAATATTGAAATTGAAGACTTCATTTTAATAAAAATAAAAAAATGAATATTTTAATATTTCATGGAAAAAATATTATAATTTTATTGGTTGAATATATATTTTGAAATTTCATGGTACAAATAATTCTATAATGAATTTTCTAAAATTCACATCAAAATTTTGATTTTATGAATAATTTAAAATGTAGTATTTATCTATATATATTAATATTAATAATAATGTAACATAATTATTTTTAAATAATTTTTTTTATAAAAATAATGAGAACAACATTTTGTATTAAAATGGTTATTTTTCTGAAAACTCTAGTTTTTTATAAAACAAGTTTTTAAGGAATAATGTATTCCCAATTTATTTAATTTAAATAATAATTAATGGTGATTTATATCTAATAATAATATATATTATATATCCAAAAAATGGTTTTAAAATAATCTATTGATTAATAAAATTCATACAGTTAATATATGATCTTTATATGCATGAATAATACATATGTTGAAGACTTTGTTTATTAATTGGGATTTTAGGTTTAATTTTAAATTAAATTGTAAACCATATTTTAATTTAATTTTATTAAATATAATACATATTTTACCAATAATATGTTATATTATGTAATATTTTTAAATAATTTTTTTTTCAAAATGACTAGTAAAAGCATAAAAAATTAATTTACCCAATTACGGTTAAAATGATGTTTTGTGTGTTTCATGTGCTTGTATTAAAATTAATTTTATAAATACATATTATAATTATTTGATAAATTTTTATTTCATATTCATAATAGAATTTATAAATTATTTAATAAAAATGGTTTTATTTTGGTTAATGGGTCATTTACATATGTTAAAAATACTAGTTACCATGGTAGAAAATAAAATAGTAAAAATGAGTATCCATGAAGGTAATAGAAATAAAATTCATAAAACATTTTAATTTTTGTTTTTGAGGTGTGTATAAAATTAATAATCCATAAACCCAATTAGTTTTCATTTCTTGAGTCACTTAGGGTGATTATGTCTTCCCATTATCAAATATTTTTTCATATTTATAAAAATACATCTCCACCACAAATAGAATTGAGAACTCCCTCACCTCATATCATCACATATATAAATCTATTTACCTTGAACAAACCAAATCAATATGTCCCCAAAATCCTTATAATTATTTTATATGTGATGGAATTCCAAAAATTCGAACAATAACATCATTAATTAGAGATCCAATGGAGGGTCTCTTATGGAATGGTAGTTTCCTTCCTTAAACACTTTATTTTCTACTTAGTCATATATAACTACTAATTTTATATGATAAAATTCAATATAAAACCCATTTATATACCTTATAATTAGGTGTCATTATGTTTATTTCATAATATTTACCCATATCATTATATATGAAATGGAAAACAAAGCCACCGCTCGTGTATAAAGAAGACTACCACCTCACAAATTGCAGTAATCTTTTTTCCATAAAATACTCAAATTGATAGTCATAATACTCAAAATAATGAATATATATTATTTTTTTGGAAGTATATTAATTTCATAAATATAATATACCATATACATCCATACCCTTTCACTAATCAAGAGAACAATATTTTCACTCTTGCCTACATACAGCCTACTATCGTCACAATGTGATGAAATTATTTTCCCATGTATGACTATCAATAATATTTATAAAGAAGTATGAAATGAATAAAATTTATATTTAATACATTAATAAAATTATAATTATTATTTACATATATCAGATTCAGAAGAACTGGAACATCCTTGACAAAATATGCATGAGAAAACAATACAATTGACACACAAAACCATAATAACAATATAACATTATTAATGAATAGTGTTACATGTTACAAGAGGATCATATATGACATTATAAGTTATAATATTTTTTAATTATTAATTATTAATTTTTTTAAGACCATTATACATGAGGTTAAATAATTTTCAACTAAAGGTACGTGTGAGGTAAGTGATTTCATCATAATTTCCATTAAACTAAGATGGATTTGTTATTATTCACGGATTATATTTTATGTGGAGAATATCCATCCCCTTTTATGTTAATAATATTAATAACTATTAATTAATAATTATTAATGTTTCAATTCATGTTTTTTTTGTTGGAGTAAAAATTTAAATTTTAGAAAAGTAAATAGAATCTATTTTACAATTGTCACATTCTTATCGGGTTTCTTTTATTTTTATTTTAAATAAACTTATCATTTAACGTTAATAAGATCTAATTATTTTAATAAATAAATTATTTCAAATGAGATTCTATATTTTCTTCCAAAATATACTCTCTTTGAGACATTAATCAGTCAACTAAATGTTTTAATTAAAAACTAATTATATTTCTCTTTAAATTAGATGTATTTTACATCCATGTCCATGATTGTAACTTTTTTAAAAAAAATCCCATTTATATACTAAAATTATTTATTAATAAAATTTTATGTTATACTAGAAATTTGAATTTTTTAAGTTATTCATTTTAATGTTTTCATAATGGGATATTTTCTACATTCATTACAAAAAGTCCTAAATAATATTTTTTAAGGTATACGGTATTAACAGACTTCTCCTCCATAACTATTCTATAAAATTTATATTATACTACTAGATTGAATCTTTTAGGAAATATTATTTCAATATTTCACTTCTATTTTATTTAATATAACAGAGGGTGTGATTTTATTTTAAAAAAAACTACATTCTTGATTAACCGTCAGTCACCTCTTATCTCTTGAATAATTTTTGATTGATGTAATTCTCTTGATTTACTTAAAAAAATTTAATCATAGTAATTTGAAATTTTCTTCATCTTATGTATCCGTATTCATTTTATAATGGAAATTTTTATTTCATAATCTATATATAATTTTTACATATGGTTTTTTTCATTGAATGTTATTTAATAAAATGGGGAAATATTTATAATTATGTATTGTTTTATCAATATTTTTATTTATTGATAAGAAATATTTTTAATGAATTAAATCATTAAATTGAAATATCTTTAATTATTTAGACTTATAGTGGAATGTGGGGCCTTAAATTATATATCCCCTCAATGCATCGACCTATCCCATGAGACATATCAGTGGGCCAAATTAAATTGATTTTTACACATAGGTTGAAACACTATTTGGGAAAGGTCATGATGGTATAGATATCATGATGTATGCGATCATGATGTCCAATATTATTCATTTCCTTCATTGCTAATTCTTTTATTATTACCCATGACATTATTACATTTATATTATCCATGGATGTATTTTTACGCTCTAGATATTGATTAAATTTAATGGGTGTTTATTTAATTAACTTTCCATCATGGTTATACCTCATCTAATAATGATACTCATGTTGTTGGTTGAATGAAATTTTTATTCAGATATTTACCATAACATTTTTATTATTTTTTATATAGTCATGGAATATTATACTACATTTTTCACTTAGAGAGTATTTTAATTCATCATTCTTTTGTTTCAAATCCCTAGGATATGATGAAAAATTCTCTAAATGAGGTTAGGGATACCAAAGTATTTCCACTACCATTTTTTACATTCTATTCACAATATAAAATGGGTGACAATTTTTTTCTATATCTCCAAAACTACTACACTGATTGGACCTTTGGAATTTTACCCCATGTATTTATACCAATGTAATAAAGTAAACACCGATTATGTGTTATATGTGTGACGGTTGTTATAGATATCATTATTTTTATATCAAACTAATATTATTGAAAGTGTTAAATTAATTTTTATGTGGGGAATAATATAAAACCCTTGATTTTATAATATATTTATCTTAAAAAGAAATATTTCTTTTATTTCTTACAATAAATGCAACAGTAAGTTTTGATGGACTATAGTATACTGTATTATTTTTTGAACATGACCATTATACCCTTACCATTAAAATTAGTTGTATGAGTTGGAATAAATAAGTTTAAAAAAATACGTTCAATGGTTTTATATAAATCCATCATTTTGGTAATTAAGTACTCAATTTTCTAGTAATGTTTTTTATGATTCAAAAATACATTTCCCCACAGAAATCATTTAGTATTAAATTTTATGAAAAACTAAAATAATTATTGGATGAAACCTTTAGAAAATTTATTTTATAATATGAAAATGATTTTTTATGTCAGTATGTCTAGATTCTCATCGAGTTAATTTTTGATAATTTTCAGTAAGGATTGATTTTTTTGAAGAGTGAAAAATATTGATTTAAAATTAAAATTAGATTTTCATTTCACTATTTTCCAAAAATCTAATTTTATAATGTTTTCCAATTAAAATTAGTTCATTTATATTATGATTAATCAAACAATGATTATTGGAATATGTTTTAAATTGTTATTTTGGTATTAAAACATTTTATAATTAAATATAAGGGTTTCTTTAAAACTAAATTTGACCACATTTTAAAAATATAATTTTAAATAAAATTATAAAAAACATGTAAATTTGTAATGTTGAAGGCTCAATTATATTAATTGAACATAATATTTTAATAAAAATATAGTAAATTTCACATTTTTATACTTTTTATAGAAAAATTCCCATTTGATATAATGAATAATTATTTTTATGTTACGTGGGAAAACTAATCTGACACTGAATTTCTGTTCTTTTCCCTTATAAATAATATTATAAAAAATTTATAAAATTTATAAATTGAAAATAATCCATTTATTTATAAAAATAGTTAATAATATATTGAATTAAAAGTTTATTAACTATCAATTATATTGAAATAATGATAAGATCATGTTGAGGTAAATGGGGATAATCATAAAAAACTTCTATTTAAGTAAAATATTATTCATATTTTACTAAATTAAAATAATATTTAATGTTGAATTATTAAAATTAAATTTATATTATATATATAAATATATTCATTTAAAAAAATATAATTATTATTTATATTCATGTAGTTAATATAAGAACATCTTATACTCAAGAAATACATTTCCTAAAAAATTGTATTTTGACACGATTTGCAGGTTTACGTTCAAATTATATTATACCTATTAAATGAATTTAATTTTTTGAAATTTATTATGTATTTTAAATAATAATGAATAATATTTTATAATAATGTAATCAGAAATTTTCTAATTATGAATAGTGAAATCGGTAAAAACTAATTATCATTATTATGGTTCAAACGAGGTTTTTTGTGTTGTTTAAGATTGTATGAAAATTACTTTTTTACAAAAAATAGTAATTTTATCTGATAAAATGACTTTCATATTTATATTATCTTCTTCTAAATGATCTAATATGTCACATTTTATTTTAGGCTTATCAGATAAACTACCTAGGATTCGAAACTAGTTACCATATTGAAAAGTAAAAAAGTAAAAGTGAGTAACCTTTTTGTCAAAAGAATGTAACAAGTTTAAAAAGGTTTATTTATACATTTATAGGTTATTGAAACATTATCATCTGATCAAAAAAATTATTCATTAATTCATGAGGAACTTGGGCTGAGAGTGACTTCCCATTATTGAATAGTGTTGGGTATCTACAAAAAATGTTAGTCCTCCTCAATTATAAAAGGGAACCCCTTACAATAAATTAATCACACCATCAATCCATTAGATTGAACAAAAGACACAAACATATGTCCCTATCATCCTTTATCACATTATAAAGATTCTATTATTCCAAATAATACCAAACCATGGGCCCTTATAATGACTTCTAAAAGTGGGTTCTATAATCGAAGTTAGTTGTCCAAATAGAACTTTTTATTTTTAATTATTAGTTTTCCACCATAAATTATGTCATAAAACCTAATTTATAAAAAAAACAAGTATATTAAATATACTAATTTGTTATTATGTTTATGGAATACTATTTATCCATCTCTTTTTAAATGAAATTGGAATCCGAGTCACCGCTCGTGTGTACAGAGGACTGCGCCTCATTAATCAATGTTATTTGTATTCCATATACGATTTACATGGATAATAATAATTGTGTTAATAATTAATATATATTAAAAATATTACAATATATAAAATATTTAAAATTATTATATCATCTACTTTCTTAACCATTCACCCATTCAGGGAATGATATCATCACACAATCGTATGTACGACTTATCATCCTTACGAAGCGGAGTGGTTAATTTTTAATGTCCAAATTTAAATAATAACTCTAAAAAGATATATAAAAATTAAATATGATATTAATAACAATAATATACTTCTAGTTGTGATTTTTCAATAAACCATAAAAGTTAACCTTGACATTAATTATAAAAAATCATGACAAAATAAGGCATTATCACCCAAAACAATGGTTAAAATGAAATATTATTAACGAATGTGTGATAAGATGTTATATCGATATCATATATGATATTAGAAATTATAATATAGTTTTATTATAAATTAATAAAATTTATAAAAACATTATAAAGGATTTTCAATCACATTAAAGTAATTAAGAGCATGAGGTAAGGGATTTGGTCTCAAATTACACTTCCCTGAGACTTATTTCTTATTTTGAACCAATTCACATATATAAGGGGAATATAAAATACCATTGTGTTAATTGACTTTAATAAATATTTTTAATCATGATAAAAAATTCAATCCATGTTAATTTTGTCAAGGGTATAGATTTTAAATGTTACTAAAGAGGTATTAAATTATTTTACAATACCACTTTCCTTTGGGATTTCATTTATTTTCATTAAATGAATCATATCATTTATCTTTTATAAGATCTAATGATTTTTATATTCACAAGATATTTTTTTTATATCTACATAAAAAATATTCTCCATTTGGTAATTGTTTTAATCAATTAAAGGATTAAAATTATAAAATATTTTATTTCTCTTTTAAATGGATATATTTTTATTTGTTGTCTTTTTTTTTAAAATTTTATTAAAAAATAAAACTTTGTTTAATAAATCAGCGTATTAAGGTGATTTATTTTATCCCTAACTTTAAGAAATTGGATAATGCAATCATTATACAGGTCTTTGACGTAAACATTTTTTTACATTCATTACAAAAGTAAAAATATAATGGTCTATTATGTAAACAGGGATAATAGACCTCCCAACTTGCATAATAGATTTATGAAATTTAGTTCTTATATGAATTTTTAATGGTTATAAAAATAATTCTTATTTAAGAAATATTATTTCTTAATTTCTATTCTATTCCCATTATATTACTCAATGATTGTTGTTCATGAGATTGTTCCATTGATATCATCTATGGATTCATTTTTTATCAATTTATTGATTAAATGAGATTTTTTTTTCAATTATTAAAATTTCCATATTTATTATTCCGTATCCATTCATGATATTCACATTTTTATTAAATTTTTTTATTTACCGTTACATATTGAATATGACATAATTACATAATATATATTCCACTTTACATAACCCTAAATAAGTAATTATTCTCACCCTTATATTGTTTCCCTTCCCCATTATGTGACGAAGAAATACTTGAATATGTTCAAGGATGCTAATTTTTTTCATTATTATGTTTTCTATTCTATTCACAATATAAAATTGGTATCTTGTAAGTATCAGTACTCCACGAATACAATACTAAAAAATAATTGAAGAGATTAATTTTTCAATGAAAATATAATAACGTGACCATCAGCTTCGTGTTATTAGAATCATGGTTCTAATAGTTAATATCTACGAGATTTTAGCATAAATATTGGGAAATTTATATTTTGAAACATTGATTAGTTAACATAATCCTATAGAATTCTATGAATATAATTATAGCAGAACATCCAAAAAAATTTATAGTATATTTTATGTGGATATTCATTGAAATATATCCTATAATAGATTTCATTGGTATACATGGTACTATAATAATAGCACCCAGGGATAATATCTCCACAAATGATGCATTGGTATTTTACTCGATCATCACCTGGTTCACGAAAATTGGCCTTACTATGGACCTTGGTAGACACTCGTGTGTAATATGCTTAGTAGAATTCACATTTTCTTTACCAACCATTATGAAGTATTTGGAAATAATTTTATTATATTATTATATTTCTAAAGATACAATGTTTTTGATTCATAGAATAACAGTGCATAAATTATTTATTTATCCCAAACATTAAACTTTATTGTGAATTATATGTTGTGATTTAAAAATCAAAATAAAATGATCTAATCAAGTATATTCTATTTTTTATAAATGATTTATAGAATAATGAATTTAATCAACACTCTGGGGAAATGTACAAATTCCCTTGTTGAGCATGATAATATTTCCAGTGTTGGAGATGATAAAATAATAGATATGTTAGGGAAGATTATTTAGGTTATGAAAAATATACATTCCTAAATAGAGAATCCTATTTTTTCATATCATGATTTTATATTGATGTATCTCATCATGTGACATAAACCCCCATCATTTAGTGAAACATCTAATAAAGTAGAAGTGGATCAATGGATTGAGTCCCTTTAAAAAATATTTCCAGAATCTCGATGTGATGAAACATAAAATCATCTACTTGAAGTATATTGGATTGATGCATATTTTTATTAATGGTGGTTATTTATTTAGAATACAAGGGATAAAGAACAACTAGATACATGGAATGGGGATATTTTAAATGAACATTATTTTAAAAATATTTCATTAATGGAAAATTCACTAATATTAATAGAAAGTCCTTAATCTTAAAGAAAAAGTTTGAATAAAGTGTTGTAAAGTATGAGGCTACCTTTTAAAGACGAGGCAGGTATTCCAAAAATGACACATACAATATAGAATTTAATATTAATTATTTCACTAATGTGCTTATTCCAATTCATTTAAGTGTTATAGTTTTTAAAAAAATTCATCATATGATGAAATAGTTTTGTGATCCATAACAAAAGAGAATTAATTTTATATATCATATATATTCAAGTAGAATCAAGAGAACAATAGGTTGGATTAAAACCATGAAAAAGGTAACACAGAAAATAAGAATAATAAAATTAATTAATTTATATCGTGTAAAAATTTTGGGAAGGATAATAAGGTGGTTAATTCATTCTCCAAGAATGATCAGGGAGTTCTAACACAAATGTGGATTGATATGGATCCTATTTTCATGGATCTAACAAATATTTATATAAAATTTATTATTGAAGAGGATACGTCATTCCTTTTTAAAATTAATATGAAACTGCCTTTGTTGGAAAACATAAAAGTTTACCAATATGATGATGATAATATTTAGGGGAATAATAAAGGTTTGAATGAAATGAAATTATCATAATATGTTTGTGTTAATATAAATAAAAATTTTGGAAGGTGACTATGTGTTTCAAATATAAATAATCTAAAGGGGTAATTTTTACTTCATTCTCATATCGTGAATTTATTTATATATCCATATAGGACTATGATGTATAGAGATTATTTGGAACATATTTAGTGGAATAACATGATATGGGAAGTTTATTATTATGTGCCCAGATATTTATTTTTTCAATATGTGAATTCTATGAGAAAACATCTTAGGGAATCCATGAATCCTCATCTGATTCCTATATGAAAATTGTATAACATTATTATTGACTATGTCACTATATTATGCCAGACTATTATATGGAAGGAAAAAATGCGGTCTATTGATCATCTATATAATAAATCTACATATTTCTATAATATAATATAAAATATTTCACCTATTGGCCTTGAATGGATCTATATTAATTACTTCTTAACAAATTATGGTTAACATATTTCATTTTTTTTTCTCATCATGATACCTTATTCACATAAAATGTTTGGAAAATTATTTAAAAGGATATGGATTTTAAACTCTACTTGAGAACAAGATTACACATTCAAAATAATGGATAGTATGAAAGATAAATTCAAACTTTGAATTAAATTTTTAGTTCATTATACCTAAAAAATAATGGAATATGGGATCAATATTTTACATTGCTGGTATTTTTCAATTTAATAAGTTTACATTCATGTATCCAAATGGTATCGTGTGAAGAATTATATTACAAGATATTTCATACTCCAATTCCTTGGGATGAAGTTTATTAATGTAATATTACATGCCCAAAACACATTGAGGATAAGAAAATGTTAAATACAAATCAAGATCACTTTAATAAGGTCTATATAATTCGAAACATTTATGCTGATAAATGGAGGAAATATTTGGTATTTCAAGTGAAACATCATGTTTTCATGAATTTATATCCATATAAGGTTGTCTTAAGGTGTAGTGGGAAAGGAAAAATTGGCCCCATATATTTTAGATCCTTTGATATTTCGAAAAGGACTGTATATGTGGCCTAAAAATTTGGAATTCCACCAATACTCTCAATGGTACATTAGGTTTTCCAAATATCATTGTTAATGAAGTGCATGTGACACCCAACACATCTGATCACCTTAAAATAAATGGAATTTGATCATGATCTAGAAATCCATGAAGTTCCCACCCAAATTCATGGAACTACAGATAAATTATTTAGGATCTAGATGAATCAACTGATAAATCTAGTTTTGGTAAATCATAAAATAAAGGAAGCAATGTGGGAACCATAAAATTTTATAGAGAAGAAAAAACCTATAGAGTCCCGAAGCTTGACGTACATAGAAATTACATTACATTTTTGGAATATCTAATATATAACAAAAATAGACAACAAAGGACCATAATAGTTTAGTGTCTTTGCAAACTCGAAATATTATCTTCTAATCTTGGTGAAAGATCTTCAATATCTCCCGTAAAGATCATGCTTTTTTTTCTTACCTTAATCATTTAGTTATATCATGGGGAAAATAAAACATATAAATGGTGATCTCAAACTCTTAGTAAGGGTATGCATGGAGAAAATAAAAAAAAACAATATACATTTGAACTTCATAACATGAACATAATATTTAAACATCAGAATATTGAGAAATGACATAAAACATGGCATTATGTAAGGCACAGATCATAATGGAACATCAATCATGATAAAATCACATGGGAATAAAACTTTTAATGGTGGAAAAACATTAATCACATGATATGATTTCTATAGTATCCAAGGCATTTCTGCCAAGACCATCGTAGTGGACAATGTTCCTTTCTGAATCGAGTTCACTCTCATTTCAATATTTTATCACTGAACCGTATTAACCTGCCCTTCCAGCCTTGTCTATAAAATGAGATATAAATCATTACCCAATGAATTTTTGGTAGATATAGGTCCCACATATCTCATAATGCAATCATTCTTTCCTGTGCCACAAAATAAACATTAATCATTCATCATAACCCAAAGAATAAAATGGGTTTCATAAAATCATCCCAACTAACATAATCCATATAAAGAAAATAGATATCATTTAATCATAAGAAAAGTGAAACCATGTAACTCATAGAGATATTATACTTGAAGAACACACATATGAAATAATTTATTCTTATATGGAAAATGGTTTTGATAAAACACTTGAAATGAATTCTTGAGGAAAATATCTGTTCTTCATCAAAATCATTTTTTTTTCACAAAATTCCATGAAATTTTAAAAGAAAATGATTTTTTTTAAAATATTAATGAAATCTTGTAGATTAATCTTCATGAAAATAAGGTGTTAAAAAACCAAAAAAATCTTTTCATGCCGTATATGCTAATGAAAACATTTTTCTCGTACTTTTAACGGAATAGTCAAAAAGTACTACATATGGTAAACAGAAGAATGATTCCTTCCATAACACAATGTAAAAGTCAAGATAGGTAAAAATGACTTTAAACATACATGGAAGAATATTAAACACTTTATGAAAACATTTTTATGGACATGGATGAAAAATATAACCCAATAAATAATTACGAATAAGCAATCTCGGATAAAAATAAGATTACAAAATTTTCACTTACCTTAGGTCCGATATGATTCGTACATATCCGAACCTCTTGTATAATGATTTAAATAATGTAATTGACTTATTATATAATCATATTCATTTTTATGATATCATATATGGTTCAATTATGAAATTATATTACCCGTTCTTTTGTAAATTCCATGTTAAAGCAGCGTTTTGGGTAAAATCGTCTTATTTATTGTATGCATTTGGACTTGTTGTTATTGATATTATTATTAATTATATCATGATTTAATTAATTCCAGAGTTTAAATCATGATTTATATATCATATATATTCAGTATATATATATTTAATAGATAGATAAATGAAATTAAACACACCATTCATTGAGACGGTAGGTCGTACGTACCCATGAACGATGTTTCATTTTCCATATTGACATGAATGGAAGTAAGTAAGTGAAATATATATATATATATATATATCCCATAGTGTTATCATGTCATATATTTCATACTTAATCATTATATATACTTTATAATCATTCTTGAGCGGTTAACATGGAGAACGAATCTCATCGCATCGTGGAGACGGTAATCCGTACGTACGCACGAGAGATGATATTGTTCCCATAATTGTTGAATTGAATTGTAGTGGACGATATAATATCTCAGAATCAGTATGGTCTTATAATAACTATATATAGTTTTTCTTTAAACCATTATACCCATCCACGTAAGGTGGTGGTGGAAAAACATATTACACCACGGCGTGTAGACGGTATTCCGTACATACGCACGGGAGATGATATCGTTCCCATAATTTTTGAATTGAATTGGAGTGGATGATATAATATCTCAGAATCAGTATGATCTTATAATAACTATATATAGTTTTTCTTTAAACCATTATACCCATCCATGTAAGGTGGTGGTGGAAAAACAGATTAAACCACGACGTGGAGACGGTATTCCGTACGTATACACGCGCGGTGATTTTATTTTCCATGGGATTTACAGATGGTGAAATAGGGTTGTTTCATATTTATAATAACATATCAGTATATTATTGATACTCATTTCATTACATAATAGTTAAACAACTAAATAATATAATGTAGAATAATAAATAAATTTGAAAGATTCGGTAATGGATATTACCTCTTCTTTGACACGCCTCTTTAAAACCTCATCTTAGGGAACTAAAATTGGTCATTAAATAAGACCAGTACCTCTATTATGTTTCTATGGATGTTTAGCAGGAAAATGGTCAGGTATTGGAAGATCTTGAAAGCTAAAAATTGTGTAAAGAGAAGAGGGAGGAGGTGCCCTTTTATTAGGGAGGAGAAGGGCACCTTTGGAAAAACTTGACATATTATTTTATAATAAAGTAATATTCTGTTTATAATAGCTCCAAATTGATTTATTTAGAAGCTAAAGTGGGTATGGGTAAAAACCCTCTAAACCAATATGTTTTAAACAAGTTTATGTAACTATTTTAACCTCATCCTTTATATTTAACTCTAAGTTAAATAATTTAACTTTTACCGTGTCTTCTTGTTTTCTTACACTATATGGTTAATAAAAATACTATAACAACACCAAAGAACCCCAAATAGTTCATTATTAAAATATATATCCTAGTATAATACATTTTTCCAAACCTTATAATTTTATGAATATAATTACAATTAATAATATAATATTGTTTTTGAAAACTATTTTATGTCAATTTTGACACTATTTGGTAATTGATTTTTGTGAAAATTATAACAGTATTATTAGTTAGAAAAAAGTTATTTAAATCATTATTATCAAGTAATATTAACATATATAATTAGTTTAATTCATAAAAAGTATCCAATTACATTTATTTGGGTATTTATAATATTAATTATGTTAATATTTCATTAATAAGGTAACTACTGCGTCATTATTGTGTCATAAATAACACACATTATATAATGTCTAAAAATTATAAATAAAATAAAATTATGTAGGAAATCATTTTATATTTCTAATTAATATTTATCATCTAATTTATCTTATGTATAACCTGATATTAAAAATGTTTTAGTTATTAAACTTTGATTTCATCTATTTTAACTCTTCTTTAAATAATATAATAATAAATGTCCTGATCTAATCCAAGTGGACCTAAGTGATGATATATTATTTATAAGGATGTTTTTGGTCGAATTACACTTATCCAATAGAATTAGTACATGTGTTAGGATAATAATAATATCATTTTCCCTTTAATTAAACTATTTAATTTTAACAGTGGTAAATAAAAGTAAAAAGTTAATGTTCACCAAAAAATTATTTTTTTCTTATTGAACCACATTTGACTCCTTGATATTAACCATGTCTCTCGGATTTTCAAAATTTCACTCACATAAGAAGTAAAATTATGTTTTATGTAAATTTTCAAATTCTCCTCGGAGGTGGGTAAAAGACGGTAAAATGTTCAATAAAATTTTAAATATATCTAAAATTGTTATAAAATGACACCAATGAATTAAATTGAACTTATATAGGTATTATTTATCAGTTTTGACCTAAAATAAATTTAAATAAAATATATAATTATTTAAATAAATAGTCGGTTTTTAAATAGTAACCACGTCTTTTCACTATTCATAAAAAATTGAATGTTTTCAGAAAAATATCAAAAATTCACCCTAGGATAATTTCGATATTCCGAATCCAAAAATGAATTCCATTTTGAATGATAAAATTTATAAAATTTCAAAAAATGGGTATTATTATTCATAACAGCTAGTTCATAATAATATTATAATAATTTCTCATTTAGTGAAACTCGGTATGGCGTACTACACACGCTATCAAGGAAGGTCTTGATTGAGTTTAATGCAAACCATGTCAGGGCTATGTGTAGTGAAATCTTCATTTGGTGTTGCGTATAAGATAATCAAAACTTATTTCATTTAAACATTAAACAAAATCTATACATAATGTTGCATAGAATAATTTCCACAAAACAAACTTTAAATTGTGTGTAACACGATCCAAGAATAGTGTTGTGTATGCTGCAAGATAATATGGTGTTGCATATAGTACAATCTAATCTTGGTGTAGTGTATAATAGAATACATAAATGAAATTAAAAATAATATATCTCATAAAATCTCGGGGTGTTACATTCTACCCCACTTAATATGAATTTCTCCCTCCAAATTCGTCAGGGTTAAAAATCATTTACTACATGAATTTTTCGTTCTTAAAAACCCACATCGTAAAAGGAATACTAAATCATAATTTTAAAAAGTAAGGTAAAAAATGTAACGGTTAACCAGATTTACTCATCACTGGGTTTCCACAGAGGAGAACATCAGTGGAAATATAGATATGGAAGAAAAATCTAGCCTTTATGATCTGATGGAGAGTGGTAGAGGACATGGCTATGAAAAAGCCTACAATTACAATGCCATAAATTTTTGAGGATTTAAGGTACCCTCTGATTCATCGTATATAAGGACACTAGGACAACATGTTTTTGTATTCAAGATCATTTCCCTAATGTTGAAAAATTGTTGAATTAAAATAAATACGTACTTGATTTTGGTACAATCTATCTATTTTTTGTGCCGT
Source organism: Viscum album (assembly GCA_963277665.1). Classification (NCBI taxonomy): domain Eukaryota; kingdom Viridiplantae; phylum Streptophyta; class Magnoliopsida; order Santalales; family Viscaceae; genus Viscum; species Viscum album. Next base: position 160,622,419 of record OY728138.1, read on the forward strand.
AAACAATTTTCACTTCATCTCTTAATGAAATTAAGTTGAATTTGTCTTCTGTGATGTGTTAGCAGATCATGTGACATAATGATGGGTCATTCCAGCTGCCTCTATCACATGTTATTAAATAAACATAAGTCCATCTATGCTGGGATTAATTATATAAGGTTCATTAAATGTACTTATACTTCATTTATCATACCTTTTAATAAAATAAAAATAGTTTCTACTAACCATGGACTTCTTGTAGGCCAGTGGTAGGTGATAATGGCCTGTTGCACTTCGGTTGTGGGTTCGATTCTCACAGCCTCGTCCGATGTGACGGGTTGTCGTCTATCCTGCAGGTTGTCCTTCTTCTAAAAATACATTATTATAACATTCATTCAATAATATTGAAAAAAGTTCTAGCCTTAAACAATACTAAATTATGTCTATCATAATTCATTACAATCTTTAGGATTATCCAAAATACTTCTGTCCAAGCTCATAGTATAAAGAAAACAATTACTGGAAATTTCATCTGCCGAGCATGTGAATACCATCTTTTATCCCCCATATATCATACGATATATCTTGTTGGTCAAATTACAAACATGTGAATACCTTAATCATGTATTCTCTTGAAAAATGAATACCCATTGAACCTTAGGGAAAACATGAATACTGTCAAAATATAACACTTTCCACATACCAAAATACCAAAATTTCTATATACTCAAACCATGATATAACTTTTCCTTATATCAGTCATGAGCTCATGAATACTATTAAAAATTTCATTTTCTCCTTATCCCTTCATTATGCGCATATAATCTTCCTTCCAAAAATATTTCAATCACTTTTCATGGTTACCTATATAATATTTTTATGGGAAACCACAATGGACCAATACATAGATGTTCCAATATACCATAAAAGTACCTCAACATTATTCTGGAATAACAATACATAAACACATCAATCCATCCTCTTCAATGATTTTCATGGAATAAGTCCTTCCTTGTTTTAGAAGTAACCTCTTAGGTCAAGGCATTGAGTTGGGTAATGCCCATGTTCTCCAAAAATAAGAAATTGAACACCATAAAAGTCTATCACTCTATGACCCTTCTCCCCACACATATAACATCTTTCCCTCCGTTTGATGTATTCATAAAGGTTCTTCGTCCCCTCTTTAGAAATCTCAATCATCCTTTCTCTATGCTCCTCACCATGTGAACATCCATAAAAGTCCATCTTCTTCTTATTTGATGACATAGGAATACAACTAATGTTCACCTTGTTAATCATATATCGCGATGACTGATTCGGAATAATCATAATATCTTTATTTCCAGGAATTACATGATTTTTTTTATCATAGTCACCAATTTTTCCATTGGAATCAATGGTAATCGAATTCCATCTCATTCCCTCCATTGACTAAAACCAAATACCATGGTGTAAGAAACAGTTGAAATAACAAGGAACCACATAATCATAAAAAGTAACTTATAGGATGTATATCTTATAACAGCATATTTAACCTATGATAGCTTAGGTTCACCCTGGGATATTCATGATCATCAACATAATTCTAGGATTGTAACCTATATTTATACTAAACCTTAGGGACATCCCTAGACATACCTTAGAAATATCTCTAGGGATATTTCTAAATTTTTCGCATCCTAGTTTCTAATGTTTGACTAAACCGTCCCACTGATACCAATTATAGAGGCCCGAAGCTTGATGTACATAGACAATACATTAATTTTGCAGAATATCTAATACATAACAAAAATAGACACCAAAGGATAGTAATAGTTTAGGGTCCTTGGAAACTCAAAATATAATCTTCTAATCTTGGTGAATGATCTTCAACATATCCCTTAAAGATTGACCTTTTTTCTTACCTAAAACCTTTCTTTATATCCTGGGGAAAAGAAATCATATAAATGGTGAGCTCAAATTCTCAGTAAGGGTAATAATGGTGAAAATAAAACAAACCATATATATTTGAACTTCAGAACATGAACATAATATTTAAACATCAAAATCACGAGCAATAACATAAAACATTGTAGTAAATAAGGCATAGATCATAATGGAACATCAATCATGATAAAATATCTAGGAAATAAAACTTCAAATTGTGGAAAAACATTAATCACATGACATGATTTCTATAGTAGCCTAGGCATCACTTCCAAGACCATATTAGTGGACAAAGTCCCTTTTTGAATCGAGCTCACTCTCGTTTCAGTACTGTATCACTGAAACGGTTTAACCTGCCATTCCAGCCATGTCAATCTCATGAGATATAAATTTTTACCCAATGCATAAGAGGGAGATATCGGTTCCACCCATCTCATAATTAAATCATTTTTACTTGTCCCACAAAATAAACATAAATCATTCATCATAACCCAATGAATAAAATGGGTTTCATAAACATCATCCCATCATAACATAATCCATATAAAACAAATAGATATCATTTCATCATAAGAAAAGTGAATCCATTTAAATCATAGAGACATTATACTTGAAACACACACATCTGAAATAATGTCATCTTAGATGGAAAATGGGTTTGATAAAACACTTGAAATGAATTATTGAAGAAAATATCCTTTCTTATTCAAAATCATTTTATTTTCAAAAAATTCCATGAAATTTTAAAATAAAACGATTTTTTTAAAAATAGTCATGAAATATTGTAGATTAATTTTCTTTAAAATAAGGCATTATAAAACCGTAAAAATCTGTTCATGCCATATAAGTTAAAGAAAACGTTTTCCTCGTACATTTAACAGAAAAGTCAACATGTACTACATATGGTAAACCAAAGCAATTTTCCTTCCATAACACAAAGTAAAATTCAATATGGGTAAAAATGACTATAAAAATTCATGGAATAATATTAAACAATTTATGAAAACATTTTTATGGACATGGATGAAAAATATAACCCCAGTAAATACTTACGAATAAGTAATCTCAGATAAAAATGAGATTGCAAAATTATCCCTTACCTTAGGTCCGATATGCTTCATACGTAACCATACCTCCTGTATAATGATTTAAATAATATCATTGACTTATTACAGAATCATATTCATTTTTATGATATAATATATGGTTCACTTATGACTTTATAATACCCGTTCTTTTGTAAATTCCATGTTAAAGCAACATTTTGGGTAAAATGGTTTTATTTATCGTACGTGTTTGGACATGTTGTTCTTGATATTATTATTACTTATATCATGATTTAATAACTTCCAGAATTTAAATCATGATTTATATTTCATATATATTCAGTATATATATATAATAGATAGATAAATTAAATAAAATACACCATTCATGGAGACGGTAGGCCATACGTACGCATTAACGATGTTTTATTCTCCTTATTGACTTGAATGGAAGTAAGTAGATGACATATATATATATATATATCCAGAAGATTTATCATGTCATATATTTCATTATTATTCATTATATATACTTTATAATCATTCTTGAGTGGTTAACATGGAGAATGAATCTCATCGCGTCGTGGAGATGGTAATCCGTACGTACGCATGGGAGATGATATCGTTCCCATAATTATTGAATTGAATTGGTGTGGATGATATAATATCTCAGAATCTGTATTATCTTATAATAACTATATATAGTTTTTCTTTGAACCATTATACCCATCCAAGTAAGGTGGTGGTGGAAAACCAGATTACACCACGGCGTGGAGACAGTATTCCGTACGTATACAGGCGCAGTGATTTCATTTTCCGTGGGATTTATAGATGGTGAAATAGGTTTGTTTCATATTTATAATAAAAAATCAGTATATTATTGATACGTATGTTATTACTTAATAATGAAATAAATAATAAAGAGGAAGTAGAAGAAGAAATAAATTTTAAAGAATCGGTAATGGATATTACCTCTTCTTTGTCATGCCTCTTTGAAACCTACTCTTAGGGAACTAAAATTGGTCTCTGAAGAAGACCAAAACCACTATAATGTTTCTAGGGATGTTGAGAAGAGAAATTGGCAGGGTTTGGCCGATCATGAAAGCTCATAATTGTGTAAAGAGAAGAGGGAGGAGGTTCCCTTTTATAAGGGAGGAGAAGGGCACCTCTGGAAAAACTTATCATATTATTTTATAATAAAGTCATATTCGGTTTATAATAGCTCCAAATTGATTTATTCAGAAGATAACGTGGGTATAGGTTGAAACCCTCTCAACTAATAGGTTTTATACAAGTTTAGGTTACTATTTTAACCTCGTCATTTAGATTTAACTCTCAGTTAAATAATTTATCTTTTATCGTGTCTTCATGTTTTCTTAAACTATATGGTTAATAAACATACTATAACATGACAAAACAACCCCAAGTGGTTCATTATTAAAATATATAACCTTATCTAAGACATTTGTCCGATCCTTAGATTTTTAGGAATAGAATAACAATTGATAATATAATATATGTTTTAAAAACTATTTTTTGTCAATTTTGACACTATTTGATAATTGATTTTTGTGAAAATAATAAAAGCGTGATTAGTTCAAAAAAAGTTAGTTAAATCAATATTAACATGTGTAACAACCTGAGATTCCATGGTACACTTCTCTTTGAATAATACATTAGCGTGTGTTGTACGCAACATCAAGTTCAAACACACACCACGACCAATCAAAGTTGCCGTTATGAATAGTAATACCCACTTTTTAAAATTTTAAAAATTTTATCATTCAAAATGGACTTTATTTTTGGATTCGGACAATCAAATTTATCCTAAGGTGAAATTTTGGTACTTTACGGATAACTTTAATATTTTTATGAATAGTGAAAATTACTAAATTTTAATTAAAAACAACTTTATTAATCCAAATAATTAATAGTTATAATTTATGCATTTCAGTGGTTTTAAAGTATATTTAGAATATATTTTTACCATTTAATACAATTTTGGTCATTGGGCATAATTTAACAATTAAACCGGACATAAACAATTATCAATCTTTTGATAGTTATTATATCTTAAAAACACGCGTTTTGTTTTGACAGCGGGAATTAATTTTAATTTAATTTCTGCAACTTCTGTGTTTTGAATTTGGAAAAATGGATTCCATATTTGGAATTAGTGTTTCCAAATTGTGTAAATAGGTAAATTTTATTTTTAGGAATTTTGAATAATTACTTCGGTAAATATTTTATTTACCATGGTTAAAGGGTAAATCCGATAAATAAGAGTTAAAAAAGAATATTATAATAATACTAAATTACCCTAAAATGTGTCCTAACCTTATTGGTGGATACATGTCCGACCATGGGAATCTTTGGGTCGATTTTGAGACCTCATGGAGCCACTTGTAGGTGATAGGGACACTTTATTTTTATGAAGTTAAAATAAATACAAATATGACATAAGCATATATCTTTTAGAAAAACAATTTTTACAAAGGGTTATATATGTAGGAGTTTCGACTATAAATATTAATTAAAAATAGAAAAATATTTCCTACATAATGATATTTTATTTATAATTTTTATACATTAATCAATTTAATTTATTTATGACACAATGATGAAGCAGTAATTGCCATAATAGTGAAAAATTAAAATAATTGATATTATAAATACCCAAATAAATATAATTTGAGACTTTTAATGAATTAAACTAATTTTCTAGGATAATATTACATATTAGGATTTATTTAATTGAATATTTTAGAATTTATCATTCTGTTATGATTTTTACAAAAATCAACTATTGAATAGTGTCAAAATTGACATAAAAGAGTTTTTAAAACAAATATTATATTATTAATTGATATTAAATTCCTAAAAATCTAAGGTTCGGACAAGAGACACATATCATGATATTTTTATCATTAATGGACCACTTGGGGTCTCTTGGAGATATATAGTAAGTTTATTAACTATATAATATAAAAATACAAAGTGACATGGTAAGTGTCAAACTAATTAACTAAGAGTTAAAACTAGAAGATAAGGTCAATATAATGACCCAGACCTGTCTAAATTCTATTGGTTGAGTGGATTGCGACCCATCCCCACCTTAACCTTTAAATAATACACTTTTGAGACATTATAAACCGAATATAAATTTATTATAAAATAATATTTCTAGCTTTTCCAAAGATTCCCCTCACCCCTCTTATAAAAGGGCACTCCTCCTTATCATTAATTCACACCCTCAAAGCCTTTTGGTTCGGCCCAACCCTGACAAAATACTCTCTAAACTTCCCTCACTTCAACATATAGGCCTTAGTTTGATCATAAAGCCAACCTAAGGAGCCCTTTAAATCAAATCAAAAGGAAAAACTCGAAGAAGAGGTAATGTTTTCACCACCCTCTTTCAAGATCCTTTCTTCTTCAAATTATTCCTTCTTTGTTATTTGTATTCTAAAATAATAACTCCAGTATCTCTTATATACTATGATGTTATTATAAATAGAGTACAACCATATTCAGTATTCTATCCATCCATTGAATGACATGTCACCATACGTGCGTATGTACGGATTACCGTCTCCACATCGTGGTTTAATTGTTATTTAATACATTATTATTTGTTTGGGTATAATAATGATGTTTATTTGATGTAAATAATAAATATAAAATTATAAGGATTATGTATATATGATATAACATCCAATTATATATTATTTTAATATCAAAATAATGATAGTTTAGCTCGTGCGTACGTACAGATTACTGTCTCCAAGGCGCGATGAGATTCATTTCCTAGTTCACCATTCATCGACGATTATAAAAATATATATTACTAATAAGTATGTAATATATGACATAATAATGTTACTGGAGATATATATATTTTTATATATAAGTATTTATGTACTTACATATATTTTATTCACTTACTTCTGTTCAATACTATATGAAAACAGAAACAACGTTTATGCGTACGTACGGACTACCGTCTCCATAAACAGTGTTTCCAATTTCATATATATGTTTATTATAAATATTTATATTCTAAATATATATGATATATTTATCATGTTTTATATTCTGGAAGTACTGAAATCATGATCTAAGTGATACAACCAAGAGTAACAAGTTAAAACACGTACGATAAAGAAAGTGATTATTACCCGAAATGTTAACTTAACATGGAAATTATTATTAAATGGTTAATATAAACTCATAAATTAATCATGTATTATATCATAAATATTAATATGGTTCTGTTATAATTTAATAACATACTACAATCTTTGTACATGAGGTTAAACGTACCCTCGACTAATGGAAAGTGGAAGGTAAGGGGTTTTCATCTCACTCCTTATTCTCGTGAGATTCATGTCATATTCCCACTATTACCTTTTGTGTGGTGCATGTACTGCCCATAATTGTATTCTTTGTGTAATACACTTTAATTTAAGTGTATTTACATATTCATTGTATGATACCTCTTTCATTGGGTGTATGTTTCGTAAGTTACCAAATTGGTAAGGGTTAATTCCTCAATCTCATCATTATCTGAGATTGTTTATGTGTAAGTATTTAATGGGACATTTGTTTCATCCATGTCCATTTTTCATAAAAATTACTTCAAAATGAAGATTTTAAGGATTTTGAAAGGTACTCTTTTTCAAGATCAGAATTTAAAATTTTTTAAAGATTTATCTTTCTAAATCATTTTAATTAATGTCCATGTTTTCAAAATGATTTTATGGATTTATTTATATGGACATGAATGTTTTGAAATGATAATTCTTTTCAAAAGTTTCAAAGTGCAATGGGACACTTTGATTCAAAAATATCTTTTAAAATTACTTCCTTTATAAATGTGTAACTTTTAAATGATTTTACAAAAAGGATACTTCTCTCAAAAACATTTACTCATCATTTTCATTTATGTCAACATCCTTTGATGGATTTCAAGCTCATTTGAAGTTGATTTATTATATAAAACATACATTGAAAGTTTTGTAATATGTTTGACTGTGGATGTGTTATTTTTATACCATTCATGGTTTATGGAGAAATTATTGACATTTCGTATGCTAGTTTTAATACGAATGTTTATGTTATGTTTAAACATTTTCATATGAAAATGCATTGGACTTAATATGTGACGGGTGGAGCCTGCTATAGCTCCTCGATGCATCAGTAGGTCTCATGAGACAAACTAGTGTCTTGTCACAAGGCCTTGACAAAATATTATTTGTAGTCTTGGCATGAGGCCTTGGCTATGTGGTTATGATAGTATGGCTTTATGCATTCCATCATTATGAAAGTGGTTAGTGATATTGCATGTGATTATTCGATTAGTAGAAAATACATGTGAATAAGTAAATGAAATTATTTCATTTTATTTCTACCATATTATGCTGATGTTCAAGTTTAAAAGGATTTTGTTTTAGTTTTATACATTTCTTTAAATGTTTATGCTTGTTTTTGAAAGTTTTCCCTTTATTGCTTACCCTTACTGAGAATTAGAGCTCACCCCTTTCTATGTTTTATTTTTCACAGGATTCCCAGAAGTGTAATGTGATTGATATGCAGGGTTAATCCAATGTAATAATGGAGTTTATAAAGACTATTTATGTTGTTTTGTACGTCTTAAAGTGAAAATGTAACATTCATGTATGTGATCTATTTTTCCAAGACTGCTAAACTGATCAGTCCGTCGGGACTTGATTCCTTGTAATCATGCCAATGTATTAAAATAATGCACCGACTCTGGGTAACTGGGGTTGGGGCGTTACATTTGGTATCAGAGAAAGGTTATAAATAACCCTGGAAACTAGATTTAGATGAACTCTAATTAGATCACATAGCCCTATGATAGACTTTTAGGATTAGTATAGAAGAACTTCCTAGAATTTTGGTATTGTAGATATTTTTTGGGTTTTCTGAGCATTACATTCCTGTCTGGATACGAGCAGGTAGAGGTGGCTCTGGAATAGATGTACCTAGGGGTAAAACCTGAAAACACCGCTTGGAGCTAGACTCGAACGGTAACTGGTGCACGACAACGGGCCTTGTTGCACTCTTGGTTACGACACTCCCGGGGGATATGCTTAGGATAATTATCATCTTATTTACAAACCATTATGAAGGGTATAGGGGGATATACTTCCTCAAAGGATACATTTCTATGATTATGGATTATATTTATAAAATATTTAATTTATTTTATGTGTTTTACAAGTTTGGTATTAGGTATTGTTATTCATAAACTAATCTAGTGTATGCCATTTTTTAGAAATGGTGCTCAGTAGAAGGAATGAGAACTCCAGCAATGCACATGATCCAAAGAGAAAGAATGATCATATCTTTCATGGTCTTAAGCCAAAATTTATAAGAGAAATAGTCTCCCATGTATTATCATCATATGAAGAAATAATATCATGTGTTGATATGATAAGTAAAGAGTTTACTAAGTCCTATGGCTTTGAAGGGAAGCAAGAGAAGAAAAGGATGGAAGAGGGAAAGATGTATAAAGGGAAGTGGAAAAAGAATAATTTTCCAATATGTGATAATTGTGGGAAGAAACACCCTGGAACTTGCCTGAAAGGAGTGGAAGTTTGTTATAAGTGTGGAGGAAAAGGGATCAAAGTACGTGACTGAAAGGGTAAGAAAATCGTTTCAAATGCACACTGCTTCATTTTCAAAGAGTTTGGACACTACGCAAACCTATATCCTAGTCATCAGACTATGCCGCAAATGATGCTATTGGATAATAATCAAGTTATGATACTACCACAGATGAAGTGGAATGATTAGAGTTCTTATGTTGATTAGGTCATTTGAGTTTTTTATCAACAATGTACTTTATATAATAATTATGGAGTATATAAGGATTTTACTACAGTAATATTTCATTAAGGACTTGAGATTGTGTGGAACAAAGAAAAGTGACTCAATAACAGGTTAATTTTTTGAAAAATATATCGTTGAGAGAAAGATAAACCATAATATGGTTCATATACCGAGGTAGTGATTTTAGAATAATAATGATTGATTTGGATATATTATATTGGATATTCTTGACTACCTTAAAACTGATTAATGATTTGTATATTTCATCATTGTTGGGGTTTGAAACATTTTTTGGATTGAAGGAGTATATCTATTATTCATTAAGTAATAAGGGATAATAAATTTAATCAATTAGGTTTTGTGGTAATTCAGGATGTTGCAATGTTTTAAAAGAATATATGAGGAAAGCGTTCACAAGTTATTACTTGGAAAAAAGGATCCTCATTATGTTTAACTTCCTTGTAAATTTTGGACTGTGAGTTTGGATAATAGTATTTTGGTGTAGTTTAATGTTTGGAATGGATTAAGTTTGAAAGGTTATTTTTTGGATTTTTATAAAAGGACAACATTCAGACCGTGTGACGACCCGTCGTGTCGGACAAAGATGCAGGAATCGAATCCCCAACCATAGTGCAATTGGGATGTATCGCCTACCATTGTGCTACATGAAGTTCCTGGATGGTATAATGTAGTTTCTTAACATAAAGGGTCTGATATGTGGATTATAAATGAATTATATTTGTAACCCTATACGATTAGGATAAATAGAGTATTTTTGAGTTGTATTATGTTTTGGGGTGAAAGATGAGTCTGTGGTAGAAATTTATTAATGGATAAAACTTTAATTATAATGTAAGTATATTTCCTTATGATTTTATCCAATCTCATAAATAAATTCCTCAACATTAAGAAAAGTAACTTAGAACAAAAATTTTGTCCTAGATGGTACCTTAGATCATCACTAATTTATGGCCTTAGGATTGATGGCCTTTTCATAGCCATGTTCTCTACCACTCTCCATCAAATAATTGATGGTTAGATTTCTCTTCCATATCCATATTTTCCTACATGGCACCCTAGTATGTGTTATTTTCGGAAATCTTCATAATTTCTACTCTTTATTTTAAATAGAGGCCTCATTAATTCATTTTTTGATGTGGGATTTCAATAAGATATTTTTAAACGTCAAAAATGTGTTATCCTAATACCTTCTGTTTTGTTAAACCGATGGTATTTTAAATCATCATAGATTGATGAATTTAAGGACCTCAATTTTAAACATGATTGTGATTGATGACCTCAATCACTACATATAAATATTTAAGTTTTTCCTCCAATTATATGTCTATAAATTCCACCAATGTCCTCCTAATTGAGATCATAATTTTGTGGTGACCCTTTAATTTCTCTTTTCATCTTATTAAGACTAAATTTTATTAACCAAATTTCCGATGTGGGTTTTTCCACAATGATATTTTCTATTTTCAACATTTAATTTAAAATAATAATATAAAATTGCGAGGATGCAATTTATTGAAGGAGGGGAGAATGTAACACCCCGAGCTTCGATGGTACGCTTCTCTTTGAATAATACAGTAGCGTGTGTTGTACGCAACTTCAAGTTCTAAAACACACCACGACCAATCAAAGTAGCCGTTATGAATAGTAATACCTAATTTTTAAAATTTTAGAAACTTTATCTTTCAAAATGGACTTCATTTTTGGATTCATAGTATCGAATTTAGCCTAAGGTGAAATTTTGGTACTTTTCGGATATCTTTTATATTTTGATGAATAGTGAAAATTACTAAATTTTAATTAAATAAAACTTTTTTAATCCAAATAATTAATAGTGATAATTTATGAATTTGAGTGGTTTTAAAGTATATTTAGAATATATTTTTACCATTTAATAAAATTTTGGTCATTGGTCATAATTTCACAATTAAACCGGACATAAACAAGTATCAATCTTTTGATAGTTATTATATCATAAAAACACGCTTTTTGTTTTGACAGCGGGAACTAATTTGAATTTAATTTATGCCACTTCTGTGTTTTGAATTCGAAAAAATGGATTCCACATTTGGAATCTGGATGTTCAAATTGTGTAAATAGGTAACTTTTATTTTTATCCATTTTGAATAATTACTTCGGTAAATATTTTATTTACCATGGTTAAAGGGTAAATCAGGTAAATAAGGGTTAAAAACAATATTATAATAATAATAATTACCCTAAAACGTGTCCTAACCTTATTGGTGGATGCATGTCCAACCCTGGGCATCTTTGAGTCGATTGTGGGACCCCATGGAGCCACTTGTAGGTGATAGGGACACTTTATTTTTATTAAGTTAAAATAAATACAAAAATGACAAAAGCATGTATCTTTTAGAAATAAAATTTTTAAAAAGGGATATATATGTTGGATTTTAGAGTATAAATATTCATTAGAAAGATAATATGATTTCCTACATAATTATATTTTATTTATAATTTTTAGACATTATATAATTCAATTTATTTATGACACAATGATGATGCAGTAATTACCATAATAGTGAAAAATTTAAATATTTGATATTATAAATACCCAAATAAATATAATATGAGACTTTTAATGAATTAAACTAATTTTATAGGATAATATGACATATTAGGATTTATTTAATTGACTTTTTTTGATGTAATAATTCTGTTATGAGTTTTACAAAAATCAACTATTGAATAGTGTCATAATTGACATAAAATATTTTTTAAAATAAATATTATATTATTAATTGATATTAAATTCCTAAAAATTAATGTTCTTCCAAGTGACATATATCATGATATTTTTATCATTAATGGACCACTTGGGGGTCTCTTGGAGGTATATAGTAAGTTTATTAACTATATAATATAAAAATACAAAGTGACATGGTAAGTGTCAAACTAATAAACTAAGAGTTAAAACTAAAATATAAGGTCAATATAATGCCCCAAACCTGTATAAATTCTATTTGTTGAGTGTTTTTCGACCCATACCCACCTTAACCTTTAAATAATCCACTTTGGAGCCATTATAATCCGAATATGAATTTATTATAAAATAATATTTCTAGCTTTTCCAAAGGTGCCCCTCACCCCTCTTATAAAAGGGCACTCCTTCTTATCATTAATTCACACCTTCAAATCCTATTGCCTCGGCCAAACCCTGCAAAAATAATCTATAAACTTCCCTAAATTCAACATAGAGGCCTTATTTTGATCAGAAATCCAACCTAATGAGCCATTTTGATCAAATCAAATGAAAGAACCCGAAGAAGAGGGAATGTTTTCACCACCCTCTTTCAAGTTCCATTCTTCTTCAAATTCTTATTTCTTTTTTATTTATATTCTAAAATAATAACTCCAGTATCTCCCATATACTGTGGTGTTATTATAAATATGGTACAACCATATCCAGTATTCTATCCATCTTTTTAATGACATGTCACCATACATGAGTATGTACGGCTTACCATCTCCATGTCGTGGTGTAATTGTTATTCAATACATTATTATTTGGATGGGTATAATAATGATGTGTATATGATGTAAATAATAAATATAAAATTAAAATGATTATGTTTATATGATATAACATCCAATTATATATTATTTTAATATCAAAAGAATGATATTTTTGCTTGTGCGTACGTACGGATTACTGTATCCACGACGCGATGAGATTCATTTCCTAGTTCACCATTCATCGACGATTATAAAAATATATATTACTAATAAGTATGTAATGTATGAAATAATAATGTTACTGGAGATATATATATTTATATATATAAGGATTTATGTACTTACATATATTTTATTCACTTACTTTCGTTCAATACTATATGAAAACAGAAACAGCGTTTATGCGTACGTACGGACTACCGTCGCCATAAACAGTGTTTTCCATTTCATATATATATTTATTATAAATATTTATATTCTAAATATATATGATATATTTATCATGTTTTATATTCTGGAAGTATTTAAATCAGGATCTAAGTTATACAACCAAGAGTAATAAGTTAAAACACGTACGATAAAGAAAGTGATTATTACATAAAATGTTAACTTAACATGGAAATTATTTTTAAATGGGTAACATAAAGTCATAAATGAATCATGTATGATATCATACATATTAATATGGTTCTGGATAATTTAATAACATACTACAATCTTCGTAGAGAAGGTTAAACGTACCCTCGACTAATGGAAAGTGCAAGGTAAGGGGTTTTCATCTCACTCCTTATTCCCGTTAGATTCATGCCATATTGCCACTATTACCTTTTGTATGGTGTATGTACTGCCCATAATTGTATTCATTGTGTAATAAACTTTAATTTATGTGTATTTACATATTCATTGTATGATACCTCTTTCATGGGTTGTATGTTTCGTATGTTACCAAATTTGTAAGGGTTAATTCCTAAATCTCATCATTATCCGGGATTGTTTATGTGTAAGGATTTATTTATATGAACATGAATGTTTTGAAATGATAATTATTTTCAGAATTTTCAAAGTGGTATAGGAAACTTTGATTCAAAAATCTTTTTTAAAATTACTTCCTTTATAAATGTGTTACTTTTAAATGATTTTACAAAAAGAATATTTCACTCAAAAAATTTTAATCATCATTTTCATCTATGCCAACATCCTTTGATGGATTTTAAGCTAATTTGAAGTTGATTTATTATACAAAACATTCATTGAAGGTTTTGTGATATTTTTGAATGTGTATGTGTTATTTTCATACCATTCATGGTTTATGGAGAAATTATTGACATTTCGTATGCTATTTTTAATACGAATGTTTATGTTATATTTAAACATTTTCATATGGGAATGAATTTGACTTAATATGTGACGGGTGGAGCCCGCTATAGATCCTCGATGAATCGGTAGGTCTCATGAGAAAAACTAGTGTCTTGTCACAAGGCCTTGACAAAATAATATTTTTAGTTTTGGCAGGAGGCATTGGCTATGTGGTTATGATAGTCTGGCATTATGAATTCCATCATTATGAAAGTGGTTAGTGATATTGCTTGTGATTATTTGATTAGTAGAATATCCATGTGAATAAGTAAATGGAATTATTTCATTTTATTTCTGCCATATTATGCTGAAATTCATGATTAAAAGGCTTTTGTTTTAGTTTTATACATTGCCTTAGATGTTTATGCTTATTTATGAAATTTTTCACTGTATTGCTTACCCATACTGAGGATTTGAGCTCACCCCATTCTATGATTTATTTTTCCTAGGATTCCAAGAAGTGTAATGAGATTGATATGCAGGGTTATGCCAAGGTAATAATGGCGTTCATAAAGATTATTTATGTGGTTTTGTACATCTTAATGTGCTAATGTAACATTCATGTATGTGATCTATTTTTCCAAGACTGCTAAACTGATCAGTCCTCCGGGACTTGATTCCATGTAATCATGCCAATGTATTAAAATAATGCACCGACTAAGGGTAACTAGGGTCGGGGTGTTACAACATGTCATATTAACATATAAAATTATTTTAATAAATAAAAAGTTTCAAATTACATTTATTGGTGTATTTATAATATCAATTATGTTAATATTTTATTAATAAGGTAACTACTGCATCATAATTGTGTCATAAATAACTTACATTATATAATGTCTAAAAATTATAAATAAAATTTTATTATGTAGGAAATATTTTTAGCTTTATAATTAATATTTATAGTCAAATTTATCTTATTTATAACCCTATATTAATATTTTTTGAGTTATTAAACTTTGATTTTAACTATTTTAACTCTTCTTTAAGTAAAATAATAATAAATGTCCTAATCTAATCCAAGTGGTCCTAAATGATAATATTTTATTTCTAAGGTTGTTTTTGGTCGAATTACACTTATCCGATAGAAATAGGACATGTTTTAAGGTAATAATAATATCATTTTTACCCTTAATTACCCTATTTACTTTTAACCGTGGTAAATAAAAGCAAAAAGTTACTATTCACCAAAAAATTATTTTTATCTTATTGAACCACATTTTACTCCTTGATATTAACCGTGCCTCTCGGATTGTCAAAATTCCACTCACAGAAGTGGTAAAATTATGTTTTATGTATATTTTCAAATTCTCCTAGGAGGTGGGTAAAAGATGGAAAAAAGGTCAATAAAATTTATTTTATATATAAAATATTTTTAAAATGACTCCAATGAATTACATTGAACTTATATAGGTATTATTAATAAATTTTTACCTAAAATAAATTTAAATATAATAAATAATTATGTAAATAAAAATTCTCTATTTAAATAGTAACCTAGTGTTTTCACTATTCATCAAAAATTAAAAGTTTTCAGAAAATACAAAAAATTCACACGAGGCTAATTTCGATATTAAGAATCAAAAAATGAAGTCCATTTTGAAAGATAAAATTTATAAAATTTAAAAAGTGAGTATTAGTATTCTTCACAGCTAGTTCATAAAAATATTATAATAATATCTCATTTACTGAATCTCGATATAGCATACTACACACGCTATCGAGGAAGGTCTTGATTGCGTGTAATGCAAGCCAAGTCAGGATTGCATGTATTAAATGCTTCATTTGGTGTTGTGTATAACATAATCAAAACTTATTTCATTTATACATTAAAAAACTATACTTAATGTTGTGTAGAATAATTTACAAAAAACGAACTTGAAATTTTGCGTAACACGACCCAAGAATAGTGTTGCGTATACTGCAAGCTAATATGGTGTTCAATATAGTACAATCTAATCTTGGTGTAGTGTATAATAGAATACATCAATGAAATTAAAAATAATATATTTTATAAAATCTCGGGGTGCTACAAACCCTCACATGTTTAAAGGGTAATATCAATGAAAATTTAGTGGATGAAATTATTATACGAGGAAGGAATGTAACAACCTATCGTATATTATAAAAATAGAACATTATATTTTAGGAATACTATAATTAAACCAAATTTTAATATTTCATGTCACAGAAATAAAAAATTTATAGTATGAATATTTATTCTGAACTTACTTGGTCAAACTTATCCTAGAATGATATTTTGAAACGTTCCCTTATAAATAATATATTATGAAAAAACGATGTATTCAACTCTTAATAAGTTTTATTATAATAATATGTCAAAATATTTTTAAATAGAAATTTTTTTAATAAAGTTTTTATATAAATAAAGACAATATCTTTTAGAGGAAAAAATGGATATATTTTTAGAAATCAATTTTTAATGAATAAGGTATTACCAATTTAATTAAATAAAATACTATTAATGATGAATGATCTAAAATAAACATGAATATAATTTATCTAAATATATTAATTTAAATCCATATAATAAGTTTTACTATTCAAATAGTTAATATATGAATATCTTATGTGTGAGTATTCATTTCTTCAAAACTCATTTCTCAAAAAAAAAATTGGGTAAATTTTTAAATTATATAATGAAATATATATGAATTAAATTTTATAAAAAGAATTTAATATGTTTAATAATAATAATTGCAATTATTAATTATGTTAAAAATAATTTTTTTCACTAGTGAATAGTAAAAATACTAAAATCTAATTTTCTTTGTTCAGGTTAAAATTGGGTTTTGTGTTTTTCTTGAACATGTATTAAATTTATTTTTTCCAAAATCAAGGAATTTTTATTGTATAAATTTGATATAATATTTATAATTAATATTTCCAAAACAATTTTCTTTTCAATGAATAATTTTTGGATCAACATTATAATCCAAACGCCCCATTATTTCTAAATTTGGGAGGCACTCGGGTTCATAATAACTTCCTATTGTTGAATAGTTTTTGGTGTTTACATAAATGTTACTCCTCAATTATATAAGGGAACTCCATACCCTTAGTTATTCATATCTATGAATACATTTACCTCTTCCAAATTTTAAAATTATATCCCTAATATTTTTATCCATATCATACAGCTTGTAGACTTAAAAAAATTCCCAACCAAGGTTCCTTAAGAAGTGATCCAAAGGAGGTTTCACAGGGAGATTGTAATTTTCTTAACAGAGCCCTTTTTTTTCTTTATTCATTTAAAAATTTAAATTATATCATATCACCAACAATATAATAACACTAGTATATCTCATTTACTTAGGTTTTACTATTTTCATTGTTTAAAATTTACAAATCTATCTCTCTATCAAATTGGAAAAAAAAATCATCGCTCGTGCGTACGGTGGCCTATCTCCTCCTGGACTGATGTAATTGGTATTCCATCACCAACTCACATGGAAAATCATAATTATTGGAATAGTTTATACATATGATACAAATTAAATGATATATATTGTGTAAAAAAATAGTATATCATTCACTTCCTTACCCTTTCACCTATTAATAGAATTATTTTTTTGCTAGTGCATTTTTAAGGCCTATTGTCTCCAAAATGCAATGTGATTCATTTTCCAGGTCCAACATTAAAAAATGAATATAAAAATGAATATAATGTGTCAATAAGATATTTAAGACATTAATATCATTCTATATATTATGTTATTGTTTTTCATATAGAAGAACTAGAACATTAACAGAAAACATGCATGGAAAAACATGACAATTGACACCTGAAACAAGGGTAAAAATGAAATATTATTAATAAACTGATGTTAAAATTCTATAAAAGGTAAAAATATTGTATTATAAAAATTTATTTGGTTCTATTTTACACACATTTTTTTAAAAAAAATATAGACCGTAGATTCAAACATGTCCATATAAAGGGTAGTGTGAAGTAAGAACTTTCGTCTAAATTTACCCCTCATTGAGGCAAATTTATTATTAACACCCAATTACCTTTTATGTGTTATATATAAAATCCATTTAATGTATTTAATAGGAATATATTTTTATTTATGATGATTAATTTTTCAATTCCGGTCTATTATTTCATAGGGTTACATTCGAAATCTTCAAAAAGTAGTAATCTACTTTAGAATCTCACATTCTTTTGGGATTTCATTTATTTTTTATTGATAAATCATATCAATTATAATTATTAAGATTCAATAAATTTCTTATACAATACATTTTTATGTATTTTAAATATTTTATTCAAAATATTCCTCTCTTTTATATTTTTTTCAGTAAAATATATTTTGAATAGAATACTCAATTTCATTTATCCTTTAATCTGATATATTTATCTTCCACATACATCATTTTAAAGACAAAAAATATATATGGATGTAATTTTAAAAACAAATTTACTAATAAATTTTTATATAATACATGATGTTAAAAAGGATTTTAATTGAATATTTATATTATTTTTATAAGAATTTTTTTTACATTTTTAAATAATAATTCAAATTGATTCTCTTTCATATCAAGCTATAACGGACCTCCATGCTACCATAAATAATTTATGACATTTAGCTACATCCACATATTTTCAATTGTTTTAGAAAAATAATTATAAAATATTATTATAATATTTAACTTCCATTCTATTTATGCTTCCAAATAACATGAACTAACCTCAAAATATATATTTTTCATCCTAGATTTTGTGGTTGTAACTATAACTTGAAACATTCAGATTGAGGTGATAATTAGAAATTACATTTTCATTAAAATTTATATTCATTATTATTTAAATTATTATTTCTTAAAACTCATATCATATCTACATATGGTGTTTCCCTTTGAAAACTATTTCATTGACTGTGAAAATAATGTTAAACCTATACTCTTTTTTCAATATTGTTATTTATGGAAAATTCATAGTGTTCGTGAATTAATTAAATCATTAAATATAAGGGGAATTATTTTTACATGATGTGATTGGGGGGTTTAGAATTATATATCCCCTTAATCCATCAACAAGTCTCATGAGACCAATCATTTCCCAAATCAAATGAGATCACACCTATAGTTTTAAACACTCTTGGTGAAATGTCTTGATAGTATAAACATCATGATTTATGAAATCATGGATTAAACATTACTAATTTATTTCATTGAGAAATTATTTTTTATTATCAATGATATTATTTCATTAATATTATCAATTGATCTATTTTTTATCATGTTATTGAATAAATTAAATACTTCTTTAGTTATTAACCTAGAAATATTTTTTATTCATCATCTAAACATGATGGAAATTTTATTTATTAAATTGATGTTTTTTCAGTTATTTTACCTTAAATATTGACTATGACTTACTTCTCATAATATATTCCACTATATTTATGCATTAATGATAATTTTTTAACACCATTATTTATTTTCATTTCTATAAAGGGGGAAGAATAATATTTTGAATGAGTTCAATGGTGATAAATTTTTTCAGTTATTATGTATTCAATTATATTCTTAATTTAAATTTGGTATCATGTATTTATGTGGTTTTATAGGGTTACTAAACTACAATATCCTTGTTTATGCTTCCCCAGTATCTATACTAGTATAATAATGTGACAACCGACTCATGGTTACTAGAGTTGGGTTTTATACAAAATTGAAATTTGATAAAATAGATACCATATTTGGAATCATAATGATTAAGATAACATAATTTGTATATCATAATTTTTTCATTATGAAAAGTGACCATTTTTAATATCGGTTATCTCGATTAAAGATGTATAATTTGGATAAGAGAACAAGGAAAAACATTAAAATAAGCATAAAAAATTTCATTACACTATTGGATGAGTAGTTTCATACCAAAGGAATCCAAAATGAAATAAATAATTAATTTTCAATCATTTATAGTAATTTGGGAATAATTGGTTGACTTTTTTAGAGTTATGATATATTTTTTTCTAATAAATTTTTTTTTGTGTAATTGAATTTAATGAAATTGATGTAAGATTCGAATCAGTTTTGGAATTCTCAAAAAGTATTGAATTCCTTCATTTTTTTAAATTTTGTTAAAAAAATTCTTAACCTGTTTATTACATTATTTTATTGTTTAATGTTTTTTTAATCAAAAATTTGTTGTTTTCCTAATAACAGTTTATTCATGTGATTTATGTAGTTTTAATAATGTAAATTTCTACCACTAATTGAAATTAAATAAAATATGATGGATTCCAAATCATTAATCATCCTGTAAATTTTTTTCTAGAATCCCCCTTTCATTCTTTCACATATAGTTAAATTATCATGGTGAAATTTAAATTTATCATGATTAAGGAAAAAATGGAGTAGAAGTAAATTAACTAGAAGTTAAGGTTAAAATGTTACGAAAACATTTCTAAATATTTTTTGATGATAATATTTCAATACAATCCCATATTATCATAAAATTTGTGGTTACAGGGTGACACATATTATTATTATATATATATTATTTAATATTTTAATTAATTCTATGTTCTTCGATTCCCCTCTACATTTAAAAGGATTCCACCTCTCATCTCATCATGAAACATCATAATTCTTTTAGACTAGCCATGATCTACCATAATACCTTCTTAGCTTACATTAAAACATTATTGATCTTACATTATTATAAAAATACCATCCTTTTAAACGATAAATGTGAAATTTAAAAGAGGATTCTCAATGAAGAGTATGTTTGAATGAGTATGAGGAATGTTGAGACTTCATGTACCAAATTTAGGTTTCTAGACTGTATTAATAAATTTCTTACCGTTAAATTTAAAATTGAAAAATTATATGATAATTATCTTATAAACCCATTTCAGTGTACTTATCCACTAGTTATTTATGATATTTTAACATAATACTACCATTATCAACTCATTTGTGCTTAAAATAATTGAGAAAATCATTTTAAGAAACCCAAAATGTATTTTTACTATGGTTTGGAAGATATTCCTTCTATACCAATGTTTTTCCTAGTATATTTGTTATAATTTTATTAATAATCTCATACGATTTTTAAATTCATTTTCACCCATGACTAGATTCTTACAAAATGTGTTTAAAGGATCCTTCTTTTAATTTTATAAATGAGGTACTTTAGAATTTTTACTAAAAAATTGTGATAGAAATATTTATTTAAAATTATCAAGATTTAACAAAATTACCCATAATCATAACCACAAAAAGATTTGAAGCTTCATTTTAAATTTTCTATGTTTTATTTCAAATATAATGTGTTCTATAATTTTTTTCAAAAAAATTATTATTTTAAATATGTGATTTAAAAAAATTTGAAATTTTCAAAATAATTATTATAGAGATCATTTATAGAAATATTTAATCTATGCCGATATAATTTGATAATTATTAATATTTAATGGGGAAATGCTCCAATTATAAAATCATTATTCTAACATTGGATGGTATACTATTATAATTATAGGATTTTAATAAAATATATTTCTTTTCTAGGGGTTATAATATAGTGATATGATGAATGTTTTATGATCTTGTGACACTTATATGAATGAATTGTGATTATGTGATGTTTGTTTTTTTATATTTCTCAAATTAATTGGGAAATTTATTGTAATATCTAATGAGATAATGAGGATAAGTGTGGTAATGATTGGAAAATCATTTTTTACATATTCATCTATTAGTAAGATTTCATCTATATATGCTCACTGGAATATGTGTAAACATGATTTTATATATCATTGTTCACATTTTTATGTTTCATTATGTATGATTTCTAGTTATAATCTATAAAATGAGTCATGAATATTGTTTTGTTTTTCTATATTCACTGGATTATGATTTATTATTCCTATTATGCACTATGCCTACATTATAAATCAAGAATTATAATTATTTTTTGATATCATTATTGATCGTACTTCTAGAATTTAATTGGTTATGGATAATATGATATAATATTTTTTGGAATGATTATTTTACTTTGTGAACGTCCAATTTAATATATTATTGAAACCTTATGATCATATTATTTAATAATTATTTATGGAACTTATCTTTTCCCATACATAGAATATGAGCTCAGGCTTTTTTTTCATCTTTCATTGGGTCAGGTTGGAAGGTTCTAAATGTGATGAGTTTGGTGGGGTACATTTTGTAAATAAATATGTTTATGATGATTAATTTTGTATGTAAATAATATATTTATGTTTCTAGTATCTAAATATATTAACCCATTAATGTCCGTGGGTATGAATTATTATGAAATTTACTGAATATTCAACTTTTATGACTTTCTATATATATATATATGGAAAGAATGGGTCATAATACCCACAACTATTTTCCATGAATTGTTGAAACAAAAGTCATCATGATGCATGTTCATAAAATTTCATAATCATTTCTATGACTCAAACCATCCTAAAAAACCACACAATGACCATTCCATCAATAAAACAACTACAGGAATGACACGTACTGGGTTAATTGAACTGTAAATAAAATATTTCTAACTCATAAACCACTCGATCTTATCAAAACATAGTGGTCACACGTTGTATTACAATCAATTTTCTTAATTCTAATCATCATCCTGTGAGACATGGTTCAGCAATCATGGGGTCGCGTACCTAATCAATAAATGGAAATCACCTTTTCCATGAAATTTAACTAACTATAGACATCCTTGATTCTATATTTGAATATACTTAATATCTATATGTATCATATCTATGACCACTACCCACCATCAACTCTAGTTTCATTTCCATAATATAATGTGTTTACCTATTCTACCAACCCATAATAAATGTATATCCATAAACAAAAAAACATATTGGAATATAAATTATCATTCCCAATATGATCAGCCAATATATATAGAAGTATAACTTAGTGTTCATAACCACAACTACATCAACTATTCGTAGCAACAGACAAGCATCGAAGGAATAATCTAAAGCATATACTATGAAACATATCACTAAAGAAAATAGTATGAATAATCTAACTACCAGAATGTGAAAACCACTTATTCCTATAGGGATATAGTCACTAATGATATTTAGTACCACATATGGGTAACAAATTCCTACCACATATCACCATAACTTATCCCCAAAGGGGTCACAACAGATAGAAAAATATTCATCCCTTCTTCAAAGTCACACAGAATCCATCATGATAAACAGAAACCATAGGGTTATAAAATAGTTTTTGAAAAGAAATCTATCCTAGAAAATCAAATCTAATACATAAAAAATGTATCTCATGTTACCACTACTCATATATTCACTTTATCTCGAAATTTTATAGCTCAAGATGAAATCACAATAAGTGCAGCATTCTCTATATAGTAAACCATACATAAAGAACATTTTCTCAACTAAGTAACTATATAAACACCCATATACCCTCACAATGGTCAACACTATATATACCTAAGGTTAAACATTTTCATTGGATCTAAAACAACATGAATCACAAGAATCTCACAACTTGGGAACTCTCAACTACCATGTCTACAACATCACTGGGTCGTGCCTTTTTTCAATAAGTTCCATGTCACTATTGTCAATAACTATTTCCTTCTTTCACATTGAATTTTTTAATTATGATTTAATCCATTGGGTTGAAAATTTCATAGGATTCAAATTATTTTTATTTCAATGGTCATATTTCGATCCTTTTACAAATTTTAATTTGTTTTCAGTCCAAGGTTTACATTTTTTCTTTCCATGAATTGTTATGATTTTCATATTAGAAGGCTTTATTAAATATTTTTTCATTAACAATATATTAGACAAATTATATTATAGTTTTCTTAAAAACCCTCTATTTTATCAATACCATCATTTATCAATTCATTAATATCTTCTTTTACAACAAGGAGTTATCTTGGGATTTTTCCATGTAAGATGACACCATAATCTTATTTTATAAAACACTATATATGTAAAGACCCATAAATTTCAAGGAAATTTTTTTCTTAATTGCTTTGGGATTTTACAAGAATGCAATTTCTAAAGGGGTCGGATTCTGAGATCCGATGTGCCCGGAATCAGTTGCCAATGTTTAGCTCGGGTACGTTCAGTGAATGAATGAGCGGGTTTTTCTGACATTTGAACTGGTGCTCGGAATTGAAATCTGAGGGAACCGATGAACTTGTAGCACCGGTAATTTCATAAGAAGACACTTTCTGGAGTAGCATTTACTCGGGAGGATTGGTTAAAAAAGTGAGGAATAAAAATATAATTGTTTTACAATTTTATTTTTATTTCTTACTAAGTGGTTTATGTGTTGTGTCACAACACTTTTCCCCTCTCTTATGTGGTTATATCCTAAGTAAGGGAGTTTGGGGTGGGACCAACTTATAGTTAAATATCTTTGAGAGGATTAAGGTGGGAGAGGCCCACATGAGCCCAACCCCACACCTTCCCCTGTCATTCATAACTTTTTCCCCTCATTAATTTGTAACTCTCAAAAAACCCCTCTCTTAACTCTTGCCAACATACACAAGTTGATTAATTGAACCTACTCAATTAATTAATTAAGTGTTTTGAGTTTTCAATTTCAAATGGCATGTGATAATAAAATAATTGGTTGAGACCTTTTATTTTATTTTGGGGGACACACTTTCTGTTGAGGAATTTGGAGAGAGAGAGTGAGAGAGAGAGCCTTGTGAGAAGAAGAAGAAGAAGAAGAAGAATAATAATGAAGAGGAGAGAATTTCTCCTCGTTGAAGAACGACACCTCTTCAACGAAGAACGATGCTTCTTTATCGAAGAGCGACAACCTTCCTCTTCCGCGACAAGGAAGGAGACGCTGACCGTGGAGACCGACGCCAATAACAATGTTCTTCTACTTCTTCCGACGTCGACAGAATCGATACCGTTTATCCATGACACCCGACTACCACGACGTTTGACTTCTGCGACTCGACGATGTGCGTCCTCAATTTCGACGTAGGGGTCTAATCTTCGTTCATGTTTTATTTAATGAACTTCGTTGATAATTGTTGGTCGCTTGCTATCATTATAATGGGAGGAGGTCAGATGCACAAACATGGCCGAACCACCTCTCCCCTTGTTGTCATACTCATTGCGGCTCGAATGAAGGTGACGCGGTGCCATCACACCGTGTGGAAACAAAGAAGAACAAGTGAAGATGCGCGACACCATCGCACTGCACCGTGGAGACCGAAAAAAGCAACGGCGCCGTCACACTGCGCTGGAAAACCACGAAGAGGTTGCGGTTTGTTTATTTGACGTGCGGATCAATGGGTGATGACAAAATGGGTTGCAGAGACGTTTTGAATACTTCTCAGTGAAGAGAAGGTCCCAGGAGGACCGCTGGTGAAGACGGAAGGCAAAATGGACAACCGGAGTGCATCCGGTTGTCTATGGAAGACCCTGCTGGCGCGCCCCGCTTGCGCGGCGGAGCCGGCGGCTGGAGGCTGTGGCCGGCCGGCGCGCCGCGAGGAAGGACTACCGAGGCTGAAGCCACGGAGGCAGGCGACCGGTCTCGCGGTCGCGCGGGACCTGGTAAAGGCGCGACGCCCAACGACGCATCCGCTGTCAAGGAGTGGCCGCCACGTTGGGGTCGTGGTGCCAATCAAGGGGGGCACCCCCCCCCCCTTTCCGCTCAGCTCGGCGCTGGCCGAGTTGGCCACGCGGGCCACGCACACGCGCCAATCCAACCGGCCGCACCTCGCTGACCGGGCTGGGTCGTTCCCTCATGGGCCGGACCCGGACCCGGGTCGGGTAGACCCGGTTCGGGCCACCCGGGGGGGGGGGGGGGTATCGGGCCAGGTCGGACCGGACCCGAACCCCCTATCTTTGGATAGATCCGTTCAAATTCTCATAACATGGGATATAGACATTCGATCACCGTACCATCAGTTGAGATGCGATCCATGGATTGAGACGGTCATTTTGGTATATTACACTCAATGTTTCAGAGAACATTATGTATGGACGGGTTGGTTCGAACCTGAAACCAACCAGGCCCTCGGAGCGGAAATGCTTATAACATAAGCTCAGGACGTCCGATAGACGAGCCTTCAACTTTTTTCGATTTCTCTTGATGAGACGGAACTTTTGACATACTTTTCCTGAGGTTTGGACGCTTTTGGATAGTGGTCGGGTTGGATTAAACCCAAAATCCAACCGGGCCCTTGGAACAGAAAAGCCGATAACATTCAGACCGGACGTCCGTTTGACGAACCGTCAGTGGAATTGGTGATCATGTTGAGAAAAGGTCCCTATGAGTATACCCTATGAGAGTTTGGGGTATAGTCAAGATGTGGTCGGGTTGGATTGTACACGAATCCAACTGGGCCCCTTAGACAAAAAGGCTAATAAATCACAGATCGGGCTCCCGATTGACACGCCATCTGATGCGTTGAGACCCCTATGATGAGGCGGTCCATTGAGATACTTCTTCTTAGTACTTTGTGATACATGGAGTATCGACCTGTAGCTCGTGGAGCGGACCCTCCCGGAGATGAGAGTACAGAGTACGGAGACCGTGTAGCCGGCTGAGACCTGACGACTGCTTGACTGACTCGACTTGGAGTGAGTCGACTAGCCCAGTGGACGGAGCACTACCATGTTTGTGTGTAGACCCATGGAGGAGGGAGTGCCTAGTAGCAGGCAGTAGACCCGCGGTACTCGACAAGAGGAGTAGCTCAAGAGGCTATGAGGGGGAGCACTACTGTTTGAGGTGGAAGACCCACGACAGAGGAGCACTACTTTGTGAGGTGGAAGACCCGCGGTACTCGACAGGAGGAGGATCTCAGCAGTCTTAGGATAGTGAGCAGTACCTCGGAGTCGCGACAGGATCACTGTACTCATCAGAGATGGGGCTCTTCAGTAGTTATAGTTTCGTTAATGAAAATCATGGTTTGATATGAGTATATGACCTTTATGTTTACCTCATGATTGAGATGGGTCACTTGATAACATCGGTATATGTATTGGAATATACCTTGGTAGTGTTTATCCGTTGATTTCATAACCTTTGTTTTTCCTCATGATTGAGATGGGTTACTTGATAACATAGGTATAAGTATGGGCTTATAACTATGTAAGGGTTATCTGTTGAGATTCTTATTTGTGGTTGTCCTTGTTGGACTTAGTGAGACCTTGAGGGTCTCGGGGTCTCTATAGAGTATCGTATACACACCCCTGCATGGGCTATGGGTGCACCACGTTGTGTTTGTTGCAGACGATGGGCAGCGCTGACAGAGGCCGAGTGTTCGAGGACTGGACGGTACCCGGAGGTGGACCTCACAACGAGTCAGTATCCCGAGGCGGACTTCACGACGAGACGATACTCAAAGGAGGTTGACGGGCGAGAGTGTTGTGGAAGCTAACTGTACCTACCCATCAGGTAGGATCTGTGGTGGACGATCCAGGAGCTGCGCTATCTATACCTACCAATCAGGTGGGATCTGAGGTGGACGACCTAGGAGGTGCTTCTATTCTTCCAGCAGCTTGTCTTTTCTGTTGTACTTTCGTTTAGTTGTAGCTGTATTTCAGTTGGATTTGTATTCTGGCCCACATACTTTCCAGCACATTATTTTTTACTTAGTGTATTACTTCCTCTTGTACTCTGTGGTTATTTTTTTACTTTTATAAAGGCAATACCTTCCCAGTTATCGGGATTTACCCCTTTGGTGTTAGTCTCCAGCCCCTAGCCTATGGAAGGCGAGCTTGGGGTAGTCACGGCACGGACCCCAAGGATGGGTCATGACAAATTGGTATCAGAGGACGTCAGTTCTACCGTAGAACTTATAACTATGATATTCATTTTCTGTGAAGCAATAGTGTAAAGGGTACCGAGTGTGGTTTTCAGTTCAGGGAGTCCAGTGTTGGTGCGGGTGGCCGACGTATCCATACACCCAGACCATGAATTCTGATTTACGACTCAGTGCACGAAAACACAAACTGTATCTTTGTTTTCAAAGGTTTTCCCTTAAAACAGCTCAAGCCAGGTCAGCTCACCAGGTATAAATCATTGATCATCTCACGTCTGTTTCTTTCAGGATGCCTTATCATGGACGACCAGCTAGATCTCTGAGAAATGTATGTACTGACAGCCTGTCGAGTGACGAGGCTTTGGTACATGGCCCTCTTACAGTTGAGGCACCAGCAGAGGCACCGGCGGTACTACCATACGTTGGGACACCGATGCCACCAGCCCCAGCAGCAGGCGATGCACACTGCTTGAGCACGTTGCAGAATTTCCATCACCAGAGGCCACCCAGGTTCCGGGGATAGATGGACCCACATGCGGCTGAGGATTGGCTAGAGGTTGTGGTGAGAGTTTTCAGGAAGTGGGTACTCCAGCACACTTCATGGTGATCTTTTCTGCCATCCTCCTTCAGGCAGCAGCTTAGAGATGGTGGAGCCACTTGTTCCAGTTTTGCGATGGGATGACCTTCACATAGGGAGACTTGGAGACCTTCTTCAGGGTGGATTTTGTACCAGTAGATCTACACCCAGAGTGTGTTCAGGACCTGCTGCCTTTGCTCCAGGATTTTCCATCAGCAGCTGAGTCATCTGTAGGTAGTAGACAGATGATGCGGAGGTCCAAGGGGACCAGACCAGTAAGTGGGCGACCTCAGGTTATAGGATCGGTAGTGCGGGGCACCCGGGGTGGAGTTAGAGCCAGGAATGCCAAAAGAGGACAGTGTTATTCATGCGGAAGGAAGGGTCACATGGCACGTGACTGTCCGACTCCCCACACAATTGATCTGCAGGCATTGGATGAGCCACCGAGGAAGAAGCAGCGGCAGGTGCTTCAGCAACAGCCGAGCAGTGGACAAGGCAGTAGAGCTCCAGAAGTAGGTGGACAGGAGCAGAACTAGTGGATCACTTTTGTTCATGGTACTTCTAGGTCCATGTTGCTGTCGTATTTGTGTCTTTGTACTATGAGCTGCAATAATAAAAGACACTTATCTTTGTGATGTTTACATTCATGTATTTTTTTTGGTTGATACTAAGAGGTCCCGGTTAAAATAGTTGACTTGACCCTCACTTTTGAAATTTCTATGGGAGGAGACCCAATGACCTCACACTAATGCCGAGAGTGTGACTCAACCCTTCGAGGCGAGAGTGAAGTTTGGATCTCTTGGTAGTAACGTCGAGGCCTTACGACGTCGTCCATGGCATGAATGTACCATTCATGTCAGGATTGACTGTATTAGACAAATAACGTGGTTCATCTAGGGGATGAGACCATGTTTCTCCTCTCAAAAAAGGAGAAATCTGATCATCTCTTACGGATCGTAGGAAAATAAGTGTGTTCGTTGACCGACTTTCCACGTCGGAAAACTTCCTACCGACTAGTGATGGTACAAGTTATGATGGAGAAGGTGCTGATCATCCAGGAGTGGATGAAGACTACACAGAGCAGCCTGAAATCATATGTTGGTAGGAGACATGACCACTGAAATTTGAGGATGGTGACGGTGCTTTATTACGGGTCTCACCTCGACGAGGTCTATGGAGATGTGGCTGAGGCGACAAGTAATCTCCGAGGTTCAGCGGACCATTTCAGGTCCTCAGTAGGGTAGGTGAGGTGGCTTACCATTTGACACATCCACCTCATTTGAACCAGGTGCACGAAGACATCCACGTATCTCAATTGGGAAGATGCGTTCTTGACCCGATGCATATCATCGACCATGGGGAGCTGGACGTTGGCGATGGGGTGACTTTTTCGGGGTTCCAGTAGATATTGAGGGTCGACAGGATCGGGTCCTACGAGGATGGTCAATTCCTCTTGGGCGCTTTTGTAGGCAGCACGAGAACCTTCAGGTGAGGACATGGGAGCGGAAGGCTCAGATACGTGCTCAGTACCGCTTTTGTATCCCTAGTTTTTGTTAATGCTTTATGGGGACATAAAGACCTGGCGTGGGAGTAATGTAAAGACTCTGAAATTTCATGGAATTTTTTTTCTTAATTTCAATAGGATTTTACAAGAACACAGTTTCTGAGGGCGCCTGATTTCGATGCGCGGTGTGCCCAGAATCAATTTCCTAAGTTTAGCTCGGGTACGTTCAGTGAATGAATGAGCGGGTTTTTCTATCATTTGAACCAGTACTCATAATTGAAATTCGAGGGCACCGATGAACTCGCAGCACCGGTAATTTCTTAAGAAGACCCTTTTCGGAGTTGCGTTTACTCAGGAGGAGTTGTTAAAAGAATGTGAGGAATAAAAATATAATTATTTTACAATTTTATTTTTATTTCTTGCTAAGTGGTTTAAGTGTTGTGTTACAACACTTTTCCCCTCTCTAATGTGGTTATATAATAATTAAGGGAGTTGGGGGTGGGACCCACTTGTAGTTAACTACCTATCAAGGGATTAAGGTGGGGTGGGCCCACACAAACCCAACCCCTCATCTTCCCCTAACGTTCTTAACTTTTCCCCCTCGTTAATTTGTAACTCTAAAAAACCCCCTCTCTTAACACTTTCCAACATACACTAATTGATTAATTGAACCTAATCAATTATTTATATAAGTGTTTTGAGTTTTGAATTTCAAATGGCATGTGATAATAAAATAATTGGTTGAGCCCTTTTATTTTATTTTGGGGGACACACATTGTGTTGAGGAATTTGGAGAGAGAGAGAGAGAGAGCCTTGTGAGAAGAAGAAGAAGAAGACAGAAGTGGAGAGAATTTCTCCACATTGAAGAACGACACCTCTTCAATGAAGAAAAACACTTCCATATCAATGAACGACAACCTTCCTCTTCCACGACAAGGAAGGAGACACCGACCGTGGAGACCGACGCCAACAACAATGTTCTTCTACTTCTTCCAATGTCGATGGAAATGATAGCATTCTTCCGTGACACCCCACTACCGTGACGTTCAACTTCTGCGACTTGACGACGTGCGATGTCAATTTTGAGGTACAGGTTTAATCTTCATTCATGTTTTATTTGACGAACTTCGTTGATAATTGTTGGCCGCTGGCTATCATTATAACGGGAGGAGGTCAGACCACACAAACATTGTCAACCTTCCTACCCCCTTGTTGTCATACTCATTGCGGCCCGAACGAAGGTAACACGGTGCCATCACACTACGCGGAAACAAAGAAGAATGAGCGAAGAAGAGAGGCGCCACCGCGCCACGCTGTGGAGGCCGAACAAAGCCACAGCGCCATTGCTCCGCGCCGGAAAACCATGAAGAGGCCGCGGTTTGTTTATTTGACGTGCGGATTGACGGGCGAGGACAGAACAGGCCGCAAAGGCGTTTTGAAGCCTTCTCAGTGAAGAGAATCTCCCGAGAGGACCGTTGGCGTAGACGACAGGCAAAACAGTCCACCGAAGCGTGTCCGGTGGTCCGCGGAAGACCCTGCCGGCGCGGCGGCGACGGTGACAGGAGGCGGCGGCCAGCACCGGCCGGCCTCTCGGAGGCGGCAGTGTCCCAGTGCACTGCCAGGAGGGACCATTGTGGCTAAAGCCGTGACGGAAGGTGCCTGGTCCCGTGACCGCGCAGGACCCGGGGGAGACGCGGTGCCCAGCGCCGCATCCGCTGGCACGGTGTGGCCCCCACATGGGGGGTCGCGGTTCTAATCAAGGGGGGTAGTCCCGCCCCCTTTCCGCTCAACTCGGCACTGGTCGTGCTGGCCACGCGCGCCAGGCCGGGCCGGGCCGCGCCCACCGAACTGAGCCGCGCCCACCGGGCCGGGCCACTCCCTAATGGGCCGGACCTAGAACTGGGTCAGGTCGACCCTGTTCGGGCCGCCCGGGGGTGTATCGGGCCCGGTCCGACCGGGCCCGAACCCCCTATCATCGAACATATCCGTTCAAACACCCATAACATGGGCTACAGACCTCTGATTGACGCACTGTCAGTTGCGATGCGATCCTTTGATCGAGACCGCCGTTTCGGTATATTACACTCAAGGTTTTGGAGAACATTGGGTATGGCTGGGTTGGTTCGAACCCAAAACTAACCGAGACCTCTGAGCGGAAACACTTATAACATGAGCTTCGGACGTCCGATAGATATGTCGTCGACTTTGTTGGATTCCTCATGATGAGACAGAACTTTTGGAAAACTTCACCTAAGGATTGGATGCAGTTGGATAGTGTCTGGGTTGGATTGAACCCGAAATCCAACCAGGCCCCTGGAACGGAAAAGCCGATAACTTTCAGACCGGAGGTCGGTTTGACGAACCGTCAGTGGAATTGGTGATAACGTTGAGAAACGGTACCTATGATTATACCCTATGATATTTTGGGGAAAAATTGAGATGTGGTCGGGTTGGTTCGAACATGAAACCAACCAAGCGCCTGGGACGAAAAGACTAATTACCCAAAGACTGGGCGCCCGATTGACGCGTCGTCTGATGCGTTGAGACCCCGATGATGAGGCTGTCTTTTGAGATACTTCTTAGTGGGACGTTGTGATACTTGTAGTATCGACCTGTAGCTCGTGGAGCGGACCCTCCCAAAGAAAATCATACGAAGTACGGAGACCGTGTAGCCGGCTGAGACCTGACGACTGCTTGACCGAATCAACTTGGAGTGAGTCAACTAGCCTAGTGGACGGAGCACTACCGTGTTTGGGTGCAGACCCATGGCGGACGGAGCGCCTGGTAGCAGGCAGCAGATCCGCGGTACTCGGCAGGATGAGTACCTCTGTAGGCTATGAGGGGGAGCACTACTGTGTGAGGCGGCAGACCCATGGCGGAGGAGCACTACATTATGAGGTGGAAGACCCGCGGTACTCGATAGGAGGAGTATCTCAGCAGTCATAGGTAAGTGAGCAGTACCTTAGAGTCGTGACAGGATCACTGTACTAATCAAAGACGGGGCTCTTTAGCAGTTACAGTTTTATTAATGAAAATCTTTGTTTGAGATGATTCTATGACCTTTGTATTTACATCATGATGGAGATGGGTCACTTGATAACTTAGGTATATGTATGGGCATATACCTAGGTAGTGGTTATTTGTTGATTTCATAACCTTTTTTTTCCATCAGGATTGAGATGGGTTACCTGATAACTTAGGTATAAGTATGGGATTATACCTATGTAAGGGTTATCTGTTGAGATCCTTCTTTGTGGATGTCCCTGTTGGATTTAGTGAGAATTTCAGGGTCTCGGGTTCTCTACTAAGTATCATACATGGGATATGCCCACACCTCGTTGTGTTGGTTGCAGATGACGGGTAGCGCTGACAGTGGTCGAGTGTTCGAGGACTAGACAGTACCTGGAGGTGGACCTCACGATGAGTCAGTATCTGGAGGTGGGCTTCACGATGAGACGATACTCAGAGGAGGTTTAAGGGCGAGAGCGTTTTGGAGGCTATCTGTACCTACCATTCATGTTGGATCCGCGGTGGACGATCCAGGAGCTGCACTATCTATACCTACCCTTCAGGTAGGATCTGAGGTGGATGACCTCGGAGCTACTTCTATTCATCCAGTAGCTTATCTTTTCTGTTATACTTTCGTTCAGTTGTAGCTGTACTTTCAGTTGGGTTTGTATTCTGGCCCACTTTCTTTTCACCATATTCTTTTGTACTTAGTCTATTACATCCACTTGTACTCTGTGGTGTTTTTTTTACTTTTCTATAGGCAATGCCTTCCCAGTTATCGGGATTTACGCCTTTAGTGCTAGTCTCCAGCCCCAGGCCTATGGAAGGCAGGCTTGGCGTAGCCACGGTACAGGCCTCGAGGACGGGTCATGACAATATAAAACATTGATGATACCTTAAATATCCAACATTATTTTTACCATCTAGTAGTTATAAATCACATGTGTATATTTATCTTTCGAATTTAATCATAAACTAACAAAAATCACATACATCATGTGGGTGATATCAAAATCTTATGTCTCAAACATGATATAGGTCTTGTAAATCTCAACACACTTGAAATAATGATTAAACACATGAAAAACATCTTACCATACCAATCAATTAGTCAATGCCCAAAAACTATTAACATCATAAATCATTTTTTAACTCATTGTGAATATAAAATAAATCTATAACAAAATAATTCCAAAAACAACAAGTCTCATCCCTGGAAACGTGGCTTTTACCCTATGTATTTGTTGATCACTCTCAGAAATGGGCTCATTATCATACCAAACACATCATATACTATTTTATACTGTTACATATAGTAAGAAAAAATTGTCCTATAACAATATTGAGATCTCTCAGCACCCTGTAATATTAATGGTGATCAGACTAGTGGTTTCCACATGGCATCAAGCATGTAACCCTAGATGTTAAAGGATGCTGAAAAAATATGATATTCTATGAGTATAATGTGTGGTGAAAATCTCCAATGTTCCATGTATCTATATATTTATCTATAATATAAAAATATAAACAAAGAAAAATAAACATCACAGATAAGACGCATAAAGTTCCAAGAAATACACTAATTTGCATAACACCATAAAAACATTATATTCCATACATGCTAGAACATATCTTGCACAGGAGGATTATATAAAAGAGAATAAAAAATAAAAAATATTAATGAATAAAAATATTTTTCCAGACTAGTATTGAGTCATGATAGGTTCCATATTCCATACAAATACTAGAAGGGAAGGATAAAAACAATCAACATTTTTCATTTCCCTAAACCTACACTTGAGAAAAATAACCATGTCCTCTTAGGTGCACATGTTCCTTGAAATACCATGCAGGGTGCCAGTTCAAGCTTATTGGCCACCCATAAAGGTATACTAGAAATATTCTATCCATGTTCCATCTTCATTCATGAGTGATAAAATGAATTTTTTAAAATGAAAAATGATTAAAACTAACCAAAAACCATTAATGCTCTGGGTTCATATAGATTCACATCATTGGTCAAGACTTTTTGGGATGGTGTTGCAGTGAAATTGAGCAGGTTTCAGTATCATGCCTCTAGTGGTAACCACATAATATCCATAAGCTCTTATTGGTATTCACATATTTAATAATGTATAATATTTAATCAGAATGTTTCCAAAACATTCAATGTTTATTCAATTTCATATATAATCCATGAACACTTCTCATAATTACCATGGAATTTGTTCTATAATATCATCATTTCCAACCTCATGTGTCAATACGAATTGGGGTGCTCATCCTAGAATTAAAATTCAAAAATTATCATTATGAACCCAAGAAATCATCCTTGAATTCATAAGTATAATCTATCATCTAGAATTCAGACACTCATCCTATTATTCCCAAGTGTCATATATGATCTAGAATATGGGTGCACGTCCTATAATTCATGTGTTTGATGTATCATGTAGCTTCTTATAATAATAATTATTTCATTAAAATTATCAATTAATTATATAAGGAATCAACTTAAATAAAAAATAATCATTAACCATTTAAAATTAATCATTTTCAACACCAATCCATATCAAAAATTAGGAATTCTAAAAATAAATAATTTTAGGATTTTTAAGAGGCATTATGTCAGGTCACATCAAAAAAATTAATCATCCATTTCAAAATCCATAGTTAATAATTTTTCAATATTAATATCAATTCATAATTCCATTTCATTTCATGAAAATCAATTTCAAATATAATTCACCACTTTAAAAAATTATGCTTTCAAATTATATACACCTAACATAAGATTACATCCCAGTCTATATATATCCTTTTTAATCCAGTTTCATTTCATAAATAATTAATTTCATTTTAATTAACAGTAAGTATATTCATGATTTAGATATCATATTTCTCAATCCATGATTGAAACCTTAATTTCATTTTTTAAAATACATTAACACAGTATTTGATATATGGTCGGAATACCAAAAAATAGAGTATTCAACTAGAGTAAATGAGTTAATATTATATATTGAATTTTTATAAAACATAATTTTATATTTTATTAACCAAATACAAGTTCAATTTCAACACCAATACAATCCACTGGTAATTACTTTTGACAATGATTGAAGACACTTTAATACGGATGTTAAACTAGGGAAAATGAAAAATTAGATACCATAATTTAGGTTTAGACAAATACATAGAAAAAATGGGATGTCTACACAATAAATTAACAAATAAAATTAAGGAAATAACATGGGTTATATTTATGGAACACATGTCATAGAATTAGTATAATCCATCCACCTATCCTCAAGTTTTGATTCAGCCTATATAGAACAAAAATGGAGAAGAGGACACAACAATTAGAAATAGGTTAAATTGGATTAAAATTATGACACATGAATTGAATGAGTAATAGATGAAGAATATAAGGGGAAGATCCCTTATAATAATATCAATACTTCCATCATACCTGATATAATCTAAAACACACTTTAGATGAAGGAGATCCACCAAGGTGAATTGAAAAAATTGTATGTAAGTTTGAGATACATGAAATTAAATAGTAAAAATGATAATAATATTATGTGGGGGGTTCGAGGTAAAATTCCGGGCCTTACCCCACATAAAACCCCTCTTAATGGACATTGACCAGTCTCTGGCCTCAACCAACTCACCGGTGGACTAGCAGTATACCGGTGATCAATAGCTAGATGGTGATCATATCCTCTATAGGATTCCTCCATGGAAAACAAAAATATGATGGTGGGGAAAATATATATATTTTATTTTATTTATTCCTTGAACTCTTAGTTCAATCTATCTATACTTATAACCAGGAAACACAATTGTAAATGTTATTTTTAACAACAGTTCAACAAATCCTAAACACCCTCATCCCCAAGTGCGATGCAGTCTTAAAAAATTGGTGATGAGTACTTAGGATAAAAGACATATCCCCTATTAATAAGAAATCTAAAATTAATAAGGATAATAATATGATTCCAGATAACATAATTTTATATAATAAGAAAATTCCACTTTAGAACAACCTATTCGTGACAGACAAACTCATCACCTCAATCCTAATGCTTAGGATGAAGATAACTATAGTTTATCATGTACCATGATTAAATATGTATTTCCAAACACCATAGAGGAGTTAATATAGGTTTACCCTAGTATAGATAGATATCCAAGGCCGAAACTAATATACAGTTTCATGTAATCTTCTGAAAAATAGAAGTGCTCCATTTTATTGAAAATAGATCGTGGAATATTTGAGGGAAACTATACTGTGATGTCAATTCTTAATCCTCATTTTTATATCTATTGTAATGGAATTACCATAAACCATCATGATACAAATCTAAAATATGAAACATGAACACATCACATGGTTTTGTGATCATCAGTGAATTTGATATTCTAATTAATGGAAACGTTATTACAAAAGTTCAATGCCTCAGTTGGACATCCAATAATGTATCAGTCAGTTTAAAGAATTGATATATATGATTTTTCATAAACATCTACAACCTCAAACTCAACTATTGGAAGTAAAATTTCATCTTATAGTTCATAGTGTGTCTAGTTGACAAAACTATTGATTTATAGTATTTTTTCCATATGGATGGATATAGTGAATACAATCATATATAAACATCTCTTAAAGTTTAATAGTCTGCTATATTCAAGTCACCATATTGAACCTACTAATACCATGTGTTTCCATTATGTTATACAAATAATATGGAAAACTACGAGTGTGTTATGAATTCCATTTTTAATTCCTCTTTCAAAACCATGTTGATGTTTTACGAAGATAATTTTCTAGTAAAATACATTGATTTTCAAGGCAATATAAATTATCATAAAATAGTTTTTGACATGCACAAAAAAAAAGTTTGATGATTAACCCTATGAAGGGTAAATTTAGTGTTACCTATAGTATGTTTCATTAGAACGTTTCATGATACATTAATATCATGATCAAACTAGATGTGATCAAGGCCATTGTGGAAATACCATATACATATTTTTTTGAGAGACATGAAAATTTCCAGGATGTATATCTTAAACACATTAATTTATCATAACCTTCCATGAATATATGATTCATTATCCCATTGATGAATAAATACACAATATATTAGTGGGATAATGAATTCAAAATTGCATTAGATGACATCAATTTATATTTATCGTGACCTCCAGTTATGATGATACATGTCAAATGAAATCCATTGTTTATCAAAATTATATTAAAGGATATATCTATCCACACCCACATAGTGTTGGGTCGGAGAGTGATGGAAAGAGGGGGGGTGAGTTGCCTTTGTAAAATAATTAGCAACTTAAAAACAATTTATAAATGCAGCGGAAATAAAAAGGGGAAAGACACAATTTGATAACGGAGTTCGGCTTAAACCAAAGCCTACGTCTCCGCTCCCAACTCAACCGTTGAGAGATTTATACTTCAGCTTGCTTTTTAATGGTTGTAGCAAGAAACCCACTAGCCGTTTTAAGGTAGGATAGATCACCTTCGTACATCTTGCTTTTTTATTATGGTTGTAGCAAGAAACCCAAAATGAAAGTGAGGAAGAAAAGGATGGTTTGTTTTAATACAAACCCAATGAAGAACTAAACAATTGAAATAAATAAATTATAACAATCGAGAGGAAGCCTTGAGCGCCAAGAGTGTGAGAGTAGTTGATGTAGAGGCAGCCCAAGCTTCATGGATGGAAATGGATCACAAGTAGCCTTAGAGATTTGTCGTTAGAGCTTCAAGGGATCAAAATATCATTCCAATGTATCGGGGGTATGTTCCCGGCATACATCCTCGTCTATTTATAGGAGAAATATACCCAAATACATTAATATGGACGTTGTAGGGCTTTCGGAGCCGGTGGGGGTCAAGTGGGCAAGTCTGGTCAAAGCCCAACGGCTAGTTTGACTGGGCTTACCGACTGACCGGTGCTTGGCCACCGGCTGGCCGGTGCACCAGACAGAAGGCAGAGCATTCTGTCTGGGTTCCACCGGTTGGCCGGTGCTGGGACACCGGCGGCTCGGTGGTCCAGACAGAGAGCAAGCTCTCTGTCTGGTTCCACCGGCAGGCCCGTGATTCAGACACCGGGGGGCCGGTGGCACCTGGAAGTGGGCAAAGCCTACTGTCTGGTTCCACCGGCTGGCTGGTGGTCAGGCACCGGCTGACCGGTCGAACCTGGCAGATAGTATTTCTTCTGCCAGAGACCACCGGCTGGCCGGTGGTAATCCACCGGTTGGCCGGTGGACTCAGAGAGTCCTTTTCCAGTCTTCTTGGGCCAACTCTTTGGCAACCTTTTTCCTATTATCAAAAAAACTTGAAAACAAGTTAGAACACAATGAGAGTGATTGTGATCATTAAAATCCAAGAGAGAGGGGTACACCGATCTCCCCCTATTTTGATGATCACAATCACAAATGAGAAAGCTTTTAAAAAGGATATGCCAAGTAAAAAAGAAATAAGAAACTTGGACAAGGAAAATTTTAGAGATCATACAAGAATTTCATAGAAGTATCATGTAATGAAAATGGTATTAATCTTGAAAGGATTGAAATAAAGAGAATGGTTCATTTTGAAATTGTAACCATAGGTCATTTAAAAGAAACAACTGAAATCAATAACTTAAAAAGAGCACTTAAAAAGAGCACTTAATTAAATGATATAAGTAACTATGTAATATAGAGTTTTTCTCCCCATTTGGGATTATCAAAATAGGAGGAAAAGTATGAAAGAAAATTAAAAAAAATTAAAAAGAAGTATAAGCAAGCCAAAAAGAGTCAAATATTTAATAGTGCTCATTGACGAATCATTCCTAACTCCCCCTTAATACAATCAAATCGTTCAACCGGGAGCGGTTTGGTAAAAATATCAGCTAATTGGAAATCAGTAGAAATGAAGTCCAAAGTGATATCCCCTTTTTGAAAATGGTCACGAAGGAAATGATGCCTTAAATCTATATGCTTTGTCCTAGAATGTTGTATTGGATTCTTAGAAATACTAATGGAACTAGTGTTGTCACACCGTATAGGGACATGATCGTAGGAAAGGCATAATCCAAGAGAGTGTGCTGCATCCAAATAATTTGGGCACAACAATTACCAGCTGCTACGTACTCGACCTCGGCAGTAGAAAGAGCAACACAGTTTTGCTTTTTGCTACTCCATGAAACAAGGGACTTTCCTAGAAGATGGCAGGTTCCACTAGTACTCTTACGATCTAATTGACATCCGCCAAAATCAGCATCCGAATATGAAGAAAGTTCGAAAGAAGTATTAGAGGGATAAAACAAACCAATGTTTTTGGATCCTTTTAAATACTTAAAAATTCTTTTGACCAATTTAAAATGAGATTCTTTGGGATTGGCTTGAAAACGAGCACAAAGGCAAACACTGAACATGATGTCAGGACGGGTCGCAGTTAGGTAAAGTAGACTCCCGATCATACTCCTATAAATCTTGTTATCCACCGTTTTCCCAGCTTCATCTAACGTAATTTTACAAGAAGTACTCATGGGGGTACTAATTTCCTTTACTTGATCCATACCAAAACGACTTAAAAGTTTGTTTGTGTATTTGCCTTGGCTTAGAAAAATACCATTTGAATTTTGAAAGATTTGAAAACCAAGAAAAAATTTTAATTCCCCCATAAAGCTCATTTCAAATTCTTTTCTCATTAAATCTAAAAAATCTGTACAAAGTAATTCTTTGGTTGAACCAAAGATAACGTCATCAACGTAAATTTGGACAATTAATAGATCTTTGGATCTGTGTTTTAAAAATAGGGTACAATCAGCTTGACCCATTTTAAATTCATTTTCTAAAAGAAATTTTGTTAACCGCTCATACCAAGCCCGAGGGGCTTGTTTTAAGCCATATAGAGCCTTGGTTAACCTACAAACATGATTTGGAAATTTTGGATCTTCAAAACTGGGGGGTTGTTCAACAAAGATTTTTTCTGAAATAAAACCATTTTAAAAAGCACTTTTAACATCCATTTGAAAAATTTTGAAATTTAAGTCAGCGGCGAATGCCAACAAGATCCTAATGGATTCCAATCTAGCAACAGGCGCAAAGGTTTCACCATAATCAATTCCTTCTTCTTGATTATAGCCCTTAGCTACTAGGAGAGCCTTGTTCTGGGTTATATTTCCTTGATCATCAAGTTTGTTCCTAAAAACCCATTTAGTGCCAGTAATTGGATGATCATTGGGTCTTTCAACAAGAGTCCAAACATCATTTCTAGAGAATTGATTTATTTCATCTTGCATTGAAAGAACCCAATTCTCATCATTAATGGCATCATTAATGGTTTGAGGCTCTAGGTGAGAAATGAAGGCTTGATGTTCAACCTCGTTGAGGATTGATCTTCTAGTTCTAGTACCGGCTTGATGATCACCTATAACATTTTATAATGGATGGTCTCTAGAAGGTTTCCAAACCTTTGTCAAGGTGGAAGGCGAAGAAGGTGAAGAAGGTTCATGATCATCATCCTACTTTAGAGGAGAATAGGAATCATTTAATTCAAGTTTATCAATCTTATCTTCAACATCTTCAATGACCGGATGGGTTTTTGGAAGATTTTCATCAAACATGACATGAGAAGATTCTTCGATGGTTTTTGAACGTTTGTTGAAGACACGATAGGCTTTGCTTGAGTTGGAGTACCCAAGAAAAATACCTTCATCAGATTTGACATCAAATTTCCCAAGGTTACCTTTTGTGTTAAGGATAAAGCATTTACAACCAAACACTTTGAAATAACCAACTTTGGGCAATTTGCCTTTCCAAAGTTCATAGGGGGTTTTCTTAAGA
Source organism: Viscum album (assembly GCA_963277665.1). NCBI lineage: Eukaryota > Viridiplantae > Streptophyta > Magnoliopsida > Santalales > Viscaceae > Viscum > Viscum album. The sequence goes on from OY728138.1 coordinate 160,664,838, forward strand.
AGGGGTCTTACAAGGACTCTATTGATAGTATAACAAGCAGTGTTAACTGCCTTGGCCTAGAAAAATTGAGGGAGGTTGAATTCACTAAGGAGGGTTTGAGCAATTTCTTGGAGAGTTCGGTTTCTCCTTTCAACCACTCCATTTTGTTGTGGAGTCCTAGGGGCAGAGAAGGTGTGATTGTATCCTTGAGAGGAACGCAATTCATCGAATTCTTTGTTCTCGAATTCACCTCCATGGTCACTACGGAGCGATATAATTTTATATCCTTTTTCGTTTTCTACTTTCCTAGAGAATTTCAAAAAGGTTCTACAAGCATTATTTTTATGAGCTAAAAAGAAAACCCAAGTGAAATGAGAAAACTCATCTACTAGGACAAAGGTATAGGATTTTCCACCTAGACTTTCTACAGGGGTAGGACCAAAAAGATCAAGATGTAGGAGCTCACGAGATTTTTAAGTGGACACTTCCTTCTTAGATTTGAAAGAAGACTTGTGTTGCTTGCCAAGTTGGCATGGCTCACAAATCAACTCTTTCTTAAACGTAAGTTTAGGAAGGTCTCGGATGAGCTTGTTCTTATTAAGCTTTAGAAGTGAATGAGAGCTACAATTCCCCAACCTTCTATGCCAAAGCCAAGACTCATTGTCAAGAGCACATAAACATTTAACATTTTGGCTAGCTAAATACTTTAAATCAATAATGTAAACATTTTGAAAACAGGAAGCAGAAAATATCAATTTGTTTTGAAAATCAAACACATTGCATAAATGATTTTGAAAATTCACTGAAAAACCACTATCACAAAGTTGACTAATGCTAATTAGATTATGTTTTAAACCTTTAACCAATAAAACATATTTAATTAAAGAGGTGCTACCAAATACAATGGTACCTATTCCGATGATATTGCTTTTTGAATTGTCACTGAAGGTGACGTATCCTCCATCGAATTCTTCAAGGGAGTTGAACTCTGAGGGATCGCCACACATGTGCCTTGAGCATCCGCTGTCAAGATACCACGAGCCTTTCATAGTCCTACTTCTTTGGCGTTTATCCTCATCAAGTGCCATTAGGCATTTTCCACCTTCAACGCTTGAGTCGGAGAGTGATGGCAAGAGGGGGGGTGAATTGCCTTTGTAAAATAATTAGCAACTTAAAAACAATTTATAAATGCAGCGGAAATAAAAAGGGGCCAGACACAATTTGATAACGGAGTTCGGCTTAAACCAAAGCCTACGTCTCCGCTCCCAACTCAACAGTTGAGAGATTTATAATTCAGCTTGTTTTTTAATGGTTGTAGAAAGAAACCCACTAGCCGTTTTAAGGTAGGCTAGATCACCTTCGTACAGCTTGCTTTTTTATTATGGTTGTAGCAAGAAACCCAAAATGAAAGTGAGGAAGAAAAGGATGGTTTGTTTTAATACAAACCCAATGAAGAACTAAACAATTGAAATAAATAAATTATAACAAACTAGAGGAAGCCTTGAGCGCCAAGAGTGTGAGAGTAGTTGATGTAGAGGCAGACCAAGCTTCAAGGATGGAAATGGATCACAAGTAGCCTTAGAGATTTGTCGTTAGAGCTTCAAGGGATCAAAATATCATTCCAATGTATCGGGGGTATGTTCCCGGCATCCATCCTCGTCTATTTATAGAATCAATATCCCCAAATACTTCAATATGGCCGTTGGAGGGCTTTCGGAGCCGTTGGGGGTCATGTGGGCAAGTCTGGTCAAATCCCAACCGCTAGTTTGACTGGGCTTACCGGCTGACCGGTGCTTGGACACCAGTTGGCCGGTGCTCCAGAAAAAAGGCAGAGCATTCTGTCTGGGTTCCACCAGCTGGCCGGTGGTCAGGCATCGGCTGACCGGTGGAACCTGGCAGAGAGCATTGCTTCTGCCAGAGACCACCGGCTGGCCGGTGGTAATCCACCAGTTGGCCGGTGGACTCAGAGAGTCCTTTTCCAGTCTTCTTGGGCCAACTCTTTGGAAACCTTTTTCCTATTATCAAAAAAAACTTGAAAACAATTTAGAACATGATGAGAGTGATTTTGATCATTAAAATCCAAGAGAGAGGGGTACAACACACAGATGTAAAGAAAAATGGCGATAAAGTGATGAGCTTTTACTACCACAGTCTCTTGATGATTGATACTGAAAATAGTTATTCTCTCATTTTAAATAATTGTGTTTATTTGTAATTATGGTACATAATTTCTTCCACTATATTCAACATTATGAGTTAAAATAGATATTATAATTTTACCCATTAACATTTATTCCCAACAATTCCATGCTGACTATAGCATTGGTGAGTTGGGTAGTGATCCTATTTCCATTCAAAATCAGGTTCATCCTAGAATGTTTATCAATAAAAATGCATTGGATGAATTTTTTATCACACATTGTACCCCATAAAAGATTACTATAGGAATAAAATACCCTAATGGGGCCATTTTTTTGAAATGAAGTATTTCTATACTGGAAGAAGAAAATTAATGATGCTTCTTGAAGTCTATCTAGATGATGAATGAACAACATTAAGCTCTATAGGGTCACCCTTTAAGTTACCATTATCTCTCTCTCAAATTCCCTAATTCCATTCATGTTTCTCATTTTAGTAGGATGAACTAAAATTAATATAGATTATTATGACCTAATTATCGGTCCAGAATTGTCCCTCAAGATTCAAGATCCCTATTCACACTTGAATGTTTATATTAAGTCGGTCATCAGGAACATCAGTTGTGAATAAACTATTAATAAGAAGTATCTCATCCTCTTTCTGGGGAATTCTAGTGAGTTGACATCCTGATTTCCATCCATGTTAAAGGATAATATTATCTTACTATCCTATAATAATATAAAGGATGAAAACGAAAACATGGTCTTTTACATTATTGATCTAGACTAGGAAAACAAAACCATCCATATTTCAAATTAGAATTTAATCATATCAATTTTTATTGATGATTAAAATTCTGATGTGAATGAACACATCATTAGTCCTTCCAATGTGGTGCACTTATGTTACCTAATGAATGTAGTTGAATATTAATTCATAAATAAATTTATAAAGTTATTCTAATATGAAATGTTGCATTAATATTATATAGAACAAAATAAAATATGCTTGTTCATAATAAATTTCATCCTCTATGACAACCACATCTCAGAGTGATTCCTTTATATGAATAACCTTGATCAAATATTTCTTTAATGTATTTAATAAATGTGTATTATTAAAATAATATAGGAGGTCCAATATGGGACTCTTGGATCTCATATTATAGGATTAAATCTCTCCCACTATTTTCAAAGGTCTTGCTACTTTTTACCCACCATGGTCCATGGTTATATGGAATTCTCTATGTTGTTAATTCATTTCATGTTAATAAACATTTATTAATCTTCATAAAATGATTCTCTAACCTACATTGACATCATGGAACTGTTATGTATTGGGAATTGATTCCTTGTTTCCCTACGTTCAAGCGGACGCCTGATTGTTGAATTTTAATCTTAATTCCACTTGTTTCATTTCAAAGTGTTATGTACATAATCTCCCTGAAGAATACAAGATATAGTTCATGGTCACATTTTTTAAATTATGTATAATAGTTATTTCAATCCATTCTCCTAGATAATAGTATCAAATTCTACGATGAATATTCTGAAAAATTGTATGACATGTAAAACATCTAGTTTAAAAATATTACATTCAGTTATGAAATAGTTATAAATAGATCAAGGTAATAAAAAATTCATCTCTATAATTCAAAAAATGATGGTGGATCAAAATAAAATGAACCAACCTAACACAATCTCTCTGTCCATATGTGTATATCAAATAAAAAATTAGAATTTACTTAAGGTTGATTTTTATTATCTAGTGTATGGAATAGAATACTGCTTCCCATTTAGGTTTATATCACATCACATGGGATATCAACATATAGGATGTTAAATACTTATAAAATATTAAATGATTTTTAACTGAATTGGACAACCATCGTGAGAATATGGTCCAAGCATTGTATAACCTCCAGGATCATACAAACCAAGTGGATAGGGAATTTAACATGCATGTTTTCCTTTAGTTATTCACCTAAAGTGATGTGGTTTTGTAATTGAGAGTAAAAATGATATTAGAAGGAAAAGAACCAACATTATATCCAAAATGGGATTTCCCATTATCTATTCATAAGGATTATTCCAATGGTTCCTACCCATTGATAGCCTTATATGGGATATTATTACAACCTCCACCCATTTGAGTTTCCTCAAGAAGTATATTATATAACTTCACAATCTCATCCCATAGTCCCAATTTCATATGTTTAAACTGAGTAGAACCTATACCTCATCACAAAACCTCATAATCACAATATACAGTCAGCTATTTGAGAAAATAAACTTCATAGAAACATTCCATTCTATAAATTCTACAGTTCATGGGAATTATCCTAATATCGTCGACTTAAAAAGTTAGGAACATTCATGTTATCAATATATTGTTAAACTACACAGAACAAGATTTGTATTTAATCATGTCAAACTTCATAGAATATTTCATCATTACATGAAACTAAACAACATGACACATAGGTCCTAGCTCTATGACATTATATAGAACACACAAATACATTTTATTTTATATTTTGACTATTATATTGGGTTAGAATCTTCACCTTAGGGTATACACCCACCTTTGATGTTGGTAGTATCCCACACTATTCCCCACGAACAATGTGTGTCTCCATTCACATTTAATGAAATATGTATTGAGAGTTCGGTGTCTTATCTAGGACCTATCTTCCACTTCCTTCTACTCCCTACTATATCGTGACTTTTTATTCCCCTTCATTTGGATCACTCCACTCACATGTAATATGTAATGTGCTCCTCTCCATTAATTTATCTGACCAGTCATTATAATAATATAAACTTAGCATGTTCTCTATACATAGTATCATAGTATATGGAGTGTCGAACTTTGATCAAACAACCATTCCATTTGAATTTAACGCTATATAAGTTCCTTAATTTGAATAAAAATCCCCACTAATTTCTAAATGGACTCCCCTATAATGATGTAATTGTTCACTAAAGACCACCACTCTTCCAGGGTACACATACTAGAATATTATTGATAGAAACATGACTTGTCCTATGATTCAAAGACATTGTCAGTGATCGATTCATTTTTTCCCTCATTCTTCACGATGTGGATGTGGAATTTATATTTTAAATTTTCTAAAGGTCCATCCACATCCCATTTTCGCTCAATTATAATTCATATCTTTCATGTCATGATTTAGTTTTTCATCACAATATATTATTTCAATAGAATAATAAAACCATTAGATTCAATCCCCTCATGTATGAACGAATATAAGAAGAGAAAAATTATCCTTTAGGGTTACTCCCTGTTAGTTACGCATCAGTCGAAATAAACAGATAAACCATACACATTAACCCATATTATGAACATTCAAGTGGAATAGATTATGTATTTTAGAGTTTTTTCCCACATCAATAATGTATATTTTGGGATTATGAGTTTTTGTGGATTTCTTCCTAACATTGTTGATGCACAATATGTTTATTATTAAGGATCTACCATTATCCTAGTTACATGAAACCAAACTTCATGCCCCTAAATATTCCAAAAAACATGATGTTAAATTTTATTTCACATATAGGTTGTGCTAAAAAAATTGAAAATGAATTAAAGAATTAAATATAACATGAAACTAAACCACATGATGTTTGATCTCAACTATATTACCAAAAACTATATAACATTTCATCCTCACTATATCACACTAATCTATGTGATCAATGGAATTTATGTATGATATAAAATTGCATTACTATATGTCAATGATTGATGTCCTTAATCATCAATGATAGCATCATTATATACTATTTATCAACAACAGTACTATGCTAGAGTCATTACATGAGAGTCAGCCTTCCCTTTTTTCAGAGTTAGTCACCTACTATGAAAAAATCTAATAAACATATCTTTCTTAATTCATTATATACAGGAAAAAATATGATTCATTTATCTCTTACCTTGTCATGGTCATAGAATTAACATATTGGAACAAGTCCCTCCTATTGATGAATTTTTTACTAATACATATCATGTTTATTTTATTTCTTTTTTAATTAACCTATATTACTTTTTTGTTCCACACATTAATGCATAAATAAATCATTATTGAAGACTCTTTACTATAATAAATTTTAGTGTCTTGGTTTGTACATTTTTGGTATATAGTGATTCTCATACGTACTAATATATATTTAGCAATAGGTCTTTCATTTCATCCCCCATACAATGGTTCCAAATTTCCATTTATCATGAATCTTTTTTTTATGTGTGTCAAGAAAGTTCCATTCACAAAAGGATACTATAAAAAATTTAAAAATTTAAAATCAATTCAATTTATTTAAGAATAATAACCATAAATAATGTGAATTCATCCCTGATATGGTTATAAATTAGAAGTGGACCGTCAGTTCACTTTGGGATAAACATGGACACCATTTATAAGATTAATTTCTCACCCACTGGTTCTAGTTTCACAACCATTAAAGGAAATATCCATGTTCTATGTTCCATTCAATTAAACTGAAAACCTCAGTCCATACATCAAGATCAAAAATTGTATGCCATAACCCTCATGCTCTCTATTACAGGAGGGCCTTCAAATTCACATCATATATTTATAAAACTGACTCATTGTCCATGAAACATGTCTTTTAATTGTGAGTGTGTATTTAATTGTTATTCTATAGTAGTATTTAGCCCATTTAATTCACAATTGGTGTTATCTGTCCTTCCTTATGTAGTCCCTCAAGTCTGAGATCTGTGGCCTTATACTAGTATTATACTATGGTCCATGTTATATGACCTTAAACATATTAAAATTCTAATAAAACCATTTTTAACCCTAAGGAAAGATTGAAATATTTCATGTATCCTACTAATTTCACACTATATCAAGCCTTTTGTGTGCCATCGATATTCCTAATGCATGATGATATAGCCCTAGGGTACATAGACCTCATCATGAGAATATTTTTTTATATAGACACTTCATGCTTTAATAGTTTAGATTTCTCCATCACCTTTATTTTTTTAAGGGATTCCACATTGACTGTGGAATAACACTCCAAAGGACAACCTGTTATCTTGTATACATTACTTCAAGGATTCAAGGAATTAATTTGATGGGCTTTCTATTTCAATGATATAGTTAGTAGTGAAACCTAAATTTTTACCCACATTAATGATGATTTGGATGTTGAATATGTTTTCATAACATGGTCAGGGTCTTGTTCATCATCATCTCTTTTATTACCTCCATTTAGTTTTAGAGTCCATAATCCATGATTTCCTTTCTTCCATTATCCCTTGATCATATCGATTCGTACCACCATCAATGTTAACCTCTCATATGTATCATATATTGAAATAGAGAAAGGGTCTAATGTAATCACCCATACTCTATTTATTATATTTATAGATCCCTTTAGTTGTCGATATAGCACCCTGACTCAAGATCGTCCCTTAATATCTAGAACCCTCATGTGTAAAATGTAATCTTGCAATGTCATTTGTTACACATATAAATAATGTCTCACATTTGATTATGAGTTTTGATAATTTTATTTAATATCATAAATAAGATGCCCAACATATTCCTAGATTTGATAATTTATTCTACATAGATAATAATCATCACTATATAATATTAAACCATGTTCTCAATATCCTTTCCACATGAAGTTCATCTACTTTGTATTATCCCAATCGCATGACCTTAAAATGTTTGATGCTTTTTTCCTATCAAAATATGACACCTCGTGTATGGTGTTGGTATTCAACCATACCATGGATTTATAATTATTCATCTACCACATGTTTTATTGAGATGGATGTGGATTATTTCTTGCTTCTAGGTATATGTTTTGATTTAAGAATGTCATGTCCATGACCTAACACAAAAATCAGCCTCATTCCATTCTGTCACTGATGCTACTATTTTGAATTATATAAATTCCTTTTCTAATATCAGGATAAGGATGATTCCCATTTACTTAAATATACAGAAGATATAAATAGAGATATCTCAATAACTATTTATGTCCTAATTCATACCATCAAGTGATAGAGACCCATGGCTCATTCAAACCAATCCCAGTGAAATTATATATATACATACGTGGTTATGATACACTATTGATTTTATGGATAAATCACATCATGTCATAAAATCTATTTACCACTAAAGGATCCACCCATCTCAATGCCGTTCTCCAATAAATGATGTTAAGATGTACAGTTATATGCCACCACTATTAACAACATGTGGTTTGATTCCAGTCTAATGAGATATGTAGTGATTCCAAGACCTCTTGTCAATAACCAATCATTAAATTCCATATATCCTCTAAAATTCATTGTGGTTCGATTCCCAAATGTGTTATCTATTCTATAATTATACCAAGAAAACAATAACCTCTAAAGGGGTCGTCCAAGTTCGTTGACATTAAACAAAGGAAACATGGTCTAAAAATCATGAACATAAATTATTTACCCTCATAATAGATGTGTAATGTCATTGATTTGAAAACAACAATCAAAATCAGGATTTCCCTATTCAATGTAGCTTGGTATAATACCTCAATCCTTCTTTCAACTAAGATGCATGATGTTAGACTTAACAGTCTTCGTTCGAGTTACAGAACATTAAAATAAAATTTCTGTTATCTAAGAATGATGTCCTTTAACTATGTTCCCCTTCTCAGAGGTTTTCTAAGATATTATTTGTTTTTTCTAATTCACATTATATTTTGACACCAATTCTATGTAAACAAATGATCCACTATGGTCGAATACATGAGAACAAAAAAACAATAACCTTTGGTGAAAAGCTGTAGAGACTTAAACTTTAGTGTTTCCCTATAGTCTTAGCTATACAATCATAAATGAATCAACATTAAATATCACACCTACAAACTATAATAAATTACTAAATTAAATTATTATTCCCAATAATGGGGTTTCTTCTCATGTCTGGAAAAATAATAAACTTGTACACATAACACCCTGCCTGAATTAGTACACATCATTGATATTATGAATGCATAGTGTTGTATCCCTCTTGGTGTTCAAAATATTCATGATAATATCATTTTTATTCTCCATAGAACATTGGGATTCATAGGTTTGAATCACCATCAGTCTATCATGTTCAAATATATTCCATTTCAATGATGTCACAATAATATAAAATCCGACCTCTCATTTAAGAAACATATATTAGTGGATTATTCATTGAATTTCTCGACAGAACAATTGTTTCTAAAGTAGTAATAAATCATCCACATCTTATTTATCCTTTTTCAAAGTACTATTTTTCTGTTTAATAAGTCTCAAATGCATGTTTCGTATTCGTCCTTATCCTATCTGCATCTCTCTCAATGGTTCAAACCATGGAGGTCACAATTTACTATGTTTCTAGCTTTTTAATTCATACATAATTTTACCACCAATGGTTTTACACTATCATTTATCCTTTCATATTTTCAATGTTGTTCCCTCTCATGGTTTCACACCCAACAATTTTTTCCATCATTGGGGGTTTCTATGATGTCCAATAGGGTATTCCATCCGTGAATCATTTTCTCCTATTGTGTACCCTATTGTGACATAGTTGATCTTATATCACTATTCTTTTACAACACTTGGAATTATTCAAAAGGGATTTAGATTTTCCATAATCCCAAAACATTTCATTAATATTATAGTAATGAAATTATCCATTCATCCTATAACTTGAAAGTTAAATCAAAACACCACATAAATATCGAAAATATAAATCTAAATAAAATAGTGCAAGAAGATGTGGTTCCATGATCTTAAAATTCATTCTACTTGGTTCGAGTTATAAGACTTTAATCTAGGAATAATATTTTGGTCAAATTTATATAACCATAAACCACAACACCTCAATAGACCAATCTATTCAACCATAAACCATTATTACATACCCACTGAAATTTATGACTCATTAAACAATGTTTCTGCATAGATAAAATCAGTCACTACTCATGTAGATGATTGAATACCATTATCATATCTTACATTCCATATGCAGTTTCACCAATCCCATTGGATCACTTGAATCCCATATCATTGTGATTACTATTTTATGTCATTGATATATGATGGTGTTTCTTATAGAGTTATCCTAATATTATTGAGTATCCCACTCTTTCACAAGTACAAATTTTCTATAATTTGGATTTGAATTCATTTCATTTTTAATAAATTCATCTAAAGTGATGGAAAAATGATCCAAATACCCAACCACCTTCCATAAAACATATAATAGGTGAAATCACGTCATCATTTCTGAATGGAATCTCATAGTGATGAAAAAAAATTCCATGACCCACTCTCATATTGGGAATATAAATGAAATGAATCATATTTAGTAGTATGGTAGGTGAACTAATGTTTCAGATGTGTTTAATGTTCTTTCTCAACTTATATGCCTCATTTTTCCATTGATCTAAAATATTTGTGTCATAATATACCTTTCCCCACTTCCACATTACACAATTGGAATTCAAACACCCATATTATTTTTCCTTTATCATCTAACATGTTGATCATGATAATCATGAATATGGATTTTCTGAAACATGACTCATTTGGCCTCATTGTTTTATCTCAAGAATTATTTTAAAATTTTACACATGGATTATATTACAATATTATGTGTTCTTCTCTAATTTGAATGAAATATCATTTACCCCATGTTTGTCACACTAGGAATGACTCAAATTTTAATAGAGGCTTTAGGTTATAATTTCCAAAGAACAATCATGATTTCGTAAAAATCATGATTAGGGTTTTTTTAGTTCATGGATTATAATTTGATCATCATCAACCTCATCGTCTAAGTCGAGCCCAATAATGAGGGGGGATAAATTATTATGTGGTGAAATTCATTAAAAATTATCAACAAGAAAATGTTCCCAATGAATAAAAAATGGGATATACATGTGCCCATGAATACTCGCACATTGAGGGTATGATCCCCATTAAAACATTTTCCAGATATAAAAACAATATGTTGATAATCTTTCTCTAGGCTTATACTAAGAAATTCGTATTTTCCTAATTAAAAAATTTAATGTCTAAAATTTTTTTTTTAAGGAATTCATTGAACTTTTGTCCACATAAAAGACCTTATATGGGTAAAACTATTTTCTAAGGGAATAAATCATTTTTTACTCATTAATATGTCTATTAATAGATTTAAATAAATTAACAAACTAACATTGTGTTTTTTTAATGTTGGACTCGTATAAACAAGCTAAACTACATTTAAAAAAATACCTATTCTATGATTATTTAGCATGATACACACAATATGGTTTAATTTTCACATGAATGCATGATTTTGGTAAAGTTGGATGATATAAATAATTTTGGAATAAATCAAAAAGTTAAAAACACAATGGTGTTTTAGTCCATAACCTGAGAAACTAATTAATTCCACACATCCAAGTAAATTTATGTTTTTTTAAAATGTGCCTCATTATTTGTGAAAAAACCACATTTTGGGTGAAATTGACCTTTAAATACCCCTCAAATATTATTTTTAATGATCAAAATTGGGATTTTAACAATGAAGCACATGTCACCTAAAACTCATAATTATACACACTGAAGTATATTAGAACCACCATGGATAAAATTAGGTTAAAATATTATGTGAAATACCTTGCATTTTCTGCAAAAATTATAATTTATACTTTATATTATCTCATAAAAATTACTTCCATAAATAGATGATGTGAAATTACCTATTTCTGTAACTATAAATATTTTAACCCGTACCATAGTGACCCACTTGATTTATTATTAATTTTTAACATTAATTCATGAAGGATGAGGCAATGTGGGTCTTACACCTATCCGATCCAAGTTTCTTTTTTTTCAAATACCATTCAAATGACAATTTTCATTAACATTCGTTATAAGAACACTACATGAATGGGATGTGAAGCATCTATGTTAGTTTCTCCTCAACCCTAGAAGGGTAGAAAATTAATCTGTGTATGTCCCATCATATATCCCACATACTAAAATGTTTTTAAAGGTTTATGGTCAAACCCCCTTCATTAAATATTAAATATTAAACAAATTTTGAAAAATGGGTGAAGATGGAACACATAACTAGATAGATGTATGATTATATTTAAGTAAAATTAAATATAGGTCCTCATATAGTCTCAGTTGTCGGAAGAGAATCAATAGTAACTGAAATCATCAATAAGGTTTTGGTCACTGCACCCCCACTAGATAATGAAATTGGTAAATCTTTCAAAGAATATGCATTGTACCCCATCGCCACGATGTTTCATCCTAGTAGAACAAAAAATGGAAGACCACCCTCTCCATCCCCACAAAAAATCCAAGGGAGGACTGAAGGATAGTTATCAACACACCTATCTTTCTTTAATCCCTCCCTCATGAAAATGCAGTAATTAAATCATACTAAAAAACTATATTGAACACAAAATAGTAATAAAAAACAAATGTAATAACATGATTTTAGGGTTCCCATCCATTTAAAAAAATGAGAACCGATATATTATTTATCAGTGTCAACACACCAATCCATCTTTGGAGGTCTCCCACCCAACAACATCTTCATAGAGAAGCACTACTAACATAATGTAATAATAAAAAAACTATAGTTTTCGGAGAAGACTGCAACTGAATGAATAGAAAGTACCAAAAATGGGTCCAATCCCTACTAAAATATTCCTAATAAAACCAAAAAACCCTAAGTGAATTTCTGATAAAACTATTCATCATTACCACATACACAGGTTTATCCGTTTCATGTCAAACACATCATTATAGACAATATTCCATGAACCAGTGAAATGCAAACTCTCAACGTTTCCACTGTATAGGAATTCCTATTAATGGATCAAATCATATACAAGGAATATCACATCCAATCTTGGGTTATATCCCATTGGTTTCATACACATTGGTCACCCAACTATTGGATAAGAAACATGAGAGAGGCTAGATCTAAAGATATCTAGGCCTATTGTCCTTCATCCTTCACCGCTAACACCTCCCACCGAAATCAACAACTTGATATCTCAATAATGTGATGCCCTCACATATGTGAAATGTTTATATTAATTCCAATCTGATCAAATAATCACATATCGTCCTCAATGTGGATAGCACTACAATAGATAAGCTGGTGATGCCAATGTCAATAGCAAACCACAGGGTCCTGAACCAGATCAGCATGATGTGGAGAAACATGAAATATAAAAATAAAGAAGACCAATCAAAAGAGATTGAAAATAAAATGGTGGTTCGACACCAAAAGAGGATTCACTAAGGTGAGACTAGGTAGGAACCCCTAGTTTAGAGTCATATCAAGATCACCATCCAGAGCGGGAGCACTATGTGATTGTGGAGCCATATTCCACATGGGCTGATAAAATTCATTCCTATTCACAAGTAGTTAATTGGTATTTATTTATATATAGTCCCCATTCATGTGCTCATTGATGATATTACCCTTTTCTACTCAATGTTCAATACCTCAATTTGGTAACACATCATTTACCACCCACTCTATCCATTTATGACACATGTCAGGAGTTATAATAATCCATACATCATGATGGTAAACCACATGGATCAGTATTTTAAATCAACATAAACCCCCTATATTTTAAGAACCATTTTTTTAGAATAAAATAAATTTTTTCAGTTGCTTGTGTTACATGCAGTACCGAGTTTACGTGAACAAGGATATACAATTAAAATATTAATATTTTGATTATAACATATAACCAAGAAAATGTATTGGGGTATTAATAGAAATTACTATATTATAAAAAATATGGATTATATAAGACTAAAATGTATTATTATTTATCTATTCATTTTAAATGAAAATAAAAATCATTTTAAAGTAAAAGAGATATTTGCAGAAAAACATCATTTATGTTCATAATGTAATTTTATATTAATAAATATTATTATTAAAATTAGTGGATGATTTTATTTCAATATATATGTATATTATTGTAAAAAATATTTTTTTACATTCATTTAGTATTTTTATAGCCATGTGATACGAATAAAACGATATATTTTACTAAAAATGTATTTTCTAAGAAAATATTTTCATCACGTGTTGAATGATTATTTTAAAAATATTTTCTAACACATATAGAAATTAAATTTGAAAAAATGGATTCCATGTTTTTTCATTGGGAGTTTTTAATTTGGTAGATATGTCCTTTTGTTTTTCTTCATTTTAAATAGTAATCAAGGTAATACTTTTGACCTCATTAATTGGTAAATTAAGTTAATCTAGGTTAGGAATAATACATTAAGCCATAACATGTCATCCTCATTATTATTGGGTGAATTTAATTCTACCCTAATGACCTTAGGAATTAAATTAAATTTATTAGTTTGTACATGTCCAAACAAATGACCAATATTATTTTAAAATCAAAAAATGTTACAAAATACAATTCTCTATGTTTTAAATATCTATTATGTGTCCATAGAGGGATGACAAAATGATATAAATGAATATAAGTTTCTATATTTTTCTTAATTATATTATCAACATGATATAAACTTATTTCATACTTTTTTGTAATTTTATAATGATATTAAATTCTTATGAAACACCAGTGTAGTATTTCTCCAATTAAAATAATAATAAATTAATTTATGAAAATAAAAGAAATAAAATTTAATTTATTATAGGTGTAACATGAATTTTTAATATTATTATGACTTATAATTATTATGTTAAATAATTATATTCAAATTTAATTTTTTTTATTTTAAGTCAAATTAAATTAATAATGTCTAAATTTTCATTAATGATATTTTATGAAAATGATATTAAATTAAATTAAAATAAAAGTCATTATTAACAGAGGGGAAGGGGATAATATATGCTTATAAATATCATAAATTTCCAATTTATAATCCACTTGTAATCACTTCTCTTGAGAATTAATTTAATGTATTTTAATATTTTATAAAATTAAAATGGTGACACCCAATGTATCTATTATAAAATAACACCTATCGTTTCTCTTCATCATAACACATTGAGCCTTTTAGATTGACAAAATTATAAAAATTTATGTTATCTACTCTAATTTAAACATTATATTGGTTTTTGTATTTATAAAATGACAAACCATGGTTCCATTAAGGGGATATCTAAAGGAGTTATTTCAATGAAGAGGAAATAACCTTAATCAATCATTTTAGTTTTAATTATAATTTTACCAACGAAAAATCTAATATACTCTTCTTAATATAATAACTTTTTTTATGAAACATAAAAAAATTTATTATTATTGTGAAACAACATTTATTGATATCTTTATCTAATATGGGATGTGAAAATAACACTTGTGATTACGTTTGACTTACCATCTTCAAATTGGCATACAATTAATTTCTCAGGAATATTTTATAAGGACAGGTACAATAAATGTTTAAAGACTATATATGATACATATTACATAACTATACTTCTATGATGAAAATATTATATCTTTCTTCTAACCATCCAAACCATTTGATGATCATAAATTGGATCATGAATATGTGGGGAAAACATCCTCCACAAAGTGATGTGATTCGATATTCATTTCTTTTTTATTTTGATGGTATCTGGGGTAGGTTTAATGAATATCTGTGATATATATGATATAATATTAATTCTAGAAAGGGGTAAAATAATTTACCTCTATTTCGTTCCATATTTTAGTTATTGGAAACACTATTCATGCATACATATGGCCTACAGAAAGAAATGGGCCTCGCTCATAGTACATACACCTCACTATAGCATGTCCACCAGGTCGTGTCTCACCATCGACCACCAAATGCCCCACATATGCATGGTCCCCTCCCTAGGGCCACCAATGATCTCAAATGGGTCATCAGACAAATGAATATCCCAACAGGCCAACACATGATATTTTTACTGTCCTTAATCCTCAGTCGCACACACATTAGGAAACATCCCTTATGGTCTCCCATCTTGATCACTACTCCAACACATGAACGCGTAACAATGGAGTTCAAATCAGGTTGTATCTTAAAACTAAAGGCGGACATTGTTGACATGATACATAAAATTTAGTAATTTAATCCTTTATCATTCAGTGGTGTTATATTCACCCCCACCTTTAGTTCATAATAACCTTGTGGAGGACCCTAAATCTAAACTTAGGAACTACTAGCACACTTAAAGATGGAAACTCCCCTCAGATACTAATATTAAAACTGGGCCTTACTGATAGCACAGGCTCCATAATCTCACATGGAAATCGAGTCCTAGACCACCATGTGCCACTAGATTCCCAATAAACACATGTTCCCCTCCCTAGGGCCGACCCATTTTCCTAAATGGGTAATCTGACTAATGATTTTTCCCATAGGACAATACATGTTCTTTCTAGTATGATTTTTCCTCACTCGCACACACCCTAGTAAACATTCCATAAGGTCAACAATCTAGATCACTACTCCTGTATAAGCATGTTCAATTTTTTATTTCTAATCAGATGGGCTCCAGAATTTAAAGTAGTGCCTTATTGACATTTGTCATAACATTTTTTCATTTGACCCTTTATCATTCTAGGGTGTTAATCAAATTGCCTCTATAAAATTTTCATTTTATTTTTCTATAACTATATTTAATGAATAAATACATACATTAATATAATTAATATATATGATAATTATAACATAATAAACATATATATAGAATTTAATCATTATAAAAATAAAAATACCAAAACAAATGAACCAAAACAAACATGAAAAATGAATAAAATATCACCCAAAACTGTAATTTTAATAAATATGTTTTAACAAAATAGTGATAAAAGGTTTTAAGTAAAAAATATATAGAATAATATATATTATCATGGTTCTATAATATATTTGTAATAAATATAAATTTATTATATTGGAGTCTGCAACACATGTGAATGATATCAGACATAAGGTATTGGATTTTTATCTCATAATTATTTACGTGAGACACATACCATATTCATCACTTATTTCATTTATTTTTTTAATATACTTCCCATGAATGTATATTCTGATTCAATTTATGGATTTTATGAGGATATAAATTTCCATATAATGTTTATTATTCTACAGGTAATGTAAATAAATAGATACCACAGTTGTAAGGGTTCTATTTCCAATATCATTTTTTTATAAGTATTGTTTATGATTATGTCTCCAGTTATGAAATCCTATGACATATATATCTCAAGATAGTCATGAATTTTTATGTACTATAGTTAATTCATATGAATACATTTTTAATTTCATCTTCTTCAACTTTTGAATTCAAAATACTTGAAATAATGTTTTATATGAAATAAACATATTTTTTATCTTTATTGTAAAGGATTTTTCATCTATATACATGATTTGTAAAATTCTTATAAATAATTTTTTACACGTCTATTATTATTTTTTAAAGTCATTTTTCCCATGTTTTACATTTTTATCATTTTATTTTCATTTTATAATTGTTTTATCTTTTAACATATAACAAAAGTATGGAAGAAAGTTTTTTTAACTTTCATTTAATTAATGAAATTTCCCACCACAATGATTACTCAAAAGGTTAAAAAATTAATTTAAAAATTCAAATGGATATTTTAATGAAATATTATAGTATAATATTTTGAAAAAATAGTTTAAATTGGTTATTTAAAAAAGGAATGGTTTTTTTCTGCTAGAATGTTTTAATGATATTTTAATGGTATTTTTTCATGAAATTAAATAACCCTATATTTCACTTATGACATAGATGTGATATGATCTAAGGATAAAATAAAAATTATTTATCTAGATTGTTTATATTTAATATGAAATTATTTTTATGAAACCTATTAATTTTCCACATGCTAATCTAAGATTAAATGATGAAATAGTTTTGCAACAAATTCCTTCTCCATTGGTTATACTATGATAAAATGTATATTAATCACATTTAACTTCATGGGTTCTGATATGATCAATGTTTTATGATCATGAATCATAGACATATTTTTTATTTTCATTATGTGATGGGTGGGTCTTATATTTACCTCCAATACATCGGGTAGTGATTGATATCTCAAGAGATAAACCATACTTTAATGGGATCTAAACCCATTTCAGTATGATACTTTGTCTACAATTATTATATTGGAAGTGATCCTTGACTACTATTATAGTTTTTGGGGTGAAGCCAGTATACTATTACAGTCTTGGAAATGACCTTTTAGTATCATGTAAATGATATTCTATGCCTATGGTTCTGACACAATTACATGTCTTATGCCAGTATTATGCTTCCATGCATTATGTTCATTGATACCTTTCTAATTAAAGTCTTATTAATAACCAAGAGGTATGCCATGGATCAAGATAATTTTTTATAATATGTAGGGTATAATTTAAAAAAATTATTCTCATGTTCCTATATTGTCATGTTTATATTATGCATGCATTATGAATGATATCTCCCTTGTTTAACATTACAAATAATCCAATATCCCCATTTATTATGTTTCTTTTCCCTGGGTTATGAGTAATTATATGTTAATGATGGTAACTATAAATGGTAAACATAGTGGGTGATAATATAGATCTTTCATGAACTAGTTTTTTATGTCTATGTTTCCAAAAGAACTAGACCTATATGATTCTAAAAGGGATTATTATATTATGTAATGAATATCAATCTACTAAAATGTTATAAACATGTTAGAAAATTATGGGTCTCTATAGTTGGTATCAGAGTAAGGATTAGTCAAACATTGGAAACATTGTGAGATTAATTTTTTGAGAACCTGGGGTTATGTCTATGTATAAGATAACATCTTAATATTTTGATAATGATAATCAATAACCTATATTAAACCTAAGGATTCATAGAATAATTTGTCGTTTTTTATAAATAATATAAATATTTTCTCAGGATTATGTGGTCATCAACTATGATCGGTGTTGCTCAGATGAGGATTTTTTATTTTAGATGATGGTAAGAACTATAATGAATAATGGTAATGACAAATCTGATGGAAAATAAAATTATTTTACACTTGGGAAACCAAATTTTATGGGACATGAAATATAAAAAATTATTTCTCTCACAAAATTCTCAATCTATGAATTGCATTGAGTATCTAAATGGGAAAGGGGGGAAAGAGTTCAGATTATTTCTTCATTTATAATCTCGAACATTATTTTAGTTAATATTACGGTGAACAATATATTGTGAAATGGAGTAGTTCGATTGAAAAGTTATTTTTCAGTCTCCAGTTTTCAAAACAAGATGGATTCATTCGAGGTGACTATATTTTATATGGTGAAGTAGATCAATGGTTTACCCCTATCATAAATGATGCGTAAGAGGATGAAAGTGACTCCAAGACTTGGGAAGGGTATAAGATCTTATTCATAAATAAGTATATCCCTCATATGATTCACTCGAAAATGGGAAATGATTTCCTTGAGCTTAAAGAGAAGGATGATTAATCTATCGGTACCTATGATCAAAATTTTTCATGTCTTGCATTTTATATCAATAGAATTATCATCCAACCTCAAAGGAATGGTTCAAAAGTTATTTGGTGGCTTAAAACCATATCATTTAAGGGAATTATCCATAATAGAAATTAGTAGATATGAGGAAATTGATCAATGTTCCATCAAGTTGGAGATGGATTTTGGAGTTTCCCATCAATATCATGGATTGGATATGAATGGAATGATACACATCAAAGGAGATTCTAAAAACCATAAAGAAAACAAGATGATATTTCCTTCATTCATAAGGTGTGGAAGGAACTATTGAATAAATTTCCTTAAGGTGGTTGGTAAATTTTTTAATTTTGAATAGTATAGGGATCGGGCCACCAAATGATGGTGTAATGAAAATAAGTTAGCAAATGATACGAATAAAGGTAAATCATGGAATAATGAACCTCACATAACCGGATGTTTTATATTCATGTTGAATGGAAATTATGAAATTTAGTTCCTAAATCTGATAGAAAATTATGATGATCAATAACAACACACTATTAAGAGATTATATATATATATATATCTGTGTGTCTGTGTAAGACTCATTTGATCACTATTTATGATCAGGGTTATGATAAAAACATGGTGGAAGATTCACTTACCATCGACTCTATAATTTATAATGTATTATTTGGTTTTGAATCTACCCACTCTTTTATATAAAAATAATTTTCTACGGATATCACTATATCACCTCATAAATTAGATGTTTCATTACTAATATAAAACCACAATTAAATGATTATAACATATCATGTCTATGATTCTTATTTGGTTGATGTTTTTGGGAATCTTCATCCTATATATGATATGTTTCTACATTTTGTGAGATTTATGAAATCCTAGGCTTAGATTTGGTTTCTTATCAAAAATCCCACATCAATATTAAAAGAAGGTATGTCACATTTT
The DNA here is from genome assembly GCA_963277665.1 of Viscum album. NCBI lineage: Eukaryota > Viridiplantae > Streptophyta > Magnoliopsida > Santalales > Viscaceae > Viscum > Viscum album. The sequence continues at coordinate 160,685,463 of OY728138.1, forward strand.
TTTCAAAGCGAACCTATTCTGTCATATCAATGTTATGATAAATATTTAATTTTGATTGAAATAAAGTCCATTTTATGGGTCCTCAATCATATTTAAATTGATTGTTTATCTCAAATGGTTAGGGATAAAATCCACAAGAGAAATATTCCCACGATGTGGGATTACTTTTATTATATATTTAACTCATACCTATTTCAATACTTATTTCAAATACTTCAAATATAGTGGCCCTAATTGATTTCTAGGCACTAAATTAGTAATTTAATGATAATATTGAAAAGGGATTCATTCATCCATGTTAATCAAAATGGGTCACACTAATTTGATTTGTTAAGAAAAATATGGATCAATATAAATTTTCAATAAATATCACGATCATTTCAAGATAACTATCCTGAAAAAGTATCATCTTCCCTATATTGATGACATGTTTGATCAACTATGTTGAGATCAATACATTTCTATGATTGAAAGAATTTATAAATATCATAAATTGATAGAAAATAAGAAGTATATTCCCAATGTATCATTATGTACATGATATGGACTATGAGTTTATAGTGACATCATTTGGTCTCACTAATGCACTGTTATCTTGATGGATTTAGTGAGAAGAGATTTTAGAGATTAAATTTATTAGTTTGTGGATGTATTAATAAATGATATTATCATATATTAAAATACAATGTACGAGATTGAATATCACATTATTATTATCTAATGACCCCGAGGATGGATATGTTTTAAGTAAAATTTTCCCAATGTGACTTCCGGCTTCATAAAGTTTCATTCTTGGGTCATATAATCTTCTGTGATGGTAATGGGTTCTTAAAAGTGAAAGGTTATTTAATTTTTTTCCAAATCCAACAACTATGACTTAGATCTATTTCATTCATGTTTTTGATGGATTTTTTCGGTGATTTTTAGATAATTTAACATGACTATATAATACAATCCAAAATTTTACTCAAGGGGAGTTATGTTTCTCAATTTATATTATTGTCAGTAAAATTTCAATGAACTGAAGTGAAAGTTAATCAAAAAACCTATGATTACATTTCCATATAGTTTTGAATTATTTTTAATCTATAGTGATTCAATAAATAAATGATTATGATGTGTTATTGTGTAGAATTATATGGTTATCACTGATGCATCATGCTAATTAATAGTCATGAGAAAAATTACCCGAATCATTCTTTTGAATCTGCGGTTATGAGTTTTTCATTAAATATATGGAGGCATTATAATTATCTAGAAAGGTGTAATATATAAAATAATCATATATTTATAAAGTGTATTTTAACATATAAAGTGTTGAATATAATTTCATGAGATGAGGTTTGTAGTTGATCAAATATTATGATTTTCAATACATTACCATTCTGGGAAAGTGATTATGTGACATATTTTATGAGGTGAAAGGTTCATGAACCCTTATCTTGGTTGAGGATCACAAAATAAAAAATATTTTCTTATATGATATATCTTGATATTTTTATGGAAGGGTAAAAATATTTTCTTTCTCATCTGATTGTTCAAATATCTATGAAAGTGAAGATTAAAGTGCCTTAGATGGGAGATATGGAACTAAAAAAGAAGATAAAAAAATGTTCCTAAAATTAATATTAATTGAAATTGGATGATATGTTTTATAAAATTATTATTTTTCATTTTATAACATATATGAAGATGGATCTTTTAGATTAAACTCATTGTTCACCACTCTCTACTGATCCTAAAAGACCATAGAAGTAATGATATCTGAAATAGTTGTTTCCATGGAACATCATGATGTTTTATATCATTGAGCATGTATCTTGGTTCTCAGTATGACATCATTCTACGAATGAGAAAAAAATTATAAGGGGATGCTAAAACCATTAGAAATACCTGAACAGTGATGGGAAAAAATCATCATGGAAATTGTACTTAGATTCAATAAAAAATAAAATTGGTGCAATATTATACGGTCTATACTCAATCACATTGTAATGATAGAACACATAATTTTTAGTGGATAAGAGTAATGTTCGGATCACCTTGTATGAATTATTTTTATTGATGATGTAATGTCGCATGGAGTACCACATTCTATTATATCTAACTGGGATATGTTGTTTACATTGATGTTATATAAATACATCACTAGATCTAGATATATTTTTTACCTTTAGGGTGTAATATCATACTTCAAAATAATTTCTTTTTGAGAGAATAACTCAAACCCTATTTTATATGATGATATCTTGTTTTATCAATATAAATGGTACTTGGGATCAACACATTCCTCTATTTGTGTATTCGTATAATAATTTCTTTCAATTGATCAATCATATGTCCCTATATAAAGAACTCTTTCAAAATAAGAGCATAAATACAATATAATGAGATGAAATTAGATAAATAAAACTAATTAGTCCTATGAAAACTGAAGAAATGGAAAATAAATTTATATCCATTCATCATTACATAATGACATATCAGAGTCGATAGAAAATTTATACTAAAAATCATCGGTGAGACTTAGAATTTGATGTTTGTGATAATGATTTTATAAGAATTTATCCATGGAATAAGGTTATGAATCTCAAAAATAAAGGGATGATAATAACATGGTATATCAACCTTTTTTAGATTCAAGATCGAGTAGGGATAGTTCCTTTTCTTTTGGAACTTCCACCAAAACCATCATAAGATCGTAATGTGTTCCATGTTTCTATAATTTCAAATTATAAACCTAATCCACCATATGTACTAATTTTAGAAGTCTCACTACTTAAACATAATCTATATTGAGGGGGAGAAATAGTAAAAATCATGTGTAGTAGAGATAAATTACTGCGGAATTGGACAACCCACCAGAAACAATTTCTCAAGAGAGATCACATATTTAATGAAGCTACATAGGAACCCATGTATGTAATGAAAAAATGATATCTAAAATTTGTTTCTTGATAATTGTGAAAAATTTTGTAGGTAAAATTAATTTATGGTGGTATAATGTAACACCCTGATATTTTATGATTTATTTATCATATAAATTTAATTTTGTTTATTACCATGCATTTCAAGAAACACCAAGTCTAAATAAACCAAAAATATAATATTAAAATATTATTATTTGAAGTGATAGTTATCACATTACCATTATATTTAATGGAATCAATAGGAATATCTAAATTATGAAAAAATATGGTTTACATTTAAAAAAATAAATCATTATTTCTTGATAAATAAGAAATAAAAAAAGAACCATTTGAAAGAAAAAGAAATATCTTATGAAAACAATTTATATGTTCATAATGCAATTTTATCGTAAAATTGTAAATAATTCACTATTTTTGAATTATTTTAATGAAAATAATATATGTTATATTTTAAAAAAGGTTTGAAAATTCATTTTATATTTTTATATGCATGGGATAAGAATTTACCTCTGTTTATTCGTTAAAATGTATTTCTCTAAAAAGAGGGTTGTTTCACATCTTGTGCACATATTTTAAAACTAATTTGGGAAAGTTATAGAAATTAAATTTGAGAAAATGGATGTCATATTTTGAATCAATTACTTTAAATTTTTAAAATTTTTCTATTTTATTTTTTTCTATATGAATAGTAATTGTGGTAAACATTATCACTCTAGAAAAGGGTAACTCGCGGTAATCTAGGATAAAAATAATTCATAAGGCCAAAATATTTTATCCTAATTTATATTGGACGATATTAATTCGACCTTTATCACCGTAGATAGAAAATTGAAAAGTTTAATGGACACATGTCGATGAAAATAACCAATATAATATTTAAAACAATGAACATTATAAAATTTTACACACTTTGTTATAAAATTATCTTCTATGTCCACATGGGGACAAAATCTAGTTATGAAAGAATATACGTGTTTATTTTTATCATGATTAATTTATATTCCAGTTATAATTTTATTTATAATTTTTAACAATTATATAATGACACTAAACACTACTTAAACAAGTACTAAGTAATACCAAAATTTATAATAAATATAATAAATGATTTCAAAAAATATGATAATTAATCTAATTATAGTGAGATAAGGTGTACCATGAATTTATTTAGATTATTATAAAATATAAGTGTTAAGTTAAATAAATATATTGGAATTCAAAAAAATTATATATATATATATATATTAAAATTAAATAAATACTGTCTAAAATTTCTATAATGATATTTTATAACTATCTTAAAATTTTAAATTACATCGAAATAAAAAAGATGGAAAATATGATATTATAGGGTCAAAAGATTCACCTCTTTCACATTTTTATTCCATTTTGGATTCATTTGGCATCAAAATTACTTTAATGTATTTTCACATTTTAAGAAATTCCAAGTGTACCTCACCCCCAAATTATAAAATAGCACCCCCTCTATCTTATTTTTCATGCTACACTGAATCATTTAGATCAAAAACCCCAAAAAATATTTATTCTCTACTCCCAAAGTCACATTATATATTTTCTAGTCTTCCTAAAAGACATACCCTATATCCCTTCAGAGGAGATCTAAGAGAGTTATTTCAAAGAAGATGTAACTACCATAATTAGTAACTTTTATTTTAATTATTATTTTTTCACATATAAATTATTTATAAATGATATAAAATAATAAATTAATAATATAAAAAATAAAGAAATGTAATTATGATTTTTAAAACAACTTTATTCACTCTTATTTCATTAAAATGGAAGGGAAAATATCACTTTTATGTACGTATGACTTATCATCTAAATTTAGATTTAGAATTTATTTATAATAACCTTAATATGTTGATATATATTATCATCGGAATTGTATTTATATATTATACTAATGAAATAATTATAAAAATGTAATCATAGTATCATATCTACCTTCTTACCTTCTAAACTATTGGAAAACGACAACATCGATCGTGTGTTCTTGTAATCTACGACATTCATATAGTGATGTGACACGTGTTTCATTTATATATAATATGGATGGAAATAATAATATATTATTTTTTAAATATTATTTCATATTTATTAATCTTTTGTTCCATCCTTCAAAAAACTGAATCAATATTCATGTGTATGTTTTACCTACCATCTCCCTGAACAATATAATTCTTTTTTCAATAAAAATATTTTAAAAGTAAATAAAAACATGTAGATAATTAATATGTATGAAATTTCATAATTTGACCATTTTATATATGATTTATCCATGAAAAAAATACAAGCACCAATACTACAGAACTGAAACAAACATGAAAAAAGTAACAAATATCACCTAGAAGAATAATTTTTATAAAATCATTTTATAACAAAATATGACAAATTTTATAAATAAATAATATATAGTTCGATATATATGATTATTTATCATTAATATATTTATATGAAATTGGTATTTATTATAATGTAGGTTCCAATATGAAAGAAGAAAGTTAGACATAAGATAAGGGATTTTCATCTCACTATAATTTTTGTGAGAAAGATGCCACATTAAACACATGTTTACCTTATATGGTGTATATAATTCCCATAAATGAATTATGTGAATAATATTATTAAGTTTAGGGTGATTAAAATATCTATATGAGGATGTTTCTTTCATTAAGATTATGATTAAAATGCTTCCAAAGTTGTAAGTGTTTTTTTGAACAATCTCATTATTTATAGAGATTGTTTGTTATTGCATGTATGATGATGAAATAATATGATATATTTAAAAATAAACTAATAAAATTTAATTTAATATTTTAATTTTATCACAATAATTTTTTCCTCTAATTTCACTATCCATATGACTCAAAAAGATGAAAACATTTTTTTTATGTTAAAACAATTTTATTTCTCCCAGCAGTCTAAATGGGATTTTCCATAATATCCATGTTTTATAAAAAACTTTAAATAAATTTTTTTAATAATCTAATATGTTTTTATAGTAATTTTTACCGATTTTTTATTTTTTTCCATTTTTTATTAAATTTAATATTATTATTATGTTCTGAATGAATTACATTATGACTTTTAAAAATAAATGAAATGAAGGTTTTTTAAATTAAATGGAAAGAATATAAATTCCCCTAGTCATGAATTCCCAGTAAATTGAAATATAATTATCATGTTTTCATGGATATTTTGGAGAAATGGTTTCCGTAGTATTTTCAAAATATTTTCATTTTAAAAGAGTGATTTGGAAATGGAATGGTTATTTTTCAAAATAATGTTTTAAATATGTTTTAATGGTATTTAAATTCCTCAATTTCAACATATTTTTATTTCACATATCCTTTAATAGTGATATTATCCAAGGATAACATCATGATTATTTCTCAGGACGATTTGTTTTTATGATGAAATGAATCATATGAAATACACTACCATTCCCTGAGTTATTCTACGATGAAATAATGAAATGTTAATGGAACCATTTTATTGTTCATGGGTTATGATATGATGAAATTTTTATGAATCATATTTCTTTTCTAGAGTTATAATAGGATAAAGGTTTTATGGTATTGTGGAACACATGTGTATGATTTTAATTATGTGTTGTGTGACACCATTATCCAACTCAAATTCATTGGGTAATCATTAATATCTCTTGAGATTAAGAGGACTAGAATGAGGAGTGAAGCAAATTTGAATAACGTATTTTGAACATTATGATAGTCTAGGGAGTGAAACATGAATACTACGATGGTTTGGGTCGTGAACCAAATCCATTATGATAATATTTGAAATGAACTTTCACTACTAAGGAAATGATTTTTCATGCATATGTGTATGAAACAATTAAATGTATTATTCAAATATTTTCCTTTTATTGATTATAGTCTTTGATTTCTTTATGACACAAGTTTTATAAACTACAATATATTATTACATGAGTAAATATTATTATGTATGATATGTATGGTACAATTTAAAAATGTTATGTTAATTTTATCAAACTATTATGTTTATATTATACTAAACTTTTCACTGATATATCTATTGTATCCCCTTACTGAGTATCTAATCACACCCATTATTGTATTTCCTTTACTTTGCATATAATATATGATATATCTAAGAATGGTTCTAGTTACAATGATATTAGTGGTAGATTATGAAGATATTTTAGAAACTAGTTGTTTATGTCTCCATGTTTTCACATACAATAGAATTGCACAATTATTGCATGTATAATTAGGTTATTTAAAGGATGTTCCTCCCCTAAGATGTGATATATATGTATGAAATTTATGGGTCACTATAAATAACCATTATCAATGAACCTTTAACAACAAGGGTATTAAATTATTGTTTTTAGGAAGATATGCACAATGCCTCCTTAAGATTCAATCCTGAAACACAGTAAACCATGTCCTCACATCTTTATTTTTATGTAAAACAAAAAACATACATTTATATAAACTAAAAAACCTTATAGAGTGTCCCTATATGAGTCTTAACCTAGTTATTTTATTAAATTAAATGAGTATGTTGATTGGTACTAACTATACATTTATCGTTATCTTACCATATATTAGGAGTATAAGTGGATTCATACCAATTGTATATTAACATGTTTCTTCCCTTACATGAAGATCGTAAGTGGATCTATCCCCACTGGATGTTAAAACATTCTTTCTCTTATCTAATAGGCATAAATTTATTTTTCTATACTAGATGTCAACCCATACCTATCATTATGGGATGAATATTAGTGGATTCATCCCCTCTATCTATTATCCTTTTGGGGCCTTACATGATGAGAATATGTTGATTCGTCCCTACTTGATTCTATAATATTTCTATTAGTATAGGATGATTTTTGGGAAAAAATTAATTTAAGTGGTGATTATAATATTCCCTATGTTATGAGTATATGATGTACCAACACCCTAGATTCATTATAAACCCTTCCTTCCCCATGTGACCAATATGAGTATCATATGGGGATCATCATAGAGAGACCTTAGGTGATGTGACTAGGATTCCTTTTATTTTGAGATGAAGATGTTATATTTTTTGAGCATAAGAATCCCATTTGTTGAGAATGATATCCCTCCCCCTGTCAAATTGGTATAGATCATAATATTTTTCTCATACATATCTAATGATCTTTGGATTCTGTGGTGATGATCCTAAGATACTGTATGTGATGAGAAAAATATTACTAGTGTGATGAGAAGTAGATGCCTCATGTGATGGGAATAACATTCATCATGTGATGTGAACTAGACACCTTGACTAAAGATACTAAGATTCCTCACATCCCAAGGAAGATAAAATATAATCCCAAGACTCCAAATAATTATTGACTAACTCATTCTCACCAATAGAACGTTTTCACAATACTAATGCAGTCAATAATGTAATTAATTGATAACCATGTCAAGATAGCATTAGTAAAATGATACATGATAATGCTATAAATTTATGAGGGAAAATAATACATGAAAATGAAATATATAAATGTATATTTAAAAATCCCATATTACCATTCTAATTAGGGAGATGAAATCATTATCCTTGTGGTGACAAGATTCCTACAATTTGAAATCAGAAATTTGGAACCCCAATCGTGAAAAAACAAGGTGTTACCGATTGCGAGAGGCCCCATAAAAAAATGTTAGAATGAAAATTATCTAATTTTTTTTAACTTATTTATTCAATACTAAATTTGCAAATCTAGTTTTGTAACAGCATTATAAATCATATAAAAGTATATGAATATCATGTGAATCATGCATTCATAATAAGATTCAAGAACTAAATACCTCTTTACCCCCTTGGATAAGATCAAAACTAGAAACATTAAAACACATATAGATTCCTCATAATTTTAAAAAATAATATCTATCCAATTAAAAAAATCCCCAACCATTGTAACATGGAATTTTCCTAAACAAACATTATCTATAAAGAATAATAGTTTCTTTCCTATGCTCTAATGATATCAATTATCAAAATATGAAGTACCAAGTAGTAAAAATAAGGTCTTTAATACTATTTTATGGAATCCCCACCAACCTAAAAATGTTCAACATGTGATTTCAAGCAATCCTCTCCATTCACTAGAGGCATCGCACACATAGCGATGGTATACAGGTATCATGTGAAAACTAAACCCTCTATAAGAAAACAATAAATAATATGAGGAATAAGGATACACCGTAAACAATTATATAAAATCCTCATATAAACAATGAAATATTAATCCTTCCACAGCAAACATCACATTATATTATAAAATATAAATTTCATAAAATTTTATTCAAGTCATACATAAAAAGAATCATCTCTCCATTGGATGATTGTATACAGAACATCATAAAAAATATACCAAATAATGGAGTCATCTACAAAATTTGGTTATGTTACACCTCCAAGTCTAATTACCAAAATCATGTCATGCATCCCATATCATCACATCCATAAACTATAAGTACATTACCTATTATTACATCATTGATAATGGAGAATACATTCTCCCCAATTTGAACATGTAGTTTATGAGTAATATACAGATTAGTCCACCAAATATCTCTAAAAATATTTTTATTCATTAAAAATATTATATGAAAATAATAATAATAAACCTAAAATGTATTCTATCATGTAATAGTTGGTAAATAGTCTAATGAATGTCCATGCATACTTTATCCATTGTCTGAATGATACAAAGACTCATATAGTTGGATCACATCTAGGGAATTATTTGGTTATCATCAAATACAATAATGACCTAGATTAATGTATTATTACCATTAATATAAATTATGAATAAATGTTATATTAATAGTTATAACTTATTTATAGTTTACTAGGTAATCACCATGATTAATAATAATGGAGTGGATGAGTTTTCACCAAAATATATCAATTATGTTCATTGTATTATCACTAATACACAAAACCAAATGTGAATGGGGAGCCAATATAAGATAACATAAGTCCTAAAGAGATACCATCATCATCACATGAATCTGGTTGAATGGGTTATCACCACTCATACACTAATCAATGTTGATATGAAATCATGGTAATGTATAACCTGATAAAATAAGATATCACTTTAATCAATGACATAAAAAAATTTATAGTATTATGAAAATAATCCATAACATTTATAAGGTGAAAAATCAATCAATGTTATTAATAACATAACAAGTGAACGATTTATCACTGTAATCAATAACATAACAAGTTGAATGATAAATCACAAATATAAAAATGTAATCAAAGGTGAATAGATTTTCACTATTAATAATAAAAAATAATGGGTGAATGGATAATCATGACTGAAGGTATTATTATTAATGGTTAATTGTTAATAAAAAATAAGTATAACATAAGTCCATATATAATAAAATCCAAGGTGAATGAGTTATCACCCAAGTAATTAGTTTTATCAAACCCATTCTACACACTATGATACCAACCCCATAATGTTATACACCTAGAACTCATATATCATTTCTGACCACCTCTTTAAATGCCTTAGGATCACAAAAATGTTCAAATCTCACGCGGGTTAAATAATATTCTTCAAAACGTCTAATACTTACCATTTTACTAGCTCATTAATTATATTATAATCATCAATGAAAACTCAAGAAGCATTACAACTTGTATTAAATGGAATTAATAACTTGTTTAATCGTTTAAATTTCCCCTCGTTATGAATCCATTCTGTTTCCTAAAAATTTATCGCCATATTATACCTTGATAAAAATAAATACGGTTTAGAGAAACTATCATAGGTTAAATATTACCTACCAATAATTAATGATTCTTGGAAACCACATATGGTTAATCATTGGGTTAATTTTGAAATCCCTTATAAACCCTCTTTTCATGTGATACATGATACTCATATAAAATGATAAAATGGTTTAGATACCAACAATTCCATAGTCATAGATCCCCAACCATTGAATATATTCAATTTATTTTCATTATATTAGGGTAAATCAATAATACCATCAAACCCCAAAATTTTATTTATTTTATAAGATTAGAAGTGAAACATGGATGAAATCCTAGAATACAGAGAAAAGGAACATTATCGTCACCATGATGATCTCAAAAAATAAACACAACATCAATAAATGGTAAAATTAGGTATAAATTCCTGTGATAAGGGATACATATGAGCATGTGGGATGGGGGGTTAAAATGTTTTTGTTTTGAATTACTATGATAGTTGTTGTTTTAAAATAGATATTATCTTAAATTAAATGAAAATATAAAGTTTAAAAAAGAATTAGCTATCCATTGTGTATCTTGTCCACCATTATTGTGTTCCTGATCCTCCATTGACTACCCACACACAGCTCACCAATTGATCAGTGGACCTCCTAGGATTTTTTATATTTTCATTCCAATAAAGTGTGCATGATAAGAAGACACATGATACCCAGTTATATATTGCATCCAATATAATTTCATTCAATAATGACTGTTTTCTTTATTTCCTCTATTGACCTCCTCTAGATTCTCTAAATTTTTAAAATCACCAAAAAATGGGAAATGTAAAATATTTAATCAAATTTAAATCTCATCAGTTGTAGATTATTATAGGTAAAATATTAAAACATACATGATAATTATATAATGTATACTTATAGTACTTTAAAATAAATTAACATCCTCAATCAACATTTTATCACACCCTGGATATTTCAATCAATTAAATTTGTTGAGAATTTGTGTCTTGGGTTGGTGGGTATCTATTTTTGAGAAAAATATTTTTTAATATAATTAAAAGAGTTTTAGATTCTTTAACATAATTTTTTTATGTATTTTAAGAATAGGTTGGTGACTCGAGTTGTTTGAGAGATTTTTAGAGTAAGGATTGGCATGTTGGGTCTACAAAATTTTAGTAAAGGATGTTGGAAAAGCGGTGGGTTGGAAACTAGCATAAGGACCCAACTAGGCTCACTATGTGGATAATGAAAAAAAACATGGTAAGGAAAAATGGATTTTTTAGAGTACCTAGGTGTATTTTCTTGTGTATGTAAAAATTTATCATTTTTATGTTGGACTACATTATGATTTAGAGGTGTTTAGGGGTTTAGGAAGACATATTAGTCAGAAACTCCCCACCCCTTGCCTCTAATTCAACCCAAATACATTCAATCTATGTTGTCTGTGTTTTAAAAGTAGAACAATTTTACAATGTCTATTTCTCATCTTCTACTACCACTCACTACTCTCTAAATTTTGATGGGTTGGAAATATGATTTTTTATAGATTCCATTAGAGCATGGTTTAATTTACAAAGATGAATGGGTTGTTTTATTAGCTCAAATATATGATATCCAAATATTATTATGGAAAATATTTGGAAGAAGGTTTTGAGAAGGTACATATCTGGTTGTTTTTCTAAGGTTTTTTTTAATGTAGTGAAATAATTGGAACAAGACTAATAATATAGTTTTTATGTGATTTTATGATATAGTTTTACATTGGGAGTGGAAATAACCTAGTTCCCCATGATTATGATGATATGTTAAATACTTTTGAGTTTTCTTACATTATGATTATTTTTATCTTAATTAAATTTTTAATTATAAAATTTAACAATTAATTATTTATATCATTTCACATGGGACTTATTTATGGGGTTGAAAACAACACATTGTTTGATTGGACGTGGATCAGGTGGGCCTGAATGAGTTTATGTGGAGCTCAGTGTAGGTTATAATATAAGTTCAAGTTTGGTGGACATAATGATACAATTTTGTATGTGTATTCACAAATAGTGTGAATGATTTTATAACTACATGGTTTTGTTCATGGGTTAGGCACTGATTGCTCCCTATGTAAGAAGAATATAAGATAGTTTTTCCTCTTATTCCTTATATAATTTCTATTTATAACCTAGATGATTCTGGACCACTTGATGAGTATGTTTCCAAGGTTCAAAGGAATTGGTTTTGATGAATATATAATACTGGTTTTTCATTGGATGTGTGTTGACTAGTGGAATATCATAGGTTAGATCTGTATGTGTTGTGGTAAACCATGAGTATGTTTGGTATAGTGATGATGGGAGAGAAATATATGCCTTAGAAGTGATATGTAAATCGCTCCAACGGTTGGAGGAAAGTATTGGTATGTGAGATGTGTGGTATAAATCCTCTGGGACATTTTTTTTATTTCATGGAGGGGGCATGGTTCCCCAGTATGAGGGTCTGAGTAATCTATCTTATGATATACATGATGACAACTAGTGATGGTAGAGGGATTTTTTGCCAGAATTGACATCAATATTCCAATGTGTTTAGTCTTGTATAATCCCATAACCTATCAATGAAAGGTGTGAATAATGTGATGTATTGGGATAGTCCCCTTTTAGAGGGAATGAGAGTGTTAATGGACTTTGGAAACGATGTTGACTGACCCCATGGGGATGATTTTAGTGGGTTCCTTAAATAGTTTATGCTACTACATTTTGAAAATTTTTAGTCGTCATTGATGATGAAAGACCATGTACTATTTTTCTGGCCCAATGGATTCCATTTTGGGAGAGGATTTATGTGATATGATGAGGGTATTGGTCTTATTGGTGAACTGAGTGATGGAATATAGGCCCTGCATGTGTTTCATGTTCTTGTTGGACCTCCTCATAGTTTGTGAGGATTGTTCAGTGTGATATCTCTACCAAAGAGTCTATAGAGGATGGGATGGTGTGATGATTGATCCTTTATGCTTCATATATTGGATTGAGTTCTATTCCATACATGCATTTTTCAGTGTGTGTGAAAAAATTCAAGCCACACGATGGGTGATAGCATAGTGTTCATAGAAGGGGCCACATCCTTGAGTGAGAATGCATGGATGAACCCATCCCGAGTGATTGGGAATGAGATAATGGATGAGAAAGGACATGTTCAACAATTTCGTGATTAATTTTAGAGCACTACACTGGGTGATGGATCATACGATGATGCATGGAGTGACAAATGGACCACCCTTCATTGAGTTTGAGGATTATGAAGGTATGATTATTCCTAGTTTCTATAGGAAGTATGTTTAGGTTTTAAACATATCCCTTCAATGAAACTCCCGATATAGTCCAGGAATTGGTAATTTGGAATATGGAGATGAATTGATTCTAGTGTCGCAGTAATGTATGTCTGATTAGGTTATAGATGGTCTTAGAAGCACTCAATGACCTGATCAGTGTGTGTACCACATCATGTTTAATGCCACCCTAGTTAGGGAATGATGAATCAATTTTCATCTTTGTTTTATTTTGATTCCTCATTCATAAACACACATATTATTACATATATTAGATGTTATTTTTGATAACCTAATATGTTTTCTACTAAACCCAATGTGAGCATCTCAGTAAACATGATAACCTTATCTAGGTATTTACTATCATAGTATGTGATCTATAGAGAATCATGGTACAGTTTTTAGAGGCTGTTATGATACTAGGATGATTCCTGGGAAAGGTAGTAGGTCTAGGGTTCATGTATTTTATTTTTTAGTTTCATTTTTTTTATTTTGGATTGTCCTGGTAGGATATTTGTTATTTTTTTAGTATGGAAAAATCCCATATGACATCAGATGTTTTTAAGGATGACGCATACAGTAATGTTTGTTTAATGTATGCTTTTATTAATATTTAATAATTTGATATCAAGGCCATATTCTTACTGATTCATGTATTAGGACCTCACTGATAGTCTATAGTCTTGGGTATGCTAGTAGGAATGCCTAAGAACACGTTTCATCTTTTTTTTGAGAATCTATTAGTGGCCTATGATGGGTTTTAAAAATAATTTCATATCATTGTTTTGTTTTATAATTTGGGGATATAAAAGACTTTTGGAAGAAGAATTTGTTGATTCCCATGATTTATATCAGATTAGTTCATTGAGAGAAACTATTCTAATTAGAAATACATGTTAATTTGTCCATAAGATTTCATTTACTGATATTTGATATTACGATTATATGATTCTGCTCGGTTGAAATGCTCGTAGATTTTACTTTATGATTTATTGTTGTGTTCTATCTCTTAATGGTGAAAATGATTCCATGTACATATATTATGTTAAGAACGTAGGATTTACATAGAATATGTGTAATTCCATAGGATTTTTACATATGATAAGTCTATATATTTAATTTAAAAATATATATAAATCATTTTCCCATGAAACTTATTGATGTTAACTTGATCAAATGGAACAAATTGAATTCACATGAATGGATAGTTAATTTAGATCAAAGAGATTATGTTCCTCTGAAAAAGAAAATGTATTCCTTTCATCAAGGGATGTATAGAGACCCATTCAAGGTGGATTAAAGCATTATTTCAGTAGTGATGAATTAATGTGGGAATGGTATGCATGATAAGCAATTAAATAATGGGAAATAGTTCCCCTAGACTGATCAAATCTTGTGGGGTTATGGGGTATATTTTGTTAATTCTTTTTTTACTAAAAACCTATATAGAATTTTCCAATATAGATTCTTGGTTGCACTCTAATTAGCTGGACAAGGTGGTTCTGCAGAAACCCTAAGGGTTCGTGGAAAAAGAAATTTTAATCATATATCATAATGAGTTTTCGAATTAGTGAGGATCCTTTATATTTCGTATTAAACATTTTTTCTCTCATGTAATAGTTCATAAGAGTTGTGGATGGGTTTGGGAGAATCTATGGCTTGTTTGGGGCCTAGATCTCTAGTTTTTTTGAGGAACAAGATATGGTTCACAATTGGGATAAGGATAGTACCAACAATGTGACTCAATAGTGTGGCCACAAAGAAGATAATAATATTATGTAAAAGTGTGTAAGGAATGTATCTTGACCGAGTGAAATAACACGAGCTTTGAAAATAAGAGATCTGTCTAATGTTTTCATGAATTTTTAAACCTTGTGAAAACCATGAAATGTGGTGTTCCATATGGATAGTAATGGAACTTGGTTGGAATATGTTTTAGAAAACCCTACTTCTAAATTCTGAACCCATATAAAAAGGGTTAATTTATGTTTTTTACCATTATTCTATTTATCCTATATCATATTTTCTTTTTTCCATTACACACACTACATCCCTCATCCATTGAGATATCCTCTGTCACCTCTCCTATTCATTCAATGACCTATTCTATATAATATTTTAATCACACATAATTTTTCATGATGGATGGCTATCGATATGTTCATTAATACCCTTACTTCATTTCTTCATTTCATTATTTGTATGGAATGCTAAATCCATGTCAGATAATACACTATATACTTTAGGAATTTAACTATATCTCTAATTTGTTCAATTATATCCTTTATTAGTGGCCGATAGTGTATGAGGATTTTGTTATACATATATGTTAGGTAGTATGGTTATTTTTCCAATAAGTTTTGTTTTTTATATTTTACTTTATCATGCCAGGTGCCAATCCTTTTGAATGTATCCCTTAAATGTTACATTGATTAATTATATTACTAATTCTTAATGTTATATAGTCCTTAAGAAAAAACACCATCATAGTATTTTTTGTACCTTTACACAAACCAAAACATACGGCGTGTTTTATAAAATTTTCATAAACACCATGCCTAAATATTTACATAAACTGCATTTTGAGGCATGATGAATTTTCACTCATAAATATGACCACTAAATTGAATTAGATGTAAGGGTGTGAAACTAATTATGGAATTATTCTTGACTATGTAATTGAACCACCTAATAAGGTGTTTTAGAATTATATCTTACAATGAAATAGATAAATGTGAAGAATTAATGGTGAATGTTATAACCAAGTAAACTATCCTTGGTTTTATAATAAATTGTGACCATGTATATCATTATTATGTTTGATAGATGATTATTATAATTATTATACCATGTATTTATCATTAATGACTATGAAGGTGTTGGTAATGTCTATCCTCTCAAAAAATATCTTTGGATTATAATATGGTACGTGATGATCCTTCCACTCCAAAATGATTTTGGACCTGATGTTTCCTTCCCTTATTATGAGTTATTGTATGTGATGTTCTTTCTAATTATATAGGATGTTTTACATTATGATCCAAATAACCTTATTAGATGTAGAAATGAGGATTTAGGACCCACATGACTTTACAGGATACCGATCTTATTAACCCTACCACCAAGGATACCTAGAAATGGTTTCTATAGATTTAGTAGAACAAGATAGGGTGACATTCCAATGATATTCCCCTCCTGACTTATACTTGACTGTTGGGTAGTATATACCATAGATAAAAATAGGCCTTTTTTGGTTAATTTATATCAATTTATTGGCCATATTCCGTGGTTTTAAAGCATTCTTATACATACTCACAATATTATATAGAATTACAATATAAATTTTTTAGAGGCA
Organism: Viscum album; assembly: GCA_963277665.1. Classification (NCBI taxonomy): domain Eukaryota; kingdom Viridiplantae; phylum Streptophyta; class Magnoliopsida; order Santalales; family Viscaceae; genus Viscum; species Viscum album. Next base: position 160,702,854 of record OY728138.1, read on the forward strand.
TTCATTTGTGGACTGAAGAAATTAGTGTCACACATGATTTATAAGCAAATATTCATTAAATTTATTAATTGAATTGCTTGAATAAAATGGTTTTAATTAAATAGGGATGATAATTTAATCAAAATGTTTTTTTCCTCTGGAAAATTCAATTGACAATCCATATGACAGAACAAGTAATATGAGATATGACACTTTGACCTAGACCACACCTCTATTATGGGAAGTAGGGTTTGTCTATGGTGACCATACTGATTTTATATATCACCTAGACATAGATTTTTAAGGATAAACTGGGATTTAAGATCTTTTTTGGGGAATTATATATCTATCACAAATCATTATATGTAATATATTTTGTTTTTGAATCTTGTTCCAAGGAATGTGCTTGTTATTATATTGAAATTCTACTATAATGGTCTTTCATCGAGAACACGTATGGTGGAGATAGCCATGTTGTGGAGGTGGTCAACCATGACCCATCTTTATTATCACTTGTAGAGCCACTTGTGATGCCTATTTATATTACTAATATGGGAATCAATGCCAAATTTAGAGAGTTTTCATGAGGTTAGTACAGTTTATACAGGTTTCTCCATGACCTTCTGCATCTATAGAATAGTTGACAATGGTATTATAATAGAATAACCATAAAACCATTTTAGAGGATGGTCATCCCTCAAATGTGAATTCATTAATAAAGGGATCAAAATCTATCTTTATGCATCATGATACATCTACTAAAAGAAGAGTGAATCTCCCAACATATTTCTTCGTGGATCTTTAAATAGGTATTGGGATGTTATCATGCAACTATAACTACATCATATAATTGTTTTAATTGAAGTTTAGAATTATTTATATCATTAATTATACCATTATAAGTTGAGGTATAACTAATACAAAGAGTTTATGATCATGGATCCAGGATCTATCTTGGTTATGGACTAATTATATCATTTCACTATGATCTAATTATTTTCACTAATTCTCCTAGGTGATGAGATTCCCAGGGATCTACAATTTTACGATGGGATCAGGTATAGAAAATGATCATATGTGGAGGTATTTAGGATTACTACCTTTTATGAAAGGGTGATCCAGTCCCAAATCACTGATCCTTATTTGATGGAAGTTGTAGGCATAGACTAGGGTGTTGTAGTGCCTGGACTGGATAGAACCTCGAACTGTGATTGGATATATAACATAGCGGTTTTTCATTCTGGTGGTGGTAGCCATAGTATTCAAAATAGTAGAAAGTTATTATTCCATCATTGTAGGAATCAAAGTCACATGAAGTCCAAATGTCATATAGACCCCATTGACTGTTGGGATTGTTTCAATATGAGTACTCTTCAGTGTTTTTGGGATCCTATAAGCTAGTTAATAGTAGGACATGATCTACATTGACTCCACATTTAGGGGAATGGTCCACAAGTCCTATCTAAGTGGAATTATGCGGTACTACTAGCTATTCAGGTCATGGAGGAGGTTGTGGTTGATTTATCTAGACATAGTATATACATATCCATATGAGTGGGCCTACATAAAGTAGTAAATTTATGACTCTATTACATGGAATGTGCTTGATATAAGTAGTAAAACTAACACATGATAATCAGAGTGTCAATCCATCTACATTATGTGGTACAATTTTAGTAGCCTCTAATTTAGTGATAGGTTTATTCGATATAGGCACTTCAAATTCATTCATCACTATAGAATTTATTTAATTTCATGGCCTTAAGATTGATAATTTCAAAGGAGGTATGACTCTCAATACTCAGTTGGGAGTGTAATAGTAGATTATAGCATGATATTCAGGATTCCTTTATGATATAGGTGGCTATAATTTTTTCTTGGTCATCTTCATCTTCATAATTCTCAGATTTCACATCATCATCGAGTTGTAATGGTAAGTACTGTATCATTCTCAGGTTGATTTCTATCACTGACGGGTGTATTTTATATTAATTAGGGGTGGTAATTATATTCACAAAGGATAATGTGATGTCCAATAAATCTAATATTGAACTAAGAATTGTGGAATATAATCAGTGATAACCCAATTTACTAGTGTTTTTATGAGCGACTAGTGAACACATCAGACAGATTCACCTCCTATGGTAGAGAATTTCAGAGATGTGGTTTATGATATATTTTATGGGATACCTCTTAAGAGAGAGGTCTATTATTCTAATGAACATGTTCTAGGAGAAGAACAGCTATATATATCTCTCTACATGATGGATCAAAATAAGATTTAGAAACTCAAATTGATATTAAAGGGCCTATAAGCTAATGTTTTTATCATACCCTATAATTCTATTTGGGGTTCATTTTTCAATTTTAAGGAGTAAAATACCCTAAATATATTTCTGAATTAGACATAATTTAATTTAGATATGGTTAATACTTGGGGTACAATAACTCAAATAGACAACCACTTTGACCAATTCCTAAGAGATCATGTTATCAAAAATTTGATTTGAGTTAGGGTCATCATATGGTGAGAGTCAGTAATATATATATATCACATACTATATTATATAGTATATATGGAAATTTTGATTATTTGGTAATATTTTTCAGTCTCATGAACATTCCAGTAGTTTTATTGGATCCCATGAATTGGGCTTACACCCATATTTAGATTCATTTGTGGTCATTTTTTGGCTTCCATCACGGTGTATTCTCTTACTCAACATGATCCTTCCTAACACCATAAAATTATATTGAATACACTAATATGGGATAGGTTGTATTCAAAGTCCAATAAAAGAAACATCAAGAGTAGTAAAGTTAACTTATTATGACATATTATCTATGATATTTTAGAATATATGGATACAAATAAGGTGGGAGATGTGGTTTATTAGAGTTATCTAATAATATCATTGAAATTTTGTGTTTATTAGGGATAATTGAATCTTATAGGCTATATATTGAGGATTTATCATTCCTATAATAACCACTTATAGAGTCTACCAATAATGGTGTCAAATTATGGTGGTCTTAAAAGGAAAAACATTTTCTAGTTAAAATGAATAATTATCTAATAGAAGATCCTAATTCTACTTGATCATGGAAGAGTCTATATGGTTGTTATGGTGCATCAGGAATTGTTCTTGGAATATATTTGTTACATAATGATCATGTTGTGATGTACATGTCTCTCTAGTTGATACTCCATGACTCAAATTACCTAATTTAGGTACTCAAGATAAAAGTTGGGTACATTCCTTACTTCGTTGGAAGAATTATTTTTTTTGAAGTGTGGTACATTGTATATATGGATCATTAATGTCTCATATACATATTAAACCATTGTTATTTGAATCTCATAGAGATAATATGGCTTAAATAAATTTTGTATTTTAATAACGATATTCTGTATATTCTTGGGAAAGGAAATGTAGTCGTTGATTTTATGAATAGGAAGATTAAAATTCCAGTGGTCCCAGAGGTCAGTAATAAGTGGAAGTTGATAGATCTATTCATTGAGTTAAATTTTGAGAATCAAGAGCATTTCAGACAACATGTTCTCATAACTTTGATTATTATGTTATCACTTCTGGATAGAGTAAACATGAGATAGGCCTATGATCTAGAAGGCTTGGACATATGGAAAATAATTTTAGTTGAGGACCCAACATCTAGTTTACACATTGACATGGGTGAGATATTTCACATTCATGGAATTTTATGAGTTTTTGTAGATGTTCATAAGGAGTTTATAATAACAGTTAATTCCCTTTTCATGAGATGTACATCGTATCCTCACCACGATAAACTAGGACAAAGGCTAATTATATTATTGAAAATATATAGAAGGAAAGAATGTAGGTTATGTTACTCGTTGATCCACATATTAACAGGTTATTTCATTATACCAGTGGCCAATGTTACTATTATAATCTTGGTTCATTCGTGATTGAAAATGGGTAAATTTTACTATGAATTTCATGATGTGTTTACCTAGGTCACCATGAGACTTTGGCACAGTATGGGTGATCATTGAAAGGATGAAAAAAGACACAATCATCTTTACAATTTGAAAAAAAATAGTGTATCATCTTGTAATTCTATATTCCATGGAGATCAAATTCCTTCACAAGTTTCAATACACAACTGTATCCAACAAGGGATTATATTTTTACAACAAATTTCTAGAAGGTATCAAAGAAGAACCAAGGTTAATAGGTACTTATATGTATAAATTATAACCTATAGACCAATTTATAATATATGTGAATGATATTGGTCTTAGAGGACATTCTTTATGTATACGTCCACGATATTGGAGGTTCTTAAGAGAAAAATGTACTTATAACTGAATTTTCTTGAAATAATAGTTTCCATTATACTATATAGATATATCTTCATAGTTCTATATATGATAGGTTTCTTCATTCATCCATTTTATTTTTTGAGGAACGATTGGTAGTACTACTATGATCATGTCTCGTTCAAGATACATGGAAGTAGGTATAGCTTAGAAGGAAGCATATGCATACATCTGAGGCTAGGAAAATGTATTCTGTTGAACTTTTCTACATACCACTATTTTTTGAGGTGTAATATTAGATATTCTTTCATTTTTTTCCCAATGTTTTTTCGTCAATATATTTATATACAGTGGATGTTAGAACCACGTTTCATTGGACACATTTATATTTTAGAGATAGTCTGTCCTGAAGACTATCATCTTAAATTACCAAAGAAGTACTGGTCAGGCATGATGTCTTCCATGATTCATATATTTTCCATTAATCTTATGAAATATATCATATTTTAAATCCTTATTAGTTGGAGTTTTATGTTATGTCTTTATTCGAGTTCTATACAGTTTTTATCATGCATTAGAGAACTAAAGCACTCTGTGGTAGGTAAGATCTATTGGTAGGGGTGATTTGAAAAAAAAAGACTTGTGTACAAGCAAAAAATATATGGGAGTGAGGCCAATGCTCATGATAAGTTCCTAGATATGTCCTCATATGATGTAAAAACACTCATAATAAAAATTTTCTAATGGTCTGATTTTAGGATGGGTTGTTGAAACATATAGATTTTTAGATATGTGTGTATCCTTAACATTTCTATTTAAACCACTAATTTTCCCTTAAAATAGTTCAGAAGTGTTATGTAATCGTTCACCCCCCCTATGGAGTTTGTTTTAATCTATGATCTATAGTTTTTGGTTGATTAATATGATATTCTATGATGGTACATGTTTAGGGATAATCATGTGACTCAACCATGCACCCCAAATGGGGAGAAGCGTGTCTTGAAAAACTATGCAAGGGAGCCTGAATGTCCTTGAAAATCGGGTAGGATTCTTATATAGGTGATCTTCATTGTGTGTTCATGGTTTGTTAAAAAGTGGATAAACCATTCCTGGGGGTTTTCCATATGGATAGTGTTAGTGTTGTGTTAGTAAATGGTTTGGCCAATCGTGTGTCCAAACCATGCACCCCTTTAAAAATAGTGAATTTGAATTTTTCAGTGCTTTCTATTGAAACCATATCATCCTTAATTATATCCATTCCATGCATAATAAAACTCCATTAATGAGAGATCATCCACCTCATCTCTTTTCCTTTGAGGGATCTCTCATAAATGTAATTTCAATCACTCATCTTCCATGAAGTTGGATAGTAATCAGTAAGATCATTAATCCAATTTAGTTTTCCATTTAATTTGTAGTATTTTTTCTAAATTTGTGTGAGATAATATGCCCCATTTTGGGTAATTTATATATTTATATTATTTATTCAATTCTAGCCCAAATTATAGACTTATACAGAATGTGGATTTAAATACATCTCTATTGTAGGTGGTCTAGTTTGTTTCATTAAAGGTTTTTATACTTACATTTTGATTTTACAGGCCACATGCCAATCCTTTGGTAGTACAATAATAAAATTTGTAATTTATTAAATAATTTTTTTGTAACTATTGTTATTATGTCCTCAAGAATTAATCCTATAATTGTAGGTTTTTTTACACAAATAAAATCACCCATTCTGTTGTGTTGTTTAAAAAGTTCATAAATTTAATTATTAAGAAAGTGCATAAATTTTATTTTCGGGTAATTTTGAATCAAACATATAAAACAAGAAATTTAATGGTGTTTTATGAAATTGTGTGACACAATTATTCACCATATACTTGGATACATAATTGAGAATCCAAATTTTTTGTGTTAGGATTATAACGTATAATGAAATCAAAAAAATATGGCATCTGGAAGATGAATGGAGAAACCATGTCACTGATCCCTAGTTTAATTATAAATTATAACCATTCCTATCATTATGACTATGGATATATGATTATTTTTACTAGATATATTATTCCTCACTGTAAACTAGGAAGGATTTGGCCATGTCACTCCACTGACACACTTCTTCATTGTTTATAATATGGGTCATGGTTATCCATTAACATCAAATAGTGTTTGGACATGGCCTTTTCTCTCATTGTTATGAATTATTGGACATGATTTTCATTCTCATTCAATAATATGTTGCACATTTTGATTCAAATACTTCTATTTGATGAAGAAATAATGATTAAGTCACCACATTACTTTACATGATGTGGATCCTTTTATGCCTAACACTAGGTAAAAATAGAATTGGTTTCTCAAGATCAGGTAGAACATCATTGAGTGATATACAATATTTATTTCTCTTCATACTTACACATTGATTGCATGTCATAAATGTAATGAAAGAAAATAGTTCCCCAATTTGTTGATTTTAAATAGATGCCTCAGCCATATACCATGGATATAAGGAATGATTATATAGACTCATATTTATATATAGTACTCTGATTTCACTTATTCAGAGACATTACATCTTGGGTTGAAGTAGGTAGTATCATAGGGGGTCCCATTGGGAGAAGGACCCCAAACAACTCTATGAGGGTGGGGGGTGAATTAGGGTGTCACATTTATCTATTAAATTGATTGATATTGTCAAAATGTTGGTAGAAACTAGTTTAACCCCACATGATGGATATTTACTGTAATTAAAATATTGACATGCAGAAGAAAAATACAACATTTTTACATGGTTCACCACTAAGGTCTACATCTATGCAGAAGAGGCTGACAGGTTTCTAGTTGTACCAAATTATACCAATATTTAGTTGTTGTGAATTACATTGGTTCGGTCATATCCACTCTATCCTAGGAACACTACCTTTACAATGGTTCAAGGATCGATCACTATTTTCCATAGGTCACTTTTGTTGACTTCCCTAGCTCACTGCCTTTGGAGAATTATCACGTAGTTTATAAACTTGAAGGTCACTTCAAAAAAATTTGCATTTAAGTCTTTGTATCTATTCACCATGAGACTTTACATTCATAAAACACCATAATTGATCCTCTTTTATATTCAATCTTCAACTTTAGTGCAATAACTGAATTCAATAAAAACTTATTATTCTTCTCATCCAGAATCAAATGTTCTTATGTTATTGTTCATGCAATGAATATTATCTCACTGGGTGTCATCAAAAATAACTTCATTCCCTTTCTTCGTTATATAAATTTATGAGATCATGAATGTGGCGTTTAGAGGAAATCGTCCCTTTCTTCCACTTCTTCTTCATCTTCTTGCTATCAAGCGTGCACCCACAGTTGTGGCTCTTTCATTAAATGACATCACATGTATATGTGAATGAAAAAGTGCATAGAGAATCCACTTATTATCCTTCTCTTCCTCAGGGTACAGTTAATATTTTTTAAACTAAAAAGTACCCTTTTACATATGCATGAGATCATGCATAATCTTCTTACATTAACTTCTTCCTCAATTCTTCTTCACAAGGTAACACCCAAATTCTTCTTTAGTTTATTAAATTTTATATGACGTGTATGTGTTAAAAAATTAATGATATTCAAACCCGAATAGTGGTAGTCCCCTATTTTTCTTGTTCTTATACACTCAGTTGTCCCAAATCATGCACATGAATTGAATGTGCCTCCTGATTGTGATCTCCTTATGTATCTCCCCGACCCTAGTTACCCCGAGTCGATGCATTATTACATAACATCGGCATGATCACAAAAGATCAAGTCTCGAAAGGCCGATTAGTTTAGTATCCTTGTAAGTAATAGTTACATTCATAATGTTTACATTACATCATAAAATGGAAAATTACAACAACATTGTTTCCATAGACAACACTGAGATCCCATAGAATATCCCTTCAGGTCCGTCATAATATACTTCTTCGCATCCTGGGAAAAATAAAACATAGAAAGGGGTGAGCTCAGATTCTCATTAGGGATAACAATATAGTGGAAGCTTTCATAAATAATCATAAACATTTAAGGAAATGTATATGACTAAAACAAAAGCTTTTAAACATGAACTTTAGTATAATAGGGAAAAGATAAAATCTAATAATTCCATTTACTTACTCACGTGGATATTATACTAGTCGAATAATCTCATGCAATATTAGTAGAAAACTTCATTATGATGGAATGCATAATTCAAGACTTTCATAACCACATTTCCCAGCCCATGCGCCAAGAATACTAAGAAATTTTTTTCAAGGCCTTGTGCCAAGACACTAGTTTTTCTCCTGAGACATATCGATGCATCGAGGAGCTATAGCGGGCTCCACCCGTCACTTACTAAGTCCAATGCATTCCTCATATGAAATGGTTTAAACATAACATAAACATTTGTATTAAAGTTGGCATACAATATTTCAATACTTTATCCATAAACCATCAATGGTATGAAATAACACATCCATATTCAAACATATCACAAAACAATAAATACAATATGGATGTTTTGTATCATAATAAATCAACTTCAAACAAACATAAATTCCATCAAAGAATGTTGACATAGATGAAATCAAAACATTTTTACAGAAATATCTCTTTCTATTTTGAAATCATTTAAAAGTCACGTAACTATAAAATAAAACCTTCGTAATTGAAAATATTCTTATAAGATTGTAAGATAATATTTGATGATGTTATAACGGAAAAAATTAGCCACACCCACCGTATATGTTAAAAAAAGACATTCTTACCATAATTTTGTTGAAAAGGTTATAAAGGACCTTTTTGGAAAATGACGAAAAGATTCCTTTATAAACATATAATAAAAAGTCAAACAAGGGTATAAATAAAATTAACCCATAGTCTATAAAATAATAAGAATTTATTAAAATATATTTTTATGAAACATGGATGTTGATGATAAAGAGGTACTAGTGGATACTTATATAAAAACAACCTCGAAAATAAAGAGATTGTGAAATTAACCCTTACCTTGTACTTTTCCTCAGCCGACGGTAGGATAACCTCTTGTATAATGGTGAAATAATTGTTATTAAATTATTCAAGAATCATATACATTAATATGATATCATATATGTTCTTTTAACACCACTTTGTTGATAATATCTTAGTATTATCGTCGTTTTGGGTGTAAACAGATTCATTTTCCTTTATATTCATTGTTATGTGAGCCATTTTTTTTATTGAAGGGATGTATCTTATTAATATCCAGAATGATATCAATTCATAAAACATTATTTTTAATCTAATGAAATTTATTCTTGAATGGATAGGATGGGGAATGAATCTCATCGTGTTCGTGGAGACGGTAATTCATACGTACGCACGAGCAACAATATCATTCTTTTGATATTAAAATAATATTTAATTGGATGTTATATCATATATAAAGAATCATTATTATGTTATATTTATTATTTACATCAATTGAACAACATTATTATACCCAGAAAAATAATAACGTATTGAATAACAATTACACCACGACATGGAGACGGTAAGCCGTACGGACGCACATATGGTGAAATGTCTTTCAAAGGATGGATATAATAATTAATTTGGTTGTACCATATTTATAATAACATCACAGTATATAGAAGATACTGGATTTATTATTTTAGAATGGAAACAACAAAGAAAAAAGAAGTAGAAGATGAAAGGAACTTGAAAGAGGTGATGACATATTTACCTCTTCTTTGGGTACTTCTTTTTGATTTGATAAAAAATGCTCCATAGGATGGCTTTGTGACTAAATGAAGGCCTCTAGGAGGAAGGGATGAAATTTGAGAGGGTATTTGGGAAGGGGTGGGCTGACACAAATGGCTTTGAATGTGTGCATTAGAGATAAGGGGGAGTGACATTTTATAAGAGGGTTGAGGGGAACCTTAGGAAAATCTTGAAATATTATTTTATAATAAAATAATTTTTGGTTTATAATGGCTCCAAAAAAAATTATTTAAAGTTTGTGGTGGGAATGGGTCAAAAAACTCAACCAATAGTTTTTAGACAGGTTTGGTTCACTATATTATCATTATCTTTTTTATTAAACTCTTACTTAAATAGATTGACATTTACCATGTCTCTTTGTATTTTTATATTGTATGGTTAATAAAAGTATGATATAATTCCATGATAACCCGAATTGGTTAATCAATGATACACCAATAATTATATAAGTCCTTTGGATTATCCTTATTTTTTTACGAAGAGAATATCAATTAATAATATAATATTTGTTTTAAAAACAGTTTTATATCAATTTTGACACTATTTGTTATTTTGGTTTTTTTAATTCATAACAGCATTATTACTTTGACAAAAATACATCTAACCAACCCTATTATGTCATATTAACTTATAAAATCAGTTTAATTCATAAAAAGTTTGAAATTACGTTTATTTAGATATTTATAATATCAATTATTTTAATATTTCATTAATTTGGAAATTACTCCATCAACATTGTGTCAAAAAAATTATTTAATATCTAAAATAAATAAATAAATTAACATTATATATTAAATCTATGTGGACTTATAATTAATATTTAAAGTTGAATTTATCTTATGTATAACCCTATATTAAAAAATATTTAGTTATTAAATTTTGATTTTAACTCTTTTAACTCTTCTTTGAATTAAATAATAATAAATGTGCTACTCTAAACCAATTTGACCAAAGAGGTTAATATTTTATTACTAAGGTTATTTTTGGTTGAATTATATTTATCCAAAATAATTAAGACATGTGTTAGGGTAATAACAATATCATTTTTACGCTTAATTACCCTATTTAATTTTAATCGTGGGAAATAAAAGTGAAAATGTACTATTCACCAAAAATTATTTTCGTCTTATTGAACAACATTTTACTTATATCAACCATGTATTTTTTATTTTATGAATTCAAATCATATAAATGGTAAAATTATGTTTTATGCAAATTTTCAACTGCTCTTAAGAGGTGGGAAAAAGACGGTAAAATGTTCGATAAACATTTATACATATAATTTTATTATAAAATGTCTTCAATGAATTACATTGAACATATAGAGGTATTATATATATATATATTTACTTAAAATAAATTTAAATAAAATAAATAATTATTTAAATAAAAATTCGGTTTTATATAATAACAAAGTGTTTTTCACTATTCGTCAAAAATTGTATGTTTTCAGAAAATACCAAAATTAAACCCTATGAAAATTTTGATATTATGAATTCAATATTGAAGTCCATTTTACCAAATTCAAAACATATAATCATCAATTATTAGATTAAAATTAATTCTCATTTTCAACACCAAAAAACGTATTTGTAAGAAATAATAACTATTAGAAGATTGACACTTGTTTATGTCCAATTTCAAAGTGAAATTACTTATAATGACCAGAATCGGATTGAATGGTAAAAATATAATCTATTTATACTTTAAAACCATTAAAATATATAATTTAATAGTATAAATTATTTTGATTAAAAAAGTTGTTTTCAGGTAAAATATAGTATTTTTCACTATTCACCCAAATATGAAAGTTATCAGAAAAACACCAAAAATTTATTGAAACTAAATTATTATTTCCCAATCCTAAATAATAAGTTCATTTTGTCAAATTTAATATATAATAGTTTCAAATATTGTATTTAAAAAGGGTTCTTTATCAAAAGGCGGTAAAAGTGCATTTTTTGAAGAATACTTTTTTATCTGAAAAAATGATTGTGTTCTTACATTATGTCTTTGAAACTCACAATATTGATTCTAAAATTATAATTATTATATAAAGTTCAAAATTATGTAAATTCTATTTATTACTTCTTTTGAACGGCTAGTTTGGAAAGTCATGGTCAGCTAGAACTCGGTGTTGCGTGTAGTGCATGTTATTGAATTATTTTGATGAAATAATGTACTATGAAATCTTGGGGTGTTACATTCTTCCTTAATTCAATAAATTGCGTCCTCACAGTTTTAAATTCTTTTTTAAATATAAAAGGTTGAAAATAGAAAATACCATTGTGGGAAAACCCACATCAGAAATTGGTTTAATAAAATTTAGTCTTAATAAGAGGAAAAGTGAAATGAAAGTTTCATCAACAAATTATGATATCTATTAGGAGAACATTGGTGGAAATTATAGACTCATAATTAGAGGAAAACATTATTATTTATAGGGAGTGATTGGGTCATCAATCACAAACAAGTGTATAATTGAGGGCCTCAAATCCATTCATCTATGATGATTTAAAATACCATCGGTTCAACAAAACATAAGTTATTAGGATAACACATTTTTGATTTTGAGATCCCATCCCTAAAGTTTAAGAATTAATGTATCCATAGAATAAGAGGAAAAAATTTATATATATATATATACTTGACAATTATATTTTCATCCATCAACTAATTCCTTCCACAAACTCATTTTTCACTCCAAAAGATTTCAAAAAAATATATCCTATTTATCCTAATATTATAGGTTACCAATAGAAATAATTTATTTATAATTCACTTATCAGACGCTTTTAAAAACTAGATTATACAATCTAGGGACTTCACGTAGTCAATTGGTAGGCGATAAATCCCAATCACACTATGGTTGTTGGTTTGATTCCCACAGCTTTGTCCGACGTGACGGATTTCCACACTGTCTGCATGATATCCTTTTTATATCAATCCAAAAAACCATAATAATAGTATCCAATTTCAAACAAAATTAGTTCCAATATATAGACTTATCCAAAATACTTCTATCCAAACTCACAAAATTTATATGGAAGTTAAACACAATGAAGATCATTTTTTCCATGTAATAACATGTGAACTCTTTCATCATGTATTATTTTAAAACATGGTAGCACCCTAAATTAACATAAAACCTTATTTATTACATTCATGCTCCCTTTTACTTTATATAATACTAGATATTTTCCTTATATCTGAATATTTTGAATATTCCAACAATGATGTAATAAAAAAACTACTAATCAACTCCAAGGACGTCAAGAATATCCAATATATTTTATCCAAATCAAACATCTCTTATTCCAAAATCACTACCTCATTATCAGGACCATATTAAGGATTACCTTTCCTTCAACTCTGTATTTCCAAAAATTTTATCATACTATTATGTCACATTTCTTAGAACCATATAATCTTAAATACTTAATAAAATAGTACTACAGTACAATCCTTATTTATCTCCATAATTCATATAACCATCATATTGGTGATACAATACTCAAATGAAATAATTCTATAATAACAACACAAGAACATTAGTCATTCCTCTTCATCTAAGGTCGTATCATGACTTGATTATTATCCAATAGCATCATTTGAGTTATACTCTGATGACTAGAACATTGATTCTCATAGTGACCCAATGCCTTGCAGATGAAACATTTTACATTTGAAACCTTTTTCTTACCCTTTCAATCACGTATTTGGTGTCCTTTTTCTCTACACTTATAAAAAACTCCCATTACCTTCAATAATTTACCAAGGTGATTATTTCCACATTTATCACATATGAGAAATCCTACATTCCCCTCTTCCCTTTATCAATATTTATCTCTACCATCCTTTTCTTCTCTTTCTTCCCTTCAAAGCTGTAGGACTCGAGGAATTATTTACTAATCATATTAAAACATGATAAGATTTCATCATATGTTGAGAATATGTGGGAGACTATTTCCATTATAAATGTTGTCTTAATACTATGAAAGATATGACCCCTTTATACTTTTTTGATCAAACGTATTGTTGTAGTTCTCATTCGTCCTTATAGGCACCTTTTATTAACAATGGAATACACGGGTCCAGTTTATGAATCGCAATTCATAATTCCAAACTTGTAAAATACTTAATATAAATTTAACAATTTATGGATATATTCCATAAACCTAAAAAAAATTTCATTGAGGAATTATATTATCACAAACCCTTAATAATGGGTTGTACAAAAAATGGGAATTATCCTAAGCATATCCCCGGGGAGTGCCGAAACCAAGAGTGAAACATGGGCCATTGTCATGCACTAGTTCTCGTTCGAGTATAGATCCAAGAGGTGTTTTTGGGTTTTACCCCTACGTACATCTGTGCCAGATCTGCCTCTACCTGCTCGTATCTAGAGAGGGATGTATTTCATGGAAAACTCACAAAATCTCCATAATACAAAAACTCTAGGAAGTTATTCTATAATAATCCTCAAAGTCTATCTTCGGGTAATGTGCTCTAACCAGAATTTACCTAAACATAGATTCCAAGGATTGTACTATACTTCCTTTGATACCAACTCTAACACCCAGACCCTAGTTACCCTGAGTCGGTGAGTTATTACATAACATTGGTATGATCACAAAAGATCAAGTCTTTGAAGACTGATTAGGTTAGTTGCCTTGGATGTACTTGTTACATTCATATGGTTTACATTAAATGATAAATTTAAAAACTACAACAACATTTTTTTCATAGAAAAAATTCAGATCCCATAGACTATCCATTCATGTCAGCCAAAATATACTTCTTCACGTCCTAGGAAAAATAAAACATAGAATGGTGTGAGATCTAATTCTCAGTAAGGATAACAATATAGCGGAAGCTTTCATAAATAATCATAAACATTTATCCAAATGTATAATTCTAAAACGAAATCCTTTTAAACAATGACTTTAGCATAATATGGAAATGATAAAATCAAATAATGTCATTTACTTACTCACATTGATATTATTCTAGTCGAATAATCACTTGAAATAACAAGAGCCACTTTAATAATGATGGAATGAATAATTCCAGGCTTTCATAACCATATAGTGATGGCCTTATGCCGATAATACACATAAGACTTTGTCAAGGCCTTGGTCCAAGACACTAGTTTGTCTCATGAGACCAACCGATGCATTGAGGAGCTATAGAGTGCTCCACACATCACATACTAAGTCCAATGCATTCCTCATATGATTTGGTTTAAACATAACATAAACATTCGTATTAAAACTGGAAAACAAAATGTCAATATATTATCCATAAACCATAAATGGTATGAAATAGAACATCCAAAGTCAAACATATCACAAAACCATCAATAAAATATTGATTTTTTGTATCATAAAAAATCAACATCAAAAAATCCTAAAATCCATCATTTAATGTCGACATAGATGATATCAAAACCTTTTTAGAGAAATATCTCTTTCAATTTTGAAATTATATAAAAGTCAAATAATTATAAAAGAAAACATTTATATTTTAAAATATTTTTTTATGATTGTAAGGGATGCTTTGATGATGTTATAATGGCGAAAAATAGCCACACCAGCCGTATAAGTTAAAAAAATACATTCTTACCGTAATTTTGTCCAAAAGGATATAAATGACTCATTTTGGAAAAAAATAGAAAGATTCCTTTATAAAAAACTTATAAAAATTAAAACAAGGGTATAAATGAATTTTACCCATATTTTATAAAATAATATGAATGTTTTGAAATATATTTTTAAGAAACATGGATGTGGATGATAAAGAGGACCCCTAGATACTTACGTTAGAACAACCTCAGATAATAAAGAGACTGTGAAATTAACCCATACCTTGTAATTTTTCTTGGTCTAGGGTAAATTAACTTCATATATAAAGGTGAAATAATTGTTATTAAATTATAAAATAATCATAAACATTAATATGATATCATATAAGATCTTTTAACCTTACTTTGTTAATAATATCTTAGTATTATCGTTGATTCAGGTGTTAACTGATTTGTTTTCATTTATATTATTTGTTATATTTGTCATATTTTTTATGGATGGGATGTATCTTATTCATTTATAGAATGATATAACGTCATTAAACATTATTTTTAATCATATATTGAAAATTATTCTTGAATGGATATGATCGTATTGAATCTCATCGCGTTTGTGGAGACGATAATCCATACGTACACACAAGCGACAATATCATTATTTTGATATTAAAATAACATATAATTGGATGTAATATAATATATAAATAATTATTATTATTATATATTTATTATTTAAATAAATTACACATCATTATTATACCCATCAAAAAATTATGTAATGAATAACAATTACACCATGACGTGGAAACGGTAAGCCATACGTATGCACGTATTGGGACATGTCATTCAATGGATGGATAGAATAATGAATTTGGTTGTACCATATTTATAAAAACATCACATTATATAGAAGATACTGGATTTATTATTTTCGAATGGAAATAATAAAGAAAAAGGAAGTGGACGAAAAAAGGAACATGAAAGAGGTAATGAAATATTTACCTCTTCTTCCGGTTCTTCTTTTTCATTTGATCAAAATGGCTCCTTAGGTTGGCTTTCTGACTAAAGTAAGTCCTCTAGGATGAAGGTAGGAAAGATAAGAGGGTATTTGGGTAGGGGTTTTCCATAAAAATTGGCTTTTATGGAGTTAATTTGAGAGAAGGGGGATGCCCTTTTATAAGAGGGGTGAGTGGGACCTTAGGAAAAATCAAGAAATGTTATATTATAAATAAATACATTTCGGTTTCTAATGGCTAGAAAATGAATTATTTAAATTAATAGGTGGGGATGGGTATAAAACCACTCAAACAATAGGTTTTAGATAGGTTTGGGTCACTAAATTAACTTTATCTTTTATATGTAACTCTTAGTTAAATAGTTCTACATTTACCATGTCTCATTGTATTTTTATATTATATGGTCAATAAAATTACTATATACTTCAAAGAGAACCCCATGTGGTTAATTAATGATACAAATATCATTATATATGTCCTTCAGCCGAACCACATATTTTTAGGAAGAGAATATCAATTAATAATATAATATTTGTTTTAAAATTCCTTTTATGTCAATTTGACACTATTGGGTATTTTGTTTTCTCTGAATTCATAACAGCATTATTACATCAAAAAAAATTCATCTAACCAATACTAATATGTAATATTAAACGATAAAATTAGTGGAATTCATAAAAAGTCTCAGATTACATTTATTTTGACAACTATAATATCAATTATTTTAATTTTTCAATAATTAGGTAATTACCACATCATCATTGTGTCATAAATAAATTAATTTATTTATTGTATAAAATATATAAATAAACTAAAATTATGTAGGAAATCTTTTTATATTTATAATGAATATTTTGTAGTCTAATTTATCTTATTTAGTACCCTATATAAAAATGATTTAGTTATTAAACTTTTATTTTAACACTTTTAACTCTTCTTTGATTTAAATAATAATAAATGTCCAAATATAAAACAAGTGGGAGAAAGAGGTTCATATTTTATTGTTAAAGTTTTTTTGGTCTAATTATACTTATCCAATAGAATTTGAACATTTTTATGGTAATACTAATATCATTTTTGCCCTTAATTACCCTTTTTACTTTTAACCGGGGTAAATAAAAGTAAAAAGTTACCATTCACAAAAAAATTACTTTCATCTCATTGAACCGCATTTTACTTACTGATATAAACCATGTCTCTCGGTTTTTTGAAATTCAACTCATAGAAATGGTAAAACTATGTTTTATGCAAATTTACAAATGCTCTTATGAGGTGGCTAAAAGATGGTAAAATGTTCTATAAACATTTATACATCCAATTTTATTATAAATTTTCTCCAATTAATTATATTGAACTTATATACGTATTATATATATATTTTTTACTGAAAATATATTTAAATAATATAAATTAATTTTTAAATAAAAATTTGGTTTTAAATAATAACACACTAGTTTTCACTATTCATCAAAAATTGAATGTTTTCAGAAAAATAAAAAATTTAACCCTAAACTAATTTTGATATTCTGAATTCAAAAATGAAGTCCATTTTACCAAATTTAAATCATGTAATATGAATTTATAATTCAAAATTAAATCTCTTTTTCAAAACCAAGTAGCGTATTTTTATGAAATAATAACTATCAAAAGATTAACACTTTTTTATGTCCAATTTCAAAGGGAAATTACTTACAATGACTAGAATTGGATTAAATGGTAAAAATATATTCTATTAATACTTCCAAACCATTATAATTTATAATTTAATAGTATAAATTATTTTGATTAAAAAAGTTGTTTTCAGTTAAAATATGGCATTTTTCACCATTCACCCAAATAAAAAAGTTATCAAAAAAACACAAAAAAACTTATTGACACTAAATTATTATGTCCCAATTCTAAAAAAGAAGTATATTTTGTCCAATTGAATATATAAAAGTTTAAAATATTGGATTTAAAGAGGGTTCTCCATTAAAATGTGGTAAAATTGCATTTTTTTTAAAAATACTTCTTTTATCTGAATATAATTTATTTGTTCTTACATTATGTCCAAGAAACTCAAAATATGGATTCTAAAATTATAAGTATTATATAAAGTTCAACATTCTAATAATAATATTCATAACCGCTTTGAATGTCTAGTTTGGTAAGTCAAGGTGCGCTAGAACTCGGTGTTTCTTGTAGTGAAAGTTATTGAATTACTTTGAAAAAATAATGTACTATGAAATCTTGGGGTATTACACCATTGTTATTAAAACACACATATTACCTTGGTTTTAATATGGATCTAATGTTCTCCTTCTTTACACTAAGGGTGTAATGTTATTCAATGCATAAAATGTGAATGTTTCCTTTACATACATGGCCGCCCCTCTTATCTCAACGGATGCATGGAAATATTACTCACATATATTTAATTACTTCTTCACATACCAAGTGGAATACGGTTCTCCTGAGTGGAGTGTGGTTCTTCTTTACTGAACATGATGGTACACGGTTCAACTTTGTGAACCTTGTGGTATGTGGTTCTCCTCCTCTAGTACATGAACCAGTCCGCATGACTGATGCTCTGCAGACCCATAATGCTATGTGTTAACACTTCTTCACGATCCCAAAACGGTTCATGGGTCCTCTCATTACAATATGAGAGTGGTTTGATGTTTCTTGCTTGCCCTTCATGAACTAGAATCACAGAGATGCTCTATTTTTTAAAATAAGAGAAGTCAAAATTATTAGAGAAACACTTGTATTTAGCATGATGGACTCTACTTTTTATATGAATATATCATATCTATTTCAAGTGTTAAAACCCATAGGATTTGATCTTCAAATATCCTCTTTGAGGGACTGAGATCCTCAGATTTCAGAATAAGCAAATTGCAGATAAAGATATGCTGAATGTTTTAGTAGTTTTTTTTCATGCAAGTGGCCTTCTCTTTTGACAAAAACGTAATATGAATGCACTGAGGGTCACATGAAAATCTTAATCATGAACACCCAAGGTCCTTGATGTGGACTCATATCTTCGTTTTCCTTTTCCACGTTTGAACTTCTATATTTCATTGCATGCACGAAAAAAACAATTGCATGCATGATTTCGTGACGCCCATACAAATGTAATGTTGTGAATTGGAATGTTAGTGATGGAATCAAGCTCAAACATAGAGGTTAGATCATATTACAATATAACTATGGAATTAGGATCCCTTCTATGGTGCGATGGTTGAAGATGATAATGTGGTCACTCTACGACCATGGGATCAACTCAGATCAGAAACAGATGGCATGAATTAGGTACATGGACATGAGATGAGGTGTGCGGTCATGATCTTGTGTGAGATCAATGTGACCCTCGATATTGCTTCTCTCATTCTAAAAACTCATCCCACATCGAAACAACAACACAAATATTTGCAGCCTAATTGTAATTTCATCCATGAATTAACTCAGAATTATCTCTCTCTCTCTCTCTTTCCATGATACCACCATGTACTGTGTTCTCTACAGGGAAACTCTATGCCCACCCTCGTCATGGTCATTCACTCAATCAATCCTCTGAGACTACATATGGCTCTTCCGCCAGCGAGATGGCCTGTATGGACTCCCTATGGTGTGTTTGAAAATTTTGGTCCAGCAGGTTCCTTGGGTTGAGGATCGCTATTCAACTAGTGGGATGAACTATTTATTAGTAAGGATATAAAAATAAATTTATCAAAACCAATGTTTTGAATTCAATATAAGTGCATGGAAACCATAAAAACAAATCCCATCCTCAACTTCTTCATATCATATTTTATTATTGTAAACAATGTATCCATTATGATACTTTTTCCTTGGAGTACATATAATTGTTATCAATTGTCTGATCTTCCATTTTCCATTATCATTGATTCCTCCTTCATTTTGACAAATATTGGATACTGTTTGAAACCCATACAACATCAAACACAATCTGATCCCAATAATCTCCACCATTTTATTTTTTTATTAATACTTCATAGTTACTCAAATGAATGTGTCCATATTAAAATGAGAATTTTCTCTCTCCCCTTTACATATTTCTCTCTATGTAAAACTTACTTTTCACTTTATCGCCCCCTTATTGATAAGAATTACAAAGTTCATGTAGATAATATATCAGTCCTTACATTTGAAATTTTCCATCAATCATTTCACTCAAATTGTACTTGAGTTATGCTCAGTGTAGAACACAAGAGGATTTTATTTAGACAACAAAGTTGGAAATTATCCTTCTATCACAATAACATATTAGATGAGAACTCTTATACATGTCTTCAAGGATTTACTATTATTATTCCAGGATGTGATATGAATATTTCTAAGAATAATCAACCTAAAACTCCTACAATCACATCAACAAACAGATCAGAAACATTAAAGTGTAATTTTTTGGATAATAATAATTGGTGCACTTATATGATTCTTATACCACTCATTAGTGCAGGTACTCCCACTTCGAATAATGATCCTTATTTTCAGAAACCGAAGTTGAATGATCAATAAATTACATACCTTTTAAAATGATATAATGATTTAACAATCATAAGATTAATTGAATTCGATACCAACTGTAGTTGATTCTAATTGAAATAGTGACTCTGGAATCTTCATTCATCTATCTCCCCCTCAAGTGGTCACTTCTCAGGTTCTCCCTCTGATACCATTATTCACCTTGAATTTCTTTTATTATAAGAAAATATATAATACAGAAAGATTCATTGTAATATGGTGGATCCTCCTTTCTTCATCAATGTTAACATCTAGATTGAGATAATTTTCTCAACCAATGTGATCCATTTTCTACACTCTTCATACATGAACATTTGATCATGAATTCTATATGTGGTTTTGTGGATCTTATTACTTATTCCACATCTTTGTTTACAAACCGTATTTATTTAATAGCTTTTGGAGCACTGATATCATCCTTATGCCACATTCATCTTCTTGAGGAATTCATCTTGAGCTGGAGTAAATGCTATGAAATTATTAACTGTGTGACCAGCCTTGTTGAAACTTGCACACATTTCTTCATTAACATCATGTGAAATATTTTATTTTCCTTTTGAAATATCCTTATATCGTGTTTCTTCCATTTTTACCATTCATTCAAAATCTTCTATCTGATCATCTATATGTCATTAATAGATGTGGAATTAATATTGGATCTTCTACATGGCTTCCTCTGAGTGTCAACCTTATTAGAAGTTCTTTTGGATGCACAACCCTTCACCTTCATGGATTCAAAATCCTTGGTCTTCTCTCCTTTACTTTTTGGAATCCAATTGATATAATTTGTTTCGAAAACATTATAATGTTTTTTCCTAAGGTGTATTCTTCATTCTTGGCCAGATTTAGTGATATTATTTTCTTATCATCTTCAGATACATGTTGAGTTGATAAAGTACCAAACTTGTGGCTACTGTTATTGCCTACATCACAAATGATTTGAAGATTTCAAAATACATTTGTAGTATACATATGATTTTGGATTTTTGGATGTATATTTTGTAGAGACCCGTAGCCTGACGTACATGGACATTACATTAATTTTGCGGAATACTTAGTACATAACAAAAACACACACACAAGGATCGTAATAGTTTAGTGTCTTTGGAAACTCGGAATATAATCTTCTAATCCTGGTGAAAGATCTTCAACATCTCCCATAAAGATCTTCTTTTTTTTTACCTAAAACCTTTCTTTATATCCTGGGGAAAAGAAAACATAAAAGGGTGAGCTCAAATGCTCAGTAAGGGTAAACAAAAGAAATATCAATCATATCATATTTTTCATAAGAACATAACATTTTTGGAAATCTTAACCTGCAAAAGAGAGCATAATTTCATAACATGGGATAAATCATAGTAGTGAAATGAAATCATAACTTAAAACATTACTCATTGTGGCATACACACATAATCATAGAGAATCATTTCTTGTTAGTCAAGACTGATTGCCAAGACTATCTTAGTGGACAAAGTCCCTTTCTGAATCGAGTAATCCTCGTTTCAGTCCTGTTTCACTGAACCGGTATAACCTACCATTCCAGCCATGTCTATCTCATGAGATATAAAATCTTTACCCAATGCATTGGAGGGAGATATAGGTCCCACCCATCTCTTAATGAATCCTTTCTTATGTGTGCCACAGAATCATAAATCATACATCATTGCATAACCTATGTAATAAAAATGGGATTTTTAAACAACATGACATCATAAAACCATTCATATAAGATAAAGGAATTCATAAACATAATTCCATCACAACATAGTCAAATAAATGTAAAAATATGGATAGAAACAGAACCCTTTATTATCTTATATGGAAAATAATTTTGATAAAACACTTGAATTGAATTCTTGAGGAAAATATCCTTTCTTCTTCAAAATCAATTTCTTTTCACAAAACATCATGCAATTTTAAAAGAAAGAGATTTTATTGAAACTAGTCATGAAATCTTTTAGAGGAAGCTTCATGAAAATAAGGCTTTATAAAACAGTATAAATCCGTTCGTTCCGTATATGTTAAAAAAACATTCTTCGTACTTTTGTCGGAAAAGTCAAAAAGTACCTCGTACGGAAAAACGACAAAAGATTCCTTTCATATTTTTTACTAAAAACTCACCTAAGGGTAAAATTGGATTTAAACTATTGCAAGTGGATGGAAACAATATTACATATTGAGGGAACATGGATGTGGATGATAAAATACACCCCAGTAAATACTTACGAATAAACAATCTCGGATAAAAATGAAATTGTGATATCTCCATTACCTTAGGTCCGACTTGATTTGTAAGTGTCCGAACCTCCTGTATAATGATTTAAATCACGTTATTGACTTATTACAGAATCATATTCATTGTTATGATATCATATATGGTTCACTTATGACATTATATTACCCGTTCTTTTGTAAATTCCATGTTAAAGAAGCGTTTTGGGTAAAATCGTTTCATTTATCGTAGGTGTTTTGACTTGTTGTTCTTGACATCATTATTACTTATATCATGATTTACTTACTTCCAGAATATAAAATATGATTTATATATCATATATATTCAGTATATATATATATATATAATAGGTAGATAAATAAAATGAAAAACACCGTTCATGGAGACGGTAGTCCGTACGTACGCATGAACGCTGTTTTCCTTTCCTTATTGTCTTGAAATGGAAGTAAGTAGATGACATACATATGTATATATATACATAAATCCAGTAGCTTTATAATATCATATATTTCATTATTATTTCTTATATATACATTATAATCATTCTTAAATGGTTAACATGTAGAATGAATCTCATCGCGTCGTGGAGACGGTATTCCGTACGTACGCACGAGCGATGATATCATTTCTATAAATATTGAATTGAATTGGAGTGGATTATACAATATATCAGAATCAATATGATGTTGTAATAACTATGTATAGTTATTCTTTACACCATTATACCCATCCATGTAAGGTGGTGGTGGAAAATAGATTACACCACAGCGTGGAGATGGTATTCCGTACGTACGCACGCGCGGTGATTTCTTTTTCCGTAGGATGGATAGATGGTGAAATAGGTTTGTTTCATACATATAATAACATATCAGTATATGAGTGATACTGATGTTATTACTTCATAATGAAACAACCTAAGAAGAAGAAGTGGAAGAAGAAATAAAGATGAAAGAATTGGTAACGGTAATTACCTCTTCTTTGAAGTGCCTCTTTGAGACCTCCTCTTAGGGCACTAAAATTGGTCTTTGAGGAAGACCAGAACCACTAGGATGTTGCTAGGGAATTGGAGAGGATAAATTGGCAGGTTTTGGCCGAACTTGAGTGCTCAAATTGGTGTGAGGAGGAGGGGGAGGAGGTGTCCTTTTATAGGGGAGGAGAGGGGCACCTTAGGAATATCTCAAAATATTATTTTATATTAAAGTCAAAATCGGTTTATAATAGTTCCAAAGGGTCTTATTTCGAAGATAAAGTGGGTATGGGTCGAAATCCTATCAACCAATAGGATTTATACAAGTTTAGGGTATTATTTTAACCTTATCAATTGGATTTAACTCTAAGTTAAATAATTTAACTTTTACCGTGTCTTTTTGTCTTCTTTCACTATATGGTTAATAAACTTACTATAACATGCCAAAAGAACCCCAAATTGTATATTATTAATACATATATCCTTATCTAAGTCATTTGGCCGAACCTTAGATTTTTAGGAATAAAATAACAATTAATAATATAATATTTGATTTAAAAACTATTTTGTGTCAATTTTGACACTATTTGATATATGATTTTCGTGAAAGTCATAACAGAATTATATGTTCGAACCAAGTTGATTAAATCAACACTAATATATCATAGTAACCTAGAAAATTATTGTAATTCATATAAAGTCTTAAATTACATTTATTGTGGTATTTATATTATCAATTATGTCAATATTTCATTAATAAGATAATTACTGCATCATTGTTGTGTCATAAATAAATTATATTATTTGATGTCTAAAAATTACAAATAAAATACCATCATGTAGGAAATCTTTTTAGCTTTCTAATGAATATTTATAGTCGAATTTATCTTATGTATAACCCCATATTAAAAATGATTTACTTATTAAACTTTGATTTTAACTATTTTAACCCTTCTTTAAATAAATTAATAATAAATGTCATAATCTAATCCAAGTGGGCCTAAATGGTCATATTTTATTCCTAAGTTTGTTTTTGGTCGAATTACACTTGTCCAATAGAATTAGGACATGTGTTAGGGTAATATTAATATCATATTTACCCTTAGTTACCTTATTTACTATTAACCGTGGTAAAAAAAGTAAAAAGTTACTATTCACCAAAAAATAATTTTCATCTCATTGAACCACATTTTAGTCCTTGATATTAACCGTGTCTCTCGGATTTTCGAAATTCCATTCACAGAAGCGGTAAAATTAAGTTTTATGCAAAATTCAGTTTTTAACCTACCACTTAGTAGTTTCACTATTCATAAAAAAATTGATGTTTTTCAGAACAATGCCAAAATTTCATCCCAAGCTATATTTCATATTCTGAATTCAAAAATGAAGTCTATTTTACCAAATTCATAACATAAAAGTTGCATTAATTAATTTTATAATTAAATCCCGCTGTTAAAACAAATAGCGTGTTTTTAAGAAACAATATCTATCAAAAGATTGACACTTGTTTATGTCTAGTTTAAATGTGAAACTACATCCAATGACCAACATTGTATTAAGTTGTAAAAATATATTCTAAATATACTTTAAAACCACTCAAATTAATGTTTTATCACTATTAATTATTTCGATTAAAAATGTTGTTTTTATTTATAATTTAGTAATTTTCACTATTCATCAGAATATGAATGTTATCCGAAAAGTACCAAAATTTCACCTTAGGCTAAATTCGATACTCCGAATCCAAAAATAAAGTTCATTTTGAAAAATAATATTTACTGGATTTCAAAAAGTGGTTATTACTACTCATAACGGCTAGTTTTAATAATATTTTAATAGCATATCATTGTTTCGTGAAACTCAGGATTACGTACCACACACGCTATCGAGGAAGGTTGCGATTGCGTGTAATGCAAGGCAAGTCAAGGATGCGTGTTGTGCAAGCTCCTTTTGGTGTAGCGTATAACAAAAAATAAAAAGAATATTTTTCATAAAATCTCAGGCTGTTACATTCTACCCCCCTTAAAATGAATTTCGCCCTCGAAATTCGTCGGGGTTATAAATGGTTTACTATTCGAAAGTTTCTTTAATAGAAACCCACATCGTAAAAGGGAATACCAAAACTTGGCTTTAAAAACTAAAGTATGAAATGTAACGATTACCCAAATAAACTAATCACTGGGTTTCCACATAGGTGAAAATATGGATATGGAAGAGAAATCTAACCATCATGTTCTGATGGAGAGTGGTAGAGAACATGGCTATGGAAAAGCCAGTAATCACAAATCCATAGATTTGTGATGATATAAGGTACCATCTGATTCATCAAGTATAAGATCACTAGGACAACATTTTTGGTTTTCAAGATCATTTTCCTAAAGTTGAAAATTTGCTTAGAATAAATACTTACTTTATTTTGGTACAATCTCACTTTTGTTCGTGCCTTGAACAATTTCTACTTCATCTCTTAAATAAATGAAGTTGAATTTGTTATTTGTGAAGTGTTAGCAGATCATGTGATAGAATGACTGTTCATTCCATCTGTCTCAAACAAAAGGTTAGCAAAAGTTATTAAATATACATAAGTCATTCTATAGTGAGATTAATCATATATGGTTCCTAAAATGGACTTATACTTCATATATCATACTGCTTAATATAATAAAACCAGTTTCTACTATGCAGGGACTTCCTGTAGGTCAGTGGTAGGCGATAAAGGCCAGTCGCACTTCGGTTGTGGGTTCGATTCCTACAGCCTTGTCCGAAGCGATGGGCTGTCGCCCGTCCTGCAGGTTGTCCTTTTTCTAAAACTACGTTACTATAACATCCCATCAATAATATCGAAAATCTTCTATCCTTAAACAATACTAACTTACGTCCAACACAATCCATTCCAATCTTTAGGCTTATCCATAATACTGCAGTCCACTCTCATAACATAGTGAAAACAATTACCAGATATTTAATACTGTCGTTGATCCCCACATATCATAAGATATGTCTTGTTGGTCACATTCCAAACATTCAAAGTCCTTAATCGTGTATTCTCTTGAATACCTTAGTGAAAACATGAGTGCAGTTAAAAGTTAACACTTTCCACATACCAAAATCTTCAAAATTCTATATACTCAAACCATGATATCACTTAGTCCTTATATCAATCATGAGCTCGTGAATACAATCAAACATCTCATTATCTTCTTATCCTTTCTACTTTCCAAAAGTATCTGAATAACCTTTCATGGTTACTGGTAACATTAATCAGACAACAATTTAACAATCCTTACATGTCTCTTTATTCCATAGTACCATTAGATTACTTATACAACATTACACATGATAAACATGTAATCATTCCACTACATTCTTAAACCATTGACCGAGCTTCAACAATTCGTTCATCTCACATATCATTTGTAGTCTCTTCATCATCATCCACATAAATACTACCCATATGACCATACTGATTCTCTTCATGAGTCTTTCCCTTAGGGCATTTGTTTGCATAATGGCCATACATTCCACATTTAAAACACTTAACCATTTTTGATGTCGTAGCAATACCATTATCCTCATTCATGGTGTTAACCGACCCTTTTCCATTGCACTTACTTGCTTTGTGTCCTTCTTTTCCACACCCAAAGCATCTTCCAGTTCCCTTGAAACATTCTCCTTGATGCCTCTTCCCACATGATTTACATAGGGGAAATTGAACTTTCTTTCCTCTATGATCATCATGAAACTCCATCTTTCTCTTATTAGTCGAGTCAGGAAACTTACCAAATTTTACTTTATTGATCATGTTGTGAGATTGCTGATTCGGCATAATAATGATGTTTGGACATACAAATCCCATTTCATTTGGTTGCTCATGAAGAATATCATTCCATTGTCCATCATATCCTCCATTATTGTGAATCATCTTGTTTCCAGCCATTTTCTAAAACCCAAACAGAATAGTGTTAGATGCAAAAAACGTATTAAAGGGGGAGTAACTTAAATATCTATCATCTTTGGTTTAATCTAATATCGTTACCATAGTTCTAGAACTATATCCTATATGTATACTTATCCTTAGGGGCATCCCTATACATACCTTAGAAATATCTCTAGGGATCTTACTAACGTTTTCGCGTCCTAGTTTCCAAAGGTTGACTAAACCTTTCCTCTGATACCAACTGTAGAGACCCGTAGCCTGACGTACATGGACATTACATTACTTTTGCGGAATACTTAGTACATAACAAAAACACACACACAAGGATCGTAATAGTTTAGTGTCTTTGGAAACTCGGAATATAATCTTCTAATCCTGGTGAAAGATCTTCAACATCTCCCATAAAGATCTTCTTTTTTTTTACCTAAAACCTTTCTTTATATCCTGGGGAAAAGAAAACATAAAAGGGTGAGCTCAAATGCTCAGTAAGGGTAAACAAAAGAAATATCAATCATATCATATTTTTCATAAGAACATAACATTTTTGGAAATCTTAACCTGCAAAAGAGAGCATAATTTCATAACATGGGATAAATCATAGTAGTGAAATGAAATCATAACTTAAAACATTACTCATTGTGGCATACACACATAATCATAGAGAATCATTTCTTGTTAGTCAAGACTCATTGCCAAGACTATCTTAGTGGACAAAGTCCCTTTCTGAATCGAGTAATCCTCGTTTCAGTCCTGTTTCACTGAACCGGTATAACCTACCATTCCAGCCATGTCTATCTCATGAGATATAAAATCTTTACCCAATGCATTGGAGGGAGATATAGGTCCCACCCATCTCTTAATGAATCCTTTCTTATGTGTGCCACAGAATCATAAATCATACATCATTTCATAACCCATGTAATAAAAATGGGATTTTTAAACAACATGACATCATAAAACCATTCATATAAGATAAAGGAATTCATAAACATAATTCCATCACAACATAGTCAAATAAATGTAAAAATATGGATAGAAACAGAACCCTTTATTATCTTATATGGAAAATAATTTTCATAAAACACTTGAATTGAATTCTTGAGGAAAATATCCTTTCTTCTTCAAAAACAATTTCTTTTCACAAAACATCATGCAATTTTAAAAGAAAGAGATTTTATTGAAAATAGTCATGAAATATTATAGAGGAAGCTTCATGAAAATAAGGCTTTATAAAACAGTATAAATCAGTTCGTGCCGTATAAGTTAAAAAAACATTCTTCGTACTTTTGTCGGAAAAGTCAAAAAGTACCTCGTACGGAAAAACGAAAAAAGATTCCTTTCATATTCTTTACTAAAAACTCACCTAAGGGTAAAATTGGATTTAAACTATTGCAAGTGGATGGAAACAATATTACATATTGAGGGAACATGGATGTGGATGATAAAATACACCCCAGTAAATACTTACGAATAAACAATCTCAGATAAAAATGAGATTGTGATATCTCCTTTACCTTAGGTCCGACTTGCTTTGTAAGTGTCCGAACCTCCTGTATAATGATTTAAATCACGTTATTGACTTATTACAGAATCATATTCATTGTTATGATATCATATATGGTTCACTTATGAAATTATATTACCCGTTCTTTTGTAAATTCCATGTTAAAGAAGCGTTTTGGGTAAAATCGTTTCATTTATCGTAGGTGTTTTGACTTGTTGTTCTTGACATCATTATTACTTATATCATGATTTACTTACTTCCAGAATATAAAATATGATTTATATATCATATATATTCAGTATATATATATATAATAGGTAGATAAATAAAATGAAAAACACCGTTCATGGAGACGGTAGTCCGTACGTACGCATGAACGTTGTTTTCCTTTCCTTATTGTCTTGAAATGGAAGTAAGTAGATGACATACATATGTATATATATACATAAATCCAGTAGCTTTATAATGTCATATATTTCATTATTATTTCTTATATATACATTATAATCATTCTTAAATGGTTAACATGTAGAATGAATCTCATCGCGTCGTGGAGACGGTATTCCGTACGTACGCACGAGCGATGATATCATTTCTATAAATATTGAATTGAATTGGAGTGGATTATACAATATATCAGAATCAATATGATGTTGTAATAACTATGTATAGTTATTCTTTACACCATTATACCCATCCATGTAAGGTGGTGGTGGAAAATAGATTACACCACGGCGTGGAGACGGTATTCCGTACGTACGCACGCGCGGTGATTTCTTTTTCCGTAGGATGGATAGATGGTGAAATAGGTTTGTTTCATACATATAATAACATATCAGTATATGAGTGATACTGATGTTATTACTTCATAATGAAACAACCTAAGAAGAAGAAGTGGAAGAAGAAATAAAGATGAAAGAATTGGTAACGGTAATTACCTCTTCTTTGAAGTGCCTCTTTGAGACCTCCTCTTAGGGCACTAAAATTGGTCTTTGAGGAAGACCAGAACCTCTAGGATGTTTCTAGGGAAGTGGAGAGGATAAATTGGCAGGGTTTGGCCGAACTTGAGTGCTCAAATTGGTGTGAGGAGGAGGGGGAGGAGGTGTCCTTTTATAGGGGAGGAGAGGGGCACCTTAGGAATATCTCAAAATATTATTTTATATTAAAGTCAAAATCGGTTTATAATGGTTCCAAAGGGTCTTATTTCGAAGATAAAGTGGGGATGGGTCGAAATCCTATCAACCAATAGGATTTATACAAGTTTAGGGTATTATTTTAACCTTATCAATTGGATTTAACTCTAAGTTAAATAATTTAACTTTTACCGTGTCTTTTTGTTTTCTTTCACTATATGGTTAATAAACTTACTATAACATGCCAAACGAACCCCAAATTGTATATTATTAATACATATATCCTTATCTAAGTCATTTGGCCGAACCTTATATTTTTAGGAATAAAATAACAATTAATAATATAATATTTGATTTAAAAACTATTTTGTGTCAATTTTGACACTATTTGATATATGATTTTTGTGAAAGTCATAACAGAATTATATGTTCGAACCAAGTTGATTAGATCAACACTAATATATCATAGTAACCTAGAAAATTAGTGGAATTCATAAAAAGTCTTAAATTACATTTATTTTGGTATTTATATTATCAATTATGTCAATATTTCATTAATAAGATAATTACTGCATCATTTTTGTGTCATAAATAAATTATATTATTTGATGTCTAAAAATTACAAATAAAATACCATCATGTAGGAAATCTTTTTATATTTCTAATGAATATTTATAGTCGAATTTATATTATGTATAACCCCCTATTAAAAATGATTTACTTATTACACTTTGATTTTAACTATTTTAACCCTTCTTTAAATAAATTAATAATAAATGTCCTAATCTAATCCAAGTGGGCCTAAATGGTCATATTTTATTCCTAAGTTTGTTTTTGGTCGAATTACACTTGTCCAATAGAATTAGGACATGTGTTAGGTTAATATTAATATCATATTTACCCTTAGTTACCTTATTTACTATTAACCGTGGTAAAAAAAGTAAAAAGTTACTATTCACCAAAAAATTATTTTCATCTCATTGAACCACATTTTAGTCCTTGATATTAACCGTGTCTCTCGGATTTTCGAAATTCCATTCACAGAAGCGGTAAAATTATGTTTTATGCAAAATTCAGTTTTTAACCTACCACTTAGTAGTTTCACTATTCATAAAAAAATTGATGTTTTTCAGAACAATGCCAAAATTTCATCCCAAGCTATATTTCATATTCTGAATTCAAAAATGAAGTCTATTTTACCAAATTCATAACATAAAAGTTGCATTAATTAATTTTATAATTAAATCCCGCTGTTAAAACAAATAGCGTGTTTTTAAGAAACAATATCTATCAAAAGATTGACACTTGTTTATGTCTAGTTTAAATGTGAAACTACATCCAATGACCAACATTGTATTAAATTGTAAAAATATATTCTAAATATACTTTAAAACCACTCAAATTAATGATTTATCACTATTAATTATTTCGATTAAAAATGTTGTTTTTAATTATAATTTAGTAATTTTCACTATTCATCAGAATATGAAAGTTATCCGAAAAGTACCAAAATTTCACCTTAGGCTAAATTCGATACTCCGAATCCAAAAATAAAGTTCATTTTGAAAAATAATATTTACTGGATTTCAAAAAGTGGTTATTACTATTCATAACGGCTAGTTTTAATAATATTTTAATAGCATATCATTGTTTCGTGAATCTCAGGATTACGTACCACACACGCTATCGAGGAAGGTTGCGATTGCGTGTAATGCAAGGCAAGTCAAGGATGCGTGTTGTGCCAGCTCCTTTTGGTGTAGCGTATAACACAAAATAAAAAGAATATTTTTCATAAAATCTCGGGCTGTTACATATTTTTACTCTTTGGCTTACTCCAACATGATATAGTATTTCTCGATGCTCTTTCACTTTGGGGACTATACGAACAATCCAATGCGAAATTTTGAAATCTATTACAGCAACAAAAATAACCCACAAATCATGACTACTTGATATCTTCTATATTATGTTCCTAGGGCTTATTCTAGATGTGTTTCTCTCTTTCTGGAGAACCATCTTCTAACATCATATTCCTTTCCACATTAGCCATGGTTGAAGGTATCTCATCATATTTTCTCATCCATAGTTATTTAGAATTTTTCTTCCAACATAATATTTTTGTTGAAAGGAATTTAGAATCATTATTACAAGATGGTATGGATGGTACATTTAATTTCTCATATTCTTGTGATAGAACATTTAGTGAAATAATAATCTTCTTATCATTTGTTGCGGGTCTTTTGACAATAGAGTCCTCCATTGAAAATTGAATAATAGAAACCACTATTTCGTTCTTTTTAAATGCTCAATATGTGTCTTATAAATATTGATCAAATGGTATTCCAATTTTAGACATTCCATATTGAGGATGATATTCTAATCTTCAATCATTATCATCTTCTATTCATTAGTGTTTTTCAATCCTTCAACCCCATATTCTTGCTTTATACCTTTGTTTCATAACAAAGTGTTAATATCATTGTCATTCTGGGAAGTTTCATTGAAATATAAACCCATGACATCAATTGTCTTATTAATCTCAACTTCACGTGCATGAATATTTTCATCTAGATTCATATTGACTCCCTCTTTTTATTTAACTTCATTGTGCTTTGTTGTTTCATCAAATTATTCAATCTATCTAGAGATCTATAAACATTCAAGAACATTTTATTCCATTACCTTTTCTATATTAGATAATTCTATTTCCAATTGGGTGATATATACATTCATATATTGAATTAATAAATAAAAAAGGAAGCTCTTCCATAAATAATATCATGTAAATAATTTTTTATTTTTTCACCTCCATGGTCATGTGTGTTTTTAAATTTATCATCATCACCATGTGATCTAGAATACATATTATTGGTGGAATCCTAATCCACCTACTCTTTACATTCCAAGCATGATATTTCATCATTATTTTAAGGCTATGAAGAACCAAAAACAAAATCTTCATTATACATGAGGTACTTCTTTATCTATCTCTTCTCATTCTCTTTCATGTTTGTGATGGTCTTACAAGATGTAGACTTCTACATAGAGATGAATAAATATCCATCAAGACTGCACTTCATTGTTTACATAAGAATGAAAGAAAAAATCCTATTATGAATATAATTACTATAGAGTATCCAACATATGTGATCCTTTCCCTATCATACTAATTGAAGGATCCCAGACCACCCTAAGAGAGGGGTGAATCAGGGTGTAACATTTTTCTCTTCAACTGATGTATATTATTAGCATATTGGTAATAACTTTTTTGACCTTGTAATATGGACATTTCCAATAATTAAAACATTCACATGTAAATGGAAAATATATCACCTATACTTGGTTCACCACTATGGATACATCCACATAGAAAACACCGATAGGTTTCTAGTTATACCAAGTTCATATAATCTTAACTTGCTATGGATTTTAAAGGTTTAGGCCCAGTCACTCTATCCTAGGAACACTAACTTTACAACTGTTTATGGATAGCTCACAGTTTTCCTAATATCACTTCCATTGGCTTCCCCTAGCTCACTTCCTTTGGAGATGTCTCACTCAGTTTAACAACTTGATTGTATCTTTAATAGATTGACGTTGAAGTATTTGTCTATGTTTAACATGAGACGTTTCTTTCATCGTAATCCATAATTGATTCTCTTTTATATTTTATCTTTAACATTAGTGTAATAAATGAATTCACTAAAACCATATTATTCTTCTCAGACAGAATCAAAAATACCTATGTGATTATTCATGTAATAAATATTGTCTTACTGGTTGTCATCAAACCCAAATAAATTTCCTTTCTTCTATACATATATGACTGAGATAATGCATGTGTTATTTAGAATAATTCCTCCCATTATTCCACTTCATATTCTTCATTATACCATGCATGAACCCATAGTTAAGGCTCTTTATTTAAATGTCATCATGTGTACATGTGGAAGAAAAAGTGCATTCACTATCCACTTCGTCTCCTTCTCTTACACTTGGTGCAGCTAATAATTTTTCAACTGATTTATACTATTTTATTTATTCATGCAATCATGCATAATCTTATCACATTCACCACTTCCTATTTTCTTCTTCACAATCTCACACCCAAAGTCTTATTTAGTTCATTCAATTTTTTGTGTCATGTATGTGTTTATACATGAATCTTATTCAATCCAGAATGGGGTTAGTCCACTATTTGTCTTGTTCTTTCACACTCTGGTGTCTCAAATAATGCACATGATTTTCATGTGCTTCATCATTGTGATATCCATTATTCTTCAAACACACACACTACCTCGGTTTTATTATCATGTTCGTGTTGTCCTTTTTCACACTGAGGTTGTGAAGTTCTTCTATTCATAGAGTTCTAATGTAACATCCTAGGTAAATAAAGAATAATAAATTTCCATATTTATTAATATTTGTGAATAAAATGTTAATATTAATTTAATGGTAATTCTTTGTTCGATGGCGTACCCAATACGCAACAACGAGTTTCTTTGAAATCTTACGTTGTACACTAATAATATATTAATATTATTGTAATGGTAGTTAACGTCTAGCCGTTGTAATGGATAAAATGAAATATACTAACTACAAAATGATTATATATGTTTGTTAAATATTTTTACATTGATCCCATAAAATTTAGAGGCATAAAATAAGAAAATAATTTGATTTTAAGCATAAATATTCCAATATATTTTAAAAGGTCGATTAACTGCCTTTTGATGGAGAACCCTTTTTAAATCCACTTTTTGACAATTTTATATGTTATATTTGTCAAAATAAAATTACTCTCTAGAATTGTGACATTGAAATTTACTTGGGATAAATTTTTGGTATTTTTCTAACAATGTTCGTTTTTTAATGAATAGTGGAAAATACTGCATTTTAATTCAAAATTTCATTTTCATCTAATTTAATTATATGTTTAGATTATCCTTTTAATTTATTTTAAAGTATAATCAGATATATTTCTACCATTTAATCCTTTTTTGGTCATTATAATTAATTTCATTTTCAAATTGGAGATAAACAATTGTCAATCTTTTGATATATATTGTTTCTTAAAAACACGCTATTTGTTTTGACAATGGGAATTATTTTTAAATTAATTACTGTAATTTATGTGTTTGGAATTTGGTAAAATTTATTCCATATTTGAAATCATATGTTCCAAATTATTTAATTAGGACTCTATTGTTTTTGGACTTTATGACTAGTAACGACGACAATTATCTTTAATTATCGTGATTAATTAGTAATCGAGAAGTTAAGGGTAATAAAATAATATCATAAAAATAAAAAATGATTCCAAAATGTGTCTTAATTCTATTTTTGATGTC
This sequence comes from Viscum album, assembly GCA_963277665.1. Classification (NCBI taxonomy): domain Eukaryota; kingdom Viridiplantae; phylum Streptophyta; class Magnoliopsida; order Santalales; family Viscaceae; genus Viscum; species Viscum album. The sequence goes on from OY728138.1 coordinate 160,739,175, forward strand.
ATGGCCGACCATGTGATTCATTTTACCAACTTTGGGACCCCTTGGAATCACTTTAGTGTGATAGTGACCTTTTATCATATTATTTTTAAAGAAAGGAAAATATAACCAAAGTATGTATCACATACATAAAACAAATTTAATTTTGTATAAATAATTGATCTATTAGACTATAAATATTCATTTGAAATCTAAAAATATTTCCTACATCATGGTATTTTTTTATAATTTTTAGACATCAATTAAATTAAATTACATATGACACAATGATGAGGTAGTGTTTACGCCATTATTGAGCAATTTTAATAAATAAGAAGATAATGTTTAAAAAAATGTCCAAAACTTGTACAATTATTATTGGATGATTTTATTTCGAACATTGGCCACCTTATCTTCTACTATAATGATTTTTGGACCTTTAGAAACCCAAAAACATTATATAATAAAATAATATTTTCAGGCCTTTCCAAAAGTAACCTTCCTCCCACTTATAAAAGGCCTCCACCTCTACCACCTTACCCACACCTCTCAAGACCTTGGATCATCCAAAATATGCACATATTATTTCTCCACATCTTTATTTTACTCCAAGAATCCTTAATTTGGGAATAAGGCTTCCCACGGAATCCTTTGGCTCAAATCAAAAAGAGTTACCCGATTTAGAGGTAATGTATTCTCTCGAGTTTCTTTCTTAAATTTTTCTTCTTCACTCACCACTATCTTCTTATTCATTGATTCAATAAAAAAAAGTATACTAAATATATTAAGATGTTTTTATTAGAATTATTTGATTTACACTTACACACACCTTCGTCTAATGGTTAAAAAAACATTCAATTTCTGTGGATGGCGAACTACTGCCTCACGAACGATGATTGTTCAATTATCTCCTATCGCCTCTCATGGTGGACATTATGATGTCACTGTATTTATATATGATATATATTATGTTTTTTTTCTTTATTCTTCTGTTTTTTCTATTTATGTAATGATTTATGGTTTCCATAGTGGGTAAATACGATAATCTCATTTGAGGAAGTGCGGACTACAGCCCCCTCAAAGTGATGGGACTCGTTAATGCCTTATGTGGGATGTATAAACGATAGGGTTAATGGTATTATATCTGATATTATACTGTAATTATAATATACCTATTTATTATTATGTTTTAATTCCATAATAATAAGAAAAAGAAATGAAAGTAGCATTCATGTTTACGTACGACATACCATCTCCATGAACGGTGAATTTCATTTATTACCTTCAAATGTTATGTAATATTATAAATATATGTATATAATAGATATATATATGATATATATTATATCTAAATAATGAATTTTATTCTGGATATAATGGATCATTGAGCACATGGACTACTTGTAAATATATGGTGTTCATTTTTGACTCAATTACCAAATATTGAAAAAATGAACATTATTAAATTAAATGATTACATAATGTTTATAACAAGGTAATAAGTGATATAAAATAAATAATATACTTGAAAATCATTCTTATGCAAGTATAAATTAACATTAGTTTATTATTCAGGATATTAAAGAATGATCAAGTCATGTCGGGCATGAGGTAAGGGGCTTCGTCTCAATCTCTGTTCATTGAGGAATATTTTGTTTTAATACAAGACATTGTTTTATATGTTGTATAAAATCCCTTTACATTTCAAAGGGAATATTTTTCTACGAAGTGTTTTACTAAATGACAAAAAGGAATTATTCTTTTAACATAAGCGGTGACAACAACCTTTTCCGCTACCGCGAGTGTTATTTGTTATTTGGCTTCCTCAACAAGCCATAATGATTTTTAAAAGAAAATAAATACTATATACTCATTTATTTAATTTTTTATTGAAAATGGTTTTCAAAATGGATTTGTTATGTCAATATATTTAATTGATATATTGTGATTGAAATGTGGAATTTTTTTCTTTTCTTTATATTTGTTTTATGTCTTATGATTTTATAATGGTACTTGGACATTTGATGGGTGGTTACGTGATAAACCAAGTGACGGGTGGTGCCATGAATACCAGGATAGGTGGTTATGTTATAACCTCAAATTCATTGGGTAAGGATGTCATCCGTATCGATATTCCATATTGTGATATGTGTGTAAGTCGACCGTCTGGTTATTCCATTTATGTATGTTTGGGTCCAATGTTGGTTTTATATGTTATGTGTTATTTATATGTGTTTTATGGTAATATTTTGGTTACAAATGTGTAAGTAGTGATATTTTATTTAGTGAAGATTATTTACTACTTCATAAGGGTGAAAAGTATTACTTATGATAAAGTATTCATGGTTTACTTGTTGTTTTAAAAAACTAACAGTTTTCCTTCTTTGTGTATCCCTTACTGAGCTTTTTATGCTCATCCCATGTTTTTGAAATGTTTTTCATAGGACATAAAGTGGAACAGGGTCAAGGATGGGATCAAGGAAGGTCATACTTTATAAAACATAGAACTGCACATGAGTTTTTTTAAGAGTTTGTATTTTATAAAACAATGGAAACTGAGTAGAAGTGTCTAGTTTTTAACTTTTGAGATCTTATAGTTATGTACTAAATCTCTAAAACACTAATCTTGAAAAGATCCTCAACGTGAATTATTCATTTAATTCAATATTATGTAATGATTTAAGGTCGGGTCCATATAGTTGGTATCAAAGGTTGGTTTACACAACTTTAGGAGTTAGGGTACTGTTAAAAAAATGTCCAAAAATTAATTTATGTTTATATTGAAATCATATAACATTTACATATTACCATGTTGCTTCATCTAAGATATGTATGTTTTAAGGATGATTTTTCATAAAAGAAACATAACTGAATTTCTGAGAAGCAATACAGAGGAGAATGACCTCTCGAATCAGCAACCCGAGATAGTCAGAATCAGAATTGAGCAGTTTACTGCAATGATGGATCAGTTGAATCAGGTGATAAATGGTGGTTGTGTTTATTGAAGATATTTTGGTTTATTATAACAGTAAAGAAGAGCATGAAATTCATTTAAGGGTCGTCTTTCAAACCTTAAAATATAAGAAACTTTTTGGGAAATTCAACAAGTGTGAGTTTTGGTTACATCAAATTTCATTCCACAGTCACATTGTTTCAAAGAATGGCATAACTATTGATCCTTCTAATACAAAATTTGTTTAAAAATGGACAAGACCCACAAATATAACTGAGATACAAAGTTTTCTTGGACTGGTAGGTTATTACCGGAGGTTTTTTGGGAATTTTTCATGTTTATCTAGATCGATGACTATGTTAACTCAAAAAGGTTATAAGTTCATTAGGATAAAAGAATGTGATGATTGTTTTCAGGAATTGAAAAGAATATTGGTTAATGCTCCAATTTTGGCACTGCCATCTAGAAATAATGTGTTTGTTATCTACAGTGATGCTTATTTGATGGTACTTGGTTGTGTCCTTATGCAGAATGATCAGGTAATTGCTTATGATTCACGTCCATTGAAAAATCATGAGTTTAATTACCCAACACATGATTAGGAATTAGCTTCTGTTGTTTTTGCATTAAAAATTTGGAGGCATCATTTGTATGGAGTAAAGTGTGAAATATATACCAATCAAAAAAATTTAAAGTATATATTCACTCAGAAAAAATTGAACATGAGACAGAGGATATGGTTTTAATTAATCAAGGATTGTGATTGTACAATTCATTACCATCCTGGAAAAGATAATAAAATGGCTGATGCTTTGAGTAGAAAAAGTAATACTTCATTAACCTTGCAACATTTGGAACGAGATCCTTTGGTTTTTGATTTTTATAACTTTGGCATAGATGTTTCTGGTGCATGATGTTCTTCTGTTTTGATTCAGGTGTCAGCGAGATCATCTCTATCAAACATAATTAAGCAAGCACAGAAGAAAGACAATGGGTTACAAAAAAAGGTATAGCTTGTTCAGAAATGAAAGTTGCCTAAATTTGTCATTGATAATGATTGTGTTTTGAGGTTTGGGAAGAGATTATGTGTGCCTTGTGATTCCCAGTTGAAGAATGAGTTGTTAAGTGAGGCTCATAGTTCCCAGTTTTCAGTTCATCCTAGCAGTACTATGATGTACAATGATCTGCTGGAGTATTACTGGTGGGATGGAATTAAAAGAGATATTGCTGATTTTACTATGAAGTGTTAGACTTGTTAGAAGGTTAAATCAGAGCGGAAGTTACCAAAAGGGATGATTTAGTCATTGCCTGTGCCAGAGTGGTAATGGAAAAATATATCCATACACTTCATTGTGGGATTACCAAAGACATCTCAAGGTAATAATAAAATCTGGGTTATTGCTTATCGATTGACTAAATCTTCTCATTTTCATCATATTCGAGATACTATCTCTCTAGATAAACTTTCTCGGTAGTATGTTAAAGAGATAGTCAAGTAACATGGAGTTCCCCTCTCCATTGTATATTATCGTGATCCCATGTTTACTTATATCCTTTTTAAAGGCCTTCAGATGTCATTGGGTACTGAATTAAATTTTATTACAACTTTTCATCCATAATCAGATGGGCAGTCAGAAAGAACCGTTCATACCTTGGAGGATATGTTCCATGCTTTCATGATGGATTACAGGGGATGTTGGCACCAACATATTTCATTGGTCGAATTTTCATATAATAACATTTTGCATTCCAGTATACAGATGGATTTATTTGAGGAATTATATGGTAAACAGTGACGAACTCCAGCTTTTTAGGATGAAGTAGGGGAAAGGAAGTTGATCGGACCGGAATTGGTAGAAGAGATGGTAGAAAAAGTTCAGTTGATTCAGAAGCACATGAGAACGAGCTCATATTCGGTAGAAAAGTTATGTGGAAAATCGGAGGATGGATAATACTTTTGTGGTAGGTGATCATTTTTTTGTCAAAGTTTCTCCTTGTAAATGTGTGATGTGTTTTGGAAAGAAAAGAAAGCTGAGTCTGATGTTTATTGGACCTTATGAAATCCTGGGGAATGTTGGATCAGTTGCATACAGAGTGGAATTACCTCTATGTTTGTCCCAGGTACACAATGCATTTCATGTTTCAATGTTGAGAATGTATATACCAGGTCTATCTCATGTTTTGAGATCAGGCGTAGATCAATTGGAAGATAATCTCTCTTATGAGGAACAACCAGTCCATATTCATGACCGTATAGAGAATGTGGTGCAGAATAAGGTGATTCATTAGGTAATTTTTTTTTTGAAAATCTATATGGTTGAAGAGGAAACATGGGAATATGAAAATGGAATGAGGGATAAATACCTGCACTTATTCGATAAGTAAATAAATTTCGGGGACACAATTTAATAAAGGGGGAAGGATGTAACATCCCAGGTAAATAAAGAATAATAAATTTCCATATTTATTAATATTTGTGAATAAAATGTTAATATTACTTTAAATGGAATGCTATGTTCAATGGTGTACCCAATACGCAACAATGAGTTTCTTTGAAATCATACAATGCACACTAATAAAATAACAATATTATTTTAAATGGTAGTTAACGCCTAGTCATTGTAATGGCAGGAGTGAACAGAACTAACTAAAAAAGGATTATATATGTTTGTTAAGCATTTTTAAATTTATCAAATAAATTTTAGAGGCTTAAAATAAGAATAGAATTCAATTCTAAGTATCAATATTCTAATATTCTTTAAAAGATTGATTAACCGCCTTATGATGGCGAACCCTTTTTAATTCTACTTTTTTAAAATTTTATATTTTATATTTTTCAAAATAAACTTATTCTATAGAATTGTGACATTGAAATTTACTTTGGATAAATTTTTGGTATTTTTCTGACAATGTTCATTTTTTAAATGAATAGTTAGAAATACTGGATTTAACTTCAAAACTACTCTTTAATCTAATTTAATTATATGGTTAGATTATCATTGTAATTGGTTTTAAATTTTATTTTGAATATATTTTTACCATTTAATCCTATGGTGGTCATTATAATTAATTTCATTTTGAAATTGGACATAAACAATTGTCAATCTTTTGATAGATATTGTTTCATAAAAACACGCTATTTTTTGACAATGAGAACTATTTTTAAATTAATAGATTCAATTTCTGTGTTTGGAATTTGGTAAAATGGATTCCATATTTGGAATCATAAGGTCCAAATTTTGTAATTAAGACTTTATTTTGACTTTATGAATAGTAACAACGACAATTGTCATTAATTATTGTGATTAATTAGTAATAAGGTAGTTAAGGGTAATAAAATAATAACATAAAAATACAAAATGACCCAAAAATGTGTCCTAATGCTATTTTTTCTGTCATGGCCAACCATGGGATTCCTTTTGCCAACTTAGGGACCCCATGGAATCACTTTAGTGTGATAGTGACCTTTTATCATATTATTTTTAAAGAAAGGAAAATATAACCAAAGTATGTATCGCCTAAGTAAAACAATTTTAATTTCGTTTACATAAATGATATCTTAGACTGTATATATTAATTAGAAATCTAATAATATTTCCTACATCGTGGGATTTGTTTTATAATTTTTAGACATCAAATAAATAAAATTATATATGACACAATGATGATGTAGTGTTTACATCATTATTGAATAATTTAAATAAATAAGAAGATAAAATTTAAATAAATATCCAACAATTGTAAAATTCTTATTGGATGATTTTATTACGAACATGGGACACCTTATCGTCGAAATTAATGATTTTTGGACCTTTATAAACCCCAAAAAATTATATAACAAAATAATATTTTCAAGACATTCCAAAAGTAACCTTCCTCCCTCTTATAAAAGGCCACCACATCTACCCCCTTACCCACACATATCAAGCCATTTTCTTGTCCAAACTCTACACATTTTATCTCTCCAAATCCCTCTCTTACTCCAAGAAGCTTCACTATGGCCTGATGTCTTCCCAAGGAAGCCTTTGGCTCAAATAAAAAAGAGTTACCAGATTTAGAGGTAATGTCTTCTCTCGAGTTTCTTTCTTTTATTTTCTTTATTCACTCACTGCTATCTTCTTATTATTTTTTTCCATAACAACACTAGTATCCTCAATATAATTGTATGTTGTTAAGAGAGGTATTTTATTTACACTTACACACACCTCCGTCTAATGGTTAAAGAACATACTATTTCTTTGAATGGTGAACTACTGCCTCACGAAACGATGGTTGATCAATTATCCCCTACCGCCTCTCATGGTGGCCATTATGATGGCACTGTATTTATATATGATATATATTATTTTTATGTTTTTCTTTATTATTCTATATTTTCCATTTCTAAATTTCTTTATGGTTTCCATAGTGGGTAAATACGCTATTCTCATTTGAGGAAGTGTGGACTATCGCCCCCACAATGCGGTGTGACTCGTTAATGCCTTATGTGGGATTTATAAAGGATAGAGTTAATGATATTATATACAATATTATATTGTATTTATAAAATACCTAAGTATCATTATGTTTTAATTCCATATAAATAGGAAATAGAAATGAATGTTGCGTTCATGCGTATGTACGGCTTACCGTCTCCATGAACGGTTCATTTCATTTCATTCCTCCAAATGTTATGTACTTTTATAAATACATATATATAATAGATATATATGATATATATGATATCTAAATAATTGATTTCATTCTTTATATAATGGACTATTGACCACATGGTCAGATTTTAAATATAAGGTTTTCATTTTTGACTCAAGAACCAAATATCGACAAAACGAATATTATTAACTTAAATGATTACAAAATATTTATAGAATGGAAATAAGTGATATAAAAGGAATAATTTACATGAAAAAGGTTCTTAGGAAAGTATAAATTAACTTCAGTTTTTAATTCAGGAGATTAATAAATGATCGAGTCATGTCAGACACGAGGTAAGGGAATTCTTCTCAATCTCCTTTCATTGAGGCATATTTTGTTTTAATAAATGACTTTATTTTATACGTTATACAAACACCCCTAAATTTTCAAAGAGAGTCTGTTTCTACGAATCGTTTTACTGAATGAAAAAAAGGAATGTTTCTTTTAACATAAGCAATGACAACGACCTTTTTCTCCTCCACTTTTATTATTTGATCTTTGGCATCCTCAACAAGTCGTAATGATTTTTAAATGAAAATAAATACCATATACTATTTTATGTATTTTGGAATTGAAAATGGTTTTGATAATGGATTTATTATGCCAATATATTTAAGTGATATATTGTTATTGAAATGTGGAAAGGTTTTCTTTCCTTTAAATTTTTTTAATTCTTATGATTTTATAATTGTACATGTACATTTGAAGGGTTGTTACATGATAAACAAAATGAAGGGTGGTGCCGTGAATACCATGATGGGTGGGTACGTTATAACCTCCCATGAAATGGGTATGGAAGTCATCCATATAGCTATTCCATTTACTGATATCTGTGTAAGACAACCATATGGTTATTCCATTTATGTATGTTTATGTCCCAAAAAGCCTTTATATGTTATGTGTTCTTTATATGGGTTTTTTGGTAGTATTTTGGTTACAAATCAGTATGTAGTGATATCTTATTCAGTGAAGAGTATTTACTACATCATAAAGTTGAAAGGTATTACGTATGTTAAAGTATTCATGGTTTTCTTGTTGTTTTGAAAAACTAAAATTTTCCTTCTTTGTGTATCCCTTACTGAGCTTTTTATGCCCATACCTAGTTTTTGAAATGTTTTTCAGGGGACATAAAGTGGAATAGGGTCTAGGATGAGATCAAGGAAATTAATACTATCTAAAACATGGAACTAGACATGACTTTTTTTATGATTTTTTATTTTATGAAAAAATGGGAACTTGGTAGAAGTGTCTACTTTGTAGCTTTTGAGATGTAATAGTTATGGAATAATCTTCTAAAACTCTAAAACTGTAAAGTTCATCAATGTGAATTATTTGTTTAATTCATGATTAAGTAATGTTTTAAGGCCAGGTCCTTATAATTAATGTTTTCTTTGTAAACTAAGATAGTTTTCAGATCCTCCTCATGAAACAACTTCATATAACTCCTTAGAACAACGAGTGAAGATCTACTTCGTATACCAAGTGGTGTGTGGTTCTCCTGAGTGGTGTACAATTATCAATTGTTGGACTGAATTGTATGCAGTCCACCTTCATGAACCAAGTGATATGCAATTCTCCTCTTCTACAGAATATATGTTTTTCATGGAACTTACTCTTTGCAGAACCAGAATGGCATGTGATACCATTTCTTCATAAACCCAGAACGGTTCACGTATCCACTTTTGTGATTCGAGAGTGGTTCCCATTTCATTCATGGACTTCACAAACTAGAAGTATATATATGCTTTGTTTTTCAATGTAGGATCTCTCAAAATCTGGGGAGAAACACTCCTCATTTACTCAATTTATTCTTCTTTTATATCAATTGATCATATCTCTTTCATGCGTTCAAAACCTGTAGGATATGATCTTAAAATAACTTCTTTGAGTGATATAGATCCTTAGGTTTATAAATATTCAAACCTAATATAATGATATGCTGAGAGTTTTAGTTGTTTCTTTTTCATTCATGTTTCCTCATGCTTTTGCGAAGAAATCACTTGAATGAACTGAGAGATGAATAAAAAACATAATTATGAACATCCAAGATCCCTGATGTGGCATCATATCTTCATTTTATCTGGCCGCATTTGAACTTCTCAATATCATTACATTCATGCAAATGAAATTGAATGAATGTTTTTGAGATTCCCATAAAAGTCTAATTTAGTGAATTGGAATGTTAGTGATGGCCTAAATCTCAAACAAGGAGGTTCGATTGTAGCTCTAGTGAACTGTGGCATCGAGAGCCCTTCGAGGGTTTGGAGGTTGAAGATGATGATGTGGTCTATCTACAGTCAGGTGATCGACTCAGATCATACATAGACGACTAGGATTAGATGAGATTCCACGAGATTTTGTGTGTGGTCAAAATCTTGGGCGAGATCAGAAAGAGGTCGAGATTTCGTCTATCATTTTAAAAACCCCTTTCCACATTAAAACAACAATGAAGAGATCCACGGATTAACTAACATGTTTTCCAAATATTCACCCATAATTATCACCCTCCATATATAGTACCACCTCATATCATGTTCTCTTCGGGCACGCTCTGTGCCCACTATATTCACAGGCTTGACCAGTGCGCTCTTCCAAGCCTACACACAGCCTTTCCATAGGCGGGCTGGCTTGGCTCGTCTCCCTGTAGTGCGGTTGACCCCTTTAGTCCTGCATTTTCCGTGGAATGTAGATGGAAGGTCGGCTAGTGGGATATCCTATTTTCTAGTAAGTCCGCAAAAATATGTGGCTCATAAATCATGTTTTCATTTCAATATATGTGAATGGCCACCTAAGATAACAATGAACACCCTCATCTTCTTCATATTGTCTTTTATTATTATAAAAAATACACCCTTTTTGATACATGTTATTTGGACATAAGATCATTGAAATAAATCATAGGATTTTCTATTCTCCATTAACATTGGATTCCTTCTTCGTTTTTAAAAATATTGGAAACTGTTGACCAAAAAATAAACCTCCATATAAAAAGTGGTCCCAATATTGGGAACTTAGACCAACATGGTTCATTTATTTACAATTTTTATTCATTGTACGTATACACTATTCATAGTATACTAACTTGCTAGATAGTGAATGAAATCATTGGTGGTTTCCTATAGAGATTATCTCACAACATGCTTTGGTCATGAATTGGTTCTGGACAGACATCATGGATACAAGTATGGAAAAAGGGAATTTTCTAGCTATGGATTCCTAATTCATTATACTATAACAATGTAAGGGTGTAGAGGACATATATTATGAAAAAAATATCATTGGAGATATGTTTTGGTAATTTTTTATTTTCAATAGTATTTTTTATATACCTACATCTCTATTTACCACTAATTCTATATTTTCTATATATAATCATAACATCATATTTTGTATGATTCATGATATATTTCAGCTTAAAGTTTATTATTTTATGATTATTATTCCTTGATGATTTTTTATTTCCTTGGTTCATTTTATTTATTTTCTATTATTTTATTTTTATATCATTGATGCTATTTATGTTGATAAATATGGTGTAGTCTTCCCATTATATCCTCATATACACTTGAATATAGTCTATAACCATTGTAATATTTGGAGTAGTGCTTGAGGCCTTATGGAAACCCATATTTGGATACATGTGAGTGAACCAGGTCGGATACATTTTAAATTCCATGGGATTTATAATGTGATGTTAATAGAGAATTTCATGTATTTATATTGGTTTTGATAGGATGAAACGGTTGGTGTCCTAGCTATATGGTTCTCCAGATGTGATTTTGGTTCATGCAATTAGAGGGTGGGCAGGTGGACATTGATTAGGAACAGTGAACCTAATGAAGTTGGTCATATAGGTAGTATATGATTAAATGATTTAGTGTGATGTCGTTGAAGCTTAACGTTTATGTCGGTATTAGTCAACGGGTTAAGAACATGATTTAAGGTTCATTAGGATGTGAATCATGGGAGTGTGAGTTACGTTGCATAATTAAGTTTAATATGAGTTTAGAATTGTTAGGATGGGATGTGACTAAGAAGGATTATGAGTAAGAACATGTGAGAATGTTCATAGAGGATAACTATTCCTTGTATTGTAGAGAATAAGTGTGGTGGAAAATTTTGGGAAAATGTATTTTTGTAAATGGTAAGTGTGGAATCGGCATGTGTGGTACCCAGTTGTGTTATCAGTTAGTGAATGGGTCACAATCAGGTCTGTTGGAAATGTTTTGAATCCTGGAGGAACCTAATAGGTGTGGTAGTGGTAGCACTATGGGGGTTTTGTATTGGGATCACACTTGGAGTTAGGTGACATGTGGTCTTGGTGACATTCTCACAGGTATAGTCTCAATAAAATTAGTGAGAAGTGATATATTCATCTATGTTTGGAGGATACATTGGAAATGGATTTGGCTATTGAGGTGCGGATGATCCTAGTGGATTCCTTAAAATATAATTTCAAGGAGGATTAAGGTTGAAGATTGATAGAAAGGGTGCATTGATTATGAGGTGTGAAATGCATTCAGTGATTGGACCCATTTTGGGTTGTTTCTCGAGAAGTAGAGTATGATAATACATATAGTGGGGAGGTAACCATTAGTTATTATAGAGAATAATTCTTGGAGATCAATGAATTGATGGATTTGGATGTTGTTTGTTGTTTTCACTTGAGTAAGAGATAGTTTTTAACATCTGTAAATTATTTTTAGAGATAAACATAGCATGGTCGATGATATTTTGGTGTTTGGTTTGGTAGGAGACAATAATGATAATCCAATGGTGAGTAGAATCATGTTTGATATGGGTAAATTGACCTCATTCGGGTGGGTCATGGATATGGAGGGATCATTCATTGGAAAGAAGGGGTTACACTAGGTTTCCAATGATTGGTAAGATCCTCTATGATCTTGTTCTTCATTGAATATCATTTTTTCAATATGGATTGGGTGATGGATGGATTCGATATTTTTTCATTGGTGTCTAGGAAAAATCGGTGTGATATGCAGGAGGCATTTGACCATAATCACACTTCATCATGTGACTGAATAACTGAAATGTTTTTTCATCACATGATGAAGTTGTTAAATCATGTAACGATGCATTTTTGTGGTTCTTATTGAGATGAAAATTCTTGGAGAAGCCTGGAAGGATTGTGTTTTTACCCGGGGTTCAACTAGGACCAAGTGTGAGACGGTCATTTGTGAAAATCCATATTGGAGGTATGTGTTTCACGGAGAAAATATCATTATATAAACTATTATTATTTGTAAAAGTTGATCAGAGGTAGTACTATTAGTATAATTTCATAAAGTTTTATATAGTGAAATGGGAAACATGTTAGTAGTATTATGTGGGATGTGGTTCGTGGGTCTGTGAACCACTAGAAGTGGTTTTTTGGTAGGATATTCCTATGGAAGGGATAACAAGTTTTTATTATTAAACATGGAAATGAAATGATTAAAGTGGGTAGTACCATATGTCATGGGTTAATTGAGTTGAATACATCGAAGTGTGTTGGTAGAGACATTTTCCAATGGCACTATCTTTATGATGGTTTTGGTAGTGAGTGGGTATCTTGATCTATAGTGAATGTTTTTCTAATTATTTATAGTTGTGCATTGACAGTATAGATGATGATTAGATATGGAATAGGGATAGTATATGAAGAATTGATGACTGTGTAAGGTTAATATATTTGGTTCAAGTATTACCATGACTTCATGAAGATGTTAAGTGTTACATTGAGATGTTTTTAATTCCCTACATATTTTTTGGTTGTTATGTTTTAGAGTTAAATTAAATTTTGAGTTTGTGAATGTTTCATTTTGTGAACCAAATATCATAAAGGAATTCTTAGAGTTCTAACATTATTAAGGGTTGTTTATGGAAGGGGTTCAATGCTTAGGTGGTGACCCGTGACTATAAGAGAATAATGTGGGAACAACTAGTTTGTCAGGGATAATTAATTTAAACATAGGATTGTGGAAAGAAATTGGGTGAGCTAGTGACCCATGACCCTGATTGTGCTCACAATCTAGTCCTGTATCCACTTATGGTTTGAAAATGGTCCACTAGTTCATTAGTGATACTAAGAGACTGGTCGATGGGTCTAGGGGTGGGGGGTTTATAGTGAGGGAAAATGAATCTTTTCTATTGGAGGGGCCTTCATTATATATAGGTGTTTAAGGGATTAATGATACAATTTTATCTATAACCCCACTCCTTTGACTTACCTTATTCCAACCTCCATGGTGGTGGTTATTAGTTCTTTATTAAAATATATTCAATATAAGATGTCTGTATACACCTTTACTCATCTTTCATATCACTACGTTCAAATTTTTTTCATCATTATGTTAGTTTGTTGAATCAGTTCCTCTAGATCATGGTGGAATCATCCATGATGAAAGCTTCTTCTGTATGGAATTCATGAAATATATCTTGAGATATCGTATGTTTGATTGTGTTAGTGGTTTTAGTAATGGTGAGCCACTCGAGCATTTTTTTTTAATTATTTGGGTTAAATAAATATAAATTGGTTATTGTAATGGGTGTAATAATTGATACTTTTTTGCATCTGGGATTCAGTGGTGCATTGGGTGTGGAATTCACCTTGTTGCTCTAGATTCTGGTCATCATTTTATGCCTAGTGAATTTTATGGAATTCTGACTATTTTGAAATTGAATAAATAATTAATAAGTAAATAATATAAGTAATTATTTCTATTTATTACAATAGTATAGGATCCTAGGAATACATTAAACACTTGGTTGCCTAGTAGGTGTCTTGGGTGGGATTGGTCAAGGTGATGTGGAGCTATATGTGGGATTAACCCCTATTCCTAGATGGTGACCCATATACTAAAAATTCATATATATTTATATCATGACTATGAATTATTGTGTAAATTTAGAAGTTCGTGAATGGGGTTAGAGGCCAATTTTTCCCTATGATTGTGGAATATGTCAGTATACTGCATCACATGCCTTTCAAAAGTTCTCTTTAGTATATCAATGAATTTGGATCACCAAGTTACTATGTTTCTAAGGGAATTGGGATTTGGTTGTGCTGAAAATAGATCATTGTAATTTCATGGGATTTATGTTGAGATATATACTATCCTAATTTATATCCTCAGGGCTAGTCTATAGAAATTAAAGGCTTGATTCCATTAAATGATGGGTGGGATTGTTGTGTGTATCATTATTGATGATGAACTACCTCATGAGATCATATATGATTCTGGGAGAACAAGTTAGACATATAAGTACTATAGGACATGGTGTATGTGATAGAGGGGGTGTTCCTATTTGTAATACGATGAGTGAACACCCTTAAGAGATGTGATATGATACCCAGTGTGGATCGATGGGTTTCCTTTTGGATGTGGAATCAATTTTATAAACAAGTGTGGTTTCTGTCCAACCCCACTTGTATTCACCAAGGGTGTTTATAGAAAGGAATCATGGTAAGGTCCCAAGGTAATGAGATAAAGAGTGCTGAGGAATATCAAAAAGTATGTGGACTAACTCTATGTGTTCTGGTTTTTAGGGAACATATTTTTAGTTATTTTCTTTGTGGTGACAATTTTGACATTTTATAGGTTAGTAGATATTGTGGAAGGTCTAGAGGACTTAATGAATATCTTATTTGGATAGTTTAAATGTGATGTGGTTGGGGCCTAGATCCCAAGAAACTACTTCCTTGGGAATCACCGGTGAGTTGTTTAATTTATTGAAGGCCCTAATAGTGTTGTGTGTTACTATTGGATGCCCCCCATGTATGTAGGGATGGGAATGTATAATATGACCTCCCGAGTGTTTGGACGGAATGAATCGCTGTGATGGCCATTACCTGATTCATTCATTATGCTATTAAAAAATTAAACTATGTACCTTAAGTCAGTTTTCATTAACAATGTTGGGACATAACATGAGTTATATGGTATTGGTGGTGGAATGGTCCTTGTCATTGAGAAATATGGTTTGATGACCACATCCTAAGTTATAGAGAATGGGTTTATTGATGATAGAGGTTATTTCTAGGAGTGTATTGGGTTATTTTAGAGGAATGCCCTCGAGGATGGGTTGTGGGATGACATGAATAATGAAAAATTGACCTCCCATGAGTGACAAAGGATGGGTAGAGGCTTAACGATGTATTATTGTGCCCAATGATAGTGGGTAGTGGTTCATGGGTTTTGAGGTCTCTAAAACATTAGTATCCTAGTGTGATCTGTGAATCAGTATTACAACATAAGGTGATGAATGGATTTGTACTTGGAATTGTAGTTTTCATGGTTAGGGATTGGCTGGTGTGGTCAGTTCATGGTATCCTGAGGGGCATGTTTACCTTTTTGGGTGGAACCACATTTTATTTAGCACATTTCAACTAAGAAACCATGTTTAATATATTCATTTAATATCAATAAAACATGAATATGATGGTATATATTAAGGGTTATTGGTGAAAGCATAATTAATTTTCTTCTCACACCCTTCATGGGTATCTCAGAAATAAATTAGGCCATAAATTATCATTTGAGGTCAGAGCGTGAGTTTTTAAAAAATAATTCCAGCGTAGTTCATATGTATCAAGAGACTAGGATGAGGCCTAGGGACAGTATTAGGGAGAGGGTATATGAGTGTTATAATCATCAACTTGTTCTTTATTTGGATCAACCTAGTCGGTGATCAATTGTATGTTTTTAATGACAGTGTCATGGATTACATTGGATGTGTTTATTGATGATGTATACATTGATGTTGGTGATGTTTACATTAGTTGTTTATTAATTTTTATTTCATTGATATCGATGGAATAGTCCCCCTAATGCATGTTTTAGGCCCTTTCCTATTGTCGAAATCCTCTGGAATATGAGGAGGCACACCTAATGTTATTTTATTTTCCTGGCTAATTGACTAGATAGTGGATTAGGCCAGAGTGTCACACAAATATTGGATTTATTAAATTTATATTTTATATTTGGTGCATCATACATCTTAATTTATTTTTTAGGATAATACTAAATTTTTCTATTTTAGTATTTTGATAGTTCCCTAAATATTTTACCATATTTTTTACCCATTCCTCATAAATATAAACCATAAATTTTTAATATATCCATATGAAAAATTATATCTTTAGAGGAAGGTTTTCCATATCATTATTTTAAATAATTTGTTTTCTAATTATATTATCTATGATGGATACTTTTACTAATGGGTATTTACCTTTTGTGTTAGACAATCCACCATCTAATAAGTATTTATTATAACAAAAATATTTTATTTCATTGATGATATATTCTAAATAGAAAATATCTATTTTACCAACAGAAATGTTAACTCTAGTTTATTCACAAGCCATTCCATTAAATCTAGAAAACTCTCCTCAAATTCCGTTTTATAGTTGAATTCGAATATTTTACATGAAAGTATTTTGAATGGGTTATCTAATTTAAAATATTTTTCAAATAACCCAATATTTATAACACGATAATATATGGAAAATATATATTTCCATTATACTCATTTTTCATTTATAGGTTTTGACCATTTTATTTATTAATGGTTCAATATGTATGTCTTCCATGGAAAATCAATTATTAAAAAAATAACATATTATATTAATAATTCAAACATATTGAATTTTTCCGAAAATTTATTTTACCCTATTATATATCTAACAATATTAAAATAGGTATTTCACCCACATATCTCTTCTAGGAGACAAGGATATCATTAATAAATTATAATAAAAACTTATATTGGTAATCCATAAAACTATTATTTATTATGTATATGAATTTAGATATCTCTTTGTTAACCTAAAACAAAAAAACTTGAACTCATACTTTCAATACCATATATTTAACGAAATATCTAATTGAATAAATTTATTTATATTTAATAGACGATCCAAACAATTATAATAATTATATAAAATATACCCAAACTGTCAGTTGAAACACCATTCAACTTAGTTATTTCACTCAAACCACCAAAGGTTTCCAAATAGTAGAGATTGAAAATATATATCATGGAGAGAAATTTCATTAATATTAAATTAGTTCCTAAATACAGGGATTTATTTTGAATAGAACTAATGCAGTTTATATATATTAGTTAAAATAAATAATTTTCTGTGAAAAAACATTCTACTAATTATTCTTATGAAACACGTAATTTATTGTATCATAATTAATTTTATGGGTACTTATATAACATATTAAATTTTATATTTATGGAATACTATCAAAAAAATATTCTATATATAGTGTATCATTTATAAACATCCAATAAATTCTGTAAATAAATATGATATAAATTAAATATATATATATATATATTGTGACTCATTAGTTGTAATATAATGTTAAATGAATTATAAACACATAGAAAAATAGGTTTAAAGAACTCCAATAATGATCTTCATCTAATAATATCTCCAAATAATAATTGGATGATATGTCCAATACATAAAAAACATATAACTGAATTCCATCTGTAAACTGACAACTCCTAAAAAATCATTCATATAGAAGTCAGCATACATGGGTTTAACATTAAACATAGTATTATATTCTAAAATATCATTAATAAAGTTACACATTTGAATAAAGGAAGGATATTTGGTATGGTATTTAAAATTAATTAATGGATTAAATTTTAATTCCAAATGTTGAGAATAAACCAAAAAATCGTAATAAAATAAAAATAATAGTAAGTAAAATGTGATGTCTTATAAATAAACACCAAATATATCTGACCTATCATGTTGTCAATTTAAAAAATATGACACTAATACCCCATGAAAAATTAAAATCTAAGACTCCTTCAAGGAATATATATATATATATATGTATATATATATATATAATTTACACCCATTAGTTCAATCAGCCAATGAAAATATTGGGGAATTTGGAAATCCTTTTAATCCATAATTAAATTGAATATTAATATATAGAACCCTCTATATTATTGCACCACTAGTAGTAAAAAAGCATCCAGAAAAGTTGTTCATACTGACAACATTTTCTAGACATGTAAAATGGATTACATTTCTAAATTTGATTTATATTAAGTGGAATTCTCAAGGGTATCTCTCAAGGATCATTGGTTGATTTTATTATATATTTTTAATAATGATTCTAAATGAGGGGGTAGTTTTGAAAATAGTTTTAATATAAAATGTGTTAATTAAAATGTTTAATAGTTGATAAATAATTGCGTTGTTTTATGAATTATTATAGGATGAGGTCATTTCATATTCAATACACATATTTTTTAGTTTATTTTTTTGAAAATTATACGTGGTTTAATGGAATCATTCTGTTGATTGAAATCAATATCTCAATTCCCCTCATGCCATCTAAAATGATGAAAAATGAATCAACCCTTAACACAAAAATAAAGTTCTCGTGGTTTGAATCTCAAGAAAATAACAAGGGCTAGAAAAGAATACTGAAATTTTATGTATGTGTGGGAGAAAAAGGATTCTAATTGTATTATCCAATCGGAATAACCCCAGATTCTCACTTAAATCTCAACCCGATCTGTATTGAAATGAAAAGTGTTATACATATATGTACCAAAAATATGCATTCAATGGAGGGAAAGGATATGATAATAATTAAATGAAATTATTCCCATAAAAATTACCCTAAAAACTGATGAAATAGAGTTTTAAATCCCTTAACAAGATGTGTAACTCTCTTGAAATGATCATCTGCCATTTAGCTCACCATCAAGAGGAGGAAGAGGCTCGGTTACAATATAACCTATTTCATTGATCCCCCAATTAGGATAGGGGCCTCCATAACTTCTTGGATGAGGAAATTAAAATATTGGTTATTTAAAATTGTGGATCTTTTCTCCTAATTTGATCTTACAAATGGGGTTCCCATGGAACTCTTTTATTGGTAGAGTGGATGGGGGTTTTGGGAACCCATATTTCAAAAACCAATTGGACCTTGGTTTTAGGCTGGTATACAACCTTATCTCTCTTTGGGGAAATCTAAAAATTTTATTCCTCACCTATTAAATATATTTGATGAATTTTTAGTATCATTTTAAGGCTGATATCTCAAGACATAACAAAAATACAACAACTAACTTTGGTCTTTGTGAAGATTCGGTGTCTGGGACATATCAATTTATTTGTGCCCCTTAATAGATTAATTATGATTGAGTGTCTTCAGAAGAGTTGTTGATTAATTAATTTGGTATCATCTAACAAATATTTTACTAATAGGAAGAATAGATCAGCTGAAGTGTCTATTTGATACTACTAGTGTTCTTGGAATCTTGCACATTTTGGCCCATTTTTTACAATGTCATCAGGGGACTTCCAAATCACATCCTCATATAATGAAATCATCCAAACAAGTGAAATAACTCTTTTTAAATGTTATAAAAAAATTGAATCAAAATTTAATTTTAATTTTTTATCAACTTTCTATTTTATGGTAAAAAATCAGTTTATCATAGTGATGTAAGGGTAAACATGAAAAGTGAATCATTACACGATCACACCCCCACACCTAAAAAAATTCAATCCTGGGAAAAGTCAAATATTCAGAAAAAATCATGGAGATATTACCAAATTCATAAATATTTACCATTTAATATTAAATTATTGATAAAAATGTGATCAAGGAAAAAACAGACCTATGAGTTATTCAAAGTGATCATAGAAAAATATGTCTCATGGAGTTTATTGTAATGAAATTTTAAGAGATGAATGATAACATTCTGATCAAATAATTCATAATTTAACCATGTCACTAATTCTCCACATGTGTGTGTCAAAACAATTTCATGTTGTTATTTCGAATTTCTAATCAGTAAATATATGTTATTTTAAAAAAATTATTTTAATATGATTTGGTCCACCAAACCTGCACCTACATCTATTCCAATATAATTTTAAGACCCTATCACTTATGTATTCTCTAATGTAACGACATGTTATCCTGACCTAGATAACCCCATATGTTTTGCATATCAACACTCCGCCTATTTATTAATATTATTATTTCTTTTTCAAAAGTTGATCTTGGAACGAATTTCACACTCATCACCCAAACCTTGTTTGATCACCACATGACACTAATTGTAAGAAATATAACAAGATAAAAGTTATAAGAATGTTGGTTTATGACATACCCAATACACCACCCATATTCTTTTTTTTCTTTAAATGTTATTAAGGCATGCAATAGTCAGATAACAGGTACACATGCACAGGTAGATCTGGTCCAGTAATGAAGTAGATCATATAAGGAACAAATGTGTGGAAAAATTATTTTGGATGGTTGAGAATCATTAACATAAAATATATTTACCTTATACTATGTATGAAAAATCACATTTCATGGTTGCGTGAAATGATTTATGGAGATAATCAGTGACACAATGTTCCCATAAACAACTCATGCAAAGGGTATCATTCATCATAAAGTTTTCAAATTGATACAACCATTTAAATCATTGACAAAAAACCAATTTACAAAAAACATTCACACAAAAAATTTTAAAATAATGAATATAAACACATTCTATCAGTGAATTTGTTTTTAAAAGAACAAGAAATAGGGAAATTTATCATGCATTTTCAAATATTTCATGATTAAGTGGGAATAAATTTCCATGATTAAGGGGGAATAATTTTCAATGACTATGGGGGAATAATTAATGAATATTATAGTACAAAGTTTACAGGGGAAATGAATGGTAATGTAACAATAATATTTAATAAGAAAAAAGGGGAAAATGATTAATGATGATGAAACTTCCTAACTAACCCATGTATATTCACATCCATATACACCTATATCATATTGTGTCCTCACTGTAATAATGTAAAATTTTTTATGTAAGGATAAAACATGGTGGTTTCTATTTGTAGGTAGCTTATTTGACATAAATTTCCTCTATCAGGGAAATTGGAATGTCTTCCTGAGAGTGCTTTAGCTACTTTCCATTAATATTGGAGGTTTGTTTTTTTTCATCATTCTAATCCTAAATAAAACTAAATTGATAATAATTTGTAATAATATATGAGAAAATCCTATGTTAATTAATCATACATCAATGAAAATTCATTCTTAATTTGAAAAGGGGGACGTTCTTCCCATTTTTGAATTAAATATCAGGGATGAGTTGGTCACGGGTAGCCTTGTAAAACTCCTTGTAGATCCTATATTTTTTATATGAATACCTATTAATTTCCTCCAACTATTTATTCTACAACTTCCATTTAGAACCTAAATCAAAAAGCATATAACCTTATTATTTAATGGTCCAGTAAGCCTAGTGCTCTATCTCAATATGGAGGTCAAATTTTTTTCCAAACACAAGCCAATATGGTGACTTTACTATGATAGTTTTAAAGTAAATATAGTATGCCATAAATAAATAATTTATTGTAAGACTCCAATATGTTATATTGGTTTGAACTATTTTTTATGAATCTATTTTACCACTTTAATAAATATATTTTCTTGACCGTTGTTTTGTAGGTGATATTCATTAGAAATTCGATTCCAGACCCCATACCAATGAAAAAGTGATTGCATTGTTCAGTTTTAGAAATGAGAACCCTTGTCACAAATGATGAACCTATATGATCCAAAGATATATAAAATTTTTTTATAAAAAAACCACAACTACCTTGGTATCATATATCTTCATGGATCATGACTCTACCCATTTTGACACATAATCAACTTCCATAACAACCTAAAATTTCGCATACGAATTGAGAAATGGACCCATAATGTAAATTCCCCAAATATCGAAAGTTTCATTGAAGGGAAATAATTTTTTTGGAATTTCATTTATTTTATATAAATTATGTGTTCTATGACTACGAGGAAAGCTTTAAAAATCACTGGCATCCCGAAATAATGCTGAAAAAAAGATACCAAAATCATGGAGCTTATGTGCAGTCCATTGGGGTACAAAGTGGCCCACATAATCAAGAGTATGGTAAAATATTAGGAAAGATTGAAACTCTCTATCCAGAACATGACGACTAAGGGCATGGTCACTAAATGTGTAAAAATTGTTTGGGTCACCACAAATGTACCAAATAGACTCATTTTTTATATGATCAACTTGGTTTTTTTTGAATTGAGGATGAATGGAAAATTTTACAAAATAATTTAAAATTATTTCATACTATGGAATAGAATCCTATTATTAGTACCATTTCTCATTAAGAAACATGTAATTTATGGGAATACATGGGGATGATTTAGTGTCCGAGGATGGCATGATCCTACTGATATGGTCATCCACCTCATTCGTTGTTCCTTTTTGTCCAAATTTCTAGATTAAATTAATAATGTAAAAGAACCCAACAAATGAAATGTTGTTTGGATTCCAATTTCATAAAGATATGCTGAAGGGATTCATGGTTATAGAACACAATGAATTTGGTCACAAAAAGGTACAGAATAAATTAATGAAAAGAAATCACAATGGAAGGGAATAATTTTTATATTTTGGTGTATTTTTTGTGGGAAGGTTCATGTGTACATGAAGCATAAGAAATGAAATATTGATCTTGATCAACCTGTTTTGATATGATAGACTCAACTACATAGTTAGAGGTTTCACACGTGAGCTAAAATAGTAAATCCCACTGAGGTAGTTGGATTATTGATGGTGATTTGAGACACCGAATAAATTTATTAAAGGTATTGTCACATTATTTCTTAAAAATATCATTTTATTTTTTGTGAAATCAGTAGAGGGGGTGACATCATACTAAATTGGTGAAGGAAATAATGGTAAAATCTAGTATGAACTATGATAGAACGCACATTCTAAAATTTTTTTGTAATCTCCTGGATCCGAGTGCCACACAAAGGTTCCCAGTACCTGGTTGGTCATGTGTAATGAAGAAAATTTCCCAACATTCCCAAGGCTATTGACTAGTAGCATGTCCCTTGTGTGTGATAGTGGGGAAACTGTGCCCTCACTAGAAGAGTAACATAGTGAAAAGAAACAATAAACATGATCTGAAACTGTAATACCATATTGCATAAGTAAATAGTGGAAAATTGATATTATAAATAAATACAGCATATATAAATAAATAATGTAGGTCATATGTAAATTGGAATTCATCCAAAGAATTCACGATGCTGGAAATACAATACTGAAACCAATGTATAGAAAATTTTAATCTCCAACAGCATCACAAGACTTAGCTTGGTCACATTCTCTCTATCTCTAACAGAAATCATGTACCTAACAATGTAGGGTGCTTACCCCTATCTATTCATGCAACCATATAATTTGTTTGGGCCAAAAATAATGACCCAAACAGGGTAGGAGATGAATACCAGTAGGAAACAACCAAATTATTTGTTCCAAACTGTCATTGAATATATAAATTGAAGGAAATATGAAAAATGATGTAGTAAATAAAGATGTACTC
Source organism: Viscum album (assembly GCA_963277665.1). Taxonomy (NCBI): domain Eukaryota; kingdom Viridiplantae; phylum Streptophyta; class Magnoliopsida; order Santalales; family Viscaceae; genus Viscum; species Viscum album. The sequence goes on from OY728138.1 coordinate 160,763,252, forward strand.
ATAATAAAACCATCTTATAGATTCCAATTACATTAATTTACGTATAATAATTATTCGAACCATTGAATAATGATATATCGGGATCTAGCCTAAGCTATGTATTCCCTGTGTAATAGAAAAATAGATGTCTCAAAAGACCATCTAACTATCAAGTAAGACCAAGTCCAAGCTTGTGCTTTGTGTTGGAAGACTCTTCATAATTAAAAATCAAAATATCCCATTGATACACTGGGTGGATCAAATTGTCTAACCCCTGTGATCAAGTGTTCCAAAAAAAAAAGACTCTCTGAGCAAGCACTCACATTAAATTCCATGTGTGGTCTTTTAATGATAAACAACAGACTATCTAAGGAAGAACTCAATGTCTCTACCCCCTGTAGTCTCAAAGCGAAATACTATAGACACTATAAGGTAGAACTAACCATCAATCACTCATATTTTCTCATGACATAAATATTATAGGAACTCTGGGGAAGCCCTCAACGTCAATTCTATTTATGGTCTAACTACACCAGGTTCTCACAGCCCTATGTAATACAATCATAAAAAAAATCAACATCCCAAAGTAATCTCAACTACTACAAGGATAAGCAGCTACAATTCATAACACATACATTTAACAAGAAACAATAAGAAATTAATTCCAACCTAATAAGAAATCCACATTAAACATGTTTTGAATCATAGGCAACCAGAACCAATGGTTACAAACATTCAAACAAGAAAATGAACCCACGAGGCGTCCTCTAAACATTCAATTTAGCATAATTTATAAAAAAACCCCTTAATCGATCAATCAATCTAATGAAGATGTAACATGGTTCAATTCCTTAACACGAAATACTCGAATCATGGGAAATCAACACTTAGGAATATATAACTCAAAGTAAAACTCCCAAAGGAAAAAACCACCTATATCGACATTGTACACTAGATATATTTGAAACTCATCCTTTTAAATGGTCTATAACATCACATATATACAAAAGGACAAAATTGTTATACCATGAATAACTCGAGAGTGATGAGAAATTAGGAAGAGAGAATCAAGAATAAAAAAATCACCGAGGATATTCCAATGCAACAGATAGTATTTGATTTAGAAAAAGGATGATGAATTGGTGGCTTAGAGAAGATTTGGCGATTCAATATGCTCTTTTGTGAGGAAATACCAAAACAATGTGAAAACGTGGATTAGACACAACCATTATCTGATATCCCACATAAAAGGAACAGTACATGGTTTGTTCATTTAATGTACACACCATGTACTATCCTCAACCGGCCCCCGCTTTAGGCATTCCACACAACGCGTACTCAAGAGTACACGACGTGTACAATGAAAACAAATTCCAAAATCATCATTTTTCCTCAAAACAAAATAAATCATGCTCCATACCTAAAAAATAAGATTTGATTTCTTACAAACTTCCCCCTTAGAGAAATTCATCCAAGAATTTCCCTTCTAAGTGTGGCGAAGAAGAAACTTCAAACAACTCTATCCCATATGATCAAACATTGGACTCCCTCTCCCAAGTCTATTCCTGCACCCATGCTATCATATCACATTTACTAGAGGAATAAACTAGCAATAGACAACCTTCCTATTGCAATCAACAATCTGAATATGTATCACCTGGAAGGATTCATCCTCCTCTAACTCAACCTTATCGGTTTGAAAAATGTGTGATGTGTCTGAAAAGTAATGATGTAGCTGAGAAACGTGGAAGATGTCAGGCATATCTCGGTACCACTGAGCTAACTGAAATCATTATTCTATTGGCCCTAATTTATCCAAAATCTGAATACGCCTGACATATTTCAGTGAAAGCTTCCCCTATCTTCTAATCCTCCTATTTCCCAACCTCGGTGTGGCATGTAAGAAACCCTGATCCCCAACATAAAAATCTAGTGGTCATCTTTTTTGATCAGAATAAGATTTATGAAGATATTGTGTAGTATCCATCCTCTTCTAAATCATATCCACCTTCTCTGTAGTCTCTTGGACAAGATGAGGTCCAAACATAGCTACCTATCCTGCCTCCATCCAACAAAGGGGGGAATGTCATGGTCTACCTTACAATGTTCATAAAGTTACATCTCAATCATCAATTAAAAACTATTATTGTTGGAAAAATAATCTATGGGCACATGTCTCTCCCAATATCCCCCAAAATCTAATATTCATGCTCTTAGAATGTCATCAAAAACCTGAATCGTGTGCTCAGATTGCCTATATGACAGGGGATGGTATGATGCACTCAGAAGTACCTGTGTACCCAAATCCCTTTGTAGACCCTTAACGACACAAGATGTAAAATGGGAATACCAATCTGAAATGATAGAGTGTTTAACCCCCTAAAAATGAATAATATCTCAGATGTACAACATTCCCTTCTCATTAACACTAAAGGTCTCTTTGATCATTAAGAAGTGTGCATCCTTTTTTATTTTTCCAATGACAACACAAACTGCATCATTCTTTCCAGGAAACCTCTGTAATCCTATCGTGAAATCTATCATGACGTTATTCCACATCCACTTGAGAATGGTTAACTATTGTAAAAGCCATTTTGGTCACTGATTCCTTGCCTTTACTTGCTGACATGTGGAACATCTCATAACAAATCTAGAAAAATCTCTCTTCATACCTAGCCACCAATACTGACGGTGTAAATCTCAATACATCTTTATGACACCAGGATGATCTTCCCAATCCAAGGAATGAAAATACTACATCAAATCCTCACGTAAGTATGCTAACACCCATACACATCCATGAAAATATAAGACCTCAACCTCTTCTATAGTCCATACAAGATTAGGGACCTCACCTATCACATTGTCCTATAGGAATAGGCCTTTGGAATCTGATACCTGCATCATATTCACCCAATATAGTATAGTATATGTAATACATACAGAAGAAATAATCTCCCACCCATTTTTGTCATGAACCTTCAAATGAATCTCATGGAACAAAGCCATAAATTGCCACTCACTAATGGAATACTAAATTGCATGTATCTGAGTCCTCCTTCTCAACACATTAGCCATTGTGTTGTGTTTTATATGCATGTAAGAAAGCTCAATGATATAAGCCTGAAGCTACTCAATCCATCTATGCTATCTCAAATTCAAATCATGCTTAGAGAAGATATACTTGTGACTTTAGTTGTCAGTGAAAACCACAATATTCTCTCCCAACATATAATGTCTCCAATATCTTAAATAATGAAAAAATATACCTATATTGAAATTGTGCATAAGATAATTACTCTCATGTGGCCTCAACTACTGATACCCTTATGTAACGACTCATTCCCCTTGCATCAGCACTACAACTAGTTTGATACCTGATGAATCATAGAAAATGGAATAACTCTTTCCTAGTTCAGGAAAGATTGATATCAATAAAAAATTCATCCTCCAATTCATCTCATAAAAGGCTGAGTCACAAGAATCTATCCACAATTACTTCCTGTTATTCTTAGTCAGGCTAGTTAGTGGTGCTTCAATGTGAGAAAATTACCATATAAATAGTCTTTAGTGACCATATAGCCCAAGAAAACTCCATACCTCAACTACATTATTCATTTTCTCCCAAATAACTACTACTCTCACATTAACTGGGTCTACAGATAATCATGTCTCTGAGATAACATGACCCAAGAAGTGAATCTGGTCCATCCAAAAGTGGCATTTTGAGAGCATAGCATATAATTGATGCTCTCTTAGTGTACTCAAAATGATCTTAATATGGGTGGCATGGTGGTGTCAAGTTCGATAGTACACCAAGATATCTTCCACTAAAATAACCACAAAGCAGTCAATGTATGGTTGAAACACTCAGTTCATTAGTTCCATGAAAACTACTGGAGCATTTGTGAGACAAAATTCGATATCCACATAATTTTATAGACCATACCTTCCCCGAATGATATAAGAGATATATTTTATGGTATAACATGCAACTGATCATAACAAGATCTCAATTAAATTTTTGATAACACCCTGGCTCCTCAAAGATGATTAAAGAGTTCATCAATCCACATCCAAGAATATCAGTTCTTAACCATCAGCTGGTTTGGCATCTTATAATCTTAGAAATGTCTGAGGGTACCATCCACCATCTTCTAAAATAGGATAGGAGAACCCAAATGAGAAGTACTGTGTCAGATGAATCCATTTGCATGTAACTCATCTAGCTACATCTTGAGTTCTTGTACCTCAGGGATAGCCATCCTCTAATGAGTAATGGATACTAGTTCCCATCCTATAACCAGATCAGTGGAGAAATCTAAGGATATATCTGCAGGTATACCCAAAAAATTTTCCGGAAATACATAACTGAAACGATCCACCACCAGGGGAATTTCCATCTCTGATATCCCCTGGTCATCAAGATATAATCAATAAATATGATTTGTAATTCCTCCAATACTAATATGATTGGGTCCTACTCAACTCACCTGGACACCCCATTCTCCCTTCTGTATAAAATACCCACCCTTTGGTGATGTGAAACTCATTGTACAATGATAGTAGTTAACAAAGGCTTACAAATATACAAACTTTACCTTTTTGAGAATGACATCAAAAACCATAATCATTACGAAATAGTTTTCATAGAAGAAGTGACATCCATTAACCTCAAGAGGGAGTTCCTCCCACTAAGATACACTAGTAGTTATAATCCCCAAAGGAGTTTTTGGTGTTATAACATCCTCAAAAATTAATGATATAGGGCCGACGAGTCTCCACAACATCAATAGATATAAAACTATGAGAGTAACCTATATCAAAAAGAGAAGAAGATACAACTAAGGAAACTAGAATCATTTCTATAACAGTAGAGGGTATGTGATCCTACTCTTGTCGGCTCTGCTCCAATGTAAAATTATGACTAGTATCGTGACCCTGCAACCCTGCTTGAATTCCCTGATCTGATCCACCATATGGTCACTAAAATATTTCTGACTAGATACCATGACCAAGACCTCCTCCTCGGCCTAAATAACTGGAAGAACTCTAGTTCCCCAAATGATGAGAAACTGGTAGTTCTGGTCCTGAACGTAGAGTCATAACAGAACACCTATCACTAGCTGTTGGAGAGAAAAAAATGGAAAAAAACGCTAAAGATGGCCCATCTTGATGAATGATCGGTACTTGACTTGGACTCTTGGGTACTATGGTATCGTGTGACCACTCTTGCTGCACTGGTACCACACCACCTGGATACCTGTGGAGTATCTCATCTACTCAGATCTATGCGTGAAGAATCTCTGTGGTGCGTCCTACTATTCATCAGAGGAGTACCAACTCTGAATGGAGAACCGCCCTGGTTCATAGCTCTAGACTCTCTTATATTACTCTCGGAAATATGCTACTTATTGACTAAATAATATTTGGATATCAAACTGAAAATATTCACCTAGGATCATATGTTATGCCTGAGACCATCCTCAAACATCCTGGATAGAAATAACTCATCACCCCCCAGAATTTGTGTGAGTCGTTGTAGCTCTGTGAAGTGAGAAGATTGTTTCATGACTGAAATAGTACCATGATCCATACCCATGAACTCATGGGCTTGGTTGGCCCTCACGGTCACTAAGATGAAATTGTCATATAAGGTCCATTAGAACTCATCCCAAGCCATAAATCATTGGTATCTCTCCAGTGATATCACATCCCACCATCTGTTGGTGGAATCTTCAAGCATGTAGGTTGAGAGCTTCATCATCCTCTCATGAGGTGTCTCCAAATGCTCTAAGATAGATATAATGGATTTTAACCATTACTTTATAGCATGAGGTCCTTCATCCCCTGAAAAAGTGGAAAGATGATGCTGATGAAAATCTCTCAAAAAATCTTCCATCAATGGGGTAGGATATGGTGTTCCCTGGTAGGTCCGTATAAACCTCGTGAACTATTATTGGAACTATATAACAACACATGTGTGTTATGTAACAACAAGTTCAATGATAGGCTTGACCGGAGGATCTGGTGGTAGTCTGTGATCTACCATTTTTGGTTTCTTAACATTTCCATGTATCTGGCATATATCCAGAGAACGTCTTGGCGGAATGACTCTGCAAATTTAAATGGACACATCAGATTATGATTATAAAGGAATGAAACTTATAAGATAAAAACTTAATAGAAGAAAACATTCAATTTTTTTTTGGAATAGGGTCACATGACATTTTTCCTTAGGTTTCAACATGGGGGTGTACGGTTTCCAAACATGGTCCTGTAACACCCCTACACATTGTGTGTTCCTCCTGTCCCACAACATTTACATAGTTTTTCCCTCCTACCAGAGTTATTCTACACTGAAAAACCACATGGTTCTCTCCTGGGTTACACTATATGGCGGGTTCACCCTAGACATGGTGAGTAAAACTTATGTTAAAATTGCCTGTGTCGTTTGTCACAAGGCCCAACACACGGTCAACGATACATGGCATGTTATAATGGGACACATCATGTACAACCTATGTTTTATCCACCTGTGTCTTTTTTCACACTGCTAGATACATGGCCTCTTTAGCACGATGTGTACTCCTAGCACACGACGTGTTCTACCCATGTTCTCCAACCCTGTGTCTCTTCTCACATAGTCAGTCACATGGTTAAGGACTACATGGTGTGTACATATAGTAAATGGTGTGAAATTAAGAAAAGTTATTTGTTCCAGAATATAAGAACACATGGCGTGTGTTCATAACACCACACACCATGTTGTCTGCATTTCAAGACTGTAAACCTCTGAAACTTCTCTAAAACACTTAAAAACATAAAATTTTGTCCAAGGAATAAAACATTCTGACCCATGGGAGCCCATACTCCGTCAAAACAAAGTTTAGAATCCTTATTCAAAATCGGAAATTGAAATATTTTAACTGAAGTTCATACATGATTCATCAAATTCAGATCCAAGAGGGCTCATAACACCTCAGGGACCAAAGTATGCAATACATCAAAATTTAACATTAAATATTCAAATACCCTAGAAGAATAGTAAGTATTCTATCACAGAATTTATCACAAAAAAATCCATATCTATCAAAACATCTATAACAACAACCTTCAATTAGTAATGCACCCTAAATGGCATGAAAATAATGTATGATATATTATCTATAGAAAGTGCCTATATGATGCATGGGATGGAATACCATCATCTCATTATGTTGCAACGGAAATAGAACCGGAATAATATTAACCATAACAGCACAAAACAAGTGAATCATAAAATAGTGAAATCAAATCAACTGTATCAATTGTGAAACTAGGAAATTTCTATTTTCAAGGTATCATGGATTTTCCCTATACACAAGTTATCTACTCCAAGTCACAACTTATTACCAACTACGTAATCTTTCCAATCCCTTTTTATATTCTCCAAATAGTAAGAAAAAATAGAAAATAACCCCTCTAATACCACTTTGTAACGTCCCAGATCTGAGTGCCTCCCAAAGGTGCCCCATACCTTGTTAGTCACATGGCCTAAAGCGAATTTTTGTGAATTATAGAGTCTACCTACTAGTATAAAGGGACTTTAGTGTGGTAATGGGGAATCTATTACATATTTGGCATAGTAATATAGTAGAAACAAATAGTAAATAGTAGTAGAGACACTAATACCATACAATAGAAGTAAATAGTAGAAGATTGATTTTATAAACAACTACAAGTTATATAAATAAATGATTCGTGTCAAATTTAAATAGGAAAGCATTAAAATAAGTCACAATTATGAAAAATCAATACTGTGACCAAAGTAAAAAAATAGTAAACTCCATCAGCATCATAAACCTTAGCTTGGTCCCATGCTCTCCTGCTCCAACAAAAATTAAGTAGAAGATGAAGAAGGGTGATTACCCTTATCTATGCCTACAACCATATAATATGTTTGGGCCAAAAATTATGACCTAGACAGGGGGTGAGACGAATCCCAGTAGGAAACCACTATAATATTTGTGCCTAACTGTCAGTGAATATATATCATGCAATATTATAATATGAACAAGTAAACAAAAAATTCCTCAAAAGTTAAAATACCTATGGTTTCTGATTACATTCAATTACAATTATTCATTATTTAGACAATTGAATAATTAAATTCTGAGATCTAGCCTAAGCTCTATATCCCTAGTGTAATAGAAAAATAGATGTATTATAAGACCATATATTAATAATTTAAAACTGAGTCGATGATTGTGATTTGGCTTGGAAGACTCATCACAATCCACATTCAAAATATTACATTGACCCTCTTGGTGGCTCACATAGTCTATACCCTATAATCAAGTGTTCCAAAAAATAATGAATCTATGAGGAAGCACTAAATGTGAATTCACCTTGTAGTTCTATAATGATAAACTATAGACTCTAAGTAGAATAACTCATTTCCTATTCCCCCCGTGGTCTCGTAATGGAATACTATAGACACTCTGAGAGAGCACACACCATTAATCCCCCCTACAATATTGCAATTGAAATATAACAGACAGTCACAGGAATCCCTCAACATCAATTCCCCATATTATATAACTACATTAGGTTCTCATAGCCCAATGTAATACAATCGTACACAAACGATATTTAGTGCCCAAAGGGATCTCCACTACTACAAGATTATGGAGCTAGAATGAATTAAATAGGAATTTACCAATCAGAAATAATCAATCAATTCCATCATTACAAGAGAGATTAGAAAAACAATGTCATTCTCATAGGTAACCTGGACTAATGTCCATAAACATTCAAACAAGGAAACGCACCCTTGGGGTGTCCCCTGGACTTGAAATTTATCATAATATATTAACAAAACCATTAATCTATCAATCAATAAAATTCAGATGATAAGAGTGTTAAATTCCTTAATAAGAAATACCTGAATAATGGTTAATTGGTGCACAACCATATATAACTCAAAGACAAACTCCAAATGGAAAAAAACCCACATCAACGTTCTATGATATATATAGTTGAACCTCAGCATTTGAATCAATCAAGAACGTCATATATCTAAAAAAAGGATAAAATATTTCAACCATTATAAACATGAGGTAGAGGAGAAATAAAGAAGAGTGATTAAAGATAAACCAAGAACTCATCAAGGCAAATCCAATGCAAAAAATGGTGTTTGATTCAGAGAACGGATGACGAATTAGTGGCCCGTAAAAGATTTGGTGATTTAGTAAACTCTATTGCGGGGAACAGCCAGAAGAAGGTGAAATGAGGGTTAGATGCGACCCCAGTAAGATATCTCAAATAAAAAAGAAAAGTACAAGGTGTGTTCATTTAATGTACAGGATGTGTATTAGCCTCAACCAGCCCCTACTTTAGGAGGTCCACAAAGCCATGTACTCGGCTATTACATGGCCAAAACGTGGATACATGTGGCAACAGGGTACATGACATGTTCTCAAGAGTACAGAACATGTACATAGAAAAAAAATCCAAAAAAAATCCATTTTATTCAAAAAACCTGATATCAGGATCCATACATGAAAAAAAGATATGGGTTCATACATTTTTGAAAAATGATCTGGAAGAAATGATATCCACTTTTGACCTACCTACATGCATATCATCTCCAAAAATGATGTTTCCAGGTACTATACCTTTTCAAACCATGAAATGGATGTTATTATAATTTAATATGATATTATTTTCAATATAATAATGTAGGACAAAACAAAGACTACTCAATCACCGAACAAAAGGGAATCTATATATAGTGAAATCATAGCTGAATAATTACCAATAATTATCCTAGTAATCTGAAAAAATACACTCCATGAAATGATAGAAATTACCTAGATAATTTCATAGACCAAATGGCATCCTCCTATAAGAAAATGGTCTCATGGGTCCCGTGAAGGTTGAAAGTTTGTAATCCCTATAAGTAAAATTGATAGAATGTATATAAAATACCATTCAGGGAAACAATATCTGGACTTCCCCTATGTCCCCTCTAGCATATAGTCAATGAACGGTAAGGGGAAATGAACTTTCCAAGATTGTTGTCTTATTCGATGATAGTCTATACAGACACACAAACTACTTTGAACATAGGTTGGATCCAATCAATTATTCTCATTTTTAATTACCATTTGACATTTTTTAAGAACTATATGTATCTAAATAACCCATTAGCTGTCATAGATGGGGTAAATAATAATAAATATATATAATTTTTAAAGTTTGGGGCTCAAACATAATTTTATTATTTAATGAAAAGACCTCTTTAGACTGGGTAGAGGGGGACCCATTACATAGCCCGAAGACCGAACGACAAGTGGCTTTAATACTAGGCTTAAAAGCCCATTTTTTGGCCCAAATGTTTCCTTAGTGAATAATAATACTATAGTAACTTGGATAATATATTATCTTCTACAGTACCACCACCGCTACAGTCCCTACTAAAGTGCCTCTGCTGCTATAGTGGTGCCGCCGATATTGTTCCTCCGTTGCTACATTACTACTATAGTACTCTGCTATAGTGATGCTACAGTAGACCTGAAATTAGTCCCTGCCCAGATTTGATCCTGGGTCTTTTGGATGCCATGAAAGAGCCTATACCACTAGGGTATAGGCTCGATGGAAAAGATGGGGTAAATTATTCCAACATTTGATAATTTTTTACCCCCTTTTTAAAAATATCTCGGATAGTTTAGTGCTATTGACATTTTTCCTCCCTCACAAGTTTAACCTCATCATATTACAATTTATGATGTGTAAAATTATGTGGGATAATATCAAGAATGTCAGGAAGTGTCCATAATAATGATTTATTAGACATTTTAAAATGAATAATCAATCTCAATTAATGATCTAGATGGATTAAACTAGGAATGATGCAAGGCATCTTTTTTGATTCTCAAGATATGAATAATAAATATTTTGAGGAAGTGATATAAGTTCCAATTAAAGTGGTTTTTTTATTTATGGGAGTGAATTTGAATGTGTGAGGTCACTAATCTCATCTAACTTCAAAATGTTCACATCCTCATATGACGATTAATATATTAAAGACTTATTAGTATCATCAATGGTCATGGGATCCTCATTGTTCAAGAAAGCATCCATTTACAACCATGGATGAAATTTTTCTAAACTGGTACAACATTATATGCATGGTTCATTTCCTTGAATATCTATCAATTATGAAAAAACAGAAATGGGATCTGTTGAAAAAAATTACCTTTTAATGGGAAATGAGTAGATCGAAAGAATTGACTGAGAGAAAGAAATGTTCTTATAAGGGGTGTTTCATGGCCTCAAGGAAGTTAATGTTGAAAATTTCACCACCAAACTCCATATATTGTTTACCATTTTGAAAATAATTATGGTTTTAGAAACTTTCATGAAATCCCCCCCCAATGTATTCTTTTCATTCATCTAATAATATGTCGTTTTTAAAACATAAATATCTATAGAAAAAAATAGCTTTAAAAAACAACATCTAACACTCTAGTAGGGTGTGCGGTACTCTATAATTCTAGTTGAATAATAATTTCCATCGTCTTCAATTCCATGAGCCGAAATGAAGAGAAAATGGATTGATGTATAGTATTTATAGAAGAACCCAAGTCAATACTAGCATTGGAAATGAAATAACCCCCTAAAGTGCATGGAATAGACAGTGTTCCATGATTATTTCATTTTTTTGGGAATATATGGCTCTATCAATGATGAGACATTTCTACCCATGATCTCATTTTCAAATCCTATAATTATCCTTCAGTTTGTAAACATCTCCTTTAGAAATATAGAACATCATAGAATTTTCTTTACGACATTAATCAAGGGTATGTTAACATGTAAATTTTTTATAGATTCCCATATTTCATTATCATACTCATACTAATTTTTCTTCTTTGGTAGGATGTCACTTTAGGTAAATCTATTATTAATGGTTTATCTTGTTTTTTTGTTAATGGTAACAATCATTACATTGGTAGTGCTTCTCTTAGGGTAAGGTTTTTCCAAATTTGGGCCATTCTACGTTGATGGGATAGAGGTTTTTTCACAATGGGGTGACTATAATGGAGAGGATATTTAGATTTTATTTTTTCTTACACTTCTAATGATGATGGAACTAATATGTAATTTATTCTTAGGGTTGTCTTTTTGTTGATAATGTGGTTTACACAACCCATGAAATTGGATTTCCCCCACCAAGTAGGAATGTTGTAATAATTGTATTTTTAGGTATTCTATGTATCCTATGGTCGTTTGGTGGAATTTTATATTGTTTTCATACATTTCTATAATAATGTATGATATTATTGTATTTGGTTTTGTATGGGGTCTTTTAGAAAGGCCTTTTTGGGGGTTGATGATTTTTTGTTGGTGGTAGCGAATGACTACTCTTCCTCAGTTGGTTCCATGGTCGTTGGCCTTGTTTTGAATACCCCTTTTTTATAAGCTTGACATTATTTCCACTTAGTGTGAGACTGATAGTATGGTTATTTACAAATAGGATAGTTATAGATGAATCCATGAAATATTTCCTCACAACCCTTAGATAGTTATCTCATTCGAGGTCATTGGATAGAAAAGTGTGTGTCAGAAGAATAGATACCACAATGGCTGGTAGGAGGAGATTGGGATCTCCCTTAGGAAAGGGAAAGTTGTTTAATAAGGAAATATAACTCATCAAACTGCATTTCAACCTTCTTCTCAAACTCATAAAATTACACCTCACAGACACCACAATGGGGAACATTGGGCCATGAACTGAATTTTTGTGTTTTTTATGACATATTATAAATGAGATTATTCGTAGAAATTAGGGTTTTCTCGACTAGAGTATCAATTATGGAACCATCAATCATTGTATGATCAATACAAATTAAACCATATTAAAAATATTTTATAAATTGTTTATCTATTATTTAGTTGTGTGACAAACATGAAAAAAACATTTTAAATATTTTTGATTTTTCATGAAGTGTTTCCCCTTATGATTCTCTTATTCTATAAATTATTTTTCTTATAGTTGTAGTTCAAGAGAGTGTGAACTATTTTTCATGGAAAATTAATTTCATGTCTTCCTAGCCTCCAATAGGGAAATTAGCATAATATATCCAATATTTTATATCATCATCTAATAAAGAATGAAATTCCCAATTGTAATGCCCCTACACTACAAGCCTAGAGTTGGTGTATTATTTTAATAAATTTGCATGATAACAAGGAATCAAGTACCACAAGACCAATCAGTTTAGCAGTCTTGGAAAATAGTTTACATACTTGAACATTACATTACACATTAGAAAATAAAACACAACATAAATGATCCTTTGATAACACCATTAATCCCATAGCTTAACCCTACTTATCCCTCATAATACACTACTTAGAATCCTTGGAAAAATAAAACATAGAAAGGGGTGAGCTCAGATGCTCAGTAAAGATAAAAATATAGCAGAAAATTTCATAAATAAACATAAACATTTAAGGCAATATATATGTCTAAAAAAATCCTTTTAATATTAAACATCTGCAATATATGGAAAAGATAAATCAGATAATGCAATTTAATTATTCACATTGATATTCTACTAGTCTTATAATCACTAGTAATATAAATATCCAATTTCATAATGTTAGAATGCAAAATGCCAGACATAATAATAACATAGTCAAGGTCATGTTCCAATACAACAAATAAAATTTTTTCAAGTCCTTGTGAAAAGATAGTACTTTGTCTCATGAGACCTACCAATGCATCATGGAGCAATAGTGGGCTCCACCCATCACATACTAAGTCCAATGCATTCCCCATATGAAAAGGTATAAACATAACATAAACATTCGCATTAAAACTAGCATACGAAATGTCAATACATTATCCATAAAACAAGAATGGTATTAAATTAAAACATCCACCGTAAAACATATCACAAACCTTCAATAAAATATGGAAGATTTGTATCATAATAAATCAACTTCATACATGCTTAAAATACATCAAATGATGTTGACATAGAAAAAAATGATTTGTAAAACTCATTGAGAGAAATATCCCTTTTTCATAAAAAACATTTAAATGTCACACAATTTATAAATTAAGACATTTAAAAAAAATCAACAAATGTGTCCCATGCCACTACGAATCATTTGAAAGGAATTATCATTTTAAAAACATTCATTCCCATATAAATAAATCATTAAAAACCATTTTGAAAAGATAGACATTAATGAGAATGATTTAGAAGAATAAATATTTAAGCCATTTAAAATGATGATCTAGTTAAAGCGTCACTTCCATAAAACATTAATATATTTCTTTTGAAAATATTTTTATGAAACACAGATTGGGATTATAATGAGTTCCTAGTATATTCTCACGTAATAACAACCTCGGATAATGAATAGATTTTAGAATTAACTCTTACCTTGCACATTCCTTTGGTCGAAGGTACATTTAACCTCCTGTATAGTGACCATAGTATGTTATTAAATTATACCAGAACCATATTCATATTTATTATATCATACATGATTCATTTATTCCATTATTCATCCCATTTAATAATGATTTCCATGTTAAATTAACATTTTAGATAATAATCGCATTCTTTATCGTACGTGTTTGAACTTGTTATTATTGATAATATAATTTAGATCATGATTTTAATACTTAATGAATATAAATATTGATTTAAATATCATACATATTTACAATATTAATATTTATAATAGATAGATATATGAAATGGGAGGCACCATTTATGGAGACAGTAGGTCGTACGTACGCATAAACATTGTTTCCGTTTTCATATCATATTGAATGGAAGTAGGTGAATATGATTTATGTAATTATATACATATATATATATATATATCCAGAAGAATTATTGTGTCATATATTAAATATTTATTAATAATATATACTTTTATAATCATCATAGAATGGTGAATGTGGAAATTAATCTCATCACGTCGGGGAGACGGTAATTTGTACGTATGCGAGAGCGACAATATCATTATATTGAGGGTGGAATCATATGTAACATGATCCTATATAATATATAAAGAATCATTAAAATGTTATATTTATTATTTACATCATTTATACTCATTATTATGCCCATCCAAATAATTAGGTTATTGAATAACAAATTACAACACGACGAGGAGACGGTAAGTCGTATGTACACACGTTTGGTGACATTGTAATTATAGGATGGATAGAATAATGAATATGGTTGTACCAAATTTATAATAACATCACATTATATATAAGTCACTGTATTTGTTATTTTAGTATGAAAAAAATAAAGAGGAAGTTGTAGAAAAAAATAACTTGAAAAGGGGTGGTGAAATTATTAACTCTTCTCCGGGTGTTTCCATTTTAGATGATGAAAAGGGATATTTAAGATGGATTTGTAATAAAAATAAGGCCACAAGGTTGAAGGGAGGATATTTTTGAAGTTATTTCGGTAGGGGTTGGTTGATCCAAATGGGTTTGGAGGTGTGAAATAAAGAGAAGTGGAAGTACCTTTTTACAAGAGAGGTGAGAGTCACTTTAGGAAAATCTTGAAATATTATTTTACAATAAAAGAATTTTTGGTTTCTAAGGGCACTGTAATTATTTATTTCTAGGATAAAGAAGGGTTGGGTTGAAAACCACCCAACCAATAGGTTTTAGATAGCTTTAGGTAACCATATTAACCTTATCTTTTATATTAAACTCTTAGTTAAATAGTATAACTTTTACCATATCTTCTTGAATTCTTACACTATATGGTTAATAAACATACTCTAGACATCCAAGAGAACCTAAAGTGGTTCATTAATTACATATATAATATTATGTAAGCCCATTGTCCATTCCATATATTTTAAGGAATATTATATCAACCAATAATATAGTATTTGTTTTAAAACCTAATTTATGTCAATTTAGAAACTATTTGGTATCTTTTTTAAGTCATAACAACCTTATCACTTCAAAAAAATTATATACTCAATAATAACATGTCATATTAACCTAGGAAATTAGTTTAATTCATTAAAGGTCTCATATTATATTTATTTGGATATTTATAATATCAATTATTTTAATATTTCATTAAGAATGTAATTATTGCGTCATTATTGTGTCAAAAATAAATTTTATTATTTGATCACAAAAAATTATAAATAAAATTCCATAATGTAGGAAATATTTTTATATTTCTATTGAATATTTATAGTGTAATTTATCTTATGTAAAACTCTATATAAAAAATGATTTTGTCAATAAACATTTAATTAAACACTTTTAACTACTCTTTAAATAAAATATAAATAAATGTCCAAATCTAATCCAAGTGATGCAAAGAGATTCCTTTGTTATTACTATGATTTTTTGGTCGAATTACACTTATGGAATATAATTAGGACATGTGTTAGGGTAATTATAATATTATTTTTACCCTTATTTAACCTATTTACAATTAACCGTGGTAAATAAAAGTCCAAAATTACTATTCACCGAAATTTATTTTTATCTTATCGAACCAAATAATAATTAATGATGTCAACCATGTCTTTCATATGTTTCAAATTATACTCACATAAGTGGTAAAATTATGTTTTATGCAAATTTTCAAATTCTCCTAGAAGTTGTGTAATGGACGGTAAAAAGTTCAATAAAATTTTATACATCTATTTTTTTTGTAAAATGACTCCATTTAATTACATTGAAAATTTATAGGTAATATATATCTATTTGTATTTGAATTATATTTAAATAAAATAAATAATTAATGAAATAAAAATTTGGTTTTAAACAATAACATAGAGTTTTTGACTATTCATAAAAAATTGGATGTTATCAGAAAAATATAAAAAATTCATCATAAGCTAATTTTGATATTTAGAATTCAAAAATGAATTATATTTTACCAAATTCAAAACATATATGTTTCATTAATTAATTTAAAATTAATTCCAGTTGTCAAAACCAAAAGGCATGTTTTTTTAAATGTGAAAACTATCAAAAGATTGACATGTGATTATGTCAAATTTAAATTTCAAATTACATATAATGACCAACATTGTATTAAATGATAAAAATATAATCTAAATACACTTCCAAACCATTCAAATGCATAATTGATCACTGTAAATTATTTCGATTAAAAAAGATGATTTCAATTAAAATGTAGTATTGTTCACTATTCATCAAAATATGAAAGTTATCAGAAAAGTACCAAAAATTAATCCAAAAAAAATTTTTATATCCTGATTATAAAGAAGATTTTAATTTCATTAAATTTAATATATAAAATTATCAAATATTGGATTTAAAAAGGGCTCTCCATTAAAAGGCATAAAACTGCAATTTTTTAAAAATACCTCTTTTAACATAAAATTTGAATTTTTCATATATTATGTATAAGAAACACAAAATATTAATGTTAAAATTATTTAGGATATATAAAATTTAAAATATGTTTAATACTATTTTTAACCCCTTTTTTGAATGGCTTGTTTGGTAAGTTGTGGTGCGCTTGAACTCTGTGTTGCGTGTAGTGAAAGTTATTGAAATACTTTAAAGAGATAACATACTACGAAATAATGGGGTGTTACATTCTCCCATACTTCAATAAATTGCGTCTTCACAATATTAAATTGGTTTTTCAAAATAAAAGTTTAAAATCGAAAAATACCTTTGCCGAAAACCACACAGAAATTTAGGTTAATAAAATTTTGTCTTAATAAGAGGGAAAGGGAAATAAAAAAGTCACCAAGAAATTATGATCTTTATTATGAGAACATTGTTGGAAATTAGAGACATGTAATTGTAAGAAAAACATAAATATTAATTGGGAGTGATTGGGGTCATCAATCACAAACAAGTGTAAAATTGAATGCCTCAAAGCAATCAATCTGTGAGTATTTTAAATGTTGTTGGTTCTACAAAACATAATGTATTAGGATAACATAATTTTTGTATTAAGATCCCTTCCCTAAAGTTTAAGAATTAATTTATTCATATAATAAAAGGAAAAAATATATATTTGACCAGTAGAGTCTCATCCTTCAACTAATTCCTACCACAAACTCATCTTTCTCTTCAAAAGATAAAAGAATTCCATAATACTCTATTTATACTAATCTTATAGTGTTTCAAATATAATGAATTTATAATTCATTTTTAATACTATTTAAAAAAACTACATTATAAAAACCAGTAAATCACGTATGCCAGTGGTAGGTGATCCACCCTTATCGCCCTTCGGTTGCGGGTTCAAGTCTCGCGACCTTGCCGAACACGATGGGTTGTCTCCCGACCTCTGGGTGGTCCTCTATATAAAAATCCAAAATTTTAATATTAAGAAGTTTTCCTAACCTTAAACAATAGTATTCAATGTTTAATTATATTCATTCCAACCTTTAGAATTATACCAAATACTTCAGTCCAAAGTCACTGTCCCAAATTTATAAGCAAGGTAAACACAATGAAGATCATTTTTGCCACGTAATAACATGTGAATACCTTCATCGTGTATTCTTTCAAAACACTGTAACACCCAGAATTACCATAAAACCTTATTGATTACATATATGCTCCCATTTTTCTTATAGAATATAGTATATACTCTTTATATCAAAAAATAATGTAAACTCCAATAATGATGGAATATAAAAATCATTAATCAGTTTCACGGTAGTCAAGAATATCCAATATAATTTATCCAAATCAATCATATCATATTCCAAAATCACTACCTCGGTATTAGAACCATATTAAGGTTCATCTTTCTCTCAACCATATATTTTCCAAAAAAATTAACCTACTCTTCAGTCACTTTTCTTGGTTCCACAGAATCTCAAGTCCTTAATGAAATAGTACTATAGTGTAATCCTTATATACTCTATAATTATTATAACATGTAAATAATTAATATATTAATCAATTGAAACAATACTTTAATAACAACATAAGAACTTTAATCCTTCCTCTTCATCTTCGGTAGTTCATAACTTGATTATTATCCAATAGTAACATTTGGGGTATACTCTGACGATTTGGACATTGATTCACGTAGTGTACCAGCTCCTTGAAGATTAATCATTGTACATTTGAAACTTTTTTTACCCTTGTAATCATGTGCTTGGTGTGCTTTTTCTCCACAGTTATAACAAACTCACATTCCCTTCAATAATTTACCAAAGTGATTATTCCATAGTTATCACCTATGGGAAAATCCTTCTTTCCCCTCTTCCCATTATATATATTTATCTCTTCCATCCGTTTCTTCTCATGCTTCCCTTAAAATACAGATGGACTTAAAGACTTAATTACATATCTTATTAACACATGATACTATTTATTCATATGATTAGAATACGTGTGAGAGTATTTGCCATATAAATTTTGGATTAATACCATGAAGTATATGATCTGTCTTAATCATTCATTCATCTGTATTTCTGGAATTCTCATTCATTCTACTAGGTACCATTTCTAAAAAATGGCATACACTAGGTTAGTTTATGAATAACAATACATAATTCCAAACTTGTAAAATACCTAATGTATGTTGAAACAATTGTGCATATAATCTATAATCATAAAATGTTTTCTTTTCGGAAGTATTTACTCCTAAATCCTTTATAATGGATTGTAATGAAAATGTAAATTATCCTATCCATATCCCCTGGGAGTGTTGTAACCAAGTGTGCAGCAAGTCCTGTTTTCCTATACCAGGATACCCCATGTCAAGCCCGAAACTCCTTACCAGAGTTTTCACTCCTATATACATCTATTCCAGAGCCATCTCTACCTGCTTGTATCCGGATAGGGATGTATTTCTTGGAAAATACACAGAATCTCTACATTACGAAAATAATAGGATGTTCTTCTATACTAATCCCTAAAATCTATCTTAGGGTAATGTTCTCTAATCAGAGATTATCTAAATCTATTTCCAAGGATGTTGCTTAAAATTCTCTGATACCTACTATAACACCTCATCCCCAGAAGCCCAAAGTCGGTGAATTATTTTACTATATTGGCATTATTACAAGGAATCAAGTTCTTAAAGACCGATCAGTTTAGAAGTCTTTGAAAATATATTACATAACTGAATGTTAAATAACACATTAGAAAATAAAACCCAACATAAATGGTCCTTTGAAATTTCCATTAATCCCATAACTTAACCCTTCTTATCAATCACTATACACTTCTTGGTATCCTGGAAAAAATAAAACATAGAAAGGGGTGAGCTCAAATGCTAAATACGGATAACAATACAGTGGAAACTTTCATAAATAAACATAAACATTTAAGGAAATGTATAAGACTAAAACAAAAGACTTTTAAAATTAAAAATTAGCATAATATTGGAAAGATAAATCAAATAATGACATTTACTTATTCACATTGATATTCCACTAGTCGAATAATCACATGTAATATCAATATCCAATTTTATAATGTTGGAATGCATAATCCTAGACATCATAACCACATAGCCAAGGCCTTGTTCCAAGACTACAAAAATGATTTTTTCAAAGAATTTTTTCACGAAACTAGTTTGTCTTATGAGTCCTACGGATGCAACAAGGAAATATAACGGTCTCCACCCATCACTTACTAATTCCAATGACTTCCTCATATAAAAGGGTTCAAACATAACATAAACATTCATATTAAAACAAGCATAAAAGATGTCAATACTTTTTCCATAAACCATGAATGGTATAAAAATAACACATCTGTGGTCAATGAAATCATAAAACCTTTCATACAATATGGATGATTTGTATCATAATAAATAAACTTTAAACAAGATTAAAATCTATCAAAGGATGCAGATATAAATGAAAATGATTTGTAAAAATCTATGAGAGAGATATACCTTTTTCATAAAACCATTTTAAAATTCACACAATTTAGAATGGAATAAATTTAAAGATATTTTTTAATCAAAATGTCCCATACCACTATGAATCTTTAGAAAAAAAATAACATTTTAAAAACATTTATGCCCATATAAATAGATCCTTTAAAACTCATTTTGAAAACATAGACATCAATGAGAATGATTTAGAAGAATAAATATTTAAACTATTTAAAATGATTATCTAGTTAAAGATTCCCTTCCATAAAACCATAAAATATTAATTTTGAAAATATTATTATGAAAAACGGATGTGGATAACAAGGAAGTCCCAGTAGATACTCACATAAAAACAACCTTGGAGAATGAAGAGATTTTAGATTTAACCCTTACCATGAAACATTCCATTGGTCAAGGCTACGTTAAACCTCCTTTATAATGACCATACTATGTTATTAAATTATACTAGAACCATATTCATATTTATTATATCATAAATGATTCATTTCTGTCTTTATGCTACCATTTAATAATGACTTCCATGTTAAATTAACATTTCAGGTAATTATTACTTTCTTTATTGTTCATGTTTTAACTTGTTATTCTTGATCATATAATTTAGATAATTATTTAAATATATCCTAAATATAAACATGGATTTATATATCATATATATAGAGAATATAAATATGTATAATATATTTATATTTGAAATGGGAGGAACCTTTTATGTAGACGGTAGGTCGTACGTACGTATAACGACCCATACTTTACATACATTGTAAATAATTTAAAATTGAAGCATACTTATTAAAACATATAACAAAACCACGAAAGGACCGTATAGGTATAGAGTCTTTAGAAACTGGGAAACATAAACAACTGGTTCATAAAGCGTCTACACTGTCTCCCATTTATTTCATCATATTTGTAGTCCGTTTTGGCATATCTTACTTAATAACCTTCTTCCTGACCTGGGGAAAGAAAACATACAAAAGGGTGAGCTCCAATGCTCAGTAAGGGTAATCAAAATAAATACCAATCACATCATATACATAAGCACATAACTTTTGGAAATCTTAACCTGCAAAAGAGATCATAATTTCATAACAAGGGATATATCATGGTAGTGAAATGTAATCACAATAATCATAACTTAAAACATGAAACTTTGTGGAATACACACATAATCATAGAGAATCATATCTTATTAGTAAAGACTCATTTCCAAGACTATCTTAGTGGACAAAGTCCATTTCTGAACCGAGTCACCCTCGTTTCAGTCCTGTTTCAGTGAACCGGTATAACCTACTGTTCCAGCCATGTCTATCTCATGAGATATAAAATCTTTACCCAATGCATTGGAGGGAGATATAGGTCCCACCCATCTCATAATGATACCATTATTATGTGTGCCACAAAATCATAAATCATACATCATTACATAACCCATGTAATAAAAATGGGATTCTTAAACAACATAACATCATAAATCAATTCATATAAGATAAAGGAATTCATAAAAATAATTCCATCACAACATAATCAAATAAATTTAAAAATAGGGATAGAAACAGAACCCTATATTATCTTAGATGGAAAATAATTTTGATAAAACACTTGAACTCCATTCTTGAGGAAAATATCCTTTCTACTTCAAAAACATTTTCCTTTCTTAACATGTCTTACAATTTTAAACTAAAAGAAGTTGATTAAAAATAAACATGAAAACTTGTAAATGAACATTCTTGGAAATAATTTTTTAAAAATCCATTCATGCCGTATAAGTTAAAAAAACATTCTTCGTACTTTTGTCGGAAATGTCAAAAAGTACCTCATACGTAAAACGACAAAAGATTCCTTTCATATCTTTTACTAAAAACTCACCGAAGGGTAAAATTGGATTTAAAAAATTGTAGGTGGATGGAAATAATATTACATATTGAGGAAACATGGATGTGGATGATAAATTACACCCCAGTAAATTTCAAAAGTATGAACAATCTCGGATAAAAATGAGATTGTGATATTTCCCTTACCTTAGGTCTGTTTTGCTTCGTAAGTGTCTAAAACTACTGTATAATGATTTAAATAATGCTATTGACTTATTACAGAATCATAATTATTTTTATGATATCATATATGTTCATATTCTTAGCTTCTTAGTAGTAATATTTCATTGCTACTTGTTATTCGGGTGTTTATAACTTTTTGTTCTTATGCGTGTTTTGTCGAATAAATTCTTATTCTTGTCTTTAGGTTATAGATACCTCATTTACAGAATGGTATTAGTGTAATATATATCATATTCATTCATTCAATTCATTTATATAATCATTATGAAATGAAGATCATGTAGAACGAGTCGCATCACATCGTGGAGACGGTATTCCGTACGTACGCACGAGTGATGATATCATTCCTATGATCGTGGAATTGTATTGGTGTGTATGTATAATATTTCAGAATCAGTATAACTTTATAATAGTCATATATAGTCAATATTTATACCATTATACCCATCCATGTAAGGTGGGGGTGGAAAATAGATTACACCACGGCGTGGAGACGGTATTCCGTACGTACACACGCATGATGATTTCTTTTTCCGTAGGATGGATAGATGGTGAAATAGGGTTGTTTCATACTTATAATAACATATCAGTATATGAGAGATACTTATGTTATTACTTCATAATTAAACAACTAAAGAAGATGAAGTGGAAGAAGAAATAAAGATGAAAGAATCGGTAAAGGAAATTACCTCTTCTCTGAAATGCCTCTTTGAGACCTCCTCTTAGGACACTAAAATTGGTCTTTGAGGAAGACCAGAACCTCTAGGATGTTGCAAGGGAAGTGTAGAGGAGAAATTGGCGGGGTTTGGCCGAGCTTGAAGGCTCAAAGTGGTGTGAGGAAGAGGGGGAGGAGGTGCCCTTTTATAAGGGAGGAGAGGGGTACCTTTCGGAAAACTAAAAATATTATTTTATTATAAATTCAAGTTCGGTTTAAAATAGCTCCAAATTGATATATTTTGAAGCTAAGGTGGGGATGGGTCGAAATAATCTCCTCCAATATAATTTAGACAAGTTTAGGTTCCTATTTTAACCTTATCATTTAGATTTAACATTAAGCTAAATAAGTTTACTTTTACTGTGTCTTCTTGTGTTCTTATACTATAAGGTTAATAAATTTAACATAAGAAGCCAAAAAAACCCCAAGTTTTTTATTATTAATATATATAACCTTATCTAAGTCATTTTTCCGATCCTTATATTTTTAGGAATAAAATAACAATTACTAATATAATATTTGTTTTAAAAACTATTTAATGTCAATTTTGACACTATTTAGTAGTTGATTTTTGTGAAAATCATAACAGAATTATTAGTTCGAACCAAGTTAATTAAATCAATACTAACATGTCATATTAACCTATAAAATTATTTGAATTCATAAAAAGTCTCAAATTACATTTATATTGGTGTTTATAACATCAATTATGTCAATATTTCATTAATAAGATAATTACTGCATCATCATTGTGTCATAAATAAATTAACTTCTTTAATGTCTAAAAATTACAAATAAAATATCATTATGTAGGAAATTATTTTAGCTTTCTAATGAATATTTATAGTCGAATTTATCTTGTGTATAACCTTATATTAAAAATTATATACTTATTAAACTTTGATTTTAACTATTTTAACCCTTCTTTAAATAAATTAATAATAAATGTCCTAATCTAATCCAAGTGGGCCTAAATGGTCATATTTTATTCCTATGTTTGTTTTTGGTCGAATTACACTTGTCCAATGAAATTAAGACATGTGTTAGGGTAATAATAATATCATCCATACCCTTAATTACCCTATTTACTTTTAACCGTGGTAAAAAAAAGTAAAAAGTAACTATTCACCAAAAAATTATTTTCATCTCATTGAACCACATTTTAGTCCTTGATATTATCCATGTCTCTCGTATTTTCTAAATTCCACTCACATAAGCGGTAAAATTATGTTTTATGAAAAATTCAGTTTTTTAACTGCCACTTAGTGGTTTCACTATTCATCAAAAATTGAAAGTTTTCAGAAAAATACCAAAATATCACCCTAGTCTAGTTTCGATATTCCGAATCCAAAAATGAAGTCCATTTTGAAAAATAAAATTTATAAAATTTCAAAAAGTGGTTATTACTATTCATAACGGCTAGTTTTAATAATATTTAAATAGCATATCGTTGTTTAGTGAAACTCGGTATTACGTACGACGCAAGCTATCGAGGAAGGCCGCGATTTCTTGTAAAGGAAGCCAATAAAGATTTGTGTAGAAAAAGATTCCTTTGATGATTTATATAACATAAAAGTCTCGGGTGTTACATTCTACCCCCCTTAAAATGAATTTTGCCCTCGAAATTCGTCACTTTGTAACAAACAGATGAGGATACCTCTCCCTCATCATATCCTCAAGCTCCCATGTAGCTTCTTCTAATTGGTGGTTCCTCCACAAAACATTCACCAATCGAGTGGTCTTATTTCGTAGGACATTTTCGCTACGATCCAGAATCTCTATCGGTTGTTCTTCATAAGAAAGATCTTGCTCCAGTGGTACAACTTCTGAGCTAAGTACATGTGAATGATCTGGTATGTACTTTCTCAGGAGAGATACATGGAACACATCGTGAACTTGAGAGAGATTCGGTGGAAGCGCCAATCGATATGCTACCTTCCTAACACGGTCCAGTATTTCGAAAGGACTGATATATCTAGGGCTCAACTTCCCCTTCTTTCCAAATCTCATGACCCTTTTCCAGGGAGATATTCATAAGAACACTTTTTCACCCACTTCAAACTCTAGGTATTTTCTTCGAATGTCCGCATAACTTTTCTGTCGACTCTGAGCTGCTCTTATGTGTTGTTGAATAGATCTGACCTTTTCTGCCATTTCATCAACGAGATCGGGTTCTAATAGCTTTCTTTCCCCAACTTCATCCCAGCAAGTTGGAGTCCTGCATTTCTTTCCATAGAGAGCTTCATAAGGAGCCATCTGAATACTGGAGTTAAAGCTATTATTATAAGAAAATTCCACCAAAGGTAGTTGTTGATCCCAACCACCTTTGAAATCTATAGAGCAAGCTCTCAACATATCTTCTAGAGTTTGAATTGTTCTCTCAGACTGACCGTCTGTCTTAGGATGATAAGAAGTGCTGAAACTCAACTCTGTATCCAGATTATGCTGAAGACTTCACCAGAACATCGAGGTAAATCTCGGATCCCGATCAAATATAATAGAAAGTGGTACTCCATGAAATCTTACCACTTCCTTTACATATATCCTGGCAAGCTGATCCAGAGAGAAATCCTCTCTAATAGCAATGAAGTGTGCAGACTTTGTAAGACGATCAACTATGACCCAGATATCATTATTGCCTTTGGATGTTTTAGGAAGTCCTTTGACAAAGTCCATAGTGATGTTTTCCCATTTCCATTCGGGTATGGTTAATGGTTGTAACATCCCCTTAGACTTCTGTCTCCCAGCTTTAACTTGTTGAAAAACCAAGCTTCGAGAGACATATTCAGCAACATCCCTTTTCATGCCATCCCACCAGAAGTACTCTTTCAGGTACCTATACATCTTCGTGCTTCCAGGATGAATAGAGAATGAAGAACTATGAGCCTCATCCAGCATCTCCTTCTTTAATTCGGGTATGGGAGGAACCCAAACCCGATTCCTGAACTTTATTATCCCATCACAATCAAGGTTGAATTCAGGAACGTTTCTCACCTTCTTTTGTAACTCGACATCTTCTTTCTGTGCCTCTTTAATCTTCACATGTATAGATGGTTGAACATTCATTTGAGAAAGATAAGATTTTTCCCCATCCATTATAATTCCAAGATCCATCCTTTGTAAATCCATAAATATTGGATCTTTTGTTATCCTCATCATGGATAAACAGGCATGGTCTTGTCGACTTAATGCATCTGCCACCTTGTTTGCTTTCCCAGTGTGGTAATGCATTGAGCAATTGTAATCCTTAATCAGCTCCAACCATCTTCTTTGACGCATATTCAGCTCCTTTTTTGTGAAAATATACTTTAAACTTTTATGATCAGTATAAATATCACGCCTTTCACCATAAAGGTAATGCCTCCAAATCTTTAATGCAAAGATTACCGCAGCTAACTCCAAATCATGTGTTGGGTAATTTTCCTCATGGATTTTCAACTGTCGTGAGGCATAAGCCATCACCATATCATTTTTCATAAGAACACACCCCAATCCCTTCTTGGATGCATCACTATAGATCACAAACCTTTCTCCACTACAAGGCAGTGTAAGCACAGGTGCACTGGATAACCTTCTTTTCAACTCCTTGAAATTCTCTTCACATTCCTCCATCTAGACAAACTTAACTCCTTTCCGAGTCAACTTGGTGAGTGGATTAGATAATCATGAAAAATCATTCACAAAACGTCGATAATATCCAGCCAAACCAAGAAAACTTCGAATCTCAGTTACTATTTTTGGTCTCGACCATCTTTCGATAACCTATGTTTTTGCTGGATCCACAGATATCCCCTCTTTTGAGATTATGTGACCCAAAAATGCAACTTTATGAAGCCAAAATTCACACTTGGTAAATTTGGCATAAAGCCTCTCCTTTCTCAGGGTCTTCAATATAATTATCAAGTGATCTTCATGATCTTACTTTCTCTTTAATAGACAAGAATATCATCTATAAAGACTACCACAAATTGATCAAGATAGTCTCTAAAGACTCTATTCATTAGATCTATGAAGATACCAGGGAAATTAGTAAGACCTAATGGCATCACTATAAATTCATAGTGTCCATACCTAGTACGGAAAGCCGTCTTTGGTATATCCTCCCTTTTGACCCTTAATTGATGATACCCTGAACGAACATCAACCATGGAAAAGTATTGAGCTCCGCGTAGTTGGTCAAATAGGTCATCAATGGGCGGGAGAGGATATTAGTTCTTGATAGTGATCTTGTTAAGTTCTCGATAATCAATGCAGAGTCTCATTGATCCATCTTTCTTCTTAACAAATAGAACAGGTGCTCCCCAAGGTGACACACTATGGCGTATGAATCCCTTATCAAGCTTATCTTGGAGTTTCTTCTTCAATTCTTGCAACTCAATTGGGGCCATTCTATAAGGTGTCTTTGAAATAGGCAAAGCACCCGGTACGAGTTCTATTGAGAACTCAACTTCACGATTTGGTGGAAGTCCCGGTAATTCCTCCGGAAAGACATCATCAAACTCCCGTACAATGGGAATATTCTTAATCATGAGTTTCTCACCAACCATTTGAGATAAATAACCTTCATTTAGGGGAATAAATACCCATAAAATGGACGAAATTTCCACTGGACGGTTATGTTCATCCTTGCATTGATAGACGATCATAGATTGATCTGGAATATGAAATGTGACTTCCCTTCTTTGGCAATTGATATGAGCTCCATATAAATAAATCCAATCCCTGCTAAGAATCACATCAAATTCCACTATAGGAAGGATCACAAGATTTGCAGGAAGCACTTTCCCACAAACATCGATCGGAGAAGAATTATAAACCTTTGATGCGACTGTTGTGCCATTAGGTGTTGTCACAGCTAACTCAACATCTAATTGTTGAGGTAATACGGTGATACCCTTAGAAAATTGTTCAGAAATAAATGAGTGGGTGGATCCAGAATCAAATAAAATATTCGCTACTTTAGAGTGGATGGTAAGTGTACCTTTCACCACATCGTTATCGTACTCCACATAGCTGATAGAAATTGCATGTGACTTTCCTTTGTCTTTAGCCTTAAGAGTGTGTTGACGTCGACCATCATCATCAACCCTTGGATTAGGGCATTTATTGGCATAATGTCCCATATCCTTGCACTTGAAACATTGAAGTGTAGTAGGTTCATTCTGTTTATCCCTTACATTGTTTGCATCATTAGACATCTTCTTCCCATCATCGCGGCATTCAAATTCCCAATGACCTTCCTTTCCACATTTGAAACATTTACTTGTCCCTTTAAGACAACTCCCTCCATGTTTCTTTCCACACTTTGAGCATAAGGGAAATCTCATCTTCTTTTCAGTGTGCCCTTTAGATTTTCCTTTGAATTCCATTTTCCACTTCTTATCAAACCCATATGACTAATGTGTTACTCCAATATCCATCTCGACTTTGAGAGCACATCGAACGATTTCCTCGTAGCTATTGAAGTCCCTTATGGATAACTCCCTCCGAAGACATGGTTTTAAGCCACTAAAGAATCGATCGAACTTAATCTTAGGTTGGATAATAATACCAGAAGCGTACCTTGCAAGTCTTGTAAAATTTGCTTCATAGGTACCAACAGATTCATCATCCTTTTTCTTCAGTTCAATAAACTCTTTCTCCATCATTGTTCGGATAATACGAGGGAAGTACTTACTGAAAAATAAGTTCTTGAACTCGTCCCATTACATGGACTCAATTTCATCTCTTTGCCTCGTATTCTTAATAAGATTCCACCATTGATTAGCATCTCCTTCCAAACGATACACTTCTAGGATGACTTTATCATGTTCAAAACATTGAAGAACTGAAAATATCTTTTCAGTAGTACTAATCCATTGTTCAGCAACTAATGGATCAGTAGACCCGCTGAAAGAAGGTGGACGCTGCCTCATGAAGGATTCAACAGAATTTTTCCCCTTCCTTTGCTTGTTTGGAAGTCCTGCATGATTCATAGCTTGAGAAAGTTTTGTGAGCATGGCTACAAGATTTTGCATTCCAGCTCCAATAACGTTTGGTTGCTCAGGGGGAAAATCATTGCATTGCCCATTGCATTCTTCATTAGCATGATTATTTCGGGTTCCTGCAATTGACTAAAACCAAGAAGAATAGTGTGAGCAACACTAATTATAATAGGAAAACCACATAATCAAGAATAAAATTTCACACTTAAGGTCTTATCCTAGGTTATTCATGGCCATTTCTAAAACAGTAATATTGTGTTCTATGCTTAGACTTATCCTTAGGGTTCTTACTAAGGCTTTCACATCCTAGTTTCCAAAGGTTGACTACACCTTTCCTCTGATACCAACTATAACAACCCATACTTTACATACATTGTTAATACTTCAAAATTGAAGCATACTTATTACAACATATAACAAAACCATGAAAGGACTGTATAGGTATAGTGTCTTTAGAAACTGGGAAACATAAACAACTGGTTCATAAAGCGTCTACACTGTCTCCCATTTATTTCATCATATCTATAGTCTGTTTTGGCATATCTTACTTAATAACCTTCTTCCTGACCTGGGGAAAGAAAACATACAAATGGGTGAGCTAAAATGCTCAGTAAGGGTAAACAAAAGAAATATCAATAACATCATATACATAAGCACATAACTTTTGGAAATCATAACCTGCAAAAGAGATCATAATTTCATAACAAGGGATAAATCATGGCAGTGAAATGTAATAACAATAATCATAACATAAAACATGAAACTTTTTGTCATACACACATAATCATAGAGAATCATATCTTATTAGTCAAGACTCATTTCCAAGACTATCTTAGTGGACAAAGTCCATTTCTGAACCGAGTCACCCTCGTTTCAGTCCTGTTTCACGGAACCGGTATAACCTACCGTTCCAGCCATGTCTATCTCATGAGATATAAAATCATTACCAAATGCATTGGAGGGAGATATAGGTCTCACCCATTTCATAATGATACCATTCTTATGTGTTCCACAAAATCATAAATCATACATCATTGCATAACCCATGTAATAAAAATGGGATTCTTAAACAACATGACATCATAAAACAATTCATATAAGATAAAGGAATTCATTAAAAAAATTCCATCACAAAATAATAAAATCAATTTAAAAATATGGATAGAAACAGAACCCTATATTATCTTAGATGGAAAATAATTTTGATAAAACATTTGAACTCCATTCTTGAGGAAAATATCCTTTCTACTTCAAAAAATTTTTCCTTTCTTAACATGTCTTACAATTTTAAACTAAAAGAAGTTGATTAAAAATAAACTTGAAAACCTGTAAAGGAAGATTCTTGGAAATAATGTTTTAAAAATCCATTCATGTCGTATAAGTTAAAAAACATTCTTTGTACTTCTGTTAGAAAAGTCAAAAAGTACCTCGTACGAAAAACGACAAAAGATTCCTTTCATATCTTTTACTAACAACTCACAGAAGGGTAAAATTGTATTTAAACAATTTTAGGTGGATGGTAATAATATTAAAAATTGAGGAAACATTGATGTGGATGATAAAATACACCCCAGTAAATTTCAAAAGTATAAACAATCTCAGATAAAAATGAGATTGTGATATTTCCCTTACCTTAGGTCCGTTTTGCTTCGTAAGTGTCCGAACCTCCTGTATAATGATTTAAATAATGTTGTTGACTTATTACAGAATCATACTTATTTTTATTATATCATATATTTTCATATTCTTAGCTTCTTAGTAGTAATATTTCATTGCTACTTGTTATTCGGGTGTTTATAACTTTTTGTTCTTATGCGTGTTTTGTCGAATAAATTCTTATTCTTATCTTTAGGTTATAGATACCTCATTTCCATTATGGTATTAGTGTAATATATATCATATTCATTCATTCAATTCATTTATATAATCATTATGAAATGAAGATCATGTAGAACGAGTCGCATCACATCGTGGAGACGGTATTCCGTATGTACGCACGAGTGATGATATCGTTCCTATGATCGTGGAATTGTATTGGAGTGTATGTATACTATTTCATAATCAATATCACTTTATAATAGTCATATATAGTCATTATTTATACCATTATACCCATCCAAGTACGGTGGTGGTGGAAAATAGATTACATCACGGCGTGGAGACGGTATTCCGTACGTACGCATGCAGGGTGATTTATTTTTCCGTAGGATGGATAGATGGTGAAATAGTGTTGTTTCATACTTATAATAACATATCAGTATATTATTGATACTGATGTTATTACTTCATAATGAAACAACTAAAGAATAAGAAGTGGAAGAAGAAATAAAGATGAAAGAATCGGTAATGGAAATTACCTCTTCTTTGAAACGCCTCTTTGAGACCTCCTCATAGGGCACTAAAATTGGTCTTTGAGGAAGACCATAACCTCTAGGATGTTTCTAGGGAAGTGTAGAGGAGAAATTGGCAGTGGTTGGCCGATCATGAAGGCTCAAAGTGGTGTGAGGAAGAGGGGGAGGAGGTGCCCTTTTATAAGGGAGGAGAGGGGCACCTTTGGGAAAACAAAAAATATTATTTTATTATAAAGTCACGTTCGATTTTAAATAGCTCCAAATTTATATATTTCTAAGTTACGGTGGGGATGGGTCGAAATAATCTCATCCAATAGAATTTAGACAAGTTTAGGTTCCAATTTTAAACTTATCATTTAGATTTGACATAAAGTTAAATAAATTTACTTTTACCGTGTCTTCTTGTGTTCTTATACTATAAGATTAATAAACTTACTATAAGAATACAAAAGAACCCCAAGTTGTTTATTATTAATATATATAACCTTATCTAAGTCATTTGGCAGAAACATATATTTTTAGGAATAACATAACAATTACTAATATAAAAGTTTTTAAAAAAACTATTTTATGTCAATTTTGACAATATTTAGTAATTGATTTTTGTGAAAATCATAACAGAATTATTAGTTCGAAACAAGTTAATTAAATCAATAATAACATGTCATATTAACCTAGAAAATTATTTTAATTCATAAAAAGTCTCAAATTACATTTATTTTGGTGTTTATAACATCAATTATGTCAATATTTCATTAATAAGATAATTACTGCATCATCATTGTGTCATAAATAAATTAACTTATTTAATGTCTAAAAATTACAAATAAACTATCATTATGTAGGAAATAGTTTTATCTTTCTAATGAATATTTATAGTCGAATTTATCTTATTTATAACCTTATATTAAAAATTATATACTTATTAAACTTTGATTATAACTATTTTAACCCTTCTTTAAATAAATTAAAAATAAATGTCCTAATCTAATCCAAGTGGGCCTAAATGGTCATATGTTATTCCTAAGTTTGTTTTTGGTCGAATTAAACTTGTCCAATAGAATTAAGACATGTGTTTGGGTAATAATAATATCATATTTACCCTAAATTACCCTATATTCTTTTAACCGTGGTAAAAAAAAGTAAAAGGATACTATTCACTAAAAAAATTATTTTCATCTCATTGAACCACATTTTAGTCCTTGATATTAACCGTGTCTCTCGGATTTTCGAAATTCCACTCACAGAAGCGGTAAAATTAAGTTTTATGAAAAATTCAGTTTTTTAACTACCGCATAGTGGTTTCACTATTCATCAAAAATTGAATGTTTTCAGAAAAATACCAAAATTTAACCCTAGGCTAATTTCGATATTCTGAATCCAAAAATGAAGTCCGTTTTGAAAAATAAAATTTATAAAATTTCAAAAAGTGTTTATTACAATTCATAACGGCTAGTTTTAATAATATTTTAATAGCATATCGTTGTTTAGTGAAACTCGGTATTGCATACGACGCAAGCTATCGAGGAAGGCCGCAATTTCATGTAAAGCAAGCCAAACAAGTGTTGTGTAGAAAAAGATTTTTTTGATGATTTATATAACATAAAAGTCTCAGGTGTTACAGTATACATAAACGTTGTTTCTGTTTTCATATCGTATTGAACTGAAGTAAGTGAATAAGATTTATATAAGTATATATATATATATATATCTAGTAAAATTATTAGGTCATATATTACATACTTATTGATAATATATATTTTTATAATCACTATTGAATGGTGAACGGGGAAATGAATCTCCTCGCGTTGTGGAGACGGTAATCCGTCAGTACGCATGAGCGACAATATCATTATATTGACAGTGAAATAATATGTAATTTGATGTTATATCATATATAAATTATCATTAACATGTGATATTTATTATTTATATTAGTTATAATCATTATTATACCCATCCAAATAATGATGTGTTTGAATAACAAACTACACCACGATGTGGAAACGTTAAGCCGTACGAACACACGTATGGTGACATTGTCATTATAGGATGGATAGAATAAAAAATATGGTTGTAAAATATGTATAATAACATCACAGTTTATAGAAGGAACTGGATTTATTATTCATTATGGAATCATCAATGAAATAAGAAGTGGAAGAAGAAATGAACTTGAAAAAGGGTGGTGAAATTATTACCTTTTCTTCGGGTGTTTCATTTTGAAATGATCAAAAGGGCTCCATAGGATGGCTTTTTCATAAAAGTAAGACATTTAGTTTTAATATAGGATAGTGGAAAAGGTATTTGGGCAGGGTTTGGCTGATCCAAATGGCTTTGGCGGTGTGTAATTAAAATAAGGGGAAGTATCCTTTTATAAGAGAGGTGAGGGTCACTTTAGGAAAAGCTTGAAATATTATTTTATCATAAAATTATTTTAGGTTTATAATTGCTCAAAAATGATTTATTTGTAGGATAAGGTGGGGATGGGTCGATAACCACTCGCACAATAGATTTTAGACAGCTCTAGGTCACTATATTAACCTTATCGTTTATATTTAACTCTTACTTAAATAGTTTAACTTTTACCATGTCTTCTTGTATTGTCACAATATAGTTAATAAACATAATCTAAACATGCAATAGAACCTCAAGTGGATCATTAGTGATATATATATTATTATTTAAGACCTTTGGATGAACCTTAGAGTTTTAGAAATACAATATCAACCAATAATATAGTATTTTTTTTAAAAAACTAATTTATGTCAATTTTCACACTATTTGGTATCTTGATTTTTTTAAGTCATAACAACCTTATCAGTTCGAAATTAATTTATCTAATCAACCCTAACATGTCATATTAACCTATAAAATTAGTGTAATTCAAAAAAAGTCTCAAATTATATTTATTTTTAAATTTATGATATCAATCATTTTCATATTTCATTAAGAAAGTAATTACTGCATCATCATTGTTCCATAAATAAATTTAATTATATAATCTCTAAAAATTATAAATCAAATAACATTATGTAGGAAATATTTTTTTATTTATTATTATTATTTATAGTATAATTTATCTTAGGTATAACAACATATTAAAAATGGTTTAGTTCAGAAACATTGAATTTAACACTTTTAACTCTTCTTTAAATAAAATTATAATAAATGTATTAATCTAATCTAAGTGGACCAAAGTGGATAATATTTTATTATTAAGGATTTTTTTGGTCATATTACATTTATCCAATTGAATTAGGTCTTGTCTTCAGGTAATTATAATATCATATTTACCCTTATTTACCCTATTTACTTTTATCTGTGGTAAATAAAAGTCAAAAGTTACCATTCCCCAAAAAATATTTTCTTCCTAATGAACTACATTTTACTTAATAATGTCAACCTTTTCTATCAGATTTTTGAAATACAACTCACATAAGAGGTAAAATGAAGTTTTATGTAAATTTGCAAATGCCTCTAAAAGATGGGTAAAAGACGGTAAAAAGTTCAATAAAACTTTATACATATAATTTTATTTAAAAATGAATCCAACTAATTACATATAACTTATATAGGAACTATATATATATATTAACTTTAAATAAATTTAATTAAACAAAATAATTATTTAAATATAAATTCGAGTTTAAACAATAACATAGTGTTTTTCCCAATTCATAAAAAAATGATGTTTCCAGAAAATTCCAAAAAATTCAACCTAATCTAATTTTGATATTCTGAATTAAAAAATTAATTCCATTTTAAAAAATTAAAAATATAGATGTTGAATTAATTAATTTAAAATTATTTCCCATTTTCAAAACCAAAAAGCAGGTTAAAAAAATAAAAACTATCAAAAGATCGACATGTGTTTATGTCAAATTTAAATGTGAAATTACTTATAAGGACCTACATTGTATTAAATGATAAAAATATAATATAATTATACTTAAAATCATTCAAATTCAAAATTTACCACTATTAATTATTTTGATTAAAAAAGTTGCTTTCAATTAAAATATAGTATATTTAATTATTCATCAAAATATGAATGTTGTCAGAAATGTACCAAAACAATTAAAAAACTAAATTTTTATGTACCAATTATAAAGAATAATTTAATTTCATTAGATTTAATATATAAATATTTCAATTATTTTATTTGAAAAGGGTTCACCATTAAAAGGCATAAAACTGCATTTTTTGAAATATAACTATTTTTTTGATA
Source organism: Viscum album (assembly GCA_963277665.1). Lineage (NCBI taxonomy): Eukaryota > Viridiplantae > Streptophyta > Magnoliopsida > Santalales > Viscaceae > Viscum > Viscum album. Next base: position 160,799,478 of record OY728138.1, read on the forward strand.
AAAATTGAATTTTTCTTACATTATGTTTATAAAACACAAAATATGAATTTTAAAATTATATAGGATATCTAAAATTTAAAATATGGTTAATAATATTAATAACATCTTTTTTGAATGTCTATTTTGGTATGTTGTGGTGTTCTTGAACTCGGTGTTGAGTGTAACACAAGTTATTAAAAAATTATGTTTTAAAGGTTTGGATGTAGGGAAAAGAACTTGGGATACAATATAATAATGAACTTTTATGAATGTGTGAGGGACACAGGATGTGTGTGTTGTCCAATCATAAATACTCATGATTCAGACTTATATCTCAACTCAATTGGTACAAAAAGAAAATGTTTTAAACATAAGTGTATCAATGAAATGAATTAAAATGATGATAAAGATAATATAACACGTAAATTAATGGTTTTACAAATACAATACTCTAAACCATCTTTATAACAATGATCATAAATCCATCATAAATAAGTTTATCTCAATTTAAATGATCGTCCACTATTTATCTCGTTATCGAGGGATGTAGGAGGCTCGGGTGGAAATTCACATTCATCCATGATCCCCATATGAGGATAAGAGAATCTAGAACTACTTGGATGAGAATTGAACTCTTTTTTATATCTAAAATGGTAGACATTTTTTCCTGGTTCTATCATAAAAATGGGGTTCCAAAAGTACACTTTTATCGACAAAGCTGATGGTTGTTTTTGGAGCCCAAGGTTTGTGAAAACACATGGCCCTTGGTTTTTGTTGGGTATAAATACATATCTCACTTTTTAGAAAACAAAAAATTTATTTACCCACCTCTTGGATATCTCCATTGAAAGTTGAGCATCATCTAGAGGCTAATAACTCTAGATATGGAGAAATACATAACAGAAATTTTCATTATGCATAGTTTCACATTCATAGAGAGATTAGTTTAGTTGGTCCCATTAAAGTAAAAATGGATCTGGTGTTTATTAGTAACAATTCAATCTGTAGGAATTTTGGATAATTCCACAAAATTACCTCTCAATTGGATTCATCCATTAGTTGAAGTGCTTGTTGGATTTCATTGGTGTTCTTAGAATCATTCCTATTTTTGGCCCATTTCTCTTCAATTTCATCTTGGGCCCTCCAAATAAACTCCACATACAATTAAATCATCAAAACAAGTGAAATTAACCTTTTAAATAGTGATAAAAAATTAATTGAATCAAATTTGAAGTTTAAAAAAACCATTATCTAAACATGGGTCATCACATTGTGGTAAAATAATTGTAGATGATTATCTAAATAAATGTGAGTAAATGTCATAGAGAATTACATTTCAGTCATAATTATGTCTATATAATAAATATAATACATAAATGAAAATTAATAGATATAGTTTTTAGTCTTATACAAACTAAAAATGATGAAATATAGATTTTTTTATGTAGAAGAATATAATGTTTTTAAGGGTTATTTTTCATAAAAATATATATAATATTTCATACACACTTATTGACTTCGGGATACACCACAATTCATAATTAATTTTATTAATTTAAGGTATGTGTTCCAATCAATGTTTAAAAACTAAGAAACAAAAAAAAAATGAAATGATTATTTTATTATGAATAATCCCACCAGAGCACCAATAATTTTTTTAAATACATTAATTTGTTAATGAAATTGAAATCCAAATTATAATATTTTGATATCATCAATATTTTTAAAAACCTAAAATATATTTTGTTAAATTATTTTTAATACATAAAAGACATATCAGTCATTGATTCCCTAAATAAATATATCATAACAGTGAAAAATAAAACATAATTTTACATATGAAATGGTTAATTATTTTTAAAAGAATAAAACTATTTTTATAAATAATATTCAAAGCATGGTTTATTTCTTACAAAACACATAATAAAATTCTTGAAAAAAATAATATGAAATAAATGAATGATATTTTAACAAATAAAATAATTTTTTAGTTATCCATTATTATAATAAATAATAAAATTGAAAAATCCAAATATTAAAATAAGAAAACACATAATATTCCATGTTATCTCATTAGATATACATATTGTGATCTCCTTTTTCAAAAATATCTATAATTTTCATATGTTGTTTTTTGATGAATTCTTTCTATACAATAATAGCTTAGTAAAACAAGTCCCTAAAACCATAAATTCAAATCTATATTAAATAAAAATCCCTAATCAAAATTAATATAGGGGAATAAAAGAAACAGCAGTAATCCGAAAAAAATATCCTTAAATAACATGTGGTTGAACACTATGATTCCATTAGAGGAATAATTTAGATGAGTAAGAGGTGTCGAAATAGGGAAACTAACCACCATTTTTTGTAATATAAAAATGAAGGGAGAGTCCTCTTTCCAATTAATTATTATTATTATATATGGAAAAAAGATATATTTTAATCCATAAATCCCAATATAATTAACAAATTTGAATAGTTATAGAGTATAATATAGATAGATCTTAATTTCAAGTTGTTTAATACTATTTTTGAAATATTAAAAACCTAAATGATACATCTGGGAAGGTAATTTGTGAGGGATTGATTACTATGTTTGATAGATTCCCCCCATTGAAATCAGAAGAAGATGAAATTGTTTCCGTTCCCTATCATTTAAATGGTTATCCTCTTAAAATGTATGTAAACATGTAAATACAATTATCTTTAGAAAAATAAATCTATTTATTATGAATTATGTAATTAGTGGATTATTTTGATTTTATATAGTTATTTTCATATCATATTCCCATCTAGTGAGTTGAAGTATAATGCTTGGGGGTTCATCACCCTTTTCTCAAATTAGAAAATCATTTAAATTAAATAAATTGATTGTAATTTAAATCATTGAAATATTATTAACTCTTATTAATAGACCTAGATTTTGATATATATCCTACATTAGTTATATTTTCATAAAAGGATACTATGAGACATTACATCTACAAAAATAGTCCCCAACTGTCTCAATGGTGAAACTAATATTGGGAGTTTTAGTCAACACACCAGTATTTGTGTTGATATTTACATTTGTAATTATTTGGTTAAAGAGGTCATCCTCAAAAAAAATGAGGAAATAATCAAATTTATAATGTTTAATTAATGACTCCCTTCATTATTTTCTAACAATAAGACCTTATCACATCTTTATTGTGACTGTATAATATATATGGTCACATAATATTACTAAAATGATATGGTAAACACTAAAAATGAGTGGAAGAAAACAATAACAATGGATTTGGGAAAGGGTATCGTGTAGTATACTACACAAAACCCCGTGGGAATGATGCTAAAGGGTCCTTACAATGCTTTATTATTTCCACCATCAATTCATCGTCCTCAATATGTTGAAGGGGAATAAAAAACCCATGTCCAGGTTTTTTCCCATCAATGAATGAAAACACATTAAAGGTATCCAATTATAAAACATCACATCTTTGATCAGTCTCAAGGTAGGACATGTCTACAATAAAGATCACTTACATATCTATGAAGATTATAACTATTAATATTGGGAATATTGGTCCCCCTAATGACTCATTTGAACATAATTCTCTCTTTAATGGGAAATATATTTCCCGGCTATATGAATTTACAATTCATATTAAATCGGGTGACTTTATGGGGAATGCATTTTATTTTCACTCTAAGGATTCAATTCAATATAAGGTTGGTGTTTATTGAAAATAAAAACTGTTACATTATTTAATACCTCTATATACCATGGGGTAATTTATTTAAATCAAACCCACCATATTATAAGGGTGTTTCCACTAGTGTGAATGTTACTTGTAGAAATGTTCTTAACAAATTCTCTATCATTATTATCCAATGTGGTAAGGAACACCTTTTACATAGGATCAATTGTTTAAAGTGGTAAAAAACAATGTATATATAAGGTGGCATCATAAAATACCATGATAAATACATACTATCAATTAAAAGATATATCTATTAGGAATGGTAAATTTTGGGTTATAAAAGTTGATAAAAATATATGTAATGTTATATATTTAACCGTAGTTCATAAAAAAAATATAGGGTATGGGGAAATTCCAGTATAAAAAATCACAATGAGGAATATAACATTTTTGGATTAGATTGAATACAATACATAGTTCATGTTTTGAATGGAAGGAAAATATGGAAAATAATGTTGATATAGTTTGTATTACCTTCATGTGTGGGGATACAACCATGTATCCAAACACATATGGTTGTTGTAAATCACAAAATAATGAATATCAAGAGCATCTAAAGAAAAATAAAATCAATTCCAATTCACAAGACTACCACATAGTGATCCAAAGTCACACATGCGATATAACAACCCAAAATATTATGAATTTATTTATGAATAAATTCAATTTCATTATTGGATATCCTAATTTGCAATATCATGTTAAGCTTGTCTTGCACACAACAACATGTTCAACTAGTGATAAAAATAACACTAAGAATATATGAATTATAATTTTATTATTATTTTTATTTAAAAAAGATAGTTACAACCTATCCATGAAACATTGTGATATGAAATGTAACAACTAATTTTCAAATATGGATTATAATGGTTTTATATAAATAAAACAAGGTGATAAACAAATATATAATTTTCAGTACTATCTTTATATGTTTTGAATATACTATTTTTCCCAAAATAACTATTATTTAAGCCCTAATATGAACATTAATAAAATTTATTTATTACAATTTTAAAAATATAATTTTATTAAAAACATAATTTTTAATTTTATAACATCAGAATTAGCATAGGTTGAATTATTCATATTATTCTAAAACATTTCATTTTTGGTGAATTGTAATAATTAGTAAATTTGAGATGATAAAAATCCCTTTAATTTAATTTATTTATATAGTTAAATTATATATTAAATTGTTATTAATGTAAAATTATTTAAATAATTCATAAATGAATCTAATTTTGGTGACTATAATATCTTCCACATTTAAATTGGATATATAAACATTTCAATCATTTGAACGTGTTCGCTTTAAAAACCATTTGACTCATCTCATCTTTAAGAATAAATTTCAAATTAATCGTGAAACTTCTATGAGATGAATGTATAAAAATGAATTCCATACATTGAATCATAATAATTTGTAATTTATATTAATTTGAAATAAATTTTTAACAGTAATGATTAGTTAAAAATGTTAAAATTCAGCATGGTGATTAAGATAAAATAAATTTACTAAGGGGATAAAATATAAACATAAGGTGCAATATGACCTATACACATTTCAATCAGACATTTTCTAGTGATATATATATATATATATATATATATATATTCACTTCTACAATAATTATATCTACATTATTGGAGCCACTAGACATGGAAAAACCTGGATGGAATTATCTCTTTAAAAAAATTTCATGTTTTCTACTCACCTTCCTTATAAAAGGCCACACCATTTTCCTCTCTATTCACACCATAAAAACAGATATATTTAGAAAATTCATTCCCAACAAAATTCTACTATAACCTACTAACATCCAAGAAGCCTTAAATTGGGTATAAATCTAACCAACTATTTCCTTTTGTGGAACACAAAAAAAGATACATTAAGACGAGGTAATGTTCATCGACAATTTTTTTATTTCCTCATAAAACAAATAAATTAATTTTTTATCATGATTACATAATAGTATAATTAAAATTAATATTTGGGATTCTGTTTTGTAAATTTTATGACCTATAATCAGACATGATTCCATAAAATGAATTATGAAATCATCGTTCGTGTGCCCGAAGTATTACCGCATCCCGAACCGATGTCGATTGTTTTCCCCATTACCACCAATAAATGATGGAAATAATGATTAAAATAATAAATAAATATGAAATTTATGATTTTATGATGATGATGAAATTTTTATATCACACATAACTTCTTTCTTCCCATTTTTTAGGAATATCATAATGCCTTTTGTGTGCACAGAGGATTACCTTCTTGTGAATCGATGTGATTCGTTCTCTCTATACATGCAATGTATTAACGGTGATTTTATGAAATATTTGCTATATATATGAAAGAGAAAGTATTATATAATATAAATATGTCATATAATTTATTTATTTTAGTCCGACGAGAAATTGGATAATAAGTTCATGTGTATATACAGCCAACCATTCCTTAAATGATGTATTTCATATTTTATTTATATATTTAATATATTATTATAAATACAAACGTACTGAATAAATATGATATTTATTTAATTTATATAATTATATAAATTATTAAATTATTATTAATGTAAGAGGACAAAAAATTTAACAAACAAAAACATATATTAAAATCAAAGTTGTTTATTACCCTAAACATAATTTTAACATGGAATTATTAATAAACGAGTAATTAAAGGTCATAATAAAATCAAATATGATATGAAATAAATTAATAATGTTATTTAATAGATGAATAATAGAACTGTATATTTAATATATAAGTGGATTGAATAACTACAATGTGTGTCAATACTTAAAGTAGAGATTTATGTCTCGCTATTATTTTCTTTGTGAAAATAGAAATGTTCGAAACCATTTTCTTATATGTGGGGGATATAAAACCCATGGATATATTTTATCATTATTATTATAAGAATAATTTTTCTATACATAACCATTTTATGATTTCACTTTCATGGGGTTTATAGTAAAAACATTACAAATGTGGTATGGGAATTTTGTCTCAGTTTTTCCTTCTTTAAGATGTATGTTATGTTATGAATCTATATTATTTCATGAGGTAAATATATGGTCATTTGACTTGAGATATTACAAATTTATTCATTCAAAATAATATTTTAGTTTTCCTTATTTGTTATTCCTTCATGAGGTATATGAATTGTTGTCATCAAAGAGGTATATATTTTATGTTACAATCTCATTGTTTATAGGGATTTTTTATTATTAGGTCTAAAAATTATGAAACTTCATAACCAACCTCTCATAAATTTTCATAAACTTTCTACTAAACGGGTTTTTATGATATCATCAAGTAATGGTTCCATTTTCCACTTTTTTATACAGAAAATAGTTAAAGATCTTTGTTTATTAAAATCCAACATTATTTACCACTATGCGATTTCTATCTAAATTTTTTTTATAATATTATTTTCAAAAAATATTTTTTAATATTTTTTAAAATAAATTTTTTAAACATGTTTTACTTTTTACAAAAAAATAATTGAAGGGAATATTCATGTTGTTTTCTAAAAAATTCTTGATTTGTTTTTAATGGAAATGTGAAAGGAATATTTGTTTATATGTGTACGACTTGGATTTTTTTGGAAATAATTACAAATAATTTCACAAAATAATAGATAATAGGCTTTTGATGTTACTTTAAAATAAAATGGATTAAAAAAGTACGATTTAAAAATCATTTTTAAATTCAAAAATGCTTCTTTTCTCAAGATATGTTTGTAATGACCATTCAAAATTATTTTACATAGAAGATAACATTTTTCGGTGTTAATAATTCATTAATAAGGATACAATCCACGAGTAAAATTCATAGTATTTATTTAAATGGTTTTGTGTTTTTATGGAATTATTTTTATTAAATATGTTTCTCTATCACGTTTTATATGGTTATGTAACCCGTTTCTCTTCCACAGGTTATATGCATATGAAACCCTTTTCACTTCAACATGTTATATTCTTATCAAAATCACTTATTTTCATTGATTATTGTCTGATGAAATGATTGTGAATATCGTATATTTTACATAGTTTATGATATGATGAAATCATTATGATAACCATTTCATTTCATTAGTAATGATATGGTAAATTTTTATGATCCTATGGAACACATAAATATAGTTTTCATTATATGACGGTTCAAACCCATATCACCCACTAATGCCTCAGGTGAATATTAATATATCTCATGAAATATACATGGATAGAATGGGGAGTAAACCTAGTAAATTAATATATAAAATAAAAGAAAAGTGAACATGGTACATTAATATAGGGCTGGAACGATGAGTAAAATCAGTACAGCAAAAGACTTTTTCTTCTATGATAGCTTTAATAGTGGTACATGAACAATATGAAAATATTTTTCTATTCATTCTTATATGAAAAACATTAATGTCTAATTCTAATGTTATGTTCTCTTGAATCATGTTATTTGATTCCCTTAGGATTCATTCCTTATGAACTGCTAATCATTATTCCATGATTCATGATTATGATCATTGATTAGAAATGTATGTTTTTTCAAATAACATTCACATATTCTAATACCATTAAGTTCTTGTTAATATTACAAATATCCCTTATTTATCCTTATTGAGCATCTGAGCACAAGATTTATTATGTTTACATTCCCCATGTTATGAACATATGTATTATGTTTGATGTGTCTAAGAAGGGTTGTAGTTTGGATGAACAATCTCGAGATTATATTGCTTTCATAAGGACAATAATTTTTTTTCCATGATTAAAAATTAGCTAAACTAATATACCCTTTGGGAATATATTTATTTAATGAAATAAATATTCTTCAAAAAAATTAACACCCCAAAATTAAACAGTACATTATATTATTCAATAGCATGTATCACACTGACACTAATCCCATATGTGAAAATAATGTCAAATAAATTTATAATATAAATTAACTATAATAAATAGACATAATTTATTATATATATTTTAATTCACTAAAATATGAGTTATTTTTCATTACCAACTAGAAATACCTTTTTCAGTAAAATTTGTTACACTAAAGAGCAACCTTCCTCGATCGATAGCTTCTCTTTCCCGCAAGTTTGAGTTTCAACAAATAATGATGTATTGATAACATATTATTATGTAATATAATATGATGTATAAAAGACATTATGTTAGCAGTTATGAATATTATTAACTAAATTATGAAAATTTAGGGTTTATATAAATATAAAATTATTATATTGGCAACTAATTTTTGGAAAAGGAAAATAAGAACTGATTGGATATAAAAGGAAATATACTTATCTTTATGCTTCCAATGGATTTTTGTATTAATAAAAATAATAATTACAAATAGTTATTTATTTTATGAAATATACATGTTATATATTAAATAAAATATTTTTGATATTCATTCACTAGGTTTGATAGCCATATGATAATAACAAACACTATTTTATGCATAAAAACCTATATTTTTATAAAGGCAATTTTAACACCATTTAATGGAGATCAAATATTAATCATAATATTGTTCATTAATTGATTTAATATTTCAATATAAACTTATTATGTGAATGATAAACATAATAATTAGTTTAGGGTATTTTTTTCTCTGAAACATTTAATTTTTTAATGAATAGTTAAAAATACTAAATTTTAGTTCAAAATTGATTTCTCATATAATATATTTATAAGAATAAATTATGTTTTAGATTGGTCATAAATATCAATTAGATAATATTTTTATCAACTGATACAATTTATCTCATTGAAACCAGTTTCACAAGGAAATTGATTATAAAACTAGAAAACATTAAAAGTTATTACTTTAAAAATCCGCAATGTTGTCCAGCCTATGAGATTAAATTTAATTAATTTCTCCCACATTTATGATTGAAATATTGAAAAATTGATTACATATTTTAGTTAATCGTATTTCATAATCTCTAGTAACACCATATTGGTTTTTTTTCAGAAAATATAAGTGAATGTAATATAAATTAATTACAATTATTATCGTAAAATTAAGATTAATAAAAGACCAAACCTTTCATTTAAGGGCCCAGATGGCCTAAAAAATTATACAGAACAAATTTTATGGATGTTATTTTTCCAAAAACCCTTTATTAGTTAGTTTTTTGTTATAGATGAATTTTCTTATGTAAAACGTGCGTACACCTAACTTGTTTTGAAAAATAAAAAAGTCAGTTTTTTCCTCCCTTATAAAAGGACACAAACACTCCCCATTCCTCATACATATCAAAACATAAAGGATTATAAAATATAAACCCATATATCTTCCCAAAATCCCTCCCATATACCTTGAAAGATACATTTTGACATTATACCTTCTAAGGTATCCTTTTTGTACAAACCAAAACTAGTAACCCAGTTAAGAGGTACCGTATTCTCTAAACCATTTGAATTTTATTTCCACTATCCTATCCCTTAACTATCCTTATTTAATTCTTATATGAAATACCCAGTACATTCAATATAGTAGTTTGTTTTTATTCAGATTTCTCGACCTAAACTTATACACACATATATCTAATCGGTAATGAAAGTACAATTTATGTGTATGATGTACTATAGCCTCACAAAACGATGATTGTTCATTTTTCCATTACCACATCTAATAGTGGACATTGTGATGGGAAAAATATATATAATATATATATATATTATATATAATATGTATTTATAATTTTTAATTACTTTTATATTACATAAGATTAATAATTAATATTTTTCATTAATATGATAACATCATTTGAGGTATTGTGGACTACAACCCCCTCAAAGTGATGTGATTCGTTCACATGATACATGGAATGTATAAAAGATGGATATAATTAAAAACATTAATAAAAAAAATCTATCTTATATTCCAGAAATAATTAACATTCTGAATATATATATATATATGTATATGTATATATATATTATTTTTTTATAAGAGTTTCACACTCATAAAAACTGATAATGTTATTTGTGGACATGTGGACTACGACCACCTTAACATGGTTTTATTCCTTTTTTATCAAAATAATTATATATATGTGTGTATATTATTAAATAATAATTTTTATTATATAATCATCAATAGAAAAATTTATGGTGCTACTTACCTACTCTCAATAATGATCATTACAAAATAAGGATGTTACACATGTGTATGTATGGCCGACCTTCTCCATGATTGTAATGTGGATTAATTTTTCATAACCATATTTCATGATTAGTTTTAAAATTATAATTTATTTACATATTAGATAATTATTTCACTATTATTATTATTTATTTGTTCTATAATGAACCTTTGAACATATTTGACCTACCAATGTAGTTTTTGACATAAAAATCGTATTTAGTCGACACACCCAATGTAAACTTAATTGTTAAAGTAGTTGTACACAACATGTTATTATGTGAAATAATATTAATGATAAAACTGAAAAATGGTTCTCATGGAAGTAAATAATTAGAATATTTTTATTATACATGATGTTAAAGGATGTTCGCCAAAAAGGAAACAAAAGGTAATTGATTCCTTTATCACGTTTATTTCTCTGATACATACATTATTTTAGTGTGACTAATTTCATAAAGATGGTTTACATACTGAAAATTTGACATGTAATTTCATGAATTATATTATATTCATGGTTCTTAAATGTTTAACTTTAGGAATATTATTTTTGGATTTTATAATTCACATGTTACCATGATTGTAAGGGATTTTATCTCAACATACATTCCCTTAAGACTTGATTATTATTATGCACCAACTCACATTTATATGGTGTATATAGATACCCTATAATTTTATTCCACAAATATCCTTATTGTAATAATATTATATGTTTCATTTAAATCATATGGAATTATGATTTAAATGCTTCAATGTGGTAAGGGACACTTTGGAATGTTTAATGATTGTTTCTAATTAATAATGTTTTAATATTAACCAACCATGTAATTGCATATCAACCATTCTGGTATTACTAATAAATATAAAATTCATTTTAATAAATGGATATTTTATAATGAAATTTTTTTATTCAATATATTATGAATGATTTGGACAAACAATAGATTGGTTGGGTATTGTTTAAAGAAATCCCAATTGGTTGGGGACTGGTTAATTTAAGCCCCTCGATGCTTGGGTAGTCTCATGAGACAAAATATTTATCTTGAAGCCTTATATGGTTTTTTACATTATAGAGAAATCGTCTTGTGAAAGATCTTAATGGTACTGGTTCTATGTACCTTAAAGGCATGGAGTCCAATAATAAATCACATCCCTTATTTTTCGGTTTTTATTCATCCATGAGATTTTGATTCAAAATATATTTTTATACATTTCACATTCAGTTGATTGATTAAATAGAATTTTTTTTCTGTTTCTTAAATTGACATATTTATATTTCATTATATATTAATTTGAATGGCATATATTTCCAGTTTTTACATTTCCATTTTTTTGTTATCAATGATTAATTATTTATTATTTTATATTTAACCTTATTGAGAATATGAGCTTACTATTATTGTGCTTATTTCTCCAAGATTACAAGAAGCATTGTATGAAACCTATGAAAGGATATTCTATATGAAATAAAGTAACCCTAGAAGTTATCTATTTAGAAATAAGAAAATATTTATTTTGTAATTTGATTATTTAATTATAAATTATGTATATGTTTTACCAAAAATACTAAACTCTTGGTACTTTGGGATTTAAATCATTATAATCCTGTAAATTTAGTTGATATAAAACACAATATCTAGGATATTAGGGTCAGGACGTAATAGTTGCAGTCAAAGAATCTTTAGTGGAAACATTGGGAACTAGATTTATGAAAATGTAGGTTAGAGAAAATAACCATAAGAGAGTGTTTGGGGATATGTTTATAAGAACATCCTATAATTTTGGAAAGGTAGAGATTATGTGGGTATTCGTAGAAATATACCTAGATCTGGATACTACATGTTGATGTGGTTTTGGAACATTTGTTCCAAGGATTAATAACTCCAAAAAGGAGGTGCGACCTACACTTGCGGTGAACTGGTACATGACAAAAAGAATTAATGCGCACTTGTTTTGACACTCCTAGGGTATGTTCTTAAGATAATTCATATTTTCATTACAAACCATTATTAAGGATTGAGACACCTAATATGTATCCTAGGTTAAACATATTGGTTTTTTATATTGAAATAAGATGTAATGCTTTTGAAATCCTAGAGATGATACTATGGATAAGCATTAGATGAAGGAATGAACTATGTTAAAATAAAATAGTTGATTTATTTATGTATTGAGGTTGTATTGAAGATTTTAGTTAAAAGTATATTTAGAGATTAACCTAATTTTAAGGATGTACATCATAGTTATTTGAGAAATTATATTAATATGGTTATAGAAAAGAACAACATTTATGATGGGGGACAACCAATCAAAACTGGATAGGTCGTGAGTCTTAAACCCATGACTGAAAGACGATAAGGGTTTCCCTCCAACCTCCTACCTTCCCAATGTCTTGGTAATTTTTTTATTGTTTTAGGTAAAATAATTTGATAAAAAATGTTAATGCTTAACCATTAGTGTAACTTTTGAGGATTATATATTAATCTATGAACCATATTGGTTTTTGAATATATTTAAAGAAAAAAAGTTAGTCTTCTGACTCTTTTATAGGCCTTATGATCGATTAAATGTGTATTTTATTGCTTCAGGTATAATAAATTTATTACTGGTAATTAATTTCTGGGTTTAAAGGAATGAATTAGAATTCAATCGAAGCACAACAAAAATTTCAGATTCAACATATGAAATATAAACATATAAATTAATTATATTTATATATATTCTTATGAAGTTATGAATTACTCAACATTATGAAATATATCATTAAAAAAATAGTGTCCTAATAACTTACTTTTTGTTGAACTGAGGTCTTCAAAATCATGACTTATTTATGGATTTGAGGCCCTCATCATTATCTTTATCATTCATTTGTATGGGATTGAGGACCTCATTCAATCACTATAAATATTTAAACATTTATTCCATGTACACATATCTAATTTACACTAATGTTCTCCTTCTTGTATACCTAGTTATATGTTAGTCCATGTGAATGTTTCCCTTACGATTCACTCTTTTCTAGAGGATGTTTTATTAACCCTTCACTGGATGTGAAATTTCAACATTGGAAATGTCAAACTATATATCACCAATTTCATGTTTAAATTGCGTGGATGAAATTTAATTAATGTGGGGACAATGTGACACCCTTAAATTATAAAGTAAAACATTGTATTCAATAGTGTGTATAACACGTGACAACAAGCACATAAGGAAATATAATATCCTATTAATTTATAATATATATTTACTATCCTAAAAAATTATAATATATTTTATATATTCTAATACACACATAAATGAGTTTATGTGTGTTACACACAAGAGAGGCCTTCATCGATAGCTTGTGTTACATTATAGAGCACCTTCCTTTATATCTTTCGTTACATGTAAGACTGTGTTTCACCAAACAATTATTTATTATTAAAATATTATTATTTAATATAATATGATATAAAATATCCATTTCAATAGTACTTATGAATATTATAAACTAATTTTACAAAATTTATGGTTTATATAAATATAAAGTATATGCATTTGTTACCATTTAATGTGAAACGAAAATTAGAACAAATTGGATATAATAAATTGTTATATTTATTCTTCAAAAGGGGTTTGTCTTAATAAATAAAATTAATTTAGAATAATTCTTTATTTTAATTAAATATATATTTAATTTATTCAAATAAATATTTTTAATATGGATCTATTAGGTTTGATAGGCATAAGACAGAAACAAACACTATTAAGCACATAAACCCCAATATTTTTATAAAATAAATTACCAGCTTTTAATGGAGAACATGTTCTAAATATTTATTTAGAATATTTAAATGAGATAATATTCCAAACAAAAATTAATCACTTAAATATAAACATAGTAACTGGTTTCGGGTGAATTTTGGTTAATTTTATGAAGCATTTTATTTTTAAAGAATAGTTAAAATACTGAATTTTGATTAAAAAATACTTTTTCATCTAATTTAATTATAAATTTAAATTAAGTTTTCCATTTTTAATAATGTTTAATTAGATAACATTTTAATCAATTAACACAATTTATTTAATTGTAATCAATTTCACTTTTAAATTGATTATAAAAAACATACAAAACTGTTGTAGGTTTTTACATTAAAACCCTACTTTGTTATCCCACATGCAGGATGAATTTGACGTCACATTCTTCCACTTATATGATTTTAATTTGAATAATTGTATTAAATATTTTGAATCATTGTAAATAATAATTTATTATTTAAAAAACTGTTTTTACCAAAAAAATCAGTAAATGTAATTATAATTAATAACATTTATTTAGGTAAAATTATGCATAATAAAAGACTACACCTTTAACATAAAGGAAACCATTTCCAATACCCTTTTCCAAGACCCATACTATAGTAATAATTATTCAATTAACCTTCAATTATTTCTTTTAATTATGTGTTTGAATACTTTTTTTAGTTAAAAACATTGGTACACCTAACTATATTAAAAATATTAAGTGATTCCTTTTTCCATTATAAAATGACAACAAATATCCCCATTACACAAACAACTAAAACCAATTTTATGGAGCCAATATCTTCCCATATATATTTCTAAAAACCCTCCCCTCGACCTCAAAACCACTCTTTGGGTAGAAACCCTACGAAGGAAGCCTTTTTGTACAAACTAAAAGTAGTTATCCGATTAAGATGTAACACTTTCTCTCAAAAAATTTTATTTTATTTTTATTCTACGCTCCCTCAACAAACCTTATTTCATGATTTTATAATAACAATAGTATACTCATTATACTTGAATGTTTTGAAGATATGTTTTTTACGGACAATTACAAACACTTCCATCTAATCGGAAACACATATATTGTTTATTTGTATAGTGATCTACCACTTCACAAAACGATGATTGTTTATTTTTTATTTAACACAAATCACAGTATCTATTATGATTGAAAATATGTTTATATTTTTTATATATGATATTTTATATGTTTTTTTGCTTCTATTATCCATCTATAACGCATAAATTTAACACTTTCTATTTTGCATCAATAAGATACCATTGTTTGAGGAAGTGTGGACTACCACCCCCACAAAGCAATGTGATTTGTTCACAGAATACATGGAATATATAAAATATGAATATAATTAAAAATATGATACATACATAGAATATATAATATATTCCTGAAATAATTACTTTTCTGTAAATATTTCTTAAAATCATTTTATTTATTAATCTTCAAACACATAAAAGTGATAAACTTATTCATGGATATATGGACTACCGCCTCCGCGACAAGACATTGTTTCTTTTTCATCACAAAAATTCTATGTATAATTTTATATGATTAAATAATATGGTATTTATGACATAATGACCATTCTATAAATATATAGTTATACTTACCTTCTTACCATAATGCTCATTGAAAAATAAGAACGTTACTCACGCATACGTATGGCATACCATCTCCATAATTTTAACATTGATTCATTTCTCATTAAATTATTTAAATATTGGTTTTATAAGTATATTTTATGTATAAATATTATAATTATATCATGATTATTATTTTTTAGATGTTATATAGTGGCCCCTTTTCCATATTTGAGCTACCAAATTTGTTTTTGATACATAAATCAAATTTTTTCAAAACTCCTGAGGTAAATTAAATTGTTTAATTAGATGTGAAGACCATAGTAATAAGTGATAACAAGAAATGATAATACTAAAAAATGTTCTAAATTAAATAAATAATTAACATATTTTTATTATATAGTATTTTAAAGAACTTTCACTCGAAAGGAAACAAAATGTAATAGAATTTTATCTCTCTTGTATTTCCATGAGGCATACATTATTATTTTCCACATAATTTAATTTATATACTTTACATACTAAAACATTCACATGTAATATCATGAATTATATTTTATTCATGTTATTTAAATGTTTCTTTTTATGAATACTACTCTTGGGTTATCCAAATCATATGTTTCCATAGTTGTAAGGTATTTTGTCTCAATTTACATTAAATTGAAACTTCTTTCTATTTTTACCAACTTCATTTTTTATGATGTATATATTTAACATGACATGTTATACCATTAATATCCTTATTCTAATAATATTATATGATAAATTTCATTTACAATGAATTGTTATTTAATTTTTTCAAAGTAGTGTGGCACACTTTGAAATGTTTAAAGATTAATTATCTTCATGAATGTCTTAATGTCAACATCCCATGTGGTTATGTATCCTCCATTAAGGTATTATTGATAAATAAATATTATTAATTAAATATGGATATTTTATAAATAACATTGTCTATTCAATATATGAGGAAATATTTTGTAATTCAATACATAGGTTAGTGACCGTTTAAGGCAAGCCATATGGGTTGGGGACCGGCTAATGCAAGCCCCTCGAAGTATCTGTAGTATCATGAGACGAAATTTTTGGATAGCCACCTTATATAGGGTTTTACCTAATAGATAACCATATTGTGAAAGAAAATGATAGTAATATTTCCATGTACCTCAAAAACATACCATCCAATAATAAAGCACTTCCAACATTTAGTTTAATTTATTATCTGTCCATGAAATATTTTTTCAAAATAAATATTGACACATTTTATTTTTAGTTAACTGATTAAATAGAATGTGTTTTATTTTCTTACCATTCCATATTTATTTTTATTTATATAGTTATATTCATGGAATGTGCATCTAGTTATTACCTTTCCATACTGACTAATCCAATTGATTCGTTATTTCTTCTACTAATTTTTTACCTTACTATGTATATTATCTCACCTTTATTGTGATTCCTTCCCCAGTAATCCAAGAAGCATACTAAAAAACATATGTAGGGATATACTAGATGGAATAATGTTACCCTTGATGTTATTTATTTTGAATGAAGAACAAAATTATGTTGTAATTATTGTCTTCCTTTCTCATGTATGTATGTAGTTTACCAAGACTACTAAACTCTCAGTCCATCTAGATTTTATTCCTTGTAATCATTCCAAATTAATTGATAGAAGACATTTCTTCTGTGGATTTTGGGTTCGAGTCTCTACAAAAATGATGTAATGTCTATGTTTTCTAATGTAAGGTCGCTATGTGGGAGGGTTTCTTAATCTCTGCGACAATTTAAAATTTAATTTTCATCCCTTAGTTCAATAAGGCTATGTTTTATCAAAATTAATTTATTATAAAAATAAAATTATTGGATTCAAATATTGTAACCACATTCCACCATAATAAGGGATCAGATGGAAAGACACCTCTTAACATGAATCTTTTCCCCTTTTTAATAAAAATAATCAATAGTTAAACATTAGAAAATTTAAAAACAATATAAATTATAATCACTTTATGTGGTATGGAATAGATAAATACAATTACAAATAAATTTTATGAAATATGGGGTTGAGATGTGATTAATTATGGAAACATTATTTAATTATTTGTCTCAAGGGTATAAGAAAACATATAGCACTATATTTGTAGGTTAGTTAATGAAGAAGCTATTGGAATATAGCTATAACATGTTTGATAAATATTTATAAATGGTATTAAATTATAAGAAATGTTAAAACAATAAAAAAGAGTAAAGATTTTGTATGATAAAAAATCTATTGATTAAAATTAGAATCATTAAAGAAGAATTTAGATATTATAATGAACATGAAGGAACCCATCTAGTATTTATATCAGATATAGTGATAATGATTGTTTTAACAATCAAAATAATTTTCAAGGATAGATGTGTCATATGAATCAAGGATTCTAGATTGAATTATGAGCATTGGAATTCAAAAAAAATAATGGTAATTAATTAATAGTTAAATAAGATCATTTTAAAGAGAATTTTGAGACATTCAAGTAACATAATAGTTATTCTATCATTGAGTTGAAATTATATTTTAATGACAAAAAATATTATACTGTAAATATTATTTCTAGTGTTATTAAATATTAAAAATATCCCCATGATAGATTTTAAGTAAAAATTTCTAGTGACAAAGAAATCAACAGATTAAGATAATTGATAGTTATCACCCATAAATGTGACAAAATCCTATGGAATATTATTCTGAACCCATTATAAAATAAAAATTCTAACATGTAAGAAATTGAATTAAAAGTGAAGTAAAAGAGGAGGAAATGGGAATGAAAAGATAAAATTGATGTTAGAGAAGAATCTACACTAACATACATAGCCTCACTATTATTCCCTTAAAATATATATAAAATGAAAATTAATAATTAAAATAGTATTTTTCTATAAATATTTAAGAAAAATTATATTCAAATTCTCAAAATATAATTATAATAAAAATTTCACTCATATGAAATTTTAAGGACAACGCATTTTTGAACAAAGTGGGTTCTTAAATATATTACAATAGTAATACTAGTAGAATATTGTTTTTTGGGGTGTTTATGAGTTTAAAAAATAATATATTTGATCTTGGTTTCATTTAAATTCCTATTATACATTCTCTTTATATGTTTGGATAAAATCAATTTAGGTATTCCTCTAAACACAGTTTCCTACTCATAAATCAACAAAAATTATTATATGAGATAAATAACTATATGTTTAACTTTATTTATAATACACAAATACGAGATATCTAAGAGGTTTGATTTAGTTCGGTTTTGTTAAAGAAGATAAATTTTAGAATATAGTAAATTTATTTATTCTTGAGATGGGTAAAAACAAAAGATGTGTTATACTAGGAAACATAGTTTTTGAAATATAAAGTGACCTAATTGATGTTCATTTTCAAATGTTTTCATTAAGGGATGGTGTTTAGATGCAAAGTTCAACATTCATCTACTGAAAAATATATGATGTTTTGAGTGATTATTTCAATGAATTTAATAAGATAAAAGAAATAAATTATATAATATGAAATAAAAATATATTAATTAATAAAAATTAAGGGAAAAAATTATTCTTGGAGGAATTGGGATTTGGAAAATCTATTTAGAAAATATATATTAAAGAAGGATAAAAATTTTAGTACATTCGTGAATTAAATTTTGATTTTTTCGAAATGACAAAAGATTTTTCGATTGGTCATCTTGAAGTATATAATATGATTCCTCAACGAATATTAAAATTTATTTTAGATAAATTTATGATTCCCATAAATATGATTGAATCTCAAAAGATAACATTCTATATTTTATATTTGGTAACATTTTTCTTAATTTTACTACACCACATGTTGTTTTTATACCCATGGTTTCATTTTTAGGTGTTTAATTTTTTAATTTATATTATTAATTTATTTCTCATAAATTTATTTGTTCATTATAGTTTCATGAATTGTTAGGGACTATAATGTATCACTCTATAACCAAGGGATGTCACTTCTCAATGGGCCTTTGTAGAAACTATAGTCCTAACATTATATTGGGTTGCACTCTGACTAGGAAAGGTCATTTCATGACCTAATATTATGATAAAAATTGAAATGATTAATATCATATTTGTAGGTAGATATATTTTATATAGAACAGTTTGGATTTTGTAAAAATCCATAGGAATTGGTCATGTAATGATAAGATATCTCATGCTGCAACCCAAGCATAGAAAAATTGTTATTTTAGGGGGAACTGGGTACCCCAATGACCAAGAGAGGTCATGATGCAACCCAACCAAGTATGATAGTCCGTTTTTAAAGAGTTTAGACCATCACATGGATATGGTAGGTTGATTAATCAACATATTATAATGGGTAGTTTTCTTAAGTGGTGGTATTCGTCACTACCATGAAAGGTCACATCATTATCTATTCTATATATATTCATTAAAAATAAATGGATAAATCAGATTCTAGCATTGTATTTTTCAACAACTTTATCCCATTTTATCTCACCCATTCATACTACCCAAGTTCCACTCATATTAATCTCATATACACATTGATTCCCATTCGATTTAATATAGATTTTTTAATTAGTTTCCTCAATAAATCATGGAGTAAGTGGTCTCTCCTCTCATTTTCTATTCTCCTCCCATTCCACTCATGGTTCTCATCCTTCCATAAAAAGTATAGGAATTAGGTTTTCTTAACCAAACCAAAAATAATGTTGGTTTTGATGTTATGGATTTCAATTAGTATTTAATGATATTCTTCATACTCTTATAGATTAAAACCATTGGAAATATGATTCACCGATTGAGGTGGGTAGATTAATATGTTTCATATTTTTGATAAAACATTATTCCATGGATTGTTTTAAATCTTATGTTTCAATTTTTTTAATAAATTTTGTATAATTATAAGGACTTATTATACATAATAAGGTTTTAAAAAAAATTAATCACAGAATTCAAGTAATTTTTGTCACCTGATTGGGATATTTTTTTATATGAAGATGTTTGTTAATTCTTATGATTTAGACGAAATTAATCATTTCATGGAAATTGATTTAAATAGTGAATATATTTTGAATTTTGACATATATAACATATATAACCCTAATTTTTTAAGTTGGATGGCTATAAAAAGTCCATCTAGTTATGGTATAACCTAAATATCCATGTATTTAGACCACAAAAGCTAAAATTTACTATCAAATTGATGATATTAACCACTAGTACATGATGTAGTAATATTTATTGGGTCATGAATGATATTAAATATTATTTTTTCACTTAGTTTGATAATGTATGGATCCTGGGTTCTGTTCACCTTAGATATTTTAGATATTTTCCCATTGTTTTTTTCAAAACTTGATGAAATGGTGATTACATTATTGTTTAAATTGTTTTAGGTACTTTTTATTGGTTATAATAGAACAATATATAATGATATATATCCTTCTAAATTATTATAAAATTACTATGAAAGGATTTTTTGATAAAAAATTCATTAGAAATACTTGGTGGGATCCTACTTGGTCTGAGGTTAACAAATGATACTTGTACTCAAGGGGCGTATATAGACTATTTTGACATTTGAATGTAAAGGGAAGTCCTCGCACTGAGTTTTGCGTACTATTACTTGTATATCATGGTTTTTGGTTGGTTAAAATATAATATTTAGCCATAATATTTCATTGGGATGAGTAGCTACATTTTGTTTCACTTTTCATTTTTTTTATTGATATATACTATTATATCACCACATAGGCTTCCCATCCCATCCATTTTTGTATATGAATATTACTAACTATTTTTTAAGTTATGGATTATTTTTCATAATGTCATATGTGGATTATTTTTTAATATGTTATTGATATTTTTTAATGTTAATGATTTATTGTTTCTTTCTTTTTTTTAGTACATGACTAACCTATTTGATAGACCTATTGGATATATCCTTCTATATGCTTGATCTTGATTCTTATGTACTAATTTTGAATCCCATGGGGATGGGAAATCATCATGGGATCCTAGGTCAGGGGTAACCTAGGTTTATTCAAAATAAATTGCATCAAAGCTCAGTTTTAGGTGTATGATATTTTGGGATGTTATGGTAGACATGCAATAGGATTTTTGGAACTCCAATTGAAGGTATGGAGGGGTGTCTCACAAAAGCGGCTTATATGGAGACATAAGTTATTAATGATTTTTTGGGATTTGGGATCTTTTTTTGGTCAATGGGAGACAATATTTTTTATGTAATTTATATAGGTTGTAAAACATTCCCTAATTCCTAGAAACCTGGAAATGAATGGGATGTTTTTCATTCATTTTATATTTTTATTATGGTTCTTATATATATAATTTGTATTAATAAAAAATTTGTGGTTATAATTGAAATTTCATATTAGTTTTGATTGTTTATTTCTTTTTTAATTTTATATTGTACTGACAATGTTTATATATGGCCTCCTGTGACCCTTCCTAGAGGGGGGAGTAGATATCTTGAAGTGGGATAATCCCCCAGTGTATCATAATTTCAATGATGTTGTGGAAAAAATGTCTTAATCTATGGAAAACGGAGTAGTTCTTGACCTATACTAGGAAAGATAGATAATATCATGTGTGATTCAAACTATTAATCCATATAAGTAATTCTATATCATGTTAGTTCATCTATCTATATAAATAGGGATCCTCAAGATGAATCAGATTGAATAGAAAATAATAAGGGTATTTTTTATTATTATGAGTCTAGAGGGGAAATTAACATAATTTCCTCAAAATTGATTTGAGAAGGTCTAAACATGAGGTTTTGGTAGTTTTTTTAGTCTATGTAACATGAAAACATGGATGGAATAATTTCAAGGTCCAGATCCTTCATGAAGCTCTACAAAAAAATAATGAACATGATAAATTCTAGGGTGTTTTTGGGCCTCCAACCATGTGGAGGGACATTTGTGTAATTTTAAAACATGTTCATTATGTTTTTTATTATTCAATCTTGAAATGGATTCAAATGTTAAATTTGAAAATCTAAAATTTGAAATAGACCTTTTCTCTAACATCCAAAATCATGTCTTCCTCCTAAAGCTTCATACAAATGATCTGGTCATCAGATGAGCCTGTAAGGTGGACATTGGTTATGATCTGATAATAGGACTGGTTTGGACTCCATCTATTCCTAGATTAAGTGATACTATCCCAAAAAATAAGAAGTGTAATCATGGTGAATTAATAAGTGAGAGTAATGGTAGATCCAGACATCCATCCTCATATTCAAGAACAATGTCTATGGGTAGTATGCATCTTACCTATTATCATTATTTCATGATTGGGATTAACGATCTTTCATTCATGGAGGTCCATAATCCTTGTCAAACTATTGGTATCTTAGTATATTTTTTGATTTTTTCCATATATATTATCCATCATCAAATTAGTAACAGATCTTCATTTCTTATGGGATTTATATCTTATTATGTTAACTCAAAGGCGTCGAGGATTTAAAATCAGGGAAATAATGGGAAAACATTTTCATCACACAGGAAAATATAAATGTGAAATAAGACTCATGAAGGTGGAACCCCTCATATTTATTTAATGGTGATAAATTTGTATTTAGTAGAGAAATTCCATGTAGACAGTGTGGTATAACATAATATGGATAGAGGAAATATACTCATTTCATCATCTATAGATACATATATATTTAATATATGCTTCTACCATTAAATTATATATCCATACACATATAGTTTTTGAAAAAGTCCATGATAATTATAACTTATGTTATGGTGATATTGACACCTCTCAAGAAAAAGGAAAGTGGATTTAGATATCGCATATCTGTTTTATCCATATTGTAAATTGAACTATCATTGGATTCTCATGTTTGAGATATAAATCTATTTGAGGTTATTATCACAGAGGATTAGATATCTACCTTCAAATTTCATATTAATGTGTATAATAATAGGCTAACCTACAATACCCCTCATGAGATATAATTTGTGTTTCAAGGGAAATGGGATCTATGGTATTGTTTAGAAGGATTTCCTCTTTAAGATGTTTGAATATTTGTATGATCAAATCATTTTGAGATTAATGTATGGGAATTTTTTATCAAGCATCCTTATGTGGTTAGAGAGTTTCCTAATTTGTGTTTGAATGAATTTTGAATGGTACACCTAGACTAAGAAGTTATATTTTAAATTTATTAATTTTTTTATCAAATCCAATTATATTTCGTCTCGTCAATTTGATTATATGTTGTTTAATAAATTAATGATTTAGTTGTATGAATTTGTTTTTTTTTATTTAAAATCTTGATAAACTCATGGGTATCATTTTATAATTTATTTGGGAACCTTTCTTGATCATCTCATATTTGATAAGTAGTCAAACTATTAAATATGGATCCATCCTACCAAAATCACAGGGAATATTTTTCTAGACAAGTAATTTATGTCTATCCAAAAAATGTGATATTAATTTCTCTTAGGGTGAAAAAATGGATGTATTTTATAATATAATATTCTTAATTTTGGTGAGATATTTATGAAAAATTGTAATTGAAACACCTTTGACTCATCTCATATGTACATGGTTGAATTATTATAATTTCATGAGTGTCATGAATCATTTTTTGAGATAAATAGATAGATTACAAAATCTCTTATTTTTATTATGCAAGAGTTCGTTCTGAGTTCTGTTGTAAATTGTGATGCATTAAGAATGGTTTTGAATTATGTAATCATGCATAGTGATATTTTGGTGGTGTATATCTCTCTTAAACATCAACTACATGAATATATAAACTCGACCCATGACATTGTATTAGAATTAGTTATGAATAAAATTAAGTTTTAGTGGTACTTTTTTTTATGAAATTATATTTCATTCATTTTACACATAATAGGATGAGTTATAAATTTCTTAAAATAGACTTGAATCTCAATTAGAGGAGATTAATTGAGTATATATTGGACTTTTATTTTGACATCATTTAATTTGTATAATAGGGAATGTACTTGTTGATTCTCATTATATAATGTTACCATAAAATTCTTTAAATGAATCTTATGAAGAATGGAACATTATGTGTCTCTTTTCCCATACTAATTTGGAGGCATAAAAAGAGAAGGAGGCTGTGATTCATGATAATATTTAGTCAACTAATTTTCTCAAACTGATTCATAAACATCAATTAAGATTTGATTAGTTCATGAACATTGGGAAAACTGAATATGATGGGGATAACATTGGTGTGTGGTTTCTAATTTTTTAGGATGTTTTCTATAATAAAGTAGTTATGTAGTGAATTTATGTATGAGGAAGTTAGTGGGTTGTGACCATCACTCTTATTGGATAGTTTACCGAGGTACATAAAATATTTATTTATACATGGAAAACTTGTACTAGTGTTTGGGTTAAAGATATGCCAATTTTTATTTCATGTCAATATAGTAATTGAGTCATTAGATAAGGTCCAAACATAATAATCCACCTAGTTTTATTTAACCCATTTTAATACCCATCTAAAAATGGGATGGTATATACATATATTTTTTCATTAGATTTCCTTGATCCCACCATGGAATGAACTAAATATTTGTTTTGATTAATTCACTAAGTAAATTAGTGCATTTTATTATGATTATAGAAACTAATATATTTGAATTCATTGGAAAAAAACTCATAAAAAATATTATGAGGTTGTGAGGAGTGTCGTTAAATATCATTTATTATTAGATCCCCCTATTTTAATTCCAAATTTTTTAAAATTACTATATGTGGTGATAGGATCCATGTTTAATATGGCCATTAACTAACATCCACAAAAATATTGGAATAAGAAGTGGGTGATTCAAATTTTAGAGGATATTATCCATTTTTGTGTCTTCAAATTTGGATATTCATGGTATTCCCACCTATTGTTGGTTTAGTTCACTTATAATAGTACTTAAATACCATAGATCAAGAAGGATAATTTCGAGGCCTTATAGGAATAATTATATCATTCTAATGTATGTTGTACTGAGAAGGGATAGAATATCATTGTGGAACCAAGAATTGTACATGTGACAACGACTAAAATAACCATTATCCAGTATTAATTGGTGAAAAATCAGAACAATCAAAAATCTATCACCAATAATTAACATCAACCCTTGTAATTTTCATTTGGAAAAAGGGTTTTCCAGAAGATATAACTATATTTCAATCATCTATATCTCAAAAAAGATGAAAAATAATACATTAATATGCGTAGGTCCCTTTCAAATCAATGATTATATTTTTAAGGTTGTGTGTGGATTATAGTTACATCTTTATTAATGATAAATAATTATTTCTTACATATCTCTCATTTCATAAAGTATAATTGTGTGTGGGAATTATATTCCATTATATGGACTCTTATGGAAACATGAGAAATATCATTGAATGATCTTGGAGTGGAGATCTTTTTTAAAGGATCAATGGCCTCATTTAATTTTTTAAAATTCATCTTCAAGTTGAATTTATGGTGGTAGAAAGTCATATGGTAGGGAGAAGTTTCACACCTGTGGTGTCATTTTTAGGTATGGAATTACTTTTTTTTAAATTATTTTCTTTTCCTTTAATATATTTATTTTACAGATTTTTGATCATTTAGGAGCGACATTTGTTCTAGATTATATTAAATTTCCATAATACCAAGGGATGTCATTTCAGGATAACACATTAGATAAATCGTAGTACTAAATCTATAGTGGGTCATGTCATGACAAAAGGAATCCTCACCATGATGTGATTCAGGGAGAGAAAATGGAAAACTATAATATCTTATGGTTGAGGATGTATATGTGAAATTTAATTTTTTTTTTTGTTTTTTAGAATATAAAGGACTATGTAATTTATTGATATGGGATGATTCATAGTGTTGTAAACTAGGTGATTTTAGAATTATTAATATCAAAAATTATATTTTTAAACTCTTGAAAACTAACTAGGGATAAAAAAATAAATTGGAACTAAGAAAAGACCCCTGAAAATATCGGATGATTCTATTTATTCTAGAGTGTGGTGTTTTACCTCTAGAAAATGAAACATAGTATTGTGTTCTTGGTAGGGCCTAAAAAAAATATATTCACTATTAAAACAATATTTTAAGTCAGTTTTCATTTATTTGAGATAAATTAATGTTATATTATAAATTTTCTCTATGATAGGATAATTGGAATTATAGTTGAGTTTGTAAAGGGTAATTTACCATAAAGGTGTTATAATTATGGTTCACATATAATCCATGGGTTTAGGTCATTGTGTGGGAATTACTAAATAAATAAATAAATATTAATTAATTAATTTATATATACTAAGTCATTCATATTTATAATGAACCATAGAGAGAGGTAGGGTGGAGAGCCCATATTTTGGGTGGAGATGTTGAATGATCAGAGGATTGTGATCAAATCCATGAAAGAAATGATGACTAAATTTCATGATAGTGATTACTGGATTGATGAATGGGAATACTAATAGAAGTGATTTTGATTCTCTATAAGCTTTAGTCTTTTCTTTTGGTATATGAATCCTTCTTTGTATTAAGTGGAAATTGGATCTATTGGAAATAAATTCAATATGTCACCTAATTAATTCTCTATAGATGTGTTGGGATTAGTCAACTATTCTATTCTATTATTTGTGGGATTTATATAGATATTGTTTATGATATTTCATTTCCCTTTATTTATTATTAATTTTATATTTGTGTTTATGTTAATTATAGATTTCATTTCTCTGATTGGTTTTTTTGCAATAATTGAGTGAATTTATTCCACTAATACAAATCCCATCCATGATTACTAATATCAAAACATTTGTAAATATTGGTTTGGTGTATTTAACCCTGGTATTATTATTATTTTTTTCATAAAATAATTTATTATAAAATTAGATAATTGTATTACACATTTAATCTCTCTAACTTTTCTTATCCTTCACTTTTTACCATCATTTTATATCTATTCCTCATGTGTACTTATAAAAACCCTCCACTTTGGGGTTAGCCAGTAGTAGTGAAGAGGACTATGATGTAGTCGGAAGTGGGGCCCTATGATAAAAGAAGCTCGTGATATGGGAGTACAATGAATATGGGGCGGGTGCAGTAATCCAGCATGTCTGGTTTGATTGAGGGGGAGTTAGCACCATCAGTGATAGTGCAAGATTGATTTGGTGATGGTTCACTATGAGAGATGGTGATGGATTCTCAGAGGAATTTGTTGGTGGGGGTTGTTGGGGCTACCATTTTTGTAGTCCAGAAGATGTGGTCTGATACCATTTATGTGAGTCTTGAAGAAGACGACCCAAAGCATATAACACATAGAAATAATAATAATATATTATTAAAAAATATTTATATATTAAAGAGGTAGATGTTAGATTGGAGAGAGGAGAAATGGGGTTGAATGATTACGAAATAAACATGATTTTTATCCAACACATTACTTATATAATATATTTATGACAATAGTAATAAAAATAATAATATATTTTCTGTTTATTAACAATTTTTTATTCATTTACAACGTATTCATATGATTTCAAAGTGAACAATCATATATAGAATTACGTTCACCACATTATGACTAATTATTTGAAATAGATATGTGATACATAGTTATAAATCATGGTGTGATCCCTAGGTCCCATCATATAGAATCCATCATATTTAATATAATGATATGATAATTGTAATTTTGATTTCCATTTTCAATAAATAAATAGTCTTCCTGGAGTTTTTTATCCAATAGATCACAATGGTTTAATCTATTTTTCCATTAATTGTGTTTTCAATAAGAGATACGACAAATTTTAAATTTAATTTTTTATGACCAACTATGGGGTTTTTTTATAATGATTGAAATATTTTCATCCTATGGGTAGAGTCAATATCTCCTCCTTTATAATATCAATTATTGCATCATATATTTGATGGTAATATTTTTGATATGGTCATTATTTTTTCCTCGTACTCATGGATGGAATCTTGAATTTGTGATGTCCATATTCTCTATATCTATGAGCTTATTCAGGGTTAGGATCCTCCACTGTAGTAATTATTTCCATCAACTAAGTTTTCCTCCAGTAAATACCATATCTTATAATAAAATTCATGTGAGGTTGTATTGGTCGATAATAATTTTAATTTCATATTATTGTTTAGTCATATATTTTTTACGTAGTAGGGTGGTGGTATAACCTCAGTTGAATTGATTTTTTTCCACTGATAATGGCCCCCCATTAAGGATTAGAGTAGTAGTGTGGAAGATGGAAAACTAAGTAGGTGAGATTTATCTAGGTATTCTAAATCCTTGTAAACCCTTGAGTTTTCTATAAGACATGATATATAGTTTGGATATTGACTTCAAACAATGGAACTTATTTTTGGTACTCCATGATCACTAGTTCCAAATGTAATATAATCCTATGAGGGTTGGTACTGGAATGATTTGGACCTCTCTATGACCTGGAGAATTATGGTTTTAGATTTTATCAAGATTTATTCTTCCTTATCTTTCTCATGGTTACTCTCTAGTGTTGCAAGATTTGAATTGACCAGTTGTTGTGTTTTTTATTTGCAGGTTTTAAGGCATCCTACTAAGTATGTCTCTACTCACCCATACCATATCCCTATTCCAATACATGTATTATCAATATAGATTAAATATTTGTTTATACATAGTCTGGGTAAGCTTGCAGTACTTGTGGAATATTATGATCTAACTTATAGTGATTCTTAGTGATGAATGATGGATCATAAAGTTCTTTGATAGTGGATTTTATATTGGGTAAAGAGAACATTCTTAGACAATATGTAGTGGGGTGAAGATTTCATATGTATTTTTTTTAATTCGGAGTCTTTTATTGTATAATGTTAGATTGTTTTTTAGTTTTTGGTTATGTATATGTACCTTGTGTCTTAGGAATGGTTTGTATATAGTATATGTTTTTATATATATTAATCTTGATGGTGATTTTTTGTATTTTATGAATTGGATACATGTATTTCACTGCATGTTGATATATGGTAACACTTACCATATTATGAAATACTTATACATAGTGCAAGTCATGAGCCCTTTGACAATTGTACATGGGCATGGGGAAACAGTTAAAGAATACATACAAGAAGGTTGGGTTCCATGTGGGTTTATCCATGTCAATGTTGTATCACAACAGCTTCATTATAGAAAAGGTGTCTGGAGGTTTGTTCAATTTTAGGATGGATGTTAATTTAGGTCAATGGTGTTATAGAATCTCTAGTTTTCCATTTAGGACAGGGAACAAAGTGATAGTGTGGAATATAAAAAATCCCATAACCATGACATTGGTAACATTATTTCTATCTTGGTACATTGAGCTTCCTAGATAAGTTAAATATAATGCTTCCTGCATCATATATGAATTGGTCATTGATTGCTACATCCTCTGCGAGTTAGGTAACAATATACACATTTTTATATATGGTAAATATTTTTAATTATTGGATGATTCCACATAGGTAAGAAAACTATATTTTAAGGCAGGGATGTGGTTTACTTATACCTATGATAAATCCTCATGCCAATGAGCAGCTAAGAAAATAATATTCTATATAGGGATCTAGTGCCTAATGTGTTATCACATATATTGTTTTCTATCGTCTATTTTGTGGTAAAAATAATTTTTTATCCTAATCTATTATGTTGTATACTTTAATGTGAGGGTTCTCCTGTTACACACTAGACATTTTAAAAGAACACTATGTTAAATATCTTGTACAAAATGCATCATCGAGCTTAAATAAACTATGAAATCATATTATTTAAATGTAATGTTATAAATATTCCATTTAATTAACAACAACTAAGAGGATTAAACACATTATAATATATATATAATGTTCATATTGAAAAAATTAATTCATAATAAATAAGTACCCAACATTCAGTATAGTAATTTTATGTTTTAAAAATATGTTTTCTTTAAAAATAAATTTTATTCATCATTCTAACAATATATTATAAAAAATTTACACCAATATAATAAAATATATTTGACAAAAATTAACATTATTCTATAAGTCATCATATAAAAATTAAATTATATTTAATATTTCATAATTTTTAGAAAAATGTTCTTTTTTGAAGGATAGAAAAATAATTTCTGATTATTATTGAAGGTTGTTTTCTATTTAAATAATTTATGGAATACCATTAATTTTTAATATATTTTATAAAGAAATCCAGTTCAATTGTATAATGACTAAAATAATTATGGCCTTTGAAATTAATTTTTTAATTTCTTTTGGTATTAAAACATTTTATAATTATGAAGTCGTTTATTTTGAAAACCATATTTCTTCACATCATATAGGTTTAATTTTCAATTAAATTATACTGATTCAATGAATTGAATTTGAAAAATAGATTCCTTATATTTAATTATAATTATATATTTTATGTAATAATTTTAACATAATTTTTTTTAATAAAGAGTAGTAAAATACTAAAAACTGGTTACCGTAATTATTATTAATACAAGTTTATCAATGTTTACATTTAATTTATAAATGTTAAATTGACCTATAAACTAGTCTAAATACTTTTAGATGGCCTTATTTAGAGACTATATCATCTCATATTTGTAAATGTTCTAATTGGGAGACATTTTTCTTGAGTAATACATTATTATATTTAAATCATTTTAAAAATTTCAAGTGTGCCCCTCCCCAATATATAAAAGGAAACCACATATCATCTTTTTCAAAAGTAAAAACTCCTTTTATTTTAGTAAATACCTTCCCAAATATCTACCTAACATCTCTATACATTTCATTTATCACCTAGTTTGATCATAAAACCATCTAATGAATTCTAAAATTATAATACTAAATAGTTTTTCTTAAAAATAAGTATATTCTTAATTGAAAGTCTTCATTTTATTTATTTTTATACCTCTATAAAATATCTTTGAAATATGAAAAAATAATAACCCCAAAATCATCAATATACTGATATTATTTTACGTTCATGTAATAATCTATATCCATCTCTTTCTTCCCTAATATGGGAAATAAATCAAATGTTTGAGTGTTCAGTAGACTACCACCTCCTAAAGAGATGTAATTATTTTTACCTCATCAACTCTAATGACTATTTAAAATTATGGATATAATGTATATATATGATATCAATTACATATTTACCATTATTGATAGATAATTAACCATCTAAATTTATACCTTTCTAGTCGTTGAAAAATTATAACATTGTTTGCCAGTATTCATGGATTTCCACCTCTACAAAGTGATGTGATTTGTTTTTCTTATTGATATCACATGGATAAAAATATGAAATTTTATTTATAAAAATAATAGATTATGTAATTATGAACATAAAATCCTCATAAAACCTGATTTGAATATAAATAATTATGTAATTCATTTATTCATCATAAAAAATGATACATGGGGTTTAATGATAAACTAATAAGCATGTAAAAGGTATAAAAACATTAAAAAATAATATACATAAGATTACGATACATGAGATAAAGGAGATACATGGAATGTGTGGACATTAGGTAAGGTATTTCATCTCAATTTTCCTACATTGATGGATTTTTAAATATTATTCACAAAATTCCTTTTAGATGGTGTTTATGTTTTCCCATTTATATGTTATATCATGGATCTTACATAATTCATGCTATTTTAATTTGAAATTATATTTATTTCATATAAATGGATTCAAATTCAATGTTATCTAGTGGTAATGGTTTTCATCACTCAATTTCAATTTGTTGGCTTATAACTTTACTTCAATGAGTATATTATTCAATGATTACATGTGGAATGAACGCTGATTATATTATAAAGTACATATTAATTTTTTCTTTAAATTAAAATTTATCACACAAAATCACTTCATTAATTTAGTAAATGTTCAATGATATTAATTTTTAAGGATTATTTATCACTGTATAGTTTCATCAAGAGATGTT
Organism: Viscum album; assembly: GCA_963277665.1. Lineage (NCBI taxonomy): Eukaryota > Viridiplantae > Streptophyta > Magnoliopsida > Santalales > Viscaceae > Viscum > Viscum album. The sequence goes on from OY728138.1 coordinate 160,832,823, forward strand.
TTGTTTTATACACCAACTCCCTTTTCTAAGGTTTATATACTACCTATTGGGATATTATATCATGAATGACTCCTTGATCATGATATTGAATATTCATTTGAGTTTAACTATTTCCTAGGATATTAATTCAAATGTTATAATAGTTTCATTTGGTTTTGTGGCCTCTACTTTTATTATTTGAGAAATATTTCTTGATATCCACAATGCACTATTGTAAATGTTGTAAAAACTACCCCATGAATTTTTTGACATATTATTTCATATAAATTATTGGATTTACAGAATCATGTTATTTTAATTTAATTAATTATTTTTTGATTCAACCATTAGAAAAAATTCATGGGTTTATCATCCCAAACTTCCTTCTCTGATAGTTGTTTTAGTTAATACACATATATTAATTTATATTCTTTATACACAAAATCGTGAAATATAATATCCTAGATATTTTTAAAAACATGTTATTTTATGATTCGTCTTATGTTCATTCATTCAAATGGTTTTTTGGTTTTCAAAAGGATGAAAATGATTTTTTCTTTTAAAAAAATTGTTTAATGTTTTAAATCATTTTAACCAAACTCGAATTCAATGTTATCTTTCTTATTTAAAAAAATTATTTTATAATTATAAATGATTTATAAAAATTATTTAAAAATATATTTGGAATTATTTTAAATGGGTTTAAAAAAGATTTTCTTAATGTTTTCGGCATGGGTTACTTTTTAATCTCTATGAAATAGTTTGATAAGATTTTTTATTTTTAACATTTAATTCGTGGAATGTTTTTTCAACTGTGAATATCGTTATTTAATTTGAATCAATATTTATTACTTTGAATGCATATTTTCAAAAAAATTATATTCATATTTTTTATACTTTTTAAAAGTTATTTTCAAATTAGGAAGGGTATTATCCTCTAGAATGTCTTTAATGATATTTTAATGGATGATCTATTAATAGAAAACAAATAATATTTATTAAACTTATGATTCATTTAGTATATATTGTAATGATACCATTATTATTCGTTATATAGATGGATTATGATTATTTCCTAGAAAAAAATTTCTTTTCCATGGGTAGACGAATCTATGAAATACTAATGGGAATTATTATGTTGGAAAATGAAATCTTAAATGTGTTATGATTATGTAATGGCTCTTGGCAATATTTTATAATGATGCGTACGGATGATATATCTCAGGATGACAGTAGAGCATGATAAATAATTCCAATTAATTATATAAATGGATGGAGTTAATCGGTTATATTTTTCCTCAAATATATAAATATAATTTACAAGGTATGTAATTGTATTTTTATGATTGATAGTATGATTTATATGAAAATTATATTCCATGTTACCAACTTATTTTCATTATTATTATATCATGTTATTATATATCCTTTTATTGATGGTTTATTTTACATGGAAAGTGGTTTTAGGATCCTATGAATCTTATGTTGTCATATATATATATGTCATGTTTCATGATTTGTGAACTGTCTTTTTATGGGTATGAATTCACTTTTTTTATACTCATGTACTTTTATTGGAACAACATATTATTATGATCATTTTAATAAAACTAATGACATTGAATTGTTAATGCTTATGTTTACACTTACTAACCATTTTATATCACCCTTATTAAAATATCATTTTCCATAGGTTGTGAAGAATCATGTTAGATGTTTTATTTATAAAAATATTTTACGTGTAAATAATTTTATTAGAGAAGATATATATTTTTATGAACATAATCGTTATGTACCTAAGTTGTAATGTTAGAGTATGCCATAATTATCTAAAACTATAATCCAAAAAGGATAATGGGTATATAAGGTATACAATATTTCCATTTGATTTTGTATGGTCTAGATGGTTAATATTTAGTCACATTTATCAATATTAAATCCATAAGTGTAAATATTTTATTTAGAACCATATCTGGTAGTGCAAATTTAGGGTTATTATAGTTGGTACCATTGAAGGGTATAAATAAAGTTATAGATTATGATGTTTTAATATGAGGTTATATTAATAATAAAATCATGGTTTTATAAGTTTATGGTTGATAATATGTTCAATGGAAGAGAAATCCCATTCTGATGTATTGAGTGACTATATTTTATAATGATTAATGATATTTTTGGTGCTGTTTTATTTGGCTTCTGTATATGTAACCCTTATGTTCAACATGAAGAATAATTTGTGTAGAATACAATTATATATTTTAATATTCATGTTGAATGGGTTTTTATAACATAAATGATTTAAAATTACTCAATATTGAGGTTATTAGTGTAATTTGGTATGTAGGGTTATCTATTTATGGAATGATTTATGTTGAACCTTTTATGTTATTAAGGAAATTTTGGAGTAAAATGTATCTTTTCTTCATATGATTGTTTATAAATTTTTGGGTATTAATTTACCATGTTATAACAATTTCGGTTTTGGATAATATTTAATTATAGGAGGAATAGATTATTATATTATTTTTATTTGATCAATTATAAGATGATTTTAATACTTCAGGCATGATAATGTCATCTTGAATTCCAATAATTTGGAGAAAATTATGGTATTATGTTTTAAATTTTCTAAATTATGAAATTCTACTATACAATTATGTATATTTTGTTATGTTCTCTATCTATACCATAAAATAATTCCACAACATGAGAAAAAGGACCCAAAAAATAAAAATGGTGTCATATATCATTCATTTTGGATGAATAGTTGGTCGTCTTCAAACCTCATTATATTATGGTTTTATGCTCATTTAATTTCTCATTATAATTTAAATTTTTAGGGCCAATATTTCATGTCACATTCTATCATTATTTGTAAATTATATTTTTCATTCATATCCATATTTTAACTTCCCACTAGTTCTCTCCTATTTAGGAACCTAATTATGTGTTTTTATTTATGATATTCTTACCACCCATTCCCACTTTTTATTAGGATGGTCTGTCAACCGTTTTTAGGTCGTGGGTTCTCAAAAATGTCATTTTTCAAATTTCACACCCTTGATAACCAACCTCATGATCATATTTCAAGGACATAATTTTTTTACAGTGAATAATTAAGCACCTAATGATTTTAACAGTATATTTTGTTCGATATCGTATACAACACTCATTGCAGAGATTAAATAAACCATGTTTTATTTTTATTTAAATGTTATATTCATAACATAGTCATATAATTGGGTTTTAAGAATAGTATTAACCAATTTATGAAATATAAATAATTTTCTCACCAATTGAAAATGTCATTAACTAGTGTTAAGGAGAATTAATTATTTATAAATCCTATTTAAATATACTGAGATGGTGAATAGAAACCGATGAAATAGATGAGCATCCAAAATTTTCTCTGAACATGTAGGCATAAAAATAACCTAAAAATAAACCATGAATTGATATTTGTAATTTTATAGAAATAATGTTTATGGTGAGTTCTGACAAGCATAAACCAATAGATTAGCATCAAATGAACTATGTAATTTTCCCCAAAACATTGAGAAATAAAGAAAAATCTTGTAATTTATGTAAGAACATTTAATTTTATTGTCATTATTTCATTTTATTTTTAGTTTTAGTTATCTTTATTTATATATGATCTTGTATTATTGGATTTAGTGAAAAGAAGAATACACATTCACTCGAATGACTAACCTATGGATGACTAGATCTTATAGCCTCTTATTTAAAGAAAACACTAATCCACATGATAACATTACTAGTATCACACAAAGATCAATTTATCCTTTAATCATAATGTGTTACCCTCACTAAGATATCCCCCTATCATCTCAAATATCACACGATCAAGTAATAATAAATATACATCCAGGAAAAATTTTACCAAGTTCCAATGGTTCATATATGTTTACAAACATGAATGATGGAAACAATGGTTTCTATAAAAAATATAATTCATTTGAATAAATATATAATAATTTCCATCACAATATAATTTCCCAATTTTAGTTCTATCCATTGATCATTATTTTATTATGAAAATATTTCAAATATTTCAAAATAAACATTTAAAACATAGGAAAATGAGAAAATATGTACATATTAGATGTTCTTAGTAAGATAGAATCAATATTTATATGAATATCCACTAATTGTATCCTTCTCCTCAAGAATTGTCTTGTCAATTATAATCATTTTCCTTATTTTTTAATATTTTTCTCCACTATATTTATTAATTATTGTTTCCTCTAATTAACCCTTCTCAGCATACAATCACGGATCACCAATTTTCATTTTGGCATTCACATCCTATGTACTATTCTTGTAGTATGATCATTCTTGTTCTAATTTTTTGGAATTAATAATTTTCATAAATTTGAGTATGCTTTTTCATTTCAAATCTAGTTTATTATTCACATCATAAAAAACATAATGAAATTATTAAAAATTGAACTGTGAAATTGTGGAGGTTTTTCACTGGGGATGTGTCGAGATGGAAGTGAAATTTGATATCAAAAAAATCAATATTAATAGTTTTTCTTGTGGTAAATGTTGATGGAGGTAGTTCTATAGAATCATAATTTCATACTAGAAATTTTTGAAATATTTTATATGTGTTGATGAAGCATGGATAGAGTTGGATTCATATTCATGACATGTAGAGTAATGTGGTGTGAACTTATATAAAAGTATTGATTCTTGTTAGTGAACTATCAACAACTATTGGATGTAAGAAACTTCTCAACGATGCATGAATAATCAACTCAAGATCAACATGGCACATGACGCCACCACAGGAATGGTTTGACTAGTATGAAACTATCCTGGAAGGACTTGGTACAAGTTGAATGATCACACCTTAATGATCGTTGGAGTTTATACCATCAAATTGAAGATGAATGATGGTATTGTTTGAACCTTATACGGAGTATTCCATGTGATGGGATTGAATAATAACATGTTTTATTTGAGAAAACATTGATGATAAAAAATAAAAAACACACACCATGAATGGAGTGATGAAAATTTTGAAGTTCTTGCTTGTGGTAATGAAGGTGGAGAAGATATAAAAAAACTAGTTTGTTCTTATTGGTGAAATGTACAAGGATACAGAGGTAGTTATTTCTTCAACTACATTTATGTATTAATTGGATACATTACGGAATCAAAATAATTACCCTATTTCAATATGAGGAGAGACGATTCTTCCAGATCAAAAGTTGATTCCTGGTCTTACAAAGGTATCCTTACCATTTTCGGATTTTTTAGAATGAATCTCGGGTTAATGTTTTGGAAATCAACATGAAGTGGTCTAGAGATCATAGAGATGATTTATTATGATGATTGTAAGGCACCAATTATATACTTGGTATGAGCAAGGTACTTTTTTATAACAAAATTATGATTATTCTAAGAGATGTTGGGTGTATCTAATCAAGAAGAAAGCATAAGTTTTTATACTCTTCAGAACATTCAAAGCATAGTTATAGATTGAATCTATAAAGAATATAAACTTTTTGTGGACTAAAAAGGGTGGATAATATAAAATAGAAACGTTTTATAATTTTTTCAATGATAAGAAATCAAAAGAAAGTTCATGGTGTCTTAAAATCTTCATCAGAATAGTGTGGAATAGTGGATGAACAGAAAACTATTGGATAGAATTGGGGCGATGTTGAAGAATGTAGTAATTACCAAATAATTATGAATGGAAGGAGTGAATATTTCATGTTATACAATCCATGGATAACTTTCAATGGTGATTGATTTGATGAAATAGATTGGGATGTGGAATGGTAAACCCACTGACGATTCTCAGTATCATACTTTTAGTTGTCCTATATTTTCATTTTTTTTAATTACCTCGAATGATAGATGTTGGGTTCGACATCTTGAAAATTTATCTTATTAGTGTATGATGATGGTGTGATATGGTATCATTTGGGTAACCCCACATCCCACAAACATATCATTAGTAGATATGTCTTTTTTGAAGGATATAAGGTGAAAATAACAATAGTTCGATGCATAGAGAATGATATTACCGAAACTAAATTAATCAAAGTAGAGGAAAAATGTATGGAATAAATTATTTCCTCCTCTACATTACCACAACATGTAGATAATGTTATGGTCGAGTCTAGACCATGCCGGTCATCTCTAGATAAAAGAGAACTGGTTTGGAACTCACACTATGTCACTAAGAGAAACATTTCATTATACTTATTTATAGAGGATAGAGATATATCTTGTTTTTGTAGAGATGTATCTCATACCATATGAATTAGCAATGGTAATTCTGAAGTTATTTATAGTTTTTACTAGAACATACATTGCACATATAGCTAGAGTAGTTAGTCGATACATGGAGAATCTAGGACACGATCATTGGAGCATAGTGAAGAGAATAATGAATTACATCTAGGAGACCTTATATGTTGTATTATGTTATGGAGGATTAGAGTTCACAATCAGAGGCTAGGTTGATTCTGATTTTGCAAGTTATTCTAAAAAGGGGAATGTACACTACTGGTGATGTGTTTACACTTGTAGAAAAATCGTAATGTGAATTTTAATGTTATAGTCAGTGGTGGAATTATCCACATGGGAGACAGTTTACACGGTAGCTACACTAGGTTCCAAAGAATCAATTTTGATGACAAGGTTTTTTGAGGATCATAGGAACAAAGAGGAGTATATTCCGTTGTTTTTGATAGTCAGAGAACCTTGTGCATTTAAAGGAATACATCTTTTCAGTACATGATGAATCTAATTAAGGAACTATATCACTTTGTTCAAGACATGTTGGAGGAATCATGTGTGGCATGCATAAAATTCACACTAATGGAAAAACATAATATTCTCAAATGAAGATGGTTGACTATCATATGTTCAGATGATGTAGTTCCTCGAGTTGCCTCACGGAGACATGAGAAACATGACTTTACAAATATAAATGATTCTTGTGGTGATGTTATTAGTTCTCAATAAAATATCCAAGTTGGAGAAGTTTAGGCAATATTTTCCTTGAATGTTGTCTGCACACTTGTTGTTCAGGGATGTGCGAATGGATGTCATGTGGTTAGTGGAGAACCCCACCAACTAATCCAGTGTAGTGGAGAAACAGGGGGTGAGTCCTATCTATAAAACGAAAGAGACTACACTATTTTTAGAATCTCAACATAACATTCATTGATCCTATCACTAATAGTTCAACCCATTAAGTAGAATTTTTAGGTTGTTTCTCTACTTATTCAAGAGATATTTTTACAAGGATTTATATCTTGTAATAGAGATAGAGTGTTTACCCAATTATACCCCTACTGATTCTTCTATTGGATCATGGTTTTTTACCCCATTCACTGTGGGGGTTTTCCCTTGTTACCTCTGGTGACCATGTATTTGAACATTTTTTCACTTTATTTTATCTCTTGATTATCATTGCACTAGTGGAAAAACATTAATAGTCACAACATATTCAATAACATGGGATTGGGATTCATCTTTAATTTTTAGAAGGAATCATTCTCTGGTCATCTTGGTGTTTCTTCATCCACAACCAGCTTCTCTGTTTGAATTATGACTATATGTTTATCAAAAATAATCTCCTTCGATGAGTCGTCTTCTCCAAAGAGCTTGCGATGGTGAATCTCCTTGTAAATCATTAGAATCAACTACAATAATTATCATAATATTAATCTTTATCAGCGTTCATCATCTACATAAATATTCCATTATAGTTGTTAAGTCTCCATCAATAGTGGTAGCATCACTAATATTCTACTCAATTTTACCTTTGGTGAATCACATGCTATAAATTGGATTCTCCTTCCCTAGGTGGAGGTTTCTTCTTGAAGTAGAAGACATATGTCCGGTGTCTTCTTCTGCAATCTTCATCATGTTTTACGGGCATATTTTTTCCTCTTCTTTTTTATACTTGTTCATTGATTTAGGTTGTTCTAGACCTTCAATTGATCCATTATCCCCATTTAACTCGATATGAATTCTCTGATTCATATTTAATCCACATAGTTGTATCTACATCATGGATTATATCTACTTAAATGTTGTAAAAGAATCATTAATATTTAATCTAATTAATTTTCCATTTATACAAGTTTCTTATTTTCATTTTCAGACTGTTGAGATCTACATCCCACTTTGACTTCCTGATTCATTAGATTTTTTGAGATATAATCCAGCTACTCCAAAGCTTTAATCATCAAAATACTAAATCCATTTTAGGGTTCTCACCCTGTCTTCTTGAATAATATTTGAGATCAAACTTGGATTTTCTTGAAGTGATTATCTAAAATCCACTGGTAGCCTCTAATTTTTATTTTCCATCCATATTTCATCATGGTAGGTATAAATCCCCACTTTTAAATAGCATTTTCACATGGGAACTTCCATTATAAAAACTACTCATGTGGTTGGATATTCTTCTTTATAAATGGGGAAATGAAGTACAATTGCATTCCTTATTGAGGTCATTTATCAATAGAGGAACCATCACTTGTAATTGTATTTATGTAGTTGCTTGATATTTTTAGCTTTGTGTCACTATATTATTAGAGTCATGGTTAGTTGTAAATTTCTCATGTGGTTCCTAATTAATTTTAGATTACATTCAATTAAGGGACTATGATTGTTCCTTGTTTTTAATAAAATAACCGTTCCACTTTTATATATTCATTTTGGATGTGAAATTTTTGGTTCGTATACTGACTACATATCCTTCTGAAAAAATAATTCCAAATTCATTAAAAATTTTCTTTATTCAACATAATGAAGACAAAAAATCAATGCATTTTCAAATAAAAAATATCTATTTTTTTAATTTCAAATATGTTTTTATCGAATAACTAATTTCAAAAATGAAAACATTATTAACATTTCACATAAAAATAATAAATTCAATGGTTATTCATAAATATTGATATATCTTAAATAAGTGAGAAATCATACCATGAATATTTGATCCTCAAAACATTTAAATTTTATTTTCACATAAAATATACTAAAATACAGGCAATCAGATAGTTCTTAAATTTTCTAAAAATTACATGATTAATTTTTTTAGTTATGGACCCCAAATAGTAATTTTTGTTAAAATATTCATTGAGTATCAATTATCACTAAAATTACTAAGAATTTATGAATTCTCTATTAAAACCCAATTTTTTTACCTACCAACCTCATTTAATTACAAAAATATTGATGTGGAGATATTTTCTATAAATATCCAAATTAAACTCTAAATGACTAATCAGTATCACTCTGATAAATTCAATGCATTTTATCTATTCACCACTCTTAAATAAAAAATAAAATTATACCTTAGTTTGAAAGTGCATGCTCAAATTTGATAATCACTGAACCATCCATTTGCCTAAAATTTTTATGCAACCTTTATGATAATCAATAACTACCCTACTTTAGTGAAAAATAAAATTTGAGTTCAATGTGTTAAAACTATTGAGATTCAAAAAGGAAAAAATTTATTATAAGAATGATTACTGGTTTTCACTAATTCCCAGGTTCCTTACACTGTAGTTCTTATTTCCACTTCAATGATAAAGCTCAAAAAAAATTCTTATAAAATAAATTTTCCCATTTTAATTTTGGTTCAACGGTTCACTCTTCATAATGAACTCATTTTTTAAAAAGGAAGTTGATTTAATTTTCAAATCCAGAAAATTTTTCATAGAACTTATTGAGTATTAATATGTATTTTTTCACAAAACTCACTCAATGGATTTGTTTTATAGGATCGCTATAGGATCCGAACAACCCATTTTCCTCTTCACCTAATGGGATCATATTAATCTCGATTGAGTTGGATCCCTGATTTTTTCTATTTCAATAATTCTAAGTTACTAGCTTCATGTTCAAAATTATTTTTCATCATGTTATAATTCCAAATCCTAAAAATCAAACATATCACATTTCCCAATAATTTTTTTGAACAGTATTTTCAAAATACAACACACAATATCACTCATAAATCATCTAATTCCAACAAATTTAGAACATGTGGAATCCCTAAATATAAGCATGAAATTTTACACTTTGTAGAAATATTGAATTTTAATTTTCCCAACATAGGGAAAGAGTAAAAAATAATTTTATTTTTAAAAAGATAATTTTTTTGTTTTCATACATCCTAAAATGATACCTGAAATGGATGTTTTTTGGAAAAAAATTAATGGATATTTTATGTGTATGGAATTGAAATATAGTTAAGGCACAGAGAAATACACCTCCCCCATGAAATTGCAACCCAAAAATTTTCAACTGCTTCAATCATAATTTAGGAGAACATTTTCATTTAAAAATATTAAAATTCATCAGTTCAAAAATTGTTTAGTGAGTTCAAAAAAATGTTCCAAAAAACACCTAAATACACTTCCAATCAAATCATTTTAAAAATAATTTCTTTGATCATTGTTGATATAGTTTTTAAACATTTTAAAGAATTTTAAATTATATTTAAACTCAATTGTGGTGAACAGTGAGGAAATCATAATTTTTTAGGGGTGTTTTATAGGTCGATGACTATTTTCATATTTATTTTCATCAAATTAGATATCACCAATCCCCACAGCCAGCTACAAAAACAATTCACAGTTTTGAAAACCACATCAATTATTTAATGAAAATGTATTGCATTAATAAAAAAATTATTATTGTAATAAAATATGGCATGCACCTTTGAATATGGTGCCTTGATCATTTAACATCATTCAATAGTCTCTCAATTTTGTATCAGTTTGTGAATTCTGCTGGTTGATGATCGCGTTGTTGTGACACATCAAATTGATTATGTTTTTAAGGTTGATTTAGAGTCTAGGAGAGACACTAGGTCATATATCAAGAAGCATTGACAGGTTTTGAGTACGTATTTTTAATAAGAACTACTAAAATAGGGGGTGGTTTTGAAAACTGATTTTATGTAAATTACTTAATTAAAGAGTTAAATAGTTGATAAATAATGGTGGTGTATTAATAATTATTAGAGAAGAAGATCATATCAAGTTCACTACACATCTTGGATAGTAAATTGTTCTAAAAATGTAACATGGTTTTGTTTAATTCGTTGGTTGAAGGTTGTCAAGATTTTGACTCCCCTCTTGCCTCTTCAAATGATGATTAAAGAACCAAACCTTGATACAACAATCGTGTTGCCAAGATTTGGTTTTCAAACATAGAATATAAAGTCTACCAATGAATACTCAAATCTTAAATATGTGTGAGAAATATTGTATTATTTTGTCATCCAATTGGAACAACCCAAGATACCCACTTCAAATCTTAACCCAATCGGTGTTGAAAAAATAGTGTTCAACTTAATTATATCAAATGAAATGTAATCAGGGGGAAGAATGTCAAGATAAAAAATAAGTAAAATATTCAAATCAAAAATTATAAAAAACCAGTATAAGAACATGTGTTGGAACTCCCTCCCATGATTGTATAGCTCCATCGAAATAATCATCTGCCATTTAGCTCTCCATTGAGGGGATGTGGAGGAGGCTCAGGGGGAACTCCTTCTTCATCCATGACCCCCTTATGAGGATAGGGGTCTCCATAAATTCTAAGATGATTATGAAAATATTCTGGGGCTCTAAAATGGAAGATCATGACTCCAGGTTCGAACATACAAATGGGGAGCCCAAGCTACCATTTTATAGTAAAATGGGAAGTTAAACATTTTATAAAACCAATTTTCACATGGGTTTTGACCACAATAGAGCCTTATCTCGATTTGAAGAAAGTAAAAAAGTTGTATCCCCACCTCATGGGTGTCGACACTAAACGTTAGGCACATTTTGTACACTTAGATCCCAAGATATGGACAAATCGCAACACACCACATTTGACTTCATGAAGATTCAGTGTGCATGACAAATCAGGTCAGTTGGGCCACCAGATTACCGAATGTGTCTTGGGTTTCTTCACACAAAATTTGGAACAATGAAATTTAGACCAGCCAACCAAATTTCATCACATTTGGATGCTTGGTTCAAAAGTAGTGCATGGATGAGTCCACTGGTGTGCATGAATCTTGCACAGTTTGGCCCATTTTTCTTGGACATCATCATGGGTCCCCAAATCTCCTCCTCCTACAATGGAATCATCAATACAAGTAAAATTTCCCTTTTTATCAGTGAAAAACACAAAATAAATGATTCAAACATGGAATTCAATTAGTAATTATTTTTGAAATTCACAATACAAATGTAGTTTAATACAAGGGTGTAAGGGTGAAAAGGACACTACGAATCATGGTACAATCACACCCCCACACCTAAACATTTTCACTCCTAAGAAAATTCATATTTCCAACTTCATAATGATTTTAAATTCAATTAAAATTTTTTCCTGATAGAAATTTGATCAAAGAAAAAATTATACCGAGGAGTAATTCTCAACGATCACTGAAAAAGATTTCCCAAAAATTGTATCCAAATGAAATTCCAAGGGAAAAATGATTCCAATAAATGAAAATAATTTAAAAGTTAATCATGTCACTGGTTCTATTTTTGTGTGTGTGACAACCATTTCACACTACTCATTCCACTTTTTATCGAGTAAATATAAGTTATTTTAATAATTGTCTACTTACAATATCCTTTCCATTGAACGTTACCCACATCCTTTGAAATCAAATTTCAAGACCCACTCACTTATGCATTCCCAAAAGTAAAAATATATGCTCCTGACCTATATATCCCCATATATTTTACATTTCATCACTCCACTCATTTATTATATTTTTTTCAAAAGTTTCAATTGGAACAAATCTTGCACTCTTCTACCAACCCTTGTTTGATCACCTCATGAAACTAATTGTAACAGTTATAACAAGATCAAAGATTGGGGACGGGATGTTTTTTGTAACCTAATATACAAACAATTTTTTATTGAGAGTGTTCAATAGTTGGATAACATGTACACACACATAGGTAAATCTGTTATAGTAATGTAATAGGTCAGATAAGTAATGAATTTATCAAAAATGATTTTGTAAAGTAGAGAAAAATAAAACTAACTTATATTTACCTTAAATTATGTAAGATATTTTTTACACCTCATGGTTGTGTGAGAAAAACATGTGGAGAGTATAAGTGACACAATTTTCCCTTAAACTATTCACAAAAGTGCACCATTTTTCTCAATGGTTTCAAATTGATACAACCATTTAAATTATCGACAAAGAAAACCAATTCACTAAAAATCACTCCTTGATGTTAAATTCAAATAGATATTCATTTTCACCTTCATTGGGGTATTTTTTTACTTTCCCCCTTCATGGTCACTGAATCCTTGAACATTGAAATATTTGATCGGGAAAAATGAAAATACCATAAAGAAGGAAAAACAAGAAGAAAGGAGAAAGACAGTGGAAATACTAATGATCCCAGAAAGATGGAGAAAAGTGAAAATACCATAAATAAAGTGAAAAAGGAAAGAAAGAAAAAAAAATATGATGAAAATTCATAAGTAACCCAGGAATGTACCCATCCCATCACACCAAGAATGTGTAGTGTCCTCACTATAATAATTGAGAATGTCAGATGGAATGGTAAAACCTGGTGTGTTTCACTGTAATGTTACTTCTTAAACATAGAGTTCCTCCATCTGGAACTCTGGAAGGGCTTCATGGAAGTGCTTTAGACGCTTCCCATTAACAATAAAGGTTTTCTTTGTTCATTCAATTTGAACCTCAACAACACCAAATAGAGATACATTAATAAAAGTGTATGGGTCAAACCAGTAGGAACGAAGCTTACCTCAATGCAACTTAAGCTATGAATAATAAATAAGGACCTTAGGCCCAATGTTTAATTGATAATAAAGTATAAGGATACGATGGGCGGCCCTGGTTTGATCTTTATAAATCATGTAGTTTTCTTATGCATCTCTTCTCATTTCTTCCAACACGTGAATCTACAACTTCTTTTGAGAACCTGCACTGAAATGATTAGAAATGCATTATTTGATGGCCGAGTGGGCCCAATTATCAATGTCAAAAGGTAGGGGACAAATCATTCCAAACACAAGATGATAGGGTGACACTCCAATGGGTGTTTTGAATATAGTATGGTAGGCCCATAATGAATCATCATTTCCAAGACTCGAATCCTTTTTATTAGGTTGAACCATTTTTTCAAGAATCTGTTTTACCTCTCTATTTGACACATCATCTTGACAATTGGTATGTTGGTGATATGTAGTAGACACTCTATGACTGACCCCATACCGAAGCAAAAGAGATTGCATTGTTTAGTTGCAGAAATGAGAACCATGTTCACTAATGATGAACCTACGTAATCCAAAACTACAAAAGATATGAGTTCTCAAAAATTACACAAATATTTTAAAATCATCTATCATTGTGGTTCAAGCCTCTACCAAATTTTACACATAATCGACCACCAAAATTATGTACATGTTTCCAAAGGAATTGGGAAATGGACCCATAAATTCAACTCCCCAAACATAAAAAATGCCATGAAAGAGAAATAGTTGTTTTGGAATTTCATTTATTTTTGAGACATTCCTCATTCATTAATAATGAGGGCAGGATTTGAAAAAATCATGGGCATCCTGAATAATTGTTGTCCAAATATACCAGAATAAAGGAGATTGTGAGCCGTCCATTGGGGACCAAAGTGGCCCCCATAAGCAAGAGTGTGGTAGAATATAAGGATAGCCTAAAACTCACTATCAGGAACACAACTCCTAAGGACATGATCACTACATGTGTTCCAGAGGTAGGGGTCATCCCAAATGTACCAATGAGACTCTTGTTTTAGACGAATTACTTGGTTTTTATTGAAATCAGTAGGAATTCAAGATTCTACAAAATAATTTACAATTTCTGCATACCAGGGAATAACATATTTAACTCGGAATAATTGACCATTGAGAAACATATCATTTATAGAAATACAGAGGGATGAGTCAATGTATGAGGCTTGGGTAATCCTACTAATATGGTAAGACACCTCA
This sequence comes from Viscum album, assembly GCA_963277665.1. Taxonomy (NCBI): domain Eukaryota; kingdom Viridiplantae; phylum Streptophyta; class Magnoliopsida; order Santalales; family Viscaceae; genus Viscum; species Viscum album. The sequence continues at coordinate 160,847,838 of OY728138.1, forward strand.
TTCTCTCCTCCTCTTTTAAATATAGTTTTGATATTAAATTCTTGAAGGAGGAGCATCCAGTGGATGAGACGTGGTTTTGCTTCCGGTTTCTTAAGGAGATACCGGAGGGATACATGGCGTGATAACCTAATGACTTTAGAACCCAAAATGTATAAAATGAATTTTTCCAAGGAAAACAAAATGGAAAGGACTTATTTTTCATTTGTGGTGTAGATTGATTGGGCAGGGACCTAAGTACATGAGGCATAGACAATGACATATGGAGCTCGATCGACCAATTGTGAAAAGACTTCCCCAACCGCATAGTTAGTGGCGTCACACATGTGCTCCAATGGTAAATCCCACTGAGGTGGTTGTATTACCATGGGTGATTTGAGAATCAATTTTATCTTATTAAATGATTATTCACATTCTTTATCCAAAACAATTTTATTTATTTTTGGAGTAATCAAGATAGGGGGAGTGGAATTTTACTAAAGTCGCAAATGAAATGATGGTAAAATCCAGCATGACCTTGGAATGATTTCAAATCCTGTACATTTTAGGGGATTGGTAAGAAAGAAATGACATCCACTTTTGATTTATCCACTTGGATACCATCCCTTGAAATGACATTCCCCAAAACTATACCTTGTCACACTATTATAAGACATTTCTCATAAATTAATACTGGATTATTTTCAATACAGCAACGTCGGACTGAAACAAGACTACTTAAAAATTCATCAAAAGTGGAGCCATAACTAATGAAATCATCCAGGAATACATCCATGAAATTATCCAGGTAATCCGAAAAAATACATATCATGCAACGTTGGAAAGTACCCGGAGCATTACAATGACCAAATTTCATCCTTCTATAGGAAAATGGGCCAAAGGGGCCAGTGAAGTTTGTCTTTTCCAAATCCTCGAGGGAAATATAGATATGAAATTATCCAAAATACCCATTAAGTTGACTGTAGTGGGACTTACCCACTAGCATCTCTAGAATTTTGTCAATGAATGTAAAAGGGAAATGGTCCTTCTTAGTGTGTTGGTTTAGTTGGTGATAGTCTATACAGACGTGGAAAATATTCTGCACATGAGTTGGAACCAATTAATTGTTTTCATTTTTGATTACTATAAGGAAAGAATTTTTAGGAACTACTTGAAAAAGAATGACCCATTGGTATCCAGATAGGGTGTAAATGATTCTAGAAACAAATAATTTTTTTACCTCATTTTTCACAACTACGAGGAGGTTTTGGTCCCGTCAATGTTGCAGTTGCCTCGCTGGTTTAGCCTCATATTTTAATAAAATACGATGTGTAGCAATTGGTGGGATAATACTAGGACTCTCAGCAGGTTTCAATCCCAAATCTTTTTTATACTCTATAAAAAGTTCAAGTAGTCTCAATTCATGCTTAGGAGGGAGTGAACTAGCAATGGTGATGGGAAACTTGTTTTCATTCTCAAGATATTAATATTTAAAATCATTAAGCAATTGTTTCAGTTCCTATTCATGTGGATTTTGGATTGATGGGAGTGTGTGTGAATGTAAGAGGTCATTGATCTCATCTAACTGCTCAATGGTATCATCTTCAATAGAGGAATGATCTTTTACAAGCTTATCAGCATCATCGATGGTCAATCAATCCACAGTGTTCAAGAAATCATCAATTAATAAACATGCATGACATTTTTATAATAAAGTACAACAATAACTGCATGACTCATTTCCTATAATTTCAATCAATGAAGAAAACTCAGAAAGGGGATCTGGGGAATGAAAAGTTGTTTTTTCAGGGGTAGGGAGTGCATCAATTGAATTAACAGAGAGAGATGAATGTTCTTCTGAGGGGTTGTTCATGGAATCAAGGATGTTGAAATGGATTATGTCACCACAAAATTATATAGATAATGTACCATTGTTGACAATAATTATGGTTTTGGTGGGTTTCTAGAAGGTTCCCCCTAATATAATCAGGGCTTGTCCATTCATCCTATCATCTTCTATTTTAAGCACATAAAAGTGGGCAGGAAAAATTAAATTTTGTACCCTCACTAGATCATCTTCTAACACACGAAAGGGGTGTGAGGTACTCCAGTTATCCAGTTGAACAATAATTCTTGTGGGCTTCAGTTCCCCGACCTGTAATGTAGAGTAAATATAGTGAGGCATTACATTTATATAAGCACCTAAATCAATCATATCATTAGAAAAATATTAATTCCCTATGGTGCATAGAATTGAGAATGTTCCAGGATCATCGCACTTGGTGGGAATTGATGGTTATATAAATGATGAAACATTCCTCCCCAAGCTCACTTTTTCATCACCTCGACGTCACCTTCGGTGTGTACACATCTTCTTTAGAAACTTGGTATACCATGGAATTTTCTTCACTGCATCAATCAATGGGATTTTAACCTATACATTCATTAAAATTTTCAATATTTTCTTCTCATGTTCAGTTTCATTTTGTTTTCTTGGTTGGGTGGACCTTTGAGGAAATAGAAGAGGAATGGTTGGGCTAGGTGACTCATCAATATACACAATCTTTCTTTTGAAAGGGCTTCTCTTAGGAAAATGTTCTTCAACATTTGGAACATTTGTAATGGTTGGGATGGATGTTTTCCTCAGTAGGGGATGACTCTAATAGAGGATTCATTTTACATTATAGTTTTTTCCACTCTTAAGGGTGATTGCACTAACATTTCATTTATCCCAAGGGTTATCTACTGGTTGAGAGGGAATCTTACCCAATCTGTGACTTTGAATTTCACCCACTGAGATAAATAGTTGGCCTAATTGGGTTTTTAGGTCTTGTATAGCTTCATGAGTGGTTTGTTGGAATTGAATATTGTTGGAAGCCATTTTTTCATCATATCTTCTAATATAGGCTTGGGTTTTAGAGAGGTTTGTTAGAAAGGCCTTTGGGTGGGTGGTGATTTATGGGTGGTGGTGGATGGATGGATACTCTACCCCAGTTGGTTCTGTTATTGTTGAGGTTGTTTTGAATACCCCCCTTTCCTATAGTATTCGTTCTCCTTCCACCCAGGGTTGGATGGATAGTAAGGTTTGTTCCTAAAGGGTTGGATATAGGGGTGACTTGGAAATATTACCTCACGAATCTCTGATGTTTCCCTCATTTGAAGACATTTTTCAGAGTAGTGGGTGTCCAACGAACAAATACCACAATGGATGGGAAGAGGATATAGGGATTTCCCTTGGGAAAGAGAAAGTTGTTGAAGAAGGGTACATACCTCTTTGACCAATGTGTCCACCTTTTTCTTGAATTCAGTACATTGCACCTCATGGGAACTGCGAATCTGTACATTGGATCATGAACACTTTTGTTGTGTGTTTTGCGCCATGTTCTCTATCAGGGTTCTTGCAGCAATTGGGTTCTTATAATCTTGCACACCACCTGCAGCAACATCGATCATATTTCGATCAATAGTGGTTAAACCTTTATAAAAATATTGAATTAAATGATGATCACTTATTTGGTGGTGTGTGAAACTTGAACATAACCTTTTAATGAATTCCCAATATTCATTTAGTGTTTCACCTTGAGATTGCCTTTTCCCAAAAATTTCATTTCTTTTTGTTTGAGTTCAAGAGGTTGGGAAATATGTTTCATGAAGAATGTGATTCATGTCAGCTCATCCTTTTACATGGAAATTTACATAATATAACCAATCTTCTGTTGTGTCTTATAATGAAAAAGGGAATTCCCTTAACATTAATTGTTCTTCATCCAAATTTACAGGTTTTAATGTAGAACACGGAATGTGAAATTATTTTTAATGCTTGTGAGGATCATCTCCAGGAATTCCATGAAATATTGCTAATTGATGAAATAAACTATATTTTAGTTCAAAATTGGGTGTCTTGACTTGTAATTGAATACAGGTGGGTTGGATATCAATATCAGATGAGGTTAGTTCTTTAAGTGTTCGATTGTTTTTAGCCTTTTTATTTATGTTAATTTCAGTTTTAATGTGTGTTTACAAATAATAAGAAGAAGGATTAAGATGAGCGTTGATGATTTGTCTGTCCTCCTTCAAAGGTTCCTCATGTGTATCTCGGGGTTGCTTATGTAAGATCCTCTTCGGTTCGGGTTAATATGTTATAAGTCTCTCGGAGTAGAACGTTTCATACATAGAAACTACATAAGAAATAAATTATAACATGAAAATAAATGTAAATTTAGATGATAAAACAAACAAACATTCACAAAATTTACAAAGAAAATTATCAAAAAAACATGCACTAAAATCAAAGCGCTCCCCGACAACGATGCCAAAATTTGACCGCACAGTCATGACACGTCAAATTGGTTAAATTTATAAGGTTGATTTATAGTCTAGGGAAATCCCTAGGTCGTCTCTCAAGGAGCATTGATAGGTTTTGAGTATGTATTTTTAATAAGAATAAATAAAAGAGGTGGTGAGTCTGAAAACAGATTTTCAGTAAATTACATAATTAAAGAGTTAAATAGTTGATAAATAATGGTGGTTTATTAATAAATATGAGAGAAGGACATCATTTAGAGTTAAATACACATCTAGGATAGTTCATTTTTCCGAAAATTTAACATGGTTTTGATTAATACTTTGGTTCTTGGTTGTGATGATCTTGACTCCCCACATGCCTCTTCAAATGATGCTTAAAGAACCACCCCTTGACACAACAATCGTTTTTCCAAGACTTGGTTGGCAAACATAGAATAAATTTACTACCAAATCATACTTAAATCTTGTGTATGTGTGAGATAAATAGGATTATAGTGTTGTCCAAACGGAACAACCCAATATTCCCAATTGAAATCTCAACCCTATCGGTGTTGAAATAAAATGTGTTCCACTTAATTATATCAAATGAATTGTAATCCGGGGGATCATGTCAAGATTCAAAATAATTAAAATATTCAACACACAAATTTTAAAAAACCTATAGAAGAATATGTGTTGGAACTCCCCCCCCCCCAAGTTTTTGTGTAGCTCCCTCAAAATGATCATCCACCGTTTAGCTCACCATCGAGATGAGGACGATTGGGTGGAACTACTTCTTCATTATTGATCCCCCTATGAGGATAAGGGACTCCAAAACTTATAGGATGATTATGAGACTCTTATAGGACACCAAAATGGCAGAGCTTGGCTCCTGGTTCAAACTTACAAATGGGGAGCCCAGTATGTCATTTTACAGGAAAATGGGAAATTGGTTTGGAGCACACAGATTTCATAAAACCAATTGTCACATGGGTTTCAACCTCCATAAATATGTATCTATCATTCAAGAAAAGAAAAAAGTTTTAGCACCACCTCTTGGCTATCTCTAAATAATGTTATGTAACGCCCCGACCCCAGCTACCCAGAGTCGGTGCATTACTTCGTAACATTGGCATGATCACAAAAGATCAAGTCTCGAAAGACCGATTAGTTTAGTAGCCTTGGAAACACTAGATACATTCATAAATGTTACATTACATCACAAAGTGAAAAACTATAATAACATAGTCTCCATAGTCCACACTTCTATCCTCTTCGGACTATCCCTGCAGGTCATTCATACAATACTTCTTCACATCCAGGAAAATATTAAAACATTGAAAGGGGTGAGCTCGGATTCTCAGTAAGGTTAACAATATAGCGGAAGCTTTCATAAATAAACATTAACATTTAAGGCAATGTATAACTAAAACAAAACCCTTCTAAACTTGAACTTCAACATAATATTTCAAAAGTAAAATGAGATAATTCCATTCACTTATTCACATGGATATTCTATTGGTCGAATAATCACATGCAATATCAATAACCACTTTCATAATGAGGGAATGTATAATGCCAGACATTCTGAAACATTTTGTCAAGGCCTCGACCAAGACATCTAAAATGATTAAGGCCTCGGCCAAAACCATAAATCAAATTGGGAAAGGTCCTCATCCAATTCCACGTCTAGTTGTCTCATGAGACCTACCGATGCATCGAGGAGCTATAGCGGGCTCCACCCGTCACTTATTAAGTCCAATACATTCCTCATATGAATAGGTTTAAACATATCATAAACCATAACATAATCATATCACATAAAACATGCATGAAGGAAACATAACATTTCCACATTTCAATCACAAGATATCAATACAACCATTTGATAAAAATGCTTTCAAAACCATTTTCAATACCAAAATAAAAGAAAGTTAAAACGTTGTATTTATTTTTCATTAAAAAAAATGATGGCTTGTAGAGGAAGCCGAAACTCAAATAATGGTCACGGCGGCAGAGAAGTTGTTGTCGCCGCATAAGTATTGAAAGAAAAACATTCCCTTTTGTCATCTAGCAAAACGCTTCGTATAAAAAGATTCTTTTTGAATAAACGTAAAAGTCAAAGGGGTTTATACACCATATAAAAGAAAATTGTGTATAAAACCAAATATGCCTCAATGAAAGGAGATTGAGACGAAGTCCTTAGAAAGATCATTTTTAAAATAAAATAGATCTGTTATGCGTATTCACAATAGGTACACATAAAGAACGTAAAAATACAAAATAGGACATAATAATATTATGAAATAATTTGAAAGTAGGAGATTAACCCAAAGAATGGAAGTTGGGTTAAGAAATTCCCTTACCTTGCGTCCTGTCCTGACTCGACCGTTCTTTAACCTCCTGAATAATAAACTAGAGTTAATTTATATTTACTTAAGAACCTTTTTCATGTTCATTACTCCTTTTATATCCCTTATTACCATCTTATGAACATTATTTAATTATTTACGTTAATAACGGTCGTTTTGTCGATCTTTGGTACTTGAGTCAAAAATAAACTTCTTATAATTACAAGTTGTTCATGTGGTGAAATATCCATTATATCCAGAATTATATTGATGATGTAGATATCATATATATCATATATATACAGTATATACATTCATTCATAATGTCACGTAACATTTAGAGGTAAGAAATGAAATGCACCGTTCATGGAGACGGTAAGCCGTACGTACGCATGAACGCTGCTTTTATTTCTATTTCGTATTTAATGGAATGAAATCAAAATGATATAAATTTATAATATAATTACAGTATAATATAGTGTTTAATACCATTTAATCCATCCTTTATACATCCCACATATGGAATTAACGATTCAAATCACTTTGAGGGGGCGGTAGTCCGCACTTCCTAAATGAAATTATCGCATTTTACCCATAATGGAAATCATAAAGTATGCCATAAATGAGAAATACAGAAGCATAAGTAAAACATAAACATATTTTATATCATATATAAATATAGTGACATCTTAATGGCCACCTTTGAAGGTGTTATATGAGTGTCAAACAATCATCATTTCGTGAGGCAGAAATTCGCCATCCACAGAAACTGTATGTTCTTTAACCATTAGATGTAGGTGTGTGTAAGTGTAGCTAGAATACTTCTTATAAAAACATCCTAGTATATTGAGGATACTGGTTTTGTTACAAAAGAAATGAATAAAAAGATTTTAGGGGGTTGGAGAAGAAAAATAAAACAAAACAACATTAGAGAAGACATTACCTCAAAATCGGGTAACTCTTTTTGATTTGAGCCAAAGGCTTCCTTGGGAAGAGTTATTCCCAAATTGAGGCTTCTAGGAGTAAGAGGGGGAAGTTGGGAGAGTATTTGGGCAGATTTTGGCCGATCCAAATGGCTTTAAAGTGTGAATGAGGTGGTAGAGGTGGGGGCCTTTTATAAGTGGAGAGGAGGGGCACTTTTGGAAAGATTGAAATGTTACATTATTATACAATGATTTTCGGATTCTAAAGGTCCAACACTTATATAATTCGTGGATAAGGTGATAAGGGTTCGAAATCTCCTCATACAATAGGCTTTGGACAAGTGTAATCCTTGGATTTTTCATTATCTTCTCATTTTATTTAAATCGTTAAATAATGAGGTCATCGCTGCATTATAATGATGTCATAAATAATTTAATTTATTTAATTTCTAAAAATTATAAAAAAAGTACTATGATGTATGAAATCGTTTTATCTTTCTAATGAATATTTATAGTCAAAATTTGGACTTGTGTAACCCCACTTAAAAACTGTTTTAGTAAAACAACTCATGTTTGTGTCAATTTAATTTTAACATTAAATAAATATATATTAAAGTCATTTTCCAACTAAAGTGGCTCCATGGGGTCCCCAAGTTGACCCATGGGTTGTCTTGGTCGGACATGACTCATCCAATAGGATTAGTACAAGTGTCATGCTCATATCATATTATTAAAACATTATTTGTACCTTAAACTACACTAATTACCCCTAATCGCGATTAAGAACTTAAAAGATACTATTCACCAAAAAATTATTTTAATCTCATTGAACCACATTTTACTTCTTAATGACAACCATGTATGTCTGAATTTTGAAAATCAAATCACAGAAGTGGTAATATTTCATTTAAAGGAAAAATCAGTTATTTAACTACCACTTAGTGGTTTCACTATTCATCAAAAATTGAAGTTTTTCAGAACAAGGCCAAAATTTCACCCTAAGCTATAATTGATATTCCAAATTCAAAAATGATGTCTATTTTACAAAATTCCAAACATATAAGTTGCATTAATTAATTTTATAATTAATTCCCGCTGTCACAATAAATAGCGTGTTTTTAAGAAACAATTTATATCAAAAGATTGGCAATTGTTTATGTCCAATTTCAATGTTAAATTAATTCTAATGACCACCATTGGATAAAATGGTAAAAATATATTCTAATTATACTTTAAAACCACTGAATAGTATAATTTATCACTATAAATTATTTTGATTAAAAAAGTTGTTTTTAAGCATTTTTCACTATTCATAAAAATTAGATGTTCTCAGAAAAATACAAAAAATTCAACATAGGCTAATTTCGATATTCCGAATCCAAAAATGAAGTCCATTTTGAAATATAAAATTTCTATAATTTTAAAAAGTGGTTATTACTATTCATAACGGATAGTTTAATTAGTAGTGGTGTGTGTTATAGCTCGAGGTTGCGTACAACACACGCTATTACATTATTCAAAGTAAATTTTCTCTTATTGTCACATACTAAAAATATAATTACCTTCATCATATTAAAACCTTACTGAAATCAACAAGTAATGCAGTACAATCCTTATATATATATCACATTATTCTAATAACCAGAATATAATCCATGAGTCCAAAAGCACCAATACATTAGTTATTTTGCTTCAACTGTAGTAACAGCATAAGATTGTCCTTGATCCCTTGGCCTTTTCTGAGGTTAGTTTCCCTGACGCTTAGGACATTCATTTGCATAATGACCCATTTCTCTACAATTGTAGCATTCAACTTTGATATCCTCTTTCTTTCCCTTGCAATCACGAGCCTGGTGACCCTTTTCTCCACATTTATAACAAACTCCCATTCCTTTTAGGCAAGTACCAGGGTGATTCTTCCCACTATTATCACATAATGGAAAATCCTTCTTTCCATTTTTCCCTTTATCTATCTCTTGTTCCACCGTTCTCTTCTTCTCTTGCTTTACTTTGTTGTCATAAGACATAGAGAATTCCTTTTCTATCTTGATAGCACACGAGGCAATATCTTCGTATGATGAGAAGGATTGTGATACTAAAGCTCAATGGAGAAATGGTTTTAACCCATCAAAGAAACGATCAATCTTACTCCTTGGGTTACGTATATAATCGGCAGCATGCCTCACTAACCATGTATAGTTAGCCTCATACTTTGTGACATTCTCATCCTCCTTCTGCCTCAGACTCAGAAATTGCCTTTCCTTATCCGCTCGATGGTCTCGAGGAAAGTATTTTTCTAAGAACAGCTCTTTGAACTCCTGCCATTCTATGTTTGTTAATTCATCATCTTCCTTTGTGTTTTGAATTAGTGACCACCATTGATCGGCATCTCCAGTGAGGCGGTAAACTGCCATGACAACATTATCCCTTTCACTACTCCCCAAGGCATGGAATATTTTCTCTAAGGAATTTATTCATTGCTCAGCTACTATAGGATTTGTACTCCCATTGAAGGTTGGTGGTTGTTGCCTCATGAAACGGTCTAGCATTGATCCTCCACGTTGCGGATCAGGGTGCTCCATATGAGTAAGGTTGTTATTCATAACCTGCGTGAGTTGTCCCAGTACGGTGAGAAGCTGATCAGCACCAGTTGTATCACTAGCTCCACCATAATTATCATGAGCAGGAGGGAAATCCCTACACGGAGTGCGTGCATTGATACGGTTTCCATTCCTTCCACTATGCGCCATTTCTAAATAATGGCATAAACTATATTAGTTCATGAATCAAAGTACATAATTCCATACTTGTAAAACACTTAACATAAATTGAACTAATTATGGATATAATCCATAATTATAAAAATGTTTTCTTTGAGGAAGTATATACTCGTAACCCTTCATAGTGGTTTGTAAAGAAATTGGGAATTATCCAAATCATATCCCCCGGGAGTGTCGTAACCAAGAGTGCAGCAAGGCCCGTTGTCGTGCACCAGTTCCCATTCGAGTCTAGCTCAAAGCGGTGTTTTCGGGTTTTACCCCTAGGTACATCTGTGCCAGATCCGCCTCTACCTGCTCGTATCCAGACAGGGATGTATTTCTCGGAAAACTCACAACATCTCTACAATACCAAAATTCTAGTAAGTTCTTCTATACTAATCCTCAAAGTCTATCTTTGGGCTATGTGCTCTAATCAGAGTTTATCTAAATCTAGCTTCCAAGATTAGTACTAAACTGCCTCTGATACCAACTGTAACACCCCGACCCCAGCTACCCAGAGTCGGTGCATTACTTCGTAACATTGGCATGATCACAAAAGATCAAGTCTCGAAAGACCGATTATTTTAGTAGCCTTGGAAACACTAGATACATTCATAAATGTTACATTACATCACAAAGTGAAAACCTATAATAACAAAGTCTCCATAGTCCACACTTCTTTCCTCTTCGGACTATCCCTGCAGGTCATTCATAAAATACTTCTTCACATCCTAGAAAATATTAAAACATTGAAAGGGGTGAGCTCAGATGCTCAGTAAGGTTAACAATATAGCAGAAGCTTTCATAAATAAACATTAACATTTAAGGCAATGTATAACTAAAACAAAAGCCTTTTAAACTTGAACTTCAACATAATATGGAAAAAGTAAAATGAGATAATTCCATTCACTTCTTCACATGGATATTCTACTGGTTGGATAATCACATGCAATATCAATAACCACTTTCATAATGAGGGAATGTATAATGCCAGACATTCTGAAACATTTTGTCAAGGCCTCGGCCAAGATGTCTAAAATGATTAAAGCCTCGGCCAAAACCATAAATCAAATTTGGAAGGGGCCTCGGACAATTTCACGTCTAGTTGTCTCATGAGACCTACCGATGCATCAAGGATCTATAGCGGGCTCCACCCGTCACTTATTAAGTCCAATACATTCCTCATATGAATAGGTTTAAACATATCATAAACCATAACATAATCGTATCACATAAAACATGCATAAAGGAAACACAACATTTCCACATTTCAATCACAAGATATCAATACATCACATTGATGAAAACGCTTTCAAAACCATTTTCAATACCAAAATAAAAGAAAGTTAAAACTTTTTATTTATTTTTCATTAAAAAAATGATGGCTTGTAGAGGAAGCCGAAACTCAAATAATGGTCACAGCGGCGGAGAAGTCGTTGTCGCCGCATAAGTATGGAAAGAAAAACATTCCCTTTTGTCTTTTAGAAAAACGCTTCGTATAAAAAGATTCCTTTTGAATAAACATAAAAGTCAAAGGGGTTTATACACCGTATAAAAGAAAATTGTGTATAAAACCAAATATGCCTCAATGAAAGGAGATTGAGACGAAGTCCTTAAAAAGATCATTTTTAAAATAAAATAGATCTGTTATGTGTATTCACTATAGGTACACATAAAGAACGTAAAGATACAAAATAGGACATAATAATATCATGACATAATTTGAAATTAGGAGATTAACCCAAAGAATGGAAGTTGGGTTAAGAAATTCCCTTACCTTGCGTCCTGTCCTGACTCGACCGTTCTTTAACCTCCTGAATAATAAACTATAGTTAATTTATATTTAATTAAGAACCTTTTTCATGTTCATTACTCCTTTTATATCCCTTATTACCATTTTATGAACATTATTTAATTATCTATGTTAATAACGGTCGTTTTGTCGATCTTTGGTACTTGAGTCAAAAATAAACTTTTTATAATTACAAGTTGTTCATGTGGTGAAATATCCATTATATCCAGAATTATATTAATGATTTAGATATCATATATATCATATATATATACAGTATATACATTCATTCATAATGTCACGTAACATTTAGAGGTAAGAAATGAAATGCACCGTTCATGGAGACGGTAAGCCATACGTACGCATGAATGCTACTTTCATTTCTATTTCGTATTTAATGGAATGAAATCATAATGATATAAATTTATAATATAATTACAGTATAATATAGTGTATAATACCATTTAATCCATCCTTTATACATCCCACATATGGCATTAAAGATTCAAATCACTTTGAGGGGGCGGTAGTCCGCACTTCCTAAAATGAAATTATCGCATTTTACCCATAATGGAAATCATAAAGTATGCCATTCATGAGAAATAAAGAAGAATAAGTAAAAAATAAACATATTTTATATAATATATAAATATAGTGACATCTTAATGGCCACCTTTGAAGGTGTTATATGAGTGTTGAACAATCATCGTTTCGTGAGGCAGAAATTCGCCATCCACAGAAACCGTATGTTCTTTAACCATTAGATGTAGGTGTGTGTAAGTGTATCTCGAATACTTCTTATAACAACATCCTAGTATATTTAGGATACTGGTTTTGTTACAAAAGAAATGAATAAAAAGGGTTTAGGGGGTTGGAGAAGAAAAATAAAACAAAACAACATTAGAGAAGACATTACCTCAAAATCGGGTAACTCTTTTTGATTTGAGCCAAAGGCTTCCTTGGGAAGAGTTCTGCCCAAAGTGAGGCTTCTAGGAGTAAGAGGGGGAAGTTGGGAGAGTATTTGGGCAGAGGTTGGCCGATCCAAATGGCTTGAAAGTGTGAATGAGGGGGTAGAGGTGGGGGCCTTTTATAAGTGGAGAGGAGGGGCACTTTTGGAAAGATTGGAATGTTACATTATTATACAATGCTTTTCGGATTCTAAAGGTCCCACACTTATATAATTCGTGGATAAGATGATAAGGGTTCGAAATATCCTCATCCAATAGGCTTTGGACAAGTGTATGCCTTGTATTTTTCATTATCTTCTCATTTTATTTAAATCGTTAAATAATGAGGTCATCGCTGCATTATAATGATGTCATAAATAATTTAATTTATTTAATGTCTAAAAATTATAAAGAAAATACTATGAAGTAGGAAATATTTTTATCTTTCTAATTAATATTTATAGTCAAAATTTGGACATGTGTAACCCCACTTAAAAACTGTTTTAGTAAAACAACTCATGTTTGTGTCAATTTAATTTTAACATTAAATAAATATATATTAATGTGATTTTCCAACTAAAGTGGCTACATGGGGTCCCCAAGTTGACCCATGGGTTGTCTTGGTCGGCCATTACTCATCCAATAGAAGTATTACAAGTTTCATGCTCATCTCATATTATTAAAACATTATTTGTACCTTAAACTACACTAATTACCCCTAATCGCGATTATGAACTTAAAAATTACTATTCACCAAAAAATTATTTTAATCTCATTGAACCACATTTTACTTCTTAATGACAACCATGTATGTCGGATTTTTGAAAATCAAATCACAGAAGTGGTAATATTTCATTTAAACGAAAAATCAGTTATTTAACTACCACTTAGTGGTTTCACTATTCATAAAAAATTTAAGTTTTTCAGAACAAGGCCAAAATTTCACCCTAAGCTATAATTGATATTCCGAATTCAAAAATGATGTCTATTTTAAAAAATTACAAAAATATAAGTTGCATTAATTAATTTTATAATTAATTCCCGTTGTCACAACAAATAGCGTGTTTTTAAGAAATAATTTATATCAAACGATTGGCAATTGTTTATGTCCAATTTCAACGTTAAATTAATTATAATGACCACCATTGGATAAAATGGTAAAAATATATTCTAATTATACTTTAAAACCACTAAATAGTATAATTTATCACTATAAATTATTTTGATTAAGAAATTTATTTTTAAGTATTTTTCACTATTCATAAAAATTAGAAGTTCTCAGAAAAATACCAAAAATTCAACATAGGCTAATTTCGATATTCCGAATCCAAAAATGAAGTCCATTTTGAAATATAAAATTTCTATAATTTTAAAAAGTGGTTATTACTATTCATAACAGCTAGTTTAATTAGTTTTGGTGTGTGTTAGAGCTCGAGGTTGCGTACAACACACGCTATTGCATTATTCAAAGGGAAACGTACCCTGGAAGCTTGGGGTGTTACATGTTAGGCACATTTTTGACACCTAGATCTTGAGATATGGACAGATCACAACACACCACTTTTTACTTCGTGCAGATTCAGTGTGCTGGACAAATCGGGACAGTTGGGCCACCATATATCCGAATGTGTCTTGGGTTCCTTCATATGAAATGTATCAAAAGAAATTTTCGATCGGCCCACAAATATTCATCCCATTTGGATTAACAGTTTAGGATCAGTGCGCAGATGAGTCCACTGGTGTGCATTAATCATGCACAGTTTGGCCCATTTTTCTTGGACATCATCATGGGTCCTACAGGTCACCTCCTCTTTCAATGGAATCATAAAAAAAATTAAAATTTCCCTTTTTAATAGTGATAAAATCAGAATAAATGATTCAAACATGGAATGAAATTTGTTATTATTTTTGGAACATTCAATACAAATTCAGTTTAATACAATGTTGTAAGGGTAAAAATGACTCAGTGAATCATGGTATGATTAGTGGATCAATTATATTTCATATAGAATTAAAAATAATAACGTTAGAAATCGTGATTTTAAAATAGAAGTAAAATAAAACCAAAAAATTTGTTAGGTAGTTTTCATCCAGTTAATCTATTGTATTTATCCATTGGTTGACATGTTCTAAATTTTTTGTAGCGGTATTACTCTTTATATAGCATGTAAGAGTGATAGAACCCTATAAAAAATCATGTTATTAGATGTTTAAGAATCAGTATGTATGAGTTAAACTTATTAAATAAGATAAATTAATTGATTATAATACATGAAAAATGAGTTAGTTATTATTAAAAGACTAATTCTATCGCCCACATTTAGTCTTCGAAAATGGATCAACTTTTAAATGAGGAGATGGAAATTAATACCTTTAGATACTCCTCAATGTAATGATTTATTATTATAGAATGGTCTATAAATAGCATGTTATTATCTTTATCTAACATAAGAGTCCCATTGACATGCACCCCTCATAATGGTGAATAAGATTAACCATATAGATCTCAGTTTTCAATGAAATATAATCAACATTGAGTTGATTAGAAAAAATCCATCATCTGAACATGATTTCCATATTCATTATGATATAGTCATGAAAGGATATGGTTTTTTCATATTAAATTTGATAATTATAATAAGTTCCTATACTAATTTCCACCATCTCAATCCATCCTGGAATATTCTCCCTCAAGTTAATGTAAAATCATAGTTCATAGCCTAATGTACCAAGAATGTTTTATGATGATACTCCATAGATATATGAAAAGTATTTTGAATGATAATAATGTAAGTATGCATCTATATGGGAATATTATAGGTAGTTCAAAAAACTAATAAATCATGATCTAATTTTATGGACTAGACCATTTGAGATCTAAACATAGTCCTCTCTAATGTTTATTTAATCAAATTGTTTAAAATTATATCCAATCTATTACACATTGGGTGATAGGTTGTTCTAGTCATAATAACACACCAATAAATAACCATAAATTATTTGAAATTATTAATTTTTATATTTCTATCATTCTCTATGATAAATTATTTTTGAACTCTGAATCTTGAAAATATATTTTTCAACATCAACTTTACACCAAAAAAATCAAGGTTGTCTTTGAGATAAATTTCCACAACCCACTTGGAAACAAAATCCATAGAGACAAATATATACTCATTCCCATAAGAGGATTAAAATTTTATAATAAATTCCAAATCCTATATGTAAAAAATTTCTACCCTTTTTTGTAATCTATTATCTTCTATCAACATTTCACAACCTCTAGATTTTTTCAAATCCTATGCCAATACTCTTTTTATTCTTCAAGAGAGTGGGACACTAAAAAACACCTTGCATGACCCATCATTTATTTTTATAACCCCCATGATGTCCACCCCAAGGTGATGAGCATCATATCTAAAAAATGGAAATAATTTCTTCCTCAACTAAAGATATCCTAATATATTCCACAGAATATCTTCTAAACAATAAATGATCTTCTTAGAAATAATATTTTATTTAAAAAATTAATTAATTTCAGTGGTTCTTTAAATTTTTAGGGAAAAAACCCACCCATAGAATGATATTATATCCAATATATCATGTTTATTTCATTACTGAAGAAATAAAAATTTACTAATCTGGGGATGAAGATTCAATTTCCTTGGATTCTTTATCTTGAGAATTGGGTAACCTCAATAGGTATCCAAATCCATGTTATAATATCCATTATTATTTTTAATATTCAACCCAAACTCATGTAGTAGAAGATTCTATATCAGAATCCAGGTTTTTGAATACTTTTTAGCTTGTGGATATTTGAGAGAAAAGTTTTCTATGATAATAATGACCATGGACCAACAAAGCACTACCTAAAATTGTACAAATAAATAAAACATACAAATCCTTTTCAATTTTGGAGTAATTTTTTTAGGAAATATATAATTTCTTATAAGTATAATAAACAATAATTATCCATTTCTCATTCCTCTATCCAAAAAATACCTATAGTCGCATCACTTGCATCACATGAAACCTCTTAAGAAAACATACAGTTTTGGGTAGGAATCTTGAGTGAAGTTGTGAGTTTTACCATAATTAGGTTAAATAAAAATATCAATTCACATCAAACACAAATGGGGTGCCCTGGAATATAATTTACAATAAATCCCTTATGATTTAGTAACAATCTTGGATCAATCACTGGAAAAATCCAGTTTATCCTAAGTAACTCCTAATTCCCTTCATATTTACAGGTGAGGAAGAATTTTTATTATCTACATTTTGGAATTTCAAATAGTGTCCATGTATTTGAGTCTTTAGGAACAACTAAAATCCCTTAATTATAAATGAATTTTAATTTTTAATAGTTTAATACAAGGATAGTTTCATTGAATACCCCAAATCAGTTCCCACAAAACATATACGATTTTCAAAATTTGTACAAAAAACATCCATAAAAACCTTAGTAGTTATGTAAATCATGTTAGGTAAAATAAACATCATGTATCATTAAAAAATTTTCAAGTATCCACAAAATCCCAAGTTAATTCTATAGTAATAAAACCCAAATAGAAAAGTGGATGTTGTATTCTTCTGATCCCCAATAGCATTTTCAATTGATGTTAAATATGATATTCTTAAAGAAATAAAGAATAATTAATTACTATCCAGACTTCTAACCATATAATCATGAAATATAATTGGTAAATGGCCTTTCCTAGTGGTACCACTATGTTTCTATAGTCTATATATACCCTCCTTTTTTGAACTTGTACTTTCTGATTTTCCTCATTTGTGACAACTTTGAATCCACACTTCTTAGGGATAACATAGAAAGACATACCCATGGTATGTCTAAAATTGTAAATATTATTCTAGAATCCATAAATTTAATAACTTCATATTTATCCACATCCTTCATATTGGTTTTAAAAATGATTTTTTCTTTATTTAATGGTTCATGGACCATTTTGTGGGAATGTTTTGTAGAGTGTAATATAGACTTGTAATATTAATGTCTGCTGGGGACCAGTGTATTGAAAATTGAATATTCCCCAATAAATATAAACATATTTCATCAAGAAATTCATCTTAACCAATATAGTTGATAACTAGTAAGGTAGATGTTTCACTCAAAGAATTAATGTTTCAAATGAGCTGGAATGGGCTTGAGCTCAATATTTGGTGCTTGCTGATTTGTTCAATGAAACTTGGGTCGTGGTGTTAAAATGTCTGTATGTTTCCTCTTTATGAAAGAAATTTTAATAGCTTCATATTATCAACTATTAATCCAAAAAAATCTCATCACATCTAACATGTTTTTTTGGGGTCAAATATATATTTTGTGTGAAAATCATATTATTCCTCCATGATTTTTCCCTCAAAATAATTTAAAGGATTGTTATCATTAATAGAACCAATTCACATATATGTTTTAGTAGGGAACATATTTGAATCATTAATATATCCTATAATCCTAAAAACTCATCTTCATCCTTAATAAAAAATTCATTAACTCCAATTATATCATCTTTAGAATAAATTTAGTCTTCTCTGTGTTATTAATATTTTTAAAACAATAAATTCCCCTTTCTATACACCCAAATTTAAAAGAAATTTTCCATTTGAAACATTAATGACATATCCTCCTGTAGAAAGAAAGGGACTATCCGTAATGATATTTACCTCCATGTCATATTCCATGTCCAAAATAAAAAGAACTATAGGAAAAAAGAGATATACTACCCCCACAAACAATTCCTTAACACATTCAACTTGGTGAGAAATGATCCAATATACATGTTTTAAAATAGCTGTGGTGGGAGTTTGAAATCCAAATATCTAGTTATAAAACATATTATTTGAAACATGATTTATTATAGATCCCTAAGCACATATATAATTAAACATGCCACCTCTATCTCCAAATTAGAATGGGTTGAAAAATCTCACTGGATCATGAAGTTTGTGTGGTTCTCTATTTTATAACACAACACTACATTCTTCTATGATATATTAATTAGAAAATTATTTGAAGGATTAATTGTTTGAAATTATTTTATTTAGTAGTTTTTGATAATATGGGATTTGAATTAAGGACATAAAGAGGGAAATTACAATATTTACATTTTTGAAAACATTGACAAATTTGAAGAGTTATTTACCATGATTCTCATTATT
The DNA here is from genome assembly GCA_963277665.1 of Viscum album. Lineage (NCBI taxonomy): Eukaryota > Viridiplantae > Streptophyta > Magnoliopsida > Santalales > Viscaceae > Viscum > Viscum album. The sequence goes on from OY728138.1 coordinate 160,867,053, forward strand.
TATTCTCTATAGAAATGAAATTATTGGAGAAAATATCCTGATATTTATAAGAATCCCTTAAACTAATTATTTAAAATTTTTATTGAAATTATTTTCATTTTTTTAATATATTTGATTGTTACTTTTTTGTTGGAACAACATGACACAAAGTGATTTTAGTTCTTTTATCCAAATTTAATGATTTAAAATGTAAAAAAATAAAATTTCCAATTTCATATAATTTTCTTTATCATATTTAGGTAATTTACTATATTTATATAAGGTTTAGAGACTAACCCTATTTGTAATCCGAATGATATTTTCCGTAGGATTCAGTAATGTAGTGCTCAATTTTTTACCCTTATATCTACCTCTAACATCTATAACTAACATCATCGCTTATAATTGCATAATTTTCATCCTATAATGCATTTTTTACATTATCAAAATCATGTTATGAATTTTTAACATGGATAATATCTATTAGTTGGTGTAACATACCCCTTATATAATCTTTAGCAATATAATATTTAGCCATTAGTGAGGGTTATAATTGTCTCATTGGGTGTTATTGGAATCTATAGGGAGTAGCAATTTTATGAATTTTCGAACATATTTATGAATGGTTCTGATAATATTTTGTATCGTGGTTCCAAGTGTTTGGGAATGAATTTTACCATAGGTATATTAAAGGATTATAACCATAATTGTTTCATTCTAATAGTCTTTGGAAATTGTATCCAAATTAGGATAGCCTGATTATGAATGTCGAAACCTCAAACACTGATGAAATTTCTCAAAAAGATTATATTTAAAAATTCATAGTAAAATCTTGTAGATTTAAAAATATATTGGGAGGAAGGAGTGTTTTATTTCCTAATAATGGTTCAATTTCTTGAGAATTTGTTCTCTGAGTTTTGTACTAGTTTGATGAAAATTTATTTCATATCATCCACAGGTTTTCACAAAAAATACCACCTGAATAATTATCCACTAATGTCTGTTGGTTTGGGGTTAAGATATTATAAAAAATATCTATAAAAATATATGGTTTGAATTTTTCATTCAGACACAACCTAATTAGATTCTGAAATCATTACCATGTTTCATGGAATAATTTATCCTCATCCTAACAAAATCTTGTGATGTTTTCCCTTAAATAAGTTTTTTGTCTCCTAGAATAGAATCAAAAAAAGAATAATTGTAAAGTTGATCCAATGTATCAAAAATTTACTCTTCCAACGAGTAGAATCAATTATTACCATTTTTCTTGTGTAAAAATTAGAATATTATCTATTAATGTTCATCCTCACTCAACCCTTTTAGTGGAATCTATTGAAAAATCGTGATAATTTCAATAAATAAGCTAATAGATTATTCATTGGGAAATATATTAAATGTTATAACATGATAAAATAAATATTTTTTCAAATAAAAATCCATATATTTTAATGATATCCAAATTTATGATGGATTGTTAGAAATGAAAGGAGACACAAATTCTCTCGAACAGTGCCTCTTTAATAGATCATTTCAAGGTGAATTTTCATTTCCTTATTATTGGTTATTATTATCATATCTATTTTACCAAATAAAACCCATCTAAAATTTATATTTTAGTTTCAAGAAAATTAAATGTTTGTTTCCATCATGGATGATGTTCTCTAATTATTTGGGTTTAGTCATAGTATTCATAAACATATGAGATTAAACATAATATTTTTTTAGAATTCTTTTTCATTCTGACTTTTTAATGGTTTAAATATTTAATTTTTAAAAAAAATAACATCATGGATTGTTATGCCATACCCATATACTCTTTTGAAATTTGAATGGGTCTCTAGGTCATAAAACTAGATCAAGGTATATTATTTATTTATAAACCCTATTAAAACTATTAAACGGTTGAAAAAAGATTGATCCATAGAGAAAGAATTCCATAAATGTAAATATTTTGTATTTAACAATAGAACTAGGAATATGGATTTATGGTTGTTATATATCCTATTTTATTCATTGTATTCATATATCCTTCTTTCATCCATTGTTCCCTTTCTGTCTAGGCATTGGTTTTCCATTATGATTCTAGACGGAAGATGAGGCATTGTTCCCAAGACATTGTTGTTAATTTTTTATTCCACATGATTTCAAGAATTTTTATAACCATCATGATTTATATTGATATTGTCGAGTAGACGGTATTCCCCTAGAGTAAGATAAGTCTACCCAATGTTGGGATATGATGCATCTATTACAACAGCATATACCTCATGGATTTAAGAGGTTAGTTCAATCCTCAAGCGATAGAGGTCTGGATAGAGTCTAAGATTTTTGTTAACATATTTATCCATCTTTTATTGATAGATTATGATGCTTTTATCAAGAATTATTAACAAAATAGTGATTTATTGGTGGATGGTGGTTATTATTTATCTTGTGATGGGATATCTCTATCAAAATGTTAATTTGAGTCATTGTTCAATGTGGAGTAATATCTATGAAAATTGGACAACTCTATAGCGAAACACAACTATATATTAGTATTAATCATGGACCATTTACCTCACATGATGTTCCTCATGAATTTTTTGTATTGGAATTGTTCAAATTAAATAGTTCAGGTGCAGACTACTGGGGAAGGGTTATCATGATATTGTTTATTATAATGAATCATCAATGTCAAAGTCCCAAAGGTGAGTATTCGTAGATGAATTATTATTTACAGGGGTGAACCCTATTTGTGTAATAGTTTTTCATTTTATGTTTTGATTTATATGGTGGTTCCTTGGATATGTTTTCAAAATATGGATTCCACTATGATCTTGTTATTTCTAATTTGATATAGTGTTCTAGAGGATATAAGTATCGATATTATAATATATGGCATGATAGTGGATGGATATAGATAATGTTCAACTCATATCACAACAATCAACATCCTCTATAATTTTTATTCAAGAATGGTTTTATGAACTTCTTATCTATGGGAATATTATTTCGATGGAAGGATGTGATTGTGTTCAATTAAATGGTGTTTACAGTATGATCCATATCCTATTTTTAGGGACCCTCATACTAGTTATCATGGGTGGGAGTTATGGTTTCAACTTCATATTTATAATACCTATATACTCTAGTGTCATACCTCTTCCAAACCTTGTAATATATTGCTTTCATACTGTTGGGGACCTTCTTTCAATCACCCCTTCTAAGATGCAAAACTATTATATTCAATGATATTTTTCAAAACGTAGTAATGTTTTGTTCATTGGAATTAAATTCAACATGGAATACAATATGTACATTTATGAGGAGATATAGTTAAATATTTTTGTAAGAATTCAGTACTTATAGATGCAGTGAGTGAATATAACCCTCTTTAGGAGGAAGTTAGCTACCATTAGATGTTATGGATGGTGTATTTTTTCATGTGTAAAGATAATATATTCTGTTATTGCGAATGATGAGCTGTGTACATATGATTATGATATGTGAACCATGGTTCTACATTAATGAGAAGTTCATGTGTGCATATAATAATATCTGTGAAATATAATTTAGATGTTTCTGGGTGGAATGATGATCACCTCTATATTGTTTATAGATATATAGACTAAACTATTTCATGAATAAATTTGTTGAGGATCATGATTGGATTTTATGAAATTTCCTCTTGTTTTACAACATAAATTCAAGCTATAAAATATATACTTATAGTATGGGGTTGGGGTTCAAGATGTATAACAAGTCATTATGATGTTTCAACACATCGATATTGAAGGAACCTTACTGATTTATTCCGAGAGTGGTGATTCACACTTCATGGGGAGGACTCTATGTTTGGATAATGAAAGATCCATTTGAGAAGCTACGTTCGTGGTGGTTTTTTTACAATGATTGGTGTTCATCTCATTCAATTGATCAATATTTGTGTCCCAACATCCGCCCCTTTAGTATAAGAGTCCCAAAATGGTATTTTTACTTCATAGTTCTATTTCAATAGAAGTTCTCTTGTTATAGAACATAAGGGATGTACTAATTCTATAGAACACATCTCTCATTTTCTCATGTAGATAGTGGTATTCTCTTGGTATTTTTATTAAATATCATGATTGAAATATGGGGTAATGACCACCCATGTATGGTATAGATCTATTTTAAGTATGTCTATGGAGTCATTTTTGGTGTGCCAGTCACATAGGAATTATGTTTATATGTTTGAGGATGAGGTTTTCCCAATAGATTGTTGATCTGTGTCACACTAGTATGTGATATATTGCTACCTATAACTGATAAGAAATAATTGTATAAATATTGAATTCTTTCAACTTTAGATTATGGTAGATTGGGCCACTCAAAAATTAGTGGTGTACTATTGGTCCCATTGTTGGGATTTTTGTTTAATTTTTTATGAGATCCTTAGTAGATTTTGTTAAAGAGCCTTGACAATAATACTAGGTTATTATATGTAGTGGGTGAGAAAATATATAATTCTTAGAAATTGGTAAGTATTACCAGAATAGTTTTATTGGCTTTTAGTAGGAAGTCCCATGTTACTCTTGAGACATAGTGTACAATCATTTATACTCATTTCCTTTCTAGGAGGAGATGGTAGCGGACGAATGAACATTGAACAAATGGGAGCATGTGGAGTAGTAACCCTTTTGGTATCAGGGTTATATATTGTGATATACTCAATATTTGTTTTTCTAATGTATTAGTTTTTATTATATGATAACCATCATGAATTCTCATTAAATGTGGGGAGTGATGGGATCCTTCCAAACAGAATCGAAGTGATGGAAAAATTTTAGGTAGGCATTAATGGTTTTCTTTTTCATTTTTGTCCATGCAGCAGGATGACAATTAGGTGCAAAAATATTTTTGGTGTTGTTCAATGGTATGAATCCCAAATTCCATATGAATTTTTTCACATTGTTAGTCCTTTGACGTGTATACATATCATATCATTGTGAAATAGGAGGAATTTTTTAATGTATTATGAATTTTGAGTTTATTCAGATCATAGTCCTCCATATAAGAAGAATGTGTGTTGGATTGTGTTGGTTCAACATAAATGAATTATTTATAGGTTTATATGTTTTTTATCCCCTAATGTTTATTTTTCTAGTCAGAAAAGGAATTAATGTGGGAAGGATTTAGTGACCTGATATTTTCTTGAATGTGCTGTAGATTAATTTTAGCAATAATTGTTCATGAATAACTAATGGGTAAATTGATAAATTAATCGAACCACAAGGATTCATAAATTATATTTTATGGTTGTACTAATTCATAGGTGTCATGTTTATGCATTATCTATGTAGACACCATATTCTGTGTGTGGAAGGGCCTCAATAAAAAAATATTATGCATATAAATCATTTTTTAATTTTGTTTGTGTATATGTTTAGTGAATTTATTATTGAAAAAATATTTTAATATTGTGTGTGTGTATTTGTGATAAATTTATTATATCTAATAAACATGGTCTAAAATTGGATAATTGAGACCATGATTGAGTCCAGAATGGTTTAGTTCCCCTACGAGAGATATATTTAGATTTTATATTGGGTCTAGGGTTTGGGCCAAGGTTGGGGAGATATTAAATAAGAAACATAATATTAAATTTATTATTAAATGTTTATATAACCTAGTATTTAACTATTTAAGCCTCTCTTATATAAATTTTGAAGGCTATACCATTCAATATTGGCATGGAACCAACTTAAAGGGATAGTTGGCAGACCTGATTTTGGACAATGATCAAATCAGATCATCGAATCATGATCAGATATTCAACACCATCAATGATCAAATTTCATTAATGCACTGAAAACATCCATGGTTATGGTGATAGATCAATGTGAAAGAGGTTCAATATCATGGTATGGAATTTTATATTGGTCAGTGAATAATTATTTTTATTCTATTAAAAGTAGATCAATTATTAAAATTCAAAGGATTGGGAAATCTTTTTTCATGTTAATGTAAGGATTCATGGTTTCTTATCTTCTTTTTTCAGGTTATTTCCATAAAAAATTATTTATTTGATTAGATATCCCTCTAATATCCTTAAATTTTATTATTTACATTATATTAATTTTCATGTTTAGTTTTGAACATATTTTGGTGGAATAAGTAATATAAATATTTCATTTGATAAAAATATAATCGATGTATCTTGATACGTCATGTAATTGAATTCTACAGTATGATTGATTAACCATAGTATTTTTCATAAATTTGTTTTCAGGAAGTCCTTGACTTAGATATTGGAGTTAAATATTATAATTTTTATCTCTATCCATCTTCTTCTACATCCCTTTATTTCTTCCCATTATTTCCTTCCCTCCATGGTGTCTGTGATTCCCTCTGAACCTAGGACGATTTAGCACCATCAAGAAGGAAAACATGATAGTCATAAATGGGGATTAATTAATATAGATTCATGAAAATGGGTGTTATATGTTTATGAATATATTGTATCAAGATACTTTGGATAAATCAGGTGTGGTATAGGTATTTTTAATGGGTAAGGGTATGATAAGGTTCAGGTGATGAATGTTTACAAGGGAAGGATATGGCTACTCTGAGGCATGTGATGGTGGAGCTCAACATGGTGGAAACTAGTCGTGGCCAAGGGAAGCTGTGGGGAACCATGCATGACATGTTTTTAGGAGACATCCCCAAACATAAAATGCATTGTAAAAAATATGTATATCCTTAAACTAAAAAAATAATAGCAAAGAGGGGGCAGATTGATTTAATAGAGGAAGAAATGGGAAAATATGAATGAGAGGGTAAATGAGTTTACTAATTTCTTATAGAATATATTTTTTAAATTAATATTATTATTAATAAATATATTATTGTTATTCTTATTCTTATTATTTATTATGAATTTTTAATTTATTCATAAATTGTACATAGGATAACAAATTGAATATCCACCTATAGAATTGGGAACATTGAATTGAGATGAATGATTTGAGAACAATATGTGATACATAGTTCCCACTCATGGAATTATCTATTTTTAATTTTATGTATCATATCTCATGTTTGATATGATAACATGCCTGCTTTTTAACATATTATAATTTTCAATAAATAGATATCTTATCTTGTATTTTTGGACACATAGATGAAGATAGATAAATATGTTAGTATATATGAGGATATTTGTTAGTATTTGTATGATTTATTATAAATTTATCTTCACATGGACTACTATGGAGTTTTAATGTAATGATCTGTGAATTCTTATGCAATAGTTAGAGTGAGTGTTCCCCCCCCCCCCAAATTATTTGGTTTAAGATCCTATATCTATAGTCCATTTTACAGATAGAGTTATGTTTCCCCCACAGGAAGGGGTGGGATAATATATCTAGGGAGTTAGTATTCCACCCATTTAAGAGATAATTCTGGGATAATATCCTACACTTGAGTTAGAATTTCCCTCAAATGGGGTGTCTTTTAGTGAGGTTTTCATCCTCTCTTGTAGTTCCTTTGAGGTTTTATTGGTTTCATTGCATTTTTATTTCAGGTTATCATTTGGTGGTATGATTTTAATGGAATAGAGGGTGTGTAATTCCATTATATAATTATTCTTATTTTAAATGAGTAGCCTCAACCATTATTGATTCACATGTTGGTGTATTGAATGGAAAATCAGGGTTGATTATACTTCTTCATGTGTTTTGATTCTTTGGAAACTCATGAGTTCCATTCAATATGTGATCTAAAACTGAGTTTTCAACATCAAAATATTTGGTTGATTTATGGTACTATGAATGCTACTAATTTATCATGAGATTTAGATCATCATGGGTTATGCTAAAATTATTCATACTCTTCTATGTCCCTATGAATTTTAGTTATATAGAACATATTGATTTATAATTCCTTATATTTCACATAGTTACTCACTAGTTATAGGATATCTATGATTACCAATTATTAAATATTATCTTATTGGATTTGGGGTGTTCTACATATTATGTTAATACTCACCCATGCATGAGCCTTATGCCCGCATGTATTATTTATGTATAGATTGAGCATAGGTCAATGATATTATTGTAAAATTTGGAGATATGGTGGATTGTTCAGAGATCACACTTATAGATACATGATCGATCTTGGAAATCCTTTATGGCTGATTTACCATTGTGTTCAGAGATCATTTAAAGAGTATATTCAATGTGGTGGAGCTTTATGATATCTTTTATCTATCTTATTTAACAGAATATTGGGTGTACATTTCCTAAATATTTTCGTTTTTGGTGATATATTTTTTCATGATATCTTTTCAATGTGTTTTAATGAGTTCAATTTATCACATATTTTATATATCTAGTGTTTCTGTATATTTTATGTGTTGAAGATATTTATTTTTATCAGGTTCAAATATCATAAAGCCTTTCATTTTTTTGATATGCCCATTCAGTTTTATATACCATATCCTGGCCTATCAGAGTTGGGATTATTTTTGAGCTATTAGTATATCACTATACATGGTTGGACCTCATATGGTTGTATCATTTCATGTCGTGACCTAACCCTAAAATAGTTTCTATTTTTCTCAGAAGTGATGTCACATCCTAACCATATAATGTCTCACTATGAAAAATCCTTGCCATATGGGACATTTTTATAGGATTTAGTTTATGTTTTGGAAATGTAATTTCTCAAAATGACTCAAACAATTTATAATGGTTTGTTTTAAAGATATGTGGGTTGCGTCATGATATGGTAGCTAACACCATGATCTGTTCAATCTATATTAATTGAAAATGAATACTTATGATTTTTTTCATTATTATTTTTAACACAATTAACACCTAATTTTAAATTCCATTAAAACTCCTCAATCCCCCACCCCACATACACATAATTCCCCTCCCCTCTTCCAGTTATACACCATTTCAAGAGAATTGTCCACCAAAAATCATTATTAAAATTATGAGTAAGTTTTTCTACCTCTCATTTTGGGTTATTGTCTATTTCTCCTCATGGTTTTCATTATTTATGATGTAAATAGTGTCATAGGGTTATAAGAAAATTATATGACTAGGTTTTCATTATTAGGTCATCATTTTAGCATATGAGGATCCCATTAGCCCTTCTCTTTTGGTTTCACATCATTGGAAAGCAGTGTTTTTTATTGATGAATGTTATTTCTGATTTTAATTTTTATTGATGAAGATTAAGTCACTCAATTGTTTTTAAAAGGTTTTTTAGTAGTATTAATATGATTTAATAGTATTTAAATGGTTGGTTATATGTAAAATAGTTATTTGAAATACATTCACATTAATGTTTTGCAATTAGATTGATTTAAATTGATGTTTTATATCTATAAATATAGGCCACATGATATGTGTTTGAGGAAATTTCCCATTGACGGTAAATTGGTATAAATAATGAAAATATAATTATTTTATAGAATGATATAACATGAGACCCTAGGTTCATAGGTTGAAACAAAAGTACAAATTCTTCTAGGCATGGAACATGTTACCCTCCATTGGAAGTACACCACACAAACTAGAGAACACTATAATATGGATGTTATTTACCATTAGTAATTGACATATTTATCCCTTGTGGATTATTTATGGGGATATGTATGATTGGTTGGATTATAGATATATTAATAGGATCATGGGATTCCCTTAACATTATCCACATTAGGTCACTTAACATGGTGATTATTTTAAATACTTGTTTTGAGGAATTTTATTTCACATTACTATTTTTATAATTATTTTCTTAAATTATTTCCCATTAAAAATAATACATCCTTATTATTTATTATCATAATAGTAATACTAGATTGATATAAAATGGATAACTTTTGAAACCCTTGGTTTGATCTTATAGGGATAGTTATGCTCACCGGCTACATGTGCCCATTGGATATATGTATAACATATTTTGAAAGATACTAGTAATGTAACGTAATCTCATTGATTTAGTGGGTAATAATGTTGTCAAGGAGTTGTTTTGTTGTTCATAAATGTTGGGACAAAACCTTCATGTCATGTAGACATGTATTGAATTATTTGAATTAATTTTATGATTGGTTTTGTATATTTATATAGGTGTATCAAAACATTACTTTCCATACCATTCCTCTTTCATATATGCATATGATTGACACCATTTTTTTATGTTATGGTTGATGTTTCATTTTTGGGGAAAAAATACCTCATGATTTAGATTTAAGATTTTTAGGTTCTATGGTTTAATTAAAAATCCAGTTAATAAAGTTCCACTGTGTTTGTGAAAAATTTAGTTGAAAAAGTGATTTGAGAAATACATATAGGTGATCATGAATTAAAAAAAAATTATAAATTTATGTTTATTCTTTAAAGATTTATGTTAAACAATATAAAATACATAAAGTTGTATATGAATTTTACACTTGGTGGCTCCAAGATGGAAGCTCAAAAAAGGAATTTTGGAATAGGACTCTATATAAGGGTAATATGATAGTTATACCACAATGTATATTCATGAATGGATGTTTCATTAAAGTGATCAGTGGTGAAAAAACATGATGGACCCTTCATTTATTATCATTAGGTAAGAATTATTGGTCCACCATGAAGGTAGTTTGCATTACATGGTGTCATAAAGTATAATTTTATAATGGATGAGTGCTTATAAAGCGATGAATAATGATTTCAAGATTATTATGTTTTAGGGGTTTCTTCCTGTATAAAGGTCACATAATCACATAATAATATAGATAAAAAAAATTCAAATATGATCATCATGTAAGAATTTCATGAATTCAGAATAATGTATAAATGTATCTGGTTCTTATAAACATAATCAATGTTCCCAAGGCATTTATATGAAGAAATAATTGTGAAGGATGTTCATAGAATATTATCATTAATTTTTATTCATGAAGGAAGTATGCGGTCTTCTAGTAGGACATATGTAGTATTACAAAAATAGAGAGTTCGAAGATGTAGTCCTCCTAGGGAGTAGTCCAAAATAGACTGTTTTTTAACAAAGTTCATGATAGATTTAAACTTAGGGGTGTTTCATGGAGGATTCATACAATTTAGAAAACTTCGATAAATAAAGAAGTAATTTCTTGATGGAATTAAATCCTAAATTGTATTTAATAAAGACGAAATAACAAAGTGAAGATCAGACTAATGTATTATTCATAAAGGAGTTGTGTGTGATATATATATTTTAAATATCATCTCATTGATAAAATAGGAGCTTCATGTCACAGTAGTTTTAGTTTGTTAAAATCTTTGGATAATAAAAATCATCAAAAAAAATTATGATGGATCATTGAGTACTTTTTAGAAAGGAGAGTAGTGAATTCTGATGTGGGAACGGTTGTTAACTAGAAGGAACAAAGATTGAACTCTCAAAATTATAAAATTGAAGTATTATTTAGTGATTTTGATACATTTTCACATTCACATTATATTCTTCTTGGATTTAATCATTTCATGTGAAAAAATTAAAAAAATATCTCTTCCATTACATTATTTCATTATATATATATATATATGTTAGAATAATGTAAGGGTATTTTGTTTATGTGAAACATGACATTACCACTTTCATGTACTTTTATTCCATACCTTTTATTACTTTTGGTTTATGTTTCATTCATATATTTTCATGATGTTTTTGTAAATTTCATGGCGTTTTATAGGTCGATATGCCATGGATGGGAAGGGTTGCAGTGTGTAATGGTTGGGTGAGGTGTGGATGATAAGTCTACAAAATGGATCATCATGGTGGTTCTTCAATTTTAGTAATAGTTGTGGAATGGATGGTATTGGTGTTTAATTGATAATTAAGGCAATGTTTATTGATCCTCTTACAATTCTGTATTGGTTTTTTTGTAGAAGAGAGTTGTAGCATGGAGGCAGTTATGGTGTCTGTTCCATTTTGGTGTTATTTTTTTCACCTTCTATGGTATTTTACTTATCTTTAGTGAAGTTAAATATTATTTTGGTTGGTTATAAGCCCTATATTATATATAGTAGTTTGTTAAGGTGTGATAGTGTAATTGTACAATGGGATAAGTTTTAGTCTTTGTTGAAAACATAATGAATACAACTTGGTCTCCTCCATAATGTTGTGGACTCATGTTTTCATGAGTTAAAATAATCTACCCTTGTTTTATATTCCAAATTCCTCCCACTAAAACCTAATTTTAACCTTAGTATTTTAGATTCTATCAAGAGGTGATTTTGATTGTCATGCCTTTTTTATTCCCAAATGAAAGTGTTAGTGAATGAGATTGATCTCTCCCTTGTATTTGAAATATCTATCATATATAATTCAGATTTATCCTCTTATATCACTCTCTAGGACTGATTATCAACATTTATTTTGGGACTTAAACCATGATTTGAAGAATTATGATTCTAGGTTTTCCTCTTTGATCATACATTATATAAACTCCCCATTAGAGATTCCTTTTTTTGGTGATTGATTAATTGTGTGATTAAATGTATGTGGTTCTGTGGGGATTTTATTACAATTGATAGCTTAATTTATTAATTTATTTAAAATCAAATTTCAATTGACTTCTTTAATCTAGGAATATTTTTTACATAACTTTAAAACTCATTAATTTTTAAAAAAACATTTTCAATGGTTCGGATAAACTGGGTGATTTATGAGAAAAATGGATTGAAATAGACGATTTTTTTGTAAAGAATAAACCTTATGAGAAACTCAAACCTAGTATTATATTATAAATATAATGTTGAAACATGATATTGAGAATTTTAATTGTGAATTATTTTTTGAATGGAAATGGTTTTCCTTGATAGACTGATTGATTGAAATCACATGTGAGCCGGAGTAGATAGTGGGTGATTAGGATAGTCATACTAGGACTATAAATCCCAAAAAACAGATTGATGATGAAAACAATTACTAACCCAAGTTATTGATGATATACCTAATGGGGTTTCAACTAATTCTTTCATAATGGAATGATTCAAAGGGAGTTCATTCACGCATAGATCTATGGGGATTGAATGAGTACTAAGAAGATCCCATACCCATGAACTAAAAGTTCTCCAGGAATATTACTACGGTTCTAGATTCATATGATTATTACATGCCAGTGAATATAGAAAAATATCTATTCACTCTATTTTGTTTTATTAAAATTTGATTTAAGCGTATTTGGATATAATTTCCATCCAAAAACGTTAAACTCTAGTTCTCATTGAAAATTTTAAAATTATCATCCATACCTATTTTATTTTAATTGATTCATGAATGGATTAATTGTCATGGTGTTTCTTATAGAATTTATTTTTTGGAATCAAATTGGGGTGTTTTTTCTAACATCTAGCCTTTGTCGTTGGGTGTTTGTAGATTTTGTAATGTGAGGTACAAAAAAATAAATCGCTACTCTGAGATTCCAGGTGTGGTCGATTCATGCGACCTTGGGTTATGGTTTTGACCAATAGAAATTTAGATATTTTTAAGGTATGTCTTTTAAAAGGAAAATATCCACTTGTAGTTAGTGGGTGTTCTTGATTCATGTTAACATGTGTGATGGAAGTGACTTGTGGAGATGTTATCCACTCATTTCATGGAGACTTTTAGATCTTATCATGATGAAGGTTATTTCACATTAGGTTATTATATTTCATTGGGATAATTAACTATTTACTTTTCCATACTTATAACTTTGAGGATTGTTTGTCATACATACAATTAATTATTTTATATTCATGTATTGTGTATTGTTTTATTTATCATGGGGTAAAATTGTTCAATTCTACAATGATTGATAACCAAGAGCCAAGCACTGGCCACTGGGTATTGGGAACTCCCATTGGGTCATGTTAGATCTAGCTTGTGTAATAGTGTACTTGGGTATTCTAGTTGGTTTGTGAGAAAATTTATGAAAAGGAAAGGTTTTTCCACAAAAAAACCATCAATACACAACAACGTAACATAAAATAAGGAAAATATAGTATTCCAAACACTCCATGATAATGAAATATCCACAAGAAGATAGATAATGATCTAAAAGTAATATAATATCAAAATATGATACAACATCCATCAGGAAAATATCCCAACATCTCTATATAAGGATTGTATCATAGCTCCATAGGTCACCAAAATCACACAAGGTGCCACGAATCAATGACACCCACAACCTCCATGTGAGACTTTTATTTTTTGTAGAAATTGAATAATAAGATGATCCTATTTTTAATCAAAACCACATTATGATAGTTGTGAGTTCGGTTCAGGATTAGGGAATGTTACCTACAACCATTCATATACAAACACCTTTAGTGGTACCTTAAATGAATGAAACGAAATATCATGCCCAATATTTTCATCAGTAAAAAAACTAGCTTTCCAAGGCTCCAATGATCCTCAAGGGTGTAGTATTGGATGAAAATATGTTCCTTAAAATTGGATTTACCAATGGCCACTCTCACTCATAATATAGTAATATTATTACAGTATTGAACATATCATAGTTATTTTGATGTCTTCAAACCCCTTATGAGTTTTTCTTCAGTATTTACTCTTCAAAAGGTTGGAAAGGGTTATTTGGGTTTTTTATGTATCATGTCCTAGTTTGGGTTTTCTTAAAATGAATAGTGATCATATGGTGGTATATAGTTCCTAAAAACCTTAAACCAGATGAGAAGAACTATCCTACTCATGACCTTGAACTCAAGATTGTGATTCCTACTCATAAGATTATGTGAGAATATATTTATATAGAATATTTTACCCTCTATTTGATCAAAATATGGCCATGAAAAAAGGATTTTATTAGTTCATGAGGAGTTCATTTGAAACCATTCAACATGAAATTTCCTGATGTGAAGAAAGAACAATATTACATGAAATGGAGTTAACAAGTTAGTCATAGTATAGATTAAATATTACTATACATGAATATATTTACATGTATTTTAATGGGGATTACATTAAAAATTGGCAACATTAGGGTCTACCTTATCTAGCTAAACCTCAGCCATATGAGGGACCCGAATGGTTGAACTTTTCTAAGGGAACCACCCAAGGCCACACGAGTAGCCGAAATTGGTGAGGGTAGAAGCTTGCCTTGAAATGCCTATTTATGAGGGCCACAGTGCATGGGATAAGAAGAGGTGCCTCTATGTGGGGAGGTATGGTAGAAAGGTAGGTTCAAGAATTTTATTGGTGTGTGGGAGTGTTTGTATGATATAACGATCCATCAACTGGTGAATGAATCAATTTTAGACAAATAATTTGAGGACATTATCCCCCATAATTTAAGATTTCAAACATAACCAGTGTCTCAAATTCAATTCATCTGGGCCCTCTGATTGATCTCAACAATCTTCTTCCTCATACGACCTCCTCGATGGACAACAGTATACCGACACACCATCTAAAACACCATGATTTATATTCATCCATCATTAAAGATCATTTTTTAAGTATGTGGATAATTTGAATCATACCAAATTCATGCATTCAATATAACATATTGCAGGAAGGTGAATAATTCCAAGAACATATCAGGGACGGAGGAAAACATGAGTTTCATATAGAATTTTAGAAGTATGTGTCTGAGATTCTGTATTGATGATCATGGGATCTTATTTTCATTAACTCGAGGATAACATAGAAAAGGATATAATTAAAGGCCCAGAAATTTCAAGGATAATTTTTTCATAAATACTTTGTAATTTTACGAGTCTGTGGCTTTTTACATCACTTGATTTCGAGGCTCCGTGTGCTTGGAATCAATTTTTGAAGTTTAGCTTTGGTACATTCAGTAAACGAATGAGCGAGTTTTTCTATCTTTTAAACTAGTGCTCAGAATTGAAATATGAGAGCACCGATGAACTCGCAGTGCCAGTATTTACATAAGGGGACTTTTACCGATGATGTGTTTGCATGGGAGAAGAAGTTAAATTTTGGGGTTTAAATTAGAAGTAAATAAAATTTTGTACAATTTTATTTTATTATCATTGAAAGTTAAACTCTCCCATGGGAAATCGTTGGTGGGGACCACAACCACCCAACATCCCATGTGTGGATATGTGGGAGTCGGGGCCCACACGAGCCCCACCCTTTTAACATTCCATAACCCCTTAACCCCCTTTGAACTCCCATGTTAATTACATGGGAACTCCCCATTAATTTTTTATACTTTAAATGTGTAAATCTTTGTCTCCCCTCTTCCCCTCTTTAAACATTCCATCCTATCACTTAATTGATTAGACAACTCATTTTTTAATTAATTAAGTGAATTAGGATTTGAATTTTGTAATTTTTAATGAATGTAAAATAAAAATAAAATAAGGAGAAGCCTTATTTTATTTTGGTTAGGATTGTTCTGTGAGGAGGAATTGGGTGAACACTAGTGTTTTTTTGAATAACTTCATCCTCAAAGAAGAACGCCAACTCTCTGATGAAGAACTTCAACTCGGTGACCCCGAATTATCTATCCACTTCTTCTTCCGCGACAAGGGAGGAGACACCGATGCCGAAACTCACCAACAACATCCACCTTGTTTTCTTCTCTCCATGATAAAAAGGGGAGATGCATCTTCCTCCTCAGATGCTCTCCGTCGACGTCTACGAATCCTCACCTCACAATGCTGTCAACCGCGATGCCGATGTTCATCACAATTTTTCGTGGTCTGCGTTAAGTTCAATTTTAATGCAATAAAATTGTGCTTTGGTTTGTCATTGAGAATCTTGTTTACCTCAGCCATTTACTATTGCTTTACGTGCAGGGCGCGGGTTGAACGAACCCAGCGCGACAACCCTCTGTTAAAATTGTTTATTTTATTTAGAATTGGTAGGCAAAGGCGGAGGAGGAACGATGCCCTCGCGCCATACCGGGAACGCAAAAATGGAGGTTGGCACTGTCGCACCGGTTGTACAAGAAGAAACGCGACCTGCTACACAGACTGCTTCGGCGGAAGAACCGGTCGGCCGACCGGGAGAAGTGGAGTCACGGCGCCAGGAGGGCGCCACACTAGAGGAATGGACAGACCGTCGGCTATCTTGGCAGAGGGAGACGGTGACGCCAGGATGGAGCCGCGCTTGAGGATCGGCGGCCCGCCCATGCGGGCCGCATGCGCAAAAGACCGGCCGGTCTAGCCGGCCGGTTTCGGGAAGGGCGTCGAAGCCTGGCGCCGCAGTTGCGGAAAACTAGGGGGGGCGACCCCCCCCCCCCCCCCCCCCCTTGGATCCTACTCATCTTCGTTCGAGCTGCTCGGCCAGCCATCCAAGACGAACGGGCTCCGTACCCCGCCGGGCCGCGCCAGGCTGGGCCGAGCTTGGCTGCGCCGGTCCGGGCCGAGTCGGGCCGCACCAGGCCGGGTTGGGCCGCGCCACATTGGTCCTGGCCACGCCACTTCGGGATGGGTCGCGCCCCCTTCGGCTGAGTTTTGTAATTCTTCGGACCAGTCTGACAACCCTGTTGGGTCCGACCCGTCAAACAGGGTCAACCTGACCCGTCGGCCCACTCAGCTAAAGAGGACGAGCCCTGTTATTCACTTAAACGTGAATAACTTAAGGATCGCGCGTCCCATCGATGCGCCGTCTGCGACACTGAGACTATTTCTATGAAACGGTCCTTTTGGAATACTCTATGTGAGTTTCGGATTAACTTGGATATCATCCAGGTTAGAAACGACTGTATTTCTAACCGGGCCCCTGGAACGGAAAATCCAATATCTCTCAGACCGTGTGTCCGATTGATGCACCGTCAGTTGCGTAGAGTTCCTATTGACGAGATGGAAAATTGGAATACATCAACTCTATAATTTGTGACAATTGATGTATCGACCCCTTGCCTCGTGGAGCGGACCCTCCCAGAATCGAGCATGCAGTGTGCGGGAACCCTAGAGCTGGGTGCGACTTCGACGACGATGATGACTGTACTTGGATCCTACGTGGGTTCGGCAGCGAGGACGACTGTACTTGGATCCTCTGTGGGTTCAGCAGTGATGACGACTGTACTTGAGTCCCACGTGGGTTCAAGAGTGATGGTTACTGTACTTGGATCCTACGTGGGTTCGGCAGTGATGACTTCTGTACTTGGATCGTATGTGGGTTCAGCAGGGGAGATAATTCATAGGCTACATAAATAATCTCTACCCCTCTTCGTGAGTAATATACATGTGTGAGCTGAGTCTTCACTTTCAATCAATATCATCAATATGATTGACTTACATTCCTATGTGGACTGGGTTGTACTTTCTTGTGTGGACTAGGTTGTACATGGGATCTTGAGTTGGAGCCGAACTGGAATTGATGCCTTAGGTATATGTATGGGCATATACCTAAGTAGAGTTGGATGATACTTCGTGTTTATATCTTTTCTTTGAGATATATCCTTTGTGGATTCTGGGAGACCTTCGGGAGTCTTGGGGTCCCTACTAAGTATCGTATACTCACCCCTGCACGGTCTATGATCGCACTACATTGTCTTGGATGCAGACGAGAGACCGCACTGATTGAGGTGGGGTCTAGTGGAGCGGGATGGTACCTGGAGGTGGATCACTTGTTCGGACGTACATGGAGAGGACGGCCGGACCCGAGGAGCTAACCAGACCATCTGTACCCACCCTTCAGGTGGAATATCCAGAGGAAGACTCGGTGGTTACTGGTTTACTATATGCAGCTGTTCTTTCTTTACTATTGTACTGTACTTTCAGTTGGGTTTGTATTCTGGCCCATTTACATTCTAGCACTTACTTTTGTACTCAGTTTACTTAGTGTTTACCTCATCATGTGTACTCTGTTGTGCTTGATTACTTATATAAAGGCAATGCCTTCTCCTTTATCGGGATTTATGCCTTTGGTGCTAGTCGCCTGCCCCTGGCCTATGGGAGGCGGGCATGGGGTAGTCACGACACGGGCCCCAAGGATGGGTCATGAAAATTGGTATCAGAGGAGTCAGTTCTACTGCAGAACATAGGACTCTGATAATTTATTTCTGTGAAGCATTAGTGTTAAGCGTATTGAGTGTGGTTATCAGTCCAGGGAGTCCAGTGTTGGTGCGGCGGCCGATGTATCCATACACCGGGACCCTGACTTCTGAATTCTGACTCAGTATTCAAAAACACTGTTTTCATGTGTGTTTCAAATGTTTTCTTTGTGATTACTTTGTGTCAGCTCACGAGGTATACTGTATTTACTGTGGTGCACCTGTTTCTTCATAGGATGGCCCCACGATGGAAAGCAGTTAGGGTTCCGAGATTTGTGCGAGATGGAATCCAACCAAACGATGAGGCCTTGGTGCAGGGCACCATTACAGCAGAGACACCAGCGGTACCTGTACCCGCTGGGCCGCCGATACCACTAACCCCAGCAGCGGAGAGTGCACACTGCTTGAGTGCACTACACAAGTTTCAGCAACAGAGGCTGCCCAGGTTTTTCAGAGAGACGGACCCCCAGGCAGCCGAGGATTGGCTGGACGCTATTGTCCAAGTCTTCAGATTGGTAGGGACAACGATAGATCTTCTGGTGATCCTTTTCGCGAGTCTCATGCACGCAGCATCAAGTAGATGGTGGAGCATGCTGCTCCAGGTACACGATGAGGCATCTCTACTTTGGAAGAACATCGACAGCCTCTCCCGCTCGAAGTTCGTTCTATCCACCCTCCATGCGGTGCGCATCCAGGAGTTACTACAGCTGCGATAGGGCAGCATGACAGTAGCCCAGTACTCGGTGAGGTTTATTGACCTCTCGTGCTACACCACACATGGTACGAGACCCATTCTTCTGGTCACGGACCATCGAGCAGGGAATGAGGCATGAGATCAGGTATTCAATGTTCTCCCTCAGCATTCAGACGCAGGCAGGAGTACTGGAGCGAGCCCTACATGTGGAGAGCTTCCTTGCTGAGCCTACGCCAACAGCGAGGTCTACCACAGGGCGACACATAGCAGAGTCTTTTGCAGCCGGCAGTAGATAGATGTCACAGAGGTCCAAGCAGACAAGTCCATCATGTGGGCGACCTCAAGATACTCTTTCAGAGGTGTGGGGAAGACACAGCAGATCCAGTCATACGAGAGGCAGTCATTGCTATGAATGCGGCAGGCAGGGCCACATGGCTCATGACTGCCTGACCTGCCATGCATAGGAGCAGCAGACGGTTGAGGGACCACCCAGGTAGAGGCAGAGGATCGACCATGGTGGTCCACAGGGAGCAGGTAGATGAGGCAGATGAGCTGGCCGAGTAGCAGGTGGTGGTCAATGCATTTAAGCTCTACCACCACCACCACCAGGAGGTCCACCCTGACCACATGGAGATGGCGGACCAAGGCAGTGGAGGCTTACGCCCACGGCGCATCTGAGATTATTCGAAGTACTATCTATGTCTACTCCACCCTTGCTGTAGTTCTTATAGACATAGGAGTGAGTCATTCTTTTATTGCCGATGTACTTGTTCGGAGCACGGAGATTCCGACAGAGCCTTTGGCTCGATCCATACGGTAGATAATTTTATGGGATCAAACTCGATGATTACACACTAGTTCTACCAGAGTGAGCTTACTCTAGGAGGTGAGAGCTTTGACTGGGATCTTATTGTAGTGGCGTCGAGGCCTTAAGACATCATCCTGGGCATGGATTGATTATCTACAGTCCATGCTCAGATCGACTTTGTTAGGTGCAAGGTGCGATGTGTCTGTACAGATGGGAGCAGGTTCACCTTCACTGGCGAGAAGTGAGCCTTTGTAGCGCAGGATGGACATACACAGAGGAGAGGGCAGCTGATCACACATCAGTTGGCTAGCCTCATCTCCGGAGCGGTTGACGTGTAGAGTCCGAGTTTTCCTGTTGTGGTGGATCAGTATGAATACGTTTTTTCTGACAACGTTCCAGCACTACCTCCTCGTAGAGAGGTAGATTTATACATTGACATGTACCCCGAGACATCCCTGGTATCTACTCCAGCATATCAGATGGCTCCCGGTGAGCTTCTTGAGATTTTGGTATAGCTGGAGGACATGTAGGGTAAGGGATTCATCTGACCTAGTGTTTTACCCTGGGCTTCTCTTATTTTACTCACCAAGAAGGTGAATGGGTGATTACGCCTATGTGGCGACAACCGTCACCTGAATCAGGTGACCGTAATGAAAAAGAATCAACTCCCGAGGATAGACAACCTCTTTGATCAGCTCAAGGGAGCTCGATGTTTCTCGAAGATAGACCTCATGACAGGCTATCATCAACTCAGAGTTCGAGACGATGATGTGCAGAAGATGGCCTTCATGTGTCGGTATAGACACTATGAGTTTTTCGTCATGCATTTCGGCATAACCAACGCTTCAGATGTGTTCATGAGTCTCATAAACATGATCTTCATTCCTTGCCTGGATCATTTGGTCGTGGTCTTCATCGACAACATTTTGATTTACTCGACTACTGAGGAGGAGCACGCCTACCACTTATAGGTTGTACTGGACACACTCCGAGATCACCACCTTTATGGTAAGCTCTCGAAGTGTCAGTTATGGATTCGAAAGGTCCACTTCTTGGGGCATGTCATATCTGAGGAAAGAGTTGTGGTGGAACCTATGAAGATCAAGGCAGTACTTGCTTGGGAGCCACCCAGGAGTGTGACGGAGGTTCGGAGTTTCCTTGGTCTAGCTGGGTACTATCGAACATCTGTCCCAGGCTTCTGCATAGTTGCCCCACCACTTTCATCTTTGAAGAAAAAGGGGAAACCCTCGTGTGTTCAGATATATGTCAGCAGAGCTTCCAGGAGGTGAGACAGAGATTGACCAGTGCACCAATCTTGTGGGTATCGGAGGAGGGCGTAGGGTACGTAGTTTACTGAGATGCATCAGGGACCGGACTCAGGTGTGTCATGATTCAATAGTGGCTAGTGATCACTTATGGTTCACAACAGTTGAGGCAGCACGAGCATAACTACGCTACCCATGACCTGGAGTTAGTAGCAGTGGTCGTCTCCATGAAGATGTGGCGACACTACCTGATGGGCGAGCGCTTTACAGTCTACTCTGACCACCAGATTCTTTGGTACATATTTTCACAGAAGGACCTGAATATGAGACAACCGCAATGTCTTGTGTTCCTATAGGACTATGACATTGAGATAGTATATAATACTGGGAAGGGGAACGTAGTAGCTGATCCTCTCTTCCGGAGATCGGGCATTCAGCTACATGGTGAGGTGACGGAGAAACTAGCCATGTTACAAATATCCTTTGTGGATAAGGATGGAGCAACCTTTCTACAGTCACTCACAGTCGCTCCTCTACTACATCAACAGGTTAGAGAGGCACAACATGGGGACGTTGACTATGAGACGTGACGTGCACAAGTATCTATAGGACATGCACCTGATGGATTTTCTGTAGGAGGAGAGCACATCATCCTCTTCAGGGGACGTACCATGGTACCAGTTGCATTACAGGAGGAGGTGTTGAGGGAGTTTCACACTTCCCCTTTGGTGGTATATCCAGGAGTAGAAAAGATGTATCAGAACCTCATATGACAACACTTTTGTACGGGTATGATGAAGTTTGTGGCAGAGTTCATTTCACGATGGATCACCTGGCAGCAGGTGAAGGCGGAGCACCATGTACAGGCAGGCTTGGTGCATCCCTTAGAGGTTCCGGAGTGGAAGTGGGATGGGATATCCATGGATTTTTTGACGGGGCTCCCACGTACTTTCATAGGACATGACTCCATCTGGGTGATTGTCGACAGACTCACCAAGTCAGACCACTTCCTACCAATCAGAGAGAGGGTCTCAGTGGAGAGCATGGTACACCTCTAAGTTCAGGAGATTATACGACTTAATGGTGTGCCATCATCTATCATCGATGAATGAGATGTTCTCTTTACTTCATAGCTTTGGAATGGGCAGTAGGAGGCTTTTGGGATGCAGATACACCTTAGCACCGCCTTTCATTCTCAGACGGATGGCCAGAAGGAGAGGAAAATTCAGACACTCGAGGACATGCTTTGTGCATGTGTCCTTGACTTTGGTCATAGTAGGGAGGATCACCTACCCTTGGTAGAGTTTTCGTACAACAATAGCAACCACTCCACCATCGGGATGGCACCATACGAGGCATTGTACGTCTGACCTCGCAGATCACCTCTATGTTGGACTGACCCTGGGGAGTCAGCACTCGTAAGACTAGAGATGGTTCAGGCTTCGACGGAGAAGGTGCAGATCATCCAGGAGTGGATGAGGACTGCACAAAGCAGACAAAAATCCTATACTGATAGAAGGTGGGGACCACTGGAGTTTGAGGATGGCGACCACGTTTTCTTACAGGTCTAACCTCGACGTGGATTACGGAGATTGGACTGGGCGACAAGTTATCTCCATGATTCATTGGACATTTCCAGTTTCTCAGCAGGGTAGGCGAGGTGGATTATCGCCTGGCCCTTCCACCTCAGTTGCACCGGGTGCACGACATCTTCCATGTATCTCTGCTGAGGAGATACGTGCATGACCCGATGCATATCATTGATCATGGGGAGCTGGACATCGATGACGGGACGATATTTGCGGAGGTCCTGGTGGAGATCGAGGATTGACAGGAGCGGGTCCTACATGGATGGTCGATTCCTCTGGTGCACATTCATTGGCAGCACAGGAACCTCCAGGAGAGCACATGGGAGCGGGAGGCTCAGATGCATGCACAATACCTTCATTTTTTCCCTAGTTTATTATGTATCTTTATAGGGACGTAAATCCCTTAGGTGGGAGTAATGTAAAGACCCAAAAATTTCAAGGGAAATTTATTATTAAATACTTTGGAATTTTACAAGTCTATGGCTTCTAACGGCACTTGATTCTGAGGCCGAGTGTGCTCGGAATCAATTTTTGAAGTATAGCTCGTGTACCTTCAGTAAACGAATGATCGGGTTTTTCTATCTTTTGAACCGTTGCTTGAAATTGAATTCTGAGGGTACTGATGAACTCGCAGCGCTAGCATTTTCTTAAGATGACATTTACAGTAGATTCTTTTTCATGGGAGAAGAAGTTAAATTTTGTGGTTTAAATAAGAAGTAAATAAAATTGTGTACAATATTGTTTTGTTATTCTAGGTAGTTAAACTCTCCCATGGGAAGTTGTTGGTGGGGCCCACAACCACCCAACATCCCATGTGTGGTTATGTGGGAGGTGGGGCCCACACGAGCCCCACCCTTTTCACATTCCATAACCCCTTACCCCCTTTGAACCCCCATGTTAATTACATGGAAAATCCACATTAATTTTGTATACTTTAAATGTGTAACTCTTCCTATCCCCTCTCTCCCTCTTTAAAGTTGCCAACCTATAACTAAATTAATTAGACAAATCATGGTTTAATTAATTAAGTGAATTAGGATTTGAATTTTGTAAATATGAATGCATGACAAATAAAAATAAAATAAGGAGAAGCCTTATTTTATTTTGGTTAGAGTTGTTGTTTGAGGAGGAATTGAGAGAACACTAGTGTTTTTTGAAGAAATTCATCCTCAATGAAGAACGCCAACCCTCTGACGAAGAACTTCGACTCGAAAACCCTGAATTCTCTATACTCTTCTTCCTCTGCGACAAGGGAGGAGTCATCGACGTGAGAACTCACCAACGACATCCGCCTTGTCTTCTTTTCTCCGTGATAAAAGGGGAGACGCCACTGCCACCTCGGATGCTCTCCGTCGACATATACGAATCCTCACCTCACGACGCCATCAACTGTGATGCCGACATTCTTCATCATTTATTGAGGCATGGGTTAATTTCAATTTTAATGGATTAAAATTGTGCTTTGGTTTGTCGTTGAGCATCTTGTTTTTTAGGCCATTTGTTATCGCTTTACGCTGATGGCGCGGGCCGAACGAACATGGCCCGACGAACCTCCATTGAACATGTTTATTTAATTTAGAATTGGAATGAAAAGGTAGAGGAGGCACGATTCCATCACACCGTGCTGAGAATGAAACAATGGAGGTTGGCGTCATCGCACGGGTTGTGTGGGAAGAAACGTGGCCCGCTACACGGGCCGCTTCAGCGGAAGAACCGGTCGGCCCGTCGGCCGGTCGGGAAGAGCTAAACCGCAACCCCAGGAGAGTGCCGCGCTGGAGGATCAGTGGCCTTCCCATGCGGGCCGCATGCGGAGAAGACCGGCCTGTCTAGATGGCTGGTTTGGGGAAGGGTGGCGCCACCGGTGCGGAAACCCCCCCCCCCCCCCTTAGAGCCCGCTCGCCCCGCCAACCGAGCCCGCAGGGCCGGGCCCAGCCGGGCCGCGCCGCACCACTTAGGGCTGGGCCACGTCACATCGGGATGGTTCGCTCCCCTTCGGGCTGAGTTTTTTAATTCTTCGGACCGGTCTGACGCCCCTGCTCGGTCGGACCCGTCAAACTGGGTCAACCTGACCCGTCGTGCCACTGGTCTAAACAGGTCGGGCCGTGTTATTCACTTAAACGTGAATAACATAAGGACTGCGCATCAGATCGACACGCCGTCTGTGGAACTGCGCCTCTTTCAATGAGAGGTTCCTTTTCCGGTACTCTATGTGAGTTTCAGATGAACTTGGATATCAGCCGGGTTAGAAGTGAGTGTATTTATAATGGGCCCCTAGAGAAGAAAACCCAATATCTCTGAGACCGGGTGTCTAATTAACGCGCCTTCAGTTGCGTAGAGTTCCCATTGACGAGACGGAACTTTGGGATACATCAACTCTGGAATTCATGATATTTTATGTATCAAACCCCTTGGATCTTGGAGTGGGCCCTCCCAGAATCAAACATGTTGTGTGCAGAAACCCTAGAGCTGGCTGCGACTGCGACGTCGGTGAATACAGTACTTGGATCCTACGTGGGTTCTGCAGTGAGGACGACTGTACTTGGATCCTCCGTGGGTTCGGCAGCAAAGACGACTGTACATGGATCCTACGTGTGTTCGACAATGATGGTTACTGTACTTGGATCCTACGTTGGTTCGGTAGCGACGACTTCTGTACTAGGATCCTATGGGGGTTCAGCATGGGAGATGATTAAAGGGATACATCTATTATATCCACCCCTCTTCATGAGTAGTATACCTGTGTGAGCTGAGTCTTGACTTTCAATCAATATCATCGATATTATTGACTTACATTCCTGTGTGGACTGAGTTGTGCTTTCCTATGTGGACTGGGTTGTACTTGGGCTCTTGAGTTGGAGCCGAAATGGAATTCATGACTTAGGTATATGTATGGGCATATACCTATGTAGAGTTGGTTTATACTTCGCGTTTATATCATTTCATTGTGGTATATCCTTTGTGGATTTCGGGAGACCTTCGGGAGTCTTGGGGTTCCTACTGAGTATCATATACTCACCCTTGTACGGGCTATTCCCGCACTACATTGTGTTGGATGCAGACGACAGACAACACTGGTCGAGGTGGAGTCCAGTGGAGTGGGATGGTACCTAGAGGTGGATCACTTGGCGGGACATACACGGAGCGGACGGCCAGACCCGAGGAGCTGAGGAGACAATCTATACCCACCCATCAGGTGGGATATCCAGAGAAAGACTCAATGGTTGGAAGTTTACTTTACTGCATCTATTCTATATTTTCTGTTGTACTGTAATTTCAATTGGGTTTTTATTCTGGACCATTTACTTTCTAGCACATACTTTTGTACTATGTTTACTTATTGTTTACCTCACTTTTTTACACTTTTGTGTTTGATTACTTATATAAAGGAAATTCCTTCCCTTTTATCGAGATTTACGCCTTTGGTGCTAGTCTCCAACCCCTCGCCTATGGGAGGCGGGTTTGGGGGTAGTCACGACACGGGCCCCAAGGACGGGTCGTGACAATATAATTATCTCATGGAGAACATACACTATAAAATTCAATTTATGATTAATTCAACCTAAATGACTTGGGTGTTTTGATTGAGTATTGATGCGGAATTATTTTCAGAGATTTAAAGGAGTCTTGTGCGCAACATAAAAATTAGATCAAATATTTTTTGAGGAATAATTCTTATAACTAATAAAAAGAGAATCCATAATTTAGGAGGATGCTTAGTCGATCATTTTTTTAAAATCTATCAACAAACAATGACATTGCAAAACCGTTCGCAAAGGGAATTGAATTACATGAAGATTTGTATATAGTTAGGTGGAAAATAATCCCAAAATCATTTGACTAGTTCATGGAAAAAACATTATTCTCCATGAAGATGTTTTTTTGTGCATAACCATAAGAAAACATGATATTTTGTACATGTATATCTCCTTGTTTACATGATGCACTAAGAACCCATGGGGTAGTGTAAATAAACATTACATGATTATACTATTTTTTTTGAAGAATTGAGATACACTTACCCATTCTGGTTTACATGATTTGTTTGAGAAATTCCATCATACTCTCTTGTGAAATAGTTCTGTGTATACAATATACGTACGATGTAAAACTTATTCAATCACTCCAGTTCACAAAAATAAAGTGATTTAAATCTCTCTCATTGATAAATAAAAGTAAAAATGGTGTTCAGACTATGGAAGGCAGAGGAGAGTATAAAAGAATAGAAAAAGAGAGTGTGTATTCGAATGAACATGAGGAAGACAATACATGCATGATCATGCACATGTAAAGAGTTTTTTTATATCCAAAATAGATAAATGAAATGACAACACCTATAAATACAAATATTCCATATATTTTCAATGTTTTATAACATGATATACCTAGAACAATATGTTAGGATTCCATTAAATATGCACTTGAAGTGTAATTTCATTTATATTTCAATAACAATGTTGATTAATATATGCGATATTACTCTTGATAAATATTAGTGGGGTATTTTTTTCACAAATGGAACACATCTAAATCAGGATGTGACATTAGTTAAAATAAATAACCATCCAACCAATAGTTTTACTAAGGAAACTGGTCATCACTAGGGATTATAAATATTAAATAATGCCAAAAGACTTGAACAATGGCTCTTTAAGTCACTTGAACAAGTACATGAGCATGTTAGATACAAAAAAACCATAGCGGAAGATTAAAGAATCTTTCTATAGTGAATCATTTCTTTGAAAAAAGGTGAATTTTTCCTATTGGTATCATGAACATTTGATGTATTCTAGTAGGATCCAAGAGAAAATATATTCTCTCTGTTGGTTCCTAAACAAGAATCCTTTTTGTTTGAGCCAACATGAAATGGAGTCACTCAATTTGATCCATAGAGTAAGTATTTCGATTAGAGATTAAATCTAATTAAAAACCTTTTTGATAGTTAATTATAATGGAGAATCCATGTTGGGGGAATAACCAACATTGAATGGAGTAGGAATTTTTGTAAAACCTTGTAAATATTGTGTTCTTCTCTTAATGTTGTTATTACTGTACATGAGGTATGTTTTATATATAATATTTATTAGATTTATAATATAAACAAGGATGATAGGATTAATTTGATAGAAAATGAATTCATAAAATGATATCAAGGATTCACCCCATCCCTATAAGAGGTCAATATGGCTATGGGCACTCAAAGAGGTATAAGTGGGTAGGTTACCTATTAAATCCAAGGGAGTATTTTTTATGTGAATATTTTATTAAATGTGTGAGAAATATATGATGAGAATTTATACCAAGACTTAGAAGATAGAAAGAAAATTCCCCCATGAAATATGAATAAAATTCTCATTTTAAATGAAGATATGCCTAAAATAGAAAGTAATATGATAGATACAACATGGAATAATTCATTTAATTATGATTCTTCTAATGAAATGTTCTCAAGATGGGGAGATGATATATATTTTAGTGATCATATTTCTGAATTTAGGAAGAAAATCAAAAATCTCCCCAATGATGTAAACGTTATTGTTAGAGGCTTAAAGTATATTCATAATGAAAAATTATAGCAGGAAGAAGAACCTGATAGCATGGAATAAGCATTATCTAAAATGGTTGGCATATCCAACACTCTCACAAAACATGTAAAAGGAAATGAAGAAACAATTTCTCTTTGAAATAAATGATATTATGATTATATTTAATTATTTCAATAAACTGTATGTGATAGATAATTATTTGATATTTTATATTTACAATCATTCCACGCATTTTAATTTTTTTTAAAAAATTTTATTATTTTAAAAGATGCTCAAATAGAGGGAAAATGTATTTGGGTAAAGGATCTTGACATTTTTTTGTAATAACCAAAACAAATACATGAAGATAAAATGAATAAGAATAAATAGGATTGGGAGTCCAAGTTGAGATTAATTGAGGATGAGAAGTAATATCTCAATATGATGTCCATAAAGATAGTGGTGAGATTAATGAATCAGGAATCATCACTATCTGTAAATTCTAAAATTAATGGGAAAAGAGACGTTGTAACATTAGTATGATTAGCGTATATGAATCAAATAAGATAATGACATTAGGTTCTATTGAAAAGTATACAGTCTTCATGAATAAATTATCTCATATCCCAGAAACTATTTAATGCACTACTGATGTTTTATGTGATGATAAAGATTTAAAATCAAACTCTTTGAAATTATTTATGGTGAAATAATGTGTAAAAATCCACCATGTCAAGAGTTTGTGTGAAAATATTCAAAAATGGATGTTCCCCAAGAAGTGTCCACATGATTAATGGTTCAACATAGAAGAAGAATGGTTTACAATCAAGAAAACCTGGAAATACTACACTATAAAATAAAATAAGTATTCTCATAGGAAATTGTTGGTACTACTAAAATTTTTGACAAAATGTATTGTGTTTATTTCACAACATGTCATATAATGATAATCACATAATTACTATAATTATGGGGAAGAAAGAAAATTAAAATATAATGCATGCACCAAAATAGATAAATCAATTGAATATCAAAGGTGAAAATTCATCCTTAGGATGTGAACAAAATAATAAGACTTTTAAATGAACATTCACCATGAATTATAATGAGAGATCATATCCTATATCAAATGGATAAATAAATTTAAATCAGTGTAGAAACACCAAAAAGATGTCAACTTTCCCAAGGAAATTCTTATAAATTTTCAAATGGATTTTTTGAAACTGAAGTAGTAATAAGAATTCCATGAAAAATCAAGTGCTAAAGGGAAAATTAATAATCCATAAGTAGAAGATGAATTTCATGACATAGTTTGTAAAAAATTGAAAACTATTATATTGAATAAGATCAACATGATAGATGATATAATGTTGTACATAAAGTAAGAGGTTGTTTGACCACAGTTCCATTATAAAGAAGAATCTGGAATGATAATTAATATTTCATTAGGATATGCATATGATTTTATTGGTAAATAAAGAACAATCTAAAACAATGAAGTTTTATTAGTGATAATATACGTGTTATGAAAAGATAAATCATATTTTAAAATTAGATGTATAAGCAGGAATAATGGAGAAAATTGAGCTACTTGGTTGAGAAAAAAATCTCAACATTTCTGTTCACATTGAGTAAAAAGTAATTTCCTCTTTATTCCATTATATATGAATTAATTTTTACTAATTTTCATTGAATTTAAATACATGGATTTAACTTTTTATAGGTATCGTTGATTATAAGAAGCTATTTAATCTTCACTACCTAGGGAATGTAGAATTTATAAAGTGATTTATAATTGCAATGACAATGTAATCCCTTGTTCTTAATTTTGTTAACTATATCAATTAAGGGTGGGTTATTGGTTGATGAAATGATAAAAAAATGTGGGATATATATCATTATAGCACAAATTTTTATGTTTTTTTGAATTATGAGCTATATTTTTTATGTCATTGAAAATTTTGATTATTTCTTTACCCCTTTTATGAGAATTGAATCATCCATAGCACTATTTCACAAGTATGTGGATTATGGAAAACATTTAAAAACTTATTCATATCTCTATTTTTCTCAACACCATTTTGGCCCAAGTACACTTAGTGTTGATTAACTAAAGGATTTTGTCTATGAAAATAATGTTATATCAGGCCTCTATTAGAGCTATTTATTAAATAATCATCAAGGTAAGGGAACATGTTTTAGAAACACATATACATTTTTATTTCATTTTATTGAAAATAAGTGGGATGAAATATAGATCAAACATATTACCTTTTACATGGTTTTCTATAAATGGATTGGAAAAACTACAACGTGGGAAATTTTTGTTCCAAATATCACATTTACTTATCAATGATATGTGAATATGTGTTTTTATACTGATGAGGGGATGTGGTTATGCCTGGTGAATTGTTGTGGATTTATTTTATGGAATTGGATTTCGTACTTTGAAAATTATATATGTCAAATCGGAAAATTTTTGAACTTTTATTCAATAATTAAATGCATTTTCAATGGAGTTGGATCATTTTTTAAATCTAGTGAGTTCTGCACCAAGATATCTTCATGATAAAGAAGATTAAAAATATTTCAATGATACAAGGATTTTATTAATTTGGGACTAATTCATTTGAAAACCATTAAAAAATTAATTTCATGGTGTGATTAAGTAATGGTATTACATGAAATGGAGTTATGATGTTTTTATTGGCATGGAATTATATTTCTAAACATGGATATTTTTCAATGTATTATATTAGATATTACTTTAAAAATTCTTTGACATAAGGGACAACCCTAGCTAGCTCAACAAAAACAATATGTGGGACCCAGAGGATTGAACACAATCATAGGAACCATCTCATACCAATATAGTATGAGGTATGGGTGGGCATAGAATCATGACCATATTGGATCATGTACAAATCCAATGGTTCAAGGGAGAAAAGGAAACACCATTTAGCAGGACAGTGCAATGGAAAGAGGGTTCATGATATATGGTAGCTTATGGGTGTGTTTTTTGATATAATGCAGCCTTACACGGTGGTGGTATCAATGTTGGGTGAATAATGTGTGGAAATATTCCTCCTTCCATTAAAATTTCAAACATACCCAGCACTACACAATCATTTGATTTGGGTTGTTTGATCGATCTCATAAACCGCCTTCCTCCTCCAATCTTCACAATTAACAAATGTATGCCTGAACTCTATATGAAATACCATGATTGGTCTTTGGACATCATCAATGATATTACTGGTAGTATGAGGGTCAATCAGAACAAATTTAATTCATGAACACAATCAAAGGAATTTTGCATGTGATGAATTCAAAGAACATATCTCTACTGGATGCAAACAAGATTTGAAGAAGGAATTCAAGAAGGTTAAGTTCAAGCTTCCACAGTAAGTAGCATGTTATCATTATCAAATGCACATGAGGATACCACATAAAATTATATTGTGATCTCAAGAAGAACATAATCCATGATAGTTTTTATACACTTCATACTAAACATCTTAGAAGCTTTTAATATGCTGTATTATTTTCAATGATTTGAATGATTTTTTCACTCAAATTAAAAAGAATATCTTAGATGGGGCAGGGCACCATCTTCATCACCTATAAAGGGAGAATTCCTCTTTATGTAGCCTATAATTTCGATAATTGTTTTTAGAAATGTCTTGAAAAATAGGGACACCATGAACCCACCCATGACGGATAATTATTCCCATTAGGAAATGGATTTCATGAGGGATATGATAATTCAATGAAAACTTGACTTGTGCATAGCACACTCGTAGTGAATCGTGATGAATTTGTTATATAAAACACCAAGATATAATGTGATATTCCCTATGGTTATATCTCCCAGTTTGTGGAATGCACCAAAAACACCTGGGGAAGATGACATGTGCCCTGCACACTTGTTTTTTTCAAGAAGAATTGAGAATAGTGAAGTCAACCTAATTCACAATGTTTTGTTGTGAAAGTTGAAAATATTATCACATGAAGAAGTTCATTTCATACATCATGTATAAGATTAAAAACGTTTACAATGAATCATGTTATCACATAATAATTACTTTTACTCAACCATATTGAGAAATAAAAGTGAAACAGTTTGTCCATTCTGTGTGGGAAGGAGGAGAGTGCACAAGAATTGGACAAGACAGTGTCTATTTGAATATTCATGGGTAATACAACAAATTCATTCACTAATTAATGATCATTCACAAGTTAAGAGTTTTTGAGCCATCCAAAACAAATATATGAAAGATAACCATATATATAGAACAAAATTCATTATATAAGTTATGATTTATGAATTGATATACACGAAAAAAGATGTTCAGATGCCATGTAATAAAACATTGAAGTATAATTAAATTTGGATTCACAAAAAGAAAATTAATTGATTTACAAATGATTATTATTTCATAATATTAATGAGGATTTTTTTTAAAATGGCAGACATCTATGAGTGGTTAGGGAATCATGAAGAAGTAATAATAAGACCAATTATTGATTCATCGAGGCAACTGGTCATCATAGGTTTTTAGAAATATTGTGAATGTCCAGCATACCTAACTAGTGGTTGTTGATGTAACATTACATGTTTTTACAGTTAAATTTATTATATAATGTATTCAAAATTGAGTCTATAAAAAACAAACACATTGATATTTTTTGTAGACATTAAAAACATGGTCTTCATGTATAATTTTGTCACATTTTTTTTGTTTTCAATTTCAAAAAACTGACGTACATGGTTGCAATCAATAAGATATTTATAGTATGAGAGGGTCAACATAAATTTTTTGTGAATTGAATCTTATCCTTTGGAATAGTAATGTACCCTTACAAATAATAACTGCACCGATGTAAGAAAAAATAAAATTTATCACCATATAAATGAGAGTGAATATTTTAAAAATTAATAATTAAGTGTTGGTATTTTTGAGAGTAATAAATATATATTTAAAATTTTAAACTAATGAATTGATTTAAAATAAAATTAATTTTCATAAAATTTATTCTAATTAAATATTTTGTTGTAATATTCTTTTAGGATAATTTTATAAGGAAATTTTTTATATTTAATGTGATATAATATCAGTTTAAAAATTAAAATCTAGTTTTTCAAATAAATAAATATCTTATTTAAAAATTAATTTTCAAATATTTATAAAATTATTTTCTTAAAAATATATTAATTTTTTAATTCTACAATTCAATGAATCATAATGGGTATTTTTTTGGATTTTTCTAAAATACATGAATTTTGTGAATAGTAAAATACGGTAATTTATGGTATAAATACATTATAGTATAAATACACTATTACATGAGTCATAGCTGATGTAAATACACTTGTCTCAAACTCACATGAATATATTACTATTTTGGGTTACATGAATTAACACTACTGGTTTTCTTGTGTAAAATAATAAAATAACGAATAAGATATTCAAAATTCACCCCTCTCCTATAATATAAAATCCATACTTTACTCCCTATTCTCTACACTCCTATTATAGATTAATCTACTAAATTCTTGTCCAAAATATTTTTCTGAAGTCCCTCTCCACATCCCAGAGCTCTTGGTCTTTCCAAAATACCAAACCTCTTCTCTTAAGGGAGTTCTCAAAGAGGACATCTCAAGAGTTTAACCCTCTTCATTTTTTCCTTCCATTTCATTTTCAATTAATTTTCTTTTCTTGTATTCTCCTCACCATATCTATCCAAATGATCATTATAACACATGTATCATCTACATAATATAATTATATCATTTTAATGGAATATCCTTCCTCAAAATAATATCTCACCGAATTTTATTTTATAAACATAATTATTGTTGATGAGCTGTTGAATACAACCTTTATAGATGACGAAACATCGTTCATCAATATATTCATTGAGTCTTGTCATGATACTATTTTTATGGTTGAACCAAACTTTAATACAGTTATTATAACCTATTAAATTTTATGGAACTATTATATATACACAATACTAATTCATACAACAAACTCATTTTTACAAATCGAGATATCACCAAAATAATCTAAATGCTTATCACCAATGTTATATCTAATAAATCCTCCTCATATCATGTAACCAAATAATATTTATATATATATCCATTTGAAATTTTATATGTTCATAAATATTATATAAGTTCAATTGTAGATAATTATATCAATTCCACAAAATCACCATTACTTATAATCAAGAGAACCGCTCATGAAATCAAGGAAACAAATACTATAAAACGATAGAATTAAATCATATAACTTATCAATAAAGAATGAAATGAACATAATAAAAAATTAATGAATCAAAGATATGTATATAATGTTTTATATTTTTGTAATTAAGGTATTTAATTATATTTTCTAGGTAATTAAGGTCACGTTAATAATACATTCCCACATAATGTAAGGATTTTATATCCAAACCTCCATTTTTATTCGAGTTACTCTTATTCTTTACTTACCACAATGAAATTATTATTTATTCTTATGCACTCCACATTAATTCGGTTTTAATGTTCTAAATATTTGTTCCAACCATAATCCTTCTTTATTATATGGGGAGTTACATCCTTTAAATGGAACTTTCAAAAATTCTTCCAGAAATACAAGCTCGTTTCAAGGAAACTTCTTGAATGATTACCTATGTTAAAGTGTACAATATAATATGGTTTCAGCCACCCTTAGTTTTCTAAAATCCGAAACTTTATGTTGATAAGACTATATTACTTAACTTATTGTTTTATACAAATATTTATCCAAAAGAACTATTCTTTTCAGAGAACAAGTGTAGTTATCTCAATAAATACTCGATTATTTTATAAGAATAATTTTATCTATTTCCTAACTCTGGTTGAATATTATGTATAAAAATGATTTCTATTTTATGATATCATATACCATATTATATATAATGGTTTATGATTAATTTTACTATAGATGTTCTATATTGAAAAAATTCACCATATTACTCTGAATGGATAGTGTTTATATTTGGGGAATGTTATTTACATATCATATGTTAGTTACAATATGAATGTATATATTTTTTAAGATTACCTCCATTAATATGAGGATTGAATTAAAAATTATAAGTGATGGGTGGGGACCACTATATCCCCACTATACATCGGTAGGTCTCTTGAGAGAAAACATAAATGGACTTGGTCGAGGTCTTTACCATTTTTAGACATGGTTTTGGTCGATGCCTTAATCATTTTTCGATGTCTAGGTCGAGGCCTTAATGGATTATTTTTGAATGTTTTGCATTATTATTTTCCATCATTATGAAAAAGTAATTGATACTCCATTAGGTTATTCAACTAGTATAATACCCTTGATTATTCTTTATTATGTCAATATTTAATCCGACCTTATTCCTAAAATATTATGTTCAAGTTCATTTTTAAATGCATGTGTTTTTATTTATTCGCCTTTTCTAATGTTTATGTTTATGATAACTTCCACTATTTTTATTTCCCTTAATATTAAACTGAGCTCACCAATTTCTTATGTTTTATATTCCCAAGATGTGAAGAATAAATTATGAATGACCTGTAACAGTAACCATGGAGTTATGGTTGTTTTAAAAGGAATTTATATATTGTCTTTCATTTCAATTTGTATTGTTGAAGTTATGCCTCTATCTGGTATTCGAAAACTACTAAACCAATTCGTTCCATTAGGATACGACATTCTTTAAATTATTGCAATGTAATACGGTTTGAATCATAGAATGTTTAGTAGAAAACGTGGAATACTGATTTAGAAAATTTAGATAGGGGAAAACACTTTGATAGACTTTGAGGATAAGTGTAGAATAACATCTGATAATTTCCGAATGTAATATAATATGTGGATATTCCAAGTAAATACATCCATCTTTTTATACTTCAAGTAGAAATGGTTCTGGCACCGATGTACCTAGAAGTAACATCTCTGACAAGGTGTTTCGGGTTGGACCCGTGGTAACCTTGTACCCAAAAACTGGTCTTACTGGGAACCTTTTTTAACACTATTGGGGGATATTAATATTATAATTATCATTTTTTATACAAGGAATTATTAAGGGTTATAAACTAAACATTTTCTCTAAGAAATTATTTTTATGATTGTGAAATTTGATATGTACAGGATTTAAAATTTTTAATTATTATGGAGTTTTTGACTATAAATTTCAATTCATAACCTAATATAGTTTTTGCCAATATCTAGAAATGGAAAATAGTGTATGAAATAAAAACTGTATCAATGCATGTACCCCATTTAAGGATATACCTCATATGAAAGATAATGATAATGGTACTAGCACTTGATCTGGTGCTAAAAACATATAACTATACTAGGACAACTGAATTTGGTTATGAACAATAACCTTACTCATATAGAGTATCCTAATCCAAAATTTGGAGGGTAAATGTTAGATAACTTTATGTGACAACAACCCCCTTCATTCAATCTGACTATAAAACCATTCATATTGGAGAAGTGGATATGTTATTTATAGAAGATATTTCTTAGTTTGTGATGTAATAAATGAACGATCGTGGTAATAGATGTTTATCATCTATTGGGAGATGAAAATTTGTGGTGGTCTTTAATTCAAAACACAAAAGAGTATGACAAGATAGAAGAAATAAAATTTATTTATTTTAATGAAATTTACATGAAAAATATTTTCGTCACGAACAACATGTGGATATGGAGAGGAAATTATTGAGTCTCAAGAAAAAGAGGATGAAAATTTGGTAATATATGAAGCCATATTTATAAGTCTAGAAAGGAATGATGCTAACAATATATGTAATCTAAGGAATAGTATTGATCAATTCTATGGTGGTTTAATATCATTTTCTTAAAGGAAACTAGTCTCCAAATGATTCTCATTGTACGAAGACATTGTCTCATGTTCTATCAATATAGAGAAATAATTCTCTATGTTGTTATGAATTTAAGGGAAAACAAGAGGTGAAGAGGGTGACAGAGGATACAATGGATAAAATGAAGAATAAAAAGGGGAATTTTCTAAAATATGATACTTATGGACAGAAACACACCGCTTCCTACTTCAAAGGAAAAGGAATGTGCTACAAGTGTGGATATAAAGGCCATCATGATGGTGATTAGAAGGGAAAGAAAGAATCCATAATAGTTCAATTCTTAATTATGTAGAGATGGGGAATTACACTAAGGATTGTACAATGTGTCCAGTAAACAAACCTCATAAAAGCCCAAGGGATCAAGGCCATGATTATGCAATCACAACTAATGAGATTGAAATTCCTAATAATTTGGTGGAAGGTATATTATTTATTTCCACAAACATAGTCAATATTGTATTTTATTATAGACAACCACATTAATTTATACCTTCATGGTTTTCCAAGAAAATTATATATTTCCAATTTGATTTAATAAAGTGGTTTTCAATCTAAAACTCTAAGTGAAGTATCATTACATGAAAGTTGTTTCGATCAATCTCCCTTATGACATATAAATGTGCCTTAGATTATATCCTAATCATCATACCCATGACTAGAATTGATATAAAACACGTTATGGATTGTATTTAAAATTATGATGTGAAAATAATATTTTAATAAGAAGTAAGTTAAAAAAATTTAGAAAGATTTAGAATATATTTCCTTTAGGGAAGAAACGTCATCATCTGATTCTTATCTAGATCCACCCCGAGAATGTCTAAATAATGCAATTATTAGTGACGATGACAAAAAAATATTATTGGGTGAGTAAAAATAATTTTAGTTGAGAATATACATATTTTTCAATAATATATTAATATTTTTCGATAGAATTTACCTTAACACCCCCCAGAGTGGGAATCTACATTCTCTATTTATTTAATTCTAGTTTTAAGGCCTATATAAAAGACTCCCTATAGAATTTCCACTACAGAATTAGTATAACTGATGAAAAAACATGAGGAATTAAGTGATAATGGATTTATTCTCCCTATTGTTTCTCCATGGGGATCATATGTTGCTTTCCTTAAGAAGAAGGATGGTTCTAGGAGGTTGTACATTGATGATGGGAATATCAGTTCTACTACAATAAAGAACAAGTTTCCCCTACCTCACATTAATGATTTATGTAGTCAACATCATAGAGACTAATATTTATTGATCATTGAACTTTGATAAAGATATAAAAATTTTCATACGATGAAAGAAGACATTATAATGACATCATTTCAAACCATGTATGGGAATTATGAGTTTTCAGTAATGTCTTTTGGACTGACTAATGCTCCCTCTGTTTTCATAGATCTAATGATAAATGTTTTCATGGAATATCTTGACGACTTCGTTGTTTTATTTATTGATTATATCATGGTATACTCCAAAATAAATTAATATCATGAGAATCATTTGGGAATTATTTTTGAAGACTCGTAGAATAAATGAGTTATGTGGGTTGTTTAGAAAGTGTAAATTCTGTATTTAAATAGTTTTTTTTCATAGACATATTTTCTCTATGGATGGGATCTAAGTTGATTCTAAAGTGACAATGGAACTTCAGGATTGGACTACTCCAACAAAAAAAAATGGGTTATGTAGTTTTCTTGTTTTACTAAGTTATTATTGGTGTTTTGTCCAGAACATCACTCGATTAGACAACTTGTTAACCAAGAGCACATTTAAAGGGGTTAAGTTCACAAGGAAAAAATAATATGAACAATTTTTTTATTAATTGAAGATGATATTAGTGACTTATCTGATCTTAACTCCACTATCAGAGAAATGTGGATATGTGATTTATATTGATGCATCGAAGAAAGGACATGGTTGTGTCCTAATACAGAATGACATGGTTATTACCTATGCATCAATCTAGATAAAAATTTATAAAAAATACTATCTGAATCCTAGTCTGGATTTAGCAGCTGTAATATTTTCTTTGAATATGTAGTGAAATAATCTCTAGGGTGAAATATTTGAGATACATACTGATCATGAGTGATTGAAATTCATCTTCTATAAAAATTACATAACAATAGGAAAAGGTGATGGATCAAGCTGCTCAAGGTTTATGATTATTCCATACAATACCACCGAGGAAAGGTAGATATAGTAGTGGAATCATTGAGTAGTAATGATCATGGAGTTCTAAATAAATTGAGAATTGACAAGGATCCTATCTACATGGATCTAGAAATGATGGATATGGGAATCCGTAATGAAGGTGGAAGAACAATGAATTTTTCAATTGGTTTCCAAACCATCATTATTAGAAATAATTAAAATTTCTCATCTTGATTAATAAAATATTAAAATGAAAATTTACATTTTCAACGATGGAAAGTAGGTAGAATTTATATATGAAGATTGAATTCTGATATTAGGGAATGGTATTTGTGTTCCCTCTATACCTGAGAAAAAAATGGAGTTACTAGATGATGTACATAGATATAATTTCTTTATATATCTTGGTAGAACTATTATGTATTTATATTTGAGGGAATATTTCTGGTGGGAAAACATGAAGAAGGAAATTGAAAATAATTTATGGCGATGTTTAGTCTCTTAACAAATTAATGCTCCAAGAAAGCATTTGAGCAGAGTCATACAACCTTTACATATTCCTCTATGGAAATGGAATGACAACACCATGGATTTTTTCACTGTATTAACCAAAACTCCATGAATTATTGATGCAATAAAGTTGATTTTTGATCCACTTATGAAATATACACATTTCTTCACTATAAATGAGGATTTTACACTAGATCTCCATCTACTAATCAAAATCAATGTTGTTTTATGACTTCATGGAGCACCTATTTCAATAGAGTCTGATTGTTATCTCAGAATTACATCATAAATCTATAAAAGTACTCATCAATCATTGGGAACTAAGCTTCGTTTGAGTACTACTTATCACCCCCAAACTAACGGGATACTAGAAAGGACGATCCAAACATTAGAAGAGTTGTTGAGATCATGTTCTCTATGCATTTAACGTATGTATGATCAGTATTTTTCTTTTGTGGATTTTTCCTAAAATAATAATTTCCAATCCAGTATTCAAATGGAACCATATGAAGCATTGTATGGAATGAAATTTCATACAACAACATGTTGGGATAATGTTGGTGAAATAAGCTTATGGTCCCAGATATTGTGTAGGAAACAAAAGAAAAGGCAATGTCTATTAAAACTCATATCAAATTAGCTCAAAGTGTGAAAATGTGATATGCTAATTATTTAATGATAGATTTGTAATTTCAAGAGGGATATCATGTTTTCTTGAATGTAACTCCACGGAAGTTTTTTATAATATTTAGAATGAAGGGTAAATTTATCCTTACATACATAGGCCCTTTTGAAATTCTTGAGATATTTGGTGTTGTGGATTAATGTTTTAAAATTCATTTTTAAGGTACGCAATGTGTTCCATGTATCATTATTGAGAATGTACATGTCATACCCCATTCAAGTCCTCACTAATGAAGGTATATAATTTGAACCTGATTTATCATATTGCGATGAGCCTATCCGTATTCTGGACACTAAAGAAATGGTGTTGAGGAATCAGATGACTGAGATGGTAGAATTACATTGAAAAATTAAAAAATTGAAGAGGCAATGTGGGAGCCTAAGGGACTTATGATGAAGGCCTACCCAAATCACTTTTTGAGGTAACATTCTAGTAATTTTGAGGACAATATTTTTGTAAGGGGTGAAGAATGTAACACCCCATGTTTATACAAATAGCATTATTATATAATTCATTAAACACTATGTTTATGTTAAATAAAAAATTTGAAATTAATTATAGATAGTTACAACCTGGCCATTAGATATAATTGTTTCGCTCCTGTGTCTGTAATTTCAAAAAACTAACATACATGGTTAAGATCAGTAAGATATTTAGTGTTTGATAGGATCAACATAAATTTTTTCTGAATAGTAATATACCCTTTTTAATAGTAATGCATCCTTATGAATTGTAACCTCACACATTATGCCTAAATATAATTTTGGCACCATATAAATGAGAGTGAATACTTTAAAAAATTATAATTATGTGTTTGTATTTTTGTGAGTAATAAATATATAATGAAAATTTAAAATTAATAAATAGATTTAAAATAAAAAAATTATAAATTTTATTATAAATATATATTTTGATATCCTATGATTTTTGAATAATTTTATATTCCCTTAGTTAATTTTTGAATGTCTTATAATATAATTTTGGATATTAAAATATGTATTTTTCAACGAACATAATTATTTTATTTAAAAAAATTAAATTATTTATAAATTTATTTTGATAAATATTAGTTATTTTTTAAAATTCTACATGTCAATTAATGGTTATGGTGTATTTTATCGATTTTTCTGAAATACTTGAATTTTCTGGTGAATAGTTAAATATGGTAATTTGTGGTTTAAATACATTATACGATAAATATAGTATTCATTGAGACATCAGTGATTTAAGCACACATGGTTCGAACCCACATGCGCTTATTACAATTTTGTGTAAAATTATTAAATATTATTGGTTGTCTTGAGTAAAACTATAAAATAATGAATAAGATATGAAAAAATCACACCTCTCCTCCACTATAAAATCCACCTCTTAGCCCATCTCCTCTCTAATCCTGTAAGACTTGAATCTTCTCAATGTTATGCCAAAATAATTTTCCCCAATTCCTCTCATCATCCATGAGTCATTTTTCCTCCAAATTGTCCAAAACCCCTTACCTTAAGGATGTTCTCAAGGATGACATTTTAAGAGGTTAACCCTCATCCTTTTTCCTTTCAATTTGTTTTCAATTTTTTTTATCCTCTTCTCACATCCTCTATCCTAATGATCATGAATGATATAGTACCATCTATATACTATAATGATATCATGATAATTTTATTTACTTCCTCAAAATACTATCACACCATATTTTTTGTAAATTAAATCATTGGATGGGAGATGTAGATTTACAGACTTCACGGACGACGAACATTCGTTCTTAAATTTATCCTTCAATGATTGTCATTAAACCATTTTTATGGTTGAATCGGACTATTATATCATTATTTTAACCAATTAAATGTTTTGGATGTAATACACATACATAAAACTACTTCATACAACAAACTAGTTTGTAACAACCAAGATATCGCCAAAATAATTTATATGGTTATCACCATGGATTTATCTAATAAATTATCCTCATACCATGTAACCAAGAGATATATATAACCATATACACTTATTAGATT
The DNA here is from genome assembly GCA_963277665.1 of Viscum album. Taxonomy (NCBI): domain Eukaryota; kingdom Viridiplantae; phylum Streptophyta; class Magnoliopsida; order Santalales; family Viscaceae; genus Viscum; species Viscum album. The sequence continues at coordinate 160,910,179 of OY728138.1, forward strand.
TAATAAATAATATATATGTTCAATTTTGGAGAGTTATATCCATTCCACATAGACTCCATTACTAATAATCTAGTGAACCGATCATGAAATATAGGAAATGAACACTCCAGAACGATGGAATTCAATCTTATATGTTAACTATAAATACATAAAAGAACATTATATAACTATAAATAATCTAATATATGTATATAAATTTTTTTGATTATTTATTTTATTGATTTAATTTGATTAGACAAGACAATATGGTCGGGTGAAGCATACATTCAGACATAAGGTGTGGATTTTCTACATGAACCTCCATTTTCATTCGGGTTACTCTTATTCTCTACTTACCTCAATAAAATTATTATTTATTCTTATTTACTCCTCATAAATTATATCTAAAGGTTATATATATGTGTAACAACCATAATCCTTCTTTAATTTATGGGGATTTAGATCACGACCCGTTCCCCGGGGCCCGTTCAGTGACTACCCCAAACCCGCCTTCCATAGGCAAGGGCCTGGAGACCTGTACCAAAGACATATTTCCCTAAAACATTGAAGGCATTTCCTTTATAACCTATAAACACACACAAAACTATATGTAAAAGAGTAAACTGTATAACCAATAAGGGAGTACAGTAAGTAAAAATGGGGCCATATACATGCCCAACTAGAAAGTGCATGTACAACTAAAAAACAAGTACAACTGAGGAATAAAGGAAAAACAGCTATTGGGACGTCCTCCAGGTTCCTACCTAAAGGGTAGGTTCAAATTTCCTCCTCAGCACTCCTCATTCGTCCATATACTTCGTGCACCTACACACTTTATGGTCCAACTCCTTGTACCATCTAGTCCTGGTACTCTCAGGCTCGATTAGTGTTGTCTATCATTTGCATCCAACACAACGAGGTAAGGGCGTAGCCCGTCCAGAGGAGAGTATACTGATACTCAGTAAGGACCCTGAGACGCTCCAGGTATCAAAAAACCCAACAAGGATAGACAATAAATAAATCAACAGATAACCTTACATAGGTATATTCCCATACATATAACTATGTTATCAAGTGATCCATCTCAATCATGAGGAAAACACAGAAAAACTAACTCATCTCAAACTAGGATTTTTTTCTTGGGGTATTATCATGTGACATCACCAGTCACACTTTTGAAACCTCAGGTATTGGAGAAATTCTGCTCAATCGAGTACAGTGGACCTTCCGCGACACAAAGCTCACTTCCCACTAACCTTGGACTACTGAGGTACTCCTCATGTCTCGTCTCGTGGGTCTTCCGCATCACACAAAGGCGCTCCCCATCGTGGGTATGCCTTTTCACCAAGCATCCTCCTCCTCATAGCCTACAGAGGTACCCCTCTTATTGAGTACCATGGGTCTTCTGTGTCACCAAGCGCGCTCCTCCCCCATGGTTCTACTATGACACCAAGGCCCTCCCCACTGGGCTAGTAGAGTCACTCAGAGTCAAATGGTCACCAGTCGTCAAGTCTCAGCAGGCTACTAGGTCTCCGTACTAAGCTCGCTCGTCTCTAGGAGGATCTTCTCCACGAGATACCGGTCGATAATCCAAATTTTATGAAGTTTCACAAAGAAGTATCTCAAAGGCCATCCTCATCATAAGTGTCTCAACGCAATAGAAGGCGTGTCAATCAGATTCCAGGTCTATGAGTTATTAGCCATTTAGTCATGGGGGCCTGGTTGGATTCGTGCACTATCCAACCTGAAAATTTACAATCACAAATCAAAACTCTGGTGGAGCATACTTAAAGGCTTCGTCTCAATTCATGATTTATTGTGCGGCTGACGGTTCGTCAAACAGACGTTCGATGCAAAAGATATGACCAAAAGAAAGTAAATGGTCATAGTGGGCCCAGGTCCGGTCCAACCTGGTCGGACCGACCCAGCCCGACCCAGTCTAAGCCAACCTAGTTCGGGTAGACCCAGCCCACTAGGCCCATCCCAGTAGGCTTCGAGGGACCACAGAGAGACATGAGGGCGTAGACCGTCTGCAGGTCGGCATGAGGGCGGTTCGCCCCAGAGGACGCCGCGTGGGCAGACCGGCCCGGAGGGTGCTACGAGGGTGGCTCTGCCAGGGGTGCGGGGCTGGTTTGGCATGGAGGGCCACAGGGGCGTGAGGGCGCAGATTAGGGAAGCTTGTCCTAGGGGATGGGGATGCGCGACCATGAGCGGTTTGGCCAGTGAGTGGAACGACCAGAGCCGGTTCGACGGTTTGGTCGGACCGGTCGGGGTGTCTAGGCTGGTGGACAGCGTGGCCGGCAGGTGGGGCACTGGGTGGGAGGTGCGGCTCGGCCGGGAGGTTGAGGTGCAGTGCCACTAGGTCACGGCATGACCTGGTCTTGTTCGTTCGGTGCGCCACGAGGGTGCGGGCCGGTTCGGCCAGGGCGCCGCGAGGGCGCGGGCCGTTTCGACTAGGGCGCTGTAAGGGGTCGGTGGGCCGGCACGACCGGGGTGGCTTGAGATGTCGGCGGGCTGGTTCGACAAGCTGCGACGCAGGGCATGTGGGGCACACGGTTGGTGGAACCATGAGGTGCACAGGGCATGCAGATAGGGGAGCCACGGGGTGCCCGGTGCGCACGAGGTTCGTGGAGGATGCGAGTGGCTTGGTCGGGGGCTTCAGCGCGAGGGTGCGGCAGGGCGGTGGTGTCATAGAGCAGTGTCGTGCGCCATTTCCTTTGTCGCGGCCAGCGGTGGTGCTGGTCGTCGTTCTTGTGCTCCTCCATGAAGGTTTTCATCATTCTCTAGCATGAAGAACACCAAAGGAGATCAGCGGAGGGGTCATAACATGTTAGTTTGGCCCGCACCCTCTGCGTTTAGAGTCGTAGAGAGAAACATTACATTAATCATGAACCAAGAATGGGGATAATAATCTAAATGATTCAATATTTTGTTAATAACCCCCTACCATGTTCACTGTTCATTGATGGTGTCGTGGGGAAGAAGACGAATCTTTGGGAAAAGACAGACGTCGGTGTCTTCAGCGTTTTCCTCATTCGTCGGTTTGCGCGCTGGTTTATCGTAAACGAAGACGTCCTACATCGGAGGAAGTCCTGAGGAAGAAGAATGAAGTCGGGGTCGATGTTCTTCATCGGTGGAGCGTTCTTCTTTGGTGGAACACGTTCTTCATGGATTATGTGTTCTTCGTTGGAGATGATTTCTCCCAATATCTCCTCCCAATTCTCTAAAAGCCATCCTATCCCTAATTCCACCATGAAGGAAAAGAAATTTCCAACATCAAATACAATTTATAGGATTTAATGTAATGTTGACACATAATATTAATTGATATCATTTAATTTTATGTTGACACATAAAATTAATTGATAGATTTTAATTTTTTGTTGGCACATAAAATTAATTAATAGGATATAATTTTACGTTGACACATAAAATTAATTGAGGGAGTTGAGAGGTTTCCTCTCCCCCCCCATTATGAGGGATAAACCTTTGGTGGTCCCCACCAAAATAACTCATGGGAGGTTAAGTTTTGGTGGTCCCCACCTCCATAACCTATCATGGGAGGTTAAGGTGTGGTGGTCCCCACTTCTAACTTCCACAGGGGTGGTTACAATAGATAAAATAAAATAAAACATGTGTTTATTTTACTTTATTGTTTCCATGAAGAACAAAAAAAATTAACATTCACCCTCGAGCAACTGCCATCTAGGTGAAAGTCTCTTTAAGAGAAATCCGGCTCTGCGAGTTCAACGGTGCTGTCAGATTTCAATTCCGAGCACCCTTTCAAAATTTAGAAAAACCCACTCGTATTTTTACTAAACGTACCTGAACTAATTTTCAGAAATTGATTCTGGGTACACCTGGCCTCGGAATCATGCACCGTTAATTTTTACAGACTCATAAAATTCCCATGTATTTAAGAAAATAAATTACACCGATGTTATGGGTCTTTACATTCTCCCCACCTCAGAGAATTACGTCCTCATAAGCCACAACTCAAACTAAGGGAACAAGTGGGGGTACTGAGTATGAATCTGAGCCACTACTCCCATGTGCTCTCCTAGAGGTTCTCATGCTTCTAGCGAATGCACACCAAAGGTATCGATTGTCCACGAAGGACATGCTCCTATTGATCCTCACCCTCTTCTGGATCCTCAGTAAAAGTCACCCCATTGTCGATGTTCATCTTGACATGGTTGACGATGTGAGAAGGGTCATGCATGTATCTCCTCAGCTGAGATACATAGAAGATTCCGTGAACCCAGTAAAACTGAGGTGAACGAGCTATGTGGTAAGCCACCACGCCAACTCTGTTGAGGACTTGAAAAGGTCTGATGAATATCAAAGATAACGTTCTGTCTTAGCTAAATCCTTGTAAACCTCATCGGGGTGAGTCCTGTAGAAAGATGTGGTCTCCATCCTCAAACTCCAGAGGTCTCCATATCATATCAGCATATAACTTCTACCAGCTCTATGCAGTCTTCATCCGCTCTGGGATGATCTGCACCTTCGTTGTGGTAGCCATTACCAACTCTGGTCCCACTAGTGCTGACTCCCCTAGGCCAGTCAAGCATAAAGGTGTTCTGAAAGGTTTCCCATATATCTCCTCAAAAGGATCCATCCCAATGATGGAGTTATAGTTGTTGTTGTATGCAAACACCACCAAAGACAAGTATTCATGCTTTCTGCGACCGAAGTCGAGGACACATGCACGAATCATGTCCTCGAGGGTCTGAATGGTCCGCTCAATCTGACCATCCATCTGAGGATGGAAGGTGGTTCTCAATTGAAGTTGTGTCCCAAAATCTTCCTACCACCCATTACATAGCTGGGAATTAAAACATATGTCATTATATGAGACATTCGTCGAAGGTACTCCATGTAGCCGAACAATCTCTTGCACATAGAGGCGTCCCAAGCTATCTACTGAATCCTTCTCCCTGATCAGTAGGAAGTGGGATGATATGGTGAGTTAGTTGATGATCACCCAAATCAAGTCATGTCCCCTGGATGTACGTGGAAGACCCTTCATGAGGTCCATGGATATCCCGTCCCACTTCCACTCTGGGACCTCTAAAGGCTGAACCAAGCCTACTCGTACCTAGTGCTCTGCCTTCACTTACTGACAAGTGAGGCATCGAGAGACAAACTCTGTGACTGCTATTAGCATTCTCGGCCACCAGTGCTGTCGACGGAGATCCTGATACATCTTCGCTACTCCTGGATGTACTGCTAGATGGGATGTGTGTAACTCCCTCAACACTTCCTCCTAAAGTGACACGGGTACCATGGTAAGCCCTCTGAAGAGGATGATGTGCTCCCCACCTTCAGAATATCCATCAGGTTCCTATCCTGTGGATATCTGAGGACGTCGTGTCTCATTATCAGCGTCCTGATGTTGAGCCTCCCAGACTCACTAAAGAAGTGGGGGAGTGACTGTAAGAGACTGAAGGGAGGATGATCCATCACTATCCACAAAGGATATCTGTAAAGCAGCTATATTCTCTGTCGCCACACTTATCAGTTGTATACCAGATCTCCTACTGAGGGAATCTACAACAACGTTCCCCTCCCCAAGAGTATAGACTATCTTGAAGTCATGGTCCTACAGGAACTCATTCCAACATCGTTTCTCATGTTCGATTCCTTCTGAGAGAATATATTCTTGAGAAACTTGTGATCATAGTACACGGTAAAAAACTCACCCATCAGATAGTGTCTCCACTTGTTCAATGTGAAAACAATTGCTACTAACTCTAGGTGTAACTCCCCTACCCCAGTTACCCAGAATCAGTGACTTATTTTAATACATTGGAATGATTAAAAGGAATGAAGTCCTGAAATTCTGATCAGTTAAGAAGTCTTGGAAAATAGATTACATACATGAACATAATGTTACACATTAAAAAATAAAACACAAAATAAATGATCCTTTCAGAATTAAATTAATCCCCTAGATTAAACTTGATCATCAATCATAATACACTTCTTGGAATCCTGGGAAAAATAAAACATAGAAAGGGGTGAGCTCATATTCTCATTAAGGATAACAATATAGCAGAATCGTCCATAAATAAGCATTAATATTTAATACAATGTATAATACTAAAACAAAAGGCTTGTAAAATTAAACTTCAAAATAATATTGAAAAGATAAAATCAAATAATTTCATTGACTTATTCACTTGGGTATTCTACTAGTCGAATAATCACATGCAATATCAATAGTCACTTTCATAATGATGGAATGTATAATGCCAAACTTTATAACCACATATTCAAGGCCTTGTGCCAAGACTACAAATAACATTTTTTCAAGGCCTTGTGTCAAGACACTAGTTGGTCTCATCAAACCTACCGAAGAAACGAGGAGCTATAGAAGGCTCCACCCTACACTTACTAAGTCCAATGCATTCCTCATATGAAAAGGTTTCAACATAACATAAACATTCCTATTAAAACTAGCATACGAAATGTCAATACCTAATTCATAAACAATGAATGGTGTAAAAATAGCACATACACAATCAAAAATATCACAAAACCTTCAATACAATATGGTTGATTTGTATCATATTAAATCAACTTCAAAAAAGTTTAAAATCCATCAATGGATGTTGACATAGATGAAAATTATTTATAAAAATCATTGAGAGAAATATCCCCTTTTCATGAAAATATTTAAAAGTCACACAATTTAGAAAGGAAGAAATTTAATGAAATTTTTGAATCAATGTGTCCCACACCACTTTGAATATTTTGAAAGGAATTATGATTTTAACAACATTCATGTCTATATAGCTAAATCCATAAAACCCATTTTTAAAACATGGACATTAATGAGAATGATTTAGAAGAATGAATATTTAAAACATTTAAATGATGTTTTTGTCAAAAAAGTCTCTTAAAATAATCCCTTTGAATACTCTTTCATGAAACATGGAAATGGATAAAAAATATTTCCTTGTTGATACTTACGTAAAATAAACCTCGGTTAATAATGACATTGTGAAATTAACCCTTACCCTGCACATTCCTTTTGTCGAGGGTACGTTTAACCTCCTGTATGAAGAGAGTAGTATGTTATTAAATTATACCAGAACCATATTAACATTTATGATATCATACATGTTTCATTTATGACTTTATACTACCCATTTAATAATAATTTTCATGTTAAATTATCTTTTCGGGTAATAATCTCTTTCATTATCATATGTTTTTAAACTTGTTATTCTTGATCGTATCATTTAGATCATGATTTAAATACATACAGGAAATAATCCTTGATTTATATATCATATATATTTAGAATACAATTATTTATAATAAGTAGATATATGAAATGGAAAACACTGTTTACGGAGATGGTAGGCCGTACGTACGCATAAACATTGTTTCTGTTTTCATATTGTATTGAACCAGAGTAAGTGAATAAGATATATGTAAGTACATAAATACATACATGCATATATATATATATATATCATTAGTATCATTATTATTTCATATATTTCATACATATTATTAATATATATTTTTATAATCGTCGATTAATGGTGAACGTGGAAATAAATATCATCACGTCATGGAGACAGTAGTCTGTACGTACGCACGAGTGACGTTATCATTTCCTTAAAGGTGTGGAATTGGATGGTATAATTATTTTACAGAGACGTTATCATGTTATTTTCATTATTTATATACATATTTCTCATCATTATATCCATCCAAATAACATTGTGTTGAATAAAAAATTACACCACGGTGTGGAGATGGTAATTCGTACTTACACACGCATGGTGATATTATCATTCATTGGATGGATAGAATAATGAATATTTTTGATTTCATATTTATAATAAGATCACAATATATATAAGGTAATGGAGTTATTATTTTGTATGGTAATAATAAAGAACGAGTAATTTGAAGAAGAAAAGAACATGAAAGAGGGTGGTGAAATCATTACCTCTTCTTTGGGTTCTTCCTTTTGGTTTGATCAAAAGGGCGCCTTAGGTTGTCTTTTTTACCAAATTAATTCCTCTAGGATGAATGTAGGGTAGTTGGGTGGAGGGGTGAGGGGAACCTTATAAAAAACATAAAATATTATTTTATAATAAAATTGTTTTTGGTTTTTAATGGCTTCAAAATAAATTATGTAAAAGATAAGGTGGGGATTGGTCAAAAACCACACAAAAAATAGGTTCTAGACTGGTTTTGGTCACTATATTAACCTTATCTTTTAGATTTAACTCTTCGTTAAATAGTTTTACATTTACCTTGTCTCATTGTATTTTTATATTAAATGGTTAATAAACATACTATATACTTTCAAGAGAACCCAATGTGGTTTATTAATGATACATATATCATTATATAAGTCTTTTGGATGAACCTTATGTTTTTAGGAATATAATATCAATTAATAATATAATATTTGTTTTAAAATCACTTTTATATCAATTTTGACACTATTTGGTATTTTGTTTTTTTCTAAATTCATAACATCATTATTACTTCAAAAAAATCATATAACCAACCCTAAAATGTCATATTAACCTAAAATATTAGTTGAATTTATAAAAAGTCACAAATTACATTTATTTGGATATTTATAATAGAAAATATTTTAATATTTCATTAATTCTGTCATTACTGTATCAACACTATATCATAAATAAATTAAATTATATAACGTCTAAAAAATGTAAATAAAATACCATTATATTGGAAATACTTTAATATTTCTAATGAATATTTATAGTCGAATTTATCTTATGTGTAACCCAATATTAATAATGGTTTAGTTATTAAACATTGATTTCAACACTTTTAACTCTTCATTGAATTAAATAATAATAAATGTCCTAATGTAATCCAAATGGACCTAGAGGATAATATTTTAATCATAAGGTTGTTTTTGGGAAAGTTACACATATACAATAGAATTAGTACATGTGTTAGGGTAATAATAATATCATTTTTACCCTTAAATAACCTATTTACTTTTAACCGTGGTAAATAAAAGTAAAAATGTTACTATTCACCAAAAATTATTTTCCTCTTATTGAAGCACATTTTATTTATCAATATTAACCATGTATCTCTGTTTTTTTTTAAATTTAACTCACACAAGGGGTAAAATTATGTTTTATGCAAATTTGCAAAAGCTCCTAGGAGGTGGGTAAAAGATAATAAAATGTTAAATAAAATTTTTATATATATAAACTCATTATAAATGACTACAATTAATTATATTGAACTTATATAGGTATTTTGTATCTATTTTGACCTAAAATAAATTTAAATAAAATAAATAATTATATAAATAAAATGTTAGTTTTAACTAATAACTCAGTGTTTTTCCCTATTCACTAAAAAATGGAAAGTTTTCAGAAAAATAACAAAATATTACCCTATGATAATTTTGATATTTTGAATTAAAAAAATGTCTATTTTACCAAATTAAAAACATAGAAGTTTAATTTATTAATTTAAAATTAATTCCAATTGTCAAAACCAAAAACCATGTTTTTAAGAAATAATAACTAACAAAACATTGTTTCTTGTTTATATTAAATTTCAAAGTGAAATTATTTCCGATGAATAACAGTGGATTAAATTGTAAAAATATAATCTATTTATACTTACAAACCATTAATATGTATTATTTAACACTACACATTATTTTGATTAAAAATGTTAGTTTCAGTTGAAATATAGTATTTTTATCTATTCACACTAATATGGAAGTTATTAGAAAAATACAAAATATTTATTGAAACTAAATTCTTATGACTCAATTCTAAAGAAGAAGTATATTTTGTAAAATTGAATATATAAATGTTTCAAATATTTTATTTTAAAAAGGATCTTTATTAAAAGGTGGTAAAACTATATTTTTTAAAAAATAATTATTTTATCTGAAAAAAATGAATTTTTTTCATTATGTCTATGAAACTCATAATATGGAATCTAAAATTTTAAGGATTATATAATGTTCAAAATTTAGTTAATACTATTCATAACCTCTTTTGAATGTCTAGTTTGGTAAGTCATGGTGCGCTTGAACTCAGTGTTGTCTGTAGTGAATTTTATCGAATTACATTGAATAAATAACGTACTATGAAATCTTTGGGTGTTAAATTCTCCTCTCCTTCAATAAATTACGCTCTCGCAATTTGAAATTGTTTTTTGAAAATAAAAGTTCAAAAATATAAAATACCTTTGTGGGAAAACCCACATCAGAAATTGGGTTAATAAAATTTAGTCTTTATAAGAGTTAAAGCGGAATGAAAAAGTCACCACCAAATTATGATCTCGATTAAGAGAACATTGGTGGAAATAAGAGAAACATAATTGGTGGGAAAACATAAATATTTATAGGTAGTTATTGAGGTCATCAATCACAAATAATTGTGAAAATGAGGGCCTCAAAGACATCAATCCATGATGATTTAAAATATAATTGGTTGAACAAAACATAAGGTATTAAAATAACATATTTTTAGTTTTAAGGTCCCTTACCAAATGTTTAAGAATTAATTTCTTCATAGAATAAGAGAAGAAAAAAATATATACTTGACACGTAGAGTTCCAACCTTTAACTAATTTATACCACAAACACATCTTTCACTATAAAAGATAATAAAACATAAAAAAATATTCTATTTAACCTATTTATATAGGGTTCCAAAAAAATGAATTTATAATTCATCTACCAGAACTATAAAGAACTACATTATTCAATATAGTTCATCACATTGGCCAGTGGTAGATGATACACCCTTTTCACCAATCAGTTACGAGTTCAAGTCACACGGTCGTGCCAGAGACAATGGGTTGCCACTCGACCTCCGGGTTGTCCTTTTTATGGAAATAAAAAAATAATCTCAAACTCAACTTATCCAAAAAACTTCTTTCTAAACTCATAGTCCAAAATTTATAAGGAAGTTAAACACAATGATGATCCTTTTTGCCACGTAATAACATGTGAACACATTCATCATGTATTCTTTTAAAACAATGCAACATCCTGAATTACCATAAAACCATATTGATTACATTCATACTCCGTTTTTCTTATAGAATACTGGATATAATCCTTCAATAAAAAAATTTAGTAAACTCCAAAAATGATGGAATATAAAAATCATTAATCAGTTTCAAGGTAGTCAAGAATATTCAATATAATTTATCCAAGTCAACCATCTCTTATTCCAAAATCACTACCTCATTATCCATACAATATTAAGGATTACCTTTACTTCAACAATGTATTTTCCAAAAAGTGTAGCTATGTATGAAGTCACTTTTATTAGAACCATATAATCTCATGTCTTCAATAAAATAGTACTGCGGTACAATCCTTATTTATCTCTGTAATTCATATAACTAGTATACTATTGATACAACACTCAAATGAAATAATTATGTAATAACAACATAAGAACACTAGCCATTCCTCTTCATCTATGTTATTATCATAACTTGATTATTATCCAATAACATAATTTTTAGTATACTCTTATGATTGGGATATTGATTCGCATAGTGTCTCAACGCCTTGCCGATGAAGCATTTTACATTTGAAAACTTTTTATTACCCTTGCAATCAAGTACTTGGTGTGCTTTTTCTCCACACTTATAACAATCTCACATTCCCTTCAAGAATTTACCAAGGTTATTATTCCAACATTTATCAGATATTGGAAAATCATTCTTTCCCCTCTTCCCTTTATCCATGTTTCTATATTCCATCCTTTCTTTCACTTTCTTCCCGTCAAATCCATCGGAATAAAACAATTCTTTACTTATCTTACTAACACATGATATTATTTCTTCATATGTTGAGAATACATGGGAGACTATTTCGCTTGTAAATTTTGGCTTCATACCCAGAATGATATGACCCTTATTACTCTTTGGATCATACGTATTGTTGGAGTTCTCATTCCTTCTACTATGCCCTATTTATAAACAATGGCATACACTATGTCAGTTTATGAATCACAATTCATAATTCCAAACATGTAAAAACCTAACGTAAATTGAACAGTTTATGGATATAATCCATAATCAAAAAAATGTTTTCTTTTAGGAGGTATAAACTCATAAACCCTTCATAGTGGTTTTTAATAAAAATGAGAATTATCCTAAGCATATCACATAGTATTGTCATAACCAAGAGTGTAGCAAGGCCTGTTGTCGTACACCAGTTCTCGTTCGAGTCTAGCTCAAAGAAGTGTTTTTTGGTTTTACCCATTGGTACATCTGTGCCAGATCCACCTCTACCTTCTCATTTCCAAACACGGATTTATTTATTGGAAAACTCACAAAATCTCTACAGTACCAAAATTCTAGGATTTTCTTCTATAGTAATCCTCAAAGTCCATCTTATTATAATGTGCTATAATTAGAGTTTATATAAATCTAGTTTAAAAGTTTTTTTCTAAAACTCCCCTGATACCAACTGCAATGCCCCGACCCTAGTTAACTAGAGTCGGTGCATTATTTTAATACATTGTCATGATTACAAGGAATCATGTCCCAGAAGACCGATCGATTTAGCAGTCTTATAAAATAGATTACATACATGAACGTTACATTACACATTATAAAATATAACACAACATAAATCATCCTTTGAGAATGATATTAATCCCCTAGCTTAACCTCGCTTATCAATCATAATAAACTTCTTGGAATATTGGGAAAAATAAAACATAGAAAGGGCTGAGCTCAGATGCTCAGTAAGGATAAAAATATAGAGGAATCATTAATAAATATGCATAAACCTTTAAGTCAATGTATAAGACTAAAAAATCCTTTTAAACACAATCTTATGAATAATATGGAATTGAGAAAATAAAATAATTCTATTTACTTATTCAAACGAAGATGATAAGTCGTACGCACGCACCAATGACAATATAATTTCCTTAAAGGTGTAGAAATGGATGGTATATTTATTTTAAAAGGAAATTATCATGTTATTTTCATTATTTATATACATATTACTCATCATTATATGCAACTAAATAACAATGTGTTGAATAAACAACTACACCACAACATGGAGACGGTAAGCCATACACACACACACGCATGGCGACATTATCATTCATTGAATTAATAGAATAATGAATATGGTTGTGACATGTTTATAATAAAATCACAGTATATATAAGGTATTGGATATATTATTTTTTTATGGTAATAACAATGAAAGATTATGTGGAAGAAGAAAAGAACTTGAAAGACGGTGGTGAAATCACTACCTCTTCTTCGGGTTCCTCCTTTTAATTCGATCAAAAGGGCTCCGTGGGATGGCTTTCTTACAAGATTAATGCCTCTAGGATGAAGTTAGGATAGTTGGGAGGATATTTGGGAAGGGTTTGGCCGAGACAAATGGCTTTGGAGGTGTGAATTTGAGAGAAGGGTAAGTTCCCTTTTATAAGAGGGTGAGAGGCACCTTAGGAAAAACTTAAAATAATTTTTTATAATAAAATATTTTTCGTTTTATAATGGATCCAAAGAGATTTATTTAATGGATAAGGTGAATATTTGTCAAAAAAAATAAATAAATATATTTTAGGATGGTTTGGTTCGATATATTAACCTTATCTTTTAGATTTATCTATTTGTTAAATAGTTTGATATTTACCATGCCACATTGTATTTTTATATTATATGGTTAATAAACATACCATATACAAACAATATAACCCCAAGTTGTTTATTAATAATACACCTATCATTATATAAGTCCTTTGGCCGAACCTTATAATTTTAGGAATATAATATCAATTCAAAATATAATATTGGTTTTAAAAACTCTTTTGGGTCAATTTTGACACTGTTTGGTAATTTGTTTTTTTCTAAATTTATAACAGCATTATTACTTCTAAAAAATTCATATAACCAACCCTAATATGCCATATTAGGCTATAAAATTAGTGGAAATCATAAAAAGTCTCAAATTACATTTATTTGGATATTTATAAAATCAAATTGTTTAATATTTCATTAATTAGGTAATTCCGGAATCATCATTTTGTCATTAATAAATTAAATTATATAATGTCACAAAAATATAAATAAAATACCATTATTTAGGAAATACTTTATCATTCTAATTAATATTTATAGTCAAATTTATTGTATGTGTAACCCTATCTTAAAAATGGTTTAGTTATTAAAAATTGAATTTAACACTTTTAACTCTTCTTTGAATTAAATAATAATATATGTCCTAATCTATTCCAAGTGGACCTAAAGGATAATATTTTATTCCTACAGTTGTTCTTGGTCGCATTACACTTATCCAATGGAATTAGGACATGTGTTATGGTAATAATAATATCATTTTTACCCTTAATTACCCTATTTACTTTTAACCGTGGTAAATAAAAGTAAAAAGTTACTATTCCCCAAACAATACTTTCATCTAATTGAACCAAATTATACTTACTATTATTAATTGTGTCTCTATTATTTTTGAAAGTCAACTCCCAGAATCGGTAAAATAAATTTTTATGTAAATGTGCAGTTGCTCATAGGAGGTGGGTAAAAGATGGTAAAAAGTTCAAAAAAAATTTATAGATCTAAACATATTATAAAATGAATCCAATGAATTATATTGAACATATATAGGTATTATTTATCTATTTTTACCTAAATAATATTTAAATAAAATAAATAATTATTTAAATAAAAATTCAGTTTTAACTAATAACTTATTGGTTTTCACTATTCATCATAAATTGAATGTTTTAAAAAAATACCAAAATTTCAATCTAAGATAATTTTGATATTATGAATTCAAAAATTAAGTCTATTTAACCAAATTCAAAACATATAAGATTCATTTATTAATATAAAACTAATTCTCGTTGTCAAAACCAAAAGGCGTGTTTTTATGAAATAATAACTAACAAAAGATTGATACTTGTTTTTGTAAAATTTCATTGTGAAATTATTAAAAATGAATAAAATTGGATTAAATTGTAAAAATATAATCTATTTATACTTCCAACCCATTAAAATTTATAATTTAGCACTACAAAATATTTTGATTAAAAAATTTGTTTTCGGTTATAATATAGTATTATTTACAATTCACCCTAATATGAAAGTTATCAGAAAACACAAAAAAAAAATTTGAAACTAATTTCATATGTCCCAATTCTAAAGATGATGTTTATTTTGTAAAATTAAATATATAAAAGATTCAAATATTGGATTTATAAATGGTTCTCCATTGAAAGGCAGTAAAATTGTATTTTTTAAAAAATACATCTTTTATCTGAAAAAAATGAATTTGTTTTTTCATTATGTCTAAGAAACTCATAATATGGATTCTTAAATTACAAGGACTATATAATGTTCAAAATTTTGATAATACTATTCATAACCTCCTTTGAACGTCTAGTTTCATAATTCGTGGTGCGCTTGAACTCGGTGTTGCGTGTAGTGTAAGTTCTTGAATTACATTGAAAAATAATGTACTATGAAATCATGGGGGTGTTACACTAGGTCATGGGTAGCATATTTCTGGTCGTTTTGTCTCATCTGCTGAGAACCATATGCGATCAGTGCTCTCTCATGCATCAGGACAAATCTAGGTCTGGTCTCTGATGCGACACTGTAGACAATGTACCCTATGCCTTCCTCTGGAAGCCTCAAGATAGAGGCACAGGTCAGCCTCTTCCACAAATCCTTAAAAATCCTCTGGCATTTCATTGACCAAATAAATGGTTGGCCTTCTTCGTCAATGCTGAGAGTGGTGCAAAAACTTTGGATAAATCTGGCACAAATATCCTGTAGTAACTAACCAAACCCAAGAAACTTCACACCTCTTTCACACTCCTAGGTGGATCCCAATCAAGTACCACCTCAATCATTTCTGGATCAATAGCCACTGTAGCTGCTGAGATGACATGCCCTAATAAGTGAACCTCTCGGATCCAAAACTTGAACTTTGAGAGCTTACCATAACGTTGGTTCTCTCTGAGTGTGTTCAGTACTACCCGCAAGTGATAGGCATGCTCCACCTTAGTAGTCGAGTAGATAAGAATGTCGTTGATGAAGAATACTAGGAAGCAATCAAGGTAAAGCTGAAAGATCAGGTTGATGAGTCCCATGAACACTGCTCGAGCATTGGTTACACTGAATGCCATAACCAAGAACTCATAGTGGTCGTACTGACATCAAAAGTTCTTCTTCTGCACATCCTCATCTCAAACTCTAAGCTAATGATAGCCTGATCTGAGGTCTATCTTCGAGAACCACTGTGCACCCTTCAACTAATCAAAGAGTTCTTCAATCATCAAGAGTGGGTACTTGTATTTCACGGTCACCTAGTTCTTGAGGCGGTAGTTGACAAAAATCCTTAAGCTCTCATCCGCTTTCTCGGCGAACATAATCGGGGATGCTGAGGTGAAACACTGGGGCGGATGAATCATTTCCCCTGCAAGTCCTCTAGATGTACCCGCAGCTTGCGAAGCGCTGCGGGGTCCATCTAATATATTGGTGTAGATATCAGTGTTGTCCTAGGGTACAAGTCAATGTAAAAGTAAACCTTTCTCTGAGGACTTAGACATGGGACATCATCATGGAAAACATTCGTGTACTGGTCCATCACCACAAGACAGGTCAGACTCCCCACATCGATCACTCTGAGGGTAAGTAAATCCAACTGATGAGTGATCGGCTGCACCCTCCTTTGGTTAGTTCCATCCTACCCTGCAAAGGCTCCTTTGTCACCGGTGAAGGTAAACCTGGTCCCATCTATGTGGACACACCGCACTTTACGCCTAATACAGTCAATCAGATCATAGACTGTAGATAATTAGTCCATACCCAAGATGATGTCGAAATGCCTTGACATCGCTACTAGGAGATTCTAGCTGAACCTCTCGCCTCCTAGAGTAAGCTCGCACTGTCGTCACTAGTGCATAATCGTCAAATCTGCTCCCGTATGAGTCTCTAGACGTAAGGATTGAGCCATAAGCTCCATCACAATCTCTGAGAACCAAACGAGGGTAGTGGAAATGAAATAATGATTATCACATGTGTCTATAAGTACTATAGGTAAGGTAGAGTAGACACTGATCATACCTCGAATCATCTACAGAGCGCCATGATCATAAGCCTCAGTTGCCTGGAGGTGAGCTCTCCCTTGTCCACCTGCTCCCTGTGGTCGGGGTAAACCTTCTGTTAGTGGTGTCAGTAACACATCAAAACATCTCCCAATGCCAATTGCACAATAAGATCCTCTACCACGTCCACCTACGCTCTACAGACTTCCTTGATTGAATCTATGTCTCTGCCTGGGCGGTCCTTCGACCATATGCGGATCGTCCATACAGTGGGTCGGACAGTCATGCGCCATGTGACCCTGCACGCCGCATGAGTAACACTGCCCACTCCGGGCATGTATGTCTCCACTTCGGGCACCCCATTCAACCGATCCTGAGTCATGTGGTCTTCCACCTATAGGTCTGGTCCTCTTGGACCTCTACGACATATGTCTGCCACCAGCTGTAGAAGACTCTGCTACCTGTCGACTGGTGGTGGATGTCACTGCAGGAGACTGCTCAGTAAAGAAACTATCCTCTAATAGGACTCTCTCTAACACCCCCGCCTACTTTGGGATGATAAGTGAGTTCACTGGAGCCCTAATTTCTTTCTTGAGTCCCTACTCGAAGATCTGGGACCAGAAGAATGGGTCATGCACCATATCAGTGGAGTAGAGTGAGGGGTATGTGAACCTCGATGAGTACTGAGCTACAGTCATGATGCACTTCTACAGATGAAGTAGCTCTTGTATGCGCAATGCACAAAGAGTTTCCAACACAAACTCTTCCCGAAATAAGCTCTTGAAGTCTGCCTAGGGATGAGTCATCTCGTCATGGACCTAGAGCATCAGGCTCCACCATCTGCCAGCTGCTACCTATAGAAGGATGGAAACAAGAATCATCATGAGGTCTGCTGTTGTCCCTACAAGTCGGAAAACTCTCACCACAGCCTCTGTCCAATCCGCATCCGCCTATGGGTCCATCTCTCACCTGAACCTAGGTGGCCTCCGACCCTAGAACTCATTCAATGCGCTCAAGCTGTGTACACTGTCTGCTATTGGGGTTGGTGGCATCAGTGGCCCAATGGGGAGTGGTAACTCCGGTGCCTCCGCTGGTGCCTCTACTGGAAGAGGGCCCTACACGAAGGCCTCAATGCTCAGTGGACTATCAGTGCATACAACTCTCAGAACTCTAGAGGGATGTCTGCGTTGAGGCATCTTGAGAAGAATCAAGTGTGCTATGGTTAAAAGTTATTCCTGGTGAGATTACCTGGTTGAGATAACTTAAAGAAAACTTTTGAAACCACACATGCAATCAATGTTTTCATGCACTGATTCAGAAATCAGAATTCAGGGTCCTGGTGTATGGATACATCAGCCGCCGCACCAACACTGGACTCCCTCAACTGAGAACCACACTCAATACACTTAACATTATTGCTTTATTGAAAAGGAATATTAGAGTCCTATGTTTTGTGGTATAACTGACTCCTCTGATACCAATTTGTCACAACCCGTCCCCGGGGCCCATGCCATGACTTCCCCAAGCCCGCCTTCTATAGGCCTGGGGCGGGCGACTATCACCAAAGGAAGATTTCACTAAAACTGGTAAGAAATTTACTTTATAACCGGAAAACACACACAACAAGATACAAAAATGAGTAAATTTTATAACCAACAAGTCAGTATAGTATGTAAAAGCGCACCAGAATACAATCCCAAATAGAAAGTGTAAGTACCACTGAAAACCATGTACAACTACGGAAAAAGGAAAAAACAGCTACTAGGATGTCCTCCAGGTTCCTACCTGAAGGGTAGGTACAGATTGACTCCACAGCACTCCTCGTCTATCTATCTCCTTCATGTACTGACAACCTATATGGTCCACTTCCAGGTACCGTCTAGTCCTGGTACTCTCTGCCTCGATCAGCGATGTTCGTCGCATGTATCCAACACAATGAGGTATAGGCATAGCCCGTTTAGGGGTGATTATAACGATACTCTGTAGGGATCCCAAGACACTCTAGGTCTCACAAAATCAAACAAGTATAAACCATAAATAAATCAACAAATAACCTTACTTGGAAATATTCACATACATATACCTAAGTTATCAAGTGATCAATCTCAATCATGAGGAAAACACACACACAAAACTGACTAATCTCAAACCTGGATTTTATTCTAGGGGTAGTATCAAGTAACATCCCCAGTCAAACTTTCGAAACATCGGTTGCGGGAGAACTCGTACTCAATGGAGTATAGTGCGCCTTTCGCGACCCCAAGCGTGCTTCCCACTAACCTTATACTACTGAGGTACTCATTTTGTCGTGTATCGTGGGTCTTCCGCATCACAAAGAGGCGCTCCCCACCTTGGGTCTGTTGTGTCACCAAGTGCTCTCCCCCTCGTAGCCTGTAGAGGTACTCCTCTAGTCGAGTACCGAGAGTCTATCACATCCCCAAACGTGCTCCTCCACCATGGGTCTGCCGCGACACCGAAGAACTCCACACAGGTCTAGTAGAGTCACTCCGAGTCAAATGGTCAGTAGCCATTAGGTCTCAGCCATCTACTAGGTCTCCACACTACTCTCGCTCGTCGCCGGGAGGATCTGATCCACGAGGTACTGGTTGATACTCCTACTATCATGAAGTCCCACGAAGAAGTATCTCAAAGGCCTACCACGTTATAGGTGTCTCAATCCAACAGACGGCGTGTCAATCGGACGCCCGGACTGTGAGCTTTTCACTTTTTAGTCTTGGGGGCCCGATTGGATTCGTGCACGATCCAACGCGACCATTTCCCTTCACAAAACAAAACTCATGTGGATTATTTTGAAAGGGACCATCTCTCTCCACGATTTCCAGCACCGCTGACAATTTGTCAAATGGACGTCCGGTTACAAAGACATGGCCAAAATAATGTAATGGGTGGTAGAGGGCCTGGGTCCGGTCCCACCCGGTCAGACCGGCCCGTCCCGATCTAATCTGGGCCAACCCAACCAGACCCGTTGGGTCCGGCCTAGCCCAGCAGGCCCTGAGGGGACACGGAGAGCTGTGAGGGCACAGATCGTCCATAAGGGTGCGGACTGGCAGCGGGTCGGCACGAGGGTGGTTCTGCCTGGAGGGTGCCGTGAGGGTGGTTCAGCCCGGGGCGTGGGGCCGGTTTGGCTCGGAGAGCTGTAGAGCCGCATTTCAGGGAGGCTCGGCCGGGGCTAGTTTGTTCGGCGAGTAGGACGACCAGGGCTGGTTCAGCCGAGAGGCCGAAGTGGTCATTGTGGCTCAGCCAACGGATGGTGCGGCTGACGGGTGGCGGGACAGTCGGGCGGCACAGCTGGCAGGTGAGGCGGCCATGGTGGCTCGGATGGGAGGTCGGTGCGACCGGGGTCCGGTGCTGCTGGGGTGCGGTGCAGCTAGGGCATGATGCCGCCTGGGGCCAGTTCGACCGGGGAATCGTGAGGGCGCAGGCCAGTTCGGTCGGGGCACTACGAGGGCCCGAGCCTGTTCTGCCGGGGCGCCGCCAGGGGCCGGGGGTGGCACGGCGTGGGTGGATCGAAAGGCTGTGGGCTAGTTCAGCCAGTGGCTATTCAGGGCATGCAGGGCACTCAGACGGAAGATCCGCGAGGTGAGCGGGGCTTGCGGAGCCACGGGGTGCGCGGGGCATGCGGACGGCGGAGCCGCAATGGGAGCAGGGCTTGTGGGGCACATAGAGGACAGATCCATGGGGTGCGCGGGGCATGTGGAGGCCACGTGTGGTTTGGCCTGGGGCTGCTGCGAGGGAGCTACGAGGTAGTGGTGTCGTAGAGTGGTGTCTTCGGACGTTGCCTTTGACGCAACCGACGGTGGTTCCAACCATCATTTTTATGCTCCTCCACGTAGGTTTTTGTCCTTCTCCATCGCGAAGAACATCAATGGAGATTGGGAGAGGGGTCGGGCCATGTTAGTTTGGCCCGCACCCATCTCTTTTAGTGTGGTAGCAAGCATCTCTACATTAATCATGAACCATGAATGAGGATAATAATTGAAAATAATTAAGAATTCAATAATAACCCCCAACCTAGTTCTTTTTTCATCAACGGTGTCGCGGGGAAGAATACGGATCGTTGGGAAAAGGGGAACGTTGGTGCTATCGGCATTTTACTTGATCGTCGGTTTGTACGCCATCTCATCATAGTCGAAGACGTCCTACATCGGAGGAAGTCCTGAGGAAGAAGGTCGTATTTGGGGAGGACGTTCTTCGTAGGGGGAGCATTCTTCATCGGTGGAACACTTTCCTTATATAGGAAGCATTCTTCATTGGAGAAGCTTTCTACCAAGAGCTCCTCCCAATTCTCTAAACCCAATCCTTTTCCTAATTCCACCGCGAAGGAAAAGAAATGGCCATCATTAAAAACAATTGATAGGATTTAACTTTATGTCGACACAAAAAATTAATTGATAGAATTTAATTTTATGTTTTCACATAAAATTAATTGATAGCTTCTAATTTTATGTTGGAATATAAAATTAATTGATAGCATTTAATTTTACGTTGACACATAAAATTAATTAAGGGAGTTGAGAGATTTCCTCCCCCCCCCATTATGAGGGATAAACCTCGGGTGGTCCCCACCACCATAACTACTTGGAGGTAAAGGTGTGGTGGTCCCCACTTCTAACTTCCACATGGGTGGTTACAAAAGAAAAAATAAAATAAAACATGTGTTTATTTTACTTTCTTGTTTCCACAAAAAAACCCAAAAACTAACTTTCACCCTTGATCAACTATCGTCAAGGTCAAAGTCTATTTAAGCGAAAACAGGCACTGTGAGTTCAACAGTGACCTCATATTTCTATTCTGAGCACCGGTTCAAAAGTTAGATAAACCCGCTCATACGTTTACTAAATGTACAAGAACGGAACTTCAGAAATTGATTCGGGGCACACCGGGCCTCAGAATCATGCACCGTCAATTTTTCCGAAATCGTAAAATTTCAATGTATTTATGAAAAAATAATTTACATTGAAATTATAGGTCATTACAAGTTACATTCTTTCAAATCATATTTCATAATTTCTCCCTGAAATACATGCTCATTTTAGGGGAACTTCATAAATTCTTAACTATGTTCATGTACACAGTATAATTTTTTTATCCACCAGTATTTTTCGAAAATCCCTCTTTTTATTATGAGAAAACTATATTATTTTACATCTGGTCTTATTCTATTATTATCCAAAATAAATATTCTTTTCAATGTAAATGTATATTTATCTCAAGAATTACTCGACGATTTTATAAAAGTAATATTATGTATTTTAACACTCTTGTCGATTAATATGTATAATTGTGAGTAATATCTTATGATATCATCTACCATATTTTATTGAATGGTTTATGATTAGTTTTAATATGAATTTTATATCTTGAAACCATTCACCATATTACTCTAAATGGGTAGAGTTTATGATTTTGGAATGTTATTAACATTTCATAAGTTAGTTTCAATATGAATATATATATTGTTTAACTTTATAACCTTTCATATGAGGAATTAATTAAACATTTTAAATGATGGTCGGGGCCCACAATATCCCCTTGATGGAAAATCAGGTCTCATGAGACATAATAAATATGTACTTGGTCATGGAGTTTCTTATTTTCAGATATTGTTTTTTTCTGAGGCCTTAATCATTTTTAGTTGTCTTGACTGAGTACTTGACGGTGTATTTCAGAATTTCTAGAATTATGAATTTCCCCCATTCTGAAATAAGTAATTGATAGACAATGAGGTTATTTGACTATTAGAATACCCCTGATTATTCGTTATTATGAAATTTTTTATTCATCCCTTATTCAAGCCATATTATCTTCTAGATCATTTTTAATGGAAAGTGTTTTTAGTTGTTAACCTTGTATAATGTTTATGTTTATGAAATATTCATATTTATTTCATACTGTTAATAAGTATGAATGATCACCCCTTTGTTATGATTTATTTTTCCCAGATGTGAAGATGTAAAGTATAAATGACCTGTAGAGGTAACTAGGAGTTATGGATGTTTTCAAAATAATTTCCATATTGTATTTCATTTCGAGTTGTAATATTGAACATATGTGTGTATATAGTATTCCTAAACAACCAAAATAATTCTTTATTTTGGGATACTAATTTTTTCTAATTATTCCAATGTAATGAAATAATCCACTGACTATGGGAAACTGGGTTTTGGTCTTCAGAGTTGAAGGTACATGAACATGTACATAATAATGTTTGATCATTAATTCTTATAGATGATGATCAAAGAATCTTCATATAGTATATAAAGACTTTTAGAAGAGGTGAAGCCTTCCGGTTAGTGCTGGGAGTAGGTGAAATCTTCTAGTAGGATCTAGGATAAAAATATGTCTCTCAGTTGGACTCGGAGCAAGAAATTTTTTCGTTAGAGAGCGAATACCTTTCTGATGGAGCTGAAATCTATTGAAATCACATTTTTATAGTGATGTATCATAGAGTATAAATGTTGGGGAATATCCAAAATTTAAATGAGTAGGAATTTATGTCAAACCTTGTTAATATTGTGTGATTATATTTTTATTATTATTATTAGATATGAGGTATGTTTGAGAGATAATATTGAGTGGATCAAGAACTATAATTTGTTTGAGAGGTTTAATTTTAATGGAAATGAATTTATTAAAATAAACCACTAATCCAACCCTCCATTCTTAGTGGTCAATATGGTATTGGTTACTGAAAGTGATTTTAGTGGGTAGGTTACGTCGAATAATCCAAGTAAATCATCATGAATTGCATATGTCAGGAAATGACTGGGAAACCTAAGATGGAGATTTCATAAAAGACTCATAAGAACATGAAGAAAATGCCAACATGGATGTGGAAGAGTAATCTATGTGTAAATGATGATACACATCACATATGAGTTAATTTGAAAGATACAACATGCTATAATTCATTCAATTATGATTATTCTAAGACATCTAAATCTATGGTAATGATGTATCACATAATGATCATCATTTATAATTCATTGAGAATATGAAAAAACTCCCAAATTATGTTTTAAATTCAATTGTTAGAGGTTTAAAGTGTATTTATAAAGGAAAATTACAGGTGGAAAAAATGATGATTCCATGGAAGAGGCATTATCATAAAAGGGTTTTCATATCTGAAACTCTCATAGAACGTGTGAAAACAAAGAATCAATTTTCCTTATTCATTGTAAAATATGATGATGATTTTAAAGACTCACAAGAATGCTTTCTTTAAATAATTCATTGATATTTGATATGTTGACTCTTTCCATGCATTTGAAATTTTCACAATGTTTATATAGTTGTCAAAGATGATGAAATAGAGGAAAAGGCTAATTGGGTTAAGGAACATGAAATTTTATTGAATTAGTCAAAAAATAATAATGATCATATAATGAGGAATCTGGAAGATAAATGGGAAGACAATATGAGATCAGTTGAGGCTGAGAAAAACTCGCTCAACATGAAGTTCTTAGAGCTAGAGGTGAGATTAAAGAATCATGAATCACCATAAGATGAAACATCCCATAATACTGTGAAAATAGATATTATAATACAAGTGTTCTTAGAGGATCATGACTCCATGAGGATCATGATATCTGTAACATCTAAAGTTTTAATAATGAAACAATATTTTCAATAGCATACATGATACGCTACATCGCGCTTAAATGACCAACTAAGTATTATTTTTTAAAATTTAGGATTATAACCTAGATGTTAGAAAGGATATAATGAATAGTATCAACTAAATTATAAAAATATGGTTTACACATGTTTAAATAATGATTCATTAGTTACCAAATTTTTTATAAATGGAAATAAAAACCAATTGAATATAAATGATGTGTTTTTATGAAAGCCTTTTTAAATATGGAATTATTGGGTTTATAAAATCATATCACCATTTATAGATTTTTATTTATTGATAAATATATGTTATATATTCAATGTAGCATTTTAAAATCATCATATATGTTTTCTATATAAGATATATGAATAAATTCAATTTCTCGGATAAAAGAATTATTTTTCTACAAATGTTGTTTTACCAACTTTTGATGGAGAAACTTTTTTCAATTTAGTATTTAAAACCATTATATGTTCTATTAGAAAAAATAACCTTTTTCTTTTGAATCAGGAAATAAAAATTTAAATTGGATTAATTTTTTATATTTTCCTAATAACTATCATGTTTTGATGAATAGTAAATATACTCCATGTTTTAATTCAAAGAAACTTTTTTCGCCGAGATAATTTATATGGTAAAATCATATTTTTTTAATGGTTTTAATGTATAAATGGATTATATTTTTATCATTTAATCCAATTTTGGTCATTATAATTAATTTCATTTTGATATTGGACGTAAACATATATCAATCTATTGGAATTTTTTACTTCATAAATACATGCTTTCTAGTTTTGAAAATTTTCATTAAATTTAAATTAATTACTACAATTTCAATGTTTTAAATTTGAAAAAATAGATTCCATATTTTGAATAAGAAATTCTAAATTGTGCAAATAGGTACATTTTATATTTGGACATTATGAATAGTAACTTCTGTAATTATTTTTATTTACCAGGGTTAAAGGGTAAATTATTTAAATAAGGGTAACAATTAATATAATAACTACATAAAACATCTCTAAAATGCGCCCTAATATGATTGGATGAGATATTTCCAACCATGAGAATCTTTAGTCTGAATTTTTGGAATTTTAGAGCCACTTGGGTGTGAAAATTACATTTTATAATTTTGTATTTAAAGGAAAGGGATATGTAACATAAACAAGTATCTTTTAATAAAAATAAATTAATATTAGTTTATATAAATGATGTATATGACTATAAATATTCATTATAAAGAAATTTATTTGCATTATGTCATTTTATTTATACTTTTTTGTAATTAAATAAATAAATTTATTTATGACACAATTATGATGTAGCGATTACCTTAATAATGATACATTTAAATTAATGAAATTATAAATATTAAAATAATTTTAATTCGATCATTTTAATTATATCCTTGGATTTTCTAGATTATTATGACATATTATCCTCAAGTTAAAGAATTCTGTTTGAAGGATCTTGTTTTTATGACTTAAAAAATAAATTACTAAATAGTTTAAAAATTGACATAAATGAGTTTATAAAAGAAATAATATTTTACTAAATTATATAATAGTTTTAAAAATAAATGATTTGTCCAACAAAATATATAATGTTATAAATGTAATAAATGATCCCCTTATGGTTAAATTGGAATTCTATATTAACTATAGTGAACATTTATTGTGAAAACATAAGAAGACATGATAAAAGTTAATGTTTTCAACTAAGGGGTAATTTAAAAATACAAGGTTAATTTTATGATCAAAACACGACTAAAACCTATTGTTTGAGAGGATTTAGACCCATCCTCATATTATCCTTGAATTATATCACATTTGAGATATTATAATTTGAAAATCACTTTATAATAAAATATTATTTCAAAACATTTCTAAAGTGCCCCTCCTCCATCTTATAACACGCCACTAAATCTACCAAATCACACCTATCAAGCCCATTGACTCACTGAAAATATGCTAAAATAAGGTCCCAACAACCATACTTTCCTCCTAGAATCCTTACCTTTGGTAGAAGGCAATTCAAGGAATCCATTTGGCTCTAATCAAAAGATGTTATCTGATTTATAAGTAACGTCTTCTCCCCTATTCCATTACATTATTTTCCTTATCCACTATTTATGATCTTCTTATTATTTCATTAGACAACCAAAACTATATCAAAAATATACTAGGATTTTGTTATGATACGGATTCAATCTACACTTACACACACCGCCATCTAATGGATACATACATACTATTTTTGTGAATGGAGTTCTATTGCATCACGAAACTATGATTGTTCAATTTTCCCTACCAAATATCATGTTTTCCATTATGGTGGAATATAATTTTTATATAATATATAATATATTTATATTGTCTCTATTTTTTGTAATTTTTATTTACAACATTCTTTTATGATTTTAATAATGTGTAAATAATATAATTTTATTTGAGGAAGTGTGGACTATCGCTCCCTCAAAGTGATATGACTCTTTCATGGCATACATGGAACATATATGAGATAGAGTTAATGAAAATAGGAAACATATATAACCTGAATATTTTAATATAATTATAATATACCTATGTATCATTATGTTTTAATTTCATTAATATGAAAAGGAAAAGAATGTAGTGTTCATGCATACGTACGACCTACCATCTCCATGAATGGTGAATTTCATTTATTATATTGAAATGTTATTGAATATTATAAATACATATATAATGTATATATATGATATTGAAATCATGGATAATATTCTGTCGATGATGGACATAATACCACATGGACAATTTACATCCAAATAGATCATTTTTTACTCATGTACTGGACAACAACAAAATGTCTGATATTAACATAATGAATTAGGTAATTGTTATAACATGGTAATAAATGATATAAAAGGAATATTAAAATTGAAAAAAGTTCCTACAAAATTATAAATTAAATTATGTTTTTTGTTCAAGAAGACCAAGGAACATGAATAAGGATACCGACTCAAGGTAATGGGATTTTTAACCCATTTTTCATTCATTGGGTTGATCTTCTACTACTTGACTATGTCGTACTATGATTACATGGGAAATGAATTTTAATATCTAATTTGTTATTTATACTTGATATAGGGGTATTTATATGGAATATATATAATCAATCTATTTTATTAATAAAATGATATTTTTAAGGGAATTTCTAAACTCAATTTCCACTCATTGGGTTTTACACATACTTCCTTGATTATATTATGAAAATATTATGTATAGAATCAAAATATATTTATTAATGTTTTAAATTCCACATCAATTTGCGTGGATATACTATTTCGACACATAATCAACTTACTGATAAATTCTTACATCAATTATATGAACTTTGTAAGGGAAATCTTAACTCAATCTCTATTCATAGTGTTTAATATTTATGTCATTGGTCTTGTTTTTTCAAGAATATGTGTGAATGAACATTGATTGTTTTAATGTAAATATAAACCTATATTCGGTGTATTTATATTTTTCACACATAATTTAGCTATTGATTATCCGTAATCTAAGGATACGATCTCTATAAGGTATTTCTTCTCAATTTACATTCAATTGAGACTTATTTGTGGTTATGTACCAAATCACTTTTATATGGCGTATATAATGAACGTTTATATATTATATCATGAATATCCTTACTCTCATTATATTATATTTTTTTATAAAAAAAATCTTTAATTATTATTATTTAATTATTTACTGAATTTGTAAGGGACTCTTTAATAGAAACATAATTTTAAATATTTTTAAATTTTAATCACTTAAATACTTCTCTTTCATGTACATGTTTTCAAAATTATTTTAAGGACTTATTTTTATGTAAATGAATGTTTTTAAGTTTAAATTCTTTTAAAAAAGATGCAAAGTGTTAGAGGAAACCTTAATTCAAATATCCATTTATTAATTGTTTCAAATGGTTTTAGAAATTGATTGAATATTTCAATACCTTGAATTTATTTCTTGTTATTTATGAGTGAAATTTTGATAATTTCAATATTTTGTGTTTTATGATTATTTAATGGTACTTTTACATTTTATGGGTGGTTATGTGAAAAATCAATTATGGGTGGTTACGTGATAAACCAAAGATTGGAGGATCAATGATAAACTAAGGACATGTGGTCTCGTTATAACCTTAAATGCATTGGGTATGGAATTCAACTGTATGGCTATTACATTCAGTGATATGTATAGATGTTGACCCTATGGTTATTCCATTTAAGTATATTTATGTCCCATGTTACCTTCATATGTTATATGTTTCTTTATATGGGACTTATGGAAATATTTTGGTTACAAAAAGGGTAATAAATGAGTTTATATTTATTGTTGTATGTTTACTACTTCTTAAATGTGAAAAGTATTACTTTATGATAATGTATTCATGGTTTCCATACTGTTTAAAGACTAATAGTTTTCCTAATTTTTGTACCCCTTACTAATCTTTTTTATGTTCATCCTAGGTATTGAAATGTTTTTCACCGGACTTAAAAAAGAATAGATTCAAGGATGGGAACAAGGACAATTCAAACTATTTAAAATATAAAATGAAACATGGTGCTTTTTAAAGTATTTTTGTTTTATAAAAATGATTGATAGTGAGTAGAAGTGTTTACTTGTAATATTCAAGTTGTTATTTATAAGTTAATACCAAACTCTCTAAATATATTAACCTGAAAATATCCTTAATGTGAATGAAATTCATATTATTAAATTAAATCACTATTAATTAAAGTTTAAGGATGGGGCCATATAGTTGCTATCAGAAGATGGTTTAGACTACTTTGAGGATTATTAGATTTGGATAACCACAACAAAAGTCTCTATGTTTATTCATTCTGTTAAATCCTTGTTTTATAACTTTTTCAGAACAAGGATTTTCGGTTAAAAATGTAAGGAGGATGATCTTAAACAACATTCCTATCTATTTCTAATGGCATGCTTCGAATAATTATTGCAAAGTCTTTTTTGGATTATTGTGAAACATTTTCAATCATAAAACTCACTTTAAAGTAGTTTATTAAGATATCAAAGAACTCCCATGTACCTCAATACCATCATGGATAATGGGTTGTATTTAATAGAATAATATTTTCTCAATATTCTCATATTTTAAAGAAATGTAAATATTATCAAGGAATTTTCAAATATTTTACATTATCATGACATTTTGAATCATATTATGATTCTGAAAAATGTAATTAAAAAAGATACCCCTATGAAACCTATTTATATTTTCATTTAATATATTGTTTTTCAGAACATACTTCTGGTTTTTTAAAAGGACCATTGATTGAATGTTTCAACTGAAACTCGGTCACACTATTTTTTTTTTTAAAAATTATTAGATGTTTTCAAATTATATTTTAAATATGATTATTTTCTGAAACTATTATTCTGTGAACACCCATATGACCCATGTTGTAAAGGTGTACCTGGATAAAGGAAGATAGTGATTTTAAAGGACCTCTATACCATTGTTACAATGTGTGTACCTTCTATCTATGTGAACAAGATGACAATAAAATTAGGTGGACACCATGATCAAGGTACGATGTTCTTTCTTTGTAAATGGATTTATTTTACCATATGGAGGTGAAATAAAAAAATTTCACTATATATAAGACTTCATGAATTATGTTCTTTAGGTTATAATGAGTTAGGATAAAAATTATAGGTATAAGAAAAACATTTAGTTTTAAACTTGTTAGGGTCATTTTTGAATATTATAAATGGACAACCAAAAAGATAGGTGATAACCCATTGCATCTTGAAAGGATGCAAGAATCAAAGTATGACTTATTATTTTCATTTAAATGATTCTATGGATGAAGAATAAGTTGATTATGGGAACTTATATTTTATCAAATGTATATCCTTCTTATAGTAAGATGATATTGTGATTAAGTGCTAAATGTTATTTTGGAAGACGTTCACTCGTTTGGGAACAAAACATGCCTTGTGATTTTATATTAGGAATAAAGGTTTAATTATTTTAGGAAAAATATTTGATTTAATTAAGGACTTATTGAAATTTGGGTTATTTCTTGTAGGGATTAATCTATCTTGGAGAAAATGTGATTATGTTAATTAGTTTTTTGTATGAGACAATATGAGTGATTTGTGTTATTCAGAGATAACTGTTAGAATTTATCATGGAATCTTGTTTCATTAAATCCTTATTATTTTTTATTTAAGTAATTGTTTGTATTATTTTGAATAATATTATGGTCAATTTATTATTGAATAATTTTTGTTGAACATTGGTAATTTTTTGCGGAATTTAGGAGATTAAGAGTAGTATTTCATTTTATAACGGTTTAATATTTTGTGGTGTTTATTTGAAAAATTACTAACCATTTTAGTTTTGGTTAATGTATAAAGGAATGAGAAATATATGGTTCATCTTTTTGGGAGTATGTGATTCGTTAAAAGTTGAATTTAGTCCTTCTTGTCTGACCGAGTAATATTGAATACGCATCATTTGTATAAAAGATACATTTGTGGTAAATTTTTATTAATGGGTGAAACTCTATTAGACTTTTAAGTATGTTTCTGTATGTTCTTATTCAAGCTCATAAATAAATTCCTTAACTTCATTAAAAGGACCTTAAAACAAAAAGGTAGTTTTTTTAAGTTTCCAATTGGGGATTCGAAGACCGTTTATCCCATAAAATGTTTTTGGTTTTCAGATTATTAGGTTTCTCTATATCATATTTTCTGTCAATATCCATCATGAAAATATGGTTAGTTTTCCTTCTATATCAATTTTGTTTCTACATGTAATCCTAGTATGTGTTATCTTAGGTGACCTTTTTACTTCTCTTTTTTTCTATTAAACTGATTGTTTAATTGAATCATTTTATTGATGTGGGATTTTCAATGATGTATCTAAGCCCAATATTATTATTATGATGAAAAAATATCCAAAATAGGGTAATGATGTAACAACATGAGTTTTATGAATGAAACACATATGTTAAATAAATTACATGATATGCTACATCAAGCTTAAACTAACTACTAAATGTTATTATTTAATTATTGACTTTATAACCTAGCCCTACGAATGGTGGGAATGAATAGTATTAACTAAATTATGAAAATATGGTTTACACATGTTTAAATAATTATTCAATGGTTATGCAGTTTTTTATAAATGGAAAAAATCCAATTGTATATAAAAAATGTGTTTTTATGAAATTATTATAAAAAAGATAATAATTGTGTTTATAATATCCTATAACACTTTATGGATTTTTATTTAATGAAACATAAATGTTATATATCTATTTTATTGTTTTTTATTCATCATATTTGTTTTCTAGAAATGATATGAGAACAAATTCAATATTTTCGATAAAAGAAGTGTTTTTTTGGAAAATACAGTTTATTGCCTTCCGATGATGAAACATTTTCTAAATTAGATATTGACACTATTATATGTACTATGTGAAAAAAAAGTAAACTTATTCTTTAGAAACAAGACATCATAATTCAATTTTATGAATTTTATATATTTTTTACATAACTATCATGATTTTATGAATAATAAAAATATGCTAA
This sequence comes from Viscum album, assembly GCA_963277665.1. Lineage (NCBI taxonomy): Eukaryota > Viridiplantae > Streptophyta > Magnoliopsida > Santalales > Viscaceae > Viscum > Viscum album. The sequence continues at coordinate 160,942,515 of OY728138.1, forward strand.
ATTTTATTTGAAATCAATTTTTTCTATCAAGAAAATTTATTTTGTTAAATCATATTATTTAATGGTATTAATTTATAAATAGAATATATTTTAATAATTTAATCCAATATTGTTGATTATAATTAATTACACATTGAAAGTTTACACCAACACAAGTCAGTCATTTGGTAGTTTTTACTTCATTAAAACATGCTTCATGGTTTTGGAAATATGAAATAAAATTAAACTAATTACTAATATTTATGTTTTTTGAATTTTGAAAAATGGATTAAATATTAGGAACCATAAGGTAAATTTTTTCTAAATTGGATCCTTCTATTTTCTGACATTATGAATAGTAACATCAGTAATTATTTTTATTTACCATGGTTAAATGGTAAATTTGATAAATAAGGGTAAAAAATTATTTTAAAATAATATAAAAAATCCTAAAACGTGTCCTAATACTACTGGATGAGACATTTAGGACCATTAAAATTTTTAGGCTGGACTTTTGGTATTTGAAAGCCATTTCTGCGTGAAAATTACATTTTATAATTTTTAATTTAATGAAAACAGATATATATCATAAACACGTATCTTTTAACAAAATAATTTTAATATTGGGTAATATAACTAATATCAATGAATATAAATAGTTATTAGAAATATAAATATATTCAGTACATCATGGTATTTTATTTATAATCTTTATACATTAAATAAATTTATTTATTTATGACACAATGAAGATGTTGTGATTACCATTTAATTAAAGATTCAAATAAATGATATTATGAATAATAAAATATGTTTGATTTGATGATTTTGATGTCATACATGAAATTTATAGGAAATTATGACATATTATCTTTGAGTTAATGTAATTGGTTCGAATGAATCAATTTGTTATGACTTTAACAAAATTTAATTACTAAATAGTGCAAAAATTGACATAAATGCGTTTTTAAAACAAATACTTTTATAAAACTCCTAAAAATACAAGATTCAGAAAAATTAATTAAGTAATGTTTCCAATGTAATTAATTATCCACTTATGGTTCTATTAGAATTGTATATTAACTATAGTAACCATGTATTTGGAAAATATAAGAAAAAATTGTAAGAGTTTATATTTTTAACTAAGGGTTAAAGATAAAAGATAAGGTTAATTTTTTGACCTCAACTTGTATAAAATATATTTTTTGAAAGGATTTAGACACATCATCACTTTATCTTAGAATGATATAAAATTGGAGCTATTATAATTTGAAAATAATTTTATTATAAAAAAATATTTCAAGACCCTCTTAATGATCCCCTCCTTCCTATTTTAAAATGCCACCACATCAACCCACATACTCACACCACTCATGCACTTGGGATCACCAAAATTATGCTCAAATAAGATAACAACATACCTACTTTCCTCCTAGAATACATACCTTGTGTAGAAGGAAATTCAAAGAATCCTTTTGACTCAAATAAAAAAGAAGTCACCCGATTTAGAGGTAACGTCTTCTCTCATGTTACATTCAATTGTTTTCATTATCCCCTACAAATGATATTCTTAATAATTTATTTCATAAAAAAACCAGTATCATAAATATACTCCTCTTTTTCTATGATAAGTATTCAAACTACACTTATAGACAACTCCATCTAATAGATATGAACATATTGTTTTTTTTATAAATAAAACTACAACCTTAGGGAATGATGATTGTTCAATTTTACCCTACCACATTTAATGGTGTCAATTATGATGGAACTATACTTATATATGTTATATATTATATTTATTTTATCTCTATGCTTCTTTAATTTTTCTTTACAACATACCTGCATGCTTTCCATAATGTGTAAATACAATATTTTTATTTGAGGAAGTGCGGACTACTGCCCCCTCAAAGTGATATAACTCATTCATTTTATACATGGAACGTATAAAAGATAGAGTTAATGAATTTATTTAACATATATATCATAGATATTATATTGGATTTATAATATACCTATTTATCATCTAGTTTCCATTCCTTTAATATGACAATTAAATGAATGTTGCCTTCACGATTACGTACGACCTACCGTCTCCAAAAACGAAGCATTTCATTTAATATATAAAAATGTTATTAACAATTATAAATAGATATAAGCCAGACATATATGATATTAAAATCATGAATAATATTCTGGATATTATGGACTTATAACCACATGGAAAATTTACATCAAAATCATGTCATTTTTTACTCAAGTACATAACATAAACAAAATGTACAATATGAACTTAAATAATTAAGTGATTGTTATAAAATGGTAATTAGTGATATAAAAGGAATAATAAACATGAAAAAGGTTATTAATCAGGTATAAGTTAACATACATTTATTATTTATGAAGAACAAGGATCATACTTGATGAGTCGGACTCAAGATAAGGGAACTTCTTAACCCAATTTCCATTTTTGGATTGATCTTATACAACTTCTCTATATTGTGTTATGACTACATAAGAGGTGAATATTTATATAGTATCTTGTATTTATACTTGATTTATGGGGATTGATATTTAATACACATAATGAATCTATTTAATAATCAAAATTATCTTTATAAAGGAATTTCAAAACTCAATTTCCACTCATTGGGTTTTACACATACATGGGTGCTAATATCATGCTCAGATTATGTGTGTAATCACAATATATTTATTTGTATTTTAATTTACACATCTATTTGTGTTTATATAGTATTTCTACTCATAATCACCCCATTGATAAATTTTTATATAATTTATACGAACATGGTATGGTAAATCTTAAATCAATCTCCATTCATTGCGTTTAATATACATGTAATTGGTTTTACTTTTCCTAGAATATGTGTGACTCATTGTTGATTGTTTTAGACTGAATATCCACTTATATTTTTAGTATGTTTATTTTTCACTCATAATTATTTCATTGATTTATCCTTAATCTAAGCATATGATCTTTGTATGGGATTATATCTCAATTTATATTCCTTTGAGACTTTTTTGTTTTTATGAACCAATTCAATTATATATGTTGTATATACTGTCGTTTGAAACGTTATATCATGAATCCCATTACTCTCATGATGTTATAGGTTTTTTTAATGTTATTCATTAATTATTTTTATTTAATTATTTACTCAACTGGTAAGGGACTCTTTAACTAAGACAATTTTTTAAATGTTGCAATGATTTAATCATATAAGGTATTCTATTTAATATCCACGTTTTAAAAATTATTTAAGGACTTCTATATATGTACATGAAGGCTTTTATGTGTAAATTCATTTCAAAAGTTTCAAATTTGTATGGGACACATTGATTTAAAAAATATTTACGAACAGTTTTAATTGGTTTTGGAAATGGATGGAATATTTCAGTATCTTGATTTGATTTCTTGTGATTGATGAGTGGAATGTTGATAATTTTAATCTTTTATGTGTTATGATAAATTAATTTTACATGAAAATTTGATTTGTGGTTATGTGATAAAGTAATGATTTGTGGTTACATGATAAAAAAAGGATAGCTGGTTCCATGCTAATCCAAATATAGGTGGTTAAGTTAAAATCTCCAATTTATTGGGTACAGAATTCCACCATACAACTATTAAATTTTTCAATATCTTTGGATTTCGAACATATGGTTATTCCTTTTATATATTTTTATGTCCCATGTTACCTTTATATGTTATATGTTTCTTTCTATGGAATTTATAGCAATATTTTGGTTTCAAAAAGTGTAATAAATGTGCTTATATTTAGTGAAATATATTTACTAATTCTTAAAGGTGTAATGTATTACTTTATTATAGAGTATTCATGGTTTTCATGTTATGCCAGGAATAAAAGTTTTCTTTTATTATGTATCCCTTTCTAGGATTTTATACTCATCCAATTATTTGAATTTTTTTAACAGGAAATAAAAAATAATCAAGTCATGGATGGGAGCAAGGATATGCCATGATGTTTAAAAAATGAAACGAAACGTGATTCTTTTTAAATCGTTTTTGTTTTAGGAAAAAATAATAGTGAAAAAAGTACCTACATGTAATATTCTAGTTTTTAAGTTTATTTTACGACCAAATTCTCTAATGTTATAAACTTGAAAAGATCTTCACTATGAATTAAAGTCAAATTATTGACTTAACTCTAGATTAACTAATGTTTCAGGTGAGGGCCTTATAATATCTATCTCTAATCAATAGGAAACATCCTTAAATAAGAAGGTACCGCATAACCCAGATAATATTAATTATGTTTTAATTGCTGATAGAGGTTTTGAAATCAAACTATGTCAACATAAAGGTGGTGAAAATTGATGTTAAATATACATCATATAGGGTGGGTGTTAAAATAATCCTAAAGATATATTCCCCAATATGTTTTCCAGTTAGTGCTTAAACTTCTTAGAATAAGTTCTGTTCATAATATATGAAACCAACGATGATTATACCATAATATAAGATATGATTACTTAGTTGATATTTTTGGTGTTTCTAGAAATATGTACAAAAGAAATTGTATTTCTATAACAAAACATAAAATCATTAGAATCACATAAGGCTAGAATTTAGTGGGAGAAAAGAGAACGAAAATATGAGACATTCACTAGAGAAGAGAAATCCTTAGAATAAAAAAGGTGATATGTCATCCATGGGATTTGAACATAACAATAATAATGTTAGAGAAAATGTCACCAATATTAACAATGACAGTTCCTCTCCTATATAAAATGGGATAAATAAAGGAAAATCCATGTGGAAACTCAAAAAAAAAAGATGTCCACATTCCCTGTAACGTTCTTGTGATTTTTTCCAACTAATCCGGGGAATGATAGAATGTAATAGGAGGCACAATGGAAACCGAGTGGTATAGGAAAAATAAAGATTCCGCTTTAATAAGAAAAATTTCACAAGAGGTTGTCGAGAAATAATAACTATTTTATTGAAGATGTTCTATGTGAGGGATGAAATAAAGATAGATATAGACAAAGAGAATGTTAAACCACATATTCAACACAAGAAGAAACCAGGAGGTGAATGAACATTTCATTTAGATATGAATATGATTTTATGGATAAATAATGACTTATCTTACACAATAATGTGCTAGGAGTGATAAGATCCAGCTTATGAATTGATAAATCAAATTTTATAATCAAATGTTGAATCATGATGATTGGATAACGTAGAGAAACATGGTTGAGAGAATCCTCTAATCCATGTAGAGAAAATTTAGGAACATGTAAGGTCCACCCTTATCCCTTTTTTATTAATTATTTTGTAATGCCATGTATGGAATTTAAGGATTCCAATGCATCCCTTGAGGGGGATTATTGATGTGATGAAGATGTTAAATCTTTACTTTATAGTGAATGAGTAATTTTTGAACAACTTTATAATTATAATCAATTGTTCATCCTTGGTTCTTTATTGTATTAACAATATTAATTAAGGTGGAGTGCTTAGTTTATGACAAGATACAACAAAGGGGTAGATTTATCTTTTCAATGGAACATTATCATTCATTCCATGAATTATGTGCATGATTTATCATTTCATTGAAAAATATTACAAGTTACAACTACTTGGATGAGAGTTGAGATATTCTGATCAAAATTTCAAATACAAAGTTGTTTATGGATAGAATTGAAAGACTTGTTCATATATTTATTGTCTTATACACTAGGTTAGGTCATGTAGACTTAAATATGATTAAAAGAAGTCACTTTTCTATAAAAATCATGTGATATAATCCCACTAACATAGGTATTCAATAAATAATATTCTGAATGAGGAAAACATGTTTCTAAGAAGCATCCACACTTTTCCTTTTTATTCCATTTCCATTTAGGGGGATAAAATTTTGAGCACACATATTTGTGTATACAAAGTGTGTTAAAAAGCTATTCAAAACAAAATAAATAGGGGTGATTATTTGGTCCAGTGTTTCATTCATTTTCAATGATATATCTATATGTTTTTGTTAATATAACTTTATAAAGTGGTGATGCCATGAGACTTTTTACGAATTCGTTTTGAAAAATTATATGTCCCACATGTTAAATTATCCATGTTCACCTTGATAGGTTTTGAACTAATGATAAATGATTAAAAACATGTGCTAATTATTAATCACATTGGTTACTTTAAGTAATGACCATGAAAAATGTATTTCCATGATAAATATGTTTCAAGATGTGGTCATGCAACAAGGATTTTATTAATGAATGGGGAATTATTTTGAATACCATGAAATAATAAATTATTTTATGTAAATAAATAAGGGTATAACATGAAATGGTGTTAAGGATTTTATATTTTCGTGGAATTATATTTTTATTCTTGGATTTTTTTTCTATGAATTTCAATTGGGATTACATGTAAAATTTTCCAACCTAGGGGACAACCCTAGAAATATATGCCTAAACCATATGTAGGACTCCAAGTGTTGGCATTGGTCAAGGGAACTAGCACAATCTAATCTTGTATGTGGAATTAGTGGGAGCCAGAGTGAAGTGAATTAGGACATGGAATAAGGTCTATAGTGTATCGTGGAATAGGTGGTGCCATAGTGTGGGGAGGCATTGCAGTAAGGGGGTTTTTAGATTTCTAGTGGCTTTTGGCGGAACTTCATTGATATATTTCTCCAAAAAATAATGGTGGACTAAGGAAGGAAGCATAATGTGGGGAACCATTTCTTCATAATTTAAAATTTTTTACATAAAAAGAACTATATGATAATTTTATCAATGTAGTTTTATTGATGTCATTGATCATAATCTTCCTTCAAACTCCTCAATGAACACAGGTATATCAGATCTCCATCTAAAACATGATGATAAGTATTTGTCCATCTTTGAAGATCCTTTCAAAATCACGAGTTTGAATTGTATCAAACTGAACACATGCATTTAATATAATGTATTTCACATGTGTGGACAATTCTAAGAACATATCTCATCTAGATGTAAACTAGAGTTGTTGAATCCATTTGAGAAGGAGTACATCAATCATCCCTAGCATGTAATCTTTATCATATCCACGTGAGGATACCACAATAAATGATATCAAGAGATAATGAAGATTATATGCTATGAATTTTTGTGTACACTTAATTCATCCTGAAACACTCAAGATCATTGAAGGAGTCATGATGTGGTAATATTTTAAAATATCAGAAATATTATTTGACATGGATTCAAAATTTGATCAACGACATTGCAAGGAAATGTCCTCAGCTACTATTAGGGATGAATCTGTCTTTAAAGAGGATGTAATATCAATTTTTTGTGATATCGTTTGAAGAATAGAGAAAATGTGAACTCATTTGCGAAGTTCAGTGAGTTCTAAAAATCATTGGCTTTCATGAGGGAGAAGATAATCCAAAAATAACTCTAATTGTGTATATCACAGTAATATTTATTCATTGTGAATTTTTTCCATGAAGAACATTGATATAATGAGATATTCACTATGTGCATATCTTTTAGTAGGTGTGAATCCCCTTGAACCCATGTAAAGCGGACATGTGCACTGCACACTCATTTTATTCCGCAATGAACTGAGATCTTCATAACTATCCCAGTTCTCGTGATTTGTTTTATAAAACCTAAAATAATATCTCAAGAAGGTGTTCAGTGCACACAACATGTGAATGATGGAAAAAAATCAATAATCACTAGGGTTTACACAATGATATTTCTTTTATTCACCCACATTGAGAAATAAAAGTGAAATATTGTGTGTATACTTATCCTGAAGGATGAGAGTACACAATAGTAAAATAATTCAATGTCTGTTTGAATATACATGGGTAAAATATAAAATGCATTCACTCATTCATGAACATGTATTTGTGATGTTTTTTTGAGATAACCAAAATAAATAAATGAATGAAAAAAACATATATAGAACAATATTCATTAGATATTCTATGGTTTATAACATGAGATACCCAATTCAAGATGTAATAATTCCACAAAATACAAGAATAAAGTATAATTAAATTTAGATTTCAAGAATATATTTAATTGATTTGTCAGATATTACCCTTCCATAATATTAGTGATTATTTATTTGGACAACTATCACACAACTATGTGTGCTCTAGAATTTATTAGGAATGTTGAATCGTCCCAAACATAGTTTCACTAAGGAAACTGGTCATCACTGGTGATTAGAATTACGGAGAATGAGCAATAGAACTGACCAATGGCTATTGAAGGTACTTGGATTGGTACACAAGGTAGTAATATCCTACAAGATCATGAAAGTAGATCATAGAGTCATCCTATAGTGGATGATTACTTTTAATAGAGGTGATTCCTTCCAATTTTTTCTAAAATAAGGTGAAGTCTATTAGAATGTGCTAAGAGAAAATAGATTCTCTAGGTTGGGGATGGATAAATAAGTATTTTGGTTAGAGACAAAAGAAAATGGAGACACTCGTTTGATAGTGAATTAAACTAGAGAATCCATGAGGAGGAATAACCAACATTGAAAGAAGTTGGAATTTATGCCAAAAAATTTAAATAGTATTTTATTATATTTATGTTATTATTACTACACATGAGGTATGTTTTAGAGATAATATTGAGAATATCATGAACCTTAACAAGTCTGAGAGGATGAATTTGAATGAAAATGTATTCTTAAAATAGAACCTGTTAATTCATCCCTCCCCTCTCTATGGTCAATCTGGCTTGGGGTTGCATAGTATTTGTCCTTGATAATGGTAATTTCGTCACTGATTCTTTGAGGGTGAATTATCTAATATATGATTTTGAATGAATCACTATAATATTGAAATTTTATGGCTCTCTTTCTTTATATTAATTTCACATTTTAAGACGATGAGACCAAGATTGTTATGGAAACTATATTGTTGACCTCCTCTATTTTCAAAATGATTCTTTGGGTGGAGTTGAATGATAATGACTTTAATTAAGTTGTGGACTCACTATATGCTGGGCAGATCATCGAACAAATATTTTATCTTTTATAGGGTATCTTAAGCAATAGGAACTAGTACATATTTCCATTTCCTATGATAAAATATGTGTTTCGAGTATTTTAAAAATTCGCAATGTGTGGTACACCCTAGTACCATGAATATTTTATTTGTAATTCAATTATGATTCTAGTGTTTGTGTGTGAGAAAAATACATTGTTAATTTGTTTCTATCAATTTTAATCATATCTAAAGGTCAATTATGAGCTCAAAAAAATATTATTTTTATTCATCACATTCTTGTGTTGACTTGGAAATTGGTGATATTTCAATAGACTTTATCGTCATGTTGAAATGTACCCCTAAATGGAAAAATTTGTTATGGGTTATGATCAATCAACTTACCAAATTAGACAATATTATCCCCATTCACAACACATCAAAATTGGAGGTATTTTAAAATCATCAAATGTTGGAGATATTAATATTTCATGAATTTCTATTTTTTATAGTTTCTCACAGGGAAACAACTTTAACTTCCCATCTTTTGAGAGGCCTCTAAGATGTGAAAGAATCCCATGATATTTTAAGAATGGAAAAACATCCATAGATATTTGGACAAAAATATTGAGCTATTAATTTTTTTTAACACATAATATGTTCTTGAATTCTAGACATTGATGGAGTTTTGGATAGACACTTGGCACTACTTGAGTTTTCCTATATCAAAAATTACTAGTCATCTATCAGAATGGAACCTTTTGAGCCATTTTACCTCCAACCATAAAACTATTTACTTATTGGTTTGCTATTTGTGATGTTTCCATAGTAAGACTTAGTTTGGTCCAAGAGATGATGACTTGGGTTTCATTGATTCTTCTATATTAATGGTTGAACAGATCCAGTATAAATATTAAATTTCTCATTGTCAATTCTGATTAGATTTATAATTTGGTGGCTTGGGGTATTTGAGGGTTTCACCATAGTTAGGTCACTGAATGCATGAATGAAAATGAAATTTTTCACTAATATATATAGGTTTTTTGAGTTTACTGAATAGATTGGAAAGGTGGATTACCATTTTAATTTTACACTTCCTTTGATGTTGATTCATAATTTATTTCACAATTCACTGCTCAGAAAGTATCTCTTTGACCCAAATCATGTCTTGATCAATAAGTAAATTAATAGCGAACCAGATTTAACTGTGACTGAGATGAATGTTGATAATTTTGATTCTATAAAAATGGTTATTTTTGTGAATTCCATACCACTAGTTTGGATTTTATGGAATTCTAGTTCTAATTCACATGACACATGGGAACATGAGGCACTGATGACCGAGCAGTGTCCTTATCTCATGGATATGCAGTCTTCATGATAAGATTTATTATAGTGGAAAGAATTTATTTTGGGGTTTTTGTGACATATGATTACTTTCATGTAGGTAATTTTATTCCTTTCCCTTGATCACCATCTATTTTAGTGTTGTTTTAAGAGTTTCCATCAAATTTTAAGAAATTTAATAGTGTTTTGTAGGGATTAGTGTCATGTATGAAAAGGTTTATAGCATGGAATGTCTGGTTGTGACATAGAAAATATGGAGCTAGAATGGAGCCTCTAAGTGGATCTTCTATATCAGGAACAACTATAGAAGGGAGAGGATTCTTGTGGAGTGGAGCCTCAGTGTGTGGTTTTTGGAGCATTGGGTAGTTCCGACATGGTGGTATCAATGAGGAGAGTTTTTTCAAAGAGGTGGTCATGGTGTATCAACCATACTGTGGGTAGCTATGTATTACTTCAGCGGTTTCCTTGTATCCTTATCCCAAATCAAGAGGATTTTTTAGATATATACATTGAGGATTCCAGAACCAATTTGGTTTTGTGGTGATTACAATGTCTCATAAGGGGTCATGATATAGTCTTATGTGAAAACCTAATGAATACAATATGGTCCCCTAAAAAGTTTCATGATATCATGTTTTCTGGAGATAAAATTACAAGCCCCCATTTTTTATACTAAATGCCTCCCACATGAAACTAATTTGACCATTTGGATTTTGGAGAATCATAGGAGGAGATTTGGCTCCTCTATCATTTCTTCTTCTCATATAAACATGGTAGTGAATGTGATTGATCTCTCCTCAATAAGAAAAATATCCCAAATTTATATTTCACCTTTATCTTTTTATCTCAGTCACAAATAGTTATGGTATTTATTTAGTTGGTGTGTCAAATCCATGATTTAAGGAATAGTTATTATAGCATTTTTTCTTTGATCGTTCTCAGTCTCAATTTCCCATTAGTGATTCCTATTTTGGGTGATTGATTAATCATGTGATAAAAAGATTGTTATCACATGAGACATTCCCTATAATTGAAACCATGATTGCTTAATTAATTTTAAATTAAATTTTATTTTATTTGAGATGACATGGAACTCGATTCTAAAAGGAAAGTTTTTTTTAAGAAATCCAATTTTCAAATTAATTGGATAAATTAGGTAGTTTTTGAAAAAAAATTCATGAAATGAAGGATAATTTTTGAAGGCATTAAATTTATCAATTCCTTGAATTTTGTTTTGGATTTTAAATGGGATTTTGAAACCTGAAATTTGGAATTTTAATAATCAATGATGATTTAAATTGAAATTATTTAACTTGATTGATTGATTTAAATAACATTTCATATTGAGTAGTTAGCAGGTGATTGGGACAAGTATTTAAAGACATTAACTCCCTATAAATGGATTAATGATGACAATTATAACTAAAACATATTCAGAATCATTTTTCCAATGGGGTGTTGAATGAATCTCCCTTGATGTCTTGATCATTAGGGACATGTGAGAAAAAATGGATCCATGATTATTGAATGAACAGTGTGAAGATCCTAAAGATAGGAACAAATGATCTTTGCCAATATGACCATGGGGCTTGTTTCATTTGATAATTTAATTCTAATAAATATTGGATTGTTTTTATTCATGCATTTTTATTGTATTAAAATGATCATTTATTCCTCTTTTTATATACTTTCCATCTTCCCATTTTGAAATATGTTATTCATTATAAATGTGAAAATGATATTTCATTAATTTTTATTTATTTTGAAGTATTAATAGTCTAATTGTTATGGATTTTATTGTGAAACATTAGGTAGAAATATACAGGGCCTTTTCTCTCACACAATACCATTTCCTTTGGGATTTTGTAGTTAAAATTATGTTATGTCTAAGAAAAGGGAGAGTTCTATGTGGAGGTGATGGGTGTAGTTAATGCATGGGACCTTGGTTGATGGTATTGACCTGTACAATTGAAGATCTTGTTATTAAATATCCATGAAAATGTAAATAACCACATGTTGGTGGCATGTGATCTTGATTCATGGGACCTTGGGTGATGTAAGAGATATATTGAGTTGTGATCCACTCATTTCATAGAGATTTTGTGAAATTTTATTAATGGATGTTTTTTACTTTGGATGTTATATTAAATTAGGATATTCATATCCCATCTTGTAGTACTTTTATCCTTGATAAGTGTTTGAAATACAAACTATTATTTTTTTCTGCTGTTGTGTATTAAATTATTAACATTGGGGTAAAATCACACCCCTTGATTTCGATTGATGCCCAAGTTCTAGTCTCAAACCCCTGTGGATCAGGAACACCATTCATATCATGTTAGTTCTGGATTTTGTACTATTGATCTATTCTATTCATATTGTTTTGAAGAATTAAAAATGAAACAATATTTATACTGTATGTTTCTTATTTTTCAAACCATAATTCACCCACACAGTCAATTCTGCATAGTGGGGCCTATTATTGGTATGATATTTAATGGTAAAATTCAATAAAAAAACTCATAGTGGAATGAATGGTAGAAGTTAATCCCAAATTGAATATAAACAATCTGGGATATAATTTTCAATAATGATATAATTAAATTTAGGTCTTGTTTTTATATATGGGAATAGATGTTTATACAGCTACAACTCCTGTGATTTCTATCAATGTGGGGAGTGGGGATTTATAAAAATTGTAATGTATGGACCTTGAAACTTACTCAAAGGGTATTAATGTTTCATTGGGCGATTAACCCAACATGAGATACATGAAATTTATTTCGTTAATGTCCCCAAATTCTTTGTGGTAAAAGTTTATTAATATATACGAAGATAATCCAAAACAATAATAATCCAAATTTTTTGTTTTTGGAACAATGATGATGAATTTAGTAAGTACCTGAATAAATAAGTTGATGTATTATTTTATTGGGATAATGTAATTTTATAAGAAATGTGTGGTCTCAATGAAACCCTTGATGAAAAAAAGTCAACCAATCACATACTTAGAATATTTCTGTTTCAGTTAAATAAATAAGTATCTATGCTTGTGGATCATGATGAAAAGGATCTGGAATTATGTATTATTCACGATACATTGATCATATATGGAATGAGGAATGATGATGATGAGGATATGGGAAAGGGGATATGAGAGGAGGAGGAATTCTAATCCCCAAATAATCTCACCATATATGGTGGCTAGACAATGAAAAAGTTGGGAGAAATAATATCATTCCTTTCCTCAAATATATCAATGGGAAAAGGAAGGTTTAATGGAAAATATCCACTCTTGTGCTTTCACAGTGAAATGGTTCGACACCTTGAGTAAAGTTACCCAAATATGTTTCCTAACTATAGTGATGGTGATGATGTTCTTATGAAGATATTATATACCAATGTGAAAGGTAGGAGGATCACAAAGTAAAACATCATAAAGAGGAAAAACATTTTTCCTATAATGATAATGGTTCAAAATAATCTAATTCAGAGGAAATTTATAAATACAAATATCAAAATGAATATTCCCAAATAGATTTTGTGAGAAGTTCCTAGATAATGGAAGAGAGTAAAGATTAAAGATATTTTAATAAGTGATTTTTTCTATGTGTATAATTATAGTTTTATCATGAAGATATGTAAATTTGTTGTGCAAAAAAAGTACAAAACAAATATTGCATCATTACTTCAAAATCAATATGAAAATATGTAGATATACTTTTTTTAATAAAAAATGTGAAAATGTCAAACCTAAACAACGAGAAAAATTTAGAATGCTATTAAGGGAAATATAAATATAGAATAGAAATAAAAGGTGATCAATGGTTTCACTCACACATTAATATAATATGTAAAAAATAAAATATTATGAGGAAGAAGTTGTATGTTCATGATGAAAACTATAGGTTCATGGGACAATATTTAATATTTGTATGAGAATGTGAAATTATAACAAATAGAAAATATAAATGTTAGAATAGATGTTTGTATTTTAATCAAAATAGTTAGTGGTTTTATGGAAAAATAAAAAATAAACCTACCTGAGAAAGCTTGTATGAGGATTTACACTAAGAGGAAGTTTATTTTAGTTGACGAAAAACCAAAAGTTCCCACTATAAATATGAAGGTTGATTTGGTTGTAACTAAGAATAACAATACTCAAAGAACCCAATATACTACCAATGACATAGAAAATACATAAAATAATTTACCTAGTATCTTTTATTATTATTTTTGAAATATTGGATATTCTCAAAATGTAGCATCCATAGCCAAAATGATCCTATGTACATAAGAGAATGAAAGGCTTCCCAGTACAATTCAACATTCAAAGAATGAATTTATGGGTCACTATTTTTGGTGGGGATAATTTCAATACAATTTTATGTATTTTTTATAAAAATGTAGAATAATATTTCCATGATGTCCTAAAGAGGATTCACATGACAGCTAAATGAATCAACAAATATTTTCAGAATAAAAATTAATTTTGTGTCTTTTGAAGATGATGTTTTTCCTTCATAATTTGATGAAGATCAATCATACCAATCAACAACCAGTGTGAAATTTTTTTAATGAATAAAACAGATATGAGTTGAGAAGGAAGTAGTTAAAGATAATACTGTGAAACCATTAGATCAATTTAATAAATATATCCTTTATGGTGGATTTACATCCTATAAAATGAGAAATAAGGATCCTTTCAAAAGGTCAAATATGACCTGGATGGTGATGTAAAACAGGGAAGTGATTAAGGATTAAAGATCATTGCCTCTAGAAAAACTAAATTTGGGGGTAAATATATAAGATAGGTATATGTTTTCAAATATTTATATCATTTTGATTCATGGATACATGTTATAAGATATACAACCCATATTATTTTAAATAAGGATCTCATTGCAGGGATCAAATATGACAAGGTAAGATTTTTGATATATATGAATGTTAGGAAATAATGATCATGGGATCTAGTAAATCCATGTTTGGGGTAAAATATATGAGAAGTGTAAATGTTTTTTCTGTTAATGGTAGGATTTAAAACTTGTTAGGTATTATTCACTAGTTTTTCGTTTGGAAATAATTAAATATTACTATGACTAATTGTGTTTTTAAGGTAAATGATGTTGTAGTTTTAATATGTGAAAAGAATTCAAATGTCCATCAATACATTTTATTATAGAAATGAATATATTCATTTAATCTAATGTACAATAAAATATATTATGGAATAAACGGTTTTCAATTTTTTTTAAATACATTAATGATCAAATGAAAATTGACATAAATCATGATCTCTATAAACTATCATGTGACCATACACTCAGTTGAAATTTCTTACTGAAATGAAATATAGTAAAAATGTATTGAATGAAAATGAAAAGAAGTCAAAAAGGGTTTTAGAATTTTTTTCATGTTGATGTGTCTGGACCTCTATCTCTATAATCTATTATTGGGGAGATAGGTCGTAATCATTTCAATAATGATTATAGTTTAATGACCTAGTTAATTGTTACATACCAACCTAGGATCGAGGTAACATGTTCCCTGATTAGGTTCATCAGATGGACTCAAGAACACCTACATATACACTAGAGGTTGTTGACTAGCATCGAGCATGTAAAGGTGGTATGGTGGATGGATTATACCCCTTTATCAAAGTGAAAAATTAGATAAAATCATAAACATACATCAATGGAATCATATAAAAATGAATAATGAAGATTCAAAGAAATATATAGATTACCAACTGAATAATAAAATAAGTCAATATGCAGTGTCATATGCATGGATACATAGCATAATGATAAAAAAAGGTTAACAAGGGATAATCTTATACAACCATACTATAAAATAAATATAAAAAGGGAAAATTTTGGCTCCACTATCATATAGGGTATATGCTTGGACCTCTACTCCTATGATCTATATAATGGTCAAAAATATAAAGCCTCCATTGTTGGGAGCTTTCCCTTATCTATACACACTTTCACATAATCATCTCTAGTACCAATGGAATCCTGATTAGGGTGTGAGATAACAAACCAGTTGTCCATAACCAATAATGTCTATAATTATTCAAATAATTAATCATCACTAAATAGTGTGCATGTATAAATTAATGAGTAAACAAATATGAATAAATAATTAATGGACCACATAGGTTCTGAAGGGACACCTCACGACTCTACCTACTTCAGCTCATGGATATAAGGAATGTATGATAAGTAATTATATATATACTAATAATGTATATATACATAGTTATATATTTCATACACTTATATGGACCAATTATGTGGGGATGTATGTTTCAGTATACTTGGAATAATTTGTGCTAGATGGGGAAGTATGTAACTCAATCATCCATAACCTATGTGCCTATAATCCCAAACAAAAGTGTACATTACAGGGATTTCATTGTGAGTGGGATTTTTCCTAATAATAACTTTAATGGGGAGTCTTCCATCTATTCAACATGAAAATTAATGGGTATGGTGAATATCCCAACTTCAAAAACTGTGAATGGTGTGAGACGTCATGCTCAACACTCGTTGTAAGGGAGTATCAAACTGACATGCCCAACAGAACCCTTAACAAAATTCCAAATCTGATATCATGACCTAACCATAATAATAACATATTCCATGAGGCATTACACTCATGTATCATATTCACCAATCCATTATAATCAAGTCATAACAATTAAATTTAAGCATTCAATAAAACATGAACAAACAGAATGACATTTCCTATCATTACTCATTAAATTTAAAAAATTCAATTAAATTAAGGAATAATAACCATAATTAATAATATATTTCTTATACTATATCCATTTAATTAAATAAAAATAGGAAAATAAATTTATAATTCCCAAAGAATCAATTAGAAGGTATCATGGTCAATATGGAAATTACCTATATGGGAAAATCCAATTATAACATGGGACAAGAACATATGAGGAGAATTGTGTTCATTAAGAATTCTTTTAAAAGTGTTAATTCTATTAAATATCACATCTAAGAACATTGAATGTAGTCCATCATATAATCAATTCATTATAATACGTAAATTCAAGCTGAAACTCCAAAGTGGTGTCCATAACTGAAGTCAACATCCTCTATTCTACTAATGAAGGATCGAAAGGCATATATCAAGGAGAATAGATAAATTTGTGATAAAGAACTCAACTAACCAGTGAATCATGGAAATTGATGGTTTATGATACCATATTAAAGCATTAACAACACCAAAACACTTATGTAAAATGTTTTGGCCATATACCTCAGGGCCATTGACAACTCATCATCCAATGGTGGCCCAAGATTCAAAGTAGGTTTGGATAAATTTATGAAACAATTAAAATCCATATAAAGGTAAAAATAATATTGTACATAAATAAGCTAATAGAATTAAAGATAAACTCAAATACGAAGAGATAGGATTTTTGAGAATACTAAGATAGGTCAGAGGCTTCTAATGGGTATTGATTTAGAAAACTAATGAATATTTTACCTTAACAAATTAAATGAAGGATAAAAAATGTTATGGGACTATGAAATGAACTCATACAATGCAATAATATTATAATAGATAGGAAAGGTCTTAAAGGATTAATTATGGTCACAATGGACTTTTCACTGTCCAAATAGGGGGTGCATTGTTTGGCCACACGGTTTGTCCAAACTATGCACAAACCATGATCTGGCCACTATATAAGATAAATCCCTAAATTTTTATGTCACACAATTTACATAACCATGTGAATATTATGAAAAAATCAATTAAAAAACTTTAGGTGGATCACATGACATTTCACTTTGGGTAACATAGTTGTTGACAAACTATGATGCCCCTGATGTTCCTCTGGTTCACCACATGTGGTTAGTAGATGTTTTGCGAGAAAGGCCATATGGTTTCTAATAAACATGTAGTATAATACATTTTCCAAATTTCCAATGTTCATGGATCCAAAAAAACTTTGGAAAACCATGTGAACCCTATGAATCCATTTGGGTAACATCATAAAATCCATTTAAAATAATTGGAAAAAAACAGTCATCTCAAACATTAATGAAAATATCGGTTGTTACAATGTCTCATATTAAAGAAACTCATCCCCAAGTTCGTCTTCTAAGGGTAAGGATGTATCAGGTTAAATTACTCTAGTACATTTATCATATATATCATATTGTCATTACAATGACTCAGCCTGAACACGGTCGTGCTTCTATATCACCTATACAAATGGAAATGACATACCTCAGAGAATCTTTATGCTCCGATCAAAAATATAATCCTGATACTTCATGAATGATGAATCTACATACAAATTCACTTCATCAGGTGGAAAGATATGAAACACAACATGATAAAACCAATCAAGAAAAGTTACCCGAAATATATCACTTATTAACATGTATCTCTGAGGATGTGCAATCTGGTAAGACATTATTACAACACATTTCATATCATCAAAGGGTCCAAGAAACATAGGTTATAGCTTAACCTGTTGTCAGGACCCGTCCTCAGGGCCCGTGTCGTGACTACCCCAAACTCGTCTTCCATAGGCCAGGGGCTGGCGACTAGCACCAAGGCGTAAATCACGATAAATAGGGAAGGCATTGCCTTTGTAAAGTAAAAAACCATCACAGAGTAAGCAAGCGGAAAGAGTAAACACTAAGTAAAAACTCTAACAAGCTGTGCTGAAAGTAAAAGGGGCTAGAAATACAAGCCCAACTGTAAAGTACAACTGAAAGGGGAAAAACAGCAACTGAAAAGAAAAGCCGCAGCGTCGAGCCGTCCTCTAGAAGTCCCACCTGAAGGGCGAGCACAGATAACCTCCACAGCTCCTCAGTCCAACCATTCGCTCCGAGTACGTCCCACCCAGTGGTCCACCTCCAGGTACGGTATTGCTCCGTAAGCCTCCACCACGAGCAGCGTTGTCCGTCGTCTACAACCAACACAATGAAGTGCGGGCATAGCCCGTGCAGGGGTGAGTATAAGCTACTCAGTAGGGAACCCGAGACCCCTAAAGGTCTCCCGAAATCCACAAAGGATAAACCACAATGGAAAGATACAATCACGAAGTAACAACCGGCACTACTAAGGTATATTCCCATACATATACCTAAGTCATCAATTCCGTTCTTCTCCAACATCCGAGCCCAAGCACAACCCAGTCCACACAGGAAACCAAAACGTATACTCACACAGAGTAGCACAACACAATCCACGAAGGAGAGAAAAATTAATCCTCTTAGGATAGCTCAACACAATCCACAAAGAAGAGTAAACAGTAAATCAACATAGGATAGTTCAACACAATCCACAAAGGAGAGTAACACAGGATTCAGCTCACACAGGTATACTTCGTCAAAAAGTTGAATGGGATGATCAGATATAGATACTGAATCATCTAAGCTGTGACCCATTGAGGATACAAGACCAACTGTCTTTATTGATTCATCTATGCTGGGACCCACATAGGATACAAGACCAGCACTCTTCATTGATTCATCTATACTAGGACCCACATAGGATTCAAGACCATCACTGAATCATCTAAACTGGGACCCACATAGGATACAAGACGAGCATGGCTGGGACCCACATAGGATACAAGACCAGCACTCTTCATTGATTCATCTATGTTGGGACCCACATAGGATACAAGACCAGCACTGAATCATCAAAGTTGGGACCCACAAAGGATACAGGACCAGCTGTCTTCATCGAAGTCGCAGCCAGCACTAGGGTTCCCGCACACAGCAAGCTGGTTCAGGAGGGTCCGCTCCACCAGCCGAGAGAATGATACATCAACTGACACAAGGTCCAGAGTTGATTTATGAAAACGTTCCGTATCATCAACAGGAACTCAACGTCGCAGATGGCACGTCAATCGGACGTACGGTCTGAGAGTTGTTGGCTTTTTCGTCCTAGGGTCCTGCTTGGTTTTTAAGGCAAAACCAACCTGACCGTACTCCACCTGCGTCCAATCCTCGGGCGGAGTGAGACAAAAGATCCGTCTCACTAAGATAAATCCACCAAGGTCGACGGCACATCAATCGGACGTCCGGAGCTCAAGATATGAGTGTTTCCGCTCCGAGGGCCCGGTTGGTTTTGTGTACGAACCAACCCGGCCGAACCAAAGGTTTTCAGAAACCTTGAGTGCGATATACTGAAACGACCGCCTCGATCCAACGAACGTGTTGACGCTGACAGCGTGTCAATCGGAGGTCTGTAGCCCATGTTATGGGCGTTTGAACTAACTTAGTCCGAAAACAGGGGGTCTGGGCCCGGGGCCACCCGGCCCGACCCCCCTGGGTCGGCCCGAACCGGCTCGACCCGGCTCGGTCTGGCCCGACCGGCCGGCCGCGGCTCGGCCAGCATGGCCGAGCCGAAACGCGGAGTGGGGTGCGGGACTCCCCCGCCTGCCGCTAATTGAGGCCGGCGGCGGATCCGCCGGTTGCCGGCGCCGCCACCTCTTTCCACAGACCACCGGATGCACTCCGGTGGTCCGTTTATCCAGTCGTCTTCGCCTATGGTCCCCCCGGGACCCCACCTTCTCTACGAAGGGATTCAAACGCCATAACGGCCTGCTTCTTCATCGCCCGTCAATCCACACATCAAAACGAATACCTTCGTCTTTATGGTTTTCCAGAGTGGCCCGATGGCACTGTGCCCCTTCTCCGCGGCCCGACTCCGACCGCGGCCTTGTTCGTAATCCTCAGTGCGGCGCGACGGCGTCGCGTTTCTTCGTCGTGGCCATCATCGTTCACGTCTCCTTCCACTCAAGCGCGGTGCAACGATGCATTACCGTCTTCGCTAATCAAACGAAGAATAGAAAAGGGGGAGGGGTATCAGCCGTATTTGTGCGGACCGATCCCCTCCCGTTATATCAATAGTAGTTGGCCGAATAGTAAAACGTTTAACCTTCACAATTTTTAATTTGAATAAAAATTTGAACATGACCGTCAGATTTATCTTTCATATATGAAGGAAAGAATCACCAACATAAAAAGATTCAAATCCCTACCTCGGTTCAGGAATGGTGCATGCGCGTTCTTCGCGGAAATGATCGTCGCGGAGGGAGGGGATCGTCGCGTCGTCACGGTATCCGGCGTTGCATCGACGAACTTGTCGCTACCGATCGAAGGTTGTCGCGGGGTTGGATTGTCACAGAAGAACGCCAGGGAAGAAGAATCGTCGTCGTCGCGAAACATGGCGTCGTGTCGTCGATTTCCGAGGGCTCGACATTCTTCAGGTTCTTCGCGTTCTTCGGGTTCTTCGCGAAGAAGGATGAATAACTCTTGGTTTCTGTCAAATCCTCTCAACGAACATTTTCCCAGAAGTCGTGTGTTGGTCTTATTTTATTATTACGCCAATGGATTTCAAACAGGATAAGAAAAAAATAAATTAATTCATAGAATTAATTCAATGAATAAAACTACCCAATTAATTCAACGAATAAAACCGCCCAATTAATTGGTGCGTTAAGAAAATAAGAAAACGCGTCAGTTGACTTTCATAATGACGGGTTTTCGCGGGTGTGTTACTTAGCGGAATGAAACGGTGGGGCTCGAGCGGGCCCCACCCCACAAATAACCTACCAAATGGGTAGGATATTTTGGATTGCACCCTATCCGTTTCAACTGAGCTTAAACAGCTTAAAGTGGTCTTTAAGCAGCTTTAAGTGAAATAAAAATAAAATTGTCGCACAACTTTATTTTATTTCATAACATAAAAACCAAAAATTAAAAACCACAACCGAGCAAACGCAAATCCGGAAGAGGTGTTTCTAAGCAAATATCGGCGCTGCAATTCCATCGGTGCCCTCGGAATTCGATTCCGGGCACCGGTTCAAAAGTTAGAAAACCCTGCTCGTCCGTTTACTGAACGTACCCGAGCTAAACGTCAGAAAATGATTCCGGGCACACCGGGCCTCAAAATCAGGTGTCGTCAGAAGCTGCGTCCCTGAAAAATTCCAAGGAAAATTAAGAAAAAAATTTCTTTGAAATTTACGGGTCTTTACATTACTCCCACCACAGGGATTTAAGTCCCCGTAAAGTATCACCACAAACTTAGGGATACAAAGGTGGTACTGAGAACGCATCTGAGTCTCCTGCTCCAAAGTGCTCTCCTGGAGGTTCCCGAGATGCCATCTGAAGCGCACTAGAGGAATCGATCGTCCACTTAGGACCCGCTCCTGTCGATCCTCGATCTCCACTGGGACCTCCGCAAAATTCACCCCATCATCAATGACCAGCTCTCCATGGTCGAAGACTTGCTTCGGGTCATGCACGTATCTCCTCTTCTGAGATACGTGGAAGACGTCGTGCACCCGACACAACTGTGGTGGTAGAGCCAGGCGATAAGCCACTTTGCCAATCCTGCTGAGGACCTGGAAGGGTCCGATGACGCGTGGAGACAACTTTCCACCTTTTCCAAACCTCTGTAATCCACGTCGAGGTGAGAACCGCATGAAGACGTGGTCGCCATCCTCGAACTCAAGTGGCCTCTGCCTCCTGTCAGCATAGGACTTCTATCGGCTCTGATCTATACTCATCCGCTCCTGGATGACCAGGACCTTCTCTGTCTTGGCCAGGACCATCTCCGGCCCCACAAGTGCTGCTAAGATTTCTTCTTTGCCGATAAGAGAAATCTGGTCTCATCCCCTGGATGAACCACTTACTTTGCCTAATATAGTCAATCCCGACATGGATTTTACTAATCCATACCAAAGATGACGTCGTAAGGCCTCAACGCCACTACCAAGAGATCCAACCATTACTCTCGCCTCCAAGGGTTGAGTCACACTGTCGGCATCAGTGTCTGGTAACTGGGTCTCCTCCAGTAGATGTCTCACAAGTGAGGGTCAAGTCAACACTCTAAACTGGAACCTCTTAGCCACAAAACGAAAGAGGACAGGAATCAAAACATCAGAAAGGTAAGCGTCATTTACTATTGCAGCTCATAATACAAAGACACTACACAACAACAACAAGGAACTAGAAGTACAAAGGACGTATCCACTAGTTCCGCTCCTATCCATCTGCTCCCAGAGCTCCATGATCAAAGGCCTCAGCTGCCTAAAGCTGAGCTCTCGCATGTCCACCAACTCCCTGCGGTCGGGGTGGACCTCCTGGTGGTGGTGGTGGCAACACCTCGAAGTGTCTCCCACCATCGGCTACTCGGCCAGCTCCTCTGCCTTGTCCGCCTGCACCCTGCGGACCACCGTGGCCAAACCTCTGTCTGGGAGGTCCCTCTACCACCTTCTTCTCATCTGTAAGATGAGTCAGGCAGTCTCGAGCCATGTGACCTCGTTCGCTGCATGCGTAGCAATGATTTCCCCTCGTGTAGTTGGCTCTCCTTTGGGTGCCCCGCACAACCAAATCATCATCCTGAGACTTCCCATCTGATGGTCTAGCCCGTTTGGACCTCTGCATCACCTGTCTACTGCCAGCTGCAGAAGACCCTACTATGGGCCGTCCTGCGGAGGGCCTTGTCACTGGAGCCTGCTCGGCGATAAAACTCTCCACTAGAAGGGCTCTCTCCAACACCGTGCCCTGTGTCGGAATGTTGAGAGAGATCATCGAAGCCCTGATCTCGTGCCTCAGTCCCTGCTCGAAGGTCTGGGCCCGGAAGAACGGATCTCGTACCATATCGGTGGAGTAGAGCGAGAGATCAGTAAATCTCGCCGAGTACTGGGCCACTGTCATGTTGTCTTGCCGTAGTTGTAGCAGCTCTTGGATGCGCACCGCACGGAGGGTGGCTGGTACGAACTCTGAGCAAAAGATTATCTCAATGTACGTCCAGAGGAGAGATGCCTCATTGTGCACCCGGAGCATCAAGCTCCACCATCTGCCTGCTGCTACGTGTAGGAGGCTCGCTGCAAGGATCACCATGAGGTCTGCTGGTGTCCTCACTAATCTAAAAACCCATACAACTGCCTCCAGCCAGTCCTCCACTACCTGGGGGTTCGTCTCCCCACGGAACCTAGGCAGTCGCTGTCTCTGAAACTCGTGTAGCGCGCTAAGGCGACGTGCATCGTCAGCGGCTGGGGCTGGTAGCATCGGTGGCTCGGCGGGTAAAGGTACCGTCGGTGCCTCTGCTGACAAGGAGCCCTGCACCGAGGCCTCGTCGCTCGGTGGGCTGTCATCACGCTCCAATCTCGGAACCCTAGCTGGCTGTCGTCGTGGGGCCATCCTGAAAAGAAACAGGTGCGCCATGGTCAGAACTGTATACCTGGTGAGCTGACACAAGTAATTACAAAGAAAACTTGAACACACATGCAATCAATGTTTTCGTGCATTAAGTCGGAAATCAGAATTCAGGCTCCTGGTGTACGGATACGTCGGCCACCGCACCAACACTGGCCTCCCTGGACTGATAACCACACCCAATACATTGAACACTATTGATTCACATAGAATAAAGATCAGAGTATGCGGTAGAACTGAACCCCTCTGATACCAATTTGTCAGGACCCGTCCTCAGGGCCCGTTTCGTGACTACCCCAAGCCCGCCTTCCATAGGCCAGGGGCTGGCGACTAGCACCAAGGCGTAAATCCCGATAAACAGGGAAGGCATTGCCTTTGTAAAGTAAACAACCATCATAGAGTATGTACACGGAAAGAGTAAACACTATGTAAAAACTGTAACAAGCTGTGCTGAAAGAAAAAGGGGTCAGAAATACAAGCCCAACTGTAAAGTACAACTGAAAGGGGGAAAATAGCAACTGAAAAGAAAAGCCGCAGCGTCGAGTCATCCTCTAGAAGTCCCACCTGAAGGGAGAGCACAGATAGCCTCCATAGCTCCTCGGTTAAACCATCCTCTCCGAGTACGTCCCGCCCAGTGGTCCACCTCCAGGTACCGTCCTGCTCCGCAAGCCTCCACCACGATCAGCGTTGTCCCTCGTCTGCAACCGACACAACGAAGTGCGGGCATAGCCCATGCAGGGGTGAGTATAATCTACTCAGTAGGGACCCCGAGACCCCCAAACGTCTCCCAAAATCCACAAAGGATAAAACACAAAGGAAATATACAATCATGAAGTAACAACCGACACTTCTTAGGTATATTCCCATATACATACCAAAGTCATCAATTCCGTTCGGCTCCAACATCTGAGCCCAAGCACAACCCAGTCCACACAGGAAAGCAAAATGTATACTCACACAGAGTAGCACAACACAATCCACGAAGAAGAGAAAAAGTAATCCTCTTAGGATAGCTCAACACAATCCACAAAGTAGAGTAAACCGTAAATCCACATAGGATTGTTCAACACAATCCACAAAGGAGAGTAACACAGGATTCCGCTCACACAGGTGTACTTCATCAAAAAGGTGAAAGGGATGATCAGATATAGATATGTAATCATCTAAGCTGGGACCCACTAAGGATACAAGACCAACTGTCTTTATTGATTCATCTATGTTGGGACCCACATGGGATACAAGACCAGCACTCTTCATTGATTCATCTATGCTAGGACCCACATAGGATTCAGGACCAGCACTGAATCATCTAAGCTGGGACCCACATAGGATACAAAACCAGCATGGCTGAGACCCACATAGGATACAAGACCAGCACACTACATTGATTCATCTATGCTGGGACCCGCATATGATACAAGACCAGCACGGAATCATCTAAGCTGGGACCACAAAGGATACAAGACCAGATGTCTTCATCGATGTCGCAGCCAGCACTACGGTTCCCGCACATAGAAAGCTCGTTCGGGAGGGTCCGCTCCATGAGCCGGGAGGCTGATACATCAACTGACACAAGGTCTAGAGTTGATGTATCCAAAAGTTTTGTATCGTCAACAGGAACTCAACGTCGCAGACTGCACGTCAATCGGACGTCCGGTCTGAGAGTTATTGGCCTTTTCGTCCCAGGGGCCCGGTTGGTTTTTAAGGCAAAACCAACCCGACCATACTCCACCTACGTCCAAACCTCAGGCAGAGTGATCCAAAAGATCCGTCTCACTTTGAGGAATCCACCAAAGTCGACGAAACGTCAATCGGACGTCCGGAGCTCAAGATATGAGTGTTTCCGCTCTGAGGGCCCGGTTGGTTTCGTGTACGAACCAACCTGGCCGAACCCAATGTCTCGATCCAAGGATCGCGTTTCTACTGACGGCGCGTCAATCGGAAGTCCGTAGCCCATGTTATGGGCGATTTAACCAACTCAGTCTGAAAACAGGGGGTCTGGGCCCGGGACGACCCGAACCGGCACGACCCAACCCGGGTCCGACCCGGCTGGGCCCGGCCTAGCCCGGCCTGGCTCGGTCCGGCTCGGTCCGGCCTGACTGGCCGGCCACGGCTTGGCCAGCATGGCCGAGCCGAAACGCGGAGCGGGGTGCGCAACTCCCCCACCTGCCGCTAATTGAGGCATACGGTGGATCCGTCGGCCGCTAACCCTCCGGCGGTGCGCCGCCGCCTCCTTCCGTGGACCACCGAACGCGCTCTGGTGGTCCGTTTCTCCTGCCGTCTTCGCCTATGGTCCCCCCGTGACCCCACCTTCACTGCGATGGGATTCAAACACCATAACGGCCTGCTTCTTCATCGCCCGTCAATCCGCACGTCAAAACGAATAGCGTCGTCTTTGTGGTTTTCCAGCGCGACCCGATGGCACCGCGCCCCTTCACCGCGGCCCGACTCCGACCGCGGCCTTGTTCGCAATCCTCGGCGCGGCGCGACGGCATCTCGTTTCTTCGTCGTGGCCTGCATCGTTCACGTCTCCTTCCGCTCAAGCGCGGTGCAACGATGCATTACCGTGTTCTCTAATCAAACGAAGAATAGCAAAGGGGGGAGGGGTATCAGCCATGTTTGTGCGGACCGATCCTCTCCCGTTATATCGATAGCAGTTGGCCGAAACATAAAACGTTTAACCTTCACAATTTTTAATTTAAATAAAAATTAGAACACGACCGTCAGATTTATCTTTCATATATGAAGGAAAGAATCACTAACTTAAAAAGATTCAAACCCCTACCTCGGTTCAGGAACGGTGCACGCGCGTTCTTCGCGGAAATGATCATCGCGGAGGGAGGGGATCGTCGCGTCGTCGCAGTATCCGGCGTTGCGTCGACGAACATTTCGCTGCCAATCGAAGGTTGTCACGGGGTTGGATTATCGCAGAATAACGTCGCGGAAAAAGAGACGCCGGTGTCACAGAACTTGGAGTCGCGTCTTCGATTTCTGAGGGCTTGACATTCTTTGGGTTCTTCGCGTTCTTCGCATTCTTCGCAAAGAAGGATGAAGAACTCTTTGTTTCTGTCAAATCCTCTCAACGAACATTTTCCCAGAAGTCGTTTGTTGGTCTTATTTTATTATAACGCCAACGGATTTCAAACAGGTTAAGAAACAAATAAATTAATTCATAGAATTAATTCAACGAATAAAACAGCCCAATTAATACAACAAATAAAACCGCCCAATTAATTGGTGCGTTAAGAAAATAAGAAAACACGTCAGTTGACTTTCATAATGACGGGTTTTTGTGGGTGCGTTACTTAGCGGAAATAAATGGTGGGGCTCGTGTGGGCCCCACCCCACAAATATCCTACCAAATGGGTAGGATATTTTGGATTCCACCCTATTCGTTTCAACTGAGCTTAAATAGCTTAAAGTGGTCTTTAAGCAGCTTTAAGTGAAATAAAAATTAAATTGGCATACAACTTTATTTTATTTCATAACATAAAACCCAAAAATTAAAAACCACAACCGAGAAAATGCCACTCCGGAAGAGGCGTTTCTAAGCAAATAGTGGAACTACGATTCCATCGGTGCCCTCAAAATTTGATTCCGGGCATCGGTTCAAAAGTTAGAAAAACCCGCTCATCCGTTCACTGAACATACCCGAGCCAAACTTCGGAAAATGATTCCAGGCACACTGGGCCTCGGAATCATGTGTCTTCAGAAGTTGCGTCCTTGAAAAATTCCAAGGAAAATTAAGAAAAAAAATTTCCTTGAAATTTACGGGTATTTACACCTGCCTTCAAATACTTATATGGACCAACCTAGGCAAGATTCGCATGAAAATTTAGTCCCTAACCTCGAACTCGAGAGGACACTGATGTTAATTAGCATACGAGTACTATTTGTAAGGAGCTCTCATCATGTGATTTCAGATCAAGTAGTCCTTATTCATAGTCTCCAACATGAGATGTTGTCCAAGAATTGGTTCCTCCCATGACTTTAGGAAGAACAATGGTGAATTACATGGCATACCTTATATGGAATCATAAGAAGGAATCTCAATGGTATCATGAAAGATATTATTATAAGAGAACTTTCCATGGGTTATTTGATTATTCTAGGATACACCAATGTCATGTACACATTCACAAAGAATCTCCTCTAACACTTAAAGCATACTCTTTGTCTATTAATTGGTTTCTGGGTGATAGTCCGGGCTCAGAATCACCTATGTACCCCAGGCCTTCTATAGCCCCTTCGTGAATTATATCATAAAGAGAGTGTCTCTATTATAAATGATAGAATGAGGACATCCATGAAGATGTGTAACCTCCCTGACGTACATCATACCAAGATTTTTTACCAAGAAGGTCACTCGCATAGGTAAGAAATTTTTTACCTTCATCAAACGATCAATTGAAACACATACTATATATTTCCCAGGATGTGATCTAGGTTAACCAGTCATTAAATCTATCAAAACATTATCCCATTTTTTCAAAAGAATGAAAACGACTATAAAATCCATACCGGATATTGATGTTCTTTATTCACCTATTAATAGGTGGAAGACCGAGTGATGAAGCTAGAAATCTCCCATTTCATTCCTGGCCACCAATACTAGCATCGTAGATCCTTGCACATCCTGGTGAAATCTTGATAAACATCACATGATCAGGCATGAAATTCAAATATCATATCCACTTTGATGTTTGTTGGTACCCATACATCACATGTAATAGTAAATTATCAACTCCATCCATGGTCCAACCTAATGGTATATCATCTACGATGATTTCCCATATGAAAAGGCCCTTAGGATCTGATATTTTTTCATTATTACCCATTCTAGAATAGTATATGTCACTTCTATGGCAGTTAAGATAGCCTTTCAATGATCCTCCAAAACCTCAATGTGCATCAATGAGAATAAGGCCACATGCTTTTATTTTCTACTAGCCTCCTAGACCTCTTATGCCTATGTCTTATAGATCAGTGCATTGACCACGACATTACCTTCATCATGCATGTTAGCAAGATAAAAATAAAATTAATGTTGGTACACAACCCACCTATGTTTCAAGTGATATTTATCCTTCGGTATAAATATTTACTTGAGTATTTTTTTAATCAGTGAATACCAAAAAATATTCATTCCATGTAAATGGTGTCTCTAATAGCCTAGATTTTGAACTACAACATCTAGCTTGAGGTCATGTGTCAGATAATTCAACTTGTGAGGACACAACTAATGAGACCCACATAGGATGACTCACTCATACGGTATCACAATATCACATATCCCAATACTTGATGCATCATAATAACATATATAGGTCATGACTAGCTCTCGAAAAATCATTACAAGTGTTAAATTCAAATAAACCTTCAACTACTGAAAGGATTCTTCACTTTCTTTGGACCATATAAATTTTAAACCTATCTTTGTGAATCCCATAAGGGGAAATACAATATAAGAGAAGTCTTGGATAAAGAACCTGTAAAACGAGGATAGTGCCAAGAAACTCTGAATGTTAAATATTCTCTTCAAATTTTCCCAGAAAATTACATCTATCACATTCTTCAGGTCTTCTATAAATTCTGAATTTGATATAACATGACGTAAGAATTGGACTATGTCGATCAAAAAGTTTCATTTACAAATCTTATCCTAGAGTTTATGATCTTTTGGTATATTCAACATGACCTCATGATGGTTGGCATGATCATCTTTGGAGTGTGAATATAATAATATATAATCCAAAAATACTACCATGGATGAATTAAGATATAGGTGGAAATCAAGATTCATAGGATCTAATAAAATAGTAGGTTCATTCGTGAGTCTGAACAACAAAATCTTGTTCTCATATAGACCATAACATCGCCTGAATGTTGGACAAGGTACATATAACGACCCGACATGCACCTAGTGATATCCCAACCTCATGTATATCTGTGAAAAAAATCTCTCTCCTTTAAAATTATCATAAAGGACATCTATTTGAGGCTGTAGATATTGATCCATTACAATGATCTAGATAAGATGATAGTAATCAAGACAAATCCAGAGGGTACCATCCACTTTAGTTGAAAAAATAATTGGTTAATCCCCAAGGATATGTATTGGGGAATATGAATCCTTTAATCTTTATATCCTCCAATTAATTCACGAGATCCATAATCCACATAGGTTCCATTCTATAAGTATGAATGGTCATTAATGATGCTCCTGAAACATTCACAATAGTAAAATCTACATCTCAAAATGGAGGTAGCGTCAAAAATTTATCTGGGAAGATGTCCCTAAAACACTTCACTACATGGGGGAAATATCTTGTTTTACCCATGACCATCTAAGAATTCAATGTTGATCTGAGCTATCCCATTACCCTACCACTATTTATTACGTCCATCTCAAGTCACTTGATCATACCATTCTCCCTTATGCATGTGTTTATTGCCCTCTCAGGATGTACACATCACCCTCTGATGATAGTAGTCTATGTGGTCTTCATAGGGAACTGACCAGTCCATCTTTATGGTTACATCAAAGCCATTCATGTCTGAAAAAAATATCGATATGAAGATGTATCCACTATAATCAGGGTGAAAATCCATATAATGGTGAACACCCTCTAATAAGATACCTAACATGGTAACTAGAACCATAACACCATGAAATTGTTTGATCTTGATTCCCATACATCCTATCATCAGCTTAGATATAATGATTTGAGATGAGCCAATGTAAAATAAATGAAACACTATAGTGGAGGCTACTATAATAGTACCTTTTACATTAGAAGGTTTGGTGTTATACTTCTCTAGCATAAGATGTACGACATGTTATGATTAGATTCCACAACCCCAATCCATTTCATTAATACTCAATCAAATATCACACTATTGGAACTATGATGCCTGAGATTAACTACCACTACACAGACCAACACCGAAACTTGAATAGGAAGTGTTATTCTAGTAGAATCCCTATCATAATTGTACTAGCCTCGCTCCGGTATGAGGAGTAGGTGTACATCCTCGATTAATAGGAACTGATGGATTTGTCTTATAGAAGCGCTAGATATGGACCATTTTTTTTATCCTTTTCATTACATTGGATCTCGTATGCAATGAGGATTCACATGTCATGACTTCCCACACTGGTGACATATAAAAAATCTATCAACATATGAATCTTCACTGCTTCTACCTCCATGGGCAGTCCCAAAACAACAATTTCAACTAGATGAAATAACATGGAACGATCTTGGTATCAAACCTCCATGAATCACACAATCCACTTCCCTATAGTTTTTCTATGTAATTAGGGACTCCTTCATGAAATCTAAAATTATTGACATCCCAAATACATTTTTTTCCGATAAGATGGTATATACCAACCCATCCTTGAATCACCTAGTTATTATGAAATCATCATTCACTAGAGGAGGGTAGAACCACTTCATATTTGTAAAACAAGAAGAGTATTCCATAAAAAACATGCCTCCCTACTGAATGTTCATAAATTTCTAGCTCTGTCATCCCTCACTGTCTGGGGAATAAAGAGTCATATGTGATAGTCTATAAATCATTCCAAACCATATTTCTATGTTGATGTACATGGGTAATTACATCTAAAATTTACATGGAAGAATAATGTAGAAGTTAAAAAAATTTGTTTACCCCTCCCTTATAGAGGCATATATAGATGCAAGAATTTAGAAATAATATCTTCAATCCCTGATTAAGCAGCATTTGGTCAACCATCCCCCAAGAAGGTGGGAGCATACATTAGATGGTACTCTAGGGTCAACTCTTCCATACACAAAGTAGTATGAAAAACACCTTGAATATTCTAAAAATATGTATAAATACATCTTGAAAATGGGCATTAATACCCATAAAAGGAATAGGGAGAGGTACAATGGGTTCAACTGCAGGAGGAATCACTGGCAGCTCAGGGCCTGCCTCCTCCATTGCATGGTCATAACTACCTTTAAGGCATACGACTGGAGGATTTCATGGAATCATGAAACAATGATTCCAAATACACACCTCAAAATAAATTTTAAACTATTAGAAAGATTCAAAACTAAGAAGTAGAACAGGTGTATAGCCTTCCTATAAAAATTATAATGCCTCTTTATATGCTCTAAAATCATGGTCTATGTAGTAGAAGAGACCACAATGACCATGAGAACATAATAGAAGAACTATCTACCCATTACTAAGGTAAGGTTTGGTTCTAGACCTTTGTTACACATGTATGGGGTAGCTAATTTTACATGAAATTTCATATTAATTTTAGCTTAGAGCCTGTTAAAATATTTAACTCTCTTTTAATGGTCAAATTATGTGGATTACAATTTCCAACCCATAAGGTTACATTCTATTTTTGAACCAAAATATGGAATACACATAACCCATACCATAACATGTTATATCCCATCTGACCAATGGTTTGTAGATCAATATACCATAATTAACAACTTAAAGAATCATCTTTAACATATTTAGGAAAACACAGTTCGGTTAAGGAAGGAACTTTAGGTCTCAATTCTATTTTCTAATCCTTGAAAAAAAAATCAATAGATTTCAAGGCACCATCATGATGCCAAAAATATGGAATAAGAAAATTCTTGCTGAATATAAATGTGGCACAGTGAGAATTCATGGAAAATTAGTTCTATTATACCTAATAAGATGCATGAACTGATGAAAAAACCTCATTTCATCAGTTTTAGATAAAAGAACCCACATTTCAATATTAAAAATATCAAAAAATCACAATACATGTGTTTCACCATATAGTGATGTTTTATCAATTATAAATTGCATAATCAATAACTATAAGTTTAAAATCCCTTGTAATTTGGGTTTCCCCAATATATTGGTTAGCTACGTCTAGAAATAGGGTCAATTTGAAATATATTAAATCCTAGTCTCTTGTGAAATCCCCAAATAGAAATAAAAATGAAATATAATTATTGTATACCACTTTTTAACATCCCATCCTGGGATCCACCTTACCCACAAAATGATTCGGTGGGTCACGTGGCCTCAAGCATGCCTCCCAATACACTAGAGGCATCACAATAGAAGTGACGATGTAATGGAGATATGGTGGTGAGTGTAAACTCACTTACCAAGGTGGAATAACATATACAACAATAAAAATATAACAACAAAATCATATTTAATAAAATAAATATGTGTGGGAATAATAAATAACTGACAAACTAAATAATTATCAAAAACCACTAGGAAGATTCATATACATGGGAGTATAGAATGATTATATAAAATAGGGGAATATGGGACATTCATATAAAATCATGTTATAAAAACTAAAAAAATAACAAAATGATGCAGAAAAGAATCTCAAGCATATGTCTGGTCTTATATTTATATGTTCCATCTAAATGTAAATCATATCTATAATCAATAGCATGGCGCTTACGTTTTTCCATACCTAGAGTCATATAATCTTCTCGGGTACTAAATTCTTTGCAAGTACAGTGTGAGATAATATACTAGTAGGCCACTACCAATGGTTTGTAGAATAAATACAAGTATTTCTCATAGATAATCAATTTGTATGTATAAATAAAAGAGTAAACATAGATGAAGAAATAAATTATAGACTACCTAGGTTCTTAAGGGACACCTAGAATCTCTACCTACATAGGCTCATGGTAGGAATTAATATATGATTGTTCAAAATATATTTAGTATTAATATATTCAAATGATATATTTATATATTTAATACACCTATATGGACCACGTACATGTGGTCATATGTTGTATTTTACTTATAATACTATGTGCTGGTTGGAAAGGGCCATAACTCAAACTTTAATAACTAGTATAAACAAGTATATAAGCTCAAGAACTAGGGATCATTCTAAATATATCATATTCAGTGGGATATTTCATTTTCATCACTCAATAAGGTGATTTTTCAACCATGTCAACACTCGAAATATGGGGTGTGGCATCTTAAGGCCACTGTAGGTCAATGGTTAGATATGTCGTGCTCTACACTCATTGTAAGGGATCATCTAACCATCCTTCCCATGAGAACCCTTATCATCACTCCACTACCCATATCAAGTAACAACCATAATAATATTATAATCTATGAAGCATTTTCTCTCATGTATCATATTTAATGATCCATTATAATCATGGAATAACAATTCAATTTAAGCATTCAATAAAACATAAGAAAACATTGTTTCCTTGATACCCTATCATAGTTAATTCCATTCAAATAATTAAATTTATTTATGTAAATAAAACAATAAAGAATAATAAATTACATATAATTCATCCATTTAATTCAGTAAATCAAGAAGAAACAATTTATAAGGCCCAAATGGCCAATTAGAATATATCATGGTCAATGGAGAAATTTCATATTAGGGAAATTCAAATTATATGTTTGGACAAGGAAAAATTAGGTTCATTAGATTCTTTAATTATTCATATAAAAAAGTAAATTCTAGTAACTACCCCATAAAAATTCATTTAATGTTATCTAGAATATAATAATTTCAATATAATAGTGAAATCCAAGAAGGAAAACCAAAGGGGTTCCCATAACTAAGGTTTTCCTCCTCTAATCTACTAAACCTGTATCAAAGTGTATATATAAAGGTATGTAGATCCATCCAATATGAATAACTAAAATAAATAGTGATTCATGAAAAAGGCTAACATACGACACTATGGAAAATCAACAGAAACACAAAAACTATTGGGGAAAATGATGGGACCCCCTACCTGGGGACCGTTGATGAGTCCTCATCTGATTGAAGCCTAAAATTCCAATTTGGATGGGTTAAATTGAAGAAATGATAAAAATACATGAAAATGGAGTGAATGATCTTGCACCTAAATAGTGCCACACATCTGATGATAAACTCAAATAGAAAGGGAATTTTTTTTAGAATATCCTGAGATGGATCTAATTATTCCGATGGATCTTGATTTGGATAATGGATGAAAAGGTTACCTAAATTCCATGGTTGAATGAGATGAAAATATATGGGAATAGGAAACACAATTATTCAATAGAAAATATGAGATAAAAATATAAATAGGTTCAATGGATTAATTAATTTTAAAATGGAATTTTCATCATAAAATAGAGGGTGTACGGTTCACCCTCATGGTTTGGCCAAACCATGTGCAAACCATGATCAAGTCACTATGTAATGAAAATACCTACATTTTTATGGGACATAGTTTCCTTAAACATATTAAAACCATGAAAAAATATAGTTTCAAATAATATGGTAGGATCACACAACCATGCACCTTGGGTCTCATTGTTCTAGAACAACCGTACGACCCCTGATGGTCCTCTTTTTCTCCCCACTATGTTAGTAAAGACTTTTTCAGACAACCTCATGAACTATGTGACTCCATTGGGTAACATAATAATGGAATTTTAAAATAATTCAATCAAAAAACATAGAAATTTACCTTTATGAAAGGATGTTTCATTAAATTTATGTTAATCATGTAAGAACCCAAACTATTATAAATAAAATTACCTTTTGATTTATTTGAATATCTTATTATATAATATTGTTTTGAAAAACACATGAATTTATTTCATTCTATTTTAACATGTCATATTTAAATGACTGTTATGTATCATTACCATTGATAATATAGTCATTGAAAGAATGATCACATCATTATTACAATTATAGGATTTCATCAATTTCAATTAACAGAGACAAAGGAAATGATGGACTCAACCAGTAGGATTCTACCCTAGGAATATCATTTATCATATATTTCTAGGATGTTAGTATCATTGGGATTTTCCTTTGAACAAGCCCAGTATTTGATCCAACTAATTAATCATGAGTGAACTCGTTTATGGGAGAATTTAAAACTTATCATGATCACGGTCCAAAATACATACATTAAACCACCCCATGAAGGTCTCGCCATCATGAATCCTACTTGTAGGGAATTTTATGTTGTATTAAATGGATATGTGTCAAAACCCTAGAAATATGTTTATGTAAATTACATTTTATAGGATAATTAATATATTTTCATCCTTCTATTATTAAATTATAGATGATTTTTATTTGGATATATTAAAAAATATTATTTTGGGTAATATTCAAATTAATTTATGGAATTTATTTTATGAAATGATTTATTTTTTAAATAAATTATATTTTTTATGTATATTATTATTAAAAAATATTATTTCATATAAATGATCATATAATTTTTAAGAAGTCAACTTCAATTTTTATAAGGTTTCGAAAATTGTTATTGTCAAAAAAAACCCTATCATTTCTCAATAAATGTAAATTTGTATTTCAAAAGATAAAATACAGATATTTAGAATAATATTTATATAAAATGAAAATAATTTTTCGAATCATTATGTTGAAATTATCCAATGGTTAATTTTTCATTATTTTTTGAGAGTCAAATTTTTACGTAAAAGTTAAATGCTGAATAAATATACCATGTGTATTATGACATCATAATAAAACCAAAGTGAATTAATAAATTCTATAAATGGGTTATATGGAAAAATAAATGTTATTACATTAAAATAATGTGCTTTTTGTTTTTTTAGTTTTATGACTCCATTATGAATCCCCCAAAACCATTAATATAATATATTTTTCTAATCATTTCTTTAAGATTGACTCATGTACACATAAGAGAGTGTATTTTTTTTAGTACCATAGAAATATTAAATAATGAAAAAAATTCCCATTTGTAAAAATCCAAGGACAAAAATCATTGTATGTTTTTGGTTTTGGGTTATTTTATAATAAAGAGGTCAAAAACCTACGTTTGAGAAATGATAAATCATTCCCAAATATTTTGATATTCAAAAATCACCGAATATCCTATTTATATTCACTAAAAATACATGGTGAACATCTTTACTATTCACTCCCCTCTCTAGATTCCTCCCAACGTTCCCCTATGCTCTCAAGAATCCCCTCCCGAGCATTTTTATCACACACTCAAGTAAGGGATATTTTATTTTCACCTCTTTATTCATGTATCTTCTATACCATATTTATTTTAACATCAGTTATTTATGATGAGATATATTATTCCATGCCCAACATACATTAAAATTTATTTTCAAATGAGGAGATTCCCATTTCGCTTTCTCCAACCCTTTTTATGAATTTTTCAGTGGCGCGGTTCTACATCCAAAATTCCACCACAATTTTTCATTAAAATAATTGTGTAGTGAATACCATACCCATTTCCTGACATTGATATTCACAATTATACACTTATAATTCATTGAATTTTTATTTGAATTTATTTATTCCACACTCATTGATCATGTCATAAAAATTTGTAAAAAAATCATTCTATGATTTATGATCTATGTGGCACACTTATTCAGGAGAATGAAATAAAAGGGATGGGTGCACCCAAATTTATATAGGGATCTGATCAATTTGATAATGATTAGTCTCATGAGAAGTAATGTTTGGATAGTGAGTTTACATGATTCCTTTATGGAACATATTCCATTATAATGTCTATGTAGTTGACATTGACCTATGTTTAGGATGGAATGTTTTAAGTTGTCTCCACATTTCATATGTTACCTTAATGATTATAATGTTATATTATGTCTCATTGTTCATGACTATGATTCAAACTCCTTTTGACACATTTATATTCCGATTTATAACATGTATTATCTTTAAAACGTTATTCCATGTTTATTTCCATACTGTGATATATAACTCACTTCTTTATTATATATGTCCCAAGTTTATCCCATGCGGTTTTAAGTATAAGCATGTTAAGGAGGATATCAGTAAAGTTGATGTATTATTTTTTTTATGTTGTTATTTAATGTACCGAATTATTAAATAATCTAGAATTATTTATCTTCCATGATTTAATATTTTTAATCTTATGTAACAAATTGTTGATTAATTATTACTAAAGATAAGGGTTTTTATAGTTTGTATTAATGGAATATTTTTTAAATTTTTGGGATTAAGATACGAAAACTAGAGTGAAAGATTTATGGATTAAAATATTTATAGGAAAATATCCCTAAATTTTGGTAATTATGGAGCATGTTGTTTATCAACTAATAATATCCCATTCTTGATACTACAAGTGGTTGTGGTTTGGCACAAATATACCTTGGGGTAATACCTCTGACAAAGTGTGTGGTGTGTTAATCGAAATAACATACTACACGACATAAAGCCTTAATTCACACATGTTCTGACACTCCTAGGGGATATGCTTTGGTGAAATCTAGAGTTCATTAAAACCCATTATTATGGAATCAAAAATTAAAATAAGAGAATATGATAGGAAATAGATCCTGGATAACATATATTAAAGAAAAAAACAATTATATACATACATATTTGTGATTTATAAGTTATCTCTTTAATGTCATTGGATTCCCTTTTATGTTTTTAATAGTTGTAAAATTATCATCCATAATTTTCTCTTTATTTTACCCAATTCCCAATATAATATGAATCAGGTAAATAATCAATGTGACAAAAAAATTGATGACTCTGCCAACAAGACACCCAACACGATAGGAGAGATAATTGAAAACCTTTTCATAATACACTCTCTGGTGAATCTATTTTTGAATAGAAACCTAGATTAGTAAGGCTTCCCAAATAACCCTAATAAACAAAAAGGAAAAATTGAGTCCCTTATTATATAATAGCCTCTAAATTTCAATGGATCATCTAACCCCTTCATAACGAAACAATGGATCAAATATATTGAGAAGATCATCCACATCCTTCAATGTTCTATGAAATATAAGGATCTTATAGATATTTATCATATTGGGGGAGAAGATAATTATTAGAGGGATTTTATTAGGAATATGAAGCTTGAGTAAGAGATCGAAATGATGGTATGGGATAAATTTCAAAACAAATTTGATAAATATTTTCCTTGCACTCTCAAGCATAAAAATGAAAGTGATTTAATTTTCCTAAAGCATAAAGTATGAATAATATGATGGGGAATATGAGGATAAATTCATAATATTTTCACAATAGGCCTCTGTCATTTTCATTAACCTAGAATGAATGTTTAACCAATTATTTTGTAAGCTAGAACCTAGTCTACGAAATACCCTGGCAATCCAACACTATAGTAGAAATGAGTAAATTATCTCATATTCCTTCAAATATATATTATATATGGGAAAATATAAATTGTATCACAGGGAAAGAAGTGGAATGTTGAGTTTAATTCTGGCAGTCCAACGGAGAAATCTAATGGTGGTAATAAATTTTAACATCCCACCTCTCAATGGTGTAGAAATAAGTTCCCCATAAATTACTTATGGGGGTGAGGAAATGATTTAGGTGTAGGATGGAAGGTCACATAGAAAGAAACTACAGATAGAATTAACCCACTAATGTGATGGAGGAATTTAGTACTCCTTAGAATCCTCAGCACGTTTTTCATGGCTTGAAATTCTAGGAACTACGTCACTTTGCAAACTAGTGTACTAAGCTAAGGGATTTCAGACACAACTAATAACCTCCAGGGAAGTAAGAGTGATATTTTTCCATCACAACATTTTAGGTAGATCCTTAAAATGAAGTAGTGATTTTTAATGTATTTATTAATTCATGAATAATGAACATAATTTTTTATTCTATTTCTCCTCATTCCCTCATATCACAAAAAATTAGTAGATCTATTTAAACAACACTATAAAGCATTGAAGTAGAGCTGTTAGTGAAACTAAAAAATGGTGATTTTATTCCATCCCATCAATATAACTTATCCCCTATCATAATTTTTGGGATAAATGTACATGTGAACATTATCATACTCCATTTGTTAGAATTTTATGAGATTATATGCATGGATTTTCTTTAATTTTATAGAGATAACCTAAATTTCAATTAGAATGATATCACTCTCTGCATTTTGAATCGTCCCTTCATTATTTACAAGTTAATGGAGGAGGATGAATCATATTTAGAACTAATATATCATGTATGTATAATATTTATCTAGGAGAGATAATATATATCTCAAATTATTTATTTTAAAGTAATATTCATCATGGCTAGCATTCCAATTGTGAGGGAATATGATGATGTGTTTCTAGAATAATTTCTTAGTCTTCATCCTAGTTGATTGGATGAATTTTCCATCAAGTTTATACCTAGGGTGTCATCATTGTCCAATACCTAGTATATAATAATTTTTATATAACATGAGGAGACTAATAAATAACCACTGAAAATCTGGCTAAAAGGAATATACACCCCGGTGCATCACTGTGGAGTGCAGCAGTCCCATTCTTCAAGAAGAATGATGGGTCAATGCCCCTTTTTATTGATTATCGTGATCTAAACAAAATCACAAAAAAAGTACCGTATTTCATATAATGATTTCTTGTTGGATAAACTTAATAGATAACAATAATTTTCCTTGGTGGTTCTGTATTTAGGGTATTACCATGTTAGGTTGATGAAGGAGGATATCATCAAGGCTTATTTTCATACATGTTACGATCACAATGAGTTCATAGTAATGCCATTCAGACTCAATAATACTCCAAAAATATTCATGGACATAATGAATAGAGTGTTTATATATTACCTTGACCAATTTGTGGTAGTATTTACAGATGATATACAAATATAATTTAAAACCAAGGAGGACTATGAGGAGAATCTATGTACTATTCTAAAGACATTATAAAAAGAGAATATTTATGCCAAGTATAGGAAATTTGAGTTTTGGTTGAAGGGTTTATCTTTCTTGAGGAATATCAATATCAGTGATGGGATATTGGTAGAACCTTTAAATATATAAGAAATTGATCGATAAAAGAGTAAAATATTTGTGACATATATCTATAATTTTCATGGATAAGGTGAGTACTAACGTTGATTTGTAATATATTTCTCACGATTTTCAAACCTTCTAACCAAGATAACTCTGAAGGGAGTCATGTTTTCATGTAATTATTAATGTGTAGAGATCTTAAATGAGGTAGGAAGGATGCTTATCCATGATCAATTGCACACACAACCCACAAGTGGAGAAATTTTCATGGTATTTAGTGATGCATTGAAGAAGTGGTTGGAGTGTGTGTTAATGAAAAATGAACAAGTTATAGCTTATGCTTCAGTAATGTAGAATTTTCATGTATAGAACAACCAAATGCATGATTTGGAGTGGGATTTATTGATCTTTTCTATAAAAATATGTCCACATTATCTATTTGGGGAGATGTGAGAACTATAAATAGATAAAAAAATCCTAAAGAATACATTAATATAGAAAGTGATGAATATTCACCAATGAAGATGGTTAGAGATAAAAAAGGACTACGATGCTCAATTCACTACCATCCTTGGAATGATAAAAAATTTGAGGAAAATCAAAGTATCAATGTGCAAGAAATTATTTCATTGATGAGAATTTAGAGGGTTTCAACTTTATTAGATTTGGAATGGAGGGGCATGGTGGTCATAATGGAATGAACATCAACGATCCTTTCACCAATAATTTCTCAACCATCCCTCTTAGGGAAGATAATGGATGGCCAATGAAATGATGTTTGAATTCAGAAGAAAGAGGAAATAAAGAAAAAATAGAATTCCTCATAGTGAAATGTTAATGAAGATGGTTTTTTAAGATTCTGTTCAATACTATGTGATCTATAAAGTTATATGTCAATGAAGGAACTATTATATGATTCACATATATCAAACTTCTCTATCCACCCAGGAAGCACAAAAATTTATCAAAATATCCAAGTGCGCTATTTAAGGGATAATATAAAAAAGATCATAGAATATATATAAATATGTCATATATGTAAGTATGTGACAACATAATAGAAAAAATCCAAGGGAATTATGAAACAAATACCCATGCCAACATGGAAATGAGAAAAAATCAATGTGGAATTTGTCTCCCAAATTCTGAAGGAATCCCTAGAAAACAATGTTTTATGTGTTATAGTAGATAATCACACAAAGAATGGACACATACTTCTGATTAAAGATGATTTATCTATAAATAATCTTTAATGGATATACATCAAATAATTGGTTAGAATGCATGGAGTGCCACTATCTATTAGATCTGATAAAGATCCAAGGTTTACTAATAAGTTAAAGAAGAGTCCCCAAAATCCTCTGAATATTAATATAAACATCATCATGGCCTATCACCCTGAAACTGATAAAAATTCTAATAAAACTATCCAAACACTTCCTAACATGTTATGATCATGATCAATTTACATCAAATGGAGGGTGGGATCAACAACTTGCTCTGGTCTAGTTCTCTTAAAAAAATTCCACTCATGAATCCAATGGGTTCCCTATGAAGCCCTTTATGGGAAGAGGTTAAGGACACCTTCATGCTAGGATGATTATTTGAAAAAAAAATGTCATAAAATGGTTGAGGAATTATTGGAAATTTTCAAGACCATTGAGCACCACATCATGTATACTCAAAGTCAAAAAAAAGATCTATGCTACCAATCATCTATGAGACCTAGAGTTTTATTTTAGAGACATGATTTTATTTTGAGTATCTCCATGGAATAGGTTCATTTGATTTGGAACGAATATAATGCTTAGTCAAATATACATCATTCCATTTTAGATACTTTATTTCATTGGATTGGGGGCCTATTGAAAATAATTCCCACTTATCCTATCTCAAGTACACAATGTATTCCATGTATCCCTATAGAGGTAGTATATAATAGACCCATCACATATAATCTATGCATAGGTGGTACCATTGGAGAAGTACTTATCCTATGAAGAGTAGCCAATGAAGATCTTATATTGTAGAGATGATGATATACGAAATAAGACAATACACCTGGTGAAAGTGTTATGGAGAACCAGTAGGTTTGAAGAAGTGACATAGGAACTAGAGTAAGTGACGATACATATTTTCCATAGTCTATTTTAGTGTGGGAAATGAAACTTTTGAGGGTGTAATTTATTAAGGGTAAGGATTTTAATGACCTAAACTGTAATAACTATACGTCCTTTATGATATAATTAAATATCTTATTATGTAATATGGTGAATGAAAACACATGTATTCATTTAATTATATTTAATCCTATATGATTTAAATTATAATTAATTATCATTATCATTGATAAAATAACCCTTGAATATTGATCCCATTATTATTATATATATTGGATTTTAATAAATCTAAGTGACACAAATAAGGGAAGTGATTCCCTAAACTATTAGAAGCATACCTTATGAAGCCCATTGTTTTGAGCTTTTAATGGAGATATGATCTCTGTTATTTTCCCTTGACCAATCCCAACTTGATATCCAATAACATAATCATGGGAAAAACCATTTACATGATATGATCTTGCTCATCATGATCACACCCCAAACCATGTATGCCAATCCACCCCAAGAACGTCTAACTAATGCACACCTTACTCTTAGGTATTTTTATAGTGTATAAAAGGGATATATAACAAGACCCCATAAGTATGAGAATTTAAATTATTTATTATAAAATAATAATTATATTTTAATCCTATTATTGTTATTTTATAAATTATTTATATTTCAATTTAATAAAACCCGATTAGTATTTGTGGGTAATATTCAAATTCAATTATAGAAATTATTTTGATGAATGAATATATTTTTAAAATAAATAATATTTTGATAAAATATTTTTATTAAATAATTTATTTTAAATATAAATGATTATACAATTTTTATGATGTCATATGTAATTTTTCCAGGGGTTCAAAAACTATTATTCTTTAAAAACCAAGAATTTTTCTATAAATGGCATTTTTATTTTAAATGGGTGATTTCAAAAATTTAGAAAATTTGATTTATAATGTTAATATTATTTTAGAAAACAAAATATCAAAAATATCAAATGGTGAATTTTTCATCATTTTCCTAGATATTCAAATTTTCGGGTAAAAAATAGATATCGTGTAAATATACGTTTTGTATTATGACATCATAATGACCCAAAAGTGATGTAAAAATAAAATAAAATCGATAAAAACTGAATTTATTTTAATCTTTAAAATAATTTTTTATGTTTAGTTTGTAAATTTTATAAATCGATTAGGAATCCTCCAATTCCATTAATATATGGTATCGTTTTAAAATCATTTATTTTAAGAGTGTGACACATATACACATAAGTTAGTTAATTCCTTTAATATGTTAGGCCCTTGTAAATAAAATTATTTAAAATACTCCCATTTGGTAGAAACTATGGGAAATCCCATAGTATGGTTTGTGGTTTTGTTTATATTATTATATAGAAGTCCAAAACCTATATTTGAGAAATGATAAATAATTCCCAACTCATTTACTATATAA
This sequence comes from Viscum album, assembly GCA_963277665.1. Classification (NCBI taxonomy): domain Eukaryota; kingdom Viridiplantae; phylum Streptophyta; class Magnoliopsida; order Santalales; family Viscaceae; genus Viscum; species Viscum album. The sequence continues at coordinate 160,987,457 of OY728138.1, forward strand.
TCCCACTCCTGCTCCAATTTATCTTTACTAAAAAACCTTTTATCACAACTGTACTCTGACCTCCCCTCTCTGGAGTCATCCCATGACACTCCCCAAGCTCTTAAGATTTCCCTCCCAAGCATTTGGAGTCATACACACATGTAAGGGATATTTTATTTTCTCCACTTTATTCGTGTATCGTCTTTACCTTATGTATTTTATCTTCATTTCCTTATTATGGGATATTTTTTTCCATATCCCCCTCATAGTAAAATATAGGTCTACATTATTAGGTTCCCATTTCTCTCTCATCAAACCTTTTTATGAAATGTTAAGCGATGTGAGTATGCTAATTAAATTTCACCGAGATTTTTCATGCCAAAAAAATTGTGTAGTGAGTACCATAACCATTTTCTATCAAGGGTATTCACCATTATAAACTTATAATAATTTTAATTGTGAATTTATTTTATGAATATTACACTCTTTGATAATGGAATAAAAATTTATGAAAAATGATTCCTTGTTTTGTGATCTACGTGGCACACTAATGCGTGAGACCTAAATTAATGTGATATGTGAGCGTAAAATTATATAGAACTCTAATAAATTGGGTAATGTTTAGTCTCATGAGACAATATTTTGGGATAGGGTTAAACTAATTCCTTTATCATACTTATTTCCATCATGATATCCTGGAAGTTGGCCTTGGCCTATGTTTATGATGTTGTGTTTTAAGTTGTTTCCATATTTCCTATGTTTTCATTAAGTTAATCTTGTTATATCATACCTTATTGAACATGTATATGATTGTCAATCCTTCTACCCCATTGATATGACTATTTTCTGAAAAGTAATATCTTATTAATGTTATTTTAGTTTTCTTCTGTTACTACTCTTTATAGATAATCCAATTCTAATCTATGCCCCAATGATATCCCATGAAGTTTTAAGTATGGGCCTATTAAGGAGATTTTCATTAAAGATGATTTATTCCTTGTTTTATGTTGTTATGAAATGTAGCTAATTCCCATTGACACTATAATTCTCGAGATTATGTCTTTAAATATCTGTAATATTATGTAATAAGTTATTAATTAATATGTAATAAAGAGAAGCATTGTTATACATCATTCATAAGTCTGAGTTATTTTGTTTCATTTCTGAATATTAATGGATGGTTGAAAAGAGGAATGGATAGAAAATTCAAACATTTTGGATTGAAAATTAAATAGATTGTAAAAATATATATGTAGATTATTCTATAAAAACATATAATAGTTATCCAAGTCTCAACATTGAGAAATCCTATATAAAACAGAATAATAGAAATGGGAAAATAGATGATGAATATCATCAAAAGAAATAATTTAATGAGAAAGAACTATTAGATTAGTTTTGTAAGGGGTTTTTCATGATGTCTATCTATATTCCCAATATATCACTATTTTCATGAGGGATGAACATATACCATATGTGATTTAGTGTTAAAAGTAAACATTGTTAAATTACTTTCAAATATTTCGGAGTAAGTGATTTGTTCACAATAAGAAGAAATATGGGAATATTGAGTCTCCTAGAAAAAAGGTGGTTTTTATTTTCTACCAAAGTAATATAAATTCATTGATAAGATGTTAATGATGGTTATTGAAAGTAATCTTATTGATGTTATGAAAAAAATTTACAGCCTTTAGTTAAACAGTGAGAAGTTTCAAGATTAAAATAGTGTGTTGTTAAGTAGAATAGGGGTAATAATGGGTTAAGAGGAATTATTAAGAAGAAATTCATAATGAGAAGTCCAATTTCATATATACATATATGTATATATATATATATCTTTATAATATCTGAAAATGCAAGCAAAAATTGATGAAAAATATTAAAATGATGATAATATAGCAGTAGTTGATAGAAGGAGAATGAATAATATATAGGTAACATATCTCTTATCATAGGTATATGAAATGTTTTTTTAAAAATATATAAAATATGAAAATTTACATTTGGAATTGAATGAATATCCTAAACAAATGAAAAAATAATCAGTTTGGGGAGTTTATTTTGAAGCACGTAAGTAAGAATAACCTTGGATGAAAAGGGGATCTATAGTAAAAACTACATTAATGCCGCATGGTTATTGGAAATAATTTATGACCACTGTGTAATGGGTACTATTAATTTGATGGTATCATTATATATGAGACATTTTCAATTGTGGTAATACTAGAAACTATTCAATGATTCATTTCCATGGTAGTTAAAGGATATTCAAGTAATAATAGATGTATTTCATGTAATATTATATGTATTTCAAGTAATTATTACTAAATATATTATAAGATGAAGTAAATAACATGTGAAAACATATAGATGTCGTTTTCATAATGATAAGAATTTTATTGTGAAGAAGTTACTTTTAAGGGAGGATGTTGGAACCATGTGAATGTTTTTCAAGACTGGATCAATATTTGAAGAAGCTCAGTCTTTTTCTTGGTGGAGTTTATTATAATAACTATATCAACAATGATAGTGATTAAAGGATGATGGTATTATCATATGTATGTAAAATTATATTTATTCGAAATAATTAATAATGATTAAAGGAATTTTCATAATTTTTGAATTAAAAGCTTATAAATACCATGATTAGGGAATTGCTGGGTTTTCATTCATTTGTAAGAGATCCACATATGGCATGAGACATTAATTTTTTAATTTAAATATACCAATGTGATTTTTAGAAGACATTAAATTAAATATTAAAAGGTTATGGAGACACCAGTTTATTTATAAATGATGTATTCATCGGATAATGATTGATAAATAGTCCATTTAATTGAATATAGGTTGAGAAATAAAATAATATTGTATATAACAATGACATGAATAATTTAATTTTCACATATCAATATGTAATACATCATATTCATCCAAAATAAATAAACTTTCATGTAGTGAATATATTAGTATGGTATTTCATTAGCATAATTGATTCTATTTTACTATAAAATAAAATATCAAAATTGTAGTTGTTGGGAATATAGATGCTGATTGGGTTAGTTCATTATATGATATAAATTCATCATTTGATGGCTCATTCCTCCCTGAATGATTTTGTATATATAGGTTTATAAAGAAACAATACATAATCTCACTAAGCACTTTACAAGCTGAATATTTTGTGGCTAGTCATGCCTTCACATGATTATTATGGAAGAAGTATTAACATAAATACATGGGAGTTAAAACGAATTCTAAAATAAAAAAAACATTCATAATTATTGTTCAATTAATCTTATAAATAATTCATTTCATCATTTAACATAAAATACATTTAAATCAAGTATCAATTTATCAGGGAGAAGGATGATCATCTGATGGTGAAATTAGATTATCTCTCTATTGTACATCAATTCGCAATCATTATGATGAGGTCCTTACACATGTATGAATTTTATATAAATTGATTTAATCTTTGATCCTAGTTGAACTCACACACATAAAAATGTGTGGATGTGGTACCCCTGCTCATTGTGATAGGATATGGGTTTTTATGTGTTTGGATAACTATTCCTTATGCTATTAAAGACCACAAAGGAGTAAAAATTGATTTGATTGACAAAAGTGGAGAAATATTGTCCCTAACAGTGTTAGAGATTTTATGAAAATGATAAGAAACTGAGAAAATTTGAAAAAAGGGGATATATATTTAATGATTTGTAAGAGGTTTTTTTGAAATATTATAATTCTAATCTTATTCATTCATCGATCACATATCATGAATGAGTGACATTTGGGTTCATGATGCAATCATTTTATCTATGCGGTGTATAATGTATTATCTATAGGAGAAAATGCATCAATAATTGGTATCAATAACATCATGATTAATTGATATGCATTTAATTTTACTATTTTTTCATAGAGTGGTCTTCGCATCAGGAGGCATAGATATTGTGTTGAGTAAGGATTTGATTGATATCTAGAGTCACATATTATGAATTATGTTGGAAGATGAAAATGAAAAGGTTTTTTAAACATGTTGTTAATGAATATTGATGTTTATTCAACAAACTATTAGTAGAATATTTTTAGAAAAATATAACATAGGATCATTTTTTGAGGTTTCATTGTTGTTTTAGTTATTGAAAAATTTGGCTGGAAAATTTAAATTTTTTTTTATCAAATTAATTTCACAATGCGGTACTAAAAAATAAATAAGGGTTATTAGGAATTTTATATGAAATAGAAAAAAGATTATTATTTTTTGTGAAGTAGATACAGGATTGTGTATAATATTCCAAACACCAAAAAATAAGATCACAACTACTACCTCATATTTGGTGGATTGAAAAAAAATTTCATGGTTGGGAATTTATGTAAGAGTCACATAGTAGTTATAGAGAAAATAAGATAATTGTGGGATGGTTTATATTGGATCTATGAGATGTAACAACACATTTTCCATGTTATTTATTATTATGAGGTCTTAATTATAGGATAATTGTATTTGGTGTTTGTAATATATAGTATTGTGAATGAAAATTTTATGTGGGGTAATTTTTCTTTAGGGGATAAACAATAATTTCTTGATTAGTGTATTTTTATAATTTTATTTTCCAATATAAAGAATTATTAATCACAGAATTGGGTAGTGTGAAAATTATCTAGAAATATCATCAAAGTAATATTCTATGATTTTAGAATGGAGTTTGGGATGTATTTTGTGTGAAAAAAATCATTTCTGAAGATTATAGGGAATTACTTTGAAGTTTCAATCACTAATGAATTTTTATAAGAATTAACTTCTAGTGAGAATCATTATGTAATTTACTGGGGTATTATCATAACAAATTTTGATGTACATTAATAGAGAGTATATAGAAGAATTTCATCTAAGGATTGGATAATGAAAGATTTTTTGTGAAATTAGATCATGAGGGAAGTTCAAGATGGTGTTTTCCGAATAGTTGTATGTGGAACATTAGTAATAAATGAAGAATGAATATAGATCTCTAATAAAGCATGTGTAGAAAAAAATTCAACATATATGACATGTCAAAGGGATGTTTGTGATGAAGGATTGTTCTTGAAGGGGTGATAAACAAATTATATTTTTCATGATAAAGATGATTTCATTTCATTAATAAAAGGGATAATTTATGTCACTCGCATTTTATAGTGATGTATTTTAGAGATGATGGAAATAATTAAATGATTATTCTAATAATGTAGTGAGTTACTTTAGAATAATGTGTAGATAAATATTATGTGTTAATTTCATGAACCAATACGGGTTTCCATCTGACCCGGTACCCGACCTGGTCTGCGATATGACCCAAGGAGCGTTCCTGATCTCCATGGGCTGCTACAAGTGCCCGTGGATCAAACGAAGCACGAGGGAATGATTTACCTGATTTGGAAATATAAAAATAATGAATATTAACCAAAAATAACAGAACTGAAATTTTTTTCCATACATACCTTTAATAAATTCTAAAATTTAAACTTTACAACTAAACAAATTTCAAAAAGGACAACAACCCCAAAGAAATCTAAAAGGACACCACAAACCTCCATGAAACAAGGGGATCAATATCCTTAAGCTTCCACCACCAAGGTCCAAAACTAAGACCATTAGAATACCAAACAGCCGACATGACACAACCTTCTTTATCCTGAAACAAAGAGACAATAGAGACTGTATACACCCAAAGGTGTATGAAGGGTTTGATCCAAAGCCCAGAAGGATGCCACATGGGTAGAGATTCCATGCATTGAACATTAAATGAAAAATAAATTGGCAAGGTTATAATTTTATAGGAATTCTAGATAATTTTAATGGAAACAACTTTAAAACAGGAAATTTTTAAATGAGTGCAACATAAAATATAAATCCTTATTGAATGAAAGAAATTTGAAAGGAAACACACTTAATTTAGAAAACAACTACCAACCCAACCTACCGTATGCCGATGGTAAGTGAAAGATAATCATTGAACACTATTCACGGGAACACCCCTAGTTACTAATCTATCATGGGGACCTAGGTACCTTGTATCTCGGTGTAAAAGTAACCACATCAAATAGCCAATATCCTTTTCATGCATGAACCACTAGTAGAGAACATACCCATAACCTAGTGGTCCCCAATCATCATCATCATAGTTTAGTTATTGTTTTAAGCATCAATCACGCTATGTGGAACTGAGCCCAAACCCCACGAGATCACTAGCATGCTAGTCCCAGTCTTCCCACCTAGATACTCGAATTTCCCTATTGTGATCAAACAAGGTCTACATGTTATAAAATACCATTTTCATAATTCATCCACAAAACCAGGCATCGTATTACACAATACAGTATTTGTACATGAAAATAAATTTTAGAAAACAAACTCACATCAAAACATTTTCAAAATTTACTTTGCAACCAATAAATAATTTATCAAACCATTATAAAAATTTTAAAACAATTTCAATTAACATACTAAATGATTTTATACCAAAAATACACCCAAAACCCATTTTGAAAATTAGTTTCACATTACAGCTAAATCAAAACACATTGCGTAGCTTGAACATAGTTTAACAAAACAATTGCATACTTTTCAGAATGACACCAAGTTCCACACAAAGGCTGGCACCCAAAAAACACCCAATTTTGTACAAAATATCAACTTTGACTATTAAATGCATACTCATTCATGATAATTAGAACTTTTTCACTACACAATTAATTTAACAGACCATTTTTGTAGTTCATAAAACATTTTCAAATGGTGAAATATAAATTTACACTCAAAATACACTCAGTTCAATTTAACACACCACATTAAAACCAAACACACAATATATTCGTGTTAAAAAAAGACTTTCACCATTAATATATTTTAATTAATCAATTTCACAAGTCACAAACCTTCAAAAATGCATGCATAGTTTTTCACCAAGAACATAATCAATTTTACAAGTATATATATATATATATATATATCTAAAATGCATGTCAAAACTCTTTAGAAACCACATACGCACCCGAAATATACTTCATAAACCTACCAAATTAAACAAAAAAGAAATGTAATTCATCAAATTACATTTAAGCACAATACCAAATAACATAGGTGAACAAATCTCTATGGTATGGTGTGGAACATCAATTGTGCTTCAAAATCACCACATGCAAATGAAAACGGACCCTAAAACAAAAGACTGAACCAAAATTATCAAGATCAGACGCTAAACTACCTGAATCCCACCAAATAAAAAGCCTAAGGCAAGGGTATAGAAACCTACATGGTGCAAGGGATGTGTGAGGGAAGCATGAGGGAAGAGGTGGGGGTCGCCAGATGAGGGGGCGCCGGCCAAGGAGGTCGCCAGCCATGGAGGGTTGTGGCCATAGAGAGGGGCGCACTATGAAGTGTGGGGCATGAGCAGTAGAGGACACGCGAGGTAGCGGGGCACGAGAAGGGGTGTGCACGAGGGAGAGATGCTCTTTCGGAGGGTGGATCACTAGAGGACAAACGCCATAGGTGAAGGTTGGTCAGCATAGATTAGACACACAAGGGTGGAGCGCGACCTGTATAAGAGGGGGGGAGAGGGTTGTGTGGAGGAAGGAAAATGGGAAAGGGGGAGAGATTAACCCTAAAGAATTAATCTAATTAAAAAACTAATCTAATAATAATAATAATTATATTAATACTATTAGCATAAAAACATTCTCAACATTAAAATTTATAATATTAATAATATTATAATTATTAATACCAGAAACAATAATAATAATATTGTCTTATAATAATAATATTATTATCGTTTAAAAAAATTCTTAAAATTCTATTTCACTTCTACCTATTTATTTTATTAATGTACTCCATCAATTTAATTCATTTATTATTCTATTTCACTCATTAATTAACACATTAAATATTTCTAATATAGGGTGACTGCGTGGTTTCCCGGCATGGCTCGAGCGACCGTGCACAATCCATGTGGCGGTTATTGCTTGTTCAATAATTGATCACACGGGTACCCAGGCTCGCCACACGACTTCCACAATCGTGTGGTGCCCACACACTGTCCTGAATAATATTTATATTTATAATAATTATATTGAAAACAAAATAATATTAAAATCATTAGATCATTTTCTCATTCATAATAATAATATTAATAACATTTTTTAAATAAGGATGACAATGTTTTTGGCTTTTTTCATAATGACAATTATAATAATTATTACAATCTCAATAATGACTTAATTAATTTTTTTTATTAATAATAATAATAATAATAATAATATTGTCAAATTATAATATTTTTATTTTCATCAAGGAAATTTCTAAAATTTTATTAAAACTAATTTTTTTATTTTATTTCCATTTCATTATTCGTTAAATTTTGTAATCTTTACATGAACACTAAGCATACCATTCAGTTAACTAGGTGAGGTCACATGGTAACTCGGGCGAGGCCGCGCAACATTGATTATGGTGCACTGAATGCTGTCAAGGCCAAAATATGTACTTTTAAATAATAACCCAAACTTTTAAGGACTGTGTCAACCCGAACAACCTGATGCACAGAAAAAATAATAAAATAAATAAATTTTAAAATGGTAGGTGTGACAATTATCACCACCATAATTCTTACCGTCCCCGATAAGCCACAACTAATGTTGAGACTCAAAGTAGAAATGAAAACGCCGTTAAGGTTCAAAGTAGATCCCAACGAAAAAAATAAGTGGGACCAGGGAAAAAGCATTTTACATAGACTAATTGATTTAAATGACAACCTCAATAAATGTGTAAAAAGACTTTCTGACATGTGCCGACCAACCCAAGGAGATAAGAAACCTCTAGTTGAAAAATTAAAGAAAGAAAATCTCACACCCACAGAAACCCACTTCACAAACCGAACCCATTAAGCACCATTTAACAAAAACCCCACCGTTTGATTGGATTGAACACATAAAATAAAACCTCATCCAAGAAGCACTCTTATCACCTATCACCAATTTGTCTATAGGATCATAACTAAAAGGTCAACATAGGGAGGCCCAATAGGGCTCCCCACCATAAGAAATTTATCAACGCCAAAGATGAGACTGGAAAACCGACACCAAGAGGCTCGAACGGACTCCCCACCATAAGAATAGGGTTATATTAGTTTATTTCTAGGGAGTTTCTGTGTGGTCACGAATGGGTCTCATAACCATCAGCACCAATGAGAACACACTAACTCAAAGGCTTCCCATCATTGACCCAACACCCCACAAAAGGGCGGCGAGGGTGGATCCCAACCATCTAGCATTAACACCACAGCCGAAGACAAACCAACATCTCAACATCCCTGGATGAGAACCATTCATCTTTATGACCAATTCACCCAAATAGATCCCATAAGGACTGCTAAAAGTTATTACATCTGGTGGGATGAAACCCCCAGGACTATAAGGTAATGAGATGACCACGCCTCCTCATAAACATGGGAAACCTCACGCACCCAGATGTGTCGTTCAAAGTGGAACAACTACAAGGAATGATTTAAACTTCTTTGAAACTCAACATCGATGACAAAAACATGGTCATGGTCCCATACACTCTCTCAGTTCCCGACCATGTGTTGGATTTACACTGAGGCCTATGGCTGGAGAAATGATGTTTAAAGCATCTCTTGCCTTGCAGTATGGTATAGAAGACTCTTGAATAGAGATTCTCCTTTTGGTTCCACACGTAACCATACTGCAACTGAGGAAACACCAACAAACAAAACTCACCATGACATCCAACTACTTGCTCATGGAACATCAACTCTTGCTCTTCAATGAGAACTCATGATGCAATATATCACCAAACATGACCCTTGCGGCCGATGAAAGCACTACATGCCTTTCAAAACATCAGCCAGCACTGATAATTCTGAACAAACTTCACCCTTCCCCGCTGAAATTCCTTTCACCATTTCCAAGGGGACCTTCAGGCACAACAGTGTCAAACATAAAACCTGACAACTCAAACAACTCATAGAGACCAAAACTCTCTTCAACTCCCCTCGCATCTTTCATCTCTCTGTGAGAATATCCAATTAGTTGTAAAAATGAGAGGTGGGTTCAATTATATAATTCAAGAAGAGAGTCCTTCAATCAATTGGATGGACATTCAATGAAAAATTTCTTGTGGTGGAACTTTAATCGCATGCTAACACTTTTTGGGGCCATACACTAGTCATGAAAAAAATCGTAGATTCAATAAAATTGGTCCAATGGCCATGAAATACCGCAAGAAAACACTAAACATGTAGGGGAAACCATTGGAAGGGCTTCACGAATCACTTTTCAAGAGAGACCACAATCCACATGTTTTCACACCAATTTAAAAAAAATGAATTCAAACTCGAGACACAAATCAATCAAAAATGATTCACGGCTTGAAACACCATGCATCCAACATTTCAAAAACATCATTCAAGACCAAATCATTTTCACTAAAAAACCAAATTACCACAAATTTAAAATCAGTGAGATGAGGGACGATGTAAGAGGGGACTAGTGTTGGTGGGTGACTAGGATGTATGGGTTGTGGCTATACACTGATCACATCACCGACATAGAGAGTATTCTAGGGCAGCATCCCCGGCTCCACATAGATTTCCTAACCCAGCGAGCTCACTTGGAGCACTTACCCTATGCCCTTTTCATTACCCCTAAATTTGATTAACCACAAGGACCAAAGACATAGACGACCCTCAACATAACCTCGTAACTCGAGTCCCGCCACATGGTGTACTGGCGAGGAACCTTGATCATAGCCAGGATGTCGAGTCCTGACAACCTTAACTCTAGTATTCAGTGACTCTTTCCCAAAATAACATGACCTAAGAGAACAGACCTCCTCAGATACCATTTTTCACGATCTAAGTAGGGTTTCCATCGGACCCGGTGCCCGACCTGGTCCGCGACATGACACGAGGAGCATTCTCGATCTCCACAGGTTGTAATAAGTGCCCGGGTATCAAATGAAACATGAGGGAAGAATTTACTTGATTTGGAAACATATAAATAATGAATATTAACCCAAAAAACAGATCTGACAAATTTACCCAAACACACCATTAATAAATTCCAAAATATAAATTTTAAAACTAAACAAATGTCAAATAGGACAATGACCACAAGGAAAACCAAAATGACACCACTAAAATTAGTGAAACAAGGGGATCAACATCCTCCAGCCACCGTCACCAAGGTCCACAACCAATACCACTAGAAGAACAAACAACTAACATGACACATCCTACTTTAACATGAAACAAAGAGACAAAAGAGTAACATACACCAAAAGGTGTATGCAGGGTGTGAGCCAAATCCCAGTAGGATGCCACCCAGGTATGGATTCCATGAATTAAACATTTAATGACAAATAAATTTGCAAGATTGTTATTTTATAGAAAGACTGGGATAATTTTAATGAAAACAACTTTAAAAAAGAATAATTTTAAATGAGTGAAATGTAAAATATAAAGAAATTTTTCAAAGAAATCAATTTTAAAGGATACACACATAATTTAAAAGACCTCCAACCCAACCTACCATATACCGAAGGTAAGTGCAAAATAATCATTAAGCACTAGTCACAGGAACATCCCAAGGTACTAGTCTGTTTTGGGGCCCTAGGTACCTCGTATCTCGGTGTAAAAGTAACCATGACAAATAGCCAATAACATTGTCGTGCACGAGTCACTATAAGGGAACATACTCATAACCTATTGGTCCCCAATAATCATTATCACAGTTTAGTTAGTGTTGTAAGCATCAATCTAGATATGTAAAACTGAGACCAAACCCCATGGGATCACTAGCATACTAGTCCTAGTCTTTCCACCAAGATACTCAGGATTCCCTAATGTGCCCAAACATGTTCCACTTGTTATAAAATACCATTTTCACAATTCATCAACAAAACCAAGCATTACATAACACAATCGACTATTTGTACATGAAAATTCATTTCAGAAAACAAACGCACATCAAATTGTTTTCCAAATATACTTCACACCCCTTTAAATAATTTGTCAAAATATTATAAAAATTATAGAACAATTTCAATGAACATCATAAATGATTTCATACCAAAAAATACATCCAAAGCCCACTTTAATGATTAGTTGCACATTACTGCTAAATCAAAACTCAATTTTTATCTTGCACATAGTTTAACAAATCAACTGCATACTTTAAAGAATGAATCCAAGTTCCACATAAAGGCTTGCACACACAAAACACACAATTTTGTACCACACTTCCACTTTAACAGTTAAACACATACTAAATCTTTATAATTAGAACTTTTTCATTGTGCAATTAATTTAACAAACCATTTGAGTAGTTCATAAAACGTTAAAAAATGGTGAAACATAAATTTACAATTAAAATACACTCGATTTCATTTAAAACACCACTTTAAAACCAAACACACAATATATTTGTATTAAAACAGAATTTTCACCATTAATATATTTTAATAAATCAATTGGACAAGTCACCAACCTTCCAAAATGCATGCACGGGTTTTCACCTAGCACATAAACAATTTTACAAGTATATATATATATAAGTATGTATTTTTAAGCCAAAACACATGTGAAAACTCTTTAGAATCCAATTATCACACCACATATACTTCATAAAACCTAACAATTAGACAAACAAGCAATGAAATTCTTCAAATAATGGTTAAGCACGAAACCACCTACCTTAGGTGAAGAAATATATGAGGAATGGTGTGGAACTTCAATTGTACATCAAACGCATCATAAAAAAATAAAAATGGAATTTAAAACAAAGGAATGAACCAAAACATTCACGATCAGACCCTAAACTACCTGAACCCCCCAAATCAAAACCCTAAGGAAATGGTAAAGAAGCCCATCCAGTGCAAGGGTTGCATGAGGGCAGCCTGAGGGAAGCGGAGGGGGTCGCCAGCTGAGGGGGCACTGACCAAGGATGTCACCATCCATAGAGGGTCGCTGGCGAGGAGATGGGAACGCTGTGGAGAGAGGGGTGCGAGTAGCGGGGGTCACTCGAGGTAACGGTGCGTGTGCAGTGGGGGTCGTGTGAGGCAGTGGGGTGCGGGAAGCGGTGTGTGTGAGGGAGAGAGGGGCATGCGGAGGGTTTCTTGCCTGAGGAAGAAGGATAGAGGTAGAGGCTGTTGCATATGGAGGAGGCACACAAGGGTGGAGCATGACCTGCAGAAGTGGGGGAGAGAGGGCTACATGTAAGAAGGAAAAAAGGGAAATGGGGAGAGATTAACCATAAAAAAATTAAATCTAATAAGAAAACAAAACTAATTATAATAATAATTATAGTAATAATATTATCATAAAAAACATCTCTCAACATTAAAATTTATAAGATCTACAATATTAAATATATTAATTGCAAATACAGTAATAATAATATTCTCTTATAATAATAATATTATTATCATTTAAAACAATTCAAAAACTATATTTCACTTCTATCTATTTATTTTATTAATTTAATATTTCAATTTAATTAGTTTATTATTTTATTTCACTGATGCTTTAAAAAATTAAATATTTTTATTATCGGGTGACTACGTGGTTACACCACACGAATCAAGTGACCGTGCGCAGACCATGCAGTGGTCTCTTCTTGTTCAAGAAGTGATCGCACGGGTACCCGGGCAGGCCACACGACTTCCACCATCATGTGGCGCCTGCACACTGGACATATTAATATTAATATTTATATAAATGATATTAACAACAACAAAATATTAAAATATTTAGATCACTTCCTCATTCTTAATACTATTAATATTAATAACATTTTTTTAATAATGAAGGAAATGTTATTGAGACATTTAATAATGACAATAATAATAATTATTACAATATAAATAATGACTTAATTAATTTTTTTATATTCTTACCACTTTTAATAATAATAATAAAATTCTCAATCAATATTATTATTATTGTCATCAAGTTAATTTATCAAATTTAATTAAAACTTTTATTTTTATTTTATTTACATTTCATTATTCATTGAATTTTATAAGCATGCCTTGAACACTGAGTAGACCATGTGGTTAACCAGGAGAGGTCGCATGGTAACTAGGTTGAGGCCGCACGACTTCGACTATGGTGTTATAAATGTTGTCAAGGGAAAAACATGCGCTTTTAAATAAGAACCCAAACTTTTAAGGCGGGTGTTAACCCGAATGACCTGACACCCATAAAAAATAATAAAATAAATAAATTTGAAAATTGCAGGTGAGGTAGTTATTTATTGTAAACTATGGGGGAAAATTAGTCCTCTTCTATAATAGAAAATTAATAGTGCACTTTTCTAATTCTGATATACTCGATCATTTTCTTCATATACTTCTTGAATTATCCTAGATTGGGTGAACTATGGAAAAAATATTTTTCTCACATTCATGCTTTCATGTATATATATATATATATCATAGTGATAATAGGAAATATTTAATGACAAAAAAATATTGAATAAAGAATTTATTTAATATGTAATACCTTGATACGCCCCCAAGGGTATTTATCCAAGTAAGGATTGAGGTTATATTTCTGTATTTGGTTTATTTTACTTTATTAATACTAGATTTTTTTATTTTTTATGATTAATATTTTTATTTCTTTTAGTATAAAATGTGAAAAATTATGATGAGGTCATATTGCGTACACTTTTAGTACGCACTTTCTAGAATCATTAGGAAAAACATTTTCATGATATGATATTGATTTGTAATCACTCATTTTTTTCATTTGGGGATTGGGAATTCCCTTATGGTCTTTTGACAGATTGGATCAGGTGCTAGGGATACAGGGAGTCCTGGGTTGTTTTGTGATTGTTTGTTCTGTCTTAATAAAATACCTTAAACAAAGAACTTAAGGGAGGCATCAAAAATTTATTATTATTTTCATAGAAACTGATTTATATTAATTAGATTTATGATTCTTTCAGTAATTTTTATATGATATATACTTCAATAACTGTTGACATTTTTATCTTTAATGGAATGGGTATTTTAATTTTAGTAGTCTATTAATTTTATATAGGACCCCATGATAAATATATTAGGTACAAGATATAATAGAGAAAGTGAATGTGATTCAATGCATATGAGTAAATTTTTTAAATTCTTTATATGTGTACATTACTGATGTTTTTCATAATTATTAAGGTTACAAAATTACACCCTACTATTATATATCATTATATATTATTTATCAATGTAACAAATATCTTAGGAATACCATCATACATTTTTTAAATGTAATTTTTGATGGATTGAATCTATCAAATAATGGGTAGAGAGGTAAACATAATAAAGATAATATTGATTCAATAGATCATGATTATAATAGATTGATTGAATTATATATATGAAACATTAAAACCCATTTAATTATTTGGTATTTTGATGCTTACATAAATTGAATAATTATAATTATTAAATCAATGAGTGATTATCCAATATTTTAATTCTCAATACCAAGAGTTATTCTAAATAATTTTTGAATATTCTTTCTGATTCACTATTTCTTGAGAGATTATTAGGATATGAACTACCATTATAACATTAATTTCTGTATTTTTAGAGAAAAGAAGACATTGAACTAAATAAAGATAATTAAGGCCATTGGATAGTTTCTTTTAAAGAAAAAATATATTGAATCAATATTATATTTGTTTTTTATTATACCAATAGGTAACAATAATTTCTAAATTAGAATCCAAATTATAGTACTATTATTCTTTCCTACCCTAATTCTTGAACTTTTTATTTATTAGAAATAGAAAATATATTGGGAATAAAATTTTAATAACGAATATGGGAGTGGAATGTATTAAAAAGTTGATAATGTTAGTATTTCTCATCGATTAAGAGAAAAAGATTCAAGGGTTACATTAAAAATATTCATTCATGGATACTATTTGAGAAATGAGAAAATGTAAAATTTAATGAAAATTGGGTAAACACTTCATTGTGCATATTTTGAGGATTTGTGATCATTTTTTAGGAAGGAAATGATATGATAGTGAATGATATTTATGGATGTGGTAGTTTTTTATTGAGAATTGAACTATATAACATTCATTATAAAAAATATTCAAGCCTCTAAATTAAGCCTTGAATTTGTTATTTTTAAATTTACCATCGTCCAACTGTTATCATCAAAAAAATATAAACTATACTTAATATCCTATAAATTGTTGAGTATTAGTTTCTAAATTGATATATGGATATCTTGAAACCCTATGGATGTAGTTCATATGCTTTTGATTGAGTAAAACTCTAATTAAATAATCTTGAGTGATGGTAGAAATAATATTATGGTATAGAAGGTCATAATTGTGAATTGAAATTAATAATAAGTTGAATGATGTGATTTAAAGTGAATAAAGGACTCTAGAATTTATGGTGAAATTCAAAATACATGATTGATTAGTTTTTGTGAAAAATGATGATTTAAAAAGATGCTTCGATGTAAATCTTAATGTTATATTCCTCATTGAAAATTGTATAATTTTATAATATAGTTTTAAAATATTAAACATGGTGGAATTTTACTAAAATGATGTGTATATATATACTTTAGTAAGATAATGAGTTTAGGAATGGGGGAATATTGATTGCTCAAAAATAAGCATTATTTTCAATTAATACTTTTTTGAGTAACTTGGGATATTATTTCCAATTTTGTTGTGTTTTTAATTTTTTATAGTATGATGTTGAATAAATATGATCATAAAAATACATGTGGTAATGAAAATAAATTAATTGGATATTATGTCATGGGATACTCTTGAGTACCCCTCAGGGGATCTTGATATAGAGGAGAGTATTGTCTATGTAAGGATTCACATTTGAATAAAATGAAAAATGAAAATTACATGGGGGATTAATTGTGAAGTTAAAAATTATGTGAAATATTTTAATTCTTTCAATGGAAGTGAGAATGTTAGCTTCCCATGTATGAATAAAATATAATATTCAAGGAAAAAATAAAAATAAACTCTTCTTTAATATAATTTTTTACAACCTATATAATAAGAACATAGAAAATCAACTACTAACACATGGTTTTTTCTAAGAAAATATTAGAGTAAATTAACGACTCGCCTAGGTATATATATGAGTAATGAGAATTTATTATATGATTGAATGTAATGGTCAAAACAAAAATCTTTAGAGATAAATAGATATAGTATTTTGAAGTTATATTGATAAACATGAGTATAAAATAACTATTAAAACGCCCTTTAAAGGAAATTTTTTAGCTTATAAGAAAATATTCAAGATCTTTATGGATAAAAATTCTAATTCAGAGGAAATCAGGGTTATATGAATTTAAAATATGTAAGTGGTATGGGGAATAAAAATGAACATTGTAAAAGACATGACATGATTATTATGACTGTAAAGGTTATATTGGTCGATTGTGTGTATTTACATGGGGAATACTTTATAGTGATGGTATATATGAGATATAAAATAGGCAAAAATATATGAGTTATCTTATTATATTGTAGAAATAAATGATTAAGGGTGACCCGATGTAAATTTTGGAGTATAGAGAATAATGAAATTGGTGTGATTTATATAATCTATACATAAACTGAAAGTGTTATTCCATATTGAATATAGGAATTTCGTGGTGATATAAAATTATAGATTTATTTTTCCCTTATATCTATTCGTTTGAAAAAATGGGAATAGATTTTTGAGGGGGTATTGGTGAGATTAGACTCAATTTTCAAGACTATATGAAACAATTTTTTTGTTTGAATTAGATTTTTGTATATACATTAATATATGATGAGAGATTGAGAATAAATTTCAATATAAAATGAAGTTATAGAATTAACACCAAGCCATCAAAAATTTTCAAGATCACTGAATGTAATGCTTGAAAATAAATTATAGAGATAAGGATTGATTTTTTCTTGAAGTGCATTTTCATCATCTATAAAAAATTCAACTCTTCTGTTCATGTTAAAACATGAGGGGGGAAACACTTTGTGATAATTTATTAAATTAAGATCTACAAAATAGTTTATTTTTTTATTTTTAATGGAAAACTTATTGTTCTTATGCATTCATTCATTCCTTTACATATTTTATTCAATTTTTAATAATTATTACCTCCTTACTATTTATAGAATTCATTTTTCAAATTATAATATATTTCTTAACTATTACATGGCCTTAGAATGTGTTTTATTTCCAATGTTTAAATATAGTTTTAGACCACCTATATTTCAAATAAATTTATGTAACTAATCATAAGAAATAATATTTGTAATAAATGATTAAATTAATTTAAAATTGATTTTCTTACATTGAATTCGAATAAAAAACATTCTTAAGAAATATTGACTTTCAATAATATCATTGTCATAAAATTTTAAAAAATAAATGAAAATAATAATATTATCAATATATAAAATTACTATAATTTTACTTAAAAATATCAATAGGTAATTATAACATTCAAATAGTGGTCTACATTTTATGGGTCATTATCTATTGGGTTCAATATAAATCTTTACCTATAATATGTCATTATTTTTGGTTAGTTTGGTGGAAGTGTATTTAATTTTTTAAAACTTAATTTCCACTTGGAATTAATAACACCTCACATGTTGTCAAATTTTATTGGGTAAAAACATTGAAAATATTACTTTCATTTTTTGAATGCTTTATAAAAACAATCGTCATCTTTTTTCTAGACTAAATCAATATTTCACTTTGTAATCATGAACGATGTTAACTGAGTTATGAAATGATACAAAATTGCATCAATAATTCAGTTTGAATGTTTTCTTCAAACATTATGGATGGTTTTTTCCCATTTGACTTATGACATTTCAATTTCTCAAACTATAAACCAAATTGTAAAATATTCTTTTTGACAAAAAATGGGGAAATAATATGTTTTCTATTTTATAATCCTCAAACATATAATAATAAAGGATTGATTTGGGGGTTGAGCTATATTGAATATATAAAAATACTAGGGATTCAAGGATTATTACATTATAAATTAATAATATGATAGATAAAACTGAAATTTTTTCCCTAATTATACTCATATCTAGTATTGGAAGAATAAAATTATTGCATAAAGGATTATTTTCATTGAAGTGATTTTTTAGGACCCATATATAAATTGAATAGATGGAAAGATAACATGATTGTCGATAACAAAAAGATAACTAGAACATTGTGAGTAATCATGATCTATACTCTATGAGAGTGTCTCCATTTTCTTAATAATTACGATAAACTCATATCCCTATTCATTTTTAATCCAATTCATTATATATTATGAGACTTATCTAAAACATATCCTCATAAAAAATTCATGTATTGATCATTGTAAATGTAAATATTTGGATAAAGAGGTGTAAATAACATGTATTTTTTATAATGAATTGTATGTTTTTATATATAAACATAAACCTTTAAATACTAGGTTCTGTGAATTGAAAAAAAATGAGAAAACTCCGTAGTGATGTAGATGCTATTGAAATTATTTTATACCAAATATGAAACTATATAAATAAGTGTAATGAGTAATAAATTAATAGTGAATATTATTTTACCTTGATTGTATTCTCGTCTAAATTTTATATATGGACCTCTCAAATAAAACTCTAGGGTTAAATATCCTTAAAAAGGCGATAAAACACTTATTTTTTTAATAGTATAAAAAAGTTAGATAATCTAAAAAAACTCGAATGAATTTTATGTTTTATAGAGAAGTCATTTCAAAAATAGAGAATGTTAATGAAAATTTCAACATAACCAAGTTTTGAGAAATATTGTTTTTGAATTAATTGAATATTTTTTATATTTTTCAATTCACACGACATGAAATATAGTTATTTATAGACAAAATAACTAAGTTTGGATTGAATTATACCCAACACCAAGTTAATGTTGCATTACAAAAAGAAATTTTATTCTCTTTTTGTACATGCAACACTATGTTGGGATTATATTACATTCAATATCGAGTCCCTTCAATAGCTTGTGTTACACTCAAGGACATGTTTTTACAAAACTATAATACAATATTATTATTTTTATTAAACTACTATTATAGATACCACCATTCCATTAAAATGGATATTATGCATAAGATTAATTAAATTGTGAAAATATGATTTACACAAGTGTATAAAATGAATCCTTTGGTTATATATTAGTTGAAGTAAATGTAAGAACTATTTTTTTAATAAAGAAGTTACTTTTCTAAGACAACTACTTTTCTGTGTACAAGCACAATTTTATTTCCATAAATTAAATAAAACATTTGATCAGTGTTTTCAATAAAATTTAAATAATATATTTTCTATACATATTTTTTATATTTATAATTTTTTTTATAGGTATGTGATAAGAACAAATCTAATTTTATAAAAATTCATATCTATTTTTCCAAAAGGTAATTTTCCATCCTTTTAAGGGTGAACCCATTTAAAATATAATTTTTTAAAATTATTATTTTTATTTAAAAAAAACTTCAGTTTTAAAAGGAAAATATCCAAATATAATTTGGGTGATTTTTAGGTATTTTTTTGGAAATATTAATATTTTGATGAATAGTGAATAATACCGATTTTTATTTCAAATTGCATTTTCGTCCAATTTATTTATATAATTAAATAATTATATAAATTGGTTATTAAGTATAATTAGATAAATTTTATAACATTAAAACAAATTTAGGTAATTTTAAATAATTTCAAAATATATTTTCATTTAAAAACATGGAAAATTTTGCAACATTTATACATTATAAACCCACTTGGTCATCTCGTTTTCGGGGTTAAAATTAAATTGATTTCATCCAAATAAGTGGTTTGAATTTGGAAACATGGATTCATATTTGAAATCATAACAATTAATTATATATAATATGGTCAGATTATTTTTTGATAAAAAAATAGTGAAATTAATTAAAATTAATTGAACCGATTAAGGTAAAAATAATATCACTTAATGTTTAAAATTTAATTCGTAGAGTCCAATTTTCCAATAAACATTTTCCAAATACATTTTCCATAAATATTTATAACATTTAAAATAATTTATTTAAAATGAAAATTTATTTTTGGAACATTATATAAGGGAGACCCCCCAATAGTATATACATTTTTATATTAACAAGAGTGTCACTCCTCCTCCTCTATAAAAGGGCACTCAGCCCCCACACATCCTTAAACATATAAATTCACATTGTATCATCCCAAAACATCCCAAATATAGGACTTCAATTTTATGTAAACCCAGTTCAATTAAACATGGTTGGAATGGAGAGTAAAACAAGTCCAGTTATGGAATTTTCCACTAATATGGTCTTGGGAGTGAACCTTGCCTACTAATATTATTTGGGGAGTGAATAAATTTCCACCAATTCCCCTAATATGATTTTGGTATTAATCCTTGACTAATATGGAAATAATTTTACATGTTTATGTGTCTACCATAATCACATGTCTTATGATTATGTTATGATCTCAAGGATTATACTCTTGGATTTCTTGTGATTCGTGTCTTATAAACTACCATATTTATGCCATGACACTTGATAATGATCTTTGATATAAATGGTATGATATTATATTTTATATATCATGTTCCAAAAATCATATGCTCATTTTATGCTAACATATCTCCCTTGTTTACCCTTACTGAGCATTTGAGCTCACACCTTTATTAGGATTCATTTCCCCATGTTTTGAAAACAGGTTTTAAGATGGATTACTATTGGGAAAAATCATTAAGGGATATGTCGAAGATAATTCAAAATGTTAGAAGATTATGATTCTAATTTTCTAGTGTCACTAAACAATTATGATCCTCGAGCATGTGTTTTTGTAATATGATGAATATTTATCTAAAATGATGTAATATCCATGTTTGGTATGCCTATATCATTATAGTTGTTATAAAAAATGGTTTATAAAACCTTCAAAAACTTGTATGCGAAATATTTTGTGAGATAGCTATGTATATTTCAAAGGATATGTCTTGGGATGTCTCTATGGATAAGTTTAAGGATGTCTTTTGTTTAGGAAAATGTCCCATAATTTTAGTAAATGATAAAGAGAGTGGTTTCCTAGAAATGAATCCCTGTCGGGATACTAAAAGTGGATGTGGATCTATCAAAAATTTATATAAGGGTAACAACCTCGAAAACACCATATTAAACTAGACTTGATTGGGATGTCGTACACGGCAATATCCCTTACTGCACACCTAGTTTAACACTCTTTAGGGATATGATTCTGTATTTCCAAAACTCTTTATTAACCATTTTTAAGAATTTAAAAAAAACTATGAATATGAATAAACTAGGATAAACATAATGTTTCATGGATTAAAGAATAATTTGTCATGATTTAGACATCATATATGTAATTGTTTACATGATTTTGTGGTTTTCATCTTTGATTTCTGTTTCTCGCACTATACTTTTTGGACTTATCCAATATCATAAACAACAACGAACTAGGTCAACATTGAATGTTTAAAATGTTGAAGGTATAGAAATTATAAAAGTCATTGTCTTAAGTAGATATCCCATGATGAAAATTTGTAAGGTGGTACAAGTATTGGTTAAACATATAATTATAAACAGACATTGAATGACATGTGAAAGTTATGGGATATTATATCAATATTGTTTAAATTAAATGTAAGAAGAATATTTAAATTGAGTTTTGTAACCTTAACACATGATTGCTATTTAATATTATAGGAAAGGGGTATTGAGGAATATTATGATAAAACATAAGTATTGGTTTACGAATATTTTGGGAAGACTGAATTCTATATTTTTGGGAATTAAAATTTTATACCATAAGAACAAAAAAATATAATTATTTTTATTGTATGTTTTTATTATACATTTTAAATGATATTTGAAATAGTATTGATGATATAGAAAAGTGATATAAGGTAAATGTGATATTTTTATTAAGGAAGGATACTATTTATCATGTTCTCAAGGATCAAAATGATATTTTATATGTATAAAGAGGTCATGATATGGATAAAGTAAATTGTATAGTATCTATGAACAAAAAATGATAATGGATTTTTTGAAAATTTAATCAATGATATCATGGATTATCTTTAAAACTTATTGTATTTAATTAATTTTAATAGTAGAATTTTGAATAAGTATGAATGCATGATTTCCTAATACGATTTATGGTAATTCAGTTTATTAACATATTTTAAGAGAATATATGATGATGGTATTTTCATGTTTGGAATCTGAAAACTAAAAGATTCTTTGTGATATATGGGGGGATCAATGTTTCCCTAAATTAGTGACCTTCTATATATATTTTTTGACTTCCATATTTCATAATTTATATATGGTTAACCCCTTATGGAATGGTATAAGTTAATAATTGGATGAGGTTTTTGAGATTAAGGAATTCGACAACCTTTTTTATATGATGCTAACTAAAGAAAGATATAATGACTTATTATTATACCTATGGACCATATGATCCATTGGTTCCTCTTAGATAAAAATTTAACCTTCATTTCATAGAATAAGATATGAAGTGGAAGTAGATTAAGAACCAATAGACAGTAAGGTTGTACTAAAATCATATAAGTATATATCTTCATGTAAATTTTTCAAATTTTGGAAAAATGTCTTGAAATAAAAAAATTTCAAGTTATAATCATTTTTTATTAAATCTATGACCATATTCAAGACTTATTGGATATGGATTTGTGATTGTTAACATTCTCCAAACCATGTTCTCTATCACTCACAATCATAAATTGTTAATTAGATTTATCTTCCATTTTCATTCATTCAATTTCCCCGTATGTTATCCGACGTAGAAAACAAGTTAGGAGTTTTTTTGCGCAACCCTTTTGTTTCAAACATTCCATTTTTAAAGGAATATTTAGTATTAATTTCTAGGATGTGGGTTTCCACGAATGAAACATTCATGTATTTAACCTTTAACAACCCAGGTTAATTTGAAGGGATAAATTCATTTTCAGGGGGTAAAATTTAACACTCTGAGATGTTGTGAACTATTTTTTCCAAATTAATTTTTTTGTTGATATTTTTCTATTTTACATAACCCTAAATATTGTGCTTTTATATATAAAAGAACTATTTTTGGATTTCATTATATGCAATAATAAGTTAACCTTTCACTAAAATAAACAATTATATAAGATTTTCGTTCATCAAATAAAATGTTTTTCTTTTATTATAATAAATTTTTAGGACCCTTATATTGTTTGAGTTACATGCATGGCCGGGTTTTTTTTCAAACTACAATACACTATTAATATTATTATTAAAATATATTTATAGCTACCAACTAACATTTGAAATTTAAATTACTAGTAATATTAATTAAATAGTTTAAATATTATTTAAACATGTTTATAAAATATATCCTTTGATTATAAATTAGTATAAATGAATGTAAGATATATTTGAAAATAAAAAAAATTACATGTCTAGGAAAAAAACTTCTCTATGTAGATTCACAATGTTATATCCAAAAATAAGCAAACCAAATTTTATTAATGTTTTCAACAAAATTTATATTTTATATATTCAATCTATATTTTTTATACTCATCAAATAAATTTTATCGATAATGGATATGAATAAATCCAATTTTATGAATAAAAAGATGTATTTTCTAAAATGTAATTTTACCATCATTTAATTGAGAAACCATTTTAAATATAATTAATGAACAAATTATAATATTTATTTCTCAAAATAAACTTCAATTTTTAAATATGAATTTTAAATTTTATTTTGGATGTATTTTTTTATGTTTTTGAGAACTTTTGTTTTTGATGAATAGTGGATCATACTGAATTTTCCTTCAAAAAATCATTTTCTTTCAATTTATTTATATAGTAAAATAATTTTTAAATTTGTTTTAAACTATAAAAATATAAATATTATTTCATTTAAACCCATTAGATCATTTTAAATACTTTCACATTAAATTTAGATATAAAAACAAAGTAAACTTTTGAATATTTTTTACTTTAAAAACCCGCATTTGTCATCCAATCTACGGGGTTAACATTAAATTAATTTACAACAATAATGTCATTATAATATGAAAAAATGGAATCCATATTTGGAATAATAATAATTTATAAATTATAATATGTTCAATTTAGTTTTTGACCAATTATATTAGGGAATGTATTTAAAATAAATTACAATGAATAAGGCGAAAACAAGATTACTTAATGGATAAACTTTAATCTTAAGAGGGAAAATAATCTAAATACTTGACCTAAAAATATTTTAAGGGAATATTTCTTCCATGTAACAGCTTTTATAATATTTTTACAATTATTGGATATAAATGATATAGCAGATATTGCTAAATAGTGTTTACCTTTTTATATTTACAAGAATGCCACTCCTCTATAAAATGGAACGCATCCCCCTAACATCCTTACACCACTGAATCCACATTTACTAAGCCAAAACGATCCAAAATATCCTCCCAAAATCCCTAAGTTAATCTTATAATCCAACATTTTTTATAAATCCATCAAAGGAATCTATTTGCTACAAACTAATAAGAGTTTCCCAAATATGAGCTAATATCATTCCTCATGTTCCTATGTTTTATTTTTATTATACACCCCCTAGAATATTCTTATTATAAGATAATATAATAACCAAATTATCCTAAATATAATTATAATATTTAATTTAAATTTTTCTACCTACACATACGCACACTTCTATCTAATGGGTATCTAACATTCCATTCTTGTGTAAAATGAACTACTGCCTAGCGAAACGACTTTGTTCGTTTTTCCATTACCACCTTAAAATTTTGGGTATTATGATGAGAAATATATTATTAAGTGATGTAAATTATATTTATTATTTATTTATGATTTTTAATTATTATATAATTCATACCCTCATTATTTCCATTTTGTGTAAATATGGTAACTTTATTTGTGGTCATGTGGACTTCCTCTACCACATAGTGATGTGAGTCATCAACAATTTAAATGGAATATATTAAGGAAAGGATTAGATAAATTACATGATATATATGATATAATAATTCTAATTCATTTATGTTTTAAATATATACATATATATCATATACTTTCTTTCAATATGACAATAAAACATAAACAACATTCAAGAATACATATGAACTATCATCTCCATGAATAGTGTATTCCAATTAATATTTTTATATTTCATAGATTATTATACATATTTATATACTGAATAAATATGATATTTATAAATAGTTTTAAATTATTTAAATATTTATATCCTTATCTAAGTTATTGGATAGAGAATAACAAGTAAAAATGTTTACAGAAAACAAAGCAGATATTATATGAATCATAACATTAACAAGGAATTATTAATTAATGGGTAATATAAAGTCATCATAAAATATTATATGGTATTAAATATAAGATTATTTTTTAAATAATATTTATACTATATTTATCTTTATTATATAGGATGTTTTAATTTGTACAAAGAATGTCAAGAATTAAGGAAAGGGTTTTTTCATCACACTTTTTACTATCTATGAGATGCATGCCATGTTCACCAATAATTAATTTTTGTGGGTGTATATTTTACCAATGAATGAATTATATGATAATTATACGTAAATTTATGTGTTTTTAAAAATACATTTGACAATATCTCTTTCATGGGGTTTATGTTTTAAAAGATACAAAATCGATAAAGTAGTTTTGTCTCAACTTCCCTTATTTGAGACACATGTTGTGTTATGATCTTATATTTTTATATGAGCCGTATATATAGAATTTTACTTTTTATATGTGGAATTTTTTTATTTTAATGATATTATACGATTCATGTAGTGTTATTATCCTATGGGGATCATGATTTAATGTTACCAATGTGGTAATAGATTATTTCCATAATCTCATAATTTATGAGGATTGTTTATAATTATGCCTCCATTGATTACCTATTATGATATATCTCTCAATAAAACACATTAATTTTCATATCATATGGTTATAAATGATATAACTATGTATTATTACCATTTCCATTTTTTTACTTATTATAAATAAGTAAATCTTTTAATAAAATCTGAAATTATCTTTATTTATTAGAAAATATATTTTATTCACAAACAATGTTTTATAAAAATGATTTCAAAAAATGTTTTAAAATATCCCCATAAGCTCATTTTCAAGGAAAATATTTTTAAATAATTTTTTTATGTTATAATGTGTTTAAAATGGTTATCAAACCTTCCTTAACATGTTCTGAAATCTATTTTCATGGGAAAAGGTTTCCAATATTTCTTTATATATTATAAAATTATTTACATATTTAAAAGGTATTATATATTTTTAAATATTGTATTATATGGTTTAAAATTTATTTTCACTGAAAAATGTTTTCAAAAGATTTTGTTTTAAATATAGTTTCCCATTGATTAAAATATATTTTCCTCAAGGAATTTTTTAAATGAAATTATAAACATTTATTTATAAGAAACTGATTTTAGATGTGGTTTTATCCGAATAATTTTCAAAGAAAGAATATTTTCCTTTATAAAAGCTCCATGTGATACATAATAATCAAAATCCATATAATATCTCATACATTGTCATATTTTCCAATTTATTGGGGATATGATCAAGGATACCATTCATACTCTTTCTTGAATGGTTTTTGTTTTGAAGGAATAACGTTCATTAAACTCGTTTCTCTTGCACTGGTTATATGATTTTGAAACCCCCTTCATTTTATGTGTTATATTATTTTGAAACCCGATTCTTTTTTTTGGTTATGCATTTATAAAATGATTATGATAACTGTATATTTTCTATAGTTAATGAAATGATGAAGTGTTCATGATACACATTTCATTTCATGGTTTATGATATGATTTTTATGAAACCAAACACGTTTTTGGGTCATGATTGGATGTATGTTTTATTTTCATTCAGAACATGTTTTTCTGATTTCATTATTTAGAAGGGCTGGAAGGAGGAGTTAAATGAGTTCAATATGATAGGGATGGAATGAAAAGTGATCTTGGTTCACTATGAATGGTCGGGAATGAGGAGTGAATATAGTTCAGTAATACAAGGCTAGAAATGGAGTGAAATTGGATCAATAATACATTTTTGTAATGGGAAGTGAACCTGGTTCAATAATAAATGGCTGGAATAAGGAGTCAAATGAGTCTAGTAATACAGGGTTGGAACGATGAGTGAACATGGTTCAGTAATACAAGTATGAAATGAGGAGTGACCTCAATATATTAATATAGGAATGGAATGGGTGGTGAACCCATTTCATTAATAGAGGGATTTAATGGGGAGTGTACCAAATTTAGTAAATGAATTTTTATACTAATATGGTGTTGAGAGAGAACAATGGCTATTAAGAAGGTTTTGGGAGTAAAATCATTCCCTCAATATTACTTTGGCATTAATCATTGACTACTATGAAAATAATTTTCTATGTTTATGTGTCTACCACAATCACCTTTTTTATGCTAATGTTATATTCTCATGGTTTATTATCTTTATTTAGTTGTTATTCATGCCTTATAATCATCCAATATCTATTCCATAACTCTATATTATAATATCATATATATATGGTATGATCATAAAATCATGATATCGTGTTATCATTAACTTATAATCATGTTATCATTATATATCTCTCTCGTTTACCCTTACTCAGCATCTTATGAAACCCCTTTATAGTGTTTCTTTTCCCCAGTTTATGAATAATGTTTTTATGTAGGACTACTAAAGGGTATGATCTTTAACTAATATGTTGAATTTATTTCCCCAAGTAAAAATATAATGATTCCATCTTTCCAATGATACTAAATTGTTGTAGTCATTGGGCATGTATTTTTGTAATATGATGAATATTAATCTAAAATAATGTAATATCCATTTATATTTAACATTTGTTTCTATAAATACATATTATAATTATATCATATAACTTCAATGGTCATGAAATCTCTCCAATCAATCCCCTAACTGAGGTCTTGATCAATTGTTTACTAGAAGTATAAGATATTTCTCACATAGTTATATAATCAAGAGGATTTTAAGGAATAATTTTAGGCCTTAATCATATCTTTATATCTATTTCCAATGGCCTTTCTCATATATTCATCTAAAACATCTCAAATTTTTTCATATTAGTTTCATTTAAAATGGATAAACAAATTTTTTAAATGGTACTCGTCTTAGTAGCCTTAACTATAATTTCTTATTTATCCATAAAAACATTTATAATTTTTGGGAATGTAAATTTTTTTTGGACCATTGAAATATATAGAACATGGTATAAAATTATTTGTATAATATTACCCCATAAATTGTGTATGATTATAAATATGATTACATCTGCTAAAATGTTTTGGATAGTTCAAGGGTGAAGAATTTAGTATTTAATAATCAAACCCAATGAGTGTGTTAATGTTTAAAAAATATACACTATAGTAGTATTATGATTTATAATTATGTTATGAAATCATTTATAATTATTAAATTGTATTTTATTGAATAATTCTTGAATAATTTTT
Source organism: Viscum album (assembly GCA_963277665.1). NCBI lineage: Eukaryota > Viridiplantae > Streptophyta > Magnoliopsida > Santalales > Viscaceae > Viscum > Viscum album. Next base: position 161,017,115 of record OY728138.1, read on the forward strand.
CATTCAATGATTGTTTCAGATTTTGGTTTAAAACTATTTACTGAACTGAATGGTTTTTTTGATGGATTTATATGTGATTTTTTTGTGTTAAATGGATATTAAGAAAAGAAATATAATTTTTAATATAATATTTTTTATCATTGAGAATTAGTTTAGTAATTTTGTTCTAAAAATTCATCAAAATGTTTAGTTTCTTTCTGTCTAATTTGTTTGGGGTGATTACTTCCCAAACTCAATTTCTTAAATAGATTCCATGATTATTTTTTTCATGATAAGATAAATTAAATTGATTTTACCAATCAAATTCAACATCACTTTGAATATATATCTTGATAAATCATCCAATAGGGTAAATCCAAAAAATATTTTGGAAGTGATTTTAAATGAATAGAAATGTAGAAGTCTTTACTAATATAGGTATTAATGAACATGCATTTCAATTAAATTATTTTGGAATTCAATTTTTTAGGGAGAATAAAGATTAATTTTTTGACCATGGGGACAAAACAGTACCACTCAGAGGGGTAAACCAGTGAAAATAACTTTTTATGGACTAATGTTAACTAAAAATTTTACCCCTTGTTATTTTGTTCAAACCTCAATATCTATTGGGATGTATGGATATTACCCTCTGACCTCACCAATTTTTTCATCAATGAAATTTTGATAATGAATAAAATAGAATAAAATTAGTTTTTTATATTATTTATCCCATATTAGTGAAACTAACTCAATGTTACATCACATTGTTATCCCAAGTCGTATATTTTCCTTAAAAATATAATTATTAATTAAAAGTTGTGTGGGTTTATTTAAAAATGGTAACCAATCCCACACCCAAATACAATCCTACTAAATTATAATAACTCCCATATATTAATAATAATATCATGTCATTAATAGGTTTTTATAGTTGGATTTAGATTTTGGTATAATCAATATACATGTTGAATGAGCCTTCTATTCCAAAAACATTAATTTTGGGAGTTCTCACAATTAAGAGTTTTAATGTCTATATCTTATGTAGGATTTAATTTACATTATATTTTCTCACTATATTCCAGTTGTCAAAATTTTATAAATTGTGAGCATCATCTATGAAATTATATGATTTGGTCTTAACAAATCCATGACCCAAATGAAATTTTAATGATTGAAAGTCAGAGAATCTATTTCATAATCAGTATCACTTAGTCTTAGTAACCATAGTTATTCAAAAAGTTCATGATTTATATATACAATAATACTCCAATAAAGTGGGGAATTTAGGATATAATTTTGATACCCCATGTAAATAAAATTATTTGGCCATGAGACTTCAATTATCTAAAAAATATTAATGTTTTACTTCACCAAAACCTTCACAAAAATCAAAATAAACAATTTTTAAATCAATCATAGTTTGTTACATCCAAGGTAATGATATAATATTTTTTTTAATATTTATTAATAATTATTAATTAGATATTAATTTTAACATAAAAAGGGATTATATTTCAAATATAATACCTATAATGATAAAATTAGTCTCTCATAAATCTTGCGTTGCATGAAAAACTAAGTTATACGGAACAATAATATACTGATAATATTATTATTTAATACTACTACATGGCCTCCTTTTAGTGGAAGACTAAAATTAGACAAAAATTTTGAATTATTAATTATTTTTTTATTAAAGAATAAAATTAATTTTTGAAATCAAAATATCATAATTTACATTTTTTCAATTTTTGGTATTTTTCTGAGAACTTTAGTATTTTGGTGAATAGTGAATAATGCTGAATTTTAGTTCTAAACTGCATTTTCAAACAATTTATTTATATAGTAAAATATTTTTTTGAAATGTATTTGAAATATAATTAAATCAATTTTATTTCATTTAAACCAATTTACCTCATTGGAATAAATTTTACATTGAGATATATAAAAACATAGAAAACTATTCAATATTTTTGCTTTAAAAACCTGCATTGTCATCCCTTATGCTGGATTAATTTTAAATTTATATATCCCACTTATATTATTGGAATATTGAAAAATGGATTCCATATTATTAATCATAAGAATTGATAATTTTTAATAAGGTGAACTAATTTTTTCCCCAAAATATTAGTGAATGTGATAAAAAATAATTATAGCGATTAAGGTAAAAATGAGATTACTTAGTTGATAAACATTATAAATAAGGTATAAAATGACCATAAACATGTAAAAACCCGTTATTATGTCAATATTTGGACCTCAAACCTTCATGGGTCTAATTTTGTGTGTTATTGAATCCTCTTGGAATTTAAAAATTTGGGAAGAACACAATTGATTTCAAAAATGTCGAGTGTGTCAGCCCTCTCCACTAATTAATTGGCACTCCGAACCCTAACATCCTCACACCTATCAATACCATTTATATCATAAAAACCCTACCAAAATAGTAACCCAACATACCTCTACTCACCCTATAGTCCTCAATTTGGGTAGAAATCCAACCAAGATTTCTTTTAGTGAAGACCAAAATAATTTACTCAAGGAAGAGGTAACATTAATAAACTAGAATTTTTAAATTATATTCTTATATACTTGATTCACCTTAAATTATATAATCACTATATAATGAACTCAATATATTAAATAAAATTATTTTTTTGAAAAGTTTTCTACCTAAACCTACACACTTTCATCAAAGAGGTAACGAAATTACAGTTCGTGTATAGAGGACTACCACCTTGCGAAACGATGTTGTTCATTTTTTCCATTGAGACCCCTCATGGTTGGAAATTTTGTTGGAAACTATATTTTTATATGATATATATAATATTTATTTTGTCTACAAACATCTATATTTGTTATATAACATATAACTTCATTCATTCTACTTCTAATAAATTAGATAACATTGTTTGTGGATGTGTGGACTACTGCCTTCTCAAAGTACTATGATTTATTCACTCATTACATGGAATGTATTAAAGATAGGTTTAATTAAACATATGTGACAAACATAACATATCTATTAAGTTAATTACGAATTCAAATTTATGTAAATATAATATATCATATCTTTATTACCCTTTCACACACTGGAAAAGTGATATTGTCTCTCATGGATCTGTGCACTAACACCTCCTCGATGTGATGTGGCTCCTTTTAAGTCAAAATAATTATACATGTAAGTATATATGATTAAATAATATGTTATTTATTTTATCATGAGCATTTTTTCAATATTAATTTTACTTACCTTTTTTCTATAATGATCATTGAATAATAAGAATGTTAATCATGTGTACGTACGACCTACCATCTCCATGATTGTAACATTGGTTTATTTTTCATAACGATATATAATTATTGGTTATAAAAATATAATTTATGTATAACTATAATAATTATTTCATGATTATTATTCTTTATATGTTTATATGAAACCCCTTTGACCATATTTGACCTACCAAGGACTTTTTTACACAGAAACCAAATATAGTAAAAACACTTGATGTAAAATAAATTGTTTTTGTTGTTGATTAAAATATTTAAATAAGGGAATTAACAGTATCTATAATCCTCAAAAATAATCTAAATCATGTAAAAAATTAGATAATGTTTATTTTTCAGGTAGATAATGATATATTTGACAATTCACACTCAAGGTACGAGACTTCTTCTCAATCTCATTTCATTGAGAAATATATTAATGTTATACACCTTTATTCATTTATACAGAACATATGCATCCCCTTTTATAGGATATATCATTAATTTTACCAATTATCATAAAATTTAATGTTTTTTTTATTTAATGAGTTTTATTATTCATATATTTTAAAGTGGTATGGGACACATTTATTTAAAAAACTATTTTTAAAATTTTTAAATATTTAAATTCAAAAATATTTCCTCAAAGTCAATATTACTGATATTACTTTGTATTTATATTTTTATGTGGGTTATAAAGATAAATTCATGTCTATTATTAATTTAATTCAAATTTTTTCAAAATTTAATCTTTTTACTTATTTTATATGTAACATTTTGAAATTCGATAAAAGGAATGTTCTATTCATAATGTATATAGTGAAAATGAATTTTACACCACCAAGACCATTAATTTATATTTCAGATTCCCTTTAAATATTTTATATTCTATTAAATGGAATAAAATATTTTTTTTTTGTTGTTTTGGTATTGAAATTTTTCTTCATAAGAAAGTGTGTTTTGTATTGAAAATGGGGTTTCTGAATGAAATGTTATTTTAATATCTGAAAGTGATTTTCATGTGAATTTAAATGATTTTTTGAAATGATTAAATGTTTTGTTTCACGTTTTTGTTATTGGACATTATAAATGATGGGTGTGCCCAAATTGCACTGGGTGAGATTGTTATATTATAATTTATGGGAGCACCCAGATAGAGCTCCAATGTATTGGGTAATGATTATATTAATCAAAAACTTATATTGGAAGTTAGATGAATATTTATTCTTACATATAATAGTTCTATAAGGGTTTGATGTGATGATTTATGAAGGTAACTACCAGAATTTTCTCTTTTTTTTAATGAGTTTTCATGGAAATCATTTTTTCCAAATTTTAAATAAATGATATCTATTAGAGAATGATGTCTCCAACTTTTGGTAAATGTTATATTTTTATGAAATGGTTTTTAATAACTTTATATTCTAATCAATAGACTAAGAATTTTCGTCCTTTAATATCCCTTACTAATCTATTTGTACCCATCCCACATTCTAAATGTTTTTTACCAGATTTAATGATGGGTGTGTGATTCCAAGAGGTCCATTTGAAATTCATGAAGAGTTTTCATTTAAGATATTGTTATATATTTGTTAAAATGTTTTATATTGTGGAAAAATTGATACTATTTGGCTGTGTCAACTTTATATTATATGGTTTTTTATATATTAGATATATCCTATATATCTAAAACTCTAATCCTAGAAAGATAATCACTGTGAAAAAAAGTAAATTCTTGAATAAGACTCAAGAATATGTAATGTTTAAGGTATATGCTTTATAGTTGGTAACAAAGGTATGTTTTAGAAAAATTTGGATCTTAGTATAATATTAAGAACATACCATTGAAATATTTTACCTTATGGTAAAGTTAAACGATTATAGAATTTAAATATTTCAATGTTACATCATCTAAAATATATCTATTCAAAATGGTTTTACATAGAAGAAATATAAAAGTAGCAGTTAGAAGGAACTGAGCGGATGATATCTACAACACCCCAGGTAAATAAAGAATATTAAATTTTCATATTTATTCATATTTTTGAATAAAATATCAATATTACCATAAAGGGAACGCTATGCTCGATGGTGTTCTCAATACGCAACAATGAGTTTCTTTGAAATCATACATTGCACTCTAATAATAAAATAATATTATTTTAAATGGTAGTTAACCCCAAGCCGTTGTAGTGTTGGTAATGAGCGGAACAAACTAAAAAATTATTATGTATTTTTGTCAAATATTTTTACTTTTATCCAATAAATTTTAGAGGCTTAAAATGCAAATGAATCCAATTTTAAGCATAAATCTTCTAAAATTATTTTAAAGGTCGATTAATCGCCTTTTGATGGAGAACCCTTTTTTAATATAATTTTGACAATTTTATATGTTTTATTTGACAAAATAAAATCCTTCTTTAGAATCTGGACATCAAAATTTACATTGTGTAAATTTTTGTTATTTTTCAGATAAAGATCATTTTTAGTGAAAATGTTGCATTTTAATTCAAAACCTACATTTAATCTGATTTATTTATATGGATAGATTATATTTTTAATTGATATTAAAGTGTATTTAGAATATATTTTTACCATTTAATCCAATGTTGGTCATTGGAATTAATTTCACCTTGAAATTGGACATAAACTAGTGTCAATCTTTTAATAGATATTGTTTCTTATAAACATGTTATTTGTTTTGACAACGGGAATTAATTATTAAATTAATTAATGCAACTTATATGTTTTGAATTTTTTAAAATAGACATAATTTTTTTATTCGGAATATCAAATATATCTTAGGGTGAAATTTTGGTATTTTTCTGAAAAACTTCAATTTTTGGTGAATAGTGAAACCACTAAGTGGCAGTTTAAAAACTGAATTTCCATTAAATAAAACATTACCACTTCTGTGATTTGAATTTCAAAAATCCGACATACATGGTTGTCATTAGGATGTAAAATTTGGTTCAATGGGATTAAAATAAATTTTTGGTGAATATTAACTTTTAATTTTTAATCGTGATTAGAGGTAATTAGTGTAATTTAAGGTAAAAATAATGTTTTAATAATATAAAATGACCTTGACACATGTCCTACCATTATTGGATGAGTCATGGCCGACCAAGACAATCCATTGGTAAACATGGGGACTCCAGAGAGCAACTTTGGTAGGAAAATGACATTAATACCTTTTTATTAAAGTTAAAATTAAAATGTCACAAACATGTGTTGATTTACTAAAAAAATTACATGGGGTTAAACAAGTCATATTTTTTACTATAAATATTCATTATAAATCTAAAAATATTTCCTATATCATTATTTATTTTTTTATAATTTTTAGACATTAAAAAAATTTAATTATTTATGACACAATGATGATGCAGCGATTACCCCATTTTTTAAAGAATTAAATAAAATGAAAAGATAATGTAAAATCTTAGACCTAAGCTTGTCAAAAACCTATTGTATGTGTGTATTTATAAACCTTATCACCATATCCTCTAAATATATAATTTTGGTACCTTTAAAACCTGAAAAGCATTTTATAATAATGTTAATTTTCAAGACTTTCCAAGAGTGCCTCTCTTCTCCTCTTATAAAAGGCCCTCACCTCTACCACCATACCCACACCTCTCAAGATCTTGTATCAGACAAAACCTACCCATTTCATCTATCCAAATCCCTCTCTTCATCATTGAATCCTCTCATTTTGCAGAATTCTCTTCAAGAAACCTTTTTGGTTCAAACCAAGAGGAGTTACCCGAATTTAAGGTAACGTCTTCACTTGTGTTCTTTTGTTTTATTTTTCTTCTCCAAACCCCTATCCTCTTTTTATTCCATTATTTTGTAACAACACGAGTATATTAAATATAATAGTATGTTGTTATTTGATTTATTTGATTTACACTTACACGCACCTCCGTCTAATGGTTAAATAACATACTGTTTCTGTGGATGGAAAATTACTGCCTCACGAAACGATGATTGTTCTATCTTCTCATACCACCTCTCATGGTGGCCGTTATGATAGAACTATATTTATTTATGACATATATTATATTTATTTCCTCTATATGATTCTTTATTTTATATTTAATACATACCTTTTTTCTTTTCATGTCGTGAAAATGTGATAATTTCATTTGAGGAAGTGTCGACTACCGCCCCCTCAAGTGATGTGACTCGTTCATGCAATACATGGAATGTATAAAGAATGAAATTGATGAACATATTTGATCTATATAACTTATATATTATTCTAGAATTATAATATATATATATATATATATATCTCATCTAGTTTTAATTCCATTAATGTTCCAAAGAAATGAAAGTAGCATTCATGCGTACGTACGGCTTACCGTCTCCTTGAACGGTACATTTCATTTCTTATCTCCAAATGTTATGTACTATTGTAAGTACATATATATAATGGATATATATTTCATATATTATATCTAAATAATTTATATAATAATGGAATTTTAATTTATATATCTCTCTTTTAACCTTAATTCCATTAATATGACAAAAAAATGAAAGAAGCGTTCTTGCGTACGTACGACCTACCATCTCCATGAACAGTGATTTTAGTTATTTTATCTACAAATGTTATGGAATATTATAAAATGAATATATAACGGATATATATGATATTTTAAACATTAATACTATTCCGGAGATTATGTACCTATAACTACATGGAAAATTCTTTTCCAACAAGTTTAATTTTTACTCATGTACCGAAAATCGACAAAAACGTCTAATAAGAACTCACTTTATTAACTAATTATTATAAAATTATAATATGTGATGTGAAATGAATAATAATTTCTAAAAGAGGTCCTTAAGAGATTATAAATTGACCACATTTTATTATTCAGGAGATTAAAGAACGATTGAGTCATGTCGGACACGAGGTAAGGGATCCTACCCCTCTCTTTCTTTTTAAGTACACTCTTTTATGTCCTTCCTTTTAAGATCATATTTCTTATGATTGGGATTTTATTTTATATTAATCATAATGTACTTTTTTATGTTCATATGATTAGAGACCCTATTTTCTCTCATCAATCCATTTTGGATGTTTTGAGTGGCGACGTTAGGCTGCCGAATTTTCGTAAGAGATCCAACCTCTCTCTTTCTTTTTAAGTGCTCTCCTTTATGTCACTTCTTTTAATATTATCTTTGTTATGTTGGGGGATGTTATTTTATATTCCTATTTATATACAATTTATTTTAATATGATGAGAGACCCTATTTTATCTCATCAATCCATTTTTGGAAGTTTTAAGTGGCGTCGTTAGGCTGCAGAGTTTTCATAAGGGATTTTCCATCTCACTTTTATTCCCATGAGATTTATGCTACATTTTCCACTATTTCCATTGAGTGGTATATTTACTGCCCATTATTATAATATTTGTGTAATATAATTTTATTTTTGGGTATTTACGTATTCATTGTATGACTCTTCTTCAATGGGGTGTACGTTTCGAAAGTTACCAAAGTCGGTAAGGGAACTTTTCACCCTCCTCTTTTTAAATGACTTCTTTTGTTATGTCTTTTAATTCACATACTATTATGTTGAGATATGTTATTATATATCCTTATGTATTTAAATTTTATGTCCAAGTGTTTAGATACCCTTTTTATCTCCCATCAGCTCATTTTTTGAATTTTAATGTGACGCCGTTAGGCTGTCGAATTTTTGCAAGGGAACTTCTTAACCCAATTTTTATTCTTTGGTATAAACATATACTCCTTGAATATGTCGTTATATGAATATGTTTGAATAACCTCTGATTGTTTTACACTTAATATCCACTTATATTTGGTGTATTCTTTTGTCACACATAATTATGTAATTGATTTATCCTTAATCCAAGGATACCATCTTTGTAAGGGACTTCGTCTCAATATCCTTTCATTGAGGTATATTTTGTTCTATACACAGATTTATTTTATATGGTGTATACACCCCCTTTGACTTCTACTTTTATTCGAAAGGAATCTTTTCTATACGAAGCATTTTACTAAACGACAAAAAGTTTGTTTATTTTTAACGTACGTGGTGACAATGACCTTTCCGCCGCCACCAGTATTATTTAATCTTTGGCTTCCTCAATAAGCCGTTATATTTTTAAATGTAAATAAATACCATATACTATTTTATGTATTTTTGTATTCAAAATGGTTTTGATAATGGATTTGTTATGTCAATATATTTAAGTGATATATTGTGCCTGAAATGTGGAAATGTTTTCTTTCCTTATAATTGTTTTATGTGTTATAATTTTATAATGGTACTTGGACATTTGACGGGTGGTTATGTGATAAACCATATGACGGGTGGTGCCGTGAATACCAGGATGGGTGGTTACGTTATAACCTCCAATGCATTGGGTATGGAAGTCGGTTGTATGGCTACTCCATTAAGTGATATGTGTGGAAGTCGACTGTATGGTTATTCCATTTAAGTATGTTTATGTCCCAAGTTACCTTTATATGTTATGTATATGAGTTTTATGGTAATATTTTGGTTAAAAAAGGTAAAGTAATGATCTTTTATTCATTAATGAGTTTATACTACTTCATAAAGGTGAAAAGTATTACTTTGATAAAGAATTCATGGTTTACTTGTTGTTTTGAAAAACTAACAGTTTTCCTTCTTTGTGTATCCTTTAATGGGATGTTTATGCTCATCCCCAGTTTTTGAAATGTTTTCCACAGGACATAAAGTTGAATAGGGTCAAGGATGGGATCAAGGAAATGTTAGGCTTTCTAAATCATGGAACTAGACATGTTTCTTTTTAAGAGTTATTATTTTATGGAAACTTAGTAGAAGTGTCAACTTTGTAATCTTTTGAGATGTAATAGTTATGTCCTAATTATCTAAAACTCTAAACCTGAAAAGATCCTCAATGTGAATTATTCATTTAATTCAATATTACATAAGGTTTAAGCCCGGGTCCTTATAGTTGGTATCAGAGGTCTGTTTACATAACTTTAGAGGTTAGGGTATTCTCTAAACATAAGTGACATTACCATAATGGCTATGATTTCAGAAAGAGTCATAGTTTTTAGATAAAGTGAAAGAGTAAGTATATCTTAGTGTTATCTTCCTCATTATTACATGATAATTTTGTTGATATACTGACACTGGCATTTCTATTTTTAGTAAATGGATGGATCTATCAGGAACCAAAGTGACAATGGGTTTGAAGGAAACTGTGGTGGTTCTATGATTAAGAGACTGGATGAAATGGGGGATTCAATGAGGAAACTCTTGGTTGTTCTAAACCAACTATCAAGGAGTCATGATCAACCTCTTGAACCTTGGTAAGTTCTGTAATGCATCATGTACTAGATGACCAATCGATGTGGAAGTTCAGGTAATAATTATAAAGGTAAACATTTGGGTTTATATTATCCTTACTGTTGAGGTAATTATGGGTTATTATATGTTATGATGGAAAATGAAAGGCATGAGATAAACTAGACGTTAAAATATGTTATGATTATTTTTGATGATTTTATCTCATTTTGGGGAATGTTTTATGAATTATATAGTTTTGGAAAAATGACAACACGTAGACTGTGTGACAACCCGTCGTGTCAGACAAAGCTATGAGAATCGAACCCACAACCAAAGTGTGAGAGGTATTTATCGCCTACCACTGGACTACGTGAAGTCCCTCATTAGTTTTACTAATTCTTTTTAGTTAGATGATTTTAGGAATCAAGAGTATATTTATTTTGGTTTATCTATGGAAATGATTAACCTATCATGGAGGATATGTGATTAGGTTAATTACATTTCAATATGAGAATTTAAGAGAAGATAATGTTATTTGGAGATAAATGTTAATATTTACCTTGGAAGACTATGTGATTAAATCCTTCAAATATTTGGGTTTCAATCTTAGTTTGTTTTACTTTGAATAATTATATGGACAAAATCTTTATCGAATCGTCTTTGTTGAACATTGGTTTTTTTTGGAAAAAAATTGGAGATTAAGAATAGATTTTCTTTTTTTATAATGGATTATTCATTTGTGGATATTGTTCTAACAATTTTGGATTCTATTTTTGTCTAAAGACATGGGAAGTATATAATTCTCTTTCGTGGATTAGGTGATTCTCTAGAAGTTTATTATAGCTCTCTTAATGTGAACAAAGTTATCCTAAATACTCGTCTTTCGAAGAAAGTATGAGTTTGTGGAAGAAATATAGTAAAAGTTGAAAGTCAACATGACAAGTAAGTATGATTACTTATGTTTTATTTTAGATAATAAATAAATTCTTCAATGAAAAGTATCTTAAAACAAAAATGTTGTCTGTTAATTTTTTCGACAAGGGAATCGAATACAGTTTAACCAATCAGAAGTTTGTGATTTTATTGTGGTTAACTTTCTCTTAAACATGTTTTCTATCGCTCTCCCTCAGAACATGACCCATTTCTTTTTATTCTATATCCATATGTTCATACTTGGAATCCAAGTATGGGTTAACTCGGGTGACAGTTTTACTTATCTTTCTTTATTTTAAAGTGATAGTTTTACTTACTCTTGTTCTGATGTGGGATTTTCAATGAAGTTTCAAAGCCCAATTTTAAAATTCCGAGGACGCAATTCCCAAAAGGGGGGAAGGATGTAACACCTCAGGTAAATAAATAATATTAAATTTTCATATTTATCTATATTTGTGAATAAAATATTAATATTACTTTAAAGGGAATGCTATGCTCGATGGCGTACCAAATACGCAACAACAAGTTTCTTTAAAATCCTAATTTGCACTCTAAAAATAAAATAATATCATTTTAAATGGTTGTTAACACCTAGCCATTGTAATGGTGGTAATGAACGGAACTCACTACAAAATTATTATATATGTTTGTCAAATATTTTTACTTTTATCCAATAAAATTTAGAGGCTTAAAATGAAAATGAGTGCAATTTTAAGCACAAATCTTCTAATATTCTTTAAAAGGTCGATTAACCGCCTTTTGATGGAGAACCATTTTTAAATATAAATTTGACAATTTTATATGTTTTATTTGAAAAAATAAAATCCTTCTTTAGAATATGGACATCAAAATTTACTTTGTCTAAATTTTTGTTATTTTTCCGATGAAGATAATTTTGTGTGAAAATGTTGCATTTTAATTAAAAATATACTTTTAATATGATTTATTTATATGGATATATTATATTTTTAATTGTTATTAAAGTTTATTTAGAATATATTTTTACCATTTAATCTAATTGAGGTCATTGAAATAAATTTCACTTTGAAATTGGACTTAAACTAGAGTCAATCTTTTAATAGATATTGTTTCTTAAAAACACGCTATTTGTTTTGATAGCGGGAATTAGTTATTAAATTAATTAATGTAACTTATATGTTTTGAATTTTGTAAAATGTACATCATTTTAGAATTCGGAATATCAAATAGAGATGAGGGTGAATTTTTGGTATTCTTCTGAATAACTTCAGTTTTTGGTGAATAGTGAAACCACTAAGTGGTAGTTTAAAAACTGATTTTTCGTTTAAATGAAACTTTACCACATCTGTGATTTGAATTTCAAAAATCAGACAAACATGATTGTCATTAGTATGTAAAATGTTTTTCAATGGGATTAAAATAATTTTTTGGTGAATAGAAACGTTTATGTTTTAATCGTGATTAGTGGTAATTAGTGTAATTTAAGGTCAAAATAATGTTTTAATAATATGAAATGACCTTGACACATGTCCTAACCTTATTGGATGAGTCATGAAAGACCAAGAAAATCCATGGGTCAACTTGGGGACCCCATGGAGCCACTTTGGTAGGAAAATGACATTAATACCTTTTTATTTAAAGTTATAATTAAAATGTCACAAACATGTGTTGTTTTACTAAAACATTTTTTACATGGGTTTATACAAGTCATATTTTTTACTATAAAAATTAATTAGAATGATTAAATATTTCCTACATCATGATATTTTTTTAATAATTTTTATACATTAAATAAATTTAATTATTTATGACACCATGGTGATGCATCGATTACCTCATTATTTAACGATTTAAATAAAATGAAAATATAAGGTAAAATATAAGACCTACACTTGTCAAAGACCTATTGGATGCATGGATTTAGAAACCTTATCGACTTATCCTAGAAATATATAATTTTGGGACCTTTAAAATCTGAAAATAATTTTTTAATAATGTTACTTTTCAAGACTTTACAAGAGTGGCCCTCCTCTCCTCTTATAAAAGGCCCCCACCTCTACCACCTTACCCACACCTCTCAATCCTTTGTCTCGGACAACCCCTGACCATTTCATCTCTCCAAATCCCTCTCTTCATCATTGATGCCTCAACTTTGGCAGAATGCTCTTCATGAAACCCTTTTGGTTCAACCCATGAGGAGTTACCCGATTTAAAGGTAATGTCTTCACTTGTGTTCTTTTATTTTATTTTGCTTCTCCAAACCCCTAAACTCTTATTATTTCTTTATTTTGTAACAAAAACAGTATCTTCAATATACTAGTATGTTTTTATGTGATGGATTTGATCTACACTTACACACACATCTGTCTAATGGTTAAAGAACATACTGTTTCTGTGGATGGCGAATTAATGCCTCACGAAACAATGATTGTTCTATCTTCTCATAACACCTCCCATGGTGGCCACTAGTGCAGAAAAGGTTTTTTACGTCACCATTTTTTACGTCGGTTATATAAAACCGACGTCATAATATGTAAAACGAGGTTTTTTACGTCGGTTATTTAATAACCGACGTAAAAACCTGTGTTTAGTACACCTTTAACGTCGGTTATTTTTATAACCGACGTTATTAATCGCGTGGCTTCGTTTTTTACGTCGGTTATACATTAACCGCCGTAAAAAACAGAAGCGGGGGCCGTTTTTTACGTCGGTTATTCAATAAACGACGTAAAAAATGCGGTTTTTGAAGGCCTTTTTACGTCGGTTATAAAATAACCGACGTAAAAAAAGAATCCGCAGATGTTTTTGACGTCGGTTATGGAATAACCGACGTAATAAAACCCGGATTTTGAGCCCTTTATAATGTCGGTTATAAAATAACCGACGTAAAAAAAGAACCGGAGGAAGGTTTTTACGTCGGTTATTGAATAACCGACGTTATAAATGTTTTTAAAAAAATTATAACGTCAGTTATTGAATAACCGACGTGATAACTCATTTAAAAATTTACCCATACCCGTGGATTGTCATTCGCGAGTTTACCTTCGACAGTCGCGACTCGTCTCTCTCGCGCGTAAACCCGAATCGGCTCGTCCATTTTGTGGGTTTAGATTCGTTTTGCGATCATCGTTTCTCATATTTAATCTCCTCGGATCAATCATCTAAACTCGCAGCACTCAGGTAATCCTCCCACTCGTTCGTTTTTTTTTCGCGGATAGTATATATATATGTGTTGTGATTTTTTTGTTGAAACTAGCTAAGATTCTTCGATTGCGAACCCTTTTAACTCGTTTTGGCACCATAATCTTATTTATCATCCCTAGATCTATTAGTTCGACTTGCAATATTGACTAATTTTATGATTTCACTAATTTTTCATCGTTCTCTATTAATCCCCGAGAGGGTTGGGGCGTGTCCAGGGTGGTTTACAAGGGGGTGGGTGGGTGTGGGGGCTGTCCAATGGTGTGGGTGGGTGTTGGGGGGTGTCCAGGGGGGTGTCCAAGGGGGGTAGGGGGTGGGGGTGGTGTTTAGGAGGGGTGGGGG
Organism: Viscum album; assembly: GCA_963277665.1. NCBI lineage: Eukaryota > Viridiplantae > Streptophyta > Magnoliopsida > Santalales > Viscaceae > Viscum > Viscum album. The sequence continues at coordinate 161,032,146 of OY728138.1, forward strand.
GCTGTCCAGAGGGATGGGGGTGTCCAGGGGGTGTCCAAGCAGGTCGGGGGTGGGGGGTTGTGTCCAGGAGGGGTGGGGGTGCTTTCTAGAGGGGTCGGGGGCTGTCTAGAAGGGTCGGGGGGTGTCCAGGATGGTGTCCAAGGGGATGGGTGGGTGTGGGGGGCTGTCCAAGGGGGCGGCGGCCTGTCCAGAGGGGTCGGTGGGGTGTCCAGGGGGGTGTCCAAGGGGTTGGATGGGTGTGGGGGGCTGTCCAAGTTGGTGGCGGCCTCTCCATAGGGTATTTGGGGTTGTCCGGGTGGGTGGGGGGGGGGGGGGGGGGGCTGGCCAGAGGGTTGGGGGATGTCCAGGGGGGTGTCCAAGGGTGTAGGGGTGGGGGGTGGTGTCCAGGAGGGGCGGGGGGCTGTCCAGAGGGGTCGGGGGGTGTCCAAGGGGGTTTAAAAGGGGGTGGGTGGGTGTGGGGGGCTGTCCAAGGGTGTGGGTGGGTGTTGGGGGGTGTCCAGGGGGGTGTCCAAGGGGGGTAGGGGTGGGGGGCTGTCCAGAGGGTTGGGGGGTGTCCAGGGGGGTGTCCAAGCAGGTCGGGGGTGGGGGGTTGTGTCCAGGAGGGGTGGGGGGGGGCTTTCTAGAGGGGTCGGGGGCTGTCCAGAGGGGTCGGGGGGTGTCCATGGTGGTGTCCAAGGGGATGGGTGGGTGTGGGGGGCTGTCCAAGGGGGTGGCGGCCTGTCCAGAGGGGTCGGTGGGGTGTCCAGGGGGGTGTCCAAGGGGTTGGATGGGTGTGGGGGGCTGTCCAAGTGGGTGGCGGCCTCTCTAGAGGGTATTTGGGGTTGTCCGGGTGGGTGGGGGGGCTGTCCAGAGGGTTGGGGGATGTCCAGGGGGTGTCCAAGGGGGTAGGGGGTGGGGGTGGTGTCCAGGAGGGGCGGGGGGCTGTCCAGAGGGGTCGGGGGGTGTCCAGGGGGGTTTACAAGGGGGTGGGTGGGTGTGGGGGGCTGTCCAAGGGTGTGGGTGGGTGTTGGGGGGTGTCCAGGGGGGTGTCCAAGGGGGGTAGGGGTTGGGGGTGGTGTTTAGGAGGGGTGGGGGGGCTGTCCAGAGGGTTGGGGGGTGTCCAGGGAGGTGTCCAAGCAGGTCGGGGGTGGGGGTTGTGTTCAGGAGGGGTGGGGGTGCTTTCTAGAGGGGTCGGGGGCTGTCCAGAGGGGTCGGGGGGTGTCCAGGGTGGTGTCCAAGGGGATGGGTGGGTGTGGGGGGCTGTCCAAGGGGGTGGCGGCCTGTCCAGAGGGGTCAGGGGGGTGTCCAGGGGGGTGTCCAAGGGGTTGGATCGGTGTGGGGGGCTGTCCAAGTGGGTGGCGGCCTCTCCAGAGGGTATTTGGGGTTGTCCGGGTGGGTGGGGGGGCTGTCCAGAGGGTTGGGGGATGTCCAGGGGGGTGTCCATGGGGGTAGGGGGTGGGGGTGGTGTCCAGGAGGGGCGGGGGGCTGTCCAGAGGGGTCGGGGGGTGTCCAGGGGGGTTTACAAGGGGGTGGGTGGGTGTGGGGGGCTGTCCAAGGGTGTGGTGGGTGTTGGGGGGTGTCCAGGGGGTGTCCAAGGGGGTAGGGGGTGGGGGTGGTGTCCAGGGGGGTGTTATATCTTACTATATTTTGTTTAAAAAATAATATTCAAGCATATTTTTTTAAATACACATCGATTTGTTTTATATTTCAAAATTGTTTACATTCAAATTATGATTTTTTTCATATAAACATATATTTGTCTTATCTAAAAAATATATATATTTTTTCTATTTGTTATAGGTAATAATGAGTCGAAGTTGGATTACGGCACATCGAATGAGCAATGAATATGAGGAAGGTGTTGATGCCTTTTTGGAATTTGCTAAACGAAATGTTCCAAGTAGTGACATTTTTTTCTGTCCATGCCTGAAATGTCTGAATATGAACAAGTTGATAATTAGGGAGATAAAAGATCATCTGATTTGTCATGGTTTCAATCTGAGTTACAACCCTTGGATTTGGCATGGCGAAACTGGACAGAATGTCACTGATGATAATGAATCGCAAGATGGTAACTCCGATGGAATTGAAGAAATGATTCGCGATATTGTAGCAGAAAAAATTGAGATAGAACCGACAGTTGCACGTCTATATGGTGATGCCGAAAAACCATTATATCCTGGTTGTACAGATTTTATGGTTTTGTCGGCGGTGTTAAGATTGATTAACCTGAAGGCGAAACATGGATGGAGTGACAGAAGTTTTACAGAGCTGCTACAATTGATGAAAGACATTCTTCCAAAAGATAACGATCTTCCAGATTCACATTATAAGGCCAAAAAAATATTATGCCCGATGGGATTGGGATACAGGAAAATACATGCATGTCCGAATGACTGCATTATATATACGAAGGAATATGAATTTCTGAAAGAGTGTCCTAAATGTGGGACATCACGGTATAAGGTGAAAGAAAAATCACAAGCTGATGTAGAGATTACAAAGCTCCCTTCAAAGGTATTTTGGTATCTTTCTATAATTCCTCATTTCAAACGTTTATTTGCTAATTCACATGATGCAAAAAGGTTAAGATGGCATGCTGATGAGCGGGTATGTGATGGAAAAATACGTCATCCAGCTGATTGTCCACAATGAAAGAAAATTGATGCCCAGTACCCTACATTTGGAAATGAAATTATAAATCTGAGACTAGGCTTGTGCACAGATGGAATGAATCAATACCGAACCCTCAGTAGCACACATAGTTCATGGCCTGTTTTATTAGTAATTTACAACCTCTCTCCTGAAGTTTGTATGAAGCGCAAATATGTCATGTTGAGTATCATGATCTCTGGTCCAAAGCAACCTGGCAATGATATTGGTGTATACTTGTCACCGCTGATTGATGATTTGAAACTGTTATGGGATGATGGTATTAGGGTATATGATTCTTATAAAATGGAATATTTTCAACTGCATGTAGTGATTATATTCACTATAAATGACTTCCCATCATATGGAAATTTGTCTGGAAACAGTGTTAAAGGGCATAAAACATGTCTAATTTGCGAACAACAGACGTCATATTGTCAATTGCATCATGGGAGGAAAACAGTGTACATGGGTCATCGAAAGTTTTTGCCTATGGATCACCCTTATAGAAGACTAAAAAAGGCATTCAATGGATCACAAGAATTTGATACTGCTCCAAAACCTTTATCCCCAGATTTGTATTTTGAGAGGGTGAAAAACCTTGATGTGACATTGGGAAAGACACAAAAATCTGGTAATGATAGACATATTTGGAAGAAAAGGTCAATATTTTTTGAGCTACCATATTGGAGGTATCATGAAGTCAAACATAATATTGATGTCATGCACGTGGAGAAGAATATCTTTGATTCTTTGATCGGAACATTGCTAGATATTAAAGGAAAGACAAAAGATGGGTTGAATGCAAGGTTAGACCTACTATCAATGGGAATACGTTTGGAGTTAGCTCCCACTCCTAAAGGAAGACGAACATTTCTTCCCCCGGCTTGTCATACATTATCGAAGAGGGAGAAAAGTAGCTTTTGTCAGTGTCTTCATGATATCAAAGTGCCTCAAGGTTATTCTTCAAATCTAAAAAATTTTGTCTCATTGAAAGACTTGAAGTTGATAGGTATGAAATCACATGATTGTCACGTCATGATGCAACAAATTCTACCAGTTGCACTGCGTGGAATATTTCCCATCCGTGTCAGAAAGACTATAATGAGGTTGTGTTATTTTTTCGATTCAATTTGTAACATGGCGATTGATGTGAATGCTTTGAACATTTTGGAAAAGGATGCAATTTTTATACTTTGTCATTTGGAAATGTATTTTCCTCCATCTTTTTTTGATATGATGGTGCATTTAATGATTCATCTGGTTCGAGAAATAAAGCTTTGTGGACCTGTATATCTTCGTTGGATGTATCCTTTTGAAAAGTATATGAAAATATTAAAGGGATATGTTAGAAATCAATATCGACCTCAAGCCTCCATTATTGAAAAGTATATTTCTGAGGAGGTAGCAGAGTTTTGTACGAGCTACTTGGCTACGACGCAACACATAGGTTTGCCTCCATCTCGCCATGAACAGGTTAATAATGAGGGAAAGGGGATTCGTGGCTTGAAAGTAAAATCACTGTCAGCTGAACATATAAAGAAGTTAGAATCATACATCTTGAATAACATAGCTGATGTTCAATCGTATATCACATTGCATATTAATGAGTTGAAACAATGTCATCCAAAGAAGAAAGAAATGTGGATTTTGAATGAGCACAACAAAACTTTTTTGCCATGGTTTAAAAAGACCTTACTTGGTAGATCAGATGTATCAGAGACATTAAAATGGATAGTGGGTGGTCCATCTTTAAATGTGATAACATGGTCCTCTTATGACATTAATGGCTATACATTTCATACGAAAGCTCAGGACAACAGAAGTGCAGTTCAGAATAGTGGTGTATTGGTGTTTGCAGAAGCAATGCATTTTTCGAGTGCTAAGGACAGAAACCCAATTTCGGCATCAAGTGCATATTATGGAGTGATTGAAGACATAAGGGAGGCTGATTACTTTAAAATTAAAGTTCCTGTTTTTAACTGTAAATGGTTTATCGGTAACAACAGTGTCAGACACGATGAATTTGGAATGACACTTGTTAATCTGAATAGATTAGAAGACACAGCTGATTCTTTTATAATGGCAACACATGCCAAACAAATTTTCTATGTAGTAGATCAATCAGATATGCAGTGGGCTGTTGTTTTACAAGGTAAAAAACAATATGTTGGTGAGGATGAATTTGATGAAGATGATGATTTATGTGAGATCCCTACTTCCATGGAAAGATTAACAGAACATAATGATGGGTATGTTGAAGACATGGTTTGTGCCATAAGGAACGATCACGACGAAGGAATTTGGGAAAACAATCCAACTGTACATTCCTAAAATTACAGGTAACACATGTTTATTTCTTGTTTACATTTAGTTTTTTCATATAATGTTAGATATTGTAAATTTTTTACTTATTAAAACATGTATCAAACCAAAACGATAAAACAATAAAAACCGTAAAGAGGAGAAGTCCTGGGCGCACCGGCTGGCCGGTCGTGGATCACCGGTGGGCCGGTGGTCCAGACAGAGAGGAAGGCTCTCTGTCTGGTCCACCGGTCGGCCGGTGGTGATCCAGCGGCCGGCCGGTGGTCCAGACAGAGAGGAAGGCTCTTTGTTTGGTCCACCGGCCGGCCGGTGGCACCAGGCAGTGGGCAAGTCTACTGCCTGGGTCCTCTGGCTGGCCGGTGATCTCACACCGGCTGACCGGTGGACTCAGTGAGTCCACTTTTCAGCTTTCTTGGGCCAACTCCTTGGCAACCTTTTGCCTGTGTTTACCATGTTTATCATTGTTTAACATGATTACCATATTACCAATGTTTACTATTATGTAATTTAGTACACTTTTCTATTTTCTGATTAAGTAGTATTACAATATTTGAATTTGTATATTTGTGAACTAATGTTTGTTTTTTTGATTTGAAGGAAAATGATAGATCAATCAGTTGATCAGCCACATGATTCTGGAGATGAGCATATTGGTCATACATCTGAGGAGGAACATTCACATGCTCCTATTACGAAAAAGAGTTCAAAGGTTGGTAAGCGTGGGTGCACACGTTTACCAAAATTATCACTTTCCCGTACGAAGGAGGAGAGGATAGTCGTGAAGTTTGATGATGATGATCTTCCTAGAGGTCCAAATGCTAAAGATTTTAAGGGTTTTGTAGCAACTCAGGCTATGAGAAAAGTAAGCATTCTCTATGATGATTGGAGAAGTGTGGATAAGGTGATAATTTCTCAGCTGTGGGAGACCATTTTGGTAAGATCTTTTGCTATTGTTTGACTGTTCTTTAAATGTTTCTAGTATATATAATATTTTTAACCTCTTTTTTATCAGATGACATTTGATATTCCTGACACTGGAGGAGTCCGGAAGAAATGCTTATCATTGGCTGCTAGGAGATGGAGGGATTTCAAATCAACCCTCTCATCTGATTTCATTTATGGTCATAGGAGTTGTGAGAATCCATGTCGTATATATCCTTTTATAGATGAAGACACATGGAGACAATTTTTTGAAAGTAGAAGAAAAGAATCATTTTTGGTAAGGGAAATGTAAACTTTTATAAGCTTTCTTATATAAATGATCTTATTATTGTTTTGTTAATGATCACTTATTCTTAATTTACAGCAAACAAGGAAAGCTCATCAAGAGATCCAATCTAAAAATGTATACCCTCATAGTTTATCTCGGGGAGGGTATGCATTATTGGAAGAACAAATGATGGCAGAAAAATTTCAACAACTAAGAGCTGAGTCTTCATGCTCTGGAGAGGTGGACCCTCCATCCCCTCCATCTAGACATGAGAAATGGAAAAGAGCTCAGAAGGGCAAAAAAGGACAATATCTTTCAGATGAATCGAGACTCGTAGTTGAGAAGATTGTAAGATATCTATTTTATTTATTTAAGTTTACTATTTTCGTCATATATTTCCAATCATTATAGAAATGTTCAATTAATTATTACAGGACTCTCTTGAGGAGCAGAGTTCACAGCGGACATTTACACCATCTGGGAGGGAAGATATTTTATCTGTGGCATTGGGAAAGCCCGAACATCCTGGCCGTGTAAGGGGATATCCGGCAGGTGTATCGGTAAGAAAAGTGTTGCCACGTTCTTCAACTTCTAACGTTGAGGGAGTTTATAAAAAAAATAGAATCCTTGGAGGCTGAAGTCCATAATATTAATGCGACAATGGAGGACAAGATTAGAGCATCGGTGCAGTTTATGTTTGCAGACTTGCAAAGACAATTTCAGGGTGCAGCTCCCACTCCACCTCTCCCAGTAGCTCCCACTCCCCCACCTCAGCCTGCGGACCCCATTTTTGATCCTCCTCCTCCGCCGCAGCTACCTACTTATTGTGAGTTGTATGTTGATGATCCTCAACATCATATAGTGGCATATGGGATGGTATATTGTATAGGAGATACAGTTCATCATCAACAGTTAGAGGTAGAGAATCAGAGGGTCACTGTACAGGATATTATAGATAGATCAGCTCGGATACCATTACCTACAGATGAGGTGACGACAGTTGGACATAGTATCGGCCATTTTTTACTTTGGCCATCCAGACTTCTTAGACTCATTACCATAGAGGTATGGATGTTATATCTTTTATTTTATATTTTTATTAATGTTTTATCATTTGAAAACTAATATATTTTTCAATTTATTTTTACAGGAATACTTCAAAGGTAAAGAAATACTGTATAGACAACAACAAAGACAGATAGCTATGACATCAGATGCAGATACTAGCAGTCTTGACAAATTGTCAAGATATTCAAATTTGTTGGCGGATCATTATGACTTTACAATGGAAGCTCATGTCTGTGGACATGAACTAAGTGTGGGGATTATGAAAACTGATATCATGGAGTTTGTCACTGGAGATAAGTTGGGCATCAACGTGGTGCAAATTTTTATCATGTAAGTCTTAACACCTTTTACTTGCGTTATATTTATTAAAAATGTATACTTATGTCTGCTTTGTATTAGGTATCTGTATAAAATTTGTGAGAGGAATGAGCTGAAAGATGTATATGGATTCGTGGACCCACAATTGATTTCCCCTGAAGCATGTGCATTGGATGAGGAACAAAGAATGCTTTATATTGCTGATAGATTTGAAAAGAATGTAATCACACAGTGTTGGATGATTCCTTTTTGTGAGGGGTATGAAACACATCCCTCTCAAAGAGTTAATTATCTTTTAACATAAAAAACCACTAACGTTAAATTTCCTTTTATCAGGGATCATTGGATGTTAGGGGGTTTTTTACCTAGGGAGAAAACACTTTATTGGATATGCTCTCTCCATGATGATGTGCGAGAAAGTTTTAAGAATATATTGGAAACGTAAGTTTCAATTTCACAATAGTTTTATATATTATAATGAATTTTTAATTTACCCCATTCGTATTATTTTCTAACAGGGCATGGGTCCACTTTCGAAAAAGCACAATGAAAAGTAATTTCAAGATCAAATATGTACATGCGAAGGTAAATATCCATTTATAATTTGTACATTTTGATTTATTACATAAAAATAATATCTTGAATTTACACTCATTCAAACAGAAATGTCATGAGCAACAAGGCATCATCGAATGTGGATATTACATGTTAAGATTTATGTATGAAATAATAACAACTAGGACAGTTCTGAGTTTTGACCTGGTAAGATTTCCTCTTTCTCATAATATTTCAATTTGATTTATTCATTATACACGTTGACTACTATCCTTTTCCTTTGTAGCTTTTTGATGACCCTCATACCTTTACTGCTGAAGATATCAAACACTTACAAGTGGAGTGGTCAAATTATTTTACAGGTTTGATTGACTTTTAGTTGTTTGTAATGTAAAATGTAATTTTGAATATTGTCAATGTAATTGTGTATTTCGTAGTCGTTTAGGTTGGATTTAGTTTTTTTTGAAGTTGACAGTGTAAGTTTTGAATGTTATAGAAGTGAATTTTTAATTTTTCTCTACTTCTTGTTTTGGACTACTGTTGATGGTTTTTCTGGTCTGGATTTTGGTATGGGGGGAGAGGTTCCAAGGGGGTGGGTGGGTGTTTGGGGGGTGTCCAAGGGATATGGGAGGGGTGTCCAAGGTGTGTTTGGGGCTGTCCAAGGAGTCGGTTGGGTGTAAATGAGGGTGGGAGGGGGGCTGTCCAAGGGGTGGGGGGTGTCCAAGTGGTGGGGGGTGTCCAAGGGATATAGGAGGAGTGTCCAAGGGGTGTTTGGGGATGTCCAAGGAGATGAGGGGGTTTCCAAGGGGTAGGGGGGTTTCCAAGGGGTCGGGGGGGTGTCCAGGGGGTGGGGGGGGGGGGCTGTCCAAGGGGTGGGGGGTGTCCAAGGGGTGGGGGGTGTCCAAGGGATATGGGAGGGGTGTCCAAGGGGTGTTTGGGGCTGTCCTAGTGTTCGGGGGGTGTAAATGAGGGTGGGGGCGCTGTCGAAGGGGTGGGGGGTGTCCAAGGGGTGGGGGGTGTCCAAGGGATATGGGAGGGGTGTCCAAGGGGTGTTTGGGGCTGTCCTAGTGTTCGGGGGGTGTAAATGAGGGTGGGGGGGCTGTCCAAGGGGTGGGGGGTGTCCAAGGGGTGGGGGTGTCCAAGGGATATGGGAGTGGTGTCCAAGGTGTCTGGGAGTTCTGTCCAAGGGGTCGGTTGGGTGTAAATGAGGGTGGTGGGCTGTCCAAGGGGTGGGGGGGTGTCCAAGGGGTGGGGGTGTCCAAGGGATATGGGAGGGGTGTCCAAGGGGTGTTTGGGGTTGTCCAAGGGCTCGGGGAGGTGTCCAGGGGTCGGGGGGTGTCCAAGGGGTCTGGGAGGGCTGTCAAGGTGTGGGGGGGTGTCCAATGGGTGTTTGAGGCTGTACTAGGGGTCTTGGGGGTGTAAATGAGGGTGGGGGGCTGTCCAAGGGGTGGGGGGTGTCCAAGGGGTGGGGGGTGTCCAAGGGATATGGGAGGGGTGTCCAATGGGTGTTTGAGGCTGTACTAGGGGTCGTGGGGGTGTAAATGAGGGTGGGGGGGCTGTCCAAGGGGTGGGGGTGTCCAAGGGTTGTGGTGGGGCTCCAATGTGGTGGGGGAGGGCTGGCCAGGTTGTTAGGTGGGTATAGATGAGGGTGGGGTTCAGTTCGGGCATGGGGGAGGGCTGGCATGGTTATTTTTGTTTGGTTTCTGGTTGTTTTTTGGTGAGTGCAGTGCAATTATTTAAAAAAAATATCGCTTTCACGTCGGTTATTTTATAACCGACGTGGTAAATAAATCGGTAGGGGTTTATCACGTCGGTTTTTTCGAGAACCGACGTGATAAACCGTTCCCGGGCCTTTTATCAGGTCGGTTCTTAATATAACCGACGTGCTAAAAGGCCTGGGAATCGATTTACCACGTCGGTTATTGGATAACCGACGTGCTAAAACGTTTCCCAGGCCTTTTAATCACGTCGGTTATTTAAGAAACTGACATCATAATAGGCCCGGGGAAGGGTTTATCACGTCGGTTATGTCATAACCGACGTGATAAACGATATCCCAGGCGTTTATCACGTCGGTTTAGAAAATAACCGACGTGATAAACCCCCCCCCCCCCCCGCATATTTATCACATCGGTTATTAATGAACCGAAGTGATAAACACCGTGATGCTAGGGATGTTACGTCGGGTTTTAAATAACCGACGTAAAAAACGTTATTTATAACGTCGACCGTATTAACGTCGGCTAAAAACCGACGTAAATAATGAAAAATAACTGACATAAAAAATGTTTTCTGCACTGGCCATTATGATGGAAGTATATTTATTTATGATATATATTATATTTATTTCCTCTCTATGCTTATTTGTTTTATATTTAATACATACCTTTATGCTTTTCATGTTATGAAAATTCAATAATTTCATTTGAGGAAGTGTGGACTACCGCCCCCACAAGTGATGTGACTCGTTCATGCAATACATGGAATGTATAAAGAATTAAATTGGTGTACATATGTGATCTATATAATATATATATTATAAAGTATTTATAATATATTTATATATATCTCATCTATTTTTAATTCCATTAATGTGCCTAAGAAATGAAAGTAGCGTTCATGCATACGTACGGCTTACCGTCTCCATGAATGGTACATTTCATTTCTTATCTCCAATTATTTTTTACTATTATAAGTACATATATATAGTGGATATATTTTTCATATATTACATCTAAATAATGTATATCATTCTATAATTTTAATATATATATCTCTCTTTTAACATTAATTCCATTAATATGACAAAAAAATGAAATTAACGTTCATGTGTACGTACGACCTACCGTCTCAATGAATGGTGCTTTTAATTTTCTATCTCCAACTATTATAGAATAGTATAAAATGAATTTATACTGGATATATATGATATTTATAACATTAATACTATTCCGAAGATTATGTACTTATAACTACATGGAATTTTCTTTTCCAACAAGTTCAATTTTTACTCATGTACCGAACATCGATAAAAACGTCTCATATGAACTCACTTTATTAACCAATTATTATAACATTATAATATGTGATAATAACTGAATAATAATCTTTAAAGTAGTTCCTTATGAAATTATAAATTAACCAAATTTTATTATTCAGGTGATTAAATAACTATTGAGTCATGTCAGACACGAGGTAAGGGATCCTACCCCTCTCATTCTTTTTAAGTACACTCTTTTATATCATTCATTTTAAGCTCATATTTCTTATGATTGGGATTTTATTTTATACTACTCTTACTTTAGTTTTTATGTTCATATGATGAGAGACCCTATATTCTCTCATCAATCCATTTTGGAAGTTTTGAGTGGCGCCGTTAGGCTGCCGAACTCTCGTAAGAGATCCAACCTCTCTCTTTCTTTTTAAGTACTCTCCTTTGTGTCACTTCTTTTATGCTATGCTTTGTTATGTTGGGGGATGTTCTTTTATATTACTCATTCTGTAAATTTTATTTTAATATGATGAGAGACCCTATTTGATCTCATCAATCCATTTTTGGAAGTTTTATGTGGCGTCGTTAGGCTTTCGAGTTTTCATAAGGGATTTTTCATCTCAATTTTATTTTTGTGATATTTACGCTACATTTGCCACCATTTACTTTGAGTGGTGTATGTACTACCCATTATTATACTCTTTGTGTAATATAATTTCATTTATGGGTATTTACATATTCATTGTATGACCCTTCTTCAATGGGGTGTACGTTTCGAATGTTACCGAAGTCGGTAAGGGAACCTTTCCCCCTCCTCTTTTTAAAATACTTCTTTTGTTATGTCTTTTAATTCACATAATATTATGTTGGGATATGTTGTTTTGCATCCTTATTGATGTAAATTTTTTGTCCAAGTGATGAGATACCCTTTTTATCTCTCATCAACTCATTTTCTGAATTTTGAAGTGACGCCTTCAGGCTGTCAAATTTTTGCAAGGGAACTTCTTAACCCAATTTTGATTCTTTTGGATAAACTTGTACTCCTTGAATATGTCATTATATGAATATGTGCGAATAACCTCTGATTTTTTTACACTTAATATCCACTTATATTTGGTGTTTTCTTTTGTCACACATAATTATGTAATTGATTTATCCTTAATCCAAGGATACTATCTTTGTAAGGGACTTCATCTCAATCTCCTTTAATTGAGGCATATTTTGTTCTATAAACAAATTTCTTTTATATGGTGTATAAACCCCTTTTAATTCTACTTTTATTCGGAATGAATCTTTTCTATACGAAGATTTTTACTAAATGTCAAAAAGTATGCTTCTTTTTAACATACGTGGTGACAACGACCTTTCCGCCGCCGCGAGTATTATTTTATCTTTGGATTCCTCAACAAGCCATTATATTTTTAAAAGTAAATAAATACCATATACTCTTTTATGTATTTTGTTATTGAAAATGGTTTTGATAATGGATTTTTTATGTCAATGTATTTAAGTGATATATTGTGCTTCAAATTTGGAAATGTTTTCTCTTATTTATAATTTTTTTTATGTGTTATGATTTTATAATGGTACTTGGACATTTGATGGGTTGTTACGTGATAAACCATATGACGGGTGGTGTCATGAATACCAGGATGGGTTGTTATGTTATAACCTCCAATGCAACGGCTATGGAAGTCAGCTGTATGGATACTCTATTTTGTGATATGTGTAGAAGTTGACCGTATGGTTATTCCATTTAAGTGTGTTAATGTCCCAAGTTACCTTTATATGTTATGTATATGGGTTTTATGGTAATATTTTGGTTACAAAAGGGTATGTAATGATATTTTATTTATTTAAGAGTGTATACTACTTCATATAGGTTAAAAGTATTACTTTGATAAAGAATTCATGGTTTACTTGTTGTTTTGAAAAACTAACAGTTTTCCTTCTTTGTGTATCCTTTACTGGGCTTTTTATTTTCATCCCAAGTTTTTGAAATGTTTTCCCCAGGACATAAAGTTAAATAGGGTCACCGATGGGATCAAAGAAATTTCATTCTATCTAAAACATGGAACTAGACATGTTTTTTTAAGAGTTTTTATTTTATGGGAACTTAGTAGAAGTGTCTGCTTTGTAATCTTTTGAGATGTAATAGTTATGTCCTAATTCTCTAAAACTATAAACCTGAAAAGATCCTCAATGTGAATTATTCATTTAATTCAATATTAAGTAAGGTTTAAGGCCGAGTCCTTATAATATCCTTCTAAATCAGCATCCAAATATGGTCGGAATTAGAAAAGAACAATATTGTGTAGTGATTGATCAGGTCACTAAGGCAATAAAGGATGGTGGTATCCATGCTAGATAAAAAACCCATATACCCCAAAAGAATGTGTCTTTTGTGAAGCATTCCATGACTAAATATATACCATAATTAAGTGGATCATATGACCAAGTGCTAGATAATGTATGCATAAATTATCAAAAAAAATATTTGATGCCATGGGATTTTCAGAATATCAAAGGGTAACCATTTTCGTTTATCGTTGTGAAGGTGAAGTTGATCGATGGATGTATTTGGTTATGAATACCATATAGAAAAATGATATTGAGGACATGGAATTAAAAGTATTCAAGGAACATTTCCTTGGGAAATATTTCCTTAAGGTTCTCAGAATTCGAATTCAAAAAAATAATTATGGGAATTAAGGATAAAAGTTGCAAATTTAAAAGCTGTATATGAATAAATCTTCAAAAAAAATTCCATATATGTGATGTATTTTATTTAGGACACTAAAAAAAATATATGGTTTTAATAAAGATTGAAACAATTTATACAAATATCATTGGTAATTACATAATTTAAGATCTTTGAGAAAGATTTTCATTATGATGAAATGGTGGAGATGGAGTTTTCTTACTCTATTGTTCATCGTGATAGTAAATTTAAGATATGGTCCATATGGAAGGTGATAGGGAAATATGCAACAATGAAAAATAGAGGTAAGAAAATGTAGTTCCAATCATTAATTATGAATGGTAAATATCACCCCAAAGAATGTATTATGAAAATATGAAAGTTTTATCGATGTTAAAAGTTTCACCACATGGCCAAAAAATGGAAGAAAAAGAATCCCTAGTAATTGTAGAATGTGTTAATTGATATCCTTTAAATGGTAATACATTTTAGCTACAATGAGATGGTTCACTATACCAATTCATGTCTAAAGATAGTGGCAAAGGATGAAAATCATCAGGATCCAAAATAGAAAAGTGTTGTGAGGTCATTTTCTACTACTACGGATGATGTTGGGTCATTAAATAATGTGGTGACATGTATGATACTTATGTATTATAAATTTTTTATTAATATTCACAATTATAGATCTGGGAAATCATTTATTTTTGAGAAATATTATGTAAATTAGGAATATTATATTATGAAATTAACATGGTAAAAACTCTAGGTGGAATTAATAATGGGACAAATATTTATATGAAATCATCCTATTATTAATAGTAGGTTGTTTATTCATAAAAATACTATTAAACTATCCATAATTGAGTTTGATATCATTATTTTTATGGATTTTCCTTCATCTAATCATGCTAAGAAAAACTACAGTGCTTATAAATTTATCTTCAATGATTTATCTCTATTGATAACTTACCAAGAAGCCGAAATGTTTATAAGTCATAAAAATGATAGTTTTCTAACTCATATTATTGAAAATAAATAAATTGTTCAAATTAGTGATGTGCTAGTAGTAAATGAATTCATGGATGATTTTATGAATGATTTTATTTGTATTATTCATATTTCAGTGGTGGAGTTAACAATTATCTTAGTACTCATTGCTAATCCTAGTTCATACCCCATTATCGAATGGCTCAAGTTTGTCTTTTAGAATTGGGAATTCAATTTTATGAGTTATCAAAAAAAGGTTTCATCTAACCTAGAACTTCACCGTGGAGTGATGGGTAACTGTTTGTTAAAATAAAACCTGGTTCAATAAATATTTGTATTGAATATAGATTACTAAATTACATAACTTTATATAACACGTATTTTTTACCAGATGTTGAAAATTTATTTGATCAACTCCAGGGAGCACAATATATTTCAACGTTGACCTGAGGTGGGGGTACCATCAATTAAAAGTGAACAAAAATGAAATTATAAAGAATATGATTTGAACTATATATGGGAACTAGTAATTTTTAGATATGTCATTTGGGTCATCTAATGAACCATTTTTATTCATGGATCTTATGAAGAAATTTTTTTATAGTGTTTGGATAAGATTGTGGTTGTGTTTATTAATGACATTTTATTATTTTATAAAGGTAAAGAGAAACATTAAAGGAATCTAAGGGTTATTTTTCAAACATTAAATGATAATAAACTATATGAGAAATATAACAAGTGTAAATTTTTATTTCAAAAATTTCATTCCTTGGTCACATTGTTTCAAATTATTGAATTACTATTGATCGTACTAAAAAGAATGCCATTTAATACAGGACAA
Organism: Viscum album; assembly: GCA_963277665.1. Classification (NCBI taxonomy): domain Eukaryota; kingdom Viridiplantae; phylum Streptophyta; class Magnoliopsida; order Santalales; family Viscaceae; genus Viscum; species Viscum album. The sequence goes on from OY728138.1 coordinate 161,047,777, forward strand.
GATCAAAAAATATCATCAAGATTCATAGAAATCATGGATTTCTGGGTTCACACATATCTATCCCAATTGACACATCCAAAACCGGAAATAATATTCTCCCAACATCCCACCTATCACCCTATAGTAATCAACATGGTTAGAAATCCAACCAATAAGTCCTTTGATAAAACCCAAAAGGAGTTTCCTGGTGAAGAGGTATCATTCATCAAAATTCATTCTTACTTTGTTTCCTTATACACTAATTTCATTTCGCATTATATTTTGATTATAAAATGACCTCATAATCTCTAATATACCCAGATTTTGTTTCACTAAGGGTTACACCTACACCTACACACACTTCTATCAAATGTGTAATGAAATTACCATTCATGTACGTCAAACTACCTCCTCATAAAATGTTGTCATTCACTTTTCCTTTATATCCTATAATGGATGGTAATTAAGTTGGAAACTATATTATTATATGATATATATATATATAACTAGTACTTACCCATGACTTTCCATAACAATATGTTCAATTCTTACTTTCAAGAAGACAAAACTATATTGCAATATTGAAGATCAATATTGTATTTATTGAAAAAAATATTGATACTTAATATTGAACTGTAATCAGATAAAATATATAGAATTGAAAACATAAGAAAATAAGAATAAGAAAATAATATTGAAGAATATGTAGGATAATATTGAATACATTTTGGAGAATATATGATAATACATAAGGAAAACATAAGTATACGAGCACTGTACAAAATGAACCATTGAAATGTTTGATGGAGAATATAAAGGAAACATATAGAAGAATATATAAGGAAAGTAAAATTATTTGAAAAAATATAAAACAAATAGGAGAATATAGTGGATAATAGTCAATTGAAAAGAAAAACTTCATTTTTGAAGAAAAATGAAATGAACGTGTATGAAAATATAAAAGAGGAAAAGTCAATAGTTCGCATTGTAGAAAGAAAGCATACGTATAAATTTTCAAATACATGAATGAAAATGAATAATTGACAGTAATGAGAAAAGTACATTAAAAAGAAACATGAATGAAATTACATAACTATTAATGACACTAAGATATTATGACAAGTACAGGAAAGAAATATTATACAGGAATATATATAAACAGCTAGATATTCCAATGAACATGAATGAAATGAACATTAAAATGGACATTTATATTTCTAGACATACATTAGAAGTCTTTATGTCACCGAGAAACTATGTCAATGTGTATAAATATCCAACTTCAAATGCCTGAAAAACATTTCTGCATAGAAAAAAATCCTATCAATAAGAACACCTCAATTACTATAATAAAAAATGATAACATAAACATATTAAATTGAAAGAAAAATAAAATAAGTTGGTAAAATAGGTAATGTCGAAAATCCATCCTTTGTTTCTGTCATCGGATTGTACCCTTCCCTTCAGAAAAATGACAATTAAAAAAACCTGGGTAATATAGTGATGTGAAAAAAAACATGTCATTAAAAATGGAATATATGTTTAATGTAGTTCCCTCTCAAAAACAATCTAGCACCTCCTCCTACCCACCTACCTAGCTCTACCCATCCCCTTCCCCCATCTTTTCTTGTATCCCACCCAATCCCAGCAGCTCATCCTCCCACATCATCCTCCTCCCTACCTAGCCCCCTCCCCCACCACTCCCCCCCTCTGCCCACCCTTTTCCCCGAGTAGCCCCCTCCTCCCTCCCCTCTACTCAAACCTGCCTGGCCCCTCCCCTGCCCTCATCCTCACATACCCTCCCCTCGTCTCCAACCTACCTAGACCCCATATTTTCTTGTCTCCCACCCAATCCCAGTAGCCCCCCCTCCCACCTCAGTCTCCCCCTGCCCATCCCCCTCCCCCACCACTCCCCCCCTCTGCCCAGCCTATTCCTCTAGTAGACCCATCCCCACTCCCCTCCCCTCCCCTCCCCTCCCCTCAAACCTATCAAGCCCCTTCCCATTCTCTCATCCTCCCCTCCCCTCCCCTATAACCTACCCAGCCCCCTCCCCCCTGTCCTCATACTCCCCTTCCCTCCCCTCATACTCCCCCCTCCCCTCCCCTCCCCTCCCCTCCCCTCCAAGCTTCCCACCCCCTCCCACATGTCCTCGTCCTTCCCCCCCTCCCCCCTGCCCAACCTTTTCCCCAAGAAGTCCCCTTCCCTCTCCTCCCCTCCCCTCCCCCCTGACCAACCTCTTCCCCATGCAGTCCCCTCCCCTCCCCTCCCCTCCCCCTACCCAACCTCTTCCCGAAGCAGTCTCCTTCCTTCCCCTCCCCTCCAACCTGCTCAACCCCTACCCTCCCCTCCCCCTGCCCAACCTCTTCCCTGAGAAGTCCACTCCCCTCCCCTCCCCTCCAAACTGCCCAGCCCCTACCCTCCCCACCCCTCCAACCTGCCCAGCACCTACCCTACCCTGCCCGTAAACCAAACTTAAATACGACCCTTTCCTCCCCCCTCCTCGTCCCCCATCCTCCTCCCTCTCCTGGCCAGTACTATGTGCTAAATTTTCACCTGTAAAACAGAACACTTTGAGCAGCATTTTAACAGAACATTTTGAGCGGAATAAAATTCTGGATTTTAAGATATTCTCATGAATTGAACTGAAACATAACAAAAAATTCACCCAACTTAGGAATTTAACTGAAACAGAACACAACATGAACTCAACCCAAGAACCAAATTGAAACACAGAAGAAAACTGACCCAAATCAAATCCCTAAGGTCTTGCTAAGTGGTAGCAGTCCTGCAGGGTCATAAATACATGTACATTAATTAAATGTAGCACAGAGTACAGAAAAGTTTATAAGATGTTAACTTTTAATGAAAATAACACACTACAATACTTTTTTTCAAATATGAGATATGCATAAGAGAATATCACCAATAACCTAACAGGATTGGGTTTTGTAGTCCAAAAATAACGTCTAAGATAGAAAATATTAATGTATTGTGTAATGTCATTAATATAAACCATCCAATGATCCAATAAAAATGTAATGAGTTACATTACGGATGAACGTACCTTTAAAGGGCCATTGTCGGTTCTAAGACTGATCCTAAAACATATTTTAGCCAAATAGGAAAACCCCGCTGCACTTTGTAAAGAAATAAAAAACTATCAATGATTTTGAATGGAAACTCATTAATATATTGTACATACTAAAAACCGTCAAAATTACCAAAACTGTTACTGGGCATAGACATAAGGCCTGATCCTGAGCTGAAAATGAAGGAGCATAAAGATAGTCTCCAATTCATTCTATGATCCAAAGGTAGCTCTAACTTTGATACATAAGTTGAGGGGGATGTTCTTTTCATTATAGTTTAGCTATGAAACTACAACACAAATAATGAGGTGAGACAAACCATATGAAACCAAACAACCACTATCAGTCAAAAAGACAAGATAATTGGTAATATTGAAATTTATATCAGATTTTCAAGTAGGTACCCAATTAACCTACTGCGTTATAGATTTGACGATCATAAAGTGAAACAAAAAAAGAAACATCCACTTAGTTTTATGAATTTTTGAGATAGTGAGGATGAAGGGAGGGAGAAACTGAATCTATCAAATGTGAATAAAAATTTAACATAAACACAGTTATTAGGAAAACCTCCAAATTATGTAGTATAACTATCAATAAAAATATTTTCCTTGTTGTTCCAAGGTATCCATTAATGGAACAGAGAAAATAAGAAGATTTAAAATGAAATAACTAATCATGTCCCTCCCTTGTATGGATCATCATATGGTCCAAGGACATGGAATCATGAGTTTTGAATAGGCCCCATATACCTTCATGGTACCTCTAACTCCCTAATGAATGATACAATAAAAAAACATGGGCCATAACAACATTCTTATGTACAATTTATAACATATAGAATTCACATATCATTCTAAGTACTATATGTAGCATTACCTCCATATTTCACTTCCTGGCATGAATCATTGTATGGTCCTAGAAGATGGTATGATGATTTCCAAATAGGCCACCTATAACTGCATGAGAAGAGGCAAGAAGACAGTAATGCATTTGAATAGAATTACCAGTAGTAAGATATAGTGAAACTGAAATCTGCTTCACAAACCTCCAAATACCAGCATGAAAAGAGGCAGAGATGACAATGGCATGCGTGTGACTCCATGTCTGATGCCAGCAGTTAATACTGGTTTAGTCAATGCTGTACGTGACCTATCAGTGGACATCATTGAATAATATACAGTAGCTGTCGACACTGTTATATTGTCAATAGTAATTGTTACTATTGTTGAACAAATGACATTAAGCTGTATTTTTTAGTCTGTAGATAACAGAGTACTCACAAACTTTTTTTGTTTATTCATATCTTTCGACCACCGTGTCATTGCATCTGTAGAGCTTGTTGAGCAAGAAATGTTTGTATTTTTTTTCTTTTTATGTTAAGGTGTGCAATCAAAGAAAATCATGCTTGGTGGAATGTATTGTTAATGTAATGTGCATTGCATGGGAATACGCTAAATTTTCTAAATTTTTAAATGCACAGGTTTACAGTGATAGTAATGACAAAGACATGAATGGTCGAAAAAAATACAGTGAAACCATGAAATAGAGTATCATGTATGATGAGAAAGTGAATTTAATGTAATATACATTACTTTTCCAAACACTTAAATTTTCCCAGAGGTTATATGCTCATATTTATATTAACAGTAATAGCATACAAATGAAATCTTGAACATTGAAGCCGTGAAATACTTCTGTGTAATAAACTAAGGTCATGTTAACTTTGTTACAGCATATGATGTTATGTAATGGTGCTAATCCTATGGTTCAAAGTAGATGTATATGGTGTGAGACATTAATTGAGTATGATAAGTGAAAATGCCGCTTTTCTAGAAATATGATGAAATAATTATTGTTAAATATATGATTAATTTGTAAATATTTTAAGAGAAGTAGATGAAAATGTAAAATAAAATGAGTTAATAAATCATACTGGTTTCTTTGAAACTGAACGTAGACTGTAGGCTGATGTAGAAGACGGGGAAAGATGTCTACTGAATAAACACTAGCGTTAATGCGATGGAACACTTAGAGTGTAAATAATCTGTGATTGGGATCGAGATGTCGACCAATGAACGAGGGAACCATAGGTTGATATGGGTGATACTCAAGTGGGAGGAGAATCCAATAGATATTGGAAGCCGCCGATGCGATGAAAACCGCAAGCCAGATTTAGAGTGAATATGCGTGTGGAAGAGGGATGGACCGGAAATGGATATAGGAGGTAGTCGAGAAATTCAGTGTACTAGAACAATAGGTCGATTCGAGAAGAACTGAGAGAGGTATTACATTGTGTGAAACCGATTACGGAAGAGAGAAAGAAGGAATTCACACATCAATTACCATAGAGTGGAAAAACATGTTCTTCAATGTGAACACGTATCCTGAATATTCATTGTTTAGAAAATTCTACTTTTATACTCATCTTATTGCTTTGTTCCAACTTCAACTGAACCATCACTTTTTCCATGCAAAAGAATGTTCTTTAATGAAAACATGTATCCTGAAAAAATTGAATTCACACATCAATTACTATATAGTTAAAAAAAACACCACAAATCCATCATAAAATAATAAATGAATAAAAATATATAGTATATAGAAAGATATATAAGCAGAATTAAAAAATCCCACGCATCACCTGCTCTATTTCAAAAATCTCTGCCCTGAAAAAATTCCAAATCAGTCAAAATAGTAGCCCATTGGGCCCCAATTATTACCATTCAGAATTAATTTGGATGGACATACCAAAAAAATCTGAAAAAATATCAATTATGATAAGTACTGCATGTTTTCAAGATTATTCAGAACATTATGGGTGTGGAATAGTTAAAACCATGAATATGACAGTTTCAAAACGTCGACATGTAGGAAAACATAGAAGAAGAACCTTTTAAGGAGACAAAGAGCTGATGATCTGATAGGAATAATTTCATGATTTAGGATCTGGTAGTCTAAGTATCACTGCTGAAATTAGTGCTCCATTTTTGGAAAAAATATGAGTGAATCCTAAAAAACTTCAAGGGAATACATATTTATCATCAAAATGAAAGAGATGCACCATTTAGAGACCTATTTATAGAGTTTTTTTCATTGCAGAATACGTTAATGAGAAGAAAGATCACATGAGGAAAATAAATGCAACACTATATTCATTTAATAATGAAAACCCGAATATTCATTGTTCATAAACCTGAAACAAAAAACATATTCTATCGTAGATAAACCTATAAATCTATTATAGAAAATAAAAATTCAAAGTAACGGAAAAGTAAGAAACTTAATTTACAAAAAAACATAATGATTTAACTATTAATCAAAAATTAATATGAAATATCCAGTTTAAAATCAAGAAACACATATGCAATAAACAACAATAAAAAATAACTAATCAAAAATTTAACTGAATTTTCAGTTAGAAATAATAAAATCAAAACATGATGCAATAATAAAAACATACCCAATATTAGTGTTGCAACTAATTTTAAAGATACAAAGCTCCAAAATGAGTAACTACTCCCCTTTCCATAATGGTGTATTTCTCTAAATTGTAGTGTGTCTTCGCCCTATGGCCCTGTATATAGGATCAAGAACATCCCAACACAGTTAATGTTTACTAATGATTCATCACCCATTCTCATTCTAAAGCAGTTATAATCCTATAATCATATGTGAAGATTTTAAATTTTCATCAAAACAAATAAAATATAAATGAACAGACTATTCAAATAAGAACTAATAGTTGTAGAAGTCTCTAGGACATCATCACAATATTAGTAAACATTAATTTTAAATGAAAAGGAATAAAAATTTATTTGTACCATTGAGAAATCAAATATATGATGTAAAATAATATTCAAATAATAACTAATAATAATGAACATTGAAACTATAACACTGTAATTGGGAATGTAAACATAATAGAGATAGTTTGGAAACCTCTAAAATATAACAAAATCTATACAGAAAATAATTTAATTGTGAAATGTAGGGTGTGTCAGCTAAAAAAAGTTTCAGTTTAATAAATTATAATCACATTTTACCTTCCACAATTGTGTATTTCTCCAAAATCTAGTGTTACTCCACCATGTCCCCTTATATGCTGGAACGAAACATTGCATTAATATTGATTTTATTGATTATATTGAATGCATAAATGAGTGGTACAAAATTTTTCAATAAAAGTGGATTAACTATGGAGACAGTAAAAATAGTAATAAACATAAAGGATTGTCACAATGTACCTTTTTACTATTGTTCAAATGACACATTGAACAATATCTATACATAATAATTGAAAAATTAGAAATATAATGTATAAAATTAGAATAAATAACAAATAAAATAAATTGTATCATATTCAATAATTCAAAACAACCGAACCATAACCAAGGAAAATTGACAATAAAGACGACAATAAATTGAAACCAATCAATCATACCAAATTCAAATGAGAGGAGGCTAATGATCTGTAATAAAAAAAACCCCACACAATTGTAGAAATTAGATATCTTGTGAGGAAGTGGAACCGACCTAATTTATATGTTATGTGATTTGAGCTTCAAATGTGTCTCTGCATTGATGGAAATCAGAGATAATTGAAATAGTTGTACTATGGAAGTAGATATTGTAGGAAATATATACCCTGACAAAATAAGTCTAAGGAATATATAAAGAAACAGTATAGTTTTCATTTAAGAAAACCCTCCCACATGCCAATCTGAAGAAGTGAGTCATGGAGTACTGATCAGTAGAATTAAATGATGACATTTATATTTGTGTGTGAAGTATATGGAAGTCTCATATTTATTTATATTTTTTTGAATTCATTCAAAATCAAACCAACTAAGATGGATGACAAAGAGAAGGAGATAATACATGGAAAGTATGATGTTTTTCTAGTGCTAGGACCCATGCCACATCATTCAAGGTTTTCCACCAAACATCGTGCAACGAAGCCCCTCCCTCAAGTCATAGCACACCATTTCTAAGTTACAGTTAGTTTTCCTCAAACCCAGTCAGCCACGCCGGATGTCACTGCATCAACTTGTGAAATGGACAATGAGAATTCAAAAAAATGGAATTTCTTATAAAAAATAGTTTTTTGAAATCATAATCATAAATTGATCATCATGATTAACATTTGGCAGTGTGATGGGGCTAAATTGGATGTTTGAGGATGAATTAGAGAAACAGGAAAACCTGTCTTGATGTAAAATAGGATGTGGTAAAACCCTATCATTCGTGAAGGTGGATAAGTCGACAGCGGTATGGAGGGAGTGGAGTAGCAGGTTGGAAAGATGTTAAATTAACATAAAGAGACGGTTATGGCACATGTCGTGGGAGGGCCTGGAGAAACTGTAAAAATGTAGTGGGTGTCGTAGAAACACCAAACTAAAATCACGAGTCGGAGATGACGAAGTAGGGCATGGAGGATACAATAGTAAAATGGAGTTGGTACCGTAGAAACACCTAAAAGAAATCACAAACCAGAGGAGCTGTAGACGGAGGACCCGAAGTCTGAGGAGCCGAAGACTGAAGAGCCGAAGAAAGGGGAGATGAGGGTAGTGGATCTGAAGGTAGGTCGCATAGAGGCGGAGTCGTGGCTAGGGAGGGGATTCAGTTAGGGGAGCGATGGATAGGATTCTGGGGGGGGGGATTCGATGAGGGGTGCGGGAACCCTAGAGCGATTATAGGGTAGTCGAGGCGGGGTGGGAGAAGCTGTGGTGAATCCCGATCAGGGGGGAGGTTATTTCGTGTTTGGTGGAGTGAAACATAATATGGGTTGGCGTGGATTCGTAGGAAGATGACACATAGGAAGAAAATTGAAAACATTAGAAGATATATAGATATTTATGTTTTCTTAATAAAAATTTAATTTTTATATAACACATACCTTTATTCATTCCATCTTGTGTAAATACGATAACATCTTTTATGGACATACGGATTACCGCCTACTCAAATCAATGTGATACATTCACACATTAAATAAAATGAAATTAGGCTAGGTTTGATGAATCATATTTTACATAAAAAAATTATACTATATTCATTACATAATTCTCCTTCGGTAAATATTATATATCATTTTCATTAGTATCCTTTGAGAAACTAAAAAAGTGATATGGTCTTTCATGGATGTCTGGACTTCCAGATCATCAACACTATGAAATTACTTTTACATCATAAAAATTATATGTGAAATTATTTGTTACTAAATATAATACTATTTATTATATAATGATCATTATTGAAGTTAAATGTTACATACCATATTTACATAATGATCATTGAAAAATGGGAGTGTTACTCATGTGTGTGTATGACCTCTGATCCACATGAATGTAGTGTTGGTTCATTTTTAATAACCTTATTTCTTTATTGGTTTTAAATGAATAATTTATTTAACAATATAAAAAATATTTCATGATTATTATTCTGTATATCATTATATAATTTCCTCTTTGACTATAGTTAAATTACCAAAGTTGTTTTTGACACATAATCTGAATATAGTCAAAACACTAGATATAAAGTAAATTTTGTAAGTAGTTGTTTATTAAATTATAATAATTGAAATAAAAGTAACGATACACTTAAAAAAGGATCTTAAGAAATTATATATTTAACATTGTTTTATTATTATAGAAGTTAAAGACATACGTGATAAGAAAAACTCAAGGTAAGGGACTTCATCTCAATCTCCATTCATTGAGGCATATCAAAATGTTATACACCATTCTTATTTTAAAAGGTTTATATAAATACCATTTGAAATTTGTTATCATGAATTTCTTATATTATCATGATATTTGATGTTTTTAAATTTCATTATTTAATTATTTTTACGATTCAAATATTTCAATGTGGTATTGTACACATCGATTTTAAAATATATATTTTATATATTTTGAGATTTAATTTCAATATATTTTACTCCATGTCAATATTCTAGAAATTATTTTATTTGTTTATTTATAAATGGGTTATAAAGTAAATTTTATGTTTATTTTGAATTTCATTTAATTTTTTTCAAAAAAAAATTCTTTTTACATGTTTTATCGTAATGTTTTGATAAAGGTAAAAAAAGAATTTTCAATTCGTAACATACATGGTTACAATGAATTTTTTTCCTCATAGACCATTATTTTTTTTTTGATTCCTTTAAAAAAATTCATGTATTCTTAAATTAAAACCCTTATTTCCTTTTTTTGGGTATTTTGTTTTTGAAATTGTTTTTTAAAATAAAACTTCATTTTGAAATAAAAATTGTGTTGTCTTTTTGAAATAAAATAGTATTTTAATATATGAAACTGATATTCATATGAGTTTAAGAGATTTTTTCAAATGATGAAATGTTTTATTTCATGTCACGGTTCTTGAATATTTTAAAAAATTGGTGCCACTAGATTGGTTTGGGTGATCATGTTATTGCATAAATGTTTTCTACACCCAGATAGTGGTTCAATGAATTGGGTAATGATTATATTATATAGTGAATTATATTTCTTGTTTTTTGTATGATTATTAAGATATGTAAATGTTTTTTTAGGGTTTTAAATGCTTCAATATGATTATTTCCTACGGTACCTACAATAAGTTTCTATGTTTTCTAATGAGTTTTCATGGAAAAAATTTTTTTAGAAGGAAAAATCAATGATATGAATTGGAAGAATGATATTTCCATTTTAGGTTAATGTTTATGTTTTAAAGAAATGGGTTTTCATGAGTTTCAATGTTTATCATTGAACTAAAAGATTCCATATTTCTATATCCCTTACTAATTTTTTTTAATGAACATCTAATGCTTTTATTTGTTTTAACATCATTTATTGATGTGTAATGGATTCGAAGAGGTCCAGTTAAAAGTTGTGATGATTTTTCATTAAATTGATCATGATTTACTTTTTAAAATGTTTAATATGGTGGAAGAAATGGATACTATTTGTAAGTTTCCATGTTGTATTATATGGTTTTTTATTTAATAGATATGAAATAATTCCCTAACAATCTAAACATGAAATTATTCTCAATGTGAAAAATGTAAATTCTTAACTTAAACTCAAGATTATGTAATTTTTAACTCTAAGGACTTATATAGATCGTTTCGATAATAATTAAAATTTATATATGAATTTTCTAAACTTCGACCATACTTTTAAACATCATCCTAATGGATTTGACCTCATATAAATGATATGTGAAATATATTCTAATATCTTTTAGTCATTTTTCATTTATCACTTTGTCCTTTGGTTCTATTTTGTAAATGATACCATTGATTATTTGAAATCTCATTGAAAAATATTCTATGGATCAAATATGATGACTATTTTCACTCCAACACATATTCAAACTCTTAATTTAGTATCTAAGCTCTTCACCTACCGATATGGTCATCTCATGATCATATTTATTTTTTGATCATTATAAATTTTATATCTTTGAGGATCATAATGCATATAAATCTTGTAATAACCCAAGGTTATAGATCCATTAAAATAAATATTGTTTTTAATAAATTATATCATGTGATATGAACAACATACACTAACCACAACATATTAAGAATACGTTAAAAATGAAGAAAATATCATATACGTTATTATATTAAGACATTAATAGTTATTTCCTTTAGAAGATACATATTTAATATGTATTAATAATGAAAATTTCATTTTTAACAAAAGATTTTTTCATTATATTATATATTTTATCCTTAACATCTAAATTTTATAATTTCATATTTTAAATTACATAAATTAAAACTAATTTTTGAAATAGTCACAATAAAATAATTTTAGGATATATTTTATCTTTTTTCTAAAATAATTTATTTTTTTCTAAATAGGAAAAATTGGAGATTTTTCAAATACCATCACTTATATATGACATAGAAATTATTATACAATTTGAAATTTAAGTAATATATATTTAAATTTATAATAAATAATTTGAAAATACATTGTGCAATTTATATTCCTATTCTCAATAATTTGAAAATATATGCACGGTTTTAATGAAATATTTGATAGATTGGTTTAGATAATTATAAAATGATGAAAGAAATTTTATTAATTTATTATTAAATAAATAATCTTAGAATGATACAAATTATTTTAATTTAATTGGAATTAAATTCATTAAAAACTCAATGCTAATTAAAAAAATTTATACTTAAAAAGAATCTTTTTCAAATTTTATTTTTTGACACGTTACACAATCTAATGTTAAGACTATTTTTAAAACATATAATGTTAATATGATAAAATAGTTATTATATTTTATCTAAAGGGTCCAGGACCGGGGGTAAAATGTTCCTAAATTTTTTTAATGAAAAGGTAAATAGTTAAAGCATTCAACAATCAAAGAACACCCAACACCCTAAAATAAAAGTAGTGTTGTTGATGTTCATGGAACAATAATGCAAAAAAATCATCTCAAACCTCAAAATTCGGATAGATGATCCTTTGATGAAAATCAGTAATGTTTAAAAACATAAAGACACACCTCAAATACAAAGTGTCGCACAATAGGACCTTTTATGCCTTTGGTGGGACAAATATTGTCATTCCACTCTTGGTGCATCACAGCAGGACATGTTATGCCTACAATGATCATCAAACCCCTCCTTACATATCCCGTCATGGAAGTGACCAGTAGAGTTTAAAATTAGGACACTCTATTACTTCTACACTTATCAATGGTCAAATAAAAAACCATGAACTAAATAAAGTTGTCCAGCATTATAAAATAACCCAATGATATTAACTATAGAGATGAAAATGTGAAACACCATGTATATCTGCATTAAGAATTGATAATCAATACCCAATATCATGAAATGACCCTAAAGTTCATCCCTCAATAATCACCTTATTTGAAAAATAATTGCCAACATAATTCACTTTCTCGTAATCATGTAAAACCCACCAACATAGTTGATTAATAACAGTAATGCAATCGATCTATATAGATAGAATCATCCATGTTACATCACTTGTAAAGGCTATAAGAACATTAAAATCCAGATGAGAATCAAATTCAATCCATAAGTGACACCACATATGATGAATAATATGTTTCTCAATAAATATTATAGACTAAAGAATAGCTCCATATCTAGTCCCACATCCAACATAATGTGATAACACCCCTTTAAAAAACCATGGTGGGTGTGAAAGAACCCGCCACAACCCCATGGATTAGGAGAAACAATGGAAACACCATCAACATTTACCATGATCAACATAATGATATGGGGAATCCATTGAATAAACATTACACGAACTGACCTATGCCCCCTACCATACACACCATGCAGTCTATGAATTTTCTTCTAATTAAATGAATTGAACATTGAACATGATTGAATATGTGGTCAAGAAAAACCATCTCTATGAATTTCCATTCTCCCTTCCTGTACATTAGGCTTGCAGTTGTCAACGATTGTTGAGTTTCTTGCTATCTAGGTGACTGTAGTCATTGAGAAAACAAAAACTAGTACGAAATTATGCGCTAACATGATAAAAGGACCAACAACATAAAATGTACCATGAAACTTCCCAACATTCCCACACCTATTAATATAAATGCCAAAAAAATGACTCTATATAATCCCACAACATGCTAGTGAAATAATAGTCAAAATCCTATTAATGTTCTTTACATCCTTCATAAACAACTGAATGGATGAATCCATTTGAATCCATTCCCCTTGAAGAATATCATTCATATACAATCTTTCATTCTATATTTTCGAGAGAAGTAAAAATATAGTAGGTTGAATTAATTGTGATCTGAAAACAATGATCCAAGGTAACAACCTGAACTGTTATAAATAAAATTACCTTCTCTTAATTAAATGTATTTTGGTAGAATAAAACACATGCACTCCTTTTATTTTATTATATCCAATTGGATTTAAATGACCATTTAGTATCATTACAGTCGATAAAATATCTTTTGATCAGTGATCACAAGATATGTATAAATATAAGGTTTTAACAAATCCATTTGTCACAGACACGGGAAGTTATGGCCTCAACCATTTGGTTTGTACCAAGTGAAGCACATTTTTCGAAACATCTGGGGGAGATAGTATTTTTGGGATTTTCCATAGGCGAATTCCAAGTGAGATCTAATGAATTAATCATTACTAAAACCATTTATGATATAAGTTCAATATCAATTAGATCATGAACCAAACCATGATCGTTGAATGGCCCCATTAAAGCCCCACCATCACACACATTACTCATAGGGAGTATGCTAGAGTATTAATGGTTTATGTATCATGTCATTAGAAATAGTAATACGTACATAGGTTTTATAGAATAAGGAATATATTTTCATCGTATTATTGTAACTTTATAAAAAAATTGTTTTTTATTTAATAAAGAACAAACTGTATTTTATAATAATATTAATATTTAATTAATGATTTTCTAAATTATTTGATTTACTAATTAAATATTATTTTTATAAAATATTATCATTAAATAACTTTTTTTTAATATAGATAAATTTTATTATGTCAAATGAAATTTTAATAAGGGTTTAAAAAATGTTATTATCAAAACCCATCATTTTCAATAAATATCAGTTTATATTTTAAATGATATAGTACAACTATTTAGAAAATTAAAGAGATAAAAAGAATATAATATTAATAAATATTATGTTTAAATTATCTATTAGTGAATTTGTCATTATTTTCTGTGATCGTCAATTTTTTTGGTAAAAAATAAATACCGTAAAAATATATGGTGGGTTTTATGACATAATAATTGCCCAATAGTGATGTAATAAATACTATAAAATGTATCATTGTCAAAATATATAACTTCCCTTAAAAATAATTTAATTTTATGTTCATTTTATTTATTTTATAAAGCCTTAATGAATCCTCCATGACATAAAATATATTTCAATATTTTAAAATCATTTCTTCAAGAATGTGACTCACCTCCACATAAGATACTGAATTATATTTTTATCTTAGGCCATTTTAATTGTTAAATAAAATACACCAATCCCATTTTGCACAAAGAAGAGTTTGGTTTTTTCTTTTCAATATTTTATTATGTAGTGTCCAAAATGAATATAATAAAGAAATCCCCCTATTTCACTATATAATCCCTCCCAAGCCCTCATTTCCATTCACTGAAACTTCTTGGTGCATGACCAAACTAAAGACTCTACTCCCTAGAGTCCTCTTATAGTGACCTAGTCCAAACATACATGGATATTACATTTTTAGAAGAATATTAAGTAAATTTAAAAAATTACATGCCAGAGGATTGTAATAGTTTAGTTTCATTAGAAACATGGAAATGAATATTATATCCTTGTGAATGATCTCCAATAGATCCCATAATGATTCCCAACTTTAATACATCTACCTAAAACAATTCTTCATAATTGGGATAATAGAAACATAAAAAAGGGGTGAGATCAAATGAATGGTAAGGGTAAATAATGGAGACTTGTAAGCTTAAACATGAATATATTTGTATGATAACACATTCGTAATATTATGAGATCGTATCCTTCATATCAATATTCATAAGCATGATTTATGGGATCAATAAAGGAACTTAATAAGACATGAATCATAAGTATATAAACATCATCATCCATGAAATCATACCAAGGGAATAATACATAGTATTTGTGGCTTACATTTAATAATGGAATCATTTATGTCTGGTATACATACCAAGACCATTATAACATGATGGGATTGGGATACGACCCAAGTACCTACATCTGGCTTGGGCTAGAAACATGTGTACCCACATTATTGTTTGGATTGGGATACAACCCTTGTACCTTATTTTTTTCGGGATTGGGACACAACATGTATACCATATTTCGTTTAGGCATGAGCTAAAACCAATGTACCTTCTTGTTTTCGTGCATGTGATACTACCCATACACCATCTTTCTTTTTAGTCTAGGGTTAAAACCCAGATACCCTTATTCCTTTGGGGTGTGGGATACAACCCATACATCCTCTTTCTTTTTAGGCATAGGATAAAACTTGTATACCCTTTTAGCTCATAAAAAACATATTATTACCCAATGCATTGGTGGGAGATACATTTTCCACACATCTCACAGTAAAATCATTCACACTAGTTCTATAAGATAATAAAGCATTAATCGCTTCATGACCCATAAAAATATATAGGACTTATAAACATAAAATCATAATCCATAAATAGAAAATGGTATCATAAACCATTAATCACATCATAACCTATTAAAAATATATAGGTCCCATAACCATTTCATCACAGCATAACCTTTGAAAGAGAAACAGATTTCATTAACATATAACCTTTGAATGATAAATAGGTTTCATAAATACCATGACATTAATCTTGGCCCATTCATAGAAAGGATATGAATAGAACCTTTATAGAATTTGAAAAATGGGCATGATTAATATCAATGTATGTATTATTATTTGTAAATGTTTTTTGGAAGTATCTTTTAAAAACATTTCTTATGGAAAATAAACATTCTTCACTGAAAAATTCTTATCAATACATAATACCATTGAAAAATAATTTTCAGAGAAAATACCATGAGAACATATAAAGAATAATTGATACAATTTTTCTAACCTTTTTCCAGCAAAATTACTTTTTATATAATTTCTTAATGATTATCCTTTTAAAAATGAAAAGGAATCTTCAAAGGAAAGCTGGTGGGTAAACCCATACATGTAGTTTGAAGTAAAAAATAACATTATTTTATCATGGTAAAAAGGTTATAAGGAATTTATTGTTTTTAAAGATACAAGAATTTTCCATGAAGATATTTTTAAAAGAAAAAAATGGTAAAATGTTATTTAAAATATTATAGGATAGCTCTATAATATTGTCGGAAACCCTTTATAGAAAACATATATTTCTGACCGAATGGAGGGTAAAGTCGGGATTTCATAACATCACTTTATTAACTATATTTTGGAACAAAGAGTAGAAAAGGGTTCCAATATATTAGTATATCATGTATAACCAAAGTAGAAGATGATTTATCAGTTTAATTGAGATATCAAATTAAATATAAACATAAAGAATATCGAATGTAATAAGATTGTCCCAATAAACTCTTATAACTTGTTATCTTGAGATCATATTGTCCATGTAAGAAAATAAATTAAATAAAGCATAAATATTAGTAAAATATTGAGATCTATGATATAACAAGTAAAATGGATTTTTATACCCCTTGAAGAATGTTTTTTGGTGCATAAAAAAACATGAGTCTAAAATAATACAAATTGAGACAAAACTGTTTTACCGATTTGGTAACTTTTGAAACATTAACCCCTTGAAAGGAGGATCATAAAATGGGCAGGTGTATACCCATAAATTAAAATATAATATACATTGAATACAATAATTGGAATTATATACACCACTCAAAAGTAATGAGTGGTGAACAAAATATGTATCTCACGGAAATTAAAAGTAAGATGAAATCCCCTTACCTCATGTCTTGATTCTAACTGTAGTCGTAAAATAATCCTATATAATAAATGTAATTTTATTATAAATATATTATATTAGAATATTCTTGTACATAATACCAAATATGGTTCTATTTTCATCTTATATTACCCACAAGTTAGTGATCCTATGCTAAAATTTCACTTCGGGTAATATTCGCTTTGTTCTTTCCATGTGTCTTAGTTTGTTATTTCAGTGGTCCTTATAATTATATAATGATTCAAGAACTTAAATAATGATATAAATATAATTTATATCCAGTATATTTATATTATAATAATTTATATCATAAATAATTTTTAAATGGAATACACCATTAATGTAGATGGTAAGTCGTACGTACGCATGCATGCAGTTTCCATTTTAATTGTAGTATTGAATGAAAGTATTTAAATGAAATATATATATGTATGTATGTATTTATATATCATTATTATAGTTGAATTTATGTTTCATATGTATCATATATGTTCAGTAGACACATTCTTAATAAATTATACATGGTGTGTGAATGAATAACATCACTTGGAGGGGGTGGTAGTCCACAGTTTCTCAAATGAGATTATCGTATTAAAACCCTAGGACATGTAAATAGATTTGTGTTTTAAAAACATTAAAGAATATTAAATAAATATTAAATAAAGAATATTATATATATATATATATATATATATTTCATCATAATGGCCCCCACGATGGGTGGTAAATGAGAAATGAACAATCATCATTTCGTTAGGGAGTAGTTCACCACACACAGAAAATGTATTTTCAAAATCCATTAGATAGAGGTTATTGAAATTTTATATCAAATAATTTTTATAAAAACATTCTATAATATGGATGATACTATTATTTCAATAAAATATTTTAAGAATGAGTATGTAAGGTGAGGATAAAGGAAATATGGAAAGGAGCTTGAGAGAAGACGTAAACACTTCGCTAGGTAACTCATTTTGGTTTGTGCCAAAAAAATTTCTTGAGAAGACTTCTACCTATCAAGAGGTGTAAAGGTATAATGGATGGTTGTTTAGGCTAATTTGGTATATGATAGATTAACATAATATTTTTTATATATGTGAGGAATGGGTAGGGGTGGAGTCCTTTTATATGGAAGGAAAAGGACCCATTTGGAATTTTTTAGAAACGTGTTAGTTGTGCACATGAACTTGCATAAAAAAGTCTTAAAAATTCACAAATACTAAAAAATATAAATTTCATAACCTAAATATGGATATAAAATGGGTTTTTCATAATTTTATATATCATTTGGCCCCATAATATTAAGGTTTAGTCCTTAATTAAGCTTAATTTGACCTTAAGTGCTATGATAAATTTTATTCACTTTTATTAATAATGTTGTTAAAAAATTAACATGTCATTATTAGAATATAAATATTATACTAAATAAAATGGTTTTTTAGGTTTTTTTAATCAAATCACATAAGAAGAAAATTTAAGATTAGTGTTAATCCCAAATATGAGAGGAAATAACAAGGGTTTAAAGTGGGAAAAAGTTTAAAAGATTACTAAGATTTGGTATTCAGTTTCAAAGTGAATTTTATTATAATGAAATATATTGTTTTAATATATGTAACAATTATATAATGTGACATTAATCCATATTTATAATATCATTTATCAATAATTATTAATTATACAAAAAGATATTTTTTAACAAAAATGTAGTATTTTTCTGTACTTATAAAAAATTGATCTTTCTCAGAAAAATATAAAAATATTCACTCGAGTATAATTTCAATGTTATGAATTAAAAAATGATATTTATTTAATCCAATTATATTTCAAAAAATGTATAAAATTGATTTTATTATTAAAAATATGTTCATTCAATAACATATAATTTTTTATAAAAAATGTGCTTACCAAAAATCGCATCTTTAATTATAAATATGTTTTATTTATATAAAAAATTTATAAACAATATTTGGAATGTATTTATTACTATTAATATGATTATGTAATATTTTAGGTTATAATTATATCATTTAATTAATTATATATATAATAATGTTTCATATAAAATGAGTGTTGAGTGCATCAAACGCCAAGTCGGTGTTCATTATAGTGCAAGCCAAGTATGTATTGTGTGTAGTGAATAGAAATATGGTATTTCATGTGAATATAATGTTTGACTTATTTTATTAATATATATATATATATAACTATTTCTAGTGTCATGTGAAATTAAAAATAGTGTAAAGATAAATTTTTTCGAAAAAAATAAATAATTCTGAAAATATCAGGGTGTTGTAACGTAGCCCCCGTAATATTATTTTTTACCTAAAAATTAATTTGGGATATATATGGTTTAATAAATAAAGGTTTCATTCATATAAACACATATCATAAAATTGTATACTAAAAATTTCCTTAAAAAAAGAAATTTGGAACCATTATTGTTACCCTATATAACATATAACTAAGTTTCCCCAAAAGATAACATTGGTTTGGTGTGATGATTTCTCATGGAGGAAAAGAATAAATATTTATAAGGAGTTATTAATGTCATAAGTCACAAACAAGTGAAAGACCAAAGTAAGGATGAAGGCCTCAATTTCATAAATCTATGATCAATCTAGAAATTGATTTTTTGAACAAAAATTATGGTATTAAGAAAAAATTTTCTTATCAAGATCAGAACGTTGAGTAATTATTAATAAATTTATATAAAAAATTTAAATTCATGTGTTATTATTTTAAGACATTATAATACATCCATTACCTCATGGAATTAATGTCTATAAATAAAATCAAATGAATAAATATTGATAATACTCTTTTAATGGATATTAAGGCCCATAATAGATTAAAAAGTCTAACTATTTGCCTATTATGAGAAATCAACATGAATTAATTTATAAAAATATTAAGCAACACTACTGGTTCATCTTAAACATAAATAAATATACATTTACCAGGACATCACACAGGCTAGTGGTAACTGTGAAACTCTTATTGTCCATCATTCAATGGTTTAAGAACGGTGGCCTTACTAGACATGATGGGTTGAAACCTGACATACAAGATATATTTATTTTAAACCACACTATTATAATATATAAAATGTACATCTTTGAAATATGTTTAATCACTATTTCGACATTTAACCACGGTTTCTAACCTTATCTTTCTGCACAAATACTTCCTCAGAAACTTATATTAAACTTTTCATGAACGGTTAACCTTGTATCACGTTTGAAAGGTGTAAATCCAAAATAATATAATGAGTCACTAAATTAACTTAACATTTTTTCCCTTATATAAAAAATTATCTTTCTATTTTCACAGTCCAAACATGTTAATACCCTCATCATATATTCTCTTGAAACATTGTTACAACCTGAATTACTATTAATAATTTTGGAAAACATCTATTCTTCTTCATTCCAATGTATATTGGATTTACTCCTTAAACACAAAGATTTTGTATACTTCATTATTGTTGTCATGAACAATATAAAAAAAGTCTATAGTTAGTTCCAAGGTAACCAATATAGTCCAATTTACTTATCTCCCACATATCATTATTCATACAACAATAACATATCATAATGAAAATACTAAGGGTCACCTTCCCTTAGTCAAAATATCATATGTTAATTATATAACATCCCCGGTAGATCGAGATCATTTAACGTAAACATTAAAATACTGAGGAAAAAACCTATGTTGAAAACTCCTGGTCTGTGTCATCATTCATAAATTCAGAATGTATAAAAACATCTTATTACATAATCCTCAATCCATTAACAACAATACTTATTTACTATATAATTTTATCCATAGTTTTGTCATCATCCACAATGTTACCATCACTCACACCACCTTGCTAATTCCCTTCAAGAACATTCATATTTGGACATTGGGTTGCATAATGACCATTTTCTCCATGGTTAAAAGACTTAACATTGGATGACAACTTAGGAGGGAAGAATTCTCATCCATTTCATCAACCAAAATCTTATTTTTTTTTCTTTCAATCACTTTATTTGTGTCATTTTCCATAGTAAAAAAACATCCTTGTTACTCAAATACATTCAATATGATGACTATTCCCACATTATTGACGTAATAGAAACAAAAAAATCATTCCTTCAAGGTATCCATTACCCGAACTCTCATCGAACTTGTTATTTATCTTCCTTGGTTAGTCTAAGTGTTGGTTAATGTAAATATTATTAATCATGTTTCGTGAAAACGAATTATGCATAGTCATGACATCATTCACTCTAGTGATCATACCACTCGATTTCACATAATAAAATATGTCATCACATTTGACATTAATCCAGTTCCCTACAATGACTAAAACATGAAGTATAGTGTCAGCATTACCTAGAAAAAAACCACATTGTCATGAAAATAATTACTTATTGGACATCTGAATCATGGTTCCTTCCATAATCTATTACACCTTTAGTTTATCCTAGTTTATTCATAGATAACCTATTTCTAAATACTTCATTATTGTTAGTGAAGATTTTGTGAATTTCCAAAGCATATCCCTTGAGAGTTTTCAAATAGCAATGTAGCAAGGCCCACTATCATATACCAGATTACTCTGAGTTAGGGCCAGAAAATCTCATCAGAGTTGTTACCCCTTGCTAAATCTATGCTGCAGCCACATAAACATGTAGCATCTAGAAAGGGATTTATTTCTTGTATACCACTTTGTCTTTAACCAAAATTACATGACATTTTCTTAAATGTTAACTCATCCATATACTTATCTTTAGAGTCATCTCAAGATATATCCTTAGAAATATACCTAGAGATCTGACTAAATTTCTTTAATCCTAGTATCCAATGGTTGAAAAAACCTTTCCTTTGAAACCAAATATAGTGACCTAGGATTAACAGAAATGGATATTACATCTTTTTAGACGAATATTCATTACATTACAAAAATACATGCTAGTGGACAGTAGTTATTTATTGTCTTTTGAAATGTTGAAAAAAAATCTTCTATCCTGGTGGAATATTTTCAACATCTCATATAAAGATCTCCACATTCAATAATTCTACCTATAAAATTTCATCATAACCTAGAGAAAAGAATCATAATATAGTGGTGATCTCATATTCTTAGTAAGATAGAATAAGTATTACATATAATCATAATCATGAACACTGTATAATGATAATGTGATTGTAACATTATGAGAGAATACCCTTCATGTCAATAGTCATCAACATGATTTATGGGATAAATCATGGTAATTTATAAGACATAAATTATAAGTGAATAGACATCATGATCCATGAAATCATAAATAAGTAATAAGACATAGGATTTTTGGAATACATATAAGAATATAAACATTTATATCAAGGATACCTACAAATACCATTATAACATGTTAGGCTTGGCCTACGACCCATGTACCTAATTCATGCATGGTTTAGCAACTTGTGTGCCCACATTCTTTTTGACTTGGGATACTACACATATACCTTATTGTTTTTGGGATTGGGATAAAACCCATATACCTTCTATATTTTTGTCTTGGGATACAACCCTTTTACATTATTGTTTTTTTTCCTTGGTCTAGTACACATACAACCGCTTTCTTTTCGATAATGGGCTACAACCCAAACACCTACATTATTTTTTATCTTGGTCTAAAACCCAAACACCCTCTTTTTTTTTTGAGGATTTGGATACAAACTATGTACCCATTGGTCTCATATAAAACATTTTACTATAAAATGTACTATAAGGAGATATAGGTATAAGAAATATCATAGTAAGATCATTCACAGATGTTCAACAAGATAATATATAATTCATTACATCATCACCCATAAAAAGATATAGGATTTATATATATATAATAATAACTTGTAATTTGAAATTTGTATCATTAAAATTTAATCGCATTATAACCTTTGGAAATGTGATATATATCAAAACCATTTAATCAAAGCATAACTCGTGAAAGAGAAATGGATTTCATAAACATATAACCCTTGAAGGAGATACAGGTTTCATAACAACCACTACATTAAGCATGCCCCATTCATAGAATGTATATGAATGGAAACATTTGATCATTTTTAAAAAGGGCATGTGTAACATCAATGGAAGTCATCTTAGAGGGAAAATAGTTTGAAAATATATTTTAAAACCATTTCTTGTGTAAAATATCATGTCATTTTTGAAATAGTCTTGTTAATACCTAAAACCATTTAAAAATCATTTTGTCAGAAAATACCTCAAAAAAATATAACAAACACTTGATACCATTTTTAAAACCATTTTTATTTAAAATTACTTTAAAAAATTTTCTTCAATATTAAACTTTTAAAAATGAATAGGGGTACTCAGAGGAATGGTAGTGGATAAATTTGAACATGTCATATGAAGTAAAAAAACATTCCTTTTTTTAGAAATAAATATTAGAAGAAATGTCTTCTTAAAAAATTGTAAATATTGGTAAATAAAAAAGGGTAAAAATGTATTTAAAATCTTATATAATAATGGTATAATATTTTGGAAACCCTTTTAATAAAACATTTATTTCTGACTGAAGGGGTATAAATTCAAGATTTATTAAAAACACTTTAATAACTATCTTTTGGAAAAAATAGTGGAAAATGGTTCCAATAAATGGTTATATCGTCTATAACTAGATGATAATAATATTCATGAATTTCCTTGAATTTTGGATAAAAATATTTCATCAAATGAAACATAAACATAAACACTATTGAAAAGCGATGAGATTTTCCCAATAAACACTTATTACATTGTAAATTAACAATGTACTCTCCAAGTAGGAAATAAAATTACCTGATGAAATTAATATCATAAAAATATTTATATTCTTAATATAACATGTAAATTGTTTAACATACAACTCGAATAAAGAGTTTAGGTGCATAACAAAACATGAGCCTCAATGAAGGAAAATCGAGTCAAAACAATTTTACCGATTTGGAAACAATTGAAACATAAACCCCATGAAAGAAGGATCGTAAAATGGAAATGTTAATAACCATACATTTATGTAAAATATTCATAGAATACAATCATGGTAATTATATACCCAACAAAAATGGAAAGGTTGGTGAACGTAACATGTATCTCACATAAATAAAAACTGAGATAAAATTCCCTTACCTTGTGTCTTGAATCTCTTTGTAATCATAAAATATTCCTATATTGTAAATACAGGATTATAATACATATTTTATAGAAAAATATTATAATAAAAAATAATATATATGGTATTATTATGACCTTATATTTCCCTATTTCTAATTATTCAATGTATAGGTTTTAATTTGGGTAATATTCATTATGTTCTTCGCATGTGTCTTAATTTGTTATATCGTTTGTACTTATATGTATATCATGATTCGATAATTTAATCATGATATAAATATCATGTATATCTAGTATCTTCACATTAAAATAATATATATTATAATAATTTATGAAATTTAATACACCATTATCGGATATGGTATGTCGTACATACGTATGACCACCATTTTTATTTTTATTGTCGTATTGAATGAAATTACGTAAATAACGTGTATATATATATATATATATATATTTGTGTCTATTTGTGTGTTTGTACATATTTATATATATCATAATTATAGTATAGTTAATATTTCATATATATCATATAATTACATTAAACCCATCCTTAATACCATTGATGTAGTGTTTGAACGAATCACATCGCTTTTAGGGGGTGGTAGTCCGAACTCCTTCAAAGGCAGTTATCATATTAAAACCAAATGGAAAGTAAAGAGAAGTGTGTTTTTAAATAAATATTGAATCTTAAATACATAATAATATGAAATATATAAATATTGTGTCCATCATAATTTCCAACACGATTGGTGGTAAAGGAGAAATGAACAATCATAATTTTGTGAGGTAGTAGTTCACCGTACAAAAAATAGTATGTTCAACATCCATTAGATGGAGGTGCGATTAAGTGTAGGTCATATAATTAATATAAAAACGTTCTATTATATATAGGATACAGTTTATTCCATACAAAAAAGAAATAAATAGATTGTAATGGGTGAATAAGGGAAATAAATTAGAAGTTCTTGAGGGAAGATGTTACCATTTCTCCAGGTAACTCCTTTGGGTTTTTTCCAAAAGGCTTCCTTGATAAGATTTATTCCTAAAAGGATCTTTCAATGTAGAATTTATACTTTTTTAGGATAAATTTTTATATATTGGAATAATTTAAAAGGTTTGATAGGTGTGAGGTATGGTTATATGTAGTGGCCTTTTATAGGGAAGGAAAAGGAATAATTTGGAATATTTATAAACAAGCTGGGTATGCACTTGATATTACATAAAGAATGCCCTAAAAACCAAAAAAACAAAATACATGATGTTTTATTCCATATATAGGGATATAAATCTTTTTTTAAAATGTTACTTGGACGTTTGGGACCTAAATTTTATGGTTTAGTCCCTAATTAAGCTTAATTTGGCCTCAACTGTTATGATTAATTTTAATCACTTTTACTAATCATTTTGTCAAAAATTAACATTGTATTATTTGAATATAAATATTATACTAGATAAATTTTCTTATTTTGGATTTTTTAAATTCAACTCACATAGTAGGAAAAATATATATTACGTCAAGTCTCGCAGACGGGGTGAAATAACGGGGGATTAATGTATAAAATCATTCAAAAGATAGTTTAGATTTTATATTTAGTTTCAAATTGAAATTGATTATAATGAAATAAATTGTATTAATAGATGTAAAATCTATCTAATTTGACCTTAAAACATATTTATAATACCTTTTATCATTAATAATTTATTATACCAAATGGTATTTTTTAACTAAAAAGCAATATTTTTCACTTTTTATCAAAAAAAATGATGTTTCTCAGAAAAATTCCTAAACTTCACCCTAGCATAATTTTGATTTTATGAATTCAAAAATGAAGATTATTTTATAAATTTAAATTTATAAATGTGTCTTAAATAAATTTAATTATTAAAAATTTCCTCATTCAATAAAATGGTATTCTTAACATAAGAGGACTTGAGAAAAAATATCATCTTTCATTATAAATAGGTTTTGTTTATATAGAAAAATTATAAATAATATTTTGAATGAACTTATTACTATTCCTATATCTATGTAATATTTTTAGGTTATAATTATTTCATTTAATTAATTATATATGTATATATATTAAAATTTTATAGAAACTTAGTGTTGTGTTCATCATACGCCAAGTTGGTGTTTCTTGTAGTGAAAACCGAGTTGGTTATTCATTTAGTGTCAGGAAAGTTGGTATTGTGTGTACATGGAATTTTTTACTAAGTGTTTCAATATATATATATATAGAAAAATTTCCATTTTTATGGAAATGAAAAATATTGAAATGATAAATTAACACAAAAAAATAAATAATTTTCAAAATCTCTTGGTGTTACACTTCCCATGGTTCCCCAACATTCAATAGTCCCCTCCAAATCCCTTGCATTCACACACACATGTATGGGAACCTCATGTTCCCCTATCCTCTTTTATTAATAACTCTATTTTTATTATGTCATTTACTTTTAATTTTTTTATGATGGGATATGATATTCCAAATTCCACTTACTATCCATTTTATTTATAAATAACCCGAGATTCTTTTATCTCTCATTAATCCAACCATGATCCGTTATGTACACATGTTACCATCCTGAAATTTCATAAGGATTATTTTCTCTATTCATGTTTCTCCATTATTTTATTCCTTCTATTTATAAAATTGTAATTTTGTGAAGTTCTTTTCCATGTCCCTATTCATGATCATTTATTTCTATGTGATGATATACCCATTTATCTCTCATATACCAATTTTTAAAAATCATTATGCTATGTCATTATGTTGTTGAAATTTCACCATAATTTCCCATACCAAAACAACTATTTAATGAATGTCGTACCCATTTTTCTATCAAGGTTATTCACATTTATTCCCATAAAATTATTGATTAGGGACTTAATTTTATGAATTCTAAATTCCTTTATCATGGAATAAATTATAATGTGTAATGAATTCATGTTGTATGATCTTTTTGGAACACTTAAGTGTGACAATGAAATGATTGTGATTGACGCGCCCAAATAGCACTCCATTGCATTAGGTAATGTTTAGTATGATTATATGTCACCTTAGTTCTTGGGTTATACATGATTCCTTTGTGGGATTTTGTGCACCATGATGTCTTGGTGAGTTTATCCTTAACATATGATAATGATGTAGTGTTTTAAATTATTTCAACATATCCCATGTAATGGATATCATAATATTTCATGAATTATTATTAATGTTCCTTTTTTCCCTCATTGAAATGAATATTGCCTAACATGTATTGTCTTCCACATGTTAGGCCATTTTATTCTCTTACATTGATTTATAGGTAAACCCTTTCTTATATATATGTCATCATGTTTTCCCATGCAGTGTTAACTATAAAGGAATGTTTTTTCCATCTTAATGATGTTTTGAAAAAATATTTCTCCCTTTATTTTTGTTGTTGTTATTTAATGTACCTAATATTATGAAGACATTAGAACTGTTGATCTTATGGGTTGTATTAAGTGTAATTTTATTTAATAAATAATTTTTAAATGTGAAATAATGAGAAGGTTCATTATAGTTGGTGTAAAAGGACATGTTTTGTTTTTTGGGATTACGATTAGAAAACTCTTGAGATAGTCTTAGGATTAGATAACACTAGAGAGTTCCTTAGGTATAAGACTAAGTATAAGAAAAAATAAAAAAATATTGGTATTTATATATTAAGTGGTTCATCAAAAAAATACATCTCTATTTGAATACTAGATGTTGAATTGGTTCTTACATAGATGTACCTAGGGGTAAAAATTCCAACCTGATTATTCAGGCCTCACTTTGGGTAATCTGGTACATGAAAATGGGCCTTACAGTGCACCTGGTTTGACACTCTCATGGGATATACCTCAGTAGTTTAATAAGATCATTACTATCTATTATTAAGGGAAAAATATCCCATTATAATATCTGTTTGAAAATAGACCGTGGATAGCATATATTTAACCCTAAAAACACATTAGTTAAGGAGATAAATGTAAGATAACCATTTAATTTCATTTGATTCCTCTTTATATGTTCAGTTATTTTTTATACTCATCCATAATTTTCATTTTAATTCTATCCAATGGATGAAAATAGGATTTATTCTATTAAAAAAAGTCTTTAGATGGTGTGGTAATTTCCCCAATGTGATACATATTCTGGAGGGAGCAGGAATAACAAAAATTATCATGATCCTATATAAGCTAACTCAAGTTCTAAATAGATTACTACATCAAGAGAATCGACTAAACACCCCTAAGAGATAACATCCGAAAATAGAGAGATTCATGAGACAAAGGCCTCCATATTTAAATGGATCATCTTATCCCTTAGTCACAGAACAATGGATAAAATCCATTGAAAATATCTTCTCTGCCCTTCAATGTTCCGAAGAAGATAAGGTTCTCAGAGTATTTTATTATTTAGATGGGGAATATGGTATGTGGTTGTCACTAATCGAGAATATGAAGACTGAGAAAGAGATCAAGGCAATGTATTTGAAGGAATTATAGGAAATGACTCTTGGTAAATATTTTTCTCGCACTCTAAGTCTTAAAATGGAAATCGATTTCCTTGAACTCATGAGAAAAATGACAAAGAATATATTTGAAAGTACGAAGAAAAAAAATCAAAAATACTTTTGTGGTATTCATTAGGTTTTTTTGGTACCCCTAAATGAAAGGATGGCCGCTTCTTTTGTGGGCCAAATCCTAGTCCACGAAATTCATTAGCAATATGTGGCTTTGAAATTGATGAGGAATATTTTCTATGTACCCTCAAAGCCAAAACAAATATCGGAGAATCCTAAATGTATTATGGTTATAAGAAGTGGAATGTAAATTCTAATTCTGGTGGTCCAATGGGTAAATATAATGGTGCTAAAAATTTAAACATCTCACTTTTCAAAGGTGTTGAAAGAACCACCCGAGAAATTTCATAAGGGGAAGAAGGAAATGCCATAGGCATGGAATAGAAGGGCACCGAACCAATGATTTTTGATAGGAGAAACCCAAAAATTAGATATAGGAATGGAATTCTTTTGTTGAACCTCCACACATTGTTCACTACTTCACCTAAAATGAACTGGGCCACTTTGCGAACCACATCCCCAATGCTAAGGTTTTTAGAGGCAAGAAACAACCTCCTAGGTAACTAGGTAGTGATTTATCCAATACTAACTCTAATGTGAATCAATAAATTTAATTAGTGATTTTTTTGATATTTATTCATTCAATAATATTGAGTTTACATTTATATTCTATTTCTACATATTCCATCATATAACGAACATTTATTGAAACTATTCAAACACCACCCTAATGAGTGGAAGTAGAGATGTAGGTGAAAAAAATTGGGAAGTTATTTCTTCCCAAGTATATAAGTCCTATTTTGTCAATTTTTATGGGATGAGATTCCATGCGAGCCCTGTCATAATCCCTTTGGTTTAATTTGATGCAATTATAGTAATGGATTGCCATTCCCTCTATAGAGCCAATATAAATTGATGTGAAAAGTAAATCACTATTCATATGGTCAATAGACCCTCGATTCTGTACAAGTACAAGGAGGAGTATAAATCATATTTAGCAAGATCATATCAATCATATATATTATTTCCCTAGGAGAAAGTGTATCTAGCACAAATTATTGAGTCTATGGAAAGTATAATCCTTAAAGAAATGCATATTGTGATGGAATATGCTGATATGTTTCCCAAGGAATTTACTGGGATTCCTCCTAGCTGAAAGGTCCAAATTTCAATCGAGCTTATATCAAGGCTGTTTCCAATATACAAGATTACATATAGGATGGTTGATTTGTTACTTGAGGAACTAAATACACAACTATATGAGAATTTTGATAATGGAATTATACACCCAAATGTTTCACTATGGGATGCACCAGTCCTCTCCATCAAGAAGAAGGATCGATCAAGGTTTCATTTGAATTGGTTATCATGAGGTCAATAAGATCACGATAATGAATAAGTATCATTTTCCCTAGATTGATGAAATTTTCAATCATCTATGTGGAGGAAAATACTTCTCCTAAGTGGATATGTAGTCGGGATATTACCAAGTTAGGGTGAAGAAGGAAGATAAACCCAAGACTTCTTTTCATACGAAGTATGGGCACAATGATTTCATAGTGATTCCATTCAAAATCACTAATTCACCATCAATATTCATGGACATGATGAATATAGTGTTTAGGTATTATCTATAAAAATACATGGTAGTCTCTATTGATGATATTATAATATTTTCCAAAACCAAGGATTAACCTGATGTGAATATGAGCATAGTGATAAGGAAATTGTGAAAGGAGAAGCTCTATGTAAAGTATAGAAAGTGTGAGTTCTAGTTGATGGCAGTCTCATTATTAGGGAATATCATCACAAGAAATGGGATATTTCTATATCATGTAATGGAAAAATAAATTTATGGATGTTAGAGTCTAACATCTATGATAGATATCCATAGTGTCCTTGGGTTATCATGATATTATCGCATATTTTTTATAAATGTATTACAATTGTCAAACCCTCTTACAAATCTATCTCAGAATGGAGTCAAATTTTCTTGGAATGATTAATGTAAATAAGGATTTATATTGTTAAAAAGAGTCTTATTGATTATCTTATTATCATATTAACAAGAAGTGGGGAACTCTTCATAATTTTCAACAGTGCCTCAAAAACTAGATTGGTCTATTTGTTGATGAAAAATAAAAAATTCATAGCCGATGCTTCAAGGCCGTTGAAAATTCATGATAAAAAATACCCACTACATCTTCTGGAGTTAGTATTGGTGATCTTCACTTTGAAAATTTGGCAGAATTAACTCTTTGGGGATATTTGTGAAATATATACATATTAAAATAGTCGTAAATAAATATTCACATAGAAAAATATAAATATACATAAATGAATATGGTTAAATCTAATCACAGATTATGACTACGCAATCCACTTCCATCCTAGTAAAAAAATGCAGTTAATGATCTAACTATAATGGACCCATTAATTCTATTGTTGATGATAACTGAGAAGGATCTGATCTTCATAGATTTAAAGAGGATGGATATGGGAATCATAATGAAAGAAACATCATCAATCTCATAAAAAATGTTTTCTCAACTGTCACTTCTCTAAAAGTTAAATGATTCTCAAAACGGTGAGGAGGGAATTCATAAGAAAGTGGAATCTATAAGTAAAGGGAAATCCATATCGTTCGATTTTAATGAAGAATGAATTTTAATATTTTTTTCAAGACTATGTGATCCATGAAATCTAGAGATAATAAATATACTATTGGATGATTCACATTGTTCAAAATTCCCCATTAACACAGTAAACAAAAATATGTATCAATATCACCAATAGGACTATTGGTGGGATAACGTGAAGAATGAGATCGCTGATTAAACATCAAAGTGCCTAGAATGTAAAAATATTATGTTTTAAAGGTATTGGTCTATGGGAATGATGCAATCATTACCCATACCAATATGGAAATAGGAAAACATCACAATGGACATCATCCCAAAACATACAATGAAATCCAATGGGAGAAATTATATATTGGATTTTTTGGATCATATAACAAAGACTAAAAACTTCATTGCGATTCGAGAGGATTTCTCATTGGATCAACTGGAATGGATATAAACCATAGAATTAGTAAGGTATCACAGAGTACCACTATCGATTGTGTCTGATCAAGATCCAAGATTCATCGCTATGTTATTGAAAAGTCTCCAACATTCTTTTAACACTAAGCTGAACATCATAATGTCTTATCACCATTAAACTGATGGTGAGTCTGAGTAGAATATCCATACACTTAAGGATATGTTGAGAGCATGCTCAATTCACATAAAATGTGGATGGGGCCAACATCTCCATCTAATCTCGTTCTATTAAAACAAACATTCCCACTTGAGAATCCAAATTTATACAAAATAATACCTTTATGGGAGGAGGTAAAAAACACCAGTATGTTGGGATGATATTGGGGAATGAAAACATATTGGTCTTCAAATGGTTGAGGAAATGGTGGAGAAGTTTAAAACCATTCATCAGAACATAAAAGATACTTGTATAAAGAATAGTTACGATAACAATAATTGATTAGATCTTGAGTTTAATGTATGAAATATATTATTCCTCCCCATATCACCATGGAAGAGAGTGATGAGATTTTGGATGAAGTGAAAGCTTAGTCCAAGGTACATCGGGTCTTTTGATATCATTCAATGCATTGGAGCAGCGTCCAATCTACTAGAAATCCCATCAAACCTATCTCAAGTACAAGATGAATTCATTGTATCCCTCTTACGGATATAAATACTAGACCCATCACAGGTACTCAATCCAGAGGTGATACCATTGAAGAATGATCTTTCCTATGAACATAAGCTGGTGAATATCGTAGATCATAAATAACAAGATCTACGAAATAATAAAATTCCCAAATTCAAAGTGTTGTAGAGAAACCAAAAGATTGAATAAGAAATGTGAGAAAAATATGAGGTGATGAAGAAAAGATACCCATATATATTTTACTGTGGGAAAAGAAAATTTTAAGGGATAAATTTCGTAAGGGTGTAGGGTGTATTGACTTGAACTATTAGGAATAATATTACACTTTTTTAAATTAAATGACTTGTGGTTAATTAAAATGAATGAAATACTTTTTTATATATAAATAATAGTAGTTAGATGAGTGTTAAATATCATTACCATTTATAATATATCTTTTGAATAGTGATCACATGACTAATATAAATATGTGGTTTTAAAAAATCCATTTTTCACAGACAAGGGAATTGATGAAATTAACAGGTTGGATCATACCCAATGAAGCCCA
This sequence comes from Viscum album, assembly GCA_963277665.1. Classification (NCBI taxonomy): domain Eukaryota; kingdom Viridiplantae; phylum Streptophyta; class Magnoliopsida; order Santalales; family Viscaceae; genus Viscum; species Viscum album. The sequence continues at coordinate 161,081,387 of OY728138.1, forward strand.
TTTATCCAAACATATAAGGGACATATAATTTCTAATATTTTTCCAAGATCAATACTAAGGTGATATCTAATAAATTTAGCATGAGAAAACTATTTACAGGAGAAGTTCAAGGTCATCAATATCACAACCAAAACCATGTTCTCTGAATGGCCCCGTGAAATCCCCACCATCACAAACCTTACTCATAGAGTCTATGATGGTGTATTAGAAGGATATGTATCATAAACCATGAAATACGAATATATAAATTATTTTTTTGTAGAATAATGAATATATTTTCATCCCCTTATTTTTACTTTGTAACTAATTTTTATTTTATTTTTTCAATAAAGAAAATTTTATTTTTTGTTAATTTTCAAATTAAATTTATCAATTTTAGAGTTAAGGAATTTTTTAGATAAATAATATTTTAATAAACTATTATAATTAAATATAATTTATTAAGAATAAATGATCAAATAATTTTAATGCAGTCAAATGTCCTTTTTTAAGGGTTAAAAAATATTATTGAAAAAAACCAATCATTTTCAATAAAAGTACATTTTCATTTTATAATAGAAAATTAAAATATCTAAAACATTATTAAAATAAAATGTATCCTTTTCAAAATATATGACATCCCTTAAAAATAATTTAATTTAATTTTTATTTTATTTATTTTATAATTCCTTAATGAATCCTCCGAGATAGAAAATTTATTTCAATATTTTAAAATAATTTCTTAAAGAATGTTACTCACCTCTACATAAGATAGGGAATTATAATGCTATATTAGGCCCTTTTCATTATAAAATAATTTAATCCAATCCCCTTTATCATAAACTAGGTTATGGTATTTTCTTTTTAATATTTTATTATGTAGTGTCCAAAATGAAAATATTAACGAAATCCCCCTCTTTCCCTATATAAACCCATAGAAGCTCTCATTTCCCTACACTAAAACTTCTTGGTGCATGGCCTAACTAAACAGTCTACTCCCTAGAGTCATCTTATAGTGACCTAGGACAAAGATACATGGATATTAAATTATTAGAAGAATATTAAGTACATGTCAAAAAATACATGCAATAGGATTGTAATAGTTTAGTTTCACTGGAAACATGGAAAAAATATTATATCCTTGTGAAAGATATTCAACAGATCCCATAAATATCTCCACCTTTAATACTTCTAACTAAAACCTTTCTTCCTAATAGGGATTATGGTAACATAAAAAATGGTTGATCTAATATTCATGGTAAGGATAAATAATATAGGCTTGTAAGCTTAAACATCAACCTATTTTTATGATAACACATTCATAACATTAGGTGACCATACACTACATATCAAAGTTCATAAACATGAGTTATGGTATAAAACATGGAATTTAATAAGACATGAATCATAAGGATATAAAAATCATGAGAAATGAAATTATACCTAGGGAATAATACATAGTATTTGTGGTATACATATAATAATGGTAACTTATTTGTAAGGGATAAATATTAAGACCATTATAACATGTTGGGATTGGGATATGAACCAGGTACCTAATTCAGGCTTGGGCTAGCAACCTGCGTACACACATTATTTTTTTGGATTGGGATTCAACCCATGTACCATCTTGTTTTCTGAATTGGGCCACAACATGTATACCTTATTTCTTTTAGGCATGGGCTACAACTAATGTAACTTCTTGTTTTCATTCATGGGATACTACCCATACACTATCTTTCTTTTTGGGCTAGGGATAAAACCCATATACCCTCATTCTTTTTGGGCTTGGGTTGCAACCCATACACTATCATTCTTTTTGGGCATGAGCTACAACCCGTATACCCTTTTAGCTCATATAAAACATATCATTATCCAATTAATTTGAAAGAGATTTATTTTCCACACATCTCATAATAAAATCATTCAAACATGTTCTATAAGATAATAAAGCATTCATCGCTTCATGACCCATAAAAAGATATAGGTCTTATAAACATAAAATCATAATCCATAAAATGAAAATGGTATCATTAAAAACTAATCACATCATAACCTATTAAAAATATATAGATTTTATAAGAATTTCCTCAAAGAATAAATCGTGAAAGAGAAACAGATGTCATTAATATATAACCCATGAAAGGGAAATATGTTTCATAAAGACCATAAAATTAAGCATGACCCATTCATAGAAATGACATGAATGGAACCTTTAATGAATTTAAAAATTGTGCATGAGTAACATCAATAGATGTATTATTATGTGGAAAATAGTTTTTGAAGTATCTTTCAAAAATGTTTCTTACAGAAAATAAACATTCTTCACTAAAAAATGCTTGTCAATACATAATACAATTTAAAAATAATACACTCAGAAAATTCCATGAGAACATATAAAGAATACTTGATACCATTTTTGAAACCTTTTTCCACTAAAATTACTTTCTAATTAATTTTATAATGATTAAACTTTTAAAAATGAAATGAAATATTCAAAGTAATGTATTGTTTGTGAAGAGACAAGAATATTCTTTTAAGGGATTTGTAAAAGAAATAAATGGTAAAAATTTCTTTAAAATATTATAGGATAGCTGTATAATATTCTTGGAAACCATTTTTAGAAAACATATATTTCCGACCGAATGGAGGGTTCAGTCGGTATTTCATAAAAACACTTTATTAAATATATTTTAGACCGAATAACAGAAAAATGGTTCAAATATAGTATTATATCATGCATAACCATAGTATAAGATGATTAATGAATTTCCTTGAGATATGGATCATAATATTTTATCAAATTAAACATAAACATAAATAATATCGAATGCAATGAGATTGTCCAAATAAAATCTTATAACTTGGTAACTTTATATCGTACTCTCCATGTAACAAATGAAATTACATAAATCTTAAAATATTAGTAAAATATTGAGATCCATAATATAACATGTAAAATGGATGTTTATACCCTTTTAAGAACGTTTTTTGGTACATAACAAAAAATTAGTCTCAAAGAATACCTATTGAGACAAAACTATTTTACCGATTTCGTAACTTTTGAAACATAAAACCCGTGAAAAAGGATCATAAAATAGGCATGTATATACCCATAAAGTAAAATTTAATATACATAGAATACCTTCATTTGAAATATATACACCACAAAAAAGGAATGAGTGGTATATATAATATATGTCTCACAGAAATTAAATGTAAGATGAAATCCTCATTCCTCGTGCCTTGATTCAAACTGTACGCAAACAGGAATCTGATATAATAAATGTATGGTTATTATAAATATATTAAATAAGAATATTCATGTACATAATAACATATCTGGTTCTATTATGATCTTATATTCCCCGAAAGTTAATGATCATATGTTAAAAGATCACTTTGGGTAATATTCGCTTTGTTCTTTCCATGTGTCTTAGTTAGTTATATCATTGGTCCATATACTTATATCTTGATTCTAGAATTTAAATAATGATATAAATATCATTTATATCCAGTATATTTATATTATAATAATTTATATCATAAAGATGTATGAAATGGAATACACCATTAATGTAGATGGTAAGTCGTACGTATGCATGAATGAAGTTTCCATTTTAATTGTAGTATTGAATGAAGGTATTTAAATTACATATATATATGTATGTATATATTTAAATATCATAATTACAGTAAAAAAAATTTATTATGTATCATATTTGTTCATTAAAACAATTCCTAATACATTCTACATGGTGTGCGAATGAATCACATCACTTAGAGGGGTTGTTAGTCCACACTTCCTCAAACGATATTATCATATTATAACCCTATGAAAAGTAAATATATTTGGGTTTTAAAAGGAATAATGAATATTTAATACAAAATTAATATAAAATATTATATATTAAAATATATTTTTCATCATAATTTCCACTACAATGGGTGGTAAAGGAGAAATGAACAATCATTATTTCGTGAGGAAGTAGTTCACCATACACTGAAATAGTATGTTCAAAATCCATTAGATAAAGTTATGTGTAATTTTTTGCCAGGTAATTTATATAAAAAGATTATATAATATAGATGATACTATTCTTTCAATAAAAAATTGAATAAATAGTGTGTAAGGTGAGGATAAGGGAAATTTGGAAAGGATCTTGAGGGAAGATGTTAACTCTTCACTGGGTAACTCATTTTGGTTTGTGCCAAAAGGATTAATTGAGAGAACTTATACCTAAAATGAGGCATAAAGGTATAATGAAATATTTAATAGGCTAATTTTTTCAATCATGTATTAACATATTCGTTTTTATATGTGTCGGGAATGGGTAGAGGTGGAGTCCTTTTATAGGAAAGGAAAAGGTCTCATTTGGAATTTGTTAGAAACACGTTACTTGTGCACATGATCTTTCCTAAAAAGGTATTAAAAACATAAAAAACTAAATACTGTAAAGTTCATAACCTAAATATGGATAGAAAATGGGCGTTTGACAAGTTTCAAGATCGTTTCCCCCTTAATATTAAGGTTTAGTCCTTAATTAAGCTTAATTTGGCCTTAAGTGCTATGATAAATTTTATTCAATTTTACTAATAATTTTGTTCAAAAATTAACATGTTATTATTAAAATATAAATTTTATACTGAATAAAATTGGTTTTGATGGATTTATTAACTCAAATCACAGAAGCAGAAAAGTTAGGATTAGTGTTAATTCCGTAGAGGAGACAAAATAGCAGGGATTTAAAGTTGGAAAAAGATCAAATGATTATTATGATTTTGTATCCAGTTTCAAAGTGAAATTGATTATAGTAAATTACATTGTATTAATAGAATTAAAAATTATCTAATGTGAAATTAAAACATATTTATAATATCATTTATCGATTATTATTAATTATACAAAAATATAGTTTTTAACTAAAAAGTATTATTTTTCAGTATTCATAAAAAAATTATGTTACTCTGAAAAATATAAAGAAATCACTCTAGGATGTTTTAAATGTTCTAAAATAAAAAATGATGTTTATTTAATCAAATCATATTTCTAAATATGTCTAAAATAAATTTTATTATTAAAAATTGGTCTATTCAATAACATTTAATTTTTATCAAAAAAAGCCCTTACCAAAAATCTCATCATTCAGTATAAATATGTTATATTTATATATAAAAATTCTAAAAAATATTTGGAAGTTATTTATTACTATTACTATGACTATGTTTTATTTTAGGTTATAATTATCTCATTTAATTTATTATATATATAAAGATGTTTCATATAAACTGAGTGTTTTATGCATCATACGCCTAGTTGGTTTTCCTTATAGTGAAAGCCAAGTTAGTATTGTGTGTAGTGAAAGAAAAGTTGGTATTTCATGTGAATGGAATGTTTAAATTAGTTTATTAATATAGTTATATATATAGAGCTATTTATTATGTCATGTGAAATTAAAAATAGTGAAAAGATAAATTAATTAGAAAAAAATAAATAATTCTCAAAATCCCAAGGTGTTATACTGTACCCCCCTTAAAATGATTTTTCCCTCAAAATTCATTTGGGTTATCAATTGTTTAATAAATTAAGGTTTCATTCATAGAAACCCACATCATAAAATTGTATACTAATATTTTCCTTGAAAATGAAATTTAGAACCATTATGGTTACCCTATATAACATATAAATGAGTTTTCACAAAGGAGAACATTGTTTTGGTGTGAAGATTTTTCATGGAGGAAAAGAATAAATATTTATAAGGAGTTCTTAAGGTCATAAATCACAAACATGTGAAGGACCAACAGAATTTCTAGGGCCTCAATGTAATAAAATCTATGATAATTCTAGAAGCTGTTGGAACAAAACATTTATGGTATTTGGAAACCATTTTTTATCAATATTAGAAAATTGAGTAATTATTGATAAATTTCTATAAAAAAAATCATGTGTTGATATTTTAAGACTTTTTAATACATCCATTGCCTCATGGAATGAATTTCCATAAATTAAATCTATTGAATAAATCACTAGAATTCTCTTTTAACGTATCTTAAGGCCCATAATAGAATAAAAAGTCTAACTATTTGTATCTTATGGAAAATCAACATGCATTAATTTAAAAAATATTAAGCTACACTACGGTTTCATCTTCAACAAAAATAAATATACATTAACCAGGACATCACATAGAATAGTGGTAACTATGAAACTCTTATTGTTCATTAGTCAGGGGTTTAATACATGTGGCCTTACCAAACATGATGGGTTGACACCTGACATACAATATTTATTTATTTAAACCACACTAATATAACATATAAGATGTTAATCCTTGAAATATGGTTTATTACTGATTCAACATGTAACCAAGTTTTCTAACATGATCTGAGTGCACAAATACTTCCTCAAAATCTTAAATTAATCTTTTTATGAATGGTTAAACTTATAACAGGTTTCAAAGGTGTAAATCCAAAACCATAGAATGAGAGTCAATAAATTTACTGAACATTGATTCCCTTATATATCACAAATTATCTCTTTGTTTTCACATTCCAAACATGTTAATACCCTCATCATATATTCACTTGAAACATTATTACAACCTAAATTACCATAAATAATTCTGGAAAACAAGTATTATTCTTCATTCCAATGTATATTGGATTTACTCTTTAAATAAAAAAATGTTGTAGACTTCATTAGGGTTGTCATGAGCAAGCTAAAAAAAGTCCTCAGTTAGTTCAAGGTAACCAATATAGTACAATTTACTTATATCCAACATATCATTATTTATGCTAAATTAACTTATCATAAAAAAAATTATTATGGGTCACCTTCCCTTAGTCAAAATATCATCTTTTCATTAAATCACATCACCAGTACATATGGGATCATTTAACATAAACATTAAAATACTATGCAAAAAATAGAAGTTAAAAAATCCTTGTATATGTCATCATTCATAAATTTGGAATTCAAATACATAATAACTTATATTACATAATCCTTAATCTATTAACAACAATACTTATTTACTATCACATTTCATCTATAGTGTTGTCATCATCCACAATGTAACCATCACTCACACCACCTTCCTAATTCTCTTGAAGAACATTCCTATTGATACATTGGGTTACATAATTACCATTTTCTCCATGGTGAAAAGACTTAATATTCGATGAAAAATTAGTAGGGAAAAATTCTCATCCATTCCATTAACCAAAACATTCATTTTTCCCTTTCAATCACTTTATTTGTATACTTATTTTCCATAGCCAAAACACATTCTTTATCCTCAACGACATTCACTTAGATGATTATTCCCACATTCTTGACATAAAAGGAACCAAAAATTCATTCCTTCAAGGTCTCTATTACCCAAACTATCGTCGAACTCCTTATTTATCTTCCTTGGTTATTCTGAGTGTTTGTTAATGTAAACATTCTTCATTATGATTCGTGAAAACTAATTAGGCATATTCAGGACATCATTCGCTTCAGTGATCATACCACTTGATTTCTCATCATAAAATATTTCATCACATTCAACATTATTCCAGTTCCCTACATTGACTAAAACTAGAAGCATAGTGTGAGCATTACCTAGCATAAAACCACATATTCATGAAAATAATTACCTATAAGACTTCTTAATCATGGGAACTTCCAAAATATATTACACCTTTAATTTATCCTATTTTATTCATAGATAACTTATTTTTAAATACTTCATTATTATTTGTGAAGAGTTTGTGAATTTCTAAAGAATATCCCTTCGGAGTGTCAAAATAGATGCGTAGTAAGGATCGTTGTCATATACCAGATTACTCTGATTCTGGCCCGAAAAATCTTGTCAGAGTTGTTACCCATTGGTAAATCTATGCTGGATCCACATAAAATTGTAGTATCTAGAAATGGATTTATTTCATGGATACCACTTTGTATTTCACCAAAATTACATGAAATTTTCTTAAATGTTAACTCATCCTTATACTTATATATAGAGTAATCCCTAGGTATATCCATAGAAATATACCTAGGGATATTGCTAAATGTTTTTCATCCTATTTTCCAAATGATGAAAAAACATTTCCTTTGAAACCAACTATAGTGACCTAGGATTAATAGACATGGATATCACATCTTTTTAGAAGAATAATCATTACATTATAATAATAATTTCCAGTAGACTGTAATTGTTTAGTCTCTTTGGAAATGTCGATACAAAATCTTCAATCTTAGTGAAATATTTTCAAAATCTCCCATAAAGATCTCCACATTTAGTACTTCTACCTTAAACATTTTATCATAACCTAGAGAAATGAAGCATAAAAAAGGGGTGATCTCAGATTCTCAGTAAGATTAAATAAGGATTACTTATAAGCATAAACACGAACATTGTAGAATAATAATGCGATCATAACATTATGAGATCATACCCTTCATATCAATGGTCACCAACATGATTTATGTTATAAATATTGGTATTTTTTAAGACATAAATCATAAGTAATTAAACATCATGATCCCTGAAATCATTACTAAAGAATAAGACAGAGGATTTTTGGCATACATATAAGAATATAAACATTTATATCGGGGATACCTATCAATACCATTATAACATGTTAGGCTTGGGCTATGACCCATGTAACTAATTAATGCATGGGTTAGCAACTCGTGTGCCCACATTCATTTAGACTTGGGAGACTACCCATGTACCTTATAGTTTTTTTGGCTCGGGATACAACCCATTTACCTTCTATATTTTAGTCTTGGGATACAACCCATGTACATTCTGGTTTTTTTCCTTCACCAAATACACATACAATCTATTTTATTTCGGGAAAGAGCTACAACCCATACATCGTCATTCTTTTTTATCTTGGGTACAACCCAAACACCCTCTTTATTTTTGGGCTTGGGATACAAACTCTATACCCAATGAACTAATATAAAACATTTCAATATAAAATTTATTATAAATAGATATAGGTATAACCAATATCAAAGTAAAATCATTCACACATGTTCCATAAGATAATATATCATTCGTTATATCATCACCCATAAAAATATATAGGTTTTATAAACATAAAATCATAACCCATAATATGAAATGGGTATAATTAAAATCTATTTGCATTAAAACTATTGGAAAAGAGATATGTATCATAACCATTTCATCAAAGCATAAACCGTGAAAGATAAATTGATTTCATAAACATTTAGCTCATGAAAGCGAAACATGTTTCATAAAGACCACTACATTATGCATGTCACATTTATAGAAAGTATATGAATGGATACTTTTGATCATTTTTAAAAAGGGCATCTGTAACATAAATGGATGTCATCTTAGAGGGAAATTTTTTGAAATATCATTCAAAAACATTTCTTGGGGAAAATGACATTTCTTTATTGAAATAGTCTTGCCAATACATAAAACCATTTAAAAATAATTTTGTCAGAAAATACCTCAAAAAAATACAACAAACACTTGAAACCATTTTAAAAATCATTTACCTACAAAATTACCTTAAAACAATTCTTAATGATTAACCTTTTAAAAATGAAAATGGGTCCTCAAAGTAATGGAGGTTGATAAATTCGTACATGTCGTGTTAAGTAAAAATGAACAATCCTTTTTAAAAATAAAAAAAATTAGAAGATATGTCTTATTCAGAAATTTAAAATAAGATTTCATTGAAGAGATTGGTAAAATAAAAAAGGGTAATATTGTCTCTAAAATATTATAGGATAATAGTATAATATTTTTGAAACCCTTTTTAGAAAACATATATTTCCGACCGAAGGGGCGTAAATTCTGGATTTATTAGAAACAATTTACGATTTTTATTTTAGAAAAATAGTGGAAAACGGTACCAATAAATTATTATATCATGTATTATTAGAAGAAAATAATATTCATCAATTTCCTTGATAGTTGGATCAAAATATTTCATCAAATAAAACATAATCATAATCAATCTTGAAAAGCGATGAGATTTTTCCAATAAACTATTATAACTTTGTATCCTGAGAACATACTTTCCAAGTAAAAATGATTTTAACTAAGGAAATTAATATCATTAAAAATATTTATATTCATAATATAATATGTAATGTGTTTTATATACACCATTAAGAAAGTTTTTAGGCGCATAACAAAACATGAGTCTCAAAGAAGGTAAATTGAGACAAAACAATTTTACCGATTTGGTAACTATTAGAACATAAACCCCATGAAAGAAGGATCATAAAATAGACATGCCAATAACCATAAATTTATGTAAAATATTAACAGAATACAATAATTGTAATTACATACACAACACAAAAGGAAAGGGTGGTGGGCATAACATGTATCTCACATAAATAAAAAGTGATATGAAATCCTCTTACCTTGTGTCTGCAATCTCGTCGTAATCACACACACTTCCTATATAATAAATATAAGATTGTTATGAATATTTTATAGAAAAATATTATTATACATAATATAATATATGTTTTTATTATGACCTTATATTACCCTCTTTCTAATGATTAAATGTTAAGGTTTCAATTCGGGTAATATTCACTCTATTCTTCGCATGTGTCTTAATTTGTTATGTCATTTGTACTTATACATATATCATGATTCCATAATTTAATTATAATATAAATATCATGTGTATCTAGTAACTTGATATAGAAATAATTTATTTTATAATAATTTATGAAATTGAATACACCATTAATGGATATGGTAAGTCGTACGTACGTATGACCACCGTTTTTGTTTTTATTTTCATATAGAAAAAATTATGTAAACGACATATATATATATGTGTGTGTGTGTGTGTGTGTGTGTGTGTCTATGCGTTTGTGTATATTAATATATATAATAATTTCAGTATTGTTACTATTTCATATATGTAATATAATTTCATTAAACTCATCCTTAATACATTTCATATAGTGTGTGAATGAATCACATCGCTTTTATGGGGAGGTAGTCGAAACTTCCTCAAATGATATACTGATATTAAAATAAAATGTAGATTAAAGATATATGTGTTTTAAAATGCATATAAAATCTTAAATACTTAATAATATGTAATACATAAATATTTTTTCCATCATAATTTCCACCATGATTGGTGGTAATGGATAAATGAACAATCACAATTTTGTGAGGCAGTAGTTCACTGTACACAAAAATAGTAGGCTCAACATCCATTAGATGGAGGTGTGATTATGTGTAGGTAATATAAATGATATAAAAACATCCTATTATATGTAGGATACTATTTATTCAATATAATAATTGAATAAATAGAGTGTAATGTGTGAATAAGGGAAATAAATGAAAAGTTCATGAGGGATGATGTTACCATTTCTCCAAGTAACTCTTTTTGCTTTGTTCCAAAAGGATTCCATGAGAAGATTTCTACCTAAAGGTATGATTCAATGTAAAATTTATATTTGTTTTAGTTTTACATTTTTATTTATTGTAATAACATTAAAGGTTTGATAGGTGTGAGGTATGGGTAGATGTAGTGGCCATTTATAGGGAAAGAAAAGGAATCAATTGGAATATTTATAGACAAGTTGGTTATGCACAACTCTTACATAAATAATGCCCTAAAACCAACAAAACAAAATACATGAAGTTTTATTTCATAAATATGAACATAAATTGGGGGTCATGCATGTTACTAGGACGTTTGGGCCCTTAATATTAAGGTTTATTCCCTAATTAAGCGTAATTTGTCCTCAACGACTATGATTAATTTCAATCGCTATTACGAATCATTTTTCAAAAAAATTACATGGTATTATTATAATATAAATATTATAATAAATAAAATTTATTATTTTGTATTTTTTAAATTCCAATCACATAGTAGGAAAAATTGAAATTACTTCCAGTCCCATAGAAGGGATGAAATCACGGGGGTTTAATGTATAAAATAGTTCAAAGGACTGTTTAGATTTTATGTTTAGTTTTATATTGAAATTGATTATAATGAAATAAATTCTATTAATATATGTAATATCTATCTAATTTGACCTTAAAACATATTTATAATCTCATTTATCATTAATAATTAATTATACAAAATGGCATTTTCTATCTAAAAAGCGGTATTTTTTACTATTTATCAAAAAATGATGTTTCTCACAAAAATTCAAAAAATTAATTCTATCATAATTTTGATGTTATGAATTCAAAAATGAAGTTTATTTTATAATATTAAAATTAAAAATTTTTCTTTAATTAATTTTATCATTTAATTGTGCTTCATTCAATAAAATTATATTCTTAAAATAAGAGGACTTGATCAAAAATCTCATCTTTCTTTATAAATTAGTTTTGTTTATATAAAAAAATTATAAAATATATTTTGAAGGTAGTTATTATTATTCCTATAACTATGTTTAATTTTTAGGTTATAATTATTTAATTTAATTAATTATATATGTATATATAAAAATGTTTTATAGAAACTTAGTGTTGCGTTCATCATACGCCAAGTTGGTGTTGCTTGTAGTGAAAACCATGTTGGTTATTTATGTAGTGATAATAAAGTTGGTATTGGGTGTGAAAGCAGTGTTTTGATTAGTTTTTTAATATATATATATATAGAAAAATTTCCAATGTCATGTAGAATGAAAAATATTGAAAAGATAAATTAACTCAAAAAAAATTTCTCAAAATCTCAGGGTGTTACACTTCACAAGGTTCCCCATGCTTTCAGTAATCCCCTCCAAGTTATTTTGTATTCACACACACATGTAAGGTAACCTCATATTCCAATCTCCTATTTTATTAATAACTCTACTTATGTTATGTCTTTTACTTTTAATTTTTTTATGATGGGATATGATATTCCAAATTTCCCTTACCATCCATTTTATTTATAAATAATCAGAGATTACTTTAACTCCCATTAATACAACCAGGAGACATTATGTACACATGTTACCATGCTGAAATTTTGTAAGGATTCTTTTCCCTATTCATGTTTCTCTATTATCGTATTCCTTCTATTTAAAAATTTCTAATTTTGGGAAGTTATTTTCTAAGTCCCTATTCATGACCATTTATTTCTATGCGATTATATACCCATTTATCCCTCATATACCAATTTTTATTAATCTTTAGGTTATGTCATTCTGTTGATGAAATTTCACCCTGATTTTCCATACAAAATCAATTGTGTAATGAATTCCATAAACTTTTTTCTACAAAGGGTATTCACATTTATGTAGAAAAAATTATTGATTAGGTACTTATTTTTATGTATTCCACATTCCATTGTCATGGAATAAATTATTATTTGAAATTAATTCATTTTGTATGATCTATGTGGAACACTTAAGCGTGATAATAAAATGATTGTGATGGATGCGCCCATATCGCACTCCAATGCCTGGGGTAATATTTAGTATGATGATATGTAACATTAGTTCATGGGTTATACCTGATTCCTTTGTGGGGATTTTTTGCACCATGATCTCTTCGTCAGTTTATCCATGACTTATGTTTATGATGCAATGTTTTAAATTATTTCCACATTTCCCATGTAATGATTATCATGTTATGCCATGAATTATTATTAATGTTCCTTTTTTGCCTCATTGAAATGACTATTGTCTAACATGTATTGTCTTCTACATGTTATGCCATTTTTAGTCCCTAATAGGGATTTATAGTTCATCCCTTTCTTTTGTATATAATCAGGTTATCTCATGTAGTGTTAACTGTGAAGGAACATTTTATCTATCTTAAAGAAGCTTTCAATAAAGATGCCTCCATTTATTTTTTATGTTTTTATTTAATGTACATAATTACTTGATGACATTAGAACTATCGATCTTATGGGTTGTATTAATTGTAATTTGATGTATTAAAACATTTTTATATATAAAATAAAGAGTATGTTCATTATAGTTGTTGACAAAGGAAATGTTTTTTTATTAGGATTAGAAAACCCTATATATTGTCTTAGGATTTCATAACACTAGAGTGTTCCTTAGGGATAAGACTAAGTATAAGAAAAAAATACATAAATATTAGTAAGTAAATATTAAGTTGTTCATCCAAAAAAATACATCTTTATTTGGATACTACAAGATGACGTGGTTCTTACATAGATGTACCTATGGGTAAAAACCCCAACATGATGTTTCAGGCATCACTTTGGGTAACCTGGTAGATGAAAATGGGTCGTACAGTGCTCCTAGTATGACACTATCGTGGGATATAATTCAGTAGTTTTATAAGATCATTAATATCTATTATTAAAGAAACAAAAAAATTTCTCATTACAATATATGTTAAAAACTAGATCCTGGATAATAAATATTTTACCCTAGAAACACATAAGTTAAGAGATAAATGAATGATATCACTTTAATGTCATTCGATTCCTCTTTATGTGTTTAATGTTTTTACTACTCATCCATAATTTTCATTTTTATTCTATCCATTGGATACAAATAATATGTAATGTGTTAATAAACAATGCTTTGGATGGTGTGATGATTTCTTTAATGTGATGCCTAGTCGGATGGGAGGAGGAATAACAAACATTATCATGATCCTCTTTAAGCTAACTCGTGTTCTCAATAGATTACTGTATCAAGAGGATCGACTAAACAACTCTACGAGATATCAACTAACAATAGATATCTTCATGTGACAAAGGCCTCCATATTTAAATAGATCATCTGAACCCTTAGTCACAGAAAAATCGAACAATTCCTTTGAGAAGATCTTCTATGCCCTTCAATGTTCCAAACAAGATACGGTTCTTCTAGTTGATTATTATGTAGAAGGAGAATCTAGTCTATGGTAGTCACTAATCAATAATTGAATACTGAGAAAGAAATCTATGAAATGGAGTGGAAGGAATTCCAGAAAATGATTCTTAGAAAATATTTTTTATCGTACTCTAAGTCTTAAAATGGAAATCAATTTCCATACCCTCCAAAAAAGAGACAATGAATATATTCAAGAGTACAAGGGAAAAATCACAATACTTTAGTGATATTACTTCGGCTTTTTTGTTTCCCTTGAATGAATGGACGACCACTTCTTTGGTTGGCCTAATCCTAGTCCACGAAATGCATTAGCAATCTGTGACTTTGAAAACTATGAGGAAATTTTCCGATGTACCCTCAATGCCAATATGGATATCAGAGAATACTAAAGGTATTACGGGGATAAGAAATAGAATTTAGATTCTAATTCTTGTTGTCCTATGGGTAAATATAATGGTGCTAAATGTTTAAACATCAAAATTTTCAAAGGTGTTGAAATAAGCACCATAGAAATTTCATAAGGGGAACAAAGAAATGCATTAGGCATGGAAGAGAAGGGCACCTGACCAATGATTTCTGATAGGAGAAACCCAAAAATGTGATAGAGGAATGCAATTCTTCCTTCAACCCTCCACACATTGTTAACTTCTTCACCTAAAATGAATGAGGGCACATTGCGAACCAGTACAACAATGCTTTGGTTTTTAGAGGCTAGCAACAAACTTCAAGGTAACTAGGTAGTGCATTATCCAACACTACCTCTAAAGTGAATCTATAAATTGAAGTAGTGATTTGTATGATATTTATTCATCCAATAATATTAAATATACTTTTAGATTATATTTCTACACATTCCATCACATAATGAATGATCAGTGAAACTATTCAAACACAACCCTAATGAATGGAAGTTGAGATTTCAGTGAAAACAAAAAATGGGGAAGTTATTTCTTCCCACATATATAACTCCTCTCTCATGAAACTTTATGTGATGTGATTCCATGCGAACCATGTCATACTCACTTTGGTTTAATTTGATGCAATTGTTGGAATTGATTGTCATTCCCTATATAGAGCTAATATAAATTGATGTGAAAAGTAAATCACTCTCAATATGGTCAATAGACCATCGATTCTGTACTACTACAAGGAGGAGTATGAGTCATATTAAGCAAGATCATATCAATCAATGATTTTTATCCCTATAAAAAGGTGTTTCTAGCTAAAATGATTGATTCTAAGGAATGGATCATCCTTGAGGACATGCATATTGTGAAGGAATATGATGATATGTTTCTCGAGGAATTTACTAGTCTTCCTCCTAGCTGTGAGGTCAAATTTTCAATTGAGCCTATACCAAGGGTGTTTCCAATATCAAAGACTCCATATAGGATGGTTGTTTTGTTTCATTAGGAACTAAATACACAACAAGAGGATAATTTGGATAATGGACTCATACACCCAATTGCTTCACCAAGGGGTGCACCAGTCCTCTCCATCAAGAAGAAGGATGGGTCAAGGATCATTTGAATTGGTTGTCGTGAAGTCAATAAGATCACGATAATGAATATGTATCTATTTCCCTAGATTGATGATTTTTTCAACCATATATGTTCAGAAAAATAAATCTACTAAGTGGATATGTAGTTTGTATATTACCAAGTCAGGGGGAAGAAGGAAGATAAACCCAAGACTTATTTTCATTCGAGGAATGGGCACAATGATTTCACAGTTATTACATTAAAACTCACTAATTCTCCATCAATATTAATGGAATTGATGAATAGAGTGTTTAGATATTATCTCTAAAAATTCATGGGAGTCTTTATTAATGATATTATAATATTTTCCAAAACCAAGGAGTACCCTGATGTGAATATGAGCACTGTGCTAATGAAAATGTGATAGGAGAAGCTCTATGTAATGTATAGAAAGTGTGAGTTTAGTTGACCGAAGTCTCGTTATAGGGGAATATCATCACAAGAAATGGTATATTTTTGGATCCTGTAATGGGAAATGAAATTTATAGATGTTAGAGTCCAACATCTGTGATAGATATCCATAGTGTCCTTGGGTTAGCATGATATTATTGCAGATTTTTTAGAAATGTCTTACAATTGTCAAACCCTCTTACTAATCTAACTGATAATGGAGTAAAATTTTCATGGAAAGATTAATGTGGGGATAGGTTTATATAGATCAAAAGGAGTCATATTGATGCCCCTATGATCACAGTACCCAGAAGTGTGGAACTCTTCATAATATTCAACAGTGCTTCAAAAAATAGATTGGTCTATTTGATGATGACCAAATGAATAATTCATAGCCTATTCTTCAAGGTAGTTAAAAATTCGTGAGAAAAACTACCCACTAAAACTTTTGGAGTTTATAGTGTTGATCTCAAAATTGAAAATTTGGTAGAATTATCTCTTTGGGGAGATTTGTGAAATATATATAGTTACAATAGTGGTAAATAAATATTCAAAAATAAAATTATGAATATGAATTAATGAATATTGTTAAAGCTAATAACAGATTATGACTACTCAATACACTTATATCCTAGTAAATAAAAAAGGTGGTGAATGATATAACTATTAAGGAACCAAAAATTATATTATTGATGATAATATATAAGGATATAATATTCATAGATTTAAAGAGGAAGTTCATCGGAATTATAAAGAAAGGAAAATCATCAATACCATAACAAATTTTTTCTCAACTGTCTCTTCTCTAAAAGTAAAAGGATTCTCAAAATGGTGATGTGGGAATTCATAAGAAAGTTGAATCAATATGAAAAGAGAAATACACATAGTTAAATTTTAATGAATAAGGAATTTTAATATTTTGTTCACGACATTGTGATCCATGAAATTCAATGTTAATTAATGAGCTATTGGATGATTCACATAGTTCAACATTATCCATTCAAATAGAAAACAGAAGGACGTATCAGTATCTCCAAGAGGACTATTGGTGGGATAAATTGAACAATGATATTGTTAATTATACATCAACGTACCTAAAATGTCAGCAAGTGTAGGTTTGAAGGTATAATTCTAAGTGGATGACGCAATGATTACCCATACCAATATGGAAATAAGAATACATCACAATAGACACCATCCCTGAACATACAAAAATATCCAAGGGAAAAAATTTTATCTTGGATTTTGTGGATAATATAACAATGACCAAACACTTCATTGCAATTCAAGAGGATTTCTCATTGGATAAACAGGCATGGATAAAAATCATATAATTAGTAAGGTATCACAGAGTAACAATATCAATTATGTCCAATAAAGATCCAAGATTCACCTATACGTTATTGAAAAGTCTCCAACATTCTTTAAACACTGAGTTGAACTTTATTATGTCTTATCACCTTCAAACTGATAGTGAGTCTTAGTGGAATATCCAAACACTTGAGGATATGTTGATATCATTCTCAGTTCACATAAAATGAGGATGGGGCCAACATTTTCATCTAGTCTAGTTCTATTACAAAAAAGTATCCACTTGAGCATCCAAATTTATACCTAATAAACCTTTATGGGAAGAGGTACAAAACACTGGCATGTTGGAATGATGTTGGGGAATGAAAATATATTTTTCTTGAAATGGTTGAGGAAATTGTGGAGAAGTTTAAAACCATTCATCAGAACATAAAAGATACTCAAAGTATAAAGAATAGTTATGATAACAATCATCGATGAGAACTAGTGTTTAATGTCAGAAATATGTGATTTCTCCTCATATCACCATGGAAGAGAGTGATGATATTTTTGAAGAAGTCAATGCTTAGTCCAAGGTACATAGGATTTTTTGATATCATTCATTGCATTGGAGTAGTTTCCAATCCACATGCACTCCCACCAAACCTATCTCAAGTACAATATGTATTCAATGTATCGATCTTATAGAAGTACATACTAGAACCATCACATGTACTCAATCCAAAGTTGATACCGTTGAAGAATGATCTTTTCTATGAAGAGAAGATGGTGAAGATTGTAGATCATAAATAAAATGTTATACAAAATAAAAAAATCCCACAGTCAAAGTGTAGTGGAGAAAACAAAAGGATGAATAAGAAATTTGAGAAACAAAATAGGTGATGATGAAAAGTTACCCACATATATTTTAGTGTGGGAAAATAAAATTTAAAGGGAGGACTTTCTTAAGGTCGTAGATTTTATTGACTTGAACTGTTACGAATAATATTCCACTTTTTAAAATTAAATGAATTATGGTTATATAAAATCCATGAAATATTTTTTTAAGAATATAAAATAGTAGTTATATGAACATTAACTATCATTAAAATTGATAATATATCCTTTTAATGGTGATTACATGACTAATAAATATATGGTTTTAACAAAACCATTTTTCACAGACAGGGGAATTGATGGAATTAACAGGTTGGATCATTTCCAAATGAATCCCATTTATTGGAACTTACAAGGGACATATAATTTCTAGACTTTTTCCTAGACCAATACTATTGTGATATCCAAAAAATTTAGCATGAGAAAACCCTTTACAAGAGAAGTTCAAGGTCATCAAGATCACGACCAAAACCAGGTTCACCGAATAGCCCCATGAAATCCCCACCATCACAAACCTTACTCTTAGAGTGTATGATGGTTTATTATAAGGATATGTATCATGAACCTAGAAATATGAATATATAAATAAATATTTACATAATAATGAATATACTGTAATCCCTTTATTTTTACTTTATAAATCATTTTTATTTTTTATTCAATAAATAATTTTTTTTGTATATATTAAAATTAAATTTAGGAATTTAAGAATTAATTGATTTTTGAAATAAATAATATTTTAATAACCTATTATAATTAAATAAATTTTTTTAAATTTAAATGATCATATAATTTCAAAGTAGTCAAATGTAATTTTTAATGGGTTAAAACAATATTATTGTCAAAAAAACATCATTTTCAATAAATGTAAATATTTAATTTAAAAGAGAAAATTCACATATTTAGAACATTATTAATATAAAAAAACCATATTTTTGGTATCAGGATATCAAAATTATCTAAGAATGAATTTTTCAAGATTTTATGATTCATCAATGACTCATAATATATTATATGATTTAAAAAAAATTTGTTAAGGTTGTGACTCACATTTACTTAAGCAATATAATTATTTTACTATATTCGGCCCTTGGAAATATAAAATAATGTAATAAATTCCCTTTTTGAATAAATAATTTTATAAAATCATGGTATGTTTGTGGTTTTGGAATATTTTATTATGTAGTATCCAAAACCAATAATAATAATGAAATCTCCCTCATTCCCTATATAAACCCACCCAATATCCCATTTCCCTTCACTAAAACTCATTGGAGCACAACCAAAATCTTCCCTATAATCCATAGAGTTCTACCATGGATCTCACAATCATTCAATAATCCCTTTTCATTCCTTTGGAGCCACACACTCATGTAAAGGAACTTCATTATCCACTCTCCCCTTTTATCAGGAACTCCTTTTATGTTATGTCTTTTACTTTTAATTATTTTTATGGGATATGATATTAAATATTTACATTACATTAAATTTTATGTATATATTATTATATCTAACTTTTACCCTTATTTATCCTCTTATGGTCTTTTGCATACACCTGTTACCATGTCGAAATTTTGAAAGGATTCCTTCCACTATTCATGTTTCTTCAATACCTTATTCCATCTATATCAAAATATGTAATGTTGGGATTTTATTTTCCTTCTTCCTATTACAATTAATTTTATTTATATGTGATTATATTACTATTTTTTCCTCATCGTCCCATTTTTATGAATGTTTATGTAATGTCATTATGCTGTCGAAATTTTCCCGAACTTTTTCGTACAAAAACAATTGTGTAGTGAATTTCATACCCATTTTTCTATCAAGGATTTCACCTTTATGCACATAAAAATATTTATTGGGGACATAAATTTATATATTCCATATTCTTTTATCATGGAATAAATTATGATGTTTAATTATGACATATTTTATGATCTATGTGGCACACTTAAGCATGAGAATGAAATGATTGTGATGGGTGCACCAAGATAGCACTGCATACATTGTGTAATGATTAGTATCATGATATGTCACGTTGGGATAGGGATTTTTTTTATTTTTTAATGGAACATTGGACACCCTAATTTCTTGTAAGGTTTAGCACTGGACTATTTTTAAGATGTAGTGTTTTATATTGCTTCAACATTTCCCATGTTATGATTACCATGATATGTCATGCCTTATTATTCATGATCCTTTCATAATCCATTGATATTCTTATTATCTAAAAATTATTGTCATTACCATGATATTCCTTATTTATTCCCTAACATGTATTTATATATAAACCCTTTATTATGTATTTTCTTAATTTATCCCATGCAGTGTTAAGAATGAAGGAATTTTTTGGTCCTGTTAAATAAGTTTTCAATAAAGGTATTTCGTTTCAGGTTTTAAGTTGTGATGTAGTGTAACTAATTTAAAAAATTCACCATACCTCTTGATAATTAGGTTATATTATGTTTAATTTTATGTAATAAATATTTTTTTAATTTGAAATAAAGATCAGGGTTGTTATAGCAATGGTGGAGTACCATAACCTCCATCAAAATTTTTCCTATAAAATTCAAAACAACTAAAAATATCACTCCTATTCTGAACCCAAATAATTAAATCCATATACCAAAAAGATTGTTTATATATTTCAGAAGAAATATGGGTTAGAACCATTAAATCATTCCTCTACCTATTCTAGAATAACGCATCTTTACATATTTTCTATCTGTTTGTAGGAACATTCATACTTTCAAAAAGACGATTGTCAATCCAATGAGTTGTCTACAAATTATGGTTCGACTAATTGGAGAACATCCATTTATATCTATCCATCAACCCATTAAATCAAATCCTAATATCACGCAATATATAATAATGTATATAATATTTATACCCATCAATCATCTTTTCCTTGAATCTAGCAGAATAAAATTTAGTGGAAGGGACATTAAGAGTAAAAATGATTCCAAGTGAATTCTGTTGGAAAAGAATACATAAAAATCCTAAAACCTTTACATGAATGGGAAAGCCTATCTAACAGTCATGAAAAGGTGGAGAGCTGATTTCATGATAAAGATGATGGGGAGGAGAAGTTCCAAGTAGTTATTTTGGGTTGTATGTAATTTTTTAAGCCTATGAGCACTGAATTCCTCTAAGGCCTACGGGTCATGTAATACTTACGCATACAGGCCTTGTATGGGTTCCAACACACCCCATCAAAGAAGGATTATCAAAAATCAATAAAAAAGGAAGGCCTTTGGGCCATTATAGGATTTAATCTATCAATACTATAATGGATCTATTACATTTTAGTAATAAACCCTGATGAGTTTATTCTCATAAATCAATCCGCTGAAAATAATATTTTGGATCATACTTTTTACTTTCATTATAAGACTGACATTCCATATATATGGAAAACATGAGTACAAAAATATGGATTTTATCACTAAATTGGCTGAGAAAACTCTACCCTATTGAGACATGGATTTAACCATCCATTTAGCTATCTAACTTATAATTTTTGATAAAGTTTAATCAAGATAACACGTCTTGATCATACCCAATAATAGAGGAACTCTGAGATAAATAAAAGGGAGAACACCCCTCATTACTCCATGATATCTACAAATCATGTTTTTCCTTTCCACTAAAATACCATTACAACAGACAATGGGGGATTTATTACTTATTATGGCTTATCGAGCTAGCCCTTCATATTGATTAAAAATAACCTTAATAGAGGAGATATTTTTCTTGGAGATATTCCCATGAAAATGATATCATCATCATAATACATACAGGAAGGTGTGAACGTACCTCTCTTATCATTTATTAAATTAAAAATCACAATATTTACCATACCATTCATATATCTGCCCAAGTATCACTAGACTACGGAAAAAAGAATACGAGAAATGGGATTACCCTACATCACCCCCAGAAACATTTAAATAAACCTATCGGGGATCCATTTACATGAATGAATTTCCTTGCATAGCTCAAGATAACACTAATCATACATATAAAACCAATAGAGAAACCATAATTCTCAATAACAACAAATTTAAATCTCCATTTTTGAGTATAAAAGGATTAGGATATATCAATATTCAAAGAAAAATTCCCATTCATTTCCATCCTCTACATGATATTGACACATTCAAATATAGTGAAAAGGAAAATTTGAATTCCCCTACTAGTGAAAAAGCCAAATTGATTTGTTGTGATAATATCCTCAACCATCACACCTACTCTGATAGAAATTATCTTGCTGATAAACTTAGTAAAAGTATTCCAAATTACCACAGGTCAAAAATCCCTAATATAGACAACACTTTATTTTTTGGGAATAAGAGAAATAAAATTATAATTTAATCCAAATGGTATATGAGAATGAGTAATGAATTCCTTCACTACATTCAACTCATCCAGATAAATTATTTCATATTAGAATATTAAAAACATGTTGATGAACCATCCAGCCCAGCCACACTTTCAATGAAAATGTCACGACCCGTCCCCCGGGGCCCGTGCAGTGACTGCCTCAAGCCCACCTTCTAAAGCCTAGGGTCTAGTGACAAGCACTAAAAGGCGTATTCCCAAAAACCAAGAAGTCATTTCCTTTATATCCTATAAAAACACGCAACCAAGCACACAATAGGATACGAACACAAGTAAACTATATAGAAAAAAGAGCGGCAAAAGTAAGAGGGTCGAAATACAAGCTGAGTAGTAGAGGCACAAGTAAAACTGATATACAATACAACTGAAGAAAGGGAAAGAAAGCTAATAAGTCATACTCGTAGTTTCCTACCTGAAGGATAGGTTCTGATCACCTCATCAACACTCCACATTCACCCGTCTCCTCTACGTACCGACATACAGTATGGTCCACCTCCAGGCACTGACCAGTCCTAGTACCCTCAGCCTCGATCAATGATGTCTGTCGTCTATACCAGAAACAACAAGGTGCGGGCATAGACCATATAGGGGTGAGTATAACGATACTCAGTAGGGACCATGAGACTCTCAAGGTCTCACAAAATCCATGAAGGATAAACTACAAAGCATGAAATCATCTGACTACCCTACTTACGTATATTCCCATATATATACCTATGTTTTCATGTATACCCATCTCAATCATGTGGAAACATAGGGTCTTACCCAAAATACCAAAGATCAACTATTCCACAAAGGAAGGAATACCATAAAGGGAATTAGCATATAGGTATGCCACAGAGAAGAATACCACCAAGGTATTACCACGAAGGAATGTACCACACTAGTACAAACTCACCTCACACGAGGTATAACATAGGTACAGTAGTAGAGATGATTAGATGTAACTACTGAATCATATTACTCTATTAAGAGTTAGTCCCATGAAGGATCCCAAATTTCAGACCCACACAGGATCCTAGTACATCAATAGATCCACACAGTATCCTAGTACATCATCAGTACATCGTCAGACCCACACATGATCCTAGGGCATCGTCAGTACATCGTCAGACCCACACAGGATCCTAGGGCATCGTCAGTACATATTCAGACACACACATGATCCTATTACATCATCAGTACATCTTCAGACCCACACAGGATCCTAGTACATCAACAGACCCACACAGTATCCTAGTACATCATCAGTACATCGTCAGACCCACACAGGATCCTAGGGCATCGTCAGTACATCATCAGACCCACACAGGATCCTAGGGCATCGTCAGTACATATTCAGACACACACAGGATCCTAGTACATCATCAGTACATCTTTAGACCCACACAGGATCCTAGTACATCATTAGTACATTGTCATAACCACATAGGATCCTAGTACGTCCTCTGTACATCGTCAGACCGACACAAGATCCTAGTAAATCATCAGTATATCATCAGAACCACACAGGATCCTAGTACATCGTCAGACCCACAACAGATCCTAGTACAACGCCAGTACATAATCAGACCCGCAAAGGATTATAGTACATCGTTAGTACATCGTCAGACCCACACAAGATCCTAGTACATCGTCAGTACATCGTTATGCCCACATAAGATCCTAGTACATCGTCAGACCCACACAGGATCCTAGTACATAATCATTACATCATCACACCCACACAAAATCGTATTAAATCACCAGTACAATGTCAAACCCACATAGGATCATAGTACATCATCACAAACAGCTATAGGGTACTCGTACTAAGCTTGCTCATCTCCGGAAGAGTCTTCTCTTCAAGCTACTGTTTGATACTCCCACTACCACGAACTCCCACGAAGAATTGTCCCAATGGACTGCCAAGTAATAGGGGTCTCAATGCAACAAAGGTGCGTCAATCGGGTTCTAGGTCTGTAAGTTATTAGCCTTTTATTCCAGAGGGACTGATTGGATTCATGATTGATCCATCCTGACCACACCCAAACATTACCCAAAACTCAAGTGGGTTATTCCAAATGGTCATTTTCGCGCCATGGTTTTGTTTTTGTCGTAGACCTTATGTAAAACAAATGTCTGGTGCCAATGTTATGGCCAAAAGTACTTATATGGTCGACACTGGTCCGGTTTGGGCCGAACCACCTCAACCTATCTGAATGGGGGGTGGGGACCGCGCACCCCCAACTCTAAAACACCGAAATTCGTGGCCATTCAGTTTCCAGCAAACACACGGGACCCAAGGGGGTCCCACATTGGCATGCTCGGCTGACCAAAATGGTTATCCCTTAGGTTTTCCCGGCATCGTATCTTATGAAGCTGCTCCGCAGCCAGCTGAACCTCTGTCGCACCTCCCCCACCAGCCGTGTCCAGGAGGGACATGACCCCTTTCTCTGACGGCATTGCATCATGAACTGCCTCTCCTCGGCCAGACAAACGTTGGTCACCTTCTCCAACATCGACGCGGCACAAGCCACGACCCTTGCTCATTGGTCAGCGCGGATGCTCGCCACTTCCCCATCATGCGACTGGCCTCTGTTGGCTGCCCCCTTTCTCCACCGCATAGGATACAACAACAGTGATTAACAGCTAAGGGATCATGCATTTTTCCTTTGGATCGAACCCTCTGCATTAGTTCAGTAGTAGGGAGATCAAGTGGATTAATTCAACTCAAACCATGAAAAAGATACAACAAAACCCCTACCTCTATGGTTCAATTGAATATTGTCTGCAGTTGAAACAGATTGGCATTTGTCGATCCGGAAACATGTCTCCTCCAACGATGTTGGTGAGGAGATGAAAAGGTGAAGTCGGCGATGATGTCGTTTCCTTGATCATCTGTTCGTTTGACATTGGATATCCTTCAACCACGTTTGGAGAAATATTAATCAAAGAAGAAGAGTTCTTCATTGGAAAATGTTTCTCCTAAGTTCTCCACATTCTCCCCTTTGCCAAAAATTTTCTTCCCAACGATTAAATGAGGAGCCAACATAAATAAAAGTTGGTTTATACAATTAATTTATGTTGGCACAAAATTAAATGGCTCAAACAATTAATTGGAGGGTTGGAATAAATTAAATTGGAGAATAAATTAATGGGGAGTTGAGGGGTTTTCCCATCATTGAGAGGGGTTTGGGTGGTCCCAACCACTATAACCTCTGTTGAGAGTTTTTCAAAAAGAAAAATAAAAATGTTAAACATTTTATTTTTCTTCTTCCCTGAAAAATCATGAAAACTAAATTTTACCCTTGAACAACTACCATCGAGGTGAAAGTCTCCTTTTGCGACTATTGGTGATGTGAGTCCAACGGTGTCCTCAGATTTCAATTCTGAGCACTAGTTTAAAAGTTACAAAAACCTCACTCGCGCATTTACTGAATGTACCTGAAACAAAGTTCATAAATTCATTTTGGGTACACCGGGCCTCGGAATCGTGCGCCGTATTTTTTTGTAGACTCCTAAAATTCCCATATAATTAAAAATATTACATGGAATTCCTGTGACTTTACATTCTCCCCACCTCAGGGTTTTATATCCCCATAATCCACAACTCAAACTACGGAAACAAGTTGGGGTACTTAGCATGAATCTGAGCCTCCCACTCCCATGTGTTCTCTGGGAGGTTCCTGTATAGCCAGTTAATGCGCACCAAATGTATTGACTGCCAACAAAGGACCCGCTCCAGTCAATCCTCAATCTCTACTGGAATCTCCGTAAACGTCACACCATTATCAAAGTCCTACTCGTCACGGTAGATGATGTGAGAAGGGTCATGCATGTATCTCCTCAGCTGGGATACATGGAAGACGTCATGCACTAAGTGAAACTGAGGTGGAAGAGCTAGTCAGTAATCCACCTTTCCATCTCTATTGAGGACCTGGAAGGGTCTGATGAACCTCAGAGATATCTTGCCACCCCGAACAAATCTCCGCAAACCACATTGATTTTAGACCCATATAAAGACATGGTCATCATCCTTGAACTCCGGAGGTCAACGTCTCCTATCGGAATAAGAGTTTTTCCTGCTCTGTTCAATCTTCATCTGCTCCTGGATGACATGAACCTTCTCCATGGTATCACGTACCATATCTGGTTCCTTGAGTGCTGACTCCCCTGGGTCAGTCCGGCACAGAGGTGATATGAAAGGTCACCCATACAACTCCTCAGAATGTTTCATCTCAATGGTGGAGTGAAATCTATTGTTGTATGAAAACTCCACAAAGGGAATTTGATCCTCCCATATGTGACTAAAGTTTACGACGCAAGCACGTAGCATGTCCTCGACGTTCTGAATGGTCCTCTAAGTCTGGCCATCTTTCTAAGGATGGAAGGCGGTGCTCAAACAAAGCAATGCCCCAAAATCCTTCTGAATCCCCTTCCACAGCCAGGAAGTGAATCATGTATCCCGATCGGAGATAATCGTCAAGTTTAATCCATGGACCAGCACCATCTCCTACAAATAGAGGCATCCCAAGCTCTCTACTGAACCCTTCTCTATAATTTTTAGAAAGTGGGCTGACTTGGGGAGTCGGTCTTCGATCACCCAGAGAGATTCATGGCCTCTAGATGTACATGGATTTCCAGTCACGAAGTCCTTCGATATCCCATCCCACTTCCACTCTTAGACATCTAGAGGCTGAACCAAGCCTCCTGGTACCTGATGATGTGCCTTCACTTGCTGACAAGTGAGGTAGTGAGAGACAAACTCTACTATTGCTTTCTAAATTCCTGTCCACCGGTGCTATCGTCGGATATCCTATTACATCTTCACTACTCCTAGATGTATCGATAATGGGGTTGTGTAGAAATCCTTCATCACTTCCTCCTAAAGAGACACGGGTACCATGGTATTTCCACAGAAGAGGATGATGTGCTTCCCACCATCAGAATATCCATCAGGTTCCTGTCATGTGGATATCTAAGCATGTCGATCCTTGCAGTCAGCATCCCAGCACTACAGCTCCCTGACTCACTGATGGAGTGGTGGAGTGACAGTAAGAGACTGAAGAAAAGATGCTCCATCTCGATCCACAAAGGATATCTACGAAGCGGCCAGCTACTCTGTTGCCTCGCCAAGAAACTGTATACCAGATATCCTACTATGTGCATCTGCTACAATGTTCCCCTTACCAAAAGTATAGACTATCTCGAAGTTATAGTCCTAAGGGAACATAATACAATGTCGTTGTCTTGGGTTCAAGTCCTTCTATGAGAAGATATACCTAAGACAATTGTGATCCATGTAGACAGTAAAACACTATCCCAGCAGGTAATGTCGCCACATCTTCAAGGAGAAGACCACTGCTACTAACTCCAGGCCATTGGTAGCATAGTTTTATTCATGTTGTCTCAGTTGTCAAGAACCATATGTGATCACTGCTCGATCCTACATCAGGTTATATCCGAGCCCAGTCTCTGATGTGTCACAGTAGACTACGTAACCTACACCCTCCACAAATGCCTCAAGATAGGGGCACTGGTCTGCATCTGCCTCAGCTCCTGAAAACTGTGCTGACATTTCTCTGACCACACGAAGGGTTTCCCCTTCTTTGTCAGTGCTGATAAAGGTGATACATCTCTTGATAAATCTGGAATAAACATCTGATAGTATCCATCCAAACCTAGGAAACTCAGTACCTCCATCACACTCCTGCAAGGCTCATAAGAATGTATCGCCTTAATCTTCACTGGATCCACTACAACTCCAGCCTCTAAGATGATGTGTCCTATAAATTGCACCTCTCAGATCCAAAACTTGCACATCAAGAGATTAGCATAAAGCTGGTGGAATTTTAGCGTGTCCAGAACTACCGGAAATTGATAGGCATGCTCCTCCTCAGTAGTCGAGTATATCAAAATGTCGTCAATGAAGACCACCACAAAGCAATCAAGGTATGGCCGAAAAATCCTGTTCATGAGTCCTATGAACACTGCTGGGGTGTTGGTCAAGCCAAAAGGAATAACCAAGAACTCATAATGGCAATACCGACATCTGAAAGCTGTCTTCTACACACCATCATCTCGCACTCTGAGCTAGTGATACTTGATCTGAGGTCTATCTTCATGAACCACCATTCTCCCTTCAATTGATCAAAGAGGACGTAGATCCTCGGGAGTTGTTAATTGTTCATCATGGTTACCTGGTTCTGGCGCTAATAGTCTACACAATTCCTCAATCTCCAATCCACCTCCATGGAGAAAAAAATTGGGGCTGACTAAGGAGAAACACTGGGACAAATAAATCCCTTCCCCTGTAAGTCCTCTAGTTGTACCCTCAGCTCACGAAGCTCCACGGGTTCCATTCGATACACTGGTGTGGATATCGGTGATGTCCATGGGTACAAGTCAATGTAAAAGTCTATCTATCTGTGATTAGGTAGACTTGGAAGATCATTAGGGAAAGAATCTACGTACTGGTCCACCACTACAGGATACGTCAGACTCTCCACATCAACTGCTCCAAGGGTAAGGTTATCAAACTGATGAGTGATCGGCTACACCCCCCTTCGAGTAAGTCCATCATGTGATGAAAAGGCTTCCTTCTCACCGGTGAAGGTAAACATGGTCCCATCCATGCAGACACACTGCACTGTGTGCCTAATATAGTCTATCTGAGCATGGAATGTAGATAACTAGTCCATACACAAGATGACGTCATAAGGCCTTGACGCCGCTACTAGGAGATCCTTGCTGAAGCTCACACATTCTAGAGTAAGCTCACATTGCCGGAACCAATTCGTAACCGTTAAATCTTCTCTTTTAGGAGTCTCTAGCAATAAGTATCGAACCAATAGATCCATAGGAATCTCTGAACTTCAAACGAGGGCAATGTTATAAAAGAATGATTGTCACATGTGTCCATAACTACTATAGCTAAGGTGGAGTAGAAACAGATTGTACCTCATATCATCTCCGGAGTGATATGGACGTTGGCCTCAACTGCCTGGAGTTGAGCTTGCTCGTGTCCACCTACTCCCTGTGGTCGGGGTGGAATACCTGGTGGTGGTGGCGGTAATATCTCGAATCGTCGCCCACCGCCAGCTACACGGCCAACTCCTCTGCCATGTACGCCTGCTCCCTACAGACCTCCTCATTTGAAACTCTATCTCTGCCAGGGTGGTCCTTCGGTAGTCTACTGATCATCCGTACAATGGGTTAGATAGTCCCGAGCCATGTGACCCTTCCTGTCACATGTGAAACATTGCATGTTTCTCACATTACTAGCTCTGTCTCCAGAACCCCGTACAAACGATCTTGAGTCATGTGGTCGTCCACCTGTAGGTCTGGTTTTCTGGGAACATTGTTTCATCTCTCTTCTTCCAGCTATAGAAGTCTCTGCTACGTGATGTATGGTGGTGGGTCTCGCTACTGGTGATGGATCAGCAAGAAAACTCTCCACTAAGAGGGCTCACTATAACACCCCTGCTTGCGTCGGAATGCTGAGTGAGATTATCAATGTCTTGATCTCCCTTCTGAGTCCCTACTTGAAGGTCTGGGCACTGAAGAATGGGTTTTGTACCATATCAGTGGATTATCATGAGAGGTCGGTGAACCTCACTGAGTACTGAGCCACAATCATGCTACCAAGCTGTAGACGAACAAGCTCATGTATGCGCACTACGCGAAGAGTCGCTGGGAAAAACTCTGCCCGAAACAGGATCTCAAAGTCTTCTCAGATATGTTTCACCTCATCATGAACCTGGAGCATCATGCTCCACCATCTTCCTGCTTTTTCCTGTAGAAGACTGGCAACAAGGATCACCATTTGATCAGATGGTGTCCCTATCCGTCAGAAGACTCACCACGGCATCCAACCAATCCTTAGCCACCTATGGGTCTGTCTCTCCCCTGAACCCGGGTGGCCTCTAGCACTAGAACACATGCAATGCACTCAAGTGGCTTGCACCCTATAATGCTGGGGCTGGTGGCATCAGTGGCCCAATAGGTAATGGTACCTTTGGTGCCTTTGTTGGTGCCTCTACTGGAAGAGGGCCCTACACCAAGGCCTCACCGCTCGGTGGGCTATCTATGTGTACTATACCTGGAAACCTAGATGGATATCTGCATGGAAGCATCCTAAAAAAATAGTTGCTCCTCGGTCAATAGTTTATACCTGATGAGCAGACACAAGGATATCACAATGAAAACTCTTGAAAACACACAAACATTTAGTATTTTCGTGCACTGAGTTGGAAATCAGAAGTTAGGGTCCTAGTATATGGATACGTCGGCCGTCACACCAACTCTGGATTCTATAAACTGATAACCACACTCACTACAATTAACATTATTTCCATTAAAAATAATATTAGAGTCCAATGTTCTATGGGAGAACTGACTCCTCTGATTCCAATTTGTCACGACCCACCCCCGGGGCCCGTGTCGTGACTACCCCATGCACGCCTTCCATAGAACAAGGGTTGGCGACTAGAAACGAAAGGTGTATTCTCTAAAACTAGGAAGGCATTGCCTTTATATCCTATAAAAACATGCAACCAAGCACACAATAATATAAGAACACAGTAATCTATATATAAAAAAGATTGCTGAAATTAAGAGGGTCTGAAATACAGGCCCAATAGTAATGGTACATGTACAACTGAAATACAATACAACTAATGAAAGAGAAAGATATGTACTGGATCATCCTATGAGGTTCCTATCTGATGGGTAGGTACATATCGCCTCCTCTGCACTCCACGTCCACCCATCTCCTCTGCGTACTGACATGTTGTATGGTCCACCTCCGTTACCGACCAGTCCTGGTACCCTCAACCTCGATCAGCGTTGTCCTCTATCTAAACCAAACACAATAAGGTGCGGGCATAGTCTATATAGGGGTGAGTATAAGGATACTCTGTATGGACCCTGACACCCTCAAGGTCTCACAAAATCCATGAAAGATAAACCAAAAGGAATGAAATCATCTGAAACCCCTACATAGGAATATGCCCAAACATATACGTAAGTTATCAAATATACCCATCTCAATCATGATGAAACATAGGATCTAACTCAAAATCCCCAAGAACAACTATTCCAAAAAGGAAGGAATAACACAAAGGGAAGTACCACACATGTATTCCACATAGAAGAATACAACCAAGATATTACCACGACGGAAAGTACCACACAGGTATAAAATCAGCTCACAACAGGTATAACATAGGAACAATAGTAGAGATTATTAGATGTAATAACTGAATCATCTTACTCTGTTAAAAGGAAGACCCATGGGGGATCCCATATTGCAGACCCATATAAGATCCTAGTAAATCGTCAGACACACACAAGATCCGAGTACAACTTTAGTACATTGTAAGACCCACACAGGATCCCAGTACATTGTCAGCACATCGTCAGACACACACAATATACTAGTATATTGTTAGACCAACACAGGATCCTAGAACATCGTCATTATATCATCAGACCCACACAGGATCCTAGAACATAGTCAGTACATCGTCTGACGCACACAAGATTCTAGTATATTGTCAGTACATCGTCAGACCACACAAGATCCTAGTACATCGTCAGAACATTTTTAGACCCACAAAGGATCCTAGTAAATCATCAGTATATCATCAATACATCTTTAGACCCTCACCGGATCCTAGTACTTCGTCAGACCCATACAGGATCCTAGTACATCGTTAGTACATCGTCTGATGCACATAGGATCCTAGTACAATGTCATTACATCATCAGACCCACACAAGATCCTAGTGCATCGTTAGTACATCATCAGTACATCATCATACCCACACATGATCCTTCTACATCGTCAGTACATCTTCAGACCCACACAGGATCCTAGTATATAGTCATAGCCAGCTACAAGGTACCCGCACTAAGCTTGCTCATCTCCAGGAGAGTCTTCTCCACAAGCTACTGGACAATACTCCAACTGCCATGAAGTCTCATGAAGAAGTATCTCAATGGACTACCATGTAATTTGGGTCTCAATGCAATAGACGATGCATCAATCATACGCCAGATCTGTAAGTTATTAGCCTTTTAGTCAGGAGGGCCCGGTGGGATTCGTGCTTGATCCAACCTGACTATACCCAGAATTTAATGAAAACTCTAGTGGGGTATACCAAAAGGTCTGTTTCGCTCAATGGTTTTTGGTGTCGTAGACAGTTCGTCAAACAGACACCTACTGCAAAAGTTATGGCCAAAAGTACATAGAGGGTCAAAACTAGTCTCGGTCCAGTCTGACCCGGTCGGGCCAACCCAGCCTGACCCATCCTGGGCCGACCCGGTCTGGTCTGGGTTGGCTCGGCCTGTCTTCATGCGGGAGGGAGCGGCATTCCCCCCACACAAAAACACCAAACAACTCGGTCGTTCAGTTTCTAGCCCGCACACGGGACCCGAACAGGTCCCGCTTGGTCTAGCTCGGTCAGCCGAAACAGCAGGACCATGGGTTCCCAAGGCGTCGTGTCATGCGCCACCACTCCACAGCTGCACTAATGCTGCCCATCCCTCCACCATCTTCCAAGGCCAGGAGGTTCGCGGCCCTCTTACTCTGATGGTGGTGCGTCATGCACCGCCTCTCCGCGGAAGGCCAAATGTTGACCACCTTTCCCTTCGTCGCAGCGGCATAAGCCACGACCCTTTCTTATCGGGTGGCACGGACGCGCGCCCCGCCCCGTTTTGTGGCTAGCATCTTCTGGCCTCCAGTGTTCTCCACCTCTTAGTATACAACAACCATGAATAATAATGGTTGGATCGGGATGTGTTTGTTTGGCTCACACTGTAACACCTCGAGATTTTATGAAAATTATTCTTTTTAATTTCATTAATGTCGTGTGTTATACGCTACACAAAAAGGAGAATTCACAACACAGATCTCTGACCTAGCTTGAATTACACGCAATCGCGACCTTTCACGATAGTGTGTCTTGTACGCAACACCATGTTTCGCTAAACAACGATATGCTATTAAAATATTATTAAAACTAGCCGTTATGAATAGTATTAACCACTTCTTGAAATCTTGTAAATTTTATTTTTCAAAATGGACTTCATTTTTGGATTCGGAATATCAAAATTAGCTTAGGGTGAAATTTTGGTGATTTTCGGATAACTTTCATATTTTGATGAATAGTGAAAATTATTAAATTTTAATTAAAAACATCTTTTTCAATCGAAATAATTAATAGTGATAAATTATTAATTTGAGTGGTTTTAAAGTATATTTAGAATATATTTTTACAATTTAATACAATGTTGGTCATTGGATGTAATTTCACATTTAAACCAGTTATAAACAAGTGTCAATCTTTTGATAGTTATTATCTCTTAAAAACACGCTATTTGTTTTGACGACCGGAATTAATTTTTAAATTAGATAATGCAACTGATATATTTTTAATTTGGTAAAATAGACATCATTTTTGAGTTCATAATATCAAATATAGCTTAGGCCTAATTTTTGGTATTTTTCTGAAAACTTTCAATTTTTGATGAATAGTGAAACCACAAAGTGGTAGGTTACAAACTGAATTTTGCATAAAACTTAATTTTACCGCTTCTGTGAATGGAATTTCAAAAATCCGACAGACACGGTTGATATTAGTAAGTAAAATGTGGTTCAATGAGATAAAAATAATTTTTTGGTGAATAGTAACTTTTTACTTTTTTTACCGCGGTTAATAGTAAATAGGGTAACTAAGGGTAAATATGATATTACTATTACCCTAATGCATGTCCTAATTCTATTGGATAAGTGTAACTCGACCAAAAACAACCTTATGAATATAATATGACCATTTAGGTCCACTTGGATTAGATTATGACATTATATATTATTTTATTTAATGAATAGTTAAAATAGTTAAAATCAAAGTTTAATAACTAAAACATTTTTAATATGGGGTTATACATAAGATAAATTCTACTATAAATATTCATTAGAAAGCTAAAACGATTTCATACATAATTATACTTTATTTATAATTTTTAGACTTTAAATAAATTAATTTATTTATGACACAACAATGATGCCATAATTACCCTTGTAAGGAAATGTTAACATAATTGATGTTATAAATGCTCAAATAAATGTAATTTAATACTTTTTATGAATTCGACTAATTTTCTAGGTTACTATGATATATTAGTGTTGATTTAATCAACTTTGTTCGAACATATAATTCTGTTATGACTTTCACCGAAATCATATATCAAATAGTGTCAAAATTGTCACAAAATAGTTTTTAAATCAAATATTATATTATTAATTGTTATTTTACTCTTAAAAATCTAAGGTTCATCCAAATGACTTAGATAAGGATATATATATTAATAATAAACAACTTGGGGTTCGTTTGGCATGTTATAGTAAGTGTATTAACCATATAGTGTAAAAAAACAAAAAGTCACTGTAAAAGTTAAATTATTTAACTTAGAGTTAAATCTAATTGATAAGGGTAAAATAATAACCTAAACTTGTCTAAATCCTATTGGTTGATATTATTTCTACCCATCCCCACTTTACCATCGGAATAAGACCCTTTGGAACCATTATAAACCGATTTTGACTTTAATATAAAATAATATTTTGAGATATTCCTAAAGTGCCCCTCTCCTCCCTTATAAAAGGGCACCTCCTCCCTCTCTTCCTCACACAACTTTGAGCCTTCAAGCTCGGCCAACCCCTGCCAAATTATCCTCTCCACTTCCCTAGAAACATCCTTGAGGTTCTGGTCTTCCTCAAAGACCAATTTTAGTGCCCCAAAAGGAGGTCTCAAAGAAGCACTTCAAAGAAGAGGTAATTTCTGTTTCCGATTCTTTCAACTTTATTTCTTCTTCCACTTCTTCTTATTAGGTTGTTTCACTATGAAGTAATAAAATCAGTATCACTCATATACTGATATGTTATTATAAGTATGAAACAACCCTATTTCACCATCTATCCATCCTACGGAAAACAAAATCACCGCACGTGCGTACGTACGGAATACCGTCTCCACGCCGTGGTGTAATCTGTTTTTCCACCAACACCTTACATGGATGGGTATTATGGTGTAAAGAATAACAATACATAGTTATTATAACATCATAATGATTCTGATATATCGTATCATCCACTCCAATTCAATTCAATAATTATGGAAATGATATCATCGCTCGTGTGTACGTACGGACTACCATCTCCACGACGCGATGAGATTCATTCTCCATGTTAACCATTTAAGAATGATTATAAAGTATATATAAGCAATAATAATGAAATATATGACATTATAAAGCTACTGGATTTATGTGTATATATATGTATGTTATCTACTTAATTCCACTCAATTCAATAAGGAAACGAAAACAGCGTTCATGCGTACGTACGGCCTACCGTCTCCATGAACGATGTATTTCATTCCATTTATCGATCCATTATATATATGTATATTCTGAATATATATTATATATAAATCATGTTTTATATTCTGGAATTAAGTAATCATGATCTAATTAATCATATGAATAATTACAATGTAAAACACGAACAACCAATGAGACGATTTTACCCAAAACGCTACTTTAACATGAATTTACAAAAGAATGGGTAATATAAAGTCATAAGTGAACCATATATGATATTATAACAATGAATATGATTCTGTAATAAGTCAATGACATTATTTAAATCAATATACAGTAGTTTTGGACACTTACGAAGCAAATCGGACCTAAGGTAAGGGAATTATCACAATCTCATTTTTATCCGAGATTGCTTATACTTTTGTATTTACTGGGGTGTATTTTATCATCCACATCCATGTTACCTAAATATGTAATATTATTTCCATCCACCTACAATTTTTTAAAACCTATTTTACCCTTTTGTGAGTTTTTAGTAAAAGATATGAAAGGAATATTTTGTCGTTTTTCGTACGAGGTACTTTTTGACTTTTCCGACAAAAGTACGAGAAGAATGTATTTTTTAACTTATACGGCATGAATGGATTTTTAAAACATTTTTTCCAAGAAGCTTCCTTTAAAAATTTTCAAGTTTATTTTTAATCAACTTCTTTTAGTTTAAAGTTATATGACATGTTAAGAAAGGAAAAATGTTTTTGAAGCAGAAAGGATATTTTCCTCAAGAATGGAGTTCAAGTGTTTTATCAAAATTATCTTCCATCTAAGATAATATAGGGTTCTGTTTATATCCCTGTTATTACATTGATTTGATTATGTTGTGATGGAATTATTTTTATGAATTCCTATATCTTATATGAATTTTTTTATGATGTTTAAGATTCCCCTTTTTATTACATGTGTTATGAAATGATGTATGATTTATGATTATGTGGCACACATAAGAATGGTATCATTATGAGATGGGTGGGACCAATTTCTCCCTCCAATTCATTGGGTAAAGATTTTATATCTCATGAGATAGACATGGCTGGAATGGTAGGTTATACCGGTTCAGTGAAACAGGACTAAAACGAGGGTTACTCGATTCAGAAAGGGACTTTGTCCACTAAGATAATCTTGGCAATGAGTCTTGACTAACAAGAAATGATTATCTATGATTATGTGTGAATCCCACAAAGTTTCATGTTTTAAGTTATGATTATTGTGATTACATTTCGCTACCATGATTTATCCCATGTTATGAAATTATGATCTCTTTTGCAGGTTAAGATTTCCAAAAGTTATGTGCTTGTGTATACGATGTGATTGATATTTCTTTTGTTTACCCTTACTGAGCATTTGAGCTCACCCATTTATGTTTTCTTTTCCCCAGGATATAAAGAAAGGGTTTAGGTAAAAAAAAGGAAGATCTTTATGGGAGATGTTGAAGATCTTTCACCGCGATTAGAAGATTATATTCCGAGTTTCCAAAGACACTAAACTATTACGATCCTTGTGTGTGTGTTTTTGTTATGTACTAAGTATTCCGCAAAAGTAATGTAATGTCAATGTATGTCAGGCTTCGGGTCTCTATAGTTGGTATCAGAGGAAAGGTTTAGTCAACCTTTGGAAACTAGGATGCGAAAGCGTTAGTGAGATCCCTAGAAATATTTCTAAGCTATGTCTAGGGATGTCCCTAAGGATAAGTATACGTATAAGATACAGTCCTAGAACTACGATAACGATCATAGAATTTAACCTAAGAAGTTAGATATTAAGGATACTCCCCCTTTATAATGTTGTTTTCCCAAGCATGATTTTTGCCTCTCACACTATTCTTTTTGGGTTTTAGACGATGGCTGGAACCCGAAGGAACCGTGTTGATCAATGCAATGGACAATGCAATGATTGTCCTCCTGAACAAACAAATGTTATGAGAGATGGAGTGCAAAATATTATTGTTATACTTACACAAGCTATGAATCATTCTGGACTTCCAAATGAGCAGATAAGGGAACAATATTCTATTGAGTCCTTCATGAGGCAACATCCACCTTCTTTCAGTGGGACTTCCGATCCACTTGTTGCTGAACAATGGATCAGTACCACTGAAAAGATATTTTCAGTTCTTCAATGTTCTGAACATGATAAAGTCATCTTAGCAGTATATCGTTTGGAAGGTGAAGCTGATCAATGGTGGAATCTTATCAAGAATATGAGGCCAAGAGATGAAATTGAGTCCATGGAATGGGACGAGTTCAAGAAATTGTTTTTCAGTAAGTACTTCCCTCGTATTCTTCGAACAAAGATGGAAAAGGAGTTTCTTGAGCTGAAGCAGAAGGATGATGAATCCATTGGTATATACGAAGCGAATTTTACAAGACTTGCAAGGTATGTATCTGGCATTATCATCCAATCTGAATGTAAAGTTGATCGATTTTTCAGTGGCTTAAAACCAAGTCTTCTAAGGGCATTAGCTATAAGAGACTTCAGTAGCTATGAAGAAATTGTGCGTTGTGCTATCAAGGTAGAAATGGAAGTTGGTGTTACTTATCCATCTCATAGTTTTGACAAGAAACGAAAGATGGAGTTCAAGGAGAAATCTCAGAATAATGGTGAAAAAAAGATGAATGTTTCCTTATGCTCAAAGCGTGGAAAGAAGCATGGTGGAGATTGTCTTAAAGGGACAAGTAAATGTTTCAAATGTGGAAAGGAAGGTCATCGGGCATTTAAATTCCGCAATGATGGGAAGAAGATGTCTAATGATACACAGAATGAACCTATTACACTTCAATGCTTCAAGTGCAAGGAAATGGGGCATTATGCTAATAAATTCCCTAATCCAAGGGTTAGTGATGATCGACATGAGCAAACACATAAGGCAAAGAACAAAGGGAAGTCACATGCGATCACCATTGGCGATGTTGAATATGACAACGATGTGGTGGAATGATTAAGTGTTTATGTAATGGGATTCCAGAATAATGTTGTATATAGTATCGTGGAATATTGTAATATTTATGTATTGGTCTATTGTGGTTTTCAATAATTTTATGGCATCGGTAACCATGAAAAGTTATTGAAATATTTTTGGAAAGCAGATGATATGCACATAATGAAGGGATAAAGAGAATCTAATATGTTTGATAGTATTCATGAGCTCATGATTGATATAAGGACTAAGTGATATCATGGTTTGAGTTATTAGAATTTTTGAGGATTTTGGTATGTGGAAAGTGTTAACTTTTAACTGCATTCAAGTTTTCAC
Source organism: Viscum album (assembly GCA_963277665.1). Taxonomy (NCBI): domain Eukaryota; kingdom Viridiplantae; phylum Streptophyta; class Magnoliopsida; order Santalales; family Viscaceae; genus Viscum; species Viscum album. Next base: position 161,121,384 of record OY728138.1, read on the forward strand.
TATGGTTCAATGGGTATTCTAGAGAATACATGATTAAAGCCTTTGAATTTTTGGAATGTGACCAACAAGACATATCTTATGATATATGGGGATCAACGATGGTATTAAATCTCTGGTAATCATTTTCACTATATTATGAGAATGGACTGTAGTATTATGGATAAGCCTAAAGACTAGAATGGATTATGTTGGACATAAGTTAGTATTGTTTAAGGATAGAAGTTTTTTCGATATAATTGATGGGATGTTATAGTAATATAGTTTTAGAAAAAGTACAGCCTGCAGGACGGGCAACAACCCAACGCGTCGGACAAGGTCGTAGGAATCGAACCCACAACCGAAGTGCGACTGGCCTTTATCGCCTACCACTAGCCTACAGAAAGTCCCTGTTTAGTGGAAACTAGTTTTATTTTATTAAGCGGTATGATATATGAAGTATAAGTTCATTTTAGGAAGTATATAGGATTAATCTCACTATAGATGGACTTATGTATTTTTTGATAACTTTTCTAACCTTTTGTTTGAGACAGATGGAATGACCCATCATTCTATCACATGATCTGCTAACACATCACGAATGACAAATTCAACTTCATTTATTTAAGAGATGAAGTGGAAATTGTCCAAAGAACGACAAACGGTGAGACTATACCAAAATCACGAAAGTATTTATTCTAATTCCAATTTCATCAACTTTAGGGAAATGATCTTAAAAACCAAAAATGTTGTCCTAGTGATCTTATATCTGATGAATCAGATGGTACCCTAGATCATCACACATTTATGGCTTTGTGATTGTTGGATTTTTCATAGCCATGTTCTCTACCACTCTCCATCAGAACATGATGGTTAGATTTCTCTTCCATATCCATATTTTCACCTATGTGGAAACCCAGTGATTAGTTTATTTGGGTAACCGTTACGTTTAATAATTTTGTTTTTAAAGATTGGTTTTGGTATTCTTTTTTACGATGTGGGTTTCTATTAAAGAAACTTTTGAGTAGTAAAACATTTATAACCCCGACGAATTTCGAGGGAGAAATTCATTTTAAGGGGGGTAGAATGTAACACCCCGAGATTTTATGAAAAATATTCTTTTTAATTTCATTAATGTCTTGTGTTATACGCTACACCAAAAGGAGCATTCATAACACAGATCTCTGACCTGGCTTGAATTACACGCAATCGCGACCTTTCACGATAGCGTGTGTTGTACGCAACAACAAGTTTCGCTAAACAATGATATGCTATTAAAATATTATTAAAACTAGCTGTTATGAATAGTAATAACCAATTCTTGAAATCTTTTAAATTTTATTTTTCAAAATGGACTTCATTTTTGGATTCGGAATATTGAAATTATCTTAGGGTGAAATTTTGGTGATTTTCGGATAACTTTCATATTTTGATGAATAGTGAAAATTATTAAATTTTAATTAAAAACAACTTTTTCAATCGAAATAATTAATAGTGATAAATTATTAATTTCAGTGGTTTTAAAGTATATTTAGAATATTTCATTACAATTTAATACAATTTTGGGCATTGGATGTAATTTCACATTTAAACCAGTTATATACAAGTGTCAATCTTTTGATAGTTATTATCTCTTAAAAACACGCTATTTGTTTTGACGACCGGAATTAATTTTTAAATTAGTTAATGCAACTGATATATTTTGAATTTGGTAAAACAGACATCATTTTTGAGTTCATAATATCAAATATAGCTTAGGCCTAATTTTTGGTATTTCTCTGAAAACTTTCAATTTTTGATGAATAGTGAAACCACTAAGTGGTAGGTTAAAAACTGAATTTTGCATAAAACTTAATTTTACCGCTTCTGTGAATGGAATTTCGAAAATCCAACAGACATGGTTGATATCAGTATGTAAATGTGGTTCAATGAGATAAAAATAATTTTTTGGTGAATAGTAACTTTTTACTTTTTTTTACCGCGGTTAATAGTAAATAGGGTAACTAAGGGTAAATATGATATTACTATTACCCTAACACATGTCCTAATTTTATTGGATAAGTTTAATTCGACCAAAAACAACTTTATGAATATAATATGACCATTTACGTCCACTTGGATTAGATTATAACATTTAATATTATTTTATTTAATGAATAGTTAAAATAGTTAAAATCAAAGTTTAATAACTAAAACATTTTTAATATGGGGTTATACATAAGATAAATTCTACTATAAATATTCATTAGAAATATAAAAAGATTTCCTACATAATGATATTTTATTTATAATTTTTAGACTTTAAATTAATTAATTTATTTATGACACAACGATGATGCAATAATTACCCTTTTAAGGAAATGTTAACATAATTGATGTTATAAATGCTCAAATAAATGTAATTTAAGACTTTTTATGAATTCCACCAATTTTCTAGGTTACTATGATATATTAGTGTTGATTTAATCAACTTTGTTTGAACATATAATTCTGTTATGACTTTGACAAAAATCATATATCAAATAGTGTCAAAATTGACACAAAATAGTTTTTAAATCAAATATTATATTATTAATTGTTATTTTACTCCTAAAAATCTAAGGCTCGGTCAAATGACTTATATAAGTATATATATATTAATAATAAACAACTTGGGGTTCGTTTGGCGTGTTATAGTTAGTGTATTAACCATATAGTGTAAGAAAACAAAAAGTCATGGTAAAAGGTAAATTATTTAACTTAGAGTTAAATCTAATTGATAAGGTTAAAATAATAACCTAAACTTGTCTAAATCCTATTGGTTGATAGGATTTAGACCCATACCCACTTTAACTTCGAAATAAGACCCTTTGGAACCATTATAAACTGATTTTGACTTTAATATAAAATAATATTTTGAGATATTCCTAAAGTGCCCCTCTCCTCCCTTATAAAAGGGCACCTCCTCCCTCTCTTCCTCACACAACTGTGAGCCTTCAAGATCGGCCAAACCCTGCCAAATTCTCCTATACACTTCTCTAGAAACATCCTAGAGGTTCTGTTCTTCCTCAAAGACCAATTTTAGTGCCCTAAAAGGAGGTCTCAAAGAAGCACTTCAAAGAAGAGGTAATTTCTGTTACCGATTCTTTCAACTTTATTTATTCTTCCACTTCTTATTCTTAGGTTGTTTCATTATGAAGTAATAACATCAGTATCACTCATATAATAATATGTTATTATAAGTATGAAACAAACCTATTTCACCATCTATCCATCCTACGGAAAACAAAATCACCGCGCGTGCGTACGTACGGAATACCGTCTCCACGCCGTGGTGTAATCTATTTTTCCACCAACACCTTAAATGGATGGTTATTATGGTGTAAAGAATAACTATACATAGTTATTATAACATCATAATGATTCGGACATATTTTATCATCCACTACAATTCAATTCAATAATTATGAAAATGATATCATCGCTCGTGCGTACGTACGGACTACCGTCTCCACGATGCGATGAGATTCATTCTCCATGTTAACCATTTAAGAATGATTATAAAGTATATATAAGCAGTAATAATGAAATATATGACATTATAAAGCTACCGGATTTATGTGTATATATGTGTATTTCATCTACTTAATTCCACTCAATTCAATAAGGAAACGAAAACAGCGTTCATGCGTACGTACGGCCTACTGTCTCCATGAACGGTGTATTTCGTTCCATTTATCGATCCATTATATATATGTATACTCTGAATATATATTATATATAAATAATGTTTTATATTCTGGAATTAAGTAATCATGATCTAAGTAATCATATGAATAATTACAAGTTAAAACACGAACGACCAATGAGAATATTTTACCCAAAACGCTACTTTAACATGAATTTACAAAAGAATGGGTAATTTGAAGTCATAAGTGAACCATATATGATATAATAACAATTAATATGATTCTTTAATAAGTCAATGACATTATTTAAATCATTATACAGGAGGTTCGGACACTTACGAAGCAAATCGGACCTAAGGTAAGGGAATTATCACAATCTCATTTTTATCCGAGATTGCTTATACTTTGGTATTTACTGGGGTGTATTTTATCATCCACATCCATGTTACCTCAATATGTAATATTATTTCCATCCACCTACAATTGTTTAAAACCTATTTTACCCTTTGGTGAGTTTTTAGTAAAAGATATGAAAGGAATCTTTTGTCGTTTTTCGTACGAGATACTTTTTGACTTTTCCGACAAAAGTACGAGAAGAATGTTTTTTTTAACTTATACAGCATGAATGGATTTTAAAAAAAAATTCCAAGAAGATTCCTTTAAAAATTTTCAAGTTTATTTTTAATCAACTTTTTTTAGTTTAAAGTTGTATGACATGTTAAGAAAAGATAAATGTTTTTGAAGCAGAAAGGATACTTTCTTCAAGAATGGAGTTCAAGTGTTTTATCAAAATTATCTTCCATCTAAGATAATATAGGGTTCTGTTTATATCCCTGTTATTACATTTATTTGATTATGTTGTGATGGAATTATTTTTATGAATTCCTATATCTTATATGAATTGTTTTATGATGTTTAAGATTCCCCTTTTTATTACATGGGTTATGAAATGATGTATGATTTATGATTATGTGGCACACATAAGAATGGTATCATTATGAGATGGGTGGGACCTATTTATCCCTCCAATGCATTGGGTAAAGATTTTATATCTCATGAGATAGACATGGCTGGAATGGTAAGTTATACTGGTTCAGTGAAACGGGACTGAAACAATGGTTACTCGATTCAGAAAGGGACTTTGTCCACTAAGATAGTCTTGGAAATGAGTCTTGACTAACAAGAAATGATTCTCTATGATTATGTGTGAATGCCAGAAAGTTTCATGTTTTAAGTTATGATTATTGTGATTACATTTAACTGCCATGATTTATCCCATGTTATGAAATTATGATCTCTTTTGTAGGATAAGATTTCCAAAAGTTATGTGCTTCTGTATACGATGTGACTGATATTTCTTTTGTTTACCCTTACTGAGCATTTGAGATCACCCTTTTATGTTTTCTTTTCCCCAGGATATAAAGAAAGGGTTTAGGTAAAAAAAGGAAGATCTTTATGGGAGATGTTGAAGATCTTTCACCACTATTAGAAGATTATATTCCGAGTTTCCAAAGACACTAAACTATTACGATCCTTGTGTGTGTGTTTTTGTTATGTACTAAGTATTCTGCAAAAGTAATGTAATGTCAATGTACGTCAGGCTTCGGGTCTCTACACACACCCTATGCATTAGTTTGGTAGTGGCAGAATCAAGAGGATTTATTCAACTCAAAACCCGAAAAAGAAATAACAAAACCCCTATCGTGATGGTTCAATTGATGATTTCCCACGGTTGAGAAGGATTGGAATTTGTCAATCCCAGAACAAGTCTCCTCCAATAACATAGGTGAGGAGAGGAAAAGGTTAAGTCGGTGATGACGGTGTTTCCTCGATCATTGGTTCATTCGTCGTTGGAGAGCCTTCGATCGAGTTTGCAAAAATATTCATTGAAGGAGAAGAGTTCTTCATTGTAGAATGTTTCCCCAAAGTTCTCCCCATTCACCCATTTGCCAAAAATTTTCTTCCCAATGATTAAATGAGGAACCACCATAAATTAAAGTAGTTTTATACATTTAATTTATGTTGGAAAAAAATTTAATGGTTCAAATAATTAGTTGTATGGTTTGCATAATTTAAATTGGAGTATAAATTAATGGGGAGTTGAGAGGTTTTCTCCCATTAAGAGGGGTTCGGGTGGTCCCCACCACCATAACATATATTGAGAGGTTTTCAAAAATAAAAATAAAAATGTTAATCATTTTATTTTTCTTCTTCCATGAAAAATCATGAAGACTAACTTTCACCCTCGACCGACTACCGTCGAGGTGAAAGTCTCCTTAAGCGACCACCGACGCTACGAGCTCAATAGTGTACTTGGATTTCAATTCTAAGCATCAGTTTAAAAGTTAAAAGAACATGCTCGCACATTTACTAAAAATACTAGAAAAAAATTCATAAATTTATTCTGGGCACACCGGGCATCAGAATCACGTGCCGCCAATTTTCATGGACTTGTAAAATTCCAATATAATTAAAAACAATTACATGGAATTTATGGGTCTTTATAGTTAAGATAAATAATAGCCTCCCTAATTCTATCCTCAGATGGGATTTATGTGATTCCACAATTTTTAGGCTATCAAATAGAAATGGGAATATTATCAATCATCTTGTGAGTACAATCCAATCAATCCTCGGTGTAAAGATATTGAAAATAACCAATCACTGCATTAGATATATAATTCTATGATGAAAACATACACTCATGAATATTGATTGTATTCATACCACCTCTTATTATTTTCTCCTTATTCATTATCTAAAATAGATTTGTGATCATGTCAGCAATTTGAGTTAATTTTACATTTAAATTGTTTCTACTCAACCAATATTTAACAGCCTAAAATCATTCATCCTGGAAAGAGCGTCCAATTTCTCTCTATAGGTGTTATCCTAATTTTTATTAGAAATATGGAAACACGATATAAAACTTTAATAATCAATGATATCATCCTAATTCCTAGAAAAATGATTTTTTTACTTCACTATTTTAAAATGCCTTTAATGTATTTCAACTAGAATGTCAAAATATGGAAAGGGGTTCTATAATATCCCACTTTACAATCCTCTTGAACTATCTACCTAAAACTAGAAATAACCATCCAACCATTGTTAAATATGATGGTAATTGGGGTTGCTTGTACGATTTTGAATTTGACATTAATAAGCAATGGATTGTGACCTGACTGAATCGTATGTAAAAAAATCAGAACCCCCAGCAGATTCACAACCATAATTAACCTACAAAAGACATATTCCATGAATATTGGCATGTATACAATTAATATTATACATGTACTATGTGAGATCACTACCATCAATAGAGACCTCAACAAAACTACACTATTCAATACACATAGAGAATTTAGAATAATCCATTCGATGAAAATTGGAAACAATTTCCTCCTCAGGACTCAAAACTATACTGTAATCACCAATCAAATTCAACTTATTACCCATATTATTTCACATCATTAAAACACCTCTCCCTAAATCCATTATGCTAATATATGATACATTGTCATAAAAAAATTAAATAGTATGAGTGGAACCATGTGAAGTAATAGAAATATTGATGAATTTTTACCATCTACCATAAGAGACTAGTAAAACATTATCATGTTGAAAACCACATAAATGATAAATATCATTACTATGATAGTTTTGAGAGACAAAGTAATATTCATTAATTGACCAATTCAAATAAAAACAACTATCAAATGAAATTTTAGGCACACATGTCCCAATTAAGGGGGGATTGTTGGTCACAATAAAATGTCTCAATGTTTTGAATATGAGGGGGTTCCCCATCCCCAAGAAATTCAAAAAAATAATCTTCATTTGGAAGTGGATCTAGGTTTATAATCCCCATTGTTTTCCCCACATCTTACTTGTCTTCATACATGGGAGTTCTACCTGCATTCCCCTTTGGGTCATTAACACCTAGAAGAATATTTCTAACATTATGGTCCTTAAGAACAACTTCAATAGAATCCTCACCATGTATTTTTCTTTCCTCATTGATGTGGGTATCTGAAAGTGAAACTATACTAGTAAAAGTGAATTCCTGAAGGGGTACATGTCCACTAATAGCTTTATCCACCTTAATATTATGAACTTTCATATATGATTTATTGTCCTGAGGATCACAAGGCTGTTATGAATCTAGTGGCATCCCACCAGTAGTAGATTGAGCATTAGAATAATTTCCATCCCTAATAGATGCATGAACATAAGATTTACCGAAAACCATCATAAAATGATCCATAATATCAAATTATATCTCCATAACTAAATCATCATAATCCCCTTCCTCATATATCCCAAAAATTAATCAAATATATCCTTTGAAATGTCTTGATTTAAAGAAGTCTCGTACATACATATGTCACCTTTTTTGTACTCATAATATTTAAAAAATGTGTTCAAACATATTATTGTTCCATTTTAGTGACAAATAAACCCAAAAATCAATTATTTGAGAGCATTGGTTCCATTTACAATGGAATAGTGTCATTGAATTATTAAATTATAAAGGGTGATTCCAAAAGTTCAATTTTCTTCTCTTACAAAAGGGGATCACATACACCATATCAAACATATGACTCCATTTCAAACTAAACTTTTATGAACTAAAACTTTACCTTCCCAATAAAACTATCCCACAAAAATAATACCGTCCACACTCATACATATCCTAAGTCCTTTAATTTATATGGAACTTCCACGGGAAAAATTAGGCCTCCAATGTCAGTATTATCACTTTCGTATGTATTTATTATTAATCTAATAATTGAAAATAATTGATATCTATAATAATATTATGACATTAGTATCATTACTGTACTTATATGTTTTTTTATTATTGGTAAAACCATTATTTATTCATCTCCATTCACTAAGAAAAATATAGTAACATCATTAGTGCATTGTGTGAAGTGTCATCTTCACAGAGAGCCGTCATTTTTTTTCATTCCTCCATTCATGGATGGTATTACTAATGATAATTATGAATTATTATAATATATTTAATATAATTATTATTCTAATATTTTAATTTAATGTAAATATCCAACCCTCTTGTGCATTAGGAAACGTTAACATTAATCATGTGTATTTGTGGATTACCACCTCTATGATGAAACATATTTCAATATTGATCCTAGATTTTCATGTATTGTATTAAAATATTAAAATTAGGTTAAAAATAAAAAATTATCACTATGCTTCTATTGTTATGATATTATGTGAAATGACACATCTACTTAACCATGGTCTCCAATCGAGTTAAATTGTGTTCATGTTTGGGTAAGTTTAATGACCATCCTAAATATTTATATAAAATATTAATATGGATGAAAATGGGAACATTAATAACAATAATAATATATATTATTCAAGTAATTATTATTTTATTGATATGGAAATATTATATTATGTATTTAACTTGTTATTATAGTGACATTTTTTTTCTAAAATTACATAAATAGAAATTATCAATTCAATATTCACACAACGTAACCAAAACACATATGTTATGAAATAATAAATATATAAGTTATATATAAAAGAATATTATACAAAATATCAATAATGAAATTGGTATAATTATATTGATAATTACATAAAAATTATTAAATATGTAAAAATAATTTAATGTAATTGTCACCCATTAATCAAAATATGCGATAAATAATTGAAGTAAAAAAGATAAATAATTCTTATTTAGTTTATAAATGAGTAATAGTTATTATTAAGGTGTTGAATTAGTTCATTAATTAGTTATGGTAGCTTTTAATGTGGTCATAGTGACATAATATATGGAAAAAACAAGGTATAAGTTTCATCTTAAAACATAATTCTTTGAGACACATGTTATTTTATGCACATAATTCCTTTTTAATGGTGTATATATTGTAAACTATATATTTAATTGCTTGAAATATTAATATCAATATTATTTGAACTAAAACATCAATAAATATCTCTTTTAAGGGGAGTTAATAAATATTTTCTTCATATATAAGGATTTAAACCTCAATTTCCTTTCATTAGGACGTGTTTATACTATACACCATGTTTAAATTTTCAATGTGTACTTAATAACCCATTGAAATTTTTATATCATGATTATATTTTATTAAATGATATTTTATGACATCTAAATCCCCAAGGGCTTAGATTTAGACAGATTTGAGGATAATTCCCCTTTTAAGGGTAGAGGGGGAACAGTTCAATAACTCGTATGCCTACGGAATAAGTCCCATACATGACCAGAATGCCTAGAGGTGCAAGACCCAATACCTAAGCTTGAAGTCCCATGACCAGAAACACTTGAAAAAAACCCTCCCATCATTTGTATCTTTAATTTTCCTAGATCCTCACCCCTCATGGCTAATCGGCAAGAATTTCTCCATGTAGAGCTGCACAATGTATAGTGCCAATGGATATTGTCACACACTCTCATTCTTCCAATCCAGTTTGCTCTGATCTGATGGTTTCAACATTTCATTAAATCCTCTTCTAGGACTACTCTTTTGTTGTCTTCTTAGGATAATTCAAGGGCTCTATCGCTTGAAATCCTCATTGCCTGAAGGCCATTAATAGAACAAAATCCATTTGGCCCTGTTTCTTGGAGGCCATTGGAATCTCAAAGGCCCTCAGACCCAAACAAAAAAACGGGTGGCCTAAAGTCCCAAAGTGGATGAATAGATCCATATTCAATTGTACCGTATAATACATACTACATTATGTTCTACATTGCTACTACAATTTCCCAAAAATTCACCCACTCAGATGTCTTCTTAGGTCTAATTAATTCTAAGAAGTAACCTCTATCACTCAAGTATAGGTTAATTGGAAATATTTTATTATTGATTTCCTGTTATATTTTCCATCAAATTTTGTATCCAATATTTCAACAGTTGTGAGGTATTTTTATCTCAGTTTCTTTTCTAATGAGACATTATTTGAATTACACTGCTGTATTCATTTAACTAGTGTGAATAATACCAATATAATATATTATCTTAGGATTTAATTATTAGTTCAATGTATTATAAGTTCAATTTCATGTTCATTATCTCTCAATATTTTTAATTTATATTTTACCCAAGTCAAAAAGATTTATTATCAACACCCATACCAAAATCAAGATTTCTAAAATGTGATAATACATCGAGGAAATTTCTTTTCTCATTCAGTATAAATCGTATACTATTTTATTATCATTTGGATATAATTGGTAAAATTCAATTTCTATTTTCCTTTTTTAAAATTTTATGTTTTCAGATATTCTATGTACTTTGGTTTTCAACAAGGTTTTTCAAAATGTTCGAATGGTTTTTCCATCCTTTGTAGAAATAAAGGTTTTATCATATACTCTAAATTTTGTTTTGATTTCTCTTATATATTTTTAATGTTCCCATTTCTAAATACTCTTTTTCTAAGTATAATTTTTCAAATCATTCCCACTTATTTTATTGAAAACATTATATATATTCCAATTTTCTATTACAATAGAATTTTCAATGTTATTTTTTTAGAATGTATTTTCATATATTTAATTGAAAATGTTAAGTCTTTTTTATGTTACATTAATATTGATTGTTTTTAAAATTATATGTAATAAATGTATTTTCACTTCATTTATTGAAAACATTATTTTTTTTTCAAGTTGACATTATTAAATAATCTATTATAAGTAAATGTTTTCTATTTATTATCACTTTTTCCATTTAAAACCATATGTTTCTTTCAAGTAAATTTTATTATGACGTATTTAAAATAAGGTTATCAAAAAAATTTCTTTCTAATAAAAAAAAAATTAGAGTAATTTTAACATTATTTTTTTAAAAGGTTTTGTGAAAACTTTTTTTCACTTAAATGTACCCTCAAAGTTATATTTTTCAGTATGTGATGCTTTGATAACCCATTAAATGTTATTTTGATTTTTTGGGGAAATAAAATTTATAATATTCTATGATTTCTTATGTCCAAGTTATGTGATGTTTTTAAATGTTTTATGAAACCCTTTCTTTTTTCATGGCTTCTTTATGAGATGATGAATGTTCGGTCTTCAATGGGAGAACACATAAATGTATTTTGATAAGGGTGTGACCTATATCCCCCTATAATTTATTTTGTAAATGATTATATCTCTAGGGATATAAATATTATAAGTATTGGATGGTATGTTTATAGGTTCATGAAGCATTATTTTGGTTTCATTAAACACTAGTCATAATTTTATATATAAATAGGTTATCAAGACAAAATGTTCACAATGGGTAATTATGATTGAATTATGATTTAATCAAAATTTTACATGTGAAAAGGTAAGCATGCTTCTAGGTTCAAAAATAGTGACTCTTATGGAGTTAATCTCTTATGAAAATTTTACTTGTGAAAAAGATGGAGTGTATCAGATTTAAAATGATAAGAAATATTATATATTTATTATTCCACCTTTTTATGTTTTTTTCATGTTATTATATGTTTTCAGGATTATTCATTTCTTTCAAAGTATGCCACATGTTTGTATCATGATCATGTGTTTTCGGTTATTTATAATTGGTTTTTATCTACGCTATTTATTTTATGGTTCTATAGAGATATTTTAATTATATTTAGTTTCTCTATCATGTTTTATGATTATTATCCATGGTACATTTATCATTTATTATATTTTTATATTTTTTTATATTATACATTATTTTTATGATCCAATCCTTTATGATAAGTATTTTTCCTTATTAAAAATTTGATCACACCCCACACTTATGTTTGCAATACCATTTTTATAAAGATGATTGAATCACGTGATTTGACCAGAAAGTGGGTAGAGGAGTAAGATTATGGAAAAAATATGAATTTTCTATGTATGTTTATCTTGGGACACTATAGTTGTTATCAGAGTAGGTTATAGTTATTTTAGAGAATATTTTACTTAATTTTTAGTCAAGTTTTTCTACCTTTGTATTTATGGTTAAAACCCCTTAGTGAAAAGCATGTAGTTGATCCTAAGTGCGGGATGATAAAATTAAATATTAATAAAGAATTACATAGATTTTCTCCCATGAAATACATCCCTATGTGAAAATTGGAATGTTGATGTCGCAATGGAACAGATAAAACAAGGTGTGATCACCAAAAAAATGGTTGTTTGAGAATTAACTTGATCATCACCCTCATAGATGAGAATTGGTACTAAGACATTACACATGGTTGGAAAATACTAGGGGGATATTATTTTATTTATTTCAAACTCTTCATGAACCATTATGATGGATTTATATTTTTTACCTTATAATATTATGCTAATAATATTTAGAGAACACAAATTTAAGTATCTTGGGTAGATCTAAGAGAGTTACTGGATTAAAAATGTATTGAATAGTTGAAATGAAAGTATCATTAGTTAAAATGAAATTATCATTAGAGGAGACAACATATGACTGATATTTCATATTCATGGTCTCTAATTATATAGGATATTATCATAACCACTTTTTTAGTATATGATTGAAATAGGATCGTGTGGATTATGTCGAGAAAGGTTTGTATCAAAAAAAAGATACATATTTCAACCAAATAAGTAAGAATACATCAACATATGAATTTATTAAATTCCTATTATAATGTAAAAGTGAATTTTATAATCATACCTCTGTTAATGAGGTTAATATCATAATATTAATTAAATCTAGATTCTCTAATCTATTTAAATTAGTAAAATTACTTGTATAAATGAAACTATGATATATTCTAAATATTATTTATGATTCTATGAAATAGATAAGGATCGTTATTTTTTAGTATTGAATTAATTGTTTTAAGTTATAAATTAAATGGTATCAATAATCGTGAGAATCATTTTTACATAATGTTTATATATTTCAATATAACTATTGAAGAACACATATTTATGTAATATAAAGTTTTAGGTTTGGTATATATTTAATTTTAAGGTCGTAAAGGGTATAATGAATTTGGATGTTTATGTTATGTAGTATTTCTAACCTTGGGATTATTAATAATTCATTTTTGGTAATGTTTATCGCATATTAGGGATAGTGGTATGAATTTTCTACTATATGATTTTATGAACTCTAGGGAAAAACCATTTGATTATTAAAGATAGAATTAATTTTCAAATTAGACTGTAATTTAATAAGGGTTTCTGAATTGGGGACATAGGTATTTTTGGAAAATGAGTGCTCTGAAAAATATATTACATCTATATAAACAATTAGTGTTATTTTGATGAATGACAGGTATGTTAATATATCATAAAATATTAATCTAAAATTTATATGGGAAGTTGTTTCTATAATAATAAAAATGTTAAAAGTTCCCTATCAAATCGTAATCATTTGGTAATAATTAATATTGTTAGGAAACCGAATATTTAAGGGGGTACAATGTTACAACTTGAGATTTTGGATCTTTTAAAATAAATACTATGTTTTATAACCTATCTTCCATGATAAACCAATCAAGAAACCCAAATCATACAAAGAATATATTATTAATAAAACAATAATAAATACAAAAATTGTAATGACTTAATAGATATTACCTTTAGAAGATAAATAATTAATATGAGTCCATGTTGAAATGATATTTAAAAGAAATGTTTTCTTTATATTATTTCTTTTAAAGATAAATTTTAAAATTATAGATTCAAAATTTTATATGTTGAAACTAAACTCTGAATACCACACAAAAAAATTTGATTCGGATATATTTTTGTGACATTTCTAAAATAATCAATTTTTAGGTGAGTAATGAAAAATAATGATTTTTTAATACGATAATATTTATAATACGTCTAATTTTTGAAATATTTTTAATATAAAAAATCTATATTATAAGGTATAATAAATCATTTTAAAATATTGTGTTAAAATTATTACCTCATTATCAAGATTTTGAAAATTTATGTATCATTTTATTGAAAATAGTTTTTTGACTATTGTTTACATAATTATAACATTCAAATGATTTTATTTATTTATTTTATTTCTAAATAAATACTTTGAAATTAAAATACTAATTACTCTAAATTCATTTTGGTAAATGGAATTGATAATTATATCCTAATGATAAATATTTTTTCCTTATAATATACTTTTAAAAGATATTTTTATGCATTACACATGATAACATTAAGATTAATTTCCATACACATATAATTTCAAATTTAAAATATTATTTTTTTATTTAAATAATAATTTCCATATTATTTAATATGGATATTTTAAATTTTATATATAAATTCTATATTATTAATATTAATTCTAATAACACAAAAAATAATGAAACAATTATTCTTAAATTATTGTTCTACTAATATCATGAATCATTTATCAAATAAATAAATTTTAAATCCTTAAATAATGGATAAAATATTATTTATAAGAACATAAATGAATATATTAACACCCATTAATTTTTTATCAATATGAAATAAGATTAATAACGTATAATGGTCAAAACATTATTTTCAACAAAATCTGTTTCTGAAAACATTATATGTTTAAATATAAAAGTTAATTTTATAATATTTTGGAATTGAATTGGATTGAATTGATGTTAAATTTAGTACCATCTCACACAAATTTTGAAATATGGGATAAGTTGTGTGTTTAATAAAACATAATATCACATAGTTAAAAACGAGTAACAGATTTCAAAATTAAAAAGTAAAATATATTAAAATAAATTTAAAACTCAATAAAATGTTTGAAACATTTGTGGAAAAATATTATCATGCCATTATCAACCCAGTGATACCAAATACTCCATAATTTCAATTCTATGGATCAATTGACTATGGAATAGTTCCATGGAACTATTAATAATATAATGTGTGTTTCCAAAAAACAATTTTCCTTTGATATAAAAAAGGATCACTTACACCCATAAAAAAACAAACATCACTTTTGAATTAATCCATGATAATACAACTATTTAATCTCTGTATAACCTTATCTAATAAAAAAATCCCCTGATAGATTATATTTATCCTAATACCATCAATTTCAAGGGATGTTCCAAGGGAAAAATCAAGTATCTTATGTAAGTATTATCTCCTTCATCATATTTTATTGAAAATATTACTCTTCCAAATATCTTATAAAACATTATTTAATGGCTTCAGTATCATTATTGTAATGTCCTAAATATTCACAAAGGTGTAGATCAATGGTTTTTCTTTTTCAATACCTTTAATGGACCTAATTATCAATCATAATCATTTCATGGAGGTCATTGGAGTGCCTGAGGATAGTTTGACCACAGTTTTCAATGAAATAGGATAAATGAATTGGTGGTTTGGTTTCTCTAAATCGTGTGACCTAGGGCACATGCCAGTGTGGTTGTAAGTAGAGACACATATAGGTTGCAGAGTCTGTCTGAAATGGTGTGGCCTAACATGCACTGTCGTGTGACCTAGTTCAGTTTTGGGACAGAGCCTTACCACATGGTTTTTAAACTATGTCGCTAAACAATATAGTCCCCGATATTTTGTTAAAAAGGACAAACCCCCCCTCCCCCCCGAATCATATCCATAATTTTCATTCCCCTTTCCTACAATGGGAAGAAAATTTTCATTCCACCTATTTGAGCTCAAAAATATCTAAATCTTTGATCATCTACATCACTTCTTCCCATGAATTTAGCTTCAATCCAAATGAATCATTGACTCCTCAGGGTAAGTATAACCTTATTCTTTCTTTCTATCTCAACAAATCCTTAGATCTATTAAACTATTTGGATTTAGGATCAAATTACATATTTTAGGGTATTGGACTATATCAAAGATCTCTTCCAACCTGCTTTAAATATGATGTCACTATCAATTGATGAATCATATACAACATTAACTTAGGTGGTCATGTCATTTTCTCGTTATCTTTTGGTCATTTCAATATTAGTTCATTGTGCCATGTGGGTCCATCACTGTATCTCAATTTTGATGGTATATTCATGTCCAATTTAACCTCGGGCATTGATATATATTTATTTAATCTATTTTATTGGTTTATACTTCACACATTCCCAACATGTACCCCTTTACATGTGTCTCTTTGAAAACTAGTCATTTTGTCCAAATAGATCAAGATGAAGGAATACCAATTTGACTTCTGACATGATATTTTAATGGAATGAATCTTCTTTGATGTCTACTTCATTGAACCAAATACACCCCAATGGTGTCTGGGCTTATTAGATTTTGAATTTTTCATTGGGGGAATTTGAGTTGTTTACCATGTCATCCACTTTGACAATTGAACCGTTGAATTTGAAATGGCATTTTAATTTGAATTAAATTCTTTTTTGATGGTAAATGGATATGGTTTTATTGATAGTTCAAGAGCATTCCACCCTTTAAATTCATTTAACTGATACCATAATTTATAACTTTTACCTTTTTAATCAAATATAAAGGATTAGGAAAATTTAATGATATAACAATGTATATGATGGCTCACACCTACTGACATGCTTTTCATGAAATGCTTTTAACTGTAAATTCATGATTGTTATTTCCATTTTAATGATATTGTATATTTTTTTTAATTGGAGTAAAGAAAAGAATGAGATTTTTTTTCTTCATGTGTAAGGTTATATATATATATATTTATCATTCCTTGGTTATTTTGAAGTCTTGATGACATGACATAATAGGTAATTCCTTATAATCATCCTATTGAATATGAACATGCATTAAATATAATTCTAATGGGATACTTAAGTTGAATGAGTGGTGTTTGTATCATTACATATTTCTATACTTGTGATACACCTAAAAATTTTCTATTTATTATGGTAAGGGGAGATGATCCAGATGGATGATTACACATCCTTACATTGAAGTCGGGCCTGACAACATGCACCACTTCTACTATATGGGTGATGGGCTGCGGCACCACGTTCCATTTTAGAGTGTTGCATGGTGTCTCACTAGACATGTCAAGTGTTGTAGTATGAAATCTCTCACTCTATTGATATGAGGGAATGTTCCCTTATATTCGATCTTATAATATCATAGATAGGATATGGATTACTACAAGTAACATCTAGGAACAATCTTTCACTAGTTCTCCAGGGGTATGGCCAGTAGGAATTGGCAGACACTTGGAACACAATGGTAGATTCATGATATGTATTATATATTACTATATATATGTATATATATATATCTATTGGGACATGATCAGACATATTAGTCATGTGCTAAATTTGTTAGACCAACTGGGTGTCCTGTAAGAACATGAGAGGGGGATTACTTATTTATAGAATATTGTTTTACATTCCTTCTTAAATATGCACACTTTTAGTTATGAGAACATACTCATATTACATGTAGACATTGTTGGTGGTGACATACTGATATTTTATCTCACACACTACTTGGTCCACCCTAAGCACCTAATAATATTGCATTCCTGTAGGTATGGATAGGGGAAAGTGTTATTCTATAGGTTTTAGATTTATATAATTTTTGATTGATCTTAGGACTAGAGGATCAAGAATACAATTGAGATTATATGGAAATGTTTTGGTCTTTTTATGTTTTTGAACTTTCTTATAGCATTCTTATTGTGTGTCCCTCTCTTCCCTTTTGTACAAGTATACAATGTAACTATATATGTATCCAACACTACCTTTGAGGATTTTGTATTACATTTAGTTATTAAAACATCCGTTGTTATCTGTTCTACTTCCACATTTTACTCCATCTCTCTATTTATATTATTATTATGTTATTGTCTATATTTTCGTGTATCCATTATGCTACTATCACATGATTTTATTGTCTCCCCACCATAAAATCTTTAAACCCTCACAGCTAGTAGGATCCCTATTGTGTATGGGGAGGCATAAAAGAGGCTGTGTGACCCACTAGATCGAGGTTCGACATAGGTGGATCTGGTGTCGGGATGTTAAAAATTTTTATTATAGTGGTTCCTTTATTGAAGTACTATTTGGTGCTAACAGAATAGTGATTGGGAAAACTTAGGGACATGGTCATAAGTTGTGATGGGGAATCACAATCCCATGTACGAGGAAAGGCTAATTTTCTTTGATTATGATTATTATTTATTATACTATTTACTGTTAATATGATTTCATTGTTTGGTTATATACATGACTTGTCATATTATTATTATTGATGTCACTAAAATTCATATTTTTATACTATCACCCGATGAAATGAGGGATCTACATTTGATCATACATCACGATAGGCCCAGTATGAATTGTACATACATTTTATTCATGTCACATTTTATTTTCAATGAGCATTGCATATTTCATAGTCAAAGTGCCTCTTTGTACATGTTAAATTTTTATGACACCTTTTCAGAAATTTTAATCAAATTATGGCATGAGGTTAGTGGGTACCACATTTTTATTAATAAGGTGTATGGGACCTTATGGATTGGAAAATGGAATTCAATCTAGCTCAACCATTATAAATGGAAGTGACATCAATGTGAATTACATGTTCTGGTTCATAATTTGTATGGCCCCTTATGGGACAGAAAATGGTATTTCATTAGATCCAGCTATTTGAAATGATTTAAATGTTTAAATTACAACATTAAAATAGATATTAACTCTTCATGAAGAATAGAAATCTATCATATTCTTACCCTATAAACATTGAACTGAACCTAGCCTTATCGTTTGGTAGTGGTGTATCTTAAAGTGTTCGTATGACCTATTATGGCCTTTTTCTACCATCTAGACCAGGATTTTGAAGTAGGCCGAGTGGTCTGGTCAATTCAAAGGGAGGGTTTATTTCCAATCCTAGTTTTTTCTAAATTGAACCTTTAAATTTATTAAATATCTTCTAAGGAAGTCATTTAGAATTGTAGCATTATTTCACCAAGATGTCCTCTAGTCGTCCACACTAAAGGTGGTCACAATCATGTTTCTGAGGTGTGGTCCATGACCTTTCATTTTTTCCTCATGTAGATCCACTAGTGGATCCACTTCCTATTCTAGATATAGAAATGGATTCCCAATTTCAAAAGGGTTTCCTAGGTATGTTTTACAACATGAAAGGTGGAGTATGACCTGGCCCGAGTATTGCATAGTCTAATTGTGTGTTTGAGAAGAAAGATCCTCCCACCTTCTCAGGGGATGGAGGAACACAAGTTGTGGTGTCTTGCCTCAAGTTGATACTATCTTTATTCGAGCATCTCGGGACACCTCTAGAGTTCATGGTAAATCTATCATCCTATATACAATGCGACTCAGCTAAGAGTAGGTGAGATTTGATCTCCTAGGATGATTAGCATAGAGAGATGGTTTCAGTGGACTTTCATGTCATCATATATGAATAATTATTTTCCTAGACTCTAAGGGATGAAATAGAACATGAATATATGAACTTGAAATAGGGGATTATGATGGTTATGGAATTCTAATATCATTTCAATAAGCTGAAACAATTTACACCCTCTATAGCTTCTAGAGTTCTTATGACTACTAGGAGATTCAAATATGGGATGGTTAACATCATCTAGTTTTTTTTTCAATGTGTTTTGGTTGAAAACCTCTTTTGGAAGAATCAAACAATCCCTTATCATAGTAAGGAATTTGAGGAACGATGAAGCTATGAGTCAGGGTAGTTTAGCACCTAGGAATTCCAATGAATCTTTTTGTAGGAGAAAGAATAATTTCAATACTACATGTTGTGGTAGCAATAGTCAGTCTTCTCACTTATATAGTTCTCTCATTTGTCACCAATGAGAGACAATAAAGCATGATTACTCACAATTATTTCAAAATCCATTTGATTGGATAGTTTGTGGGAAATGGGCTATCTCTATCATTTCGGAAGAACATTACCTCCATTTTCTAGTGAGTAGGGATCTACACCAAATCCTTAGTTCAGAATGTGGTTATCCTGATCATTATAGGTAGGTAGATAGAATACCATAGGTTTATTAGGATGATGTGGTGGTCAGTGTACAGGAATTCATACTTATGATTCTCAACGCCAATGTAGAATACATTATCATGGCTGTCAAGTAGTGACTCAAAGTCTCAGTATATGCCAGTTACAAGTAGTCCAGCCTACCACGTAGGAGAAGTACACTGGAAAATATACTATCTAAGGTAATATTGTAATATCTACCACATTATTTTATTCTTTGTTTGGTATAGTTTCATCTCAATTGCTTATATCTGAGTCAATTACTATGAGATTGGGCCTCCACATCGAGTACTATCATGGAATATTGATGCTCGATACACACTTAGGTATCTATTCAAAGGTTGTTTTCTACTGTCATAAGTGTCCCCTTGAGATAGGTTGTTACCTATTTGTGTGAAATATATATTTCCTCTATATGGAGAACTTTTATGAAATCATTGTGATGGACTCATTAGTTCCCTATAGAGCACAAATTGATTGCTATCGTCAGAGGTTTATGTTTATATCACCAGAGGGTGTTAAGAACATGCATAAGAGAGAATGGTATTTGAAATATATTAGAGAAGGACCTGAGAAGCATAAGTTGGGTATTGTTACTACTCATATTTCCATTTTTTTTCTTGATGACTACGTTTTCTAGTATGTCGTATGTCCTCCTATAATGGAACATTTTAGAGACGACTTCTCTAGTCTACCATAGGTGTGAGTGGTAGAGTCTACCATTGATCTTGTGACTAGAGAAGCACCTATTACTATTCCTTATTATTGGATGGAACCTATAGAGATTATGGAGGTCAAGATGAAATTGGAGGATCTAGAGATGAATGGTTTTATAACCCTGAAAACTTATCCTTGGGGATCACTAGTCCTTTTATCTGAGAAGATAGATGGTACCCTTTGGCACTATAAGGATTCCTATTGGTTGAATCGGCTTACAATCAAGAACCAGTATCCACTTCCTAGAATATATAGACTCTTTGATCATCTTCGAGATGGTAATTTATTATCAAAAAATAGATATGAGTGTGTTATATCATCATGTGTGTGTCAAGAATTAAGACATACCTTGAACATCATTTATGGGTATCTATGGTCTCTATTTGTACCTAGTTATGTCTTTTAGATTTAGGAATTTACCTACTGTGTTCATAGCTCTTCAGAACTAGTTTATCCAACTATATCTAGATTCATTTTGGGATGTCTTCATTGATGATATCTTGGTGTATTATCAGTCCATACATGACCATGCAACCCATCTTGAGGTCATGTTGAATAAACTGAGAGAACATAATCTCTATACTAAGCCCTATAAATGCCACTTTAGCATAAAAAAAGTCCACATCCTATGTCATATAATCTCAAAGTCTGGAGTTGTAGTTAAACTATAAAATGTAAGATATGTGGAGTCTTGGTAGCTTCCCAAGAACGTCTTTGACATCATGATTTTTGTGGGGATTTCTAGATATTACAAACACTTCATTCAAGATTCTTCATGCCTTGTAACACTTATTACAGGATTAAATAAAAAGGTTGTGAAATCTAAATGGCCTAAAAGTTGCAATGTGGCATTCTAGGAGTTAAAAGGTTGACTGAATTCAGCAATGATACTGATTTTTTCAAATTCAAGAAGGCCAGAACTGTGTACTGTGATGCATCATGTTTTAGTCTTATTGTGGTTATGATGAAATATGATAGATTAATTTCATTTGGTTCTCGTCTGCTGAGGTTGCCCGATAAGAATTAACTAATTCTTGCTCTTGAAATTGCTGTTATTTTTTCATGCCTTATGTTATTAGAGACACTATTTACTGGAAGAGCATTTTGTGGTGTTCAATTAGGAAAAAATCCTTAAATACAAATTGACAAAGTGGTATATGAGTCTTAGACAATGTAGGTTGGTTGAGTACCTACAATTGTTTATTTTAAGATTTCCTACATGCCTGGAAAGGGGAATTCGGTAGCTGATACTTTGAGTTGAAATATTCCAACTTATGTGGTTTTGGTATCCGGTGATGAATAGGATATGATTGCCTTATTCAAAAAGATGTATGTTGACATTC
The DNA here is from genome assembly GCA_963277665.1 of Viscum album. Classification (NCBI taxonomy): domain Eukaryota; kingdom Viridiplantae; phylum Streptophyta; class Magnoliopsida; order Santalales; family Viscaceae; genus Viscum; species Viscum album. Next base: position 161,144,045 of record OY728138.1, read on the forward strand.
AGGAAGAACATGGTCAGACTATCCTCTCGGCCATAGCACTTACTTCTACACTTTTGGAACGGGAAGGGTCGAGATAGCTATCAGATCTAGAAGGCCTTGTCTCGAGAGAAATCATTTCAGAAGATAATACATATTCTATTTGGAATGTAGAAAAGTATGATACCTTTTTTGGGCATGTATGGGTCTCGACATATAAAAAAGTGTCGTATATATGGGGATTCCATGCTTTAGTTTTTTTGAGTCTCACCCCTACGTCACAAAAATGTATCGAGATCTATGAATCCATACTGGTCACCGGAAATGAGAGTTGAAATATCCATTTTCATCAAATGATTTTCCACCTGTCAATGGCACAGGTGGATTTTCAGTATCCAGAAGTGGTTTTACATCTATTTTCCATTCCTGAGATGAAATGGGAAGATGTTCTGATAGACATTGGGAATACATTACATTGATATTTTATGGTAAATGAATTAGTGTAAATTATAATTGATCATCTTAATAAGGTTGCACAATTATTTTTTGTGTGAGAGACCATCTCATTAGAAAAGATATGTAGATTTTACATCAAATACGCGGTACACATTCATAGAGATACATCCTATATCATTTCTGATAGAGATACTCTTTTCAAATCATGGTTTTGGGAGGGGTTATATAAGGCCTTGGGTATGTAAGTACTTCTAAAAATTACCTTCCACCCACATATTGATGAAAAGGAAGTGTGAAAATTCATGTTCTATTGAACATGCTCCATGCATGCGTTCATAAAATTGGAGTTTATTGGAAGAATCACATTCATATTCTGAATTTCTCATATAAAAATATCTTCCATTCCCACATTGAGATGTTTCATTTTGATGTCTTCTATGATAGGATATTCTTCTTGCCTATGTTCTGGTTAGAGTCAAGGTAAGAAGCTTAACATAGGCCTTATATCATCCAGGTGACTTGAAGGAAGGTCTAATTAATTAGAAATCATATATTGATAGCTCAGTCCATTGAGCAGTCTTATGCTAATAGGCACCAGAAACCTCTTCAGTTTGAAGTCATAGATTAAGTTTTCTGGATTGTCTCAACTAGGTTGGGGAATAAATATTTCAAGAAGTATGGAATGTTCTCATCGAGGTTTGTTGGAACCTTAGAGGTTGTGAAGTGGATTTTTCCAGTGTCTTACCAACTTCTACATCCTCATACAAACTACACCATGCATGATTTCTTTAATGTATCTCAACATCACTGATACTATCCAGACCTAACTCATGTCTTTCATCCAGATGAGGTCCAGTTGGATTTGTATGCTTCCTTCGAGGAGTATCACGTGTGTATAGTTGATCCGAGCAAGAATACACTCTATAGTAGTCCAGTTCCTCTTGAATGGGTGTTTTGGTAGCACTTTCAAGTACAATATAAGACTTACAAATGGAAATATGATATATGATCTCAATTCCCATAACTCATTGTTCAATTTACCTCTTTACGCACAGAAGGCCAACACAGGGATGAGTTACAATAAGGAGGGAAGGTTGTAATGACCTGACTATTCCCTGTGATATAGATTGTTGGTTTTTCTTTTTTCAATACCTCAAATTGACCTTATAATGAGTCTTAATAAATTCACAAATGCTATGGAAGATTTTGGGGTGTATTTGGAGCCTGTATTTCTTAAAAATGGGATAAATTACTTGGTCACATAGTTTTTCTAAACCTTGTGACCCAAGGTGCATGCCTGTGCACCTACAGACAGAGGAACCTATAGGCCGCACAGTCTGTCTGTAACTATGCAAGCCAAGGTTCAAGGTTATATAGACTGATTCACTTTTTGGATAGAGTCTTACAGCATGGTTTGCAAACCCCATAGTTAAACCATGTGGCCACCAATTTTTGAGTTAATAATACAAATTTTACACTATTAAAATATTAAACATTGTTTCATTTTTCCCTTGATTCAAGTATAAAGAACTTAATCTTCATCATCTTTGATCTCAAAAATCCTTATGTCTTGGATCATTAACATTTCCTCTTTTTGGAAATCTATCTTTGATCTTAAGGAAGCATTGGACTCCTTAAGGGTTAAACATAACCATGCTTCCAATATCGATCAATCTTCACATTTTTTGTGCAATTTAGATTTAGGATCATATTTCCTAATTTAAATGCATTGAACCATTTCTCATATCTCATTAATCATTCTTTGAATCTGATCTTGATATCAAGTGAGGAATCGTCTATAGCCTTAAGGTATTTTGTCACGTCATTTTCCATTTGTTTTTTGGAAATTTCATAATTATCCCATTATGTCTTGTTCCATCCTACATTGAGCATCTCAATTGTGTTGGTTCCTTCATTTATAATTGATCCTAGTTCTTTGATATAGCTTAATTGAATCTTTTTTAGGGGTTTAGACTTTATACATTCCCTACATAGACTCTTTTAGGTGTGCCTCTTTGAAAATTGGTCATTTTGACGAAATGGTTCAAGAATCTGGAATCCCAATTTGGATTCTGGTTTGACTTTTCAATAAAATAACCCTTGTCTCATCTTTGTTTCATTAAAACCAAGACACAAAATGGGTGTTTTTTTCTTATTAGACTAAGAATTTCTCAATTAGGAATTTCGATGGTTTCCACTATCATCCACTTTGAAACATAAACCTTTGAATTGGAAATTTCCTTGTCCTTTGAATTATATATTTTACTGATGGTAAATTGAATTTGTTATGTTGATAGTTCAAGCTGATAACATCCTTTAAATGAACTGATCATGATACCTTCCTTTGGAACTTTCACTTTATGAATCTATTTTCCATGTTTTCTGAAATTGAGTGAGATGACCTTGAATAGGATGGGTCACACCTAATGAAATGATTTTCTTGAAATGATTTTCTTGAAATGATTTAAATGGTCAAAGAATGATGATTATTTTCATTTTAACTAAATCGTTTATATGTATTTGAACATCGTTAAAGAAACACATGAGAGGTTTTACCTCATGTGTCATGTTATATATATTTCATCATGCCTTGGTTTTTTGGAAGGATTGATGAGATGAAATAATAAGTAATGCCTTATGATCGTCCTATTGATTATGAATATTATTTATTTATAAGTTGAATGGGATAATTAAGATTCATTAAAGGTGTATGACTCATGACATATATATATAATTGTGAGATTCCTTACAATTCTATTTTTATTATCATAAGTGGTGATGACCCATAAGGTTGATAACAAATAATTATATATATATTGGGCATGATTAACCACACCACTACTACTATGGATGATGGGTTATGGTGCCACATTCAATTTTAGAGTGTTGCATGGCGGTTCACTTGATATACCGAGTTCTGTAGACTGAAATATCTCACTCTATTAGGATGAGGGAATGTACCCTGGAATATTAGCTTATAAGAACATATAATGAATATGGATTCCTATGACTTCCATCCCGATCTAATCCAGCACTAGTTCTCTAGAGGTATGTCCAATTTGAATCAGTATACACTTAGACCTTAATAATGGATGCATGATATATATTATTTTTTAGTATATATATAAATGTATATATCTAGATACTATTTCAGACATACTAACAATGAGATAAAGTATGTAAACCCACCATGATTCCTTTAGGAACCAGAGTGGGGGTTATTTAGTTAATCAGTATTTCTTTAATTTCATGCTTTTACCTTCACATTTTATAATTATGAGCATCTAATCAGATTACACTTAGACATCGTTAGTGATGGCCAACTATGATTTTCACTCACACCCTACTTGGGCCACCCTTGGAAGTTGAGAAGACTGTATACCTACAGGTATGGATAAATTAAGTTCCCTTCTATAGGTTACTGATTTATATGGATTTATATTGAAATTAAAAGCATAGGATCTAGAAAGTACATGAGATGCTATGGAGATTTTTTTGTCTTTGGATGTTTTTAAATTTTTAAATAATTCATGTGTGTGTTACTCTATTAATCTTTTTACTATTATTCCATTCATAAATATATGTATTATACACTGCCTATGGGGCTTCTTTGTTATATTCTATTATCCACTCTTCTGATGTTATCTGTTATGCAGACACAATTTAATGTATCTGTCTATTTATATTGTGTTTCAGTTACTATCTATCATTTCATGTATCTATTTTTCTACTCTGACATGAGTGTATAGTATCCCCATTGTACCATATTTACACCCTTCTTGCAAGTCGGTAGCCTCTAGCATATGGGGAGGTGCTCTTTAGGCCATGTGACCCACCAACTCATTGTTCGACATAGGTTGATCCTAGGTCGGTATGTTATAATTATTATATTGTTCTGTTCTTATATTATATGTATAACTATTATTTATTTATATTCATCTACATAGAAATAAAAAATAACATCCTTAATTCATTGTGCAGACTACCACCTCCATAAAGGGATGTCATTTGTTTTTAATGAAATCCTTTCATGGATGGTATTAATAATGGTAATGATGAATAATTATAACATATATAAGATAATTATTATTATAAAATATATATTTAATATCCACCCCCACCACTATCACGTGTTCAGAAACATGAATAGTAATTGTGCGTTTGTGCATATTATCGCCTTTAAGATGAAGCCTTTTTTTCATTTTTCCATCAATATTTTCATAAAAAACCTTAAAATTATAAAATATGGTTCACTATTAGAAAAATAAAAATAATAAAAATATTATTATTTTATAATGATATCATTTAAAAACAAAAAACTCCTTAACCATACTCATCAATCGAATTAAAGCGGCATCATGTTTAGGTCAGTTTAAGCACCTACATGAACAATGATTTGAACAATCGTTATGGATTACTATGAGAACAATAAAATTAATATCATATTATATTAATATTTTAATCATTAGTGTGTGGTTGTGAAAATATTAAATTAATTATTTAACTTATTATTAATGTAACACATTCATTTTCTAAAATAACCTAAATAAGATATTATCCATTCAGTTTTCATGTAATTTAACCAAGAAATATATTGTATGAAATAATAAATTTCTCTTAAAAATATTATTTATATGTTATAAAATATTTTGTGACATATCATTGTTAAAATGGTATAAAATTGTGGGTAATGATATCAAAAACTTTAAGCTCGTACAAAATTGCTTATGTTTTAACACATGATAGTCCAAATATGCTATAAATAATTAAAAAATTAGCAATAAAAAAGTATGAATAAGGATTATAAGAGGGTCATATTCATTATTTAAGTTAAGAAATATATTATTTTGTTATCTATTAATAGAGTCTAGAAAGGAAATAAGGTAAGGGTTCCTCTCAAAACATTCTTCTTTGAAACACATGTTCCCTTATGAACCTATTTTTTTTAAAGGGTGTATATACTTTCAATTGAAGAATAAATATAATTTATTATTAATATTAAAGGAATTTTAACTTCGACATCAATATATATCTTTCTCAAGTGGTATTTATATAAATGTTTCTTTGTTTTTATTTTTTTTAGTCTCAATTACCTTCAATTGAGATGTGTTTATGTTATACACATTGTTTACATGTTAATAGTGTTCATACACCCATATATTAATTTTTATATCCTTATTATGTTTTATTTTTTTATATTAAATTTTGTATTCAACTTAAATATCTCATATGATTTTGGCACTAATGTTCCACAGGTTTTAAGGGATTTCCAGATTAATTTCGTCTTTATTGAGACATTGTTTATATTAAGATCCATTTTTCATTTTATTGATCGTTATACAACCAATATGGTATATAATATCAGAATTAATTATTCATTCTAGGTATTATATGTTTAAATTATTGTTTATTCTCCCTGATGATTTTTTATTTAAATGTCACACAAGCCATAAGGATTTATTTTCATCTCCCTTCAAAAAATAAAGACCACTCAAATATAATAATCCATCATTGGAATTTTTATTCCAATTTATTAAAAATCATATATAAATTTATTCACCTTTAGGTATATTTGGTAAAAATAGTTCTCTCAATAACATACATTAATTTGGATGTTACAAAATCTTTTAAGCAATGTGGATTTCCATCATGGTATAAATTGTTCAAATGGGTTTTCAATAATTTCAAAAATAAATGTTTTATTATCCACCCTACATTTTTTTAGATTTATATTATGTATTTATAAATTTTCCATTACTAATGATTATTTTTTGAAATTAATGTTTTCAAATTATTTCATCTTCTTTTATAGAAAAAATTTTTATATTGGGAGTTTCTATTTTTAAGGATTATTTTTAAAAGTACTGTTTTCAAAGTATATTCAATTGTTTTATTTTAATATTTATTTTTTTTAATATTTAAATTATTAAAATTAATATTTATCAAATTATTTTAAATTATTTTATGGAAACAATTACTTTTTTTCAATATTATATTATTAAATATTTTCTGTAAACTAATATTTTTCAAAATATTTTCTGTTATCATTTTTAAAATCCCAAGGTATTTAAACTGAAATTTTATTAGAAAAACATTATAATAATGTTTTCAAAATAATTCCCATTTCCTTAAAAAAGTAACTTAATTTTCACTTCAAATATTTAAAAAAAAAATTCAGAAAACTTTTATATTTCCACATATATTTACCATCTGTATATTATTTTTCATGAAGTTATGTTTTTATCGACCTTTATATGTTATTATTATATGATTTATTTAGAAAAAATATTGTTTTGATTTTATATGATTTCTTAAGATCATGTTATGTGTTTTTTAAATAATTTATGAAACTCATTCTTTTTCCATGTGTTATTTATTTAATGATGAATATTTCTTTTTGAAGTGGATAAAAATGTAAATATTATGAGAAGGTTGAGAAAAAAACCTCCCTATGATTAAAAGAAAAAAATGGTACATATTATTGATATATAAATTTTATGTGAACAAGTTATCATGTTTCTAGGTACCGAAAGGGTGACTCAGATGGCGTTAAGTCTTACACACAATTTTGCATGTTTGAAAATTTTTAAAGTCTCTAGTTTCATAATGGGTTAGTGTCATGGATATAATATCTTCTAAAAATATGAAATGTTAAGAATTTTATAGGATACTATGTTCATAAAGGGTTATTGTGATGAAATTAATCTATACTCACAATTTTATGTGCCAGTAGGTCGGAGAGGAGTCAGGTTTTCAACGATAAGAAATCCTATTTTTAGGATTGTTCCAAATTTTAGATTTCTTTGTTATTTTTTATAATTTTTTTTATGATTAGGACTTATTTTTAATGTATTTAACACATTTATATCATGGTCACATGTTTTATGATTATTTATATTTTTTATCTAGGAAATTTATTTTATGGTTCCATAATAATCATCTTTTGATCTTATGTTTCTCCATCCAGTTTTATGATTATTATCAAAGGTATTTTTAAATTTTCTTATGTTACTTATTTTTTTCTCATATTCTCTTTGTAGGTTATTATTTGATCCTTTATGATATATCTATTCCCTTACAGAGAATTTGGGATCATCCCTTTCTTATCATTCCAATCCCCATGTCATAATGATTATTGTATCATTTGAGATGTATAGATTGGTTTTAGATGATCATGATTATAGATAAAAGCTAAAATTTAATGTAAAATAAGTTATTTTTACATTTAATATCCATGAAACATAGCGTTCAGGTCCATGAGTTGTAAAACTATTTTTATATGTTGTGATTAATCATTATTATTGATGTATTATTTATATATATTTATCTTGGGTCATTTCACAACATGGATTTGATGAATTTAAACCTTTTAGAACCTTCCAGGTTTCTCTTGGGAGTGTTCATTATTGGCTCTGTTTTTTCATGTTTCTTCTCCCTTACTAGTGAATTCATTGGATAAGTCATGAATTTATCTTATGATTTCCAATTTCAACCTACATTCCATCCCCTACACTTGCTTCTGGAAGAATCATCCAGAATCCATCATATTGGTTCATCCAATCAATCTAACCTAGAGAAATCATTGACATTATATTTGAGGTACAATAATAATAGACCTCACAATAGTCCATTATGTTTAATGACTTATCTATTCATGCCTCACTAATTATTCTCAAACCATGATGTTGTATTATTTAATTTAATGATCATAGTAACATTTTATAATTTTATTTCCAAACCATTAATAGAGTCTGATATACATAATCATCATTTTTTAATTATTATACAAAAATATCATAGTACAACATTAGAACAACATCTTTTATTTATATAACATTTTGATCCTTTAACTCCTAAAATTAATGAAAATTGAGTAACTCAATGATCTTCTTCCCTTTGAGATGTTCTTCTCATCATATGTATAATAGATTCAATGATATTTAAAAAAATCATAAACCTTTAAAATTTATTATTAAATAAACAAAATTTTATAGTCCAACATTTTCTATTATCTTTTTATATCCATATATTCATTTCTTCTTCATTGACTTTCTTTTGGTTATCTCAAAGTCATTAAAAAACATTATTCAGTTATCATACCATTTTGTAGACCCTAAACATAGCTACACATTCATTAGAAATAATATTTCTTAATTTTAAGAACACATGTCTTCTAATGATTATTAATTCTCCATTAGAACATGTGAATTATCTATTTAAATGCACAATCTATCTTATCACAATATCATCTAAATGAGGCACACCTTATGTAATGACCCATATTTTTTAAAATTTATGAATCAATTTTTTTTTTCAATGGAAAATTCTTAAACATCCATTTTAATGTTACCTAATCATGTAACAGTGGTCTTAGGTGAATCAAGGTCTTGTTTGGAGCCCAGAGCCTGGAGCCCCAAAATGGGAAGAAAAGACAAGGCTGCAATATTATAGAAAACCATGTGCCCCATCCTGCACAGTTTCTCTAAAGTCATCTAGTTGAATACAATGGATACTTTTCGGATATACGGATTGTTTGAAACCATACGACTTGAGGTTCATGGTCGTATGATGCAACTAGGTTTCAGGATAGATCCACTTTTCATGATTTGTTCATGGTTTGAAAAATAGTGTGCCTAACTATGTAGGGTACCCCTCTATAGAAGTGAATTCTTCACGGTTTTCTTACACTTTAGATATTGTTAACCTAAACCATGTGCCCCTTATTTTTTAAATGAAATGACCAAAATTTCCCTCTTTAAATATTTTATCTTATTTCTCTTTAACCTTGTTTCTCATGTAGCTGATGTGATATCCCCCCTCCCATGAGATCCAAAATATCACAAGTTAGTCTTTGAGATGACTTTTTAATCATAATTATGATTCAAAATCAACCAAAATCATTAGATCTATATTATTAAATTATTCCATAATCCCCCTTACATTCTAAAGTATTCATTGGATCTATCAATCTATTTAGGTGAATACTTGTTTTCCATAATTCAAAGGAGTTGGAATGTTTTTTTGATCTCATCCATCTTACTCTTAATCTGAGGATGATATAAAGAAAGTAGTTATCTATATCCTTGATGTGGGTGGTGACATAATTTTTAATTTATGTTTTGATTTTTTATAGCTGTTCCATTATGTTGCACTCTGGATTTGGCCAAGCATCCACTTTAATTTGAGTTCTTCTGGTCAAAATGGTCCTTTCACCATGTTGTATGCTTCTTAATCCTTATTTACATGATTATAGGTTATTGATTCTGGTTATGGACACCCCATGGTTGTTCCAATTCTAATTTCCACTTAATATTTAAATGCTCAATTTCTCGAAACACTAAATTAGCTTTTGGATTAATTCTAAATTAATTTTACCTAACATATGAGTAATAAATGGAACCTAAGGCACATCTTAGATGTTTGTCCCACTTATAGTTGGGATTGACCATTTAGGCAATTTCCATGTTTGACTATTACACCATTAGATTCTTAATGATCCTAATGAATTAGATTACCATGGATTATTAGTTAATTAAAAGGAATATGAATATGAATTCACATGTTCAAGATGTTTTTCTTTCTTTAAATAAAGTTGATAAATTAAATGAAATGGTTTATTAAATTTTTTAAGTCCACACATATTGTTGAATTCCTTATTAAATGCTTAATTCAACTATTATGAATAATTTACGAATATTATCCTAATGAATTCATGGTTTGATAATAAATTCATTATTCCAATAATAAAAATGTGATTATACATTGTTATAAATTCTTTTTTCCTTTAGAGTTACATTGGGTGTTGAGAATGATATATCACATTGCTAACATGAGTTGGATGTTGGGCTTTATTTGCTACATTCCATTGATTGACTGATGACATGATGGATCACACAGAATCTTGTGTTTCATGCATGAAATTTCACACTTATTGGGATGTATGGTATGTATACTATTAAATGATCTAATAAAATTTTTAGATTGGTTATTGTTGGATGGTTTACTCCCTGATCTATTGAGAAAATAGTATTATATGAATATGGACACTTATGTACAAACCCAATTGGTTCATATAGGTGGATTCAATATATAATTAAACAATATATTTTAATTATTATTAAATATATAGTATCTGATTATAATTCTATTATATATATGACCAAAAAATGTATATTTTCTAGGTGTCTTCTCAATCCCTTAGTGGGCCGTTGTTTATTTATTCAGTATTGTGAATTAATTATATATTCCTTCAAACTATTTAGTTACATGAACCTCTTGAATTATGAGTAGACACCGTTGGTGGTGGCCTATTAATATTTGTATCTTACTCCCTACCCGGGTGGCCTTTGGTACCTAATAATATTATCTACCTATAGGTAAAAATAATGGAAAGGGGGATATTACATTTAGTTGGTATGCTTTCCTCTTTTTAGATATTAGGAGTAGAGGATCGAGCACATGCTAGAGATTCTAGTAGAGAAGCCTTTTGTTCATTTTGTATCATTTTCATAGAGTGATTTTAGGTTTTTCCCATGTTCCCATTTTTTATAACAGTATACCATACATTCATGTATTGACACTTCCTATAAGATTTTGATATTATGAATCTTTTTTTCAGTTATTATCCTCTAGTGATTAATTATTCTAAATGTTAATTTACACTTACATAGTTTATTGATTCTTCCTATTTATATATTTTCTTCTACTATTTTATATTTATGATTGCATCTATTATGCCACTCCGATAAGAGGGTATAGTCTCCCCACCTTACCACATTTACACCATATCTTCTAGTCAGTAGCCTATTGTGTTTGGGGAGGCAGGATTGAGGCTATGTGATCCACCTGCTCAAGACACGAGTTCGATGGATCACGGGTAAAGACATTACAATGTTGTATCAGAGGAAATTATTTCCATTTGTATTACTATTTGGGTATTATATCGGAGACTAGGAGTTAATGGATTATGAATTTACCATATGTCTGGATATAGCTAACCCATGTATTGGGGAAAATAAAATTTCCTTGGATGGGAACTTGTTATTATTGGTTTCCCATTGTATAGTTGATAAGACATCACCATTGGGTAAAACACTTGTTTTATAATGTTATTGCTTTTGTTATTATTGAAATTATTATTTAATTACATAGTCCTAATGAAATGTGGTATTTTAATTACATCATTAATCCTTATTAGGATCATTCAGACAATATGCCATGCATTTAACCATGTCCTGCCTACTTTCAATATGAATTTGTTTCTTGAATATTTATAGTGCCTGGAATATTTATTGAATTGTGATGAAAATTCTTATAGGTATTGAAAACATAATTGATACCTAAATTTTCCACTTGATCCTTATAGTGTTTCTCTAAATAGATTAAAGTATATTCCTTAAGTAGTAAATTAGGGAACATTGATAAAGGAACCATTGGTTTCATGAGGTGGAATATGTTATGGTATGGGTTAAGTGGACACCATATTCTGGTTCATAAGGATTGTGATACTGTAGAAATAAGAATTTGAAATCCATAAAATTCAACAAATTTAATGTGATTTAAATATTTGAAAAATCTAAAATCTAAAATTAATATATCTTTTTAAAAGAGAAATTGGATATACAGTAAAATTGAATTTGGGATCCTTACCTGAACCTGGCCATAGTTGTTGGTAAATAAGAGTCTCGGAGGTTATTATGTCCTATTGTAATCTCATTCTACTACCTATACCTGGCTTGTTGAGCAGTCATAGAGTTGTAATTATTTCTATATGAAATATTATTACCTATCCTAGTTTCTAAATACAATATTCTAATTTTTGTAAATATATTCTAAGCTATGTGATTGGTATTTTAGTATCATTCATTCGCTATATCCTATGGTCTCATGCCTTGAATAAGGTTATGACTTTGCTTCTGAGGTTGTGGTCCTGCTCCTCCATTGATCATGACTGCACTGCCACTTGTGGAACCAAATCAAGTTCCAGATGTGGGCACTGACGCCTAGTTACGATAGAGATTTTTAAATATGTTGTCATATATACAAGGTTAAATTAGACCAACCATCTGTATGAAAGAGTTGAATCATGAATTTTAGTATCATAATCTTACCAAATTTTGGGGGGATAGTGTACCACATGTTATGGTGTTTTGGTTCACATAAATCCTTTATATATTCAATCATATATAGATTTATTTAGAGCGGATGGTCAAGCTTGTTGCATGTAAACTACATGATTTTAGCCAATCGGTGGTGGGATGTAATCACCATAGAATATCAGCCAACATATATGGTATGGGAAGATTTCTAGATTATATTCAATGTATTCTTCTTTCCCCAAACTCTAAGGGATGAAATAGCTTTAAAATTCATGAACCTATAGAAGGAGAGCATGTCTTTTATGGATAATTCATCTCATTTTGTCGAGCTTCAGAGGTTCTCTCCTATTACAGGTGGTGATTAACTCTTTCCTTCTAGACGATTCAAGGATGGGCTGGTATATTCCATCTGATTGTTGGTTAACATGTTTAGTTTGACTAAAATTTGTTAAATTGTCAGCCAACCCCTTATTATAGAGAAAAATTTGAGGGAAGATGATGTTGTGAGTTAGGACGGTTCAAAACTAGAGCTCGTGTTCCCTCTTTTGGATGAAAGAATCGCATTGAGGTAACTTAGGGAGGTAGAAGTATTCAGAACTAACTTGTAGATTATTTATTGATCTGTCACTAGTGCTGAAATCTAGTTAATACACAACCATAATGCATATATGATTCATTATAGTGTAGAATCAATTCTAGGGTGGGATATATCCGATGTTTCTAAAAAATGAAATCATTGGTGCCTAGAAAATGGGCATCTACTCATGCTCCATGATCCAGAGTTTGACCAATCATATCATGATAGTAAAAATCATAGAATAACACTGGTTGATCAAGACATGGTGGTGGATGATGTAGAGGTAGTTAGACTTATAATTCTTGGTACCAGTAGAGCGGGATTTCTCCGAGTAGATAGAAAATGACTTAAGGCTACACTACATGATATTTACATAGTGTTCAGCCTATGGAAGAGGAGTAGAGCTCTGAACCATATACTATATGAGGTACTATTTTAGTAGCCTCTACATACTTTTATCATTTTAATTTATGTCGGTTTGTCTCAATATATTATCTCTAAGACTATTAAGGGATGTTGGGGCCACAAGATCGAACACATTTTGGGAATTATGAAATTTGACACCCTTTTAGGCGTCTATTTAGAGGGAATCTGAGGTTTTAATGAATTCTTCCTTGAAATGTTTTCATACAACTTCATATGGAATATTTTCATCCTTGACATAAAATGATTTTATGTAATTATCTGGGTGTAATAGTGAGTTCCCTATCATGACCATATTAACTACCCTGGTCAGAGGGTGATTTTTTCATCAACCGAGGGTGTTAGGAATGTGAATAAAAGTGAATGTGGTGTCATTGAAACCTAAGCAGGACCCAAGCTACAGAGGCTGGGTAATTTGACAATACAAATCACCAGTCTTTTTCTTGATGATGAGGGGTTTAGACCCACTTCTTTTACTCTCGTAGTGGAGTGTTTTAGAGGATTCATTCCCTATAACCTCTATGGTCTACCTCCAATGAAATAAGTGTATTTTAATATTGAGCTAGTACCAGGAGCATGACCAGTGAACATTCCTTCTTATATGATGGGACCAAGGAACATCTGGACATCAAGAAGGATTTAGAGGATTTGGAGGCTAAGGGATTTAGAAGCCACAATAATTATCCTTGGGTTCATTTGTTATTTCTTCTAAAAGGGTAGATGGTACCCTTAGGATCTGTGTGTATTACCATCAATTGAACCAGATCATGGTAATGAAACAATATCCTCTACCGAGAATAAATTACCTATTTGATTAGCACCAAGGATCAAAAGTGTTTTCAAATTTTGACATGAGGTTGGGCTATTATTAGGTGCATGATAGGTTATAGGACATACCACTCGCTTCTTTCAGGAGTATGTATATTCTATATGAGTACATGTTTTTTTTGTTTGGAATCATTAATACACCTACACTCTTTATTAATATTAGGAATCATGTTTTACACCCATATTTGGATTTATTTTTGGTATTCATTGTTGAAAATATCTTGGTGTATTCACCATCCAGAAACAAACATGAAACCCATGTTGAGATAATGATGAATACACTAAGAGAGAATTACCTGAATGATAATCTCGGAAAATGCCACTTTTGGATCAAAAAATTCCACTTCTTGTTTCACATTATCTTAGAGTTTGGAGTTTCAATAGACCCTGAGAAAGTGAGATATGTATTTTTTATGAAAAAACTAATAACATTATATACATTTAAGATCTTGTGGGTCATTAAATATATTACATATGATTCCTTGTATATTTCCTATTATTTTTAATGTCTCTTAGGGGTTTGAAAAATAAGGGAGTGACATTTTTTTGGTAAAAACCATATGAAGTAGCCTTTCAAGAGTTGAAAGTCCATTTAATTTTAGTGACAATATTGATTCTTCCAGAGAAAGGAAAATGCGATTTTTTATACTATGGTGCATCAGGTACTGGGCTTATAGATATTATGGTATAGGTTGAGTGAGTCATTATGTACATGTTTCATCAATAGAGGCATCATGATTGTAATTACCTGACACTTGACCTCAAGTTGGCATCTGCCGTTTACAATTTACTCTTATGGAGATACTAACTATATGGATAGTTTTTTTTGGTATTTACATACCCAAAAATCCTAATGTAATTCTTTACATAGTGATGTATCAATATCATATATTTTAGCTGGTTTGATTACTTATATTCATTTGATGTCAAGCTTTTCTACCTACCTAGTAAATGATTTGGTATAGCCAATGCTTTGAGGAAAAAAAATTCGTAAATAAGAACTTCTGGAATCCAATAGTAAAAGGAAGCTTATAGCCTTATTCATAGAGATGCACATTGAGGTTCAGAGGGACCATGGTCAGACTATCCACATAGCCTTAGCAGTGAACTCTACTCTTCAATAACATGTATGAATAATGTAAGTACCTGGTCTTGACGGCCTTGTCCCAAGAGAAATCATTTGAGATGATGATACACTCTCAGGTTGGGAGATGGATGGAGTTGATACCTTATTATTCCATTGGTGTGTATTTGTCATGGTAGACATTAGAGAGGATTTAATGTTGTAATTTTAGGCCTTAGCATGGGTGGTTCACATTGATGTCAAAAAAAAATTTCGGGATCTACAACGCTAGTATTGGGGTCCTAGAATGAAATGTAATATTTTATCCTTCATTGCTCATTTTTCCATTTGTATGAAGGTGAATCTGAATCATAAAAATTCATCAATGATATTATAGAAATTTTCCACCCATGAGTGGAAATGGGATGATTTTGAATGGACTTCATGACTTGTTCAACCAAATCTCCTCGTGGTAATGATCAAGTGTGGGTTTTCATTGATCATTTGAAAAATGTTTCACATTTCATATCAGTATGAGTGAACCTTTGTGAAGAAGGTCTAGGAAGTCCATATTACATGGAGGTGGTATGTCATCATGGAGCTCATCATTCTATCATTTATTATAGTGATAATCATTTTAAATCAAAATTGTGGAATGGGTTACAGAATCCCTTGGGTACATAGGTGATTCTGATAATGGCCTAACACTTGTAGACTAATAGAAAATTGGATCATATTATTCAGGTTCTAGAGGAAATGTTATGTTCATGTTTCCTAAAATTTATGGGTTCTTAGGAGAAAAACATTCCCCTTGTTGAGTTTACATAGAATTATAGTTTTCATGCAACAATCGAGATGGATCCTTATGAATCTTTATATGGAGGGACTTTATGCTCACCTCTATGCTGGCCAAAGGTAGGGGAGGAAGATATTCTTTGACCATGTCATGTGCAGGAGGCCACATAGTAGGTTTAGATGATCAGAAAGTGTGTTATGATGACTCATTCTAAAAAACAATCATATGTTAATTGATATTGGTGGCCTCAGGTGTTCAAGGATGGATATTTACTTTTCTTCTCTTTCTCACCCTGGGTGAGATGTATACATATTCTTAAGTAGGGTATACTCTAACCAAGTTTTTTTAGACACTTGTTAATTGTGAAATGAATCATACCAGTGGCTTCCCAGTTTTCCCTTCTTCAGAGATATTGTTCCATGAATGATGTATTTCTTGTATCTCAACTTCACTGATATTTTTCAGAACCATAACATATATTTCATCATGATGATGATGAATTGGTAGTAAATTCTTTTTTCAAGGAGTGTCTAGTTTGTATTATTGATCAGTGTAAGAAAACAATTCGGGGATGGTCACCTACATTATTGTTGTACTATGGAAACATGACCAGGTATAGGATGAGACCAGGTAGTGGGAAGTTGATATACATGAACAATGGTGGGAAATATTTACTAATAATACCACTTTACCCTCAAAAATAAAACTAAGGGATTGGTTTCTTTTATGAAGGGTTGGTTCTACTAACCTTTCTTTTCATGAAGGTATGGATCATTATTTTTAATTTATATACCTTAAAATCCATTATAATGACACCTAATCAAGTTAGGGTGGTCTCAGATGCGTCTGCGGACCGTTTGGAGCCCAAATCCCCAAAATAGGAAGAATCTACTAGGCTATATTGTTAGAAATAATCAAGAAGCCTAGCCAGCTAGGTTTCTCTAAAACCATGAAACTATAGATATTGGAGACCTAAAAATAATAATTTGTCTAAAACCATTATACGAGAGGTGAACGATCATTAAGTGTTTCTAGGATTCAAGACAGATCCAGTTTTCATGTTTTCCCATGGTTACATAAACTGTGTGCCTATCCATGATGGGTACCCCACTACAATAGTGACTTGCACACAGTTTGTCCATGGTTTGGAAATGGTTTTCCTAAATTGTTCATCCCTAATTTTTTAAGTGAAATGACCAAAATTCCCATCTTTAGTTTTTTTATCCTTTTTCTCCTTTCACATTCTTCTTCCAGTGGCTGAAATGAGCTCCCTCTACCCATATTATCAAAAATCTCACAAGTTAGGCTTCGAGATAACATTCTGATTTGATATCCAATTCATGATTTGTCAGAAGAATTAGATCCATATTAGTATGTTCTTCAATATTATCCCTTCATATACAAGTTATTATTTGGATACCTCATTCTATTTAGTTGCATGTTCATTTACTATCTATTTAGGTAATTAGAGATTTTTCATAGATCTCATTCAACATCCTCTGAATCAGAGCTAGATAGCATGTGAGGAGTCATCTATGTCCTTGAGGTAGGTGGTCACATCGTTTTCCCCATGAGTTTAGATGTTTTTGAGATATTTCGTTGTATCATTCACCAACTTTAGAGGATTTTCCCTATTAGTTTGAGTTCATCATGTCAAATTGGTCCTTGTACCTTGTTACATGCCAGCTAATCATTTTTTAGTGGATTATAGGTCATTGATTCTAGCTACGGACACCCCATGGGCATGCTATGTAAAATTGTACCGTAGTAGTTAACTGATCAATTTCATGAAAAATATACAATTGGATTCTGAAATATCTTTTAAATGAATTTCCCTTTGATACATGAGTATTAAATGGAACCCAAGGCACCTATTAGGTGTTTGGACTGCTCATTCTTGGAATTTCCCATATAGGAAACTTCCTTGTTTGAATATTCCACCTTTAAATTCTTAATGAGCTTAATGGATTGGATTACCTTGGCTTAGTGAATTAAATGGAAAATGAAAATGAGTTGAATTGTTCATGATAGTTTTATTTCATTAAAGGAAGTGTGAAAATAAAATTAAATGTTTTTGGAAATGTGTTATGGATACACTCATTATCTTATTCCTTATTAAATGCTTAATTCAACTATTATGGATAATTTATAAATTTGAGCCAGATAAATTGATTGCATTTAAGGAAAATCCTCAAAACTATATTAAAAGTGTGATTATGACTTGTTATATATGAATTGGGATTTCAAGTTACATGATAGTTTTTACTCATGTATTATATTACAAATATGAATTAGCCTTCATATGAATTATGATACAATGGTAACAGACTGCTGATCCTGACAGTATCATCCTCCCATATATTAGTTTTTGAGCATGATGTATCACACCATTGACAATAATTTTACCTTGGCTTATAAATGCCATGTTCTTTTGTTTGATTGATGACAGATGGCTCACTCACAATCTTGGCTACCATGAACGATTTCTCACACTATTATAGGGAATTAGGGATTTTACTATATTGGTTGACCTTATAGGCTCCATATATAGGTCAAGGATGTCAGATTTACACAACAATCCTTCTAGAAAATAGTATTCTAGGTATATGGATACTTACATCCGCACAAAATTGGTTTTATAGGGGGTGAAATATATCATTAAAATATATATGTATATATATATATATATTTACTAGATATATAATAACTGATAAAACATCTATTCCAATCATGAGCTGGAGTAGGTTGAGTTGATCTTTGTTTTGAAGTTTCCTGAGTGGGAGGTTATTTATTTATTCAACATTGTTATTTAATTGTATATTCCTTCACACTATCTAGTAAATAGAATTCGATAGATTACGAGTAGACACCATTAGTGGTGGCCCATTTATGTTTTTATCTCACACCATACTCAGGCTTCCTTTTATTCTAGAGACGATTACCATTATGTAATTATGAATAACTAAATGTTCCTTATTACAAGTTGTTGATATTCTTACATATAGTTGGAGTAGAGGAGAAGAGGACCAAGAATACGCTCAAGATTCTATTGGAATTACCTTTGTTTCTTTTTGTATCATTTTGTATAGTATGATGACATGCCTATTCCCTTGTTCCTATTTTTTTATATAATAATTCCATTTATTCATTTATTCACACTTCCCAAAGGATTTTAATATTATTAATCTATTGTTATATTATTTTATTCCGTTGGATAATTATTTTCACTAGTAATTTATTCTTCCATTGTTTATTGATTATGTATTTTTTTTATTTGAATCCTCAATTATATTTCAATCATTTCAAATAGTGTGTCACTATAATAAGAGGGTATAATCTACCCACCATACCACCATTACACCCTTGCTGCTAATAGGGAACCTTTGGGACATGGGTAGGTGGACATGAGTCCATGTGACCCACTGGCATGGGACACAGGTGAATTAGATCTCAGGTTAAGACCTTACACCATATTAAAAAACAACTTACCACATTCGAATGACATAATGTTCATCTTTTCATCCACATGATCATAAACTAATTACAATTAAACACTTTTAGAGGCATTAATAATTATCCCTCTACTCATGTAGTTGACAATTCTTCTTCAACGTTATGAACATATCAAGAAATATATAATTGTGTTCGGTTTATTAAACATAAGATATGATATATTATTCAATATATAGTTATCTTAGTTAATTAATATTCATATAGAAACATCATATGATCAATTCTTATTCAATAATTATGTTGACCCATTTATGATAACCCTTGTCTTCAATACACATTAATTCATTATTTATTATATACAAGAACACTTAATACAACCAAAAAGATCATGAATACAAGTTTTTGTGGGTGATTAGGTACATATAATAACAACATGAACGTTCAATACAATAACATTATAAAAAAACACAACATTATTAACTTATATTCTATGGATCTTCTAAAACTGCATCAGATAACCTGGGGATGTACATAATATAAGGGTGATATATAAAGCCTAGAAAGGGAATAAGTGATGAAAATCGTAAGGTAACGTAGTAAATGTGATCCAAGTGGTATATCATGGTAGAATAATGTGGTTCATAATAATATTCTTTAATAATGAAAAAATATATTACATGGTAGTATACGACAACATTGCAATGTAGCGATAACATTAATAATGACATCATAAACATTGGCCAGGGATAACCATCAAGACATCATAAAATGGTGGAAAAAATCCCATAATGGATTTGGTTTTCTCCCTGATTCATTAAATGATATGTCAAGAGACTAAAATATTACCCAATGCATTGGATCATCATTTGGGTTCACCCATCACAATGTATGAAAGCTAATGTGTTCCATAGAGATCATTGAATATAATGACATATTTCATCACATTTAATCACATGATTAAAGAGTGTGGGTAATATAAATGGAAGCCCCAATTAATTATGGAATGGTAAATCTTGTTGAATACACTTTTGAGGAAATAATTATGCTAATTGAAAACAAATATATTTGGCAAGGAATGTCATTGTATAATTCTGACAACATAATTGGGGTTTGTAACCGTTTATGGGTGGAATTAATGGGAGTGAAAGGGGTCCCTCATCAAGTTGAACTCATAATATAGGTAATATGGATGTCTGAAATTATATCCATACATGATAAATTACAAAACAAAGGTAATAATATAAAAAAGGTTCTTGAATAAAAATAAAAATGAGTGGATCACTTACCTTGACATGATTCTTCTAACAAATTAGGAGGGGATTCTTAAGATCTTGGGGAATATTGGGAGGGATCTAAATATGATAGGACAGAGTAATGATGTAATAAAAGAGTTTTAATTTAATGTAAATGGGAGTATGGTTGGGTTTATATAAAAAAATATACAAGAGTTCATTATTTATTTCCAAACAATGGTTTTGGACTCTATATGATATGGAAATAAATACCATAAATCAAAAATGGATTTTTCTCATTTTTTCTTCTAAATTTGAGTTTTTTGGTTATTTTAAATGTTTGGGAACATATATTATAAAAATAATATCCTTGATTATGTGAAAGTGATTTATTTTTCTTATTAATTGATTTTAAAAAAAAATTAAATACAATAATGAATTTGAAGGATTCATTAAGGCTTTATAAAATTACGAAAATAACAACAAATACACATTATTTAAAAGAGGAGAAATATTTTTTATATCATGAATACACTTTATATATTTTATTATATTTCCTTTTGGATATTATGAGGTAAGAATACATACTATATAATTATAACACATGTAATTTCTACCCAAAAAAATATATTATCTCGTAGAATTATGAAAAATACACCATTTGGAAATTTTGAATGTCTTGATTTTAAAAAATATTTAGTTTGTCAAAATAGTTCCCAAAATATGATAATTTACAATATTATATCCAAAATCACTATTTACTAAAAGCGGATGTTTTTTCACAGTAACAATTATATGACCCTTATAAAATTTATATTTTACTTTGTAAAATTATATTACCATTTATATTTAATAAATATTATATAATTAAAAAATTACTAAAATATAATTTATTTCAAAAAAAAAATTATTCATTAAAAAGAGTTAGTTTATTGAAACTACATATCTCATAAAAATTTACTTTGTGTGTAATCATATGTAAATCTAGATTTTTATCAAATTAATTATTTAATCATTTAAAATGTTATATTATAAAGAGAAATATATAATAATTTTTTTATAAAAATAAAATATAAAAATTCATATGGTTAGGGTCTAGATACACAACCCTTTATTCCACCAGCAAATGTTGTTAGGGAATGGGGTGTGATTGTGAGATTTTCTTAGGGTGGATTAGCAGACATGGTTTGGTTCATGATTGAAAAAGTCATTTAAATTACTCAAAAATAGTTTCATTCATGATTTTGTAGTACAATCTTTTATGGGGAATGGTCATGGGAAATTAACAGTGATGTTATCTCCCTAAGAGGCTCTAATAAATGGGCTTTTAGGGTATAATCCTACTACTCAAGGCTATTTATTCTTTTGTCTATATCAATTAGACATTACATAAACCTTAATATATAATAGTCTTATAATCAGTATTCAATATCTATATTATCAATGTACAAGATTATTAATGGTTTTCTAAAACCAGAAAGGTTATAATTGACCAATTCCATGTATGTGTTTTATAAAACTGTATTATGTAACAATACAATTTTTCAAATAAAAAAAATTATTTATGAAAGTTCTAGAAATTACATTCTTCCCCATTCATAAATTATTTCATCAATGTTTTAATTTCACTCACTAAAATATATGGTTGTAATTTATCTTCACCACTATTTCTAGTTCCAATGTCGCTTCCTCAAACCCATGGTTCTACCATAGCAGTTTGATCCTATGAGTAGTCATATTTCATAGAACTTTGTCTCTATGATATAATATTTTCACTAGTTTCACCCAGTGTTAATGATATTTCTCTAAAGTTACCACATAAATATTCATCATGTTTTAGGGATCTCTTATGTACATACTCATGATAGATACATTGGACACATCATGTACTTGAGATATGTTAGTTCAGTGTACTAGTTGATATACATCATCTCTGATGCAATCGAGGTTCTCAAAGGGTCTGATCTATCTTGGGAAGATATTTCCATTCTTCATAAACCTCATGAATTTCTTCTGTATAGATATACAAAGAAACACTTTTTCTCTAACCTCAGACACTAGATTACATCAATGACTATCTGTAAATATTTTTTCTAATTTTTTGGGTATTTCATATGACAATGAATCATTTTGAACTATTTTACTCATATCTAAGTAATGATTTGTTCTCATAAGATTATTATCTCTTAAATAAACCAATAATGTTGTAATATGATACATATTCCCATAAAAAGCCTCATAAGTATCTATTTGAATGCTAGAGTGGAAAGTTTTTTTATATGAAAACTGCACTATGGGAAGGTGTTTATCACCACATTCTTATAAGTTTATTGAACATGATATCATCATAAAATATATAGTTTCAATGGTCCTAGTAGGATTTCTATATGTCTAAGGGTGATAATTAGTACTAAATATCATCATATGTGTTCAAAACATTCAAAAGACTTCTCATGAACCTCGAGTAACACCTCAGAACTCAATCAAATACAATAGATAGTGGAACTCTGTATTGTCTTAAAACATCTTATATATATATATTGGAATGTTTTTTGATAGACAAATACAAATTGATTGTAATTAAATGATCTAAATTTGAATGGTAATCAACTAACACCCATGTGGTATTGCTTCCTATTGGTGTCTTGCGGTGTCCTATGACAAAATCCATGGTTATGTTTTCACATTTCCACACTAGTTTGGGAAATTGTAGAATCATACCCTTAGACTTTTTCATTTAGTCTTCTTGTTTTAAAATAAAAAGTATCGATATAAAATCTCTACAATCACTGAATTTATGTTATAAAAAAATATTTTTCGCTTAAAATCTATATACATCATAATTATTCCATGATCAATAAATAAATATATGTTTTGTGAATCATCAAAAAATTCGTTTATAGGTTCTAGCATTAATGGTACACATTTCCAAGTTCCAATAATTATAACTCAATATTTTGTAATGAATAACTCTATAAAATTTCCAACTTTCTTTTGTATGACCGCACCATCTATTTAGTCTTCCATAATTCATTCTAGACTAGGTGGTTGATAAGTTATTTGAGGATGGTATGAAGATGATCATTTAATTATTCTCATGTATAACCTTTCCATGTCGAAGGATATTATATCCCCTTCAATCCACATCATAGACGGGGTTTAGGGATCCTTTCTACTCAGAGGATATACCACTTTATTTTCCATCCTATAATAGAAGTGGATTGATCAAGTGTAGTCCGTGATCGTATTTAATCACTTTTATGGGTTCATATTAATCTATTTTTGTGTTGATATATAGTTGAGTTTTTGTGATCCATATATATGTCACACTTCTATCCATAGAGATAATTCCACCAAATCATTATTGTGAGGATTAATACATCCACTTCCAGATCATGTGTTATGAAACTCTTCTAATGCATCCTTAATATCCGTGAGATAGATGTTATCACTTTGTCATAATTCATGAGTACACAACCCATTCCCTTTTTATATGTATCGCAATAGATCAAAAATCATTCCATAATGGTTTATAATGTGAGAACATGCTTAGTTATTAGCATCCTCGTTAACTTATTAATGTTATCCTTGTAGTCATCAGTCCAGAAATACTTGACTCCCTTCTATGTAAAATTGTTTAGAAGGATCGAAAATCATGATCTGTTTCACACAAATCAATAATATTACCCAGATAATCCAAGGATACAATGGATTTCTATCCTAGATGATGGTCTTTGTCATCCTTTAAAAGTATCTATTCTTTTGAAGGGTCCAAAGATATCTCTTTATTGATTGTAACAAACCCTATGAATGACACTTTCTCCATCCAATACTCAAGATTACTATAATTTTTATATAATTGAATTCTTTGGAATTTCATTATTAAATTATTCAGGCTCTCCTCATGATTCTCCTTGCTCTTGGATTATAAACCAAAACAATCAATAAATCCTACCACAAACTGATTGAGTTAATACCTAAAGACTATATTCATTAAATCCATGATGATTTTTAGAGCATTAGTGAGCCCAAAATGAATCACAATGAACATGTACTACTCATAGATTGTACAAAAAATATTATATGGGATATCGTCCTTCTTTAACTTTACATGATAGTATCATGACTGAATATCCACATTTTAGAAATACATGGCTCAACTTAGTTGATCAAACATTTCATAAATATATTTAAAAAGATAGTTTTAATTTTCAAAATCTTTTATATCTAATGATGATAATAAAAATAGATTTATTGGACCATCCTTATTTAACAAAAAGATATTTGGTGAACCACATGGTAAGGAACATGGGTGTATGAACCCTTTATCCATTTGTTTCTGTAGTTTTTTCTTTTTATAATAATTTTAAACAACATCCATTCTATATGAGTGCTCGAATATATTAAATTCATTGGGCATTAGATTAATTGATAACTAAAAATCACAACTTGGAGGATGACGTTGAAATCCATAGAGAAACATGTCATCAGATTCCTTCAAAATTTTCATGTTATCATGGAATATATTTTCCTTAGATTATATCATTTTAGATCAATATTTTATCTTATATGGAAAAAATATCCTTGCTTGATATTATGATACCAAATAAGATTCATCCTCGTCATTGAACATGTATTGAATTGGAGAGAGATCAATAATACTGAGGCTGATTTCCTTTTCTCTACAATTTTGGTTTTCTTTATATAATGAAAGTCAATCCATACCAATATTATCATATAATTCCACTAAAGGGGGCATCATATAGAACAATAGGATGTTTATCCCACAAATTATTATGGGGTGGAAATATAAACATGGTATCTTATAGTTGAACCAATTTTTTTCACCAATATCTCAACTTCCAAGCGTTGTAGTGGAATCTGAATAGTTTTCCTACACTTGTGTGATGCATAAGAACTCCTAGAACTGAAATCAAAAGGAATTTCCTCAATATTTGAATGAAAAACCAGTGTACCTATAACAACATAATTATCAGGATAAACCTTAGTATTTCGGATGGAATAAGCTCACTATTGATCTCCATAATTTTGGGTTCATTTTTTAGTTGACTTTAACAACCCTTAGCTAGGGAATATATTTCTACAGTGTCCATATTCCTTATATTTGAAATTTTGGACAAGTGGTTAAGGGTTAACTAATGAATTACGTAATTTCATCTCATTATAGTGTTTCTCCTTTTGGAAATTGTGAGCTAGATTCCCTTCATTCCTGCACCTAAATCATTTTCTCTTCTCTTTTTTGAACTTTCTAGTTTAATTATTCCATCAATTTTTTCAAGTGGGATGTTGTATATTCTTTCCACCATTATTTTTCTCCGTCATACCACCACAATGAAACACTATTTCCTACTTCATATATTTTTTATAACAATGAGATTCCATGATAACTATATTAATTGTGATATTACATCAAACAATTTCTTCAATTTTTATCAAAGGCCCAAATGAGAAATCATTTTCCCAAACTCATCTTCATCCCACCAAAGAAATGGATAATGTGACTTTTTGATGTAATGAAAAAAACAAGCTTGTATTTTGTAAGTCTCGAGAAGATTACCTCATATTTATTAATGTATTTTCCATCATTTTTCATGAGTATAAGGATGTCCCTATCCATTTTTAGTTGAATTTTCAATGGAAAATATTTTTTGAAAATCATTTTCCAAAATTCCATCTAATTCATCGCTTTGATACCCTCCTCGGTCTTCATATTTTTTGACCAAAATCCACCATAGATCAACATCTCATTATATAGGATAAAAAACCAGCAGTACCTTCTCTCTCTCAGAGCATTGAAGGGTGGAGAATAACATCAAAATACTATTGATCTGTTATTTTATAATTAATGGATTAGAAGATATATTTAAATTAATATGACTTTATTTCATAAGATCCTCATTCAAAACATTCTCTTTCTTAGAGGGATTTAGGTGTTCCTCATAATTCATGTTTTGATTTATATGTTGAGCCAATTGGAATAGTATCATCACAATTTTCATGAAACTGTCTCCCATAAAACTAGCATCTCATTTTTAAATCCATTTTAATGTCCATCACATTTGTTGTTGCCTGGATTCTCCTATTTCAATACATTGACTATAATAAAGATAAAATTATGGAAGAGTATTTTTAATCCATGTTGGAATTTCATTAATTAAATAATTATAATTGATTTAATTTATTTATTATTATTTTTGGTTTATAACTAGATCATTGGTGTCTGTGACATGCTCGATTTGGTGTTAAGGGGTTTGGATGAGGAATGGAAATGCCTTGGAAAGACCTCCTTGTTTTGGAGTAGTTTTGGAAAGCTTTGCTAATGAGGTAGGTGGTCTAAGAGCTTTACTCGTAGCCTATATATTGGATTTTCATGTGTATATACTGTGTGACTAAAATCCATGGGTTGTGTGCTTTATTTATTGGAATAATTGATTTTTATTTCATCCTAATATTAACACTCTATACCTTCCATTTATCCCATTAAATCCATGGGTTTCTATAAGACTGATCATACAG
Organism: Viscum album; assembly: GCA_963277665.1. Lineage (NCBI taxonomy): Eukaryota > Viridiplantae > Streptophyta > Magnoliopsida > Santalales > Viscaceae > Viscum > Viscum album. The sequence continues at coordinate 161,171,484 of OY728138.1, forward strand.
TGACCCAGGGAGTAAACTATTTCATGAAAAGGGTAAAGTTGAGTTTTAATGGGTTGGTTAAGAATGATTTTATGTGTAATATATTTTATAAAATCCCATTAGTATTTTGAGATGGTTTTCAATATGTGAATTGTTATTTGACCATGTTTATGTATCAAATGGTAAACACTATGTTTTGAAATGATCTTTGTTTTGAATTGAGGTGTTGACCTTCTAGTGGATTATAAAATGTTTTATTAAATAAATTTCAAATTTTTATTTTAAATGGGTGTGGGGTGTCCTCTTTGGAGAAAATGATTTTATGGCTCATGTGATGGTTCTAAAAGAAATATAGGCCTTAGGATTTGTTTTTTACAGTGGAAAACCCATGTTTTAAAAGGGTGGTTTTGAAATTTTTCATAAGGGTGTTTTGTTTTGTTTCTTTTGACTTTTTAAAAATATTTTGTCTTGGTTGAGGCTTTTTTTGTTTTGAAGTCCCATATAGAACATTGTAATTGTTAATGGATTAAAAATTGTTTTTGTGTTTTTATTGAACATTTTGACAGGTCAGGATGTCTAGATTAATATTTAATAAATAATGGAATGGTTTATGGGTTGGAATGATGCTCTGGGCCCAAATAATAAACTAGAAATAAAGTTTGAAACCAAGTATATTTAAATTGATTGTATTATTAATGGATAATGTTCCAGTATAATGTTCCAAGTGATGATGGTATACAATGTCAAAAAGTTTGTTAGACTAATGATCATCCTCATTGGGCTGGGATAGACTGATGCTCCAAGAATAATTGATGTTTTTTATATATGAATGTTGGACTATGGTTCTAGGAACTACTGATACATTTTTCTGATGGGTTTTATAGATCTGATACTTAGTATTGGTACTAATATTTTAGTATATCATCAGGTGATGGAAAATGGTTCCAGAAACAATTGAGATTGAGGTTGAAATTTGATTTAGATGTCAAACTGATATAATAGGAATTGTTTAATCATGTACATTTGATTTGAACCATAGATGTAGGTATTTTTATTCCCTGAGTTGAAAGAATGGTGATCACCACAACGTATATATTAGAGGATTAGTTTAGTTCATTGTATGTATGGTTGGCCTAGGTGTCACTATAAAACCCTTGGGCTAGTGGATACTTGATGATCTATCATGTTTCTTGGATTATATATCTTTTATGTTATATTTATATATTCTTCTATTTATCTACATAAACTATTTACCTAATTTGTATTTTCTTTATACACCATTAGTGGTGGCCTATAAAATTTAACTCACACCATTATCATTTAGAAATTTCACTTAGGTTCCCTAGATTATCTCAAATGTTTATTCCAAAAATAGGTTTGGGTTGAGGCCCACACGGGTATCATTTGGCCGAGTAGTATTTCTCAACCAGTGTCAGGCGACTGGATGGTTTTTGAAATATTGTTGTTTTGGGTCCATTTTTGTACTTTATTTTATATTGATATGTTATGTAACTTGAAAAGTGCGAAGTTGGTTGGATGTATGACATGGCCATTCAGGCCATTTTTTTATTTCATTTTGTTGTGGAAAATTTCAGTTATTTATTCTTTCTTAATATTATGATGTATATGATATATAGTTGTTTACTTCTAGTTTTTCTCTCTGATATGCATGTATAGTCTCCCCAAACATCCACTTTAAGACCTCACTGCTAATCTGCAGGCTCTGGAATATGATGATGCACGCTTGTGGTCCTGTGGTGAATAAGGTATGGGAACCAGTTTAGTGTCTTCTATGGTGGTACATTACACTTAAAATTATTTTTTAAACATAAATTTTTTCTTCCATGACCATATTTTAACATCCTGCTAATGTGCTTCTATTGGAAACCAAAATATATTTTATTCCAGATGACATTTTTTTGTTTTGTTATCTTTTTTTTATATGGGTTTGCAATAAAGGATTTTTAAATTTCAAACACATTATTACTAAAATCATGATCAAATTTATAAGATGCAGTTTATTAAGGGTGAAAATTTAAGATACCATGATTTTAGAATAATAGAATCTTTTATATAATATACAACACAAAACACGAGGCATAAACAAGCCAGGAAATATTATTATTTTAGCATTATATATATAACCTTTCCATTTATATGGTTAGTAAGAATAAGAATAACAAAATTTTGAAATCAATATATAATGTTCCAACTAAATAAACATGTATTTATTTTTTATTAGTAAATAACTCCTCAATTTTCAGTAATGCTATTTTAATTTTCCAAAATATGTTTTCATCAAAAAAAAATTATATTTTTTATTTAAAATATTAGAATTAATTTAAATAAATTCTATAAATTTTGTTCAATTAAAAAGTTATTTTTTAAATCTGTATATCAAAATTATATTATAGTTAAATGTTTAAATTTTTTTAAAAAAGATTGATTTTTCTATGAATATTGAAAAAAACTGTAAATATTTCATTTGTTTTCATTAAGATGCCCTATTATTTTTTGAATTTTATATAAAAGTAATATAAGACATATATAATTAGATATAATTTCATGTTTTCCTTTTCATTATCATTATACTTTATTTTTGTATAAGTTAATTTTTTTAGTTTAAACCACATTTTGATAAAAAAAATTATCTATTTATTTTTTAATATTTATAATAAAATTTATTTCATCCACTTCTATGAATGGAATTTTTAAGAATATATATCGTATATATAATTATGGGGTTCATATTTGGTAAATATATCTTTTTTTCAAGAGGAATTGTAACCTTGGTAATCATTTTACACCTCTATATGGGTAAATTGTGTAATTAAGGTTAAAAATAATGTGATAAGGCCAAAAAGAACCCTAAAACATTCCATTAATATAATGTATGAGTATGATTCAGACAACCTTATCAAATATTATATGTTATGGAAATAATTTTTTATTTTTTTTGAATTTGACATAACTATTATTTTATATACTCAAAAATAAAAAATCTCACTCTCTGGACTCTCAATATAAATTTTTTTATTCCAAAATCACTTTAATGGTGTGATTGGGAACCCTATAAAGTTTAAGACAACAAAATATTTCATAACATTCAAGATATTGACATTAAAATATAGAAAAATTTAAAAACTTATTTGTAATAATTCACCCTAAAGAATCTCCATTCGATATAGGTAATCTTCATATTTTTATTATCCTTAATGAGGTCCTATAAGTGGTAGACCATCTTATCCTTGGTATTAATTCATTCCTATAAAAATATTTTCCCTTAACAACATTTTAATTTCAGAATATGATTATATATTTTTATCTAAAAACATTATCTTTATTAATGTAAATTCAAGTCAATATCTAAAATATTCTGGTGGAATACTCTTTTGAAATATTTATTAATAATGCCTCCTCCAAAATCTCTTCCATATTAATAGGATATGATTCAAGGAATTTTATTTTTTGGATTTTTCCATACATGAATCCTTTAGTACACCATCATCTTATTATATTTTCCAGTCTATAATGTCTAACCTATAATCTTGATCTTCCTTAAACTTATTATAATAAGGGTTTGTCTGCTCCTCAGGAATCTCAAGCTGGTAGACCACACCTTGTTCAGGTGCTATTGCCTGAAACCATAACTCTACCTCAGAATGATTTGGTCTCATACAGGATCCATTTTCCCTATGATTTGGTAAATTTTGTTAATCACTATATTTTTAGTACTTTTACCATTAAGGAATAAATAATCCTTGAAATCATAGATTCCATTATTCATGTTCCTTGAGTAAGACCTAATGGTAACTATCGAGTGATGATCAAACTCCACCACTGAAGTAGATTTAGAATCTATTTATTTATCACTAATCTCTATTTCAACCTTAATCATGGAAATAGACTTCTTTCTTTTCCAACAAGGAATAACGTTCATCCAATATTTCATATTTTTATCACGCTCAACAGTTTAATTTAAGTAATTGAACTAGTTGTGGAGATAGATTGAGGTGGGTCTAGCCCACAACTCAAGAGACTCATGCATTGTAGAATCTCTTACACCCGAAAAACAAATATTTTCAAATATATCTACCTACATTGATTTCCATGATAGAATATATAATACCACTTAAAACACCTATCCTTATGGATGAGAGCCCATATGGTTCTGAAATAGATGAATTGATCTTGATTCTTATTATAATGAAAAAAGTTGTATAAACAAAAATAACAATATCCTTACCTTCACAACCATTTTTATAAATCACATCATGATAGTAGGTGGAACAAATAGGGGAGAGCCAAGAACTATACACTCTCAAGATCTATGAAATACTCTTGAAACCTTCCATGCCATGCCTCAAACCAACAGAAATTTCTCCAACTCTGAGTTCTGGTGGTAGTGTCCTCACCCCTTCTAATGAGAATTATCTTTTTAATTAACATCATTACCTAGGCTAATAGCTGATTATCTTACATGAAGATCATATTTCACCCCATGTTAGTATACATATGAAATATTACCCATATGAGAACAAGATGAGCAGTAATCCACTGAAGAGTCAAGGTATACTACCACTTCCAATGAAGTTCCCATTCAATCTCAATGCAGATAAAATACACTAGGGCTATGAAAACATCAACATCAACAAAATACATTTAGAAATATGGTTTTAGAAATAATTGGTGTGGTTATCAGTGTGTATTAATGGTCCCACCATGTTACCAATCAAGAAAACAATCCCAAAATATTGGAATGGGTGGGTTGGGGAGTTAAATCCAAATCATCTTGAGTAGAAGATCCCCTTTCTGGTGGAACTCATATAAATAATGAAAATCATAATTTGGATTTGAGTGATAGTTTGAGGACAATTTTTCAAATATGATATCTGGTCATCTTCAGTCGCAAAATGAATTCTAAATTATCTCGGGTCTAGAAGCCTGACTATCACCCAATCATGTAAACCCCATAATTCCAAAACAAACATGTTAAAGGCATCCATTGATGGGTTAACCTTAACAAAGTGAAAACCCAATGTTTGACTCAATAGGGATAATTATTTTTTGAAAAAATAGGTTAAATCATAATCTGGGGAATAACTTCATCATGAAGCCATTATTTAGGGAAAATATAGATTATGGGAAAGTTGGGGAGAATGTTAGGGTAGGTTAAGGGGTGAATGCCCATGGTTAAGAAATCATAAGAGATGGGATGAAACCCTAATACTACTACACACACCCCTTAATTGTATGGGGGATTAGATATGTCTCAATAATTCATATTCCATAGATGAAAGATTCAAAGAGAGAGACATTACTAAACATACTCTCAAAACACACCTCTAAATCATCACTCCTTGGATATGAAATGTTTATTATATGTTCACATAGGGTTAAAAATAGTTTTTGGATAAATATTTAGGGTTATTTTTAGAATAATAAAATCATTTTTATAATGGTAATTTTTTATTATTATATATTTGTGTAATAATTTCCTTAAATTCTTATGGAACTCCATTAGAGTGCTTGCTCAAGAAAAAATAAAAAAAATAAATGATTTTAAAAAATCTAAATTTACTTTTTTTTATTAATATATTATAATTAATGTTGTGGAAATATATAAAATATTTTTTATGGGGTAAAATTTGATATTCTCATTCAATTATTATCTTCATATCTTTATAGTATAATAAAACAAATAGTTTGAAGAAAACAATAATGACCTTTTTTTAAAATGAATATTTTATTAAATTATTTAAAAATCATAAAAATAGAGAAATTGGATAATTTATATTTTTAATGTTCATAAATTTCAACCCAAGAACATTTATTCTACAATTTTTAAAATATATTTATATTTATAACCCATTTATATCAAAAAAATTGTTTTTTGGTTAATGTTAAAAATGACTAATGGGAGGATTGACCGAAAAGATAATATATAAAATGATATCTTAAATAATAAAAAATTTATTTTATAATTATATTAGTACAATATACTCTAGATATTAGATTCTGTCATTTTAGACTATTTTACATGAGTTATAACCCTATTGGATTATAATATTTCATGTATTTCTAAAAGTGACCCCTCACTTATAAAAGGATACCCCCTATACTCTCCTATAAACACATAAAAAATATTTAAACTTGTAAAATTATTTTCCAAATACCGTATAAAAATCCAAACCTAGGTTCCATATCTCTTATTTTTTAAGGAATACCAACCTTCAAGAGCATAAGGAGGGAAGAGGAAAAATGTTTTTAAGAGAATAGGTTTGGCTTTTAAACGATTGTTTTAGTTTTCACCTTCTTTTTCTACCTTATTAAAATATTATTCATATACTATAAAATAAAAATCTATGTATATTAAATATATTTATATATTATTAATTTAAATAACTAACCAAGATCAATCTCATCTTCTATCAAATGGGAAATGAAATCAATGTTTGTCTGTATTGTGGACTACTGCCTCGTGAACTGATGTAATTATTTTTCTATAACCACCTTTTAGGGATGGTTATAATTAAAAGATTTATTAATATATATTATATTAATAAAGTAATTATAGTTTTTTTAAGAAATTATTTCACCTATTTTCTTTCCTTTTCATCCATTGATAATTGGTAACATCTCTTGTGTGTATAAATGGATTACAACCTCAATAAAGAAATTTGATTTATTTTTTATACACCACAACATGGGGATGGTATAAATAAATTTATTTAAAATTTTAATGTGATACTTATTATATAATAATAACTATATAAAGATAAAATATCACTTTCCGTATTTCTCTCATGATCATTGAAAAAAGGACATGTGACTCATACATACATTACACCTATAGTTTCCATGATTGTAACGTATATCATTATTACAAACCATCATTCATGATTATTTTTAAAAGTACAGTTAATTTATAAAAATAATATTTATTACATTATTATTATTCTAAATATGATTTAATTGTCTCCTTTTTTCATGGTCAACATATCGATGTCGTTTTGAAATTATGAAATTAACAATATCATGATACAAAAAGTGGACTTAACCGATCAAGTAATAAAATGTGATTAAATTGGATGAAATAAATGTCTTAATTGTTAGTGATTAATCATTTAATATTTTCCTAATAATTAAAATAATTGATATAAGTTTACTATATAGGTTTTATAGGATATATATATATATATATATATATATGAATTCAAGACTTATTGTATGTGATTTTATCTCAATTTCATTTCATTGAGGAATGTGTTGATGTTATAAACCTAATTTATATTAAATAGTGTATATATTACAATTTTAAATGTTACATAATGATTCATTTATAATTTATGGAATTTTAGGTTTCAGATAAAATTATTTTATCTAATAGAATTTGACTGTAATGCTACCAAGTGATAAAGGGTTTCTTAACCTAATTTCTATTCCTTGAGTTATACTTCAACCACATTAAAATTTTTATGACATGGTTAGGTGATAATTGATCTATATATTATATTAATTGGTATTTAAACTTTTTTTGGTGGATTTACATTTGTTCATATAATGAATTAAGGGATTAATTATCACTTCAAAAGCTCTGATCTTCGCTAAGGTTTTCTTTATCTCAATCCCGTTTTCTTATGACATGATTCATGTCGCGCACAATTATTTACATTTATTTTTAACATAATGTATCATGAATGAGTTTTTATATATTAATTCATAAAATTAATGGAATATTCAGTGACCTATTATATTCTTTCATTCATTTTTTTATTTTCCAAAGATGTAAAGGATTCATGTTACAATATCCTTTATTTTCGAGAGTATTTATGTTTAAGGTCCCTATAGTGAAATCATATGTTTTTATATTCTATAAACATGTATATTTTATTTTACTATATTTATGAATATGGTTAACAATTTTATATAACATATTGTACCTTATTTGTTAATGATACATCAATATATTGTTTGTAATTGATACTAATCATGTATCTTATTTTTGATCTGTATTCTATCTCTTCCATATCGATGTTTTATAAAGAAAATAAAATGTTTTATTTTATAAATAGATATTTTATTACAAAAAATTTAACATGATCTTTGAAATTATTTAAAAAAATTAAAGGAATTTTTATAAATTTTTCCGTAGGGATCACTTTTGAATCTATTTACAAAAGTTTGAAAAGAGTGTTTATTTTTAATGTGTATGGCATAAATGAAATTTTATGCCACCATGACTACTCAATTATTTTAAGATTATATTTTTTGTTTCTAAGGTTATTTTCATGTAAAATTATTTTTAATATATTTTGTCAATTTTTAGTGGTTAATGTTATATTTAAAGTGGAATGAGAAATCTCCCAACGATTGTTTTTAATAATATTTTTTTACATATCTCTTCATAAATTATAAAAAATCTTAATTTGACTAATTATCCTATATAGATATGTTATTGTGAAAAGATATTTATTCTTTATATATATTTATTATTATTTTTGCAGTTAAACTTTCGTTGAACCTATTTCTTTTACATAGGTAAATCAATCTGTGAAAGAAAAATAGTTATTGTTAAGTAGAGATATCAAATATTACATTTTATATTTTTATATTATTGTTTAAGGACCTGAATTATGATTATATGTGAGCCCGATATAGAACTATAATTAATTGGGTAATTGGAAATATTTAACTAGTTATAGGTTTCTCCTAATAGATTGATGGAATTTATAGGGTAGTTTATTAGATTTTTAAGAGTGATTGTAAGAATGAGATTAAAATGATGTTCTATGTTAAGAATATGATTTATTTATGAATGAATAAACTTATAAGGTATCCTTTACATAATGATTTTATTCAAATGGTTCATGATTATTGTATTAAATGAATCTTTTCATATATTAAAACATTATTCCATGTATAATGTTTTATGGTCAATGTTTTAATTTGTATAAATTATATTATCTTTTTATCATTCACCTTGATTATGTAATAATACTCTTATTCTTGTATTAATATCAATAATGACATTCAATTTACAATTTATATTTTTATCTTTATTGAGTATTTGAGCTCCCCATTCTTATGATTTCTCTTACCTGAGTTATAAAGAAAGATTTATGTATGCTTTCCTGAAAAGGAAAATTAATGTAATGAACATAGTGGGAGGTAAAATATATATTTATAAACCTATAGTTTATGTATACATGTTTTCATGTAAGAGTTATTCCAAATTTCCTTAAACTCTAAACCTAAGAGGTCTTTGGGTATATAAGTGAGACACTATTTAAATTTAGTGTTATATGTTTTAATGGATAAATTTGGGTCACCATAATTTGTTTCCAATACATAAATTTAAAGATAATGATTTTGAACCAAATCCATGAGTGTGGGTTTGGGGCTGTTATATTTGGTTTCAGAGGAACAGTTTAGATAACATTATAGATTATAATGATTTTATGTGATGTTATATTAAACATTATAGATATCATCATGGGTTTATATGTTTATGATTGATCATATGTTTATAGTAATATAAACCCCTTTTGAGGTTATATGTGATGTTATTTTAAGCTGATAAAGGATATTTTGGTGTATTATTTATTGGGTTGATGTATAAATAACCCTTATGTTTGACATTTAGGTTAACTTTTCGGTATATAAGACCCAATATATAATTATAAGTATAGGATAACATCTTCATATTTTTGTGCAATTTTGAGTATGTGATTTTCCTAGAAATTGTAGCCCTGTATGGATGCTAAAAAATAGATGTGATTATGGTAAATATTCACCTAGGGGTAATCAACCTAAAAAGGTTGGATGGGTATCAAATATATCTTCACTCAGTGCCTGATGATTGTGCTTAATACTTCTCACATGGATAGACACTCATGTAGAATATGTGTTGGTTGATTTGAATTCTCTTTAAGAAAAATTATAAATAATTTAAATATATTATAGTTTGAGGATGTTTTCATTTAGAAACCCTAATATGAATTTGAACATAGAAAACCTAAGTTAAATATAATGAGTGATTGGCTGATCATATTTAATATTATTTGATATAAAAGTATCTCATGTTTAGATAAATGTGTCATTAAAGAATACATCAAAGGATTGAGTTTCTTAAGATCGTTTATTCCAATTTTATTAGATAGTATCATAAATATTTATTATTTATTATTTTATTGGTAATTGGGCCATGGAAATGAAGATATGAAATGTACTTCTCTAGAAACTCCTAAAGAAGCATATTTTAGATAATAATTTCAAATTCATACCTAAATCAGTTCTCAATATATGTCCTTAGAAATTATATCATGGGTAATTTATATATTTTATAAATACTTGGGTATTTTTTAGTGAGTGATTATTAAAATATTTAGGACGTGATATATTTTATGGGTGTAGAATGTAACATCCCATGATTTTGTAATATAATTTTCTCTAAATTGATACTATTTTGAATAGCTCACTATAAGTGCATCATCAAACTAAAATGAGTTGTTACTTATTAGATAAATATTTTAATGAAAATTATACGAATAATAAAACCTCTACAAAATAAAATATATTAATCGACTAAAATGTTTTACAAGAGAGGATAAAAAATTAAAATGATCTAATTTTAAAGATTGTTCTCTCTCAATCAACTATTTTCTTATAATTTGTTATTATTTATTACTAATTTATTAAATCAAAAAATTATAATAATATATTCATAAGATATAATAATTTAATAAATGACCTAATTTATGTACGGTATATAAGTTAGGAATTGTTATGAAATAGTAATAAGAAATGTTAATGTTTAAAAAGGGTCGTTTTCAATGATATCCTTTTTTATTTTTTCATTAAAAATAAAAATTATCATATTTTAGAAATTTATTGTAATAAAAAACATAATTTTTTAATTCATAATATCAAAATAATCCTAAGGTGAATTTTTTATATTTTTATAAAATAATTTATTATTAACGAAACAGTAAAAAGTACAGTTTTTTCAAAAACACTACTGTTTATGATTATATAAAGATGTAAGAATAAATTAAAATAATATTAATATTAATATTTGTCAAAAATGTATTTATGTTTTAAAATTATATATTTAGAAATCACAATGTTAAATTTATAAAAACTATGATAAACAATTTACAGACATGTGAAATATTTTCCAATAAAAGGCTATTTTTATCCTTTTCTTTCAATTAAATATTCTTTTGGTAAAAATTGTTTTTTTATTTCATTGGAGTCCACATAAATTTATAATTATTTATTAATAAAATTATATCATTAAAATTAATAAAATTGATATTTTTTTCTGATACATAAATTTTAAGCTAAAAAATTATTTTTAAAAACTATTTTTAAACACAATGTGTGTTAGTTTAGAAATTTAATGTCATCAATCATAAAAAAATTAGTGGATAAAATTATTTCCAAAATAGTCTATAAAATTATAATTTTTTTGTATAATTTCAATTTCAATTTTGATTATTAATATTACTTACTGAGATTAAAAATCAGTCACCATGGTAAAGCTCAATTATGGTAAAAGTTAAAAAGTAAGGAGGAAAGACGACAATTAATAAAAAATTTCAACAAAAAGTTTACCTTATAAGATTATAGATCATTAGTGGTCATAAAAATCATTATTTTTCAATTTTGGAGTCATTGAATTATGAATAGGTTCCTGCCATCATTGATAAAGTATTGGGTATTTAAGAATTTTCATTATCTTTAATTTTAAGATGATGCCACTTATACTACATTTAATCGCACATTACAAGGAATTATCTGGAAAATGAAATATTCAATTATCTATTTAACAGTCTTTAAATATCTAATATTCATTTTAATTTCCAAAATACCCAGATAATTGTCCCAAAGGTGTTACCCAAGAGCGAACTTCCAAAGGGAGAGGTAATGTTCTCAACCAAACTCTTTCAATCCTTCATATTTTACCATTTCAAACCTATAATTTTAATAAAATTTTGATAGCATTCATATTAATAATTTTATAAAATTATATCATAAAAATTGAATTTATATTATCTTCCTTCCTCCGAATTCATTCCAAAAAATGAATATGTTTTCATGAATACCATTGGACTACAACATGAATGAGCATTATGTTCTATTTTTCATATCCTCCTGACATGAATGAATTTAAAATTTATTTCACATATAAAATTTATATTGATAAAATAATAATATTCATAAAAAAAATATTGTACATTCATTAAGTGATTTTAACAATAATGGACCAAAAGAAACTTAACCGACTTAAATGATCATATTATCGCGCCTATCTTAATTTCAGTCCATATAAGTTGGGTAAATTATTATATTTATCTTTATATTGTTGAATTTTATCTTTTTTTAATAAGTGTAAATTTACACCACATAAAAGAACGTTTTAAATTTATCTTTCATCATAAACTATGATATCTATATAGGATTCTATTAAATCAAAAAAATCATTGAGTTAAAATGTAATTCCTTATGCATCATTCTTCCATGTTTGATAAATTCCATTATTTCCAATTTCATAACACATTTCATACTTTATCTTAGGGAATATTGGTTTTTCTAAATCAATGATACCTTCCTTTTGAATTTCTTTCTTATAATGTTGTAAATTAATAAGAAGAAATCACATCCCCATAAAAGATAGTTTTACTACATTTAAATTTTAATTATTTCCAAGAATATATTTCTGTATTATTTATACAAATAATTATTTTTTATCTCAAGTGAAAATAATATTTCACTTATTATGTTATAAATTTTAATTTTTCTTACTATTTTAATGATGTTATATTTTAAAAAATTAGTTTCAAAATATTCGTATGGTTTCACATCCTTTATAAATCAAATATTATATCTTACACTCCAAATTTATTCTAAATAATTGTATATTATATACATGGATCAATTGATGAATATATTTTTTTTAAAGTATTTTTTCAACAAATAAATTCATATAATGTCTTCTGAAATGTCTTTTCAATATCACCAATAACTTTAACTTTTATAATAATGGTAAGAATGTCTTCTAATAAATATTTTTGGGTTTTTCTCATTGTATAAGAATTATATTTATCCCACATTATAGAAGTTTTATTAGTTTTAAAAGGTTATAAATGAAGAAGAATTTAATTATTGTCTATTTTTTGGGAATATTGCAAAGAATAATAATTTTGGATGTTTATTTGAAGAATCAAATTCTGTTTAATAATTGAATAAGTTCCAAAGGAGAATACTAATATCTAGAATTTTTAATAATAGATGAAATACATTTAATGATTTTTGTGGATGTTTTTTTACATTTTTTCCTTGGATGTACATGATATATTAATGGATAAATTTTGTTTTTGTTTTTGGGGAGATATTTAAATAATGCTTAATCAAGTTAAAAATTTATATATATCATGAAAGGAGTTAATTAAGAAAGCTGGAAAGTGTCAATAGAGACCTTGCTACAAAAGTATTCTAAATGCAGTGGAGATATTTAATTATGTAGTGGGATAAAAAATGGTCTTCATGGCTAAATGTTATAGAGTATTTGAACACATTGTAGGTGAGGTCTGGTTGGAGGTCTCTACACTATTTTAGTTCATGTTACATTGGAAGGAAATAAAGAATAAATGTGGTTACACAATAGAGATGATAACCATGCCAAGAAGATGCTGGAATTAATAAGTAATACATTTTAAAAGATAGACCATCACATAATGATATAAGGATAAATTTTTGTAAAAAATTATTGTGTGTAGGTCTATAAACTATAGTGAAACAATTCACCAAAATGGGTGGGCCATCTTGTTACAGAAGTCAAAGAAGGAGGACCATGTTGTAGTGTACAGAGGACTAGTTTTTTATGGTTCTATAAAAATCAATACCTACACACTGTAATGGGATAACAATACTATAAGGGAGTTTGATAGTTTTTTTTAGATGGTTATTTTTAAGGCCTCCATGTCACATCCTGGGCTCACATTATAGGATATCCATTTAAATAAAAAATAATTGGTTTGAACCATTATTCTACATTTCAATAATGATTCCCTTGTTGTGAACTATAAATTTTGGGTATATATGTATTTTTATATTTAATTCAGTAAATATGATTAGTTTTTTGGATATTTAAACTCAAAAATACATTTAATTCAAATTTTATTATTAATATATATTAGGTTAAATATATAAAGGTTTATTTTAAATTTATTGTTCAAGGAAGATGGTGGTTTGTATTTGAATTTGAAATTAAAATTAAATCTAGAGGATTTGCAGGGATACTATGATTATTTTATTAATATATAGTAATATGTAAAATCTAGAGTGGAATGAAAAATAGAAAAGGTAATTTTTGAACTATTATCATTGAGTGTAATTATGTGTACCAATATATGATAAAAAAGTACTAGGGTTCTCTTGTTTGAACACTAAGGTAGAATATTGAATAAGAAGAAATCAGTGAAATTTTTTTTATGAACTTAAATTAGTAGAGTATATAAGATAAAATTATAAGAATAAGTTTCTTAAAATATGTTCAAGAAATGAAATAATGACTTGATATGTTGGTGACATTTAATATGACAAGAAGAGGGTGATTTTGTTCCTTGATAGTTTTTATGACAATAAATAAAAGTATTAGAATTTGTTTTTACAATGAAATAAGAAAAACTAAAAGAGGGGAAGGTATAATAAAATTAAAGTGGCCTAAAGTGGTTATACTATATTCTTATTACACAAAATGATAATCAATGAGTGGTGTGGGAATAACATTTATACGGGATGTACTTAACCATTGTCAGGAGACATGAAGACATGAGTCTCATAGTTAAACCCTAGTTATTTTAGCTCATAGGATAAATTTAATGGGTTGTGTGATAATACTGAAATTTAGATAATACTATGGACTATCCATCTATCATTGAGTAATGAATCTTATAAATTTTTGTTTTCCTTATTTTTATATGTTCAATTATTCTGTAAGAAAAAAATAATAAAGAACATAAGATATATTTTCACCTTAACTAGTGATATATGAAAATTTACAAGTGATAAAGATAAGTTTTTAAATTTGGATCAATAGTTTACCAACATTGATTCACACCTCCCTCTATATGTTGTATATATCTCTGTTATTCCACAAAATTAGTATGAAAGAAAATCTTCACCTCTATTATAATTTATTTTTAGAAATTATTATTTTTTAACATTTTAAATTTCATTCCTAAAATTATTAAGAAGTAATGTTTTAGATAAGTTTCTGATTTAAAAAATAACAACCCAGTATATTTTGATTCATTGATGAATAAGGAAGAAATATTATAATAATAATAATAACAATATGTCCCTCCAGTCAAAAGAGGAAGAAGATTTGGGTTCTCTATGTAAGGAGAAGATATCAACGTTTTAAGGAGAAGAACATGTGGGTTTATATATCAAAAGGGATTGGTATAGAATTTATACCTAAAAGGGATCAATGGATTCAATTTATCTTAAGGTATGTGAATATTATTTATTAAATTTTCGATTAGAAGAATATTCAAGTGGGTGTGAACATATGTCAATAGATTTATCTATTAAATAATTAAAGAACACAATGTGTGGATAACATAATGAATTAGATTATATAAATTAATAGATTATTTAAAGTGTGTAAAAATTTATCATTTATCTTGTAGTTTAGGAATATAACTTAGGGATGTATTTATGGGAAATAGATATTACGTGTATTAAGGTATCAAAACAAGTATTTTTCAAATATGAAGAGTATGAATATCTCATGTTGAGATGATTCAAATTTGAAGAATAAAGAATCAACACAATCCATGAAAAACATTAAATCACTAAATAATTTTATAAGATGTTTCATATATTTATTTAAAATAGAAAAGACATCATTGATGTCAGATAATTTCAATTGGATGTGAAATCTAATAGAATCCAGGAAAGTGACTCATTTTTACAAGAAAATTCTAAGATGAGTGTAGATTATTTCAAAAATATATGTAAGGAATATAAAGAGAGAATATAATTTATGTATTATCATAAGAATGATCATAAAATTAGATGTTAATAATTTTAAATTAAATTGGTGAATTAGGAAATGACATATATTTATTCAATTTAAATAAATAAATTTGTAGTTATTGTTACAGATTATTTTAATGAGTATTCATGTGTTAAAATAAAAAAATTTATGTGATAAGAGTATCATGAAATCATTTTATGAATGATCCCAAGAAGTTGTGAAGAATTTGGAACCATACTTATCTCATCATAATGATTTTTATAAATCACATTCCACCAAAAGTATTTTTTTACACAAAAAATATGTTCCAATATAAAAACTGTTACACCAAGAAGATCCTTACACCATGTATATATTGTATATAAGAATAAGTATGAGTATTTTATCCCTAAAAATATACTACCCAATGGTGAATATGTCTCATCAAAATCTTTGTCAAAAATAACAATCATGTGTTTAGAGAAGAACACGAATTTTGGGAATCGTTTGGGTGGTGAAATAAATTTGGGAACTGTGAAAATAATTTTTTGTATAATCCAATCATTTTTATAGAAAAATTGATGTTATATTATAGAGAAATAATTTTAGATAAAATTCAATATCCATAGATGTTGAAGACTCATTCTAACTCAATGAAGATTCAAGAAACATGGAAATATCTATGATATGTGAAATGCTGGTGGTTACAAAAATGATGAATGTGTAACACTACATTTTTTAAATTAAATAAATCATTGAAAACCAAATGTGAATAAGTAAGAGTTGTCATTGGGTAGAGATCTTAAAAATATTTCAAATTATATTACACCGACGATGTTCAAGATAGGTATGAGATCCTTTTACAACAAGATGAACGAAAATTATTTTCAAAACCACTCTATGAATATTAATTGGAGTGCATCATCTCAAATAAATTTTGATAATAAGTAAACTAAAATTCTTTCATGTGATGAATACAAAAAATCATCCAGTATACTCAATGACATCACAGTTATTCATTCAGAATATTTGGGGAGATAAATAATGTTGTAAAAAACAAGAAAAAGAATGGGTGAATGTAAATGAGAGTATTCAACATGAATAATATGAATTTCACAAAGGATTTTAAAAAAATGGTAACTCTTGTGTTATAGAAGTTCTTTATGGGAGATGAAGCATGACTAGAAATAATGATAAATGTTGTTTGACCATCTCTCTAGTATAGGAAGAAACCTAAAAATAATTCAAACTATAATTCAAATGAAGGTTTATATCTCACACAAGGAATAAGTGGCTGTGAAGATATACATTCAATCAAATTCCAAATTCATATTTTAAATTAAATTGGGGAAGCATGAAGGGGGAAGCAACTTGGTTGAGAAAAATATCCCAACCTTATTGTTCACCTTGAAAAATAATTAGAGAAACTGTAATCCCTTAACAATTGTGTTTTGTATTTTAACTTATAAAGAAGGGAATTGAAGGTGAAGCATGTTCTCAGGTGGATAACCTAAAAATGAATATGTTATCAATTTTAGATATCAAAGATAAAGAAAAAACTATCCTTAAATGATTCCTCAATTAGTATTAAAATAAAAATGTGATGGTGAATCATCTTTGATGATGTTGAAGAAGGTATTGTTAGTATTGGACAATAAGACGATTAATATCACATCCTCTATTAATCTCATGGGTTATTATTCTGAAAAATTATAATTTTAAGTGATCATACATAGTGAATATATGGAATTTTATAAACCCATTCCACAACATTAATATTTCCATTTTGTGTACCATTATCATTATGAAGATCATATGGAGTGTCTTTTTGAGGGGTAGAAAAATAAATAATACTGAATATGATTCAAAAATTAATATCTGATGAAAATAAGAATATCATTGAAGGTTATTAATGAAAATTACATTGAATTTGTATTTATTTTTCTATATATAATCCTTGATAATCAAAATTTTATTCTAAATTAATAGGGGGATATTTTTTTCAATGATATAAAAGTGAATTGGTGAGAGTGCCATGGATGTTGTATCCTACTATTTCTATGAGAAATTTTATTAACCAATGTGTATAAATGAGTGTTTCAAAATTAGTTTTATAATAATGAGAAATTTATATCCTAATCATTATTTATCAAATATATAAGCCTCATTCAGATTGAACAGTCCTTGAGGGATGGTTTCTAGGATGTCTCATATCATTAGGTATCATTTAAATTTATAAGGTATATCTTATTTATCTAAATCTAAACATATTATTTTCTATATTGAGAATAGATAGAATAGACTTAGAGTGGAATGGTTGATGACACCTATATAAGTATGAATTCATACCATTTCATTAGTATTTATTATTTCTTATTAATAAGAGGAAGAGAAATACAAATTAAATGATTAATGAGAACCAAAGAGAGAGAAAACAAAGTGAATGATTGGAGATTACATATTAACATCTTGTTATAAGGGTATTGGAAATAAATACAAAGGTATATATTTTTCATCCCACATTGTTTAATATGCATTTATTTTCAAAGGATTTAAATGAACAAAGATTTCATTAATGTTAATATGATGGGGATGTAATAGATTAGAATAACATTAGATGCTTAGTTAAATAATTCAATATGTTGGAATAAGATATGATATTCCCAAAAATAATTCTACATATCTCAACATGTTCAATTATTGGATGGAAAATCATAGAAGGTTGGTTTAGTAGTTGGTTTATTTTATTACCTTAGAAAAATATGATATATTGTAGAGAGATTTTATTTTAATATTTTAGAGGTATTCAAAAAATGATTCATCAGATAAAAAGTATTTAAATATAATATAATGGGTTCATGATTAAAGATATAAAGTGTAAGTAGAAACAAATATAAAAGAATATTTTCCATTTCATAGAGATGATGAATTGGGAATTGGTATAGAAAATGGACTACAGGTTCTCAAACCCTAATGTATGTTTCTATTCCCCAAGAGAGACTCAATCAATAATCTCTATTCCATAGTACTAATAATTATGATGTAAAGGTAATAAAATAAATGTTTCTTAACCGTGTAGAGGATGACCAAGTCACAAAGATATTGAGATAACGAGGTAATTCATTTTGGATGTGATATCACACGAGAAATAATAAAGGATGTTTTTTGTTAACTGTGATTGTATAATGTTATCTTCCCTAATATAAATTAGCATACCATAATTGGTGTATCTAATATGTACATGGGGTAAAATAATTAGACTATTCTTAAGATAATGAAGGATAAGTTTTTTAGGATTCTAGAAAAATCAAGGCCTCCATGCTGTAATGGGATAGCTATGTTACAACATAGTTTGATGGAGTTTTTGGAACAAATTTATTTTTATATATCTCCACACATCAACATAGTATCATGCCGTGTAATTTAAAAACTTTTAAAAAAAATAATTTTAACAGATGTACTATACTGAAATGATGCTTCCCACACCATGATTTCTGAATTCTTGAATGATTCAATGATGTTGGATCACATATCTACATCTCAATAATTTTTTGTTATTTCTACACTAAATAACTACCAATTAGAACTAGATTATCATTATCTATTGAGAAAAAGATCCAAATGATTATATTCAATAATAATTTCATTGATGTTGGTGGTTTGAATTTGAAATTGAAATTGAAATCCAAACTAATGAAATTTTATCGTTTTCTTGAATATTTTATTGACATATATAGAAGTGGAGAATAATTTGGGGAATGAAAAATAGAGAAAAATAGTTTGGAGCTATTACCATTTAGAGGAATTATATGTGTGAATATAGGATGAATAAGAACCACATACTGCTTAATTGAACACTAATGTAAAATATTTAATAAAAATAAATTACTGCAATCTTTTTGTGAACAAATATTAGGATAAGAGAGAATTAAAAATGTTAATAACAAGAGTTTTGAAATATATAAATGAACGGTATTCACCCCTTTACACTTTGATAAAAGAAAAAAGATAAAAGGATGAATGATATTCAGTACCATTCTACTTTGAATAAAAAATATTTTCATCCTTGCATGCTCAAGTTAAAGAAGAAAAAGAAGAAAGGATGGAAACAAATACACAACATAGAGAGATCTAATGTGGTGATACTCTATTATTTTTATTCTAACTAATTATCATTATAATTTGAAAGATATTCATATGTAATATTTAAATCAATTCATAGTAAATAGACCTGTACACATCAGTCTCAAGGTTATACCCTACTAGTTGTATCTCAAATTATGAATTTGTTGGTTTTGTGACATAGAGAAACAAATCTGACACTAAGGATTATCCATTTCACATTGACTAATGATCCTAGTAAACTGATGTGTTATCTATGTTCTCATGTCCAATTGTTCTATAATAAATAAAGAATTAATGATGGAACAAGAGGGATCTATTCAATTTTACAATTGATTGAGAGAAATTAAAAAGGGTTAAAATTCAAGTGGTTTAAATTAGATTATAACCTATAATAATTAATTTACCACACTAACTCATTGTTGAACATATCTCAATCAGGACATTTTAATTCTTCTTTATGACACGTCCTTTCCTTTTTAAAAAATTTATTCCCATATTATTTTAATTCTCGAATATTTTGTAAATTAAAGGATGCATTATTATATTTTTTCAAAGTAAAATATTAATTTCTAATATAAATTCTTTATTTTAAACATTATTTTTAAGGATATTGTTTTAGGAAATAATTCATAAATTGTTATTATATCTTCTTAATGATATTTTTTAAAATTACTATTCTCTTATAAAATTCATTTTTTGAAAAATTGATTTATGTTTTAAAGGATAATATGTAAAATGTTTTATCATACACACTATATTTCATTTAAAAAAATATATGGTGTTTTTAATCATTTCAAAAAATAAATTTTCCCATTTATTTTTCAATTTATTTATTCATCGATCATAAAACATTATTAGTTATCTATATAAATATCCTTAATGAACCATATGATACAGTTGGGATATTTTTTATCCAAAATATAACTTCTTTCCTAGGATTTATTAAAGAGGGTTATAGGATTTTTTTCAGGAAATATTCTTATTTCATGGGTTAATTAAGTTTTAGCGGTAGTATAAATGTTTCAATGCTTTAATATAAGACATATGTATGGAAGATTATTATTATGATGTTTGGGAACCTATATTTCCCTCTAATGAATTTGTTAATGATTAATATCTCATGAGATAATTATGGTAATTGCGTGTTGATTCTTGCTACACTATGGGAATTAGAATGTGAGGCCATATACAAAATTTTGTGGGAATCAGATAGTGATGCATGAGTCACTAAATCTATGGGAATTAGGTAGTGATGCCTACTTGATGGGAATCATGTAGTAATTCATCATCCACCCTATTATAGGTAACATTTATTAATTCCAACTCCATTATTTTCTAATTTCTACACCTATTTTGGTTTCATGGGTTAATATTAGGATTCATTTCAACGACATTCCATATATTTCTGTCAATGATTATGCTTCATGGATCATGTTTATTGTCTCATCATTATGAACCCTTATGCTAAGGTGTATGTTATCTATTATGATATTCCATCTCGTTCTATGATGGATTATAGAAAAATCTTATTATTCCATATTTCTTTTAATAATATATTTCTCATATACACATTCTCTCATATATATATATATATATATGATATAACCCATAAAAACATATTGATGTGTTTTCTATTATTGAGTATTTTATTTAAAGAATTTAATTTTTATTTTTTATAATATAATTTTTAATAGTCTATATTTTTTATGATTTATTTTGAAGAGATACATTATGTCATATTATTCAGGCATAAAAAGATAATATTATTATAAATTAAAAAAATTTATTTTTTTATGAGATTGATATAAGAGATAAAACTAAACGATATTAAAACGTATGTTATTGGGAGTGTGTAATTATTGTGAGATGTCATGTTTAGATTTTGAAAATTCTGAAAAATAATTGTATATTAATATCTATTTATATAAAATGCAATTTTTTATGAAAGTATTTTTGTTATCAAACCATGGAGTTTGGCTTTGGGGTTCCTCATTTTGTGAAGATGGATAGAGGCTATTATTGTTAATAATTTTAATGATATTACATATATGATATTACTTTATAAATTTAATAAGCCTATTTTTATTTCATTCTATTTCACGTGTATTTTTTATACCAACTTTAACCATTTTTCAACCCTTTAATAAATGTTTTTTTATAGTTATTCTATGTACTTTTTTGTAATGTTATCTTTAATTATGGATTAGAATTATTGATGAGGCTAAATCATATCCTATATTTTGAAACATTATCCCTGGGACATTACACAAGTCATTACTGATCTGATGTTATACCAAAAATCATATGGTGATTTAGGTTGGACCATGTGATCCTGACTGGTTCATTATTATATGAAACTCATTTATGGGTTCATTTGACACATAGAATCTTAAAAATCCCATAAAATTTAATGGTTGGACTTAAATAGGCAGATTAAGTCTATTTATGTGTTACTTCCAAGGATGGTATGATCCTTCCTTCTTTAACACTAACCAAACTCCTAGCTCACACACTGATACCATTTTGTAATGACACATATCTAATACTCTGATCGAATGCCTAAATCAGCATGTCACAAAACCTAAGGAGAATTCACGACCATAATAGGATAACAAAAGTTCAATAGGTAGCACACATTGGCCTATAATTTATAAATAATAATGAATAAATTATTTTTTTTTTCAAAAATAAATCAAGACAAACTAATACATTTTACTTAACATGTTATATAAAAAATATTTTTTTTAAGCTTAAAAAAATTCACAACACTTCATAAAAAAACAAATGACATATAATTATATAAACAAAGAATAAAATATTAATAAAAAATATAATATAAAAATTAAAAATTTAAAAAACAAACATGTCTAGAAAATATACAAGTCGAAATATAAATAAAATAAGACCAACAACTATCTCTTAATGACATGAGACTATCCCTATATTCCACAACCCTTATAAATCTATTTCTACTCCAACTGTCAAACTCAAATCAAAAGGGAAAAAATTTTATACCCATATTAAAGATTAAAATAAAAGTATCCATTTTGTCCAAAAATTTATCTATAGTATGTTATTATATATATAGTAGCACAAACGTTTTCTACATTAAATTTTGTTCTCAATATATAAGTGTTTTATTTATATATAAGTTATAGTATAAATAGATGACATGAAAAACATAAAAAATGAAGATTATTTTTTTACACTATAATAGAATATTATATATGAATAATGTGTATGATTTATAAATTTAGTAATTGAAATATGGGAAAACAATCGCATGTAAATAAAAAAATTAAAACTTGATATTAAATTTCATTGTGGTCCACAAAAATTATAACTGATGAAAATAACACTATAAAAAACCAAAAAATCATAATATTTTAAGAATACAGAAATTAAAGAATATATAACCTTGAGTTATATTTTATTGAATGATTAATGATGAATATATAGGGTTTTTATATGATTCATAATGATAACATGACTGTTATAAATAATAATGTTAGAGTAGTAACACAGCCTTTGGAATTGTAACCTAACCATTATAATATTAACATCTCCATTGAAATATTAAAATGACATTTATGTATTTTATAAAATAAATATATAAGATAATTATATCTGAAAACAATTAAATAAAATAGTTTCAAATGTGAAAATAAGGATTCAACACAAAAGAAGAATAATATTACTTATGGGAAATTATAAATGATTTTTTATCCTTAAAATATATTTATATGAGAAAATTAAAAAATAAAAATATATATTATTATTGATATAATGGTTTTATATAACACTAATTATTCATATATCAATAAAAATATAATTTTATGAAATCATATTAAATTTTTCCAGGGGTTATAAAATCAATTATTTCAAAAAAAAATTGTATTTTCTATAATTTGTAATTTTATATAAGAACTAAATTTCTCATATTTATAATTTTTCTATAAAATGTGTTTAATTTTTGAAATCGACAAATTAAATTTTTAATGGGTGAATTCTTTGTATTTATCATGAATAGTAAAAAATATATGTGAATTGTAAAATAATATATAATGGAGGTATTTTATAATAGTATATAAAAATAAATTTTATGGTTATTATAAGTTAGATGAATATTTTGGTGTCTCGTTTACTATCATAGTAGAATAACCTAACTGTTTAATCACATGTTTGGCCATTATTTTGAGAAATAGCATTTTATTCAAAAACAATCCTCTCATTAATTTTTTAAATCCACCCTACTTCTCCACACACCATAAACATGGTATCTTTTCTAAAAAATGACAAAATACGTACCCAACACTCTCATTAATGGTTTATAATTTCTGGTATCATCAAAATACATCCTTTAAAAAGTATAATTCAATTACAAGTGGAGCCATATAAATGAGTATTGTAAATAATCATAGTCAATCGTTTTCCATTATATTCCTTTATATCTTATTCTTATACCCTATAAATCATATATAAAGGTTAAATTTTATTAAATATATGATATCAATATTCTATAATATTAATATTAAAACCTTATAAAGACACAACAGAATGTTTTATGAACATGTATTTATTCACGGACAATATCACCGCCTATAAGGATATTTTTAACAACCATTACTTTCTTCATGGTTGGTTTTAATAAACCATTTTATAGATAAATAATAAATTAACAATGAAATTATAATATTATTCATATTATCAGATTATTATATTATGATTAAATTAAATAAACTAAAATATTTTCATAATTTATGGTAAACCTTCTTAGTGAATAAACCATTAATAGATAACATTTCCCTCAACAAAACATGCCTATACCGAAAAACATGTTAATAATTTGAAATATTTACACCAATATAATAACATGAATTTAATTTGATCACTCTTTTGGTGTTATGGATTAAATTTACAGGAACTATTATCATTGTGTAAATATCATTGTTCCTTCGAACTGTCGAACATACATCCTTGGGATGGTGAACATGAACTTAATGTGTTTATAAAATGAATATAAATGAACATAAAAAGAAAATAATTAAATAAATATAATTGAAAATGGTTCTAAATCAATTATTTAAAAAAAATTATATGACTGTTCTGTAGAATACATATGTGTTCTTAACCTATTCAAGACTTAAGGTTAGGGGTTCCATTCACACACCCTATTTATTTTGTAAGTTATGTTATCTCACTTTATCTCTGATTCTCTATCTATCTATCCTAAAAATATTCTTTCACTATGTTCTATATAAATTATTTCTCCATATGTTACTATTTTTTATTCCCTTTCCTTTCTATGGATATAAATGTTTTTTGAGTTCCCTTACCAATATCTTTTATATGGAATCCCCAATTCTAGGAAAATTTTCTATTTATAATTTATTTTTCATGCACCAAACTTTTAATGTTATTGATATTATATGGTTTATCAACAAAATCATTATTTTAATAAAAATTATTCAATTTCAATTTTGGTTTTACGTGAAATCCTTTGCACTTATCTCCTTCAAAGGGTCTTCACTCGCTACCAAACTGGCATCGTCACCCCTTTCTCCTTATCTATCCTTCACTTGATATTTAACATTGTGGACTATATTTATTTCTTAAATTATGAATTTCATAATATCATTAATATCTTATTTTTATAGCAATCCTTATGATATATCATTTGGTTATGGTTTAAGACATGATTATATAACCCATATCCTTCACATGGGATTTCCTTATACTTATCATTTATGTATGATTTTCATTATGTGAGACACATATACACTGGTTTATTATTATTTAATAGATGTTCGTTGAATTATACAGACCCCAGTGCATTGGGTGGGGATTTTATCGAATGACATACCATGTTTGTTTGTCATGAAATAAGCCTAGACACTATGTTATATTATCTTTCTAGGGTGACCTAACTTGTGATTATAATTTCATAATTTATATTGTTTATTACTATTCCATATTTATTTTTCCATATTCCATGATTATATGATTGATTTATAATTTATTCTCATTATTTTATGATTTTTTTATTGAGATTCCATTTTCCCCTAAATTTTAAGCTCCCCATGTTATCCTTTTTATCATCTCCTTACTATGACTTATGGCTCGCCCTTTTAATTTATATATGCCACTCAAATAGCTTTTATAATAATCAAATCACAAAGGGATTTTATATCACATTTTGGATATTTAAATATATATGATTTTTTTAATTATTATGTTGATGTATTATGTTTATAATCTCCAAAAAAATACACCTCTAGATTTCTAGGTTTATATAATGATTAATTGTGGTAAAATTGAGGTAATATTTTGTGTATAAAATATATATTATTAATACTATTATCAAAGAATCATATAGTTATTTTCATGGATAATTTAATATAACATAATGTTGAATAAACAGAGAATAACCTTGATTTAAATAGAAATATACATGAGTTGGAGTACGTAATTTATTTTTTTAGTAATTATATCTAAGTTAAATGTTTTCACATTATATGCTAATTAATTAAAGTATTACCATTTATTATATTTTTCTATAAAATGTATATGGATGTAAATAAGAGGAACTATATCAATAACCAATTTAAATGGATACTAAATGTTTACTAAAATGAGATTATTATCATAATGTGAATAAGATTAGAGAACATCGTGGTTTTAATTTAAAACCTACCATGACTTATCAATAAAAACATCAATCGTGTTGTTGTAATCTAATATCTAAGAGAGAAAAAGTTATGGATGATTAATTAATGTGGAAAATAACATCCTCATTTCGATCCTAAAATCATGGAGAAATAGATTAATTTCATTAAAAATATATTTTATATTCTCCAAGGCTCTAATCAATTGAATGATATATTGTAATCATATTGTTTTAAAGGTAAAATTAAAAACTTTTAGAAATTGATCAAGAATATTAAACACAATGAAGACACAAAACAAATGTATTTGAATGAATTGAAAAAATATTTTCCACTAAATATTTTCCTCTCACTCTATGTAATAAAATATAGGGTGAATTTATCAATCATATTAAAAATGGAGATTTATGGGGAAAACATCACAATGATTTTATGTTATGTTGTATGATTTTCTATAAAAGATAAAATTATGTTTTTTTACATATTAAGTTGACTAAATTCATTTCATTGAAAATATAATTTATTAAATAGTCGGATGAACTTCCCACGGAATTGCTTTAAAATAATGAAGAAATGTTTCTATATAGAAAAGAGGAGCATAAAATATAATTAATATTTAAGGTACCTAAAAAATAAAATAAATATGATGGAATAAATTATGGTTTCAATCAATCCTTTACAAATTATTTAACTATATGGAACACGGAAATTATATCGTTCAGTACACTAAAATAAGGTTTATTGAAGATAACTAAAGATAATAACATTTATGGGAAATAGAGAAATGTTGGGATTGTGTTATCATTATTGTTGAGGAGGATCATGAGAAAAAAGTAGTGATAGTTACACTTTTTATTTGTTCTAGAATAAAAAATTTCATATTTTACACTGGTTATATAAACACTATTATATTATGATTTTTTTAGAAATATCTAAACACTTCCTTGAGAAAAGGATGTAGATTTATTATTGAAAACAACATCTAGTGAAATCATTACATTTCAAGTATTTTATTCTTCTCCAATTAACATTTGTGGGAATTATATCATATAAACCCATGTTTTCTCTCTTTATTAGAATTTGATACTACCTAGGGAATATATTGGATAACATTGTATAGAACTAACAACAACTTTAATAAGGTTAAAATCACTTCCCAGATCTTAAAAAACCCTATGATTCTACTCATGTGAAATGAGAATGATGAATACCTTTTAGAAACTATTTTCTATGAATGAACATTATTCCCTATGAAAAAGAATATATGGATAAAAAATTTAATATAAATGAATGATTTATCATTTGAGGAATTCCCATTTTTGGGGAATATGTTGTTATAATCCCCCTAGTTTTTTTGTTCTCTTAGTTAATTAAGAGGTTGACATCTCAATAAAACATATTCCTATAGTTTTATCAATGTATATGTGTCCTTATAAAATATTACTCATTGAATTGGAATAAATGGAGAATAAATTACAAGAGAATCCAAGAAAGTGATTCATATACCAAAGTACATCACCATGGGATGTTCTCATCTTATTTATCACTATTAATGATATATTAACACATCTTTTCAATTATTCTTATTTTCTCAATAATATAATGATTAAGAACTAGCATTATCTTCATGTATTTAAAAATTATTCAAATATATATATATATATATATTTCAATACATCACAAAGCCAGATCATCGATTAAGATATCATAAATTGAAGGTGGTGTAGAAGGATATACATAAGATAACCTTTCACACAATATGTGGGAACTTGGAATTCACAGTGAATCCTTTTATAATAATTAATGGTTTATAAATATTTATGGTCTTCATGAATATAATCTTTAGATATTGCCATAAAAATTATATTGGCCTTTATCGATGAGATTTTGAAATACAAAAAAAATATGGAGGGATATGAGAAACATCTGAGTGTTTTTTAAAATATAATGTGAATTTTTATGATTTTTATTGTGACTTTGAATTCTTGAAGTAGAAATTAACATTCATGGGGAATTCCTTCATAAAAAATTATATTCCTATAGATCCATAAAAGAAATATCCAATTGATAAATAGCATATTCCCACATATATAAATGATATAAATAGCTTCCTTAGATTAGTTAGGTACTATTGATGGTTTGTGATATATTTTTCATGATTTTCAAACCCATTGTCCAAGACAACATATAAAAGAATAATATTATTCTATATAAATGGATGTGAAGGGAGAATTATGAATTTAGAGAATAAAACAATTAATAAACATGTACTAACACTACCCTCAGTTAGGGAAATAGTTTTTATATACATTGATATATAACATAAGTTCATCAGTTTTTTAACCATTCAAAATGATAATGTCATAGATTAAGCATCAATACAATAGAAGGTATATGAGAAAATTTACATGATTCATAACCTAGTGTTGGTGGTTGTAATATTTGAATTGAATATTTATTGATATTGTCTTTATGGATATTAATGTGACATATATATTGATCAAAAATGGATAAGGTACATATTCATATGAAAATATATCGACACATGCTAATGGAGATGGTTAGAGATGCTCAATCAATGTTACATTTTAATCAATTATCATCCTAGAATGGTGAATATAATTGAAGATACTATATGTAGAAAATAACTTTCATAATCATCTTTAGCATCCAATATTTTATGATATATTTCCCTTAAAATAAATTTAATTTAATCGATAGTTTTTGAAACAAGAAAACCATATTTTAAATGAACTATATTGTATCATTATAAATTATCAATTAAATTGATTTTGTAAATATAAATAAAAAAATTTCAAAAAATATTTAAAGAAATAACTCTGAAGGAGATCCCTGTGAAATTAAACATCTTGTAGTGACCCATGAGAAATCACTTTATCCATATGGATGACAACATTCAATATAATGGGATACAATTTTGTTTGTGCTTCTAGAGTTTTCTTCTCCCAATGTTGAAACATTATGTAATTTTTTCTTTAGAAGGGACTGTGCTATATTCTTATAGAGTTTCACAGGGTAGTGAATTTAGATCAAACCTCAAGGGGATTCTATTAGGGAGTTTATTTAATCCTAGTTTAATGGAATTTATTGGTTTTGGTATTGATGTGGGAGATTTTGATGTGGTCCTTGTAGAAGGGTGTTGGATTATTTGGGACAATAGAAACTACTTGAGGAATAATAAATAGACATATTTATTAGGATTCAAGGTATATGTTATGTTCTAGGTAGTAAAACTACATTATTTTATTTATGGAGGAGGGTTTTTGGTTTTTTTAAGACGGATCCTAAATATTTCCCACCTTCCATCATTTGGGAGATGTGTAATGTATAGGGGAAGATGAGTGGGATGGTCTCCTCTAAGGTTGGGGTTAATGATGAATATCGATGAACCCTACAAGAAAGGGGTCATGCGAGGGGCGGTACAGGTATATGATGATAGGGGACCATTTTTTCTCAACTTCAATATAATTTTGGGTCCATAGAATTCCATGGGGGCTGAAGTGAGGTCCACACATAGTGGCCTACTTCTTTGTCATCTATTTAATACAAATATTATTGTAGAATAATATAATTCTTCATTTATTCATGGATCTCTTCATACTAATACATCCATACCTTGAGATCATTTTTATCTTATTAGGGAATGAATAATGATCTTGAATAAAGGCATTGAGGCCAGACACATGTTATGTTAAGGGATATTAACTATAGATTCCCTATCCAAACGTGCGAGTACCAATGAGAGTATTACTATTTCTAATTATATTGATTTTATCCCCTTGACTATAAAAGAATCATTGGTAGTGAATCCCCTGGATATACCCACATCCATCCCCCATGAAACTTCTTCTTTTATAAAATGATAATAAAAAGTGATGTTTGAAAGTCTTTATATGCCTCTAAAAAATGTTTTCATCAATAATGGTTTTTATTGTTTTTTGTGAGAAAATTATATAATTTTTTTTTAAATATAGAAAATTAATTTGAAAAAATGAACTTTATTTTTGAAATAACCATGTCATAAATAACCTAGATTGAAATTTTATAAAAAAAATTAAATTTTTTTTCTCATTAAATAATAAAAATTAATATCTTTTATTGAAAACAGTTGTTAAATTTCAATAATTAAAAAATTAAAAATAAATATTTAATCATTAAATTAGAAAATTTAAATTTTTATGGTTCACATTATTTTCATTGTAATTAAATTTATGTTCAATTTTTCAATAAAAAATGTAATACGTAAGAAAACATTTTCTATAGATGATCTATTTTCCTCAAGTTTCACAAGATTAATTTAAAATTAAAATTTTTAAAATCTATGAATTCAATTTGATAAGATGAATTTCAGATTTTTAAATAGTAAAATCCTTATTTTATATTAATTTATTATTATTTTTTAATAATAAATACAAAAATTAGTAAAATTTCATTACTGAAGTTCATGTTAAAATCGATCTATCAAGGGGGTTAAACCAATAGATAAGGGAAGGTTTTTTCCAGTAAAACCATCTATATCAAATTCTTTGGAAATAATTAAAAATAATTTTATCCCAAATACAAATATGATTCTTTTTGAAAGAATTTTTTTTGAGTATGCAATTATTAAATTTTAATCTTTAATGAAATTTTTAGAGTTTCAAATCTGCCACTTATAAAATCACCCCCAATACTTCCTCTTATTAACACCACATTGAGAAATAAAGATATAAAAAACCCTAAAAAATTATCCTATAAAATATTTTTCCCATGAATTATAGGTTGTGGTATTCCTAAAAGATCATTCCAAAGTTCCTTAAGAATGGATTTTAGTGAGGGATACTGAAGAAGAGTTAATTATCTTAACTGACCACATCAAATTTATTTTTTCTACCTTCTCTTAATATATGTTATTCCTCATAAAATAATATGTTTTGTATCCTCAGTATACATACATTTTATTATGATTATGTAACCACATTTATTCACCCTCTTTTCAACCAAATGGTAATTGAAATTATATCTCATGCATATATGTGGATTACCGCCTCCGTGCAGGGATACAAATTAGTTTCCATTACTATATTTCGTGGATGATTATTATGATGGTTTCAATGATTAAATATTATATTTATGACATAATTATTCTTTTTTAACTATATTATCATGTATACCTTCGTACCATCCTATACATTGGAAAAATAATAATTTTGCTCATGCGTACATGTGTACTACCACCTCCATGAAGTGATATAATTCTTTTTTATTTCCCACCTCACATGGATGGTAATGAGGGTTGATTATATATATATATATATGTTTGTGTGTGTGTGTGTTATTAATCATATAATTAAGGTTCTATATTAATAAATTAATATCTATTTTTCTGGTATTTTAATTAAAAGAATTAAAAACAATATTTACTTATACATAAAGACTACATTCTCCATAAATGTTGTAAATAATTTTTATATATATTAATTTTATGGAAGACAATAAAAAATATATATTTTATAAATATATATTATATTTATATTATAATTAATTTTATTATAGTATGGAACCCTGATCAATGTTCATGGATTGGAACAACTAAACTAAAACTCTCATGAAAACTAAACAAATTAACAACCAAAAATGATGTTTTTAACAACTATTACTTCCTTCATGGTTGGTTTTAATAAACCATTTTATAGATAAATAAAAATTAAAAATGATATTATAATATTATTCATATTATGGGATTATTAGATTATGATTAAATTAAATAAACTAAAATATGTTCATAATTGATGGTAAACTTCTTAGTGAATAAACCATTAAAAGATAACATTTCTCTCAACAAAAAATGCATATATTGAAAAACATGTTAATAATTTGAAATATTTACACCAATATAATTTCATGAACTTAATTTGATCACACTTTCGGAGTTATGGATTAAATTTACAAGAACTATTATCATTGTGGAAAAATCATTGTTCCTTCGAACTGTCGAGCATACATCCTTGGGATGGTGAACATGAACTTCATGTGTTTATTAAATGATTATAAATTAACATAAAAAGAAAATAATTAAATAAATATAATTGAAAATGGTTATAAATAAATTATTTAAAAAAAAATTATATGACTATTCTGTAGAATACATATGTGTTCTTAGCCTATTCAAGACTTGAGGTTAGGGGTTCCATTCACACACCCTATTTATTTTTTATGTTATGTTATCTCACTTTATCTATGATTCTCTATCTATATATCCTAAAAATATTATTTCACTATGTTCTATATAAATTATTTGTCCATATGTTACTAGTTTTTATTCCCTTTCCTTTCTATGGATATAAATGTTTTTTGAGTTCCCTTACCAATATCTTTTATAAGGAATCCCCAATTCTAGGAAACTTTTCTATTTATAATTTATTTTTGATGCACCAAACATTTAATGTTATTGATATTATATGGTTTATCAAAAAAATCATTATTTTAGTAAAAATTATTTAACCTCAATTTTGGTTTTAAGTAAAATCCTATGCACTTATCTCCTTCAAAGGGTATTCACTCGCTACCAAACTGGAATCATCACCCCTTTCTCCTAATCTGTCCTTCGCTTGATATCTAACATTATGGACTATATTTATTTCTTAAATTATGAATTTCATAATATCATTAATATATTATTTTTATAGCAATCATTATGATATATCATTTGGTTATGGTTTAAGACATGATTATATAACCCATATCCTTCGCATGGGATTTTCTTATACTTATCATTTATTTATGATTTTCATTATGTGAGACGCATATACACTGGTTTATTATTATTTGATAGATGTTTGTTGAATTATACAGACCCCAGTGCATTGGGTGGTGATTTTATCCAATGACATACCATGTTTATTTGTCATTAAATAAGCCTAGTACACTATGTTATATTATCTTTCTATGGTGACATAACTTGTGCTTATAATTTTATAATTTATGTTGTTTATTCCTATTCCTAATTTATTTTCCCATATTCCATGATTATATGATTGATGTATAATTTATTATCATTATTTTATGTTTTTTTATTGAGATTCCATTTCCCCCTAAATTTTATGCTCCCCATGTTATCCTTTTTATCATCTCTTTACAATGAGTTATGGCTCACCCTTTTAATTTATATATGCCACTCAAATGGCTTTTATAATAATCAAAGCACAAAGGGATTTTTTATCACATTTTGGATATTTAAATATATATGATTTGTTTTAATTATTATGTTGATGTATTATGTTTTTAATCTCCAAAAAAACTACACCTCTAGATTTCTAGGTTTATATAATGATTAATTGTGGTAAAATTGAGGTAATATAATGTGTATAAAATATGTATTATTAATACAATTATAAAAGAAGTATATAGTTATTTTCATGGATAATTTAATATAACATAATGTTGAATAAACAGAGCATAACCTTGATTGAAATAGATATATACATGAGTTAGAGTACGTAAGTCATTTTTTAGTAATTATATCTAAGTTAAATGTTTTCACATTATATGCTAATTAATTTAAGTATTACTATCTATTTTTTTTCTATAAAATTTATATGGATGTAAATCAGAAGAACTATATTAATAACCAATTTAAATGGAAACTAAATGTTTACTCAAATGAGATTACTTACATAATGTGAATAAGAATAGATAACATCGTGGTTTTAATTTAAAACCAACCATGTGTTATCAATAAAAACATCAATCGTGTGGTTGTCATCTAATATCTAAGAGAGAACATGTTATGGTTGATTAATTAATGTGGAAAATAACATCATCATTTGGATCCTAAAATCATGGAGAAATAGATTAATTTCATTAAAAATATATTTTATATTCTCCAAGGCTCTAATCAATTGAATGATATATTGTAATCGTATTGTTTTAAAGGTAAAATTAAAAACTTTTGAAAATTGATCAAGAATATTAAACTCAATGATGACACAAAATAAATGGATTTGAATGAATTAAAAAAATATTTTCCATTAAATATTTTCCTCTCACTCTATGTAATAAAATAGAGGGTGAATTTATTAATCATATTAAAAATGGAGATTTATGTGGAAAACATCACAATGATTTTATGTTATGTTATATGATTTTCTATAAAAGATAAAACTATGTTTTTTACATATTAAGTTAACTAAATTCATTTCATTGAAAATATAATTTGTTAAAAAGTCGGATGAACTTCCCACGGAACTGCTTTAAAGGAATGAAGAAATGTTTCTATATAGAAAAGAAGGGCATAAAAGATAATTAATATTGAAGGGACGTAAAGAATAAAATAAATATGATGGAACAACTGATGGTTTCAATCAATCCTTTACAAATTATTAAACAATATGAAACATAGAAATTATAATGTTCAGTACACTAAAATAAGGTTCATCGAAGATAAAAAAAGAGAATAACCTTTAGGGGAAATAGAGAAAAGTTGGTATTGTGTTATCATTATTATTGAAGAGGATCATGAGAAAAAAGTAGTGATAGTTACACTTTTTATTCGTTCTAGAATAAAAAATGTCATATTTTACAAATGTTATATAAACACTATTATATTATGAATTTTTTAGAAATATCTAAACACTTCCTTGAGAAATGGATATAGATTTATTATTGAAAACAAAATCTAGTGAAATCATTACATTTCAAGTATTTGATTCTTCTCCAATTAACATTTGTGGGAATTATATCATATAAACCCATGTTTTTCTTCCTTTATTAGAATTTGATACTACCGAGGGAATATATTGGATAACATTGTATAGAACTAACAACAACTTTAATAAGGTTAAAATCACTTCCTAGATCGTTAAAAAACCCAATGATTCTACTCATGTGAAATGAGAATGATGAATACCTTTTAGAAACTCTTTTCCATGAATGAATATTATTCCATATGAAAAAGAATATATGGATAAAAAATTTAATATAAATGAATGAATTATCATTTGAGGAATTCCCATTGTGAGGGAATATGTTGTTATAATCCCCCTAATATTTTTTGTTCTCTTCGTTAATTAAGAGGTTGACATCTCAATATAACATATTCCAACAGTTTTATCAATGTATATGTGTCCTTATAAAATATTCCTCGTTGAATTGGAAGAAATGGAGAAGAAATTACAATAGAATCCACGAAAGTGATTCATATAACAAAGTACTTCACCATGGGATGTTCTCATCTTCTTTATCACCAATAATGATATATTAAAACATCTTTTCTATTATTCTTATTTTCTCAATAATATAATTATTAATAACAAGCATTATCTTCATGTATTTAAAAATTATTCAAAAATATATATATATATATATATATATATATATATCAATACATCACAAAGCCAGATCATAGATTGAGATATCATAAATTAAAGGTGATGTAGAAGGATATACATAAGATAACCTTTCACACAATATGTGGTCACTTGGAATTCACAGTTAATCCTTTAAAAATAATTAATGGTTTATAAATATTTATGGTCTTGATGAATATAATCTTCATATATTTCCATAAAAAAATTATAGTGGTCTTTATCGATGAGATTTTGAAATACTAAAAAAGTATGGAGGGATATGCGAAACATCTGAGTGTTTTTTAAAATATAATGTGAATGGAGAATTTTTATGAATTTTATTGTGACTTTCAATTATAGAAGTAGAAATTAACATTCATGGGGAATTACCTCTTAGAAAATTAGATTCCCTTAAGATCTATAAAAGAAATATCCAATTTATAAATAGCATATTCCCATGTATATAAATGATATAAATTTCTTCCTTAGACTTGTTAGGTACTATTGATGGTTTGTGAGATATTTTTTATGATTTTCAAACCCATTGACCAAGAAAACATAGAATAGATTAATATTATTCTATTTAAATGGATGTGAAGGAAGAATTATGAATTTAGAGAATAAAACAATTAATAAACATGTATTAACACTACCCTCAGTTAGGGAAAGAGTTTTTATATAAATTGATATATAACAAAAGTTCTTCAGTTTTTTAACCATTCAAAATGATAATGTCATAGATTAAGCATCAACACAACAGAATGTGTATGAGAAAATTTACTTGATTCATAACCTAGTGTTAGTGGTTGTAATATTTGAATTGAATATTTATTGATATTGTCTTTATGGATATTAATGTGACATATATATTGATGAAAAGTGGATAAGGTACATATTCACATGAGAATATATCGACAGATGCTAATGGAGATGGTTAGAGATTCTCAATCAATGTTACTTCTTAATCAATTACCATCCTATAATGCTGAATATAATTGAAGATACTATAGGTAGAAAATAACCTTCATATTCATCTTTAACATCCAATATTTTATGATATATTTCCCCTAAAATAAATTTAATTTAATCGATAGTTTTTGAATGAAGAAAAACATATTTTAAATAAACTATTGTGTATCATTATAAATTATCCATTAAATTGATTGTGTAAATATAAATAAAAAATTATAAAGAATATTTAAATAAATAAATCTGAAGGAGATCCCTGTGAAATTAAACATCTTGTAGTGACCCATAAGAAATCACCTTATCCATATGGATGACAACATTCAAAATAATGGGATACAGTTTTGTTCGTGCTTCTAGAGTTTTCTTCTCCCAGTGTTGAATCATTATGTAATTTTATCTATAGAAGGGACTGTGCTATATTCTTATGGAGTTTCACAGGGTAGTGAATTTAGATCAAACCTCAAGGGGATTCTACGAGGGAGTTTATTTAATCCAAGTTTAATGGAATTTATTGTCTTTGGTATTGATGTGGGAGATTTTGATGTGGTCCTTGTAGAGGTGTGTTGGATTATTTGGGACAATAGAAACTACTTGAGGAATAATAAACAGACATATTTATTAGGATTGAAGGTATATGTTATGTTCCTTGTAGTAAAAATACATTGTTTTATTTATATAGGAGGGTTTTTTGTCTTTTTAAGACGAATCCTAAATATTTCCCACCTTCCATCATTTGAAAGATGTGTCACTCATAAGGGAAGATGAGTGGGATGGTCACCTCTAAGGTTGGGGTTAATGATGAATATCGATGGACCCTACCAGAAAGCGGTCATGCGAGGGGCGGTACTAGTATGTGATGATAGGGGACCATTTTTTCTCAACTTCAATATAATTTTGGGTCCATAGAATTCCATGGGGGCTGAAGTGAGGTCCACACATAGTGGCCTACTTCTTTGTCATCTGTTTAATATAAATATTATTGTAGAATAATATAATTCTTCGTTTATTCATGGATCTCTTCATACTAATAAATCCATACCTTGAGATCATTTTCATCTTATCAGGGAAAGAATAATGATATTGAATAAAGGCATTGAGGCTAGACACATGTTATGTTATGGGATATTAACTATAGATTGCATATCTAAACGTGCGAGTACCAATGAGAGTATTACTATTTCTAATTATATTTATTCTATCCCCATGACTATAAAATAATCGTTGGTAGTGAATCCCCTGGAGATACCCACATCCATCCCCCATGAAACTTCTTCTTTTATAAAATGATAATAAAAAGTGACGTTTGAAAGTCTTTGTATGCCTCTAAAAAAATGTTTTCATCAATAATGGTTTTTATTGTTTTTTTGTGAGAAAATTATATAATTTGTTTTAAATATATAAAATTATTTTGAAAAAATGAACTTAATTTTTGAAACCATCGTTTCATAAATAACCTAGATTGAAATTTTATAAAAAAAATTTAAATTTTTTTCTCATTAAATAATAAAAATTAATATCTTTTATTGAAAACTGTTGTTAAATTTCAAGCATTAAAAAATTAAAAATAAATATTTAAACATTAAATTAGAAAATTTAAATTTTTATTGATCATATTATGTTCATTGTACTTAATTTTTTGTTCAATGTTTCAATAAAAATTGAATACTTAAGAAAACAATTTCTATATATGATCTCTTTTCCTCAAGTTTGACAAGTTTAATTTAAAATTAATGTTTGTAAAATCTATGAATTCAATTTGATAAGATGGATTTCATATTTTTAAATAGAAAAATCATTATTTTATATTAATTTATTATTATTTTTTCATAATAAATACAAAAATTAGTAAATTTTCATTACAGAGGTTAATGTTAAAATCGATCTATCGAGGGGGTTAAACCAAGAGATAAGGGTACGTTTTTTCCAGTAAAACCATCTATATCATATTGTTTGGAAATAATTAAAAATAATTTTATCCAAAATTCAAATATAATTCTTTTTGAGAGAATTTTTTTTAGTATGAAATTATTAAATTTTAATCATTAATGAAATTTTTAGAGTTTGAAATCTGCCACTTATAAAATCACCCCAATCCTTCCTCTTATTAACACCACATTGAGAAATAAAGATAGAAAAAAACCCTAACCAATTATCTTATAAAATGTTTTCCCCCTGAATTATAGGTTGTGTTATTCCTAATAGATCATTCCAAAGTTCCTTTAGAATGGATTTTAATGAGGCATACCGAAGAAGAGTTAATCATCTTAACCGACCACATCAAATTTATTTTTTCTACCTTCTCTTAATATATGGTAATCCTCATAAAATAATATTTTTTGTATCCTCAGTATACATAAATTTTATTATGATTATGTAACCACATTTATTCACCCTCTTTTCAACCAAATGGTAATTCCAATTATTTCTCATGCATATATGTGGATTACCTCCTCCATGCAGGGATACAAATTATTTTCAATCATTATATTTCATGGATGATTATTATGATGGTTTGAATGATTAAATATTATATTTATGACATAATTATTCTTTTTTAACTATATTATCATGTATACCTTTTTACCATCCTATACATTGGAAAAAAATAATTTCGCTCATCCGTACATGTGGACTACCACCTCCATGAAGCGATATAATTCTTTTTTATTTCCCACCTCACATGGATGGTAATGAGGGTTGATTATATATATATATATATATATATATATATATATATATATGTTTGTGTGTGTGTGTGTTATTCATTATATAATTATGGTTCTATATTAATAAATTAATATCTATTTTTTCATTATTTTAATTAAAAAAAATTAAAGAAAATATTTACTTATACATAAAGCCTACCATCTCCATAAATGTTGTAAATCATTTTTATATATATTAATTTTATGGAAGATAATAAAAAATATATTTATTATAAATATATATTATATTTATATTATAATTTATTTTATTATAGTATGGAACCATGATCAATGTTCATGGATTGGAACAACTAAACTGAAACTCTCCTGAAAACTAAACAGTTTAACAACCAAAAATGATGTTTTAATATGGAAGTTTAAATAAATGGTTGTTGAAATGTTATTAGTAGATCATATATGATGTTATATGTTTGTAAATTATTCTTTTATAGAATTAATATAAATTTAAAAATTATTATATAGGATGTGAAAGTGTCCTCTAATAAGTCAAACGTGAGTTAATGGTTTTATGTTACAATCTCATTGTTTACAATGATTATTTACGATTATGTTTTTGATGATAAAATTTCCTGATATACCTCAATATAATTTCATTAATTTTATTTAATTCAATTTTTTAATGTAATTTTATTTAATAATACTTTTTTACTCTCTTTCTAACTTAAAACAATTGAGAATTGTTTTAGAAAAATTGGATTTATTTTCTATTGGGTTAGAAATAATTTTCTTTCATGCCCTTCTTTTATTTAAAATATTTTAATGAATTTTTAAAATAATATCTTTCATTTTTTTAAATTATTTTTTACCATTGTTTTAATTTTTAAAATATGGTTTAAAAGCATCATTCTTGTTTGTTCTGAACTATTTACTTTTAATTTTTTTTACTAAAAATGATAAGGAATCGTTATATTAATATACAAAACATAAACATAATTTCCCACTGTAATGCCCAGTAATTGATTTCAAACTACTATTACAAGTTTGTAAGGATATATTCAGTGAAAATAGTTTCCTAAATATATAGGAAATTTTTAGATTTTAAATAATTGGTTTGAATACAAAAGAGCAGTTTTACTCAAGAAATATTCCAATTGATTTTTCTTGGAATTTTTCAACTAAGATAACGTCCATTGATGTTAATTATGTTTTACTAAGGATGTGAAAAAAAAAATACCAACCTAGTTTTTTTATGGATCATTTGAAATAACAAGGATGTTGTTTTTATGAAATCTATTTTTTCTATAGTTTATATGATAATGAAATGATTAAATAATTATTAAACTCGTTTTATTTTAACTGGATATGATATATGATGAATGATTTATGATCGTATATAATACATATGAATGGATTATGATTATGGGAAATGTTGTCTATAAATGATATATCCCTCTAATTATTATTTTAATGTTGGATATCTCTTGAGATAATAAGAACTATAATGGGGTGTGAACCATGTTCAGTAAGGGACTCTATCCTCTATAACAGTATTGGGAGTGAACCTTTACTATGGTTATAATGGAAATGGAAGTGAAACCAATCCTTTATGAAAATCTTGGTGTAGATCCTTGACTATGGAAATGATTTTATATGATTATTTTTATGCCATATACTTATGTCTTATACCAATGTCACACTCTCACAGATCACACAACTACAACAAAACTCTTTACATACACCTTTTTCAAAGATTTATTAAAACTATGGAAATATATTATCAAATGAAACCATTTTTAAAACCATGTAAATAATATTCCTCAATTTATACCACTTCATAGCCTATTTATTTCCCTCTTTTTGATGGATCCTCTACCATAATAAATAACCTCCCTATGAGTACTTCCCATCTTCTTGATAAACCCTTGTGCTCTGAAACTTTTCCCCATAACAAATTATCCCCTTATTTGTGTGATTGGCCTTTGGCCCACCTAAAAATTCCCCTATTATTTATATTAACCTAGTTCCTCCACAAATCTATTCTCTAAATCATCCCATGTTTATGAAATCGGTCAACTCAGTGAATCTGGAACTGGTATTTTCAAGTTATTCCCTTCATAGTCAACCAACCCTCACTCCTCTGCATTTTAAGTTTCCCATTTCTTACTCTATAGGTGTAGTTGGTGGGTGTGAAATTTCAAATTCCTAGGAAGTGTAAATTTTCCCTCTCTATGAATCCTTTTTCCATAGAGGTTGATCATAATTTTAATTAAGTAATTTATTCTCATTTAACTGTGATTAATGAATATTATTTCACTACAATCCTTAAATAGAA
The DNA here is from genome assembly GCA_963277665.1 of Viscum album. NCBI lineage: Eukaryota > Viridiplantae > Streptophyta > Magnoliopsida > Santalales > Viscaceae > Viscum > Viscum album. The sequence goes on from OY728138.1 coordinate 161,213,597, forward strand.
CTTCATGAGACTTAAATAATTTTACTGTCAAATCCATTATTTTTTGGATATAAAATCATATTTGTCATATTTTATTCAATAATTCATGTTATTTGAATAATTTTTTCTTTTGGTGAAAATTTACATATCATGTTTCTATCAATATTCCTAATTAGTTATGAAATAGATCATTATATTTATTACTAGTGTGTTTCTTCTAGTTTGTTTTATTTATTAATGATTTGTATTATCTAGATATAGTTAAAAATTGGGGTTAATCCACTATAGGTAGTAGAGGAACAATGAAACCACCCATCCAATAGTTTAATAATTACAAATGGGAGGATTTGTATATAACAAGTTTATGGAATTAACTCAATTTTGAGGAATCCTTCTATAATTTAATATATTTAATAAATGTATATGTTTCAACATAAATGTATTATAATTTCTTTTATAGTGTAATGTAGTGAAATGAAAAACATTCCCAAATAAAATACCATTTTTATTAAATGGGTTTTTTAATAAATTAAAGTTTAAATATGAGAAACTTATCTATAAATAAGAATTATTTTTATCCTTTTTTTAATTAATATTTTTTCCACACATTAGTCTCTAATTTGGTTTTAATGATTATTAATTTTTTATAAAGAATTACATACATAATCTTTACTGAAATTAATTAAGTGAACAATAGTTATTGTCCATATATTTTTTAATTTATTTTCCTCCAAAATATTAATGAACTGAGGATTGTTATCTACTCAATGAATATTTCTCAAAATATCATTCCATGAGACTTTATTATGGGTATTAACACATTTTTTCAATTACAATTTTATTAATCCACATTATTGTCCCTGAGTTTATTATAATGTGTTTTATTTATGAAATTTATATTAACATCACTTTTAAAATATTTTTTTTGTACATTTTCCTTCCATTATTATGTTTAAATAGAAAATATATATTTTCTGGTATGAATTTAGTATTTTACATTCTTGGGATATGATCATTCGTTTCAATAGGGTAATTTTATAATTTTAATGTCAACGGTCTTACTTTTATAAAGGAATATATAACTTTTATAGTATTGGTAAAACCATTGAGATTGATTCTATTTGTATGATATTATACAAAAGGGTTATTCTATAATATGTGTAAAGTTTCTTTAGGAAAATGGTTGTACATATTTTGGATTTTCTAAGTGTTGTTATAATTTTATAATCAATTAAAATATTCTACATTTCTAAAGAAGGAAATGAAAATATTTTTTCTATTATATAATGAATGATTAATAGTTCTAAACTCAATAATAATTAGGATATTAAATTAATGAGTCTGTATGGTCAAACACATTGTATGTACTCAAATTTTGTACTTGATATAAAGTTATAGGTAATAAATGGAAATATAATATCACGTTTATTTATTGTTAAAAAAATAAAATACTTAAATACAACTCAAAAAATATTATTTATTTGTATTTGGGAATTTAAATTTTTATCTTATGTTTACTTTTAATGTTTTAATATTTTGAGTAGAAAACATAATGAAATTAATCATAATGGATGATGTAATGTTTTGAGAAATAGTTTTGATTTTAGATTAATATTTATAGTTATTTAATGTTTTTCATAATTTTAAAATTTCCACATCACTTCTAGACTTTATATGTTCTTATTTGTTATGAGTAGGTTCATAGAAAATAAATCAAGAAAAATCCTTTTATTTCAAGAAGTATAGATAAAAAATATGAGTGTTATATTGATAACCATAATTATTTATTAACTATTTATGAAAATTAAAAAATAGACTTTAATATTAACAAGAATCATTAGGGAGGAAACTTAAAATTAGCAAGGATATGTTAGGAATTTAATAATATAGGACCTCCCCTACAAGTGATGACCCTACATATAATCCCCCTACAATAAGTTCCTCATGGAACACGGATCTGAAGTCACTAGGACACTTTCTTACCTTGATATGACTCCATTATATGCCTAACCTGTATATGTGAGGTAATCCTTTTTATCCATTTCATCCTACTAATATTCAAGATAGTCCCACTCCTTCCATCCTACTACCTTTTTCCCTTACCCTCCTTTATCTATATACATTACAACTCCACTATTTATAACTACCATATACTTGTACCCTCCATTCCAGCTTTATCATTATCATTCTACAGCACAAGACAACCCTATAGTTCATGGCCCCCAATATAGTGTATAGGATCAAGTGAAAACAAGTAGTGTTTCTAGTAAATGTTTAAAAGGTAATGAAGAAAAAAAACTATTACATTTCTGATGTATATATTTATTAAATATTTTATTCATCCATTATGATCATATTCTAGTAATAGATAGGGTAGTAAAAAATTAATTCAATGTTTGAAAGACACACAAAAATCATGGTTGAATGTAATGAGGACATGAAAATAGTTATAAAGATGGTAATGAATTGCATAGTTTTATGGGGAAACTCATAAAACATAGTAATATTAATAACATTCATGCAATCTAGTAGATAAAACTCATACTCGAAATAAAGGACAAGGTTTTCGATAAATTTAAGGTATTGTATTTTTGGAAATTAATTTTCATTTTATTTGTAAATAATAATTGTAATATTTTTTTTGCAATATTCATTTCTGATATAACATTTCAGATGTCATGTAAAAAAAATATCTAGTTAATATAACTGGGTGATATGTGTTGGGACTAAAAAGATGACATCTATGTAAAATATAAAAATATACTAACTATAAATGATGAAAATATAATAATCTTTAATGAAAGTCAAACTTAAAAAAATTACCAAATTTCATACTGTAACAGTTCCACATTCTATTTAATTTATGGAATTGTACATTTAGTTAATTTTTACAATTAGGATCCTCTAAATATTTATAGAATATAATATTTTTTATATTGAAAATATAATTTTAATATATAAAACCAACAAATTTAGTAAATTGATGAATATCACCATAACCCTATTATGGTTTTGGGACTGTTATTACATTACTGGAATGTATCTCTTAGTGAAAATGATGTTTTCGTGATTAACTAATTAATTATATTATTAGTACATTATAAATTTGGCTTAGTATTTTGAAATTATTGGATACAATAATTAAGATGCAACTAAATGGAAATTCATTATTGGGGATTTATTTAATTCTTGTAATTCATGGATTAATTTATAGCATCTCATTCTAGCTTGTATTGAAAAAAATATTTAAATGAAAGCAGGAAGATCAATGTATTACTACTAATTAAACTGTATAATCATGTACATCCCAACCACTAATGGTGAAATAGATAAAAAAATGAATTGTTAAATGTGTTTATGGAATATGTAGTGTTACCAAACAACTTGTTGAAAGATATGAAATAAACTGGATAAATTATATATGGAATACTCAAAAGATAGATAGTATGGTTAAAAATGTGATAATAAAATCTATAAACTAAAATAACATTGAATGTTTAATTTTATATAACTTAACATACATTGAAAACATCATTCATAAATAATGTTAATTCAAGATTTAGAAATCCAATGAAATAAACACAACATAAATATTTGAAATAAAATAGAAGAAAAGATAGCTACAAAAGAATTAATATGGTGTGTTTTGTAATGATTTAAAATGAAACTAGTCTATAATATATTTCATGAATGTTTATGGTGTTTGTAATAAAAAATTATATACAATGATTTAAAAAATGATGAAGCATTGGGGAGTTTGTGAGAAATAATTATTGATGAAAAAAATTCTCATGAAAGACTTGTAATATAACTAGAACAATCCCTTTATACCCTGATTACTCCATTGATTAACTCATAGTCACCTCTGTGTAATAATTTGACCCATTGAGTGTAATGACCCAACCCCATAATATTGGTGTCGATGTATTATTTTTACATTGCATGTTTACAAGGAAACAAATTTCAAAGGACCGATCAGATTATCAGTCCCGAAAATCTAGATAACATACAATGTGCCCAAAATACATCATGAAATAATAATTAAAAACGTGATACATAAAAAATAAAATAAACTACATCCCTTGAATGTTATTCATATAAATCTACTTCATAACCTGGGGAATGGAAACATAATAAGGGTGAGCTAAAATGATCAGTAAGGGTAATTAATGTTCAATAAATAAGTAATCAATGAGAATAAATCAACATGGAAAGTTAAATAATTGTTAACAAATTCCATTAAAATAACTATACAATTAAAATTAAATATATTAAGGTATGAAACTGAAACACACACTTTTTAATCAAATATCTAAAAATAAAATGTATCCATTTTTTTGTCGATGAAAAATCTCATGGTTGAATAATAATTTAAATAAATATGAAGGAAATGAATAATTTTGGGGCATCATGTCTAAGGCACATGAAATCCTATACTCTCAAGACCTTTCATGAGAAGGTTAAAACTATAGATATAAACCTGTTAAATTTTGCCAACATAATCATCTCCTGAGAACCTATCAATGCATAGATAAGATATATAAAGTTTGATCTGACCCATCAATACAATTACTAATAATTCTTTATATAAAATAATAAAAATAAATAATATTAATTATCAAATATCCTTATTGAATAAAATATATGGATTTATCAATAATTATTCATTTAATCAGGTAACTATCAAAGTAAACACCATATGTGATATAATATATAGTTCAGGAAATAACAATTTTCATCATAGGAAAATATGGATATTTGAGGAAATTTACAATGAAAATGATTAAAATAAAATTATTATTTCAACATAATTATGACAATCATAAAAGGATGTGAAATTGAAAAGATAATAATTAAGAATATTCTTGAGGAAAATAATCTTTAAGTATTCAAAAGTATTACATAACACTTTGAAATATTTGAATCATAATCTCTAGAATGATATGAAATTAAATGAATCTTATAATATCATGATAATAAGGGGATTGATGATATAATAGGAAAATGTCATTATATACACCAAATAAATTTGAATTGGTGCATAATAACAAATAAGTCTCAATGGAATATAAATTGAGACAAAATTCCCTTACCTTATCCTTAATTTTTGTTATGTTGTGTGTAACACCCTAATATTTTATGAGATATATTATTTGATGTATTGTTTTTTAAGCTACACCAAGATTAGATTTGGAAGAATTCAACGCTGTATTAGCTTGTTGTATATGCAACACTATTCTTGTCTTGGGTTACACATAATTTTAAGTTCTTTTGATACAATTTATTTTACATAACACTGAGTACAGATTTTTTATATGTATAATTAAAACAATTTTTGATTATTATATATTAAACACCAATGGAAGCTTTCACTACATTCAACACTAACTTGTCTTGTGTTACACGCAAGAGGGGCCTTCCTCGATAGATTGCATTGTACGCGATACCGAGTTTCACTAAACAACAAGATACAATTAAAATATTATTATTTAATGGGATATAAACTATCCATTAAGAATAGTATTGACCACATTTTTAATTTTATATAACATTAGAATTCATCTTACACATTTTCTATAACATGGAATGGGAAGAAAAATCATTTTTTTTAGATAAATAAAGTATTTTTTAAAATTGCAGTTTTATCACTTTTTAATGGCGCGACCATTTTGAATTTAGTTTTTGATAATTTTATAAGACAAATTTAACAAAATAATCTTCTTATTTTGAATCAGGAGATAAAAATTTACTTTTTTTAATGTATTATATTTTCCTAAAAAAATCAAACTTTAATGAATAGTAAAAAATACTACATTTTAATTCAAAATTACTATTTCATCTAATTTATATAGATAGTAAGATTATATTATTAATAGGTTTTAAAGTATAAATGGATTATATTTTTATCATTTAATACAATTTTTTTCATTGGATGTAATTTCACATTCAAATTGGACATAAACAGATGTTAACCTTTTGATAGTTATTACTTCTTCAAAACGCCCTTTTTGGTTTTGACAACGAGAATTAATTTTAAATTAATTAATCAAACTTCTTAGAATTGAATTTGGAAAAAATGATTCCATATTTGGAATCAAGAGGTAAAAATTGTGTAAATTGGTACCTTTTATTTATAGAAATTTTTAATAGTAACTTCAGTAATTATATTATTTACCATGGTTAAAGGGTAAATCAAGTAAATAAGGGTAACAAAATTATATTATTATAATAATAAACTACCCTAACACATGACATAATCATATTGGATGGGATATATCCAACCCTAGGAATTCTTGGGTCCATTTTGAGACCCCATGGATTCATTTGGATGTGAAAATGAAATTTTATAAGAATTAATTTAAAGTAAAGATAATTATAACCTAAACATATATCTTTTGCTAAATAGATTTTAAAAAAGAGTTATAAAATTGATATCTATTTCTATAAATATTCATTAGAAAGATAAAAATATTTTCTACATCACAGTTTTTTAATTTTATTTTTTATATATTCGATAAATATATTTATTTACGACAAAATTACGATGTAGTGATTACATTATTAATGAATGTTTCAAATAAATGAATTTATAAATATTTTAAAAAAATTAATTTGGTTATTTTGATTTCATACACTAATTTTTTTGATGATATTTTATTATGATCTTTTATTTAATTCCTAATTTTTGAAGGAATCAGGTTTTTATAATTTTTAAAAAAGTAAAGTATGAATAGTGTCCAAAATTGACACAATTCATAACTTAACACATAAAATAGTTTATTAAATAATATTAGATTATTAAAAATATAATATTATGAAAAATAGTTTATATAAATCCAAATATTTCATAAATATATATATATTCTGTCATTTGGTATGATATGGTAATTACATTCACTCACAATGTTTAAATAACAAGATATACCGGTAAGATTAAAAGGGGTAAAATAAGGGTAAAACTAAACAGATAATAACAAACTTTATTCAAAATTTCTAAAAAAATAATTAGATGATGGTTATTCAAATGAAAATAATTTTATCTTGGAATTAAATATGTTTTGGACCATTTTATAATCAAAATTGAATTTATAATAAATTAAAATTTTTGGTACATTCCTAAAGTGCTCATCTCCTTTTCTATAAAAGGGAACATCCTTCCTCTCCTATTAACTCCTTTTTAGGCCTTAAATCTCTTCCATACCCTGCCTATTTCTATTAAAATCTTCCCAAGTAAAATTATAGAGATGATGGTCTTCTCAAAAGGCCAACTCTAGTGCTCTAAAAGTAAATTTAAAGGAGGCACGTCGAGGAAGAGGAAATCTCTTCTACTGATTCATTAAAATTTATTTCTTCTTATACTTCCTCTACTTTAGTTGTCTCATTATAAAACAAAATCATAATTATCACTTATATATGGATATGTTATTATAAATATGAAACAACACTATTTCACCTTATATCTATCCTATGAAAAATGAAATCACCACGTGTGCATACGTAGAGATTATTGTCTCCACGCTGTGGTGCAATATCATTTTCACCACCACCTTACATGGATGGGTATAATGGTGGAAATAATAACTATATATGATTATTATAACATGATTTTAATTATGATATATTATCATTCCTCCACTTCAATATTGTTGAACAAATATGGGAACGATTTCGTCGCTCATGCGTACGTACGGCTTTCCGTCTCCACGACACAATGAGATTCATTCACCATGTTAACTATTAAAGAATGATTATATAGTATATATAATAAATAATCCTTAAATATATGAAATAATAAGGATACATGATTTAGTTATATATATATATATATATTTCATTTACTTACTTCTGTTGAATTTAATAAGGAAACGAAAACCCCCTTCATTTGTATGTACGACCTACTGTCTCCATGAATGGTGTATTCAATTCCATTTATTGATCTATTATATATATTTATATACTGAATATATATGATATATAAATCACTTTTTTCATTCTTTAAGTATGTAAATGATGATCTAATTAATTGTATGAAGAATAATAAATCCATACACGTAGGATAAATTAAATGATTATTACCCAAAACATTGCTTTAACATGGAATTGACTAACGAATGGGTAAAATAAAGTCATAAGTGATTTATATATGTTATAATAAATATTTATATGGTTCTGTTAAAAGTAAGTAATATTTTTAAACCAACTATACATGAGTTTTAGACACATACAGAAGAAATTGGACCAAAGGTTAGGCGTAATTTTGCAATCTATTTTTTTATCCGAGATTTTTTATACGTAATTATTTACTAGGGATATATTTATCATCCATATCCTTGTTTTTAAAAAATATTCACATAAAATGATTAATAGTCATCTATGTATTATAAAATTCATTTTTACAAACTTTTACTTTTACTACATGGTTTTGAAGAAATATTTCTTATGTTTACCATATGATGTACTTTTTGACTTTTTGAAAAAATGTATGAGAAGAATGTTTTTTAACTTATACAGAATGAACAGATATTTATGTCTTCATAACACCTTATTTTAATTATCAATTCTATAAAATATTTCATGTTTATTTTCAACAAAATTATTTTCTTTTAAAATTTCACGGAATTTAGAGAAAAGAAAACGTTTTTAAAGAAGAAATGATATTTTCTTCAGGAATTAAGTTAAAGTGTTTTATCAAAATTATTTTCCATCTAAGATGACATAGGGTTATGTTTCTATACCTACTATTACTTTTATCTTATTTTTTATATGATGGAATTATTTTTATGAAGTCCCTTTATCTTATATTTATTATGTTATGATGGCATGATGTTTAAGAACCACATTTTATTTCATGGGTTATGCTATGTTGAATGATTTATGTTTTTTTGGAACATATAAGAATGGTTTCATTATGATATGGGTGGGACCTATATCTTCCTCAAATTAATTGGGTAAATGTTTATATCACATTATATAGACATGGATGTAATGATAAGTAAATCTGGTTCAGTAATATAGGGCCGGAACGGCAAGTGGACCTGGTTCAGTAATGGACTTCGTCCACTATGATGGTCTTGGAAGTAATGCCTTGGATACTATGTAAATCATATTATGTGTTTATTTTATTTCACAATTACCTATTTTATAAAAATTCTATTCTATCGTGGTTAATTTTTCTTTATGATCCACGCCTTATGTACTACCGAGATTTGTGTCATTGCTCAAGATTTTGATGATTAAAGTTTATGTTCATGTTTTTATGTTCAAATGTTTATGATTTGTTTTATGATCTCCATGTTTACCCTTACTAAGAATTTTATCTCACCCTTTCTATGTTTTCGTCTCCACAAGATATAAATAATATTTTTAGGTAGGAAAACAAAGTGGGAAGATCTTTATGGGAGATGTTAAAGATTTTTCACCATGATTAGAAGATTATTTTTCAAGTTTCAAAAGACACTAAACTAAAATGGTATTTAAGAATTATTTTTTATCATTTATTAAGTATTCTACAAAAGTAATATAATTACCACCTCTCACGGTGTACATTTTGATTGGAAATCTATTTATAGATGTTTTGTATTATATTTATTATTTCTTTAAGCTTCTGTAATTCTTTTATAACACATATCTTTATACTTCCCATTTCAAAATTATATATTCTATTGATTATTATAATACGCATAAATTTAATACAAATTATACATAAATCATGGCTTACATTAGGAAAATTTTTATATAAGTTTAAGGATAAATGATATAGAAAATTAAGACAATGTCAAAACGAAAGAGGATATTATCCAAAATGAAATCATAACATTGAATAGTTTATATTTGGGTAATATAAATCCATAATTAAACCTTATATGGTATTGTACGTAATAATATGGTTCTTTGATAGATAAATATTAAATTTATATTCAGTATATAGTAGGTTTTAATGAGTATTATGAGAGTTAAGACACAGTGTCAGGGGATTTCATATCACTTTTTTTTCTTGAGATAAATGTATTATTCACCAACCATTACTTTAATGTGTTGTGTATATTGATCATAGATGTATTCAATAAAAAATATACAAAAATTTAGGGGTATTTAAAAATCCAACAAATAATATTTATTTCATGGGGTAACTTTTACCAAATATACCAAATCAGAAAGATGGTTTGGCATCAATTTTCCTTCTTTGAGACACAAGTTTTATTATGCACTTATGTTTTACCATGAGATGTATATACTTGCATTGAAATTTTATATCAGGAATATTCTTATTTCTTGATATTTTAGGCTTCATTTAATTTCATTTTCTTAAATAGTAATTATGGTCAAAAGTTACCAAGTGGTAAGAGGTTTTTGAAACAAACTCATAACTTTTCAAGATTTTTTATGTTTATGCTTCCTTGATGGAATATTATGATCTATATCTTAAGAAAATTCATGAATTTTCTTATCCTCTAGTTATTCATGATTTATTAATGTATGGGTGCCATTTTTTTACACTTTGGTACATAATATAGTTATGAAATTGTTATTTAGAAATCCCAACTTTACCCTCTTTTCAGTAAGAAATTTGTGTTCCTTAAAAAATGTTTTGTAAAATGTTTTCTAATAATATTATACTATTATAATAAAATAATTAAAATATATTTTTAATCCTTATTTCACCATTTTTATCAATGGAATGTTTATTTTTCTTCCTGAATGAGTATTTCTCTAACATTTTTACCATGAAAAATGGGGTGTTCTTTTTTACCTTGTACGACATGTACAGATTTACCCACTGTCAATTCTTTGAAGATTACATTCCATTATTAAAATTTTAGGGTATTATAAAATTATTTTTAATATATTTTCATGTTAATGGTTTTAAAAATTATTTTAATCTTCTTTTATATGTTTTGAAGGAAAATGGTTTTAAAAAGGTTTTATGATTCACAGACCATTTTTTAAAGAAGAAATTATATTTGTCTTAGTAAATGTTTTCAAAATACCCTTCCAATTTATTTCTCATCTAAGATAACATCCTTTTACATTAATCATTCCATTATATGAAATTATCCAAAGGTTTCATGAATATTCTTTCTTGAATGGTTTATGTTTTGATGGAATGATTCTTATGATTCCCATTTAACTTACATTGGTTTTATGATGTTTATACTATATTCTTTTTATGGGTTTTTATTTCATGAAGTGATTATGAAACCTATCAATTTTCATATGCTTTGATGAGATGAAATGTTAATGATACCCCATTCGTTTCATGGGTAATGATTTGATGTATATAGTATGTATCTCTTTTTATGGGTCATGATGTGAGGAAGGTTTTATTATATTGTGAAGCATTTATGAATGATTTTATTATTTCATGGGTGGGGCCTACTTCTCCTTCAAATTAATTCGGCGGTAATATGTTTTATATGATCTCAAAGGGTATACAGGTTGTATCCCATGTCTGAAAACAAGAACGTATATGGGTTATAACCTAAGCCAAAAATCAAGAAGGAACTTTTGTTATTTCCCAATCCGGAAATTAAGAGGGTACACATGTTGTAGCACAATCCCAGAAATAAGAATTTACACAATTAGTATCCCAATATGAAAAACAATAAGTTATATGTTTTATATCCCAGGCCTAGAAACAAGAAGGTTCATGGGTTGTAGCCCACGCCAAAAAAATAAGAGGTTACACAGGTTGTTAACCAATGAACGAAGTAGGTACATGGGTCATATCTCAAGCCTAACATGTTTTAAAGGTCTTAGTAGGTATCATTTATATATGATTTTATATTATTATATTCATTAAAAAATCGTATGTCTTATACGTCAGTTATTATTTCATGGCCCGTGATTATTATTTCCCCAAGATTCATGTCGTTAGAACTACCCAGCTTTATATAATAAATAATTTTTATTCCCTATAATATGTATGGAATGATATTATAATTTTATGGTCACATTCTAATACCCCTATTTTACTTTTTATGCTTACATTCGTCCCTTGTTTACCCATACTGATCATCTAATCTCACCTATTTTTATGTTTACTTTCCCTTCTTACGAAGATATATTTCATGTATGGTATTTATAAGAGGGGTGATAGTCTTGGATAACCTAGTAAGAGAAAATGCAGCTCAATTATGTACTAGTTTTTACATTTCCATGATTCTAAAGGCACTAAAATTATAGGGTCTTTAGGCATCTATTTTTGAAATGATTTCAGGTATAATGCAAAAGTTATGTAATGTTAATGTATCTCATGACCGGTTCACTATATTTAGTCCCAAGGTGAATTTTATAGGGTTAGGGAAGATATTTTGAGGATATATTTGGTTATATCATAGTTGATCCATATTATCTTGAGAGTTTTGATAAACTGAGAGGAGATAAGGACTTTTTTAATGGAGGAGTAGTGTCACTCTTGTAATACTTTGACAAAGGAATTACATGCACGTTTTTATGTTGAAAGTGGATCAAATAATGGTATAATTTACATAAATAATAGGACATGGTCAATATATTTCCATCTAATAGCTCTTGGAAAAGTGTATAGGACATTTTGGTCCTTATGGTTAAGGTTTAGTCCCATATTAGGATTAATTTAACATTAATAATTATAATTAATTTTATTTACTTTCACTAATAATTTGGAAAAAACTATTTTAAACTGGTTATAAATTGAAATTTAGTCTGATTCCAACTATGGAATCCATTTTACCAAATTCCAATTATAGATTTATCATAAATTAATTTATATTTAATCCTTAATACAGGACGACAATACGAGGTTATAAGGTAAAAACATCCAAAGGATTGGTTTGATTTTATACTCATTATCAAAGTGAAAATAATTATATTGACCTAAATTGAATAAATTGATAAAAACAGTATATAATTTCACATTAAACTCATTATAAAACATGATCTTACCTTATAAATAATGTAGATGAAAAAACAATTGAACTAAAATTCAGTATTTTTGACCATTCATTACAAAATTATTTTATTTGGGAGAATATTAAAATTTAACCCTAACATAGTTTTGGTGTTTCACATTCAAATATGAAGTTTATTTTGACATATTTAATCAATTAAAGTGTCAATAACCATATTTAAAATGGGTTCTCCATTAAAAGGTGGTAAAATTCACATTATAAAAAATAGGTTATTATATGTGAATTTGGGTTTAATCCCATAATATGCATATCAAACCGAATGGATGAATATAAAAAAAATATTTTATTGAATATATAAATTATATATTTCCTAAAATAAATAAATAATTATATGTAATTATGTTTATTGATACAAAACCCCTTTTAAAGCATAAAAATAATAATATTTCTTTTTTTATCCAATTTGTTCTAATTTTAGTTTCTCATTGATTGGTAACCAATGAATTCATTTAATATTTATATAGACAATAATATTTTTTAAGTTATTTAATAAAATTCCTAACCACTAACATAAAAACAATGTTATATCATAATATATTAAATAATAATATTTTAATAATGAATTTTTATTTGGCGATAATTAGTCTTCTATGTAACAAAAGATATCGTGGAAGGTTTCTCTTACTTTTAATACAAGCTGTTAGGGAATGTCTATATTGTGTGTAATGCAAGATAACTTAGTGTTTCATCCATTAAATGATATAGAATATATTATATTTACTTAAAATAGTAAATATATTATAACGTTTGAGATTAATATATGTTCATTTTAAACTTGGTGTAACACGTCATAAACACTATTGATTATATATTTGGACTTTAGAATTTTAGGGTGTTATATTCGATCGAAATCAATTAAATTGTGTCCATGAAATTTAAAATTTATCCCAATAATAATGGGATTGATATTTGAAAATAACTATTGATGAAGAATCCACATCATAAATTTGGTAACTAACACATCTTGTTAATAAGATATAATTTAATGTGAAATGGTCATGTATCTACGTTCCATATTTGGAGAACATTAGTGGGAAGTTGAAACATTGATACATAGGAGAAATAAAACAATCATGTTATGATGGAGAGTGCTAGAGAACATGGTTAAGATAAAGTTAATAGTCAAATGGCTGTAAATATGTGATAATCTAAGGGGTCATTTGATTCATCGTAAATGAAGGTATTATGACAAAAAAAAATTAAGATAAATTTTTTCCTAGAGAGTATTAATTATTTTAATCTACAATAATATAATTAAATATAATTAATTGGTATGTTTCAATAAGAATATTTTTATTCTTTAGTCATTCCAAAACTATTTCTACATCATATCTTATAACAACATTCATCATTTAATGATATACTATATCAACCTCTAAAACCACATAAAAATTTCAACTTACACCATTTCATAATGGTTAACTCTTACAATAGACTATGATCTGACACTTAAAAAATATGGTCACTATATTTTCAAAATGAACTTATCATTATCCTCCAAGTAGTAATAAGTATCTCTTTAATCATCACATAACGAATATGTGAACACATTCATCTTGTATCCTCTAGAAATAAGGTAATAACATGAATTACCATGTAAAATTTTTAAAAACATGAATTATTTATTATGTAGGACACATGTTATTGGATATATTCCTTAAATCCAAAAATATTTTAAAATCCATCAATTATATCATAGACCACTTGTTTATAATTCCTTAATAAGTTACAAGAATGTAATCACTTTACAGAATCATTGTTTTCTTCATCATTATAATAACATTAAGAAAATATTAAGGGTTTTATCTCACTCAATCATGTTTTTTGTAGTTATTTTATCTTTCTACTGAATATCTTTTCTTAGTATGATTCATCAAATGATCTCAAATACATAAAAGAAAATTATAGTAGTACAATCCTCAAATATTCAATAATTATTACCAATATATTACTGATAAAATATTTAAATGAAATAATTTTTTAATTGTAAAATTAATCATTTCAATTCTTCTGTGGAAGTAGAATAACCTAATCATTATCCAATAGAAACATTTGGGGCATATTCCTTTGACTCTTGAGACATTTATTTGTATAGTGTCACATATCCTTACAGATGTAACACTTAATAGAAGCCTTTATATTTTTCTCTTTGAATTCTTTATCATGGTAACCCTTAACTCTACAATTATAAAAAACTCTCATTACCTTAACGTGTTTACCAGGGTGATTCTTTCCATAGTTATCACATGTGGGAAAATCCTTCTTTCCCTTATTCCCTTTATCTTTCTTTTCCTCTGATATCATATTCTTCCCTTTCTTCCCTTCAAATCTATAGGATATTTCATTACATATCTCATTATCTCGTGATACTATTTCATCAAATGATGAGAATAATTATGATACTATATACCTTCAAAATGAAATCTTAAGACCATAAAATATATAATCCTTCTTACTCTTTGGATCGCATACATTAGTGGATTTCACATTACTTCTTCTAGGTACAAATTAAAAATAATGATATATATTGGATTAACTCATAAAATTATGATTATTGTATAGATATAAATATAGTATATCACATAACATAAATTTTTTCATTGTAAATATTAGAATCGTAAACTTTGGTTACTTGGGGGAAATCATTACTTTTAAATCCTTCATAATGGTAGGTTAATAAATTATGAATTATCCTATGAATATCCCTTGGGAGTGTAAAACTAGGTGCATAATGACGACCATTTTCATGTACAATGTTACCCAGATTCAGGCCCAGAATTTCTTTTCAATGTTATTACACCTAGGTACATTAGTGCCAGAACCACTTCCAGTTGTAATATCCAGATAGAGATGTATTTCTAGGAATACCCACATAATATCTACCTTACCAAATTTATAGTTTTTTTTCAAAACTAATCATCAATGTCGATATTAGGGTTATTTTACCTAATATTAATTTTCTAAATCTATTTTCCAATGCTTTTATTAAACCCCCTTTAATACCAAATTTTACACATCGACCCCAGAAGTCAGGTGTTGGTGCATTTTTTAATTACATCGGAATGTTTACAAGGAAAACAATCATGAAGGAACAATCATCTAGGAATTACTATAAACCCAAATTATTTTAATAATACCAATAATAAATTTGAAATTTGTAAATACAAACATAATACATAAATGAAATACACTATGTCCTTTAAATATTATTCAAATATTTCTTCTTAATAATATGGGGAAAAGAAAACATAATTAGTGTTAGATCATATGCTCATTTAGGGTAATTAAAGTGGAAGAAATAATGAACCAATGAGAATAAATCAACATGGAATGGTAGATAACTAATAACACATTCAATTCAAAAAAAAATAAGTAAATTTCAATATTGTGTGGTATGAAACTAAAATGCATTCTATTTAATCAAAAAATGGAAAATTATAAGTTACATAGATATGTCAATGAAAAATATCATGTATGAATAATAACTAAAATATATATGATGTAAATATTTAGTTTTTGGACATCATGTTTAAGGAATATGAAAACATATATCATCAATACCTTTCACAAGATGGTTTACGGATAGAAACCCGTTTAACATGGCCATCTTAATCAGATCATGAGAACCTTTCAATGAATCGAGGGGCTATAAAAAATTCTAAGAACTGCATGTTAGCACCAGTCCTAAGCATTCCTTGTGTTATTTAATAAAAATAAATAATATTCCATAAAAAATATTTGTAATGAATATAAGATATAGATTTATTCATAATTACTTAATTAATCAAATAACTATCCAAGAAGACTCCATATGTGATGTGATATACGTTTACAAAATAATATCTAGCATGTGAAAATTTGGATATTAAAGGAAATTTAAAATGAAAATGATTAAAATAAAATTATTTTTTCCAGAGCAGTTCAAAAATCATAAAAGCAAGTGAGATTGAAAATCCAATCACTAATAATATTCTTGAGAAGAATAATCATTAAACATTTCAAAGAATCTCATACTAATTTGAAACATTTGTATCAAAATTTGCATAAAGTTATGACATTAAATGAAAAATATAATATCACTAGAATTATGGTATTCATGATATAACATGAAAAAGATAGTATGTACTATGAATAAAAGTGAATTGGATCATAATAACAAATATGTTTCAATGGAATGTAAATTGATATGAAATTCTCTTACATTAACCTTCATTTTTATTATGAGGTCTTTATCCTTTTGTATAGTGGTTTAAACATTTCTAATATCTTATACCACAACCATAATAATATTAATAAAATCATATATTAACATATTATAATATCTTATTTCCAATTTCTTAACAATCTTTGATTATTTTGACTATTTCTGTTATCAATTGCCCTGTTTTACCCAGTATGTTTTGACTTGTTATTTATTGTCATTATTAATTATATCATTGTTTAATAATATAAAAAATTTAAACCATTATTTAATTTTCACATATATTCAATAAATATGTATTTATAAAAATCTATAACGTTTTGAGATAAGAAATGAAATGCATCATTCAAAGATATGTTGGGTTATATGTATGCATTAATGCTACTTTCATTTCTTTTTCATACTAAATGAATGAAAATTAAATGATAAATATAGATATTATAATTATATTATAAAATATATTTCATATATTTTAAATATTATTATTAAAATTATCCTCAATATGTTCCATGTATTGCTTGAACGAATCACATCTCTTTAATGAGGCGGTTGTCCACACTTCCACAAACGACGTTATAGTATTTAAAAAAATTTAATGTTTTGAGGTATTTTTTATAATATAATTACATAATTATAAATAATTATATTATATATATATATTCCATCATAATTTCCATCATGATATGTGGTAAAAGAAAATGAACAATCATTGTTTCGTGAGGTAGTAGTTCACCGTATATAGAAACAATATGTTCATATCCAATTATATGTAGGTGTGTGTAAGAGTATATATTAATAATAGGATAATAAAAATCTCATTATATTTAGGGAACTGAATTTTTAACATGTAAAACTAATAAATATATTTTAGTGGGTGGATAATGGAAATAAAACTAATGATCATGGGAGAAGATGTTACCTCTTAATCAGGTAAGTTCATTCTTTTTGTAACAAAAGGCTTCCTTTTATGTATTTAATTAAAATGGTGATCTTCTAGGATGATGGTAGTTATTTTGAGGAGATATTTGGGAACATATTGGTTGAGAAAGAGAGGCATTATTGGTGTGAGGAAGTGGGAGGAAATGAGTCCTTTTATAGTCGAGGAGGAGTGTGTCTCTTTTAATATTTTGACAAAGGAATTCCTTGCACGTTTTTCATGATTCAAGTGGACCAAATAATGGTCCTACTTCTAGAAAATATAATATAGGGATAATATATTTCCATAAAATATCCTTATACAATATTATAGGTGGTTTTGGTCCTTAATATTAAGTTTTACTACCTTATTAAACTTAATTAAATCTTAATAATTGTAATTAATTTTAATTAATTTCAATTAACATTTTGGTAAAAAACTAAATTTAACATATTATACATTTTAAATAATGTTCATTATAAAAATGGAATCAATTTTTTGAAATTATAATCACAAAATTTTCAGAAATTAATTTAAATTTAATCCCACATATCAGATGATAATGTGGGTTTTAAGGTAAAAACGTCCAAAGGTTTTCTATGTTTTTATTATCAATGTCAAAGAGAAAATGATTATCATAACATAAATATATTTAATTGGTAATAATAATATCTAATTAAGCTTTAAAACAAAACAAAAATTAATTTAACCTTATAAATAAATTATATTAAAAAGTAGTTTTTAACTAAAATTCAGTATTTTTAACCATTCGTTAAAAAATGATATGTTTCAAAAAAAATATAAAAATTTCACCCTAACCGAATTATTAATTTTTTTATTTCAAATATATATTTTATTTTGACTTGTTAAATAAATTAGTGTGTTCAAATTCTGATTTTAAATGTGATTCCCATTAAAAGGTGGTAAAATAACCTTTATAAAAGTATTGGTTTTTATATGTGAATTTGGGGTTTTCCTTATCTAAGGCCTATAAATCCTAATGGACGAATATAAAAAATATTTTATTGAATATATAAAAAATACAATTCCTTAAAATAGTTAACTGATTTTAATTAGTTACGTTTATTAAGAAAAAACTCTTCTTATAGAATTAATATAATAATAATTCTTCTTATATAGAATTAGTTCTTATTTTTTTCATTAATTGGTAAATAATGAATTCATTATATATTTATATAAATCATTAATTTTTATAAGTTATATAATATTATTCATAACCTCTAACATAATTATAAATACCCCGACCCTAGTTGTCATGATTTGGTGCCTTACTTTTTTACATTTACATAGATACGGGACATGAATCCCAAAGTACTGATTAGTTTAGTATTTTTGGAAGCCAAAATACATACATGAATTATTCATTACAACAAGAAAAGAAAACAACATATAAAATCCATTACAAACTCTCATTACACCAATATTATCTTGGAAATTCATTCATAATATTCTTCTTTACATCTTGGGGAAATATAAAACAAGAGGAATTAGTGAGATCAGGATCTCAGTAAGAGTAAGTAATACAGAAGAATCATAAATCATAAGGCATGGTGATTAACTAAAAGTACACATTCCATTAAAATAGAATATTGAGCATAATATGAAAGGAATAATTTCTGATAAAATAATTCCATAATAAAACATATACATAGGCATTATAATAGTCAAATAATCACATGGAATATCAATTACCTATATCATAAGGATGGAAATTCCAAATTCAATACATCAAAAAAATATTGTCTTGACCTCTTCCAACCCACCATAAATAATGCGTAAAAACCTAGGCTAATTTTTCTCATGAGCCTTACTAATGCATCGTGGGGGTGTAGAGGGCCCCACACATCACATAATAAGTCAAATTCATTCCTCATGTGAATGGGGATAAACATTAAAAACATATACATATTAAATTTATATAACGTTCCCCAATCATTAAACATAATCACTGACCATTCTGAGTAGTATGGTGAATGATATCAAGATAGAACATCCATAGTCAAATTGATCCTCAAACATTTAATAATTATTTTTGATCATAAATGTAAGAAAAAATACTAAATAAAAAACAATAATTAATAGTTTAATTTAAATAGATGAAAATACTCTAATAAAAACATCAAGGAATTGTTGAGAGAAATACCTTTTTACAATTCAAAGAAGATTTCTTTTGGAAACATTGGTTGTATTTGTAATTATTGTTTGTATAAAACTAAAAATTGACCAACATAGTTTTTCATGAAAAACATTCATTATATATAAAAATAATCATGTCTTGAAAGAGATCGTGAATGGTACTTGAAAATGGGAATGAAATTGAGGTGTCCCATTTAATGGGACTTGCGTATCAGAAATAAATGAGAATGGAAACATGGAAAACATTTATTATCCCATAAAAGAATGATGAACTGATATATATATATATATATATTTTAATTTGAAACATAAATATATAATTCAGATTAATTATATAAATATAATGTATAATTTCATTGGTTTATATAGAAAGAAAGCATAACCGGAATGAAAAAAGAGGTTTAGGAAGAAAACTCATAGCTTATATCCAAATGTGTTCTGTACTAGACCTTAATGTATTATATAAGCAAATTAATTCCATTAATTAATTAATTAAGAACCATTTATAAAAATATTTAATTTATTATAATTTTATTATGTTCATTTATAGTACCTTTTATGAGTTATAAGGTACAATTGTATCACACAGGTGTGTTCGTTTCCTTTGTTTTCATGATTAGTATATTTGTATATGAATATAGAAGTTCTTGTGGAATGGGAATATTTCTAAAAAATATAAATTATTAATGAAACTAAATATTATTACATGTTTGTTTAATTCATTTGTTTTTATGGTATTATAATGATGCATTAGATAAAATATTTGTGATAATCATTTAGATTGTTTTGGTTTTTTTCAATCATCACAAAGTTATTTTGTCATATGAATTAATACTATATATATATAATAATTTTAGAAACTTAAATAGGTTATAATAAATATATTATATTTTTTTTTAACCATAAAAATGGTTTCATTACCAACCGTTAATGATAAATTGAAGAAAGAAAAATCCATTGTCCATGAAGGTTTTTAATCGGCACCTCATGGATGATGATTTCATTTTTAAAATAAAAGCGGAAGAGAGGGGATTTTTATTAAGGATTTTCCATTAACATGATATAATTATAGTTTATAGATGATACTATATTTATCATGATAATTTGGAATGAGGATGTTAGGATAGCATAATAAATGAAAAATGAAATTGAAAGGAAATTAAAAGAAAAAGAAATCAGATTGGCCCCTCGACTTCTCCTCTTTGAGAACCTCCTTAGGGATCCTTGGTTTAGACTTTTATTGTGACCAAGACCTCCTAGACTTGGGGACACACATGTAATAAGGATTTGGAAATAATTTGCAAAATATTCAAGACCTAGAGTTGTGAGGAGAGGTGGTGGTGAGGGTGGTATTTATAGTGGAGGAGATGGGTGAGTTTTAAATATTTTATACAATTAGTTATTATTTTGGTTCAAGAATATGAATAGTTTGAGAATTATCATCAAATATATTAAACAAATAATGTATATTTCAATATTATGTGATTACATCATCCATACATCACTTATGACTCAATAAATAATGTATTTAACATTTATCGTAAATTATCGTTTTTTTACTATTCACTAAAAATTCATGTATTTTAGAAAAATAAAAAAAATCACTCTATCCATTTTTCAATATGAGGAATTAAATGATGAGAATAATTTTATGGAAATAATTTTATAAATATGATAAATTTAATCTTTAATCGAAACCATCATTTACTCGAAAAATACAGTTATTAAAATTATAACTGATTTGATAACACTGTGAAAAATTAACTAAGATCTCATTAAATTAACCTAAAATAATAATAAAAACATTTATGAATATATATCATGAAATTTAATTTTCTTTTAAATAATTTAATAATTAATAAAATTGTAATTAAATATTTATGACTTACAAAAATATCAACACTCTATTATTCATTTTTAAAATATTCACTTATATATACTATGATGTGATTATATCATACCTTCATTTATAAGATGAATAAATTTTATTTATACATTAATGGGAAATTCTACTTTTCATTTAGCTGATTTACTATTCAAGTGGGTATATTACTATTCCTAAGGTCATGTTAATTTTTCATCAGTGTAGGTTCCTTAACTTATATAAATACCTTTAATTTAATTATTAATTTATAATGATTGTATTTAGTTATATTAGTAATTTTATGTTATCTATACTATATGAAAAAATATAAGAAGTGAAATATCATGGATATAATTTTGGGTCCTTATATTAACCCCTCCTATAAAAATTTCATCTTAGAAACTTCCTGATTTTCACCCCATAAAAAGATTTCAGTAGTTCTTCATCCTGACAATCTAAGGCAACCATGTCACCTCTTCAATTTTTTGATTTTTTCAGACTAAATTTACCAGATGTGGTATATGATTCTACAAAACCTATTCATTACTGTACATAATCAATATAGGCTCTTTCCAATAAGATTAACCATGTTCTAATTCTATTCCTTCTGAAGTGAAGTCATGTGTTTCTCCTAGTATTTACTTCTTTAACAAGGAGATCTGTAACACACTCTGATATTTTGAAAGTGTAGGTGGAATTTCCAACCAATATGTCATAGCTCCAATTCTCTCTAAAATTTAAAAATGGATAATGTATCTGGGGCTAAGTGTCCCTTTAATCCCAAATCTTATAAAATACTTCCATGGAGATACTTTCATAAAAACATGATCTCCTATATGAAATTCCAAATCCTTCCTTCTATTATGGTCCTGTGTCTTTTTCCTACTTTGAGCTACTTTTATGGGTTTGAATAATGTTTAACGTTTTTGTTCTTTCCTCCATAAGCTCTAGGCCCACGTGCTTCCTTTCACCATATTCATTCGAAACAGTTGGTGTATGACATCACTTTACAGACAATTCATCATATAGTTCCATTTGACTACTAGAATGGATACTATTGTTTTAGTACAACTCCAAAAAAGTTAAATAATAATCCCACATACCTTGAAAGTCAATTGATCATGATCTAAACATATCTTCTCTAGTTTGTATGATCTTTTCTGACTACCCTTTATTTTGAGAGTGATAACAAGTACATAAATGAAGCATTATATCCGGTGCTTTCTGGGGAGATTTCTAGAATATTTATTTAAATAATGTATCTCAATCAAACAATATTGGAAGAGGTTCTCCATGATTTCTTTCAATTTCAATAATATAGAGTTTTTTAAGGTTCTCAAATGTAAAATACTCTCTTATATAGATGAAATGTGTAGATTTGGTAAGTTGATCCACAATCACCCATATTGCATCATTATTTCTTTGTATTTTTGGTAATCTGATGAAAAAAATACATGGTGATATCCTCCCACTTCCATGTTGAAATAGGTATAGGTTGAATAAATCTTCTAGGATGTTATATTTCAACCTCTACTTGTTGAAAAACTAAACATCTTGATATATATTAATCAATTTCCTACTTCATTTTATCCCACTATAAATGTTCCTTAAAATATTTGTACATATTAGTGCCAGTAGGGTGTATAGAGAAATCCAAACTATAGGAATCTTCCAAAAACTACATTTTTAGCTTGAGTATAGATGGAACACATAGCCTCCTCCAAAATTTCATAATTAAATCCGCACAAATAATGTCTGGAATTATCCCATCATTCATATATTTAAATTTCTTTTAATTATTCAATTCATCACACTAAGAACTTTTAATTCCTTCCAATAAATATGGATAGGGAAACAATTGAAAAGGTAATGACGTTTCACCTTCCTTGAAAATTACCATATCCATATTTTCTAAATCTATATAAAAGGGATCCTTATCAACCCTCATTTTGTTAATAATTTCATGATCTTTCCTCCTCAGTGCTTCTACTACCTTATTCTTCTTCCTTAGGTGGTTGTGTATTGAACAACCATAATCCATGAGTAGTTTGTTCAATCTCCTTTACCTAATGTTGAGTTCTTTTTGTGAGAAGATATATTCCAAGATCTTATGATCTGTATATATATATATATATATATATCACACCATTATCCATAGAGATAGTGCCTCTATAATTTCATAGATAACATTACAGCTGAAAACACAAGATCATGAGTTATATAGATCTATTCACGAATTTTTAACTACCATGATGAATAGGAAATAACTCTATCATTTTGCATAAGGACACACCCTTGTACATTATTTTTCACATCACTATAAATAACAAATCCACAATTTCCATATGGTAGTTTCATGATCATAGCATTAACTAAACTCGTCTTAAATTTTCTAAAACATAATTCACATTATTTTTTTCATATAGACTAAACACCTTTTGGAGTAATATTGGTTAATGTGTTAGATAAAAGGATAGTCTTATGAATGAAAAATCAATAATAAAATTCTAAACCAATAAAACTACATACCTATATTATCTTATTTGGTGTAGGCCATAATTAACCACCATTTTCTTCAAAGGATTAATTGGGATTCCATCCTTTGATACCATATGGCTAAGAAAAGAAATATAATGAAATTAAAATTTAAATGATCTAAACATTCCAAATAATTAATTTCTTCTAAGAGACCTTATAACAATTATCAAGTGATTCTAATAGTATTCATGTCTTCTATATTATACCATGATATTTTCAATAAATACCACAAAAACACATCATGATATTCCTTGAACACTCAGTTCATTTGATCCATGAAAATGGAGTGTTCATTAGTTAGTCCAAATGACATTACAATATATTAATAATGTCTATATCTGGTTTCAAACACTATATTTGGATTATCTATCTTATTAACATGCAACTGATGATATCCATATTAAATATTTGAAAAGTGTTGATCTTTATGAAGTTGATCAAATAAATCATCAATACGAGGCAGGATATAATTTTTATTTATTATATTATTATTGATTTCTCTAGAGTCAATTCCAAGCCTCATGGATCTATATTTCTTCATAATAAATAGAAGAGGGTATACCCATAGAGAAAGTAAAGAAAGAATAAATCCATTATCCCTCAATTCCTGTAGTTTTTTATTCAGGTATACAAATTATAGAGTGGACATTCTTTGAGAAGTCATTTGTAGAGGTTTTGATCCACGAATTAAATAAATAGAGAAAATAACTTTTTTATCTGGAGGATGTCCATATAAATCCATTGTAAATACACCTATATGTTCTTGAAAAATAGTTACATATTTAATTTTAAAATTTATTTCCACATCCATATATGATATTTTCCCTTCCACCGTAAGGATTTCATTCAGTAGAGATAGTGGGTGCAGGTCTAGATAAGAGTTACTATATGATTATTCTTACCTAAAGATAAAATATTCTATAATGTCCTCAAAAAATTTAACCTTTTCATTTTACAATAGATCATCACAACAAAATTTTAAATCCAATCCATACCGATGATTAGTTCAAATTCAGTCATAAGTATATAGAAGTGTT
Source organism: Viscum album (assembly GCA_963277665.1). Lineage (NCBI taxonomy): Eukaryota > Viridiplantae > Streptophyta > Magnoliopsida > Santalales > Viscaceae > Viscum > Viscum album. The sequence goes on from OY728138.1 coordinate 161,239,239, forward strand.
CGAGATCTAAAGCATGTTTATGTGTCATAAATGGGACTGGACAACACATCTTTGTTTCAATGATACTTTTATTAGTCGTTTTGATCGACAACTCCTTTATTAAATAAAAGAGGAAATGTATTTTTTTAAAACTGGGATGATATAGAAGAATATAGTGATCCAAAATCAAATAAATCATTTTCCCTGACTGAGGAAAGGATTAAAGTACATGTCACCACATAATTAAGAATTTCAACCTCAACAGTTGTGAATGCATAAGCATATCCTTTCTCCCTTGGACTTCTTTTTGGAATGATTCCAGAAAGCTTAAGAAAATAATTTGCATAATGTCCCATATTTTTGTTACTATTTAATTTACCATTGGAATATTCTTTCCTTCCCTTGCAATCATGGACATGGTAGGATTTTTCTATACACTTGTAACAAACACCCATATCCTTTAGGCAAGTACCAGAGTGTTTATTCCCATGATTATAACCGGACGGAAAATAAACTCTTCCCTTCTTCCCCTTTTCCTTATTTCATTTTTCATAGTGATCAAAAGCCCTATTCTTCTCTTTAATTACATTAAATTTATATGACATAGATATTTTTTTGTCTTGATAGCACATGAGACTATATCGTTATATGATAAAAAAATGTTGGGAGACCAGCTCCTTTCAGATGAATGGTTTTAAACCATCAGTGAATCAATCACTATTTCTACTTGGATTACATATGTAGTTCACAAAATTCAATGATAACAATGTAAAGTTGTCTTCATATTCACAAAGTTTTCATTCTCTTTCTACCATAGACTCAATAATTACCTCTCCATATCCTCTCACTATTTACGAGGAAAATATTTTTCCCTGAAATTTTCCTTAAAATATATTCATTACATGTTTTTAATTTATTCCTCCTCCTTTGGGTTTTTAATTAATGAACACCATTGATCTTCATCTCTAGATAAGTGATAAACATCAATGATAACCTTGTCCATTTTTTATATCCCAAATCGAGAAATATATTCTCTAACTTACATATCCACTCCTCTACTAGAAATGAGTTTACAATCCCATTAAATGATGGAGGATGTTGTATCATAAAGCGATCTAACATTTCTCCTCAACATTTTGGTATATAATTCTCTATTAGGGTAAGATTATTGTTCATAACACAAGTTAGTTTCCCATTATAGTTATAAGTTTCTCAACCCCAGTCACAACTCCAATACCGACATCATTATCATTCATAGGAGAGAAATCCATACATGGGATACATGAATTTATATTTTTCACGTACCTTCCTCTATGGAAAAATTCTAAATAATTATATACACTATATTTGTTTATGAATCAAAATTTATAATCTCAAACTTGTAAAATACATAACATAGATTTAAATTCTATGCATAGTTTTTCTCATATAAATATACATGGTTTCTTTAGGGGCATATTAACTTTTAAATCCTTTATAATGATTTATAAACAAAAAATTTGACTTATCCTAACCATATCCCCCAGGTGTGTCAAACTTGGTGTGTACAAAGGCATATTTTCATGTACTATGTTACCTTGAGAAATACCCAAGACACCTTTTTGAAGTTGATATACCTAGGTATATTTGTCCTTGAACCTTGTCCTCTTGTAGTATATAGACATGTATGAATTTATAGGAAGATCCATATAATATCTTCCTTACCAAAATTCTAAGATGATATTCTATTGGTATCCTCAAAGTCTATTAGGGTTATGTTCCCTAATCAATGATTCCTAAATATTGTTTACAAGGATTTTATTAAACATCCATTGACACACACTACAGAGTCCCTAGCCCCAGTTGGCTAGATCTAGTAACTTAATTCATTACTATGTAATGGATACAAGACTCGAATCACAAATTACAAATCAGTTTAGTAGTTTTGGAATCTAGAATATAAATTTAAATTTTCCATTCCAACTTATAAGAAAAAAATAACATATAAAATCTATTAAAAACTCCAATAACTCCTAGATTATCCATGCAAGTAATTCATAATATTCATCTTCTCATATTGGGGGAAAATAAAACATAAAAAAGGGATGATCTCATATGATTAGTAAGGGTAATTAATACAAAATAAGTATAAATAATAGGGCATGGTGAATAACTAAAAGTACACATGCCATTAAAATATAATCCTCAGCATAATATGGAAGGAATAAAAGCTGATAAAATAATTACATAATAAAAAATATCTATAAAAATCATATTTTTTTAAAAATCACATAGGGTATCAATTACTAGTATCAAAATTAGTGAAATGTATAATTTCAGACTTCATAAACATACCATCAAGGCATCGGCCAAAACACTATAAATAATGGAAAAAACCCAGGATAGATTATCTCTTAAGACGTATCGATGCATCGAGGGGATAGAGATGGCCCCACCAATCACTTAATAAGTCCAATTAATTCATCATATGAATGGTTAAAAACATGAAAAACGTTTACATAATAAATTTAAATAACTTTCCTCAATCTATAATCATATTCACTAACCATTGTGAGTAGCATGGTGAATTGTATCAAGATAGCACATCCATAGTCAAACTGATCATAAACCATTTAATAAATATGGTGGATGATATTCATAATATATAATACTTAATAATAAATAATATTCAGTAGATTTGTTTAAATTGATGAAAATACACTAATAAAAACATTGAGCAATTTTTTGGAGAAATGTTGTTTTTACTTTTCATAGAAGAGTAGTTTTGGAAAAATCATTTGTATTTTTCATGATTGTTATCATAGACCTATAAATGAAAAAATATAGTATTTTATGAAACATTTATCTTTTTAGAAAATATAAAGGTGTCTTAAAATAAAATTTGGATGGTACTTTAAATTGGTTAATGAGTCGAAATGTTCCCTTTAATTGGGCTTGTGTATCAAGAAGAAATGAGAAGGTAACCATGTAAAAAATTTATTATCCCATAAAATAATGATTAACTTATATATATATATATATATATATATATATGATTTTGGAACAAAAAATATATATTTTATATGGATAATAAAAAAATGCATAATTGCATTGGTTTATAGAGAAATAAATCATAACCCGAATGAAAACAATGGTTCAGAAAGAAACCCCTTACCTTATATCCAAATTTTTCATGAACTTGGCCTTAGTATCCTATATAATCACATTAAATCCATTAATTAATTAATTCATAACATTTAAAATGTATATTTGATTTCTTATAATTCTATTTAGTTAATTTATGGCATTTTTGATGAGTTATATGATATAATTTTATCATTTGGGAATGTTTGTTTCCTTGGTTTTCATTATCAGTATACTTGTATATATGTATGGAAGTTCTTGTGGAATGGGTATAATTATCCAAAACTGAATTTATTAATAAAAATAAATACTATAAAATATTTATATAATTCATTTGGTTATATGGTATGAGGATTATTCAATAGATAAACAATTATTTATAATCATTTAGATTATTTTTGGTTTTTTTTCTATCATCAATAACTAATTTTGTCGAATGAATTAATAATACCTATATATAATAGTTCTAGAAAATTAAATAATTTGAAATAAATATTTTATAGTCTGGATTAACCTTAAAATTGGTTTCCATACCATAATTTATGGATATATTGAATAATTCAAAATTAATCATTTTCGAAGGTTGTAAGTAACACCTCATTGATGATGATTTCGTTTTCAAAACAAAAGTAAGCTAGAATAGATTTTGTTGAAGGATATTTCATTTAAAAATTGAATTATAGTATATATATGATTCTATATCTATAATGATAATTTGGATAGAGGAGGGTATGGTATTATATGAAATGAATATGGAAATTAAAAGTAAAATAAAATGGATTTACCTCTTGAATTCTCTTATTTGAGAACCTTTCTAAGGCATCTTGGTTCAGTATTTTATTGTGAAAACAACCCCATGGACGTGGGTGAGATACATGGAAGAAATATTTTAGTATAATCTTGACAATATTCAAGGCATATTGGTGTAAGGAGAAGTGGTGGTGACAGGTGGTATTTATAGTGTAGTAGAGCAGTGATTTTAGAATATTTTATGCAGTTCTTTATTATTTCGTCTCATGTATCTGAATAGTTTGAGAATTATAATAAAATATATTAAAATAATTAATTTTATTTCTATATTTTGGGATTACACCATCCATACATCACTTATGACTTAATAAATCATGAATTTATCATTTATCTTAAACTTTTGTATTTTACAATTCATAAGAAAAATCATGTATTCAAGAAAAATCCCAAAACATTACCCTCAACTTTTTTTAATATGTAGAATTAAAAATGAATATAATTCTATATATATGAGAAACTTAATTTTTATTTAAACCAATCATTTACTCAGGAAATACAGTTTTAAATTTATAAATTATATGAATACACTTGAAAAAATTAACTAAGGTCTCATTAAATTATCCTAAAATCATAAGACAACCAAATATTGATTTATAAATACATATTATGAAATTAAATTGTATTTTAAATCTGTTTATTAATTATAGAATTTTATCTAAATATTTCTGACTTATAAATTTACCAATGCTTAATTATTAATTTTTAAAATATTAAGTTACATATATTATGATATAATTAGATCATACATTAATTTATAACATGACAGTATTTTATTTATACACTCATGTGTGAAGTTATTATTCATTTAGAGAGTTCACTATTCCTAATGATCATATTAATCTTCCTATAGTCAAGATACTGTTTCATCGGTATAGGTTCTTTAGATTATAGAAATACATATTATTTCATTAATAATTCACGAAGATTGTATTGTGTTATATAAGTGATTTTATGTAATCTATAATATATGAAATAAACAAAAGAAGATAATTATCATTGATAGAAATTTGGTTTGATACAATAACAGCTAGGTTATATCATATTATATTAAATAATAATATTTTAATAATACATTGTTATTTAGTGTAACTCAGTCATGAGTTTAACACAAGATATCGTGGAACTCTCTCTTGGATGTAACACAAGTTATCTAGGAAGTTGACTCTTGTGTGTAATTCAACCAAACTAAGTGTTCCATGCATTAAAATCAATAAAAATATTGTATTTATTTTGTGTAGTAAATATATTTTACGGAATTGGGTTAATATATTCACTTTTTACAGTTGGTGTTATGTGTCATAAACACTATTGAATATAATGGTTTACTTTATAATTTTGATGTGTTACATTGAGTTTGATTGTACATGCTTTAGTATGATTGTTAAAAAAATTGTTCTGAAATCTCTTTGTTACATTATTTCATAGGAGACTATCATACATCAGTGCATCAAGTTTCTCTTTCTCATATGACCAGGTTGGAATTACACTATCACGATCTCACTCATCCCCAAGATTAAATCACTAAATTTTCAAGATAATGAATAACTAATATATGATTTTTGAAATGAAACATATTTAGTTCATTCATGAAATTAATTTTATCATAAACTAAACATCATACTCTCCCCAAAAAATGATTTATCTTATAATTCTCATAATAAAAAATATAGTAAAAATATGATGATAGAATATATTTCCAATAGTGTTGATTGATTAGTATCCTCTTAATTATAATGATTTGGTAAAATACTTTTGGATAAATCCATTCACCTCCCTTGTTCACATTTTTATATATTTTAATTGTTTATTTAAACCTTTGTCTCACTTTGTGATAAATTGAAAGATCACAATCTTTTAAAAATAATGAAAATTGGATTCTAGACTACTTCAATTTTAATTAAGGAACTAGGTCATCTCTATAGTGGTAATTTTTTGGATAACAAAAATTGGTATAATTAATAAAAACATAAATTTATGGGGTTTATTGTGTTTTTAACTGGAATTTAATTTTTTTTAGTATTTTTCTATTTAAAATGGGAGTTTATAGAAAAATTGAATATGATAGTAGAGAATATAAAATTTGGAGTTGGATTGATTGAATTTTTTGTGGTGGATTTAGGGTTGTCATAATACCTTTGATACATGAAAAATTAATTAAAAAATGCATCAGAAAAATTATCAATTTTCTAAACTCTACTCTCATGGTAGATAAGGACATTCTCATAAAGTCAACAGTTCCCATGTCATTTACCTTATCCCTTATAATATCTGATATATACATTATTCATTAATATGATTCCACTTCATACATTTAATCCCATTCTATAGGATGTAGTTATCATGATTTAGTTCTAAGTTTGAGTTTCCACTCTCACTACAAAACCCTAACCTTGTCGTAAATTGACATTGAAAAGTTAAATCATTAAGTGTAAAATTTGAACAGTCGCATGTCTAGTTTTCACATGGTAAGAAACATATGATCTAAAATATCCCCCTCATTCCCCATATAGAATGTCTATCCAAGCATTTCTAAAACCAAGAAAATGATGTAAGTATATAGTATATCCCCCATGGATGTACATTACCTATTCTTCTCCTCGTACTATAGATGATTCACACACAAGAAAAATTGAAGATGAATCAACTCACACTAAGTGGAATAATTAAACCATCATACCAAACTGATATCCTTTCCCCCACCAATATTACTATACATATCCTCCCATATAACATCAACCAACCAGTCAACCCTCCCTCTACCTACTAATCATATCTACCACACAAAATCCCGATAATAGAAATCGATGAAAACTCTACAATTATACCATTAAATGGAGATAAAATTTCCCTTATACTCTATTAATCAGTAAAACCATTATTGGAAGGACTATAAAACAAATCATTAGTTAAAAATGAATCTTTTTTCATTGAAACCTGTATATTTAATACATTTGAATTCAATTAAAAGTTTCTCTTTAAAACATTCCATTTTTTGAGAACTAATTATAGAATCCTAAATATTTCATCTATAAAATGTACTAATAAAAATTAATTAAAATACACACAAAACAAAATCTAAAGATATCTTGTTATTTTTAAATCAATAAAAATTTTACGAAAATGGATTTTTTTTCTTTTACTTGTGAAAAAATATTTTAAAAAACCTCACCATATTTTACACATGTTGAGTAAACATAATTAAATATCATTTCACACATTATTTCATATTTATAGAAAAGTATTTTAGATACTGTTTAATTTTAAAAAAAATTAATGAAATTATCAAGGAGTACTTATACTCTGTGAAAGGAAAAACTATATACTCATACAAAATCGAAAAAATAAAAAAACCAAAACAAATTGAAATATATAGAACATAATTGAAACCTATCAAATATACATAGATATAGTTTAATTGATCTCATTTATTTTTTAACATAAATATCTTTTATAAACTAAATTAACATTTAATTATGGTTTAAAATATAAAGTTTCCTTATTATTTTTTCCATTGGTTAGTGAATTTTTTTTAGTTAATTAGTATATAATATATTAATTTCATAGTAAATTATAATTATATTTTTGGTTTGATAATTGAATTTTAGTTTCAATCATATGAGTGTGCTTGGTATTATGAATTATGATAAACCTTATTATTTTAATTATGCATCAAACGTTTTTAATTATTAAGATTAAATTGTGATGTTTTATACCTTGTGGAATGTTTAAATGCTAGTTTTTTTATTAATTAGATTCTTCTAAAATAATCAAAAAATAATATAACCATTAAATTTCATAAATAATAAACCCTTTAAAATCATTATTTATTTATCTTTCATTGATTTATTTCAAATTTTCATATAGAAATAGACATTAAATATTTATGGATGTGTTCCTTGATGAAAATTAGTTTTGTACCAATATAAATAATAAGGATAGATGAACATTGAATTTGAAAACACATAAAAAAATATTTATACTATTTTGAAATTTTTAGTTTATTTATATTTCATAAGTTTTATGTATTGATGCTTTAGTGATTTCAAAATGTTAATCTCAAATTTAATATGTGATACAAATAACACCTACTGTTGAGTGTAGTTCCTTTAATCTTCAATATAACTTCAAACAATTAAACTACTTTATTTATGATAATAATAAAACTAGCAACATAATCCTTATAATCATTAATAAAAATCATTACTAAATAAGATATTTAATATTGTACACTTCACTTTATGTGTTTTAAAATTAGCCTTAAAAAAATTTATTCCCAAAAGTAACTGAATTTTATTCTAAGAAATATCTCTACTGAATAACATGTATTTTTCACCTTCCTTCTAAGAAGAAATAACTCTTATTGTTTTACTTCTCCTCTGTCTAAAAAACCTTATACACAACAAGTGTTAATTCCTTAAAAACTAATCTTCAATTATTTCAACACAACCCAATTCCTTCTCAATGATGTATCTTCAACATGATCATGGCCAACAAAAATTATTCCCCACTAATATAGAAAAACATCATCATCAATATTGTTTAATATTCTTCTCTAATCGGAACACAATGTTCCCTAATAATTTATACTTCTTATTTATTTCCACTTCAACAATGTATTCTTACATTCCAATTATACAAAAATATACGCTTGTAATTTTGAATTTAAAATTGAACAATTAAATCTTATACTAACATCAAATTGATTTGTATTCATATCCACCCTTTGGAATTATATCCTTTAATTTGTAACCCTAAAAATACATTAAGACCATTAAATTTTGTTCCATGACATATATGAAATTTTATGATCACCAAGTCATCTAAAACTATGATAGAATCCCTATTTTAAAATGTTAGCATATGTTCCACTCTCAAAACACCAATTTTGGCCTCTATTTCGATCATATCATGGCATGAATCATCAAACTTTATAATATAGGGATTTTTCAATATAAGACTCTCCTTACACCATGGATGCCTAATCATTTTTCTCCTCGATTGTAGAAATTTTATGTGCACTATGCATTAAACTATGAAAGGGTGTATTTATATTTCCCATTTTAGTATCATTTTTGAAATTTTTGTTACATTAATATTCCTATATTTATTTTTAATTTCGAATGTTTGATTGAGTATGAAATTTAGAGGTATCTCTCATTTTAATAGTATTTAAAAAATTTAGTTTTCTATATGTTATAGTTAAAATTAATGTTTTATGTTATTTATTTTTTATTATCATCTAAAAAAGTAACACCATTTTCTAGGACTCTCTACATGATCTTAAAAATAAGGAACCAGACACATTTGGAGTAAGACGTTAATTACATTATCACTTAGGTGATGAGCACAGTGGAAGATCTCATTGTAAAACAAGAATAAAAAACATGTCATCTAGATATTGGTCTTTTCTTATTCAAATTATAAATTCATTGTAAGAATTGTTACCCAACAATAGTTAAATAATTCCCCAAAGATAGAAAAGTAATAAGTACAATAATATTCTTGAAAGAAAAAAAACAACTTAATGAACAAATGTTTATTGTGATGTATGTTATATGCTCTTCTAATTTTCATAAGTGATTATTGATAGTGGATGGAATTTTATCATGTCTACACATGATTTATGAGGATTATGATTATTGTAAAGATATTTCTGATGATGCTAGTGGTGAGGATTAAAATAATGGATAGGATTTTGGTGGTAATAATGGGGTTGTTAGTATTTATGATGGTGGTGTTCGAGGAAAACAAGTCAATTATAATACTAATGTTGTTAATATCAGTGTTAATGATGATGATGAAGATTTATAAGAAACTATTGAGAAACATTATTGGAAATTTATTTATTTATACACAATAAATTTATTTATTATTTTTTATAAAATGAAAAAAAATTATGTGTTGTATTAGGTTTTTTGTATGTATCTGTTTTTATTTTTATGAGAATGGTCCATTGTATTGTGGTGTATTTAGTTTGTGATCTATGTTTTATTAGATTTTTTTGAAATGGTGTGTTGTTAATCACGGAATATTTGTTCTATGATATGGGTATAGTTGTTTCTATGGTTTATACCATGGTTTGAGAAACCAATTTCTTCAATTTTATCCATGTTATTAGATTCCAATTCCATGGTAAAAATGTAGAAGTGACAACAAATTTCCATAGTTTAAACTGTAGCTATAACTAGAAATTACCTTGGTTATAACCATGGTATTAGAGTCTAATTTCCATGGTTAAAACATAGAAAAACATAGATAATTTCATGTTTTAAATATTCGATACAAATATTATACTACCATAGTTTAAAGTACATTTGTTTAAAATGCCTTTTAGAAAGGATTTTACATCTACAATTAAGAAATATTTGGTTCTCCCCTTTTTCTATTTTTTTTATGTCCATGGTTCCAAAACATGTTTGTAGGTGAATTTTCTAGTTGAGTTAGTTTCATTAATTCCTTTATGACTAAGGTATTATGAATAGTTAAGGTATATTCAATGAGTCAAGGTCATGATCAATGATATGTTGAGTATATTTTTTCAAATGTTAAGCTCATGTTCTCATATCCTTATGCTAATTTTATGTTTTAGGGATCAGTAATATCTCCCTTATTTTTCTTATTGAATATATAAGATAACCCTTTATTAGGTTTCATTTTCCTAGATTATGAAGAAAGATTTTCATTAGGGTGTATCTAAGAAGGGAACTATGTGATAGGATCTTTGTTGGAGATGTTGAAGATCATTCATGAAATAATAAGATTTTGTTTCTAGTATCTAATGAAACTAATGCTTTATGGTCCTATGGTGTATGTTTTTATAATATGTTCAATATTCATCTATTGAGATGTACTTTCTATGTATGAAAAGTGTGGTTCTCTATAGTTCGTATCATAGTCAGGATTATAAAATGAATTAAGGGAACACGCAGTGTGTTTCAGGTGTTACACAACCAGTTGGGCAGGTGTACACACCCATGTAATTGACTTAAGGGAACACATCATGTAAGAATTTCACATGCGGTGTAGTCATGTTTTGTAAGACTTGAATGATTTCATTCTATTTTTCTCCTCTAATGATTCTAGTTTTCAGTCCTTGTAAATCTTACTCTAAGGTGTTTGCTTGACCTTGCATAGTCATACCACCGAGACGTCCTTAGGTTTTATGCCAGTTTCCTGGCCGTGATCAGACACCAGACATGGTTGATCTAGGACTCCCAATGGATCCTCCAGTTGTGCCAGCCTTGGAATCATCCGTTGTATATGACATAGGTGATGATTCATTGTTCATGGAGGGCTTTTTTAGGATGATGCAGAACTTTCAGCGAGTGCCGCCTCCTGCCACATCAATGGAAGAATTGATGTGGATATTTCAGCAGCAGCATCCTCTTACTTTCTAAGGGGATGGAGGGACCCAGGCAGCAGAGTCCTGGCTAGAAGCCATGCTAACAATTTTCAGCATCTGGAGATACCTCCAGATAAGAGGGTGAATCTTGATACCTACATGCTTTGAGACTCCGCCAAGAGGTGGTGGGATGTGATCTCACAGGCAAGCTGCCAGCAGAGCATGGCTTGGCATGAGTTTCGGCATATCTTCTATGATTAATTCTATCTGGAGACCTTGAGGGCTGATCAAGACCAAGATTTCATGAGTCTGGAGTAGGGTACTCTTTATGTTATGGAGTATTCATCTTGCTTCACAGAGTTGCAGCATTTCATGCCTATTCCAAGAGGTGATGGGTTTTTTCTTGCATGTATGTTTGAGGATGGTCTCCGGCCTGACATCTGATCCTAGGTGAACATCTTCTGGTCGACTTTGATATCTTATATCATCTACCAGTCATTGATCACATAGCACAATATGAGGGACTCTAGAGTGGTGAACTATGGCGGTTCGATATCTAGAGTTATTATCCCACCTCCTGACAGCAGGAAGCGCCACATGGAGTTTGCACGATGAGATCAGAGTAGGCGGGATGCATCTTCTGGTAGCTAGGTAGTGTTCTACCAGTGTGGGAAGAGCAGACATACGAGGACACATTTCCAAAGAGACCCAGTGGAGTGTCAAACTTGTGGCAAGATGAGTCACCTACCACGCTTTTGTCAGTTCTTCTCCCCAGCAGCTGGTGACAGAGGGTCTTCTATGACCCCGCGTTTAGGAGCAACACCTCTAGTTTTTCACCAGTATGGGAACTGGAGTTCTTCCGACCATTCAGGCCAAGGTGGAGGTCGTGGTCATCATAGTCAGTTTCCAGTTCTTCAGTGATAGTAGGGTGGATGAGGTCAGAGTAGTCAGGCGGGGTAACAGGGCCGCGACATTGGCCATACATTTTCATTAGAGCATACCAAGCAGGAGTAGGATCCCGGACACTCCACAGTTCAAGGTACGATCTTAGTAGCCTCCGTTTTAGCTTCTACACTTTTTGATACAGGGGCTTCCCATAGATTTATCTCTGTCACTATTTTGGAGTGCCTTGTTCTCTATATCATTTCCTCTACCTATATTTTGATGCTAGACACACTGTTAGGGACTAGAACGGGTAGTGTACGTCAGTGCAGTGAGTGCCTACTAGAGGTTGGTGGATGCCACATTCTATGGGACCTCTATGTCATATAGAAGACAGATATGACGTCATTGTCGAAATGGACTAGCTAGTTCAATTTCAAGCATTCTTTGATTGTTATCATCATAAGGTAAGATTCGTATCACCAGAGGGGGAATCGTTTCTTCATAGGGGCGATTGGGATGTCTAGGCGAGCAGAACGGGTCCAGAGCATCATGGGTTGGGAGGAGTTACAGCCTAGATTTCTATTCTATATCTGGATGACAAAGAGACTTCACATATGAACTTTACTCTAATGTTGGATTGTTTTCAAGATGTCTTTACAGAGTAATTTTCAAGATTGCTTCCAGAGCGCGAGTTATACTTCTCGATTGAGCTTGTTCTAGGAGTGGGACTGGTGTCCATTCCTCCTTATAGGATGGCTACACCAGAGACGCAAGAACTCAAGAAATAGTTGGAGTAGTTTCAGGAAAATGGTTTCATCCAACCCAGTACTTCTCCTTGGGGTTCGCCTATCCTATTTGCGAAGAATGCAGACATTACCCTCATACTTTGTGTGTAATATCAGAAGTTGAACCAATTGACGGTCAAGAACCGGTATCCCTTTCCAATGATCGATGATCTATTTTTTCATCTTCGAGGAGCCCAGGTGTTCTAGATGATTGATATGAGGTCCGGTTATCAACTGCTGCATGTTAGACCCTCAGATATACCTCTTACATCCTTCCAGATCAGGTATAGTCTATACGAGTATATGGTTATGTCGTTCGGCCTCACGAATGCGCCTCTAGTTTTCATGGTACTGATGAACCGAGTGTTCCATCCATACATGGATTTTTTCTTGGTTGTTTTTGTGGAAAATATCTTGGTGTACTTTCACACTCAAAGAAACCATGCTACCCATCATGAGATTTTTTTTCATACACTGAGCGAGCATCAGTGATATGCTAAGTTCTCGAAGTGCCACTTTTGGATGGATCATATTAACATTCTGGGTCATATTATCCCAGATTCAGAAGTATCAGTAGACCTTGAGAAAGTGAAAGTTATTGTTTCCTGGGAGCAGTCAAAGAACATCTTTGAGGTGCGAGGTTTTCTAGGGCTGGATGGACACTACAGACGTTTCATATAAGAATTTCCATGCCAAGTAGCACCGCTGACATGTCTGAATCAGAAGGGTGAGAAGTTCTTATGGTTAGATTCTTGTGAGTCACCCATTCAAGAGCTGAAAGGGAGGATTACTTCATCACTGATACTAGTCATTCATGATCTAGGAAAGATCTATACTATTTATTGTGATGGGTTAGGTATCGGGCTGGGAGTTGTTCTTATGCAAGGATATGGAGTCGTTGCGTACTGGTCACGGCAGTTGAGGCCACATGAGAGGAATTACTCGATGCACGATCTGGAGTTGGCAGCTATTGTTCATGCCCTTCGATATTGGAGACATTATCTTCTGGGAGAGCATTTTGAAGTTTTCACTAACCAGAAAAGTCTCACGTACATCTTCACTCAACGTGATCTGAATTTATGACAGCAGAGGTGGGTAGAGTACCTACAGTCATTTGACTTTGAGCTTGCCTACATGCATGGTACGGGAAACACGGTGGCTAATGCATTGAGTAGGAGGACTCAGATACAGGTATTTCAGGAGGCCAGTAGTGAGTGGAAGATTATGGCTCTGTTCTCTAAGATGCATTTGGAGGTTCACAATAGAAAGGAGTAGACATTAATATCTTATGTAGTTGTTAACTATACTCTTCTTGATCAAGTTTGAATGAGGCAGTTATCAGATTCTGAAGGCCTATTCTTACGAAAGAGTGTGTCAAGAGTTGACCCTGTTCCTGTATATACAGTAGGTGGGGATGAGATCTTGCATTTCCAAGGGTGTGTGTGGGTTCCAGTAGACATACATGAGAGGCTGACGCGGGACTTTTATTCCTCAGTTTGGGTAGTTCATCCTGGAATCACCTATATGTTTCGTGATCTACACAGTCTGTATTGGTGGCCAGGTATGAATATGGACATTGATGGTTTCATTATGAGTTGTTCCACCTGTCAGCAGGTGATGGCGGAGCATCAGAAGCCTTCAGGGCTCTTACAGCAATTATCCATTTCCGAGTGTAAGTGGAATGAAATCACAATGGACTTCATGACCAGTTTGCTGAGGTCGCCACGAGGGAATGACTCAGTTTGTGTTGTCATTGACAGGATCAAAAACATTTCTCACTTTTTATCGATCAAGGAGACCTTTAGTGTTGATGATCTTGGACAATATTACATATGAATGATTTTACGTCTTCATGGAGTTCCACACTCTATCGTTTCAGGCAGGGATGCATGTTTTACTTCCCAGGTCTGGTGTGGGATTCATAAGGCATTGGGTACACAGGTACTTTTGATTACATCCTACCACACTCCGAAAAATGGAAAGTCCAAGCGTACGATTCAGGTGGTTGAGGATATTCTATGAGCATGCATTATGGATTTTGGAGGTTCTTGGGAGAAGCATATACCTCTTGTGGATTTCTCCTACAATAATAGTTTTCAAGAAACTATTCAGATGGGAACTTATGAGGCTTTGTATGGTTGGACATTTCGATCACCCTTATGTTGGATTGGGGCTAGAGAGGTAGCTTTTCTAGGACCTTATCTTGTTCAGAAGACCACCGAGTAGATAGAGTTGATTCGGAAGAGGATGGCTCCAATACAGTCTCGTCAGAAGTCTTATGCTGATCAGTGTAGACGACCTCTAGAGTTTGAGGTCAGGGACTAATTTTTTCTACATGTCACACCGAAGTTAGGTAACAGGAGGTTCTGGAGATAGGGTTAGCATTCGCCAAGTTACGATAGGTCGTTTAAGGTGTTGAAGAGAGTTGGTCCGGTTGCCTATCGGTTGCAGTTACCTCAGAGGTTCGAGCTATGCATGACGTCTTCCTTGTTTCTCACCATCGATGTTAATTTTCTAACCCATCTCATGTTTTCCAACCCAAGGAGGTTGAGTTATAAGTGGATTCATCCTTTTAAAAGCATACTATCTAGATTGTGGATCAAATTACGAAGGTTCTACGTGGCTGGTCTATTCCTCTGGTGCGGGTGCTTGGGCAGCACGTGTGAGTACGAGATGAGTCTTGGGAGAGAGAGGCAGACATACGATCATAGTGGCTGGAACTGTTTGGGGTTTCTTCTTATACGCCATGCTAGGGAAATTTGGGGATGAAATTAATTAAGGGGGAAGTTTGAAAGAACCTGAATCTTCTTTTCATGTATGTTTTTCCTTTTCTGGTCATTTTTGAGAAAAAGAGGAAATTCGGGAAATTTTCAAAGTACACATTGTGTACTTCATCAGTACACGTCATGTACTGCCTTGTCGCAGGAGGCTGTGTGCTGGCTGTGTAGTAGCCACACATACGGCCATGTAGAAGTGAATGGAGTCCGCTTAAAGAGGAGTATAGAAATGGTTAGTACATGTCATTTAATTCAAAAGTACATGTTGTGTACTTTCTTTTTTTCATTAAACGCACCAGGGTCTCGTCTAATCACCAAAACACTCTTCTTTTAGATCTTGTTCGACCAAGAGCTTCATACGACCACGGACCTTTGATGAACCCCCGAGCATGCATCTATCCTCCAAATAGAACATCGTCAGTTGCATTAGAATAACATCAGTGATTTATCTCTTATCCTAGAGCACCATCATCTGATGTCTCTTCCCTCGTGATATATTGTGGGTTGATGATTTTAGAAGTTTTTGTAGATCTTCAGCGTTCTAGGGAGATTCAAGCTTCAAGGTTTAGGTATATCATTCCTACAATGCCGAGGTAGGTGGTTTGTTCCTTTTCGTTCGATGTCTTTGAGTATTATGTGCAAATTCCACCAATACCATTGAACGGGGTATTGTGTGTTTACCGTTTTACATCTGTTGTTTTCCTTCCATTATCGCTTGATTTTGTAAAGGATATTTGTATATGAATAGGTTTGATTTCTATAATTTGGATGCATTTCCCATGCATGTTCTGTTTACGGCCGGTTGGTCTTGTTTAGCATGTTTGGCTGCCTTTCTTTTTTTCCATGCATGTTGCTGTAGGATTGAGAGTTTGTATTCTGAAATGCTAGATATACTGTAGACTACTTAGCCCAGTAGTTCTGTAGGTTTACTTTTGCCGTAAGGATTTCTATTCCCGTTGACCTACACAGGGTTGTGAGAACCTGGTGTAGTAGGCTATAAGGGGAATTGAATGTCCGAGCATCCTCAGAGAAGTCTTTGAGCACTTTAGACTATAAGGGGAATTGATTGTGCAAGCTTCCTCAAAGAGTCTTTGTTTTACATTGAATTACCATGATTACTCAGGACTATAAGGGGAATTGACCAAGTGAGCTTCCTCAGAGAGTCTTTGAATGACCTGGGCTATAAGGGGAATTGACCGAGTGTGCTTCCTTAGAGAGTCCATGACCTTGGGGTTGTAAGGGGAATTTACCATGTGAGCTTCCACGGAGAGACCTTGACTACCTTAGAATATAAGGGGAATTGTCTGTGAGTGCTTCCTCAGAGATTCTTTATGAATTAATATGACTGAACTAGAAGGGTTAGGTTGAGTGCACTGCCCAGAGGGTTGCTTTTACTTCTTAAGTAGGACCAGAGGAGATAGATGTTAGTACTTCCTAGAAGGTTACCTATTTGTGTTTAGCTGTTTGTTTCGTTGATTTATTTATATTGAAACTGTGGATTGTTTTCTAATAAGTACTTTCCTATTTACTATTCTCTTTACTTTTACCTACTATATATTCACTGACTGTTAGGCATAGATCTTTGGGTGGTTTCCTACTAGGATTTAGTATCACACCCTGTTTCGGTCATTGTTTTGGGCCCAAAAAGATTATATTGTTATAGGTATAGATAAGGGAAAGTGCCCTTATACTTAATGTACTTGACTTGTTGTGGAGCTAGGGAGGATGGGACCATGCTTAGGCCTGCGATGCTAAAGAGTTGTTTATCTTTTTCTTTTGTACTTTTGTTTATCCCTGTTTTTATTTCCAGCATTGTGACTTGTTTGGATATTTTCCTAGACATATGTATCATGAATCAATTAATATATATATGTTCTCAAGTTGTTTATTATTCCATTCTTCCGTTGTTTAATTTTGTTGGATATTTACTACTTCCGCTATTGTGTGTTGTTTACTTCTGTTGCGTACTCTGCCAATGAGGGCATAGTTTTTCCACTATCACACCAATGCCCTCATTGCTATTCGGCATCCTCTGGCATGTAGGGAAATGTGCCTGAGGCCATGTGACCAACTAGGTACGGTGCACCTCTGGGTTTCATCTGGAACTAGGATGTTACATATTTAGACATTATTTGAATGATATTTCATGATTTATAACTTGGATTTGTGTTGTATGATGTTAATGAAATACATTTTTGTTATAGAATAGTATTAGAGATAGAATGATAATGTTTTGGTGGTAAATTTGTATACAAAAAAATTGATGTAATATATTTGATATTAGTTATTTGAGTTCTTATAAGTCATAAAATTCATCTAGGTATATTCATTATTGTCTTCTTTTATTAAATGTTGAATAAGTAGTGAAAAATTCAAATGGTGTCATGGTTTCATCTCATGTTTATGATTCTCCTCCAATTGAATTTAGTAGGGATTTAATTTTTATAATTCTTGTTATTCTATGTATAGTGTAATTTCATGTGTTTTCAGGCTATAATGGGTTTTATTTATATAGAACCCATTTCAATTTCAAAGGAAGGGGGGTCAAATTTGGTAATGGAACCGACCAACGATCATCTATATGTGTGACAACACATACAAACATCCATTGAAAGATACATTGATTGTATGTGTCTATAATACGAATCAAAAGTGTTGTTTATCAGTGATCCTTGTAGAGAAACTCAACATCAAATATATTCCAATTTATTAGTAATTTTTTGATGTCTTTCGATATTAGTTTTTTAGTTTGCTTTAGACCGTGATGTTGAGTTTTTAATTTAACTTATAGAAGGTGCAACATATATTTTTGACGACTTCATAGAGAATGGACTAAACTAAGTTAATGAAATTAAAGAATAAACTCTAGGATATTCTGGATATGGGAATCATTCAACCTTGTGCATCATCATAGGATACACTTGTTCTTTTTGTTAAGAAGAAAGATAGATTAATGCAACTTGGAATTTATTTTCAGAACTGAATAGGATCCCAATCAAGAATAAGTTCCATCTTCGTAGTATTAATGATTTTTTCAATCAATTGTGAGGAATTCAATATTTTTAAAATATTGATCTTGGATCTAGATATTGTTAGTTGAGGATTAAAATTGAAAAAATATGAAAGATATCCTTCTTTTTATGTTATGGACACTATGAATATATAGTGATTTCATTTGTTCTTCTTAATTTTCATAAAATCTTTATATATTTAGTGCATAGAGTATTTAGTGATTACCTTGATCAGTTTTTAATACTCTTTAACAAATATATTTATATAGATTCTAATAGATTATATCATGAAGATTACAAGATTATTTTACTAAATACATTAATTAAGGATAAGTTGTATGAATTGTTTTCAAAGTGTGATTTTTGGAAACATAAAGTTTCATTTTTTGGACATATAATCTATAGAGAGGGTATAGTAGTAGATCCTTAAAAAATAGAGGTTATTGAACATTAGAGTTTTCTAGACACTATGAATAAGATCCATAGATTCATGGTATTGTTGTATATTATCAATGTTTTTTGGATAATTTATCATGGCTATCTAATCGAATCATCGAGTAAAAACAAAAGATAGTCAAGTTCATTTGGATAGATGAATTTCAGAAAAGATTCAAAGAACTGATTAAAATGTTATTTAATTTTCTTATTCTTACACTACCACGTATTGGATAACGTTTTGGGATCTATACTGAGGCATCAAAGAATATATAGGGACATTTCCTATTGAATAATGATATGGTGATATCATATGATTCAAGACAGCCGAAGATTCAGGATAAAAATTACCAAACTAGTGATATAAAGTTTGCTACAGTAATTTTCACATTAAAGATATGGATCCATTATCCTTTTAGAGAAAGGCATGATATATATGCTAATTAACAAAATTAAATTATAAATTCACTCAAAAAGAGTTTAATATGTTATAAATAATATGGTTGGGGTTGATTTACAATTTTGACTACTAAATACATTACCACCTAGGGAAACCAAACAAGGTGGAAGATCCTCTAAGTTGAAAGGATCACTCGATCTTATCTATGTTGAGGAACACAACAGATCCAATATTTATATATTTTAAAAGGTTGGATCTATAAATCTTTATGGAAGAGGAGAAATATTTTCTTTATCAACGGAATTTTCAATTTTCTAAAAAAACAATGATTTAAGTGGTGTGTATGGAATATGTTGAGCTACAAAATAAAGAGATAAATAATCTCAAGTTCTACCATTATTATAATGTAATTATAAGGATTAGAAATTAATTATGTGTCCCATAAATTCCATACATAATGATGTACATGCAAGATAAAGATCATAGTTCATCACTCTTTATTCATCTTAGAAGTGTGATGTTGTATAAAGATGTAATAGATTATCTTTGGTGGGATAATAAGAAAATAGATATTGTTGTTTATGTATCTTGATGCCTAATATGTTAGAAAGTTTAGGCTAAGAGATATAATTTTAATGGTTTGATACAACAATTACCTATACTAGAATGGAAATTGGAAAACATTACTATGTATTATTTCATCAGAATCCCCAAAACTTATAAAGGAAATAATGTTATTTGGGATACAGTTGATCACCTTTTGAAGTCAACACAATTCATTACTATCAAATAATATTTCTATATTGATCATATTTCAAAAATATATATAAAGGAAGTAGTATGGTTTCATGGAGTATCAACTTCTATTGTACTTAATCATGATATGAGGTTTACCATGATGTTTTGGATAAGTCTACTAAAAGATATTGATTCAATGATGAATTTTTATACTACATAGTATCCTCGAATATATGGTCAGTTTGAGGGAACTATTAAAATTTTTTAAGATATACTGAGGTATGCTTTTATAAATTTTAATGGTGGTTTGTATCAGCACCTTATTCAAGTCCAGTTTTTCTAATACAATAGCTTTCAGTTGACAATTCAAATGGCTCTATATAAATCCATATATGGAAGCTAGTGTAGAAAACCAATGTTATAGGATGATTTTTAAGAATAAAATCTATTTGGACATGATAGGGATAATGAAATTTTATGGAATATTAAATCTATTCAATAGTACATTGAGGTAGATCGTAGTCAATAAAAATGTTGTGCTAAAAATCGTCAGTGAAGTCATGAATTTGAAGTTGGTGAAAAGGTATTATTATAAATATTTCCATGAAAAAATGATATGAAATAAATATATAACGTAAATTTTATCCATAGATATATAGGTCCCTTCAATATTCTTTATTTGTGAGGGATTTTAGCTTATCACTTTTCTTTTTGGCCGAACCTCTCTCAATTTCACAATGTCTTCCATTTATCTCCCCTGAGAAAGTAAACACCCAATCCTTCATGTGTATTAAACACAATAGTTTTACAACTACATAATCATCATTCATTTGAAAAAAATTCTAATAGAAATATTGGATCATAAATATAAATCACTATAAAATAAGAATACTCATCTGGTTAAGTTCTTTGGAGGAATCAGAAATTCGCAAAAGTTACTTGGGAACCTGATGATTTGATGAATTAGATATAACCACATTATTTGTATTAGAGTGATGAAATTTTTAGATATGAATTCTTTTTAAGTAGATAGAATGTTACATCTTGAGATTTAGTGACATATATCTCTTAAAATAAATTTTATTATTTTGATAGTTTGTGATACGTGCAAACCCGAGTAAAAGTTAACTCAAATATAGTGTACTATTATAAACTAGTCATCAAATTAGTAGAGTGAATTGGAATAAAAACATTTTTAAAATTATGTAAAAAAAATTTATAAGAAGAAATTATAATCATAAATGAGTAATCAATATTTATAAAAGTAATTATATGTTTCAAAAATAAGTTTTCCAAAAAAATGGTTTTTATCGATTTTTGTGAGAAAATAATATAATTAATTTTTTCCATTTTTATAAAAAAAATTAAAAAAAATGACAACAATATTTTAAATAATCATGGGAAAATAATGTTAGATTAAATGTTTTAGAATTTTCTGTAAATATTTAGTTTTCAAAGAATAGTGAAAAATACATATATTTATTGAAAATAAACTTTTCATTTAAATTATCTAATTTTTTTGAAATAATTTAAAATATAAAAATATTTCATTTATATGATTAATAATTCAATTAATTGATTTAAAATTTGTTCTATATTTTATTTTCACATAAACACATTTCATATTTGATAAAGCATTCTTTTAAAGAAAACCACTTTTCATAACATTTTGTGGTTTTATTTTAAAATTAAATTATTCCATTTTTTAATGGAATTTAATAAAATGGAATTTATAAGTTTATAAAAAAATAATTATAATAATATAATAAATTAAAATTATTTTTTTCATAATGAATTGAAAAAAATAGTAATTATTAACTACCACAATTATGGTTGAAACAAGTTTATGAGGGGTTAAAAAAAGAGATTAGTGTAATTTTCCAAAGATACTGATTTAAGACCTAATTTATAGATATATTTATACCTCATCCTTTCACACCTTAAAATATCTAACCATTTGGAAGAATTTTTCTTGAGTATGACATTATTATATTCTAATATTTTAATAAATTTCAAGTGTGTCATCTCCCCCGTTTATAAAAGCATGCCCCTCTTTTATCTTCTTTACATTATATTGATCCTTATATATTTATAAAACCATGCCCAATTATATAATGAAATTCATTATCCATCAATTTTTGATCCTATGAATTCTTCAATACCATTCTGATGGTTTTTAGGAAGGTATCTAATGGATGCATATAAAATATGTGTTAATCATCCTTCCCGGCATCTTTCAATTTATCTCTACCTCTAACTTCTCTGAATATATGGTATTAATCCTAAAAAATTAAATGAATTATTTTAAATATAGATAATTTTTTTATTATTTTGGATCCACCTTTATTTATCCAATTTTCAGTCAAATAATAATTGAATGTATCACCTGTGTGTAAGTGTCAACCACAACCTCCACGCAGCGATACGACACATTTTCCATCATCATCATTCATGGATGTTTATTATGATGGTATTAATATTTATATATTACATATATGACATAATTATTCTTTTTTAATTTTTAATATCATATCTACCCTCTTACCATCCCATCTATTGAAAAATGAAAATGTATTTGTTCGTATGTCTTGACTACCACCTCCACGAAGCGATGTAATTAAATTTTCATTTCCACATTACATGGATGGTAATAGGGTTGTATTTAATGTATATATATGTTATTAATTATAAAATAAGGTTTTTTAAATGATATAATAATATATATATTTCTACCCATAATTTCATTAGAAAATGAAACTTTTGTTCATGCCTAAGTACAAGCTACTATCTCTAAAAGTAGTGAAAATAATTTTTCTATCTATAAAATTTATGGATATATATATATATATAATGAATATATATGACATTTTTTCATGATGAACCATCTAGATAATATGGAACTATGGCACATTTTAAGGATCCGAAATTATAGATATAAACTCTCATAAAAATTGAAATAGTTGACACCCAAAAATTTTAAATTTTAATACGGTATTATTAATAAATGGGTCATGAAATGTTATAAGTGGTTAATATTTGATATTATAAGTTTTTAAATTATTATTTTATACAATTATAATAAATTTTAAATATATTTTTTAGTGGGATAAACAACATTAACATAATTTCCATGTCTTATTATAACACGTTTAACAAGAATATTTATGATTACGATTATAATGATTAAATGTCATTATATAACTCTCAATAATAACATAACTTTTCTTCTAAAATGGTTATTCATGTAATTTTCATGTCATGATTGCATTTCCCAATCATTGGTATTCAAAAAAATTTATAAAATGTTTTATGAAATAAATAATTTATTTCTTCTATCGTTAAAAAAGTTTTTCATCCATTCCAATGTTTTCTTTAAAATAGTTTCAATAATGTTTTTTATATTAAAATATGATTTTTAAAATTAATTTTAACCCCTGTTATAATTTTAAAATAATTTTTTAAAATTAATATTATTTTCATCTTTTCAATGACTTGCTATTTATTTTTTATTAGTAATGTGAATGGAATGTTGGTTTTCACATATAGATTATTAATTGAATTTCCCACAATCATGACTAGTCAATGATTTGAATATTCCTTTATAATTTTTGTATGTTGTTTTCAAATAATTTTTTACTTAATTTCTGGGAAATTTTTATATTTTAAATAATTAATTTCAAAATGAAAATGTTATTTTTTCAATAAATATTTTAGGTGATCATTTAAAGACATGTTTCATTTAGTATATCAACCTTTAATGTTACTTATACTTTACTGGTCATATATTTTAAAGATACCATCCTTATTATTTCTATGGATTTCTTATTTTTATGATCATGAGATTTTTATGAAACTTATTTATTTTATAGGGTTTATGTTATGATGAAATGTTTATATGTTTATAAAAATGGATTATGTTCCTTGGGTTATGATGTATTATGAATGATTTATGATCTTTTGTAACATATATGAATGTATTATGATTATGTGATGGTTTTTTCCATCATATATCACACTAATAAGTTAGGTAAATATGGATACCTCATGAGATAATGACTATAATGGGGAATGAACCCAGTTTATCGAAGGACTGCGTCTATTATGATAGTCTCGAGAGTAAACCTTGAATAAGGATATGATGGAATATGAATTGAACCCAATGAACTATGGTAGTATTGGTAGTGAACATTGACTTATGAAATGGTTTTTTATGATTATGTGTATACCAAAAACTTATTTTTTATGCCAATTTTATTATCTCATGGATTATGATCTTTAATTTCACTATGATTTCTGTGTTATAAACTACCTAGATTTATACCATTATTCAATATTATGATCATTGATATGATGGGTATGGATATTAAAATGTTATTCTCATATTATATTCAAGTGATCATTGATATACCTCTTATTAAACATTATTTAGCATATGATCTGACTCTTTATTATGTTTCTATTCCTAAGGTTATAAAGAAATTTTTTATGTTGGGTATTTCTAAGAATTGTATTATGCAGGAAGATCTTTATCGAAAATATTAGATATTTTTAATAAATTATTAATATTTTGTATCCATGCACTACAAACACTAATTGTTTATGATCCTCATATGTGAATTTTTAATATTTATTGGATATTTATCTATTATGATATAATACCAATGTATGAAATTTATGTCCTCTATATAATCCCTGATAAGGATAGAGAAGTATCCAATCTTCTTAGACATGAAGAGGATGGATATGGGAACAATAGAGGGGGGAAATATCCTACAATTCACAAAAAAAAATCTCAATCATCCATCCTGGAGAATATTAAGGATAATTAAATAGAGAATGTGGATATTCAAAAGAATTTTGATTCTATATTGATAGGTAAAATATTAGAATACAACATTGAAAAAGTTGGAGTAGTGATATTTGGAAAAAGATTATGTTTACCATCAAACCCTATGATAAAGAAGGATCTATTAAATAATTCTCATATCTCAACATTCATTGTCCTCCCAAGGATCACAAATATTTATAGTGATATTCAAGAGAACTATTGGATATATATTATCAGGAATGAGATACATTAATGTTATAGGTACGATAATAATTCAAGGAAAAATGGAAAAAAGTGCACTAAGTGATGCCATCACTACCCATACCAACATGGAAATGATATAACATAACAATGGATATTTTCTCTAGTAATTCTTGAACATGAATATGAAATATTTTAAATTTTGTTATAATGGATCTTTTTAACAAATATTTCTCACATAAACATCGTTAAATAATTTCAATTGGGATATATGTTTGAAGTGTTGAGGCTACATGGAAAACCAATGTCAATTTTTTTTATCTCATTCCAAGGATACAATTTATTTTACATATGAGTATTAACATTACAAAAATATATTTATATAATCCATAATGGAATATCATCCCCATATCGATGGTGTAACACCCCAGGTAAATAAAGAATATGACATTTTTATATTTATCCATATTTTTGAATAAAATATTAATATTACTTTAAAGGGGACGCTATGATCGATGGCGTACCCAATACGCGGCAATGAGTTTCTTGGGAATCTTACGTTGCACTCTAATAATAAAATAATATTATATTAAATGGTAGTTAATGCCTAGCCATTGTAATGGAGGGAATGAACAGAACTAACTACAAAATTATTATATATGTTTGTCAAATATTTTTAATTTTTACAATAAATGTTAGAGGATTAAAAATGTGAATGAATTAAATTTTTAAGCGTAAACATTCTAATGTTCTTTAGAAAGTCGATTAACCTCCTTTTGATGGAAAAACTCTTTTAAATCCACATTTTGAAAATTTTATGTGTTATATTTGACAAAATAAAATTCTTATTTATAATAGAGACATCAAAATTTACATTGTTTAAATTTTTGGTATCCTTCTGATAAAGTTCATTTTTAATGAATAGTGAAAAATGTATTATTTTAATTCAAAACCTCTTTTCAATCTAATTTATTTATATGATTAGATTATCTTTTGAATTTTTTTTAAAGTAAAATTAAAATATATTTTTCCATTTAATCCAATATTGGTCATTGGAATTAATTTCACTTCGAAATTGGACTTAAACTAGTGTCAATATTTTAATAGATATTGTTTCATAAAAACGCGCTATTTGTTTTGAAAGCGGGAATTAATTATTAAATTAATTAATGCAACTTATATGTTTATAATTTTGTAAAATAGAAATAATTTTTGAGTTCGGAATATCAAATATAGCTTAGGGTGAATTTTTGGTATTTTTCTGAAAAACTTCAATTTTTGATGAATAGTGAAACCACTAAGTGGTAGTTAAAGAAACTGATTTTTCGTTTAAATAAAACTTTTCCACCTCTGTGTTTTGAATTTCAGAAATCCTACATACATGGTTTTCATTAGGAATTAAAATGTGGTTCAATGGGGTTAAAATAATTTTTTGGTGAATAGTAACTTTTATGTTCTTAATCGCGATTAGAGGTTATTAGTGTAATTTAAGGTAAAAATAATGTTTTAATAATGCGAAATCACCTAGACACATGTCCTACCCTCATTGGATGTGTCATTTCTGACAAAGAAAATACATGGGTCAACTTGGGGACCCCATGGAGCCACTTTGGTTGGAAAATGACATAAATAACTTTTTATTTAAAGTTAAAATAAAAATGTCACAAGCATGAGATGTTTCACTAAAACAATTTTTAAATGGGGTTATACAAGTCATATTTTTTACTATAAATTTTCATTAGAAATATAAAAAGCTTTAATACATCATGATATTTTTTTATAATTTTTAGACATTAAATAAATTAAATTATTTATGACATCATGATGATGCAGTGATTACCTCATTAATAAATGATTTAAATAAAATGAAAAGATAATGTTAAAACAATAACGTAAACTTGTCAAAAACCTATTGGATGAGTATATTTCGAACCCTTACCACCTTATCCTCGAAATACATCAATGTGGGATCTTTAAAATCCGAAACTCATTTGAAAATAAACTAACATTTTTTAACATTACAAGAGTGCCCCTCCTCTCCTCTTATAAAAGGCCCCCAACTCTACCCCCTTACCCACACCTCTCAAGCCTTTGGCTCGGCCAAACCCTGCTCATTTGGCCTCTCCAAATCCGTCTATTACTCCTAGAAGCCTCACTTTTGCATAAGTCTTCCTAAGGATACCTTTGAGCTCAAATCAAAAAGAGTTACCCGATTTTAAGGTAATGTATTCACTTGTGTTCTTTTGTTTTATTTTGCTTCTCCAACCCCCTAAACTCTTTTTATTCATTTATTTTGTAACAACTCCAGTATCCAAAATATACTAGGATGTTGTTATAAGAATCATTCGAGCTACACTTACACACACCTACATCGAATGGTTAAAGAACATACTGTTTCTGTGGATAGCGAATTTCTGCCTCACGAAACGATGATTGTTCAACACTCATATAACACCTTAAAAGGTGGAAATTAAGATGTCACTATATTTATATATTATATATAATATGTTTATTTTTTACTTAAGCTTCTGTATTTTTCTTTTTTGGCATACCTTTATGGTTTCCATTGTGGGTAAACACGATAATTTCATTTTAGGAAGTGCAGACTACCACCCCTTCAATGTGATTTGATTCATTAATGCCATATGTGGGATGTATAAAGGATTTATTTAAAGTTATTATATATGATTTATGTAACATATAAATGATGAATATTAATCTGGAATTAAAATATACATACCTCTCATATAGTTTTAATTCCATTAATATGACATAGAAATGAAAGTAGCGTCCATGCGTACGTACGGCTTACTGTCTCCATGAACGGTGCATTTCATTTCTTACCTCTAAATGATTATGTAATATTATAAATACATGTATATTCTGGATATATATTATATATGTGATATCCAAATCATGAATATAATTCTGGATATAATGAACCTTTGACCACACGAACAACATCTAATTATAAGA
This sequence comes from Viscum album, assembly GCA_963277665.1. Taxonomy (NCBI): domain Eukaryota; kingdom Viridiplantae; phylum Streptophyta; class Magnoliopsida; order Santalales; family Viscaceae; genus Viscum; species Viscum album. Next base: position 161,267,529 of record OY728138.1, read on the forward strand.
AGTCCACTTTCGACTTAAGAACCAAATATCGACAAAACAAAAATTATTAACTTAAATGATTAAATAATGTTTATAACATGGAAATAAGTGATATAAAAGGAATAATGAACTTTAAAAAGGTTCTTAAGAAAGTATAAATTAAATCAAGTTTATTATTCAGGACGTTAAAGAACGATCGAGTCAAGTCGGACCTGAGATAAGGAATCCTACTCCTCTCTTTCTTTGTATGTACACTCTTTTATGTCATTCCTTTTAAGCTCATCTTTCTTGTGATAGGGATGTTATTTTATATTAATATTACTTTAAGTTTTATGTTAATATGATTAGAGACCCTATTCTCTCTCATCAATCCATTTTGGAAGTTTTGAGTGGCGTCGTTAGGCTGCCGAATTTTCGTAAGAGATCTAACCTCTCTCTTTCTTTTTAAGTACTCTCATTTATGTCACTTATTTTAAGATCCTCTTTGTTATAATGGGGGACGTTATTTTATATTCCTCTTGCTGTAAATTTTATTTTAATATTATGAGAGACCCTATTTGATATCATCAATCCATTTTTGGATGTTTTAAGTGGCGTCGTTAGGCTGCCGAGTTTTCGTAAGGGATTTTTCATCTCACTTTTATTCCCGTGAGATTTATGCTACATTTGCCACAATTTCCTTTGATTGGTGTATGTACTGACCATTATTTTACACATTGTTTAATATAATTTAATATATGGGTATTTACATCAATGTTGTACTGTCCTTCTTTAACGGGGTGTATGTTTCGAAAGATACCCATGTCGGTAAGAGAACCTTTCACCCTCCTCTTTTTAATAGACTTATTTTTTTATGTCTTTTAATTCTCATAAAATAATGTTTGGATTTGTTCTTATATATACTTAGTGATTTAAATTTTATGTCCATGTGATGAGATACCCTTTTTATCTCTCATCAACTCATTTTTTGAATTTTGTAGTGACATCGTTAGGCTGTCAAATTTTTGCAAAGGACCTTCTTAACCCAATTTTGATTATTTAGGATAAGATTGTATTCCTTGAATATGTAATTCTATGAATATGTGTGAATGACCTCTGATTGTTTTACACTTAATATCCACTTATATTTGGTGTATTAGTTTTTCACACATAATTATGTAACTGATTTATCCTTAATCCAAGGATACCGTCTTTGTATGGGACTTCGTCTCAATCTCCTTTCATTGAGGCATATTTTGTTTTATACACAACCTTCTTTTATACGGTCTATAAATCCCTTTGAATTTTAGGTTTATCTGAAAGGAATCTTTTTTATACAAAGCGTTTTACTTAACGACAAAAGGGAATGTTTTTGTCGTACGTATGCGCCGACAACGACTTCTCCGCCGCCATGACCATTATTTGAGTTTCGGCTTCCTCAACAATCCATGCCTTTTTTAAAAGAAAAATAAATACCATGTTTTACATTTCTTTTATTTTGGTATTGAAAATGGTTTTCATAATGTTTTTATATCAATGTGTTGTATTGATATCTTGTGATTGAAAAGTCAAAATGCTATGTTTTCTTTATGCATGTTTTATGTGATACGATTATGTTATGGTTCTTGGGCATTATTATGAAGACGGGTGGTTCTGTGATAAACTAAAGGAAGGTGAGCCTGATATAGCTCTCTAATGAATTGGGTAATGTGAAGGGGTTAAACGTTAAGGTTTCTCCGAAGAGATGTAGGGAATATACTGTGATGGGTATTCCAAACGTAACCAAGAGGGTTAATCCCTACGTCAGAATGTTATGAATGACTCAAGTTACCATTATGTCTTATGATTTCTATGATTTATTCATGATTTAATGAGGTATGTTAAAGTTCTTATGTTTTATGGGTAAATTATGATTTCATTCTTATGTATACATGTACTCATGTTTCCTTTCTACATTTTTATATCCCTTACTGAGCTTTTTATGCTCATCCCAAGTTTTTGAAATGTTTTTCACAGGTCAAGGGAAGGGTACATGATATGATGATAGTGTCAAGGAAGTGTCAAGAAGGAATCCATGTTTTATTTTAAATATGTCTCCGTTGTTGGTAAAAATGAATACTATCTTTTATGTAACCACTTTGTTTAAATGTGGAATGTAATGCAAGTTTTATGCTATAATTCTCTAAAACTATAAACCTGAAAAGATCCTCAATGTGTAATCTTGTAATAACTCAAGATTATGTAAGGTTTAAGGCTGGGGCCTTATAGTTGGTATCAATGGTCGGTTTAGATAACTTTAGAGTTTAGGGTATTCTCTAAGGACAAGTGACATTACCATAATAGTTAGGATTTCAAAAAGAGTCTTAGTTTTAGATAAAGTGAATGAGTAAGTATATCTTAGTGTTTACCTTCCTCGTTAGTACATTATGGTTTTATTGCTATACTCACAGTGACATTTCTATTTTTAGTGAATAGATAGATCTAGCAGGCACCAAAGAGACAACAGGTTTGAAGGAAACTGTGGTGGTTCTCTGATTAAGATACTGGATAAAATGGGGGATTCAATGAGGAAACTCGTGGTTGTTCTAATCCAACTATCAAGGAGTCATGATCAACCACTTGAAACTTGGTATGATCTGTAATTCATCATGTACAATATGAACAATCGATGTGGAAGTTTAGGTAATAATTATAAAGGTAACCATTAGAGTTTATATGATCCTTGCTTTTGAGGTAATTATGGGTTATTATATGTTATGATGGAAAATGAAAGGCATGAGATAAACTTGAGGTTAAAATATGTTATGATCATTTTTTGAAGATTTTATCTTGTTTTGGGGAATGTTTTAAGAATTATATTGTTTTGGAAAAAGGACAACACGCAGACCGTGTGACAACCCGTCGCGGCGGACAAAGCTGTAGGAATCGAACCCACAACCAAAGTGCGACTGGTATTTATCGCCTACCACTGGACTACGTGAAGTCCCTGGTTAGTTTGACTTATTCTTTTTAGTTATATGATTTTAGGAATCAAGAGTATGTTTATTTTGGGTTATCTATGGAAATGATTAACCTATCACCAAGGATATGTGATTAGGTTAATTACTTTTCAATATGAGAATTTAAGAGCAACCAATGTTATTTGGAGATAAAAGTTAATTTGTACCATGGAAGACCATGTGAATAAATCCTTCAAATATTTGGGTTTCAATCTTAGTTTGGTTTACTTTGAAGAATTTTATGGAAAAATTGTTTATCAAATGGTCCTCATTGAACTTTGGTTTTTGTTGGACAAATTTTGGAGATTTAGAATACATTTTCTTTTTATAAAGGGTTATCCTTTTATGGATTATCTGATCTTGTACTAACCATTTTGTTTTTGGTTTTGGTTAAAGTCTAAAGACATGGGAAGTATATAGTTCCCTTTTGTGGATTAGGTGATTCTCTAGAAGTTGATTATAGTGAACAAGTCTTCCTAAATACTCGTCTTCTGGAGAAAATGTGAGTTTGTGTAAGAAATATAATAAAAGTTGAAAGTCAACATGATAAGTAATTATGTTTCCTTATGAATAAATTCCTCAATAAAAAAAACAAAAATGTTGTCTATTATCTTTTACTACTGGGGAATCGAATAACGTTTAACCCATCAGAAGTTTGTGATTTTCTTGTGGTTCACTTTCTCCTAAACATGTTTTCTATCACTCTCCATCAGAACATGACCCTATGTTTTCACCTCCATGTACATGTTTTCCTACTTGGAATCCTACTATGTGTTAACTCGGGTGACCTCTGTAATTCTCATTCTTTATTTTAAAGTGATTTTTTACCGACTCTTGTTCCAATGTGGGACTTTCAAGGATGTTTCCGAGCCCAATTTTAAAATTGCGAGGACGCAATTCCCAAAAGGAGGGAAGGATGTAACACCCCAGGTAAATAAAGAATATGAAATTTTTATATTTATTCATATTTGTGAATAAAATATTAATATTACTTTAAAGGGGACGCTATGCTCGATGGTGTACCCAATACGCAACAACGAGTTTCTTGGGAATCTTATGTTGCACTCTAATAATAAAATAATATTATTTTAAATGGTAGTTAACGCCTAGCCGTTGTGATGGAGGGAATGAACAGAACTAACTACAAAATGATTATATATGTTTGTCAACTATTTTTACTTTTTACAATAAATGTTAGAGGATTAAAAATGTGAATGATTTCAATTTTTAAGCGTAAACATTCTATTGTTCTTTAGAAAGTCTATTAACCACTTTTTGATGGAGAACCTCTTTTAAATCCACTTTTTTGACAATTTTATGTGTTATATTTGACAAAATAAAATTCTTCTTTAGAATAGAGACATCAAAATTCACTTTGTGTAAATTTTTGGTATCTTTCTGATAAAGTTCATTTTTTTAATGAATAGTGAAAAATGTTGTATTTTAATTCAAACCCACTTTTTAATCTAATTTATTTATATGATTAGATTATCTTTTGAATTTTTTTAAATGTAAAATTAGAATATATTTTTACCATTTAATTCAATAGTGTTCATTGGAATTAATTTCACTTTGAAATTGGACTTAAACTACTGTCAATCTTTTAATAGATATTGTTTCATAAAAACACGCTATTTGTTTTGACAACGGGAATTAATTATTAAATTAATTAATGCAGATTATATGTTTTTAATTTTGGAAAATAGACATCATTTTTGAGTTCAGAATATCAAATATAGCTTAGGGTGAATTTTTGGTATTTTTCTGAAAAACATCAATTTTTGATAAATAGTGAAAGCACTAAGTGGTAGTTAAAGAAACTGGTTCTTCGTTTAAATGAAAATTTTCCACCTCTGTGTTTTGAATTTCAAAATTCGTACATAGATGGTTTTAATTAGGTATTAAAATTTGGTTCAATGGGATTAAAATAATTTTTTGGTGAATAGTAACTTTTATGTTCTTAATCGCGATTAGAGGCAATTAGTGTAATTTAAGGTAAAAATAATGTTTTAATAATGTGAAATGAACTAGACACATGTCCTAACCTCATTGTATGTGTCATGGCCGACCAAGACAATCCATGGGTCAACTTGGGGACCCCATGGAGCCACTTTGGTTGGAAAATGACATAAATAACTTTTTATTTAAAGTTAAAATAAAAATGTCACAAGCATGAGATGTTTCACTAAAAAAAATTTAAATGGGGTTATACAAGTCATATTTTTCACTATAAATATTAATTAAAAATATAAAACTATTTCCTACATCGTGATATTTTTTTATAATTTTTAGACATTAAATAAATTAAATTATTTATGACATCATGATGATGGAGCGATTACCTCATTAATAAAGGATTTAAATAAAATGAAACGATAACGTTAAAACTATAACTTACACTTCTAAAAAACCTATTGGATGAGTATATTTAGAACCCTCACCACCTTATCCTCTAAATACATCAATTTGGGACCTTTAAATTCTGAAACACATTTGAAAATAAAGTAACATTTTGATACTTTACAAGAGTGCCCCTCCTCTCCTCTTATAAAAGGCCTCCACCTCTACCACCTTACCCACACCTCTCAAGCCTTTGGCGTGGCCAACCCCTGCTCATTTTGCCTCTCCACATCCCTATCTTACTTCTAGAAGCCTCACTTTGGGCAGAAGTCTTCCCAAGGAAGCCTTTGAGCTCAAATCAAAAAGAGCTACCCGATTTTAAGGTAATGTCTTCACTTGTGTTCTTTTGTTTTATTTTGCTTCTCCAGCCCCCTTAACTATTTTTATTCATTTATTTTGTAAAAACTCTATTATCTTAAATATACTAGGATTTTTTTATAAGAATAATTCGAGCTACACTTACACACACCTACATCAAATGGTTAAAGAACATACTATTTCTGTAAATAGAGAATTTATGCCATACGAAACGATGATTGTTTAACACTCATATAACACCTTAAAAGGTGGCCATTAATATGTCACTATATTTGTATATGATATATAATATTTTTATGTTTTACTTAAGATTCTGTATTTTTCTTTTGTGGCATACCTTTATGGTTTCCATTGTGGGTAAACACGATAATTTCATTTTAGGAAGTGCGGACTACCGCCCCCTCAAAGTGATTTGATTCGTTAATGCCATATGTGGGATGTATAAAGGATGTATTTAAAGTTATTATATATGATTTATGTTACACATAAATGATAAATATAATTCTGGAATTAAAATATACATACCTCTCATTTAGTTTTTATTCCATTAATATGACATACAAATGAAAGTAGCGTTCATGCGTACGTACGACTTACCGTCTCCATGAATGGTGCATTTCATTTCTTAACTCTAAATGATTATGTAATATTATAAATACATGTATATTCTGGATATATATGATATATATGATATCAAAATCATGAATATAATTCTGGATATAAAGAACCTTTGACCACACGAACAACATGTAATTGTAAGAAGTCCACTTTCGACTTAAGAACCAAATATCGACAAAACAAACATTATTTACTTAAATGATTACATAATGTTTATAACATGGTAATAAGTGATATAAAAGGAAAAATGAACTTGAAAAAGGTTCTTAAGAAAGTAGAAATTAACTCAAGTTTATTATTCAGGACGTTAAAGAACGATCGAGTCAGGTCGGACCCGATGTAAGGGATCATACTCCTCTCTTTCTTTTTAAGTACACTCTTTTATGTCATTCCTTTTATGCTCATATTTATTGTGAATAGGATGTTATTGTATATTACTATTACTTTAATTTTTATGTTCATATGATGAGAGACCCTATTCTCTCTAATCAATCCATTTTTAATGTTTTGATTGGCGTCGTTAGGCTGCCGAATTTTCGTAAGAGATCTAACCTCTCTCTTTCTTTTTAAGTACTCTCCTTTATGTCACTTCTTTTAGGATCCTATTTCTTATTATGGGGGATGTTATTTTATATTCCTCTTATTGTAAATTTTATTTTAATATGATGAGAGACCCTATTTGATCTCATCAATCCATTTTTGGAAGTTTTCAGTGGCGTCGTTAGGCTGCCGAGTTTTCGTAAGGGATTTTTCATCTCACTTTTATTCCCGTGAGATTTATGCTACATTTGCCACAATTTCCTTTGAGTGGTGTATGTACTGACCATTATTTTACTCATTGTGTAATATAATTTCATTTATGAGTATTTACATCAATGATGTATTGTCCTTCTTTCACGGGGTGTATGTTTTGAAAGATACTCATATCGGTAAGGGAACCTTTCACCCTCCTCTTTTTAAAAGACTGATTTTGTTATGTCGTTTATTTCACATTACATTATGTTGGGATATGTTCTTCTATATCCTTAGTGATCTAAATTTTATGTCCAAGTGATGAGATACCCTTTTTATCTCTCATCAACTCATTTTCTGAATTTTGTAGTAACGCTGTTAGCCTGTCAAATTTTTGCAAGGGAACTTCTTAACCCAATTTTGATTCTTTGGGATAAGCTTGTACTCCTTGAATATGTCATTCTATGAATATGTTTGAATATCCTCTGATTGTTTTACACTTAATATCCACTTATATTTGGTGTATTATTTTGTCACACATAATTATGTAATTGATTTATCCTTAATCCAAGGATACCGTCTTTGTATGGGACTTCGTCTCAATATCCATTCATTTTGGCATATTTTGTTTTATACACAACCTTATTTTATACGGTGTATAAACCCCTTTGACTGTTACATTTATCAGAAAGGAATATTTTTTATACAAAGTGTTTTACTAAACGACAAAAGGGAATGTTTTTGTCGTATGTATGCGCCGACAACGACTTCTCTGCCACCGTGACCATTATTTGAGTTTCCACTTCCTCTACAAGCCATACCTTTTTTTAAAAGAAAAATAAATACCATGTTTTACTTTTCTTTTATTTTGGTATTGAAAATGGTTTTCATAATGTTTTTATATCAATGTGTTGTATTGATATCTTGTGATTGAAAAGTGGAAATGTTATGTTTCCTTTATGCATGTATTATGTGATATGATTATGTTATGGTTCTTGGGAATTATTATGAATACGGGTGGTTTCGTGATAAACTAAGGGTGGGTGAGCCCGATATAGCTCTCCAATGCATTGGATAACGCGAAGGGGTTAAACATTAAGGTTTCTCCGAAGAGATTTAGGGAATATACTGTGACGGGTATTCCAAACATAACCAAGAGGGTTACTCCCTACGAAAGAATGTTATGAATGCCTCAAGTTAACGTTATGTCTTATGATTTCTATGATTTATTCATGATTTTATGAGGTATGTTAAATTGATTATGTTTTAGGGGTAAATTATGACTTCATTATTATGTATACATGTACTCATGTTTCCTTTACACATTTTTATATCCCTTACTGAGCTTTTTATGCTCATCCCATGTTTTTGAAATGTTTTTCACAGGTCAAGGGAAGGGTACATGATATGATAATAGTCTCAAGGAAGTTTCAAGAAAGAATCCATGTTTTATTTTAAATATGTTTCCATTTATGGGAAAAATGAATACTATCTTTTATGTAACCACTTTGTTTAAATGTGGAATGTAATGCATGTTTTATGATCTAATTAACTAAAACTCTAAACTTGAAAAGATACTCAATGTGTAATCTTTTAATAACTCATGATTAAGTAAGGTTTAAGGCTGGGGCCTTATAGATGGTCAATCTGAAAAGATACATCAAATATTTGAGTAAATATTAAAATTCTTATCTATAGACTTTACTGGGGCTTGGGATCAACATCTTCCTTTGGTCTAGTTCTTATATAACATCTTATACCACTCAGGTATCTAGATATATACTTATAAATACCTTTATATGTTGAATTTTATAACTCCAACATGTTTTGATGAATTTATATAATATAAGTAATAATTACCTAAAATTGTTAAAATGGAATTCAAAGTCCAATCGATTCAGTAACACATCATAGTACCGCAATTTTGATAGAATAGTTGTATCGATAATCATTAATACGACATATAGTTTGAAGTTGGAAATAAATTTTTCCTTTTTATATCTCTATGAATGATAGTGTGGATGTTGGTAAAAAAACAAAACCAAGGTCCCAAATACATTTCCCCCTTTGAGATTCATGATCGTCTTGGTGTTGTGGCCTATCGAATATCACTCCCATTAAACCTATATCCAGGTCATGTTGTGGTCCACATATCCCTCCCAATTAAGTTCATACAATATCCTTCACATGTATTGAACCTAGTGGTGGTTCTATTAAAACATTATAACTCTTTTGAGGAGAATCTAGTGAAGATATTGGACTATAAAGGCAATATTCTACACAACATGAAAAATCACATTTTTAAATTGCTTTAAAAAATATTATGTATGATAAGGTTGTATGGGAACCTGAGTAAGGCATGAAACAAAATTAATCAAATCTATTTTTTCTTTGTTTTTGAGTTGAAATTTCAGGAATCAGATTTGTAATCATGGGAGAATGTAATGATCTTGATTTTCACTATATAGAATTTTCCACTCATTATATAATTTTGTTTTTTAGACAAAAGGTATAATATAAATAATTCACATGAACCCAATGAAAAACTTAATATTTCTTTATTATATTAACATTGAATATTATATAAAAAATAAATAATATACTCCATAAATATGATTCTATATAATTTTATAATGATTACAAGTAAATATTAAAACTAGAACATGATATTCTGATACATCATAGTCACAAAAAATTATCATAGATGAGAAATACATGATAAAAAAGGAAAAAATTACTAATATAATTTAAATTTTTAAAATGAGTAATATTTAAACATGACAAGAATTTTAGTAAATGAAAAATGATGAATATAAGTGGTATTTATAGGATTTATAAAGGTTATATGAAACGATGAAGGTGTGATTTTTAGAATAGTAACATAATTGTTAGAATAGTAACAAAACCATTAGTTTGATAAAATAATTATATGACAATAATGAAAACATAATTTTTTTTCTTATATAAATAAAATTTTAAACATATATTGTAAAGTAATTAAATAAAATAGTTTAGTTTGATAAAATAATTATATGACAATAATGAAAACATAATTTTATTTTTTTGGAAAACATATATGTTTTAATTTCATTAAAATTAATTTTTATGATAAATGTTAAAAAGAAACATGAATTTATTTTAAAAAAATAGATTCATATGACACTAATTATATATATATATAAATTAATACAATTCTATGAAATCTTAAGTAATTTTTCTAAGGTAAAGAAAATGTTTTGGGCCATTAAATTTTGTTTTTTTTAATAATTTTTTTAAAATAAAATATATTTTATTTATAAAAATATTTTGATAAAATAAATATCTTGTTTTGAACCAATACATTAAATTTTTTTAAGGTTGAGTTTTTCTTATATATTTGGAATAATAAACTATATAAGTGAATAATTAGTACCTTATAAATTCTATATTTTTAAATAGTATATATAAATAAATTTTTTATGTTTATAAAATTAAGAAGAATATTTTCATGATCCATTAACAATTAAATCACAAAAACCATTTAATTTTATCACAAGTTAGATCAATATTTAGAGAAGTAATATTTTATTCAAATATTTTATTCAAAACACCTCTCTCTCCCATATAAATACCATCTCACTTCTCCATAAAACTTATTATTCTTAGACTGTGAAAAATATACCATAATCGTTATCCAACACTTGATGAAATATTCTTTAATTTTTTTTGAAAATTTTTAAACCTTTGAAGGAATGACTGAATTAGAAAAGGACATCTTGCAAGGAGTAGGAAATGTACTTCTGGTAAGAAATTTTCTAATATATTTCATTATAACATCTTATCCTACCTTATAAATATAATTTCTAGGTTTCATTACATAAAATATATTATATTAGTCTAGTTTTTTTAATATTTAAACCATATAATGAAATAGTAGTTATTTTTTAAGTGAATTTCATTTCATGGATGGTATAACCACCTATAATGATGTTGTTTATAAACTCATATTTATACCTTCATTGATAGTTTTTATAAACCATTGCTATTTAAATATGAACTAATAATGATATTTTAATTTAATTAATAACCTATAATTGGTAAATAAATATAAAAATACATAAAAAAATTTAATTGTTGGTAAAACTACTTAAATAAACATATCATTAAACGATGACATTTATTACAAGTAAACCATGCATATATATAAAAAGATACGGATATTTTGAACCATTTGAAATTATACTATGAAATTAACTCCATATCATTAAACTTATGGAGTTATCATCTCAATTGATGAGAAATTCTATCATTATTGTTAAATTGAGGCATCCTTGGAAACGTGAACAAACACCCTTGGGATAGTGAAAATTAACATAATATATTGATAAAATGATTAAAAATGAACATAAGAGAATAATATTAACAAAAATATAAATGAATATAATTCTGATTTAAGTATTTAAAAAAATTAATTTATTATTCTAGAATCTAGATTCACCTACTAAGTCGAGGCAGGATGCAAGGTAAGGGTTTCCTTTTACACACCAACTTTCTTTATGACTTATGTTTTCTATTTTTATCTCCCTTTTTATTCCTCCCTCTAATTAAGTTACTATTCCTATATTTCATATATATTATTTGAATATATATACCTAGTTTATTTTCTATTTCCTTCCTGAGGATATATATGTTTTCAATTTATCTTTCTAATGTATTATTTAACGAAACCCTGATTAAAGGGAACAATTCTATTTTTATTTAATTTTATATACCATAAATTTAATTTTTTAATAATATTTTGTTTTTATAAATACTCATTATTTAAATAATATTATTATAGTTTGTTTTTGGATTTAATTAAAATCATATTCAATTATATTATTCATTTTCCCCCATTTGTTAAAACCTCATTTAGGGGGTTCATTACCATGCCTACATCTTCACCCCTTTCTTAAGATATTTACACAACTTGAGATCTATATTCATGAACTATATTTCATTATTCAATTACTAATGTCTTAAAATCTTTAGTACCATCTCTTTTTTATAATTGTTATGGAAATCATTTTGTAATGATTTAGTACTTGATATTGTAACACATATCCACCTCATGGGTTTTAATTATGCTTATTATTTATGTATTGTTTATTTATTTGTTGCATATATTCATGTACATATTATGTTATGATGGGTGGCCTCAAAATAGTAAATCTCGCCATTGGATTGTGTAATTATTTAATCTAATGTGACACCATGTATGGTGAATGGGAAATAATCCAAGCACACTTTGTCCATTTATCATATAAATGAGCCTTGAATTATGCTTAACATATCGAGTTTTATGTTTTTGACACGTATATTTGATTTATGTTCCCATGTTCTTTGATTATTTGATTCATGTATACTTTATTCTCATGATTACACGTTTTTTCCTCAAAGTTCAATTTATCCTAGAATAATTATACTACCCAGGTTACCCTTCTCATAATTCATTTACATGTATTTATAACTCAACCTTTTCCTTTGATGTATGTCCCTAAGATTTCAATTGTGGAAATAAAAGTAAAAAAATGAAATCAGGGTCACATTATGTATATTTAAATAAGTATATTGATATTTTATGTTCATGTTTTATGTATCAAATCTTATAAAGATACTATACCTTTATATTTGTAGGGTTTTATTATGGTTAATTAGGTGAATATATATGTAATATTACCTATATTAAACATATGTGATTATAATATAACTCATTTGGATACATCCCTAGATTCTAGTCACTCCCTCTCAAATAAAAAAACATGCAATTTTTTTAAATTACATGGAAATAAACAAATATTATTTTTAATTTCTAAATCATTATAAATAAAATTAAGTAGTACCTTGAAGAAATACTTTAATATTTTATAGAATCAAAAAAATTTAAACCAAGTGGAGAATATTTTAAAAAAATATAAACACAATTTTAAAAAAAAAATATCATCAAACAATCACATTATCATAATAATTATGGATTACTTGGCTCTATTTAATTTACTGATAAATTTATTAAACATAACAATAATTGTAACACCAATGAAATCCAACCCACTCACCTAAATTACATGATATATGAATTATTGTGGTAACCCACTTGTAAACAAAACCCAAGAATAAATGACTCATAATTTTAATTTATTATACCATCTATACCAACATCCCCATGAAGTTTTAATACAAATATAGTATCAAAATTATTTAACTAAAAACCTACATATCAAAATCTCAATAACACATTATTGGAATAGCCCCATTCGCTATAATAAAAACACTTCAAATGTAATTAATAATAAATATCCCCATTTGAAATAAAACTAAAATCAAGGGGAATCGTGTCTAATTTAATAATATAAAAAATATATCTTAGAGATATCAAAACCCAAAAAAATAATTTTATTATCACATTTTCCATAAAAAGTATTTAAACGAGAAGAATGGCCTTCAGTGCTTTTCCAAAAGCATTTTAAATCCATTTTAAAATTTATGAACCCTTTATCAAAACATATATATATAATAGATAATAATAATAATAGGTATAAATTACTTAAATAAAACATTAACCACTAATATAAATTGACATACATGACTTATATATTTGAAATTAACATGGAAATGCATGTATTTTCAAAGTAATATAATGATTTGCTTATGAATTTACATTATATATCATTAAACATAAATGGAACATAAATTTAACCAAAATAGGAGTAAATAGATGTAAACAACATAGTATTTAATAAATAGAGAGAAGATAATAAATACACAAACTCTTATTATTTTCAAAAACAATTAATGGGGTTTCCTAGAAAAATACCTTTTATATAGGCCTATAGAACTAATGAAAAAAATCATAAAATAAAAAAAATCACATTTGAAATAATATATCAAACTCTATAATAGATAATTGATTACTAATTATTGATAATGTTGTTAATTAAACTCAAACTAGGTGTAAATAACTTCTGAAAAGATTCAACTAACAGCATTTGACAAAATTCTTATATTTCTCATATGATTCGGCTTTACATGGAGAAAAATGTATATATAAAAACCCATGATCCATAAATATTCTTAGATAATATCATAAAATTATGGAAAAATTTATAGGATAAGTAATAATGAATGGGAACCATACCTTAATCTCTTTGGATGCATCTTCTATGGCTTTGATGAAAGAAATGATAAAATAATCTCTACCGTCACTTGTTTGGGTATGTGTGAATGAGAGGGGAATAGTATAATTTCTCCCTTAAATAAACTCATGAGGTTATAATATGATTAATTAAATAACAATTAAAATAATTATAATAATAAGTATAATCCAAATTAACACCTTATACACACCCAATTATAATGTCATAGAAATTTGAATCCCATTCCAAATTATAATAACATAATAATACTTATAATAATAATAGAAACACATACCATATTTATTTTACTAATTTTATAAAATATTTAAAATATAATTCCTAAATCAATGTACCCATTAAAATACAGAATAATAGAATTAAATTATTCTATAAATCAATTACATAATATCTAAAGAAGTATTGAAATGAAAAATGATATCTTGAGATAATTTTTTACTAATTAGTGATCAACATGCATAGTCCAGAAAATGTGCACCATCCCTCTCATTTATAACAAAATTAAAATATACATTTCATTATCAAAATAAATTTTCATTAGGTTATACACTATACTAAACATTACTTAAAGATATTATTTTTTAAAAAATTTATAATTTTATTTTGAATATAATTTATTAATAAATAATAATTGATATGTTAAAATTTGGGTGTTTCATTTGAAATTAAAATATTTAGGTAACAAGAAAATTTATCCATTTTTTTTGTTATGTAGTGATGTTTTTAATAGAAAGATAATTCATGTGTTTGGTGACACTTTTATTTTTACTATAGGAGTAATATGCCATGAGTTTGGAAAGTCATGTGGTTTGGTGATATTTTCATTATTCCATGTGTTTGTTAGTGATTTTGTATATCCAATAAATAAAAGATATTATTATCATTGGATGATGATAGTGAATAATTATGTCAAATTATCTTTCTTATCACATGATGATACATGATGTGAGTATATTTGTGAGGTTAATTATATAGTTTTCATTTCATAATACACATATGATAATGTTATAATCATGAGGATGTTTTAGGTAGTTAATGGAATCATGTATAAAATGATTTCACAGCCCATGTATGATAACATATATTGAATGTGAAATGGCACTTATTTTAATCTTGATATGACAAGGGACCCCAGATTTCTAGTTGTTAAAGGTCAAGATCATTCATAGGATTTTTGAAATGATTGGAGAGGTTTGAAAAGAGTTTTTAATTTGATTTCTTATTTTAGTAGTATTAATTATTGATACATTTTTTAGAATATGATTATTACTTAGTGTGGTTGTATAACTAATGAGGCATTGTTGGGAATATTCTGGGGCTATATATATTGATGATTAGTATTTGTTTCTATTATGGATAATTTTACTAAAATTATTTTGTCTCTATTATTAATAATCCATTTATGGTAAATTTCTCCCCAAGTGATTACCAAAATACTTACTATAACTTAATAATCCTAACTATCCCATAAATATACGACATTCCCAATATATTTTTGGTTTTTAGAATTAGTGAATTCAAAAATGAATTCCATTAAAAAACCAACAATTATTTCACAATATGGGTATTTTATCCACTAAACCAAACACTTATTATAGTAATCCTTCATCAATAAAGTAAAAACCCTAATAACAAAAAAATTGGATTCATATCCATTCTTAATCATCTGTAATCAAAGTAAAAAACATTTTAAAACATTTGATGATCATAAAAATCTCAGTAGGGTGTATAAGATAAATAATTTATTTTGGTGTAGAAATACATAAAACCCCATGAGTTTTTTAATTAATACATTATATGATCATAGAATATCCTAAACATACTTTAAATCCGGAAATAAACTTCTGTTCATAAAGAAGATCCTAAAATTTACATAAAATCAGTAATAAAGGATACATTATGGAATCATGGGACAATATAACATTATGGAAGAATTACATATATAGAATGTGAAAAAATAGAGCAACATGTTCACACATAACATATGCCTCAAAAACAAATTTCATATATTATTAAAAAAGATTGCATCATGTTCAATGATTTCATTACAAAAAAGATTAATTTAACTATCCCATGCATTGTGATCTCATGATATATGAATCATTATGTAATCAAATAAAGGGATATATATTTATAGGACTATCTATCATCATTTCTAATGTCCAAGAGTGATATCACGAATAAAACATGTTGGATCATTAATTTTACCAAATCGTGGATAAAACTCATAGAAGAAAAATTTAAAACCATAAATGAAATAATTTTTAGTTATCCAATTCAAAAATAAAAAAAATAGTGTATCGAATGAAAAACCTCATAGAACAAGGGAGAACAAGTAATAAACATATGAAACATTTATATGATAAATACCTTTAATCTTAAAAGTGAAACTTTTGAGAAACCCCCTTTATAAATATAATAACATGTGAGGTAAGTGGATATAAAGGATGAGATTAGGTGATATATATGTATATCATCATTAAAAATGGTTCATACTATAAAAATCAATAAAAGGAAATAAAATAAATAATATTATAAAATCGTTGTCAGAGAATAATGGATATAACTCAGTAAAATAAAATCGAGTCAAGACTCACCTCACATTGTGTCCCATATTTCTTCATTTTTTATTTACTTCATAAATAAAAATTTATATTTATTATTTATTTAACTCCAAAATCTTTTAATTATTGTTATTCCTTTTTAACTACTATTATAGTTTTTTCATTTATTGGAATAGTTTTTCTGAAATCTATTTTTTTAGGTTATCTGGTCCTTAGATTAAAAAATTACTTCACTATAATTGTGAATATCAAATATCCTTGTTCAATCTTTATGTATTCCATAAAATTTTCTGGTTATATATTTGATGTTATTTTAGAACAAAATAATGAAAAATAACACAATATAATTTATAATATATTCATAGATAACTATATCTAAAATTCATAAAAATAACCATGAAGTTTTTACTTCAAATATAAAATTAATATAGAATATATATTAAATGATAATTACTTTTTATTCCTCAATATAAATTATGAATAAAAAGATAGTAGCATCATTCAAGTGGGTGGTTAAACCGGCTGAAACACAGGTGTGAAACTCTTACAACGATTATTTAACTCTTATTATATAATCCTACTAATTTTATTTCAATGAAATTTTATTTTAATAAGAGGTAGGGGATGATTATTAACATAGTAAGTGGATGAAATGGTGATTGTTACATTAAAAAAAATCAAATCTTCCCTTAAGGATTCCCTTTCTAAAAAATCATTAATAACTTATTCTCACTATTGAATAATAAATAATATGTATAAGGATTTTATTAGAAGGAATATAGGTAGAATATAAATGGGGAAAAATATATAAGATTGGAATGGGGATTCATAAGCTCTCTTTATTAAAAAAACTGATGTAATTTACATAAATAAATGTTCATTATGAATATTTTAAATAATACATTGATCATAATAATTGATAAATTCACTCATCCTTTAAATAAATATGTCATTATGTTTATGATCAATTCTATAGTGTATAATATTTCATTTTATTTTATTTTTAATGTAATAATTTTTTTTACATTCATTCTAATATGGGAGATTCATACATTATTATTTTATCTCCCATAATACTTTTTTTGACTTTTACTATGATAAACTCATTCATTTTTGTACATATCTTTCTAATATTCATTCATTTCTAAGAAAAATAAATATTTCTATATTTATCGTAAAAAATATATCATAATATGTAAAACATGTTCTTAAATATTTCAAATCATTATAAAAAATATAATAATATGATTAAATCTCTAATTTACAAGTGATTAAACCCATATAAATCACATAATTTTTCATTGATACCCTTAAATACTAATATTTATTTCATTATAGTTTTTTATTTTTTTATCATTAAATTTAATTAATTAATATTATCATGTATTCTATTGAATATAATGGAATTTAAAATTAAATATAAAATGAAATTCGATGAAAACCAATATTCATGGGAATAAAACCATGGAAATAAAGTCTGCATAAGACTAAATAAGTTAACTATGTAGGATTATGATAGATGGGTTGATTTTTATGTTTTAGAACCAATTGATAACTCATGAAAATATAATTTGAAGTAATAATAAATTATATAATGTGATGTTAAGGCTTTAAAGGCCAAAATAAGTATAAATCATCAAGAACCTCAGTTGCATCCGAATAAGTGGGTTGCATTAGCACGATCACCTATAAAATTTTGTAAGAATATACTACCATGAGACATATATGTGCAGTAATAGTAAGACACTTTGTGTAGTGAAGATGAATAATTAGGCCCCATGGGTCATTAAATTTGAACCTTGTAAAATTCTCCATTTATGAACAAAATTAAGAAACATCAAACTATCCTTTTTGCATCATACTAATTTTTTATAATATATAATTAATTCCAAACTCTTGTAGTATTAACCTAAAAAGGATACAAATCATAAAAAATACATTTTCACTCTATTGAGATTAGTGGCCCACATCAAATTAACTCACATGTGAATAAATCACATCAAATTATATAATCTCTTATGTGATATTTTATTACTTTAAGTGTTAGATGAAGGGAAATTATAGTCACATTGATATATCTTCTCATATCTATAATCTCATTCATTCATGGGGAGATAATCATGATTCAAGAAACAAACCACCAAAGTTATCATATTATATCACAATAAGTGAAGAAGATGATTAATATAAAAATAAAACTCAATGAAATTGTTTCTATACAAATGTTGATGTGATCTAGGGAAGCATTTCATACTGGTTATTGAGGATAATAGAAATAATATTGAGGATGTGTTTAATTCCATGATGACCATACAATATAAAGATATACCATGATTTAAAATGGTTTTATATCAATTTAATATATTGATCTATTAGCGTTCTGTTTTTAACAGATATATATAGATATATATATAATATTTATTTTTTAAATTAGACAATACATCGGAATAATTCTGTATAAAATCATTTTTCTAATTTTTTTAATTCGTATCGATATAATTTACATAAATATCACATAATAAAATATGAAATCTTTAATTAATTATGTTTACATGTTAGTATATTATATATGGAAATATCCTTTCCTTTAATAAATATAATTTTATAACAAATATTTTAACTATCTAGTTTTTCACACTAGATAATAGATATCAGGATCTGGTGATTAAGGTATGAACTTGAGGCTATGTGGGGTATTACATTAGTGAAATAGTTATGTTAGGGAGGTGAATTAAAAAATATATTCACTCCCAATGAAAACCCTATAATCTGAATCCATCACATGCCTCATGACCCAAATACATAATGTAGTATTGAACAACATACATATTTGACCAAATTAAATCCACCATTCAAATAAAAGTTTTTAATTCAACACAATTTTTCACATATAAAGTCCTAGTTTTAAGATATCTAAGGATTTGTCAACCCATATTGACCTCACTATAAAATATAATTTTTTGGCACTTGTCTACCCATATGGTCTCAGGTTATAACCATGTTTCTATACACAGGGACTCTCTAGACCTCAAACGACATTCTCTATGTTATAAATATCTAATAACTTGTCAATCCACATATACTATCATCATTACAATATATCCAACTTGAGGGACTCTCCTCACCTCAACCCACATCAAGTAAAATTTAACATCTCGGTACCTTTATTTTAATAATTATTATCACTATTTCTTAGTGTCAACCCTCAAGGACTCTCCCTATATTAATGTGAATCATCATGCATGCACATCACAAACCATTACACAAAATTTAGCTCCTTTTTCAACATCTTCATCAGGATGAAGTATTGATAATGGATTTTGATCCCCACCAATAATTTTATCTCCCTCTTGTATTAAACATATATCTACATATAAAAAGTTAGTAGACATTTAATAATCACATCATGTAACTATATCACACTTCCACCAAGGTATTCAATAGATGAGATATGTGTTATTTAATTATCATATCTCCATTATTCCTCATATCCAAGGAATTTTAAATTTTCAGAACCTCAACACTAGCCATCACAAGTATTTTATACATCATGTGATCTAAATTATATGACCACAATAAATGTGAATCAAATATATTGGATAGAATGACACCCATTTTGGAATTACATTACCCTTTCATTACATTACCTAACTCATAGGGAATTTTTATAAACCCATGTAACTCAATATATAAAATTTACTCTTCGATGGTATACAGAATGAAACTCTCTCCCTCTTTGGCATGTATCTAATATATCTCACAACCTCATATTTTTTTTATGTACCGTCATCTTGGGAATTTTTTCTAGAATGTGACATGACTCATGTGTGGAATTTTAACGACCCACTTCAACAATCCTACAATTTATAATTCGTTAATCTTAAAAACAATTCCCATGCCTATCAGTATTTCATGCTCAAAAAAATCACCACAACATAAATATATATAAACATATAAAACATAATATAATTTCACAAACTAATATCGTATTAAAAAATGTATCATTAGAATTGTTTCTTTAATATCATAAACCTCTTCTCATCATATAAAAATACCTCGTTAAATCACTAAAACTCAACGATAAATAATTTTTCCATATTCAAAAAATATTTACCAATAATTTTCATAATTCTTTCTCATTATGTCTACTTTCTCTTTTTCTCTTCCATAAATCAAATATTATCATTTAAATTATTATATCAAATATATTTTTGATCATATCATACTTTGAAATTAAAATTTATCCTAGATTATCATAAATTATCAATCAATGATAACATATAGAAATAATGATAAATTGAGTTAAATATATAATATATGAGAATCATAAGTTACCAAGATTAATTTCCATAATAAACATCAATCCTCATTCATAACACTTTTTCAACATATCTCATTTTTTCTCACAACTCTTGATTTTCTATGACACATAGAATCTAATGTGTTCTCTTGAGAAAATATAGAGAAAATAGTATTGGTGTAAATATATATATAAATTATAAATTCAATCTCTACTACTATAAAATGTCAAATAAATTTATCCATTAATTTTATATAACCTCTCTTTAAATTACATTATTTAATTTTTCACTAAATATATCTTTTTAAGACACTAATTATTCTATAGGTCATGTCATTGATGAATAAAATATTCATCCACCACATTTCTACATAATTACTTTTCACTATCCACCAAAATGTATAATTCTACTTATTTAAAAAATTATTATCCAATACTATTTAATTATTTAATTGAATAAATAAATCCTACCAAAATGTGAAATTATCTAAAAAACCAATCACCTAAAAAAATTACCGAAATTGCATTCTAGTGTAAACATTTTTTCTATAATCCAATGTCACACTCGAAAATTAATTTTGAAGGTTAAAAAATTACAATTCTATCCATTATATTCAAAATTACCAAATCAACCTTAAAAATTCATAAATTATAAATCATTAAATATTTTTGGATATCTACATTAAAAAACCCTTTCGAAAAAATTTCAACGTTAAAAATATTAACCATAATCATAAGAGAAAATAAAATACAATAAATACCATTACATTAAATTTTATAAGTACAGTAATTATTTTATAAAAAATTATAAAAAAAAAATTCAAAGACTTTGGATACTATACTCTAATATGTTATTCCCTTATTTAATTTTCATAATCCTCTTCTCAAAATATAAAATAACTTTTATTAACTAACTACCACTCAATAATAAATCATTTTTTGACATTCATAAAATATTTACATACAATTATCATATCAAATCCATTATAAAATAATAATTATCATTTCAAATAATAAAAATAGATATATTTTCTATTATACCTATTTTTTATTTATCCCTATATTATTTATCAAGGATTATTAGAAATTATCAACCAATCATATAAAAATAACATGATGAAAAATTAACATAGAATACTATTATATGATAAAAACTTGTCACATACTTTCATTTACATGATTATTGTCAACTATATATCATCAGTATTACATTCATCTCACTTTATAGCTCATCCATATTATTTTCTCATAAGATGAGAAATATAATACAATAATAGGGGGTAAATTATAGTCCAATAATAAAAATTAATTCTTCTCCCACTTAAAAAATTTGGTTGACCAGAAAATAAAATTTTCTATCAAATATTTGAGTAAAAATTCACAATGTAGTCTAAATTTAAATCTATTTGAAGTTAAAATATTGTCCGATAAATTCAAAAAGAATATATACAACTAAAGTCAACATACAAAATATAATAATTAATGCTCAAATTTTATAAAAATGATCGAGAAACACCTAATGTGAACTAATTAACAATATACTTATAATTCATTATAATTCCTATCTTTTATCCAAAGTAGTGAGAAGATTTATAGACATGATCCCAGGGATCCCACTTCCACACTAAGAAGTTCCTCAATAAAAATACCCATAAAACAATAATTGTATTCACAATAATGGAAGCCATATATCACATTGATCAGACATGAGTAATTTAATCCACCCTATGCTTCATCAACCATAACCCCATCATAAGTGAGCAGTCATCCTATCTTCATAATCCTTTAATCACATTGTTTTTATAATCCACTTTCAACACCCAGAATGTCCACAATTAAAAAATAATTGGAAAAATGCATAAAACATGAAATAATAAGAACAATACAATGAAATAACCAGAAATGATATCTCTTAGAATACTAGAAAAAATATTACAAACAACATGATGTTAGAATGGATTCACTAGTAACTATATTTTTAGAACATTTACTTCTGTTTATTTCAAAAATTCTTTGGTTAAAGTTATACAATACTTCTATAAAATAACTAAAATAGTTGGATTTTATGTTCATTGTGTTCAGTTTCAAAACCACCATATGGAACCTTCTTTCATCATGTAGATTAATCTTTATGTTATATCATCTCAAGGTTACATCTTTTCACACCATTACAATACACATTATTTTTCCAATATAACTACTGATCAGTTCCACTCATCAGATCATTCCATTCAAATAATAATGTAATATATATTATAAACATAAATCATCCCATATAATTTAAAATCCAAACATAAAGGATGTAAATTATTATGTATCAAAACTGAGGATAATAATGATTTATTGACTTAAAAAATGTCATTATTTTCAAAAAACACAATAAATAATAGAAAAATTACGGTATCTGTATCTTTCAAAAGATATTCAAAAAAATTGTTAAGAATTTTATATTATTCTATTAACCCCCCTATAAATATAATTCTTAAAACTATAAAAAATTATACATTAAGAAATCACATTTTTAGTGTAAATATAATTATAATAAAATTTAGATGTAATTATACCTCATTTAAATAATTCTCCTCCTATTACATATTACACATTAATTAATTTATTCCCATAAGTAAAAAACATCATATATTAAAATTTATATCTTTCATAATTTGAAATTCTTTCACCAAAATTAAAATAGATGAAAACATACTAGTCATAGGTGAACTCTATAAAAATTCTCCAAATCCTCACTAAATATTATCCCACTTAGTGATGGTCAAAAATAAAAATGTAACAATTAAATACTTTTCATAATTTTGGATAGGTGCATAATTAATACTTAAGAGTAAATAGACCTTTAGTTTGTAATTTTTATTCCTTCTAGATTGTACATCTCTCCCTTACTAAAATAATACATTAATCAAAACAATTTATTTATATTCGTGGTTTAAAAGACATAAATAGTGTTGGTGATAATGATTAATGGATGTTAAGATAATAAATAGTGAATATTATTGTAGTCATATTCTGATAATTATGTGTGATCTTCTTCTAATGAACATGGTTCGATATAATATTTAGAAACATTTCCTCTATCCTCCAAAAAATTTACTCTTTTAACAAACTAAAAAAAGTCTCTCTATTTATCAAGAAGTAATAAAATTTTAAAAAAAATTAATAAATTAAAAAGATAACTCAAGAAATTTTTAAAACTAAATATTAGAAAAAATATATATATCTTAGAGCATAAAAGTATGAATAATATATATGGTATCAAAATATTAGAGCATACACGTAATGTAGATGAATGAAACGTGAAGTAAATTATAATTTATAGTGGTTAATTTCTATTAAATTATAATAAAATATTAACTTATAGTAGGTGTGGTTCTAATAAATGTTCAATTTAAATTTTATAAATTTTATTTATTAAACTTATGGATAGTGTAAAGTATCATCATGAAAAGTTAGTTTCGTTTTAAAACTAAGAAAATAATCCCTCATTCTCAATGAGTTTTAATATTAAATGATATTTCAAAAAATAAATATTATTATTAATAACTTTTCATTGATCATAACTAAATTATTTTTAATGTAATAAAATATATAGAAATTTAAGGGTTTCATTAAAATTTCAACAAGATAATGTTTTGTATGGATAATCTCAATAATAATATATCTTTTTTTGTGGTTCAAAAGGAAATGGTACCTTAGTTTTGTATCCTTAACACATGCGTCATGCTTATATTTCTAGAACAATAGATATTTCATATCATATCATGATGAATTATATGTTAACTAAAACTCATGATGGAATGTGTGAGTTTTTGATGCATCAAAAACAACTGAGAATAATAATTTCTAAACACCACATTGTCATCTTCATTGATGGAAATTTAAAGAGATTTTTTTTCTTTATAGATCATGAAAATAAATAATAATCAAATAGAAGAAATTCTGTCAATTTAATCTTATTATACATATTACATCCAAAAAATGTATTTTAAAAATAAATCTTCAATGTAAATATATTTCCATAAGAAAACATTAAACTACCTTAAAAAGTTCCTTTAAGGAAAAAGAAGATTTTAATGACTACTTTATGATGGGATTACATCAGATTTTCTTGGAATATCACACATAACCTTATATAGTACATAATTTCCAATTTTATGAACATTAAATAGCATAAGTTTATAATCATATAAATGATTTTATTTTGGTAAAATGGTTTTTGGAACTCATAAAGGAAATATTTACAAGACATACCTATCAAAGCAGTAATACAGGAATAATTTTCAAAATAAAAGTGTCTAGGTAAATCTGTTAAATTATTTTATTGAGTTAATGTTTTTCCTTATAGTTTCTATTTAATCTAGAATATAGGAATGAAATTATGTTCTCCCATCATGATCATCTCAATATCACTCTAGATATATATAAAGAAACTATCTATGAGAATTTATTTTGTTGGGAAAAATCATAATGCCATTAACATAATTTTGATAAATTATATTTTCCATAATTATTTTCCAGATAAAAATGTGGGTTACCCATTCCTTCAAATAGGATATTTTGAATTAGGAAATTGAAAAAATTAGCATTCCATGATTTTAAACCATTTTTATATCCATCAAGATCACTGATAATTTTGAAAAAAATTTAAACAAAATATATTTTCAAAGCATGGAATTGTTCTATATAAGCATCCTCTTGAAAATATCATTTAAATAATAAATTATTTATATCAACTGTATATATGGTAAAATTAATATTAACTGTAAATTCTTGAAGTATAATTATGGATTTGTTCCTTGATACTAGGTGAAAGTTTCTCTAAAATATATTCCCTCTTCTTGATAATAATATTTAGCAACAAAACATTACTTATTCTAGAAAAAATACCATTTTCATCATATTTATTATGGAAGACCCATTTTACACCTATAATTAGAACTCTTTTAGATACTCAACTAAGGTCAAAAGATATTTTCATTTTAATTGGTTAATCTCTTATTTCATTGAAATTATTTAACTTTAATTTCCCAAGGATTTATCATCCATTTTATGTTCATGTTAAAATTATAATTCAAGATGATCACAGTCATTTCTTATGTCAATTCTAGTTTTAAATGATTTTCTAATATCAAAACTGATGTTCTTGATGAGATTATTCCATAAGACTCCCTAATTCCATTGTAAAAGGTATTTTGATCATCATATATCGATGAATTAATATGTTTTCTACTAAATTTTGAAAATTATACTTCTCTAAGACTAGTTTATAATGTGAGAACATTATATTTAATGGATAAATGTTATAGTAACAATGTATAGGGGAATCCAAAGTCACAATTTATATGAGTATCATCATGGAATTTAAAAATTAATTAAGGATCAATTTCATCACACTTGACATGTACCATTTCATCAAAATTATGTGTCCATTTTTTTAACTCTATTTTCCTTATTAGTGGTGAAATAAATAATGAAATATATCTTTATTGTATTTTGGATCAAATTTATAAATATTTTAATTAGTATTAAAAATGAGAACATTGACCTAAAAACATTGAATTAGTTATATTTTTATTTCCTTCCCATCTAAAACTCATTAAGTAGTTTGTTAAACACCATATTAAATAATACTTTATTTACAGTGTTGAGGGTTTTACTCAGGGATTCCACCAAAATATAATTTTCTTATTATTATTCAGATAATAATGGTTAGGAAATTTTCTTAAGGCTTTTATTCCTTCATTCTACTAGACCATATTGTTGTGGAGTACTTAATGTTGAAAAAAAATTATGATTTATACCATTTTCACCATAAAAAGTTACAAAACTAGAAATTATAAACTCAAAAACTCGATCACTATTATTGATAATAATATCTAGGTTTTCCATATTTTTAATAGGAGTTACTAATATTTAAAAAATATAGGGTGGTAATAATTTAAGCGATAGAAAATAAATCTAAGTATATCTGGCATAATTATAAACTAGGATATACACATAGTGTTTTCCTCCGATAGTCAATGTATTTTTAAGACTAAAATTGTAACACCCAAAGATTTTATGAAAAATATTCTTTTAATTTTCTTAATTTCTTGTGCTACACCAAGATTACCTTGCGCTATATGCAACACCGTATTAGCTTGTAGTATATGCAACACTATTCTTGGATCGTGTTACACACAATTTTGATAATAGTTATTCAATGCAACATTCAGTATATATATATATATATATATATATATATATTCAATGTATAAATGAAATATGGTTGGATTCTTTTATACAAAACAACGAAGGATTCTTGTGCAACACGCAACCCTGACTTGGCTTGCATTACACGCAATCGCGACCTTCCTCGATAGTGTGTGTTGTACGCAATACTGGGTTTTACTAAACAACGATATATTATTATAATATTGTTATGAACTAGCTGTTATGAATAGTGTTAACTAAATTTTGAATTTTATAACATTATTATTCATCTTACACATTTCTAGAACATGGTATAAGAACAAAATAAATTTTTCGGGTAAAATAAGTATTTTAAAAAAAAATGCAGTTTTGCAGCCTTTTGATGGCGCACCCACTTGAAATATAGTTTTGGACATGTTTATAAGTTGAATTTGACAAAATAAAATTCTTCTTTTGAATCAGGATATAAAAATTTACATTAGATAAAGTTTTGATATTTTTCCGATAACTTTCATATTTTAATGAATAGTAAAAACACGCTGTATTTTAATTAAAACAACTTTTTTCATCGTAATATCTTATGTGGTTAAATTATAATATTAAATGGTTTTAAATTATAAATAGAATATATTTTTACCATTTAATATAATTTATGTCATTAGCATTGATTTTACCTTGAATTCGTAGGTTAAATCAATTCAATCTTTTGCAATGTTTTAAAGAAAAACCCGTTTTCTTTCGACAACGGGATTAATTTTATTTTAATTTCTGCAACTTTTGTGTATTGAATTTGGAAAAATGGATTCCATATTTGGAATCATTGGATCCAAATTATGTTAATAAGCTACTTTTTATTTTTGGGAATTATGAATAGTAACTACGGTAAATTTTATTTACCATAGTTAAAGGTAAATCGGGTAATTAAGGGTAAATATAATATTTTAAAATTACCCTAACAAATGTCAAAATCCTATTGGATGACTAAAAGTCTACCCATATCACCTAAGGGTCGGATTTTATTCATTTAATTAAATTTTGTCAATGAAAATAATTTAATTATTATTAAAACCAAAGAATGTGACAACATGTCACTTTCTTAAATCATAGAAGTATAATAATTTTAATCTAGTGATAAACTACATGAAACTTCGAACATGAATAGTATCCAGAACGCTAATACAATTGTCTACATCATAGGAATTTATTTAGAATTTTTAGGGATTAAATAAGTATCATTTATTATGACACAAAGATGATGTAGTAATTGTATTATTAATAAAATATTGACATAATTGATGTTATAAATGCCCAAATAAATTTAATTTGAGACTTTTTATGACTTACACTAATTTTATATTTTAATATGACATGTTAGTATTGATTAAAGTAACATTTTTTGAACTTATCATTCTGTTATGAATTTCATAAAAATCATGTACCAAATAGTGTCAAAATTGACATAAATTAGTTTCTAAAACAAATATTATATTATTAATTGTTATTTTATTCCTAAAAATATAAGGTTCGGCCAAATGACTTATATAAGATTATATATATTAATAATAAACAAATTAAGGTTCGTTTGGGTTGATATAATAAGTTTATTAACCATATAGTGTAAGAAAACAAAAAGACACGGTAAAAGTTAAATTATTTAACTTAGAGTTAAATCTAATTGATAAGGCAAAAATAATAAACTAAACTTGTCTAACTCCTATTTTATGAGAGTATTTCGACCCATACCCACATTAGCTTCGAAATAAGACCCTTTGGAACCATTATAAACCGAATTTCACCTTAATATAAAATAATATTTTGAGATTTTCCTAAGGTGCCCCTCTCCTCCCTTATAAAAGGGCACCTCCTCCCTCTCCTCCTCACACCAATTTGAGCATTAAAGCTCGGCCAACCCCTGAACAAATCTCTTCTCCACTTCCCTAGTATCATCCTAGAGGTCCTGGTCTTCTTCAAAGACCATCCTTAGTTCTTTAAGTGGAAGTTAAGAAAAGGCGCGTCAAAAAGAGGTAATATCCATTACCGATCTTTTTCAATTTCTTTCTTCTTCAACTTCTTCTTCTTTAGTTGTTTGATGATAAAGTAATAACATCATTATTTCTTATATACTTAAATGTTATTATAAATATGAAACAACTATAATTAACCTTCTATTCATCCTATGGAAAATGGAAATCACTGTGCGTGCGTACGTACGGCATACCGTCTCCACGCCGTGGTGTAATCTATTTTCCGCCACCACCTTAATTGGATGGGTATAATGGTTTATTTAGTAACTATATATGATTATTATAAAGTGATATTGATATTGAAATAGTATACATACACTTCATCACAAGTTCACTATCATGAGAACAATGTCATCGCTCGTGCGTACGTACGGACTACCGTCTCCACGACACGATGAGATTCATTCTCCACATTAACCATTCATGAATGATTATAAAGTATATATAATGAAATATATGACATTTTAAATCTACCATATTTATGTATATATATATGTATTTCATCTACTTACTTCCATTCAAGACAATAAGTAAAGGAAAACAACGTTCATGCATACGTACGGACTACCGTCTCCATGAACGGTGTGTTTCATTTCAATTATCTATATATTATATATATATATATATACTGAATATATAAGATATATAAATCATGTTTTATATTCTGAAAGTAAGTAAATCATGATATAAGTAATAAAAATTTCAAGAACAACAAGTCCAAACACCTACGATAAATGAAACGATTTTACCCAAAACGCTTCTTTAACATGGAATTTACAAAAGAACGGGTAATATAAAGTCATAAGTGAACCATATATGATATAATAACAATGAATATGATTCTGTAATAAGTTAATGACATTATTTAAATCATTATATAGGAGGTTCGGATACGTACAAAGCATATCGGACATAAGGTAAGGGGAAATATCACAATCTCATTTTTATCCGAGATTGCTTGTACTTTTGTATTTAATGGGGTGTATTTTATCATCCAAATCCATGTTTCCTCAATATGTAATATTATTTCCATCCACATACAATTGTTTAAATCCAATTTTACCCTTTGGTGAGTTTTTAGTAAATGATATGAATGAAATCTTTTATCGTTTTTCGTACGAGGTATTTTTTGACTTTTCGGACAAAAGTACGAGAAGAATGTTTTTTTAACTTATACGGCATGAATGTATTTTTAAAACATTATTTACAAGAATATTCCTTTAAAATTTTTCAAGTTTATTTTTAATCAACTTCTTTTAGTTTATAATTGTATGACATGTTAAGAAAGGAAAAGTGTTTTTGAAGTATAAAGGATATTTTCCTGAAGAATGGAGTTCAAGTGTTTTATCAAAATTATTTTCCATCTAATATAATATAGGGTTCTGTTTCTATCCCTATTATTACATTGATTTGATTATTTTGTGATGGAATTATTTTTATGAATTCCTTTATCTTATGTGAATTGTTTTATGATGTCATGTTGTTTAAGAATTCCATTTTTATTACATGGGTTATGCAATGATGTATGATTTATGATTTTGTGGAACACATAAGAATGGTATAATTATGAGATGGGTGGGACCTATATCTCCCTCCAATGCATTGGGTAAAGATTTTATATCTCATGAGATAGACGTGGCTGGATTGTTAGGTTATACCGGTTCAGTGAAACAGGACTGAAACGAGGGTGACTCGGTTCAGAAATGGACTTTGTCCACTAAGATAGTCTTGGAAATGAGTCTTGACTAATAAGATATGATTCTATATGATTATGTGTGTATGACACAAAGTTTCATGTTTTATGTTATGATTATTGGGATTTCATTTCACTACTATGATTTATCCCATGTTATGAAATTATGCTCTCTTTTGCACGTTAAGATTTCCAAAATGTTATGTTCTTATGAATATGATGTGATTGATATTTCTTTTGTTTACCCTTACTGAGCATTTGAGCACACCCTTTTATGTTTTCTTTTCCCCAGGATATAAAGAAAGGTTTTAGGTAAGAAAAAAAAGGGAAGATCTTTATGGGAGATGTTGAAGATCTTTCACCATGATTAGAAGATTAGGTTCCGAGTTTCCAAAGACACTAAAATATTACGGTCCTTGTGGGTGTGTTTTTGTTATGTAATAAGTATTTCGCAAAAGTAATGTAATATCCTTGTACGTTATGCTTCGGGTCTCTACAATTGGTATCAGAGGAAAGGTTTAGTCAACCTTTGGAAACTAGGATGTGAGAACGTTAGTGAGATCCCTAGAGATATTTCTAAGGTATTTCTAGGGATGTCCCTAAGGATAAGTATACGTATAGGACATAGTCCTAGAACTATGGTAACGATCTTAAAATTTAACCTAAGATGTTAGATATTGAATTTAATCCCCCTTTATTATGATTTTTTCCTCTAACACTATTCTTTTTGGGTTTTAGAAAATGGCTGGAAATAAGATGATTCATAATAATGGAGTATATTATGGACAATGGAATGATATTCTTCATGAGAAACCAAATGAAATGGGATTTGGAAGTCCAACCATCATTATTATTCCAAATCAGAAATCTCATAATATGATCAACAAACTCAAATTTGGTAAGTTTCCTGACTCGGCTAATAAGAGAAAGATGGAGTTTCATGATGATCATAGGGGAAAGAAAGTTCAATTTCCCCTATGTAAATCATGTGGGAAGAGGCATCAAGGAGAATGTTTCAAAGGAACTGGAAGATGCTTTGGGTGTGGAAAAGAAGCACACAAAGCCAGTAAGTGCAAAGGAAAAGGTTCAATTAACACCAGATATTAGGATAATGGTATTTCTATGACATCAACAATGGTTAAATGTTTTAAATGTGGAATGTACGGGCATTATGTAAACCAATGCCCTAAGGTGAAGTCTCATGAAGAGAATCAGTATGGTCGTATGGGTATTATTTATGTTGATGATGAAGAAGAGACTACAAATGATATGTGATATGAATAAATTGTTGAAGCTCGGTCAATGGTTTAAGAATGTAGTGGAATGATTACATGTTTATCATGTGTAATGTTGTATAAGTAATCTCATGGTAATATGGAATAAAGAGACATCTAAGGATTGTTACACTATTGTCTTTCCTTGAGTTTTGAAAGTGTATGATTAATGGTACCAGTATCCATGAAAGATTATTCAGATATTTTTGGAATGTAGATGATATGCGCATAATGAAGGGATAAGGAGAAAATTAAATGTTTGATAGTATTCATGAACTGATGACTGATATAAGGAAATAGTTATATCATGGTTTGAGTATATAGAATTTTCAGTTTTTGGTATGTGGAATGCGTTAACTTTTGACAGCACTCATGCTTTTACTAAGATTCAATGGGTATTCATTTTTCAAGAGATTACATGATTATGGTATTCACATGACTGGAATGTGACGAACAAGATATATGAGGGATAAATGATGGCATTCACGTGATCAATTTCTCTATACTATAAGCTTGGACCGAAGTATTTTGGATAAGCCTAAAGATTGGAATGGATTTTGTTGGACATAAGTTAGTATTGTTTAAGGATAGAACCATTTTTCGATATTATTGATGGGATGATATAGTAATGTAGTTTTAGAAAAAGGAAAACATGCAGGACGGGAGACATCCCATCACGTCGGACAAGGCTGTGGGAATCGAACCCACAACTGAAGTGCGACTGGCCTTTATCACCTACCACTGGCCAACAGGAAGTCCCTGGTTAGTATAAACTAGTTTTATTTTATTAAGCGGTATGATATATGAAGTATAAGTTCATTTTTGGAACCATATACGATTAATCTAACCATAAGATGGAATTATAACTTTTGCTAACCTTTTGTTTGAAAGAGATGGAATGACCCATCATTCTATCACATGATCTGCTAACACATCACGAATAACAAATTCAACATCATTTCTTTAAGGGATGATGTGGAAATTGTTCAATTCACGAACAATAGTGAGATTGTACCAAAATCATGCAAGTATTTCTTTTAATTCATCAACTTTAGGGAAATGATCTTGAAAACCAAAAATGTTTTCGTAGTTCCCTTATATCCCATTAATCAGATGGTACCTTAGATCATCACAAATCAAAAGCTTTGTGATTGTTGGCTTTTTCATAGCCATGTTCTCTACCACTCTCCATCAGAACATGATGGTTAGATTTTTCTTCCATATCCATATTTTCACCTATGTTCTCCTACCCCGTGATGAGTTAATTTGGGTAACCGTTACATTTCATACTTTAGTTTTTAAAAGCCATGTTTTGGTATTCCTTTTTACGATGTGGGTTCCTATTAAACAAACTTTCGAGTATTAAACCATTTATAACCCCGACGAATTTCGAGGGAGAAATTCATTTTAAGGGGGGTAGAATGTAACACCCCGATATTTTATGAAAAATATTCTTTTAATTTTCTTAATGTCTTGTGCTACACCAAGATTACCTTGCGCTATACGCAACACCGTATTAGCTTGCAGTATACGCAACACTATTCTTGGATCATGTTACACACAATTTTGATAATAGTTATTCTACGCAACATTGAGTATATATATATATATATATATTAAATTTATAAATGAAATATGGTTGGATTCTTTTATACGAAACAACGAAGGATTCTTGCACAACACGCAACCCTGACTTGGCTTGCATTACACGCAATTGCGACCTTCCTCGATAGTGTGTGTTGTACGCAATACTGGGTTTTACTAAACAACGATATATTATTATAATATTGTTATGAACTAGAAATTATGAATAGTGTTAACTAAATTTTGAATTTTATAACATTATTATTCATTATACACATTTCTAGAACATGGTATAAGAACATAATAAATTTTTCGGGTAAAATAAGTATTTTTCAAAAAATGCAGTTTTGCCGCCTTTTGATGGCACACCCACTTTAAATCTAGTTTTTGACATTTTTATAAGTTCAATCTGACAAAATAAAATTCTTCTTTTGAATCAGGGCATAAAAATTTACATTACATAAAGTTTTGATATTTTTCTGATAACTTTCATATTTTAATGAATAGTAAAAACACGCTATATTTTAATTAAAAACAAATTTTTTCATCGGAATATATTATGTGGTTAAATTATAATATTAAATGGTTTAAAAGTATAAATAGAATATATTTTTACCATTTAATATAATGTATGACATTAGCATTGATTTTACCATGAATTCGTAGGTTAAATCAATTCAATCTTTTGCAATGTTTTAAAGAAAAAACCCGTTTTCTTTCGACTACGAGATTAATATTAATTTAATTTCTGAAACTTTTTTGTATTGAATTTGGAAAAATGGATTCCATATTTGGAATCATTGGATCCAAATTATGTTAATAAGCTACTTTTTTATTTTTGGGAATTATGAATAGTAACTACGGTAAATTTTATTTACCATAGTTAAAGGTAAATCGGGTAATTAAGGGTAGATATTATATTTTAAAATTACCCTAACAAATTTCAAAATCCTATTGAATGAATAAAAGTCGACCCATATCACCTAAGCGTCGGATTAGATTCATTTAATTAAATTTTTTCAATGAAAATAATTTAATTATTATTAAAACCAAACAATGTGACAACATGTCACTTTCTTAAATCTTATAAGTATAATAATTTTAATCTACTGATAAACTTCATGAAACTTCAAACATGAATAGTCTCCAGAAATCTAATACAAATATCTACATCATAGGAATTTATTTAGAATTTTTAGGAATTAAATAATTAACATTTATTATGACACATTGATGATGTAGTAATTGTATTATTAATAAAATATTGACATAATTGATGTTATA
Organism: Viscum album; assembly: GCA_963277665.1. NCBI lineage: Eukaryota > Viridiplantae > Streptophyta > Magnoliopsida > Santalales > Viscaceae > Viscum > Viscum album. The sequence continues at coordinate 161,302,650 of OY728138.1, forward strand.
AATACCAAAATAAATGTAATTTGAGACTTGTTATGACTTACACTAATTTTATAGGGTAATATGACATGTTATTGTTGATTTATGTAACTTTTTTGGAACTTATCATTCTGTTATAAATTTCATAAAAATCATGTACCATATAGTGTCAAAATTGACATAAATTAGTTTTTAAAACAAATATTATATTATTAATTGTTGTTTTATTCCTAAAATTATAAGGTTTGGCCAAATGACTTAGATAATATTATATATATTAATAATAAACAACTTGGGGTTATTTTATCTTGATATAGAATGTTTATTAACCATATAGTGTAAGAAAAAAAAAGTCACGGTAAAAGTTAAATTATTTAACTTAGAGTTAAATCTAATTGATAAGGTTAAAATAATAACCTAAACTTGTCTAAATCCTATTGTATGAGAGTATTTAGACCCATACCCACTTTATCTTATAAATAAGACTCTTTGGAACCATTATAAACCGAATTTGACCTTAATATAAAATAATATTTTGAGATTTTCCTAAGGTGCCCCTATCCTCCCTTATAAAAGGGCACCTCCTCCCTCTCCTCCTCACACCAATTTGAGCATTCAAGCTCGGACAACCCCTGACAAACTATCTTCTCCACTTCCCTAGTATCATCCTAGAGGTCCTGGTCTTCTTCAAAGACCATCCTTAGTTCTTTAAGTGGAGGTTAAGAAAAGGCGCGTCAAAAAGAGGTAATATCCATTACCGATCTTTTTCAATTTCTTTCTTCTTCAACATCTTCTTCTTTAGTTGTTTCATGATAAAGTAATAACATCAGTATTTATTATATACTGATATTTTATTATAAATATGAAACAACTCTAATTAACCTTCTATCCATCCTATGGAAAAAGGAAATCACCGCGCGTGCATACGTACGGAATACCATCTCCACGCTGTGGTGTAATATATTTTCCGCCACCACCTTAATTGGATGGGTATAATGGTGTATTTAGTAACTATATATGATTATTATAAAGTGATATTGATTCTGAAATAGTATACATACACTTCAACACAAGTTTACGATCATGAGAACAATTTCATCGCTCGTGCGTACGTACGGACTACCGTCTCCACGACGTGATGAGATTCATTCTCCACATTAACCATTCATGAATGATTATAAAGTATATATAATGAATTATATGACATGTTAAATCTACCGGATTTATGTCTATATATATATATGTATGTCATCTACTTACTTCCATTCAAGACAATAAGGAAAGGAAAATAGCGTTCATCTGTACGTACGGACTACCGTCTCCATGAACAGTGTGTTTCATTTCATTTATCTATCTATTATATATATATATATATACTGAATATATATGATATATAAATCATGTTTTATATTCTGGAAGTAAGTAAATCATTATATAAGTAATAATAATGTCAATAACAACAAGTCCAAACACCTACGATAAATGAAACGATTTTACCCAAAACGCTTCTTTAACATGGAATTTACAAAAGAACGGGTAATATAAAGTCATAAGTGAACCATATATGATATCATAAAAATGAATATGATTCTGTAATAAGTTAATGACATTATTTAAATCATTATACCGGAGGTTCAGATACGTACAAAGCATATCAGACATAAGGTAAGGGGAAATATCACAATCTCATTTTTATCTGAGATTGCTTGTACTTTGGTATTTACTGGGGTGTATTTTATCATCCAAATCCATTTTTCCTCAATATGTAATATTATTTCCATCCACATACAATTTTTTAAATCCAATTTTACCCTTCGGTGAGTTTTTAGTAAAATATATGAAAGAAATATTTTATCGTTTTTCGTACGAGGTATTTTTTGACTTTTTCGACAAAAGTACGAGAAGAATGTTTTTTTAACTTATACAACATGAATGGATTTTTAAAACATTATTTCAAAGAAGCTTCCTTTACAAGTTTTGATGTTTATTTTTAATCAAATTCTTTTAGTTTATAATTGTACGACATGTTAATAAAGGAAAAGTGTTTTTGAAGTAGAAAGGATATTTTCCTCAAGAATGGAGTTCAAGTGTTTTATCAAAATTATTTTCCATCTAAGATAATATAGGGTTCTGTTTCTATCCCTATTATTACATTGATTTGATTATGTTGTGATGGAATTATTTTTATCAATTCCTTTATCTTATGTGAATTGTTTTATGATGTCATGTTGTTTAAGAATCCCATTTTTATTACATGGGTTATGCAATGATGTATGATTTATGATTTTGTTGAACACATAAGAATGGTATCATTATGATATGGGTGGGACCTATATCTCCCTCCAATGCATTGGGTAAAGATTTTATATCTCATGAGATTGACATGGCTGGAATGGTAGGTTATACCGATTCAGTGAAACAGGACTGAAACGAGGGTGACTCGGTTCAGAAATGGACTTTGTCCACTAAGATAGTCTTGGCAATGAGTCTTGACTAATAAGATATGATTCTCTATGATTATGTGTGTATGACACAAAGTTTCAGGTTTTAATTTATGATTATTGGGATTTCATTTCACTACTATGATTTATCCAATGTTATGAAAATATGCTCTCTTTTTTAGGTTGAGATTTCCAAAATGTTATGTTCTTATGAATATGATGTGATTTATATTTATTTTGTTTACCCTTACTAATCATTTGAGCTCACCCTTTTATGTTTTCGTTTCCCCAGGATATAAAGAAAGGTTTTAGGTAATAAAAAAAGGGAAGATCTTTATCGGAGATGTTGAAGATCTTTCACCATGATTAGAAAATTACGTTCCGAGTTTCTAAAGACACTAAACTATTACGGTCCTTGTGTGTATGTTTTTGTTATGTAATAAGTATTCCGCAAAAGTAATTTAATGTCCTTGTACGTTAAGCTTCGGGTCTCTACAAAAATGATCCATGTACACTAACTATAAATAAATATATATTGATACTTTACCAATAGACCTAAATCTAGACTTTGTTTCTTACCAAATTGGTAAGGATCATAGTCATTGGAAGAATTATATTTATGTTTTGGTAGATCCCTAACTAGATATTTCCTGGATAGATTAGCTTCATTCTATAACATATAATGTTCTAATATCCTATTCTAAACCACAGTAAAATTTTATGCTTTACCAAATACAAGTTTAATTCCAATTACTATGGTCTTTTATTTCCATCATGTAAATATTATCATGGCAATCAGTAGATAACATGTGAACTCTATCAGAACTATTAATATTATATTTTCTATTCCAAAATATCGTGAAATAGCCATCATCACATAGTTGAATAATGATAATGAATTTTTTCTTAGTTCTTGAAACATACATAACATTAGAAATTTAATATATACATAGATAAAAAAACATCAACCATAGTATAAATCTATCCATGTGCATTGTCTTAAAAAGTGACCCATCCTCCCTTAACATTTTATAGGTTCTAAAAATTAGACTTTTGTCCTATAATATGTCAAGAAAAAACATTTTTCATTTACCAAATACTTTGGATACTTCTACTTATCCAAACATCCTAAAATTTAATGAATAAAAATGTGGTACCTTAACTTTATTAGGTTCAAAAAAATTATTAAAAATGAATTTAGGAACCCAAATTTTTCAAATTATTATGTGTTTTATATCTGAGAGCAATTTAAAAATATAATCTCTGTTTTCAAAGTGATTGGTCTTTATTCAATGAAAATTTATTAATCCAATTTTTTCCTCTCTAAAATTTTGAACAAAAGAGTGATATACTGAGAACAAAATAGTCATTCTGATAAATGCACCTTCTCATTGTTTTATTACCATATTCATACATTAACATTTTATAATTTTATTTTTAATAATATTTTTCAAACTAATTCATTATAAATGTAAAATTAGTTATTAATCCCTTCAATAATTAAATTTATGATTTCATATTAGCATTTTCATTTTAATCATATAATAATAACTATGAGACTATTTTAGTATTTATTTGACTAGTTAACTACAAATTTTCATTTTTTTATTCATTAATACCATTTATGAGTTTACTTTTCCACTTATTCACCCTGTAAATTTTAATATATTTGTTTATTAACTCAAAATAAGGCATAGAAGCATTAGAATATAATTTATAAATCCTTTAATATGTGATAGAAACATTTTCCTAAACAAGTATATGATCTTTCATCAATTATTTTAAATTCATAGAAATCCATATATTTAATTATCTTTTTAACGAATGGGATATCATCACTATCTTCTAATAAAGCGGAACTATTTTCATCATCTATAGAAAAAGGTACATTATAAATAATTTATAATTATGAAATAGTATAAGGAGTTACCTTTCTCATTAATAAATGATCATTATGAGTAATATATGAATAGAAACTAATAATATACAAGAAATCATCATGTGAATATATTTTGTTATTGGATTATGGTCCCTTGATGACACTATATGTATCATTGGTGGTTAGGAAAGCCTTTCATTATTTTATTTTCAAATATTTTCCAACCTTATTCTATTTCCTCAACGGAGAAAAATCTAGTCCGATATAACTAGATTTGTTGAATTATTAACATGTGTTATTTAGAGAATCCTTGTTTACATATATATATTTCTTGTTATTATTATAGTCACACCAAAATATCTTATTTTTGATAGTCTTACAAATCCTTCAAACACACTAACTGAGATTTCCTAACTATGTTCTGAATTGTTATAATATGATTGATGTTTGGATTTTGAGATATTATTATATTTAGAAATATGAGCTGCAATATTTAACACCGTGAAAGTTGAAGTGAATGGGAATCCATTTTTTCCCTTCCCCTTCTCAGAATGTTTCTTCAACTAATTCACATAGTACAATAACATTCCATTGAGATTATCAAGAATTGGTCTTTTGAGATTATTTTTCCTATCTATATTCATCCTCTTGGATTTTAATTCGTTTGCAAAAATGTCAATCAGTTTTTATAAATATTTTCATCATTAATTTCCGTCTCACCCAAAGACTTAAGTTAATTAAAAACTCACATAAAAAATTGGGGAATATACATCACTAATTCTTTAGGTAGAAAATAAAAAAGGTGATAATTAGTTCTTAACATATGTCATTGAGTATTTAAAACACTATATATTCCAATGTGATTAATTTCTAGATTTTATATATTTTTTCTAATTGTATATCATAATGATATTTTTCTATAAATATTTTTACCTAATTGAGAGAATTACCATGTTTTTTTACATTAATGTTCACCTCCTACTCTAAATTTTTATCCTGAGTGAATGTAGATAAATATTTTTCCTAAAATATTTTATCTATGGTCATCATAATAAAATGATCAAGAACTGTGTTGATTAAAAAATCACCCTATTACACTAATATTCTTAGTCCACAACATCAAATATTGGAGTTAGTCTTTGGTTTAAATTCTATAATGATCTAATAGAATGTATATCCATATCAAAAAAAATACCATTCTTATATTATATCAATTTTTATGCTTCCTTTTGAATCAAAAATTAAATAGATAAAATTTTCAAACATGGTCCAGGGTGTTATCCAAAATACAGATAACAAATACACATGATTTGGTGGAATTAATGTGGACCATATCATTTCCATACACACCGAAATTGATTCCCCTAGTTCTTATCATGGGGCTTCACCATTGTGTTTGTGATACGATCTCTGATCATATGTGTAAGCTTCTTTATCCCCAAAACTATATTTTCCTAGGTCCTCCAAGTATCATATAAATAGACACTTATTGGTACTCATTAATTACACTTAAATACATTAACTGTAATTCTTTGAGAGAATAAATCATTGTGCACCCTAATCTCCACACCCACTTCAGGTATCTTGATTTTTCCTAAAACCTAAAGGAATTAGCACAAAAATTGATAATTTTGTAACTTGATTGATTAAAAAATTTAAACCATAATTAGAAAACACTTATTACTATGTTCTATAAGACTATGGTAGAGGAATCCTCCCCTTATGGTACAATATGGATCCACATCATAACTGGAGTCTTTTCTATTAGTTTGAAACCTCGCATAGTATTTCCTACCAAGGTGAAACTTATCCATTCTCTATAACTTGATCACAATATCCACCATAACCTAACACTATGGTAATCACTTCCTCATTTCCTTATACATGTCCAACATAGAACTTATCCCACTATTAGGGTTACAGTTCACCCTAGCCTCTAACCAAGGCACCCCATTTTCCCTCAGAAGTCACTAGGGTGAGACTTCCCCTTGATCCCCATATAGGCTTCCCTATTCAGCCTTGGTTATCACTATAAAAAATATTATCCCTATCTAACAACTAGGGAGACTTATTCTCTCTATCCTTGTATTTGGGAACTATATTTTTCATGCCTTTCAATTTGGAAAAAACTTTTCCCTAGATTTCCATTGGGTTCCCCACTTATCATAGTTTTCTGTAAGGATAAAACATTTCTCGTGAATTTATAATAAGGAATCAGTCACCCAATATCTCATTAAAAACCATTATAAATCCTCTCGGTTTCCCCTTCCACTAATTTTTTCAAATGGGAAAATAAATATACCTAAATAACCTCATAAAAACATGTCAACTAAGGAAAAATCAATACTAAATGGTACTCCTTTAAACCTACTCCATTGCCTCCATAATTAAATTACAATGAATTTACCATATTAATCATGTATTCAATTAATAGAATGATTTTATAATTTTTAATACCTAACTGATAAAACCCTTAAGGTGTTTATAATCATGAATCCAGTAGATTACTAGGGTTCCTATTATAATGAAATTTATGGGAACTCCCCTGGATCAATATGTTTATCGTGGATACTAGAGTTTTGATTTGGATGATCTAGTCTACTCAATGATCCAATCATGAATTTTCCTCATATACAAATATAAGACCCAACCATGTTCCCATTGATGATTTCTTCACCATGATGCATCAATGAGACAAGAACATCGATATTTGGGTTTATTATATATAAGCCTCAATCTCTTCTTTATGGGGTCAAATTATTCATGTGTCCATTCATCAATATATATAATCATCAGTCAGTGGATGGTAGATTATTTTAGGAGCCTCTTATCAAGTTGTATTCTCTAACCCACCATTAAAGGTCCTCCTATCGAGTGTAATCCTCAAAATCCTATCTTCACCTAAATCATTGGTTTGGTCAAACATATAACGGTCACTCAGGCATAATCCACACTAAATCCTCCATTTTTACACTTTGTATAACATATAAATCCTAGTCTGATGATGTAAAAAACATAAAAACATCATATTCTCATGATGTAAAACTACATGAAAACAACCTTATGATATGATGTTAATCTATATAGTATGGTCCTATCACATTACCTTAAATTTTGAAACTCAAACTACACAGGATTTTATTCTTATTAACAAGTATATATAGGATTGATCATTAAGGTTCAAACCCAAAATCGAAGATCATATTTTTACAAGGTGATACTAGTCGTTAAATCCATATTCCTTAATAGTCCATATTCCATATGAGGCTTCCTTATCAAAGGGTTATATCACTTAAATGAAATCATTTTCAAAGATCTATATTCTCTATGACATACATTATCCTTAAAATATATTATTCTCTATGAGGAATTATTCTTAAAAATATATATTCCTTATAAATAATCTATAACCTTGTCATATACCACCGCTTTTCATCAGTTTGATTTGAGGCGGAAGTGCTATTTAGCCATAAGTGACAACCCCAAGGTTCCAAAGGCTATCAATAAATGTCAAGGGATTTATGAATGTTTGGGAAAATATTTTACCATTAAAATGAAAACATTCAACCAAGTATACCATTATTAAATAACCATTACATGATGCATGTCAACAATGAATTACAACTCAAAATGATACCAAGGTATAATGATAAATAACCCAACCAAACTAAGAAAGAAAATCATAGTATAAAGGGTAAGACTAAAATGAAAAAAAACCAAATACTCGAAGAATGAGCTCCATAGATCTAGACGAAGCCTTAATATCCAACACCAGATGAATTCCCAAGAATCCAAATAATCCACTAAAGAAATTAGATGATTTACATAGAACGATGTCCTAGACTACAATATCTGAAAAGCACCAATGTTTTGAAGAACGGGTGAGTAAAAATACTCAGTAGTATTTTCCCAAAAGTCATATCTAATCATGTCTCTTGGATAGAAACTTTTATCACTAATATATAATAAATATATATATATTACCATTTCAACAAAGAAACAATTTCTAGTAATCCAAACACATCCTTGCCAAAAAATATTATCCACAACCACATTTCCAAGGAAAGAAGGAAGACAATTTAATTACCATTTTTCCATATCATATTGCAATAACCAAATTCCTTATGTGTGGCCACACACATCCCTCAACCATACACACAACTCAACCACATGAGATCAGTGTTTCCATTAATGGTATAACTTCATTTCCGGCCTCACACCCTTTTTATTGTGGTGCTTCACATCATATTCCAATCCTTTGATAGTGGAAATTCACACCCATTATCCATCCCATCCAACTCATGCATAACCAATTAAGATAATAAACATAAATTAACATGTTCCAAAATCACATACACCAAAAATTTCCAAACAAAATTGACCATTTAATCCAAGAAACATTTTTAACAAACATGCCAAAACCATTTGAATAAAATCAAGCATTTATTGAAAACGCACTTAAGCCACATTCATTCAAAAAACCTTTCTATAAAACAATATATTTATTGAATATGATTTTCAAAAACCATTTCTATAAATAAAAAAACCAATTTTCAAATCCACTCTTTAAAATATAGAAACAAAACATATTGCACAATAATATCTCATTTCCCCCAAAACCTACAATCCATCGCTAAAAAGTTATTGTTCAAGATTCACACATCAATTTCAAAACCAACATCAATAAAAATAACTCATTTGAAATTAATCATTAAATATTTAGTAAGAGGTTTCAATATCGAACCCGCCAACCATTAGGGTTTTGGAAAAAAAATCACCCACAACACAAACCCTCACAAAATCTAGTTGAAATATATACAAATCCACCAGAAATATTTAACATTAAAAGGGTTAAATCTAACCATTTTTGCAACAAATACCTTGGATCTATCCACAAAATAAATAAATCTCAGAAACCAAGAGAGAGTGGAGAGTAGATATAAGAAAACCCAAAAACCACCAGGAAACAAGATTTACCAAGGGATATTTGCCTTCAAAAGTACCTTGAAAACCATTAAAAAAGCTTCCAAAATGAGTGGTATAGATTCCTTAAAATTGGATAGGAAGAAATACCATTTGACGGTCTAAATGGGGATCAAAGGGGGTTTTTTGGGTTAAAATCTTGTGAGATCTATTTTTAAAACCCACCTTTTAATCCGTGCATGGTTTAGCTGCATGTTTAGGGAAACTGTGTGCTAACCTTTTACCTGCTACTTCCACAAAGGGGAACAAGAATGGTTAGATATACCACACACCAATGGTGTGAAATCCCACTATATCATGTTGAACAATTTACATAATATGGCCACATAGTTTAGTTAACCATGCACCATAACTATGTGTCAACCTATAGCCAAATTCCTTCTTGTGCAATGTTTTCGGGAGAGGCCCCACAGCTTTCACTTACTTTGAAACCTTATAAAAGTACCAAAAACTACCAAAAACATTCAAGAAATCCCAATACTTACCCAAACACTTTAAACTAAACAAATTTCATAAGTAATGCCTAAATAACATAAATTAGGGGTGATACATTCTCACCACCAATGGAATTTTTGTCATCTTAATGTTAAAAACAATCACATTCTTGGAAGAGGTCAAGCCATTGCTCAACCATTTCTTTCTCCCATTCCAAATTCACCTCCTGCATCTAAATTTTTTTCCAAAATACCCATACTAAACTAATACTTTTTACATGAATGACTTTCTCTTTCCTATCCACAATCTGCACTGGTATATGCAACAATGAATCATCTGGATCTAGCTCAATATAATCCCATCGAATCTCATAGTAAGGGTTAGGCTCATACTTCTTAAACTGAGATACATGAAACACATTGTGAACCTACTTAAACCATAGTGGAAAATCCAACCTATATTCCACCACTATAACCTTCTCATGTATCCCAAAAGACCTGATATATCTTAGAGATATATTTCTGTGTTTTTTAAAATGGAAATGTCCAAGACTAGGAAAGATTCTAAAAAAACACTTGATCTCCCTCCTGGAATTACAATATTCATCGAAGACGGTCTACGAACAATTTATTATGACTCTGAGCTATCTCCATTCTCTTCCTAATTATCTTAATCTTCTTCATAGTCTTTTTGACAATAATCATCCCAACTGTTGACATTACACCGGTTTCCACACAACAAAGTGGAAATGAAATGGATTCCTATACAATTATTTAAATGGATCCTTATGTATCAAGGCTTCATAACTACTATTATATTATAATTCCACCAATTAGAATTAATCCTCCCATGAGACACCAAAATCCATCTCACAATCCCAAAAAAATCTTCCAAATTGTGTATCATCATTTAGGATTTCCTGTTCATTTAAGGATGATATTTCATACTCATCATTAAGTGAATCCCAAGGGCCTATTGAAAGGATTTATAAAAATGAGACGTGAAACTCAGATCACTATATGATATAATGGAATATGGTACACCATGAATCTTTACCACCTCACATATATATATTTTTCATAGGTCCTCCACCGTATGAGATTCATAAATAAGCGTAAAATGGGCTGAATTTGTGAGATGGTCCCTAATACCTCATATGGATTCATGTTTCCAAACCATTATTGGGAGACATGTAACAAAATCCAATGATATCTAGTACCTTTTCAACCAATGGATAGGTTAATTTTCCAACACAAGATTTGGGTGAGATGATATTACTTAACATACTGAGATGTTAATCATATCGATACAAACTCAGCCACTTTCATTTTCATACCCTCACACAAAAAATATTTCTTCAATTCCTTATACAATTTCTAAATTCAAGGGTGGGTAGCCCATCCTGAATTATGGTATGTAATAAGAAGTTTTTCCTAACAAGAAATTGGTACAACTATCCAATTTAGAAACCAAAAAACTAATGTCACGTCTAGTTTCCTTCCCTCAATTTCCTCCCCACTAATGAGTTTCAGCCTCATAGCCACACATTCTGAATCAAACATCCTCACTTGTTAAACCAACACATCGAAATCAGGATCTTCTAAAACTAGAATGAAAATATCTATCTCACCTCAGTTTTCACATTCTAAATTCATTTTGGCAATAACAGAAATAAACTTCTTCTGGTTCGAGTCTACTTTTTTCACCTGATCATATGACTTTCGACTTAATGCATATGCCACTAAATTGACATTACCCAGTGTATAAAACAAGTCAAATTAAAAAATCTAGATATACTTAATCTATCTCCTTTATCTCAAGTTTAACCCTCTTTTTGTTAAAATATTCTTGAAGCTATTATGATCTGAAAACACCATGAATTTATCATCAACGAGATAGTGACAACATGTTTTCAAAACATTTACCACAACCACTAACTCCAAATCAAATGTTAGGTATTTCTGCTCATGAAACATCATATTTCGTGATCCATACACAAAAACATGACCCCCTTGCATGAGAACACACCCCAACCCTGATCCTGATGCGTCATAATACACCATGTACCCTTTCCATGGTTATTGAAAACCTATAATCGGTGCTGATGTAAGGAGGCCCTTAAGGTCCTCAAAAGACTTCATACATTTCTCATTCCATTGAAATAGAAAATTCTACATCATTAAAGCTATCATCAGTGAAGATAATAGCGAGAAGTAAGAAACAGAGCATTAGTAATAACTATCTTGACCCAAGAAACTCTATATATCAAAAACATTATTTGGTGGATTCTATGATATAATACCCTCTACCTTTTCTAGATCGACTGAAACACCATTATCATAAATAACATGGCCATATAAGTGCACCTATTGTATCCAAAAAATCACACAATGATAATTTTTAATACATCCAGTGATCATTCAAGATTCCCAATATTATTGTCAAGTGTTTCTTATATTAAACCCGTGTCATAGAATACACCAATATATCATTCACAAACTCCAACAAAAAATAATCTAGATATCTCTAAAATATGTGATTCATTAATTACATGAATACCATTGGTGCATTTTAAGACCAAATGGAAAAACCACAAACTCATAATGGACATATCTACTTTTAAAATCTTTTTTTGGGATATCCTCCATCTGCACCGACTAATGATTATATCTTGATCGCATGTTAGTTTTGGATAACCAATGGGATCCCCATAACTAATCGAATATATTATCAATGTGTGGGAGTGGATATCAATTATCTATCATCACTAGGTTACGATTATGACAATAAACAAATAGAATATTATTTCCATCATTCTTTTTAACAAATAAGACTTGTGATTACCACAAAGACAAGCTATGCCGAATAAACCCTTTGTTTTATATCTCTTAAAACTACACTTTCAATTCCATCAGTTATAGTGGTTCTATTAGATATGATGTAATTGAGATAGGACTCATCCCCTGAAGGAGATAAATCAAAAACTCCACTTTTATTACATGTCTAAACCCTGGTAATTATTTGAGAAATACATATAGACATGGATAAATAATCACCAAAAAACTCCTTAAAATATCTTCCATAAAATATAATTAAAAATACACTAATTGATACAAGATTGTACCAACTTATGGTTCCAAAAAGCCCATTATACCCGCCTTTACCTTCTTATTTCCTCTAAATAGATGCTGGACAACCTCGTCTGTCATGAAACTAACCATTCATGCATAACAGTCAATGTGGGACGTAAACATATTCAACCAATCCAAGCCTAGGAGTATATCATAAGCATCCATATCTTTTACTAAGAAGTACCATATCAACTCATCCCCTTCATCATTTGTAAAAAATTCTCTACAAAAACAATTATCGACACTCTTTCTAACCCAATGGAGTTTGGTGTTTTAAAACAAAAACAATCATTTAAACATTTAAACCCAAAAAAAAATCAACAGTAAAAGAATCAATGAAAGAATGTAATTCACCCATATAAAACAACTCTTTCATATAGGTAGAATCCATAATAATCATACCTCTCACTTTCTATGGTCCTAACTGATCATCCACAATTACTTTATCATCTCTAAATACCTTCTTACTTTATCTACTCTACTATTTATTAACCCAATAAATTTTTACTTGATGAGGAGCCATGGTTTTCCTAGAACTAGAGTGGGTAACGCTTTTTTACTAATGTGGGATATGTTTTTATCCTTTTCCTATTAAAGCATAAGACCCATATGACCCCTGAGGAGTTTCATGAACACTTGACCATGACGTACTACGATAATAATGTTGAAAAGGAACCATCTGGTTGAAATCCTATTATGTTCTATGTGGTGTCATACAATCCTGCTTCAAGTGTCTTAGATATCCACACTGAAGACATCTTTCCATGCTCAGAGGTTTTGGAGGAAGATTCACCATTCCCAATGTTGGATTCTAAGCCATACTCTCGCCTTGGAAGTATGTTTACCTCTTAATATCTCTTCCCACATTTGATTGACCACCATTCCCCATGGTTATCAACATATCTCCTCTACCCATAGCTACAAAGATATCTCTTTCATTCATTGTATCTCTATTTACAATGTCTGTATAATTCATTATATAGAGCCCGACAATCTTTGAACAGATTGCCTATCTCAACCCCAATTCAAAAATACACACCTTCAATGATGTACTAGGTACACCCTCAAGTGAAAACTGGAATAAATTCATGAATTTAGCAACATAATCCATCACTGAATGGTTCTCCTCTTTAATGATAAATAAATCCATCATTCCCTGAATTTTGAATGTGTGATAATATAATTTTTTGTAAACAAATTTTAAAATTCCTCCCATGTTATTCCTTGGTATACTTTAGACAAGACCATAAAATATAACCAATTATGTGAAATATCATCCAACATGTACATCGCTAACATGAATTTCTAGTCTTCTGGTGTGTCTAGGAAATCAAAGATGTGATTTATCCTATTTATCCACACCTCTTCCCTTTCTAGTTACAAATCACCTTGAAATATGGGTGGATTTTTCTTCTAAATCTTAATTGAATGTTCCACATGACTTAAATAATCCATTTTATTTCAACTATATATAGACTAAAATACATTAACTATGCTCTGAACCATCTACTGGTTCACCTGGGGCTAAGATGAAACCACATTTTAAGCAGCTTCCTCCAGGTTTTCTCTACAACGCCTACCCAATGCCATTTCCATAAACACAACACAAGAATCATAAGTCTCGCTATATAGTAACTAAAGGCACTTTCAAATTCTATCACATTGAAAATAGAAGAATCATGCTTTCCAAAATTAAAAATTTACCATGCTTAGTCATTTTATAAAAATCCACCATTATTGAAAATCAACATCTTTCCCATATACCACAACCACTGTATTTTCAAAATAACATATTTGAAAACAATTTGTGGATATTTCAAAAATAAATATATTCATATCACACTTAAATAATTTCCATAAATTAGATATGCAATCATACTAGAAATTCATTCCTCTAATACATGTAATTCTTGTCTCGTTGGCTAAACCCACGAAAATGATATTTCAATGCCTATAAGTTTCTCAAAATCAATTATTTACCCAACTCTCTAATAACATAAAGTTCACCATAAAAAAATCTAGCTATGTCTTTTTATGCTATAAATTTCAATGTTTTATGATCATACTCCTTGCTAACATCTAAACACAAGGAATAAACTGAGAATGAATTCAAACTCCATGACTGACAATTGATGACAATGTACTGAACAAACTGATACCACTTGTAACATCATTCCCCTCCTCATTGTTTTTAGTCAAGGCATAAGTGAAACTTGGCCTAAGTGACATCCCCAAGGTGCCAAATGTTTGGAATAAATTCCAAAGGATTCATGAATGATTGGGGTTGTATATTCCCTTCTATATGAAAACAAGAATCTAAACATACCAATACTAAATAACCACTACATGATGAAGGTTAGAAATATATTATAACTCAAAAAGATAGGAATGTACAATGATAACTAACCCAACAAAACCAAGAAACAAAATCTTAATACCAACTAGAAGACTAAAATGAAAAAACTCAAATACTCTAAGAATAATCTCAATAGATACTCACTGAGCTCTAATACCCAACACCACAAGACCACCCAAGTATCACGATGATCCACTAAAGAAATGAGATTCTTTTCTCAACCTATGTCCTGAAGTAAAACATCTTCAAAGCACCAAATTTCCAAATATGGGGTGAGAAATAATACTCAGTAGGATTTCCCAAAATGAATTCCCTATTCACACCACTATGATAGATCAAGTTATCAAAAATATATAAAACCATTTATATAAAAATCTTATAACAAAGCAACAGTTTCAAGAAATCCTAACACATCATTACCAAAACAGTTTACCTCGAACCACATTTTATAGGAAACAAACAAAATAATTCATTAACCATTCTTCCATATAATGTTGGAATAACTAAAATCCTTTCATGTGGCCACACACATCACTAAACCATACACACAACCCAACCACACAAGCTCGATGTTACCATTGATGGTGGATATTCACATCCGACCACATCCACTTTTTTTTGGGTAATTCATGCCACATTCCAAAACATTGATGGTGGTACTTCACACCCATTATGCATCCCATCCCACTCATGCATAACCACTTAAGCCTATAAACATAAATCAACATGAACCAAAATCACATCACCAAAAATTTTCCAAATCAAATAAACCTTTTATGACAAGCGAGATTTCCAACAAACATGCCAAAACCATTTCAATTAAATCAACCATTTAATGAAAAAACACTTAATTCACATTCATTCCAAACATCCTTTCAACAAAAAAAATTATTTTATTGAAAACATTTTGACAAACCATATCCATAAATCAAACTAAAAAACTAATTTTAAAACCCTCATTATAAAATCCAACAATGAAATATATTGGACAACCATATCACATTTCCTCCATAATACAAAACCATCACATAGAGGTTTCAGACAAACATCGTACATCAATTTCACAACCAATTTCAAGAAAAACAAATAATTTGAAATTAATCATTCTCGTTAAAGTAATAGGAGTTGAGAGTAAATCCATCTACCTTTAGAATTTTATAGAAAATGACCCATGGAACAAATTATCACCAAATTTGAGGGAAACCTCCACAAATCTTTACTATATCCCTTTCCCTAACATCAAAATAGTAAAATCTAACCATTATTGGAAAAAAAACTCTAGATTTATCCGTAATGGAACTAGATCAATCAAACTAGGAGAGAGAAGTGTAGATCAAAGAAAACCCAAGAAACTGCCATGAAATGAAACTTTACAATGGAGATTCACCATAAAATCACCAAGAAAACACTTCAAAAAGATTCCAAAATGATTAGGAGATGTTCTATATCCTTAGAGAGAAGAAAATCCTATCTAATGTGTGGAATGGTGCTCAAAGGGGGTGTTTGGAGGTAAAATCGTGTGAGACCTTTTTTTTACACCCACTTTTTAAATTTTTCATGGTTTACCGGCATTGTTAAGAAAACCTTACTAAACGTGCACCTAATACTACCCCAAATGGTACCATGCATGGTTAGCCCACACCATTAAACAAATCGTGTTCCAACTATGAGACAACTACTATCTATCCATTCAATGGTCCGAAGGACTTCAAATATTTATTATTATTGAATGTGACCCCCCCCCACCCCTTTAAGGGATGAAGGGGGGAACCCAAATAGACATCATCAAATTAAAACATATAACATGAGCCGAACGTCTAGCAAGACAAACCAAACTGACAACATGGAGCAACCCCTACACAGCAATTAATTATGAAAAACAACTCTCCACCAGTGCAAAGAAAAACGGCAAGAAAATTTCCTATGTCAAAGAACATGCCCGATCGAATGTAAAACTCTATACCCTACCAAAAATCCAGATCTATAAAGCTCTACATTGATGCATATCTCAATCTGGAACCTCCTCTAGGGCCAAATCCGCATGGTCTAGTCTTGGTGCATCACTGTACCAACATACCTCATAAAACCTTTCATCATTCCAAAAAGATAGAACCGAATAACCTCTAATAATCGATCATCCTAAACTAACCCAGTGATCCTCTACCCCGCCACCGATGCCATAGAATCCTAAAAGACAATCCAAACATCGTGATTTGATGCCATCATCACCACGACTCGAAGGCCCAACCCATGTCGAGGGATCACCACCAATGAGGGAATATGGGTCTCCCTGAAATATAAATGCCTCTCTGGGCATGGATCTACACCAATCAGAACTACAGATGAACCCTCACCATGTTCTGGCACAAGCCATGCGATGAAAGGAACGAAATACCATCCACATCGAACCATGACAACCCAAACCAAATCCAACGAGAGAACTAATTAACAACTCCAAAAAATTAAAAGCTTGTAAGAACTCACAGTGACTGAAGACCTCCCCCCCTGAAACACTACAAATCTGACCCTGATTTTTGATGGAAATTGCTGGAATCAAACCCCTGTCACGCCAGACAGTCGGAAAGCCAAGAAACTAGCCAAATAGAAGAGGGAAAAGAACCCTGGTCACGCTGGATAGTTGGGAGACCAGACCTCTCCATCACATATGCGCGCTAGATGATCCGACCCTCCCAAACAAAGAACGGGACACCCCAAGCCACATCACCTCCGAATGGATAGAAACCATCAAGTCGACCTCCAAACCTCCACCGAGAAGAGGAGATGCCAACATGTCCTCGTCGTCATCCGAAGAACTGTGTCAAGCCGACCACTGAACCTCCTCCAAGAAGGTATCTCGCCGCATAGCCATGGTGCCCGCGCCGAGTCGAAACTACCGCCGCAACGAGCAAATCCCGGCCTGAAGGGGGAAGGGAGATCAAAATGGGATAAACCCCTAGGTTCCACATGGAGAGTTCCTGACGCCGCTATGTGGCTACATTCATTTGAAACCCACTATCTAAAGTTTCTTGATTTACCTAGGCTAGCTTCATGGTTTAGTAAACCATTTTCCTTAATCATGAACCAACTCATAGACCACTACCTCCCTATGGACTATTTTTTAGATAAGACGCATTGTTTTCACTAACCAAACTCAAATTGTTTACCCTTAGAAAACTATAAAACCTTCCCAAAAACGAACCAAACTCTCCAAAACCATACCCAATAAGATTATACACATAAAAAGTAATAAATTAGTGTTACATACTTCAAACTGGTGGTGCTAAAATCCACTCCTTAACTAAAAAAAGAGGATAAAATAGAAAGGTATGGCCATGAGAAAGTCCCACACAAACAATTATTATGAACCTGATGCCTAATAGTCCACTACACATGAATTTAAACATATTGGAATCATTCATGTATTCATAAAAATAAATTTCACCATAATATCCATTATCACATAACCTTAAAAGTTATTATGTGTCATATTAAGTGTCTTTAATAAATATGGGATCTGATTCCATATATAGAGAAACATAGGAAGTCCATTTCATGGGTTTGAACCTAACACAATTGTACCTCATACATAGTTTTTTAGGATCCCAATGCCTCTTTGGGAGATAATATATTCTATAGTTCCCAGATCCTAGGATTTAAATCATATCATAATCTACTTGAAAGTAAAATAAATATAGAGAACCTATGATATATACAGAGGTTCACATATACACATGGTTTTGATCAAATAATTATCATGGTGGTAATTGGTCTCATGCTAGAATTCGGGAAGGATTCATGAACATGCCTTAAATATATAAAAATATAATGTATTGGACCATCATGTCCCATTATATTCCACATTGTGGGTTTTGGAGAATAAGGGGGAATGATTTAAGAAGGAATTTTATTGGTTAATTTGGAGTTTATAAAATGAATTAGTCATATGCTATAGAGGAATTTTTGAGTCATGAAGGTTTTGTTTATAGTAATACTTATAGTGTGGATTGTTAGGTTACAATGTAGTATTTTTGGGTTACGGGTTTCTTTTCACTTTTATTGTTAGTTTTATTGTGTAATGGATGCATAAACGACAACATAAAGGGTTTGGGTGAGTTTTTATTAATGTGTGGGACTCCTAAAAGCAGTTTGGATCCTTTGATCTACACCGTGGTGGATTAGAAATATATTTTGGGGGATAATCTTTTTAGGGGTCCTTATAATACGATTATTGTCTATTTGGAATAGCATTCATAGTGAATGGTTTAAATGTTATTCCATTATTTGTACACATAGGTCGTATAGCAAGATTTATTCCATGGATCCTTAAATGGATATTTTTAGTGGCCCTATAAATTTAAATGTAGTTACATGATTTTGATTTAGGTTGTCTCATGGTGCATGGGGGTTAGGTTCTATCTCTCTATTCAGAGGGAGAGTGGAAGCATGGTTTTAGATTTTTGTCATATCATTACCCTATGTTTATATTGTTTGGGGTTTTATTGAGTTTTATAAGGGAGAAGATATGGAGTATTTTCACCATGGTTCCCAAAGGAATTTCAGATAATGACCCATTGTGGCATGGTGACCTGTAATACATTGTTGGTTAGTGACAAAACTAACCATTATGGAATGGTAAAGGATTTTGTATCCTGGTATCTTGTTTTTTCATCCAAGGTATAAATTTGGAATCCCCAATAACATACATTATATTGACCATATTTATGTTTAAACATTAGTGATTCATGTGTGGTAATGGGTGTCTTCTCATCCTCTATTTTTTCAGATTTGATCCTTTCCCTTAGAAATTGTGTGTGGGTAACCTAATGGTTTCTTCCCATTCATTCCCTCTGGATCCTAGTGAACAGTGTTTCTTAGATCTAGAGTAGTTTTTATTCAAATTTTGTGGAGAGATTTTTATTAGTATCCATTCCCTTACTCATGGAAGTACTCTTCTCAGCAGTCTGTGTGTTTATCACTGGCAGAATATCAACCAGATAAAGCTCGAGTTTCCCTTCTATAGTTGGGGTATTTTCATCATCTCTTCATCTTGCATAGTGGATGGTGAAACTATGAATTATTTAGGGTATTTGGAAACTATATTTTATTTTATTATAATGTCTAATTATCAGGATTGTTATTTCTTATGTTTATAGTATGAATTGGAAGAACATAAATAATCAAATGGATCAAAAGAAATTGAAGGGTTGGGGTGAATCTTTTATAGTTATATATTTCTATTTTTTTTCTTTGTAAATTGATGATTTTTTTATTAATTAAAAATATCATTGTTATTGTTGAGAATTTTGTGTTGATTTTATGGTTTTTCTATTAGAATAAACACTCCTAAAAGGTTAATCACATAAAGATGGAAATTGAATTGGTCTTATAGAAATATGAAATTTTCAGTTATAATATATTTCATGAAATGGGTTGTAGTAGTGGTAATCATTGAAATTTGTTTTTATATACTTGTTATGGTTTCATATTTTTTTCATTATTTGTGGTTGGTTATGATGGGATTTATTAGGAAGCAAGTTTTTATTGGTTGGTGTTAGAAGTCACATTTTATAATGTGTGATGGTTGGGTTATTAGTGTGGATTGTGTAGTCACACTATAACATCTTTTTCATGATTGGATAGAGATAAAACATAGGATTTAAATTGATTATTTCATGGATAGATGGTGTGTAGTTTTTTATAGTTTTTTTGTTTTAATGGAATATGACTGGTAATGATGATTAATGATATGAATGAATAATGGCTGGAATTAATGCATGAAATAATAAGGAACGGTTTATCATTAAATAAGGATTCTGAAATAATAATGAGTGCAACATGGTTCTTATTGATAAACCAATAAATTGTTTAAATAAAGTATTTTTACATAAAAATCATGAATTCTTTTTGTGGTTGTTTAGGGTGGGAAAGTGGGTTTGTTATTATCTTATGGTTAGATGTTGTTTTGGTGTTTGGGGATGGTTAAGGGATTTGATAGTGTTGTATAGGTGATTTTCATTTTAGTTGGTCTAATATGGGAATATATATATATATGATGTATTTAATGATAATTATTTTTCACCACACCAATTCCAAATAACATTACTAATAACCTAATGTTTTTGGTACCTTTTGTTTTCCCTAAACATCTAGGTTGATGAGGGAATAGATGGTTGAATACTCCATCTTACCCACTTTAACATCTGTGTATAGTTAAGTAGATATGTTATATTGATGATGTGAATAGATATTGTCTTCGTAATGAATGGAAGGATTTGGTCATTGGGTTTATTTTATTCATGTTCATGATACCCTGCTATACTAGATAAGTGATGTGTAGATGATATGTGATATAGGGTTGTGGGTATGAGATGACTAGGATTATGTGAATGTGGATAGTGGTATGGTTGTGGTTATGGTGTGGATTGAATAACTATAACATGATATGTTGAACTCTATATGAGGTTATCATGTGTAGGGTTTTGGTTTGAAACACATAATTTGTGACATGTTGGGTATGTTGTGTAGCATCATGGCTGCATAAGTTATGAAATTACAAGACTTTTGAAATTTGGTCATGAGAGGGACAAACTAGTGTGGAAGTTCTTATGAGGTGCCTTATTTCTATATTCTTCAACACTATTTGACTATAATATAATGAATTAATTAGTTAGTAATAATTAGTTATTTTGGGAGATAGTTTTCTTAATTGGTTCTTATTAGTTATGATGTTTACTCACTAAGGCATTACTATTATTATTCCACACTTCACTAGAGGTATTGAGTATGATCTTACTGAGTATACATGTTATGATCACCCATAAAATATAAATTATTTTTCTATTTTCGAAGGAATTTTTGGTATCCAAGAAGGAATGTATTAGCTTGGATATTGGGATTGGTTCTGGATTCGATGCCTATAAATTTTCCATAGAATTTTTTTAGAGACTAATATTTTTCTAACATATTCATGAATCGTGGGATTATTAAGGATCATAGTTTATTTATATCATGGTGTTGATTATTGATTATAAATATTTATTCCTAGGTTAAATAAAGGAAATCCCTTTCATTTTAATTTTTATACCATAATTGTTAATTTCTAACTAGAGTACTATTGAAGGAGGACCTTAGGGAGTCACTATAATCTTCACTATAGGCTACAGAGGGGTTCCTTGTAAAGGAAGTTCATGAAAAATTAGTATCCAATATTTTCATAAAAGTTAAGATGGATTTAGTATTTAAACACTTATGTGAATTATTTTAGTAAGTTGGGAAACAATATCAATTTAACATATTCCGTGGTCTTATAAATGATGAATGGATAAGTCATATGATTTTAGGGCCCAATATGATCTAAAATAATGAACATAAGACTTCATAATGCACTAAGATAATTGATAATTATTTTATGTTAAGTACCTAGTGAAGGTAAATGAATCATACATGTATGTAGTTTTTTTCAAATGGGGTGGTTCTGGGAAAATGGAAAAAAATAGTTAAATGAATATATTAAAATAATTAGCATCTATCTGACCTATAAGTTTACTTTTCTATTTTTATAGAGGTTATTTTATCATCGACCACACATAGTTCAAGTTAGTGAGGTTCATAAGGAAGACATAGTTGATTGTAGATGGTTTAAGTCAATAGAGGGGGGTGATCTTTGTAGGAAGATAATTTTTGAGTTCCATAATTAGAACATGGTGAAGTATGAGGGTTGATTCTTTAATGTGGAGTTGAAGAACATGCTGGAAGAGATTTATATCAACTTCATTATCATTCATGCTAAAGTGAAGTATCAAGTTCCACATTCCTTTTTAGATTTGGTGAGTAGTGCAGTAGTTGGGGATATTGTATCTCAGTAATAGGAAATTTGTCGATGTTTTGTATGATGATTTTTATGGGTAGTTTTATGCTGATTGTTTATCATCAATGATGTGGTCAGTGAAGAGATATAATAATTTCTCTCTTCATTAGGGTTTCCAGAGAATATGGGAGATCAATTTTATATTTAAGTACCTTCTATACTTGTTCCCAATATCTATTTACATATGATGATTCAATGTCTTGGGTCAAGGAAGAGGAATTTCATCCCATTATTGAATACTCATTAACCCTATTTAGATTTACTATGTTCTTAGAGATGTAGAGGAAGGATTAGGTTATTAAGAAGATGCATGCTCAGCATGGTTTTTTGAGATAGGATCATCAAGGTTTCTTGTAGATAAATTTTTTATGGTTGAAAAAGAATTTCACTATAGTCTAGGTTCAAGATGGCTAGGATGCATCTTTATAAATTGTTGTCATATCATTTCTCTAGGTACCATAGTTTCGATGCACCCTTTAGGATTTGATAACTCATGTGCCTTTCCTATGGATGTTGTGTCAATTTTTGATGTATATGCCATACTGTTATTGGGGCTTAGTGTGGTATGGGAGGCTAGATACCTTATCATCCCCAGTAACAGTAGCTTCCATAGAGTTCATATCAGTAGTAAGCGTAGTGGGATCATGTACCATCATGAGGAGATGAATCTATTAGTGTTTAGAATCATGATATACCTCTCTCTATGTCACATAAGGATGATCCCAATCATGGAATTGGTTTTTAGTTTCAAGGAAGAGGACACAAATCTAGGCTATTTCAGTTTTTGAATATGACCACTAAATTTTGGTCATTAATCATATGTGGTGCCATTTTTTCTACTATGTATTAATAAATTCTTGATTCTAGTGCATCAAAATTATATATTTTATTCAACATGGTCTATGAATTTGTAATCAAAGTGGGGATGATTTCATTTCCCTTTTTTTGAATATTAATATCAAAGAACAAATGAGTTCTCCTAATGCATGTTGTGGTTGTGAGCTGATAATGGGGAAATATCAATCATCTTAGGGCTTAGTTTTTTGTCAAATAAAACTATACGTCAACATTAATGGATTTTTTTTGTTGGATTTTTTTTCATGTGGTTGTTAATTTATTTTAGAGGAATGTTATGTTAAGTGATGAGGATAACTAGTATGTGGTGATAGTTTGTGAGATTTATCCTCAAATGGGCCATCGAAATTCAGATCCCTTATAGTCCAATTTATCCTCCCTATCATTGGATTCAATAGAGGCTTGGAAAGTATAGTTCCCAAGTGTTATTTAGTATTATATGGATGTATTTACTGAGGAATATTTAGCTTTACCCCTTTGAGGTGATGTTGGGTATGGGATAGAGTCACAGCCTATGGATTTTACTATTTTGATGAAACCTTTTAAGATATGAGACTTAAGGATATCGATCAAGGATATAATGTAGAATGGGGTCATATGACCCATTTTATCACTATATGGTTCTCCATTTTTGTTCCCCCATATGTAGATTGGGGTCCGAAGGTTTGGTTTATATTAATGTTGGATAAATCTCAGGATAGTTACGATTCGGTATCCTCTTCTAAGGATTATTGATCTATTCAACCTGTTTAAGGGATATATAAAGTTTTTAATGATTATTTAGACTATAGATATAATAAGTTTTAGTTAAGGGAGAAATATATCCAAAATTATTCTTTCATATTCCATTATGGGGACATTGAGTGTGTGGTTATGTCATTCAGTGTCCTTAACCCCCATTTTGTTATCATGAGACATGATAAAGTCATATTTTCTGAGTTCCTTGATCAGATCATAATAGTTTTCATCAACTATATAGTCATATAATTATTGTATTATTGTGTATCATAGGGATATATTACACTTCTTCAAGACTATAGGCTTTATGGGGAGATTATTAAGTTTATTTTTTTATACATTGGAGGTGTACTTACTTAGACGTGTTGTGGATCGGTAGTGGGTTGTACTCAAT
Organism: Viscum album; assembly: GCA_963277665.1. NCBI lineage: Eukaryota > Viridiplantae > Streptophyta > Magnoliopsida > Santalales > Viscaceae > Viscum > Viscum album. The sequence goes on from OY728138.1 coordinate 161,327,705, forward strand.
CCTTCAAAGATTAAGGAAGTTTTTTCTTGGGAAAAACCAATAATTTTGTCAAGGTATGTAGTTTCCAAATTCCTTTAGATTACTATCGAAGGTTCATGCTCAAATTTTCATAGATCTTGGCCCTATTGACAACCATGACCTAGAAGTACTATGTTCTATAATGGATTGTTCTATGTGATAAGGCTTTCAACTACCTAATGGAGAGTTTGACTGAATATCTCATTCTTCTATTTAAAATGGAGATGGTTATGTTTGAGGTGTTATATGATTCTCCTCATCTTACTTTCAGTTGTTTTTTAATATATTTGTGACCTCCCGAACCTTGATTCCACTCAAAGGTTCTTCAAGCCAAGTTAGACACATGATATCAAGCGCATATCCCAGAACTCTAGAGGCTTTCAACTAGTAGTGAGGGCCTAGGGTGTGTTAGTGTGTATCCCATTTCCTCTGTACTAGAGTTTAGAATAGTGGATATTTAATATAAAAATATGTAGATATCATAATCATGATAAGAATGAAGATGGCACATCAGAAGCATAGAGGATAATAACAACTCAAGTAGTAGATGATAGTAAACTATAACTAGAAGCTAAACCATATTAAAATTATGAATATTTTTTTAATGTGCCTAAAAATCTAGAAAACATGGATACATACGATAAATTATATTCAAAAGAAACCAAAAAACTATCCAAGCAGCCTGAGCACCAACTCTATCATCTACTACCAACCTCCATCTTAACCAAGAAATAAATATCATGTATCCAAGGTGGGACACTTCCCTTTCTAAACACCTATATACATTTAATATTCATGGGTACCCATGGTGTCCTAGATATTATGGGAGATAAATCTCAGTATCCACCCCCAAGGGTATCTATAATATCTTGTCCATGTAATATAAACTGTAACGGTGTGATGGCATGCATATATAAAAGTAAAGTATTACAATAATGTAAGTACACATGTATATACATTATCATCATTCTAGTGTATACCCATGTAATCATTTCATTTATTAATTATGTTCTAATTTATATAGTAAGTCATATGAGGATTTACCATCGCTAACATCATGTCATGATAATAATATTAATGGGTACATGATGTATCAAGGAATCATGTAATGATGTTAATAAAGAAGATGATCTAAGGTAATAAACAAGGAATCCATGACCTCAGGGGTTTGTCCAACTTAGTAATAATATATAGCATGGTTGAAGGGGTAAGAGTATAACCTATGGGGTATCACCATAGGAATTACATAATAATTTATTTCTATTCGAGTCTAAGTATCCCATCCAAGGTAAAACTGTATAAGTCATGATTGGGTTTGATTTGTGTGACCATGGCTCCACATGTTTGTAGATGTCTTGATGGATGCAAGGAGTGTATCCAATGCATCATATAATGATAATGGAGGCATCACATGGTGTCCTACTAGGAATCCAAAAGTATAAAATGATTAGTTTCAAAGGTTGGTATCAACCTTGTAAACTGACATCCTTGAATAGAAATATCATCCTTCAGTGCTCAAGAAAATCCCTCTAGAATCTTTTGTTATCTTGACTCTTACCACTCTTGTAATAATTTCATGTTTTGTATGAAATAGGCACCTTATGGTTTATTCATTAATTATTTAGTTCCATGTAATAATAATTCCATTTGGTAATCCATTTGGTTGATTCCCCTACCTTTTATATAAGTTACAAGGATAAATAGACCTAAAACCATCCATTGGTTTATATATGTTTTAAATCAGTTCTTTAGGTCAACACCACTACCATCCATTATACATAGAAAAGGGTGTTATATAAATGAAACCAAATCATTTTATCACATTCAATTAAGACAAATAATACACATAATATACTTAAGAATTACATTTAATATTCATTAATTATTTAAAGCACCTACCTTAGAGATGTGAAGTTGTACTATGATTTAATATCCATTTACAATATTTGTATTTAATTATAACACATTCCTGTGCAAAATATAAGTTAAATCACACTCTAATGGAATCGTAGATATTCCTACAAGGGTCTCCAAGTAATAACTATGGAAATACCTTACATTATATTAATAGTGTTGAGGTAGTAACCTCCGATGAAATGAATATAATTTATATAAAAAGATCTAGACCATAATCACAATAAATATAAGAATGAAATTTGAATATCTTAGACAACAATAGATGAAATCGGTGATCTCACAAAAACTAGAAATTTAAAAAATAATGAAACTTGAGGGATTAGTCATATACCACATACCAAAAACTCATAAGAATCTTCACATCCAGTATCAACCTTTAGTTATTCCTTGATTAGAAGAAATATAATGAACAGACCAACACCCTGAAAATAATTCATATGAGAATGTATCTGAATAGAGTTGTAGATATACAGAAGAACTAAGAATGGCTAAAAGGAATTGAGATCTTACCAAGAGATATCTAATGATATGAACAAAATATGAATCAGATATTGTATCAAGAAGTTATTAGGTATCCAAAGTTAGGCCATGTTGGTAGTTACCACATTAAGAGAAATCCATTTTCCAGTTGAAATAGGAGGAAAGTATATTTGGGGTTGATTTTAATATAAATAAGTTTATTTTGGTTATTTCAACCAAAAATTATAGGTGAACAGTTTGGCTTCACGATTTTCCAAACTCAGATCCAACCGTGGAGGGAACCCTCATTTTTATGCCCCACTGTTAGAGAAACTATTTACCATCCATAAAAAATCTTCTAAAATTATTGTATTTTTGGTATTGGTGTGAATAACTAGGAACAATGTTAGGGATAATTTTTTTCCTACTTCACCCCATTATCTTGCCCCGTACGGTTAGCAGAGAAAATGTGTGTTGGGCGCACAGTGTCTACTAAAGGTGTGGCCTGGTTATTTTCTTAACAGGTCAATATTTTGAGCTCCAAACAGGGCCTAGACACCCCCAAACCATGATGAAGTCATTAGGTATCTATATTAGGTCCAAAATAAATAAATAGACCAAATTTAAAAGGATACATACCTGAGATAAGAAATAATTTCTCGTATTCTTCCCCCTTTAAACAAACTCATCCCCGAGATCACCTTCCAAGGGCAGGGAAACACTGTTTGATAACAACTCTGGCCACTCAGCTTGTATGCCAGCTTCCTACTCCAAAACCTCATCCTATACGTAGCCTTTCTTCCATAACACCAGTATAATAGGGAAAACCCAGAATCTGATAGCCTCCATGCTCCAGTCGATGATATGTATATATTACTCCTCAGAAGAAGCATCAACATCTAACTCAACCTCCTTAGGATCAAAGTTATGAGACAGGTCGACATGATAATAGAGAAGCTGTGAAACATGGATTTTTTTGTTCATTTAATGGTGAATTTAATGTAGTAACAACCAATATGATACCACCACAACTCTCTCTATAATTTTAAACAGCCTAAAAAAGAGCGGCAACAGCTTCCCTTGCCTTTATATCCATCTATTCCCAAGCCTAGACGATACCTAAAGGAAAAGATTATTCCCAACCTCAAACTATAGAGATCATAGATGGTGATCAACTTAAAATTTCAATCTAGAATTAAAAGTATACATATTTTTCTTGGTCATATGAACCTTCTTTAAAGTCAACTCCATGAGATGAGGACTAAGTAGGGCTACCTCTATCACTAATATCTAGTATAAGGGTGAATGTAATGACCTACAATAAATGTCCTCAAAGTGATCCATCTAAATTGTTGACTAAAATCTATTATTGTGGAAAGAATCAATGAGATGGATATGCTTCTCCCAATAATTGACAAAATCATGGACGCATGTTCAAAGCTTGACCTCTCGAACCTGTATAGTCTGCTCCAACTAACCATCAGTCTGATGGTGAATGGTTGTGCTTATAATCACCTATATACCTGTAACCTTCTGCAAACCCTACTAGAACTGTGACATGAAACAATAATCCCTGTTTCAAATGATAATATGAGGGGCCCTATTTAGTTGGATGCTCTCATGAACATAAAATATTCCCAACTCATCAACTAGGAATGTCTATAAGATATGAACAAAGCGGGATACTTCTTTTAGTCTGTCAATGGAAACCCAAACAACATCACTACAATGAGGTGATCTCATTAAGCTGACTACAAAATCTATTGTATCATTTTTTCATTTCCATTATATGTGCGAAAGTGGTTGTGACAATCTTTCATGTCTCTAGGGATCCTCCATCACCAGTTGATAGGTGGAACACCTAGTATTAAAGTCCTCTATCTAGTGTTTCATCTCAATCCACCAATACATTCATCGCATGTCTCGATATATCTTAGAGATTCCTAGATGAAGTGCTCACTAAGAAGTGTGGGACTAATGCATCAGTTTCCCTATCATATATGTAAGGATACATACACATCCTTGTATACCTAGGATGACATATCTATCCAAAAACTAATCCGGAGGTGGTTCATCACCTGAAATACACTTTTGGAGAACCACGACTTCAGTATCATAAAATTTTTCTTCTCTTCACCCTCTCAAAGAAGGAAGAGGTAACAATAAAGGATAATAGATATGATTTCTCATGACATTCATGAATCTATAGATATATCATAGAGATGAGGTCCATAAATTTCAATTGATAATTTTCTTCTTGTGTGACCTATGATTGAGTTCTACGACTCAGCATATCCATTATCACATTACCTTTTACAAGCATGTAAGAAATCCTGAAATCAAAGGAATGAAGATATTTAACCCATCACCACTATATGATATTCAATTCATATAGTGTGCAGATATATTTGAGTCTATTTTGGTCTGTATACACCATTAAGAGCCCACTCATCAGATAGTGTCTTCATGAATGTAAGTCATAGACATCTACTAATAGATCTAGGTCATGTGTCCCGTAGTTTATCTCCTGAGGTCTTAACTGACATGATTCATATGAAATGAATCTATCCTCATACATCATCACTACTCCCAAGTCAGTTCTTGATGCATCATAAAATACTTTATAGCCTCTACCATGCTCTTGAATAATCATATTAGGTGTCAAGACAGGCCTTTATTTTATCTCTTTAAAGGATTTCTTGCATGTCTCTGACCACAAAAAAAACATAACAACCTTCTTTGTAAGAAGAATGATAAGTGAAAAATGGAATGATAAGTCCTATATAAAATGGTTTTAATATCAATCCATCCCCAAGAAACTCTATATATCAAATAAATTCTTGGGATTATCCTAGGAAACCATAGAATTAATCATCTCTAGGTTAACAGATACACCTAATTTCAACATTATATATCCCGAGAAGTGAATTTTTTTGATCCAGAAGTGGATCATAGAAATCTTGGAATACGTTTGATGTTCTATAAGTGTATTTAAAATGTTCTCAACATTATTATCATGGTTTATATGAATTTGATAATACAATAACATTTCATACACAAATATTATGACAAAATAATCCAGATAGGGGTTGAAAACCCTATTCATTATGGCCATGAAAATGGAAGTTGTGTTCATAGGACTGAACAACATAACCAGATACACATACAGATCATACATGCAATAAACATATATATGAGGTATGTATGATGGTATAAATAATATTTGATGGTAGAGTTAACTTAGTTCAATCTTGGAAAACAACATGTCTCTTCAAAACTAGTCAATGGGAACATCTATTCATAGTAGTGGATACCAGTTCTTAACGATAAGCTAGTTCAACAATCTATAATCTGATTGAAAATTACTTTTTTTTATTAAAAATCACTTTTTAAAGGAAAAGTGAGAAACCACATACAAACAAAGAAAACTATCGGACGACCCCATCCCAACAAGTATACTAAAAACAAGCCTTCACCGACAAAGGACCCCTCAACAAGCAGTCCCGTGCAAAATCATGGGCACGGAACCAATGGAGAATCCATACCCTCTCAAGCATCCAATTCCAAGATACCTGAATGAATGAAGACCTAGTTCTCTAATACCCATATAGATCTAGTCCAAGTAGCGTGCTTTAAATAAGCATAGATGAAACTGAAAAGATAAGAAAAAGGTGACCTGAAGCAACCCCATCTCACACAACCTAGTCACCTACACCAGCCAACCAAAATCACCAGCTTAAAATAAGTTGATAACAAGAAATTTAATATTTCCCAAGTCTGATTCCCTAAATAGTTTCCATGTTAAGTAAAATAGTTTAATGGCTTCTTCTTCCAATATCCATTTCTCAAAAACAGACAATAGTCAGTCCCAAGTCTGAATTTACTCCTCAATGCTGATCTTTCCATGATTGAATCCCCCTACCAAAATTGAGTCTTGTTTATCTATCCAAGAATATTTCTATTCATTAAGGGACACCCCAAGAGGTCTCCCCATTATTATAGCAACCTCCTCCAAATTATCATTGAGAAATAGGACATGTTCTATCACTTCTTCTTCAGAGCTTAAAAGTAAAACCCAGGGCTGACAATTCTTCTCCCCTTGCCTCAAATGGCTCAAAGACACCATATTCATCCTCTTATCTTTCATCCTCTTTGTCGATCAAGTCTTCATAGGAGGAGGTAGTGAAGAATAGTTCTTCCTCCCCTTCCTCCTCCTTGTATTCTGAATTGGTGTTTCATCTACCGAGTGGTTGTGCTCATCTCCCGTACACTCATACTTGCATCCTTGAACTACCTTCTATGAGAGGAACACACTCAAGTCTGCTTCGGCAAGCCTCTTATATCTGTTATTCAGGGGAATTGACATTTGTGACCTAGAGGTAGGACCCTCTGCTTTCCCTCAACAGATTGACAATCCTCCTTCAAAACAGGCCCCTGCAACCCCTTCTACAAAACACCAATAATTGGTCTAGATGCCTTGGCCAGCTTATTCTCTCCCATGTTCGCTAACAACAACACTACCTCTTGACTTTCAGAATCCTGGGTTTTTGCACTAACCAAGTCCTGTTGAACCAGACTACACTCCTCCACACCAATCACAATTGAAGTTCGATCCATGTCTAGACTCAACTCATTAAATACATCAGCAACTGATGGATTGGTTTGAGGCACCGATGTCTTCATCATAGCTGATCGAGAACGAGAAGGCTGACTAGACCCTGCCACAAATTCCCCCTCGTAGGTAGCTGAACTGTTGAGCACTACCTCCTCTAGTTGAAAACTGCTAGAAGGAGATCCCCCACCCAAATTTCCTTCCTCCGCAGTAGAATTCTGCTTCAATGTCTCACCCTTTCCCTATCCCCCATGTTTATTTCCACGATGAATGCTCCTCCTTAGAGTACATTGAGACCCCCTATGACAGACATCTAGCGAGTGACCAAATCGATTGCATCCAGAACAGAAATCAGTCCAGTTTTCATAGACCACCCTTTGTTTGCAGTGGTATTCCTCACCTACAGTGATCCAAACATACTCAAATGAAACCCTTGTAGCATACACTTCTACAAAGACTTGTGGATATATAGGGTGATATAGAGCTTTTGTTCGGCTATCCGAGCACATGTACCTACTGAGAAAATTCCCTAGCATACATATAACTGAAGGATTTTGAAATGGAAGGGGTAGATTTAGGAAACTTACCCAAGTCTCCACAGTTGAGGTGTCACACTTCATATGCTAATCAAAGGTCCATTGAAATAGAAACACCCGAAACTGTTGAAGTTTCGAGATGCACTTCACCACGCCTTGAAGAGATCATCCTCCGAGGAGAAGAATATCATAATATGTCGACTATCAAACAGACCAATTGTCACCCTGTCCGGAAAATCCTAGGCACCAAAGACGTGTCTATCGAATGCATCCACTAACGTTCGTCGCTAAAAAAACCTAGAAATTAAGGTCTTCTTCAGAAGATACAATGTTTCTGAGAACTCTGTGGCTGATAACTAGAGATTAGGGTGTCCATCGAGTAGTTCTGAAACATTCTGTCCAAGTGGATCTTGAGGAAAAGGATGAAGTAAATCACATTTCTTGAAGGGGATGAATGGGGAAGACATCACTTTATTGAGTGAAAAGGATCCCCCCCCCCATTAGAGGGGGAGGAGATGGCGCAGAGGTGGTCATCGCCGCCATAAAGAGAAGTCTAATCCTCTTTCATGGTTTAAATCACAGGTAAACCCAAAGTTGATGTAATAGTATATGTAAAACCTTTTTCCACTTAATTGTCCAACCACTACATAATCTATTGGATCTTATAAAAGTTCCATTCTATATGGAGGAATGGGTGATGGAGTTCCTCTTAGAATGAGATCAATTTTAAGATCTACCTCTCTTTTAGAAAGTAAGATAGAATTTTTTTTGGGAAATACATACTTGAAATGTTCTACTACCAGAGGAAATTCATCCTGAGGAAAACCCTAATCCACCTGGAAGAGATTAGAAATTTATGTGGTTACATCACATATCCCCAGATGATTTAGTTCATCTCTAATATCCTAGACATCCCACTAACCCTTGTGTAGATAATGTCTTCCCAATGGTGATATAAATGATACCATGGAGAGATAGAATTATACAAAATCATGATATAGTACTAACCAATCCATCTTGATAGTGACATAATAAGCATTTCATCTTGAGAACAAAGAGGTCCCACAAGAAATGGTAATTTCTTATCTCAAGGGGCAGTCCCTGCATTGACTTACACCCAATGAATGTACTCCCAATGGTGTATACAGTGTCATTACAACATGGTAAAACTATATTTCCATCCCAATACATTCCATGATAGATGAGGATTTGACGAAGAGAGAGGCATCTATATCAAATAAAGTAGATACTATAGTGGAATCTAATAGAATAGTACCTCGCATTATAGATGGTCCTACAATTTGATACTTGGGTATCCGCTGTAATGAATGCAACTGGACTGATCCATGACCATGTTTTGTAGGAAAACTACCCCGAGTATGGTCTCTCTACTAGAAATGATGAACAAAATTTAGTTTACTATTTCCATGAACTCCTCCTCGGCTTGTCCTACTTGGACCACTCCAACTCCCCACATAATGTTCCATTAATGAACCTTACCTGAAAGGTTGGATTGGTTTAGATACTCTTCCATTGGAAGAATATGAAAACATCCAACAAAATTTAATGAGATTACCAATAAATCCATAATCCCATCACTCTAGAGGGTCTCTATTATATTGAGGCTCTAGATTCCCATGTTGTCCATACTAATGGAATTCAATGGAGCTTCCAGTGTTGTTACTCTGACTTCCACCCTCTCAAAAAAAATCGTGGGGGAACTTAACCTACTACTAGAGAAACTAATGGCCTACCTCAACACTAATTCACTATGCTTGGTACTGTCACCATCCCTCAGGTTGTGCTTAGTGATAATATCCTTATTGAAAATATTAGTGAATTTAGGTGGGAAAAAAATGTTCACCTGATTATGGATGGCCTACATGAGACCATACATGAAAAACCTATCACAAAAAATATCATCGTTGATTAGAAGATATGAGAAGCAATGTAACTAAATGAAACATGAAGAATAATCCATAACAGAAATAGCAACATGATCGATATATATGAACTCTCTGGCTTAGTCAACTCTCAGCATTAGAGGAAATAAGTGAATAAAGAAGGTAATCTGGAAATCATCCCATACCATTCTCAGAGAGAGACCTTCTTGGGTAATCATACCCCATTAGTGCTTTTCTAAATCACACAACATGTTTGTTGAAATCAGGACCCTCTACTCTGGATGTGTCTTCATATTCACAAAGACAGGTATACTGGGGGCTATCTAAAACTTAGCAGCCTGTGAACTACTATCATTGGAGAAGGTGGGAGGATAAACATGCTATAAATCATGAGTCAAATCATCCATTGTTGTTTCAGTCAATGGAGCAACTTTCCTGTATTAGATCAAATGATGGAAACAATCATGATGTTGATAATTATTTCTTTGATCAGGTATTGAAGGCGATTCCTCATGTGGCACTCTTTGGGGTGTGTCTAGTAGTATAGGGCCCACCATGTATAGAACATGGTCAATGAAACAGTCCTAGTTCACAACAAGAGTATGTTGTGGTGTCATTGCACTATAGATGTAAAGGATGCACCACAGCATAAGATTTTTTGTAGATAGAAGGATGATAATAAATAGAGTGTACGTAAAGGGATCACTAATTGAATTATACAACCACAACCACCCAATTAGAAGGGTAGGTATTGGTATGTTTTCAAGTTTAAATTATATGGGTCCCATTAGAGGAAGGGTCAAATATACGTTTACTCATCATTCACTGGATACAATTTCATTTTATAATTGAAGATTTATGTTTTCATTTTCATTTTCATATAATCATGTATCAAAGTCTGATTTAAAATATATTTTTAGTGATAGTTAATTAGGGCTCAGACACCTTATCACTAAAATTGATACCCATTTAATTCTAGTTAATCTAGTCTACATTCATTATCATAATTTAATGAGTTGTATATGATTCCTTTACATAGTAAACTACCCATTCCAAACCATGAGGGTCAGTACACCACACGAATTGAAATAATAAATCACGCAATCACAGCAAAAGAGTAGCACAAGAATGTATATATACAAGTATCACTCAACAATCATAGGCATATTTGGAAAATGAATGCAGTTAAATGCCCCTATATGGAACGGAATATATATGTCATGTGAATTCAAGGTTCCTATAATGATGTGTGATTGATTCCCCTTTCTCTCAATTCATCTGGTCAAGGATAAAATAAATACTCAATAAAAACAATAATAATAAAAATAATATAGTGTTTGGGTCACCCAATGGTGAAAGGATATCAACTATAATAATAAAAGTACATATCAATAATTATTATTTGACAATGTCAGCATTTACTAAGAGATTGGGTTATCTAAGACCAAGAATGAATTATAACCATGTTCCTTAATGATAAAGATCTCTTATCTATTGTCTCCAAATATAAAATAAAGGATGGAACCCCTTTGATAACACTTTGTGACATCCTGAACCTGATTTCTACTCAATGGTTCCCCAATCCTAGTGTTCACATGGAAACAAGTGCATCTTCCTAAATGCTAGACGCTTCCAATAAGAAGTGAGGGCTTAAGGTGTTTCTATGGGTACACTATTACCTCCTTACTAGAGTGTATCAAGGATGGTATTTAATATAATTGAAATTAATTAGTGGAATAAGAATAAGAAAATTTATGGCATATGAGAGGCATACATAATAATAACAACTCATGTAAAAGATGATAATCAACTATAACTTGAAGCTAAATCATATAAAAATGACGTTTATGTATGTAATAGGTCTAAAAAGAATTAAAACATGGCTATAAGTTAGTAGAAAATATATTTTACACAAAATAAAAAATTGAATAATTGTCCAAACATATCAATCTTCAACTCAGTCATATTTGACCATGATCCATCCTAAGAAAGCAAGCAATATGAGGTGTCCAAGGTTGGATTCTTCCCATTATCAACACATTCATATATATAATATTCTTGGATACCAATGGTTCCCCAGATAGGGTATGAGATAAATCATAGTAGGCCACCACAAATGAGGTCTATAACATCCAGTCTATGTAATATAAACTGAAATAGAGTGCATGGATGAATATATGTAAATAAACTAGTATAGTAATTTAAATACCCAATTACTGAATTTATCCTCACCTCGTGTCTCACCATGTAATCATTTCATTTATTAATTAGGATCTACTTTATATAATATTTCATTTGATGACTTTACAGAACTGTTATTATGTCTTGATAATAATCGATAAGGATCCAAGATGTAATAAGGCATCCTGTAATGATGTTAATAAATAAAAGGGTCTAGGGTAATAACCAAGGCATCCTTGACCTCATGGTTTGATCCAAATCTAAAATAATTTGTACCTTAGATGATTTTGTAAGAGTGTATTAAAAGGGGGCTTCACCCAAGTCTTTCCACAATCAGGTAATTCTATCTGAGTCCAAGTATCTTATCTAAGGTAAAATAGGATATTCAGTTATTTCTCCAGATGCTTATAACCATGGTGCCACATATCTTTTGAAAACATTATAGATCCATGGAGTGTATCCAAGGAATCCTGTAATTATAATATAGGGATCCTATGGTGTCATACCAGGCATCCACAAGTAAAAAAACATAGAGTTCCAATGTGGTTTTTACCCTTCGCAACTAGCATCATTGAATTGGAATGGCATCCATGAGTGATCAAGGAATTCAGACAAACATATAAGGATATCTTAAGTCCAGTCACTCCTATAATAATTTCATGTTCTATATAATATAGGATCCTTATAAACAATTTATTAATTATTTAGTTCCATGTAATAATCATTCCATTCGATAATCCATTTGGTCTATTCCATTTCATTTCAAACATGCGATACGGTTAAAGGGACTTTAAACCATCCATTGGTTTATATAAGTTTTAAATTAGTTATTTAGATCAACACTGCCTCCTTCCATCATACATGTCATGGGGTGTTGTTTATATGTAACAAATCATTTAATTACATTCAATTAGTACAAGTCATATACACAGTATACTTTCCAATTTCATTTAAGATTCGTTCATAATATTAAAACACTAACGTAGAAAGTAAAAGTGGTACTATAATTTAATATCCATTAAAAATCCATTCATTTAATTATTTCACTTAACTTTATAATAGAAAAGTCAATGAACACCCGAACAGTGGTATAGATAGTCCCTCAAGGGTCACCAAGGCATAACTATGGAAACACCCTACATGGGATGGATAGAATTGATGTTTTAACCTCCAATAATATGAATATAATTTATATAAAAATATAGATAATAGGAACATGATGGATATAATAAATTAATTTGAATTTAATAGACAACACATGATGAAATTATCATTCCCACAACAATGACAATTAACAAAATAATGAAACATAAGGGGTGACTTATATACCTCCTACCTCATACTGCTATGAATCTCCACATCTAATATCATCCATTAGTTTGGAGTAGATAGAATTATATATTATGAAAGGACCAATGCTATAAAAATGGGTCATATGATTTTTCATTTAAATAGAATCATTGATAGAAAGAAGAATGATAAATGGCTAAAAAGGAATTGAGATATCACATTTGGTTATCTAGTGAGATAGAAGGAATATTTTTCGGACACCGGATTGAGAAGGTATCAGGAATCCTATGTTTCTATAAGGTGGGAACTCTTACTTGAAGTTAAATATATATTCCACTAGAAATAAGAGTAAAGGAGATTTGGGTTATAATTTAATTGAAATAAGGGCAGTTTTAATTTTTCACCACAAAAAATGTGCCTGATTTGGCCACACTGTTGGCCAAACCATGCACCAACTATGAAAGGCTAACTATTTAAGGAGGGAACAAACACAATTAGGTTGCACGGTTAGAAAAACCATTCCCCAAAAATTAAAAACACATCTTCCAAAAATTATATAGTTTTGTCACTTTCATGAAGTCCCAAGAGCTTTGTTAGTTAAAACTGTGACCCCAGATTCACCCCAATTTCCATCCCCACATGGTTTGGAGAGACCGTGTGGGTTGGGTCGCATGGGGTCTACTAACTATGTGGACTTGTGATTTTCTTCACTATTCGGGGTTCTGAGCTATGAACGGGCCCCAAAACCCCTGAAACCTTAATGAACTAGTTAGAAATCTATATTATGTCCAAAATATAGAATTAAGAATAATTTAAAAGGATACATACCTTAGATAAAAACCATTTTCATACAACAATAGTGAGTAGGGATATCATAATGGTCTAAAAGTTACATCCCAATGGGTATAACTACGCCACCCAATATCTTGAGTTGGTAATGATGGATTTTTATCTAATGTTGTGGTAATATAACTTAATTATATATTTCCCTATATTCTTTATATATCACAGAAGATAGAGGTATTTTATCTCATTTAATGATCCAGATCTATGACAATGGTGGTGGATGGATCTTCTACAGGACTATGAATTTATGATTTTCTCACCCCAAGGAAGGGGTATATAGTTATTAATGTGATGATTAGAAATTATCAAGGATATGTTGATCGACAATCTATGGAATCATGGACATGAATTGAGGATCTGTTAATGATGCATCTTGATGTGGAGGATGATGAAGTTAAAGGTTTCATCTTATAGATGAAAGTGAAACCCTCTTTGATAAAATGTGTGGAGAAGTCTCAATTTGTAGAATCATAGGTAGATGTTATGTGGGACCTCTGCATCCATGATAATTCACTAGAGGTATAGACATCATCATATTCTATTATGAGGGAGGGTTTATGTTCTATAGGATGTGCGTAAGGAGGTTGATTATATATTCATTACTAAAAAGTTGAAATGAATCATGATATATCTAAGCTGAACCATTCTTTGAAGTGTCAACTTTGGTGCTCTCTGATTAAGAGATTGATATTTTATTTTGTTTTTTGTTTTTTTTTTGGAGTAGGTAAAGGTATAGAATCATGTTCTATTGGTTTTTTCGTCCAATATATGCTCCAGAGTTGAAATGGAATGGTATATTTATGGATTTCTTCACTAGTTTACCATGGTCCAAAGGAGGATGTGATTTTACGTAAGGTATCGTGGGTCGGTGGATAAATATGGCTCACTTATAAGTGATCATGGAGTGGGTGTTGTGGTGTATTTTATGAGGAATTATGTGGATGATATAGTGTTTAATTATGAGTTATTGAGGAATATCATCTTTGATCAGGATCCTTATTTTAGATTTCAATTTTAGGGAGGGATCCAACATGATATTGGTTGACAACTATATCTCAGTACATATTTTTATCCCAAAATTGATGGTCAGATAGATCAGACCTTTTATACATTGGATGAAATTTTTTAGGAATGTGTATTTTATTTACGAAGACCTTTGGAGAGGCACTTGTCATTAGTTGAGTTTTTTTATATAAAAATGTTCCATGATTACATTATCAAGGACCCATTTTAGTTATTTTTTTATAAGAATTGTTTATATCCATTAAGATGGACTGAGGTGGGGGATTCAGTGGTCCATTGTTTAGATGTAGTGTTGTATAAGACCAAGAATATTAAAATGGTTCAGGAGTAGATTAAGGATATGCAACATCATCAAAAATATTATGTGGATAAAATGAGGACATCTATGGAGTTCAATGTGGGGAAAATGTGTTATTTAGGAGTTACCCTTATCATGTGTAGATGTGTTCTATCTAGAAGTATAATCTCTATTTTTGGTTTATGTTTCCATTTAATGTGTTGCAGAATGTTTCTGAGGGGGAGTATTGGGTGGAATTTCCTCCAAAACTTAAATGGATCTGTGACATCTTCCATTTTTCACTACTCTACAAATATATCTGTAATGATTCTCATATAATAAATTAGGGATAATTGTATCTCAATTATGTTGTGACATTCATGGAGTGTCCAATTGAGATTTAAGTTCTCTAATATAAAGTTTTATGTAGAAGAGATCCTCCCTTAATTTGAATTTTTTTAGATATGGTTGTTTTGGAGAAGATTGTGGAATAAGAAGTTTCGTAGTTTCATTATTAGTATATTGGGTTATTTGAATCAAGATTTGTTTTGATGATTTAATATTTTAATTGTTGTTAATTTCATTGAAGTTTTTTCCCTTGGTGTTATGATTTTATTAATGGTGGTGTAGATTGATATCTTATAGGGTTTTGTTTCGATTCTCAGAGATGATAATTATTTTTGAGGTATCTAATATAAAAATATGTACCAAATTAATCTATTACATTTCATGGAATTTGTGTTGTAGATATATATATGATAGTTGAGAAATTCAAGGTGGTTTTCAATATGAAAATTCAACTAATAATTTGTTCCTTTAAGGGGAGGTTTTTGTTTCACCATAGAGGTTTGGATTGGAGGCTAGGTTGTTTCAAGGTTCATTAGGTTGTAGCATGGTGTTTTGGTTTGATATATTTCTCTATAATCCATTTTTTGGTTTCCTGGAATGTGTCCTTGTGTTTTGTAGTTATGTTTCCAGGAAAATATATAGTAAAGTGATGGAGTCCCACTTATTTTGTGGAGCCTTTGAGCTGCACTTTTGTGGCCTGGAGATCGATTTTAGGGGATTTACAATTTTATGGGTCCTTTCAGAATGATTTATTCCCTTATAATATGGATTTATTAGTGAACGGTTTTGAATTTATTTCCTCTTAAGGACCCTTTCATATTAAATCCAATGATACACTTTGGAGCTCATCATGACTGGTTTGGTTGTCCTTATAGATTTAAAGGTGGTTGTGTCATGTTTATTTATCCATGGAGTATAATGGTTGGGTTACCTATCTCTATTGGTTGGGGGAAAATTAAAGCATGGTTTCTAGCTTATGTTTCATCCTTACCCTATAATTATAGTATCATTGGGGTTTGGCATAATTTTATAAGGGAGTAGATACATGGTATTTTTTATTTGGATTTTGGAGGGGGTTAGATTCGAACCCACTACAGCCTGGGCACCTTCTCAAAATTATTCTTTTGTGAAAAATATTAGAATTATAGTATTTAAAGGGAAGATTCATTATGGACTTCTCTTTTTGTAGATTTCGATGAAATTTGAAACCCCCTATAACTTTCATTCCATTTACCCTCTTTCTCTCAACCCTTGGGAGATTCAAGTGTGATTTTTGGAGACCATAGGGACCCTATTTTCTTGGATTTGATCCTTGGTTTTGGATATTGAGTATTAGTGATCCAAGGATATTTATTCCTATTACAATATTTTTTTTCTTCTTAATATTTCCATGAAGATCCATTGTCGTGTTTTTGGTTCAATTTTAAGGATTCTATGATAATATTTTGACGTAGAATTTTTAGGGTTTATGTTGATTGGGTTTTCATTATCTGGTTATGGTATTGTTATCATCTCTTAAACTTCTATATTTTATTATGTAACTCTATTTTATGTAGGGGATTTGGAATCCCTCTTAATCATTCTGTGGAATTTGTAATTACCATTGTTTTTCATTCGTGTGTGGATTTTATAAATTGGGTCAATGATGAAAACAAACCATACCTTATTAAATTGAATGGGATGTGGTGAATCACTTATAGTTATTTATTTCTATTATATTTATTTTGGAATCAATTCATATTTAAATATTTTGTTCAAAAGTAATCTTTCTTGTTAATAACTTCTTTTTGATGTTATGATTTCTCTATTAGAATCACCAACCCAAAAATCAAAATCACTTAAATATGGTATTTCAATCTGTTGTATAGAAATTTGATATTGGAATGATATTTCAGAAAAACAATAGGGATATTGTAGAGTTTATTGGTGAAATAGGGTTTTATGTTATTTTTATAGGCTGTAGATTATTTTTGGCATTTGTTGTGTCTATTTTGAGATGGAATGCATTTGATGTGAGAAACATTTTGGTTTGTGTGGCTAATAATGGTTTCTAGAGTTTTATGATTGGGTTTTTTATGTGTATTGTGAAGTGATCATGTGACTAAATTTACATATTAAGAAAGAGGTAATATAGAGGTTTTCAAGGGAATAAAGTGTGGCTAGTCGTTGTGGGTTATATTTGTGGTTCCTAGTGGTTTCCTAATATAATTGATAATTATTTTTTATGAAATGTATTGAAAAAATATGGAATTATTGTGTGAAATTGATAGAAATTTATTTTCATCATATATATAATTTTAAGGCATAATAGATATAATATTATTGGTAATGAGAAATCTAGTAATAAATTAAATGAATTCTCTTGATATTAAAAACATTAATAATTGATGTGGATGTTTTGTTTGGGAAAGTGGGATGGTCTTTATGTTATGAATTGAAGCAATGTCAGTATGTAGTGATGGTTTTGGGTTGTGATAGTGTTTTATTAGTATTCAAAAATTAGGTTGGTTTTGTGTTTAAATATATATATATATATATATTATTTCTTATGATTTCTTTATGAATCCCACCTTGGTTGTATTGACTTACCGATTCCCAAATGTTTTAGGTTTCAAGTATTTCCCCCAAACATCTGGGTTGGTGAGAGAATTGATAGTTAACTACTCCTCTATCTATTTAGGGTATAGTGAACATATTAATAGGATAAATTGATGAGCTATGGTAAGGATTGTGCATTGTTTTAGGATATCTTAATGTTGTTGTCCTTTATGTTCATAATACCCTACTATACTTGATATGTGATATGTGGATAAGATGTGATATGTGGTAATGGATATGGGATAATGAAGATGTGATGACTATGTATTACAGTATGTTTGGGGTTATGGTATGGTGGGAATGATTCTAACAATAGATTTTTGACACTATGTAAGGTTTGGATAGGAATAACTATGGTCAGATCCACATTAGATGTGACGAGATTGGAATGGTCTGTTGTAGCATAGCTATGAAATAGATAAAATTATTTGAAATTTCTTTTTGAGGAATGATAATAATAAACTAGTGGGGAATAGGTCATAGGGTACCATATTTATATATTTTTCAATACTATTTTATTATACATAAATGATACTTTTTGTGAGTGAACCTTGGTGAGGATGTCTGATAGATGACCTGTTAGGTGCTTGTTGTTTGCCCCGTTTTTTCCCTATATAATTAAGATAGTTCTTCAATATTTTCACAGGAGGTCTTGAGTATTATCCTACTGAGTATACATGTTATTCTCACCAAATTTTTTTATATACTGTTTTTTCAGTTTTTATGTCTTCTTTCGTGTCTGAGCTAGACAGTACTATCATGGAGCATGGGATTGGTTATGGAACAACTTCTTAGAACTATTCCTTGGTATTTTATTTGGAAACGTTTGGTTGTCTGATATATTAATTCATTGTTGGATTAAAACGGATCATAGTTTATTTATATAATTGGTTTGGCTGGTGGTTTTATTTATTTTGTCTTGGTATATACATGAGTGTAATTCCTCACATTTATATGTTTTATACCCTCAGTTCTAGTCAATAATATAGGGAATGTTGTTGGAGGGTCATGGGAGTCACTATTGTCATAACTATAGGAACACGATGGGTTCCTTGTTTCAAAATTTCATGACAAAGAGTCCTAAAGTAGATAAAAATTCTACCTAAGAAGGTGAGGATGATCGTGTCCTCCCATCCTCTCGACCGATGCACATTCCATGGTGTCACTGGTAATGTCCTGGAACCACCATACATGGGATAGAATGTGTCTATAAACTCAAAATTATCATGTCGATAGGTGTGTTAGAAACAAATTGGTAGAAATGATATGAATCTTTTACCCAGGAAAATGACTGATTAAATATACTTCAATTGTGATGTCTCATTAATGGGTTTTTTATTAGTGATTTTTTATCCTTTTAGGACTCTCATTTGAATTTTAGGAACCCTTTTGAGTTAATTATTAAATACAAAAAAAATAATAACTTATGGATCATCGTCATCTCATAATAATAATTATAGGTGGAATCATGGTTATCATGGGGATCCTTAGGATAAATCTAAGCACCTGAGTCACCACATGTATTCTATAGTTGAGTAAAATGTAGTGGCCCCAATAACTCAATGAACATTGATACTGAAAAAGAATACTCAAGGCCAAGTTATGAACGAGATGATTATAGAGTATCATATCAATCAATACATCCAAATGATAGAGGAAAATCATGAAATGCTTCAAATAGAGAAGCCCCACTAGATATCCTTTCGATGAAGTGTCAAAAATATTTACATGGATCATATGTCCATGATCAACTACATCAAGATTGTTTCCCCCAAGCATGGCCATGTCCATCTTCCTTACCTCAAGGAGGAGGGGTAGAAACTATCAAGATCTCTATTATTATTCATGCTAAAATAAAGAGGGTCATAAAATTATCTATCATCGTTACCAATTACACATTCCCTCAACCCATAATGAACCTATTGGGGAGGATATCTAGAATAAAATAGCCTTAGTCAACAATAATAGAGAACCTAAGAGAAATTATTGTTGAGAACGAAAGAATAGTAGAGGAAGGGAATTGGTCCATATTGCATTTACAAATGAAATATTCTATCATCAAACAATGAAGTTATCTAAAGAGAGTAGTCATATTCTATATTCACCTCAATATGTATTCCAGCAACTCCTGGCATCATCAGAATAACCATATCAACATTTTTCATTAGTAAATGATAAGTAATCTTATATTATTTTCCTTATGTATTAAGACCTTTGAAATATCCTAATAGAAAATAAATAATGGGAGAGGGACCATAATCCCATTACAATTAATGAGTGAGATCATATTATCATTAATATTATTTATTCCCATTAGTATATCCAATCAATGATATAAGACAATGATTATACCTCCTCCTATATCTTTTATAGCTTCTGACATATTCTCATAGTAATTGAAGATTATCATCTGATATTATAGTGGCCATTAGTGTGCAGGACCCTATATCCACTCCCAACAATATTGAAGCTACTCATCTTCACATGTAACACCCCAATATTTCAATATGTAATTCTCCATTAAATAATATAATGTTTGATAGTGTATTCTACATACTAGACTAATCATAAACTAACCGCAATATACCAGAGAATCTTTATTATTTAAATAATACTATTATAACATAACATTTAGTTATGAGGGTATTAATTGGAATAACTATATCATCAAATATATGTTGGAATATAATATTAATACAGATATATGGACTAATTACTACGGAAAAGAAAAATAGTTTTAAATGAAATCATATAAAATTAAAAAAAAAATTTCAAAACCCATTTTATATGAACAAATTATTTTTATCAAAATAAGTTATATTAATAACTATAAATAAATTTTTTTAATTAAATTAATAGATCATATATTTTAATAAAAAAATATTTAACATTCCTCTAACAGTGGTTACTTGATAATGAATGAGTTTAAATTCATTTTATAATTCAAAAATCGGTTTTATTTATTTTTGGGTGTGAATATCACAATTAATTTAAAATAGATTTTGAAGTTTTATTTTATGAAATATTTATAATTATTTAAGTTATAATTTATATTAAATATTTTGATAAATATTTGGGATTATTTTTTAAACGGATTATTTTTTTTGAATAGTGAAAAATACTAATTTCACAAAAACTATCTTTTCTTTACTTTTAATCAATGAAATTGAAATCATACATTTTCATTCAGATTTTTTAAAATTAAGATAAGTTACATTTTATTAACAATAATACAACTTATTCATTAAGAATCAACATTACCCTTGATTTTATATAAATTTATTTTTAGCTTAAAATGGGTATTTTTAAAAAATTATTTTCATTGTGTTTTTCACACGTATGTTAAGAGTAAAATCTAAAAATATGAAGAATTTATCATGGAAAATAGATTAAATATTTGGAATTAGGATTTTTGTATTAATTAATGAGTTCAGTTTAATTTTTTACAGCTATGAATAGTAACCATGGTAAAATTTTACCACCATGTTAAATGGTAAACTTTTTAAACAATAGTAAGAACTATAGTATGAGGTCTATAAAAATATTAAACTTCCATTATATAATTTTATGATTTTACTTAATATATACCCATCCTATATTAGTATTTTGGTAACATGGACTCATTTTACTTTAACAATGACCTTTATTTTAAATTAGGTGGTGGATAACCACAAAATGTCACTTTTATTCTTTTAATATATTTAATATGTTGTGATTGCGAAAAAAATTAGTTATTAATGTTTATAAATATTTATATTGAAGATGAATAAACTATCTTTATGATTATAATTTTTATTTATTTTTTAGTTATGGTATAATTACTTTGAACGCTTATGCAACATCGATGTTGCGCTTGTGCAAGGAGTAGAAAAATTAAGTATATTATTTTAAAAACATTAAAAGAAATATTTTCAAAATAAAAAATGGTATTTAATGAATTTATTAAATAATTATAATGTATATGTTTTTTTGAAATATTTTACATTCAAATTACATTATTTTCATGATATCTTCAACGTCAAACATTTTGAATTGTCCCGAAATGACATTAAATGGTATTTCATATTTAAAAATTTTACATCATTATGAAATAATAATATTTCGATAATAACTCATGTTTAAGGAAAAAAATATATAATTTCTTGAATTTATGAGGTATGTTACGGTCATATTTTTTAAAATTACATTCATGACCCTTAAAGGTGAAAAAATGTATTACAATAGTTACAGGTAAACAGGGTTAAAGAGGGGATAATCAAAAGGAATAAGGGTTAAAATAACCTAATATAAGGTTTAAATTTTATTGGTTGAATGTATATAAACCCTATATCATACAATAATGTAAAATTTTGAAATTTTGAGTAACTTTCCCATGAAATTAACCATGTATTATTTTGATGTTAGGAATAATTACAAATGTTCCATCCACCTCACTTATAAAAGGGAACCACTTATACTTTCTTCCTCACACTTTATGATATATTTAGATAATCCCATATCTAATAACCATACTAGATTTCTTATCCACTTCCATGATATTTTTTTCTTCCCCTAAGACCATCCTAAAAGATGGTTTAACATGTAAAATAATGGTGGATTTCCAAAGAAGAGGTATAACTCTTAACCAAGATATTTCATTTTATTTATAATTTTATCTTATTCAATTATATCCTAAAATAAATATTATAATAACATTCATATATTAAATATATTTAAATTCTATTCTCATGATTGAAACCCCATTATTCACATTTGTTTTCATCCTATAAGAAATGAAAGTATCACTCATTAATATGTGTGGTGTACCACCTCAATGGAGCGGTGTTGTTTTTCATCACCACCCCCACAAATATGTATGTTTTGATGGATTTAATGAAAACATATGATATTAAGAATGAAATTATAATTATGGTAATATAATATATTACTTACCTTCTTACCCTTCTACCTGTTAAAAATGATAGCATCGGTCGTCTGTACGTGGGGACTACCACCTCTTAAGTTGATGTGATTCAATTTTCATGACTAAATTTAATGGATGATTCTAAAATTGTTTTTAATATACAAATATATAAATTATTTAAATACTAATATTATTTATATTATGGAACCATAACCAATTTGACCATGGTCATTCAATCAATCTATTTTGGAATAATGAATTGAACATCCTCAAAATGTCTAATGTAAACCTAACTGATTTAGTAACTAAATAATTCATATTAGCGAATAAAATAATAATAATAATAATAATATAATAATAATTATATTTTTATTTATCAATTATAAAATTAATATAATTTTATTATTCAGGAGTTAGACAACATACGAAATAGTAGGGGACACGAAGTTACGGATTTCACTTTAAACGCTTCTTATTATTTTCCTTTCAAAATAATTCTCATACAAGTCTGTTTTCATCAAATGTTATCAAAATAAACTTATTTTTGTTTCAATTATTTATAAATATATTTTAAAATTATTTTTAAATTTCATTACAAATTTTCAAAAGAAATCTTTTAAAAAAATTCATACAACTCACATTTCACCTTTAACAAAATTATGAAAAATATTTTTTTTAACATGTTTGGAGTTAACATATTTTATCTCAATCATGTCCATTATTTAAATGGAATAATAAATTAAAGGATTATATGGTTATTCTGGAATATTTTAATTTTCTCAATATTTTTTGGAAAAGGTTATTCAATATATTATCAAAAAATAAAAAATATTAATCGCATGTTTTCAAAGAAGGCTCAAATGTTATTTTAAATGTATTTTCATCCACATAAAAATAATTTGATGATATATTATTATTTTCTAAGATATAAATTTTTCATACCATCCACATTATCTCCTATGATGGGTTATGATAATGTTGTTTTATTTATTTATCAAAGCTGATAATAAAATTGTGTATTCTTTTTTTCAATATTAATGTTTATGTTAATAATGTTTTTTTGTTATTATTATTTTAATTCATTTAATGAATACATTAGAATCTATAAGTGGTGGGTGATTATAGGTTATAGATAGACACTTGATGCATTATTGGGATTCATTTGACAAACTTTCATGGGTATTTAGGGAATCTCTTTCTAATTATTTATAATGTCTTGGAACGAGGCCCTAATGTAATATTTATGGTGTATTGGAACAAATCCCAAATGGTATGATTATGATTTTAATAAATATGCATTTCATCATTATCAAATTATTTATTATTATCTAAGTAACTTTTTACAATTGTATCCTTTGATATATTTCATTTTCAAGTTGTTTATTATTTGTATAGTATCCTTATGATTTTATTAGATATCAAAAAGAACATTTATTTAGAAGAATGTTTTTGATGTTCTATCATCAAAATGTTTTTTTCAACGAAAATATTCTATGTTTTTCATGACACTATATTGAATAATAATTATTTCTTTATTATTTCTTGTGAAATTTTTTATAAAAAACATTTTGAAAAAAATTATTTCAGGAGTAAATATTTGATTATTTTAAACTAAAAGTTTATTATGGATAAAGGCGAACACTATAATCGGTTTTCTTAAATTTAAAATCACTTAACAAATTTCAATTGTGTTTACATACCATATTGAGATTTTTTTATCATCACACATTGTAAAATGACTTTCATTGGGCTTAATGATGAGTTAGAACTATACCAAGAACAATCATTCCATTTTAGGGACCATCTTCATAGAAGTAAATTTGTTTTTACTAAAACAAAAGTATCAATTTAATAATATTTTTTTAGAATAAATGGAAATTGAGAATATGTTATCACATTGTATTATATGGGTTTAATATATAATAGTTATTCTTGATTAAATAAAATTTTAAATCGAAATGATCCTCAAAAGGTAAAAAAGTGAGACCATTATTATAAATCACAATATTATGGGATGGGTGATATATTTGGTATTAGAGGAAAGCATTTGATATCATTGGATTTTAGTATTATTTGGATGAGGATAATTTAAGAGTTTTAGATCCCATAATTGGTAAATAAGTCTAAGGTTTAGCATAATATTAAAAGAATAGAATCCCTGATTGAGTTTTTATGTTGTGTATGTTTAAGACAATTTTGGATATTTATGGAGAGACATGTGGGAATAAAACACTTATATTTAATAGGTGTTTTAGTTAAATGCTTTTATAAATAAACCTTTTTAATTTTTTGAAAAAAATTTACAGTTATTGATAATCATTTGTGTTAATATGATATTTGATGATCTGGTAATTATGGTTAATTGGATAAAATGGATATTAAATTTTGGTTGTATATGGTTTATTATATAGAAAATAGAGGGATTGAAAAAAAAATTGAGACTATGTGATTAATGATATTTTTAAAGTGGTTAGTGTTATTGTGAACAGTATATATTTTAGGTAAATGAAAATACATTTGGTATAATATGGGATTTTTATTTAAATAATAATTTTGAGTTATATTTTTGGAAGAATATATTATTTTATAGGGGATTTATGTTGATTAATGATATTTATATGAAATGTTATCATATTTTGGATATTATATTATTAAGGATTATATATAATTTGTATACAAATTTATGAGTTATTAATTTTATTTAAAAAATTGTTAAATTCATATTGGGTGAATACGTGATCATGTTTTTTTGATTTTTTGGTTTTCCACATTGTTAGGAATATTTTGAATATTTTATGGCTAGTTATTTATGGAATAATTTCAGTTGAAATTTGGGAGTTTTTTTTAAATATTTGTAGCATAATATTTTATTTTTTTATAAGAAGGTTTACTCATATTTTATAATTTCTTAACCTGTGGAAACTGATTTTTATAGGAACAAGATAAATAAATTTTCTTTATTTTTTGGATATTGTTATTGATTCTATGTTTATTTTAGTTTTTAGAGTATGAAAAATTCATATAGAATTTTTGTCACATGGTGTACGGTATAAGATTGGAGTGTAAACTAATTGAAGCCCAAAGGAAGAATGAAATTCCTCTTAAAAGGGAAAAAATAGACTATATATATTTCCATTAAATATTTATCTTAATAGTAAAATAATTTCTAAAATATAACTAGTCTTGTGTAAAAAGTAACACTCTATAATCAAGGTAAGATTTTATAAACCCATTGAATGTATGAGAATTATAGTGGAAAATGAATTTATATTTTCTTTTTATTGAACAAAAAAATTAAAGTTCATGATAAAACCAATGTATTATTTTATTATTATGTTATCAAAAATTCTTTTTTAGAATCAATGTAGAATTTTGAGGATGAAATTTTGTAAACTTGGGGAGAATGTAAAACCCCAATATTTCAATATTTAATTCTCCTATAAATAATAATATCTTTGATCATGAACTCCACACACTACATAGAACATACTTGAATTGTGATGTCACATTGAAATGTTATTATTTTAATAGGATTTTCAAAACTATACATTGATTTGGAAGGTATGGATATTAATAAATTTTTAATGAAATATATCAAGAAATTATTTACTAAATAAAATGTACTAATTAATTCCTAGCAAATAAGAACTGAATTATAAATTAAATGAAATAAAATTAAAGGAGGTTTTTTTTTAAAATGTTTTATATGCGAAAAAGTGTTTTTTTCAAAATAAACAAAGTTAATCACTATATATGAATATTTTTAGTGAAATTTATAGATCTTATATTTAATAAAATAAACTAACATTCACCAAATGGTGGTTACTTGACAATTATTAGGTTTAAACTCATATTATACATTAGAAATACAATTTTTTTTTTAAAAAAAATTATCATTTGTTTGGAAAATTTCTTCATTAATTTTTAAAAATGTAAGAAATTATATTATATAAAATTATTATCATTTTAAAATTTTCATTTCAAGATAATCATAAGATAATGATTTGGTATTTTTCTAAAAATGATGATTTTTGGAAGAATAGTGAAAAATATGAATTTTTCAAAAACAGTCATTTCATTACTATTAAGTACATTAATTTAAGTATTTCATTTATTTTTTGATTTATTTTAAATTCAAATATGTTTATCTTATTAAAAATAATCCAATTACTCACACATAAATCAAAATTATAATTGATTTTGGTAAAAAAAAATATCTTAAAATGGGCATTTCTTTCTAAAAAATGTTCTTCATTATGTTTTATGCACTATATTATAATTAATTTTTGAAACACATAAAAATTGAATCATGAAAATGGATTTCATATTTTTAATAAGTGATTTAAAATATACTTTTGAGGTCAATTTCATTTTTGGTCATTATAAATAGTAAAAATGGTAAAAGATTATCAGTATAATAGAATAAAAAATGGACTAATAATGTTTAAAAACTATTGTATAAGGTCTTAAAGTAATTTTATAACTTTAAATAAAATCATTTTAATTGTATATTTCGACCTTAATCATCCTATGTTTTAATTTTGTAAATTTGGTGTTATTTTCCTTTGTAATGAAATGTGTATTATTTTAAGTAGAGGATAATTATAAAAAAAATTCATTATTTTAATATATATATTATGTTTTCCTGGGTATAAATATTCTATGATAATTTATAAATGTTTATTTTTAATAATAATAATTTTCTTATGATAATTATTTATTTAAAATTATTAATGATGATATAAATACATTAAACGCTTATGCAATACAAAACTTTTATAAATACTATTTTTAATATATTTTTGCCCTAAATCGTCATAAATTATAAATGGTGAAATTTTCAATCAATTTTTTTAAAGTAATCATATATTATTTGAATTTTTAGAATAATAACAACCAACGTCACTTAGAAAATGGAGCTTTTATCTTCTCTTTACCACAATTTATGAGCTATCAATTTCAGATAATATATTTACAGATACCTTCATTGATTCCATATACACTTCCTAGGGATTATTTGCTTCACCTAATTCCATCTAAATAGAGCTTATGGAGTTTGATAAGGGGTACTTTCCAAAACAAATGTATAACTCTTAACTAAGTCTTCCATTTTATTTCTTCTTTTACCCAAATAAATTATATTCTAAACATTATAATATAATTAAATAGGCATATTATGTATACATACATTTTATTATGATTATTTAAAACACCTTATTAATCTATTTTTCATCCTATGGAAAATGAAAACACCACTTGTGTGTCTGTGTGGACTATCGCATCCACGAAGAGGTATGTTTTTTTCATCACTATTAAACAAGGTTGATTATTATGGTGGATTTAATGAAAATGTATCATATTCATGATATATTTTTTATTCTTTAAATATAATATATTAGAATCATTATAAACGTTCCACGTGTATAAATAATTATAACATCACTCATGCGTAGGTGTGAACTACCACATCCACGAGGTGATGTGATTTATTTTTCATATCCACATTTAATGGATGATTCTCAAATTGTGTTTAATATAAATATATTTTAAATATATATTTACTAACACTATGTAGATTATATAACCATAACCCTTCTAACCATGATCAACCTATCGAGATGATTTAGAATTATAATTGAATATACCTAAAACGTCTCATATAAACTAATATTATTTTGTTACTAAATAAGTTATGGTAAAAAATGAAATAAATGAAATTATAATAATTGAATAAATATGAAAAAAATTATTACATAATTATAAAATAAATATAATTTTATTATTCAATATTAATAGAATGTAAAAAATAATTTGGGTAACTAGGTAAGAAATTTTCCTTTAAACTATATTTTAATGTTTTCTATTTAGAATATTTCTCTCCAAAGTTCATTTCCATAAAATATTTCTTAAATTTTCTTATTCTTGTTTTAAAGATTCATAATTTTAATTTTAATCATATTTTTTATTTTTTGGAAATTATTTAAATGAATATTTTCCAATGTCTTCTGCATGACACAATTATTATTTTTTCAAAAAAATGTGAAAAAAGTGTTCTTTTTTAACATAGACAGCCTGAAAAAAAATTTCCCACCACTCTGACCATTATTTTGTTTTAAGATTCATTTATATGTTTCCACTGTTATTTTAAAAGAAATTAATTTTATCAATGTTATGGAAATTTATATTTAAGATTCTATCAAAAGAAAATGATATGTTTCACATGATTTCATAAAAACATTGAATGTTATTTTAAAGATATTTTAATTTATTTCCATAGCCTTTTATGATTATTATTCATTACTTGGGATATAATCAAATAGTATTATCCAAATTATTTTATGGATGGAATATGATTATTTTGTTTTACTAATTATATTTTGAAAATATTTACATTTGGTATGATAGTTTTTAAATATGAATGTTTTTAATTATTATGTATGGAATTTTTATTCATTTATTTAATATGATGAATAGATTCGAATTTATATTTTATGGTTGGGACCATATTATATATATCTCCTCAATACATTGGTAGGTATCATGAGAAAAACTTTCCTAGGTATTTAGTGTATATTTTCCCAATTATTTATGATATTTTGGAATGAGGCCTTGACAGTATGTTTGTAATTTCTTGAACAACTCCTTAATTGTATGATTATAGTGTCATGAATTTCCCATTTTATCACTATGTAATTAGTTAATATTATCCATGTGATTATTTAAATTATTATCCTTGCATATATTTCATATTTATGTTATTTAATGTTTTTATAGAAACATTTTGATTTCATAATATAACAAATTGAATATCGATTTAAAATAAAGTTTTTGATCTACTGTGGGAAAAATATCTATTTTCAAGGAAACAAATTCATGTTTTGAATGACATCCTCTTGAATAATAATAATATATTTATTCTTTCTTGTGAAATGTTTTATAAAAAATTTTGAGGAAAATTTTGGTTTCAATAGTATGTAAGGGATAATTATTAACAAAAATTATATTACGAGGAAAGGAATATATCCTTATTGGTTTTCATTAATTTGAAATGTATTAACGGGTTTAATATCATTTAATATCTCTTTATAAGATTGTTTTTCTCATTCCAAATTCATAAATATTTTTTATAGCGCTTAATTATGAGTATGAACTATATCAAGGACTATATTTTCATTATGTGTATCCATCTGAAAATAAGTTAATGTATTTTTAATGAAGAATGAGTTTTAATTCAAGAATCCATTTTTTGGGGATTAAATATAAATTGAGTTGAAGTGTCCACTTTGTGCGATAAGTGATTGATATATAATATTTTTTTCTAATTCTCTAAAGAACGTAACCAAAAATACCTTCAAAATGTATAAAAGTGAAAACATTGTCATATTTCATGTAATTATGGGTTGATTAAGTTATGGGGAACTAAAGTATAACCTAAATAATACTCAATTGTGATATCTTATTCCTACTCACATTCCATAGGATCATCATTATATCCAAGTAATAAATGAATATCAATATTGATATCATATTATAATTCCTATTATAGTTTTTTTGAATTCCCCAATAGTAACATTTGGAAGGAATATCCCTAAAAATAACATAAGATCATTCCAGTATATTCTAAAAGTCTCTCATGTGTTGGATTATAAATAAAATCTCACTAAATTAAATCAATAATATCTTTTTGTGAAAACATCATGATAAAATCATATTTCAACCCATATGTATGAATCCTATAGAAATATCTTGTTGGAGCCCATCAAGGATTAGGCTAATATTCTTATCCTCACAAAGGAGGTTTATCATTATATTATGAAAATAAATGAAGATTAGAAGTGGGATCAAATCCCAACTCCTAAAAATTATTACATGGAATGTAAGCATATTAGATAAATATATCCATTTCATATTACAATGAATAAAGGGGAACACCCACGATGGTTCCGATGTGTTATGGTTTTTTCTTATATTACGTTTCTCAAATATTGATTGAGGTTATAATCCATGTCACCAAATAACAAAGATCAAAGATATCTCTTCATGGGAAACATCTAACTCAATATTGGGCTCCAATTCCTACCCCAATAAACATTGAAAACCCTCATACCCAAAAATTTAGTTCTAAAGTGGGTAATGATTCTATGAACACTTTATCAATGGTAGAATGTAATAGTGGCCATGAAGGTCCTCTCCATAGTGAATGAATAAAAAATTTAGTTTCCCTATAATAAAATCCATTGATTTCTTATGCATGGTAATATATTGACCAATCATAATGTCCCTACACATGGTAATATAAAAATAAAAAATGGAGTCCTCTCTATGGTAGAAGTTTTAGAGGTTCTCCCCTAGCATGATGATCAATAAGAAAGAAGTTATTCCCCTTTCAACTCATCAAAATATGGTAATATCATATATCCTAACCAGATAAGAGAAATTAGTAATAATTTTGGTCCACCTCGTGATTATTATTATGAATATCCAAACCACAATAACATTTTTTTGACATTAACATCCATCTGGTGCCATAACCACACTGAGAATTCCCTCCTCTAAAGGTAGTAAAGAGTTTGAGACTAACTACACCAAGTGTTTAGTTACTAAATTATGATATTTCAACCCAAGAAAAGATAGTTCAGGGTGATAATAATCATATGTACCACCCCTAGATTGTTGACCCAATTGTTCAAATTGGGTGTTTCTAAATGACCTCACTTCCCTTAATAATGTAGCATGGAAATAAAAACAATATTTCGATTCAGATAAGGAATTTATCTCTTAAGATTTAGG
Source organism: Viscum album (assembly GCA_963277665.1). NCBI lineage: Eukaryota > Viridiplantae > Streptophyta > Magnoliopsida > Santalales > Viscaceae > Viscum > Viscum album. The sequence goes on from OY728138.1 coordinate 161,359,407, forward strand.
GAATTCAATGATCATGTGTATAGGGAATTCCAAGAAAAATATTTTTTAGGTTATATTCCTAGTAAACCATGGGGAATGATATTTCAAATATACTATAATGAAAATTCATACCTCATTTATTCCATAAACTATTGGAAAATATATACTATATCAAGTAAGATCATATTTATTATCAGGGATATACTAAACACATCATTGTTTTGAGAAAAATCAACCACAATGTCTAATTTTTAACATTATCAATGGCCTAAAATCTTAAGGAGGAGATTTTGTGAATTGTGAGACTCGATTTTTATATGGAGAGGAGAGAGATTTTGTTAGACCTATAAGGGTTTATTGCAATTCAAAATTGTGGGTGAGTTTTCTTTATTTAAAAATTAATAAAAATTTATACATTAATAGAGTAAATTTATCAATATAAATACTAAATAGGTCAACCACATTGATATAAGAATACTGAGGGAAAATAAAATTTACGAAATTAAAAAATGATAAAAATAGATCTTCATAGTAGTTCGAATCTAAATGATTCTACCCAACTCTTCACCTCACTCATGAACTATGAGAGATTTCACTCACTATAGTGTATCTATTTTGAAGGAGTATGAAAACTCGTTACATCTACCTTTTTCACACCTAGATTCTTAATCCAATTCCAGTACCATTTATTTGTTTATAAAAAAACCCATCCTTTTATATGAGAAGGCCAAAATTAGGCATTTATTGGCCCAATCTTAAACTCTTTCCTTTTTAGGATTTTTCATAACCCATTATTCTATAATGGAAAACGTAACCAATTCTTTTATACGTGTATAAAAAACCTGGACATTCATAGGATGAGTCCTAACCTCTTCTACATTACAGTTCAAGAGTAACCAAGTCTTCTAAGGGGATATACTAAACACATACTATTATAGGAGTGGTCCTTTCTTTTATTGTTTTATGGGTTAAGAGAAACTTGATTTTATATGGGGACATAATAAACCCTATCTTCTTAGGGGATAGAATAAACCCATACATACCTTCTGTAAGGATAGTATAGCGCCATATAATATTCACTAAGTGTGATTATAATGCATAGTTAGTTACTACATAAATAAAGAATATAATAGTTTAAACCAATGAAATATTCTTGATGGAGATGTATTTGTTTTGGTCAGGTTGTTCTCTGTCCCATCAACATATTGATATAGTGATTCTCAATAAATCAACAATTTACATCATTATGTTGTTGAATGATGAATCTCCAATACTACAATTTAAACAATGCAACATGTAAGAGTAATAAAGAGTCCCATATATATATCTTCACTTTAGACCTCAATCTTTTTACATAAAAATTAACACTTACTATTTTCTTCACATTGAAGGCCATGATTCTCCTTCATAAATTCCAAAAAATAATTCCTCATGTGGTAAAAATATTTTAATTAGTTATGATATAATTTAAAAAAATAAAACAATGTTGTACAAATAATCTCTTCATGATAATGAATAAATAATAAATATTATATCAAATACATCCAAAAAATATGATAATAAATTTCTTTGAACACACATTGAATTTAGTTGAAACTAACTACAAATATTACAAAACAATTCTAAATTTAACTTTTCTCTTTTTCTATAAAATCATACTACTCATATATATTTTCTACAACAAATCATGTATTTTATATAAATTAGAGACAACAAATATCCACATGAGTTCTCTAGGAATATTTTGTAAAAAACTAATTTGAAACACATAATAAAGTTTAGAATAATTAATATAGTTATTAAAAATAAATATTAATATATTTGATAAAATACACATCGATATTCAAGAAAGACTTTTAATACTTCTACAAGATTAATTTTGAATATCACTTTTTCTGAAAATAACAGCTTGAATATACATACATGCTTAATCCTAGGATAATCTAATTTATTTCTTCATAAAAAATATAAAACCAATTTTCATGACTTCTAAAAAATTATTGTGTAATTTTAGAATAACTGAAACATTAAAAATATTTAAAATAAATATGCACTAAATTGAAATTTTTAACATTAGGTAAAACATAGTATATTTCAATATTTAAAACAGGCTGTAGAAACTCAAAAAACATATTATTTATATTTATATAAGAAAATTAATAAAGGATAATTGATTTAATTGAATTCACATATTTCAATTCACATAGTGGATTCACCTATGTGAATTCACATAGAAAATTCAAGTAAGCGAATTCACATAACTGATTCACATAAGAAAATTCACACTGCAAATTTATGTAAGAAAATTAACAAATCAAATTCATGTAATCGAATTAACATAAGATAATTCACATATCCAGTTCATGTAATATAATCCATTTAATTGAATTCATGTAGTAGATTCCATATATCCAACATTCACATAACCAAATTAACTTATCCAAAAGTATGAAATCAGTATTAATATGACTTATCATATTTTAATTATAAATTGAAACTTTTGATGATAGAATAATCTCTAGTTCTAGTTAACTAATATTTATATAATTTAATTTTTTTTAAAATAGTTATTAATAACTCTAATCAGGCCTCTATAAATTATGTTATCTTTAAAATACAGTATAAAAATAATTCTGAAAATATTAGAATTTGTACTGAAATCATATAGTGAATTCTAACATAATTTAATACATGATAGATATTCATTCATAATTCCATTTCATCTAATTAAATTTATAAATTTACATATATTTAAAACTCAATAAAATAAATCAATTTGGAGGACTTTATCCCATGTTATGGTCAAAACATATAAGGTATGTGAATCTAGAAATTTGGCTATGTGGATTTGAAATCGACTACATGGATTTGAAATCTTATATGTGAATTTATAATTGGATACATGGTAAATGATAAATTTGAAAATTGGAAAATTGTGAATTATAAAAATGATATATAAATTGTGTTTAAAGTTATCAAATAATTTATTTAACTTGGTAAAATTTCATAAAATTTTTTGAACATGTTAAAAAAATCATAATATAAAGTGAAATATATTTTAATAAATTAAATATATGAATCAAATAAAATCTTCCTTAATCAATGTATAATATATCAACCTATATATAACACCTGACTATGATATAATAAATTATAATTAATCAAATTATATTACTATGACTTTGTATAATGGGAATAAAACAAGTAAAGTTTTATAATTTTCAAAACATGATTTTATTCAATGAGATAATAAATGTAAATATTTTTAAAATTTAAAACATAAATTTGATTAAGGACCCACTAAAAATTATTCTCCATATTGATAATTATAAACCCAAGAATAATTTTAAAAATATATCCCATTTTGAAATTATCAAAAAGATAAATTTACAATGATAATTTTCCCTTTTTTTAATTAACATCGTGTTACATTTCCTAAGTCTCCCTAAATTAAAGGATTCTTGGAAAATGAAAACACATTATATTTTATATTATCATTATTAAGAAAAAATCACATAAAATAATATAAGTATTAAACAAAAAAATTCTAAATAATCAAATTTCATAATATGTGTCAAGGAGATACCATAAATCCTTCCATTATTAGGGAATTAATTGTTTAAAGTGAACATAATTTTAAAATATTTTTTCTTACAATAATGAATACCCCATTAAAAAATAGAATTTATTGAAAATTTATAGTCTAAATAGTATGAATAAATTAACTAGTATGGGTGAAAAATTTTGAAATAGTAAACTAATAAAAAAATATATATTAAATTATTAAAAATTAAGCCGAAAAAAAAACACTACGATAGATTTTTTGAAAATTTAAAATTTTATGAATACAAACACACTCAAACTCCAAATAAATTTGAGCACTAAATATGATTATTTGTGAATGTAATATAATCCAAATATTTTTATAATATAAATCTTGAATATGTATATATTTTAAAGCCAGTTTTTTTCATTCTTAAACTATTAAAAAAAATTATAAATGTTAAACCCCCCATTTTAATCAAGAATAACTAATTATATTATAAAATAAAATACATAAATTTACCCTTTATATATCAAGTAATTCAATAAATTGCATATTTAAAATTTTGACATGGCCAAAATAAAAATTGGATTATAATTTTCATGAAAGAGACATGATACAGTTATAATTTTCTATGAAAAAATTATGAATTTAATTAATCTTAGTTACCACTTAAATGATTAATTATATATATCAATTTAAATAATATTAATTTCTAATAAAAATCATTTCCTCGATTTTAGTTATGTTATCATGAAGAAATAGGCTAGTTTATATACAAATTGAATTTAAATTTAGATAAAATAATGCAATCACCTTTTATGAACACATATTTAACATGATATATTACATATAAAATCTAAAAACTGTATATGTTTTAATCATGAAAATAGATTCTACACTTTAAAATACTTCATAATAAAACTAAATAGATTCTAAATTATGAATTAATAATCATTAATATGAGTGTTTAAATAGTTTAGAAGTAGGAAATAAATGTAAAAATAAGAAACAAGTATTTATTCTCCCATAATTACATATTTTTTCTCTCTATGAATAAAAAACCTATTTAGGTGTATTTTAACAATTCAAAAAATGAATATAAATATATGTTTTATAGTATTTGTTTTAAATACACACTTATAAAACTTTATATTGCAATTTTCTATAGCTGAAATATACAAGATGAATTTAGAATTTGAAATAATATTAAATCCCTAAAAATTGACTTTTTCCTTTCAAAATGACAATATCCAAATCGTGAAAATTTAATTTTATTTATTACACTGAACACTCCTCCAAAAAAAATTAATATAAATTGGATCCACAAAACATGTCAACAGATATTCAAAAAATATTAATGTAACCAAATGATAATAAGATAAAAGTAAACAAAAATTTACATCTAAAATAACATATTCACTAGCCATATAAAATTAAAAATTGATGAACATAACATAAAAAACAAATTCACTCACATTTACTAATAAAAGAAAATGTTAAATGTTGATGTATATGATACAATATCAAAATGATACATGATATTTAAGATTATAAAAAATAAAATACTAAAACATTTAATTCTCAGGAAAACATTCCCACGATTTAACTATAATAACTTGCATGTTGAACAAAATAATCAATAAATAAGATAAAAGTAAAAAAAAATTACATCTTAAATTACTTATTCACTAGCCATATAAAATTAAAAATTGATGAACATAAAATATAAAAAAAATTCACTCACATTTACAAATAAAATAAAACGTTAGATATTGATTTATATTGTAGAATATCAAAATAATACATGATATTTATGATTATAAAAAATAAAATACTAAAACAAGTAATTCTCATGAAAAAATTCCCATGATTGAACTATAATAATATGCATGTTGAAAAAAATATTATTTTTAAACATATTAGGAAAAAATAATCGTATCCATGTATATTATATTTATCATTATCTTTATTGAAATAATATGACTTTACAATATTGATATCTGAATAATATTTACTATAAATGTTCCCTTTTAAACAAACAATTACATTTATAACATTATCCATTTGATTCTTTATCCTTTAATTTACAATTTAGAAAAACTCAAAATCATTACAAATCATTTCAATTGTAGAAGAAGTTTTTTTTATATGATTTCCATTCAACATCTCATTTTTTCTATAAGATTAAAAAAATTGACTCAAGATTATTTAATTTAATAGGTAAATTATTTTTCTTTTGATAAACCCTTCTTATTTTAATTTTTAGTAACACGTTTATAGAATTAATTTACATTAATTTATTTAGATATGAATCACACATTTTATTCATATCATCAATACTTTTCCATAATTTTCAGAAATGATAGCTGTATAAGAGTCAGAATTTAAATATTTATTTTTTAGTTATACATGTAACTCATATATTTCCATATTTTAAAGCACAAGAACCAATATTACTTGAAAAATAATGTGGATGTCAAAATATTACCTTAAAATATTATTCAATAAATGTAACATTACCAGTTTCTCAAAAACATTCACCCTTGTTTCATGAGGTTTTTGAATCACTCCATGAATCCAAAGATTTATTTTTTTTCCACTTAGACTTCCTTTAATTTTTTATCATTATAAAATTGGATTTTATATGTACTTTCTTCCTATAACCATAAAAAATATCATTTGAAAAATCAAAATTCACACATTAATTACCTTAAGTTATATACTTTTTATGAAAATGGGTTTTTTACACATTCTTGGATGGAAATTGAATTTTCATGTATACCTAAATTATATAATGTAAAAATATCCTAGAATATCATCATTCAAATGTATTTGTTTCAATTTATTTCTAAACTTCATTAATATTTTTACAACTATATATTTTTTAAAAATATTTCCAAAAATATTGATAAATAATATTTTTGTGACATTATAATTAAGATCATATTGAATAACATCAACTCTATTAAAATAAAATGGAGGTGATCTTCGAATAAGGATATATTATGATTAATTTGATTTTTTATATTAATTATCAAATTTATGTAAAACATAATATTCAATCCTAATATCTAAAAACAGAACATCTATTCATTTTGATAATCTTCCATCTAGATCATTCAATAATTATGCTTACTGTCATTGATATGTGGTCTAAATGATGGATTCAACCCATTTTTATAACATAATTCATCCATCACTGAAAAATATATTTACCTTATTCTTGTTAAGGACTAGGATAAAAAATTATAATAATTAATATAAACAATCAAATAAATCATAATATATCATTAAGAGAGACAACCTATAAACCAATTTTGAGGTATCAAATTATGTGACAAACTAACTTATCCTCAAGGGGTATAGATATAATACCAATTTTTATGAACCAAAGGGGTGATTAAAATATAAAATAAGGGGACAATTTTATATCTTTAATGATTAATCAGAGTTTATAATTTAAGAGTAAACATTAATCAACCAAATATTAATCAATTCGATCAAACTAATATAATAACATAGAGATAAAATAAAATGTAAGAAAATAAAATATAAAGACAATATAATTTCATAGTTTTCAGATCTAAATAAAAATAATATACACTTTACCCCTATCATGAACTAAGAGAGATGAAACCCACCATGGTATATCAATTTTCAAGGAGAGAGAAAACTCTTTACATCCACTTTTTTTGTTCTTGTAGGCTTCACCCAATTATCTTTTCTTTTCGAGGTTTAAAAAAATAACAACCTTTTGACAGGAGCAGACCCAACCTATACTTTTATTGAAATAATCCTAAAGTATTTACTTTTAGGGTCCAGATAGAATAAAATGTTTTATATGGGAAATCTTAAACTAGTCTTTTACAGGTGCAGATCCAATATAGACTTTTATAGGTGTAGTCCTAATCTATAATATGATACATGTCAAGTGGAACATAGTAATCTAAGTGGATAGACTAAAATTTGACTCTTAAAAGATTGGACCTTGACTCTATTTTTATGGGTTAATAAATAACTGGTCTTCTAATGGTAGAGAATAAACCAATTCTTTTATGTTTATAGATAGAAACCATATATATATTTTGTAATGGTATTGTAACCTTGTGCAAGTTGTGGTAAGTGTGACCACCTAGCACATACAGTTACAAATATCAATCAAAAATTGAGGATTCATTTGTAAAAAGATTGGACCTTGACTCTTTCATGATTTTTGAAATAACAAATATCAATCAAAAATTGGTTTACAACATCACACCGTTAAAATATGTTGCTTGAGGATTCATTTGTAAACTATAAAAAACAAAAGAGTAATGTAGATTCACATCTTTAAAAATTCACTAGATGTGTCAGTATTTATTTATACAAAATAAAAATGCATATTTTATTCAAATTAAAATCCATGATTGTAATTCCTAAATTCCAAAAATAGAATCCATGGAAGTATCTTTTAATCCATTTTGATACACTATAAAAACAATGTAATAAAAAAATCTCATTAAGATAATGAATAATAATTGTTATAGTAGTAAATACATTCATAAAAGTTGATAAAAATTCATTGGAATACTCCCTATAATTATTTGTGTTTAACTCTAAATATTCAAAAAAATCTAATTTCAACTTTTATCATTTTCTATATTATCGTAGTACTCACTGTTATTTTATAAATAAATGATCTACGTGTATTCTTAACAAATGAGAGACAATTAATATCCATGTGAGTTTTCCCACAAAATTCTTTAATAAAATATTTTATATATAGAATCGAATTTATAAAACTAAATAGAGTTAATTAATATTTAATATTAATATTCATGAGAAACACTGTATAAATATTTGAGACAAAATCTTCAAACATCATCCAGTTTAGTTCTGTACAACATATTTTCAAAAATATCATCATTAACATTCATATATTCTCAATAACATTTAAATCTCATTTAATTACTCATAAAAAACTAAAACCTCTTCACATGACTTCTAGATAGTTAATGGGTAATTTTAAAACAAATAAATCATTAGAAATATTTAAAATAAACATATACAAAACCAAAATATAAAACATCACATAAAATATGGTATATTTCTAGATTTCTAATAACCTATATAAACACAACAAATAATTTAGGAGAATTTAAACATGTGAATTCACATAGGTGAATTGACTTATATTATTTAATATAAGAGAATTCATATAGCTAGTTCATATAAGAAAATTCACATTCTAGATTCACAAAAATGAATTTTCATAGTTAATACATATAAAAGAGTTCATGTAGCTAATTTTCATAAGTGAATTCACATAGTCAATTCATGTATGGGAATTATCGTACGAAAATTCAAATATTTGATTCACGTAATTGAATTCACATAATCAAATTCACATAAGAAAATTCATAATTATAATATTCACATAAGCCAATTCACATTTCCAAAATTATAAAATCTATAAATTTTATGGCTTGTTAGATTTTAGATATAAATCATACCTTCTAAAAGATATGAAAATATTTTTGTATTGTTGAATTATATTTATACAAATTAATTATCATTCCAAATAATCAATTACCACTTTAATTAAACCTTCATAAATCAATTAATCATTAAAGTATTATTGTAAAATAGTTAGAAAATTTATAGATTTCATACTAAAAACATAGTGTATTCTAACATAATTTCAGACATTATAATAATAGATTCATAATTTTATGTCCATTAATTAAATATATAAATTTTAATAGTATTTCCAAATCAAAAATAATCACTCAATTTGGAGTTCTTTTCACCATGTTATGTTCAAAATATATAATGTATGTGAATCTACAAATATAGAAATGTGGATTTAAAATTTTCATCATGGATTTGGAATTAGTTAAGAGTATTTACAATTTTTCATATGGTAAATGATAAATTAACCATGTGGGGATAGTGAAAATCTGATAGAAATGATATTTAAAGGTCCCAAATGAATTATTTATCCTAGGAACACATCATGAATCATTTTTAATGTGTTATAAAAAATAAAAACTGAATTCAAAATATATTTTATGAAAAGTATTATATGAACCAAAGTAAATTCTACCTTAATCAATATATAATATAATAATCTAAATATAATAATTAATTAATCAATGAAGAATTAAAATTACACAAATTAGTGTATAAATAATTATTTCCAATTTTCTAAAATAATTGATGTTTTATAATTATAGAAACATAAATTGGTCAAGGAGAGAATAAAAATAAATCCTTGTAATTATCAAAACACAAATTGGTTCTAGGGGGACTCATAAGTTTTTAATGAAATTATCTTATTTTAAAGATGGTTTTGTTGTGTGCTTCAAAAAAAATATAATTAAAAGGATATTTTAGGTAAGATTAAAATTAGTGGTCTAACCATTGGTATTCCCTCACTTATATGTTAAATCATTACCCATTCAAATGTAATCTCTTTATCTCCTACTAAACAACACATACATCAAAAAATATTATTCTCTTAGGTTTTTTTGAATTTAATAGGGATGTAAAAAGTTCATAGAACTATACTTTTACCTATAATAGTAATAAAAATTATCTCTAATTAATCATGTATTAACCCATATCTCTTAATTGTGTGGAAAATGTAGAAAGACTAAGGGGTGTGTGTGTGAACTAGGAAGAAGATAAAAGAATTAAAATAAAATAAAATGGAAACAAATTATCACCTATGAAATCAAATACCCCCACAACATAAAAGAAAAAGAATCATCAAATAAATTTAGAATTAATTAAAATATGGGTGGAGAGTGTTCTCAGCTTGGAAAATATAGATCTATTTTTTCATCACTCAAGAAAGATTACATAAAATTAAAGAAGAAAAATATGATCTCCAAAAAATAGAAATAACCGCAATATATAAAATAATTCGATGTATTTGTGTATAGTGAATCTTCTCCACCTTGTAGAAGTATACAAATGATTAGGGTTATTAACGTGTATTATTATCTTTATCCCTCATGTGATTGAAACATGCTTCCTCTTATTACATGATCAATTATAGTGCCTTTAGAATAATCTAAAACTTCAATTCTCATATCCCATTCCCACTTATGGATTATGCATATTTCTACAAAGCATTGAGATTTATTTTGGTGGGATTATCTCAAATCAACCATCTTTCAAAATCTCTCTCATCTATCTTAGTGTCGTTATGTTGAATGGATGATCATATTATGAACATTTGGAGTGTATTTTATAGATTTAGGTATACTAGAGAAATGTTTTTCTATTATTTGTACATTCCCTATTGATTTTATTAAATTTCAATATTTAATTTATTTTTTAGATTTTGGAAAATTATAAAGTATTATGTGGTTTAAAAAGTCTTATGAAGTTGATGACATGTTTTACAATGTATAAAATGTCTTAGCCAACTACTAAAATCCAAGAAATGTCTTACACTATTTAGATGTACTACATGAAATTTTTTATGCAAAAAAAGAATTATATGAATTTTAAAAAAGTCTTACACTTGAAAATAGAGTCTTATATACCCCTACATAAAAGTATAATGGTATTGTTGTTGTCCAAAAACCCCAATATAAACACATAGGATTCTTGGGTAACATTTTTATGTGCACTTAACTTTGATAAATTTTGGACAAGTTTATATTCTTACAATATTTGAACTTTTCCTGATAATTCATAAGAATTATTGAATTAAACTCTTATAGTTTCCTTAAGAAATATATTTATAAATTCTGCCATTTTTTATTTTTAACCTCAGACCTAGTGTCTTATAAAATCATATAAAATTATCCATTTTTTCATGAATTATACAACCTATTAAAAATAATATAATCAGTGTATAAATTATATATATAATCTAGATATGATTTCAAAAAATTAATATTATCATTAAAATCATGATAAAATATTAAATCTCAAAATAACAAATAATTTAATGTATGTTCAATTTGTTACATATATAAATAAACAATATAAAAATAAATATGAAACATGCTATTTTTTTAGTTCCATATTCATTGCATTCTATGGTTCTATCTAATTATTCTAAATTTAAGGGAAATAAAGGTGAATTTCATATAGAATCATAATAAAAAATTTAATATTTTAAATCACATCCCTCTAATTAAATAAGAACTTGTTTTAATGTTCCCAGGGGTTCAACTACCTCTCGTGAAAAATTTCAAATTTCTAGAGTGAAAGAAAAATAAAATACAGTGGAATTTAGATTTTAACAACTAACACATTCCTAAATTTCCCTCCCATGATATCCATATTTTAAAGTAATTTTTCTAACTTATATTATACTTATTATGTAAAATTAAGTTATATGATCTTCCCCTACTTCATCTATGTTCGTAATTATTTATATCTTTTCATACATTTTTTGAGTATATCATATTGAGTTTTTCCTAACCAAGTTTTTCTAAATCACTTAGTAGATGAGTATAAATATACATAAAATAAAAATATTCTAATATATTAGGTAACCCCTGGGAATAATAATAATTATTAGGTAATTAATTTAGTTTTTGTTAAGCCATCTTGTAGGTCACTCTAACTCTTATTTATAGGATAAATTACTAAAAATGTTCTCTGGTTTCTTAAGAATAATTCTAGATCATTTCCCATTTACTTTTTTCTTCTAGTTCATATGAGATATCAAAATATAATTTCATAAGGATCCCTTAGTTGTTAATAAATCATAATGGGATGGTTATCTATGTTTATGTTCTGAATTTCAGTATCCTCATGTTATCATTTTGCTTCCACCTTATTTTTTTCTACCACACTCTCTTCTCTGGTTATATGGAGAGAAATTTAATGGTTCCAATTGAAATTTGGTTGTTTGTTACCTTCAAATGGGGGAATGAATTTTGAAAATATAATTTTATTTTTATTATATATTCCATAAAAAATATAAAAAATTAAAGGAAATAAAAAATTATATATTCTCAGAGAATATAATTTTTCCTATCCATCGTACTTATTTAAAAATCATTTTAATCATAACATGTGATTTTCAAAGAATAAAAGAACTAATTTTTTTTGGTTAAAATAGTTTATAAGAAATATAAAACCTGGAAGGACTTATTCATATTAAAAAGGAATAATTTTAGACTCCTCTATTGGTTCCTTCTAGAAAACATTATGAAACAACATCAATTGTTTTCTATTAACTTTAAATGGTTGATGTGATTCTATTATTCTGATCTAAACCACACAAAATGGAAATGTATCAGTACCATTAAATGGTAATATTCATTTAGAATGAATCTTATATATAATGATTTCCATCATATTAGTGAAAAATAGAAATTTTAAGAAAATTTGAAAATATTTCCTCAGAATGAGTCTATCATTAACCGAAATGGTTATTTAATTGTAAAGAAGGGAGTTCTCACCAACTTTCCTCCTTATATCATCAAGATCTTTTTTTTGATCTTTTTCTTCTCATTATACCTTGTATAATTCCATATTCACTTTCATCACATCCTAATAACCTTTTTTATTATTCAATAGGCAAGTGGTATAATTTTCCATAAACTAATTTAAAATGTATATATCTAGAGAGTTTGAATTCAGTTATGTATATCCAAAACATATCCTCTAACTTCTCACTTCAGTAATTTTAGTTGGGTTTCACCATAATTTCCAAACCAATTTTTATTTCCCTATTTTATACCTCATACTACCTCTTTTTCTATGGTTGGTTGTGACAAGAAGTTTTATTGTACACTTCATATCTATTCATGATTGCTTACATACCTTTATTAAAGATATTTCTTCCATAATCATTGATAATTTTTAAATGTATTGCAAACCCTAAAAAATATGTGATCTTAGATGTTAAGTAATTACTCTTACATCCTAATTTCTATTTTCTTAGGCATTAATCCATTTAGAAACATAATCTACTACATACTGAATATATGTAAATAAAAATAAAATAAGAAATCTACCAGTGAAGAATATACCTTATATATCAAATATTTTATTCAAAATAAAAGGTTTGGGAGAATTTAGTGTATTTTTTAAATTCCCAATGTTAATTGATAGTTTTTACTTATATTACCAATGTTATATCAATATTTTAATATTATTGACCAAAATAACCTAGATTTTTACACTTTTCTATATATTCTATGTAGTCTAAAATTTTATCCACATTTAATGGTATGATAAAATTTAATCATAGAATTTAATAATCCCTTAGGTACACATATCATAACCACTTGATCAGTATAATTTTTCCACAAATAACGATGCTCATAGACATAGTATTGTGAATAAAATTTCAGTTTAAGATTTTTATACATAGAATACAAGGATGGTATTTTTATGCGACCAAATGTTTTTCTAAGTCCATATATCAGGGTAATTTTTTAGTTTATACAGTTTTTCACTAGGGATGAAATCATTCACGGATATATATGTATATCTGTGTGTGGGTATTTCTACCCCAAAAATGTGGGGAAATCTAGTCATGTGTTCTATAACTAGGTTCTCAAATCCTTTATTATCTTTAATCTCTAATTTAAATTTTTGTTTTAGTATAATCTAACATAAAACTCTTGGATTTACAACACGTTTCATTACAAAATACATGAGTGTTCATGATCATTGTAAATAGACAATTTTCTTCATAACAAATATAAATGAAATTTTACCAATATAACAACAACTGACAAAAAATCATGTTTTTTTATATTTGATTTGTGTATTTTCAAGAGTATATAAAGAATAATCTATCACATGGAAGACCCTATTGATCTTTTGGGATAGCACTGCTCTAACTTCTCCGATGGAGTCATCACACAAAACATCAAAAGGATAACCATAGGTTGGTGACCTGATTATAGGGCATATGGTCATTACTTCTTTAATCATATCAGAATTATATATGAATGATTCAAAAAAAACAGTTTATTTATTTAGATATTCAGTTTGAACAATTTTGGTATTGATAAAATTTCTGTTAAATTTCTATCAAGTCCAACATGTCCTAGAATTAATCTAATATGTTTCGTAGTGGTGAGGTAAGTTAGAGAGGAAATTATTTCTACTATATTCATGTAAACTTTAATTCCTACTATAAAAATTATCTGGCTAAAATTATTACCTTTATTTCACAATTAAATGAAAATTTTCAATGTTTAAAAGTTCTTTTCAATGTATCTCTTAAAAACTATTTCAATATTTTCAAGACATATTTCCAAAATTTTGTATAAAATCTATAGTCATCAAGAAATTATTAGAAAGAAATTTTTAATCAAATATAAAAATATGCATACCAAAAAATATTTTATAGTAAATGAGGGAATACATAATCAAAAAATCATATTATAGTATAGAAACCAACCAAATGGATAAGTGAATATAGTTTTTTCTTAATCTTTTACTGCTATAATGACATGAAAATAACTATAAAATACATCAAAAACAAAATAGTTTCTTTTATCATATATTATTTAAAATATTTTATCAAGAATAGATAATTTTTTTCTTGTTCACATTATTAAATTTTATTTTTTAAATGAAAACTCTTCGTCTATTTTGAATCCTACAGTGTACTAGTTCATTATTCTCATTTTTCACAATAGTTATTTTAGGAAACATCTATTAGGAGTCTAAAATAGGGAATATTATTCTATCACCTATCAATATTTTTATTTCTTTGATAAGTACCATTAAAGTCGGGTGAATCCTACTTTTGTGTTCGTCTCTGGGGTTTTGATTCATTTTCAGGAAGTATTTGATGCACAAAAATAGTGGTACTAATTCTAGGGATGTCTCTTAATAACTATTATATGGACTGAATATTGTAATAATTTATTTTTAACAATTTTTTTTGATTATATGAATATTTTTAGAAATTATAAAAATAATATTTTCATTTTCCTTAATAAATTCATATTTTAAATTATATATGAGCATCTTAAGTTCTAGTTTAGGTGGGTGTTCCAATAATGGTTTCAATTTTTTTTTATTATGCATATATCTTTAAAATGAAAATTAGTAGTATCAATAATATATATTTATCAAATCATTAATTTCTCATTTATATTTCTTCCCAAACAGATCACTACACATATCTGATTTCTATTTTAATTCATTTCAAAAAGGAATTCATCGAAAATATTTTTGGATACTATAGTTAATATTAATTTTATTATTTCAAATATAATTTCATTTTCTTCCTCATAATATAAAGTAATTAGTTATGATAGAGTTTAAAAATAGATTATTCTTTGTGAGGGAATTTAATTTAATCCATGATACTGAAATTTTAAGTTTCTTCTCTCAAAACCATCGAAAGTGTTCATGAAACAAAACTATATTATTATTTTTTTTCAAAAAATCTCCACCTAATATGATATTAGAGTTATTTATTATACTTTATGATTCCATTTTCAATATATATAAATAAATTTTGAAAAATAATTTGTTTACTTATACTAATACAACCTTCAAGAAACCTACTTTGTAGGAAATGGATCAGATGACTAGTTGCACATAAAATGTGGTTGTCTTGATTTATCCTATCTAAAATAAATATTAAACTAAGCATGTAATAACATTAATTTATTCTTAAAAGTCATACAATTCATTAATATATTTAATCTCTCTAATTACATGTATCTAGCCTTAAACATTTCATGATCTAGAGTCTTTAGAAAATAATTCACTTTCAAAAATTTCAATGATATTTATGTTTTTGTGTTTTAGAGAATTTGGTCAAAAATATTACATAAAATACCCATATATTAGAAAGTGGACACTTCTACTCATTATCAATTTTTTCCATAGTATAAAACATTTAAAATGAATCACCTTTTCATTTCATAAAAAATCATCATGAAATTCAACTTGACTTCTTCATTATTCCTAAGTGTACTTAGAACCTTTTAAAACACATGAATATGTTAGATTATAAAATAATATTAGTAATGGATATAAAAGAAATAAATCCATTGTTATAGTGAAAATCATGAAAACCCATAAATTGGTTACCTTTTTCACATTATTCTATTCAATGTATGAAATAAATCTTATCCAAATAAGAAATAAATTATTTTTCTCAAATAAAATCATTAAAACCAATAGAATGAAAATAGAAACCCTTAAAGGGATTTCAGATAACTCTTTTAATATTATGTTTAACCATATGTTAGAAATAACTAGAACCTAGTTAAATCCCTAGGAGAAACCTCCCATGTAAAGTCACACCTTATCACCTATGAATATGAGAAACATTACTCAATGCATTTTTGATCTATATTAGGCACACCCATAATATAAGATTTATTATGATAACCCATCAAATTATATAATTCTTAATTATGATATCATGAATAAAAAATTAATCTTTCACTATTTTTTTATAAATACCTTTAAAAAATATTTTAAACCCCCATACAAAACACTTTTGGATATTGAAACCCACATTTATCTTAAAAACATTAAAGAAGTCAGAGTTTATTGAAAATTACCCATGACAGTATATTACTTGTAAATAATAACCTTATCAAAACATTTTAATTTACATGGGTATGGAGTAAAATTAGAATAAAAAACATTAAAACTTTTAAAATAATGTTTTAAAGAAATATCTATTATGAAGTTAGTAACATTTGAATCATAATTTAATTAAATTAAGGAAATTGAAAATGATTTGTAAACTTCTTTAATTTCAGTAAATAAATTATTACTAAATCTATATGGTATTATATATACAACACAAATGAAAACATGTGGTGTAAATGTTAAAAGGCTCAATGGAATTTGAGAGTAAAAATTCCATACCTTGAGCCCTACTCATCGTAGACATTCTATATATTCTAGAATAATATTATGGGGTACCCGACCCCAGTTGCTCAGATTTTGTTCTTTATTTTATTATTTCTGTATTCTTATAATGTACCACATCCCAAATTACATAACAGATTTGTAGTTTTGGAAAACCGGATATATACATAATTTTTGCAATATGACATTGAAAGGAAATAGAATATATAAATTCTATTTGAAAAATACAAAAATATTAGATTATCCCTATAAGTCATTAATAATATTCATCTTCACATCCTCGGGAAAAATAAAACATAAGAAATGGGTGATCTCAAGTTCTCATTATGGGTAAATATTTTGGCAGAAGTATAAGTAAAAACGCATCATGAATAAATAAAAGTACACATTTTATTATAACATAATCTTGATCACAATTTGGTAAGAATAAAAGATGAATAAATAATTCCATAATAAAACATAAACATCGATATTCTACTAGTGTATTATTCATATGGACTATCAATTACTAGTTTCATGATAAGGGAATGCATATTGTGGGACATCATAACCAAACCGTTAAGGACTCATGGAAAACCCATACATAAATGGGTAAAAACACAAACTAGTTTTTCACATGAGAACTATCGATGTATCGATTGGATATAGTGGGACCCACTAGACACTTACTAATTCCAAGTCATTCCTCATATGAAAGAGTGAAATGTAAACAATATAAACATTTGTATTGAAAAACAATCATATGAAATGCAAATACTTCAACCATAATCTTTGAATGGTATTAAATAGTACATCCAATGTAAAACAAAACATAATCCATTAAAAAACATATAGTAAATGTTATAATTAGAGATAAACATCATATAAGTGTAATATTAAACAAATTTAGTCGACATATATGGCGATACAATTGAAAATGTTTTGAGGTAACTAATCATTAATCATTATAAAGTGTCTCATACCACATTAAAACATTAAAATAATATTAATTTAATATAATTATAATAAGTAGAATATTCATATGATATAAAAAAGGGAATTATATACACCACAGACACAAGTAATAAGTGGTGAACAGGGAATATATCTTATAGAAGTAAAAGTTATATGAGAAAAAATCATTTTTACTTTAGAAAAAATAGTTCTTTTGAAAAATCATTTGTATTTGTCAAAAAATTGTCATTTAAACATGTTTATCCCATAAAATAAAAGTGACGGACATTGTAAGTATATTTTAGGATTAATTTTTTTCCAACTAAAGTGAAATCATGTTAAAATGGTATTTAAGAAACTTTAGAAATAAAATATTTTTTTGCAATATAAGGAAAATATTAAAGTGATTTTAATGTGAAAAGGAATATTTGTTTTTATAAAACTAGAAATGAAACAAGATATTTTTATCATAAAATTTTTTATCTTAGAATAATAATTATGGATTAAAATAGATTATATTTTGTATTTGAAGATGTGTAAAAATTCTAAAAGTTCCCTTTAATCAGGCTTGTTTATCGTGAAGAATCTAGAAGGGAACCCTTTTAAAACATGTACATACACATAAAAGAAGGATTATCTGATCTAGATATATGATTTTAGAACATATAAAAATAATTTATGAGAAATATACAAAAATAATAAAGCATTAATTTTAAATAAATGTAGAGAAAGCGTACCCTGAAGTAAGAAATAGGGATTTAGGGGGAATCCCTTACTAGTTTATAATCAATCAAACCATATGCCACATAATTAATAATCAAAAATGATAAAATTAATACACTTAAAGTAGATAGATTCATGAAATGATGCATAAGTGGTTATTATAAATACACTATACACAGAAAATAGTGGTAAATAAGTAATATCTCCAGAAAATAGAAGAGAGATAAGAAAAACCTTACCTTATTTCATAATGTGTTCTACACTAGACCATAATGTCCAAGATAACAAAATTATATCCATTACATAATTAATTCAGAACATTTAATACATTTAATTTATTTTTAATAATTTTATTATGTTTATTTAGGATCTTTTTGATTGGTTATAAGATTAAATTTTATCATTCAAGAGCGTTCGTTTCTTTGGTTTTCATGATCAGTTCCCTTACTTATAAGTAATGCAGTTCATGTAAAATGGGTATAATTCCCTAGAATAAGAATTATATGTTATTAATGAAAACACATAACTATAAATGGATATATATATATATATATATCATTTGGTTATATGGTATGAGGACAAATAATTATAAAATACATTTAGTGATATCATTTTGATTATTACGGCGCTGATTGATCATAATGAACTCATTTTGTTTTATCATTTAGTATTATTTAAATAAGTTACTTATAGAAAATAATAAAGGTTACAATTAATATATTATAGTTTTATTTAACCATTAAAATGGTTTCATTACCTACCTTGAAGTATAAGGACCTGAACTTAAAATGTTACTCAATATTGAATTTTTGACAAGATAATCCATTATTACACATTTAGGATATTTTTGAGCTTATAGTTTTATATAATTAGGATAGCTTACATACATAACATTCCACTACTAAAAATAGTTTCAATTGTTTTCAAAATATAAAACATTAAAACATAATGCATGATTTCTTTGACAACAATCCATATCAATAATCATGAATCCATTATCTCTCTTACCAATCTTTATATCCTATGAAAAATATTTTAGAAACATGGGATGAGTATAAAACTCAACAAGGGATATAATGATAGAATGCGTTAGTCATGTGATAACATAAAAACCAATAAAATCCATATCATAAAAACTCGAAGGCATAGAATACTCTTGTTGTTGCCTTGGGACATATTTACCACATCAATCTTACATTCACCCTTGCACATGGAATAACCTTTTGGTCAACTTCAATCTTCGAATTACCCAATGTATTGGAGAGCTATAATGGGGCTCACCCGTCATATCTTGAGCTATAATGGGATCAACCCAACATGTCTTGTGATATAATGGGATCAATCCAACATATATTGAGCTATAATGTTCTCAACCCAACATAAATAACGTACAAGGAACATATCATGGTAATAAAATATATTGAAATTAGGAGAAACATCTCATTCCATACACATAAAAAAATGTCCTTTTTGAAATTTATTAAAGAGAGTTTTAAAAGGATTTTAAAAAGAAAGTCCCTTAAAAATATAATTAGAATTTGAATTAATATAATGGATTTTATATGTGTATACAATGAAAATACACATAATAAAACATAATATAAATATAAATTCATCAAACCAATAATCTTAATAACACATAATGAATAGAGAAGAAGGTTAACCCAAATAATGGAAATTGGGTTAAAAATTAACTTACCTCATCTTTGTCTTACAGAAAACTTGTTTAAACATCTTGTAAAATGGTTAAAAGAGTGTTATTAATATCCTACAAGAAGAACATCCATATTTATACTATCTCATGTGATCATTTCATTTCATCATTTCACCCTTTAATTTTTATTATTTTGTTCCTTGCATTGTTTTGGGTGTGTTTCATTACGTGATTTCCATTATTAGTTCATGATCAATATTCTTGTCAATTGGGAGTGAAACTATAGAATTGGAATGGAAAGGTACTTACATATTTATAGTACCATAATTTTTACCATTTATCATTTATCATTTTGATATGATGATGATTCATTAGTTAAAACATTAATGATGTTTGTTTAGATCATTTTAGTGGTTTTTTTATAACAACAACCTCATTTTGTTTTATAAATTAAAACCATGTGTACAAAAGAATTACAGAACTACAGATGAGATATAATACATATATTATAACCTTTTTAAACCATAAAAATGATTTCATGACTATACTTTAAATAATTAATGTAAATTGAAATCACATTGTCCATGATGTCGGTAATTTGACACCTCACGGACAATGTTTTTGTTCCACAAATAAGTGATATAGGAGAGGATTAATGATGAAGAATTTTCCAATAACATTAGAAATTTTAGAATATACATGATTTTTGGAGATTTCCCAATTCTTGGGTAAGAAGAGATAAGTAAATAACAAGAAAATAAAGGAACTCAAAATAGAAGAATAGTTAAGAAATCCCTTACAAAAATTTGGAAGCCTAACGGCTATGAAACAGGGTTTTAGAAAATATTAAAATGAGAGGGTACAAGGGTAAACCAGCTAGAAATTAATCATAATACAAAATATATCAAGAATAAGATGAAAATAATATCATGGTATGGATTATTTAATTCTATACCACATAAAAGAGAACTTGAATAGAAAAATAAAGAAGATAAGAATTCTATTACCCTGTAGAGTAACTCCCAAAACATGATGGTTGGGATCTTGGGGGCCTGATAAACCTAGGGAGGACTAATAGGGACGTAAGGAGGCCAGAGCTTTGTTGAGTAATAATTGTGAATGAATTTAATGAAGGAATTGGTTGGAATTTATAGAAAAATTGGCGGAATATTTTAATAATTTTCTACGGACACCTCATTATTGGTATTAGAAAAAACATGTGTTTTCGCAAGGTATTTTACCAAGGTATTAGACACATGGTACACATCACGTATTATTTTTCTATACACAATTCTACCAGATTCATGACATCCTCATTACATCATTTATGATGTCATTTACACATTGAAACTTAAAATTGTATTTTTACTACTCACTGAAAAAACTAATGTTTCCGAAAAATTCCAAAAAATAAACCTAACCATTTTTTGATGAGTAGAATTAAAAAATGAACTCTATTTTTTGAGAATAATTTTTAAAATAGGATTAATTTAATTTTTAAATAAAATCATACTTAATTCAAAAATTAACAATTTTAAAACTAAGAATACTTTTATGTCAGATGGAAAAATTAACCAAGATGTCATTATCTTAAATCCTTAAGAAAGTAAATTAATAATACAATTTACTATTCATTAGGGTCATATTACTATTCATAAGGGAAAGTTACTATTAACCAAAAAAACAAGTTGGTTTCATTAGGCTCTAAATAACTTACTGAACACAATTATAGATGAATTTTTTTAGAAATTCAAAACAGAGAATCTACAAAATTATGTTTGAAGGAAAGTTATTAATATATACTTAAAATAAAGTTTCATGCATTTCATTTATTTTTTAAAACCCTTTTGGTGTTACATTATTTCCACCTTCTAAAAATTGTGCCCTCGCAATTTTATTTACTCATTAAACAAGTGACAGTAACTTTACCTCATAGCATTTTTAGATTCCCATATTGCTTCTTCAACCATGTGGTTTCTCCAAAAAAACATTTACCTGGTGGATTACCTTATTCTTCATTTCCAATTCCCTTCAATAAATAATCTGTACAGGTTTCCCTTCATAAGAAATGTTCTTTTCTAGCTGAAATGCTTCGGGACTCAAGACATGTGATGAATTTGGCACATACTTTCTCAACATTGAAACATAAAAAATATTATGTGCTTAATATAAACTCGGAGGCAAATCTACTCGGTATGAAACTGGTCCAACTTCCTCCAGGATTTAAAATAGACCTATAAATCACAAACATATCATTATTTTCTTACCAAAATTCATCACACTTTTACAATGAGATATTTTAAGGAAAATATGGTCCCCTACCTCAAAAGAGAATTCTTTCCTTCTATTATCTTCATATCATTTCTGCCTGCTCTTATATGTACTCATGTGCTACTGGATCATCTTCACTTTCTCAGCCACATACTCTACTAATTTTGGCCCCATCAACTTTCCTTCACCAACATCATCCCAAAAAATTTGAGTTCAGCACTACTTCCCATACAATTCCTCAAAATGTTTCATCTATAAATTAGAATGAAAACTATTATTATAAGAAAACTCAACTGAAGAAATATGACGATCATAACTTCTCATGTAGTATATTGAATGAGATCGAAGTGTATCCTCCAAAGTCTGAATCATTCTTTCTCACTACCCATCTAATTGAGGATGAAAATTTATCTAAAATTTAATTCTGGGCCCAACGAATTCTGAAGGCCCTCCAAAAATTTAGAAGTGAACTTGGGATCCTGATCAAATACAATGGAAAGAGGAACTTCATGTAACCTGACAATCTCTTTGAGTTATATTTGAGAAAGCTGGTCCAAATACATTGTATCTCGAATATAAAGAAAATATTTAGATTTTTTAGCCGATCAATAATAACCCAAATTGCAATGTTACCTCGAGAAGTCTTAGGTAGTCCCACCCTGATGTCTATGGATATATTCTCCCATTTTCACTCTGGAAGTAGCAATGGATGAAGCATACCCTTTGGTAATTTTCACTCTATATTAACCTATTGACATGTCAAACATTTCACAATAAAAACAGCAATATCCCTTTTCATTCCATCCCACCAGTAATACATCTAATGGACTCTGTACATCTTAGTACTTCTAGGATGAACTTAAAATGGATAACTATGAGCTTCACACAAAAAATATTTTTTCAACTAGGAATCACAAGGCACACACAACCTTTTTCCAAATATTAAAACACAATCATTATCAAGGTTAAATTCTAGTAGCTTACCCATTTTAACCAATTCAACCTTTTTCTATAGCTCACAATCTTTGTTTTGGGCTTGGTTAATTCTGTTTGATAACGATGACTGCGTGAAAACCTGAAACAAAACAAATGTATTCCATGAAATAAAACTTCAATGCCAAATTTCATCAAATCATTCATCAAGGGATCATGTTCCAAACGTAACATGGATAATGATGAATGATGTTTTCAGCTCACAGAATCCAACACTTTGTTTTCTTTTC
This sequence comes from Viscum album, assembly GCA_963277665.1. Lineage (NCBI taxonomy): Eukaryota > Viridiplantae > Streptophyta > Magnoliopsida > Santalales > Viscaceae > Viscum > Viscum album. The sequence continues at coordinate 161,383,555 of OY728138.1, forward strand.
CTGGATGATAATTAATTGTGAAATGATAATCCTTTATCAGTTCAATTAATATTCTCCACCTGATGTTTAATTCCTTCTAAGTGAATATATACATCAGACTTTTATGGTTAGTATATATTTGACATTTGACTCCGTATAAATGGTACCTCCAAATTTTCGAAGCAAAAAATCATGGCTTCCAATTCCAAATCATGTGTGGGATAATTTAACTCATGAGCTTTTAGCTATCTTGAAGCATAAGTGATTACTTAGTCATTCTGTATTAGAACACAATTAAGTCCCTTCAATGAAGCATCACTACAGATGACAAACTCCCCATTTTGGGAAGGCGATGCCAAAAATGAACCATTCACCAATCTCTTCTTCAGTTCCTAAAAAACATCACTTTCTTCAGTCCAAAAAAATTTAACCCCTTTTCGTGTTAACATAGATAGCGATCTAAATAACTGTTCGACATTTTTAGCAAACCATCGGTAATATCCTACTAATCTAATAAAACTATGGATCTTTACAACATTTGTAGGTCTTGGCCATTCAAAAAACACTATTGTTATGGAAGGATCAACTATTATTAAATCCTTATTTACAATGTGCCCAAGAAAAGAAATCTGTTGCAACCAAAAATCAGACTTTTTGAATTTTCTATACCTTTTCTTTTCATTTATGGTTTTCAAAACAACTCGTAGATGTTTCTCATGCTCCTATTTACTTATAGAATATACCAGAATGTAATTAATAAATAAAACCACAAACTTATCCAAGAACTTATGAAATATTTTATCCATAAGATCCATGAATATAGAAGGTGAATTAGTTAACCCAAAATACATAACTACAAATTCATAATAGTCATATCTAGTACAGAACATAGTCTTTGGGATTTCTCCATCCTTTACTTTCAACAAATAGTACCCTGACCTCAGGTCAACCTTCGAAAAATATTTCTCTCCCTATAGTTGATCAATCAAATCATCGATATAAGGGAAAGGATACATGTTTTTAACAGTAATTTTATTCAAGGATCTATAATCAATGAAAAGTCTCATTGAACCATCATTTTTCTTAACAAACAAGATATGAGCACCCCATGGTGAAGTTCTGGGTAGGATGAAGCCTTTATCTAATAATTCTTACAACTTATTTTTTTTAATTCCAGAAGATCCATTTTGGTTATTCAATTAAGAGGTTTTGAAATTGGATGAGAATCAGGAACTAATTCAATTGTAAACTCAACCTCTCAATTAAGAATAACACCATGAAAATCATTAGTAAAAATATCCAGGTATTAATTTACCAATGGTACTTAATTAATATGGAGAGTTCCTTTATATTCAGAAATATGAATAAGATAACATTCATTTCCGTATTTTATCAGTTTCATAGCTTCCTGATATGTTATTAATGGGGTAGTTTCATTCTTGTACACACACTAAAATTATTTCTGAAAAACAACTTCTTCTTCTCTGCAATCTATCTTAGCATGATAAAAAATAATGTAAGTCTATAACATGAATAACATCAACATCTATTAGAGTAAAAAAACAAGGTTTTTAGGTAAACTCTTTCCACAGAAAAGAATGGGAAGATTCTTATAATTTCTCTTTTCCACAATATTTCTTCCAGGTGTTTTTACTATGAGATTTGGTTTCATTTCATGAGGTTGAATTACCAATTTTTCTAAAAATTTCTCAGAAAAGAAGGAATGTGTAGACCGTAAATCAAACAGCACATTTGTGAAATTAGTAAAAACAAGCAATGTACCTGATAACACCTCATTTTATGGCCCAACATCTACTGAAGTTGTTGCAAATGATTTTATCAAACCCTTATGCTTCAAATCTTGCTGATTCCTTGCTCGAGTAACTAGATTTGGAAAAACATTAGTAAAAAAACCCAATCCCTTATAGTTAAAGAATCTCACTATTGGATTCTCGTTAATTTTAAGATCATTTTACTTGCACTCACAAGACATGTGTCCAAGCATTCCACATTACTAGAATTTCCTAGAATTTACAAGACATTCACAAGTATTCCTTTTACCACATTAATCACACGAAGGGAAATTCATTTTCATACCTCTATAATTCTTTGATGAGTTCTTTCCCATTTCCTGCCAACCATACCACTTTTTATTCTTGTCATCCTGAGGAACCTATGTGTCAGAAAACTCCATATAAACTTTTTCATCACAACTAACAAGATTCTCATAGTTTTTAAACTCTCTTGATGCCAACGTTCTTTGCAAAAACGTTTTCAAACCAATGTAAAATCTATTAATTTTACTTTCAAAATCCTGAGTAAAATCTAGTACATAATTGGCCAATCTTGTAAAATCAGATTTATATTCTTCCATTGAATCATCATATTTCTACTTTAGCTCCAATAATTGTTTCTCCGTTATGAGTCGAATAGTTTTGGGAAAATATTTTTTCAGAAAAAAGAATCTTAAAATAATCCCACTCCAAACTGTCAAGATCATCTATTTCTATCATATTCTTAACCAGAGACCACCATTTATCAGCTTCACCTTCCAAATGATAAATGTCTAGTATTTTCTTTTGATGCTCTTAACATCCCGTAACATAAAATATCTTTTCTACAGCATTGATCCATCCTTCGGCTATCACTGTATCTGTGGTTCCCACCATTTTAGGCTGTAGATTCGAATAGAAATCAGCCTCTTGGTGCCAACCTACTTCAGCTTCCATGTTTCGACTGTAGAAAACAATTCTGAAAAAACATATCTTATATGAAAAAACATGTTAATCTTTAAATTCTATAACATTTCAAATTAATCAAATATTAAAAATAATTTATGGTATTCTATTAACATCATCCTAACACCTAAAGTCATTTAAACCATCCTTTGATACCAACTATATGGACCCGATAATAAAATGTTACCCAATCATGAATTTTAGACAAGATCATACATTATTACACATTGAGGATATTTTTTATTTTATAGTTTTATATAATTAGGATACCATACATACATAACATACCACAATCATACAAGAGGATACTACTAAAAACAGTTTCCATTTCTTTCAAAATATAAAACATTAAAACATAATGCATGATTTCTATGACAAAATGCCATATCAAACATCAGAAATCCCTTATTTCTCTTACCCTTTATTATATCCTATGAAAAATAATTATATAAACATGCGATGAGTTTAAAACTCAGTAAGCGATATAAAGATAGAAATTGTTAGTCGTGTGATAACATAAAAACCAATAAAACTCATATCATAAACCCTAGAATGCATAGAATAATCATGTTGTTACCTTGGGAATTATTTACCATATCAATATTACATTCACCCTTACACATGTAATAACATTTTTTTTCAAATTTCATCTCTGAAGTACTCAATGCATCGGGGAGCTCTAATAGTTCTCACCCGTCATATCTTGAGCTATAATTGGCTCAACCAAACATATCTTGAGTTATAAAAAACAATCCTTTTGAAATTTATTAAAGAGATTTTTAAAAGGATTTAAAATGGAAGGTCCCTTAAAAATATAATTGGAATTTGAATTAATAGAATGGATTGGATATGTGTATAAACTGTAAATAAACATTATAAAACATAATATAAACATAAATTCATCACACCAATAATCTTAATTCTACATAATGAATAAAGAATAAGGTTAACCCAAAAAATGGAAATTGGGTTAATAATTCCCTTACCTCAGGTTTTTTTTTACTTAAAACTTGTTTAAACCACATATATAATGGTTAAAAGAGTGTTATTAATATCATATAGAAACATATACATCTTTATAATATCTTATATGTTCATTTCATTACATCATTTTACCCTTTAATTGTTTGTATTTTGTTCCTTGCATTGTTTTGGGTGTGTTTCTTTACGTGATTTCCATGATTAGTTCATGATGGATATTCTTATTGATTGGAAGTGAAACTCAAGAATTAGATTGGAAAAGTAATTACCTATTTCTAGTACCATAAATTAAACCATTTATCATTTTGATGTTTGATATGAGGATGATTCATAAGTTAAAACATTAATGATGTTCGTTTAGATCATTTTAGTGGTTCTTTGATAACAACAACCTCATTTTGTTTTATAAATTAAAACCATGTGTAAAAAAGAATTCCTGAAACATGGATGAGAAATAATACATATATTATAACATCTTTCAACCATAAAAATGGTTTCATGACCATACATTAATGAATTAATTTAAATTTAAATCACATCGTCCACAATGTCGGTAATTCGACACATCACGGACGATGTTTTAATTCCTTGAATAAGTGGGAGTGGATAATAATAATGATGATGAATTTTCCATGAACATGAGAAAATCCAGAATATACACAATTTATGGAGCTTTCATGCCTATTGGGTAAGAGGATGTGAGTAATTAATAAGAAAACAAAGGAACTCAAAATAAAAGAATAGTTGAGAAATCCCTTACAAAAAAATCGGAAGCCTAACGTCTATGCAACAAGGATCTAGAAAATATTAAAATGAGAGGGTAAAAGGGTAACCCATCGAGAAATGAATCATAATACCGAATAGTGAAATAATAAAATGAAAAGAATAACATGGTATGAATTCTTGAATTCTATACCCCATAGAAGAGAACTTGAATGGGAAAAAGAAAGAAGGTGAGAATTCTCTAACCTTGTAGAGTAACTCCCAAAACATGAAGGTTGGAACCTTGAGAGATTGAGGAAAACTTGGGAGGAATACCAGGGACATAAGGAGGCTAGAGTATCATTGAGTAATAATTGTGAATGAATTTAATGAAGTAATGGGTTGGTATTTACAGCAAAAGTGAGGGAATATTTTAATAATTTCCAAGGGACACCTCATTAGTTGTATTTGAAAAACCATTGGTTTGACAATGGTATTTTCCCAAGGTATTAGCCACTTGAGACACCTCACATATTATTTTACTGAACACAAGTTGACCAGATTAATTACATAGTCATTACATCATTAATGATGTCATTTACACACTGAAACTCAACACTATATTTTTACTATTTACCAAAAAATAAATTGTTTTAAAAAAATCCCAAAAATCAACCCAAGTCATTTTTTGAAATTTAGAATTAAAAATTAAAATCCATTTTTTGAAAATAATTTTCTAAATAATATAAATTTAGTTTTTAAATAAATTCATACTTAATTAAAATATTAACAATTTTAAAACAATAATTGCTTTCATATAACATTGACAAATTAACAAACATTCCACTATCTTAAATCCTTAAGAAAATAAAATAATAATCCAATTTACTATTCATTATGGTCATATTGCTATTCATAAAATAAATTTACTATTCACCCAAAAAAATTTATTCCATCAGACTCTAAATAACTTACTGAACACAATTTTATATTACTATTTTTCGAAATTCAAAACATAGAAGATAGAAAATTATATATAAAGGGTAGTTATAAATATATACTGAAAACAAATTTTCATGCATTTCATTTATTTTCTAAAAACCTTGGGGTGTTACATAAAGGAATTATTTGAAAAATAAAAATCTGTCATCCATGAAGGTTATAAATTGGCCCTTACGAATGATGATTTCAATTTTAAAATAAATGAGAGCGAGAAAGGATTTTGATGACGGATTATTCCATTAGCATAAAAAAATTATAGTATATGTACTTTACAGGATTTATCATACTATTTGTACATGGGGTGGTGAGGATAGAATAATAAAATAATGGAACATTGAAAAAATTAATAGTAAAATGAAGAGCATTTTACCTCTTGAATTCTTCTCCTTGGAAACCTCCATAGAGAAATGGTTTTGGTATTTTGATTATAACAAGATCTCCCAAACATAGGGTTGGGGTTGTAAATAGTATTGGGAAGAAATTTTTCAAGGTTCAAACCTTGGAAGGTGTGAGGAGAAGAAATAGTGAGGATGGTATTTATAGTGGGGGAGAGAGGTGTTTTTTAAATATTTTATTAATTTCATTATTATTTTGGATCAAGACTATGAATAGTTTAATAATTATCATAAAATACAATAATATAATTAATTTAAGTTCTATATTTCGGTTATTACATCAACCATGACTCATGTAATAGTGTATTTATCTTATAATTTATTTATACTTTAAATTACCATATTTTACTATTCACCAAAAAAACAAGTATTTTAGAAAAATAACAAAAAATCACCCTAACCATTTTTCTATGTGTTGAATTCAAAAAGGAACTCCTTTTTATGAAAATAATTTTCTAAATATTATAAATTTAATTTTTAATAAAAATCATTTTTTTCTCAAGAAAACAATTGTTAAAATTATGACTAATTTTATAAAACTCTGAAAATTTAATTAATGTATCAATATATTATCCTAAAATCATAATAAAACCAAATATTAATATTTGGATATTTTTTGGAAAATAAATTTTCTTTTAAAACATTAAATTATTTATAAAAATTGTAACTAAACATTTATGACTTACAAAAATACCAACACTTAATTAATAATTTCTAAAATATTTCCTTATTTATACTACTATATAATTATATGATATTACTATTAATAAGATATATTAATTTTATTTATATTATAATAGGATAGGTTATTATTCTAGTGGAAATATTACTATCCCTAAAGGCCACATTGTTATTCCAACGTTTACATTACTATGCATCAAAAATGAAACATATCAAAAGAATACAAAATGTTTAACCGAAGTAAATTTTGATATTAAAATTTAAAAAATAATGATTATTTCATCAAATATAATTTATAAAAGTGTCAAATTTTAAATTTAAAACAAATTCCCAATTAAAAGTTTGTAAAAATCCATTTATAATAATTTAGGATTTTATGTGAGAAATTGGATTTATTCGCATCTTATGCTTCTGAAAATGTTTTAGATGATGTTAAAAATATTTGATATAGTATATATAAATTTATTTAATATCTTTTAATAATTATTGATTAATTTAATTTATTAATATAAAATATTATTATGGGCATAAAAATGATTTTTCTAAAAATAAATCCTTTATGTTCAATTTATTTTCATTTATAATTACTTAGAAACCATTAAGTTTTTTTTATAAACATGTGTATTCTATATTATCATTATTTATTTAACATCATTCATTCCATACATTCCCATCCAATGGCCCAAAGGCCTTCAATTTTTTTATTATTGATAAAGAACCCTTTTAAGGGAAGAAGGGGGAAACCCAAAGGACTTTATAGAGAAAGGACAATCACACCTGAAAGAAAAAAAGAGTGAAAACTAGATTGAAAACTAGAGCAGCCCCTCCCAGCAAAAAAATAGATGAATCACTCCAATGTTGCAAGGCTAGTCGGCAAGCAAGTGTCCTGTGTCAGAGAACAGGCCCGATCTGATGGCTGATGCCATACTCTCTCAAACAACCGAGTCCAAAAAGCACTATAATGATGAAACACCATCTTGGAATCCTCCTCTGGGCCTATTCCAATAGATCGATTCCAGCTACACTAACTTCCCACCTCTAGGATCGAAACAAAAAAACAAAACAACTCCACTGAATACATCAAAATTCTTGACAATTAAAATGCCAGAGAGCTAAATCACCAATGGTAGTTAGAAAGAAATAAATGGGTCGAGCCGTGATGAACTCTGCCGCATCAATCACCACAGGACTTGAAACTAGAAGAACCTCATCGTGACCACTAGTCACCCTTAGAACACATCTAAAGTAACCTGAAATGGTGGAAAAACCAAAGATAAAGAAGTCAAATCTTATTCACCCAAGACTGGAAGATCCAACAGCATGTTGATGGAGCATCGCCCTTGAGGGGATCTGAGCAGGACTGAGTCGGCAATGCCGCTCTGGGCTGGAGCAGATCAGAACGAAGCCTTGGAATAACCCACACCATCTTCCGAATCATTCGAACCGTAGGAGATAGAAGGAACCAGTGGGGGACAAGGACTCCTCCGGAAACAACACCACTACAAGAACACCAATAGTACATCAGATTCAAATCAAATAAGATAAATCGAAACTAAACCTCCCCCTCTAAGCCACATCGGAGCAGGCTTCGAGCCAAATCGGACCGCACCCAAAGCTGGAAGCACCCAAGATCAGATCCTGAAACCGGACGCCCTCTCCAATCCATGACTATGCACGCAGAATCCAAGCAGAGACCCCGACCGGGAAGCGATGCCGCACGGATGGCAAACTGAGAGCTAACCACCAGAAGCAGACACTGAGACCATCAGAGCCCGCCAAGTTACGCCAGTTCCAAGCTGAGCCAGACCACTAGAACCATCTCTGAGTCACGCCGTGGCAAAGCTGAGAGAGCCGGAGAATCCCGAGCCACAATGGAAACATGCCGAAGCCGACTCCGATACGCCGCCTTAGAGATAGGAACCAGAAAACTATGCCATCAATCCATGCCACCTCTGAGAACAAGATACAGACGAGGTCAATGTTGAACCTCCAAGCCACGCCGGAGGAAGGGAGGAGGTTACTCCCATGAAGAAACCCTAAGTGTGCGGAAGAAAAGAGAGTCACGCCGCTCAGAGGCATGACAGAAAAAACTATTCATTCCATCCATTCCCAACATCTAAGAGAAAACTACAATAATTAAATAATAATATTTAAATCATTTGTAAATATGGTAATCTATCGAAGAAGTAAAATTTAAGAAGAGGCATACTATGAAATTTTTGAGTGTCACATTCTCTCATCCTTCAATAAATTTCATCCTCACAATTTCGAATTGTACTTGAAAATAAAAATAGTTCTATTTTTTGAAAATTACTTTGTGCGAAACCCACATCAGAATTACTGTTAGTAAAACATCCTATTATAAGAGGGAAAAACTAAAATGCAAAGGTCACCACAATATAAGGGCATTCAAATAGAAGAAGATAAATAGGAAGTAAAAACATATACATGAAAGAGAAATATCATGTTCTGATAGAGAATTATAGAGTACATGGTCATTAGAAAGTTAATCATTATGAAACCATAAATCATGTGATTAGTTAAAAGGTCATTTCCCTTTTAGTAAGTAAAGTTAATAAAAACATTTTTGTTTTAAAATCCTTTCCTATAGTTGATGGATTCCTTTTCAATCTAGATAAGAACTTGAGAAATTAAATTTACTTTATTAATTTTCATTGCATAAGAATAATATCATCCTTTGGTTGCATTTCTATCTATTTCGACATCATTATTTATACATGAAAATGAATGTTCAAGTTGAAATTTTCATGTCTAAAGAATTCGAATCAACTTCTAGAGATCACAGATCCCATAAAATTGTAACTATATGATCTTATTTTATTTATACAATAAAAAAAATTTAAAATGTTAAGGATAAGATAAGATAATTCCCAATAAATAATAAACCTTCATATAATGAAAAAAAATTAATATTCCAAATTTGAATGTAAAACTCAATGTTTAACATATATAATTTTCAAAATTACCGCCATTCCTCAAAAATAATATTATACAATTTGATCTCAAAATTAGATATATTATTTTATATAGTATTCCAAATGAAATATGTTACTCTTAATCTATTATACCAAAATTTTAATTTCTTAAATCAATCACTATAAAAATATATTCTAATCATTTCCATAAAAAATTTGGATCACCGTAAGTCCACAATAAAATCATATTTGACTCCAAAATACAATTCAATATATATTCCTCAAAGTATTATATTTACCAAAATCTTATAGGATTCCCAAAATTGGGAATTTCTTTTGAAATAACATTAATCACTTAATCACTAAATCATTTTCCAATCCCAAATTTATCAATTTTATAAAAAAAATGTACCAAAAATAGAAATAACACTTATCTATTATATGATTTTTTTAAAAATCAAGATAATCATAACTTCATGTAGGCTAGGGGTAGAAGATGCACTCTTGTCGCCCTTCAGTTGTGGGTTCAACCCTTGAGGCCTTGTTGAAAGAGACTACATATCCTTTTTATAAAACCATATAAATTCAAAAATAAATATGATGGCCATCCATGAAATAATGTCAATCACTAAAAATTATATAAATTAGAATTTTTCAATATAACCTCAATATATAAATACATCATACATTTATTTACACAAATTTGATTCTTTTTTATATATGATATCTTATTGAATAGGTCATTGACTTGGGTAATGCCTAAGTACCATAAATTTAAGGAAAATAACAAAAAAATGCATTCATAGAATCATTTTTCTTTCTTTTCGGTGTACAGTTTATTTTTCCTCAGTAATTATTTTATCTATGTCATTCCTTACCACACATAAAGAATTTCTCTATTTCATTAAGACACTTTCTTGGGTTTCCCCTTCTACATTCCTTATATGATGAAAATGTATCATTTTTTACTCCATGATCTCCAACACTGTAGCTCTTAGAAAACTCTATTCCACTCTTCTTTCCTGAGTTTGTGAGTTAGTTAAGGTATATGTTGTTAATAATATTCTGGTAAAACTAATTAGTCATTATCACAATATCTTTCACTCCTCCCAATACCCCCTTCGGTTGGTCTTTACCACCACCTTGTCCATCATGTTAAATATTAACATGACTCCATTGAGTTCCTTACATTGACTAAAGCTAGAAAGCATATTTTCAGTAGCAATAGTTATAGTGAGAAAAAGGTATAATGACTTATAGAATATCATTACACCTTATTTTCAATCTCAAAATCTTAGTTTTAACCTATATCATATATTAAATTCCTTTATAATGATTTTTAAATAAAATGTAAATTATCATAAGAATATCTCCCTTGAGTACAAAAATAGGTGCATGATAAGGCTTGTCGTTGTGTACTAGGTTACCATGAGGAAGTCCCAAGACACCTATTTTGAGTGGTTACCACTAAGTATATTATTCCAAAACCACTTCCTCTTGTAACTGTTTCATTGGTACCTTCATGTTTAATAAAATTAAAATTTCAGTTAGTCATACTAAACTTCCTCTAATACCAATTGTAGGGTCCCTGACCCTAGTATCCCATAGTTTGTGATTTAATTTATTAAATTAGTATGCTTACAGGGAATCACATCCTGAAGGAAAAAATAGTTTGGTAGTTTAATAATAACAAATACGTACATATTTATATCAATACAAATTTTAAAGAAAATACAATATATAAATTATATTTGAAACATCCATAACTCTATGATTATACATAAAAGTCATTCATAATATTCTTCATAACATCCTGCTGAGAAATAAAATATAATAAATGGGTGATCTTAGGTGCTAAATAAGGGTAAATAATACAGTGGAATCATAAGTAATAAGTCATCGGGAATAAATAAAAGTACACATGCCTTCAAAACATAATATTGAGAATAATATGGAAAGAATAAAAGCTGAATAAATAATTCCATAATAAAACATAACCATGGATATTCCACTAGTCGAATAATCATGTGGACTATCAATTAAAAGTTTCTTAAAGAGATAATGCATAATGTCGGACATCATAACCATACCACCATGGCCAAATTCCAAGACCATACATAAACTGGTAAAAATAAAAACTAGTTTGTCTCATGAGACCTACCAATGCATAGAGATGTTATAAAAGGACCCGCCCAACATTTACTAAGTCCAATACATTACTCGTATGAAAGGTTGAAACTTAAACTACATAGAAAATCATATTTAAAAACTATCATAAGAAATATAAATACCTAAACCATAATCTATGAATGGTATCAAATAACTCATTCAGAGTCAAACTGATCATAACCCCTTCAAAAACATATCGTAGATGGTTGAATTAGAGATAAAACTCAATTATTTACAAGATTCAAAAAATTAAGTCGATATATATGGAGATACCATTGAAAAATTCTTGAGGCAATTAATATTTAAACATCCAAAGTGTCTCAGACCACTACGAAACATTCAAATAATAATACCTTATAATATCATTAGAATATGTATAATATTGATATGACATATCAAATGGCACTACATACACCAGAAAAAAAAGGAATAAGTGTTGAACAATACATATATCGCACAGAAGTAAAAGTGATATGATAAAAAACACTTTTTACTTTTGAAAGAAGAGATATTTTAGAAAATTAGTTGTATTTGTCATGAAATCATATTTTAAACATGTATATCCCATAAAATAAAATTTAATTACATAGAAATTTTATTTTATGTATAAATTATGTCCTACTAAAGTGAAATCACATAAGAATAGTATTGAAGAAACTTTAGAAATAAAACATTTTACTGTGGTTAAAGGAAAATATTAAAGAGATTTAAATGTGAAAAGGAATATTGGATTTCATAAAACCATGAATAAACCAAGATATCGTGTTTTATGAGAAAATGTGTTATTTTAGAAAAATAATTATGGATTAAAATACATTATATTGTATAATTGAAAATGTGTAAGAATTCAGGAGGCTCCCTTTAATTGGGCTTGTTTATCGTGAAAAATTGAGAATGAATCATTTTTAATACATGTATATCCCCATAAAATAAGGATGATATGATATGGATATATGATTTTGAAACATATAAATTGTATTTAGAATAAATAAAACAAAAGAAATAAGCATTACATTTGAGTAATGGTAGATAAAGAGTAACTCGATTAAAAAGTGTGGGTTTTTGTGGAATCTCTTACCAGTTTGGAATCAAATGAATCATATGACCAAAAATTAATAATCATAAAATGATGAATTTAATACCTTTAAAATAAATATAATCTTTATATTATACATCAATGGGAATTATATGTTCACCATACATAATAAAAAGTGGTGAATAAAAAATATCTCTCAAAAATGGATCTGAGATGAGAAAACCATTACCTTAGGTTTGAATCTGTTCTATATTTGATCTTAATGTCCTCAATAAAAAAATTAAATCCATTAATTAATTAATTGATAACCGTTTTTACATTTAATTTATTTGTTATAATTTTATTAAGTTAATTTATAGTCTTTTTTATGAGTTATAAGATACAATTTTTTCATTCTGTAATGTTTGTTTCTTTGGTTTTCATGATCGGTATGATTATTTATAAGTAATTGAGTTCATAAAAAAATGGGTATAATTGTATAGAATTATAATTATATGTTTTTAATGGACATAGTTAATTTTAAATGCTTATATATATCATTTGGTTGTATGGTATAAGGATGAACCATTAGAGAAGGGATTTATTGATAATCGTTTAGATTATTACGGTGGTTATTGATCATAACAAACTCATTTTGTTTTATCATTTAGTATTATGTAAATATATTAATTCCAGAATATAATAAAGGTTGTAATAAATATATTATATTCTGGTTTAATAAAAAATAATGGTTTCATTGCTGGCCATGATGGATAATTTGAAGAATAAAAATTTGTCGTCCACGAAGGTTGTAAATCGAACCTCATAAAAGATGATTTCATTTTTAAAATAAAAGAGAGAGAGAAAGGATTTTGATAATGAGTTATTTCATTATCAAAAAAAATTCTATTATTTTTATGGTACTATCGTTATCATTCTATTTGAGTGAGGAGACATGAGGAGAGAATAATAAAATAAAAGAACAGAGAAATAAATTAAAAGGAAAAGGAAGATAATTTGACCTATTGAATTATCCTCATTGGGAACCTCTTTAGGGAAATGGTTTTGATATTTTAATGAGACCAAGAGCTCATGTATATAGGGGAGGGTCTTGGTAAGATTATTGGGAAGAAATTTTACCAGGATCAAATCTTGGAAGGTGTGAGGAGAAGGGGTGGTGAGGGGTGGTATTTATAGTGGAAGAGATGTGTGTTTTATGAATATTTTATACATTAATTTATTATTTTGGCTCAGGAATATGAATTCATTAATAATTATAATAAAATATATTAAAATAATTAAAGTAAAAGTTATTGTGTTTACATTATCCATGACCCAAGGAATAGTGTATTTAGCTTATAGTGTATTTATACTATAAATTACTGTAATTTAATATTCACTAAAAATTAATTATTTTGGAAAAATACCAAAAGTTAACACTAACCCTTCATTTTTTGTGAAAAATTAAAAAATTAAGTTAATTTTATAAAAATAATTTTCTGAATATTAGAGTCATACTTTTTAATTAAAATAATTATTTACTCCAAAAATAAAGTTTTTAAAATTATAACTGATTTTATAACACTTTGAAAAATTAACTAAGGTATCATTAAATTATCCTAAAATAATTAAAAAATATTAATATATGTATTTTTTATAAAAATAAATTTTTTTTAAATAATTATATGAATTATAAAATTGTTATTAAATTTTCAAGACTTACAAAAATACCAACCCATAATTAATAATGTCAAAAATATTTATTTTCTTATACTATTATATAATTATATCACATTAATATTTATAATATACATTAATTTTATTTATAATTTCATAGGAGAGGTTATTTTTCTAATTTCCATATTTCTATTCCTAAATTTCACATTGCATTTCCAACAGTCACATTACAATTCATCAAAAATGAAACTTATCAGAAAAATACCAAAAAGTTAACCAAAGTAAATTTTGATATTATACTTTAAAATATTGTGTTTATTTTTTCAATTATAGTTTATTAAAATCTAAAAAATTAAATTTAAGACAAGTTCACCATTAAAAGGTGGTAAAACCACATTTATAAAAATATAAGAAGTTTTATGTGATAAACTGGATTTATTTTTATCTTATGCTTCTAAAAATGTTTTTGATAAGTGTAAAAATATTTAATATAATATATATAAATTTATTTAATATATTTCACTAATTAGTAATTAATTTAATTTATTAATATAAAATTTCACTGTAGGTATAAAATTGATTTCTATAAAAATGCATCCTTTATGTTCAATTGGATTTCATTTCTAATTAATTGGTAACCAATGAGTTAATTTTATAAACATGTGTATTCTATATTATCATAATTTTCATAATATCATTCATTCATACCATTCCCAACATCTAGGAGGTAACTATTATAATTAAATAATAATATTTATATCATTTGTTAAGATGGTAATCTTTCAAAGAAGGTGAATTTAAGAAGATTCATACTGTTAAATCTTGGGGTATTGCATTCTCCCCTCCTTCAATAAATTATATCCTCACAATTTTAAATTGTACTTGGAAAAAATATAAGTTGATTTTTTGAAAACTTTATTGTGTGAACCCCACATCAGAAAATGGGCTAATAAAACACACTCTTAATAAGAGGGAAACCTGAAATACAAAGGCCACCACAATATTAGTGATTTCAATTAGGAGAATATTAGTGGGAAGTAAAAACATGTAAATAAAAGTGAAATATCATATTATAATGGTGAATTATAGAGTAAATTGTCATTATAAAACCATAAGTCGTGTGATTAGTTAAATGGCCACCGACTTCTGATTAAGGAAATTTAATAGATAACATTTTTTGTTTCAGAAAACTTTTTCTAGAGTTGATGGATTCAATTAATATCTAGATAATACCTTCTAAAATTAAACATACTTGATTACTTTTAATATCATAATAATCATATCATCATTTTATTGTTCTTTAATATACTTCCACCCCATTCCTAATACATGAAAATGAACATTACAAATGAATTTTTCATGCTTGAAGAATTCAAATTAACTTAATATTTTCGATATCTACCTTTTCACTCAACACCATGTTAAACTTTCATTACACACAACACCGAGTTTAGACAAAACAGGTCATACCATTAAAATATTGTCATTTAATATGATAATTATAACCTAGAAATTGGAATGGAGCATATGAGTAGGATTAAACACATTATGAAAATATTGTTAAAACATGTATAGGAAATCAAATAATGGGTGATCAATAAATTATAAATGAAAATAAACCTCTCTTTAAAATATAAGTATATCATTCTCTGAAAAAAAACTATTTTTATGCGCACAAGTGTTTTTAATATCAATAAATTAAACAAATCACCGTTAGTTTATGATTTTAATGAAAATTTTTATATAATATATATTCAACCAAATGATTATCATTCGTATAATTTTTTTTTAATATGATATATAATAATAAACAAAATTTTATGCTTAAAAATAATATTCTTTTCAAGAAAATACTTTTTCACCTTTTATGGTAAACTTATTTTAAAACTAAATATTTTCAATTTTAGAAAATTAATTTGATAAATTCAAAACCAATTTTGAAATTAAAATATCAAAATTATCTTAGGATGAATTCTTTGGTTTCTTTTTAAAATGTTACATTTTTTTGATGAATATTGACAAATAATGAATTTAAATTAAAACTATTTTTTCACCAAAATTATTTGAAAAGTTAATTTTTTTAAAAAAATTGGATTTAAATTTTAATTATTTAAATTATTAATATATTATTTAAATTTATCTCATTTGAGTCAATTTCATATTGATATTGATATAATATCTTTGTAAACTTTTGAACATTTTCACTTTAAAAACTCGCTTTCTCTTTATGTTTTCAGGATTAATTTTAAAATAAATTCATCAAATTCTATGAGTTTAATTTTTATAAATTCATTACATATTTTAATCAAAATAATTAAAAATATATAAAATGGTTAACATATTTTTTGACCACAATGATGAGTGAAAATAGTTAAATTTAATTTATGTGATTAAGGTAAAAATGATTTTACTTAGTGGTAAAACATAGAATATATTGTGTAAAATGACATAACATCATGTCCAACACACATTGTGTGGCCATATTTGTACCCTTATAACCATAGGGTACATTTTAAAAGTTTTTGGGATATTATTCCATCAATGTTACCTATTTTATAAGTTATGTAAAGAAGAATTAAAAAAAATAAAACTTCCTTACCTTTAATATCTATAATGCTTTGGGATATGGAAAAAACAACATTTGTTCTATTATACATTTTATTTTAAAAGATAAAATATTTATTTTTTCATAAAAATTTATATTTAATTTTTATAGAAGAATTAGTTACTTATAATGCTTAATAAATGTCAATGCAGTAATTATTGAGTTAATAATTAACTAAAATAAATGGTACTAAAAATATTAGAAGTGACATAAATTTAATGAATTATTATCTTCTATTAATTTTATTGATTCATATATCATGTTAAATATTTTTTATCATAATATTTTCAAATCCCCTCATTTTCATGACATTTGTTAAATTCAAATTAAATAAATAATGTATAAATAGACATTATTGTTATTTTATAGTAAATGATATTTTATTAGTTTATTTAAAATTACAAAAACTTCTATATTATAACAATATATTTCAAAATTTCAATAAATATCAAAATTTTCAATTCAAGGACCAATTTATCTTTTATAAAAACATATTATACACTAAATATTTAAAACATTATTAACATGGTTAGGGTTAAAGTGGTTTTTTTTGTGCGATACATGTCCTTCAGAGAAAATTAATTTTCAACACATATAGTATTTTTATCTTATAAATAAGATATCATATTTATAATTAGTGTGTATAAATTTTATAATAAGTATCCCATTAATTTAGCCTTAAAGGATAAATTACCTAGGTTAGAAAATGGGTTGTTGTCGTAAAAATAAAAAGGCTAAATTGAGAAATCTTAAAGACTAAGTAAAAAATGAAAAAATGATTTTATTATTGTTCATTAGAGGTGATTTTGTACCATATAAACACTACCCAAAATTATTATTAAATATTTGAGCCACATTAGGTAACTGATACCTCCCAATAGTGAATCTTTTGGAGTATTTGTAATATTTCCACTCCTCCTCAACTATAAAAAGGCACTCACTACCCTCACTTGTTCACATATATCAAGACATTTTTCTAGACCAACCCCTAAAAATTTAACTTCTCAAATTCCATCCATTCATTCTAGGAGACTTAGTTTGGGAATAAAGTGATCATATGGGGACTTTAGTGCAATCTTAAGGAGAATACCTAAAGAAAATGTAATAATATTCAACGAGCATCATTATTTTATTTCTTTCTCGACCTTCTTCAATTATTAATATCATGTAATATATATAAACCTTATTATATAAAATATAACCACAATTTTTATGATAATTTTATGACATAAAATAACACACACTTCCATTAAATGGGTTTTAAAATCATCATTTCTGTGTATGATGGGCTACCATCTCACGAACTGATGTTGTTCATTTTTCCATTACCACCTTTTAAGGATAGAAATAATGATGAATTTATAGTTTATATATGATATTTATGATATTTATGATGTTATTTTTCTAATTTAATTATTATATCACTCATACCTTCATTCTTTTTATTTTTGGGAATATGATAACATATGTCATGTGTACGTAGGACTACCGCATCATGAACTGATATAATTCTTTCAAGATTTACAAAGAATGTATTATGGATGATTTTCATAAAAATTTGTGATATATATTAAATAAAAATTATTTTTAAAGGATATTATATATATCATTTAATTTTTTCCAATCCCAATAATAAAATGAAAAAGCAACATTCATGTGTATGTATGACATGTCATCTCTATGAAGGATGTATTTCATTTCTTATCAATAATTTTTTGGGATCACTATAAATTAATATAAATTTAATATTTATGATATTTATATAATTGATAAAATTTTGTAGTAAATTTAACCATTATCAATGTATGATGACTAAAAATAAAACAAATCAAAACTATACGAAAAATATCGTGGTTATTACCTGAAACATAACTTCAACATGGAATTTTTAATAAATAGCTAATAAAAGGTCATAAACAAATAATATATGGTATGATATATATATATATATGTGTGTGTGTTTATTTAATAGATGTATAATAAACTTATATCTATTATACAGAAGCTTATAATCGGTATGACATAAGTTAAGACCTAAGGTATGTGTATTTCTATTCTCACCTGTATTTCTGAGAGACTTATGTAATATTAACCACTAATTTACTTTGTGTGGTGTATATACTACCCTATGACATGATATATCATGAATATAACTCATTTCCAGATAAATATTATTTATATTGATGTTATTATCGTATGTAAATTGAAATTCAAAAGTTACTCAAGTAGTAAGGGATTTTCATCTCACTTTTTACTTCTGTGATACACATGTCAAATTCACAACCACTTTCTTTTATGTAGTATATATAATACCTGTGAATATATTTCATTATTCTTATACATAAAATTATTTTTATTTATATATCAATTTGATTATCTCTCTTTCTTTTGGTTTATGGTTAAAACATTACCAAAACGATAATGGAATTTCATATCAATTTTCTTTCATTCAGGCGTGTGTTATGTTATACACCTCTATTGAATTACGAGGGGAATATAAAGCCCATTTGACATGTAATATAATGAATTTAATTATCCTCATGATATTTTATGCTCCCTTTAATGTAATTACTTCATGGTGCTTATGATTAAATGTTACCAAGGTGGTAATTATTTTATGTTACAATCTCATCATTGATCGGGATTGTTATGATTAAGTCTCAAATGTTAAAATATAATGATATACCTCTCAATAATTTTAAATATTTATCTCCTAATATATTTTTTCATTATCTGTTAAAGTAATGATACTATTTTATTCAATATTTGGTAGTTAATATAATTAATTAAAAAGTTAATAAATTATGACTTTATCTCACTCTTCAGTTAAAAAATCATTATCTTCCAAAATAATATTTTCTAAAAATGTTTTCAAAAATGTTTTTAAAAAATATTTTAAGCTCATTTTAAAAGAGAAGAATTTATAAATTTCTTTATGTTTTAAATATTTTTTTACATGATTTTCATAGATTCCTTTATAATTTTTCAAGGTTATTTTCAGTGATTAAGGTTTTCAAAGAAAATTATGTTTTTAAAAAGTGTTTTTCAATGAGGGAATGATATTTTTCTCACGAAATTTTTTAAATGATACTTTAAAATTTATTTTATATCTAAGATAAAATTTATTGGTGTAACCCATGCCTTAATAGGGATATCATTCAAGGATACCACAAATATTTGTACTCTGAATGATTTATGTTTTGATGGAATGATGTTGATAGAACTTGTTTCTTTCCCATGGGTCAATTTTGTTCCATATAGATTATTATGAAACCCATATCTCTTCCATAAGATAATAATGTTTCAAAGATATTGGCATGATACCCATTTATTTTCCATGCATTAATTAGTTCATGAAAAAATAATTACTGTTTTTTTGAGTCTTTATGATGTTATAAAAGATATTTGTACATTATTCATGTAGTGGTTATTAGAAAAAGATTTTACAATGGTGTAGCCCATATAGAATTGGTTTATCCCCTTATGCTTTAAATGATGGGGTAGACCAGATAGCACTAGGTATGTCTATTATATATTATACTACAGGGAAATCTAGATAGAGTCGGGTGAGACTGTAATAGATTGCATGATGGGTGCACCCAGATAGCACTCCAATTCATTGGATAATGATAAATTCTATTTGATCTCAGAGTGTAAACATGTGTTTATCCCAATACCAATGATTAGGGTACAAGATTATTTATCCTAACAAAAAAATTAAGTGTACATAAGTGTTTAACCTAAGCCCAAGATTGAGGTTACATAGGTGTTTATCTCAAGACCAGATATTAGTATACATTTATTGTCAACCCATTCCCAAAAATTAGGGTACAATGTTGTTTAGAACAAACCCAAATATTAGGGTACACTAGTGTCCATACCAATATTGGAAATAATGTTACATTATTGGTCATCCCAATACGAAAAAAAATGTACACAGGTGGTTATCCCAACCCCAAATAAGTTACACTGGTGGTTAATCTAAGACTAAATTATTATGAACTTCATAGTGGGTATCCTTGACATAAGATTTTCTATGCTTATATGTATTCCTAAAATTTAATTTCTTATGAAAATGTTATACTCTCATGGATTATATTCTTTTATTCCCTTATTATTAAATTCTTATGAACTATAAATATTTATTCCATGAATCATGATTATGATCATTGATATATTGGGTATGGTTTTCAAAATTTATTCTGATGTTCTCAAACCCTTATGCTCATTTTATGCTTACGTATCTACTTCATTTACCAAAACTATTAATTTTAGCTCACACATTATTATGTTTCCATTTCCAAGGTTATAACGAAAGGTTTTAAGTAGGATTACTTAGGGGAATATGTTTATGAGAGACATTGATCATCTTTCAACAAGTTAGAAGATTATATTTCCATGTTTCCAAAGGCACTTAACTATTATAGTCCTTGGGTATATGTGTGTGTAATATAATGTATACTAATCTAAATTATTTAATATCCTCATATGAAAACCCTATGTTACTATAGTTGGTATCACAGGATGTTTCTAGTTAACCTTTTGAAACTAGGGTGAGAAAACTGTAGTGAGATCCTTAGGGATATTTCTATGGGTATGTCTAGATATGTCTCTAAGGATAAGTCTATGGATGATTCAAAGTTTAGGAATATGTCCTGGAATTTTGTTAAATAATAGAGTGTGTGGATTTCATGAAATTTCATCCTTGAGGGATACTACAAGTGTATGTGGCTCTGGAACATATGTACCTATGGGTAACTACCCTAAAAACACCATATTGATCTAGACATAATCAAAAAATAGTTCACAACCATGAGCCTCGCTTCCCATTTATTTTGACCCTCCCAGTGGATATGATTTATAAATCCACAAAATATTTACAAACCATGTTGAAGGGTATTAAAATATGATAAAAATCAATCACTTAGGTTAAACCATATACAAAAGAAGAACCCATATTGAAATAAAATAGAAAAATTATTTGTGTATTTGGATTCAAGAATTAAAGTGTATAAGTATTTAACCAATGGTATTTTTGTTATAAGAATAGTGAACATCAAAGGATTTTTTAAAATTTTAGAATCATATATGTCTACATAGAAAAAAGATTTTTTGATACCATCTTAAGTCTATAAGTTTAATATATATCATAATTTTAAGTCTTAAATACATCTTTTTATGTTTTATATGATGAGAATCTACCATGATTAAGGAAATTTAGAGTGAAATATATAGAGATTATATGTTTTATAAAAAAAATATTTCGAGAATAATTTTTTTATATTCTATAGACATACGCATAAAGGTATTGGTATCCATTAGGGTTAATATGATCATTAATGGAATTGTAAAAATAGTCAAATAATATTATTAGACTTTGTAAAATAAGTATTGTATTAAAAAACCACAATAAAAAATGATACTTAATGATTAATTTTATTTTAAGGATATAAATCATATTTTTGGGAATATTATAGGAATTATATTAATATGGTTATAGAAAAACGACATTCTGAATGATGGGTGAAAACCCGTTGCATCCAAAAAGGTAGTGGGTCTTAAACTTCTCACCAAATGATGATAAAGGTTTCACACCTATCATTTACCAACGTGATGTCCTAATTAAAAATTCATTATTTTTAGCTAAACTATTGGAAAAATAAATATTAATGATGAAAAAACGGTGTTACATTCGATGTTTAAATATTAATTTATTATATTGGATAACTTGTTATAACCATATTTGTTTCGGAAAATAGTTAGAGACACATAGAGATATTTTTCTCTCTTATAGATATTAGAATCTGTTAAAAGTAAATTTTAATGATTCGGGCATAAAAATTTCATTTATTGATATTCATTTCTTGTATTAGAGGGATAATTTAGAAATTTATCGAATCACAATAAAAGGTTTAAATGGTGCTTATATGTCAGAAGAATATCAAGTCAGTATATTTTATTATATTCCTAGATGGTTAAATAATTCAACAACATTGGTTAAATAATTTTGAAACTAAAATTTTATCATATTCCATTCAAATATGATTAATAATATGTCCTTCTAGATCATCATAGATTTATTGTTTTTAGGCCCTTAATGTTCCATTGATCCTTCACTTTCTTCTAATCAGTGACCTAAGTCACGCCCTATAATTATTTATGGTTTCCCTCAAGGTTTATATCTACACCTTCCACTAATTTTATCCTACTCAAAAACCTAAATATTTTTTATTCAAGATGATCTTGGAACTAATCTATCACTCTTTTTTGGAGGAATTTTTTTAAACCTTTTGCGATGTGAGTTTTCAACAAAGAAATTTTCAAATATCAATCCTTTGATAACCAGGATGAATTTCAATGGAAAAATTCATTTTAAGGGGGCCTAGAATATAACACCCATAGATTTTATGAAATATTTTTATCAAATTAATTTAATATTTTAAATATAATTCATTATACAAAACACCAAGTTAAACATCAATTATATTCAATACCATGTTTTAATAAAACATTTCATACTATTAAAAAATTATTATTTAATATGATATCTATCACTAAGCTATTGGAATGGTGGGTATGAATAACTTTAAAAAAATTAATAAAAATATGGTTTATTTATGTTTATAAAATTAAATATTTTGTGAAAAATTATTTATAAATGAAAATAGAACCCTTTTGAAAATAGAATGAAATCTTTTTCTAAAAAACTATTTCTATGAGCATAAGTGTGTTTTATATCAATAAATTAACCAAATAACCATTGGTTAATGATTTTAGTGAAATTAAGGTATAATATATATTCAAAAAACAATTAATATTCATCTTACATGTTTTCAAGACAATAGATAATAATTAATTCATTTTTATACATAAAAACATCATTTTACTAAAAAATAGTTTTTCACCTTTTTATGGAAAAATTATTTTAATACAATATTTTGAAACATTTATAAAATTATTTTGATAAAATATACATCATTTTATAAATATAAAAAAATATTATATTAAGATTGCTTTTTGGGTTTAATCTAAAAAGTTTCATTTTTTGATGAATAATAAATAATTTTGAATTTTAATTGAGAAATATCATTTCAACTAAAGTATTTACAAAGTTGAATTATATTTTAATTTTTATTTAATTTTTAATTATAAAAATTATATATCTATTAATAAAATTTAGGTAATTTTAATGAATTTCATATTGATGTTTGATATAAAAACGTTGTAAATATTTAAACAGTTACACTTTAAAACCCGACTTTATCGTCAAGTATGTGGGATTAATTTTGAACTAAATTCCACCACTTCTATGAGTTTAATTTATAAAAATGTATTAAATATTAGGAATAATCATAATTTAAATTATCTAATAAGTTTAAATTAATTTTTAACCATAATTATTAGTGAAAATAGTTGAAGTTAATTAACATGATTAAAGTAAAAAATAATGAGTTTACATAGTGGTTAAACATAGAATATAAGGTGTAAAATGACCTAAAAACTCATCCAACACCCATTATAGGGAATGATTTAGACCCTTATCACCTTATTCTAGATTTTATCTATTTTTGGGAAACTATTTCCTGAAATTAAACTATATAATAAGTTAAGTGAAGAAAAATATAGAAAAGGAACATTCCTTGCCTTTAATATATATAATGATTTGGGATTGGAGAAAATAAAAAAATTTCTAGATAATACATATTAATTTTAAATATAAATGAGTTTCTTTATCATATAAATTTATATTTAATTTTTAATGATGAATTACTTAATTTAAATTCTTAAGAAACACTAACATGATAATTATTTAGTAAATAATTAACTAAAATAAATGATGCTAAAAATATTAAAAGTGGTGTAAATTGAATTAATTTTTGTATTCCATTTAATAATTAGATTAATATGTCATGTTATAGGGTTCTTAATTTAATATATAAATGTTATATAATTTTATTGATATTTTTTAAATTAAAATTAGATAAATAATTTAAAAATTGACATTAATGTTAATTTATAATAAATGATATTTTATTAAATGATTTAAAAATAATAAAAATAATATATTATTCCAAAATATTTTTAAATGTTAATAAATATAAAATATATTCCATTAAGTGAATATTTTATCTTTTGTAATAAACATATTGACCTGTAAATAGTAAAAAATTATTATCATAGTTAGGGTTAAAGAAGTGTTTTTACGCATCTCTTGCACTTCGGATAAAATTAGTTTCAAACCCATTTGGGATTGTTATTTTATAAATTAGATAAAAATATATATAATTAGAGGCTATAAATTTTCTAATAATTCTCAATTTAATTTAGTCTTAATGGATAAATTACATATGTTTGAAAACAAGATACCATGGTAAAAACAAAAAAGGGAATTTGTGTAAACATAAACCCTAAGGAACAAAGTGATAAAAAATACATTTATTATTGTGTTTTAGTGGTTTTCATATACCAATTAAACTCTCCCCTATATTATTATTCATTTTTTTGTGACATGAGGTAAGGGAGACCTCCAAGTAGTGAATAATTTTGACTATTTGCAGTAATTACAATCCGCCGCGTCTATTATGAGGAACTTACTCCTCTCACTTCGTTATAACTCTCAAACCATTTAGATCCACCAAAACATGAAAAATTACATCCCAAATTCCATAAAAATCATTATATAAGACCTATTGTTTGTATAAAACCATCCAAGGAAGACTTTAGGGAAATCTTGAGGAGAATGCCTCAAGAAGAGGTATTTCTCTTCAACAAACATCTTTATTTTATATACTTATCAACCTTTATAAATTGTTGTTATGAAATTAATATATAATAACATTAGTACATTATATATACATATATTTTTTTATTTTAAGGGTGCAGTCTACAATCACACACACTTCCATTAAATGGGTTGTGAAATCCTCGTTCATGTGTACGGCAGACTACCGCCTCGTGAACCAATAGCATTCATTTTTTAATTTCCAGCTTCCAAGGTTGGTAATAATGATGTATTTATAATTTATATATTATATATATGATATTTATAATGTTATAATTCTTGTATAATTATTATATCAAACATACTTTAATTCTTTCCATTTTTTAGAAATATGATAGCATTGTTAATGTGTGCAGTGAACTACATCATTATGAAGTGATGTGATTCGTTCATGCTTTACATATAATGTATTAAGGATTGGTTTAATAAAAAATTATATATATGAAATAAAAATTATTATTTAATTAAAATATTTACATCATTTTCTTTTCTTTCAACCCAACAATAAAATCAAAAGGCAATGATCATACGTACATACAACCTACCATCTCTTTGAAATTTGTATTCCATTTCTTATCACTATGTTTTATAGATTAATATAAATATATGTATAATGTATATTTGTTATATTTATATCATTTAAATCATTCTGGAGGTGATGGAACCATGTTCAATGTATAGGGACAAAATATATAACAAATCATAACTATGTGAAAAACAGAGCGGTTATTACCTGAAATGTAACATTAATATGGGATTATTAATAAACAGATAATAAAAGGCAATAATAAAATAATATATTGTATTATATATATTGATATGGTTATATAATAGATTTATAATAAACTTATATTATTTATAAATTAGGTTTGAATGGGTTTGATATAAGTCAATACATAAGTTATGGGTATTTCTAGTCCCACATTAATATTGGAGAGACATATACCATATTCACCAATAATTTATTTTGTGTGGTTTATATAATTATATATGAAATGATATATCATTAAAATGACTCATTTTATGATGAATAATTTCTATATTTATGTTATTATTTTATGTCAATTTAAATTCAAAAGTTACTCAAGCGATATCGAATGTCTGTATCACTTTTTACTTCCATGAGACACATTTCATATTCACCACTTATTTATTTAATGTGGTGTATATACATCCCATGAATTTATTTTATAATTATTAAACTTATAATTATTTGAATTTAAATATAAATTTTAAGTTCTATATTTTAAGGTGTTTTTGGTTAAAACATTACTAATGCGATAAGGGCATTTTGTATCAATTTTTTTTCTTTGAGACACACATTGTGTTATTCACCTCTATTCTATTATGAGGTGTATATAAAGCCCCTATTATAAGTAATACCATGAATTTAACTATCCACACTGTTTTTTCATCTCCATTTTATATTAATCCTTTGTAGGGATTATGATTCAATGTGACTAAATCTATAAGGATTTTATGTTTCAATTCATCATTTATCGGGATTATTATGATTAAGTCTCAAATATTATAATATCATGATCTTCCACTAAAAAATTACCATTATTTTTCTTCTATTATATCTATTAATGATATATTAATGTAATCGTTTTATTTTTTACACTCTTTGGCACTTTTTATATTTAATAAAAAAATTAGAAAATCAAAATTTATTTCTCTCTTCGATCGGGAATATATTTTCTTCTAAAACAAAGTTTTTAAAAAACATTAAGTGATATTTTATGTTCATTTTCAAAGAAAATGTTTTTAAAAAATTTAATTTTTTAAAAAGTGTTTTAAATTATTTATAAATCTTCCTTTATAAGTTTTCAATGTTATTTTCAAAGAAAATAGTTTTCAAAATGTTGTATGTTTCAAAAAAGCATTTTTAAAAAAAATATTGGATATGATCATCGATACCATTCATATTCTTTCTCTGAATGGTTTATGATTTGATAGCTTGATGTTTATGGAAACCTTTTTTCACATGTCAATCATTTTCCAAATATATTGTTATGAAACTTGTTTTTTCCCATTGGTTAATCAAGTTTTAAATATATTGACATGAAACTCATTTTTTCCATTAGAAAATCAGGTTGTAAAATAATAATTATTGTTTTTATGAGTTTTGTTATGATAGAAAATACCTATGTACATTATTCATGTTGTGTTTCTTGGAAATAACTTATATGATGTGGTATCTCAGATAGTGTCAGGTAATACCATTAAAATTTATATTATAAGGAATCCCATATAGCATCGGGTAATCTTGTTACAGCTTATATGATGGGATGGCCCAAATAGCATGGTGTGATCCCATTATAGTTTACATGATGTTTGTGCCAATATATGGATCCAATTAATTTGGTAGTGATAAATGATTATGATCTCAGAGGTTACACATATGCTTAGCCTAAGCCCAAATATGAGGGTACATGGTTATTTATCCTAAGCCCAAAAAATAAGGGTACACTGGTGTTTATCTCAAGACCAAATATGAGAGTCTATGGTTGTTCATCCCAGTCCCAAAAAAGAGGTTACATAGGTTTTTTCTTGAACCCAGATATTTTTGTGCATGGGTGGTCATCCCAAGAAAAAAAATGAGTGTACATAGGTGTTCAGTCTAATCCTAAAGAAGGTATAAAGGACGTTATCCCATTCCTAACATTTTATGAAGGTATTAGTGGTTAGCCTTGACATATGATTTTCTATACTTATATTTATGCCAAAAATTTCATGTCTTATGCCAATGTTATGATCTCATGGATAATGTTCTTTAATTTCATTATGATTCATGTCTTATGAACAGCCAATCATTATGCCATGACTCATGATTATGATCTTTGATATTTAGGGTATGGTTCTAAAATATTGTACTCATTTACTCATACCCTTATTCTCATGTTATTCTTACGTATCTCCTCCATTTACCCTTAATAAGAATTTGATCTCTCCCTTTCTTATAATTCTATTACAAAGGTTATGAAGAATCATTTTAAGAAGGAGTACTAAAGGGTAATATGTTTATGGGATATGTTGAAAATATTTCACAAAGTTAGAATATTATGTTTTCATGTTTCCCAAGGAACTAAACTATTATGGTCTTTAGGCATGTTTTTGCTTAATATAATGAATATTATTCAAAAATATGTAATATACTTGTATGAAAATCCTAGTTCACTATAGATGAACTTTAAACCAATAATTGATAATCTACCCCATCACCATGAAACATGTATAAAACAAACTATCAAAAGATCCAAACATCACATAATGAAAAAACTATAACTAGGTAACATATTTGTAATAGATGGTAATATATAATGTGTATAAAATGAAATATATTTTATAAATGATCTGAAATTATTTATTAATATATTTATGTTTTTTTATACAAGATATTCAATCACTATCATTAACGTTTTTAATTAGTTAAGGGTTTCTTTTTTAATTCTCAAATGCATGAGACATGTTTTATTTTATGCACCATGTTTTTTATATAATGTATAAACTACCCAGATGAGATTTTATATCCAAAATTTTATTTTATTAGTTTTATTTTATGATAATTTTCAATCTATCTTGTTATTTGGGTATTAATTAAAATGTTACTCTGACCATAATGGGTTGTTCTTCACTGAACTACCTTTCTGTAGTAATAATGATTACATTTTACTATGGTTTTATAAGATGGATTTCTTCTATTACATAATGATCCTATAATTCCTCCTCTCTCTAGGTAATGTTCTATTTATAATTAAAATCTTTATTTTGATGAATTTTTTTCTCCAAAATATATTATTGTTGAGAATAATTCTCATCCACTTTAATGACATTTTCCCTCCTTATCCATATTTCCATTTCAAACAAATTTTATCGTTTTTATGTGAAAAATTTTATTTATTATCACAATGACCTTTATATATACTTAATCTTATTTTAAAATTTTGTTTATTTACCCTTTTTACATTGTGGGTTTTCAAAAAATGATTTCAAAATATTAAAAGCGTATTATATTATTTCATAACCAAATATCATATCTTCCATCCCACATTTCATTTTTTAGGACTCTTATATCCTTTCAAGGATATAACTTTCAATTTTCTTTTTCAGAGTTAAATATTTTCCAATGTTTTCATGTGACCTTTTAAAGAATGAATTTTTATTGTGATCAGTAACTTCTTCTTCTATAAAAATATTAAAAAATTCTGTAAAAAATCTTTTAATGTTTTTATACTATTTTCTTATTTATCTCTAAAGGAATAGTTTCCCTGGAAATTATTTAAGATGAATCAACCTCTAAATTTTCTTATGAAAAAAATTTTCTGATTAAATTTCATGGATCAACCATTTACATTATTGAGGGAAAATTTGGTGATACCATCTGGAAATGTTGTGAAACTCATTCTCTTTTCTAGGGGCTCTTTATGATGTGATTAATGGAACCTGTTTTATTCCAATGAGCTTTTAGGAAATATTGGATTATTGATATTATATGGAAAATATATGTATGGATGATAACTTTTGTCATCCTATATCATTCTACAATGCATTAGTTATGGTTTTATATCTCATTTTTTAATGAAGTGTGGTAGTTCAAGGATTTGTTTCATAATATGAAGTGTGTAGATGGTTGGATTCATTCACAACATAAAGGTTTAAATTCATGGATTTATTCACAACATAAGTCATGGAAATGAATGGATTTGTTATAACTTAAAGGATGTACATTATTATATTTGTTTCATAATATAAAGGGTGGATAACCTTGGATTTGTTCATAATATGATTTTTGTTTGCCTATGTTTGGTCCATAATTACTTTTTATACTATGATTAAATTATTATTTTTTTCATGTTAGGAGCCTATGATAAGGCTTTATAGTTAATTTTTATTATATCAAACTCTTATTCCAGGGTACATATTAGTTAATTTGAGATTACATTTATATCTATCATGACTTATGGAGAACTTTTGTTATTCCATTCTATTTTTTAATAACATAATTCTCCCCTACTCAAGATTTCTCATATGCTTATGATCTAACCATTTATGACATGTTGATGATTTTTCTCATTATTGAGCATTTTATATGACTCTTTTATTATTATTACATTATATAGGTTATGAATATGAGTATAACCTATTATAAGTCTATAGGTATGTCTAGTGTGGATCAATTATGGAGAAATGTTTGTGATTATCAAAAAGTAAGTTTCATGTGTAGTTGATCCTCAAAGACACTAAACATATTACTCCTCAAATTCTGTAACTAAATGTGAGATTTAATATATAATAGAGATAAATGTTATAAAATAAAGATAGATTCATCTCCATTTCAATCAAATCAAGAATTTAA
Organism: Viscum album; assembly: GCA_963277665.1. Classification (NCBI taxonomy): domain Eukaryota; kingdom Viridiplantae; phylum Streptophyta; class Magnoliopsida; order Santalales; family Viscaceae; genus Viscum; species Viscum album. Next base: position 161,414,576 of record OY728138.1, read on the forward strand.
ATAATTTGTTTTTAATACCATCCTTTGGAGTGTGGGTCTAGGGAACCTCAATAAAGGTCATTTTAGAAACTGTATAAAGGTAATGATAAAAATTCATATACTAAATTAAGGAAATATATAATATCCAAAACTTTCATTTAGGTAAGTACAAACAACATATAATACTATTTTACATATTTTATAATGAGAATAATAATCTATAAACAATGAAATATTTGATCATTAAAAACACTTAAAAAACTTTTGTTACATGGTATAAAGGATTTAAAAAAGGTGTGAGAAATTTTAATTATTAATATATGATGTTTTTAGGTATTTTATTTATCAAAACATAAAAAATGTGGTTTAAGGATTCTCTTAAGAGTTATCTTTTTTTTGATAATTACAACACACAATGTAAATTTGAAAAATCTATCCCCCTTTTTTGAATTGATAGAATATATTTAATCAGTTAAAATATATAACCACAAAAAAATTATATAATGAATTCATTACCTATTTTTGAAAATATTCAGAATAAATTTTTTCTCAAAAAAATTTTTTCATTAAATGAATTTTCCAAAAATACAATTGGTCTAGTCCCTTTTAAAATCCTAAAAATATAATTTTCCTAATAAAATATATCTTCCTTTAAGATAAAAATTTAAAATACTAAAAAAATATTTTTCATAGATCCTTATAATCATCATGAATAGAATGTTTTTAAACTCCACATCAATTGATGAATAATAATAACAATTAAATCTCCCTAAATGCTTCATATAATCACCATAATTCCTTATAATCATCATTAATAGAAAAATTTTATACTCCACATCAATTGATGAATAATAAAAATGATTAAATCTCCCTAAATGATTCATATAATCACCATAATTAGAAACTCATTTAAAATATATGAGTAATAAATCTCCACATAAATTAATTATTCATTTTTATTCAGTAAAAATTATAGCTTCAAAAACTAGTTAGATGTTTTTAAACATTAGCAATAAAAAAATATTTAAAAGTCCCCCTATATAAATTCATTAAAAGAACAAGTATCCATGAAATATGTTATATGATATTAACTAAATTTCATAAAATGTTATTTAAATATTTAAAAAGTAACCAATTTGTATACACATGTCAATAAAATAGATTTTAGAAAATATTTTCCATGATTATTTTCTTTAATAAAATAGATTTAAGTTAATATTAGTATACCTGAAAATAAGATTGAATAACTAAAGCTTAGTGACCAATGGTAGAAACTACTATTTTAAGAACATGAAAATATATCAAGGATACAACAAAATAAACATGCATGTTAGTAATAAAATATAATAGAAACATACTTGGGTATCTATGCTAGCTTCTGTCTAATTGGATTTAAGAATGTACCATTAAATGATAATTTTTTTCAAGGGTCTGCCTTATAAATTCAAAAATAAAATTTTTAAATGAATTCCTTCATGGGACTAATTGATTAGATAAACCTTAAAGATAAATCATTGGAATAATGTCTAACTAAACCACATATAAAATAATTAATGGTTTAAATTCATACTTCTTCCATTAAAAACTCTATCTTTATACATTTTAAGTAAACATTCATAAAAAACAATACATTTCTATATGTTTTAGATATATAAATATTTTTAAATATTAAAAATTCATCAAAAGTTAGACTCCCAAGAGTAAATTTTGATAACATTTCATTAAACATTAATCTTAATCCATAAGCTTCCATTTTATTTTCAATAATTTCCAAATCATAACCACATTTATATTTTTAACTTAAAATAATAATTATTTAAAATGTTATTTTCTTTTTTAATTGAAGATATATAAGTAGTTAATATATTAAATTTCCTTTCCTCTTTATCATTATTTTTAGAAATAAATTGTAATTTCTCAGAGATTCCATGTAAATTTCTGTTTTCATTATATAGAATTATTCTCAGACCATAAGATTTGATGACACATGATTCTGAGGCCCTTTGAGCTCAGAACATAATTTTGAACTTTTTTTAATACGCTTATGTAAACGTGCGAGTGGGTTTTTCAAATTTTTGAACTATTTATCCGATCAAAAGTCTCAGGGCACCATTGAATTCAAAATGCCAGGATTTGCCTAGAAGGGACTTTACATCGACCGGCAAGGGTCGAACGAAAAATTTAATTTTTGAACATTTTGAAAAATAATAAAATAACTTTAAAAAGTTATTTTATATTTTTTTCCCATTCATTGAGAAGTGGAAAGTGACACTGTGAGGCACTGATGAGGTGCTTTAAGGGATCTCATTAATGGCTCATGAATTCACAACATAACGATGCATAACAGCGACGCTATTTTATAAATGAAACTATGTAATAAAAATTATGCGATGTGTTTTCCATTTATTTTGATTGAAATATTGGTGGAACTATAAATTAAGATATGTTGATTCTCTGGAAAACCTCTGACAAACTTCCTCTCCATGGAAGAATGACAAACACTGATGAACGTCAAACATCTTCGACGCACCTCGATGAACAAATCTGAAAGCGATGAACGATGTCGATGTCTTGAAACCTCGAGGATATAACTTTGCAGCAATGAACATCAAAGAGGTAGGGTTATAATTTTTTCATGTTTTCCCCATTCTTATTCCAAAAATGATGAATGCTGATCAACACATAAATATGTTGATCCGTGAATCATGCATTTATGTGGAAGGGTAAATTTTTTCGGATTTTCTTTAAACCGGGGTGTGTGGGACCCCTAGGTCGGGTTGGCCGAGTTGGTCTAACTAGGTCAGATCAGGCCAAGATTCAACCGGTCCCTATTTACTAAAACTCCCATATCTTGCAAACCGATTGTCTGATTGACGATCCATTTTCAACATTGGGACCCTCTCGATAAGGATAATCATTTGGAATTCTCTATAGTGACCTTCATGGAAGTTGAGATGATGTGGGGTTCAACCATAACTTGTTTTGTATATAAACATGAATAATTTGATACACTCAAAACACATTCGGCCTCCCATTATGCCTATTTCAATAAATAATCTATTATAGAATATACACCACAAAAATCAAAACAAAACTATGGAATTCATTTCATAATGGAAATACCCAAGGTATGATTAAATATTTTCTATGAGATATGATCAGATCCAATATAGAATGATTAACATCAGTTTCCTATTTTGAATGGATATCTGATATTTCATCTAAAACTCATTGAATAATCTATATAGTTTACATTCTGTTTATTTTGAGTTAGACGTTTTCTATAAATAATTTATTTGGTAAAAATTCCTTCAATTATGACATGGTTAAAAACTATTGGATATTTTAAAGGTTCAGATCATTCAGCATGATCCACTATTACCACTCTATGGAGTGTTTCTAAAAACTAAGCTATTTTGGAATACCAAAACTATTTCAAAGGTGACTGGATTTCTTTTTTTCATCCTTATTTCATGAAAATAGAAATTCATCCTAAATTTCTTAATTGTACAGCATGGTACTCGATGTTTCACATCACTACGTCTATGTGAATAGATCTATAACGTGATATATGATGTTTTTTCTTCAATTTATAGTGTCCCATATTTTGCATACATGACTATTAAATAATTTTAAATATAATAAATATAATAGAGTTATAAATACAACATAAAAAGGTTTAGTGTCATTGGAAAATGAAGATCATGTATAACTATTACATAATAAAAAAATAAAAATTATTTAATTCCTTCTTCTCTATCTTCTTAGTGGTCCTCGTATTCTCCTTATTAAAAGTAATAACTTGAGGATGTACATTAATGAAAGGGGTGAGCTAAAATCCTTATAAGAAGATAAATAAGGACATGAATCAATGTAATGTGGGTGAGCATAATCATTGTCATTGTAACATAAGAATAGGATCATCCTAAAATCATGAGGGAAACATGTGATAATATAGGGAATGTGAAAATGTATAAAAATGAAACATCATGTCTTAGTTGTTAAATACCACACATAGTTGTGAACATAGCTAGAATCATGTTCATGTATAACATATGTTCAAAATCATAACATCATCGTTGTTAAAAACTCTAGCATCATGTTCAACAATATTTCACATTGTCCCATGAGATAAATCATATTAACCAATGAATTATAAGGCTATTTAATTTCGATCCCACCCATCACATCATAACATTTACATATTTCTTAATTTTACATAGAACATTTTACAATAAAAATAATAAAATAACACTTAAAAAGTAATTGGTTTTATAAAAATTTCATAAATAATACATTAATTTATAAACTTTTGGGTTCGAAAGTTAAAAATAAAAAACTATTTTGGTTTAATAATCATCAATCTTGAGTGGACAATAAAAAATCTCAAGGGAGTCGAGATGTGTTTTGTAATGAATAATTGTTTTAAAAAATCTTTATATTTTTCATTAAACCAAGTTGGAAACATGTAAATCCTAGAAAATAATAAGGAATAATAATTAAATTATATTTGAAGAGAATTATATGAATATCCATACTGAAATTTTTGAGAAAGAGGGAGACCCCAATGCAATGGAGTTGGGTTCTAGAATCCCCTTACATTAACTACCGCCTAATTTCATTATTTTTTGACCCCATAAATAATAAAAATATGATTATTAAAAGAATATAGAAGTTAATTACATGAATTTATAAAACTATTTATCAATTATAATAATTGGATTAATTTTTATTTTTTTTTTTGATGAAATTGAAGCATTTTGATATCATGTTTTTCTTAAACATTTTTTATTTTTCCTCGATTTAGCTATTTTATTTATTGTGACTAATACAATAGTACAATTAGTTAAAAAATAATATGATATATGTAATTACATATTTTTATAGTATATATTATTCAAACTATCCATCCATGAAGGTGTTTATAATAATTGTCGTCGAAAAGTCTCTATAAGTGGTTAATCTACCTTTAATGGGACGTTGTCGAAAGAGGGAGAAAGTGAAGTATGAAATTTATATTTTCCATAAATATGATAATTAAAGTAGGTTGAAATCATTAATATAATTTTAAATTGTTTTATAATATATTTTTTATTATATGGTTTGGAAAGGAAGAATGTAAAATTAATAAAGAGAATAAGAATAGAGTGAAGAGTTAATTGATACTTACTCTCTCCTCGGTGTAGCTTCTCTTGTACAACCATATAAATCCTTGTTAATTTGAGTTTTATTGATCAAAAACGTCCCTATGAATTATAAAAGGCTTAATAAGATATATTTAGAAAGATATTTTTATTTTTATTGGGTGGTCGGAGTGGTTCTCCAAGGGAAGGGAGAGGGTTTATTTATACTTTAGGAGAGGAGTATTTTTATAATAAAATATTGAATAAAATAATATATCAATGTTAAAATATATAATAGTGATTTTTTGAAAATATAAATTATATATCAATATAATATAATGAATATAATACTTTAAACCCCCTTTATAATTCCAATTAATTAATTTATTAAAAAGTAAAGTGGATAGAAAGAAAAATTGTTATTTAGAGGAATTACTTTTGACTTTAGGTTTCCAAAAGTTATTTTTAGGTTTGGAAGTTAAGTTTATATTATTTTAATGAAACATTTATGAAATTAAATATACCAGGGATGAATCTATTGTTATATAAAGTATTATTTTATTATTACGTAATGAATTATTTAATTTGAGTTACACTAGATATGTGAAAATGTTATTTTAACAATTCACTCGAAAATTGAAGAATTTTAAAAAATGACTAAAAAATCCATTGGATATTATAGATGTAATTATTTCAAAAAGGATAATAATTTTTTCAAGTTAAAATTATAAAACATGTAATTTTAATTTTTAATATAAAAATAAATATTTTTATAAAAAAAAGATAAAATACAGTTTATTAAAAATGTGTTTATATTTTCTTTTAGTTTAGAATCAAGCTAATTATTTTTAGGAATTATAAAATTTATATTTACATAAAATAATCATGATAACTATTATTTATATCATAATTTTATATTTTTATGTGAAATTATAATTCAAATGGTCGGGTTATAATTCCTAATAGTCATGTTTCTTTTCCAAGAGTTACATTACCATTCCAACTATCACCTTACCTTCTATAAATATCCCTACATTCCTTAATTCATTTTTCAACTAAATCAATCTCATGTTTCATGATTTTCAATTTATATAATTTTTCCTCATATACTATCATTTTGTTTCTTTTTTATATTGTCTGTACTGGGTGTGATGACTCTAGTAGATTGGGGTGATCCATATTTTCCCATTTTAGCATTACTATTTTTATTTTTTGTCTAGTTATATTATTTTAATTTTTATTTGGTTTCATTACTTATTAGTTTAATTTTATTTTTTAATTATAAAATGTATTTTTTGGTTTCTCAATATTTATTATGTGTATAATATAATATGAAACAATACACATTTATTTAATAAACAAAGTTTACTAAAATAAGTTGGTCGTTACATCCATCCCCCCATTAGAAATTTCATCCCTGAATTTTTAACTCATATTCCCAATAGAGAATATGTTAGGGTAATTTTGTTTTATTTTTTCCTAGAGTTCCCAAGATGCTTCTTCATACTTATGTTTTCTCCACAACACTTTGAAAAGGTGGGTTGTCTTGTTCTATAGAATATTGTCTTGACAGTAAAAGAATATCATTTGATAATCTTTATATGAGGGGTTATTCTTCAGTTATACCACCTCCATATTTATTACATTTGATGTATTGTGTATTTAAATTTTATGGAGTGGTACATGGAACATATCATGTCCAATTTTTGTTTATTCCCCAACTTCATCCCAACAAGTTAGATCTCTACATATCTTCTCATAGGTAGATTCATATGGATCCATTTAAATTCTTGAGTGGAAGTTGTTATTATGTGAGAACTCAACCAATGGGATATTCTAATCCCATCTTCATTTAAATTCCATTGTGCATGCTCTTAGTATGTCCCCAAACATCTAAATAGTCCTTTTAGATTGACCATCTTTTTAGGGGTGATAATTTGTCCCGAAATTCAATTCCATTCTCAAAGTATGTTGTTGAATTGTCAATAATTTAGAGGTGGACCTTGGATAATGATCATAGATTATTTAAAGTTTTAACCCATGAATCCTTACCAATTCATTCACATGTATCATGGAAATTTATTCAAGTGATAAGTATTACCAAATAAAAATAATTAGGGAATTCATGGTGATTCGATCCACCACACCCCATATCGCATTTTTTTCTTTTCATGTTATTAGGAGACTAGTGAAAAAACTATAGTGACATTCTCCTATTTTCATGTGGGTATAGTCAATGGTTGCATCATCCCTTTGGAATTTGGTTGTTCTTCTTTAACGTATGGACATATTAAACACCTTGAGACGTACTTAGTTATATCATTCTTAATGGTTTCCTACCATAAGTTTTCTCGAATATCACAATACATCCTGGTACTTCTATGATAGATATAGAAAGATGATCTATGTTCATTGTTTATTATATTTTTCTTTCTCTCAGGTGATTAAGTCACACAAAGCATTGTTCCAAACTGAATCAAACCATCATCATCGATATGGAACTCTTATAGCTTCCCTTTATTTATTTCATCTTCTTTTTTAGCTCTAGATCATCCCTTTATGCCTCCTTGATCTTCTCTTGGATAGATAGTTGGGAAATCATTTGGGAAAGGTAGGATTTATTCCCTAGAATTATGATTTTAAGTTCAGTATTTTCATATACATGAATATAGGTTCATAATCAATCCACATCATGGATAGATTAGTATGTACTTTTCTACTAAGATCATCAGCTACCTTTTTCACCTTTTCTGGATGGTAGTGAACAGCTTCATCATGGTCCTAGATTAGCTCTAACCATCGCCTTTGAAGAATGTTGATATTTGTCTCTGTGAATATATAATTTAGACTCTTATGATCGGTATATATATCACACATGTAACCATAGAGATAGTGCCACAAAATATCTACATCCAATATTATAGCTGCTAACTCTGGATCATGTGTTGGGTAGTTATACCCAAGGATCTTCAACTTTTGGGAGGTATAGGCTACCACTTTATCATTCTGTATGAGTACACAACCCAACCCTTTCCTAAATCATCACTATATATCAAAACAATATTTTCTACTTATTGTTAGTGTGAGTAAAGGTGTAGTGATTAGTCTCCTCTTGATTTCCTTTAATCTTTCCTCACATTCTTCCATTCAGACATAGTTTATCCCTTTCTATGTTAATTTAGTTTTCGATATAGAAAATCATAAGTAATTTCTCACAAAACATCAATAGTACCCAACTAGTAAAGGAAAACTATGAATTTCTATGACACTGGTGGGTCTGGCTCAATTTTCAATTTCCTTTGACTTTGTAGAGTCTATATAAATTACCAAACGTGTGATCATTTTCCCCAAGAATTTGACTTATTTCATCCAAAAGACACACTTGGTGAACAAGGCATACATTTTATCATTCTTAAATGTCTTAATCATAATTCTTATATGATATCTATTTTCCTCCTTTATATTGGATTAAATGATAATATCATTTACAAACACAACAACAAATTTGTTGAGGTGGTCTCTATATACACTATTCATCAAATCTATGAAGATTGATGGGGAAATAGTTAGTCTGAATGGTATCACTATAAACTCATAGTTCCTATGCCTTTTACAGAAAGTGGTCTTTTAAATATCTTCTTTATTCACTTTTAGTTGGTGATATCCAGAATGAAGATCCACTTTTGGGAAGTATTATGCTCTTATTAGTTTATTGATCAAGTAAAAACTCCTTAAAATGGGATAATTGTTCTTTATAGTGATCTAATTGTGCTCTTGTTAATTGATACACAACTGCATCAATCCATCCTTGTTCATTAAAAAGATCACTAACACACCCCAAGGTAATGCACTAGGGCGTATAAACCCTTTTTCCAAATTCTCTTATAGTTGATTCTTTAATTATTCCAATTTGATAGAGGTCATCATGTAGGGGAATTTTTAAATTTAAGTATCAAAAGGTATGAGCTCTATCAATAACTCTACCTCATGGTCTAGGGGAACTATGGGTAACTCTTCGGGAAATACATCAGTGCATTCCATAACAATGGGAATTCCTCTAGGTTGATACCTTCCTTTTACTCAATAATTTTAACATGGTATGCTTCTCTACAGGGAATCAACACCCACCCCGTTGATAGATTTTCCAAAGGATATTTATGATCTACCTTGAAATTGTAGAGGAATGTTGTATGGTTTGGAATAAGAAAGGATATTTTTTCCCAACATTTGATGTGTACTCTATATAATTAGAGAAAATCCATGCTGAGTATAGTGTTGAATTCCACCAATGGAAGTATTATGAGATTATCAAAAAGAATCGTCCCACGTGTGACAACCAGAGAATATTCCAACACTATTGTTAAAATTATTACACCACAATGTGTTTTTACAAATTTCTATACATCATGATATCGGTGCATTGATTCAATAGTTCTAGAAAATTTTAAGGATATAAAGGAATGTGTAGAACTATAATCAAATAAAACCTTTTCCATTATTTATTGAATAGAAATTATACCTTGTGAAACATTGTTTCCTTTATCTAACTCAACATTATTGATGGAATAATATTTCCCTTTCTCCTTTGTCTTTGGTGGATACTAACAATGATTACCCTCCAAGACTCATGGTTTAGTGCACTAGCTTGAATACTGACCTTGTTCTCTATAGTTGAACCACTGAACCATAGGTAGAGAATTAGTAGGTTCCCTCATTTCCTCCATCATATTGGCCAGATTCATTATATCTCTTTGATATTCATTAGGTTGATGTCAATATCTTCTACACCTGAATCATTTCTCCATCCCTTTAATAAAATTCACAACTTGCTTCTTCCCACTTTTTTTACATGTGGGTAGTTTGATCCTCTTTCCTCTTTTTCCATTTGACCCACTATCTTGAAATTCCATCCTTCTTTTCTTATATCCATAACCATAGTACCATTCTTTGAATTCCATCTCTACTTTTAGAGCTCATCGAACATCTTCTTTACAACCCCCAATGTCTCAGATTGATAGATCCATTTTATGTTGTGGTTTTAAAACACTAAAGATTATGTTTATTTTTCTATCATTGTTGATAAAAAACCCAAGTCATATGTCACAAATATTGTGATCTTATCATCATAATCCATGATATATTCACATTCCATTATCATCATCTCTATGAATTCAATATCCAAATTTTTTAAATATTTGAGAGAAATAATTGGTAAAAAATATTTTCATAAATTCTTTCCACTACATATATACTATTTCATCCTCTATCTTAGTGTTCTTTACCAATTCCCACCATTGATCGGCTTCTCCATCTAAAGGATAAACTATAAGAGTTTATTTATTATTCTTGAAATAATTAATCACATAAAAGATCTTCTCCATTGAATTAACACATGGTTCCGCAACAAGTGGATTGAAAGTTCTGCTAAATGTCAGTGTTCATTTCCAAATAAAGGACTCAATGTCTAGTCGATCCTTCTTGGATGGTGGCAGAATCTCCACATAATTCAGGTTATTGTTCATATCCTGAGAAAGATGGGTTATAATCATCATAATGTTTTAAACTCCACCTCCCATGGCATGGGCATTTTCATTTGTAAAATCATTGCATTATCCATCACATGGGTTTTTGGCCTAGTTTCTCCTTGTTCACACCATTTTCAAAAATAGAAAATTTTTATCAAAAACATAATCCAACAAATCAAAAATAAATAATTTTTTCATTTGTGAAGTTAACATTAAATGCATTTATTTTTTGATCCATTTGTTAATATTTTTTTTCAAAAAAATATTCTAGTATGTTTATATATACCTATTCCTATACTAACTCTTTTCACTAATTCTTTATAATACTAATTCCCCAAATAAATAAACCATGTTCTGATACCAACTGTAGTGACCCTACATTTTCTTACATGATAATCACATCATATTAAAGATAAATAACATAATAGTGTTACAAATCCAGTGTCCAAAGGTTTAGTGTCTTTAGAAAATTAGGCTCATATTCATTTTACAAAATAAAATGTAAACATTATTTAATTCCTTATTCTCTATCTTTTTTATAGCCCTTACATTTCCTATAGTACAAGTAATCACATAAATATATACATCAATGAAATGGTTGAGATAAATTCCCAATAAGAGTGTAAACAAAGACATGAATAAATATAATGTTGGTGAGCATAATAATCATCATCATCATCACATAAACATAGTATTTTAATCATTATAATCATGGAAACATGTGATAAAGGTAGGGAATGTGAAAATGCATAAAATTGAAACATCGTATATTTTTGGTCAAATACCACACAGAGTTGTGAAAAAAGATATCATCATGTTCATGCCTAACATATGTGCATAATAATAACATCATCATTATAAAAAATAGTTAGCACCATGTTCATGTAGGTTCTGGGTGTAGCAGAAGCGTCTTGGTGGGTGTACCCAAGTTTAATGTTTTCCATTAACAATGTTTAATCTGAGATTTATCACGATAATAAAATGTCGGATCATTGGAATATAACTAAGAATGAAAAAAATAAGGGAGTCCTAGAACTATAGATTGTATCATCATATGTTGGATATAATTAATTTAATTAAAAGACAATAATTACCTTGATGGAATTCTCTCTCCGTTGATGTTTCCAGTCACGATCTGATTTGATCCATCATTGCATTGTAGAATCCAAGTGTATGATTCATCTAGAATTGATCTACATGTGATCCATGTATCTATGGATGTCTCCGAAGGTTTCTTCAAGTGATACAATGTAAAAACCATTTTTTTCAATGTCCTCCTTTGATCGCCTTGACCTGGTGGATAAGGATCTCTCTCTCGTAGCTTGAGAGTATTCTTGGAAGAAAAAAAGAATTCTCTCTTGGCTTCAGATCTTTATATAGATCCATTATAAACCAAAAATAAAAATGGCTAGGATAATGATAATTTTATATAATTGTGATTTTAATTACTTGTAATAGTAAAATGAATTAATTACCCAAAATCATTTATTCATTTCATTTAATTCTTAGCAATATCCTATGTCTAATAATTACAGTTGACTATTATTATTACATGACATGCACCCAGTGAATTACATCTAATATTTTTTAATTAAATAAATAATTTTATTTCTCATAAATTCCCAGAAAGAATACACGGCATGTGTATTAATATACACAGCATGTACTTTTTTCATTCTCATTATTTCCTCCACCACATTTATTAGACCTTGAATAATGGATGTTTATTTTTCAAATAAATGTCACTGCATTACTCACTAATAAATATATTATTTCTCCCACAATATATTCTCCCGAATAACTAGTGTCAAAATAATTGCAATTAGGCATCCTTGAATAATTATTAAACCATAATCTGGAATAATATTTATTCAACTTGTTAAATAAATATTTAACTGAGATACATGGACACACTTAGTGCGTGGCCCTCTATGCCTCTTTCTCTGTGGTGTTTGGTGGATCCTACCTGAAGTCCTAGGTCAGCATCTAACAACACTCCAAGTAATCCATAGATAAAAAAGTTAATGCTGCAATGACATGTCACCTCCTATGAATTCTTACTGTATAATGTAATCCCTTTTTTCATGATATCTTGAATCAAGAAGGTTGCATGCTAGTGCCATCAACCCATGTGCTCAATTGTTCTTTCTTTGACTTTCGAGAATTAAAATCACCCATTCCTTACCATTTCCATGGATTTATTTAGGATATATAAATTCCATCAAAGGGCATGAGATATCTACTTTCGTTATGGAACGGAAAGGACAAATCCTTTCTCGCATTATCTATTAATTTGGTATTACTCATGACGCACCAAACATATCCCACCTCACTGCTAATGGTGGGTTATCACAGTTTTCATCAATACATAAAAGTGTGTGAGTTTTAATACCCATTAATAATTATCTTAAAGTTGAAGGACCAATACACACGTCCATATATATGAACATCCAATGACACTATGAAATTTATATTTTCTACTCTTGGATCTTATTCTAGTAATATCCTCCTAGATATTACCAAGGGAGCACACCATGAGAAGGTGTCTCAAAGATTTATAAGACCTCTCCGCTAATGGGTTTCATTATTTGTGTCACTCAAAAAACATCATCCATACGTAGAACATATATTCAAGAATAGTGTTGTGGAACTTCCGGGTTCTCATAATAGTATGGATCCACTATGACCTTTTAATGTAACAACTATCCATAGGAAATTATCACATGAATTTTCATGTAGAAGAACGATAACAATGTGATAAGGTATTTATTAATGAATAAATTAAAAAGTAGTTGGTTCAAGGCCACCAAATACAACAGACATCCACTTGTACTATAGACAACTACTAACTGCCTTTAACCTGCTAGCTCTCACATGATATTCATGCTTCTGCTGAGATAGGCCTTTAGTCATGGGGTATGCCACGTTCTCTTCCGTGGACACTCTACTCACTGCAACTTCACCCCTTTGATAAAAATCCCTCAAGAGGTGATACTTCTAGAGATTATGCTTTGTTCGTTGATATGGCCTTAGTTATTTTGAAAGAGCCACCATGATAGTATAATCACAATATAATGTGATAGGATCTTTACTACTAGGCACCACATCAAGATCCTGGACAATGTTTTGAATGTAGAAAACTTACTTGGCGACATCAGAAGCTTCTATATATTCGTACTCCATTATAGAATCGGCGGAAACTAGTTGCTTTGAACTCTTCCAGCTCATAGATCCTCCATTGAGATAGAAAACATATCCAGATTGCAACTTCAGATCATTCTGATATGTCTCAAATCTAGCATCAGCATACCCAATGATGACAAGATCATCTTCTCCTCCATACATGAGGAAGATATCCTTAGTTCTTATCATATACATGAGCATTGTCTTAATAGAAGTAAAATGTTTTTCTATTAGATCTGCTTGATATCTTCCTACCATGCTTCGTTCCTAGGAAACATCATGCCTGGTACATAACATAACATACATGGTGGATTCTATAGTCGAAGCATAGGGGATATTACTCATTCTATCTTTCTCCTTTTGTGTCTGAGTACACATTTTCTTTGGAAGATGTATTCCATGTGACACTGGAACCAATCCCCTCTTGGATTATTCAAAACTAAATATCTTTAGTATCTGGTCAATGAATGTACCTTGACTTAGTCCAAGTATCCTCTAGAATCTATCATGAATGATCTTGATCCCTAGAATGTAGGTTACTTTACCCAAGTCCTTCAGGGAGAAACACTTGTTCAGCTAGTCCTTAACTGACTATAAGATTGTTTCATCATTTAAAATATGTAATATGTTGTCAACATATACTACTAGGATAACAACTGCATCCCCATTAAACCTCTTATAAACACATGGAACACGTTCATTCTTAATGAAACCAAATTCCTTTATGGATTCATCAAATAGAATGTTCCATGATCTAGATGATTTCTTTAATCCATAAATGGATTTATACAACTTGCAAACCCATTTGGATTCACCTGGTGTCACAAACTGTTCTGGTTATGTCATATAGACATTTTCTTAAAGGTTCCCATTAAGTACTTCTATTTTGACATCCATTTTTCAAATCTCGTATTCATGGTAATCTATTATGAAAATTATGATTCTTATAGATTTAAACATGGTAATTAGTGATAAGGATTCATCATAGTCAATTCCTTCATGTTGTTTGAATACTTTAGCTACTATCTATGATTTATAGGTTCTAACTTGACCTTCAATGTCTAGTTTTTTCTTGAATACCCATTTTCATCCAACAGGCTTTACATCAACTAGGTCATCGACCAGAACCCAAACTTGATTCTGATACCTGGAATCCATCTCAAAATTCATAGCTTCTAGCCATCTTGCAGATTCTGAGATTTCTACTATTTCCATATAGTATAGAGGTTCATCATTGAAAAAAATAAATATTCACCATCCTCAGTGACTAGGAAACCAAATATCTCTTCTTCCCTTACCCTTCTTGAGCTTCTATGTAGAACTTATGTTGCTGGAACCTCTTCCACAGGGACCTGTGGAACTTGTTCCTACACCAAATCCTATGTATCTTGAGAATCAACTTCGTCGAAGTCAATATTGCTCCAAATATCCTTTTTTAGGATGTTCTCCCTCTCAATAAAGACGGATTTTTAGGTCAAAGACACTTTATTATCTAAAGGGTTATATAGGTAATATCCGTTTTTCCTTGGGATTTCCTATAATGATACACCTCGTGCCCTGGGGTGCTAGTTTGTTTCCTGAGAAGGCCTAAACTAATTACTCTCATCACCATATATGTGTGTGCACCAAAATGTGTTTCTTTACATTCCATAACACGGAGGGAATTTCATTTTCCGCCTTAGTTGGAACTCTGTTTAATGTGTATGATGCAGTTAGTAATGCATATCCCAAAAGAATAATGGTAGATCTGCATGAATCATCATCAACCTCACCATGTCCAACAAGGTCTGGTTCCTCCTTTCACTAACACCATTCCACTGTGTTGTATCAGGATGAGTGAGTTGAGATAGAATCCCATACTCCTATAAAAGAACTATGAACTCTTCATTAAGATAGTATCCACCTCGATCTGATTGAAGTTTCTTTATCTTCTTACCAAGATGAATCGCTACTTCATTCTTGAATTCCTTAAATTTATCTAAGGAATCTGACTTATACCTTATTAAGTAGACATATCCATATCTACTCAAATCATCAGTAAAATTATTGAATAAAGAATATACACCTCTAGCTTCTACTGTAAATGGTACACACACATCCATGTGCACTAATCCTAGAAGCTCTGTGGCCTTTTCTCCCTATCCACTGAAAGGCGGCTTAGTCATTTTACCTTATAAACAAGCATGACATCTATCAAGTGGTTTTAGCTCCGTAGAGTCTAAATAGCCATCCTTGAAAAGCTTTGTCAAGTGCTTCTTGTTTACATGGTCGAGACGGTGATGCCACAACTGGGTGATTTATGAGTCATGTGAGTTTATATCTTTATCGATTCCAACACTTGGTTTTGGTATTTTAATACATAAAAACCATAATTTAAATGTGTCATACCATAACATACATTGTTATTATAAAAGTAACAACCCTTATTTAAAAACTTAAAAATAAATCCATCCATATCCAAACATGATAAAAAAATTATGTTTTGGTAAATCTATTCACATAATAATAGTTATGTAAAACCGAAATTATCATAGTTGGAAATGAGAGATGGTAATCACCAATGGACAATGTATCCATCCGAGCACCATTGGTAGCTCAAAGATCCACCTATCCTCTATAAATCTTTCTAAATCTACATGTTTCCTGTATTTGAATACAGATGTGAGCCCTATAAGCTGTATCTAATACCCAATGTGTAGAAATGGAAATATTACACTCGATAACGAACGCACATATAGCATCCCCAAGCTTCTGGGTATAGTTCATCTTCCGGCGTCCTTGCTTGCCACATGAAAAACATACCACCTCTCATTCCTTTCTCTACGTTTGGATCTTTTCCTTCTTGGAAGTATGGTTCTTAGGGAATTTAGACTATTTATGAGTCCTTGTCCCCTTTGACTTGTCCTTCCTTTTCTTATTCACCATAAGGAATGAAGGTTTCTCACACCCCATGTCCTTATCTACCTGAAACAATTAGGTCATAAGATCCAACAGACACTTCTCGTTGATGATCATGTTTTAGTTGACAATAAAGTTAGAGAAGTTATTGGGCAGTGATGACTGGTTGAGATCTATACGCAACTCATCTGGGAACTTAATCCCTAAGATGTTCAGGCATTCAATGTAGCCAATAAGATTCACAACATGAGGCCCAGCAGGTGAAAACTCTCTAAGATTAGTTGTGAACAAAGCATTGGAGATCTCATATCTCTCTTGTCTTACCTTCTCTTGATAGAGATCCTTAAGGTTATACATCATGTTATACACATCCATGTTTTCATGTTGTTTCAAGAGCTCATTAGAAATGGCCGATAGCATGAAACATTGGAAATTTGTGGCATCGTCCATATGTTTCATATAAAGATTTAGTTCCTCATCACTGGCCTCTTTTCTTGGTGCAACTGAAATAGGATCCTCCAGCACGTAAAATTTCCTACCGTGGCGAGGGATGACGTGTAAACACCTCTGTTATTCCTAGAAATTGGTGCCGATGAGAAGGTTTTACTTCTTGAGTACGGTTCACAGTGATATTTTTAAAGTCATTTTTCATTCCATTTCTACAAATTAAGATGGGAAACAGTTTAGTACTTTATCATGATAAAACTGAGATAGATAAATAAATTAATACTTATTAGTCTCCAACTATTTTATTGAAATCCAATAGCCCTCACCTTTGACTTCAGAATATTCTATTGCCTGAATATTCTAGTGGAAAGAATCCATATTTCCCTTATCATTACCCCAACTAGGGTTGGTCAAGCAACTTGAAGGGTTTTAGGTAGGCATTCTAAATTCCAAGTGTATTAATTCACTGCTCCTTGATCCGCTGAGTGGATTCCCCAATCCTGAAATCCTTTTATTTTAGATTTCCTCATCCTTTGCCACTTAGTCACACAAAGTCCTACTATGGAATTCAACCCTTGATGTAAACCAATTCAAGTAAACCCAAAACCATGAATTAGAATCCCACGATAATTGAAATCACCCCAAATAGGGTTGTTCAAGCACTTTAAATTATGGTTCGATTCTAACCAAGATTATGGAAGACTATATCGACTTAATATTTTCTTTGAGTGATTTTATCCTAATACAAATATTTCCATTTTATTATCTTTTATTATATGCTTGTTAATATTATGTGGGATGTAATTAAGTGATTTTACCATATCTAAGATAATATTTATGCATAAGCCGGTATTATTTTAGATCCATATTGCATTCTTGTTTAATTCATTAATAATGTGATTGTGACAACACACCCACAATATAAAGACCATGAAAATGAAAAAAATAAAATAAATGGTATGATCATGAGCTTGTTCTATTGGTTAGTTTATCAAGTGGTTGATAAATTAACCCAAGACCTAGGGTAGAAACACCTTGAACCTTTTGGGTTCATGTTTAAATCTTTCCACCTGTTCACCTTTGTATCTCGTTGGATTGGTTTCACCTTGGCTCCTAACATGAGCCACCTCCACCCGCTTGAGAGCTTCATCCATTACATATGTTTTTATCTCACACACAGGTGAGTGGTAAAATGGGGTTTTACATAAAAAATGTTAGTCATGTAGGCCCTACATATTAATTAGGTGAAGGCTCGCATGCCAACAAATTTAAAATAAATAAATTAAAATAAACCATTCACATACAAAGGACTTGGTCTATCTCATGATCATCCATACATGAAACGATATTTAAGCATAAATAAAACTAGAATTCAATTCATTAATCATTCTTATTTAAGATAAATGATGCTTGAATAAATTAATTATATTTAATTAATCAATCCCTTTTTCAAAAACCCTTTTCTTAATTTCCTTGAGATTATCATCCACCAAATTTTTAAACAAATAAATTCATTTAAAATTATCTTTGTATGTAACTTGTACCATAGAGGCAACATGGTGAATTCCCATTCATAACTACCGAATGAGTAGAAATTAACATTGCATAGATGTTAAATTAAAAGCATATCTATAAAACACCTATCATGTGTTGTGCCTCAGCTTTATGCCTGGACTATGGTATACGTCTCAAGGGTTTGAATAATATAATAATAAGTTTTAATAAATTTAGGTAATTTGGATGAGTACACAGTGTTTAGTTCTAACTACAAAGTGTGTACTTTTATTCACCATCCATATAAAGTACATGCCCGGGGACATGGTGGGTAGATGTACTTCAGAAATTATTCGGAGTACATGTCATGTTCAGTGGAACACACACCGTGTAGTATCTGTGTTACACATTTTCCAGCTGGGAAAGCCGTGTACATGGTACATAGTCCAACCCTAACCCAAAGGGACTACACACAATGTTCATTGGGACACATGGCGTGTAATCTTCAAACTATGTGCCACATGTTCCTGGTCAACACACAGTGTCATTTAAGACTTATAAATACTCTAACACACTGCCAGATTTGGTGGACCCGTTTAATGCATTGAACCTAGAATACACTGGTTGTACTTCTAAATACATGTCGTGTAATCTGGTGTTGTACGGCCAGGAATAGTTGGCACCTCGGGATGAGATCCTCCGTTTTATTTTAATCAAAATTAAAAGAAAAAAGTTGTTTCTGTAAGGAGAACGAGAAACGAGAGAGGAGGAAGAGACCTCGAGATTTAGATTTGTCGAACGATTAACATGAATTGAAAAAACTAAATTATAAAATTCATAAATTACCAATGGAAAACTAATAATTATAATCAAATATATTACCGCTCTAATACCACTTGTAGGTTTTGGGTGCAGCAGAAGCATGTTGGTGGGTGTACCAAACTTTAATTTTTTCCATTAATGACGTTTAATTCGAGATCCATTATGATAATAAAATGCCGGATCTTTGGAATAGAACGGAGAATGAAAGAATATAAGGGATTCTCATAACCATAGAGAGGATCAAAATATGTTGGTTGTAATTAATTTAATTTAAAGACAAGAATTACCTTAAGGGAATTCTCTCTCCGTTGATGTTTCCTTTCACGATCCTATGTGATCCTCTATTTTTTCGTATAATCCAAGTTTAGGATTCCTCTAGCGGGGATACACATGTGCTCCATGTATCTATGGACTTCGTCGAAGGTATCTCGAGGAGCTATTGTGGAAGAGCCTTCGCATTCGATATCTGCCTCTGAACGCCTTGATTCAGTGGAGAAGGATCTCTCTCTCGTAGCTTGAAAGTGTTCTTGGAATAAAAAAAGAACTCTCTCTTGGATTGAGAGATTTCTCTAGATCCATTGTGCACAACCCTCAAAATGGAAAGTAAAATGAGAATTATATATAATTGGAATTTTAATTACATAGAATAATAAAATGAATTAATTACCTGAAATCATTTATTAATTTCATTTAATTCTTAGTAATACCACATGTCTATTAATAACATATTACAATTATTATTACTTGACATGCACCCATCGAATTACACCGAATATTTTTTAATTAAATAAATAATATTATTTCCCATAAATTCCTAGAAAAAATACACAACGTTTATATTAATATACATAACGTGTACTTTTGTTTTTCTATTCTCTTTATTTCCTCCACCACATTTATTAGACCTTGAATAATGGGTATTTATTTCTCAATTAAATATCATTACATTACTTGCAAATAAATATATTATTTCACCCAAAATATATTCTGTTGAATAATTAGTGTCTAATTAAAAGAAATCAAGAATCATTGAATAATTATTTAACCACAATTGGGAATAATATTTATTCAACTTTTTAAATTAATATTTAACTAAGATATTTGGACACACTTAGTGTGTGATCCTCTAGGCCTCTTTCCCTATGGTGTTTGGCGAAGCCTGTCTAAAGTCCAAGGTTAGAATCTAGCAACACTCCAAGGAACCCATAGAGAAATAAGTTAATGTCATAATGATGTGTCACCTCCTATGAATGATTACTGTGTAATCTAATACCTTTGTCACAATATCTCAAATCAAGCGGGTTGCATGCTAGTTTCATCAACCCATATGCTCAATTATTATTTCTTTGACTTCCCAGAATTCAACTCTCCCATTACTTACTATGTCCATGGATTTATTTAGGCTATATCAATTCCACCAAAGGTCTTGAGATATCTACTTCATTTATGGAACAGAATCAAAAAATCCTTTCTCACATTATCTATTAAAGTAGTATTACTTGTGACACACCCAGTATATCCTACCTTGCTGCGAACAATGTGTTGTCACAGTTTTCATCAATACATTTAAGTGTATGACTTGTAATACCCATTAATAATAATCTTAAAGTCTAAGGACCAATACACACATCCTCATATAGGAACATCCAATGACACTATGAAATGTGGATTTCCTACTGGTGGATCTCATTCTCATAATATCATCCTAGATTTTTCTAAAGTCACACACCATGAGAAGGTGCCTCAATGTTTTCTGAATCCTTTCCCCTAATGGCCTGTATTATTTGTGTCCCTCAAATAACATCATCCAGCCATAGAACATATATTCAAGAATAGTGTTATGGCACTTCCGGGTTCTCATCATAGTATGGATCCTCTATGTCCCTTTAATATAACAGCAATCCTTAAGAAATTATCACATGCATTTTCATGCATAAGAAAAATCAAGATGTGATAAGGTATTTATTAATGAATAAAGTACAAAGTAGTTGGTTCTATGCCACCAACTCCAACAGTTCATGTATATTTAGACTTATCTAATGATATATGTCAAATTAACCAATGCATTGGAGGTCTATATAATTCCAGGCCCACATGTAACATCATAATAATTACATATTCATGCATGCCATATAGAATGTATAAAAATCATAGTAATAAAATAACCCATGGAAATGAATAAGTTTCATAATAATTTCTCAAATCATATATTCATGAAAAAAATTTGGTGTTCCCAAAAGAAAATTGGAGAAACATTCTTGGTATAAGAGTTATAAATCTTTAGTGAATAAGAAAAAATATCAAGGGAGTGTAGATGTGTTTTGGAAAGAAGACTTGTTTTGGAAAATATTTATATTTATCATAAAACCAAGATGAAAATATTTAAATCCTAAAAAAAGGGAATAAAAATTAAATTATATTCAAGGAAAACTAAATCAATATTTACACATAAATTTTTGAGAAATAGGGAAAACACAAGGAAAATGATTTGGGTTCTAGAATCCCCTTACTTTAATTTCTGCTTAATTTTTTCACATTTGCACATCATGAATAATAAACTTATGTTGGTTAAAACAATAATATAGAAATTAATTATATTCATTTATATGAAGATTTATCAATTGTAATATTTTTATTTTTATTTTTATTTATTATTGATGAAATTGAAGTGTTTTTTTATCATGTTCTTCCAAAATATTTTCGGTTTTTCCTTAATTTTTCGATTTTGTTAAATGTAATTAATAAATTAATATAATTAATTTTAGAAGAATATAATACATTTAATTTCATATTTATATATGATATATAATTTATACTATCCATACATAAATGTGCATATAAGAATTGTCTTAAATAAGTCTTTGTAGGTGGTTAACCAACCATTAACAGAATGTTGTCGAAATAGAGGAAAAGGGAAGTACGAAATTAAAATTCATCAAAAATATGGTAATTACAGCAGGTTTAAATCATTAATATAATATTAAATTTCTTTATACTAAATTTTTTATTACATTATTTTGAAATTAAGAGGGTAAAAAGAAGAAATAGAAGTAGAAAAGAGAGAATAGTTTATAAAGGCTCGCTCTCCCCTTAGTGTAGCTTCTCTTTTATGACACTATTAATCCTTGGTGATAGGATTTTGACTACTCTAAATTGTTCGTATGGATTCTAAGAGGCTTAATATATCAGATTTTTAAAGATTTTGGGCTTTCGGATGGTTGAGAGGAGTGGTTTTCAAAGGTAAAGTAAAAGGGATATTTATACATGGGGAGAGAGGTATTTTTTAAAAAAAATATTGAATAAAATAATATATCAAAGGTAAAATATGTAATAGTGATTTTTCGAAAATTAAAATCATATATTAATATAATAAAATGAGTTTAAGAATATAAATAAATTTTATAATTTTAATTCATTAATTAATTAAAAATAAAAGTGGTTGGAATCAAAAAAAAATTATTTTAAGGAATCATTTTCGACATTAGGTTTTGGAAAGTTCATTGTTAGTTTGGAAATTGTGTTTAATGTATTTTAATTAACCATATATGAAATTAAATATAAAATGGACAAAACTAAAGTTATATAAATCATTATTTAATTATTACATCATGAATGATGTAATTTGGTTTACACCAGTTATGTGAAAAAAAATATTTTTACAATTCATGATAAAATTAATGTATTTCTAAAAATTGACAAAAAAAATAACCATGGGATAATTCTGATGTTATTATCTATAAAAGGATATTCATTTTACTAAAATAAATTTTAAAAATAGGTAATTTTATTTTTTTAATATAAAAAAATTATTTTTATAAAATAATTTAAAATGTAGTTTATTAAAAAAGTGTGTGTATTTTCTTTGAGTTTTTAATCATGATATTTATCTATTGGAATTATAAAATTTATATTTACTTTAATTAATCTAGGTAAATATTATTTTTTTCAAGATTTATTATTTTGAGGTTAAATTACTCTTCCAATGGTAAGGTTTCTATTCCCAACTAGCATGTTACAATTCCAATAGTCATGTTACTATTCCAACGGTCACATTATCTCCTATGAATACCTCTACATTCATTCATTCATTATTCAACATAATTAATCTAAAAATTATATGTTTGCATTTTCTATAATTTTTCTAGTCTACTAATATTTTATTTCTTTTATATGGTTTTGGTAGTGGGGGAGACGATTCTAGTAGATTGGGATGATCTATATTTTCACATTTTTTGATTTTCTATTTTATATATTTTATCGAGTTGTAATGTTTGGATTTTTAATTGGTTTCATTGCTTATTAATGTAACATTATTTATTAATGAAAGAAATACTTTTTTGGTTTATCTATATTTTTTATGAGCTTAATATAATATAATACAACCCACATTTATTCAGGAAACAAAATTTACTTAAAATATTTTGTCATTAGACAATGTGTTCTATCAATCATCTTCAGATTTGAATAAAAAATTTAAATATAATTTCAAATTGTATCAATATAATTATTATGTATTTATGGAACAAAAAAACCATTAAAAAATGAAAACTAAAATTAAATAAAAAACTCAAGATATATGAAAAATAGTTAATGTTTTAGAACTTTATAATATGTAGAGGATAAAAAGGTGAGAAAAGAAAAGTAAAATCTCAACATGTTATATCAATTTCATTTTAAATAATGTGTAAATGAAATAGAAAAATTCATATAATTCATAAAGTTAATATAAAATAACCATAACATGTGTATGGGTAGAAAAACATAAAAAATAAATCAATATAGAATATAACTAGAACTATAATCTATAGACAGTGAAGGATTTAATCATTAAAAATATTAATATAATTCATGTTAGATGGAATAAATGATTTACCAAAGCTGTGAGAAATTATAATTATTCAAATATAATGTTTTGAGGTATTTTAATTATCAAAACATAAATAAACTAAGTGGTTAGAGGAGCCAGTTCAATAGTAAGTATGTGTCACTCATAGGTGTGGGACAGTTTTCTTAGAATTAGGTGGCCTCATGATATCATGAGGTGAATATAGTAAAAAATTCATATATATTAAATAATTTCACATGATTATTCATTACATATCACTATAAATATCACCCTAGAACCTATATTATGAGTTTACTTGAATATTAGATACATAAAAATTTTCTGTAGAAACAATTCCAATATCTCCCAAAAATAGCTTCCTCACATGGTACCCTCTTTTATAGATCAATAATAATTTTATTCTTCTTAACCAAGGAAATTTAAACATAATAAAGAAGGAACATAGATTCTTAGTGAAGGAAACCAAAAATAGAATAGTATATTATCATAAATGATCATAAAATTAGCATATTTTTATGACAACATAATCAATGTATGTATACATAACATAAAATAATCATACCAAATAAAAATTATATGAGAAAACATTAGTCATGTAATAGGGCTTTTAGCATAACATAAATCACGATTTATGGGTGTAAAGAAGAATGATTCAATAATCATGGTCTATGAGAACATAAGATATTTACGTTGCATAACATAAGATTGCAGTAGCAACATAAGCATAAAAATAATAACATATGGAAAAGATAACCACCAAGATATTAATATCATAATGGGATATGCTAACCACAATCCCATAACATAGTGGAATTGGACTAACCACCCTTATCCTATAAAAATGTCTACTTGGTCCAGCCACCATTATCTAATCCTAGTCTCATGAGATACAAAACATTAAACAATGTGTTGTAGGTCCATAACAAACCCACCTATCACATAAAGGCAAACAATACAAATGTGTTCCTCAATAACATAGAAACGTCAATAATTGTATCATGGATAAATTAACTGAAAAGAAGAAATATATTTTATGATAACATCAAAAATAAATTATCATAATACAAATAGATAATATGGGTGGATGGTGACTTTAGAAAATATTCTCATTGTATCATAATAATCATTGAAAGATGTGGAGATGGATGCAAAAACCATTTGTAAAATAATAATAAAAATTAAAATACAACATGAAATATAATATTATTTTGATAAAAAAAATTAAAATGTAAAATTCACAAAATAATAGGAATTGATATTAATTTTGTAAAACCATGAAAAATTAGATATAAGTATTCATTATGAAAAATAAATATAAAATTCATCCATGTGGAAAGAGTTAAAATGAAGATTTTTCTTACACATTTGTAAAGAGGTTCAAAGTTTTCAGAAAACAACCATACTGAACAAGTTAAAATAAGATTACATTTGTAAAAAATTTTAACTAAATTTCAAAATTCTTGGAAAAATCATAAAATCAGTTATAAGTATATCCATTACAAATAAATAATATGGATTTAGAGGATAATGATTCTCAACTGAAAATGAAATGTAAGGTTGGTTTCTCTTAAAAGAAATAATTTTGGTGAATTATAGAGAAAAGTGTAATTTAAATGTTATGAGTACTTGAAAGAGTCCTCAACAACCCAAATAAAATAAAATAGAGTTGGTTTTAGAGATAAATGTCATATAATTTATCCATAAGTATACATAGTCATTAAAATATTTAATTCAAAATGATATTAGAAAGAAAACCCTTACAGATTTGGTAATTATTGAATTAAAATTAATTATAAGTGTAATCATGAGATATATTTTTAAATCCCTTTAATTTCATGAATTTTTTTACAAAATAAATCTATTATGAAATATATACACCACAAAAAAAAATATAATTGGTGAATATGGTACATATCACAATGAAAAGAAAATTAAGACCAGAAACCTACTCTCACGTTCCATGAAGGTACTTTAACCTTCTATATAAAAAATATATCTGTCTTAAAAATTTATTTTTAAAATTAATCCATGTATATTAAATTTTATATTCTTCAATAATAATAATAATTCACTACACATATATTAGTTAGTAAGGTTTATTTTCATCATTGGATGTTAGTAATTTTGATTACTTAGTACACGTTTTATAATGGTGTTATTGGTCTCAATTGTTTAAAACTATGTACATCATTCATAGATTATTCATTGTTGTGGGATCATGTTTCTAAATTATTCATGTGGACATATTTTCATTGGATAGAAATTATGATAATGGAATCCATAAAACATAAACTATACAAGTGATATTATTTCCTAGTAAATTATCTCTATGGTCAATGATTTATAATAATTTTTCCTCATAATATAGGTCATGTTATTATTGTAATATATATGAGTTTAGTACATGTGAAGTTTTAGGTATGTACTTCCTAAAAAGTGACACATTGAGCTCATCATGTACTTGAAAAATGATAAGCTATCATCCCTACATGATTCAGGATTTCAAAATGGAAAATTTATATAGGAATAAACTCTCCCTTGTACCTAAGTATCATAAACATATTCCATGGTGATATTTTAAGGAATACATTTTCTAATAATTAAAACTCCAAATATCTTCATTGATTATTAGAAAATATCTTCTATAAACATTGTGATGTTTTAATATAATGTTGAATGTTTTTAATAATTTATTTAATTTACTACCAATCATATAGTGACATTAGTTTATGTTCTCCAACTCCACCTAATATGTTTCAATTATACACCTTTTTCATATAGGTAATCATATGGTTTCATTTGAATGATAGAATAAAAATTGTTTTATATGATAACTTTACTATGGAAAGGTTTGGATCTCAACCTCCTTTGAAATATGTTGAATAATATCACATTATATATTTAAAAATGTGTAATTTATTTTCATATTAACCATCAATATGAGGATGATATATAATGTTGAATTTCAACTATGTATCCAATTAGTATTAATTAATTCATTAGAACTTGGTGGTAAACCTCATATCTTGATCTGATAAGATTGGGAGTGGAACTCCATGAAACCATTTCACAACATTTTTTATATTATATTATGTTTATCAAGTAATGAACCTTCTTGAATATTAATGAAATGTTCGAACTTTGTTTGGTGGCTAGCTATAACCAAATTGGAATTATAACCATTATGAAGTCATATAACAAAATCAATAGTGATATTCTCCCAATTCCATATAAATATATGTAATAGTTTTATAATCCCGTAGGATTTATGGAATTATTTGTTTACTTTATGGAATACCAAGCATTAATATATGAAGTCACCTTTATGGATACATTTTTCTATATATTTATTTTGTAAAAATTAGTCTGTACATGAATAAAATTATTCTTTTATTGGTAAGATATTTAATTATAGTAAATTTTATGATTAAACTATTAATATATGAATATCAATATAACAATGTGTGTTTTATGGGGTTTTAATGGTCAAATATTATATGCTTTATTTTTTCATATATTTCTACGACAAAATTTCACAAGAGGATAACAATAGGACATTCATTGAAGAATTTATTTTAAAAAAATTATGATATTTTGGTTGTATTGGAATTAATTGCATAATATTCCATTGTGTTTAACGTTAAAATCAATTGTTGGATGATAGTTTTTCAAAATATTTAAATTCTTCATTTTAAATATATTCAAATTTTATATATTTCAATTTAAATGGTAAAATAGTCACAGTTCATATATTTTGGAGCAACGATTACTCACGTTAGGTTCATTGAACATGAAAACCTACTACATTAATTCCAAACATATAGTGAGAATAAAATAATAATGTGGTTATTCTATATTTAACCTACCATGAGTGGGGAATTAAAAAAAATCAAAGTGTTAGCACATGTTAAAAATTAAATCTACCACAGGTGAATAGAAAGAAACAAATGTGCATGGGAATTTTCTAAAGGAACCAAATTAAAATGAGTGACCTTAGCTACTAGAATAGAAGAGTGAGAAGTGATCATGATCCATCTCAAATGACTACATGTGGATTTACACTAATGGAAAGATGTTAAGAGTGATTATAAAATGAATATTAAACATATAGAACTAAGGAATTGTAACTATATGAAATAGTAAATTCACCTACCATGATCCATCCTATCATTCATGATTTAACTAAACATTCCAAGAAACCACACACAAATTTTTAACCTACCATAAGTTTCCAATCACCTATAGAAGAGTATCCATCCAACCTCAAATGAAGCAATTAATCTGAAGCTAATTTTTCAAGATGATTCAAAACTAGATAACAAATTCATACCGATGAGGATCCCGAGTTAATCCCTAAAAATTAATGAATAAAAATCATCAATGATGATAATAGATACCAATTGAAGAAACATCATGTCTAGGATCAGGTGTTCCCAAATGAAGTTGATACTGAATCCTTATAAGTATGAATATAGTTGAATTGGAAATATTTTCAATAAAAAAGGAATGAAGATGACTATATGACGTTATATAACCAATCCCTATAAAAAATAGTTTTATTAGAACTGTAAAATAGATAATGTAATGAAAAAAAATGGGAATCATTATTGTATTCAATGATCTTTAATGAATTTGGTTTTCCCTGGTTCTGATTGGCGATGTAGTGAAATAAAACTGAGAGGCCAATAAGTATGATTGGAGAGGATTTGGTCGAAGTAGTTTGAATCTAATCTAGAATATTCATTATTATGGGAGTGAATATAGTGTTGACATCAAATGATTGAAGGAAAATAAAGTTTCATATGCACTAATTAGGTTCAGTGATATTTTACTAATGTCATGGGAGAATCAAGCTAATTTTTTGGATGGATAAATGAATATGATTTCAATGTTTAAGAACTCATTTAATGATTGTATTATAATTATAATGGAATATAAGGGTGATTATTTACTTACATAGTAATGAGGTCTAACATTAAATAAAGTAGATGAAATTTTGATTGAGGATGGAGTGAGATTAGAACTTTTATTCAAGAATACTATAGAGCAAATACTCGCTGTTTTCTACTAGGTTCTTAGTCTTTTAGTGTGAGTCTAATGGTAAATAAAATTGAGGATGATCATAGAATAGTCGATGGGGACATAAGTCAATGATAAGATAACAAAACCTATATAAGGATTGTATTGTATTCAGAATATTAAATATATGGAAATATAATGACCACATTTTAAGGACTTCGATAATGTTGTTGGAGTCACACTGCACTTAGACACAAAAGGGTACGACTAAGTCTCAAATCCATGGAAGGTTATTTAAAATATATTAAAAATATTATGGAGACCTAAATGTTTAATGAAAATAAACCATATAGGTAAAATTAAAATCAAATATAAAATGTATCAAGATCATTAAATATGAAGAATATGAAAGTCAGGAAACATGATAAGTTTCAATAATTTTCTAGAAACTTCCAAAAACTTTTATGATCCTTGAAACGCATCTAGGTAAAATGTGTGATGTAATTCCATGAGATTTTAAAAACATGGGTATCATGCTAAATAGAGTAGATAACATGAAACACCATGATAAGAAGAGAATGTAACACCCCAATGCTTTATTATAAATTTATTTTTAAATAAATTCAATCTCTTTAATAGATTCTGATACATGAAACATCGGGTTTAAACAAAACACAACACCCTCTTAAAATATTATTATTTAAAATGTGACTATTTTAACCCATTTCTTAAGCTGGTTGGTAGGAATAGTAAAAAAAATAAATTATGAATATAACATGTTTTACACATGTATAACATAAATTCAATGGATATATATTGATTATAAATAAATTAATAATTATTTTATATAAAAAGAAATATTTTCTGAAAAAATATATTTTTCAAAAAGATGGTTCAGTCATGCTTTCTGCACATAATTTAAAATATTTTTTTAAAACATTTAGAAAATTAATTTCATTGAATAACATTAATTTTTTAAATTTACTTTTCAAAATAATATATGGGTGATTGGTTTTATAATTTCTTGAAAATATTATTTATGTTGATGACAATTGAAATTTACTGATTTGTATTTAAAACTGTTAAATTTTTAAATAATTTAAAAGGATGAATTATATTTTTAAATGGTATTAAAGTAAAATTAATTCATGAATATTAAAATTTCAATAATTTAGTAAATTTTAATCAATTTATTTTTAATTTTTATATAAAAACATCTTCATTTTTGAATGTTATTACTTTATAAAACCGTTTTTTCATCATGTTTTCAGTTTAAATGTTATAATGAATTATTCCATTTCTATGAATTGGATTTGGAAAAATGTATTCCATATTTTGAATCATCATGATTAATATTATATAATAAGGTAAACTTAATTTTTTTCCATTGTGAATAGTAAAACCAGTAAAAATTATTTATCATGGTTAAGGTAAAAACGGTTTTACAGGGCGTTAAAATCAGAAAAAAAGGATTAAAATGACCATAAAATGGTCCAAACCCCCTTTTATGGAAATATATAGACCTTATCACCTATAATTAATAATAATTTTAAAATTTTCCCTTTATCATGTGAAAAATAAGGGTACACCTTATTCTTTTCAAAAATTCTATGTGTGTCTTTTCCCCCACTTATAAAAGGTCACTCCCACTCTTCACTTATTTACACCTCTCAAAACCTTTGGATAAACCAATACCTAAAAAAATATCTCTCTATATTCATTATAAAAAATATATAGATACTTTTATTTCCAAAATACAATCCCTAGGGTCCTTAAGAATAGAACCAAAGGAGTATTTTCTAAGACAATGTAATTATATTAATTAAGCTCTTTCATTTTATTTCTTAGTTTTCTACCATAAATTATGTATTAAAACATAAAATATAATGAAATATGGTCTCCCATATACTACTATGTTATTATAATTATGTAAAAATATTTATCCATCTCCTCCTCTATCAAATGGGAAACGAAATCATCAATCGTGTGTAGGGCAGACCACCACCTCACGGATCGATGTAAATAAATTTCTATCAATACATGTCAAAATTGTATATAATGATGTATTAAATGTATATATATATTATTAATGATATTATTATACTTATTGAATTAAAATATCACATAAACCATTTTGATTTCCATATCATTTAAATTATGATAACGTTCCTCATGTGAATGGTGGACTACTACCTCGTAGAGCGATGTTATTCATTTTTGAATTATAATATACATAGATTATAATAAGGATAAATATAATTAAAAATGTTTAATATATGACTTGACATACATTTTTTTAAATTATTATACCATCCACTTAATTACCCTTTCACTAGTTAATGGAATCATATCGTCACTTGAGTATATTTACAACCTACCTTCTCTACGGAGAAATGTGATTCATTTTCCATGTTTATCCTTAAATAATGATTATAAAAATGTTTCTAATGATTAAATATGATATTAATAAAATTATTATAATTTTTGAGATAATTTATCTATATACAATGTTTAATAACTGGTACTTCAATGATAAAACACGAGAAAACAAGAAAATTAACATATGAAACAACGAATATAATTTAATATTATTTACAAAAAGTGGTAAATGTTGTAAGAGGATCATATATGAAATTATAAATATGAATATGATTCTAGTATAAATTAGTAACATTATTAAAAAAATTATACATCAGGTTAAATCATGTTCAACTAAAAGGCAGCATGAGGTAAGGGTCTTTATCTCAATTTCACTTCCTAAGGTATATTGAAATTTTATAAACCTAATTTCTATTATATGCTGTATAGATTTACCCTATTATTGGTAATATAATTTTCCTTAAATAATCATGGTATTATAATTTTTAATTTGATTTATTTCATCCAAGAGGATTTGATATAAAAGTTACCAAGTGGTAAAGAATTTCATAATTCAATTTCTTGTCAAAGGGATATATTACTTCTTCATTGTTATTGATATTCTAAGATTATTTTTGTAATTAATTTAGAATATATTATGTTGTATATACAATTGTTTTATATGGACTGAAATTTGATACACATAATCGATTCATTGTTTAATTCTCACTCCAACATTATGATCAGGAATATTTTATAATCGTATTTTCATCGTGATTGATTAAACATGAATTGTAATTAAAGTAAGTTAATTTATAATTGTATAATAAACATATTTTATTTTATTGTATTATATTTATTCATTATGATTTCATTAATAGTACCATATTCCTCTCTTTTCTACTTAAAATTATTTAGAAATTCTTTTTAATAAAATAAAAAATCATTCCACTCATCAGTCGAAAATCATTTTTCTTCCAAAACCATGTTTTCTAAAAAAAGTCAAAAATGTTTTCAACATTATACAAATTATTTATTATATTAAATTTTATTCGTGTTTTCTATTTTAAAAAATGTTTTTAAAGGAATATTTATGTCATTTTACAAATAAGCCTCATTTGGATTTTACGAAAAATATGAAAGGAATATTTGTATTAACATATATGGTATTTACAAAATTTCCCACCATTATTACCAATAAATGTTTTAAAGATTACATTATATGTTTGAAATTTTATTTTTAAAGAAAATTATTTTCTAAATATCTTTTTAGCTTCTATTTTTGGAAATATTTTCTAAGTGAAAAAGTTATTTTATTCAAGAATGTTTTTAATAATATTTTTATAGTATTTATATTCCTAAACAATATTCAACCTTTAGTACTATCATGATCCACCTAGGATGTGTTGTATTTATATCATCCTTGTAATTTATCTAAATGGTTTATGATCATTTTTACCAGGTAAAGTATTGACAGTCTCTTTCTAAATTAGTTTGTGTAGTCATTAACTTTCCCTTGAAATATTCACTTTTATTTCCTCATTAGACATTACATTTCCAAAAAATAACCATATTATTTATCATGGATACACTTATTAATTAAATTATATATCATTTAGAAATATTTTATTTTACTTGTAAAGTTATATGGTTGAATGGGGAAACTTTTATTAAATCTTGTTACATGCTTAATAAGGAATTTTTTTATTAAGTAATATATTTCATGAATTAAATATATTATTTGATATATTAGGAATGATTTAGAAATGAAGATTTGGTTAGATCCCAATTATAGATATCCCCTTGATGTATCAATAGTATCATGAGAAGAATCCAAAAAATGGACTTAGTTAAACTTGTTTATAGTGTTTACCAACCCATCAGTTTTAAACTATCTCTTGGAAGGTATTGACAATAGATGTATCATGATGGTTGAGATCATGAAATACAATAATTAATCATTTAATGCATTAATAATTCAGTTATTATTATCCATATATTTTCTTGATGATATTATCTCTGGATATATTTCATTCTTAGTTTATCGATTAAATGGAATGTGTATTCTGATATTTACATTTCCATATAGATTATGCATTATCCAATTATAATAGTTAAATTATTTAAATTTAATTTCTTTTTAGTTTTTTATATTTATATATTGATTATTCCTTATCTAATCATGATTTTCAAGTAATTATTGAAATGTAATGTGTGTTCATATATTTACATTTCTATGTTGATTATGCTCATTGATTCATGATTCCTTACCCTTTATGAAACTCTTACTAAGCATATGAGTTCACCAATATTTTTTTCCTTTCCCAAGAATCCTATAATTGTATTATGAATTATATTCAAGGATATTATATAGGCAATAATGATATTCTAGAAAAAAAAATGTTTTAATGTTTATATTTAATTGTAATATTGGAATCATATATATATTTAGTCTACCAAGACTATTAAACTATTTGATTCTTTAGGATGTAATTCATTGGATAATATATCAATGTAATAGAGTGTAAATAATCATTAGGGTACTAGGTTTAGGGTCTTTACTATTGTTCTTTTAACCTGAGTCCAGATGCATCCTCCCTCTAACAAGCTCATATGCGCTTTTGCGTAGAACCTATATTGGTGGGTTCTGTATAGAAGTCCTCCCAATCAATTCCCATGCCTTTTGTCTCTATTTATTTGGAACCCCATAATCTTACATGTTTAAATGTACCCCTTAACGGAATGGTTCCTAGCCACATGGATCACCTAACTTCCTAGGCCAACATCGAGAATAATTCTAATGATATTTTGAGAGTGGTCCCATGTTATAGAACATGTTTAGTGGTTGGCCCTCATTTGTCTATTCTCATCCCAGATAACATGATATAAATGTTGTGTTTCAAACAAGGTCAGACGTTATCCTCCATCATCATTCTACATGCATATAGTTCTAGATATTGTGTGTTTTGGTTCAAATTTTCTACTTCCCTATGTACTAGTTTAATTCTAACACCTCGGTGTCAACCCTTTGTGCTTCTGCATGCATTGAATGGGAAGCTTGGTATCATTGGAACATTCCCATATAAAGTCTCCATACCCTTGATATGTTCATCCATGTGATACGAAAGTCCTGACATTATTCCATGTTTCTCACACTAAGCAAGACTCATGTGGCCGTGGGAGTTATGGTAGGTTTGTACCCACATATGATAGTTGCAAAACTACACCAGTCCATATTCTATAACCCAAAACTAAGAACCATACAATCCAAAATAAATGATTCTAAATTGTATAGATCAATTGTGATGTTATATCTTGGGAGGGAGTATCTTCTGGTACTGGTCTCATACCTTATCGTGATCAAGAACTATGTATATCTTGATTCCTATATTTATGGGATACGTGAAAACGGACAAATATTTGAACCTTAAGCCCAGTCTTAAATTCAATATTTTGTTCCCTTGGCCTAATTTCACCCTTTTGAGTATATGGTGTGTTGTGGGCCTCCAGGGTCTCCATTCACATCGGGTTACTTTAATACACCATACACCCCCTCTGTAATACCACTCCCACTAGTTTCCTCACTGATAGACATTAAACTACATGGACCAGTCCTATCAAACAACCTTAAACTATGGAACCATCATCCTAGATGCATGATGAAAAATTGCACAACATTATTATGTTCTCACCTAAGAGGAAATCTCCTTTGGAATTGGTCACTCACCATTCCATTTTTTCAAAACTATATATGGCTTCATTCCATCTTTATGGGATACGTAGCGATACACAAAATTTTTTTCTCTTGGTCTAGTCCTAGTTTCATCCATCTTTTTGGTCTCTTGGCCTCTGTTATGGTATGAAATATGTAACCATAAACTAGAAGTTCAATTCCAAACATCATGACTCTAAACTATAAGCATGTCCCTTATGAGTATGTGGTATGGTGGAAAACCTCCTTGATCCTTATTCACATTGGGTTCATCACCTCTCCATGCTGCAAGTATCCATTGGAGAAGCACCCAATAGTCTATGCATTGTGACTTTAGACTATGTGTGATTTCTTCTTCATAATGAGTGTTGTGAGGATAGGCCTCCTAGTTACTCATTCACCTCAGGTAGCTTCATGACACCACACCACATATTTCTACTTTCGAAGTCTCTTCCCTGTAGTCCAATCTCTATGTCATTAAACTAACATCCTTTGGTCTAATCTCTATGACCTTAAACTATGATCCTCATTAGGATATGTGTTGTGGTTTTGGTCCTCCTTGGTACCCATTCACATTGGGTTTGTCTTCTAAAAAATCACACATGTCTTCTACCCGTATATTTCCTTATATTTGTATGGTATACAAGACCATTTTGACTAATTCATGTCGGGTTTATTGTATACATCCCACAAAAATACTTTAGAACATTTTATAGTCTATGCAACATGAATTTATACTTTTGGATAGTGACTATGTAGTATGACCTTAAATTATGTGTAACATCTTAATTTAATGACATTAAAATATAGTGCATGTCCTGGTCACATGATGTTAAATTGTATCAGGCATCATATTCACCATACAATGTTAAAATATGTGTTAATTGTCCTTACTTTCATGACATGAAACTAAAACGAATCCTAGATCCACATCTGAGAGGTCCTCTACTTCGATGTTGGTTATATATCACATTGTTCGCATCCTCAGCCATCACTCAACATTTGAAATGATGCACCCCTAGGAGTAATGTTTGATCATTTTTTAGAGCATTATGCCAACACTAGTGTGTTCTAATCTATAGGTGTGTAACCCAAAAGTGTTAGAGTCCATTCAAACATTTCATCACAACATTTCCATGATTTTTGTGCCTGTTTACTTAGATCATCATCCTCTTTCATGTCTGAAGGGACCCCTAATGGCCTGGTCTCATGTCTATTTTTCTCACCTTCCATTTTGTGATAACACCTTGAAAGACTTTTGAATACAACTCAAGACAGGTCATGTCTTTCAAAAAAGGTCAGTAGTCAACTCTCATTTTTAGTCCCCATTTCAGGATAAGAAATATAGATGTTTGTTAATCAAACAAGGTCAGTAGTTATCCTATATCATTATTCTACTCCCATTGTATTCCGAACTCAAGGTATCATGATTCACAATTATCACTCCCCTTTTTCAGATAGATACCAATGCCCCTATTGTAATCTCAGTCGAGAACTAGCTCACATTGGGAGATGAAAGTTGGATGTTATTAGAGCCATATTCACTAGTCATAGCCTCTTTCAGCCCAAATTATCTTGGTGGTTAGTCAGTAGAAGACCCTAAGTATTCAATGATTATTTGAAACTCTTATACAATGTGAATGATTATGTGTTCATCTCTTATTACTCACATTGGGAATGACCCGCTAGATCTTTGGGATTGGTTATTGGTTGTTTCATAGATCTGATTGAGATCCAATAATTAAATCATGAAAAAAAATTCATGCACATAGGTGTATCAAAAATAACAAAAGGACTTTTCTTCAGTTTAGCAAAAAACGGCCCCTATGGATCCACCCCTTCAATGGAGCACTTCAGCTCTGCCTCCCTTTAGTGTGTGGCACCCAGAATCCACTATTGTCATCTAACCTCCTATTCTTAATCAGTAGCTTTAGGATGAATATCATCAACCCTAATCTATGCATGCGCCCATATATCATGAAGATCATCTTCTTGACAGTTTTCCTACTCCTATTGCTCTTGGTACTCTACTAGTCGAACCCTAAATCATGCGATTAGTTCTGATTGAGTAGTGGAAAATGAATAATGATCATTAACCTATTCTTCCAGATCCATATCTCATGTTCATCCTCCTAGAACGTCATGATGTTTTTAAATTTCTCCCAGAACCAGGAAATGTCCAAATGGTGACTGCATTCCGATATCTTTTCAAAAAGGTATTCTTAGATCAGCGTATGTAGACCATGAAAATCCACCCCTCTGGTTTATAGATAGTGCATACATGTGTGTAGTGACCCCATTCGGCTCATCCATTATGACTCTAGAATGTTGTTCATGAAATTCTTGATCAACTTTCACACCTAGGGTTGAGTATCCCAATTGTCCTCGGCCGCATCAAAATCAGATTCATCTAGCTCTTTCAATTTTTCAAGTTTGTATTCTCGAAATGTGTCTAGGAATTCAATATCAGGATCTTCCTCTAACATCATATCATATGGAATGGGCTCTATGTTGTGAGTTTGGTCATTATCACATGACCCCACTTCGATGATGTTGTCCCTACCATCCCCAGGTATTATCCCTCTAATATCATCCCTAGTATCCAAAATTGACTGATTATAATAGGTCATGGCTTGGTTATTTAGGACACTTGGATCCATATGGACCAGTACCCCTGTCATGAAGTGATCCCCAAGTCCTCCGACCCTTCTCACTTGTAGAGCACATGCTACCCCAACGACTCTCTGGGTAGGGATCGTGTCAATCAATCTGGTCGAGTAAACAACAAGTGTAATTCTATGAGGTAGGATACTTACACAGATCAAGTGATGGTTGATCATTTTTCTTGGTTGTTACTGTTATAATTTCATGATGTGGACCCACATATATGATTGAAGCCTTCAGTGATTCCATAGTGTCCACCCAACCCTAATCTACATCAATTATACTTGTTGATGCTTCTACCTCATTCCTAGGATCCAAGGCTTGGTCCTCCATGCTCACTGTTATTTCTTCATCCCCATAAACACAGGCCTTTTGTGTAGGATTATCCTATCTATAACAGAATCCAATTCAAGTCAAAACATTATAAAAGTAATGGTGCCATGTAATGGTCTAGATATTACTTCAAGAGCTTCAAAAATCCTTCCAGGAAAGCTTCTTATGAGGCCATGACCTCACCTTCCTCAAGAGGCCTCCCGTTTTCAGCATCTTCTCTCTATGACCCATCTGATTCCTTGGACATAGGAAAGTGTACCCCCATCTCAGTAGCTAAAATTTATGGTGGAGATGTCAGATCCAACAATTCTTTTACATGTTTCATCATGGGACATGCAGTGCCTCAGGAATGAATCATTCCCTATAGCTTGGACATGTATTGCTCCCCCTCTGACTGAGAAATAAGGAATCCACCCTTGGCATACTAAATCCTAACTAGTTCCATCCCATACTTGTTAATGTGGTCCCATATGCTGCCAAAATTGAGAAATTTTTTGAATGTATCATTGGATTCCCAAGCCTCCAGATAGATAGAGTCATTATGAATATCTACACGACTCAATTATTTCCCAGCATCCTAGGTGGATGTCCTATGGAACCCTCTCGGTGGATCCCCTACCTCTCTATTCTGTTTGGCTGGTAGTGCTAGACCTGGTGCTTCTTCTCTTCTTCTTCTTCTTCTAGACGATGCATACCGCATAACTATTATGTCTACTCTCATAAATCTTCCACCATGATGTCAATCATTCCTACTTACATGATTTAATCTCACCAATATTTTTCCCCAACCACAAGGTAGAGGGGCCACACCCTCATTGTCATGGTTGTCCTGTTGTATCATTATTTATCCCGAGTAGAGGGGACACACACTAATTGTCTTTGATGGTCTATTGTTTCATCATTTTTTCCAATTAGATATCCTTCTAACTCTTTGTATACATCTTAACTATCCCATAGATGATAGTGGATGGAGGTATCTCATTAAAAATCCTTCCATATTTTTTCATGAACATGATCTAGAGATTCCTCATCACACACTATTGATCTTCATGAAGTACCCCTAGGTAAACCTTCAGGGTCATCCACTGTAGACATATGAACTACCTCGTGAATTGATGAGGGGTGTACAATTCATAGATCATCTTGTAGTCCACCCACACCACCAATACTCCACCTCAAAATACCAAGAGATATGACTGCTTCTATTCAGTTCGTGTACCTTCATTAGTGAATGATCTTGTTATTAGAGTAAATGGATTGAAGATGAATTCATTTTCCTCCCATATCATGCTCATCATCGTCGTCAATTTTAGCTTGAACGGGAGACTTCCCACAATTTTCATAACATCTGTTCAAAAGTTGGTCTCTGTAGGGGAAAGAAGATTTAGGTAATAATATCTTCTCATGTGTGATACCACCCAACCATATAGGAAGTGGAAAGGCCTGCACACATGCCACAGCTTATTCCCCTCACAGATATGCCAGGGTACCTTATACATCTTCTCTAACACCAGGACCCCAAGGTTGATGCGCTTCCCCATTGCTTGCATTATTACCATGATAAACATTCTTCGTCAAGAACCCATGTGCACATCTCACAATAGAAGCATCCACCTACAAATGATCACCAATATGAACCCATCCAACCTAACTATTGGTTGATGCTCGGTATTGATGTCGTATTCCCATAGTTTCCATTTTCTATCCTCTAGGATCTGGTAGTAAGAACTATATCTGCCTCATGGATCCCCTCTCGAAAAAGTGTGGGGACTCATTTATGGTTTTATGGGAACTTCCTCCCCAACATCGGGGCTCTCTATAGAAAAGTTATATAAACTAAGGAACCACTTATTAAAGTGGAAATCCATTTTCATCTTCTAATCTTTATCTGTACCAAGAAATGGGTCTAGAAGCATCCTCACCTAGTGTGACATTTTCTCTAGATCCTATAATGTATTCTCTACTAGAAGAAACTCACCATACATGGAACCTCTGATATGGATTCTAACAATATGATAGATATCTCATAGACCGATGATGACCTCCTCATGATGCAGATGGAAATTGTTGGTCCCCTATGACTATATACTTAGTAGTTCAATCATAATGTCCTTACATTTATAAATGTGGAATTGGGAATCCTATGTTGCTTCATACAAGCCTACTCACCTAAAATCTACTCCAAATTCTGCATAGGATGATCATACCCAGTAGGCCCAAGCCCATTCCTCTGTGAGTTTTCTACCTTGTTGTAGGTCCCAATTATCATTCCACCCTTTTTTTAGTTTTGTAACCCATCCTTGAGGATTGTCAAGTATTTTGGTGAAGATTATTCTAGATTAAATGGTCTCCCATAAATTTTGTTGAGATGGTTATAGGGATAGCCTACTGTGATTGGTGAATGATCCATCCAAGTATGGCTGTCAGCAACCATGTTCCACTGGTACTGACCTGGTGTACCTCTGGACCAATAAGTTGGTTCTTCCCTACTTTCCACTAATATTAAGACATCAACCCTCAAACCAAATCCATAAAAAATATGTCTATTTCATAGGGGTTAGTTATTCTTCACTTCTAACCACATCTCTAGTATTGATTCATGATCATAATGGCTCTAGACATACTTCCCAATCATGATATTGTTCATCATATCTTCTCTTTAGGCCACATCTGCAAGGACGTCTTAGGAAGATTCCAATGTGGACATAGATTTGGGACTTGATAGATTTTCTTGAACCTATTCAAAAAGTTCATTTTCAAAGACCATTTTCATAGTATCAGATCATGGAGCCACAATGAGATCTTTGTTATTTATGGAGCAATAAAAAATCGTGAAACCTCAGTTCACTAAATAGTGTTCATAGAGAAATGTTCTGAGGAACACAGTTAGAAAATATAGTTCATGGGGAGGATGGATTTCTGAAAGGATAAATCAGGTGTAGTAGTTCATGAAGATTCATTATGTAAAATGGTCCCCTCACACCTTATTTATAAGTGGTGTCCGACTGACCTTCAGAGTGACCCTCAAAACCCTGAGGTTCATGGTGACCTCACCCCACGTGCATCATGTTCCCTTCATCATGATCCTGCTTCTTGATCATATAGTTTTCATTGAAAAAACCACAGAATATAACCCTCCTTTTCCCATCAGTTCCGGTTATGAGGGGGAATTTTTGGGTGCTTAAATACATGCCCCGAGATAATTCAAGGAAGGCTGCAAATAGTTGGGAATAAATCCAATTTCAACAGCCCAAAAAATCATCAATGGGGTCTACCTCGTAGTGATATTTCACCCAGCCCCTAGCCCTCATGAAATTATAATGTTATTTTATAGATGCCTCTTTGAGTTCGATGATCCCCATGACCACCATGAAGGCAGTGGAAATATGCCTCTGTGAGTCTGATAATCCCTACGACAGCCACAATGGCACTTAACAGATGGATCCATGAGTCTGATAGCTCCTTACCTCTTTGTAGAGTTGATGTTTTCTTAACGACACACCTCCGAGAATCGTGAAACTCATTTTACTATAAATATCTTGCTTATCCCACCTCAAAATCATTGATAACTAACCTTTCACCTTCCAATACCCCATTTCATGAAGCACCCGATCATTGTGAACACGATAGAAAAATGGATCATCCAAGGTATTGGAGAAACTGAAAACCCACTTTTCCTTTTTCCTATTTCACCTACCTATGGTAGGGATTCCCTTCATAGAGTCATATTCCCCTAACAGAGGAGTAAGTACCTCCAAGGTACTTAAGGATTCTTCAACCACTAAGCCTTCATGAAGCACTACTCATCTAATTCATGGATTCATGCTAAGGAAAGGTCACCCTACGTCATGAAGATCCTTTCTTCATGAATCCCCTGACCTCTATAAAGAACTCAACCATCACGAAGCACCTCTCAATAAGGCCCCTTACTTTACGATACATTCTTCATTACGGCCCTCTTGGATTTTACATAGTGACTTCTTGGTCCCTTGTGTGGTTCCCCTTGTTGTAATGCCCTACCTTTTTTGGAATAGGTATTCTAATGGATCGTGTTTTCTTGAAATAGCTATGCTAATGTGGGCCCAATAATGGTCCACTTCTCCACACCACTCTTGTTTTGAATTTATGGTGCCTTCCCTTCCCTAAGTGGTGGAAGGTATCAGTTATGTAAGTCCAAGGAAAAAGGAGTGAGTCCTCCCTATCCATACTACATGACATAAAACTTCTAAGAATCATCATCTTTATCACATGAAGTTAAACTGTATCCTTACCTTATGAAATTCACATGGGGTGACCTAGATCGGGAATTTTCAATGCCCACTCATCTCTATTGGAGTGAGATCTTCCAAACATGAAATGAGATCCTCCTTCCATGGAACGACATCTTCCCATGGGGAAGGGTTGCCATCCTAGTGTAATCCCATAGCCTTTCTTATAGAAGGTAGCACTCTTTCTCTCATTTCCTAATATGGAAGTAAATACCATATAGGGTATGGTAATTTGGGGATCTCAACACCCCATACCTCTCCCTTTGAGCTTTGTCTCCATGGGTCTCTTTCATGTGTAAGCCCCACATCATCCCTCGTTGACACATCTTTCATGATGCAACATTTTGGTCTACTACTTCCCCTTGTTTCTCACACCGATCATTACTCAAATGGTCTTAGAGGTTAGTAGTGATTGTGACATCCTTCTTCCAAGAATCCATACTAGTGTAATCCCCAACTTCCATCTTCATGGACCACTAACCATGCCTATGCCCCGAATTACCAAACAACATGGGTTGTGAACCATGTCTTTTAAAAAATATATATAGGAAGACTCCATGAGGTTCAATCCCAACCATTTTTAAACCTTGGTGACCTCCTTCTAGGGGTGCACCTCCCAGATCTAAGTATCCACCATCATCCATTCCCATCCCAGTATTTCCCTAAAGCTACTATATCTTGGGAGGGTTATTCCCCACCCTGAGGTCACATCTCCTACGGGTCCACCTGGGCAGCTTCAATGTGTAATCCTCACACCACATTCTTGGTACACCTCTTCATGTGTAAGTCCTAAAACCCTACTTATAACTACATGGAATTTGATTTCAAAATAACTATGATATATAGGAAACCTCTCCAAGGATCAATACAGACACTATCATCATCACGTTGATTTACTCTCTTCTTTTCCGTATGATGTTAAAATTCATTAGATACTCACACTACAAGGACTTTGATTCCCAACTAACTGGAATACATAAGAATCCTTCATTATTTTGAATACCAAGAACCTAAAAAACCCATCCATTTATACAACTTCATTCGCATCCATCCTCATTCTTACTCAAGCTTCCACATCACGGTTGGATCTCACCATTCATTAGGAATCTCTTATATGCAATCCCCAGTCATCTGCTTCATCACCACACCCTTATCATGGTGGGGTCACATCATCCATATGGGAAGTCTTGGTTTGTAATCGATGCACAATCTAACTAAGAGAAATCCTTTTTTGATGACCAGTCTCATTGTGTAAGCCCCAAACCATCCCTTCAAAACTACATGGATTTTTCCCTATTTTCTAAATATGGTACTTAGGAAGCCTCCAAGATTTTCAATCCTAGCCAAGGGTAAATTTTGTTTACCCCCTCATTTCGGTAAACCTTTTGATCCACCCTAAATGGTGTCTAGATCTTCCTTCACATTGTGAAACCTTCCTTTTATGGGATACACCACTCTCAGGTCTATCCTCAGTGGGCATTCTGATCCATCCATCTGGTAAACCTTCCAGGTGATGCTTCAAAGGGATGTACTTATCTAATCCACCTTCATAATTTTTTTGATCAGTCTATTCTATCTCTAAAAGATGTTAAACTTGAAACCTTCCATCTCCGCTAACGTTAAACTTGTGGCTTACCTTGTGTTAAACATGGGAAAGCTTAGGAAAACCACAAAATAAATGCCTCTTGCATAAGATACCCTATTATTGATGTGTGATGCCTTGGGTTTCTACAGACTTGAGAAACCCTCTTATGAGAAATAATACAGGTGTTCCAATGTTCCAGCATCTAGACATGCCACTATTTCTCAATGTGACTACTCCCCTGAATGAAGGTTGATATCCAAACATGACCCTTTAGGATGTCCAAATAGAAGCAGTGTAATTAGCTTAAATCCACAAAGAGATGGCCCTGGGATTGAGTTTCATGAACAATGTCTAAATCATTAATGGAGGCCCATACAAGGCAACGAATTCCATAGAGGAATCCATTTAAAGAGGAATTGACATCCC
The DNA here is from genome assembly GCA_963277665.1 of Viscum album. Taxonomy (NCBI): domain Eukaryota; kingdom Viridiplantae; phylum Streptophyta; class Magnoliopsida; order Santalales; family Viscaceae; genus Viscum; species Viscum album. Next base: position 161,459,258 of record OY728138.1, read on the forward strand.
ATCATCCTATTTCAATCATGGAGCAGACATATCTGAAGAAGTAATGAAAGAATATCACCTTAGTAAAGTGGGAATACAGAGAAACATCCATCCATCACAAGATGACAATGCACACCTCAAGAGAAAGCATTAAAAACAGGTATTCCTAGCTGATTTATTTATTGGAAAGTATATACATAAATTTTTCTGTTTCTCTCCTACAGATTATATGTTATATTAATCATAGATTTTTATAATGGTATTTCATTACATGAATAATGTAATTCCTATTTTCCATTAAAAATAATATATATTTTTATAACCATAATTTTTCACTTCCATTATTTTTTCCAATAAAATGATTACAACCTTCTATTATTCTATCATCTTAGATCATTTATTCTCTTTAGTTTTTGTGATTTCTGGTTATCGGAATTGTCGGTTTATTTGTATAATCATGTTTCAATGATGGTATTTTAGTATATAAAAGGGTATATTGAACTTTTAAAATGTATTTAATGATTTTTGAAAACCTAATTTATTTTATTGTGTTGTAGTGTTGATTTAATCATTCATATGCTCAATGTATTATTATTTTTACCTCATTTCTCCTAAACTTCGAAAAAAATCATCTTCCATGTTTTTAATTTATAATAAATAATATTATCAATTATATCCATCTTTAATTTCAACTAAATATAAAAAAAAGTGTCCCCATATTTATTTTAGTCACAAAATATAAGGGAAGGTATTTATTTTTTTATTATACAATTCGACATTAATCAATGAATCCCATGTATGGGAAGTTGTTTTGACATAATGAAATATTATCCTAATAATATATGATACTATATAGATTAAAAAATGTTTCATGAGGCATCCCTAAATTTTCCTCCTTGTCTTCCCCAACAGTGAACTATGATGATACATCCTTGAAAACCCATGAACCAACCATTCCACGTCATAAGGACTTTTTGTCTTTAAACAATCTATAGTTATTTTATATCTTCTATTAAATATCAATTTTTTTATTTTATTAAGATTTTTTAATGTTATTATAATACATTTGTTCTTCTAATTCATCAATTACAAAAACTTTTTCATTTAGTGATATAGTATTTATTCACCTATTCATTTTTTTCAAGGTTTACACTTTGTTCCACCACTTCAAAATGAGTTGCAGTTTAGGTATGCCTAACTGAATTTATTCACTGGAATGTATATATAGAAATATTTTTATTTCTATCCTATAGATTGTATATACTCTTGATTACTAAATTGTATAAATTTGTTGCATTACATGTACAATTTAATAACTATCATCTGTTAAAAATTATATTGTATGTTGAATACTGAGTTGTTTTTTGCTTCCATCATTTTTTTCAATCAAATGATTACTACCTTCAATTTTTCTATCATCTTATTTAATTTATTCTCCTAAGTTTTTGTGATTTCTGGTGAATAGGAATTGTCAATTTATTTGTGTAGTAATGAATCAATGAGTGAATTTAAGTGGATAAAAGGGTTCATTTAATTTATACTATAACATAAATTTTTTATGAACACATTTTTTTGTGTAGTATTTTTCATTAAATATTTCATATTCTCTCTATATTATTATCTTCATTATTTATGATATACATAGATCAAAACAATTGTATCATAGATTTAGTTTTAATAAATTTCTATAGACATTAAAGAATATAAGATAAATATGACACTTGATGACAAGCCATAGGATAACCAATAAATTATTACCCTTAAGACCTGCATTATTTGATGGTCTGGATTCTAACCATATAATTTGAATTTAATCTTACTTCAAGAACCTTGGAATAAAAAAATATACCATTATGATTAAACCTTATAAAATTCATAATTATAATCCTGATATATTGAAGGACATTAATAGTATTAGGTATAAATTGACCAAATCTTTGATAAGTACCATAATTTTATCTTTATAATTAAATATATTTATCATTGTATCTGGTTGTACTAATATATATGATTTTTAGAAAATCTATAAAATCATCATCAAGGATCAAAAAAATAAATTAAATAACCAAGATATAAATTCTTCAAACTAATTATCACTATTTTAAGATTAATATGACAAAAATATTAGAAAATGTGGAACATAGATTCATCAAGATAGTAAACAATATGAATGGACTTGAAGTATAAATGGAAAAATCAACTATGATTAAAAGAATTTTAGGGTAGCTTCTAGGAAACTATAAATAAAGGTTTTTCTCTATAGGATTATGAGAATTATTCAATGTTGTGGTCGCCTTCCAAGAAGTTTCATAATGAAATATTTATTCTTGGATAGTCTTTGAGGGTGTTATTTGATAGTGGTATCTATGAATCTGGTGGTATGGGTGAGAGTATGTTATGGTATGATGCTTTTGTATCTCACATGCCACTACTAATAGTGATGTTCTTGTTTTTGTAGCTTTGCGTGGCTTCACCATTGTTGTTTTTTAATCATTTTGGTGGTGGTTTATGTGGCTATGAATTGTTATGATGCAAGTCTTTGTTAGACGGGTTCATCTGGTGATGTGAAATATGTTTAACAGAAAGAATCTAAAATAGTTGTTCCATATTATCTATGTAAAACTCAAAGATCAATAGGACCTGTAAAATGGAATTGATATAATTCATTGTACACATCTTTCATTTTGACACCTTATTGTAAGTACAACATTCCACCATTTCTCCTTTAATTCATCACTTCAAATAAAATCCACTACATAATATTTTTCAATATTCATTAATATTTATTCTTATTTTTAAATAGTATTGTGTATATAGAAAACTATTTCAGACGAATTTGATGTTGATGATTTGGTACAAGGTAAAAATGAAATTGGTTCATTCTACAACTTCAAGTGAATTTAAATGACTGATAGAATTATAAAAATAGAAAAATTAATATTTATGTAGGAATTATGGATTAACTTTTTATAATTATCTATTAAAATATATCATTTTATCTTTTCTTGTATTGATTATTAAAACCATTGTCTATTATTTTAGTTTTCTATCAATTTTTATTTCATTGTAAAAACCAATTTTACTGTGAATGTTTTTTTAAATGTAGTTTCATTCATGTAATTGAATTATTTATACTCAAAATAAATTTTCATTACTTTAAATTTAACAATAATGTTTTATACTATATTGATGATGTATCAATTGTTTCTCTAATTATATTCCAACATTATGTACCACTTATAAATGATTTGAATATATTCAATATTACTGATCAATATTAACATTGAAAAGTAGTATTCTCTTATTGAAAATAGCCATTATTTTATTGCACCATACGAACGCACGGGTGAGTACTAGTATTATTAAAAAAAACAAGTGTTAAATGTTATGAGAGGATCTTATATGATATTATAAATATGGTTATGGTTATGGTGTAAATAAATAACATTTTTAAAACCATTATATAAAATGTTTAATCATATTTAACCAAAAGTAATTGTGAGGTAAGAGACTTCATCTTAATTTCCCTTCATTGAGGAATATTGAAATTTTATGCACCTAATTTATTTTATATGATGTCTATACATCCCATTTGACATGAAATATCATGAATAGTTAATAATTCCTGGTATTTAGATTTCAATTTGAATTATTTCATTAAATTTTATTTGTCTTTAAACTTTCCAAGTGGAAAATAATTTTAAAACTGAATTTCTTTTTACGGAGTTATATTACTTAATCATTGCCTTTGATATTATAAAATTGTGTTTTTAATAAATTTAACTATATAATATTGTAAATAAGCATATTTCTGTATTTTTATATTTGATACAAATTATTGATTGATTTTTTAATTCTCAATTCAATGTTATGATCTTTGTAAGGGTTTATTTCTTAATCTCATTTTAATCATGATTATTTTTACATAAATTTACATTGAATGAAATTATTTGAACATTTACTAAAAAACACATTTCATTTTATTATTCACTAATTATTAATTATTTATTCAATTATTAGTACCATATTCCTTTCTTTTGTAAATAAAATTGTTAATAATTTTTTTTTAATAAAATATGACATTATTCTTCTCTTCAGTCTAAAATCCTTTTTCTTCCAAAAATGAAATTTCTAAAAATGATTTAAAAAAAGTAAAATTATTCAAATGCTTCATTAAATATATTTTTAAATAAGTTTTACTTTCTAAAAAACTGTTTTTCAATTATTCTTCATGTTATTTTCAATTAAGACCCATTTGTCTTTTACTAAAAATATTAAAAAATATATAAATTTATTTTAATGTGTATAGAATGTTCATAATTTCCCCTAGTAATGACCAATTAATGTTTTAAATATTAAATTATATGTTCCAAAAGTAATTTTCATTGAAAATTATTTTCAAAATATCTTTTGAACATTTCGTTTTAAAATTATTTTCTATGTGAAAAGATTATTTTCCTCAAGAATGTTTTTAATGACATTTTATGGAATTTCTATTCACCAATGATATAAATACATTATTGTAACCATGATACACAAGAGATATGTTTATTGGTTCCATATTTACTCTTTCAATAAATGGTTTATGATCAGTTTGACTAGGAAAATTATTGGCATTCTTTGTCTTAATTAATTTTTGTATTCATTAACTTTAACTTGAAATATTCACTATCTTATCATCATTAGACATTAAATTTCCTCTAAATATTTATATTATTTATCATGGATATAATTGTTAATTAAAATATATATCATTTATACATATGTTATTTTACATTGAAATAAATATGATTGATTGGAGAATTTATTTTTAATCACTATTCATTACACTATATAGAAATTTATTGATAAGGTATAATTTTCATGAATTAAATCGATTATTTGATATATGAGGAATTTTTTAGACATAAATAAATGAGTGTAACAAAGTTATAGATATCCCCTCAATGCATCAATTGTGTCATGTGATAAATCAGTTTTATATCCTTCGTTAAATAGGTTATTGGTGTATTCCAACCCATAAGTATTAAACTATCTTGTGAAAGGTCTTGATAGTAGAGGTATCTTGATGCCTGAGATCATGACACCAATAATTAATAATTTAATTATTTTATAATTTAGATATTATTATATATGATATTTTTTTCAATGATATTATATAAGGATGCTTTTCATTCTCAGTTTATTGGTTAAATTTAATGTGTATTCAGATATTTACCTTTCCATATTGATTCTTCAAAATCTAATCATGATAATAAAATTATGTAAATAGAACGGGTTTTTATTTATTTACCTATCCATATTGATTATGAATTATCTAGTCATTATATTCATGTTATTATTTAAATTGCATGTCTGTTCATTTATTAACCTATCTTGGTTGATTGTGATTATTGATTCATGATAGCTTCATCTTTATGTCACTATTACTAATAATTTGATCTCAAAATTCTTTTTTTTCTTTTCCCATGAATCTAGGAAGTGTGATATAAATGATATGGGAGTATATACTAGTGGGAAGAATGATATTCTATAAAAAAGTATGTTGTAATTTTTGTAATTGAATGTGATATAGGAATCATGTATGAATCTCATTTACCAAGACTACTATTCTATTTATTCTTTTGGGATATGATTCCTTGTATATTATGATAATGTAATAAAGTAGATACTAACTCTGTGCTAATGGGTTTGGGATCTTTACATGTGATGATGATGAAGTTTCCATGTGGGGTTATCATGTTTTTTTAGATTTTAGCCTAGGACACGCAATGGGGCTAATGAAAGATCAATGGTTCCCTATAGAGGCCAGAGGGAAGATATTGGTGTTTCTTACTATGAGATACGATACTATAGTTTGAGCATGATTAAATGAAGAAACTAATTCTGATTATAGGGGTTATGGTTTTCATTGAAACTCATAGGGGAGCACACAATAGTGAGGGAATCATGAGTTAAACAAAAGGTTAAGTATCACTCAATGTAGTGATGTATGTGATGGACCTAGAGGGAGGAGATTATATCTTTAGAAAATTTTCCATATATCTTTCTATTTTTCATAATATTTCAATATATTTAGGTGGTTTCATTGAATAATATTTGTGTCACTAGTATCATGTTTGCTTAAGTAGTTTTGGGGTATTGGTTCTGATAGATTGAAGCATTTCTTACTTGTACATGCATTATTTTTAATCATAGAGGTTTTTAGATATTTTGACCTAATTTGTCTTTTTACCTTATTCATGAGAAAAAAAATCCTCTAATTCAAGTACAAATAGGTGAAGAATATAGGATTTTTATACCTTAGCATTTGGAACTGAACTACTAACTGGAAAAGGTTACAGTAGCACACTTCACTATGAGGAAACATCATTATCTTGAGTGTTATTAAATCTAGTACATATTAGGATAGTTCTATAATATTATTTTTTAAATAATGATAATTAGGTATTTAAATTCAATTAAAAATTATTTTAGTGATTTTTTTATCAATTATATTCAAGAGAAGTGTCTATTTTTAGCAGTCTAGTCTGGTCTAGTTTCCAAAAATTCATCAAAATATATAAATTTTCCCTATAGTTTTCACTCACTATTTTCTTAAATCACCCAAATCCAACATCTATTTTACTCTTACATAAAATATTCATATTTTAATTATGTTTTATTTAATTTTTTCGTAGTCACACACTTCACATTTACTTTCTCTAGGGTTTGACCCTTTTCACTAGCTTTACTAGCTTAAATTAAGTAATAATTAATTAAATTTAATGGCTTTTAAATGACCTTGATTCTTTCATATTTTGGTTTTTTTATTGGTAAGGCATGTTCAACCAATATAAAAAAGTCAAATAAAAAAAATCCAATCTACATAAAAAGTTTTGAAAACAGCTTGTTTATCTTCATTATTGTCTACTATTTTTAATTATAGATTTAACTAAAATAATTGTAATAACACTAGGTAAAATTGTGAATCTAAAATTAAACCTATACTTTGTAACAGTATAAACATTTGGGTTCCCTAAAATAGAAAACCGTTGTTTAATTAGATTATTTGGATATTTATTGATTTGAAAATGAGAATCACAATTTTTCAACCTCAATTTATGAATAAGAATGGTAAAAAGTCTAGAAATATGTATTTACATATTCAAAAAATGTGAAAAAAACCTTCATGCACAAGGTTTTACACTAGGTATATAAATTATGAGATAAAGTTGTCCTAGATATCTTTTTTACCTATTTTTAATATATGTCCCAATGATGATTCATTGGATTTCATTGGTGACTTTTGTAGTACTATCCAAAAGTTTCATTTGCACAGGTTAAGTGAGTAGGGGAATAGGATGAGGGTGTTTCCCTTTTCAATGAAGAATAAGTCTCAAACCTAGTTATTTAATTGAGATTCTGAAATATGTGATACTTAGGACAAACTATTAAATTCATTTGTTGAGAAACTTTATCTGAGTAACACCAACAATGAAGTGAGGAATAAAGTCATCGAGTTTTTCCAACATGAGGGAGAGACCTCTCATGAGTCATGGGTAAGATTTAGGGGTATTATTACGTTATTTTACAACCATCATCTACCACCCCATCATCTTATTGATATCTCTTATAATATTTCTACCACTAACATAAAACATTGTACACAAATCCTTATGTTGTATCTTTTATTATAAAACAGATGACGAATAAAAAAATCTGATAAAATTTCTCAAAAATCCAAAAATTAATCTTTTAGGAAGGTAACTATACATATGAATGAAACCTACACTTATGTTTTTATATTTAATTAAAATAAACATATGAAAAAATGCAAACATAGTGGAATGTTTGTACACACTAGAACTCGTTACCCTAACTTTGACTTATATACCCATTTTTCTAAATAAGTACAATTATCTTTCTATGGTATTATTATATAAGATAATAGGTCCTTATTCATAAACCATCAAAATTAAAATAAAATTTTTATTAACAATCGCAAATTTTCATGGAAATATCGAGTATTTATATAGCATATTTACCATAGATTTCAATCACTATCTAAACTTGATTTTCAAAATTGATATTGGGATGAGTCTTTAAATTCAAAAATTAATTCATAATTTATGTTTCATCAGTTTTTTAATAAAATGGATTCATAAGTTTCCACATTTAAGTATACACTTGAATCTCATGAATTAAGGGATAGGGTTGAAATGAATACACAAAAATCTACAATACAATCTGAGATGTGCAATCTTCTAAACCAAATGAATCAAATAGATATCCATTTTGGAGGAAAAGAGGGGATAAATCTTCCCATAACAACAATTATAATTCCTAGAAAATATTTAATTGTTTTTTCCACTATATGAAGTTTAAACAAACAAGATAATGTTATGTTTTTTCTAAGATAAGTTTTAATTAAGAATTTAATTGAAACTAGAAATGAAAATTTAGAAAATAAAAAGTCTAGAAATCATGACAGTAAGGTCTATATATAAAAATTTGATAAACTTTCATATAAAATTAATAATTAACAAAGGAAAATGAAAGCAAAAATAAAAAAAACTAGGTTATAAGAATGTTAGGTTTGAGGAAAAGATAAGAACTCAACATTTCATAAAACTTATTCCCCTATCATTCCCCTTTTTCAAAGAGTTAAAAATAATGAACAACATGAGTATATATAATTAATATATATTTTTTTAACATTTAGAATCAATATTAATTTTACTAAATACTTGAACAAAATTTATTCTAATTTTAAATTTATAAAAAGTATCTTAGATAGTAAAATGGGTTGAGGAGAATTTACCTCCGTTAATATTACTAAGGATTTTTTTATTTCAAAAGAAGTTACCTTAAAAGTTAAAAGACCCTATTATATTTTGCATTTATTTTATAATAGAATAAATTTAAGAGATAAATTACTTATGTGACTTATGAACAAGAATCAATCTAATTCATCACTTTTTATTTTAAAGTTAAGGACTTAGGGAGCTAAAAAATATCTTTCTCTCTATAGCTGACTGATAGGCTGGTTACTTGTCCTTATAAAAGGTTATATAACCTTTTATTCAATTTATGGAATATTAATTTCCCCGCATATTTATATATTATTGAAATAGGGTGTGATAAGAAATTACCCATAATTCTTGATTGGCCTTTCTAAAATATTGGTGGGGTTTTCATTAATATATTAAAGGGAAAACTAACCCTCAAGGCTAGTGAAAATAAATATGAGTTTCCAATTTATATGGTTTCTTCAGTTTTGGTAAGTTTTAATCCAATATATTTTGTTTATATGTTTTTAGAGAAAAAAATAGGAAGAAAAACCAAGACATTTTTATAAAATAATCAAAAAATCAGTCAATATACATTTTAGAGTATCTTATGTTGAATATTATTCCTCCCAAGATCTAGTCAAAACAGGAAAATTTAAAATCCAAATTAAGAAAATCATTTTTATAAATATATAAGTGTTCTATCCTAAACCAATACTTTTTTATAAGAGTATTCCTCAATATTTTTTACACAATTTGAAATATTTCCTTGCAAACAATTTGGGTTTAGATCCTTCCATCTCACTTCCTAGGATTGGTATGTCTATTTAATGGGGGATTTAAACTATAAATCAGTGTTTTTAAGTTTAGTAAAAGTATGATATTTTCCCAACCTATTTATAAGTTCAAATTAAATTTTCTAATCCTGATGAGATTGTTAAAACATTGAACTTGAATTGATTTATAGAAATGAAAAATAGGAATTCCCCTACTGATTTGAGCTTCTTTCATAATTTAATTTATTCCTTTGAGTTTAATGAGTTTTTAAAAGATCTAAGGGACACTCTCCTTTAATCACGTAATTAATTTACCTATGAGATTAATTTTTATGGTCAATAATATGTAGGATATAATAATTATAGCACCTAATTATCATTTTTTTAATGTATCAAGTGTGGGGGTGGATTTAATCATTAATTATAATCATTATAAATAAATTTTTTACATGTAATATTTAATTATAGGCTTTTTTAGATATTCTAGGAATTGAAATAATAGTGGATGGTTATATCAGTCCTAAGACCTTATAATATTTAAGTATAATTATAAAAGTTTATAGTGTATTAATAATAGTGAGAGAAAATGTTAAAAAATACATAAAAATCATTTAAATAAGTGTTTTCAAGAACTCAAACACTTCAAATAATTATAGATAGAATTTTAAGGGGGTAATTCTAGGTGGGGATATTAAAACTAGTGTTAAATAGGAGGAAACCAATGGCTTTTTGTTTTGAATTCGTTTTTTATTTTAAAATGAATTTCTCTCCCGCAATTGTGTGTTTCTCCATCTCTGTGAACCACTTCTGGAAGAGGATAGGTTTATATTATAGTTTATAGGGATATAGACTTTAGTTGGAAATCAACCATGATTTAACTCCACAGACTGTAACAGAGGGGTTAAACTATCATGGACGAATAAAAAATAAAGATAAATGTGTACTATAATATTTGGAAAATATTGATCATATTACCTTAAACTCAATATTTAGTTTCAATATTATTGTCTATTAAATTATGAATTCTTCTGTTAGTTTATTTTAAATTTTTTGGACATGCAAAATAGTGACTAGAGGAACCGTTATCAACGATTTTAGAGGTGTACAACTGAATACAATTAGTTAATAAATCTTTTATATCAAGGGAGTTACTATTTAAAATTTTGAATTCTGAATTCTACCCATATGGGTTTCAATAAGCTATTGTGGTTTGGAAATTTCATAGATTTGAAATTGATAAAAATATGTTCTTATGAGTTCTGAATTCCTTGAATTTTATTATATTTTGTGCTTTTTGGAAAAATGTTTTTTAATTTTCCTAACCCTTAAACATGACTTTATCTACTGAATTAAAAATCTATCTTAAACCTTAAAATTTCATTAATTTTAATTCTCTCTTAGAATTCAATATTTTTGATAATGTTGTGTTATAAGTGCAGGGGAGAAATATTCATAACTATATTTCGTTGTGGTAAACAACGGAAAATCCTTATTTTTTCAAATCTCTTTTTTCAAGGATAATTTATTAAATTTGTAGTGGGTGGAACTATTTCTCAAATTTTATGGTTTTTTCTACAATTTTAGGATATTAATCATTATTTTCCTATATAATTAATTAGATACATTATTTAATTTTTTTACTAGAAAAATTTTTTTATAAAAAATTTGGGAATATTTATTACAATCATTATTGACTTCGAACTTTTTCATTTGAATTATACTCAAAATATATGCATCCAAACGGACTATGAAATTAAAATTCTAATCCATGGTGAACTCTTAATCCTTAATTCTTTATTCTTTATTCATTAACTTTTTGTTGGGTTATTAATCCCACCAAGAATTTTTTTCTATACCCAATCCAATGACATGTCTATTTATTCTGATTACCAAAATTATGTGGGTCTGTTCTTTTAGAGGTAAAGAGAAGTTTATAATTTTTGTTTTACAAAAATTGACATTTGTTTAATTATTTTTAAATTTTTCAATTTAAATCATTTTTTTTGTAAAATAGTAAAATAATATTTCACTAAAAAATTAAAAATAAATACATATGAAGTTCCATGGGGGAAAATATTTATTAAAATGAATTATTTGTGGAATTTCAGTTTTTTTTCATAAGATATCTTTTCAACTACTGAATTTGACTAACCAGTTTCTTAAAGGTAAGAGAATTTATAATGGTGGGGAAAGTGTATAGGGAGAACCTATAAAGTATGGAAATTTTATAAAGGAATCAACTTATCATGATAGACCTCAACTGGCCACACTGTATAGTAAGAAAAGACAATATAGAAGTATAAGTGGTTGAAAATAGATCCAAACTACATTATGGAAAAGTGGAGTTATTGTAAGATGAGGATTCAACTTATCACCTGAAGTCACAATAACTAACTGCAAGAGGAAATTAACCTACCTTGGGGAAACCCACTATGCATGATTCAACTAACCATGCTAACATACCACACATTGAGTGTTAACCTACTATAATATTTCAATTGATCATGGAATATGAACTATCAGAGCTCTACTGAAGAAATAGATTTGAAGATAGTTTTTTAAAGATTATTCAAAATTAGAGGCCAAATTCACATTGAAAGTGTCCTAGAGATAAGTCCAATAGATTAAGGAATACAAATCATCAATGATAATAATGATTACAAGTTTATGCAGAAACCAGTATGGGATCTAGGGTACTCAAATGAAGTGGATATTAAATCATCTAATGTTTAAATAATTTTGATTAAAGAAGACTTTGAACAACTAATGAATGAATATGATGATCTATATATATGTAAATAATCATTATATGAATGAGTTTGACAAGTTTTTGTTAAAGATTGAATGTGTGAGAACAAAAGGGCGTCATATTAATGTTCGATTCACTATGAAGAATATGGTTCTCCCAGGTTGTGACCATAGCAATAGTGAACTAAAACTAAGTGTCTTATGAGTAGGCTTAGAAACGTGGTGATCAATTTAGGTCTATCATGAAGAAGAAGATACATTATTTATTAAGTGAAAATAGTTATGAATTCAACCAAACCTATTAAAATAAATCTATACTTACACTGATGGGTTTCCCTGGCTATTTATTGAAGCCAGGGATGAATAAATATAATTATTTGTTGGAGAATTGAAAATGATTTTCGAGTTAAAGGGATCATTTCATGATTATGTTGGAATTTTAATTGAAGATAAGGTGTATAAGATAATTACCTAGAAATTAGGTCTAATATAAAAGGATTATTAATGATAATATGATAGATGGTAGGTCAATATCATACACTTTCCTTAAGAATACTACAGAGCCAATACATAGTATTTTCTAAAATATTCCAAGACTACCAATGTGTGGCTAGGTGTGAATAAAGTCAACACCAAGTTTGGTAGAGTCAATGGGAACTTAAAGATATTATAAGGTAACAAAAACTATGTAAGGTTAGAGTTGAATTTAGATGTTTCCTTCTATAGAATGTTCATGCCCATATTTTGAAGGCTCTAGTAAAGTCACCTAGGTCACGCTAAATTAGGCCATGAAAGGGTAGACCAAAGTTAGAAATACATTAAAGGGTATTTTAAATAAAATAATACGATTTTGGTTCCTCCAAATCTTATTGTAGTATAAAAACTAGACTATAAAATTATAATCATAGAGATATCGTGTCATTCTAATTGATTCTGAAAAAGATTGAAGCAAGGAAACATGAAAATATTCTATAATTATCTATAGACAACAAAAAAATCTATAAAATACCTGAAACACATTTTATTATGAATTTTTATGTTCGATAAAGTTTAATTTTGCTCTATAATTTTTGTTATGAGGTTTTATCTTAGGTCACACAAAGGGGATGGTGAAAAATTCATGTTTCAACATAGAGGCTATAGAGAATAGTTTAGTGTTTCTTACTATGAAAGGTGATTCTAGAGTTAATGGTTTATTTAAATGATGAAATATATACTAAGGGGGAGGATATTAACGAAACATATTAGGGGATAACATGACTAAGGGTGGGGTAGGATAATAACTAAAGGCTAGGGTACACTCAAAGTAGTGAAGCGAGAGCTGGATCTAGATGAAGAAAATGATCACTTTAGAGAAACTTTAATATCACAATCACTTTTATTTTTTACAGATGTATTGAGGTTATTTCAATGAATAATATTTTTGTTACTATCATATGTAATTAAGTAGTTTATGGGAATTATTTTTGATCAATTCATATATTTATTACTTGTTCTTATATTAGTTTTGATCATAGAGGTTTGTTGATCATTATAATTGTGTTCTCATTTACCTTGTTTTTTTAATTTTTTCCCTCTACTTCAATTACTCATAGGTGAGAGTAGAGGCACCTTCTACATTATCAACTTCATCCAAATTACTAACTAGAAAAGGTTGTAGTTATTCTCTTATCCATTATGAATCATAATTATCTTTATCATTGTTAGCAATAAAATTTCTTAGAAGAGTTCTATGGATGGATTATTTTCCAAATGAAAATTATGTATTTCAATTCTCCTTAACTCAATTTCAGTGATTTAATGATTAATTTTGTGCAAGATAAGTGTCCATTTTTTATCAGTTCATTCTAGTCTAGTCTCTATAACTTCATATACTTCTCTACCATCTTCCATCTAGTTTTCTATCACTATTTTCCCACACAACCAAAATTATACATCAGTATTAAATTCACCTCACATCTTCACAATTATATTCTATTTTATTTTGTTATTTCTTTATTTATTTTCGATAGTATGATTTTCATAAACATCATATATTCATTCCCTCGAGTTTTTCCTTGGTCAATAACTTTAATAGCTTTTAATTAGTAATTAATACATAATTTGATAGTCCAAAAAACCATCTTACCTTAGTCAAATTTGTTTTTTAGGGGGGGTTAAATGATATAAACTATATTTTACTATGGTATAAATAAAAAAACATTAAAATTTTCCAAATTTATTTCTTTCAAGGATCAATTAGTAATTTTTTAGTGTGTGGCAGATTTTTATTAACTTTTATGGATGTTTTTACACTTTGTGGAGGTTAATATTTATTACAGCTTGGATTTAATTATGAAAATAATTTAATTTACCAATTAGAAAATCATTCTTTTATAAATAATTTCGGAGTATATCTTAAATTCAACATTGAATTTGACCATTTTTATTTTAGTTAAAATGATAAGATATACATCCAAAGGGACTATGGAATTAAAATCTTAATTCATTTTGAGAACTTTAGTCTTCATTCTTCATTATTTAGTTGTTTTATAAGTTATTTATTCCCCTGATAAATTTTATCTCCACCATATCCAATGGTGCATCTATTTATTATGAGTTCTTAAATTTTTTTGGTAAGTTCTCCTAGATGTAAAGATAATTTTGGAAATTATTTTGGATGAAAATTTAATTATTTTTAATTCATTTCAAAAAAAAATATTTTCAATCATTTTTTTAAAATAGATATCTAATTTCTCACGGAAACCATATAATTTCTTATGTTAAATCATTTTAATACTTTAGAGGGTCCATGGGGAAAAATCTTTATTGAAATCAATTCCTTATGGTGCTTTAATTTTTTAGTCATAAGAACACTTTTCTTCCACTAAATTATAATAATTGGTTTCATTAGGATAAGAGAAATTCTTAACATGGGGGAAATTAATGTGGCCCTTTATAGATAACTTTTTCCATATCTTATGTTTTTAATAATTGTTCTTTTAATGAAAAAAATATTATTTTATTGGGAATATATTTCACTACAATTTATTTGATTATAAAACTATTAATATTTGAATATCATTATAAAAATGAGTGATTTGGGGAATTTTAACAATAAAATTTTCTATAATTATATTTCTTGAACAAAATTTCATAGGATGATAATAATGGAACATTCATTAAAGGATTAATTTTAAATTGGTTCTGATATTTTGGTTGTCTTGGAATTAATTTATTAACATTCTATTTTTTTAACTTAAAGATAACTTATTAGAATATAATATTATATTAAATATTTTAATTTATAATTTTTAATCTATTTGAAAAAAAAAATTTATTTTAAATGGGAAAATATTCATAGTTCATTAATTTTTGTTCAATTGTTACTCATGATTAGTCAAGTGAACATGAAAACCTACCACATGGAGGATAGAATTTTCTTGAGAATAAAATGAGAGTATTACCATGTTGTATATAACCTATCGTGAGTAAGGAATTCAGAAAATGAAGTGACCTACAACATGTTAAAAATTAAAGAAACCAAAAATCTATATTAAGAAGATATTATGCATGGGAATTTTCCAGAGGTACCAATTTACTATGAGATACCTCAGTTAACCACGTACTTGAGTTAGAAGTGATTGTGTGGAAGCTCAACTAACCTAAAATGAATCCAAGCTACCATATGGAAAATAGGATTGACTGAAAGAAGAAAATTCAACCTACTTAATGAAGGCACTACAAGTAACCATAAGAAGAGATTCATCTACCATGAGATGAAATCTCATTATTTATTTTAATAACTATGTTCAGTGGTCATAATTTTAGTGTCAACCTAACACAAGTTTACAATGAGCCTTGCAAGAGGATCCTTCTGATATAATCACATAAAATCGATCTAAATCCAAGTCTTAAATATGATCCAAGATCAGAGGTTAAATTCACGTCAAATGGGATATCAAGCTGAGCCCTCTCAATTAAATAATATAAATCATAAATGATGATAATGGAGGATAATTTAAGGACAATCATGTCTAGGATATGTGGTTTTTGGTTTAATTGGATATGTAATCATTTTAAGATCAAATAATATTGATCTATGATGACTTTGAGTAAACAAGTAATATAAAAAATGGTCTAAATTTATGCAACTGAGCCCTAGATGACCATGTTCAACTAGTGGTGTTGAAGGTTGAACGTGATGAGAATAAATGGGGATCATCATAATATTCAATTAACATTGAATATAGTGTCAAATTTTACTATTCTTAGAAAAATGAAGTAGTTATTACACTAAATGGGGTTTCATGACTGACGAGTGTTGTCGCACACGCTCTCAAAAAATATTTATTTGTGATTTTAATAAGTGCAGAACAATGGATGACATAGGTCGTTCTCAAAAGGACGAAGGGAATTAAAAAAATATTAATAGGATATAATTAAGTAACAAAATATTTCAAAACAAATGAAAAATAAATATGGGGGGTTTGTTTATGACTTATCGAATAGTAAACTAAACAAGAAAATGGGAAGTAACAATCAAGAGATAACTTCTTTAAAAATACCTTATATTAGAAGATGTAGTTGATATAATATACCCCCTTCACCATTAATTTATCATTATACTCTATGATTATAGTTAATTAAATTGTAATCACATAACCTTATCAACCCCCAAACCCTACGGAAATTAACAAAACCAAAAATATTGGGAAAATGAGCCTTCGGTCAACTTCGGGACTTCCAATCACAGCACCCTACCTTGATTGTGATCCAAAATACAACATATGGCCAATGGTAAATTATTGAAGTATATCCTCCCTAGATTTGATAATTAATTGTGTTGGGGATGAGACTTTAACCCTAAAATTCTATCCCATGTTTATTAGATTATGTGATTGCAGTTTCACTCACACAGTTTACACAATCCCGACCACGTGGTCAAGTGCAAGTCGATCGAGTAACATAAAAATTAGAACCAAATTAATTTATCAAAATTTAAGAACTATAGTATGTTTATGGATTCTAAATAAATAAATTAAGGGAGTGGGTATTAGATCAACTACAAAAGGAATCACTCTTTCATGGGTGGAGTTCTCATCGTATAAGTGTTTTTTTATAAGAAATGGGTTGATTGGGGAACACCCAATATCGTCTCCACACATATATTCTATCCCAAGAAGAAAAATAATAAGATGATAATATAATAACAAATAATATTAATTGATGAAAATTCGTGTTACAATCATAAAAAATAAAGAAAAACAAGGTAGATGTGGGAGAGGATAGCCTTTTTTGGAAGAGATGTTTGCGCAAGTAATTACTTCTTCCAATAGTTTTTAGGGGTTCCCAAGAGCCACTCATTCAACCACACCTTCCAAATCCTCTAACATCCCTCCCAAAGAGTAAAAACATCCATTAAATAGATTTTGGGATGGATAGGATTACAAATAGTTTTAAAATGTGAAAGATAAATTCGTCCAAATATTTTACTTCAAGTTAAACCATATAGTTGACCTCAAAAACATGTGACTTGGTTGAACTTATAGAAGGATTATTTGTTATAAATCGGGTTCCCCAAGATTCCCTCCAAATTTGGGCCACATCCATGTCCTGTTGAAAACGATACATCCCAAATAGTGAAGTGATGTCAAATCTAAATCATTCATTCCAAATTTGTCTTTAAGGACCATTTACTCTACTCAAATGCATGATCCAGCTCCCATGTCGTAAATAGAATTAGTATCTCATTAAGTTAGGAACACAGTTTTAAAATTTAAAATCAAAATAATTTACATAAAAATATTTATTCCTGAATTACTACAGTGAATTTTAAAAGGGTGAAACATGAATTTCTATCAAATTTTCAATTAAATGATCTAATCCCAATAATTCTATAAATTAACATATTTAGCACAATATGAGGAAATTATTTCATTTATTATCAATAAAATATTCAATAAAATTGGGTTTTATCAATGAAAATTATCAAAATATGGGGAAGAATCATTATATTTTTTTATATAGAATTAAATACAAGTTCAGAGTTCAATGGATCATCGCATTCTTATATAAGAATTCTAATTGAATTTGTGGGTGATAATGTACTTTCCAATTAATGTAGTCTAACAGAGAGGCCATTTGTTGAAAATGGGGTGACGTTTAGGGTGAGATCAGTCCCTTTATTTAAGAACACTATGGATCCAATAATTATTGTTTTCTATAGGGTGTTCAGATTTCCAATGTAAGGATGGGTTTGAATTAAGTCAAGGATAGTCTTGGTAGAGTTGATGGGAACCTAAGGATACAACAAAGTAACTAAATCAACATAAGGTTACTGCTTATCTCAGGTTATTCAGTCTATGGAATGATCATCCTCACATTTTAAGGGACTCAGTAATATAAATTGGGCTACGGCATGTTGGGCCACAAAAGGGTAGGCTCTAGTCACAAATCCCTAGAATGTTCAAATAGATTAAAATGATCATGGTGCCCTAAATTCTTAATGGAGAAATAAAAATAAGAATATCTAACTAAAATCAAATTTATCCTATTTTGAGATCATTGAATTTGAAGAATATCAATGCTAGGAAACATGATAAGTTATTGGAATTTTTTGGATACTACAAAAAATTTATATAATACTAAAAAAAATAAAGGTCTGATTTATAAAGAATAATAATGTTACTAGTGGGTCTATAATTTTAGTTACTATGGTTTATCTTAGATCACATGAGGGAGATGGTGAACAGACAATGATTCCACATGGAGGATAAAGAGAAGAGGGCGGTACTTATTATTATGAGTGATTATGATGGAGTAATCATGAAATTTAAATAATTGAATTCATACCATATAAATGGGGAGGATATTTGTTGATGATCATTGGGAAGAACATACCTAATAGGGGATCAGGAATTTTATAAAGTCTTGGGTACACTTGAAGTAGTGGAGTAGGAGATAGAGACAGAATACGAATACGGTCTCTTTAGAGAAGCTTCCATCTCTCTTTCTATTTTCTTCATGTATTGTTGTATCGAGATGATTTTATTTAATATTATTTGTGTTATTGCTAACATTTTTTCCAAAATATTTTAGGGAAATTCAATATAATTGACTGAAAGTTTTATTACTTATCCTTATATTGATTTTAATTATAATTGATTATTAATCATTAGACCTGATTTCTCATTTAACTTATTTTATGAGAATCATTTTTCCTCTTATTCTAATACCAATAGGTAAAGAGTGGATCCTCCTTCTATGATAGCAACTACAACTAAATAAATATCTAGAAAAATTTATAGTTATACTCTTCTCTATATGTATCGATCATTTTCTTCAGCACTATTAGCCATAGCAGTTTGTACGAGTTTTCTTTGGAGGGATTATTTAAATGATGAAAATTTGGTCTTTCGGTTCACCTTAACATAATTTCAATGTTTTTTGATTATTTTTTTATAGGAAAATTTTCCATTTTTATCAATCTAATCCAGTCTAGTTTCCCTAAATTCATCCAATTCACTTCTTTATTCTCTATAGTTTGATCTCAATTTTTTATCATATCTCTGAATACATGCATCACTTTTACATTCACCTCACATCATTATAATTAAATTATCAATTATTTATTTGTTTCATTATTTTTTTTATTTTTTTCGCTATCACACACTTAACATTTGAATTTTTATAGGTGAAACCTATCTCACTATCTTTAATAGTTTAATATTGGGAATAATTAATTAATTATACCAATTAGTTAATGATCTAGGATCATTCATGATATATACTATTCAATATCCCTCATCATATCCTCCTACAAAAAATGATTCTTTATATCTCTATACATCTTTGTGCTTCTAGGGTGGATAGAGAAAGATGATCTATATGAATCATCCAACAAATATTTCTTTAATTCTAATATTAGTGGAACACATATACTTTTTTTAATCCTATTATTATAATATTATCAATTTTTAACATTAGGATATTATTTACCTTATTCTATAGCTTTATATCCTCATTTTGTGCCTCCATGATCACTACATGGGTGGATAGTTGATTATTAATTTTAGTAAGAGGGGATTTCTCCCCTTCTCTTATGATATCATAGTCCATCCTTTGAAAATACATGATTATTTGTTCTATTTCAATACACATCATGGATAAGGAAACATGATCCTTCTTACTTATATCATCAACTCCATTTTTTTCCTACCTAAGGTGGAAATGTATTGAGATTTCATATACATTGAACACATACATCCATCTCATTTGAATCATGTTTAAATTCTTCTATGTGAATATATTCATTAAGATATTGTGATCCATATATATTTTATACCTAACACCATAGAGATAATTCCCCAATATCTTCAATGAAAATATTAAGTTTATTAGTTCCAAATCATGCATTAGTTAATTTAAATAATGAATCATTAACTTATATGAGGTATAAGATATCACTATGTCATTTTGAATGAAGAAACACCCCAATATCTTCTTTGATTATTTAGTATATATAAAAAACTCTTCATCACAATAGGGTATTGTGAGTATTCTTGTGGTTACCAACCTTATCTTGAGATCCATGAAATTTTCTTCACATTTATATATTCATAGATACTTTACTCCCATATGAGTTAGCATGGTTAGTGGATTTTAAAATCAGGAGATATTTCTCACAACACATCAATAATATCCATATTGTCCAAGAAAAGTACATATATTTATTACATTGGTTGGTATAAGACATTTATCAATCAACTTTTAATTTAAAAAATACATATATATTCAATCTCTTGTTATTACCTAAACCAAGAATGACAATTTCTCCTACTATAATTCACACTTACAAAATTTGGAATATAATTGATCATTTCTCAAGGTATTCATAAAAATTCTCATATGATATTCATGGTTATCCATTATATTTGAATATATTAGAATTTAATATATAAAGAATACTATAAATTGATCAAGGTAATCTATAAATTCCCTATTAATCAAATCTTCAAATATAGTTGGGGAATTTTGAGTCCAAATGGAATCACTATGAATTCATATAACCCCTAACTTTAATGAATGTTATCTTGGGTACATCCTATATTTTAACCCTTAATTGATGATATACATATCAAAGGTATTTCTTTCAAATGTTTTTATCACCTCATAGTTGATTGAATAATTCATCAATACATGGAAGAAGATATTTGTTCTTGATCGTGATCTTGTTATGTTCATGATAATCAATGTAGAGATTTATTGGTCTATCTTTATTCATAACAGATAAGTACAATGCATTCCATGGTGAATAAATTGGGTGTATAAAACCCTTATCCATATTCACTTCAATTTTATTCTTTAATTCCTCTATTCCAATTGGGTTCATTCTGGAAGGATTCTTTGAGGTGGTGGTGTGAGTTATATTAAAAACTCAACCTCATGATATGGGGAAGACAAGATAACACTTTTATAAATACGTTGACATAATCCCACATAATAATAAAATATTTGATATAAAAAGTTTCTGAAACCATGAGAGCTAAATACCCCGCATTATTGGGTATTAAGACCTGTATAATGGATGTGATTTCCATTAGGAATTCATGGTCATTTTTTCATCAATAGATGGTCATGTGTTGATTCAATATATGAAATATGATTTCTCTATCCCCATTATTTATATAGGATATATATATTTAGATCTAATAGAGTCCCAAAATCACATCAAAATCAACTAAATGGAGAATAATAAGATTTAAAAGAAATGAATTCTCACAAATATCTATCATTGAAGAGCTATTGACTTGGGATAAAATCATCGTACCATTGGTATGTTTCATTGATAATTCAATATCAATCCATTAGGGTTGTGATTTCATTCCATTGTAAAATTTTATAGATATAAAGTTGTGGATACATGCTAAATCAAATAAGATAGTTTAAATTTTAGTGTTTGATAAGTGTACCATTTAGTACATCATTCTCGTGATTCACTTCACTAGTTGTGATTTCACATTCTTTCACATTATTCCATGACTTTAGGTGTTTCTTAATTTGGTTGTTTTCATTATCCCTAGGATTGGTTCTATTGTTTTTATAATTCCAATACTCATTAAAAATAAATCATTAGAGTGTGGGTGATAAATTTAGATATTCCCTCATTCTATCCATTTCATTATTTGGACTCTAAATTACTCTTTGGAATTCATGTACTTGGTGGCCATATCTTTCACACTTAATGAATTTACATTTTCCTTTGATATAATTCTCTCAATCCTTATTCCTGTGATTTGGTCATGTAGAATGATTAAATTTCTCTCCTCAATATACATTATCATTTTATTTTCCCTAAAAAAACATTTTTCTAATCTTGAACCCAAAACCATGAGAATAATCAGACTCTCCAATATCAATATCTACCTTAAGATCACATGAAAAAATTTATTCAAATCTACCAATGTCTCTTATAACCAAATTATTTATAATACATATTTTTAATATAGTAAAGAAACAATCAATTTTTTCTTTTGAGTTAATGATAAAAACAATAGGCATATATTGAAAGTATTTTGAAGTTTTCTTCATAAGTACCAATGGATTCATTCTCCTTTTGTTTAAACTCTAGTAATTCCCTCTCAATTTTTTTATGAAAATTTCTTGGAAAATATTTAAAGAAGAATATTTTCTTAAAATTCTCTTATTCTATGGATCCAACATCCTCTTTTAGGTTTTTATTCTTATTTAGAGTCCCCCATTGGTCGGATTCACCTTCCAAATGATAAACAGTTAATACAACCTTTTTATTTTTTAATAAATTTCAAAAAAATAATTTTTTATTGATAAATTTCTGTATAATAAGTGTTTTAGAAGACCCACTAAAAGAGGGTGGTCATTGTTTCATAAATGAATCAATTGAAAGTTATTTATTCCTTAACATATTAGTGAGTTTTTCTTGATTTGTGTCATTTTTCATCTATTGACATAGTTGGGAAATCAATAACATGATATTTTATACTCTATATCCCATACCATTTGGGCACTCATTCAGGAAGTCATTGCACTATCCATCACATTATTTATTAACTCAATTACTCCTAGTTCCATACATTGATTAAAACTAAATGTTTAGTGTGAGTATCAGGATACAAGAATAAAATTAATAAATAATATGATAAAAATAATCAAATTTAAGATGCCATAAATTATGTAACCTTTTTTTAAATCTATGAAATATTAGGTTATTCATATATAATGTTGGTTTAAAAAAATTTGTTTTTTGTTATATCCTCTTATTATAATCGACAAAAATAATTTTACCTCAATTTGATACCTACTAAAGTGACCTGTGTACAAAATGAAAACCTATTACATAAATTTACAAGATTACTTATTGCATATCACCATAAATCACACCACAGAACCTATAGGAATTTTGAATTTTATGATTATAAGCATAAAAATAATTTCATAGCATTATCAACCTCTTCCGCAAATATTATTCTCATATGATACCATTTTCAATACATCAAACATAATAATCTTCTTCATAACATGGGGAATGTAATCATAAGAAAGGGTACGCTTAGATTCCCTATAACAGTAAACATAAATGACGTCAATCAAGGATCATAGGTGATCATAGAATAAGTATATAGTTATTATGACATAATTAATGAACATTAACATAACATAAGATAATCATACCTAACAAAACATATATTATAAAACTTGAGCCATGAAATAAGTCTTTTAGCGTAGCAAAAGGCATGAGTACTATGAGTGTTGAATCAATAGTAAATCAACATGATCTAAGATAAAAAACACATGAATTTTTTATTACATAATTTTGTGGAATAATGATAGGAATATATATCATAACATATTTCAAGGCTAACAAAAAAATATTTTCATCATAATGGGCTAGGTAAAGCACCTTATAATAACAAAGTGCACTTAGGTTGGCCACTTGTATCATTTAACATAATCAACATGGACTGATCACCCTTATCCTAGCATGATATCATGTGATATAAAACATTACCTAATTCATTGTAGGGTTATAATGATATTACCCACCATATAATTACATAACATACGTATTTGAGCCACTATAACTTAAAAACATTCAAAATTCTATCATAGCTAAATTAACAAGTGAAATTAAGTGGATTTTAATAAAAAAATCTATAAGAAATTATCATAATCCGTAAAAAGAAATATTTTGGGTGGTTTCGTTGAAGAATATTCATAGTGAACTATAATAGTCATTAAAGTATGCATATATAGATGAAAAATATTTTATAAGGCTATAAGAAATTTTATTTGAAAAATAATAAGAAATGTCCATTTCTTTTGATAACTTTTATTAAAAATGGAAAATTTATAAAACAATTGGAATCGATATTACTTTGTTAAAACATGTAAATTTGAATTGGAATTTATATTGTGATAAATTTTTATAAAATTGATAAAATATGTTTATGTGGAAAATGAAATAAAAAATGAAGATTATTTTCAAACTTTTGTAAATAGAACCAAAGTTGGTTGAAAACAATCATACTGAAAACATTAAACAAAATACCTTTTTTAAATAAATTCATTTATATTTAAGATGAACTTAATTAATCATAAAAATAGATATAAGGGCATACATAAATCAAATTAAATATTATGGGCACAGTGGAAAAATATTTTCATCCAAAATAATCGGTAAGGTCGATTTCTCTTACATGAATCTCATTAGGTGAATTATAAACCAAATGGGAAGTTAAATGGTAGAAGGAAATGAAAAAATCATGAAAAACTATAGGATAATAAATTTAAGGGGTTTAGAGAGAAATATCATAAAAATTTACATAGATGGAAACTTAGTCATATCAATCTCATATTTAAAACGATATTTGACAAAAACCATTAAATATTAGGTAACATTTAAATAAAAATACTTTGAAAGAGAAAACATAATATATATTTCTAAAACTCTCTAATTTAATGAAATTTATGAAAAAATACACCCACAAAGAAATATACACACCACACAAAATAATATAGTTTGTGAATATGGAGTAATATCTCACTAAAAAGAAAATTGAGATAAGAGACCATTACCATTATGTTAATGTTTTATGAAACCAAAATAAACTTCAATATAATAAATATAACTATATTAATGAATTATTTTATAAGATTAATCATATATATTAACTTTTATATTCTTTAATTATAATCATTCAGTACACATATATTAGTTAGTTGAGGTTTATTTTCATCATCGAATTATTGTAATTTTGAATATTACATGCAAGTTTCATAATGGATATGAAAATAACTATTATTTGATACAAATTTCATAATAAAAAAAATATCCATGGTAGTGGAATAATTTTTTCAATGATTTATGTATATCCATGTTCATTTTATGAAATTTATGAGAATGGAATCCATGACTAACATTTTTTGGGAAATTTTTTGATAAACATGATTTCCTTTATAATGAAAACATATTTTTAGGTTATCCTTAAAAATGTATTCATGAAATATATTTAACTGTAATATCATGTATTATTAGTATTAACTTTTTTATACTTATTTTTGGTCAAAATGATGATGATTGGATAATCATTCATGTAAGTGGTTGAACCAACCTAAACAAGAACATACTATACAAGTGAATGAGTAAGTGTTTAAAGTTATATAATATTAGTATAATTTTATCAAAATAATAACTATTATAATATAAATAATTTATTATTAAAAATAATATTTATAAAGAGTTTATATGAGAAGGTAACTGGTCAGTTTTACTTCACTCCTTCTCGACACGGGTTCTTTTTGAATGAAGGACTTGGGATTCCTTCTGGGAAATATAACCTTCTAAAATTATAAAAAGAACTTTTATATGGGAAATTAGAATATATTAAAGAGAGAATATAATTTTTTGGGTGGTTTTGGAGGGCTAGATAATGGGACCTTTTATTTGTGAGTTTTGAGTAGCATTTTCGCAAATATTCATTTTCTAAAGTGTAACAATGTAATATTAAAAGTAAAGTGGATAAAAAGTGAGAAATAATTTATTTAAGATATGATTTGGTAAATAAAGACCTCATGAAAACATTTATAGATTAAATTTTATGATATTTATTTCTATTACCATTTTTTTAACTCTTTTGACTTTTACCATGGTAACTCAATTTTTACCTCAATGACTTATTTTTCTTCTTATAAAAATTTACCTCATCATATAAATTTTACATGAGTATTAAAAAACATTTATTCCATTTAATCTAATTTAATTTTTAAATATAGAAAATTTAACTTTTAAATGAAAACATAAAATATAAAATAAATATAGAAAAAATAACTTTTAAAACATTATGTTATCTAAAAACAATTTTATGTGAATTACCAATTAAATGAGTGAACTTTTTTATTAATTAGATAATTAAATTGGATTCATCATTAATAATTAATAAGTTAAATTTATTAAGGTAGAAATACAAAATAATTTAAAAAATTTTCTTTTAAAAATATCATTAGATAATTTTAACCACATCCAATAAAAATTATTTTCCATCTTTTAAACATTTTATATTATCAATTTTTTGGTATCAAAATATTTATTTGATTTTAAAAATACCTCAAATAATTATTTAATAATAAAAATAATATGGATCACATTATAATATATTTTAATAATAAAATATTTTAATTAAATATTTTCTTATAACTTCATTAAGTAATTATATTACTTTCAATTTGTAAATAAAATTTACACAACCTAAATATACCTATTTAATACTTCCATATCCAATGAACATATCTTAAATAACTATATTTATAATGATAATATTTCCAATATCCATATTTCCAAAAACAATATGTATATAATGGGCAGATTTCATTCCTATATATGTCTTTACACACAGTATTTATAATCATGCATTCTATTCATTTACTTTTTACTCGATGTGATTATTATATATATAATTCTATACGTTATTTTCAAAGTTTTAATTAGGGAGTTTATATTTAATAAAAACCATGAGGAAAATGATTACATGTCTATGGTCATTTGATTTAATTTCTAGTTTAATAATTATATAATTTTTTTAATTATGTTTATATTTCATTCTCATAATGTATTACAAATTGTCTTGTATTTAATTAATTTATATTAATAAAATTTATCATTATTCATTTTAGTTTTCTCCTCTGTGTGATATAAGATATCAAACATATTATCTTTTTAATGGAAAAATATATCATAAAATCTTGAGGTATTACATATTTATAGTTCAAAGGGGCACCAATCGACCAATTTTCAAGACATGAGAAATACTTGGAATCCTTGTAATTTATATACTTCCTTAACCTTTCATTCTTGGTCAGAGAACCACTCCATGTTTATCATCTCGATCACCTTGACTCCAGTTTTGTATTTATTATTTCTTAAATATAAATTGTCTAGGAAACATGTGTGTAGGTTTGATTCAATGATCTAGATACCTATTCAGTTGTTCCATTCTTGTGTGGATTTTTGGTTTCCGCTATCCCTCTATCTAGTTCCATGGATGACATGACCATGGAGATATTTGTTTCTAGTATCCCTCTAAGGTATGAGGTTGTCTAGGATCAAGCATATCCCATGGTTCTCACAATGAATAAATCCAAGAAGGGTAGTTTAATTTCAACTTGGGTATTTTCATGGGACATTATCACTCATTGTTTCCTTTCCACCATTGGGTGTTATTCTTCCCCGGTGTCCATCTATAGAGCTAGTACTTTGTTCTATATGAACCAAAATAGATACAGAAAGTGGGATAGTTAATGTGATTTAAAAATAATGTCTCTATAAATATAAATTACTAGAACATAGTACCTTAGTGATATCCTATATGACTGGACATCATACTCACCATTTCCTTCATTTGTGATCATGTTGGTGGGAGGGTCGCCGTAGAGAAATAATTCTAATTCAGAATGTTCACTAAAAATCTTCAAGGCCATATCTCCCTTTAGTGGAATAGTCATAATACAAGAAACGAATTGAATAAGTGTCCAAAATCTACACTCTCGTATCTAAACATCGCCAATATACTTGTATGTGTGTAATTGTGTGGATATCCATCACCATAATACTTATAATGACCCTGATATTTGAAATGGACCATTTTAATTATAAATGTGAAATATACACTTACGAATCCTCTCCAATAATGGTATTTTCAAACCTTCGGTCATCCCATCCATTGGTTGGGCCACTTTCACAAAGGTTGTTCTTTATACTCTATTATGTGAGTCACAAACTAAGAACAAGTATTTGATTATACATATCACTAGAAATATGACCAACCATGTATGGGAGGATGTTGGGGGTGGTTTTTTAACCCATTATTTGTAATAATCCCTCTTTATCTATGGTCAATACATACCCAAGGATCTAATTTTCTTCATATAAGGACACCTCATTAGGTTTTTTGATCATAGAACATTCCTAATTCAGGTCAAGAATATCTTCATCTAGGTTTCAAAACTAATTTTTTTCTATTGGTAGGGATCCATTCATATAGAATTATTTGCCTTACATAAAAATCATGGACTAATGAGTGAATTTATTATAGATCTTCATTATTGACCTTTTTTGGCGGGACTCATCAAACATATCACCATGGATAGGAAATCTATAGACCTCATATCTATCCGATAGAAAATTACCACCTCTCTATATTTATGGTGGCATGTGTTTGTTTTCTTAAATGAATGAAAAATTAAGGGATAATATTTGAGTTATTGTAGATGTAAGTCTAGGAATTCCAAATGGCCTCATAGATTCCCATTTCCTTTAAATTATATTTGAAGTCAGTACATGTATAGAGAACTTATTATTCCCAAATCTATTTTGGCTTGGCACCACCTTCAGGGAAAAGGTCTCAGTCCTCAACCCAACCTATTAGGTGGTACATGGATGAACAATGAAAAATTGATGAATAACGGTGTTTTTTATTCTTTGATATATAGGAATGGTTATTTGGTTTGGATTTGGTATGTTGGAGTATATATGAAAGTGTGACCATACCATCATTGATAAACACCCCTTGAGGATAAGTTAGCACCCACCAGTTTAGTTTACTCAATAATATATAAATTCAGGTGAATAGAATCATGACATAATAAAACCAAATTTGTTAAAGAGTTTTTAACATATAGTGGAATAAAATATAATTTCATGTACTATTGATAGTGTTTATTCATGAATTTTACTAGGTCCATCAAATTTGGTGTTCATTATTGAGTTTATCTAGGCCTGATATCCTCTCTCGTCTTCTCAATATGGGTAGTAAGTTCTTTATTTGATATAATGTTCAATATAAGAACTATCTAATTCAAATAATAAAAAATCAAAATAATTTTAGGATATGGATGAATGAAATATGGTGAAATAATATCATGGTGAATTGATCCCAATGTAATAATAACTTAGATAAAAATCATCAAAAGATAAAAATTCACCTAGGTGATTCACTTAAGTGATTCACTAAAGTGTTTCACCCATTGTTTTTTGCTCAAGTGGCCTCTTGTAGCTACTTTACCTAGGTTTTTTTTACAGGTGTTATAGTACCCTTATAATGCTTAGAAAAAAATTCTAATGGAAATTTTAAAGTAAAGGACTTTTCTCACCTTGATAAGAAAAAAAACTAAAGGTAAGAGAGAGAGAGGGGCTATAAGGATTTCTCAAGTCAGTTAGTGTGTGGACATGGGGGTATATATTTGGTGAGTTTTGTCACACACAAATCTTCTAGCATGAACAAATTCTCAAATACTCATGTAAAATGTGCATTAACCCCTAACCTAAGTGTTAACTTCTCTGATACCACCATGTTTTCACTAGAATAACATCTACCTTAGCATATGATCCTCCTTGTTCCAATAAAATCAAATTATAAGGAGGTGAGTTTCTTTCTCTTCCTTTTAAACCATGAATTAAATGAAGTAAATTTTAAAAAGTAGGTCATGTAGTGCACCCATGAATATGCACCCAAGATACATTCCCTAATGGACTTTATCTGACCCCAAATGGAGATTATACATGCCCTAATTGAGTACCCTACTAACTACATTGGGGATTGAATGAAATTATCACGTTATTTTCCTTGGTCATTTTCACATCCCAACATATCACACAGTGCTCATGCACCCTAAGCTTCATATTTTCTAGAAAATAGAACTAAAAGATCCTCATCAGACACACATGGTCACTTGAAGAGGGACATTGTCACATATACTATGTAATTTTCCGTATGAAATGTATTTTTTATGTATCTTTAGTTTTCATATTTATTTTTTGGTATTTTCATCTGATGTTTTTTTTAAAAAAAATAGGAGAAGTGTTCATCACATGGTTTTTCAATTATTACAACTAATCCTAATGAAATAGTGAAAAAACTATAATTTTTCATTAGGGGTGATTTACATGGTTTGTGTAAAAAAATCTAACTGTATGGGAAAATCATGAAATCTACCCAAACTATTTAAAAAATGGTAATTAATAAACTACCACTTTTCTATTTTACATTCCAAACCCTTTATTTTCTCTCCCACTTTCCCCCCATCTCCCACCTCTCATAGAAATGCTTCTTCTCTGTCTTCCTGGGTCTATTTTTTAGTGTGGTTTTTTCAATTTTATTCAGTAGGAACCATTGATAAGTGTTTACTTCATATTATTTGGTTCCAATATCTTATTTAATTGGATTTAAATTCCTTCGTAATCTCATGGAGAGCTAAATTTCATGTTTGCCAAATTATTTGAGATATTTTTTGATGTCTAAGGTCTCGATTTGCAAATAATGGTTCTTTACCTTCCCCTTATTGTGGATTCACACCCTTTTCCAGTGATCAAATTAGATTAAAGTAACTTGTTTATTATTTTCCATTTGATGTTTTAACCCTTGATTCTTGGATTTTAATATTTAATTTTTAAAATAATTTGACTGGTGTTTACGGTTGATTTAAATTATGGTTTATGTATATCATAAATCCTTGGTTCTATCCATTTTTTTAATGTTCAAAGTGGTTTTAAATCTTATTTCAAGTGAAATAAATTATTCTTGTGAATTGTTTGAAAAAATGAATTCTTAAATTATTATTTTTGGTTTAGTTAAACTTTCTGGGAAACCCCATGTGATTGGGTAGGAAATCCTAAATTTGGTGAAGGTCCCTTACTAATAGTTATGAGTATAACACCTACTAGTGAAGTAATTTCAAACACATCCCCATTGGTTAGTGAAATCATGTTATAACCACCTACTAGTAAAGGGCATACCCTAAACTATTGAAGTCATTCACTATTTGATGTAACCTTAGATACACTAGAGTTATCCCCCATTATGTATATTCTATATTTTCTTGATTATTCTAACATAAGTTTTTAATTCATTAACAAAAATTATAATGATCTTTTTCATCTAAGAATTGTTTAAAAATTAATTAACATATCTACTTTCAACCAATCACGTTTTAGTTTTTATAGAAAAGGTTGTATATGGGAGAATTTGGGGGATCATAATACGTGTTTGAAGACATTGTTTTATATAATTAAGGGAAATAAAAGGAACCTCTTATAGGTAGATGGTTCTCAATTTAGCTTCAATTGAATTATCGGTGTGACATAGTGAGAGGATTCCCTCGTTTCCCATGAATATTGGTACTTTTTTATTTTTTTATTTTTTTCTTTCGTAGTTTCTTTTACTTATTATGTATCACCTAATAAATTTTACATCATGTTAATCATACTTTTTTTATCATGGGTTATATTGATATGTTATTCAATTCTAGCGAGTTATCTCGCTTCATTGTATGTTTATATTTTATGACAGATATTGAGATTTTTATAGTTATTCATATATTTTAGTGCATGGCTCACCAATGTATGGAGAGATCATGTCATGTCCTTGGATATTAAAAGGATGGTTTTTTTATTGGGTGAAATATTTTATGATGCCTCATACCCATACTCCATGATCTAGTGATAAAAATTATATATTCTTTAAATTATATCTTTGATAATAAATATAACAACATGTATATTAACAATACATAATTAAATGTTTAATCATACGGTTCATACATTTTTACATTCCCATGATATTTTAGGTTTAGAGTTTCAGATAATTATAAAAAATAATACATACTAAAAACCTCAATTCTACTCATTGTATATTTTTTCTAAAAGAAAACTTCTTTTAATAATACACATTCCTCATTCAAGATCTAATTATATACTTCGAAATAATTCTCAATCATACTTAATCCCTATCAAAAACATTTTAACATTATGGATTAGAAAATAAAAGTTCATTAATGGGTATAAAATTAAAAGAAAACTCTTTTGTAATTTAAAATAAATAAAAACACTTTTAAAAGTTCTTCCTTTAAAAAGATAAATTTTTTATTACTAATTAAGAAAAACTTAATTTAAAACACATGAAATAATATTAGTTTATCAAAATGATTCAAAAAATAATAATCTTGTAAGAAAGTATAAAACATGATGGATTCTTTGAAAAAAAAATTATATCCTATAAAAACATTTCATAGAAAACAATATTATCAATATTAAAATATCATAAACATTCCTTATCTATTTAAAATCAAAATATTTCCATTAAAACATATAGAAATCATTGAAAACCCATATATTCATCATTAGATATTATATTCATCACTTATATTCACTAATAATGGAATAAATTAACCACTAAAATAAAACATAATTAACTTGTAATGGAATAAAATTTCCATTTAAATCTAACATTATGGCATCATTCCTTTTATTACATAACTTTTCATTACATTTTATAAATTGAGGATCATTTCATGTTTAGTTTCCTAGAAAAAAGATACATAACACATGAAAACATAGAACATTCTTATAAGTACACTTGAAGACACATTCATGGGTTTTCCATAAATTAATTTTATGTAATCGCATATCCTAAGGACATATATTACAGGAAAGGGGTGAGAATTAATCCCAGTAAGGGAATAAGTAAGAGGGACATTTAGCATGTGGCCACGGGACATATCAAAGACAACATGAGGCATGAAAATAAGGAAATAGAAAGAGGCATATCATAATAATAAGAAAATGAATTATAACAAGGAAGTGTGTTTATAACATTTTAATGTGACATTAATAAGTATATCACTGGTGTTTACCAACAGGGTGTCATAAATTAAATTTACTAAGTTTATTCACCATGGTATCATAAAACATTTCATATCTTGATATTTAATTATTTAACCAATGAATTGGAGAACTCTTCTGGTACATCCTCCATATGTCTTAATTTTATATGATCCACTTATATCATAATAAAACATTTCACTGAAAAAATATGGAGAACAAATAATGGGTTCTTTATCAAAAAAATTGCATATACAAGAGCTTAAAGACGTTATCATTACATCATTTTTAACCCATGAAAGGAAATGTGAGTTTTATATCTCTAAATCCCTCAATAGAAAATTAATTTTAAGATATATTTGAATAAACCTTTAAAATAAGAGGTTTGATTATTAAAATCAAATGGAAGATAGATTTTCTTATGTGAAAGAGGGAAATTTGAGAAGTAAATTCTTCAGCATAATGGGTATAAAACATGGTTTTATAAATTTATCAAATGATAGGTTAGAATGGTCTCACATTGATAAAGTACAATTCTTAAATTAATGTTATAATTGAATGTGGAGAAAAGAAATTTTATGGGAAATTGGAAGATATACCACAAAAAGGACTCTTGAGTAGAAAAGAGAAGTAGAGATTTCCTTTACCTTGATGAGTTACTCCTAGAAGTTGAGGAATGGAACCTTGGGGGATTGAATACACCTTAGGGGATTCCATGGGAGGAAGAATAAAAAAAACCATCATGGATTATGGATTAGGGTGAATGAAAATGGATAAATGGGTGGGTATTTATAGGATAAGTGGAGGATTTGTTTAATAGTTTACAGATATAGGCCTTAGAAATACAGGTTATGAAAATTAAAAAACCATTGGCTTACCCATGTTTTTTACCCATGGTTTGGGAAATTTGGGAAAAAATTATGTTACTTTAATCCAACATATCCAAATAACATTTTTAATTAGTTCTTTTGGCTTGGAAAAGTAAATATTCTACAAAGTAAGGTTTTTTAAAATCAAATGGACCTTTTTAGACTTTGGAAAGTCACTTATAGTTTTCTAAATTGATTAGAATCTATTAAAATACATAATATTAAAAAAATAAAATATTTCTGGTTATATATTAGTGTTTAATTAACTATTACATCATTATGAGATATATATGATGTCATAAAATATACTGAAGTCCTAAAACGTTATTTTTTACTATTCACAAAAAAAGTATTTTAGAAACTTATCATAAATTCACCCTAACCTAATTTCAATGTGAATATTTTAAAAATAATGATTATTTTATCAAAAAAAATCACTATATATGAGATTTTTAACTTTTAAATATAAAATTATTTATTTATTTAAAAATAGTAGTTTTTCTCCAGTTTCAATTATACCATTACTTTAAGAATTTTACTTTATCAATGTGAGACCATTCTAACCTATCATTTCAAAATTTTATAAAACCATGTTTTATAACTATTATGCTGAAGAATTTACTTCTCAAATTTCCCTCTTTCACATAAGAAAATCTATTTTCCATTTCATTTTGATACTCGAACCAAGCCCAAGTGCGCTCCAAACTCCCCGACCAAGCCAAGGGGTTGGCGACTATCACCAATGGCGTAAATTGCTAAACTGGGAAAGAATTTCCTTTAAAAGAGTAAACAAACACAACAGAGTATGCCACTGGAAGTAAAACACTAAGTAAAACTATATACAAAAGATTGTGCTAAAAGTAAAGGGGATAGAAATACAAGACCAATAGTAAAGTACAGTAAAAATGAAATTCTAATACAATTAACTTAAAGTAACATAGCTACTGAATCGTCCTCTAGGGTTCCTACCTAAAGGGTAGGTACAGAAGGCCTCCTCAGTGCTCCATGTCTATCCGTCCGCTCTGTGTACCATCTTGCAGAGAGGTTCACCTCTGGTACCATCCAGTCCTACTACTCTCTACCTCGATCAGTGTTGTCTGTCATCTGTAACCAACACAACAAGCTGCGGGCATAGCATGTGCAGGGCTGAGTATAACGATACTCAGTAAGGACCTCGATACCCTCAAGGTCACACAAAATCTAACAAGGATAACCACAAAGTATGAAAAAATGGATAATCCTTACTTCATTATATGCCCATACATATACCTAAGTTATTTGTTACCCCATATCATCATGAGGAAAACATAAAATTCATTAACTCAGCTCAAAACTAGGATTTTATTCTAGGGTGGTAACAAGTAACACTCCTAGTCAAACTGTTGAAACCTCATATTCTGGTTTACTCCTCCTCTATAGAGTATTGTGGGCCTGCCACGTCACACAGAGACACTTCCCACTGTCCCTGACTACTGTGGTACTCCGCATGTCGAGTATTGTGGGTCTTCTATGTCACACAGAGGTGCTCCCCACTGTGAGTCTGCCGCGTCACACAGAGATGTTCCCCCTCATAGCCTGCTGAGGTACTCCTCCTGTCGAGTACCATGGGTATTCCGCGTCACACAGAGCCGCTCCCCACTGTGGTTCTTCCGCAACACACAGAGGTGCTTCCCACTAGGCTAGTCGAAACACTCTGAGTAGAAAGTTCAGCAGTCGTCATGTCTCAGCCAGCTATTAGGTCTTTTTACTCTGCACGCTCGTCTCTGGGAGGATCCACTCCATGAGCTATTGGTCGATACTTGAACTATCACAAAGTCCCAAGTAGAAGTTTCCCAAAGATCTGCCTCGTCATAGGGGTCTCAACGCAATAGACGACGCGTCAATCGGACGCTCGGTCTGTGAGTTATTGGCATTTACGTCCCGGGGGCCCAGTTGGTTTTTAGGTTCAAATCAACCTGACTGTACTCCAACTGTGTCCAAACCTCAATTAGGGTATTCCAATAGAACCGTCTCGCTCTAATCTTTTCGTCATCGTAGTTGGTTCATCGATCTGACACTCGTAGCACAAGATATGGGAAAATAGGTGTAAACTGGCCATAGCGAGTCTGAACTGGGGTCTGACCCGGTCCGAGGGGGTGGCCCGGCCAGATTGGTCGGCCCGGACATATTGGGCGGCCCGGACCAAATGTGTCCCGGCCCGAGGGGGAGGTCTGGCCCGAGGGGGTGGCTCGGCCTGAGAGCGGCCCTGCCCGAGGGCAGCCCGGAGGCCCGGCGGCCCAGCGGCTCACGGGGTCTACCTAATCCACGTCCCGGGGGGAGCCGCATGCCCCCTGTCTCCCGAACGGTAGATCCGTTCGGGTGGGATCCCAAACTTGTGCCACCTGGCACCGGTCCAGGTCACGCATGACCTGTTGGGTCCCGCTCCTCCCGTCTGGCCGAGCGGCTCGCCGCTCCAACTCTACCAGCGGCCGGCCCGGCAAGCCGCCTCTACACCATCGTCGCGGCATGATGACACCGCAGTTCAGATCCTCTACGCTGAGTGACGGCGTCGCACCAGCTCCATCGTGGCCCGGACTGGTCGTGGCCCTCTGCTTCCCTCCATGCGGCGCGACAGCGCCGCCCGCCTCTACTGCGGCCTGCCCTGGCCGCGGCTCTCCTTTCACATGGCATAGCGGTGTTGTGCCCTCTTGGCATCCATACGGCCTTGCGCCACCGGTTTCTTCACGGCCGGCCCATCACCGGCCTTCGTTGCTATAACGTGGTCCGTTCCTCCGGCGGTATTGTTGTGTCTCCACCGTCATCATCATGGGAAGAAAAAACAGAGGGGGGGTCAGGCCGTGTTTGTTTGGCCCGCACCCTCAGTGTTAGGGTGGTAACAATATTCCTCAAATAGCACAACAAACGGCGAAGAATGAAGGGTAAAACTCAATCATAAAACAACCCCTACCTCGCTTGTCGATCATTGACGGTGGAAGAAGAGTAATAGCGGACGTCAATTCGTTGACGTCGGGAAGCGTCTGGGGTAGGAGACCGAGGAAGAAGCATCGTCGGTATTCTTCGCATTTGACTCCTTATCTTTTGTCTTGGTCGAAGATCGAAGAAATAATTCATCATTCTTCGGTGGACGATGAAGAGGGGTTGTTCTCATTCTTCGTTGAGAGATATTTCTCCAAGGGTTCTCCAAGATCTTCCAACCCCTCTCTCAAGCTCC
Organism: Viscum album; assembly: GCA_963277665.1. Lineage (NCBI taxonomy): Eukaryota > Viridiplantae > Streptophyta > Magnoliopsida > Santalales > Viscaceae > Viscum > Viscum album. Next base: position 161,496,781 of record OY728138.1, read on the forward strand.
ACCAAAAGTATCGCCAACCAAAAATAATGGGTTATGTTAACCCATTATTTAATTTTTTGTCCAAATAATTCAAAAGAATTCAAATGGGTATTAAATTAATTAAGTGAATAAATTCAATTAATTAATTGAGAGGGTTGGAAAAATTAATTAGTGGGGTAGGTGGAGAGTTTCATCCCACATAAATGGGGGGTTAAAGGGGGTTTAAAGCCCGTGTGGGTCCCACTAAGGATATTCTCCCAAGGGAGGTTGTAATACCCCAACCCTAGTTACCCAGAGTCAGTGCATTATTATAATACATTGGAATGATTATAATGAATCAAGTCCCAAAGGACCGATCAGTTTAGCAGTCTTGGAAAATATATTACATACATTAACATTACATTACAATTTTCAACATAAAACACAGCATAAATAATCCTTTATTAATGCCATTATTCCCTTGGCTTAACCCTGCATATCAATCACAATACACTTCTTGGAATCCTAGGAAAAATAAAACATAGAAAGGGGTGAGCTCAGATGCTTAGTAAGGATAACAATATAGTGGAAACCATCACAAATAAGCATAAACATTTAAGGCAATGTATAACTAAAACTAAACCCTTTTAAACTTGAACTTCAGCATAATATGGAAAAAAATAAAATTAAATAATGTCATTTACTTATTCACATGGATATTATACTAGTCGAATAATCACATGCAATATCAATAACCACTTTCATAATGATGGAATGCATAATGCCAGACTATCATAACCACATATCAAGGCCTTATTCCAAGACTACAAATATGATTTTGTCAAGGTCTTATGACAAGACACTATTTTGTCTCATGAGACCTACCGATGCATCGAGGAGATATAGTGGGACCCACCCATCAATTACTAAGTCCAATGCATTCCTCATATGAGGAGGTTTAAACATAACATAAACATTCATATTAAAATTAGCATATTAAATATCAATAATTTCCTCATAAACCATGAATGGTATAAAAATAACACATCCACATTAAAACATATCACAAAACCTTCAATACTATATGGAAGTTTTTTATCATAATAAATCAACTTCAAATAAGCTTAAAATCCATCAAAGGATGTTGACATAGATGAAATAAAAACTATTTGAGAGAAATATCTTTTTGTTAAATAATTTAAAAGTCACATAATTGTAAAAGAAAACATTTACTATGAAATTATTCTTATAATCTTTTAAGGGAAGCTTCGAAAATTTTATAACGGCGGAAAATAGCCGCACCCGCTGTATAAGTCAAAAAGAGACATTCTTACTTTAATTTTGTTGAAAAGGTTAAAAAGGACCTTGTTTGGAAAACAACGGAAATATTCCTTTCAAAACATTTTATAAAAATTCTAACAAGGGTATAAATGACATTAAACCATAGTCTAGTAAATATTAAAAATGTTTTGAAATACATTTTTAAGAAACATGGATATGGATGCTAAAGAAGCCCTAGTAGATAATCACGTATGAACAACCTCGGATAATGAAGAGATTGTGAAATATACCCTTACCTTGTACTTTTCATTGGTTGAGGGTAGGTTAACCTCCCATATAATAGTTAAATAATTGTTATTAAATTATACAATAACAATATACATAAATATGATATTATATATGATCTTTTAATATTGCTTTGTTAATAATATTTTAGTATTATCGTTGTTATGGGTGTTCACTTACTCGTTTTCTTTTATATATTTTGTTACATAAGCCATGTTTTTTATCCATAGGTTGTATCTTATTCATATCCAGAATGATATAAAGTCCCTAAACATTTTTTTTAATCATCAAATGAAAATTAGTCTTGAATGGATACGATGGGGAATGAATCTTATCGAGTTCGTGGAGACGGTAGTCCGTACGTACGCACGAGCGACAATATCATTCTTTTTATTTTAAAATAAAATATAATTGGATGGTATATCATATATTCAGAATAATTATCATGTTATATTTATTATTTACATCAATTTCACATCATTATCATACCCATCAAAATAATAATGTTTTGAATAACAATTACACCACGACGTGGAGACTGTAAGCTGTACGTACGCACGTATGGTGACATGTCATTCAAAGGATGGATAGAATACTGAATATGGTTGTACCATATTTATAATAACATCATAGTATATAGAATATACTGGAATTATTATTTTATAATTGAAATAACAAATAAATATGAAGTTCAAGAAGAAAGGAACTTGAAAGAGGGTGGTGAAAACATTACCTCTTCTTCGAGTTATTCATTTGGATTTGATCAAAAGGGCCCCATAGGTTGGCTTTATGATCAAAATAATGCCTATAGGTTGAATTTAGAGAAGTTGATAGAATATTTGGGTAGGGTTTGGCCGAGCCAAAAGCCTTTGAAGGTATGAATATGAGAGAAGGGGGAGTGCACTTTTATAAGAGGGGTGAGGGGCACCTTAGGAAAAGCTATAAATATTATTTTATAATAAATTAATATTCAGTTTATAATCACTAAAAAGTGGATTATTATAATTATAAGGTGGAGATAGGTCTAAAAAAACTCAGCCAATAGGTTTTAGACAGGTTTGGTCACTTTATTAACCTTTTCATTTAGTTTTAACTCTTAGTTAATTAGTTTGACATTTACCATGTCAGTTTGTATTTTTATATTATATGGTTAATAAACTTACTATATACTTCCAAGAGACCCCCAAGTGGCCTATTAATGATACAACTATAATTATATAAGTCCTTTGGCCTAACCTTATATTTTTAGGAATAGAATATCAATTAATAATATAATATTTGTTTTAAAAACTCATTTTTTTCAATTTTGACACTATTCAATAATTTATTTTTGTTAAAGTATTAAAAAAATTATTAATTCTAAAAAATTTCATTTAATCAATAATAACATGTCATATTACCCAATAAAATTCGTTTATGGCATAAAAACTTTGAAATTATATTTATTTTAACATTTATAATACCAATTATTTTATTCTTTCATTAATAAAGAAAATACTACATCATTATTGTGTCATAAATAAATTTAATTATTCAATGTCTAAAAATTATAAAGAAAATACCATTATGTATGAAATATTTTTATATTTATAATTAATATTTATAGTCAAAAATATAACATATATAACCCTATGTAAAAATTGTTTTTCTAAAAGATATTTGCTTCTGTCATTTTTGTATTTACTTTAACTTAAGTAATATAAAGTGTCATTATCACTTACAAGTGGCTCTATGGGGTCCCAAACTCGGCACAAAGATTTACATGGTCTGAAATGTATTAACCAATAGGGTTATAACACATTTTAGGGTAATTTAATATTATTATAATATTATTTGTTACCTTTATTTACCGGATTTACCCTTTAACCATGGTAAATAAAATATTTACCAAAGTAATTATTCAAAATGTCTAAAAATAAGAGTTACCTATTTACACTATTTGGGAATCCTGATTACAAATATGGAATCCATTTTTCCAAATTCAAAACACAGAAGTGGAAGAAATTAATTAAAAATTAATTCCTACTGTCAAAACAAAGGCAGGTTTTTAAGAAACAACAACTATCAAAAGATTGAGACTTTTTTATGTCCAGTTTAAATGTGAAACTATGTCCAATGAATAATATTTGATTAAATGGTAAAAACATATTCTAAATATATTTTAAAACCACACTAATTCATAATTTATCACTACATATTATTTCGATTATAAATTTGTTTTTAATTAAAATTTAGTAATTTTTACTATTCATCAAAATATGAAAGTTATCAGAAAAGTACCAAAAATTCACCCTAAGAAAATTTCAATATTACAAATCCAAAAATGAAGTCCATTTTGAAGGATAAAATGTATTAAATTTCAAAAATTGTGTATTACTATTCATATCAGCTATTTTGATTGGTTGTGGTGTGTGTTATAACTCGAAGTTGCGCACAACACACGCTACTGTATTATTCAAAGAGAAGCGTACCATGGAATCTTGGGGTGTTATAGAGGTTATGTGCGGGTGTGCCCCACCACCATAACCTCTTATGGGAGGTTAATATGTGGTGGCCCCCACCTTTAACCTTCTATTGGAGGTTTTAAGCACCACAAAAATAAAAATAAGTTATCAATTTATTTTTATTTAATTTATTTACAAACCCCAAAAACTATCTTCCATTCTCGACCAACTATTGTCAAGGTGAAAGTCTTCTTAAGGGAAAATCGGTGTTGCGAGTTCAATGGTGCACCCAGATTTCAATTCTGAGCACCGATTCAAAAGTTATAAAATCATGCTCACACTTTTACTGAACGTACCCGAACAAAACATCTTAAATTTATTTTAGGCACATCAGGCCTTGGAATCAAGTGCCATAAATTTTCACAGACTTATAAAAATCCCATTAATTTAAGAAAAAAAATTCCATAAAATTTCCAGGTCTTTAAATTCTCCCCACCTCAGGGATTTACGTCACTGTATTCTACAACTTGAACTAAGGGAACAAATCAGGGTACCGAGCATGCATCTGAGCCTCCCACTCTCATGTGCTCTCCTGGAGGTTCTCGTGCTGCCAGCGAATGCACACTAGAGGTATCAACCATCCAAATATGACTTGCTCCTGTCAATCCTCAATCTCTACTAAAATATCTGTGAATGTCTCCCCATCATCGATGTCCAGATCTCCATGGTGGATGATGTGGGAAGGATCGTGCACGTATCTCCTCAGCTGAGATATGTGGAAGATGTCGTGTACCCAATGCAACTGAGGTGGAAGAGCTAGGTGGTGAGCCACCTCACCTACTCTGCTAAGGACCTAGAAAGGTTCGATGAATCGTGGAGACAATTTTTCGCCTCGGACAAATCTCTGTAGACCTCATCGAGGTGAGACTCATAGAAAGACATGGTCGCCATCTTCGAACTCTAGTGGTATCTGTATCCTGTCAGCATATGACTTCTGTCAGCTCTGTGTAGTCTTCATCCTCTCCTGGATGATCTCCACCTTCTCCATGGTAGCTCATACCATCTCTGCGCCCACTAGTGCTGACCCCCCTAGGTCTATCCAGCACAGTGCCGATCTGCATGTTCGACCATTCAAGGGCTCAAAAGGTGCCATGTCGATGATGGAGTGGTGGATGTTGTTGTAGGAAAACTCTACCAATGGTAAGTGATCCTCCCAGCTACGACCGAAATAGAGGACACATGCATGGAGCCTGTCCTTGAGGGTCTAGATGTTCCGCTCAGTCTGACCATCTGTCTGAGGATGGAAGGCGATTCTCAAGCAAAGTTGTGTCCCGAAAGCCTCCTGCAACCCCTTCCATAGCCGTAAAGTAAAACGTGTGTCACAGTCAGAGACAATAGAATAAGGTACTCCATGTAGACTCATAATCTCCTGCACATAGAGGCATCTCAATCTATCTATTGAGCCCTTCTCTCTGATCGACAGGAAGTGGGATGACTTGGTGAGTCGGTCAATGATCACCCATATCAAATCATGACTCCTGGATGTACATGGAAGACCTGTCACGAAGTCCATTTCTATCTCATCCCACTTCCACTCTGGGACCTCTAAGGGATGAACCAAGAAAACTGGTACCTGGTGCTCCACCTTCACATTCTCACAAGGGAGGCATCGAGAGACAAACTCTACTACTGCCTTCTTCATACCAGGCCAACAGTGCTATCCTCTGAGGTCCTGATACATCTTCACCACACCTGGATGTACCACTGGAGGGGAAGTGTGGAACTCCCTCAACGCTTCCTCTAGAAGTGAAACTGGTACAAAGGTACATCCCACAAAGAGGATGACGTGCTCCCCACCTTCAAAAAATCTCTCAGGTGTCTGCCCTGTGGATATCTGAGCACATCATGTCTAATAGTCAGTGTCTCCACACTGTGCCTCCCTGTCTCGCTGAAGAATTTGAGGAGTGGCTATAAGAGACTGTAGAAAGGCTGCTCCATCTTTATCCACATATGAAATCTGTAAAGTAGCCAGCTGCTCTGTCGCCTCTCCTTGTAGCTATATACCAGATCTCCTACTAAGTGCATCTGCAACAACGTTCCCCTTCCTAGGATTATAGACTATCTTGAAGTCATAGTCCGAGAGGAACTCAAGCCAATGACGATGCCTCGGGTTCAGGTCCTTCTGGGAGAAGATATTCCTGAGACTCTTGTGATCAGAGTAGACTATTAAATGATCACTCATCAGATAGTTCATCCACATCTTCAAGGTGAAGACCATTACTGCTAACTTCAGGTCATGGGAAGCGTAGTTCTGCTCATTTTGTCTCAGTTCCCGAGAACCATATGCAATCACTTCTCGCTCCATCATCAAGACACACCCAAGTCTGGTCCCTAATGCATCGCAGTAAACTACGTACCCTATGCCCTCCTCTATAAGCATCAATATGGGGGCACTAGTCAACCTCTACCTCAACTCCTGAAATATCTACTGGCATCTCTCCGACCACATGAAAGGTTTACCCTTCTTCGTCAAGGCTGATAGTGGTGCTTCAACTATATAGAATTTTGGAATGAATATTCGGTAGTATCCAGCCATGCCCAGGAAACTTCGTACCTCAGTCACACTCCTGGGTGGCTCCCATGCAAGTACTGCCTCAATCTTCGATGGATATAATGCAACTCCAGCCTCTGAGATGACATGTCCCAAGAAGTGGACCTCTCAAATCCAAAACTAGCACTTCGAGATCTTACCATAAACCTAGGGATAGCCTGATCGGAGGTCTATCTTCGAGAACCATCATTCTCCCGTGAGATGATCAAAGAGGCTTTCAATCCTTGAGAGTGGGTACTTGTTCTTCAAGATCACCTAGTTCAAGCGACGGTAGTCAACATGAAGCCTCAAGATCCCATCCGCCTTCTTGGCAAATAAAATCGGGGTTGCTTGGGGAGAAACACTGGGACAGATGAATCCATTCCCTGGTAAGTCCTCCATTTGTAACCATAGCTCACGAAGCTTTGCGGGAGCCATCAGATATGCTGGAGTAGATATCTATGTCGTTCTGGGGTACAGGTCAATGTAGAATTCCACCTCTCTGCGAGGAGGAAGTCCTGGAACATCGTCAGGGAAAACATCCATCTACTGGTCCACCACTACAAGATAAGTCAGACTCTCCACATCAATAGCTCCGAGGGTAAGGCAAGCCAATTGGTGAGTGATAGGCTTCACCCTCCTCTGAGTAAGTTCTTCCTATGCTGCAAAATTTCCCTTCTCATCGGTGAAGGTGAACCTGGTCCCATCTGTGCGGACACATCGTACTTTGCGCCTAATATAGTCAATCTGAGCATGTACTGTAGATAACCAGTCCATACCCAAGATGACATCGTAAGGCCTTGATGACACTACGAGGAGATCCTAGTCGAAGATCTCTCCTCCTAGAGTAAGCTCACACTGCCGGCATGAGTGCCTAATCATCGAGTCTTCTCCCGTAGGAGTCTCTAGCCGTAAGGATCGAGCCAACGGCTCCGTCAGAGTCTTCATGCTCCGAACAAGGCAAATGGATATGAAAGAATGACTAGCACCAGTGTCTATAAGAAATACAGCTAAGGTGGAGTAGACATAGATAGTACCTTGAATCATCTCTAGAGATCCATGGTCATGTGCCTCAGCTGCCTCAAGTTGATCTCTCCCCTTTCCACCTGCTCCCTGCGGTCGGAGTGGATGTCATGGTGCTGGTGGCGGTAGCACCTTGTAACATCGTCCACTGCCAGCTGCTCGACCAGCTCCTCTACCACACCCACCTGTGCCCTGCGGACTGCCTCGATCGAAACTTTGCCTCTATTTGGGAGGTCCCTTAATTGTCTGCTGATCGTCTAAACGGTGGGTCAGATAGTCACAAGCAATGTGACCCTTCCCACCGCATGAGTAAAACTGTCTTCTCCTGGCATATATTTCACTACCTCGGGTGCCACCACACAACAAATCCTAAGTCCTGTGGTCTTCCACCCATGGGTATGGTCCTCTTGGACCTCTACGTCATCTGTCTACTTCCAACTGTAGAAGACTCCACTGCATGTCGACTATTAGTAGGTATCACTACTGGTGACTGTTCGGTAAGGAAACTCTCTACTATGGGGGATCTCTCTAACACCAATTCCTGCTTTGGGATGCTGAGGGAGATCATAAAGCCTATGATATCTCACCTGAGCCCATACTCGAAGATTCGGGCCCTGAAGAATGGGTCTCGTACCATATTTGTGGAGTAGTGCTAGAGGTCAGTGAAACTTGTTGAGTACTGTGCCACCATCATGCTTCCCTACTGTAGATGTAGTAGCTCCTATATCCGCTCTACACGAAGGTTGGTTGGGACAAACTCTGCCCAAAACAGGCTCTCAAAGTCTGTCTATAGAAGTGTTTCCTCATCGTGCACCTGGAGCCTCAGGCTTCACCATATGTCTACTGCTGCATGAAGGAGACTCGCAGCATGGATCACCATGAGGTTTTTTGGTGTCCCTACCAGCCTGAAGACTCTCACCACAGCCTCCATCAAATCCTTAGCCTCATGTGGGTTCGTCTATCCCCAAAACCTGGGTGGCCTCTAACGCTGGAACTCATGAAACGCGCTCAAGCGGCATACATCGTCTGCTTCTAGGGCTAGTGGCATCAGTGGCCCAACGGAAAGTGGTACCACTGGTGCCTCTGCTGGTAATGGACCCTACACTGAGGCCTCATCGCTCAGTGGGATGTCAAATCGTACGACTCTCGGGGCTCTAACTGGTCATCCGCAGGGAGGCATCCTGAACAGATGCAACACAGTCAAAAGTTATACCTAGTGAGTTGACCTGGTTGAGATGACCTACGATAACTTTTAAAAACACACACACAATCAGTGTGTTCATGCACTAAGTCGGAAATAAGTAGTTAGGGTCCTGGTGTATGGATACATCGGCCGCTCACACCAACATTGTACTCCCTGAACTGAAAACCACACTTAGAACCCTTAACACTAATGCTTCACAGAAAAGAAATATCAGAGTCCTAAGTTCTGTGGTAGAACCAACTCCTCTGAAACCAATTTTTCACGACCCGTCCCCTGGGGCCCATATCATGCCTACCCCAAGCCAGCCTTCCATAGGCCAGGGGCTGGAAACTAGCACCAAAGGCATAAATTCCTAAACTGGGAAGAAATTTCCTATAAAACAGTAAACAAACACAACAGAGTATACAACAAGAAGTAAAACAATAAGTAAAACTATATACAAAAGAGTTTTCTAAAATTAAAGGGGCCAAAAATACAATCCAAATAGTAAATTACAGTACAACTAAAAATCTAAATCAACTGAAGTAAAGTTAAGAAGCTACTGGATTATCCTCCGGGGTTACTACCTGAAGGTTAGGTACATATGACCTCCTCAGTGCTCTACGTACGTCCGTCCGCTCCGTGTACCGTCTCGCATAGTGGTCCACCTCTGGTACCGTCCAGTCCTACTACTCTCTACCTCGATCAGTGATGTCTATGTTCTGCAACCAACACAATGAGGTGTGGGCATCGCTCGTTTAGGAGTGAATATAACGATACTCAGTAGGGACCCTGAGAATCTCAAGGTCCCACAAAATCTAACAAGGATAACTACAAAGTATTAAAAAAGGATAACCCTTACTTAGGTATATTCCCATATATATACCTAAGTTATTTGGTAACCCATCTCATCATGAGGAAAACACAAAAGTCATTGACTCATCTCAAAACCAAGATTTTATTCTAGGGTGGTAACAAGTAACACTCCCAGTCAAACTGTCAAAACCTCTGCTGCTGATGTACTCTTCCTCTATAAAGTACCATGGGCCTACCGCATCACAAAGAGGTTCTTTCCACTGTCCTGGACTACTGTGGTACTCCTCATGTCGAGTATCGTGGGTCTTCTGCATCACACAGAGGTGATCCCCACTGTGGGTCTGCGACGTCACATAGAGGCGCTCCCCCTTGTATCATGTTGAGGTACTCCTTCTGTCGAGTATCGTGGGTCTACCGCTCACACAGAGGAACTCCCCACTTTGGGTGTGCTAATTCACACAGAGGCGCTTCCCACTGGGTCAGTCGAAACACTCCGAGTCAAAAGGTCAGCTGTCGTTAGGTCTCAGCTAGCTACTAGGTCTCTGTACTCCGCACGCTCATCTCCGGGAGGATCTTCTCCATGAGCTGCTGGTCAATAATCCAACTGTCACGAAGTTCCAAGTAGAAGTATCCCAAAGGTCCGCCTCATCATAGGGGTCTCAACGCAACAGACGGCGTGTCAATCGGACACTCGGTCTGTGAGTTATTGGCATTTCCGTCCCGGGGGCTCGGTTGGTTTTTAGGTTCAAACCAACCTGACTGTACTCCAACTGTGTCCAAAACTCAATTGGGGTATTCCAATATAACCTTATCGCTAAATATTTTCTACACCATTGACGGTTCATCGATCGGACACATGTAGCCCAGGATATGGGAAAAAAGGTGTAAACTGGCCATAGTAGGTCTGAACCGAGGTCTGACCCTATCCGCGGGTCGGACCCGGTCTAAGGGGTCAGCCTGGCCTGAGGGGGTGGCCCGGCCTGAGAGTGGCCTGGCCCAAGGGTGGCCCGGCGGCTCGCGTGGTCTGCCTAAGCCACGTCTAGGGAGGAGTCGCACACCCCCTAACTCTCGAACAATAGAGCCATTCAGGTGGGATCCTAAACGGGTGCCACTTGGAACCGGTCCAGGTCACGTTGGACCCATTGGGTCCCACTCCTCCCGGTTGGCTGAGCGGTGAGCCGCTCTAGCTCCAATAGTGGTCGGCCCGGCCGGCTACCTCTACACCACCATCACGGCATGACGGCGTCGCGGTTCTGCTCCTCCACACGGCGTGACGGTGTCGCGCTGCCTTCACCGCAGCCCGGACTGGCAGCGGCCCTTTGATGCCCTCCACGCGGTGTGACGGCCTCATGCGCCTCTGTTGTAGCCTTCTCTCGCCGCGGCTCTCCTTCTGCATGGTGCGTTGGTGTCGCGCCCTCTTGGCGACCCGGCGGCCTTGCGCCGCCGGTTTCGTCGGGGTCAGCTCGTCGCCGGTCGTCGTTGCTTCGCCACCATCAGTTCCTCCGACGGTATTGTTGTGCCACCCCCATCGCCATCAAGGGAAGAAAAAACAAAGGGGGTTTGGGCCATATTTTTTCATCCCACACCATCCGTGTTAGGGTGGTAACAATCGGCCTCAAGGAGCAAAACAAACAACAAAGAACAGATGGTAAAACTCAGTCATAAAACAACCCATACCTCTCTTGTCGATTGTTGACGGTGGAAGGAGAGGAATAGCAGACGTCGATTCGTTGATGTCACGAAGCATTCGGGGTAAGAGACCGAGGAAGAAGCATCTTCAGCGTTCTTCATGGTAGACTCTTTCTCTGTTGGCCCAGTCGAAGATTGTTGAAAGAATTCATCGTTCTTCAGTGGATGATGAAGAGGCGTTATTCGCATTCTTCGTTGAGAGATATTTCTACAAGGGTTCTCCAAGAACTTCCAACCCCTCTCTCAAGCTCCACCAAAAGTATTTCCAACCATAAATAATGGGTTATGTTAACCCATTATTTAATTTTTTGGCCAATGAATTCAAAATAATTCAAATGGGGTTTAAATTAATTATTTGAATAAATTCAATTAATCAATTGAGAGGGTTGGAAAAATTAATTAGTGGGGTAGGTGGAGAGTTTCATACCACATAAATGGGTGGTTAAAGGGGGTTTAAATCCCGTGTGGGCCCCACCAAGGATATCCTTCCAAGGGAGGTTATGTGCGGGTGGGCCCCACCACTATAACCACTCATGGGAGGTTATGGTGTGGTGTCCCCCACCTCTAACCTCCTATTTGAGGTTTTAACCACCACAAAAATAAAAATAATTTAACACCTTATTTTTATTTAATTTATTTAAAAACCCCAAAAACTAACTTTCATTCCTAACTAACTATCGTTGAGGTGAAAGTATTCTTAAGGGATTATCGACACTATGAGTTCAATGGTTCCCTCAGATTTCAATTCCAAGAACTGGTTCAAAAGTTATAAAATCCCGCTCGCACCTTTAGTGAACGTACCTGAAAAAAACTTCAGAACTTGATTCCAGGCACATCGGGCCACGGAATCAAGCACTGTAAATTTTTGTAGAATCTTAAAAATCCCATGAATTTAAGAAAATAAAATTCCACAGAATTTCTGGGTCGTTACATTTTATTATAAAAAACTATTCTTAATAGGAATTGATAGAATGAACATTTTATTTATACAATGTAATTTTCACTTTAATTAACTATGTCTTGGGCACATAACCCCTTATTACACCTGCATACACCCTAAGAGTAAGGTGTGTAATGGTGGTAGTTTTGTGGGGTGCATGAGCTAACATCGACTGAGTTCTAATCCCCATTAACATAAGCTTTTGTCATAGGTAATTTTCTTCAAGATTGACTTGTTGAAGCTCATCTTGGTCTTGTTAAAGGTTAAACCCAAGTGTCGATGCCTCCCTCCCATGTTAAAACAAATGGGTTTCAAATGGTACGACTCTACTGGTTGAGGCCATCGGTTATGCTTTATGTATCAATTTTTCTTTATTGTTTATACTTATAAATATTAATTATAACGGTAAAATTATCAACCAAGGGTATGGTTTTGAATTATTATATTGAACAATGGTTATACTGACTAATGGTCATATAACAGTAGAATCCCAATAGTCACATTTACATTCATACCCTTTAAATACCACTTCATTATTTCACTCCAAATTCCATATAATTCCTATTAAGGTTATATTTTAATTTTCATAACATGTTGATTAGTTTACTACTATATTTTTTTATTAATATAGAATTTTTATAGGGGGTGATTCTAATATATTGGGGCAATCTATAATTTCCCATTTTATCTATTTAATTTTATATTTTAAGTCCAATTGTAATGTTTGAATTTTTAATGGGTTTCATAGCTGAATAATGTAATGGTATTCAAAAAAAATCATTTATAATTATTTTATATGTGTATAGTATAATTTAATATGTAAAAAAATTTATTTAGGAAACAAATATCATTTAGAATGTATGGGTTGTTAAATTTGTCGTTTGTGGAGGCACTAGTCTACATATACACTTGATCGGAATTTTTATTTTTGTAATGGATAGAAAGGTGGTAGATAATGGTAGTTACATCAACATAATAAAATTTCATGATAATAATTATATTAATTAAACAATGGTAATAAAGTTAAATAATACTTGTAAGAGGTTGAGTAAGGAAGAAACTTGAAAGAACTCAGTTAATACAATAACCACTTCCTTGCGTATCCTCCTTTAAATCTCTCCTTAAGCCTTCCTAGGTGGGTATTTTGTTTGGATAAGAATGTATAAGTTGGGTTTAAGTGTTTTTTGTATTTTTTTATCAAATTTGGGATGAGATAAAGTTATAAATGTGTGTGGAGAAGTGACGTGGTGAGGGGATCCTTTTATAAGTGAGTGAAGTGACACTCTTCTAAATAATCTTAAATTAAAAATATTATAAACGAATTTATCAAGTTAAAATAGAACCAAGGAAACCAAAATTAACATATAGGATAGTTTATATTTAAATAACCTTATCTCATCAAATTATAGATATGTTTTTATGATGTTTTTTACTTTATCAGATCGTTTTAACCCTTTTAGCTCATTTTAACTCTTTCCAGGGTGACTAACTATTATTATGGTAACATAAATTTATTACTAAAAATGAAATGGAACATATTAAATAATTTGAATATAATTATTTTATTTTTTTAATCTATTTTATAGGATTCAATTTATGTTTTGTTGAAATTTATTTTTAAAATAACTATGTTTAACGCAACAACAAAAATTAGACAAATTCCTTTTTATGAATAAAAATGAACATTCACTAAAATAATGTATATAATTGATTTTCATGAAATTTATTATTTTATTATTAAATATGTTAGAATTATATGACTTTTAAAAATATCAAAAACTTAATTTATCCTTGTAAATACTTAAAAAATAGTTCTTTTGTTATAATAAAACAATAATTAAGTTCAAAAATTCCAAACATAGGCATAGAAATTAAACATAATATTTTTAAATATTTTATTTTAATCCTTCAAAATATATTTTTTCTTTTAAAAATATTTCAAAAAAATCATGTTATTATTACATCGGGATGATATCGTAAAAGTGAAAAAAAATTTAAAGATAGTATTTTTTATAATTCAGCAAAAAAATCAATCATTTATTAAAAATAAAAAAAACACCCCAAGAAAATTTTAATATTATAAATTGAAAAGTTAGTTTCATTTCATCACATTAAAATTAAACAAATTATATATTTATCATTTAAACATAAATACAAAATATAAATGAAAACTATATTTATAGAAAAATCACCATTTAAAAACTTAAGTATTCTTAATCCTCATTAATTTTAATTTATAATTAATTGAGGTTTAATATTTTTTTCATTTGAAACATTATATATTATGAAAATAATCTTTTTAAATTGATCAATTAAATTTACTATGATAAAATACATTACACTTTAAAAATAATTCTATGAAAAAGTATTCTTTTAATAGTAATTATTAATCCTCTAATAAATAAACTTCATCAATTTATTGGTTTATAATATTATTTTTAGAATGAAATAAGTAATTATTGATTTTCAAATAAATGTATCTTGGTTAAATATATATTAATAAAATATAAAATTGTTATATTGTAAAAAATATAGGGGTTGTTACATCACACCTAAAGATATTTAATCCTTGAAATTTTAATTTATCTCACCAAGATGAGGGTATAATTATGAATCAAACCAATATGGATAGTGTGATGTATCAAATAAAATCATAGTAAGGAAAATAAAAACGAAGGTTTATTAAATGAAGTCGGCTTCCATTCAACTATTTTAGTTCAACATATGTTGATTTAAATTTTTATTCTTCTTAATTTGATCCCCAAAAAATAAACATAATTCATACTAAAAATTATTTTTATCTATGAAATATAATTTATTATCCAAAATACAAATATTACCCTCTTAGAGTTTAAAAATGTTCTAAATTATACTCACATAATAACAGAATAACCTCAAAAATAATCTAAATCCTTGCTCTAATATTAAATGTGATTCCAGGAACCAATACACTTGGATCCATTACAAAAAACATATTCTTTGAATAATAGATTTTATACAAAAAATAACAAACCATACATAACATACCAATAATTAAAAATTTACAAAAATAATTTATACTTTTCTATTTTTCCACGATGTTTTAGGTTTATAGTCTTATAAAATTAGGAGAACCTATATATATTTAATACCACACTTCCCCTAAATATAAATTTTTTCCATAAAAAATTCTTATAATAATATACTTACTTCATTCATGATCAAAATTTGAAGTCATAATTGTTGTTAATCAGTATTAAGCCCTGTCAAATCACTTTAAAAGTAGGGTATCAGATAAAAAAAGGTCAGTAATAGGTATAAAAGTAAAATAAAGAAAATTATTCCTTTTAAAAACTTAAAACACCTTGTCAAATTAATTCATGTAAAATAAATAATTAGTTTCTCATCAAGGAATATAAACATACTTTAAAAAATCATGAAATCAACTTATTTGATTAAAATGTTTCAAAAAATAATCTTATAAAAAATCATAAATTAAGAAGTATTCTTTGAAAAAATATGATTACCCATTAAAAATATTTTCCTAAAAATAAAATATTCACTTTTAAAAGATCATAAATTTTCCTTATCTATTGAAATCAAAAAATTTATATTAAAAATCATAGAAATCATAGAAACACCATGTAATAATTTTTGGACATTATATACATCACCCACATTAAATAATAATAGAAAAACATGACTAGTTAATTTCAACATCATAGAAATGTAATAGAATACCTTAACTAGTAAATTCTAATATAAAATACTGATAAATTAACTTAACCTATTAGTTGTAATATCATATCTCATAGAGAATAAATAATCACCCAATGCATCACAGGAATATATTATACCTTCATGTCTTTATATAAAATTTCCAAGAACCATAACATGAAAAAAAAATGCATATAATCTTTCATTTACATCATATTACTCATAAAATATTAATTTTACCTCATAGGAGAAATCACATTGAGTTTTCACAAAAAACATAAGAAGAAATATTTTTTTTTTGAAAACATTTTAAAAAAACTAATAAATCATAAAATAATGTGAATAAGATCTTTTGTGAAAAATAATTGAAATATTTAGAGTAATATTAATATCAAATAGTGTTCATAGTTTTGGAAAAAATTTATCAAGTGTTAAACATTAAGAAAATAATCTTTTCATATTTTTTATTGAAAGTAAAAAAACCCATATCGAAAATGTTACAAATATTCAATTTTAAAAAATTATAAAAAATGTAAAATATAGTTTAAAATGAACTTCATAAATTATAGGATCATATGAAAGAAATTTATTGAACTAATATAAAGAATATATATATTTAAGGTAATGATTTGAAAGGAAAACATTAAAATATTTAAAACAAGGTTTTGAAGAAACAAACACCTTACCTTGGAATTCCACTTAGTTAGACATGTTATAACTTCCATGTAAAATAAATTTATTTTTATTATACACCAATATAAGAATAATAATTAAATTATTATTATTATATTTCAATCACTTATAATTTCTTATTTCCCATTTATTAATAATTCCTTATTGAAAATCTATATATATGTCTTAACTATCCTATGTTGCATTAATGTTTTGTTTTGGGGGTTTCGGTTTATACGCCTTGGTTATGGTTTAATCCAAGATATAATTTTCATGATTATTTTATATCTTTCTTAAAAAAAATTGGACTTAGATGGATATTGTATGGAACTTATCGTGAAGATTCTCATTGAATTCTTAAAAATTATATTTTTCAGACATTTTGATTTCATAGAATAGAATTAAGGGTGATCTTAGACGATGCTTGCTCAGTGGGGATTCGGGATGTAGAGCAATGGAAGAATGATATATCGGGGGTAATGGTGATCTTGGATGGTGGTTATGTCTTCGTTTGTGCTTCATCTTAGTGGGGAACCTTGCATGTCAGTTCTGTCGGTGGTGTGCTTCATTGCAGGTGACGGGAAACTCTCAGGTCTCATTTGGGAGTTAGTGTTTCCAATCTGGTCTAGATACAACATATTTGTTAGATTTGGATTATTCCTTGGGACTTTGGCACTGTAATGGATTTTTGTTTCACAGGTAGTGCCAGCTACCCTTGGTCATGGCGATGTGGGTGCTCCGGTGTGGTGGTGTGCTCAGGGTGTTGGAATGTGGGGATCTGATTGGTTTTGTGGTGGTGTTATTTTTGGTGTGATCTGATCTAGATGGAGGATGTAATCTGGTTGTAGTTTTATTAAGATATAGGATGTTTGTGGGGGTGGGTTCATATTCAGTTTATATCAACGTCGAGCAACACAAATCTGGTCACGATGGGGTCCTATGGATTGTGCGGTTTCAGGAGGAATCTGGGTCATTTACTAGGCCTTGGGCCTCTGTTAATCCTTTTTTTAGCCCTACGGGACTTTGGGACATGTGATTTGTAATGATTTTTGTGCCACTGGGCCTTCGGTCAATTGAATCCTAAGGCTTATGTGCCTCTGGGTTTTTGGTTTTCTATTAGGTTCTCACTTTTCCCACAAAAGGGTTTCGTGTGTTTTTCTACTTTTTTAATAAAGGAGGTTTCCAAAAACTTTAGTAGTAATGGATATAAAGGAAATAAAGTAGATAATTACTTATATTACCAAAAATAATATATATTTCATTATTATAATATTAAATCCTTAAATATATCTTTATAACTTTCCAAGTGAGGTAGTGGAGAAAATTTAAATATGTTCTTCATGAAGGTGGTAGTCTCCACATACACACAAGAAACACGTTTATTTTTCTAAACGATGGAAAGGTGGTATATAATGGGTTTTCCACCAAAATAATAACATTTTAGTGTAATTCTGATACTTATATCATTATTTTATTATGGTTATAGATGATTTTTAATAGGTTTCAGAAGGAACAAAACTTGAAAAAACATGGCTAAGACAATTACCTCTTCCTCAGGTATCCTACTTTGGATATATCATTAAGACTTCATAGGTTGGTTTTTTGGATAAACCAGAACCAATAGGTCATGAATAAGGGTTTTTTGGTGTGTTTTTGTAAGGTCTTTGTTGATTTAACAAATTCAATGTGTGTGGAAAAGTGAGGTGGTGAGGGTATCTTTTTATAACCGGGTGGAGTGGAACCCTTGTAAATACTCTTGACTTTAAAATGATATAAATTTATTTCTCAAGGAAATGTGGAACCATGGAAAATAAATTATAATATAGGATAGTATATGTCAAAATAAATTCATATAATCAAATTATATATAGTATTTTGTGATATTTTTGACCTTATCGCCTAGTTTTATCTCTTTTAAACCCATTTTTAGACTTCATATGGTGACTAACTTTTACTATAGAAACTTAATTTTATGAATAAAATAAAATGAAAATTATTAAAATTTTATAATATTAGGAATCTAAATAATTAAAAAAATCAATATTAAATTTATATAAGTGGAAAAAATAAATTTAAAAAAAAATTATTCTTAACACTGTAAAAAATAGTTTTTAGAGAAATGCCTTTTAATCATAAAAAGTATACACCAAAAGCATATAAATAATTGATTTTAATGAAATTAATAGATTTATTATTTAAAAATAGAAATTTTTTGACTTTAAAATCTATCTAAACTTAAATTTATTCTTGTAAATACTTAATTAAAGAGAATGATCAAAATTGATCATATAATAGAATAAAACATTACTTAAGTTCAAAAATATGAAACATAGGTTTCTAAATTAAAATTAATTTTTTTAATGTTTTATTTTAATAAATGGAATTATATTTCTTATATAAAAAAGGTTTCATAATCTTTTAAGTCATTATTATGTCATTATGATGTTATACAGGTCATTTTATTTGTAAAACCAGTATTTTTTACTATTCACTTAAAAATCAATAATTTCAGAATAAATATCAAAAAATAACCCTTATATAATTTTGAAATTATTAATTCAAAAAATTATTTATTTAACTAAATTAATGTTCAAAAAATTATAAATCTCTCTTTTAAACATAAATACATAATATTAAAAAATGATTTTATTGAAAAATGACCCTTCAAAACATTATGTTTTCTTAAAATAATTTCATATAAATTTAGAATTATTTGATTGTTAATATATTATTTTATACATTTGAAACATTATATATTATCATAATTATCTTTTACAATTTATCAATTTAATTTATTAATATAAAAGACACAATACATCAAAAATAGTTCTTTGAAAAATATCCATTTTTAAAATTAAATGAATTTAATCATATCTTATTAAATATTTATCTTATAATTATTAAATTTTATCAATTTAGTTTTATGTAATATAACTATTACAACAAATAAACATACATAAATTATAATATCAATATTTTTTAAATAAATTAAAATTAATTAAACATAAAACATGTGTATTTTTAAAATATTAGGTTTTCTATAGTTCCCAAAGAGTGTTATTGATATAAAAACACTAGTTTCTAGCCCATGGGGATAGATATCTCCCTTTGGGTGATTTCGTGGTGTATAACAGGTGTCAATTCAAAGTTATCATGTGTTGGTTTGTGAAAAATCTATCTGATCCATGTTTTTTCTATTTGGGATGACTATGTAGACATGTGATAGGATTGTCAAGACATAAGGGATAGGTTGTGAGTGAGTGTTTGTAAAAAAATAATTATAATGATACTTAATTCAATATTATATGTGATAAATTTTTTATATTGTGTTACATTTCAACTTTATTTTTGATTTTATATATTTCAATGTTGGAAAGGGAAATTGTAATGAATTTTGGAGGGTTCATGGTTTCGACACATGGGCTGCAGCCCTGGGGTGACCATGCAACCCATACGGGATGGGTACTCATTATAGTCCTGCATGGTTAGTGAATGGTTACATAATTGTATGAAAAAATCATGTGATGTGGGAATTTTGGGTATTTTTTGGTATTTATTCTTTTAAATTATATTTTATGATTCATTATGGTAATTAGATATTTTTCATGATTCAAATTAATTTTAATCACCAATTTTAATGGATTTTCATCTCTCTTTAGCTTATTTCATGTAGTTCCATTCCCCATGAAGACCCCTAGTGAACCCTACTAAATGGGTGTAGATAATTTCCCATGGGAGAATCCTCATATCGATTGGAGTTTAATTGAGGCAGTTGTAAGAATAGTTTTATCCATGGAGAAAGGAATGGGTGTTGGTCTAGCCCAAAATCAAGAGGTAGTTATATTCCCATACGAGGATAAGTAATGAGACCAATAGTTTCTTATCTACCAAATTTCTTCATTTTTAGTAATTAATGTCACATGGAAAGTATAAAACTAGTTACAAAATATTTATAGAATCTTTTAGTTCCTCAAAACTCATAAGGTAGTTAAATTAAGATGTTCCTCATTAATTCTTGAGGAATATATCTAGAAATAGTGGTAATTGATAGTCTAGGATAAGTTTTAATAAAATATTATGTCGAAATATTTAAAAGTATAGTTGAATCAACAGTTTTACCCAGACACATTGTCCCTCATGAAGTACGTAGGGTTTATAATCATGAAAAAAGGCATCAATACCATTATAGTGTTTGCGAATTGGTTTATGGATATTGATCATTTTTCTTTATATATAGTGATGAATGATTAATTGAATGATATTTAATTTGAAATGTCCTTTTATATAGGAAATTGGGTTTCAATTCTTCCCCTATAATCTTAAATCCTATATAGAAGTGGTAGGTTAGGCTTCGATGGTGGATATCGACTATGGTGGGATTTTTTGAATACTTGATGCCTCTACCATTTCGGGTGATAGTGAGAGTTTTATTCATGAGAGAAATAGAAAGCATGTTGATCCTATGAGAGGTAGTCTTAGTAGTTCCTAATATCTCCCTTAGCCAGCTTCTTATTCCTCTATGGGAAGTAGGGCTCCTATTTTTTATTAGTGTAATAATAAAGGTAATATGAATCTCTCTCTATTAGAATTTATAAATAACCTCTATCAATATGGAATTGTGGGGCACCTATAAATATTTTCTAGGACTAATCTTTTGGTGTTGAGTTATATAGAATCATAATATTCTAATGGGATCTAGTCATAGTCAAATTCTTTGACTCTAGTTGGATCTCGTTATTAGGAACACTGAGGTAAAGGTGAATCACTATATGGAAAAATCAACTAATGATTGAGCATCAAGTGGTTGGCCTCAAAATTTGGAAAATTGAAATAAAATTCATGTGGTGGGGTAAATTTAAATATAATTAGTGGTTTAGCTGACAAATATGAGAGGTATCATCCCTATTACATCACCTATTACTATTATATTATTTAATATCTGTGTTTCTTACTAATTTATTTATACATGTATTGTTGAGATACTGAAGCATCCCTAAGATATTATGCCTTATTTTATAGATATCTTAACTTCCCTCTGAAGGAATAAGGGTCATAGACTCTGATGACCCTCATGTATCATCTATATATATGATGTGGGATTGTCTTGGTATTTCCTCATCATTTAAAATTATTTTTGAAATTTAATAGATGATAAACCATAAGGCTTATATTGATTTTAATCATCAAAGGGTTTCTTTTTCTACCCCAGATGGGAGTGCTCATATTTTCCAAGGAGATTGGGACCCCCAAAAAAATTGTGTGGGTTCCACTCTTCCTGATGTTTGAAGGTTTATATGTTAGGTTTTATCTATTTTTTGAGAATCTAATGAGGGAAATATTGGGAGTGTTTTACCTCATGTGGTTTGAGACTTCCTCAAGGTATTTTTGGAAAAAATCTTGGTATTTACACCTAAAATAAAGGTGGAATTTATTTCAATTATGTTCAATGGATGAAATATATACCCTTATTATTATATATTTTCACTCAAGTATAATTGATGGAGATAAAATTCTAGCTAGAGGACTTGGTGGCCAAAAGATTTATTCTCCCTAGTGTGTCTCTATGGGTTACCCCAATAAATTTTTCTAAGAATGATGATGGTTTCCTATAATTATGTGTTGGATATAAAAAATCAGACTGAACACTATCAAGAATAAATATCCCTTTCCCTACAATGATTTTTTTATCAATTAAAGAGACTAAAATGGTTCTCAAAAAAAGGATATTCTATTAGTTTATCACCAGCTTAGGGTGAAAGAAGGTGATGTTTCAAACATGAATTTCTAAATCACGTCCTTCCACTATGAGTATCTTGTGATGATGTTTTTCTTTACTAACACTATTTTAGTGGTTATGGTGTTGATGAACTATATATTCTATCGGTATCTCAATTCCATTTCATGGTATTTATTGATGATATTTTGGTCTATTATAAACATAAAGAAGAGAATGAATAAAATTTTAGTGTTGTATTATGATTTATTTAGGATCATCATATCTATGTTAAGCTATATAAGTTTAGATTATAGATCTAGTAAGTGATATTCTTGGGGAAAATAGTGTAAGAAAAAGTACTTTTAGTCAATCTTGTGAATTTAATGGTTTTTTCTTGGGAAGTTCCTAAGAATGCTTTTGAGATACTAAGATTCATGGGATTAGAATTCTTCTACCATCACATCATCAAGGAATTTTCAAAGTTGTTTATGTTACTCATTTGGTATTGGATTGGGATTAATTATTATATAGGGAGATCACATGGTTTTTTATGGATACTTCTTGAGAGAAAGTATCCCACCCATGACCTTAAGCTAACATTTTTCATGCATGCACTCAATCTGTTTTGTGACATTATCTATTTTTAGATAATTTTATAGTATAAAAAAATTATAAAAGCTTAATAAGAAACCAAAATGTGAAGAATGTAATAATATCATAGGAACTTTATATATTGGGGAGACCAACAATTATTAGTCTCTCACTTATAAGGGTATTTGATGCTTCAAGAGATGAAGTTTTGATAACTTAACTATGATAAAGGCATGATGGAATAATTTCATTGATCTCAATGGATCGTTCATCCTTATGATAGCAAAATGTATATTATATAAGACATAAATACTGGTGGTCTGGTATGATATGAGATACCACTCACTTTGTATCATGGTGTTATACTTGTCTACATGTCAAATCAAAATACCAAAATCCATATGGTCTCTAATAGACTCTTCGCATCCCCACTTAGATGTGGTGTGAGGTTTCTATGGATTTCATTATCAAATTTCCCCATTCCTTTCAATGATGGAATTCCATCTAGGTCATTATTTATTTGTTGGCTAAATATTGTCATTTCATACCAATCAAGGATAGTATGAAGTTGGAGTATTTGAGGAGGATATATGTCTAAATGATTATTATATTGTACAGTGTTCCACCTTCCATTATCTTAGAGCGAGATAATAATTTCACCTCCCATTTTTTAATGGGGATATATGAGGCAATGGGATCTCAGTGAAAGCAAATAAAAACATATCACTGATAAATATATAGTCAGGTTGAGAAATATATTTAGATTCTAGAAGATATACTTTAGTCTTGTGTTTTATATTTTGGTGATTCATGGGATATACATCTGATATATATTGAATTTTATTACAATAATAGTTATCGATCATCTATTTAGATGGACCCAATCAAGGTCTTTTATGGTTGTCCATGCCACTCTCCCTTGTTAAAGACTGATTTGAGTGAAACCACTTTGGTAGGAACCATACTTGTTTATGAGTTAACCAAGAAGTTTCAAATTATTCATCAGTTCTTAGTGTAAAAGCTCATACTTTTTTGGGTTTTTATTTCAATGAAATTTTAATTTCTGATTTGGAGAGGGGTTAATTTTTAAAACTAGGATTTTTTGAGAATAATATAGTTGGGATCACCTTATATAACTTTTTTGGATATGGATTGAGGCTTGGGTATTAAGTCAGGTTCGTGGAAATGGTATTTTAGGCTGACTGGTGGGTATTCTTAGTAAAAAAAGATATCTAAGAGTCTCCCACACATGTGAACTAAGGGAGACTAGGTAAGGACACTAACATGATACTTGGGGGTGAAAATACCCTTATGGTGGTCTAAGGGAGAGATAAAACTTACCTTTTTCATAAGGGTGGCTGAGAAATCACCCTTATACTAAGTATAATGGTGACAGAGGGTGATTTTTTTTGTAGGGGTGACATAGAAATCTTACTTACATTAATCAAGTGGGTGATCAATGGGTGACCCATATATTGTGTATAAGGGTGAACAATTTTGACCCTTATGAATAGTGTAAGGATGGATGGGGAAAAATACTTTTCCTCTATATAAGGTTGTTCCTTCGAGAAGATAACCCTTGTGTAATGTGTATGGTTGATATAGAGATAACCCTTACATTGTTAGTAAGGGTGATCATATATGACCCTTATTCCCTCCATAAGGGTAGGTTGAGTAGATGGGTAAAACATAAAGGAAAGAAAATAAATGAAACTAATGAAAAATAAAAAAATGAAAAATAAAGAAAAATAAAATAAAAAAGGGGAAGTGGGTTGTCTCAAAATTCATGTGAAAGAATATCATGGGAGTGGGAGTCTCAACTCAAAAAAAATTAAATCTCACTTGATTCATGCCGTAATCAAGCATCATTTGTTAGATTTGATATCTAGATGTAAATCAATCACTTATATTTCTTTATTTTCTAATTTCTATTCCCTCTCTTTTTCAGCTAATTTTTGTAACAATACATAGGGATTTTGTAATGATTCTACTAAATAAAGGTGTAATTGTATCATTTTGATGATTATTTTTCTTGTCAAATATAAAAGAGTTCTTGGGAGGTTGATATCACCAAGATTTTTGTGGCCTCAAATAGTTATGTCACCACCTTGATTATATTTAATATTTTTTGAATGTTGGGTGAAATTAATGAATTTATTTGAATGGTAAATTAGGTATTTTATGTGATAAAGTTATAAATGGGTTATAGGGGTGTTAATTACCCCTTTTTATAAGGATTTATGATTTAAAAGATCACATGTTGAGTTTTTAAGATTTATGTCTAGTTTAATTTAATTTTAAATTAAATATAACTGATTAAAATAAATTAAAATTAATAACTATATATTATTTATAGTTAATGATTAAATGTATTTGATTGAGATAGGTGATCAGAATTTTATATGATCATGGAAAAGTTTAAGATATATTCTCTACTCTTACTTTAAGTGGAATATCTTTAGGAATTAGTTTTTTGGTTACTTGAACATTCCCCCTTGTTAAATACTTTATTTTATTTATATATGGAGTGTGATAGATTATCACACCACTTTTTTCAATTTACCTTTTTAAATAAAATTAATTTTTTTATTTAAATAAAATTATACGGACTAAAATGAACATAGTTCTAAAGTCTCTGATGTACATACATACACTGGCATGATTCCTTAGTCATTGATGGCCAAGGCCTTTATTATAACTATGTGCCTTATAAAACTAAGACCCTAAAGGGTGAGATTTAAATAAACATAGTGATCATGGAAAACTTAAAAGGGTACCCTTTGAACCTTTTACTATGGATATGTGGTAATATGGGAATAGACAACCATAGTTGTCCTTCGTTAACCCTTGATATTCCCTAGAGACATTGGGTTAGTGATACAAGAGTAGGGGTGATTTTTCCTCCCACTTTTCTAATTGATCACTTGGTAGAAATTCCCATTATGAGATTAATGGAAAGGATAAGTGATTGAACTAACCAAGGTTAGCTTGGGATGAGCAATGGGATTTCCACCAACTTCCTATAGTGATTTCATTGTAGCCTCACCTATGAGACCAGTAAATCCTTGAGATGATTATAATGATGTTGAGGGATGTTTTTAACTCTGAGTGAAGGATATTAATGCATGGGTTAGGATTGATATAGAGTAACCCTTATAGGGTTTACAAATATGATATGACTTAGGGGGACTCTGATGGTGCACAATTATATATATAAACCCTATTGACGGTTGGTGCAATGGATTCAATATAGATGGTTGTGGGTGTCACCTTAGAACATGCTTCAAAATTGTGAGGCTATTTTGGGTGTCAAAATGATAATTCATGCACCTAAGAGGCCAATATCGATTATGTGGGATATGTTTAAGAATATGGAAAACCCCTTCGGGATGTGTTATAAGAGAGGATTTGATTATGATGCATTACCCAGATATATGTATGTAGATACATGATATTCCTTAGATGATCTCATTTAATCCATCCTATGTGTCTGCTACTATATGACTTTATTACCCAACAAGTTAAGGATATGAACCCTTATTTTCTATCCAAATTTCTTTTATAAGAGTGTGTGGATCCACCCTTGAGTATCTATATGAATTAATTCAGAAACAGTGTGTGGATACACCACTATGTTTTTTTCTTATTTTATTCCCCAATTGGGTATGGATACACTCTTGAGTTTCTAGATTAATTTCTACACCTTTAGTGTGTGGATATTCCCCATAGAGTCTAGATGATATGTTTTCTTAGGTGGGTAGAGTATACCCATGGATTTTAGATGATATTGGATGCATATTACTTTCTATTATGATTTGGATATTAATCCTAATGCTACTGTACTTCCATGGAATTGATCCTAGGAATCAGAAATGGTATTATATTGGTTGAAGTGGCTGCATTACTTTCTTAGAGGCACATTGGAACTAGCTAATGTAGGTATGGTTGATCTTAGGTGTCATCTTAAAAGATGAGGATTTATTGTGGTTATTTATTTATTCTTAGAAACTATTTTATATATCTAATTGAGGATGTAAAATGAACATACTATGGTATTATTGGTTATGTATGGGGTCATGTGGGTGGTGTGTTACTTAGTTTTACTCACATCCAACGTGGGAATCCATGGACCTTAGGTAAAAAAGTATATCTCACTATTTTCAAGTTGAGGTTGGGTGGGGGCCCAAGATTTAGTCATTTAGTTGGATATCTTGGACTGGTTCTGAAGATAGATGAGGTATTTATTTGGGAAAGTAGTCAATAATTTTAGTTTTATTTATTTATTTGTTGTATATCTGATTGTCCCAGTAGGAAATCATTCATTGTATGTTGGTGTGACTATGAGTCGGTTTTAATTTATGTGTTTTCATTAATTTATTATTATTGATGATTTATTTTTAATTAGTCTATATACAATAGTTATTTTTTATGTTTCTTGGTTATCTTTTACATTCTATTTACTCTGATATGAGGCCATAATTTCCCCATTATTGCACCATATACCCACATTTCTATTTAGAATCCTCTTACACATAGAGAGGAATTCATGAGGTCTCATAGACACTATGTCTGGTATATTTGTATAGTGAACCAAGATGAGTACATTGGAAAGTGGTATTTGATATTATTTGAATTATATTATAAAGTGGTAACAAAGTATCATTTTATTTTGTATTACTATTTAGGGATATTATAGAAAAGTGATATAGAAACATGTTGGATCTTGTGATAGACCTCAGACTATTGTTTAGTTTACAATTTTTACAATCGAAAGTACTTGTCACTTGGGATAATGGATGTATGTTATTGGTCTTAGATTTTATGGTTTTAATATTTCACTTAGTGTGATGCACTACGATTTTGGATTTATAATTTATGGGAATTTGGATCTTATGTTTTTAGTAATATTACTTTTTTTTAGTTATATTTAGCACATATTATTCATATGATATTTTCATGTCTTTGTGTGATTGACATCACTAGTGATATAGTTCAACTATTTAATGTATCAACAAAAACTTATATGGTGTTTTCCCATATAACTTCTTCGTGGAATTCTACCCAACCGTGTCATATTATATTTTATACAATGATAAGTCTTGTGAATTTTATGGTGGGATGTTACTTGATTATGGCTACATATTCCCACTTTTAAGGGATGTATAGTGACTATTAGTTGGTTTCTATAGGTATTGGATTCCTTGATGATGAGACCCTTGATTGTAGTTATGATACCAATTCTGAATAAAAATAGGTTTCATAATTAAAATTGTTAATAAAAACCTATATTTTGTTCCCCATATAGCTTCTTTGTGGAATTATAATTAACCAAACTATATTAATATGGTATTCCCAGCATGGGACGTCATGTAAAGATTCAATTATATATATAGGTGTTTGTGTGTGTGTGTGTTTGTGTGTGTGTGTGTGTTTGTGGGGATATGAGATCATGGTTCTTGATGAGTTAGAATTATAAGTAAATTCTTGGTGAGGATCGGTTCTTAGGACTAGGCCAGTGATTTGGAATGTGATGCGTGTTATGGATATGAGAACCATAGAGTGTGTATTTTGGCATTTGAGTTATTGGGAGATGTTTGAGGTGGTAACTGTGATATTGTCTGCTAGATTTGAACTATGTGATATATACTTTATGGGCTACGTGGTAGAGCCTAGTTACATTAGGATACAAGTCAATATATTAGTGTGTCATGTATTATCACTGAGATGAGCTATGAAATGTTAGGGTAACCTGAGAGATGGGTTAGCTCAGGGATGTCGGTGATTTAGAGATAGTAAGAAAGGGTAGATGCTTCATTTATAAGATCAATTAATGTTTGATGATACTGGGTATATGGTATGGGTATGGAGATTCCTTAGGCTTCAAGGATTACAAGAACCTTTATTGTTAGAGGTTTTGGTATCTAGGTTAGATTTAAAATGGTAGGATCAGTTGAGTGTATGACCCTATTTCACTTGATTCACCTTAAGGATCATGATATGAGTGTAGGTAGACACATCTAGTCAGTGAAAATTATATTCAAGGATTGGACATGAGATAAACAATGTCATAGTTGAAATGCCTGGTTTTGAAGAGTATAACCAAGAGTTCTCTAATTATATGAGACTAAAATGCATCAGAAGAAAGATCGCCAGTTTATGAATGTGATCCTAGGATTATGGGACATGGCATGAGATGGTTTGAGTTAGTAGGTTGTCACCAAATTGTATGACTAATTGGGTATAGTTATTTTTGTAATGGGGGTTATTGAGGACCATTATCAATAATGACTTATATGATGTCATGAGGGACAGATTAGTGGTTCTATAAGTTCATTTCACTTGAAATACCTCATAAACCTAATGAATTTGAGGTGGATTCTGTGGGATTATTGTCCCATGTTTTCAATGGACACTAAAACTATGAATGTTTCCTCTGATATGGATAGTGACACTATGGATGGAATGGTGTTGGGAGTTGGTATTGGATCACCATGGGTTGAGAGGAGAAAAACTCGCATAGTGATGGAACCTATCAAGGTTGTGTTTGAGGGGATATATAAGGTAAACCACATTGTGATGTGTACACCAATGTACATGGATAGTGAGACTAATATGATGGATGAATTCAAAACTATATAAAAGAGGGAATTCCTAGTACATCTGGAACAAGTATATTTGATATTTCTTGTTGCGTGTGTGAGGGATGGATGTGTCCATTAATTGTGTATTATGATGGAAATATCATAGTCCAAGTAGGTATGACCCTTGTGTTAGAAGGTAAATGGTTGTGATGAGACTGGTCATTGGATAGTTGATATGGTGTTTGGATGTCTATGTTTAGAAAGATCCATTGATTTTTGGTTCATTGAGGAATAATGGATATAGAATGTGGATTTGGTATTGAATAGAGTCCATAAATTTTCATTGGGCTCGAGATGAATTTTATATAATCCGATCATGAGTTCGATTAGTGATGCACTAGTTCTTGGGGTGATAGAATGATGGATAGTGTGGGTGATCTCTATATTCCATCGGGAGTAGTAGAATTATGGTCGGGTTTTATAATAGAGTTTCAGTGATTGAATTCAATTTCTTTCTATAATGGTTATATAGAGGAGAAATAATCTATGATTACATATATAATCTTGTGTGGTGAGATGGGAACTGCACCAAGTTGTTCATTCGAAAACTGATAATTGTGATTTGGGAGGAAATTTTTATGGTGGGGAGAACCATGGATTGGAGTCATCCCTCATATGTAGAGGCTTCTAGTGGAGAGTTTTATAGGCCTTAGTATGAGTTTGTTGATGAAAACAAAGTGTTTTTTGGATAGATGGGTGTGGTTTACCATAATCTTTATGATTCTATGGTGAGAGTGAGTGGTGAAAAGGTTTTTTATAGAAGTGTTCCTCATGTTTGGAGTAATATATTGCAAGCATGGATTTAATTCCAATATAGAATAATAATATTTGGAAATGAATGATGTCCAATATAGGTTGAAATTTATATATGGATGGCCATTAAGACTCTTTTTGGATGGGGAGTTCTAAAATGGGATGATAATAGAGAACCCTTTTTTCCAGTCTATGATTTCATAGGAAATTTCAATTTTTTCATTTGGTGAGGGAGACATTTTGATAAATGGGATTTTATTTTAGAATTTAAGAGTTTGAAAAGCCCCTTTTAATGTTTCTAAATATGGTTTGAGTATCATGTTTTGACTATAGTTTTGGGCCGAGAGGTGAGTAGGCCTAATTCAAAAGGGTAGCTGAGAGGCATCCTTACACTCGGTATACAGGTGACTGGGGAAGGACCCTTATGAACTATGTGATAGTGATAAAACCCTTAAATATGGATAAAGTTGAGATAAAAATTGTGTAACTTATAAGGTTAGTTGAGAAAGAATCCTTATGCTGAGTGTAATGGGGACAAAGGGGGCCCTTACATTATCATGAAGGGTGACCAAAAAATCACCCTTATGCTGAGTGTGAGGGTGACCAAGGTGTGACCTTTAGATTCTGTGTAAAGGTGACATTGGATTAATATTATGCATTTTATAAGCATGGTTAAGGAAATAGCCTTATGATCTATATGACGGTGATCTGGCCTGTAGATAACCCTTACACAGTGTGTAAGTGTGATCAAGAGTTTACCCTTGTCTAGTGCATAAGAGTGATCTTAGATGACCCGTATGCACAATATAAAGTTATTTGGAGCCAATGTATAAAATAAAATTTAATGTAAAAGAAATGAAAAAAAGGAAAAAAAGTTAAAGATAAACAAAAATAAAAATGAAATCGAATGAAAATACAAAGGGGGAAGCGGGGTGTCCTTAAAGTCATGTACAACAAGATCACAGGAGTGTTATTTCACCTATAAAAGTGGATTAATCTCTTAGTTATTTCTATAATTGAGTTTTTGTTGTTGTGGAGGATAGCTAGAGGTGAATATATTATTCCTCTTGTGTTTTATTATTTCTTATTCCCTTTTTTAGCTAAATTATGCAACCCTAAATTGATATTTGGTGATGATTCCACTACATTGTGATGTAATAATATTGTTTTGATGGATATTTATAATGGAAAATCTAAAGGAGGTCCCAAAAGGATGATCTCTCCATGTTTTATGCAAACTTAAAAAGGTATGCCACCACCTTGATTTTATTTAAGGTTTTTGGTATTTAGGATGAAATGATTGAATTTAATGGAATGATAAATTAGGTATTTTATAAGATAATGGTATGGATGAGTGTTAGGGATAGTACCCAATAATTTGATTATTGATTTAAGTCATAATAGATATACATGTGAGTTTTTAGGATTTATTCCTAGTTAAATTATTTTTTAAATTAATTATAACTGGTCAAAATAAATATAAATTATTTATTATAAATTATTTATAATTACTTATTGGATATATTGGCTTGAGATATGTGCATAGTAGTTAATAACAGATTGGATTATCTTGATCAATATTCACTAGTCTTATTTTATAGGTAATAACTTCATGGATGGGATAGTTGGTCCCTTGATTGGTAAATGTTTATTTCATTTATATGTGGCAAGTGACATGTGGGTTCACCACCATAGTGGATAAATCATTATAAATTAAATTAATTGTTTTTATTAAACTAAAATGTTTATTTCTAGTATAATCAGATTTTAGATAGCCCCAATGTAACCTCATGGACTGTCTTGATGCCTCATTCACCGATGGTTGAGGCCTTGATCATGACTATAGGCATTATGACACTCTAACCCTGAGGGTGAGATATAAATAAATATAGTCATCACGGAAAAATAGATATGTGTTCCCGTAGAACCCTTGAGTAGGTATAAGTAATTATATGAGATTAAAGGTCCTTATTAGGCCTTAGTAGACCCTTGATATTCCTTATAGATGTTAAGCCAGTGATACGAGAGAAGGGGAGAGTGTTCCTCCCTCTTTTTTAATTGAGAACTATGTAAGAATGTATTAGGTGTGATTTATGGATAGGTTGGGTGAGAAGATTGACTGAGTAATGTTAGGGATAATATATGTTCATTTCACTAACTTCTAATTGTTTTTTAGATATGGCCATTCATATGATTCTAGTTAGTCCTTGAGAGGATTTTGATGTTGTCTAGGGATGTTATACCCTCTGAGTGATAGATGTTAACCCATGAGTTCGGAACAAGCCAGAGGAACTCAAAATGGGTGACCACGTATGATGTGATATAGGGGACCTCAAAGGGTACCCATTTATATAAGTGAACCTTATATAGGGTCAGTGGATTATATCTGATATATATTATTGTGGATGTCACCTTAGTAACGAAATCGATAACATGAGCATGTTGTAGTTATAAAAAAGGTAGTTTATGCACCTGAGAGGATGACCTATGTTATATATGAAAGGTTTGGGTAGATGTTTGACCCCATTGAGATGCATTATAAAGGAATACTTTGGTGGGATGCACTTCCCACCATAATATATTTAGATACATTGGATTTCTTGAATGTTCTCCTTAACTGGAATTTATTCCTACTACCATATGCCTTAATTCCCCAATAGGGTGTGGATATGCCCCCTATGTTTTCCAACTACTTGATTTCCTAGAAGGGTGTGGTTATAACCTGAGTCTCCAATTCAATTTCTTCCCTAGAAATTTGTGTATATTACCCTAAGTTTCCATAAGACGTGGTTCTCCAATAGAATGAATATAAGCCCTTGAATTTTTGGATGACTTTCTTCCTCACTATGGTGTGGATACACCCTTGAGTTTTATTATGATGTGTTGTCATGAGTGGGGAGAATATTACCCCTAGTTGTTGAGGATATTATATGCCTAGTACTTGATCATAGGATCTAGATATTGAAAAATAATCTACCGTATTTCCTTGAACTTTCTCTAAGGAATTGTTTCCGGACTCAATATTGGTTGTCATTGTTACATAAAATTCTCAAAGACATTGTATCATTGGTCAGAGGATGTATGATCTCTAAAAAATTCCATGTTAGAACCATATTATTATTGATGGTTATTTATTTACAATTATATACTATTTTATTTATCCATCTGAGCATATCACATGCACGTACCCAACAAGTATTGGTTATATGTAGCACTACATTGGTGGTAACCTACTGAGTTGTACTCACACCCTTCTTTGGTATCCATGTCACCTGGGAACCTGATAAGATCTCAATTTTTTTATGATAAGTTTGTGTAGAGTATGGGGATTCGATCATTCATCTAGATAGATTAAATTGAGTCATGATATAGATAAGGTATGGCTCAATGAGAGCAGTAGATCCTTGTAATCTTATTTTTCTATTATTTATAAATGTGATCATCCTGGTGGGAAACCAATCATTATTTTATAGTATGAATTTGAGTATTTATGAATATATGATTCTCATTTAATTTATTATTATTAATCATTTATGTTTTTATTCTTCATAATTCAATTATTTTTTTATGTTTCTTGGTTATCTTACATTTTTTGTTACTCTAATATGAAGATATAGTCTCCCCATGGTAGCACCGTAGACCGTAACTTTTATTTGGTAGATTTTGGAATATGGAGATACATGTCTGAGGTCGCATGGTAACCTAGTCTAGTTACTATTTATAGTGAACTGAGGTGGGGATGTTACATTTTGAAGTGTACTAGAGTCACTATAAATCATATGTCAACTATTGTAGTTTTCCCTAAGAATTTTCAATAGGTGGTTAGGTGTTTTTAAGAGTATCACTATATATGGGTAACGGTTATTGGGGAAACAGAGGAATCTTATCACATAGATTGTATTATCTTTTGAGATATTGGAAAAAATGAGTAAATATTTATATTGATTGGATTCTCCACCTCGGTTGATAGTAATTCATAATATGTTCCATTCTCTCAACTAAAGAGGTATCATCTAGATCCCTACCAAGTGATAATTTGGTAAGAGCTTATATTAGAACCAGATGTGTCAATCACAAATAAAAAAAATCATATTATCGATTCTTAGGATAGAGTGATGCAAGGGTATTCAATTTGATTGGTTTGGGTCATGTGGCATCATGATAATTATTCACATGAGACTTGGGAGAAAGAAGTTCTTATGAGTAAGCAATTCCCTAATTTATTCTCAAATCAATAATCAGGTTGAATTTATATGGAATAAAATTGATATGGTGCATAGAATTGTTACACAACTGGTGCCATTTTTTGGTAAAAATTGATTTATTGTTGGTATTTATCATTATTATTTCTTTTCAAGTATTTTTATCTAAAACTTATGAAAAATGGGGACATTTTCCATTGCATGACTAGTGCGTGATTAGTTCTAACTACATTAAATCCTTAAAAATAAAATTTTATATTAATGGTGATTTTGAAGGTGTGAGAATTTTTTGTCTAATCATGTGTACAATGTATGATAATATATCGAGTGTGTCCAGTTCCTCCCACAAAATTAATGCTTAGTTTAGAAAATAGTGTGGCCAAACCATGAAACCTACCTAGAAATTTTAAAAAAAAATTCTAAATCTACACTTGGATTATTTAACTTGACTAAGCCTTAATTTTATCTCCCACTCTACCCCCATTACATTACTCTCAGGTGAAATCCTATTCTCCCTAGTCTATAGTAGATATTTGGATGTATTATTCCAATTTTCATCAATATTAAGCCATGGTACGTTATTTAAACCATCATTATTGGTTTTAATCTCTTCTTTCCTATGATTTAATTTCTTCCATAAGGACATGGAGACAAAGGGTTCATGTTGGAAAAATTATCTGAGATTTTATTTTATGATTAGTGTCTTCATTTACATTGCAAGGATCCTTCCCTTCTTGTTATAGTTTATTCACACACTTTACAAGTGTTCATAATTGATTGAAGTAGTTTTCCCAAATTTTCCCTTTTCCATTTGAACCCTTGATGATTAGATTTTAAAATTAAATATCTAAAATAATATGAATGGTGTTATATATTTTATTTAATTAGTGATTTATGTATATCATAAATCCATGATTATCTCTCTTATGTTCAATGTTTTAAATTGTTTTATAGTTTATTCTAAGTAAAATAAATGATGATAATGAATTGTTTGATGAAAATCCTTATTAAAATATGATTTTTTTTCATTAGTTAATCTTTATTGAAAACCCTAAGTTATTGGGTATGTAATACTAAATTTTTTGAATGTACCTTCCAACTATTTATTAGTGTAACCCTAACTAGTGATGTAATTTCAAACACATCCCCACTGGTCAATGAAGTCATTCTACATACATACTCTAGTTAATGGTATGCCTCAAGATAATGAAGTTATTCACTAGGTGTTCCTATACTTATAGACCCTAGGGTTCACCCTCATGATTTATATTACACATATTTGTTTTATTATTCCATCATCATTTATTAATTCATTAATGTAATTTATCTTATTGTTTGTCTTATAGAAAATGTTTAAAAGTTAATTAACATAACTATTTTCATACATGCATTATTTGGTATTTTTGAAAAAGGATTTATATAGAACACTTGGGGGGATCCTATTGTTATTTTTATGAACACACCCTTCATGAAATAATTTGTGTTTAGAGACCTTGTTTTATCTAATATAGGGAAAGAAAAGGTGTCACTTGGTGGTGATGGGTTCTCAAGTTTTATTTACTTTGTTTAGTTGTATTTGGTTTATGTTAATTATGTAAATCCTATATATATTCCCATCATGTTACTCATATTTTTGCATCATTGGTTACATTGATATGGTTATTCATATCTGGTATGTTATCTCACTTAATTGTGTGTTAGTTTTTTTAATGACATGTTTTGAGTTTTTTATATTTGTTCATGTGTTTTAGTGTATGAGTCTCTGATATATGGAGAGTTCATGTTGAGTCCTAAGTTTGTAAACACATGGTTGTTTTACTAGAAGAACCTATTTACAAAGAGTGTTTAGGATTCCTATGAACTAGTTTTCAGCCTTGGGGGATTGAGAATACCCATCATCCCATTCCATGGATCAGCTCAAGTATCTAGTTAGGGGTATCCCATGTTGGTTCATGAAAAATGTTCCAAGAGTAAAAATTATGGAATTACCTAGCCAAAAATACCTCTTTGGTATATTAATTAATCCTAAAAAATAATTTAATTAATTAAAAAATATTTTAATTGTGTCACCTAAAGTTTTAACACGTTTAAAATTTCATGAGATACTAATTCATCCATATTTATCCAAGAATTGGGAAAATTAACCCTCACTAGATGGTATATTATAATTTTAATCAACCAATTAATAACAATAGGAATTTTCTCAATGTAAAACCATTGCTTAGGCCATCTCACCAAGACATATAAATGGGTAGGGGGTCCCACCCAATCTAAAAATTAAATTTCTAATAGGGACTATTTTTTAAGACTAATTATTAAACTGGTCTAAATTTAAAATCCTAAATAATAATAGGGTTAGTCTCATGATTTATTCAATAACCCATTACCAAACCCACCAAGCCATATTATTCTATAACATAAATATATTTTAAAAAATTATAAATAATGTATTTCATATTTAAAATTGAATATTATTATATATATAACACATTTTTTTCATGACTGAATCAGTAAAATCGATAGGTCGAGGTTGTTTTGGCTAGGCCAAATTAATAAACATGATTTTTTTTGATGAATTAGTAAATGGTTAATGTCAGTGTCATTAAATACACACTTGATTAATAAATTAGTAATGTTTTTTCCATCCCAACCCCAATAGGCTCAAACCATGTATAGTTATAGTTTCGCCAAAGTTACACTATTCCCTTCTATATAACTAGGGATCCATATTCATATTTACTTGGTACTAGGTTGAATTTTTTTTACTAGATTCATACCTAGGAAGCACTTCATTATATCCCATCATTAGGGTGACACATTTACATAATCTCTCATGAGAGAGCCCCATTTTCCTTAGTCTCACATTAAGTTGACACTTCACCCTATTCCTCTACAAATATTCCACATTTTATATGGGATCTTAGTAGGGTGACACTTTTCCCTATCTTTCCACAAGGGCTCCCACTACAACATAAATCGCCTTTAGCGGCGGTCTTTTAGTGGCTGTTTATTAAAAACCACTGTGAAACCCATTTATTTTTTTACAGTGGCGACACTTCCCCCCCCCCACCTGAGTCGATGCTCTTCTCCCCCCGACCCCATGACGCTTCTCCCCCTGATGTGCCCCAACCCTACCTCTGCCCTCCTCCCATGCCACCAGTGACCTCGTTGTTGGTCGCTGCTGACCCCCCTTCTCCCCCTGACACCCGTGACACCGGCTTCTCCCCCAACCCCATCAAGTCCCTACCCTAGGTCGGCTCCCCTCCCCTGTCACCGGTGGTTTTATTATATTTAGATATGTTTTTGTGTGTAATGGTTAGAGTAATCTTGAAGAGTAAAAATGCATAAGGTTTTATGTAGTTTCATTATTGTTGAGTCATTTCCATAATTTATTTTGGTTTATCATCAAATTTGGATGAATTCATTTAATAGATTGACTTCATATATTTTGGTTTTGTTTGGAAATGAGCTTAGAGGTGTTCCAAGAGTGATCCATACCCCATTGCTTGAAGTTACAGGGAGGATACATAATTTTCCCCAAAGTATGACTAATAGGATTAATATGGATTAATTCTCTTAATTAATTATTATTACTTTATAATATATGTTGTAATTTTATGAGTTAGGGGATTGAGATGGTGTTGGTTTCTAGAGATGGATTTGATGAAGATGGAATGAGATTTCTTAAGGGGATAACTCTATGGTCCAGGTAGTTTATGACTAATATTACTATAGGATATGGTTATGAATTTATTGTGTTGATTGAAATTTCATATAGGTGGCTATGTGACATGAATGGGATTCAAGAGTTATTTACCTTATGAGACATGAGTATAGAGATTCATGTTGGGTTCATAGAATTCCATTTAGTATGATGCATTGATTATACAACCATTTATGGCTATGTTATATATGTGAGAGGCTTAACTATAAGGAAATTAAAACCCCAATAGGGTGTCCATCATGTATTTATGGGTAAAGTTATCTATAAAGGTCTTGTTTTAGGTAATTAATTATCTCCTAAAGAAATTTCTAGGGGCGAGGCTATGGGATGGTGTGTTAATGGTCATCTATGGTATGATAATCTTTGAGAACTATGAATGACCCAGTATGGAACCAAGTTAGGTTCCTTTGCTTGATGAGCAATCAATATGGACTATATGGATAATGATAGGTTCTCCAAACCTTATGAGTTGGGAATGTGGCCCTTGACAGACATTTATCTCTTAGGTAGGGGTGAGATACCTAGGGAATGGAACCGTAAGTGGTGTCTTTATCATCCACATTAATCAATTTTCACAATAACTATATAACTTCAAAATTAGATTCATCTTGTAAATAATAGATTACCAATCACACTGAAACCACACTAATGATAGTAAAGGAATAATGTAACGACCCGAAATTTTGAATAAATCTTATTTCCTAATTTTATGTATTATTTTATTTTATTTTTATACTCAACAAAAATGTTTTATTTGATAACATGAGTATAATTAAAATGAAACTGTTGGGTTTTGACTATTATTTGACCATTGGTCAATATGACCACTGGAAACTAAATGTTTTGATTTCTATCTCTAAATACAAGCAATCTTGGTTAATTAATATAGAAAGAAGATTCGATGGACTCACCCAGTAGTCTTGGACCAATCGAAGCCCATCTAACAGAACTTGGGAAGGAGGTAGCACCACTGGGCTTTGCTCTGGACCAAACCCAAGCTGAACTTCATCGTGTGAAGCTAGAACGGGATCGCCTTCACGAGAAGTTCAAACTAATAGAAATTACGACTCGTGCGATGTTGGTCGAGCCTCCCTCGGATTCTCTCACCTTAGCACACCTTACACTTAGGTCCTATGCTGGTGTGATAAGGGGCTATGTAAGGAGACTGTAATTTCCTTGTGTAATCCTTTTTTTAAATAAAAATTTGGATTTCTTCTTATGATAAATTTTATGAATTTTCAAATGTCCAGATAAATATAGTATGCATATTTTTGATAAATTTTAGAGAAAGGATATTTTAAAAAATTTTATGTAAACCTTAAATAAATAAAAATGTGTAATGATTTTCAAAAAATGGTCTTCTACAATTATGTTCACTACGAAATTTCGAGTCTAATAAGATCAACTTGATTTTTGATGAATAGTAAATTATGAATAGCCATTTTACGCTTAGGATTAGTAATGTGACCAAATGGATTAGTAATCCCACTTAAAGAAAGTATTAATATAATCTAGGCACCTTGATTAAGTAATGTGATTCAATAAAATGGTTAAATAACGGTTTCATAAATTGTTATTCAAGTATTAGTTTTTTCGGGTGAATAGTGTTTTTTTTAATTAAAAATTTAATTAAAAATATTTAGAAAGTTATTTTTATAAAACGGATTTCATTTTTGAACTCAGAGCACCGATATTATGCTATGGAAATTTTTGGGGTTTTTTTTCGGAAAAATTGAATTTTCGGTGAATAGTGTTTTTATTTAAAAATTAAATTAAAAATATTTAGAAAATTATTTTTATAAAATGGAGTTCATATTTTTAATCAGAGCGTTGATATTTGGTTAGGGTGAAATTTTGGGATTATTCTGAGAAAGTTGAATTTTCGATGAATAGTGAAAATACAGTTTTTATGTTACGGGTGTCTAATGACATCATTAAATGATGTATTAAGTATATATTCAATATGGTCGAATTGTGAATAGTAAGATAAGGTATGATGTGTCCCAAGTGGCCAATACCATGGGAAAATACCATGGGCAAGCCCATGGTTTTTTCAAAACCACTAATGAGGTGTCCCTTGGCCATTAATGCCTTGTCCCCTCACTTTCCCTATAAATACCCGCCCATTCCTCCTTTGGTTTTCACTCCCAACTCTCCCCCAACGAAGTTCTGGTCTCCTTACCTCCCAAGGAGTCCTCCCAAGGTGCCCCCAAGACCTCAAGGTCCAAAACATTGAGTTTCAAGAGTCACGTTTAATGTAAGGGATCCGACCTCTCTCTTTCATTTCAAGTAATCTCTTTTATGTCATTCCTTTTATGCTCCATGTTCTTATGTTGGAGGTTGTTCTTTTATACTCCTCTTACTTCCCTTTTCATGTTCATATAATGAGAGATCCCCTCTTTCTCTCATTATTTCGTTTTATGAAGTTTTAAGTGGCGTCGTTAGGCTGCCGAAATTTTTGTAACGGATTCTTTCTCCCTTCTCATTTTTCAAGATCTATTTTCATGTAAAGTATTTCAAGTTCCTTTTTATTATGTTGGGATATGATCTATAAATTTATCATACTGATCTTTCATAATCATATTATGAGATACCCCATTTTATCTCTTCAATTCAGTATTTTGAAGTTTTAAGTGGCGTCGTTAGGCTGCCGAATTTTTAAGTGGTTCTTCAGCCTTCTCGTTTTGAAGTTCTACTTTCATGTCAATTATTTCAAGTTCCTTTTTGTTATATTGGGGTATGATCTCTATATATATAATACTGGACTCTTATGTTCATATGATGAGAGACCCCATTTTATCTCTTCAATTCAGTATTTTGAAGTTTTAAGTGGCGTCGTTAGGCTGCCGAAATTTTAAGTGGTTCTCCAACCTTCTCGTTTTGAAGTTCTACTTTCATGTAAATTATTTAAAGTTCCTTTTTGTTATGTTGGGGTATGATCTCTATATCTATCATACTGGACTCTTGTGTTCATATGATGGGAGACCCCATTTGATATCTTCAATTCAGTATTTTGATGTTTTAAGTGGCGCCGTTAGGCTGCCGAATTTTTAGGGGATTCTTTCACCCTTCTCATTATTTTCAAAATTCTACTTTGATGTCAAGTCTTTAAAGTTCCTTTTTAATTATGTTGGGGAATTATCTCTATATATATCATACTGAACTCTTATGTTCACATGATGAGAGACCCTATTTGATCTTTTCAAATCATTGTGTTTGAAGTTTAAGTAACGTTGTTAGGCTGCCGAACTTTCATAAGAGAAATCTAATTTTTTTCTTTCTTCGATTTTTTTCATTTCAAATGGTATGTCCTTGAAATTTCATTACCATGATCGTGTATCCTTCTTATTCTGTCCATCTACTTTTTTATGGGTCATTTATGAATGTTTGACCCATTTTCCCTCTCTTTTGAATGTCTTCTAAAACTCGTAACATAGCCGTTATGCTGCAGAATTTCCATCTCAAAATGTCTCTCTCTTTTTCTAAAGTTCTTTTATATTATTAAGTGAATACTCAAAGCTCTTTCTTCTAAAGTGGTATTCACATATATACCAAAATGTTCTATTTTAAATTATGGGATTTACATACATGAGACCCACCTTCCTTTTCTGTGGGTTTTAAAGTGATGTAAAGATCATGTCTTTAAAGCAGTTTTTAAAACGTTATGATTACGAAATGAAACCCATTTATTTTGTGCTACATGGGTTCTTTATGAAATGTTTTATGATGATATATGTGGATCACATGATAATAAAGGAAAATTTAAGGGTGCGCCCTGATAGCGCTCCAATGCATTGGGTAAAGACTTAATCTCTAGAGATGGCCATTTTTAACGACGCCTTGGTGAATAACCTTGGTAATTTTTAATGACACCTTGGGGATAGACCTTGGTGAAACGAAATGATTGTCAATATTAAATGTTTCAGCCACATCTTCAAGTTATGAAAAATTTTATTTTTATTATGAAATGCCTCATGATTTCTTTCTCGTGCCTTAAAGTTGTTTTCATGTCCTTATTGAAGTATATCAAGTTCACATGTAAAATGTTCATCTTGTTTCCCTTACTAGGCCTTTTGCTCACCCTTTCTTTTGATGTATGTCCCCAGGTTATGAGATGCATTAATGAACCTAGGATGAACATAAGGATAATCCTTTCAAGTGTTTAAGAAGAATGTTTTATGTTGTATTCATGTATTATGTTCCTAGTTTCCAAGACACTAAACCTTAAAGATCCTCAGTTTTGTGTAATGTAATGAAAGTTTATGTTATAAAAAGGCGGGATGCTATAGTTGGTATCAAAGGATGGTTTAGTTATTTGTGGAAATTAGGATATGAAAACTCTAGGAAGAACCCTATAGAAAAGTTAAAAAAATAGGAAATCTTCCTGGTATTTTGGTGAGTATTGAGTAAGGGGTTGCCAAGAAAATACATCCCTGTCTGGATACGAGCAGGTAGAGGTGGCTCTGGCACAGATGTACATAGGGGTAAAACCCGAAAACACCGCTTTGAGCTAGACTCGAATGAGAACTGGTAAACGACAACGGGCCTTGCTGCACTATTTGTTACGACACTCCCGGGAGATATGCTTTGGTAAATTCATAAGCTTAGTATGAACCATTGTTAAAGGAACAAAGATAAAGTAAAATAAAGATTCACATAAGAATATATGATCATGGATAACCTAGATGGGAACCTAGGGGATCACAAGTTAGGGTATACTTTTCTTATAAAAGTTATCCTTATATGCTTTCAGTTCCTTTTCATGATTATTGGCTAAGTACTTAAGCCCCTAATTATGATTTCTCTTCATAGTTAATGGTGGGAAATGGAAGAACATGTCCAAACAACCAATGTGATAGGAAATGCGACGATTGTCGTATTAATATGACAGGGATGATTAGGGAATTAAAATATGATTATTATTTTGGAAGATATTCACTATTTTGGGGACCCTATATGATCGAGGTAAATAGATTACTACGGTATTTTCATTGAAGAGTAGGGTTGACTTATATTTTGAAGAATCGATGAATTTAAGGTGGAATTATAGTAATTTTGGTTACTTATAGAAATTATTAACCTATCTTGGGGTAAATATGTTTAGGTTAGTTACTTTTTTTATAAGATGTTAGGAGTGGTTGATGTTGTTTGGAGATGAATGATAAAGTTTACCTTGGAAGACTATGTTATCAAATCCTTCTTGTATTTGGGTTTCAATCTTAGTTTGGTTTATTTTGAGTATTTTTAAGGACAGTTATTGATGGAATGGACTATGATGAACTTTGGGTAGTACCATGGAACTTTGAAGATTTAAAAGTAGTTTCCATTCCTATGGGATTATTTCTTTTTGAAGAGTTGTTTTACCTTACCCTTTCTGTTTTTGGGATAATGTTTAAAGATAGAATAAATAGATAGTTAATCTTTTGTGGATTATGAAGATGATTCTTGTGTTTTGATGAGACCAAGTAGTTTTGAATGCTTATAATTTGGAGAAAAGATTAGTTTTGGGTAGAAACTTATTAAAGGATGAAACTCTACATGAATATAGGTATATTTTCTTATGTTTTTGTTTTATGTTGTAAATGAATTCCTAAAAATTATGAAAAGGAACGTGAAACAAAAAAGTTGTTGGTTTACGTTTCCTACTTGGTAATCAAAGACCGTTTACACACATCATAAGTTT
Organism: Viscum album; assembly: GCA_963277665.1. Classification (NCBI taxonomy): domain Eukaryota; kingdom Viridiplantae; phylum Streptophyta; class Magnoliopsida; order Santalales; family Viscaceae; genus Viscum; species Viscum album. The sequence continues at coordinate 161,540,668 of OY728138.1, forward strand.
GGGATTTTCTTATGGTTAACGTTCTCCTAATCATGTTCTCTATCACTCTCCCCCAGAAATTGACCCTTTGTTTTTCTTCCATGTCCATGTTTTCCTCCATGGAATCCTAGTATGGGTTAACTCGGGTGACCTTTGTACTTCCCTTTCTTTCTTTTAAAGTAATAGTTTTACTGACTCCTTTTCCTATGTGGGACTTTCAATGAAATTTCAAAACACAATTTTAAAAATTGCGAGGATGCAATTTCTTAAGGGGGGAAGATTGTAACGACCCGAAATTTTGAATAAATATTATTTCCTAATTTTATGTGTTATTTTATTTTATTTTTATAGTCAACAAAAATGTTTTATTTGATAACATGAGTATAATTAAAATGAGACTGTTGGGTTTTGACTATTATTTGACCATTGGTCAATATGACTGCTGGAAACTAAATGTTTTGATTTCTATCTCTAAATACAAGCAATCTTGGTTAATTAATATAGAAAGAAGATTTGATGGCCTCACCCAGTAGTCTTGGACCGATCGAAGCCCATCTAACAGAACTTGGGAAGGAGGTAGCACCACTGGGCTTTTCTCTGGACCAAACCCAAGCTAAACTTCATCGTGTGAAGCTAGAACGGGATCGCCTTCACGAGAAGTTCAAACTAATAGAAATTATGACTCCTGTGATGTTGGCCGAGCCTCCCTCGGATTCTCTCACCTTAGCACACCTTACACTTAGGTCCTATACTGGTGTGATAAGGGGCTATGTAAGGAGACCGTAATTTCCTTGTGTAATCATTTGTTTTAAATAAAAATTTGGATTTCTTCTTATGATGAAGTTTATGAATTTTAAAATGTCCAGATAAATATAGTATGCATATTTTTGATAAATTTTAGAGAAAGGATATTTTAAAAATGTTTATGTAAACCTTAAATAAATAAAAATGTGTAATGATTTTCAAAAAATGGTCTTCTACAATTATGTTCACTACGAAATTTCGAGTCTAATAAGATCAACTTGATTTTTGATGAATAGTAAATTATGAATAGTCATTTTACGCTTAGGATTAGTAATGTGACCAAATGTATTAGTAATCCCACTTAAATAAAGTATTAATATAATGTAGGCACCTTGATAAAGTAATGTGATTCAATAAAATGGTTAAATAATGGTTTCATAAATTATTATTCAAGTATTAGTTTTTTCGGGTGAATAGTGTTTTTTTTAATTAAAAATTTAATTAAAAATATTTAGAAAATTATTTTTATAAAACGGATTTCATTTTTTGAACTCAGAGCACCGATATTATGCTATGGAAATTTTTGGGGTTTTTTTTCTGAAAAAATGAATTTTCGGTGAATAGTGTTTTTATTTTAAAATTAAATTAAAAATATTTAGAAAATTATTTTTATAAAATGGAGTTCATATTTTTAATCATAGCTTTGATATTTGGTTAAGGTGAAATTTTGGGATTATTCTGAGAAAGTTGAATTTTTGATGAATAGTGAAAATACAGTTTCTATGTTACGGGTCTCTAATGACATCATTAAATGATGTATTAAGAATATATTCAATATGGTTGAATTGTGAATAGTAAGATAAGTTATGAGGTGTCCCAAGTGGCCAATACCATGGGAAAATACCATGGGCAAGCCCATGGTTTTGCCAAAACCACTAATGAGGTGTCCCTTGGCCATTAATGCCTTATCCCCTCACTTTCCCTATAAATACCCACCCATTCCTCCTTTGGTTTTCACTCCCAACTCTCCCCCAACGAATTTCTGGTCTCCTTACCTCCCAAGGAGTCCTCCCAAGGTTTCCCCAAGCCCTAAAGGTCCAAAACATTGAGTTTCAAGAGTCACATTTTAATGTAAGGGATCCGACCTCTCTCTTTCATTTCAAGTAATCTCTTTTATGTCATTCCTTTTATGCTCCATGTTATTATGTTGGAGGGTGTTCTTTTATACTCCTCTTACATACCTTTTCATGTTCATATAATGAGAGATCCCCTCTTGCTCTCATTATTTCGTTTTATGAAGTTTTAAGTGGCGCCGTTAGGCTGCCGAAATTTTTGTAACGGATTCTTTATCCCTTCTCTTTTTTCAAGATCTATTTTCATGTAAAGTATTTCAAGTTCCTTTTAATTATGTTGGGGTATGATCTCTAAATTTATCATACTGATCTTTCATGATCATATGATGAGAGACCCCATTTGATCTCTTCAATTCAGTATTTTGAAGTTTTAAGTGGCGTCGTTAGGCTGCTGAATTTTTAAGTGGTTCTTCACCCTTCTCGTTTTGAAGTTCTACTTTCATGTCAATTCTTTCAAGTTCCTTTTTGTTATATTGGGGTATGATCTCTATATCTATAATACTGGACTCTTATGTTCATATTATGAGAGACCCCATTTTATCTCTTCAATTCATTATTTTGAAGTTTTAAGTGGCGCCGTTAGGCTGCCGAATTTTTAAGTGGTTCTTCACCCTTCTCGTTTTGAAGCTCTACATTCATGTCAATTATTTCAAGTTCCTTTTTGTTATGTTGGGGTATGATCTCTATATCTATCATACTGGACTCTTATATTCATATTATGAGAGACCCCATTTGATCTCTTCAATTCAGTATTTTTAAGTTTTAAGTGGCGTCGTTAGGCTGCCGAATTTTTAGGGGATTCTTTCACCCTTCTCATTCTTTTCAAAGTTCTACTTTCATGTCAAGTCTTTCAAGTTCCTTTTTAATTATGTTGGGAAATTATCTCTATATCTATCATACTGAACCCTAATGTTCACATGATGAGAGACCCTATTTGATCTTTTCAAATCATTGTGTTTCAAGTTTAAGTAGCGTCGTTAGGCTGCCGAACTTTCATAAGAGAAATCTAAATTTTTTCTTTCTTCCATGTTTTTCATTTCAAATGGTATGTCCTTGAAATTTCATTACCATGATCATGTATCCTTCTTATTCTGTCCATATACTTTTTTATGGGTCATTTATGAATGTTTGACCCATTTTCCCTCTCTTTTTAATGTCTTCTAAAACCTCGTAACATAGCCGTTATGCTGCAGAATTTCCATCTCAAAATGTCTCTCTCTTTTTCTAAAGTTCTTTTATATTATTAAGTGAATACTCAAAGATCTTTATTCTGAAGGGGTATTCACATATATACCAAAATTTTCTATTTTAAATTATGGGATTTACATACATGAGACCCACCTTCCTTTTCTGTGGGTTTTAAAGTGATGTAAAGATCATGTCTTTAAAGCAGTTTTTAAAACGTTATGATTACGAAATGAAACCCATTTATTTTGTGCTACATGGGTTCTTTATAAAATGTTTGATGATGATATATGTGGATCACATGATAATAAAGGAAAATTTAAGGGTGCGCCCTGATAGCGCTCCAATGCATTGGGTAAAGACTTAATCTCTAGAGATGACCATTTTTAACGACGCCTTGGTGAATAACCTTGGTAATTTTTAATGACACCTTGGGGATGGACCTTGGTGAAACGAAATGATTGTCAATATTAAATGTTGCAGCCACATCTTCAAGTTATGAAAAATGTTATTTTTATTATTAAATGCCTCATGATTTCTTTCTCATGCCTTAAAGTTCTTTTCATGTCCTTATTGAAGTATCTCAAGTTCACATGTAAAATGTTCATCTTGTTTCCCTTACTGGGCCTTTTTCTCACCCTTTCTTTTGATGTATGTCCCCAGGTTATGAGATGCAGTAATGAACCTAGGATGAACATAAGGAGAAGCCTTTCAAGTGTTTATGAAGAATGTTATATGTTGTTTTCATGTATTATGTTCCTAGTTTCCAAGACACTAAACCTTAAAGATCCTCAGTTTTGTGTAATGTAATGAAAGTTTATGTTATAAAAAGGAGGGATGATATAAATAATTACTTACTCCTCTAAATGTTTCTTCTTATTAGTGGTCTAATTCTACTAAATTCAGTGCTTGATATCCGTTGTTATAAACCAGATTCAATATGACATCATTGATTCTCTTAGTTAAGGCTTGGAAACCTATTTTTATTCTATAATAATCCCTTTTTTATGTAATTATAGATTCAACAAGTGAATTTACTTAAGCATTAAACTTCTAGATCATGTTTTGAAGAAAAAAAGTGGTTTCTTAATTAGTACATCCACCCCATGGATCATATATCCCTCTAAATATTGGGCAACTTCAAACAATGGTTAGAATTATTTAATTTAATGGGAGAGGGAAACCTCCAACTTTCTTAAGTTGATTAATGTGGTTGGGCTTTTCTCACTCACCCTAATCTCCCAATTTAATTCTAATCCTTTGTAGTGGTACTACTTTATATGACACCACTAGTGGGTGATTTACCATATCTAATTATATAGGAAAACCTTATGTAACATATTTATATATTTTTTCAACTAGTATATATTAATCTCTTTCCCTATTTAGTAATATTTATGTGTTTTAATTTTTTTTAATGTTGTGTAGGAACATTGTGATATACAAGGATAAAAGCTGCATCACTTTACTAAGGAACGCACCTTAGTATATTAAGGGTTTGAATGAGTTTTTAGATTTTTCAATTTCCAATCGATCTGTTGAAGGGAGAATAAGATTTTCATGTCCTAAATGTGAATTTAGAAGATGGTTCAAGAGATGAATTTTATGAACATTTAATATTGAAGAAATTCCCTGGTCAATATTTTCATTGGATTTGGCACGGAGAATCGAATGTTACAGAAAGGTTGAGCACTGATGTTAATCCACAGAATGACCTTCCAACTTCGTCAAAAATGGAAAACGAAATGCAAAACCTTATAAATGATGCATTTTTCACTGAAAGAGACCACCATCAACATCAAAACATATCAGAAAAACCAGATGAGGGTGATATAAATAGCAACGAGACAAGTAATGTTTTTGAGACTGTAGGACAACCATATCAATATTGTAACATATCTTTGGATCGTCCTCTAGATTTTGTGGAGACTAATGTAAGAGAAAACTTCACTGAGGAAAAAGTGTTCCATGATTTAGTTGGCAATGGAAATCAAGAGTTGTATAGTGGATGTTTGAAATATTCAAAACATTCTTTTATGATAAAGTTGTACAATATCAAATGTCTGTGTGGAATTACAAATAAGGCAATGTCCATGATATTGGAATTGTTGCAAGATGCATTTTCTAAAGAAAACATCCCCAAGTATTTTTATTATATGAAAAAAGTTGTTAACAAGCTTAGTTTGAATTATACAAAAATACATGCATGTCCCAATGATTGTATGCTTTATTGGCGAGAGGATTCAGATAGACAGTATTGTAAAAAATGTTCTTCTTCTAGATGGTAGTCCATGGGTGATGTTGGAAGTCTGAATCAACATTCTTTCATGAAGAAGAATAAAAGGAACACACCTACAAATTTTTTGTGTTACTTTCCTTTAAATCCTTGATTTCAAATATTATTCATGTCATCGAAAACCACTGAACACATGAAGTGGAATTCTGCAGATAATAACAATGATGGGTTAATGAGACATCCTTGAGATTCACAATCGTGGAAAAATTTTGATTCATTACATCCAATTTTCTCAGCTGATTCTATAAATGTTTGATTGGGATTGGATACCGATGGATTTAACCAATTTGGGATTTGAGTACCAGTTATATCATTTGGACAGTTGTTTTGATCCCTTACAATCTGCCTCTGTGTATATGTCTGCAACAAATGTATTTTATCATTTTGATGATTATTCCTGGAAAACAAATGCCTAGAAATGATATTGATGTATACTTGAAGCCTTTAATTGAAAAATTATAGGAGTTGTGGAGCAACAGTGTTGAGACATTTGATGCTTCTTCAAAGACAATGTTCAAAATGCATGCTACTTTAATGTGGACAATTAGTGACTTCCCTGGTCTTGGGAATTTATTTGGTTGAAACACTTACACGGGTTTGGAATTTTCTTGTTTGTAACATTTATTTTGTGCCCAAACTGATACCTCACGGTAAAAAATGGTTCTTCTTCTGCCATCGAATATTTCTCGATGCATCTCATAGATTTTGGCTGAACAGATCAAAATTTTATGGTTTCATTGATCGTAGACCACCTCCAAAGTTGTTAAGTGGATCTAAAATATTAACACAACTTGGAAATGCTAAAACAGAAATTGTGAAGGTTCGTCATTTGTATGATAGCGGGAAACGGGTTCGAAGTGCATCATCAACCGAAATCGGAACGCAACAATGGAAGAAAAAAGTAGATTATTCAAACATTCATATTGGGAATTTAATTTTTTTGCGGCATAATCATGATGTGATGCATATTGAGTAGAATGTCTGTGACAATTTCATTTTCACATTTCTTAATTAGCATGGAAAGTCGAAGGATCATCTCAATGCTCGCAAAGACTTACAAGCAATGAACATAAAACGTGATCTCTGGCCATGTGAGAATGAAAAGTATCCTCTAGAAATTCTTACAATGAAAAATAGGGATAAAGATACATTCCTTAGAATTTTGAAAATTTTTAATGTATCTTATGGGTATTCAAGTAACATATCGAGGTGTGTTGACTTGAAGAATCATAATTTACATGGATTGAAAAGTTACAATTCACATAATTTTTTACAATAGTTACTACCATTGGAATTGCGTACATTATTACCTGAAAAAATTACTACCGTTGTACTCTAATTATGTACATTTTTTCCGACAACTATGTGAGAAATATCTAAATCCATTTCATCTTTACAACCTCCAAGAGAGGTTTGTATTGACCCTTTGTGAAATGGAGATGATCTTTCCTCTGTTGTTTTTTATTGTAATGATGCATTTAACTGTGAATTTGGTTAAGGAAGCTAAATTAGGAGGCCTCGTTCATTATCGATGGATGTATCCAATCGAGAGGTACTTTATTTACATGTTTTTCAGTTATTTAAACAATTTTTGGCACTTAATTAAATGATTAATTATGTTTATTTTATTTCACAGATATCTTGGGAATTTGAAATCATACGTGATAAATAAAGCTCAACCAGAAGGCTCTATTGCTGAAGGCTATTTGGATGAGGAGTGTTTACCTTTTTTTCTAGATACTTAGATGATATTGAGACAAGATTTAATCATGTTGGATATGTTGACAACACATTGACTCAATCTCAAATACATCAGAAATCCAAAATATTTCCTGCTATTGGCCAATCAGTTGGGAGGACCTCAAATGTGACACTGATATAATTGGAATTATTACAGGCACATAGATATGTGCTACTGAATAGTGAAATTGTAAATCCATTTATTGAATATTTGAGGATACAAAAAAAGAGAAGAATGAGAGGCTAGAAACAAAATGAGAAAGATGTAAAGAAATCTGTTAATAAAGATCTTTAAGAATGGTTTGCACGATGTGTAAGTTCATAAATATTTAAATAAATATGAATATTAGTTTGACACATATATTTTGTAAATCTAATAAAGTATATTTCTTTTTTTAGATCATGAATACTAATACTCGAGTAGAGGTGTCAGAATATTTGAATTTTCTTGCTCAAGGTCCTCTAAAACAAGTTAGAAAGTTCTATGCTTACATCATGAAAGGATTTAGATTTCGTACAGTTGATCGAGAAGAGGGTTTAAAAACAAATAATAGTGGTATATTTACATTTTATGAAGTGGAATACTATGGAATGCTGAATAATATTATTCAATTAAACTTCCATGGGCATATTTCAGTTGTTTTATTCAAATGCAATTGGGTCGATATTATCGTAGGTGTTAAAAGAGATTCCTTGCAATTTACTTCTGTGAACATATCTCTCTTAATGGATGTTGGTGATCATGAACCACATGATCCATATATCTTATCATCACAAGACAAAATTCTATATTATGTGAATGATATTGTGGATTAAGGGTGGAGTGTATTTGCTCACATAATATAAAGAGATTTGTATGATATGGGTGATGAAGTGGAAGATTTGACCGCTGAAATTGAATATCATCAACAAGAAGAAGCAAAATTATTTTTTCATCATGATATTGAAAATATTATTCTAGAAAGGATGAATGAAGTGTATGAAGTAATGGAGAAGAAAATAGACATGATTGAAGGGGAAAATGATTGTATGTACAGTTATTTATTCATTCAGCAACCACTTATTTCATATATGCAGTCATCCAATATCATTGTTATGTATATATTTTTTGTTAGTACTGGGCATATTTTATCTTTTTTAATTTTTTTTCTGCATATTTTTTTTAAATATATGTTCTGAACATAATTTTATTTGATTAAATCAAAGGAATTCCAAGGACAAAGTGATACACGGTTTCATCCACTACTGTGACAGATAACGATCAATTTGTCTCCCTTTCTACGACATCTGATCCACTAGCTACCTTCCCCCTACACCATATCCCCCTGTACCATCTCTCACACCCTTTGTGAGAGTCCCTTTAGAATCTGAGTTTTCGAATCCCCCTTCAGCAGCCTCATCAGTCAGGTGGCAGCGTGCCACTTCTAGTTTAACACAGACATACTGGAGGGTCACTGTTATAGGTAAAAATTTTAATATAAATATATTTATTGCACATTTTTTATACTAACTGTTTGTTCATTAAAGATGAAAAAATTAAATTGTGGAGAAAAATATAAAAAGTTCAGATGTGTGGAATATGAATGGAAAGAAGATATTAGTCCCATTTGATTCATATGGGGTCCCTACAGATGATGTCGCGGGATTACTTGGCCAAATTCTAGGCCAACAGGCAGCAGAGCCTATTTAAATTCCTATTTCTTATGATGATTGGATACATATGCCTCCAAGTTTGAAAAATGAAGTTTTTGATTCCCAAATAAAGGTAATTTTAATACATTATTTTGTAATTGAATGACATGTTTTTAATATGTTCAAAATGAATTTCTGTATACAGATGTTTTTCTACTTTAGAGTTGCTGATGTGGTAGCACGAAAGTGGATGTTGAAAAATCTTGAAAAGAAATGGAAAGAAATCAAATGGAGATTTTGGGGCAATGTCAATGATACATCATTGACCGTCTAACAAATTTATGAGAAGCTACCCAATGGGGTACTCAAAGAACAGTGGAAATTTTTTGTTGAAAGACATCGTGATGTGAAGCAGATGGTATTTAAATATATATTATTATATTAACCTCATTTTATATTTATACATTTATATGAAGAGGAGATTAAATTTAATACATTACTATTAAATTGCATTTTATTTATTTTCGGATCTCTCAAGAAATAATGCATCAATCCGGGCAAAGAAAGTCATCCCTCACACTGCGGGGTCAAAAATATTTTCTATAATCTAATCGACTCTGGTAATATTTTCATTAGTTTACATATTTATATGACAATTTTATCTGTTTAATATATTAAATTGTTGATTTATCTTTGTTTAATGCTCTCACAGAGTTTAGGGCACAAAGCATCCAATTGAAGTGTGGTTGGATGTTCACAAAAAATCTGATGGAAGTTTTGTTAATGCGCCTGCCAAAGAAGTTGGGGTATGAACTCATTTTCTCATTATAATAACTTATTATCAGTATTTACTATGTTAATATATATTAATATTTGATTTATAGGTAAAAAATAAAGAACTATGGGATACCAATCCTGAGCAGTCCTACTCAGTCTCCCAAGATGACCCGGTTGCTAAAGTCCTTGGGAAAGAGCATCATGGTAGAGTGTGCGGGATGGGTTTGGGACCCATACCATCTGAAGTTTTTGGAAGGCCACCAAGGATTGCAGCTGTATCTACTCCTGGTTATAGTCATCCCATACCCATATATGCAAATAAATAGATAGTTTCTCTATGAAACACAGTTCAGGAGCAGGGGGATCAGATATCCGTTTTGCAGAAAGAGTTCACTGATATACATCAGTAGATTAGCAGATATTCCCCCAGTGGTACTGTATCGACTAGTGGTGAGCAGGTAAATCACAAAAATTCAAATTCATTTAGTTTTAAATATTTTATTGGTTTTAATTTTAAATATAAATATGTATCACTATTTGATTCTCAATATAATGTTCTTAAAGGTGGTAACCAGAAGTGGAGATGGAGGTGGAGAGGGTGACGATATGTGTTCATCATCGGACAGTGATTAGTTGTATTTTTGATATGTTGGAGGTGGAGAGGGTGACAATATGTGTTCATCGTCAGTTTTTATATGTATCATGTGTGGCACATAGTTTCCACCAAACATTTTCATGACCAAATATTTTCTTGATTTTTCATGTTTCCTTTTATGTATTTTATTTATTTCTGATGTTTCCTTTTATGTCTTTATTTCTTGAGTGTGGTGTGCATATTTAGGAAAAAATAGCCTACATCAGTCCCCTACCAAAGAATTAACAGAACCAACCATTCTCTTTCCAATAACTTTACATTAGTGAAGAATAGGGAAAAAATAGGAATGAGATGGTTGGGTAATGTCATCGTGTGCATATTATATAGTGTTTTCTCATATATCTTAATTATGTTATTATAAATAACAAAAAATTGTGGTTATGCAGGTAACCATGAAAGGGTTGAGGAATGTCATGGTAATTCAGTGTTCATGGGATGAGAAACACTCTGAGTGGTTTTGGTATTTAGTTCAGGGGAGAGGGTGGGGCCAATTTAGTCCCTTGAGAACTGTATGTAGGTATTGTGACTCCTAGTGTTATGTTATTGTGACATTGTTAATGAATATTGATACCTTTTAATTCATCCATAGTTTTTTTTAATTTCTAAAAGTGATTCATATTTAGTCCCTTGATAACTGTATGTGGTATAAGATTCTATGAGGTACATGCAGGTTGTGATGGGTCCATGACAGATTATCCTTCCTTATTTCACAATGATATGTTGTGGAGTGTTGATGAACATTACAGATGATCACTCTTAGGATATGATCGGCTACTAGATGAAAGTGTGAAGTTTCATGAAACCTTGTCTCGTATATGAGTGTTGAACTTGGAATAGTATAGTTCTTTAGCTAACGCAGGTTTATTAGATATTTTTTATTGTATGATGTGGGAACTGATTATGTGACTGATGCGTTTAACATGAAAGAAAGTATATGAGTGGATTGGATTGATTAGTGATGTATTTAGTGGTAATAAAAAAATTATTTGATATTAGAAAACAATATATTTTTTTAAACTACAAATGAAGTTGGATAGAATTCGTAGTGGAATTGAATACCAAAATCACATGGTTGTGATAGTGATCACTATATTTTGGGTTGTTTCCTATAATACTAAGCTTGTGACAATGATTTTTTTTTTTAATACTGGTTATGTTGATAACGTTATTATTAATGCCTCGAAAGTGATGCTCATGGGGTGGGTATTTTTCAATGCGTCAAGAAAGGCCTCATTCATATCAATATTGAGATGAATTTTTGATTTATGGATAATAGTATAAAGGATCAATGGTGTTGAAATTATATAGTGCAAATCCACAATTATTATATTTTCTATTCTAACCCTTCATTGATTGAAATAAACAGATTATGTGAAATTTTAAATTTGATGAATATAGACTGACAATGGTTGTGGTTATTTATTGGTACATTGATACAAGAAGCCTATATGTATGGACATATCTTCTCTATGGGAGAGGAAAACATTATTGTATTAGATATATATTAAATAGATGTTCTACTTATTCAACTAATAATGTATGGGAATTTGATACATGGATGGATATTGGACCCGGTTTCTGGGTGTCAGTATTCATATTAAGTTAGAAGAACTATGAAATAGATAATGTATGTATGTTTTGGTTGTGTCGAAATTGTAAGACTATAACTTGGATTCATAGGGGTGAAAGGTTGTTATTTCTCACATGTAGTGGTCTGATTTAGATTATTCTTGTTGAATTTGGTTGTATGACATTGGATGTTTTAGAATCCTTGAATTTAACTAGGGATAGGTAATCATTGTAAAGATGATGGTTATATATTTTTTGTGGTTCTCATGTCATCATATATTCCAGGGTTCATTCAAAAAGTTTGGTATTGGATAAAACATTTAATACATGATTGAGTACCATTAATTGATCAAGGATCTATAATTTTCATATGGGAAATGACTAGAATATGTGCTGGACCAAAGAATGAGGCATCTGGGTGGCTAGGTTGTTTCACTATTTGAAGTGAAGTATATGAGAGATCATATTCAATGGGAGATATAGATCAATTTCATGTATCGTATTTCATTGATCAATGAAGTTCACAAGTGATGAACAGAAATACTTTTTATGGATGATAAGTGGTATTTTGGGGTGGTTATAACATCTCTCACCAATGTGTGTCAGTGGAGTTACATAAATATCAGTTTTTAGTGATGATAGGACAAGAGATGATTTTAATTTTTTTAGTTATATTGATAATTTTCATTATACGCACATTTGAAATAATTGAGAGGATTTTTATGAGGTGGTATCGTGGGTAGTGGGGAATTAGGGAATGTTTAGGGGGATAGTTCTGGGAGTCAGCCTCTAGTTCAGGTTGGAAATCTTTTGTAGGTCAAAGATAATACAATATGTTGGGGAGCATTACAATAATTTTTGGGCTATGTAAGATTAAGATCTTATATAGGTTGGTGGTTACACCACATATTTTATGAAAAATGTAGTGTGAAGGAATATGTGAGACTATATTTTTTATATTCTAGAGAACCATGCCATAGGGAAATGATTTGGGGGTGGTTATGGTTTTTTAAGAGAAACATGAGGGATATGTAAGAGTAAATCATATTGAAATATGATATTAAATCATTATTTAATACATCATTATGCTACAACACATAAGGGATGTATTATGGTTGATAGTTCAAAGAGAAATATCACTCCCATATAAAGGGATCCCACATTGTAATTCCCCAACCAATGGGACGATGTTGTGTCATAATGGGAAGGCCCACATCATAGTGTGATGTAGGATAGATGGGTTTAAATTTTATTATTTTACCATGATGAGGGGTCCCACATCATGACTACATGGGCTACTCTGTGAGGGTGAACCTGGTAGGGTAGGAGTGTTTTAACCCTTATGGTCACTCTATAACACATTTTTTATATTGTTCTTTATAATTATTTTGTTTACTTACAACACAATACCATATTAAATGTGATTGAACATTTTTTTCCAACTAGTGGAATGACCCCCTTTCCCCTATGTCCTTATTTTTACTCTTCCAAAGAAAATATCTACTATTTTTTCTATGATTAAAGAACCATTTATTCTAGTGGTTCATTAAAGGGGGGTTCGACCAATCGACTTATGGATTTATAAATAGAAGAAGATATTAATATCAGGATTCAATGAGAGGAAACATGCCTAGAGGAACATGTGCTAACCTAGGAAAAAATGGAATTCTACTTCAAGGAACTCATTAAGGAAAATTCAGATATGGAGGTTACCTCCATTTGATGGAATATGGGAGTGTGTACCCATTAGCTTTGATCATGAAGATGTGACAGACAAGATTCATTGGTATTTATGTAATTGTTTTTTTCAGGGCACTGGTAGCGAAGCTGCAGAAGCTGCTGTTTTTTTGTAAAAGTGGTTTTAGCGGCGGTTTATACCGCCGCTATATGTCAGCATTTTTCAATTAGCGGCGGTTGTAACTGTCGTTAATGTCAGCATTTTTCTATTCTTGGTGTTTATAAAAACCGCTACGGTATTAATTTTCGTAGAGGTGTTAAGCACTGCTATAGTGGTCCATGTTCCGCGTGAAGTACGCTGAGTTTATGATGCTTTTAGCTGCGGTTTTCCCCGCCAGGGGCTTACATTTTTTTAGCGGCAGTTTTAACTGCCGCTAAAAAAAATTAAACCCCTCGCCGGGAAAACCTCTGTTAAAAGCATCATAACCTCCCCAAAATTCACTATCTACGATGGCTTCTCAAAACTACCGTGAAACGTGTATAACCTCCGACAATAGTGTTCTAACACACAATGTAGCGGCGGTTTTCAGAAACCGCCACAGAAGCATATAGCGACGGTTTAAACTGCCGTTATACCAAAAAAAACTACCGCGAACAGAAATTTTTTTTGTAGTGTCCCCATTACCCTATCCCCCCATTAGGATGCCACATTCACTCTATTTCTATTAAGGTGACATTCTGCCTTAATTTTCAATAAGGTAGTACCACTTTCCATAGTTTCTTATTAGAGAGACACTTCACACAAAGATTCTTTTTAAGACACCATTCACCTAGAACCTCATTTTAAAACAATAAAAAATTATATCATACAACCCATTTTCTTATTTTTCCACTAATAAAAATACCAAAAATAATTTTCAAACACTCATTAACCAAGGAAAAATCTCTACTGTGAGATTCTCTTTTATACATACTCTATGACCTCATAGATTACTTAACTATGTCATGTACACTAGTGTGAATCCCATAGATCATGTATTATATTTATAAAAGGAATTTTCCTAATATCTACTCTAGTTGATATGGTCCTTTGGGGTTTATAATCATGTATCCTCTTAATAAAAAGGGATCCCATTATGTAGACATTGATGAAACCTCCCTTGAATTAGGATGGTCAACTTGGTTACTGAAGTGTTGAGTTGGCAGGCCTTGTCCACTTAATGATCTATATATGAATGTTTCACCTCCCTATGTGTAATCCCCAACCATGTTCTCATTAATGATTTCATCAATAAGAAATAAATGTGTCGGGTATAACTATATTAGTAAATCCCATACGTAAGACCCAATATCTTACTCATGCAACCATATTTCTTACTCTTCCACTCATTCTCCTATATGACAATCATTCTAAGTAAGGTAAATGACTCCAAGGGGCTCTTACCAATGTGAAATCCACGACACCTCATTGAGGGGCCTCTTATTAGGTGTAATCCCCATAATCCTATTATCACCTGAGTCCCTGGTCAATTCACACATATTTGGGTCACTCATAAGGAATCCCCACTCAATACTCTGTTGTCACCTCATTCATATAGTAGAAATTCTAGTAACATAACTAAAACTATATGACAACATCCTTACTAAATTATGTTAGTATACTTAGTTTATTTCTATCACATGACTTTAAAACTATGCTTCTAAAACCATGTGAACATTGATTCCTACCAACCATAATACATAGGACAACTCTTATAAGTTTAAACCAAACATATAAGACTATATTTTCACTTAGAGAGACTCCTTGTGAAACTAAAAATCCTAAAATTTTCGTATTTCTACATGTAATATTTCTCAAAGGGTTGTATTCCCTATAAGTCATACATCATAAAGGGACATATTCCCTAGGAGGTTAACCTCCCTAAAAGGGACATATTCCCTATGAGGCATCCTTATCAAAGTTTCATAGTCCCTATGAGACAGACATATCAACTCTTTACCTGAAAAATAGGATTAAACCAAAATGGTTGTTCATGAATAAGTCCCACACCAACCTTTTTTCAGAATCTTAGTATTAATGTTCCACTCTATATGAATTTAAAATGCATGGGAGTATTCATGGTTTCATGATATTAAAATACAACACAATGGTCAGTTTCAAATGACTTTATAATGTATAACACATCCTATTAAGTGTCACTCAACTATATGGGTACTAAATCCATGAGTAGGGATACATTTAAATCACCTTTCATAGGCCAGATTCTAACTCTACAACACATCTTATATCTTTTTATAGGAGCCCAATTCCTCCCTTGATGGTGATGGTACAAAAACATATGTTTTTATAGGTTGAGTTTTTTTAGGGGAATTTTATTTTGGTTTTGTTGAGGGTTTTATTTATAAATATATTTTGGATTGATATTTTTAATCTTTGGATATATTGAGGAGGTGTTCTTAAATGTGGTTAGAGGGCTATACAATGTTCTGGGTGATCAGGTGGGATTTGGAGGAAAAATAGATGGACCTTTAAGAAAATTTATTATAAGGTCACCAGAATGGGGGGGACCACACCATAGTGGACCCCATAGTATAGGGTGAAACACCAAACACGAATGGTGTGGATCTTCATTTGGGTGTGGTATATAATGGTCAATCTTATCCTAAATAGATTGGGTGAAACATGATGGCTATGAGTTTTGGGTTACAATGGTGGTATCTAGACAAGTCTAACATGATATAGTTCTTGATTATTGGTTGTTTTAGTCATTGTTTTGGATAAGGGATTTGTATATTGATTCTATGGGAAACAATGAGTGAAACTTCTAAGGATGGGTGTGGTGGTGGTTGTTTTGTTCAACCTAGAACATGGGGGTATTGGTTGTTTCCTATGGGAAATTGTGAGAGTGGTGAGGGATTGTACATCTTTTCAGGAATTTTGGTGATCCTTTAAATTTATTAGGAGGTTCACCATAGTGTTTCTCAAGTCTTAGTGCATGTATTTTTTCACCCAATGTGATTTTGTGATTTATAAAAAGTGTCTTTTACCCCTATCATTTTAAAACACCTCTCACCTCTTTTTTCCTCCCTCATGTGTAGTGAACCGAGGGGCTCTCCCCCTTTAAAATCCTTTGATACCCCCTTCAAATTGGGTGATTTATTGTGTTTTTTATAGAAATTATTTTTGATACACTTCCCCTCCCCACTCTTATTCTCTCTTTTGTTATCCATATATAATATCGTTCAATCCTGCTAGGGTTTAGTGATGATTTCTACCACATCTTGGTGGAAATAATCATACTTTATAGTGATTTTGCATGAAATGGTTATAGGATTTCCTGATCTGATAATTTCATGTCGTTGGGGGATGTTTCACTGAAGGTACACCACCAAATAGATATATTTGAGGATTTATTGTTAAATAAAATTTAGTTAGTTATTCAAATGATTTATTGGGTTAATTATTTTTTCCAAGATGGAATTGGGGGTATATTATAGACATTATACATGTAGTTGGTTTCTCTTTAGGTGTGATGAGGACATATGGTGAGTTATTAGGAATTTGGACCTATAAGAATTAATTTGTATAATTAATTATAAATTGATTACAATTAACTAGTTTTTTATGTGAGATAAGGGCTCATTTTGATGAACGATGGCTGGTTGAACTCAATCATAATTAGTCGAGAGTTTAAGCTTCACTTAAAAGGGAATATCTCTATAAATGAGGTAGGTGGTTCATAGAACCTCCCTCATTTTTAGAAACTACATAATTTTATATATATGGAATATGATATGTGGTCTTACCAACTATGTGAAATTGAACTTCAAATTTAATGAATTATTTTATGAAATTAAAATTCACACGAATGGATTGAACAAGGTTATAAGGGCTATGATGGACCCATGTGCTCCGGTTTGATGCCTCAGCCACTAATGGCCTAGATCCTTATTATAGCTTTTATCCATGAGATATATGGTCATTTTAGAGGTGTAAATGAAACAAATTATGTGAACATAGTAGACCTAGATAGGTACCCTTATACCCCTTGAGTGGGAATGAGAGATCAATTGGAATAATTAGGTTGTGTAAGCCATGTGATACCTATGAGTTTTGTTTAAATCTATAAGCTATCTTGGATGAGTTTGGAGTGCTAATTCCTCCCCCACTAAGATTTCATTTTCTATATGGGTATACCTTTTGGAGATTTATGGATAGTTTGGGAGTGAGGAATGACCTAAGATGAATTGGGATATAAGATGGGAATTAAGTTGTCTTCCAAGAGTGATTCCTATAAAGATTATCCTATGAGTCCAATGAGTTCATAAGATTATTATGATGATGCTGAGGGATGTTATACCATCTAAGAAATAGGTTGAGACCTTATTGATTAAAATGGAATCGAGGAAATCATGAAGTGTTCCTTGGAATATATGTAACCTATGGGGCCCAAACAGGTTCCTCGGTGATATGTAAAACCCATAGAGGGTTTTTGTTGGAATTAGAATTTATGATTATGGGTGTAACCTTGGAACTTAAATCCATGATGAACCAGATCTGGCTATAGTGATACAGATAGTTCATGCACTAGAGAGTTTGACATATATTATGTGATATGGTTTTGATAGTTGGTTAACCATTATGAGATGTATATTTTGAGATGATTTAGGTATGATACACTACCCACAAAAATATTTTCAAATACATGGTTTGAATTGGATGTCATCCTTGGATTTGAACTTTGTGGCTACTATGATGATATTATTTGGGTAGGACACACTACCCATTGAGATGTATAATAATACATGGGATTCCTTGAATTTTCTCTTTAGATCTAACCTTTGTGCTTGATAAAGATGAGATGACTTGGGTGGAACACACTACCCACTAAGATGTGTTGAGATACATGGGATTCCCTATATGGGTCACTTCGGTACATATGCGATACTAAGAGGGGTGAATCGGTGTTGGTAACTTTTTAAACAATTATATGTTTTTATCCATTTTCCTCTTAGACCCATTAGGATCATGATTCTCCTATTCTCTTTTCATTATTTTATGTAAGTAAATTAATGTAAGTAAAATATAACACAGGATATTTTTTAAGTTTCATTACTTAATAAGAATAGTTAGTCCTCACTATGTATGTTGATGAAAAATACATGAATTCTTTACTATAATCCAATACATGGTTATAGTGGTGGGTATAGAATGAAATATTTAATTTTTTTTTGTTCCCTACACTTTAGGAGGTGGTAGAAATAATCATTAATCCTTAGAATGGTAATAAACATATCCAAATTAAACATCCTTATTGGTTCTTTAAAATTCTTTTATAGATAGTCTCAAACTTTTTACTGACTTTATAACACCTATAAATCCTTCCACCTATTGATAATTCTATTGGATTTCATATTGTTTTTCTTATTTTACAAATTTCACCTACATAACAGTAAACTAGAAACTCTCTTTATTCTTTACTATAGAAAAATGAAATATTACCTTCCTTATCATCATCCTTAATCTAGAAATTTTCGATTTAATATTTTTATCAAATCAATTTCATCCTATAAAAGTTGATCAGGTGATAGTATGTATGATCCCTTTTCCTTTTTATTAGGGAACCTGTTTTTCTGATATTATCCATCTGAGGATGTTTTTCTGGTACATTCTTCTTCACCCTAGTCATTAGATTTAAAATTGATAAGTAAATATCATCTAATATATAGCTATTCAATTTCTATTTCCTTTGGTTGATGCATTATTTCTCCATCCAATGATCTTGCTCTTTTTGGTGCCTCTTCATCTAATGCATCAACCCAAATAAGAATTTCTTTTAATATTTATGGTCAAAACTTCCTTATATCGTTTTTCTTATTTAAAATTATTCATATCTGAAAAAACATAAGTAATAAATCCCTTAAAAACATTATAATATTTCTACATTAACTCCCCTTTATATATGCAATGTTTCTTCAGGTTTATCGGGTTATGTGCAAACATCAAATTCAATCATCCCCCTAAATTTTTAAGAAACTCACTAAAAACAAATTTGATTATTGAATTCATTCAAACTTAAAAAAAATATATGAGTCGACCAATCTTCATTGAAAATTTACTTAGATCAAATTATTACCTTTATTCATCTATACTCTTAAAATATGAGCTAGAATCATGATCATCCCTTTATGGCTTTTGAAATATTGATCGTCTAGCTAAGAATTTCCACAGTTAATATATTTTCAAAAATATTAATAATACCTTTAAACATTTCATTCGGTATGTCACATTTTAATTTTTATGTTAGGCTAATATTTTATGGTTTTCCCTTAAAACATTTTAATAAAATCATGGGATACTTTTTCAAGACACTTCTTTCATCTAATGACTTCTTTGTTTGGATAATATATTCAATCTTCCCTTAAAAGTATTTCTAGTATACTATCAAATGGTTCTTCCTTTGTCTTATAGGTTCTAAAAAAAAATTGGTTTTCCTCTATCTGATGAACTCTTGGTGATTTTATCTTCTCCTTCTATCTGATGGATTTTTAGAACATTGTGATATCACTTTGTAATAATCAGTATGATGTCATTGTCACATATTATCTACTGAAATAACTCAAAGACTTATATCCAATGAAACTATTCAGAAACCATAGAAACCTATGTATTATTATCATTCATGGAGTCTTTATTATTGTGATCATCACTTAGAAACCCTTTTCTAATGTCTTTATGGCCTTTACAAGTTTTTCCTACATGATTTTCTGAAAAATTTATGGTCGATAATTTTAAAGATTCTATTAGATATAATCACTCTTATTAATCACAATGCTCATATAACCTCATCAACACTTATTTAATTCATTAAATATAACTTCTTCACATTACATCAAGCTCTTTGTATAATTATGTCTGATGTACTTCGAACAGCTCTTCTTCCAACATAACTTCAATAATGCTTCACTTCATTCGATAACCATAATTCTACCAAGTTCCTCATAATCCTTATTTCAACCAAATTAAATCTAGAATAATGAAAGTTGTTATTATGTTTCAAACATTAAGGATCAAACAATCATCACCTAATTAAGCTCAATTTTATATAAGATTTTCTCTTCTTCCAAAATTTCACTTGAATCGCAACCATAAGGGATTATGAAGTTTAATCAATGAAGAACACATCACTTAGAAATATCTAATATAGTTTTTTATCATTATGTATCTGATATAACTATTAATGTAATCATTAAAACATTTATTTTCACCTATCTTATAATATAATTAATCTGGTCACATCAGTATAATTTCATTGTGAACATTCTTTTGATGATCTCACAATCTATCCTCTATCTGATGAGATTTATATATTGATACATTTGAAATAATTTATATGGTTAATTTGGAAAGATTTATATAATAAACTATATTACTATGAATTTATAAAATGTAATCTATTAAACACTTCATCTGATGGTGATACTCAGAAACCTTTGTCTGGTTAACTCGGTCTAATCAAATTTGCCTGATCACCATAGTTTGATCGACTCTATCTAATCACCTAATTACATTGGACTCTTTTCTATATTCTTTATTATCATAGTCTATTTTGATTTTTGATATTCTTAAGTGAACATCATAATTTTGATAATAAACATGATTTTCCCAAAATCATTCACAAGTTTGAGATGTTAATAATAACTCATCAATCATCAAAAGTAAACTAAAATTATCAAAAGAATTTTTTTCCTTTAACATAATAAATAAAATATATCCCCACTAATAGAAATAACAAAATTTATGTGTTTCTTAAGATAATAATACATGGACAGTTACTTTATTCATTATCCATTCATCCATGCTACGTCAATATTATTACCAAGCTTGGATACATAAACTGAACTTTTTAATAGCTTATTATTTATAACATATTTAATATATTAACATCAATGATATATTTTTATTTCATTGAAAATATTGAAAATCATTGAAAATAATACAACTCAAACACAATGTCGGATCTTTAATCTCACCCTTTTCATTTGTTGGAAATAACTTAAAATTTATTCCTAAATGAATATGTCAATATATGAATCTTTTTATACATTTACTCTCAAATAGTCATTTATTTCACATTGTACCTCCATTATTAACAAGAAATAAAAAATTCATTAGAAATGGTTTTAGTTAATTCTTAAGTAATGTGGCATCCATCATTTCACTATAATTATACATGATCCACACTCAAGGTAGAAAAAAAGAAGATTTTATTAAGACAAAAAATATTTCCTGTACTAACTGATCTTGATACCACATGGAATGAGAAATCATAAAAAAAAAATCCAAGGTTTACCACTTTTACTCCCATATGAATATACTTGTTGAGATATGAAACACTTGTATGATCGATCAAACTAAAACTCCGACACTCACTTTAAAAAATAGATTAAAATCATTCAAGTATAAATAGGATGATAATATGCCTTGGTATGCATTAATTACTTTCACTTTTCTTAAGTAACTTAATGATTCAATTTATCTACCTTTTTGTTAGGATATTTATTTTATGTAAAAAAAGATAAGAGATTAAGAAATATATACTTTTACCATTTAATTTCTTTTAGGAACATTCGAGGATAATTAAAATTACATGAAATAAAAATTCTAGTAGCAACTAAACCATACTCCACTTAACTCCACCTCCAGGATATTTTTCCTATAATTTTAATTATTATGAATCAATTAAACATATATTCTTTAAAAACATCATGTTGTGAATTCACCAAAATAGATCTTCCTTTTGTGGTTGTAAGTACATTAAAATTTTAAACATCTTTATCATAGAGTATTTTTTTTTATATTTTCCTTGGGAATTTGAAAGTATGATAAAATAAGGATGGAATATTCTTCACATTACTATTATGAATTGACAAAAAAAATTATACTATCTCAAGTACTCCCCTTGAAAAAATACTTCACCATTAATTCCCTTTTATGAAAGAACAAATACAATACACAATGTTTAAGGAAAAAATTTGGAGCTTCCTTACTTCTTCAATTTGAATATAATGGATGATGTGGTTTTCTCAACAAATTTAATCTATTGCATCCACTCTTTCTAATTTAATATATAAATTTCAATTATGTTTAGGGGTATTTGGATCTTATCACTTATTAAATTTCATTGTGTAAAGATATTTATTCTTAACAACATTTACGGATTATTTGTTCTTAATAATTTTAAGGACTACTTTATATTCAATTATGTTGGTTAAATAAAATTTTCCACTATGAACAGATTTATTACATCTCTCACATAGAAATTATTTAACATGATAGTTTTATTTTATTAAAAACCTCCAATATAATTCATCATCATAATTTGGAATCTATCATTTTATTTTTTACTATCCTTTACTTGTCCTTATTTCATTTTATTAAATATCTCTAAATCATTACTCTAGATTACTAAAATATCATTAGAAACATTAACAACATGTTTGGGTTGTCGATATGTCTTCTTCTGAGTGCTTTTTTTCTTATAATCCTTTTATATGGTGTACTCTTCTTCAATTTATTCGATTTAGATTCCAAGTAATTCTCATCCTTCTTTCTTGATATCTTCTTTGGATAATTTTTATTCATATCATTTTTCCTCTTACTTCCCAAGGTTGATTATATTTTCTTAATCATCCCCTCAAGGATTATTTTCTTATAAACTTTAGAAACTTGTCAATATTATAATATACCACCCATGCGACCACTATTGTTTCATACATTATAGATACTTTCAATATTTCCAAAAAAAATTAAGTATATATACTTTTATTAACCAATAGATATTACTTCTTCATCTTTGACATACTCCCCCTTAGCATGGGATTCTATTGTGATTTATAATTTAGAGAGTATTACTAGGAATAAAATGCATAATGTTAGAATCTATTAATGCACCATTATTTACCCAAAAACTATTGTATTTTTTATGATGTGTAGGATGTTTTTTGCCTCCTTTATAATTTTTTGGTTTTTTTATAGGTAATCAACTTCCATACTCATTTTCTCATCCACCCTAGTCATGGTGGTAGTCTTCTTATCAATTTTATTCATCCATACTAGTATGAATTTTTTTATTAACATGTACGATTCATGAAAATATTTTTGAAAACATTATTACAATATGGTGTAGATGGTACCTATTTCTTCTCATCTACGTTAGATATATTATTAAACAAATTCGTGATATTATAGTCACATGTGGGTTCTTTTAAATTTACAATCCTTTTCTGAGCATTGTGTAATAGAAAAAACATTATATTTATTTTATGAAGACTCAATATATGTTTTTTCAAGATTAACAAGATTGAATTAAAATTCTAGACATCTCAGATTGATGGTGTTTTTCTGATATTTAACCATAATCACCTTCTCTTTACATACATTATTCATTCTTTTGACATTATCTTAATAAAATTTATCTTTGTTTTTTAATAAAGAGTCATGTTATTTAGGTTTCTTGTATTTTACTTCCATTTGAAAATCCTTGACATCAATTCTATTTTTAATATTTCATTAAAGTGCATAGACCTTTTATTCCAGAGTTTTATTGACTTTATCTTTCTGTTCTAATTATTTGACCTAATTATTTTCAAACATTGAGGAACTTATTTCAAGCTCCGCTATTCATTTTTCATATTATCTAATCTATTTTGAGATATTTATACATTCTAAAAACTTTTCTTGTAAATCCTTCTTCAAATTATCTTTTTCCTCTTCTAGATGGGAGATATCTTCTTGTATACTTTGAAAGACTCTATAAATAATAGAGAATAATTATTAGGTAATTCAATGTAGAATATATTTTATTATAATAAATAACATATCTTGAGAATTTTTAGATAGATCATAATCCTTGTTACATTAGGATCTCCTTCTTGAGGATAGTTTGTCCAAGAATTTTCACATTACTCATGATCACTAAACATTCTTGATTCAAATGAGGTTGGAATGTTGTAATTATCCTTGGGGGTAAGTTAAACCACTTGTTCATCACTTTCCCAAAAAAATTATCTTTATTTTTAACAAGTCATGTAAAATATGGTACTTCTTATTCATTAGATAAGTGGGATATAGTCTTCAGATTTCTCTTCTCTTTTTATTTCCAGTTTATCGTGTTCTAGGTAGAAATTGAATTCTTCTTGGAGATAATTTAATATTCATTAAAACATCACTTCATTGTTAATATAGAAAATAAACTTAAATCTTACAAAAGGAAAAAATTCAATATAGAGAATCCAATAGAGGTGAATAAATCCTTTTATGCCAATTGAGAGGACCACTTTGGGACATACTCATCATAAATAAGAGGATAAATTATTACGGGGAACATTTTAACCAATTTTAACATTTTATCACTTTACGTCTTAGACTTGTTAGGATATTTATTCACTTATTCCCTATTCCTTATCATATGAAAGTATATGAAAGTAATTAAAATATAAAACATTATATTTTAACAAGGTTGACTACTCAATAAGCGTATTTATTCCTTGTTGTGTATAGTGATGACCAATACATGGATTCTATATTATAATGAGATACCTCTTTACAGTGGTGTGCCTATAAAACAATCCTGAAAATATGTGTGGTTACCTATATTTTAGAAGGGGGATAGAAATAATCCAAAATCCATGGACTATTAATAACCTTATCTATCTTGCAACTCCCTATTGATTCTTTATACTATCTATGTAGAAATTATCTAAATTATTCAATTTCTTTTTAACACCTGGAAAGTCATCCACATTTTGAGAAATATATTTGATATCACAGTTTTTCCATACTCCACATCGTCTATCAAATTTATATATAAAATAGCAAGCAATAAACTCTCCTTCTTTACCTCAACAAACTGAAAGCTACCCTTCCTTCTCTTCTTCCTTCACCTGGAACTTATCCATCTAAACCTATATATCTAATAAAAGTTAGTTTGGTTAAAGTTCATTTGAACCCTCTTTATCCTTCTTCATGTAACACTAGTTCATCTAGTACTATCTATCATATGATGTTTTCAGGTACATTCATCTTCACCTTTCTCGTTCGATCACTAATTGTTAAGGAAGATCCATCCCATATTTGGATAATCCCTTCTTCATTCCTACGACTAATTACTTGTTACTCTGGTTAGTACCTAAACTCTATCTTGAACCCCCTCCTCCATCTGATACCTCTTTTTCTAATTCTTTGACCCAAATGATAATTACAGTTGAGCGTTATAAAAACTTGGACCTCAGTAACCCATACACAGTGTATGCTTTATTACATTGTCTTAATATACTGGTAATCACATCTTTAAGGTAAAATATTTTATTAGTATTAGTAAAATATATACATACATGTTTCCAATATTACCTTTGAAAACACAAATTATTACTTTTTTTTAAAATAATGTTATTTCTTGTAGCATATCCAATATATCAATAATAGTACAATTCATGGATTTTTGGGAAGAAAAATAAAAATATGGTAATCTAAAATTATCATTATAGTTAAAGTAAAATAGAATCTATCATGAATCAATAGTAATAATCAACATGTAAAGGTAAATATATTAAAATATGTTACATTTAATTAATAATATATTAATGAAATTCATCCAAAGATAATGTCATGGTGAAAATATCATTGATAATAAGATAATTCATAATAAATGTGTCAAGGTAAATAGATTAAAATATTCGATTTAATAAATAAAATGTCTATCATAACTAGATAAAGCTTGATCAATATGGAAAGGTAAATAACTAAATCCACATTCCATTTAATCAATAAACTAAGAAGGAAATGTATTTAGAGATAATATCGTTGTGACAATCTCATGGATAATAATAATTAAATTCTTAATGAATAAAATTCTTAGTTATTGGACATCATAATCTCAGGTATCATGATACCTATACCTTTAAGACCTTTCATAAGATAGGTTAAAACTATAGGTAAAAACCAGTTTAATTATAGCTTACTTATTTTCCTTATGATACTATTTCTGCATCATGGGCTATATAATTATTATCCTCACCCATCACAACATGTCAAAATCATTCCCCATATACTGAATAATAAATTTAATTCATGAATAATTTTCCTTACCATCAAATATCCATATTGGAAAATTAATATAGATTTATCAATATCTCTATACATAAAAATATAACATTCAATGTAGAAAACTATATGTAAAAATGATATACAAATTAATTAATAAACATATACTTGATAAATAATATGGAAATTTTGGGGAAATTTAATATCCAATGATCAAAGGAAATAGAATATTTCAAGGGAAAGTTAATTATTATAAAAATGAATTAAGAAAGAGAATGTTAATACTTTAATTGGTCGAAATGATCATAAACCATCCCTATAATGAATAATTATGGTGTTAATACAACATATCCCTAGTGTATAATAAATATAATGAAGTTTTGATGTTGTTAATGAATATAAATTTCATAAAAAGAACATTTAAATCATTCTTCAGAAAAATAAACTTTGCACTCTGAAAGTCACATTTTAAAACTAATATATCACAAACCATTTTGAAAATAATTTTCCTTCAATATAAACTTTGACACTTATCAAATAATCCTTAAACCATTTGATTGTTCATGATGCTTCGAAACACCATTCATTCTGAACACATTAAAAGAAATATTCCACACACTTTTTCAGTAAAAGATAAATGGGAATTTTTTTAAAAATTATATGAATATTCATATAAAAAAAATTTAAAAATCCAAAATATATAAAAAATTACTTAATAAATCATTATTAAAATATTAATAAAAATTAAAAAAAAATTAAAAAACATGGTTTTGGAAGAAAATGGATTTCTGGCCGAAGAGAGAAATGAAGTCGTATTTTCTTAAAAACATTTTATCAATCATTTTATGCACCAGAGTGGGAAAATAGTACTATTACTTAAACAAATCATGAATTACAGGGGAAAATAAAAATAAAGGGTTTATTAAAAAAATATCAAATTATTTCCTTCAACGTAAATTCAATTATAAACAATCCCGATTAAAATGAGTTTCTGAAATATACCCTTGAAAAGATCATGACATTGAAGTGATAATTAAACAATGAATCAACTATGTATATAAAATGTAAATACACATAAAATATTTTATGTAAAACATAATGTATTCAAGATTCAATATAATAATGATCATATAATATCAATGACAATTAAGTAGTAATATAACCCAATGAAAAGAAATTGAGTTATGAAATTCATTACCACTTGGTAATTTTCAAGTAAAATTCCATTAGATGATATAATTAAAATTGAAAATTGAAATAACATAAATTATTAATGAATAACAATATTACATTTAAAAGGGTCATTATATACACCATATAAAATAAATTAGGTTCATAGCATTACAATATGCCCTAATGAAGAGAAATTGAGATGAAGTCCCTTACTTCATGCTTCCATTTGGATGAACATGATATAAAATCATGTAAATTGGTTTTAAAAATGTTATTAAATTATAATAAAACCATATTTATATTTATAATATAATATATGATCCTTTTATGACATATTATCACTCGTTTGTTTATAATATTTCATTGTTTTCATTATTTCAGGTGTTAAATGACTTGTTTTCTCATTCATGCTTTGATGTGAAAATTATGATTCTTGTGTATATTATACAGTTACATAATCTATAGAATAATAATCATAAAACAATTATAATATTTATGCATCGATTATAATTTTAATTCCAATAATTAAATATGGTTTTTATTAATGAAGTATGTTATGATCATAGAGATGGTAGGGCGTACGTACCCATGAGTACCATTTCCATTTTTAACGATTGTTATGGAAAAGAGGTAAGAAACATACTATCATTACATAATTATAATAATATAATAAATAAAATATTATTTCTTTACATATACATATATATATATACATATAATCCATGTGGTGTGGTGATGAAAAGTGAGTCACATTGATTTGAGAAGGCGGCAGTCCATAAGTACTCTAATGATATTATCATCTTTAAGTTAGTGAAAATGTAAGAAATAAAATGATTTATTAACTTTTTATAATTATAAATATTTCATTAATATCATAATTATTTCTTTTATATCACATATATTCATTAAATTTATCTTTAGTACCTTTTATATAAATATTTCGTGAAAAACGAATCACATCGCTTCGTGTAGTGGTAGTTTGCAATACACACGAGCGACGTTAACATATCCCCAGTAGAATGGAAAGTAACAAAGGTATATATTATATAATGACACTAGATTTATAATTATGTAGTGAATATAATATATATATATATATATATATATTATCCATCACCATACCCAACCGTGTTATGTGGTAATTGAAAAATTAATGACATCTATTTGTGAGGTTTTAAATTTTCGTACATACGAATGATGATTTTGCAAAACATTCGATGAAAGTGGGAATTTTTCTAGGTAATAACCTTAACATAACAAAAAATTATTAAATTAAATATACTTAGTATATTATATCATCATGTTTTAATAATATTTAAAGGAGGTTGGTGAAAAATAAAATAAAAAATGCTTGATGAAGAACGTTACCTCTTCCTTAGGTAACTTCCTTAAGTTTTCACCAAAAGCCTTAAAAGGTTGGATTTATGTCCAAAATAATACTTATAGAATGATATAATTGAATTTTTTAAGTTATTTTGGAATTTATTTGAAAAAAATGGTTTTAAGTGTAAATAAAAGACGATAGGGGTATCCTTTTATAGGTGCGGTGAGTGGCACACTTGTAATTTTTTAATAAAAAAATGTTTATCTACATTTTTCACATTATAAAAGGGTATAAAATGTATTATTATAGATACTATGAAATTATAAGTTCTAAATATTTCCATAAAATATATTCTAGATATGTTATTAGTCCATTTTAACCCTTATCTTTATAATTTAACCCCTGTTAAACCTATTTTTACCTTAATCGTGGTAAATAATTTTTACTGTTTTAAATATTTTCTTTGAAACAAAATTAAGTTACCATTATTAAATAAAATAAATTATTTTTATTATAAATATTGAATTTATCTTTAGAAGATTCCATTCACATAAGTGTAAAAATATAATTTAAAAATAATCATGCAGAGGCGACGAGAAAGTATATTTTCAAAGAAACAATGATCAAAGGTTTACAAAGTTTCAAAATTTACTATGAAAATGATTCCAATGACCTAATTTGGTTTAAATAATATATAATTGGATTAATTTTAATTTTAAATTAATTTAAAATATAATATAACTTTATAAAAAATTTAAATTAAAATGAATTTTTCAATTAAAATTCAGTATTTTTCACTATTCATTGAAAAATAAATCATTTCCGAAAAATAAAAAAAATGAACCCTAAGATAATTTTGATATTATTATTTTAAAAATTAAGATCATATTTTAAAATAAATTTTCCAAATGTTTAAAAAAATAAATTTAAATTGTGTGTGCAAAGAGCCACTATATTGTCTTTAAGAAAAATATAGTTTTTATTAAAATGTTTCTTTTTCTTTTAAATAATTCTTATTTTATTTTAAATAAATATAAAACCATAAATTTTATTGTAAAGACCCATAATTTATGTGGAAATTTGTTTTCCTTAAATACATGGGAATTTTACGAGTCCGCAAAAATTTACGGCGCTTGATTCCAAGGCCCGGTGTGCCCGGAATCAATTTCTGAAGTTTTGTTCGGGTACGTTCAGTAAACGTGCGAGTGGGATTTTATAAATTTTTAACTAGTGCTCGGAATTAAAATCTATGGGAACTGTTGAACTCACAGCATCGGTAATTTCTTATTGATACCTTCACCGTAGTTTCATTCTAGCGAGAGTGGAAGGTAGATTTTGGGTTTTTAATTAAGTTAAATAAAAATAAAAGTTAGATTATTTTTATTTTTGAGATGGTTAAAACCTCCAAGAGGTGGTTAGTGGTGGGGGCCACCACACCCTAACCTCCCATGGGAGGTTACGGTGGTGGGGGCCCACCTGCACATAACCTCCCTTGGGAAAATATCCTTAGTGGGACCCACACGGGTTTTAAAATCCCCTTTAACTCCCTATTAATTATTTGAACACCTATCTTCATTTAATTAAAATACTCCACCTCTCCTAATTTTTAATTTGGATCTACTCCACACCATTAATTAAATGAGTTGTCTCATTTAATTAAACACAACTATTTGTGTTGTTGTGCCAACAAATAATAGACGATTCCTCTATTATTTTTGGTTAGTATTTTGGTGGAGCTTTGGGAGGAGAAGAACTCTCCAACAAAGAACTATCACCCAAAAAGAACGCCTCATCATATTCCACCGAAGAATGATGAACCCTTTCTTAGATCTTCGACCGAGACGAAAGAGAAGGAGTTGACTGTGAAGAATGTTGACGATTCTTCTTCCTCGGTCTCCTACCCCGGACACTTCCTGACGTCAACGAATCGACGCCCGACATTTCTCCCCTTCCACTGTCAACGATATACAAGGGAGGTAGGGATTTTATTTAAGTATGATGTTATTCCCTTGATTCATACCTTCTAAAACATAGAATACAGACCATCTTATTATCAAGTTGATCTATGGATGTTTTTCCTTGCGCGTTGGAAATATATTGTAAACAAGGATTGTTGTAAAAGATGTTTTTAATTATCTTCTATATCTTTATATGTTGAGCCACTTTATAATGCACTAACACGGAGGGTGCGGGCCAAATAAACATGTCCCGACCCCTCTTAGCTCTTCTTGAATTATGTGTTATACACAAAGGAATAAGGCAGATTTTATCTACGGTGATGAATGGAGAACTGTCTCTGATCCGCCAAGAACCCCATTCGGTTTGCCTCAAAAACGAGCTAAGGAGCTCCCCCAACCTTTAAAAAACCGAAAATCCTACGGCAGCCTCGAGTGGGATGAAGAATGGGGAAAATATGGGAAATCCCAAGTGGCCCGGGACTTAAACCCTAATTTTTAAGTGGTCTCAAGGCTTGGATACACGGTTTGGGAAATTGTGCACCAACCGGGTGGTAGCCACTGTCCCACCTGGGGACCTCGCACGGCTTGGCCACATGGTTTGGGAAACCGTGCGCCAACCATACGATAGACACTATCCCACCTTGGGAACTCACACGGCTTGGCCACATGGTTTGGGAAACCGTGCGCCAACCGTACGGTAGCCACTTTCCCAACTGGGGACCTCGCATGAATTGGCCGCACGGTTTGGGAAACCGTGTGCCAACCATGCGCCCCTACACAAACCTCCATAACATTAGAAAGAGATGTCTGTTTGATGAACCTTCCATGATGCTGGGAACCTTGGATCATGACAGTCCCTTTGAGTATACCCCATTGGATTTTGGGGTAATTTTGAGATACGGTCAGGTTGGGTCGTACACAAATCCAATCGGGCCCCCATGACTAAAATGTTAATAACTCACAGACCGAGCATCTGATTGACGCGCCGTCTATTACGTTGAGACCCCTATGACGAGGTGGACCTTTGAGATGCATCTACTTGGGTTTTCTTGATATTTGGAGTATCAAACAATAGCTTGTGGAGTGGATCTTCTAGAGACGAGCATGAATTTGTGAGGGAACCTAGTTTCTGGTTGAGACTTGACGACTGCTGATCGATTCGACTCGGAGTGATTTGACTAGCCCAGTGGGGAGTGCCTCTGTGTGAGCATGGCAGACCCATGGTGGGTAGCACCTCTATGTAAGCACGGAAGACCCATGGTACTCAACATGTGGAGTACCTCAACAGGCAACCAGGGGAGCGCCTCTATGTGAGCGCAGTAGGCCCAAGGTGGGGAGCGCCTATGTGTGAGTGTGGAAGACCCACGGTACTCGACAGGACGAGTACCTCAGCAGTCCAAGTTAGTGGGAAGCTCCTCTATGTGACATGGCAGGACCACTGTACATGATAGGGAAGGAGTTCTCCAGCATCCGAGGGTTCAGATTGATACTACCCCTAGAATGAAATCTCGGTTGAGCTGTGTCAATGACTTTTGCGTTTTCCTCATGATTGAGATGGGTTACTAAATAACTTATGTATATATATGTGAATATACCTAAATAATGGTTATCCGTTGAATCCATAATTTTTGGTTATCCTTCTTTGATTTTACGAGACTTTGAGGGTCTCTGGGTCCCTACTTAGTATCGTTATACTCACCCCTGCACGGGATATGCCCGCACCTCATTATGTTGGTTGCTGACGACGGATAGTGCTGATCGGGGCAGAGAGTAGAAGAATAGGATGGTACCCAGAGGTGGACCACTCAGCGAGACCTATATGGAGCAGATGGATGTACTTGGGGTGCTAAGGAAGACATCTGTACCTACCCTTCAGGTGGGAACCCCAGAGGATGACCATGTAGAAGCTTTAATTCTTTTCTTCAGTTGTACTAGCATTTCAGTTGTATAGTACTTTATTGTTGGTCTTGTATTTCCGACCCCTTTACTTTCAGCACACTCTTTTGTATACAGTTTTACAAGTATTTTACTTTTAGTTGCGTACTCTTTTGTGTTTGTTTACTGTTATAAAGTCAATGCCTTCCTATTTTAGGGATTTACACCTTCAGTGCTAGTCGCCAACCCCTGGCCTAAGGAAGGTGGGTTTGGGGTAGTCACGATACGGGCCCCAGGGGATGGGTCGTGACATTTATAATTTATTCATCCCTATTCATTAATTCCAATTTAATGGCTTTGTTATAATGGTATACTATATTATGGTTCATTTAGACGTGGGGTTTCATGTTATGTAAGCTATCAAAGTGATTAAATTTTAAGAAAAATATTTTGTGTGTTATTTAAGTTTGGTGTTGCTTGCTGCATACACTATCAAATACAATGTTATTATTTTAGAATTTTGGGGTGTTTATTTCTCCCCACCAAATATAAATTGTTTTCTCTCAGTTTAAAATTTATCTTGGTAATCAATGGTTTTATATTTAAAAATTATTTTATTGAAAAAACCCATATCATAAAAAGTGTTAATAAAATATCCTCTTAATAAGATATAAATGGAAGTGAAAATGTAATATGAAATAAAACCTAACTAGTTTTCTAATAATATAAGGAAATATTCTTACTCGATAAATTTCTATTTTATAATAAAAAATTCGTCCATTTTTCATGCTTTGATAAATTTAAAATTCATCTCTTATTCCATGAAATGAAACAAATGAATTTTTTATGCCTTAATCAATAAAATTCACTTTTAAGAGATCATAAGATCTATCAAAGAGTGAAAATCATTTCCTTTTGTCTCTAAATAATTTTCCAAAACCAATATGGTTATCACTAGTTATCTAATACAATACAAAAATCAACAAACCTAAACAGTAACAACATTAGTTCAGAATTAATATTTATTTTTTAAATAGTTTAACTAAAAACAATGAAATATTAACTAGGACATCACATAGGCTATGGGTAGGCCTTAAACCCTCTTCATACTTCTATTGTGGCTTCAATCCCCATAAACTTTCCAAATAAGATAGGTTGGAACCTGTTATATGGTCTATTTTTGTTCTAAAACTATATTATTATAATTCCTATAATGATCCCCAAAAAAATATAATAGATATCCTTGAAATAAAATTATTCATCAATAACATTTTTTACATAGTTTTTCAATACAACTTTTTTCCCAAAAAACTCTAATAAGATTATTTTATTATTATTAAAGTTTCATTAGTAATCATATTTACCCAAAAAGGTTATCAATACCTTTAAACTTATATCTATAAAATGTAATTTCAATATTACTCAAATAAATTTTCCATTAAAACATAATCTAAACCAATGGGTTATGTTGCCAAAAATTTCTCTCAAAATATCATTAATCTTTTTAGACTCTCATCACAAAAAAATAAAAGGTGGTGTTTATGATTTATATATTAGGATTAATCTTAGACTCATAAACCTAGGATTGTATCCATAACTCATAAGTTTTTTAATGCACATATGCTTCTAAAATTTACCATAATCCTTAGATGTTTCAGGATTCTTATAACAAAAATACCATTGGTAAAAATACTTATACAATTTAATTATTGAATCCAAATATATAAATGCTTCATCTATTTTATTTACATATAAGTGATTCCATGGTATAGAGTTTAACTTTAGAAGAGGGAATTGACACATATAATTCCCAGGTTCCCCACATTTAAGACAACGTATTATAAATGTATCCCTATGATGATATTTATGACCTTTTATCTTATTATTCATTTTTCCTTAGAAAATATTTTCTTTATACCCTTTATTTCCACACAGAAATCATTTTCCCATTCCATTGAGACACTTTCTTGGGTGTATCCTTAAAAAATTTCTAACATGATTGAAATCGAGATGTTTTTCTCTATGGTCTCCACCACTCAATCTCTAAGTGAACTCCATTCATCTATTATTTAGTGATTATATGAGTTTTTTAAGGTATAGGTTTTTAATCAAAATTTTTGATATTTTATTAAGCATAATAACAATATCTTTCACTTGATTCATTATCCCATTTGTTTTATCAAAGTCACCACCTTGTCCTAAATATTTAATGTTAACAAGATTCATTCTGGTTCCATACATTGACTAAAACCAAAAAGTATAGTGTGAGAAACAATAATCTTAGTGGTGAAACCATAGAATTATTTATAGGATTTATAAATCATGATACAATATTTTCAATATAGGACACTTTAGATTTATCCTAGTTTATTCAATTTTATAATATATTCAAATCATTCATAATGGTTTGTCAAAGAAATATGAATTATCCTAAGCATATCCCCTAGGATTTTCAAACCATGATCCAATAAGGCTCATTTTTATTCACAAGGTGTATATTTGTTCATGCACAATGCACCATTTTTAGAGTTATTACCCCTAGGTATATCTATTCCAGAACCATATCTACTTTTATTTTCTAGATAGGGTTTTATTTCTAGTAAAATCCACATAATCTCTTCCTTACCATAAATTTAGGATGTTCTTATATACTTATCCTCAAATTATATCATAGTTTTATGATCCCTAATATATGTTTTCCTAAATCATGTTCCCAAGGTTTATACTAAAATACCTCTTATACCAATTATAACAACCCAAACCCCATTAATCTGGAGATGGTGTTTGCTTTATTACATTATCAAAAGATACAAGGAATCACATCTTCAAGGAATAAATGTTTTAATAATTTTTTGTAAACTAGATAAATTTATGATTCCCCTATTACATTTGAAATCACAATTTATAACATTATTGTTTACCAATAATAACATTATTCCCTCTATCATATCCCTTAATATCAATCATAGTACACTTCATGGATTCCTGTTGAGGGAAACAAAGTAAGGGTGAGATTAAATACTTAGTAATGGTTAATTACAATGGAATCAATCATGAATCAATAGGAATAATCAACATGTACAGGTAAATATATAAACACACATGCCATGTAATCAATAATATGAGAATGAAATTCATCCATAGACAATATCATGGAAAAATATCATGGACAATCAGATAAGTCATAATCAATATAGAAATGTAAATTAGAGAAAACACATTCCAATTAATTAATAACATGACTATAATTATTCTATTATGAATAATAAATATAGAAAGGTAAATAGCTACAAATATGTTCCCTTTAATCAATAAACTAATAATGAGATTTATATAGAGTTAATATTATTCTGAAAATATAACGGATAATAATAACTGAATTCTTAATTAAGGTAATTTTTAACTATTGGATGTCATGATCCTAAGAATCTTGATAACTCTACCATCAATAAATTTCATAAATAAGGTTTAAAGCTATAGATAAAACCCATTTCATTCTATATTAATGATTCACCTCATGAGAATAATAATTCATCAAGGGTATATATAATTATAGGACCCACCGAATACTATATATCTAGATCATTTCTCATATATTTAATAATCGATTTAATTCATGAATTACGTGCCTTATCCTCAAATATGTGTATTGGGTAAAGAATATTAATTTACCAATATTTCCCCAAATAAAAAAATAAATTTCAATATAGAACACCATATTTAAAAATGTTGTATGGGTTAATAAATAAATATATACATGCTAAAAAATATGGTTATTTATGGGAAATTTAATATCCAATTATTAGAGGAAAGTAAAAAATTTCAGGGAATGTTATTGATTGAAAAATTGAATCAAGAAAGTGAATTACACTATTTTACCTAGTCAAAATGATCACAAATCATCTATAGAATGAATATTTATGGTATCAATACCACATATACCTAGTGGAGCATAAGTAGAATAAATTGTTGATGTCATTGATGAATAGAACATCCATGATAAGATCCATTAAAACATTCTTGAATAAATTAACCTTTGCACTTTGAAATAAAATTTTAAAAATAAAATTTCATATAAAATTTGGAAAATAATTTTCTCTAAAAATAACCATTGAAAATTATAAAATAATCTTTAAAAATTTTGATTGGTCATGATAGTTGGAGATTATTTTCATCTAATACATGTTATAATAAATATTCCTTTCACTTTTTTAGTATAAGGAAAATGGGCCTTCTTTTCAAAATGAAATTATCATTCATTTCAAAAAAAATTAAAATTTTGAAAATGGGTAAATATTTAATTAATAAATAAATTGAAAAATATTTAAAAAAATTGAAACATTTTTATAAAACATGGTTTCGGATGAAAATGAATTACCAACCGAAGAAAGAAATGAAGTCGAGTTTTCTTAAAAACATTTTATCAATAATTTTATGTACCAAAGAGTGGAAGAATGGTACTATTACTTGAAAAAGTTCAATAATAACCATATGAGAATAAAATTAAATGTTTTATTAAACAATTATCAAATAATTTCCTTCTATGGAAATTCAAGTATAAACAATCCTAATTAAAATGAGATTGTGAAATAAACTCATGGAAAGTATATGACATTGAAGTGAGAATTAACCAATGAAAAGATTATGTGTATAAAATATAAATCCACATAAAACAAGTGGATATAAAAAATAATTTATTCAAAATTTAATACACACATAATTATATAATATCAAAGACAACAAATAAGTATTGTAACCCAATGAAATGAAATTTAGTTATGAAATACCTTACCACTTGGTAATTTTAAATTCAAATTACATTGGATGATATAATTAAAATTGAAACATAAAATAAAATTAATGATGAATTAATAATTATGTTAAATTATTAATTGTAAGTATATACAACACATAATATCAATTAGGTACAGAACATTACAATATGCCTCAAAGAATAAAAATTGAGTCGAATTCCCTTACCTCATGCTTCATTTTTGTATAATGTTATTTAAAATCATGTGAGAGGTTTTAAATATGTTATTAACTTATACCAAAACCATATTAATATTTATAATAACGTATTTTATCCTTTTATAGCATCTTATCACTTGTTTTTTAAAAATCATGCTTTATTTTCATTGTTTTGGGTGTTATTTGCCTTGTTTTCTCATTCGATCCTTATACTGAATGTTTGGGTTCTTGTATATATTATATAGTCATATAATCTATTAAATAATAATAGTGAAATAATTATAAAAAAATTTCATCAATTATACATTTAATATCAATCATGATAGATGTTTTTGAGAAATTAAGTACGTTGCAATCAAGGAGATGGTGGGTCAAACGTATGCAAGAGTAATGTTACCATTTTTCAACGATCGTTATAGGAAGGAAGTAAGTAATATATTGTATTTAAATAACGATAATAATATCATAAATACAATATTATTTCTATAAAAATACTTATATATATCATCCATGTGGTTTGGTGATAAAAAGTGAGTCGCATCACTGTGTGAAGGTAGTAGACCACAAGTACAGGAATGATGTTATCATCTTTAACTAAGTTAAATGGTAAGAAATAAAATAATGTATTATCTTTTTATATTGATAAATATTTAATTAATATAATATATATTTCATTAATATCACATATATTCATTAAATTTATCCTTATTATTATCCATGTAAAGCATTAGTGAAAAATGAATTGTGCCACTTTTTGAGACTGTAGTCCACTATACACATGAACGACGTTACCCTGTCCCGTAAAGAATGGGATGTAAAAAAGGTTATATATTATATAATGAAATCATAGGTATAATTATGTAATAAATATCACATATATATATATATATTATCCATCATCATACCCAACCATGTTACTCGCATTGGTTCGTGAGGTGGTAGTCTACCATACACATGAATGATGATCTCGTAACCCATTTGATGGAAGTGGGAATGGTTATATTTTATTATTATAGCATAACAAATCTCATTATATAGAATATTATGAGGTTATTATATCATCATGTTTTAATAATAACTTAAGGATATGGCGGGAGAAATAAAATAAAAACGCTCGATGAAGAATGTTACCTCTTCCTCGGGTAACCTCCTTAGGTTTTCACCAAGAGCCTTCCAATGATGTATTTATGAAAGAAAATAAGTATTATAAGATGAGATGATAGAATTTTGTAATTTATTTAGACATTTATTCTCTGAACCAAAAGGGTTTTATGGTATGAATAAGATAAGAGAGGGGGTGTCCTTTTATTAGTGAGTTGAGTGACACACTTGTGATTTTTAAAAAGAAAAAGGTATACCTATATTTTCACAAGAAAAAGGATAAAAATGAACTATTTTTAACAAATAGACATTATAAAGAATAAATATTTCCATATAATTTATTTTAGACAATATTTATTCGATTTTAACCCTTATATTCTTAGTTTAACCCCCAGTAAACCCATTTTTACGTTAACCTTTGGTAAATATTTATTACTTTTTTTATTATTATATAGGATAAAAACTTAAGTTGTACTTATTAGATAATATAAATTATCATTATTAAAAATTTGTAATTTTTTTCCAAATTATATTCACATAAGTGTCAAAATATAATTTAAAACTAATCCCACAGAAGTGACAGGAAAGCTGATTTTCAAAGAGAAAATGTTCCAATGTTTACAAGGTTTTTATATCAAAATTCAGTATAAAAATGTTTCCAACGAACTAAATGAGATTAATTTATATAATGTCTAATTTATTTTTCTTTAAAACAAATTTAAATTGTAATTTAAATTTATAAATAATTTAAACAAAAAGTAATTTTTCAATTAAATTTCAATATTTTTCCCTATTCATTAAAAATGAAACATTTTAGAAAAATACAATAAAAACACATTAAGATAATTTTGATATTATTATTTCAAAAATGAAGTTTATTTTTTAAAGTAAATTTTCTAAAAGTGGTAAAAAATAATTTTAGATTATATTTGCAAAGAGTGATTAAACCATCTTTTTGAAAAATATATTTTTTCAGATTATATTTCTTTTCATTTTACATGATATTTATTTTATTTATAATCAATTGATAATAATAATTTCCATGATTTAGTTATTTATATTAATAACCACAAATTTTAAAACAAATTTACAATGGTATACTATATTATGGTTCATTGAGGCTCAGGGTTGCGGGTTCTACAAGCTGTCAATGATATTAAATTTAAAGAAAAGTATTTTTTGGGGGTTTTTTAAGCTCAGTGTTGCAGGTTGCATACAAAATAAAATATAATTTTCATATTTTAAATCTTTTGGTTGTTATTAGATTCATGTCACATACTTTCTTATGGTGTGTAATAGTCTGTTATTTTAAAAGAACACTATGCTTGATTGTGTATACAACACATGTCCGAGAACATAAACACACCATAATATATTATTATTTAAATGTTACAGTTACAACATTGTCATCAAATTGGAAGGTATGAATATGATTAATTGAATTATAAAATATATATAAAGTTCCTACTAAATAAAAAAAGTTGATTAATTTTTAGTAAATAAGCACTCAATTTTTAGTAATGTTGTTTTATTCTTCAAAAATATGTTTTCATCAAAAATGGTTTTTATTGCTTTTATGAGTGAATATTATAATTAATTTCTACCACTATTAGAAATTATATTTTAAAAAAATGATATAATTTTCTAAATCATAATAGAAAAATTATCTTTGGGTGTATTTTAGGGAATTTTTTGAAAAGAATGAATTTTCATTTAATAGTAAAAAAATACAACTTTTATGAAATATAGTATACTTTACCATATCACCAAGACATAAATATGATATAAAAAATTACTAAACTTACTAAAATAATAATTTATGATAATATAATACAAATATCATACAAAAATATATCAAAATATATAATTTATAATTTATTTTAGGATAAATATGAACATAATTTTCAATGATTATGTTATGCTTGTGTAGCACTAGAAAACTCAGATTTGGTGCCACAAATATGATATTTGAGAATAAAGAAGTATTTTATTTTATTTTTTAATAAATATTAATTATTATTGATTATTTTTATTAATAAATACCAATTGTTAGTCATATAATAAGTGACTTATCCAAATTTTAGTGCAATGCTTATGCAAGGATAGAAAATTCAAAACAAAATTATAAATAAGTTATAATGACATAGTTGTGAGAAAATATACATATTGAATTAATATAAAAGTTTAAATTGAACTAAATTTATTTATTTTTTCTATATTATTTTTTTTTAATTTTTAGTGATGAAATAAGTAATTTAAATGATTATACAAAGCCGAAAAGGTGTTTGCGCAAGAAGTATAAAAATCATGTAAATGATTTTAAAAACTCTAAAAATAATTGTGTTTGTGTTATTTATAGTGACCTGAAACTTTTATAGATAAATATAACATACTAAGGATATTTTAATGTTTTATATATTAATTTAATTATTTCTTGATGAATTTAAATTCAAAGTAAATGAATAATTCCAAAAATCACATTAATTGTAATAAACAATATCTTATTAAATGATTTGAAATATATAAAAATCGTATCTTCAACCAAATGAAAGTGATATGATTGATAATTTCAAAAATGATACATTTTTGGGCCACTTTACCTTTTATATTAACTTTCTTCGTTCCTATATTGTGAAAAACATTGATATCGCAGTAGTCATGAAAAGTGTTAACATGGGATTAAACTAAGACATAAGGGTGAAAAATAACATAAACATGTAAAAATTTTATTGGATTATGTTATTTACTCTCATACGCATCATATATTTAGAATACATAAATGTGTTACCATTTTTTAATGAAAATTTATTTTTATTAATTTAATATTTTAAGTACTTCCAACAGTGCATCTCCCCTCACTTATAAAAGGGAACCTTCTCTCCTATATTCATCACAAATTTTGGGAATTTTAGTTCATAATATTCATACCCAATCCCTTAACAAAATCCCTAAACACATCCTAGATGTATTATTTTTGGTATAATATCATCCTTAGAAAAAAAAAAGTTATAAATAAAAGGAGATTGTTTAAATAAGAGGTACATATTTAACAAAAAAATTTAGTGTTAATTGTTTTTCTTCCTCTTTAAAAAATGTTCAGACTATTTTTATAATAAAACATATATATCAAAAATATACTTATAAGTTACTATTTTAATTTATTAACCTATATCCAACTCCTCTTCCATCAAATGGGAAATGAAACTATTTTTTGTGTGTACGGAGGAAAACTGCCACACAAACTAATGTAACTCATTTTCAATCACCGCCTATCATGATTAATTATAATGATGGATTTAATGTATATTATAGATGTATATTATATCATATATTTTCTTAAATTTCCATCCATTGAAAAAGGAAAATGTCATTCATGTATATGTATAGATAACCACCTCAATGAAGTGATGTGATTCGTTTTTCATCGC
Source organism: Viscum album (assembly GCA_963277665.1). Taxonomy (NCBI): domain Eukaryota; kingdom Viridiplantae; phylum Streptophyta; class Magnoliopsida; order Santalales; family Viscaceae; genus Viscum; species Viscum album. Next base: position 161,582,990 of record OY728138.1, read on the forward strand.
AACATCGCATTGATGGTATATAAAAGTATAATTAAATATTTAATATGATATTTATGATATAATAATAATAATTCTAATATAAAGAAATAATTACCTTCATTCCCTCATGTTTTTTGATAATTATAAATGTTACTCATGCATATGTACATCTTATTGTCACAATTATTGTAACATAATTGATTTTTCTCAACCATTTTTCATTTTTGGAATAAAACTATAATTAATGTATAAAAATGATAATTATGTCATTATTATTATTTTTTATATTATTGAATAATATCAACTTTTATCGTGGTCAACCTACAGAATTCATTCTCGACATAAGAGTCGAATATCGTCAAAACATCTAATGTGATCTTAATTTATTAAGTTATTAAATATCACATGGTAATAAATAAAATAAAAAATAAAAAATTACTTGGAAAATGTAATTAAGAAAATAAATAATTAACATAATTTTATTCTTCAAAATGATAAATAATGTACGTGATGAGTCAGACTTTAGGTAAGTGACACTTTGCTTTAAAAATCCCATTTAAAATGTTTTAAAGATTTATTTTCTAAATTATTTTATTCCATGTATATATTATTACAAAATAATATATATATGTATATATGTGGACATAAATTAATTTTAATGGAACTTTTATTTCTGTTTTTACTTTATTTTAAAGTCTCTCAAAAGGAATATTTTTTATGTATTTTATATAAAACTTTCTGTGAAAAAGTAAAAAATGAATGTCTTATTTTAATATATATGGTGACAATGATTTTTCCTATCACCATAACCAGAATTTTTTGTGTGGATTCCATTACAATATTTCATTTTTTTTCAAAAAAACCTTCTTTCCTATATTATAGGTATTTTTAAAATGTTTTTTAAATTGAATGGAAATTTCAACACCTAAAACTATTTTTATTGTATGTGATATAAATATGCCTCTCCAATGCATTGGGAATAGGAACATAGTTACCTAGTTAGGTTTATCCTAATAGATTATTTGAATTTAACAGATAGATTATTCAATTTATAAGAGTGATTTAAATAGTGATATTAAAATTATTTTTTAAGTTAAAAACATGAATTTTCTATACATTATAAATAGTTTTCATGGAAATATTTTGATATCACAAGGTAAGATACTGATTTTTTTAGGAATTTTTATACCATTATTAGGTAAAATGGTATGTTTTTTACAAATTTTTTTTAAGGATTATCATGTTTTATAAGGAAATTATCAAGTAAATAATTAACATAAGTTTATTATTCAAGAGGATAATGAACATACATGACAAGTTGGACATTTGGTAAGGGATGATTTAAATTAAAAAACTCATTTTAATTGTTTTATATGTTTATTTTATAAATATTTTTATTCTATGTACATATTCTCAAATAATCCTTTTTATATGTATTTATATTGACATAAAAAAATTTAATGGAAATTTTATGCCTCTTTTTAATTTCATTTAAATTATTTCAAAAGGAATATATTTATATATTTTATATGAAACATTTTGAAAAAAGGAAAATGGAATATTCTATTAAAATGTATATGATGTCAATGTGTTTTTTCCTCCACCATAACCATCAATTTATTTTTTTGGATTCCTTTGAATGCATTCATACTTTTTTTTAATGAAAAATCCTCATTATTTATGTTTTGGGTATTTTTAAAAAGGGTTTTAAATGGAATGGATATTTTGATATCTGAAAATGTTTTTTATGAGTGAAAATATTATCTTGATAGAAATGAAAGAATTCAGGTGTTATGATTGTGTTATGGTTCTTGAGCATTGTTTATAATAATGGGTGGTTTTGTTATGAAATAAGGGTGTGTGGTTCTGTTATAAAACAAGGATGGTTGGTTTTTTTATAAACCAAGAATAGGTGATCCAAATATAGCTCTCAAATGCATTAAATAAAGGAAAAAATTTAATTTATTAGTTTTATCCTAAGATATTATGAGACTTTATCAGGTAGGTTATTCCATTTGAAAGAGTGATTATAAGAAAGATATGAAAATGATGTCCCAAGTTACCTGTATGACTTTTCTATTATTTATAATTATTTTTCATAGAAAACATTTACTTTAACATGGTAAGATAATGGTATTCTGTTCTAAATGAATGATAATCCCATTTTTGGATAAAAAGGATTTCTTTTAATAAAAAATTAAATATTCTCATGTTTTCTAAAGAAACCTTCATGATTATTATTTTTACTTTATCTTTTCTTATAAAGTGTTTTATGTAAAAATTTGGGACGCGGATAAATTTTCATGTGTAAGTAAAATGATTATTTGAGATCAAAGTTTATTAATTTGGAGGGAAACTCTCTTTAATGATCGCATGGTTCTAAAATGGACTAATGGGTTTATTTCTTGTTTTTATGTACCTTATTGATATTTTTTTTCTCATAAAACATTTTCAAATATTTTTTATAGTTTTTAAGGATGATTAAGTACAAATAATAAGTACAGTGGATAGTTGTGAATATTTTTCATGAAAATAACACCTATATCAAAAGTTTTATATTTTAGGAAAATAGAAAATGAGTGGAATTTTCCAACATGAAATGTATGATCTTGTTTCATAAGAGTAATGACATAATTATCTAAATCTATAATCCTAAAAAGATATTTGGTAAAGAAATAAAATTAATTCTAGATTTCAAACTCAATATTATGTAATGTTTTATGGTTGGTTCCTTATATTTTTTATTATAGAAAGGGTTTAGATAACATTAGAGGTTAACATATTAATTGAGCATAATATAAAAAAATTATATAACCACAAATTTTAGTATGTTATAGAGAATTATGGTTATTATTATAGGATAATTATTATAATTTAGAGGATTGGATAATAATATATATCAAATAATATATAAAGAAATTAGACGATTAATGTATTATAAAATTTTCATGGTATTGTCTCTACCCTTAGGGATTATTTTTATTTTAATAATTAATTTCATGTTTAAATGATGTTATTTTCAGTAGATTTAGGTTTTTATATCAATATAAAAGGAAATAAATCTTTTACAGCCTTATTATCCCTTCTATATGATTTGATCATCACAATTATTGAAAAAACATTTCTAAATTATTTTTACATCATATTGAGTATTAAAATAACCTATAGAAAACTATTTGAAGTATCCAACACGTTTTTATTTTTCCAAAAAAAATATGGTATATGGAATATTATTTATTTTATTTAAAAAACTCAAATCTTTAATCTCTATTAAAAAGGTAAATACCCTAAAGGAATTTCTCATTTATTTTCAGAAAGATGGGCATCATGACACAAGATAAATGGGATATCAAGAAAAACTTGATATCTAAATTTAAGTTATGAATTATTCTATTATGTTTAAATTATGAAGTAGGATTGGGTAAATATTGATTAATCAAAATAACTTAATTCATATATCAAATTTATAGAAATTAATTGATAAGTAATTAGTCAAAAAATCATGGTTTCAGATTTAAGAAAGTAGTTGAATGAAGTTTATTTTTATTTATTGATTTTTTAAAATTATGATGTAATGGTATTTTATCAAAGATATTCTGATATATTATAAATATAATGGGAATAAAAAAATACCTGAGTATTATTCTATATTAGGTTTTGTTTTCAATATTTTAAAACATGTGTTACATGGAATTGATTCCTTTTAAAAGTGGTGCAGTGAAAATTTAATGACATATGATTAGGGGATTAAGATTATTTGATTTTGGGAAAAAAAATAAGTTATATATAAAATCTTAGATGCTAAAAATTTATTTAATGATTAATGTTATTTTTGGAGGATGATCATCAAATATTTTTTTAATGATATTATAGGATCAAGGTTAATCATGAATATGATTATCACATATGTTTTTTATTTTCTAATGAAATTATATTAATATGGTTTTAAAAAAGCGAGAAATAATTGTTCGGATGACAACTTGTTACATCATAAATGTTCATGGGTCTTGAAACCACAACCGAAGGATGGAAGGTTTTAGTTCCTACCACTAGCCTATGTGATGACCTAGTTTTTATGAAATGTTTTTATTTAAATTATTTGATAGATAAGTATTACGTTGATTATGGGAAGAATATAAATTTATTAGGTAGTCATGTTATTTTATAAAAAATATTTTCAAATTATTAAAGAATATATATGATTAAGGTATATTCAGTTCTGGTTTGTAAAGCGTGTTTTGGGATAAAATATTTTTGAATTTTTATGATTTTTAGTTAATTAATTATATTTTTTGATACATTTTAATGGTTGAGGTATATGTAACCTTTGGGTTTAATGTGAATTATTATTTAAAAAATGCTATTATATTTTCGGGGATGTAAGATAAAAGTTATAAGTCAACCTCTGAGGTTAAAAAAATATTTAATGTTAAGGTTAATGAGCTTAATTGGGATATAGGGTTATTTTTTATTGAATAATAAATGATGAAACTTTGGTGTAATTATTGAATTTGGGATATTACTATAATATTTATTTATATGAATATTTATTCATTTTGGAAATTATCTTACCTTATGCTAACAATTTTGGTTTTGGTTGATGTTTGGTGATAGTAAAAAAACATATTATCCTTTTTAGGATATTTTGATCCATTATAAGTTTATTTTATTACTTGAGGGATAAAAATCATATTGAATATTCATTTCTTTGAGTAAGATATGAGATAAAAGTAGAAATTGATCTAGTATAGACAAAGGATGAAATTTAGCTATTGAAATGGAATGAAATATAGTATAGTTTATCATGTTCTATTGATAAAATAATTCCAAAAATATAATTAAGGGATATTAAAATAAAAATATAATCCTATTACATTCATTTTTTATTAATTTATGGTTTTTTTCACATATCTTTGGTTAATGGTTTTTTGATAATTAGCTTTCCAAGGATCTGTCACTTTATTATGATCAATTTTCAATATATATTTCTACCATTATTTTGACATTATTTATTCCTCCTTGTCTATATTTTCACTTCCCACTAATGTTATCCTATTTGGAAACATGGTTATGTGTCATTCTAGATGACCTTAATATTTCATTTTCCCTCTTTTCAAGAGGATGTTTTATTAACCCTCTTTAAGATTTAGGTTTTCAACGATGTTATTTTGAAATGTAAAACCTTTTATTATCATGAACAATTTAAAATTCATAGGATGATATAACACCCCCTATGTTTTAAAATAACACTTGATAGTGTATACAATACGCAAACTAAACTAAAATATATTATAATTTAAATGGTACAGTTATATTCTATCTATTGAGTTGGAGGTTATGAATATAATTAAACACATTATGAAATATATATAAATTTCATACTAAATATTAATGTATAAATTAATCCATTTTTATATAATTACTCAATTTTTAGTGAAATCATTTTATTCTTCAAAAATAAGTTTTCTTCAAAAAGAAAATTTTTCCTTTTGTGAATGATTATTATAACTGCTTTTTGACACTTTAAAAAAACATTATTTGATAAAAAGAATATAATTTTTTAAACCATCATATAAAAATTATCTTAGGGTTAAATTTGGGTATTAGTCTGAAAATATTAATTTTTCAGTGAATAGTAAAAAATACAATCTTTATGAAATACTGTATCTTTTAATATATCACCAATAAATAAATATGGTATAAAAATTTATTAACCATATAAATAAATATTTTATGATAATATACTAAAAATATAATAGAAAAATAATTAAAAATATATTTTTTATAATTTATTTCAATATAAATATGAAAATAAGTTTCATTGTCGACGAAGTGCTTGCATAGCACTAGAAAGGTCAAATTTGGTGTCCTAAAGTTAATATTTGATAAGGTAAAATGTTTCTTTACTTGGTCAATAAATATGAATTATTATTGATTATTTTAATGGATATATATGATTTTTTGAGTTACATAATAATTGAATTATCTAGATTTTTGTGCAATGCTTGTGCATGGCTAGAAAAGTCAAAATAACATATTAAATAAGTTTTCATGACGTATATGTGATTAAATTTAAATATTAAATGAATATAAAAGTTTATATTGAAACAATTTAATTTATTTTTATTATAGTAATTTATTTTTAAATTTTTTGTGATGAAATTATTACCATAAATGCTTATCTAACACCGACACAAAGCTTCTGTGAGCAATTGAAAAATCAAGTAAATGATTTTAAAAATAATAAAAGTGATTTTTTATGAGTTATAATGTCCCAGAAATATTTAAATAAATATAAAATATTATGTATGTTAAAAGTTGTTATATTTTAATTACATTGTTATCCTTATGACTTTAAAGTCAAAGTAAATGAATTGTTCCAAAAATGATATTAATGATAAAAAAAATTGTTAAATAATTTAAAATTCATAAAAATTATATATTTGAACAAGTGAATGGGATATGATTGAGAATATAAACCACGGTACATTTATGGGCCACTATTCTTTTAATATAAATTTTTTTGGCTACTATATTGTAAAGAACTTTTATACTGTGATAATCATCAAAAGGGTTAAAATGGGGTCAAAACTAAGAGGTATGGTTGAAAACATCACCTAAACTTATCAAATTTTCATTGTATGGGAGTATTTACACTCAACATAATCTTATCTTCCAAATATATCAATTTTTCCATTTTTATAATAAAATTAATTTATAGTAATTTAATACTTTAATTAATTACTAATGTTTTTCTCCCCTCACATATAAATGGGAACCTTTTATCCTCTATTCCTCACACCTTTTGAGAATTCTAGTTTATCTAATCCCTAAAAAAATATCTTCCCATCATACCTACCCACATCCTATAGGTATTAGTTTTTCTATTATATCAACCTTAGAGGTAAAAAGTTTTCATTTAAACAAGGTTGTTCTGAGAAGATGTATAGTATTTAACCAAATGTTTTAGTTTTAGTTCTTCGTCTTCCTCCTTCAAAACTCTTAAAAACATTATGATATAATAAAATAATTATAAAACATATACTAAGAAGTTATTATTTTAGTGTATTAACCTATATTTATATGGTCTTATTTTTTTCATTTTTTCACATTAGTAATGGTAAATTAACATGTTTTATTGATAAATATGCTTATAATGGTGTATTATTAGTTATTTGGAAAAACGTTATTGAAGTTATAATTTTATTAAATAATAATTGGAAATATTAAATTATGTTTTAATGAATTCAATTATAATTTTTGGTTTATTTTTTATTCAAGTAATATATCTTTGAATTCTTTTTTAATTAGGTGTGTTTTAATGATTTAAGTTTCAATTATTCATTATTTGAATTTTTTAATATTTTTTTTGATGTCTTATTTTAAATTTCAATTTTAAATGTTGACATTTATTTTAGGTACTTGTTATTTTTAATCTATTATTTTTTATATTTCTACCAAATCTTTAATTAGTGTTTTTATATATATTTTTTATTTATTAAATTTTCAGTTTTTTCAATTTAATGTGCTTGCTATTAGAAATTGTTAATTAAGGGTATTTATTTTGGATTATTTATTTATTTATTTATTTAAAATAAATTCTCTAACTTGTATTCCTGATGCATAGAATAAGATAATTTTTGGCATACTCATAAGAGAATTTATTTAAGTTTCACCATAAATATGTTTTTTTGAGTGCATAAGAGAATTTTATTCCATGTTTAAGATAAATGAAAAGAAATACTCTCAGTGGAAGATTATTGTGGAGTTTTCCTTAAAATAAATTTTCATAAGATAACTGGTTACCCATGTAAGATAATTGGGTACTTATTAATCAATATTATAAGAGAAATTCCCTCAGTGTAAGATATTTTGGAAGGATTAATAACTGTATAAGATAAAATATCTTTCATAGTTACCAAACCAAGCTTGGAAATAAGATGGATTGTGAATTCTTGTTAATGAGGTTTCATTTCCATGTTTGTGAGAAGATGATGCTAAGACATATATAGTTTCTATTTCACACATTCAAGTGAGTCGAAGCTGAATTCATCTACAATCAAAGTGTGGGATTTTCAAATCCATAAAGGGGAGTAATAATTGGTACAAAGATACATTTAAAACATATAAGATAAAAGGTTTAACAAATAAATACCCATTATTATTACAAGTAAATCTCAATGTTTCCATGGTTCTACTGATGCCAACATACTTATTCTTGAATGAGCTTCTCTGACACTTGTGTGAGATGAGCTCGAGTTCAGCCTCCAATGTCAATCCAAAACTAAAATATATTGTTTAAGCTATTATGGTTTTTTGGTTAATAAAGGGGGGATGAAAATGAAACAATTGATTTAATAGCCAAAGGAATTTTCTTATAACACACAGAGTGATAGGTAAAACAAAAAGAGTATTAACTGAGGATGAGGTGAATCTTGAAGTATCTTCCCTAAAAAAATAATTCAATAAGGACTAATCAAAGATTCAATCAAGAATATGACATTATGTTGAGGTAAAACAAATGAATAACTAAGATCTATCCCAAGGCCATGTTTGATTGTGAATAGAGATGAGGCCCTAATATGCTACTTGTGACCAATTTGAATGAATAAACCATGGCCAACATAGAATGAAAGTTGGTGATTGGTTTTAGAATATTTTAAGAAGATGATATAAAAATTAATTGAATATCAAAGTGTAAGTTAAAAAATGATGTATTGGTCATGGTTCCTAATAAATGAGCTTGTTGGTGTTTCCTCTATATTACGGATTCAATTGAATACAACGGGGGCCTTGAATCATTATAATCAAAATATAGTAAGTATAAAGAGTAATTCATGGAATTTTTTGATGAAATTCCCCAATTAGACTATGTGAGTATAGATATGGATGAATGGGTAGGATTTTGAACCATTAAAAATCAATCAAGATGTGGCGAGAAAATCATGTCACCACTTTTTTTTCTGTATGTGAGTTTTTTTATTTGTAATTCTTAAATCATACAAATATCATGAAACCAATGAGGTTCACTATTTTATTTTCTCCATAATTCATTGTCTAAAATCATGCAATTACTTTTAAAATATGAGAATCAGATCTTAAGATAAATATAAATTTTCATATAGACTGTGCACAAGAAGAATATATGGAATCTATGTTTTACTGACATGATAAATACTTTTCGTCATGTGATAAAATTCTTGGTGTAAGAAGTAATTATAAATTGGTTACACAATCATCCCAGTTTATTGAATGAAAATATTAAACTAACATGGTAGGGGTGGAATGGAAAAAAGAAAAAAATAATGGAAGTGATCAATGAAATATAAACTTAGTAAATTTAAGTTGGTGGTTTCAATGGATAATAAATATTATTTTATGTAAAATAATGGAGTAAAATTTGATATAGATTTATATAGCTACTCTGGTATTTTTCCAGAGAATAGCAATAGGAAGAAAAATCAGGAAATCTTTCACAGACCTCAAAGAGGATATGTTACTCATCAATCTGAAGAAGATAGAGATGAAGATCTAACTCCTTTCACATTCCTCAATAATTATTGGAAAAGTAATTTTGTGGATTTACCAAGTTATTTTGTCTAATGATTCTTTTTTAGATTATTTTCCATCTTTCATACTATAAATTTTCTTCAGATATGTGATTTTTAAATAATTGAATGATGTTTGATGTTTTCATCTTCGATCATTTCATTTTATTCCCTATTCTATTTTGTAACTAGTATATTTCTAATTAGACTGTGAAATTTATCAAGTGTAAATTGTTAATTAATTATAGTTTAGAGTTTGAGGTCAACATTAATTGTTTAAATATCTCAATTAATGATTGATAATTGAGAGTATAGTGAGAGCTCGATTGTCTCTTGTTGCTCAGTGATCATTGAGTGCTTCAACTTGATATTTATAAAAGAAGGTTAATAACTAAGATCTTAGTTGCTAAACATGACTTTTCAAACATAATGAGATTCATGGTTTGAGATCTTTAATTGTGTGTTGAGAGAGTTTATGGATTGAAAATTTTATAAAGAAGTGAAAAAATGATGAAACCAAAGAATCACTAGGGAAAGACATGGTTCCATTTCTGATATTTTATTTCCACTTCACGCATACTAGTTTACTATTATTTTTTCTATTTTTTCATGTTTAATAGTCTAGGAAAATATGAATAGTATCATTCTCCATCATATATTTTCCCCTTAGAAATATAATAGTTAAAATGATAATAAAATGTTGTGACAATGAAACTCTATAGTGGAAAATTCATTGGGAAGCAACTATTGGTGCTACTTCAATATAGTATTTGGGAGATTAAAATCTTGAAGGAGGAGGTAAAATTCCTATCAAAAATATAATATTTAATTAAAACTATTTTCAGTGATCCATCCTGGGTCACCCGTGTGGAATGATGGAATACTCACCACTATACTACAACAACATGGAGGGACTAGTAGACACATCTCCCCCTGAATAAGTATAAGAGTGGGTCCTATATATTATTTCTTCGGCCCATACTAATAATTTGTATCACAATATTATGGGTCTAAGTAAACTATTTCTTCAAAGGGGAACTCTACATAATAGTTAAGTTAAATATTTATGGGAAAGGAAAGATGTTGTGTTTATTACCACACAATCCGCATCCACTGATAGACTAGTAATAAATAATAGGTTGACTACTTGTGAAAAATATAAAAAGTGTCACTTTATGGGTGGTTTAACCTATGAAATCTATTCCCTTTTATTCTAATTTCAATTTAATTTCAATTCTTGGTTTGTAATTTCTATAAATTTTAAGAATATTTCTACTTTTCTTGTATAAAATAAACTATACAATAGTTGAGTTCATTCCTTTCTAAGGTTTTACACTAGCTGTTAAATTTGTTTCTCACCATGAGGAAACTACTATGGGATATTTTTCATCTTTTATAGTAGGTTTTTCACATTCTATATTGATAAATAGAGGATTCAAGAAGAATAAAATTCAGTGAAACCCCTTTTTTACTCTTAAAATACGGTTTTTTATATATGAATTGATTTTTTCTGGACATTAATGTTAATCTATTTTCATATTTAGAAGCATGAGGTTGAATAACTATAGAAGATTTATCAAATTGTATAAGCTTAATTATAGTGGATCTAAATGAAAATAAATCTTCTTTATAAAAGAGTTTCTTGGTTTATATTTTTCTCATTTTTATTCTTTCTAAAATATGATTAATGTTGCTTCTTTAGAACTTGTTTAAAGAAATAAAAATTGAAATGAAATATTTTTTCATATTGAATTTTTTACTAAAATATAATGGTTGTTACTATTAGTTTTATAATTTTTAATTTCTATTAGTGATAAATATTCTCTTCTTTACTAGAAATAATTTTTCACACTTCCTTGAACACACACAAGTATACAAAGTTTACTTTTGATCAAAAAATTTCAAGAGCTAACTAGTAGTAAACTTTTTTTCATGAAGTGAGTTGATAATCATTTTTATTGTCTGGAAAAATACTTTGAACTTTCTTATAACACTTAATACATTATTTTATTCTACTAAATTTATAGATCTTTTCCAACTTTAAATTGAATTTAAATTTTCTCTTCCTTGATTTCAACATTGAGGAAAATGGAGATCTTTAGTGTGTGGTAAAGAGAATTTCAATGTAATAGACTATACCACAATTTGAACCATTCAAAAACACCTTGATTTTTAAAAAAAATTAAGAAAAACAAATAAATATTTTAGTGGGTTATATTTTATCGTTAATTATAGGTTATGATACCACTTTTGAGGAGATTAATCTTTATTGACTTATGGAATTAATATGGAAATAATTTTTATTTTCCTCTAAAATTTTTTCTTTTGATAAGATTTTGGTAAAATGTTATAAAATAATTATTTTATTTGAACTTTTCAATTTAGATTTAACTTATAATATATGTATCCAAATGGATTGAAAAATAAAAATCCAACTCCAGGGTCAGATCCTTAATCATTATCCCTTAATTATTTCTTCATTAACTGCTGGATGATTTGTTCATTTCATCAATAAATTTTCACTCCACACTATTCAATATTAATTCTATTTATTATGACTTCTAAAAATTTTTATCATGTTCTCCTGGAGGTAAAAAGAATTTTGGACTTCTGGATAGATGTAAATTGAAGTTTGTTAAATTCACTTTAAAATTTATAATATTTTTTGTAAAAGAGTAATCAATTTTTCACTAAGATAATTCATTTATATAGGGAATCTACATTTTACTAATTATGAGAATCCATGAGGGAAAATATTTATGAAAATATATACTTAGTGGTATTTCAATTTTTCATTTTTCTTCTACTAAATTTTTCTAGGTGATTGTTTGAGGATAAGAAAAGTATTATTATGGGTTAATTTGTTGTTGTCTTATTTGTTCCATTTTTTCACTATGAATTCAGAAAATTAGTGTGTTTTTATAGATAAATATACTTATAATGGAGTATTATTAGTTATTTGGAAAAAAAATTATTGAAGCCTTAGTTTTTTTTTAAATCATGGGAAATGTTAAATTATGTTTTAATGTGGTCAATTATAATGTTTGTTTTATTTTTATTTGTATATGTTAAATAGTTTAATTATTTTTTAATTAGGTGTGTTTTTACGTTTTCATTTTTTTTCATTCGTTTAATTTTTTCAATATTTTATTTTAACGATTTATTTCAAATTCCAATTTTTAATGTTTTTATTTATTTTAGGTACTTGGTATTTATTATTTTTATTTTTATGTTTCTACAAAATTATTAATTAGTGTTTCTATTTATTTTTTTTATTTTTTTTATTTCAATTTACTCAATTTAAAATTCCTTCTATTGAAAATTGTTATCAAGATTATTTATTTTGGATGGTTCATTTATTTATTTATTTTAAAATTAATTAAATTTTATAACATTTATTCATGATGTAGGGAATAGGATATTTTTTGGTATTTTTATAATAGAATTTATTTAAGCTTATCTACAGATATTCTTTTCAATTTATACGATAATTCTATTATGTGTACAAGATAAATGGATGGTAATACTCCCAATGGAATATTATTATGGATTTTTCTATAAAATAAATTTTTATAAGATAATTTTTTGTCAATGTAATAGAATTGTGTGTTTATTAATCAACCACATAAGATAAATTACCTCAATTTAAGATATTTTAGATAGTCTTATAACAGCGTAAGATAAATTATCTTACAAAGTTACTAACCCAGGCCTGGAAATAAGCTAGGTTGTAGATGCTTATTGATGAAGCTTCATTATCATGTTCATGAGAATATAATGCTAAGACTTTGTTTTTTTTGTGATTTCATGTGAGTTGAAGTCAAATTCATCACCAATAAATGTTTTGTATTTTTATATCCATGAAGGGTAGTTTGAATTGGTACTGAGATCCATTAAAAACACCTAAAATTAAAGGTTTACCAAATAAAAATATGTTCTTGGGCCAAGGAAAGATTGATGTTCCCCTCACTCTACTAACATTAATCTCTTTATTATTGAATGAGGTTTTACAACACTGAAGTTACTAGAGATCTAGTTGAGCCATAAATTTCAATTTTCACCTAAAATCTATGGTTAAAGCTCTAATGGGTTTCAGATTAATGGAGGGATTCCTACCAATGAAATGACTACTGAAATGTCCATAGGAATTTCACTCCATCCCAGAAAGTGGGGATGGGTTTAACAAGAAATAGATCCACTGTGGCCAAGTTAAATTTAAAACCCACTCCTCAGAAACTATAGAAAAGGAGGACCGATCTAGTCTTCAATAAAAAAGATGGTGTGATACATAGGCATAATGAATGAAGAACTAAGATAAATCCCATGTCCAAGTTTGACTGAGACTGGATATTAAACCATGATATACATCTTGTGATTGATCTTAATGAAGATACTTTAGCCAGCACCAAATGAAATATGACTATATATTTTAGAATATTTGAGGAATATAATATGAAAATGAACTAAAGATCAAAGGGGATACTTAAAAAGTATGTATTGATCACATTTTCCAATGAATAATCTTGATGGTGTTTCCCCACTATTACAGATTCAATTGAAGATAATGGGGTACTCACATCATCCTTATCCAATAGAAATTCATACCATTTTTTGGTTAAATTCCTCAATAAACCCATGTGAGTAGAGTCATGGATGAATTGGCAGGCTTGTGAACTATCAAACATTAATCAATATGTCCAAGTAAAAATATATCTCACTTTATTATCTCCACATGAGTTCTTTGAGTCCGCATTCTATGATCATACATGTAAAGACCCGGAAATTCCTTGTAAATTTGTTTTCAATTAAATTTTAATTTTATGAGACCGTGAAAATTGACGGTGTGTGATTCGGAGGCCCGATGTGCCTAAAATGAATTTTTTAACTTTTTTTGGGTACATTCAGTAAACATGCGAGCAGGTTTTTGTAACTTTTGAAATGGTGCTCAGAATTAAAATCTGAGGACATCGTTGAACTCGCAGCGCTGGTATTCACTGAAGGAGACCTTTACCTCGACCGCAGTAGGTTGAGGGTGAAAGATTTTTTTTCACTTTTTCCCTGGAAAAAGAGAAATAAAAAATTGTTTAACATTTTTTTATTTGAAACTCCCATGTGGATGTTAAGATGTGGGGACCACCAGAACTAAACCTCCCATGTGAATGTTAAGAGGTGGGGACCACCCGAACTAAAACCCCCAATTCGAATCCATGGTGGTGGGGACCACCCAAACCCCACATTAATGGAGAAAACCACTCAACTCCCCACTAATTACTCCTCCCATTTAATTGAGTAAATTAATTATGCCAACTCTCCATTTAATCAATAGTTTCATTTAATTATGGTGTCATCTTAAATTAAACCTATTTTAATTTAAGTTGGCATTTCATCTCTTTGTATTTTTGGGAGAGTGTTGGAAAAAGGGAGGAGCTTTGGAAAATTGTAGAGAAACACATCCTCTAACGAAGAATTCATTCTAGAATTGAAGAATAATGACGACGTTCGAGCCGACTTTGGAAGCGACGAACGTTGACGCCACTATTCCCTATGACTTCGTCACCTTCCTCGTGACCATAATCAACAAACCATTGAGTTAGGGGTTTAATTATGTGTGATTATTGATTCCCATGTTCTTCCCTTCTAAACAAAGAACGTGGATCAACTCTCTAACTAGTTGATCCACAGATGATTTCTTTTTGCAGGGTTGGGAATAATCATTGCCGGAGGTTGTAGGGTTTGACGTTCTTCATGCGTTGTTTATTAAGCCTCTTTCTACTACCCTAGCACGGAGGGTGCGGGCCAAACGATCATGGCCCAACCACTCCGCATTTTTCTTGATTGTTTGTCGTGTTCCTCGCAATGGAATAAGGTAGTGACTGGTGCCGGTGAATGGCACCAGTGGGACTCAGATACGGTGACCAGCACACTATCGGCCGTGACGAAGGCGATGGCGCAACCACATCCATTGCGTCACACCGCAGCCCGCGCGCCGCCCCACGGCCTCCGTGCCGCCCCGCACCGCCCTGTGGCCCCCGCGCCGCCCCGCGGCCCCCACATTGCCTCGCCGTACCGCAGGCTGCCTCCCGGACCGGGCCGCTCAATGTGGGACGGGCTGGACCCAGCGAGCTGGGTCGACCCAAACCGGGTCGGCTTAGCTCAGGCCAGATCGGTCCAACCGGGTCGGACCGGACCCAGACTAGTTTCAACCCTATACGCTCTTTTGACCATAACTTTGGCACCAGGTGTTCGTTTGACGAACCGTCTGCGGTGTCAGAAACCTTGGAGGGATATGGTCCTTTTAGTATAACCCACTTGAGGTTTTGATAAGGTTGGGGTACATTTGGGTTGGATCAATCACGAATCCAACCAGACCCTCAGAACTAAAAGGATAATAACTCACAAACTGGGCGTCCGTTTGACGCACCGTCTATTGCATTGAGACCCCATTAACGTGGTGGTCCTTTGGGATACTTCTTCGTGGGACTTTGTGGAAGTTGGAGTATCGATAAGTGTCATGGGGAGCGGACCCTACTCGAGACAAGCATGATTAGTGCAGGAACCCTACAGCTATTTTTCACTTTCTTCAATTGTATTGTATTTTAGTTGTACTTGTACCTTTACTGTTGGGATTTTATTCTGGACCCTCTTACTTTCAACGCTAATTTTTCTATATATTTTACTTGTGTTTGTATCTTTTTGTGTTCTTGTTTGCGTGTGTTTACAAGATATAAAGGCAATGCCTTTCCGGTTTTAGGGGATATGCCTTTCGGTGCTAGTCGCTTGCCCCGGGCCTATGGATGGTGGCCTTGGGGTAGTCACGGCATGGGGCCCGGAGGACGGTTCATAAGAAATTGGTATCAGAGGAGTCGGTTCTACCATAGAACATAGGACTCTAATTTTTTTAAACAACAATAGTGTTATGTATAGGGAGTGTGGTTAACAGTTTAGGGAATCCAGTGTTGGTGTGGCCGCTAACGTATCCATACACCAGGACCCTGACTTCTGATTTCTAACTCAGTGCACGAAAATAATGATGGTGTGTGAGTTTCAAAAAAAAATCTTTGTAAACTCTTTGAGTCTTCTCACCAGGTATAACTTGTTGACTGTGGCGCACCTGTTTCTTTTCAGGATACCTCCACGCAAACAACCAGCTAGGGTTCCAGATATAGTACGCACTGATAGCCCACCAAGTGACGAGGCCTTAGTGTAGGGCCCTCTTCCATTAGAGGCACCAGAATAGGCAATAGCAGTACCATTACCCATTGGGCCACCGATGCCACCAGCCCCAGCAGTAGAGGGTGCACGCCACTTGAGCGTGTTTCACGAGTTCCAGCGCTAGATTCCACCCAGGTTCAGGGGAGAGACGGACCCCTAGGCGTCTGAGGATTTTCTAGAGGCCATAGTGAGAGTCTTCCAATTGGTAAGGACACCATCTGATCTCATGGTGATCCTTTATTCCATCCTTTTACAGGTAGTAGTAGGCAAATGGTGGAGCTTGATGCTCCAAGTTCATGACGAGGTGATGCTTCTTTGGGTAGACTTTGAGAACCTATTTCGGGCTGAGTTTTTCGCGGTGACTCTTTGCACAATGCACATACAAGAGATACTTCATCTGCAGTAGGGTAGCATGATTGTCGCTCAGTACTCAGCGAGTTTCACTGACCTCTCATGCTACTCCACTGATATGGTGCGAGACCCATTATTCAGGGCTCGGACCTTCGATCAGGGACTTAGGTGGGAGATCAGGGCATCGATGATCTCACTCAGCATTCTAACACTGGTGGGGGTGTTAGAGCGAGCCCTCTTAGTGGAGAGTTTTCTTTCTGAGCAGTCACCAATAATGAGACCCATCATCGGGCATCATGTAGTGGATTCTTCTGCAGCTGGCAGGAGACAGATGTCGTAGAGGTCCAAGAGGACCAGACCTATAGGTGGACGACCGCATGATTTGGGGTCAATTTTTCAGGGCACAGGAGAGAGATACAGTCATGCGAGGAACAGGTAGTGATTCACATGCAGCGGGCAGGGTCACATGGATCGTGAATGTCTGACCTACCATATGGACAATTAGAAGACGGTTGAGGGACTGCCCAGGCAGAGACAAAAGTTTGACTGAGGAGGTCTACAGGGAGTAGGTAGATATGGTAGAGGAGTTGGTCGTGCAGATAGCGGTGGGTGATGATACGAGGTGTTACCGTCACCATCACCAAGTGGTCCACCCTGACCACAGGGATCAGGTGGATGGGGGTGAGCTCATCTCCAGGTAGTTGAGTTCTATGACCATGGCGCTCTAGAGATGATACGAGGTACGATCTATGTATATTTCACCTTAGCTGCAGTACTTATAGACACAGGTTCTAGTCATTATTTTATTTCCACTGCCCTCGTTCGGGTCTCGGGGATTCCGACAGAGCTGGTGGCTCGATTATTAGGGATAAAGACTCCTATGGGAGTGGATTTGACAATTACGCACTGGTGTCGGTAGTGCGAGCTTACTCTAGGAGGCAAGAGCTTTAGTTAGGATCTCCTAGTAGCGATGTCAAGGCCCTATGATGTCATCTTAGGTATGGACTAGTTATCTATAGTCCATGCTAAGATTGACTATATTAGGCACAAATTGTGGTGTCTCTGCACGAATGGGACTAGTTTTACCTTCATCGGTGAGAAAGAGGCCTTTGCAGCACATGATGGACTTACCCGAGGAGGTTGCAGCTGATTACACATCAGTTGGCAAGACTTACCCTCATAGAAGTTGGTGTGGAGAGTCCGAGTTATCCTGTAGTGGTGGACCAGTACGTGGATGTCTTCCCTGATGATGTTACAGGTCTAAATCCTCACAGAGGGTGGACTTTTACATTGAATTGTACCCTAGGACGGCACTGATATCTACACCAGTGTATCGGATGTCTCTAGTGGAGCTTCATGAGCTGCGGGTACAGCTGGAGGATTTATAGGGGAAGGGATTCATTCAGCCTAGTGTTTCTCCTTGGGTAGCCCCGATTTTATTCGCAAAGAAGGTGGATGGGAGCTTGAGACTTTTTGTTTACTATTGGAACCTGAACCAGGTGACTGTGAAGAAAAAGTACCCACTCCTTAGGATTGGCGAATTCTTTGATCAGCTGAAGGGAGCACGGTGGTTCTCTAAGATAGACCTCAGATCAAGTTATCACCAGCTCAGAGTGCGAGATGAGGATGTCTAGAAGATGGCTTTCAGATGTCGGTATGACCACTACGAGTTCTTGGTTATGCCATTCGGCATAACCAATGCTCCAGTAGTATTCATGGGACTCATAAATAAGATCTTTCATTCATACCTTGATCGCTTTGTAGTAGTATTCATCGACGAAATTCTGATCTACTTGACTACTAAGGAGGATCATGCTTATCATTTGTAGGTAGTACTGGACACACTTCGAGAGCACCAGCTTTATGGTAAACTCTCGAAGGGCCAGTTCTGGATCAGAGAGGTTCACTTTCTGGGACATGTCATCTCAGAGGCTAGATTTTTAGTGGATCAAAGAAATATTGAGGCGGTACTTTCTTGGGAGCCACCCAGAAGTGTGACGGAGGTACGGAGTTTCCTGGGTTTGGATGGATACAACCGAAGGTTTGTGCCAGATTTCTCTAGAGTTGCAGCACCTTTATCAGCGTTGACGAATAAGGGGAAACCCTTCATGTGTTCGGAGAGACGCCAGTGGAGTTTTCAAGAGCTTAGGCATAGTATGACTAGTGCCCCCATCTTGAGGCTTCCGGAGGAGGGAATTGGGTACATAGTCTACTATGACGCATTAGGGATCGGTCTAGGATGTGTCCTGATGTAGGAGTGAAAAATGATTACATATGGTTCTCGACAGCTGATACAACATTAGAAGAACTACGCTACCTATGACCTAGAGTTACCAGCAGTGGTCTTTGCCTTGAAAATGTGGCGACATTACTTGATGGGCGAGCATTTTACAATCTACTCGGATCACAAGAGTCTTAGGTATATCTTCTCTCATAAGGACCTAAACCTGAGACAGTGACGTTGGTTTGAGTTCCTCTTAGACTATGACTTTGAGATAGTCTATACTCTTGGGAAGGGTAACATTGTAGCAGATTCACTCAGTAGGAGATCTAGTATACAACTACTAGGTGAGGTGACCGAGCAGCTGGCCACATTGTAGATATCCTTTGTGGATCGTGATGGATCAGCTTTTATTCAGTATCTTACAGTCACTCCCCCACTTCTTCTGTGAGTTAGGGATGCGCTGTGTGGGGATAATGACTGTGAGGCTCGACGTGCTCAGATATCCACAGGACAGGAACCTGATGGATTTTCTAAAGTTGGGGTGCACGTCATTCTCTTCAGAGGATGTACCTTGGTACCAGTGTCTCTTTGAGAGGAAGTGTTGATGGAGTTCCACACATCCCCTCTAGTGGTACATCCAAGAGTGGAGAAGATGTACCAGGACCTCCAACGACAGCACTGGTTATTGGGAATGAAGAAATCAGTAGCAGAGTTTGTCTCTTGGTACCTCACTTGTCAGCAAGTGAAAGCATAGCATCAAGTACTAGTAGGCTTGGTTCATCCATTAGCAGTCCCAGAGTGGAAGAAGGATGGGATATCCATGGATTTCATGATAGGACTTCCATGTACATCTAGAGGTCATGATTCTATCTGGGTGATTGTCGACTGACTCACCTAGTCGGCCCTCGACGATTGTCTCGGATTGTGATGTGTTTTTCACTTCCCGACTATGGAAGAGGTTGTAGGAGGATTTTGGGATGCAGCTTCATTTGAGCACCGCCTTCCATCCTTAGATGGATGATCAGACTAAGCGACCCATTCAGACCCTCAAGGACATGCTACATGCTTGCATCCTCGACTTCCTTCACAGCTGGGAGGATCACTTACCTTTGCTGTAGTTTTCATACAACAATAGTTATCTCTACACTATTGGGATGGCACCTTTTGAGGCCATGTACGGTCGACCTTGCATATTGCCTTTGTGCTGGACTGACCCAGGGGAGTCAGCACTCATGGGACCAGAGATGGTACTGGCTACCACAGATATGGTGTATATCATTTAGGAGTAGATGAAGATTGCACATAGTAGGCATAAGTCTTATGCTGACAGGAGATGGAGACCTCTGGAGTTTGAGGATGGCAACCACGTCTTTCTACGGGTATCACTTCAATGAGGTTTGTGGAGATTTTTCTAGGGCAGCAAGTTATCTTTGAGATTCATTGGACCCCTTCATGTCCTTAGCAGAGTTGACAAGGTGGATTACCACCTGGATCTTCCACCTAAATTGCACCAGGTGCACGACGTCTTCCATGTATCCCAGCTAAGGAGATACATGCACGACCCATCTCACGTCATCCACCACGGAGATCTAGACATCAACTATGGGGTGAAATTTTTAGAGGTTCTAGTGGAGATTTATGATCGAAAGGAGTGGGTCCTTTTTGGGCGGTCGATACCACTGGTGCGCATTGGCTAGGAGCACGGGAACCTCCAGGAGAGCACATGGGAGCAGGAGGCTCATATTCATGCTCAGTACCCCCACTTGTTTTCCTAGTTTTGTGATGTGGATTTCGAGGATGCAAAGCCATGAGGTGGGGAGAATTTAAAGACCCATAAATTCCTTGTAAATTGTTTTTAATTAAATTGGAATTTTACGAGACCGAAAAAATTGACGACGCGAGATTTCGAGGACCGGTGTGCCCGAAATGAATTTCTGAACTTTTTTTCAGGTACGTTCAGTAAACGTACGAGCGGGTTTTTGTAACATTTGAACCAGTACTTGAAATTGAAATCTGAGGGCACCATTGAACTCACAGCATTGGTATTCTCTTAAAGGGACCTTTACCTCGACCATAGTAGGTCGAGGGTGAAAGAGAGTTTTTCACTTTTTATTGGAAAAAGAAAAAAAAATTAACATTTTTTATTTTTATTTTAAACTCCCATGTGGATGTTAAGAGGTGGGGACCACCAGAACTAAACCTCCCATGTGAATGTTAAAAGGTGGGTACCCCCCAAACTAAAACCCCCAATCCAAATCCATAGTGGTGGGGACCACCCGAACCCCACTTTAATGGAGAAAACCTCTAAACTCCTCATTAATTACTCATCCCATTTAATTGAGTAAATTAATTATTCCAACTCTCCATTAAATCAATAGTATCATTTAATTATGGTGTCAACTTAAAATAAACCTATTTTAATTTAAGTTGGTATTTCATATCTTTGGATTTTTAGGAGAGTGTTGGAAAAAGGGAGGAGCATTGGAGAATCATGGAGAAACACATCCTCCAATGAAGAATGCACTCTGAAATTGAAGAACGAGGACGACATTTGAGCCAACTTCAGAATCATCTTACAGAAGCGACGAACACCGATGCCACTATTCCCATGACTTTGTCTCCTTCCTCGGGACCTCTGTCAACAAACATCTGAGGTAGGGGTTTAATTATGTGTGATTATTGATTCCCATGTTCTTCCCTTTTAAACAAAGAATACAGATAAAATCTCTAACTAGTTGATCTACAGATGATTTCTTTTTTCATGTCTAGGAATAATCATTTACGGAGGTTGTAGGGTTTGAATTTCTTCATGAAATATATATTAAGTCACTAGCTACCGCCCTAACATGGAGAGTGCGGGCCAATAAAAACATGGCCCGACCTCTCCACATTTTTCTTGAGTTTTTGTTGTGTTCCTCACAATGGAAGAAGGCAGTGGCCTGTGCTGTTGAATGGAACCGGTGGGACTCAGATATGGCGGACGGCACACCACCGACAGTGGCGAAGGTGATAGTGCAACCGCGGTCCCCACGTCGCACCACGACCCTTGCGCCGCCCCACAGCATATGCACCCCTCGCGGCCCGCGCGCCACCCCGCGGCCCTCATGCCGCCCCACAGCCCCTGAGGCCCCCGCACCTCACTACGGCCCTTGCACCACCCCATGGCCCACGCGCCGCACCACGTCCCTTGCATCGCCATGCGGCCCCTGCGCCACATCGCGGCCGCCCCTCCACACTGTGGTCCGCCGCCCAGGCTGGGCCCCTCAGGCCAGGATTCCCAGTGCGGGCTAGGCTAGACCCAATGGGCCCGGCCAGACCCAAAGGGCCGGGTCAACCCGAACCGGGTCAGTTCGGGCTGGGTCGGTCGGACTGGGTTGGACCGGACCCAGACCATTTTCGATCTTATACGCTCTTTTGACCATAACTTTGGCACCGAGTGTCCGTTTGATGAACCGTCTATGGCACTGGAAACCTTGGAGAGAGAAGGTATTTTTAGTATACCCCACATGAGGTTTGGATAAAGTTGGGGTACGGTTGGGTTGGATCAAGCACGAATCTAACCAAGCCCTCGGGACTAAAAGGATAATAACTCACAGACCACGTGTTCGTTTGACGCATTGTCTATTGCGTTATGACCACTTTGACATGGCGGTCCTTTGGGATACTTCTTCATGGGACTTCATGGTAGTTGGATTATCAAACAGTTTCTTGAGGAGCAGACCCTCCCAGAGACAATCAAGCTTAGTGTGTGAACCCTGTAGTTGTTTTTCTCTTTCTTCAGTTGTATTGTATTTCAGTTGTACTTGTACCTTTATTGTTGGGCTTGTATTTCGTCCCCTCTAACTTTTAGCACTCTTTTTTCTATAGAGTTTACTTGTGTTTGTATATTTTTGTGTGCTTGGTTATGTGTGTTTACAGGATATAAAGGCAATGCCTTCCCGATTTTAGGTAATATTCCTTTAGGTGCTAGTCGCCAGCCCCTGGCCTATGGAAGGAGGGCTTGGGGTAGTCACGGCATGGGCCCTGGGGGATGGGTCGTGACAATACCAATCTCATACTACAAATTAGGCTCATAATTTTTTTACATGAAAAATTTTATGAGATAAAAAAAAAGTAATTTCATAAGATGATAAGGATGTCTCAAGATAAATATACTTTTGAATGTGGACTGTTTATAAGAAGAATATGTTGCATCCAGTGGTTTCATGACTTGAATAATTATTTCTTCATGAGATAAAATTCATGGTGTCAGAAGGAATTATTAATTTGTTTCTCATGTGCATAGTTTTTTGTAAGGAAATATTAAATTGATAGGATAGTGGAAGAAGTTCAAAGATAAATAAATAATGGCAGTAATGACCGACACATAATCTTAGTAAATATAAGTCGGTGGTTTTAGTGTAGAATATAAAGTATTTTCTTTATAAAAAATGAGGATAGTTTGGGAAAAAAGAAGGCATATTCTCCGATATTTTTTTGGAGTAGAACAATGGAGAGAAGAACTAGGAGATCTTCCAGTGAGCTCAAATAATATATGTTACTGATCACTCTAAATAATATAGAGATAAAAATCATTGGCTATTAACATTCATCGATCATGATTGGTAGAGTATTTTAGTAACTTTACCTAGTGGTTTCTTCTAGTGATTCTTTTTTGAGATTATTTCTTATCTTTCATACTATAAATTTTCTATATATTTTTTATTATTAAATAATTGATTTATGTTTTATGTTATGATATTCTTTCATTTTATTTTATTCTCCCTTTCATTTCATGATCAGTATATCTCTGATCGATGTGTGATGTTTATCAGGTGTAGATTGTTAATCTAATATGGTTTAGAGTTTGAGGGTGATATTATTTTTTTAAACTCCCCAACTCTTAATCAATAATTTTAATCATAGTGGGAGCTTATTTGTTTCTTAGTTCTTATGTTTTTCAACCAGCTCTTTGCGAAAGGATTCTGATGACTGAGACCTTAGTTATTAACCTTGACTTTTCATACATAATGAGACGCATGGTTTAGGATATTGAACTTTATATTGAGATATTTTAGGGATTTAAAAATTTTAAAGTTATTAAGAACTGATGAACTAGAATAATCACTAGGTTAAGACACCATTCCATTTCTAACATTTTATTTCCACTTCACACATATTGTTTTACCATTGTTTATTTGGAAGTGTTTATGTGTATGATAGTCTATGAAAATTTTAATAGTTTCATTTTATTCATAAAAATAACACCTTATAAATATAATACTTAAACAACAATGATAAATTTTGATAAATAAACTTCATAGTGGAAATCGCATTGGGAGACAACCCCAGGTGTTGTTTAGTGCAGTATTTAGCTGATTAAAATCTTGAAATATGAGGTAAAAACGACTATCAAAACTCTTTAAACTATTTTTATATAATAAAAATAGTATAAACAATATACTAAGATGTTATTATGTTAATCTATTATCCTATATCCATATCCTCTTACATGAAATGGTAAATGAAACCATCGTTCATGTGTACAGCATACTACCGCCTCACAAACCGATGTAATTCATTTTCCATAATAACCTCTCATGCAGGATTTTAATGGTGGAATTAATATATATATATATATGTATATATGATTTTAATAAAATAATTATAATTTTTTTAATTATATGATATCATGTATTTTATTATCTTTATATCCATTAAATAATGATAACATCATTCGTGTATACAAGTAGATTACCACCTCCACTAAGCGATGTGATTTTTTTTCATCACCACAACACATGGATAGTATATATAACTATATTTTAAGATATAATATGATATTTATTATATAATAGTTATTATTTAAAGTTAAAATAATACTTACCTTCTTTCCCTCTTCTTTTTTGAAAATTGGAAATGATACCCATTCGTATGTACATCCTACAATCTCCGGGATTGTAACGTAATTAATTTTTCAAAACCATTATTCATGGTTGGTTTTAAAAGTATAATGTATGTAGAAATATTATAATTATATCATGATTATTATTTTATAAATGATGTAATAATTCTATATTTGACAATATTCATCCTACCAAATTCATTTTGGACATATGAGTCGCATATCATAAAAAAGTCTGATGTGAGCTTAATTAATTAAGTAATCGAATATCACATGGTAATAAATAAAATAATATGATTAATAAACATGGAAAGGATTATTAATAAAGTAAATAATTAATATAATTTTATTACTCTATAATATAAATAATGTACATAATGAATTAGACTTGAGGCATGGGACACTTTACTTTAAAAATATTTTTGTAAAGTTTTTAAAGATATCTTTTCTAAATATTATTATTCCATGTACTTATTATTAAACTATCCTTTTTTATATGTGTTTATATGAACATAAATGAATTTTAAGAGAAATTTTATGTTTATTTTTACATTATTTTAAAGTATTTTAAAAATAATATATTTATGTATTTGATACGGAATGTTTTTGAAAAAAGAAAAAAATGAATATTTTATTTTAACATATACAGTGTCGGTAGTATTTTCCTCTATAATGTAAGGAGCCAACCCCAGTTTCCTAGATTTGGTGCATTATTTTATTACATTGACATATAAACAAGGACTATTCCTCTCTAAGGACCGAGTATTTTATTATATTTGGAAACAAGATACATATATAAGTTCAACATTACAACTTGAAATGAAATACAACATATAAGTTTTATTGGGAACATCCAAAACTATAAGTTTATCCTTATAAGTCAATCATAATAAACTTATTCATGTACTGAGAAAATAAAACATAAGAAAGGGGTGATATCAAATGCTTAGTAAGGGTAATAAATATTGTAGATGATATCATGAACATAAACATTAGGCATGGTGAATAACTAAAAACATATTCCTTTAAATGTAAACTTGAACACATTATGGCAGGAATAAGAGATGAATAAATAATGCCATAATAAAACAAAATAATGGGTATTCTACTAGTCAAATAACCATATGAACTATCAATACTATTTTCATAATGAGGTAATTAATAATATAGGAAATTATAACCACATTTTCAAGGCTTCGTGTTAAGACCATAAATATCCATTTTGTCAAGGCCTCGGGCCAAGACCATAATTTGTCTCATGAGACCTACCGATGCACTGAGGGGCTATAACAATCCACATCTGAAACATACTAAGTCCAATTCATTCCTCATATGAATGGGGATAGACATAAAGAACATATAAATTCATATTGAAACTAATATATGAAATTTAAATAACTTTCCCCAAACATTAAGAATTAAAACTAATGGTTTTGAGTAAATTGTTTAATGGTTTTAAGATAGCACATACACAATAAAAATAATCATAAAACCTTCAACTAAATATAGTAGATGATATAAAAAATATTAATCCCAATAATATAGAAGAATCAACAAGAGTGTTGAAATAAATGAACATACTCTTATAAAATCATCGAGTAATTATTGAGATAAATACTATTTTAATTTGAAAAGAAGAGTTCTTTTGGATAAATATTTTTATAAAAAATATAAGTGAAGTAAGATATTATTTACATAATAAAATGAGATATTTTATAAAGATAATGGTTTCCAAAATAGATTATAGATTTCCCTTGTAAATAGGTAATAATTTGAGAAATTCCCATGAATATGGCTTGCATTTAGGGAAGAATTTTTGAAAGATCCTTTTAAAACATATAACTTCCCATAAATGAAGGTAAGAATTTGGTTGGTAAAAATATATAGAACATTAACATAGAATATTTGAGTAGTGAATAAGAATTTAATTGTGGTAAATATAGAATAATATTGTTTCTGACGCTTTCTCCGAGGTGCACGCATCCATCTGTTTAAGGACAAGGATGCACTGATTGTTTCCCCGCATTCCCAATTTCCAAAGGCAGGTGGAATCCATCTCTTATTTAGGGAATTTTTCTCCTTTATCAAAATGGGATGATGGGATGGCGGTTCCTCCATCTGTGTATTCCTCCTCGGAACTCATTACCTAGTCTGGGTCTCCCTTGTTGAATAAGACGTTGTTCATGAAACTCTTCCCAGTGCCATATATTTATGGAGTCCGGTTAGATACATAGCTTCTGTCGAGACGTTCCAAGGGGTTCGGTTAGGGCATCAACCTTCGGTTGATGGGAGTAGTCACGTTGGACATCACTGGAGTGTCTAGATGCTGGAACACTGGTGCGTATGGATTTTTTTCCCTTATGATAGGGCTTCTCGAGGGCCTGAAAGCCTAAGGAATCCCATGTCGAATGCAGAGAATTATATTCCATAGGCATGTATTTGAAGTTTTCCTCAGCTTCCCATGTTTAACACAGGGTATGCTGTGAGTTTAACGTCTGGTGGAGACGGATCAAATTGATCAGAACACTATAGAGATTGGATTAGAGGGTTGTAACCTCAGGAGAGAGCGCTGATATTGGGGCTAACATGTGGTTAGTTACCTGATTTCTACTAAAGGGAATGGGAAATGAGGGGGCATGATCCCAGCCGGGCGTGGCAGCCTGGGTAAGAATCAGGAATGATGAAGGAGGGTTGAATGAAATGGTGGGGGAATGATATGGAACCTTTGTAAAGGTGAAAGTGATGTTGGGATTGAGTCTCAAAGAGACTTCCTACATATCCCTGTGGTAGGGAATCAAAGTCTGTGTAGTTCGGTGAGGCAACGGGACACCTAAGAAGGCGACCTGTATGGAGGGGACCCGGAGGAAGTGGAACCTACAGGTTGGGGATTGACCTTCCCTAAACACATAGGATCGAGGAAAAGACCAGGATAAGACATGGGTGATGGGATTGAACCTCAGGGATGTGTCCTACATAGATTGCCTTGGCAAGGATCCAAGTCCACATAATTCAAAATGGGGCATAGAATTAGGGTGTACATAGAGGAAAGCGGCCCGATGATATATGGGGGATTATGCGTGGTTCACAGTCCGGGTTGGTCTGACACTGCTGGGGTGGACTTAAGATGTGTATCCCAACAAAGGGGACGACAAAAGATTATTGATAGATTGGAAACACAACATATTACCACTGGTTAGGATTTAAAACGGCTTACCATCAATCAGGGTACACAACGGCTTACCGTCTATTGGGGTTGACAACGGATTACCACTGATTGGGATTGACAACTACTTACCACTGATTGGGATTGACAACTACTTACCACTGATTGGGGGACAGTTTAATGTCATGGGGGACAAAAAGTGGCATGCAGTTTAATGTCATGTAGGATTGGGGTGGACAGATGTGAAGTAGTCAGGATTGATGGGAGTTGATCTTCTACCTCGGGGAGGCTTCCTACGTACCTTTCCTTGGAAAGGATCAAAGTCCACGTAGTTCGGAAGAGGTTTTGTACTGACGTGAAAGGGGTCAGAACCAATAGTTTTTGGGCTTGAACCTCGGGGAGGCTTCCTACGTACCCTGTCTTGGCAAGGATTAAAGTCCATGTAGTTTGGGATGTGTTGGTGAACTGACGTGAAGTGTCAAGAAAAATGGTTATTTTCCTTGAACCTCTGGGAGGCTTCCAGTGTACCTTTCCATGTAAAGGATCAAAGTCCACATAGTTTGAGATGAATGAAAGGGAGATAATGTGGTGGGCTTGAACCTCGAGGAGGCTTCCTACACACCCTGCCTTGGAAAAGATCAAATTCCATGTAGTTCAGAATGTGTTGGGGCTTACACTCTAGGGTACCCAGAGAGGATTTCATGGTCTATGATTACTCTAAGCCCACATGAGTCTTGATCGTTGTGAGAAAAAAGATATAGCAAAGATCTGACAATCACATCGTGAAAGGTACATCCATGGGAAGTAGAATGGGGATTACATGTGGATAGTGACCCAAAGTGGAAATTGGGGATTACCCGTGTTTTGAAGCCTAGGGAGATGGAGATTGGAAATTACTCTAGGGTGGAGGCCCAAGTGGTGACACAGCCCAACAGGAGATGGATTTGGCACAGAAGAGAGAGAGGGTTCTGGTTCTCATCCCCCCTCTGGTCATTGTCACCAAAGAAAAAAAGGAGGAGTAGGGATTTTTTTCACCCACAACAAAGGCTAGGGGCTTACACCAAGCTGGTTTCCCTTTCCCCGCAGACAGACGCCACTCCATCAAAGAGGTCATCATTCTGTGTCGGGAAGATCTCACTCCCATGGAGACAATTAGGTGTGGAGAATGTCTGAGATGGGGCACCCCGTGTGAAATGTATGGGGAAAGACCACATTTTAACATCATGTACTAAGGATGATGGTGCTTGGCAGTTTAACCTCCTACAGCTCGGATGAGTTGAGTTCACTCGGAACCCCTTAGTACTTACATAACTGATACCTCCCGCCCCTTGGGGGATGAAATGCATCAGTAATGCAGTGGTGATGGGGTGTCGTGGAGAGATCCACTAAGGGGTCCACATTAGTGTGGCTATGTGAAGAAGAAATAACTATTAGCATGACTATGAGAATAAGAATAAGGAAAAAAAATTCAATGTTAAGAACCTCCCAAGGGACATTGAAATCACTTCGTGCAAACCTAGAGGGTCGCATGGAAAAAGGACTTACGTAGCAAAGAGGTTCACAGGAAGAGGCCTCATGAATCATTGGTGATCCATGTAGTGGAAGATCTTTGTAAAGGGGTGTGATTTGTGAAGTGAAGTGGCCTAGCCTAGGCATAGGTAATTGGTGCATATAGAAGGATCTTCACGAAGTGGAAAGGCTTTCACGGATCATTGCTTCGTGAAGCAAGGGTGCCCTGCGAAGCATAGCATTGCAAGGAAATGTGCTTTGAGATGCCCAATGACCCTACCTTAGCATGTGGGTTACATGTTCATGGAGGGTACTTCATGAAGAATAAATTCTCCATGAAGACCTGAGTCCCCTTGGGGATCCCCTTCTTTCGCGAAGGCCTATGGGGTCCGCGAAGGGAATACCCCTTTGTATAGGGGTTGAATTTAAGCAATGGGAAATGCACTTCATGATTTTAAAGTACCTTGAAGAGCTCATGGATCACAGAGAAGAAGTTTATTCATGATTTTAGATCTAAGAAAGTGAAAGGTTGGAGGATCTGTCCTTTGGGGCTTTAGGGGAGCCCGATATTTATAGGCAAGAGGTTCCATGAAGTAGAGCTCGCTTAGCGTGAAGAGGGGGAGCATTGCACCGGCTACAGTGTTGTGGTAGCTTCACAAACATCAAACCGGTTCGTGGAGCTCCCCGCCTCCTTCCTTCATAGAGGCTTTGCAGAGGGGGAGCATTGCACCGGCTACAGTGTTGTGGGGCTCCGTAGGCGAGCTTCACGAGGTGGCCCCAAGTGCCCCATTTTCACTTCTCCTCTTCCCAAATTTTGGAACAAAAAATGACCCCCTCCAACAAAGAGATGAGGAGAAAACAAGGGTCAAAGTCTGAGGGTTAATTGTCAAAATTCTTTGGCCAATCGCGAAGAAGACTCGCGAAGGAGGCTCGCAATGCAGAGAGGTGATGCACGGGCTGAGTGAACAATGAAACCCACCGTGGTCGGATGCGCTGCAAAGTGAAAGGGGTAATCACCTATAAATAGGGGAATCTGGCCTCTCTTTTTTCCTTTATCACCTCCATGTTTTGTCACTTAGTTCTCTCGGTTCATGAAGCTCCTCATACTCTATGATTTCTCTCCATGAATCAAGCTTTCAGCTTCGCGGTGCACAACGAGTCTTTGGCTATGCGACGGTTTCCTTCCCAGGGGAATGATAGTGGTTGTGGAGGCAGATATCGAGAATGACCAAGATGCGGTGCTCCCAATCATGGGTAGGACCGTTAGCAAGGTCGAGCCTGAGATTATTGCGGTGGGATCCGACGATGAATATCGATCGGATAGCACGGGTCCTGCCATACCCGATCAGCCACAAGATGCGGACCTAGCTGACAAGTTCTTGGGGATGTTCTCCGTGTATGAGCCTGCCAACCCTGAATATTGGGACGAGAAGACCTCTAATGAAGAGGATAGAAAAATAGTATGTCGCCGGTCATGGATGTAATGACCCAAACTTTTTGAATAGTATATTAATTTACTTTTAATGATTTAATAGAGATTTTAATGGTTAATGCAGAAAGAAGAGTTGATGGCTTCATCCAATAGACTCGAACCTTATGAAGTCCACTTATTAGAGCTTGAGAAGGAGGTGGCATCTTTGGGCTTCGCTTTGGACCAAGCCCAAGCTGAACTCCAGCGTGTCAATCTTGAACGGAGTCGCCTACGGGAGAAGTCCAAGTTAGTGGAGATTACAACTAGGGAAATGTTATCCGAGCGTCCCTCGGATTCTCTCACCTTAGCACACCTTACACTTAGGTCATATGCTGGTGTTATAAGGGGCTATTTAATGAGACCATGGCTACTTTGTGTAATCCTTTGAGATAAATAAAATTGTGATTTCTTCCTATGGTGAAGTTTGTGAATTTTCAGATGTCTGGATAAATATAGGATGTATCTTATGAATGAATTTTTAAAAAAAGGATATTTTAAAATATTTATGTAAACCTTAAATAATTAATTATGTGTAAGGATTTTCAAAAAATGGTCTTCTGCAATTGTGTTTAGTAAAAAAATTAGAGTCTAATAAGATCAACATAATTTTTGGTGAATAGTAAATTATGAATAGTGATTTTATGCTTAGGATTAGTAATGTGACCAAATGGATTAGTAATATTACTTAATGAAATTATTAATAAAATTTAGGCACCTTGATTAATTAATGTGATTCAATAAAATAGGTAAATAAATGTTTCAAAAATTATTAGTTAAGTATTAGTTTTTTCAGGTGAATAGTGTTTTTTATTTAAAAATTAAATTAAAATTATTTAGAAAATTATTTTTATAAGATAGAGTTCATTTTTGAATTCAGAGCATCGATATTATGTTAAGGTGGATTTTTGGGATTTTTCAGAAAAAGTTGAATTTTCGGTGGATAGTGAATTTTCAGTTTAGAGTTTCGGGTGTTTAATGAAATCATTAAGGATTTAATAATTATGTAATAATTCTAGTCTACTTATAAATTTTAAGATAAGTTATGAGGTTTCCCAATTGGCCAATACCATGGGCAAATACCATGGGCAAGCCCATGGTTTTGCCAATACCACCAATGAGGTGTCCCTTGGCCATTAATGCCTTGTCATAAATACCAAGTCATTCTCTCATCCTTTCCATTCCAAAATCATCATCAAATAATTTATGGTCTCCTTACCTCCCAAAGAGTCCTACCAAGGTTCCCTTAGGCCTCCCAAGGTCCCAAACTTCGAGATTTCGAAGTTACTCTTCAAGGTAAGGGATCTTACCTCTCTCTTTCTTTTCATGTATTCTCCTTTATGTCATTTATTTTAAGATACATGTTCTTATGTTGGGGATGTTATTTTATATTCATCCTACTTTCCTTTTTATTTTCATATTATGAGATATTCCCTCTTTCTCTCATCAATTCATTTTAATAATGTTTAAGTGGCGTCATTAGGCTACCGAATTTTTGTAAGGGATTCTTTCACCCTTCTCATTTTCAAGTTCTATTTTCATGTCAAGTCTTTCAAGTTCATTTTTATTATGTTGGGGTATGATATCTATATCCATAATACTGTTCTTTTATGTTCATATGATGAGTGACCCTATTTTATCTCATCAATCCATTTTTTGAAGTTTTAAGTGACGTTGTTAGGTTGCCGAATTTTCATAAGAGAAATCTTATTTTTATCTTCCTTCCATGTTTTTCATTTCATATGGTATGTCTTTAAAATTTTATTACCATGTTCTTATATCCTTTATATTCTGTCCCTATACTGTTTTTTGGATCATTTATGACTGGGTAACCCATTTCCCCTCTCTTTTCAATGTTTTCTAAAACCCTCTAACATAGCCGTTATGCTGTAGAATTTTTCATCTCAAAATGTCTCTCTCTTTTTCTCAAATTATTTTATTTTATTAAGTGAATACTCAAAGATATTTCTTCTAAATGGGTATTCACATGTATATAAAAATTTTCTATTTTAATTATGTGATTTACATAAATGAAACCCACTTTCCGTTTTCAAGGGTTTAAAATGACATAAAGATCATGTCTTAAACGCAGTTTTTAAAACGTTATGATTAAGAAATGAAACCCATTTATTTTATGCTATATGGGTTATTTATGAAATGTTTGATGATGATATATGTGGCTCACATGATGATAAAGACAAATTTAAGGGTGTTCCCTGATAGCGCTCCAATGCATTGGGTAAAGACTTAATCTCTAGAAATGACCATTTTAACGATACGTTGGTGAATAACCTTGGTAATTTTTTTTAATGACACCTTGGGGATGGACCTTGGTGAAACAGAAATTATTTTCTAAGTTAAATTTTGTAGCCACATCTTCAAGTTATGAAATACGTTATTTTTATTATGATATTCCTCATGATTTCTTTCTCATGCCTTAAATTTCTTTTTCATGACTTTATCGATGTATCTCAAGTTCACATGTTAAATGTTTCCCCTTGTTTCCCTTACTGGGCCTTCTGCTCACCCTTTCTTTTGATGTATGTCCTCAGGTTATGAGATGCAGTAATGAACCTAGTATAAACATAAGGAGAAGCCTTTCATGTGTTTGAGAAGAATGTTTTATGTTTTCATGTATTAAGTTCATGGTTTCCAAGACATTAAACCATAAAGATCCTCAGTTTTGTATAATGTAATGAATGTTAATGTGATAAAAAGGTGGGATTCCATAGTTGGTATCAAATGAGGGTTTAGTTATTTATGGAAATTAGTCTATGAAAACTTTAGGAAGAACCCTATAGAAAAGCCTAAATATAGGAAAAAATTACCAGTATTTTTGTGATTATTGAGTAATTGGTTTATCAAACAAGTACATCCCTGTCTGGATACGAGCAGGTAGAGGCGGCTCTGGCACAGATTTACATAGGGGTAAAACCCGAAAACACCGCTTTGATCTAGACTCAAACGGGAACTGGTGCATGACAATGGGCCTTACTGCACTCTTGGTTACGACACTCTCGGGGGATATGTTTGGTTAATCGCAAGATTTTTATGAATCATTATGAAATAATTATAGAGAAATATAATTGTTTATGCATGAAGTTTTAAGATGTAGAATCCTTTATAGTTAAAATATTTGAAAATTAAATGAGTTTCTCACTAAGATTTTATTCTTTTATAAAATGGCGGGCAATAGGAGGAACCATGAAAATGGTGACCACAATGTACCATGTGCTGACGGCCCTCTGATGGAAGCCGGAATGGAAATATACATGCGAATGATGAACCAACTGACTCAAGTTATGAGTAATAACTTGAATCAAGCTGAGATGCTGATCTCACCATGAAGGGAACAACATTCTATTGAGTCCTTTATGCGCCAACGACCACCAACCTTCAGTGGATCGGTTGAACCATTGATTGCTGAGAAATGGATCAGCTCTATAGAGAAGATCTTTTATGTACTTCATTGTTCGGAATAATAAAAATCCATCATTGTTGTTTACCTCCTAGAGGGAGAAGCTGATTAGTGGTGGTCACTGATCAAAAACATGAATCCAAGAGGAGAGGTGGAAGCTATGGAGTGGGAAGAGTTCATGTAACACCCCAGGTAAATAAAGAATATGAAATTTTTATATTTATCCATATTTGTGAATAAAATATTAATATTACTTTAAAGGGGATGCTATGATCGATGGCGTACCCAATACGCAACAATGAGTTTCTTAGGAAGCTTACGTTGCACTCTAATAATAAATAATATTATTTTAAATAGTAGTTAATGCCTAGCCGTTGTAATGGCGGGAATGAACAGAACTACCTACAAAATTATTATATATGTTTGTCAAATATTTTTACTCTTTACAATAAATGTTATAGGATTAAAAATGCGAATGAATCCAATTTTAAGCGTAGACATTCTAATATTATTTAAAAGGTCTATTAACCACCTTTTGAAGGAGAACCTCTTTTAAATCCACTTTTTTACAATTTTATGTGTTATATTTGACAAAATAAAATTCTTATTTAGAATCGGGACATCAAAATTTACTTTGTTTAAATTTTTGGTATCTTTCTGATAAAGTTCATTTTTTTAATGAATAGTGAAAATGTTCTATTTTAATTCCAAACCTCTTTTTAATATAGTTTATTTATATGATTATATTATCTTTTGGATTGTTTTTTTAGTAAAATTAGAATATATTTTTACCATTTAATCCAATAGTGGTCATTGTAATTAATTTCACTTTGAAATTGGACTTAAACTAGTGTCAATCTTTTGATACTTATTGTTTCATAAAAACACGCTATTTTCTCTGACTGCGGAAATTTATTATAAAATTAATTAATGAAACTTCTATGTTATGAATTTGTTAAAATAGACATCATTTTTGAATTCGGAATACCAAATATATCTTAGGGTGAATTTTCGCTATTTTTTTGAAAATCTCCAATTTTTAATGAATAGTGAAACCACAAAGTGGTGGTTACAAAATTTGATTTTTTGTTTAAATGCGACTTTACCACTTCTGTGATTTGAATTTCAAAAATCCAATTTAAATTATTTTAATTGTTAAGTAAAATTTGGTTCAATGGGATGAAAATAAGTTTTGATGAAAAGTAACTTTTAAGTTTTATTAATCGCGATTAAAGGTAATTAGTGTGATTTAAGGTAAAAATGATATTATAATAAAATGAAAATATATAGACACTTTTCCTAACCCTATTGGATGAGTTATGGCCGACCAATACAACCCATGGGTCTATTTTTGGTACCCCATGGATCCACTTGGGCTTGATAATGACATTTATGCCTTTTATTTAAAGTTAAAATAAAAATGTCACAAACATGATTTGTTTTACTAAAACAATTTTTACATGTGGTTATACAAGTCATAATTTTGACTATAAATATTCATTGGAAATCTAAAAAGATTTACTACATCATAGTATTTTTTTTATAATTTTTAGACATTAAATAAATTAAATTCTTTATGACATCATGATGATGCAGCGATGACCTCATTAATAAAGGATTTAAATAAAATGGAAAGATAATGTAAATTATAAGACCTAAACATGTCCAAAACCTATTTTATGGGTGTATTTAGAACCCTTATCACCTTATACTCGAATTATATCAATGTGTGACCATTAAAATCCGAAAACCATTGGAAAATAAAGTAACATTTTATACTTTACCAAGAGTGCCCCTCCTCTCCTCTTATAAAAGGCCCCCACCTCTACCACCTTACCCACACCTCTCAAGACTTTGGTTCGGCCATGATCTGATAATTTTTTCTCTCCACATCCCTCTACTCATCCTAGAAGCCTTAACTCAGTCAGGAATCTCTTCAAGAAACCCTTTTGGTTCAAACCAAAGGGAGTTACCCAATTTCAAGGTAACGTCTTCAATTGTGCTCTTTAGTTTTATTTTGCTTCTCCAACCCCCTAAAATATTTTTATTCATTTATTTTGTAACAAATCCAGTATCTTAAATATAATAGTATTTTTTTATAATAATTATTAGAGATACACTTATACACACCTTCGTCTAATGGTTAAAGAACATACTGTTTCTGTGGATGGTGAATTTCTGCCTCACGAAACGATGATTGTTCAACACTCATATAACACCTTAAAAGGTGGCCATTAAGATGTAACTATGTTTATATATGATATATAATATGTTTATGTTTTACTTAAGCTTCTGTATTTTTCATTTGTGGCATGCCTTTATGGCTTCCATTATGGGTATACGCGATATCTTCATTTTAGGAAGTGCGGACTACCGCCCCCTCAAAGTGATTTGATTCGTTAATACCATATGTGGGATGTATAAAGGATGGATTTAAAGTTAATATATATGATTTTATACTGTAATTATAATATACCTTTATATCATTATTGTTTTCTTTCCATTAAATTATGAGATAGAAATGAAAGTAGTGTTCATGCGTACGTACGGCTTACCATCTCCATGAACGGTGCATTTCATTTCTTATCCTCAAAATTAATGTACTATTATAAGTACATATAATGGATATATATGATGTATGATACATCTAAAGGATGAATATAATTTTGGAATTAAAAATATACACATCTCTCATTTAGTTTTAATTCCATTAATATGACATAGAAATGAAAGTAGCGTTCATGCGTATGTATGGCTTACCGTCTCAATGAACAGTGCATTTCATTTCTTACCTCTAAATGATTATGTAATATTATAAATACATGTATATTCTTGATATATATGATATATATGATATCAAAATCAGGAATGTCATTCTGGATATAAAGAACCTTTGACCACACGAACAACATGTAATTGTAAGAAGTCCACTTTTGACTTAAGAACCAAATATCGACAAAACAAACATTATTAACTTAAATAATTACATAATGTTTATAACATGTCAATAATTGATATAAAAGGATTAATGAACTTTAAAAAGGTTCTTAAGCAAGTAAAAATTAACTCAAGTTTATTATTCAGGATGTTAAAGAACGATCGAGTCAAGTCGGACCCGAGGTAAGGGATCTTACTCCTCGCTTTCTTTTTAAGTACGCTCTTTTATGTCATTCCTTTTAAAGATCATATTTCTTGTTATTGGGATGTTATTTTATATTACTATTACTGTAATTTTTATGTTCATATGATGAGATACCCTATTCTCTCTCATCAATCCATTTTGGAAGTTTTGAGTGGCGTCGTTAGGCTGCCGAATTTTTGTAAGAGATCTAACCTCTCTCTTTCTTTTTAAGTACTCTCCTTTATGTCACTTATTTTAAGCTCCTATTTGTTATGTTGGGGGATGTTCTTTTATATTCCTATTTCTATAAATTTTATGTTAATATTATTAGATACCCTATTTTATCTCATCAATCCATTTTTGTAAGTTTTATGTGGCGCCGTTAGGCTGCCGAGTTTTCGTAAGGGATTTTTCATCTCACTTTTATTCCCGTGAGATTTATGCTACATTTGCCACAATTTCCTTTGAGTGGTGTATGTACTGAACATTATTTTACTCATTTTGTAATATAATTTCATTTATGAGTATTTACATCAATGTTGTATTGTCCTTCTTTCACGGGGTGTACGTTTCGAAAGATACCCATGTCGGTAAGGGAACCTTTCACCCTCCTTTTTTTTAAAGACTTCTTTTGTTATGACTTTTAATTCACAAAATATTATGTTGGTATATGTTCTTATATATCCATATTTATGTAAATTTTATTTCCAAGTGATGAGATCCCCTTTATCTCTCTCATTGACCCTTTTTGTAAAATTTTATGTGACGTCGTTAGGCTGTCGAATTTTACCAAGGGAACTTCTTAACCCAATTTCGATTTCTTTGGGTTCAACATGTAGTTAATTGAATATGTCATCCATTGAATATGTGTGAATGACCTTTGATTGTTGTACACTTAATATCCTCTTATATTGGTTGTATTTGTATTTGTCACACATAATTATGAGATTGATTTATCCTTAATTTAAAGATACCTTATTTATAATGGATTTCATCTCATTTTACATTTCTTTTGAGACTTCATTGTTGTTATGCACCAATTCACTCTTATGTGGTGTGTATACTGTCCTTTGACATATTATATCATGAATCCCTTTATTCTCATGATATTATAAAGTTCGTATTAAATGTTATTCTGCAACTATTTGTATTCAAGAGTCTCTCATTTTGTTAAAAACTCTTTAACAAATATATCGTTTTAAAAGTTGTAAAGATTTATTATTCTGAATCTTTATCTTTAATGTACATGTTTTCATAATAGTTTTCAATATTTATTTATATGGACATTAATGTTTTAAAATTATAATTCCAATAAAATCTTCAAAGTGGTATGGGAAACTTTGATTCAAAAATATCTTTTAAATGATTTTTTGAAAATGGATTGATTAATTCAATATCTTGGAATTACTTATTTTGATTGAAAATGAAATTTTGTTATTGAAATGTTTATATTTTCAATATTTTATGTGTAATGATGGTACTTGGACATTTTATGGGTGGGTACGTGATAAACCATATGACGGGTGGTGCCGTGAATACTAGGACGGGTGGTTACGTTATAACCTCCAATGCATTGGGTATGGAAGTCGGACGTATGGCTATTCCATTAAGTATATATAGAAGTTGGATGAATGGATATTACATTAAGTGATATGTGTGGAAGTATACCTTATGGTTATTCCACTTAAGTATGTTTATGTCTCAAGTTACCTTTATATGTTATGTGATATTTATATGGGTTTTATGGTAATCTTTTGGTTACAGAAGGGTAAGTAATGAACTTTTATTAAGTGAAGAGTTTTTACTACTTCGAAAAGGTGAAAAGTATTACTTTGATAAAGTATAAATGGTTTCCTTGTTGTTTTGAAAAACTAACAGTTTTCATTCTTTGTGTATCCCTTACTGAGCCTTTTATGCTCATCCCAAGTTTTTGAAATGTTTTTCACAGGAATTAACGTGGAATAGGGTCAAGGATGGGATCAAGGGAAAGTCATGCAGCCTAAAACATGGAACTGGACATGTTTCTTTTTTAGAGTTTTTATTTTATGGAAACTTAGTAAAATTTTCTACTTTTTAATCTTTTGAGATGTAATAGTTATGTCCTAATTCTCTAAAACTCTAAACCTAAAAAGATCCCCAATGTGAATTATTCATTTAATTCAATATTAAGTAAGGTTTAAGGATGGGGCCTTATAGTTGGTATCAAAGGACGGTTTAGATAACTTTAGAGGTTAGGGTATCCTCTAAGCACAAGTGACATTACCATAATGGTTAGGATTTCAGAAAGAGTCCTCGTTTTAGAAAAAGTGAATGAGTAAGTATATCTTAGTGTTTACCTTCCTCATTAGTACATGATGGTTTTGTTGATATACTCACACTGACATTTCTTTTTTTAGTAAATGGATGGATCTAGCAGGCACCAAATTGACAATAGGTTTGAAGGAAACTGTGGTGGTTCTCTGATTAAGAGACTGGATGAAATGGGGTATTCAATGAGGAAACTCGTGGTTGTTCTAAACCAACTATCAAGGAGTCATGATCATCCACTTGAACCTTGGTATGTTCTG
The DNA here is from genome assembly GCA_963277665.1 of Viscum album. Lineage (NCBI taxonomy): Eukaryota > Viridiplantae > Streptophyta > Magnoliopsida > Santalales > Viscaceae > Viscum > Viscum album. Next base: position 161,623,434 of record OY728138.1, read on the forward strand.
TAATTCATCATATACAAGATGACCAATCGATGTGTAATTTTAGGTAATAATTATAAAGGTAACCATTAGATTTTATATGATCCTTACTTTTGAGGTAATTATGGGTTATTATATGTTATGATGGAAAATTAAAGGCATGAGATAAACTTGAGGCTAAAATATGTTATGATCATTTTTGAAGATTTTATCTCATTTTGGGGAATGTTTTAAGAATTATATAGTTTTGGAAAAAGGACAACATGCAAACCGTGTGACAACCCGTCACGTCGGACAAAGCTGCGGGAATCGAACTCACAACCAAAGTGCGACTGGTATTTATCACCTACCACTGGACTACGTGAAGTCCCTGGTTAGTTTGACTAATTCTTTTTAGTTAAATGATTTTATGAATTAATAGTATGTTGATTTTGTGATATCTATGGAAATTTATTAACCTATCATGAAGGATATGTGATTAGGTTAATTACTTTTCAATACGATACTTTAGGAGCAACTGATGTTGTTTGGAGATAAATGTTACGATTTAACTTGGAAGACTATGTGACTAAATCCTTCAAATATTTGGGTTTCAATCTTAGTTTGATTTACTTTGAATAATTTTATGGACAAATTGTTTATCGAATGTTCCTCATTGAACTTTGGGTTTTGTTGGACAAATTTTGGAGATTAAGAATATATTTTCTTTTTAAAAAGGGTTATCCTTTTCTGGATTATCTGATCTTGTACTAACCTTTTTAGTTTTGGTTTTGGTTAAAGTCTAGAGACATGGGAAATATATAGTTATCTTTTGTGGATTAGGTGAATCTCTATAAGTTTATTATAGTACTCTTAATGCGAACAAGTCTTCTTAAATACTCGTCTTTTGGATAAAATATGATTTTGATTAAGGAATCTAGAAAAAGTTGAAAGTCTACATGACAAGTAAGTATGATTCATTATGATTTAGTTAGGCTCAAAAATAAATTCCTCAATTAAAAGTAACTTAAAACAAAAATGTTGTCTGTTAACTTTTCCTACTGAGGAATCGAATACCGTTTAACCCATCACAAGTTTGTGATTTTCTTATGGTTAACTTTATCCTATACATGATTACTATCACTCTCCATCAGAACATGACCCTATGTTTTCTCCTCCATGTCCATGTTTTCCTACATGGAATCCTAGTATGGGTTAACTCGGGTGACCTATGTACTTATCTTTCTTTATTTTAAAGTGATTGTTTTACCGACTCTTGTTCTGATGTGGGACTTTCAAGGATATTTCCAAGCCCAATTTTAAAATTGCGAGGACGCAATTCCCAAAAGGGGGGAAGGATGTAACACCCCAGGTAAATAAATAATATGAAATTTTTATATTTATCCATATTTGTGAATAAAATATTAATATTACTTTAAAGGAGATGTTATACTTGATGGCGTACCCAATACGCAATAACGAGTTTCTTGGGAAGCTTACGTTGTACTCTAATAATAAATAATATTATTTTAAATAGTAGTTAATGCCTAGCCGTTGTAATGGCGGGAATGAACATAACTACCTAAAAAATGATTATATATGTTTGTCAAATATTTTTACTCTTTACAATAAATTTTAGAGGATTAAAAATGCGAATGAATCCAATTTTAAGCGTAGACATTCTAATATTATTTAAAAGGTCGATTATCCGCCTTTTGATGGCGAACCTCTTTTAAATCCACTTTTTGACAATTTTATGTGTTATATTTGACAAAATAAAATTCTTATTTAGAATCGGGACATCAAAATTTACTTTGTTTAAATTTTTGGTATCTTTCTGATAATGTTCATTTTTTAATGAATAGTGAAAAATGTTCTATTTTAATTCACAACCCCTTTTTAATATAGTTTATTTATATGATTAGATTATCTTTTGGATTGTTTTTTTAGTAAAATTAGAATATATTTTTACCATTTAATCCAATAGTGGTCATTGGAATTAATTTCACTTTGAAATTGGACTTAAACTAGTGTCAATCTTTTGATACTTATTGTTTCATAAAAACACGATATTTTCTCTAACTGCAGGAATTAATTATAAAATTAATTAATTCAACTTCTATGTTATGAATTTGGTAAAATAGACATCATTTTTGAATTCAGAATATCAAATATATCTTAGGGTGTATTTTTGGTATTTTTCTGAAAATCTCCAATTTTTTATGAATACTGAAACCACAAAGTGGTGGTTACAAAATTTGATTTTTCATTTAAATGGGACTTTCCCACTTCTGTGATTTGAATTTCAAAAATCCAATTTAAATTATTTTAATTGTTAAGTGAAATTTGGTTCAATGGGATGAAAATAATTTTTGATGAAAAGTAACTTTTAAGTTTTATTAATCGCGATTAAAGGTAATTAGTGTGATTTAAGGTAAAAATGATATTATAATAAAATGAAAATAAATAGACACTTGTCCTAACCCTATTTTTTGAGTTATGGCAGACCAAGAAAACCCATGGGTCTATTTTTGGTACCCCATGGAGCCACTTGGGTTTGATAATGACATTTATGCCTTTTATTTAAAGTTAAAATAAAAATGTCACAAACATGATTTGTTTTACTAAAACAATTTTCAAATGTGGTTATACAATTCATAATTTTTACTATAAATAGTAATTTTAAATCTAAAAATATTTCCTACATCATAGTATTTTTTTATAATTTTTAGACATTAAATAAATTAAATTCTTTATGACATCATGATGATGCAGCGATGACCTCATTAATAAAGGATTTAAATAAAATGGAAAGATAATGTAAATTCTAAGACCTAAACATGTCCAAAACCTATTGGATGGGTAGATTTATAACCCTTAACACCTTATCCTTTAATTATATCAATGTGGGACCATTAAAATCCGAAAACCATTTGAAAATAAAGTAACATTTTATACTTTACCAAGAGTGCCCCTCCTCTCCTCTTATAAAAGGCCCCCACCTCTACGACCTTACCCACACCTCTCAAGCCTTTGGTTCGGCCAAGCTCTGATAATTTCTGTCTCTCCACATCCCTCTCCTCATCCTAGAAGCCTTAACATAGGCAGGAATCTCTTCAAGAAACCCTTTTGGTTCAAACCAAAGGGAGTTACCCAATTTTAAGGTAACGTCTTCACTTGTGCTCTTTTGTTTTATTTTGCTTCTCCAACCCCTAAACTCTTTTTATTCATTTATTTTGTAAAAACTAAATTATCTTCAATATACTAGGATGTTGTTATAATAATTATTCGAGCTACAATTATACACACCTTCATCTAATGGTTAATGAACATACTGTTTCTATGGATGGCGAATTTCTGCCTCACGAAATGATGATTGTTCAACACTCATATAACACCTTAAAAGGTGTCCATTAAGATGTCACTATGTTTATATATGATATATAATATGTTTATGTTTTACTTAAGCTTCTGTATTTTTCATTTGTGGCATACCTTTATGGCTTCCATTATGGGTATACGTGATATCTTCATTTTAGGAAGTGCGGACTACCGCCCCCTCAAAGTGATTTGATTCGTTAATGCCATATGTGAGATGTATAAAGGATGGATTTAAAGTTATTATATATGATGTTATAATGGAATTATAATATACCTTTATATAATTATTATTTTCTTTCCATTAAATTATGACATAGAAATGAAAGTAGCGTTCATGCGTACGTACGGTTTACCGTCTCCATGAACGGTGCATTTCATTTCTTATCCTCAAATGTAATGTACTATTATAAGTAAATATAATGGATATATATGATGTATGATACATCTAAAGGATGAATATAATTCCGGAATTAAAAATATACACATCTCTCATTTAGTTTTAATTCCATTAATATGACATAGAAATGAAAGTAGCGTTCATGCGTACGTACGGCTTACCGTCTCCATGAACGGTGCATTTCATTTCTTACCTCTAAATGATTATGTAATATTATAAATACATGTATATTCTGGATATATATGATATATATTATATCCAAATCAGGAATTTCATTCTGGATATAAAGAACCTTTGACCACACGAACAACATGTAATTGTAAGAAGTCCACTTTTGACTTAAGAACCAAATATCGACAAAACAAACATTATTAACTTAAATAATTACATAATGTTTATAACATGTCAATAATTTATATAAAAGGAATAATGAACTTGAAAAAGGTTCTTAAGAAAGTATAAATTAACTCAAGTTTAATATTCAGGACGTTAAAGAACGATCGAGTCAAGTCGGACCCAAGGTAAGGGATCATACTCCTCTCTTTCTTTTTAAGTACGCTCTTTTATGTCATTCCTTTTAAAGATCATATTTCTTGTTATTGGGATGTTATTTTATATTACTCTTACTGTAATTTTTATGTTCATATGATTAGAGACCCTATTCTCTCTCATCAATCCATTTTGGAAGTTTTGAGTGGCGCCGTTTGGCTGCCGAATTTTCGTAAGAGATCTAACCTCTCTCTTTCTTTTTAAGTACTCTCCTTTATGTCACTTCTTTTAAGCTCCTCTTTGTTTTTTTGGGGGATGTTATTTTATATTCCTATTTCTATAAACTTTATGTTAATATTATTAGATACCCTATTTGATCTCATCAATCCATTTTTGTAAGTTTTATGTGGCGTCGTTAGGCTGCCGAGTTTTCATAAGGGATTTTTCATCTCACTTTTATTCCCGTGAGATTTATGCTACAATTTCCACAATTTCCTTTGAGTGGTGTATGTACTGACCATTATTTTACTCATTGTGTAATATACTTTCATTTATGAGTATTTACATCAATGTCGTATTTTCCTTCTTTCACGGGGTGTACGTTTCGAAAGATACCCATGTCGGTAAGGGAACCTTTCACCCTCCTTTTTTTTAAAAGACTTCTTTTGTTATGTGTTTTAATTCACATAATATTATGTTGGGATATGTTCTTATATATCCATATTTATGTAAATTTTATGTCCAAGTGATGATATCCCCTTTATCTCTCTCATCGACCTTTTTTGTAAAATTATATGTGACGACGTTAGGCTGTCGAATTTTACCAAGGGAACTTCTTAACACAATTTCGATTTCTTTGGGTTCAACATGTAGTTAATTGAATATGTCATCCATTGAATATGTGTGAATGACCTTTGACTATTTTACACTTAATATCCTCTTATATTGGGTGTATTTGTATTTGTCACACATAATTATGAGATTGAATTATCCTTAATTTAAGGATACCTTCTTTATAATGGATTTCATCTCATTTTACATTTCTTTTGAGACTTCATTGTTGTTATGCACCAATTCACTCTTATGTGGTGTGTATACTGTCCTTTGACATATTATATCATTAATCCCTTTATTCTCATGATATTATAAAGTTCGTATTAAATGTTATTCCGCAATTATTTGTATTCAAGAGTCTCTCATTTTGTTAAAAACTCTTTAACAAATATATCATTTTAAAAGTTGTAAAGATTTATTATTCTAAATATTTATCTTTAATGTCCATGTTTTCATAATGGTTTTCAGTATTTATTTATATGGACATTAATGTTTTAAAATTATAATTCCAATAAAAGATTCAAAGTGGTATGGGACACTTTGATTCAAAAATCTCTTTTAAATGATTTATTGAAAATGGATTGATTAATTCAATATCTTGGAATTACTTGTTTTGATTGAAAATGAAATTTTGTTATTGAAATGTTTATATTTTCAATATTTTATGTGTAATGATGGGACTTGGACATTTTACGGGTGGTTACGTGATAAACCATATGATGGGTGGTGCTGTGAATACTAGGACGGGTGGTTACGTTATAACCTCCAATGCATTGGGTATGGAAGTCGGTCGTATGGATATTCCATTAAGTATGTATGGAAGTTGGCCGAATGGATATTACATTAAGTGATATGTGTGGAAGTCAACCTTATGGTTATTCCACTTAAGTATGTTTATGTCTCAAGTTACCTTTATATGTTATGTGATCTTTATATGGGTTTTATGGTAATATTTTGGTTACAGAAGGGTAAGTAATGAACATTTATTCAGTGAAGAGTTTTTACTACTTAGAAAAGGTGAAAAGTATTACTTTTATAAAGTATACATGGTTTAATTGTTGTTTTGAAAAACTAACAGTTTTTATTCTTTGTGTATCCCTTACTGAGCCTTTTATGCTCATCCCAAGTTTTTGAAATGTTTTTCACAGGAATTAACGTGGAATAGGGTCAAGGATGGGATCAAGGGAAAGTCATGCAGCCTAAAACATAGAACTGGACATGTTTCTTTTTAAGAGTTGTTATTTTATGGAAACTTAGTAAAATTTTCTACTTTTTAATCTTTTGAGATGTAATAGTTATGTCCTAATTCTCTAAAACTCTAAACCTGAAAAGATCATCAATGTGAATTATTCATTTATTTCAATATTAAGTAAGGTTTAAGGTCAGGGGCTTATAGTTCAGGGGAATGTTATTTAATAAGTATTTCCCTTGTTCGATGAGAACGAAAATGGAGAAAGAATTTCTCGAGCTGAAGCAGAAGGAGAATGAATCTGTTGGAATCTATGAGATTAACTTCACAAGGCTTTCTTGTTATACCTCAATCTTTTTCATGGACCCTAATGGGAAGGTTGATAGATTCTTTGGTGGACTATGACCTCATATATGGAATAATCTAGCCAACCAAGACTATAATATCTATGAATAAATAGTTCGAAGTGATATGAAAGTCGAACCGGAGTTTGGTGAGACACAGTGGTCTCACAAATATAATGAGAAGAAGAGAGATCTATAACCATGCCTGGGAAGAATATTTGATCAGGAAAGAGTTGGAAAGAAAATGCAACTTGCCACATGCAATAAATGTGGGAAGAAGCATTCGGGGCACTACTTGATCGGAAGTGGCAAGTGCTACAAGTGTGGAAGAGAAGCCCATATTTCTCAGAATTGTCGTCGTGAGGTGAAGCCTCAACTCTCCAACACTAACGATAGAGGAAAGATGGTTCTAGCCCTACCCGAAGGCCAATTCTTCAAGTGTGGACAGCTTGGGTACTTCGCTAATCACTTTCCAAATCTGAGGGCAGTGGAGGGGGGTCACCATCAAACTCAGCAAAGGCCAAGGGAGTAAGGTCGTGCTTTTTCTATCACAACAACTGAATTTAAAGCTCCAAATGACATGGTAGAAGGTACTCTTGTTGTCCTATCAAAACTATCAAGTACTTTGTTTGATTCTAGTTCTACGCATTCCTTTATTTACTCTAAGTTTGAAAATAATATAGAATCAATCCCCAAACTTCTAGAGGTAGAGTTGTCAGTCAAGACTCCAAGTGGGATTATCCATGCATCAACAGTGTTTAGAGACTATAGTGTTTACTTTAGTGATAAAAATCTTATTGAAAATATAGTAGTCATTCCCATGATGGAATTCGACATTATACTAGGGATGGAATGTCTCTCAAAGTATAATTCTAAGATAAAATGAAAAAGTAAAGAAATCTCAATAGTCTTGAATGAACGATCTACAATTATCTTCCAAGGAGAGATATCCCAACCTGATCCTTGTCTAGAGGCACCTCCTATAGCCTTCTTTATGGAGTTAATCGGTGAGGATGAAGAAGGAAAAGGGAGTATAAAAATAGAAGATGTTCCGATTATTCAGGAATACATTGATGTATTTCTGGAGGAGTTACCTGGACCTCCCCCAGAAAGATATGTAGAGTTATCTATTAAACTCATACCTGGATCTCAACCGATATCAAAGACTCCATATAGAATGGAAAATGTGGAGCTAGAGGAGTTAAAGAAGCAACTCCAAGACTTGTTAGAGAAGGGTTTTATCCGACCGAGTGTATCTCCTTGGGGACCACCATTTCTCTTTGTGAAGAAGAAGGATGGATCAATGCGTCTATGCATTGATTATAGAGAATTGAACGGGATCACAGTGAAGAACAAAAACCCTCTTCCAAGAATTGATGATTTATTTGACCAACTTCATGGGGCTCAATTCTTCTCCAAGATTGATCTTCGATCTGGTTATCATCAACTAAGGGTGAAGAAGGAATATATTCCAAATACTACCTTCAGATCAAGATATGGGCATTATGAGATTACTGTTATTCCCTTCATCTTGAATAATTCTCCTGCTATTTTCATGGATTTGATGAATAGAGTCTTTAAGGACTACCTTGATAACTTTGTGGTAGTTTTTATTGATGATATTTTGATATATTCAAAAAGTCTTGAGGAGCATGAAGATCATCTGAGGGTTATTTTGAAAACATTGTGGAAGGATAGGCTCTTTGGAAAGTTCATCAAGTGTTAGTTTTGTTTAAAATAAGTGGATGTCTTAGGGAACATCGTAACCAATGAAGGAATCTCAGTTGACCCTATAAAGACAATGGTTGTATAGGAGTGGCCTCAACCCACAACAGTAACTGAGATTCGTAGATTCCTTGGTTTAGCAGGATATTATAAGAGGTTTGTGAAAACCTTTTCATGGATTTCTAATCCACTAACCATGTTGACTCAAAAAGGGGTTAAGTTCATCTATACAAAGGAATGCGAGGAAAGTTTCCAACAGCTGAAGAAGAGATTGGTTACTGCACCTATGTTAACACTACCCTCTATCGGAGAAGGATTCGTTATTTTTAGTGATGCATCCTTGAAAGGTCTTGGGTGCGTCCTCATGCAAAATGACAGGGTAATTGCTTATGCATCTTTTCAGCTGAAGCAACATGAGCAGAATTATCCTACGCATGATCTAGAGTTAGCGGCAGTTTTTTTCTCTAAAGATATGGAGTCACTATCTTTATGGGGAGAAATGTGATATATAAACTGATCACCAAAGATTAAAGTATATTTTCACGTAGAAATAACCGATCATGAGACAAAGGATATGGTTGGAGCTTATTAATGACTATGATTGTTTAATTCATTATAACCCTGGAAGAGAAAACATAGTCGCGGATGCATTAAACAGGAAAGACCCTGTTGTTCTAGAAACAATGAGGATCCTAAGAGATCCCTTGATTAGGGATCTAGTAAATCTGGACATGGGAATTATAAGTTAAGGGACATCATCAACCCTATCCCAAATGATTTCTCAACATTCATTACTAGAGAATATCAAGAAGGCTCAAAAAGAAGATCTTTTGTTGCAGGAGAAGTTTGAGGCTGTGAAGGATGGTAAGTTTCCTAATTTCAATATTAATCAAGAAGGTGTATTGAAATTTCGTACAAGACTATGTGTTCCATCTATTCCGGAGATAAAGAAATAACTGATGGATGAAGCTCATAGCTCTACTTTCTCTATACATCTTGGAAGCACTAAAATATATAGATACCTTCGTGATCATTATTCATGGGATAACATGAAGAGGGAGATTTCTGATTACACTATAAGGTGCTTGGTGTGTCAACAAGTAAAGGCAGAACAACAACTTCCTAAGGGGGTATTACAACCGCTACCCATACCGGCATGGAAGTGGGATAATATCATTATGAACTTTGTCACTGGTCTCCCGAAAACATCCAAAGGAAAAAATGTGATATGGCTTATTGTGGACCGTCTCACCAAGAATGCCCATTTTATCTCCATTCGGGAAGATTTCTCTTTGGATGAACTTGCCAAGATATACGTAAAGGAAGTGTTAAGGCTACATGGGGTACCACTATCCATCCTATCTGATCATGATCCAAGATTCACATCAAAATTCTAGAGAAGTCTTCAACATGCTCTGAATACTGAATTGAATTTTAGTACAGCCTATCATCCTCAAACTGATGGCCAATCTAAAATAACTATTCAGACACTTGAGGACATGTTGAGATTATGCTCAATGGAATTTAAAGTTGAATGGGACAAACACCTCCCATTAGTGGAGTTCTCATACAACAACAGCTTCCATTCAAGTATTCAGATGAAACCCTATGAAGCTCTGTATGGAAGGTGATGTAGAACTCATACTTGTTGGGATAAAGCTGGTGAGAGAAAGCTTCATGGGCTTGATCTTGTGCAAGAGATGACAGAAAAGGTTTATGACATCTAACAACACATAAACGCAGATCGGAGTCAGCAGAAGAGATATGATGTCAACCATCGAAGGGACATGGAGTTTGGTGTTGGCGGCAAAGTATTCCTTCAAATTTCTCCATGGAAGAGATTCATGCGGTTTGGGAAGAAAGGGAAGCTCAGCCCTAGGTACATTGGACCCTATGAAATCCTTGATCGCATAGAAGCAGTGGCCTATCGTCTAACACTTCCACCAAACCTAGCTCAAGTTCACAGTGTCTTCCATGTATCTCTCTTGAGGAAGTACATACCCAAACCTCTGCATGTACTGAACCCATAGGTGGTACAAATGGAACATGACCTCTCTTATGAGGAGCAGCCAGTGGAGATCTTAGACCGTAGAGACAAGGTTCTACACAACAAGACTACCAACCTTCTGAAAGTGTTATGGAGGAATCATAAGTATAAAGAAGCGACGTGGGAGCCTGAGGAAACAATTAAGCAAAAGTACCTTCACCTTTTCGACTAGGCCATTGGTTTAAAATTTTGGGGATGAAATTTCTTAAGGGGGGAAGAATGTAACGACCCAAACTTTTTCAATAGTATATTAATTTACTCTTAACGATTTAATAGAGATGTTAATGGTTAATGCAGAAAGAAGTGTCGATGGCTTCATCCAGTAGACTCAAACCTTATGAATCCTACTTATCAGAGCTTGGGAAGGAGGTGGAATCTTTGGGCTTCACTTTAGACCAAGCCCAAGCCGAACTCCAGCATGCCAAGCTTGAACGGAGTCGCCTACGGGAGAAGTTCAAGTTAGTGGAGATTACAACTAGGGAAATGTTATCTGAGCCTCCCTCAGATTCTCTCACCTTAGAACACCTTACACTTAGGTCATATGTTGGTGTTATAAAGGGCTATGTAATGAGACCATAGCTACTTTGTGTAATCCTTTGAGATAAATAAAATTGTGATTTCTTCCTATGGTGAAGTTTTTGAATTTTCAGATGTCTGGATAAATATAGGATGTATCTTATGAATGAATTCTGAAAAAAAAGGATATTTTAAAATATTTATGTAAACCTTAAATAATTAATGATGTGTAAGGATTTTCAAAAAATGTTCTTCTGCAATTGTGTTCAGAAAATAATTTAGAGTCTAATAAGATCAACGTAATTTTTGGTAAATAGTAAAATATGAATAGTGATTTTATGCTTAGGATTAGTAATGTGACCAAATGGATTAGTAATATCACTTCAAGAAAGTATTCATATAATTTAGGCACCTTGATTAAGTAATGTGATTCAATAAAATAGGTAAATAACTTTTTCAGAAATTATTAATTAAGTATTAGTTTTTCAGGTGAATAGTGTTTTTTCTTTAAAAAATAAATTAAAAATATTTAAAAAATTATTTTTATAAAATGGATTTCATTTTTTAATTCAGAGCATCTATATTATGTTATGGTGAGTTTTTGGGATTTTTCTGAAAAAGTTGAATTTTCGGTGAATAGTGAGTTTTCAGTTTAGAGTTTCGGGTGTTTAATGACATCATTAAGGATGTGACAATTATATAATAACTTTGGTAGACTTATGAATAGTAATATAAGGTATGATTTGTCCCATGTGGCCAATACCATGGGAAAATACCATGGGAAAGCCCATGGTTTTTCCAATACCACCAATGAGGTGTCCCTTGGCCATTAATGCCTTGTCCCCTCACTTCCCCTATAAATACCAAGAAATTCTCTCATCATTTCCATTCCAAAATCCTCCTCAACAAATTTCTGGTCTCATTACCTCCCAAGTAGTCCTCCCAAGGTTCCCTCAAGCCTCCCAAAGTCCCAAACTTTGAGATTTTGAAGTTACTCCTCAACGTAAGGGATCCTACCTCTCTCTTTCTTTTCATGTATTCTCCTTTATGTCATGTATTTTAAGATCCATGTTCTTATGTTGGTGATGTTATTTTATATTCATCCTACTGTACTTTTCATGTTCATATGATGATATACCCCCTATTGCTCTCATAAATTCATTTTAATAATGTTTAAGTGGCGCTGTTAGGCTGCCGAATTTTTGTAAGGGATTCTTTCACCCTTCTCATTTTCAAGTTCTATTTTCATGTCAAGTCTTTAAAGTTACTTTTTATTATGTTGGGGTGTGATCTTTATATCCATCATACTTTTATTTTATGTTCATATGATTAGAGAATCTATTTTATCTAATCAATTCATTTTTTTATGTTTTAAGTGACGTCGTTAGGCTGCCGAATTTTCATAAGAGAAATCTTATTTTTGTCTTCCTTCCATGTTTTTCATTTCATATGGTATGTATTTAAAATGTCATTACCATGTTATTATATCCTTTATATTCTGTCCCTATACTGTTTTTTGGATCATTTATGAGTGGGTAACCCATGTCCCCTCTCTTTTCAATGTTTTCTAAAACCCTGTAACATAGTCGTTATACTGCTGAATTTTTCGTCTCAAAATGTCTCTCTTTTTCTCAAATTATTTTATTTTATTAAGTGAATACTCAAAGCTCTTTCTTCTATAGGGGTATTCACATATATATCAGAATGTTCTATTTTAATTCTGGGATTTACATACATGAAACCCACTTTCCTTTTTCATGGGTTTAAAATGACATAAAGATCATGTCTTAAAAGCAGTTTTTAAAACGTTATGATTATGAAATAAAACCCATTTCTTTTATGCTATATGGGTTATTTATGAAATGTTTAATGATTATATATATGGATAACGTGATTATAAATACAAATTTAAGGGTGCGCCCTGATAGATCTCCAATGCATTGGGTAAATACTTAATCTCTAGAGATGACCATTTTAATGATACCTTAGTGAATAACCTTGGTAATTTTTTTTAATGACTCCTTGGGGATGGACCTTGGTGAAATGTAAATGATTTTATAAGTTAAATGTTGTACCCACATCTTCATGTTATGAAATATGTTATTTTTATTATGATATGCCTCATTATTTCTTTCTCATGCCTTAAAGTTCTTTTTCATGACTTTATCGATGTATCTCAAGTTTACATGTTAAATGTTTCCCCTTGTTTCCCTTAATGGGCCTTCTGCTCACCCTTTCTTTTGATGTATATCCCCAGGTTATGATATGTAGTAATGAACCTAGAATGAACATAAGGAGAAGCCTTTCAAGTGTTTAAGAATAATTTTTTATTTTTTCATGTATTAAGTTCCTAGTTTCCAAGACACTAAACCTTAAATATACTTAGTTTTGTATAATGTAATAAAAGTTAATGTGATAAAAAGGTGGGATTCCATAATGGAAGTTGATCAAGCGCTTCATCGATGACACCCCTCAAGCACAATTGATAGACCATATGGAGAGACATCGTTTGCAACTACGTGAACTGTGTGCTGGGGGATTGGATGCCCTGCATCCTCACATGCCTGTCCAGGATCTCATGATGGAGAAGATCTGGGAATATGACAGTGGCCTAGGTTTGGTCTAGCAGCGGAGAAAAGAGGTGAACATCAAGAGGCTATAGGATGCTGAATACGAGATTCAACAGCTACGGGCACAGGTGGATGGGCAATCCACTTTTCTCACTGTGGAATCATATCTCATATCGCGGCTGAAGGCCCAGCTAGTAGAGGCCAAAGAGCAGATAAAGAAAGCTTCCACTGAGATGGATATTGTCCATAGTAACGAGGAGCGGGCCAGGATTGCGGCTGACGAACTACACCCCATTTCTGCCGAGGAAGAGTGAGAACTAAATAGGTGACAATGGATCCTTGACGCCAAGAGCCAGAGGGTATCGGAGCTACAATTCTCCTTGATGGGGTCAACCCATCCATGGGAGGGGTTGATCCTCAGGTACTGTGATTCATGTAACTTTGGGATGCACTTTCATGCTTTGATTATTTATACTAGATGCATGCATGAGTTCTTTTATTTGATTTGGTCTACTACACGTCTGTCACATTCGTGAAACATCCAGAAACCAATCCCTAAGCTCACTTGGGTCAGCCCCAATGTGAGAAACAAGGGATGACCACCTTGTTATTTCATCTGAATACGAGGGTGCAAACCAAACTTCAGAGGATTTAAGAAACCATTCCGTACTTCTAGGATGAAGGAGGGAGGCCTAACTGAAGGATGAAATTCTCAGAACAGTCGAATTGCCATTTTCCCAATGTGCTCAAGCGCACGAGCGGGGTAACTCTAGGGGCGTCAGCATCAATCCAAACATATAATACCCCAAATTTGGAACAAAGTGGGGGTGGCATGACAATGAATGATAACTATTGACCATGTTTGAAACACATTATCCTTATTGTGTTAGCCTGATGTGGGGATAACAACTAAGGGCCAACTGCTGACCATGTTCGAAACACGGAGCATGACTCAAATTTTCATCGATTACGCGAAACTTTAGCCTATGACAGTAGGCAAGCCATAGGCTAATCATTTATACTATTAGGGGGTTCCTTTAGATGTGATAGAGGATGAGGGCCCAAAAAAAGGGCACGCAAAGTGTGGAGGGTGGAGTGATGGGTTGTTCGAATGAAGTCCAACACTCTTGAAATTACACCACTGTGGTGAAGACACGTTAGGTGGGCACATCGGTCTGATCAGGGGTCATAACTTCTTCCAAACATGACCTCTCTGGTGAGGACTAGGGATTCCTTGCAGTTTTACATCATACCAAGGATGACATGTAGTTTAACTTCGTGTGGTGTAGACGATGTGCATAGTTTTAAGGTCAAACTGCCTAGTCTGTAATTAGGGTCTAGGGGCCATAAGGGTTAATGACCTTGTGGCTGGGCCCAAGGAAAAATGCTTGGGCATCACTACGTATTTCATAAGGATAACGATTAAGCCAAATGTAGTTCTAAAAGTGCAGTTTTATGTCATGCGGGGTGTTGAAAGGCATGTGTGGCATGGATGTGCCAGTACACATCTTACCAAAACTACTAAGCCCATGTGAGTCATGTTCGATGTGGGAAACAAGGATTAGTGATGGGACTTTCTCGGTACTGGGAGGCACACATTAAGGGCATTGGGAATCTAGGTGAATGATGTTCCCATTATGTTGAACTTCCTAATAAACGCACCTATATGTGTGAAGGGGTAAAGTAGAGTATGTTGGAATTATACTTGAACATATGGAAGTGGAAAATGAGAATCATGATGCTAGAGATCTAGACCACAATGATGGTGTCATGATTATAGGGGATAACAATTGATTGTGTTCTAAACACAACATCCATATCTCATTAGCTTGGAATGGGGACAGACAAATGGGGGTAGATCATTGACCATGTTCAAAACATGGGACTTGTATCAATTTTTCTTCTAAGGTCTTCAGGGATGTTGGCCCAATATGGTAGGTAGGCCAATGTGGCATGGGTCCAAGAAATAAAGGGGGTCCCTTCAGACATGTAAGATTATAAGGATCCAAATAACGGGCTCAAGAACCTTGGACATGGAATGAGAGAATGTCCTTGTGAAAATTCCACACTTCAGGCTCTTTGTCACAATGCATCTGAGTACGACAATAAGACATATCAGATAGAGGGAGGCAAGTCCCTTTCCAAGGACAAGGGTCCTGGGGTTTCATGCTTCCATTTTAAGGTCTTAGGATGGGCCATTAAAGGTGGCGGTTGATTTAACAGACAGTGCGCAGGGCGGAGAAGTAGCCAAACCTGACACGTAGTTACCATAGGGAGATCATAGCTTAGGTTCATAGAACTCTGACCAGATTGGGAAAAGACAAAGGAGGCACATAGTGTGGCCGTTGCAAAACCCGACATGGATGAGAACCCAAGAGTTACTCTCTACACCACATGTTCCCTAAAGATTTCATGCCAAGAGGATAAATAGAGGGGGGAAGGATTTTAGATTCTTGGGGCTGGACCTAAAGACCAAATGCCTGGGTGTTCCTACATATTCCATGAGGATGGGAATCAAGCCATACATAGTTATGGAATATTTCATGAAGTTTAACATCTTGAAGTAAGTATGTGGAGTCATCTTAGGTTATAGTCATAGAGCTCAGACCATAAATGGAATTGAAGGAGGGAGACACGTGGTGAAGTAATTACTAAACTAGATGTGAATGATGATAGTAGGAGTCTATATCACTACAATGTGCTCCCCAAGAAACTTTTAGGTCGAGGGACCAAAAGTGAAAGTTATTATAGGACCAAGGAGAAGTGCTTGGGAATTCCTACATACCCCATGATAATGGGAATCAATCCATACATAGTTCTAGAGGTAGCATGGTAAGGTACCAATGCCAGGGATAGATCGTGTGGGTCTGGCCCTTACACCAAAAGAAGTGGAATTTGATATGTCCTGTTTGTCCTTTAATATTGATGTGTGTGTATTTTTTGTGAAGTGATAGACCTAGGATGGAGAGTCCATGCGTCGCCACAAGAATAAAGTCGTATACAGGTTTTAAAAAATGGTATGGTGGGTGACTGATACCAAACATGATGTCCCTTCGAGTGAGGAAATCACAATGTGATGTTGTTTTTCGTCGTGCGGCCAGGACGATAAGGTCATAGTTTATGGTCATGTGATAGGACCATCCCTTTCATTTTAATTTCTCGCAGTATAGAGGCGATAGTGTAAATTCATGTGGAACTAGGCATATACAGGAGAAATGATGTTCAAGAGGGGACATGCACGGTGTGATAAAGCATACCCGATGTGAATGAGGACGAGGTACACATCACACCTTACATGATTCTAGGAAAGAAACCTCGGTCTGAGGGGCCAGAAAAAGTTAGAGAATATGGGGCAGGATATACTAGCTCTCAAAAGGGATGTACATGGTGCATCTCTTGCAAACCTGACATGAATAAGGGCATAATCCCACACACGCCACACCATGAAATCCTATAAGATCTAGGGCCTAAAAGGCTTAGTAGAAGTGATAATTAGTGAAATATGATCTAGATGAAAAGACTAGATTTCTATGCATTCCCATGTATCCCAAGAGTATGGGAATCAAGCTAGACTTAGTTCTAAGGATAGGACGTATAAGGAGATCTTAGTTTAAGGTCTTAGAGGTCGGACCATGAAGAAGAAAAACTCTCCCAGGTGAGCTTAGTCCTCAATCTGATTCCTAATCCCACGTTAGTCAAAATCAGTATGGGAAACAAGGGAAGAATAGGTCTTTTCAAAACATGGGATGCACGTAAAAGGGAATTCAGTGTGGTGTCTTGAATGACGCATCACCATGGATTTTTCCTCCTAACGTGAAAATGTGCATTGAGGGATAGTACCAAGAGTGTTTAAATTTCACTTGCACATGATGGAGTGGAGAATGCTATGAATCATGCAACTTACATTTAAGGATTGATGGGGATGGCATGACGATGGAGGATAACTATTGACCGTTTTTGAAACATAGCATCCATATCATGTGACCTGAAATGGGAATAATAAATGACCATCAACAACTGACCATATTCACAATGTGGGACTTGTATCAATTTGTTGTTTGAAACCCTTGAGGATGTTGGATCGTAATGGTAGGAGAGCCCTTGAGCCGAGCATCCATGCAATTTGGGGGTCCCTTTGTATGTGAAAGATAATGAAATCCTAAATGAAGGGGAACATGAATCCTAAAAATGGGTGAAATCATGTCCATGTAGAATCTGACACTCCAGATTCTGAACCAGAGTACTCTTAGGCACATTGGCGAATCACCCAAGAAGTTCGAGGGACCCAACTTAAAAGCATCCAACTCTAAAATATTATTGTAGGGAAAGGGAGTGAAGGGAACTCAATTGAGATAGGTACATGGTGTGGTTGTTACAAACCCAATGTGAATGGGGACATAAGCCCATACCACACCACACACCCTCCCTTCTGGAGGACTCAGGACAAGAGACCAGAATGATAAGGAGGTTTCTATGGGATGGGGATGAACCTAAAGAAAAGATGTTTGGGAAGTCCTATGTATCCCATAAGGATGTGAATCATGCTGCGCGTAGTTCTAGATAAGGGTGATGTGCAGTTTAATTTAATGTAGAAAATATGCAAATAGGAGCAAGGTACCCCAACAAGGGATGTCTATGGCATGGCGAGTAGCCTAAGGTGATGAGGTAATAAGATCATACCACATCATATAATCCTAAATGAACACTAGGGCCAAGGGTATGAAGAGGTTGTGGGACCTGAAATGGGAATTCCCAATCAATTCACAGTTTAACGTCTTGTAGTAAGGACAACAGTGCTCTTAGTTTAAGTTCGTAGGGATCGGACTATAGATTCCTAGTTTAATGTCATATGCATGGGACAGCTGGGTGGAGAGGACAAATCATCGTGCCTGTGGAAAAAAACTAAACAGAAACAACGATAGAGGATAACTATTGACCATGTTTGAAACACAGTATCCGTATTTATGTGATCGGAGGTCAGGGGAAAACAATTGAGCATCAACCGTTGACTGTCATCACAACACGGTACTTTTATCATATTGTCCCTTGTAATCCTTGAATACATTGTTCCTAAATGGTAGGAGATCCTTTAGGCCAAGAAACTATGTTGTTCGGGGGTCTTTTGGATTGAAAAGATGATGGAAACACAAGTTATGGGGAAAACCAAAAAATGGAAACAACGATAGAGGATAACTATTGACCATGTTCGCAACATAGTATCCATATTTATGTGACCAGAGGTTGGGTTAAAACAATTGATCGTCTAATGTTGAACGCATTTGCAACACTGGACTTGTATCAATTATTTGCTAGTAATCCTTGAGGACGTTGGTCCAAAATGGTAGGAGATCACTTGGGCCAAGCATCTATGATGTTCGGGGGTCCTTTTGGATAAATAAGATGATGGAAACCCAAGTTATGGGGTGTGAGAAACATGGAGGGGCTTTTGCTTTCAGAAAGGATGATAAATGAAGGAGGTATGTCTCCAGGGGATATGTGTTGCGTGCCAAAATCGACCGACATGAATGAGGGCGTGATTCTATACCACGTCGCACAATCCTAGATGAAAAACTTGGGCCAGGGGTCCAAAATGGTCAAGGGACCTGAGGCTGGGAGTCCCGACTAACTGTAGACATATGATCTCTCATGCGGGAATTGCCTTACCACATCTCTTATTCCCATGTGAACAATGCGTGATGTGGGAAACAAGGAGTAAGATCAGGCTCTCCCTAGCATATAGGGGTACGATAGTTGGACTCACACTCCTTCTCAAGTAAGACTAAAGCTTGAAGGTATGGCAGGGGAGAATGAACTGATACACTCAATGTTTGGGACATATGGGGGTGGTGACAACAACAAAGGATAGTTTTTGACTAGAATAAAAACATAGCATCAATATCGTGTGACCAGAAATGGGGACAACAAATGAGCATCGACCGCTAACCATATTCACTATGCGAGACTTGTATCAATTTTTTGTTTGAAACCATCGTGGATGTTTTCCCATAATTCTTGTAGATCCCTTGGGTCAAGCATCCATTCCATTTGGGTGTCCCTTTGGATGTGAAAGTTAATGGAGTCCCTTGTACAGGGAGTGTGTGAAGCATAAATGTGCCTGCGCAATTTAACATCAAACAGGATGGTAAAAGAAGTGGAGATCTCCAGGGAAGGATATATATGGTGAGGTCATGATGGATCTGTCATAAATGAGAGCATGAGTTGGAACAACACTATGTTTTCCGACCCGAGGGGAGATTTTGAAGTTGGGGCTGGGCCAATAGACAAAATGTCTGAGCGTTCCTACATATCCCATGAGGATGGGAATCAATCCATATGTAATTCTTGAAGGCCATGTAGTTTAACATCATGTGTTGAGGACGAGGAAGAAATAGAAGAACAAGGAGGGTAACATGGTGCAATTATTGTAATCCTGACATGAGTGGGTCCCAATAAGCCTACACGACACTATACGGGATCCTCCAAGAGAACTATACCTAGTGGGGATAGTCAATGATGAAACCAGGGATGGATTAAAGATGAAGTGCCTGAGTGTTCCTACGTATCCCATGAGGATGGGAATCAATCCATACGTAGTTCTTGTAGTTTAACTTCTTGTAGGATGGAACACAGTTTAACGTCATGCAGGACATGAAAATGCATTTGTCGCTCGCAGTTTAATGTCATTCAGGACAAGCGCTGAATAGTTTTACATCCTTAGGTTTGGATGAACCGCGCATTTCAACCTCTTGTGGTATGGACGGAATAGTTTAAGGTCATGTAGGACTGGAAATTTTAAATTCTTGTAGGACCAAGGAGTTTAAGGCCATGGAGGACCGAACATTTTAAGGTCATGTAGAATCGTAATGTAGTTTAGGGTCATGCAGGATCGTAATTTAGTTTAGGGTCGTGTAGGACCATAATACAGTTTAGGGTTGTGCAGGACCATACAGTTTATGGTCATGTGGGACCATAAAACTTAGGAAAATTATTTCTTGAGGAACTTGGAATTGGTGGGAGGAGTTATACACTCACCGTACATGGTAACTAGAGAGTATGCACCATTGGATTAAACCTTGTTAATGATGTAAGGTCCTTCCCATTTGGGCTCCAACTTGGGCGGTTTTCCTACCAGGTATCATTGGTGTTCTTAAGGACAACACCATGTCACCTTGTAAGAAAGAACGAAGGTGAACTTTATTATTGAAATCTCTATATATCTTGTTCTGATGACTTTTAAGATTGTGCAGGGCACAAAGCATGTTCACGTTGAGCGCTTCCAATTCAGCCAGATGGACTTTACCTAATTTATCTGGTTCTTGCTGATCATAGATAGTTGTTCGTAATGAAGGAAACTGAATCTCGATGGGTAGGATAGCCTATGTCCCGTACACTAGGGAATATGGGGTCATCGAGGTGGAATTATGAGTCGTCGTCCGATAATCTTAGAGGGCGTTGGGGAGCTTGTACATCCAACTCTTCTTGTTTTGACTAACCATTTTCTGCAGAATGTTAGAGAGGGTTTTTTTTAATGCCTTGATATTTCCATTTTCTTTCACATGATAGCGGTAGGTATGGTTAGAACGGATGTTGTACTTAGCGTACAATTTCTTCAGCTCATCTACCCAGAAGTTTGTGCTATTATCGGTGAGGATAGCCTAAGGGAATCCAAATAGGTAGATGATTTTCGAGCTCACAAAGTCAACGATGGAACAGGACTTGACCTCCTTGAGTGGAACTGCTTCTACCCACTTAGAAAAGAAATCTATAGTGATCAGGATGAATCGGCACTATCGAGCCATCATTGGTGGATATGGTCCCCTGACATTGAGTCCCCAGACCGCAAAGGGCCAGGAGTACTTGGTAGTGTGGAGAGGCTCTAGCAGCTGATGCACAAAGTTGGCATGAATTTGGCATGCATGGAACCTCTTGGTGAACTTGATTCAATCATGGATCATGGAGGGCCAAAAATACCCTAGTCTCTATATATGGTGAGATAGTTTTGGTCCGGTCTGATGAGCCCCATAGGAACCAGCGTGAACCTCCTACATGACTTGAGAAATCTCAACTCCTTGAATGCAACGGAGGAGAACCCAATAAAACATGTGCTTGTAGAGGATATGATCATAACCAGGACCGTCCTGGGGATAAAATGTAACATGCATCATCGGATTCTCTCACGCTCAGCCCAAACTACCAGAAGATTTCCATTTTGAGGTAATCAACAAAGGAGGCCCTCCACTAGGGAGTCACCTCAATAACTTCATCCGGGGGACCTGGAGGTCCTGACATGGAGGCGTCGGTGGTACAGGTTGTCATTGTCATATGAAGTGATGGGAACGATGAATCTCTGGTGTGCCACATAGATAATCAAATCATCCTATTCAGGCTTTGCAAGTAATGTAGATAGGTTGGACAGGGCGTCAGCTCGACCATTCTAAGATCAAGGGACATGAGTAACTTCTAGCCGAGATGGGAACTGGGCCATTAGATGTAGAATGCATTCCAAAAATTGTGTGAGCTCTAGTTTTCATACGACATTGTCACTTTTGATATGATTGATGACTATTTTGAAGTCCCCTTTCACATGAAACTGGGGAACATCAATCTTGAGGGCCATCTCAAGGCTAGTAATGAGAGCCTGATACTCTGCCTCATTGCTGGTGCAACCTGCTGACAATAAGAATGAATACGGTAGAATGAATTATGCTAGGGTAATTAAGACAATACCCAGGACTACTTTTTTGAGCCTAGGGTCATTGAGCCTTCTATCAGTGGGGCTCCATGAAGCACCATCAAAGTGAATTTTCCTACACGGCATAGCTTGGTCTACCGAGAGAATCACTTCATCAGGAAAATCAAGGTCCACGGACTGGTTTGTGGGATTTGGATGGGTAGCAAGGAAGTTTTCCAATGCTTGTCCCTTGATAGCCTTCTAAGGAACAAACCTGATGTCGAACTATTGAAGGATTACTGTCTACCAAGCTAGATGACATGTCAACATGGGGCAGTTCAGGATGTACTTCAGCGGATCTACCTGGGACACCAGTTGTACCTCATGGTGCTGCAAGTAATGTCGCAACTTATTTACTGCAAATACCAGCATGAGGAAACTCTTCTCTATAGGGGAGTATCTGGTCTTAATGTCTAGGATCATGAGGCTGAGATAATAAAGACTATTATCAGTTCCCTCATTGTTCTTCTTAGTGAGAATGGTTCCAATGTATCGTTCCAAAGCACCAGCATAAAGGACTAGCAGCTTTCCAGAAACGGGTGGCATTATAACCGGAGGCTGGTGTAGATAATGCTTGATTTTCTCAAAGGCAGTCTGACATTCTTCATCCCACTAGTAGATAGTGCCTTTCGTTATGAGCCAAGAAAGGGGCTTACACATGCCTGCCAAATTTTTGATAAATAGGCATATGTAGGCCACGTAGCATTGGAAACCTTGAAGCTCGTAGAGGTTTCTTGGGGGAGACATCTGGATAATGGC
This sequence comes from Viscum album, assembly GCA_963277665.1. Lineage (NCBI taxonomy): Eukaryota > Viridiplantae > Streptophyta > Magnoliopsida > Santalales > Viscaceae > Viscum > Viscum album. Next base: position 161,646,371 of record OY728138.1, read on the forward strand.
CTTGATCTTCTTCGGGTCGATTTCAATGCCCCTGTATCTGACAAAGAAATCGAGAAACTTTCCAAAGGTGAACCTGAAGGCGTACTTCAATGGATTCATCTTCAGGTGTCAAGAACGAAGGATCCGAACATTTTCTCAAGGTCTTTGAGATGGTCCTGATGCTAGCGAGATTTGACAACCAGATCATCCACATAGTATTCCACCAATGTCCTGAGGATCATCTTAAATATGCTATGCATATCTCATTTGTAGGTGGCACCTACATTCTTTAAACTAAAGGGAATGACTTGGTAATAGAATGTAACTTGTGGTGCCCTGAAGGTTGTGGAATCCTCATCCTCGGGAGCCATTTGGATCTGATTATACTTGGAGTACCCATCCATGAAGGAGAGGTCTTAGAAACCATAAGTGGAATCAATCAACAATTATGTCACAGGCAGGGGAAAATCATCCTTTGGGAAATGACGGTTGAGATCCCGGAATTCGATGCAAACTCTAATATATCTATTCTTCTTCATAAATGGAACAATTTTTCCTAACCATTTGGGTTGTTAGACCTCCTTAACAAAATCGGATTTGATTATCTTATCTACTTCATCCACGACCATGGCACCATGAGAAGGGTGCATCATCTTGGGAGGATTCTTAAACCCACAGGGATTTGCTAGGAGACTGAGGTGGTGGATGGCTACAAGAGGATATAATCCTGGAATATCATCATTACTCTAGGGGAATACATCACAGTGCTGTTTCCAGAAGTCCACATACTTATGTTGCTCCGCAAGGGGCATAGAGGCATGGATCAATGTGAGTTTCAGGTCTGCCTCACTACTGAGGTTCGCCTGTACCAATTCATCGATCCTGGTGGAGATTCCCTCTTTAATGTCAGGGAGATCATCCTATAAATCCTCTTCCTCACTTATGGAGGAGGGACCCTCGGCGGGAGGAGTTTCCTCTAACTCGATAGATCCCATTGGCAGGCTGGTACCAGCTTAAACGGCAGTGGACACTACATCGGGGGATCCCTATGTTGCTGAAACCATAGCGATGAAGGTTGTTGATCCGATCCAATCTGGTCTTCAGCCCAAGGGGACATGTTGGATTATATCAAAGCAATAGTGGCATGTCGGCTTGAGATGGTTAATCCCAGCCCAGCGAAACAAGCAATTATAGCATATTTTCGTCACCATGGGGCGGACATCCTGATACCTTATGGGGTTGTGAGGCTCTAGGATCACCTTAACCTAATTCGTATAGGAGTATTAGGTGGTCTTCTGGAATCACTTAGACTTGGGAGTGTTTTCCCCCCTCGTTCCAGAAACAACAAAGCCTTGTCCCATGTCTGGGGTTGTAGCCTCCAATCGGTGGATTGGAAAGATGTAGGCATAATCCAAATCCGTCCACGGTTCGGTCGCATCCATAGCATGCTCAACCTCATTAGCCTGAATGTACTTGTCCTTGCTCTTGTAATAGTCAGAATATATATAGCGGGATCTACAAGAGGAAAAGGGAGACGTGTTACCTTGGAGTACACCCACTCGATAGTTAAGAGAGTACTTGAGGCACTGGTGATATGATGAAGGAACCTCCGCATGTAAGTGGAGCCACGGCCTATCCATCAATGCATTGTAAGTAGTTTACTAGGAGACAACCATGAACTTCGTACTGGAAACTAGACCACCAAACTAGGTCTTCAAGCGGATCTTGCTAATCGGTGTATATTTTTTCCTGTCATAACCTTGGATTTTCAAGTCATAGGGACTCAGATACTCCTCGGACAATCCCAATTTTCGCAATGTATGATTCAGTATCAGGATGATCCCATAGCCTGTATCAACCAGACAGTGGTGAACCTTCACACCATTAAACTAGCCGGTGATTTATAGTGGTAGAATGTGCCCTTATATGGGGGAGCCTTCATCTTCTCTAGAGAATGAGATGATGGATTGGCATTCAGCATGATTGATTGTCTTAGCATGAAAGGCTTCTATGGCTTCTACCTCTATATCAAACTGGAAGAGGCTTCTTAAAACCTCGGTGAGGGCCTCATGCATATCTGATGACAGTAAAAGGGCCTCAAGGTGGAGAGATTTGCTGGAATGTTGTTAATATGTTTAAAGACATCATACTTTCATGCCAGGCATGAGCTTCTGCTTACAGGATGTCGTTCTGTGACAGGAGGTATGGCGGGCCCTACCGACAAGACAGGTGGCTGACTGGTGCTAGGAATATCTCGTTGCTCACTATTCTAAGCCTACATAGTGACAATTGGATGAGGTCTATATGAATGGGATAGGTCCATAGAAGAGTTTGGTTGTCCATGGCATGGTCGACGTGGCTCTGCCTGATCAAGAAACACAAATGGGGGTGAATACAGACCTGAGGATACCAAATGAGAAGACCGTGCGTGCTAAGCTCTGCATTGGGTCTGCTGTCTGGTTTCGGTATCATGAACATCCTGGATGGAAGTACTAAACAATGCACCCCTATGACCAATATTTCCATGACTCTGTCGACGCTGGTGATAGCTGGGGACATTGGGGGAATCCGCCTGGCATTCCTCATCACCCTAAATCATGTAGGGGTTTACCAACTCTACGATATTAACGGAGGCATACCCTTGACTGTCACTCGAAGATTCATCCACTACTAGATGGATTCTGGGAGTAATTACCATCTCTAGGGTCATGAAGTAGATGAGATTATGAAATGATGATGTCATTGGAGGGGAACTTTTTTCCCCTTATGTCACCGGTACTTGGTCTTCTAGGAATAGGATGGCTATTTCGTTGACACCGAAGTAGTAGTTGTGGATTCTAAAGGCTCTGGTTGATTCAAGCATACACGGATAACACCATTTTCATGGGATACTATTTTACGATCCATCCAATCAATATACTTATGGTTCCCGCGGTTAGAAACTTGATGTCACTCACCATCATTGTCGCTATTGTTGTCTGGATTCACGAAGACACATGCCACCTATGCCGAAGTTGGGCCTAATCAGACTATGTTGTTATCCACCTAGTCTTGAAGAAATTATTTAATCATATAAAACTTTTTGAGGGTGTGTCCCAGGATCTGGTGATAGGGGAAGTTATTATGGTCATCAGTGAGGTTTGGCTCTTCTGGCCTCCTACATTCAGGAAAACGTACAATCCCCTGATCCAAAGCACTATGGAAATATCTAGAGACCTGAGCCTAGTTGAATGAGTAGGTCTGGTTTCTTATATCTAGTAAGGGGGATCTGGGATCCTGACCCTGAAGAGGGGCTGGATGAGCCGGTTGTGGAGGTGGGACCTGATTATCTCACCAGGGTGGTGGCGGCGCATTTCACGGGGACACATGCTGATTTTGAGGCAGGCGTTGTGGGTCGGGAGGCTGCGCCTAAGGTGGAGGGCCCCTGCGAGGCTAGGGAGGCAGCTCCACTGGTAATAATTCCAGTTTTCTGGGATCCTCTATTTGAGCCACTGCGGCGGGCTCAACCATGGTGGCCCTTCTCGCCAGGATTGAAGGAGGCAACGGGCGTGCTTGTTTGGCCTATTGTAAGGCTTCTTCTAGGTGCTAGTCCATATCAGAGAAGTCTCGGAATCTCTCAGGGTAGTTATGGGTGATCATAGATGGGACCAGTTATGTCTTGAAATTCCCTATGCACATCGTCAGTAGTTGCTCCTGATTCATTGGCATGTCAATAGAGTATGTGAGCCCTTTCCACTAGGATACAAAGTCCAAAACATGCTCATCAGGCCTCTTCTTGCACTTGAAGAGTTTATTGATACTCGTCTTCCAAGTGGTGGAACTGAACTGGTAGAGAAATTGCCTACAGAGGTCTTCCCAACCGGCTTCTGATCTGATGGGTAGCTGGTTGTACCGGACAAATGCAGGCCCTTCCAATGTCTACACAAAACACCGGAGTTTGGAGGCCACCAGCTACATTGAAGTTCCCAACGTGGGTCCACACCTTGAGATGATGTGGGTTAGATACTACAATGGGTCCCTTATCCCATTGAAGGGGGGGAAGTGGTATTCCTGAAACCTGGGGGTGCTGGAAAATCATCCACACACAATGGATATGGCTTTCCATCAGGAGGGATTTCCACCTATCTAGTCTATAATTCTTAGAGGTGGGAAATGAGTGCCACCATTGGATCATCTGGCTAGGGATTCTATTCTTGATAGGGATCCCTGACCACCAGTGCATCAGTAGGTTCTTCAACATGATAAGTAGGCCCAACGGCTCACGGAGCGGCTGGTGGGAGGACTTGCAGAGTGGTTGGGGAACCTGAGCTGGGTCCTGAGGATTGTCACGCTACTCGGGTGGATTGGGCAACACTTACCATTCCATTTTTCCATAAGTTCCAGCCTCTAACCTATTTGTGTGGGTAGGATGGTTAGGTTCACCTGGAGGAAATCTGTCGGGGGGGAAGTTGTGTCTGCCCGTGTTGCCCCGGTTGAGGATCACCATAGTATGGCCATCGCTCTGCAATACATTCATCAAGGAGGTCGTCGGCCATATTCTTGTGTTCTGAAAGTTGTTAACGCAATGTGGATTTCTCGATATCGTCCTCCATCTTTTCTGATGAACCAGACCGGTCAGAGGGTTTGACGGATCCAAGGTGCTCCTTACCCTTGTTGGGATTTTAGCTGAGGACCAACACCTCGGTGGGCACGGTAAGACCCAATATATTTCTCTATTGATGAGTAATCCTTCCCAATGGTTTCAATAGGTGTGATACTCCTTCTAGGGGTAGGTCCTCTCCAAGAAGCTCTATCTCGTTCTCACCCCCCGAAAGGTTGGCCATGTTTACCACGAACCTTCCTAGAGGCATTTTTTCTATGCCGCCCAACAAATCAGGTTAGTGCCTGATAGAACATAAATGGAGAGCCGCGTACTGCCCCCAAACATGGATTTTCACATGGGGAGAAACCTACTTGATTATCCTACAAAGCACTTTAAATATCTGAACCCATCATTGTTGGTGGTTCTTATGGCGACTTGGTGACTCAGGGCACTAGGCCACAGAGAGTGTAGCCAAATCAACCAAACGGTGTTGTTGGACAATGTCTTCGAAGTGTGCCTGAATCTTGGGGTAGGTCACTCATCAATGATGAAGATGAAAGTGAGTTTCCTAGAGGGTCTGGCGAAAGTATCCAACCTCCTCATGGGTGAGTACTTTCAGCGCCTTGAAATTCAATGCTACAACTGGCCAAAACATCTATGGGAAATGGTACACTATGAAAATATCCCACAAGCTCCTTGATCCAGATTTGGAGTTCACCCCTTCATTTCCCTACTCATCAACCAGAGGTGACTGGGGAAATGGTAGTGGTATTGAAGAAGACCATTGAGATGGTTGGCTAGCTGGTGGAGAGTACGATGAGCAGGATGACAAACCACCTCATCTTGGGCTATCCTCCGAAGAGTGCAATGAATTGTCCACCACATCGCGGTAAGACGGGTTGAAGACCATAGTTTATGGTGCAGGGAATATTGATACTGGTGATGGACCATTCTTATGCTTGTCTGCCATTGGTCCCCATAATAACTCTCTGTGATCTCTGGTCGAGGTAGAGAATGATCCTAGTGATGATGGTTGTGATTTCATGGCCAGAACCTATGGCGTTTCCAAATTTTCGTCCTCCTGGTTGTACCTTTGGAGGAAGGTGGGAATCTCATGGACCTCACATTCTAGAAGTATGAGTCTGATATGACTTTTTTCTGCTCTGGCCCCTGACACGGTGGATCTAGGTGAGGGTTCCATTGCTGATTCATATTCCGCCTCAGAATCTGAGAAGCAGACATGTTTAATCTCAATCTAAATATTCTCAGCATTATTTTCATGGAGGTGATGACCATCCTTCCTACCCCAAGATGGATCTTCAGGACAGGTTAGATTTCTAGTACAAGGAGTTCCTTCAGTCGAGCATGTGCTGGGACAGAGAAGACTTCCGCCTGAGTGAGCTGGGGTGCAAGGAGCACCTAGACAGATGTTGAAGGGAAAACAGGGAGGACCTTCATGTCCACTGGCTAATGTGTGGATGGAATCTCTGTGAGAAGTTCTAGAGCAGTTAAGACCTTCTCTAGAGATATTATAATCATGGGCATGGCCTCCATGCTTATTTCCCCTAGCAGAGTCAGCGTGGGGAGGGTCCTTATACAGGTTAAGTTGAACACGGGTAAGACCTCTGTGCTGGGTGTCGATGAAGCGAAGCTGACCTTAACTCCTCTGATTTCTAAGGAAAGGGGGACCTTTTCCGGATTTTTTAAGAACATGGGGAATTCCCCCACACTAGAGATTAATCGGATGTGTAACATCTCCATACCGATGGTCTTTTACATGAGGAATGACTCCATACTCGGTGTCATGAGCGCAGAAGAGGCTTTCATACTGAGTGTAACTTCCATGAGGAGGACCCTCATTCCGATTGATGGTGGCATGGGGAGTACCTTCATGTAGATATTGGTAGTGGGGATAACCTGTGTTCTCAATGGTGGCGGTATGGGGAGGACCTCCGTAATGGGTTTTATTGTCGCGGTTCGGCCCATGAAGGGCACTACCTACGCCGACAGCCAGTAGAGTCGACCCAACCTACTTGTGGGGTGGTTGGGGCCTTCATCCAGGCTGGGTGAATGAGGTCCCCTACTCACCATAGACAGGGGAATGATGGTATACATTGGTAGTGGCATGAACCACATTAGTTGTTGATGTTGACACCCTTCAACGGGCATCCTCCTTGGCCTGTGCCTGACGCTGGCGTCGTGTCAGCCAGACTGGGGCTGGCAGTGTAGGCTCATAGCTTACCTACACCTTGACTCATGGGGAAGGATGGTGGAACTAGTGTGGCCTAGTGGGGGACCTCCTTGGGAGTCCCTGGAACGGGATCCTGGTCGGGCTGGCCCGGACATCCCCCACCTCATCGGCGTAGGGGAGGGAGTCATCAAAGTGTTCTGAGCAGAGGCTCCCAAAATGGTTGTGCATCAGAGTGGGGAGAAGTGTCTCCTTGCGTGGACCTTGGGAGAAGCAGTGGTGATGAGGCACGGATGCCTCTAAATCCTGGAAGGCCATATCTCGAGTTGGGATAATCCCTACCTCCTCGTATCGGCGTACGCGGTCTCTTATCACCCTTCGTTCAACGAATTCAGAAGGGGAGATGGGGAATGGGCGCTCAACATCTGTTGGTGTGGAAGATATCTTGGAAGATGTGGAGCCACATGGGATAGCCACATTGGCACTGCCCTTTCCCCTACATCGGTGGGTGGGTGGTGATCAGTTTCCTGTTACAGAAGCTTGGGTCCTAGAAGGCAGTGAGATTAAACCATTAGTGCTAAAACAAGGAAATCGATGTCCAATTCCCCAGCTTTATTCCATCTTCCGTGGATGGTATGACGGATCTATACTGATAACAACACAAATCGAGATGTCCAAAATTTTAACTTCCCCAACTTCTGGTGAGTTTCACGCCAGGCCTGCTATTTGCTCGGCGGGACCCAGTGTCGGATAACTGGATCCAGTGACACTTTAATCCACTGATGTCTCAAATGCTACATATCTTCACATTGAGGAGAAGAAAATCACATTGGGTTCACCATTTCTATTTTTGATGATTTTTTTGGGGTGTGTGCATCCAACTATTTGAGGATGAGGATGCACTGATTTTTGTCCCACATTCGTGCTTTCCAAAGGCGGGCAGCATCCATCACTTATTCATGGATGTTTTCTTCATGATCGAAACGGGATGATGGGATGCTGGTTCCTCCTTCGGTGGATTCCTCCTCAGAACTCATTACCTAGTCCGGGCCTCCCTTATAGATTAAGATGTTATTCGTGAAACTCTTCTCAATGCCATATATTTATGGAACAAGTTAATTACACTAATTCTGTTGGGACATTCCAAGTGTTCCGGTCAGGGAAGCAACCTTCAGTCAGGGGAGTAGTCACGTTGGACATCACTAGAGTGTCTGGATGCAGGAACACTAGCATGTATGGATTTATTCCCCTTATGATAAGGCTTCTTAAGGGCACAAAATCTCTAGGAATACCATGTCGAATGCAGGGAATTATTTTCCATAGGCATGTATATGAGTTTTTCCTTAGCTTCTCATGTTTAACACAGGGTATGTCGTGAGTTTAACGTCTAGAGGAGATGGATCAGACTAATCAAAACACTGGAAAGAGTGGATCATAGGGGTGAAACCTCAAGAGAGAGTGCTTATATTGGGGATAATGCATGGTTAGTTACCTTATTGCTGCTAAAGGGAATGGGAAATGAGGTTTCATGATCCCAATGGGACATGGCGGCCCAGGTAAGAATCGGGATGGATGATGAAGGGTTGAATGAAGTGGTGGGGGAATGATATGGAACCATTGTGAATGTGACTATGATGTTTGGATTGAGTCTCAAAGATACTTAATACATATCCCCATGTAAAGGAATCAAATTCCCCATAGTTCGGTGAGGCGATGGGACACCTAAGGAGGCAACCCGTATGGAGGGGACCCAGAGGATGTGGAACTTCCAAGTTGGGGCTTGAAATTCCCGAAACACATAGGCTTGAGGGAAAGACCAAGATAAGACATGTTTGATGGTATTGAACCTCATGGAGGTGTCCTACGTACCTTTCCTTGGTAAGGATCAAAGTCCACATAGTTCAAAATGGGGCATAGAATTGGGTTGTACACAGAGGACAATGACCCAATGATATACTGGGGCTTACATGTGGTTAGTAGCCCGAGATGGTCTGATGCTACTGGGGAGGACTAGAGATGTGTATCCCAATGAAGGGGATGACAAAGTCTTACCACTAGATTGGAAACAAAATGGATTACCGCTGGTTGGGATTGAAAATGGCTTACCGTCGATCGGGGTACACAATGGATTGCTGTCGATTGGGGTTTACAATGGCATACTGTCGATTGGAGCTGAAAATGGATTACAACTTATTGGGATTGACAACGGATTATCGATGATTGGGGGGAAGTTTATTGGCATGCGGGAAAAAAGGGGTGTACAGTTTAATGTCTTGCATGATGGGGGTGGACGGACGTGAAGTAGTCGGGACCAATGGGAGTTGGGATTAAACCTCGGGGAGGCTTCCTACATACCTTGACATGGAAAGGATCAGTGTCCATGTAGTTCTAAATATGTGTTATACTGACATAGAGGGGGTTGGAACCAATGGGTGTTGGTCTTGAACCTTAGGGAGGCTTCCTATGTACCCAGCCTTGGCAAGGATCAATGTCCACATAGTTTGGGATGTGTTGGTGAACCGACCTGAAGTGTTCGGGACCAATGATTATTGGGATTGAACCTCTTAGAGGTTTCCTACATACCTTAATTTGACAAGGATCAAAGTCCATGAAGTTTGGGGCAAAGAAAGAGGGAGAAAGTTTTGGGATTGAACCTCAAGGAGGCGTCCTACGTACCTAGCCTTGGAAAAGATCAAAGTCCACATAGTTTAAAATGTGTTGGGGATTACACTCTAGGTTGACCAGAGAGTATTTCATGGTCGGGTCTTATTATAATCCCACATGAGCCATGCTCGGTGTGAAAAACAAGAGACAACAAAGATATTACGATCATGTCGCGAAAGGTGCTTCCATGGAAATTGGAATGGGGATTACACATGGTTAGCGGGCCAAAGTGGAAACAGGGGATTATACATGGTTAGCTGCCTAGAGAGCTAGATAATGGGATTTACACTAGGGTGGAGGCCCGAGTGGTGAGAAAGACCAATGGAGGAGGTATTTTTCATGGAAGAGAGGAGGGTTTAGGTGCCCATTTCCCCTCTGGTCTTTGGCACTGAAGAAGAAAGGAGGAGCAGGGATACTGCCTCCTGCAAGAAAGGAAAGGGGCATACCCCAAGGTGGTTTCCCATTCCCTGTGGATAGAATCCACTCTAACTAAGAGGATATCATTATGTGTGAGGAATATCTCACTCCCGTAGAGACGAGCAGGTGTGGAGAATTTCTGATAGGGGGCACCCTGCGTGCATTGTACAGGGCGAGACCACAGTTTAATGTCATGTGTTGAGGATGATGGTGCTTGGTAGTTTAACGTCCAACAGCTCAGATGAGGTGAGTTCATTCGGCATCCCTTAGGACTTACATAACTGATACCTCCCTCCCCTTAGGGGAGGTAATGCATCAGGAATGTAGTGGTGATGGGGTTTCGTGGAGTGATCCACTAAGGGGTCCACATTAGTGTGGCTATGTAAAGAAGAAATAGTCGCTAGCATGCCTATGCAAAGAAGCATAAGGAAAAGCAATGTAATGTAAATCACCTCCCAAGGGACATTAAAATCACTTCATGAAAACTTAGAGGGTCACACGAGAAAAGGAATTGCGGAGCAAAGGGGTTCACAGAAAGAGGCCTCATGAAGCTCTAGTGCTCCATGTAGTGGAAGAGCTTCGCGAAGGGGTGTGCTTCGCAAATTGAAGTGGCCTAGCCTAAGAATAGGTCATTGGTGCATATGGAAGGTTCTTCGTGAAGTGTAAAGTCTTTTGCGGAGCATTTCTTTGTGAAGAAATGGTGCCCTGCAAAGTGTAGCATTGCGAACTAATGTGCTTTGCAAAGCATAGTGTCCCTGCCTTAGCATGTGGGTTTCATATGTATGGAGGGTACTTAGTGAAGTATAAATGCTCCACTATGACCCAAGTCCCCTTGGAGATCTCCTTTATTTGTGAAGGCTTATGGGCTCCATGAAGGGAATCCCCCTTTGAAGAGGGTTTGAATTTAAGAAAAGGGAAAGGAAGTTCGTGATGCTAAAGTACATTGAAGAGCTCATGGTCCGCAGAGCAGAAATTGCTTTGTGATTTGAGAGATAAGAAGGTGAATTTTCATAGGATCCATCCTTTGGGGATCGAGGGGAGCCCAGTATTTATAGGCAAGAGGCGTAGTGAAGCATATCTCGCTTGGCGTGAAGACACGCGGAATTTTTTTCATAACCGTGACACCTCCCACCTCCTTCCTTTGCAGGGGCTTCAAAAATGTCAAACCGGTTCACAGAGGTTCTCACCTCCTTCCTTCATGGCAGCTTCACAAATTTCAAACTGGTTCACAGAGCCTCCCACCTCCTTCTTCCATGGCAACTTTGCAAACTTCAAACCAGTTCGCAGAGCCACCCGCCTCCTTTCTTCGTCACAGCTTCATTGAGGGTGAGCATTGTGCCGGCCGCTATTTTGTGGGACTCCATGGGCGAGCTTCACAAGGTAGCCCGAAGGGCTCCATGTTTACTTCTCCTCTTCCCAAATTTTAGCACCAACAAAGAGTAACCTGAATGAAAATGGTGGTTTGGGTAGGAGACCCTTACCTTAAGTTTGAATGTTCCGCTCTTGACCTTATAGTCCTAGAATATGAAATTAGACTCATTATTAACTTAATTAAGAACCTATTAGACATGTATTTAGTTTATAATAATTTATGTTAGTTCATTTATGTCTTAATTGATAAGTTATAATATTGAATTTCGTCATTCCAGAATGTTCGTTTTCTTGATTTTCATAATCGGTTAACTTGTTTTTAAGTAATGGAGTTCATGTGGTATGGATGTAAATATATGGAATTGAATTTACACATTATTTATGAAAAAAAATATGTGTTAATGTTCATTTATATTAGTTGGTTACATGGAATGAGGAAGAATCGTTAGATGAAATATTAAAGACAATCACTTAGATTATTTTATCATTATTTTGATTATTAGGAACTAGTTTGGTAAAATGATTTAATATTATGTACATATACCTGTTCATGAATATTAAATAGGTTATAATTCATATATTATATTCTGGTTCAACCATAAAAATGGTTTCATTCCTAGTATTGAAGGGTAAATTAAAGAATGGAACTTCTCAGTCCACGAAGTTCGTAAATTGGCACCTCATGGATGATGATTTCATTTATAAAATAAAAGAGAGAAAGTAAAGATATTGATGATGTTTATTCCATTAAAATGATATAATTATATTATATATATGATACTAAAGTTATCATGGTCATTTGGATAGAGGAGATGAGAAGAGGATAACAATAGAAAGGAACTTGAAATTAAATTGAATGAAATATAATGTGAATTTACCTCTTGAATCCACCACCTTGTGAATCTATTTAAGGGAAGAGGTTTTGGTCTTTTGGAAAGACAAAGAGATATTAGATGTAGAGAGTGACTAGGGAAGGGAATTTGGGTAGAACATTGAGTAGATTAAAGGCTTAGAGGAGTGAAGAGAAGAAGGAGTGAGGAGGGGTTTATAATGGAGGAGAGGGGTGATTTGTGAATATTTTATTCATTATTTTATTATTTCCCTCAAGACAACCAATAGTGTTGATTCATGTGACCCATAATAGTAAAAATTTCATTTTAATTCGAACCTAGTGGTCTTACATCACCCTTACATCACTTCTGACCCAATAAATCATGTATTTAGGATTTATCATAAATTATCGTATTTTAATATTCACCCAAAATTCAAGTGTTTTAGAAAAATTCCAAAAATTTACCCCAACCATTTTTCAATGTGTATAATTAAAAAATTAAATCTATTTTTCAAAAATAATATTTTTAATATCTTTAATTTAATTTTTAAATAAAATCATAATTTATTTCAAAAAAACAACTTCAAAACTATAACTCGTTTTATAACACCTTGAGAAATTTATTAAGGTCCCATAAAATTATCTTATAACCATAATACAATAAAGTAACAATTTATGATTAAATTTTATGAAAATAAATTTAAATTTTAAATTATTAAGTTAATCAGAAAATTATAATTAAAATATTTATTACATACAAAAATACCAATACTTATACTATGATCGTTTTTTCACTTATAAGATATATAAATTGTATTTATACACTCATGGGTGAAGTTTATATTTTTTGGATGATTTACTATTCATTACTATTCAAAATATTAATATTACTATTCATATGGGTATTTTACTATTCATAAGGGTATGTTACTATTCATAGAAAATTAAGTTTATCTTATCAGACTCTAAATATCTTAATAAATGCAACTGTGTATGTCATTTTTTTAAAATTATACTCACAGAGGTGGAAAAATTATGTTTGCTGACTAGGTTATAACAAAGTGGTGTTTTGTAGAGACTTAGTGTTTCATGCATTCAATTTTAAATTTATGTATTGAATCTTTAGGTGTTATATTATCCCCTCCTTAAAAAAATTTCATCCTCAAAATTACAATAATATTATCTCACAAAAAGATTTGGGTAGTTCTTTATCATAAGCTCCTCAAGATCCCATGTTGCATCTTCGATTTTATGATTTTTCCAAAGTATCTTTACCAGTCGAGTTTTATGATTCCTCAACATTTAATCTTTAGTGTACAGAATCCGGATAGGTTATTCACAGTATGATAGGTAAGTTTCTATTTTTTTACCTTTAAAAGTGAGGACATGTGTTGGGTCTAGAATATACTTTCTCAGTAATGAGACATGGAACACAATGTGTACTTTAGACAGGCTAGGTGGTATAGCCAAACGATATTCAAGATCTCCAATTCTCTCCAGAATTTTAAAAGGTTCTATGTACCTAGGGCTCAGTTTCCCTTTATTCTGAAATCTTATAACACCCTTCCATAGAGATATTTTTACAAAAACATGATCTCAAACTTAAAACTATAAATCCTTCCTTCGATTATTATCATAGATTTTTTGTTTTCTTTGAGCTTCTTTGATTTGACCTTGAATAGTCTTTACCTTTATTGTTGTTTCCTCCACAAGCTCTGGGCCCACTATCTTCGTTTCACCAACTTTATCCCAACATATTGGTGTATGACATATCTTTCCATAAAATGATTCATATGGTACCATTTCAATATTATAATGAAAACTATTATTGTAGTAAAACTCTACTGAGGGTAATTACTGATCCCACATACCTTGAAAGTCGAGATATCCTTATCTAAACATTTTTTCTAAAGTTTGGATAGTCCTTTTTGATTGCCTATTAGTTTGAGGATGATAAGCAGTACTCAAACGAAGCTCAGTATCCAAATATTTCTTGAGACCTTTCTAGATTTTTGATGTAAATTGAGGATTCTAATCATACACTATTAAAAGAGGTTCTATAAGAAGTCTTAAAAATTCATTTATATATATTTGTGCAAGACTTCCTAGTGTAAAATCGTCCCTTATAGCATGGAAATGTGAAGATTTTGTAAGTCGGTCAATAGTTACCCATATTTCATTATTCTTTATTGGATTTTTGGGTAATCTAGTGACAAAATCCATGGTGATGTCATCCCATTTCCATGTATTAATAGGTAGAGGTTGCATGAATCCTCTAGGATGTTGTCGTTCGACCTTCACTTATTGGCAGACTAAACATCTTGATACATAATGAGAAATTTCCCTCTTCATATTGTCCCACTAGAAATATTACTTCAAATCTATATACATTTTAGTGTTACTTGGGTGTATAGAGAAATTTGGGCTATGGGCATCATACAATAACTCCCTTTTTAGCTTGGGTATAGAGGTAACACATAGCCTCTTCCAAAATTTCAGAATTCAATCTTCACATATGAAGTCATCCAACTTCCCCTCTTTCATAGCATTAATTTTCTTTTGCAGGTTCTCATCATTAGGCTGAGTGATTTTAATCCTTTCTAATAAAGATGGTTAGGAAACCAAATTAAAACTTAGTGATGTTGCGCCTTCTTTGATAATTTTAATATTCATCCTCACTAGATCCATGTACAATTAATCCTTTTAAATCCAAATTTTGTTGATAACTCCATGATCCTTCCTTCTCAAAGCCTCAGCTACCTTATTTACCTTTCCTAGGCGGTAGTGTATGTACAATTATAATCTTTGAGTAGTTAGAGTCATCACATTTTCCCCATGTTGAGTTTTTTCTATGATAAGATATACTTCAGACTCTTGTGATCCGTATATATTTCACATCTTTCACCCTAGAGATAGTGTCTTCATATTTTTGGATCAAATATCACAATAGCTAGCTCAAGATCTTGGGTAGGATATTTTTGTTCATGAATTTTTAACTACCTTGATGCATAGGCAATAACTATATCATTCTTCCTAAGGACACAAACAATTCCTTTCTTTGATGCATCACTATAGATCACAAACCCATCATTCCCCAATGGTAGGGTTAGGATCAAAGCATTCACTAGTCTCCTCCTCAATTCTTCGAAACTATCCTCACATTCTTTTTTCCATATGAACTTAACCCCTTTACATTGAAGTTTGTTCATTGGGTTGGATAAAAGAGTGATGTTATGAATGAAATTCATATAATAACCTTCTAAACCAATAAAACTGCATACGTCAGTTATGTTCATTAGAGTAGGACATTCTTGAACAGCCTTTGTCTCCATAGGATCAACATATATTCCATCCTTAGAGATAATGTGGCCAAGAAAGGAAACTGATTGATGCCCAAATTCACACTTTCTAAACATCCCATATAATTCATTTCTTCTAAGAGTCTTCAGAATAGTGCACAATTGATTTTCATAATCTTCATATCTTTTGGAGTATACCAATATATCATTAATAAATACCACCACAAAGTCATAAAGATATTTCTTGAAAACTCTATTCATTAGATCTACGAAAATAGAGGGTTCATTAGTCAGTCCAAAAGGCATTACGGTAAACTCATAATGCCCATACCTGGTTCAAAATACTATTTTTGGAATGTATTCCTTCCTCACAAGTAACTAATGATATCCAAATCAATGTTAAATCTTCAAAAAATATTTAGCTCCATGAATTTGATCAAATAAATAATAAATGTGAGGTAGGGGATACTTTTTCTTTATTGTTATAGTATTTATCTCCCTATAGTCAATGCACAACCTCATAGATCAATATTTTTCTTAACAAAAACAATAGGGTTTCTCCATAGAGAAACACCAAGGAGAATAAATCTGTTATCACTCAATTCCGATAGTTTTTTCTTTATTTCCACTAATTCCACAATGTCCATTCTATAAGGGGTCTTTGATATGGGCCTTTAATTAGGAATTAATTTAATGGAAAACTTAATTTCACACACTAGAGGATGTGTGGGAAAATTCTCTGGAACTTTTTCAACATATTCTTGCATAATAGGTACATAATCTATTTCAACATTCTTTTCCTAAACCATAGATATTTATTTCCCTTCCTCCCCAATAATATAATTCATTAAATCTGCTAGGGATGGATCTAGATGATAATCAAATGGTGATGTTTCTGCCCTAAAGATAAGGGATTCCACATCATCATCGAGAATTGTGACCTCCTTCTTCTTCAAATAAATTTTTTCATCATGTTTTGAAATCAAATCCATACTAAGGATTATATCAAATTAAATCATGGTTATGAAAATAAAATCAGTATAAAAATCAAATTTATATTCCATAATGGGGACTTCCTGAAACAACTTTCTTGCAATGATACTTCCCTTAGGAGTTTTGACTTATAACTCCCTTATTAAATAAAATAGGAAATATATAATTTTCTTTTAAACCTAGGAATATATGAAGGAAATTGATGATCCAAAATCAAATAAAGCATTGGATATGTTCGAGGAAATGATTAAAGTACCTTCTACCACATTGTTAGGAACTTCAACCTCCGTAGTTGTGACTGCATAAGTATTGCCTTACTCCATTTCCCTTTTTTGGTTAATGTTTTCCTAAAGCTTAGGAAATTCATGTGAATAATGTCTCATCTCCATAAAATTGTAGAATTGAACATTGGTAGCTTCTTTCTTCCCCTTATAATCCTGTGACAGGTGGCCTTTTTCTCTGTATTTATAATAGAATCGCATTCCCTTCAGGAAAGTGCCAGGGTGTTTCTTCCTAGGATTACTATAGGATGGATGGTCAACTCTTCCCTTCTTCCCCATTTATTCATTTCCTTTTCCAATTTTTTTTGATTCCCTATTCTTCTATTATTTTCCTTTAAATTCATAAGCCTTAGAAAATTAATTTTTTGTTTTGATGGTACTTGAGGCTATATCTTCATATGATGATAAAATTTGAGAGACTAGTGCCCTTTGTAGGAATGGTTTTAAACCATCAAAGAATCAATCAATATTTCTATTTAGATTACATATGTAGTTTTCGGAATGTCTTGAAAACCTTGTGAAGTTAGATTCATACTTTGTAACATTTTTATCCTCCCTATGCCTCAGATTCAGGAATTTCCTTTCCATATCCACTGGTTGTTTGTGGGGAAAATATTTTTCTAAGAAGATTTCCATAAAATACCTCCATTAAAACTATTATATTTCTTCCTCCTCTATGTTTTAGATTAATGAACACCATTGATCTACATCTCCCAATTGATGATAAACTGTCATGAAAACATTCTCTCTTTCGTTACATCCCAAAGTGAGAAATATCTTCTCTATGAAACCTATCCACTACTTAGCTACAAATGGGTTTGTAGTCTCATTGAATGATAGAGGTTGTTTTTGAATAAAGTGATCTAACATAGATCCTCAATGTTGTGGATCAGGATGCTCCATACAAGTAGGGTTATTGTTCCTAACTTGACTTAGTTATCCTAGTATAGTTATGAGTTTCTCAACACCATTTGTATCTATAGATCCAACATCATTATCTTGAATTGGAGTGAAATACCTACATGGGATATGTGTGTTCATGAGGTTTACATTCCTTATACTAGGCACCATTTATAAATAATAGCATAAATTAGATTAGGTTACAAATCATATATAGAATCTCAACATAGAAAAATGCTTAGTATAAATTGAAATTATATACATAGCTAATCTCATAATCATAAAAATGGTTTCTTTCAGGAAAAATTTACATTTCAATCCTTCATAATGGCATGTAAATAAAATGTGAATTATCCTAATAATATCCCCCAGGAATGTAAAACTAGGTGTGTAGTAAGGCCCGTTGTCTTGTACCAGGATACCCCGAGTCAAGCCCAAAACTCCTTATCAAATTTTTCACTTCTAGGTACATCTATTCTGGTACCACGTCTACTTGTAGTATCCAAATAAGGATGTATTTTCTTGAAATATCCACATAATCTATTCCTTACTAATAATTTCAGGATTTTCTTGTATGTTTTATCCTCATAGACTATCTTAGGGGATTGTTCCCTAATCTACATTCTCTAAATCTAGTTTCTATGTTTTCTACTAAACTTCCTCTAATACTATTTTTGAAGGACCTGACCCCAGTTGCTCGGATCCAGTGAATTATTTTATTACATTGGCATACAAACAAGGAATATCCATCCTGAAGGACTAATTATTTTAGTAGATTTGGAAACAAGATACATACATAACTTTAATATTATAACTTGAAATTAAATACAATATATAATTTTTGTTGGGAACATCCCCAACTATAATATTATCCTTACAGGTCAATCATAATTAACTTTTTAATGTCCTAAAAAAATGAAACATAAGAAAGGGGTGATCTCAAATGCTCGATAAGGGTAAGAAATAAAATAGAATATATGACGAACATAAATATTAGGCATGGTTAATAACTAAAAACACATTCCATTAAAAGTAAACTTGAACACATTATGGTAGGAAGAAGAGATGAAAAAATAATTCCATAATAAAACATAATCATGGGTATTCTACTAGTATAATAACCACATGAACGATCAATACTATTTTTATAATGATGTAATTCATAATAAGGGACATCATAACCATATTATTAAGGCCTCATTCTAAGACCATAAGTATCCATTTTGTCAAGGCCTTGTGCTAAGACCATAGTTTGTCTCATGAGACCTATTGATGCACTGAGGGGATATAGAGGGCCCCACCCGACACTTACTAAGTCAAATTCATTCCTCATATTAATGGGGATAAACATAAACAACATATACATTCATATTGAAACAAATATATGAAATGTAAATAACTTTTCTCGAACATTAAGTATAACCACTAACCATTCAGAGTAAATTGGTGAATGGTTTTAAGATAGTACATTCAAAGTCAAAATAATCATAAACCATTCAACTAAATATGGTAGATTATATCATAAAATATTAATCCCAATAATATATAATAATCAACAAGTGTGTTAAAATAGATGAAGATACTCTTATAAAATCATCGAGTAATTCTTGAGATAAATAATCTTTTACTTTGAAAAGAAGAGTTCTTTTGGAAAAATATTTGTATAAAACTAGAAGTGAAGTAAGATATTATTTTAATAATAAAATGATAGATTCTATAGAGATAATTTTTTTCAAAAAAAAAGATTATGGAGTACCCATGTAAATAATAAAGAAATTGAGAAATTCCCTTGAATCTAGCTTGCATTTCGGGAAGAATTCTTGAAAGATCCTTTTAAAATGAATAATTTCTCATAAATGAATGTAGGAATACAGTTGTTAAAAATATATAGAGAATTAACACATAATTTATGAGTATTTAATAATAATTTAATTGAGTTAAGTAGAAAATAAGAGTAACACGAATGAAAATGGAGGTTTGGATAGAAAACCCTTACCTTATGTTGGAATGTTCCACTCTTGACCTTATGGTCCTGGAATATGAAATTAGACTCATTAATAACTTAATTCAGAACCTATTAGACATGTATTTGGTTTATCATAATTTTTTTAGTTTATTTATGTCTTTATTGATAAGTTATAATATTGAATTTCGTTGTTTTGGAGTGTTCGTTTTCTTGATTTTCATAATCGGTTCAATTGGTTTTAAGTAATGGAGTTCATGTGGAATTGATGTAAATATTAGGAATTGAATTTATGAATTATTTATGAAAATAAATAGGTATTAATGGTAATTTATATAATTTTGTTACATGGAATGAGGATGAATCATTAGATGAAATATTAATGACAATCACTTCGATTATTTTAGCGGTATTTTGATTATTAGGAACTAGTTTGGTCATATGATTTAATATTATGTACATATACTTTTTCCTGAATCTTAAATAGGTTATAATAGATATATTATATAATTTTTAAACCATAAAATGGTTTTATGTCCAGTATTTAATGGTAAATTGAAGAATGAAACTTTATCATCCACAAAGATTGTAAATTGGCACCTCATGGACGATGATTTCATTTATAAAATAAAAGGGATAAAATAAGGATATTTATGGTGTTCTTTCCATTAATATGATATTATTACAGTATATAAATGATAATGTAGTTATCATGGTCATTTGGATAGAGTATGAGAGGAGAGGATAACAATAAAAAAGAACTTGAAATGAAATTGAAGGAAAAAGAATGTGAATTTGCCTCTTGAATTCACCTCCTTGAGAATCTCTTTAAGGGAAGGGGTTTTGGTTTTTTGAAAATAATAAGAGATTCTAGACGTTGGGAGTGACTAAGGAAGGGTATTTGGTCCGAACATTGAGGAGGTTCAAGGCATATAGGATTGAAGAGAAGAGGGAGTGAGGGGGGTTATAGTGGAGGAGAGGGGTGATTTGTGAATATTTTATTCATTATTTTATTATTTCCCTCAAGACAACCAATAGTGTCCATTAATGTGACCAATAATAGTAATAAGTTCGTGTGATTTCTAACCTAGTTGTCTTAAATAATCATTACATCACTTATGACCCAATAAATCATGACTTTTTCATTTATCGTAAATTATCGTATTTTACTATTCACCCAAAATTCAAGTATTTTAGAAAAATCCCAAAAAATCACCCCCACCATTTTTGACATGTATAATTCAAAAATAAAATACATTTTTTGAAAATAATTTTATAATTATTTTTTATTTAATTTGTAAATAAAATCATAATTTTTTTCAAAAAAACAACTTCTAAACTATAACTCATTTTATAACACCTTGAGAAATTTATCAAGGTCCCATAAAATTATATTATAACTATAATATAATAAATTAATAAATTATGATTAAATTTTATGAAAATAAATTTCCATTTTAAATTATTTAATTAATCAGAAAATTTTGATTAAAATTTTTATGACATACAAAAATATCAATACTTATATTATGATCATTTTTTCACTTATAAGATGTTTAAATTGTATTTATATACTCATGAGTGAAGTTTCTATTTTTTTGGATGATTTATTATTCCTTACTATTCATAAGAGTAACATTACTATTCATAAGGGTATGTTACTATTCATAAGGGTGTGTTACTATTCATTAAAAATTATGTTGTCTTATCAAACTCTAAATATCTTACTAAATGCAATTGTGTATGTCAGTTTTTCAAAATTCAAATCACGGAGGTGGAAAATTTATGTTTACTAGCTGGGTTATAACAAAGTGGTTTTTGTAGAGATTTAGTGTTTCATGCATTCAATATTAAATTTATGTGCAGAATCTTGGGGTGTTACACGTAATAATTATTATTTTATGTTTGGATTATTTTACAATATTTCATGTTTTTTTCAAATAGAAACCCTCCTTCCCTATTTATTAGGTATTTCCAAAATAGTATTTAAAAGTAGTGTATATTTTTTTATCTATAAATTATTTTCTTATGGGTGAATAGAATATATTTATGGTGGTGCAAGCTTTCTGGTGTTTAGATTATGTTACAGTTCTTAAGAGTTTCTTATGATTATGACTGGTTCCATTATAATAAAAGGATGGGTTATTCTATTATAAACCAATTATTGGTGGTTCTATTATAACTCAAGAATATGTAAGCCCAATATTCCTCTCCAAGTCATTGGGTAATTGGATAGAGTTAATCGTTTAGGTTTCTCCAAATAGATTATTGGAATTTATCTAGTAGGTTATTCCATTTGTAAGAGTGATTGTAAGAGGGATATGAAAATGATTTCCTAAGTTACCTATATGAATTTTTATACTTGATAATTTTTTTTCATGGAAATATTTTTATTTCACAAGGTAATCTAATAATATTTTATTTTAAAGGAATTATTATTCCATTTTTTAGTGGAAATGTGTGTATTTATGAAAATTATTTAAAGGATTCTCATGTTTTCTAAAGAACCCCTCATGATTATTATTTTTCCATTATTTTTTCTTATGAATTATTTTATGAAAAACATTGGGTGGTGAATTTTTTTTCATGTGTAAGTAAAATGATTATTTCGTCTCAATTTTTATTAAGTTAATAGAAAACTCTATTTTATGATCTCATGGTTTTAAAATAGAATAAGGGGTTTTTTAATTTTTATGTCCCTTATTGATCTTTCTTTTCTCATCCAATGTTTTAAAATGTTTTTTTTTCAGGGTTTAAGGATGAGTAAGAACAAATAATAAGTCACATTTAAATGCATGATGATAATTATGAAAATAAAACAAGTTTCAAAAGTTTTATATTGTGGGGAAAATTTATACTAAGTGGAAGTTTCCAAATTTCAATGTATGGGTTTGTTACATAAGAGTTATAACTTGATTTTCAAAAACTGTAAACCTAAAAAAATATTTGAGAATGAAATAAGATGATTTCTTTATTTTAAATACCAAGATTATGTAATTTTTTATGGATGGGTCCTTATATTGAACTTTGCTTCTTTAGAATTATGAATATCCATAACAACTTGAGAAGCCAATCGGTTGAATAGTAACATGTTATCATCACACCATATCCTATTTATATAGGCGTAGTTCCTATAGGTTTATTTTGGGAGGCATTAACTTCAAATTCAAACTTCCCACTAAATCATTGATAATCCCACCGAAAACTTATTCAACAATTGACTAAATTAGAACTTCTTAAAATATATGAGTCAACTAATCTTCATATTTAACTTCCTTATATATCAATGTTGATGTTTTTATCGTATCTTCTTGAAATCCCATCTTGAATCATGATCATTACTCCATAATTATTGAAACAATTATCATCTAGCTTAGTATCACCATAATTAATATCTTTATGAAACTCCATAAAGAAAATTAAACCTTACATCTGGTATACTTCATTTCACTTCTTCCTTATTGTGAAACTTTATTCATTATTCCTTTAAAAAATTATAGGTACATCACAGAATACATTCCAAAGACTCTTCATTCATCTAGTGACTTATTTTTTTAATGAATCTATTTGATCTTCCTTTGAAAGTATTTCTATCACACTTTCACAAGGATCCTCTTTCACCCAATGGCTTCTTAGATGATTGTTAGTTTTTCTACACCTGATGAACCCCTAGAGATATAGTCTTCTCCTCTTATATTATTACTTCATAGAACTCTATCAGATAACTTTTTAATACTTATCCAATGTCTTTGTTACACTTTGTATGATGACATCGCTCAGATACTTCTATATGATGAAACTATTTGGAAACCTCAACAACCTAATTCTAATGATCTGACTTAGAAACTTTAATATGATAAGAATCACTCACAAAACATTTTCTGATTACATCATATGTATAATTCTTGCTTCAATGATCTTCCTAGGTCTCCTCTGTATTATTTTCTAGGAAGTATATTCTCAATCTTTTGAATGTTTATATTTGATAGAGTATGCCCAATGAATCACAAAGTTCATACAGAAAGATCTGCACTTACTTCATTCATTCACTATAACTTCTACACTTCACATATTGATCAATAAACAAGTATATCTGAGGGAATTATTATGGGTATTCTTCTAACATAACTTCAAAATTACTTCTCTTCACTCACGAACAATAATTACACTAATTTCCTCGAACTCTTTCCATCAACCAGCTTTAAGCTAGAATCATGAATCTCTTCGTAATGTTGTTGATGCTCCTTTTTTCACAAAATATAAATATTGGAAAAGGGGATTATCTTAACTCAAATTGATTCAAACTTTGGAAAAATATCAAAAATTGACAAAGGAAGGAATTAGAAGAATGTTGCACAAGGGTCACGCAAGTTCTACTATGGTCACGCAAGTGCACTTGTGTGCCGCAATGGTCGTGCAAGTATACTTGCGCGCCCTAAGTGATAACTGCCCGGGGTCTTCTCTAGCCTATAAATAGACCATGTGCCCCCCCCCCCATTTTGGGAGTAATTTTTCCAGAAACTCAGATTTGAGATCCCGGCGCCCTAGTCTCTTCTCAAAGCTTCCGAAATACTTCTAAGGTAATTTCTTACCTAGAATGGAACAGCTAAATAGGGGGAGGAAGTCTTAAGTGTTTAAACTCATCAACACTTGCGCACCTGAGTGGCCAGACCTTAAGGGAAATGGCCACACTTGCGCGCCGCCTAACTCCTTCAATAGAACTTGCACGCCACTTTTCTAGAAGAACCTCAAGATGATTCTAAAGTCTTTAACCAAGAGTCTCTCAAGTATTACCCTGCTGGTTAATCGTCGTGCATGTACCCATGTGTCACGCAGGTATACCTACGTGACTAGGACTTGCGCGCCCATGCAGTACCTACGCACCTGCCAGGACTTGCGCGCCCCTGCCTTTTTGGGTGCCCTTCTTGCCCATTTCACCCCTATTAAGCCATTCCCCCTCTCCTATTCAAGATTCAGTCTTCAAGACACTATATAATTCCATTTATGGCATGATTTCTTGATTTGACTTCCTTATCTGAAAGGAATTCTGTGGAATATCTCTCAAAACCTAGTGATTTACACATCTTTATGTCACTAAAGATTGAGATTTCATTCATTCAACCTCATCCTTTAAGATGAGAGAACTCATTAATCCTGGGCCTCCTTTTCAAAAATAATCCCTAGTAATAATTCTTAACCTGGGAATTCTTTTCAGGAGTAAGCCCTAGTCTCAAATATGGGCATCCTCTTCAATAGTAAGCCACAAGTTCCTTAATTTTTCAAGTCTCTTAACTTGGGCCTCCTTTTCAGGAGTAAGACCCAGTCTTAATTTCTCTTAACTAGTCCTAATTTACCTTTGATCTGGGATTCCTTCTCAGGAGTAAAACCCAATCATAAGTCCTCTCCTAATTTGGGCCTCCTTTTTAGGAGTAAGCCCAAAGTTAGAGTATTCAAATCTCCATGAAGCACATATACCTTTATGGACCATGTTCCTGGATTTCTTCCCTGAAGTAAATCCTAATCTTCATTTATCTGGGCAGTCATACATACATAAGTCCCACATTATTTCTTATGATTTCATATTTCATGGCACAATTGTCTGATTTTTACCAATACCTCTTGTTTCTCACACCGAGCATGACTCACGTGATCTTAGAGTGTAAAAGTAATTATGATATCCTTATTTGAGCCATCAATCATAAACATCATACTCCCTTACTTGAACTACGTGGGTTCTGATTCCTTTTCCAAAGGATATATAGGCATCCCATCTGCGGGTACGATCCCAACTTTGAAATAATTCATGTCCTTCTGAATGATAATAAACTTCAAGTGCCCCACTGAGTGGATTTAAAACAAGTATGGTCATCATAATGACCAAGATACTTTTACGTATCAAAGGATACCATTGACTAAGAATCTCTAACAAATATTGATGATTCTCTATAAATGAAGAACCTCGAATACATATAAAAGATTCTCTAAATTTCCTACATATCAATCATTGATTGTCAGATCTAATGGAAAGCTCATTTTATACTTGGTAATGTAATAAGGATTCATGAACATAACTTAAATCTATAAAGAGAGTCCCGTAGTAGACAATAATTCCCCTCAAAAATGTGTGATGAGTCCGACCTCCCATCCTCTCAACCAATTCAAATTCCTAAGCCTTATCAGTCCACAACTAATGAGCGCCTACCGTTGGAATGTAGGTCCAAATGGATGTGGAATCATTGGATGTTTCCGGTTCTACGAACAAACCTGTTAGAAACCGATTGGAATGTTTGAACCTTCAATCAAGGAGGTCATCCCCAAATTTCGAGGGAAACAAAAAATGGTGAACCCGATGTGAATCCTTAACCAAGTTAAAATGTTGTTTTACCTATTTGTTAGACCCCTATTTAAAATTCAATGATAGGGCCAACAAAAACAATCATTAACATATGTGCCCATCCAAAAGACATAGTGGATGAATTTATCTTGATTACATCTGTTATATAAAACAAGCACTCTTTTCCAAGATCTTCTGCATTTCCAGAATGGATTCTCTCAAGTTCACCCCTGTGAATACCGCTGTTACGAATGCCACTGCTGCTACTCCTACTGGATCGTCATCCGCTCTAAGGATGACATCACCTACTCAGCGTCTTAAATGATGGGTATCAAATGCGATGGTTAAGGAGTACCATCAACACGGTACCATCCCAACTCTGGAGGCTACTTGACAATCCCTCCAAGTAAACAACTCACACCGGTCGTCCGAACAACGATGACCAGTGATCAAGAAGCAGGTGGTGCTAACCACTGTCTCCAACCATTTCGGGTCATTATCCCTAGAACGCAATCACCATTCACTCCCATATTATGGGGAGGTAAATGAACAGGTCCCTCAGGGACTTAATTCAAGGAAGCAGGAGTCCTTCCCGAGGGCTTCCATCAACAATCGTCACCAGACTCGGGCAGCAGTGTGCCCTCAACATGATGAGGGTGTCGACTCCAGGCGTTCGGCTTAGGTTCCTCAAACCCGAGCAAGCAAGACGAATCGCCAGAGGCAAAATCCGGTTAACAGTGAGCAGGTTCTCATCTCTGCCATCTCCGGAGAAGTCCACCAACCTAACTTGGTGGCAAGCAACGAGAGGGCACACACACATGCCCATTTTAATTCCTCTATCCAGCAGACTCGTCTGGCAGCATCACACCAATCCCGCCAAGAAATTACGGTGGAGTACTATAGGCAGAAACATACACCTATTTATATATCATCAGCTAGTCAGCAGGCTCGTCTGACTACATATGATGGAGCTCGTCAAACACGTTCGGTGAAGTGCAATCAGCAGGCACATACACCTGCTAATACTAATCAAGCCTACCAACAGTCTCGCTTGGTAGCACACGGAGAAGTCAGTCAAAAAGTTCTTGTGACAAACAGGAGGCAGACTCAACTCTCTGCCCCCACACTTGAGTACTGTCAGGATTCACTGACAGGAAAAGGAGGACAGGAGCAGGCACATACACCTACTCCAATCACAGAATGGATGTATATCCCCGTTCCGGCAGCTGAAGTCACCAAGAATATTCTATCAATGGTGAAAGAGCAGAAGAAAATCCCTGCTCATATTCTAGATGCTTACCAGGATATTATAACAACTTCAGCGACATCTCAGGGGAAGATAGATAAATCTATCCCTACCAGTGGAGTGACACATCAGAAATTCACTCCGGAACAGACACACACATTTGTTCCAGTCCAAGAGGGTTGTGGGGCATACTCTCCCATGTCATACGGACAACCAAGTCAGGCACATACACCTGATTTGAGTGGAGATCATCATCCTAAACTGGCCATCTTTTTTGATCAGGCACATACACCTTCTCAGAGTAGCCACTTTCATCAACAAGTGGTTTCCAAAGCGAGTAAGAAGGCGTCTAAGAAAAATACCCGCCCAGCATATTCAGGAGATCAAGATCCAATCTATAACAAGGCCTTGCTCGATGTTAGAGTTCTTGAAGCCCTCAGATAGTTATCTATTGGAATTCAAGATTCTAATCCATCATTTCCCAATAGAGGGAACATTAATTCTGAAGGTCTTCAACAGAAACTTCCTCATGAAGTATTGCTTCATGACAATTCGGTCTATCTCTAAGTTTCATCTTCAGATGAGAGCCACAGAAACCCTCTGTGTGGTCAGAAGACCAAGGAGCAAGAGATCTCATCTTTTGCTGTAACCCATTATGGTGGTCCTCTCCATGATGATGAATTTCACTTTGAAATTCCTCTCCGCAGTAGTGATGCACATTTCCCGGAATATTCTCTAGTGGACAATGTAGTGCCGAGAAAGCCCTCTTATCTTGAGGCACTTGCAAATGAGAAACTAGTCATGTCTGATGCTTCATCGCTAGCAGGTGAAATACTTTCTCAATCAGAAGATAGCCCAGGGTGTAGGTCATTCTCCGAACCACCCCTAAGTCATGCATCTTCTAGTTTGATCGATGATTTCTCTACCAATCTTGTTGAATCCAATGAAGCAACAAGGAAACACCAACTCTGGTCAAATCAGGTAGAATAATCTTCATTGAATGACGAAGAAGAAATGTTGAACATGAGAAAACAACTGGAAAAAGGTGAAGTACCAGTCATGTTTTGGCCTCTGGCTGACTCTCAGTATGACATTCCAAATATGTTGACGGAAGATGGAATTCATGATATTCATCTCAACATATGGAAAACTATTTGTCAATTGAATAAGAAAGTATTATCTTATGATGAATATGAAAATCATATTAAGATAATAGAAGTGTTACAATGTCATATTGATTTGGAATCCCTATCAGTCTCTCGATATCCGAAGGCTGAAAAGCAGTAGAGAGCCCTTCAACATTCATGCCTTGGCGCACTAAGAATATTGCATCAGTTAATTGCCAATGCCCCATCTGGCATTCATGTCATAGGATGGGGTGTTAATGGAGCACTACATTTCATGGTGCTCTCCAGTCAGCAAAGCCCGCAAAAAATGGTCTCATGCAATGTTATTGCCCATGG
Organism: Viscum album; assembly: GCA_963277665.1. Classification (NCBI taxonomy): domain Eukaryota; kingdom Viridiplantae; phylum Streptophyta; class Magnoliopsida; order Santalales; family Viscaceae; genus Viscum; species Viscum album. The sequence continues at coordinate 161,674,883 of OY728138.1, forward strand.
CCGGCCACAGTCAATGGGATTTGTTTGTAATCAAAAGCTTGCCCAAGAACAGGCCTCAACAAGTTCCTCTCAAAATCAAGAATACAGAGAAAATTTTTTTGAATTAATCTTGCATCAAGCAAACGGGAATATTGAATAGGCCTCTCGTATGGAGCAAGCACATCATCAAGTGACAGAAGTGTCGAAAATCATTCAAATGTCTTTTAAACCAAGTGATAAAATTGGATATAGGTTAATGCATCCAGCTAATTTCCGTACTAAGGTTCACAAGGTCAGGAGAGCTTTTAAGAAAGTCTCAAACATAGCATGTCAAGAGCCACCCCATCTTGCCAGACTGGGGACCCTTTTAAACCAACCTTCAGAATCAACAAATAGGATTCGAGGAGTTGAGCAGGAACAACAGGAACTGCCCCAGTCCACCAGACTGGGGACTTTTTCAAATCATCAATCCCCTCCTCAGAGAAAGTAGGTCTTTTCTCAATTGGGGAAGAAGACTCAAGAGGAAAGAAGAGCCAAATTATCAAGAGATTACCTCCAAATTACGGTTTGTCAAGAAGTTCCTGAGGGATTGAATCAACAAAAGGCAATGTCTCATCAAAGACATGGAAGAAGAAAACATTACAGAAATGCTGATAGAAGGGATGTGATGCGTTATGCATCAATCAAAGTCATCAATGCTGTTTTTTTTATCCACCAGGTGAGGCTCACTCATAGGACTCAGATGAAGAGGTTCCTGCTCAAGAAGATGTATGCACCGACACAAATGAAGAGGGTGTGCGTACACGAAATCAAAGGGTTACTCAGAACCTAGGTAATCCTTCAAGTAACCCACTTCCCCTCTCCGAAAAGGATCCAACAAAGGGAGGGGAAAGAATCAGGTTACATATCCTTCCTCTGGAGAAGGCCAATCTCTCTCACTAGAGAAAAGGTTTTCACAATAGGAGGAAGAAATGAAGGAATTAAGGAGGTTGAATGCAGAACTACTTCAGGGTAGTCTTCTTCTTAAGCATGCTGGAGTCAGTCAGCCAAGGGAATTTGTTGCAGCTACTGAGATGGATCAAGAATATCCTCCTCTATCAGTACACCCTCACAGGTCTAAACCTATGGGTCAAGTGCAACAACAGTTGGCAGTGCTACATTCAGTTGTGGCACCAACCACCGCACCTGTCCAAGCTCCAGTCATTACACCTACCCAAGTCCAAATTCAACCGGATATTCCTCAAAAGTTAATAACTACCATTGAGTCATTAACAGCTCGGTTAGAAACTATGGAAGGGAAACGTGTGCAGGTTAAACCAGAAAAGAAAGTTTACCCTGAATGGGTAGATTCAATATCTCCTCCATCCAGTTTTGAAAAACCTGTATTCCCTATTTTCAATGGATCAGGCAACCCTGAACAGCATTTAACGCATTACATGTCTTGTTGTGATCCTATGATGGGAACTCCAGAGCAGCAAGAAGCAGTAAAACTCAGATGCTTTGTATGGACCTTGCAAGGACCAGCCTTTGTCTGGTATACAAGCTTGCAATCCCAGTCAATTACTGGATGGGAAGACCTCCGTCAACAATTCCTTCTTTAGTTCAGCTCAACTTTGCCAAAGACAACAGTTTTCGATTTTACAAACTGTTAGAAAAGGAAGAATGGAAGAGTCTCAGATTTCATTTCTCGCTGGAAGGGATTAACATATTCCCTAATATTAGCACTCCCTCAAGAAGAATTGTTTCTAATCTGTGTGACAAAACTACGTCACGAATTACACATTTTGTTGATCCCTGTGAAATACACATAAGGGTTTAGAGACCTTACTTCAATTGCTCAGGAGATTGAATATTCCCTTATACAGGCTAAGGTTAAATCTCATGTAATTCCATTAATGTAAAGACCCGTAAATTTCAAGGAAATTTTTTTTCTTAATTTTCTTTGGAATTTTACAAGAGCGCAGTTTCTGACGGCACCTGATTCCGAGGCCCGGTGTGCCCGGAATCATTTTCCGAAGTTTGGCTCGGGTACGTTCAGTGAACGGACGAGCGGGTTTTTCTAACTTTTGAACCGGTGCCCGGAATCGAATTTTGAGGGCACCGATGGAATCGCAGCGCCGGTATTTTCTTAGAAACACCTCATACGGAGTTGCGTTTGCTCGGGTGTGGTTTTTAATTTTCGGGCTTAAAGTTAATAAATAAAATAATTGTACGACAAACCTTATTTTATTTCACCTAAGCCACTTGAAAGCCACTTGAAGCCACTTAAAGCGGCTTAAGATGAGTTGATGCGGATAGGGTGCTATCCAAAAATATCCTACCCTCTTGGTAGGATATTTGTGCGGTGAGCCCCGCACGAGCCCCACCGTTTCTTTTCTGCTAAGTAACGCACCCGCGAAAACTCGTTTTTATGAAAGTCAACTGACGCGTTTTCTTAAATTCTTAACGCACCATTTAATTGGGCAGTTTTATTCATGAATTAAATCGGCGGTTTCTTTCGTTGAATTAATTATATGAATTAATGGGTCATTACTTACATTTTTTTCGTTTGTTGGTGTAATAATAAAATAAGACTAATGCCGACTTTTGGAGGATTACACGTTGAGAGGCTTTTGACAGAAGTTCTTGGGCCTTCACCCTTCTTCGCGAAGAACGCGAAGAACGCGAAGAACGCCGGGCCCCGACGAAGAACGCCAAACCCGCAGAAATCGACAACGCGACGTCGTGTGCCGCAACGCCGACATTTCCCTCTCCCGCGACGTTCTTCTGTGACGTTCCTTCCTCCGTGACAAAAACCATCGATCATCCGTTGAGGTGAGTGTATGCGATTCTTTAAAACTCCTTTGTTGTTTTTAGCAACGCACGGATTTAATTATTAAAATTAAATCTGTTGTTCTTGAACCTCGGATTTCGTCGACGCGCACTGTATTCCGCGACGACGCGACGCCCTTCCGCGATGACGCGATGCCTTCCGCGACGTGAAGATCGCCTCCTTCCGTGACGATCAAATCTGCGACGAACCCGCGTGCGACGACTTTGCGAGGTAGGGATTTTATTTTGGAAATACCTTTTTCCTGTGATCGTTTCTTTTAAAATAAAGAACCCGGATTCTTATGAACAATTTCATTTCATTAAAATTGTTTTTGGAATTGTTGTTTTATTCTCCCGTTGTTTTTATCTAACGTGGAGGGTGCGGGCCAAACGAACACGGCCCGACAACCCTCCGTCGTTCTTCCTTGTTGTGCGAATTTGGTGGGCGACGGAAAATCGTGACGTAAGGCTGATTTTATGATCCCGCAGTGAAGAACGGAACCTGGGAGGAACAACGGCGCAGACGGGAAGGAAAACAGACCACCGGAGCAACTATGGTGGCCCGCGGAAACTACCGGTGGCGCCGGCGGCCGGAGGCGGCGGCACCCCGGCGCGCCGCCAGACAGGGCCGCCGCGGCTGAAGCCTCGGCGGCGGCGGTTAACGAACCCGCAGTCGCGCGGGTCCGGCTCGCACACATGGGACGCAGCGACATGCCGCGTCCGTTGCTCTAGCACGGGGCCGCGGCACCTCCAACCCGCGGGGGCAGCGCCCCGCGGCACCTGCGGCGCTCGACCGCTCGGCCGAGCCGAGCCAGGCCGGTCTGACCGGCCGGGCCGCGCCCTGGCCAGACCGGACCGGGTCCAGCCGGGTCGGGTCGACCCGGTTCGGGTTGACCCGGTTCGGCCAACCCAGGGGGGGTCGGCCCGGGCCCGGAACCCAGTCTTCGGACCATTTTCGGTCTTTTGCCCGTAACATGAGCTACGGGCCACCGAACGACGCACCGTCAGCGGCAACGCAATCCTTGGATCGAGACTGTCATTTCGGTATATCGCACTCAAGGTTTCGGAATACTTTGGGTTCAGCCGGGTTGGTTCGTACACGAAACCAACCGGGCCCTTGGAGCGGAAACGCTCATATCTTGAGCTTCGGACGTCCGATTGACGTGCTATCGACTTTGTTGAATTTTTCTAAGTGAGACGGATCTTTTGGCATACTCTGCCCGAGGTTTGGATGTAGGTGGTGTATGGTCGGGTTGGTTTTGCCTTAAAAACCAACCGGGCCCTGGGACAAAAAAGCCAATAACTCTCAGACCGGGCGTCTGATTGACGCACCGTCTGCGACGTTGAGTTCCTGTTGACGATATGGAACTTTTGGATACATAAACTTTGGACTTTGTGTCAGTTGATGTATCAGGCTCTCGGCTCAGGGAGCGGACCCTCCCGAACGAGCTTGTTGTGTGCGGGAACCCTAGAGCTGGCTGCGACTGCTACTTCGACAGTGACGAATGTGCAGAGATCCTCAGTGGACTGCAGCAACGACCGTGCAGAGATCCTCAGTGGACTGTGACAACGACTGTGCAGAGATCCTCAGTGGACTGCGATGACTACTTCACTCAGCGATCCTACGTGGATCAGTGCTACAGATCCTGTGTGGATCTGATCCTGTGTGGGTCAGCGCTCAGCGGTTCTGTGTGAGCCAGCGCCTACAGGTCATGTGTGGGCCCAATCCTGTGTGGATATTTGCGGGGGTTAGTTACCTATCGATCCTGTGTGGGTCATTGCGGGGGTTAGTACCTATCGATCTTTTGTGGGTCCGACGACTTAGATGGATCAGTGATCATCTTTATCGTCATCCGAAGAAGTATAACTGTGTGAGCTGAATCTTATGTTACTCTCCTTTGTGGATTGTGTTGAACTATCCTGTGTGGATTTACTATTTACTCTTCTTTGTGGATTGTGTTGTTCTATCCTGTGTGGGTATACGTTTGCTTTCCTGTGTGGACTGGGTTGTCCTTGGGCTCGGATGTTGGAGCCGAACGGGAATTGATGACTTAGGTATATGTATGGGAATATACCTAAGCCGTGTCGGATGTTACTTCGTGATTGTATCTTTCCTTTGTGGATTCTGGGAGACCTTCGAGGGTCTCGGGGTCCCTACTGAGTAGCTTATACTCACCCCTACACGGGCTATTCCCACACTTCGTTGTGTTGGTTGCAGATGATGGACAGCGCTTATCGTGGTGGAGGCGTGCGGAGCAGGACGGTACCTAAAGGTGGACCACTGGGCGGGACGTACTCGAAGCGGACGGCTGGACAGAGGAGCTGTGGAGGCTATCTGTACCCACACTTCAGGTGGGACCTTCAGAGGACGGCTCGACGCTGCGGCTTTTCTTTTCAGTTGCTGTTTTCCCCTTTTAGTTGTACTTTACAGTCGGTCTTGTATTTCCGGCCCCTTTTACTTTCAGCACAGCTTGTTACAGTTTTTTCTTAGTGTTTACTTTTCTGCTTGCTTACTCTGTGGTGCTTGTTTACTTTTCAAAGGCAATGCCTTCCCTTTTTCCAGGATTTATGCCTTGGTGCTAGTCGTCAGGCCCTGGCCTATGGAAGGCGGGCTTGGGGTAGTCACGGCACGGGCCCCGAGGACGGGTCGTGACAAATTGGTATCAGAGGGAGGTTGATTCTACCGCAGACTCTGATCTTTCTTCTATGTGAAGCAATAGTGTTTAGCGTATTGGGTGTGGTTATCAGTCCAGGGAGTCCAATGTTGGTTCGGCAGCTGACGTATCCGTACACCAGGACCCTGACTTCTGATTTCCGACTTAATGCACAAAAACATTGATTGCATGTGTGTTTCAAGTTTTCTTTGTGATTACTTGTGTCAGCTCACCAGGTATACTGTTCTGACCGTGGCACACTTGTTTCTTTTTCAGGATGGCCCCATGACGGCAGCCAGCTAGGGTTCCGAGAGTAGAGCGTGACGACAGCCCGCCGAGCGACGAGGCCTCGGTACAGGGCCCATTGACAGTAGAGGCACCGGCGGTACCTTTACCTGCCGAGCCCCCGATGCTTCCAGCACTGACCGCTGACGATGCACGTCGCCTCGGAGCTCTGCATGAGTTCCAACTCCAGCGACCACCCAGGTTTCATGGGGAGACGGACCCCCAGGCATCTGAGGACTGGCTGGAGGTGGTCGTACGAGTTTTCAGGCTAGTGAGGACACCAGCAGACCTCATGGTGATCCTCGCGGCGAGCCTACTGCACGCAGCAGCAGGACGATGGTGGAGATTGATGCTCCAGGTGCACGATGAGGCCTCTCTCATCTGGACGGACTTCGAGATCCTCTTCCGCTCAGAGTTCTTCCCGGCCACCCTTCGTGCGGTGCGCATTCAGGAGCTTCTTCAGCTGCGACGGGGCAGCTTGATGGTCGCCCAGTACGCGGTGAGGTTTACCGATCTTTCTCGCTACTCGACCGACATGGTACGGGACCCCTTCTTCCAGGCCCAGACCTTTGAGCAGGGTTTGAGACACAAGATCCGGGCATTGCTGATCTCCCTCAGCATCCCGACCCAGGAAGGAGTGCTGGAGCAAGCCCTTCTGATCGAGAGCTTTCTGGATGAGTCTAATTCAGCAGCGAGACCTACCGCAGGGCGGCAGGTACCGGAGTCTTCGGCAGTAGGTAGCCGACGGATGACTCAGAGGTCCAGGCAGACCAGACCTTCCGGCAGACGACCTCGGGACACTGGCTCAGCAGTACGGGTCACACAGTGCGGAGCCAGTCTTTCGAGAGGCAGGCAGTGCTACGCATGCGGCGGGCAGGGCCACATGGCTCGTGACTGCCCGACCCACCGTACCGAGGAGCAACAGACGGTGGAGGGGCCACCTAGGAAGAGGAAGAGGGTCAACTGTGGCGGTCCGCAGGGAGGAGGCGGATGAGGCAGAGGAGCTGGCCGAGCAGCAGGTGGTGGGCGACGCTTTGAGGCTCTGCCACCACCACCACCAAGAGGTCCGCCCCGACCACAGGGAGCTGGCGGGCAGAGACAGGCACAACTCCAGGCAGTGGAGGCCTACGACCACGGCGCGCCAGAGATGATTCGAGGTACGATCTGTGTCTATTCCACCCTTTCTGCATTTATTATAGACACAGGAGCGAGTCACTCTTTCATAGTCGTTGCCCTTGTTCGGAGCTTGGAGATTTCGACAGAGCCGTTGGCTCAATCCTTATGGCTAGAGACCCCTACGGGAGCAGACTCGACGATTACGCACTAGTACCAACAGTGTGAGATTACTCTGGGAGGTGAGAGCTTCAGCTGGGATCTTCTTGTAGCGGCGTCGAGGCCTTACGACGTCATCTTGGGCATGGATTGGTTATCTATAGTCCATGCTCAGATTGACTGTTTTAGGTGCAAGGTGCGATGTGTACACACCGACGGGAGCAGGTTCACCTTCACCGGCGAGAAGGGAGCCTTTGCAGCATAGGAGGGACTCTCGCAGAGGAGAGGGCAGCCCATCACTCATCAGTTGGCTAGCCTCATCTTTGGAGCAGTTGATGTGTGGAGTCCTAGTTTTCCTGCAGTGGTGGATCAGTATGTGGACGTCTTCCCCGACGACGTTCCAGGACTACCTCCTCGCAGAGAGGTAGACTTTTATATTGATCTGTACCCCGGGAAAGCCCCGATATCCACTCCAGCATATCGAATGGCCCCCGCTGAGCTTTGAGAGCTACAGGTACAGTTGGAGGACTTGCAGGGCAAGGGGTTCATCTGACCCAATGTTTCACCCTGGGCTTCCCCGATTTTGTTCGCCAAGAAGGCGGATGGGAGCTTGCGACTGTGTGTCGACTATCGTCGCATGAACCAGGTGACAGTGAGGAACAAGTATCCGCTACCGAGGATTGATGACATCTTCGATCATCTCAAGGGAGCATGGTGGTTCTCGAAGATAGACCTCAGGTCAGGCTATCATCAGCTCAGAGTTCGAGACGAGGACGTGCAGAAGACGGCCTTCAGGTGTCGGTATGGACACTATGAGTTCTTGGTTATGCCTTTCGGTGTAACCAATGCTCCGGCAGTGTTCATGATCCTCATGAACAGGATCTTCCAGCCATACCTCGATCGATTTGTCATGGTCTTCATCGACGACATTTTGGTGTACTCGACCACAGAGGAGGAGCACGCCTACCACTTGCGGGTTGTACTAGACACACTCCAAGAGCACCAGCTTTATGGCAAGCTCTCTAAGTGCCAGTTCTGGTTACATGAGGTCCACTTCTTGGGGCACGTCATTTCTGAGGCGGGAGTTGCGGTGGACCCCGCGAAGATCGAAGCAGTGCTAGCTTGGGAGCCACCCAGGAGTGTGACGGAGGTGCGGAGTTTCTTGGGACTAGCTGGATACTATCGGAGATTTGTGATAGACTTCTCCAGAGTTGCGGCGCCACTCTCAGCTTTGACGAAGAAGGGGAAACCCTTTGTGTGGTCAGACAGATGTCAGCAGAGCTTTCAGGAGCTGAGACAGAGATTGACCAGTGCACCTATCTTGAGGTGGCCTGAGGAGGGAGTTGGATACGTAGTCTACTGCGATGCATCAGGGACCGGACTCGAATGTGTCCTGATGCAGGATCGGGCCATGATTGCCTATATATCATGTCAGTTGAGGCCGCATGAGCGGAACTACGCTACCCATGACCTGGAGTTAGCAGCAGTGGTCTTTTCTCTGAAGACATGGTGGCACTATCTGATGGGCGAGCGCTTTACAGTCTTTTCTGACCACCAGAGTCTCAGGTACATCTTCTCACAGAAGGACCTGAACCTGATATAGTGGCGATGGCTCAAGTTCCTCCAGGACTATGACTTTGAGATAGTCTATACTCCTGGGAAGGGGAACGTAGTAGCCGATGCCCTCAGCAGGAGGACGAGCATCCAGCTACTTGAGGAGGTGACAGAGCAGCTAGCCGCCTTGCAGATATCCTTCGTGGATAGGGACGGAGCAGCCTTCCTTCAGTCTCTCACAATCTCTCCTCCACTACTACAGTGGGTCAGAGAGGCACAACATGGGGACGCTGACTGTGAGACGTGGCGTGCACAGATATCCTCAGGACAGGCACCTGATGGTTTCTCCCTTGGAGTAGAGCACGACGTCCTTTTCAGTGGACGTACCGTGGTACCAGTCTCTTTTCGAGAGGAGGTGCTGAGAGAGTTTCACACTTCTCCTTTGGCGGTACGTCCTGGAGTGGTGAAGATGTACTAGGATCTCAGACGACAGCACTGGTGGATGGGCATGAAGAAGGATGTGGAAGAGTTCGTTTCACGGTGCCTCACCTGCCAACAGGTGAAGGCAGAGCATCAGGTACCAGCAGGCTTGGTACAGCCCTTGGAGGTCCCAGAGTGGAAGTGGGACGACATATCTATGGACTTCATGACTGGACTTCCACGCACTTCCAGAGGTCACGACTCCATTTGGGTGATTGTTGACCGACTCACCAAGTCGGCGCACTTCTTTCCCATCAGAGAGCAGGGCTCAGTGGAGAGATTAGGGCGTCTCTACGTACAGGAGATTATACGGCTTCACGGTGTGCCATCGTCTATCGTCTCTGGTCGGGATGCTCTTTTTACTTCCCGGCTTTGGAAGGGGTTGCAGGAGGCGTTCGGGACGCGGCTACGTCTGAGCACCGCCTTTCACCCTCAGACGGATGGTCAGATGGAGAGGACAATTCAGACTCTCGAGGACATGCTCCGCGCATGTTTCCTCGACTTTGGTCACAGCTGGGAGGACCACCTACCCTTGGTGGAGTTCGCGTACAACCATAGCTACCACTCCACTATCGGGATGGCACCATACGAGGCGTTGTACGGAAGACCTTGCAGATCTCCTTTGTGCTGGATAGACCCTGGGAAGTCAGCACTTGTGGGACCAGAGATGGTCCGGACCACGACAGAGAAGGTCCAGGTCATCCAGGAGCGGATGAGGACAGCTCAGAGCTGACAGAAGTCTTATGCTGACAAGAGGGGGAGGCCACTAGAGTTCGAGGATGGCGACCACGTCTTCTTGCGTGTCTCACCTCGAAGTGGATTACGGAGATTTGGCCAAGGCGGAAAGTTGTCTCCACGCTTCATTGGACCATTCCAGGTCCTCAGCAGGATTGGCGAGGTGGCTTATCGCCTGGCTCTACCACCTCAGTTGCACCGGGTTCACGACGTCTTCCACGTATCTCAGTTGAGGAGGTATGTGCACGACCCGACGCACATCATTGACCATGGGGAGCTAGACGTGGATGATGGGGAGACTTTTACGGAGGTCCCGGTGGAGATAGAGGATCGACAGGAGTGGGTCCTATGTGGGCGATCGATTCCTCTTGTGCGCATCAGATGGTAGCACGGGAACCTCCAGCAGAGCACATGGGAGCGGGAGGCTCAGATGCGTGCTCAGTACCCACATTTGTTTCCCTAGTTTATGATGTATCTTTACGGGGACATAAATTCCTGAGGTGGGAGTAATGTAAAGACCCGTAAATTTCAAGGAAATTTTATTTCTTAATTTTGTTTGGAATTTTACAAGAGCGCAGTTTCTGACGGCACCTGATTCCGAGGCCCAGTGTGGCCAGAATCATTTTCAGAAGTTTGGATCGGGTACGTTCAGTGAACGGACGAGCCAGTTTTTCTAACTTTTGAACCGGTGCTCGGAATCGAATTCTGATGGCACCGATGGAATCGCAGCGCCGGTATTTTCTTAGAAACGCCTCATCCGGAGTTGTGTTTTCTCGGGTGTGGTTTTTAATTTTCGGGCTTAAAGTTAAGAAATAAAATAATTGTACAACAAACTTTATTTTATTTCACCTAAGACACTTGAAAGCCACTTGAAGCCACTTAAAGTGTCTTAAGCTGAGTTGATGCAGATAGGGTGCTATCCAAAAATATCCTACCCTCTTGGTAGGATATTTGTGGGGTAGGGCCCACACGAGCCCCACCGTTTCTTTTCCGCTATGTAACGCACCCACGAAAACCCGTCTTTATGAAAGTCAACTGACGCGTTTTCTTAAATTCTTAACGCACCATTTAATTGGGCAGTTTTATTCGTGAATTAAATGGGCGGTTTCTTTCGTTGAATTAATTCTACGAATTAATGGGTCGTTACTTACCTTTTTTTCGTTTGTTGGTGTAATAATAAAATAAGACCAACGCCGACTTTTGGAGGATTACACGTTGAGAGGCTTTTGACAAAAGTTCTTGTGCCTTCACCCTTCTTCGTGAAGAACGCGAAGAACGCAAAGAACGCCGGCCCCCGACGAAGAATGCCGAACCCGTGGAAATCGACGACGCGACGTCATGTGCCGCAACGCCGACGTTTCCCTCTCCCGCGACGTTCTTATGCGATGTTCCTTCCTCCGCGACAAAAACCTTCGATCATCCGTTGAGGTGAGTGTATGCGATTCTTTAAAACTCCTTTGTGGTTTTTAGCAACGCACAGATTTAATTATTAAAATTAAATCTGTTGTTCTTGAACCTCGGAGTTCATCGACGCACACCGTATTCCGCAATGACGCGACGCCCTTCCGCGACGACACGACGCCTTCCGCGACGCGACGATCGCCTCCTTCCTCGACGATCAAATCCGCAAAGAACCCGCGTGCGACGACTTGGCGAGGTAGGGATTTTATTTTGGAAATACCTTTTTCCCGTGATCGTTTCTTTTACAATAAAGAACCCGGGTTCTTATGAACAATTTCATTTCATTAAAATTGTTTTTGGAATTGTTGTTTTATTCTCCCGTTGTTTTTATCTAACGCGGAGGGTGTGGGCCAAACGAACACGGCCCGACAACCCTCTGTCGTTCTTTGTTGTTGTGCGAATTTGGTGGGTGACGGAAAATCGTGACGCAAGGCCGATTTGATGATCCCGTAGTGAAGAACGGAACCCGGGAGGAACAACGGCGCAGACGGGAAGGAAAACGGACCACCGGAGCAACTCCGGTGGCCCGCGGAAGCTACCGGCGGCGCGGGTCGCCGGCGCGGCGGCGCCGGCGGCCGGAGGCGGCGGCGCCCCAGTGCGCCGCCGGAAAGGGCCGTCGCGGCGGCGGCGGCCAATGGACCCACGGCCGCGCGGGTCCAGCTCGCACACACGGGACGCGGCGACATGCCGCGTCCGTTGCTCCAGCGCGGCCCCAACGCGGGACCGCGGCACCTCCAACCCGCGGGGGCAGCGCCCCGCGGCACCTGCGGCGCTCGGCCGCTCGGCCGAGCCGAGCCAGGCCGGTCCGACCAGCCGGGCCGCGCCCTGGCCGGACCGGACCGGGTCCAGCCGGGTCGGACCGGGTCGGGTCGACCCGGTTCGGGTTGACCCGGTTCAGCCGACCCGGGGGGGGGGGGGGGGGTCGGCCCGGGTCGGCCTGGGCCCGGACCCCCGTCTTCGGACCATTTTCGGTATTTTGCCCGTAACTTGAGCTACGGGCCTCCGAACGACGCACCGTCAGCGGCAACGCGATCCTTGAATCGAGACGGTCATTTCGGTATATCGCACTCAAGGTTTCGGAATACTTTGGGTTCGGTCGGGTTGGTTCGTACAAGAAACCAATCGGGCCCTTGGAGCGGAAACGCTCATTTCATGAGCTTCGGACGTCCGATTGACGTGCCGTCGACTTTGTTGAATTCCTCTAAGTGAGACGGATCTTTTGGTATACTCCGCCCGACGTTTGGATGCAGGTGGAGTACGGTTGGGTTGGTTTTTCCTTAAAACCCAACCGAGCCCCTGGGATGAAAAGGCCAATAACTCTCAGACCGGGCGTCCGATTGACGCGCCGTCTGCAATGTTGAGTTATTGTTGACGATACGGAACTTTTGGATACATAAACTTTGGACTTTGTGTCAGTTGATGTATCAGCCTCTCAGCTCGTGGAGCGGACCCTCCCGAACGAGCTTGCTGTGTGCGGGAACCCTAGATCTGGCTGCGACCGCTACTTCGACAGCGACGACTGTGCAGAGATCCTCAGTGGACTGCAGCGACGACCGTGTAGAGATCCTCAGTGGACTGTGACGATGACTGTGCAGAGATCCTCAGTGGACTGCGATGACTGCTGCACTCAGCGATCCTACGTGGATCAGTGCTACAGATCCTATGTGGATCCGATCCTGTGTGGGTCAGCGCTCAGCGGTTCTGTGTAAGCCAGTGCCTACAGGTCCTATGTGGGCCCGATCCTGTGTGGGTCTTTGCGACGGTTAGTTACCTATCGATCCTGTGTGGGTCATTTCGGGGGTTAGTACCTATCGATCCTTTGTGGGTCCGACGACTTAGATGGATCAGTGATCATCTTTATCGTCATCCGAAGAAGTATACCTATGTGAGATGAATCTTGTGTTACTCTCCTTTGTGGATTGTGTTGTGCTATACTGTGTGGGTATAAGTTTGCTTTCATGTGTGGACTGGGTTGTTCTTGGGCTCGGATGTTGGAGCCGAACGGGAATTGATGACTTAGGTATATGTATGGGCATATACCTAAGCCGTGTCGGATGTTACTTTGTGATTGTATCTTTCCTTTGTGGATTATCCTTTGTGGATTCTGGGAGACCTTCGGGGGTCTCGGGGTCCCTACTGAGTAGCTTATACTCACCCCTGCATGGGCTATGCCCACACTTCGTTGTGTTGGTTGCAGACGACGGACAGTGCTGATTGTGGTGGAGGCGTGCGGAGCAGGACGGTACCTGGAGGTGGACCACTGGGCGGGACGTACTCGGAGCGGACGGCTGGACCGAGGAGCTGTGGAGGCTATCTGTACCCACCCATCAGGTGGGACCTTTAGAGGATGGCTCGACACTTCGTCTTTTCTTTTCAGTTGCTGTTTTCCCCTTTCAGTTTTACTTTACAATTGGGCTTGTATTTCCGGCCCCTTTTACTTTCAGCACAGCTTGTTACAGTTTTTGCTTAGTGTTTACTTTTCCGCTTGCTTACTCTGTGGTGCTTGTTTACTTTTAAAAGGAAATACCTTCCCTTTTTCTGGGATTTACACCTTGGTGCTAGTCGCCAGCCCCTGGCCTATGGAAGGCGGGCTTGGGGTTGTCACGGCACGGGCCCCGAGGACGGGTCGTGACAATCAGCTCCATAAAGGAGAATGGGTAAATAAGAAACTGCTACAGTTATGCTTAAACAAGCACCTGTACCTGTTTCTACTTCAAAACCTTCATCTTCTCGAAGGGCTACACCTCCTGAGCGCCAACAACAAAAGTTGTTTCGTCCAGATGATCAAAGATATCAAAGACAAAAAAAAATTGAGGATCTGAAGAGCAAAACATACTCTTTTTGAAATTAACAAGTTCCTGGTTACTTCATTTCAGCTCTGGAAAATAATCCGGTTCAATTTCCAAGGCCTAAGAGGCCAAACAAGGAAGGAGAAGAAGATCTTCCCAATTATTTCCCTTTTCATCAAATGTTGGGGAATCCCATTCAGGATTGCATTGTCTTCAAAGACCTCCTGCAAAAGATGGTCGACTCGGGACAAGTCAAACTCAAAGGTTCTTCAGCACAGGTAGCATGTGTTACTGCTACAGTTCCAGAGGAGGAAGGTGAATGGAAAGAAGTCAAAAACAAAAATGCACATAAGTATGATGATTGGATGGTCAGAAAGACAATCAACCGAACTCATGCTATTTTGTGAACACAATTAAAGAAACCGATTGTGTCTTCTTCCATGAATGTTGTGGCAAAACCCTCTTCATCAGAAGGAAATTACTCAAAGAAACGGAATGATTCAAAGAAAGAAAAAGAATCAGAAGAAGATGAGTATGTGTCAAAGACTACATTTTCTTTGACTCTGGCATACTTCATGCCATCTACTTCAAAGCCACGGGCACCGCCCCCACCAAACAGCATAGTCTAAACAGGCTAATCAGGCAGAGTCTCCATCATACGAAGAGTTAATCTTCGGTTCTGTTTATATGATTCAATTAACGGATCCATATGTCAGTCGCAGTTTCAATTTTGATGAGCCTGAATTCCCTGTATCTAATAGGGGAATCAGAGGAAGTTCCAGAGGCTCAGGATACGGGGGAAGACGTGGATCTATCAGAATCCACTATTCCAATTCTACCCCTGTTAGAAATTTGTACACAGTAGAAACTCGTGGTAGAGCCCTTTAGCGAGCTCAGCAAGAACAAGCAAGTTCTTCTACCAATAGAAAATTCAGTCCTGGCACAGTTATTTTAGAAGACCATTTGAAGGTTTCATCTTCTTCCTCTCAGCAAGTAAATGGATTTAATTGGTCTAATCTTCCAAAACTAGGAATATTGCCAACTCCTATCCCAATACAAGATGCATCAACTCCCAAATCATCTGCTTCCAAGGTACCTGCTAAACCACATATTCCTGTTGGGAAACACAGACCTCTAGATCAAAAGTATGATGTATTGAAACACTTGGCCCAAGAACCAGCCGAGTTATCAATTCTGGATGCTCTGAATCTGTCAAAAGATCTTCGGGAAGCACTCATCGAGGCTTTGTCGAGTCCTCAAGAGTTTGAAACTGAAATTGTTGCAGCTGAAGTCTATCACATAGAGAATAATCCTGCAGAATTCCATGCAATAATATCTTTTACTGATGAAGATGAAGATGATGTTGTGCATGGGCATATTAGACCTTTGTACTTATCTGGAAAGGTCAATGGCGTAGACGTCCGAAGATCTTTCATTGACAACGGTTCAGGAGTCAACCTCATGACCATTCATACACTTCAACGATTGGGCCTCATAGAATCTAATTTATCTCCTTCTAACATGATGTTACAAGGATATAATAAAAATGAACAAGAACCACTGGGCGAAGTTACACTCAGAACTTAGTTTGGAGATCTTGTATCCAATTTGGATTTCATGGTTGTTGATCAAGATTCAGCTTTCAACATATTTCTTGGAAGACCCTAGCTACATCAACATGCGGCTATCCCTTCATCATACCATCAATGTCTCAAATATTGTTTCGATAGTCAAGTTGGTACATTGTATGGTGATAAGTCCATGTTCAAGACATATGAGTCTCAATACATTGAGGCGGAATTCTATCACATGAAGGGAAGGGATAAATCCACAAAAAAAGAGGTTACAAAAGTTAATGCTCCATATGGTTTGGAGAAGATTCCAGTAAATCCATTTACACATGTGAGTACAGATTATGTGTTTCCTATCAGTCAAATTGACAAGATAGACCCAAATCAAAATACTCTTATGGAAAGATCCATAATGTCAATTACGGCAATTGAGCCAGACAACATGGGAGAAATTGGTAACCCACCAAGCAGTGATGAAAACGCAAATGGTAACGTCTTCATTTCATATGCTGAAATCCAACAAGTCTATACTTCTCCAATTAGGCCATAAGAAGTTATAGCAACATCAGAGGTGAACAATGATGTCGATTCTCAATCCATCGTCTCCTCTTTATTACCCAAAGAAGACTCTTCATCATCAATCGGGTTGGAAATGGAAGCTTCTTCTTCAAGATATGAAAATTTTGACATCTCTTATGATCATGAAAATTCTGCTTTATCATATAATATGCAAGTAGAAACGGAAGAAATAACACATGATGAAGAAGAAGAGGAATATCTCAGAGATACTCCTCTAGCATTTGAAGAGGGTATCTCTACCACTGTGGATGAACTCGGAGAAATAAATCTGGGTACAAAAGAAGATCCACGCCCCACTTTAATTAGTGCGGCCATGACTCTTAAAGAGCAAGAGATGTATATTTCTATTCTAAAGAAAAATAGAGATATATTTTCTTGGAACTATACAGAAATGCCCGGTCTTGATCCCAATGTTGCTACTCATCATTTGGGTTTACCAGAAGAACATCGAGGATTTAAGCAAGCTGTGAGAAGAATACACCCAACTTATGATTCCAAAATTGAAGATGAAGTGGATAAGATTATCAAAGATAACTTTGTCAGAGAAGTTAAGTATCCCAATTGGTTGGCTAATATTGTCCCTGTAAAGAAGAAGAACGGACAAATTAGAGTTTGCATCGATTTCAGAGATCTTAATCGGCATTGTCCTAAGGATGATTTCCCAGTTCCGATTACAGAACTTTTAATTGATGCAACAGCTGGATATGAAGCACTTTCCTTCATGGATGGATATTCCAGATATAATCAGATCTGAATGGCCCCAGAATACAAGGAATCCACAGCCTTCAGAGCCCCTCAGGGTGTGTTTTGCTACCGGGTAATGCCCTTTGGCTTAAAGAATGCAGGTGCAACATATCAGCGTGCCATGCATCGTATCTTCAAACGCTTCTTAGGGAAGTTTGTTGAATGTTATGTAGAATCTTTGGTGGTTAAATTCAAACAACGTTCTAATCACTTGGCTGATTTGGAAGTCATATTCCATAAGCTTCAATAACATAATTTGAAGATGAACCCCTTAAAATGTGCTTTTGGGGTAACCTTAGGAAAATTTCTCAGCTTTTTTGTACGCTATCGTGGTATTGAAGTAGATCCTGAGAAGACCAAGTCAATCCTTGGTATGTCACCTCCTCAAAATTTGAAAGAATTAAGAGGACTTCAAGGACACTTAGCCTATATTCAGCGTTTCATCGCCAATTTGGCAGGAAAAAGTTTACCCTTCACCAAATTGATGAAAAGGGAGTCACTTACCAGTGGACTGAATAATGTCAAGAAGCATTCGATATTCTCAAGAAATACCTCTTGAGTCCACCGGTACTCATGCCCCCTGTTGAAGGAAGACCACTTATCCTCTACGTGACAGCTCTAGAGCGATCATTGGGTGCTTTTCTTACTCAAAAGATTGATGCTGGGAATGAAAACAGCCTTTACTATCTCAGTCGAACTACGCTTGAAGCAGAAACTTGGTATTCAAGTATTGAGAAGTGCTGCCTGGCATTAATCTTTGCAGTTCAGAAGTTGAGACACTACCTGCAACATCATGAGGTCCAATTGGTATCTCGCAATAACCCGCTCAAATTCATCCTTAGTCGTCCAATGCTTACAGGACATCTGGCAAGGTGGGCAGTTATTTTGCAGCAATTCGACATTCAGTATGTGTCTCAAAAGGAGATAAAGGTCCAAGATCTGGAATATTTTATGGCTGAACACCCTTCAGTGGAAGACACATCTTCAGATATTGAACTCCCTGATGAGGAAGTCTTCTCTATTCAATAAAGTCATCAAGCATGGGAAATGTATTTTGATGGTTCTTCCAGAAGTCCACCAGGGAGGAAAATGGAAAATCCTAAATTCAACAAAGTTGGCATAGGAATTGTGCTCATTTCTCCAGAAAAGGCAGTGTTACCTTATTCCTTCTTATTGTGGGAAGGTGGTACCAATAATGATGTAGAATACCAAGATATCATCACAGGCTTGGAATTAGCGCTTCGAGCACAAGTGAATCACGTAAAGGTGAAAAGTGATTCAGAACTGGTAATCAAACAAGTCAATGGGGATTATGCCATCAGAAAAGAAGAACTAATCCCTTTGTATGATTACTTTAGAGAGTTAATAGCAGAATTCCATTTGGAACTGACATTTTCTTATGTCCCAAGATCACAAAATGCTCAAGTTGATGCACTGGCTAATATAGCCACAGCTCTGGCAGATCCAAATCGGGACGAGACAACCATCAGTATTGCCCACCATCGTGCAATTTCACCTTATGTTTGAATCAGAAAAGAGTAAATTAATGAAATTAGTCCCATTCCTGAACCGTATGGTCATACTACAGGATGGATGTCATCTATTAGGGAATACCTTCAAAATAGAACACTTCCACCTGATAGAGCAGAGAAAGAACAAATCCGGCGACGTGTGGTCAATTTTACTCTTTATGATAGCCCAGATCACCTAGAGAAAATTCTCTACAAACGTGGTTTTGATGGAGTTCTCTTCAGATTCATTGATGGTGAAGATACAATGGCTCTCATAAATGAAGTGCATGCAGGAGTCTGTGCTGCCCACCAGTCTGGAGATAGACTGTCTGATCAGATTTAAAGGCTTGTATACTTTTGGCCTTTAATGATACAAGATTGTGTTGATTTCACAATGAAGTGTCATTCATGCCAAGTACATTCCAACTTCATTCATCAACATCCAGAGTTTCTTCATACAGCTAAATACTCATGGCCATTTTCCACATGGGGAATGGATGTGGTGGGACCTTACCCTTTAGCTACGGCCAAGCAGTTTAAGTACATTCTTACTGCTACTGACTTCTTTTCCAAGTGGTCAGAGGCAATACCTCTCAAGGAAGTCAGTTCTAAATGCATTGTTAGCTTCATCAAGTCTAACATCATTACCATATTTGGTGTCCCTCATACCATATTAACGGAAAATGGCACCAACTTCTGTTCATCCAAGGTAAAGAAGTTGTATCAAGAATACAACATCAAATCCAACCATTCATCTCGGTATCATGCAGTGGCCAATGAACAGATAGAATCCTTCAACAAGACTCTTTAAAATATACTACAAAAGATGGTGTATAAAGATAAGAATTCATGGCCTGATAAACTCTTTTATGCTTTATGGGCTTATCGGACTACCACCCGCATTGCAATGCGGTCAACTCCATATTCATTGGTATACGGAACTAAAGAAGTCTTTCCAATTGAAGTTCAACTACCCTCGCTCAGAGTTTCCATTTGTGATCAATCATCTACAGATGAACAATCTCAAAAGCGATTTAATTAATTGGAATGGTTAGATGAGAAAAGATTGTGCACTTTGCACCATTTTTAAGTCTAAATAATCGAATAACACTAGCTTTTAAAAAAAAGTTTGTCTTCGTTCATTCACTCAGGGATAATCGGTATTAGTTCTCATAACTCTAATGATACCAAGAAAGAAACCTCCCAATCTTGAGCCAAAATGGGAAGGACCTTACTCAATACATAGGGTCTACTCTAATGGAGCTTATTCATTAATCTCGATGGATGGAGAACTCATCACTACTCCAACCAATGCCAGATTTTTGAAGAAGTATTTTGTATAAACACAAAATATATCATCTAAATTGTCCGGTATGACCTTAAACTGCACCACCATCTAGCAAGACATTAAACTACATCATCAATGGTCCATCCATATGACCCTAAACTATTTCCACATACGTCCAACACGACGTTAAACTGTGTCCCATTCATCGTCCTTGCTATATGACGTTAAACTATACAGCAACGGTCCATATATATGACATTAAACTATTTGTATTCCTTTCATCTCACATGACGTTAAACTGTAACGTCCCAACTACATGACGCTAAACTCCATAGAAGTCCCTTACATCCAGCATGACGTTAAATTGCACCATCCACGGTCCATGCATATGACCTTAAACTATTTTCACTTTCGTCCAACATGACGCTAAACTGTATCGTCCCTTTTTCGTCCAACATGATGTTAAACTGTGAAAAAAGTCCCCAATACGTCCAACATGACGTTAAATGGTGTACTCTTTTGTCCTTACTGCATGAAATTAAACTGCATAGTCGTCTTTTTGTCCAACATGACATTAAACTGTGTTGTATCCATCATCCTAACTACATGACACTAAACTATACAGAAAGTCCTTCGACATGTCCTACATGACATTAAACTGTACTTTGTCCCTGCTACATGACACTAAACTGTGCAGCACCAATAGTCCTAACTGCAAGACTTTAAACTGCATAGTCCCTTTATATGTCCTACATGACATTAAAATGTGCATCGTTAAGGTTGTTGTTACCTCTCGTTTCTCACACCGAGTATGACTCATGTGATCTTAGAGAAAACCTCAACAATAACACTCTCTCTGGGCTACTAACCATGTGTAAGTCCCAACAACATCATTTTTTAGGTCCCAGTCCCCAAGAACAACTTGATCATTAATTCATTCTTTAATTGAACTACGCGGACTTTGATCCTTACGTTCCAGGTTGGGTACGTTGGCAACCTCCCAAGGTTCAATCCCAAAACCAATCTCTTCACATCGGTTTACCTCCATCTCATGCGATGTTGATTCGTGAAACTGCCCCTAGAATCAATATCTTTATATTGGTTCACTTTCGTCCTTGTTATATGACGTTAAACTATAAAACACTTTTGTCCAGTATGACAATAGACTACAATATTCTTTGATACCCTCACCTGATATGGAACCATTATTTACATTGATTTTTTCAATCATGTATCATTTCAAAGACTACTTGCATACATGTCAATTCCCAAACCTTTTATCTTGGGTTAAACCATCATTGTACTAAAGTCCCCTTTCACCCTTCACATGTACAAACCAAATTTGTACATAGGGTAATTCTAGAACTAAGTGGGCTTGATTCCCATCCTTATGGGATACGTAGGAATGTTCGAGTGTCACTCGAATCCAACCCCAAGTCTTTTGGGCCTAACCCCAAATTCAACTTTCAGTCCCTTGGCTGAAAAATCCCCATGAAAACACACCCTGTGTATTTATTAAAATGGTCCAAACTCTATGACCCTAAACTAAGATCTCTAATCCTTTTGTACCACACGACGTTAAACTTTAATTTAAGAACTTTGTATGGCTTGATTCCCATCCTTATGGGATACGTAGTGAAGTCCAACATTTTAATTCAGGACCCAGCCATAACATGATTATGGTTATCATTGATCTATGTATCTTTGTATACATTGGACAATACCCATATTTATGTGTAATCCTAACCTTGAAAATTTTCAGATCTTCATAGCCCTTTTCTTGACTTTTTGTCACAAAAATGTCAAATTTCTGAGAGTTCTTTTACCTGACTATGCAGCATGTGACCTTAGGGGGCCTTGCATAAACAGTCTACATAACAGACTTGTCAGCCAAAAGATACTATTATTTGACTATGCAGCCAATGCCCTTAGGTGGACCTGCATAATTCAACCCCCTAACGGGTTTGTTAAATAATGGTAACTTCATTCTTGGGAAGAAAGCCTATTTTGTCCTTATTGGTCTTAAATGACAGTATGTAGGGATCCGCAAAAATAGCCATCCTTAGCATATTTGTCCCATATCCTTTTTCATGATCAGAAAGTATTCAAGTCTATGGTTTATATTCTCCTTCCCTACATTTGGGTTAGACCTTTGTAGAAGTGATATCCATCCAGATCTTCGATAATCTTGTTTGGAAATATCTTCTCCATATTTAATTACCTCTTTCCATACAGCAAACTCTATACTTTGAAAAATTTGAATCTCCATAAACTTTCACTGGCTTTTAGCACTAGGAAAGTAAATTTCTGTGAGTTCTTTTGCCTGACTATGCAGCATGTTCCCTTAGGTGTCCTTGCATAAGTAGTCTACATAACGGACCTGTCAGCCAAAAGATGCTATTTATTTGACTATGCAGCCAATGTCCTTAGGTGGCCCTGCATAATTCAACCCCCTAACGGGTTTGTTAAATAATGGTAACTTCATTATTGGGAACTACTTCTTCTAAGGCCTTTTAGCTATTTTTCATATCATTCCTCAGATTCAAATATTCTTAAGTCATAGTTTACATATTTTCCCTCATACGCGAGTATAGTACTATGTTTTCAGATAAATTGTCAAGGAATTGAGTCAATTTTAATCCATTTCGGTCAAAGCTATTTTGACCTTAAACATTAGCATTTTTATGTCTGAAGTGCATGACTTTAAACTGCCCCCAAAAGACAAAGGAACTCTGAATAAAAGTCAAGTTCCAGCTCACTAAACATAAATTTTGTATGATTTATGTAATATTGAGCAATTAAAAGGTTCAATGTTTGTAGGGTTATTTACATTAATCCTAGTAAAAATCAAACTATGCTTACTAGGCCCATTGGATTAGGTAAAATTTAAAGCAGGTAGTAAGAAAATACGTGCACAAGTGATTTAAGATGAAAGAATTCTTTCCATTTGATGCACAAGAGTTAGAAGGACATCCACAGACTGGAGTCTATTCTCTTTTTCAAGAATTACAAAAGTCATTCAACATAACTCTTCATTTGATTTATGGCATCCCGAGCTTCATCAGCAGCCACCTGGAATTCATTCATTCAACTAGATACCATAAGAGATGCAGTGATACCAGCTCTTCTTGGAACAATTGTAAAAGAATGTTCTTGAGTGCGGTTTGAGAAAATTTTCAGCTAATCAAACAGTGACTCTATTTCTGTCCAAGAGACTTGAAAGATGGATACACGGATTTGAGAATGAAGCATTGTAAGTAAAGATCCATTTGGAGAGAGTACTCTTTTCAGATATTGCTCTAATGCCATGTTTGTCTTCTCTCCACCAACCGGTAGTGGAAAAAATTTCAGCCCATGGGTTTTCCATTTTCATATTTGTAAGGAAATGGCATGCAGAAAAAATTTGAAAGTTCATGCCAATGTTGTTTCTCTTAATGCACAGCATAACAGAAATAGAGGAGTAACAGTGCAGCTGCATCTCAGGCATATAGTTCATTGTATCTGGAACATTGACTCATTACAGATGACCATGGCCATATAGAGGCAGGTAGATGCTTTGTGGGAAATTAAGATGATATTTCTTCAAGTACTTATCCAAATCTGGGAGAGTGCTGTCATAGATATCATAGTAATCATGGCCAACAATGTTCATTATGTCATCAATCCACTTTCTTTCCAGTTCATCAGCTAATTCAGTTCAAAGAGCCATTGATTCTACACAAGAGTTGAATAAATTAACTCTTAAATAGATTTATTTTTCATAAACTTTGTGAAAAAAATTGAAAAAAATGGATAATGCATTAAGGAGTGCAAGTATAATTTTGACGCGCAAGTATGGATGTGCCGCGCAAGTTTTTGGCACGCAAGTATCATCGTGCAAGTCCAAATACCTATACAGAAGCTCAACAGTAAAGAAACATCAGAAAACAAAGCAACTTGCACAGCAAAGGTGACCTGCACGGCGAGAGCTCGAAGGTTTGAAATTCGGATGCTTTGTACGGAAATGGGGACGCATATTTATAGGCCAGGCCGCACCCTTGCGCTCTCCATCCCTGCTCGACTCACATTTGCGCGCCGCCCTCTGCGCCATGAACACTTGCGCGCCATTTTTTCCTTTGGTTTTCTTCTTTTCCTTAGAGTCACATCCTCATTTCTTTTGGATCCAACTTTGAGGGGGGACTTTTGTTGACGTTCCTTTCATCACAAAATCTAAAGATTGAAAAAGGGGATTATCTTAACTCAAAGTGATTCAACCTTTGGACAAATATCAAAAAATGACAAAGGAAGGAATAAGAAGAATATTGCACAAGGGTCACGCAAGTTCTACTATGGTCGCGCAAGTACACTTATACACTGTAATGGTCGCGCAAGTACACTTGCGTGCCCTAAGTGATAACCGCCCGGGGTCTTCTCCATCCTATAAATAGACCTTGTTCCCTCCCCCCATTTCGGGAGGAATTTTTCTAGAAACTCAGATTTGAGCTCCCATCACCCTAGTCTCTTCTCAAAGCTTTCTAAATACTTCTAAGCTAATTTCTTACCTATAATGGAAGATATAAAGAGGGGGAGGAAGGCCTAAGTGTTGAAACTCATCAAGACATGCATGCTTGAGTGGCCAAACCTTAAGGGAAATGGCCACACTTGCGCGCCGCCTAACTCCTTCAATAGAACTTGTGCGCCACTCTTCTGGAAGAACATCAAGATGATTATAAAGGCTTTAACCAAGAGTCTCTCAAGTATTACCCTGTTGGTTAACCGATGCGCAAGTACCCATGTGTCGTGCAGGTATACCTACATGACTAGGACTTGCGTACCCACGCAGTACATGCGCGCCTGCCAGGACTTGCGCGCCCCTACATTTTTGGGTGCCCTTATTTCCCATTTCAACCCTATTAATCCATTCCACCTCTCCTATTCA
This sequence comes from Viscum album, assembly GCA_963277665.1. Taxonomy (NCBI): domain Eukaryota; kingdom Viridiplantae; phylum Streptophyta; class Magnoliopsida; order Santalales; family Viscaceae; genus Viscum; species Viscum album. Next base: position 161,699,514 of record OY728138.1, read on the forward strand.
AGATTCAGTCTTCAATAAAATCTTCAAAGACATTTATTGAATGATTTATTGATTTTAATTCCTTATTTGAAAGTAATTATGTGGAATATCTCTCAAAACCTAGTGATTTACACATCTTTATGTCACTAAAGATTGAGATTTCATTCATTCAACCTCATCCTTTAAGATGAGAGAACTCATTAATCTTGGGCCTCCTTTTCTGAACTAAGCCCCAGTCATAATTCTTAACCTGGGCCTCCTTTTCAAGAGTAAGCCCCAGTCTCAAATATGGGCATCCTCTTCAGGAGTAAGCCCAAAGTCCCTTAATTTTTCAAGTCTCTTAACATGGGCCTCCTTTTCAGGAGTAAGCCCCAGTCTTAATTTCTCTTAACTAGTCCTAATTTACCTTTGATCTGGGATTCCTTCTCAGGAGTAAAACCCAATCATAAGTCCTCTACTAATTTGGGCCTCCTTTTCAGGAGTAAGATCCAAGTTAGAGTATTCAAATCTCCATGAAGCACATATACCTTTATGGACCCTGTTCCTGGATTTATTCCCTAAAGTAAATACTAATATTCATTTATCTGGGCAGTCATACATACATAAGTCCCACATTATTTCTTATGATTGCATCTTTCATGGAACAATTTTCTGATTTTTACTAATACCTCTTGTTTCTCACACCGAGCATGACTCACGTGAGCTTAGAGTGTAAAAGTAATTATGACATCCTTCTTTGAGCCATCAATCATAAACATCATAATCCCTTACTTTAACTACGTGGGTTCTGATTCTTTTTCCAAAGGATACGTAGGTAGCCCATCTGTGGGTACGATCCCAACTTTGAAATAATTCATGTCCTTCTGAATGACAATAAACTTCAAGTGCCCCAATGAGTGGCTTTAAAATCAGTATGGTCATCATAATGACCAAGAGAATTTTATGTATCAAAGGATACCATTGACTAAGAATCTCTAACAAATACAGATGATTATCTATCAATGAAGAACCTAGAATACATATAAAAGATTCTATAAATTTCCTACATATCAATCATTGATTGTCAGATCTAAAGGAAAGCTCATTTTATACTTGGTAATGTAATAAGGCTTCACGAACATAACTTAAATCTATAAAGAGAGTCTCGGAGTAGACAATAATTCCCCTAAAAAAGGTGTGATGAGTCCGAAATCCCATCCTCTCGACCAATGAAAATTCCTAAGCCTCATCAGTCCACAACTAATGAGCACTAAACTTTGGAAAGTAGGTCCAAATGGATGTGGAATCATTGGATGTTTCCGTTTCTACTAAAAAACCTGTTAGAAACCGATTGGAATGTTTGAACCTTCAATCAAGGAGGTCATCCCCAAATTCCGAGGGAAACAAATGTTTGATACATTAAGGATCAAAAACACATCCCCTGATTAAAAACATTCTTACATAGGATTTTATCTTCTTATAAACTTCCTCTTGAATCACAACCATGAGCAATTATTATGTTCAATCAATGAATAACACATAACTTAACTACATCTGGTATAGTTTGTTTGATCATTATCTATTTAATATAACTATGAGTAAAATAAGTCAAACATTTATTTACACCTATCATCGAATCTAATTAGTTTTTTCACATTAGTTAAATGTTATTGTGAACGTTCTTTCAGAGATATCACAATATTTACTATAACTAATGAACTTTAAATATTTATCTATATAATGGAAGATGTTATATAACTTTATAAAGATTCATTTGATGAACTTTGTTACTATGAATTTATAAAATTCCTTTCATTAGAAACTCTATCTGAGAGTGCTACTTGTAAACCTTCATCTGATTAACTTGCTTCAATTAACTTCATCCAATAACTATAGTTTGATTGACTCCATCTGATAACCTAATTAAACTATCATCCATCCAATAATCTTTTCTATCTCAATTAATTTAGATTCAAAATATTCTTAAGGAAACTTTATAATGTTAAAAAAACATGCATCTAAAAACATCAAACATGCGTTTGAGATATTATGAAAAGCTCATAAATCTTCATAAGTAAAATCAACGTCTTTAATAAACATTCTTCTTTCAAGTAATGATTAATATCCATCCCCAATAAAGGAAATAAAACCATTTATATGTTTTTTAAGATAATAAGACTTAATAACTTCCCTTCTCCATCCATTCATCAACGATATAACACCATTATTACCACGCATGGATACTTCAACCAACCTTTTCATCATCTTCTTCTTTATAACATCTTCAACATATTAACATAAATAAAATATTTCTATTTCATTAACATATATTGAAAACCATTGAAAAAAATATTACTCACACACAAAGAGGGATCTTTATTATATTATCATTAGATCTATACTTTATTCTTACTATACTGATATGGTTGGGAGGGACACATTGCACCCACACCCCTGATGAGATTTATGCATGAGATGATCTAGGATAGACACACTACCACCTAAGTGATTAGTATATGGTGTCATGTTATGAGAGGTACTCACCACACCCTGATGGGACATATGTGTGAAATGATCCATGAGGTATTAATTTCCACTTGAGTGATTAGTATCCAATTGGATTCCTAAGAATTTATCATAGGATATAGATTTTGATAACAATACTACTTGATTTTTTAGTAATTTCTCTTAAGAATATTTTTTGGGCTTCATATTGGTTGGTATGGTTTTCTGACATGGTCAAAGATACTCTGGCACTAGTTAAATCATGTTTGGGTCAATCTTAGGTGTCTTTTTAGAACCTAAGGATCGATGATGATCATTTAATTATGCTCTCATGATATATTTATGTATTCAGTAAATCATATCACATGGGTATACATGGAATTAATTGGTTATGTATGGGACCGAATTGGTGGTTCCCTATTAAGTTATAGTAACACTTAACTCAGGTGTCTATGACACTTGGGTACCTGAGCATATCTCATTGTTCGTAGGTTCAAATTGGGAAGAGGCTCAGGATTTGATCATTTAGCAAGATAACGTTGAAGAATTCAAGAGATAAATGAGGTATGGATCTTGGATAATAGTATATCCTTGTATATTTATTTATTTTATTTAGTGTATTTCAATTATCCTAGTGGGAGATAATTCTTTATGTTTCTTCATAACCATGAGTCATTATAACTACTTTCTTTCTCAATATAATTGATATAGTATGTGTTATTGTTTATTTCTTCTATGTACTCTAATTATTTATGAAAAATATGGTTTTTTTACCTCCACTATTATTGCGCACTTTGATATAAGGGTATAGTCTCCCCAGGGTAAAACACTAAACCCCCACTGTTAGTTAACATATTTCTCGAATATGGGGTGGAACACCTAAGGTCAAGTAACTCTCTATCCAGGTTAAAATAGAGTTAACTAGAGTAGGACATTATATATACATTCTAGGGTTCCTTGGTCTGAGCCTGTAAACAAAGGCATAATCAAATAAAAATTAAAATAAATATGTATATCCTCTCATATAAATAAATTTTTACATCTACACATGCATTTGATCGATTCATTATCATGGTGGTAACTAATCCCACACTTTAATTTGGGAAATATTTATGAACTTATCTTAAATATATAATAGAGTCCCATAATAGGAAATAATTCCATCTAAAAAGGGTTTGGATGAGCCCAGCCTCCCATCCTATCGAACAATGTGTATTCCAATGTTTCACTGGTAAAGTCCTAGTGACCACTTTCCTTTGGAAAGCAGGCCCACATTGCTTCAAAAATTTATCATTAGGAAATGCATTGGAAAAAATATTTTTTTAATGAAATTATTATATGTTATCCTAAAACAAATGGATAACATAAAATATAATAAAAATTATCTTAAATAATAATTTATACTTAATATCAAGATGCAAGATTTAATACAATTGTTTTTCCCAAAATATGAGTGATAAGGCACTACAATAAGGGGTGAACTATAGGCCAATAATGACCATAAATTCTTCACCCACTCAAATAATAAATTTGATAGGACAATATAATTTCTGATCAATTATCATACTACAAAGTGATAAGTCAATGAAAAGTAAATGTATTTAAATTTTAACTACTATTTGACTAAATAAATAAGCATAGTGAATTTGAAAATGAAAAAAAAGTAAAAAAATAATGCTTGAAGATTTTGATAACAATAAAAAAACCCTAAAGGATATTTATTACCAATATAATTCAAATTTACTAGATGTATTCACTTTAATACAAAGTAGAAGGAGGATCAGTAGACCTAATCCTAGGCATCCCACTTTTATATTAGAAAGTTACTCTATTGAAAAACTCATTGGATAGTATTCTTCTTTATAATTAATAAAAGGCATAAACCTAGATCTGGAACTAAAAACATACTCCTTATATACTATCTTTGATACCAACTATAATGACACAAAATTTAAATTCCATAATAGCAATGTCATTAATAAAAACTGATTCACTTATATACCCAATATAATTTAGGTTTATATTTTCATAGAATTGGGAAAACATTTAAATAAAAAAACTCATGTTTATATCAACAAATAGGTATTTTACCATTATACCAATATTTTATTTTTCCATAATAAGACTTAAAAACCTCCTACAAAATTCTCAACACATGATACCCTTTAATATATAACATATGCTTTACTCTTCTTCATAAACAAGGGAAAAGGAAACATAATATGGATGAGATCATGTTCTCATTGGAGTTAAATATATATAAATAAATAATCAAAGTTCATAAGTGATAATAATATAAGCATAAGGTTATGAGAATATAATAAAATTAAATATAAAAATATATTCATACCCAATTAAACATGATCCATAAATCGTTATCCATGGAAAACATATTTGGAAGAACATAAGACAAATGTCATATGTTTCAATGATTAAGAGCCATGTTAAATAAACCTTTATTTAAGGGAATCATTAGAACACATAACAATAATAGAAAATCCAAGTAGATATATTGGGAAATTATCTTCATTACCTATGTTCACTTATTCTTAACCCGTGTTGGAAATACATATAAATAGTTAACTTTATTAGGAATAACCTACCTGATTACCTCCATATTTTTTCTTTGAAGACTAAATCATTACCCAATGAATTAGTGATATATATCTTGGTCTCACCCTTCATCACCAATAATTTCCAATAACCATAACATGAATAAATCAAATATAGAATTCATTTAATCATAAAACTCATAGAAATAAACAATATTAATTCATTGATTGATTAATCCAGGGAAAAGAAATGGGTTTTATAACACCCTAGTATTTTAAAAGAAGAAAATTGTTTTATAGCATATGTGACATGAAACCATGATCTTAAACAACCCAAAAAATATACTTCTTTAAATTTAATCTCTTTTATAGCTTTTAGAGCATGCAACCTCGAGTCAAAATGAACCATAATATTGTATATCATTATAACCTAATCTTAAATTGGTGGGTATGAATATTACTACCTAAATTATAAAAATTATGGTTATCTATTTATTATAAATAAAATAATAATCATTTAAAAGTAAAAGATATGTTTTCTCAAAAAGCATTATTTTTTATAAAAGATGGTTTACTCGCTCTATGGACATAAAATTTAAAAATAATTTTTACCATTTTTATAAAAAAATTAAATGAAATTAATTTTTTAAATCTATGTATCAAAATTATATTAGGATGAATTTTTGGTATTTCTCTAAAATGGTTCATTTTTCTATGGATATTGAAAATACATAATTTTAATTGAAAACTATCTTTTCATTTAAATTATTTTTAAAGTTGAATTATATTTTGAATTGATTTTAAGGTAAAATTAGTTCAAATATATATCTATTAATCTAATTTAGGTCATCAGAATCATTTTTATATTGAATTTTGATATAAAAATTTCCTGAACTTTTGAATATTTTTTTTAAAAAACATGGTTTCCTATCACGTCTATAGGATTAATTTTAAATTAAAAATTTTCAATTTGGTGAATTTAATTTAGAAAAAATAGATTCAGTATTTGGAGTAAGAATTATTTATTTTATATAATATAGTCAAATTAATTTTTTACCATAATGAATAGTAAAAACATTAAAAATTATTTACCACCGCTAAGGTAAAAAATTTGGCTTAACAAAGGGGTTAAACTAAAAAAAATAAAGGTCAAAATGACCATAAAAGTTTATCTAAAATATATTGAATGGAAATATTTAGACCTTATAGTGTATAAGACTTTATAATACTCTATTTTGGACCCTTTTAAAATGTGAAAAACATGGCTACACCTTTTTCTTTTCAAAAATTAGAAGTGTGCCACTCATCTCACTTATAAAAGGTCGACCCTCTTCTATACTATTCACACCTTAAAACCCTTTTTTCAGAAAAAAAAAATTCATAAATAACTTCCCAAATTCAATAAAATCATACCATAATCCTTATTTTTGGAAGAAATCCTACCTAGTATGGATTTTCATGAAAACCTAAGGAGGTTACTGAAGAAGAGGCAATGTTCTATAACGAGCATTTTTATTTTATTTCTCCCTCCACCTCCTTAGATTCTTATTAAAAAAATATGATATAATAAAATAAGTATATTATATATAATTATATATTTTAATGTTAATTTAATTATTTAAAACCATCCCCACTTCCATAAAATGGGTTGTGAAATTATCATTCATGTGTACGTCGGACTACCACCTCACAAACCGATGTCATTCGTTTTTCTATTACCACCTCTCACAGTTGGGTATGATGATTGATATAATTTATATATACTATATTCATATAATAATTATACATATATAATAATTATATCATATATACCATTTTACATTCCATTACATTGGGTATATGACAACGTTTCTCATGTGTATGGCAGACTACAGCCTCACAAAATTATGTGATTCGTTTTCCCTAATGATTTACATGGAAGGTAATAAGGATAATTTTAATAATTATATGTGTATAAATGAAATAATTATGGTGTTAATGAAATAATTATCATTATAAAAAGATAATATACCATTTTATTTCTTACTATTTCTCTCACTTAAAGATGATAACATTGTTCTTGTGCATGTGGACTACCACCTTCATGAAGCGATTTGACACTCTTTTCATCACCACACCACATAGATAATAAATTTAAGTATATTTAAAAGAAATAATATAGTATTTATGATATTATTATAATTTTTTAAAGATAAAATATTATTAACATCCTTTCCATAATGATCTTCTAAAATGCAAATGTTACCCATAAGTATGTATGGCCTACCGTCTCCAGGATCTTAATGTACTTCATTTCTCAAAACTAGGTTTAATTATTAATATTAAAATTATAATTTATGTATAAATATTATAATTATATAATGATTGTTATTATATATATGACATGACTATATAATATACAAAAGAAACAAAACTTTCCTCACAAATCAAGAATGATAAAACAAAGCAATTAACACCTAAAATAATGAAAATAAAGAAATATAATTAATGATTGGGTGATAAAATGTTATAAAAGGATCATATATGATATTATAAAAATTAATATGGTTATAATATAAGTTAATAAATTTTTTAAAACCACTATATAAGTAGTTAAAGCATGTTCAACCAAAGGGAAGTGTGAGGTAAGGGACTTCATCTCAAATTCTCTTCATTGAGGCATATTATAATGTTTTGCACCTAATTTATTTTATATGGTTTTTATAATTCCAATTTGAAATGTAATATCATTATTCTTTAATAATTTATGGTATTTTTGAGTTTTAATTTGAATTATTACATCCATGTTGATTTGACTTAAGTGTTACCAAGTGAAAAATAATTTCATAACTCAATTTATTTTTATTGGGTTTTATTACATCTTCATCATATTTTATATTATATGATTATGTATAAAATTACATTTTATTTTCTTATTTTGTATTTATAAATGTTTTATGTGTATTTAATATTAACATTCATAATTGATTCATCTATAAATCCCCACTTTAACATTATGATCATTGTAAGGGTTTATATCATAACCCCATTATAATCGATATTGTTTATTCTTAAATTTCATTTGAAGTAAATTATTTGAATATTTCTTAATAAAACCATTTAATTTTATTATACTATATAAATTCATTATATTTTCATTAAATATTACCATTTTTTACTCTGGTAATTTAAATTGTTGATTTTTTTTAATAAAAATCCGACTTCATTTCTCTCTTCGGTGGTAAATTCATATTCTTCCAAAATCATGTTTTTCAAAAATGTTTTTAAAATTTTACAAATTATTTATTAAATAAATGTTTAACCATTGTTACTTTTTTACAAAAACTTTTGAAAGTAATCTTCATTTCATTTTCAATACAAGGCTCGTTTGGCTTTTACCCAAAATATAAAAGGAATCATTATTTTAACATATTCGGTATGTATGGAATATATTATTTTCATGACCAGTAAATGTTTTAAAGGTTTTTTTATAAGTTTCAATGGTTATTTTCACTGAATTGTTTTTTTAAAATTTTCGTGAACTTCTAGTTTTAAAAGGTGATTTTCAAAATAAAAAGTTTATTTTACCCAAGAATGTTTTTAAAGACATTTTTATGGTGTTCTTATTCATCAATGAAAAAAATCCATTATTTTACTTATAATATACTAGGTACATGTTTTATTGATACGATACTTATTTATTCTATAGATTTTTTATGATCATTTTAACAAGGGAAATTATTGACATTCACTTCCTTGATTCATTTTTGTAGTCATTAACTTTCCCTTGAATTATTCACTTTCCTATAGACATTAAATTTACCCTAAATATCCATATTTATTATCATGAATATTTTTACTTCTTAAAATGTATATAATTTCTATAAATGGTCTTCTATAATAAAATTTATTTTTTATCTGGGGAAATATTGATAAATCTATATTCTTTACTCAATACATATATTTAATGATATGTTATATTGTTCCCAAATTAAATAGATTATTCAATATATGAGGAATGGTTTAGACATATAGTGAGAGGTGGGGCCCAAAATTATATATCCCCCAATGTATTGGTAGTCTCATGAGGAAAATCAGTAAGCTTGAGTTAAATAAGTTTCTACCTATAGTTGTAAACCATCTTTTGAAAGGTATTAATAGTAGAGGTATCATGAGACCTGATATAATAACATCTAATGATTAATAATTTCCTTCATTGATAATTTAGTTATTACCATACATGAGATTCTATTAGTGATATTATCTATGGATTCGTTTCATTCACAATTCATTGATTAAATAGAAGGTGTTTTTAGTTATTTACCTTTCCATATTGATTATGCCTTATCCAAATTATTATAGTCAAGTTATTGATTAAATGGATTATTTTTCAGTTATCTATCTTTTCATATTGATTTTTTATTATCTAATCATGATATCCAAATTATTAAAATGGAATTTTTGTTTAGTTAATTACCTTGACATTTCATTTATGATTATTGATGCATGATACCTTCTGTTGTACTTAATCTTTATTGAGCATTTGATCTAACCTTTATTTTGTTTCCTTTCCCATAAATCTAGTAAGTTTAGTATGAATGATATGAAATGATACTCTAGAGGTAATAGTGATATTATTGAAGAAGAAAAAAATATGTTGTAATTTTTTGTTTTCAAATGTAATTCAAGACTGAAATATTTATATAGTTTACCAATACTGCTAAACTATTTGGTCATTTGGGATGAAATTCCTTATATCTTATTCCAATATAATAAAAAAGATATGGATTCCAGGTTACTAGGGTCCGAGTATTTATAGTTGGTGTCAGAGGAAGCTTATTAGAAACCTTGGGAACTAGATTTAGGAAAATATTGATTAAGAATCATAAACCAATGATATAATTTGAGGATAAGTATAGAATAACATCTTAATGTTTTGGTAAGGAATTTATTATGTGTTTTTTCCTACAGATACATCCTTATATAAATAATAAATGTGTTCATGGTTCTAGAATAGATATAGCTAGGGGTAATAACTCTGAAAAGGGTGCATTAGTCTTGAATCTATCTTCACTTGGTGTATGACAACGGGCCTTATTGTACACATAGTTTGACACTCCCAGGAGATATGCTTTCGATAATTCATATTTTTTTAAAAACCATTATAAAGGATTTGAATAGATAATTAAAATGAATGACCTAAGAAAAACCTAACTTGTGTTATATTGAAAATAATGTTTCATGATTTATACATCTTATATATTATAATATAGTTTTTCCACTTCAATTATTGTTGCTCACACTATGATTTTTGGTTTTAGTCAATGGTTAGAACCTAAAGAAATCATGTAAAAATTGAATATGAAGTAGAAGGTAGTGACTATGAGCAACCAAATGGGATGATTATTGGATTAAAATATATTTTGATTATCCCTCAACATTTTTTCTAAAATATGATTAAAAATTTATAGCTTAACTAACTCTCAAACTCACTAAATATGATAAGGATGATGTTTACTAACAGAAAAAGTGTGGAGACCATGGAGGAAATAAGTCTATATTTATATCATGTGAGAAATGTATAAATATTCACCCAGTAAAGTTTCTCAATGGAATAGGAAAATGTTTTATGTGCGGAAAAGTATGACATAAAGTAATGAATTTCCAAGGAAAATTGAAGAGTACAATGAAAGGAAATAAATATCATCCAAGGGATCCATTTATAGTCCATTGTCTTAAATTTATATAACCTGGGAATTATATGAGTCAATAATCTATTATAATGGATAAACCCCAGACCAAGGGAGGACCTATGTGTAAATAAAAGGGATGAAGTGTTTATGTATTGGGATTCAAGAATATAATTTTTGAAGTATTTTACCAATGGTATTTTGGTTATAATAATAGTGATACATCTAAGGATTGTTTAATATTTTAGAATCAAATGTGTATTTATTAACTTAAGAGTTATGGATACCATCATGGTTTTATGAGTTTATGTTTGATCATAAGTTCGTATTCCTAAAAACCCCTTTTGAAAATTTATGTGGTAGGAATATAACATGATTAAGGATATTTTTGTAAAACATTTATGGGTATACAATCAATTGTTTTAGTATATTTTTTAATTAAAAATTTATTTTAAGAATAATGACTTTTCATTTTATATGCATATGTTTAAATTTATTGATAACCATGAGGGTTAATATGATCATTAATGACATTGAAATAATATTTAAATAAGATTATTATACTTTTTGGGGAAAATAATTTATATTAAAAACAATAATAAAAAGTTTATTTAATGATTAATTTTATTTCAAGGATGTATATTATGTTTTTTGGGGGGTAAATTTTATAGGAATTATATTAATATAGTTTTAGAAAATGGACAACTCGGATGTCGGGTGACAACCATCACATCCGGTAAGGTTGTGGGTCTTGAACCCACAATAGAAGGATGATAAGATTTTAACACCTACAACTCGACTATGTGATATCTTGTTTAAAATTTCATTAGTTAAACTATTTGAAAAATAAATATTAATGATGACTTGGTGGTGATACTATTGAGGTTTACATATTATATTAGATAACTTGTACTAACTATTTTGGCTTTGGAAAATAGATAGATACATACAAAAAGACTTGTAACTCTTTTATAAATCTTACAATGTATTAAAAGTGAATTTTAGTGATTCACACATAAAAACTAATTTTTACATATTCATTTATTGGAGTAAGAAATGAATTGGAAATTGATCAATGCATAACCAAAGGATGAAATTGTACTTCTAAAATAGAATTTTATCAACTAAGTATGTTTCCATATATTATTATATAGAAAAATAAATATTAAACTTTATGAAAATGATCTTGAAAAAAAAATACTATCATATGAAAATAATATCCTGTGAATTAAAAGGTCTTTTAAATGATCACAAATTTATTGTTTTGAGGTCCTTAACTTTCCATTAATCATTCACTTTCTTATGATCAATGATCTATATCAGTATCTATAATTATTTACAATGATATTTTAAGTCAATATCTTCACTTTCCACAAGATTTATCCTAATTAGATACCTAGTTCTGTTTTATTCCATGTGACCTTTTTACTTCCCTTTCTCTCTTATTAAGTGGATATTTTATTAACCCTTTTATGATTTGGGTTTTTCAACAATGGTATTTCCAAATACTAAACCCTTAATTACTAAGATCACTTTTTAAATGAAAATATGAAAAATATTTAAGGTGGGTAGAATATAACACCCTTATATTTTAAAAGAATAAAAAAATTATAGCGTATGTGAGATAGAACACTGAGCTTAAACAACCCACCAAATATATTTCTTTAAATCTAATATCTTCGATGGATTGTGGAACATGAAACCCCAATTAGAAAGGAACTATAATATAGTATATCACTATGAAATAACCATTAAATTGGTGGGTATGAATAGTAAAAACTAAATTATGAAAATTATGGTTATCTAGTTATTATAAATGAAATAAGAATCATTTAATGGAAACGGAAATTTTTACTGAAAAACTATATTTTTTCTAAAAGACGGTTCAATCTATATTTGCACAAATAATTTAAGTTTAATTATTACCACTTTTAGAAAATTTATTTTATAAAATTAAATTAATTTTTTTAAATTATAATATCAAAATTATCTTAGGTTAAATTTTTGGGATCTCTCTGAAATGTTTCATTTTTTGATGAATAGTGAAAAATACTGAATTTTAATTGAAAACTAACATTTCATTTAAATTGTTTGTAAAGATTAATTATATATTTAACTATTTTTAATGTAAAATTAGTTTAAATATATATCTATTAATCTGAATTATATCATTGGAATAATTTTCATATTGAATTTTTATATAAAACGTTATAAACTTTTGAACATTTTCTCTTTTAAAACTAACTTTCTCATCCAGTCTATGGGATTAATTTTAAATTTAATTTTTCTACTTCTTTAAATTTAATTTTAAAAACAGATTTCGTATTTGAAATAATAATAATTTATATTATTTAATATGGTTAACTTAATTTTTTACTATAATTAATAGTGGAAATGGTAAAAATTATTTACTACGGTTAAGGTAAAAAATGGGTTTACCAAGGGTTAAAATAAAAAGATAATGGTTATAATGATCTAAAAACTTATATAAAATATAATGGATATATAAATGTCTAATTATTAATAATAATCCACTTTGGACCTTTTTTTCTTGTGAAAAACGTGAGTACGCCTTTTTCATTTCAAAAAATACATGTGTGTCACTCAACTCGCTTATAAAAGGCCACCCTCTCTTTTCTATTATTAATAGATTTAAAACATTTTGTTTCATTCAATACCTTACCAAATAACTTAAATAATTATATACTATAATCATATAAGCATTATTTTTGGCATAAATTCAACCTATGAGATCTTTTGGTGCAAAACTAATGAGGTCACCCGAATAAGAGCTAATGTTATTTAACGATCATTTTTATTTTATTTCTACCTCCACCTACACAAATTATTATTAAACCATTATGAGATAATAAAACTAATATATTACATATAATAATATGTTTTTATGTTATTTTCATGACCTAAAACCATCCCCACTTCCAACAAATGTGTTACAAAATCATAATTCGTGTGTACGGTGGACTATTGCCTCAGAACCGATGTCATTCATTTTTTCCACTACCAAATATCATGGTTAGGTATGATGATATATCTAAATTATATATATTATATTTATAAAATAATTATACCTATTTATTAATTATATAATATATACCTTTTTACCTTTAATTTCATAGGGGATATGATAATATTTCTCGTGTGTACGAGAACTACTGCCTCGTGAGGAAATATGATTCATTTTTGATTATTTCTTTACATGAAAGGTAATAAGGATAAATTTAATAAAAATATGTGAATTAAATTACATAATTATGATATTAATTACATATTTATTATTCTTAGAATATAATATATCATTTTTGTTTTTACCTTTTCGCTCACTTAAAGATGATTACATTGTTCTTGTACGTGTGGGCTACCACCATCACGAAGCGATGTGACACTATTTTCATCACCATATCACATGGATAAAATATATAAGTATATTTAAAGAAATAATATGTAACTTATGATATTATTATCATTATGTAAATATAAACTATTTCTTACATCCTTTCCATATTGATCATTGAAAAATGGAAACATTACCCATGGATACATATGACCCACTGTATCCATGAAAATAATATACTTCATTTATCAAAACCATGTTTAATAATTGGTCTTAAAAGTATTAATGATATATAAATATGATAATAATTTCATGATAATTATTCTTTAGATGATGTAAATACATAATATACATAAGAACTGGAACTTTTAGGACAAAGTATGAATGGGAAAACAACTTAATTAACACCTAAAACAATGAAAATAATGAAATATTATTAATTAATGGGTGATAAGATGTTATAAAATGACAATATATAATATTAAAAGAAAATATTTGTTTCTGTTATAAGTTAATGACATGTTTAAAATCTCTATATAGGAGTTTAAATCACATTAAACCACAAAGAAGTGTGAGGTAAGGGACTTTGTTTCAATTTATCTTCATTGAGGCATATTGTAATGTTTTAGACCTAATTTTTTTTATATGGTGTATATACTGTCCATGTGGAATGTAATATCATTATTCATTAATAATTCATGTCATTTTGAGTTTTAATTTGAATTACTATATCCATGGGTATTTTATATAAGAGTTACCAAGTGGTAAAGAATTTCTTAACTCAGTTTCTTTTCATTGGGTTATACTACTTCTTCTTTATCTTTGATATTATAATATTATGTGTGAAATTAATTTTGATTATATTATTTTTTATTTCCACTTATTTTATGTGTATTTAAAGATGATGCACATAATCAATTCATTGATTAATCCTCACATAAACGTTATGATCATTGTATGGGTTTATTTCACAATATCATTCTAATCTATATTGTTTATTATTGAATTTTAATTGAAGGAAATTATTTGCCTAGTTACTAATAAACCCATTTCATTCCCTTCTTATATGGTTATTCATGAAATTTTCAATTAATAGTACCATTTTTCACTCTTCGGTACTTAAAATAATTGATAAAATATTTTTAAGAAAATATGACTTCATTTCCCTTTTCAGTAAAAATCTGTATTATTCCAAAACAATGTTTTTTATAAATGTTTAGAAAAGTTTTCTAAAATTTTTAAAATGATTTATGAAAAAAAGTTACCCATTTTTATTTTTTACAGAATCTTTTTAAATTAATATTCTTTTCATTTTCAAAAACAATACCTATTGGGATTTTACCAAAAATATGAAAGGAATATTTGTTTTAAAATTCTCATTATATATAAAATTTCTTATCATAATTACCACTCAATGATTTAAATATTCCTTTTTATAATTCAAATTCTTTTTTAAAATATTTTTTTTTCAAATATTTTTGTGAACTTCTAATTTAAAAGGGTTATTTTTAAAATGTAAATGATATTTTCCTTTAGAATGATTTTAATGAACTTTTTAGGGTATTCATATTCTTCAATGAAAACCCTTCATTTTGTTTATACTACACTGGGGATATGTTTTATTAATTCAATCCGTATTCATCATATGGATGGTTTATGATCATTTTGACCAAGGAAAATATTAAAATTCACTTACATGATTCATTTTTCTAGTCATTAACTTTCAATTTAATTATTCACTTTCCTATAGAAATTAATTTCCCCAAAATTTCCATATTATTTATCATGGATATATTTATTTATAAATCTATATATCATTTTTAATATGGTGTTATAAATTGAAATTTATTTGTTTATCTCGGTAAATATTGATAAATCCTTATTCTTTACTCAATACGGATATTTGATGATAAGGAGCATTGTTCCTGAATTAAATGTATTATTCAATATATGAGGAATTATTTGGAAATGCAGTGGCAGGTGGGAATCAAAATTATATTTCCCCAAGATGCATTGTTATTCTCATAAGTAGAATTAGTAATCTAGTATTAAATGAGCTTCTTCTTATAGTTTTAAACGATCTAGTGAAACGTATTGATGTTAGAGGTATCATGATTCCTGAGATCATAAAATCCAATAATTATTCATTTCCTTCATTGATAATTCAGTTGTTATTATCCATGATAATTTTAGAATGATATTATCTTTGGATGTATTTTATTCACAGTTCATCAATTAAATGGAATGTGTTTTCATTTATTTACCTTTCCATATTGATTATGCCTTATCCATTTATGATTGTCAAGTTTTTTATTAAATGACATGTGTTTTTATTTATTTAACTTTATCTATTGATTATGTATTTTCTAGTCATGATAGTCAAATTATCTAAATGGAAAGTTTCTTTAGTTAGTTACCTTTATATTTCATTTATGCTTATTGATTCATGATAGCTTCTGTTTTTATTTAACCCTTAATGAGCATTTGAGCTCACCCTTATTTTTTTACTTTCCCAGGAATCCAGGAAGTTTACTATGAATGATATTCAAGGATGTTCTAGAGGGAATAAGGATATTTTAAAAAAATTATTTTGAAATTTTTATTTTTTAAATTTAATCAATTAATCAAGTATGTAACTGGTCTACTAAGAATACTAAACTATTCGGTCTTTTGGGATGTGATTCCTTATATCATATATCAGTTTAATAAAGTAGACATGGTTTTCAGGTTACTGGGGTCAGGTTCATTACAGATATCATGAAACTTTCTTTAAAAACTCATTATAATCTATATAGAGAAAGAATATGGATGATATTATTAGATAATATCCCCAGTGAATCATAATATTCATTTAAAATAATTTTACTTAGATGAAAAACTCTTTTATAAAATATTTTGAATTACAGTTTGAAATAATATATACCCTCTGTTTAGAGATTGTTCCAAAACTAAAAAATCATAGTATAGTGGAATATGGATTTTAATTTAAAAAAAATAAAAAACTTAAAAATAAATCTTGATAAAAAAATGGAAATTGTGGTAGGAAATTTTTTTCATGTTTTATATGTTTAAAAAACATTCTTTTCAAACTTTTGTAATGAAATTAAAAAGTTATTCATACATAAAACATTTGAAAATATTCCTTAAAAAAATTTAAATAATGTAAAATAATGTATAAAATACCTATATAAAACATTTATGTATAAATAAAAACATTGTTAAAATAATTTAAAGAACCTGGATATGGAATATAATGGATTTAAATATTTAAAACTAGGTTTTAAAGTTAAATACCTTTCTGATTTTAAAATAAAAATTCCATTTTAAATAAAGAAAATGAGAAGGAACTTAAAATACCATGATTATAATAGATTCATTATATTATATTCCTAATAGGTAGTATATACACTATATAAATGAATATAGTTTCATTAATTAAAACATTTCTCAAATAAAGATGTTTGAGACGAGAAACCCTTATAGAATTGGTAATACTTGAATCAAAAGATATTGAAGAAAAGAACATAATATGATTTTGTAAAAACCATGATCTCCTTGAAATAATATTTCTAATTACATTCATGGTATATTATGTACACCATATAAAATAACGCATGGTTAACAACATGAAACAAGTCTCAAGGAAATGGAATTGAGACAAAGAACCCTTAAAAAATATTAACATTAGAAGTAGGTATCAATAATTGAAGTGATTATGTGCAAAAAAATCAATACACATTAAACAGGTTTAAATATAACATAAAACAATACAATTTCATAACATAAATAATCATGGCATAAAAAAGTCAATGAATAAATGATATAACCTAATAAAAGAAAATTGAGTTAAGAATCCCCTTACCTTGTACTTCCTCTTGGTAGAACACATTCTAACCAACTGTATAATAAATTTACAATTATTATGAATATACTTCAGAAACATATTTTTATTTATTTTAATTTATATCATTCTTTGATAATTTATTGTTAACCCTTTATTAACAATTATTTATTTAAATCAAATACTATATGTTAATTGTCTTATTTCTCATGAATGTTTCGATTTGGTGTTTTTGGTCATTACACCTTGGTCATAGTTTTATAATCTATAAAATGTTCGTGATGATTTCATATATGTAATTTATATAATTCCATATTTCCATTTATAATTCATAGAACTTATGTTTATTATTTTTTTTAAAAATATTTATAATTCCATTTTCTAGAAGTTTTAACTTCGTTGAAATAATTTATCTTATTAACACGTATTAATATAGATTTTACCATTAATTTTTTTTGAAAAAAATAATAACTTAATTATTAATATATTATATTACCATTTCATAACATTAATTAATCATTCATGAGATAATATTTATAACAGTGTTCATGTAGGTGCTAAAAACTAACCCAAACAAGAACATGTTATAACAGCCAAATTAGTAAGAATATATTATTTTATAGTGATATTATCATATTTAACATAGCTTAATGATTTAGAAAATATATTATAAATGTGAAAAAAAATAATATTAAATAATTAATGGATGAATAAGGAAAATAAAAAAATAAAGGTCAGAGTTTATTACTTTAAAGTGTCATGGTGAGCCCATTTTAAGCGGTTTAACTTTATAATGATAATTTATTTATAATATTATTAATATAATGACCAAATTATATTTCCATATTCTTAATTATTTTATAAATATCATATATATTTATTAATTTAATTTTTAAAACCATCCATGTAATTTTTTAAGGAAAAATGAAATGTGTCATTTCATGGAGGCGGTAGTTCACACGTACACATGGTCAATGTTTCCATTTTCCAACAGGTGAGATGGAAGGAAAGTAGGAAATAATTTATCATTAAAAAATCATAATTATATCATAAATATAATATATCTTAACTAAATGTATCCTTATAACCATCCATGTGAGGCGGTGATGAGAAAAGAAATACATCGCTTTGTGGAGGCGGTAGTACGCACATGCGCACAAGAAATGTTTTCATTTCCCATACAATGAAAAGAAAGTATAAAATAGTTTTTCAATAATTATAATATTATTTTAGTGTATTAAATATATTTACATCATTATATTATACTGTTTATAATATATTTAATGGTGGTAGAAGAGAAATAAACTTGAAATAATTTGGTTAATACTTATACAACCTCCTTGGATATCTTCCTTTGTATTATATCTTAAGACTTATGGGGTTGGTATTTTGGTGAGAAATACACCTCTAATAAATCCTTAATGATTTTGGGAGGATATTTTGGTAGGAATTTATTGATGAAATGTGATCAAGGAGTGTGGATATATGAGGAAAGGAGGTTCCCTTTTATAAGTGAGAGAAGTGGATCTGTTGTAAATATTAATAACTTTTAAATATAATAAATTTACTTTTCATGGAAATTGGATTAAATTTAGTATAATTTTAATAATATAATATTTTAAGGTCAAAATACACTCAAAAATTAATATTTAGAAAAATTTTACATATATTTAAATCTTTGTCTCTTAGTTTAACACCCTCGTTAATCCTCTTAAATTTTATTGTGGCGAAAAACTTTTACCATTGTAACAATTCATTATGACTAAAATTGAAATAAATATTATTAAATAATTTTAATATGATGATTAAAAATATAGTATCTATTTTAAAATATTCAATTTTTATAATTTGTATAAATTAATTCTAATATAAGTTTTCACAATGCATAAACCCCATTTTTTGAAATAAAAAAATATATTTTCATGTGTAAAAATGAATTTATATTTATTTAGTCTAAATACCCTTGATTACTGTTTATTATTGGAACTTTAATGGAATATTATTATTATAATTAATTTTATTTTACATTATATCCATTTTAAAATATAAATTCACCTTACAACCACACTATTAAATGCAGAGATCTAAATGTTGTTTTTTATTAGAATAAAATATAACATTGGTTCCAAATTGTCAAGAATGGGTTTCAAAATTAAAAATAATCGTTTTAAATTCTTTATTATACTTCTTAAATATATATTTATACTATATAAATCTTTTTTTTTAAATTACATCATGATGATTTTATAAAAGTTATTGTATTTGTAAAAATATTTTTCTTACATATCACCCAAAAATAAACCTTTTCAGAAAAATACCGAAAAATCACCCTAATAAAATTATGATATGGTGAATTAAAAAATAAAATTAATTTAATAAAATTTAAATTTTAATATTCATACATTTATCTTTTAAATTAAAATAAAAATATATAAAGAAACCCTACTTTTATAGAAAAATGGCATGTTTAATCTTTTTGTATTCTTAACATTATTTGGAATCAATTACCAATGAGTGTCTATTTATTTGTTTATAAATTTTATATTCATAATTTATTAATTTTTACCTTTAATTTTAGTAAATTATCATTCTCTTGATTTTAGTGTTATGTATATCAAAAGCTATTCAACAAAATATTCACTTAAAATTAATTCACAATAAAAAATCTCGGTGCTACATTCACCCCCACCCTAAAAATAACTACATCATAAATTTTTTTAATTTTGTATTACCAAGAATAGTGTATCATTAAAAAATAATAAAATAAAATATATATTTTATTAGGATAAGTTATTTCTAATTCACTATTGGGAATATTAGTATTTTATAATTAAATATTTATAAATCTATTTATATATCATTATAAGACTCTTAATTTTGAATGAGTTTCCAAAAAGAATACCTTAATTGTTGAGTGATATTTTCTATATAAGACTATATATATTTATCATCCTATTTATTTTTTTAATGAATTATTTTATCATCAAGATAAAGAATATAATAAAATATAATTACATTATTTCCTTCCATTCAATAAATGAAATTTCATCCTTCAATTGTGTTTTGAGCAATTTTATACCTCTACTTAAACATGTATTAATTACAATGATGAATATTTCAGATTTCAAACACTAAAATTATATTTTAATCGATCATAATATCCAAAAAAATGATGAAAATTTGTTACTATTGTTTATATGCATTAACTAAAAGAAAAATGGTTAACTCAAGTTATGTTATATCAAATATGGATAAAATTAAATCTGATGAAAGAATAAATTAATCTAAAAAACATCAAATATTTCTCACAAAATTTAACTTCAATATTTCCCGAAATAAATATCCCAAAAACTATTCAAAATATTCTAGACCAAATTTAAAACCCAAATATTAGAATAATTTGATAACATATTCTTCCAAAATAAACTTAACATTTATCTCTAAAAAACATCAATTTCTCAAAAAGTAAAATACCAAAAAAAAATATGCCCAAATCATATATTCTCTAAAACATTATATTATTTTCCATAAAAAACATGATTTCCAATAAATATTTGACATAAAATCATATATCAACCAATAATTTCCCATGTACCTTAATTCTTATAATGTTCCGGAAAAATATAGTGAACTTTTTCCCAAATAACTTTAACCACCTAATTACCATGTAATTTTTTAATCCCATTTTTATCTATATGATAAAAAAATGTTCCCAAAAATATAATAACCCTTTATCTCAATTAACCATAATTACCTCAACATCAAAGATCATGTTTATCCTAAATATTATTTTTAACTTATAGATTTTATCCCCAAAATAATAACAGTCTTCCAAAATAATATTCAAAGTAAATCACATGGTAAACCTAAGGGTTATATATACCTAAATCAGGTATTCATCCTAAAAACCAATAAACATCTCCCAAAATATCGTTAATCACATTAAAATCTAATCAAATAAAACCTCAAAAAGTTATTTATGACTTTAAACATATGATAAATCTTATAATTATTAACCAATTATGGTATATAAAAGTCTTAAATTAAAATTATTTTATAACTTCCTAACCTATGATGTTATCTAAACTCTTTCTCTAATACAAACTATAAACACCCCAGACCCGTACACCCAGATCCTGTACTAAAAACATACTATTTACATATTGGATTTAGTAACAATTATAATTCCCCAAATTAAAATTCAATAATAGTAATTCCATTATTACAAAATGATTCACATACATACCCAAGACCTATTGGGTTTAGAGTATTGGAGAATTAGGAAATACATTATATAGAAAAAACCCATATCTTTCTCATCAAATGGTTATTTTTCCATTATCCCCATACATTCTTATTTTATATGAATAATTCAATATCTCACATAAAATTTCTCAAAAAATTATACCCTTATAGATATAACATATGTGTTACTCTTTGTCATAACCTATAGAAAATTAAACATAATATGGGTGAGCTCAAACACTCAGTAAGGTTAAACATAGGCATTGACAATAAAAATCATAATTGAGTAGAAGAAGAGAATAAGGATATGAGAACATAATCAATGTTTATATAATGATAGAATAATACCCAAAAAATGATTCCTAAATCATGTGTCATTGCATAAATATTGGGCATAACATAAGATAAAATTCATATGATTCAATTATCATGATCCATGTGAAATCAACATTTGTTCAAGGAAACCATTATAAGTCTTGGAAAGTATTTGAAAACATTATAGGTATCACTACTGGAAAAACGGCCTATACCCACAGTTCAAAACCGTGGGTATAGCCCCCAAAACCGTGGGTATAGCCTATACCCACGGTTTTGGGAACCGTGGGCTGGAACGCCGTCGGTATAGGTCCCCATCCTATACCCACGGTTTTGGAAAACCGTGGGTATAGGTGTCCTGCCACCGTTTCACCGAAACATAGACAATTTCCACGGTGTTAACGACCTATACCCACGGTTTCAAAACCATGGGTATAGGTCCTAAAAAAAATGCAGGCGCCGAGTTTCGATCCCGCAACCTCTTCGCTATAAACACCGCGTCTAACCACTACCCTAACTTCACATATATGTATATATATATATTTAGTTTAATATAGTTATAAAAACCGTGGGTATAGAGGGAAGAACCGTGGGTATAGGGTTCCCGCCAAAAAAAAATTCCTTCCCGCGGAAAAAAAAATTTCCTGCGCACACAAAATTGACCTATACCCACGGTTTTTCATAACCGTGGGTATAGGTATTTTATCCCAGACCTATACCCACGGTTTTCACTAAAACCGTGGGGATAGACCCCCCCTATACCCATGGTTTTGGGAAACCGTGGGTATAGGTGACTTTTTAGGACCTATCCCCACGGTTTTCCAAAACCGTGGGGATAGAGCCCCCTATACCCACGATTTTTGCAAACCGTGGGTATAGGTCATGAAAATTCACCTATACCCATGGTTTTCCAAAACTGTGGGTATAGGGGGGGTCTATCCCCACGGTTTTGGTGAAAATCGTGGGGATAGGTACATTTTCCAGTAGTGTATATTAGGAAAATATCTTCATAACCTGTGTTCAGTTATGTTTAACCCTTATTAGAATAACTTAAACCAGTTAATCCTATTATATGTAACCTAAATGATTATATCTATATTTTGTATTTAAAGACTAATCATTGCCTAATGTATTGAAGAGACATATCCCAGTCTCACCCATCATCATCATTAATTTCCAAGAACCATAAAGTGAACAAAGAACATATAACTTGAATATAATTATAAAAATCATTAAATTAATTGATATCCCTTCATTGAGTGATTAACTCATGAAAAATAAATGGGTTTAATGATAAATGCATTAAAAATCATAATAATCCAATTAGAGAAAGAAAATAATTGATATATTTAGATCATATCCCTAGTTAAGCATAAAAATAATTTAAAATAATTTTAAATAGATGAAAAAATATTTTATTAAATCATTTTGAAATATTCCTTAGAAACAAGAAGAAACATCCTTTATTTTTAGAGAATTTTTTAAAAAACTAAAAAATTGCACAGTAATTGAGAATGATTTTTCCTTGAAAATACATGGAAATTTTTAAAGTAATATTTATAATAAAAAAATAAATGATAGAGTGAAAATATATTCATGTTTTATATGTTAAAAAACATTCATTCTACACTTTTATTAATAAATTCAAAAGTGAGTAATTTAGAAAATGTTGGAAAATATTTATTTTAATCATTTGTAAAGAAAGTAAAAGTTGGTAGTGAAAACCATTATAAAAAAATATGTATATATAAGAACTTCCTTAAAACAATTTGAAAAACATTCAGATAGAATAGAAAGAGTTTAAAAAAATATTGTTTTAATGTAAACTCTATTATGGATTTCAAAATAAAAAAACAATTTTTAATGAAAGATATTGAGAAGTAATTTAAAACGTTATGACTATAAGGATATTAATAATATTATAATTCAAAGATTTAGTATATACAAAATATAAATGAATATATGTGGATCAATCAGAACATGTCTCAGAGAAAGAAGTCTGAGGCAAAAAACCCTTATAAATTTGGTAATTCTTGAATCGAAGTACATTAAATAAAGGAGATTAATATGATTCTACAAAAACCATGATATATTTAAAAGAATATGTCAAATTATATTCTAGTGTAATTAATTAAACCATATAAAATAAAACATGGTTTATATGAAACATGCCTTAGGGAATTGAAAATGATACTAACAACCCTTTTAAAGAACCTAACATTAGAAGTATGAATAAATTGTTGAAGTGATTATATGAAACAAAATATATATATATATATATAACAAGTGGAAATATGTCATTAAAAAATTATATTTCATAACTGAAATAATCATGGCATAACATAATCAATAAATAAATGTTATAACCCAATGAAAGGAAATTGAGTTAAGAATCCCCTTACCTAAGAATTCTATAATGGTAAAACATATTATAACCTCCTATATAATAAATTTAGACTAATTATAAATCAATATAAAAACCATATTTATATTTATATTTCTTTATATCATTATCTAATAATTTTTTGTTATCTATTTATTAATAATTCTTTGATAAATCAAATTTTATGTGTTAATTGTCTCATTTCCCATGGATGTTTTGATTTAGTGGTTTTGTTCCTTGAACTTTATTAACTATTTCTCTTAGAAACCCTAAGAGTTTATTTTATATATTTTTACAATATATGAAAATTTTGGAGCCCTAAATGTGATATTAAGTTTTGGAGATGTAAATGTATTGAAGAAAGAAGTAATTCTTGGTAGATTATTGAAAAATAGATCTTAATTGTTTTTATTGTTGGATTTTTTTACAAAGTGAAATGATGGTGTGCATAGAAGTCATGGAAAGAATATATGGACATGAAACTACAAATGAATTAATTATCTAGAGATAAATAGAAGTGTATTGGGGAATACAACCTTGACTGCAGCTTGTATTATGTCTTGGTGATGCTGGTGAGGTATTTTTGAATTTATAAATGGATATGGTGGATAATTAAATGGTATTTTTGATCCGCATTTAAATTTAATAGTTCATCAATTAAAAATAGTTTGTATTAATATACCATGGAGGATGCTATAGTGACTTTTTTGGACTATTTAATAAAGGTAAGAGGTTGTATCTTCGAGTGTGTAATGGTCACTTGGAAATTTCAATGATCATGTAAACGATTATCAAAATGGCCAGTAGTTTTTCTACATTCCATAGTGGTTCCCATGGTAAATTTTAGTAGAACCTATGAGAAATTTAAAGACTTATATGGGTGTATTGTGATCAAAATGGACTTGGGAAATGTGTTTTTTGGATTTCAACGTCAGAAGGTAAAACGATCAATGGTTGTGGTGTTGGGAATGTTAAAAGGTATTTTGCCTATAGATTCACTACATTATTCCATGGTGTTAAGGATCAAGGAATTTTGGAGGTTGTGTTTATTTATTTATTTGTGTTTTGAATATTTTTTCTTATTTTTAAATCCTATAACTACTTAGAAGTTATGGTTCAATCATTAACAACCCAAATAGAGTTATAAGGTATTGATTTTCTAGAAGAAACTTGAATGGATGGATCTGAAGATAAATCAGTTGGAAGTTACGTTCATATTTTAATTTTATATTTTAAATTCAAATGGATCTTATGATAAAAAATCATTACTATATGAGAAATGTAGAGAGAGAATTTGGTATATATCTAAATCTCAAGAATGATTGGAGTTTTATACAAGGGGATATGTAAAGAAGTGAAACGGGTTTAGAAATAATTGATAATATTTAGAAAGTATTAGAAAATAGAGGAGTTAATATTGTGAAGTTTTATTGAGTATTAAAGTATTTATACTATAAATAAGAATTTCTATATTTATTCTATTATAGGATAATTTTTGGTTCACTGGAGGTTTCATAATAATTTTTGAAGGATCGGTGCATCGATTTTATATTATAATCTATAAGTATATGAGGATTCATTTATCCTATATTTTTTAAATGAATGGACCTACATGTCCATAAACTTTGTATTCCATCCTACCCCGGAGTATTGTGAAAATAAGGAGGAAAGGTAGTGTGCATTGGGAGAGAAGTGACCTTATAGTAAAATAATCAAGTGAGGTAGTGAGACTATACATAGAGTGATTCTATCCTTTTTTTACAATAAAAAACAATGATCATAATAGTTAATTGATGCATCGATACATAATTGATTTCATGATCCGTAGAGTATCCTGTAGTGGTGAATAATGTAAAAAATCATTGTGTCTCTTCATGCATTACTTTACTATATATTCATATATATTTTTGGTGAGGTTTTTTTTGAAGAAAGAAGGATAATATTAATGATGAGGATCATCATCCGTACATAAGCAGATCCAAGAAGGGAAATTTTCCAGCCATAACTGGTTGACATCGAAAGGGCCTGAGGCCGCCAGCTGATGGGCCGCATTGTTTAATTCCCTTTTGGTAAAAGAGAAGGTGCAACAAGAGAAGCCTTGGCGCAGTGAGCGAATTTTCCTGATGATGAAGCCAAAGGGCTGGAGCCCGACGTCCTTGTGGTCAGGGGCATTGATGAAAGAGAGGTAGTCATACTCAATGATGACATCTTCCCATCCAAGTTCCCCAGTGAGCATCATGCCTGCAAGGACAACAGAGGCCTCAGCAACTGTAGGTTCCCAGAAAGCATGATGGGATTCATATTTTGCTGCAATAATCTACCCCAGATGATTTCGTGCTAGGAGGCCGAGAGCAATGGGCCCATCCTTCAGGAGAGAAGTTTCCACGTTAATCTTAAGACTCCCTTCCAGTGGGGAGGTCCAATGAGGGGGGCAGGAGGGGGTAACACCTGGCATAACGTGTCCTTTACGGTCCTACCAGACCTCAATCCATGAATTGGCTCATTCAATCCAGAACTCGGGAGGTTGATGAGCATGGTGGAAGACCGAGTCATTACGACGAACCCAGATGATCCAGGCCAGGGTACAAAAATTTCTTTCATCTACCGATGAAAGATTGGAACACCAGTGCATCAGAAGTTGAGGGAGGTCAGAGACACGGTCTGGAAATGCATCCGAACCTAGGCCCCATTTATTCAAGATTTCCTTTTCTCAGAGGCAGTGGATGATGGTGTGCCATGGAGTTTCCGGAATATTTGGGTAGAAAGGGCAGGATGCAGCACTGGACATGTAGAGAAACAACAAAAAAATCAATTATAAACACCCCGATACACCCCACTCCACCCCCCCCCAGGGTTCCTTGGGGACCTATCAATTAGTATAAAAGGGATAGGTTCTGACTGTGCATTCAACCAAAAGAGTATTATTATAATATCTTTCATAAATTATTACTATAATTAATATATTATTTTTCAATGGTGTAAAATTTCATAGGTTCCAAAGAGAGTTTATAATGGATGTATTTTTCAAAGTCCCCTAATAAGTTATTAAAGAAGGGATTTTTCTATTGAGATAATATCATGTTATCTTTCAAACAGATTGAAGAAATATGGAAATTTATCATTTAGTTATGGAGGAACAAATGAGGTCTCTTAAAGAAAAAATGTTTAAAAAGGTGGATTACTACAAGTTCTCTAGGGATATGTGGAAAAACATAAAAATGTTTTTAGAAAAAAAAATCTATCCATAATAAAGATGGAGGATTATTTTTATTAAAAGGAAAGAAAAGAGTAAAACCACAAAAAATATGATCTCTCCAACTGAGGTAAATGATTCAAAATATGTTAAATATAGTTTGGAAAATCATTTTTATCATAAATTTTATATTCTCTTAAGTAGAAGAATAGAAGTGGTGAATCTAGTTAATAATTCAAAATAACATCAATTTGAAAATCCAAGGATTTTTCATGAATCCAACAAGAATTTATCTAGTCCTAACAATAAAATGTGGATCAATAGGTATTTATTCATGAAGTGTATATTAATTTTATATAGGATTTATAATTGGAAAACAAAATACTAAAGGGAGAGGGTTGGTCCTAAAGTTTGACTTGATGAAAATGGGATCTAAATTGAAAGAACAAAATGATTTTCTTGAAGAAATATCCCAAGAAATCAGAAATGAAATCTCCATTAAAAATGAATTGAAGTTTATTGGTTTCCCTCTTAAAACTCAATTAAAAAATATGATATGTGATGATATATAAGCTGCCTCAAAATAATTATTCTATTGTTAAACTGAAGAAGGAGGATGAAGAAATCAATATATTTGAGGAGATGATGAACATTGAAAATAAAAATATATAGATACCCTCAAAGTTATCTTCAACATATATAATAATAAAGGATTTATATTTGAAATATTTATACAAACTAATAAATCCATATCTCAAATATATAAGAAAATAGAATTTTTATACAAAATCTAAAATAAGGAACCCATAATAGAATTTATTTAAATGGTGATACTATTATGGATGGTTTAAGTATATCATAAGCACATGTTTTTAATCTCAAAGCACCTAGTGTGAGGAAAAATATTCAATACCAACATCTCAATCAAGAGAAGACTATATAAGGTATTATTACTATGGAAAATGTCTTATTTCCTCTTACCTTGGTCATATGGAGAATAAGATAATTATTTTGGAAGATATATGTGAATATCAAAAAAGGTTGAAACAAGTAACACAATTTAGATACTCACAAAAACTCTCTTGGATGGAAAGAAGAAAAATATAGAAGCAAAATAAAAGGGTTTTTCTAGATGTAAGGAAGGTAAAATAGAATGTGAAGAAAAATTCACTAGGAAAGAAGCATTCTAAGATGTAACACATGACTATCAAGGAAGATTAATTCCTAATCGGTCTCAAAAAATCACCTTAATTCAAGATATGAAGAACGATGAAAGTTTCTACATATAGAGAAGGAATATATATAAAAGTTACACTAATTTTACAATATAATTGGAGACTATAAAAAGTGGAATCTATTCCAAAACTATGGAAAAGACCAAGCCAAGGAAGGAAAATAGTTCACTCATCTGAGAAGAAATGTGTGTGAGTGGCTTACAACATAGAAGATCTATTAGTGAATGGTTAAATAGTTTATCTAAAAAGATGTTTAATATGAAGAATAGATTGAAGAAGTTATCTTATTACATTCCTTGTATTTGAAAAATGGAAAATGAAATGTTGAATATAAGGGGTTGGTCCAATATAACCAACATTATTCATCAGTTTAAGGAAATACGAGGTAACCCTATCCCCACATGCTATAAATATTTCTAACTTATTTAAATAGGTGTATAAATTTGGGATAGATGTGATCCATGTGGTACTTGTGTTCAAAAATAACATTAAATGGATATGAAAACGAATCATTTTATGTTGGAAAACAAATACTACAAGTGGTGTTTGAAGTATATCAGGTCATTATTGTTATCAATACTGAAGTTTCATGCTATAGTGAGTTTCCAATGCATAAAAATGTAGGGAAAGGGGCTTAAATGATAGAAGATAAGGTCTTGAGCCTATATGAAACAATTAGTGGTATCTTAATTAGTCTGTTATTTTAAAATTGCTATCAAAAAACATTTTAATAGGTATTAGGATATTAAATTATTGATATCAGTCCAATGAGTTAGTGGAATCGGTCTATGATAATAAATACACATAATGGTTTAGAAATAAGTAAAATTAAGGGGTCTCATATTTATATATTTATGGTTAATAATATTATGTATAAGCTATTGGTTTTATAAGAAACTAGAATATTCTTGTAAAAATGGATTATTCTCAATATGTTGTTTCTCCAAACTGAGTATGTATTATTACTCTCAATATATGAACAATCAGTGGAAGTTAATGATGAATTATCAAAGGTTGTTAAGCCTTATCTATGAATGATTAGTCTTGTGAAGTTCTAGAGTACAATTGTGATCAATAGATTCTGAATAGGGTATGTCTCATGCTATTATGTTTTAATGTTTATACACTAATAGTTTGTGAAAATATGATTGATATCATCGGGTTTTTTGAGAAAATAGAGAAGAAAAGTTATTGAAGTTTTACTAGTATATATGAGTGACATGGAAAGCTTTACAGAGGTTAACTCCCTCTATTTTGTTGAAGAAGTTGTCTTTGTTATTAACCATATATGAGATATAAATATATAATTATTGTGGAGATATTCATAATTCCCAAGAAATGTGCTAATAGTTATTTGAAAAAGAACATTGTTTAAAATATAATACCAGTTGAGATTTAATGATTTTGAATATTATAAAAGTCTATGAAAAATATATTAATTTTTCATGATGAATATTTAAAGTAGAAATTTGAAATGGTATGGAGTAATTTGATAAGGTATTAATAATTTTTATGAGTTTCTATTCTATATTTCTCCTAAGTATTTTTATAAGTGTTTACCTAAAAATTGAGATAATCTAGGACTCGAATCAAACCCCCAAGAAGCCTAGGAAAAATTCTGGGCCTGGATAGGAAGTCTGGTTAAGGCCCTTCTATGGCAAGATAAGAGGAATAGAGTTAGATAATAGTATAGGTAGCCTTAACATCAAAAGGAATGAGTGTACATAGTCTTGAACGTAAGGGTGGAATGGGTTAATGTGGGGTTTCAAAACCCTTTAACTTTGTGTGTGCAGTATAGACATAGAAAATTTGTGTATCATCATCAAGTGGTCAGTGTGGCAACCTGGTTTATAAAACATCATTATGTGTGATAGTAAATACAATATGGGATAATTTAGGTGCATGGTACTATTATAGAATTAATAGTATAATGATAAAACATGTATTTTATAATCATATTGATCCATGTCTTTAAATATCTCCCATGAGACCTCCTTAACCCCGTGTCTGGGATACTATACTCATATATTCTAATTTGTTTCCATCTCTTATGACAAAACATTATCCATAGTCTAGATGAGATCAACATTGTCATCCACAAACCCTAATATCCCATCTCCATGGGACATTTCATACAATGCATATGACCATCTCTATACCAAGATATAATGATCACCATCCTGTTAGATGGACCTACTATAAGGTATGTATAGATTGTATAATGTGAAAAATTGACTATGAGCTTCACACAGTCGGATAAACAACCACACATCTAAATTCACAATGAAAGATAATCAATTATACCCGACCAATCATGAGTAATCGATTTTTATATAGATGCTTTGATATATTATGAGTAATGGTTGATTGACCATCCTTATATAATGATCTACCCTGATCCTTTATATTAGATGGACCTACCATGATTATTTTGATCAAATGTGAGTGGTAGAGTGACCATGTGATGTAAGATCGACTGTAACCTCATGTTATCATTCTAATACAACCAACAAAATTGGTTTCACCGTCCATGAAAGATAATCAGTTATAGAGTCATGGATAAGGTGAATTCAAGATATCAATGGTGAGTTCATGATATTGATGCACACATTCATATTAATCAAGTTTTATTGAGAACCCCATTATCTTGATTTTGTGATGATCTTGAAGCTATCGAAGATACACTATTAAAGTTGTGCACACTTTATGATCTAAGATAAACTCGATGTGTATGATATCCATTCATGATTTAGCATTTTAATTCATATACAGGTTCATGTCTCATAATTAAATTTAATAATTCCATGTACTATTTAAATTTAAATTTGGTATTTTAAATTCCATGTCAAATAATACCCAAGATTTATAGATTTAGATGTATATTAAAATTAGTTTTTTGAATGAATTATATGCGGATTCATTCTCTAAGTCTATGGGGACTTTTATTACACAATTTTTTATATTAATTATAAAAATTTAGTATATTAAATTTTTTCAATAATTTTGAGAGAGCTTCTAATACTCTACTAGATTGAAGATAGAGAGGCTGGAGGAGATTTAACTTATGATAACAACAAATTTATTTTCTTACTGGTGTAAAGGAAGAATTTTATGTCATGCATATAGTATCTTATGAATGAGATGGTTATTCTGATAAAAACTTAAGTGGATGATCAATCTATTATTATTGCACCATTATCATCTAGAAGTCAAATTATTTCCTGAAAAGACCTATCTTATGGTGTTGAAGCATCCATTGATGATCAAACAATATGATTCAAACATTTAGAAAAAAAATTTATCTAATGGTGGTTCCAATGTAAATAACATCATGAAAATTATAGTCAGAATTGGATGATGCCTTCCCACAAAGGGAAGTGGATAAAACCTACTTGAACCTTGTGTACTAATTATAACCATTTTTAATCAGTACAAATTATAGTGATAATAAATTTTATAACACAACCAAAGTATTATTTTTGTAAATAGTAGGCTTTCACATCAAGGTAGAACCCTATAAAAAGTTGTTGTGTACTTATCTTATTTCTTATTTGTGTATACGGGTGAGGTAGTTACTCAATAGTGTGAATCATGAAATTAATTTGTCACAATGTTTTAATTCCATTAGAAGGATTTATAAAATACTGATACCACTTATTCACACCCCCCCCATATGTGGTTTTCTAATAGATCAAGCCTCTTCAAGTGGTATTTCAGTAAATGATGTTCCCCTGAAATTCTACTAATATAAGGTGTATCATGGAGAATAATAACTTTTTAAATAAAAAAATTGTTCCCATATTTGATTAAAATAAATTTCATGGGTGAAATAATTAAATTCTACCATCTCTATTTCCACAAGGGATTGAAGTGAGTGATATTGCCACTATGGGTTATCCACCAATTGTAATAGATGGTATTATTAAATTTGAAGATAATAGGATTCATGGGATAGATGAAAAATAAAGAAATTAAATATTACCATCCTTTTTTAACAAATATTGAAATAAGATGATGGGGATAAAAAACCAAATATTGGATAATCTTGAGATTATGTGTGAATGAAATATCAAGACAAAAGAATCAAAGTTTAAAATTAGAAGGGAAAATTTTAAAGACATCGAGATGGATGAAGATGATAATCTCGATGACTATTTTACTAGGGTGAATGAGACACCTATTCATATCATAAGTTTCATAGAAAAACATGATGATTCAGCTATGGTTAAAAAATAATAGGTAATTTTCAGATATATTTGACCTAAAGAACACAAATATTGAAGACAAAATGAAAAAGATGAAATGGTTTTATATCTTTTAAAAATAAAAAGTTCAAGGAGGAAGAAATTTTTGATTCCCCGTGTGATTCAGATTAATATAGTTAGATTGATGAGAATAAAAATAAAATCATGGATCTCAAATCTAAAAAACATAAAATGGGGAAATGTAACTAAAAAAGAAATATTCCACTTAAATGTTTTAGATTTACAGGTACAGGTAGAAAAATAAAATTTAGCATTAGTGTTTTAAGTTTTACTTTTTATAACTTCCATTAAAAGTAAAATGGGAGGCGTTTAGCATTGATATTAGAAAAAAAATACATTAAAATATTTTAAAAATATAATTTTCATAACCTTCTCCTCATTTTTTTATGCAGTCTTTCTAAAACCCTCATCATTTCAACTCACGATGGCACCCAACCCATGTTATATCTTAAAAATTGATAGTTTTAGTGGTGTGAAACATGATGAGTGTGGATTTAAACTTTTTTATTTGAAAATATTTAGTTTCAAATAGGAATCATTTATCATGGAAATAAATAGAAAAAATATCTTATATTTTTAACCCATCAAATGATTGGTGGGATATTTTTTTCAAGGGAAAAAATCATTTGGGTTATGAGAATATTAATGATGTTGAAGAATTATGTAATATTTATTTATCTATTAAACAATTACCTAATGATAAAAATAACTTTGATTTGGACATAGTCCATGAAACACTAAATGACTATGTAGAAGGTATACGGTAAAACACTTCATTTCCCTCCTAATTAATCAGTTAAATATATTTTTTACTGAAACTGACAAAGTTAAAAACATTATTTTTTAACTTTATTGTTTAAATATATAGACATTTATCATTCCTACCATTTTTTTTAATGTTTTTTGTATTCATTAGATTTAGATATCCATTTTTTGGTTGAAAAAGTTTACCTTTATCATTTTGGTTTTACAATTTTATATATAATATTCATTTTTAAGAATAAAATTATATTTAATAAAATATTTATAAATTTATTACTATTATGAAAATTTTCCTTTTTACTTACAAAATTTTTTTTTCTAAAAAAATACAGATACAAAAATTAAACATTTTGAGATAATAATCATTTCTATAACTTTTTTGTTAATTTTTATATTCCTTAGTTTTAGTTGCACTTTTTTTTTGAAAAGTCTAACATTAAATGTTTTTTTCTATTATGAACAATTAATTTTTCATAGAACATAATTATTTAATTGTAATCAAATAAAGGTATAAAAACTTTTTTTGAAGTAGAATACTTATTTCTAAATTATATACATAAAGGCATCGGATCCAATATATATAAATTTATTCATGTAAATATATCTGTAATAATTAAATTATTTATAGAAGTTAAAAATATATTTCATGAAATTATGTTCAGAACTTATTTTTATCTAGAGATGATAATACCTAAAGATGGTAGGTGAGTGATTACACATTTTCCAAAACTTTCACATGTATATAGAGATAAAGGGTTGAGAATTAAGTTTGATGATAATAAAAACTAAATTGGCCAACTTGTCACGTAGTTTAGGAGTTACTTTCCTATACAATGTCATTTTAGGATAATTATTTTATTCCTTAATTGGATGGGTCTTGACCATTCATTGGAATATCGGTTATGGGTGTTCATAATGGTAAAATTTATAAATTTATTTATTTATTTTTTCAATATTTTAAATATTATACATTTTATATGAATAATATTTAATCTATTCAATTATAGATGAAATTTAACTTTCAAGAGATGAAAACAATTAACAAAAAGTATGTATACTTTTTCAAAACAGGATATAGAGATTTTAAGACAATGTTGGCTTCATTTTATATTTTTTAGAGTTAACAAAATAAATATTTTTTCCTTAAGTATCATTTTTTTTCTCCAGTCGATGAGAGAAAACATTTATTTCATTTTTTATTTTTTATAAAAATTATTTTTTAATTAAATTTTAATTACATGATAACTTATTTATTTTTTATTATATAATAATACTTTATAATAACTCACCAAGAGATAATATCCTAGAATTTATACCCTCATATGGTTCCATACAGAGGGTATCCTTTATTAGAGGATCAAATAATTGTAAAAAAATTAATAAATTAAGATCCAATTCAAATAATGGATCTAAAGAGGTTCAATATAACCCTCTATCTCCTCCCCATAAATATGAAAAATTTAATAGGGTGAGAATTAAAAATAATGGAAGTATATTACTAGTCCAATAAAATAAGTAGATAATAATATTTTAATTAATTAATTATTGATTTTATTTAATATTACTATTTTTTGATTTATCCTGTTAATATAACATTTGGAAATATTATTTTAGGATGTATTTTAGAAGTAAATAGTAGGGGATACTTTTTTCATGATGGTTGGATTGATATTCTTACAACCACTTTAGGAAATCTGGAAGACTCGAACCAAGTCAGAGTGCATAAGGAGAGTTTAATTTTAGAAAATTTTTTGTCCATGCCCCTAGTTTGGATTTGATGGGGGAATGATAAAAGTGAGAAATATATTCCTTGAAGGTCGATCTTTCATAGTTGAATTAGTTGATATATGATAGAATTAAATCATTTATAGTTGATATTATTGCGGAAGTGATGGGATAGACGCAACCTTTGTTGCCTACCTACCATGATCCACCACATCCTCATTTAGACCCAACCATGTACTATGATTTATAGGTTGTGGAAACCCTTTATAAAATTATAGCATACTAAATTGTACATCATCAAGGGTCTTATTTAAATCATCATATTATGCAATCAGGTCAAGCAGAGTATCGGTAAATGATATTAATAATCCAATTGGTCTAGTGTTTCTACCTACTTGGGATGTGACTATATTTAGACATAGTATTAGTAATTTGTTACTTGGGAAAGCTACCCTTTGTCACTAGTTCACATATGAGGTATGAATTGTTTTCATTTTTTATTTATCATTAAATTCAAATTACTTATCATTTTTTAATACACTTAGCTTATATAGAAGTATCTAAAATCAATGAAAACATTTAAATAGAAAGGAATGCTTCAAGAACCAAAACCTTTAGATGCTTCTAAGGATCTGGATTGGATAATGAAGTTAACATTGTTTTCTTCTATATTAGATAATTATTAAAATTTTGTGATGAGTGTTGGTATTTTTATAAGACGTATATGTTAAATATATTTAAAAATGACATCATGGATATTGTAAAAGGTGAGGATATCACTATACCCATGTTCCATTTTCTTTCATGAAAGTAAACACTAATTATAAATTTAATTTCCTTTAGTGAAAATATGTTATATTAACTTAATTTATTAATTTTATAATTAGGTATCTCAACACTATTTTAATTCAATATGATTACACTTTTTTCTTATTTTATGGATCCAGAATAATTTAAAACAATTGTGAAATACCTAAATGATCATGCTAGAATTGAATATATATTTAAAAAATAAAAAAATACATAGATTACATGTTGGTTATTTCAATTACTTAATTGGTAATAACCCAAAAATAATTATGATCCATTATTCATTATAGAATTATTAATTATATAATTTTTATATTTTAGTCAACATTTGATGTTATGCATATATTTCCCTACTGAAGGCAAATAATACTAGTTATGATCTTTATTGGGTGGTGTTTGAAGAAGATTTAGCATGTCTCTAATGAGGTTTTCCTTAATCTATTTTCTTTGTTATTTAATCCTAATATTTTCATTTAATATATGTTTTGATAATTAATACTTTAATTTAAAATATTTTATTTATCATGTTCAATAGGGTTCACCATTTAACAGTGGAACCAGAAAAAAGTGAACATGTAATAGTTATGATAGATAACTTTTATATTAGTGAATGCTTGTTTTTTCTTACATATCTAGTGATTCTATTTAAAAAAAAAATTATAGTTTTTTACATCGTCAAATATGGAGTTTTGAATGTGGTTATTATATTTTATGATTCATTTATGAGATATTCAAGACCAAAATAATAGAAAACTTTTAAAATGATAGTTTCAATATAACACGTATAATTTAAATAAATATATTTAATTTTATATTCATAGAACATTATGTTTTATCTTTTTGATATGTTTCACCATATACACCAAATTACTTAAAGAACCTTAAAATTTTATTTACATACTATTGTATTAGTTTAACTAATTTAAATATGTATTTTCATATAGATATATATTTTTAAAAGATATTGTGAAAGTTTTCAATGAGTTTTTTTTGTTATTATTTGTGTTGTTTTTTATATTTTTTTGTATTTTAATTTTTATTTACAATTCTGGATTCATATATTTTAGATTTTTAAAAAATATATTAACTTTTAAAGTATGTTTTTTCCAAAACTGATGTTGAAATGATTTCTTTCTATTTTTTGACGTAGGTTTTTATTAAAAATATCATCTAAATACCTTTCATGGTCATTTTTAGTGATAACCGATGTGTAAAGTTATGTATGATGGATTTAAAAGTCAATTTTAAAATAAAATTATGTTGAAAGCCTTATATATTTTCTATTTTAGAAAGAATTTCAACATTGGTTTAAAATAACTAATGTTTAAAGTTCCATTTTGTATTTCATTTGTATTAACATTTATTTTGAACTGATGTTGAAAGGAAAAAAATTGATGTTAAAGTTATTTTTTCTAATAGTGAGGAATTTGAACTTATAATACATATTTTCCTAAAAAGAAGAAATTTATAAAGTCAGGTGATGAAGAAGAATAAGAAGAAGAATCACAATAGGGGTCAAAAGGAAAAATCTATAAAAGAAATAGGAAATATTATGAAAGAAAAAAAGAGAAAACATTTAGAAGGGAAAAATAGAACCATACTGAGCAAAGAGGAAGAAGATAAATCTTCCCCAAGTGTTAAGTTAGGGGATGAATATGCTACAAAATCTAATAACTTTATAGAACAAATTAAAATAAAATAATACAATTCTAGTAGTGAAAAATATAAAATATTTTAAGCTTACATGACTCTTATATTAAATATAGAACTTCAAGAAGATTTTAAAATGAAAACTAGACTTGATAATGAAGGTAAATATTTCAAGAAGTAAATTAAAAGGATAATGAAAGTTAAAGTTGTGTTTCATCTAAAGAAGAATTAATAAATTGGAGAGATCAATATTTTCAATGTTAGAGTTGTTAAGCATGATAAATTTATAAAAGGATCATGTAAAAATTAGGCTTCTCAAGAATAAAAACTCACTCAACCCAAATCAAGTTGTCTTAAAGCTGAAAAGACCCTTAAGAAATTAATGTCTGAATTTAAAAAAAATGAATTCAAGGTTTAGTTATCACAAATAATTGAGTTCATCAGATTAGGTAAAATCTATACTCATTAAGTTTTAAAATTATAAATATTTATAGTCTGAAATCATAGATCCCATAATAAATTTTAGACAAAAATGGATTGGGAGAAACTCTGGGTGGAATTATTTTATAGTTAACATTATGGATAGTAATCTGAATAAGAAAAAATATTTAAAATCTATGCAAAATAAGTATGATCTTGTATCAAAACAGTAAGAAAATTTTCCAAGATAAACATAGTAGTTTTATGGAATATCCAACTTCAAAGGTTATTATTGGTATTTTAGATCCTATGGACATAAATATTATGATTTAGGGTAAAATATGTCTCTACTTGGGAATAAAATGAGGTCAGATTTTAGGGAGGGATACTTTGAAAACAAGATAATATATCTGAATTGAAGTGATTAAAATGTGGAAGACCAAGAGGTGTACCTAATCAAAAAAAAATTTGACAATTTTCATGACATATATGAAAGGATTGACCAAAAAAATCATTTTGTAAATGAGTGTATAAATATTCTTGAAGTTAAAAAATTATATATTTCAAAAGGAAGGATGAAATGAAATAGAAGTAAGATAGAAAAATATTTGATTGTTTAGGTATCTCAAATAAGGTAACAATAGGGAAAGGCCTTGGATCCTTCATAGTGTTTTCTCATTATACATTAAAGGAGATACCAAGATCTTGAAATTATTCAAAGAATATTATAGTGGTGTAATAACATTTGTAAATAATGTTCTTTAAAAGTCAAAGGAGTTGGTTCAGTTGGGATGGAACCTAATAGACTGAATTCAAAAGATTTTTTTCATAAATGTGCTCAGGAACAACCTATTTAGTGTGTTTAATTTATGTGATGGGGGTTAGGAGGTGATCCTAAATAATAAAAAAAATTAATTTATAAGATTTATAGATAGGAAAATTATCACAATAGGAGAAATTTATACTGGAAAGTAATTTATATTTGAGATCCCAAAA
This sequence comes from Viscum album, assembly GCA_963277665.1. Classification (NCBI taxonomy): domain Eukaryota; kingdom Viridiplantae; phylum Streptophyta; class Magnoliopsida; order Santalales; family Viscaceae; genus Viscum; species Viscum album. The sequence goes on from OY728138.1 coordinate 161,739,390, forward strand.
ATTCATGGTATCTCATTATTAGAAACAAAAATAGTATTTAGAAAAGAATACTTGGTCAAATTGGTCAAAATAATCAGAGTAAAATATATAAATAAATTTTTTTCAGATATTTTATTTAATTTAGTTGAGATAGGTATATTTTTTCACAACCTATCCAAAAGGGAAAATGGTTAAAGTAAGACACTAAATAGTTGAGACAAAATCAACAGGACATTTGGAATTATTTCACTAATACTTGTATAGACCCATGATAATCAAATATATAAAAGGAGACTTATACATTATCATATTAATTAATTATTATACAATAATGAAAAAGGTATTATTTAAAAATATCAATAAATATATATTGGATATGTTCAAGATTTATAGAAGGTAATTTGAAAGAGAACATGGAATTCAAATCAAGAAAATGAGAACTCAAAATAGAAAAGAGTACACTAATAGTAATTTTGAATATTACCTTGGTAATAATGGTATTAAAAATTAATATTTCACCCCTTACACACCCTAATATATTGGGTTTTCTAAGAGAATTGATAGAACCATTATTTACACTGGTTTGGTGGGTTCTGGTGCATGTCTTTGACATCATCGAAGTTTTTTTGGTTTGGGGATGAGCGATTAGAGCTTTAGCATTTTATGAAAATGGAGTTTCTCTATATTTATTATGTTTTCATTCACATTGGTGGTATTATTAATTCAACTCTTCATTGAAGATGAGATATCTAGGTGGAAATGATGACGGTTTCTCGATGATGACGGATCCCTGGATCTCACTAGAGATGACGATGTGATGTGTGATGGTAGTGGTGATGATGTTGAAGTGATGTTATTGGTAAAAATTATAGGTTTGTAGTGTTATAATGGAATTTAGGTGATGTGGATGTCCTGAGATCAGTATGATGGTTTTTTGAAATTTAAATTTTGGAAAATTTGTAACTGGGATGGTTTTTAGTTCTCGAAGTGGGTGGGTTTTGTTGGTTTATTTTCTTTATGGTTTTTATCTAGTGGCTAATATGTTAGGGTTCAAACTTACTCATTAAATTTGTCATTAGAAAATTCAAAAATATAGATTTTAGATGATAGAACCATTATAGAGATATGGAGAACTACTCTTGTAGAGTTTAATATGTCAAAATTCTTTTGAAGACAAGATTTGTACACCAATTTTCACATTCAAAAATCTATTCTTTCAAAGGACAAACTCAAATAAAACATTATATGATATTTATTATAACAAGAATCCAAAATTTAGTTATTTCAAAGCCTTTTTAAATACATGATTCATCAAAATTAAATACTCTTGTATAGAAAAATTCAATGAGAAACTATAGGAAGTTATCTTTCTTGAGTACAAATATAATTAGAAAAGGATAAAAATCCAAGAACAAGACATTTTAAATTAAATATCATTGAAAAAAACCTGTAAAAAGTGTTTTAAATACATCAGGTTTCGAAGGATTTGATGGATCTAGTGAGAATACTTCTTTAAAAAATAGTGAAAACAAGTTGATATTATACTAAAATAAATTGATGATGAATCCGATCAAACCAATGATGAATAAAAGGTTACAGATAATATAAAAGAATAAGTTTTAGAAGCTAAATAACCATGTAGAGATATCATTGGAAAATATTTTTCACCAGTGAATACCAGAAGAAATATTAGATTGGATTATCCTACAAAAAAATCAACTAGAAGAAGACTGAGGTTTGAGAATAAAAGTTCACTTATTTATTAGGATGAACCTCAATTAGTGATATAATGTTTTAATTATAAATAATTGATTGAGGGTATGAATTATGAGCTTAATTTTATTGAGAATAATGAAACATGGAACCTTATTCCTATACCTATTGTTAAAAATTTCATTGGATCCATGTTGGTATTCAAAAACTAGTTAAATTAAAAAGGAAAAGTAAAAAGGAATAAATCAAGACTTATTTGAAAGATTTATTCCCAAGTTAAGGTAATAGATTCTGAAGATACATTTTCACATAATTCTAGAGTGTAAGTAATATAGATGTTCCTTATTCTAGAATCTTATACACATTATAAAATCTATCAAATGAATGTCAAGTCTTAATTTTTGAATGGTGATCTAGTAGAGGAAGTTTACATTAACTATCGATATGGTTTTTTATATCATAAATATGGAACATGAGTGTGAAAATTGAATAAGGATCTATATGTCATAAAATAGGTCACATGTCCTAGGGAATCAGGTTTGGAAAACTTCTTAAAAGAATTAAAATTCATAAAATGAAATTTGGAAAATAACTATTACATAAAATAAATGAAGACTTGTACTCTTATTATTATTGTAAATATTGACGATATCATTTTTCAAGTGACCATGAGAATATTTCTAAAGAGTTTTCTAACCAAATTAAGAAACAATTATAGATGTTCATTCTTAGTGAGTTAAGATACTTCTTAAGGTTACAAGTCATTAAAGGAGAAAATTTTATTTTATTATTCCATGAAAATTTTATTTTCTTATGTCATTAAATTATTCTCTAGAGTTTTGAATAAATTTTAAATAAGGGAATTGAAGATAATGTCTACAGCCATTAAAGTTAGACTGAAGTTCTCTAAAGATGTTGATAGTGAGAGTGTAAATTATAGAAAATTCAAAAGGCTGATTGGGAGTGTTTATTATCTCATAGATTCTAAACCATATTTTTTTTCTAAGCCTTTGTGAAATATATCAGTGTGATATGAAGGAGTCACATTATATATTTTTTTAAAAAAATTGATATTTCAAAGTGACTATGAGTTATGGATAGATTTATAACAATGGAAATAACTTAAATCTATCAGGGTTTATAGATACTAGTTAGGCCAATGATTATGATGATAAAAGGTCCATCTCTGGTGGAATTTTCCACTCTAAACATAACTCTATGAGTTAGAACTTCAATAAATAGAACTTATTTACATTGAATACTACAAAAATCAAATATATTTTTGATATGATTTCTTTAACTCAAATGATATGTATGAAGGGGTAGCTAAATGAATTGAGGGTGATTATCGAAATACCAATCAAAAATAATTATGATAATAAAAGTGTTATTGAACTATATAAAAATTATATGCAACACTCAAGGTAGAATTATATTGATATTATATTTTAATTCATCAAAGAAAACGTGACCATTATAGATATTAAGTTGTAGTTTTTTCTTACTCATGACCAGTCACCTAATATATTCACCAAGGTTTTCCCTAAAGACATATTTGATTTCTTAAGGTTGAAAAAAGGAGTTCAGAACCTGCCACTTCATTAAGAATATAGTGACCCAATCCCTTTAAACATAATATTACATGATTATTAAAAATAAATATCAAATAATTATTTGACAAGAATCCTAAATCCCTAGTGTCTTTAAAAGACTAGTTTCATAATACATAAAACGAAACTAAAACATGGAATCCTAAATTTATTCTCTATAGTGAGATCCTAAAATCTATTTTGATCTACTAAAACTTCATGGGATAATGTGGTGAATTCATAAAGAAAGGGGTAAATAAAAAACCTCGATAGAAAATAAACATGATAAGGAATCAAAACATGTGAGTCAAAGGTAAAACATGATATCATAAAAGATAAGGTACATGAGTAATAAAGTAGATGCATAATATAAAGATCATATTATAATAAGATTATGGAATCATTGGAAATATTATAGAAACATGAAATATGACATAATAATAATTCATGACAAATTGTCAAGACAACATCACATAGTGGAAGGAGTTTTATAATGGTTTAGTTTCACTCCCTAATATTATACATGACATGTCGTGAAACTAAAACATTACCCAATGAATTAAAGTACTATATAATTTTGGACCCAACCATCACATTCATTTCATTCATATTCTTATATTTAACACATAAGTATATCAATCATAAGTCATATACATAATAATTTCTTATTAAAAGAAATGAGTTTTATAATATTTTCTAATAACATGATCCAAAGATGGTTTCATAATGATGAGATTTGAGGGATGAACATAAGGAGTGTATTACCCCATAAAAGTATGATAGAATAATATAGGTATATATGAGAGTGAAATATATATAAAATTTAGAATAAATCCAACACATAAAATGTTATTGTCCTTGATGAATATAAATACTATAAAAATTTATTAACATTCATTGGGAAAATAAACTTTCCACTTTGAAAATCACTTTTGAAAAACTAAAATTCAAAAAATATTTTAAAAATAAATTTATTTAAAAATAACCTTAGAAAATTATAAATTAATCTTCAAGTAAAATGATGTTTATGATGGCATAAAATACCATTGATGACATACTTGTTAAAACAAATATTCCATTACCATTTTTCATAAAAAGTTAAGAAGTACCTCATTTAGAAAAATGATAAGAAGATTCATTTTAAACCATTTTGTAAAACATAAAAAATGTGTAAAATTAATTTTATCAATCATGGGATAATAGAAAAAAAAAATTATAAAATATAGTTTTGTAAGAAATAAAAGGGTTTTCGACCAACGAGAGAAATGAAGTTTGGTTTTCTTAAAAACATTTACTCAATCATTTAAAGTACCAAAGAGAGGGAAACTATAATATTAATTTAAAATTACATTAATAACCAATGAATAATAAAATTAAACTATTTTATTTTATAATTATCATATAATTTTCTACAATGTAAATTGAGTCATAAACAATATTGAATAAAATTTGATTGAAACATAAACTCTTACTGCTTTAGTAACATTTGGTTCATAGCTCTAATGGATGAAGTAGATTAATTTTAACATAAAATATCATTATGTATTAATTATACATGATATAATCTATAATGTATAATTATAAACACCTTTAAAAATAAATTAGGTGCATAAAATAACATGTGTCTCAGAGAAGGAAGTGATTATGATTAAAAATGTAAATATGCACAAATAAAATTATAAATACACCATAAATAAATAAAATTTCACTTCACACATAATCTTTTTGTAATATAATCAATAAAATATATATATATATATATATATATATATATAACCCAAGGAATGAAAATTGATTTAAGAAACCACTTACCTCACACTTTCTTTTAGTTGAGAGATCTTTTATATCATGTATAGTGGTTTTAAAAATTTTATTAACTTATAAAATAATCATATTATTATTTATAATATAATATATTATAAATTTTATAACATATTATCACTCATTCTTTAACAATCATTCATTTTCACTATTTTTTCAGGAGTTAATTGTCTTGTTTTGTCATGTATGTTTTATCATGAAAGTTATAGATCTCAAAAATAGGATATATTTATATAATATATAGAATTATATTTATGTTATAAATATAATTTTTTCATTAAATACATATTTATAATCATTATTTAATTTTTAATATGGAGAATGAATCTCATCTCCTTGTAGAGATGGTAGGTCTTACATACGCACATGAAACGTTATTATTTACTTAACAGATGAAAGGGTAAGTAATTTGATGATATATTAATTTTAAATAATCAATATCATGTCTTACATATCACATTTATTCATTAAAAGTATCCATTATTACCTTCCATGTAAAGCGTTAGTGAAAACCGAATCACATCGTTTTGTGAGACGGTAGTCCGTTGTACACATGAACGACATTATCATTTATTCAATTGATGGTAAGGTATGAAATTAAATGATATTTTTATTATCCATAATTATTAATATGTCATTAATATCATATATAAACAAAAAATTAATCCGTATTACCTTCTATGTAAAGGGTAAGTGAAAACAATTTACATCGCTTCGTGAGGCGGTAGTCTGCTGTTCACGGGGATGAGGTTATCATATTCCCTATGGAATAGAAATTAAGAAGGAGTAAATGATATTATAATTAAATAAGTATAATTATATCATAAAAATAATATATAAACCTTATATATATCATCATTTTCATCCTTTAGAAGTAGTAATGGAAAACGAATTACGTCACTTCGTAGGGTAGTAGTTCATCATACACATGATCAACGGTTTTGTTTCCCATTTGATGGAGGAGGTGATGGTTTTAGGTCATTAACGTAACTTAAAAACATCTCAATATATGTAATATAATTATTTTATTATATCATCATGGTTTAATAATATTTTAAGTAGGTGGAAGAAGAAATAAAATAAAATTCTCAGTTAAGGTCGTTGCCTCTTCTTCATATAACTTCTTTAGTTTTGCACCAGAAGCATTTATAGGTTAGATTTATGATCAAAAAAAGGATCCTAGTACAATTTTAGTGAATTAATTAAGTTATTGGTGTATTTATTGGCTGAACCAATAGGGTTTGGAAGTGAAAAAGGTAGTGCGATGAGGCGGCCTTTTATAAGTTGGTGTGAGGGTATACTTGGAATTTTTAAAATAAATAATTATACCCACGTTTTTATCATTAAAAAAGGATAAAAATTGACCATTTTAAAAAAAAATAATATATATGTTTTAAATATTACTATAAAATAAAAATTATATAATTTTTTTTCATTTTTAACCCTTATATTGTTTAGTTCAATCCCCCAGTAAACTCATTTCCACCTTAGTCGTGGTAAATAATTTTTACTATTTCACTATTCATTATAGTCAAAAATTATGTTTACATCATCGGATGAAATAAATTTATCTTATTAAAAATATTTAATCCATTTTCCCAAATTCTACTCATATAACTGGAATAATTTAATTTAAAATTAAACCTACAGATGGCTCGAAAAAGCAAATTTCTAGTAGAAAAACATTCAAAAGTTTAAAAAGTTTTTATATTAAAATTAAATATTAAATTGATCTCAATGAACTAATTTTTTTAATAAATATATAATTTAAATAATTATATTTTTCAACCCAAATTAAAACAAAATTTTGTTTTTAAATTATTTAAACGAAAAGGTGTCTTTTAATAAAAATTAGTATTTTTCACTATTCATCAAAAAATGGAACCTCTTAGAAAAAAATCCCAAAAAAATCACCCTAAAATATTTTTTTATATTATAATTTCAAAAATAAGGTTAATTTTTTAAAATAAATTTCCAATATTTAGAAAAAAATAATAATTTTAAATTATGTGTGAAAAGCGCGACTAAGTCGCCTTTTAAAAAAATACAGTTTTCAGAAAACATTTCTTTTTATTTCAATTTATTAATATTTTATTTCCAATAAGTATATCATTATTGAATTTATTTTATAATTGTTTAAACTATTTAGTTATTCCAACTCATACCCTCCAATTTAAAGGCTATGTTATAATAGATATGTTTAGATACTAATATTTTAATAGAGTATCTCGTTTCATTTAAACCTGATGTTGTGTGCATCACAAGCTATCTAAGAGATTGAATTTATTTAAAATAAATATATCATAAAGCCTTGGGGTGTTATAATATTTTATAATATTATTGTTTCATTTCATACATTCATTTTAAAAAATTATAGTGTTATATTCTACCCCCTTCAAAAAATTCTGTCCTCATAATTTAAACTTGTGCTCAGTAATCAAGGGTTTGGCATTTGAAAATTCCCTTGTTGAAAACCCACATGATAAAAATGGTTAATAAAATTTCCACTTAAAATATGTAAAGTTAAATATTAAGGTTATCTCAAATAAAAAATAACTAAAATTCCAAGTTGTAGAACATTAGTAGGAATTGAAAATATAGACATGGAATAAAAGCATAAATAATTATGGAAAGTGGTAGTGATCATTGATCACAAGAAATTGAATGACCATTAGAAATTAAAAACCCCAAAAACCATAAACCTATTATGAACTAAAATACCATTGACTCATTAGATATTAATGTAATAGGGTAACATTTTTTTTCAAGAACCTTTTCCTAGAGTTGAGGGATTTTTTTATATCAAGGTAGAGAACACCGGAAATATACTTACATGATATATTTTTATCTCATAAACACAATTTATCCATTTTTGTGCTTCAATAAATTTACAATTTATCTATAACACTAAGGAAATGAATATCCACTGTGAATTTTTTTATTCCTGAAGTGATAAACATAACTTTTAACAAACCATAAGATCTATAAAAGAGTAATAAGTTATTCCTCCCATATTTATTAAAACCAAAATGGTTAGAACAAGGTAAGATAATAACCAAAATGAATATAAAAATATTAATCTCCAAAATAAAATGATGAAACCAAAGGTTTAAAATATATCATTCCTTAAATAAATAACCCTATATCCCAAATGACCTCAATAACCACAACATTAAATAATGGTTTAACCAAAATGGTTACCCTTTCAAATTAAATATCTAAAAACATAATAACATTCTTCCCAAATAATCTTTTACATTAATCCAAAAGGTTATATATAATTCAACCTAATAAAACATATCTCGAAATATCATTAGTCACCCCAAACTCAAATAAATTTATCCTATAAAATGTTTACCAAAATCAATTTAATAATTAACCATCAATACATTTAAATTAAAACAAATTTATAATAACCAGTATATCACATAGGCTAGTGGTAAGTGTTTGACCCTTATCAGCCTTCGGTTGTGGGTTCAATCCTTGTAGCCTTACTGGATGTGATGAATTCTAAATCGGGTTTTCGGTTGTCCTTTTTCTAAAACTATGGAAAAACTTATGTGATGACTATATTAATAATTCACTATGATCCTATAACATTCTCAAGAATATCATGATCATATTAAAATATAACAGTAGTCATTGAATCACTTTTTTTAACCAAAAAGGTTTTCTTACAACTCATTCTTTTCTAAAAAAATCAATTAATTACCTCAATAATAAGTACATCTCTACAATTAACTTTTCCTCAATTATTTGTTTTTATATAGAGTGTAAATTTTCTATTAAATCACCTTTTTAGGTCATTATTACCATAAAACATATTACTTCAAATTCTTAATCCAAAACATCTATAGAAAAATTCTTATATATATATATATATATATATATATATATATACATATCATGATTCACATAATTCTTTAATTCCATTACATAAACATATCAATCATTACACTTCATTTTTAAACCATTAACTGGGATTCATAATCATATTCAATAAAACCTTCATACTTTAATATTTAATTTATATTATCTTCATTATTAATATTAAAACATTTAATATTACAACCTTTTTTATCATATTCTTGAGCTTTTCCCCTAGGAAATATTTTTTCACAATCCCTATTATTTCCACATTTAAAATATTCAATAGTAGATGATTCCTTAAGGATAACATTATTCTCATCAATTGCATTAATTAAATGTTTCATTTTTCCTTGGAAATTAATTACTTTGTGACCTTTTTCTACATACATAAAACAAATTCATATTCCTTTGATATATTCCCTTTAGTGATTATTCCCACATTATAAACATATAAGAAACTAAATCTTCGTTCCTCTATGGTCTCCACCACCCTAACTCTCAGTGAACTCTATCCTTATCTTCTTTAGTGAGTCCTACAATTGTTTAAGGTGTAATTTTTTAATCATATATCAAAGTAACTTATTAGGCATAATCATAATATCCTTTACTCTAGTCATCATCCCAATTTCTTTTACATCAACACAGTGTCTATCACATTTAATGTTAACCCATTTCATTCTAGTTCCCTCGATTGACTAAAACCATAAATCATAGTGTGAAAAATAATATTCATAGTGGGAAATCACTACTACAAAAACGGGAAAGGGAAGCGCCACCTTTTATCAATGCTAAGAAAAAAACACTAATAAAGTAACCCTTTATTAGTGCTAAAATTTTAGTGTTGATAAAGTAATTCTTTATCAGCACTTTTCAAGCACTGATAAAGGGATTCTTTATCAGTGCTAGAAAAGAGCCGATAAAGAAGACCTTTATCAGCCCTTTTTTCTTAGCACTTATAAAGAGTACACTTTATAATCGCTAAAAATGCACTGATAAAGAATTCATTTATCAGTTATTTTTTAGCACTGATAAAACCATAGTCCCATATTTTATAAAATATGGTGCATAGTATCCTCTGTTTATCATTCCCTCAAGCCCTTGTGGTGTTGTTCCCCTACGACAACTCCCCTCCCCCCCCCTAATCTTCTCTTTGTCAGACCTCTGCCTCTAGACCTACTCCTTATCTTCCCCCTAGAACCCCTTCCACGGATCCTCCTTCCTACAAACCCTACTTCCTCCTCTCCTCTGGACCCTACTCCCCGTGAACCCTACTCCTCCATTTCTCAATGGTGGCGGTTCCTCCTATGTATCTCCCCCTCGTGGTCGCACATTCCCCTCCCGACGTAGTGCAGAAGGCTCCCTGACCGCTCGACACTTATTATCTCCCTCCATCATAGGTGTGATCTACTCTAGGTAAGTCTTCCACTTCTCCTTTTAGGTTTATTTTTGGTGGATAGGTTTTGTGAGAGTAGTTTTCATTAGGGTTATGATTGGATTCTTCCCCATGATCACCGCCCTTGGATTAGATGATAACTAACATAGAGTTCTAACAATATATGTCATGAAATAACACACGTAGTGGATTCTTATACTTGGTTAGTAGATGATTTGAACTAAAGTATGACTTTTTTATGATTCCCCAGGGGTCCTTATGATGTTTGGAACTAGAATTTATTTTTCACCAAGTTTCATATGTATCAGGGTTTGATATTCTCGTGCAACCTCAAGTTAAACCTTGTTATACATGAATATTCTATTAATGTTGAGTGTTTTTTCCTCATCCTTCAGGTGGAGTGGGTTTATCTATACTGGGGAAAGTGGTCTTTTTGTAAACCCCTTCATGAAAAAGAAGAGTTTTGATAGTACCCGCATCATTATTAATTGGTTACACTTTGTGGGTTTCAGGATGTGATGGTGATTGTGTTTATGGGGAATATTATATTTATGATAGTGATTAGGACCCCTCAAATATAGAAAGTGTATCCAACCTTGTGGATGTTAAGTTATATTTCCCTTAGTTGGTGAGCATGGTTTTATGTGATGTGTGCAAGAATAATACTTTTATTCCTTTTGAATGTCGAGGAATTCTGGAATGATTCGTAAGGGAGAATTATGGTTAACTCTTGGTAAGGATATGGTGTATGCATCAACACATATACCAGAGATGATGTGTGTCTTTGTAAAGTTATAGTGTTCTAAATTGAATCTCTCCTTGAGGTAGTTCATAGTGGAGCCTATAATCCATTTCGGTTCATTTATTATTAAACCAAGATTCATGGAGTGGCCTCCAGTCTTCATGAACTAGGGACACAGAAGATGAGGATATCAGAGTAGTGCATCCATGGAAAGGTCAATGGTATTCTTTGGAAAAGTAATTTGGGTTTAGATAGTGGTATCAACATGTGAGTAGTTGTATTTGGGTGGTTAATTATTTTTAAGATTGTGGGATGTTTCTTGACTTAGATCAATGGTAAATTCCACACATGTTTCATTTATGTTAAGGATAATTTAAGGGTGGTGTCAACTTAGTGAACCTCTATGACTAGTTGTTCCTAAGTGCTAGTCTAGAAGGTTTTTTCTTGAAAATGGGGAGACATCTTGCACTTCATTGGGTATATAGTGATTCTTTCCTAATAACTATTATGGGTATCAAGATTGTTATTTTGAATATAGATTTCTATAGTAAAGAACTACCCTTGGTGTGTCAGGCCAAGTGATTTTTTTCAGTACACCTACACTATGGAGAATCTGATTATGTGATGGGGGATGAATTTATTCTCAGGAGATTGTAAATGTCTTTCACTTAGTTGGATTGTATTTCAGCTCTTTTAATTAAATCCATTAATTTATGTTGATCGATTCATATACCGACCTCTAGTGGTTTGGGTCAATTCAACGTGTAATACTAATATTTGTATGGCTATATTATTTTTCTATGATTATACCTATGGTTTGAGTTGATATCATAATCTTTTAAGGTAATGAACTTCTGGGATGTAGGGTTAGCAGCACCCACCCACAGTAGGTGTGTGATGCAAGTCTCATCTCAAGAGGCACTGTCATCCGTATGTACCTCAAGTATAGCCCATTACTCCAAGGAATTTAATATTATTTTTATGGGTATATACATATCACATTGCATTTTCTGAACATTCATGCTACAGTCAGAGTGGCAGTCGAAAAATAGCCTAGGCAGAAGAAGGAACTAGAGAAAGGAGGTCTGTACAGCACTAAATTAATGGAGGTGATTGGGGAGCATCATGAGGTGGATGGAAATTTGGTTTTATTCTACTTATACTACCCCTAATTAGACCACTCCTATATTGGGAATTTAGTGGTTAAAATCATGGATAGTTGTAGTCACAAGAGTCTTTTTACCAGGAGGCTCTAGGAGTGTTTGGAGGTATGATCTATGTTCGTTATACTTTTCTTGTAGTAATATTAGAAATAAGTACAAGAAACTATTTTTCCAAATTTTTTCAATTATTTTCTAGGAATATGGTAGGCGTTGGTAGAGCCCCATGTTAGTGAGGGAGAGTTATTGCATATTATTTAGATGTTCATGATAGAATTTATGTTCACTAACCTTAATTTTCTATTTCTTATGTTAATTTAGGTAACAAAACCAATGATATTCTATAGTAATTTTGGATAAACCTAGGTTATTTCTTTCCCCTGAGAACCCCTTTGTGTTTGGAAATGTATCCACTATATTAGTTTTTTCATCAAAATTGTATCCCTGTTTTCATTTTATTTGAGTTTGGTCACTAGGTTTGGGCTATTTAATGTGATTATTTTATTATGAATGAGGTGGCTGGTAGGGGTGGTTAAAATGATGTTTAATGATTTTCTACAAGGGTGGTGGGTGCTAGAACTATTGGTAAGGGGTTGTAAAGTGTGTTGATTTTGATGGGGGGGTCTATCATGGTTCTATTTATTTACAAATCTTTATTGGAAATGGTTAGGCTCTATTAATATCTATTTTTATAAGGATGTGGTTCTATTATACTGTATTTGGAAGTCTTGTTTTGTGTATTTGAATCATAAATACTAATATTTGAGACTAAAATAGGATGGAGATGAATAAAGATTGGATAGATGTTAATCGTTTGACAATAGAGTATGAGAACGGAGTAAAAGAGTTCATCAAGTTTGCAAAGGATCACACAAAGGATTATTCTCAAATACTTTGTCTATGTTTACATTGTTGTTATTCTAGACTAATTACTCCAGAGGAGTTGGAAAAACATTTGATATGTCATGGAATAGATCAGAGTTATAAATGTTGGAATAAACACGGAGAAAAAGCGAATGTAGCTACTAGATGGGATAAAACTACATTTTATGGATCATCATATATGAATACAAATATGGATAATGAAAAAGACTCTATGGAGGATCTGATTACATATTTCAATGATGATAAAGATCATATTGAGGAAATTACAAAGACAGTTGAAGATGAACTCCGTGATTGCCCAAAATTGTTTGAGAAGTTAAAGAGTTGTGCAAAGATGCCATTGTATGCTGGTTTCAATAAATATACAGCATTGTCAGTTGTACTGAAGTTGTATAAATTAAAAGTAGGAAACGGATGGAGTGATGTCAGTTCTATAGAACTACTTTCTCTCTTGAATGACATTCTTCTGAAAGATAATGGGCTCCCAAATCTTACATATGAAGGTAAACGAATTCTACACTCAATGGGTATGATTTCTGAAAGAATACATGTCTGCCCAAAAGACTGTATATTGTTTCGCAAGGAGAAAATATCACAAACAGAATGCCCAAAGTATGGTGCTTCTCAATAAAAGAAAGATGAATCTAGTCCTATGAAAGTTGTATGGTACTTTCCAATCATTCCAAGGTTTATGCGTCTATATGGAAGTGAAGAAACTGCAAGACAATTGTCGTGGAATGCAGATAAAAAAATAAAGATGGTAAATTATGTCACCCAACTGAATCTCCTCAATGGAAGATAATTGATCTTGAGTATCCTAAATTTGGAAAAGAGCTGAGAAACCTTCATCTTGCATTATCTACAGATGAAGTGAATCCTTTTGGTTTTCAAACCAGCACTCACAGTACATGGCATGTTATGTTGGTAAATTATAACTTTCCACCCTGGTTATGCATGAAGTGGAAATTAATCATGTTATTTATGTTTATATCAGGACCAAAACAACCAGGTAATGATATTGATATTTATTTTTCTCCTTTGATCGAGGATTTAAAGTTATTTTGGGATTCAGGTGTTATGTTGTATGATGCTTATAAAAATGAATACTTCACATTGAGAGCGATGTTGTATGGGATGATAAATTATTTCCCTGCTTATGGAAATATTTTAGGCTATAGAATTAAAGGAACTCAAGGTTGTCCCGTGTGTAAAGAAGATACAGAATCAATTAGGTTGAAACATTCATCGAAATTTGTGTTTTTAGGACATTGTAGATTTATACCTCGTCGGCATAAGTACCGATCTTGGATGAAATCATTCAATGGAAGTTTAGAACAATGCACAACACCATCTCCACTAATATGTGATCAGCTTTTTGAGAAAGTAAAAGATGTGAATGCTGTTTTGGTAAACCATTTTCGAAAAACTTTATGAAAATCGGTTGGAAAATTAGATCAGTTTTTTTTTGAATTACCATACTGGAATTATTTGTACATCAGACATTTTCTTGATGTGATGCATGTGGAAAAAAATGTATGTGACAGGGTTATCAGAATGTTTCTAAATTCCCCTGGAAAAACAAAGGATGTAATTAAGGTAAGGTTGGACATGGTTGACATGGGAATATGAGAAGAGTTGGCTCTTGTGAAGGGTGAAAATCGAATGTTTCTTCCTCCAGTTGCTTACACTCTTTCCAGGGAGGAGAGATATCACTTTTCATCTTCTTCAATGATGTAAAGGTTCCAAAGTAGTATTCATCAAATATCAATAACATTGTGTCAATGAATGATTGGATGTTAAAAGGGTTGAAATCACATGACTTCCATGTTTTGATGTAAGGTTTAATTCCTATAGCTTTACATTTAATTTTTTATAATAATTTTCATCATACGTTAACCAATATTTGTTTCCTTTTCAAAGATATATGTATCAAAGTTTTAGACCCAGCAAAATTTCCAGCTATGGAAAGAGAAATTTTCATCATATTATGTGAATTAGAAATGTTCTTCCTGCCAACGAAACAACATAATAATTATATTTCTATATTTATATGTAAATTGATGAGTCTAAAACTGAAGACACTTCCATCCCATGCCATGTTCTATGGAAGGAGGCACGTGTGAATAAGGAAGCATAGCTAGTAGATGAAAAAAAAGTGTGGGAAATATGTGTAATTATGAAATGATAAAAAGATTTGTTTTAAATTTCTATTGCATAAAAATAATTAGTTATTTTTCTATATCCAACAGTCACAGGAATCAGCTA
Organism: Viscum album; assembly: GCA_963277665.1. Taxonomy (NCBI): domain Eukaryota; kingdom Viridiplantae; phylum Streptophyta; class Magnoliopsida; order Santalales; family Viscaceae; genus Viscum; species Viscum album. The sequence continues at coordinate 161,754,807 of OY728138.1, forward strand.
CTCCTGTAGTAGATGCAAACCTATTATAGATGACTTTGAAGTGGCCAGAACAATATAATCGTGTTAGAGGTGTGGGGTTTGGGGTGACACCTCGAGTATATTATGTGAAAAAAAACAAATGGATGATAGAGATGAAAAAATGAAACAAATAAGTGAAATACTATCAACTCTTGAAGAATGATTTCAATGGCAGGGAGAGTTTCTAGGAACTTTTATGGGTGGGAATCAAGGAGAAGACACAACTTAGGAACAACCAGCGTATGAATATCCCCCCCCCCCCCACCAACTTTGAGGTGATCCATTCCCCTTAAAGAACTATCTTAGCCGTGGTAACCAATATTATAATAATTGTTCCCATGAAATGTGAATTAGACAAACACTGATACATTTCATGTACTGATCTTATATAGGGTTATAATGATTGTGATTTATATATATCAACACCCACCTATCACCTTGTAGCAAGGGCTACGGTGTTCAACATCCCAGAGGACAAGCTGCATAATAGACCACGTCTGAAAGATCATCTGAAAGTGATGATTCCTGTAGCTCATGTGACAAATTTAGAGATACCTATTCCACTTGATGATGATGATATTCATATGGTCAAAGAGGCTATTGGTACATTAATTTCATGGATATCACAACTTGTAAGAGTATATGTGGACAAATAGATATTTATTTCCATTTTTTTCAAGCTAAACCTTTAACAATTAATGAAAAAAGGGTCTGAACCAATTAATGTTATTATAGATGGAGAAAGGGAAGTGGGTGAAAAGAAATGTCGGCTCAAAATAATCTAAAGGATCGACCAACTAATCCTAAAGTGCTACTAAAAGCACAATAACACCACCTGTTCTCTATCCACATTTACTAGCATTGAAGACTCATGTGGATACAAAGCTAAGAGGTGGTAGTAGTCATATAGTGTTTTTTGAAAAGAATATATACGGAGAGGAAATTCAAGATTTTGTTGCTGTTGAAAATGTAAATGAGATCCTTGAATACGGTTGGCTAGGCGTCATAGTTGTAAATTTATATATGAGGTATGTTTTCATGAATTGATTTTCTAAAAGATGATATAATGTGTAAATTATGACTAATTGAATTTTATATTATTGAAAGTTGTATATATGAAAAATAGTTGAAGGAATTTTATCATGATCCAAAATTCAGACTCGTTAGTCCTCATACCACATCAACACAACTAACAAAATTAGAGCCATCAAAAAAGGATGAAATAGTGAATGGTTTGCTGAAAACATTTAAAAGCAAGATTACGGATGACAGACTCTTCCTAATACCAACCATGCAGGGGTAAAACTCTACCATTAAAGCATATCAATTATATTTTTACCTATTTTATTACTTATTCCTTTTTGTGTTTTTAAGAAACATTGGATGCTAATTATAGTGAACTTGGATACTCCAAATATTTATTTTCTGGATTCAATGCAAGGATATCCAACAAACCGACCACACATGATGAAGTTTGTGAATCTATAAGACACTACATCCTACATTTTAGGTCTAAACATATAGTAATATAATTTATATTATATTTTACTGAGGATTCTATTATGATAGGGTGGTGTATCATTATCCTCTCAAAAATGAATGAGGAAAGGGGCTAAGTATAAGGAGGTGATCAAGTACTACATCTGGACAAATATCAGGGTATATATAATAAAATTTCACTATCCAAGCACATATCAACACAAGTTAATTATTCTCCTAAAGTTCAAATTTTTTTCAGTGTCCAAAACAAACAAATGATTATCATTGTGGTTATTATGTTTGTAAATTTATGAATGAGACCATTTTTCATCAACAAACTATCATCCCTAAAGAGGTATTTTCAAAAACAACTACTATTTCATTTAAATTATTTATTAATTATTTATTTATATATTTTTCAGTACTACTATGACTTTCAAAAAGCCTCATACTCACTAGACGATATATATTTTCTCAAAAACGAGTTGGCCACATACCTGATGGATGATTGTATACAAATAGCATGAATATCTAACTTGGGGAGGTGTACAATTGGCGTTCATTTTTTATAGGTGTTAAGCGGATCAAAATATGAAACAGTGTTGTATGTAAATGTTTGTAGGAAAATAATAATTGTTATTAAATAAAACATCCTTTCTCTAATGAGTCATTTCCCCATTTTAACAGATGAAATTCACCAGCAACATGCAAGAATGATGAACCACTTTTCTTTGGGATTTGGATAAGAAAAACCAGTAAAATCTCTAAAATACCTTCATATCTGACCAAACGCTTTCGGATTATGTTGATACTTTAGGAGAACGATCCATGGGTCATTTATGATGTCTACGAGTCAACTATGCCTCAATCTGAGGCACGGTATGGCCGGTATCACTCAAAGTGTCTCTCTTTTGTTTAAAATGGACAGAATTTTAAGTGAAAACAACAACTGACGTACCGAAATCTGACCAAACGCATTCAGATTGGGTTGATACTTTAGGGGAATGATCTATGGGTCATTTCTAACATTTAAAATTAAACCTTGTCTCAATATGATGCACGGTGTGGCCGGTATCACTCAAAGTGTCTCTCTTTTGTTTAAAATGCACAGAATTTTAAGTGAAAACAACAACCAACGTACGGAAATATGACTAAATGCATTAGGATTGTATTGATGATTTAGTGGAATGATCCATGGGTCATTTTTGACGTGTACGAGTCAACTCTGCCTCAATTTAAGGCATGGTGTGGCCGGTATCACTCAAAGTGTCTGTCTTTTATTTAAAATGGAGATAATTTTAAGTGAAAACAACAAATGATGTATGGAAATCTGAGAAAACGCATTACGATTGTGTTGATAATTTAGGTTAACAATACATGGGTCATTTTTGACATGTATGAGTCAATCCCTCCTCAATATGAGGCATAGTGTGGCCATTAACACTCAAAGTGTCTCTCTTTTTTATAAATGGACAGAATTTTAAGTGAAAACAACAACTGACGTACAGAAATATGACCAAACGCATTCGGATTGTGTTGATACTTTAGGGGAACGATCCATGGGACATTTTTGACGTTTATAAGTCAACCTTGCCTCAATACAAGGCACTATGTGGTCGGTATCACTCAAAGTGTCTCTCTTGTTTAAAATGGACAGAATTTTAAGTGAAAACAATAAATGATGTACGGATATCTGACCAAACGCATTCATATTTTGTTTATACATTATGGTAATGATTCATGGGTCATTCGTGACCTGTAAGAGTCATCCTCATTTGAATCTGAGGCACGGTGTGGCCGGTATCACTCAAAGTGTCTCTCTTTTGTTTAAAATGGACAGAATTTTAAGTGAAAACAACAACTGACGTATGGAAATCCAACCAAACGCATTCATATTGTTTTTATACTTTATGGGAATAATACATGGGTTATTTGTGATGTGTATGAGTCAACTATACCTCAATATGAGGCACGGTGTGGCCGATATCACTCAAAGTCTCTCTTTTGTTTAAAATGGACAGAATTTTAAGTGAAAACAACAACTGACATATAGAAATCTAACCAAACACATTTTTATTGTGTTGATAATTTAGGGTAATGATATATGGGTTATTTTTTATGTGTAAGATTCAACCCCACCTCAATCTGAGTCACGGTGTGGCCGGTATCACTCAAAGTGTCTCTCTTTTGTTTAAAATGGACAGAATTTGAAGTGAAAACAACAACTGAAATATGGAACTCCAACAAAAAGAATTTGTATTGTGTTTATACTTTATGATAATGATCCACGGGTCATTATTGACATGTATGAGTCAAATTATCCTCAATCTAATGCATGGTGTGGCCAGTATCTTTCAAAGTCTCTCTTTTGTTTAAAATGAACAGAATTTTAAGTGAAAACAACAACTGACATATGTAAATCCAACCAAACGCATTCGGATTCTGTTGATAATTTAGGGTAACGATCCATGGGTCATTTTTGATGTTTAAAAGTCAACTCTGCCTCAATCCGAGGCACAGTGTGGCCGGTATCACTCAAAGTGTCTCTCTTTGGTTTAAAATGGACAGAATTTTAATTGTAAACAACAAATGACGTACGTAAATCTAACCAAATGATTTAGGATTGTATTGATACTTTATGGAAACTATCCATGGGTTATTTGTAACATGTAAAATTCAACCCCGCCTCAATCTGAGGTACAGTGTGGCCGGTATCACTCAAAGTGTCTCTCTTTTGTTTAAAATTGACAGAATTTTAAGTGAAAACAACAACTGATGTACTGAAATCCAACCAAATGCATTCAGATTGTGTTTATACTTTAGGGGAACGATACATGGGTCATTTTTGACGTGTATGAGTCAACCTTACCTCAATATGAGGCATGGTATTTCCAGTATCACTCAAAGTCTCTCTTTTATTTAAAATGGATAGAATTTTAAGTGAAAACAACAACTGACCTACGGAAATCCAACCAAATGCATTCAGATTGTGTTGATACTTTAGGGGAAAGATCCATGAGTCATTTTTGATGGGTATGAGTCAACCCCACCTCAATCAGAGGCATGGTGTGGCCAGTATCACTCAAAGGGTCTCTCTCTTTTTTAAATGGACAAAATTTTAAGTGAAAACAACAACTGGCATACGGAACTCCGACCAAACGCATTTTGATTGTGTTGATACTTTAGGAGAATTATCCATGGGTCCTTTATGACATGTACAAGTCAAACCTGTCTGAATCAGAGGCATGGTGTGACTGGTATCACTCAAAGTGTCTCTCTTTTGTTTAAAATGGGCAGAATTTTAAGTAAAAACAAAAACTAGAATACAGAAATCCAACCAAACGCATTCGGATTGTGTTGATACTTTAGGAGAACGATCTATGAGTCATTTTTTATGTGTACGAGTCAACCCAAAAACCCCCTGGATGGCATCCCCACCCCTCCTAGACGCCACCCCACCACCTGGACACCCCCACCCCCTGGATACCCCTACCTCCATGGACAGCCACCCCCACCCCCACCCTCACCCCCTTGACACCACCCCACCCCCTTGGACAACCCCACCAACCTCCTGGACACCACCCCACCCCCCTTGGACAACCCCACCAACCCCATGGACTCCCCCCCACCCCCTGGACATCACCCCACCCATTGGACCCCCCCCCCCCCCCCGCACCCCTATAGACACCCCCACCCCCTGGACACCCCCCACCCCTTGGAAACCCCCCCCCCCCCACCCCCAGGACACCACCCCACCCCCTGGACACCCCCATGGAGACCCCCAACCGCCACCACCATAAACACCCCCCCCCCCACACACACACACACACACCACCACCTTGGACACCCCCACCCCCACCCCTGGACACCCCCAACCCCCTATACGCCGCCTCCCCCACCCCCTGGACACCCCCCCCCCACCCCTCCTAGACACCACCCCACCACCTGGACACCCCCACCCCCTTGGACACCCCCACCCCCATTAACAGCCACCCCCACCCCTGGACACCACTCCACCCCCTGGACACCCTCCACCCCTCTGGACACACCCCACCCCCTAGAAATCCCCTCAATCCCCTGAACACCACCCCCCCCCCCCCCCCCTCGGACACCCCCACCCCCTGGACACCCACCAACCCCCTGGATAGTACCCCCCACCCCCTTGGACAGACACCCCCACCCCCCTGAACACTAACCCAACCCCCTTGGATAGCCCCACCAACCCCCTGGACCCCCACACCCACCCCACCACCCCTAGACACCACCCCACCCCCTGGACACCCCCCACCCCTTTGGACACCCCCACCCCCTAGAAAGCAACCCCCCCCCCAACCCCCTGGACACCACCCCATCCCCCTAAACACCCCCATGGATAGACCCCCCCCCCCCCCCGGACACCACCCACCCCCAAGACACCCACCAACCCCCTGGACGGCACCCCCACCCCTCCTAGACACCACCCCACCACCTGGACACCCCCTTACCCCCTAGACACCCCCACCCCCACCCCCTAGACACCACCCCACCCCCCTTGGACAGCCCCACCAACCCCCCAGACAACCCCTGGACACCCCCCGCCCCTCTGGACACCCCCCACACCCTAGAAAGCCCCCCAACCCCTTGGACACCACCCCGCCCCCATGGCCACCACCCCCCCCCCCCCCCACCCCACCCCACCTTAAACACCCCCCCCCCCCAGACACCCCTCACTCCCTGGACACCCACTAACCCCTTGGACAACACCCCCACACCTTCTAGACACCACCCCACCACACGGACACCCCCCACCCCCTTAAACAACCCCACCCCCTTAAACAACCCCAACCCCTTGGACAGCCATCCCCACCCCTTGGACACCACCCCACTCCCCCTTGAACAGCCCCACCAACCCCCTAGACTCCCCCCCCCACCCCACCCCCCTGGACACCACCCGACCCCCTGGAATGCCCCCCCCCAACACCCTGGACACCACCCCACCCCCCAAGGAAAGCCCCCCCCCCCCCCCCACCCCACACACACACACACCCCCTGGACTGCCCCCCCCCCCCCCCCGGACACCCCACCATCCCCCTAGACGCCCCCTGGATGCCCCCCCCCACCCCTCCTCGACACCACCCCACCACCTGAACACCCCCCACCCCCTAGACAACCTTACCCCCATAACAGCCCCCACCACCCCCCTGGACACCACCCCACCCCCTTGGACATCCCTATCCCCTCGAACACCCCCATCCCCCTGAACACCCCCACCCCTCGGGACCCCCCCTACCCCACTTGGACAGCCACCCCCAAACCCCTGAACAGCCCCCCAACCCCTTGAATTCTAAATTGAATTCATTATGTGTTTAATCAACTTATGAATTATGTGTTAATGTTTTATGGGTATACTTTTTGTATGGGTATACTTGATGTAATTACCTTATGAATTATGTGTTAATTTTGTATGGGTATACTGGTTGATATGATAATTTTTTTGCAGGTCTTGTTTGGGTGCACTGCTACAGAATTTTATATTACAGTAGGCAGGGCATTTATCAACACTTTTTTAGCACTGATAAATGAAACCTTTATCGGTGCTAAAAAGGCACTGATAAAGAATCCATTTATCAGTTATTTTTTATCACTGACAAAGGTATCCTTTATCAGCGCCTTTTTAGCACTGATAAAGGATCCCTTTATCAGCGCTCTTTTAGTGGTGATAAAGGATACCTTTATCAGTGCTTTTTTATCGCTGATAAAGGGGACTCCCTTTTATCAGTGCTGAGATTTACAACGCTTTTTTAGAGCTTTTAAATCCCGTTTTAAGTGCTGATAAAGCCTGTTTTTGTAGTAGTGAATAACGTAATCATAAAAAATTATTTATAAGATGTCTAAATCATTAAAAATTCATTTCAATATAATAAAAATAAGGTTTAACCTTGGTTATTCATGTTCATTATCTATTTAAATCCATCATGATGGTTCATAAAGAGTTTGTGAAATTACAAATCATACCCCCTGGGATTGTAAAATTAGGTGCATAGTAAGGGCTATTTTCATTTACCAGGTAATGATCAAGTTAAGAAATACATTCCTTTTCTAAATTTATTATGACAAGTTATATCTGTCCTAGAACCACATCCACTAGTAGTATCCATACAGGGATATAATTTCTTGAAAACCACTCACTCTATACTACACCAAAATTCCATTACATTTTTCTATAATTAGTCTTATACCTAAACTTATCCCAAGGATTCTCTCTAAATTTTTGTATTACTGATTCTAAAGGTTAACTAAACCTTTCATATGATACCAAATATAGTTACCTAATCCTTTTTCAAATGTCATTGCATTATTCTTAAACATAAATATTCAATAATTACAAAAAAAGGGGTCATAAATACTTGGTTTCTTTGGAATTAAAGGTAAATAATACATAAAACAAAACTAAAACATGTAATAATTAATTTATTCTCCATATTTTGATCCTAAAATCCATTTTATATCCTATGGGATACATAAATAAATGGGTGAGCTAAAAAAATACTAGTAAGGGAATTAATATGATAATGAAGAATAACATGTGATTCAAAGATATAACATGATATCATAAAATAGAAGTTACATGAGTAGTCAAGTGGAAGCATGAAATAAATAGAATGGTTTCATAATTTCATAAGGAGAATGGCATCAAATGGGATTGGGTATAAACATAAAAAATTAAAATAAGCATAAGTCAATTATAACTACCAAGACAACATCTCATGGTGGAAAGAATCTCATAATGGATTAGGTTCACTCCCTAATCACATAAATGACTTCTCATGAGACTAAAAAAATACCCAATACATTGGAGGGATATATAATTATAGGCCCACCCATCACATTCATTTTTGGCATAAACCTGAATAAAATAAGATTTAAACATAAACCCTTACCGCTTTGGTAACTTTTGATTTATAAATCCAATGGATGAAGAAGATGGATTTTACCTTAAAATATCATTTATTGTTTAGAATTTATGATATAGTATATATAAAGATGAAATATATATAACATTAAAAATAAATTAGGTTCATAAAAGAACTATTTCTCAAGGAAGGATGTTATGAGATGAAAACCCTTACAAAGTTTTTATCCTTGAACTGAGAGATAAAAAATGAATAGATTATGTATAAATAAAATTAAATCCACACAAATATAAGTGTAAATAAACCATAAATAAATAAATTTTTATTTCACACATAATCTTGGCATGATATAATCAACGAAGTAGAAAAAAACCTTAATGAATGGAAATTGAATTAAGAAACCTCTGACCTCAAGCTTCCTTTCAATTGAGCACTATTTAACCTCATATATAGTAGTTTTAAACATGTTATTAACTTATACTATAATAATTTTATTATTTATAATATCATTTATTATCCCTTTTATAATATCTTTTTTACCTGTCTGTTAAAAATCATTAATTAGCACTATTGTTTTGGGTGTTAATCACATTATTTTTTTCAAGCATGTTTTATAGTGAAAGTTTACGATCTCAAAGATAGGATAAATTTATCATCTATATAATGATATTAATTTTATATTTATCATTTTTTCCTTTGATACATATTCTTAATAATTATTTAATTCTGAATATAGAGAATGAATCACTTTTCTTCATGGATACGGTTAGCCATACGTATGAACGAGCGATATTATCATTTATTTAATAGGTGAAAGGGTAAGGAAGTGGATTGTATATTAATTTTCCAGATCTAATATAATTTCATTTATATAAAATATATTTATTAAATTTACCCTTATTACATTCCATATAAATAGTTAGAGATAAATGAATCACATCACTTCATGATGTGTTAGTTCATCATACACATGAAATATGTTATCATTTATTCAATGGATGGTAAGATAAGAAAGTATATGTTATTTATTTTCTAGGATTTTGAATATGTAATTAATATAATATATCAACATAAAATTAATCCTTATTACCTTCCATGTAAATTTTATGTGAAAAACGAATCACACCACTTCATGAGGCAGTAATTCATCATGCACATAAGTGATATTATCATATTCCCTATGGAGTGGAACATAAGTAGGTGTGTAAGGTCTCGACATAGGTTTCACACATCGGTACCCTGATTCTGTCACACCTCGACCTCAGACGCCTATTTATTTTATTTTTATTTTATTTTATTTTTACTCGGTCCCGCGTCATTTGGAGGAGGTTTGGTTGGGTCTCGGGCCAGTGCGCAGTCACCGCACTTCTAGCAGTCACCACGCTTTCGGTCTGAGTGGGTGTGTGGTCACCGCGCATTCGGTCTGATCGTGCATTTGGACCTCGTGAGTGCACGGTTTCCCACCTGTTTGGAAAAATAATAAAATTAAAAGAATAAATTAAATTAAAAATTTTATTATAAAATGTTTAATAATAATAACAATAATTTATAATATTGTTATTATTATTGTTATTAGATTACTATTATTATTATTATTATTATTATTATTATTAGAATTTTATTATTATTTATTTACTTTATCTTTTTATTTATTTATTTTATCTTATTTTTTCCCTCTCTTTCCTCCTCTTTATTCTTCTCTTTTTTTTCTCCACACGTGATGCTCCATGTCCCCCTGGTTTAGGCGCGTGCCCCCTGGTCTTCGCCAGGTCTCCTCCCTCCTTCTCTCATGTTGCATCATGCCTCCATCAACCCACCTCTGCCTCTGTTGTACGTCACTATTGCAGCACCATAGTGCCATCACCCCCTCTCATGCAGCCTGCGCTCCTGCTACCCGTCATCCGCGCACAGCACCCGCTGCACCCAGTAGTGCCTGCCCAGCCTCTCCTTCCCCTGATTTTCCCTGTCGATGCACCTCCGACCTGCTCCAGCACCTCGTTCTAGTCGCTCCATTCTGCATAGTGCGGCGCCCCTACTGCCGACTCCCATGTCCGGCTCATCCTCCCTGCTACACGGCGCCTCACACTGCCACTCCTGCCTCCTACACCCCAACCCGGTTCTCCTTCTCCAGCAGCCAGCCCCGCCGGCCTCATCAGCTCCTGCTCAGCGCGTTTAGCCAATAGCCCTTGCTCAGGCCCTGGATTCTTGTACGATGCATCGACCACCTCAGCTCCCCCGCACCCTACTCATCCTCCTAGCAGCAGTAGTCGACCACCACTGCGCTGCAGCGGAAGCACCGCCCTCCAGTCCTGCGTGCCGTCTCCCCCACCTGCTCGACCGACAGCGGACTTCCTCTTCCCGATCTGGCGCCATCCTGTTGGCCAGGGCCCCTTGCCGCATGCCTCACCTTGTGCTCCTCATGCCCTGTGCTGCTCTAGTGCTACACCACCCTCCCAGCTACATTTCCAGTCGTCGCGCCCTTGTGCACCCCATCCCTGCCTTATCCGGCCGTTGCCGCCACACCCCACACAAGCCTCTCGCCGGTGCACCCTCAGTTGGCCGACGTGACTCCCTCCGGCGCGACCGCACTGTGCCGACATCGCACCCCCCCCCCTATCCGCTCCGCTATCCATCTCCCCTTCTGGTCACCGCAGCCCTCCTTTTCTGTCCTCACCAGCTGTTGTCCACCACGGGCTACCCCGCACCCTTCGACCGCCGTCTCTGACTATTGGGACCTCTTCTCAGCCGTCGCACAACTCCAACCAGCTCGTACCCTCCTGTCGCGTGCCTTTCGACCCGTCATGTACCCTCCGACTGGTCGCAAACCCTTCCCATCGGCCGCCTTGCATCGCTGCTGTCTGGCGGCCCTTGCTGCACCCACTGGTCAGACCGCGTCCAGCTGCGCGCCTTCTGCTGTTCTGGCACGACGCCCTTCGGTGGTCTGTTTCTTATCGCAGCCCCCCCTGATGAGTATACCCTTTTATTTTATACTCCTTTGATATTTTTATTTGATATATATATATATATATATTGCCCTGGTTTAATTATAATTTTTATTAATTAAATGTTATTTGGGTCGGTTTGACTTTCTAGGACCCGCGCGGGGCGTTTTCGAGTGAGCGCTATCATCGCGCCTTGTTTCTGAGCTTGTGCCATCGTTGCATAATCTTGTGGTTGGTCCCCCACTACACTTACCTTTAGATTTAGAATTTATTAATTTCTTGATGATTTATTAATTTTAATAAATTGGAAATAATACGATATAATTAATTTTTATATAATTATTTGGTGTGAAAAGAGCCGTTTATTTTATACCGAACAATTGAAAAAATTTCTTGATGAGAAGACACCCAGTATTGAAAGAATTCTTATTTGTCCTTTAAACATAATTCACGGAATTTCGAATGTACTTCTGGTTTTAAAGTTAAATGATTTCTTCTGAATAAGTGTTTTGGGTTTTCTCGAAAATGAGGTTTTGCTTTAAAATTGGTGAAGGCCTGTTTGGCACTTTAATAAAATAGATTATTTTGGAAAACCCATTCTAGGTTGATCTTTGGTGTGCATTGATTTTGTGAGTTTTATATGATGTTTGAGCATCGTGAATGATTTAATTACATTGTAGATGCACCCCTTTTTATTGCTTGTGTTGACATGGGAACCTGGCATAATGAAGGAATCTTCTGAGAACGATTGCTGAACTAGTTTAGATTATGCACTGGTTAGTGTCCCCATAGCAGGGGAATACTGAGTTATTTCTGCTATGAGGATTGGGCCCCTCGGTTAGTCCATGCAGGGCTATGCCGGGCGTTAGGACGTTATGACGTCATCGAGTTAGGGAATTCCTTCAGGATGAGTTAGATGTATAGTACGTTCTGAATTTTTAACGATCTCCTAGGTTCGACCCATGTTTCTATTAGTGTTTATTTGTATGTGGTGGACAGTTGAGAGGACTAGTTCGGTTGCTGGCCCATGTGTGCCACTTTTTCCATTACCCTTGGCGTGTGTTGTGTGATATGTGTGGTTTTTCCTTTTTTGGCTAATAACTAAAGTTTGGATTTCTAAATGGTTCACAGAAAATGTTTTAAAAAGAAATAAAACTATTCCTTTTAGACATTAAACTTGTTTTAAAATTAAAAAGGGCAATGGACTGATACTTGTTTTAGAAATGAAAGTGTGTGTGTGTGTGAAAACCAATATTTTGTAATTTAGTTCAAACTTGGAATTAGTAGATTCTTTATTTAGAGGTAGTGCATTGGGAATAGATATCTGGCTAGCCTAATGAGTTTTAATACTCATGCCTATAGTGTTTTCCAATTTTTAGTTTTGTTGTAGGTTGGCTCGAGCTTGCTCGCCGTGGGCGAGAGTTGGTTGTGGTCTGGTGAGCGACTCTCGGAGTCGCGAGGAGTTTTTGATTGAGACCAGGTTAGTGTGTTTTGTTGGCCGCTCTTTCTTTTCAGTTTTATTTATTTACTTTGTGTTTTATTTATTTCTGAAGATCTATTTATTTTCATTGGGAGAAATCATTCCCACTTGCTCCCTGTTGATTCCCTGGTGCTTGTCACCAGCCCGGGAGGATCGGGAACGCCTCTCAGGTCATGTCGCGGACCGACTCGTGTGACCAGTTCAGGGTTAACCCAGGTTGGTTCATGACAGATTCTATTTGTCACATGAACTCAAGCATGCCTCCCCATATACTAGAGGTTTTTTACTAGCAGTGAGTGTTTAATATCAGTCATGGAGAGACTATACCCTCTTTATCAGAGTAATACACTAGTAGAAATAAATAAACAATAACCAAGAAATGATATAACATAACCTGATAAATCTAGTATCACAATAAGAAGAAAACTAGAAATACAATATCATAAAAATACAGTAGATATCCCATACTAAAGTATGTTCTAAGTGAGAAAATGAATATCAAAAGTAAAGGCACTAAAAACTCCAAAGTCGGTCCCAAACCGCATCTAGTTCCCTCATCCATGATCCATCTCGATTGAGCCATCTAACATAGGGTCTTTCCCTTATCAAATCTTGCAAATATGAAATCTATTCGAGTACTGGTCAGAAATCCTAAGTAGGGTGTGATTATAACTTAGTAGTCCACCACCAATAGCATCTAAAATAATATCCAATCAAACAATGTATGCGGTTGTATAAAGAAATAAATACAATACATAAGTAAATAGATAACACATTATCAATTATTATTTATTTAACCAAATAAATCCCTCGGGTTCTCAAGGAGACACAAACCATATAATATATTTGAATTTCATTATTACCATTCATATTTCATAATACATGACTTAATTCCACTATTACCATTCATCATTTAATCACTGAATTCCACTATTACCATTCATATTTCATAATTGAATGTCATTGTTACCATTCATATTTCATAATACATGACTAAATTTCACTATTACCATTCATTATTTCATAATTGAATTCCATTTTTACCATTCATATTTTTTAATATATGTATGAATTCCACTATTACCATTCATCATTTCATAATTGAATTGCATTGTTACTATTCATATTTCGAGTCACATGTCAATTCCATTTTTACCATTCGCCATTTTAATCATACATGAATTACATATTTACCATTCACCATTACATAATACATATATCATAAAATCACAATAAAACATTAATTAATTCACCAATTAATTAATCAAATTAAATATATTCATATTCACATTCATCCCATAGTTAATTCAAAAATTAATTATTTAATTCACAATCATAGATATCCCATAATTAATTCAACAATTAATTATTCAAATCGTAGTCTCAAATATCACATAATTAATTCAATAATTAATTATTCAATTCAAAAAATCAAATATCCCATAATTAATTTAACAATTAATTATCCAATTCAACAATCCAATTCACGTATAATTAATCAACAATTAATTTTTCAAAATCTTCAATTCCAATATCCCTAATTTCATATTTCCCCCAACTAATTAATTCACCAAATTAATTAATTCAATCCATAAATAAATTTATAAACATCTAATAGAAATTATATAATTACCTACACATAATTGCAATAAATACTTTGGGATTCAAATTATATACCACCTACCTCGATTCATTGACAAATCATCCCCAAACAAAAATCCCTAATTGATGTAAGAAGTTCGAATCAAAAATGGAAGAATAGATCTTGACCAAAACCTAGGATCATGATCAACCCAAAATATCAAAGGTTCCACCGCTTCATCTAAAGAAGGAGGAACAGAAGGGAACCAAATCAAAAAAGGGCTTACAAGGTACCCAGCACCAATCTGCAATGATTAAAGATGAATAAATCACTCTAAATCTTCAAAGAGTCACCCTAGGGTCATAGGAGGAGATATTTTTAATAAAATAATTGAGAATTCAGTCACACAACATGTTTAAGATAGTAGTTCGGGAATTTAATCAGTGTGTAATGTGATTACACATCGTGTAAATTTTTTTAATGGAATTCTCTGAAAAAACCATTTCCTCTGATTTATTTTATTAAAATCATTGAATAATTACATGATGTGTAATCCATTTACATGGCGTGTAAATGTTCTAATTTTGATTTTTAATCCTAATTTTATTTTAAATAATCTAAACCTCTATTAAAGTTACTCATCTCACCAAGAACCCATGAAAAACTTAACCCATTTATACCTAGACTCAAAACTTTGAGAGAGATGCACCTGGAAAAAGATAGGATCTTACAATCTCCCAACCTTATAAAAGCATGTCCTCAAGTTGTAATCCCAAGTATCTATAAGATCCTAAGTCAAAAAGATTGCGCCACTAAGCCCTCATATCTACTTTTATTTCCCATATTTCCTCCTAAACCTATCCATGTTTCCATAATACCCAAACTATTTACATGGTCTTTCCCCAAAACACTTTCTCACTGTGGTCCAACACACGTATCAAATGATCCTTAAAGTATACATCTATCTCAATCTCAACATCATCCACATCAATCACATGAGAAGGGTCATGGTGGTATCTTTGAAGTTTTGACACATGTAAACATCATTCATATAGCACTATATCACTATGGTAGAGCTAATCGGTATGCCATCGGCCCAATTTTCTCAACAATCTCAAATGGTCTGAAAAAATCGGGCGCTAACATTCCCTGTCTTTGTATCCTATGATGACCCAATCTAGGCGACACCCATAGGAATACATGATTACCCGTTATAAACTATAGGTGTCATTGATATCTATCTATATACGACTTTTGTATACTCTAAGCCATATCTATATGATTCCGAATAAGTTGAACCTTCTCTGACATCTCCTATATAAGTCTTGGTCCCAATAGCTCTGACTCACCAACCTCTATTCATCATAGAGGTGATGTTCATTTCCATCTATAAAGTGCTCCATATGGTTTCATCTTTATCATCACCTGATAACTATTATTATAGGTGAATTATAATAAATCTAGGTGCTTCTCCCAAGACCTTCTAAATTTAAGAACACACCCTCTCAGTATATCCTCAATCACATGTATAGTATGATCTGACTTCCCATTTGTCTGTGGGTGGAATTTAGTACTCAGTAAAACATGTTCACCAAGATCCTTCTATAAACCTTGCTAGAAGCACAAAGTAAATAATGATTCACGGTCTGATAAAATAGTTTGGGGCACCCCATGCAGATGAAATATTTCCTAAACATACAAATATCTCAGCTACTCTACTAAGAAAGTATCCCATATTGGTAAGAAATTTGCTACCTTCATCAGTAATTCCATGATCACCCAATTAGCATCATTATTATGTGGCATCCTCGAGAGACCCACCTCAAGTTACATAGTTAAATCATCCCACTTATATTTCTAAATGGAAAACGATTGTAGAAAACCACTAGGTCATCGATGCTCGACCTTCACCTGCTGAAATGTGTAGCATTGTGTCATGATCCCTCTTACCTCCTTTTTCATGCTCAGCTACCAAAAACTATCATCATTGGTCATGGTACATGTTGGTCACACCTGGATGCACCACCCACTTTGAGGCATGATATTTATGCATCACCTCCTCCTGCATACACATTTACACAAAAACCAGATTTCTGGTATAGATGATTTCATCCTCATCTATGATCTAATCGGAAGGTGACTACCCACCTGCAAGGTTTCCCTTAAGGTCAAGCACTCTAGATCCTCATACTACCTATCTATAATATAGCTCCAGAGTGTATAATCCATTAAAACTGACATGAGAGTCATCTTCTCCTGACTCTCCTAAACCACAACATGTATCTCAGCTAGAAAAATCATTATTTTCCATTTATCACTAGACTCCTGAAGAAACTAAGACTAATTTTTCCAACTCAAATCATCAGTCATATTATTTTCCTTCCCGGGCATATATGCTAGCTCAAACTCAAATAACTATATATATTCAACCCATCTCTACTACCTAATATTCAAATATAAATACAATAAAAAAATACTTTAATCTCTTATGATCCATATACATAGTAAACTTTTCTCCCAACAGATAATGCCACCAACACTTCAAATCATAAACCACTACAGCCAACTTGAGGTCATGTGTAGAGTAGTTCTATGCATGTGGCCTCAACTGTCGAGACCCATATGATACAACTATGTCTCCCTTCATCAACACTACTCTAAGTTTGATCCCATAAGATTCACAAAACACCATATAACCCTCACCTGGTTTGGGTAGGTTAAAAATTGTTATCGATGTCAATTTATTCTTCAAATCATGGAAGGAATTCTCACATGCTTTTTTCAATTAAAATTTTATCCACTTCTTGGTCAATACTGAAAGTGGAAATACCAATCATCTAAAAGTCCTGGATGAATCTCGGATAATATCCAGCTAATCCCAGAAAACTACGGATATCAAAAATTTTATTGGGATTCTCCCAAGATACAACTTCATGAACCTTCTCTGGGACTACTAACAAACCTTCCTCTAAGGTGATTTAACCCAAGAAGTTTACCTGATCAATCCACAACTGACACTTATACATCTTGGTGTATAGTAAATTATCTATCAGTGTACTCAGAATGATGTCAAGATATTAGGCATGATCATGATGAGTCTTGGAGTACACCAAGATGTCATCCGCAAACACCCCCCACTAATTGATCTAGGTACAGTTTTAATATTCTATTAATAAAGTCCATAAATACTTGTGGTGAATTCTTAAAACAAAATTTAATTATGATGAACTCATATAGGTCATACCAGCTTCAAAAATTAGTCCATGGTATATCAGAAGGTTGAACTCTCAACTAATGATACCCTGGTCTCAAGTCAATATTAGAGAAGATTCAAGCTCCCCTCAACTAGTCAAAGATAACATCGATATTTGTAAGAGGATACCAGTTTTTCATATTCATCTGGTTGAAAATCCTATAATAAACACACAGGTGTAGAGTCTCATCAGCCTTCTTATCAAACAACACTAGAGAACCCCAAGATGGCATACTCTGTCGAATAAAACCCTTATCATATAACTCCTGCAACTGAATCTTGAGCTCTTGAATCTCTTTAATTTTCATTCTATATATTAGAATTTAAATCATATCAGTCCCTAGAATAATCTCAATTGTAAACTCCACATCTCTCTTAGGTCATATCCCTGAGAAGTTTTCAATAAAAACATCCTGAAACATGTCCACTATGGGTGGAAAGACACCATGTTTCACTCATCTATCATCCAGAAATATACTAGAAACCTAGGATTTGAGCTCTACTATTTTATGATTAATTTTACCTGCTCAGACTTTCTAGATATCCCACTCTCCATGTTGAGTATAGTTGTAACCATTAGGAAATGTAAAATTCACTCTCTTGTGGTAACAATCAATGTAGGCTCGGTATGCTACTAAATAGTCTATACCCATAATCAAGTCAGAGCCTGACATTTCTAAGTTATAAATATCACACAGAAAACTATACTCCCCAACCTTGAGAGAACACCCCTTGAATAAACAGATGTTTCTAGATCTTACTTCCAATGGTGTATCTATTATCATACCCTTCTCACAAACTCTACCACCATGCTCAAACCATTCATAAGTTTTGAATAATTAAAAGAATTAGAGGAACCAATATCAAATAAGTAACTAGATAATATATAAGATACAATAATATTACCTCTCACTGTCGATGGTCCAACCTCACTATCCCTATGTATAGGCTGAATGGCATGTAATTATTTTTCCCCACTTCCATGTGATGCAGTCTAGGTCCCCTGAGTTGCACCAATCTATTGATATAGGAACTCTTGACTAGAAGAATCCCATCTACTATCTCTATAACCTTAGTTAGTAGAACTCCAATTTACATACTGATATGGTGCAGAAGATCCCCTTAACGCACTCTTATTATGTCGACTGCCTTCATAACTACCCATCTGTCACGGTTTCCTGTATAAACTTTGTAGATATCCCATCTTGTTGCAACCTCATCTCTCTACCATTGGTTGGGTGAAATATCTCCAGAAGTGTCATATCCTACCACACTGGTGACATATCACTCAAGTAAGATCTTGAGAAACCAATCCCTATGTCTGGGTACTCTACCTCCCACTACCCTGGATAAAGTATTGATAGTGATGCTTCTAGATCTCAGAATTCGTAACTCCTTCCCATTCAACTGTAACCAACTATCCTTCATTAGAATCATCCTTTAGGTTCTCCTCATCTATGAGAGTCTAATCCACCACCTCATCAACTTTCTTTAATCAGAAGATTTTAACCTGATACTTAATCTCACATTTCATTCTATCCTAGAAATGCCTCATCGTAGTTGTCTCATCCCCAACCAACACTGGAGAAAAGTGCTACAAATCTATAAAGTGTACATTATAGTTCATCATATACATACTCCCCTGAGTTAACCTCATAAACACAGTTTTTCTCTCATGTCTTAGTGTCTCTGGATAAAAAGTGCTCCAGGAAATTCTCTAATAAGTCCTTTCATAGCATAACTTCATCCTATCCAGTCCGAGCCTAAATGTCCCATCGGCGCTTCATTTATCCTCATAGAATATAATTATCTAACTTGAACCTCTTCTTAGAAAGAGTATCTAAATGTTCAAGGATAGTCTAGATGGACTCCATCAAGAACACAGCTCCCTCATGTCCACCCTCTCCAATAAAAGTCAGAGGGTGCTGCAACTAAAACTCTCATGTAAGATTAGACATAATCTTCACATTTGTCTCTAGGTATCCTTTAATAAACTTCATTAAGTGAGAAAAGTTCTCATGTAAATTCTATATTACTTCCTCACCTGGCATTATCGGTGCCTCAGGTTCCACTACTGGTATTTCATCTCCAACCATATTCTCTAGTCATTCTCTTAACAAGCGTCGACATGGAGGCGTGTCTTTACAATTCCAAAAACACATCTTAGGAAACATAACACAACTTTAACACATTTCACAATAGTTTTTTCACATTAATCTATAAAAATTCATTCCCCATTTCCTGTTATATGATCAAAACTAAGGCACTATCAATTCCATTAATCATCCTACATCTAGGAAATGGTTAATAAAGGGTAAACTCATTATAATTATTCAAGTTTCATATTAGACACCTATTTATTTTCTATTTAATCATTTTATAATATTCAAGTTCACATTAGGAACATTTTTCAATTCAATTACACAATCAAGGAAAAATAGTTGAAGTTCAACAACTTACAAAAAACCCATTTTTGTGTGCATGCCTAAAATGATGCATGTGATAATAAACACTGAGTT
The DNA here is from genome assembly GCA_963277665.1 of Viscum album. Classification (NCBI taxonomy): domain Eukaryota; kingdom Viridiplantae; phylum Streptophyta; class Magnoliopsida; order Santalales; family Viscaceae; genus Viscum; species Viscum album. Next base: position 161,774,973 of record OY728138.1, read on the forward strand.
ACTATAATGATGCATGAAACTCTAGTCTCTTTCCATAATGGTCCATGATTGAAATCTCATAAAATCTCAAAAACAATACTCACATCTCAAAACAAGTGAATCACCCATGGAGAAATAATATTCAACTGTAACAGCAAACAATAATAACAACAATACCACCCTAGGTACTTTGGTTCTCCCCCATACATGGGTTAGCTACTCCCATGAACAAGCTCGTAACCGAGTCTTGACTCCTCCTAGTAATCTTTCTACATTTTCTAAATAGTAATACAAAATAAAATAAAATAATATTGAGCTCTGATACCACTTTGTAATGTCCTGACCCGAGTGCCACACATTAGTTCCCCAAGTCGGTCAGTCACATGACCTCAAGTGCGCCTCCCTATATGCTAAAGGCTATTGACTTGTAGTGAGGTTCTAATTTCAATCATGGGGATAATATTACATCTTTATCAATGTAATACACTAGTGGAAATAAATAAATAATAACCAAGGTTTGATATAACATAACCTGAAAAATCTAGTAACATAAGATAAATAAAACTGGAAAAAAAATATCATAACTAAACAGTACATATTTCATACTAAACTATGTGCCAAGTGTCAAAATGAAGCTCAAAATTAAATATACTGGCAACTCCCAAGAGGATCCTGAACCACGTCTGGTTGCCTTATACATGCTCCATCCCGACTCAGCCATCTAACACAGGTCCTTTTCCCTTATCCTATACTACAACAATGAAATATATTCGGGTACAGATCTGGCAGCCTGAGTAGGGTGTGAGTACAACTAATTAGGCCCCCACCAATGGAATCAAAAATAATATCCATTCGAATTTCTTATGTATTTATACAAAAAAATAAATACAATTCATAAGTAAACAGATATCACATTATCAATTATTCTTTATTTAACCACATAACCCCCCCCCCCTCGAGTTCTCAAGAACACCATAACCATATCATATATCTGAATGTCATTTTTCTATTCATATTTCATAATACATGACTAAATTTCACTAATACCATTCATTATTTTATCATTGGATGTCATTGTTACCACTTATATTTCATAATTGAATGTCATTTTTACCATTCATATATCATAATACATGACTGAATTCCATTTTTACAATTCATCATTTCATAATTGAATGTCATTGTTACCATTCATATTTTATAATACATGACTAAATTCCACTATTACCATTAATAATTTCATAATTTAATTTCATTGTTACCATTCATATTTTGAGTCACATGTGAATTCCATTGTTACTATTCACAATTTTAATCACACATGAACTCCATTTTTACCATTTACCATTTAATAATACATATATCAAAAAAATCACAATAAAACAATAATTAATTAACCAATTAATTAATTAATTATAAAAATTTAATATTCACATCCATCTCATAATTAATTCAAAAATTAATTATTCAATTCACAGTCTCAAATATCCCATAATTAAGTCAATAATTAATTATTCAATTCAAAATCTAAAATATCTAATAATTAGTTCAATAATTAATTATTCAGTTCAAAATATAAAATATCCCATAATTAATTCAACAATTAATTATCTAATTCTACAGTCTAATTCCCTCATAATTAATCAACAATTAATTATTCAAAATCTACAATTCTACTATCCCTGATTTCATATTCCCCCCAATTAATTAATACACCAAATTAAATAATTCAATCAAGAACTCAATTGCTAAAAATCTAATAGAAATTATACAATTACATACACATAATTTTAATAGACATTGAGATTTTAATTATAGAACACCTACTTTAATTCATTGACAAACGATCGCCAAATAGATATCCCTAATTGATATAAGATGGTCGAATCAAAAATGGAAGAAGAGATCCATACCAAAACCTAGGATCCAGATCAACCCCAAAACCCACAACTATCAAAGGTTCCACCGATTCATTGGAATAAGGGGTAACATAAGGGAACCAAAGTAAAAAAAGGATTATGAGGTATCTCCCACCAATCGACAATGATCAGGGATAAAAAAATCACTCCAAATCTACTAAGAGTGTCCATAGGGTTAGGGGAGGAGAGATTTAGCTGAAATTTTTTTGAATTAAGTCACCCAACATCTTTAAAATATCATGTCATTCAATTACGTAGAATTTTATGTGATTAAACAACCTGTAAATATTTTTAATGGAATTAACCAAAAAACCATCTCCTTGAATTTGTCTTATTAAAACCCTCAAACAATTACATGATGTGTAACCCATTTACACGACCTATAAATGTTATTCTATCTATTTTTCATACCATTTCACTTTTAAATAATCGTAACATCTTTTAACATTTCTAATCTCACCAAGAACCCATGAAACACTTAACCCATTTATGAAGGACCCTAGGTCACCCTGAGAGGGGGGGTGAATCAGGGTGGAAACTTTTTCTCACGTTTATTGGATATTATTCCCATGTTGGTAGGAACTTAATTAAACCTGTATGATGGATATGTGAAGAAATAAAAACATTCACATGCAGAAGTACAACTCGTCACTTTTACTTGGTTCACCACTAAGGGCTACATCCAAGGATCATATACTGACATATTTCCAGTCATACCTAATTCCACTATTCTTCACTAGCTGTGGATTACAAGGTTCGGGTACAGTCACTATGTCCTAGGCACACTACCTTCACAAAAGTTTGGGGACATCTCACTACTTCCCTTAGATCACTCCCATTGACTCCCCATGGCTCACTTCCCTAGGTTAAGTCACACTCAGTTTATGGATGTGAAGGTCCCTTCAATTGATAGGCTTGAAAGTCTTTGACTCCTATTCAGCATGATACTTTGCTTGCATTGAGGTCCAGATTTTATTCTCTTTAATGTTCAATCTCTTCTCCAATTCAACCACCATATGTACTAAGACTTATTATTCTTTTTTTCTAAAATCACAAATTCTTTTGTGATTATTCAAACACTAAAAATCAGTTCACTACGCATCATCAAAATCAACTCTTCTTAATCCATGTATGCATGTGACCATGCATGAGACAATATAGATGTTCTCTTCCTCTTCACTTCTTTACACATGTGCACCCACAATTGTGGATCTTTATTTAAATGTATTCACATATGAAATTGAGAATAAAAATTATCTCCACCATTTAATTATTCTTTCTTCACAAATTCACCCACATGCTACCTTGAATTTCATCAAATGAACAGTGCATGCATGTACGTACTTTCAATTATCTTCTTCTCAAGGGAACCCCCAAAGACTTATTTAGTTCATTAAATTTTATTTATCATGTATATGTTTATCCATGAATCTTATTCAATAAACCAAATGGGGGTAGTCTAATGTTTGGTTTATTCTTTCACACTTGAGAGTCTCAAATCATGCATATTATTTGCATGTGCATCACGCATGTGATCTCCACTTGTTATTTAAACACACTCACTGCCTCAGGTTTATTATAGTGTTTATGTTATCCCCTTTGTTTTTCACACTGATCATATAGTTTTCTTATTTTCACAGAGTCTGCAAGCCTCCTACGCAAACCAGGATGGTTCATGGATCCTCCTCACGCACGGGATGTGCAAGCTTCCTTCGCGTACCAAGTGACATATAGTTCTCATGAGCGAACTGAGTGGTAAGTAGGACATCCCCTCGTGGGACACTCTTCACCGTGAACTAGAATAGTACGCGATCGATCAGAGTGGTATGCGGGAACTTTTCTCCACAAAACCAAAATGGTACATGGGTTGTTCTCTTCACAAACCAGAAGTGGTTCGCAGCTCTTCTTTTTCACGAACCAGATCGGTATGCAATTCACCTCTTTACAAACCTAAAATGGTTTTCAGATCTTGCATGCTCCTTCTTGAACTTAGATATCGAAGAAAATATGTTTCTCAGAATAGCATCACTCGAAAGGTTTAGAAGCAGCAAACCCATATCGAATCGGTGGGTCTCTTTTTTTAAGAAGAAATCAAATCTTTTACAAGTCCAAAATCTGCACAATACGCTCTTCAAGATTCTTCCATGAATAACCGAGATCTTTTGTTCTTTAATATCTTTAAACCCATGGGGAGATATGCAACGTATATTGGATGTTTCCCTTTTTCAAACTTGCGGCCTTCTCTCTTATCGTTCATGTATCTAAGATGGCACGTATCACTTTTTGAATCCCAACTCGAATCCACATGGCCATAAAAACTTCATTTTACTCATTCATTTTCTTGTTCTTCATTTCATTCGCATGCATGAAAATTTAATTGCATGCATGTGATCATAGAATTCAGATTATCACTGTGGGATTGAACTAATCTCAATTGATGAATAGAGTGGTGAGATCATCCTTTAGCTAGAGCACTAGTTCGTAGATGCATGCGGGTATCTAGAGGTTGAAGACAACCTCAGTGGAGGAGATCAGATGGTGCTGGTTGAATCATATGTGGCGCGGGGATAATGAATGGCTACTATTATATCATTGGACATGGGATGTGATGTGCGGCTGAGATCGCACGCAGGATCAGATGGATGTCTTAGATTATATTGTTCATTAAAATCTTCATCCCACATCGAAACAGAGATGCAGAAGTGTCGTGGTTTATCAATAAATCAGTGCAGCCTTAGCACCAGATTACTCCTCTCCCCCCTCTTATGTCGCCCTGCATCAGTTCTCCTCAGGCGCGCTCCCAGTCCCCACTCTAACTCCTCAGGTGCACTCCTAGCACCCACTATTCATACCATGGGTCTTATACATAACCCCCATGTGCCTCCTACAGACTATCCAGACCAGCTTTCCAGTGGGCACGGTCAACCCCTATGGTCCCACATGAGCCTCGGGTTGAGGTTGGCTAGCTGGCTAGTGGGATGGCCCTATTTTTTATGTAAGGATTATAAGATTACTTAGTAGAAAACTAAGTATGCAATGAAATTCATGGACACTTTCTATCTCAAAACCCATGCATGGACACCTTGAAATTCCTATCCTCCTCACACCATCTTCTTCTCCTTTTCTTTTACTTCTTTCAAAGAACACTTAGGATCAGTGCATCAATTATCTGAATTACATTCTCCATTTCACTTAGGAGAGTTCCTTTCTTCATGTTGATAATTATTGAAATCCATTGACACCCATTGACAACAAAAATAATCTTGAAACACAAAGTGGTCCCAACGGTCTACCCCTTTGTGTTTGTTTTCAATACTTAAACTTTCTCTAAAATGAGCATGTCAATGTCAAAATGATCTGCTCTCTCCCTTTCACCTTTGAACATTCATTTCAATTTCTCTCCCCCTTATTGATAATAAATACTAAGTTTATGGTAGATAGGGTATTAGTCCATACTTAAGAAATTATTCCATCAATAATTTCACTATAAGTCTACTTGAGCAATGCTCGATGTAGAAAACAAGAGTATTTGATCTCGATAACAAATCCATCCATTATCCCCTAATCATGATACCTCATTATGATGAGAACTCATGTACTTGTATTCATGGGATTTCCAATTTTCTTATGTCACTGATTGATTTAGTTACTCCCCCTTTGTAAAATAATTTTTATTTTGAGTAACCGTGGATGAGAGATTGAGAAATTACATATCTTTTCTAATAACCTGATCTTCAGACAATCTTCAGAGGAATTTAATTTGATACCAACTGAAGTTGAAATAATAACTCTAGTAACTTCTTTATATTTATCCCCCTCAAGGGAACACTTCTCTAGTTCTCCCCTTGAGATCTTGCTTCACCTTTAATTACCTATGAAATTAGTACAATACACAAATTGTTAGGGTAATAGGTTGGATCTTCCTTGCTTCTTCAATATGAGATAGAAGGATGAGATGATTTTCTCAACCAAGATGCTCTGATTTCTCCACTCCTCACACTTTCACATTTGATCATCAGTTCTGACTTTGGTTGTGTGGATCTCAATATTTATTCCATCTCTTCATGTGTGAGTATTATTTCTTCAAGATATTTCAAATCACTAGAATCTAATAGTGTAATTTTCATCTGCGTGAGGAATTCTTCTTGAGATGGTATAAATACACTACAATTCATAATAGTGTGACTAGCCTCTTTGCACCTCACATATAGTACTTCTTTATCTTCATGTGGAATATTCTTATTTCCTATTGCACTAGCCTTAGCATGTGTGTATCCTTTAATTATTATTCTTTCCAAATCTTTAGGCCAAATAACCAGTATGTCTCTGGAAACAACGGGAGTAAGTTTGGATTTTCCACCTGTACTCTTTAGAGTTTTATCATTTTTAGGAATTCTTTTGGATGTACCACTCTTCAACTTCTTGGATTTTGAATCCAAGTACTTCTCACCTTTCCTTCTTGAAGTCTTCTTGGTATAAATTTCTTTTGTAAAATTCTTCTAATTTCATCCCAAGATAGATTATTATTTATCATCTGGCTTCTGTGCTCTTCTGTTCTTATCAGCTCTGAAAATATGTTGAGATAAGCATGCTCCATTATTGTGACCACTCCCATTTCATACGTCATAGATGTTGTCTAGCATTATAAGCCTATTTGTGGTATGCATATTCTTCTAGATCTGTTGATGTTTCTTTTTCTTCTCTGGTTTTCTCCCTTTTGACATAGGCTTTCTCTGTGCTTTTTCATTTAAAGGATTGTACCAACAATCAAGTGCATAATGCCCAAATCTGTTGCAGCACCAACATTGACCCACAAATCTTGCCTTCTTGATATCTTCTGTATAAGGTTTTTGGGCCTTTCTTTTAATGTGTTGTGCTCTATCAGGGGAATCATCTTCCATCTTCTTCTTCCTATCTATCCTAGCCAGGGTGGTAGGTTTCTTCTCCTCACCTTTCCTCATCCATACTTGTTTATAATTTTTCTTCCAACCTGCACTTTTAGTAGAAACATATTTAGAAACAATAGTAAAAGTTGGTATGGATGGTACCTTAACTTTCTCAGCATCTTGTGATAGATCAATGAGTGAAGTCATGATCTTCTTATCACATGTTTGAGGTATTTCAGTTTTAGAATCCTCTAGTGAGCATTGAGTACCAGCAGCAACTGGTTCATTCTTTTATGAAGTCTCAATTTGTGTCTTCTCAAGATTGGTCAACTAGGCTTCCATTCTAGACATTCCATATTGAGTATGGTCTTTTGATATTCAATCATGATCATCTTTTCATCACAAGACTTATTTAATCTTTCAACCCCATCTTCATGCATCTTAATTTTTCTTTGTAACAAATAGTCAATCTCTTTGTTCTTCTTCGAAGTTTCTTCCAAATTTATAACCATGACTTCAGTGGTCTTTCTTATATCATCTTTAAATGCATGGATCTTTTCTTCCAGAGTCTTATTGACTCCCTCTTTCTCTTCAAAGGATTCAATCCATCTAGAGATCTTTAAACATTCAAAAAAATACTTCCAATCCCTTTTCCACATTATCAGCTTCTCTTTCAAGTGGGGTGATCGCAACCTCCATGCATTGAAATATTCTACAAAAAACAGCAATTCTTTCTTCAGGAATATCATGAATATAGGCTCTTAATTTCTCCATTGTCAACTCATGTGAAGTAAAGGTTTGATTGTCATCACCACTTATGTTAGAATCCTTGATTTTGGTGGAAACCTGAGACACATGCTCCTTAATTTCCAAGCCTGATATTACATCATTATTAATAAGGCATGAAGAATAATATATTTCATCTTCTTTAGGCATGAGGGACTTCTTCAACTGCTTATTCTCTTTCTTTTTCCTACTCGTCAGGGTCTTGCTGGGTATAGACTTCTGCTTAGAGAAAACTAATCATTCATCAATATTTCTCTTCATTATTGACTCAAGAAAGAAAACTCAAATCCTCTTCTAAATACAATTATTGAAGATTATCCAACATACATGAACCTTTGCAGCTCTGATACCAATTGAAGGACCCTAATTCACCCTGATAGGGGAGGTGAATCAGGGTGTCAACTTTTTCTCCTTTTTATTGGATCTGGTTCCCACATTGTTAGGAACTTAATTAAACCTATATGGTGGATATGTGTTGTAATTAAGACATTCACATGCATAAGAACAACTCAGAACTTTTAGGTGGATCCCTACTAAGGGCTATGTCCAAGGAGGATACGCCAACAAATTTACGATTGTACCTAATTCTATTATTCTTCACAAGATTTGGATTACAAGGTTTGGGTACAGTCACTCTACCCTAGGCACATTGCCTTTACAAAGGTTTAGGGACAACTCACTTCTTCCATTAGATCACTCCTGTTGACTCCCCCTGTCTCACTGCCCTGGGTGAAGTCACACTCAGTTTATGGATGTGAAGGTCCCTTCAATAGATAGGGATGAAAGTATTTGTCTTTTTTTTAGCATGAGACTTTTATTGCATCGAGGTACAAAGTTGATGCTATTTAATTTTAAATATCTTCTCTAGTTCAAAAAATAGATGTACTAAGACTTATTGTTATTCTTGGCTAGAATCACAAATTTTTTTTGATTATTAAAACACTGAAAATCAGTTCACTGGGAATCATCATAATAAACTCTTCTTATTCCACGTATTTATCTGACCATGCATGAGACAATATATATGTTCTCTTCCTCTTCACTTCTTTACACACATTCACTCAAGATTGTGGCTCTTTCTTTAAATTTCTTCACATATGCAATTGATCATACAAATTATCTCCACCATTTAATTCTTATTTCTTCACAAATGCACCCACATGCTGCCTTGAATTTCTTCAAATGAAAAGTGCATGCACTTACGTACTTTCATTTTTTTTCTTCTCAAGGGCACCCCCGAATCCATATTTAGTTCATTCAATTTTATGTATCATATATATGTTTATCTATGAATCTTATTCAACAACACGATTGGGGGTAGTCCACTATTTGGTTTATTCTTGCACACATGAGAGTCTCAAATCATGTATATGATTTGCATGTGTATAATACATGTGATATCCACTTGTTCTTTAAACACACTCACTGCCTTGGGTTTATTATAGTGTTTATGTTTTCCCCTTTTTTCAAACTATGGTTATGGAGTTCTTATTTGCATAGAGTGTACAAACCTCCTTTGTGAACCAGGATGGTTTGTGGCTCCTCCTCATGCATAGGATGCGCGAGCTTCCTTCTTGTACCAAGTGACATGTGGTTCTCCTGTGTGAATTGAGTGGTATGCGGGACTTCCCCTCTCTTCACCGCGAACCAGGATGGTATGTGGTCGATCCGAGTGGTACGCAGAAACTTTTCTCCACAAACCCAAAATGGTATACGGGCTGTTCTCTTCACGAACCAGAAGTGGTTCGCGGCTCTTCTTCTTTGAAAACCAGATCAGTACATAATTCACCTCTTCATAAACCTAAAACGGTTCTCGAATTGTGCATTATCCTTCTTGAACTTATATATCGAAGAAACTCTATTTCTCATAATAAGAGCTCTCGAAAGGTTTGGAAGCAGCAACACCCTCTCGAATCAGTGGGTCTCTTTTTATAAGTAGATATCAGATCTTTTCTACATCCAAAATCTACACGATATGATCTTCAAGATTCAACCTTGAATAACCAAGATCTTCAGTTCTTTAATATCCTCAAACCCACATGGAGATATACCACATATCTTTGATTTTTTCCTTTTTCAAACTTTCGGCCTTCTCACTGATCGTTCATGTGTCCAAGATGGAATTTATCACTTTTTGAATCCCTTATCGAATCCACATGGCATTAGTAACTTCATTTTCCCCAGCCATTCGCTTGTTCTTTGTTTCATTCGCATGCATGAAAATGTAATTAAATTCATGTGATCGTAGAATCCAGATGATCACTATGGGATTGAACTGATCCCAATTGATGACCAGAGTGTTGAGATTATCCTTCAGCTTGAGCACTGGTTCGTGGGTGCATGTGGGTTTCCATAGGTTGAAGACAACCTCGCCGGATGAGATCGGACAGTGCTTGTTGAATCATACGCGATGTGGGGATAATGAACGGTTCGGATTATATCGCTAGACATGGGATGAAATGTGCGGTCAAGATAGCATGCAGGATCAGATGGGTGGCTTAGATTAGATTTTTCACTAAGATCTTCATCCAACATAGAAATTAAAATGTGTAAGATTCGTGGTTTATCAATCAATATGTGCGGCCTTAGCCCCAGATTACTCTGATCCCCCCTCTGATGTCGCTCCACATTGGTTCTCCTCGGGCACGCTTCTAGCTCCCACTCTGACTCCTCGGGCATTCTCCTAGTTCCCACTATGCATACCCTGGGGCTTATACATGGCCCCCATGTGCCTTCTTTGGGTTGGCTAGTCTAGCTTCCCCATGGGCACGGTCGACCCCTATGGTCCCGCATGAGCCTCAGGTTGAGGCTGACAGGCTGGCTAGTGGGATGGCCCTATTTTTTAGGTAAAGATTATAAGATTACTTAGTAGAAAACTAAGTATTCATTGAAATGCATGTCCAATTTCTATCTCGAAACCTATGTATGGCCACCTTGTAATTCCAAGCTTCATCACACCCTCTTCTTCTCCTTTTCTTTTACTTCCTCCAAAGAAAACTTAGGATTAGTGCATCAATCTTCTAAATTCCATTATCCATTTCACTTAGGATATTTATTTTCTTCATTTTTATCATTATTGACATCCATTAACACCCATTTACAATAAATACAATCTTCATACACAAAGTGGTACTAACAATTTATACTCAGGCTCAAAACTCAGAGAGAGACACGCCTGGAAAAAGATGGGATATTATGAGGACTATGTGATATTTTAACTCCATAATAATAATTATATCATAAATATCATATATAAATATTAGATATATTATTATACACATCTGTGAGAAGTGGTGATAGAAAATTAATTGCGTCAGTTCATGAGGTGGTAGTCTGCCACACACATGATCAATGTTTTCATTTCCCGTTTGAGAGAGGAGGTGATGGTTGTAGGTCATTCCCCTAACATAAAAACTTATTTATATATGTAAGATACTAAGTTAATTAGGTCACATGTTTTAATAATATTTGTAGGAGGTTAAAGAAAAGATAAAATAAAATGTTTAGTTAAGAACGTTACATATTCTTCAAGTAACTTCTTTAGGTTTGCACCAAAAGTAGTTTTAGGTTAGATTTCTAATCAAACCAAGGATATTAGTATTAGGGGAGTAAAATAAAAAAAAATATTTGGTCATTTTTTCCAAATTAATGGGTTTTGTAAGTTTAAATAAGAGAGTAGTGGAGGTGGCCTTTTATAAGTGGGGGAGAGGACACACATGGAATTTTTTAAAAGAAAGAATTACGCCCACTTTTTTCTCATGAAAAAGGCTGCCAAATGAACCATTTTTTAAAATTAAAAGATATATGGTCTATATATGACCCTCCAATAGTAATTATACAAGTTTGGGGTCATTTTTAATCCTTTTATTTTTTATTTAACCGCCGGTATACCCGTTTTTAACTAAATCATCATAAATAATTTTTACTATTTTCACTATTTCTTATGGTAAAAAATTAATTTTTCCTTATTATATAATATAAATTATTATGATTAAAAATATTCAATAAATTTTTTCAAATTCAACAAAAGTCAGTGGCAGGATTTGATTTAAAATTAAACTCATAGATGTGTCGAAAAAATGGTTTTCCAAATGAAAAACTTTCAAAAGTTTAAAAAGTTTTTATATCAAAATTTAATATTAAATTGATTAAAATGAACTAATTTGGATTAATAATTATATAGTTGAAATAGTTTTACTTTTAAAAACACATTAAAATAAAATGGGGCTTGTAAATTCTTTAAACAAAAAAGAAATTTTCTAATAAAAAATATTATTTTTTATTATTTGTCAAAAAATGAAACTTTTAAAAAATATATATATATTTAAACCTAGGATAATTTTTATATGATAATTTAAAAAATAAATTAACTTTTTTAAAAAAAACTTCTAAAAGTTATGAAAATTAATTTTAAGCTATGTGCGCAAATCGCAACTAAACTACCTTTTAGAAAAAATACTATTTTTCAGTAAATATTTATTTTTATTTCAAGTGATTATTATTTTATTTCCAATCAGTAGATAATAATTGAATTTATTTTATATATTTTTAAACCATTTATTTATTACTATTCATACACTCTAATTTAATATCTATGTTATAGTGGTCCTGTTTAGATGACAATTTTTTAATAAAGTGTCATGTTTCATTTAAACCCGGTGTTACATGCATTTCAAGATATCAAAGAGATTGAATTTATTTAAAATAAATACATCTTCAATTATTGAGTTGTTACATTATCTTATAATATTTTATTTTCATATCATATGGACATTTTAAAATCTCATGGTGTTACAAAGAAGCTCCAGGAGGTAAACCCTAAAAAATCCATGGATTTTTTTGTTAAAGGAGAAGATAAGGTTAACAAGTATTTTCTTAAAATGTAAAATTATTTACTTATATGTTTTCATTAATTGGATGTATTTATTTTGAAAATGGGGAACATTTTTTTAGATATGAGATTCATGGTTGAGGGGGGGATAAATTTTCTTCAATTCTCCAAAATTTTTCTTGTCATTCAGGGAAAAAGTTCTACAAAAAACACTACCTTAATCTATATTGTAGTGTTATAATGTTTGTATTTTTAAAAAGGTTGTGATTTAGTGTCTCTTAAATAACACTTAATGTTGAGAAAGTTTTTTATTAGTTGAAAATAAATCCAAAGGTGCATATTGAAGTTCCCACCATTTTTGTGAAGTAGTTTTCTTTGTTTCCAACCATATATAATGTGTAAATATATGAAAATTATGGAGATATTAATAATTACCAAGGCATGTTGTAATGGTTATTTGAAAAAAAACATTATTTACAACATAATACCAATAAATATTTGATAATTTTTAATATTTTAGATGGTAATTAAAAAATATATTATTATTTATTGAAGAATCCTTGTTGAATAACATTGAGATGGAACGGAGTATTTTGAGATGGTATTAACAATTTTGGAAAAGTTTATATGATATATTTTTCTAAAGGGTTTTTATACGTGTTTACCTAAAATATTAAGCTAGGTAGGGTCTCAAATCCAGGCACCCAATAGCCTAGGGAAAAGTTAAGGAAAAATGGGAAAGTGTAGTCAAGGCTAGGCTATGGTGAGATGAGATGAACAGAGCTAGATAACAGTGGAGGTAGCCTTCTCATGAGAAGAAATGGGTGTATATAGTTTCATAGGTAGGTTTTGACTGGGTTAGTGTGGTGTGGTGAGACCTATGGGTAATGTATGTGTAGTATATTCATAGTATACCTGGATTTCATTGTCGAGAAGTAGGTGCAGTTTCTTGGTTTATAAACCATATTGATGTATGACCGTAAATCCTATATAGGGTCAGTGAGGAATGTGTTAATGTTCCCACATTAAAAGTATACATACAGAATATAGACTGTCTAATCAAATCAATCAATATTGTTCAATATCACTTGTAAGTATTATTCAAACACACGCTTGGGATAATGTTCTTGGGAATTATAACGTTTATCCATCTCCCATGATCGTCCATCATCCACTATCTAGACAATCTTGACATCATTTTCCAAAAAACCTAACAGCTTATCACCATATTCCTTTTATATTATGGACATCCAACTACCTCTATTCCAAGTGATCTTAAGAACCATAGTTCTAGATGAACCTATTGTGAGGTCTATATAGGCCATATAAAGTGAGTAAATTGACCATGATCTTCACACAGTCAGATAAATGACTATACTACTAAATATGTGAAACAAGATGGTCAATCATTCATAAATGATCATGAGTAATGAAATAAACCACAATATCTATGATCATCTATGAGATATAATAAATGGACCAACCACGGATTCCAATCAACCATGAATTTTCATAATAGATGGACCTACTATGATTATTTTGATCAATCATGAGGGATGGATCAAATGATAAAATTAAGATTCATGACAACCTCCAATGATCATTCTAATATAACTAGTGAAATTAATTCCACCATGCACATAAGATAATTTTTTATAGATTCATGGATAAATATAGTCTGAGAAATCAATTTTGAGGTCGTGATATTTATTCTTGCATATAGTTTTTCACATTCATACATTTGAATTTATTACTAAATGAAAATATATAGAATCCTGATTTTTTTAAATCTTGATGTTGTCAAAGATCTACCAATAATTATATGAACATTTTATAATTTGATATAAACTTGATGAATATGATATTCATTCATTATTTATGAGTTCAAGAAGATTATAGGTTTAGGGTTCATAAATAAAATGATTGAGGCCATGTACTATTTGAATTAATTTATGGTATTTTAAATTTCATGTGAAATAATAACTAAATCTTTTGGATTTAAATGAACATTAAAATATATTTTTGAATGAAATAAATAAGGAGTTATTATTTGAGTCTATGGGGAATTTTATTTTACGTAGTATGTGCATAATTATCCTGTAAAATGAGCTTTATAAATTTGTTTAGGAATTTCCAAAGAGATCCTAATACTCAATAGAATTAAATATAGAGAGTCTAAAGGATATTAAATTTCTTATAGTGGTATATTTTTAGGCTTTAAGGTGAGAAATAAGAAGGTTATTTCATGAATTCCTTCTCTCATGTATGAGATGATTATTCTAAATAAAAAGTGAGTTGAAGATAAATTTACTAATACTATACTGTTATCATCTGGTAATCGAAGCCATTTTTGAATAACATCCATCTTATAGTAATGAAGGATGTGATGATTGTCTGAAGATTATATTTAAACTCAATGGAAAAGAAGATATTTTTATCTACTTTTGGTTACAATTTAAAAAAATGTTATACAAATTATAGTGGCAATTGGATGATACCTTACCATAAAGAGAAATGGATAAAACATTCTTAAACCATCTGTGTTGATTGTTAGAATTTTTAATCACTACAAATTATAGTGATAATAATATATGTGGAACAACCAAAGGTTGATCATGGAAAGAAGCAGACACTGACATTGAGGTTTAAGCTTGTAAAAAGTTCTTATGTTCTTATATTATTTCTTATTTATGCATATGTGTGAGGAAGTGAATAAATAGTATGAATCATGTCATTAACAAATTTCTAGGGTTTAATTCTATATGAATACTTTTTAAAATATTGGAACCAAAAATTCACCCCCCCCCCATTAGTGATTTCCTATCAAATGTTGTCTCTTCAAGTGATATCATATAAAATCAGGTTCCCCTAAGATTCTACTCATATAAGGTAAATCATGGAGAATCAAAATTATATAAATAGTAGAGGTGTTCCCTTATTCAATGGGAAGAACATTCATGGGTGTAAAAATGAAATTCTACCATTTATGTTGTCACAAGGGCTTGAAGTGAGTAATGTTTTCACTATGGGTTATCCCCCAATTGTAATATATGGTGTTATGAACTTTTTAGATTAGAGTAATATTAAAATAGATTGAAAATAAAGAAATGAAATATTATCATCATTTTATAACAATGTGTACAACAAGGTGATGGGGCTATAGATAGCTAAGGAAATATGATATAATATTGAGAAAATGTATTAGGGAAATATAAATATATAAGAATAAAAATTTCAAATATATAGGGAAAAATTGAAGACATTAGGATATATAAATATGAGAATATCAATTACTATTTCACTAGGGTGAATGAGATATTTATTCATATCAGATGATTCAGAGAAAAACTGGATGATTTAACATTAGTTAAATAATTAACAAGGAACCTCCCATAAAGATTTAACCTAAAGATCTCATATTTAGAAGATATTATGGAAATATATCTTGATGTTGTTCATAACAACCTTTTGAATTATGAGATAATAAAAGAACTAGTTTTCAAGAAAGTGGAAAAATAATAAATTTATTTTAAAGAATTCAATAAGTTTAAGATCAATGATAAAGAACTATTTGATCCCCCGAGTGATTTAGATGAAGATGATGAGAGTGATGAGAATCAAAAGAAAATAATGGCTCTTGTATATAAAAATCATAAATGGGGAAAAGGTAAATATAAAATAAAACTTCCACTTAAATGCTTTTGATGTGGTGGAATTTTACATTTTTTTGTAGATTTTCCTAAGAAAACAAGTTTTGGATTTGGATGATGAATAAAAATAAGAAAAAATAAAATGGAGTTCAACAAGTAAATATTACAAAAGCTACAAGAATTAATATGAAATAAAAAAGAAAATAAAACTTCCAGAAAGAAATAGATAAGCATGATGAGAAAATGGGAAGAATAAAACACTTAACCAAGTGTTTAGATAGAGTAGGAATACACTAGTAAATATAATAACATTATAGAATATATTTAAATCAAATAACATTATTCTATTAGTGTATAATATGAAGGAGATAATGATTACATTATTCATATGCTGATGGCATAACATAAAGTAATCCTTGAATGGAATGATAAACTCAATAAGGATGGTAAAAAATTAAGATAGAAATTGATAATTAAAAGAATTATAAATCTATGTTTCTATTGGGGAAAAATACCTCAAGGTTCTATTTCAGTGTTTTTGGGTTGGTTTTGTTTATTAACAAATCCAATTGACAAAATTATAGCATGGTTTCTTCTGAAGAAATTGTTTTAAAGGGGTTATATTTTCCTAGTGTTTTTCATAATTTTGGTCATGAAAATCTGGATTTGTTTTATGGAAAAGGAAGGATTACTACATATGAAAATTGGTCAATCATATAGAACCTAAATGATTTCTCAGTGGTTTTTCAATAAAGTCATCTTGATCGCATAGGATATTTTCCATGTGAACCACACAAATAGTATGTGAAACCACAAAGAAAAATCCACAAATGTGGTTCAACTACATAGAAATAAATGTTATGCATACCATAAAAGGTTATCATATTTTGTGGATAAATAAAATAATTTAGATCCCACCACAAATGTTGTATGTTATTTTTGAAGATATGGGGTTTCAAAGGCCTCAACAAAGAGGTTTATACTCTATGAAAATTGTATAGAGATTTCATTTTATAGTGTAGGCTAATTCAAAAAGGATTTTAATATAATTGTAATTATCTAGTTTTTTAGGCTTTATTACCTAAATAAAGAGCCCCAAATAAATTCATTATCAGGTGAAAAAACAAAATATATATAATCATTACTGGAAGAATTTGAAAAAGTCTAAAATAAGTTCATGAACTATTTGAGTTCATGAAAAAGACGGTTCAAAAGGGAAGTTTAGTTTGTGGAGGATCTTTTTTTGTGATATGTTTCAGCCTAAAAAGGAGAAGTGTTTCATGAGTTGTTATCCATTTGTGAAGTAAAGTCAATTTTTAAGTCACTCACACTATGTGGTGCAAGGATTTTCATGAGGGGATTAAAGAAATTTGTGAAGTAACAAAAATAATTTTCAAAAGGAGTCTCTATGAAGTAATCATTATGCAGTAAAGTGTATTTCATCTCTTGGGTAAAAATGGAGCTTCATGGAATTCTCATATGTGTGAAACAATTCTAAGGTGATTCATATCAATGAAATAATTTTCTAAAGGATAGTTTTTCACTCTTTAGTTGAGAGAGTAGTGAGATATCAATTTTTTTATTGGTTGTAAACTAATTTAAATCTTTTTCATTGATTTACATTAGTTTTTTAAATAAAAACATTTATTATTATATTATCATCTTTACCTTTTAACAGTTCATAATCTAAAACTTTTTTCTCTTTTATATTACTTAAAATAGAATCATTTGGTTTTTTATTTTCTTCTTTAATATTATTATTTTCTATTTGTAGTTCCCTATATAGGTCATCTATTATTAGGATATCACTTTGAAATTTTTCATTTTTAGCAGTTCATTATTTAACTTAATTTTTAATATCATATTTATAACCAGAACTATAATTATAATCATATTTTAACTCATTTAAAATTACATCCATCAAACATAGATTGGATGGCTCTTTTTCACTTTCAAAAACATCAATACTTGAGTCTAACTCTTATGTACAACTCCATCCTACATGATATTCCTTTATTTGTTCCTTCTTGTATTTATTGTCTTTTCCATATTGTTTTAATTTTGGAAATTCTTATTTATATGCACCTTTTTCCTGTAATCATAGAATATTAATTCGGAAACATCATATTTACTACATTTACCTGTTTTATTACCTTTTGTATCATCCTTTTTATAATCTCTTCCAGTACTCTTCTTAAAACATCTCTTACCCTTAATGTACTTGTAAACTCCTTTGGTGAAATTTACAATTTCATTCTTCTCACTTTTTTATAACTCATAATAAGAAGAATTAGCAATAATATTTGTATTTTATTTAAATGATATACCTTTCCTTTTATCATGATCATCATAATTTCCATTATTCATTTCTATCTCGTATTTAATAAGTGATCATATCAACTCCTCCACTGAATATTTAGTGAAATCCATACTTTCTTCAATAGAAAATTTCTTTAAATTACATCTCTTAGGTAGAGATAAAAGTATTCTTTCAATGACATATTCATTCTTAATGGTATCTCCAAGAAAAAATATACTATTGAAAATTTTGGTGAATCTATTGTACATCTCATTTATGCTTTCTTGATCAATCATTATGAATTCTTTAAAATCCACTCTGTGAATACCTAGCTTGGTTCTTTACAACTTAACAGTTCCTTTATGAGTGAATTTTAATGTCTTCCAGATTTTAGTTTTATAGGATGAAATATGACTATACATATTTATTCTTAGATAATAGTATAAGTAATTCATAAATTTGTAGTTTAAAACTCATTTTGAAGCATCATTACTAATGAGAGTTTCTAAATCAATATCAGGCAATTTAAATGGTTTTTGAAATTATAGAGCAGTAATCAAGAAATATATTTTTAATAAATACCACTATTCTTTCCTTCCAGTAAACATAATCACTTCCATTGAAGTGAGGCCATCTGATGGGATTCAATATCTTTAAATCATGATTTTCCATAACAAAGTAGTGGATCTTTTCCTTAGACTTTTAAATATATGATATTAGTTAGTTCAAAAAAAATAATGAAACAACTAAAATCATATCCTTAAAAAGGAACCACCCTCTAATACCAATTTTTAGGTCCCTTGGTATGATATTAGTGACTAGAGGGGGGTGAATAGTCCTTTTTGAATTATTAAAAACAAATACTAAATTATAAGAGTTAGAATAGTGTTAAAATTTTCATCGGAAATAAAATAGAAAACACGAGAAGTTTTTATAGAATTTTAGATCACCAAGATCCTAATACTCTCATTAATACCCTATATTATATGAAGATACTAGTATTCACTAGATCCTCATTTTCTAAAGATATTGATTACCCAAATACATGTAGATGAAACATACATTTTTCACACCTAGTGGTATAACCCCTAACTTTTGAATAAGTCGCAACCTACCTTCCTTTTATCTAGTAGGGAAAATCTGAACTTCCTTTTAGATGGAAATAATAACCCAATGACATAGATTTTTCATGGGAAAATTTTAAACCAAACTCTAGAAGTAAAATAGATGGTAGGAATAATTACAATGTAGAAATAACAAAAATGATTAAAATTTTCGCTGAGCAGATGATATAGAGATTCGGTGTAGCTTGAGTTATTTGATCACTCTAGTGGTGGAAGATAAAAGTGATGAATAATTTCAGTGATAATAGTAGAGAAATATAATTTAAAGAAGTTTCTTGATCAATTTAGATAATTATAAATTTTATCATTATATTATCATTGAATGAATCATCTATATCGGTATATGTTTTTAATCCTTAAAGAGATCTCATGGATCATTAAAGAAAGACTCTCTAAGAGTGTATCCATAACAAATACCTTCATGTGACTTGTTATTGTATAAAAATATTATAATATGACTATTAAATTTTATCTATTAAATCCCCATTGAAAACAAAACATAATCAGGCTTTATAATACTATAAGAAATATTAAAATATAACATCTAATATTTTAAGAATAAAAATTCCAAACAAATTATAATTGTAAAAAAATTTAAAAATATATATATATATAATCTTCCTGATTATACAGACAACAAGAGATACATAAAAACAAAACATCAAAATAATATCAATTATATATTAGTAGGTTTATATAAAATAATGGTATAATTAATTTTTATACAGTGTTGAAATTATAATTCCTAAAAAAATATAAAACATTTAAGAAGGAAATTTATTTTAACAATATTAATTAAAAATAAGAAATAAAATATTTAAAAAAAATTAAGTAACATTTGATCATTGAGCTACAATTGAAAATAGTGACCGGAGGTTCATGAACTACCGCTGAAAATAGAGAAAATTGCTACCGTTTCAATTTAAAGAAAAAAAAAGTTAACTAAAAATATTATTCCATGCTATAGAAAAACTAATGGATTCAAGGAAAGTAATAAAAAAATTGTCTTTGGAAATCCAATGGTGACTCATTATCCACCATTCATGAATCCAATAGTGTCTCATGACCTACCTTTGCATGAATCTAATTGTGGATCGTGACCTACCATTTGAAATGTCCAACAGTGGCTTATTGGGAAAACAATTCAGACAACAGAATGAAATTATAAATGAATAAATTAAAACTATTATTGCTCAAATAAGAATAAAATAATAAAAACCAACTGGTTGAAATTAAAATAAATCTACTGTCAAGATTATATGTATCTAAATAAATAAAACACTATGAAGAAACTATTGTTAAATATAATTAAAAACTCATGATAACATATTAAGAAGACAAAATTAAAACAACAATAAAAATAACTTATTTGACTAGATAGAAGTGGGATGAGATCCTATTGGAGTTAGAAGACGATATTGCCAAGTCTTTTTATAGAATAAAGTAAAAACTTGGTGGAGAGTAGACGACCCACCGTTTAAGTCTAGTAGTAGGTCACTGACCCACTATTGGGTTACAACGGTGGCTTACGGCTTGTTGTTAGGTTCTAGCAGTGGATCATGACTCGCCATTAGGTTTCAATGGTGGATCATGAGTCACTGTTGGTGATCAGTGGTGACACCGTTTAAGCAACCAAACAAAAAAAATTAACCAAAATAAAAGAAACTCATGTCAATTCCTACAAGAAAAAAACTCAATATAAAGGAAGTAATTACAAAGAAGATGAGATGATAATTGTTTAAAAATGAACGAATACACAAAAATATTAACCGAGAACAAATGATATAAAATTTAAAGCTTGAGGGAACTCGATTATGACTATCGAAGGCACAATGAGGATCAATAGAGTACTATCGATGGTAGGAAAATCGAAATAGAAGACTAAATAAATGAATAATTAATATCATATGGGAGTTAAAAAAATATAATGAGTAGGAGAACATAATGAAAAAAAAGGGATAAAATAAGAGAGATCGAACGTATGATATAAAACAGAACCGACGACTGAGATTAAATTAGAGTTTTTAATGTGCGTCTCACATTGATTCGAACAAGCGTAAACCATGTGGTTTAACAACCAAGAAGCATTTAAACTCTATCAAAATAAATACACATAGCACACACGGGAATGCAAGATAAGTGGGAGAAATATTCCCAAACCATGCATAAATGGGTGTTTAATATGGGCTTTATTCATCGTCCTTCACATGACATGTTTGCACTATGCTTGACATGGCCTCTATGTGGGCCACGAGTGTTGGACCTCCCATGGGGGTTGACCTTTGAGTCCCCTTAAAAGTGGTTTTAGGTTAGGCTGAAATGGATTATGTATATGGCCATATTTGTTTTTTAACATTTAACTAAAAAATAATAAAGTAAAGAGTATAAAAAAACAAAAATATCAAAAAGAATATTAGAAAATGTAAACCAGATATTTTATTTTTAAATTATATTTAATGTAATTAAATGTGATGTAAGATTAATTTATCAAAAAAAAGTGATATTTATAAGTTTTAATACCCAATTACAAACATATGGATCATTGATAGTTGATGCACCTCCCATATAAAGGGAAATAAAGATTCGTTGATAGGAATAAATTATTACATTGAAGGAGTTTTCAAATTTAGAAATGATGAAATCCTGAAGATTATTGGTTTAGGAAATCCATATTTGGGGAAATGATATAAGATGTGTAGATGTATTGGTTATTGAATGTATCAATCATAACTTGTTAAGTTTCAGCTAACTTTGTGGCTTGAGACGTGCTATAAGATTTACCAAGAAGTTGTGTACCATAAAGGTAAAATATGGTGAAATTTTTTTATAGGGAAAGTACAAAAAGGTGAATCTTTAACTTGTGAATGGAGAAGAAGATGTGTTCTTTTTATCCAAGGAAAAATAAAATAGGTTGTGGCATAAATTTCTTAGTCATCTGAGCTAACCATACATGTAAGATATTGTGAAATGTTATGTTGCCCAAGATCTCTCTAGGTTATCATGTGATAATACTAATACATGCCATGCTTGAAAAAAAAGGAATATCACTCGAAACACGTATAAGAGGACATAAGAAAGGTCAAATGGATAGTTTGAATTTATGAATATTGGTGTGTGGACCTATTTCACCAAAATCTATTAGTAAGAAGAGATATTTTGTTCTCTTAATTGATGGTTTTGGTAGAATGGAATGGGTTTCAATTATCACCTAAAAGTTCAAGGTGTTCAGTTTCATAACATACTACCAGAGGGAGTTTGAAAATATATTGAGTCAAAAAATAAAAAAGTTCCAAATTAATAATGGAATAGAGTTCACAAACATCCAAGTGAAGGATTATCTCAAGAAACATGGAATAAGGCACAAATTTTTAGTAGTAAAAACTCCACAGTAAAATGGAGTGGTTGAGAGATGAAATTTAATTATCAAAAACATCACTAGAAATATTTTAAATGAGAAAGAACTTCCAAATAAGTTTTGGAAAGAAGAAATATTGACATTTCACTACATTTCTAATAGACTTATAATGTCCAAAGGATGGAAATACTATATATGAATTTTGATATGGAAAGAAACTAACATTAAATTAATTTAAAGTATTTTTAAGTAAGTTTTTTGTTCTAAATAAGGATAAATATAGGAAGTTTTAATATCATATTGATGAGGTATAATGGCCTATTATTTATTAGTAATATTTTTTTACTGAATAAATGTGTGTTTTCAGTTGTTGTAGAAGATCAATGGTAAGTTTTCCCATAATCTTGAATCTTTTTTAGGGTTTAAAACTTTACTAACACATATTGTAGGGTTTATTGGTGAAATGGGTGGTGTGATAATGGTTGAGAGTATCATTTTCATGGTCTGGTTGGAAGGATACATTGGAGGATGTTGAATGACACTTTTGGTGTGATATAGGTCATCATTCTCGATGGTGAT
The DNA here is from genome assembly GCA_963277665.1 of Viscum album. Classification (NCBI taxonomy): domain Eukaryota; kingdom Viridiplantae; phylum Streptophyta; class Magnoliopsida; order Santalales; family Viscaceae; genus Viscum; species Viscum album. Next base: position 161,798,381 of record OY728138.1, read on the forward strand.
GGTGTGGTGCTGAAAGAGGTAGGACGTGATTCCCAAGATGGAGGGGGTTCACTTGTAGGTGTCTATTATTGAAATTGATAGCATCTTCAGCATGGGTAAAGAGGTATATGGTAGCCATCTTGATGAAAGTTGGTCAGCAGATCGATAGAACATGGCAGGTTGCGACTTAGGTGGCAGGTTTTCATGTCACTCAGGGTCTCGATAGGGGATAGTTTGTAAAAGGTCTTGGTCATGAACTAGGATCAATCTCATGGGTATAGTGCAGGTAGATCATGGATTTATTAGTGAAGTGGGAGGTTTGACAATGGTGGGGAGAAGCAGGTGTGTGAGCCGATTGGAGGGATGCAGTGGAGGACATCGAATGACAATTTTGGTGAGATGGAGTTCATCATTCTTGATGTTCATGGTGTGTAACACCACAATATTTCATGGTAGATTATCTTCAATATCTTGTGTTGCATGAAACACCGAATTTTCTTGTGTAACATGTAATATTGAGTTTCTGCGAAACAACACTTTAGTGTTAAAATTATTTAAATGATATATTTATAACTTATCCATTAAATATAGTAACATAAATAGAAATAAATAATTTTTAAATTTTATTTATAAGGTTTTAACATAAATAAAACATATTTATAATGAAATTTATAAGTTTCGGAAAAATAGTTATATGTTTAGAAATACTATTTTCTTAAAAGAACTACTTTTTATCTCCTTTGTGAACAATAATAAAATTAATTTTATACACTCTTAGAAATTGAATTTGGTAAAATAGAATTCATTTTTGAATGCATAATATCAAAATTATCTTATGTAAAATTTTTATTATTTTTTTGAAAACATTCTATTTTTTATGAATAGTGAAAAACACTGCATTTTTGTTTAAAAACCAACTTTTTCATTTAAATAATTATTTTACTTTAAATTGATTTTAAAGTAACAATATATAAATAATACATATATTAACCCAATTTAGGAAATTGAAATCATTTTTATAATATAATTAGATATAAAAATTCATTAAACTTTGTTAACGTCTTTTTACCAACCTTTTAACCATATTTACAGATTAGCATTAAATGTAATTTTACCACTTATGTGAATTTAATTTTAAAAAATAGACATACATGGTTGAAAACAGTATGAAATATGTGGTCTAATGTTATCAAAACAACTTTTTGGTGAATAGTAAATTTTGAATTTTATTTACTATGGTTAAAGGTAAATAGGGTAATTAAAAGTAAAAATAATATTATAATAAAATATATAATTACTCAAAAACTTATCCTAATTTCCTTGGATAAGCATTTTTCTAAAAAAATCAATCTTATGTCAAAAATATGATCCTTTTTAATCCACTTGTATTAGATTAAGACCTTTATTATATTTTATTTAAAGAAGAGTTAAAAGTATCATATTCAAATTTAAAATACTAAAACATTTTTACTATAGGGTTATACATAAGATAAATTATACTATAAATATTCATTATAAATATAATAAATTTATATACATCATTATAATTTATTTATAATTTTTAGACAGTAAATAATTTAATTTAACCGTGACACGATAATGATGTAGTAATCTATTTATTAAAGAAAGAATCAAATAAATGATATTAATAATATTAAAATAAATATAATTTAAAATAATTAATTATATCCCCTAATTTTATATAAAACATAGAAATATTATTGAAATATTTTATGTATTGGTTTGAAATTATCATTTTGGTTTTATATTTGTTAAAATGAAAATACTAAATAGTATTAAAATTGACATAAATGATATAAAAGTCATAAAAATATATGGTTCTTCCAAATAACTCAGATAACGCACATGAGGCTCAGCCCAGTTGGTGAGGACTCTGAAAGTGCATCCAAGAGACCCGGGATCAAATCTAGGTGGAGACATATTTTTGGGGTACTATAGCAGTATTGTAGCAGGTACTGTAGCAGGAACTATAGTAGGCACTATAGCAGCTGGAACTATTCATCTCTCTGGGCCTCTAGGCCACCGGTTTGGTCCTCATGTCCTGCAAAGCTTTCAGGCCACCCAAGGCCTTCGGGCCAGTTGTTTCTCAAGGTATTCGGTCCACCTTAAGGCCTTAGGGCCACCCCAAGGCCTTCAAGACACATGATGTAGATGTACCAGTCAGACTACATGGGACAAGGATTCAGATGAGGATCAGGGTAGGAACATTCACGAAAGCAGAGCTAACTGGAATTAGAAGAACGAGAGGGTATGGCTTTTCCATCGGTACCTGACCAGTGCAACCTTGCATAGGATAGATAGTTGATCAGCCCTCTATAGGTGGAGTGCTGATATTATGACATATGCTGGGGAGGATAAGTTCCAAGTTTTCTTTTCTAGGTGATCTCCTCTAATACATATGGGTTATGAAATTGTCTCTAAGCCTTCAGGCCTTGTAAGGGTTCCACCTCACCCCTTGAAAGGTATATTATCAAAAAATAATAAAAAATGAAGGCCTTCGGGCCATTCTGACCGACCAAATAACTCGGATAATGATAAATATGTCATAAATAATCCAATTGGGGTTCTTTTTTTATTTTATAGTAACTATATTAACCTTATAGTGTAAAAATACAACAAGGCATGGTAAAAGTTAAATTGTTTAATTAAGGGTTAAATCCAAAAGATAAGGTTAATTTTATGACCTAAACAAGTCTAAAATTCATTGGTTGATTGGATTTAGACCCATATGCATATTATTCTTGAAATAAATCACTTTTGAGCTATTTTAAACCAAAAATAATTTTATAATAAATTAATATTTTAAGATCTTCCAAAAGTTCCCATCACCTCTCTTATAAAAGGGAACTTCTCCTTATCGTTAATTCACACCTCCAAATCCATTTTTCTCAGAAAAACCTTGCACATTTCCTCTCCCAACCTCCCTCAATTCATCCTAGATTTCATAATTTGGTCATAAATCCATCCTAATCAGTCTTTTGTGTAAACCAAAAGGAGACACCCAAAAAAGAGGAAATTGTTTTATCACCTCTTTCACAGTTATTTTATTCTTCTACTTGCTATTTCTATGTTTTTTTATACCAAATTAATAACTCCAATATCATCCATATAATTATATGTTATTATAATCATGGTACAATCATATTCCTCATTTTATCTATCTTATGAATAATAATATCACCATGAGTGTGTACGTACGACTTACTGTCTCCACATTATGGGGTAATATGATACCCCAAACTAATTTTTTGTACTGGGTATGATTATGAGTATAATTGGTATAAATAATGAATATAAAAATATAATTATTCTTTATAATTAATATATCACCCAATTCCATACCATTTAACCATCAAGGTAATGATATCATTGCTCGTGTGTACGTACGTTTTACCGTCTCCATGACACGGTGAGATTCATTCACCACATTAACCATTCAAGAATGATTATAAAAATATATATAATGAATAAGTATGAAATATATGACATAATAATTCTAATGTTATAATATATAAATATATATATATATATATATTATTTACTTACTTCTATTCAATACGATAAGAAAATAGAAACAACATTCATGTGTAGGCACGACATACCATCTCCATGGATGGTATGTTACATTTAATTTATCTATATATTATATATATATTTATATACTGAATATATATTATATATAAATCATTTTTTATATTATATAAGTAAGTAAATTATAATCTAAGTAATAATATCAAGAATAAAAAGTCAAAATATGTATGATAAACAAAGTGATTATTACCTGAAATATTGCTTTAACTTGGAAATTATTAATAAACGGGTAATATAAATCCATAAATGAATCATGTATGATATAATAAATAATATTATGGTACTGGTAGAAGTTAATAATATGTTTAAAAACATTATATAGGATTTTTAGACACGTACAGAAAGTATCAGACCTAAGGTAAGGGAATTTCGTCTCACTTTTAATTTGCGTGAGATATAAGTCGCGTTCACCAAATATCTATTATGTGTGGTTTATACACTACCCCTATTATATTTCATATCATTAATAAATTTATCTTCATGGTAGTTAAATATTTGTTTGAAGATATGTGGATTATGATTTAAATGTTCAAAATGGTATGGGATGATTTGAATGTTTAAAGAATCAATCCTTTCTCTATTTAAATATTCTTGATATTATCATACATATTTATATGTATATAAATGATTATAAAGAAAATTTTATGTATATTTTTAATTATATTCAAATGTTTTCAAAAAATATATTTTTAAGGTTTTACGTAAGGCTTAATTGTACAATATCATCATTATTCGGGATTGTTTATACGTAAGTATCTACTGGTTCATCTTTATCATCCATTACCATGTTTCATAAAATGTATTTCAAAATATTATCAATAAATTTTTATAGTCATTTTTACCCATGTTTGAATTTTTATATAACATTTTTAAAAGAAGATTTCCATCATTTTCCAAACAATTTACTTTATGATGTTTTCGATAAATTAAGGAAAGAGTGTTTTTAACTTATATGGAACGAGCATATATTTACACCACCATGCCTCCTTAACATTTTGAAGCTTCCCTTACAATATTGCAGGGTTATTTTTAAAATAAATGTTTTCTTTTATAATTGTGAAGGCTTTTAAATGATTTTAAAGAAAAATTGGGAAAGTAAAAAAAATGGGTATTTCTTTCAAAGATTATTAAGGATTTTGTTAGATTATTTTCATATATGTCAACATCCTATGTTATATTTTATGCTTAATTGAGGTTGATTTATTATGATACAATCCAAATTATTTTATTGAAGATTTTATGTTATGTTTGACTATGGATGTGATATTTTGATACCATTAATGGTTTTTGGTTAAAGTAATAACATTTCATATGTTATTTTTAATACAAATGTTTATCTTTCACCCTTTTAAAATGAGGAATGCATTGGACTTAGAAAGAAATGGGTTGGGGTGGTTAATGAAATCCCTATGGGTTGGGGACAGATTAATGAAATCCCTATGGGTTGGGGATAGATTAATGAAATCCCTATGGGTTGGGGACTGCTTAATGAAATATCTACTTGTTGGGGATCGGTTAATGAAATCCATTAGATGCATCAATAGTTCTCATGAGACAAACTAATATGGGTTTTTACTAACATATTACCCATATGGTCTTGGCATGAGGCCTTGAAAGTATGTTTAGTATTATGCATTATCACATTATGAGATTATTAACTGATATTAAATGTGATTATTTGACTCATAGAATATCCATGTGAATATTTAAATTGAATTATTTTATTTATTCTTTCCATATTATGTTAAATATTGTGTTTAAAAGGATTATGTTTTATTTTTATACTTTCCTTAAAAGTTTATGATTATTTATGAAAGTTTATGCTATATTTTTTAACCTTACTAAGAATCTGAGCTCACCCCTTTCTTATGTTTTATTTTCCCATGATGCCAATAAGTGTTTTATGACTGATATATAGGGTTAAGCTAGGAAAATAATGGGGTTATAAATGTATTATATATATTGTATTTTATGTTTTAAATTGTAATATAAATTTCATGTTTTTAATATATTTTCCAAGACTTATAAAATAATTGGTCCTTTGGGAATTAATTTCTTATAATCGTACCAATGTATTAAAATAACACACTGGCTCCGGGCATCTGGGGTCGGGGAATTACAGTTGGTATCAAATGAATTTTAGCAACAACCTTGGAAACTAGATTTAGAAAACTTTGATTAGGGATCATAACCCTAAGATAGACTTTGAGAATAAGTATAGAGGAACATCCTAAAATTTTGGTAATGTAGAGATTATATGGGTATTTTTAGAAAATAAATTTATGTCTGGATATATACTATAAGTGAAAATGGTTCTGGAATAGATGTACCTAAGAGTAATAACTCTGAAAAGTTTTTCCAGGCCTAACTTGGGGTAACCTAGTACACGACAATGTCCCTTATTGCGCACGTGGTTTGACACTTTTGGGGGATATGCTTAGGATGATTCACATTTTTATTACAAGCCTTTATGAAGGAATTATGAGTAAATATTTCCCCAAAAAACCATTTCTATTATTATGGGACTAGATACGTGTAAATATTCAGTTAATTCTTATAATTTTTCTTGTTTTTGGATTATAAAATACAATATGATCTAACCTAGTGTACGTCATCATTTAGAAATGGCACCCAATAGAAGGAATGAGAAATCCACCAATACACATAATCCAAATATTAAGAAGGATCATGTCTTTTATGGTTTAAGTAAAACATTTATAAGAAAAATAGTCTCCCATATATTCTCATCATATGAATAAAAAATATCATATGCTAATAAGATAAGTAACGAATTCTTCGAGTCCTATGGATTTTAAGGGAATAAAAATAATAAGAGGATGGTAGAGAAAATATAGATAAAGGGAACAAGGGAAACAAGGATTTTCCCACATGTGATAACTGTGGAAAGAATCACCCTCGTAAATTCTTAAAGAGAATGAGATTTTTTTTAAGTGTAAAGAAAAAGGACATCAAGTTCGTGATTGAAAGGGTAAGAAAAAGGTTTATAATGTAAAATTCTTCATATTAAATTATATGGGACACTATAAAAATCAATTTCCCAATCCTTAGAGTATACCCCAGATGATGTTATTGGATAATAATCAAGTTATAATACTGTCGTAGATGAAGAGGAATTATTAATGTACTTATGTTGTTATTAAAGAATTTTTTCATTTGATTATTGTATCAATGATGCACTAGTTATATGAATTATGAAAATAAATAAGGATTGTACTATAGTACTATTTTATTATGTATTTAAGATTATATAGTATCAAGTAAAGTTACATAGTTTCTAGTTAAACTTTTTGGAAAATATATGGTTAAGGGAAAGATAACCCTTAATATGTTTCTGATACTAAGTTAATGATATTGGAATAAAGATATGATTGATTTTGATAATTTATATTGGATATTATCAACTACCTTGGAACTGGATAATGGTTTTTTTCCATCATTATTAGAGTATACAACATTTTTTGATTTAAGGAGTATATCTAATATTCTATGTTTTATGTAAGTAATAAGGAATAATAAATGTATTCAATAAGTTTTTAAGGTAATTTAGGGAATTTCCATGATTTAAGAGGATACCTGATGAAGGTATTCACATGTATGGTATGTTACAAAAGATTCCTTCATTGCGTTATGTTGATTTTATAAATTTAGTGACCTTCCTTATAAATTTTTGGACTTTGAGTTTAGACAGATGTAATTTGGATAAGTCTAATGGTTAGAATGTATTAATTTGGATATTGTACATTATTTTTTAAAGTTAAAACTTTTATTAAGATATTTTTTTTGAATAATATAGTTTTAATAAAAGGACAACTCGTAGGTTGGGCGAAAACCCGTCACATCAAGCAAGGTCGAGAGACTTGAACCCGCAACCAAAGGGTGACAAGGGTGCATCGTATACCACTGGCCTATTTGATGTCCTATTTTATAACATAATTTATTATTTAAATGGTCTGATATATATAGTATAAATTCATTTTTGGAACCCTATACAATTAAGATAAATATAAAAAAATTTAATTTTATTATCTTTTCGAGAGAAATATTAGTTTGTGGTAGAAATTAGTTAAAATATGGAACTCTACTTGTCAAGTAAGTATGCTTCCTTTTGTTCTTATTTTAGGAATTAAATTAATTATAAAAATCTTGGGAAAATATCATAAAACCAAAAAAAATCCAAGTACTTTTTTTATTGAATCAAATGGTCCCTTGGATCATTGCACATTTATAGCTTTCTGATTGTTAACTTTATCCTAATGATGTTCTCTATCACTCTCTATTAGAACTTGATGGTTAAATTTTCTTTTATGTCCATGTTTTCCTACATAGAAACCTAGTATGTTTTATATCTATTTACCTTAATACTTCCCATTATCTATTTTAAAATGGAGGTCTCATTAATCCTTTTCCAAAGTGGGATTTCAATAAATATATTTTGAAATTTCCAACCTGTAGTTTTCGATTCCAAGTTTAAATTGTGAGGATGTAATTTATTGAAGGAGGGGAGAATGTAACACCCCAATATTAAATGGTACATTATCTTCAATATCTTGTGTTGTAAGAAACACTGACTTGGCCTGTATAACACGCAAGATTGAGTTTCTATGAAATAACACTTTAGTGTTAAAATTATTTGAATAATATATTTATAACATATCCATTAAATATAGTATCATAAATAGTAAGAAATAATTTTTCAATTTTACTTATAATTTTTTCACATAAATAAAACATATTTATAATGAAATTTATAAGTTTCAGTTAAATAGTTATATGTTTAGATATATTAATTTCTTAAAGGAACTATTTTTTATGTCCTTTTGTAAAAAATAATAAAATTAATTTTAAAAACTCTTAGAAATTTAATTTGGTAAAATATAATTCATTTTTTAATTCATAATACCAAAATTATATTAGGGTGAATTTTTGGTATTTTTTTGAAAACTTTCAATTTTTGATGAATAATGAAACACACAACATTATTGTTTAAAACCCATATTTTTAATTTAAATTATTAATTTAATTTAAATTGATTTTAAAGTCAAAATAGATAAATAATACATATATTAACTCAATTTATGTCATTGGAATCATTTTTATAATAGAATTAGATATAAAAAATCATTTAACTTTTTTAATGTCTTTTTACCCGCCTTCTAGCCACATTTACAGATTAGCATTAAACGTAATTTTTCCACTTTTGTGAATTGAATTTTCAAAAAATGAACATACATGCTTTAAATCAGTATGAAATATGTGGTCTAATAGGATCAAAATAATTTTTTGGTGAATAGTAACTTTTGAATATTATTTACCACGGTTAAAGGTAAATAGAGTCGTTAAAGGTAAAAATAATATTATAATAATATATAATTACCCTAAAACTTGTCCTAATTTCATTGGATAAGTTTTTTTCAACCATAATCTGTCTTAATTACAAAATATTATCCTTTTTAATCCACTTATGTTAGATTAAGACATTTATTATATTTTATTTAAAGAAGAGTTAAAAGTCTCATATTCAAATATTAATAACTAAATCATTTTTACTATAGGGTTAGACATAAGATAAATTATACCATAAATATTAATTATAAATATAATAAATTTATCTACATCATGATAATTTATTTATAATTTTTATACATTAAATATTTAAATTTAATTGTGACACAATGATGATATAGTAATTGATTTATTAAAGGAAGAACCAAAAAATGATATTAATAATATTAAAATAAATATAATTTGACTTAATTAATGACATAAAATAATTTTATAGATAAATTATACATTTTAGTGACATATTGGATGTATTTTTTCGAATTTATCTTGTTGTTTTGATATTTGTAAAAATGAAAATACTAAATAGTATTAAAATTGACATAAATGAAATTTTTAAAATAAATACTATTTTATTAAATGATATAAAAGTCATAAAAATATATGGTTTGACCAAATGAATTGGTTAATGTCAATTATTTCATAAATTATCCAAATTTTTTTCTTTTTTCTTTTTATAGTAACTATATTAACCATACAGTATAATAATACAAGACATTGTAAGAGTTAAACTGTTTAACTAAGGGTTAAATCCAAATGATAAGTTTAATTTTATGACCTAAACATGTATAAAATTTATTATTTTAAGGGATTTAGACCCATCCTCATCTAATATTCGAAATAAATCACTTTGGAGCTATTTTAAACCGAAAATAAATTTATAATAAACTAATTTTTTGAGATATTCCAAAAGTTTCGTCGACCTCTCTTACAAAAGGGAACTTCTTCTTATCTTTAATTAACACCTCCAAATCCATTTGGATCATCCAAACCCTACCCATTTCCTCTCTAAACTTTACTCGCTTCATCTTAGTGGTCATACTTTGGGTAGAAATCCATCCTAAGGAGTCATTTTGTGCAAATCAAAAGGAGACACCCGAAAAAGAGGTAATTGTTTTATCATCTCTTTCAAAGTTCTTTACTTATACTACTTCATCTTTCTATATTGTTTCCATAAAAAAGTAATAAATAAAGTATCATCCATATATTTAAATGATATTATAATCATGGTACAACCATAGTCTTCATTTTATCTATCCAATTAATAGCAATATCACCACGTGTGCTTGCGTACGGCTTACCGTCTCCACGTCGTAGTGTAATTTGTTACTCAAAAATAATTTTTTTAATGGGTATGATGATGATTATAATGGATATAAAAAATGAATATAACATGATAATTATTATTTATAATGGATATATCACCCAATTCCATACTATTTAGCTATCAAGGGAATGATATCATCGCTCGTGTGTACGTACAACTTACCGTCTCCACGACGCGGTGAGATTAATTATCTACATTAATAATTCAAGAATGATTATAAAAAATATATATATATAATTAATAAGAATGAAATATATGACATAATAATTCTGTTGTTATAATATACATGTATATATATATGTATGTATGTATGTGTTATTTACTTACTTTTTTTCAATACAATAAGAAAATAGAAACGAAGTTCATGCGTACGTACGGCCTACCGTCTCCATGAACGGTGTGTTTCATTTCATTTATATATATATTATATATATTTATATACTGAATATATATTATATATAAATCATTTTTTATATTTTTTAATTAATTAAATTATAATCTAATTAATAAGATCAAGAATAACAAGTCAAAACAAGTACGATAAACAAAGCAATTATTACCCAAAATGTTGCTTTAGCTTGGAATTTATTAATAAACAGGTAATATAAAGTCATAAATTAATGATGTATGAAATCATAAATATTATTATAGTTCTATTTGAAGTTAATAATATGTTTAAAAACATTATACAATATTTTTGGACCCATACGAAGAGTATCAGACCTAAGGTAAGGAAATTTTGTCTTACTTTTAATTTGTGTGAGATATAAGCCATGTTCACCAACTATTTATTATGTGTGTTTATGTAATTTCCATATTATATTTCATATAATGAATACATTTATCTACACGATAGTTAAATATTCATTTGAATATATCAGTATTATGATTTAAATGTTCAAAGTTGTATAGGACGCTGTGAATGTTTAAAGAATTAATCCTTTTTCCATTTCAATATTCCTTGATATTATAATACATATTTATATGTATATAAATGATTATAAAGAAAATTTTATGTCTATATTTAAGTTCAATCAAATGTATTCAAAAATAAATCTTTTTTAGGTTTTATTTAATGGTTAATTATACAATCTCATCATTATTCGGAATTGTTTATACGTAAGTATCTACTGGGTCATCTTTATCATCTATGTCCATGTTTCATAAAATATATTTCAAAATATTATCAAGAAATGTTTAAAGTCATTTTTACCAATGTTTGACTATTTATAAAACATTTTGAAAGGAATCTTTCTGTTGTTTTCCAAATGAGTTACTTTATGACATTTTCGACAAATTAAGGAAAGAATGTTTTTTTAACTTATACGACATGAGCGGCTATTTCCACCATTATGAAACCTTAATGTTTTGAATCTCCCCTTGAAATATTACAAGTATATTTTTAAAATTAATGTTTTCTTTTATAATTTTATGGGATTTTAAATGATTTCAATGTAAAAAAGGGAAAGTAAAAAATGGATATTTCTTTCAAATAATTTTAATGATTTTGTTATACTATTTCCATCTATATCAACATAATCTGTTAGATTTTATGATTAATTGAGATTGATTTATTATGATACAATATTATATATTGTATTGAATGTTTTATGTTATATTTCATTATGGGTGTGCTATATTGATATCATTCATGGTTTATAGTTAAAGTAATAACATTGTGTATGCTAGTTTTAATACGAATGTTTGTGTATTGCCATTTTCAAATAAGGAATGCATTGGAATTAGAAAGAAATGGGATGTGTGCTGGTTAATGAAATATCTATGGGTTCGGGACTAGTTAATGAAATCCCTACAGGTTGGGGATCGGTTAATGAAAGCCCCTCGATGCATCGATAGTTCTCATGAGACAAACTAATTTGGGTTTTGACTAACATCTTACCTGTATGGTCTTAGCACGAGGCCATGATGATATGTCCGGTATTATGCATTCCTACATTATGAAATTAGTAATTAATATTACCTGTGATTATTTGACTAGTATAATATCCATGTGAATGTTTAAATGGAATTATTTTATTTATTCTTGCCATATTATGTTGAATATTGTGTTTAAAAGGATTATGTTTCAGTTTTATACATGCCTTAAAAGTTTATGATTATTTATGAAAGCTTCTACTATATTGTTTAACCTTACTGATCATCTGAGCTCGCCCCTTTCTTATGTTTTATTTTCCCAGGATTCCTATAAGTGTTTTATTATTGATATGTAGGGTTAAACTAGGATAATAATGGCATTCTAAAAGGATTATCTATGTTGTATTTTTTGTTAAAAATTGTAATATAAAGTTTGTGTCTGTAATCTATTTTCCAAGACTTATAAAATGATTTGTTCTTTGGGATTTGATTCCTTGTAATCATGTTAATTTGTTAAAATAATGCATCAACTCTAGGCATCTAGGGTCAGGTCATTACATGGTGTGGTACCAACGGAGGCAGGGTGCACTACCCATGATAGTGGGGATTCGTTAGGAGCTGGAAATCCTTGATATAGATGGAATCATCAGTGTGGGGATGATAGAATACGGTGGCTAGCTCGATGGAATATGGTCGAAAAATCGATGGATCACAACTGGACATGACTCAGGTGGCAGGTTTTGATGGTTCTGAGGGTCTCGACTGAGGGTAGTTTGTAGAAGGGTCTCAATCACGAAGTAGGATCAAACTACAAGTTTGGTGTAGGTATATCATGGAAGGGTGCATGTTGGTGCATGGAATAACAAAGGTTTGAGGCCTTCAGGTCAAATTTGGACCTATGGGTCAGTTGTTTCCATGGGGTTTAATAACCACTAGGCCTACGGGCCTTTTAATGGGTTCCCTTTTCCTGGAATAATAATAGGTTCTATTTAGTTCAATAAAAAATAGGGGTCATCCCCCCTAACTATTTAAAAAAATGTGTGTTTATATTATATAATATTATACGCTTACAAAATATAGAGAAACTAGTAAAAAATAATCACATTAATAATGATAATTACATTAGTTAGTTACGAAACCAATGAAATTTTCAAACATTATAATTAGATAAAAATATAAAATATAAAATATAAAATTCAAAAATATGATTGCCTCTATCTACTTGAATCATCCCTCCCCTGAACAACACTAGAGAAAAAAAACTGAATATTAATAAACTAACAACATTGAAGAAAATGAAACTATATAACCTTGGAAGTAATTGTAGTGAATATTGAGTGAAAGAATCATTTTTTATTTATAGGAGGTAATTTTACTACTGTAATTGTAATAGGACCATTGGAATAGTAACCTGATAATTAAGAATAGTAACCTAACTGTTAGGAATAGTAACCTAGCCTTTGGAATAACAATTTAACCTCAAAATAATAAAGTGTAAATAAATAATATTTATCATGATTAATATAAGTAAATATAAATAATATAATGTCAAAAAATAAATAACAACATTAAAAAACTCAAAGAAAATATAGGAAAATTTTAAATAAACTTTATTTTAAAGTATTTCATAAAAATAATAATTTTTATATTAAAAATTAAAATTACCTATGTTAGAAATTTAATTTTATAAAATTAATTTCATTTTTTAAATCATCACATTGAAATTACCCGAGGGTGATTTTTTGTTAATTTTCTAAAATACTTCAATTTTCAGGTAAATAGTAAAACTCAAGTTTATTCACATTACCGTTGTATCTTAATTTACATCATTCATGATGTAATAATGAAATAATAATTTATAGAAATTGAGGTTTTGAAAAAGAATATTTAATTTCATAAATGATTCATTAAAATAAAATAAACTTAATTTTCAAACTTAAAATCATTTTCCAAAACCTAAAGTCAAAAGTGATCCCTTAAAAAAATCTTTTTTCCACTTTACTTTCTAATATAATAAAGAGTAATAATTATAAATAGGTATAAATTCTTAAAAAACCTTATATTATATTTATATAAGATTTATATAGTCAAAAATTCACTATTACAAGTTTTTCCTTTGATATATTATCTAGAACCGAATCTGGTCGCCATCAAACCGGCACCAAACCTGGCTCATGGCAAGACCCTAAGGGCATTCCCTATCTCCACGGGCTGGCACAAGTGCCCGGGTATCATAAAAATTCATTTGGGAACGATTTACCCGAGTTTGGGTTCATAAAATAACCAAAAACACCCAACAAACCAAATCTGAAAAAAAAAATATGCCAAGCAAGACTTAATAAAATTTCATAACTGCTTTTATGGATTTAAACAAGACACAAGAGGTCCAAAGGTACATAAAAGTATCAGAAAATATCCCATGAGACTCCACACAACAAGGGGTCATCACCCACAAGCCGTCTCCACAACACCGCACCATCGAGAGAAACTAGCAACCCGAACCGCCATCGCCCAAGGCCTTGCCTTTTCCTGTGTCAAACATGATCAATTATACTTACACCCAAAGGTGTAAGTATGGTTTGAGACTAAGCCCAATAGGATATCATCCAAGGATTTCAAGTGATAGGCATTATAAAATAAAAGGCTTGTAAGAGTTATAAATAGATAAGGGTAGCATTTATTTCTAAAAGTGAAACTTTGAAAAGAAAATAACTTTCAATGGGGATAACATTAAAGAATGAGTGAATTTGAATAAAACATTCAAGCTACTGGTTTTAACATTACAAAATACCATAAATAAAGTATAAATTCCAAAAAGGCCACGAGCACCAAGCATAGGAACACCCCTAGGTACTAGTTTGTTGTGAGCCCCAAGTACCTCGTACCTCGGTGAAAGTAACCATGATGAAATTCGTTCTCGTGCACTAGCCACTATTAGGGAGCATACCCATAACCTAGTGGTCTCCAATCATCTCCATTATAGTTTTTTTAGTGTTATCCATGTCAGACTTGCTAAGTGAACCATAGTCAAAACCCCTCCGTTCACTAGCGTACTAGTACACGTTAGTCCACCTAGATACCCGGGTTTCCCGTATTGTGCTCAAATAGTCACAACATTCTACCAAAATAAATTTTTACATATAAATATTAGTTCTGGTCACACACATTCAAAACAGTAGCTACACCTTCTTTTCACCTTTCGTATAACTCAATAAACCACTTATAATTTCCATAAAACAATTTCAAGAAAAGTAATCAAATTTTGCACATTAAATTCATCTAAAACCCCACATTTAAAACCAAATGGAGACCAATATTATACCAAAACAGAAATTTCAGCATCAAAACATTTTTATAAATCTAATCCCTGAATTATAAAACAACACCAAGAGGCACAACATGGGTTGCACATGTAAAACACCCATTTTCACACAAAATTGGCACTTAAAAATCAACCACTTTTAAAATTCTACCCAAATCAATTTTTGCAATCAAAAAACTGAATTAGGAACATAATAGAAACGGAAATAAAGAAATCCAACTCATTCTACAATACCTACATATGAAATCACCTACCAAAAGAGTCAAAACCCCCAAATCCATGTGCGTCACTTCAACCGCACCTCCACCGCACCACAAAGGAGTAAGATTGAACCTAAAACCAGAGTATTGGACCAAGAAACTCAAAACTAAAACCCTAGGTACTAAACCCCATCTTATGGAAATTTTGGTATTCAATAAAAAAGGAAGAAACCCTAACAAGAAGGGAGGAATAAGGAAGAGAACCAACTTACTAGAGAAATCTGGACGTTTTTTGGAGATTCAGAAGTTTGGCCCTAAATAGGGATTAATCTGAGCTCCAAATAGGCAAAAACGAATATGGGGGTGCGGTTGGGTTCAGTGGGAACGTGTGAGAGGTGTAATCACCTAAACATTATAACAAATAAATATTTTATGAAAGAATTACAAAACAATTTTAAAACTGGAAATGGGCTTTCGGGTTGGCCCAATACCTAATTTGATCACCCAAATCCAAGATGCTAATTACTTTTTAAGGGGCCCAAAATTCTTTTGTGGTTTTAATATTTAAATTAAGGTCATTTTGGAAGTTTAATGGGTGAAAAATGTTGAAAAACGAAGGAGTTGTTAAAGAAACAAAATTTACTTTCAAAACTGGAAACGGGCTCTCAGGTTGGCCCAAATTTTGGAAACCCACTATTTCCTTCAAAAATGCATGAAAAACCACCAAAACCAAGAAAGGATGTAAATTAAATGAAAAATAACTTTAAAATATGTCATGTATGTGACAATTCTCCCCCCCCCCCATGAAGGACTTTCCGCCCCAAAAAGTCAACATGAGGCTTGATTGGAAAACAAGAACGGGTACTCTTCCTCGACCCACGACTTTCGCTCCCATGTCTCATGTGTATCATTTTTATGCTGCCATAGAACTCAGACTAATGGAATAGACTTCCCTCAAAGTATCTTCTCTTGGGAGTCCACTATTTTCACTGGCCTCTCAACAATAGACAGGTCAGGCTCTATCTCCAGTTCTTCCCAACTCAACACATGGGACGGATCTGGGTAGTATTTCTTCAACTGAGAAACATGGAAGACATCATGGATGGACATCAACTGAGAAGGTAAGGACAACCTGTATTCCACCTTTCCAATATGCTCGATGATCTCAAATGGCCCGACATACTGCGGAGTCAGCTTACCTTTCTTCCCCAATCGACGATGGCCCAGATGAGGGGCCACCTTCAAGAATACTCTATCACCCACAGAAAACTCTAGGTCTCAACGCCTCCGGTCAGCATATGATTTATGACAACTCTGAGCTGCCAATAAATGTTGCCTGATTAATTTTACCTTCTCATATTTCTCTTGCACCATACTCGGCCCCAGTAGTGAGGTCTCACCTACCTCATCCCAACACAGGGGGGACCGAAAAGGCCGACCATAGAGAACCTCAAAAGGAGCTATTCGAATCGAGGATTGATAACTGTTATTATAAGCAAACTCAACTAATCCCAAATGGGTATCCCAAGAACCTCCAAAGTCTAGGAAACATGCACGAAGCATGTCCTCCAAAATCTGATTCGCCCGCTCTGTCTGACCATCCGTCTGCGGATGGTATGCTGTGCTCATCTTAATCTGGGACCCCAAGGCCTTCCCAGAACCGAGATGTGAAATGAGGGTCTCTATCTGAGACAACTGCTGTTGGAACACCATGAAGTCTCACCGCCTCCTGAAGATATAAACGGCCCAACTCATCCACTTTAGATGTATCTCTGATCGGAATGAAGTGGGCTGATTTGGTTATATGATCAATCACCACCCAAATGACATTCTTACCTCGAGGTGTACGAGGTAATCCAACAATGAAGTCCATGGCAACCTCGTCCCACTTCCAGGTAGGAATGGGTAGTGGTTGGAGCAAACCGGAGGGCCTTTGGTGCTCTGCTTTCACCTGCTGGCATGTGTAGCATCTCAACACAAAGTCTGCTATGTCCCGTCTCATACCAGGCCACCAAAACTGCCGACGGACATCATAATACATCTTAGTGGCACTCGGATGGACAGACCACTGAGACTGGTGGCTATCATGCATCACCACCTTCCGTAGAGATAACGGCACTACTAAACGGCCCTTGAAGCACAAGATGCCCTCAGGAGACGATGACCAATTAGAGGATGTCTCCCCACCATGAAGAAAATGCTTCGACCGCTGACAAAGATCATCACTAGATTATTCCCGCTGAATCAACTCCAACAGATAAGGAGTCAACTGGACGCTCACTAAGAATGCCCCTCCACCATGTTCCTTGGTCTCCACATGCATCTGAGAAAAGATCCCCATCAATGTCCACTCATCACTGGAATTCCTCAAAGCCTGCACTGGAACCCTTCTACTCAAGGCGTCGGCCACTAAATTACCCTTACCTGGGGTATAGACAATGTCAAAGTCAAACCCTTGCAAGTACTTGATCTAGTGACGCTACCTCAAGTTGAGGTCCTTCTGTGAGAAGATATAAGCCAAGATTTTGTGATCAGAATAGACCAAAAACTTCTCCCCAAAGAGGTAGTGACGCCACGTCTTTAAAGCATGCATCACTTATTCCAACTCCAAGTCATGGGTTGGGTAGTTCTTTTCGTGTGGCCGGAGTTGGCAAGATCCATACGCCACCACGTGATCATCCTGCATAAGCACGCACCCAAGACCCATACCTGAAGCATCACAATAAACCACATATCCCTTTCCAGCCTCTGGAAAAATCAGCACGGGGGCAGTAGTCAACCGCCTCTTCAGCTCATCGAATGATGCCTGACATTCTGGATCCCATACAAACTTCACCCCTTTCCGGGTGAGGGCGGTCATCAGTGAAGCAAGCCGAGAGAAATCCTGAACGAATCGCCTGTAATAACCAGCCAAGCCAAGAAAACTCTTGATCTCGAACACATTCTTCGGTTTCTCCCACGACATGACTGCACTAATTTTCTCAGGGTCCACTGAAACTCCATGCTCTGAGATCACATGCCCCAGAAATCTCACCTCTCTGATCCAGAAAGTGCACTTTGACAACTTTTCATAGAGGTGGTGATCTCGTAATGTACCCAAAACGATCCTCAAGTGATGTTCGTGTTCCTCCTCAGAGCAAGAGTATACCAAAATGTCATCCACGAACACCACAACAAAGGAATCGAGATACTAATGGAACACCCTATTCATAAGTGACATAAATATAGCTGGAGCATTGGTCAATCCGAAGGGCATGACCAAATACTCAAAGTGGCCATACCTGCTTCGGAAGGCTGTGTTAGGGATATCTGACTCCTTCACCCTGAGTTGATGATACCCTGAATGTAGGTCTATCTTTGAGAACCACTTTTCCCCCTTCAACTGATCAGACAAATCATCTATTCTACAGAAAGGGTATTTGTTTTTAATTGTTACCTTATTCAGCTTCTGTTAGTCAATGCACAATCAGAGGGATCCATCAGCCTTTTTTGAAAACAACACAGGAGCGGCCCAAGGAGAGACGCTCGGGTGAATGAATCCTTTGGATTCTAAGTCATCTAGTTGTATCTTTAATTCCCTCAACTCGGTGGGGTCCATGCGATAAGAGGGAAGAGATATCGGCTGTGTTCCCGGCACCAGATCAATAGAAAACTCCACATCCTGCTCTGGCGGAAAGCCTGAAAAATCATCTGGGAATACCTACGAAAACTCATTCACTACATGAGGTAGTGCACCTTCAGGGGAAAGACCATCCTCTAGCATGAGAGAAGATAATTGGAAGATAACACTTCCCAACTCTGGTAGTGGAGGCCCTGCGCGACCTGACCGAGGATCCCATTCTCCATAGAAAACCTGACGACTCCCATCAGGTGTCGTGAAACTCACACGCCGTCTATAGAAATAGATGTGTTCCTGGAAGTGTACTAGCCAATCCATCCTGATTATGACATCAAAAAGGTTCATATCTAAGACCAATAGGTCCCACTACATCTCAACCCCTGACACAGAAAGCGCACATGATGGGCACCTAAGACCCTGCTCCTTCTTCTTTCCCAGCGGTGTCACCAACTCCATTGTGAATGACATCAAATCAGTTGGAAAATTCAGAATGTCCACAAAACGGGAAGAAATGAATGAAACAGAGGAACCAGTATCAAAAAGATCAGCAGCTATAGAAGATGAAATCAAAATGGTACCTCGAATAGTTGACGGTCCCGCCTCTGATCCTGCTGGTGCCTGATTCACCACATGGAGATGTCCAGTATCTGCCTGAAGATGACCGCTAGTCTGTGGCTGTGCCCTAAACTGGCACTGCCCAGAAGATGACCCAGCCCTACCACCACGACTTCCAAATCGAGATCCCCCAGTCCTTGATGGCTCAGACTGTGCTGGCACTCCTCTGGGAGCCATGGATCCTTCCCCACTTTGAAGTGGACGCGCTATCCCGCAAAAGCGTTACACGTGCCCCATACCTACACACTGGAAACAGGTCTTCGAAGGATGAGGGAATGCTGGACGGATGTTCCCAGGCTTCCCACACTGGTGGCACACGACCGATCTCGCATCAGAAACCGCTAATGAAAACTGTGTGGAAGAGTTCCATGAACTGCCTCCTCCTTTCTTCACATGATCCTCCTGATTCATTTTCCTTTCTGAGGAGCTACCACTTCCCACTGCTGATACAGAACCATAGAAACCAGCCCTGCCTTTTCTATCAATCTCCACCATGCATGCCCGATCAACAACCTCAGCATAGGTCCTCAGCTTAAACAAGAACACCTGGGAGTATATCTCTGGTCCCAAGCCTTTCTCAAACCTCGGGGCCTTCGCTTGCTCATTAGAGACAATTTCTGGAGCATACCAAACCAACTCAGTGAAACGGTTGGCATACTCCATCATAGATAGATTTCCCTGAACAATTTCCATGAACTCTCTAGACCTAGAATAAGCCAACACCTCAGGGCAGTACTGTTCATTGAAGACATCCTTGAAATCTCCCCAGCGCATCTGCTCATTCTTCCCAGCCTGAAGCACTGACTCCCACCATTTACGGCTGGGACCCTCCAACAGAAAGGAGGTACACTTCACCCTGATATCCTCGGGTGTTTCCAGGAACTCAAACATACGCTCGATCTTCTCGATCCATTCCTCTACTTCTTGGGGTTCTGAGATGCCTCGGAAGGTTGGGGGATTATTTTTCAGGAACTCCTGGGCCTTGTCCTTTCTAGGACCAGTCTCATACTCTATAATAGGAGATGGAACTTGAGCTGGTCTATATCCTAGAGCATGGACAGCCCGGACCACGGCCTCGACTAGCCTCTGATCAATTGGTGTGGGAGAACTCTCTTCGGCTTCCTCCCGTGGGTGCGTGAGAGCTTTCCGGGGAGGCATGTTTCTACAAAATGAAACAGTCACAAAACAATAATCAATAACATAATTCTGAAAATTTTAATCAAATACATAAAATATAAATAATCTAAACACATTTCAGTAATAAAATAAACTACTCCACATCCGCCTAATGTCCACATGTGGTCTGCAGCCCACATGTCTCACCTGGAAGTGAAGTCCATCTGTAAATTCTAACATCCCCTGGTGACTCAGGGTCTGCCATGAGAGGTGTGGGCTAGTCACCCTACTCACAACCAAAACCCTGAGCCCTGACAGTCCTAGCTTCTGTCTATCTCGACTCATCCCAAAATAACAATATAACCCAAAAACTTTAACCTCCTTTGATACCATATTGTCACGAACCGAATATGGTCGCCATCAAACCGGCACAAAACCCGGATCATGGAAAGACCCGAAGGGCGTTCCCTATCCCCATGGGCTGGAACAAGTGCCTGGGTATCATAAAAATTCATTTGGGAATGATTTACCCGAGTTTGGGTTCATAAAATAACCAAAAACAGCCAACAAACCAAATTTGAAAAAAAAATTATGCCAAGCAAGACTTAATAAAATTTCAGAACTAATTATATGGGTTTAAACAAGACACAAGAGGTCCAAAGGTACATAAAAGTAGCAGAAAACAGCCCATGAGACTCCACATGACAAGGGTTCATCACCCACAAGCCGTCTCCACAACACCGCACCATCGAGCGAAACTAGCAACCCGAACCGCCATCGCCCAAGGCCTTGCCTTTGCCTGTGTCAAACATGATCAAGTCTACTTACACCCAAAGGTGTAAGTAGGGTGTGATACTAATCCCGATAGGATATCACCCATGGATTTCAAGTGATAGGCATTATAAAATAAAATGCTTGTAAGAGTTATAAATAGATAAGGGTAGCATTTATTTCTAAAAGTGAAACTTTGAAAAGAAAATAACTTTCAATGGGGATAACATTAAAGAATGATTGAATTTGAATAAAAAATTCAAGCTACTGGTTTTAACATTACAAAATACCATAAATAAAGTATAAATTCCAAAAAGGCCACGAGCACCAAGCATAGGAACACCCCTAGGTACTAGTTTGTTGTGAGCCCCAAGTACCTCGTACCTCGGTGAAAGTAACCATGATGAAATTCATTCTCGTGCACGAGCCACTATTAGGGAGCATACCCATAACCTTGTGGTCTCCAATCATCTCCATTATAGTTTTTTTAGTGTTATCCATGTCAGACTTACTAAGTGAACCATGGTCAAAACCCCTCCGTTCACTAGCGTACTAGTACACGTTAGCTCACCTAGATACTCGGGTTTCCTGTATTATGCTCAAATAGTCACCACATGATACCGAAATCAATTTTTACTTATAAATATCAGTTCTGGTCACACACATTCAAAACAGTAGCTACACCTTCTTTTCACCTTTTGTATAACTCAATAAACCACTTATAATTTCCATAAAACAATTTCAAGAAAAGTAATCAAATTTTGCACATTAAATTCATCTAAAACCCCACATTTAAAACCAAATGGAGACCAATATTATACCAAAACATAAATTTCAGCATCCAAACATTTTTATAAATATAATCCCTGAATTATAAAACAACATCAAGAGGCACAACATGGGTTGCACATGTAAAACACCCATTTTCACACAAAATTGGCACTTAAAAATCAACCGCTTTTAAAATGCTACACAAATCAATTTTTGTAATCAAAATACTGAATTAGGAACATAATATAAACAGAAATACATAAAGTCAACTCATTCTACAATACCTACATATGAAATCACCTACCAAAAGAGTCAAAACCCCCAAATCCTTGTGCGTCACTTCAACCGCACCTCTGCCGCACCACAAAGGAGTAAGATTGAACCTAAAACCAGAGGATTGGACCAAGAAACTCAAAAATAAAACCCTAGGTACTAAACCCCATCTTCTGTACATTTGGGGATTCAATAAAAAAAGGAAGAAACCCTAACAAGAAGGGAGGAATAAGGAAGAGAACCAACTTACTTGAGAAATCTGGACGTTTTTTGGAGATTCAGAATTTCAGCCCTAAATCTCGATGAATCTAAGCTCCAAAGATGAAAAAACTAAAATGGGGGTTCATCTGGGTTCCGTGGGAACGTGTGAGAGGTGGAATCACCGAAAACGGATAGAAAATAAATATTTTATGAAAGAATTACAAAACAATTTTAAAACTGGAAATGGGCTTTCAGGTTGGCCCAATACCTAATTTGATCACCCAAATCCAAGATGCTAATGACTTTTTAAGGGACCCAAAATTCTTTTTTGGTTTTAATATTTAAATTAAGGTCATTTTGGAAGTTGAATGGATGAAAAATGTTGAAAAACGAAGGATTTATTAAAGAAACAAAATTTACTTTCAAAACTGGAAACGGGCTCTCAGGTTGGCCCAAATTTTGGAAACCCACTATTTCCTTCAAAAATGCATGAAAAACCACCAAAACCAAGAAATTATGTAAATTAAATGAAAAATACCTTTAAAATATTTCATGTATGTGACATATATTATTTTATTTATTTTTTTATTCTAAAAATACCCATCTCTTCAAGTATAAATAACCCATCTCCCTCCTCTGGGAAAACCAATCCTCCCTAACTTTACAAATACCATGTTCTTCCCAAATCCTCTCTCTCAATCCCCTTTTAATACCTAGGTATTCTCTGTAGTAAACTAACTTCAATCATTAGTGTATTTTTAGTGTCTTATAAGAGAAGCTACTCCAAGGAAAGTGTAAGTTTTTTTCAAACTCTTCTATCATTTTCATTTATTCTATATTTTTTACCAATTGATTTAATGGTAAAATATTAAAATATTTAATTATTAATAATTTGAAAATTATATTAATGATTTTAACTTACTGTAAAAGTTATATTTTTTATGTATTTATATTTTATACCGCTTTTTCTTCATATTTGGACATTGTTTCCATTAACAGTTAGATAACTTCCAATGAGGACGTTGCCAATTATTTTCTTACCACCAACCATATAGATGGTTATTATAAATTATTTATAATATATAAATGTATAAATATATTTATTTTAATCTTCTGTAATTAATTCTACAAATATATAAATTACATTGAACACAATAGTAAAATCGAAGAAAAACGGGAAATCTTTAAGGAAAACATCATATCAAAATTTCTTCCCTTTAGATAAGGAAATTAAAAAATATAATAAAATGAATATAATTGATAAATAGTATTAAAATGAAAATAATTCACTTATGGAAAAAAAAATTAATAAATCTAAGTTTATTATTCATGTGGCGTAAAAGTCATAAAATAAAATGGGAATTATGGTAAGGGGATTCTTGAACCCATCTCCTTTTCTTTGGGTTATCACTCTTTCATGTAAATTTCATTATGGATATTACTATAATTTTTCTTAAATATATTTTCATTATTCTTGGACTTTCTTTAAGGGATATAAATTTTACCACCTTGATCTATAAGGAAAATACAAAGATTTTTCAAAAAGGCCTCTCTTTCCGAAACACATATTTTAATCCTCTTTAGTTGTTTATTATTCACACAATAATGATTATGTTTATGAAAAATATGTTTTACCTTATTAATTTGATAAAATCAATATTATTCATGAAATAAATCTTTATGAAATCCATTCCTTTCCATGAGTTATTTCATAACTACGATTGTTAGATTTTTTATGTGGAATGCATGATTATTTGAATGTTATGATGTGATGGATGGGCCCAAAATTATATATCCCTCCATTGAATTGGGTGTGATTTATCTCATTAGATAATTTGTATTATACCTAAACATGATGCTATCTTTGTTCACAATGATGATGTTATGATTTATGCACATATGTTATACATGGACATGATGCCTACTTTGTTCACAACTATGTGTAGTATTTGACCAATATGTCATGATATTTCATTTTTATGCATTTCCACATTCCATGACTTCATCAAATGTTTCCCTAATTATTTTGATTATGATCCTATTATTATGATATGATGATTATGATTATGCTCACCAATGTTATATTTATTCGTGTCCCATATTCATCATATTACTAGGCTTTCAGCTCACCCCTTTCTTTAATGTATATCCTTAGATGACTACATGTACTCAGTATAACTTGAGATGTTTTAAGAATATAGAGAAGAAGGATTTAAATAATATTTATGTTTTATTTTTTATAAGTGAAGTATGATCTTAATTTCCCCAAGATACTAAACCTTTCAATCCTTGAATATATAACTAGTATGTTATTTATCTTTAAAATTATGTAATAGTCATAAAGAATAATTATAGTCACTATAGTTGGTATCAAAGGTATTGTTTAGTTAATTTGGGAATTAATAATTGAACATTTTAGTGAAAACCATAAGGATAAGTCTAAGTATAGCTAAATATCCAAATTTTTGGTAAATTATAAGAGTGTGTGGTTTCTGATTAATGAAATCTCTATATGGATACTCTATGTGGATGTGAATCTAGAATATTTTCACCTAGGGGTAAAAACCCCCAAAAACATTGTATTGAGATAGAATTTATTTGGAACTGGTGCATGAAAATGAGCCTTTCTGAGTACTTTATTTGACACTCCTAGGGGATGAGCTTCAGTTAATCACAAACTCTAATACATACCATTATGAAGAATATATATCTAAAGTAATTATTCATTTCAAAGTTAGATAAGTATTAAATTAAATGATCCTAGAATTATTGTTTAAGTAAAATTCTAAGCCTAGGGATCCCATAAAACGTGGCTTTATAATTAATTTATTCTTAAGAATAAATTAATTATTCATACCATGTTGACTTGTGTTTGTTCAAACCTTTTCTATTTTAAAAAATAGTGGGAACTAGGAGAAACTAGACCAACAACCTATGTGAGGGACAATGAAATAGTTTCCCAAATGAGACTCCCAATGAAATGTGAGGCAGAGTTCAAAACTTCATGGAAATGATTACCCATATGTCTCAATCTATGAAAAATAACATGAAAAATATGGAAAGTTTTCCTTCTCAGAAGAAGTAGAAACTAGCTATTGAATCCTTTATGAGACAACTATCACCAATGTTTAGTGGATTTTTTGATCCAATTATCACATAATAGTGGGTTAACTCAATGGTAAAAATATTTTTTATGCTACATTATTCTAAGAAAGAGAAGGTTACACTAGAAATGTATCTTTTAGATGGAGAGGTAAATCAATGGTGAGAACTAATAATGAATACTAATACAAAGGATGAAATGAAATAAACATAATGGGATTGATTTAAGAAGTTATTTCATAACAAGTATTTACCTCCAACTCTTAGAACCAAGATGGAGAGGGAGTTATTGGAGCTTACTAAAAAGGATAGTGAATTTGTCACTGCTTACGAGGAAAATTTTACGAGGCCTCAAAGATATGCCTCAGGTTTTTTTATCAAAAACAAAAGCAAAATCAATATATTCTTCAATGGATTAAAACCACACCTCTGAAAGTATTTATCTATCCATGAAATTGGGAGTTATAAAGAGGTTATTTGATGTTCTCTCAAAGTAGATACGGAGTTTGGATAATTCTCCCATGGTTATGGAGATAAGAAATGAAATATGGGGTTTCAATTTGGATGATCAAATGAAAAAGGTGGATAGAAGAACCAACCACCCACATATCAAAAATATTGGAATAAGCATTATGTGAATTTCCTCAAAAGGACATGGAATTGCTATAAGTATGGGTGAGAAGGCCACCAAGCTCATTAACACTGATGAGACATAAAGAATATATCCAATATGATGGAGTAAATGAAGGAACCTTCTAATACACCACCCATGGTTCAATGCATAAATTATATGGAATAAGGGAACTATTCAAGCCAACGCATTGAACCATGGCTCCTTGAGGGTAATTAGAATCATCAACCACCAAATCCAAAATGATTAAGGGAAATTTTATTCCATCACTACTACTAAAGTGGAGCATGAAAATGAAGTCATAAAAGAAACACTTATTATTCACTCAATAATAGAAACTATTTTATTTTATTGTAGTTCTATGCATTCCTTTATATCATACATGTTTTCTATAACTATTGAATTAAAGATCTGAAACCTTGAAGAATATATATCTATAAAAACACATGGTGGGTAGATCATTGAAACCCAAGTGTTTGACTCTTATCCTTTAAGTGTCTATGGGAATATTCTTCTAGTGAATCTTATTGTAACATCCCAGGTAATTAAAGAATAAATAATTTTCATATTTATTAATATTAGAGAATTAAATATGAATTTTAATTAAAAGCGGTTTCTATGTTCGATAGCGTACCCGATACGCAACGATGAGTTTCTTTGAAACTTACGTAGCACACTAGTAATATAATAATATTATGTTAGTTAACAAGTAGCCGTTGTACTGGCGGGAATGAATAGAAATAACTAAAATATGAATAGATATGTTTTTAGATGTTTTTACATTTACCCAATAAAAGATAAAGGCTTAAAATACGGAAAGAGTTCAATTTTAGGCTTTTATACTCTAATTTTCACTAAAGGTTCACTTATCACCTTTTAATGGTGAACCGTAATTAAATATAGTTTTGATCACTCTTATACATTCTTTTGGACCAAATAAAACTTTTATTAAGAATCGGGACATCAAATTTTACTTTGTGTAATTTTTGGTACCTTTCTGATAAAGTTCATTTTTTTATGAATAGTGTAAAATGTTGCATTTTAATTCAAAACTACTTTTTAATCTAATTTATTTATATGATTAGATTATGTTTTGAATTGGTTTTGAAGTGAAATTAGAATATATTTTTACCATTTTATCCAATGGTGGTCATTGGAATCATTTCCGATTTGAAATTAGACTTAAACTGGTGTCAATCTTTTGATACTTATTGTTTTGTAAAAACACGCTATTTGCTCTGGCAGCGGGAATTAATTATTTAATTAATTAATGTGACTTATATGATTTGAATTTTGTAAAATAGACTTCATTTTTGAATTCGGAATATCAAATATAGCTTAGAGTAAATTTTTGGTAATTTTCTGAAAAACTTCAATTTTGATGAATAGTGAAACCACTAAGTGGTAATCAAGCAAACTGATTTTTCAGTTAAATGAAAGTTTACCACTAATGTGTATTGAATTTTGAAAATCCGACATACATGGTTGTCATTAAGAAGTAAAATGTGGTTCAATGAGATTATAATAATTTTTGGTGAATAGTAACTTATTAAGTTCTTAATCGCGATTAGTGGTAATTAGGGTAGTTTAATGTATAAATAATGCTTTAATAATATAAAATGACCTAGACACATGTCCCAACCTCATTGGTTGTGTCATGGCCGACCAAGAAAAGCCATGGCCTAACTTGGGGACCCCATGTATCCACTTTTGTTGGGAAATAACATAAATTACTTTTTATTAAATGTTAAAGTGAAAATGACACAAACATAATATGTTTTGCGAAAACAATTTTTAAGTGGGGTTATACAAGTCCAAATTTTGATTATAAATATTCAATGGAAAGCTAAAAAGATTTCCTACATCATAGTAATTTGTTTATAATTTTTAGACATTAAATAAATTTAATTATTTATGACATAATAATGATGCAGCGATGACATCATTATTTGACGATTTAAATAAAATGGAAAGATAAAATAAAATCTATGAACTACACATGTCCAAAACCAATTGGATGAATGGATTTCGATGCCTTATCACCTTATCCACGAATTCCATCAATGTGGGACCTTTTAAAACCGAAACACATTTTCAAATAATGTAATGTTTCTTTACTTTCCAAAAGTGCCCCTCCTCTCCTCTTATAAAAGGCCCCCACCTCTACCTCATGTCACACAATCTTCAAGCCTTTGGCTCGGCCAAAACCTGCCCATTTGCTCTCTCCACATCCCTCTCCTAATCCTAGAGGATTTCCTTTGGGAAGAATCCTTTAAAAGGAAGCCTTTAGGCTCAAACCAAAAGGAGTTACACTTTTTAAGGTAATTCATTCTCTAATGTTCATTTGTTTTATTTTGCTTCTCCAACCCCCTAAACTCTTTTTATTTACTTCTTTTGTAACAACACCAGTATCTTCAATATACTAGGATGTTGTTATAAGATTTATTTGAGCTACACTTCCACACAACTACATCAAATGGTTAAAGAACATAAGGTTTCCGTGGATGGCGAAATTCTGCCTCCCGAAACGATGATTGTTCAACACTCATTTAACACCTTCAAAGGTGGCCATTATGATGTCACTATTTTTATATATGATATATAATATGTTTATGTTTTCCTTAAGCTTCTGGTTTTTCATTTTGGGCATACCTTTATGGTTTCCATTATGGGTAAACACGATATCTTCATTTTAGGAAGTGCGGACTACCGCCCCCTAAAAGTGATTTGATTCGTTAATACCATATGTGGGATGTGTGAAGGATAAAGTTAATGATATTATATATGTTATTATACTGGAAGTATAATATACTCTTATATCATTATGATTCCATTCCAGAAAATATGAAATAGAAATGGAAGTAGCGTTCATGCGTACGTACGGCTTACCGTCTCCATGAACGGTGCATTTCATTTCTTACCTCTAAATGTAATGTAATATTATAAATAAATGTATATGATGAATATATATGATATATATGTTATCCAAATCATTAATATCATTCTGGATATAATGAACCTATGACCAAATTAACAACATGTAAGTGTAAGAAGTCTATTTTTGACTTAAGAACCAAATACCGACAAAATGAACATTATTAACTTAACAGATTACATGATGTTCATAACATGGTATAAAAGGAATAATGAAATTGAAAAAGGTTATTAAGCAAGTAGAGATTAACTAAAGTTTATTATTCAGGAGTTTAAAGAACGGTCGGGTCAAGTCAGATACGAGGTATGGGAACTTCTTAACCCAATTTCCATTCTTTGGGTTAATCTCCTACTTCCAAATTATGTCATTATATTATTATGTCGTATCTTGTATTTGTACTTTATTTATGTGTACTTATAGTGAATACAAATAATGTATCTATTTTATTTTAAAAATTATCTTTGTATGGGACTTCGTCTCAATCTCCTTTCATTGAGGCATATTTTGTTTTATACACAACTTTCTTGTATACGGTGTATAAACCCCTTTGACTTTCACGTTTATTCAAAAGGAATATTTTTTATACGAAGCGTTTACTAAACGACAAAAGGGAATGTTTTTGTCGTACGTATGCGGCGACAACGACTTCTCCGCCGTCGTAACCGTTATTTGAGTTTTGGCTTCCTCTACAAGCCATACCTTCTTTTTTTAAAAGAAAAATAAATACCATGTTTTACTTTGGTATTGAAAATGGTTTTCATAATGTTTTTATATCAATGTGTTGTATTGATATCTCGTGATTGAAATTTGGAAATGTTATGTTTCCTTTATGCATGTTTTATGTGATATGATTATGTTATGGTTCTTGGGCATTATTATGAAGACGGGTGGTTCCGTGATAAACTAAGGGCGGGTGAGCCCGTTATAGCTCTCCAATGCATTGGGTAACGCGAAGGAGTGAAACGTTAAGGTTTCTCCGAAGAGATTTTAGGGAATATACTGTGATGGTTATTCCAAACGTAACCAAGAGGGTTACTCCCAACGTAAGAATGTTATGAATGCCTCAAGTTACCTTTACGTATTATGATTTATATGATTTATTCATGTTTTTATGAGGTATGTTAAAGTGCCTATGTTTTATGGGTAAAGTATGATTTCATTCTTATGTATATATGAACTCATGTTTCCTTTCCATGTTTTTTTTTATAACCCATACTGAGTTTTTATGCTCATCCCAAGTTTTTGAAATGTTTTTCACAGGTCAAGGGAAAGGTACATGATAAGATGGTAGAGTCAAGGATGTGTCAAGAAATAATCCATGTTTTATTTTAAATGTGTTTCCATTGATGGGAATGAAGAATACTATCTTTATGTAACCACTTTGTTTATATGTGGAATGTAATGCAAGTTTTATGATCTAATTCTCTAAAACTCTAAACCCGAAAAGATCCTCAATGTGTAATCTTGTAATAACTCAAGATTAAGTAAGGTTTAAGGCTGGGGCCTTATAGTTGGTATCAGAGGTCGGTTTAGACAACTTTAGGAGTTAGAAAAGTGTTAAATTATAATATGATTTAAATGATATAGAATTTACAGATTACCATGTTGCTTCGCCTAAGATATTTCGGTGTTCAGAATGGTTTTTCGTAGGGGAAACAAAGCAGCTATGTTGGGACGACATCAGGAGGAAGACCGCCTTCCAAATCAGCAACCTGAGATGGTCGGAATCGGAACTGAACAGTTTGTTGCAGTGATGGCACAGTTGACTCAGGCTATAAATGGTGGTGGTATCCATGCACGAGATCAGCCAGATCAACCGCAGAGGAACATGTCAGTGGTGGAACATTTCATGAGGCAACATCCCCCATCATTCAGAGGATCATCTGACCCTGTGCAAGCTGAAGGGTGGATTAAAGCACTGGAGAAGATTTTTGATGTCATGGGGTGTTCAGACAATCAAAAGGTTAGTCTTGCTATTTACCGTTTGGAGGGTGAAGCAGATCAGTGGTGGTCTATGGTTAAAAATATCAGGGATGCCGATGAGATTGATGCTCTTGACTGGGATGAATTCAAAGGTATGTTTCTTGATAAGTATTTTCCTAAGGCTGTTCGACTTAGGATGGAAAAGCAATTCTTGGAATTGAGGCAAGAGGAAGACTCAGTGGCTGCCTATGAAGAAAGGTTCACTCGATTGGCAAGGTATGCTCCCAATTTTATCCGAGACCTTGATAGTAAAATCAATCGTTTTTACTCAGGATTAAAGCCAAAGTATCGAAGGGCATTAGCTTCTCGTGAGTTTAAAAGTTATGAAAAGCTTGTTCGATGTGCTGAGAAGGTGGAAATGGAGTTTGCCGATGACCAAGTGTTCTATAACAACCAGCAGAAGAAGAGACCGAGGTTGCAGGAGAAAGGTAAGAATTCTTCAAAGAAGTCTGATGGTAAGAGAACTAAGTTTCCAGTTTGTCATAAATGTGGCAAAAGGCATGCTGGGGAATGTCTTCTGAATTCTGGGAAGTGCTACCGATGTGGTAAGATGGGACATAAGGCTCGTGATTGCACTGAAAAGGATCAAGGTGAAGTTAAGAACAAATTTGATTTACAGTTAGTGAAATGTTTTAAGTGCAATGAGATGGGTCACTATGCAAACGAGTGTCCGACAAGGAGCTTGAGTGATGGGAAGCAGTTAGACTACAAGCAGAAAGGGGTGGTGAAATCCTTTGCAACAACTTCAGCAGATGTTGGGCCATCGAATGAAGTGGTGTCAGCTCCAGGGAGCTCAGTATTTTTCGAAGATTGACTTGAGGTCGGGGTACCATCAGTTGAAAGTAAAAGAAGCAGACGTTCCGAAGACTGCTTTCCATACTAGATATGGCCATTATGAATTTGTAGTTATGCCTTTTGGGTTAACCAATGCACCTACTGTATTCATGGACCTTATGAATAAAATTTTCCATGAGTTCTTGGATAAGTTTGTGTTTGTGTTTTGAGGTTTGTGAAGAGGTTATGTGTGCCTTGTGATTCACAGTTGAAGAGAGAGTTGTTATGTGAAGCTCATAGTTCTCCGTTTTCAGGTCATCCGGGCAGTACTAAGATGTATAGAGATCTGCGGGAGTATTACTGGTGGGATGGAATGAAAAGAGATATTGCTGATTTTACTGTGAAGTGTTTGACTTGTCAACAGGTTAAAGCAGAGCGGCAGTTACCGAAAGGGATGCTTCAGCCTTTACCAGTGCCAGAGTGGAAATGGGAGAATATATCCATGGACTTTGTTGTTGGATTACCGAAGACATCTCGAGGTAATAATGCAATCTGGGTTATTGTTGATCGCTTGACCACGTCTGCTCATTTCCTTGCTATACGAGATACTTTCTCTCTTGATCAACTTTCCCGTTTGTATCTTAAAGAGATACTCAGGTTACATGGAGTTCCTCTCTCCATTGTATCAGATCGTGATCCCAGGTTTACTTCTAACTTTTGGAAAGGCCTTCAGAAGTCGTTGGGTACTGAGTTAAATTTTAGTACAGCTTTTCATCCTCAATCAGATGGGCAGTCAGAACGAACAATTCAGACATTGGAGGATATGCTACGAGCTTGTTCTATGGATTATCAGGGAAGTTGGGACCAACTTTTTTCTTTGGTTGAGTTTTCATATAATAACAGTTTTCATTCCAGTATACAGATGGCACCATTTCATGCATTATATGGGAAGCGGTGTCGAACTCCAGCTTTCTAGGATGAAGTGGGTGAAAGGAAATTGATGGGACCAGAATTGGTAGAAGAGATGGCAGAAAAAGTTCAGTTGATTCTGAAACACATGAGAACAGCTCAGAGCAGGAAGAAGAGTTATGCGGATAACCGGAGGAAGGATCTATCTTTCGAGGTAGGTGATCATGTTTTTCTCAAGGTTTCTCCTTGGAAAAGTGTGATGAGATTTGGTAAGAAAGGAAAGTTGAGTCCAAGGTTCATTGGACCATACGAAATTCTGGAAAGAGTTGGATCAGTTGCATACCGAGTGGCTTTACCTCCGAGTTTATCTCAGGTACACAATGTTTTTCACGTTTCGATGTTGAGAAAGTATATGCCAGATCCATCTCATGTTTTGAGTCCAGAGGTAGTTCAGCTGGAAGAGAACCTATCTTATGAGGAACAACCGGTCCAGATTCTTGACCACAGGGAGCAAGTGTTACAGAATAAGGTGATTAAGCAGGTAAAGGTTTTGTGGAAAAACAACATGATTGAAGAGGCAACATGGGAATCTGAAAATGCTATGAGGGATAAATACCCCCACTTATTTTGATAAGTGAATAAAATTGCGAGGACGCAATTCCCAAAAGGGGGGAAGGATGTAACATCCCAGGTAATTAAAGAATAAATAATTTTCATATTTATTAATATTAGAGAATTAAATATGAATTTTAATTAAAAGGGGTTTCTATGTTCGATAGCGTACCCGATACGCAACGATGAGTTTCTTTGAAACTTACGTAGCACACTAGTAATATAATAATATTATGTTAGTTAACAAGTAGCCGTTGTACTGGCGGGAATGAATAGAAATAACTAAAATATGAATAGATATGTTTTTAGATGTTTTTACATTTACCCAATAAAAGATAAAGGCTTAAAATACGGAAAGAGTTCAATTTTAGGCTTTTATACTCTAATTTTCACTAAAGGTTCACTTATCACCTTTTAATGGTGAACCGTAATTAAATATAGTTTTTATCACTCTTATACATTCTTTTGGACCAAATAAAACTTTTATTAAGAATCGGGACATCAAATTTTACTTTGTGTAATTTTTGGTACCTTTCTGATAAAGTTCATTTTTTTATGAATAGTGTAAAATGTTGCATTTTAATTCAAAACTACTTTTTAATCTAATTTATTTATATGATTAGATTATGTTTTGAATTGGTTTTGAAGTGAAATTAGAATATATTTTTACCATTTTATCCAATGGTGGTCATTGGAATCATTTCCGATTTGAAATTAGACTTAAACTGGTGTCAATCTTTTGATACTTATTGTTTTGTAAAAACACGCTATTTGCTCTGGCAGCGGGAATTAATTATTTAATTAATTAATGTGACTTATATGATTTGAATTTTGTAAAATAGACTTCATTTTTGAATTCGGAATATCAAATATAGCTTAGAGTAAATTTTTGGTAATTTTCTGAAAAACTTCAATTTTGATGAATAGTGAAACCACTAAGTGGTAATCAAGCAAACTGATTTTTCAGTTAAATGAAAGTTTACCACTAATGTGTATTGAATTTTGAAAATCCGACATACATGGTTGTCATTAAGAAGTAAAATGTGGTTCAATGAGATTATAATAATTTTTGGTGAATAGTAACTTATTAAGTTCTTAATCGCGATTAGTGGTAATTAGGGTAGTTTAATGTATAAATAATGCTTTAATAATATAAAATGACCTAGACACATGTCCCAACCTCATTGGTTGTGTCATGGCCGACCAAGAAAAGCCATGGCCTAACTTGGGGACCCCATGTATCCACTTTTGTTGGGAAATAACATAAATTACTTTTTATTAAATGTTAAAGTGAAAATGACACAAACATAATATGTTTTGCGAAAACAATTTTTAAGTGGGGTTATACAAGTCCAAATTTTGATTATAAATATTCAATGGAAAGCTAAAAAGATTTCCTACATCATAGTAATTTGTTTATAATTTTTAGACATTAAATAAATTTAATTATTTATGACATAATAATGATGCAGCGATGACATCATTATTTGACGATTTAAATAAAATGGAAAGATAAAATAAAATCTATGAACTACACATGTCCAAAACCAATTGGATGAATGGATTTCGATGCCTTATCACCTTATCCACGAATTCCATCAATGTGGGACCTTTTAAAACCGAAACACATTTTCAAATAATGTAATGTTTCTTTACTTTCCAAAAGTGCCCCTCCTCTCCTCTTATAAAAGGCCCCCACCTCTACCTCATGTCACACAATCTTCAAGCCTTTGGCTCGGCCAAAACCTGCCCATTTGCTCTCTCCACATCCCTCTCCTAATCCTAGAGGATTTCCTTTGGGAAGAATCCTTTCAAAGGAAGCCTTTAGGCTCAAACCAAAAGGAGTTACACTTTTTAAGGTAATTCATTCTCTAATGTTCATTTGTTTTATTTTGCTTCTCCAACCCCCTAAACTCTTTTTATTTACTTCTTTTGTAACAACACCAGTATCTTCAATATACTAGGATGTTTTTATAAGATTTATTTGAGCTACACTTACACACAACTACATCAAATGGTTAAAGAACATAAGGTTTCCGTGGATGGCGAAATTCTGCCTCCCGAAACGATGATTGTTCAACACTCATTTAACACCTTCAAAGGTGGCCATTATGATGTCACTATTTTTATATATGATATATAATATGTTTATGTTTTCCTTAAGCTTCTGGTTTTTCATTTTGGGCATACCTTTATGGTTTCCATTATGGGTAAACACGATATCTTCATTTTAGGAAGTGCGGACTACCGCCCCCTAAAAGTGATTTGATTCGTTAATACCATATGTGGGATGTGTGAAGGATAAAGTTAATGATATTATATATGTTATTATACTGGAAGTATAATATACTCTTATATCATTATGATTCCATTCCAGAAAATATGAAATAGAAATGGAAGTAGCGTTCATGCGTACGTACGGCTTACCGTCTCCATGAACGGTGCATTTCATTTCTTACCTCTAAATGTAATGTAATATTATAAATAAATGTATATGATGAATATATATGATATATATGTTATCCAAATCATTAATATCATTCTGGATATAATGAACCTATGACCAAATTAACAACATGTAAGTGTAAGAAGTCTATTTTTGACTTAAGAACCAAATACCGACAAAATGAACATTATTAACTTAACAGATTACATGATGTTCATAACATGGTATAAAAGGAATAATGAAATTGAAAAAGGTTATTAAGCAAGTAGAGATTAACTAAAGTTTATTATTCAGGAGTTTAAAGAACGGTCGGGTCAAGTCAGATACGAGGTATGGGAACTTCTTAACCCAATTTCCATTCTTTGGGTTAATCTCCTACTTCCAAATTATGTCATTATATTATTATGTCGTATCTTGTATTTGTACTTTATTTATGTGTACTTATAGTGAATACAAATAATGTATCTATTTTATTTTAAAAATTATCTTTGTATGGGACTTCGTCTCAATCTCCTTTCATTGAGGCATATTTTGTTTTATACACAACTTTCTTGTATACGGTGTATAAACCCCTTTGACTTTCACGTTTATTCAAAAGGAATATTTTTTATACGAAGCGTTTACTAAACGACAAAAGGGAATGTTTTTGTCGTACGTATGCGGCGACAACGACTTCTCCGCCGTCGTAACCGTTATTTGAGTTTTGGCTTCCTCTACAAGCCATACCTTCTTTTTTTAAAAGAAAAATAAATACCATGTTTTACTTTGGTATTGAAAATGGTTTTCATAATGTTTTTATATCAATGTGTTGTATTGATATCTCGTGATTGAAATTTGGAAATGTTATGTTTCCTTTATGCATGTTTTATGTGATATGATTATGTTATGGTTCTTGGGCATTATTATGAAGACGGGTGGTTCCGTGATAAACTAAGGGCGGGTGAGCCCGTTATAGCTCTCCAATGCATTGGGTAACGCGAAGGAGTGAAACGTTAAGGTTTCTCCGAAGAGATTTTAGGGAATATACTGTGATGGTTATTCCAAACGTAACCAAGAGGGTTACTCCCAACGTAAGAATGTTATGAATGCCTCAAGTTACCTTTACGTATTATGATTTATATGATTTATTCATGTTTTTATGAGGTATGTTAAAGTGCCTATGTTTTATGGGTAAAGTATGATTTCATTCTTATGTATATATGAACTCATGTTTCCTTTCCATGTTTTTTTTTATAACCCATACTGAGTTTTTATGCTCATCCCAAGTTTTTGAAATGTTTTTCACAGGTCAAGGGAAAGGTACATGATAAGATGGTAGAGTCAAGGATGTGTCAAGAAATAATCCATGTTTTATTTTAAATGTGTTTCCATTGATGGGAATGAAGAATACTATCTTTATGTAACCACTTTGTTTATATGTGGAATGTAATGCAAGTTTTATGATCTAATTCTCTAAAACTCTAAACCCGAAAAGATCCTCAATGTGTAATCTTGTAATAACTCAAGATTAAGTAAGGTTTAAGGCTGGGGCCTTATACTTATAGTCCATCCCTTGGTATAATTTGATGCCATACTGGCCATGGATTAGTACTCATTATATATAGAATGCATCAACTATCAGGAAAAAGAAATATCATTTCATATTCTAAACCATCCCATACTCCTCTATAAATGTAAGTAAGATCATGAATATCCTTTGGAAAATCCCTCAATGGTGTGGGTGTCGATACCCTATAAATAATAATAACTTTCCAAAATGTTTGATTCAAATGAATTTATCAACCTGGAAGAAATTTCCATTGTTAGGGAATACACTACTGTATTCTTGGAAGAGTTTCTTGGACCTCCCCCAGATCTTGTGGTAGAGTTTTCAATAGAACTTATACTTAGAAACAATTCTATCTATAAATTCCCAAATAGGATGTCTCCAATCAAACTAGATGTGTTAAATAAGAATATGTAAAATCATTTGGACAAAGGGTTCATACACCCTAGTGAATCACCTTGGGGTGCACCAATTCTATTTGTAAATAAAAAGTATGGAAAAATACGGTTTTGTATTGATCATAAAGAGATTAACAAGATCACCATAAAGAAAAAAGTATAATATACCAAGGATTGATGAAATGTTTGATTAACTACAAGGATATTGGTACTTCTCAAAGGTGGATCTTTATTATGGATATCATCAACTAAAGGTGAAGAAGGAATATATTCAGAAAAATTCTTTCCATAAAAGGTATGGACACAATGAGTTCATAGTGATTCCCTTCTAACTTACTAATTCTGATAAAATATTCATGTATTTTATGAATAAATTATTTAGAAACTACCTTTAAAATATTTTGGTAGTCTTTTTTGATTATATTAAAATTTAATCTAAGAGAAAAAAGGATCATTAAGAGGACCTATTAATTGTATCGTTAATGTTATGTAAGGATAAAATGTATTCTAAGTTTAGGAAGTGATACTTTTGGATGCAATAAGTTTCACTCTTGGGGAATGTGATCACAAGTGAAGGAATTTTTGTGGACCCTTCAAATATAAAAGAAATTGAGGAATGGGCCAGACCCACTAATTTCATGGAAATCAATAGTTTTCTTGACTTATTAGGGTACTAATGATGTTTTATGAAAAAATTCTTATGATTGTCTAGCTCATTAACTAAGTTAACATGGAAAGGGGTAAAGTATGTAAGGACTGAAGAATGCAAGGAAAGCCTTAAAGAGTTCAATAATAGGATAATCTCTACACTTATACTCACAATACCAACAATTTTAGAAGGTTTTTTGATATACAATGATTATTTGATGAAAGGATTGGGTTGTGTACTCATATAGAATAAACCTATGTCTCATGATGGTTGAAGATCCATGATAAAAACAACTTAACACATGATCTAAATTTAGTAGCTATAATATTTTCCTAAAATATTTTTTGGAACTATCTCTATGGTGACGATTAGGACATATATATTGATCATAAGATTATAAAGTATATATTCACATAGGAGGATGTCAACATTCATTATAGAAGATGGTTAGAGGTAATTAAGGACTATAATTTATCTATTCAATGTCATCTAGGAATGGAGAAAATGGTATCTAATTCTCTTAGAAAAATAAATTGCTACATTATGCATGATGTGGATTGAGAAAGAACCTATCTTCATGGATATACAAAGGATGGATATGGAAATCATAATGGAAGGGAATAAATCCTAACTTTCCCAAATGATTGTCCAACCATCTATCCAAGAGAAGATCAAGGAGGAAAAAAGGGATGATTTGAAGATTCAAAAGAAGGAGAAAGTAGTAAATAAAGGGAATTTAAATGAGTTCTACATTGATGAGGATGGTTACATTTGATTTTAAACTAGAATTTATGTGCCTAAATCACCTAATATAAATAAGGAGCTATTGGATAATACACATAGATCATATTTCTCTATCCATCCTGGAATATATGTACCATGATATTTGAGTGTACTTCTAGTGGGACAACATAAAGAAGGATATTGTGGAAAATATCTCAAGTTTCATGGTATATCGGAAAGTTAAAGAAGAGATAGATAAGTCCAAAGGGGTGATGCAACCATTGCCTATACCCATATGGAAATGGGATAACATCACCATGGACGTTTTCACTCATACCTCGAAGACATCCAAAGGAAACAATGTCATATGGGTTGTTGTGAATCGAATAACCAAGATTTCCCACTTCTTTACCATTTGGTAAGGTTTCTCATTGGAAAAACTTTCCAAGATATACATCAAGGAAATATTGAGGCTATATGGGGTTCTAATTTCGATTGTCTTTGATCGTGATACAAGGTTCACATCTAAATTATTGAAAATTATTCAACATGATTTGAGTACTGAATTGAATTGCCACACAAATATCACCCCCAAACTAATGGTAAATCTAAAAAACTATTTAGACACTCAAGGACATGCTGAGATCCTGCTCAATGGAATTCAAATGTGTATATGATCAACATATCCCATTAGTTGAGTTTTCATACAAAAACATCTTCCACTCAAGTATTCAAATGAATCCATATAAATCTCTATATGGGAAGTGATGGAGAACTCAAACTTTTTGGATTGAAGTTGGAGAATGAAAGATACTTGTACTTGATCTTATAAAAAAGATGATAGAGAAGGTTCAAGCCATCAAACAACATATAAAAGATGCTCATAATCGATAAAAGAGTTGTTCTGACAATCATCGAAGGAACATGGAGTTTGAAGTTAGAGACAATTTTTTCCTTTAAATATCACCATGGAATATATTCATTTGGTTTGGGAAGAAGGGGAATCTTATCCCTAGATGCATTAACTCCTTTGAGATCCTTGGTCACATAAGAGTAGTTGCCTATGAACTTGCACTTTCATCAAATATGGCTCAAGTTCATGAAGTGTTCCACATACCTATATTAAGGTAGTAAATACCTAACCCCTCACAAGTATTGAATCCAGATGTATTACTACCAGATAATAACCTCTCTTATGAGGAGTAGCCAGTGAAGATATGGGACCATCAAGAAAAATTTCTATGAAAAAAGAAAACTTACCTTGTCAAAGTGTTGTGAAGGAACCATAAGTATAAAGAGGCGACATGGGAACTAGATGAAATAATAAAAAAGAAGTTCCCTCCCCTATTCTCAACTGAGTATATGATTTAAAATTTTAGGGAAAATTTTCTAAATGTGGGAATGATGTAACAATCTAGTATTTATTAATAACATTTATTTACTAAATAAATATGTGTTGTGTTATATTATATAATCTTATACACAAAAAAAATATAGAGAAACCAAAAAATCATTATCTCATTAATGAATATCATTACAGTTGTCTGTTATGAAACCAATGAAAATTCCAAGCATTAAAATTGGAAATAAAATATGAAATATAAAAGTAAAAATGTGAAAATATAATCCCCCAATCTTCTAGAATCATCCCTCTCATGTAAACACAATAGAAAATAAAAAAATTATTAATAAACCAATCAACATGAAATAAAATAAAAATATATAACCTTGGGAGGAATTTTATTGAGTATTGAGTGAAATAATGAATTGGTATTTATAAGAGGTAATGTAACTGTTGTAATAGTAATGTAACCATTGGAATTATAACCTGACCATTGGGAATAGTAATCTAACCATTTGAATAGTAATTTAGCCTAAAAATAATAAAGTGTGATATAAATAATATTAATCATGAGTAATATAAGTAAATATAAATATTATAATTCTAAAAAATAAATATCATGTTTAAAAACTCAAAAAAAATATGGGCACATTTTTAATAAACTTTATTTTAGAGTATTTAGTAAAAATAATTATTATTATATTAAAATTTAAAATTACCTGTTATAGAAATTTATTCTGATAAAATGAATATCCTTCTTAAAGCATCACATTGAAATTTTTTAAGGGTTATTTTTTAATAATTTTCTGAAATACTTTAATTTTCAAGTGAATAGTAAAAATGCAGTTCTTCGCATAACCAGAGTATCTTAAATTACATCATTCATTATGTAATAATGACCTAATCATTTTTAGAACATGAGATTTTTCCAAAACATAATTAATTTCATAAATGGGTCATTAAAATAAAACAATCTTAATTTACAAATCTAAAAATCATTTTCTAGAACCCAAAGTCAAAAGTGATCCCTTAAAAT
This sequence comes from Viscum album, assembly GCA_963277665.1. NCBI lineage: Eukaryota > Viridiplantae > Streptophyta > Magnoliopsida > Santalales > Viscaceae > Viscum > Viscum album. The sequence continues at coordinate 161,840,509 of OY728138.1, forward strand.
AACAATTTTTCTTTATTCCACTTTTATTTATAATAAGCTAATGAATTGTAATTATAAAGATAATTTAAGTATTAAAAACCATTATATTGTATTTATATATGATTTATATTATCAAAAATTCACTATTACAAGTTTTACCTTTGATATATTATTATATTTAATTTTTTATTCTAAAAATACACATCTCTTCAAGTATAAACAACCCCTCTCCCTACCCTTGTAAAACCACTCCTCCATTGCTTGAAAAAGACAAATTTCTGGCCCAATACTCCCTATAGATCTCCTTAGAATACCAAGGGATGTTCTGAAGTAAACTAACTCCGAACATCAAGGTATTTTTAGTGTCGTACAAGTGAAGGTACATTGTGGAAAGAAGAAGTCTTTTCAAACTCCTCTCTCATTTTATTCTTCTATATCTCTCTCTCTATTCCTAATTGATTTCAAAATCATATATTATAATATTTAATTATGAATAATTTTAAAATTATACTAATGATTTCAAATTACTATAAAAATTTATATTTTTAATGTATTTATATTTTATACCTATTTTTCTTAATATTTAGACAATGTTTCCAATGAGGAAATTGTCAATAGTTTTCTTAAGACCAACCCTACATATGGTTATTTTAAATTATTTATGATATATAAGTGTATAAATATATTTATTTTAATATTCTGTAATTAATTATACAAATTTACAAATTACAATGAACATAATAGTGAAATTGAAAAAAAAATGGAGAATTTTTAATGAAAAATGATATAAAATTGTCTTCCCTTTAACCAATGAAATTAATAAATATAATATAATTAATATAATTGAAAAATAGTGGTAAAAATAAAATAATTCAATTTTGGAACAATGTTTTAATAAATCTATGTTTATTATTCTAAAGGTATAAAAGAGATAAAATAAAGTAGGAATTATGATAAGGGGATTCTCTAACCCAACTACTTTTCTTTGGGTTATCCTTATTTCACATAAATTTTAGTATAGATATAACTATAATTTTTATTAAATATACTTTCACTATTATTACCCTTTATTTCATAGATATATATGTTACCACCTTGATTTATAAGCCAAATAAAAAGATTTCCCAAAAATACCTTTCTTTAAAAAACACATCTTTAACTCATATTTAGTTTTTTATTCTTCACTCAAGAATGATGATGTTTATACAAAATATGTTTTACTTAATATTTTTAGAACCCCAATTTTATTCATTAAATCATGCTTTATGAAATCTATACAAAACCCATTCCTTTCCGTGGGTTATTTCATGACTATGATTGTTACATATTCTATGTGGCATGCATGATTATGTGAATGTTATAATGTGATGGGTGGTCCTAGAATTATATATCCCTATAATGCATTGGGTGATGTATCTCAAAAGATAATTTTTATTATACGTGAACATGATTCTATATTTTTTCATAATGATGGTGTTATAATTAATGAACATATGTTATGCATGAACATGACACTAGTTTTGTTCACAACTATGTGTGCTATTTGAACACTATGACATGTTTTTTTTTGTGATGCATTGCCACATTCCATGCCTTTATCAAATTTTTCCATCATGATTTTGATGATGATTCTATGATTATGATGATTACTGTGATTATGCTCACCCATTTTTTATTGATTTGTGTCCCTTATTCATCCTCTTATTAGGTTTTTAGTTCACCCCTTTCTTTGATGTATATTCTCATGTGACTACATGTACTAAGGAGAATTTGAGAGTTTTTAAGTGGATAAAGAAGATGGATTTTAATAATTTTATGTTTTATTATGTATAAGTGATGTATGATCCTAATTTTCCCATGATACTAAACCTTTCGATCCTTGAATGTATAACTATTATGTTTTTTATCTTTAAAATGATGTAATAGTCGTGTAATAAAAAGTAGGGTATCTAAATGAAGGGATATTTCTTGGATAATCAATAAAAATCAAAGCATATAAATTATTCAATAAGAAGTTAAGAAAATATATAAATAGTAATGTTATGTTGTGGTGTAAACTGAATAGGATATTTAGAAAATCCATGCATAGTTTAGGGAGGATATTGATGAAGATATAAAGAGCTCAGGAGGAGTGCAAGTACCTAATCCAGATTCATGGGTAGACTTAGATGATGAGAAGGATAAAATGAGAACAATATCTAAAAAACTGAAGAGTGGGCTTAAATTGATAGTTATAACATAATTGTTAGTCAGATAGCATTAGTATAGACAATGAGGATGAAGATTTTATATCAAGAAAATTTCATATCATAGGTCGATACAAAGTTTTTTGAAGAATCTACAAGATATAAGAATTGGATTTATATGGTGAATGAAGAACGTGACAACATAAAAAGAACCAGACATGGTATATTTTTTTGAGGCTGATGGACAAGAATATCAACATGTGTAAATGGTTATTCCTTAACAATATAAATAAATATGGGAGAATAATTCAAAATAAAGTAAGACTGGTGTGCAAGGGATACTCCTAGACAGAGGGTATGAATGTTGATAAAACATTAAAACTTATTTCAAGGTCAAAAATTATTCTATTATTCTAATCCATCTCAGTGAAAAAAAATCAAAGTTCTCCAAATGGATGTAAAGTCATCATTTTTTAATAGGATTCTGGAAGAAGAATTGTATATCGAACAGTCAATTTTTTTCTCATTTATGAATATCAGAACAAAATTTTTTCAATTAAATAAGGTGTTGTATGGGTTTTAGTAGACACCATGAGCATGGTATTCACAATATGATCGGTATTTGAAAAATCTCAATTTTCAGCATGTTGGATTTGATTACAACCTCTACATCAATAATGAGTGTAATCGAAGGATGTTGGTGCTGGTATATATTGATAACATAATATTTGTTGGATCAAATGAAGCACAATGAAAATGGATTGAATAATTTATCAAATGTGAGTTTTAAATTTCAATGATTGGAGATATAACATTTTTTCTTGGTTTAAAAGTGACATAATGAATGAATAAAACATTAATTTCTCAATCAAAGTATTCCATGGAAGTTCTAAGAGTATTTGTAATATAGAATTATAAGGTGATGAAAACTATGGTATCTACCTAGATGAAACATACATGAGATGATGATGTAAAAGTAATCAATCTCACCAAATATAGGTAGGTCATTGGGATGATGTTGTACTTAACAGCTACACAACCCAACATTATGTTTGGCATATGCTAGGAGGCATAGTGTCAAAGTAATCCCGAGTAAAGATACTTACTTTAAATTCAGAGAATACTTTGATATAAAAAGGTCATGGTGGATTTTGGTTTTCTATATAATGGAAAATCACAGTAATAGTTATTAGCTTATATAGATGAATAATGGGCCGGTTCATCATACGATATAAAATAAACATCATGTGGTGAATTCTATCTTGGAAGATTGTGTATTTATTAGTTAAGGAAGAAGAAAGATTTCATTTCTTTAAGCACTAAATAAGTTGAATATATTTTGGCTACTCAAGCTTATATATATATTATGGATAAAGTAGTAACTTTAATATATGTGAATTAAAGTGTAGCCTCCGATCAAAATCCATTGTGATGTTTCAAGTGCTTTAAATCTTAGAAAAAATCTATTCTATCACTCAAGGATGTAGAACATTTAAATAAAATATCACTTTATCAAGGAGAAATAGGATCAAGGTTTGGTAAAGCAAGAGTATGTTCCTACTAAAATAAAGGTTATAGACATCTTGATGAAGGCCATGACTAAAAAAGTGCTTGAATGGCATTGACTGGATCTTGGAGTTCAGTAAACTTCTCATACTTTAATAGTGTGGATGTGGACCCCCAATACCCAAGGTATGTTTTGTTTTTTCATTTTTTATAATATGTGTTCTTTACCATGTTCTAGACTTCAAATAAGTGACCATTGAGTTCATTGAAAAAGTGGGAGAAAATGTATTGATCAAGACAGGGTAGAAGCTGATAGCGGGTGTAGAAAACTAGGGGAGTTTTAAATATGATGACTTGGATGATTTTTGTTTAATATTTATAAATTATATAAGGGGTTTATGATGCAATCAGTTTACAAAATTTTGGATGAAGAAAATATTTTGGGTCATGCACTATATTTAATTTGGGTTCTAAAAAAACCTTCTCAAGTGGTATCTAGATTAACATGGTTCATTGATTAACTTTTCATGTCAATCTTATTTATCATACCAATATTTAATCATGTGTTCATAGAGTATGTGTGTATTAAATCATTGATTAACATCTAGTGTTTGATAGTGCGTGTGGTGGTTGTATTAAACAGTGAGTGTGTTCTTGTCAACGGAAGTGGTTGGGCTCTTTTGAAGTGTTTTCAACAAACCCAAAGGGGTATATTATTGGGAAAAAATCCATCAAGTTTCTATTTTAGTATTTTTGGGATGGTTTTTTTGTTTACAAATATGGTTGACAACATTATATCATGGTTTTTACCAAAGAAGTATTTTTTAAGGTGGCACAGTTTCCCGGTGTTTGACATATTTTTGGGCTTGAAAATTTGGATTTATTTATGTAAAATGAAGTATTTACACATAAGAAAATAAATGGTCCACACAACACCAAAAGTAGTTTGTAGTGGTTTTCAAAAAATGCATCTTGACTATATGTGAGATTTGATAAGTGAAATTCATAACAAGTATATAAAACCACAAAGAAAAATCAGAAAAGGTTATTCAACCATATAGAAAAAAAATTTATGAGAACCGCAAAGGGTTCTCATAATTTGTGTTCAAAGGTAGTGAGTCAGAGGCTACTAAAAAGATTGTTCATCATTTACAAAGATATTTCATTTTAGTGATCACTGCAAATATGGTTATGCTCTATGTGAACCACAAAGCGATTTCAATTCATGTTGAAGTCTAATTCACAAAGGATTTTATCATAATTTTTATTATAAATACTTTTCACTTATTTAACTATATAAAGGACCCATAATCACTTAATTATCAAGAGATAAAACACATTATAGAGAATTTTCATGAGAATAATTCGATGAAGTTTGAAATCATCTCACGAAGAAGTTGAGTTTACAAAGAAGGAAGACTGAAAAGGATGTTTGGTTTATGGAGGAGCTTTTCTTATGGTGCACTATAGGCCAGAAAGGAGTGTTGGTTCACAAGGAGCCATTCTTATATGAAGTAAAGTTATTTTTCTAGGGACTCACACTATATGGTGAAATGATTTTCACAAATGGATTAAAGCAGTTTGTGAAGGAATAATAAATAACTTCTGAAAGGAATAATCATTAATCAATCATTATGCGGAGAATTTGATTTCATATCTTGGGTGAAATGGATCTTCATAGTACACTCATATGTGTGAAAAATTATGAGGTGAATCTTATCAATGAGAAAATCTTATTAAGTATAAGTGTGCACTCTTCAGTTAAGAGAGCATTGAGCTTTTAATTTTTTGATTAGTTGTAAACCAAGAGGGATAGTGAGTCCTCTATGAACTTTATAATAGTAGTGATCTTTAGTGTATTTGGTGAAATGTAACATTGACATTGTAATCTCCTTGTATTTACTCAGTGAGGGTGAACCAAGTAAAAAACTTTGTGTCATGTTCTTATTTTAATTTTCATTTATTCTTTTCCACAGGAAGGAGTGAGAAGAGATATTTGTTTAACGATTAAACAAGATCCAAAGGGGTAGTTGTTTTAATATATCATTCCATAATCACCCCCCCCCCCCTATTAGATTATTTAACTTAGTTAGGTTAATAGTTTCACAAAATGAAAAAAATTAGTACATTAACGAGATCAAACTTCTCAAAGTTAAAGTTAATGAGCATGAGAAAATTATAAAAAAATATCAGAGAATAAGCTGGATTTAAAGAAATAAAATCTCACTTAGGCTAAAAAATGGTAACTTATAGCTAAAAATTCCCTTAGAAAAATAAATTTTGGAATTTAAGAAGCTTATAGATTTGGGGTTAAGTTATTGAAAAACATTGAGAAACCTTGTTCATCGACTCTAGTGAAATATTCACTTATTAAATATGAAAAATTAAAATCTATATAGTCTAAAAATGTAAACTGCATAAGAAATTATAGAAAAAAATAGGTTTATAGAAACCCCCATAGGAAATATTTTATATTTAATGTGGTGGGGAGTAATTATAAAAATAAATACTCCTCAAAATTTATGCAAAATAAATATAGTCTTATACCAAAATAGAAAGAATAATTTCCAAGAAAGACACAATAGTATTATAAAAGATCCAACATCAGGGTTGTTGTTAGTATTTTAGATCATATGGATAGAAATCTTATGTTTACTGGTAAAATATTTCTCTCATTGGAATCAAATAAGGACGGAGTTTAGGGGTAGCTACTCTGAAAATAGGATCAAAAGATTTGGTTCAAACTAATTATAATATGGAAAACTAGTAGGTGTACCTACTCATAATATATTTGGGTATCCTTAAGAAATATATGGAAGTTGTAACCAATAAGGATACTATAAATAATATTTTATAACTATTATTTAATAGAAACACCAACATATTTCAAAAGTTTGGATAAAATCAAACAAAAGTAAGACAAAAAAATATTTGATTATTGAGGTAACTAAAAAATCTATCAAGAGGGGTAAGCCTTGGATCCTTGATAGTAAATTCTAATCACACGTGGTAGTAGATACCAATATATTTAATTTCATTGAAGAGCATGATAGTGGTTGTGTAACTTTTGTAAATGAAAGTTCTTTAAAAATAAAGTAAGCCGGTTTGGTTGTAATTAAACCTAACAAACTAATTCAAAAGAGGCATTATTTGTTAATGGGATCAAACACAACCTATTGAGTGTGGGTCAATTATTTGATGATGGTAATGAGGTAATATTAAAAAAAGAACACTTTTCTCGTTATAATATTTGAATATATGACAATTATCACAATAAGATAAAGGAATGGCATAAATTTTGTTCATATTGGAGATCCCAGTAATTCTTGTTATCTTGATGATAAGGAAGAATATCATTTTTAGCACAAAATACATAGCCACATTGGTTAAAATAATATGTGTAAAATATCTAATGAAAATTTTGTGATAAATTTCCCTCAATTGATAAAAGGTAGATATCAGTTTTTCCTAACCTATAAAAAATGAAAAAATATTAAAGAAAGACACAAAAGGGTTGAGACACAATCAACAAGACCTTTGGAATTAGTTCACTCAGACTTATGTATACCCATGAGACACAAATATAAAAAATGATACTTATAATGTATCACATTTATTGATAACTATATAATAATGAAAAAGGTTTTATTTATGAATCTCATGTCACATGCAGTGGATATGTTCATGTTTTACATATGGGAAGCTAAAAGAGAACTTGACATTAAAATCAAAAATTTAAGAACTAATAATGGGAAGGAGTACACTGGTAATAATTTTGAATCTTATATTGGTAATAATGGTATTAAACATCAATATATTTCCCCTTAAATACCTTAATAGAATGGTGTTTAATAGATAATAAATATAACCATTGTATAGATTGGAATAACTATGCTTCTAGTGTTTTAGAGGTCAAAATTATTTTGGATAGAAGTTTTGTGCACCTGTGTGGGCATTAAAAATTGATTATTTTGAAGGAATAACTCAAATAAAACCACATATTATATTTTTTATAACAATAATAAAATAATGATTTGTTTAAAAGTCTATAACAGTCCTTGAATAGTCAAAATTAAAAACTCAAGTATGGTAAAATTCAATGAGAAATTAGAGGATGGTATATTTCTTGAGTACCTATCTAATAGTAAAGGATATAGATATTAGAACCAGATAATTCACAAAGAAAATGATTATTATGATATAAAGATAATTTAAAACCAATTCATAAACAATTTTCTAGATATAGTAGGTATTAAATAATGTGATGGATCTAGTGAACAATTTTCTGGAAAAACAGTGCATATCACATTGAGACTTTACCAAGAGTAGAAAATAATGAATCTGATTAAACTAGTGATAAAAAAAGTTTTATGATAATGAAAAATCAAAGTTTAAAAATATAAAGAAAAGGGGGTTTATGAATAATATCATTGTAAAATAATCTACACTAATTCATACCTAAAGAAGTCTTAGATATGATGAGCCTATAAAAAATCAACTAGAAGAATTCTCGGGTTAAGAATTAGAACTCTCTTATTTCTTAGGATGAACCTCAATTGGTGATAGAAGATTTAAATCATAATTAATGGATTGAGGCTATAGACGAAAACCTAAATAATATTTATAATAATTCCAATTAATACATTGTTCAAATACCAGTTTAAAAAATGTCAATGGGATCAAGTGGGTTTTTAGAAAAAAATTAATAACAAATAATATGTAATAGTAAAAAATTCTATACATGTTTTATGAGGTTAATCCTAAGTTTAGGGAATAGATTTTGAAGATAATTTTATTTATTTTTCTACATTGGAAGAAATTAGGATGTTCTATGTTGTGGAAGCACAACAACTATATAAAATCTATCATATGGATGCTAAGAATTTCTTTTTAAATAGTGATATGGAAGAGGAATTATATATTGAGATAATAGATGGTCTTGTACTTGATAAATATGGAATGAGAGTGTGTAAATTTAATAAGTCTCTATATGGATTTAAATAGGTCTGATTATCCTAGTACTCAAGGTTGTAAATTTTATTTGAAGGAATTAAAATTCATCGAAGGAATAGTTGATAGAAACCTATGGATTAATGAAAATAAAATTGGTACTTTTATTTTTATTGTATATTATGATCATATAATTTTTATAGGTGATCATGAGATTTTATATCAAGATTTTCAGAACCAAATTATGAAAAAAATTGAGTTTTCCATGTTAGGTGTGATAAGATACTTCTAGGGGTTCTAAGTTATGCATGGAGAAAATTTCATTTTCTTATCCCAATAAAAGTATTCTAGAGAGTTTTGAATAAGTTTGAAATAGAAGAATCTAAGTCAGTGTATATACATATTCAAGTGGGATTGAAGTTTTATAAATATGGTAATGGTGAGAGTATTAGTCAAAGAGAATTAATAAGATTGATTTGGAATCTTCTTTATCTCATAACTTCCAATCTAGATATTGTTCAAATTTTGATTTTGTGTGAAATATATCAGAGTAACCTAAAGGATTCACATATTATGGATGTTAAAAGGGTTCTACGATATTTTAAAGTAACTATGAGTTATAAACTGCTTCACAAGAAGGGTAATAATTAAAATCTATCAGTGTTTATAGATGTTGATTGGGTCGGTTATTTTGATGATAGAAGGTCCACCTCAGGTGGAATTTTCCTCTTGGGAGATAACTATATGATTTGTCACTGCAAGAAACAAAACTCAATTTCACTAAGTACTATAGATTCTAAATATATTTTTTTACCAACATTTACACTCAAATGATATATATAAGTTAGAAAATAAATGATCTTAGGGTGATTATTTAGATTCCTCTCAAAATTAATTATTATAATCAAAGTGTTATTAAACTTTATAAAAATCATATACCACACTCACGGTCCAAACATATTGATAATATATTTCACTTCATCAAAAAAAATGTGACCAATTGAGACATTAATCTATAGTTTTTTCCCACTCATGTAAAACTATTATATATATTCACCAATGTTGTCCATAAGGATGTATTTTAGTTCTTGAGGGTGAACATGGGTGTTCATCCCCTCCCACATAATTAAGAATCTATGGGTGGTTAACCCAAAAATCCATGTTTTCTACTTTAAAATGGGGATATAAGGTGAAAAAAATCTTAAAAAGTACCTTTCCTTCCTTATCTATTCTCATTATGTGGATATGTTTATTATGAAAAAGGGGGAGTTATTTTGAGAGGTTAAATTAATGGTTTAGGGGGATTTCACTTTTTCACTTAGTTAAAATTTTATTAGCCACTTAGAGATGGAGTTCTATAAAAAACACCACTTTAACATGTGGTGTGGTGTCAAGATGTTTGTATTTTGAAAAAGTTTGTGATTTTATGTACCTTTACTGGGAACTAATGCTAATAAAGAGTTTCATGGGTTTAAAAAAATACACAGGGGAAGATTTAAGTGACATCTGTTTTTTGAAGAAGTAGTATTTGTTTTCAAAAATATATGAGATGTAAATATGTGATGAATATGGGTCTATTTAAAATTCCTAAGACATTTTATTATCTTAATTTTAAATAAAAAAATATTTACAACATAATAACATAATATCTTTAAAGATTTTTAATATTTGAGAAGGTTATGAAAATATATATTATATTTTCATAAAGAATCATTGAAGAATAATTTTGATATGAAATAGATTATTTTGGGAAGGTATTGATATTTTTTGAGGAGTTTCTATATTATATTATGTTCAAATATTTTTCTAAGTGATTAACTAAAAAATTGGGGTAGTCCAAGACTCAAATCCAACCACCCAACAACCCAAGACAATGTCCAGGCCAAGATGGGAAAGCCTGGTCAAGGCCCGACCATTTTGAGAAGAGAGGAACAAAGTTGTAACATAGTGGATGAAGCTTTCCTGTGGGTAGTAATACATGCAAGTATGCACACACATAGTGGTGTCATGTATCATCATGAGACAACATAAACCATGAGTCATGTATATGTAATGTATCTAGAGAAGATTCGGGTGTCATTATTGAGTAGTCAATGTGGAACCATTTTTTATAAACAATCATGACGTATGGCCATGAATCTTACATGGGATCAGTTAGGAACATAGTATTGTAACCATGTTAGAAGGATACAGACAAGACATAGACCATATTATAATATCAATCCATGTCATTTGATCTCTCCTATGAGTCTTTTTAAACCTTTTTCTTAGGTTACCATGCTTAGTAATTTTAATGTTCATCCATGTATGATGATCAACCATCATCCATTATCCAGATGAGCTTAGAATCATCATCTACAAACCCTAACTGCATGTTGTCATGGGCCTTCTACATGTCGAAAGTCTGACCATCTCTATGTTAATATATCATAATCACCATAATGGTATATGGACCTACCATGAGTTCTTCATGGACTATATGAATTTATGAAATAGACCATGATATTCTCATCATAAGATAATGGACTACATGATTGACTGTACAATGAATTATGATCAATCATGACCAACCAGTTATGAGTAATTCAATCAACTACAACTATTGTGATCAATTGTGAGATATTATAGATGGACCAACCTTTGATACTGATCAACTATGAGACTTAACCATAAATGTACATACCATAAGTATTTTTATTAATCATGAGTGATGAATCAGATTTGTGATATAAGATCTATCGAAAAATAGTATGATTATTCTGAGATAAGAAACAAACTTAGTTCCACAATTTATGAAATATAATCAGTAATGGGTCTTGGATAATGTGAATTTGATATATTTATGGTGATTTCATGAAATTTATACATGCATGAATTTTTTCATATGTGTGAAAGTGATTCAAGTTCTGAATGGAAAGTTGTGACATCTTGAGTCTGTTCTAAGATTTAATTTTTCAAATATATTCTATGAATTTTAACACACTTTATAACCCAATAGAAACTCAATGAATATGATACTTTTGCATGATTGATGATTTTAAACCACTTATGGGTTTAGGCGATGAGAAAAAAATGAATAAGGTTGTGTATTATTTGAATTGAGCCTCAATATTTTTAATGTTGTGTGAAATATTACATGAGTCTCTTGTTTTTAAATGAAAATTAAAATCTTGTTTTTTAAATGATTTAAATGATGAGTTATTATCTAAGTTTTTGAGGAATTTTATTTCATACGTTTTGTGTATATGTATTCTTAAAATTGAGAAGTGTAAGTCTGTTCGATAATTTTAAGAGAGATCCTGGAACTCTTCTGAAATGAAGATAGTGAGGTCGATGGATATTTAATTTGTTATTATGATAGATTTTTTTCTTATCGGTGAGAAGGAAGAAGGTTATCTCATTCATGCATTGTCTCATGCATGATATGATTATTCTGAATAAAAAGTGAGTGGAAGGTTTAACTTCTTTTATTTCACCATTATCATCTATAAGTTATAAGTATTTCTTGAAGAAAATATATCTTATAGTGTTAAAGAATCTAATGATTATATGAATATTTGATTCAAACATAAGGGAAAAGAAAAAAAATTGATCTAATGGAGGTTCTGGTCTAAAAAAACCATGTAGATTATAGTGGTAAGTGGATGATATCTTCCCCCATAGTGAAGTGGATAAAGACTTCTTGAACATTATGTGTCGATTTTAGGAATTTTTAATCACTTAAAATTATAGTGATAATAAAATTCATGACATAACCAAATGTTGATCATTTTAAGGAGTAGGTTCTCACATTGAGGTTAGACCTTAGAAAAAGTTCATATCTACTGGACTTATTTCTTATTTGTGTGTATGGGTTAGGAAGTGACTGAAGAGTATGAATCATGATATTAAACAATTACAGGGGTTTAAATCCATGAGTATAATTTAAAAAATATTAGTACCATTGATTCCCCCCAACTACCACTACCCCTCTTAGTGGTTTCATATTAGAACTAGTATCTTCAACTTAGACTCTTATTTCTGACACTGATATCAGGATCAGTATGCTTAGAGTATTTGTTGAAAACCCAAAGGCTAAGTGGTAAATTCACTCACAGGATGACTTTGAATTAATGAATTTGTAATGGATGTTGGTTTGAAATGATTTTTTTGTAATTATACATTCCATCCAAAAGTTTTTATCAATTGGTATCTGTTGGTAAAAATACAATTTGGTTAATCAAAAAGTTTTTGGAGCTGAAAGATGAAATATTTAAAGTCATACATAAAGGGGGAGTGAAAACACATGAGTAAACCCATTTATTCTATAAAGGGGGAGAATAAAATTTGGTGTGGGGTCATTATTTCTAAAGGGGGGTCCCAATATTGTAATGACCCAAACTTTTATGAATAAAATTCTCCATTTTATTAAATTGAATGACTTATGGTTATAGAAAACACATGCACTACTTTTGTTTTATTATATCCAATTGGATTTAAATGAACATTAATTATCATTACCATTGATAATATAGTCATTGAACATTGATCACATGGCTAGTATAAATATAGGGTTTTAAAAAATTCATTTGACATAGACAAAGGAAGTAATGACCTCATCCAGTAGGATTATTCCCTATGAAGCCCATTTATCAGAGATTTTGAGGGAGATAGAATTTCTGGGATTTACCCTAGTCCAATCCCAAGTCTAGATACAACAAATTAATCATGATTTAAACCATTTATGGGAGAAGTTCAAGTGCATCGAGATCACATCCCAAATCATATTTGCCGAACAGTCCCATGAAAGCCCCACCATTACACACCTTACTCTTAGGACATATGCTAGTGTATTAAATGGGTATGTATCAAGACCCTATAAAGAGTAATATGTAAATTATTTTTTATAGAATAATGAATATATTTTCATCCTATTATTTTTACATTATAAATGATTTTTATTTTTGATTCAATAAAGCACAAATTGTATTTTTGGTCAATATTCAAATTCAATTAATGAATTTTTTAATTAATGGATTTTTGAAATAAATAATATTTTAATAAATTATTATCATTTCATAAATTTTATTAAATATAAATAATCATATAATTTTTATGAAGTCAAATGTAATTTTTATAAGGGTTCAAAAAAAATATTATTGCAAAAAATTCATTATTTTCAATAAATATCGGTTTTTATTTTAAAAGTTAAAATTTACATATTTATAAAATTATTTAGATAAAATGAATATTATTTTTGGAATCATGACTTTGAAATTATCTAAAATGTAATTTTACGTAATTTTGTGAGACAGTCGAAATATTTGGGTAAAAATAAAATACCATATAAATATACGGTGTGTTTTATTAAATCGCAATGACCCAATAATGATGTAATAAATACTATAAAAGGTATCCTAGGAAAAAATATTTTTTTAATTTAAAATAATTTTATATTATTTTTATTTTGTTTATTTTATTTATTTTATAAATCCTTACTAAATCCTCTAGGACTTATAATATATTTTTAGATTTTAAAATCATTTTTTTGAGAGTGTGACTCACCTCCACATAATAAAGGGAATTGTTTTATTATATTTGGCCCTTTGAATTATAAAATAATTTAATCCACTCCCCTTTGGAAGAAACCATGGGAAAACCCATGGTATGGTTTGTGTTTTTGAATATTTTATTATGTAGTGTCCAAAACTAAAATAATAAATAAATCTTCCTCTTTCCCTATATAAACCCACCCAAGATCCCATTTCTCATCACTAAAACACCTTAGATCACAATAAAACTCTTCCCTATACTCCTTAGAGTCCTTCCAAGATTCCCCCAAGCTTTCAATAATTCCCTCCCATGCCTTTGGGTTCAAACACTCAAGTAATCGAATCTTATCATCCACTCTTCTCTTTTATCAAGCACTCCTTCTAATGTTATGTATTTTAATTTCCATTTTCTTATGTTGTGATATGTTATTATATATCCCCATTACTTTAAATTTTATTTATAAATTATTATATCCCCTTTCACTCTCATTTATCCCTCCTATGAACCTTTATGCACACCCATTACCATGTTGAAATTTTGTAAGGGTCCTTTATTTTCTCCTCTTTATTCAAGTGTTTTTATTATATTACACCTTATATTTAAAATTATGTTAGGGAATTTATTTTAATGTCCCTATTACTTTCCATTTAATTTTTAAATGATTATATACCCCTTTTCTCTCTTATCAATCCATTTTATAAATTTCTATATGATGTCGTTATATTGCTGAAATTGCACCGCGGTTTTTCATGCCAAAATAATTATGTAGTGAATACCATAACCATTTTTTCTATCAAGGGTATTCAACTTTATTCACATATACTTATTTATTTTAGACTTATAAATATTTATTCCACATTGCTTAATCATTTAATAAATTATTATGTTGAATGAATCCATGTTATATGATCTATGTGGTGAACTTAAGCATGAGAATGAAATGATTATGAAGGTTGCACCCTGACAGCACTTCAATGAATTAGGTAATGGTTAGTATCATGATAATTCACATCGGTATATGGGTCTTACCTTATTCCTTTATGTTACTTTTTCCACCATGATGTCTTGGTAGGTTTAGCTTTGACCTATGTTTATCATGCAGTGTTTTAAGTTGTTTCCACATTTCCCATGTTATGGTTATCATGTTATATCACGCCTTATTACTCATATTCCTTTTATACTCCATTAATATGACTATTTTATAGCATGTATTTTCTTCCTCATTTTATTCCTTTTTTATTCCCTTATTGGGCTTTATAGATCACCCCTTTTTTATGTATATCCCCAGGTTATCCCATATAGTGTTAAGTATAAAGGAACGTTTTGGTTATGTTAAATAATTCTTCAATAAAAATGTTTCTTTTAATGTTTTAAGTTGTTATTTAATGTACCTAATTTCCAAAATACACTATAACTATAAATTTTATGGGTTGTATTAAGTTTAATTTTATTTAATAAAGCATGTATTAATGTATAATAAAGACCAAGGATGTTATAAAGATAGTGTGAAAATATTATTATACTTTAAAGATAAAAGGGAAATGTTCACCCAAAAAGTGTGTAATTTAATCCCATGGAACTCAAACATTGAGTGGGTGGAGTTGAAGTCAGATAAATTCCACCCTTTGGATTTTATTTTCAAAGAGGTAGAAGGATGAGTTTTAAACTATCAACAAAATCCATGGGGAATTATTGAAACCCTTAAGGTTTTGTGTTGGATTTGTTGACAATATAAGAGATTATAAGAACCCTACAAGTGATATTTGGTTTGGAGATGAAAATTTATTGAAAGAATTAGTGATTCTTGTAGGTTTTTTGAAAAATATATAATTCTTTTTTTTTGGATTTTTTGAAAAAGGATAGTGATTATGTTCATATAATTCATGGAAAGAATATATGCACATGAAAGCACAAGTGGATGGATTATCTAGAGTTAAATAGAATTGTATTTGTGAAAGAAACATTCACCATGAATTGAACTATGATGGAAGCCTTCACCACCGCTTGAACTATGTCTTAGTGATGTTGGTGAAGGATTTTTGGATTTTTAAATGTCTGTGGTGGAAAATTAAATGTGTATTTTGGTATGAATTTCAATTGAATATTCCACCTATGAAAAATAATTTGCCTTAATAAATCATATATGTGGTCGTAGTGACTTTGGTGAGCAGTTATATAATGGTAAAAGGTTGTCTCAACATGTATATAAAGTTCACTTGGGAATTTAAAATCTCATGTAAAGGATTATCAAAATAGCTAGTAGTTTTTCACCATACTGTAGTGGTTCCCATGGTGGATTTTCATAGCACCTGTTATAATTGAGAAACCTTTTATGGCTATCTTGGTGATCATATTGTACTTGTTCAATGTGAGTTTTTTATTTTTTATGTGGAAGTAAAAAAAACTATTTTTCATGGTTTTGAGAATTTAAAAAAGGTCATTTGCCTCTATATTCACTAAACCATGCCTTAGTGTCAAAGAGCGTGGTATTTTTAGGCCAAATTGTTTAATTTTTGGATATTACAATAATTTTTTATTATTTGGAGCCCCAATAACTAATTGGTTGTTATGTTTTGATCATTAGAAACCCAAATAGAGTTCTAGGGTGACTATTTTTTAGAGTAAAATTGAATAGATGGATATAAAGGAAAATTATTCATAAGTTTCGTTGATATTTGAATTTAAAATTTTATATTCAAATACAACTCATGATAAAAAAAATAATACATGTTTTATGAGAAAATTATAGAGAACATTCACTAAATATCCAAATATCAACATATTAGAGGATGGAAAGAAGTAATAGGAGGTTTAAACTCATTGAAGATCTTGAAAAAAATTGATTAAAATTGAATAATAATTATTGTGTAGTAAATAAGAGTATTATATTCTTCATACTAGAAATAAGAAGTTCTAGAATTATTCTACAAGAGGAAAAGTTTTTTTTCAAAGGAGGTTTCATAAAAAAAATTGGAGAAGTGCAAGGAGTTTAATAGAGAATATATATATATGAGATGATGAATTCATCCCAAATTTTTATGAACAATAAGGGGACTACATGTTTATAAACTGTAAAGTGATCCCACCCCTGAGTAGTTCACAAAGGAGGAGGAATGGCAGTGTTCCTTGTGAGAGGAGTAGCCTTGACCCTAAAAAATCTAGTGAAGTGGTGATCCAAGGTATTGAACGACCATAGCCTTTTTGTTTCCAATGGAAAGTAGTGAGTATAGTGATTAACTTTTGCATTAATAAACTATTGATTTCATGCTCCTTAGAGTAGCCTATAGTGGTGAAATAAATAAAAAAATATTTTTTATCTGCATGCATTTCTTTTCTGCATATTCTCATACTATTTGTTAAGGTGGGGTTTAAGTGTAGACATGAGATCAGTTGAATATAATTCTTACCGAGGTGGTAATAAGGTCTATAAATAGAAACAATAGAAAGTTTGAAATTGTATACACCATGATTCACCCCCCCCCCCCCCAAAGTTCCCTGAGGACCTATCAGTTTAATCACCTCCATAATTTTCATGATGATGTTATTTATGTATTCGATATGATTCTGGAGTTCCATGTATATTTCATGAAACTTAGGGTGAGGAGTTGCATGTAAAGCATGAAAATTTAATTTTTTAGAAGTCTTGAATTCATGAAAAGAACTAATTTTCTTAACACATATACATACATATATATATATATATTACCATTCCATGATTTTGGAAAAATCATAAATTCATTATTATTACATATTATTACCAGTTCATAACATTCCTTAATCATTATAACAATTTCCATGTAGGTGGTAAAAACCAACCCAAAAAATAACATGTTATAATAACCAAATTAATAATATTATATTATTGTATAGTGATATTATAACTTCTACAAAATATTAATGATTTCAAAAACATGTTATAAAAGTAATAAATCAGATTCAATAAGTTGTATATGAAGATGAAAAATTAAAAATAAAGATCATTTTAAGAAGTAAACTTTTATCTTCTTTAAACCTTAATAATGGTATAAATTTCATATTTATTTATTAATTCCATCCATAAAACCATCATTGTAATGAAGTACTAAAAAATGAAATACGTTGTTTCGTGGAGGTGGTAGTTTGTACGTATGCATGGTCGATGTTTCTATTTTCCAATAGTTCAGAGGGAAGGAAATTAAATAATAGTTTATCTTTATAAAATAATAATTATGTCATAAATATATTATATATTCATTAAATTCATCCTTATAAACATCCATGTGAGGCAGCGATGAAAAATAAATACATCACTTCCTGAAGGTGGTAGTCCACATATACGCACACGCCAAGTTTTAATTTTCCATAGGATGGAAAGGGGGTAAAAAATATTTATTACATTATTATAATAAAAATTTAATTACAGTAAATATATATATATATGTATCATTATATTATTCTATTTAGAATAGATTTTAAGGTGGTAGAATAATAAATAAACTTGAAAGAATTTTATTATGTCTTATACCTCTTCCTTAGATATCTTCCTTTGGCTTGCATCTCAATCCTTCTAGGATTGGTCTTTTTAGGAGACCAAGACCTATGGGATGTGGTTATTGATGTTTTTAAGGTATATTTATAGGTATTTATTTATATAAAGTGATAAAATTGTGTGTAGATATGTGAATAAGAGGCTCCCTTTTATAAGTTATAGGAGTGGACCCCTGTAAATATTAAGAACTTTTAAATATAATAAATGTATTTATTGTGGAATATGGATCCAATTTAGCCCAATTTAAAATATAGGATAATTTATGGATGAAAACCACTCATCCAATAATATTTATACAATTTTTAGATATATTTAAATCCTTATCTCTTAGTTTAAACCTCTTGTTAACATTGTTAACCTTTTCCATGGGGACAAACTTTTATTAAGTTAGCTATTCATTATGATTAAAAATGAAATGGTACATATTATATAATTTTTATAAAATCACTAAAAATATTTATTTAATTTTAAAATATAAAATTTCTATAATGTGATTATATTAATTCTAATATAATCACACAAAATGCATAAACCCGTTTTTAGAAAAAAGAAATTATGTATAAAAATGATTGTACACTTATTTAGGCCAAAGAATCTTGATTAGTGGTTATTAAAATGAATTAATAGGAATATTATTAAAATAACTAAGGTTATTTGACATTATAACCATTCTAAAACCAAAATTCTCCTTCCAACCACACTATTAAATGGAAATATCAAAAAAGAGCTTGTTTTAGAATAAAATATAACATTAGTTCCAAAAAATTCAAGCATGTGTTTAAAAATTCAACATAATAGTTTTAAATACTTTATTACACTCATTAAATACAAATTTTTTTAAGAAAAAGGTTTTATAAGTTTTAAATTCAATTTTACATTATGATGATGTCATAAAATTGAAGTTTTTGAAAAAAACTGTATTTTCACTATTCACCCAAAAAAAAGCAACCTATTTAGAAAAACCCAAAAAAACCCTAAGAAAATTTTGATATTATAAATTAAAAAATAGATATAATTTCATAAAATTCAGATTTTATAATTCATAAATTTTTCTTTTAAAATAAATATAAAAATATAAAGAAAAAAAAGTTTTATAGAACAAATGACTCTTCTAAACATTAAGTGTTCTCAACCTTATTTCATATAAATTACCAATGAGTATTAATTTATTTGTTTTCATATTTTATATTCATAATGTGTTGGTTTTTACCTTGAATTTCAATTATGTATTATTGAATTTAGTTCGATGATGTGTATATCACAAGCTATTGAACATCATATTTACTTAAATGTAATTCAAACTAAAATCTCAGGGTGTTACAATCTTTCTATCCAAATAATACCTTAGTCATAATGATCACACATAAGAAATCTCAATCACCCTGATTTTATCAACTACAACCATTTTATAAGGGCTCTGTCTTCCTATTCCTGGAATCCATTAATCGCATAGTTCAAATAATCAATCTTCCTTACTCAAAAACTCCTCAATCAAGAAGGATTAGACAAACAATAAATAAAACTTGAAATGAAAATATGTTTACATTGTGAACCTCATAGATGATATCTCTAAGTGCACTAAAAATTATATTATAAATGTGATCACTCTTCAGAAACTATATGTTAGCATGACATCATTAGTAATCAGTTTTTCATCACTTGTAATTCACATTTGTTCCTCAAAGTGTTGGGTTCAATTTATATATTCCAGCTATAACAAACTCCAATGATCAAATACCATGTTGTTAAGGTTTAGTTTCAACTGTATAAGGTGCATCCTTCCATAATATTATATATTCATCTTAAAGTTTTATCCAATGATGAGATCATCTATGTCCACAATTATAATGTATGTTCTATATTCTGGTAGATGTACATATTAGTTAAGTTCTTTAGAACATTAAATTTGAACAATAAATATACATACAAAAAACTTCAAACATTCAACATAAAATAAAATCAAAAAAATGAAGTGTATTGGGATTTTTCAAAACCAAGGATAATAATAGTCGTTGACTCAACACACCTCTCTTGATTTTCCACAACACACGAAATCTAAGTAGTTCTCTTGAGAAAATAGAGAGAAAATTCAATTAATAGAAAGATAGATACAAATAATAGATTCAATGTCCAAATCTATCAAATTTATAATGAAATAGTCTATTAATTTTTTATAACCTCACTTTAAATTCCATTATATACATTCCCATTCAATATATATCATTCAACTTCCAACTATACCACATGTCATGTCATTAACTAATAAAATATTCATTAATCTATTTCCTATAAAATTCTATGTCAATATCCACATCATAATATAATATTTCATATTTTTCAAAATAAACCAATATTAATAAATTACTTAAAAAATAAATAAATCCTACCATAAACTGGAATTATCCAAAAATTACAACCACTATAAAAATTTACCAAAATATCACTCAAGATAAACACCATGTCCTGAATCTAATAGTACACTCATAATTTTATTTCAAGTCTAATAAATTTACTATTCTATCCCTCATATTCAAAATGAGAAAATAAACCCAAAACCTCACAATATTCAAAAATTAAATTTTTAGGTCTCTGTTGTTCATGATAACTGAGTATTAAAATTTTAACCATTGGAGAGAATATTGGGACATTAATTTAAAATTTGAATCATAAATAAGATGATACATATATTTTTTAGTACATCTTGTTTGAAGTAAATAGATACCTATTATACAAATATTTCATGGAACTCAATATATAGAGAAACAAAAGACCTCAAATATTAGCCTTATACGTATAAATAATGTTTTCTATTAATATGTTAAATATTGAGATAGAAAGTGAAAGGGGGTTTTTATTTATGTGGTAGCTCAAATAAAGAAAAACATCACATGTAAATAACATTTTATTGTATCCTATGAAGAAACTAATTTTAATGTGTGATATATTTTGATGGGCTTTGATCGATTCATGTGTTTTTTTAACTATATTTTGATACGATGGAATTATCTCCACTAAAAGTTTCAAATTATATCACACATTTGATATTGTGTTAGTGGTTCATGTACCAAACATTTGAGATTATGTTAGTAGTGAAATTCACCATAACATTCTAAACTCTACCTCTATTTTCAAAATACTTTAAAAAAATTCTTTATTATATATCCAACACTTTACACATTTTTTAATGAAATCCCATTTCTAATTTATTTTTTACTAACATTTTTAAAACCAAATGATATTTTAATGGTATCATTTAAAATTTTATAAAAACTTTTCAACAATTTTGTGAATAAAAATAGAAATAGAAGAAAAAAACAAATATAAAATGTGAATAAAAAAATAAAACTATTTTTTATATTCAAAAATTAAGAAAAATTTTATTAATGTTCTTAAATGAATGAATTTTATAAAGGATCATGGGGTAGATCATATCGATGATATTTTCAATAAGAAGTTTGGTAATGTGGTTGGATCATATGTTTTAAAGCTGGTTAACCAGTTCTAGTGGGTTACTATGAATTTTGGACCATATAATAAAATTATTATTGCTTTAGTCCCTAAAGTTGTAGGTCTTTGTTCAGTGGTGGTGTTTTAACTCATCAGTATTTTCAATGTGATTTACTAAAAAAATTTAAAAGATTTAGAAAACAAATTGATTATTATTTTTTCATCCTTTGTCTTTGATTCTCAAAGTGCATTTGTGCCTCAACATTTGATCATAGATAGTTCATTTTGGCATATGATGTTTTCCATTATATGAACATGAGATATTTGGATAAGAAAGGATCCATGGATTTGAAGCTCAACATGTATAAGGCATACAACATGGTGGTGTGGGATTTTTTGGAGCTTGTTCTATCTAAGTTTGGATTTCATCAGGTTTTTATTCAAAACATTATGAGATGTGTTTCAATGGTCACCTATAAGATTAAATTTAATGGTGTGTTTACTGACCCCATTTTTTCTTCTATAGGCTTACAAAAAGAGGATCCCATATTGCTTTATCTTTTTACTATCATTATTGATGTGTTTTATAAGTAGATATCTAATGCAATGTTAAGGGGAAAGATTCATAGTGTTAGGAAGAGTATGAATAGCCCCACAATCTCACACCTATTTTTTGAAGATGATTTCTTTCTTTTTTTAGGTATACTATTAAGGATTGTTTTCACATTTCATATCTTATTTGAAGTTTCCAGGATGTATTATATTAAAAGATTAATTTTTCAAAATTAAAACCCCCATTTAGAAAAGGGATGCTTTAGGAGTGGAGGGTTGATTTGTGTGATCAGTTACATGTTAATCATATTTTTATACATTATAAGTATCTGGTACATCTGACAGATATTAGAAGATCTAAAATAGATTTGTTTTAATCTTTTGTGGATAGGGTTTGGAAGTGGATTAATGGATGGAGGGGGAAGGGTATCTCAAGGGAATGGAAGATTTTCTTGATTAGATTAGTGGCACAAGCCATTATTACTTATGTAATGTATCCCTTCAAAATTTCAAACACTCTTATTAATTAGCTTCACTCCATGTTTACAGATTTCTAGTGGGGATATAGGGATTGAAAGAAAAACATGCACATGGCTACATAAGAAACATTATATTGATCTATATAGGATGAAGGCTTGGGGTTCTAACACATGGGGCCTTTAAATATTGATCTTCTCGCTAAGCGATGTTGGAGGATTTTAAACTTTCCATGTTCCCTTTATGCTTGGAACTTGGGGGATAAATATTTTCCTTTTGTTTTTTTGTTTCATGATCCTCTTGGGTATCTACCAATCTTTCTATGGAATAATATTTGGAATTCCAAATACCTTCTACTATAAGTAATATATTTTTTCATCTATGATGGGTGGTATATTAATATTTGTATGGATCTATGGATTTGGGGTGCTGATTGTTGGTTTATATCATCGACTTTCCCTATTAGAATGGAGAATGATGTTGTTCAAGATATTATTGAATATGATTTTTCTGGATAGAACTTCATTAGTCTTAACTAATTGTTTAATGAGAGGGATATAAGCCAGATCTTAAAAATCTCAATCTGTAGACAGATTATTGATGATGAAATTTTCTAGATATTCTCTTATTATTGAGGGTACATGGTGAAGTATGAATATTGGTCAGTGATGTAGAGGCTTGATCATAGCCCTAACTCGATTTGGATGAATATTTGATCTACTCACTTATTACTTAAGGATCAAGATTTTCTGTGGAGGTTGGTTACTAATGTGATTCCGGTTTGAGTTTTTTTTGGAGGAGATATATTTTGGATTATCTATTCTTATTTTTTAATTGTCTTACTGAGATTAATTTTCAAGCTATCTTTTAGTACCCTAGTGTAAAACCTATTTGAAAATGATGGGGTAGGTTGATTTACCTAGGGCATGGTAAGGTTTCCTCTACTACTGATGGCCTTTAAAAATGGTTTGTAGCTTTTTATTTTTCATGCTTTCATGAGTTCTGTACCATTTTTTAGTTTTTATATATGTGGAAAAATGAATACCACTTTAACAATAAGATATTCATTGATGAAGTTTGGATTCTATGGACTTTTGGTTTATAATGGCCCACAATTTTCATAAATAGATATTTCATATAAATAGAAGAATATTTAATACATAAAATAACAAAACCATTCTAGAATCATATAGGTTTAGTTCCTTTCAAAACATAGAAACATAAACAACCAATTCATAAAATATCTACATTGTGTCCTACTTATTCCTTCATTACTATAACCCTTTTTGAAACATCTTACTTATTACCTTTCTTCATATATTGGGGAAAAGAAGTATAATAAATGGTAATTTAATATTCTTAGTAAGGGTAAAAAATGAATATATCATCATATCATAATAATAAGACATCAGAACATAAACAAAATATTAAAAAATTATATCCTACATATCAAAGATCATGATATCATGTCATGGGATAAATCATATAATCTCATAAAGAATCAAAGAAAATATTCCATGAGACCATAAAATAAGACATGGAATTGTGTCATACACATAAGTTTTGAAAATAATTTCCATATTAATCAAGGATAATTACCAAGACCAACAAATTTTAAAAATTCCTTTACTAAAATAGATTCACTCACCATTCCAGCCCTATATTTCTAAACTGAGTTCACTCCTCGTTCCAGTCCTATCTATCTCATGAGATATAAATTTTTACCCAATTCATTAGAGGGAGATATATTTCCCACCTATAACATAATGAAAACCATAAATATGTGTGCCATAATAACATAATTCATTCATCATATCAGAACCCATAAAAATAAATGGGTTTCATAAACATAATTCTATCATAACATAAACCATGTAAAAGAAATAGGTTTTATAAATATCATTACATCATAAACATAAACCAATCATAGAAAGAATAGGGATTTTATCCTTAAATAATATCCCCAATAAAACATAAGTAACATCAAATAATGTTACCATAAATGGAAAATAATTTTGAGATATCACTTGAAAATAATTCTTGTGGAAAATATTCTTTTTTCCTTAAAAATTATTACTTTTCTTAAAATATAGCACAATTTTATAAGAAACAATTTTATTTGAAAATAACCTTGTAAGATTGTAATTTAAGCTTCAAGTCATTAAGTCTTCATGAAATCATAAAAATCCATTCATTCCATATAAGTTAAAAAAATTCCTTGATTATATTTTTTGGAAGTCATAAAGTACCTCATTTGGAAAATGAAAAAAAAAAGATTCCTTTAAAATCATTTAGTAAAAATTTACACATGGGTAAAAATAAAATTAAATCTTTTTATAATAATAGTAAAAATATTTTGGAAATTTTTAAAAAAAACATGTACATGGAAGATAAATATTCCCCAATAGATACTAATATATAAACAATTTTTAATAATAATGAGATTGTGAAATTAACCCTTTCCTTAGGTATGATTTCATTTGTACATATCTGAACCTTATTTATAATGGTTTAAAGAATGTTATTAATTTATAACAGAAACTTATTCATATTTATGATATTATATATGATCCTCTTATATCATATTATCACTCATTTTTTAATAATATTTCATTATTAACCTTCTCTCGGGTGTTAACTACTTCATTTTCATGTGCATGTTTTGTCATATAAGTCTCATTTCTTCTGCAGAGGATATAGTTTTTTCATCTAAAAAAATATATTAGGGAAATATATATCATATTTGATCATTATATATATTTATATAATTATTCTTGAATGGTGAATATAGAAAATGAATTGCATCGCATCGTGAAGATGGTAGGTTGTATGTACGCGTGAGCGATGGAATCATTCCCTTAATGGTGAAATGGTAAGGAATAGGATAGTATATTAATTTCTAGAATCAATATAAGGTTATAATTATCATATATGTATATTTATATTATTTATATCATTATACCCATCCAAGTAAAGTGGTTATGAAAAACATATTACACCACGACGTGGGGACGGTAAGTTGTACGTATGCATGTCTGATGGTTTTGTTTTTCATAGGATGGATAAAAGGTGGTATTTTATTGTTCAATTATCATAATAAAATCTCATAATATACTTGATACATGATTTATTACATTATAATTGAAAAAACTCATGAAGAGTAAGTTGAAGAAGAAATCATCTTAAAAGAGTTGGTAAAGATGAGTACCTCTTCTTTGGAAAATTCCTTTATATATCCTCTTAGGTATACTCGATTTGGTCTTTTGAGATGAAAATAACCCATATAATGTGTATAGGAAATTTTATAATTGAAATTGGAAGGGGATGGTCTAGATTGAAGGAATAAAGTGATATGTAGAAGTGAGGGAGGAGGTGCCCATTTATAATTGAGGTGAGGGGCACTTTTGAAATTTTCTAAAAATATTAATTTATAATAAATTCAATATCAATAAAAATACCTCAAAAATTCCATGGAATGGAATATAATATGATATAAGGCTTTAATATTATAAAAAATTTATATTTTATACATGTTTTTGTATTATTTTAAACCTTGTCATATTGATTAACCCTTAGTTAACATATTTTAATTTTAACTAATGTAACAACTTTTTCAATATTAAAAGGTTGTCATTTTTACTTATATGATTTCAATTATGCCATAAATTAACAATTTATAATATTTTAGACCATATTATAATTATTATTTTTTTAATATGTTTAATTATTTTTAAATAATTTAATAAAATATTACTCTGATAAAATACCATTAGTGTCAATTTTGATATTATTCATTACTTGGACTTTTAAAAATATCAAGATAACAAGTTAAATTAAAAAATATATATCTTTAAGAGGTAAAGTAAATATTTAAAATTCATTTATCACATTAATTATTTCAAATTATATTTATTTTAATATTTTTAGTAACTTTTATTTGATATTTCCATTAATAAAATAATTATTGTATCAGTGTTGTGTAACTATTTAATATACTTATTTGTTCACTAAAAATTAAAAATAAAATACCATGATTAATATAAATCTTCTATATTTCATAATAATATTTATAGTTGAATATATATTTTGATTCACCCTGTATTAAAAATTATATAGTATTTAAAACCTCTATGTGACATCTTCAAATTTTTATTAAATAAAATATTGTAAATATCATAATCTCATCTAAGTGACCCAAAAATCCCAAAAAAATTATCATGAAAAAAAATTTATTAAGTTAAAAATTTACCTTTATATTAATTCATAACATACCTTTTTCCCCATGTGGACACAAAAGGGATATTTAAGACAAAGAAAGTGATATTTTGTGACTTTCTTTGATTTAAATATTATATAAGTCATTTTCATAGACAATTGTCCATTAAAAAACTTAATTTCAATCCTTATATGTTCAGGGTCAAGTTATTTTTATCCTATAAATTTTTGGTGAGTGTTAGGGTCATTTTATAGTCTTATCATTTTATTTTTAACCTAAGTTACCTAATTTACCCTTTATTGTGGTAACAAAATTTACTGGGGTTATTATTCATATTGGACAAAAAATAAAAGGGAACTATTCACTAAATTTTGACCTTATGAATCTAATTTTTTTATCCATTTTTAAAAATTCAAAACATATAAGTTTCAAAATTTAATTTAAAATAAAACAGGTAAAATTCCAAGAAAAAGAGTTTTTCGGAAAAATGACCATTCAAAACATAAAATAATTATATAATAAATTCGTGTATAAAATACTCTTCAAAACCCATAATTGTATTATTTTTAACTAAATAAAATTTAAAACTAATCAAAAACATAATTTTTAATTGTAAATACTTTAAAATAAAATATATTTTCAATAAAAATCAACATTTTCATTATTCCTTAAAAAATAAATGTTTTCAGACAAAAAAAATTAAGATAATTTTGACATTATGAATTCAAAAATGAAATTAATTTTTTCAAATCCATTTTCTATAAATTATAAAAATTAATATTCATTCATAAAAATAAGAAAAAATCATTTTTTAAAGAAATAGTATTTTTAAAGAATAAAGTGATTTTACTAAAATTGTGTGATAATTTTCTAAGAAATTACCAATACATTAATTTTGAGTTGGAAATTTATTTTTATTTAATTAAATATTTATTCATGTTTATTGTGTCCAATTTAATGGATAATGGTCATTTTATACTAATAGTGTCCCACGGTTTGTTCAAACTCATGGTTGTGTGCAATGCAAGCTATTGAAAAATTAATATTATTTAAAGAGAAATATTTATTAAAATGTTGGGGTGTTACAATCTGTCACCCTTAAAATGAATTTCCCCATAAAAATATATCACTTGGATACAAACATATAAGGATACCTCTACCTCATCACATCCTTAGGTTCCCACATAGCTTCCTCAAATTGGTGGTTCCTCTATAAAACTTTAACCAAGCGAGTGGTCTTGTTTCATAAAACTTTTTCTCTACAATCCGGAATCTCTATCATTTTTTATTTATAAGGAATATCTTGATCTAGAGGTATTAATTATTATTTTAGTACATGTGAAAGATCATGTATGTACTTTTTCAAAAGAGATATATAGAACACATTATGAACTTGAGAGAGATTCGGTGAAAGTGTCAATCTATGAGCTACCTTCCCAATGCGATCAAGAATTTAAAAAGGAATGATATACATCAGGATTAGTTTTTCCTTCTTTCTAAATCACATCACTCTCTTCTATGGATATATTTGTAGAAATACCTTGTCACCAACTTCAAACTCTAGGTCTTTTCGTTGATTGCCAAGATAACCTTTTTGTCGACTCTGAGCTTCTCTTATGCTCTATTTAATATATCTAACCTTATCTGCCATTAATTTAACTAGATCAGATCTCAATATATTTCTTTATCATTCTAGCATTTTTTGAGTTCTACACTTCTTACCATAGAGGGATTCATAATGAGCCATTTTAATACTAGAGTGAAAGATATTGTTGTAAGAAAATTTTGTCAAAGGTAGGTGATGATCCCAACCACCTTTTTAATCTATAGAAAAATATCTCAACATATCTTCTAGAGTTTGAATTTTTCTATCAAACTAACCATTTATATGATAATGATAATCATTATTTAAACCTAAATTTGTATCCAAATCATACTTAATACTTCTCTAGAACTTCAAGGTAAACCTCAGATCCTAATAAAATATAATGGAAAATGGTACTCCATGAAATCTCACCACTTCCTTAATATATATTCTAGAAATGTGATCAAGAGATGAATCTTCTCTAATAGTAATGAATTTTTCTAACTTCTTAATGTGATCAACCATAACCCATATAGTATTATGTCCTTTAGATGTTTTTGGAAGTTTGAAGAAAAAATACATGGTGATTTTTTCCCATTTCCATTATGGTATGGGTAATGGTTGTAACATCCCCTTATACTTCTATCTCTTATCCTTAACTTTTTTAAAAACCAAGCACCGAAAAACATACTCTGCAATATCTCTCTTCATGACATCCCATCAGAAATACTCTTTTAGGTCTCTAAACATATTGGTGATTCCATGATGAATAGAGAATGATGAACTATGAGCCTCATCTAACAAATCCTTCTAAAAATTTGGTATGGTAGGGTCACAAACATAGCTCCTAAACTATAGTATTCCATCACAATAAATATTTAACATAGGAACATTTCTCACCTTCTTTTTTAGATTTATATATTCCTTTTGTTCCTCCTTAATATTCACTTATATAAGTGGTTTAACATTCATTTGATCAAGATAATATTTATCCCCTTCATTTAAGATTCCCATATCCGTCCTTTGCAAATACATAAATATTGTATCTTTTGTGATCCTCATCATAGATATGATAGCATGGTTCTTTCGACTCAAATCATCTGCCACCTTGTTCTCTTTCCCAGGGTGGTAATGTATTGAGCAGTCGTAATCTTCAACAAACTCCAACGAACTTCTTTGGAACATATTCATATCATTTTGAGTGAAAATATACTTTAAACTTTTATGATCAGTATATATGTAACATATTTTTCCATAAAGTTAATGCCTCTATATCATTAATGAAAAAATTACCACAACTAACTCCAAATCATGACATGGGTAATTTTTCTCATGTATTTTCAATTTTCATGAGGAATAAGCTATCATTATATCATTTTTCATGAGAAAACATCTCATTTCCTTCTTTGATTAATCAATGTAGATCACAAACCTTTATCCACTATAGGGTAGTGTGAGCATAGGTTCACTTACTAACCTTCTTTTTAGTTACTTGAAATTTTATTCACATTACTCCATACATATGAAGTTAATTCATTTCTGAGTCAACTAGGTGAGTGGTGTAACATTCTGACCTGAATGGCCACTAAGATGGTAGCCAGAACAGTGGTTCAAATGGACTCAAGCGAGCCTCCCTATATTCCAGAGGATTCTAACTAGCAATGAGGGTGTAAATAGGTGATAGTGGGATACTATACCCTCATGATCAGAGTAGTACAATGGTATAATAGATAAAAAATAACAGACAATAGAGGAATCAGTAATAGATGAATGACAAAGTATCTAAATAATAATCATAATCAACTGAATGAATAAGGATATGTCCAATGTCAATATACAACTGAGGCATGCATATCCTGATGATGATACATGATGAAAACAATAAACATACAGCCTGCTACAAGACACGGTACAGACAAGAAATAAAAGAAAAGTAAATCCATAAGGGTGATCTCCATGAGAATCCTGAGCCCTAGATTGGTCATATGCTCCTAACTCACATGTACTAGATAAAAAACTCAAGCAATCAACCAAGGTCCTGCAAGCATAAGGTTTACTTGGGTGCCCTAGTGTAATGGAAACCCAAGCAGTATGTGAGATATAAATCCCAGTAGGTTCACATCCACAGATTCTACAATTAAATCCAATCCTTAATGTAAAGTAAGGTAGTGTGTAGGTAATAAGAATAATAAATATAACAAAAATAAATAACGACCAGGCCACTTAGGTTCCTAAAGGTCACCGGGCAGCTCAACCTGCTTCAGCTCACTGCTAGAATAAGATTTCAGAACAATAACTATATATATATATATATAGTAATAATTATATATATATATATACATATATATATAGTTTAGTTATATATTGCATCCACCTATATTAACCAAGTTTGTTTCGATTCCTAATGGCCATATACCTAGAATACTAGTTTCTGGTTGGACTAGGGCATAAATCAAACATCCATAACCAGTCTAAATAAGGTTAAAATCTCATGAAATAGGGTGCATTCCCTACATTCCAATAGAGTGAGAGACTTCATGCAACAACACTCGGGATGGAGAGTGATCCACCATGGAAACACTCTAATCATAGAATGTGGCACCTTATCCCAATGCCCATATAGTATCACTGGTATGAGATGTCATGCTCAACACCCGATGTAAGGTAGCATGATGCGCTATGCTCAACAAAACCCTTACCATCATTCCACAGCCTATGTATAAGTTGTAATCATATCTATCATAAATGTCCCTAAGGAAATACCTCTCATGCCTTACATTAATCAAGCTCATGTAAGGGTATCATCATATAAGATTAATAATAACTGGATCCATGAGGCATTACCTCTCATTATCTACATTTAGTAAGCCCATTAATAACATGGAATAACATTTCATTAATTACATTTAAACAAAAAAAACAGTCAGTATGTCCTTTCCACCCTTATACATTATTTCAATTAAAACATTTAATATATTCCAATTAATTAAACAAAACATAGAAATTCATTTATCAAGGTTTAAGAAGGCACTTAGGGGGTACCAAGGTCAAATGGGAAATTACCTACATGGGTAATCCCATTTACAAAGCAATCCAAGCCATTGGGAGGAGCTTGGTTCATTAGTCATCTATGTAAGGGGTGTAATTCATTTTATAGATTCAATAGAGGCCATGTCTCTAACATTCAATATTTCAAAACATGACATCAAAGCATGGAAGAAATATAATTACAACAATCTAAGCATGATTTAAATCACAAACTATTATTTTTTAGTTTAGAATACAATGCACCTCCATCGAGGGCTTTTTTTATAAAATCATGACATTGTTATTCAAACAATTCATTGAGAATATTATAACATCCATTCCAAGTAATGTTTCAATTCATAAAAAGAATCATTTTAAATTAACTACCAAACATGGAAATTCAACTCATAATGGTTCAATTGGAATTAAAAATGTGCCATTATCATTTAGATAATTATATAAAAGGGGAAATCCATTTATAGAATAAGATGAATTCTTAGACGGTGTTCTAATAATTTAAAACAATTAATTAAAAATCTCAATTCATGTCGGCACACCCACAGGGTGTTTGTGATCGAGGATGGAAACCTCAAACTACAAAACAATGATGATGGGGAGTGTATCTAAGTGTGATGGTCAATTATAAAAGAAATAACCAATTATAAATCAATGCTCAGCAAGGGCCAACACACAGAATAATGGAACTATTCATAAAATAGTGGAAACTTGAAGAAAAATTCATAGACCACCTAACTTGTACAAGGACGACCTACTCATCCAATATCAAAATTTGATTCGACCCGGTTTGAAAGAGATCTAATAAACAGGCCTTTATCCTAAAAATAGGGAAACTGAGATCTCACCCAAATAGTGTAGTCAAGAGGAAATTAAATGAATAATGATTAAAAATGACTCGAGATCTTACCAATTCATATCCATAGAGACCGACAACAAATGATTCAGACTTTGAACGGAGGAGTTGTCGAGATCTTTAGAATAGGGAGGAGGAGAGCTCAAAGGTTCCATGGGGGAGAGATCATGTGGGTGTTAGGAGATAAAAGAAGTATAGGAAATATTTTAACCTCATTAAGGGAAAAATATTAATTTTTCTCATGGTTTGTCCATATGGTTTGGCCAAACCATGCACTAACTTTGCAGCACATGTCCCTTAAGAAACTACCTCTCGTGATTTTACCTACATGGTTACCCTAACTATGCATCAACCATGTGATGAATAGTGAGGGGTTAATTACTAAGTGGGACTACCCATGGGAGATAGGAGCATAGTTTGGGTAAACCATGTGTAGCTCATGTGGGGCATTTCTTCTTTGATGCAGACGGACAGTTTGTTGTTGAGGGGCTGTACAGTTTTAGACATATTGTGCACCCTATACAGACCCTCCAAAATTTGATATTTTCAGCCTCAGCACTATCGAAACTTGACAAGACACCCAATAAATCTCTTGGTCCTTTACCCAAGTCCAAAAACAACAAATTGAAGTGTTCCAACTCCTAGAATTATGTTCTGAATCTCAATTAAAATAATGTCCTATCCAATAAACACCAAAAGTTTAAATTCCTTCGGATTTTTGTCTGGATCAAAACATGGTTCACTAAAACCTTCCCACCTTATAAATTCTCATCCTCAATAATCATTTAGGAGAAACATAAACATCACCCAACCTATGAGGGTCATGAATCTTTGCTCAAATAGTCATGTTACGTTTCCAAACACCCAACTCACCTCTGATATTTTCTTAAACAAACGGAACTTAAGCCATCAAAACTTGATCCAATGATTTTTTTCCCAACTAAAACATTGAAATGTCACTTAATAAAGCCTATTTAACTAGATACATGGCTATGTAATCATCTCATTAAGCATCAGGCCAAAGGTGCTCCCCACCTTAGTCTTAAACATCAAAAAGGTCCAATTCTGAACCACAGTACCTACATTCTCGCAATTTCCTTATAAATCATACCCATAAGCATTATAATGACACTCCTAACATTTTTTATTTAATAAGTAAAACTCGATTACATTAGAGGTCATAGAAGAGACCTCACTAAGAGAAACAGTCAAATCCCAATCTACCTAACAGAACCAACCACATACGCTTTTCATGAAATACATAGTCGGGCCCTTTAAACCACACATACCTTAACCTAATGATGTGATTCAAACGTTTTTATCCTATCATACACATTAAATAAGAAGGATCATGAGTCAAGACACTTTGGAAAACTTACCTCAAAGATTCATGGCTTAGACAGCTGGCGCATTTCAAACTAAATTGTGATTCCTTCTTCCAAGGAATCTCACAACCACCATAAACATGTACACCAATGTCCATAACTGACTTCTGGTGATGTTCCTTGATCAAACCATCAATTGAAAATTTATAACCATCATGTCATGGCATGTATGAGGGTATAATCCAGATCCATCCCACTGGAATCTTCATCCTTTAGACACCACCTCTAAGCCTGATTATAAGTTTGGGATAAAATTGAATTCAATGAACTAGAGTCCAAGGAACTAACCCAAGGTAGTAGATAATCCATTTTTAAAAATAGAAATTGTTTCAAGGCCAAGATGTCCACATATGATCATTGAATGAGCCCAGAGTGGCAACTTCCAGGCGGTCGCGTCAAAGAAGAATAGTTGGTGTCCAAGAGTATGTCTAAGGAATTCCTACATGGGAATCTCGATTTCACTCAGGACTAACCAACCCTCAATGAAAATCATGTTTCCAACATGAAACACTTAAAAAACCAAACAAAAAGACCAATAGTCTTTAAAACATTAGTGTGGTATAAGAATGATTCTCTCTTAGT
Source organism: Viscum album (assembly GCA_963277665.1). Taxonomy (NCBI): domain Eukaryota; kingdom Viridiplantae; phylum Streptophyta; class Magnoliopsida; order Santalales; family Viscaceae; genus Viscum; species Viscum album. Next base: position 161,875,332 of record OY728138.1, read on the forward strand.
GCATCAAGGAGAAATTCATGATAGGGGACATGATCATCTATTTAAAAATAGTAAACTAATAATAAACCAGGGAAACCAAAAGAAAAATAGTCAAACCACTACAAGGCAACCTCTTAAAAGAAGCTCGACTTCACCTTTTGGTGCACCACCAAACAAACCATGATTCCTTTACCACCCAAGGCATTTCATGATCATTCGCTCTTTAACCACCAAAGTCATCCATAACCAATGGTGTTTCTAAAGGGTTTCATACATAGACAACCATATCAAAGTCGTACTTCTGAGTAAGCATCGACAATATTCGGACTTGCAAGCCTCAAAGGAATTCAAGCTAGATCGATCATTTCCAAATGGTCTTCTTAGGTTGTGTTCCTTATACTTGGAAAGACACATAACCATTATAACTGACATGATACTCCCCACCTTAAGATTTTCCTAGTCATTTAAATGAGAGACATGCTAGTTGCTCATAAGTTCACTAGATAAAAACGCACATGAGCCTTAGCCCAGTTGGTAAGGACTCCGTAAGTGCATCCAAGCGACCAGAGATCAAATCCAGGAGGAGGAAGATTTTCCAGGGGTACTGTAGCAGCACTGTAGCATACTATAGCAGGGACTGTAGCAGGTAATGTAGCAGGAACTGTGCAGTATTGTAGTAGGCACTGTAGCGGGTACTGTAGTAGGCACTGTTTGACACTGTAGAAACTGAGAATATGCCCCTGTTTGGGCCTTCGGGTCACCGATTTGGTCCCTGAGTCCTGTAAGGCCTTCGGGCCACCCAGACCTTCGGGTCGGTAAGGAATTTGGGCCACCTCAAGGCCTTCGGGCCCCCTAAAGTTCAGATGAAAACTAGACAACCTACAAGGAACAAGCTCTACAAGGAGGATGAGTAAGGAGCTTTCACCACAGCAGAAGCTAAACGGATTGAAAGAATGAGAGGGTATGGAACCTGCCATCGGGACAAGCCTGTGCATGCATGGGAATTCCTAGCCGAACAGCCATGCGAAGGTGGAGATCTGATTTCGCGATGAAGATGCTAGGGAGGAGCAGTTCCAAGTAGTTATTCTGGGTTGTATGTAATGCTTGAAGCCTATGGGAAATGAATTAATCTAAGGCCTACGGGTCATGTAATAATTATGCCTACGGGACTTGTAGGGTTCCACCTCACCCCTTGAAAGGTGGATTATCAAAATAAATAAAAAAAGGAGGCATTCAGACCATTGGCGAACTAGATAAAAACTAGCTTAAATGTATGTGTGTCGCTCCCCTAAGTCATGATCACTGCATCAAATCATGTGGCATGAAAACCAACCCGATTGGCATGTAAAAACATCCAAGTCTCTTGGAACTCTCTCCCAAGCATTAGGATCAACTTGATTCATTAAATTATATTTCACTCTACTACATAGATGACCTAAAAACGTCCTCAATAGTACAAGGCTCAATGATTCCACCGAACTCAACTAGATCGTTATATCCTTTAACACTCAATGGGCACAATGTACATGAATGCATACTACCCCCAAGGTTTAAGAAGAAAAATGACACATCTTGGATGCTTCCAATAGGCTATCCACCCTATGCATTCAAGTATTTGATGGTCCATACAAAAGATTTAACCCCAAGTTGTATTTCCCCATACGACCTTTAAAACAATTGGTGACCTCCTGAGCCACCCAAAGAAAAAGGAAAGGGTCAATAAACCTATGAAGCGGTCGACCATGCTTGAGGTGTGTCTAAACTACTGAAACCGAGCATTACCCAATGCCCATGCCTATAAAAAAATGTCCAATAAGAACTTTACCACTCATCTTAATAGGTGTGTCATTTAAAATATAAGTGTCTTACTAGGGACAATGAAACCAAACATCAGAAAAATCATGGAATTATCAAGGAAATAAATATATAAGGGCGATACCTACCATGGACTAGCCCTTCACAAAGCACAAACGTCAATTCTATCACTAGGTCACACCAATAGTAGTCACTGGATCAAGAGCCTATCATTTAATCCACTACTAAAAAGGAAAGGGCCTACGGAAAACACTCATGCTTCTATTCCAAGGCTACCCAAAGAGAAACTTAAACTGCCCTTACATGAGGGTATAAACAGGGGACACCACTTCAGGTTCTATTTTAAAGAAATTAAATTTATTCAAATTTATTCTTTAATCACTTAAAAGATTTCAAACAAAACACCAAGGCATACAAGAAATCTATGTTAAACTTTTTTTTAAACCTTTAACATTTGTTGACATCCCATAATAATTAGGCAATTTATCATATAAATTCCTTTTAACAGATAAGGAAACTTACAATGGTCCCAATAATCCAACCTAGGTTCATTAAAATAAATAACAATAGAATATACTTATTTAGAGAAATTATAAACACCCAAACGGGTCATTTCATAAGAATCATGCCCCAATTGACCTACTTGGGTTCAGTTGTGCATTTTATAAGTTAATTGCAAGTCATTATAGAGTCAAAAAAATATTTTCGATCAAATTTAAATGTTTTTTACATATTAACCATTTCAAATCATATCATGGTCATATATAATGGTCTGGTTACATGGGTGGCCATCTACCAACCTATGAAGTTCCCATAAACTTTATATTTTGGTATTTGGATCTCATTGATTGAAACCAATCCACTTTAAAATTTTAACTTCAGTATCCTTTTACATTATAACAGTGGTCTCTAGAAATGTATAAATATCAAATATGATTCGAGTATTTGGGTTTCCTTTTCCCGATTATAAGGCACCCATACACATTACGATTGAAAACTATCTCCCATTTTAAATCACAACCATAAACATAGCCCATGAAACCATTTAAAAATATCAAAACAATACTAGAATTCTATCACAAGAAATAACACTGAGAGATGTTCTATAAACATAGAATCATGATATATAGTAAAAATATTCTAAACAAACAGGTAGTATGTCATATAATCAACTAAGCATGTTATACAAGCAGGCTGGCTAAAGAAAACAAGAGCATGGAATAACATATAACATGAATTATAATGAATTACCTAAACATCTATATATCTAAGTAGGTGATTAAAATACCTAGCATGGAATATAACAATCATGAAATTTAAACAAAATCACGGCATGGAATTCAAGGCACACAATAAAACTAGAAAGAAAGATATAAATGTAACTACATGGCATAGAATATGCATGACATGTTAATTTCTATGTTTCTATTATGATGCATGTATTGCTTCATCCATGTCATACTAGGATAAGGGAAAATACCATAAATTCATAAATCAATACGCAACAGAAAATACACCAATCATGCAAGGTGAAATCATATCAACTGTAATATCAAATAGCATAAACATAAATACCAACCCTTTCCACTTAGTCATTTCCCCATGGGTGGGGTGATCAGTCCTAGACACAGTTATTTACTAAGTGCCAACACATTCCTAGTATCTTTTTTAATAGCCAAAAATAGTAAGACAAAGGAAAAATAAGGCTCTGATACCAATTTGTAACATCCCGACCTTACTTACCAGTAAGACAGTAGCTGGACTAGTGCTTCACATGGCCTCAATTGCACCTCCCCATATGCCAGAGGTTGTCGACTAGTAGTGAGGATGTAAGGAGGTGTTAATAGGGAGACTATACCTAAATGATTAGAGTATTATAGTGATATAATAGATAAAAAATAATAGACAGAAGTGGAATTAGTAATATATAGATGAAAAATCATCGAAATAATAATAATAATAAACTAGATAAATAAAGAGATGACCAATGACAATATAAAACTAAAGCATGGATATACTTTTGATGGTACATAATGAAAACATCAAGTATATTTCCTGCTACAAGACATAGTACAGACAAGAAAGAAAAGAAAATTAAATCTCCAAGGTAAATCTCCATGATCATCTCGAGCTCCATCTCGGTCATGTGCTCCTAACTCTGAGTTACTAGTTAAAAAACTTAAGCAATCAACCAAGGTCTTGCAAGAATAAGGTCTACTCAGGTACCTTAGTTCAATGGAGGCATGATCATGGTATGAGATATAAATCCCAGTAGGTTCCCATCCACAGAGTCTACAACTGAATCTAGTTCATAATGTAAATTAAGAAAGTGTACAGGTAATAAGAATAATAAAAAGAATATAAATAAATAACAACTAGTCCACTCAAGTTCCTAAATGACACGTGGTAGTTCAACCTACTTCAGATCACCACCAAAATAAGATATATGACCATTAAATATATATATATATATATATAGTTTAGGCATATATTGAATATACCTATATAAAATAAGTGTGTGTCAAAAACTAATGGACATATACTAGGAATACTAGTTGCTGACTAGATCCGGGCATAACTTAGACATCCATAACCAATCTAAATGAGCCTAAAATCTCTTGTAATAGGGTACATGTCCTACATTCTAATAGAGTGAAAGACATAATTCCACAACACTTAGGATTGCGATTGAACCTCTATGGAAACACTCAAATAATGGTATGTGGTGCCTTAACCCAATGCCCATATAGTATCACTGGTGATAGACATTATGCTCAATGCCCTATGTAAGGAAGAGTGATGCACCATGCTCAACAGAACACTTTCCATCATTCCACAGCCTATTTATAAGGCGTAATCATATTTATCATAAATATCCATGAGGAAATACCTCCCATGCCTTAAATTCATCAATATAATATATGGTTATCATTATATAACATTAATAATAACATGATCCATGAGGTGTTACCTCTCATGCTCTATATTTAGTTGCCCATTCATAACATGGAATAACATTTCATTAATTAAATTTAATAAAAAAAGAAACATTAAGCGTAGCCTTTCCACCCTTATACATCATTTAAATTAAACCATTTACTACATTTCATTTAATTAAACAAAACATAGAAATAAATTTATCAAAGTTTAAGAAGTCACTTAGAGGGTACCATGGTCAACTAGGCAATTACCTACATGGATAATACCATTTAAAAATCAATCCAATCCCTTGGGAGGATCTTGGTTCATTAGTCATCTATGTAAGGGGTGAAATTTATTTTATAACTTCAATAAAGGCTATATCTCCATCATTATATATGCCTAAACATGACATAAAATCATAGATTAAAAATAATTACAAAAAGTTAAGCATGATTTATATCACAAACCATTAATTTTTAGTTTAGAAGACAACGCAACTCTATTGAGGGTTTTAATTATAAAAACATGTTATTGTTATTCAAAAAAATAATTGAGCATATTATAACATCCAGTCCAAGGAATGTTTCAATTAATAAAAAGAATCATTTTAAATTAACTACCAAACATGGAAATTCAACTCAAAATGGTTCAAATGGCATTAACAAGGTGCCATTATCATTTAGAAAATTAAATACAAGGAGAAAATATATTTATCGACTAAGTCAAACAATTAGATGGCATTCTGGGAATTTAAATAAATTACTTAAAAAAGTAAATTCATGTCGGCACACCCACGTGGTTTCCATGATCTAGGATAGCAACGTCAAACTAAAAAACAACAATCATGGGAAGTGTATCTAGGTTCAATGGTCAATTAGACATAAAGAAACCAATTATAAAAGCAACGCTCGGTAAGGGTCAGTGCGCATGTAACACCCCAAGATTATACAGTATGTATCTTCTTAAATAAATTCAATTTATTTGATAACTTACATTGTATGAAACTATGGAATCCCACCTTTTTATTACATATTTTATTACATTATACAAACAGATGATCTTTTAAAGTTTAGTTTCTTGGGAAAAGGGTACATAATACATGAAGATTCAAAAAATTATTATAGTCTACTTGAAAGGATTCATAATAGGTTCATACTAAGTAAATTTACCTCATATCATATCCTGGGGATATACATCAAAGGAAAGGATGAGCATAAGACCCAATAAGGGAAAAAAGGGAAACGGTTTACTTGTAATCTTGAGGAAATATATAAAGGAAAAAGAAATAGGTATATCATAATATTATAACATAAATAATAACATTTAAATGTTTCTAAAACATTTAATTGAGTCATTCATAATCATATCATGAATTTTTATCATTAAGGTGTCATAAAAATTACCAAGGTTATTCGCCAAGGTATAGTAAAACATGTAATCTCTAGAGATTAAATTCTTTACCAAATGCATTGGAGAACTATCAGGGTGAACCATTCATATGTTTTAATTAATATGATACACATATATCATAATAAAACATTTCAAAAATAACCTGTGGAGAATAAAATAAATGGGTTTCATATCAAAATCATGAAGTTTTAAAAAAATGTTCTTAAAGACAATATATTTATGTCAATATTAAACCATGAAAAAGGAAGGCGTGTTTCATGTATGTTAATCCTAGAATAAAATAGATAATTTCGAAATCTAGGTAAATAACCCTATAAAATAATGATTTTTTGGTATTCACAAAATAAAATAAGAGGATTTCTTGAGAAAAAGAGAGGAAATTTGAGAAGAAAATTTGACAGCATAACGAGTATGAAACATGGTTTTAGAAAGCAAAATTAAAAAGAGAGGGGATAAGGGTCCACCATTCATAAAATACTCATAATACAATAAAGGTATAGAACAAAGTTGAAATAATAACATAGTATGTAATTTAAAATACAAACCACATAAAAAAAGAAACTTGAAAAGAAAAGAGAATTTGAGACTTCCCTTACCTTGAAGGGTAACTCCTAAAACTAAAATATTAGGCCCTTGGGGGAATTATGACACCTTGTGAAGATTCCATGGGTGGTGAAACTACAAAATATTCATGGAGTATTATTTTTTAGTGAAATTAAATGGATAAATTTGTGGGTATTTATATCAAAAGTGGAGGATTTGTTTAATAATTTCATTGGACACCTAGGTTGTGGTAAATTCAAAACCATGGGATTTATCATGGTATTGGCCACTTGGAACACCTATTATGTTATTTTAATACACAATATTCAACCATAATTTTATATTAAATCTTTATTATGTAATTAAACATACCAAAAAAACTCAAACTATATTTTTACTATTCACCAAAAAATAAAATATTTTTGAAAATTCTCATAAATTCACCCTAACTAATTTTAACGTGATGATTTCAAAAATGATATTTATTTTATCATAATAATTATTTAAATATGATAATTTTAACTTTTAAATATAAAAAACCTAATTTATTAAATATAATAGTGGATAGAAAATGTATAGTTAAATTGCATAGTGAAATTTATGACACTTGAAAAAAAATAAAATTATTTTATCATTTATATTTAAAAAGGAGTGTTTTAATCATACTATTTAATTAAAATAATAATTATTCATAATGAATTAATTTATTTTAATAAATATATCATTTTTGAAAAGTATAATTTCTATCCGAAAAAATAATTTATCAAATTCGTCATATTTTTAAGAAAAATTATTCTCAAAATGGAATTGATGGAATAAAATTTTATTTATACAAAGGTAATAAAAATTAAGTAACTAAGACGTCGATGCATAACCCCTTATAACACCACATATGACCTAAGTTTAAGGTGTGCGATGGTGATAAATTCATGGTGTGTCTTGGCTAACATTGCCCGAATAGTAATCTCCACTAACTTGAACTTCTATCAAAGCCAATTTTGTTCAAGACTCATTTGTGGAAGCTCAACTTTAGGATTGGTCAAGAACAAAGTCCAATAACACTACCTCTTTATCAAGTTCTGACAAATGATATTTGTATAACACGTCTCTACTAGATGAGTTCATCGACTTTTCTTTCAGCATTAATTTTCCTTTGTCATTTCTACTTATAAAAAATAACTATAACATTAAAATTATTATTAAGAGTATAGTTTCCAATGATCATATTGACCAATGTTCTATAATAGTCAAAATTTTATGGTCACATTTCAAATTATACTCACTTAATTATTAATGATATATAGTTTTGTTGTGTAATATAATCTAAAACTCATTTTTAGGAAACAATTATCATTCAAAAATTTTGGGTCATTACATTATTCCCCCATTAAGAAATTCCATCCCCAAAATTTCATCTTGTTCCCTCAGTTGATAAAAGGTGTGGGTACATCTACCTCATTATTAACTTTAGTTACCATGTGTCTTCTTCATATTTTTGGTATCACGAACCAGCCCGAGTCGACCCTGAACCAATCACCCAAGTTGGTTTGTGGCATAGCCCAAAGGTAATTCCTCGTACCCAAGGGCTGGAAACTAGTGTTGGGAATCATTAGAGTACAAAAGGGAATGATTTATACCAATTAAATAAACAATAACCAATAGCTAAAAGAAACCAAATAGCCCACTATATATAAATAAAATTGAACCGAACATCATTTATACAAGAAACTGAGAGTACAACTGAACAATAAAACTAAACTGACCGAACCTGAAGACCAACTAACTTCATGTGACTCCACTGGTCACTCTCCAACACAACGATCACATTTCTCTCAAGGTGATCAAACTCAAGCTGAGACCTACACATGGGATAAAAACATAAGAAGAAAAACTATAGATGTGAGTATTAAAACTCAGTAGTCTAGCTCAATAATCTATTCCCAATTCACCTCCTTTAAAATAAAATAAACATCAATTCGAAGTTTGAAATAAAATATATAAAATTAATGTTGTATACACATTTTACTTAAAAATAAAGTACAACTCATTGACCTTACTCATTTCAAAAAATAGATTCATTTCAATAGAGTATTGTTAGAATTTTCAAGGGGAAAGTGATGTCCATATTTTTTAGATTGCACAAAAAGGGTAAAACACTTTACTTGAAAACAATTTTCATAAACCTTATTAAAATCAACCCATAACTTTTTTGATAAAAAAAATACACAAGAAGGGACTATAATAATTACATAATAAAAGAAATGAAAATAATCATATAAGTATCACATTCATCACTATAAGCGGCTAGGAGCTAATAGACATGGGTGAACCTAGAAGATCAAGAAAAATCCAGAAGACACCAATACCTGAGACCCCATCTACGGTAGCATTCCACACATGATGAAATCAAAATGCTCAATACTCTCATACATCCTTTATCAAGATAGGCCGAGGGAAAATCCCATAGTAATAAACCCCATATATCCACCTACTATGGGCCGCTGGTTAGTACCGTGACCTACCAGTGTAGCAATCATTCTTAGAAAATTATCTCAATATTCCTAGTTCCCATTTCTCAAGTATTTAATGGGGTAATCCAACTGATTCCAGCTGATCATCCAATCACAACTTATATATAATGATAATTCACAGCAGGAATCACCCTGATTCACTCCATGGACCGATCTCATACTACATAACAAACAGAAAATAAATAGTCCAACCTAAGTAACTCTAATAATGGATCATAAGGATTCCCCAGTGAGGACATCCCATTCATTATACACACATACTATGCATGAGAGCATTCAAATTAGGTTCTCCATAATAATCAATTTCACCATTTTCAAAAAGTTTCCAAACGGGCATTTAAGCGTTTCACAAAACCAACAACTATCAGTGGTACAAATTTCACTTTTCATAAAGAGTTGTAAACACACTATTTTTAGTATCTAAATAGTTAAATAAACCCCTTAAAATATTCAGGTTCCACATTTGAAATATAACCATTTTTATCAAAATTCCAAATGGGAATTCCCATCAGCAACTCATTCCAAAACATGCTAAACACTAATACCCATTTGTTTATAAATTTAAAACCAATTTGGACAGCCATAAAGGGACCCCAAAATATCATTTTTTTCACACTTCCAATACTTTAATTAATTTAAACAAATCATTTTATAACACATTTAGTACATAAACACCAACCAGACACTTTTTCGAAAACTAGACATGCAACATTTAATAAAAAAAACTTCAATTTAGTACTCAAAAGGGTATAACCCAAATATTTATGCCATAAATTTATTTCAATTTCTAAAAAAGGTTCTAAACATCACAAACTAGGAGTGAAATCTAATGGAACATTTAATTAAACAATCAGTGTTCACATTTATTACAAAACAACACTAATTTTCACAAAACAAGGCATAAAACACCATTTTCACATAAAACAATTAGACCAAGGGTTTCATAACAACACATAGAATATATAAAATGTGTAAAAAGCACTAAAAAGATGAAACTAAAATGATAAAGGTAGGTACATGGGATATCCTACCTCAAATCCTTGGGCAGAATGGAAACGCACACCCTAAAATCATCCATGAGGGTTTCAAAACCCTAAAACTATGAATCCCATCCCTAAATGAACAAAACCCCCATAAAATCATGAAAAAACATAACCCTAGGTCGATCATGACTATGGGAGAATATAAAACCAAGAAATAATAGAAGGAGGAGGAGGATGGAGGAGAAAGAAGGGTAGAATTAGCATGGAAACCTAGCCAAGCTTGAGGGTTTCTTATATCCACATCAAATAATCAAGTAGGAAGGATTAGGTAGCAAGGTAGAGTCCTTCCTAGGTACGGAAAAACCTGGGGAAGAATATTTTTTCACAAAAGGTTCTAAAAATACCAAGGGGGGAAGTTGGAAAATTATATTTTTTTCATTCTAGGAAGTATCACACGATTAGGCCACACATTCTATTAAACCATGAACCAAACCATTCTGCAGCTACAACTCAAAATTTAACATGCCACACAGTTACCCCTAAGCTATTGCACAACCATGCGCCAACTATGTGCAGAGCATTTTCATTATAGAAAATTTATGTTTTCTCTAAAACTCCCAAACAAGCTAGGGACCAACAATGAGGGAAACATTAGACAAAGAATGAACTTCAAAACTCAACTCCTGTCACACTCAGAACCCATTAAAAGTATTGTGATTCCCAGTAAACTGGATCAAAAACCAAACTTTAAAAAATGAGTGTGACAATTCTCCCCACCATTAACACTTTCCACCCCCAAAAATCCATAACACATTCTAGCTGATTTCTCAATGACTAAGGATTCATTATCAACATGATACAACCTATTAATCTAAGGACATATCATCCACCACTAATGTGACTTAAGCCTCTGGCCTCAAACAAAACAAAAACTCACAACCACTTCCCAAGAATCAATGGAAGGAACAAGTCACTACATCCACAACCAAGACAAGAACTAGGTTGTGGGGCCTTCTGCCAATAAACCCAATGATCATCCAAACCAAAGAGAACTAATAAAATCCAATGATTCTATGGGGGTTTTAATGGAATCCCCACCATTAGAAAATAACTACACTTGAAAAATCCTTAAAATAAAGCTCTATGAGACATGTAGTGGGTCTCCCCATCATTAGAAAACACTTACAATGACCAAATGAGAATTCATCATGAACTAGAATCAGTCCTTTTCCACATAGGCCAAACAAAAATCTCCCAGAACAACCTAATAACCCAAGCTAAGAGGGACCCAAGTTAAGGAGAACACATCAAGAGAATTTAAACTACCCATTCCCGAATGGAGGGAAGAAAAATTGAGCCTAAACTTCCCGTACGGCCCAAAAACCCCCACCGCCTAGGGTGGGAAGGGATGGGGCCCAATGAATGTACCACTGAAACCACAACTGATAACTACCCATCACTATTCACCTACAAATGGGTAAAACCAAAACTGCACCCAATTCATGTGGGTGGTCCACCCAAGGACACTAATTAGAAACTAACATTTCAGAAATAACATTCATAGACATTGCATGAGGGGTAAGTCCACCATTATATTTTCCAATAGAGGGAATTTATAGTGATGAAAAACCATAGTATAAAATGCCAAAATTTCCTCACCACAATGGTGAAGGCACAAAATTTACCAGACGTCCCACAACATTGGGATTCCTGACTATGCACCAGCTTCACACTGAGACCTATGGCTAGAGCTCTAATGGTTGAAGTATCTACTACCTCACAGATAAGATATGTTATTCCCTAACTATAACTCTTTCCCTTAGTTCCACATGATCCACCTAACACTACCAGACAGAAACAACAGATTGTGACACACCATGAAAACCACTTCCTCAAACAGCACACCTTTATCCAAATAGGAACTCATAGACACACAACCCTGTTCTCTCTCACTCTGAAAAAGGAGCATAATGGACAAGGAACATGAATAAACTCATCAAAATTACCAAGCACAACCACCATAACTGATAGAATCACTATAATAAGAAGGCACTTTAAGTCGATCCCAAATAGCTCTTTATTCCAACAAACGGGATGAGGCATCATTAAAATAGGCGGAGTTAAACTTTGAAATGAATACTTGTGTTTATAAATTGGAAATATTTCCAATAGAGAACTATCTGTAGCCGCATCACAACATCCAAAAAATCTTTATAAACCCACTGGACATTTCTCTAAAACCAAGACACCAATAATATTCCACGTCAAGATACAACAAGAGTATCACTTCCAGATCATGAATAATCATACCAAATAAATAAAACTTCTAAGAAATAGAAAAACAATCCACAAAAAATTGATTTACAAAACACCACAATTTTTCAGCTTAAAACACTTTTGAAAAACAAATAAACTTGGTGAATTTTCACAATCACCAATGGTGTTTCATCGAGTCTCGCTCACATGCATATTTTCGTGCCACCCCAGGCACCCATCCAATAATTCCATACCAGGCATCCATCCATACTCCCATATACCACCATGCATGTGAGCACCCATGAACACACCAAAGTTTAAAAAAAACATCCTCATTTTTCAAGCCAAATCATTCATCCCGTTTTTGAAAAAAAATCAACTAGCTTCCAAAATCACACTAACCACCAAATCAAAAATAATTTTTAGATTCCTACACAACAAACCATTTTACCATGCTTGAAAAAGAAACCCCATAGATTTCCATCAAAATCTTCTCCCTTTATTTAAAACATTTTTCATCAATTCAATAATCCCCATTTCACCAGAACTATCTATTTAAACTCATTTTTTTCATTCAAATAATTTTCAAATAAATCAAGTTATTCCAAACAGTCCTTTCCCACTTTCAAAAATTCACAAAAGTATCTTTACATAATCTGATAGACAAAGAGACCAAAACTCTTTTCATAAAAACACCAATAGCATAAAACCAATTTCAAAAACCAATTCATCAAATTCAAACACTTTTCAATATCCCAACACATCCCGTTAAAAAAAGTTTCAAAACCTCCTTAAAATAATCCATTATTTCAAAAAAAATATTTCAACAACCCATAAGTTTATATTACGGAAAATACAATCTCGTTAAATAATTTCCACATTACCAATAGATTTAGTTCACAAAAACCCAACTTTATAAAACCTTTATTAATGTAAATTATGAAAATATATTTTCACTTTTTAAAATCCAACTATTCCTTTAAAACCTTTTTTCACAATTCTCACAAATGGATTTTCAAAATAATTTTTCATAACTTGAGAAAGGCCCAAGAGACCCACAAAATGGAACTAGTTTCAGTGGGTGACTTGACCATATGGTTGTCAACCATATTTCAAATACACCACCAATAAAAAGAGCCATATTAGGAACTTTCCCTGGATCTACATGGCTTGTAAGGCCCTACGAGCTCATGGAGACCATTATTCCAACTCTATTTATCATATCCCACTCACCAAAAAATCTCCAAGGACCAAAGAAACTAATGAAACCAAATATCCCATGGAAAATCGAGGATCAGAATGAACAAGAGTTTGTGATTCTCTTCTCACACCTACCCATAAAGTCCTAATAATTCTACTTCATCTACCTTGGCATCCCCAAATAAAAAAGGGAACTCTGAAAAACAAGGTCTGTTAAGATCTGAACCTCCTCTGATACCATTTTGTCACGAACCATCCCAAGATGACCCTGAACCGGTCACCCAATCTGGTCTATGGCATGGCCTAAAGGGCATTCCCAATCCCCACGGGCTGGAAACTATTGTTAGCCATCATCAAAGTACACAAGGGTGTGATTTCTCCCAATTAAATTAATAATAACCAATATAAGAAATAAACCAAACATCCCACTATATATAAATAAAACTGAACCGAACACCATTTATACAAGAAACTGAAAGTAGAACTGAACAATACAACTAAACCATCTGAACATGATGACCAACTAACTCCATGTGACCCTACTGGTCACTATCCAACACAATGATCACACATCACTCAAGGTGATTGAACTCAAGATGAGACCTACACAGGGGATAAAAACAAAAAAGAACTATAGGCGTGAGTATTAAAACTCAGTAGGCTAGCCCGATAATATATTCCCAATGAACTTACTTTAAAATAAAAAGAAACATCAATTCCAAGTTTTAACTACAATATATAAAAGTAATTTTTTCAACACATTTTACTTAAAAATAAAGTACAACCCATTTCCCTTACTCATTTCCAAAACTAGATTCATTCCATTGGTGTACCGTTATCATTTTCAAGGGAAAAGTGATGTCCATATTTTTCAACTTGCACGAAGAGGGTAAAAACACTTTACTTGAAAACAATTTTCATAAACCTTATTAAAATCAACCCATAAATTTCCAATAAAAACAATACACAATAAGGAACTATAATAATTACACAAAAAGGGAAATGTAAATAATCATATAAGTATCACATTCATCACTACAAGCGACTAAGAGCTAATAGACATGGGTGAACCTAGGCGATCAAGAATAATCTAGAAGACACCAGTACCTAATACCCCATCTACAGTAGCATGCCACACATGATGAAATAAAAATTCTCAATACATTCATCCATACTTTCTTAGGGAAAGCTGAGGGAAAATATCATAGCAATAAACTCAATATATCCACCAACTATGGGCCACCGGTTAGTACTATGACCTACCAGCACAGAAATCATTCTTATAAAATTCTATCAATATTTCAGATTCCCATATCTCAATTATTTAATGGGGGTGAGCCAACAGATTTCAGTTGATCATCCAATCACAATATATATATAATAATAATTCACAAGAGGCATCACCCCGAGTCACTCCATGGGCCGATCTAATGCCACATAAAAACAAAACATAAAGAGTCCAACCTAAGGCACTCTAATAATGGATCACAAGGATTCTATAGTAAGTAAATCCCATATATTATATATACATACTAGGAATGAGAACATTTAAAGGTGGTTTTCTATAATAATCGATTTCACCATTTTCACAACGTTTCCAAATGGGAATTTAAGCATTTTACAAAACCAACAACTATCAATGGTACAAATTTCAATTTTTATAAAGAGGTGTAAACACACCATTTACAACATCTAAACACTTAACTAAACCCCTTAAAGCATTCAGGTTACACATTCTAAATACATACATTTTTATAAAAATTCCAAAAGGTCCTTTCCTTCAGAAAATCTTGCTAAAACATGCTAAACATCAATACCCATTTGTTTATAAAATTAAAACCACTTTGGACAGCCATAAATTAACCCCCAAAATATCATTTTTCATGCTTATAAAACTTTAATTAATTCAAAATAATCATTTTATAACACATTTAGCACATAAACACCAACCAGACACTTTTCTAAAAACTAGGCATGCAACATTTAATAAAACAACTTCTATTTAGTACTCAAAAGGTTATAAACCCAAATTTTCATGCCATAAATTTTTATCAATTTATAAAATAGGTTCTAAACATTACAAACTAGGTTTTAAAGCTAACAAAACATTTAATTAAACAAGTGGTGTGCACATTTATTTTAAAACAACACTAATTTTCACAAAATAAGGCATAAACCACCATTTTCACATAAAACAATTAAACCAAGGGTTTCGCAATAACACATAGCATATATAAAAAAGGTTTTAATAGAAAGAAATAGATGAAACTTAAATGATAAAGGAAACTTCATGGGATATCCTACCACAAATCCATGGAGGAATGGAAAAAAGCACACCCAAAAACCATCCACAAGGGTTTCAATACCCTAAACCTATGAATACCAACCCTAAACGAGAAAAAACCCCCATCAAAAATCAAGGAAAAACATAAACCTAGGTCAATCATGACCAAAGGAAAAGAGAAAACTAAGAAATAATGGAAGGAAGAGGAGGGAGGAGAAAGGAGAGGAGAATTACCTTAGAAACCTAGCCCAACTTGAGGGTTTCTTATATCCACATCAAAGGAGAAAGGGGGAGGCTTGGGGAGAAAGGTAGAGGCCTCCCTAGGTCTGGACGAACCTAGGGAAGAAGATTTGGTCAAAAAAAGGGTCGAAAAATATCGAGGGAGAAAAGTTGTAAAATTAAAAAAAATTATTCTGGGCAGTGTCTTGCAGTTAGGCCACATTGTTTATTAAACTGTGCACCAAACCATGTGGTAGCTATAGCTCAAAATTTTACCAGCTGCACGATTACCCTTAAGCTACCACACAGTCATGCCCCAACCATGCGTAGGGACTTTTTATGCCAAAAAATTTATGTTTTCTCTAAAACTCCCAAACAAGTCAGGGACCAACCATGAGGAAAAGATCATACAAAGAAGGCGCTTCAAAACTCAACACCTATCACACCCAGAACCCAAGAAAAGGACTGAGATTCCCAGTGAACTGGCTTAAAAACCAAACTTGAAAAATTGGGTGTGACATGTGGTTCATCCACAACACTTTAATGAGGTGAGTAGTCATGTTTCATAGAACCATGTCTCTATGATCTAAGATCTCCATTGGCTACTCCTAATAAGATAGGTCGTGTTCTAGTTATACCATATCTAGATTCAGTACATGTGAAGGGATAGGTGTGTACTTCCTCCAAAGAGATACGTGGAAAACACCATGAAATTGAGCTCCGTTTGGTAGAAGTGATAGCCAATAGGCCACTGATCCTATGCGGTCAAGGATTTCATAGGGTCCACTATACCTGGGGATGAGCTTCCCTTTCTTCCAAAACCACATGAATCTCTTCCAAGGTGAAATTTGAATACTTTTTCTCCAACACCAAACTCCAATTCCCTTTGAAGGTTGTTGGTATAGCTCTTCTACTGACTTTGAGCAGCCTTTATGTGTTGTTGGATGAAATGAACATTTTCTATCATCTCTTACACAAGATCAGGACCAATAAGCTTTCTCTCACCAGCTTTATCCCAACAAGTTGGATTCCTACATCGTTTTCCATATATATCATCATAGTGTTCCATTTGAATACTTGAATGGAAGTTATTGTTGTATGAGAACTCAAATGATGTGAGATGTTGATCCCATCCACCTTTAAATTCTATTGAGCATGTTCTCAGCATGTAATCGAGTGTCTGAATAGTACTTTCATATTGGCCATCAGTTTGATAATGATATGGTGTAATGAAATTCAATTCATTATTCAGAACATGTTGAAGACTTCTCTAGAATACTGATGTGAACCTTGGAGCCTTACTGTAACATCCCAAGTAGTTATAGAATAATACCTTTTCATATCTATTAATATTTATGAATTAGATATTAATTTTACTTTAAAAGGGATGCTTTGTCTAATAGCATACCCGACACGCAATAATGGGTTTCTCTGAAATCATACATTGCACATAATATTGAGTTATATCAAAAAATAATACATTATTAATATTATTATTTCAAATGGTAGTTTTATCCTAGTTGATGTATTGGAAATCATAAATAGAACTAACTATATTATGTTTACATATGTTTATTAAATGTTTTTACTTTCTTCAAAATACATTTTATGGTCTCAAAATAAGAATAAATCCAATTTTAAGCATCAAAAGCTCTAATATTTTTAAAAGTTAGTTTTACCACCTATTGATGGTGAACCATTTTTAATTAAAAATATTGATAGTTTTAGAAATTTTATATGAAAATTTAAACATAATATTTGGAAGCGGGATATCAAAATTTACTTTGGTTTAATATTTGGTATTTTTCTGATAATATTTATTTTTAATGAATAATGAAAAATACTGCATTTTAATTCAAAGCTTCTTTTTCATCTAATTTATTTATATAGTGTAACACCCTGATATTTTATGAGAAATAATCTTTTTTATGCCTTATGTTATACGCAACACCATGATAATCTTTCACTACACACAACACTGGATTGGCTTGCGTTACACGCAAGAGCAACCTTCCTCGATAGCTTGCGTTGTACGCAATACCGAGTTTCACTAAACAATGATATATTATTATAATATTATGAACTAGATGTAATGAATAGTATTAACTGAATTTTTAATTTTATAACATTATAATTCATCTTACACATTTTCTAGAATGAGATATGAAAACAAAATCAATTTTTCAGATAAAAGAAGTATTTTTCAAAAAATGTAGTTTTACCGCCTTTCAATGGCGTACCCATTTTAAATATAATTTTTGACAAGTTTATAAGTTCAATTTTACAAAATAAACTTCTTCTTTTGAATCAAGATATAAAAATTTACATTGGATAAATTTTTGATACTTTTCTGATAACTTTCATATTTTGATGAATAGTAAAAATACGCAAAATTTTTCTTAAAAACAACTTTTTTCATCAAGATAATTTATATGGTTAAATGATAAAATTTAATGGTTTAAAAGTATAAATAGAATATATTTTTACCATTTAATATAATTCATGTCATTACCATTAATTTTATATTGAATTCATAGGTAAAAACATTTCAATCTTTGACAATGTTTTAACTTTTAAAACTCGTTTTCTTAACAACGGGATTAATTTTAAATTAATTTATGAAACTTCGGTGTTTTTAATTTTGAAAAATAGATTCCATATTTGGATTCAATGGTTCCAAATTATTTTAATAGGTTACTATTATTTTTTTTACATTATGAATAGTAACTATGGTAATTTTTATTTACTACAATTAAAGGTAAATCGGGTAATTAAGGGTAAAAATAAGATTATAAAATTACCATAATACCTGCAAAAATTCTATTGGATGAATAAAAGTCGATCCATATCACCGAAGGGTCATAATAGATTCGTTTTATGGACTATTGACCATGAAAATTATAATTATAATTAAAACCAAAGAAAGTGACAACATGTCACTCTCTTGTATCTTATAAGTGTAATAATTTTAATTTAGTGATAAACTTCATAAAACTTCAAACATGAATAGTATCCAGAATTATAATAAAATTATCTACATCATGTGAATTTATTTATAATTTTTAGGGATTAAATAATCATCATTAATGATGACACAATAGTGATGTTGAAATTATTTTATTGATTGAAATATCAAATAAATGGTTTTAAAAAATATTAAAATAAACATTATATGAACTATTTAATGTGATCCAAGAATTTTATAGATGACTATGACATTTTAGGAATCTATTAAATATTTTTTTTAAATATATCCTCTGTTTATATTTTATTTAAATTCAAATAAATGAATAGTTTTAAAATTGACACTATTGTTATTTTATAAAAATAACATTATAAAATTGTTTAAAAATAACAAAAATATTTAAAAATTATAAATTTATATTTATATGGTATAAAATGTCATAAATTATCCAATTATGGACAATTCAGATTGCATAAGTAATTATTTATAACAATTCAAAGTTTAGAATATTATTACCACAAATAAAATTAAATAGATTAAATAAGGATAAATCAATTTGATAAGGTTTAAAATAAATTCACAACATGTCTAAATTTTATTGGTTTATAATATTAAAACCCTATATCATCTCATCTTCATATTGAGTCATTTTTTGAGGTTTTTAAGTGGGGTTGGAATTTATTATAAATTAATATTTCTTATAATTCCAAAGTTTCCCCTCTCCTCCCTTATAAAAGGGAACCTCCTCCCTCTCCTCCTCACACAATTTTGAGCCTTAAAGCTCTTAAATCCCCTACCCATTTCTCTTATGAACATATATAGTTATATCATAGAGGTTTTGGTCTTCTCAAAAGACCAACTCTAGTTCCCTAAGAGGAATTTTAAAAGAGGCACGTCGAGGAAGAGGTAATCTCTTCTACCGATTCTTTCAAGTTTATTTCTTCTTCTACTTCCTATTATTTATTTGTTTCATTATAAAGTAATAACATAAGTATCACTCATATAATTATATATTATTATAAATATTAAACAACCCTATTTCACCTTCTATATAACCTACGGAAAACGAAATCACCACGCGTGCGTACGTACGGAATACCGTCTCTACGCCGTGGTGTAATCTGTTTTCCACCACCACCTTACTTGGATGGGTATAATGGTGTAAATAATAATTATATATGATTATTATAACATTATACTGATTCTGATATATTATATCATCAACTCCAATTCCATTCATATAATTATGGGAACGATATCATCGCTCGTGCGTATGTACGGTCTGCCGTCTCCGCGATGTGATGTGACTCGTTCTACATGATCTTCATTGAATAATGATTATATAAATGAATTGAATGAATATATATGATATATATTATTCTAATAATATTCTTTAAATTATTTAGATATAATCTAAAAATAGGAATAATAATTTATTCAACAAAACATGCATAAGAACATAAAGCAATGAACACCCGAATAACAAGTAGCAATGAAATATTACTAATAATAAGCAAAGAATATGATTATATATGATATCATAACAATGATTATGATTCATTAATAATTCAATGACATTATTTAAATCATTATACATGAGGTTCGAACACGTACAAAGCATATCAGATCTAAGGTAAGAAAAAATCCCGCAGTCTCATTTTTATCCGAGATTGTTTATACTTCAGAATTTACTGGGGAATATTTATCATCCACATCCAAGTTTCCTCAATATGTAATATTATTTCCATCCTCATACAATTTTTTAAATCCAATTTTACCTATTGGTTATTTTTTATTAAAAGATATGAAAGGAATCTTTTGTCGTTTTCAGTACGAGATACTTTTTGACTTTTTTGGCCAAAGTACGAGAAGAATGTTTTTTTAACTTATATGGAATGAATTGATTTTTATAAAACATTATTTAAATGAAGCTTACTTTACAAGTTTTCAGGTTTATTTTTAATTAAATTCTTTTAGTTTAAAATTGTATGACATGTTAAAAAAGGAAAAATGTTTTTGAAGTAGAAAGGATATTTTCCTCAAGAATGGAGTTTAGATGTTTTATCAAAATTATTTTCCATATAATATGACATAGGGTTATTTTTTTATCCCTATTATTACATTGATTTGATTATGTTATGATGGAATTATTTTTATGAAGTCCTTTTATCTTATATGGATTATGTTGTGAGGGCATGATGTTTAAGAATCCCATTTTTATTACATGGGTTATGCTATGATATATGATTTATGATTTTGTGGAACACATAAGAATGGTTTCATTATGAGATGTGTGGGACCTATATATCCCTCCAATGCATTGGGTAAAGATTTATATCTCATGAGATCGACATGGCTGGAATGGAAAGTTAATTTGGTTCAGTGATATAGGACTGGAACGAGGAGTGAACTCGGTTCAGAAATGGACTTTGTCCACTAAGATGGTCTTGGAAATGAGTCTTGACTAATATGAAATGATTTCTATGATTATGTGTGTATGACACAAAGTTTCATGTTTTATGTTATGATTATTGGGATTACATTTCACTACTATGATTTATCCCATGTTATGATATTATGATCTCTTTTGCAGGTTAATATTTTCAAAATGTTATGTTCTTATGAATATGATATGATTAATATTTACTTTTTCTACCCTTAATAATCATTAGAGCTCACCCTTTTGTATGTTTTCTTTTCCCCAGGTTAGGAAGAAGGGTATTAAGTAGGATATTCCAAAAGGGACTCTAGATATGATGAAATAAGCGGGAGACAATGTAGATGATTTATGAACCAGTTGTTTATGTTTCCCAGTTTCTAAAGACACTATACCTATACGGTCCTATCAGGGTTTTGTTATATGTTGTAATAATTATGCTTTAATTCCAAAGTAATAACAATGTATATTAAGTATGGGTCATTATAGTTGGTATCAGAGGAAAGGTATAGCCATCCTTTGGAAACTAGGATGTGAAAGCCTTAGTAAGAACCCTAAGGATATGTCTAAGCATATAATACAATATTAGTGTTTTAGAAATTTCCATTAATAACCTATGATAAGACCTAAAGTGTGAAATTTTATTCTTGATTATGTGGTTTTTCTATTATGATTAGTGTTTCTCACACTATTCTTATTGGTTTTAGTCAATGGCTAGAACCTGAAGGAATCATGTTAATGTTGAATGTGACGGGAAATGAAATGATTGTACCCCTGAGGAAACAAACATTATGGGATCTAGAATGAAAAATATTTTAGTCATTCTCACACAACTTTCTCAATCTTTGAATCATGCAGGACTTCCAAACAAGCAAAAAAAGGAGCAACATTCTGTTGAATTCTTCATGAGAAAGTGTCCACCCTCATTTAGCGGGTCTATTGATCCATTAGTGGATGAAAAATATATCAGTACCACTGAAAATATATTTTTAGTTCTTCAATGTTCTGAACATGATAAAGTCATCTTAGCAGTATATCATTTGGAAGGTGAAGCAGATCAATGGTGGAATCTTATCAAGAATATGAGGCAAAGAGACGAAATTGAGTCCATGGAATGGGATGAGTTCAAGAACTTATTTTTCAATAAGTAATTTCCTCATATTCTTTGAATAAAGATGGAGAAGGAGTTTCTTGAACTAAAAAAAGGATGATGAATCTGTTGGTACCTACGAAGAAAATTTTACAATACTTGCAAGGTATGCTTCTAGGATTATTATCCAACCTGAGAGTAAGATCGATCGATTCTTTAGTGGCTTAAAACCATGTCTCTGAAGGTCATTAGCCATAAGGGACTTCAACAGCTATGAGGAAATTGTTTTATGTGCTCTCAAGGTTGAGATGGAGATTGGAGTAACCCATCAGTCATATGGGTTTGATAAGAAGAGGAAAATGGAATTCAAAGGTAAATCTAAAGACCACACTGAAAAAAAGATTATTTTTTCCTTATGCTCAAAGTGTGGAAAGAGATATGGAGGAAATTTTCTTAAAGGTACAAGTAAATGTTTCAAATGTGGAAAAGAAGGTCAGCAGGCATTTGAATGCCCTAGTGATGGTAAAAAGATGTCTAGTGATGTGAACAAAGAAAAAGCTACACAGAATGCACCTCCTACACATAAATGTTACAAGTGAAAGGAAATGGGGCATTATGCTAATCAATGCCCTAATCCAAGGGTTGTTGATGATGATCGACGTCAATAAACTCTTAAGGCCAAAGACAAAATAAAGTCACATGCAATTTCTATTGGCGATGTGGAGTACGATAATGAAGTGGTGAAAGGTACACTTACCATCCACTCTAAAGTAGAAAATGTTTTATTTGATTCTGGATCCACCCACTCTTTTATTTTTGAAGAATTTTCTAAGGGTATCGTCGTACTACCTCAAAAATTAGTTGTTGAGTTAGCTGTGACAACTCCTAATGGCACAACAGTTGCATCAAAAGTTTATAATTCTTATCCAATTGACGTTTGTTGGAAAGTGCTTCCTGCAAATATTGTGATCCTTACTATAGTGTAATTTTATGTGATTCTTGGCATGTATTGGATTTCCTTATATGGAGATCATATCGATTTCCAAAGAAGGGAAGTCACATTTCATATTACTGATCAATCTATGATCATCTATCGATGCAAGGATAAATATAACCTTCCAGTAGAAATTTCTTCCATCTTATGGGTCTTGATTCCAATAAATTAAGGTTATTTATCTCAAATGGTTGGAGAGAAACACACGATTAAGAATATTCCCATTGTACGGGAGTTTGATGATGTCTTTCCAGAAGAATTTCCAAGTCTTCCACCAAATTGTGAAGTTGAGTTTTCAATAGAACTCATACCGGGTGATATGCCCATTTCAAATACACCTTATAGAATGGCCTTAATTGAGTTGCAGGAATTGAAGAAGAAAATCCAAGAGAATCTTGATAAGGTATTCATACGCCCTAGTGCATCACCTTGGGGAGCACATGTTTTGTTTGTTAAGAAGAAAGATGGATCAATGAGGCTCTGCATTGATTATCGAGAACTTAACAATATCAATATCAAGAAAAAATATACTCTCCCACACATTGATGACTTATTTTACCAACTACGTGGAGTTCAATGCTTTTTCATGATTGATATGAATTCATGGTATCATCAATTAAGGGTCAAAAGGGAGGATATACCAAAGATGGCTTTCCGTACAAGGTATGGACACTATGAATTTATAGTGATGTCATTTGGTCTTACTAATCCCCCTGTTATCTTCATGGATCTAATGAATAGAGTCTTTAGAGACTATCTTGATCAGTTTGTGGTAGTCTTTATAGATGATATTCTTGTCTATTCAAAGATAAAGGAAGAACATGAAGATAACTTGAGAATTGTATTAAAGACCCTAAGAAAGGAGAATCTTTATGCCAAATTTTCCAAGTGTGAATTTTGGCTTCAAAAAGTTTCATTTTTGGGTCACATAATATCAAAAGAGGGGATATCTGTGGATCCAGCAAAAACAGAGGTTATCGAAAGATGGTCAAGACCAACAACAGTAATTGAGATCCGATGTTTTCTTGGTTTGGATGGATATTATCGACGTTTTGTGAAATATTTTTCATGGTTATCTAATCCACTCACCAGGTTGACTCGAAAAGGAGTTAAGTTCGTTTGGACGGAGGAGTGTAAAGAGAATTTCAAGGAGTTAAAAAGAAGGTTATCCAGTGCACCTGCACTCACACTACCCTGTAGTGGGGAAAGTTTTCTGATCTATAGTGATGCATCCAAGAAGAGATTGGGGTGTGTTCTCATGCAAAATGATATGGTGATAGATTATGCCTCACGACAGTTGAAAATCCATGAGAAAAATTACCCAACTCATGATTTGGAGTTAGCTGTGGTAATATTTGCATTAAAGATTTGGAGGCATTATCTTTATGGTGAAAGGTGTGATATTTATACTGATCATAAAAGTTTAAATTATATTTTCACACAAAAGGATCTGAATATGCGCCAAAGAAGATGGTTGGAGCTGATTAAGGATTACGACTGCTCAATTCATTACCACCCTGGGAAATCAAACAAGGTAGAAGACGCATTAAGTCGACAAGACCATGCTAGCTTATCCATGATGAGGATCACAAAAGATCCAATATTTATGGATTTACAAAGGATGGATCTTGGAATTATAATTTAAGGGGAGAAATATTATCTTTCTCAAATGAATGTTCAACCATCTATATATGTGAAGATTAAAGAGGCACAGAAAGAATATGCAGAGTTACAAAAGAAGGTGAGAAATGTTCCTGAATTCCACATTGATTATGATGAAATAATAAGGTTTAGGAATTGGGTTTGTGTTCCTCCCATCCCAGAATTAAAGAAGGAAATATTGGATGAATCTCATAGTTCTCCATTCTCTATTCACCCTAGAAGAACAAAGATGTATAGGGACCTGAAGGAGTACTTATGGTGGGATGTCATGAAAAGAGATGTTGCTGAATATGTCTCTCGATGCTTGGTTTGTCAGTAAGTTAAAGCTGAGAGACAGGAGTCTAAGGGGGTGTTACAACCATTACCCATACCAGAATCAAAATGGGAAAACATCACTATGGACTTTGTCACTGGACTTCCCAAAAACATCCAAAGGAAATAATGTTATCTGGGTTATAGTTGATCATCTTACGAAGTCGGCACACTTCATTGCTATTAGAGAGGATTTCACTCTTGATAATATTTCCAGGATATATGTAAAGTAAGTGGTAAGATTTCATGGAGTACCACTTTCCATTATATATGATCAGGATCCGAGGTTTACCTTGAAGTTTTGGCTAAGTCTTCAGCATGCTCTAGATACAGAGTTGAGTTTCATCACTTCTTATCATCCTCAGACAGACGGTCAGTCTGAGAGGACAATTCAAACATTGGAAGACATGTTGAGAGCTTTCTCTATGGATTTAAAAGGTGTTTGGGATCAACACATACCTTTGGTGTAATTTTCTTATAATAATAGCTTTCACTTCAGTATTCATATGGCTCCTTATGAAGCTCTCTTTGGAAAGAAATGAAGAACTCCAACTTATTGGGATGAAGTTGTGGAAAGAAAGCTATTAGGACCTGATCTTGTTGATGAGATGGTAGAAAAGGTCTGATCTATTCAACAACACATAAGAGCATCTCAGACTTGACAAAAAAGTTATGCCAATAACCAAAGAAAATACCTAGAGTTTGAAGTGGGTGATAAAGTGCTCTTACGAATATCTCCTTGGAAGAGAGTAATGAGATTTGGAAAGAAGGGAAAGATGAGCCCTAGGTATATTGGTCCTTTTGAAATACTGGATCGTGTTGGGAAGGTATCTTACCGATTGGATCTTCCACCTAATATCTCTCAATTTCATGATGTGTTCCATGTATCTCTCCTGAGAAATTACATACCTGATCCTTCACATATACTAAGCTCAGAAGTTGTACCGCTGGAGCAAGATCTTTCTTATGAAGAACAGCCGATAGAGATTCTAGATCATAGTGAAAAAGTTTTACGAAACAAGACCACTCGCTTGGTTAAAGTTTTACAGAGGAACCACCAATTAGAAGAAGCTATATGGGAACTTGAGGATAT
Source organism: Viscum album (assembly GCA_963277665.1). Taxonomy (NCBI): domain Eukaryota; kingdom Viridiplantae; phylum Streptophyta; class Magnoliopsida; order Santalales; family Viscaceae; genus Viscum; species Viscum album. The sequence goes on from OY728138.1 coordinate 161,902,027, forward strand.
GATGAGGGAGAGGTATCCTCATCTGTTTGTTACGAAGTGAGTAATTTCGAGGGCAAAATTCTTTTTAAGGGGGGTAGAATGTAACACCCTGATATTTTATGAGAAATAATTTTTTTATGTCTTATGTTATATGCAACACCAATAGAATCTTTCACTATACAAAACACTGGATTGGCTTGCAGTACACGCAAGAGTAACCTTCCTCGATAGCTTGCGTTGTACGCAATACCGAGTTTCACTAAACAATGATATATTATTATAATATTATGAACTTGACGTTATAAATAGTATTAACTGAATTTTGAATTTTATAACATTATAATTCATCTTACACATTTTCTAGAATGAGATATGAAAACAAAATCAATTTTTCAGATAAAAGAATTATTTTTTTTTAAATGCAGTTTTACGGCCTTTTGATGGCGTACCCATTTTAAATATAATTTTTGACTAGTTTATAAGTTAAATATTAAAAAATAAACTTCTTATTTTGAATCAGGATATAAAAATTTACATTTTATAAATTTTTTATACTTTTCTGATAACTTTCATATTTTGATGAATTGTAAAAATATGCTAAATTTTTCTTAAAAACAAATTTTTTAATCAAGATAATTTATATGGTAAAATGATAAAATTTAATGGTTTTAAATTATAAATAGAATATATTTTTACCATTTAATATAATTCATGTCTTTAACATTAATTTTATATTGAATTCATAGGTAAAAACATTTCAATCTTTGACAATGTTTTAACTTTTAAAGCCCGTTTTCTTAACAAAGGGATTAATTTTAAATTAATTACTGAAACTTCTGTGTTTTGAATTTTGAAAAATGGATTCCATATTTGGATTAAGTGGGTCCAAATTATGTTAATAGGTTACTTTTATTTTTTTAACATTATGAATAGTAAATACGGTAATTTTTATTTACTACAGTTAAAGGTAAATCGGGTAATTAAGGGTAAAAATAAGATTATAAAATTACCCTAACACCTTCCAAAATTCTATTGGATTAATAAAGGTCGACCCATATCACCTAAGGGTTAGAATAGATTCGTTTCATGGACTATTGACCATGAAAATGATATAATTATAATCAAAACCAAAGAAAGTGACAACATGTCACTCTCTTATATCTTATAAGTGTAATAATTTTAATTTAGTGATAAACTTCATAAAACTTAGAACATGAATAGTCTCCAGAAATATAATAAAATTATCTACATCATATGAATTTATTTATAATTTTTAGGGATTAAATAATTATCATTAATGATGACATAATAGTGATGTTGAAATTATTTTATTGATTGAAATATCAAGTAAATGGTTTTAAAAAAATATTAAACTAAACATTATATGAACTATTTAATGTGATCCATGAATTTTCTAGATGAATAAGACATATTATTAATCTATTAAATATTTTTTTTCGAATGTATCCTCTGTTTAGATTTTATTTAAATTCAAATAAATGAATAGTGTCAAAATTGACACTATTGTTATTTTATAAAAAATAACATATTATAAAATTGTTTAAAAATAAGAAAAATATTTAAAAATTATAAATTTAAATTTATGTAGTCTAAAATGTCATAAATTATCCCATTATGGACAATTAATAACACATAAGTAATTATTTACAAAAATTTAAAATTTAGAATATTATTACCACAAATAAAATTAAATAGATTAAATAAGGATAAATCAATTTGATAAGGTTTAAAATAAATTCACAACATGTCTAAATTTTATTGGTTTATGATATTACAACCCTATCACATCTCATCTTCTAATTGAGTCATTTTTGGAGGTTTTTAAGTGGGGTTGGAATTTATTATAAATTAATATTTCTTATAATTCCAAAGTTGCCCCTCTCCTCCCTTATAAAAGGGAACCTCCTCCCTCTCCTCCTCACACAATTTTGAGCCTTCAAGCTTGGACATCCCCTGAACATTTCTCTTCTCAAAATCTCTAGTTATATCATATAGGTTCTGGTCTTCTCAAAAGACCAACTCTAGTGCCCTAAGAGGAAGTTTAAAAGAGGCACGTCGAGGAAGAGGTAATCTCTTCTACCGATTCTTTCAAGTTTCTTTCTTCTTCTACTTCCTATTATTTATTTGTTTCATTATAAAGTAATAAAATAAGTATCACTAATATACTGATATATTATTATAAATATGAAACAACCCTATTTCACCTTCTATCCATCCTACGGAAAACGAAATCATCACGCGTGTGTACGTACGGAATATCGTCTCCACGCCGTGGTGTAATCTGTTTTCCACCACCACCTTACTTGGATGGGTATAATGGTGTAAATAATAACTATATATGATTATTATAACATGATTCTGATTCTGAGATATTATATCATCAACTCCAATTCCATTCATATAATTATGGTAACGATATCATCGCTTGTGCATACGTACGGCCTACCGTCTCCACGATGTGATGCGACTCGTTCTACATGATCTTCATTGAATAATGATTATATAAATGAATTGAATGAATATATATGATATATATTATTCTAATACCATTCTCTAAATGATGTATCTATAACCTAAAAATAGTAATAATAATTTATTTGATAAAACGCACATAAGAACATAAAGCAATGAACACCCGAATAACAAGTAGCAATGAAATATTACTAATAAGAAGCTAAGAATATGACCATGTATGATATCATAACTATGAGTATGATTCTGGAATAATTCAATGACATTATTTAAATTATTATACATGAGGTTCGGACATGTACAAATCATATCGGACCTAAGGTAAGGGAAAATCCCGCAATCTCATTTTTATCCAAGATTGTTTATACTTCAGAATTTACTAGGTAATACTTATCATCCACATCCACTTTTCCTCAATATGTAATATTATTTATATCATAATAAAAAAATTTAAATCCAATTTTACCTATTGGTGAATTTTTAGTAAAAGATATGAAAGGAATCTTTTGTCGTTTTCAGTACGAGATACTTTTTGACTTTTTTGGCCAAAGTACGAGAAGAATGTTTTTTTAACTTATACAGCATGAATGGATTTTTGTAGAACATTATTTACATGAAGCTTACTTTACAATTTTTCAAGTTTATTTTTAATTAACTTCTTTTAGTTTAAAATTGTATGATATGTTAAGAAGGGGAAAATGTTTTTGAAGTAGAAAGGATATTTTCCTCAAGAATGGAGTTCAAATGTTTTATCAAAATTATTTTCCATATAAGATAATATAGTGTTCTATTTTTATCCCTATTATTAAATTGATTTGATTATGTTATGATGGAATTATTTTTATGAAGTACTTTTATCTTATATGGATTATGTTGTGATGGCATGATGTTTAAGAATCCCATTTTTATTACATGGGTTATGCTATGATATATGATTTATGATTTTGTGGCACACATAATAATGGTTTCATTATGAGATGGGTGGGACCTATATCTCCCTCCAATGAATTGGGTAAAGATTTATATCTCATGAGATAGACATGGATGGAATGGAAAGTTAATCTGGTTTAGTGATATAGGACTGGAACGAGGAGTGAACTCAGTTCAGAAATGGACTTTTTCCGCTAAGATGGTCTTGGCAATGAGTCTTGACTAATATGAAATGATTTTCTATGATTATGTGTGTATGAAAAAAAAGTTTCATGTTTTTTGTTATGATTATTGGGATTACATTTCACTACTATGATTTATCCCATGTTATGATATTTTGATCTCTTTTTCAAGTTAATATTTTCAAAATGTTATGTTCTTATGAATATGATATGATTGATATTTTTTTTGTCTACCCTTACTAAGCATTTGAGCTCACCCTTTTGTATGTTTTCTTTTCCCCAGGTCAGGAAGAAGGGTATTAAGTAGGATATGACAAAAGGGACTCTAGATATGATGAAATATGAGGGAGATAATGTAGATGATTTATGAACCAATTGTTTATTTTCCCAGTTTCTAAAGACACTATACCTATACGGTCCTATCATGGTTTTGTTATATGTTGTAATAAGTATGCTTCAATTCTGAAGTAATAACAATGTATATTAAGTATGGTTCGTTATATATAGTCAGTTTAACATTTTAATTGGTTTTAAAGTATAATTAAATATCATTTTTATCATTTAATCTAATTTAGGTCATTGGAATAAATTTTACATTGAATTGGATATAAAAGCTTTGTGAACTTTTGAACGTTTTTACTTCAAAAAACTCGTTTTCTCGATCCGTCAATGGGATTAACTTTAAATTAATTTAACCACTTTTGTAAATTGAATTTTCAAAAATAGACATACATGGTTATAATCAGTATGAAAATTTTTGTCTAATAGGATCAAAATCATTTTTTATGAATAGTAACTTTAATATTTTATTTACCACAGTTAAAGGTAAATATGGAAATAAAAGGTAAAATTAATATTATAATATTATAAAATTACCCTATCACTTGTTTTAATATTATTGGATGAGTTATTATCAACCATAACCATTATTGGGAAAAACTTTTGACCTTTGGAAGCCAATTGGGTGTGATTATAATATTTATTACTTTTAATTTAAAGTAAAGTCAAATATGTGATAAATATGTCTCTCTTTACTAAAAAAATTTTAATATGGGGTTATATAAGTGATATATTCAACTATAAATAGTATTTAGAATTATAAAAATATTAATTACATAATGATAATTTATTTATAATTTTTAGGAAATAAATAATTAAATTAAATAGTGACACAATGAGGATGTAGTAATTGATTTATTAAATAAATGATCAAATAAATGATATTAATAATATTAAAATATATATAATTTGAAATATTCTATGTCATCCATGAATTTTCTAGATGACTGTGACATGTTTTTATTGAGTTAATATATCTTTTTTTAAGGAATCAAATTGTTATGTTTTTTAAAAAAAATCATGTAATGAATTGTGTCAAAATTGACATAATTCAAAACTTAAATTATAAAATACCTAATTAAATGATATAAAATTTATAAAAAAATCATGATTCAACCAAAAAATTGAAATAACTCTAAAAATGTTATTAATTACTCATTGATTGGTCATTTTTCAAGGTTTTATAATTATTTTAACTCTCAAAGTGTAAATTACTTGATAAAACGGTAAGAGTTAAAAAGGTTAAAACAAAAAGATAAGGATTAAAAATTATTAAAAACTTGTATAATTCTTATTGTATAATTATATTCCGACACATAATCATACTATATTCTAACTATATCAATTTGGACCCATTTGGAATCTAAATTTAATTTATATTAATTTAATACTTTTAATAATTCAAAGGGTGCTCCTCCCCTCTCCGACAAAAAGGTATTCATTCCTCTCTATTACTCAAACTTAAAAAACAATTTTATTCATCAAATATATGCCCAAAACTCTTCCTATAATCCCTACCCACATTCTTAAGGCCTTATTTTAGGCACAACGCCCTTCTTAGAGGTGTTAAGGTGTTAAGAAAGGTGATCATATGAAGGAAAGGTAATGTTTTTATTTAAGTGTTTCTATTTTATTTCTTCTTACACTTCATTTAAATATCCTTCATCCTTGAGGAGATAATAAATACAATATCCTAAATATACTGATATGTTATTATATCAATATCATCACTTAAATCCATCTCCACTTCCATTAAATGGGAAAGAAATTAATCACTTGTGCGTACGTGTGAACTATCACCTCCACGAACCGATCTAATTAATTTTTAATAACCATCTATCATGACTAGTTATAATAATGGAATTAATTTTTATATATTATATTTATGAAATATTAATCATTATATGATAATAATATATCAATTATGATCTTACTTTTCATGCGCAGAAAAATGATAATGTTGTTCGTGCGTATGTGTAAATTATCACCTCCACAAAGCGATGTGACTTGTTTTTATTCATTATATCACTTGTATGATATATATATATAAGTATATTTAAATTATTAATATGATATTAATTATGTTATTATCATTCTGGAAAGATAAAATAATACTTAAATTATTTCCCTAATGATCAATGAAAAATGGAAAACGTTACTCGTGCATACGTACGACTTACCGTCTCCATGATTATAATGTTGTTCATTTTTAATAACCACACTTCATGGTTTGATTTAAAGGTATAATTTATGTATAAATATGATAATAATGTCATGAATTTTATTTTGGATATGAATTACTTATGACCACATGAACTACTGATATCAAACCACGTTCATTTTCAACTCAAGAACCGAATATCGACAAAACGTCTGATGTGAACTTAAATAATTATGTAATTTTTATAACATGGTAATAAGTGATATAAAATAAATAATATACTATAAAAAGGTTCTCAGGAAATTATAAACTAACCTAAGTTTATTATTTATGAATATAAATATTGTACATGACGAGTCGGACTCACGGTAAGGGACTTCATCTCGATTTCCTTTCATTGAGGCATATTTAGATAATATACACAGTCTTCTTTTATACAGTGTATAATTAACCCCTTTGAATTTTAATTTCATTCAAAGTTTTTTGAAATGAATATTTTTATATGAAGAATTTTACTAAATAACAAAAGGAATGTTTTTTATATGTGGCGACAATGACTTTCCCTCCGTCATGAGCATTATTTGATATTTGGATTCATCTATAAGTATTAATGTTTTTAAAAGGAAAATAAATACCATATTCCCTTTTCATGTATTTTGATATTGAAAATTATTTTGAGGATGGATTGATTATGTCGATATCTTGAAATGATATCTTGTGATTGAAATGTGGAAATGTTAATTTTACTTTATTCTTGTTAATGTGTTATGATTATGTTATGGTTCTTGGAAATTACTTATGTATACAAGTGGTTACATGATTAAACAAGGGTGGGTGAGCCTGTGATAACTCTCCAATACATTGGGTAATGAGACAGAGTTAAATGATAAGGTTTCTCCTAATAGATTTAGGGAATATACTATGATGGGTATTCCAAATGTAACCATGAAGGTTATTCCCTATGTAGCTATGAAAGCTACAATGTAAGTATGATATGGATTCCAAAAGTTACCTTTATGATTTTTTATTGCTAAGAAGTTTTTTAGGAATCATATGATTTAATGAGGTATGTTAAAAAACCTATGTTTTATGGGTGAAAAGTATGATTTTGTGAAAATATTTGCATGAGTTTAAAATATTCATGGACTAACGGGTTCATTCCTTATTTATATCCCTTACTAAGATTTTTGTGATCATACCAAGTTTTTGAAATTTTTTCCATAGGGTATAAGAATGGTTAAGAAAAAGGAATAAGATAAGATTAATTTTAGGAAGAATTTTATCAAGAAAAATAATTCATGTTTTATTTTAAAATGTTTTAGATTATGAAAAAAATGGATAGCATGTAGACTTGTATACTTTGTAATATTTGAGATGTTATGTAATATTTATGGCCTAATTCTCTAAAAATATAAACCTAAAAAGATCATCAATTTTAATAAATGTAAATTCTTGACTTAACTCAAGATAATGTAATGTTTAAGTTTTGGAATTTATAGTTTGTATCAAAGGTATATTTAGATAACATTATGGGTTATGATATTGTTAATAGAATATCCATAAATTATTTTTTACTTTATGGTCAAATTTAAATGATATAGAATTTGAATATTAACATGTTACTTCATTTAAGATATGTTTGTTCCAAATGGTTTTTTTAAAGGAAATAGGAAAGTTGTGCCGAGGTGACATCTAGATGAAAAAAACCTTCAAGATCAGCATCTTGATATGGTTGGAATTGGAACTGAACAGTTTGTTTTAGTGATGGATCATTTGACTTAGGCAATAAATGGTGATGGTTTCCATACATGAAATCATCCAGAACAACCATAGAAGAACATTTTGGTAGTGGATCATTTCTTGAGGCAACATATCCCATAGTTCAGAGGATCATCTAACCTCGTGCTACCTGAAAGGTGGATTAAATCCCTAGAAAATATTTTTGATGTCATGGGGTGTTCAGACAATCAAAAAGTTAGTCTTTGTGTTTACCTTTTTAAAGGTGAATTTTATCATTAGTGGTTTATGGTTAAGAATATTAGAGAAAGTGAGGAGATTGATGCTCTTGAGTGGGATGAATTCAAAAATATTTTTCTTTAGAAATATTTTCCTAAGGCTATTAGACCTTGGATGGAAAAAATAATTCTTGGAATTGAGTCAATATGATGATTCAGTGGCTGCATATGAAAAAAAATCACTCAAATGGAAAGGTACACTCTAAATTTCATTCGGGATATTAATAGTAAAATCAATCTTTTTTACTCGGTATTAAAGACAAAGTATCTAATGGCATTGACTTATTATGAGTTCAAAAGTTATGAAAAACTTTTTAGATGTATAGAGAATGTGGAAATTGAGTTTTTTTATGATCATGTGTTCTTTGAAAAATATCATAATAATAGATTGGGGTGGTAAGAGAAGGGAAGAATTCTTCAAAAAAGTCTGATGGTGAGAAAATTAAGTTTATAGGTAGTGAAAATTGTGGTAAAAACACACTAGAGAATGCCTTCTGAATTCTGGTAAGTGCTTTAGATGCGGTAAAATTAGACATAAGGCTCATAACTACACTAAAAATTATCAAGTAAGTGGTAATAAAAAATCTTATTTATAGTCAGTAATATGTTTTAAGTGAAATGAGAAGGGTCATTATGAAAATGAGTGTTCAATAAAGAACTCGAATGATGGGATGATATCAAACTATAAGCATAAAAGTGTGGTGAAATCCTTTAAAACTAATTTAGAATATGTTGGTCCATAAAATGAAGTGTTATAAGATACATTGTTTATTTATTTAGGTTTTTCCAAGGTGTTTCTTGATTCATGGTCCACACATTCTATCATTTCTGAGAAATTGTTTTGTAAATTGGAAATTCCACCTCAAGAAATGAATCTATAACTTATGATAAAAACACTTGGGGAAAATGTTTAGGAAAAAATAAATTATAATAATATTACTATCCTAGTCTGTGGACACAATTTACCTGCAAACCTTGTTGTTTTTACTCTAGTAGAGTTTGATATTATTCTAGGTATAGGTTAGCTTTTTATTTACCATTCTAAGATTTACTGTAGAGAAAAATAGGTTTATTTTTATAAATACTATCATTTTGTGTACAAGAATTAACCCTTACCATTGATAAAATATTATAAAGTTGAGAAACTATTAAAATATAGAAATGAATGTTACCATGCACATGTTATTGAAAACAATGTAACTATTCCGATTAATGATGTGCTAGCAGTAAATGAGTATCTTGATATTTTTTCTAATGAGTTGTCTAGTGTTATACCTGATCAAGAAGTTGAATTGACTATTGACTTAGTTCCTAATGCTAATCCAATTTCAAAACCCCCTTATTTAATGTCTCAAATTGAACTTTTAGAGTTGACGAAGCAATTATAGGAGTTATTAGATAAATGTTTCATTCAACCTAGTACATCACCATTGAGATTTCCTATCTTGTTTAATAAAAATAAAAATGGTTCAATGAGATTTTGAATTGATTATATAGCCTTGAATAAAATCACTATTAAGAAAAAGTATCTATTTCTTCATATCAATGATTTGTTTGATCAGCTCCAGGGATCATGATATTTTTTAATGGTTGACTTGAGGTTGGGGTACCATTAGTTGAAAGTAAAAAATGTAGACATTCCAAAGACTAAGTTTCACACTAGATATGTCCATTATGAATTTGTAGTTATTTCATTTGGATTAACTAATTCACCTACTATATTCATGGATCTTATGAATAGAATATTCCATGAGTTCTTGGATAAGTTTTTGGTTGTGTTTATTGATGACATTTTGGTATATTCTAAAAGTAAATAGGAGCATGAAAGTCATTTAAGGGTAATTTTTCAAACATTAAAAGAAAATAAATTGTATGGGAAATTCATCAAGCGCAAATTTTGGATGCAACAAATTTATTTCCTTGGTCACACTGTTTCTAAATATAGAAAAAATGTTGATCCTGCTAAAATTAAAGTTGTTGAAGAATATCCAAGACCCACAAATATAACTAAGATTCAAAGTTTTCTGGGTTTAGCAGGCTATTACCAAAAGTTTTTTGAAAATTTTGCATGTTTATCTATCCCACTGAATAAGTTAACTCGAAAAGGTGTTAATTTCATCTAGGAAAAATAATGTAATGATTTTTTTTATGAATTGAAAAGAACATTGGTGAATGCTCTGGTTTTGGCACTGCCTTTTAGAAATGGTGAATTTGTTGTCTACAGTGATGTGTCATTGAAAGGACTTGGTTGTGTCCTAATGTACAATGATTAGGTAATTGCTTATGCTTTATGTCATTTTAAACCTCATGAGTTAAATTACCCTACACATTATTTGGAATTAGCTTCTATTTTTTTTTTTTTTTGCTTTAAAAAAATGAAGGCATCATCTATATAGAGTAAAATGTGAAATATATACTAACCAAAAAAGTTTGAAGTATATAATCACTCAGAAAGAATTGAAAATGAGGTAGATAAGATGGTTGGAACTAATCAAGGATTATGATTGCAAAATTCATTATCATCTTGGAAAATAAAATAAGGTGGCTAATACTTTGAGTCATAAAATTAATGTTACATTAACCATGTTACATTTGGAATATGATCCTTGGGTTAATGATTTGATAAACTTATTCTTGAAAGTTTTTAGTGTAGGAAATTATTCTATTTTATTTTAGGCTTCAGTGCAATCATCTCTATCATATATAATTAAGAAAATGCATAAGGAATACATTGAATTATAAAAAAGGTAGAATTGGTTCATAAGGGTAAGTTTCCTAAATTTAACATTAATAAATATTTTTTTTTGAGATTTGGGAAGAGATTATGTGTGCCTTGTGATTTACATTTAAAGAAATAATTGTTATGTAAAGCTCATAGTTCTCGGTTTTCAATTTATCCTGGAAGTACTAAGATGTATAGAGACCTTCAGAAGTATTATTGGTGGGATGGAATAAAAATATATATTGTTGACTTTACTATAATGTGTTTGACTGGTTACCATATTAAATCAGAGAGTAAGTTAACAAAGGAGATGCTTTAACATTTTCTAGTACCATAGTAGAAATGGAAATATATATATATCTATGGATTTTGTAGTGGGATTACCAAAGGCTTCTTGAGGTAAAAATGCAATTTGGGTTATTATTGATATATTGACTAAATCTTCTCATTTTATTCTTATTCAAGATACAATGTATCCAGATCAACTTTCTTGGTAGTATCTTAAAGAGATAGCCAAGTTACATGGAGTTCTTCTATCCATTGTATCTAATTATGATCTTAGGTTCACTTTTAACTTTTTTAAAGGCCTTAAGAAGTCCCTAGAAAATGAATTAAAATTTAGTACAACTTTTCATCCATAATCAGATGGGAAGAAAGAAAAAATGAATTCAAACCTTGGAGTATATTCTACGTGCTTGTTCAATTGATTACCAGGGAAGTTGGGTTCAACGCATTTTTTTGGTTGAGTTTTCTTATAATAACAGTTTTCATTCCAGTATACAGATGGAACCATTTGAGGCATTATATGGAAAGAAGTGTCAAACTCTAGATTTTTGGGATGATTTTAGAGAAAGGAAGTTGATGGGACTAGAGTTGGTAGAAGAGATGATAGAAAAAAGTTTAGTTGATTCAAAGACACATGAGGACAGATCAGAGCAGGCAAAAAAGTTATGCAGAACTGGAGGAAGGATCTTTTATTTGAGGTAGGTGATCATGTCTTTCTCAAAGTTTCTCCAAGGAAAATTGTGATGTGTTTTGGTAAGAATGGGAGGCTGAATCCACGGTTCATTTGACCCTATAAAATCTTAAATAAAGTTTGATCATTTGCTTACAAAGTGTATATACCTCCGATTTTATCCTAGGTACACAATTTTTTCATGTTTTAATGTTATTAAATTATATTTTGTATCCATCTCATATTTTGAGTCCATAAGTAGTTCAGTTGGAAGAGAATCTTTCTTATGAGGAACAGCCAGTCCAGATTCTTGACCACAGAGATAAAGTGTTACAGAATAAGGTGATTCATGAGGTTAAGTTTTTTTGTAAAAAACATACGGTTGAATAGGCAACATGGGAATCTAAAAATTCTATAAGGTATAAAAACCCCCAATTATTTGATAATTGAAGAAAATTGTGAGGATGCAATTTCCAAAAGGGAGGAGGATATAAAATCCCAGTTAATTATAGAATAATACTTTTTCATATCAATTAATATTTATGAATTAGATATTAATTTAACTTTAAAAAGAACACTTTTTCTGATAGCGTACCTGACACACAACAATGGGTTTCTTTAAAATCATACATTGCACACAATATTGAGTTATACCAAAATATAATACATTATTAGTATTATTATTTTAAATGGTAGTTATCGTCTAACTATTGTATTAGAAATAATGAACATAACTAACTATATTGTGTTTACACATGTTTATTAAATGGTTTTAATTTCTTATAATAAATTTTATGGATAATTTTAAGCATAAAAGGCTCTAATATTTTTAAAAGGTGGTTTTATCACCTATTTATGGAAAACCCTTTTCAATTCTAAATTTTGAAAGTTTTAGAAATTTTATATGAAAAATTAAACTTGTTATTTGGAAGCGGGGCATAAAAATTTACTTTGGTTTAATTTTTGGTATTTTTCTAATAATATTCATTTTTTTAATGAATAGTGAAAAATAGTGCATTTTAATTCAAAACTGCTTTTTTGTCTAATTTATTTATATATTTAGGTTATTCTTTTAATTATTTTTAACTAATAATTAAATAAAGTTTTTATCATTTAATTTAATTTATTTCATTGAAATTAATTTCATATTGAAATTGGATATAAAAACTTTGTGAACTTTTGAACACTTTTACTTCAAAAAAACCCATTTCCTCGATCTATCAATAGGATTAACTTTATATTAATTTAACCACTTATGTGAATTGAATTTTTAAAAATATACATACATGTTTGTAATCAGTATGAAAAAATTGGTCTAATAGGATCAAAATAATTTTTGGTAAATAGTAACTTTAGTATTTTATTTACCACGATTAATGGTAAATAGGGTAATTAAAGGTAAAATTAATATTATAATATTATGAAATTACCCTAACACTTTTCATAATATTATTGGATGAGTTATTATTCACCATTACCATCCTTGGGCTGAAATTGTGACCTTTTATGACAACCCTGGTCTTTTTATTACACAATTAAACATAATTTATTACATAAACTTCACTTGATACAACATAGAAGATCGATAGGTATAATGTATTTGGGGATTAGGATCATTACATAAAAAATTAAAACATTAAATACAACATCTTTATTGAAAACTTCTTTTACATGACCACTACATTCCCTCGTACTTAGCATTGCATGGGATAACCTGAGGACATGCATAAGAAAAGGGTGAGCTATAAAGCCCAGTAAGGGAATAATCATGGAATAACATGAGGAATACAATACATTTTAGACAATAGGCATATCAATAGAGAACAAGAGAATCATAAACATAAAGGCATGATAAAGCATGATAATCATAACATGGAAATGTGGCAACAACACTTAACATGGATTTAGCATGAGCCAAGGATCATTGTACATGGAGCATGAGTAAATCCTCATTGCACATGAAGCATGAGTAAACCATCGTTGAACTTAAATTGGCATTAGTCAACACTCCTTTCACATGATGTATCATGATACTATACTTTACCCAATGCATTGGAGCGCTATAAGGGCACACCCTTCTTAAACATTTCATTTCATGCATAAGTGTGCCACATGGATCATATAACATGGATTCATAAAACATCATCATTTATTCCACGATAAAGGAATGTGGAATTCATACATAAAACTTTATAATAAACAATTAAATGTGCATAAAGGTGAATACCCTTGATAGAGAAATGAGCATGGTATTTACTACACAATGACATTGGCTTGGAAAATCGGTGCAATTTTGGCAACGTAACGGCATGACGTAAGAATTCATAAAAATGGTTGATGAGAGAGAAAGGGTTGTATCATCATATATACATGAAATTTTAATTAAGGGGTAATATATATACATGTCCCAACAATTGTAATTGAATTTATAATCATGATACAAAAGAATTTATTGAATGTAAGTGAGGAGAGATAAATTCCTTTCGGAATTTCGGCATAGTAACGGGTGTATATGGGAGGAATTTATTGAGAGAGAAAGGGTTATCTCATAATTCAAAAATAAATAGGGAAGTATGGGGTATTTTTAAAACCATACTCCAACATTTATAATTTAAATTAAAAGGGCATAACAACATTAAGAAAATTGAACAATAAATGAGAAAAGAAGAAAAACCCTTACTTGGAAGTGTGCTTCCAAAGGCTTGAGAGAGGCTTGAGAGAGGCTTCTTGGGAGATTGGGGCACCTTGGAAGGATTATAGAGATATTATGGTAGAGTTTGGACGAACTAAAAAGGCTTTTAGTGAGGATGAAGTGGGAGATTGTGTTGGTTTATATAGGAAAGGTGAGGGAATTCTTTATTATTTAGGTTTGGGACACTTCACATTAAACTAATCCAAACCACAAACCAGACCATGGTTTTTGCCCATGGTTTTTTGAAAAGTGAAGTTAAAAACAATATTTTATAAGGCCAAAGTCCTAACTTCTTGAAATAATGGGTTTTCTTATGTGGAGGTGAGTCACACTCCCAAGGAAAACAATTTAAAAAGGAAAAATGTTTAATAAGTCTTGAAGGGTCCACTAAATCTTTGTAAAATAAATCAAACAAACACATAATCACATTATTTTAATGTTAAAATATATATTTTCCAAACATAAAGTTTATATTATTTAATTACATAACTATTGGGTCATTATGATTTCATAAAACACATTATATATTTAAACGGTATTAAATTTTTACCCAAAAATTTGATTGTCTCAGAAAATTGTGAAAATTTCACCATTGGATAATTTCGAAGTCCTGATTCTAGAAATAATATTAATTTTATCTAAATAATTTTCTAAATATGTTAATTTTTACTTTTAAAATAAAAACTGACATTTATCGAAAATTCATAAGTTTTGACAAAAATGGCTTTCAAACCTTAATAAAAATTACAATTGCATTCATAAAATTATACAATAATTTATATTTAATAAAAATTAATTTAATAATAATAATAATATTTTATTAAAATATTATTTAATTCAAAAATAAATTTATTCATCAAAATATATTTCTTAGTTGAACATTAACTAAAAATACTATTTGTGCTTTAAAAACTATTTACAAGGTAACAATAATAAAATGAAAGTATATTCATTATTATATACAAAAATAATTTACATAAACATAGTACTAGGGTCTTGTTAAATAACCCCTTAAAACACTCGCATAAGACCGAAGTGTGAGGTGTGCGATGGTGACAGACTCTTGGGGTGGCTTGGATAACATCGCTCGTGTGGTAATCTATATCAACTTCTACTTATCCCATAGGTGGTTCCACTCAAGCTTAACGTGTTCAAGATCGACTTAATATTGGTCAAGAGAGAAGTCCAATGATGCTACCTTCTTTCTGAGCTCTGACAAATGGGCTTCATATGGGGCAATTCTATTAGATGAGGTCATCGCTTCCATTGTCTGAGTAAATTGGATTTGTTAAAGCCCATATTTATACTAATCATGTGATCACTGTTCAATGGCTACAATAGCAATATTCACAATTATTAATGGTATTTTAAAATCCAAAAACATAAAACAAAATAATTGCATATGTTGTGTAACTATTTCACATATTAAGACATTTAATTAGATCAAGATGGATTTTCATTAACAAAATTTTGGGTCATTAAAATCTTCCCCCCTTAAGAAATTTCACCCTCAAAATTTTCTTTTCCCACACTAAAACAGATTTGGGTAACTCTATTTCATCATTTCCTCTGATTCCCACGTTGCTTCTTCAAACTTTTGGTTTCCCCACAACACCTTGATGAGGGGCATTGTCTTATTTCGTATAACTTTTTCACTACGATCAAAGATCTTCACTGGTTTCTCCTCATAAGAAATATCATCCTCTAACTGTACCACCTCTAAAGAGTACATGTGAAGGGTCCGTTATGTACTTCCTTAAGAGGTATACATGAAAGACATCATGTGCTTTGGCCATGGTAGGTGAAAGTTCTAGTCGATAGGTCATAGCCCCGACACGATCAAGAATATCGAAGGGGTCAATGTACCTTGGACTTAACTTCCCTTTCTTTTCAAACCTCATGACCTTCTTCCACGGAGATATGCGTAGATATACCATGTCTCCAAATTTAAACTCAAGGTCTCATCTACGGTTATCTGCATAACTCTTCTGTCGACTCTGGGATGCCTTGATATACTGCTGAATGGTTTTCACCTTCTCCACCATTTCTTAGACCATTTATGGTCCAAGTATCTTACGCTCACCGACCTCATCCCAACACATTGGTGTTATGCACCTTTTCCCATAAAGGGCTTCATATGGTTCCATTTGGATGATCGAGTGGAAACTATTATTATAAGAGAACTCAACCAGAGGAAGATATTGATCCCATCCCCCTTTAAAATCCATTGAGTTTGGTCTCAACATGTCCTCAAGTGTTTGGATAGTCCACTTGGATTGGAAATCAGTTTGAGGATGATAGGCCGTACTGAATTTTAGTTCAGTATTCAGAGAATCTTGAAGACTCTTCCAAAACGTAGAGGTGGATCTTGGATCTCGATCGGACACAATAGATAGTGATACTCCATTAAGCCTTACCTATTCTCTAATATATATCTGTGCTAGTTGATCCAATGATAAATCCTCCCGAATATCAATGAAGTGTGAAGCCTTTGTAAGATGGTCCACAACAACCTAGATTGCATCGTTGCCTTTGGATGTATTCAGAAGTCCGGTGAAAAAGTCCATGGTGATGTTCTCCCATTTCTATTCTGGTATGGGCAATGGTTTCATCATCCCCTTAGAATCATGCCTCTCTGCCTTCACTTTCTGACACACCAGGCACTTTGATGTATATTCAGCGATCTCTTTCTTCATATTATCCCACCAATAATGCTCTCAGATATCTCAATACATCTTTGTGTTTCTTGGATGAATAGAGAAATATGAACTATGTGCATCATCCAAAAGATCCTTCTTCATCTCCAGACTTGATGGAACACATAGTCTTTTCCTAAATCTCATAATTCCTTCTTCATTAACATTAAACTCTGAGTATTTCTCTTTTCTAATAGCTTCCACTTTTTCATGAATTCCCACATCACCCTTTTGAGCATCCTTTAATCTTTCCAAAAGTGATGGTTGAGCAATCATTTGTGAAAGTATTGATGATGTTTCCTTCTTTATGATTCCCATGTCCATATTCATCAAATCTAAGAAGATTGGATCCTTTTCAATTCTCATCAATGATAGAATCGTTGGATCCTTTCTACTTAGGGCATCCACCACCTTGTTCGCTTTCCCAGGGTGGTAACGGATTGAGCAGTCATAGTCTTTGATCATATCTAACCATATTCATTGGCGCATGTTCAACTCTTTCTGTATAAATATATACTTGAGGCTTTTGTGGTCCGTATATATTTCACACTTCCCCCCAAAGTGATAATGCCGCCAAATTTTTAAAGTGAAGATCACCGTAGCCAACTCCAAATCATGTGTTGGATAATTCTGCTCATGAACTTTCAACTGCCTTGAATCATAGGCAATGACTTTGTCATTTTTCATCAACACACAACCTAGGGCCTTCTTCAAAGCATCACTGAATACCACAAAAAGTTCTCCACTTGTGGGTAAAGTGAGCACGGGCATAGTGATAAGCCTCGTTTTTAACTCCTTGAAGCTTTCTTCACATTCATAAATCCAATAAAACTTTACTCCCTTCCAAGTTAGCTTGGTAAGAGGGTTGGAAAATCGTGAGAAATTTCTCACAAATCGTCGATAATATCCAGCTAATCCCAAGAATCTACAGATATTTGTTACCGATGTTGGCCTCGACCATCCCTCAAATGCATCTGTTTTGGATGGATCCATAGATATCCCATTGCTTGTGATGATATGGCCCAAGAATGAGACCTACTTCAACCAGAACTCACACTTATTGTACTTTTCATAGATCTTCTCCTTCCACAAGGTCTCTAGTATAGTACTTAGATACTCCACATGATCCTCCTTGGTTTTGGATTATATCATAATATCATCTATAATGACTACCAAAAAATTTTTGAGGTAATCTCTAAAGACTCTATTCATCAAGTCCATGAAGATTTCCGTAGAATTAGTGAGTCCAAAAGGCATTAATATGAATTCATAGTGCCCGTATCTTGTATGAAAAGTAGTCTTGGGAATATCTTCCTTCTTCACCCTTACTTGATAATATCCTAACCACAAATCCACCTTGAAGAAGTATTGTGCTCTACACAGCTAATCAAACAAGTCATCAATTTGTGGGAGAGGATACTTTTTCTTTATCATGATTTTGTTGAGCTCACGATAATCGAAGCAAAGGTTCATTGAACCATCCTTTTTCTTGACAAAGAGGACTAATTCACCCCATGGTGAAGCACTTGGGCGTATAAACCCTTTATCTAGATTCTCCTGTAGTTTTTTCTTTAGCTCATAAAACTCCAAAATAGACATTCTATATGGATTATTGGATATTGGAAATGCCCTAGGTATAAGATCAATTTATAATTCAACATCTCTTCTAGGAGGAAGACTAGGAAATTCCTCAAGAAACACTTCAGCGAATTCCCTTACAATAGGTGTGTCTTCTAGGATGGTTGCCTCCTTAGAATCAATCATCTGAGCCAGATACGTGTGCTCATAGGGAAATAATATCCACACATGAGATTATGGAGATAAATAATATTCTTCTTCCTATATACACTTGTATAGAATCAGGGGTCGATTATCCATATGGAGAGTGATTTCCATATCCCGGAAATTTATGTTGGCTCTATAGAAGGAAATCCAATCCATGCCAAGAATTGCATCAAATTCCACCAAAGGGAGTATGACAAGGTTCTCCAGGAAGTTTAATCCACAGATTATAATAGGGAAGGATTATATTCATGGGATGCAATGATTTCCCCATTTTCCGTACTCACTGACATCTTCACTTCCATGATTTGTGGTGGTGTTGGGATTTTTCTACTAAACTTTAGAGATATAAAAGAATGCGTGGAACCTGAATCAAAAAGTATGTTTTCTATTATTTAATGAATAACTAGCTTACCCATCACTAATTCGTTTTTGGGGTTCACTTCGGTATTATTGATGGAAAAAGCTCACCCTTGCTGCCTTGGAGCTTGTTGGTTGCCTCTGAAAACCCTTGGTATAGGGCACTGATTTGCAAGATGCCCTAGTTCTCTGTAGTTGTAGCAATGAACCACACGTTGAGGTTCAAATATAGTGTTCCTCTCCTCTATTGTAGTCGCGGGTCTTTTTTGCTGATAGTTAACAGCTAGGTTCCCTTATCTTCCATACCTAAAGCATTTCTTTGTCCCCTTCAGGCAATTTCTGGGGTGCTTCTTTCTGCACCTTTAGAAAGTGGGGTGCTGGATCTTCTTAGAACCATTGGATTTATCCATCAGACTGCCAGCATTGAATTTAACCTTACGCTTCTTATCCCCATGATACCCCTGAGATTCTTCGATCTCCATTTCGACCTTGAGGGCACATCGGACAATTTCTTCATAGCTGTCGAAGTCACGAATCGTCAGTGCTTTCCGCAGGCTAGGTTTCAGCCCACCAAAGAAGCGGTCAACCTTGCATTCAGGGGTAACGACAAAGCCGAAAGCGTATCGTGCAAGCCTTGTGAAGTTTTCCTCGTACGCTCCAACAGATTCGTCTTCTTTTTGCTTTAGGGAAAGGAATTCCCTTTCCATCTTAAGTTGGAGGGCGCGCAGAAAATATTTATCAAAAAATATCTTCCGGAAATCCTTCCATTCCAACGCCTCGATCTCCTCCTTAGGCTTCATATTTTTTATCAAAGTCTACCATTGATCATCTTCACCCTCCATATGATAAGCATCCAGGAGAACCTTCTCTTGTTCAGAACATTGAAGTATGGAGAAGATATTTTCAATGGATTTGATCCATTGTTCAGCGATTGAGGGATCAGATGATTCATTAAAAGTAGGAGGCTTTTTTCTCATGAAGCTCTAGATAGTGACTTTTTCTTTCTTAGGGGGGGTTTAACATTCCCTTTAACCCATGTTTCTATTCAAAGCTTGATTTTGATAAGAGATAAGTGTGACAAAGTTCACGATTCCCACTCCCATTAGATTGGGTATCTCATCAGTACAGTCATCACATTGATCTTCACATCGGTTGTTATCCCGAGTCCTCATATTACCGACCATTATATGGAATAAAAGGAAAGTTAGGGTAACACATAAAGGGTAATACAAGGAAAAAATTGATGACTTATAAATAACTTTTATTTCCTTAACATATGAATCTATTGGCTTTAGTCTATGTTATCCATGATCTACTTTCTAACATATATTCTTAGGGCATATTTTTTGTCCCTTAATAATGGTTCATACTAAGCTTGTGAATTTACCAAAGTATATCCCCAGGGAGTGTCGTAACCAAGAGTGCAGCAAGGCCTGTTTTCGTGCACAAGTTCCTATTCAAATCTAGCTCAAAGCGGTGTTATCGGGTTTTACCCCTAGGATACATTTGTGCCAGAGTTGCCTCTACATGCTCGTATCCATATAGGGATGTATTTTCTTGATAAACCACTTACTCAATACTCACCAAAACTTTGGATGTTGTTATTATACTTAGTCTTTTCTATAAGGCTTTACTAGGGTTTTCTAATCCTAATCCCAAAAATAACTAAACCTGTCCTTTGATACCAACTATGACAACCCTGATCTTTTTATTACACAATTAAACATAATTTATTACATAAACTTCACTTGATACAACATAGAATATTGAGAGTTCTAGTGTCTTTGGGGCTTAGGATCATTACATAACAAATTAAAACATGAAATACAACATCTTTATTGAAAACTTCTTTTACATGACCACTACATTCCCTCATACTTAGAATTGCATGGGATAACATAAGGACATGCAAAAGAAAAGGGTGAGCTATAAAGAGAAGTAAGGGAATAATCATGGAATAACATGAGGAATAAAATGCATGTTAGACAATAGGCATATCAATAGAGAACAAGAGAAGCATAAACATAAAGTCATGATAAATCATGATAATCATAACATGGAAATGTGGCAACAACACTTAACATAGAATTAGCATGAGCCAAGGCTCATTGTACATGGAGCATGAGTAAATCCTCATTGCACCTGAATCACGAGTAAAACCTCGTTTCACTTAAATTATCATGAGTAAACACCAATTTCACATGACGTATCATGATATTATACTTTAACCAATGCATTGGAGTGCTATAAGGGTGCACCCTTCTTAAATATTTCATTCCATGCATAAGTATGCCACATGGATCATATAACATGGATTCATAAAACATCGTCATTTATTCAACGATAATGGAATATGGAATTTATATATGGAACTTTATAATAAATAAGTAAATGTGCATAAAGGTGAATACCCTTGATAGAGAAATGAGCATGGTATTCACTACACAATGACATTGTCTAGGAAAATCGGTGCAATTTCTGCAGTTTAACGGTGTGACGTAAGAATTCATAAAAATGGTTGATGAGAGATAAAGGGGTGTCTCATCATATGTACATGAAATTGAAAGTAAGGTAATCGTATAGATACATGTCCCAATAATTTTAATTGAATTTAGATTCATGATATAAAATAATTTCTTGAATGTAAGTGAGGAGAGATAAAATTCCTTTCAGAATTTCAGCATAGTAACGGGTGTACATGGGAGGCATTTATTGAGAGATAAAGGGGTCTCTAATAATTCAAAAAAAAAAGAGTAGTATGGGGGAGGTGATAAACCATACTCCAACATTTATAATTGAAATTAAAATGGCATAACAACATTAAGAAAAATGGACAAAATGAGAAAGGAAGAAAAACCCTTACTTGGAAGTGTGCTTCCAAAGGATTGAGAGACGCTTGAGAGAGGTTTCTTGGGAGCTTGGGGCACCTTGGGAGGATTCTAGAGAGAGTAGGGAAGAGGTTGGACTAACTCCAAAGGATTTGAGTGAGTAGGAAGTGGGATCTCGGGTTGGTTTATATATGAAAGGTGAGGGAATTCTTTATTATTTAGGTTTGGGACACCTCACATTAAACTAATCCAAACCACAAACCAGCCCATGGTTTTTGCCCATGGTTTTTGGAAAAGGGAAGTGGAAAACAATATTTTATAAGGAAAAAGTCCAAAATTCTTAAAATAATGGGGTTGCTTGTGTGGAGGTGAGTCACATTCCCAAGGAAAACAATTTAAAAAGACAAAATGTTTAATAAGTCTTGAAGGGTCCACTAAAGCTTTGTAAAATAAATCAAACAAACCCAAAATCAAATTATTTTAATGTTAAAACATATATTGGCCAAAAATAAATTTTTTAGTATTTTATTACATCAATATTGGGTCATTATGATGTCATAAAACACATTATATATTTAAACGGTATTAAATTTTAACCCAAAAATTTGATTGTCTCAAAAAATTATGAAAAAATCACCGTTGGATAATTTCGACATCTTGATTCCAAAAATAATATTCAACTTATCTAAATGATTTTATAAATATGTAAATTTTCACTTTTAAAATAAAAACAGACATTTATCGAAAATTCATGGGTTTTGACAAAAATGACTTTCAAACCTTAATAAAAATTATGATTGCATTCATAAAATTATACGATCATTTATATTTAATTAAAATTACTTTAATAATAGTAATATTTTATTAAAATATTATTTAATTCAAAAACCCATTAATTAATAAAAATATATTTCTTAGTTGAACATTAACTAAAAATACTATTTGTGCTTTAAAAACTATTTACAAGGTAATAATAATAAAATGAAAGTATATTCATTATTATATACAAAAATAATGTACATAAACATAGTACTAGGGTCTTGTTAAATAATCCCTTAAAACACCTGAATAATACCGAAGGTTGAGGTGTGTGATGGTGACAGACTCTTGGGGTGGCTCGGATAACATCGCTCGAGTGGTAATCTCTATCAACTTCCACTTCTCTCGTAGGTGGTTCCGATCAAGCTTAATGTGTTCAAGCTCAGCTTGAGCTTGGTCAAGAGCAATGCCCAATGATGCCACCTCCTTTCTGAGCTCCGAAAAATGGGCTTCATACGGGGAAAGTCTACTGGATGAGGTCGTCGCTTCCTTTGTCTGAGTAAATTGGATTTGTTAAAGACCATATTTATACTAAGCATGTGATCATTTTTCAATGGCTACAATAGCAACGGTCACAATTCTTAATGGTATTTTAAAATCCAAAAACATAAAACAAAAGAAGTTCATATTTTGTGTAACCATTTCACATATTAAGACATTTAATTAGATCAATAGGAATTTTTATTAACAAAATTTTGGGTCGTTACACCTTTTTCTAGCCACTTGGGTTTGATTATTACATTTATAAATTTTAATTTAAAGTAAAGGAAAATATGTAATAAATATGTATCTCTTTACTAAAACAATTTTAATATGGGTTTATATAAGTGATATATTCAAATATGAATATTAAATAGAAATATAAAAATATTACCTACATCATGGTAATTTATTTATAAATTTAGGGAATAAATGATTAAATTAAATAGTGACACAATGATGATGAAATAATTTATTTATTAAAGAAATAGTCAAATAAATGATATTAAAAATATTAAAATAAATATAATTTGAAATATTTGATGCCATACATGAATTTTCTGGATGATTATGACATGTTATTATTGAGTAAATTTTGTTTTTTTGAAATAATTGAGTTTTTATGATTTTTTAAAAAAGTCATGTAATGAATAGTGTCAAACTTGACATAATTCATAAATTAAATTATAAAATACATAATTAAATGATATAAAGTTTATAAAAATACAATATTCAACCAAAAAGTTTATATAACTCTAAAAATGTCATTAATGACTCGTTCATTAGCCATTGGCATGATTTAGTAATTATTTTAACTATCAATGAGTAAAATTACTTGATAAAACGATAAGAGTTAAAAAGGTTAAAACACAAAGATAAGGATTAAAAATTATTCAAAACTTGTGTAATTATAATTTTATGATTATATTCAGACCCATAATATTCCTATATTTTAAAAAAAACAACTTGGATCCATTTTAAATCTAAATTGAATTTATATTAATTTAATACTTTTAATAATTCCAAGGGTTCCCCTCCCCTCTCCTATAAAAAGGCACTCATTCCTATCTATTAATCACACATAAAAACCATATGTTTCATCAAATATCTACCCAAAACCCTTCCTAGAGTCTCTCATAATATTATTTATTCCTTATTTTAGTCATAACACCCTTCTTATAGGTGTTAAGGTGTTAGTAAAGGTGATCATTTGAAGGAAAGGTAGTGTTTTTATTTAAGTGTTTCTATTTTATTACTTCTTCCATTTCCTTTAAATATACTTGATCCATGGGTAACTAATAACTCCAGTATCCTAAATATAATAAGATGTTATTATGTTAATATCATCACCTAAATCCATCTCCATTTCTATTAAATGGGAAAGGAATTAATTGTTTGGGAGTATGTGTGAACTATTACCTCCACGAACCGATCTAATTCGTTTTTCATAACCATCTCTCATGAAAGTTTATAACAATAGAATTAATGTTCATATATGATATTAATGAAATATTAATCATTAATTGATAATAATATATCAATTATGTTCTTACTTTCCATGTGTATAAAAATGATAACATCATTCGTGCGTACGTGTGATCTATGACCTCCATGAAGCGATGTGACTCATTTTTATTCATTATATAACTTGTATGATATATATATATAAGTATATTTAAATTATTAGAATAATATTAATTATGTTATTGTAATTATTTAAATATAAAATAATAGTAAATATTTTTCCATAATGATCAATGGAAAATGGAAAACATTACTCATTCATAAGTACGGCTTACCGTATCCATGATTATAACATTGTTCATTTTTAATAACCACACTTAATGGTTTGATTTAAAGTTATAATTTATGTATAAATATGATAATAATTTTATTAATATTATTCTAGAGATGAATGACTTATGACCACATGGATTAGTAACATCAAACCATGTTCATTTTTTACTCAAGTACCAAATATCGAAAAAACGTACGATATGAACTTAAATAATTATATAATTTTTATAAAATTGTAATAAGTGATCTAAAAGAAATAATAAACTTGAAAAATGTTCTCAAGAAAGTATAAATTAACCTAATTTTATTATTCAGGAATATAAATATTGAATGTGATGAGTCGGACTCACAGTAAGGGACTTTGTCGCAATATCCTTTCATTGGGGAATATTTTGATAATATAAATTGTCTTATTTTATACAGTGTATAATTAAACCCTTTGAATTTTAATTTTATTCAAAGTCTTTTTAAATTAATATTTTTCTATTAATTTTTTTACTAAACAACAAAATTAATGTTTTTTTATACGCGACAACGAAGACTTTTCTGTCGTCATGACCATTATTTGATATTTGGATTCCTCTATATGTCTTAATGTTTTTAAAAGGAAAATAAATACCATATTCCCTTTTAATGTATTTTGGTATTGAAAATTATTTTAAGGATGGATTGATTATGTCAATATATTGAAATTATATCTTGTGATTGAAATATGGAAATGTTATTTTTTCTTTATGCTTGTTAATGTGTTATGATTATGTTATGGTTCTTGGACATTGCTTATGTATATGGGTGGTTACATGATAAATTGAGGGATGGTGATACTTTGATAGATATCCAATGAATTGGTTAATGACATTGAGTTAAACGATAAGGTTTCTCCTAAGAGATTTATGGAATATACAGTGATGGGTATTCCAAACGTAACCATGAAGGTTACTCTCTATGTAGATTTGAAAGCTTCAATGTATGCATGATATAGATACCACAGGTTACCTTTATGATTTAGGATTGATAATAAGTTTCTTCAGGAATATTATGATTTCATGAGTTATGTTAAAGAACTTATGTTTTATGGGTGAAAAGTTTGATTTTGTGAAAATGTTTTCATGAGTTTAAAATATTCATGGACTAATGGTTCCATTCCTTATTTATGTCTCTTACTGAGATTTTTTTGCTCGTCCCATGTTTTTGAAATGGTTAACACAAGGTATAAGGATGGTTAATAGAAAGTAATAAGACAAGATGAATGTTATGAATAATTTTATCAATAAAATGAATTCATGTTTTATATTAAAATGATTTAGATTATGAAAAAGATTGATAGTGTGTATAATTTTTTACTTTGTAATATTTGAGATGTTATGTAATAGTTATCAACTAATTATCTAAAACTCTAAACCTAAAAATATCCTTAATGTGAATTAATGTAAATTATTGACTTAACTCAAGATTATATAATGTTTAAGGTTGGTTCCTTATACTTAACACTTCCTTTATGTATATCTTGGTGAGTTGTTCAAGAGAGAAATCTCCCTGAATAAAGATAAAATGGGAAATCTTGGTGATACGGTCCACTATAACCAAAATTGCATTATTTCCTTTGGATGTTTTTGGGATACTAGTGACAAATTACATAGTGATATTATTCCACTTCCATAATGGTATGGGTAGTGGTTTTAATACCCCTTTAGGAAGTTATTACTCTTCCTTCACTTGTTGACACACTAGGCACGTTGTAGTATAGTCAGTAATCTCCCTTTTCATGTTATCCCACCAATAATGATCATGAAGGTCCCTATACATTTTCATGATTCTATGATGTATAGAGTAAGTAGAGATATGATATTCATCCATCAGATCCTTTATTTCCAAAATAGATGGAATACAGAGCCTTGTACAAAATTTCAGTACACCTTCTTAATAAATATTGAACTCATGAAACTTCTCATTCTTCACAGCCTCTAATTTATTATGTAACAAAGGTATTCTCTTTGATATTTATTTATATTCTCTAGTAATTATTGTTGAGAAATAATTTGGGATATGGTATATGATGTCCCTTCCCTTATGATTCCCATGCCCAATTTTACTAGGTCTTTGATCAAAGGATCTCCTTGATTCCTCATCATTTCTAGAACAATAAGTTCTTTCTTACTTAATGCATCAATGAATTTGTTTGATCTTCTGGAATGATAATTGATTTAACAATCATAGTCTTTAATAATTTCCAATAATCTCTTATGTCTCATGTTCAATTCCTTTTTAATGAAAATATACTTCAAACTTTGATGGTTTGTGTATATATCAAATTTATCCCCGTATAGATAGTGCCTCTATATATTCAGAGAAAAAATAACCGTAGCTAGCTCTATATCATGGGTAGGATGGTTATTCTCATAAGGATTCAAATTATGAGATGCATAAGAAATTACCTTTTCATTTTTCATGAGTAATCACCCAATCCATTTCAGAGATGCATCATTAAAAATAATGAATCCTTCTCTGATATAGGGTATAGTTAACATGGGTGTAGTAACCAATATCTTTTTAAGTTCTTGGAAACATTCCTCACACTCCTTTTTCCAAATAAACTTAACCCCTTTTCGAGCTAACATGGTTAGTGGAATATAAAGTCATGAAATTTTTTCACAAAACTTTTATAATATCCTGTTAAAGTAGGGAAACTACGATTCTTAGTTACTATTGTAGGATGAGGCCACTCCTCCACAACCTTTTTCTTCGTAGGGTCAAATGAGATTCCTTCATTGGTTACAATGTTCCCCAAGAAATCAACTTGTTTCAACCAAGATTAAAATTTGCTGAACTTTCCAAATAGCCTCTCATTCCTTAGATTTTTTAATATAACCCTTATATGATCCTCATGCTCCTCACAACTTTTGTAATATATCAGAATATCATCAATAAAATCTACCAAAAAGTTATCAAGGTAGTCCTAAATACTTTATTCATAAAATCCATAAATATATCAGGTGCATTAGTCAAGAAAAAGGGAAAAACAACAAACTCATAATGCCCGTATTATAAAGGATTCCTTTTGAACATCTTCTTTATTCACCCTCAATTGATGATAACCAGATCAAAGATAAATCTTGTAGAATAATTGATCCCCAAAAAACTAGTAAAATA
The DNA here is from genome assembly GCA_963277665.1 of Viscum album. Lineage (NCBI taxonomy): Eukaryota > Viridiplantae > Streptophyta > Magnoliopsida > Santalales > Viscaceae > Viscum > Viscum album. The sequence continues at coordinate 161,930,407 of OY728138.1, forward strand.
AATCATAAATACTTGGAATATGGTACTTTTTCTTCATTGTGATCCCATTAATTTTTCTATAATCACTACATATCCACATTGATTCATCCTTTTTCTTCACAAAGAGAACAGGTTCTCCCCAAGGAGACACACTTGGTCAGATAAACTCCTTCTCCAAAATATCTTGGAGTTTCTTATTTAATTCCTCCATCTCCACATTTACCATTCTATATGGGGTCTTTGATATTGGATTGGATCTAAGCATGAGTTCAATGGAGAACTCTACCTCTCTTTCTGGTGGAGTTTTAGGTAACTCCTTTAGAAATACATCAATCTATTCCTAAAATATAGGGAAATTTTATATTCATATACTTTCATTTCCTTCTTCATCTCCACCAATAATTTCTATAAAGAAAGCTATGGGATGTGCTTCTAGTCAAAGATCAGGTCGAGATATCTCTCCTTTGAAAATAACTAAAGGTTGTACATTCAAAACTATTGATATTTCCTTGTGTCATCACTTGATCTTAGCACTATAATTTAATGGTCAATCCATCCCTAGTATAATTTTGAATTCCAACATGGAAATGACTACAAGATTTGTGATGAGATTATTATTTATAAAGTAAATAATAGATTTTATTTACACTATTGATGCTTGGATAATCCCTCTAAGAGTATTTACTGAAAGTTATACTTCTAGAAGTTTAGGGATTGATTATATAATATTTGAAAACATAGAGGAAATAAAAGAATACATAGAACCAGAATCAAACAAAGTACTTTCTAGATTTGAGAGAACAATGAAAGTATCTACCAACACATAGTTTAGTGATTCAAATTTAGCTGTCATGATAGAAAAATACCAACCTTGCTCCATTGTCCTATGTTGAGGTTGATGGTGATTATCCTCCATTTTATTCAGATTTGGACAGTGATTGGAAAAGTTCCCAAGTTGTCCACACTTAAATAATTGGAATTCTGGTTGGGCCTACACCATCTTCCCTTTGTCTTTAGTGTTGAGAATTTGAGACTTCACCTCACTATGATAGTTCCTAGCAATATGGACATCTCATCCACACTTGTAACATTTCCTACTCTAAAATAAGTAGGTCCTCAAATGCTTCTTTCCATATTTGTTTCACATGGGAAGTTTCACCTGCTTTACTCCTATTCCTTGATAAAATATCCTCCCCAAGTTTGGATCCAAATATATCTTCTTTTAATTCGATTTATTGGACCACTTCATCTCTCTGAAGTCCAGTTCAACTTTCATAGCACTCCTCATGACCTCCTCGTAGTTTTCATAGTCTCAATCGGCTAGATTCTTTCATAGGTGGGGTCTTAGTTCACCAAATAATCTATCAACATTCCCATTAGGATACATGAAAAAACTATAGGTGTAATAGGAAATTCTTGTAAAGTTAATCTCATAGCTTCCCACAAATTCATTTTCCTTTTTCATTAGCTCTTGGAATTCCTTCTCCATTTTCATTCACATTGAATGGGGGAAATAATTTTTGAAAAAGTTTCCCCTGAACTCTTCCCAATCAATTTCATAAATCTCCCCTATTGGTTTTGTGTTTTTAACCAATATCCACCACTGATCATCTTCTCCATCTTGGCAGTATAAAAACAGGATGACTTTCTCTTTTTCTAAACTATGAAGTACATAAAAGATTTTTTCTATAGAGCTTATCCATTGTTCAGTAATCAATGGGTCAATAAATCCACTGAAAGAAGGTGTTTGTTGATGCATAAAGGACTCAACAAAAAGTTTCTACCTTTGAGTTGAATCTAGTATCTCAACATGATTAATGTTAGTGTTCATTACTCAAGTCATTTGATTCATTATTCTCATAAAGTTTTCCATTCTGGCTTCCATTAGAAGGTCATCAGTGCATGGTCCATTGTGCTCAACATTTACACAGTTTCCACTATTTCCTACCATTTTATAATAGAATAGAACCTTAGTGAGAAACGTGTTTTATTTAATAATTTTATAATTATAAAGGAGTTTCACATCTTAAAACATCATTCCTAAATATTCTATTCTTTAACAATAATTACATTTTCTATAAATCCTTCATAATGGTTCAAAAAAAGCTAGTGATTAACCCAACATATCCCTTGGGAGTGTCAAACCAGGTTTTCAGTATGGCCTATTGTCGTGTACCATGTTACATTGAGTCAAGACTGATGTACCTATTTGGAGTTGTTACCCCTAGGTATATATGTGTTAGAACCACGTCCACTTGTTTGTATCCAGACATGGATTTATTTTCTCAAAAACCACTTACTTAATACTTTACCAAAATACGAGGATGTTTTGTTGTATTTAAAATTTTCTATAAGGTTATTCCTATTGTTTTCAACTCATAATTTCCACAAATAACTAAACCATCCTTTGATACCAACTATGGCATCCAACCTTTTTATTATATAACTTTTAATTACATTGTACAAACATAGTATCTTTTATAATTTAGTTTCTTGTAAAAAATGGTGAATAATACATGAAAAATCAAAACATTATTATAATTCACTTTAAAGGATTAATCATAGTTTCATCATAAGTACATTTACTACATCTGATAACCTGGGGACATACATCAAATCAAAGGGTGAGCATAAGGCCCGGTAAGGGAAAATAAGGGAAATAGTTTACTTGTGATCTTGAGAAAATACATAAATACAAGATAAAGAAGCATATAATAATATTAATAACATTAATAATAACATATAAATGTGTATACATAATTTAATTTATCCATTCATAAGCATATAACCAAGTTTTATCACCAATCTATCATAAAAATTACCAAGGTTATTCACCAAGGTATCGTAAAACATGTCATCTCTAGAGATTAAATTCTTTACTCAATGAATTGGGGAACTATTAGGGTGCATCCTTCATATGTATTAATTAATTTTATCCATATATATCATAATAAAACATTTCATAAATAACCCATGGATAATAAAATAAATGGGTTTCATATCAAATTCACGACATTTAAAAAAAGGTTTTTAAAGACAAGATCTTTATGTCATTACTAACCCATAAAAAAAGAAGGTGGGATTAATGTATGATAATCCCAAAACGAAATATATAATTTTTAAATATAGATTAATACCCCTAGAAAAATAAATATTTTTGTGTATTCACAAAAGAAAATAAGAAAATTTCTTGAGAAAAAGAGAGAAATTTTGAGAAGAAAAATCGGTAGCATAATGGGTATGAAACATGGTTTTAGAAAACATTAAAAAGATAGGGGACAATGGTATCACATTCATAAAATAATCTTAATAAATTATAGGGATATAATAAAATTTAAAAAATAACATAGTATAGAAATTTTAAAGACAAACCACATAAAAAAGAAACTTGAAAGGAAAAAAGAAGTTGAGATTTCCCTTACCTTAAAGAGTAACTCCTGAAACATGAAGATTGGGACCTTAGGGGATTTAGGACACCTTGGGATGAATCCTTGGGAGGTAAAAATACAAAATATTTATGTATGATTAATTTTTAGTGAAATGAAATGGAGATATGGGTGGGTATTTATAGAAAAAGAGGAGGATTTGTTTAATAATTTCATTGGACATGTAGGTATTGGTAAATTCAAAGCCATGGGATTTCCTATGGTATTTTCCCATGATATTGGACACTTGGGACACCAATTATGTTATTTGAATCCAAAATAGTCAACCGGAATTTTATATTACATATTACATCATTACGATGTCATTAAACATATTGAAAAACTCAAACTATATTTTTACTATTCACCAAAAAATAAAATATTTTATAAAATTCTTATAAATTCACACTAACTTAATTTCAACATGATGATTTAAAAAATAATATTTATTTTATTATAATAATTATATAAATATGATAATTTTAACTTTTAAATATAAAAAACATCATTTATTAAAAATAACAGCTGATAGAAAATGCATAATGAAATTGCATAGTGAAATTTATGACACTTGAAAAAAATAAAAATAAAAATTATCATTTATATTTAAAAATTAGTTTTTTAATCATACTATTTCATTAAAATAGTCATTATTCATAATACCTTAATTTATTATAATAATTAAATTATTTTTGAATAATATAATTTCTATCCGAAAAAACAATTTATTAAATTTTTCATATTTTTAAGAAAACCTAATATCAAAACAGAATTGATGGAATAAAAATTTTATTTATACAAAGGGATTAAACATTAAATAATTAATTTCTTGACACATAACCCCTTATAACACCCACGTACAACTTAAGGGTAAGGTGTGTGATGGTGATAGATTCATGGGGCGACTCGGCTAACATTGCTTGAGTGGTAATCTCCACTAACTTGAACTTCTCTCGTAGGAGATTTCATTCAAGCCTTGTTTGTTGAAGATCATCTTGGTCTTGGTCAAGAAATAATCCCAATGATGATACCACCTTCCCAAGTTTTGACAAATGGGGTCCGTAAAACACAACTCTACTAGATGAGGTTATCAACTCTTCTTTCTATATTAATTTTTCTTTGTCATTTAAACTTATAAACAATAATTATTAAATTAAAATTATTATTAAGAGTATAGTTTTCAAATTTCATATTAAAAAACTATCATAATTGACCAATGGTCATATAACGGTCAAAACCCAATGGTCAAATTTCAAATTATACTCACTTCATTATTAATGAGATATAGTTTTTTTGTGTAATATAATATAACACATTTTTAGGAAACAATTATAATTCAAAAATTTCAGGTCATTAAATCAACATTGTGATGAGCTTATGCTATACACAATAATGAGTTGGCTTGCATTATATGCAAGATTGAGTTTTACCAAACAAAAATATATTATTAAAATATTATTATTTAATATAATAAGATAAAACCAAACCATTAAGTTTGTGGTTATGAATAGTATTAACTAACTAATGAAAATATATGGTTGAATACATTGGTCATAAATTAATTAGAAATAAATATGGGAACCAACTGAATATATAAGAAATTATTTTTTAAAGAACTATTTTTATGCTCACAAAGTCATTTTATCCTAATAAATTAAATTAATTACTATTAGATAATAATATTAATGAAATATATATGTTATATATTCAATAAAATATTTTTAATATTCATCTAATAGATTTTAGAGGCGTAAGATAAGAAAAAACCTAATATTACACATAAAAACCTATATTTTTTTATAAAAACAGTTTTATTGCCTTTTAATGGTGAACCTATTTTAAATTCAATTTTTGACACTTTAATAAATTATATTTGATAAAATAAACTCATTATTTTAAATTGAATTCTAAAAATTTACTTTAGTTAAATTTTTGATATTTTTCTAATAAGTTTCATGTTTTGATGAATATTGAAAAATTCTAAATTTTAATTGAAAACAACTTTTTTCATCAAAATAATTTATAGTATTAAATTATATTATTTTATGGTTTTAAAGTATAAATATATTATTATTTTATAATTTAATCCAATGTAGATTATTGGCATCAATTTTATATTGAATTTAGATATAAAAATGTTCCAATACTTTGTATATTTAAACTTTAATAACTCATTTTCTCACCCCATCAATGAGATTAATTTTTAATGAATTACAGAAACTTATGTGTTTTTAATTTTGAAAAATAGATTCCATATTTTGAATTAGTGGGTCCAAATTATGTAAATAGGTTTCTTTTATTTTTGATCATGTGAATAGTAAAATTTAATAATATTTTAATTATCATGGTTAAGGGTAAATTAGGTAATTAGGGGTAAAAATAATATTATAAAATTACCCTAACACTTTTCCTAAATTTTTTTTATGGGTGGGTTTCGACCAAAATCATCCTTGGGCCGAAATTATATCCTTTTGAATCCACTTGGATGAGAATAATACATAAGAATTTCATACTCATGTTTTTAATAAGTATTATATTTTTAATAAATGGTTATAGAGAAGCTAAATTTGACATTAAATAGTAACTATATTAACCATAAAGAGTAAAAAGTAAAGTTGGCATGATAAGAGTTAAAGAGTTTAACTAAGGTTTAAACCCAAAATATAGGATTAATATTGTGACCCAAACATGTCTAAAAAACATTTTTTTATAGGATTTAGACCCATGATCATATTATATTTTAAATTAATCACTTTGAATCCATTTTTAATTAAAAATTAATTTATATTAATTTAATATTTTGATAGTTTCCTAAAGTTCCCCTCACCTCAATTATAAAAGGGTACATCTTCTCTCACTTCCTTACACCACTTTAAACCTTATAGATCAACAAACCCCTAATAATTTCCCTTATAAACTTCCCTAGACATATCATAGAGGTTATGTACTTCTCAAAATACCAACCCTAGAGTCCCTATAGGATATCCAAAGGAGGTTCGCTAAAGAAGAGGTAATCGTCTTTACCGACTCCTTCAAGTTCATTTATTTTCTACTTCCTCTTCATGTGTCGTTTCCATTATAAAGTGATAAATATAGTATCAACTGTATTAATAGATTTTATTTTGATTATTGAACAACCATATTATACCTTTTATCCATCCTATGAAAAATGAAATCACCACGTGTGCGTGCGTACGACCTATCGTCTCCACGCCGTGGTATAATCTGTTTTTCATCACCACTTTATTTCGATGGGTATAATGGTAGATATAATAGATATAAATAATAAATATGACATTATATTGATTATTTATAATTAATATACCATATAATTCCTTACCCTTTTATCATTATGGGAATGATATCATCGCTTGTGCGTATGTACGGCCTACCATCTCCACAACGTGATGAGATTCGCATTCCATGTTATCCATTCAAGAATGATTGTAAAAATGTATATAATGAATAAATATAAAATATATGACATAATAATTCTAATGGAATAATATATATATATATATATATATATATCTGTGTGTGTGTGTTTTTTTTCATTTACCTTCTTTCATTCAGTATAATAAGAAAACACAAACAACGTTCATGCGTACGTACGTCTTACCGTCTCCATGAATGGTGTATTCCATTTCATATATATAAATTTTATATATATTTATATAATAAATATATATGATATATAAATCATGTTTTAACTTTTGGTAGTAATTAAATTGTGACCTAATTAATACGATCAAGAATAAAAAGTCAAAACATGTATGATAAACAAAGAGGTTATTACCCAAAATGTTTCTTTAAATTGGAATTATTAATAAAAAGGTAATATAAAGTCATAAATGAATCATATATGATATTATAAATATTATTATGATTCTGTTATAAGTTAATAATATGTTTAAAACCACTATGCAGAAGTTTCGGACATGTATGAAAGGAATCAGGCTTAAGGTAAGGGTTAACTTCATAATCTCATTATTATTTGGGATTGTTTATATGTAAGTATCTATTGGGGAGTATTTATCATCAATATCCATGATAATTAAAAAAATACAAAATATTTTTACTTTTATCCTATATATTTTTAAAATATTTTACCCAAGTTTTACTTTTTAGAAAATTGTTTAAAACTAATCTTTTTCTCATTTTCCAAATGATGTACTTTATAGATTTTTCTATGAAATGAATATTTTTTTTTTTGACTTATGCGGTGTGAGAGGATTTTTCTACCATCGTGGTGACTTAATGTTTTAAAGCTTCCCTTACAAGCTTAAAAGTAAAGGGAAATTTTTCTTTTATAATTGAATGGATTTTAAATAACTGATTTCAAAGTAAAAAATGGGTTATTTCTCTCAAGAGAATTTTAAATGATTTTATTAGAATATTTTAATCTATGTAAACATACTTTTTTGGATCTTATGCTTGATTTTGGTTGATCTCATATGATATCATTTACCATATTTCATTGAATGGTTTATGATTTAGTTTGACTATGGATGTGTTATTTTTTATACTATTCATGATTTATGGTTTAAGTATTCACATTTCGTATGATAGTTTTAATATGAATGTTTATGTTGATTATGTTTCATCACCCCTTTTCATATGAGGAATGTATTAGACTTAGTAAGTGACGGGTGGGGCCCACTATTTCCCCTCGATTCATCGGTAGGTCTCATGAGACAAACTAGTTTGGGTTTTTACTCATTTATGTATGGTGTCTTGGTCAAAGCCTTGACAGTATATTTATGATGTTCGATATTATGCATTCTCTCATTATGAGATTAGTTATTTATTTTCCATGTGATTATTTTAATAGTAGAATATCAATGGTTAAGTTTCATTTTAATGTGGTTATTGGTATTATTTGATCATATTTAATTTCTACCATATTAAGCTCAGTTTATTGATTAAATGAAAAGTGTTTCCGTTAATCACCTTTCCATAATTATTTATACTTTTTTTTGAAAGATTATATTATATGTATACCCATAATGAGAATATGAGCTCACCCATTTCTTATGTTTTATTTTTCCTAGGATACTAAGAAGTGTTTTATGACTTATATATAGGGTTATGCTGGGAGAATAATGATGTTATCAAAATATTTTCTATGTTGTATTTTACGTTTTAAGTTGTAATGTAAGGTTTATGTATGTAATATGGCTTCCAAAATTTTTAAACTGATTGGTCCTTTATGATTAGAGTCTTGTATCTATTTCAATGTAATAAAGTAAGGCGCTGGATCTGGAATACTGGGGTTGGGGTTGTTATAGCGTGGTATAATGGCACTATTTATAAAATGGTGAAAACTTGAATAAAAATTCATAGACTACCTACCTTGTACTTAGGATGACCTACTCATCCAATATCAAGCACTTATTCTATCTGGATTGGAAGAGATCTAAGAAATGAACCTTTACCCTAAAAATAAGGCAAATGATATCACACCAAAATAGCACAGTCTAGAGGAGATTAAACAAAAAACAGTTCAAAAGTAATAAAGAGTATACCGATGCGGATCCATAGAGACCGAAAACAAATTATTCATACTTAAAATAGAAGAGTTATCAAGATCCCAAGAATATGGAGGAGGAGATCTCATGTAGGTGCTAGGAGATAAAATAAGAGAAGGAAATATCTTAACCTCGTTATGGTAAAAATAGAAATTTTTCCCTAAAAACAAAGTTTCATGGTTTGGCCAAATAGTGTGCCAACCATTCAACACATATCCCTTAAGAAACCACCTCACACAATTTGACCCACATGGTTACCCTAACCATGTGTCAACCATGTGATTAATAGTGTGAGGGTACTTCCTAAGTGGCATAACCTGTGTGAGATAGGAGCATGGTTTGGGTAAACTATGTGCAACCCATGCAAGGTGTTTTTCTCCTTTGTTGCAGTTTCACAGTTGTATGTTGAGGGCCCGCATGGTTTCAAAAAAATCATGCATCCTATGCATACCCTTCAAAACATGATATTTTTTGCCCTGGTGCTCCTAAAACACTATGAGTCACTTGAGAAACCTCTTGGTCCTTTACCCAAGTCCAAAAACAACACATTGAAGTGTTCCAACTATCAGAATTGTGTTCTGAATCCTGGTTCAAAGAACAGCCCATCCCGTAAATGCAAAAAGTTCAACTTTCTTTGGATTTTTTTCTGAATAAAAACATGGGCCATTTCATGTGGATTAGATAATAATGATAAATATTTCACAAAACATCGATAATATCCATCCAAAATAAGAAAACTTTAGATCTCAGTTACCATTGTTGGTATAGGACAATGTTTAATAACTTCTATCTTTTCTAGATCCACATATATCCCCTATATTGAGATTATGTGACCCAAAAATGAAACTTTCTGGAGCCAAAAATAAAAATTGGTAAATTTTTTATAAATATTCTCCTTTATTAGGGTATTTAGTAAAATCCTCAAGTGATCTTCTTATTCTTCCTTTCTATTTGAATATACTAGAATATCATCTATAAAGACTACCACAAACTGATCAACATAGTCTCTAAAGACTCTATTAATTAAATCAATGAAGATAGTGGGGGCATTAATAATACCAAAAGGCATCGCTATAAATTTATAGTGTCGATAACTTTTATGGAATTCCATCTTGGGTATATCCTCATTATTGACCCTCAATTTATGATATTCCAAACAAATATCAATCATAGAAAATTTTTGATCTCTGCATATTTGATCAAATAAGTCATCAATATGGGGTAGTGGATATTTGTTCTTGATAGTGATCTTGTTAAGTTCTTGATAATCAATACAGAGTCTCATTGATCCATATTTCTTCTTAACAAACAGAACAGTTTCACCCCAAGGTTACGCATTAGGTCATATGAATCCTTTTTCAAGATTATCTTGGATTTGCTTCTTAAATTCCTTCGACTCAATTGGGTTCATTATATAAGGATTATTTGAAATAGGCATAGCACCCTGTATGAGTTCCATTGAAAAATCAACTTTACGATTTGGTGGAAGGGCTAGTAAATCTTCTGGAAATACATTAGAAAACTCTCATACAATAGGTGTATCCTTAATGGTGAGTTTATCCCAAACTATATGAGATAGATAACCATAATTTATAGGAATTAATACCCACAAGATGGTATTAATTTCAACTGAAAGTTCATATTCATCCTTGAATTGATAAATGATCGTGGATTTATTCAGAATATGAAATGTGACTTCCCTTACTTGGAAATTAATATGATATCCAAATAGATAAATCCAATCCATGCTAAGAATCACATCAAATTCAACTAAATGATCACAATATTTTTAGGAATCACTTTCCCACAAACTTCAATGGGATAAGAATTATAAACTTGTGATGTGATTGTTCTCCTATTAGGAGTTTTCATAGCTAACCCAACATCTAATTTTTTAGGTAATATAGATAAACCCTTATAAAATTCTTTATAAATAAAATAGTGGGTGGATAAAAAATCAAATAAAACATTATCTGTTTTAGAGTGGATGTTAAGTGTACCTTTCACCACTTAATTGTCATACTCTACATCAACAGTAGTGATTGTATGTGATTTTCCTTTTTCTTTGGAGTTAAGAGGTTACTGACATTGATCATCATTGATAACCCTCAAGTTTGGGAATTGGTTAGAATAATTCCAATTTTCCTTTCACTTGAAGCATTGAAGTGTAGGAGGTTCATTCTATGTATCTTTTTCTATATTCACATCATTAGCTATATTTTTCTCATCACGTCAGTAGTCAATTGTCTGATGACCTTCTTTCCCACACTTAAAACATTTACTAGTCCCCTTAAGATAGTTTCTTACATGTTTCTTTCCACACTTTTATGATAAAGTAAATATTATCTTCTTTTCACTATGGTTTTTAGATTTTTCCTTTAATTACATTTTTCTATTCTTATCAAGCCCATAAAATTTATGGGTGACTCCAATCTCTAGCTTGACCTTGAGAGCACATCGAACAATTTACTCATAGCTACTGAAGTCCCTTATGGATAATTCCCTTTGGAGACTTGGTTCTATGACACTGAAAAATCGATCAACCTTACTTTCAGGTTGGATGATAATTCAAGAAGAATACCTTGAAAGGCTTATAAAATTTTCTTCATCAATACCAACAAATTCATCAACCTTTTTCTTAATATTAAGGAACTCCTTCTCCATTTTCGTATAAAGAATACATGGAAAGTACTTATTGAAAAATAAGTTCTTGAACTCATCCCATTCCATGGATTCAATTTCATCTCATTGACTTGTATTCTCGATGTGGTTCCACCATTGATTTGATTCACCTTCCAAATGATAAACTGTTAAAATTACTTTCTCATGTTTTGAACATTAGAGAACCAAAAATATCTTTTCAAGGGTAATGATATATTATTCAACCACTAGTGGATTATAAGGCCCATTTAAAGAAGGTGTACACTACCTCATGAAGGACTCAACAAAATTTTGTTCCCTCCTTTACTCATTTGGATGTCATGTATGATTCATAGATTGAGAACGTTGTGTAAGAATAGTAATAAGATTTTTCATTACATATCCCATAACATTCAGTTTCTCATGAGAAAAATCATTGCATTTCTCATCACATTCATCATTAATTCGGTTCCTTTAGGTTACATCCATTGACTAAAAACAAAAATCATAGTGTGAGAAACATTATTCATAGAGGGAAAACCATATAATAAAGGGGAATTACTTATAAAATTTCAAATGAGAACACCTTATGTTTTATCCTAGGTTGTCCATGATCATTAACAAAACTTTAGGATTGTATCCAATACTAGACTTATCCTAAGGGTTTATACTAAGATTTTATCATCCTAGATTCCAAAGGTTAACTAAACCTTGCTCTGATACCAACTATAATGGCCCATAATTTTAAAAAAAATATAACATATAAATAGAAGAATATTCATTATATAAAATAACAAAATGACACCAAAACTGTATAGGTTTAGTTTCTTTGGAAATTTGGAAACATAAACAACTGATTTATAAAATATCTACATCATTTCCCGCTTATTCCTTCATTACTAGAATGTTTTTTGAAACGTCTTACTTAATACATTTCTTCATATACTGGGGAAAAGAAACATAAGAAAAGGTGAGATCAAATTCTTGATAAGGGTAAAAAAAGGAGATATCAATCACATAATAATTATAAGACATAATAATATAAACAAAACATTGGAAAATTATATCCTACATATCAAAGATGGTGATATCATGTCATGGGATAAATCATAGAATTCCATAAAGAATCAAAGAACATATTACATGAGTTCATAACATAAGACATGGAATTGTGGCATATAAATAAGCATAGAAAATTATTTCCATATTAGTCAAGGATCATTTCCAAGACCATCATAGTAGAAAATTCCTTTACTAAACTGGGTTCACTTCTTGTTCCAGTCCAGTATTTTTGAACCATGTTCACTCATCATTCTAATCATGTCTATCTCATGAGATATAAATATTTACTCAATGAATTGGAGGGGGATATAGGTCACACCCATCGCATGATGAAAACCATATGTATGTGTATGACAAGAACATAATTCATTTATCATATCATATTCCATAAAAATAAATGGGTTTAATAAACATAATTCCATCATAACATAACCCATGTAAAAGAAATGAGTTTCATAAATATCATTCCATCATAAACATATACTAACCATAGAAATAATAGGGATAGTATCCCCCAATAAATCATAAGTAACATCAAATAATGTTATCATAAATGGAAACTAATTTTGAGATATCACTTGAAAATAATTATAGAGGAAAATATCCTTTCTGGTTTAAAAATGATTTCTTTTCATAAAATATCGTACAATTTTAAAAGAAAATATTTTATTTAAAAGTAACCTTATAAGATTATTAGGGAATTTTCAAGGCATTAAGGCATCATGCAATAATATAAACCCAATCATGTCGTATAAGATAAAAATATATTTATTTCATAATTTTTCAGGAAAAGTTACATAGTACCTCATTTGGAAAACGAAAAAAAGATTCATTTCAAACCATTTAGTAAAAATTAACACCTAAGAAAAATGAATTCAAACAATTATATAATAATGGTAAAAAAAATTTGGAAAAAATTTTTAATAAACATGGACATGAAAGATAAATATTCCCCAATAGATACTAATGTATAAACAATCCCAAATAATAATGAGATTGTGAAATCAAACCTTACGTTAGGCCTAATTTCCTTCGTAAATATCTAAACCTCCTATATAATGGTTTAAATAATGTTATTAATTTATACCAGAACCATATTCATATTTATGATATTATATATTATCTTCTTATATCATCATATCACTTTTTTAATAATATCTCATTATTACCCTTCTCTCAGGTGTTAATTACTTCATTTTCCTATGCATATTTTGTCATATAAGTCTCAGTTCTTGTGCATGGGATATATTTCTATCATATAAAGAATGATATTAAGGTAATATATATCATATTTAATCATTATATACATTTATATAATTATTCTTTAATGTTGAACTTGGAAAATGAATCACATCACATCGTGGAGATGGTAGGTCGTACGTATGCACGAGTGATGGTATCATTCCCTTAATGGTGAAACAGTAAGGAAGAGGATAGTATATTAATTTCTAGAATAAATTTAATATTATAATTATCATATATATATATATATATATATATTATTTCCATCATTATAACAATCCAAATAAAGTGGTGATGAAAAACATATTACAACATGGTGTGGAGACGGTAAGTCGTATGTACGCACGCGCGGTGCTTTTATTTTTCATGGGATGGATAAAAGGTAGTATATGGTTTTTCCATGAACATAATAAAATCTCAAAATATAGGTGATATTTTATTTATTACTTTATAATGGAAAAAACACATGAAGAAGAAGTATAAGAAGAAATAATCTTGAAAGAGTTGATAAAAATGATTACCTCTTCTTTGACGAACTTCCTTTAGATCTCATCTTAGGGACACTAAGGTTGGTCTTTTGAGAAGATCAAACCCTATATAATGTGGATAGGTAAGTTTATAAGAGAAATTGGTAGGGTATTTTTATAGCGACCCGGACTTTTCGTACATTAATATTACATAATTTAAAAGATAAACAACATAATATTATTACATAAAAAGGATCCAAAGGCTTAGTGTCTTGGGAAAAATAGGACCACACATAACAAATACAACATCTAGCATAAACATTTATTTAATTTTTTCTTCTCTAGATTCTTATTGGCACTTGTCCTCTCCTTAGTACATGTATCCACCTAAGGATATACATCAAAAGGGGTGAGCTAGAAGCCCAGTAAGAGGATAGATAAGAACAATATATCATGGGGTGAGTATAATCATAACATAGTCAAAAGATAATGAACATGAAAGGAGTATAAATAAAAGACTTGAAATGTGGCAAATCATAAAAAAGAAACATCATGTCTTAGTGGTTAACTATCACACATACTTGGGAAACATGCTATAATCTTGTTCACACGTCATTTCACATTTAATAATGAGATTCATCACTTTACCCAATGCATTTGAGTGATATATAATTTCGGGCACACCCGTCACATTTAAACATTCATATTGCACTATATAATTCCAGGTGCACCCGTCACATCATAACATTATCATTTATCATGCATGCCACAATGAACATATAACATAAATTAACAAACTAACCCATGAAAGGGAATGGGTTTCATCTCATAAGAACACATTCATAAACTTTGGGTTCCCAAAAGAAAGAGGGAACGACATACTTGATACAAGAACCATCAACCTTGAATGAGAGGTAAAAGTTGAGTTCTTAAGAGAAGAGTTCTTTTGGAAAACATTTGGATTGACATAAACTTCATTAGAAAACATGTATATCCCATAAAAGGAAATAAAATGATGAAAAAATTATCTTTAAGGAGTGACCATATCAAAAATGGAGTGAAAGAGGTAGAACCCGAAGGATGAAAGTTGGGTTCGAGAATTTCCCCTTACCTTGTACCTGAATGCTTCCTTCTATTTAATGTCCTGTATAATGACATTATATTCATTAATTAGAAATCCATAACCATGTGTACATTAATAGGGTTAATTATAGTTTTATTATGTCATTTTATGTTCCTTTTTATGACTTATATAGTTTAAAAACATTGTTCGAGGATGTTCATTTTTATGGTTTTTCTTGGGTTGTTCACTTGTATTCATAAATTGAAGTTCGGGTAGAACATGGGTAAACATACAGAAATGATATTACATTTCATTAATGATATTAAAGGAGTTTTAATGATATTATAATTAATTATATTAGATCCATGTGGATGAATCATTAGATAATAATTAAATGATGGTTATTTGGGTAAATTTGGGCGGTTTTTGGATCACAACGAACTTGTTTTAACTTATAACTTAGTAATATGGCCATAGGTTATTTACAGAACTTTAAATAGGAAATAAAACATATAAAATATTATGGTTCAACCATAAAAATGGTTTCATGTCCAGATCTGAAGTTATAAATGGAATAAGAAAGCATGTCGTTCTTGAAGGTGATAAATTAACACCTCACGAACAATGTTCTCTTTAATAAAATAAAAGGAAGAGGGAAAGTGGGTTGGATGATATAATATCCCATTAGAATAATAAAATTACATTATATGTATAATAATGGAGTTACAATACAATTTGGATGATTATAGGTGGGGAGAGATCAAGAAATGAACTTGAACTTGAAAGGAAATTAAAGGAGAAGAGGGAGGGAAATTACCTCTTGAATCCTTCTCTTGAGAACCTCCTTAAGGGCCTAAGATTGGTCTTTTGATTAGACCAGAAGCTCTTGGACGTGGGGGAGGGGATAGGGAAGGTGTTTGGGCAGATTTTAGAGAAGTCTTGGAGCTTGATAGGTGTGAGGAAATGAGGGTGTGAAGGGTGGCTTTTATAGTGGAGGGGAGAGGGGTTTCCTTAATATAAAATTCATTGGTTTATTCTTTCCCCACAAGACAAGGAATAGTGAGTCTTGAACAACCAAGAATATTAATTTTATAATTTAATCTAGAACCAATTGGGATTACATCAGTAGAACATCACACATGACCCTATAATTAGCTTATTTAGCTTATTTTGTAAATTACAGTATTTCACTATTCATCAAAAATTCAAGTATCTCAGAAAAATCCCAAAAATTTACCCCAACCATTTTTCGACGTGTAGAATCCAAAAAATGAATTCCATTTTTCAAAAATAATTTTCTAAATATTATTAATTTAATATTTAATTAAAATAATAATTTATTTAAAAAACAGTTTTTAAGATTAAAACTGATTTTATAGTGCTTTCAAAAATTACGTAGGGTATTATAAAATTATCTAAAAACTATAAAACATTGACTCAATAATTTATGAATACATTTTAGGGAAATAAATATTCTTTTAAATTAATTAATTAATTATAATTTTATGACTTACAAAATACCAAAACGTTTACTAAGGTCAAATTGTCACTTTCTAAGATGTCTAAATTTTATTTTATTATTCATAGGTAATGTTACTCTTATGTTGGATGATTTACTATTCATAAGGTTCATATTACTATTCATAAGGGTATGTTACTATTCCTAAGGGTACGTTACTATTCACCAAAAATTATTTTCATTTCATTAGACTCCAAAAATCATCTTGAACACAACCGTGTATGTCGGATTTTCAAAATTCCAAACATAGGACTGACAAACTTATGTTTAAAGGTCACTTATCACTTAGTAGTTCATTATTTTGTGTTTTTATGACATAAATATAAGAGGTGAATTTTCCATTGAAAAACATTGGGTCGTTACATTCTTCCCCCCTTAAGGAATTTCACCCCTGAAATTTCACTTTACACAAACAGGTGAGGGTAATTCTCCTTCATTGCCTCTTCTAGTTCCCAAGTTTCTTCCTCAAACTTATGGTTCCTCCACAAAACTTTGACAAGATGGGTTGTCTTGTTGTGTAGAACCTTATCTCTCTAATCCATAATCTTTACTAGATGATCCTCATAGGAGAGATCATCTTCCAACTGCACTACCTCTGAGTTTAGTACATGTGAGGGGTCTGGTATGTACTTCCTCAATAGTGATACATGAAACACATCATGAACTTGAGCCATATTCAGTAGAAGTGCAAGACGATAGGCCACGACTCCTATGCAGTCAAGGATCTCAAAGGGGACAATATACCTTGGGCTTAGATTCCCTTTCTTCCTGAATCGTATGACTCTCTTCCATGGAGATATTTGAAGGAAGACTTTATCTCCAACGTCGAACTCCAAGTCCCTTCGATGGTTGTCAGCATAGCTCTTTTTCTATCTTTAAGAAGATTTGATGTGTTTTTGGATGACTTGAACCTTCTCTGTAATCACTTGAACAAGATTGGGTCCAAGTATCTTTCTTTCTCCAACTTTATCCCAACAAGTTATAGTTCTACATCGTTTTCCATAAAGAGCTTTATATGGAGCCATCTGAATACTCGAGTGGAAGCTATTATTGTATGATAACTCAGCCAATGGGAGATGTTGATCCCAACAACCTTTGAATTTAAGAGAGAAAGCTCTTAGCATATCTTCAAGCATCTGAATAGTACTTTCAGACTGGCCATCGGTTTGGGGGTGATAGGTCGTGCTGAAATTTAATTCAGTACTCAAAGCATGTTGAAGGCTCCTCCAGAATTTAGATGTGAACCTTGGATCACGGTCAGAGACAATTGAGATTGGAACACCATACAGTCTCACCACTTCATTCACATATATCTTTGCAAGTTGTTCAAGCGAGAGGTCTTCCCGAATAGAGATAAAATGGGCAGTCTTGGTGAGTCGGTCAACCACAACCCATATTGCATTATTTCCCTTTCACGTCTTTGGGAGACCTATGACAAAGTCCATAGTAACATTTTCCCATTTCCACATGGATATAGGCAATGTATGCATCATACCTTTGGACTTCTGTCGCTCAACTTTAACTTGCTGACATACCAAGAACCTTGATATATATTCCAAAATCTTCTTCTTCATGTTATCCCACCAGAAGTGTTCTCGTAGATCACGATACATCTTGGTACTCCCAAGATGGATAGAGAAAGTTGAGCTATGTGCATTATCCAATAGCTCCTTCTTTATCCTAAGTGATGAAGGCACACAAATCCACATTCCAAACCAAATCACACCATCATCATCGATATGGAACTCTTGCAGCTTCCCTTCCTTTACTGCATTCACCCTCTTTTGTATCTCCACATCATTCCTTTGTGCTTCCTTAATCTTCTCCTGGATGGATGGTTGCGCAATCATTTGGTCAAGGTAGGATGTATCCCCTGCCATTATGATTTCCAAATCCATTCTTTGCATATCCATGAAGATAGGGTCTTTCTCAATCCGCATCATGGATAGAGTAGCAGGTTCTTTTCTGCTTAGAGAATCAGCTACCTTGTTCGCCTTTCCAGGATTATAGTGAATAGAGCAATCATAATCCTTGATTAGCTCTAACCATCTCCTTTGACACATGTTGAGCTCCTTTTGTGTGAATATATACTTTAGTCTCTTGTGTTCGGTGTATATGTCACACTTCTTGCCATAAAGGTAGTGCCACCAGATTTTCAAGGAAAAAATCATGGCTTCCAGCTCAAGATCATGCGTCAGGTAGTTCTGATCATGGATCTTCAACTGTCATGAGGCGTAGGCTATCACATTATCATTTTTGATGAGTACACAACCCAAGCCTTTCTTTTAAGCATCACTGTATATCACAAAACTTTCTCCACTTTTCGGTAGTGTGAGTACAAGTGCAGTGATCAGCCTTCTCTTTAGCTCCTTGAAGCTTCCCTCACATTCTTCCGTCCAGACATGCTTTACCCCTTTCCTTGTTAACTTAGTTAGAGGTCTTGACAATCATGAGAAGTTTCTCACAAAACGTCGGTAGTACCCAGCTAATCCAAGAAAACTACGGATTTCTGGGACACTAGAGGGCATGGGATATTCCTCAATCGCCTTTCTCTTTGAAGGATCCACAGAAATTCCCTCACTTGTGATCACATGTCCTAAGAACGTGACTTGATTCATCCAAAAGTCACACTTTCTGAACTTGACGTACAACTTCTCCTTTCTCAATGTCGCCAACACAAGTCTTAGATGTTCTTTATGTTCCTCCTTTCTCTTGGAGTAGATGAGAATATCATCAATAAAAACTACCAAAAATTTGTCGAGGTAATGTCTAAAGACTCCATTCATCAAATCCATGAAGATTGCAGGGGTATTAGTAAGTCCAAAGGGCATAACCAAAAACTCATAGTGCCCATACCTTGTACGGAAGGCAGTCTTCTTAATATCTTCCTTCTTCACCTTTACCTGATGATATCCAGAACGAAGATTTTCCTTTGAGAAGTATTGAGCTTCTCTTAACTAGTCGAACAAGTCATCAATCCTTGGGAAAGGATACATGTTCTTTATAGTGATCTTTTTGAGTTCCCGATAATCGATACACAGCCGCATGGTTCCATCCTTCTTCTTCACAAAGAGCATTGGCACACCCCAAGGTGATGCACTAGGGAATATGAACCCTTTGTCCAGATGCCCTTGCAGCTACTTCTTTAACTCCTCCAGTTCGATAGGAGCCATCCAATAGGGGCACTTTGAGATAGGAGTAGCTCCGAGTATGAGTTCAATTGAGAACTCTAACTCACGATCCGGGTGAATTCCGGGTAACTCTTTGGGAAATACATCGTCGTATTCCCTCATTATGGGCATTTCCTCAAGGTTGGAACTTTCCCTCGACTCAACCATTTGGGCGAGGTATGCTTCTTCATAGGGAATCAACACCCACATCATTAAAGGATTTTTCAAAGGAGATTCATGATCTTCCTTGCATTTGTAGAGGAGAATGGGATGGTTTGGAATATGAAAAGATATTTCCTTTTCCTAACAGTTGATATGCGCTCTATATAACGATAGCCATTCCATTACCATTATAGCATCAAATTACACCAAGGGAAGTATTATGAGATTTGCTGGAAGAATCTTCCCACATACGCCAACAGGAGAAGAGTCAAACACTTGGGTTCCAATGATTTCACCACTTGGTGTTTTTACAGAAATCTCTACTTCAATGTTTCGGGGCTTCGATTCTATAGTTCTAGAAAACTTTCAAGATATAAAGGAATGCGTAGAACCAGAATCAGATAAGACTTTTGACATTCTTGAGTGAATAGGAAGTGTACCTTTTATGACTTCACTGTCATGCTCCACCTCCGCAGTAGTGATGGAATAAGCCTTCCCTTGTTCCTTTGTCTTTGGTGGTTGTTGACGCTGATTACCCTCGAGAACTCGAGGTTTAGTGCACTGGTTTTCATAGTGACCTAGATCCTTACAGTTGTAGCATTGAACCATGAGTGGTTCTCTCCTTTAATCGGCTACATTCTCCTTCCTTTTCATGTCTTTTAGACACTCTTGAGCATGGTGTCCTTCTTTCCCACACTTGAAGAATTTCCCTGTCCCTTTGAGGCAGTTCCCATGGTGCAACTTCCAACATTTTTTGCATGTGGTTCATTGATTTTTCTTCCCAACTTTTTCACTAGATCCACCGGCTTGAAACTCCATCTTTCGTTTCTTATCCCCATAGCCATGGGACCATTCTCCAAACTCCATCTCCACTTTGAGAGCACACCGAACAACTTCTTCATAACTCCAAAAGTCTCTAATTGCAAGATCCTTTTGAAGGTGTGGTTTTAATCCACTAAAGAATCTATCAATTTTGTTATCATTGTTGATAACAAAACCCGAAGCATACCTTGCGAGCCTTGTGAAATTTGCTTCATAGGTTGTGAAAGATTATCCTTATTTTTGCTTGAGCTCTATGAATTCTCTCTCCATCTTCGTGAAAAGAGTTCATGGGAAATACTTATTAAGAAACTTTATCTTAAAGTCTTCTCATTCCAACTCTTCAATTTCCTCCCTTGGCTTGGTGTTCTTAATCAAATCTCACCATTGATCAGCTTCTCCATCAAGACGATAAACGGCTAGAGTAACCTTCTCCGTCTCAGAACAGTGAAGCATAGAAAAGATCTTCTCCATGGAGTTGACCCACTGTTCCTCAACTAGTGGATCGGAAGATCCACAAAACGTCGGTGGTCGTTGCTGCATAAAACATTCAATAGCCAGTTTCTCCATATTTGGTGGAGGAAATTCCCCATTATTATGGTTATTATTCATAACCTGAGATAATTGGGTAAGCATCACCATGAAGTTTTGAACTCCACCTCCCAAATCATTAGGGATTTTGTTCGGGCAATCGTTGCATTGGCCCTCGCATGAGTTGTTGGCCTGATTTCTCCTGGTTCCCACCATTTTCTAAAATAGAAAAGGATAGAACAAAACATAACTAAACAAGTCATGAATAACTTATTCATTTAGACAATTATACCAAAAACATAACATATGGGATCCCTAGGTAAATATTCTTGTGTGCATATTTTTACTTAGTCCCATACTAGAAGTTTTCTCTAGGGTTCACTAATCCTAATTCCCAAATTAACTAAACCTTTCCTCTGATACCAACTATAGCGACCCGGCCTTTTATTGCATTACTATTACATCATTTCAAAGATAAAAAACATAATAGTATTACACAAATAGGATCCAAAGTCTTAGTGACTTGGGAAAACTAGGACCACACATAATAAATACAACATCTAGCATAAACATTTATTTAATTTCTTCTTCTCTAGCTTCTTATTGGCACTTGTCCTCTCCTTAGTACATATAGCCACCTGAGGATATACATCAAAAGGGGTGAGATATAAGACCAGTAAGAGGATAGATAATAACAATATATCATGGGGTGAGCATAATCATAACATAGGCAAAATATCATGAACATGAGAGGAGCATAAATAAAAGACTTGAAATGTGGCAAATCATAAAAATGAAACATCATGTCTTAGTGGTTAACTACCACACATACTTGTGAACCAAGCTAGAATATTTTTCACAAATCATTTCACATTTACTCATGAGATTCATCACTTTACCCAATTCATTGAATCGCTATATAATTCTGGGCTCACCCGTCACATTTAAACATTCATATTGCGCTATATAATTCTAGGCGCACCCGTCACATCATAACATTATCATTTATCATGCATAACACAATGAATATATAACATAAATGAACAAACTAACCCATGAAAAGGAATTGGTTTCATCTCATAAGAACACATTAATAAACTTTGGGTTCCCAAAAGAAAGAGAAAACAACATACTTGATACAAGAACCATCAACCTTGAATGAGAGGTAAAAGTTGAGTTCTTAAGAGAAGAGTTCTTTCGGAAAACATTTGGATTGACATAAACTTCATTAGAAAACATTTATATCCCATAAAAGGAAAGTAAATTATGAACAAATGATCTTTAAGTAGTTACCATATCAAAAATGGAGTGAAAGAGGTAGAACCCGAAGGATGAAAGTTGGGTTCGAGAATTTCCCATTACCTTGTACCTGAATGCTTCCTTCTCTCTAATGTCATGTATAATGACATTATATTCATTAATTAGAAATCCAGAACCATGTGTACATTAATAGGGTTCATTCTGGTTTCATTATGTAATTTTATGTTCCTTTGGATGACTTATAGAGTTTAAAAACATTGTTCGGGGATGTTCGTTTTTATGGTTTTTCTTGGGTTGTTCACTTGTATTCATAAATTGAAGTATGGGTAGAACATGGGTAAACATACAGAAATTATATTACATTAATTAATGATATTAAAATATTTTTAATGATCTTATAATTAATTATATTATATCCATGTGGGTGAATCATTAGATAAGAATTAAATGATGGTTATTTGGGTAAATTTGGGCGGTTTTTGGATCACAACAAACTTGTTTTAACTTATCACTTAGTAATATGGTCATAGGTTATTTCCAGAACTTTAAATAGGAAATAAAACATATAAAATATTCTGGTTCAACCATAAAATTTTTTTCATGACCAGATATGAAGGTAGAAATGGAAAAAGAAAGCATGTCGTTCTTGAAGGTGATAAATTAACACCTCACGGACAACGTTCTCTTTAATAAAATAAAAGGAAGAGGAAAAGGGGTTTGGATGATATAATATCCCATTAGAATCATAAAATTATATTATATTTATAATACTTGAGTTAAAATACAATTTTGATGAAGATAGGTGGGAGAGAGATCAAGAAATGAACTTGAACTTGAAAGGAAATTAAAGGAGAAGAGGGAGGGAAATTACCTCTTGAATCCTTCTCTTGAGAACCTCCTTAAGGGACTAAGATTGGTCTTTTTATGAGACCATCAGCTCTTGGACGTGGGATAGGGGCTAGAGAAGGTGTTTGGGTAGAGTTTAGAGAAGTCTTGGAGCTTGAGAGGTGTGAGGAAATGAGGGTGTGAAGGGTGGCTTTTATAGTGGAGGGGAGAGGGGTTTCCTTAATATAAAATTCATTAGTTTATTATTTCCCCACAAGACAAGGAATAGTAAGTCTTGAAAGACCAAGAATAGTAATTTTATAATATAATCCAGAACCAAGTGGGATTACATCAGTATAACATCACACATGACCCTATAATTAGCTTATTTAGCTTATTTTGTAAATTACAGTATTTCATTATTCATCAAAAATTCAAGTATCTCAGAAAAATCCCAAAAATTTACCCCAACCATTTTTTGATGTGTAGAATCCAAAAAAAGAAGTCCATTTTTCAAAAATAATTTTCTAAATATTATTAATTTAATATTTAATTAAAATCATAATTTACTTTAAAAACAGTTTTTAAGATTAAAACTGATTTTATAGTGCTTTCAAAAATTACGTAGGGCCTTATAAAATTATCTAAAAACTATAAGAAATTGAATCAATAATTTATGAATACATTTTAGGTAAATAAATATTATTTTAAATTAATTAATTAATTATAATTTTATGACCTACAAAATACCAAAATTTTTACTAAGGTCAAATTGTCACTTTCTAAGATGTCTAAATTTTATTTATTATTCATAGGTAATGTTACTCTTATGTTGGATGATTTACTATTCATAAGGTTCATATTACTATTCATAAGGGTATGTTACTATTCCTAAGGGTATGTTACTATTCACCAAAAATTATTTTTGTTTCATTAGACTCCAAAAATCATCTTGAACACAACCGTGTATGTCGGATTTTCAAAATTCCAAACATAGGAGTGACAAAATTATGTTTAAAGGTCACTTATCACTTAATAGTTCATTATTTTGTGTTTTTATGAAATAAATATAAGAAGGTAATTTTCCATTGAAAAACATTGGGTCGTTACAATTTTCAAGATTTAAGGCTCAAAGTGATGTATAGAAGTGAGGGAGGAGGTGTCCATTTATAATTGAGGTGAGGAGCATTTTTGAAATTTTCTGAAAAATATTAATTTATAATAAATTAAATATCAATCAAAATATCTCCAAAATATCATGTATTGGAAAATATGACGAGATAACATTGTAATATAATAAACTAACAGATTTTAGACATGTTTTTATATTATTTAAAACTTTATCATTTTGATTAACCCTTAGTTAACCTATTTTAATTTTAACTAAGGTATCAACATTTTCAATAGTAAAAGGTTATAATTTTTACTTATATCATATCAATTAGACAATAAATAAATAATTTATAGCATTTTTTACTATATTATAATTTTTTTGTATTTTTAAATATGTTTTATGATTTTAAAGTAATTTAATAAAATATCACTTTGATAAAATATCATTGGAGTCAATTTTGACAAAATTCATTACTTGGAATTTTAAAAATGTCAAGATAACAAGTTAACATCAAACCAAATATTTTATTATATTTATAAGAGATAAAATTCATCTATAAAATTAATTGATCATGTTAATTATTTCAAATTATATTTATTTTAATATTTTTAGTAATATTTATTTTATATTTCCATTAGTAAAATGATTACTACATCAGTGTTGTGTAATTATTTAATATACTCATTTTTTCACTAAAAAATAAAAATAAAATACTATGTTGATGATAAATCTTCTAGATTTAATAATAATATTTATAATCAAATATATATTTTGGGTAACCCTATATTAAAAATGATATGGTATTTAAAACCTGAATGAGATATCTTAACATTTTTATTAAATAAAATATTATAAATATCATAATCTCATCTAAGTGGCCCAAAAATTGAAAAATAATTTTTTATCATAAAAATAAGTTTATTAAGTTAAAATTTTATACTTATATTCATTCATAACATACCTTTTTCCCCATGTGGACATATAAGGGATATTTAAGACAAATAAAGTGGCATTGTGTGACTTTCTTTGATTTAAATATTATATATGTCATTTTTATGGAAAAGTGTCCAATAAATAACTTAATTTATATCCTTATGTTTTAGGGGTCTAACTATTTTCACCCAATAAATTTTGGGCATGTTTTAGGGTCATTTTATAGTACTTATCATTTTATTTTTAACCTAAATTGCCTAATTTACTCTTTATCGTGGTAGCAAAATTTACCATAGTTACTATTCATATTGATCAAAAATAGAAGGGACCTATTAAATAAATTTGGAAATTTTGAATCTAAATTTTATATCCATTTTTCAAAATTCAAAACATAGAAGTTACAGAATTTAATTTAAAATAAAATAGATAAAATTCCATGAAAAATGGTTTTTTCATAAAAATGTATTTTCAAAACATAAAATGTTTTTTAATAAATTCATGTATAAAATAATTTTCATAAATTATAATTTTATTATTTTGAACAAGTTAAAATTTTAAACTAATTTAAAACATAATTTGACATTGTAAATACTTTAAAAGAAAATGCAATTTTTAATAAAAATTTGTATTTTTGTTATTCCTTAAAAAATAAATGTTTTGGAAAAAAATATTAAGCTAATTTTAACATTATTAATTAAAAAATGAAATTAATTTTTTCAAATCAATTTTCTAGAACTTCTAAAAATTAATATTCATTTTTAAAAAGAAGAAAAATTCATTTTTGAAGACTAAAGTGATTTTACTAAAATTATGTAATTATTTTCTAAGAAATTAAAAATACATTAATCTTGAGTTATACATTTATTTTTATTTCATAAATTAGTTATTCATATTTATTCCAATCAATTTATATTTTAGGTCATACCGATCATTTTATACTGATAGTGTCTCGTGGTTCGTTTAAACTCAAAGTTGTGTGAAGCAAAAACTATTGAATAGTTAAAATTATTTAAATAGAAATATTTATTAAAATATTATAGTGTCTTATTATTTTTATGTATGACCCTGAATATTTGAGTTATAACTAAATCAATTAATATTCTTAATCATTTTTTTTATTCTTTATATATGCATGGCTTGCATGGGGACTATTCATGTGGTGCCTTTGGTTTCTCTATTTTCATTTAAACATTAGTAGATTTTGTTCTAGACTATTGATCAACTATGATCCAATGTCCCAATATGGATCCTGGTATATTTCTTCATTTGGCTTTGATCCACTGGTTTACTGCCACACTAATCAAGTCGTGCCATGTGTATTGTGCATTGTCCTTCGGTTTGTGATCCTGCGGCTCAGCCTGATTTCATGACATGCATTGAATGTGCCATCTACGTTGGGATTTGGATTCTCTATTGGGATAGGGTTATCTCTAGTCTGGTTCTCAAGAGCTCTCTATGAGTGAATCTATGCTCCGAATCTGCGAAGAGGAAAGGAAGAAGATCCAGGGGGTCTTCAGCCACCCGCACTCCCCTCTACCGCAATATATGCCACCTCCTGCAACCGGAGTTCTTCTCTGGTGGAGACTCGATGGGGAATCATCTCGGTTCTGGGTTTTTGGATGACTACGCTCCAATTGATATAAATTCTTGACACATCTTTAATCGTAACCAAGATCTTGTATACGTTTCTTATCTCAGTAGTAATTTACCTTTTTTATTCATCATGTATGCTATTATATCCTACTTGTGTGTGTGTGAGTCCATCCAAGAGTGGACGGGGCTGACTCTACATGACAGGATTGATCATTGCCACTTATTTCAGCAAGTCTAGCCTCTTTAGATAGTTTATGTGGTCCTTTCTTTATTCTACATTCAAGTATGTAATTGTTCTTGCTTGTATTCTTTGATTCTTAATAAAATGGTAGCCCTGGTGGTGTTCTCGTTGTGCACGTAGGTACCCAAAGGGGCCGAAGCACATTATATTTATTGTCCATTTAAATTTCCACATTCACTATTTATTGTTCTAGTATTCTATTTGTGAATAATTTGTGTTTTGTATATTTTCTATTACTTGGTTAATTGAATTCATTATATTGCTAATCCTTTATACGTGACAATGGGTCTTGGGAATTCAAGGTTTAAGTGTTTAACCCCAAAAAGTGGTATTATAGCCTTCTGTAACTTTAATATAGGTTCTACTAAATTTTATAATGATAAGTTTGATGGTGAAAACGACTTTAATCTATGGATAATTAAAATTAAAACCTTATTAGATAATAATGACCTCATATATACCCTTACCTGTCACGACCCGTCCTCGGGGCCCGTGCCATGACTACCCCAAGCCCGCCTTCCATAGGCCAGGGGCTGGAAACTAGCACCAAGGCGTAAATCCCGGTAAAGGGAAGGCATTGCCTTTGTAAAGTAAACAAACAAACACCACAGAGTAAGCAAGCAGAAGTAAACACTAAGTAAAAACTGGTACAACAGTAAGTGCGAAAGTAAGTGGGCCAGAATACAAACCCAAACTGAAAGTAAAGTACAACTCGAAAGGGAAAACAGAAACTGAAAAAGTAAAGCCGCAACGTCGAGCCGTCCACTGGAAGTCCCACCTGAAGGGTGGGTACAGATATCCTCCACTACTCCTCGGGTCCAGCCGACCGCTCCGAGTACGTCCCGCCCAGTGGTCCACCTCCAGGTACCATCCTGCTCCACAAGCCTCCACCACGATCAGCGTTGTCCGTCATCTGCAACCAACACAACGTAGTGCGGGCATAGCCCGTGCAGGGGTGAGTATAAGCTACTCAGTAGGGACCCTGAGACCCCCGAAGGTCTCCCAGAATCCACAAAGGATAATCCACAAAGGAAAGATACAATCACGAAGTAACATCTGACACTGCTTAGGTATATGCCCATACATATACCTAAGTCATCAATTCTCGCTCGGCTCCAACATCCGAGCTCAAGTACAACCCAGTCCACACAGGAAAGCAAAATGTAAATCCACACAGGATAGCACAACACAATCCAAAAAGGAAAGCAAACGTAAATCCACACAGGATAACATAACACAATCCACAAAGGAAAGCAAAACAGGATTTAGCTCACACAGGAATACTACTTCGTAAGACGATAGAGATGATCAGATGCAGCCACTGATTCATCTAAGCCGTCGGACTCACAAAGGATCGGTAGGTACTAACCCCCGCAATAACCCACACAGGATCGATCAAGAATTGAAGACCATAACTATTGGGTAACTCCTTCCCTATCAAGTACAGTGGGTATGCCGCTACAACCGAGCGCTTCCCTCTAACCTTGGACTGTTGTAGTACTCCACCTATCGAGTACTGTGGGCCTGCTGCTACAACCAAGAGCTTCCCACCATGGGTCTGCCGCTACAACCAAGCGCTCCCCCTCATAGCCCCTAGAGGTACTCCTTCTGTTGAGTACCACGGGTCAGCCGCTACAACCAAGCGCTCCTCCGTCATGGGTCTACTGCTACAACCAAGCGCTCCCCCGTGCTGCTACAACCAAGCGCTCCTCCGTCGTGGGTCTTCCACTACAACCAAGCGCTCCCCCGTGCTGCTACAACCAAGCGCTCCTCCGTCGTGGGTCTGCTGCTACAACCAAGTGCTTCCCACTGGGCTATCCGTAACACACCGAGTCGTTCGATCAGCAATCGTCAAGTCTCAACCGGCTCTAGGGTTTCTGCACATAGCATGCTCGTTCCGGGAGGGTCCAATCCACGAGCCAAGAGTTCGATGCATCAACTAACATGTAGTCCATAGTTTATGTATCCCAAAAGTACCGTAGTGGTCACTACCGAACCCATAGAGGATTCCCGTACTATCTTCATTGTCGTCGCAGACGCAGCCAGCTCTAGGGTTCCCGCACACACCAAGCTCGCTCGGGAGGGTCCGCTCCACGAGCCGAGGGGCTGATACATCAACTGACACATAGTCCAGAGTTGATATATCCAAAAGTTCTGTATCGCCAACAGAACTCAACGTCACAGACGGCGCGTCAAACGGACGCCCGGTCTGAGAGTTATTGGCTTTTTTGTCCTAGGGGCCCGGTTGGTTTTTAAGTAAAAACCAACCCGAATGTACTCCACCTGCGTCCAAACCTTGGGCGAAGTAAGCCAAAATATGCGTCTCACTTAGAGGAATCCACCAAAACTGACGGCACGTCAATCGGACGTCCGAAGCTCAAGATATGAGTGTTTCCACTCCGAGGGCCCGGTTGGTTTCGTGTACGAACCAACCCGGCCGAACCCAAAGTATTCCAAAACCTTGAGTGTGATATAACGAAACGACTGTCTCGATCCAAGGATCGCATCTCCGCTGACGGCGTGTCGTTCGGAGGCCCGTAGCTCAAGTTATGAGCAAAAGACAGAAAAGGTCCGGAAACGGGGGGTCTGGGCCCGGACCGACCCGGCCCAACCCCCCCTGGGTCGACCCGATCCGGGTCCGAGTCTGACCCGGACCGGCCCGGTCGGCTGGAGGCTCGGCCGTAATGGCCGAGCGGGTGCAAGGGCCCCCCCCCCCCCCCTTGATGGAAAGCCGCGGCCCCGCATGGGGCCGCTTGGTGTCACCGAATGCGGATTAAGCCGCTTCCCTTCCTCCGCGGTCCCGCGCGGCCGCAGGACCGGCCAGCGCCGCCACGGCGGGTCTTCCCAGCGGCGCGCTGGGCGCCGCCACGCCGGCGGAGACATCCACGGACCACCGGATGCGCTCCAGTGGTCCGATTCGCCTGCGGTCTTCGCTGGTGATCGTCTCGGGACCCGACCTTCGCTGCAAAGCCTTCAAAACGCCCGAGAGGCTTGTTTTGTCACCGTCCGCCATCCGCACACCAAGAATGAAGGGCGGTGGGTTCGGACTTGTTCTTTAGTCCGCACCCACTGCGTTAGTGGTTTAAAAGTCTCACAACAATCATTTAATCACAAGCCGCGGATATAAATCACAAAGATTTAAAAGAATCAAACCCCTACCTCGTCGTAGTCATCGGACGAGTTCTTCGCGGAATTGACCATCGCGGAAGAAGATGATCGCCGCGTCGCGGAAGGGTGTCGCGTCGTCGCGGTATATGGCGTCGCGTCGACGATCTCCGAGGTTTAAAGAAAAACACACAGATTTTATTTCATGAATTAAATCTGTGTTAAGGATAAAATCCACAAAGGAAAATTAAAAGTTCCGAAAACTCCTACCTCAAGCAGTTGATCGAAGATTTGTCGCGGGAGGAGAAACGTCGCAAACGAACGTCGCAGGAGAAGAATCGTCGGCGTCACAGAACACGGCGTCGCGTCGTCGATCTCTGAGGGTTCGGCGTTCTTCGCGTTCTTCACGTTCTTCGCGTTCTTCGAGAAGGAGGATAAAGATCTCAAGCCTTGGAGTCTTCTCCAAATCCTCTCAACGAGCTATCCTCAAGAAGACAAGCGTTGGTCTTATTTTATTAACATGCCAATAAATTGAAAAAAAAAACTAAGTAACGACCCATTAATTCATAGAATTAATTTCAACGAATAAATTTCCCAATTAATAAGATTGTTTAAGAGTTTAAGAAAACGCCCCATTTGACTTTCATTAATGATGAGTTTTCGCGGGTGCGTTACTTAGAGGAAAGGAAACAGTGGGGCTCGTGCGGGCCCCACCTCACAAATATCCTATTAAGAGGGTAGGATATTTTGGATTGCACCCTATCCGCTTCAACTTAGCTCAAGTGGCTTTAAGTGGATTTTAAGTGGCTTTAAGTGAAATAAAAATAAAGTTGTCGCACCACTTTATTTTATTTCTTAACTTAACCCCAAAAATTTAAAAACCACACCCGAGAAAACGCAACTCCGGAAGAGGCGTTTCTAAGAAAATACCGGCGCTGCGATTCCATCGGTGCCCTCGGAATTTGATTCCGAGCACTGGTTCAAAAGTTAGAAAAACTCACTCGTTCGTTCACTGAACGTACCCGAGCCAAACTTCGGCAAATGATTCCAGGCACACCGGGCCTCGGAATCAGGTGACGTCAGAAACTGCGTTCTTGTAAAATTCCAAAGAAAATTAAGAAAAAAATTTCCTTGAAATTTACGGGTCTTTACATCTCTCCCACCTCAGGGCTTTACGTCCCTGTAAAGATACATCATAAACTAGGGAAACAAAAGTGGGTACTGAGCATGCATCTGAGCCTCCCGCTCCCAAGTGCTCTCCTGGAGGTTCCCATGCTGCCATCTGATGCGCACAAGAGGAATTGATCGTCCACGTAGGACCCTCTCCTGTCGATCCTCGATCTCCACCGAGAACTCCGTAAAAGTCGTCCCATTATCAACGTCTAGCTCCCCATGGTCAATGATATGCGTCGGGTCGTGCACGTATCTCCTCAGCTGGAATATGTGGAAGACGTCGTGCACCCGGTGCAACTGAGGTGGTAGAGCCAGGTGATAAGCCACCTCTCCAATCCTGCTGAGGACCTATAATGGTCCGATGAAGCGTGGAGAAAACTTGTCGCCTCGGCCAAATATCCGTAACTCACGTTGAGGTGTGACCCATAAGGAAACGTGGTCGCCATCCTGGAACTCTAGTGGTCTCCGCCTCCTGTCAACACAAGACTTTTTCCAGCTCTGAGCCGTCATCATCCGCTCTTGGATGACTTGGACATTTCTGGTCCTACTCGAGCTGTTGAGATTTCTTCTTTGCCGAGAAGAGAAATCTGGTCTCATCCCCTGGATGAACCACGTTCTTCACCTAATACAGTCAATCCCGTCATGGATGATACAAACCCATAGCAAGGATGACGTCGTAAGGCCTCGACGCTACTACCAAGAGATCCAACCGTTACTCTCGCCTCTAAGGGTTGAGTCACACCGTCGGCATCAGTGTGTGGTCACTGGGTCTCCTCCAGTAGGTATCTCAAAGTGAGGGTCAAGTCAACGGTTTTTAAACCAGAACCTCTTAGTAACAACACAAAGAGAGGACAGGAAGGTAAACACCAAAAGAAAGGTGTCTTTTATTACTGCAGCTCAAAGTATAAAGACACAAAACACCTACAAACAAACATCAACAACGCTAGAATCAGCATAAACAAAAGTCTCTAGGTCTGGAGCTAGTCCCGCTCCTGTCCATCTGCTCCTGGAGCTCCATGATCGTAGGCATCAGCTGCCTGAAGCTAAGCTCTCCCATGTCCACCAGCTCCCTACGGTCGGGGTGGACCTCCTGGTGGTGGTGGTGGCAACACCTCGAAGCATCGTCCACCTCTAGCTGTATGTCCAGCTCCCCTGCCACAGTCTCCTGATCCATGCGATCCGCCTCGATTGAACCTATGCCTCTGCCTGGGAGGTCCTTCGTTAATATGCTGGTCATCCGTATGGTGGGTCGGACACTCACGAGCCATGTGACCAACCCCGCCGCAAGAGTAACACTTTCCACTCATGGTAAGTCATTGTCCACCCCGGGTGCGTCGCACAAACGATCCTGTGTCACGCAGTCGACCACCGGTAGGTCTAGTCCTCTTGGACCCCTACATCATCTGTCTACTGCCCGCTGCAGAAGACTCTGCCGCATGTCGGCTAGTGGTGGGTCCTGCTGCTAGAGACTGCTCAGCAAGGAAACTCTCCACTAAGAGGGCTCGCTCCAACACCCCAGTCTGTGTCAGAATGCTGTGAGAAACAACTGAAGCTCTGATCTCTCACCTGAACCCCTACTCGAAGGTTTGGGCCCTGAAGAATGGATCATGTACCATGTCTGTGGAATAGCGCGAGAGATCGGTAAACCTCGCCACGTACTGGGCTACTGTTATGCTGCCCTGCCGCAGCTGTAGTATCTCCTGGATGCGCACCGCTCGGAGGGTGGCTGGGATGAACTCTGAGCGAAAAAGGCTCTCAAAGTCCGTCCAAAGAAGTGATGCCTCGTCGTGAACCTGGAGAATCAAGCTCCACCATCTGCCTACTGCCGCATGCAGGAGGCTCGCTGCAAGGACCACCATAAGGTCTGCTGGTGTCCTCACTAACCAGAAAACTCGTACAACCGCCTCCAGCCAGTCCTCGGCTACCTGGGGGTCCGTCTCCCCACGGAACCTAGGCGGTCGCTGGCACTGAAACTCATACAGAGATCCAAGGCGATGTGCATCGTCAGCAGTTGGGGTTGGAAGCATCGATGGCTCGGTGGGTAAAGGTACCGCCGGTGCCTCAGCTGTCAAAGGGCCCTACACCGAGGCCTTGTCGCTCGGTGGGCTGTCGTCACGCTCAACTCTCGGAACCCTAGCTAGCTGCCATCGTAGGGCCATCCTGAAAAGGAAATAGGTGCGCCACGGTCAGAACAGTATACCTGGTGAGCTAATACAAATTAATCACAAAGAAAACATGAACACACATGCAATCAATGTTTTCATGCATTAAGTCGGAAATCAGAAGTCAGGGTCCTGGTGTACGGATACGTCGGCTTCCGCACCAACACTGGACTCCCTGGACTGATAACCACACCCAATACACTTAACACTATTGCTTCACATAGAAAAAGATCAGAGTCTGCGGTAGAACCGAACTCCTTTGATACCAATTTGTCACGACCCGTCCTCAGGGCCCGTGCCGTGACTACCCCAAGCCCGCCTTCCATAGGCCAGGGGCTGGCAACTAGCACCAAGGCGTAAATCCCGGTAAAGGGAAGGCATTTACTTTGTAAAGTAAACAAACAAACACCACAGAGTAAGCAAGCAGAATTAAACACTAAGTAAAAACCGGTACAACAGTAAGTGAGGAAGTAAGTGGGCCAGAATACAAACCCAAACTGAAAGTAAAGTAAAACTCAAAAGGGAAAACAGCAACTGAAAAAGTAAAGCCGCAACGTCGAGCTGTCCATTGGAAGTACCACCTGAAGGGTGGGTACAGATAGCCTCCACTGCTCCTCGGGTCCAGCCGACCGCTCCGAGTACGTCCCGCCCAGTGGTCCACCTCCAGGTATCGTCCTGCTCCGCAAGCCTCCACCACGATCAGCGTTGTCCGTCGTCTGCAACCAACACAACATAGTGCGGGAATATCCCGTGCAGGGGTGAGTATAAGCTACTCAGTAGGGGCCCCGAGACCCCCGAAGGTCTCCCAGAATCCACAAAGTATAATCCACAAAGGAAAGATACAATCGCGAAGTAACATCCGACACTTTTTAGGTATATGCCCATACATATACCTAAGTCATCAATTCTTGCTCAGCTCCAACATCCGAGCTCAAGTACAACCCAGTCCACACAGGAAAGCAAAATGTAAATCCACACAGGATAGCACAACACAATCCACAAAGGAAAGCAAACATAAATCCACACAGGATATCACAACATAATCCACAAAGGAAATCAAAACAGGATTCATCTCACACAGGAATACTACTTCGTAAGACGATAGAGATGATCAGATGTAGCCACTGATTCATCTAAGCCGTCGGACCCGAAAAGGATCGTTGGGTACTAACCCCCGCAATAACCCACACAGGATCGATCAAGAAGTGAAGACCATAGTTATTGGGTAACTCCTTCCCTATCAAGTATAGTGGGTATGCCGCTACAACCGAGCGCTTCCCTCTAACCTTGGACTGTTGTAGTACTCCACCTATCGAGTACTGTGGGCCTACTGCTACAACCAAGCGCTTCCCACCATGGGTCTTCCGCTACAACCAAGCGCTCCCCCTTATAGCCCCTAGAGGTACTCCTTCTGTTGAGTACCACGGGTCAGCCGTTACAACCAAGCGCTCCTCCGTCATGGGTCTACCGCTACAACCAAGCGCTCCCCTGTGCTGCTACAACCAAGCGCTCCTCCGTCGTGGGTCTTCCGCTACAACCAAGCGCTCCCCCGTGCTGCTACAACCAAGCGCTCCTTCGTCGTGGGTCTGCTGCTACAACCAAGGGCTTCTCACTGGGCTATCCATAACACACTGAGTCGTTCGATCAGCATTCGTCAAGTCTCAACCGGCTCTAGGGTTTCTGCACACAGCATGCTCATTCCGGGAGGGCCCACTCCACGAGCCAAGAGGTCGATGCATCAACTGACATGTAGTCCGGAGTTTATGTATCCCAAAAGTACCGTAGTGGTCACTACTGAACTCACAGAGGATTCCCGTACTATCTTCATTGTCGTCGCAGACGCAGCCAGATCTAGGGTTCCCGCACACAGCAAGCTCGCTCGGGAGGGTCCGCTCCACGAGCCGAGGGGCTGATACATCAACTGACACATATTCCAGAGTTGATGTATCCAAAAGTTCCGTATCACCAACAGGAACTCAACGTCGCAGACCGTGCGTCAAACAGATGCCCGGTCTGAGAGTTATTGGCTTTTTCGTCCCAGGGGCCCGGTTGGTTTTTAAGGAAAAACCAACCTGAACGTACTCCACATGCGCCCAAACCTTGCGCAGAGTAATCCAAAAGATGCGTCTCACTTAGAGGAATCCACCAAAGTCGGTGGCACGTCAATCGGACGTCCGAAGCTCAAGATATGAGCGTTTCTGCTCCAAGGGCCCGGTTGGTTTCGTGTACGAACCAACCCGGCCGAATCCAAAGTATTCTGAAACCTTGAGTGTGATATACCGAAATGACTGTCTCGATCCAAGGATCGCATCGCCTCTGACGGTGCATCGTTTGGAGGCTCGTATCTCAAGTTATGAGCAAAAGACCGAAAAGGTCCGAAAATGGGGGGTCTGGGCCCGACCGACCCGGCCCAACCCCCCCTGGGTCGGCCCGAACCGGGTCGACCCGATCCGGGTCCGGGTC
The DNA here is from genome assembly GCA_963277665.1 of Viscum album. Lineage (NCBI taxonomy): Eukaryota > Viridiplantae > Streptophyta > Magnoliopsida > Santalales > Viscaceae > Viscum > Viscum album. The sequence goes on from OY728138.1 coordinate 161,966,883, forward strand.
CGACCCGTCCCGGCCCGGCCAGAGTGGTCCGGCCCGGCCTGGGCTCGACCCGGCCCGGCCGGCGTGGGCGCGGCCCGGTCGGCTGGCGGCTCGGCCGTAATGGCCGAGCGGGTGCAAGGGGGCGCCACCCCCCCTTGATGGAAAGCCGCGGCCCCGCGTGGGGCCACTTGGTGTCACCGAACGCTAATTAAGCCGCTTCCCTTCCTCCACGGTCCCGCGAGGCCACGGGACCGGCCAGCGCCGTCGCGGCTTCAGTCGCGGCGGGTCTTCCCGGCGGCGCGCCGGGCACCGCCGCGCCAGCGTGACGTGCCGGCGGAGACATCCACGGACCACCGGACGCGCTCCGGTGGTCCGATTCGCCTGCGCTCTTCGCTGGTGATCGTCTCGGGACCCGACCTTCGCTGCAAAGCCTTCAAAACGCCTGAGCGGCTTGTTTTGTCACCGTCCGCCGTCCGCACACCAAGAATGAAGGGCGGTGGGTTCGGACTTGTTCGTTGGTCCGCACCCACCGCGTTAGCAGTTTAAAAGTCTCACAACAATCATTTAATCACAAGCCGTGGATATAAATCACAAAGATTTAAAAGAATCAAACCCCTACCTCTTCGTAGTTGTCGGACGAGTTCTTCGCGGAATTGACCGTCGCAGAAGAAGATGATTGTCGCGTCGCGGAAGGGCGTCGCGTCGTCGCGATATACGGCGTCGCGTCAACGATCTTCGAGGTTTAAAGAAAAACACACAGATTTTATTTCGTGAATTAAATCTGTGTTAAGGATAAAATCCACAAAAGAAAATTAAAAGTTCTGAAAACTCCTACCTCAAGCAGTTGATCGAAGATTTGTCGCGGGAGGAGAAACGTCGCAGACGAACGTCGCGGGAGAAGAATCTTCGGCGTCGCGGAACACGGCGTCGCGTCGTCGATCTCCGAGGGTTCGGCGTTCTTCGTGTTCTTCGCGTTCTTCACGAAGGAGGATGAAGATCTCAAGCCTTGGAGTCTTCTCCAAATCCTCTCAATGAGAAATCCTCAAGAAGACAAGCGTTGGTCTTATTTTATTAACATGCCAACAAATTGAAAAACAAACTAAGTAACAACCCATTAATTCATAGAATTAATTTCAACGAATAAACCTCCCAATTAATAGGAGCATTTAAGATTTTAAGAAAACGCCCCAGTTGACTTTCATTAATGAGGAGTTTTCGCGGGTGTGTTACTTAGAGGAAAGGAAACGGTGGGGTTCGTGCGGAACCCACCTCACAAATATCCTACCAAGAGGGTAGGATATTTTGGATTGCACCCTATCCGCTTCAACTTAGCTCAAGTGGCTTTAAGTGGCTTTTAAGTGGCTTTAAGTGAAATAAAAATAAATTTGTCGCACCACTTTATTTTATTTCTTAACTTAACCCCAAAAATTTAAAAACCACACCCGAGAAAACGCAACTCCGAAAGAGGCGTTTCTAAGCAAATATCGGCGCTGCGATTCCATCGGTGCCATTGGAATTTGATTAGCACCGGTTCAAAATTTAGAAAAACCCGCTCGTTTGTTCACTGAACGTACCCGAGCCAAACTTCGGCAAATGATTCCGGGCACACCGGGCCTCGGAATCAGGTGCCGTCAGAAACTGCGTTCTTGTAAAATTTCAAAGAAAATTAAGAAAAAAAATTCCTTGAAATTTACGGATCTTTAAATTACCAGTTCTAGAAAAAATATTACCAATATTTCCCCTGATGGGTAGTCTATTGTTTCTTAAATAGATGTCCCTGAGGAGAACCATAAGAAATCCTATAGTCTAATACTTTTATCTTTAGGAGACAAAGTGTTAAGAGAAGTTTCATATAAGTCCTCTTTCATTGGTATATAGTCAAAAATTGAATCCCTTTATATGAATAAATCTATTATTGGTAGATTGTATAATAAAATGAGATTGTATAGTTTCAAAATGCACCCTGAAACTACAGTCAGGAAACAAATTGATGAATTTAATAAAATCTTGTTAGATCTAGCCAACATAGATATTAAATTGAATGATTAAGACCATGTCATTATATTGTTTACATCCTTAGATGTTTCCTTTAATTCTATTAAATATTCTATGATGTATAGAAAATACACCCTTACTCTTGAAGAAGTAAAATCTTCCTTGCTCTCTAAAGACCTTCAAAGGAAGGGTAGTATTAAAACCGAGGTTTAGGGTTTAAGTGTAAGATCTCTAATTTCTCTGTAAGGTATGTTTTACTTGGATTTCAGTTTAAGCCCTTTGTTTTTAAAAATTAAGTGTTTTCCCAAGTCCTTAAGAAGGCTTAGAGGTGTTCTGGGGGCTCAGGACACGAAAAAGGGGGAAAAGAAGTTTTTGGTCAAGCCACACAGTCTGCGCATGGTTAGAGATAATTGTGCATACAATCTAGGTAAACTGTGTATAAGGAGTATTTTTGGATAGTGGTATCCACACAGCTTGTGCACAGTTCAGCAAACCGTGCGGCCCAAAAACTTTTAAAAATTTACAAAAATTCCATTATGGGGTTTTTATGTTCCAATCAGGATTTTCCTCCTTCTCCCCTCTTGCAACCCTAGTGTAAGAACTCAAGTTCTTAGAACGGGTCAAAATCCTGACCCTGTTTGAATTTTTGACTTGTTTCTGAGAAAACTGGGAAAAACTGGGAAATTCTAGAAATTTCCGGACTACGCACCATGTACTCTAAAGTACACGTCGTGTATGGGTTAGGTGTGTACCAGCCACGTGCTCTCCGAGTACATGTTTTGTGATGACCATGTAAGAATTTACTACTACACGGTGTGTAGGTTTTCTTGACATGTCATGTATTTTTTCTTTTGCATATCGGATGAGTCCTAGTCGTGTGTAGGCCCATGTGGTGCTTCCAAGTCGTGTGGCTACCTCCGCTTAATTAGGAGTATGGAAAAGGATAATACACAGAATATAGTTCTTTATACATGCCGTTTATTTTTATATTTTATTCACTTAAATGAAAGAGTGTTGCGTCTTATTCCAGAAAATACCTTATTCTTCCCTATTTTTAGACCTTGATGCTCGGGGATCCGGAAAACGTTTCTTCTCCTAGATTCTTCATCCAAATATTTTTCTCCAATCCTTCGGTGGCTTTGGGATCACATCAGGAAGGCTAAAATCGTGCACCCTTTTTCATTCCAGTTTCTTTGCCTCACACACCACAAATTCCATCCGAGTAGAGTTGTCGGGATTTGACAAAAACGTAGATCTATGAAGATCAACTTCGAATTGAAGCTCGATATCAGATGTGCCTATGTCTATGAGTCTCAGGTAGGTGTTTCATACCTTATTTTTTGTTTTCACAAACCTTTGGGTGGCGTGGATTAAAGTATGTATTTGGGTCTTTTGGGCGAGACCCTATTTTATCTTCTATTGTATATTAAATTGTTTATTAGACCTATGGTATACCTTTGGGTATGCCCTTTTACCTATTTTTCTTGAGCAAGGTCGGGTGAGGGGTTGTTTCTCATTTGGGGAATTTTGGATAGGGTTGCTAAAATGGTATAAGTTGATTTTGTTTGATTAAACTGATGAGTTTAATTAGTTAAGTTATGATATGAATTGTTAGAGGCTTCCAAGACCTTGGTGCTGGTATGGGACAACATATAGCTAGTGTAATTCAACTGTTTAGTTTGTTTTTTTTTTGTTTAAAGTATTTATTTTGATTATATATATATGTGATGTGTGATATTACATATGCTGGAACCTTCGAGTTGTGCTGGGCATTGCCAGGGTATTGTTTAGTGATGTTGATCATAGGTCGGGCTTGTCCCGAGTTACATTGGATGGTTCTGACCATGGGATTGGGCATCATGGACATCGGCTTGAAGCAGTTTGACTGTCAAGTTGGGCATGACCTGGGTTACTTAGATGGTGAGACCATCATACTTGAGTGACATGGTCTTAGGGGCACGAGGTGTCAGAGATGTTGTGTCTTGGAAACTTATTTTCGTGATTAATACTCACCTGAAACTTTGAGTAGTGTTCACACATAGAGACTTTGTGATGAGGTGGTTTTGACCACTCATGTGGGTAGAGTACCCCCATTAGTTTCAGTTTAGGTACTATTGGTTTGGGGGTTCTTGTCGTAGGAATCCACGTGAAAGGTGAGGAGCCTTCAGGGGATATTTTTTAGGCTATAGGGTTGGGGGAAGAGGCTTGTCGTGGTTTGAGGGCAGACATCGTTGTCCCTCCAGTTACTGATTTGAGGGCAGACATCGTTGTCCCTCTAGTTACTTTATTTGAGGGTAGACGTCTCTGTCCCTCCGGTTACTTATTTGAGGACAGGCATCATTGTTCCTCCCAGTTTCTACTTCTTGGGCATACCTTCGGGACATCAGTACTTGAGACATGCGGTGTTAGGGGGAAAATGGTGCCAGGTAACATGACAAAGATTCTAGCATTGGCTGAAGCAGGTGACTCTCCATGGTGGCTGTTAATCACCAGTAGAGTTTGTGTTTGTTTGTGCATCATATTGTTTATTGTTTTCCTTATAAATGCATGTCTTCTTAAACACTTATATTAGGTACACACCGTTGGGTGGTATCCTACTGAGATTTGTCTCACACCCTGCATGGGCCCTTCGGGATGCGTATAGACTTTATGGATTCATGTGCAGGAAAGAGACCAGCTTCAGGAGACGGACTGTTTTATTTGTCGCATGGAGATGGTAGGGACCTTGAGGTCTTGCCTATATGGAGTTTACTTTGTTTTGTTTTCTTTCTTGTATCAGCATGCTTACTTGGTTTCTTTTAGCTATTGTTAGTTAGCCATTGGCACCCTTTTATATATATTGACTTGCTATGGATGCATGACTTGTTTGTTATAGTAGTTGTTACAAGTTTTCATCATGTTGTTGTGTTTACTTTCCACTGCACTTGCTTATGTATTGCTTCTATTGTTTATTGATATTGATTGTGTTTCTGCTATGCGGGTTTGGTTTGAGTCTGTTGAGTCGTTCATTTCCATTACATGTTATATGTTATTACTCGGACCAGTACCATTATTATCCTCCGAGAGGGTATAGCCTCCCCACTATACCTATCAGACCCTCATTGTTAGTCGGAAGCCTTTGGTATTTGAGGAGGTGCGCCTAAGGTAGTAACACTCGACCCTTTTAGCACTGTTCGAGTGGCTATTCGATGTTAGGTCATTACAAAGTGGTATCATAGGAGTTCTTGATATGGATTTAGTAACAGTGTTTTGCTGGCTACTATTGAGATTGAGACTTATCTTTTTATTTTTTCTGGTTTTACTATTTGGGATATGGTAGAATGGAGATAGGTTGTTACTGGAAATGGGTTTCTAGATTGTTCTTGGGTGCCTGCAGCCCCAGGTATGAGGGATGGACCAAGTTTCCATGGGTGGGAATTGTTGTTTTCTTTTTTCTTAGATTATAGTTTATATGATTTCCACCTCAGTGGCTCACTTGGTGTGTGATGTTATTGATTTTGATATGTAACCCTTTACCTGTTGAGGGAAGGGAAGAATTGAACCTTGGATTGGTGTGGAAAGGCATGATTGTTTGGCTTTTGATAGGCACATTTGTAGGGTATTTCAATTTCATAATTGCACGTATGATTTGTGAAGTGATAATTCCATGTGAACAATATCAATTTCCATGATTTTTATGCTTTGAAATGTGAAAAGGTTAAATTCTTGATAAAATTTATAGTTTATTGCAATGTACTATACCATGCTTATTATATATTTTGAGTTTCTTGTGGCAGGAGATTTTGGGTCTGGCTCTTGTATGAGTGGGCAGGTACTATGGTTGAGGTGATTTTGATCACCAGGATTAGGCATCCTGGACATCAGTTTGAGGCAGTTTTACTATCAGGATTGGGTGACTCGGTCATCGGTTTGAGGCAATATTGGTTGTCAGGATGGGCATGACCCGAGGTACTTTTGATACTTGGATTTATGGAGGGTCGGGTAAGGAGGCCATGAGGCCGGGATGTCGTGGGCATGGGTTGCGGTGGGTGAGAGTAAGGTTAGTAGTTATGCACTGCCTTTTACTACTTTTTCTATCTGTGTGAATATATTGTGTATATATATGTGTATTTTCTGACCATTTAAGGTATTCATAGGGTTCCTTTTAGACGACTCAGATGGAGTGTCAGGCAAGAGATGGTACAGTGCCGCAGGAGAAGGATCAGGTTCAGGATCTGGTGCAGGTAGAGTAGAAGTTGTAGGTACAAGCCTAGGTACAGGATCATATTTAGGATCCGGTGCAGGCAGGACAGCAGCCGGGTTTGGAAGCATTCAGGTCATCGCTCGATGAGCTGCTCCGAACTAGCCTGGTACGTGTCTTGCAGGGAATTGACAGAGGCACGTAGGGTATAGATCCATCTATGGCTTATCTGACATGGGATTTCCAGTCTTAACACCTGCCAATTTTTCAGTGTGACGGTGGTCCACAAGCAGCTAATAACTGGATATAGATCATGAAGATAATCTTCAAGCAGTTCGAGATGCCTCCAGGGTGGAGGGTGAAGCTGGCGACGTACATGCTGCGAGGACCGGCAAAGAGTTGGTGGTATGTGCAGGTTCAGGCTCACAGACACAAAGGACTGGCATGGAAGGACTTTGAGGAAAGGTTATTCAAGAACTTTTACCCAGAGACATTGAGGGAAGATAGAGATTGGTAGTTCTTGATCCTTCAGTAGGGATACATGTCCATCATGGATTATACAGCTACTTTCACTGAGTTGTCTCACTTTTCACCTGGTATGGTAAGTGATGACTCAACAAGGGTGAGGTGCTTCAAGGATGGATTATGACACACCATTCAAATCTAGTTAAATATCTTTAAGCTGATTTCTTTCTCAAAGGCAGTGAATTAGGCACTCATCGCAGAGGGAAACCAGAGGGATAGGCCCCATGTTGGCCAAGCGATAGCTTCAGGTGATGGTTTGGATAGAAGGAAGCGAGGAAGGGATGAGTTATAGTAGGTATGTCAGGCCAAGGACTCATCTAGACCACCTCGTAGCTGTTCTTCAGTGGTTTTATTTTATTATGGATAGCCAGGGAATGTTCGGACTCAGTGTGATAGGTCTTCAAAGGAGTGTCGGGCATGTGGACTGGTCGGGCATCTTGAGAGGTTTTGCAAGTAGCCTTCTCAGACAGCCGGTAGACAGAGACCCAGACATACGATGGTATATGAAGTTGGTTTAGGTCCGGTACTAGGAGAGGTTATCCAAGGTTCAGCTACATGCGGAGGACGTGACAGAGACAGTGGGACCCAGTTGAGGGTTCAGTGGTCGGCGACTGGTGCAGCACCGCAGGGTGGTCAGGCATCAGGAATTCGTACTTTGGGTTAGGTGTAGGCTGTGGAGTTGCCAAGGGATGATCAGGATAGTAAGTCAACTGCAGTTAGAGGTACACCGAGGGTGTGTCCATGATCTTTTTTTCACTTGTTTTGGCATGACCTATTGGGGCATGTCCGCTTTGAGTGCACGAGGTTCATAAGATTTATGTGGACTGACCAGATGTTGGCCAGTGGGATTGGCACCATATCAGGTGTGTGATATATTTATATATATTTATGAGATGCGTATCATCAGGGCCTCGAGTATGTGGGTTACTTGAGGTTTTGTGGGCATCAGGGCATCAAGGATACAAGTTACTTGAGGTGCTAGGCACCAGGTTCGTTTTGAGCATCCATGGGATGTGGGACCTTGTGGTGGTGGGCACCGATGTAGTACGGGATACGTTTGGGGTTTCAGAAATGAAACGGGGGCACCAATAAGGCATAGGGGTGACGATATGTCATGGGAGGACCATGAGTTTGGAAATAGGTTGGCGAACCTTTGCTTTGTTGAGTTTTTTAGGGTTGAGACCGAGTTAGGAAATTCCAAAGGTGTGGAGCCCCTTGAGGAATTTATCCAGAACCTTTGAGACTGGGGTAGTCCGAGTTACTTTGATCAGGGTGGTATGTTCAGTGTCATATCTAGGTTTCATTTGATAGCTTGGGGATGAGCTATGTTAAGGTGGGGAGATTTTAAGAACCCGGGTTTTTAGAACAGGTCAAAATCTCAACCCAGTTTGAATTTTTGACTTGTTTCTGAGAAAACTGGGAAAAATTGGGAAATTCTAGAAATTTCAAAACTACACACCATGTAATCTAAAGTACACATTGTGTATGGGTTAGGTGTGTACCGGACGCATGCTCGTTGAGTACATGTCGTGTGATGACCATGCAATAATTTCCTACTACATAGTGTGTAGGGTTTCTTGGCATGTCATTTATTTTTTCTTCCGCGTACTAGCTGAGTCCTACCCGTGTGTCGACCCGTGTGGCGCGTCCAAGTCGTGTGGCTACCTCCAATTAAGTCAGAGTATAAACAAGGATACTACACAGTGTATATTCCTTCATAAATATCGTGTATTTTTATTTTTTATTCGCTTAAATGAAAGAGTGTTGCATCTTATTCTAGAAAATACCTTCTTCTTCCCCGTTTTCGGACCTTGATGCTCTGGGAGGCCGAAAAAGTTTCTACTCCTAGATTCTTCAACCAAAGATCTCTCTTTAATTCATCAGTGGCTGTGGGATTGAATTGGTAAGGATAAACCCACTATGACAACCCACCTTTTTAATACATAAATTTTCATTACATTTTATAAACAGAGGATCTTTAAAGTCTAGTGTCTTGGAAATCAGGAACATAATACATGAAAACAACATAAAAAATTCTTCTAAACCACTTTTATGGCTTCATTATAGGTTCATTTTACATACAACTACTTCATATCATATCTTGGAGACATACATCAAAGGAAAGGTTGAGCATAATTCCCAGTAAGGGTAAACAAGGGAATCAGTTAACATGTGTTAACAATAAGAACTTGAATAACAACATAAAGACATGGGCAATGAAAGTATAGCCATATAATAATGAAAATAACTTGTAACATAACTTGAATATGTGTATTCAAAATTTCATTTAGATATTCATGAACACATCACCAAGGTCCATCCCCAAGGTGTCATAAAAATTACCAAGGTTATTCACCAAGGTATCGTGAAACTTGTCATCTCTAGAGATTAATTATTTACCCAATGTATTAGAGCGCTATTAGGGAACACCCTTAATATGTATTTACATTCATGTGATCCACATATATCATAATAAAACATTTCATAAATAACACAAATGGAATCAAAGAAATGGGTTTCATGTCAAAATCATGACGTTTAAAAAGAGCTTCAAAATAAGATCATTATGTCATTTATAACCCATGGAAAGGGAGTGAGGGTTATATGTATGTCAATTCCAGAATCAAATATATAATTTTTATATATTTATGAATACCCATATAAATTAAATAGGTCTGGTTATTCACATAAATAAACAATATAATTTCTTGATAAAAGAGATAGAAATTTTGAGATGAAATTTCGGCACCATAACGGCTATATAACATGGTTTTAGAAAGCATTGAAAAGAGAGATAACAAGGGTCACCCACTCATAAATAATTCATAATACAGTATGGGTACTGAATAAGATCATGGTATGGATATTTTAATAACATACCACATGAAAATAAAACATGAAAGAAAAGAGAAGATGTAATTTCTTTTACGAGAAATTCGGCAGCCTAACGACGTCACTTAAAAAATTCAGAAAACAAATTAATGAGAGAAGAAATGGTCTCTCAACAATTAGAAATGAAATGGACAGAAATGAGAACATATAATAACATATCTTCAACATAAAAAGATGGAAATTATAAGGCACAACATAAAGGAATTCAAGACTTAAAAGAGGAGGGTGAAAGGATCTCTTACCTTGAAGAGTAACTTCGAAAGCTTGATGTTCGGGACCTTGGGAGGCTTGAGGGAACCTTGGGAGGACTCCTTGGGAGGTAAGGAGACCAAAAATTTGTTTATGAGGATTTTGAAATGAAATGAATGAGGTAATGTCTTGGTATTTATAGGAGAAGTGAGGGGACAAGTCATTAATGGCCAAGGGACACCTCATCGGTGGTATTGGATAAACCATGGGCTTGATTATGGTATTTTCCCATGGTATTGGCCACTTGGCACACCTCATACCTTATCTTACTATTAATAAGTAGACCAAAATGATTACATAATTATTACATCCTTAATTATGTCATTAAACACCCGAAACTAAAAACTGTATTTTCACTATTCACCAAAAATTCAACTTTTTCAGAAAAATCCCCAAAAAATCACCTTAACCTAATATCGATGCTCTGAATTTAAAAATAAACTCTATTTTATAAAAATATTTTTCTAAATATTTTTAATTTAATTTTTAAATAAAAAACACTATTCACCCGAAAAAAACTAATACTTGACTAATAATTTCTGAAACAGTTATTTACCTATTTTATTGAATCATGTTACTTAATCAAGGTGACTAAATTATATAAATACTTTATTAATTGAGGTTACTTAATCCATTTGGTCACATTACTAATCATAAGTGTAAAATCACTATTCATAATCTACTATTCACTAAAAATTAAGTTGATCTTATTAGACTCTAAATTTCTTACTAAACACAACTGTAGAAGACCATTTTTTGAAAATCATTACACATTATTAATTATTTAAGGTTTACATAAATATTCCTTTTTTTCTAAACATCAATAATATACATCCTATATTTATCTGGACATTTGAAAATTTGCAAACTTCACCATAAGAAGAAATCACAATTTTATTTATCTCAATGGATTTTTTAAGGGAGTTACAGTCTCGTTTCATAGCCCCTTATAACACCAGCATAGGACCTAAGTGTAAGGTGTGCTAAGGTGATAGAATCTTGCGGCGACTCGGACAACATTTCCTGAGTGGTGATTTCTATCAACCTGAAATTCTCGTGAAGGCGATTCCGTTCCAACTTCACACGATGAAGTTCGGCTTGGGTTTGGTCCAGAGCAAAGCCCAGTGGTGCTACCTCCTTCCCAAGTTCCGTCAGATGGGATTCGATCGGCCCGAGACTACTGGATGGGGCCATCGAATCTTCTTTCTGTATTAACCAAGATCACTTGTATTTATAGAAAATAATTGTAACATTTAGTTTCCAATGGTCATATTGACCAACGGTCATATAACAGTTGAAACCCAATGGTATCATTTTAATTATACCCATTTTATTAAATGAAATAGTTTTGTTGAGTATAAAATAAAATAACACACAAAATTAGGAAACAAAAATTATTAAAAAGTTCGGGTCGTTGCATTCTTCCCCCCTTAAGAAATTTTATCCCTGAAATTTTTAACTCGTACCCTTAGAGGAGAAAAGGTGTAGGTACTTCTGCCTCATAGACTCCTCTAGTTCCCACATGGATTCTTCATATTTGTGGTTCCTCCACAACACCTTAACAAGGTGGGTAGTATTTTTTTGTAGAATCTTGTCTCTACAATCCAAGATCTCCACCGGCTGGTCCTTATAAGAGAGTTCATACTCCAGTTGTACCACCTCTGGATTTAGTACATGTGAAGGGTTAGGTATGTACTTCCTAAAGAGGGATGCATGGAATACATCATGAAATTGTGCTAGATTTGGAGGAAGTGCAAGCCGATAGGCCACTGCTCCTACGCGATCAAGGATTTCATAGGGGTCAATGTACCTAGGGATGAGCTTCCCTTTCTTCCCAAACCTCATGACTCTCTTCCAAGGTGAAATTAAAAGAAAGACCTTGTCACTGACATCAAACTCCAAGTCTCTTCGACAGTTGTCGGCATAGCTCTTTTTCCGACTCTGCACAGCCTTAATGTGTTGTTGGATGGCATGTACTTTTTATGTCATATATTGCACAAGATCAAGCCCCAGAAGCTTTCTCTCACCAGCTTGATCCCAAAAAGTAGGAGTTTTACATTGCTTCCCATATAGAGCTTCATAGGGTGCCATTTGAATGCTCGAGTGGAATATATTGTTGTAAGATAACTCAACTAAAGGGATATGTTGATCCCATCCACGTTTAAATTCCATTGAGCATTTTCTTAGCATGTCCTCAAGTGTTTGAATAGTCCTTTCAGATTGGCCATCAGTTTGGGGGTGATAGGTTGTACTGAAATTCAATTCAGTGCTCAGAGAATGTTGAATACTTCTCCAGAATTTTGATATGAACCTTGGATCACAATCAGATAATATAGAAAGTGGAACTCTATGCAGCCTAACCACTTCCTTCACGTAAATCCTGGCAAGTTGATCAAGAGATATATCTTCCCGAATGGAGATAAAATGGAAAGTCTTGGTGATACGGTCCACAATAACCCATATTTAATTGTTTCCTTTTTAAGTTCTCGGAAGACTAGTGATGAAGTCCATAGTAATATTGTCCCACTTCCATGCTGTTATGGTTAGTGGTTGCAATACCCCTTTAGGAATTTGTCACTCGGCCTTCACTTGCTAACATACTAGGCACCTTGAAGTGTAGTCAGCAATCTTCTTTTTCATATTATCCCACCAATAATGATCACAAAGGTCCCTATACATTTTTGTGATTCTAGGATGTATAGAGAAAGTAGAGCTATGAGCTTCATCCATCAGCTCCTTCTTTATTTCTGGAATAGATGGAACACATAGTATTCTATGAAATTTCAGTACACCTTCTTGATCAGTATTGAACATAGGAAACTTTCTATATTTCACAGCCTCAAACTTCTTCTATAACAAAGGATTTTCTTTTTGATCTTTCTTGATTTCTCTAGTAATTACAGTTGAGAAATCATTTGGGTTAGGTTTGATGATGTCCCTTCCCTTATAATTTCCATGTCCAACTTTTCTAGTTCATTGATCAATGTATCTCTTTGAATCTACATCATAGAAAGAACAACTGGGTATTTCCTGCTTAATGCATCGGCGACTTTGTTTGCTCTTCCAGGATGATAATGAATTGAACAATCATAGTCTTTAAGAAGTTCCAACCATCTCCTTTGTCTCATGTTCAATTCCTTTTGTGGGAAAATATACTTCAAACTTTGATGTTCTGTGTATATATCACATTTCTCCCCATAAATATAGTGCCTCCATATCTTCAGAGCAAAAACGACAGCATCCATCTCCAGATCATGTGTAGGATAATTATGCTCATGATTCTTCAACTGTCATGATGCATAATCAATGACCTTGTCATTTTTCATGAGGATGCACCCAAGCCTTTTTAGAGATGCATCACTAAAAATAACGAATCTTTATCCACTTAAGGGTAGAGTTAACACGGGTGCAGTAACCAATCTCTTCTTCAGCTCTTGGAAACTTTCCTCACACTCCTTTGTCCAAATGAACTTGACCCCTTTTCGAGTTAACTTGGTTAATGGATTATAAAGTCATGAAAATATGTTCACAAACCTCCTATAATATCCTTCCAATCCAAGGAAACTTTGAATCTCAGTTATTGTTGTTGGTTGAGGACACTCCTCTACAAATTTTTTCTTTGCAGGGTCAACTGTGATTCCTTCATTGGTTACAATGTGCCCCAAGAAAGAAACTTTTTGTAACCAAAATTCACATTTGCTGAACTTCCCAAAAAGCCTATCCTTCCTCAAAGTTTTCAAAATAACCCTTAGATGATCTTCATGCTCCTCGTGACTTTTAGAATATATCAGAATGTCATCAATAAAAAATACCACAAAGTTATCAAGGTAGTCCTTAAAGACTCTATTCATCAGATCCATAAAAATAGCAAGTGCATTAGTCAGTTCTAAGGGCATAACAACAAACTCATAATTCCCATATCTTGATTGGAAGGTAGTTTTTGTAATATATTCTTTCTTCACCCTCAATTGATGATAACTAGATCAAAGATCAATCTTAGAGAATAATTGAGACCCACAAAGTTGGTCAAATAAGTCATCAATTCTTGGAATAGGGTATTTGTTCTTCACTGTGATCTTGTTCAGTTCTCTATAATCAATGCATAGCCGCATCGATCCATCCTTATTCTTTACAAAGAGAACAGGTGCTCCCCAAGGAGATACACTCAGTTGGATAAACCCCTTCTCCAAAAGATCTTAGAGTTGTTTCTTTAATTCTTTCAGCACCACATTTGTTATCCTATATGGGGTCTTTGATATCAGATGAGATCCAGGTATGAGTTCAACTGATAACTCTACCTCTCTTTCTGGGGGAGGTCCAGGAAACTCCTCAGGAAATACATCAATATATTCCTAGATTAAGGGTACACTTTCTATCCTTAAAATCTCATCTCCTTCTTCTTCTTCACTAATCAACTCCATAAATAAGGATATAGGGGGTTTCTCTAGACAAAGATCAGGTTTGTCTCTCCTTGTAATATAACTGTAGGTTCTCCATTTAAGACTACTGAGATTTCCTTGATTCTGCATTTGATCTTAGTATTATACATTGAGATCTAGTCCATCCCTAGTATAATGTCGAATTCCAGCATGGGAATGACTACTAGATTTAAGATAAGATTGTGTTCACTAAAGTAAATGATAGAGTTTCTAAACACTGATGATGCTTGGATAATCCCACCAGGAGTCTTGACTGATAACTCTACTTTTAAAAAATTGGGGGTTGATTCTAAATTCTTTTCAAACTTAGAGGAAATAAAGGAATGCATAGAACTGGAATCAAACAATGTACTTGATAACTTTGAGATAACAACAAGAGTACCTACTACCACATCATTTGGAGCTTCGAATTCAGTTGTTATGATAGAAAAAGAACGGCCTTGATCCCTTGGCATTTGCTGAGGCTGATGGTGGTTCCCCTCCACTGCCCTCGGATTTGGGCATTTATTGGAAAAGTGCCCACGTTGTTCACACTTAAAGAACTGGACATCAGGTATGGCATGCACCATTATCTCCTTTTTGTTTGTGTTTGGAAGTTGAGGTTTCACCTCACTACGACAATTCCTCGCAATATGGCCATCTCTTTCACACTTGTAGCATTTCCTTCTCCCGAGCAGGAAGTTCCCCGAATGCTTCTTCCCACGTTTATTACACATGGAAAGTTGTACTTTCTTTCCTCCTCCTCCATGATCGAAGGTCCTCCCTAAGCTGGGCTCCATAGATCTCTTCTTGTCTTTGGATTTATGAGACCACTGTGTCTCACCAAACTCCATCTCAACTTTCATCGCACTCTGCACGATCTCCTCATAGCTATCATAGTCTCAGTTGGCTAGATTCTTCAGTAGATGAGGTCTCAGTCCATCGAAGAATCTATCAACCTTACCATTTAGATCCATGAAAAAGCTATAGGTATATTGTGAAAGCCTTGTGAACTTCATTTTGTAGCTTCCCACGGATTCATTCTCCTTATGCTTCATCTTGAGAAACTCCTTCTCCATTCTTGTTCTCATGGAATGAGGGAAATACTTACTGAAAAAGATCCCTCTAAACTCTTCCCACTCCATAGATTCAACTTCCACTCTTGTCCTTGTTTTTTTAATCAATTTCCCACCACTGATCAGCTTCTCCTTCTAAGTGATAGACAACCAGGGTGACCTTCTCTTTCTCTGAATAGCAGAGCACAGAAAAGATCTTCTCGATGGAGCTGATCCACTGCTCAGCAATCAATGGATCAGTCGATCCACTGAAGTTTGGTGGTCATTGATGCATAAAGGACTAAACAGAATGTTGTTCCCTTCATCTTGAGATTGGTCTCTCAGCTTGATTCAAGTTATTTCCCATAACTTGAGTCAATTGTCTCATCATTCTCATGAATGTTTCCATTCCAGATTCCATCGGAGGGCCGTCAGTGCATGGTCCATTGCGGTCACCATTTGCACGGTTCCTCCTATTTCCCACCATTTTCTAAAAGAATAAAATCTTAGTGAGAAACTTTTTTCATTTATGAATCTTTTAACTATAAAGGATTCTATGTCTTAAAACTTCATGCTTAAATAATTACATTTCTCTATAATTCCTTCATAATGATTTATAAAAGGCTTGTGATTAACCAAACATATCCCCCGGAAGTGTCATAACCAAGAGTGCAGCAAGGCCCGTTGTCGTGTACCAGTTCCCATTTGAGTCTATCTCAAAGTGGTGTTTTTGGGTTTTACCCCTATGTACATCTGTGCCAGAGCCACCTCTACCTGCTCATATCCAGATAGGGATGTATTTGTTTGATAAACTACTTACTCAATACTCACCAAAATACCAAGAAGTTTTCCTATATTTAAACTTTTCTATAGGGTCATTCCTAAAGTTTTCATATCCTAATTTCCATAAATAACTAAACTATCCTTTGATACCAACTATGACAACCCGCCTTTTTAATACATAACTTTTCATTACATTTTACAAAAAATGGATCTTTAAAGTCTAGTGTCTTGGAAATCAGGAACATAATACATGAAAACAACATAAAACGTTCTTCTAAAACACTTTTAGGGAATCATAATAGGTTCATCCTATGTACAAATACTGCATCTCATATCTTTGAGACATACATCAAAGGTAAGGGTGAGTAGAAGGCCCAGTAAGGGTAAACAAGGGAATTAGTTTACTTGTGTTAACAATAAGAACTTGAATAACAACATAAAGACATGAGAAATGGAATTATAGGCATATCATAATGAAGATAACTTGGAACATAACTTGAATATGTGGCTTCAACATTTCATTTATACATTCATGAACTCGTCACCAAGTTCCATCCCCAAGGTATCATAAAAATTACCAAGGTTATTCACCAAGGTATCGTGAAACTTGTCATCTCTAGAGATTAATTATTTACCCAATGCATTGGAGCGCTATCAGGGAGAAACCTTAATATGTCTTTAATTTCATGTGATCCACATATATCATAATCAAACATTTCATAAATAACCCAAATGGAATCAAAGAAATGAGTTTCATGTTAAAATCGTGATGTTTAAAAAGAGCTTAAAAATAAGATCATTATGTCATTTATAACCCATGGAAAGGGAGTGAGGGTTATATATATGTCAATTACAGAATCAAATATTTAATTTTTATATATTTATGAACACCCATATAAATTAAATAGGTCTGGGTATT
Source organism: Viscum album (assembly GCA_963277665.1). Lineage (NCBI taxonomy): Eukaryota > Viridiplantae > Streptophyta > Magnoliopsida > Santalales > Viscaceae > Viscum > Viscum album. The sequence continues at coordinate 161,983,878 of OY728138.1, forward strand.
CACATAAATAAACAATATAATTTCTTGATAGAAAGAGATAGAAATTTTGAGACGAAATTTCCGCAGCATAACGGTTATATAACATGATTTTAGAAAACATTGAAAGGATAGGGGACAAGGGTCACCCAATCATAAATAATTCATAATAAAGTATGGTTACTGAATAAGATCATGGTATTTATATTTTAATGACATTTCACATGAAAAGGAAACATTAAAGAAAAGAGAAGATGCAATTTCTTTTACGAGAAATTCGGCAGCCTAACGGCATCACTTAAAAATTTCAGAAAAAAAATTGATGAGAGCGGAAAGGGTCTCTCAACAATTAGACATGAAATGGAAAGAAATTAGAACATATAATAACATACCATCAACATAAATATATGGAAATTATAAGGCACAACATAAAGGAAGTCATGACTTAAAAGAGGAGGGTGAAAGGATCTCTTACCTTGAAGAGTAACTTAGAAATCTTGATGTTCGAGACCTTGGGAGGCTTGAGGGAACCTTGGGAGGACTCCTTGGGAGGTAAAGAGACCAGAAATTAGTTGATGAGGATTTGGAAATGAAATTAATGAGGTAATGTCTTGGTATTTATAGGATAAGTGAGGGGACAATTCATTAATGGCCAAGGGACACCTCATCGGTGGTATTGGCAAAACCATGGGCTTTCCCATGGTATTGGAAAAACCATGGTCTTTCCCATGGTATTTTATCATGTTATTGTCCCCTTAGGACACCTAATACCTTATATTACTATTAATAAGTCTATTAGAATGATTAAATAATTATTAAATCCTTAATGATGTCATTAAACACCTGAAACTAAAAACTGTATTTTCACTATTCACCAAAAATTCAACTTTTTCAGAAAAATCCCCAAAAATCACCTTAACCTAATATCGATGCTCTGAATTCAAAAATAAACTCCATTTTATAAAAATAAATTTCTAAATATTTTTAATTTAATTTTTAAATAAAAAACATTATTCACCCGAAAAAACTAATACTTGACTAATAATTTCTGAAACAGTTATTTACCTATTTTATTGAATCACGTTACTTAATCAAGGTGCCTAAATTATATCAATACTTTATTAAGTGAGGTTACTTGATCCATTTGGTCACATTACTAATCATAAGCATAAAATCACTATTCACAATTTACTATTCACTAAAAAATAAGTTGATCTTATTAGACTCTAAATTTCTTAACGAACACAAATGTAGAAGACCATTTTTTGAAAATCATTACACATTATTAATTATTTAAGGTTTAAATAAATATTTTAAAATATCCCTTTTTTCTAAACATCAATAATATACATCCTATATTTATCCAGACATTTGAAAAATCACAAACTTCACTATAAGAAGAAATCACAATTTTATTTATCTCAAAGGATTATTCGAGGCAGTTACGGTCTCGTTACATATCCCATTATAACACCAGCATAGGACCTAAGTGTAAGGTGTGATAAGGTGATAGAATCTTGGGGTGGCTTGTCCAACATTGCCTGAGTGGTGATTTCTATCAGCTTGAAATTCTCGCGAAGGCGATTCCGTTCCAGCTTCACACGATGAAGTTCGGCTTGGGTTTGGTCCAGAGCAAAACCCAGTGGTGATACTACCTTCCCAAGTTCCGTTAGATGGGATTTGATCATCCCGAGACTACTGGATGGGGCCATCGAATCTTCTTTATGTATTAACCAAGATCACTCGTATTTATAGAAAATAATTGTAACATTTAGTTTCCAACGGTCATATTGACAAATGGTCATATAACAGTCCAAAACCAATGGTCTGATTTTAATTATACTCATTTTATTAAATGAAATAGTTTTGTTGAGTATAAAATAAAATAACACACAAAATTAGGAAACAAAAATTATTAAAAAGTTCGGGTCATTACACCCACGCACCCTTTTTTGTTCCAGTTTCTTTTCCTCACACACCGCAAATTCCATCCGAGTAGATTTGTCGGGATTTGATGGAATCGTAGATCTATGAAGATCAGTTTCTAATTGAAGCTCGATATCGGATGTTCCTACGTCTACGAGTCTCAGGTAGGTGGTGCATACCTTCTTTCAAGTTTTCGTAGACCTTTGTTTGGCACGGCTTAAAGCGCATATTTGGGTATTTTGAGTGAGACCCTATTTTATCTGCTATTGAATATTAAATTTTTTATTAGACCTGTGGGATGCTTTTGGGTATGCCCTTTTACCTGTTTTGCTTGAGCGGGGTCGGACGAGGGGTCGTTTCTCATTTGGTTTATTTTTTATGGGGTTTCCAAAATGGTATAAGTTGATTTTGTTTGATTAAACTATTGAGTTTAATTTGTTAAGTTATGATATGAATTGTTAGAGGCTTCCAAGACCTTGGTGCCGGTATGGGACAACACATAGCTAGTGCAATTCAACTATTTAGTTTGTTTTGCCTATTTAAAGTATTTATATTGATTATATATATGTGATGTGTGATATTGCATATGTTGGAACCTTTAGGTTGTGTTGGGCATGGCCTGGGTATTGTTTAGTGATGCTGATCACAGGTTGGGCTTGGCCCGAGTTACATTGGGTGGTTATGACCACAGGATTGGGCATCATGGACTTTTCCTTGAGGAAGTTTTACTATTAGGTTGGGTATGGCCTAGGTTACTTGGATGGAGAGACCATCAGACTTGAGCAACATGGTCGCAGGGGTACGAGGTGTCAGAGATATTATGGCTTGGGAACTTATTTTGGTGATTACCACTCACCTGGAACTTTGAGTAGTGTGCACACAAAGAGACTCCATGATGAGGTGGTTTTGACCACTCGTGTGGGTAGAGGCCCCCGTTAGTTGTGGTTTAGGTACTATTGGTTTTGGGGTGATTTCCATAGGAATCCATGTGGAAGGTGAGGAGCCTTTAGGGGATATCGTTGAGGCTATCGGGTTGGGGGAAGAGGCTCGTCGTGGTTTGAGGGTAGACATCGTTGTCCCTCTGGTTACTGATTTGAGATCAAACATCGTTGTCCATCCGATTACTTTATTTAAGGGCAGACATCATTGTCCCTCTAGTTACTTATTTGAGGACAGACATCATTGTTCCTCCAAGTTTCTACTTCTTGGGTGTGCCTTTGGGACATCGGTACTTGAGAAATGCGATGTCAGGGGGGCACATGGTGCCGAGTTACATGACAGAGATTCCGGTGTTGGATGAAGTAGGTGACACTCCATGGTGGCTGTTAAGCACTAGTGGAGTTTTTTGTAACAACCCGGACCCGAACAGCCACCCGAACAGTGCTAAACGGGTCAGGTGCTACTATCTTAGGCACACCTCCCTGAACACCAAAGGTTGTCGACTAGTAGCGAGGATTTGATAGGTATAGTGGGGAGGCTATACCCTCTCGGAGGATAATAATAACGGTATTGGTCCAAGTATAATAGTAAAGATGTAGCAGAATAAATGAATCAGCATACTCGAACCATACCTGCAAAGAGGAAGCACATTCAATATCAAAAAAACAGCGGAAGCAATAAATATAACAACAGTAGTGGAAATAAACACAATAGCATGCTAATCACATGTAACTACTACTGAGAAAAAAAATGCATCCAAATCCGGTCATACATATCTGAATATAAAAAGGCGCTTATGGCTAACCAACTGTAGCTACAATATGTAATCATGCTGATACAAAAAAGAAAACAAAACAGGGTAACTCCAGCTAGGTAAGACCTCAAGGTCCATATCATCTCCATTCAACAACTAATGCTGCGTAGCTCCTGAATTTGGCCTCTTACCTACATGTAAATCCATAATTCCTACACGCGTCCCAAGGGGCCCATGCAGGGTGTGAGACAAATCTCAGTAGGATAACACCCAATGGTGAGTACCTAATATAAGTGCTTATACAGGCATGCATTAATAAGAAAAGTAGTAAATAGAACAATGCACAAATAATCACAAACTCCCCTGGTGCTCAGCAGCCACCATGGAGTGTCACCTGCTTCGGCCAACGCCAGAATATCTTTCATGTAACTAGGCACCATGTGCCTATTGACACGTCATGCCTCAAGTACCGACGTCCTGAAGGAACACCCAAGAAGTAACCCAGAGGAACAGCGATGCCTATCCTCACATAAAATAACCGGAGGGACAACGATGTATGCCCTCAAACAATAGCTGGAGGGTCAGCGATGTCTGCCCTCAAATAATGGAAAGCCTCTACCCCCAACCTGATATCCTTAATGTTATCCCCTAAAGGCTCCTCACCTCCCACGTGGCTTTCTATGGCAAGCACCCCCAATAAAAGTACCTAAACCGCATCTACGGGGGCCTCTACCTGCACGAGTGGTCAAAACCACCTCATCACGGAGTATCTATGTGTGCACACTACTCAAAGTTCTGGGTGAGCGGTATTCACCAAAATAGTACCTAGGCCACCACACATCTGACACCTCATGTCCCTATGACCATTCTGCTCAAGTCTAATGGCCTCACCATCCAAGTAACTCGAGTCATTCCTAACCTGACAGTCATACTGCCTCAAGCCGATGTCCATGACGCCAAATCTCGTGGTCAAAACAACCAAACGTAACCCGGGCCAAACCCAACCTATGATCAGCATCACTCAACAATATCTAGGTCATGACCAACACCACCCAAAGGGGTCCAGCATATGCAATTCAGCAATTTCATATATAACGTATTTAAACAAAAAGCATAAACAGGCAAAACAATCTAAACAGTTGAATTGCACTATGAAAGGTGTTGTCCCATACCAACACTAAGGTCTTGAATGCCTCTAACAAATTTATATCAAGCTTAATAAATTAAACTCAGCTGTTTATAACAATATATTTTAAATTTAACCATTTTGGCATCCCCCAGACAAAATGCCCCGATGAGCTACGGCCCCTCGCCCAGCCCCACTCAAGAAAAACTAGTAACAGGGCATACCCAAAGGCATCTCATAGGTCCAATAAACAATTCAATATGAAACAACAGATAAAACGGGTCTCGCTCAAAATACCCGAAAACGCGCCGAAGGCCGCGCCACCTAAATGACCATGAAAACATAAAAAGAGGTATGCACCACCTACCTGAGACTCCTACGATGCTACTCCTCTGATAACAACCTCCAATTAGGTCTAAAACACGGTATATCTACAAAAGAATCAAAACCACTCAAACCCCTATAACTCATTCTAGAACAGAAATTAGAAAAAACTTCTCAAGAGGAATCAAGGCCTTACCGAGGGGGTTCCAACACATCCATCAGAGATAAAAACGGGTCTCATATGAAGACCTGAGAGCAATATTGAGCTCCGGCCAGCTTGGTTTGCGAAACCAGGCGACACACAAGTGTTCTGCCTCAAAAATGAGGTTACTGCCTATTTTAGCGAAAAAAGAAGGTACACGGAGTGTACTTTTGACTACACATTGTGTATATCATTTAACTATTCATTTGGCAGCTGTAATTTTTCCAACTTACTTTCCCAAACCTGCCGACATGCGTACACGGCGTGTACTTCATTTCCCTTCTCTTCCTCACTGACTTACCCACACACCATGTATTTCTCTCATACACGGACAGACTACACGGCGTGCCCAAGGAGGACACGACATGTACTTGGTCAAAGCGATTCTCTCCATCCAATAGGCCCACACACCATGTATGGCCTCCACACGGTCAAGGGTACACGGCGTGTCCAAAACTACATGTCGTGTAGTAAGAAATTTCTACACGGTCATCACACGGAATGTACTCGGTGAGCACATGGCCAGTCACTCTCCTAAAATATACATGGAGTGTACTTAAAAGTACATGGCTTGTAGTCTGGAAATTTCCAGAAACTCCAATTTTATCCAGTTTCCTCAGAAACAAGTCAAAAAATCAAACAGGGTCGGGATTTTGACCCGTTCTAAAAACCTGGGTTCTTACAATCTCCCCACCTTAACATAGCTCGTCCCTGAGCTATCAAACGAAACCCAGAGATGGCACCAAACATACCACCCCGTTCAAAGTAACCTGGACTTCCCCAGTCTCAAAGGTCCCGACTAAATTCCTCAAGGGGGCTCCCCACCTTAGGAATTTCCTAACCCGGTCTCAACCCAACAAAACTCAAAGAAAACAAGGTTTACTAACCTGCTTCCCAGACGCATAGTCCTTCAGTGACACATCGTCACTCCTACACCTCATTGGTGCTCCTGTTTCATTCCTGACACCCAATGTATCCCGCACCGCATTGGTGTCCGACTCCACGAGGTCCTGGTGCCTAGCACCTCAAGTAACTCGCATCCACGATACCCTGATGCCCAAGGAACCTCAAGTGACCCACATCCTAGATGCCTTGATGCCCACGACACCTCAAGTAACCTGCATCCATGATACCCTGATGACCACAGAACCTCAAGTAACTTGTATCCAAGATGCCCTGATTCCCATGGCACCTCAAGTAACCTAGATCCACGATGCCCTGATGCCCACAACACCTCATGTAACCTACATCCACTATCCCCCTAATGCTACGCATCTCATATATATATATATATATATATATATATATATCATGCACCTGATATGGTGCCAATCCCACTGACTAGCATCTAGTTAGTCCACATAGATCTTGTGCATCACATGCACTCAAAATGAACTTGCCTCTACAGGTCATGCCCAAAAAGGAAACATGGAAATCACGGTCACACTCGTGATGTACCTCTAACTATTGTCGGCTCACCAGCCTTCTCAGCCTCCGGTAGCTCCACAGCATGCACCTGGCCTAAAGTATGGCTACCTGATGTCTGACCTCCCTACGGTGCTGCTCCAGCCACCGTCCACTGACCCCTTAGCTAGATCCCACTGTCTTTGTCACGTCCTCCACGTGCAGTTGAACCTCGGCTACCCTCTCCCAGTACTAAACCTGAACTAACTTCAAAGGTTATCGTCTGTCCTAGTCCCTACCTACCGGTTGTCTAAGAAGGCTGCCTGCAAAACCTCTCTAGATGCCTGACCTATCCACATGACCAGCACTCCTTTGAAGGCCTATTGCACTAAGTCCGAAAATTCCCTAGCTGTCCACACTGGAAGAAAACCACTGCAAAATTGCTATGAGGTGGTCTAGCTGAGTCCTTGGTCTGACTGCCCTGCTGGAACTCATCTCGTCCTCGCTTCCTGCTGTCTGAACTATCACCTAAAGCTGCTGCCCGACCAACCTGGGGCCTATCCCTCTAGTTTCCCTATGATATGAGCGCATGATTCACTTCCTCTGAAAAGGAACCCAGCCTGAAAATATTCACCTAGACCCGAATGGCATGTTGTAAGACATCCTTGAAGCGCCTCACCCTAGCTGCATCATCGCTTACCATACCAGGTGCAAAACGAGACAACTCAGTGAAAGTAGTTGCATAGTCCATGATGGACATGTCTCTCTGCTAAAGACTCAAGAACTCCCGATCTCTCTCTGCTCTCAGGGTCTCTGGGTAAAAGTGCTCAAAGAACCTATCCTTGAAGTCTTTTCATGACAGCCCCTTGTGCCTACGATCCTGAACCTGTACATCCCACCAATGCTTTTTCAGTTCTCTCAACATGTATGTTCCCAGCTTGACCCTCCACCCTGGAGGCATCTCAAGCTGCTCGAAGATCATCTACATGCTCTCTATCCAGTTCTCAGCCGCCTGCGGACTACCCTCACCCTAAAAAAGCGGCGGGTGCTGCAACTGGAACTCTCGCGTCAGATATGCCATAGATGGATCTGTACCCTGCGCACCTCTGTCGATCCCCTGAAAGAAACGCACCAAACTACCTCGGAGCTGCTCATCGAGCCATGGCCTGAACGATGCCAAACCCAGTGGTTGCCCTGCCTGCACTGAATCTTGAACCTGATCTTATCCATGAGCATGTACCTGCAACTCCTACTCTGCCTGAACTGGATTCTGAACCTGATCCTGCACCTGCGGCACTGTACCATCTCCCGTCTGACGCTCCATCTGAGTCGCCCAAAAAGGAACCCGCTGAATACCATAAATGGTTAGACAGCCCATATATATATATATATAACAATATATATTCAACACATATAAGAAAGTAGTAAAAGGTAGTGCATAACTACTACCCTTACTCTCCCCCACTGCAACCCATTCCCCACGGAATCTCGGCCTCATGGAATCCTTACCCACTCCTAACGGAGCCAAGTATCAAAAGTACTGCAGTCCATGCCCGTCCTGACAACCAGCATTGCCTCAAACCAACGACCGAGTCACCCAATCCTGGTGATCAAAATCACCTCAACTGATAGTACATGCCTACTCATACAAGATCCAGACCCAAATATTATGCCACATGCAATTCTAAAAATATAAATCATGGCATACACATTGAAAAAACAATAAATTATATCAAGAATTTCACCTATTCACATTTCAAATCATATAAATCATGGCAATTGATTTTTATTCACATGGTATTATCACTTCACAAAGCATACGTGCAGTTATGAAATTGAAATACCCTAAAAATGTGCCTATCAAAATCCAAGCAAAAAAGCCTTGCCATACCGGGCCAAGGTCCAATTCTCCCTTTCCACACCAGGTCAAGGGTCACATATCACAATCAATAACATCACACACCAAGTGAGCCACTGAGGTGGAAATCATATATAAACTATAATCTGAGCAAAAAGAAAACAGCAATTCCCACCCATGGCAACTTGGTCCATCCCTCGTACTTGGGGCTACAGGCACCCAAGCACAAGCTAGAAACCCAGTTCCAGTAACAACCTATATCTCCAGTCTACCATATCCCAAATAGTAAAACCAGTAGAAATAAAGGATAATTCTCAATATCATTAGAGTCTAGTAAAACGTTGCTACTAAATCCTTGTCAAGAACTCCTCTGATACCACTTTGTAATGACCCAGACCCGAATAGCCACCTGAATAGTGCTAAACGGGTCGGGTGCTACTACCTTAGGAGAACCTCTCCTAACGCCAAAGGCTGATGACAAGCAGCTAGGTTCTGATAGTTATAGTGGGGAGGCTATACCCTCTCGGAGGAATATAATAACGGTACTGGTTCAAGTATAACAATAAAGATGCAGCAGAATAAATGACTCAGCAGACTCGAACCAGACCCGCAGAGCGGAAGCACATTCAATATCAAAAAAATAGAGGAAGAAATAAATATAACAATGGAAGTGGAAATAAACACAACAACATGTTGATCACATGTAACTACTACTGAGCAAAAAACATGCATCCAAAGCAGGTCATATATATCTGAATATAAAAAGGTTCCAATGGCTAACCAACAGTAGCTACAATAAGTAATCATGCTGATACAAAAAAGAAAAGAAAACATAGTTACTCCTACTAGTTAAGACCTCAAGGTCCATACCATCTCCATTCAACAACTAACGTAGCCCAGCTCTTGAAGTTGTCCTCTTACATGTGCGTAAATCCATAAAGTCTACACGCGTCCCGAAGGGCCCGTGCAGGGTGGGAGACAAATCTCAGTAGGATACCACCCAACGGTGCATAACTAATATAAGTGTTTACACAAGCATGAATTAACAATAAAAGCAGTAAACAGAACAATGCACAAATAATCACAAACTCCACTGGTGCTCAGCAGCCACCATGGAGTGTCACCTGTTTCAGCCAACGCCGGAATCTCTTTCATGTAACCTAGCACCATGTGCCTCCTGAAACCTCGTGCCTCAAGTACCGACATTTTTAAGGCACACCCAATAAGTAACCCGGAGGAAAAGCGATGTCTGTCCTCAAATAAAATAACCAGAGGGACAGCAATGTCTGCCCTTAAAAAATAGTCGGAGGGTCAGCGATGTCTGCCCTCAAATATTGGCGAGCCTCTGCCCCCAACCCGATAGCCTCAATGTTATCCCCTGAAGGCTCCTCACCTCCCACATGGATTTCTATGGCAAGAACTCCCAACAAAAGTACCTAAACCGCATCTACAGGGGCCTCTACCCACATGAGTGGTCAAAACCACCTCATCACAGAGTATCTCTGTATCACGCTACTCAAAGTTCTGGGTGAGCGGTATTCACCAAAATAGTACCTAAGCCACCACACATCTGACACATCGTGTCCCTGCGACCATGCCGCTCAAGTCTGATGGCCTCACCATCCAAGTAACTCAGGCCATGCCCAACCTGACAGTCATACTGGCTCAAGCCAACGTCCATGATTCCCAGTCCCGTGGTCAAAACTACCCAACGTAACTCGGGCCAAGCCCAACCTGTGATCAGCATCACTCAATAATATCTGGGTCATGCTCAACACCACCCAAAGGGGTCCAGTATATGCAATTCAGAAATTGCATATATAACGTATTTAAATAGAAAATCATAAACAGGAAAAACAATCTAAACAGTTGAATTGCACTATGAAAGGCGTTATCTCATACCAGTACTAAGTTCTTGAATGCCTATAACAAATTTATATCAAGATTAATAAATTAAACTCAACTGTTTATAACAATATATTTCAAATTTAACCATTTTGGCATCCCCCGGCCAAAATGCCTCGATGAGCTACGGCCCCTCGCCTGGCCCCGCTCAAGAAAAACTGGTAACAGGGCATACCCAAAGGCATCCCATAGGTCCAATAAACAATTCAATATAAAATAGCAGAAAAAACGGGTCTCGCTCAAAATACCTGAAAACGCGTTGAATGTCACGCCACCCAAATGACCACAAAAACACAAAAATAGGTATGCACCACCTAACTGAGACTCGTACGATGATACTACTCTGATAACAGCCTCCAATTAGTTCTAAAACACAGTAGATCTACAAAAGAATCAAAACCGCTCAAACCCTTATAACTCGTTCTAGAACAGAAATTGGACAAAATGGATCAATATGAATCGAGGCCTTACCGAGGGGGTTCCAATGCATCCATCGACAATCAAAACGGGTCTCAGAAAAAGACTCAGGAGCAATATTGAGCTCTGTCCGGCTCGGTTCGTGAAACTGGGCGACACAAAAGTGTTATTCCTTAAAAACGAGGCTACTGCCCATTTTAGTGAAAAAAAGAGGGTATACGGCGTTTACTTTTGACTACACGCCGTGTATATCATTTAACTATTCATTTGGCGGCTGAAATTCTGCCGAATTACTTTCCCAAACCTGACGACATGCGTACACGGTGTGTACCTAGGGTTACATGGTGTATACTTCGTTTCCCTTCTCTTCCTCACTGACTTACCCACACGCCATGTATTTCTATCATACACGGCCAAACTACATGGCGTGTCCAAGGAGGAAATGGCATGTACTTGGTCAAAGCGATTCTCCCCGGCCAACAGGCCTACATGCCATGTATGGCCTCCACACGGTCAAGGGTACACGGCATATCCAAAACAACACGCTGTGTAGTAAGAAATTTATACACGGTCACCACACTGCATGTACTCGGCGAGCACATGGCGTGTACTTAAAATTACACGGTGTGTAGTCTGGAAATTTCCAGAAACTCAAATTTTATCTAGTTTCCTCAGAAACAAGTCAAAAATTCAAACAGGGTCGGGATTTTGACCCGTTCTAAAAACCCAGGTTCTTACATTTGTGTTTGTTTTTGTATCGTATTGTTTATTGTTTTCCTTATAAATTCATGTCTTTTGAAACACTTATATTAGGTATGCATCTTTGGGTGGTATCCTACTAAGATTTATCTCACACCCTTCACAGGGCCTTCAGGACACATGTAGACTTTATGGATTTACGTGCAGGAAAGAGACCAGCTTCAAGAGCTGTACTGTTTTAGATCTCGCATGGAAATGGTAAGGACCTTAAGGTCTTTCTTAGCTAGAGTTTACTTTGTTTTTCTTTCTTTCATATATCTGCATGCTTACCTGGTTTCTTATAGCTATTGTTGGTTAGCCATTGGCGCCATTTTATATATATTGACTTGTTATGGATGCATGACTTTTCTATTCTAATAGTTGTTACAAGTGGTCAGCATGATGTTGTTTTTACTTTTTGCTACACTTGCTTATGTATTAATTCTATTGTTTATTGCTATTGATTGTGCTTCTGATATACGGGTCTAGTTCAAGTCTGTTGATTCATTCATTTCTATTGTATGTTATATTTTATTACTCAGACCATTACCATTATTATCCTCCGATAGGGTATAGCCTCCCCACTATACCTATCAGACCCTCACTGCTAGTCAGCAGCCTTTGGCATTCGGGGAGGTGTGCCTAAGGTAGTAACACCCAACCAGTTTAGCACTATTTTGGTGGTTGTTCGAGTTCGGGTTGTTACACCTAGGAACGAACCAAATCTCCCAAGAGATTCTAAGGATCGATCTCCATCATCTTAGGATCATTTGGAGTGTTGTTGGTTGTGGATTTAATATCTTAGGGAGACTAATCTCCCTCTTTCTTTTCTTTTTGGTTTAGGGTTCCCATTATTCTTATATCTTCATCTGAAGAACTCAAAACCCTCTTTTTCGGTGATATTTAGGTTGAGGATTCAAGGGTGTGTTGAATTGGGGTCTAAGGCCTTGATTGAGGGTGTGATCGACAATGGATTTAAGGTAGGTGGTCTATAAGTTGTATCCCTTGGGTTTCATGTGGATTTGTGTATGTAGGGTTATGTTCATAATTTTACATTATTATGTCCTTGGTTCCTGTTGATTTATTTGGAAATAGTGGCTGTATAAATGGTTAATTGAACTCCTTATGATCCCTGGGGGATGCATGGAGAATGGACAAATGAGATTAGGGCCACCCATGGGGTGTTACAATATCCCCTGGACTTAGAGTTTAGCTAAGTGCAAGGCCATTTTGCAAGAACATGGAGGCCATGATGAATATTTTAATATTCTTAAAGTATGTGCAATTGGAGTCTTAAGAATACTCTTAGGTTGGGTAATCTCCTAAGAGGTTTTTTGGATGGCATGAAAAAGTGTTAAATGAATTAATGGGAAATTCTAGGGGATTAGCTTTATACTTGAATATACTTAGTGATATAGGCATGGAAATGGGAAATGGGGCTAATGGGTTAAGTAACATAAATGATGAATGTGTTGATGGATTGAGGAAAAATATTAATTTACCATTTATTGATATTATTGTGATATTGTAAATGATATTTTATATGTTTTTTATAATATAGTTAATTGTGGTGAATGATAAATAAGCATGTGCACATGGCTTGGTAGAGTGGGGTATAGACTTGAGGTTCTACGCCCACGGGTCGAGTTGGACCAAGGTTCTAACTCCACCCCAAATGCATGGGTTAGAGAAGGGGATGGAGTTTCATTCCCCTAATGGTTGTATTTCACCTAGACTAAGGCTTTGGAGTGGGGATATTAGGAATTTTTGTGATTTGATTCCTAGTGAGATATGACTTATTTAATTCCCACGTGTTGAGAACATTGATCATGCTTAACCCATTGAACACATGAAAAGGGTGAAATGATAAATGAAATGTCTTGGAAATGAAAATGGGATTTTTGGTAGGTTAAATTAAAGGAACATAAATAAAAATTCCCTTCTGAACTGCTTTCCTTGATTGCTTTTGTTTACCATTTTCATGCACTATCTGTTGGCTGAATATCTTGTAGACACCGTTGGTGGTGGCCTACTGAGTTATACTCACACCCTGCTCGGGCCACCGTTGGGTACCCGGGTAGATTTCATGTTTTCATGTTAGTACAAGGGCAAGGGCCCTATGATAGGGAGTTGAGTTGGACATGGGACTTATAAAAGTGAGGTTCAAGACTCAGAGTCCGGATCATTTTGGGGATCCTGAATTGTGTCTTTCTTTTGGGGTTTTGTTCCCTTGGCACTATAGCATAGAATGACATATTTATTGTTGTATATGGTTGTACCCTGTTTGGGAATTGGTTATTTATGCATGTTATTGATTATTCTATGTTGTTTCCACTATTTAAACTATTTTCTGTTGTGGATTACTCTGGTAGAGAGGGTATAGTCTCCCCACGTATCCTATTGGACCCTCACTGCTAGTTGACAACCTCTCGCATATGGGGAGGCACGCTTGAGGTCATGTGGCGGCCTGGCTCGGGGCACCGTTAGTGGATTTCGAGTTGGGGACATGATGAGAGTGGTTTTTCACAAACCAAAATTCAATTAAATTCTTATTAACCTAATAATTTATCATAGTGGCACACCCTAGGGTCGATCACAAGGAGACCGCTCACGCGCACTATCTTTCTATTTTCACTATTTATAATATAACTAATATTAAAATATAATATTAATATAAATGGGGGGAATTGGAATACATAAAATATAAATAAAATATATAATAATTCTATACAATACAGAATGAAGTTATAATAAAGAAATTAGGCAGTTGTTCTTAGGAGGTCGTGGTGGTTGATATCATTGTTTAAAAATAATCTCAATATTCAACTCAATGAGGTGATCAAGACCTGTCACACCTCACCTTCTCATTTGAAATGTCATCACCTCATACCGAGACCTCTGCATATGGGGTAATGCTATTACTAATTTCATCTAGGAGACCTCTTCACTGACCATCACTACTCATGACATACTCCACCGTATGCATGACACAAATAGCGAAGGGAAGGAAAATTGATAAACGAGAAGAAGAAATTAGTGGTAGAGAAAATGGGAAGACCGCTCACCGTAATCGATTTAACCACCACCAAAATTCTTAGAATTGAATAAAGGGATTAGAAATTAAAGTACAATGAACTCAATCAAACCATCATTCCCTCCCTCGAACAAGCACCGATGTTAGTTCTCCATTTTTAGTGTAGTTGAGAAGGGATTAACGGTGGGAGAATACATAAAATAAAATAAATGGAAGAAAGGGGGTATTAATAAGAAAGATAACTAATATATATTAAAAATAAAAATAACTATTATAACAAAAATATCAACCTTTCCCCCAGAAAATTTCTATCCTTGTAAAAAGATAGGAGGTACTAATTTATAGAGAAAATGGGTTGAAGAAATATCGCTCAATTCTATCTGCCAGAAGTTCGCGACTGGTATACCCAATAAATGCTCGAATTGGTAAATGTTACCTTCTTTAAAGTTGTTTAATAATTTCTCCCTCGTTCCTCCACAAAATATCAGCCATATTGGTCCACTTATTAAGGAGTTATGGCTGTTTTAGTGCGGCATATTTAATCTGTCCAGGTGACTCTTCATCTTCCACAACTCCAACTTCTCATGCCATAATGGACTTGAAAACAATGGATTAATATGTGTACTCCTTAATAAAATATTTTAATTAATTCCTTTTACATCTCCATATTTAATATAAGCTCTATTGGACCAATACAATTTGATATACAAGCTCCCCTTTAAAACATTTCAGATCCGCACACAGTTTTTGAGGCACGGATTGTAAGCTAAATTTGGGACTTCAAATGATTGATTGAGCTAAGGATCCAGCAGGATGAAATGAGGAACATGATTTAAGTAAACCTAAAAAAAAGGAATTTCACAATTTGGTTTAGTGTGGAAAATGATATGGTATAAATACATAATACAAATAAAACAGTTAAATCCCAAAATTAATCCATTTTTGCATTTGAGCTCAAAATTCCACTAAAACCTAAAAATGTGACAATTTCCCATAAAATAACAATGTGGTGGGTATTAGAACATTGAAATACAGTATAAAATATGTGAAAATATATGTTCCATTAGGATGTCACAAAGTGGTATCAGAGGAGTTCGTTTCTCTTTATTACTATTTAGGGATGGTAGACAGGTGGTTAGGAAAGTGTCGGGCCTTGGTAATGAGCTCGTACTTGGGAGTATCTAACCCATACATGGGGTGAAACCCAAGTCACCCTAGTAGGGGATTGTTTTTCTTGTTGTTTTTTGTTATATTTTATGTTATTTCACCATCTAGTGATGCACTTGTTGTGTGATTTGACGGTTTTGTGATATTTCTCCCATGGCTGAAAGGGTAAGTGATTGTGAATTCATTCATCATTCTAGGAACCTATGTAGGTAAGTGACGTACATCATGATAGGCACACACATGAGATGGGTGTGTGGGATATAAAGGTTAGGATGCATTTGTTTTTCTTAAAAGTAATGAAATTGTGCCTAATGGGATGGTATGAATGGGTAAAAAGGAAAGTAAAAAAGGGTAAGTAGTAGTTAGAAAATGGTTCTTAACAAAGAATAAAAATTATATTAACATGTTTTAGAATAAATTGAAATATGGAAACTATTTTGAATTTGGTAAAAGATAAGGCTTGTAATTATGTGAATTAGATACTCATGTTAGCCCAAACCTTAGGAGAGATGGTGAAGGGTAGTCATTTGGTTGTGAGTGGGATCGTTTGGGTAGAGTATGAAAACTGGTTTGGTTGTGTCAAGTGATGATCCTACCTATATCTATTTCCTTCTCATAAAAGTGTTATGGTTTCGTTCTAAAGCCTGTGTTTCGCATTATAGAGAAATGCCACCTTGAAGACGTGTTCTGGTTGGGCGACAGGTGGATGTTGTTGAGAACGCTCCTCTAGTAGTAGAGCAAGAGAATGTGGAGATCCAAGAAGATAAGGAAGAATAGTTCTGAGAGAACTTTGTTCATTTTATGCAGATGATGGAATGAGACACAGGGTGGGCTGCACCGAGTATGTTTGATCTGATTAGAGAGTTTCATCTGTATCACCCTCCGACCTTTACCAGAGAGGATGTCCATAGGTAGTAGAGTTTTGGATAGAGTCCATCCAAGCTATTATTGACCTTATAGAGACACCTATCAAGAAGCGAGTCAAGTTGGAGGCCTATATGCTAAGGGTTCAAGCAAAACATTAGTAGGACATCATGGTCCAAACATAGTAGGCTGAAGGAATGATGTGGAAGGATTTTTAGGAGAACTTCCTTGAGCACTTTTACCAAAAACCTTGAGGTAGGAAAAGGATATGGATTTTATGAGGTTAGCTTAGGGGAAAATTTCGGTAATGGACTATTCCAGCCGTTTCACCGATCTGAGATGCTTCATTCTTACGTTTACAGGAGACGAGGTAGCCATAACGAAATACTTCTAGGATGGGCTGAGACATGAGATCAGATCTCAAGTGAATGTCTTTCGTCTGAAGAGGTTTGATGAAGTGGTGGATCAATCCCTTATCTCATAGGGGAACCTAAAGGGAGATTTAGGTAGTGAACTTGTGGTGTTATCTGGGCAATCAAGTGGTGCAACTTCGGATAGTAGGAAGCGCCATTTTGAAATCTTTCAGCAGAAGAGTAGTCAAAAGAGGGGGTAAGCTTCTTAGGGTGGTGACTAGGTTTTCTTTTATCGGTGTGGAAAGTTAGGTCACACGCGTGATCAGTGTCCCCACCCACCAGTCGAGTGCTGAGCATACGGAAGGTTAGGCCATGTGCAGAGGTTTTCCAGAAACCCATGATAGTTATGGAATGATGGAGGTTAGAGCAAGATGCTAAGAGTAGGCAGGGGGTCGATTACCCTGTATCAGGCAGGCAGTTAGAGCTCCATGGGTCGTACTGGTAGATGTAGTGGACATGGAACTCTAGGGAAAGATCATCCTTACCAATAGAGCAGTGTAGTGCAGGGTACTCAGGATGGAGCCCAGGGTAAAGGGGCAGGTCATCTCCATACAGTTCATGCTACACCTGAAGATGGTGAGTCAGGACCATCTATTGTTCGAGGTACGATTATTGTAGCTTCCACGCTTGCTAGTGCTTTATTTGATATAGGTGCTACACATTCCTTTATTTCTACTCAGTTAGTAATTATGTTGGGCATAACTATGGAGACTTCATGTAGGTTAATTTCACTTGATACTCCACTAGGGGTACAAGTCGAGGACATAAGGTAGTGTAAGGGTTGTTCTCTGGAGGTTGGTGGACGTCGTTTTCTGTGGGATTTGTTTTTCCTAGAAATTTCTGGTTTTGACCTAATCTTGGGTTTGGACTGGTTAATGTTATATCAAGATTGTATCAACTATTACTGATGTTAGGTAACATTCACATCTCTCGATGGAAGCACTTATGTCCTTCTTAGTGAGTGGGATACTTGAGCGGGCCACACAGGTCAGCTATGTCAGTAGTTGGGGGAAATCACAACCCAAGTGGCATGCATTATGTTAGATGATGGGGATAAAGGACAACTAGTCTTACCTTTTTATGTGGACAAGTTTTAGGATGTGTTTCCTGAGTACTTCTCGGGGTTACCACTTAAAAGAGATGTTGAGTTTATGATCGAATTGTTGCCAGGAGAAGAGCCAGTTTCAATTCCACCCTATCGAATGGCGCTAGTAGAGCTCTAAGAACTGAAGGTTCAGTTAGAAAAAATGGAGCGTAAGGGGTTTATACATCCTAGTACTTCACCTTGGGGATCTCCAGTGTTGTTTTCTAAGAAGTATGGTGGATCACTGAGTCTATGTGTTAATTATAAGAATCTTAACCAGATGACGGTTAAGAACTGATACCCTATTCCTAGAATTTATGGCATGTTTGATCATATCAGAGGTGCCTTGATGTTTTCTAAGATTGATTTGATATCGGGATACCATCAGTTGAGGGTGAGACCTTCTGACATACCCTGGAGAGATTTCCGAAGCAGATACGGGTTAGATGAATTTTTTGTGATGCCATTTGGATTGACCAATGCACCAGCGATGTTCATTGCCTTGATGAACTGGATATTTAACCTATATCTAGATCATTTTATAGTTGTCTTAATTGATAAAATATTGGTGTACTCCAGAACTCATTACGATCATGCCAAACATCTTGACATCGTCTTCAGTACACTAAGAAAGAATAGGTTTTATGCCAAGCTATCAAAATATCAGTTTTGGATTGATGAGGTGCACTTATGGGACACATCATTTCTGAGTCAGGCATGTCAATGGATTTAGAAAAGGTGCAGGTTGTAGTGTCTAGGGAGTATCACAAGAACGTATCTGATGTTTGGAGTTTTCTGGGTTTGGTTGGTTATTACCAAAGGTTTATTAGAGATTTCTCTCATTTGGAAGCACCACTCACAGGACTAACCAAGAAGGGGGTTAAGTTTGACTATTAAAAGGCTTGTGAGAATGATTTTCAGGAGATGAAAAAGAGGTTGACTATCGCACCAATTTTTATCTTACCTGAACCAGGTAAGAAGTACACCTTGTTCTACAATGTGTCTGTTGTTGGACTTAGGGCAGTGTTGATGCAGGATGATCGAGTTGTATCTTATGGGTTGAGACAATTGAGGCCTCATGAAATAAATTGTCTTACTCATGACCTGGAGATAACTGTTGTCGTACATGCCTTAAAGTGTTGGAGTCATTACTTGTTGGGAGAACCCTTTACGGTATTTACCGACCATAAAAGTCTCAAATACATCTTCTCTCAGTGGGATTTGAATCTTCAACAATGACGGTGGGTTGAGTACCTATAGTCCTTTGATTTTTAGTTGGTGTCCACACAAGGGAAAAGAAATAGTGTCACTGAGTCTCTCAGCTAGAAAACTCAGAATCAAGTAGTTCAAGAATCCTGTTCAGAGTGGGTGATGGTAGCCTTGTTTACTAATATGCATTTGGAGGTACAGGATGGGCACAGGTATATGACCCTTACATACATGGCAGTTGAGTCCGTGATTTTGAGTTGAGTTAAAGAGAGTCAGATGGTAGACCTGGAGTGTTTGGTAGTTAAGGAAAGTCTTAAAGGTGGGGAGTTGCCTTCTGGTTGGACTTTCAGTGCTAATGGAGTTCCTTATGTTTATGGTCATGATGCGGTGCTAGTAGATGTATGGGGGGAGTTGATGCGTGGGTTTTATGCGTCAAAGTGGGCAGTGCATCCAGGATTGACTAAGATGTACCGTGATCTTTGTAGGCAGTTTTGGTGGTCGGGAAAGAAGAAAGAATTTGTGAGTTTTGTGGCATGATACCTTACCTATCAGCAGGTGAAGGCTGAACATCAGCGTTCATGTGGGTTGTTGTAGTAATTTCCTATTCTAGATTGGAATTGGAATGACATAACGATTGACTTTTTAGTGGGTCTTCTGAGGATGCATCGGAAGACTAGTGTAATTTTGGTGGTGGTAGATCAGATTACAAAGGTAGCTCATTTCTTTCCAATCCAGGAGACCTATACAGTCGACCAGTTGGGGGAATTGTATGTTCAAGAAATAGTACAGTTTCATGGTGTGCCAAGAACCATATTTTCGGATCATGATCCACATTTCACCTCATGCTTCTAGAGGGGACTACAGAAGACACTTGGTACCCTGGTGTTTTTTAGTATGTATTACCACCCACAGACTAACAGGCATTCATGGCATATAATTCGGGTATTAGAAGACATGTTGAGAGCATGTGTTCTAGATTTTGTTGGTTCATGGGAAAATCACTTGTTGATTGTATAGTTTTCTTACAACAACAACTTTCAGGATACAGTTCAGATGGCACCTTTTGAGTCACTTTATGGGAGACTGTGTAGATTTCCATTGTGTTGGTTGGAGGTTGAGGAGTCTGATCTGTTAGGACTAAGTCTTGTGCAGGAGACGTTGGAGAAGGTTATTTTGATTCAAAAGCATATGTAAACAGCTCAGAGTAGGTATAATTCATATGCATATTGGATTCGTAGGCCTCTTGAGTTCATGGTGGGTGATAGTGTGTTTCTTTGGGCGTCTCCAGGGTTGGGTCACCATCGAATTTGGAAGCAGGGAAAGTTGGCACCTAGATATGTGGAGGCATTTGAGATTGTGGAGAGGTTTGGTCCCATGGCATATCGATTAGCTCTTCCACAGTAGTATAGTGCAATGCATGATGTTTTCCATGTTTCACAACTCCGACAGTATCACCCCAATCCATCTCACGTGTTAAATTCCAATGATGTCAAGCTCGAGGCCGATGCGTCCTTCAAAGATCACTTGGTTCATATTGTGGATCATAGTGAGAAAGTTTTGTGGGGTAAGGTTATGCCCTTAGTTCATGTTATATAGAATCATGGAAATGTTTAAGATGAAACTTGGGAGTGGGAATCTGACATGTAGGCCCAATGGCCCGATCTCTTTTCCTTGGGAACTCAATGATGCCCAGGAAGAGCGGCTCGGGGATGAGTCGTTATAAGGTGGGGAGGTTTTAAGATCCTATATTTCTCTGTAAGGTATGTTTTACTTGAATTTTAGTTTAATCCATTTATTTTTTTCAATTAAGTGTTTTCCCAAGTCCTTAAGAAGGCTCAGGGGTGTTCTGGGGGATCAGGACACGAAAAAGGGGGAAAAGGAGTTTTTTGGGCAAGCCACACGATCTGTGCATGGTTAGACCTAACCGTGCGGATAGCCCAGGTAAACTGTGAAGAAGGAGGATTTTTATACAGTAGAATTTGCACAATTTGCACACAGTTTGGCAAACCGTGCGGGTAAACAATGCATCCCAGAATCTTTTAAAAAATTACAAAAATACCATTACATGGTTTTTATGTTCCACTCAGGATTTTACTCCTCCTTCCCTCTTACGACCCTAGTAATGAACCAAATCTCCCAATAGCTTCCAAGGATCGATCCCCCTCATCTTAGGGCCATTTGGAGTGCCATTGGTAGCAGATTGAAGATTCGGGTAAGGCTAATCTCTCTCTTTCTTATCTTTTTGGTTTAAGGTTCCCATTCTTCTTATATATCCATTTGAAGCACTCAAAACCCTCTTTTTTGGTGAGATTTAGGTTGAGGCTTCAAGGGTGTGTTGAATTGGGATATAAGGCCTTGATTGAGGGTGTGATCGCCAACAGATTTAAGGTTGGTGGTCTACAAGTTGTATCCCTTGGGTTTCAAGTGGATTTGTGTATGTAGGGTTATGTTCTTAATTTCCCATTATTTATTTCCTTGGTTCCCTTTGATTTATTTGGATGTAGTGGGTGTCTAAATGGTTAATTTAACTCCTAATGATCCCCACGGTATGAATAGAGGATGGAAAAATGATATTAGGGCCACCCATGGGGTGTAACAATATTCCCCAGACTTAGAGTTTATCTAAGTAAGCATAAGGCCATTGTGAAAGACCATAGAACCCATGATGAATATGTTAATATGCTTGAAGGATGTGCAATTGGAGTCTTAAGAATATGCTTATGTTGGGTAATGGCCTAAGAGGTTGTTTGGTTGGCGTGAAAAAGGGTTAAATGGATTAATGGGAAAATGCTAGGGGATTAGCTTTATACTTGAATATGCTTAGCGAGATAGGCATGGAAAATGGGAAATGGGGCTAACAGGTTAAGTAATATAAATGATGAATGTGTTAATAGATTGAGGAAAAATGTTAATTTCCCATTTATTGATATTTTTGTGATGTTGTAAATGATATTGGCTATACTTGTTGTGATATGGTTAATTGTGGTGAATGATAAATAATCATGTGCACATGGCTTGGTAGAGTGGGGTATATACTTGAGGTTATATGCCCACAGGTTGAGTTAGACTGAGGTTCTAGCTCCACCCCTAAATGCATGGGTTAGGGAAGGGGATGAAGTTTCATTCCCCTAACGGTTGAATTCCACCCGGACTGAGGCTTCGAGGTGAGGATATTGGGAATTATTGTGATATGATTACTAGTGTGATAGGACTTGTTTAATTCCCGCATGTTGAGAACATTGATCATGCCTAATCCATTGAACACATGAAAAGTGTGAAATGATAAATGAAATGTCTTGGAAATGAACATGTGATATTTGGTAGGTTAATTTAAAGGAACATAAATAAAAATTCCCTTATGAACTGTTTTCATTACTTTCATTTGTTTACCATTTTCATGCTCTATCTGTTGATTGGATATCTTATAGACACCATTGGCGATGGCCTACTAAGTTATACTCACACCCTGCTCAGGCCGCCATTGGGTACCTGGATATATTTCATGCTTGCAGGTCAGGATAAAGGCAAAGGCCCTATGCTAGGGAGTTGAGTTGGACATGGGACTTGTATGGGTGAGGTTCAAGACTCGGAGTCCGAACCATTTTGGGGATCCTGAATTTTGTCTTTATTTTGGGGTTTTGTTCACTTGTCACTATAGCATGGCATGACATATTTACTATTGTATATGGTTGTACCCAGTTTGGGAATTGGTTATTTATGCATTTTATTGATTGTTCTCTATTATTTATATTATTTAAACTATTTTCTGTTGTGGATTACTCTGGTAGAGAGGGTATAGTCTCCCACGTATTCTATTAGACCCTTGCCACTAGTCATAAACTTCTGGCATACGGGGAGGCACGCTTGAGGTCATGCGATGACCTGGCTCGTGGTACCGTTAGTGGCTTTCAGGTTGGGGACATTACATTAAGTGTTAGGGAAGAAGGTGAGTATAGGGATAAGAGTGAATCTAGAGGCCAAAGTGATTCAAGGGGTAGGAGAAAAGAAAGGGGTCAATCCAATAAGCATAGAAACAAATCTAAAAGAAATATTATCAAATTTTTCCAATGTAAATAGCCTGGGCATATTAAGAAGAAATTCCCTAATATGAAAGGTGACTATAAAGATAGTACTAATGACCATTCCCTATTAGTTGAGAAGGACTTTGACACTGGTGATGTATTAAATGTTTCTAAGATTACCATCTCTGATGAATGGATCATGGATTCAGGATGCTCATTCCACATGTGTCCTTAAAAGGAGTTATTTACTGAGTTGAGGGAAATAAAATATGGTGAGGTTTTTCTAGGGAATAATAGGAGTTACCACATTATGGGAATATGCTCTATTTTGTTGGATCTTCATGATGGGACTATCAAATATCTTGTGGAAGTTAGGTGGGTACCCGAGTTGAAAAGAAACCTAATATCTCTAGGAATCCTTGACCAAAAGGGGTACAACTTTAAGTCTAATTCTGGAAGTCTTAGAGTTTCTCGAGGATCCCTTACTGTTATAAAAGGAACCCTTCTCAATGGCTTGTATGTGTTAGATGGTAAGGTCCATAAGAGTCAGTTGAATACCTATTCTTATTCAGAATGTCATTCCATCTATTTTTGGCATAGGAGACTAAGGAACATTAGTTCCAAGGGTCTAAGTGAACTTAAAAAATAGGGTTTTTTAAGTTGTATTACTCCTAGTATCCTACCTTTCTATAAGGATTGTGTATATGGGAAATCCTGAAGATTTGTTTTCGGTAGGTCTATGTATAAAGCTAAAGAACCCCTTTAATGTGTAAATTCTGATTTGTAGGGTCCTTCTAGGGTTACCTCTCATGTAGGAGGCTTATAATTTGTGACCTTTATTGATGATTTCTCTATGAAGGTCTGGATACATATACTCAAACACAAGTCTGATACTTTTTAGACTTTTAATAAGTGGAAAGTTGGGGTAGAGAGTGAGTCTAATAGGAAACCTAAGGAATTAAGGATTGATAAAGATTTAGAATATCTATCCACTAGATTCATTGAATTCTGTGAATCCCAAGGAATAAAAAGATACCAGACTATTGTGGAAATCCCACATCAAAATGGGTTAGTAGAAGGAATGAATATTATTGTTCTTGAGAGGGTGAGGTGTATGTTATCCCACTCAAAACTCCACAGGTCTTTTTGGGTTGAGGTTGCTTCTACAACAGTGTACCTCATTAAGCATTTTCTATCTTCTACTAACTCTTTTATGACACCTGAAGAACTCTGGAAAGGTTCACCCCTGAGTCTAACACACCTTAGGATTTTTGGATCCATAGTGTATGCTCATACATGTAATGATAAGCTAACTCCTAGGGTTTAAAATGTATATTTTTGGGATATCCAGAGGGTGTTAAAGGGTATTGTTTATGGGTAGATAGACGAGGTTATCAAAAATGAATTGTTAGCCAAGACGTGGTTTTTCATGAATTTGGTTTATCCAATGAAAAAAGGACCTGAACTTGTTGTGACTTATAATGAGTTGCAAGACCCTCTAGAGATCTAACACCTTTAGGTGTTGAAGTCCCTTTTGAATTTGGTGACCACTTCCAATCCATGGATGATCTTGTTCCTCTTGTTTCCTAGACCCAAGTCGAATCTGACTCTAGTTCAGATTCTAAACCTAAGACTGAGGAACCCGATGATCTGAGCAACTTTCAGCTCACTTGAGATTGAGAGAGAAGATTTATTAGACCTCCATCTCGTTTCAATCAAGCATACATTACTACTTATGATTTTAATGTATCAAAGTATTTGTTTAATAATGAACCTCAAACATACAAGCAAGCGATTAAGTCCAAAGAAGCCACTAGGTGGCTGAATGCAATGCAAGAGGAGATGAATTCTCTTTTTAAGAACAACACTTGGGTTGTTGTTCCTAGACCTAATAACCAGAAGGTAATAGGATCTAGATGGATTTATAAAAATAAGGAAAACAATGTAAGAGGGAATAAAATCAAATTCAAATCCCGAATGGTAGATAAAGGATTTCTTCAGTGTGAAGGCATTGATTATAGTGAAATCTTCTCTCGTGTTGTTAAGAATTCATCTATTAGAATTCTCTTTTCTTTTTTTCTAAATTGGATCTGCATGTTGAAAAATTAGATGTAAAAAACTTCTTTTTTTACATGTAACTCTTTATGAAACAATTTATGACTCCTCCTGAAGGATTTTCAAAACTATTCAAATCTAATCATGTTTTTCTTCTTAAGAAGTCTTTATATGGGCTTAATCAGTCTTCTAGACAATCGTATAAAATGTTTTATTCTTTCATGATTGAAAATCAGTTTTCTAAAAGTAGATTTGATGCATGTATATATTATAAAACTATTAAACATGAGTTTTTTTACCTCTTGTTATATGTTTATGAAATGATTTTAATTTGCAAAAACATGAGGATTATAAATTTTGTCAAGAACCAATTGAATTGTGCCTTTGAAATGAAAGACTTAGATCATGCAAATCAAATTTTAGGTATGGAAATATGTAGGGATAGGAAGGCCAGAACCTTGTACTTATCCCAATCTTCTTATATTAGGAAGGTATTAAAGAGATACTTGTTTGAGAAAGTTAAACCCGTTAACATTCCTTAAGGACAACACTTTAAGTTGTCCCTGACCCAATCCCCTAGAAATTAAGATGAAGTTGCCTTTATAAATAAGATTCCATATGCTAATGTTGTAGGAAGTCTTATGTATGCAATGGTCTGTTCTAGGCCAGATATTGCCTTTGCAGTTTGTACTTTGAGCAGGTTCATGGGGAAACCCGGTAAGCCTCATTGGCAAGCATTGAAATGTCTCCTCAAGTATGTTTCTATGTTTGATAAATTGTGCATTCGATATGGATTAAATAGTAGTTTTGATAATGATATAGTTGGCTTGTTGATTCGGATTATGCTGGAAATATTGATACCTAGAAGTCTATCACTGATTTTATATTTCTTGTATATGGAGGACCGGTCTCCTAAAAGTGAAATATGAAATCAGTAGTTTCACTTTCCACTACTGAGGCATAGTATATTGCCTTGACAGAAGCCATAAAAGAGGCTATATGGCTGAAAGGTTTTCTTTCTGAATTATCATTATCTGTTGATAGCATAGTAGTCCACTTTGATAACCAATCTGCTTTACATTTATCTAAAAACTATGTATGTCATGGTAGATTGAAACACATTGATTTTAGATTGCATTTTGTTACACTACTAAAAATACGGCTTTTATCAGCGCTAAAAATGGCCTTTAACAGCGCTAGAAAAGCGCTATTAATGCCGGCGAAGATAAAGGGGGAGTCCCCTTTATCAGCGCTAAAACAAAACGCTGATAAAAGGGTCCTTTATCAGCGCTTTGTTTTAGCGCTGATAAAGGACCCCTTTTATCAGCGCTGATAAAAGGTAAAAAAAATTAAAAAAAAAATACTGCCAAATCGGGGGGGCTTTTATAGCGCTTGAACCCCCCCCCCCCTACAGCACTTTTCCGCCCCCTACAGCGCCCCACGCACCCCCTCCACCCTTTAACAGCGCTTGCTCCCATATTCCATCATGCGCGTGCGCCCCTGCCTCCACCAGGATTTGAACTTGAGACCTCCCCCCTGCGCGCCTAAGCCCTTACCACTCCTCTATTTTGATTTATTTTCCAATTCATGATATCTCTCTATATATATATTTATATATTTAGTTATATTTATTCGTATAGTAATATATATTTATATTAATATATATATAGTTATATTAATATATATATATAGTTATATTAATATATATCTCTATTTATATATATATATTTAGTTATATTTATTCGTATAGTAATGTATATTTATATTAATATATATATAGTTATATTAATATATATATATATATATATTTAGTTATATTTATTCGGATAGTAATATATATTTATATTAATATATATATATATAGTTATATTAATATATATATATAGTTATATTAATATATATATAGTTATATTAATATATATATTTATAGTGATATTAATATATATATTAATAGTAATATTAATATATATATGTAGTTATATTAATATATATATAGTTAGATTAATATATATATATATAGTTAGATTAATATATAGGTATATAAATATTCATATATTTGTATTTTAAATAAAATGGATAATAGCTATTATTTAGATAAATCTAATGTATTTTATATGTAAATATATTTTATTATTTATATTTATAATTAAATTTTTATGTGTGAATATATAAAAAATATGTATATATTGTTATATATTTGATTATAAATAGAAGTGCATTATAAAAAACGATGAAATTTTAAAGACATAATATCTATATGAATGTAATACCTTGGAATAAATTCAGTCCCCACCAAAAAAAGTCAATAATACCCCTTTAAACGAGGCTGAAAATCCACCAAATCTTAAAAAATCGGGGTACCCCGACTAAAAACTCAGTTTTGGAGACCTATTGGGCCTTTTTGGGCCTCTAAAAAACCTTTATCGGGACCTCTTGGGTCATAGCGACGTAGAGTTCACCACAGGCTTCGATTTGATATGTGGTAGAGCTCAAACGGACACTCGGATCAAAAGTTATGGTCGTTTAAAGTTTGAGTTGCGTTTTCAACATATTTTGGATCTTTTTTAATTTTTTTAATCTTCAAATTGTTATTAAATGACTATTACTCCATAATAATTATCAAATTATTAATTAAAAATATTTTTTAAATTTTTTTATAAGCCATTTTCACTAAATATCTTATATATTAAGTATATTAAGTGCAAATGTATGTTTATACTTATCTAAAATATATTTAAAAATTATATATTATATTTATATCAATATAACTATATTTTTATATTAATATTTTAATATATTATTATTATTTTTTTTTTGAAGTCGACCCTTTATCAGCGCTACTAAAAAAGCGCTGATAAATGGGGCCCATTTATCAGCACTAAAAAAGCGCTGATAAAGGGGGTACCTTTATCAGCGCTAAACAAAAGCGCTGATAAATGGGTGCTTTTATCAGTGCTTTTTTAGCGCTGATAAAGGAACCCTTTATCAACGCTTTTTTTAGCGCTGATAAAAGCACCCCCCCTTTATCAGTGCTTTTTCGTTAGCGCTGATAAAGGTTGGCGCTGGGAAAAACTATTTTTGTGGTAGTGTTAGGGATATTATAGAATCTGGGACAGTGAGCGTCACAAAGATACCCACTGAAGACAATCTGGCTAATAGTTTGACTAAGGTCATATCGTTATCTAAATTCAAGCATTGCCTTAAACTTATGAATTTAGTCTCAATTCTATAATGTAGGTTGAGAGAACATCATCATTGAATTTCTTTTAATTGCAAGGTGGGGATTTTTTTATTTATGCCCCTACAGATTTGAGTTGCAACTAAATGAATTAACATGCTTAACCATTCGTTTGTATTCTTTGTATATGCATGGATTGCATGGGGACTATTCACGTGGTGCCTTTGGTTTCTCTGTTTTCAGATTACCTATATACCACATTTGTTTTTTCGTTTTCCTTTAACCATTAGCGGCTTTTGTTCTGGACCGTTGATCAACTGTGATCCAACGGCCCAGAATGGCTCCTGATGTGTTTCTTCATTCGACTTCGATCCACTAGTTTTACGTCACACCAATCCAGTCGTGCCACTTGTACCATGCGTTGTCCCATTGTTTGTTACTTGAAACATCCACCTGATCGCACCCATCCACATGGAACTGATCCTGCGACTCCACCTGATTTTCTAACTTTCATTGAATGTGTCGTCTGCGTTGGGATGTGTATGCTCTCTCGGGTTAGGGTTCTCATTAGTCTAGTTCTCAGGAGCTCTCTGTGAGTGAAGCTCTGCTCCGACTCCGCGAAGAGGAAATGAAGAAGATTGAGGGGGCCTCCGGCCACCTGCACCCCCCTCTACCGTAGTACGTGCCACCTCCTGCAACCGGAGTTCTTCTCTGGTGGAGGCTCAATGGGAAATCGTCTCGGCTTTGGGTTTTTCGAATGACTACGCTCCAAGTGGTATCAGTTTTTGACACATCTTTAATTGTAACCAAGATCAGGTATATGTTTCTTGGCTCTGTAGCGATTTACCTTTTTTCTCCGTCATGTATGATATTGTATCATACTTGTGTGTGTATGTGTGAGTCCGTTCAGGAGTGGACGAGGCTGACTCTATGTGATAGGATTGATCACTGCCACCTAGTTCAGCAAGCCCGATCTCCTCAGATAGTTTTTGTGGTCCTTTCTTTATTTTACATTCGAGTTCCTAATTGTTCTTGCTTGTCTTCCTTACTTCTTAATAAAATTGTTGTCATGGTGGTGTTCTCATCGTGCACGTAGGCCCCCAAAGGGGCCGAAACACGCTATATTTGATGTCCATTTAAATTTCCGCATTCGCTGTTTATTGTTCCAGTATTCTATTTGTGAATAATTATAGTTCTGTATATTTGTTATCGCTTGATTAACCGAATCCGTTATATTGGTAATCCTTTATACGTGACAATGGGTCTTGGGAATTTAGGGTTTAAGTGTTTAACCCCAACAGCTTGAGGTTTGGAACAATTGTGAGACATAAGGTTATTGGGACCGAGTTGTGCAACATCATGTGTCTTGGTCTTTGCCTCCTATGGGTGTTGTTAAGGTGAATGTGGATGTTATTTTTCGACGGTGCTAGGCAACATGTTTTTTCCACTAATTGGTGTTTGTAGATTGGTGAAGCTATAGTGTTCTATGTTGGCCTTAGCTTTGTCGGGGATCACAGTTGGCGTAAAGTAATTTTGGAGGGAGATTGTCTCTCTCTTATCCCTTTGGTCAGGGTCGGCCCTGGGGCAAGCCCCACGAGCCCCCGGGCTAGGGCAACAGGTAAGGAAGGAAAAAAAACATAGGTCAGGGTAAAAAATTCATAATTTCACGGTAGATATTAAGGCATTTTAGGGCAAAATTTTTTATGCGGTCTTGGGCAACGGAATTTACCAGGCCGCTCCTGCCTTTGGTTAATGTATGTTCTATCATCTCCACATCTTTGATAGTAATGCGAAACGGGTGAGTCGGGGTGGGGTAGGTCAAGCTCACACAGGTTTGAGCCAGGATGAGTTTGTTCGCAAAAAGCGCATATAATGTGAATAAAAAATTTCAAACCCACCCCACCTCGCATAAGCCCGCGGGCTTGCCCACATTTAATATATATATATATATATACTATTTATAATAATTAAATATTATATTTTTTTCTCATTCTTAATGATAGTTGTGGGAAGAAGTATGAATTGACAATGGCTAGAGTTTGTAAGGATGCGACTAAACATTTTTTGATGGGTTAATGTTGGCATGCAGCGACGTCGATTTGTTGGCGAACTGTTACGATACAAAATAGGTGAGGGACAGTGAATGATGATATTTGTTGTGTGGTGATGCGAACGGTGGGACTTGTGAATGAATGACGACTCTCCAGGTAATGACTGGTTTCAGAGGAGGCTATAAGGGTTCTTATGAGGTTCTTTCCTATTTTATTAATAACAAAATAAAATTAAATAATAACAATAATAAATCGACCCAAAAAATAATATGATTATAATAACTTTTTTAGAATTGAAACAACGTGTAGGATGAATGAGTTCCATTTTTCTAGAGACGGGATGACACACCATTTAAATATGATTAATAATTACTATATAAATATTATAATACCATACTAAAATAACAAATATCGATATATTTAAAATTTACATGTGAATGAACGATGAATTAGTATGATCATTATGACGAGAAATCATATGCCATGGTTTAATCATGTTTTTTTAATAAAAAAACTAAAATGTTAAAGAAACATAAATTGTAAAAATAATATGTATATTTTAAAAAATCTGGTTTGTGAGTAACCCCGCACCCGCACGGGCTCCACCCATATTGGCTTGCACTCGTGCACGCTCAATCCGCATTGGTCTGCACTCTTAACAGTCAAAATTTTTAGGCCCGTTCCGCCCCGCATCCGCCCCATATCCACGAAGCCAATGAGCCGCAGACCTATTTTGCATTACTAATCTTTGAGGCTCCTCATATATGAGATATGATGTGTGCCTTCTAATTTTTATCATTGTTCCTTTTATTTTGTGAAAACAGAAGGTATATTTTGTGAAAATAGAAGGTAATATGGTGCCCATCATTCTGTTGCGCTCGAGGGATTTTATCTATCTTATCCACGGGTTGGAATAAATTTGAATGGATTAGTTTTTTGGTTCAAAAAAAAAAAAAAAAAAAAAAAACAAAGAAAAAAAAAAAACAACGAAACTGTTTACTTGCGGATTTCTCTGATGGTGCACTTTGGCTGTTTCACGGCGGTGGCGGGCTGGAGTGGCAGCACCGTAGTTTTAGGAGTATCAACGGGCAAATGATCGTGACGTTACGCGCCCATTCAAAACCGGGCTTGCCGTCGGATTCGTGGGAGGGAGGGAGGAGGGAGAAGCGTACCAGGGGCGCTTCGTTGCACATTTGCTGGAT
Source organism: Viscum album (assembly GCA_963277665.1). NCBI lineage: Eukaryota > Viridiplantae > Streptophyta > Magnoliopsida > Santalales > Viscaceae > Viscum > Viscum album. The sequence continues at coordinate 162,015,726 of OY728138.1, forward strand.
ACTCTCTTTGTTATCTTCCCTCTCTTATTCTCCACAGTCTTCTTCACTTTTTTATCTGCACTTTACTTTGTTCTCACCTCTCTCTCATACACTTCGTCGGCATTCTCCCGTTGCTTCTTTATCCGCCCGCCCGCGCGTGCCTGCGATTTCTAGGAAGTTCTGGAACACTGATCAATGGCAGACATAAGCTTCCCTCCAATGGAACAGCTTCAAGACCTCGAGTACTGCATTGATTCCAATCCTTCATGGGGTACGCGCGCCCGCCCTCTCTCAATCTCCCCCGTTCTCTCTCCGTGGATAGACGTGCGCCTGGATAAATGGGTTTATATGATTTGTGGACATTCTAAGCGGTTTACTAATCAGTAGATGATTCGTAGCTTCTGTGAAAAGAAGAATGGAGACCATCAATTGGCTACTGCTGAATTTATAGGCCTCCTAGGAGCAGAAAACTCATTTTCAGAAGGACTGTTCAAGGTTCTTATATACGAGCCTCTTGGTTGACCGCAGCATGTTAATTTGAATTCGCTGAAAATTGCCGGTGAACTCTGTTCGCCTACCTCTCGATTTTGGAGCTCCCATTCTTGAACTGATTTAACTTGGGTTGCTGGGAACCGGGCTTTTCGTTTTTGTTTTCTGTACATTGCCTTGCAATGCGGCAGTCTTGTTGTATTTTAACAAACCATCATAGAGCGAGAGAATTCGCCATAAATGGCCACCAGAGATTCCACTCCCCCCATTAGCTAATCCTAACACACTGCCATCTAATGAGTCTCAATTCATTTGATAGGCAGTTCTCTGGCATTTTATTTCACCTGTTCTTTGATAAACCACTCTTGCTTCCGTACTGAAGTCTTATAGATTACCATTCTTAATCATGCATTCATTACAAATTTTTTTCTGATGTCTCTTATTTTTACACGCCATTCCCTTACATATGCTTGATTGTCGTACCTAAAGAAGTTATTCTACCTTGGTTGGCATTGTGCAATGGATGAAAAATAGGAATTTAATGTCTTGCATTCATGTAAGACGTTAAACGTTATACATAAACTTATAAAGTAGATAACGATAATACTAAAACACACTTTCAATTTTCTCAATGAGTAGGATTTTATGAGCCAAAACCCATTGATATCTTCATGGTTCCGAATCCAAAGCTGGTTGTTAATCAGGATGTCTTGTCGCCACTGCGGCATGCAAGTTTTTAGTAGTTCAGAATTCTCCCACACTTAGATACTATATTAGTCATTGTTAAGTAACCTAAAAACATTCCTAATCAAGCACCACCCTTAAAAAATGATCAGTAGTGGAAGGTGATTGGATATTTTGAGGCTGATGGGAATGGTTATCATACATCCCATTGTACTGGAATGTAAAACTGACCTGGAGGCCTGGGTCTGGTCCAGCCAGCCTGACAACTTGGCGGGCCAGGATTAGGTCGCTGGTGGTTTGGTCAGGGCCAACCAGTCTCGATCTGGGCTTCCAGTTTGGGCACAGGTGGCCCTTTTGGCACGGCTCAAACTGGGCCCCTATTGGCCCAACCTGGGCCTGGTCCAGTTAGCCTGATGACCCAGCAAGTCGGGCTTGGGCTCCTAGTGGTTCAGTTAGGCCTGGGCCGGGCTTGGGCCACTGGTGGTTCGGTCAGGGCCGAGTCAGGCTAGGTCTGAGCTGCCAATTTGGGCACAAGTGGCCCTATTGGCATGATTCAAACTGGGCCCCTATTGGCCCATCCCGGTCCTGGTCCAGCCAGCCTGATGACCCAGCCGGCCAGGCTTGGGCTGCTAGTGGTTCAGGCTAGATCCAGGCTGGACTTGGACTGATAGTGGTTCAGGCTAGGTCCGGACCAGGCTGCAAATTTGGGTGCAAGCAGCCCAATTGGCCCGGCCCAAACTGGGCCCCTATTGGATCAACATGGGCAGGACATATTTTTCTTTAAATGAATTAAAATTTATGTTATTTTATTTAAATAAACGTTTTAAAAAAGACCAGACTGGGCCAGGTTGGGCTTGGGCCTCCCACGGACACTATGCGGGCTGGACTAGGCCCTTTTTACAGCCCTAATTTTTGTATTCTCATTTTTGATAATTCAGTGAATTTTAAAAATATTAAACAAAATTGTGGATTCTGTTCTGATGTCATGGAAAAATATAAAATTTTAACTTATGCCACATAAGAGTAGTTTTTCATTGAAGATGTTATTGTCTGAACCTGTATCGTTGATTATAGACCATTTAATACCGCGATGTTATAATCTATCAGTCATTGATATTATTACAATTCTAATCTCTTATACAAAGGAAACATATTGAGATTGTCATTTTTGTATGTGAGAAAGTATATGGGGAAATAAGATTTACATATAAGCATTTTTGCAAAATACCTACTAGACAACGGGGCTAATAATTTAAGTATACCAGTCTAGGTTATTTGGTATGGCCTCCACAATTTGAAGAAGCCTTTTTTTTATAATCTTAGTTAGATAATATGTGTTTTATATGAGAAGCTAATTTTGATTTCTTGCTTTGCATTTCCAGTTTATCTTGTTAAAAAATATTTTAAAATTTTAACATATTTTGTACTTGCAGGTGAAACTGTCTTGTTAGCATTTCAAAACTACATTTTGATGCTGGGCACAAGTGTGATGATCCCTTCCCTTCTCGTCCCAGCAATGGGGGGAACTGATGTAAGTTATTGTCTGCTGTATTGCCTCTTTTCCTTCAATGCCCATGCTAGTTCAGGGAATCTGCATTTCTTGAGTGGCATTTGCTTTGGATTCACCTTGCAGAGATTTAAAAAGTGATTTGATAATTTTTGCATTATTTTAATTGAGATTCCCGTGGTCAAATTTCCACTTTTTGTCGCTGTGAATAGGGCATTTCTGGTTATTGAATGTGGTTTAATCTTGGCTTAGGTCTTCATGGGGGGACCAGCCCTTTATTATTGGCCAGAAATGTGTATTTTTTATAATTTTAATTTTTCTTTTTTGATGTTTGATTTTTGATGACGTTCTTTTACTCTGAATCAGGGAGACAAGGCACGGGTCATACAAACTCTGTTGTTTGTTGCTGGCATCAACACACTTCTTCAGGCCCTGTTTGGGACCAGGTTGCCCGCTGTAGTTGGCGGATCCTTTGCTTTCATGATTCCCATTGCCTACATTATTGGTGACTCTTCACTACAACAGATTTCTGACTCTCATGAGGTAAGCATCTGTTTCTCCTCTTGCAATTGCCTGCTTGGTTCAGCAAAATATAAGATGTCGCTAGAGTATTTAGATATTTAAGATATGGGCTTTGACTACGTCTATCCTATCCCACTTTTTCTTCTAGATTGAATTTGGTATTGTATATATATCTCGAGTTGTATCTTGTCATCTGTCTATAAATAGAGTGTTCCATCCACTCTTTCAACAGAGGTGAATAGGAATTGTTTGAAGTTTTTGAAGGTTGGAGCTGATTTAGCACTTTACACAGATTGTTTACCATGTAAATATGTGGAGTCTAAAGTTGATTATTGGAAGTTTAACAAGGAGGAGAAGGATTAGGTTCTGGGATATACCTTTTTTGTTTTGTTTTCTGCTTGATTACTAAAGGGTTCCTAGGCTTTAAAAATGTACATCTGGTTCAGAAAACGTCATTTTGGGATTCAAAATTTCAATCTTGTTTGAAATCTATATTTTTGATATTTACACACACACACACTTTCCCGGATGGCAAATGTGTCCCATTTAAGCTTTGCAGGAAATCCTAACATATTTTTAATCTGTGCAGTACATTCATTATGTAATTTGTCATATGGCTGATGAAGCTATGATCCTATTGCTGTATGTTATGATCCACATTAAGCATTGTCCTTATGTTCCAATGCACTGTCTTTTTTAAGGGTCAGACATTGTACTTTTTTAGCTTCCAGTTAATGTTAGGATTGACAGATGTGTTTCCTGGTGTTAATTGGTCTCAGAGATTTGTACAAACAATGCGGGCTATACAGGGAGCTTTGATTATAGCTTCTAGCATTCAAATAATTCTAGGATATAGCCAGATATGGGGCCTTTTTTCACGGTGAGTGTTTGAGTATCTTAAAACTTACACTCTTAAACAACTTGTTTCCAATATATAGAGTTTCTCAGTGGAGGATGTTTGTTTGCAGGTTTTTCAGTCCCCTTGGTATGGCACCTGTGATTGGATTGGTTGGATTGGGATTGCTTCAACGAGGATTTCCAACGGTGCGTTTTGCTATACAGTGACTGCCAAATTTACCAAGCATGGTCCCTCTGTTTGTTGAATCCAAAACTCATTAAGGGCCTTACAAGATAGGATTTTGAGCCATTATGTCAATAACTCTCAATTTTACCGACAAGCCTTTTTTGTTCTCCTTTTTTGGTTTTCTAATCCCAGGTCTTTGTTTTCAGTTAGGGAATTGTGTAGAAATTGGAATTCCAATGCTTTTGTTGGTCATTGGATTATCCCAAGTAAGTGGCTCACTAACACTACCAGATAGACTATTGCATTGGTCCACATGACATTTTTTTGTTTCTTTGCCGTATGTAACAAGTGATTTTAATGACTGTAGTACTTGAAGCACGTGAGACCATTAAGAGATGTGCCCATCTTTGAACGATTCCCTGTATTGATCTGTGTTGCCATAATTTGGATTTATTCCTTGATTTTGACCGCCAGCGGTGCCTATCAGGGCAAACCCGATGCAACTCAGCGCAGTTGCCGCACTGACCAAGCCAATATAATATCCACAGCTCCGTGGTAAGCCACAACAATGCAGGTTTCAGTCTTACAATCTTTTATACTTTTTATGCTGTTATTGAACTCTGTTTTTTCTTCATAATTTTCAGGTTTAAGTTCCCATATCCACTGCAGTGGGGCCCACCAACTTTTGAAGCCGGCCATGCATTTGCCATGATGGCTGCAGTTCTTGTGTCTATGGTTGAGGTATTGCTTTGGCTTCCTTGATTCTCAGTTTACATGCTGTGGCCATATTAATAGATGTAAGCGCCTTGGCTGCTTGATGGAGGAATATTTCAGACCAAAAAAAGCCTTATTTTTTTGAGACTGGCATTTGGCTTACTAGAAAAAATGGATTTTAGTTGAATATTCTGATTGTTTTCATTATTCTCCTGACTGAGATGATCATGCTGCAGTCAACTGGTGCATACAAGGCAGCATCTCGGTTGGCCATTGCAACCCCGCCTCCTGCTTATGTGTTGAGCCGTGGCATTGGCTGGCAGGTCCAGTCCATGCTCTGTTTTGTTAAAAACTTCATCTTTTTAACCATTATTGATCCGTCATTACTCTGATAATAATAAACAGGGGGTTGGGATTATGCTTGATGGCCTCTTCGGGACCGGCACCGGCTCCACTGTTTCCGTGTAAGATTATATCTTTCATTACATGAACTCTGTTTTTTCATTAGCAACAAAAGTGTACAAATCTCTCTGTTTTGCAGGGAAAACGTGGGGCTACTGGGACTGACTCGAGTGGGGAGCCGGAGAGTCGTTCAAATCTCCGCTGGCTTCATGATATTCTTCTCCACTTTTGGAAAATTTGGAGCCGTCTTTGCGTCCATACCATTTCCAATATATGCCGCGCTATACTGTCTACTCTTTGGTCTTGTGGGTACGCCATTGCCACTCTGCACTTGTAGTAACTTTCCTTCCAAATGGACTTTTACAACAGACTGGTTTTGGTTTTGCAGCCTCGGTTGGGCTGTCGTTCCTGCAATTCACCAACATGAATTCCATGAGGAATCTGCTCGTGATGGGGCTTTCGCTTTTCCTGGGGCTATCCGTCCCCCAGTTTTTCCATGAATACCAGCAGGGCCCTGTTCGGAGCGATGCTGGATGGGTGAGTTCGGTGGGTGAACCTGAATCGATCCATGACTTTGTGACTGGTTGTGATGAGTTTTCTTCTTTGTTGTTGGGGAATTTGCAGTTCAATGCGTTTCTGAACACTATATTTTCATCGCCGGCTACGGTGGGGCTGATCGTGGCGGTTGTTCTGGACAACACTTTAGAGGTGGAGAAGTCAAAGAAAGACCGGGGGATGCCATGGTGGGTGAAGTTCCGAACTTTCAGGGGAGATAATCGCAACGAAGAGTTTTACAACTTGCCTTTCAATTTGAACAGGTTCTTCCCGCCCACATAGCTGTTTTTTTGTCTTCTGTTCCAATCTCAAAATCCAGTTTCATGTACAGTCTCATTAACCCCAATTTTTTTGTTAGGCAATTGGTATGTGTCTTGTTTTTCGTTGTTCTTGATAGGTTTTTACATGATAAGCAATGCATGGATATCATTCTTGTTGCAGAGGATAGTAGTGTGTTTTTTCTTTGATGATTACAAAGTTCTTATTGGAAACTGAGCTCATGAATGAACACAAGAATCAACGAGAGAATCTGGAGTGGAACAAGTGTACTTAATATGATTTCAATTTTGCCCTTGAACAGCATTTATTGAGTCAAAACTATAATCATGGAATTGCATTGGTTTCAAGAGAGAGCCCTAAAATTGCATACATTTAGTCCATTTCGAGAATGAAACAAAATCAAACTCATCAAAATAAAACCATAAACAAACCTAATGATCCACTCAATTGCATGAACACAGTCCAATTACAGATTATTCCTCATAGGAAAGCATATCCTCAATATTTATATCAAAGGAAGTTTTACATGAACACATGAAGAAATACTAGTGACAAGGCAAGAAAAACTTAATCCTAAGGGATCCATTTCACCAAGCTTCTGTAAGAAATTTTCTCTCAAAGGGAAGCTCTTTTCACCATGGGAGGTTGAATTTCTTACATTATGATTTCAACCTCAAGGTTTGTGTTAAAATGTGGAGATTTGTTTGTTGCAATGATTTGTGAAGGTTCGGTTGTTTGAAGTTTGACATTGTATGGGTGAGGTTTAGGTTTTTCGAGGATAAAATGATTTTAAGATTGATCTATTGTAAAGGCTAAAAAATTCTTCTTTGGCGTTCCTAAAGTTTAAGGGGTATTTTTATTATTTTTCATTTGAGGGGGTAAACCGGTTATTTTGACATTATATATGGTTCCAAAATATTTTTCTTAAGGGCATTTTTGATCTCAAAGTATGGTGTTTATCCCTATTGAGGTCAAGATTGAGTGGTATGCCCCCACGCAACGACCTATGAACACCTGGATATGTGTTTGGTTTATTTTATGTTTGCATAAACAGAGTGTGAATGAAATGACGTAGATGAAGATCATAGGAAAAGTGAAGTTTGACAAATCGAAACGAGAGAGAAAGAAAACAAAGGAAAGCAGAATCAAAAAATGACAACGATTTAACGTGTTTCGAACCGTTTTTGTCCTGCGTGCACAAAAAAAAACACCACCTACTCATATGATTTTATTTATGCTCAAGAAAATAAAATACAAGAGAGATGATCAAGACAAAATAGAACAATATAAGAACAAGAAACAAAGAACGATCAAAGCAGTAAGAAAAATAAAACAGAACTTACAATCTAGTCACGTTACCACTGACTAGTTTTCCTTTGGAGAGGTTTCAGATGATTGTGTTTTTGCTTCTGGATTTGAAGTCACAAACAAACGACGTTCCTCGTTGGAATGAGCGCTGGATCTCTACCGGACATTTGCACCAGGATTGGCTCTCCTCTGAAGTGACAGAACTGAGTCGAGGGTCCTGCACGAATAGCGTGCAAACAGTAGCTCGGGAAGAAGACCGAGCTTTACTCCCTGATCTCACTAAGGTTTCTCTGGAACTTGAAGGAGTTGTGAGGGAGAAATAATGTTGAAAGGTTTTCACACACCGAATGATCGAAAGGACGACTAATGATGTGCCTGTACAAGCGCAATTGCCGAGGAGCGATGTCACGACCCCCTCCCACCAAAGATGCCCCTCCTGAGCTGGCAATGGTGAAAGGGAGATAATAACCCCCGAGTCCCGCCTCTAGTAGGCCCCGGGGTGGCGACTAGCACCAAGGGTATGAGTTTTCACAAATATGGGAGGCAATACCCTTTTTATTATTTAAGATCGGGAAATAGGACAAGTCAACCACCAAAAGGAAAAGAACAAGTGTATAGAAATAAACCTAAACCAATCCCACATGCATGTTTAAATAGTTTTGAAACAAGGTACAAGTACAAGAAAGCTCGAAAAGTACAATACCAAAAGAAACAAGAGTACAACAACTGCAACAACTCCAACTGTCCCGACTAGTAGGGCCCCGCATGGCCCTGGTAGTCCTCCTGGAAACCTGAAAGTAAACGTAGGGTGAGCATACAAGTATACTCAGTAGGGAAACCTAAAGCTCTCGTGCACAAGTGGGGAGACATCCTAATGTCCCGTGAGAACAACAGAAGAAACATAGCAAGGAATTCTATCCACCCAACCTCACCAGCCACACTCACCAAAACACAATCACAACAGGTAGTAGTAGTATATAAGAACAAGAGTATTGGGTACCCCGCACCATTTCCCATTAGTTAGCTGCTCCTAATGGCGAACGTCCTGATGCTGCCACACTCTCCTCGCCCGCACACACCTGAGCCTCACAAACCACACATCCCGCCCGTACACACCTGGGCCTCACAACCACGTATCCCGCCCGCACACACCTGAGCCTCAAAACCACGTATCCCGCCCGCACACACCTGGGCCTCACAACCACGTATCTCGCCCGCACACACCTGGGCCTCATCCCGAAGATTCTTGGGAAACAGTAAAACCTCCCTGAAAAGTCTTGGGCTAAAGCCACCCCAATCAAAACATACCTGAAGGGTCTTAGGTATAAGGTCGCCTCAAGCCATCACAACTTAGGGAAGAAGGAGCAGGAATGAGTTAGTAACTAAGGGGAAAACACCCTCTTCCATGAAATGGGAGTGTTCGGCACTAAGTGCTCAACATGGGTGAGGTGCGACAAAACACAAAAGATACAGATACATATATATACCAAACACTCAGCCCAACCTATAACTTATAATCAGAGAACCGAGCACGTGACTCGACACTGCTACTACAAAGCATGCATACCACAAACAACCCCAACCCCATTTAGGTTTTCACGTTTTAGCAGAATTAGTTTATTAGTTCCTTAACTACTGGGCAACTATCCACAACCAACCACATCAATCGTTCGTAAAGCATATCTCTGCCATCCACAAATCAAGTCAGGAAAACACAAGCAACAAAACAAAGTCCTTTCTTATTAACCAACCAACCCATTGATTATTATTCCCGTTCCATTACCATGACCCACCATTCATTAACTCTTCCACTTTTTATTTATTATTCACAACCCATAGTTCGTTCACATTCAAGCCCATCCCTGCAGCCCCACTGCCAACCACCATAACCACAATCACACCGAAACCCGTACATCATTATCCCTTTAATACCATTTATCGCAGCCCCGCTGCCCATCACCAACATAGCATTCACACCAACCCACAACCAAGCCAACCGCAGCCCCGCTGGTCACCCGATCCACAACAACCCATAAAACACTTCCTTCACATAAATAAACCCTAACCAGCACTCACATGTTCATTATTCCATTTTGTTTAATCGGGGTGATCACACAAGGGTTCTAGATTTTAATCAGCCAACTTTACGTGATTAACCAAATTCCACATTCAACAAAGTTCCATCCACAAAAACGGTCTAGAAAGATAGGGCAACATTTAATTGCGCAAGCAAAGGCCCCCAACGACCGTGATTTTCAGTAGGAATAAGTCTATTCAGTTCACATAATAATATCACAGGATATAAATAAAGTAACCGTATTCACAAACTTCCCATCCCCGTTATATAAGCCATTTATTATCTTTATTAGACCGGTTCAAAAGTGTTTCACGTAAACAAGAGGACACCCACCTCGCATGATGCACAATTTAGAGAGACGAATGTAAGATCCCTACCTCAACAGGTTCTGATCACAACGTTCCCCCGGATCAACTTTAGAAGACGTCCGTCGGCGTCCGTCACTTTTGTTGAGTCCCGGAAAAACCTCCTCGGGTGGAAGTTGGAAAGGAAAGGCCGGAGGAAAGACAATGGATCCAAGATCAGAAGTTCCGTCTCGTCGTTACGATCCCGTGGCCACTGACGGATCGTAAATCAGAGCTCGGATGAAGAAGTTATAGAAGAAAAGGAGCCTTCGAGTCTCTTGGGAGAGCTCTGCTCAGAGGAATGGAGAGGAGAGGGGTGAGTTAAAAAGGAGAAGGAGACCCCTCCTTTTATAGGCGAGAAAACCAAAAGTACACGGCGTGTACTTTATGGTACACGACGTGTACTCTGCCATTTCACACGGTCACCACGCAACTTCCAACACGTCCTTCAACGCGGAACGCGACCGTTGACTGGTCAACACACGACTTGAAGGTAACGCATATGCGGGGAGGGACTACACGGCGTGTAGTATTGGCTACACAACGTGTAATCATTTATTTCACACGGCAAGGACATAGCTCCAACACGGCACACGACCGTTGACTGGTCAACACATGGTTTGAGGGTAACGCGTACGTGGGGAGGGACTACACGGCGTGTAGTATGGGGTACACGGCGTGTACCCATTTATTTCACACGACAAGGACACAGCCTTGAACACGGGGTATACCCGGTGAGGGGGTACACAATGTGTACTCACACTACACGGCGTGTAGTTTCAAAATTCTGAAAAGTGTGGGAAAAGTCCATTTTTCCCTCCAGAACACTTCATGACTCTCTTTTTGACAAAGGAATGAGCCGGAGAGGTCTGGGCCATTACATCAGATACCTCTTAAAACATTCTCATCCCTGAGAATTCAAAAACCAACCCAGAGGAACCCAACAAGATACCTCTTAGGGTTTTCATTATAACAGGAACCCAACCGACAACCCTAATCATAGGTGTTAAGAATTCCCTCTCCTATGTCAAGATATTATCCGCTTTAGGCGGCACTGACTCGCCTGCACGGGTTTAATCGCATCCGCATTAGTGCGTCTCGATTAAGGATTGGGCCTTCCCACTTCCATATATTAGGATTTTCCAACTTGCACTACCCCCAACACCACACAACCAACACACTGCCCGAACATGTGGTTTGGGGAAATTCCTTCTCCTATGTCGAGACATTATCCGCTTTAGGCGGCACTGACTCGCCCGCACGGGTTCAATCACATCCGTATTAATGCGTCTCGATTAAGGATCAAGTTTTTCCCTTTTCCCCACACATCCGGACATGCTACACACTTCCAGAGAACAAGGAAACAAGACGTCTTACAACCGGCAAGCCAAGCATTCCATATATCAAAGGTACATAGTATAACATCAAAACAAAGCTCAGAAGAACAAGGGAAAACACAAGTCAAAACAACTCCGGGTACTGAGCGTGCATCTGGGCCTCCCGCTCCCAAGTGCTCTTCTCGAGGCCGCCATGCCTCCACAACACACGAATCAACTGAATGGTTCATCCACGGAGCACCTTCTCTTTACGATCCTCGATTTTGACTGGTCGTTCCTCTAATGTCCCGTAATCTCCCATATATAACTCTCCCCAGTCGATAACGTGAGAGTCATCGTGTAAGTACCGATGAAGCTGGGAGACGTGGAAGACGTCATGAACATTCTCCAACTGAGGGGACAGGGCCAGCTGATATGCCACCTCGCCGACTCACCTCAACACCTCAAAAGGTCCGATGAACCTAGGTGAGAGCTTTCTCCCTTTCCCAAACCTCCGCTGCCCCCATCGAGGGGAAACCTTCAAGAACACATGATCTCTCACCTCGAATTCCAAGGGCCTCCTCCGACGATCAACATAAGACTTCTATCGGTCTTGAGCCGCTTTCATCCTCTCACGTACAAGATGGACTTTCTCTGTGGTGCTCTGCACTACCTCTGGCCCAAGAGCACCTGTCTCACCAACCTCTGCCCAACAAATGGGTGAACGACATGGTCTTCCATACAAAGCCTCAAACGGTGTCATGCCAATAGTAGAGTGGACGCTGTTGTTGTAGGAAAACTCTACTAAAGGCAAGTGTCGTACCCATGATCCTCCGAAATCCAGAACTCATGCTTGCAGCATGTCCTCCAACGTCTGGATAGTCCGCTCTATCTGCCCATCGGTCTGGGGGTGGAAAGCAGTGCTAAGGCGTAGTTGGGTGCCAAAAGCATGCTGTAACCCCCTCCAGACTCATGAGGTAAACCGAGTATCCCGATCTGAGACGATAGTCTTTGGAACTCCATGCAACCGCACAACCTCGTCTACGTACCTCTGTGCTAAGGTACTCACCGGGCCTGACTCCTTAATTGCTAAGAAGTGAGCTGATTTCGTCAGTCGATCCACCACTACCCAGATAACAACATAACCACCCTGAGTTCTGGGTAGTCCTGTGACGAAGTCCATTGAGATGTCATCCCACTTCCACTCGGGGACGTCTAGAGGATGCAACAAACCACTGAGAACACAGTATTCAACCTTCACTTGCTGACACACTAGGCATTTAACCACAAACTCCGCCACTATCCGTTTCACCCCGGGCCACCAAAACTGTTCCCTCAGGCCTCGGTACATTTTTGAAACTCCTGGATGTATCGCCAAGGCTGAGCTATGGAACTCACGGAGAACTCTCTCACGCATCATCTCCGGGACAAACAACCTTCCCTGAAAAAGCATCCAATGTCGGCTGTCCTCTGACCATCCTTCTGGAGCGTTCCCCTGATCGATACGATCCCGCATCACTTCTGCCTCAGAGTCCCCCCACTGAGGCTCTTCCACTTGTTGCAACAAGGAGGACTGCACCGTCATCTGAAACAAACAACCTCTAACACCTTCCACCCTGACATCCAAGTGCAAGACAACCAACTCTCCCATTGCTTTTCAAGCATCAACGGATTCCCGAACCACTTCCTTATGTGACTTCCTTCTCAGGGAATCAGCCACAACGTTGCCCTTACCTTCAGTGTAAGAGATCTCGAAGTCATAGTCTTGGAGGAACTCGACCCATCTCCGCTGCCGTAAGTTCAGGTCACGCTGAGAGAAGATATAACGCAAGCTCCTGTGATCTGAGAAGACCACAAAGCGCTCCCTAAAGAGGTAATGTCGCAACAACTTCAGTGCGAACACTACTGCTGCAAGCTCTAGGTCATGGGTGGCATAGTTACGCTCGTGAGGGCGAAACTGCCTAGACCCATAACAGATCACTCCCTTCTTCCGCATCATCACGCACCCCAGACCAAGGCCAGAAGCATCACAAAACACCTCATACAACAACCCTTCCTCTAGCAACCTGAGTACGGGAGCACTGACCAACTTCTCCTTCAGGTAGTTGAAAGCTTTCTGACATTGCTCGCTCCATAGGAAGACTTGGTTCTTCCTAGTAGAGCTGTCAAAAAATCCACAAATCCGCGGGCCGATCCATTAGCCCGTGGATTTATGCGGTTTAGGGCCTTGAAAATTTAAGCCCGCAAACATTCGGACCGCATTTGATCCAACCCGCAAAACCCGCAGCCCGCATGGACTAGCCCGCCGGGTGTCCGCAGGTCTCGTTTGACCCGCAATTATAAGTATTATAAAAAATTATTCTTGAAAAATAAAACAAACTAATATAATATAATAAATTAACATGAGTGTGAAAAAAATAGTTCAAGTTTTATAAAACCATACATAAATCATGAAAAAAATTGACTCATTTAGATTTTAAACCAAACGGTAAGGTTGGTCGTGGGATAGATGACACTAATGTGGTTATTTGTAACATAATAGAATTAATGTATTAAAAATTGATACAATAATTATGAAAATGGAAATACAAGACTACCATTTTGTTTGTAATACAACGCTCTACTAATATTCTGATTTATGTATTTTAATTTTATTATTATAATTATATATATATATTTATATTTATATTACTATGAGTTTTTAAAAGTAACTTATAAAAAATTAATAAATAAGAAACAATAATAATAAATGTATAATAGTATTATGTATTGATATATTTGAATTGAAAATCCAAACATGTATTTATTTTAAAATTTTGATAATCAAGTCTCCAATACAAATTTTCAGTGTAAAATTTCAGTGCAAATTTTGAGTACTGATTTGAACTCATAAGAGTAAAATTTCAATGCATAGAAAATATAAATTTGATGATTTAAATTAGGCATTTAAATGGAAATTTTAACTATAATTTTCTAATGGAAATTTCCATTCATAGTTTCCGATGTAAATTTTCAGTTTAAATTTATGATGAAATTTTACAGTTTTTATTTATGTATCATTATATTTTTATTGTAGTTTTAAGTGGACGTTTCTAGTGGAAGTTTACTGTAAAAGTTTCTAATGAAAATTTTAAATGTAATTTTCCAATGAAAATTTACATTTTTTATTTATGTTTTAATGTGTCTACATTGTAATTTTAATGGAAAAATCGAACTGCAGAAAACCTGTGAAAATTTGCACTAAGAATTTTCAGTGGCAGTTTGCACTGGAAAATTCAATAATAAAATTTGAGCATGCATTTATTTTAGAACTTTGTTAATCAAATTTTCAGTATAATTACAACAAAAGTCAAATGGAAATTTGTATCAGAAATTTAAGTGGAAATTTGAACTAAACTTTTCTGTTGAAAATCTTTACTGAAAGTTTTTCGTGCAAATTTCCAATGAAAAATTTCAGTTAAAATTTACATTTTTAATATATATATTAATATAATTTTATTTTAGTTTTAATTTTTTGAAAAATTAAATTTTTTATTTATATTTTAATACATCTACATTGTAACTTTATGTGAAAAATTAAAATGCCAATTTCTAGTGAAAATCCGCATCACAAATTTCTAATAGAAGTTTGCACTGAAAATTTCCATAGAAAATTTGCGGTTCAAATTTTTAGTGTGAAATTAAATAATCTATTTATGAGTTAAAATATTTAAATTAAAAATTTAATCATGCATTTATCTTAGAATTTTGTTAATCAAAATTTCAGTATAATTATAATAAAAAATAAGTTGAATTTAACACTGGAAATTTAAGTGGAGATTCCAATTAAATTTTCAATGGAAGTTTGTAGTAAACATTTTTTGTAAAAAATTTGCAATGAAAAATTCTAGTGAAAATTTAAATTTTTTATTTATGTATTAATATATTTTCATTATAATTTTAAGTAAAGATTTGAAGTGTAGATTTTCAGTGGAAATTTACACATGAAATTTCCAATATAAATTTGCACAAAAAAAATTCAATAGAAATTTTCCTATGTACATATAATAAATAATATATATTACATGTATATGTAATAAATATATTATATGTATTAAATAAATTTATATAATAAACAATAAATATTATTATTATATATATATATGTAGTAAATATTATATACATGAGTTGTAGTGTTAACGAGAGGCGCAAGAGTATTGTTGTCCAAAAACTAGTTTGGACGGTCAAGTTAAATGACCCACTTGAGATGATATTAATCCCATAAATCATCAAAGATATAATCTTTTAATGGTTGTTGTTGTTGTCAGAGATATTGTTAATTAAAAACTAAATATTTTCACTAAATCTCAAACATTTCTATTTTTTCGTTCCACTTTATCATGGTTCATGATGCTAAAAAATATTTTTATATATTATTTTTTTAATCCCGTGGGCCGGCCCGTTAGTCCGCGGGTCCCGCATGGTAGGGTCGGGCTTTTATTTTTTAAGCCCGCATTATTTGTGGACCGGGTCGGACCGCACAATAAAATCCGCAGCCCGCATGATCCGCCCCGCGGGCTGACCCGCCCCGCCCCGTTGACACCTCTACTTCCTAGTCAAAGCTGTCAATGGAGCAACAACTCGAGAGAAGTCCGAAACGAACCTCCGATAGTAATCTGCTAACCCCAGGAAACTACGAACTTCTGCCACGCTCTTGGGTGCTGCCCAAGAAACAACTGTCTCCACCTTCGACGGGTCCACTGACACTCCATGCTGAGACACCACGTGCCCAAGGAAGTGTACTTCTTGCATCAAGAACTTACACTTCGACAATTTCCCGTAAAGCTGGTGGTGTCGAAGGACTTCTAAGACTGCCCTGAGATGCTCAACGTGCTCCTCCTCTGATCTTGAGTAGATCAGGATGTCATCGATAAACACAACGACGAACCGGTCCAGAAACTCTTGGAAGACAAAGTTCATAAGTCCCATGAACACATCCGGTGCATTTGTAACTCCAAACGACATCACTACAAACTCAAAGTGCCCATACCTGCACCTGAAATCCGTTTTCGAGATGTCACCGTCCTTTACCCTCAGCTGATGATATCCAGATCGTAGATAAATCTTAGAAAACCAACCTGCTCCCCTCAGTTGTTCGAAGAGATCATCTATCCTTGGAAGGGGGTAACAGTTCTTGACCGTTACCTGGTTCAACCTTTGGTAGTCTATGCATAGCCTGAGACCACCATCTGCCTTCTTCATGAACAAAACTGGAGCACCCCATGGTGATACGCTGGGTCGAACAAAACCCTTCTCCATAAGATCATCAATATGAATATGCAACTCCCGCAGCTCTGAAGGTGCCATCTCATAAGGGGCCATGAAAATCGGACGGACACCAGGCTGTAAGTCTATCCCGAACTCAACGTCACGTCGGGGGGGTAGAGTCACAACCTCCTCAGGAAAAACATCGAGGAACTCCCCAACAACCCCCGGGACATCCATCATCTCTGTATCAGCCGGAACCACTGATAACCTGCCTAACAAGGAAAGGAGAGGCTCCACACGCCAGCTTCCCACTTGATAGCTCCTCTCACCAACAAAAGCTACACGCTGCCCGTCCACGTTGGAGAATACGACTCTTCTCCGGAAGCAGTCGATAATGACACTAACAGAAAACAACCAGTCGATGCCTAGGATGACATCGTATGGCTGCATCTATAACAGAAAAAGCCCCCCACTAGATCGATGTGGTCCCAACATCAGCCCACATCCCCGGCAAACACAAGATACGCTGGTCTGACCTCCAACTGGTGTACTCAACACCAGTGGTACGGAAAGTCTCTCTACGTCTAGTCCCAAAGCATGGGCTAGACCAGGTGCAACAAAGGAGTGCGAAGCTCCTGAATCAAACAAAGCAGAAACGAGAGTGCTGAACAAACAAATCGTACCTCGCACCACCTCTGGTCCAACCGGAGCTGTCAACTCTGCTGCGTGCAACTGTCCACGCCCAGCTCCTCTGCCTCTCTGATGTCGTCCACCTCCCCGACCACGCCCTGGTCGAGGTCCCTGAGGAGCACCCTGAGGTCGGCCTCCTCCCGCAAAGTCTGCCCTCGGAGGAGCATGGTCCTGCTGCTGCTGGAAGGGCCTCGCTAGCAACTGGTGCTGCTGAGGTGGGCGCTGAACCTGCCCACCTCCACCATACTGATCTTGGGTCGGGCACCGACTCTGAATGTACCCGAAACCTCCACAAGAAAAACACTTCGGTCCTGGGCTCGTGAAAAAGGGACGGGGACCTGAAGATCTAAACTGGAACTGCTGGGGCCTGCTCCCCACTGGCCTGAACCTGGAAGGTCCCGTCGCAGGAGACCTGTTGCTGACTGCCTTCCCTTTCGATGAACCTGGATGGATCCCCTCACGTGGTGCACCTCCCTGCGAGTGCATCCTCTCTACAACCTCTGCCTTCTTCTGTACTTCCAAGTACGTCGGAAGGGTGAAGGGGGTGACAACATACTGGAGCGAAGGACGAAGCGCCTCCTCCAATCGTCTTGCCCGAGACTCCTCATCCAGAAAGAGATCTGGAGCAAAGCGTAGGAGATCCTTGAACTTGATCCCCAACTCTCGTACTGACATACTCCCCTGCTGAGGGGAGAGTAACTCCTGCCGCTTCTCCTCCTTGATCATGGAAGAAAGGAATTCCTCTCGGAATTCCTTCTCAAAGTCAGCCCACAAAACCTCTGCCTCTATCCTCTCTCTGAGGTAGAGCGTCCACCACTGTCGCGACACACCTCTCAGCTGACTGACTGCTAGGGGAACCCAGTACTCCCTCGGAGCACGAATCAAGGTAAAAGCGATCCCTAGCTCCTCAAGCCACCCCTCCGTCTCCGTATCTGAAGTACTACCCTCGTACTTCTTGAGGGTTTGCCGCTGGAAAGAACGGAGAGTCTTCTGCCCCTGGCTATCTTCCTCTTCTCGGTCAATACTTAACTGATCGACCGCCTGAATCTGCTGGGCCTCGATCGTCTGAGCCACTCGGGGATGATGTCCAGGTGCCATAGCTATACGATAAACAAAGATTGCCTAAACCCAAGTAGTAAGGAAATTCTCAGGGTTATCATTTTATTTCAATTTCTTTCCCAGAACACCCAAATCAAGTAAAACACAATCATGATGATGCATGTACCTTCCCAAGGGTCTCTACCCTGCAATCAATGTAGTCTCACTTGGTCGTTTGGTAGGCTCAGAGTCCTTGCATCAGATCACGGGGGACCCTAAAATCCCGCATCCTAGCCGGTCTTCTCTGACCTATGTCATGCACCAAGATTAACCAACACTATTGCCCTACCAACCCATGCAATCCTCACTGTGCCTAACTCCAGAATCCATCCTATCTCTCAACCATCACCTCTGATACCATTCTGTCATGACCCCCTCCCACCAAAGATGCCCCTCCTGAGCTGGCAATGGTGAAAGAGAGATAATGACCCCCGAGTCCCGCCTCCAGTAGGCCCTGGGGTGGCGACTAGCACCAAGGGTATGAGTTTTCACAAATATGGGAGACATTACCCTTTTTATTATTTAAGATTGGGAAATAAGACAAGTCAACCACCAAAAGGAAAAAACAAGTGTATAGAAATAAACCCAAACCAATCCCACATGCATGTTTAAATAGTTCTGAAACAAGGTACAAGTACAAGAAAGCTCGAAAAGTACAATACCAAAAGAAACAAGAGTACATCAACTGTCCCGACTAGTAGGGTCCCGCACGACCCTGGTAGTCCTCCTGGAAATCTGAAAGTAAACGTAGGGTGAGCATACAAGTATACTTAGTAGGGAAACCTAAATCTCTCGTGCACAAGTGGGGAGACATCCTAATGTCCCGTGAGAATAACAGAAGAAACCTAGCAAGGAATTCTATCCACCCAACCTCACCATCCACACTCACCAAAACACAATCACAACAGGTAGTAGTAGTATATAAGAACAAGAGTATTGGGTACCCCGCACCATTTCCCATTAGTTAGCTGCTCTTCCTAACGACGAACGTCCTAACGCTGCCATACTCTCCCCACCCGCACACACCTGGGCCTCACAAACCACACATCCCGCCCGTACACACCTGGGCCTCACAACCACGTATCCCACCCGCACACACCTGGGCCTCACAACCACGTATCCCGCTCGTACACACCTGGGCCTCAAAACCATGTTTCCCGCCCGCACACACCTGGGCCTCACAACCACGTATCCCACCCGCACACACCTGGGCCTCATCCCGAAGATTCTTGGGAAACAGTAAAACCTGCTCGAAGAGTCTTGGGCTAAAGCCACTCCAATTGAAACCTACCTGAAGGGTCTTAGGTGTAAGGTCACCTTAATCCATCACAACCTAGGGAAGAAGGAGCAGGAATGAGCTAGTAACTAAGGGTAAAACACCATCTCCCATGAAATGGGAGTGTTCGACACTAAGTGCTCAACATGGGTGGGGTGCGATAAAACACAAAAGATATAGATACATATATATACCAAACACTTAGCCCAACCTATGGCTTATAATAAGAGAATTGAGCACGTGCCTCGACACTGCTACTACGAAGCATGCATATCAAAAACAACCCCAACCCCATTTAGGTTTTCACGTTTCAGCAGAATTAGTTTATTAGTTCTTTAACTATTGGGCAACTATCCATAACCAACCACATCAATCATTCGTAAAGCATATCCCTTCCATCCACAAATCAAGTCAGGAAAACACAAGCAGCAAAACAAAGTCCTTTCTTATTAACCAACCAACCCATTGATTATTATTCCCGTTCCATTACCATGACCCACCATTCATTAACTCTTCCACTTTTTATTTATTATTCACAACCCATAGTTCGTTCACATTCAAGCCCATCCCTGCAGCCCCGCTGCCAACCACCATAACCACAATCACACCGAAACCCGTACATCATTATCCCTTTAATACCATTTATCGCAGCCCCGCTACCCATCACCAACATAGCATTCACACCAACCCACAACCAAGCCAACCGCAACCCCACTGCTCACCTGATCCACAACAACCCATAAAACACTTCCTTCACATAAATAAACCCTAACCAACACCCACATGTTCATTATTCCATTTTGTTTAACTGGGGTGATCACACAAGGGTTCCAGATTTTAATCAGCCAACTTTACGTGATTAACCAAATTCCACATTCAACAAAGTTCCATCCACAAAAAATGGTCTAGAAAGATAGGGAAACATTTAATTGCGCAAGAAAAGGCCCCCAACGACCATGATTTTCAGTAGGCATAAGTCTATTCAATTCACATAATAATATCACAGGATATAAATAAAGTAACCACATTCAAAAACTTCCCATCCCCATTATATAAGCCATTTATTATCTTTATTAGACCGGTTCAAAAGTGTTTCACGTAAACAAGAGGACACCCACCCCGTATGATGCACAATTTAGAGAGACGAAGGTAAGATCCCTACCTTAACAGGTTCTCATCACAACGTTCCCCCGGATCAACTTTAGAAGATGTCCGTCGACGTTCGTCACTTCTGTCGAGTCCCGGCAAAACCTCCTCAGGTGGAATTTGGAAAGGAAAGGCCGGAGGAAAGACATTGGATCCAAGCTCAGAAGTTCCGCCTCGTCGTTACGATCCCGTGGCCACTGAAGGATTGTAAATCGGAGCTCGAATGAAGAAGTTATCAAAGAAAAGGAGCCTTCGAGTCTCTTGGGAGAGATCTGCTCAGAGGAATGAGGAGGAGCGGGTGAGTTGAAAAGGAGGGGACCCCTCATTTTATAGGCGAGAAAACCAAAAGTACACGGTGTGTACTTTATGGTACACGGCGTGTACTCTGCCATTTCACACGGTCACCACGCGGCTTCCAACACGGCCTTCAACGTGGAATGCGGCCGTTGACTGGTCAACACACGACTTGAAGGTAACGCATACGCGGGGAGGGATTACACGGCGTGTAGTATTGGCTACATGACATGTACTCATTTATTTCACACGGCAAGGACACGACTCCAACACGACACACAACTGTTGACCGGTCAACACACGGTTTGAGGGTAACGCGTACACGGGGATGGACTACATGGCGTGTAGTATGGGGTACACGGCGTGTACCCATTTATTTCACACAGCAAGGACACGACCTTGAACACGGGGTATACCCGGCGAGGGGGTACACGACGTGTACTCACACTACACGTCGTGTAGTTTCAAAATTCTAAAAAGTGTGGGAAAAGTACATTTTACCCTTCAGAACACTTCATGACCCTCTTTTTGACAAAGGAATGGTCCAGAGAGGTCCAGGCCATTACAAGCGACGTAACAACCCGAGGAATGAGCAATAGTTGCGTGGACGACCAGGATGACGCCAAACAGTGATATTCATCAACAACTCAAATGAGCCCAGGAGAAAAAAATGGGATCCACGTGGGGACAAGGGAACAACCCAACAATTTAAGGCACGGGTTAACAGCCCAACTTGGTAGAACATGCCATATAGTTAACACAGAATCCCAACCCCAAGAGAGCTGGAAAAAAAATAATATAAATTGAGAAAACAACAATTATGCATGAGAAAAATAGTTGGCAGATTTACAAAATATCAATTTTATATGTAATTCATAATTAATAAATCTCCACCATTTACAAATAAAAATGCATTTGACAATGTTATTGCACCTTGTGTTATTGAATTGGAACCATGTTCAAAATATTTAAGCAATGATTGAACTTGGACAATGTCACAACCTTAGTTAAACTATCAGCTAGATTATTGTCTGTGTGCATCTTTTTGACAAACACCATTCCAACTTTAATAATTTCTCTAATAAAGTATAGTCTAATATCTATATGTTTGGATCTACCATGATAAACCAGTTTTTTAGAAAAATGTAATGCATATTAGCTATCACTATAAATAGTAATAACAAAATTGCACAAAGACAGTTTAGAAATGAACCCTTTTAGCCAAATGGCTTCTTTAACACCCTCAGTTGATGTAATATATTCATCCTCAGTGGTTGAGAGATCCACTACTACTGTATATTGCATTTCTTGGAAATAGGTCCTCCACAGGCTGTAAAAACATAGCCTGCAAGGGACTTTCGGGTATCAATATTTCCTGCATAGTCATAATCTAAAAGCCAGTAACCAATTCATTAGAATTAATAATTTCACTATATCAAAGAGACAATGTTGATGTAAAAGCAATATAACTAACAATCCATTTAAGGGAATGTTAGTTTGGCTTACCCAGATTAGCCATGAACCCACTTAAGGTACAAACAAAGAAAGAAACATCTGATCCTTTTCAAATCATAACATACATAATGCTACCCACAATATTGGTATAAAAAATTTTACTCATGTGATCAATGTCTGCATTTGTGGTAGGTTACTAGGATAAAGAGAGTTTAAAGTGTTGTGAAAAGGGTACACTAACAATTTAGGATAATGAAACATGTACCTCTTCCAGTTTTTTAAAACATAAGTATGTTGAGATAGGTAAATGATTTTCTTATTTCCATCATTAATTATCTCAATTCCCAAAATCTGTTTAGCATTACGAAGATCCTTCAAAAACAGTCTTCAATTGTGATTTAAGAGAAAAGACGTGTTTTATGTCTTTACAAACAATCAACATGTCATCAACACATAAAATCATATAAAGCATGAAAATTTTAATATACTTATAATAAACACATGCATCATATTTATTCCTGTTAAAATGATTATCTAATATGAATGAATCAAATTTCTTAAGCCATTGGGCTGAAACTTGCTTCAAACCATACAATGATTTATTTAACAACCATACTTGGTTGAACTTGAATACATTCATGAAACCATTTGGAGGATTCATATATAATTTCACATCAATATCACCATGAATATTGGCAGTTTTATCATCAAGATGCTTAATATGAATATCATGATAAGAAGAAAAAGAAAGTAGTTAACGAATAGATGAATGCTTCACAACAAGAGAGAAAATTTCAGAATAATCAATTCCCTCATGTTGGAGGAATCTCTTGGCTACAAGTTTATCCTTATACTTAATTTTTTTATCCCCAGTGTTATCTTCTTTCCTTTTGAAATTCCACTTACAGTCAATCACTTTAGCATTTGATGGTTTGTGAACAATGGACCAAGTATGGTTTTTTCTTAAGGAGTTCATTTCATCATTCATAGTAGCTATCTAATGTCCATAATCATTGTCATCAATTTCTTGTTTATAAGTTTGGGGATCCTCTGTTATAAGATCCTAGGAAATGTTAAAAGTAAAAGAGACCATATTATAATGGTTATAACGAGCAAGAGGCCTAATAAACCTCATCACTCAATCTCTAGTTAGTTTGTTGTCATGGGTATAATTAGAGGGCTCATTGTCTGATTTAGTATTAGATATGGACCTAGTTTGAGACTCAGGCTAAGGATGAGTTCGATAGGGTTCAATTGGAGCTTCAAACTGGGTTGGTTTCCTAGTATCAATATCCTCAGTTTGAGGTGCATTTCCACTGTGTTCAGTGGGAGACTTGGGCTTAGGAGAAACCGAGTCCCGAAATATAAGATCATGACTAATTATGCACTTTCGATAGTATGGATTATCAGTCTAGATCTTAAATCCTTTGATGCATTCAGGATAACCTATTAATATACACTTAAGTGCTCTAGGTTCCAACTTATCTGTTTTAATATGGTCATAGGGTGTGCACCCAAATACCCTCAAATGATTATCTGAAGGAGGCTGATTACACAACTGTTCTATTGGAGTTTTAAACTAATTAGCAACTTAAGGACATCTATTGATGATATAAATTACAGTGGTTGCAGTTTCAACCCATAAAGACTTTGGAAGGCCTGTACATGCAAGCATGTTGCAGACCCATTACAAAATACTGTAATTCATTTGCTTGACTAGACAGTTTCGTTGGGGAGTATCCCTAAAAGTATGATGTCTAATGATGCCTTGAGACTCACAAAATTAAATGAAATCAGATGATTAGTATTCCCGACCATTATCAGTTCTCATTATTTTAATTTATCTTCCAGTTTGGTTTTATGCAGAGGATTTCCAAGTTTTTAATGTATCAAACACATCAAATTTATTTATGTGGATATAAATATAGATCTTCTGATAAGAATCATCTATGAAAGTGAAAAAATTTCGAGCCTCCACTGCGGGAAACAATATTAACAGGACCCCACTTTTCATAGTTAATATACTCCATGGGGTGATTGGCCTTAAACGAGGATATGTTAAAACTCTATCTTGGATTTATCCCATATACAATCATCGTAGAAAGGAAGATTATGTTGGAGTTGGTACCATATAACCAAATTCTTTGTACTTTATGATAAACATGTATTCATTGTTTTGAATATTAATAAACTACTTATCACATCATGATTGTTTTTCAGTGTGACATAGTATGTGATAATGTCCTAAGAGTTGCTGTCACACTAAAAGGTCACAGTAGTTCCCCATTATGATGAGATCCCAGAAGTGCTATGACACTATTCTTGAATATATGTTATATACCCGAATAATATCATTTGAGGGACACAAATGATATAGACTATTAGGGGTGGAGACTCATAGGACTTTGAGGCACCTTCTCATGGTGTACGCCCTTAGTAATATCTAGTAGGATATTATGAGAATGAGACCCACTAGTAGGAAATCTACATTAATACGTGCCATTGGATGTTCCTATTTGCAGATGTGCGTATCGATCCTTAGACTTTAAGATTATTGTTAATGAGTATTATGAGTCGCGCACTTAGATGTATTGAAGAAAACTGGGATGACAGATGTTCATAGTGAGGTAAGATACGTTGGGTGCATCATGAGTAATACTGCATTAATGAATAACGTGAGAAAGGATTTATCCCTTATGTTCATTGATAGAAGTTAATATCTCAGGCCCTTTGATAGAAATGACATAGCCTAAATAAATCTATGGCCACCGTGTTCTATAGGCAAGTTTTATTTTCAGAAAGTCAAAGAAAGAGATATTGAGCACATATGTTGATAACACTAGCATGCAACCTGCTCGATTAGAGATATTGTGATAAAGAGATTATATTACATGGTAAGCATCCATATGAGGTGACATGTCATTGTGGCATTAACTTCTTTTTCTATGGGTGCCTTGTCATGTTACTAGGCGCTAACATTGGACTCTAGGCTGCTTCACCTAATGCCACTGAGAAAGAGGCCTAGATGGTCACACACTAAGTGTATCCATAATCTCAGTAAAATAATATATTATTATTTATTATTTAACAAGTTGAATAAATATTATTCCTGCATGGTTTAATAATTATTCATATATGCTTGATCACATTCATTTCATCACTAGTTATTTGAGAGAATATATTGTGAATGAAATATTTAATAAATATTTATTTACTATTTAGTGAATATAATATTTATTTATTTATTGGCGAATAATGTGGTGATATTTATTTAATAAATAAATAGACATTATTGAAGGCATGATAAATATTATGGAGGAATGAAAAAATGAGTTTAATGGTCCAGTGAGAAATAATAAATATTGAATATTATTGAATTAAATAATATTTAATTATAATTCACAAGTTAAGCACATATCGAGAAATAATAATATTACTATTATTATTTGACATGGGGTTTTTCTAGGATTAAATAAATAATTAAGGGCACTTGTGTAATTATTTTATTTTAACCATAGCAATATAAATACCCAATTATGTTATTTTCTCAAGAGTCAATTCAGATGTGTACAATGAATCTTGGGGGATCCTCTCAAACCTAAAGAGATCCCTTCTCCAAGAATGCTCCTAAGAACGACAAACAATCCTCCTCCATCGAATCAAGGAGAACGTTTTGTAAGTGATTCTTGAGGCGGTCAAGGCGGACAACACAAACACAAGGATCTTCTGTGTGAGCACCTGGAGGCTCCTTCGGTGACATTTAGAGATTCCTGGAACATGTGTGGATCACCGCTAAAGGAAATATACAATTGGTTTATATAACGCAATGACAGTGCACTGCAGATCTTTCACCAGACTCATCAACGAAAAAATAATTCCTTAGAGGTAATTCTTTATCTAATTAAATTAATTATAAACAATATGTGTTGAACTCCTCTCTCTCTGGTTCTAGTGTGATTAATGTTTTCTATCTTTGATTCAATTTCATTGATCGAGGTGATTAAACATCGTATAGATCTTGGATTGATCATCGATTATGGAGGCATCTTCCATAACACACTTCCACTATGCCCAGAACCTACAAGTGTTATCAGAGCGGACACATAATTGTTTATAATTATTTAAAAATCGTTGGTAATTCACACATTTGTAATTTAGTTTTTCAATTCAAGTTTAATCGTTCTTTGAATTTTAATTGTGAGATTTGTTTCTTCCTCCCTTATTTCTCGTAGATCTAATCGATCATTTAATTTTATGATTAAAATAAAATTGAGGAACTTATCTGGAGGTGACGAGGTTTTTTCTGAACAACACCAGACCACACGCTGTGTAATCGGAGTTACATGCCATGTAATAATGTTCAACGCATCAAGATTTGATTCGGAAATCAATTCGAGATTATGCATTGATTATTGCATTAATTACGCCATTTAATACACAGTGTGTTGAGAATTATTAAATGGTGCATGGTCAGCCAGACTACATGCTGTGTAGCCCACATACACGGCGTGTAGTCCCTTTGGGTCAGAGACAAGCTGTGTATTCCACACATGGCCTACCTAGATGGTGACCGTGTAACATGGAGTCAACACGACATGTGACCCATTGGACATGCCATTTACTCCAAATTTTCCAAGGTATGTTTTACATGCTGAGTCCCTAGGCATGTATCTCGGATAGACGGTGAGATGTGTACACGTTGTGTAGATCAGATCTACATGCCGTGTACTTATACCAAGTTACGCAGATTTAAAATTTATTTATTTTACTATGTAAACCTTGAGACATGTACTTGCATGTGTTCATGAATATATGACACACCATGAGATAGGTTTTAATATACATAAATATTAAATGTTTAATTAATATCTTCCTAATGTTCAGATCTGTATATCATGCATGATTTGTATTAAAATTTGTTACTCTATGTGCATTTAAGCATAACAATTGACTGAAAAATCATGTAATTCATGTAATCATCCATGAAGTACACATTGTGAAAGTACTTGGTAAGTTGTATATTCCATACATCACAAGAGTAAAACAGTATACAACATAATACATGTTGGGTAGAATTAGACAAGTATTCACAGTGTTTCTTCCAAAGTATATTTATGCACAAAGTTAATTTTAAATGAATTTATTTTTTTTGTTTAAAATTATAATGGATTTGAATCTCAAGAAAATTTGGATAAGAATTAAGATAAAAGAATTGATTAATCAAAGATATAATTAATTGATTCAAGTGCGATTTATCTTAAATAAGAATGATTAAGAATTAAATGCTAGTTTTATTAAATGCGTAATTTGTTACATGTATGTGGATGATCATGAGTTAGACCATACCTTTTGTATGTGATTGGTTTCATTTAATTTATTATTAAATTAAATTGTTGGCTTGTGCGCCTTCTCTTCTCATGATTATGTAGGGCCTACGTACCCATGGTTTCTTTTATGTAAACCCCTTTTTCCCCTCACCTGCGTGTGAGTAAAAGACATATGTAATGGATGGAGTTCCGAAGCTAGTTGAGGTAGTTCAAGTATAGAGCCGAGGAAAAACCAATCCAAGGAGATATAAAGGTAGATAGGTGAAAAGCTGTAAACACGAACCTCAATTGGTTCAAGGTGTTTCTCCCCTAGGTTAACAATTAGTTTATCAACCGCTAGATAAACAAACCATTAATATAAGCTCATGATCATACCCTTTATTTTATTTCTGTCAGTTGCATGGTTATTTTATTATGGATATATTGTCATGATCACATAATTAATGAATTAACAAGCATGAAATATGGAACTAAAATAAACTGGATTATGCATATATATTATCCAATACATAGTTAATCACTTAAGTCATCATACTTAACATTAATAAGCATGAAATAAAGATAAATATTTCCAATTTACGCATAAAAGGATAAAATCCATCAATAAAATATTAAGTCGGTATATCCTTCCATTACTTCAGTTAGAATCGACCCATAGTTTAAAGTGATTGACCAACCAAAGTTGGGGTGATTTTAATTATTAGGGAATTCTAACATAAGGTTTTGGGTTGAATTAACTTAGTTCAAATCAAGGGATGACTGTCAAAGCAGGACTTGGTGTAACTAAGAGGCAAATGCTGAGGACATCTAAATTAATGATTGCAGGATTGTGGAGTCCACTAAGTAGATCAAGGAACTGTGATTTAATGCATTTGGTATTTGGAATGCCTACCTAAAACCATTCGAGTTGCTTAACCAACCAAAGCTGGGGTAATGAGAAGGGGAATATGGATCATTTCCATTAGAATATCCAAGCAACATGGTATTCTGAAGCCAATGGTGAGGGATATTGGGTTTCGATAAAATAGTGTGAGACTAATAAATATAATATTTATTTATTTGTCTAAATATATCAGATAAAATACTAAAATTATGCTCATATTATTTTATAGAAACAACAATAAAATGACATCAAACATATCATTGTGATCCATACTTGAGAAGGAAAACCTTCTCACCGGCACAAATTTCCAAGAATGTCAAAGGCACCTACGTTGTCATCCTTCACCATGAAAGAAAATTATATGTGCTGGAAGAACCTTTACAAGTTGCACCTAGAAATGAGGAAAGTGATGAAGAACTATCTCTCTATGAGAAACATCTGAATGATGCTATATATGTTCAGTGCTTTATGATACCATCCATGTCCAATGAGATTTTAAAGCAACATGAGGATATGGATGCCTATAACATGATGTCTCAACTTCAGGATCTCTATCAAAAGATGGAGAGACAAGAGAGGTATGAGATCTCCAATGATTTGTTCACAACTAAGCTTAGAGAGTTTGTGCCAACTGGATCTCATGTAGTCAAGCTCACTAGCTACATTAAAATGCCTAGACATCTTAGGGATTAAATTCCCAGATGAGTTGCATACAAATCTCATACTTTCATCACTTCCTAATACCTTCTCCAGTTTTATTGTTAATTACAATATGATCAATAATGAGAAGAGTCTCTCAGAACTTCTTACTTTAATTCTCCAAGTGGATAAGGACATGAGGCATGAAAAACCCACAGTCCTTATGGTGAATAAGAAAAGGAAGTACATGTTGTGAAAACGTCAGGAGTCGCAACAACTAAAAAGAAACGATTCAGAGAAGAGTAAAAGAAAAATAAAATAAAAAGAGAACACAAGGATTTACGTGGTTCAGGAATAATTCCTATATCCATGGAGAGGCAGAATATTCACTATAATTTGGGAGCACAATTACAAAGAGTTTCTCAGAGTTTATTATAGATAAGAACCCTAGCCCGAAATGAGTTACAAAAGGAGGAAGACGATCCAATGTTCTACCAACTGCACAGAAAGTCCGCATCGCTATAGTGAAAGGCAACCACCCAAGTCAAAAGTACTACAGTGGCTGCCAACTGGAAGTCTAAGGAGATATAGTGAATGGCTGCTGGAAGTCCACATCGCTACAGTGCCCTGTTGGTGTCAGTTAGTCATCTCTGCTACAATGGTAAGCATTGTTACAGTGTTCAGCATTACTACAATCCCCCAAAATGTGGTTCAGGGACCTTCAGCCCCCGTACCCCCGTAGTAGGGGCGTGTTGCCCCGAAAACCCCCAATGAGCTCCCTGTGGAGATCGACCAGCGGAAGTTGCAGCATGGTGCACAGTACGAGCCACAAGCATTCAGCCCAAATATCCAAACCGGATCAGGCTACACCAGTCCAATAATATCCTAAGACTTATAATCAGTTTAAAGCACCCAAGCACTGTACTTCCAAGAAGAACAAGATCCAAATACAGGGCAAGGAAAAAGGAGGCAGTATTTTTTTCATGTGACAAGTCAGGCCACTAGAAGAGTAACTGCACCCAAAAGTAAGGAGAAGTTAAAGGTGCATTCGTTATCGAGTTCAATATTTTCATTTCTACACATTGGGTATTAGATACAACTCATGGTTCTCACATCTATATCCAAATTTAGGAACCAAGTAGATTTAGAAAGATTTCCAGAGGAGAGGTGGATTTGACAGTTTCCAATAGAGTAAGGCTGCCTGCCCTAGCCATTAGTGACTATCACCTTCCATTGCCAACGAGAATGATTTTGGTTTTAATAGATTGTTATTATGTACCTACAGTTATCAATAACATAATTTCCGTGTCATGTTTAGATACAGATGGGTTTCTTTTCAAATTTGGAAATAAAAGTTGTTTCTTTTATAAGGACAACATATGTTATGGCATGACACATTTAAATAACATCCTTTATGTATTAAATTATGAAAACCAAGTGTTGGAAATTGATAAAAAATCATGTTCACACTACTCATATAACACCCAGCTGTGGCATCACCATCTTGGTTACGTAAACGAGACGTGTTTGACAAAGCTCTATCAAGATGGTTATTTAGACTCTTATGAGCTAAAACAACTTGATAAATGTCATGATTATTTATAAGGAAAAAATGACCAAACCACCATTCAGTGAACAAGGTGAAAGGGAAACAAAACTTCTAGGATTGGTATATACTAATGTGTATAGACCATTTCCAATAAAAGCTATAGGTGGATATTCTTACTTCATTACTTTTACTGATGACTTGAATAGATATGATTATATCTACTTGACGAGGTATAAGTCTGATTCCTTTGAGAAATTCAAGGAATTCAAGAATAAAGTATAGAATCATCTTAGCAAGAAGATAAAAATGCTTCGATCAGATAGAGGTGGTGAACATCTTAACCAAGAGTTCATCGAATTTCTATAAGAGTTTGATATTCTATCTCAACTCACTCCACCTTATACACCACAGTGGAATGAGGTTACTGAATAGAGGAACCGTACCTTGATAGACATGGTAAGGTTGATGATGAGTCATGCGTATCTTCTATTATCCTTTTGGGGATACGCATTACAAACCGCGACATACACATCAAACCGAGTACCAACTAAAGCAGAAAATGGAATTCCCTTCGAGCTATGGAGTGGAAAAAAACCCATTTTATCGCATATACGTGTATGGGGTTTTGAGGCATTTGTTAAGGCCTTATCAGGAAAAAAACTAACACCCTGGGGCACGAAGTGTATCTTTATAGGATATCCCAAGGAAACAAAGGGATACTACCTATACAACCTCTTAGACAAGAAAGTCACTATCGCCAGACAAGCTATCTTTCTTGAGAGGGAGCACATCCTCAAAAAGGATAGTGGGAGAATGATTGACTTTGAAAAATTTGATGCTTAAGATACACATGAGTTGGTACATGAACATATTCCACAGGTCCCTGTGGAAGAAGTAGTTCCTGAAACACAAGTATTGCATAAGAGCATAAGAGAGGTAAGGGAACCAGAGATATATGGTTTTCTGGTCACCGAGGATGGGGACTCATTATTGGTTGACAATGATGAACCTCTATCTTACAAGGAGGCAGTAGAGATCTCAAAAGCTACATGATGGCTAGAAGCTGGGAATTCTGAGATGAATTCTATGTATCATAACCAAGTTTGGGTTCTAGTTGATGCACTAGTTGATGTAAATTCTATCAGTTGCAAATGGGTATTCAAGAGGAAATTGGACATGGGAGGTAAAGTAAGTACCTATAAAGCAAGGATAGTGACTAAAGGGTTTAAACAACATCAATGAATTGACTACGATGAAACCTTTTCACCATTTTACATGTTTAAATCCATCAGAATCATACTTGATATAGAAGCTTACCATGACTATGAGATTTGACAGATTGATGTCAAAACCGTATTCCTTAATGGGAATCTTTAGGAATATGTCTATATGACACAACCGGAAATGTTTGTGACTCCAAGTGATACGAAAAGGATCTGCAAGTTACAGAGATCCATTTTTGGATTGAAGCAAGTATCTAGGTCATGGAACATTTGATTCGATGAATCCATAAAAGAATTTGGTTTCATTTGTAAGGACCCACTTGGAGTAATGAACCAATGAGAGGGTGGGGGGGTGAATCAGTGGTACCCCTTTTTCTTCTTTTAAGTTCACTTAAAATGAGAACAACCTTTGGATCCTGTTAAAGATATACTTCCCTGCTGAGAAACAAACAAGCACACATCCAAAGGAACAAAACAATTTACAAGGTTCACTATTCAATAAGAATAGCTACGTCCTTGGTATGGTTGGAAACAATACAGAACCATACAATCCACTAAGAAAAAAATCCTTGGATTACAACGAGTAGGATATACCCTTACACTCGTGAAGCACTATGAAACAATCACTCCAGTGCGTGTGCACCCTCTAAGCACAATAGGGAAAAGTCTCGTTTCTTGTAACAACTTATGTCACCTGCACTTCCTTTCAAATACACAAGTGTAAGCAAGTTCAGCACAAATCTTCACTTCCTTACCTAGAAGAAAGGCAAGGACTCCTTGGACTTGAGATAGATCAATTACAGTCCGAACTTCCAATTCCAAATCTTCACTCTAAATTTTCCAAATCTGATTATTCAATCTGAATCTTCCTCAGTCTGAGAAACTCAATACGGTGATAGCCAGTACTGATTCCCCATTCGGAATCTACACTCCAAATTCTTCACTCCGAATTCTTCACTCCAAATTTTCTTCGTCACTCTGATTCTTCAATCCGAGTCTTCCTCAGTCTGAGAAACTCAATACGGTGATAGCCAGTACTGATTCCCCATTTCGAATCTCCACTCCGAATTCTTTAATCCGAATTTTCTCCTTCACTCTGATTCTTCAATCCAACTCTTCCTCAGTCTAAGAAACTCAATACGGTGATAGCTAGTACTGATTCCCCATTCTGAATCTCCACTCCAAATTCTTCACTCCAAATTTTCTCAATCTGAGAAACTCAATACGGTGTCAACCAGTATCAAATTCTCGTTTCAATTGAGACTGTAATGAAAACTTAGTCGGCCACACACTTATTTCTCTCTCTAGATTATCAGATCTTCTCTCTATACCTTTCCATCAATCCTTACTTTGCACTCTGATCTCCTTTTATAGGAGCTCCAAAGTGTGCCTAGGCGGGAAACCAAAATATTTTCCCACTCACTTAAATTCACCCAAATCTTAATTTATTCTGAAATCTTGGAGTAATTAAGACTTTTTCAAACTCTTCTAGAATCCTCTCGAATCTTCTTCCCCTTATTGATTTAGAGCTTTGTCCTTTTCCGGATCCGACCTTGTTACACAAGTTTCTCGGTATCACATTCTTGGATCCTGTCATCTGTCTTCTCGGCATCATATTCTCAGATCCACCCTTCCTGATTCTTCGACATCATTTTCTCGAATCCATCCTTCTTGAGTCTTCGGCATCACTTCAATTCTCATCATTACTCTTCACTGCTTCTTCGGCATGACACCATTTCAATTCTCGTTATGGCTTCTCGTTACGACTTCACCAATTCTCGGCATGACTCCACACTTCTGGCTACGAACTTTAGGTTCAGGAATTCGACTCCGAACTTCTTTACTCCGAACTTCTGACTCAGCAAGTCGACTCCGAACTTCCCGCTACGAACTTCTGACTCAGGAAGTCAACTCCGAACTTCTCGCTACGAACTTCTTCTTCAGCAAGTTGACTCTGAACTTCCCGCTACGAACTTCTGACTCAGGAATTCGACTCCGAACTTCTCACTACGAAATTCTTCTTCACCATATCTTCAACCATATTTTATCATGAAATTTTTCATGATTTGTGAGAACTTTAAGATCATCAAAGCATCGTTAGATTAATGCCTTCACATCTCCTATCAGCCAGCTTTTGATAATTTTCAATTTTCCTGTTATGAACTTCTCAATTTTCAGACTCCGAATTCTAGACTCCAAATTCTTCGAACACCAGGTTCCGAATGCTCAATATACTCGGTTCTGAATCTTCAAGCTTCCAGCTTCCGAATTCTTAGAAATTCAAGGTATATTCCCTTTATGAAAACTTCCTCATGATCAATAAAAGACAATCCATGCAAACCATCTCTTTCTTCAGCTTGGTCCTAACAATCTCCCCCTTTGGATTTTGTTATCAACCAAGTTTTCATAAATCACCAAACTTTGTAATCTCAAGCAATGGATTACTTATCAATAATTTTAAGACTACGTGAGCTAACTCATTGTAGGAAATAAGAATCATTGACAATAAAACCATGTTGTCCATAGGTAGTGAAAATGGTATCTTTAACTTCATACATTTTCAGCTTCATATATCTTCAACTTCATACATCCTGTAAACAACTTCAAGTTCTTTCCTACAACCACTCCAACAAACATATAGAATAGTTTACATACACAAGCAGTGCTGATCCTGTAAACAACTTCATGTTCTTTCCTACAAACACTCCAACAAACAGTTAGCATAGTTTACATACCCAAGCAGTGCTGAGTTCATAGCTTACTCACAACTCTCTCTTTGAACAATATATTTATGATACAAACAACTTCTCCCCCTTTACAAAACAATCCAAAGGTAATAAGAGAGAGGGGACAGAACAACATACCTTAGCCTTCAAGAGAAAGAGGTTGGACACCCATGTTCAACCTCAATCTTGAGAATGATTCCTTTGGCATAGGTTTCATGAAAATATCAGAAACTTGTTCAGAAGATGAAACATATTCAAGTTTCAGTTCATTATTTTCCACATGATCTTTGATGAAATGATATTTGATGTCAATATGCTTCGATCGAGAATGTTGGACTGGATTCTTGGTAAGATTAATTGTGCTTTGATTATCACAACCCAAGAGCAAGGGCAGCTTCACTTCAACTGAAAAATCTTCCAATTGTGTCTTCATCTAGATAAGTTGAGTAGCAGCCATGGTGGCAGCAACATATTCAGCTTCAGTCGTACGAAGTGTCACAGAATTTTGCTTCTTCGAGTGCCAGCCAACGCAACTTTTTCCTATAAAGAACACTCCAACAGATGTGGATCTTCTATCATCAATATTTCCTTCCCAATCTGCATTTGAATAGCCAAATAAATCAATTTTATTTGAGCCACTATACTTGATTTTGAATTCTGCTGTGCCTTTTATGTATCTGAGAATTATTTTTCCAGCAACAAGATGTGATTCTTTAGGAGCACTCTGAAATCTTGCACATAAGGTAACATCAAAAACAATATCTGGTCTTGATGTAGTCAGGTATAACAAACTTCCAATCAACTTTCGATATTCTTTCTGATCAACTTCTTTTCCTTAATCATCTTTTCTTAACTTCATTCCCACTGAGATAGGAGTTGATACAGGTTTTGAGTTTTCCATCCCAAACTTCTTAAGAAGTTCCTTAGCATACTTTTCTTGGGAGAGAAAAATGACTTCTTTTTGTTGCAAAATTTGTAGCCCAAGAAAGTATCTCATTTCACCCAATATGGACATCTCAAAGACATTCTTCATTTCTTCAACAAACCTTTCATAGCTTCTTTCATCATTCCCAGCAAAAATAATGTCGTCAACATAGAAAATCACAATGAGATAAAGATCTTGGCTTTCCTTGACGTACAGATTGCTATCAACCCTCCCTTTCTTTAAGTTCATCTCCTTTAAGCAAGTATCCAATTTGGAATACCAAGATCTTGGAGATTGCTTTATCCCATACAAGGTTTTCTTCAACCTACACACATAACTTTCATTCTTCCCAACAACAAAGCCACATGGTTTCTCAATATAAACTTATTCTTTGATATCACCATTAAGAAATGTGGATTTAACATCCATTTGAAAGATTTTGTATCCTCATTGTGCAGAAATAGCAAGAAAGATTCAGATAGTTTCTAATCTAGCTACTAGAGCAAAAGTTTCTTCAAAGTCAATTCCTTCAATCTGAGAGTAGCCTTTGCAAAACAATCTTGCTTTATTTCTAATAACTTCACCTTCTTCATTCAACTTGTTCCGGAAGACCCATTTGGCGCCAATAATGTTCTTACTTTTAGTCTTGGGTACGAGTTCCCATGTGTCATTCTTTTCAATCTGATCCAATTCTTCATTCATGTCTTGAACCCATTCCGGATGCTCAAAGGCTTCTTTAACATCATTTGGTTCCACATTGGAATACAAGGAAGTATGTGATATATAATTACTTATTATTCTTATTTGAATCGTGTGACGTTGATCACCAATAATATTCTGAGCTTGCACTTATTTCATCAGCCTTGGATAAGTTTTTCATGTGCCTTCCTCATCACTTGATATGGCTGAATCCGATTCTTCATCTTGATTAGGATTACAATTCATTGCATCCTTATCAGAATCGTTAACTTCATCTTCCTCATCTTCCTTGTCTGTCTGGACATGCTTATCTTTTCCCGGAGTTTCAATGACTTTTACATCAACTGCATCCACAATTCTTCCTATTTCTTTGTTAAAGCATCTATAACCTATTACTTCTGGTGCATATCCAAGAAAAATTCCATCTTCTCCTTTCTGCTTGAATTTTACATTGCTTCCACCTTTCTTCTTTATAATGCATGGGCTCCCAAAAACTTTAGCATGTTTCATACATGGAGTAATGCCATAGAAAATTTCATATGGAGTCTTGTTTGATTGAGGCCTGTAGAAACATCGATTTTGAATATAAACAGTTTTACTTGTAGCTTGCCTCCAAAAGTAATGAGTAAGGACATGTTCAAGCAACATGGTTCTTACCATTTCCACCAAGCTTCTGTTCTTCCTTTCAGCAACCCCATTTTATTGAGGTGTATATGGAGCACTATATTCATGCTGAATACCATGCTTCTCAAGATAGTCTTTAAATTCTTCACTTCTATACTCACCACCATTATCTGTTCTCAACTTCTTCACAGAGTACTCACATTATTTCTTAGCTTTCCTTCTGAAGCTTTTAAACATTTTTAGGGCATATGACTTGTGCTTCATAAACATAACACACGTAATGCAAGTAAAATCATCAATGAAAGTGATGAAGTACTTGTCTCCATTTGTTGATTGTTTTCTCATTTGCCCACATATATCAGAATTTATTAGTTCAAGGGGTTGTTTAGAACAAATGTCAACCTTCTTATGCACAACACTTGTAATATTTCCTTTCTGATAGGTAGTGCAACACCAATCTCTTCTTCTTGGAAAATCTGGAATATCTCGAACACTGTCCCTTTGAGATAACTTGCTCATATTTCTCTGACACATGTATCCAAGTCTTCTGTGCCACAACTGATTTTCTTCCACTATGCTCATGTAACAAGAGTTTTCCGAAATTCAAACTTGAAACAGATTTCCTTTGGTTCGTTGGCCTCTTGAAACAATCTGCCCATCTTCTTCACTTTTCACAATAAATCCATCTTTCTTAAAGATAACTTTGTTACCCTCATCACACAATTGTGATACACTCAGCAAGTTGTGCTTCAAGCCATCAACATACAAAGTTTTCTTGGACTTTAATTTTTCCTTCCCAATGATGGCTGATCCAACACCTTTGATTTTTAAAGATTCATCATTTCCAAATGTCACAGTGCCTTCTTTAAACTTCTTCATATTATTTAACAACTTCAAGTCTCCTGTCATATGTGAAGAACACCCACTATCAAGTATCCAAGGTCGTTCTTCCTTTGTAACTTTTAGAGCAGTTTCAACAACAAGAGCTTTTTCTTCTTTCACTTCTTTCTTCACCTTCGGCTTCTGAAAATTAAGAACTTTTTGTTGAGCTGGTAACAGCACAAGAAATCCTTTTGCAAGGTATCCAGGTTGTTCACACCTTTCACAAATGGTCTTCATAGGCTGGAACCTATTTTCTGTCTTGAATTCATTCCTCTCAACTTTCTTCAAGAAAACCTTCTCATTCTTCTTCCTTTGAGGAGATTTACTCCCCCTCAATATCTGCCTTTCATAACTCATGAGGTGATGGTAATAATGTTGATTGAACCAACACATATTTTATGTATGCCCGAATCCACCACAATACCAATAGTACCCATAAAAGGAGTACCTTCCTCTAAAGATTTTATTCTGATACTTCTTTGTTGTTCTTTCTTCAGCCCCACTAACCATTATTTTGTTATCAATATTGCTCTGCTGGAATTCTGCCTTCTCTGATTTTTCTTGTTTTTTACCAGTGTTAGACTTAGGTTTCCTTGAAACTTCAGAGTTCCCAGTAACGCTGGTCTTGGACACATAAGTAACTTTCTCAGTTTTCTTCTTCACAACAACCACCTTATTCTTATGTAGAATTTTCTCAGAATGTGCTTGTTGAGAGCCTTCAACAACATCAGTAGTTTAGTTTTAAAAACAAATGTTTTTTGATTCAACTTCAGAGAGCTTCTTTTGAACGAGTTCTAATTCTTCCTCTTTTTCCTTCAGCTCAACTCTCATGTACTCATTTTGATTTTTCTCATCTTCAAGAGACTTTTTCAAGTCTTAAAGCTATTTCTCAAGTTCTTCTTTATCATTGACTTGATTGGATGCTGAGAAACATTCATCTTTAAATTTTTTTTAAGCTTCTCCAGCCTTCTAATCTTCCTTAAACATTCCTTCAATTCTTCTTTTAGATGCATCTCAAGCTGAGTTTCTTCTTCTTCCGAGCTGCTGCTTCCGAAATCCTCATCATTTACTGTTGCAATGAAATTATTCTCAACACCATGCTCAACTGATTTTTCAGATTCAACATCACTTTCTTTATCTTCTTCATTTATGGATAGGAAGATTTTTCTCTTAGATTTGAAGAACTTCTTTTCTTTCCCTAACTTTCCTTTACCACCCTGCTTCTTCCATAACTTTCTTGGATTTCTTTCTTCTTCATCACTATATCCTTCATTCTCCCTTCGAGGATAGTTAGCCGCAAAGTGGCCGATGCCTCCACATTCAAAACACTTCAAGGGAAGTTTTCCCTTGTATTTACCTGTGCCTCTTTTAACATTTTTTTGAAAACAAGGATAAAATATCGTTAAGATTTTTACATACCTCACTTTTAGAGTCAGAGTCACCACCATATTCTTTAATAAAGATATTATTAGACTTATCCTTCTTCATGTCTTTGAAAGATAATTCTCTATCAACCTTTTTCTTGGTCTTCATAGACTTTTCCCTTCTCATCTCACAAGTAATGAGTGTGCTATGCAAATCATCAAGAGATAGAGTCTCTAAGTCTCTGTCTTCTAATGAAGAAACCTTTACATCAAATTTATCAGGAAGAATCCTCAAGATTTTTTCCACCACAATAGAGTCTTTCAGTTATTCACCAAGACATCTGATGGTACTAACAATATCGTTTACCCTGGTGAAGAAATCCCCAATAGATTCATGCTCTCCCATCTTCAAGTCTTCATACTTCAATCTACAGATTTGAAGTTTTTCCTTCTTGACTTTTGTATTGCCTTCGTATATGTTTTTCAGTTTGTCCCATATACCTTTGGCTATGGCCACTCCTTTTACTCTTAGGAATTCACTTTCAGAAAGTGAAGATAATATAGCATTCTTGGCTCTTCCATCATTCTCAAGAAACTTCTTGTCAACAGGTGTAAGTGGAACATTGTCTTCAATGGGGGGAAACCCAACTGTTGCAGCTTCAAGAACTTCATAACTAATAGACATGAGATACTGTAGCATTATATCCTTATAGATGTGATAGTTCTTCCCATCGAATACCAGAATGCCTTTATTGTTCACACAATTCAGATTCTCCATCAGTAAGGAAAACAAAGGAAACCTCCCTCTAATACTACTTGTAAGGACCCACTTGGAGTAATGAACCACTGAGAGGGGGGGGGGGGGGTGAATCAGTGGTACCCCTTTTTCTTCTTTTAAGTTCCCTTAAAATGAGAACAACCTTTGGATCCTGTTAAAGATATAATTCCCTACTGAGAAACAAACAAGCACACATCCAAAGGAACACAACAATTTACAAGGTTCACTATTCAATAAGAATAGCTACATCCTTGGTATGGTTGGAAACAATCCAGCACCATACAATCCACTAAGAAAACAATCCTTGGATTACAACGAGTAGGATATACCCTTACACTCGTGAAGCACTGTGAAACAATCACTCCAGTGCGTGTGCACCCTCTTAGAACAATAGGGAAAATTCTCGTTTCTTGTAACAACTTATGTTACCTGCACTTCCTTTCAAATACACAAGTGTAAGCAAGTTTAGAAAAAAACTTCACTTCCTTACCCAGAAGAAAGGCAAGGACTCCTTGGACTTGAGATAGATCAATTACAGTCCGAACTTCCCATTCTGAATCTTCACTCAAAATTTTCCAAATCCGATTCTTCAATATGAATCTTCCTCAGTCTGAGAAACTCAATACGGTGACAGCTAGTACTGATTCCCCATTCCGAATCTCCACTCCAAATTCTTCACTCCGAATTCTTCACTCCGAATTTTCTTCTTCACTCTGATTCTTCAATCCAAGTCTTCCTCAGTCTGAGAAACTCAATACGGTGATAGCTAGTACTGATTCCCCATTTCAAATCTCCACTCCGAATTTTCTCCTTCACTCTGATTATTCAATTTGAGTCTTCCTCAGTCTGAGAAACTCAATACTGTGACAACCAGTACTGATTCCCCATTCCGAATCTCCACTCCGAATTCTTCACTCTGAATTTTCTCAATCCGAGAAACCCAATACGGTGTCAACCAGTATCAAATTCTCGTTTCAATTGAGACTGCAATGAAAACTCAGTCGGCCACACACTTATTTCTCTATCTAGATTATCAGAGATTCTCTCTCTACTTTTTCATCAATCCTTACTTTGTACTCTAATCTCCTTTTATAGGAGCTCCAAAGTGTGCATAGGTGGGAAACCAAAATATTTTCCCACTCACTTAAATTCACCCAAATCTTAATTTCTCCTAAAATCTCGGAGTAATTAAGACTTTGTCAAACACTTCTAGAATCTTCTTGAATCTTCTTCCCCTTCTTGATTTAGAGCTTTGGCCTTTTCCGGATCCGACCTTGTTACACAAGTTTCTCGGTATCACATTCTCGGATCCTGTCATCTATCTTCTCGGCATCATATTCTCGGATCCACCCTTCCTGATTCTTCAGAATCACTTTCTCAGATCCATCCTTCTTGAGTCTTCGGCATCACTTCAATTATCGGCATGACTCTTCACCGCTTCTTTGGCATGACACCATTTCAATTCTCTGTATGGATTCTCGTTACGACTTCACCAATTCTCGGTATGAATACACACTTCTGGCTACAAACTTCTGGTTCAGGAAGTCAACTCCGAACTTCTTTACTCCGAACTTCTGACTCAGTAAGTCGACTCCGAACTTCCCACTAAGAACTTCTGACTCAGGAAGTCGACTCCGAACTTCTCTCTACGAACTTCTTCTTTAGAAAGTCGACTCCGAACTTCCCTCTACAAACTTCTGACTCCGGAAGTTGACTCCGAACTTCTCACTACGAACTTCTTCTTCACCATATCTTCAACCAGCTTTTATCATGAAATTTTTCATGATTTTTGAGAACTTTAAGATCATAAAAGCATCATCACATTAATTCCTTCACATCTCATATCATCCAGCTTTCGAGAATTTTCAATTTTTCAGTTCCGAACTTCTCAATTTCCAGACTCCGAATTCCAGACTCCGAATTCTTCGAACACCAGGTTCCGAATGCTCAATATACTCGGTTTCGAATCTTCAAGCTTCCAGCTTCTGAATTCTTATAAATTCAAAGTATCTTTCCTTTATGAAAACTTCTTCATGATCAAAAAAAGACAATCCATGCAAACCATCTCTTCCTTTAGCTTTGTCTTAACATCATTAAGAATGAATGTGAGTTATGTGTTTATAAGAGGTTTAGTGGGAATGTGGTCGTTATCCTAGTAGTATATGTTGATGACATATTACTTATTAGAAATGACATACCAGTCTTAAAATCTGTTAAAGACTAGTTAAAAAAGTGTTTCTCCATGAAGGACTTAGGTGAAGCAGCCTATATTCTAGGGATCAAGATCATTCGTGATAGATCCAAGAGGTTCCCTGGACTAAATAAAAATATATATGTTGACCAGATACTAAAGAGATTTAGTATGGAACAATCCAAGAGGGGATTGGTTCTAGTGTTACAAGGTTTACATTTTTATAAAAAAATGTGTCCTCAGAAACAACATGATAAAGAGAGAATGAGTAATATTCCATATGCTTCAGTGATAGGATCAATCATGTATGCCATGTTATATACTTGACTTGATGTTGCCTATGCACTGTTCATGGTAGGTAGATATAAAGCATATCCAAGTGAACAACATTGGATTGCTGTTAAGGCTATCCTTAAGTATCTGAGAATAACTAAGTATATGTTCCTAGTATATGGAGGAAGTGAGGAGCTAGTCATCATATGTTATACTGATGCCAGTTTTTAGACAAATCAGAATGATCTGAAGTCACAATCAGGATATGTTTTCTATCTCAACGGAGGAGCTATGAGTTGGAAGAGTTCAAAGCAGCTAGTTGTCGCTGATTCTATAGTGGAGTCTGAGTATATAGT
The DNA here is from genome assembly GCA_963277665.1 of Viscum album. Classification (NCBI taxonomy): domain Eukaryota; kingdom Viridiplantae; phylum Streptophyta; class Magnoliopsida; order Santalales; family Viscaceae; genus Viscum; species Viscum album. The sequence goes on from OY728138.1 coordinate 162,058,571, forward strand.
AGCTTCTGATGCAAACAAGGAATCCATTTAGATTCAAATTTTTTTTCTAGGAGCTTGATGTGATACCTAACAATAAAGACCCTATCACATTGTATTGTGATAATACTAAAATAATGGATCTTGTAAAAGAGCCAAGGTCACACCAACATACAAAGAATATACTCCGAAAGTATCACCTCTTAAGAGATTTCTATCAGAGGGGTGAAGTTGCAGTGAGAAGAGTACCCACAGAAGAGAACATGGAAGACCCCTTGATTAAAGTTATACCTTAACAAAATAATGAATATCATGTGAGAGCTAGCGAACTGAAGGTTTTTACGAGCTGTCTCTAGTGAAAGTGGGAGTCTATTGGAGTTTGTTACCTAGAACCAAATTCTTTGTACTTTATGATAAACATGTATTAATTGTTTTGAATATTAACGAACTACTTATCAAATCATGATTGTTATTCAGTGTGACATATTATGTAATAATACCCTAAGAGTAACTGTCGCACTAGAAGGTCATAGCAGTTCCTTGCTATGATGAGAACCCGGAAGTGCTATGACACTATTCTTGGATATATGTTTTATACTCGGATTATATAATTTTAGGGATACAAATGATACAGTCTATCAAGGGTGGAGACTCATAGGACTTTGAGGCACCTTATCATGGTGTATTCCCTTGGTAATATATAGTAGGATATTATGAGAATGAGACCCACTATTAGGAAATCCACATTCATATGTGTCATTGGATGTTTTTATATGAGGACATGTGTATTGGTCCTTATAATTTAAAATTATTTTTAATGAGTATTATGAGTCACACACTTAGATTTATTGACTAAAACCATAACTAAAGATGTTCGTGGTGAGGTAGGATATGTTGAGTGTGTCATGAGTAATATTGCATTAATGAATAATGTGAGAAATGATTTATCCCTTTTGTTCATTGGAAAAAGTTAATATCTTAGGACCTTTAATAGGAATGATATAGACTAAATAAATTCATGGCCATGGTGTTCTATAGGCAAGTTCTATTTCCAGAAAGTCAGAGAAAGAGATATCGAGCACATAGGTTGATGGCAGTGGCATACAACCTACTTGATTAAAGATATTGTGATAAAGAGATTATATTACATGGTAAAAATCCACATGAGGTGACATGTCTTTGTGGCATTAACTTCATTCTCCATGGATTCCTTGTCATGTTGCTAGATACTAACCTTGTATTTTAGGCATCTTTGTCTAATGCAACTGAGAAAGAGGCCTAGAGGGTCACACACTAAGTGTATCCAGAATCTCAGTTAAATAATATATTATTATTTATTATTTAATAGGTTGAATAAATATTATTTCCACATGTGCTTTAATAATTATTCATTTATGCTTGATCGCATTCATTCCATCACTAGTTATTCAAGAGAATATATTATAAGCAGAATATTTAATAAATATTTATTTATTTTTTAGTGAATAAAATATTTATTTATTTATTGGAGAATAATGAAGTGATATTTATTTAATAAATAATTTGACATTATTCAAGGCGTGATAAATATTATGAAGTAATGACGAACTAAGTTTAATGTTATGGTGAGAAATAATAAATATTGAATATTATTTAATTAAATAATATTTAACTATAATTCGCAAGTTAAGCGCATGTCGAGAAATAATAATATTACTATTATTATTTGACATGGGATTTTTCTAGGATTAAATAAATAATTAAGGGAACTTATGCAATTATTTTATTTAAACTCTAGTAATATAAATATCTAATTATATTATTTTCTCAAGAGCCAATTCAGTTGTGCACAACGAATCTTGGAGGATCCTCTCAAGCCCAGAGAGTTCCCTTCTATAAGAACGTTCCCAAGAACGGTGAGCAATACTTCTCCACTGAATCAAGGAGAATGCTTTGGAAGCTATTCTCAAGGCGATCAAGGCAGACGACACAAGCACAAGGATCTTCCGTGCCAGCACCCGAAGACTCCTTCGACAACATCTAGAGATTCCTGGAACACGTGTGGATCATCGCTAGAGGAAATCTACACTTGGTTTACACAAATCAACGATGGCGCACCATATATCTATCACCAGACTCATCAACGAAGAAAGAAATCCTTGGAGGTAATTCTTTATCTAATTAAATTAATTATAAATAATATGTGTTGATCTCCTCTCTCTAGTTTCGGCGTGATTAATGTTGTTTACATTTGATTAAATTTCATTAATCACATCGATTAAACATCATATAGATCCTGGATTGATCATCGATTATGTAGAAAACAAAATTTGGGTACTTCCCAATGCACGCTTCAGCTATGCCTAGAACCTGCAGATTATTAGGTGTTATTTCATTCAAAAACCCATATTTACTCAACTCCTCCAGATCCTTAAATCTAACATTCCCTAAAATCCTATGAAAAAACATATTATTGTCATTATTAGTGACATATGTATTGCCCAACTGCCTATAATGGGTTTATTGGGTTTGTGAAGGGCATCAATAAGCCCCTTTTGGACATGTAAAGTTATCATATTGATTCGCCAACGATTGAAATCATCATCACCATTGAATTTTTTTATTTTATACTTAGTAGATTTCATTACCTTATCTAGAGGATTTGATTTCAATTATGTTCATGTAAATAGAGGATATGTTAAAAGGACATGTTAAAACTCTCTATTGTGTGTGATATCTAATATGTTCACATAAATAGAAAGTAAAAAAAATAACGTAGATGAAGATCGCAAGAAAAGAAATGTTTGGTGATCTGAGATGAGGGTAAACAAAAAAAAAAGAAAGGAAAGAAGAAACTGAAAAGGACACAATGATTTAATGTGATACTCATGGGTTTGGTCCTACATGCATGACAAGAACCCCACACAATCATGAAATTTTATTTATGCTCAATAAAATGAAATATAAGAGATGATCAAGACAAAGCAGAAAAACAACAAAAGAATAATAAATGAAGAATGACAGAAGAAACAAGAAAATAAAAAGGGAACATACAATCTAGTCAGCTTACCACTGGTTGGTTTTCCTTTGGAGAGTCTTTAGGTGATTTTTTTCTAGATTCTGTGTAACACCCTGAGATTTTATATGTATTTACTTTGAAATAAAACATGAAGTATTTGATAACTTTCCTTACACACAACCCTGAGTCTATATAAACTGGATTATAGTAAACTATTATAACATATCCATTAAATTGACAAGTATTAATAGTAATAATCACTTGTTAAAAAATATGTATAAAGGTTTTTATTAATGTAAATGTATTGATTAATGAAAAATAAATAATTACTCAAAATTTTAGTAAAGTCATTTTTTCATGTGAACTTTATAATTAATTTCAATCATTTTTCGAAATTTTATTTAAGAAAATTAATATCATTTTTAAAATCAACATGTTAACATTAGCTTAGGATGAATTTTTAGCATTTTTCTAAAAAGATTTTGTTTTTAGTGAATAGTGAAAAATACCAATTTTGTTAAAATTGTCATTTATTTTCTAGTAAATGTCCCATTATGTTTTGAATTTTATATTAAAGTAACCTAATTCGCCTTTAATTATAAATAGTATCAATAATTACATAATAATTATCATTATACTTGATTTTTGTATAAATTAATTTTTGTGCTTAAAAATACATTTTTTGAAAAAGAACAATTTTTATACACACAATGTATTTTTATTTAAATTAATTAATTTAATATCTACTGATTAATTTTTTTAAATAAATTTATAGATAATATATTCAATATAATATTTAAACATTCATTTGATGCCTTTTACAAGGCAAGGAATGAAATAAAATTATGTTTTACAACTAAAAATTCATTTTAAAAAAATGAGTTTTCATTATGGCCTACACACTTAATTGAATTTAAATTATTCCACTTATAAAAATTGAATATGTTAAAATATATTCCATATTTGGAATTATCATAATTAATATAATGTAATACAGTACTTAATTTTTGGTCATAGTGACTAGAAAAAATAGTAAAATTTTGTTACCATGGTTAATGTTAAAACATGTATATCGGGGTGGGGGGAGAGTGGTATCCCATGATAAGGGTATGATTTCCACCCACATATAGAGAACCTATCCTTTTACACATATAATTATATAATTTTAAGTATAGTTAACCATCAAATTACAAGACAAGGATAATAGATTCCAGTGTCTTTGGAAGATTAGGTACATAATTAAACATCATGAACCAAAATAAAAACATATTTTATTTAATCTCCACAATAAGATCCTAACTTCCATTGATATCATATATCTTCATAGGATAACTTGGTGAATATATGAACAAAATAGATGAGTTAAAAATCCCAGTAAGGAAATAAGAATAGGAATAAAACATAACACATGAGTTAGAAGACATAACACGATGGCATAAAAGGAAAGGAACAAAAATAAACATAAGGAAGAATAACATGTATAAAATGGGAACATATAATCATGACATCATAGGAATGTGGTAACAAAATTTAACATGACATAAACATGTGTCAAGGCTAACTTCTAAGATCACATCACATGGTGGACAAAGTCCCATAAAGGAATCAGGTTTACTCCCTATCCCAACATGACGTCTAATAAGGCTAAACATTACCCAATGAATTGGAGTGATATCTGGGTGAAACCATCATTACTTTTTCATACATATGTGTTCCAAATGAAGAATCAAGTATAATTAATCAAACATAACATAAGGGCTACCCATGGAAAGAAATGAGTATCGTAATCATGTCATAAGGTATTAAAAATGGGCGTATCATAAAAGTGTCAATGAAAGAATGGATTTACAAAATACTTGGAATTTCATAAATGAAAATAGGCATAGATAATTATAAATTGTTTCCAACTGAAGTGAAAACATTTTAAAAGAGTATTTATAAAACTTTAGAAATTAGCCACTTTTGTGCGGTTTTAAGGGAAAACATTAACGAGTCATTAAAACGGAAAAGGAATATTTATTTTCACAAAATAGAAATGAACCATGATATTTTTACATGATAAAATGAGTTATTTTATAAAAATAATAGTGGATTAAAATATATTATGGATATAATATGATAATGGGTAGTAAATCAGGAAATTCTCTTTAATCGAGCTTGTTTATCGGGAAGATTTGAGAAAGAAACCTTTTTAAAACATGTATTTCCCTATTAAAGAAGGATGATATGATCTAGATAATTTATTTTAGAACATATAAATAGAATTTATAATAATTAAATAAAAATAAAGAATCATTACATTGGAGTAAAGAGAGATAAAGAGTAACCCGAAGGAAAAAATGGAGGTTCTGGTAGAATCCCTTACCTTATGTCCAAAATAGTTATGAAATTGAACTTAATGTCCTGAATAATTAAATTATATTCATTAATTAATAATTCTATAACATTTTATACATGTAATTATTTATTATAATTTTATTAAGTTCATTTATAGCCTTTTTTTATGAGTTATAGTGTTCAATTTCATCGTTTGGGAGTGCTCGTTTTCTTAGTTTCCATGATCGGTTCTCTTGTATAAGAGTATGAAAGTTCATGTAAAATGGAAATAGAAATATAAAATTGAAGTTATAAATTATTAATGAACATAAATAAGGTTAAATTATCTTATAAATCATTTGGTTATATGGTATGAGGATGAATCATTAGATAAATAGTTAATGATAATTGTTTAGGTTAATTTTGGCGGTTTTTGATCACAACAAACTCGTTTCATTTTATCATTTAGTATTATGAATAAATATTAGTTATAGAATATAAAAAAGGTTATAAAATAAATTTTAAAATATTTTTTAACCATTATAAATGATTTTATGACCATCCTTGAAGGTCTTAAAGTAAAATGAAAACGCATGGTCCACGATGTCGGTAAATTAACACATCACGAGCGATGATTTCATTTTTAGAAGAAAAGGAGAGAAGAAAGGGTATTGACGATGTATTATTCCATTAACATAATAAAATTATAATATATTTAATATATTGGAGTTATCATGTATCTTGTATAAGTGGAGGTGAGGAGAGAATAAGAAAAGAAAATAAATTGAAAAGAAATTTAAGGAAAATGAAAGAGGAATTTACCTCTTGAATTTCTCCTACTTGAGAACCACATTAGGGAAAACATTTTGGTCTTTTGATGATACCAAGAGCTCCTGGATGTGGGGGATGGGCTTAAGAATATATTTTTAGCAGAATTTGGAAAAGCCTAAAATTTTCAGAGGTGTGAGGAGAAGAGGTGGTATTTAAAGGGGAGGAGAGGGGTGTTTTCTCATTATTTTATTCATTAGTTTATTATTTTGCCTCAAGACTATGAATAGTTTGAGAATTATCAACATAAAATATTAAAATAATGAATTTTAGTTCGATATTTTGGGCTTACATCAGCCATACATCATCTATGACTCAATAAATTAAGTATTTAGATCATACCGTAAATTACTACATTTTTCTATTCACAAAAATTCAAGTATTTCATAAAAATACAAAAAATTCACCCTAACCATTTTTTGATGTGTAAAATTCAAAAATGAACTTCATTTTATGAAAATAATTTTCAAAATATTAGAAATTTAATTTTTAATTAAATTCACCATTAACTTGGAAAATACCAATTTTAAAATTATAACTGATTTTTAACACATTGAAAAATTAATTAAGGTCTCATAAAAATTATCTTATAATAAAAAGATATCAAAATATTAATTTTTGAGTACATTTTATGGAAATAAAGTTTCTTTTAAAACGTTATTTTAATTATAAAATTGAAAATAAATACTTATATTTTATAAAAATATCAACACTTAATTAATAATTTCTAAAACATTTATTTACTTATAATATGATATAATTATATCATATTACCACTTATAAGATGCTTAAATTTTATTTATACTTTCATGGGTGATGTTACTTTCCTATTGGACGGTTTTCTATTCATAAGGATCATATTACTATTCTAAAGGTCAATTTACTCTTTTATCAGTATAAGTTACTTAACTTTTAGAAATACATCTTATTTCATTCTTTATTCATTTATAAATTTTGTACTGTGTTCTTTATGTGATTTAATGTGATTTATACTATATGACATAAATATAAGAAGGGAATTTCCATTGATAAAATTTTTGGGTCATTACATTCTTCCCCCCTCATAAAATTTCACCCTCGAAATTTCATTTTACATTCTATGTTGAAAACAAGTGTGGGTACTTCTCCTTCATCACTTATTCAGGTTCCCATGTTTCCTCTTTGTACTTATGGTTCTACAATAGTAATTTGACCAGGTGAGTCATCTTGCTGCATTGAACTTTATCTCTACAATCCAAGATCTTCACTGGTTACTCCTCATATGAGATATCATTCTCCAACCATACCACCTCTGAATTCAGTACATGTGAAGGATCCAGTATGTACTACCTCAAGATAGATACGTGGAAAACATCGTGTACTTGATACATGGTAGGTGGAAGTTCTAGTCGATAGGTCTTAGCTCCAACATGATCAATAATATCTAAGGGGATTATGTATCTGGTACTTAGCTTTCCTTTCTTCCCATATCTCATGATTCTCTTCCATGGAGATATGAAGAGGAATACCGTGTATGCATCCTTAAACTCAAGGTATTGTTGATGATTGTATGCATATATATTTTGTCGACTTTGGCCTTCCTTGATGTGCTGCTGAATGGTTTTCACCTTTTCCACAATTTCTTTGACCATTTAAGGCCCTAACAACTTACATTCACCGACCTCATCCCAACATGCTGATGTTCTACATCTTTTCCCATATAGGGATTCATATGGATCCATTTGGATGCTTGAGTGAAAATTGTTGTTGTAAAAGAATTCAACTAGATTCGATTGTTGGTCCCATTCTCCCTTGAAGTCTATAGAACACGTTCTCAACATGCCTTCCTGTGTCTAAATAGTCCATTTAGATTGACCATCAGTTTGAGGATGATTAGTCATACTAAAATTCAGCTAAGTGCCTATAGCATGTTAGAGACTTTTCTAGAACTTGGAGATGAATCTCAGATCTCGATCGGATATAATCGATAGTGGTACTCCATACAACCTTATCACTTCTCTGATACATATCTGTGCAAGTTGATCTGGTGAGAAATCCTCTCGAATTTTGATAAAGTGAGCTGTCTTTGAAAGATGATCCACAACAACTTATATAGCATCATTTCCTTTGGATATCTTAAGAAGTCCACTAATAAAGTCCATGGTAATTTTATCCCACTTCCATGTTGGTATGGATAGTGATTTCATCATCCCCTTATAATTTTTCCTTTAGTCCTTCACAATCTAACACACCAGACACTTTTATGTATACTCAGCGATCTCCTTTTTCATATTGTCCTACCAATAATTCTCTCAGAGATCTCAATACATATTTGTGATCCCTAGGTGAATAGAGAAGGTTGAGCTTTGTGTGTCATTTAGAATCTATTACTTTACTTTCGGATTTGATGGTAAACATTTTCATGACCAAAATATCATGACTCCTTCCTCATCCATTTGGAACTCTGAGGATTTTCCATTTATAATAACTTCCACTTTTTTCTAAATTCCAACATCATTTCTTTGAGCATCCTTTATTTTCTTCATAAGGGATGGTTGATCAATCATGTGAGAAAGGATTGATGATGCTACTTCTTTAATGATTCCAATGTACATACTTTTTAGGTCTAATAATATTGGATCCTTCAATTCTAATTATTGATAAAGATGTAGGATCCTTTCTACTTAGAGCACCCCTACCTTATTTTCCTTACTAGGATGGTAGTGGATTGATCAGTCATAATACTTGATGATATCTAACCATATTTTTTAGTTCATATTAAGATTATTTTGTGTGGATATATATTTGAGACTCTTATGATCAGAATATATCTCACACTTCTCCCCATAGAGATAATTGCACCATATTTTCAACGCAAATATCACAGCTTCCAACTCCAGATCATACATGGAATAGTTTTTCTCATGGATTTGTAACTGTCTTGAGGCATAGGCTATCAATTTATTATTTTTGATCAGTAAAAATCATAATCCCTTATTTGAATCATCATTGTATACCAAAAAGGGTTCCCCACTTGTTGGTAATTTTAGTACTAATGTAGTGATAAACCTCTTTTTCAACTCTTTAAATTAGTCTTCACATTCACTAGTCTAGAAAAACTTTTATTCCCTCTGAGTCAGATTAGTTAGTGGGTTAGAAAATAATGAGAAGTTCTTCAAAAATCTTATGTAATACCCAACTAGACCAATGAAACTATGGATCTCCATTACATATATTGGCTTCGGCCACTCTTTGATTGCCTTTTTCTTAGAAGGGTCTACAAATATCATTTTTTAGTGATTACATGCCCCAAGAATGATACTTACTTTATCTAGAACTCACATTTGATGTAATTTTAATATAGTTTATCCCTTTGCAAAGTCTTTAGCATAGTATTAAAATGATCCTCATGTTCCTCCTTACTCTTGGAGTATATTAGAATATCATCAATAAATACTACCACAAATTTGTCGAGGTAATCTATAAAGGCTCTATTCATTAAGTTCATGAAAATTTATATAGAATTAGTGAGTCCAAAGGGAATCAATATGAACTCATAGTGTCCATACCTTATTCTAGAGACAATCTTGGGAATATCTTCCTTACTCACTTTTAATTAGTGATATCTTGACCAAAGGTCCACCTTAGAGAAATAACATGCACCACATAGCTGATCAAACAAGTCATCTATCTGCAGTAGAGGATACTTGTTCTTTATCATGTTTTTTTTGATCTCACATTAATCAATGAAGAGGTGCATTGATCCATCTTTCTTATTGATAAAGAGGACTGACACACCCCATGGTGAAGAACCTGGGCATATAAAACCCTTGTCCAGATTCTCTTGTAATTACTACTTTAGTTCTTCCATATCAATGGTGGAAATTCTATAAGGTGTATTTGGTATAGGTAAAGATCCAGGAATAAGTTCGATTGAGAACTCAACCTCTAGATCAGGAGGAAGACCGGCCAATTCTTCAGGGAATACATCAGTGTAATCCCTCATGATGGACATGTCTTCAAGTATGATTCTCTCATATGTCTCAAGCATTTGAGCTAGATATGATTACACATAAGGCAATACTATATAAAATTGAGATGATGATTATGAAGGAGATTTATATTCCTCCTTACACTTATACAAAATTGTATCATTCTTCGGGATGTGAAGAGTGATCTCCCTTTCCTAACAGTTAATGTAATTTTTATATAAAGATAGCCAATCCATTCCCAATATAGCATCAAACTATACCAACAGGAGTATGACATGTTTTTATGGGAGGTTCAATCTACAAACATTAACCGGGGAGGATTTATGAACTTTGGATGCAAAAATTGCCCCATTTTTTGTACTCATAGATAACTCAACCTCCAAATTTTGAGGCGGTGATTGAATAGTTCTACTAAAATTGAACGATATGAAAGAATGCATAGAACCAAAATTAAATAGTATATTTTCTATTCTTGAATGAATAACTAGTATATTTTTCACCACATCATTATCAGGATCCACCTTAGCAGTAGTGATAACATATGCCTCTCTATACTACCTTAGAGGTTGTTGTTGTTGATTGAATCCAGCAACCCTTGTCTTAGGGATATGGTTTTCATAATTCCCATGTTCTTTGCAGTTGAAACACTGCACTATAGACTGAGTGTTGATCTGTACCTTCATTTCTTCTTCTACATTAGTGGGATTATTCACATCCCTTCAGCAGTTATTAGCCACATTCTCTTCTCTTACACATTTGAATCACCTCTTGGTTCCCTTTAAGTAGTTTCAAAGATGATTCTTCCCACACTTTTGACACATGTGATATAGGGTATTCTTTCCATCATGAAATTTATCACCCATATTAAACTCTATTTTCCTCTTTTTGTCACCAAACCCATGATACCATTGAGATTCTATGATATTCATTTCAACCTTGAGGGCATAATAGAAAATATCCTCATAACTGTCAAAGTCTTGAATCTCTAACTCTTTTCATATACTTAGCTTTAGTTCACCAAAGAAGCAATCCACCTTGCTTTTGGTGTTCATAACAAAGATGGGGGTGTATCTTGAAAGCCTTGTAAAGTTTTCCTCGCATGCCCTGATAAATTTATCTTCCTTATGCTTTAGTATGAGGGATTCCATTTTCATCTATAGATGAAGGGTTCTTGGAAAATATTTATTGAAAAATATATTTTTTGAATTCCTCCCAATACATGGAATCAATTTCCTCTTTGGGATTTTCATTTTTGATCAGTTTCCACCACTAACCAGCTTTACCCATCAAAATAATATACTTCCAACAAAACTTTATCTTATTATGAGAACTGAAGGAGAAAGAAAATATTCTCAATGGAGTTAATATATTATTCTATGAGGAGGGAATCAGAAGATCCACTAAACATGGGAGGAATTTTCCATATGAAGGATTTGATGACAACTTGATCTTTCTTTAGAGAAAGAGGGAATTCCACATGATTCAAGTTATTATTCATAACTTGAGCTAGCTGATCAAGTACTGTCATAAAGTTTTGAGCATCCATTTCCATCATATTTGGAATATCATTAAGAAAATAATCACATTTACCATCACATTTATTGTTGGAATGGGTTCTTCTATTTACATCCTTTAACTAAGAAAATGAAACTACAATTAGGGGGCTTGAATACTAAGATAATAAGTATATAAAAAGAAAACATTTAACATAGAAGGGTAAAATTGTAAATGAAAAGTATATCCTAACTTGTGATTCCTTAGGTTTCAATCTAGGTTTCACATGATTTATTTCCTAACATTTATTCTTAGGGTATTTTTTTCCCTTAATAATTGTTTGTAATGATATCATGAATTGACCAAAGAATATCCCCTGGGAGTGTCAAACCAGGTGTGCATTAAGGCCCATTGTCGTGTACCAGGTTACCCTGAGTCAGGCCTGGAACACCTTGTCAGAGTTGTTACTCCTAGGTACATATGTTCTAGAACCACGTCTAATTGTAGTTCCATAAAATGGTATATTTTCTTGATAAACCACTTACTCTATACTAACCAAAATTTAGGGATGTTTTCTTATACTTAGTCTTATCCCCAAGGATTTTTCTATAGTTTTCTAATCCTAATCCTATAAATAACTGGACCTTGCTATGATAGCAACTATAGTGACCTTGGCCTTTTACACATATCATTACATGATTTTAAGCATAATTAATATTTAAATTACAAGTTAAGGATCATAAAGTCTGGTGTCTTTGGAAGATTAGGTACATAATTAAATATCACAAAACCAAAATAAAAACATCTTTTATTTAATCTCCATAATGAGATCCTAACATCCATTGAGATCCTATATCTACATAAGATAACTCGGGGAATACATGAACAAAAGGTATGATCTAAAAAACTCAGCAAGGAAATAAGCATAGGAATAAAACAAAGCACGTGGGTTAGAAGGCATAACATGATGGCATAAAATCTATGGAACATGAATAAACATATGGAATAATAGCACATATAAAATGGGAACATATAATCATGGAATCATAGGAATGTGGAAATAACACATAACATAACATAAACATGAGTCAAGGCTAACCTCCAATACTATTTCACATGGTGGACAAAGTCTTATAAAGGGACCGGGTTTACTCCCTATCCCAACATGAGGTCTCATGAAACTAAATGTAACATCCTAGGTAAATAAAGAATATGACATTTTCATATTTGTTAATATTTATGAATTAAATATTAATTTTACTTTAAATGGGATGCTATGTTTGATTGCGTACCCGACACACAACAATGGGTTTATCTGAAATCTTATGTTTCACACAAGGACAAGTCATTCTGAAATAATAATAATCTAATAATATTATTTTTAAATAGAAGTTAACTACTAGATATTGTATTGGTGATAATGAAAATAACTAACCATATCATGATTAAACATGTTTATTAAATGTTTTTACATTTATCCAATAAAATTTAGAGGCTTAAAATGAGAATGAATCCAATTTTAAGCATAAATACTCTAATATTTTTAAAAGGTAATTTTACCACATTTTGGCATTGAACCCTTTTTAAATATAGTTTTTTTACTTTTATATGTTCCATTGGAAAAAATAATATTCTTATTTAAAATCAAGACATCAAAATTTATTTTGGGTAAATTTTTGATAAAGTTCATTTTTTAATGAATAGTGAAAATACTGCATTTTAATTGAAAACTACTTTTTAATCTAATTTATTTATATAGTTAGATTGTAATTTTAATTGGTTTTAAAGTTTAATTGGATTATATTTTTACCATTTAATCCAATTTTGGTCATTTTAAGTAAGTTTAATTTTAAATTGGACATAAACACATTTCAATCTTTTGGTATTTTTTACTTCTTAAAAACACGCTTTTTGGTTTTGACAACAAGAATTAATTTTAAATTAATTTATGCAAATTATGTGTTTTGAATTTGGTAAAATGGATTCCATATTTGGAATAAGGATTTAAAAATTATGTAAATAGGTACCTTTTATTTTTAGACAGTATGAATAATAACTTTAGTAATTATTTTATTTACCATGGTTAAAGGGTAAATCTGGTAAGGGTAAAAAATAATATTATAATAATATTAAACTACCCTAACACATTTCCTAACTATATTTGATACAATATGGCCGACCATGGCCATCCTTGGGTCCATTTTAGGACCCCATGTATCCACTTGTGTGTGAAAATGACATTTAATCACTTTTAATATAAAGTTAAGGAAAATATAACCTAAACATGCATCTTTTATTAAATTTTTTTATATAGAGTTATATAAGTGATATATTCGACTATAAATAGTAATTAGAAATATAAAAAAATTTACTACATTATAGCATTTTATTTATAATTTTTATAAATCAAATAAATAAATATATTTATGTCACAATGATGATGTAGTGATTACCTTATTAATGAATGATTTAAGTAAATGAGATTATAAATATTAAAATAAATTTATTTTTGAAACTTTTTATGACATAAATGAATTTTAGGGATGAGTATGAATTTTTATCTTTGAATTAATGAAGTTTTTATGAAATAATAAAGTTTTTATGGATTTTTAAAAATTCATGATATGAATAGTATGAAAATTGACATAAAAGAGTTTTTTAAAAAAAATACTATTTTATTAAATGATATAATAGTCCTAAAAATCTAATATTCGGAAAAATGAATTATATAATGCTTAAAATGTCATTAATGAACCACTTAAGGTTTTATTGGCATTTTATAGTAACTATATTAACCATATAGTATGAATATACAAGAAGACATGGTAAGAGTTAAATTAGTTAACTAAGGGTTAAAGCTAAAAGATAAGTCTGACCTATACTTGTCTAAAACCTATTGGTTGAGAGTTTTTAGACCCAAATGCATCTTATATTTGAAATAAATTACTTTGGGACCTTCTGAAACCGAAAATTATTTTATAATAAAATAATACTTCAAAACCTTCCTAAAGTACCCCTCCTCCCTCTTATAAAAGGTCATCACCTCTAACCCCTTACTCAAAACTCTCAAGACACTTGGATCATCCAAACTCTACTCTAATAAGCTCCCAAAATCCCCCCTTCCTCATATAAGACTTACCTTGTGCAGAAGTAAATTCAAGAAATCCTTTTAGATTAAATCAAAAGGAGTTACCCGATTTGAGGTAACGTCTTCTCTCAAGCTTCTTTCATTTATTTTCCTTATCCAACCCACTAAACTGTATTTATTCCATTATTTTATAAAAAAAGTATTTTAAATATAATATTATTTTTTATGATAAGTATTCAAACTACCATTCCACACACCTCCATCTAATGGATACGAACATACTGTTTCTGTGTACGACGAACTATTGCCTCACGAAACGATGATTGTTCGATTTTCCCTACCACCTCTCATGGTGGCCATTATGATGAAACTATATTTATATATAATATATATTATATTTATTCTATCTTTATGCTTCTGTATTTTTCATTTATATCATACCTTTATGGTTTCCATAATGGGTAAATACGATAATTTCATTTGAGGAAGTGCGGACTACCGCTCCTCAAAGTGATATGACTCATTCATGACATACATGGAACGCATAAAGTATGGAGTTAATGAACTTATATATGATATTATACTTGAATTATAATATACCTATATATCATTTAGTTTTCATTCCTTTAAATATGAAAATTAAATGAAATTAGCGTTCATGCGTACGTACGACTTGCCGTCTCCATGAACGGTGCATTTAATTTATTATCTCCAAATGTTATGTACTATTATAAATAAATATATATACTAGATTTATATGATGTTTAAATCATGAATATTATTCTGTAGATAATGTACTTTTGACCACATGGACAATTTGTAATTATAACAAGTTCATTTTTGACTTAAGTACCAAAGACCGATAAAAGGACCGATATTAACTTAAATAATTATGTAATGTTTATAACATAGTAATAAGTGATATAAAAGTAATAATAAACTTGAAAAAGGTTTTGAAGTAATTATAAATTAACTTAAGTTTATTATTCAGAGAGAACAAGGAACACACCTAATGAATCAGATTCAAGGTAAGGGACTTCGTCTCAATCTCCTTTCATTGAGGCATATTTTGATTTATACATAACTTTATTTTATATAGTGTATAAACCCCTTTGACCTTTCATTTAATTCAAAGGGAATATTTTTCTATGAAGTATTTTAATAAATGAAAAAAGGAATGTTTTTTAATGTATGTAGTGACAACGACCTTTCCGCCGCTACGAGAATTATGTGATATTTGGCTTCCTTAACAAGCCACAATGTTTTTAAAAGAAAAATAAATACCATATAGCCTATTTATATATTTTGGTATTGAAAATGGTTTTGAAAAAGCATTGATTATGTGAATATCTTGAAATTATATATTGTGATTATAATGTGAAAATGTTATTTTTCCTTTATACTTGTTTTATATGTTCTGAATATGTTATGGTTCTTGGGAATTGTTTATGGATATGGGTGATTCTATGATAAACTTAGGGAGGATGAGCCCGAGATAGCTATCCAATGCATTGGGTAACATGATGGAGGTAAACGTTAATGTTTCTTTTAAGAGATTTATGGAATATACTGTGATGGGTATTCCAAACGTAACTCCCTATGTAGCTGTGAAAGCTACAATGTAAGTATGTTATTGATGCCACAAGTTACCTTTATGATTTGTGATTTTTATGTGTTATTCATAAATCTTATGATTTCATGAGGTATGTTAAAGAGCTTATGTTATATGAGTGAAAAATATTATTTCATTATTTTAATAAATTGAAGGTCTAATGTTTTCTTTTCTTATTTTATTACCCTTACTGAGATTTTTTTATGATCATCCCAAGTTTTTGAAATGTTTTTCACAGGGTATAAGGAAGGGTATGATAAAAGAAGAATTAAAGAAGATTTATATCAATAAAATAATTCTTGTTTTGTTTAAGGAGTTTTATTATTATGAAAATATTTGTTAGAGTAGAAGTGTATACTTTGTAATATTTGAGATGTAATGTAACAGTTATTCCCTAATTATTTAAAACTCTAAACTTGAAAATATGCTCAATGTGAATTTTTTATTTAAATCAAGATTAATTAATGTTTTAAGTCTGGGGCCTTATAGTTGGTATTAGAGGCCAGTTTAGACAACATTAGAAGTTTGGATATTGTTAAATTAATATCTATAAATTACTTTTACTTTATGGTAAGATTGAAATGATTTAGCATTTGAAGATTACCATGTTTCTTCACCTAAGATATTTTTGTGTTAGAATGGTTTTCCGTAGAGGAAACATGGAAACTATGATGGGATGAAATTAATAGGAAAACAACCTTCCAAATCAGTAGCCTGAGATGGTTGGAATCGGAACTAAATATTTTGTTGCAGTGATGGCCCAATTGACTCAGGCTATAAATGGTGGTGGTATTCATGCAAGAGATCAGAAAGATCAACCATAGAGGAACATGTCAATAATGGATTATTTAATGAGGAAACATCCCCCATCATTCAAATAATCATCTAACCCTGTGCTAGCTGAAGGGTGGATTAAAGAACTGGAAAAGAATTTCGATGTCATGAGGTGTTCATAACATCAAAAGGTTAGTCTTACTGTTTATCATTTTGAAGGTGAATCTGATCAGTGGTGGTCGATGCTTAAAAATATTAGGGATAGTGAGGAGATTGATTCTCTTGTTTGGGATGAATTCAAAGGTATGTTTCTTGATAAATATTTTCCTAAAGCGGTTCAACTTAGGATAAAAAAACAATTCTTGGAATTGAGGTAGGAGGATGACTTAGTGCCTGCTTATGTAGCAAAATTCACTCGACTAGAAAGGTATTCTCAAAATTTCATAGGAGATCTTGATAGAAAAATAAATTGTTTTTACTCAGGATTAAATCCAAATTATCCAAGGTATTTCACTTCATGTGAGTTTAAAAGTTATGAAAAACTTGTTCGATGTGCGGAGAAGGTGGAGATGGAGTTTTCCGATGATCATGAGTTCTTTGACAAACAACAGAATAAGAGGTCAAGGTGGCAGACAAAAGGTAATAACTATTCAAAAAAGTCTAGTGGTAAGAAACTTAAGTTTACAGTTTGTAAAAATTGTCGTAAAAATCACACTGGGGAATGCCTTTTGAATTCTGGTAAGTGCTTTTGATGTGGTAAAATTGGATATAAGGCTTGTAATTTCACTAAAAAGATCAGGGTAATGGTAAGAAAAAAATATGATTTACAATCAGTAAAATGTTTTAAGTGAAATGAAATTGGTCATTATGAAAATGAGTGTACAATGAAGAACTCAACTAAGGGAAAGCCGCCAGACTACAAGAAAAAGTGGGTAGTGAAATCCTTTGAAACTACTTCAGCAGATGCTGGGCCATCAAATGAAGTAGTTCAGGTATACTGTATGTTTATTTAGATTATACCAATGTGTTCTTTGATTTAGGTTCTACACATTCTTTCATTTATAAGAAATTATCTAGTAAATTGGGAATTACATCTTAAGATATGAATCCTGAACTTGTGGTAAAAACACATGGAGGAAATGTTGATACAAAAAGAAATTATTAGAACCTTCCTGTACTTGTGTGCAGAAATAATCTACCTACAAACCTTATTGTTTTTACACTAGTAGAGTTTGATGTTATTTTGGGTATGTATTGGATTTCTGTTTATCATGCTAAGATTTACTTCAAAGCTAAAGAGGTTTCTTTTCAGAAAGAATTTTAGTTTGTGTACAATAATGAACCCTTACTTTTGATAACATATCAAGAAGTTGAGAAACTAGTAAAAGATGGAAATGAATGTTACTCTGCACACATTGTTGAAAACAAAGGAACTATTCATATTAATGATGTTCTAGTGGTAAATGAGTATCTTGATGTTTTTCCTGATGAGTTTCTTGGTATAATACCTGATCAAAAAGTTGAATTTACTGTTGAATTAGTTCCTAATTCTAAACCAATTTCAAAACCCCCTTATCGAATGGATCAAATTGAACATTTATAGTTAAAGAAGAAATTACAAGAGTTATTAGATAAAGGTTTCATTCGACCCATCACATCTTCATGGGGTTCTTCTATCATGTTTGTTAAAAATAAATATGGTTCAATGAGACTTTTCATTGATTATAGATCCTTGAATAACATAACTGTTAAGAACAAGTATCCTTTTCCTCATATCAATTATTTGTTTGATTAGATCCAGGGAGCTCAGTATTTTTCAAAGATTGACTTGAGGTTGGGGTACCATTAGTTGAAAGTAAAGGAAGCAGACATTCCAAAGACAACATTTCATACTATATATGGCCATTATGATTTTTTAGTTATGCCTTTTAGGTTAACCAATTCACCTGCTATATTCAGGGATCTTATGAATAGAATTTTCCATGAGTTATTGGATAAGTTTGTGGTTGTGTTTATTGATGATATTTGGGTATATTCTAAAAGTAAAGAGTATCATGAAAGTCATTTAAGGGTTGTATTGAAAACCTTAAAAGAAAATAAACTGTATGGGAAATTTAGAAAGTGTGAGTTTTGGTTACAAAAAATTTCATTACTTGGTCACATTGTTTCTAAAGATGGCATAACTATTGATCCTGCTAAAACAAAAGTTGTTAAAGAATGTCCAAGACCCACAAATATAACTGAGATTCACAGTTTTATTGGTTTAGCAGGTTATTACTGGAGGTTTGTTGAAAATTTTGCACGGTTATCTAGCCCACTAACTAAGTTAACTCTAAAAGGTTTTAAATTTATATGGACAAAAGAATGTGATGATTGTTTTCAGGAATTGAAAAGAAGTTTGGTGAATGCTCCAGTATTGGCATTACCTTCTAGAAATAGTGAGTTTGTTATATACAGTGACACTTCATTGAAAGGACTTGGTTGTGTCCTAATGAAGAATGATCAGGTAATTGCATATGCTTTACGTCAGTTGAAACCTCATGAGTTAAATTACCCTACACATGATTTGGAATTAGCTACTGTTGTTTTTTCATTAAAAATTTTGAGTCATCATTTGTATGGTGTAATGTGTGAAATATATACTGATCACAAAAGTTTGAAGTATATATTCACTTAGAAGGAATTAAACATGATACAGAGAATATGTATAGAATTAATCAAGGATTATTATTGCACAATCCATTACCATCCAGGAAATGAAAATAAAGCGGTTGATGCTTTGATCTGAAAGAGTAATGATACATTAACCATGATACGTTTGGAACAAGATCCTTTGGTTTTTGATTTGATGAATTTTGGATTAGAAGTTATTGGTGCAGGGAATTGCTATGTTTTGTTTCAGGTGGCAGTGAATTTGTCTCTAGTAGACAGAATAAAGAAAACACAAAAAGAAGACAGTGAGTTGCATAAAAAGGTATAATTGGTTCAGAAGGGTAAGTTACCTAAATTTTACATTGATAAAGATTGTGTTTTGAGGTTTGGAAGTAGGTTATGCATGCCTTGTGATTCAAATTTGAAGAAAGAGTTGTTATGTAAAGATCATAGTTCTCCATTATTAGTTTATCCTAGAAATACTAAAATGTACAAAGATCTTCAGGAGTATTACCAGTGGGATGGAATGAAAAAAGATATTACTGACTTTATTGTGAAGTGTTTAACCTTTCAACATGTTAAAGTAGAAAAAAAGTTATCGAAAGGGATGCTTTAGCCTTTTCCAATTCCAGAGTAGAAATGGGAAAAGGTGTCCATGGATTTCATAGTGGGATTACCAAAGACTTCTCTAGGTAACAATGAAATTTGGGTTATTGTTGATCGATTGACTAAATCTACTCATTTTATTCCTATCCAAGATACTCTGTCTCTAGATCAACTTTTTGATTGTATATTAAATAGGTAGTCAGGTTACATGGAGTTCCCCTCTCCATTATATCTGATCATGATCCCAGGTTCTCTTCTAACTTTTGGAAGGGCCTTCAGAAGTCATTGGGAACTGAATTAAATTTCAGTACATATTTTCATCCTCAATCATATGGAAAAAAAAATGAACAATTCAGAACTTAGAGGATATGTTATGTGCTTTTTCAATAGATTACTAGGGAATTTGAGACCAACATATTTCTTTGGTTGAGTTTTCTTATAATAACAGTTTTCATTCGAGTATACAGATGGCACCCTTTGAGGAATTATATAGAAATCAGTGTTGAACTCTAACATTTTGGTATGAATTAGGTGAAAGAAAGTTGATGGGACCAAAATCAGTAGAAGAGATGGAAGAAAAAGGTTAGTTGATTCAGGAGAACATGATAATATCTCATAGTAGGCATACAAGTTATGCAGATAACCGAAGGAAGGATATTTCTTTTGAGGTAGGTGATCATATATTTCTCAAAGTTTCTCCATGGAAAAATGTGATGCGTTTTGGTAAAAAGGGAAAGCTGAGCCCGAGGTTCATTAGACCCTATGAAATCCTGGATAAAGTTGGATCATTTTCCTACAGAGTGTATTTACCCCAAAGTTTATCCCAGGTATACAATGTTTTTCATGTTTCAATGTTGAGAAAGTAATGCCGGATCCATCTCATGTTTTGAGTCCAGAGGTAGTTCAGTTGGAAGAGAATCTTTCTTATGAGGAACAACCAGTCCAGATTCTTGACCGTAGAGGGCAAGTTTTGCGGAATATGGTAATCCATCAGGTAAAGTTTTTGTGGAAAAACCATATGGTTGAAGAGGAAACATGGGAATCTGAAAATGTTATAAGGAATAAATACCTCCACTTATTTGATAAGTGAATAAAATTTCAAGGATGCAATTTCCAAAAGGGAAGAAGGATGTAACATCCTAGGTAAATAAAAAATATGACATTTTTATATTTGTTAATATTTTTGAATTAAATATTAATTTTACTTTAAAGGGGATTTTATGTTAGATGGCGTACCCAACAAACAATAATGGGTTTCTTTGAAATCTTATGTTGCACACAAGGCCAAGTCATACTGAAATAATAATAATATAATATTATTAATTTTAAATAGTAGTTAATGCCTAGCCATTGTATTATAGATAATGAACATAACTAACCATATTATGATTAAACAAGTTTTTTAAATATTTTTACATTTATCCAATAAAATTCGAGGCTTAAAAATGAGAATGAATCCAATTTGAAGCATAAATACTCTAATATTTTTAAAATGTAGTTTTACTACCTTTTAATGGCGAACCCTTTTTAAATCTAGTTTTTGTCACTTTTATATGTTAGATTAGACAAAATAAACTTCTTATTTATAAGAGGTATGTCAAAATTTACTTTGGGTAAATTTTTGGTATTTTTCTCATAAAGTTCATTTTTTAATGAATTGTGAAAATACTGCATTTTAATTCAAAAACTACCTTTTAATATAATTTATTTATATAGTTAAATTGTACTTTTAATTTATTTTAAAGTTTAATTGGATTATATTTTTACCATTTAATCCAATTTTGGTCATTGGAAGTAAGTTTACTTTTAAATTGGACATAAACACTGCCCATATTTTGGTAGTTTTTACTTCGTAAAAACACGCCTTTTGGTTTTGACAACAGGAATTAATTTTAAATTAATTTATGCCACTTACGTGTTATGAATTTGGTAAAATGGATTCCATATTTGGAATTTTTAGGTACAAATTTTGTAAATAGGGACCTTTTAGTTTTAGATATTATGAATAATAACTTCAGTAATTATTTTATTTACCATGGTTAAAGGGTAAATCTGGTAAATAAGGGTAAAAAATAATATTATAATAATATTAAACTACCATAACACATGAAATAACCCTATTGGAAAAGATATTTCTGACCATGTTCATTATTGGGTCGATTTTAGGACCCCATGGAGCCACTTGTGTGTGAAAATGACATTTAATTTCTTTTATTTTAAAGTTAAGGAAAATATAACCTAAACATGTATCTTTTAATGAAAAAATTTTTATATTGGGTTATATAAGTGATATATTTGACTATAAATAGTCATTATAAAGATAAAAATATTTCTTACATCATGGTATTTTATTTATAATTTTTATACATTAAAAAAATAATCATATTTATGACACAATGATGATGTAGTGATTACCTTATTAATAGATGATTTAAATAAATGAGATTATAAATATTAAAATAAATTTATTTTGAAAATTTTTATGCCATAAACTAATTTTAGGGATTATTATTACTTGTTATCTTTTAATTAATGAAGTTTATTTGAAATAATCAAGTTTTTATGAATTTTTAAAAAGTTATGATATTAATAGTATGAAAGTTGACATAAATGAATTTAAAATAAATACTATTTATTAAATGATATAATAGTCCTAAAAAACTAAGACTCATAAAAATGACTTAAATAATGTAGAACATGTCATTAATAAACCAATTTAGGTTCTATTGTAATTTTATAGTAACTATATTAACCATATAGTATGAATATACAAGAAGACATGGTAAGAGTTAAATTAGTTAACTAAGGGTTAAAGCTAAAAGATAAGGTTAAATCTGTAATATATACTCGTCCAAAACCTATTTTTTGAGAGGTTTTAGACCCAAATTCATCTTATATTTGAATTAAATGACATTGAGACCTTTTGAAACAAAAAATCATCTTAAAATAAAATAACACTTCAAAATCTTCCTAAAGTACCCCTCCTCCCTCTTAAAAAGGGAATCACCTATAACCCCTTAATCACACCTCTCAAGCCCCTTAGATCATCCAAAATTTGATACAATAATCTCCCAACATCCATCCCTTACTCATAGAATACTTACCTTGGGCAGAAGGCAATTCAAGAAATCCTTTTTGCTTAAATCAAAAGGAGTTACCCGATTTGAGGTAATGTCTTATCTCAAGCTTCTTTCATTAATTTTCCTTCTCCAACCCTCTAAACTCTCTTTATTCTATTATTTTATAAAAAATACAGTAATTTAAATATACTAGGATATTTTTATGAGAATTATTTGAACTACACTTCAACACACCTCCATCTAATGGATACGAACATACTGTTTCTGTGTACGGATAACTACTGCCTCACGAAACGATGATTGTTCGATTTTTCCATACCACCTATCATGCTGGCCATTATTATGAAACTATATTTATATGTAATATATATTATATTTATATTGTCTTTATGCTTCTGTATTTTTCATTTATCGCATACATTTATGGTTTCCATAATGGGTAAATACGATAATTTCATTTGAGGAAGTGCAGACTACTACCCCCTCAAAGTGATATGACTCGTTCATGCCATACATGGAATGTATAAAGGATTAAGTTAATGAAATTATATATGAAATTATATTTGAATTATAATATACCTATGTATAATTTAGTTTTCATTCCTTTAAATATGAAAAATAAATTAAAGTAGCGTTCATGCGTACGTACGACTTACCGTCTCCATGAACAGTGCATTTCATTTCTTATCTCCAAATGTTATGTACTATTATAAATACATATATATACTGGATTTATATGTTATTTAAATCATTAATATCATTCTGGAGATAATGTAATTTTTACCACATAGACAATTTGTAATTTTAATAAGTTTATTTTTGACTCAAGTACCAAATATCGACAAAACGACCGATATTAACTTAAATAATTATGTAATATTTATAACATGGTAATAAGTGATATAAAAAGAATAAAACAATTGAAAAAGGTTCTTAATCAATTATAAATTAACTTAAGTTTATTATTCAAGATGAATAAGGAACATATGTGACGAGTCAGATTCAAGGTAAGGGACTTCGTCTCAATCTCCTTTCATTGAGGCATATTTTGATTTATACACGACTTTCTTTTATACGATGTATAAACCCATTTGACCTTTAATTTCATTAAAATGGAATATTTTTCTATGAATCATTTTACTAAATGACAAAAGGAATGTTTTTTTATTGTATTCGGTGACAACAAACTTTCCTCCATTGCAAGAATTATATGATATTTGGCTTCCTTGACAAGCCATAATGTTTTTAAAAAGAAAATAAATAACATATGCCATTTTTATGTATTTTGGTATTGAAAATGGTTTTGAGAAATAATTGATTATGTGAATATATTGAAATGATATATTGTGATTTCAATGTGGAAATGTTATCTTTCATTTATGCTTATTTTATGTGTTATGAATATGTTATTGTTCTTGGGCATTATTTACGTATACAGGTGGTTCTGTGATAAAACTAGGGTGGGTGAGCTCGAGATAGCTCTCCAATGCATTGGGTAACATGATAGAGGTAAACTTTAATGTTTTTCATAAGAGATTTAGGGAATATATTGTGATGGGAATTCCAAACGTAACTCCCTATGTAGCTATGAAAGCTACAATGTAAGTATATTATGGTTGCCATAAGTTACCTTTATGATTTATGATTTCTATATATTATTCATAAATATTATGATTTCATGAGGTATGTTAAAGATCTTATATTATACGAGTGAAAATTATTATTTTATTGTTTTAATAAATTGATAGACTAATGTTTTTTTCTTATTTTATTACCCTTATTGAGTTTTTTTTATGCTCATCCCAAGTTTTTGAAATGTTTTTCATAGGGTATAAGGAAGGGTAGAGAAAAGAAGAATTCAAGAAGATTTATATCATGCAAATAATTCTTGTTTTTTTAAAGAGTTTAATTGTTGTGAAAAATTTTGTTAGATTAGAAGTGTCTACTTTGTAATATTTGAGATATAATGTAACAATTATGGCCTAATTCTCTAAAACTCTAAACCTAAAAAGATCCTCATTGTGAATTCTTGATTTAACTCAAGATTAAGTAATGTTTTTAGGATGGGGACTTATAATAAACATTACCCAATTAATTAGAGTGATATATAGGTGCATCCATCATATCATGTTCATGCATATGTGCACCATATGAAGAATAAAGTATAAGTAATCACACATAACATGAGGGCTACCCATGGAAAAAATGGGTATCGTAATAATGTCATAAGACATTAAAAATGGGAGTATCATAAAAGTGTCAATGAAAGAATGGATTTAGAACATAAATAGACTTTAATAAATTAAAATAGAAATATATAATGATAAATGGTGTCCTACTGAAGTGATTTATTTAAGAGAGTATTTAGGAAACTTTAGAAATTAGCCACTATTGTGTGGTTTTAAGGGAACGGATTAACGAGTCATTAAAAAAAAGTCATATTTGTTTTCACAAAACCATAAATGAACCATCATAGTTTTCCATGATAAAATTAGTGATTTTAGAAAAATAATTGTGGATTAAAATAGATTATTGATAGAACATGATAATGGGTAATAAATTGGGAAATTCCCTTTAATCGAGTTTGCTTATTAGGAAGATTTGAGAAATCAACCTTTAAGAAAATGTATTTACACATCAAAGAAGGATTATATGATCTAGATATTTTATTTTGGAACATATAAACATCATTTATAATAATTAAACAAAAATAAATAAGCATTACATTGGATTAAATAGAGAGAAAGAGCAACCCAAAGGAAAAATGGAGGTTCGGGTATAATCCCTTACCTTATGTCTGAAACGGTTCTGCAATTAAACTTAATATCCTAAATAATAAAATTATATTAATTAATTAATAATTATAGATCATTTTATACATGTAATTGATCTTTTATAATTTTATTAAGATCATTTTTGATCTTTTTGATGAGTTATAATGTTCAATTCATCGTTCGGGAGTGCTTGTTTTCTTAGTTTTCATGATCAGTTCGCTTGTATAAGAGTATGGAAGTTCATGTAAAATTGAAATAGAAATAAATAATTAAAGTTATAAGTTATTTATGAACATACACAAGGTTAAATGATATTATAAATCATTTGGTTATTTGGTATGAGGATGAATCATTAGATAAATAGGTGATAATTGTTTAGGTTAATTTTGGCAGTTTTCGATCACAACGAACTCATTTCATTTTATCATTTAGTATTATGTATACATATTAGTTCCAAAACATAAAAAGGGTTATTAAATATATTTTAAAATATGTTTCAACCATTATAAATTGTTTTAGGACCATCCGTTAATGCATTAAAAGAAAATAAAAATGCATCATCCATGATGTCAGAAAATTGACACATCACGAGCGATGATTTCATTTTTAGAACAAAAGGAGAGGATAAGGGATATTGATGATGGATTATTACATTTAAATAATAAAACTACAGTATATTTAAGATACTGGAGTTATCGTGTAACTTGTATAAGGGGAGGTGAGTAGAGAATAAGAAAAGAAAAGAAATTGAAAAGAAATTTAAAGAAAATGAATGAGGAATTTACCTCTTGAATTTCCCATACTTGAGAACCTCCTCAAAGAAAAGGTTTTGGTATTTTGATGATAAAACAAACTCTTGGATGTGGGGGATGATATTGGGAAGATATTTGAGTATAATTTGGATGAATCTCAAAGCTTGAGAGGCGTGTGGAGAAGAGGTGGTGAGGGGTGGTATTTATTGGGAAGGAGAGGGGTGTTTTCTTATTATTTTATTCATTATATGAATAGATTGAGAATTATCACAAAAAATATTAAAATAATGAAGTATAGTTATAGATTTTGGGCTTAAATAATCCATACATCATCTATGACTTAGTAAATCAAGTATTTAGCTTATATCATAAATTATCATATTTTAATATTCACAAAAAATTCACGTATTTTAGAAAAATATCAAAAATTCACCCTGACTATTTTTTGATGTGTAAAATTCAAAAATGAACTCCATTTTTATAAAAATAATTTTCTAAATATGATAAATTTAATTTTTAATTAAAATCATCATTTACTTAGAAAATACTAATTTTAAAGTAATAATTGAATTTATAACACTTTGAAAAATTAATTAAGGTCTCATAAAATAATATTATAATCATAAGATAAAAAATATTAATTTATGAGTACATTTTATAGAAATTAATTTTATTTTAAAACATTATATTAATTATAAAATTGGAAATAAATACTTATTTTTTATAAAAATATCAACACTTAATTAATAATTTCTAAAAAATTTATTTTATTATACTATGATATAATTATATCATATTACCACTTACAAGATTCTTAAATTTTATTTATACTTTCATGGGTGAGTTTACTATTCTATTGGTCGGTTTACTATTTATAAGGGTCATATTACTATTCCAAAGGTCAAGTTACTATTTTATTGGTATAGGTTCCTTAAATTATAGAAATACCTCTTGTTTAATTATTTATTCATTTATAAAGTTTTTATTGTGTTTTTTATGTTATTTAATGTGATTTATACTATATAAAAAAAATATAAGAAGGGAATTTCCATTGATACAAATTTTGGGTTTTTACAAACACTTTTCCAATTCTTACTGGTTGAAGATATTTCAACCTTATCTTATCCTACCTTTTCCTCCCCAACCATTTGGATTGATATTCCCATGAAAGTGACCTTAAATCACTAAAATATTTTAAAAAATTCCATGTGTGTCCCTCACCTCACTTATAAAAGGGCACATATTATCCTCCATTATTCCCACAATTTGAGCCTTCTATATAATTCAATCATTACTCAAAAACCTTCATTGAATATTTCCCTTTATCCTAGAGCTTTTGGTCTTCTCTTATGACCAATCCTTCAAGGATAAAGGAGTAAGAAAAAGGAGGTCTCTCAAATAAGAGGCATTGATATCAACCAAGCTCTTTTAATTTTATTTCTTCTTCCACTTAATTTAAAATTTTTATATCCTTAAAAACACGATGACTATAATATAATAAATATATTGAGATGTTATAATGATAATAACATAACCATTTACTACCTCTTTTCAATCTAATGAGAGATGAAAGTATCGATCGTGCGTATGTGTGGACTACTGCCTCCACGTAGCGATACAACTCATTTTCCACCACCATTATTCATAGTTGGTTATTATGAAAGATTTAATGTATATATATGATATTTATGTTATAATAATGATTCTATAAAGATGAATTAATATTTACCTTTTTTTCGTTCCATCCACTGAAAAATGGAAATGTCACTCGTACATACGCAGAGACTATCGTATCCACATAGTGATGTAATTAATTTTTTATCACCACTTTATTTGAATGGTTATAAATATGTATATAATTATTATATATGATAATTATATCATTATTAACATTCTATATATGGAGAAACCATGATCAAAGTGCAAAGACCATAACTGCTGAACTAAAACATACATGAAAAATAAAGCAATTAAAACCCGAAATGATGACGTTAATAGGGAATTGTTAATAAATAGGCATTGAAATGATATAAGTGGATATATTATATTATATGTTTGAATATGATTATGTTATATAATTATAATAAATATAAATTTATTAAACATAAGGTTAGAGTGCTTATGAATCAAGTCGGATATAAGGTAAGGGTTTCTTTGTTCCATTTTCAAATTCATGAGACATGTTTTATATTGTGCACCATAATTTATTTAATGTGGTCAGATTACTAACTAATTAAGGGGTTTTCATCATAATTTCTCTTCATTGAGACATGTTTTAATGTTATGCACTAATTTCACATCTCTATGGTTTATATACTACCCAATAATGTATTTTGGAATACTATCTAATTTAATTCATGGGATTTATAGATCCATACAATTTTCAAGATTCCAATGACTTTTGATTCAATGATTACTAAAGACATAAGAGTTTTATATTACAATCTCATTTTTACTGGGATTTTTTTATGATTAATTTTTTCGACGATGAAATTATATGAAATATCTATCTAAAATAATATGTATTTTATTATACTATTTTTAATTTTGTATATTATATGTTTTTCTCTCATTTTACTCTCTTTAAGAACTCAAAAGACTGAAAGGATGTTTTTAAGGAAAACCAACTTCATTTCTCTTTGGTCAAGAATATTTTATTATATATCCATATTTTCTTTAAAAATTTTTCAATAATGTTTTAAATAATATAGAAATATTATTTAAAGTCATTTTTAACTAAATTTTAATTTTTTTACCAAGGTCTAAAAGGAATTTTCTTATCATTTTCCAAACATGGTACTTTTTGACTTTTTACCAAAAATGTGAAAGGAATTTTTGTTAAAATGTACATTGTATGAATGAATTTCCCCACCATTATGAATAATATTTCTTTAAATATTCATTTGTAAGTTTCCTTTTATATTTTCAAATAATACGCTTTCCTCAATATTTTTGTAAATTTTTATATTCTAAATAAGTGATTTCAAAATGAAAAGGGTATTTTCCTCCAAAAATATTTTAGTGAAATTTTAAAGGTATTTTTTATTTTTAACAACATATTTTTATGTTTCTTATAATTTTAAAGGGATATGATCCAATTTTAAAATTTTTATTCTTTCTATTAATGGTCTAGAATTATTATTTTGAAATTTTTATGAAACCCATATCCTTTCCATGGGTTAGGACATGACTATATGATGAATGTTTTATGAAATTGTGGAATATATATATATATATATATATATATATTTCATTATGTGATGAGTAGTTCTATTATAAACCAAGGATGAGTGGTTACATTATAAACCATGGTCGGGTGGGTCCATTATAGCCCTCAAATGCATTGGGTAATAATTTATATCTCATGTGATAATAAGGACCAGAATGAGGATTGAATCCAGTTTAGTATGGTACTTTGTCCAATAAGATAGTCTTTTGAGTGAACCTTCAATAAGGAAATAATGGAATGAGGAGTGAACCCAATATACTATGATATTATTTAAAATTATACATGGCCAAGGACATGATTTTATATGCATATTCGTATGTCACAAACTTATGTATTATGCTTATGATATGTTTTCATGCCTCATGATTGACTATTAATGATTTCACACACTTATGTATTATGTATTTTGATTGATAAAACTTTATTCCATGTTTCATGATTATGATATATAAATTTATGTGTATGATTTTATAATGTTTACCTCTGGTTCTCATACCTTTATTCTTATTTTATGCTCACTTATGATCATTTATTGATATCTATTATATTTAACCTTACTTAGCATATCATATCACCCTTTCTAAGGATCCCCTTCCCCAGGTTATAGAAAAATGTTTTAAGAATGTTATGTATAATAAGGGTGCTATTTGTGAATAACTAAATAAGAATTTATGTAGATCTTTTATGTATCAATTTTTTACGCATCCAAGTTTCCAAGGACTCTAAAACTATATGGTCCTTAGGCATGTATTATTATGAAATTTATCGAGTATTAATCTAAAATTATGTAATATTTATGTATGGAAAGTATGTGTTTCTATATTAGGGATGTGAAGCCATGCATAAATGAAATTTCTTGCTAGGTATGATAATTAGATCTCTACCGGACGTCTTCACTAGGATTGGATCTCCTTTTAAGTGAAAAAACCAAGTCGAGGGTCCTCCATGAACAATGTACAAGCAACAACTTAGTAAAAAGTTTGAGCTTCAATCCTTGATCTCAATATAATTTATCTCTAGAATTCAATAGTTTTGTGAGGGTGAAATAATGATCAAAGTATTTCTCACACTTAATGATCTAAAGGATTACCTTCTAGGGAGTAGTGATGTGACAATTCAAGTGAAATAGTTGAGGAGCAGTGTAATAGCTTGAGGATTAAGAAACAGACATGTGAACAGCCTAGATGAGGCCAAATAGTGATATTCATTAACATATCATATGATTATGGGAGAACAAACATGGGATCCAAATGGAGGCCAAGAGAAAAACTTGGAAATTCATGGATTGAATAAGAAACCCAGCTCAGTAGAACAATAAACATAGATAACACAAAATTCTAGACTAAGGAGAACTAAAATAATAATAATATAAATTAAGAAAATAATTATACATGAGAAAAATAGTTGTAAGATTAAAAATGGATCAATTTTATATGTAAATCATAATGAAAAATATCTACCGTTTACAAATAAAATTTAATTCAGTGATGTTCATGAATCCAATGTTATTGAATTAGAAATATGTTCAAAATATTTAAAAAAGGACTAAACTTGGAAAATTCCACAACCTTAGTCAAAATATCAGCTAGATTATTGTTTGTGTGTGTATTATTGACACACACCATTCTAAATTCAATAAATTCTCAAATAAAGTGTAGTCTAATATCTATATGTTTGGATATACCATGAAAAACTATATTTCTAGAAAAATGTAATTCAGATTGGATGTCAGTATAAATTGTAATAATATAATTACATAAATATAGTTCATAAAGTAACCCTTATATCCAAATATATTCTTTAATAGCCTTGATTAATGTAATATATTCAACCTTAGTGGCTGAGAGGGCCACTACAGACTGCATATTTCATTTCTAAAAAATAGATCCTTTACAATCAGTAAAAACATAGCCTATAAGGGACTTTCAGTTATTAATATTTCTTATATATTCAGAATCTACAAATTCAGTCACAAATTCATTAGAGTTATTATTTCTACCATAACAAATAAATAACGATGATATAAATGAGATACACCTAAGAATCAATTTAAGGAAATTCCATTGTGGTTTTCTCATATTATCCATGCACCTATTTAAGTTACAAACATAGGAAGAAAAATCTAATCTTATGAAAATATTAACATATATAATTCTACCCATAATATTGACACAAGGAATTTTACTTATGTGATCCATATTAGCATTTTTGGTATGTGACTAAGATAAATAGAGTTTAAAGTGTTGTGTAAAGGGTACCCTAACTGGCCTAAGAGAATCAAATAGGTATATCTTCATAATTTTTAAAACATAAGTATTCTAAGAGAGGTAAAGTGTTTTATTATTTTTATGCCTAATTATCAATATTCCCAAAATCTATTTAACATTAACAAGTTACTTTATTTCAAAAATAGTCTTAAATTTTTATTTAACAACAAATATGAGATTTATGTCTTTAAAAATAAACAACATGTCATCAATACATAGAATTAGATAAAACATGAAATTTTTAATAGAATTATAATTAAAAATTCATTATATTTACTGATATTAAAATTATTATCTAACATGAATAAATCAAAATTCTTATACCATTAGAGCGAATCTTAATTAAAACCATATATTAACTTATTTTTCAAGAACACATGGTTGGACTTTAATTCATTCATGAAACCATAAAGGGTATTTATATATAACTTCTCATCAAAATTACCATGAATAAATATAGTTTTAACATCAATATTCTCAATATAAAGATCACAATAAATAGAAAAACAAGTAGTAAATGAATGGGCGAATGCTTCACAAGAGGAGAGAAAATTTCATAATAATAAATTCCCTCACATTGGAGGAATACCTTGGCTATAATTTTATACTCATACTAAATTTTATTATCCCCAGTGTTATCTTTATTCCTTTTTAAAATCCACTTATAACCGATCAATTTAGCATTTGATGGTTTATTAAAAAGGGACCACGTATTCTTTTTTTGAGGGGTTCATTTTATCATTCATAACAGTGATCTAATGATAGAATCACTATCTTTAATTGATTATTTATCAGTTTGTGGATCCTTAATTATAAGATACTAGGCAATTTTAAGAGAAAAAGAGACTATATTGGAATAAATTTAATGAGAAGGAGGCCTAATAACCCTCCTAGTTCTATCTCTGGTGAGTTTGTAGTCCTGGGATACATTAGTGGGTTCACTATTAAACTCATAATCAGAGATAGACTAAGGTTGGGACTCAAGTTGAGGATGTAGTGGTAAGGGATAAATAGGTGCTTCAGTATGGGTTAGATTCCATGTATCATCATCTCCAGTTTAAGGTGATTTTCCACTATGCTTAATGGGAGACTAGGACTTAGGAAAAACTAACTCTTGGGATATAACATCATTTATAATTATGAACTTTTGATATTATATATTATTTAATCATAGCTTATATGCTTTGAATCCTTCAAGATATCCTATTAATATTAACTTAAGTACTCTAGGTTCTAGTTTATCCATTTTAATGTGAGCATAGACTGTGCACCTAAATACCTAAAAATAATTATAAGAAGTAGTTTGATCAAATCAAAATTATTCTATATCTTTAAAATTATTAGTAGTATAATAAAATAATTTAATGAGATAACCTCCAATGGTTGAAAATTTGGTACATAAAGACTTGGGCAGAACTGAACATGCAAGCATGTTGTAGATTCGTTCCAAAATAGTACGATTCATTTGCTTGACCATACCATTTTTTGGGGAGTATCCCTAAAAGTATTATGTCTAATGATTCCATGGGAATCAAAAAATTTAATGAAATCATGTGGAAAGTATTTTAAACCATTACCAGTTCTTATTTTTTTTAAATTTTCTTATAGTTTAGTTTTAAATAGAGGATTTATAGTTTTTGAATGCATCAAAAAATTCAGATTTATTTTTTAGGATGTAGATCCATAACTTCTTATAAAAAGAATTTATGAAGTAAAAAAAATACGAGTCTCCACCCTGGGAAGTGGTCCTAAAAGGACCCCAAAAGTTAGAGTGAATATAATATAGTGTTTATTGGCCTTAGAAGAGGATCTATTCAAACAAACTCTACTGGATTTACCCAAAAATTCAGGATCCGGTCAAGCATTTCCTAAGAAAATATATATTAAAATCATTTAAAGTCAAGAATCACAAGGGGTTATTAAAAAGGTGGGAGTGTATCAATCCATGCATATCTGCATCCGCCATTAGTATACAGTAGTCTAGGGATGTAAAGGACCACATTACATTCATTTTCTTGACCACCTTCTTTGACAAAGCATCCACCACTTGATTTTACTCTCTATAGGCATGCGAGAAAAATAGATTGATATAATTAACAATCCTAATATAATCGATCCAATAAGAAAATATTTTCCAAGGCACACTCCTTGTAATTGATTTCAAGGATTTAGATGCCATTTATGATTCAAATTCGATCCATAAGAGGCTCTAACTATGCTAGAAAACTTATCTGATTACATAGATGATGTCCCATAATTCTACCTCATAATCCATTCCAATTCAAAGATAATGATAAAATAAACCTTTAAAAAATCCATGATGTGTATGGAAAAACCCCCTGCAACCTGAGGGCTCTAGAATGCAGGAGGCTACACCATTGATATTGACTTTGATCCATGGGTAAATTGGAACGATCCATCAAATGTACTTGAGGATCCCAAGCCTCCTCGGCCTACCTGCAACACCCAATAACCTTATAATTTTTAGGTCATGTGGGCTGTTGGCTATGGCTCCAACCTACAAATATAAAGCAACATATACATATTTATGTAGGGAAATGGTGCATGCATGCATGGATGATTTCTTTTCCTAAAATAACCTAGAGTTTTGGGCATCCCAAATGGATGAAAAAAATGGATTCCACCACTATGAACATAAGATTATACGCTTTTTCACTGCAGCTAGTTGTATTTATCATCTCCATGAGATAAAAAAATTAAATGTTAGTGTCAAATTTCATGCCAAAAAAAATCCTACATAATTCCATTGATTCTAGAAAAAATCAAAGGTTAAAAAAGGATTTTTTAAATTCTCCTTAGCTCTCAAGAAAATATTACAAGCTGACATAATAATTTTTCCATCCCTTCTAATTTAATCATGAGTGGGTAGATTGTTTTTCTAAATCCTCTAAAGAAGCATAAATTTATAAGGTTGTATAAAAAATACCTTGAAATTGAGTAACCATATTGGTGATCTATTGTCTCCTCCACAATTCATATTTTATTAATCCTTGGCATTGAATTTTCCATTTCTATTATTCTTACAAATCACAGTATTAATGTCTATAAACATGTAGTTTTGATTTTCTATTTTGACTTTCACATGGACAAGAGAATTTTCACTACAGGATTGTGATATAAATTTATAAATGGACATATTTATTCTATAAGAGGGAATATGCATTGTGTCATGGAGAGATATATCCAGCTATGTGTTTCTCTAATAATTGAGAGGATAATTTTTTCATACCATCCACTTAGTGCCATTCATGATATCATTAAATACACGATCAATTGAATTCCATACTGAGGATGAAAGATGGTACTTATGTCCATTTAGAAACCTTCCTCTGAACCTGTTGGATAAGAAATCATAAGAGTCAACATTAGAGATCAAGTTCCATGTAAATTTTCCAATAAGAACATCATTAAATACCCCAAGATCTTTGACACTAAGTCCTCCAATTTCAATGTGTTTAATGCATTATTTCTAGGAAAAAATGATTAAATTATTTTCATATAACAACCCAATCCAAATAAAGTTCCTAATCATGCTTTAAAGTTCCTTAATGAGGCTTCTAGGCCATCTGTATAGAGAGAATGAGTAAAAAATTTCAGAATTAATCACATAATTGATGTGACACACCCTTTCTACATGGGACATGGCCTTCCCTTTCCACCTAGACATTTGATTGATAATTCTAGAACAAATTCATCCTAGGTGTTTCGTTTTCACCTTGCCCCAGAATAATAGGACCCCAAGATAATTTAAGGGAATAGATCCCCACTTGACTTTGAGGATTCTTGTTATTCTGTTTTTCTTTCCAACTATTATACCATCACAAAAAACTATTGAATATTTTTCCTAGCTTATTTATTGTCCATAAACATCCTCATAATAGAAAAAAGATCTTTAATATAGGTTATAGTTTTTTTTCAAAGTGTGTCCAAGAAGTAGAACATCAGTATCATATAATATATGTGAATGGACATCATCATTTCTGCTAGCCTTGATTCGTTTATAAAGACCAAACTGAGTAAGATAATTGATACTCCTTTTCAAATAGTCATCAGTAATTGAAAATAGGATCTTTTAAAGTGGATTACCTTATCTCACAACCCTCATGCATTGAAATAATACTCTAGGGGTTCTATTAACAAGAATAGACAACCTTTAATAGTTTATAATGATTCTTATCAACCTGATAAATTCATTTGAGAATCCATATCTCCATAAAACAACAAAAATAAAACTCCATTTCAAGGTATCAAAATCCTTAGAGATGTCAATTTTAAGTGAAAAATTTTCTTCTTTAATTTTCCTTTTCATTATGTTGACACTTTCTGAGGCTGTGAAGAGATAATTTTGAATATTTATTTCAGGAAAAAAATACAAATTGATTTATAGAAATATGATATTTGACAAGATCTTCCATCATGTTTATAATTATCTTGCTAATAATTTTTGGGATAATATTTCCAAGAGAAAATGGTTTGAAGTATTTGATCTCAAGTTCATTATCCTTATTTGGTATCAAGGAAATGAAGACTGAGTTTATGACATAAGGCATTGAGAAGTGGTTGAAAATTTCCATGGATATCGAAGCAACATCATCTTGAATAATATCCTAGTAAAACATGAAAAATTTGTTGGTAAACCCATCCCAGATAAGGTAACTCTCCATGTTGAGAGAGAAGAGGGATGCTTTAATCTCTTATTTGGAGGGTTCCATGATGATGGATCGATTTTGGTGATCATCAATATAGGGAACTATATTTTCAACCATTTTATGTGTTCTATCCAACCCATTTTTATAATAAATCCCTTTAAAATGATCCACAACTGCTTCAGATATCTCACTTTTAGAAGTGTGGAGACATCTGTTAATTATGATGTACTTATTCCTTGACTTAGCTATATTCTCTTTATGAATTCTATGAAATAATTTTGAGTTACTATCTCCATACTTTATCCACTTCACATTCAAATGGTCTTTATCAAGCCTTTATTTGATCATTAATAGGTCATCCAACTTTTTATGGGCTTTCATTTCCTCTTGAGATGGAAGATTCTGATCTTGATTCCTTATTTGACATAACACAAGATGATCCTTAACACCCTTTATTTCCACATCCAATTTGGAAGATTATTAGGTGTTATGTTATTTAAAAACCCATGTTTAATCAACCCCACATGACCCTTAGATATAACATTCCCTAAATTAATTTACTATAACATAACATTGCCACTGTTAAGGACATATATTTCCCAGCTTACAACAATGAGTGTCTTGGGTCCGTGAAGGGAATCAATAAGCCCCTACTGGGAAAGAAAAGATCTCATATTTATATTATGAATATTGAAATCATTATCACCATTGAAATTTTATATCTCTTACTTATTAGATTCCATTTCCTTATCTAGAGGCTTTGAAACCAATTTTTGGGGAGACCATTGAGTTTTATGCACCCATAGAATGATCTAGGATCAAATAGATATGAATTTAGTTTCTATTAAGTTCACATAAATAGAGAGTTAATGAAACAGTGTTGAAAAAGATCATAATAAAAAAGAAGTTTGGCGAGCTGAGATGCCTGAATGAAAACAAATAAAAGAAAGTAGGAGCATAAAATGACCCAATGATTTAACATGAATCATACCGTTTTGGTCCTATATACATGAAAAGAACACAAACCACTCACATGATTTTATTTATGATAAAGAAAAAAAATAAAAGAGATATAATCAATACAAAGAAAAGAAAACAAAAGAAACAAAACCAAGAACAATCAGAGCAATAAGAAAATAAAAGGGAACTTACAATTAAGTCAGTTTACTACTAATTAGATTTCCTTTAGAGAGGCTTTGTATCATTGCATTCTGGATTCTGGATTTGAAGTCACACATGTATAAAATTCATCACTAGTCATGATCACTATATCTCTACTAAAAGTATGCACTAGGATTAGATCTCATCCGAAGTGATAAAACTGAGTCAAGAGTCCTCTATGGATAGTGCACAAGAAATAGCTCATGAAGAATACTGAGCTCCAAACTTTTATATCATTAGGGGTTTTATCTATAAGTCAAAGTACATATGAGGTGAAAAGAAGGCCAAAAGGCTTTGAAACACTAAATGGTTGAAATGATGACCTTCTAGGGCGTAATGATGCAATCACACAATTGAAATAGCTAAGGAGTGGAATAACTGATAGAGGAATGGGTAAAAGTAGCATGAATGACTTGGATGGGGTAAATTTGTGATATTCATCAAAATCTCAAATAATCTTGGGAGAAAAAACATTTGATCCAAATGGGGGGGGGGGGTAAGGGAATAATTGATCAATTTAAGGATTAGGTAAGTATCCCAACTTGGGAGAACAAGACACACAACTAACACATGAGACCAACCTAAGGAGAAATAGAAAAATAATAATATAAATTGAGAAAATAAAAAATTATGCATGAGGAAAATAGTTGGCAGATTAACAAAGGATCAATTTTTTAGGAAAATAATAATTAACAATTCCAGAGTTAAATTTTGGTAATAAATATAGATATATGATTTTTTTTTATTAAATATTGTAAATTTAATAATTTTTTTTAAAATAAATCTTTATTTTTTTTATAAATAATGAATTTTTATTATTCTATGTTTTGGATGACCATTGGAAATAGACGATGGTGGAAGATGAAACTTTCTATGGTCAAATAATTAAGGTGTGATATTGTGTGGGCAAGGTTTGTTCAGATCATGTTTGAGTGAGTTGAAGGTATAATGGTGGGAGGATGTCACATACCATCCTAGGCCAACCCACCACATCACCTAATATAGCCTACCATAAGTAACACGATGCATTTTTGATCATAAAATTCTGAAAACTAGTGTCTGAACATCAAGAATAACTATGTGGCAATGATTTTACTCTTGAATAACAACAATAAACATCATATACTTATCAAGAATCTGACATGGTGAATCTATATAGTGTATTTCCATGTAAAAATAAATAAATTGTTATAAAAAAAAATCCAAATGAGACATAAAATAAATAAATATCTAACCCCCAAGGTTCTGATATAAATTAAACATCCAAGTAAAAAACACAACAAGGTTATGATATAAATTAAACCAAAAAAATAGATGAAATAGTTGGACTACATGATTAATAAACTATAATACCAAAAATAAATCTAAAACTTTATAAATAAAAAAACATCTCTATGAAACCCATGGGTTTTCACCACATCCCAACACCTCCATAAATAGACCAAGAGAACGATATTCAATTTGATATCATAACCTGGTAACCTTTACAAAACATGAGAGCTACACACACACATAAGTATGTATGTATGGTGTGAGGTAATAGGCCTAGTAGGGTTCCAAAAAAGATTCTAAGGAATTATTTTTTATAAAATATTTCATAAATTCTAGTTTAAAGCATATTTAAAAAATAAGGATTTATATATGAGAAAGTGAAAATAAATCCAAATATCATAATTTTATCCATAAAAAAAGTTCAAGTATTTTTATATAAAATAAGTGGGATCACCACATTGAAGCTAAAAAATATTTTAAAACATGAAATAAGTACTTTTTATTTTTATGAAACAAAACATGCCTTGTCCATCATTTCAAAAACTTTTCTCAAAATCTCTTATACAAAACAAACATTTTCATTTTATGTCACACTTTCAAATCTATATTTGAAAAATATTTAAAAAGTAAGCCCCACCATGAGAGAAAAAATAACTCATGTAGGCACTACTATATCAAGAAAAAATAACAAGGGAAAATAATAATATCATAAGTAGTGCCATAAAATAATACGAGCATAAGTGGTTTCAATAAAGTGAACAATGAGAATCCATGAGATAACAACATTGTAAAGTGAATAAGTGCCATGGATAGATATCTAGGTCCTAAAGTGAGATCGAAACAACCTTTAAATTTTACAGGGTGTTAGTTTGAGAGGAAGATTGATTTTTTTCCTGAATCAAGGTTTTTTTAGAATGGGAATTGAATCCTGAATTTGAGCATTGAAACATACCAAGAAGATTATTTGGACATAAAAAGAGGCTCAATTAGGTGTTCAGGTGCTTAGGTGTTTGCTGAAGAAGGGTTAGGGTGGCCCTATAGTTGAAATTTCAACTGTAAGCGTGAACCACGACAAAACAAAGGGCATTTCTACATGATGTCTTATGTCCAAGGAGGCCATAAAATAACTATGAGGGGATGTTCCATGTTGGTGGTGCGGGAGAAATCCCTATGCCACAACCCAAGGGTTATTCCATGGAGGGTGATGACAGTACAACCTTGAGGGGCCACACTATTGAGGTCACTTGGGAGTTAGGTTCAGGATGCCTCATGAGGTGGTATGTGCCATGGAGCCTTAATGCACATCACAACCAAAGGCTGGGGAGGGCCTTTACTCCACAAACCATGGGGTAGTGTCACAAAGGGTTCCTTGCCCAGTTTTTTTAATAGGGGTAGACCATAAATTTTCTGGTTTCTCCCCCCTCAATTTTAAAATGAAATTGGGTTATGAGGAGGTATATTCAGCTAGATCTTCTATATCTCATTCTCCCTTGGATCCTCCATAGCGGGGATATGTTTTTATGTTATTTTTATCGCAAATATGTGGCATGGTCTCCATTTCTTCCTCCATTCTTCTTCCTGTTTTTAGCCTATTGTTTTTTGTGGGTTCTAGGATATGATTTTAGTGATGATTTCACTATATTGTGGTGAAATATTACTTATTTAATGAGGCTTTTACCAAACATGGAAGAGAACATATCGGTAGAATCAACACACGAAATTCTATGCAGTTTTGGAAACATGATGACACCCGATGAGTTTTTTTTGAAGTTATTCCACTTTGGATTAAAATAGATAATTAATTATAACTATTTAAGATTAATTATTTATATCACATGGTGTGTTCTAGGAACTTAGTTTGTTGTTTGAGTTTGGT
This sequence comes from Viscum album, assembly GCA_963277665.1. NCBI lineage: Eukaryota > Viridiplantae > Streptophyta > Magnoliopsida > Santalales > Viscaceae > Viscum > Viscum album. Next base: position 162,099,967 of record OY728138.1, read on the forward strand.
CGAGGTATGAATGTGATCAGTCGAGAAAAAACAGATCTTGACATGGGTGGTAACTTCATTTTTTAGGTATGTGATATCTTTAATATAAAGTCATATGCCTTTTATTTCATGATTTATTTCCTACATGAATTAAATTGGATATGTTAGAGAGATATGATCATTGAGTGCTTTAGATAAAGATGGAGGGTTTCATTGAGCCTTCTCAGGTTATAATAATTTCTCTTGATAACTTCGATTAATTTGGGAATTTTTGATGAATCATTTCCAAGTGGAGGGGGTGTTAAGTAAGTTAATGGGATGACTGGGGTGTGTCTTGGGATGAGATAGGTTGCTTAGGAATCCTAGGCTGGATTCCTTAGTCTAGTTGGGAAAATATGGGAATGATTAGACCTAACAGTGATGGGTGAGATGATCATATGTCTCATGCCTAATGAGTGACATCCTCTTGATGGTGAATGAGAGCCTTGGTGTGAGAAGTGAAGAGGGTATATCCTTCAGGACTAGATGGGTCGTGAAAGAGAGTATTTTCCTCTAGGCGTAGGGATTGAGAGAGCCCCCTTAAGATATGTGATATGATACCCAATACGGGTCAAGGGAATGGTTAGACAGCTTGGAATTGATTTTCCAAGGGGTTAGAGTGCATTTGATTGGGATAGTATCTTGGTAGAAGGATTGAGAGTGATGTGGGGTTTTTATTAGTTTTTGGATCATACCAGGTTCAGGAATATCCTACGAATTGTGGTGTCATCAAAGGGTGATAAATGCAAGATGGTATCAATGAGAAGAGTTTGAGATGGGTCAAAAAGATCCCATTGGATGCCCTGATAGGTGATATGAGATGTTCTTCAAGGAGTGGAGTAAGGTCTTGGGTGACAAGCACTTGGGTGACGAGTTGTGATCTTTTGAGATGGTATGAATGCCTTTATTATGTCTCACATTCTTATTATAAGTGATAGATTACAGGGTGGATGATGTGGATACTGAGGCCTAACCTTTAATTATGTGAGAAGGTGTTGATTGGATTTACATGAGTGAGATAGATTTCTCATTGTGCATGAATTATGGGCCCACCTTGAGTGAGATAATATAGCTTGAGACTAGTTGTCCTCTCCTTGGGTGAGAAGGTGTTGTCATGGACCTTTCCATGAGTGAGAATGCAATGTTTAGGAAAATGGATAGTCTTGATTGAGAATTCTAGTTTGATTGTGATGTTATGAATGCCCATGCCTTATCATCTGAAAATTACATACCTTAAATAAAATATTTTTTTATAATAAATTCCCAATAATTTTTTTGTTTAAATTTTTGAAGAATTAGGAAAAAATATTAACTAGAAAAACTCATGTCTTTTTCAACAAATGGACATTTTTTATACTATACAAACAACTTCTTAATTTATAACATGTCTACAACATATCCCACAACTTATTCATGCAAGGTACCCTTCTAGACACATCCTGTAAAGTCCCAACCCTATTAGTCCAGAGTCTATGTTTAAATAGGTTCATAATATCAAATGTCTCAATAGAGTGGAAATTGAGACAAACCCCCTTAAAAATATAATATCATTGAAATAAAAATTAGTAAATATAGAGATTATGTGTAAAGAAATATAAATCCACACAATATAATTGGAAATAAAACATAAAAAAATCAAAGTTCATTTCACACATTATCCTGAAATAATAGAATCAATATAGAAGTGATATAACACAATGAAAGGAAATTGAGTTAAGAAACCTCTTACCCCAGGTCCGAATCGTTACATGTGTTATTTATCTTCTTGAATAATAAAATTATGTTAATTATTTAATTTTTTAATATTATTTTCATTTTTATTAGTCATTTTATTTTATTTAATACCTTTTTATTTTTAATTATATAATCAATTGAGTTAGTGTCGGGTGTTTTGATGATATTCAGTTCTTATGTCCAAAATGACTTTGGTAGCGTGGCTATGGTAAAATAGGTCATTATTCCATAAACTATAGAATAATCATCATAATATAATTATAAATTTATATATAAATTATAATGTTTAACTGACTATGAAATATGACTATGAAAAATGAACTACGTTACAATCATGAAGATGACAAGCCGTACACACACACGAGTAACGTTTCCATTTTTCAACGATCTTGATGGAAAATAACATAAGTATTATTTTATCTTTACAAAATGTTATTTAGAACATAAAAAATAATATTATTTCTTAAATACACTTATATATAGTAGTAATGTGATGTGGTAATGAAAAATGAATCACATTGCTTCATAGAGGTGGTAATCCACATGTACACACGAACAACATTATCATTTTTAAATGAATCGAAAGGTAAGGAATTATATGATATATTATATTTAAATAATTATAAATATGTTATTAATATCATATATATATTGTAAATATATCATTAAAACCCTTCATGAGTGGTAGTTATGGAAGACGAATTACATCGGTTAGTGAGGCGGCATTCCTCTATACACACAAATGATGATTTCGTTTCCCATTTGACAGAAGTGGAGATGGATATAGGGTATTAAATTTACATAAAAAAATCTCAGTATATTAGAGATACTTATTTTATTATATCTTAATGGTTGAATATTATTTGAAATATATGGAATAATAAATAAAACAAAAACACTCGGTTAAGAACAATACCTCTTCTTTAGAAAACCTTTTTAGGTTTACATCAAAAGCCTTCCTATGTGAGTTTTATAATCAAATCAAGGTATGTATGATGTGGGAATAGAATTAAGGAAGGTATTTTCATAATTAATGGACTAACCAAAGGATTTTGAATTTTGAATAAAATAGGAGAGGAGGTCCCCTTTTATAAGTGAGGGGAGCGACACTTTTAGAATTTCTTAAAATATTAAATTAATATAAATTATTTATCATTTCAAAATGTCTAAAAAATGGTATATTTCAAAGATAATATGAAATGGGTAGAAATAACATCATCTAATAAAATTTTTATGAGTTTAAATTAGATTTTTACCCTTATCTTATTGTTTTAACCTACGTTAACCATTTTTGTCAATTACCATGATAACAAAGTTTTTAATATTTAGGGGTCAAGATAGTTACTATAAAAGGACAATTTACTAATAAATAGAATATGGTTGATATCTTAAACCATATATAAATCACTTTAATTAAGATAGGTTTTTTAAAAATTCAAATCATTTAATAAAATATTATTCATTATAAAACATAATTAATGTCATTTTTGAAACTATTCATTTACTTTGACCATAATAACATTAAGACATAAATGGAATTTGAATAAAATAAATTAAAACATCCATAAAATGTTATATTTGTCTAAATTTTTTTTGGACCACAATATTTCATTCAAATTGTATTACTTGTAAAATTTTTAAAATCATTTATTTTATTTTTTTATCAATTGAATAAATATTGTGTTGGTGTTTCATGAACATTTAAGTTAATTATTTCATACCTAAAAATTAAAATTAAATTTACATGATAAAAAAATAATTTATATTTCAAATAGGTACTTATAATTAAACACAGGTTTTCTTTATCCCTTTCATAAAATATTATAGAAATTAAAACCAAGAAAGAGACACTTTTGAAATTCTCGATAGAAAATAATATAAAGGAAAAAATAATATTCAAATGGAAAAAAGGTCATATATTAAATGTTTTATGGTTATGGATGAAATATAATCATAAAATGAAATCAAGTCAATTGTTATGGTCATTTTTAGTTTCTATCATATTATTTTCAACCTCAATTACCCAATTTACCCTTATCATGGTGATAATTATTTACTATAGTTAATATTCATAATGACTAAAAATAAAATGAGAATATTTACCAAATTTTTATCTCATTATTCTAAATATCAAATTTATTTTTCAAGATTCAATTCATAGAAGTGGAATAGTTTAGTTTAAAATTGAACTTTCAATGCGAGATAAAAAGTGGGCTTTCAGAAAAATGCATTTATAAAGGAAAACACAATTTTACATTAAATATATGAAAATCAATATTAATTATATTAATTTAAATTCATATATATATATATATATTAACACCTCTAGGTTTTAGAAAAATTGAATCATTTTCAATATCATATTCAACACGCAATACCGAGCTTAAACAAACTATGAAATGTATAACCGTTATAACCTATTCGTTAAATTGATAAGTATGAATAGTATTAAAAAAATTATTATATATATATATATATATAATTTTCCTAATATATATAAATTATTTATAAATTCTTAGTAAATAATCAATCAATTTTAATAAAGTGACTTTATTCTTAAAAAACATGTTTTCATCAAAAATGTTTTTATTATATTTTGTGAGAAAAATACTATAATTAATTTATAGATATATTAAATAATTTATTTGATAAAATTAACTTAATTTTTTAAATAATCATATAAAAATTTACTTAGGGTTAAATTTTGTGATTTTTCATAAAATATTGTTTTTTCAATGAATAGAGAAAAATATCAATTTTTATAAAAATGACATTAATTTTTAACTATTTAAGTAATTTAAAATAGCCATTATGTTTTTCACATGATTTAAATTAACATAAGTATTTTTTAGTAATATTTAATCCACTTTATTACATTTTAATCATCTTTATATTGAATATTACTATATGTTTATTTTAGGGGTTAAAAATGGTATTTTTTTGAAAACTTTTTTAAAGTGCATAATGTTTCACCTTTATAAAATAATACATAAAGATGAATGTTTTAAATTAAATTTATAGATTATATGTCAAAAAATATTAATTTATATTCATAAAAGTACTGTTACTAGTCATACAATTAATATAAAATTATTTTTTTGCTTAAAAAATACACTTATTGAAAACTTTTTTTTTCACCACATCGGTAGGTTTATTTTTAAATTAAAATTTTACACTTCTATGAATTTAATTTGATTTAATGGATTTAATATTTATAAATAGAATAATTTATATTATCTAATAAGGATAAATTATTTTTTAACCATAATTAATATGAAAATTGTAAAAATTAATTACCATGGTTAAGGTGAAAACATGTTTATCAGTGGTTACGACATAAAAAATTATCTAAAATAAATTATATGGAAATATTTAGATGTTATAATGTATTATTATTATTAATAGTTCTATTTTTATCCTTGTGTCATGTGAAAAATGTGGTTACACCTTTTTCTTTCCAAAAATTACAAGCGTGCTACTCACCTCACTTATAACTAACCACCCCACCCCCTCTCTTATTCACACCTTCATAACCATTTTTATTAGCCAATACATACTCAAATTTATTAATTAATTATATATAAACATCCTAGAGACATTATTTTGATCATAAATCCATCCTATGAAGGCTTTTGGTGCTTACCTAAGGAGGTTGTCTGTAGAAGAGATATCATGCTTAATAGAGCGTTATTATTTTATTTCTCCATCCAACTCATTAAAATATCGTTAAATTATTCTTATATAATAACACCAGTATCTACCATAAAATTATATGTTATTATGTTAATTTAATAACCTAAATCAATCTCCTCTTCAACCAGATGAGATATGAAATCATCATTTTTGTGTACGATAGACTACCGCATTGCGAACCGATGTCATTTATTTTCCATCATCGCCTATACTGGATTGTTATAATAATGGATTTAAAGTATATATATGATATTTTTAACATTTTTATACTTATTTATTTTTTATATCACATATAACTTCTTAGTTTCTATTTCATGGGAGATATGATAACATCGCTCGTGTGTACGACAGACTACGCCTGACGCATCATTGTGATTCATTTTTCATTTACACTTTAAATAGAAGGTAATAAGGATAAATTTAATGAATATATGTGATATAAATTAAATAATTATTATATTAATGACATATTTATCAATTTTAAAATATATTATATCATTTTATTTCTTACACTGAAAAATGACGACGCCGTAAGTGTGTATGTGTGGACTACCGCCTCCATAAAGCGATGTGACTATTTTTTCATAACCAAAAGACATGGATGATATATATAAGTATATTTAAAGAAATATTATATTATATATGATATTATAATAATTATATAAATATAAAATATTACTTTCCTTCTTTCTATAATGATCGTTTAAAAATGGAAATGTTACTCATGCGTACGTATAGTCTACTGTCTCCATGATCATAACATAGTTCATTTTTCATAAAAATAATTAATGATTGGGTTTAAAAGTATAATTGATGAATAAAAATTATAATTATTTCATGATTATGTTTCTATTTATGTTTAATCAATGACCCCATTGACCATGGTCAACACACCAAAGTTGTTTTGAAACAATGAACTAAATGTCCTCAAAATACCCGACTTGTACATAACTTATTAAGTATTTTAATATGTCATTAAAGATAAATAAAATAAATGATTTAATTATAAGGTATTATACCTATAAAATTTTATTAATAAATATAATAATTTATTTAATATTATTATACACGAGTTAAAGTACATACAAGGTAATTATAGACTCGAGGTAAGGGTTTTTCTTGTCTCACTTTTTATTTCTATGAGACATATGCAATATTAACAAAATTTTTTTGGTGTATATACTGACCGTATTAAAGGAAATATCACGAATCCTTTAAAAATAATGGTATTTTAAGTTATTAACTCAATTTACTTTCATTGAGTTATAAAACTTCTTCATTGACTCTATTATAATATGATTATGGGTGAATTGATATCTATTTTTTTTATTTTGTATTTACACTTGTTTTTTTTGTATTTACATTTTTTGTAAATAATAACCCTATTGATTAACACTCAATTCAGTGATATAATATTTGTAAGGTTTAATTGCACCAAATTCCTTTCTTTGGGATATATGATTATAATGCACACCTATCTTTTTTATGAGGTGTATATACTTCCCTTTTGACATGTTAAATCATGGGTCATGTTTGGATCCCTTTTTCAATAAGTTTTGAAAATATTGTTTATCATGAAAATATTTTCCATCCATAATTTCCATTATTTTCCTTAATGTTTCCTTTATATGTTTCCAAGGTTTTTTTCAAAGAAAAAGATTTTCTCAATATTTTGTGAATTTTTATTTTTTAAAATTTATTTTCAAAATGAAAAGTTTATTCTCCTGAAAAATAATTTTAATGATAATTTAATTTTATTTCCTTTCATAAATATTAATAACCATTATTTTTACTTATGATTAAATGGGAATATTTTGTAATAATACCATACTCATTCTTTTTTTGGATGGATTAAGATTATTTCAAAAAGATTTTTATGAAACCCATTTCTTTTCCACGGGTTAATCATGTTTCAAAGAGATGGTTATGGAACCTGTTTATTTTCCATGGGTTAATAATATTTACAAGATATTGTTATGTATAATTTTTATTTTCCATAGGTTAATCATGTTATTAAAAGATTAATTGTTATTTATTTGAGTTTATGATGTAATGAATGCTCTATTAATGAATGGTAATTGGACGTTATTGATGATTATGGGTGAGTCCAGATAGCACCGAGTGAGCCTGTTATAGATTATATGATGGGTGTGACTAGATAACACCATATGATACCATTATAGATTATACAATGGGTGCACCAAGATAGCGTTAGGCAATCCCATTATAGATTATATGATGGGTGTGGCCAGATAGTGCCGGGTGAGTCCGATATAACTTATACGATGGGTGCACCCAGATAGTGATCTAATGAATTGGGTAATATTTATTTTTGTAATAGACTAGAATGAGGGAGTTACTGAAGGTTTTCTCCCATGGATCCAACTAGGCTCTAGATATTTCTGACATAGGTTTAAAATGGGGTTTGAAGATAATATTTCCAAGATACCAACACATTTATTTTTTGATTTTTGTGGATATAAATGTTTCTTATGATAAATATTGATATCATATGGATCATGATTATTTATTATGATGACTATACTTTTTGAAATACTTATTTTATGTTTTCATGTTTGATGATCTGGGTATTGATAAGTATAAATATTATTACGTTATGTTCATGCACATTGATTATGTCATCATACCCATATGCTCATCTTAGTCATACTGAAGACATTAAATTGGTAATTTTTATGTTTACCATTAATGATTATTTGATATCAACCTTCATATGTTTCATTTTACTTAGTTTATCAAGAATTTTATGAAATTAATTATGTCTATAAGGGTTATATATGGATGATGATGATGACCTAATGTAAAATAAGAGAATCTAGGTTATTTGGGAGAAATAATAATTTAAAGACATGGGTATTGTTTATATATTATTTGTCCTAATTATATAAAAATATAAACCTAAAAGGTCCTTAATAATGCAATTAATCCAATATTTTCTTTTTTATATTGTATGTTTTGGATGAAAAAAATTGGTTCACCTTCATCGGTATCAAATCTGAAAATTTAATGTTTATGATATCAACAATGGATCCAAAAGTGTAGGTTTGATGCTATTATAGTTTATAAGGCCCCAGCCTTAAACCTTACTTAATCTTGAGTTATTACAAGATTACACATTGAGGATCTTTTTGGGTTTAGAGTTTTAGAGAATTAGATCATAAAACTTGCATTACATTCCACATATAAACAAAGTGGTTACATAAATATAGTATTCTTATTTCCCATAAATTGAAACATATTTAAAATAAAACATGGACTCTTTCTTGACACTTCCTTGACACTATCATCATATCATGTACCTTTCCCTTGACCTGTGAAAAACATTTCAAAAAAACTTGGGATGAGCATAAAAAGCTCAGTAAGGGATAAAAATATGGAAAGGAAACATGGGTACATATATACATAATAATGAAATCATACTTTACCCATAAAACATAAGCAATTTAACATACCTCATCAAATCATGAATAAATCATAGAAATCATAAGACATAAAGGTAACTTGAGGCATTCATAACATTCTTACGTAGGGAGTAACCCTCTTGGTTATGTTTGGAATACCCATCACAGTATATTCCCTAAATCTATTCGGAGAAACCTTAACGTTTCACTCCTTCGCGTTACCCAATTCATTGGAGAGCTATATCGGGCTCACCCGCCCTTAGTTTATCACGGAACCACCTGTCTTCATAATAATGCCCAAGAACCTCAACATAATCGTATCACATAAAACATGCATAAAGGAAACATAACATTTCCACCTTTCAATCACAAGATATCAATACAACATATTGATATAAAAACATTATGAAAACCATTTTCAATACCAAAATAAAAGAAAAGTAAAACATGGTATTTATTTTTCTTTAAAAAAAAAGGTAGGGCTTGTAGAGGAAGCCGAAACTCAAATAATAGTCACGGTGGCGGAGAAGTCGTTGTCGCCGCATACGTACGACAAAAACATTCCCTTTTTTCATTTAGTAAATGCTTCATATAAAAAAGATTCCTTTTAAATAAATGTAAAAGTCAAAGGGGTTTATACACCGTATAAAAGAAGGTCATGTATAAAACAAAATATTCCTCAATGAAAGGAGATTGAGACGAAGTCCCATACCTCGGGTCCGACTTGACTCGATCATTCTTTAATGTCCTAAATAATAAACTTGAGTTAATTTCTACTTTCTTAAGAACCTTTTTCAAGTTCATTATTCCTTTTATATCACTTATTTCCATGTCATGAACACTATGTAATTATTTAAGTTAATAACGGTCGTTTTAACGATCATTGGTACTTGAGTAAAAAATAAACCCTTTATAATTACAAGTTTTTCATGTATCCATTATATCCAGAATTATAATCATGATGTATATATCATATATATCTAGTATATACATGCATTTATAATATTACATAATCATTTAGAGGTAAGAAATAAAATGCACCGTTCATGGAGACGGTAAGCCGTACGTACGCACGAACGCTACTTTCATTTCTATTTCGTATTTTATAGAATGGAATCATAATTATATAAAGTTATATTATAATTCTAGTGTAATATCATATATAATATCATAACTTCATCCTTTATACGTCCAACATATGGTATTAACGAATCAAATCACTTTGAGGGGGTGGTAGTCCGCACTTCCTTAAATGAAGATATCGCGTTTACCCATAATGGAAACCATAAAGGTATGCCCAAAATTAAAAATACAGAAGCTTAAGGAAAACATAAACATATTATATATCATATATAAATATAGTGTCATCTTAATGGCCACCTTTGAAGGTGTTAAGATAATGTTGAACAATCATCGTTTTGGGAGGCATAAATTCACCATCCACGGAAACAGTATGTTCTTTAACCATTAGATGTAGGTGTGTGTAAGTGTATCTCAAATAATTCTTATAACAATATCCTAGTATATTGAATATACTGTAGTTGTTACAATAGAAACGAATAAAAATAGTTTAGGGGGTTGGAGAAGCAAAATAAAACAAAAGGACTCAAGTGAAGACATTACCTTAAAATCGGGTAACTCCCTTTGGTTTGAGCTAAAAGGCTTCCTTGGGAAGACTTCTGCCCAAAGTGAGGCTTCAAGGAGTAAGAGAGGGAAGTGGAGAGACAAAATTGGTAGGGGTTGGCTGAGCCAAATGCTTTGGAAGTGTGGGTAAAGAGGTATAGGTTGGTGCCTTTTATAAGAGGAGAGGATGGGCACTCTTGGAAAGTAAAGAAATGTTACTTTATTTGAAAATGATTTTCGGATTCAAAAGGTACCACATTGATATAATTCAAGGGTAAGGTGATAAGGGTTCGAAATCCACCCATCCAATAGGTTTTGGACATGTTTAGGTCATAGATTTCACATTATCATTTCATTTCATTTAAATCCTTTATTAATGAGGTAATCGCTGCATCATCATGATGTCATAAATAATTTAATAAATTTAATGTCTAAAAATTATAAAAAAAATATCATGATGTATGAAATCTTTTTAGCTTTCTAATTAATATTTATAGTACAAAAGATCCTTTATGTAGACAAAATTAAAAATATTTTACTTAGGTGATACATTCTTTGTCACATTTAACATTCTTTAAAAATAAAAAGATAAAAAGTCACTTTCTCACAAAAGTGATTCCATGGGGTCCCCAAGTTTGGCACAAGGGATCCCATGGTCGGCCATGAGACAACTGGTAGAATTAGGACACATGTTGGTGTCATTTTTTATTATTATGATATTATTTTATTATCCTTAACTACCTGATTACTCATTAATCAAGATAATTAAAGATAATTACCGTCGTTACTATTCATAATGTCCAAAAACAAAAGAGTCTTGATTACATAATTTTGAACTTCTGATTCCAAATATGTAATCCATTTTACCAAATTCCAAACACAAAAATTGCAATAATTGATTTAAAAATAATTCCCGTTGTCAAAACAAATAGCGGGTTTTTTGAAACAATATCTATGAAAAGTTTGGCATTAGTTTATGCCCAATTCCAAAGTGAAATTAATCCTAATGACCACCATTGGATTAAATGGTAAAAATATATTCAAATTAAACTTTAAGACCAATTAAAAATATAATATGACCATATAATTAAATTAGATGAAAAATGAGTTTTGATGTAAAATGCAGTATTTTTCACTATTCATAAAAAAATAAACATTGTCAGAAAAATACCAAAAATTTACCCAAAGTAAATTTCAATGTCCCAATCATAAAGAATAAGTTTATTTTTACAAACATAGCTTATAAAATTGTCAAAATATAGGTTTAAAAATGGTTTTCCATCAAAAGGCAGTAAAACAATCTATTAAAAAATATTAGTGTATTCCATGCTTAAGATTGGATTTATTTTCATTTTAAGCCTCTAAAAAACTATCTAATTCATTAATAGACATAGATAAAAATATATATTATTCATTACTTACTTGGGATGTTACATCCTTCCCCCCTTTAGAAAATTGCGTCCCCGCAATTTATTTACTTATCGAATAAATGGGGATACTTATCCCTCATTGCATTTTCAGATTCCCAAGTTGCCTCTTCCATCATGTGGTTTTTCCACAAAACCTTTACCTGATTAATCACCTTATTTCGTAACACTTTCTATTTGTGGTCAAGAATCTGGACCGGTTGTTCCTCATAAGATAGGTTCTCTTCCAGCTGAACTACCTTTGGACTCAAAACATGAGATGGATCTGGAATATACTTTCTCAACATCGAAACGTGAAAAACATTGTGTACCTGAGATAAACTCGGAGGTAAAGCCACCCGGTATGCAACTGATCCAAATCTATCCAGAATTTTATATGGTCCAATGAACCTTAGACTCAACTTTACTTTCTTACCAAATCTCATCACACTTTTCCATGGTGAGACTTTGAGAAAAACATGATCACCTACCTCAAAAGTTAGATCCTTCCTCCTGTTGTCTTCATAACTCTTCTGCATACTCTGAGCTGTTCTCATGTGTTTCTAAATCAGCTGAACTTTTTCTGCCATCTCTTCTACCAATTATGGTCCCATTAACTTCCTTTCACCCACTTCATCCCAGAAAGCTGGAGTTCGACACCGCTTCCCATATAACGCCTCAAATGGTGCCATCTATATACTGGAATGAAAAATGTTATTATAAGAAAACTCAACCAAAGAAAGATGTTTGTCCCAACTTCCCTGATAATCCATCAAAAAAGCTCATAGCATATCCTCCAAGGTCTGAATCGTTCGTTTTGACTGCCCATATGATTGAGGATGAAAAGCTGTACTAAAATTTAATTCAGTACCCAATGACTTCTGAAGGCCTTTCCAAAAGTTAGAAGTGAACCTGGGATCACGATCAGATACAATGGATAGGAGAACTCCATGTAACCTAAATATCTCTTTAAGATACAAATGGGAAAGTTGATCTAGGGAAAAATTATCTCGTATAGTAAGGAAATGAGTAGATTTAGTCAAGCGATCAATAATAACCCAGATTGCATTATTACCTTGAGATGTCTTCGGTAATCCCACAACAAAGTCCATGGATATATTCTCCCATTTCCACTCTGGCACTGGTAAAGGCTGAAGCATCCCTTTTGGTAACTTCCGCTCTGCTTTAACCTGTTGACATGTCAAACACTTCACAGTAAAATCATCAATATCTCTTTTCATTCCATCCCACCAGTAATACTCCCGTAGATCTCTGTACATCTTAGTAATACCAGGATGAACTGAAAACGGAGAACTATGAGCTTCACATAACAACTCTCTCTTCAACTGTGAATCACAAGGCACACACAATCTCTTCCCAAATCTCAAAACGTAATCATTATCAATGTTGAATTCAGGCAACTTACCCTTCTGAACCAACTCTACCTTTTTCTACAACTCACTGTCTTGCTTCTGTGCTTGCTTGATTCTGTCTGATAGAGATGATCTCACTGATACCTGAAACAAAACAGAAGAACTTCCTGCACCAACAACTTCTATGCCAAATTTCATCAAATCCTTAACCAAAGGATCACGTTCCAAACGCAACATTGCTAATGAAGCATTATTTTTTTGACTCAAAGCATCAGTCACTTTATTTTCTTTTCCCGGATGGTAATTAATTGTACAATAATAATCCTTGATTAATTCTAGCCATCTCCTCTGTCTCATGTTCAACTCTTTCTGAGTGAATATATACTTTAAACTTTTGTGATCAGTATATATTTCACACTTTACTCCATACAAATGATGCCTCTAATTTTTTAAAGCGAAAACAACAGCAGCTAATTCCAAATCATGTGTAGGGTAATTTACCTCATGAGTTTTCAACTGTCGTGAAGTATAGGCAATTACCTGATCATTCTGCATTAGGACACAACCAAGTCCTTTCAATGAAGCATCACTATAGATAACAAACTCACCATTCCTGGAAGGTAGTGCCAAAACTGGAGCATTCACCAATCTTCTTTTCAATTCCTGAAAACAATCATCACATTCTTTTGTCCAGATAAACTTAACACCCTTCCGAGTTAGCTTAGTCATTGGACTAGATAATCGTGAAAAATTTCTAACAAACCTTCGGTAATAGCCTGCCAAACCAAGGAAGCTACGAATCTCAGTTACATTTGTGGGTCTTGGCCATTCTTCAACAACCTTTTTTTTACAGGATCAATAGTTATCTCATCTTTAGAAACAATGTGACCAAGGAAAGAAATTTGTTGCAACCAAAACTCACACTTTCTGAATTTCCCATACAATTTATTTTCTTTTAAGGTTTTCAAAATAACCCTTAAATGTATTTCATTCTCTTCTTTACTTTTAGAAAACAATAAAATATCATCAATGAAAACAACCAAAAACTTATCCAAGAACTCAATGAAAATTCTATTCATTAAGTCCATGAATATAGCAGGTGCATTGGTTAGCCCAAAAGGCATTACTACAGATTCATAATGGCCATATCTTGTACGAAACGAAGTCTTCGGAACATCTGCTTCCTTTACCTTCAGCTGATGGTACCCCGATCTCAAGTCAATCTTTGAAAAATACTGAGCTCCCTGGAGCTGATCAAACAAATCATCGATATGAGGCAAATGATATTTGTTCTTAACAGTGATGTTATTCAAGGCTCTATAATAAATGCAAAGTCTCATTGAACCATCTTTCTTTTTAACAAATAAAACAGGAGAACCCTATGGTGATGTGCTAGGTCGAATGAAACCTTTCTCTAATAAATCTTGCAATTGCTCCTTCAACTCTAAAAGTTCAATTTGAGCCATTCGATAAGGGGGTTTTGAAATTGGCTTAGCATCAAGAACTAAGTCAACAGTAAACTCAACTTCCCGATCTGGTATTATTCTAGGCAACACATCAGGAAAAACATTAGGATACTCATTTACCACTGGCACATCATTAATCTGAACAGTTCCCTTGTTTTCAACAATGTGTGCAAGGTAAAATTCATTTCCATCTTTTACATGTTTCTTGGCCTCTTGATAAGTTATCAACAGTAAGGGTTCATTCTTGTACACAAACTGAAAGTCTTTCTGAAAAGAAACTTCTTTATCTCTACAGTCAATCTTAGCATGGTAAATAGAGAGCCAATCCATACCAAGGATAACATCAAACTCTACTAGAGGTAGAACAATAAGGTTTGCAAGTAGGTTATTTCCACAGATAAGGATAGGAAAATTCTTATAAATTATTTTTTCCTCAATATTTCCCCCAGGTGTTTTTACCACAAGTTGAGGAGTCATTTCTTGAGATGGTATTCCCATTTTACTAGAAAAAGTTTCAGAGATGAAATAATGTGTAGACACCGAATCAAACAACACACTGGCATAATCTGAAAAAACAAACAAAGTACCTGATACAACTTCATTTGATGGCCCGGCATCTGCTGAAGTAGTTACAAAGGATTTCAACACCCCTTTCTGCTTGTAGTTTAACTACTTCCCATCACTCGAGCTCTTTGTCAGATACTCATTTGCATAGTGACCCATCTCATTGCACTTAAAACATTTCACTAAATGTAAATCAAATTTGGTCTTACCTTCACCTTGATCTTTTTTAGTGCAATCATGAGCCTTATGTCCCATCTTACCACATCGGTAGCACTTTCCAGAATTCAGAAGACATTCCCCAGCATGACTTTTACCACATTTATCACAAACTGGAAACTTAGATTTCTTACCATCAGACTTTTTTGAAGAATTCTTCCCTTCTCCGGCCACCTTGGTCTCTTCTTCTGCTGGTTGTTATAGAACACTTGATCATCGTCAAACTCCATTTCCACCTTCTCAGCACATCGAACAACCTTTTCATAACTTTTAATCTCACGAGAAGCTAATGCCCTTCGATATTTTGGCTTTAATCCTGAGTAAAAATGATTGATTTTACTATCAAGGTCTCACATAAAATTTGGAGAATACCTTGCCAATCGAGTGAACCTTTCTTCATAGGTAGCCACTGAGTCTTCCTCTTGCCTCAATTCCAAGAATTTTTTTCCATCCTAAGTCGAACAGCCTTAGGAAAATACTTCTCAAGAAACATACCTTTGAATTTATCCCAGTCAAGAGCATCAATCTCATCAGCATCCCTGATATTTTTAACCATCGACCACCACTGATCTGCTTCACCCTCCAAACGGTAAATAACATGACTAACCTTTTGATTGTCTGAACACCCCATGACATCGAAAATATTCTCCAGTGCTTTAATCCACCCTTCAGCTAGCACATGGTCAGATGATCCTCTGAATGATGGGGGATTTTGCCTCATGAAATGTTCCACCACTGACATGTTCCTCTACGGTTGATCTGGCTGATCTCGTGCATGGATACCACCACCATTTATCAATTGAGTCAACTGCGCCATTACTGCAACAAACTATTCAGTTCCAATTCCAACCATCTCAGGATGCTGATTCAGAACTTTATTTCCTTCTGTATGCCTTCTTAGCACTACTTCCCTGTTTCCTCTACGGAAAACCATTCTGAACAAACATGTCTTAGATGAAGAAACATGGTAATCTTCAAATGCTATATCAGTTCAAAAAAAAATATTTTTGGATAATCATTTAATAGAATTCTAACTCCTAAAGTTATCTAAACCGACCTCTGATACCAACTATAAGGCCCCAGCCTTAAACCTTACTTAATATTGAGTTATTACAAGATTACACATTGAGGATCTTTTTAGGTTTAGAGTTTTAGAGAATTAGATCATAAAACTTGCATTACATTCCACATATAAACAAAGTGGTTACATAAAGATAGTATTCTTCTTTCCCATCAATGGAAATATATTTAAAATAAAACATGGATTCTTTCTTGACACTTCCTTGACACTATCATCATATCATGTACCTTTCCCTTGACCTGTGAAAAACATTTCAAAAAAACTTGGGATGAGCATAAAAAGCTCAGTAAGGGATAAAAATATGGAAAGGAAACATGGGTACATATATACATAAGAATGAAATCATAATTTACCCATAAAACATAATAACTTTAACATACCTCATCAAATCATGAATAAATCATAGAAATCATAAGATATAAAGGTAACTTGAGGCATTCATAACATTCTTACATAGGTAGTAACCCTCTTGGTTACATTTGGAATACCCATCACAGTATATTCCCTAAATATCTTTGGAGAAACCTTAACGTTTCACTCCTTCGCATTACCCAATGCATTGGAGAGCTATATCAGGCTCACCCGCCCTTAGTTTATCACGGAACCACCCGTCTTCATAATAATGCCCAAGAACCTCAACATAATCGTATCACATAAAACATGCATAAAGGAAACATAACATTTCCACCTTTCAATCACAAGATATCAATACAACACATTGATATAAAAACATTATGAAAACCATTTTCAATACCAAAATAAAATAAAAGTAAAACATGGTATTTATTTTTCTTTTTAAAAAAAAGGTAGGGCTTGTAGAGGAAGCCGAATCTCAAATAATGGTCACAGCGGCGGAGAAGTCGTTGTCGCCACATACGTATGACAAAAACATTATCTTTTGTAATTTAGTAAATGCTTTGTATAAAAAAGATTCCTTTTGAATAAATGTAAAAGTCAAAGGGGTTTATACACCGTATAAAAGAAGGTTGTGTATAAAACAAAATATGCCTCAATGAAAGGAGATTGAGACGAAGTCCCATACCTCGGGTCCGACTTGGCTCGATCGTTCTTTAATGTACTGAATAATAAACTTGAGTTAATTTCTACTTGATTGAGAACCTTTTTCAAGTTCATTATTCCTTTTATATCACTTATTTCCATTTCATGAACACTATGTAATTTTTTAAGTTAATAACGGTCGTTTTAACGATCATTGGTACTTGAGTCAAAAATAAACCCTTTATAATTACAAGTTGTTCATGTATCCATTATATCCATAATTATAATCATGATGCATATATCATATATATCCACTATATACATGCATTTATAATATTACATAATCATTTAGAGGTAAGAAATGAAATGCACCGTTCATGGAGACGGTAAGCCGTACGTACGCACAAATGCTACTTTCATTTCTATTTCGTATTTTATAGAATGGAATCATAATGATATAAAGGTATATTATAATTCTAGTGTAATATCATATATAATATCATAACTTCATCCTTTATACGTCCCACATATGGTATTAACGAATCAAATCACTTTGAGGGGGCGATAGTCTACACTTCCTTAAATGAAGATATCACGTTTACCCATAATGGAAACCATAAAGGTATGCCCAAAATGAAAAATACAGAAGCTTAAGGAAAACATAAACATATTATATATCATATATAAATATATTTTCATCTTAATGGCCACCTTTGAAGGTGTTAAAAGAATGTTGAAAAATCATCATTTTGGGAGGCATAAATTCACCATCCACGGAAACAGTATGTTCTTTAACCATTAGATGTATGTGTGTGTAAGTGTAGCTTGAATACTTATTATAAAAACATCCTAGTATATTGAAGATACTTTATTTTTTACAATAGAAATTAATAAAAATAGTTTAGGGGGTTGGAGAAGCAAAATAAAACAAAAGGACTCAAGTGAAGGCATTACCTTAAAATCGGGTAACTCCCTTTGGTTTGAGCTCAAAGGCTTCCTTGGGAAGAATTATGCCCAAAGTGAAGCTTCAAGGAGTAAGAGAGGGAAGTGGAGAGACAAAATGGGCAGGGTTTTTCCAATCCAAAGGCTTTGGAAGTGTGGGTAAAGAGGTAGAGGTGGGGGCCTTTTATAAGAGGAGAGGAGGGGCACTCTTGGAAAGTAAAGAAATGTTACTTTATTTGAAAATGATTTTCGGATTCAAAAGGTCCCACATTTATATAATTCGAGGGTAAGGTGATAAGGGTTCGAAATCCACCCATCCAATAGGTTTTGGACATGTGTAGGTCATAGATTTCACATTATCATTTCATTTTATTTAAATCCTTTATTAATGAGGTAATCGCTGCATCATCATGATGTCATAAATAATTTAATAAATTTAATGTCTAAAAATTATAAAAAAATATCATGATGTAGGAAATATTTTTATATTTCTAATTAATATTCATAGTCCAAAAGATCATTTATTTAGACAAAATTAAAAATATTTTACTTAGGTGATACATTCTTTGTCACATTTAACATTCTTTAAAAATAAAAAGATAAAAAGTCACTTTCTCACAAAAGTGATTCCATGGGGTCCCCAAGTTTGGCACAAGGCATCCCATGGTCTGCCATGAGACAACCAGTAGAATTAGGACACATGTTGGTGTCATTTTTTATTATTATGATATTATTTTTTTATCCTTAACTACCCGATTACTCATTAATCAAGATATTTAAAGATAATTACCGTCGTTACTATTCATAATGTCCAAAAACAAAAGAGTCTTGATTAAATAATTTGGAACTTCTGATTCCAAATATGTAATCCATTTTACCAAATTCCAAACACAGAAATTGCAATAATTGATTTAAAAATAATTCCCATTGTCAAAACAAATAGCGGGTTTTTTGAAACAATATCTATGAAAAGTTTGGTATTAGTTTATGCCCAATTCCAAAGTGAAATTAATAATAATGACCACAATTGGATTAAATGGTAAAAATATATTCAAATTAAACTTTAAGACCAATTAAAATGATAATATGACCATATAATTAAATTAGATGAAAAATGAGTTTTGATGTAAAATGCAGTATTTTTCACTATTCATAAAAAAATGAACATTGTCAGAAAAATACCAAAAATTTACCCAAAGTAAATTTCAATGTCCCAATCATAAAGAATAAGTTTATTTTGACAAACATAGCTTATAAAATTGTCAAAAGATAGGTTTAAAAATGGTTTTCCATCAAAAGGCAGTAAAACAATCCTTTAAAAAATATTAGTGTATTTCATGCTTAAGATTGGATTTATTTTCATTTTAAGCCTCTAAAACACTATCTAATTCATTAATAGACATATATAAAAATATCTATTATTCATTAATTACTTGGGATGTTACATAGTTGGTATCATATGATAGGTTTAGATAACATTAGATATTAGTATGTTTTCATATGAGTTTATCTTATGATTTATGGATACCATCATAGGTCTATAAGATTAATGTTGATCATAATTTCAAAGTCTCATACACCCCTTTTATGTTTTAATTGATGAGATCTTAAAGTGATTAATGTAACTTTAAGATATTTTTTATTGGGTTTAAGTATATAAAAAGGTTTATATGATCATGATTATTGATTTAATTTTGAGAACACATGTTTTATCATATAAATGACCATGGGATTGAAATGTGATTTAGTAACTAAGTAATTAATGTTATTTCAGAAGAGGATCACTATATTTTTGGGCTTGTAAGATGAAAGGTATGATATAAACTTCGAGGTTAAAAACATATTTAATGTTGAGGTTATTATGATTATTTAGGATATATGGTCATTTATATATAGAATTATTCAGTTTTAACTTTGGGTATTACCATTGAATTTTGGATATTAATGAATTATTTCATCATATGAAGGTTGATTTATTTTGGGAATTATCTTACCATGTTCTTACCATTTTGGTTTTGGTTAATGTATACAGATAAGTGGAATATATTTATTATCCATTTTATGGTTATTTAGTCTCTTAAAATTTTATTTTAGTGCTTTGGGTAGATAAAATTCATCTTGAATACTCATTATTTGGAGAAAAAGATGAGATTGTGGTAGAAATTAATTAATGGAATGAATTTAAACTTATTAAGTAATTATATTTAATTGTTTACTTAGTTTAAATGGTAATGATTTACTCAACCCTAGGAAATAGATCTTGAAAAAAATGTAGTCCAATTACTATAATTTCTCATGATATCAATGCCCCTTTTCAAACCTCTTCGGTTTATATTTTTGTGGTTGTTGACTTTCTCATGACCATTTAATTTCTTATAATCAATGATCTATATCAATCCCCATCATTATTTGGACTTTAATCTTTTCTTCTATGTCTAAATCATCACTTCCCACCTATTTTATCCAATTCTAATACCAAGTATGTGTTATTCAATATGATCATCATACTCCCTTTTTTCTCTTATCAAATAGATGTTTTATTAACCCTTTTTATGATGTGGCTTTCCAATATAGGTATTTTTTTTAAAATTTTAAAAATTTGATTACTGAGTTCAAGTTAAAATTTAGAGGAAAAAATGTATTAAATGGAAAAGGATGTAACAACTTTAGATTTTAAAAAATAGCATTATATTCAATAGTGTATTCAATACACAACACCAAGCTTAATAAAACCATGAAATATATAACCATTATAACATAATCTTTAAATTGGTGGGTATGAATAGTGTTAAATAAATTATGAAATATATATAAATATATATTAATGTCATACTCAATATAAATTATTGATAAATTATTAGTAAATAATCAATCAATTTTTAGTAAAGTAACTTTATTATTCAAAAATATGTTTTCTTCAAAAATATATTTTCTTCAAAAATGATTTTTAATGCTTTTTGTGAGAAAGTATTATAATTATTTTTTTTAGATTTTATAAAATGTATTTTATTAAATTAAATTCATTTTTTTTCATAATATCAAAATTTACTTAGGGTGTAATTTTAAGATTTTTTTAGAAAATGTTGATTTTTTATTGAATAGTGAAAAATACTGATTTTTGTAAAAATGTCATTTATTTTCAATAAATAAAGTAATTTAAAAGTAACATTATGTTTTAAATATTATTTAATGTAATATAAGTATTATTTAGTTATATTTAATCCAAATAATTAAATTTTAATCATCTGTATATTAGATTTTATTATAAGCTTATTTTTTGGGTTTAAAATAGAATTTTTCTAAAAACAGTTTTAAAGTACCTAATGTTTCTACCATTTAAAATAATCAATAAATAAGAATATTTTAAATAAAATTTATAGATTATATATCAATAAATATAAATTTATATTTATATAATTATTATTACTAGTCATAGAGTTAATATAAAATCATTTTTTTATTGAAAAATACACTTCTTTAAAACCCACCTTTTCATCATGTCAAAAAGTTTAATTTTAAATTAATTTTTGCCTCTTATGTGAATTGAATTTGGTAAAATAGAATAAATATTTAAAATTATCATAATTTATACTATCTAATAAGGTTAACCAAAATTTTTACTATATTTAATAGTGTAAATATAAAAATTAATTACCACAGTTAAGGTGAAAACGGGTTTACCGGGGGGGGGGGGTTCAACCACAAAGATAAGGGTCAAAATGACCTAAAAACTTGTCTAAAATCCATTATATAGAAATATTTTTAACTTAAAATTTCTTATTATTGAAAATGGTTCATTTTTGAGCCTTTTGAGATGTGAACAACATGGTTACACCTTTTCTTTTCAAAAATTATAAGTGTACCACTCACCTGCCTTATAAAAAACCACGCCCTCTTCTCTATTATTTACACCTTTAATGAACTTTTGATCAGATGAGATCTAAAAAAATATCTTCCTTAATTCCCCCAAAATCCTATATACAATATGTTTATTAGAAATGCATCATAAGAATGCTTTTAGTTCTTACCTAAGGAAGTTGTCAAAAGAAGAGGTATTATGGTTAACTGAGTGTTATTATTTTATTTATTCTTCCACCTCACTCAAAGATCCTAAAATTAGTATTATATAATAAAAATAGTATATTATATATAATAATATTTTATTCTATTAATTTCATAAACTAAATCCATATTTTATTCCATCAAATGGGATACAAAATCATCATTCGTGTGTACGATGGACTATCAACTCACGAACCAATGTCATTTGTTTTCCATAATTGCCTCTACATTCTTATAATAATGAAGGATTTAAAGTATATTAATGATATTTTTAATATATTTATACATATTTATCTATTATATCACATATATCTTCATAATTTTCATTCATTAGAAGATATAATAACTTTACTCGTGTGTACGACGAACTTCTACCTCACACATTGATGTGATTCATTTTTCAATAATGATTTATATAGAAGGTAATAAGGATATATTTAATGAAAACATATGATATAAATGAAATAATTATGATATTAATGAAATATTTATAATTATTAAAATATGTTATATCATTTTGTTTCTTACACTAAAAAATGACAACGTTGTCCGCGCATACGTGTGGACTACCGATCCACGAAGTGATGTGATTATTTTTTCATCACCAAAAACATGGATGATATATATAAGTATATTTTAAAAAATAACTTATTATTAATTATATTATTATTATTATATAAATATAAAATATTACTTTCCTTATTTCAATAAAGATCGTTGAAAAATTGAAACATTACTCATGCATACGTACAGTCTACCGTCTCTATGATTGTAACATAGTTCATTTTTCATAACCATAATTCATGATTATTTTTAAAATTATAATTGATGAATATATATGATAATTATTTTATTATTATTATTCTAGAGATTTTGAATCAATGAACCCATTGACCATGGTCAAGACACCAAAACCGCTTTGAAAAAATTAACCAAATGTCCTCAAAACACCCAAAGTGGACTTAACTAATTATGTATTTGAATATGTCATTAAGAATAAATAAAATAAATTATTTTAGTATAAGGTATTAATCCTGGAAAATTTTATTAAGAATTAAAATAATTTATGTAATCTTATTATACAAAATTTAAAGGACAATCAATGAGATTCTTGACTCAAGGTAAGGGTTTTTCTCGTCTCACTTTTTATCTCTGTGGGTCATATGTCATGTTCAAAGCTTGTTTTTATTGTGTGGTATATATACTTCACATTTTAAAGGTACTATCATGAATAATTCACACCTCATGGTATTTTAATATTAAATTTTAATTAATTTATCAAAGGGTATTTACTTTAAAGTTACTAAGCGATAAATACTTTATTGACTCAATTTCTTTTATTGGGTTATAAAACATCTTCATTGAATCTATTATGATATGATTATTTATAAATTGATCTCTAATTTTTTTATTCAGTATTTACACTTATTTTTTATGGATTTAAATTTTCTATAAAAAATACCTCCATTGATTGACTATCTATTTAGTGATATAATATTTTTAAGGGTTAATCACCCCAAATTCATTTCTTTGGGACATATGTTTATGATATACAACTATATTGTTTATGAGGTGTATATACTTAACCTTTTTTACATGTTATATCATGGTTCACTTTTGACTCCCTTTTTCAATTTTTAATGGAAATAATGTTTCCTTTTAACATTTATGTCATGAATGTATTTTCCCTCTATTATATCCATTATTATCCTTGAAGTTTCCTTTATATGTTTCCAAGGTTTTTTTAAAAGAAAATAATTTTCTCAATATTTTTTGATTTTTTTTAAAGATATTTTCAAAATGAAAAGGTTAATTTCCTAAAAAATTGTTTTAATGATCTTTTAATGGTATTTCAATTCATCAAAGTCAATAAACATTATTGTTACTTATGCTTCAATGGGGATATTTTGCAATGATACCATCCTCATTCTTTATCTGGATGGATTAATATTGTTCCAAATATATTTTTTTGAAACCAATTTTTTATCCATGGGTTAATCATGTTTCAAAGATATGGTTACAAAACCTATTTCTTTTCCATGATTTAATCGTGTTTCTAAGAGAGTGTTATTAAACTTGTTTCTTTTCTTTGGGTTAATCTTATTATAAAAATATTAATGATTGTTTATATAATCTTATAGTGTAATGAATTATATATTCATGAATGGAACTTATTCATTATTAATGATCATGGGAGTTCCCATATATCTTTGCATGATACCATTATAGCTTATATAATGGGTACACCCATATAACATCAGGTGATCCCGTTATAACTTATACGATGGGTGTGTTCAGATAGTACCGGGTGAGCTTCTTATAGCTTGTAAAATGGGTGTTCCTAGATAGAAAAAGGTAAGATCGATATATATTTTATGATAGGTGTTCCCAGATATCGCTCCAAATAATTGGTTAATGTTCCTTATCTTAATAAAAAAGAATGAGGGAGTTATCAGAGGGTTTATCCTATAGATTTAGCTGAGATCCTAATATTTCAAACAAGGGTTTAAAATGAGTTATGAAGATAATATTTCCCAAAATGTTTTATTTATGATTTCTATAATTATAAATGTTTGTTATGATCAAGATTTTTCTTTTATACAGTATTGTACAAAAGGCAGGGGTAGGGAAACAATGCGGGTGATGTCCCAGCCCACGAGTGGTTATGTGGTCAGGCATGCAGTGGCCCGAAAATCCCCTAACTTCCCCAGGCCCACCCAAGGGGTGAAGCCCAGTTCCCCAACGGGGGCCGGCGCCGCGTAAACGCTTGGGTAACCGGCATGCAATCGTGCACCGCGTGTGGTGAACATGCTTTTTATAGCATACCCCCTGACAGGGTTCGAACCCCCGACCTCCCCTGAGGGAAGCGGAGCCTTCGACCACTCCACCACGCCCACGGGGGCAATGATCAAGATTGATACTATATGGATCATAATTATTTATTCTGATGAATCTTTCCTTTGTGAAAGCCTTATGCCATGTTTTCTTGTTTGATGATCTAAGTATTTATGGGTATGAATATTGTTATGTTATGCTCATGCAATTTGATTATGTTATCATAAACTTATACTAATATTAATCTCACTAATGACATTCAATTTTTAATTCTTATTATTACCCTTACTAATCATTTGATCTCACACTTCTTATGTTTACTTTTCCCCAGGTTATTAAGAATGATGTGAAATGAATTATGTTTAGAAGGGTTTTATATGGATGATGATGATGATCTAATGTGAAATAGGAATATCTAGGTTTAGTTGGATAAATACTCAGTTAAAGACATGGGTATTGTTTATGTAAGATTTTCCCAAATTATATAAAACTCTAAACCTAAAAGGTCCTTGAGAATTTAAGTTATACAATATTTCCTTTTGATATTTTATATTTTGGATGGTGAAAATTGGGTTACCTTCATCGGTATCAATGCCATAAATGTAATGTTTATGATTTAAGAACTAGGTATGAGAGTGTGAGTTTAAGGATGTTATAAATATATAATATATACATTTCATTTAAATAATTCCTTATTAGGGTTTATTTTAATTAATTAAAATAGAAAAAAACATTATGCACTTAATTTTTTTTAGAAAAATGTTTTTTAAAGCATAAAAATAGATTTATACCAAAATCCTGAAAATTACTGATTCAAATAAAATTAATTATATTATTATATATAAAATGGATCATATGTCACTTTAATACCAAATACAAAATATAATTAGACTTTAAATTACTTGATTTAATGAAAAGAAATGTCAATTTTATAAAAATCAATATTTTTTTTCTATTCACTAAAAAACCCATATTTTTTTAGAAAAATATAAAAATGTAACCCTATGAAAATTTTTATACTCTGATTTTAAAAATGATATCATTTTTCTAAAATATAATTAATAAATGTGTTGGAAATTAATTATTTTATCCGTGTTCAAAAAGCAATAAAAATAATTTTTTAAGAAAACATATTTTTGAAGCATAAAATGACATTTTTGAAAATTATGTGCTTGTTTACTAAGAATTAATCAATAAATTAGAAATTATTTAGACCCTTATATATATCATAATTTGTTTAATCCTATTTTTACCCACCAAATCAACAACTAGGTTATAACTATCATATTTAAATAATATATTTCATGGGTTGTTTAAACTCAGTGTTGTGTGTGTACACTATGAAACATAATGTTCTTATTTTAAAATATTTGGGTGTTATATTTTCCTCACAATTAATAAATTTTATCCTCACAATTTGAAATTTGGATTTAAAATCAAAGGTTTTACATTTTAAAATTTCTTTATGGAAAAGACACACCATAAAAGGGTTAATAAAATGTCCTCATAAAAAGAGGGAGTGAGAAATACTAAGTTCATATAGAATAATATAGAACTATGTTTCCAAATAGGATAAAATCAATGGTAATAAAAAATATAGACATATAGAAGAAAACTATCACCTAACGACTAATAGAGAGTGATGAAAAAAATTTCCAGGAGAAAGTTAATGACCAAAAAACCACACATTTGTGATGGGTGAAAATACCATTGATTCATTGGAACTAAAAGTAAACATATAAATTTTTATTTTAAGTTTCTTTTCCTAAATTTGAGGGATAATTTTACTATCGAGATATGGAACATTAGAAAATACACTTACTTGATATATTTTTATTTCATAAGAATAATTTTATCCTTTGGTTATGCTTCCATCAATTTCCACTTCATTTCTTACTCCAAGAAATGAATATCCAATATGATTTTTTTATTCCTGATGTACTAAAATTAACTTTTAATGGATCATAATATCAATAATATAGTTACAATTCTTTCCATATGTATCTAAATATTTACTAAAACTAAAATATTTAGCACAAGTTATCAAATATAATACATTAATTTTTAATACCACAATAGTAACACCTAAATTTTAAAAATATATATTCCATAAGTATTTATCCTTGAAAACCTTCCCAAATATGCCTCACCAAATTCAAAATTTAAAAATTTAGAAATATGGTCAATAAATTTAAAAAATTAACTTAACATCAATCCCCTTAACATTATAAAGTAACTATTAATGTCATTTACCAAATATTTGAATACCTTGATCACTATAAAACCTCAATGAAAAGATAACTGCTTCTAAAATTAACTATTTAGATATTACTTAAATAAAATCATATATTATAAAATATATTATATAAATCCAAAAAATGTAGTAAATTAAATTATAAATTACTTTGTCACCAAATAACTAATCATTTTCAAGGTCACCAATATTATCTGATTTACTTCATCAATGTCAATAACCTCTTTATCCCAACGAAACACAATTACATTAACATTCGAAACATATTAAGAGTTATATTTCCCCCAATAATGTGTTTTACATAAAATATCACCTCCATGTAAATCATTTTCTAGGTCATTAGTACCATTAAACATATGCTTTTAAATACTTAATGAAAAACTAATTCCAAACAATAATTAGATGTTTCATGATTATTATAACCAAAATATCATTTATGTAACAATTTTACATCATTATTATCAAATAAAAATACATAAAAACTTCAATCCTTCCACTTAAATGATTATTATGGCATAGATATTTCCTTTTTTTAGGAGTTAACCCTTATATTAGGTCATTGAATAAGATACTTCCCATGTTCCCTACAAAAAATACATTGAAATCCTCAATAAATCATTTCTATATATCCTTTATTTTCACATAGAAAACATCTTCTCATTACATTGATACATTCTTAAAGGTATCTCTTTCGACATTTCCGACATTATAGAAATTGAGTCTTCTTTACTCCTTTTTAAAACCCCTAGTTTTAGGTAATTTACTATTTTTTGTATATTTTTGAATTATGTAATGCTTGGTTTGAGTTTCTGATTGTTCAGGGAGGTTTCAATATGTTTTGGAGGTGTTTCTAGAGGTTTATAGTTTGTGCACTGTTATTAGAAACTATGAACCATCTATAGGAAATTAGGAATTTTTTTTAGGATTCACTGGGAAGGAACACGGTTGGCGCATGGTTTGTCCAAAACATGTGAGTGCCTAGGGGAAATTGTGAAATGTGAAATAAAGGTAAAATCACAGTTAGTGAAAGGTTTTTCTAACTGTGTGATCCAACTATGCAAGGGGATAGTTTAAGATAGTAGCACCGCATGGTTGGTGCATAGATTAACAAACAGTGTGGCCTAACTATGCAAACCACATTTAATTCCCTAAAATATGTTGTTATAATCTAAATCAAGTCACTAAATCTTCATTAGTTCCCTAATCACATAGGATTTAAAACTCCTCTCCCTCCCTAAGATTTAGAGATGATTCCCTTCAATCCAGAAGATACTTTTAGGTGAATCAAAGTGAGTTGAAGATTCAAAATCATCTATAAGTCCTTGTTCTCTCTCTTCATTCCCTTTTATCCCTAGATATACTCTTCTTCTCTTACTTGAAGCCATATATCTAACCCATTAGGGTTATATCTATGTTTTTTGATGCAAATCTCGATTATATCATGTTGGATCTAGTTATGGGAAGGTTTAGTGAGATATGATCTAGAAGATCTACGTGTATTTCTTTATTTTCAACATTTTTTGAGAGATAGGTGGATTCTCTCTCATATCAACTCATTATATAACTTGTATAATTAATTTTTATTATATATTTTTATTGAAATAATTTTAATAACCATGTGTGATTCTTGATGGAAGTCCCTTTTTATTTATGACTTTGGAAATTGCGGGAAATTAGATGATTTTTGGAAGACACACTTTGCTTATAATTTTAAAATGGTAGTTTTAAAATTAAGGAATTGTTTTGATGCATGCAAGTTGTTTGAGGAAATGTTTTCAAGAAGTAATTGATTTTATATGAAATTGAATTTAGCATGGGGGTTGACATAAATGGTTGGTGTGAGTTCATTTGTGGATGTAACCCTAAGGAAGGGGCATGTGCTATTAGGGTACCTGGATATTTCTCACATTGTAATGACTTTTTAGATCAATGATAGATCACTCATGAGTATGGAACTATCACTTAGCATGAATGGTTATGTGTGTATGTGTGTGGGAATAAGAAAATGGGTATTATAAATAATGGGAAATGATTCATAGACTTTATTTATTATTTCCATGTAAATTTATTATGGTTCGTATATAAACTATTTTAATTGATTCTGAACTATTTTATATAAAATGTGTTAACATGTTCTTGTCCTAG
The DNA here is from genome assembly GCA_963277665.1 of Viscum album. Classification (NCBI taxonomy): domain Eukaryota; kingdom Viridiplantae; phylum Streptophyta; class Magnoliopsida; order Santalales; family Viscaceae; genus Viscum; species Viscum album. Next base: position 162,129,800 of record OY728138.1, read on the forward strand.
TGGTATGAGTTGGGAAGTCATTGGGGAAAACCAACTGTGTTTATACTCACCCCCTGATTAGGAGCTTCTATGATTTTTCATATGTGATCTATTAGTACACAATTAAAGGGACAATATCATATTTATCTAGTGATGCGTCTTGATTCTGTATGCATAATAGGTGGAGTTTGAGATTAGATCTTATTCAAGTGATATTTTTTATCATGCCAATTTATGTCTGAGTCAATTTTTTTTGGTTTGTCTTTTTTTCCATTATTACTCTAATATTTTGGTTTACTATTGAGTATAACTTTGGTTTTATTGTTTATTCATGCATCATATAGGAGGATTGGATGATTATTGTTTATATTTGAAAGGTTGTTTTATCTTAAAGGTAAAATATCTCCAAAATGTATTCCTAATCCCTTGGAATTTATTTCCTGCCTTTGGTGTATTGGAGATGTACCCTAAGGCCAGTAACATCTCCAACTCTTCCTAATCCAATGAGGAAGGGCATGATGTTACAAATGGAATTAGTTTTGTTTGGTCCTTGAGTTTGAAATATTATCTATTTTGTTTAATATATCTATTATCTTGGGGTGGTAGTAAGGAGAAAGGTTCTTCAGAACTTGAAATACATAGCATAAAAATATATATCTAACATCTTTATGATAAAATTCAAGTTACTAGGGTGTTTTGGGTACACAAATGTTTTAAGTCACTTCTAGGAATGTTTTCACCTCATTGTTGTGGGTTTAGATGATGAATATAGCATATCATGCATTAAAATCAATACTTCTCACTAGTACTACATTGATTATATTTGGTTTTATGGTTTATGAAAAAATGGTAAACATGGTAATAATGGTTGGGTTTTGAAAAATGAAACTTTTAATTATTATTTCTTATGGTGATTTGAAATGTTCTAAGGATTCAGTTTCTAGAGAGTGTTGAATAAGTGATGTTTTTATATAAATGAAACCTGGTATACATTATAGGAATCAATAGAAATAGGAAGCTGAAAATGTGGTTTCACCTAAGCCACTGGTGAACCAATAGTTGGTCCAAAGCATTTTTTAGACTTTTCAAGACATGGATATAGGTAATCAGAATAAAGTTCCTTGATAGGTGGACCATTTAGTATAGTTTCAAAAGAAAAATAAAGAAATATTTTAGGGATATTCATAACTCAAGAAAGTGAAGGTATGGATGAATAAGATGAATCAAATATCACATTTCCTTGGAACATCATTCAAACTTAAAGTTAAGTTGGAAACATACATGATTGAGGATCTGGAATGCTAATGGTGATATTTATAAGTTTAGGCTAAAGTAGACCAAGGCATTACATGGGGTGATTTTTATGTTTTTTCAATGAACAATTCTATCCATGCTCCTTTAAGATCACTAGAACAATGTATTTGTTCAGCTTAAAGAAAGAGAAAATTTTGATGATAGAGTATGTGGATTTTTTTATAAATATAGTTTTATTTTCACCAGAAGTAGCTACAAGTGTATCCTTTAAGGAACAAATTATTTATTTAGGGATATGACTGAAAAGTCACTTGAAGATTAATGACCTTTTTATTATGAATTATATCAAGATGGTAAATCGAAAAATAGTGGAAAAAGGGATATTTTTGGGAATCTAGCTGGAGGAAATATGATTATCACCATGGGAATAGGTGAGAAATCTAATAACGAGAATAAACAGAAGAGGGACACCTACTTCTAGAGTGGTGGAGCATCTTAGAACCATCCCATGGGATCTTTTAATTTTACTTCATTACTCATGATTAATATTGGGTGTTTTTAGTGTGGTTTACTTGATCACATCATACTGGATTGTAAAACATCACCTAGAGCATGTCACAATTTTAACAAGATGGGACATCTCTAGTGTTATTTTCATAGAGTTACAAACACTGGCACTAGGAATATATTTTCTTAGACATTTTATGTGTCAATGGGGTGATCTCATCAAAATAACCCTCATCCTTAGAACCATGTGAGTCATGGTGATTTTAGGAACACCATGAGTCTTCAAAAAAGAAAATATAAATATGGAAATAAAGATAAAGGTATAATGGGTACCCAATTCTATAGTGTTGATCAAGTGATCATAGATGAATAGTATTTTCCTTAGATGGTATGAGGTACGGTTCTGGTGAATTTTACCCTTATTCTATCCTTTTTTGTTATAGGTTCGTCCCACTCTTTTATTGATTATCAGGTTATTTATCTTATGTATTTTCATGTTGATATGTTGACTTCTATTTTAAAAATAAAAACTCCACTTATCCAATGAGAGTGTCGTGATTTTAAGTGTGTAGTATATATAATGACTATCGATGGGGTAGAATTGGTATGATATTTCTCAATCCATGAGATGGAAATTAAGGACTTGATTTTTGGAATGGATTGGTTCAAAACGTCCAAATCTCATATCGACTGTTATGCTTGACAAGTGAGTTTCATATCTCCGGATGGTGATAAACATCTCATTAAAGGAGATTGGGCAGCAAACACAAGCAGAAAAGGAACTTTGGTACTGATGGTTGGAAGTATCTCCTATCAATTGACAATTATCACATTAAAATCTATGGGATAAATTGGAAATGGATATTTTCCAACCACATTTCACCATTTCATTGATGTATTTCTTGATAATTTCTTGGGTTTTCCACCCAAAACGGAAGTGAAGTTTAATATTGATATCTAATCGGGTACCAATCCTATTTCACTTATATCTTTAGGATGTAACCGATATAATTGAGACAATTGAAAGTCCAACTTAAATAATTGAAAAGAAAATGGTTCATTTGAATGAGCACATCCCTATGGGCAACACTGCTTATTTTTTGTAAAGAAGGAATATTAAACTCTTAGTATTTGTGTGAATTATCATAATATTAACCAAGTTATAATGAAAAACCAATATCTTATTCCATGCATTAATGAATTTTTAAATCAATTTAAGGGAGCCTAGTGGTTCTCTAAAATTGTCTTAAGAACAAGATATAATAAATTGAGTTTGGAAAGAGGATATTTTGAAGACAACCTTTAAGAGCAGATATAACCATTATTAGTATGTGGTTATTCCCTTTGTCCTTAAGAATAAACCAATGGTGTTTAAGGAATTGATGAATTAGATACTTTAGAGGTATCTCGATTCCTTTTTAGTGGTTTTCTTTGATGATATCCTAGTGTATTCTAGAACTAAAGTGGGTAATAAGGAACACTTGGATATAGTGTTGAGTATCATGTAAAAACATCACCTTAATGAAAAGATTTAAATGTGAGATTTCTTGATACAGAATGTACATTTCTTTAGTTATGTCATTAATGAGAAATGAGTTTATATAGATCTTGAAAAGATAGAGGCTATTATTTGATAAAAACCACCAAATAATGTTTTTGAGACACAAAATTTTCTTGGCTTAATGGGATACTACAAATTCTTTGTTCACGATTTTTCATGACTTGCCTCACCGAAGATAGCTTTGAAAAGGAAATTTGTTCCTTTCCAATGGAGTAGTTATTTCCATAAATCCTTTTAAGAAATAATTTTTTTCCTCCCATAAAAACCTATCCTTACATTTCCTGAGTGAAGAAAAGGATTCGTGGTCTATTTTGATGCATTAGTAACTTTTTTAGGCTATATTCTCATGTAGGTATATCATATTATTGCTTATGGATCATGATAGTTATGGGTTCATGATAAAAACTAACCAACACATAATTTTTAATTTTCTTTTAAATTCCATGATTTGAATACTTTTCAAAATTAACATTTTGGTGAGAAATTTATGGTCATTATATATCAAAAGAGTTTGAAACACATTTTCTCACAAATGGACTTGAATATAATACAACAAAGATAGATGGAATATCTTCAAATGTTTGACTTCAATTTGATGTATACTCCTAGTAAGGGGAATTACATGGTAGATACATTTAGTAGGAATTCATAAAACTATTTTTCCAAAGAGGAATTAGATCAATGGAAGATAATGTCAGTTATAACTGACATGCATCTGGATAGTGCAGAGAAAGGTAATGCTATGGTTTTATTTCTAGTATCTTTTGTTCCTGATTTAGTTTCATAGGTAGGTAATGTTCAGAAATCTAATCCATAATGTTTTTCCATGAGGAAAAAACTCAATGTTGAGGAGGCTATTGAGGGATAAATTCTTGATGGGAGATCTATGCTGTGGTTTAGAGATCAGATTTTTGTTCCTCTAAGTTATCAGGAATAACTTCTAGATTCCTACCACCATTTAAAATGGGATATTCCTCTAAGTATAAAAAAATGTACAAGGAACTTAAACATAATTTTTATGGGTTGGCATGAATATAAAAGAAGTAGATCCTATCTCGAGACACCTCACCCATAAATAGGTAAAGGTAGATCCCCAATGGACAACCAGTATGTTGCATTATTTATCTATTCTTGTTTGGAAATGGGAGAAAATAGCTATGGATTTTATGAAAGTTCTACCAAGAATGGTTAAGAAACATGATTCCATATTGGTGATTGTGGATCATCTCATGAAGTCAGCCCAATTTATCCATATTCATGAATCCAATACAATGAAAGAATTTTCCAAAATCTAAATCAAATAAGTTATAATGTGGCATGACATACTAGTGTCAATTATATTTGACCGAGACCGTAGGTTCACATATCATTTTTGGAAATCCTTATAGAAATCCTTTGGAACCTAGTTGATAATGAGCAAAAATTCTCATCCTCAAATGGATGAATAATCCTAGAGTAATATCCAAACATTGAAAGACATTCTTAGGGATTATTTGATAGATTTTTGAGGTTATTGGGAAGAGAAAATACATTTAGTGTAGTTATCATACAATAAATTTATCATGAATAAATACATATGGATATATTTGAAGCATTGTATGGATATCCTTATCATTATTTAATCTATTGGGTGGAAAAAGGAAATAATTCACTCATCAGACCTATCCTTATACATGAAATAATGGAGAATATTTGGTTAATCAGAAATATAATGGAAATGGATCAAAGTCATTAGTAATTGTATTCATATTATCATCATCTTACATTATCATTTGAGGTAGTTAGTCATGTTTTCTTGAGAATCTATCCATGGATAGGGGATTGCCATTTTTTTAAGTAGAGAAATTTGTCTCCTTAGTACATTAAAAATTTTGAGATACTGTAATGGGTTGGTTAGGTATCATATCGGTTTGATCTACCTCTAAGGTTCAATTTGGTGTATAACATGTTTCATGTATCTCAATTTAAGAGGTACCACCTGATCACGTCCATGTTATTTTATAGGACAATTTTGATCTGGAATAAGATGATATGTTAAGTCATGAATCGATACATACAATGGATAGGAAAGAGAAGATATTTTTTGGAAAAAATAGGTTTAGTTTGGGTTTTATGGAATCATGGTCAGATTTAGGAAGACAAGTGAGAGTGTGAAAAGGTGATGTTATATTAGTGGCCAAAAATCTACAAAAAAACACTAGGTTTCTACTTTTTAATGATGGAAAGACCAATGGTGTGGAGAATTTGAAATCATTGGTTTATGGTAATTTATAATTGTTTTTTATATTTTCAAGTTATATAATTCTTAGGTTGTGTTTTGAATGGTTTGAGGAGGTTTTGACATGTTTTGAAGGTGTTTTTGGAGGTGCATAGTTTTTTCATGTTTATTAGAAACTATGAACCATCTATAGGAAATCATAAATTTTTTTTCTAGGAGTCACTGAGAAAGAACATGGTTTGCGCATGGTTTGGTCAAAACATGCGAGTGACCAGGGGAAACTATGAAAAGTGAAACAGAGGAAAAAACATGGCTGGTGCACATTTTTTTCAATTTTACCAGCCAGCCATGTGAGGTGTTGGATTATGATAATATCACTATATGGTTTAACAAACCATGGAGCATAACCATGAAACATATAGTTAATCCCCTAAAATTTGTGGGTTTAATCTGAATTAAGTCCTAAAAGCAAGATTAGTTCCTTAGTCACACAAGATCTTGAACTCCTCCCCTCCATAGGCTGGATAAATGATTCCCTTCAATCTAGAAATGAATGTTAGGTGAATCAAAGTGCGATGAAGATCTAGAATCATCAGTAAGTTATTATTATCTATCTTCCTTCCTTTTTCTTCTTAGACTAACTCTTATTATCATCCCCAAATCCATAGATCTAGTCCATTAGGGATAGATCTATGTTTTTTGATGAAAATCTTGATAAGATCTTGTTGGATCTATTGAAGGGAAGGTGTAGTAAGACCAGATCTATAATATCTATGTGACGTTATTCATTTTCACCATCCATTAATAAGTTGGTGGATTCTATCTCATCTATACTCATTCTAGAACTTTAAGTATTAGTTTTGATTAAATAGTTTTCTTGAAATCATTTTGAAAACAATTTTTAATTCTTGATGGAATTATCTTATGGTTATGGCTTTTAAAATTACGTGAAATTGGATGGTTTTCATAAAACACTCTTTGTTTATAATTTTAAAATCATAGAATAGTTTTGATTCATGGATATCATTTGAGAAATATTTTTCAATAAATAATTTATTTTACGTGAAATAGAATTTGGAATGGGGTTTGACGTACTCGTTTAGTGTGAGTTTATTTTTGGATGTGACCTTGAAAAAGGGGAATGTTCCATTAGAGAACTTGGATATTGGTCACCTTATGAAGAATTGGTGGAATGATGAGAGACCATTCATGAGTAAAGAACTGTCACTTGGCATGCATGAGTGAATGTGTGTGCGTGTGTGTATAGGGGAACAAAAAATGGGTATTCTAAATAATGAGAAAAGATTCACAGGATTTATTTATTATTTTACATGTAAATTTCTTATGGTTATTATATAAACTATTTTAATTATTATGAACTATTTTATATAAAATGTTCTAACAAATTCTTGTCATAATGGTGTGAGTTGGGAAGTATTTGGGGAAAATCTACTAAGTTTATACTCAACCCCTACTTGGTTACATAAGTGCATTTATAGGTTTCTTCTATTGGGAAAAAGGTAAAGGGAAGATATCATATTTATCTGGTAACGTATTTTGATTCCTCAGTCATGGTTGGTGGAGTTGGATCTTGGAGCTTGGTTGGGTGGTGTTTGGAATCATTTTACTTGATGTCTTTGAGTCATTATATCTTTTGGGTTTTCTTTTGTTTCTATTCTCACTTTGATATTGTGGTTTACTATTGAGTATAACTTTGGTTATATTGTTTATTCATGCATCATATATAAGGAATAAATGTTTATTATTTATATTTGAAAAGTTTATTTATCTTAAAGGTAAAATAACCCCCAACATATTCCTAAGCCTTTAGAATTTATTTATAGCCTTTTGTGTCTTGGGGATGTAACCTAAGTCTAGTAACACCTACATCACTTCCCAAGCCAATGAGGAGGGGAAAGATATTACATTCATGGTCTCCACTATCTGATATCTTAGAAAAATATATCCTTATCTTATTTGGTGATTTTGAGAGTTTATTAAGGTGAAAGTTGTTAATAATATATCATGATAACTGATTAGGAATAATCGCAATATCTTTCTCTCCATTCATCATCGAATTTGGTTACACATAATAACAAAATTTTCCATCACATTCACTATTGACTCCTCATGGTTCCATCCATTGACTAAACCCAAAAATCATAGTATGATCAACATTAATCATAGTGGTAAACCACATAATCATTTATAGGATGTCTAAATCTTAACATCATATTTTCAATCTAATAAAACTTAGGTTTAAACATGGACATTCATTGTCATCATCCATTCAAATCTTTCATAATGGTTCATAAAGAAAATTTAAATTTACCTATATATATCACCAAGGAGTATCAAAATGGGTACATAGTTAGGGGAAAATCACTGTGTTCCTAGATGATAGCCTAGATATACTCGACCAAATATTTTTGGTTTTATTACCCCTAGATGCATATGTACCAAAACCATGTCCACTTATAGTATCTAAATAGGGATGAATTTCTAGGAAAACCACATAGTCTCCACGATAATAAAATTTTAGGGTGTTATCATATACTTATACTTATTATCAAGGTCATTCATAGAGTTATGTTCCCTAATCTATGTTTTCATAAATATAGTTTCCAAAGTTTCTATGAAACATCCTATGATAACAACTGTAAATACCCCAACTCTAGTAGCCCATAGCTAGTGGTTAATTTATCACATTGAAACTAGATATAAGGAATCATATCTTGTATGACCAAATAGTTTAGTATTCTTGGTAAAATAGATACATAATTGAATCTCACATTACATATTAAAACATAAAATACAAAACATAGTGAAAATAATTATTCTGTATCCTAGAACAAATTCAAAGATTCCTTCTTCATATCCCAGGGAAAGAAAAAATAATAATATTGAACTCAAATTCTCAGTAAGGGTTACATACAATAGAATCTATCATGAATTAATAGGATATAATTAATATATCAAGGTAAATAACTGAAAAAACATTCCATTTAATCAATAACTTGACAACGGAAAGAACCCATGGATAATATCAATATATAAATCTCATGGATAATAATTACTAAATTCTCAATGAAGGAAATTATTAATATCAGACTTCATGATTTCAAACATCATGATATATTTAACATCAATTCCTTTTTCCAAGATAATTTAATTGATGGGTAGGTATACACCATAAAACCATTTAATGTTAGCTTACTGATTTGTCTCAGGAGACATATTGATGCATCAAGGGGACATCTATAACTGGGATCCACCCATTACTGCATGTCTAATTAATTCCTAATATATTGAATGATAAATTAAATTCATAAACTATATTGATTATCAAAAAATATCTATACCCAGTGAAGAATAAAGAATATAAATATTAACCTAGTCAATAAAATAACTTTCAAAGTAAAAAACCATATGTAGAAATGGTATATGTATTAGGAAAAAATCATATACATGATAGAAATAATATAGATATTTAATAGATATTTAATTATTTATTATCAAAAAAAGTGAATGTTTCAAGAGAAATATAACAACCCCAAAATTAATAAGTGATAAGATATGACCATCGGTTCATTTGAAATATAGGTTTTGTAATAAAATCATATCCTTAGGAAAAATAAATAAAATAGAAGTGAAATATTAAAATAATATCTCATTAAAGAGTTTTTTTGTAAAAAAATTGAAAACATGTAGAAGAAGATAAATATCATAAAATGATAATTTCAGTGGGGAAGTCCATTAACCCTATATATGTTAAAAAACATTTCTTTAGAATTTATGTAAAGAAATTCAAAAATGAACCTTTCAAAAAACATTAGAAACATTCCTTTCAAACCTATTAAAAATTTATTGATAAAAAAATGTTCTTAATAAACAATTTGATTAAATAAAAGGAATTTTTTAAAACAATTTTGAAAAATATGGACATAGAATAAAAATATACCTAATAAAAAAAAGAAATAAGATCGGATTTTCTTTTAAATATTTATTTACTCGATTCAAGTACCAAAGAGAGGAAGAATAGAAAGAAAATATGAAAACTCCTTAAATATATAGATGATAAGAAAATAGATTAATTTTATAAAGGTTGAATTATTAGATTCCATTAATGAAAATTAAGGCAATCCTCAAAAAATGAGATTGTAGAACAAATCCTTACCTATTTGGTAAATTTTAAATTGTAACCCCTTGGAAGAATAAAATTGAATTTAAAAAATAATAATCATTAATAAATAGGTATTCATGTTAAATATATAAAGGGGGTATTATATACACCACATACAAATAAATAGGTTCAAAATATCAAATATGTCTCAATAGAAAGAAAATTGAGATGAATTCCCTTACAAAGATCATATTATTGAAATGAGAATTAGTCAATTAAGAAATTATGTGTAAAAAATGTAAATCAACATAATATAAGTGGAAATAAAACATAAAACAATCAATATTAATTTCATACATAATCTTGACATAAAAGAATCAATAGAGAAGTGATATAACACAATTAAATGAAATTGAGTTTAGAAACCCCTTACCTTAGGTCCAAATCGTCATGTACATTCTTTATATTCCTGAATAATAAACAAATGTTAATTATTTACTTTCTTAATGTAATGAACCAAAATTTTTAAATTTTATTTTTTCCTAGAAAAATTTGTGTTATATTATATATATGATACATGTAAAAAATATATTGGAACCAAAATAACCTTATCTCATTAATAAATATCATTACATTAGTCAACTATGAAACCATTGAAAAATAAAAACATTACAATTAGACTAAAAATATAAAATATAAAATCTAAAATGGGAAAATATGAATCACCCCATTCTACTAGAACCACCCCTCCCATGAAAACACTATAGAAAAGAACAAAAATATTAGTAAAAAAATCAACATCTTAGAAAGTAAAAATATAACCTTTAGAGAAATTATAGAGAATATTGGGTGAAATAATAAAGTGGTATTTATATGGTATAAAGGAAAATGTGACCATTGAGACTTGACCATTATATGACCATTGGTCATATATGAACATTAGTCAATATAACTGTTGTCCAATTTGACTATTGGGAACTATACCCATTAGTAATAATTTGACTATTATAATTAGTGTTTATAAGTAGAAATGAAAAATGATAATTTATGAATAAAGGAGAAATGATTACCTCAACTAGTATATTCATGTCTTTTGAAGCTCTTTTACTAGAATCTTAGCCTATACTCATGGTTTAGAATAACGAGTATTTCCCAAAAAACCTTGGGTATAGGCTATACCCATGAATCTATGAACAATGGGTGATTAAGGCGTGGAGATAGGTGTATACCCATGGTTCTTATAAAATTGTGGGTATAGGATATAAACACTTCTTAATACCCATGGTTTACTTGAAACCATGGGTATATGTATATACTCATGGTTGAGGAAACTGTGGGTATAGATGGCTATCTAGAATTCATCTATACCCAAGGTTTTGTGAACTATGGGTATAGTTACCTACCCAGATTTGATAGCTGCAGCACTGTCCACCACCTCCTGGACTGTAACACCCCAGAATGATAAAGGGTTAAATGACTAAAATGATACGACTCATGTCAACAAGCTTCACCTTCCTTTTCAGGAGTCTGTCTGATTAGAACTCCATAGTTAAGCGTGCTTGTCCTGGAGTAGTGATCAGGATGGGTGACCTTCTGGGAAGTTTCCTAGGGTGTGTGTAAGTGAGGAAAAAACACACTGGAAAGGGCATGTGTTGGCCTGTGGGGACAATCATTAGTCATATGACCCGTTTGTGCACGTGGGTGGACCCTAGGGTGGGCCCCACGTGTCTGCGGGGTAACTGGTGGTACCTGGTGGGCCAGGACCTAACGACCATGTTAAGGCGGGGTGGTTGTGCTGTCACTAGGACCCGGTTGTCACATTTGGTATTAGAGGTGGTACCCAGCCTTAAGTGCGGTGCACTGCCTGGGTTGTGCTGTCACTGGGACCCAGTTGTCACATTTGGTATTAGAGGTGGTACCCAGCCTTAAGTGCGGTGCACTGCCTGGGTTGAGATGTAGGGCCCACAACGAGGACGTTGTGCTCTAAAGGGGGGGGGGGGGGGGGGTGATTGTAACACCTCAGAATGATAAAGGGTTAAATGACTAAAATGATATGACTCATGTCAACAAGGTGCACCTTCCTTTTCAGGAGCCTGTCTGATTAGAACTCCACAGTTAAGCATGCTTGTCCTGGAGTAGTGATAAGGATGAGTGACCTTCTGGGAAAGGACGTTGTGCTCTAAAGGGGGGGGGGGGGGGGTGATTGTAACACCCCAGAATGATAAAGGGTTAAATGACTAAAATGATTTGACTCATGTCAACAAGGTGGACCTTCCTTTTCAGGAGCCTGTCTGATTAGAACTCCACAGTTAAGCGTGCTTGTCCTAGAGTAGTGATCAGGATGGGTGACCATCTGGGAAGTTTCCCAGGGTGTGTGTAAGTGAGGACAAAACACACTGGAAAGGGCATGTATTGGCATGTGGGGACAATCATTAGTCATATGACCCGTTTGTGCATGTAGGTGGACCCTAGGGTGGGCCCCACGTGTCTGCGGGGCAACTGGTGGGCCAGGACTTGACGACCATGTTACGACGGGGTGGTTGTGCTGTCACTGGGACCCAGTTGTCACATTTGGTATCAATGGTGGTACCCAGCCTTAAGTGCGGTGCACTGCCTGGGTTGAGATGTAGGGCCCACAACGAGGACGTTGTGCTCTAAAGGGGGGGGGGTGATTGTAACACCCCAGAATGATAAAGGGTTAAATGACTAAAATAATATGACTCATGTCAACAAGGTGCACCTTCCTTTTCAGGAGCCTGTCTGATTAGAACTCCATAGTTAAGCATGCTTGTCCTGGAGTAGTGATCAGGATGGGTGACCTTCTGGGAATTTTCCTAGGGTGTGTGTAAGTGAGGACAAAGCACACTGGAAAGGGCATGTGTTGGCATGTGAAGACAATCATTAGTCATATGACCCGTTTGTGCAGGTAGGTGGACCCTAGGGTGGGCCCCACGTGTCTGCGGGGCAACTGGTGGTACCTGGTGGGCTAGGACCTGACGACCATGTTAAGACGGGGTGATTGTGCTGTCACTGGGACCCAATTGTCACATTTGGTATCAATGGTGGTACCCAGCCTTAAGTGCGGTGCACTGCCTGGGTTGAGATGTAGGGCCCACAACGAGGACGTTGTGCTCTAAGGGGGGGGGGGGGGGTTATTGTAACACCCCAGAATGATAAAGGGTTAAATGACTAAAATAATATGACTCATGTCAACAAGGTGCACCTTCCTTTTCAGGAGCCTGTCTGATTAGAACTCCACAGTTAAGCATGCTTGTCCTGGAGTAGTGATCAGGATGGGTGACCTTCTGGGAAGTTTCCTAGGGTGTGTGTAAGTGAGGACAAAGCACATTGGAAAGGGCATGTATTGGCATGTGGGGACAATCATTAGTCATATGACCCGTTTTTGCATGTAGGTGGACCCTAGGGTGGGCCCCACGTGTCTGCGGGGCAACTGGTGGTACCTGGTGGGCCAGGACCTGACGACCATGTTAAGACGGGGTGGTTGTGCTGTCACTGGGACCCAGTTGTCACATTTGGTATCAATGGTGGTACCCAGCCTTAAGTGCGGTGCACTGCCTGGGTTGAGATGTAGGGCCCACAACGAGGACGTTGTGCTCTAAAGGGGGGGGGGGGGGGGGTGATTGTAACACCCCAGAATGATAAAGGGTTAAATGACTAAAATAATATGTCTCATGTCAACAAGGTGCACCTTCCTTTTCAGGAGCCTGTCTGATTAGAACTCAACAGTTAAGCATGCTTGTCCTGGAGTAGTGATCAGGATGGGTGACCTTCTGGGAAGTTTCCTAGGGTGTGTGTAAGTGAGGACAAAGCACACTGGAAAGGGCATGTGTTGGCATGTGAAGACAATCATTAGTCATATGACCCGTTTGTGCAGGTAGGTGGACCCTAGGGTGGGCCCCACGTGTCTGCGGGGCAACTGGTGGTACCTGGTGGGCCAGGACCTGACGACCATGTTAAGACGGGGTGGTTGTGCTGTCACTGGGACCCAGTTGTCACATTTGGTATCAATGGTGGTACCCAGCCTTAAGTGCGGTGCACTGCCTGGGTTGAGATGTAGGGCCCACAACGAGGACGTTGTGCTCTAAAGGGGGGGGGGGGGGTGATTGTAACACCCCAGAATGATAAAGGGTTAAATGACTAAAATAATATGACTCATGTCAACAAGGTGTACCTTCCTTTTCAGGAGCCTGTCTGATTAGAACTCCACTGTTAAGCATGCTTGTCTTGGAGTAGTGATCAGGATGGGTGACCTTCTGGGAAGTTTCCTAGGGTGTGTGTAAGTGAGGACAAAGCACACTGGAAAGGGCATGTGTTGGCATGTGAAGACAATCATTAGTCATATGACCCTTTGTGCACGTGGGTGGACCCTAGGGTGGGCCCCAGAATGATAAAGTGAGGACAAAGCACACTGTAAAGGGCATGTGTTGGCATGTGGGGACAATCATTAGTCATATGACCCGTTTGTGCACGTGGGTGGACCCTAGGGTGGGCCCCACGTGTCTGTGGGGCAACTGGTGGTACCTGGTGGGCCAGGACCTGACGGCCATGTTAAGGCGGGGTGGTTGTGCTGTCACTGGGACCCAGTTGTCACATTTGGTATCAGAGGTGGTACCCAGCCTTAAGTGCGGTGCACTGCCTGGGTTGAGATGTAGGCCCCACAACGAGGACGTTGTGCTCTAAGGGGGGGGGGGGGGGTGATTGTAACACCCCAGAATGATAAAGGGTTAAATGACTAAAATGATATGACTCATGTCAACAAGGTGCACCTTCCTTTTCAGAAGCCTGTCTGATTAGAACTCCACAGTTAAGCGTGCTTGTCCTGAAGTAATGATCAGGATGGGTGACCTTTTGGGAAGTTCCCCAGGGTGTGTGTAAGTGAGGACAAAGCACACTGGAAAGGGCATGTGTTAGCATGTGGGGACAATCATTAGTCATATGACCCATTTGTGCACGTGGGTGGACCCTAGGGTGGGCCCCACGTGTCTGCGGGGCAACTGGTGGTACCTGGTGGGCCAGGACTTGACGACCATGTTAAGGCGGGGTGGTTGTGCCCCCCGCCTGTTCGTGTAACCGCAAACCCCCATGTGGGGGGCCGCTCCTGTCGTCCAGCTGGGGGTTACAATCCCCGGCTTTCTCGGTGATCGGCCGGCCCGGCTGGCCGGCCGTGCTGCTGCCGCGGGACCCCGCGGTCTCGCCCTCTTGCTCCGGCGCCGGCGGTCGGCCGCCGCTCTCTGCTCCGCTACGGCGGCCTTGGTCCGTCCGGCGCGGCCCGTCGGCGCCGCGTCCCTCCGCCGCGGCCCCGCTCTGGCTGCGGTCTCTTCCAGGTTCTCCGACGCGGCGCGACGGCGCCGCGGATTGTTCGACTTCAACGGCGCGATTTGACGGTGCCGCGCTTCTTCGCCCAATCTTCATTATTTTCTGCGTGGTGCACCGGCACCACGGTGCCTTGTTTGTGCTGCAAACAAATCAACAATCAAGGGGGGAGGAGGGTCGGCCGTGTTCATGCGGTCCGACCTCCTCCCATTATTGTGATATCAAGCGGCTCAAAAAGGATGATAAACAACGAAGAAAGTATTCAGGAACAAAAATAAATAATCCCCCTACCCCGAAGAAATAGTTGAACGAAGGTTCGTCGCGGAATTGCACATCGCGGAAGAAGGCGTCGCGGAAGGAGGATCATCGCGTCATAGAGAAAATATTCGTCGGCTTCGCGTCATCGATCTCCAAGGATCCGACGTTCTTGTCGACCTTCATCGGAGGTCGGCATTCTTCGCGTTCTTCACGTTTTTCGTCGCGGAAGGAGTGCTTCTAGGCTTTGAGTGATTTCTCCCCAGCCCTCTCGCACAACGAACCCCTTTAATAACACACAAGACAAACGTTTGGAAATTCAAAATTGAATCAATCAATTAATTGAATTAATTGAGAATATTCAATTTTGAATTTCAAAACGTTTGGCTTGTGTGTTAATAAAATAAGTCAAGTGTTATTTTATTAAAGGGGTTCGTTGTGCGAGAGGGCTGGGGAGAAATCACTCAAAGCCTGGAAGCACTCCTTCCGCGATGAAGAATGCGAAGAACGCCGACCTCCGACAAAGGTCAACAAGAACGCCGGATCCTCGGAGATCGACGACGCGATGCCAAAAAACCTTTTCTCCGCGACGTGACGATCCTCCTTCCCTGACGCCTTCTTCCGCGACGTGCAATTCCATGACGAAACTTCGTTCAACTTTTTCTTCAAGGTAGGGGGATTATTTTTTTTGGTTCCTGAATACTTTCTTCACTGTTTATCGGCCTTTTTGAGCCGCCTAATATCGTAATAACGGGAGGAGGTCGGACCGCACGAAAACGACCGAACCTCCTCCCCCCTTGATTGTTGATTTGTTTGCGGCACGAACAAGGCCCCGCGGTGCCGGTGCACCGTGCGGAAAATAATGAAGATTGGGGGGAGAAGCGCGGAACCGTCGCATCGCGCCGTTGAAGTCAAACAAGCCGCAGCGCCGTTGTTCCACGCCGGAAAACCTAGAAGAGACCGCGGCCAGAGCGGGGCCGCGGCGGAGGGACGCGACGCTGACAGGCCGCGCTGGACGGACTAAGGCCGCGGCTGAGCAGAGAGCGGCGACCGGCTTCCGGCCGCCGGCACCGGAGCAGGAGGGCGGGACCGTGGGGTCCTGCGGCAGTAGCACGGCTGGCCAGCCAGGCCGGCCGGTCACTGAGAAATCCGGGGGTCGTAACCCTCGGCTGGCCGACAGGAGCGGCCCCCCACATGGGGGCCGCGGTTACACGAACAGGCGGGGGGCAGCGTGCCCCCCCTGTACCCCTTCCGCTCGGCCGTTACGGCCGAGCCGCCTGGCCACGCTGGCCAGGTCGAGCACGCCAGGCCGGGCCGGGCCGGGCTGCGCCCAAGCGGCTCAGACCCGGACCCGGGTCGGGTCACCTGGTGCGGGCCGACCCAGGGGGTATCAGGCCGGGTCGGACCGGGACCGAACCCCCTATTCGCAGACCTCTTACGGTATTTTTGCCCATATCTTTGGATAATGACCTCCAATAGATGCACCGTCAGCTGCGATGTGATCCTTGGATCGAGACGGTCGTTTCGGTATATTACACTCAAGGTTTCGAAGAACTTTGAGTACGGCCGGGTTGGTTCGGATACGGAACCAACCGGGCCCTCAGAGCGGAAACACTTATATCTTGAGCTCCGGATGTCCGATTGACGTGCCGTCGACTTTGTTGGATTCCTCTTGATGAGACGGAACTTTTGGCATACTGCGCCTGAGGTTTGGACGTAGATGGATATTGTCCGGGTTGGATTGAACCCAAAATCCAACCGGGCCCCTGGAACGGAAAAGCTGATAACTTTCAGACCGGACGTCCGTTTGATGAACCGTCACCGGCGTTAGTGAGCAGTACCTTGGAGTCGTGACAGGATCACTGTACACTCCAGAGACGGGGCTCTTCAGCAGTTATGGTTTCGATAATGAAAATCCTGGTTTGAGCTGAGTCTATGACCTTTGTGTTTACCTCATGATTGAGATGGGTCACTTGATAACTTAGGTATATGTATGGGCATATACCTGGGTAGTGGTTATCCGTTGATTTCATAATCTTTGTGTTTCCTCATGATTGAGATGAGTTACTTGATAACTTAGGTATATCTATGGGCATATACCTAAGTAGAGGTTATCTGTTGAGATCTTCTTTGTGGTTATCCTTGTTGGATTTAGTGATACCTTGAGGGTCTTGGGGTCCCTACTGAGTATCGTTATACTCACCCCTGCACAGGCTATGCACGCACCTCATTGTGTTGGTTGCAGACGACGGGCAGTGCTGATGGAGGCCGAGTGTTCGAAGACTGGACGATACCCGGAGGTGGACCTCACGACGAGTCAGTATCAGGAGGTGGACTTCACGGTGAGACGATACTCGGATGAGGTTAACGGGCAAGAGCTTTGTGGAGGCTATCTGTACCTACCCTTCAGGTAGGATCCGTGGTGGACGATCCAGGAGCTGCGCTATCTGTACCTACCCTTTAGGTAGGATCCATGGTGGATGATCCAGGAGCTGCGCTATTTGTACCTACCCTTCAGGTAGGATCCGAGGAGGATGACCCAAGAGCTACTTCCATTCTTCTAGCTATTGTAATTTTGTTCAGTTGTAGCTGTACTTTCGATTGGGTTTGTATTATGGCCCATTTAATTTTCAGCACTTCCTTTTGTACTTAGTGTATTACTTCCGCTTGTACTCTGTGGTGTTTTGTTACTTTTATAAAGGAAATGCCTTCCCAGTTATCGGGAATTACACATTTGGTGCTAGTCGCCAGCCCCTGGCCTATGGAAGGCGGGCTTGGGGTAGTCACGGAGCGGGCCCCGAGGACGGGTCGTGAGTCGGTTCTACCGCAGAACTTATAACTCTGATATTTTCTTTATGTGAAGCAATAGTGTTAAGGGTACCGAGTGTGGTATTCAGTTTAGGGAGTCCAGTGTTGGTGCGGGCGGCCGACGTATCCAAACACCAGGACCCTGACTTCTGATTTCCGACTCAGTGCATGAAACCATTAATTGCGTGTGTGTTTTCAAAGGTTTTCCCTTAAAACAGCTCAAACCAGGTCAGCTCCCCAGGTATAAATCGTTTGACCGTGTCACATTGTTTCTTCAGGATGCCTTTTCATGGACGACCAGCTAGAGCCCAGAGGGATGTGCGTACTGACAGCCTGCCGAGCGACAAGGCTCCGGTACAGGGCCCTCTTATAGTAGAAGAACCAGTGGAGGCACCAGCGGTACTACCATACGTTGGGCCACCGATGCCACCAACCCCAACAGCAGGCGATGCATGCCGCTTGAGCGCGCTACACGAGTTCCAGCGCTAGAGGCCACCCAGGTTCCGGGGAGAGACAGACCCACAGGCGGCTGAGGATTGGCTGGAGGCTGTGGTGAGAGTCTTCAGGCTAGGCAACAGCTGAGAGATGGTGGAGCCACTTGTTCCAGTTTTGCGATGGGATGACCTTCACCTGAGAAGACTTCGAGACCTTATTCAGGGTGGAGTTTGTACCAGTAGCTCTACACCCTGAGCGTGTTCAGGAGCTACTGCCTTTGCCACAAGATTTTCCATCAGTAGACGAGTCATCTGTAGGTAGTAGACAGATGATGTGGAGGTCCAAGAGGACCGGACCAGCAGTTAGGTGATCTCGGGTTATAGGGTCAGTAGTGCGAGGCACCAAGGGGAGTAACAGAGCCAGACCTGCCATGCTGTGTTACACGTGCGGCGGACAGGGTCACATGGCACGTGACTGTCCGACTCCTTGCACAGTTGATCTACAGGCATTGGAGGAGCCACCGAGACAGAATCAGCGGCGGGTGCTTGAGCAACAGCCGAGTGGTGGATAATGCAGTAGAGATCCGGGAGCAGGTGGAAAGGAGCAGAACTAGTGGATTACTTTTGTTATTGGTACTTCTAGTTCCATGTTGCTGTTGTTTTTGTGTCTTTGTACTATGAGCTGCAGTAATAAAAAGACACTTATCTTTGTGATGTTTGCTTTCCTATCTTTTTATTCGGTTGATACTAAGAGGTTCCGGTTAAAAACTGTTGACTTGACCCTCACTTTTGAGATTTCTACTGGAAAAGACCCAGTGACCTCACACTGATGCAGACAGTGTGACTCGACCCTTGGAGGCGAGAGTGACAGTTGGATCTCTTGGTAGTTACGTCGAGGCCTTACGACGTCATCCATGGCATGAATACATCAATAATGTCAGGATTGACTGTATTAGGAAATGGGCGTGGTTCATCTGGGAGATGAGACCACTTTTCTCTTTTCGGAAAGGGAGAAATCTTAGCAGCTCTTTCGGATCATAGGCAAAGAAGGTGCAGATCATCCAGGAGTGGATGAAGACTGCACAATGTAGTAAGAAATAGAAAACCGGCGCCAGTATTAGATACTCGGGCGTGTTAAATGTTTCAAGAAGAGGAAGATTTAAGGAGAGATGATTCTGCGAAGCAGAATATGTGGAGGAAAATCTAGGAGAGCAGCATGAGGTGGTGTACATTTTAACATGCTACAACCAGCCGCCTTAGTTGTCCCTGCCAGTCTTAGGGAGTTGGAGGGTGGAGGAAGAGTGCGGCTGCATGCAGTCAAGAAGTGTGACCCAATGACTCTAAAAATGATTCAAGGGATAGTCTGTGTCCACTACTAGCTGCCGTAGTAACAGACGTAGATATGAATCATTCCTTCCTTTCACAAATCTTGTCCCAGACCTAGAGTTTCTGGTAAGCCGTAGACTTAACCCTCACGTCTGGAGATACCTTGGGAGAAGACTCGATAATCACACTTACGCCGATAGTGTGGTCAGACCCTCGAGGCGAGAGTTTCAGTTGGAATATCTTGGTGGCAGCGTCGAGGCCTTACGATGTTGGTTTGAGTATGGACTGGGCAATCACAGTTCATGCACAAATTGATGGTATTAGGCAAAAAGGTTGTGGTTTAACTATGACGTCAGTATGGGTTTTCCTTGGTCGATGAAAAGGAAACCCCAGGCAGCACAGGATAAACTCATGCATAGGAGGGATTGGCCGATCACTCTTGAGTCGGTCAACCCTACCCTCGTGGCAGTAGGAGTTTTGAGTTTTAGTTCTAATCAGGAAAGGGAGACCTCTAGAGTTCGAGGATGACGATCATGTCCCTATACGGGTCTCACCTCGATGAGGTTTATGGAGATGTGGCAGAGGCAAAAAGTTATCTCCGAGGTTCAACGGACCTTTCTAGGTCCCCAGCAGGGTAGACGAGGTGATTTACCACTTGAACCATCCACCTCAACTGCACCAGGTGCACGATGAATTCCATGTATCTCAATTGAGGAGATACGTGCTTGACCCAACGCATATCATCGACCATGGGGAGCTGGACTTGGACGATGGGGTGACACTCATGGAGGTTCCAGTGGGGATCGAGGAACGACAGGAGCGGATCCTATGAGGACGGTCGATTCCTCGGGTGCACTTTCTTTGGTAGTACGAGAACCTCCAGGTGAGCACATGGGAACAGAAGGCTCAGATGCATTCTCAGTACCGCTTTTGTATCCCTAGTTTGTGTTAAAAGCTTTACGAGGACGTAAAGCCCGAAGGTGGGAGTAATGTAAAGACCCCGAAATTTCAAGGAATTTTTTTTTAATTTCTTTGGAATTTTACAAGAGCGTAGTTTCTGACGGCACCTGATTCTGAGCCTCGGTGTGCCCAGAATCATTTTCCGAAGTTTAGCTTGGGTACGTTCAGTGAACGAACGAGCGGGTTTTTCTAAAATTTGAACCGGTGCTTGGAATTGAAATCTGAGGGAACCGATGAACTCGTAGCGTTGATAATTACTTAAGAAGACCCTTTCTGGAGTTGCATTTTCTCGGGAGGAGTTTTTTTTTAAAAAAAGTGAGGAATAAAAATATAATTGTTTTACAATTATATTTTCTTTTTCTTGTTAAATAGATTAAGTGTTGTGTCACAACACTTTTTCCCTCTCTTTGTGGTTATAACTTAAGTAAGGGAGTTGGGGGTGGGACCTACTTGTATTTAACTACCTGTGTGGGTATTAAGGTGGGGTGGGGCCCACAAGAGCCCAACCCCTCACCTTCCCCTAACGTTCATAACCTTCCCTCTTAATTTTGTAACTCTCAAAAAGAAACCCCCGCCCCTTTAAATAAAGTCAACTCATTAATTGAGTAGGTTTTTCAAAGTAATAAATTCTTGGATTCAATTTTTGAATTTCAAAACATTTGGCTTGTGTGTTAATAAAATAAGACAAGTCTTATTTTATTAAAGGGGTTTGTTGTGCGGGAGTGATGGGGAGAAATCACTCAAATCCTGGAAGCACTCCTTCCTCGATGAAGAACGCGAAGAACGCCGACCTCCGACGAAGGTCGAAAAGAACGCCGGATCCTTGAAGATCGACGACGCAACGCCGACGAATCTTTTCTCCACGACGCGACGATCCTCCTTCCATGATGCCTTCTTCCGCGATGTGCAATTCCGTGACGAACCTTCGTTCAACTTTTTCTTCAAGGCAGGGGATTATATTCTTTTTGTTCGTGATTATCTTCATCGCTGATTATCATCTTTAATTGAGCCACCTGTTATCGCAATAATGAGAGGGGTTCAGACCGCATGAACACGTCCGACCCTCCTCCCCCCTTGATTGTTGATTTGTTTGCGGCACGAATAAGGCAGCATGGTGCCGGTGCACCGTGCAGAAAATATTAAAGATTGGGAGAAGAAGTGCGGCGCCGTCGCGCCGCGCCGTTGAAGTCGAACAAGCCGCGGAGCCGTCGTGCCGTGCCGGAGAAATTGAAAGAGACCGCGGCCGGAGCAGGGCCACAGCGGAGGGACGCGACGTCGTCGCGCTGCGCCGGACGGACCAAGGCCGCAGCCTTTGGCCGCGGCGGCCGGCTTCCGGCCGCTGGCACCGGAGCAGGAGGGCGGGACCGAGGGGTCCCGCGGCAGCAGCACGGCCGGGCCGGCCGGCTTCTGAGAAGTTCCGGGGGTCATAACCCCGACTGGCCGACAGGAGCGGCCCCCCTCATGGGGGCCGCGGTTTCATGAACAGGGGGGCAGCCCCCCCCCCCCCCCCCCCCCCCCCGCACCCCTGCCGTTCGGCCGTTACGGCCGAGCCGCCTGGCCATGCTAGCTAGGACGAGCGAGCCAGGCCGGGCTGCACCCTAATGGGCAGGACCCGGACCCGGGTCGGTTCGACCTGGTTCGGGCCGACCCAGGGGGTATCGGGTCGGGTTGGACCGGGCCCGGACCCCCTATTCGCGGACCTCTTACGGTATTTTTCCCATATCTTGTGCTAAGGACCTCCGATCGACGCACCATCAGCTGTTATGAGATCCTTGGATCGAGACGGTCGTTTCGGTATATTAAACTAAAGGTTTCAGAGAACTTTGAGTATGGCCGGGTTGGTTCGGATACGAAACCAACCGGGCCCTCGGAGCGGAAACACTTATATCTTGAGCTCTGGATGTCCGATTGACGTGCCGTCGACTTTGATGGATTCCTCATGATGAGACAGAACTTTTGGAATACTTCTCCTGAGTTTTGGTTGCAGTTGGATAGTGGCCGGGTTGGATTGTACCCGAAATCCAACCGGGCCCCTAGAACGGAAAAGCTGATAACTTTCAGGCTGGACGTCCGTTTGATGAACCATCAGTGGCATTGGTGATCACGTTGAGAAATGGTCCCTATGAGCATACCCTTTGAGAGTTCGGGGTACAGTTGAGATGCGGTCGGGTTGGTTCGCACACGAAACCAACCGGGCCCCTGGGAAGAAAAGGCTAGTAACTCACAGACCGGGCGTCCGATTGATGCACCGTCTGTTGCGTTGAGACCCCAATGACGAGGTGGTCCTTTGAGACACTTCTTCGTGAGAATTTGTGATACTTGGAGTATCGACCAATAGCTCGTGGATCAGACCCTCCCGGAGACGAGCGTGCGGAGTACGGAGACTGTGTAGCCGATTGAGACCTGACAACTGCTTAACCGACTCGACTTGGAGTGAGTCGACTAGCCCAGTGGATGGAGCACTACTTTGTTTGGGTGCAGACCCATGGCAGACGGAGCACTACTCAGTTTGGGTGCAGACCCATGCTACTCATCTGGAGAGTACCTTTGCAGGCTATTAGGGGGGATGTACTACTGTGTTTGGGTGGCATACCCCGGCGGGAAGCACTACTGTGTTTGGGTGGCTGACCCGCGGTACTCAAAAGGAGGAGTACCTCAGCAGTCTTAGGTTAGTGATTAGTACCTCGAAGTCGTGACTGGATCACTGTACACTCCAGAGAAGGGTCTCTTCAACAGTTACAGTTTCGATAATGAAAATCCTGGTTTGAGCTGAGTCTATGACCTTTGTGTTTACCTCATGATTGAGATGGGTCACTTGATAACTTAGGTATATGTATGGGCATATACCTGGGTAGTGGTTATCCGTTGATTTAATAATCTTTGTTCCTCAGGATTGAGATGGGTTACTTGATAACTTAGGTATATGTATGGGCATATACCTAAGTAGAGGTTATCTATTGAGATCTTCTTTGTGGTTATCCTTGTTGGATTTAGTGAGACCTTGAGGGTCTTGGGGTCCCTACTGAGTATCATTATACTCACCCCTACACGGGCTATGCCCGCACCTCGTTGTGTTGGTTGCAGACATCGGGCAACGCTGACAGAGGCCGAGTGTTCGAGGACTGGACGGTACCCAGAGGTGTACCTCTCGATGAGTCAGTATCCGAAGGTGGACTTCACGATGAGACGATACTCAGAGGAGGTTGTTGGGAAAGATCATTGTGGAGGATATCTGTACCTACCCTTCATGTAGGATCCGTGGTGGACGATCCAGGAGCTATGATATATGTACCTACCCTTCATGTAGGATCCGAGGAGGACGACCAAGGAGCTGCTTCCATTCTTCCAGCTGTTGTCTTTTTCTGTTGTACTTTTGTTCAGTTGTAGCTCTACTTTCGATTGGGTTTGTATTCTGTCCCATTTAATTTTCAGCAGTTCCTTTTGTACTTAGTGTATTACTTCCGCTTATAATCTGTGGTATTTGTTTACTTTTATAAAGGCAATGCCTTCCCAGTTATCGGGAATTATGCCTTCGGTGCTAGTCGCTAGCCCCTGACCTATGGAAGAAGAGCTTGGGGAAGTCACGACACGGGCCCCGAGTATGGGTCGTGACAAATTGGTATTAGAGGAGTCGATTCTACCACAGAACTTATAACTCTGATATTTTCTTTCTGGGAAGAAATAGTGTTAAGGGTACCGAGTGTGGTCTTCAGTTCAGGGATTCCAGTGTTGGTGCGGGCGGCTGACGTATCCATACACCAGGACCCTGACTTCTGATTTCCGAATCAGTGCACGAAAACATTAATTACGTGTGTGTTTTCAAAGGTTGTCCCTTAAAACAGCTCAAACCAGGTCATCTCACCAGGTATAAATCATTTTACCCTGTCACGTTGTTTCTTCAGGATGCCTTTTCACAGACGAACAGCTAGAGCCCAGAGGGATGTGCATACTGACAGCCTGTCGAGCGATGAGGCTTCGGTATAGGGACCTCTTACAGTAGAAGCACCAGCGGAGGAACCAACGGTACTACCATACATTGGGACACCGATGCCACCAGCCCCAGCAGCAGGCGATGCATGCCGCTTGAGCACGCTTCACGAGTTCCAGCGCCAGAGGCCACCCAGGTTCTAGGGAGAGACGGACCCACAGGCGGCTGAGGATTGGCTGGAGGCTGTAGTGAGAGTCTTCAGGCTAGTAGGGATGCCAGCAGACTTCATGGTGATCTTTGCTGCCAGCCTCTTTCAGGCAGCAATTGAGAGATGGTGGAGCCACTTGTTCCAGTTTTGTGACGGGATGAACTTCACTTGGGAAGACTTCGAGAACTTCTTTAGGGTGGAGTTTGTACCAGTAGCTCTACACCCCGAGTGTGTTTAGGAGCTTCTGCCTTTGCCGCATGATTTTTTATCAGTAGATGAGTCATCTGTAGGTAGTAGACAGATGATGCGGAGGTCCAAGAGGACCAGACCAACAGGTAGGTGATCTCGGGTTATAGGGCCGGTAGTGCGAGGCACCATGGGGAGTAACAGAGCCAGACCTTCCATGCTATGTTACACATGTGGAGGACAGGGTCACATGGCATGTGACTATCCGACTCCTCGCACAGTTGATCTGCAGGCGTTGGAGGAGCCACCGAGATAGAAGAAGCGGCGAGTGCTTGAGAAACAACCGAGTGGTGGACAAGGCAGTAGAGCTTCGGGAGTAGGTGGACAGGAGCGGAACTAGTGGATTACTTTTGTTCTTGGTACTTCTAGTTCCATGTTGCTGTTGTTTTTGTGTCTTTTTACTATGAGCTGCAGTAATAAAAAGACACTTATCTTTGTGATTTTTGCTTTCCTCTCTTTTTGTTCGGTTGATACTAAGAGGTTCCGGTTAAAAACTGTTGACTTGACCCTCACTTTTGAGATTTATACTGGAGGAGACCCAGTGACCTCACACTGATGCCGACAGTGTGACTTGACCCTTGGAGGCGAGAGTGACAGTTGGATCTTTTGGTAGTTACGTCGAGTCCTTACGACGTCATCCATGACATGAATACATCATTCATGTTAGGATTGACTGTATTAGGCAATGTGAGTGGTTTATCCAGGGGATGAGACCGAGTTTCTCTTTTCAGAAAGGGAGAAATCTCTGCAGCTCTTTCAGATCGTAGGCAAAGAAGGTGGAGATCATCCAGGAGCGGATGAAGACTGCACAATGCAGTAAAAAATAGAAAACCGGTGCCAGTCCTAGAGACTCGGGTGTGTTAAATGTTTCAAGAAGAGGAATCTTTAAGGAGAGATGAGTCTGCGAAGCAGTAGACGTGGAGGCAGAGCTAGGAGAGTATCATGAGGTGGTGTACATTTTAACATGCTACAACCACCCGCCTCAGTTTTCCCCGCCAGGCTCAGGGAGCTGGAGGGCGGAGGAAGAGTGCGGCTGCATGCGGTCAAGGAGTGTGACCCAATGGCTCTAAAAATGATTTAAGGGATAGTATTTTTCCACTACTAGCTACCATAGTAATATATGTTGATATGAATCATTCCTTCCTTTCACAAATATTGTCCCAGACCTAGAGTTTCCGGTAAGCCGTAGACATAACCCTCACGTTTGGAGATACCTTGGGAGAAGACTCGATAATCATACTTACGCCGATAGTGTGGTCAGACCCTCAAGGTGAGAGTTTCAGTTGGAATCTCTTGGTGGAAGCATCGAGGCCTTACAAAATTGGTTTGAGTATGGACTGGGCAATCATAGTTCATGCACAAATTGATGGTATTATGCAAAAAGGTTGTGGTTTAACTACGACGTCGGGATGGGTTTTCCTTGGTCGGCGAAAAGGAAACCCCAAGTAGCACAGGATAAACTCATGCATAGGAGGGATTGGCCGATCACACTTGAGTCGGTCAACCCTACCCTCGTGGCAGCATGAGTTTTGAGTTTCAGTTCTAATCAGGAAATGGAGACCTATAGAGTTCAAGGATGACGATCATGTCCCTATACGGGTCTCACCTCGATGAGGTTTACAGAGATGTGGCCGAGGTGACAAGTTATCTCTGAGGTTCAATGGACCTTTCTAGGTCCTCAGCAGGGTAGGCAAGGTGATTTACCGCTTGACCTATCCACCTCAGCTGCACCAGGTGCACGAAGACTTCCATGTATCTCAACTGAGGAGATACATGCTTGACCCAACGCATATCATTGCCCATGGGGAGCTGGACTTGGACGATGGGGTGACTCTCATGGAGGTTCCAGTGGGGATCGAGGAACGACAGGAGCAGATCCTTTGAGGACGGTCGATTCCTCAGGTGCGTTTTCTTTGGCAGTACGGGAACCTTGTAGAGACCCCGACCCCAGATAACCATAGGAGCCGGTGCCTTCTGAACATGATGTGTCATCTTAAAATAAAATACACTTTGTTAGCAACACATCATGTCCCATACAGAGGATCGTGTGCGGTTCGGGTTCTGGGAAACCGGAAACTTCTGAAATCATCCATCTTACAAAAGCTGACACCTGAAAATTTTAAACCAAAACATAGGGTGAGCATTGAAATACTCAGTAAGGGGTTTTTTTTTAAAAAAAAAAAGAATTTAAAATACAGTAACATTTGAAGACATCCTTTTAAAAGGGTTTGAGAATCCACTAAGAAAGGTTTTAACACACCAATCAATGCTTAAATCAAAGTTTTCACGACAAACATGAAACGAATACGTTAATTCTTGAAGGAGTGATAATGGTTGATATAAACAAGTACTACATGTGATTTACTTGAGCATAAAATTTAAACAGTTAAAAGTAATGCATAATCAGAGTTGCGCACAAGGAAACAACCAAACGTTCATATGCTGGTTACTATTCTATTAAGTGATAACACAAGGCATGCTTCAAACTTTAAACTAGGGAATTATGAACTTTATACAAACATTAAAGGCATCAGTCATGAAAGAACTTTATTCTTGGAATAACTTTTTATATAACTTGAATTATGTGGCATCAACATTTAATATTGACAATCGTTTCGTTTCACCAAGGTCCATCCCCAAGGTGTCATTTGAAAATTACCAGGGTTATTCACCATGGTATCGTGAAAATTGTAATCTCTAGTGGTTACATCATTACCCAATGCATTGGAGCGCTATCAGGGCGCACCCTTAAATTTGCCTTTATTATCATGTGAGCCACATCGTTCATTCTTTATTGAAATGGTACGTAATTCAAGATGTCCCATACCACCTTGAACATCTCATTCATTTTAATTTTACCCAAGGTGTCCCATACCACTTTGGGTAATCCAATTTCTTAGTCCATTTAGTGATATGTCATAAAAATGCATTATGTAAATAATAACTAACATAATTAATAAATCATTACACATTTTACATGATGTGACAGTTCTCACTAAAAAGGGCAAGGACAAATTAATGACATACATAGTTTGATAAAACATCCTTTTCACTAAGGCATATAAACAGAATCATACTAAATGATGAATCTTTGTCATTATAAAACTTTGAAAAAGGGAAAATCTTAAGAAAAACACATGAAATCAATTATGGTGGTAAATAGACCCTTGGGTCAAAATACAAGTTTTATCATAAAACTTATCAGGGAATTATTAGATAAGTCTTCTTGATAAAACATGTTCATTTATGTGTATTTTAAAACATGTTGGTTTAGCAATCACACAATTCATATCTAAATAAAATCATCCCAGCATCCAAGAACAGTTTAAGTCCTTCTATAAAAGGAAATATTTTTATAAGTATATATACACACGTGCACAAATATATATACCCGAAGTGTATATATGGGTTTTACATAATTAAAACAAGTTTATTAAATTCCATAGGTAACTCAAGTTTCCAACCATAATGCAATTACATGGTTGAAACTAAATTCACATAAGGTTTGTTATAAATGTATCTATGTATAAAAATTAAGGTTTTTCAAACATAACTTCACTTAAACTAAAAGAGCATAGTTTGCAAATATATTTCTGAAAATTTCATTTTTTTTTAAAAAAAACCGAATTATAACACAGTAAAATAGACAACCTGGGAAAATTTGTAAACGTGCTTGTACCAAGTTTATATACCATTCACATAGATATGAAACCGTATATACCCAATGTATAATAACCGGTACACATGTGGGCAGTATATATAGGTTTTGAAGGGAAACCGAAAAAAAAACAAGGCATGTACGTACCCTATCATATACAAAACTTGGAAACCCGAAGGCCGACTGCTTGAAGACAGAAACGAGGCGTATTTATACCTCGAGTGTATATAGGTAAACATGAGTTGTGTTTAAACCGAAAGTTCCTTATAAAGGTAGATAAGCATGCGCGAACAACCCATAAAAATTACGAAGGCCAAGATCCTTGAGGGGAAGGCAACCCGAGAGGGTTATATTTGAGTACATACATATACATAAACCATATATATATTTACACCGTGAGTATAATAAAAGGGAGGTTGTTTCGAAACAAGGTATGAATGCAAGAAAAACCCCTTACCTGCTTGGGGAGGGAGCTTGGAACGGTGGTGAGCTTGCTAGATTTCGGGGAGATCAAGGGTGAGGAAGAGGGGGAGGAGCCGCTGTGTGTTCATGGGGTGCGAGGGTTTAAGTACAGCATTGGTGCAAGGAGGGTATCTCGGCCCATGGGTAGGCCGTTGTGGGAGAAGGACGAAGGTACAGTGAGCTAGGAGGAGGGGAGTGTTTGGGGGTCAGCGGTGCAGTGCGAAGGGAGGGGCCCGACGTCCTTGGTGCATGCCTACTGGTCGGGACCCCGATGCTGGGAAGAAGACGATGGGGGGACGCGGAAGATGAAGGGACGGTCCGGATTGAAGAAGGCAAGATCGTGTGGCTGAGGGAAAAGCGGGATTTTAGTTTAAAAGATTAAAGAGATGGAGGGCTGCGATTCAATCGCCGAAGAGATCGGACGGCGATGGAGATACCGCGGGAGAGGCATCGCGTTTAAAAACAGGATGGACGGCGGAGATCGACGCAGAAGTCGATCGGACGGCTCTGGTCGCGCGGAGCGCGTCCCACATCTAAACCGCAAAGTTTTGAGGCGCGGTATAAAGGATAAGCCGCTCGGGTACCGGAGCAATAACACAACACACACACGCACTCGGGGCCTTATACACGGGCCCCTCGCGGGCCTTGGCCCACCCTCACGCAGCGCGAGCCGTGGCCTTACACACGGGCCTGCTCGCGACCCCTTGGTAACCTATGCGCGGCCGACCCTGCCCGAGCTCCTGCTTGGCTGGCTCCTGAAACGCGCATGCACGCACATGGGGAGCCCGATGGCGGTACCTCGGGTTCCCTATGGGGTCTCGGCCTTGGCATGAGGGCTTGTCCCCTTGTGGGATGCCCTTGGCTGGCCGGGACTCAAATCAGTCTTTTTTTTTTGAAAAAAAAAGTTTTATTATATACTTAGCTTAAATATAGTGAAGAGTAGGAATTTAGAAAAAAAAAAAACAAATTGTTTTCACTCAAAATGTTAGAACAAATTCCAAATTTAGATAAAATATTTTATCTCTTGGTCTAAATCTTTAAAAGATATACCTCTTACACAATACTATTAAAATTAGTATTTTTAAAACACTCTACTATTTGTTTTATAAAATTACTTTAAAGAACAAAAGTTTTCCCAAAAATTTACATCATTTAAGAGATAAAAAGGTATAATTATTACAAATTTACTCTAAACATATTTTTTTAGAAAAATATTATCAAGTTTCCAACTACCTAGGTATTTCCCGGGATTTTGTAAAAACGAAGAAATTTACTTTTAAGAATTAAAACGAAGTATCTTCTATGAAAGAATGTTTTTAAGAAAAAACTTAGTTCTCTTTTAAAGTAAATTTTAGTGGAAACACAACGGTAGCTTTTAAAAAACCCAACGGATATATATTTAAACATAACGGTCATAACTCAAAGAACTAGTATAAATATAGGGATGTGGGGTACCCTTTAAAACAGAACACTTGAACAAGAAAGATGGCTCTCCTCATACCATTGGCGTTGAGCATGTGTGCCGTGGCCCTGGCGATTATACTTTTCACGCTGATGGACCCTGAAGATGACGACTATCCGATTGCCCGTGTTGTGGTTCTTTGTAGCCTTGCGGTGGCCGTGTTAGGTCTTGTGCATGGTACACTCAACTAGTTGGGTCTCGTTGTAAAGTAATGTTTTAATAAAAGTCAGTTTACCTTATTCTCTATGTTTTATTTCATTTCCAATTCCTTATTAGCAAAACGAATAAATCAAGAGACATTAATAAGGACATAACACTTCTTACATAAACCAGTTCATAAAACCTGGGGCGTCACATTATCCCCCCCTTTAGAAAATTGCGTCCTCGCAATTTATTTCACGACACTACAAGGTTCAGACAAGTTCCTACCACCTCCACCAACGATAAGGGTCAACCGGTATATTTAGAGGGATCCCCGTAGCGAAGCTCACTTCATCCAGCTCCCTAATCCACACACACCTAAGACAGGAGGGGTAGCACTTATGTTCCGGGTTTTCAGGCCTCCAAAGGGAAGCTCGAACCGTACAAAGTTCTGAAATGTCTTTGCAGACCAACGTTCAAAGAACTTTCCGAATTATGTCTCGGTCGAGGATATCGATGCCATAGATATGGTCAAACAGGCTAAAGCTGAGAAGTTGGAGCATATAAGCTGCATAAAGATTTCCCTCTAACGCAGCTTCCTGGAATTTCACTCTGGCCGTGAAGTTTCGGCCTAGGGTGAAACAAAGAAAGAGCCCTTCGTGGTAACTTCCTCGTCGTTCACGTCCGGCTAGCTGAGCAGAGCCGATGCGGTAATAGATGGAGGCATTCCCCTGGCAGGTGCGGAGAATCTCCAGACCGTTTGTTATCTCAAACCATTGCTTGCACGTTCTTCGCAAATTTGCGAAGGGGTCATACTCGTCCTCACATGTTTTGATCGCAATGATTTCCAAAATCTCGGTGGGAAGAGATAACAGGTGGGTTTGTCCTTCCATCTGAAAGTTTTAAAGACAGGAGTTCCATTACTTGAAAATCATACAAGGGCAAAAACATGGTACAGACAAGGAAAGGAGGAAGATAACATTTCAATAAACATACGTTCATTATTATTAGTGCTTGAGTTTCCCTTACTCATTGACTAAACGAACTCCACACAGAGAAGCAAAACTCCCTAACTCCTCGAACCAAACACAGGCCGAGCATTCAGGGAAAAACTCATGAGGACACCTATGACGTCTTATGAGTCTTGCATGGGGGACGTGAAGTTGAGAGACATCTTCATACACTTGTCGTCTGTAAGACAATCGGGTGGACTCGTCTTCTAACCTTCCGAAGTCTAACAACTGACCCCAGAAGCCATAATTTAAAATCTGACAAAGGTAGCCCGCTCGGAGGTCTCCGTCAGTAGCAGCTTCTTGAAAGGGGTTATCGAGCATAGTGCCAAAGTTTTCACCCGCCGTGAAAATCCGGAAAAGTCCCTCGTAGTACCTTCCTCGACGTACATAGGAGGGAAATTGGGTTATTATCATAAGGAGGTAATCCAATCCCAACCCTTGGTGCAGACTAAGCACTCGAGGTGAGTTGGATACATCGTAAAGGTATTTGCATGTCATATGGATATGGGCATAGTTTAGAAAGTCCCCACGGCTTGCTAAAGACACAATGGTCTCTAGGGTATCAGTGGGGAGAGATAAGAGATTTGTGCCTTCATTTTCCATCTGAAATTTAAGAAAACCAAGTTTTTTAATAAAATTGAAATACATATACATATATATTTTGTTTCAGTTTCTGGCTTTCTAGAGTTATCCAAACCGAACCTCTGATACCAACTGTAGAGACCCCGACCCCAGATAACCATAGGAGCCGGTGCCTTCTGAACATGATGTGTCATCTTAAAATAAAATACACTTTGTTAGAAACACATCATGTCCCATACAGAGGATCATGTGCGGTTCGAGTTCTGGGAAACCGGAAACTTCTGAAACCATCCATCTTACAAAAGCTGACACCTGAAAATTTTAAACCAAAACATAGGGTGAGCATTGAAATACTTAGTAAGGGGTTTTTTTTAAAAAAAAAAAAAGAATTTAAAATACAGTAACATTTGAAAACATCCTTTTAAAAGGGTTTGAGCATCCACTAAGAAAGGTTTTAACACACCAATCAATGCTTAAATCAAAGTTTTCACGACAAACATGAAACGAATACGTTAATTCTTGAAGGAGTGATAATGGTTGATATAAACAAGTACTACATGTGATTTACTTGAGCATAAAATTTAAACAGTTAAAAGTAATGCATAATCAGAGTTGCGCACAAGGAAACAACCAAACGTTCATATGCTGGTTACTATTCTATTAAGTGATAACACAAGGCATGCTTCAAACTTTAAACTAGGGAATTATGAACTTTATACAAACATTAAAGGCATCAGTCATGAAAGAACTTTATTCTTGGAATAACTTGTTATATAACTTGAATTATGTGGCATCAACATTTAATATTGACAATCGTTTCGTTTCACCAAGGTCCATCCCCAAGGTGTCATTTGAAAATTACCAGGGTTATTCACCATGGTATCGTGAAAATTGTAATCTCTAGTGGTTACATCATTACCCAATGCATTGGAGCGCTATCAGGGCGCACCCTTAAATTTGCCTTTATTATCATGTGAGCCACATCGTTCATTCTTTATTGAAATGGTACGTAATTCAAGATGTCCCATACCACCTTGAACATCTCATTCATTTTAATTTTACCCAAGGTGTCCCATACCACTTTGGGTAATCCAATTTCTTAGTCCATTTAGTGATATGTCATAAAAATGCATTATGTAAATAATAACTAACATAATTAATAAATCATTACACATTTTACATGATGTGACAGTTCTCACTAAAAAGGGCAAGGACAAATTAATGACATACATAGTTTGATAAAACATCCTTTTCACTAAGGCATATAAACAGAATCATACTAAATGATGAATCTTTGTCATTATAAAACTTTGAAAAAGGGAAAATCTTAAGAAAAACACATGAAATCAATTATGGTGGTAAACAGACCCTTGGGTCAAAATACAAGTTTTATCATAAAACTTATCAGGGAATTATTAGATAAGTCTTCTTTATAAAACATGTTCATTTATGTGTATTTTAAAACATGTTGGTTTAGCAATCACACAATTCATATCTAAATAAAATCATCCCAGCATCCAAGAACAGTTTAAGTCCTTCTATAAAAGGAAATATTTTTATAAGTATATATACACACGTGCACAAATATATATACCCGAAGTGTATATATGGGTTTTACATAATTAAAACAAGTTTATTAAATTCCATAGGTAACTCAAGTTTCCAACCATAATGCAATTACATGGTTGAAACTAAATTCACATAAGGTTTGTTATAAATGTATCTATGTATAAAAATTAAGGTTTTTCAAACATAACTTCACTTAAACTAAAAGAGCATAGTTTGCAAATATATTTCTGAAAATTTCATTTTTTTTTAAAAAAAAACCGAATTATAACACAGTAAAATAGACAACCTGGGAAAATTTGTAAACGTGCTTGTACCAAGTTTATATACCATTCACATAGATATGAAACCGTATATACCCAATGTATAATAACCGGTACACATGTGGGCAGTATATATAGGTTTTGAAGGGAAACCGAAAAAAAAACAAGGCATGTACGTACCCTATCATATACAAAACTTGGAAACCCGAAGGCCGACTGCTTGAAGACAGAACCGAGGCGTATTTATACCTCGAGTGTATATAGGTAAACATGAGTTGTGTTTAAACCGAAAGTTCCTTATAAAGGTAGATAAGCATGCGCGAACAACCCATAAAAATTACGAAGGCCAAGATCCTTGAGGGGAAGGAAACCCGAGAGGGTTATATTTGAGTACATACATATACATAAACCATATATATATTTACACCGTGAGTATAATAAAAGGGAGGTTGTTTCGAAACAAGGTATGAATGCAAGAAAAACCCCTTACCTGCTTGGGGAGGGATCTTGGAACGGTGGTGAGCTTGCTAGATTTCGGGGAGATCAAGGGTGAGGAAGAGGGGGAGGAGCCGCTGTGTGTTCATGGGGTGCGAGGGTTTAAGTACAGCATTGGTGCAAGGAGGGTATCTCGACCCATGGGTAGGCCGTTGTGGGAGAAGGAAGAAGGTACAGTGAGCTAGGAGGAGGGGAGTGTTCGGGGGTCAGCGGTGCAGTGCGAAGGGAGGGGCCCGACGTCCTTGGTGCAGGCCTACTGGTCGGGACCCCGATGCTGGGAAGAAGACGATGGGGGGACGCGGAAGATGAAGGGACGGTCCGGATTGAAGAAGGCGAGATCGTGTGGCTGAGGGAAAAGCGGGATTTTAGTTTAAAAGATTAAAGAGATGGAGGGCTGCGATTCAATCGCCGAAGAGATCGGACGGCGATGGAGATACCGCGGGAGAGGCATCGCGTTTAAAAACAGGATGGACGGCGGAGATCGACGCAGAAGTCGATCGGACGGCTCTGGTCGCGCGGAGCGCGTCCCACATCTAAACCGCAAAGTTTTGAGGCGCGGTATAAAGGATAAGCCGCTCGGGTACCGGAGCAATAACACAACACACACACGCACTCGGGGCCTTATACACGGGCCCCTCGTGGGCCTTGGCCCACCCTCACGCAGCGCGAGCCGTGGCCTTACACACGGGCCCGCTCGCGACCCCTTGGTAACCTATGCGCGGCCGACCCTGCCCGAGCTCCTGCTTGGCTGGCTCCTGAAACGCGCATGCACGCACATGGGGAGCCCGATGGCGGTACCTCGGGTTCCCTATGGGGTCTCGGCCTTGGCATGAGGGCTTGTCCCCTTGTGGGATGCCCTTGGCTGGCCGGGACTCAAATCAGTCTTTTTTTTTTTGAAAAAAAAAGTTTTATTATATACTTAGCTTAAATATAGTGAAGAGTAGGAATTTAGAAAAAAAAAACAAATTGTTTTCACTCAAAATGTTAGAACAAATTCCAAATTTAGATAAAATATTTTATCTCTTGATCTAAATCTTTAAAAGATATACCTCTTACACAATACTATTAAAATTAGTATTTTTAAAACACTCTACTATTTGTTTTATAAAATTCCTTTAAAGAACAAAAGTTTTCCCAAAAATTTACATCATTTAAGAGATAAAAAGGTATAATTATTACAAATTTACTCTAAACATATTTTTTTAGAAAAATATTATCAAGTTTCCAACTACCTAGGTATTTCTCGGGATTTTGTAAAAACGAAGAAATTTACTTTTAAGAATTAAAACGAAGTATCTTCTATGAAAGAATGTTTTTAAGAAAAAACTTAGTTCTCTTTTAAAGTAAATTTTAGTGGAAACACAACGGTAGCTTTTAAAAAACCCAACGGATATATATTTAAACATAACGGTCATAACTCAAAGAACTAGTATAAATATAGGGATGTGGGGTACCCTTTAAAACAGAACACTTGAACAAGAAAGATGGCTCTCCTCATACCATTGGCGTTGAGAATGTGTGCCGTGGCCCTGGCGATTATACTTTTCACGCTGATGGACCCTGAAGATGACGACTATCCGATTGCCCGTGTTGTGGTTCTTTGTAGCCTTGCGGTGGCCGTGTTAGGTCTTGTGCATGGTACACTCAACTAGTTGGGTCTCGTTGTAAAGTAATGTTTTAATAAAAGTCAGTTTACCTTATTCTCTATGTTTTATTTCATTTCCAATTCCTTATTAGCAAAACGAATAAATCAAGGGACATTAATAAGGACATAACACTTCTTACATAAACCAGTTCATAAAACCTGGGGCGTCACAAACCTCCAGGCAGTACACCACACTTAAGGATGGGTACCACCTCTGATACCAATTTGTCATGACCCGTACTCGGGGCCTGTGCTGTGACTTCCCCAAGCCTGCCTTCAATAGGCTAGGGGCTGGCGACTTGCACCAAAGGCGTAATTCCCGATAACTGGGAAGGCATTACCTTTATAAAAGTAAACAAACACCACAGAGTACAAGAGGAAGTAATACACTAAGTACAAAAGGAAGTGCTGAAAATTAAATGGGCCAGAATATAAACCCAATCGAAAGTAGAGCTACAACTGAACAAAATTATAATAGAAAAAGACAACAGCTGGAAGAATGGAAGCAGCTCCTGGGTCATCCTCCTTGGATCCTACCTGAAGGGTAGGTACAGATAGCCTCCACAACGCTCTTTCCCGTCAACCTCCTCCGAGTATCGTCTAGTCGTGAAGTACACCTCCGGATACTGACTCCTCGAGAGGTCCACCTCAGGGTACAGTCCAGTCCTTGAACACTCGGTCTCTGTCAGCGCTGCCCGACGTCTGCAACCAACAAAACGAGGTGCGGGCATAGCCCGTGCAGGGGTGAGTATAACGATACTCAGTAGGGACCTCGATACCCTCAAGGTCTCACTAAATCCAACAAGGATAACCACAAAGAAGATCCCAACAGATAACCTCTACTTAGGTATATGTCCATACATATACCTAAGTTATCAAGTAACCCATCTCAATCATGAGGAAACACAAAGATTATGAAATAAATAGATAACCACTACCCAGGTATATGCCCATACATATACCTAAGTTATCATGTGACCCATCTCAATCATGATGTAAACACAAAGGTCATAGACTCAGCTCAAACCAGGATTTTCATTATTGAAACCGTAACTGCTGAAGAGCCCCATCTCTGGAGTGTAAAATGATCCTGTCACAACTCCGAGGTACTGCTCACTAACCTAAGACTACTGAGGTACTCCTCCTGTTGAGTACCGCGGGTCATCCACCCAAACACAGTAGTGCTTCCCGCTGGGGTATGCCACCCAAACACAATAGTTCATCCCCCCTAATAGCCTGCAGAGGTACTCTCCAGACGAGTACCGTGGGTCTGCACCCAAACTGAGTAGTGCTCCATCCGCCATGGGTCTGCACCCAAACAAAGTAGTGCTCCTTCCACTGGGCTAGTCGAATCACTCCAAGTCGAGTCGGTCAAGCAGTCGTTAGGTCTCAACCGGCTACACGGTCTCCGTACTCCCCACGCTCGTCTCCGGGATGGTCCGCTCCACGAGCTACTGTTCGATACTCCAAGTATCACAAAGTCTCACTAAGAAGTATCTCAAAAGACCACCTCGTCATAGGGGTCTCAACGCAACAGACGACGTGTCAATCGGACGCTCGGTCTGTGAGTTACTAGCCTTTTCGTCCCAAGGCCCGGTTGGTTTCGTGTGCGAACCAACCCGACCGTATCTCAAATATACCCCAAACTCTCATAGGGTATGCTCATGGGGACCATTTCTCAATGTGATCACCAACGCCACTGACGGTTCGTCAAACAGACGTCCGGTCTGAAAGTTATCAGCTTTTCCGTTCGAGGGGCCTGTTTGGATTTTGGGTACAATCCAACCTGGCCACTATCCAACTGCAACCAAAACTCAGGAAAAGTATTCAAAAAGTTCCGTCTCATCATGAGGAATCCAAAAAAGTTGATGGCACGTCAATTGGACATCCGGAGCTCATGATATAAGCATTTCCGCTCCGAGGGCCTGGTTGGTTTCGTATCCGAACCAACCTGTCCGTACTCAAAGTTTTCCGAAACCTTGAGTGTAATATACTGAAATGATCGTCTTGATCCAAGGATCGTATCGCAGCCGATGGTGTGTCGATCGAAGGTCCGTAGCCCATGATATGGGAAAAAGACCGTAAGAGGTCCGCGAATAGGGGGTTCGGGCCCGGTCCGACCCGGCCCGATACCCCCTGGGTTGGCCCAAACCGGGTCGACCCGACCTGGGTCTGGGCCCGACCCGGCCTGGGCGCGGCCTGGCCCGGGCTACCTCGCTCTGTCTGGCCAGCGTGGCCAGGCAGCTCGGCCGTAATGGCCTAGCGGCAGGGGTGTGGGGGGGGGGGGGGCTTCCCCCCTGTTCGTGAAAGCGCGGCCCCCATGAGGGGGGCCGCTCCTGTCAGCCAGCCGAGGGTTACGACCCCCGACACTTCTCGGAAGCCGGCCGGCCTGGCTGGTCGGCCGTGCTGCTGCCGCGGGACGCCGCGATCCCGCCCTCCTGCTCCGACACCGGCGGCCGGAAGTCGGCCGCCGCTCTCTGCTCCACCGCGGCCTTGGTCCGTCCGGCGTGGCACAACGACATCACGTCCCTCCGCCACGGCCCCGCTTTGGCTGCGGTCTCTTCCAGGTTCTCTGGCGCGGCGCGACGGCACTGCGCTTCTTCGCCCAATCTTTAATATTTTCCACGCGGTGCACCGGCACCGTGCTGCAAACAAATCAACAATCAAGGGGGGTGAGGGTCGGCCGTGTTCGTGTGGTCTGACCCCCTCTCGTTATTGCGATAACAGGAGGCTCAATTAAAGATGATAATCAGCGATGAAGGTAATCACAAACAAATAGAATATAATCCCCTACCTCGAAGAAAAAGTTGAACGAAGGTTCGTCGCGGAATTGCACATCACGAAAGAAGGCGTCGCGGAAGAAGGATCGTCGTGTCGCGGAGAAAAGATTCGTGGGCGTCGCGTCATCGATCTCTGAGGATCCGGCGTTCTTGTCGACCTTCGTCGGAGGTCGGCGTTCTTCGCGTTCTTCGTCGAGGAAGGAGTGCTTCCAGGCTTTGAGTGATTTCTCCCCAGCCCTCTCACACAACGAACCCCTTTAATAAAATAAGACTTGTCTTATTTTATTAACACACAAGCCAAATGTTTTGAAATTAAAAAATTGAATCCAAGAATTTATTACTTTGAAAAACCATTTCAATTAATGAGTTGACTTTATTTAAAGGGAGGGGGGTTCTTTTTGAGAGTTACAAAATTAAGAGGGAAGGTTATGAATGTTAGGGGAAGGTGAGGGGTTGGGCTCGTGTGGGCCCCACCCCACCTTAATCCCCACATAGGTAGTTAACTACAAGTGGGTCCCACCCCTAACTCCCTTACATAAGTTATAACCACAAAGAGAGGGAAAAAGTGTTGTGACACAACACTTAATCTATTTAACAAGAAAATGAAAATATAATTGTAAAACAATTATATTTTTATTCCTTACTTTTTTTTAAAAAAACTCCTCCTGAGAAAACGAAACTCTAGAAAGGGTCTTCTTAAGTAATTACCGGCGCTACGAGTTCATCGGTGCCCTCATATTTCAATTCCGAGCGCCGGTTCAAAAGTTAGAAAAAACCCGCTTGTTCGTTCACTGAACGTACCCGAGTTAAACTTCAAAAAATGATTTCGGGCACACGGACCTCAGAATCAGGTGCCGTCAGAAACTGCGCTCTTGTAAAATTCCAAAGAAATTAAAAAAAAAATTCCCTTGAAATTTCTGGGTCTTTATATGGACAACCTGAAAATAAATTAAAAACCATGGTACACATTTTATGTAGTACACTTATTATATATTTATCATTCAACCATTAAATTATAAATAGTTTTCAAACCATTTTAAAAACTATAACAGTCATATAAAATCCACATAACCAATTAGTTTTAACCATCCACACATGTCTCTACCTAAACAAAAAAATAGAGGGGATCAATATATCCCTCAATACCACCAGTTCCATCATAATCATCACCATCATCGATGCCTGGAGCACCACCACTACCACCACCACCATCACCACCGCCACCACCACCACCACTACCATCAGATTTACCGCCACTAAGAACCTAATTTACATCACTCAAGGAATCATATAAATAGATCCTTATTTCCATACATGAATAAAAATCAGTATCATCCTTTGATGGAAGTGATGAACTTGTAACTGAAATAGCTTTCAGGAAATGTTTGGTGACTTGTTTACTTCTTTCTTTCTCTTGTATAGAAATTGTTTTGGACTCAAATAATTTCATATGAGCTTTTTCACCTCAATGGTTTGAGTGTTTTGAAATTAACCCAATGAGGGCCTATACCAAGTGGGGATGATGTTTTTATGGGTTGACATTAGACTCTCCCTTGGTACTCTTAACCTAATACCTGTCTCAAATGATCATTTGGCCAGAATTTTTCATCTTCTATCTCATCGAGGGCCTCCAGGGTACACTATTGAATATATAAAAAAGATATTTAATTATTAATTACGTATCAACATTTGAAATATCATTAAAAAAACTTACAATATTTTCTTATGCTTGTTCATTTATCACACTTCCATTTTTTTCTTCCTACTTGAGAAAAATAATTTTACCAAACAACCTAAACATTTAGGCTGTTATCCTATTTGGCTATTAGTACGTTTGAACTTTTTTCCATTAGACCATTTGGTTTTTTATCCGTTTGGCCATTTTTCCATTTGGGTGTTTATCCATTTGGTCATTTGGCTGTTTAGCCATTCGACCATTTGGATCTTAGTCCATTTAGGCCATTTAGGCCATTAGGTGATTAAGAGATCAGTAAATCATGCCATTTAGTCTATTTAGGCTATTAGAGTGTTAGAATGTTAGGGTGTTAAAATTTTAGGATGTTAGGAAAATCGGCCATTAGGAAAATCATACATTAGACCATTTGAAAATTTGGATAATTGGCCAGTTGTTTAGGCCATTAGGCCATTCAGCCATTAGGTCATTCGACCGTTAGGATGTTTGACCATTAGTATATTAGGCCAATTGGCTATTAGTCCATTAGGAACATTTTCCATTAGACCATTATTCCATTAGGAAAATTGTCCATTAATAGATTAGGCCATTAATATATTAATCTATTAGGCCATTAGGCCATTTGGCTAGGCCGTTAGGACATTAAGGTTGTTAGGAAAATTGACCATTAGGTCGTTCGAACATTATTCCATTATTACATTAGGACATTAGTAAATTATTCCAATTAGTCCATTTGGTGGTCATTCACCCATTAATAAATTAGGCCAATTAGGTCATTTTCCCATTTGGACATCTGGCTATTAAGCCATGTGGCTATTTGGCAATGTGTCCATTAGTCCATGTGGAAATTTTTCCATTTGGACATTATTCCATTTGGTTGTTTAGACATTTGGCCATTTGGACATTTAGCTAATTGACCTAATGGCCATTTTCCCATTTTTCTTTTTGGACATTTAGATGTTTGGCTATTAGTCCAATTATGTGATTAGTCCAATTAGGCAATTAGGCGTTTAGGCCAATTGGCTGTTTGGACATTTGACCATTTGTACATTTGGCCAATTGGACATTTAGAATTTTTTTTTTGTTTTTCTATTTGTCCATTTGG
Organism: Viscum album; assembly: GCA_963277665.1. NCBI lineage: Eukaryota > Viridiplantae > Streptophyta > Magnoliopsida > Santalales > Viscaceae > Viscum > Viscum album. The sequence goes on from OY728138.1 coordinate 162,171,806, forward strand.
ATGTTTGGCCGTTTTTTCATTTTTCCATTTAGTCATTTGGACATTTAGCCATTTGGCCATTTTCTGAATTAATCAGTTTGAACAATTAGGCAGTTTGGAAATTTATTCCATTTGGCCAATTAGTCCATTTGGTCAATTAGGTAAATTTGATAATTAGGACATTTGGCCAATTTATCCATTTATACAATTACGCCATTAATCCATTTGGAAAATTTTCTATTTGACCATTTGAAAGTGGAATTTCCATCCTTATATTAAAGGGATTAATGATAAGAAAACTTAAATCTCAGCATGAAAAGATAACTAAGTAACAATATAAATATAGAAATTATTTTTATTCATATTAAAGTACCTGAAGCCTCTCATGGTCGGGCATTGTAGTGCACCCAAAAGTGTGAAAATACATCAATGAATCTTTGTTCTTTTTGTTTTTCCCGACTCATCCTAAAAAAAATTCAAGACAATTAATAATAATTAAATTTTCTATGAAAAATATTAAATATTAGGAACAACTTAAACTCATAACTCTTCCAATATGCAATCATTTCTTGATATTGTGATTTTGGACAACTAGGAAATATTGGTACACCCTCTAAATCAAAACTGAATCTACTATTCCAACCAACTTATAACTCATGCTTATATGATCTCCAAAACTCCCAAAGATCCATCAAAATTGCAACCTTAGTAGATTCAATGTCAGGAAAGTCAAATCAAAACTATAATGTATATGTTAATTCATATAAATAAAATAATAATATAAGTATAAATTTAACAAATCTTCTTACCCTTATCTGCACCCATGCTTTGTCCTTGATTTCATTACTGATAGGCCTCCATGAGACTAGTTACATCAGAATGATATTATTTTACTTTCCTAAAGTTCCCATGAAACTTCTACACTTCCTATAATTTTTACCTATCATCTGATTATCTTCATTATAATCCACCATTAATTGTTATTGGTGATTACATGATTCATTCATATGAGTGCACCCACATCACCTACTAGAAGATCCCACTGAATAATATTAAATAAAAAAATAATTAAGTCATAGTACAACAAGATAAAAATTATGTGATATAATTTGACACACTTATAATAAAAAATAATGACGGAGGTTTCTCATTAGGATGCAATGGATCCATGAGATTTCCTAAATTATTAGCCTATGAAGGATGTGTCTGTTCTAATACACGCCCTAGTTAATATGCATGAACTAGAGTGGAATCTAAAGGAACAGAATTATCAGATCTTAGATGGATAGTAGGAAATGTATATGGTGTAGACATGGAAGGATATGGGTAGTAGGGTTGGGTATACAATAAAGGATATGGATATGGTAAAGGTGGGAACATCCCTGGAGGTAGCGTATGGAAAGAATAGGTAAAATGAGATGATGATGGAGGCATGGGTGGGAACATCTCTAGAGGATCAAGTGGAGGATAGAAAGGTGTGGTAGATGGGGTGTCCACTGGAAGGTTAGAGTGAGAATGGGTATGATGAATACTCTGTCCAGATTTTGGAGCACCCCCTCTCATACTTGCACTAGTAGGTGGAGTAGAAGTTAACTTTGGATCACCTGTATGCACCTAATTTTTTTTGATAAATAATAAGTACATGAAATTAAATGTAATTCAGAAGAAAAATATTACAATTATTATACTCACTAAGGTAACTAGAGGAGGCAACCCAAGCTCACACATCTGTAAATCATTATAAAATAATCACTTCCTTCAAACTTCTTCAATATTTTTCATAATATGAATATGAATAAAAAATATAAATTTTTTAGATACAGTTTTTAAAAATCATGAATAAAACTTAGAATACAAAGAAGTCATAAAAAATGTCATAACATGTTTTAGGAACTGTAATTTACAACCAATTTATACATTTTTTAAAACCCCTTTTTAAACCCAGTTTTCAGAATTGAAATAAATTTAATTAAATTTAATGAAAAAAATAATAATAAAGAAAACATATCATTCCAAACTGAAACTAAATTAAAGTAATTACAATAGTACCAACCTATAAAACCCACGTAAATTTAAAATTAATTAACTATGAACATATATGGTTGCTTATAGATATTACCCACCGCTAATTCAAGTTCAACATAAAATATAACAATTGGAAAATTTGAGCCATCAAATGCAATATTTTGGTCAACACCAATGGGGGTGTCAATGGTGTCAATTTCATCCCTGCCATCATGAAAAATATATATTGGGATTACTCTAATAATGACACCATAATTAGGTCTCAGATGATCTTTCACATAAAACACTTGTTTTTCCATTAATGCCAAAGTATATGGTTAATCTGTATCCAAGAATCAAGTCATGTTAATAACTATGAATCCATAGTCATCAATAAATGTTCCATTCCACTTCATTTAATCAAACAATTTAAATTTCATCATAGTGACTCAACCATGTTATTAGTAATCCAATAACAATATTTTCTCAACAAGTCCATAATAAGACACATTTTCATTTTTAGACCTACTATCTAAAGCACTAGTAAAATAGTCTGTTAGAGAATTTAACATAATTACTTCATGCCATGTTCTCATTTTCACTACTTGATTAGTTGTAATAAATTTATACCCATTAATTATTAAAGATTTTTATTCACAAACCAAATAATTGGGACCAAAATCCAATAATTTTAATCCATGAGAGTCAGAGTCACTAGCTAAACTCAATACCTAAAATATATATGAATAATACAATTAAATGAATAACTATATTTTAAGTTAATTAAATTAATGATTATACCTTTGATTTCAACCAAGCAGGAAACTCTTTTCTAGGAAAAGCCTCTCTCCTTCTCAAAGGAAAATATCGATGAAATATACTTATAATTTTTTTATGTTACATACATAAAATGATATTAAAAGTTAAAGGTATATATAAAATGACATAGTATGAGATAACATATAAATATTCAAATTAATTACTTGATATTTGCATTGAACAAACCATAGTTAAACATGACTGTGCAATGAGCTATATCCTGCTCTTCAAGGATCAATGTAGCCAATGTACATGACCCATGAGTTACTTATATTTATTTAAGAGATGTAATTAAGGGATAAATTTAACTAGACTTATCATCTTTATTTCTGATTGATCGGTTATGTCTTGTACTCACATTAGACAAATATATTGAATAAACATCCATACATTCTTAATCCAGAAAACCTCTTTCAATGGAACCTTTAGGATGATTATTTTTTTGGACATAATATTTCATTGTTCATGTATTTCCTTCATTATGATACATCCATTGAAAAGCAATGGGTCCCCCCAAAAAGTGTTTTAATTGGAATATAGACTGTTAAATGTAGTATGAAAGTGAAAAATGACGGAGGAAATTGTTTTTTCAACTCACACAAAATTAATGGTGTCTCTTGTTGTATTTTTATCAAGAAAGACTTAGATAACATTTTAGCACAAAGGTATATAAAAAACAACACAAAAAAAATCACTGTCACCCTTACATTATTAGATAGAAAATGTTGAATTGATATTGGAATCAATTCATGAAGAAGGATGTGATAATCATGAGTTTTTAGTGATTTTAGTTTCAACTCCATTCTGTTGAATTGTTTTGATATGTTGTTAGAATATCCATCAGGAACATTGATATTTTCTAATACTTCCAAAAATTTATTTTTATCAAAAGGTTTCATCACATAAGAAGCATAAGGAATTTTCCATTTGTTTTCACTAGTATAGAAAGGATGTAGTTTTGGTCAAATACCCCGATCCAACAAGTCCTAGTGAGATCAGAAGTCATATTTAGTCTTAAAATTTATATTTAGAAGAATTGAAAGAAACATTTCATGTATATTTTTATCAATTTAAATTACATATAAAAAATAATGTAACAAATTGGTAGAACAATATGGATACTAAAAAAATATACTTTTCTTTTTCTAATTATAAGTGGATCCAGTGTCAACATTCTTCATCTTTTTATATTTTATATCACGTTTCCATGATGAAGAACGGAAATTTTTCGATTAATTAAGCACATCAGTTCATGACATACATTGAGGTGGTTATTTAATGTAATTAGTATTATCAAACCATTAGTTATTATTCATATATTGATGATACATTGGAAAGAATAAACAATTCCCATGAAACTGTAACTATGATGATATTTAAGACTTCTCGATTGTGTATTATTCATAAAAATAGAACATGATAGTTTTCCCTTTGTGCACCAACCAAAAATTATTGAATAAGAATGGTAATCATTTATAGTCCATAGAATGGAATCACACATATGAAATATTTTTTTAAGAAGCATCTAATGTGTCCACACTCGTATCCTAAAGTAACTTTAAAATTATTATTAAAGGTTTCAAGTAGACTTCTATATCATTGCATGGATCAAAAGTTCCAGATATTAGTTTACTCAAGAAAGTGAGAGTTTTTTTTCATACACATACATAAAGTAAGACTATAAACATGAATAAAAAACTAGCCACATGGTGTGAGCAGTAAGAATCTAACCGAATTGATTAAAACCATCACTAGATGAACCAAACTGACATCACACACCTCATCTGGAAAATTGGGATATTATGCATCAAATAACTACCATGATAATTCATCTATAGGATGAACCGACTCACCATTACCTATAATTTTCTCAGGATCATTCCATCACATATTGGTTGATATTTTTGTAGACATGAATAGATTTTGAATCCTGGGAATCAATGCAAAGTGCCACATGACTTTCTATGGCACATGAGATGGTTTTCCATTTTCATTTTCATTCCATTGAGATGTACCACATTATTTATAGTCATTAGGGTCATCTTTTTTCTACCAAAATAAACTACAATATTTTGGACAAGCATAAATTTTATTAGTAGAAAATATGAGCTTCTTAATTAACTTCCATGCCTTATAATTATTTGAGGGAATATCTGCACCATCAGGAATCAAGTCCTCTAAAAAAGTAAGAATATAATCAATGGTGGTATTATAAATTCCATGCATGATTTTTCCATGATATAACCGAATTAAAAATTCTAATTTTTTCATTTTAGTACATTCCTGAGGGAATGAAAATGAATTATAATGATGAGAAAATATTTTACCTGATGTTATATTTTAATTTAAGAAGTATTTAATTTGGGGAAGATCCATCAAGACTAAATAATTAATCCATTCCATCCCACTTTATGAAACCCATCCATTTCTTCACCATCGATGAAACCTATTAATCATGGTAAAGTGTGGTTATATGATTTTTAATTCATTTTATGTGTAGTGGAAATAAATTTCTAACTACTAAATACATGATAAATGAAATAAGGAATCATTTTATAAAAATAACTATGTTATACTCAATAGTTAACCAAAATAGGTGAAACTAAACTTCGTACCATTAAAGTTTTCTTAAATAACTAAATTATTATGTAAAAATTTATTAATGGAAATCATGTTTCATAAAATGAATATGATCCAGAAATTTTTCCATTCTAACTTATATAATTATTAAATGAAATTTACTAAAGGATTTTATAAATATTTGTACATAATAAAGGTTTTAAAGATATTATATATTTTAAATCTTGCTGAAATAAACATGTTTATTAAAATAATTTAAAAATTACATGGGAGGTAATAAAGGGAATATAGAGGGGAGGGAAGTCATGGGGGTCTAAATTAGTGGAGTCCAAGAGCATCTTCACGTACAATATTCTCACACTATGAGGGAAGAGACCTAATACTTGAACAACATGATATTTGAACCCCTTAGGTTTCCTAGGAAGCTAAGAAGTTAGCAACAAATTTAACTTCATGCCATGTATGAGAGATGTCAGGGTGGTTGTGCTTATACATTTGAAATATAAATATTTAATTATTTGAAAGAATATTTTATCATTCATTCATGTATAAATCATAATAATTAATTCTAAGAAACGCGCTTGACAAGTAATATAAATACAATAGTTAATTATTGAATAACCAACCATTATAGATAAATAAATATTCTAGATTTACTTATAATAGTATAATCTTGTACATCATTGTACAATTATTTCTTTTCTGGGTTAAAACAATCCAATAAATAGTTTAACCATGGTTTATGATATAAAAAAATTAAATTTTAGTAACTAAATCCCATAACTCAAGGATAATAAAAACAAACATTAACCCCTTTAATTAACTTAAATATGATCCCCAGAACTAAAAATATCTAAATCCCTCAAATGTTCCACCAAAAGAATCAAAAATTTAATTTATATTCATAAATATCCCTAGGATAGTTTTCAAAATAAAGAAATTATAATTAAAATAGTACTTTTAGGAATTTAATAGACTATATTTGATCTCCATTATACTATAAATTAAAAAACATGATGATAAAAGTGATTCCAACATGCTCTGGTAGAATCACATGCATAGATAAAATTGAAAATAACAGCCAACAGAAGAGAATATAGATTCTAAACTCACTAATCTGATGTCAAAGAAGATTGGAATAAAAAAAATCCTTTAATTAGAGGAGAAATATATAGAAGACAACCAAATATTTATCATATGAGGGGAGAAGAAAGAATAAGAGGGAAGGAAAGCTTACCTCTCAAATATTGCAATAAAAAAATTTAGAAATAGAGGAAGAACACTTGGTCGATGGGGAAGCTTCACTTAAGGAGGGGAGGTGGAAGGCTGAGGCTTATAGAAGGGGATGGTAGATTAGGTATTTGAATGAGGATATAAGGGGGAACCTAAGGGGAATCCCATTTTTTAAGGATCTATTACCATTGTTTTTGAAAAACCATTGATATATCTAAACCTATACCAATGGTTTTTTCAAACTGTGGGTATAAATTTGGGAATAATCTTTATACCCATGGTTTCTATAAATCGTGGGTATAGATGTGTGGGGATAACACCATTTTCTAGTAATGCCCATTTTTTAGAACCTAAGAGGGAGGTATCATTACTGGGGCTCCCCCTTGACCAATCCCAAGCCAAGATTCAAAAGGTGAGACATGAATGAAAACTCCAATGAGAGAAGTTCAAGTTAACAGAGATTACCACTCGATCAATATTAATCGATCCACCCCATGAAACTACCACCATCACACACCTTACCCTTAGGGTGTACACGGGTGTAATAAGGAATTACATTCCCAGGCCTTAGTTACTTAAATTATTATTTCCTTTGTATAAATAAAATGGTTATTCCATCAATCCCATTTTGGGAATAATTTTTTTTAATAAAATATGTGTTTAAGTAAGACCAATTCATTTAATTGATTATTGGATGGAAATAAAACATAATTTTATTTCTAGAAAATATATATACACGTTCATAATAAACTCAAGTATTATAAATAATATTTTTTTTAATTAAATTATCTTTTAAAACACTCTAATTTAAATATAAATGACAAAATAATTTCTTGGGAAATTTTTATAAGTGTTAGAAATTTGATTGTGTCTTAAAAACTACTATTTTCAATAAGGATATTTATATTTAAAAATTAAAATTATAATATTTAGATAATTATTTTTTTGATAAAGTAAATATTATATTTTATATCACAATTTTGAAATTAGGTTAGGTGTGATTTTTTGAGAATTTCCTAAAATATTTTATTTTATAGTTAATAGTAAAAATAATGTTTTTGGTTCTTGGTATATTTTATGACTTCATATTTATATCATAATAATGTAATAATTAATTAATCATAATCTGTGGCCTAAAGTATTTTATTTTATTAATATTAAGTATTTTAATATATTTTAATCAATTTTAAAACCAATAAATGACTTTCAAAAGTCTAAAATGAAAATTTTGATTTTAAAAATATTATTTTTTGTAAAATTTACTTTTCCATGTCTAAATAAGTATTAAAAAATTTATTTTAGCTATAATGTATTATAATATCATAAAATTTGACCAAAATGTCCAAAACCATGAGAAAAAAACCATGGCTAAGCCAATGGTTTTTTTATTTCCACAACCTAGATTTTGAAGACCTATATTTGGAAACTATTAAACAATTCCTTCACTTTTTATATAAATACCCACCCATTTAACCCTTCCCCTTCACTCCAAATACATCCTCCACAAATTTATGCTCATTTTCCTCCCCAAGAGTCCCTCCAAGGCATCATTAAGCTCCCAAGTTTCCATCATCAAGATTTAGGAGCAACCATTCATGGTATGGGAATTATCATAATCTTCTTTTCAATTCAAGTAATCATCTTTGTGTACATATTCAAAAGGGTATATTACTTTCTCTTCTTATGATTTTGATCATATCGATAATACTAAAATTATTTTTTATCAATGGGTTACTTCATTCCCTGTCATTTTAACCTTTTCTAAATCCATGTTTTATACCCATCATGTTGTAGAATTTACTTATCAAATTTCTCTCTTTTATATGAGAAATTATTATTTTTGGAACACCCAAACAATTTCTTAATCCATGGGTATTCAACTATATTTTAATATAATTTATTTATTCAGGGATTTATATATACAAAACCAATATGCCCTTTCCATGGGTTAAAAATGATGTTATGTTAAAGCCTTCAATAACATATATGCTTAATGATTTTATATGAAAACTATACTTTATTATCCTTAGGTTATTGAAAATTTTTTTTTTTATGATCAATGTGTCTCACATGAAATTAAGACATATTAAGAGTTCACCCTGATAGCACTCCAATGCATTTGTTAAATAATTTAATCTCTAAAGATGACATATTTTAAGATACCTTGGTGAATAACCTTGGTAATTTTCATTTATGACACCTTGGTGATAAACCATGGTGATATGCTTATGAATGTCTCATTTAAATGTTGTAGCCAAATTTCCATATTATTTTTAATGTTATTCTTATTATGATATTCCTCATGTACTCCTGATCATGTTATATTTTTATACCTTATGTTCTTATTGATATACCTCATGATCATGCACTAAATGTCTCCCTTTCTTATCCCCTTACTGGACTCATGCTCAACCATTTACTTTGATGTATATCCCTAGGATATAATATATAGTAAAAGTAACTTAGGGTGAACCCATGTATAATCCTTTAGTGTTAATTGGGATAATGTTTTATGTTTTTATGTATTATGTTCCTAATTTACAATAAACTAATATTTAAAAGATCCTTTGTTTTGTTCCATGTAATGAAAAGTTTATGTAATAAAAAGGTGGGATGCCATAGTTGGTATCAGAGGACAGTTTAGTTATTTATAGAAATTAGGACTTGAAAAATTTGGTAAGAACTCTATGAGTAAGTCCAAATATAATAAAAAATCCAGGAATTTTGTTGAATTATTAAGTGAGTGGTTTCTAAGAAATGAAATCCTTATTTGGATACTACAAGTGGATGTGGATTTGGAATAAATATACCTAGGGGTAACAACCCCAAAAATACCATATCGAGCTAGACTCAATTGAGAACTGGTGAATGAAAATGGGCCTTTCTTCACACCTAGTTTGACACTCCCTGATGATATATTTGGTTAGTTACAATCTTTTTATGAACTATTATGAAGGACATATAGAAAATTTAATTATACTAGAAGAGATTAATGAATAAAAAATTTGAGTATGACGTTTTAAGGTATAAAATCCCTTTAGAATTATAATATTCATAAAAGTAACATGTTTCCCACTATGGTTTTATTCTATTAGAAAATGGCATGATATAGGAGTAACTTCATAAATAATGAGTGAAATGGATGATGCACTAATGGCCTTCTGATGGAAGCTGAACGGAAAAATTTATAAGGATGATGAATCAACTATCTTTAGTTATGAATAATAAATTGAATCAAGTTGAGTGACCATATTATACATCGAAGGTAACAACTTTCCATTGAGTCCTTCATGCATCAACGACCACTGTCATTTAGTGAATCTACAAAACCATTTATTATAGAACAATTGATTACCTCTATAGAAAATATAATTTATTTTATTTACTATTTAGAGGTAGAGAAATTCACCCAAGCAGTATAACATTTAGAAGGAGAAGCTGATTAGTGGTGGGAACTGATTAAAAAGACAAATTCAAGAGGAGATATTGATTCTGTAGAGTGGGAAGAGCTCAGGTGAATCTTTTTCAAAAAATATTTTCTCTATTCAATGTGAACAAAAACTGAGAAAGAAATATTAAATCTAGTGAATAAGAAAAATGAATCAGTGTGAAGCTATGAAATTAAATTTATAAGACTTTCAATATACACCTATAGCTTTATTATGGATCCTAAAAGGTTGATATATTCTTCATTGGAATGAGACATCATATTAAGAGGATTTTTTCAAATAGAGATTATAAAAGCTATAAGAGATAGTGAGGAATGCTATGAAGGTTGAATTGGAGTTTGGAGGGATGAAATGGTCACATAGGTTTAATGAAAAAAAGAGAAATACAACTAACATCAAGGAAACAATTTGATCACAGAAGAAGAGGAAAGAAAGTGTAACTTCCCATGTTCAATAAATATGGGAGGAAACTTTTGGGGAACTACTTTCTTGGGAGCGTAAAGTTCTATAAGTGTGAAATATATGGCGATATATCTTGGAAATTTTGTGGTGATGTGATGCCTTAACTTCTCATCACTAATGACAAAGGGAATATGGTGCAAGCCTATCCTAAAGTTCAATTCTTCACATATGGATAGATTTATAACTTTTACAATCAATGTTCAAATCAAAAGACAATGGAGGGAAACCACCATCAACCTTAGTATAAGATAACAGATATATTTTGGGCATTTTCAGTCATGATAACTGAAGTAGAGGATCCAAATAATGTGGTGGTAGGTATACTCATTGTGCTCTCAAAGCTATAAAGTACTTTTTTTATTGTAGTTCTATGAATTCCTTTATTTCATCCATATTTTAAAATAATATAGAATAAATCCTAGTGTTACTAGAAGTAGATTTGTGAGATAAGATTCCTCCAGGGAATATCCTAGCATCAATAGTGTATAGAAACTCTAGTATTAACTTTGGAGAGTACAATATCATCAAAAATATAGCATTCTTTCCCATGTTAGAATTCAACACTATACTAGGGATGGAATAGACATCAAATAATAATCCTAAGATAACCTACAAAAGAAAATAAATTTCATTAGTCTTGAATGGATAACCCAATGTTATTTTCAAAGGAGAGGTATCCCAACCTAATATTTATCTAGAGGTTGCTCCTATAGATTTATTTACGAAGATTATTAGTGAATAGGTAGAAGTAAATAAGATTATAAGGATAGAAAATGTCCCCATTGTTCTAGAATACATTGATGTATTTATTGAAGAGTTACCTGGACCTCCCCTAGAAAGAGAGGAGAGTTCACCATTGAAATCATACTTGGATCCAAGTTGATATTAAAGACCCCATATTGAATGGAAAATGAGGAGTTAGATGAATTAAAGAAACAAATTCAAGATATTTTGGAGGAGGGATTTATATAACCAAGTGTGTATCCTTGGAGAGAATATATTCTATTCGAAAAGAAGAAGGATGAATCAATAAGTCTATGCATTGATTATAGATGTTAGGATGAAGTTGTTTTTTGGTTATATTTGCTGTCAATAGATCAATATGTTGATTATGTTGAGAAGGTAATGGGAATCCTTATTAAAGAAAGGTTTGTATGTGTGTGTGAAGTTTTTAGTTAGACCTAAAACCATCCGTGTAAAGATCAGACTCATTCCATCACCATGAGTCATTGAATACTATTTATCATATTGGGTTTTTTGATAGAAAGACAGAAGATACTAACAATCGTATTGATTTTGGACTGAATGATTTGATCGTAATGAGAAGGTTTATCAAATTTTGAATTATATAATAAACTTGATGATGATTTTATATTCCATAACTCTCATAAATTTTAAGTAATCCATAAAACTTATGATTCAAGCCTTATAAAGGAAAGGTGGAGAGATGGTGCTGCCAATCGTATTGAGGCTCTAATATTGGAAAATGTTCCTATACCCACGGTTCAAAACCATGGGTATAGAACCCAAAACCGTGGGTATAGGCTATACCCATGGTTTGGGGAACCGTGGTCATGGGTGGCGTCGGTATAGGCCCATGACCTATACCCACGATTTGGAAAAACCGTGGGTATATGTTTTTCCACCGTGTCATAACTCTATACCCACGGTTTGGAAACCGTGGGTATAACATATTTTACAAAATAGCGGCCCATGGGTGTAAGAAACTGGTTTTTTCTATAAAAGACTTTGGAATATTATTGATGTTATTCCAGAGCAGCGCTTTTAGACGGCGTGCAATTCCAAGCCCCGGTGTGGCCAAAATTAAATTTTTTCAGTGTGTTCACACTGGGAATGCCAAATAAATGGGATAACTCTTAAACGGTAATTCAGATCCTAAATATGAGAGTACGAGTGGGTACAAAATGGGGTGTTTACCCCAAGAACAACATAGAACATGTCGGCGTGAGACGTTGGGACCCTCGCCCGTTAATGGAACATTAAACGGATAAATAAAATAATTAATTTATTCGTTTAATGGTTAAACTCAAGTATCTCTTAAATGGTTGTTTGGATTGGAAAACCGAGGGCACCATTGAGTTTGGAGTGTTCTGTTTACCCTAGGAGGGGTGTAACTTTTGCGGGCGCGGGACTTCTGTGGAAAACGCCACCTGGGCATTTTCATAATTAAGTGGTCTCGGACGTTAGATTTTATATCTTTGGAATGGAGCCTCGACTTAAAATTATGAGACCACCGTTGTGCTTGGGGGTAGTGTTTACCCTAGGCGCGACCTAACTTTCACTGCGTTGGGGGGTTTCAGATGCAGATTTAATTTTGTGTTAAGTTTTTATTATTTTAAAGAGTCTATTTTATTTTATTTAAGTTTCCTCTCCTCCCATATCCTCCCCTCATTTCCCCTTGCATAACCTCTCCCTCTCCTCCTCCAACCTCCCATCATCTCATCCTCCTCCCTTTGGCGGACAATGAAGAAGCTTTGGATCGAGGTGTTCCAAAGCGCAATGAACGCAACGGATCTTTGCGAGCATGTTCTTCTTCGATGAAAGATCCAATTCCAGGTAATAATTCTTATGATTTTCTCACCCTTTTCTTCAATTCTTAATTTATTTGAACTGCCTTCGTTTGATCCTTGTTTTGATTATCATCGTTGATCGCCACACGAATGCGACCATCAAACCATGCATATAATCACCCTTGTTTGCGTGTTTTTCATCAATTTTTCGGCATCCTCTCAAGTTACGATGGTCCGCCGGAAGAACTACCAGATCATCACCGGTAGGAGCGGCCGACGGCTGTGCGCGGCGGCCGCGATGTGTCGTGCGGCGGAGCAGAGGACGACCGAGGGGGGGGGGGGGTTCGGAAGAGGTGGTGACCCCGGGTGTCACCGGTGCAAATGAGGCAGCTCCGCCGGAGGAGCCGAGGCGGCGGTTTGGTGTACGGCTCAACAGGAAGGTGAGGCCGGAGAGGGGTCGGCGTGTCTAGGCGGCTGGCTTAGTGGGTGTCGTAGGGGAGCACTGGGGCGGTGCTACGTCAGGCGGCGTAGGCCGCAGTGAGGCACGGCGGCGTGCCGCTGGGGTGCGCCAACATTCGTGGTCGAAGGAAGCTCGAGGCCTAGCCTCGGGCATACGGAGGAAGCTAGGACCTGCGCAACGCGGGTCCTGCTAGTGAGTTAACGAAGACCGGCCGAAGCTGGTCTGCTGGGGGAGCGAGGACCCGCAAACTGTGGGTCCTGTTGGGTGATGACGCGAAGACCAGCCAAAAGGCCGGTTGATTTGTAAAACTAGACTCGAGGAGCAGATCCGGTGCTTCTAGGCGGGTCGTGTCTAGCGGGTCGCGGACCGGCGGTTCGGACCGGGCTGGCCGGGGTGAACCAGCCCAGTTAGGCCCCCTTGCATTCAGGGGGCCGTATCTCCTAAACGGCACGTTCGTTTGTCACGCCGTCTATGGATGTGGGACCGTATCAACGAGGCGGACCTTTTAAAGTGAGTTTTGGGGTTTTTTTGGTTATGCGCTCAGAGGCGGGTAACCTGAGAGATTTAATTCAATAATATTAAATTATCATTAAAGCTTGCAATAGACGCACCTCGCGAGCCGGATGTCCGTTTGACGTACTGTCAGAGGCGCGGTGGCCCTGGAGTTGAGATGGTCCTTCCAAGGTTGGTTTAGAGCCTTTGTGGGTTGGTTTCATTGCTCGGTAGCATGAAACACTAAATGTGAATAATTAATTAATTAATTGTTGCGTCAGACCTAACTCCTGCTTGGGATGTCCGATTAATGTACTGTCAGTGGTAGCATGACCCCAGTCCTCGTGCAGACTTTTTGAGATGCTTTTCGAAGCGTTCGGGTAGGAGAAAATGTGCGGTCCCCACATGGCCTAGCACACACGTTTTACAGTGAAACACCACTTTTTCACCCATAATCCGTTTGGTGTGTTTGAGCACACATTTCTATGAGTTTTTCCAAGGGGATTGCAACGGTGCATTCTGCCTGCCTAATTTGGAATTGAGGCATGGGCCCCACGGGCCGTCTTTTAAGCTGTGAACAATATACTGCGACTTTTTCATTAGGCATCCGTTTGGGGCATATGAATAGTATATTCAGTGTGTTTTTCCGATGGCATCGCGATGATGCAGTTTGCCCGACCTCTTTCGGAATTGAGGTGAAGGCCTCACGAGATGCCATATAGACATAAAGTGGTGTTGAATAAATTTTCCACTGGGAGCACATTTCCAGTGAGTAAGTAGTCTATCTCGCGTATTATTCCGTGAGGATTACAACAGTGTAATCCGTTTGGGAGAGTGGAACCTCTTTTGAGATCTCATTAAATTTGGAAGCATGAAAGGCGTACCGGTAGTGGTTCTTCCTACGGTGTTTGTAGGTAACCCTTGGCGTGTGATCATGTTCACTCCTGTGAGAGTGAAGTTAGTGTTTAAAGAGGTATGGTTGGACGTGATAGGGCCATGGAGGAAGCAGGTTGGTGAAATTACATTTTTTCCCTTCATGCTGACTATGGGTGCCATGCATTCTATAGCCTCTGGGATAGAAATGTGATATACTCTAGGAGTATATGAGAATGCTGGGAGGTACATTTTGTAGTTGTACCCAGGAACGTTTGTGTTCTTGGTTTGGAGATGAGATAGGGGCACACGTCATGTGGGAACCTTGTGCGTTCCGTGTTCCGCTTTATGTACCTTTGACCTCTCGCAATGTAGAGGGTCCTCCTATTCACAAAGGTTTCGACCAGCAGGGTTGAGTGATTTCCCCCTGGTTCTATTCTCAATGGTTTGGCTGACAGAGTTGTTTGGGTTCCCCTATTTTCTTTAGCTATGAGGGATTTCAGTATCACGTCCCTTTCACCGGACTATGACATCGTTTACGACTACGTGCATTCATACAGTGTGGGTGTTTTCCCACTTTCTAGAGTGAGTTGTCTCGGTCCACTTATACAGTAGACTCAGTGGATTGAAGTATGTATCACCCCGATAGGCCCGGGGAGATCCTCATGTCCCTTCGTGTTCCTTGGTAGGGTTCTTTGGGTATCGGTGTGACCAACACATTATGCGGGCACCGATCCTATACTTAGGAGGTTGTTTCCAGTAGGGTACGGAGCCCCCAGTGAGACCTGGGTACAGACTCCCTAGCTGTGTATCAAGATAATATCTTCCTTCCACAATCTATCGTGATGTGTTTCCCACTACGTGTTCCGGTTACCAGTGGTGTACCATCCAGCAGGGATGGCCACTGAGGTACCATCCAACAGGGATGGCTAGTGAGGTACCATCCAACAGGTATGGCGAGTGGAGTACCATCCAACAGGGATGACCAGTGCGGTACCATCCAAAAGGGATGGCCAGAGTAGATCTGGGTCTCACTCTAGTGGATTACCCTTTCGCAGGGCTAGGCAGTGGGAACCTGTCGACTTTGAGAAGACCTCTCGACTTTGTGACAGTGGAATGGTGTGGTTTGACTTCCTCCAGAACTCTCAAGTACGAGGGGTGCTTTCCCCACCAAGACGCATCCTTGAGACGCAACCTAAAACCATGCGGGCGAGTCAGTGCCGCCCAAAGCGGATAGTGTCAAGGTGCGGTGATTTGATCCCATTGACTTGCAGTTCAGGGCAGACTTACAGATTCTGGGCATCGATGGTGTTTACTTCTGGGACTGTTGGCTACTCAATTTCTTGGACTGAGCTACGGGATGGAGATCCCCTTATGATCTTGTTCAGGTTTCTTGACAGAGAATATGAATATGTATATACCTTGTTCTAGTACCCACTCCTTGGGTTTGGTTACTCTACTTCCAGGATAGGCGAAGACGCGTGGGGTATGCCACGTGCTTTCTGTGTCTAGCTTATCATGGTTGGATGAGTCTAATCTCCTACTATAAGTAGAGAAGACCCGACAAGAAGTTCACCTTCTAACCATTTCTAGATCCTTGTGTTTGGGCGAGTCTACTTCCTTCCTCTTGTTGGGTTGAGCTATACTCTTTACTACACTCTCTCTGTTGTACTCCTTTACTATTCCATGTTTGATCTACTGCTCACTCTTCGGTACTTTCTTTGCTGCTCCCTCAAGCATTCAGGGTATCATACTGAGTATTTTTATACTCACCCTTGATTGGTCTTTGCCTACACTTGGTGTGCCCTTGAAGACGATGGACAGGTTGGTCGTGACTTTAGTGGAGCTTAGGAGTTCGGGAGCTTGGACTGCGTGCAGTGGTCATAGTCGGGTTCCAGTTGTGGGACTCTCCCAGCTGTTTACTTTTGTTTACCTGTTTCCGGGTTGTGGCACTTTTCTGGTTGGTAAAGTGTTTTTCTCTTTTTATTTTCAGTTTACCTTCAGCACTTTCTTTGTACAATTTAGAGGTCGATGTACTTTTGTGGTTGTTTATAGCAGTTAGTACTTTACTTTTTCTTTTACTCTGCACTTCTACATTGAGTGGGTTGCATGTGTGTGTATAGGTATTCAGGCAAAGGCCTCCCCGAGTTGTTTAGCCTTCGGCGCTTGTCGCTAGCCCCTGGCCTATGGAGGCGGGCTTGGGGTAGTTACGGCTCGAGCCCGTGTAGGGTCGGGTTGTGACAACGAGATTCAATATCACAATCAATTCTCCATTCACGAGCATCCTTACCACTACCCCATCACCACATATATGTATATATATATATATATATATATATTATTAAATATATTTATTTAAACCGTGGGTATAGAGGAATAAACCATGGGTATAGAACTCCCGCCAATTTTTTTTTGTTCCCACGGAAAAAATAAATTTCCCACACACACGCGGGAGACCGATACCCACGGTTTTTCAAAACCATGGGTATAGGTTTTTTTATCTGATGAATATACCCACAGTTTTAGGAAAACCGTGGGTATAGGGCACCCTATCCCCACGGTTTTGGGAAAACTATGGGTATAGGCCTTTTTTGATACCCTATACTCACAGTTTGGAGAAAACCGTGGGTATAGGGTAGCCTATGCCCATTGTTTGGGGAAACCGTGGGCATAGACTATCAAAAAATGCCTATACCTTTGGTTTTCCCAAAACCGTGGGGATATGGTGATCTATCCCCATGGTTTTCCCTAAAACCATGGGCATAGGTCCATTTTCCAGTAGTGCTCGGTTGGAAAGAAGAAATTTACTGGATGTTTGGGAAGTTACAATACTTCCCAATGAAATTCAAACAATTCTATGTCACTTCTACACATATAAAAATTCATGAGGGATTCATGATATAAGAATAATTTTGTGGAAGTAAAAAGCTACTGAAGTTGAATATTTCTTGTCCCAGTTCATTAGTATGAGAACACTAAAAGTATGAATGTTTCAAGGTTATGAATATTTATTCATAATATGAGAAGATGAAGATGATGTTTCTTAGTCAGACTAGTAAGTCACAAGATATAAATATTTTGAGAAAGAAGTTGATGAGAATCTTAATCAGAAAAGCGAAGAAGTTTTTGAAGCCGAAACTACTGATATCGGTCCATCAGACATGAGTTTTATCAGAGTCATAATGTTTACGATAGTTTTAATTGTTTTTAAATTGGGTCAATAATATAAGAATCCTTACTTTGGTCTCTTAAAATTGGGTTAAGAGAAAAAAACAAAAGCATTGACTATCTCAAAAGGAGGTGAAGAATCATCAGAATCACACTTAAAATGATTCATTAGAGTGAAGATGAGACTAATCCATTAGACACATGATGACACTAATAGAATCATTAGACACTGAACTAAATTGGATGTGGAATCATCAGTCTTAGGAATTGAAGAAAATGAGAAATACTTTAAAGACATTTTAAATATGTGATTACTATAAACGTATCTTCAAAGGAATTTTTTGAAAGCTACAGAAAGTTATCAATGTTTTAATAAGTGTTTATAGATGCTACTAAGTATATGTATGAGAACAATTTCAGTGTTTACAATAAGTCATCATAATGGTCCATCTTCAGTTTTTCATATGTATTCATCATAATAAATAATCATAATGATGAATCAGACTAAAGAAACTAGACTAAATAAATGTTTGTAAACTTGAAGAAGTGTGAAGTTTTGAGAAGGAATGAAAATATTTAAGAAGCATTGAAGAAGTCAAATATAAATCTGATTTTTAAGTGGAATTGAAGATTCTAGAAATTTGGTTGTGTGGAAAAGTTTTTCAAAACCCTTCCCAAACCAATTTTGGGTTTCCTATAAAAATAGATCATATGAAACTTTTAAATGTATAGAAACTTGAACTGTTAACATGCACTAATATCTATGACTTTTTTCATGTATTTAGTTTCCAAACAGAATTTGTTTTTTTAGGTTGATGGTGAGGAAGATTATTGGAGTGAGGTTCAATCTGATCATCAAAGAAAGTTCTAACAGATGATGCTTCATCATATCAAGTCCATCAGAGTGAGACCATTGGTATGACATCCATCATACAAAGGTTCATCATACTGAGTTCTATTAGAGGGAGGAATTTCGAACTACAAATTGAGTTCCTTCTCAATTGAAGAAGGAGGATAAGAAAGAGAATATGACTGAGGACAATCTGATGGAGACTATTGGACAGAGGTTACTAGACTGAGGAATATCAGACTGACTTTTGATGATGAAGTTTTTCAGACATATTTTCTAGATAATGTTTCAAGAATAATAAATTCCTTATAGAATTGTTGAAGTTATTGAAGATTTTATGCAGGTAAAGTTTGATTAAGCTTACTTGTGGTGGAAGTGAATACTTTCTGTAGTGGATCAAAAAAGAAGGAAAGTGAAGCTTGTAACTGTGGATACTTACCAGTTGCTGAAAATGATTCTCTTTTTTGGGTGTGTAACTAGATGTTGGAAAGTGTATATTGAAAAGTACAGTTGGGGGTATAAGAAACTATAATTGGAAATATTCTACTGGGATTATAGAATTGTTTACTTCTTTTTCATTTATATTCTGAAAAGAAGGTAGTAAAAAAATCCATGCTGGTGGGACTATCCAACATGGAAAGGAATAGGTATTTGTACCAAACCATATAAATATCATGTACTTCCTTCAATTTATATTTTTTTCATATGAAAAGAGAGGTTGAGAAGTTATAATTTAGTGTATTGTAACATTAACAAGTTTTAGAGGTTAATAAAGTTTACTAAAGAAGTTAAGAATCACTCTTATAAAAGAAAAAGGAACCACTGATTCACCCCCTATCAGTGGTCTCAATACTATTGGGTAATATTAATTGGTATCAAAGGTAGGTTCCCTCTGAAATATCTATCTCTAAGAATGTATAATTTTAATTTAGAAAACAATAGGGGTGTTCTTATTTTTAATGGAAATAAATATCACAATTGGAAGAATATAATGTTACCCTACCTTCATTCACTTGGCCTTGATGTTAGTGATACATAAATAGTGGTATTTCCATCCATCAATGAAACTGTTATGATAACTGCTGATAAGATAAGTGTAGAAGATAATGGAAAATCTCAGAATTCCTTGTTTATTCATCTCACTAATGATTTTTATACAAAACATATGGGGTTGTGAACAACTAAGAAAATGTGGGATAATTTTCGTAGTTTCTATGAAGGTAATGATAAAGTTAAATAAGACATGTTAAAAATATAGAGAAATAGATTGGAGGATTTAAAAATGGATAAAAATGAAATTATTAATAGTTACTTTACAAGGGTAAATGATATTGTAATTAACATTATAAGTTTTTGTGAGAAGCTGGAAGATTCTACAATTGTTAAGAAAATTATGAGAAACTTTACATATAGATTTTATTCTAAAGTTTCAGACTTAGAAGATCATGAAGATTTATCCTTGGATGAACATCATAATATCCTTATGGAATATGAAATGAGAAAATCTAATGATTTAAATAAAAAGGTTGACAGAGAAATAAATTTCAAATTTGATAAAAGGGAAAAACAAAGATAAAGTATATGAAGAAGAATCAAGTGATTTAGAGGAAGAGGAATAAGATGGAGATTTCAATAAAATTACTACCCTCTTTTCTAATAAATAAAATAATGAAAAATGGAAAATTAAAACTCTCGAATGTTTTAATTTTTAAGAGAAAGTAAATTTTTTATATAATTTTCCAAGAAAGAAATTTGAAGATTATGATTATGAAAAGGACAATAACAAATATAAAAAAATGTAAAAGAAACATAAAGAAATATTTCATTATGATAAGAAGAATAAAAGTTAAATGAGTAGAAGAATGAAGAATGATTAATCATTGGTGGTGAATCATATCATTAACTCAACTTTATTACTCAAGTTTGAAATGGAAGTAATTTTGAAAACATTGATGATAGTGATGAAGAAATTTCAGAAATGAAATGGATTCTCAAAGAGAATTTAAAAAATTAAATTAATAAAAATACTCAACTCAAGAAATAAAGAAAGAAGATAAATAAATATGTTTAAAGAATAACTTTTGAGAATAATGTCTGGATGGAGAAGGAAAATACAAATCTCAATTTTATTATATCTTAGAATGAGAAGATATGTGAGAAATATTAGCTGACAATGAGAAACTCAACATGAATGAATCTACACATGTTGAATAAAACCAGTAGAACAATTTGAAGATAGATAAATCTAAAAATATGATAGATTTTATGAATGTTAGTCTAGCTGATAAATAGGAGGAGTCATTTGAAACACAATCAATTCTTCTTACAACACAAATTGAGATAAGAAATAAGAGAGAAGATTTCACCAAGGCAATTGATGTTAAATGTGAAACTTATAAAGAAGGTGAAAAGAGAGGTTTAAAAAAGTATTTTTTTTTGAGTAATCATATTTCCCCAATAAATATAGGAATAATTCAGGAAATTATCCTCCTAAGAAAAGTGGTCCATAGTTTGTGAAGAAATAATAACAACAAAGTTCTCTGTAAGTTCACTATCAATCCAAAAAGTCATGATTGAGAGGTCACTATTAGTGTTGTGTACTTTTCAAAAAAAATATCTTATTCATGTTGGTATAACATATCTCTAACAAGAAACATGTATTAATCAAGGGGGAGATTTTATGAGAAAAGAAGATCAATTTTTTTAAAAAAATTTGTGGCACCAAATATGAAAACTCAGAAGATGAAGAAAGATGAGTATGTTAATAAAGTGGAGAAAAAAATATGATGGTTATGAAAATAAGTAGTGATTAGTTATTTGGATAGAAAAAGTTAAAATATATAGAAATTTAAAATAAATACAAAAATCAGCTAAAGAAAAGGGAATACATAATGTTTTTGAAGATATGAGAAAAGTTGATAAGAAAATATCAACATATTGTGGTTTGAAAATTTACAAAAGATGTAAGATATGTGAGAAAGAAGGGCATGTGACTAAAATTTGTTTGACTATTATACCATAATAAGAGGAATGAATGAAAAAATTGTTACTAAATCACTGTAAAAAAAGGTTTCAAAATAACAAAAGAAGTTGACATCCTTATTAAATGAATCTGCAGATGAAATGAAACTTGTTATAAATTCTGAGAAGGATGAACAAAATAAAGAAAATACATCCAATGAAAAATATAAGAAGAAGAAGATAAATTCAAGAGTGATCAAGGAAACTAATTCTGAAATATGTTTCTAAGGAAATAATGAGGTTCTTCCTTATTCCCAATATATTTGTATTTGTAATAACTTGTAGAAAATTAAAAGAGTTGAAATAAGGAAGCTAATGTTGAAAAGTCTTTTTCTCTTCTTGTAAAAGAAATAAATGAGGTTAATTTTTTTAAAAGTTATGTTTATTCACCTATGATTTCTAATATGTTTGTTGAGATGGGTAAAGGTTAATTTTATCTTTAACAAATTCTTTTCATGATTTCCCAAAAAATGATAATATTGAAAGAAACATAGAAAGGGTATTACATGAAAGTTGTGTAATGGAAAACATTGATAACCTTGATTATTCACTATTTTTTTCTACACTGGGTTCACCCACATAGACTTTGAGTTATTTGGTTAAAGGATCTTTGTTAATAAAATCATGTTATAATTATGTTTTTCTGAAGAAAAACTTCATGATTTTGAGATAAAAATTTCCAACCCTTTGAAATAAGATCATTTGTCATTAAGGGGGAAACTTTTTATAATGGGAACTTTGAATTTTATTTTCAATAATGGGTAGAGATAATAATAAAGGGGGAGAAAAAAGAAATAGGGTGATAAAGAGAAGAAAAAGTGAGAAAAAAACAAATGGTATTTATTTTGAAATGGTTGAAGTGGGTATTAAAAACAAAAAAATGGGGAGATTGTTAGGTCTAAGTTGTGTTTTAGTTTTATTTATTGTTAATAGATCAATATTTTGATTATATTGAGAAGGTAATGGGAATTTATATTTAATAAAGGTGTGTGCGTGAAGTTTTCAATCAGATCCAGAACCATCAGCATAAAGATCAAATTCAATCCATCAGCATGAGTTATTAAATACAATTTATTTTATTGAGGTTTTGATAAGAAGACAGAAGTAGTTGAAAATTGTATTGATCCTAGATTGAATGATTTGATTGTAATGAGAAGGTTTATCAGAGTCTTCATTTGATACCAAACCTAATGATTCTTTTATATTCTCTAACTTTTATAAATCATAATTAATCCATAAAACTTTTGATGAAAGCCTTGTGAAGGAAAGGGGGATAGATAGTGCTGCCAATCATATTGATGTCCAGTTGGAATGAATAAATTTTCTAGAATTCTGGGAAGTTACAATACTTCCCAATACATGTCAGATGATACTATACCAATCCTAAATGTATTCAGAGCCATGAGGAAGTCATGATGCAAGAAGAAGTTTTTGGAAGTAGGAAGTTTCTGAAGTCGATGCTTTACGATCTCAGTTCATATGTATGTGAACACTATACACATGAATGTTTAAAGGCTATGAATATTTATTAATAATTTGAGAAGATAAAGATACTAGTTTTTAGTTGGACCAGTAAGTCACAAGATACAAATATTTGGAGAAATAAGTAGATGAGAATCCTAATCAGAAAATAGAAGAAGTTGTTGAAGCTGAAACTACTAATATATTTCCATAAGATGCAAGTTTTATCAGAGGTAGAATGTTTAATAATGTTTTAATTGTATTTTAATTGGATCAATAAAACAAGAATTCTTACCCTTTTCTCTTAAAATTGGGTCAATAGAAAAAGAACAAAAGTATTGACTATCTCAAAAGGAGGTGGAGAATCATCAGACTCACACTAATAATGATTCATCAAAGTAAAGATGACACCGATACCTCAGACAGATGATGAAACTGATAGAATCATCAGACACTATACTAAATTGGAAGTAGAATCATCAGTCTTAGTAATTAAAGAAAAGGATAAATACTTAAAAGGATTTTTAAATATGTGATTAATGTCAAAGTATTTTCAAAGGAACTTTTTGAAATATGTAGAAATTTATCAATGTTTTAACAAGTGTTTTTAGATGGTACTCAGCATCTGTATGAGAATAATTTCAGTGTTTGAAAGAGGTCATCATAATGGTCCATCTTCAGTTTTACATGTGTCTTCATCATAATGAAGAATTAGAATGAAGAATCAGACTGAAGAAATTAGACTGAAGATTTTTTTTTTAAAAAATTGAAGAAGTATGAAGTTTTGAAAAGGAACAAGAAGAGTTAAGAAGAAACTAAGAAGTCAAAGATAGATTTGAGATTTAAGGGAAATTGAAGATTCAAGAAATTTGTTTGTGCATGAAAGGTTTTTCAGAATCCCACCCAAAAACCAATTCTGGATTACCTATAAAAGGAGATCACATGGCAGTTGTAAATTTGGGAAAAATTAAACTATTAATGTGTGTTGAGAGCTATGAATTTTTTAAGGCATTAAGTTTCTAAGAAGAATTTGTTTTCTAGGTTGATGATGAGGAATACTATTAGAGTGAAGTTCAATATAATCATCATATAAAGTTCTAATGGACAACGCTTCATCAGAGCAAGTCCATCAGTGTGATCCCATCGATGCAACATCCATCGAAGCAAGGTTAATCAGATCGAGTTCCATAAAATAGAGGAATTTTTATCTACCGATTGAGTTCCTAATCATTTTAAGAAGGAAGATCAGAAGGAGAATTGGAATGAGTCTAATTGGAAAAATACCATCAAATAGAGGTTTTAGGACTGAGGAATATTAGATTAATTTTTTCTAAGGAATTTTTTGAATAGAGTTTCTAGAGAATGTTTCAAGACCAATGAGTTCCTTAGAGAATTGTTGAAGTTATTAAATATTGCACATAGGTACAGTTTGATTTAGCTAACCTATGGAGGAGGTGAAGAATTTCTGAAGTGGATCAGAAAAGAAGAAGGAAAGTGAAGCTTCTAACTATATATACTTACCGGTTATTGAAAAGGCTTGTCTTGCTGGGGTGCATAACCAGTTGTGGAAAAGTGGATACTAAAAGGATAGTTTGGGGGTATAACCAACTATATCAGTAAAGTTGAAATTGGGATTACATAATTGTTCATTACTTGTGACTTTTTATTTCATAAATAATATAGTGAATAAATCCATGTTGGTGGGACTATCCAACATCGCAAGGAGTAGGTCTTTGTAGAAAACCTTGTAAATATTGTGTGTTGCCTTGTATCTATATTTGTTTCATAAGAAATGTGAGGTTGAAAACTTATAATTGAGTGGATTATAACGTTAATAAGTTTCAAAGGTTTAGAAAGTTTACTAAAGAAGTTAAGAAAATTTATTATAAAAGAAAAAGGAACCACTTATTCTCCCCCATTCTCAGTGGTCTCGATCCTATTCAGGATGAACAATTGGTATTAGAGGTAGGTTCCCTTTGGAAAATCCATCTCTAATAATGGATAATTTTAATTCGATTAAAAACAAGGGTGTTCCTATTTTTAATGGAACGAAATATCATAATTTGAAGAACAAGATGTTACCCAATCTTCTTTCACTTGTCCTTGAAGTTAGAGATGCAAAAATAATGAGATTTCCACCCATCAATAAAATTGTTATGAAAACTACTAATAAGAGAAATATAGAAGCCAATAGAAAAGATCAGAATTCTTTATTGATGGATCTTAGTGATTATGTTTATGAAAAAATTATGGGGTTTCCAACATATAAGAAAATGTGGGATAAGTTGAAGACTAGATATGAAGGGAATGAGAAAGTTAAAGAATCTAAGTTACAAATCTGGAGAAGTATATTTTAGGATTTGAAAATGGATAATGAGGAAAGTATTTATATTTGATTTATAAGGGTAAATGAGATTGTAAGTAACATCATAAGTTTTGGTGAAAAGATGGAATATTATTCAATTGTTAAGAAAATTATTATATAATTTATAGATATATTTGATGAAAAATTTGTAATGACTCGGATTTTTCTCTAGTTTTATTTTTATAAATTAATTAGAAAAATTCTGAGACTAAGTGATGAGACAACATGAGATTCTAAGTCCCAGTGTTCCTGAGAAAAATTAATGAAATTTTTTTATTTTTGAATAAATCATGCAGATAGTTTTTATTTTAACTTGAATAACTCTTAAATGGGTGCCCATATCCAAAATCCTAGGGATCCTTTTTGTTCATAATTGTGAAATTACCTTAGGCAGGGCCTAACCTCAACTGGTGTGGGTCGATGGTGGAAGTTAATTTTTAGATGTAAACGTCATTAAAATATTTAATAAAAATATTTTATTTGATGTTGCGTTGGTTTCTTTTAAGTATGAACTATTATTAAGAATCTAAGGTTACTACATAACCTTGGAAATCCTATGAGGAAAAAATATGGAGATTCCTCCAATGAACATTTATATATTGGAAAATCAAGATCGACAAACCTCAGATTCGATGGATCGATGAATGACGACTATGCAGTTTCACCCTTCATCAACGATCATTCCAAACATCAAGGTAGGATGTTTATCTCTTTGTGATTTTCTCTTCCCATCTTAGATTCAACAACGAATGTGAACCAACCAACGAATAGGTTGATATGTAGTTCGATCATTCTTGTGGGATGATTAATTTATCATGGTGTTTGTTAGGTGATAGATCATAGAAATTATCCTCCCCCTTTTCCCCTTCTAACAAGGATGACTCAAGGTCGACATAAACAAGACCCATATCCATTATTTTGGTGTTCTATGTGATCTTCCTATCCCCATTCTTGGTTTTCTTCACCTTTGGACTTTCTTGGTCAAAAAACAATTTTTTTGGGAGGCTCCAAATTTTATTGGAACCCCAGAGTACTAGTAAGATGGATCAAAACCCATGAAAGTGAAGTTAGTGACCAGAGGATCACAGATGTGGATTCTTTTTGAAAAATAAAGCACCAGAGCAATTGGGGAGACCTATAAAACCAAATCCAATGGTAGCCAGCATCAATGGTGGCACACAATGTCTCCCAGTGGCACGTGGTGGTGGCCACGTGTGGGTACATCAGAGGATAGTGGTTGCCTGTGGTGGTGGCGGCCAGACTATATAGGTGGCATGACCGGACCATGTGGAGCTAAGGCGGCAGGGTCCACAATGGGGACTGGGGACGCAGTAGCTGACCACGTTAAACGTGGCAGTGCCACATTGACTAAGCGACATGGGGGGAGCCATGCAGTTAGGGTGGACTGCATAGACCAAGGGGTGTGGCTAGGGCGGGTCACGTACGGAAGAGAAAACCAGCCCGCAAGTAGCGGGCTGAACCAGGGTGGATGGGCCGCTCTACTGGCCCAATGGGACAGTTCAGGTTGGCCGGTTCAAGTCGGATCATCCATTGGGTCAGGTCAGGTCTGGTGGGTCGGATCAGATCCAGACCAGACCCAGGTCAAACCTTTTCAATAAAATAGCCATAACTTTCAAACAGTGTGTTTGTTTGATGAGCCATTTATGGGGTTTGGATCTTGTGATGAGATAGTACTTTTGGTATAATATAAGTTATTCTTTTTAAAAGTTTTCATATGACCTTTTTGGATTGAGGATTAGGTCCTCCTGGAACAAGCACACTATGAGAGGAATCCTATGGCTGGCTGTGATCTTGAGACTATTTGACTTGGTGACTATGTGATTTGGGGGTTGCATGAACTATCGACACTCTATGTGTTATCGAAACTCTATGTGTTATCAAAACTCTATGTTTTATCGACACTCTATGTGTTATCGACACTCCGTGTGTTATCGACACTCCATCTGTTATCGAAACTCTGTGTGTTATCAACACTCTGTGTGTTATCGACACTCCGTGTGTTATTGAAACTCCATGTCTTACCAATACTTGGTGTTCTGGGGACTACGTATGATAATCCTACCTTTTGTACTATAGACTTATAAATGTGTGAGATGACCATACTTCATGTATTTTCTTGTGGTTTACTTCATGTATTTATTAGTGGTATTCCTTTGTGGTTTTGGGGTGGCCTAATGAGTATTATTTTACTCACCCTTGCATGGGCTTTGCCCGAACGTGTCATGTCTTATCCAGATGATTGTCTCTTTGACAGAGTCTTAGGTGGAATAGGACCAAGTGGTTCTTACGGTGATCAGAAAGATGCGGTGTGATCCTAAATCTTCAGACAAATGTCCTACAACTACACTTTAGGTAGGGTTTTATGCGGATGATTTTCAGGAAATTGGGCATTCACTTTTTCAGACTCTTTGTTTTGATGGGCCTGTATTCTAGCCATATTTACATTCTAGTCCTAATACTATTGTACTTTGTGGTTGGAATCTTTGTGTATGTATGTCTTTTCTACTTAGTGTTTTAACATTTCATCATTTTAGGCTTGGAGATGTGTGCGTGTGTACAAGTACTTAGGAAAATGCCTCCCATTTGTGGGATATTCCTATTTGATGCCAGTCTCCAGCTCCTGGACTATTGGAGGCAAGATTTGGGTAGTCACAACATGACCCCCTCTAGGACGGGTCATGAAAGAGTGGTATCAGAGCTGGTTAGTTCTACTTAAGGATCATTAGTCTTTGAGGTTGGTTTGGGGAAACAATGTTAAGTGTTTCGAGTTCAGATTTCAGGCTGGGGAATCTAGTGTTGGTGTGGTGGCCAATGTATCTATACACCAGGACTCTGGACACCTTCTTTTTGACTCCGTACATGAAAAATCTGGTTACAGGGAAATTAATGGTACATGAATCATATAGTATTTGGGTGTGTTCTCATGTACTTCTTGAGTCATCTCACGAGGTATACTCTATTGATCATGGACCATCTTGATATATTTCAGGATACTTCCCCATAGAAATCCAGGCATGATTCTATTGTAAGATCACAAGGATGACATACCTAGTTATGAGGCATCAGTACAGGGGCCTGTACTGAAGATAATCCCTACACTATAGATAGAACCTCCAAGTGGTTTATCAGTGATGCCACCACCCATTGATCAACTGTTACTCCTTATACTACCGGTTGAGTATGCACACAAGATAACTGCATTGCATGAGTTACAAAGGTAGAAAACTCCTAGGTTTAATGGTGAGCTAGACACCAGATAAATTAGTATTGACTATAGGTAGTGACTTGTGTCTTATTTATTGTGAGAACACATGCTGACCAGATGGCAGTCCTAGCCGTGAGTCTTTTTCAGGGCTCTATGGGGTGATGGTGGAGCATAGTAACCTAGAAACATGATGAGGCGACTCTATCTTGGGCATACTTCTAGAGAATATTTATAGAGTATTTCTTCCCAGCTACATCATGCTCAGTGTGAATATAGGATCTTCAGCATCTGCAGTAGGGCTGTCAAACTGTGGTGGAGTACTCAGTGAGGTTTACTGATCTTTCTTGCTACTCCATGGATATGGTGTGAGACCCGTTATTCAAGGATCAGACCTTCAAGAAGGGGATATGCTGGGAGATCAATCCATCCATGATATCCCTTATCATCCCTACATATGTTGGGGTACTGGAGTGAGCTCTTCTAGTGGAGATATTTCTGGCAGAGTAGATGCTAGTAGTGGGAGCTACCAGCAGGCACTAGGCAGTTGAGTCTTCAGCGGTAGGTATCTGATAGTAGACACAGGTACCCAAGTGGGTCAATAACTCTATGGGACAACCCTATGACATGGGATTAGTGGTTTAGGGCTCCCAGGGAAGAGTGAGTCAGCTGATGGACAAGAAATGTTACTCATGTGACGGTTGGGGACATATTATATGAGATTGCCCGACCCACCATATAGATGATAAGGAGACGATCGAGGGACCACCGAGGTAGATGAGGATTCATGAGAAGGGTTGTACATAGAATGACTTACATGGAAGAGGAGTAGGTAGGGAAGCAGGATATGGGTGGAGGTTCGACGTATTACCACCACCACCCCTAGGTGGTCCACCATGGGCTTAAGGAGTTGGTAGACAAGGATGAGGTCAGATACATGTGATGGAGTCTTATGAACCCAGTTCTCTAGGGGATGATTATAATTATGATATTTTTATTTTCCACCTTATCTTATGTTTTGATAGACACAGGTTCCAGTCATTATTTTCTTTCCATGACCCTTGTTCGAGACTCAGATATTTCTATAGAACCATTGACTTGAGCCTTACGCTTAGAGACTCTCACAGGAGGGAATTTGATGACCACAAACTGGTGCCAACATTGTGACCTTACTCTTTTAGGTGAGAGTTTCGGTTGGGATATCTTGGTAGTGGCGTTGAGGCCTTACGATGTCATTCTCAGCATGGACTGGTTATCTACATTCCATGCTTAGATTGACTATTTTAGGAACATAGTGTTGTGTGTCCGTGATGATGAGACCAAGTTTTCCTTTGTTGGTGAAAAGGAAACGCATGCAACATAGGATGGAATTAATCATAGGAGGGTACAAACTATTAACCATTAGTTGGATAGCCACACCCTCAGTGTAGTGGATGAAATAATTCCTCAGTTTTCTATAGTGGTGGGGGAGTATGAGGATGTATTTCCTAAAGATGTCCTCAGACTACCTATCCACAGGGATCTAGACTTATAAATTGATCTATACCTTTGAATGAAACCAATATCTACACCTACATATAGGATGGATCTTGAAAATATTTGTGAGTTGAGGGTACAACTGAAGTAATTATAGAGAAAAGGCTTCGTGAGACCCAGTGTTCACCATGGGTGGACCCAATTCTATTTTCCAAAAAATTATACAGGAGATTGAGATTATGTGTAGAATTCTGGTACCTAAACCAGGTGACCATGAAAAATAAGTATCCACTACCCAAGATTTAAAACCTCTTCGATCAGCTAAATGGAGCGAGGTGGTTCTCCAAGATAGACCTCAGATCAGGCTATCACCAGCTTCGAGTGTGGGATGAGGACATACTGAAGACAAATTTTAGGTGTTAGTATGGCCACTATGAGTACTTGGTGATGCCGTTTTGCATGAAAATCACCCTATTAGTGTTCATGGGACTCATGAATAGGATCTTACAGCCTTACTTAGATCAGTTCATGGTGGTCTTCATTGATGACATCCTAGTGTACTCAACGACCAAGGAGGAGCATGTGATACACTTGAGGATAGTCCTTGACACACTCTGAGAGCACCATCTTTATGGGAAGCTCTCAAAGTATAAATTATAGATTTTAGAGGTCCAATTTATGGGATACATCATTTCAGAGGTTGGAGTCGTAGTGGATCCAACGAAGATTGAGGCGGTGCTTGTTTAGGAGCCACCTAAGAGTGTTACCAAGGTGTGGAGTTTCCTTAGTTTGGATGTGTACTATCAAAGTTTTGTACCCATATTTTACAGAGTAGAATCACCCTTGAAATCTTTTAAATAGAAGGGTAAGGCCTTAGTATGGACAAAGAAGCGCCAACAATGATTTCAAGAGCTGAGGCAGAGGTTGACGAGCACTCCCATCTTGAGATTTCCCAAAGAGGATGTTGGGTACATAGTGTTCTGTGATGCATCTAGAATCGGGCTTGGTTGTGTCCTGATGCAGGGGTAAGTAATGATTTTCTATGGTTCATGATAGTTGAGACCGCATGAGAAGAACTATGTGACCCATGATCTTGAGTAGGCAATGGTAGTATTCTCATTTAAGATGTGGTGAAACTACTTTATGAGAGAGTAGTTTACCATCTACACTGACAAAAAGAATCTCAAGTATATCTTATATTAGAATGATCTGAACATGAGATAGATACGATGGATAGAGTTACTTCAGGACTATGACTTTGAAATTGTATATACTCCTAGGAAGGGGAACGTAGTGGCATACTCTCTCAGAAAGAGATCTAGCTTGCAGTTTCTGAGTGAGGAGTTGGGGAAGTTGGCCGCATTGTAGACATAATTTGTGGAATGGATATAGATCAACTTACCTATAGTTCATATTTGTCATCCATACACTATTAAAGTGAGTTAGGGAGGCACAATTTGGGGATATTTACTACAAGACCTGATGTACTCAGTTTTCCACAGGGCATTCCCCTGATGAATATTCGATAGGTGGGTAGAATGTCGTTCTTTTTAGAGGGTGCATAGTTATACCAGTGGTGTTGTAAGGGGAGGTTATTAAGGAGTTCCACACATCCCCTTTGGTGGTATATCTGGGTGTAGTGAAGATGTACCAAGATCTACGACATCAGTTCTAGTGGCCAGTGATGAATAAGGTAGTGGTAGAGTTCGTTTCTTGATGCCTCACTTTCCAGTAAGTGAAGGATGAGCACCAGGTTCTAGTGGGATTGTCCCAATCAATTGAAATTATAGAGTGGAAGTGGTATGGGATATCAATGTACTTCATTATGGGTTTTCCATGCACGTTTAGTGGACACAATACCATCTAGCTGATCATTGAACGACTCACCAAGTCTGCCCACATACTACCGATCCAAGAGAAGAGTTCAGTAGAGATATTGGTATGACTCTATGTGTAGGAGATAGTATAGATTCATGGAGTTACATAAACAATAGCTTCAGATCATGATGCTCGTTTCACATCTCATTTGTGGAAGAGATTGTACGAGGTTTTTGGGAATCAGTTATGCTTGAGCACAAATTTTCATCCTCAGATAGATGGCCAGACGGAGAGGAACATTCAGGTTCTTGAGGACATGCTATGTCCTGGTATCCTAGACATTTTTCTATATTTAGTAGGATCACCTAACAATGGTGTAGTTTGTGTACAAAAATAGCTACCACTCCACCATTGGTATGGAACCATTTGAGGCCTTGTATGGGTGACCATGTCGGTCCACAATTTGCTAGAATGAACTAAGAGAGTCAACAATCATGAGTCCAGAGTTGGTGTGGGATACCACTGAGAAGGTGTAGATCATATAGAGACATATGGGGACTACACATATCTGGTAGAAGTCTTATACTGACAGGATATGGAGGCCCTTGGAGTTCAATGAGGGAGACAATTTTTTCCTTTGGGTGTCACCTCGACGAGGATTGTGGATATTTGGCCGGGGCGATAAGTTATCTCCGAGATACATTAGCCCTTTTCAAATTTTTAGTAGAGTTAGAGAGGTGGTGTACCACCTAGCTCTAACCCTATAGTTGCACCGGGTTCATGATGTCTTCCATGTGTCATAGCTGAGGAGGTATGTGCATGATCCATCACATGTCATCAACTGGGCTGGCTGAACATTGATGATGGGGAAAATTTTGCAGAGTACCTGGTGGAGATTGAGGATAGATAGGAGAGGATACTTCATGGGTGGTCAGTTCTTCTAATGCACATTCAGTGGTAGCACGAGAATCTCTAGAATATCACTTGTGAGTTGGAGTCTTAGATTTGTGCCTAGTACCCTCACCTTTTTGTTGAGTAGCCCTTGTTTTGGATTTCATAGATATAAATCCCTAAGGTGGGGAGAATTTAATGACTTGTATTTTTATACAGTTTTATTTTTATAAATTAATTGAGAAAATTACATGACCAAGAGTTGAGAAAGCGTGAGATTCTGAGGCCCAGTGTACCCTGGACAAATCAATGAAATTTTTTCAGTTTTTAATAAAGTGCACATGCATTTTTTTTATCTAAACTAGAATAACTATTAAATGGGTGCTTGGATTAGAAATTAAAGGGCACCATTTCGTTCAAAACAACAAAATTACCTTAGGTAGGGCCTAACATCGACCAGTGTGGGTTGAGGGTGGAAGTTTGTTTTTGGATGTAAACGTCATTAATTTTTTTAATAAAAATATTTTATTTGACATTGCATTGGTTGATTTTAATTATGGACTATTGTTAAGAATATAGGGTTACGACATAACCCTGGAAATACTATGAGGCAAGAAGATGGAGCTTCCTCCAATGAACTTCTATGGATTGGTGAATCAAGATTGACAAACCTCGGATTCGATGAATCGACGAACGATGACGACAAAACTTCACCCTTCGTCAACGATCGATCCAAACCTCAATGTAGGAGGATAATCCCTTTTTGATTTCCTCTTCCACTATTAGATTCAATGATGAACATGGAAAAACCAATGAATAGGTTGATCTGTGGTTCAATCATTCTTGTGGGGGTGATTAATTTATTGTGGGGATTGTCAATTGATAGATCATAGTGATTATCCTCCCCTTTTTTCCTTCTAACAAGGACATCTCAAGGGCGACACAAACAAGACCAAGATCCATTATTCAATCATTCTATGGGTTCTTCCTATCCCTATTCTTGTAGTTCTTCACCGTTGGACCCTTTTGGTGATGACACAATTTTTTCGGGTGTCTTCGAATGTGATCGGACCCCTGGAGTACTAGCAGGATGGATCAAATCCCAAGGCATTGAAAGTCACGACCTAAGGATCGTGGATGTGGATCTATTTTAAAAAATAGATAAATAGATAAATGGGGGGAAACCTATGGAATCAGAGCCGCTGATGGCACATAACAGTGCTCGAGGTCATGCAACGACGATAGGGGCCATGGCGGGGACCTGGGATGTGACAGCTGACCGGGTTGAATGTGGCAGCACCACATTGACTAGTTAACATTGGGGGAGCCACATATTCGAGGAAGACCATGTGGACTACAACAGTGTGGCCAGGGTGGGCCACGTTCGGTGGATAAAACTTACCAGCATGCAGAGGGCCAGACCAGGGCAATTTGGCCGCTCCAGCGGCCCAGTGGGCTGGACCCAGTTGCCCAACCGACCCAGCAGACCAGAACGGACCAGACTGGGCCAGGTCAGGTTTTCTAGACTGGTTCGTTTTAGCCGTAAGGTCAGGTCAGGCCCAGTAGGTTAGATCGGACCCAGACTGGACCCGAGTCAGACCTTTTCTATAAAAGAACTATAACTTTCAAACATTGTGTCCATTTAATGATCCATTTGTAGTGTTGTGATCCTTGTGAAGAGAAGATACTTTTTAGATACTCTAAGTGAGTCTATTTGAAAGTTATCATACGGTATTTTTGGATTGAGGAGTATGTACTCCCAAAACAAGCACGCTATGAGAAGAATCCTATGGCAGGATATGATCTTGAGACAATGTGACTTGGTGACTACATGATTTGGGGGATACATGACCTATCAACACTCCATGTGTTATCAAAACTATATGTGTTATCGGAACTCCTTGTGTTATCGGCACTCTATGTGTTATCAACACTCCATGTGTTATCAACACTCCATGTGTTATCAACACTTCTTGTGTTATCAACAATCCGTGTTTTATCGACACTTGATGTGTTATCGAAACTCCATGTGTTATCGACACTCCTTGTGTTATCGACACTCCATGTGTTATCGATAATCTGTGTGTTATTGAAACTCTATGTCTTACTGATACTGGGTGTTATGCGGACTGTGTCTGATAATCCTACCTTTTGTGATATAGACTTATAACTATGTGAGATGACTATACTTACAATATTTTCTTTTGGAGTACTTCCTGTATTTCTTAGTGATATCCCTTTGTGGTTTTAGGGTGTCCTACTGATTATTGTATTACTGACCCCTGCACATGATTTTCCCACACATGGCATGTTTTGTGTAGATGATCGACTCTTTGATGGAGTCCTAGGTGGACCAGGACCAGGTCATTCTTAGGGTGATTAGATAGATGATGTGTGGTCCTACAGCTTCAGATAACCATCCTATACCTACACTTTAGGTAGGGTTTTCTATGGATGAGTTTCAGAAACTTGTGTATTCACTTTTGTAGACCATTTCTTTTGGTGGGATTGTATTCTAGAACTGTTTACTTTTTAGTTTTCCTACTATCATAGTCTATGGTTGGTATCCTAGAGTATGCATGCTTTGTATACTCAGTGTTTTTACATTTCATCATTTCAGGCTTGGAGATGTGTGCATGTGTACAGGTACTCAGGAAAATGCCTCCCATTTGTGGGATATGCCTACTTGGTGCTAGTCGCCAGACCTCATCCTATCAAAGGTGGGATTGGGGTAGTCACAAAATGGTCCCCTTTGGGATAGGTCATAATAAATCTGTTATCCATATAAGATTAGGAAGATTTATCCTTGGATGAACTTTAGAATATACTTATGGCATATTAAATGAAAAAATCTCTTACTTTCATGAAAAATGATGATAGAGAAATGGATTTCTAATATTTATTAAAAGAGAAAAATAAAGATAAAGATGTTGAGGAAGAATCAAGTGATTCAAAGGTAGAGGATGAAGTTGAGTATTTCAATAAATTTTTTCCCTCCTTTCAAAGAAATAGAATAATGAAAAATGGAAAAGTAAAACTCTCAAATGTTGATATTTTTAAGGGAAATGATATTTTTCAGTTCAATAAATAAAGTTAAAGAGTATTATTCTAAATAGGACGATAAGAAATATCAGAAATAAAAGTGGAAGAAAAATAAAAAAAATATTTCTTTATGAAAAGAAGAAGAAAATTTATCTGATCAAAATAAATAAGAATGATTCCTCATCTAGTAATGAATTAGATAATCAAATCAAATTTATTACTCAAGTCAAAAGTATAATTAATTATATAATTAATTATTTTAGTGATGAAGAAATTATAGAAATGGAATGGATTCTTAAATAGAATTTGGGAAAAGAAATTGAGTAGAATAATCAACTCAAGAAAGAAAGAAAGAAATCAAAGAAAGATATTGAATGAATAAATTTTGAGAATAATTAATAAATGAAGATGGAAGAGAAAAATATCAATTTTATTAGATCTTATAATGAGAAGATTGGTGATCCTAAAGGAAAACTAAAAAACTAGGAAGAGAGATCAACTGACAATGAGAACCTCAATATGAATAAATCAACACTTGTTGAAGAAAATAAGTAGAACAAGTTAAAGATAGTTTAATATGAAAAGATGATAGAAGTTCTAAATGTTATTCTAGCTAAAAAATAAGAGGATTCATTTGAAACACAATAAATGATTTTTTAAAAAAATTGGTGCCTTGGTCAAAGACCAAAGCACAAAATTTATAATTAAAACAAAGAATTACATGAGTCTAAAAGACAAGATTATTTTACAATCTCTATCATAAAGGGGTAGTAAATCAACTAGGAGTTCATCTAACCATGTGGTGACAAGGTTGACTCCCATGTTTGAAAGACCATCCGCCACCTTGTTCACTTCATGAAAGGAATGTGTAATAATGCAGTTGAAGTCCATGAGTGAATGAAGACAGTACATAAAGCATGTTGTAAGAGGCCACACTAGGTGAATCACACCATTCCAGATAGCTTGAATGATGGTAATCGAGTCACTTTCAATCCAGATGTTATTCCAACCAAGTTTCTTGGAAAAGGAGATAGCATAGATCACACTCATCATTTCAGCCTCCAGAGCCGAGGATATGCCACAAGTAACATAAAAGCATCCATGAATCTGATCATAGTGATTTATAAAAATAGCGCCACAACCTAAAAGGCTAGAGTTGAATTTTGAAGCACCGTCAACATTAAATTTAATCCATCTTGGGAGCATAGATTTCCAGAACACTTCAAAAGTGAATCTAGGTTGAGGATAAATACCATTAACCCCAAGCCAATTCAGAATCCAAAAGTCATTCACTGTGTTGTTGCAAAATCCATTTTGAATTGAAGCAGATTCCCGAATGGCAATGAGGATCCGCATCTGACCTGCATGTAAACTAAGTGAGTAGTTATTATGAATAGTAGAATTCCTATAATACTAGAGTACATGCATAAGTTTAGCAAAAATAGTTAAAAAAATTCTTCTAATTTACTAAGAGGCTTCAATATCCACAAAACGTTGAAGTCAAGAGTTGAATGAATCATTAAGTAACTATCTGCACTCAAAAATATCAAGCACATAATTCCAAAAATCAGTAGCAGTAACACAAGAAAGAAAAATATGGTTAATGTATTCACGATGCTGGTTACAAAGACAACATTTAGAGCAAAGATGGATCCCAAAAGACTGAAGACAAGTGTTAGTGGGAATCCTGTTGTGAGTAATACACCAAATTAGAGTGAATCTCAAAGGTTTTAACCATAATTTATCAAAATTTTTAATCTAACTAAAAGTGTTTTCATAATTAGTAAAACCATGGTTATAAAAAGTTTTTGAGTCGAGAATGCCATTATGAGTAGGTTCCCATATTAAAAAATCATCAGTGCTAGAAAAATGGTAGCTGTCAATGACATGACTAATGTTTTTGGGAAAATTAAGGCTATGAGAGATAATGACCTCTTTGATAGTATAGATAGTGTGATCAGAAATTTGATTAGGGGAAATCATAGAAATGAGAGGATCACCAACCCATTTGTCGAGATAGTAAATATGAGATAAAATTTAACAAAGTTAGTTGATGTTAAAGGTGAAACTTCTGAATAAGGTGAAAAAAATGATTTATAAAA
The DNA here is from genome assembly GCA_963277665.1 of Viscum album. Classification (NCBI taxonomy): domain Eukaryota; kingdom Viridiplantae; phylum Streptophyta; class Magnoliopsida; order Santalales; family Viscaceae; genus Viscum; species Viscum album. The sequence continues at coordinate 162,210,105 of OY728138.1, forward strand.
GAAGGTTTGTGAGGAAAAACCTTTTACCAAGAAATATAGGAATACTTTAGGAAAGTATCCTCCTGAGCATAATGTTCAACGATTTATGAAGAAACAACAACAACAAAGCTCTAAAAAAGTTCACTATCATTCCAAAAAGTCAAGATTCAGATATCACTATTGTTGTTGTGGAGTTTTTGGATAGAGAGCTTATTCATACTAGAATAACATGTGTCTACCAAGAAAAAAGTATGAATCAAGGGGGATATTTGATAAGAAAATAAGATCAAAGTTTTCTAAAAAAAATTATAACTGAAAATGGAAACTCAGAAGATGAAGAAAGATGATTATATTAAGAAAGTAGAGAAAAAAACATTTTGAGTCTTAAAATAAGGAGTGCTTAGTTATTTCTCCAGAAAAATTTTACATAGATAAAAATTTAGAAGAAATAAAAAAATTATTTGAAGAAAACAAAAAGAAAAAGGTTTTTGAAGATATGATAAATTTTGATAAGAATATATCAACATATTATGGTTTAAAAATCCAGAAAGGATTCAAGAGATGTAGGAAATAGGGACATGTTACTAAAAGTTTTTGACTATCCTTCCAGAAATAGAGGAAGGCATGAAGGAATTGTTACAAACTCACTATAACAAAAATGTTTCTAAAGAATAAAATAAGTTAACATCCTTATCATAAGAATTTGTATATTAAAAGAAACTTGTTAAAAAATCTAAAAAGGTTGAATATAAGAAATAAAATACATCCATTGATAAATCTAAGATGAAGAAAAAGTTAAGACTGAGAGAGGAATCTTAGAGAATTTTTTTTCTAAGGAACTACTAAATTTCCTTCTTATTCCCAATATATTTTTATTTGTACTAACTTGCATGTAATTGAAGGAGATGTAATAAGGAAGATGATGTTGATGAGTCTCTTACTCTTCTTGTAAAATAAATTAATGAGGTTATTTTTTTAAATGTTATAGTTATTCACCTAAAATTTATAATATGTTTGTTAAGATGGGCAAGGGTTACTTTTGTAACATCCCAGATCCGGATGCCACTAAAAGGTGCTCCATACTCGGTTGGTCACATGGCCTCAAGCGCATTTCCCAAAATTCCAGAGGTTCCTGACTAGTAGTGACGGCCTTGGGTGTGATAGTGGGAAAAATATGCCCTCATTGGCAGAGTGCAACAAAATAGAATACAAAACAATACGGTAGCGGAAGTAGTAAACAATATATGACTGAAACAAAATTTTAGAAGTCTAATAGATAAATATCAAAGTCTCAAACCATAAAAATGATAATGAATCATGTTATATGTTCTAAAAAAGTATCCAAAATATGATACACTATAATTAGATAAAAATACAATACAAGTACATAAACAAAAATGAATCTTAGAAGCATCGCAAGCCTCAACTTGGTCCCATGCTCTTCTTCTCCTAAGCAGCAATCAAGTACCTACATAAGGGAACTTTTCCTTGTCAACACCTGCAATCATATAATCTATTTGGGCCCAAAAGAATGACCCAAATAGGGTGTGAGACTAATCCTAGTAGGAAACAACCAAAGATCCATGCCTAAAAATTAGTGAATATATTCCATAGTAGTAGAAGAAAAAAGTAACTAGAAAGTACTCAAGTAAACTATCCATTTAATCTATTTATGTTCTTTAGAAATTAAGTTTCATTTAGTTACAAATATCTTGAGATTAATCCTTATACCGCCAATCCACTGTATAGAAGTAAACACAGTAGATGTCTTAGAAGATCATCTAGATAAAATTGAAGATTGAATACAAGATTGTTATTTGGATTTACAGACGCATCATAAGTCATTCCATTTCATTGGACAAAATCTATGATCTTTACAAAGGTCTTGAGGTCCGGACCTGGCCCGTCAACCCCCCGTGCCAAAGTAACCATCAACTCGTGACATAACAATTTCGTATTTAATCATATCAGCATTTCAACATTTTATCATTTGTTTAGTTTCCAATAGATTCCGTCATAGATATCCCTTAATGGATACAAGATTCGCTCGACATTTATAAAGATGACTCAGTGAGCCCAACCATGAAAACTATGGCTCACTCACAACCATTAAGTAGTTAACCCCTTGAGTCCATCCATTTCCTTTTAACTGAGACAATGGTTCTCCCAAGGTAACCAAGGTGTAATTAGTCACATGAGACCAAACTTGCCTTTTAACTGAGATTGTGGCTCTCCCATTGCTAATTACCTCTTTTAATAATTTAACATTTCATTTGAAAATCAATACATGTGAATTAAACTATCACATGGCTTTAAAATAACAACTCACATGGGTAATTTACATAGCAGAAAAAACATGAAAATTAAACTATTTCATGGTTTTAATCATAAAAACTCATATAGGAATTTCATATATAAAAATGTCATTCTAATCGACCCCAATGGGGAAAACATTCAAATGCCTCAATGGCATTCTTTCCAAATGACTAACCATGGGAAACATACCCATGGTGTGTCCCTAAATCAAACAATCATAAATCACATGATTAATTTTCATATAATCAAATACCTAAACATTATTAGGTATCAAAATGTTTCAATTCTTGAGAAAAACAATACCCAAAAATGGTCTCATACCATTTTGGCACATATAATCAACTCGACATTTAAAAAAAGGAACAAGACCACCTACCTCAATGTTGTATAACTGATATAATCCGATGCCGACCCTTAAATTGGCCTAGAACGGTGTAGATCTAAGAAAAGAGGTAAATAATTCAACCTTAAATAACTTTCTCAAGAACATAAATCATCAATAATGGATCAAGTAGAAGAAATCTCTTACTAAGAGGAATCCAACGAGACTGAAAACACTTGAATCGTGTTCCGGACGACGAAATGAGAGAAGGAAAAATTCTCACAGCTCCTTGTTCTTCATCTAGCAACTGTTCTGTCTAGGAGAATAGAAAACAAGGCTACTGCCTATTTTAATCCGAAAATTAGTAGTACACGACATGTAAGTTGGTATACATGGTGTGTATATCATTTTACTGTTCGTAATTAACCAACTTACCTACACATCCCACACCGACCTTGCCGACATGACTACATGGAGTGTACTAGGAAGTACACAGTGAGTAGTGGATTTTTCTTCTCTTACTGGCCAACAAAAGAACACACTGTGTATTCCTATCCTACTCAGCCAGACAACACGGCGTGTATATAGGATTACATGGAGTGTTTTACTAAAAATTTTACATTTTTTCTAGTTTTCATCGTTTTCTAAAAAACAACTCAAAAGAAAAGAAAAAAAGAAACCCATACCTTATAAGAAGAACTATGTTCTTAAAAACTTCCCCCCTTAATGAAATTCTTCCCCAAATTTTCCTTCAAAGGGAGGTGAAGGAATATCTAAGAGTAACTTTGGCCACTGAGCACATACGTTAGCCTCCCTCTCCCATGTCTCATCCTATACTCGACCATGCTTCCATAACACCCATACAAGAGGAACTGACCGACCTCAGAGAACCTTCATAATCCTATCAAATATACTAATCGGATGCTCCTCTAGGATGAATCAACCTACATCTCAACCTCCTCAGGATGAAAAATGTGAGATGAGTCTGAGTGATAGCGGCGTAGCTGAGATACCTGGAAGACATCGTGCATGGCTCGGTACCTCTGAGGTAACTGTAACTGATAGGAAACCGACCTGACTCACTCCAGAATCTCAAATGGTCTAACATATCTCGGTGAATGTTTACCCTATCTTCTGATCCTCTTGTGTCCTAATCTCTATGCGACATGTAGGAAAACTATATCCCCGACTCCGAACTCCAAAGGTCATCTATGGCGATCAACATAAGATTTCTGATGAGATTGCATAGTATCCATCCATCTCTAAATCAAGTGAACCTACTCAGTAGTCTCATGAACAAGATGAGGTCCCAGCATAGCTGTATCTTCTACCTCTATCCAACACAGGGGTAATCAACATGGCCTACTGTAAAAATCCTCACATAGTTCCATATGAATAGTAGCTTAGAAGCTATTATTATAGGTGAAATCAACCAGGGGTATATGATTCTCCCAAGATCCCCCAAAGTCTCATACACATGCATGAAACATGTCCCCTAGCACCTATTTAGTATGATCTGACTGACCATCGGTCTAAGGGTGGTATGCTGTGCTCAGAATCATCCATATACCCAACTCCCTCTGAAAACTCTGCTAGAAACAAGACATAAAGAGGTCATCCCTATCTAAAATTATAGAACGAGGAACCCCATGAAGTCGTACCACCTCTTAGATATATAGTTTTCCAAGATCATCAACACCAAAGGTCTCCTTGATTGGAAAGAAGTGACTGAACTTCGTAAGACTGTCAACTACGACTCACACAACATCGTTGCCCCTAGGAGACCTTGCTAACCCCGTCATGAAATCCATCACGACATCGTCCCATTTCCACTTAGGAATGGTGAGCTACTTTAAAAGTCCATCCAATCGTTTATGTTCCTCCTTCACCTACTGACAAGTGGAACACCTCGTAACAAAACAAGCTACTTCTTGCTTCATACCTAGCAACCAGTACCGGCGACACAAGTCACGGTACTTCTTGGTGACTCTGGGATGCACTGCCAAAGCTTAAGCATGAAACTACCACATCATCTCATCATGTATATCCCCTAGAACCCACAAATGTCCATAGACACACAAAACTTCATCCTTGCCTATCGTCCATCTAGGAGGAGGGTCCTCACCTGACACACTCTTCCATAAAACTAGGCTTTTAGAATCTGATAACTGCCTCATCCTCACTCTATCCAGTAGGGTAGAGGTAGCAACCAAAGATGAAAGATAATTCTCTCCCTGATTATTGTACACATCTAAATGAATCTCAGAGAACAAATCCATTAGCTTCCACTCACCACTGTCTTCCTGTACTGCTAGTATTTGGGTCCTCTTGCTCAAGGCATATACCAATGCATTGCCCTTCCCAGGTGTGTAGGAAAGCTCAAAGTCAAAGGGCTGTAGGTACTCGACCCACCTTTGATATCTCAAGTTCACATCACACTACGTAAATATATACTTGAGGATTTTGTGGTCAATGTATACCATAAAACGATATCCCAAAAGATAGTGTCTCCAACAGCGCAAGGCATGCACAAATGATGCTAACTCAAGATTGTGTGTTGGGTAGTTCCTCTCATGTGGCCTTAACTACTGAGACCCAAACTCTATGACTCGATCCCCCTGCATAATCACTACTCCTAGATCAATACCTGATGCATCGCAGTAAAAATTTTAACTCTTTCCCAGTTCAGGATGTATCAGTATCAACACTGATGTTAAACGTCCCTTCACATCCTTAAAGGCTGCGTCACAAGAATCTGACCACTCAAACTTCACACATTTCTTAGTCAAGATTTTCATCGGTGCAGCAAAGTGTGAGAAGTCCTGTATAAAATTCCTGTAGTATCCATCTAGTCCTAAGAAACTCCGCACCTCAAAAACATTATTTGGATGATCCCAGATCACTAATTATCTCACCTTCTCTAGGTCCACTGATACTATAGTCTCTGAGATGATGTGACCCAGGAAGCAAATCTAATCCATCCAAAAGTGTTATTTTTTGAGATTAGCATATAACTGATGCTCTATTAGTGTATTAAAAATGATCTTAAGGTGTTTGTCATGGTCATGTCGATTGTGAGAATACACCAAGATATCGTACACAAAAACCACCACAAATAAATCTAGGTAAGTATGGAATACTCAGTTCATCAGTGCCATAAATACTACTGCCACATTCATGAGACGAAAAGGAATAACCATGTACTCATAGAGACCATACATACTATGAAAGGTTGTATGTGGTATGTATGAAGGTCGAACATGTAATTGGTGATATATTGACATCAAGTCAATCTTTTATAACACTTGAGCTCCTTGAAGCTGATCAAACATGTCATCAACCTGAGGTAAGGGATATCGATTTTTAACTATCAACTGGTTCAATTTTCGATATTCCATGCAAAGCCTGAGAGTACCGTTCGCCTTTTTCTCAAAAAGGACCAGTGAACCCCAAGGATAAGTACTAGGTCGGATAAAACCCTTAGCTTCCAAATCTTCTAACTGCCCCTTGAGCTCTTGAAACTCCATCGTAGCTATCCTGTAAGGAGGAATAGATACTGGTGCAGATCCCAGCACTATCTCGATAGAGAAATACACCTCTCTAACTGGAGGTAAGCCTAAGAAGTAATCTAGGAAAACTTCTATGAAAAGTTAAAACACTGGAGGAAAATATTCCAGACATGTTCCCTGATCATCTAGATATAAACTCACAATCTGAGCTATTATTCCACCCAACCCACAATGCTCAGGTCCAACTCAGATTTCTAGGACCTCCCATTCACCTTTATGTAGAAACTCTCCACCCTTTGGTGATATGAAACTCACCCTGCGACGATTGAAATTGACAAAGTCTTAGAGGGAACCAACCAGTCCATTCTAAGAATGACATCAAAACCTGTCATCTCTAAGACATAGAAGTTCCATAGAAAGTGACACCCTCTAATCTAAAGGGGGAACTCCTTGAACTGATGCACACCTACAGTTATGATCCCTAATGGATTTTCTAGCATTATAACATCAGAAGTAGTATAAACACAGATCCCAAGGCTTTCCACATCGGCAATAGATATAAAAATATACGTTTTACCAGTATCAGAAAGTGCAGAAGATAAAACAGAGGTGACTAGAATAGTGCCTATGACAATAGATGGGTTGGGATCCTTCTCCTATTGGGTCTGTTGCACTGTATATGTCTGACCTATACCACAGCCCTATGACACAACCTGGATACCCTGAGTTAACTCACCCTACTATCGCTGAGATCCTGGGGTCTGTCTACCACGACCATGCCCACCACCTTGGACTAGACGCCCCGAGGTATTCCAGTTTCCAGACTAGTGAGAAGCTACTAACCCTGATCCTGCACATGGAGTCTGTACATAACCTCTCCCACTAGCCACTGGTGGAAACATCTTGCAGAACCACTATAGATGGACCATCTTTCCACAAGATTGGCACTCAACTGGGTCCTTCAGGCACTATGGTTTGGTATGCCCAACTCTGCCACACTGATAGCACCTCACCTGAATACCAGCAGATACATCCTGACTGCTCTTGTTCCCTTGAGAAAACTCAATATGATACTTCTTGCTTTCGGTCGAGACAATACCAGTTGTCGATGCCGAACCACCCTGGCTTGAACCCCCAGATTCCCATAGGTTGCCCTCGGTAATCAGTGCCTGATTCACTATGGAATGTACAGAAGGAAACTTGAAAACATTCACCTGACCTCAGATATCGTACCGAAGACCATCCTCAAAGAGCCTAACTCTCAACACCTCATCACCTACCAAAACTGGTGCAAATCACTAAAGCTCTATAAAATTGGTAGAATAGTCCATCACTGACATAGTACTCTACTCCAGATTCCTAAACTATCAGGCTCGATTGACCCTGAAGGTCTTAGGAAAGAATTAGTCATAGAATAATGTCTATAAGTCTCCCCATGCCATGTATTGATGGCACTCTGTCTGCATGATAACATCCCACCACCTCTTGGTAGAATCTCATAGCATATAAGTCATGAGCTTGACCCTCCTCTCAAAAGGAGTGTTGAAATTCTCAAAGATAGTCAGCACTGATTCCAGCCATGATTCCACAGCCTATGGTCCTCCATCCCCTTAAAAATTAGGTGGATGATGTTTCTAGAATATATGCATTAGCACTTACATAGATGTGTCAGCCTGCGGTGATCCTTGAAAGGTCTGCACGAACCTGAAAAAATCTTCTCAGAATCGTTCTTCTGCATCCGCATCCAGTATAACGACTGGTGCCGTAGCTGGCATAACTAAAGTATCCATCAGTAACCGATGGACTGCCATTTCTGGAGTATGCTCATCAAAACTTTCCTAGCATACAGATTGTGTCCATCATGGTGACATGACTCTACAAATTCCATCACACACTCCTCAATACTGACTTAATGAAAAAGGAAATGTTACTCATAAGTGAAATAATGGAACAAAGTAAGGAAAATACTCATGTTTTTCAAAATAGGAGTACATGGAGTGTATTATCCCTTACACAATGTGTCCTCCTAGGCCTTTACTTGGTCGTGTACCTCTTCCCCAGATGGATGTGTAACAAACCACACACACGGCATGTTCCTCCTGAAACACGTTGTATACTTGAATTTTCCTTCATGTCCAGGTACTTCTACACGGCTAAAAAAACACGGTTCTTCTGGTGTAAGATTACACGACATGTCCACCCTCGACAAGGAATGTACAACTAAGTTTTCATCCACCATGTCGTTAGTCACACGTTTAGATACAAGGTTGACTTCTACAAGGTGTGTACTCCTATTACCCGGTGTGTCCTACTCAAAGCTCGACAACCCGTGTTCCCTCCTCACACGGTAGGTTACACGATCAAAGACTACACGGTGTGTTATTATTAAAATTTGAAACACCTTCTTCTCCGAATAGGAAGAACACATGACATGTTAGACTAGACTACACACCGTGTATACTGGGTTTTTCAGGATAAAAAATTTAGATTTCCCAGAAAACCCTTGTTATAGTAGAAAACTAACTAGAGGGATGCCAAATTCTGATTCGTGAGGGCCCATACACCCCACGAATCAAATTTTGGAACCCAAGCATAACATATCATGACAATTCTATAACAAGTTCTTCCAATTCAGATCATATCAATGATAAGTTCATTTAACCCCTAAATTCCATTGGTGTGTCATTTCCCAATTCATAAGGGAACATACTTCTTATGGATTGAAATATGACATCACAACGGTATTTACTATAACCAACTAACAAAACAGTAGGCACAACTATCACGTCAACTATCACAACAACATGCAATAGCTAATGCATCCTAGATGGCATGGCATAATGCATCACATGTGATTCTAACAAGTTCCTATATCATGCATGAAATGGAATACTCTCATCTCATCAAGTTGTAACAAAATAAAACCACATATGCATTAATAGTAATAGTAGAAATTAAGTGTGTCACCCAATGGTGAAATCGAATCAACAGTAATAGCTCAAAATATAAAGATCACAAGTCAATTTGAGGAAATTTGGATTTTCCCTTTACGCGGGGTAGCTACTCCCAGGAATAACTAATTACTAAATACCCATTTCTTAATATCCCTGTCTATAGGTTCCAAATATTAAGACAAAGAAGAAAATAAACCCTCTAATACCACTTTGTAATGTCCCAGATCCAGATGCCACTAAAAGGTGCCCCGTACCTAGTTGGACACATGGCCTCAAGCACATTTCCCCAAACTCTAGGGCTGCCAACTTGCAGCGAGGGCCTTGGGTGTGATAGTTGAGAAACTATGTCCTCATTGGCAGAGTATAACATAGCAGAATACAAAACAATACAGCAACGGAAGCAGTAAACAATATACGACTGAAACAAAAAAATGGAAGTCTAATAGTTAAATATCGAAGTCTCAAACCATACAAATGATAATGAATCATGTTATATGTTCTAAGAAAGCATCCAAAATTGGATACATTGCAATAAGATACAAATACAATACAAGTGAAGAAATAGAAATGAAACTCAAAAGCATCGCAAGCCTTGGCTTGGTTCCATGCTCTCCTTCTCCCAAACAGCAATCAAGTACCTATATAAGGGTTCTTTCCCTTGTCTACACCTATAATCATATAATCATTTTAGGCCCAAAAGCATGACCCAAATAGGGTGTGAGACTAATCCCAGTAGGAAACCACTAAATATCCAAGCCTAAAAGTCAGTGAATATATACAATAGTAGTAGAAGAAAAAAGTAACTAGGAATTACTCAAGTAAACTATCCATTTACTCTATTTATGTTCTTTATAAATTCAGTTTCATTTAGGTTCAACTATCTCAAGATTCGACCTTAGCCTGCCAATCCCCTGTATAGAAGTAAACACATCAGATGTCTTAGAAGATCATCTAGATAAAAGTGAAGGCCAAATCTAAGATTGTTCTTTGGCTTGGTAGATATATCATAAGTCATTCCATTTCATTGAAAATGTTTTATGAACTTTAAAAAGGTCTCAAGGTCCGGCCTAGGCCCGTCGACCCCCCATACCAAAGTTATCATCAACTCATGACAAAATCATTTTGTATTTAAGCATATCAACATTTCAGCATGTTATCATTTGTTCAGTTGCCAATAGAGCCCATCCTAGATATCCCTCAATGGATTCAAGATTCACTTGACATTTATAAATAAGACTCAGTGGGCCCGACCACCAAAACTGTGGCTCACTCACAACCTTTTAAGTAGTTAACCTCTTAAGTCCGTCCATTGCCTTTAAACCGAGATAGTGGTTCACCCAAGGTAAGCAAAGTGTAATTAGTCACATGAGCCCGACCTTGTCTTCTAACCAAGAATGTGGCTCTCCCATTTATAATTACCTATCTTAATCAATTAACATTTCATTTAAAATGCTACACATATTAATTAAACTATCACATGGATTTAAACATAACAACTCACATGAGTAATTCACATAGCAGTAAACACATGGAAATTAAACTATTTCATGGTTTTAATCATAACAACTCATGTGGGTATTTCATATATCAAAAATATCCTTCTAATCAACCCCAAGAGGGAAAACATTCAAACGCCTCAAAGGCGTTCTTTCTAAATGGATAACCATGAGAAAGGAACCCATGGGGTGTTCCTAAATTAAACAATCAACAATCGCATGCTTCATTTTCATATAATCAAATACCTAAACATCATTAGGTATCAACAGGTTTCAATTCTAAAGAAAAAAATACCAAAAAATGGTCTCATACCATTTTGGAACATATAATCAACTCAACATTTAATGAAAGGCACCATACCACCTACCTCGATGTCGTATAAGTGATATAATCCAACGTCGACCCTCGAATCGGCCTAAAATTACATAGATATAAGAAAATAGGTAAATCATTATAACTTAAATAACTTTCTCAAGAACATAAATCATCAATAATAGATCAATAAGAATAAATCTCTTACTGAGAGAAATCCAACAAGACTGGTGACACTTGAATCGGGTTTTGGATGATGAAACAGGAGAAGTAAAAGTTCTCACAGCTCCCGGTTCTTCACCCGATGGCTGTTCTGTCCAGGAGAAGAAAAAATAAGGCTAATTCCCATTTTAATCCAAAATTTAGTAGTACATGGTGTGTAAGTTGGTATACATAGTTTTTATATAATTTTAATGTTCATTATTTCACTGACTTACTTTACACATCCCGCACCGACCTTGCCGACATGACTATATAGCTTGTACTAGGAAGTACACAGTGTATAGTGGATTTTTCTTCTCTTCATATCCAATGAAAGCACACACCATGTATCCCCATCCTACACGTCTAGACAACATGGTGTGTATATAGGATTACATGGTGTGTTCTACTAAAACATTAACATTGTTCTCTCAAAAACAACTCAAAGGAAAAGAAATGAAGAAACCCATACCTCATAAGAAGAACCGGGTTCTTACAAATTTTATCTTTAAAAAATTATTTTCAAGATTTCCCCATAAATTAGAATGTGAAAGAAACATGAAAGGGTATTATATAAAAGTTATGCAATGAACAACATTGACAACCTTGATTACTCACTCTAGTTTTGTACATTGGGTTCTCCCATGTAGACTTAGAGTTATTTAGTTAAAGGATTTTTGTTAATAATCTTATGCGATACTTATGTTCTCCTAAAGAAAGATTTTATGTTTTTGAGATACAAAGTTCAAACCCTTTGAAATAATATCATTTTTCAATAAGAGGGAAACTTTTCATGATGTACCCTTTGAATTTGATTGTCAATAAGGGGGGGAGATAAGGAAAAGTGGGGAGAGAAAAGAAATAGAGGGAGAAAGAGAAGAAAAAGTGAGAAAATAAAATAAAAGGTGGTAATTTTTTTGAAATAGTTGAAGTGGGTATAGATAATAAACAAAAATGGGGAGTTTTTTTGGACCAAGTTTTGTTTTGGTTGTATTTTTTGTAAATAGATAAATATGTTGATTATGTTGATAAGGTAATGAGAATAAATATTGAAGAAAGGTTTGTGTGTAAGGTTTTCAATCAGATCCATAACCATCAGCATAACTATTGGACTCAGTACATCAACATGAGTCATTGAATACAAATTCTTTGATTGGGGATTTTAATAGAAAGAAAAAAGCTACTAACAATTGTATTGACCTTGGAATTAATGATTTGATCATAATGAGTAGGTCTATCTGAGAATGTATTTGATACTAAAACTAATGATGATTTTTTATTCTATAACTCTCTTAAATTTTAAGTAATCCATAAAACTTATAATTTAATCCTTATGAAGGAAAGTGGGAGATCTAGTACTGCCAATCATATTGAGACTCAGTTAGAAAGAAGAAAGTTTCTATATGTCTGAAAAGTTATAATACTTACCATTTCAATTCAAGTAATTATATGCTGATCCTAAATGTATTCTATGTCTTAGGGAATTCATGATAAAAGAAGAAGTTTGTGTAAGTAAGAAGTTTCTAAATTTGAAACTTTCTGGTCTCAGTTCATTGGTATGATAACATCAGACCCATAGATGTTTTAAGGAAGTAAAGATTTATTCATAATGTGAGAAGACAAAGATAATGTTTTTCAATCAGACTAGTAAGTCACAAGATATAAATATTTAGAGAAATAAGTTTATGATAATCATAATCATAAAAGAGAAGAAGCATTTGAAGTATAAAATACTGATATCGGTCCATTAGATGCAAGTTTTACCAGAAGAAGAATGTTTAAGAAAGTTTGAATTGTATTTCAATTAGGTTAAGAAAACAAGAAGTCTTAATTTTTTATCATAAAACTGGGTCAAGATAAAAATAAAAAAGTATTGACTATCTCAAAAGGAGGTGAAAATTCATCATATTCACACTAATAATGATTCATCAGTGAGAATATGAGATCGATTCATCAGACACATGATGAAACTGATAGAACCATTAGATACTAAACTAAATAAGACGCAGAATCATCTGTCTCAGGAATTAAAGAAAATAATAAATACTTTGAAGTAATTTTCTATATGTTCTTACTGTTAAAGTATTGTCAAAGGATGTTTTTAAAAGATAAAAAAAGTTATAAATTATTTGAAAAGAGTTATTAGATGGTACCAATCATAAGTATGAGATGAATTTCAGTGTTTAAAAGATGTCATCATAATGATCCATATTTAGTTTTTTATATATATTAATTGTAATGAAGAATTAGAATGATGAATCAGATAAAAGAAATAAATCTAAAATAATGATAATAAACATGAATAAGTATGATGTTTTGAGAAGAAATGAGAGGAGTTAAGAAGCATTGAATAATTCAATGATATATCCAAGATTTTTGGGGAATTGAAGATTCAAGAAATTTGGTTGATCGGGAAATATTTTCAGAATCCTACTCAAACCAATTTTGGGTTGCCTATAAAATGGGAGAACAAGACATTTGTAAATGTTGTGAAACTTGAACTGTTAACCTCCATTGAGATCTCTAACTTTTTTTAAGTGTTGAGTTTCTAAACAGACTTTGTTTTTCAGGTTGATGCTAAGGAATATTACTATAGTGAAATAAAATCCAGTCAATGGAGAAATTTCCAAATAATGAATCTTCATCAGAGCAAGACCATCAGAGTGAGCCCATTAGTGCAACATCCATCAGTTCAAGGTTCATCAGACGGAGTTCCATCAGACAGAGGAATTATGAGATGCCAATTGATTTCCTACTTAATCTAAGAAAGAAGAGAAGAAGGAGAATCATACCAAGTCTAATCAAACAAAATTTTGTCGAGGAAGTTTTCTGTAAAGATTTTCTAGAGATAGTTTCAAGACCAACAAAGTCCTTATAGAATTGTTGAAGTTATTGAAGATTGTACATAGGTAAAGTTTCATTTAGATTACTTATGGTGAAAGTGAAGAATTTATGAAGTGAATTAGAAAAGAATAAGGAAAATAAAGATTGAAACTATGGTTACTTACTAGTTTCTAAAAAGGATTTTCTTGTTGGGGTGCATAAACAGCTATGGGAAAGTAGATTCTGAAATGGATAGTTGGAGGGTGTAAAAAACTATACCAGGAAAGTTAAAACTAGGATTGTATAAATTTTCACTAATTTTACCTTTGTATTCCAGAAAGAAGATAGTAAAAGAATCCATGTTGGTGGGACCATCCAACATGGAAAGGAGTAGGTCTTTGTATAGAACCTTGTAAATATCATGCGTTGCCTTCTATTTATATTTTTTTCATATGAAAGGTGAGGTTGAGAAGTTATAATTGATTGGATTATAAATTTAACAAGTTTCAGAGGTTAATAAAGTTTAATAAAGAAGAAAAGAAAATTTCTTATAAAAGAAAAAAGGAACCACTGATTTACCCCCTCTCAGTGGTATCGATCCTATTTGGGAACAACAATGGAGAACTTAATGTGATCATAGTTAAAAACAAGTACCCTCTCCAAATGACTGATTATTTATTTGAATAGCCTCATGATGCCCAATTATTCTCCAAGATTTAACTCCAATCTAGGTATCATCAATTGAGGGTTAAGAAAGGAGATATTCCAAATATTGATTTCTGAAAAAGATATGGGCATTACGAGTTTATTATTATTCCATTTGGATTGACTAATTATAATTCTATATTTATGGATTTGATTAATAGAGTCCTTAAGGACAACCTTGATAAATTAGTGGTATTTTTATTGATGATATAATGATATATTAAAAAAGTTTTGATGACTATGAGGATCATATAAGGATTATATTTTAAACTCTGAGGAAAGAGAAGATGTTTTGAAAATTTAGAAATTGTGAATTTTTGTTACAAAAAGTTTCATTCATAGACCAAATTATAACTAATAAAGGAATCTCAGTTGACCTAGCTACGGAAAAGGCTATAGAGGAGTGGCCCCATCCTCTAATAGTAAATGATATTTTTAGTTTCCTTGGTTTAGAAGTATATTATTTGAGGATTGTGAAAAACTTTTCATGAATTAAAATCTAATAATAAAGTTTCAAATAATTGAAGAAGAGATTGGTTACTACACCTATGCTAACTCTACCCTCTTTTAGAGAATGATTTTTTATTTATAGTGACACATCTCTAAAAGGGATTGGGTTTATCCTCATGAAAAATGATAAGGTGATTGTTTATGCATCTTGACAGTTAAATCCTCATGATAAGAATTATCCTAATCATGACTTGGAGTTAGCTGTAGTCATTTTTTCTCCAAATATATGGAGGCACTATATTTTAGGAGGAGAAATGTGATATATATAAAGACCACCAATGTTTGAAGTATATATTCATGCAAAAGGACTTGAACATGAGATAGAGGATATGACAAGAGATTCTTAAATACTATGTCTGTTCAATTCATTATCACCCTGAAATATCAAAAAAAGTTATTGAATCCTTAAATGGTAAAGAACATATTGTGATGGAAATGATAAGGATTCAAGAAGATCCATTGATCAAGGACCTAATAAGGTTAGATATGGGAATCATAATAGAAGGGACATTATTAATACTATCCCAAATGATTTTTCAAACATCATTACTAGATAATATCAAGATATTTCAAATACAAGATCCCTTGATATTAAATAAGATAGAGGCTATGAAGAATGGAAAGTTTCCTGAGTTCAATTTTCATCAAGAAGATGTATTGAAATTACACACAAGGCTATGTGTCCCATATATTCTAGAGGTAAAGAAGGAGTTGATGGATGAAGCTCATAGCTCTATATTCTCTATACATAATGGAAGCACTAAAATGTATAGGGACCTTTATGATCATTATTAGTGGGATAATATGAAAAGGGAGATTGTTGACTACACTTAAAGATGCTTAGTGTGTCAACAAGTGAAGGCATAGCGAATTTTTTTTAAAGGGGTATTGTAACCACTGCCCATATCAACATGGAAGTAGGAAAATATCACAATGGTCTCCCAAGAACATCCAAAGGAAATAGTATGACATGGGTTATAGTGGATCTAATCACTAGGAATCTTTATTTCATCACTTTTTTTGGAATATTTATCTCTTCACCAAATTTTCAAGATATAAATAAAGTGACAAGGCTTCATGGGGTGCCACTTTCAATCATTTCTAACCATGATCCAAGGTTTAAATCTAAATTCTAGAGAAGTATTAAATATGCTCTGAATATTGAATTGAATTATAGTATGTCCTATCACCCCAAACTGATATCCAATATAAAATAACTATTCAGACACTTGATGACATTTTGAGAATATGCTCAATGTAATTTAAAGGTGGATTTTATCAACACCTCCCATTAGTTTTGTTCTCATGCAACAAATTACACTCTAGTATTCAAAGGGAACCATATGATTCCCTATATGGGAAGTGATTTATAAATACTAATTGTTGGGATAAAGATGGTAATAGAAAGATTCTTGGGCCTGATCTTGTAAAATATATAAAAGAAAAGGTTCATGATATCCAATAACACATAAAAGATGCTTAGAGTCAGTAAAAGTTCTATACTAACAAGCATCAAAGGAACTTGGAGTTTGATGTTGGAGAAAACTTTTTCCTTTAGATATCACCATGTAAGAGTGTCATGTTATTTTTAAAGAAATAAAATATTATCCTTAGGTACATTGGCCTCTTCGAAATCCTTGATTGCATAGGAGCACTGTCCTATCAGTTAGAACTTCCAATAAATTTGGATCAAGTTCATGATGTGTTCCATATATCTATCTTAAGGAATTACATACCTATTCCATCACATGAACTAAATCCAAAAGTGCTAAAATAGGAACATAACCTATCTTATGAGGAGCAGCTGGTGGATATCTTGAATCGTAGAGACAAAGTTCTACACAACAAGACAACAAAACTTCTCAAAGTTCTGTGGTGGAACCATATATACAAATATTCGATGTGGAAAATAGAGGAAGAAATGAAATAGAAGTACCCTCATCTATTATTAACTGAGAATATGATTTGAAATTCTAGGGATGAAATTTCAAAAGGGGGAAGAATGTAGCAACCCATACTTTTTAAATTATATTTTTTCTTAAATAATTTTGTGGTATATTATATAATATTATACATGTAAAAAATATATACAAACCAACAAAACATTACATCATTAATAAATTTCATTACATTAATCAGCTACAAAACCAATGAAAATTCCAAACATTATAATTAGATAAAAAATATAAAATAGAAAAGATAAAATATGAAAATACAGATTTCTTCAATCTACTAGAATCATCCCTCCCACGAAAAACACTATGGAAAAGAAAAAAAATATTAATATGCCAATAAAAATCTTAGAAAATTAAAATATAACCTTAAGAGAAATTGTAGTGAATATTAAGAAAAATAATGAATTGGTATTTATAAGGTATAAAGGGAAATGTGACTATTCGAATTCTACCATTATATAACCATTGGTCAAATATGACTGTTGGTAAATATAACCATTGTTCAATATGAATATTGGGAACTATAACCATTGGTAATAATTTTACCATTATAATTAGTGTTTATAAGTAGTAATGAGAAAGGATAATTGATGCAGAAAAGAGAATTTATGGACTCAACTAGAAGTGTCATGCCATTTGAGTCCATTTGTTAGAACTTGTGAGGGAGGTAGCATCATTGGGGTTTTATCTTGAATAATCCCAATATGAGATTCAAAAAATTAGTCTTGAAAGAAATCAACTATGGTATAAGTTCATGTTAGTGGAGATTACTACTCGGTCAATGTTAGATGAGCCACCCCAAGAAACTACAACCCTTGCACACCTTACCCTTAGGGCATACACAAGTGTAATAATGAGTTACATGTATAAGAGTTAGTTATTTAAAGTTTAATTTAATTTTTATAAGTAAAATGGTTATTCCATTAATCCCATTTTTAGAATAATTTTGTTTAATAAAATATATGTTTAAGTATGGTCAATTTTGATAAATTGATTATTGGGCATAAATAAATCATAACTGTATTTAAAAAAATATATATACACTTTTATAATAAACTAAATTATTATAAAAAATATATTTATTTAATTAAATATCATTTCAAAACACTATTATTTCAATATAAATGATAAAATAATGGCCTGAAATTTTTTTATATGTCTCAGAAATTTGACCATGCCTTAAAAACGATTATTTTTCAATAAATAAGGTCATTTATATTTAAAAGTTAAAATTATCATATTTACATAATTATTTTGAGAAAATAAATTTTATATTTTATTTAATAATATAGAAATTAGGTTAGGGTTATTTTTTATGAATTTTATAAAATACATTATTTTTTACAGAATAGTAAAAAATACAGTTTTGGGTTTTGAGTATGTTTTATGACTTTATATTTATGTCAAAATGATTTAATAATTAATTAACCAAAATAACATACCAAAAATATGTTATTATATTAATATTAAGTACTTTAATATATTTTTATAAATTTACAAAACTATAAGTTTCTTTTTAAAGTCTAAAATGAAAAATTTGATTTTAAAAATATTATTTTTTGGAAAATTTACTTTTCCATATCCAAAGAAGTATTAAAAATGTTTTCAGTTATAATGGAATAAAATATCATAAAATGTGACCCAAATTTCCAAATATAGGAGAAAAATCAATGGGTAATCTAATGGTTTTTATTTTTCCATGACTTAGATTTCCAAAACCTATATTTGGAAATTATTAAATAATTCTTCCAATTTTTCTATAAATACCCCCCATTTTGACCCTTCTCTTCAATCCAAATCCCTGATCCATGATTTTTTTCTCATTTTACTCCCCAAATTTCCCTCTAAGGTTTCGTTAATACCCTAAGGCTCCATCCTTAAGATTTTAAAGAAAACCTTTAAGGGAAAATTATTCTCATCATCTTCTTTTAAATTTAAGTAATTATTTTTGTGTACATATTATAAGAGAATGTTACATTTTATTATTATGATTTTTATCGTACTCCTATTGATAAAATAATGTTTTATCAATGGTAGAACTTTGTTCTCTCTCATTTTACCCTATTCTAAATCCAAATTTTATACCTATCATGCTGTGGAATTTACTTCTAAAATGTCTCTCTTTTACACAATAAATTATTATATTGGGAATACCCAAACAATTTCTTTATCCATGGATATTAATCTATATGTTAATATAATTTATTGATTTGTGTATTTACAAATATGAAACCCACATTCTATTTATATGGCTTAAAAATGATGTTATGGTCAATCCTTTAAGAACTTATGTACTCATTGCTTTTATATGAAACCTGTTGTTTATTCTCCTTGGGTTATTGAAAAAATGATTTTTTATAATCAGTGTGGCTCACACGATGTTAAAACATATGAAGGGTGTGTAATGATAGAACTCCAATGCGTTGGGTAAATAATTTAATCTATATAAATGACATGTTTTATGATACCTTGGTGAATAACAATGGTAATTTTCATTTATGACACCTTTGAGATAAACCATGGTGATATTCTTATGAATTTATAATTTAAATGTTGTAGACACATTTAAATTTTATTATTCATGTTATTTTTATTACGATATACCTCATACACTATTGATCATGTTATATTGTTATAAATCATATTCATATTGATATACATCATGATCACATTCTAAATGTCTCATCATCACCACTTTCCTTTAATGTATCTACCTAGGATATTATGTGAATAAAATGTAACTTAGGGTGAAACCATTAATAAGGCTTTCACATGTATGAGAATAATGCTTTATGTTTTCATGTATTATGTTCCTAATTTCAAAGAAAGTAATCTATAAAAGTTCCTTTTTTATTCTATGTAAGTAAAGTATTATGTAATAAAAATAAAGGATTACAAACATAATATCCCTTCTCATGTTTATTATTCCTTTTATTTTATTTAATACAATGTTATTTTTAATTACTTAATCAATTAAGTTTATGTCAGTTATTTTGATGATATTCAGTTCATATTTCCAAAATGACTTCGGTAGTGTGACTATGGTAAAAGATGTAATTGTTCCATTATCTCCAAAATAATAATCATGAAATAATTACAATTTTTATAAATAAATTATATTTTAAAACCAACCATTAAATATAGTTATGAAAAATGAACTACGTTACAATCATGGAGGTGGAAAGCTGTACGTACGCATGAGTAACGTTTCATTTTTTCAACGATCATGATAAAAAGAACATAAGTAATATTTTATATTTATATAATGATAATTATAATATAAATATCATATTTTTTAAATACACTTATATATAGAATTCATGTTATGTGGTTTTGAAAAATGAATCACATCGCTTCATAGATGTGGTAATCCACACTTATACATAAACGTCATTATTATTTATAATTGAATCAAAAGGTAATAAATTATATGATATATTATATTTATAGAGTTATAAATATTTTATTAATATATTATATATATAGTAAATCCATCATTAAAACCATACTTGAGTGGTGGTGATGGAAAATGGATTACATCGATTCGCAAGATGGTAGTCCGCTGTACCCACAAACAACAGGTTCATTTCCCATTTGGTAGAATATGAGATTGATATACGATATAAAATTAACATAAAAAATATCATTATATGATATATAATTATTTTATTATATCAAAATGGATGAATAATATTTTAAGGACATGGAATAAGACATAAAACAAAAAATGCTTAGTTAACAATGATACATCTTCTTCAGACAACCTCTTTAGGTTTATGACAAAAACATTACTAGAAGGGTTTTATAATAAAAAAAATTCCTCTTGGATGTGTAAAGGTAAGTAAAGAATGTATTTGGGTTGTTTTTTTACAAAAATTATTTGGAACTGTGAATAGAATTGGAGAGGTAGTTCCCTTTTATAAGTGAGGGGGGAGGGGCACTTTTGAAATTTCATAAAGTATTAAATTAATATAAATCATTTCTCATCACCAAATGGATCCAAAATGGTATATTTAAAACATAGGATGATTATGGTTCTAAATAATATTATCCATTTTTTTACAAGCTTAGATTAGTTTTTTTACCCTTATCATTTTGTTTTAACCCACATTAACCCTTTTCGACAATTATCATGATAACAACGATTTTACTATTTTGGGCTCAAGATAGTTAATATAAAAGGAAAATTCTCATATAAATGGATAATGGTTGATATATTAAACCATATCCCAATAAATTGGATGAAGATACAATTTTTAGGAATTTTAAATCATTTAATAAAATATTATTCATTATATAATATCATTAATGTCATTTTTGGAATTATTCATTTACTTTTACCTTAATTACATCAACATAGAAATGGAATTAGAATATAATCAATTAAAACTTCCCTAAAATGTTATATTTATATAAAAAAATTCACACAACATAATAATTTATTCAAATTATATTAATTTTAACAATTTTAAAATCATTTATTTTATTTTTATACTAATTGAATAAATATCGTGGTTATGTCGTGTAAGCATTTAAGGTAATTAGTTCATCCCTAAAATTTTTAAAAAATTACCATGAAAAAAATATAATTTATCTTTAAAATGAGTATTTATAATCAAATATATGTTTTCTTTAACCCTGTCACAAAATATTATAATCATTAAAACAAAGAAAGTGACATTTTTTACTTTTCTCTATATAAAAAATATAAAGGTCAAAATCATGGCCAAATGGAATCAAAATGTCGTATATAATAATTTTGAGGATTATGGATGAAATATAATAATTCAATAAAATTAATTCTATTGATATGGTCATTTTTTAGTCCTTATCAAATTATTTTTACCAATGATTTCCCGATTTACCCTTACCATGTTGATAATTAATAACCACAATTACTATTTATAATCAATAAAAATAAAAGGACACTATTTAAAAAATTTATACCTCATAATTTAAAATATGGAATCTATTTTTCATGATTAAATTCAAACATGTGATATAATTAAATTTAAAATTAAACTTGAAAAGTGTGATGACAAGCGGTTTTTCAAGAAAATTCATTTTGAAGGAAAAATAGTTTTATATTAACTCAATGACTATTAATCTTGATTATATGAATTTAAATTCATATATATAATATATAATATATAAATTTTATTTAAATAATTCCTCATTATGGGTTATTTTAATTAATTAAATTAGAAAAAACACTATTCACTTAAAAATAGTTTCCAGAAAAATGTGTTTTTAAGCATAAAAATAGATTTATACCAAAATCATGAAAATTATATATTAAAATGTATTTAATAAGATTATTATAAAAAATGGATCAAATTTAACTTTAAGACCAAATATAAAATATAATGAGACTTTAAATTACTTTATTTAATAAAAAGAAATAATAATTTTACAAAAAATCAATATTTTTCACTATTCATTAAAAAACAAATCTTTTCAGAAAAATTTAAAAAATTAAACCAAAGATAATTTTGATATTTGATTTTAAAAATGATATATTTTTTTATAAAATTACATTTCCAAAATTGGTATAAATTAATTATATTATCTTCACATAGAAAGTTATAAAATAATTTTTGAAGCATAAAATATCTTTACAGAAAATTGTATTTTTATTTCATAAGAATTAATCAACAAATTTTTATTGATTAGGACCCATAAATATATTTCACAATACAATTAATAATATTTATTCCTTTCAATTCAATATCTATTTTATGGTTTTTAAATTTAATTTATTTATTTCACGAGTCGTTTAAGCTCGATGTTATGTGTCATATATGCTATCAAACATAATGTTCTTCTTTTAAAATATTAAGGTGTTACACATCTTACAAATAAATTTTATTCATATCCTATGGAAATTGATACATAATAAATGGTTTAAATAATAATATTATTAAGTGTATACCTAAGTGATAACATTCAAAGATCATAAGTGAGAATAAGATGAGCATATGGATATAATTAAGATATATAAGAAAATCATACTAGGAAAATATTAGGTCATAAATAATGAAATAAATCATGAAATAAAATAATATATAAATAAAATGAGAGATTTAATAATCATGATACATTAGAGCATAACATAGTCTTGAGAATAAGTATAAAACTATGAAATATCTTTCAAATATAGAACATAAATAAGAATATAAAATATTACAGACAAAGATTTAAACATTATGTTCAGTAAAAAACTCATGACCAATGATTCCCATATCTAATTCACACAAAAAACATGGAAACAAAGCTTCCAACATATCATTCACATAACAAACATATGAACAAATCTTCCCACATCTTATTCACACAATAAGCTTGTGAACAAAGCTTCCCGCATCTCATCCACACAATTTTTTTAACAAAGATTACAACATCTCATTAATGAAACATTTAATTATATAATTTGATATGAAACCTTAAACAATGAATTTTAGGGTTATATAGGACCCCAACCATAATTATCCATATATATGAGTACAATATATAATCAAACATTCATTATATCATAAATAACCTAATTGAAAAGAATGAGTTTCTTAAATCATTAAAAAATGTCACATAAAATGAAATTAATAAATCAAATGATATCAAAAATAATTTTTTTATAAAATAAATCATGTAATAATAATATATATAGTGTTATCAACACATAAATTAATGATAGATAAACATTGGTGAGTAAATATAATTGAAAATACAAATTTTTTCACAAAATGTTTCAAAACATTATTATAAACTATGAAGTACAAATTACTTTAAATTTTTTTTATAAAGTTAAAGATAATAATTTATAAACCCTTATTATAAATAATTAAATATAAAATATCCTTGATAATACATAAAGGTTATCAAAAAAATATGGAGTGGAACACAAAACATTTCATTTTTAAAGGATGGAAAACCATTGAATATTTTAAAATGCCTTTATTGAAAATTTACATCATAAAATAGGTAGTAAAACTTTAATTTTCAAATAAGAGAAGGGAAATATGGGGGTAACATGAGAAAAAACATATTTGGGTTTCAAAATAATAAATTAAAAACATTTTTGGTAGTAATGAACATGAAATAGAAGGAAAACCATCTTTAATTATATTTTTTTCATAAAAACATTTCACTTTTATGAGAAATAAGTTCATTGATAAAGTATATTTGAGTTAAAGGCATCATTTTATATAGTTATTAAACATTTAATATCTCATGAAATAGGAAATAAAAGAATTAATCCAACTTATAAGAATGATTCTTAAAGACTAATATTTTAACTTAAAGAAGGGACATTTGAGTTAACAAAATACCTTATGAATTTCATAATTCATAGACTAAGGGATATTTATAATGGTGTTATCTAGTATAAAATGTAAATCCCAGTAAAAAAAGATAAATTTCCATAGAATGAAATAAAATGGATGAATTTACCCCACTTATATGAAAGAAGTTCAATAAGGACAGTCATGACTCGACGAATGAGAATTGAGTTTCCAAAAGCACTTCTTGTAATGGTAATGTAATAATAAGAGGGTTACCATGAAATTGAAATTCAAGTATCATTAAATGAGATATATTCATTATACTTAAAGGAAACAGGGCAGTGAAGACACAATATAAATGAAATTAAGTGTGCAATATCAATCATGTCTCATGGATTAAAAATGAGACAAAGAAACCCTTATCTCACATTATTTCTTACTCGACCATGCTAAAACCACCCATATAATGAACATAATAATCTAAATAACTTATCTTAGAACCTTAATATAAACATATTACTATTTTTATGGTAACTTTATAACCATAATTATAAATATATTAACAGATTATAGTTATTTTTCAATATTCGGTGTTATAATTTTTTTTGTTTCATACATATTTGAACTTGATTTTTATTATAGCCTCGTCATTCCATAATAATTTATGAAATAATCATTATAACATCATTTATATAGGCTATCAAATAAACCCAAATTGTAATTTTTTATAATGATTTAATGAGTAAATGGATGTATTTATATAATGATAATGTGGCATATACATAATCTTAAACATTATATAAAAATCATATATCTTCATTAAATCCATTATAGGAACCATAAATGATGGGTGGTGATGTCAAATGAAATTCAATATTCCTGAAGGTTGAAGTCCTCCGTACACATGACTGAAGATACCATTTCTCAATGAATGGATGAAATGACAGTATATGAAAAATTATCATGTAATAATTGTATTTATAATATAGAAAACAAATTTATTCATCAAATATATCCTTGATACCATCCTTGAGAGCTGATGATGAAAGATGAACCATATCACTTCTTGGAGGCAACAGTCCACACATATACATGATCAATGTTATATTATTATCTTAGTGTATGAAATATATTAAATAATTGTTTTCCAAATAATATAATTAAATTTAATAATAATAATGATACCTATTTAATTATATTTTTAATGTTAGCGGTGATTTATGTTGGTTTAGAATAAAATAAAAGGGTAAGAGAAAGTAATACTTATATTTAAAGCTAAATTTTTCTCTTGAAAAACTCCTTGGAGTTGAAGGCCTTAAGAAATATAAGGGTAACCAAAATCTTATTAAATTGGGATATATTTCTAGGAGGAAAAATGTGGTAGAGTTTCAAGGAGAAATTTAAAGTAAAGGAGAGTCTTTAAGTGGTGGAAGTGTTACCTTTTTATAAGTGAATAAAAGGGTAGTTTGGGAATTAACCATTACATTTTCAATAATTTAATGTTACTAGTCAAAGGTCAATGTCTCCAAAATGGAAAAAAGTGTATGGTAAGTGTGTGTGTCAAGATTCTCTTAATATAAACATTTTAGAGACAGCCTAGAGTTTTTTAGGCTATTTATTTTAACTTTTTATCTTTTACCTTAATTTAATTTTACCTTGGTAATTAATTTTTAAACATATTAATGACTACAAATGAAAAAAGTAATAATGAACCTTTTACCTAATTTGATCATTTTTAAATATAATTCATAAACCATTTTAGAAAATAAAATTTTTAAGGGTTTAAAATGTTAATCCAAAAATAAACTCACATAATAAGTATTTTTTTTGGAAATAGCTCATTTTTAAGTTTATTTTTATTTTTTATAAGATCAGATTTTAATATATACTAATTTTTATGAAATAAATTGGTTTATTATAAAACATATAAAAGGTAAGTGGATTTCAAAGGAATAAAGAACAAAATTTCACCTCAAAACACTTAATTAGAATAAAAGATGAAAAATAGTTTTTTAAGTAACATTTTAATTCAGTTATAAAAATGTTGGATATATGATTTATTAGTTCAAATTTAAATGCACTTTATATGAATTTTTTTTCAATAATCTTTACTATATTTGTTTTGAGTATAAGTAAATATGTGTTGATGTTAGTGATGATTCTTGGGTTATTGTTATAAAGACATCCTTAACTTAATTGTGATGATTGTTGAACTATTATTAATGTCAAAGACATGTGAAAGAGATATTTGGCGACTTCACGTTGTTACCTAATTTGAATAATGTGATTATAAGAAATGAAGTGGATATTATTTGATGTTGAAGAGTTTTTGAAATTGAAGTTGAATTGAAAAATAAAATAAATACAAGATTTAACGAGAATTTGAGTATTTTGGAATTGACACTTTAATTTTATTGTGATTTCTATAAAAATTTTGTTAAACTATTTTTATTAAAGTTTAATAAAAAATCAGTCAACCATTTCTAACCAAGGACCCATGTCAAACCACAAATGTGATACCTAAGGGTCTACCATATGGGAGGTTGGTTGACTCAGCCGACCATGGAAATATGAGGATTCATAACACCCATAGGGGGTACAAAGGTGGTATGAAAGGTGGATGCAACTCACCTTATATGGGGTTCTAATAGTGTGTATGAGTGCCTAACTTGGTGCCAGATTGAGTGGTGGTTGGAGAAAGTTGTATTATAAAGTAATGTAAAACTATTCAAATAACTAATGTGGGATACCAAGTAGAAGATCACTACATATCAGTTAAAAATGTTACATAAAAAGCAAGTTTAACTAATCTATTTGATCAAATCCATTCAATTGATGCCATTGGATTGGATTTTACCTTAAGACTAACCTAAGGATTATTATTTCATTTTAGTACATCCCCCTAGCTTGCATCACTCACATGTCAGCCATATTTAGTGATCCAGACAACATAAACTCCATGTGGTGGAATTATTGATCTGTCCGAGGACCATGCATGCAATATTTATCTTGCATGCATTCATCTATTTGGATTAAACACTATTCCGAATGAATGAATGAAAGAATAACATGAAGAATATAGGAATTTCATTAACAATGATTCATTATGTAAGTAACACAGATCATGAAAGGCAATTACATATCTCCATGACATTACATGAAGAACAATGTACATGTAAAGATCCTAACATAGAAAGCCTCCATTTCATTAAGACTTCAGAGTTCAATTTTTAATGATATGGAGAGGATATACCAATATCATATACCAGAAGGTTGAGAAATTGAGGTATTACATGTATTGAGTTTGATTCAGTACAACAAGTAGTTGTTTGTGAATTTTAGAGCTCTAGGTTAGTGGAAGTTCTCTATAAATACCCCGACCCTTACCATTTGTTGTTGTTGAGCTTAATAAAAATAAAAGAGAGTAGTAGAATCGAAAAAAAGACTTGATAATTCTATATTTTTTTAAGGATCCATCTAGTGATCATGCTTTGCATTCCAAAATATTTCGAGACATCTTCAAGAATATTGAAGAGTTTAACACACTAGATTAGTTACACGAGTAGGAGGAATATAGAATTTATAGTCACATATTCTATTAAATGATTGAATTTAAGATACATGTATGAAATAATATACATGAATAAGGTTTAATGAGTTACATGAATAAATAGTATCATCATGAGATACACTCATGACAAGGAAGCTAAAAATATGATATGTGTTGCACATGGAATTCTATATTCAGGCATGAATGGAATATAGAAAACAATTTTTGTTTTTAAATATAAATGACTACATGTTAATGAAGTAATCATAATGATATTACAAATCTTGAGTAGTATATTTTTGTTTATAATTCTAATATAGTTTATTTTTTAATATTTTGTAAGATTTTTCTTGAATAAAATAAAACTGAAGTAATAATGTGTATCACATGCACATTCTATAGTGAGGCTAAAACTTTATCAGTAGAAGGAAAAATTATTTCATGAGAATTTGCCTGACTCAGAATATCAATACATTATTATATCAAGAAGTAAAGTTTGAGACTGATGCAGGGATAATGGTTTAGCAGACATTCATACTTGAGTAATTAGTGTGCTAAGATAAATTCATTGCATAAATTGTTTTCCCACATGCGCTTCTCCAAAAATGTTTATCAACCTTTATGTGTTTTGAATTAAATATGAGAAATTCATTATGGGGGATATTTTATTTATTAAAAGAAAAAGGTTTCAAATAAATGGTATCTCTAAAACTAATGTCTTTCTAATAAAAATTGAGTTTATGTCAATTATTATGTTTGTTTCATTATTTAAAAGTACATCCACTTAACTGTTTTTGAGAAAATCTCAATAATATTAATATATTGTATCTTATAATTTGTTGTTGATTTCTATGTTTAGGCATAACTTCTAAGCATGGATAGTAAGTATATAATTTGATACATTCTTTCATTATATTCATTACAATAATGAATTTTTTTATTATAATTTATAATTATCATATTTAGAAAATGAATATGCTGAATATATTATCTCATTTTCTTGTACTTTATAATGAATATGAAATAGTTTCTATTTATCTTCTAAATGTAAATAAGAAACTATAAGTACAAACTATTATAGTTCTAAAAATATTTTATCACATACTAAAAATCTATAATATATGAAATAATATTTTCTTGCCTTATATATATATAAAGGAAACTATTTAAGTTTATTAGTCTACCAAATTTAGAATGACCCAATATACTTATTGTGTGGTATCTTATTATTATTTTTATTAATTTTTATGTTTATATTTTATACTTTATCATCTTCTAGTGAATTGAGTTTTCAAAACATTTTATGCAATATATCATTATAATATTTTTTTATTAATGTATATAATTAATATATGGTATATTAAAAATAATTTTTCTCTATTGAATCTTATTTGGTATATTCTAGATAGTTTTTACCAATTTTTTTTCATCTAAATATGCTGCATCTATTATTAAATTGTAATAAAGTAAAAATTGTAATAGCAAATTTTAATATAAACCATATCATCTAAGTATGGATTCATAATGGTAGATTTTAATTAGGATTTGAATTTTACTATTTATTTAAGAAACACTTTTTATATCTGTATCATTTTATATTTTATTATATATTACTAAAAACTTATGCATTGTACTTTCCATTATCATTTACATAATGTATATATTGATTTAATATTAAATAAAAGTGACATGTATTTTTTTTACAATACTAGATTTTTCACTCCCAGATGAATAAAAGAAAAGGTATGCATTACAACATGTTGATAGAATCTTGCACTCTAATAGAAATTCATTGAGATGTTACCCCACTTGCGTCTACCATATTTAATATCAATAAATCATGGAAATCAATTAGTTGTAGAAGAAATAATTTTTTTATAGAGTGTCCCTAAAAGCAGAATTCATCCTTTTGAGTAATAAACGTTCAACGAAACAAAAATTCTTTGACCACTATTGTATCATCCCCCTTTTCTCATACAAGAGGTGTTTTTTCCTTTACGACTATAGTGGGATAGGAACAAACTTTGTACAGAAAGATTTAACTTCAACACTTCATTCATAAGGACATATTATCATTGTACTTTCATCATGTGGAATTGAATCATTACAACTAATTGGTGGAAATAAAAATCATTATTGATTTTTTATTCCAATTTATATTACCAAAGATTTGAATTGTGACATTCCAAAAATCCATAATCTATCCAATCTTTTACAAAAATGTAAAATTATTATTTGAAATGAAGAACTTATGATACATAAATATTGTTTTTAAGATATTTATCATCTATTGAGAGATATAATATCACAAAAGATTCCAAATTTAAGAATTTTTCCTTTTAGTGGAAAAACTAATTGTTTTTTGAGGAGAATATAGACATATATTACTTATCTTACAAAGTGGTAATAGAAGAGATATAAAATTTGAAAGTATTAAATAATAACATCTTTGAATCCAATATTAGGTTCTTACCTTGAGAAGAAACATGAATCTATATTGTAACAATAGTGGTGATCATTTACTTGAACTGAAAGAGTTTTCATATTGGATTCTAAAAATTAGTGATGAAAAAATAGGTGTAGATTCAGATGGTGAGGGAAAAAATAAAAATTACACAACATTATCTCATTTTGTCTCATCAAGATCTTGTTGATTCAATTTTCAAGTGCACATAATGATATTACCTTGAAAAATTCAACAATTTAGATTACTTGAAGGAGCATGAAATATTGTCTCTAACCCATGACATTATTGAATAAGTGAACAACTACATTGTATCTTTGTTAATTGATGATGATAAGGGGTATCTTATTTCATATTCATTTATAAGGGCTATTTTTAAATTTTAATGGCCATAGAACACATATAATCTGGATATTTTAAATGTTATTAATGTTTTAGGGTTGTGGCCCCTTAAAATTAAATTGAAAAATGGGGTTCCAATGATGTTGTTAAGAAATGTTTCTCAATCATTTGGGCTCTATTATAGTACTAATTTAATTATTACACACATGAGAGATCATGTTATTGGAGCTCAAATATTAATTGGAACTCATAGTGGTCACAATACATTCATTCGAAGGATCAATATGAAGAATTTAGATTCAAAATGGCTATTTAAACTAAAATACAGGTAGCATCCTTTAAATTTTTTTTATGAAATGGATATTTATAAAAGTCAAGGGAATTTTCTTTCTTCCATCGGGTTATATCATAGAAATCTAGTTTTATGTCGTGTAAAACTATATGTTTCTATTTCTAGAGTTACAAGAAAGGAAGGTTAAACATTGTTGATGCATTAAAGTGACAATAATTTCTTGAGTTTCACCAATAATATTATATACAAATAAAGGTTTGACAACTTTAACTAGGTATACATTTATCACCAGTTATAAATTAAGTCAAACCAAATCAATCTAAAATCATTTATTATGAACATATGTGTTTGTTACATCTCACCACTCTTCATTCAAGATATTGTATCTCTATAGATGGCTTGAAATTTTACACTAATCAGTGACAACACAATTGATAATGATGATAATCTCAACATCCATGTTTGAATTCGTAATCTATGGTTCACCATAGCATCAAAGTATTCAAGAGATACAGTTTCTGCAAACCTAATTTTAATCAAAAAATATGTACGTATTTTTTCATTACTTAACTAGTATCTTTTAATTATTGAACACCATATAATTATTTTATATATTTTATATATTTTAATCTATTCAATTATATCATTTTCATGTGTTAATATAATAAATATTTAGTATTTAATTTTAAATAATAACTACATATTGTTAAATTTTTATATATATTATATTTTTTATTTACTAATTTATAATGTATTTTTTAGGAAATAAAGATTAAGGAAAATATTGGTGGTCAAAAATTGGTTAAAAAATACAATGAACTAATTCATGAAATATAATATTGTATTATATAAAATTTCCAAATTGCTTCCAATAATGTAATTTTTTAGTAACTCGTTATTCACTACTACAAAACAGGATTCTAACAGTGCTGACCTTTATTAGTACTAGAAAAAGCACCGATAAAGGGAACTTTTATTAGTACTAAAAAAGCACTAATAAATTTTACCTTTTATCAGAATTTTTTAGCATTGATAAATGGTACCCTTTATCAATTCTTTTTTAGCACTAATAAAGCCTACCCTTTATCAGTGCTTTATTTTTAGCACTGCTAAAGAGTACACTTTATCAACACTTTATTTTTAGTGCTCATAAATGGATTATTTATCCACACTTTTTAGTGATGATAAAGGTTTGAATAAAATTAAATAATTAAATAAATAAAAAATAAAAAATAATTTTATTAAAAAAATATTAAAATTTTTATTAATTAAATAATTATTGATAAAAATGAGTAAATTAATTATAATATATATAAATTATAAATAGTAATAAATAATATATATTAAATATATATATGTGTATGCCAAATGAAAATTAAACAAATAAAATTAAAAATAAGTAAATTGAGAAAAATTTTAAACATTTTAATAAGTAAATATTTACTGATAATGTTAATAAAAAGTATATATTAAATACATAGATGTATATAAATGTATATAAATATGATTTATATAATACAAAATATTTATGCCTTTACATTAAATAGTCATATATATAGTGAATAATGGTTTATAATTAAAAATTAACATGAATTAAAAATTCCGACTAATTTTATTGAGTAATGGACATAATTGAATGTCATTTAATTTTTAAATTTAACGTAGTTCAAATGTGTGTTATATTGATTTCACATATACATAATTAATTCATTCTTATATAAAACACACACACACAAAAACATATCCATTTTTTCAATATTGTTAAAGTGTACTTATTTTTAATTTATTGAATTTCACTTTTTTTTAACATGCACACACTTAATATTAAATATTCATTAATAATGTTAAAAATATATTTGTTAAAAAATATTTATAAATAAAAATATTTATTAATAAAAATATTTATAAAGGTATATTTACTATATTTATACATTTATAAATTTATAATTATAAATAAATAAATATTATTTTTCGAAAAAGTATATATATAATTATAAATAAATAATTATATATTTTTAAATTATTATTAAATTTATAATAAATTTATTTAAATAATTAATATATTTACTATATTTATATTTATATATATTTATTATATATATATATGTAACGATATAAATATATATAATGAGATATTATTTTTTAAAAATATTTATATAATTATAAATGAATAATTATATATTTAAATAATTATAAAATTATAATAAATACATTTAAATAAATAATATATTTATTATATTTATATTTATATATATTTGTTATATATATATTTAAAAATTATTTTATATATAACTATAATTATAAATCCTTTATCAGCGCTTAAGTAATAAGTGTTGATAAAAGGAATCTTTATTAGGGATTTTTTAACATCGATAAAGATATATATTTATCATTTCTAAAACTTTAGAACTGATAAAGATAGATTTTATTAGTTTTTTTAGCATTGATGGAACTCTATATTTATTAGTGCTAAAAAAGAACTGATAAACATTCCTTTTATCAACACTTATTACTTAGGATCTAAAAAAAGGTATTTTATCATTGATTCTTTCAAAGTAGCGATAAAAGTGACTGATCTGTTTTAAGAAACCTAACCATCACAAACCAGTTCGCGATTTCTGAAGATCTCTATGGAAGCCACCTAATGATGGTGCTACTCCTCAGTGAGTCAAAGCTCAAATCAAGGTTAGAATCAAGGATCAAACAATTCCAAGGCTCGAATCCAAGGCTCAAATGATTCAAGGGTTAAACGAATCCAAGGATCAAACATAAGTCTTTCTCTAATTTCTCTCGAACGTAAGTATTTCTCTACTTTCTCTTGGGGAACTCATGGTGTAAAACATTAATGGTTTTGGCTATGGTGGAAGCAGTTTTGCAACTGTGAGTGTGGTGAGTTAGCCATTCTAGATATTTAGCTATGGAGATTTTCCATTTTGATGCTTAGATTTTTTAGAGTTTGAAACACCTATACCATGAGCCTTACCATCTTTACACCCATTCCATATGAGCATCTCATTACTTCTCAATTAAAACTGTGAATTAGTGTAGGGTATTTGTGAGATAATATTTTATTTATGTAAAATTATGGATGAATCATGCTTTATTTTCATTGGAGAAATAGTGGAATCAACCATATTGCATAAGTCCCATCCCATTTTACATCATCTATATAATTTCATATGTATCGATTTCCATGATGGTGTTTGGGTATCCTATGATATTTATTCTTGGCATATTAAACTGACTAGTTATTTTTTATTTTTGTATAGTATAGACTTTAAATGGGGAGTGGTATTTTATAGATCTATTAATTTTGTAATTTCACTTAGATTTCTGAGTGAAGTAAGGGTAGTCCACTTAGAAAATGCTACCTCACGGGAGTTGTTCCATCTTGGAAGAGGCTAGTGTGTATGGGATAGATATTTCAAGGGTGGGTGTGTTTTTCTCCCTTGTTTTTGATATATCTTGTTGATGTGTATTATTTATTTATGCCAACTTTTTTATAGACTTCCCAAGAATCTTAAGGATGGGTAATGTGTATTATATAGACTCCATAGAATCCTTTAGGTGGGTAGATCTTATGTGATGACATCCCTAGAATCCTTAGGATGGGTGGGTGTGGCGATATGATATCCCAAGAGTCTTAAGATGTTCTCAAATATGTTATATACCATTAATATTAAATATAATAATTCCTTTGGTTGTTACATCACTTTTTCCAGAAAATAGAATAAAGGTTATCAAATTCTATATATTAGAATTTTTTTTTATGTATTCATCATTTTAGGTCTATATTTTTTTTGATTAAAACAGGAAAAATTAATGACTAAGGTCAGAAAAAGCACATGAGCAAAGCCATGAGGGGAAATTGTCCAGCCAGATCTGGTTGGAGTCGAATGGGCCTGAGGCCGCTAGCTGATGGGCCGCGTTGTTAACTTCTCTTTTGGTAAAGGAGAAGGTGAATAATGAGAAGTGTTGGAAAATTGAGATAATTCTTCTTATGATGATGCCAAATGACTGGAGCCCATTATCATTGTGGTGAATATCATCGATTATGGTAAGGTAGCTGGACTCAACAATTATATCACTCCAACCACATTCCAAGGCGAGTAACATACTGGCCAGGATGGCCTTGGCCTCAGCAACTGCAGGTTCCCAGAAAGCCTGATGTGGTTTGTATTTTGCAGCAAGGATTTTCCCCAGATGATTTCGGGCCAGGAGTCCTAGGGAGAGAAGCCCATCCTTTGGGAGAGATTCATCCACGTTAATCTTAAGGGTCCCTTCCGTTGGGCGATTCCAATGAGGGGGGAGGGAGATGGTAGCACCTGGCATAAAATTTACATTGTGGTCTTTCCATACCTCAATCCAAGAGGTGGCCTGTTCAATCCAGAATTTGGAGGGTTTGTGAGCTTAATGAAAAATGAAATTGTTGCGCTGGACCCAAATAATTCATGAAAGAGTGCAAAGTGAACCTGAAGAAGCTGAGGAAAGAGAGGAGCACCAATGCGTCAGAAGATCGAGAAGGTCAGAGGCCTAGGCCATTGATGCGGCTGAAGTAGGGCCCCATATATTCCAAATTTTCTCAGCTACCAGGTAGTGAATAATGGTGTGTAAAGGAGTTTCTGGAATGTTCGGGCAGAAAAGGAAAAAGGTAGTGCTGGCCATATGTCGGTAAGCAAGGAGGCTCATGGTTGGGAGAGTACCCATGCAGACCTGCCACCAAAATTGACATATTTTAGGGGGAACGTTGAGCTTCCAAACCAAATTCCATGGTCCCTCATCACGGCCGACTGAGTGGTTTCCATGAGCCAGTATGTAGCCGGACCTCACCGTGTATTCACCCGAGGAATCATTGATCTAGAAAAGCTGGTCGGGGCCTGCATCAGGGACCCAGGGAATGCTAAGGACAATTCTCTGATCCCTTTCATTAAACCAATCAAGGATTTTTTTCCAGACACCACCCATGTCCCTGGTTGAAAAGGAGGAAGTTGACAGTGGAATTTTCTAGACCTGGTTGGACGGGGGATGTAGCTCGCATACCATCCTTATCGATAAGCCAAGGATCAGTCCAGATAATGACCGATGATCCAGAACCAATCCTCCAGCCTAGTCCTTTTTCCAGGATCTTTTTAGCCCCCCAAATGCTTCTCTAGAGGAAGCTAGGATGGGGACCAAGAGAAGAAGCACAAAAGTCCGTGTGGGGAAAGTACTTAGCTCAGAGAACCCATGCACAAAGAGATGATGGGCAGTTAAGAAGGCACCATCCTTTCTTGGCCAAAAGTGCATCATTGAAGAGTCACAGATTCTGAAATCCCATACCACCCTCTGATTTGGATTTTCAGAGTTTCTCCCAGGCCATCCAGTGGGTCCGATTCATTCCAATTGGGGGGGGGGGATTTTATAGCGCTTGAGCCCCCCTTTTACAGTGATTTTCCGGCCCCTCCAGTGTCCACACACACCCCTCCACCCTTTATCAGCGCCAGCCCCAGATTCACCCATGCGCGAGCATCCCTACTTCCACCCGGATTTGATCTCGAGACCTCCCCCCTGCACGCCTGAAGCCTTTTCCACTCCCCTATATTGATTTGTTCTCCTATTAGAGATATATCTATTTATTTATATATATATTTAGTTATATTTATTCGTATAGTAATATATATTTATATTAATATATATATAGTTATATTAATATAAATATATAGTTATATTAATATAACTATATAGTTATATTAATATATATATATATTTATAGTGATATTAATATATATATTTACAGTTATATCAATACATATATGTAGTTATATTAATATATATATATATAGTTAGATTAATATATAGTTATATAAACATTCATATATTTGTATGTTAAATAAAATGGATATTAGTTATTATTTAGATAAAGCTAATATATTTTATATGTAAATATATTTTATTATTTGTATTTATAATTACATTTTTAGGTGTGAATATATAAAAAATATGTACATATAGTTATATATTTGTTTATAAATAGTATCACATTATAAAAAATGATAAAATTTCAAAGAAATAATATCAATATGAATGTAATACCTTGGAATAAATTCATTCCCCACAAAAAAAATCCAATAATACCCCCTTAAACGAGGCTGAAAATCCACAAATGCTAAAAA
Source organism: Viscum album (assembly GCA_963277665.1). Taxonomy (NCBI): domain Eukaryota; kingdom Viridiplantae; phylum Streptophyta; class Magnoliopsida; order Santalales; family Viscaceae; genus Viscum; species Viscum album. The sequence goes on from OY728138.1 coordinate 162,247,265, forward strand.
ATCGAGGTACCCCGACTAAAAACTCAGTTTTTAGGACTTTTGGGCGTTTTTTGGCCTTGAAAAAACCTTTAACGGGGTCCCTCGGGGTCACAGTTGTGTAGATCTCAGCACAGGCTTCGATTTGATATGTGGTAGAGCTCAAACGGACACCCGGATCAAATTTATGGCCGTTTGAAGTTTGAGTTGCGTTTTCAACATATTTTGGATCTTTTTTTTAATTTTTTTTAATTTTTTTAGTCTTAAAATTGTTATTAAATGACTATTACTCCATAATAATTAGCAAATTATTAATTAAAAATATTTTTTTTAATTTTTTTATAATCCATTTTCACTAAATATCTTATATATTATGTGTAACTGTATATTTATACTTATCTAAAATATATTTAAAACTATATTTAAAAAATATATATTATATTTATATTAATATAACTATATCTATATATGTAAATATTAATATATATTTTTTAATAATTCTTTTTTGAAGTAGACCCTTTATCAGCGCTTTTAAAAAAAGCACTGATAAAGACCTCCCTTTATCAGCACTACTAAAAAAAGCGCTGATAAAGAGGTACCCTTTAACGGTGATAAAAAAAGCACTGTTAAAGGGGGTACCTTTATCAGCGCTAAAAAAAAGCACTGATAAAGGGGTACGCTTATCATCACTTTTTTTAGCGCTGATAAAGGTACCCCCCTTTTTCAGCACTTTTTCGTTAGCGCTGATAAAGGGTGGCATTGGCCTTGCCTAGTTTTGTTGTAGGGAGAGTTTACTATTCTTGTTTATCATATTTGAGTTTCTCATTACTCCTTAATTTCCTATATCATATTTTCATTTATTTAGGGGATTTAAGAAATAATTTATGTGTGTTAAACAATAATTATTATTATAATTTGTTTCTTGAGACTCATCCCCCATCTCTTTTATAGAAAACTGTCATCCTCATCAGTTTCATATCCTGAATAGTTATTTCATTTTGTTACTTGAGACCCATATCACATCTCTTTTATGTACCATTTTATACTCTAATTATTATTCTTCCCATGACCTACTACCACTTAGATTATTTCAAGCAATATAGATGCATGTACACATGAGATGGAGGATGTGTGTCAAACAACAAAATTCAATGATAAATGTTCAAGAGATGAACTGATGAGCATGATAGTTATTTATAACTTTCACATTTGAATTAATTCAAAGGATAACACCTTCCATTGTGGAGTAATTTGTTTCTTAAATTCAATTACCCATTTTATTTAAAGCATACTAAAATTATTTGAAACAATCAAAGGTTGGTTTCCATTTTTATAATTTTCTATAACTTTCACCTTTGACAATGAATATCTTATGTGTATTTATTTATTTATTATAAAAGATTATTATTTTATAAACCCAATAGGATGGATATGAATAAAAAATTGATATATGATAATCGTTTGACAAAATAGTACAAAGATATAGTTAAGGACTTCATCAAGTTTGCAAGAAAGCATGCATACGACCCTTTTCAAATCCTTTGTACGTGTTTACATTGTTGTTATTCAAGAAAAATTAGTACGGAAGATTTGGAATAATATATGATTTATCATGGAATAGATCAGTTCTATAAATGTTGGACTAAACATCAGGAAAAAATAAACATGCACACTGATTGGGATAATACAGTAGTTTATGGATCAATTTATATGAATACCAGTGTAAATGATGATGCAAATCGCATGGAAGAAATGAAAATGACAATTAAATATGACATTATTGATTGTACAAAGTTAAATTAGAAGTTAAATATCTATGCCAAGATACCATTGTATACCAGTTTTAATAAATACACAAAATTGTCAGTTGTATTGAAGTTATATAGTTTGACATCTAGAGGCAGATGGAGTGACACTAGGTTTACAGAACTAATTGGCCTCCTAAATGATATACTACGAGAAGAAAATGAACTACCATCTCAAACATATAACACTAAAATAATTATATATTAAATGGGAATAATATCTAAAAAATACATTCTCATCAAATTTATTGCATATTGTTTCACAAGGATCATGAATCACTTAGAAACTTTCCTAAGTGTGGCACAGATCAATACAATAAAAATGAATCAATCCCTTTAAAATATTTATGGTACTTTCCTATCATTCCATATATTAGAAGACTATATGGATATCAGGAAACTGTGAAACAATTATCACGTAATGTATATATAATAATTAAAAGTGGTAACCTACATCATCTAATAGATTATTCTCAGTGGAATAAAATTGATTATGAGTGTCCTGAATTTGGAAATGAGCCAAGAAACATTAATATTACATTATCTATAGATGAAATAAATACTTTTCATGTACATAGTATTAATCATAGTACACAACCTATCATGTTTTTAAATTTCAACTTTCCACCATGGTTATGAATAAAGTGAAAATAAATTATGTTGTCTCTGCTTATATATGGAAAAAATAATCCTAGTAATGATACTGATGTCTATTTGAATCCATTGATCAAAGACTTAAAATTGATGTGGGATACAGGTGTTATAATATATACTTCTCATAGAAGTAAATAATTTACATTGAGGGATATGTTGTACATGATGATAAATGAATTTCCTTTTTATGTAAATTTATTAGGATATACCATTAAAGGAATGTTGGGGTGTACCATTTGTGAAAAACGTACATGATCATTTCTGTTGAAACATTCCTTGAAGAATGTGTTTTTAGGACACCAGAAATTTTTACCTTGAAAACATAAATAATGATCTTGGATGATAGCATTAAATGGGAATATCAAACAAGGTACAACACCATCTACAATAATGGGTGATCAACTATACAACATAGTAAAATATATTAACACTATTTTTGGTAAACCATTTTTGAAAACCATAAAAAATCAACTTAGAAGAAGAGATCAATTTTATTTGAATTACTGTATTTTAATTTTTTATATGTCAGACATTTTATTGATGTTATTAATGTAGAAAAATATATTCTATAGTTTAATTTCCATGTTACTAAATTTTCCTAAAAAAATGAAAAATGACATCAAGGATAGGTTAAACTTGATTGAAATGGGGATAAGAGAAGGATTGGAATAGGTAAAGGGTAAAAGGAAGACTTTTCTTCTTTTAGAAGCTTACAATTTATCGAGACCAGAAAATTTTCAATTATTCCTTTTCATTAATAGTTTAAAAGTGCCATAGGGGTATTCATCAAATATAATGAATGTAGTTTCAATGACTAATTTAATGTTACAAGGACTAAAATCACACGACTATCATATTTTGATGAAATATTTCAATCTTCTTACTTTCCATTTCATTTTGACTCAAAATGTATGACATACATTATCTATACTCTGCTTTTTTTTCAAAACCATATACAATAAAGTTATAGACCCGACGAAGTTTCCAATCATCAATAAGAAGGTTTCAGTCATATTATTTGAATTAGAGATTTTCTTCACACCATCATTATTTTATATAATAGTCTACCTAATGGTTCAATTGGTTATATAGGATCAACTATGTGGTCCTATCCATTATTGATGAATGTACCCCATGAATGGTACATGAATATTTTAAAAGGGTATGTCAAGAATCAAAGTTAACCAAAAGGTTATATTGTAGAATGTTATATTGTTGAAGAATATATTGAATTTTGTACCAATCACCTATCAAATGTTGATAATATAATTCTAACAAAGTATCATCAAATCAGATGCCTTATGGGAAAAGGAATTTCTAGAATAAATATTGTTACAATTATCTTGATAGAGTGGGATAAAGTGAATCTTTACATTTTACATAATAGTGAATATTTTTTTCCATATATTGTAGCCTACAAATAAATTATTATAGATTTTAATTAATCAAGGGATGAAATATGTATATCAAATACACATAATAAATAGTTTATAGGATGGTTATGAGATGAAATTTATAAGGATTTATCTAAAAATCTGAATTCAATTATCAAACGACTTCAATGGATATATGGGGGACTGAATGAAAATTTTATATCTTACACTGGTTTTGTAATCAATGGTTATACATTCTATTCAAAAGAACATGATAACTATAGTATGATGAAAAATAGTGGTGTTATGATTATGGTGGAAGTGATGAACATATATAGTTCCAAGGATAGAAATCCAATTTATGAAAATATTTCATATTTTGGAATTATTGAATAGATATATGAGTTTGATTATACAACATTTCATGTATCAATTTCCCATTGTAAATGGGTTGAAAATATGAGTGCAGTGAAAGTTGATGAAATGGGCTTTGTGAAGGTGAATTTCAGTGTGGAAGGGAAAAAAGGTGTTCTATTCATAATGGAATCATAGGAAGTGAAATTATTTTATGTATCAAATGCAAAAAATAAGAATTGGTTAATTTTTATACCAGATATTAAAACAAATGTCGAGTTAAATGGGAATCTAATCAAGTATGACCATTTCATTTAGAGATTAGAATCAATTATTGCTGGTCCCAATGTATACAATGTCTTGAATATTAGAGGGTACCACAAAGAGGGGATTTATATTATCCATAGAGGAACCAAATCCTTAAAAACTTTAAAAAAATAGAGAGTTTTATGAGAAGGTAAAAGTGTTTTTTAATATACTATATTTTCCCTCATAATATTATATGTTATCTAATATATTAATATAATCTAAATTAAATGTTTGATCACTCATTCAAACAATGCATTCTACACATGATGATGTTACTAATCCCTCAAAAGAACAAACTATAATAAAGGAAACCCTTTGGGAAGATGTAAACGTAATGCTAAGATATACTTTCTCTATTTTACTGAAAAACTATATAATGGAAAATTGATTTAATTTTCATTATTACTTGGAGATTTCATTTATTTTAGAATATTTATTTCTATATTTAATGTCTTTTTTGAAAAAAAATGATGCTGTCTTTGTTCAATCAAAGAGGCGATATTGATGTTTTCATAGTAAAATCATTGTTTATAGAATTGATGTACTGTTTCATATTTATTTTTAATTTATTTATTTTTAGTATTACTCACATAATAATTGTTTTCTTATATAGGCGGATTTTTTTTTGATTTGGGGTGGTCTATCCATCTTTCATTCATTTTTGCACCAAAAATTCTATAGACTTATTCTCCCTCAAAAACTCATCACCCCTGTAGTGTTGGAATTTATCAATTTACTTAAATTTACCCCCACTGCTCAATCATAGAGGTAATCTTGATGTTTAAATAGAAAAATAATTGCCTATATAATTAATGTATTATTTCATATTTATGTTTTATTTATTTATTTTTAGTATTACTAATATAATACATGTTTTATTATACAAGTGGATTATTTTTATTCAAGTTGGGTTTGTTTGTTTGAAGCAGATCATTATTGTGAGAGATTGTACTTTGAGCATGCAAATTAGATAATTACAATAAGGAAATTTGTCAAGAATTCATTCAACTATAATGAAAAGGTGAATCCCTACTACTTATTTAATTAATTTTTTCATCATTTTATCTATTATTTGTAAGTTAATATCCTTATCATTTTTATCTAATACTTATTTTGTTTTTTTTCACATATATTTTGGGAAGTCATATTGACTCGATGTTCTTAGTAGTGAAACATTTCTCATTGAAATCTAGAAGAGTAGAGTAAGCTAATGTGGTCACTACTCATGATATAATGGGCACAAAAGCTTCCTATACTCTTCTGGAATTCAAAAATGTGAAAGGTTTTTTAGATAAGAACAATGATTCAATATACATTTTTGGATGTTTTATAAATAAATGAAATAAAAATCATTGTAACATTGGTAGTTAGGATTTTTTTGAGACTTTGGGATGTGTAGGAATCAACTTCACCACAACCCGACACACGGTGTGACCAATATTTCCCCATGTGCTTCTTTTAATTTAAAATTGACATTAATTTTAATAAAAAAGACAAATGACATACTCAAAACCAAGATTGTTTTTTCATATTTCTTTGATACTTGGATCTATAAGTAATTTTTGCTATGTAGGAGTCAGTCGTACCTCAATCCGATACATGATGTGCCCAGTATGAATCAAAGTGTTCATTATTAGTTTAAAATTGACATTTTAGTTCAAAAAGTGATAGTCACTAAAAACCAATAAAACACACTCAAATATTCTTAATAATTTTGGAAAATAATTCATAAGTAACTTTTGACATGTAGGAATCAGTCTCACATCAAACTGATACACGATGTGATCAGTATGAGTCAAAGTGTGTGTTTCCAGTTTAAAATTACATTTCAATAAAAAAGAAAATTAACATACTCAAAATAGAGAAAAAAATTTGGATTTTTTTTATACTTTAGGAGAACAATCCATAAGTCATTTGAGATGGTATGACTCCAAGTGCATATTTTTATTTAAAATTGACATCAATTTTAGTAAAATGGACAACTAACCTATTCAAAACTAAGAAAACATATTTGGATTGCTTTGATACTTTATAGAAATCATACATAAGTCATTTGTGATGTGTAATAATTATACACACCTCAATTCGATACATGATGTTCCCAGTATGAATCCAAGTGTCCGCTATCAGAATAAAATAGATATTTTAGCTCAAAAAGTTCCACTCACTAAAATCCAATCAAACATTCTTGAGTTTTATTGATAATTTAGTAAAATTATTCATAAGTCATTTGTGATATGTTGGAATTGGTTTCATTTCAGGCCAATACACGATGTGATCGGTATGAGTCAAAGTGTATATATACCATTTAAAATGAAATTTTAGTAAAAAAGACAAGTGACATACTCAAAACTAAGAAAAAAAATTAATATTTCTTTTATAATTTGGGATAATGATCGATAATTAATTTTAGATGTGTAGTGATTAGATACACCTCAATCTGATGGATGGTGTGTCTGGTATGACTCCAAGTGTGTCACTTTATATAAAATTGACACCAATTTTAGAAAAATCGAAAACTGAACTACTAAAAAATAATAAAATTCATTAATATTGTTTTGATACATTAAAAAAGGATCTATAAGTAATTTTTGATGTGTAGGAATCATCCCCACCTCAATCTGATACATGATGTGATCAATATGAGTCAAAGTGTCTGTTATTATTTTAAAATCGACATTTTAGTTTTAAAAGCATCACTCACTAAAACCCGATCAAACAAACTCCGATTTTTTTTTGATAATTTTGAATTTTTTTAATTAATTTGTGACTTTTATGTATCAGTCTCACATAAAAATGATACACAATGTGATCGGTATGAGTCAAAGTGCATGTTTCTAGTTTAAAATGACATTTTAGTAAAAAATATGTGACATAATCAAAATTGATAAAACACATTCATATTTTTTTAATACTTTAGTAAAATATTCCATAAGTAATTTTGGACATGTAGTAATCAGCCGCAACACAATCTGACACATTGTGTGACTAGTATGACTCAAAGCACATCTTTTTTATTTAAAATTGACATCAATTTTAGTAAAATGGACAACTGACCATCTCAAAACTGAGAAAACACATTTGGATTGTTTTGATAATTTATGTAAATGATCAATAAGTCATTTATGATGTGTAGGAATTATATTCACCTCAATCCAATATAATATGTGCCCAGTATAACTCAATGTTTCCATTATTAGGTTAAAATATACATTTTAATTCAAAAAGTTTCACTCACGCAACCACTAGGCTATGCTCGTGGGGAAATTTCTTATACATATTTAATTAATTTTCAAAGAGATAATGATTGAATATGAACAATAAATGGTGTGATGTGTGATAATCAACAAAAACTCAATCTGATATATTGTGTTCCTCGTATGATTAAATGTGTTGTTTAAAATTAACACTTTATGTTAATTTATTTCTTTATATTATTACTAACATAAGAATTGTTTTCTCATATATGTGCATTATTTTTCTCAATTAGAAGTGGTTTGTTTAGGAATAACATGAGTTGGGTTCATGATAAAATGATAAAAGAACATCGATGTTTTTGAATGTATGTAATAATTTTTACTTATGTAATTTTTTAAATTAATGTTTAAAATATCTATAATATAGTTTTTTTCTTGTATTTGTGTTGTAAATTTTATTTCATTTAAATTTTATATTGGTACTTGATTTTTTTGATATTTGGTGGTGTTTCTAGTGTTGTGGTGTGCTATTATAGCACATTGCACTGGTACTACAGTGTGCTGTTACAACACACTACAATATGCCCCTTTATCAGTGCTTTTGAAAGCTCAGATAAATAGATCCTCTATCAGTATTTTTAAAAGCGCTGATAAATATTTCCTTTATAAGTGATTTGAAAAAATTCTAATAAAGGTATCCTTTATCCATGATAAACCAAAGTTATGATAAAGTGGTGTTTTATCAGTTCTGTTTTAGTGCTGATAAAAGACAAGGGCTTTTAATCTCACTCTGGTAGTCAAAACTTCTCTAGCACTGATAAATGATATTTTTAGCACTATTAAATTCCTATTTTTAGTATTGATTATTGTAGAATATTTTTTATTACAAAACCCATGTTCACTCTTGCGAAGTTCAATTACCATACTTTGGGCTTGATTTTATTTCTTTTAATGATATAATTATCAACAGTCCCTAGAGAGAACATTTCCCTCCCCACCCCCCCAAAGAGTACCCCTCCTAGGATTATAATGAGATAGGGAGGATGGTGACTACCCAAGTCCTGCATCCAGTAGGCCCCGGGTTGGCGACTAGCACTATGAGTATATCATACATACAAATGGGAGGCATCGCCCTCTAAGATAACATGAAGAAGAGAGATATAAGATAAATAAACTAATAAAAACCTACTAATTTATATAAAATAAAACCCAATTTAATACATTTAATGTCATAAAAAATAAATTCAATTGAAAAGAAAACTACAAGTATTAAAAGATAAAGACAGTAGTGACTATGAACCCCAAACAGTTCCTACAAAACCTTAAGATAATAATATACATCCATATCTCCACCCATATACCACTAACCTAAAAAATAGTTTTTATATATATGGGGTGAGAATAACAATATAATTAGTAGGACCCTCACTATATCCTCTTGTGAAAAAAGAAGGAAAACATGTTAAATCCTACTAAACAAAAAATGAAACTAACTAATCATGTAAATAGGTATACTTTGTTACCAACCTCACCATGGCTATCACTCACCATGTAATATGAATAAGGAATAATTTATTATAGTAATAAAACAACAAGGGTACCCCACCAGCACTTCCCCACTGTTTTTACACTATTCCCCAACATCGCACATCTCAATGCATCTCTCTCCAAAATAAGTCAGTCTCTAAATACATGGGCTAAGTATCACAACATGCACCTCATGAACCACATAATCACATCATCCCTTCTAAGTATCCATGTATAGTAACTTAGTAGTTTTTGGGACCCACCATAAACTGTATGAAATGTATCAAAAATTGAGTATTATAACTCAATCCCTCATATCCCATACACTGAGTAAGGTACCTTGAGCCATCACAACCCATAAATGACATACCTATAATAATAATTTGGATACTATATCAGGATATAAATGTGTTTAAAATAACCACAATCCATTATATACCTCAACACACATATATGGGAAAAATAACTATCGTGTATACCAGAACATAATACAATCAAGAGAAGAGAGTGAAGTTAGTGGGGGTAGCTAGCCATTCATCCTCCCATAGGGATGTTAGGGAAAACACCCTCCTAGATTCCATTGGGTGTTAGTCTCCCTAACTAACATGAGTGGGGTAGCGTCTAAAATCACAAAACATACAAGATATAATATAGCTCAAAAAAACACTATGGGCATAACATATTCCTAGTATCAACTACTTCTATCATCACTCAAACACCTGACTACCACTGATAGGGACTAGATATCCTCTAACAACATAAGCATTTAATAATATTAACATTCAATTAATTATTTTCTTTTTATCATTTCCTTTATGTTAATTAATTCATTAACCATTAATTAATATTATTCCAAATTATATTAAATAAAACATCAATTAAAATTGATTAATATTCACTTTATTATCCTTAAAATAAGTCCATGACCTCAAAGAATAATTTAACCATCCAAGATTTCTCAGTATTAACATTAACATTAGTATTATAACAAGAACCAAAACCAAGAGTTAGACATTTATTAAACATTATTAAATATTATATAATTCTAGGTACTCTAGGAAAACATCCTAAGATATCACCAAGAGATATGCAACCAAGCACATCTAGTGACCATATATAGCGGGGAAAGGAATATAGTTAAAACAAGCAACCCAACCATCCAGACATCACACCGATTAATTAATAGAAAGAATTCATATTTAGAACATAAATAAGTAGTAACATATTCATAATGTTCCATCATCTTTAGTGTAACAACCCCATCTCGAATTCAACTAAACAGTTCCCCTGGCCGAGTAAGCACTTGACCTCAAGTGCTCTTTCCCGTATGCCAATAGTTTTCAACTAGTAGCGAGGGTCTAGTTGATTCACATGGGGAGACTATTCCATTTTTACTAATGTAATACAGAGTATATAATAAGAATAAATAATATAAACAAATTGAAATAACTAATAAACATTCATAACTAACATCTCCAAAAACTGTGTACAAACTACAATCAACAATAAACATGGTATGTCATGCTAAACAATGCTAAAGTGAACACAACCCAAAATAAAGACAGGAAGTGGAATCTAAAAAATGGTCCTGAATCCAAGTATAGAACCTCATCCATGAATGTCTCATGCCCAACTCAACTCCCAAGAATAGGAACGTTTCCATTATTTTGACTTGCAATCATGAAGTCTTCTTGGGTACTGAATAGCAGCCCGAGCATGGTGTGGCTACAACTGAGTAGGCCACCACCAATAGTGTCTAAATAATATCCAGTCAATATATAGTTCTTGAAAATGATAATTAAATACAAGGTAAATGAAGAAAAGTTGGGTTCCATTAGTTAACAAGGTTCACTTAAGACATCCCTAGCATTATTCTGGATATTGATACTTATACCAACTTCATTACGTAGTTCACTTTTATCACATCATCAATGGGTTTGAAATTTTCATCGACTCAATGTATAGGAGAAAATAGCTCAAGTTCCCTATCTCACTAGTTATAATCACATTATAACATATAAAACATGATCACCTAAAATCCTTGGTCTAGGTGATCTAATAGAATACAACCATTAGGGGAATGAACTCCATGCCTTCCCTAATCTATGTATTTTTTGGTGGATTTTGGAGCCTTAATCTAACTCGACATGTGGGCGTAGATCCTCATTTCAATACCCCACTCTACCAAGCCATGCAAACATTCTTATTATCCATTCACCACACATATACCATGCAACAAGCAAACATAACAAATTCTAATACCAATCACAATCCATAACAACCAACCGAGGAATCAACATTATTCCATAACCCATTAACACATTTACTATTCTTATTGCAAAGACATTTATCCCCATTTCCTATTTCTTATGCCTAAATCTATAAGAATAATCACTAATTTACCCTATATTATCCAAATTAACTTATAAAACACTTTCCATATGTTAATTCATTTAACCCATTTAGAATTTCCCATGTATTATCCCACTTGTGCATTTCATGTAAAAATCAAACTTCAGTTGGCACATTACCAATAACATCATTTAACCATTTTCATGTTAATACAAAAAAACCATTAAAAATTACCCTCATATAGGGACAAATATCCATTTTACCTCTTTATTCATTACAAAATCAATTCAACATGTTTACCTTGGGATCTACCTAACTATTAATCTATTTAACACTTAACATTCTTGTTAACCTTGTTCGGGGAGGTCAGTGCACCCCATGGGTGGACCTAAATTTGAAAAGTAATCCTACATGCATCCCAAGGGTATCATGAGGGGTTATATTAGTCATTTAGACACACATTATATCAAATTTCACTAACAAACCTAAGAACACAATAAAAGGAAAATGAGAACACAACTTTGCATACACAAATCCATATAAAAACCATGGGATACTACTTGTAGACCACATACCTCAAATATATTGACGAACAAACTCCTAATAGAAGAATTAGATCCCAATTCAACCACCCTTAAAAGTCTCAACCTAGATTTCATAAAAAAATAGGGTTTTAGAGATTTAGATGGAGATAAGAGAAAGATGAAAACCTTAAACCAAAAAAAGAAGAAAGAGAGGGATTAGAATCACCTAAAGCCTCGATCCATAAACAAAGGTGATCTGAAAAAATTAAGATCAAAGGATAATCATATCTTGGAATATTGGGAGGTTTTGTCTCATCACTAGGGTTAAAGGGTGGAGAAGAGGAGGAAAAATTAGGTGAGGTTATTAAATCCCATAATGGAATTTTTTTAATTTTTCCTAACTTTACTAGGACACACTGTTAACCCACATCATTTTCCAAACCATGCACAAACCGTGTTTATGATACTGTCCAAGGAGTGTTGGTTCGCACAATTACCTGGGGAGTCACACCTGGTTTATAAACCATGTGCATATTGTGTGATATTCCACTATCCAAAATTGTACAATTTTGCCTCCACCCCGCATGGTTTACTTAACCGTGTACGAGCCATGCACCAACCATGCACCTTGCACAGGTCGGCCCGGTTTCCCCTCTTATTTCATGTTCTGAACCCCCAAAACACCCTTGAGTCTGATCAAACTCCTAAGAAACACTTTATTAACCAAATAAAAATATTTAAACCAAAATTTAAATAAGGACATACCTACACAAAGTCCAAGATCTTACAACCTCCCCACCTTATAATGGCTCATCCTCGAACCACTTTCCTAAGCATTACCGAGCTTCTAAAGCAAAAATATTAGGCCACTAGGCCTGTATATCTGACTCCCTCTCCCACATTTCTTCCTCAACATTCCCATGCTTCCATAGAATACAATCTAAGGGAAAAAAATTTCCCTACAAGACTTTCTCACTATGATCCACAATTTGTACCAGATTCTCTTTAAAGGATGCATCAGACTCAAGCACAACATCCTCAACATTTAACACATGCGACGGATCATGGTGATACTGCAAAAGTTGAAAAACATAAAAAACACCATGAATTTCACTATACTATTATGGAAGCTCCAATCAGTAGGACACTGGTCTGATCCTCTCTACAACCTAAAATAGCCCCACCTACCTGGGTTACAACATGTCCTATTTCCAAATTCGATGGTGACCTAACCTTGGAGACACCCAAAGAAACACACTATCACCCACCGTAAACTCAATAGGTCGACGAAACCGATTAGAATATGAATTCTACCAACTCTGATCCATTTCCATACATCTCTGAATCAAATGAACCTTTTATGTCATCTCTTAAACAAGACCTGGTTTCAATAGCTCAGACTCTCCCTCTTCTAACCAACATAACAATGATCTACATAGCCTCCCATAGAGTGCCTCAAATTGTACCATCTAAACTATAGCCTGATAATTTTTTTGTAGGAAAACTTGACAAGAAACAAGTGTTTTTCCCACAAACCACAAAAATCAAGGAAATAAACTCTCATAATGTAATCCAACATTTGAACCATACGGTATGAATTTTCATCTGTTTGTGGGTGAAAATCCATACTCAGAAACACTTGGCTAACATGAACCTTCTTAAATCCTTTCTAGAAGCACAATGTGAATTGAAAATTTTGATATGAAACTAGTCATCAGTACTCCATGAAACTCTACTAACTCCCGAACATACAACTCACCCAACTAATCGATGGTGAAGGTATACTGGATTAGAAAGAAATGACCCACTTTAGTTAGCTGATCCACAACCTCCCACATTGCGTCATTCTTCTAAGGTATCCTTAGAATACCCACTAAAATAATCCATCATTACAATATCCCAATTATATTCTGGAATGGGAAAGGGCTATAACAAACCACCTGGGCATTGATTCTCGACCTTTATCTACTAATAGGTGAGGCATTAGTCCATAAAACCCACAACCTATTTTTTCATTCTCAGCCACAAAAACTATCTATGAAGATCAAAATACATCTTAGTAAAACTAGGGAATACTTACCACTTGAAATATTGAGACTCATGCATCAATTATTCTTGTATAACCATTAGCATCACAACACAACCATGAACATGAACAACAACATCAACACCAAAAACCCAATAAGAATGTGTCTCCCCACCTTTAATACATTCCTGTATATCCAAACACTCTGGATCGTCAAGATGACTCTCTTTAAACCGGTTAAAAAGTGTGAAATCAACTACTATAGAGGTGAGGGTCATCTACCCATGCCCATCCTTCATATCCAGGTGCATCTCAGCAAATACGACCATCATTCCCCACTCATAGTTGGATTTTTGAACCATTTGATTTGAGTCTTATGACCTAGGGAATCCATACCACTATTCTATTTTCCTTATGTGTAAACCAAATCGAATTCAAAATACTCCATGTATTCAACCCATCTTCACTACCTAAGATTAAAATATTTCTGAGACAAGATATACTTAAGGCTTTTATGTTCAGTAAATACCGTGAACTGCTCCCCCAATAAATAGCGACTCTAACATTTTAATGCACATACCACTGAAGACAACTCAAGATAATGTGTAGGGTACTTATTTTCATGATTACTCAATTACCTTTATCCGTAAGATAGAACCCATTCATCCTACATCAACACAGCCCCAATTACAACATTGGATGCATCACAAAATATGGTGTACTTATTATATGGCTTGGGTAAGATCAAGATCAGTGCAATCATCAACCGCTTCTTTAAATATTTAAAAGCATTCTCACATGCCTCATACCACTCATACATGAATCCCTTCTTGGTCAAGCCCAAAAGTGGCACTACCAAATGGGAGAAATCTATAATGAACCTTCAGTAATAACTGGCTAAACCTAGAAAACTTAGAACATTAGAAACATTATTGGGATGCTCCCAAGACACAACAACCAACACTTTCTCTAGACCCACCGAAACACCATCCTTAGAGATGATGTGACCCAATAAATTTACTTTATCAATCTAGAATTGACATTTAGATAGATTGGTGAAAGGACTATGCTCTATCAGTGTATCTAAGACTATGTCAAGATGTTAAGAATAACCGTCATGAGTTTTAGAGTACAAAAATATGTCATCGAATAAGAAAACTATGAAATGTTCTAAATAAGGGTGAAATATTTAATTCATAAAATCCATGAACATAGCTGGTGCACTGGTCAATCCAAACGGCATCACCACAAACTCATAAAACTCGTACCTACTTCTAAAAGAAGTCCACAGTATGTAAAAAGGTATCACACTCATCTGATGATACCCTAACCTCAAGTCAATATTGGAAAACATTTATGAACCTCTCAGCTGGTCAAATAAATCATCAATTCGAGGAAGAGGGCAATGATTCTTAACTTTCACATGATTGAAACTTCTTTAGTTGACATAAAACCATAAAAATTTGTCAGTATTCTTAGTAAATAACACAAGGGATCCCCAAGGATACATACTTGGGTGGATGAACCCCTTACTCTCTAAATCCTCTAACTAAACATTAAGTTCTTGGAATCCTTTCAGTTTCATTCAGTATGGTGGAATAGAAACTAGTTCTTCCCGAGGAAACAACTCTACCATGAATTACACATCCCTCTCAGGTGGTAGCCTTGATAAATCCTCAAGAAACACATCATGAAACTAGTACACAATAGGTAGAAAGACAAATTTCTCAACCCCTCCATCATTAAGTTCAAGGAAAGACACTTGGATTGTGAGTTCACCCAACCACTAACAAACTAGCCTTGCACATCCCACTCAAACATCCCATTCACCATGATGGGCATACATGTCTCCCCCAAGAGGAATGAAATATTCCCTATAATAGTAACAATTAATGAGGGACTGATATATCCCTAGCCAATCCATACCTAAAAATAAGTAAAAACCTGGAATTTGGGGGATGAAAAAGTCCCATATAAAATGGCTCCCACAAACTTCTATAGAACAACCTCTATATTGTCTGATATTCTCAACTCATAACCCCAAAGGAGTATCAATCAACATAATCCCACACACATGCTCCACTACTAAACCAAAAAACAACCACAAACTAATAAAAAATGAAAGAGTGTGTGGAATCAAGGTCAAATAACATACTTGAAAGGGTATAATCCACAATAATCATACCTCAAACTATATATGGTCCAACATCTCCACCTCTAGGTACAAATTGAACTCCTTAATTCTGACCTACCCCTTTTCCCTGAGCTCCAGCCTGAGTTCCTAGCACTGCACTTCCCTAGTGATATGGACTCTCTCATCCTGGAGTACCATGTCCAACTCCCTGACCAGTATGACCCATAGAGTTCCAAATTCCTACCTGATATGGGGTGGATGAAACCCTTCTCTCACTGGTTACTTGCATCAAACATTCATCCATGCCGAACTATCGAGGGTTACTTCAGAACCTTTACACGTGCCCCATTCTTCCGCATTCTCGTCACTCTACCGGTGGTTAGGGACATTAATCGCTCTTGTGCCCTGACCTACCACACTAATAAAAAAATACATAATCTCCACCCTAATATGTTTACCCTTTCATTTGACTAATTTTTTCACTTCCAAACTGATGGAAACTCCCAAAAAGACACTACCGGTCCTTGGAAGATACACCACTTTCATGACTAATTAGCACCACATGTCACTACCTGAGGCCCCTTTCAGTTTCTCTTATGAGATAAGAGATTGATCCACTAACTCTAAAAATATTTTCAACCTGATTATATTCACCTAATACCTGATCTTGTGTCTCAACCCATACTAGAAACATTTCACCGCAGCTTCCTCGTCTCCTGCAAATAGTGGAACAAAGCATCGCAGATCAGTGAATTGACTATCATAATCCATTACTGACATCACCCCTTGGGTTAGACTCATGAAATCCATATAAATCTCTTGTATCAAGGTATCTTGATAGAAATTCTCTAGAATATTTTTCTAAAAATCATTACATAACATCCCTTCATCCTATTCAGTCTGAACCATGATATCCCACCAATGCTTCACTTGACCTCTCAACATGTAGGAAGATAACTTAAACCTTTTCTCAGGAAGAGTCTCTAGATGGATGAGAATCATCTGTATGGACTCTATCTAGAATTTTTCTTCCTCTGGACCACCCTCTATGGTAATGTTCAGAGGGTGTTTCAGCTAAAACTCCCTAGTCATCTCAAAAATTCTTGAAACGACCCACCCTGGGCCCTGTTCCATCATTTTGATAAATAGATAAAGACTATCAGGGAAGTACTCATCTCTTACATCCTGTATCTCCACATTATTTTTCTCCACTACTAGAGGATAATTCTCAGAAACATCATCTTTCCACCCAACCGGTACTCAACATCATGGTGGAATTTATCTATAATCCAAGAAAAATATTTAGAACACATAATATATAACTTTCATAGGTTTTATAAAGATGTCTCTCCACTAGCCACAAACAATAATTTCACATAAAATATCCAAAAATACCTTATCACATTCAAAACACTACCCTCGACCAACCCTAACATGGGTCATGTATAACATAGGGTAACTAACACACATGGGCACAAGTCTTACTTTAGGAACCATATCACAACTATTTCCATAATAACAAAGTAAACATTTCTCTAGGACAATTTCCCATTTCATAACTTGTTACATTCCACATTTCAACTCACTTAGACCTTTATTATACCCCATTATTTAACTAATATTCAAAATTTTATTTCCTTTTTACCATTTTCATCATTTCATTAGACAACATTTTCTTTAAATTTTCAAGGAAGTGTAATGCATTCTGACTTTCATACCCCACACACCCATCCCATGCGTGCCTATCATGATTCATGCCACTTAAATACATAATTACCTACAATGATGCATAAATACAGATCCTCATACCATCGTAGTCTTGAGAAAAATATCAAAAAATAGTCTAATCACACAACAAGTGCATCCCCAAATGGTGAAATATCATCAAATATAACAACACACAATAAGAACAACAATTACCACCCTAAATCAATTGGGGGTTTCCCTCATACATGGGTTAGATACTCCTAAAAATATTCTAATTACCAAGAAATGACACTCTCCTAATCTCCTATCTACCATCCCCTAATAGAAAGTCACAAAAAAGACCCAATTTGACACCACTTTGTAATGTCCCCATCTTAGAAGCCACTAAAAGGTGCCTCGGCCCAAGTTTCTACATGACCTAAAGTGCACCTCCTTGTATGCCATAGGTTGCCGAAATGCAGCAAGGGTCTAGTTTAATCATTTGGGGAGAGTATACCCTCTTTACTAGACTAAGAAACACCATTTAACAAGAATAAATAGCAGAAACAAATTGTAATAACCAATAAAATGCATAACTAACATATCCTAAAACTGGGTACAAACCAAAATCAACTAAACATGGTATGTCATGATAAACAGTGCTAAAGTGAACAAAAACCAAAATAAAGACAAAAAAAGAATCCTTAAAGTGGTCCTGACTCCATGCCCGGAACCTCATCCATGCATTTTCCATTCCCAATTCAACTCCCAATCATAGGGACTTTTCCCTTATCCAGACCTACAAGCATGAAGTTTTCTCAGGTACCTAACGGCAGCCCGAGAAGGGTATGAGTACAACTCAATAGGCCACCACCAATGGTGTCTATAAAATATCTAGTCAATATATAGTGAATGAAAGTGCTAAGTAAAGATAAGGTAAATAAAGACAAGTTGGGTTCCAGTAGTTAACAAGGTTTACTTAATCTTTCCCTAGCATTATTCCTGATCTCAATAATTATACCAACCTCATTACTTAGTTCAATTTTATCACATCATTAATGGGTTTGGAATTTTCATTAACTCAATATATAGGGGAAAATCACTCAAGTTACCTATCTCACTAGGTATAATCACATAATCACTTATACCACATAGTCACCTTGAAGCCTCAGTCCATGTGGTCTCATCAAATGAAACCATTAGGGGAATATATCTCCATCCCCTTCCTTAATCCATTCATTTTTTGGTGGAGTTTAGAGGTTAGTCTAACTCGACCCATGGGCATTGATCCTCATGTCAATAACCCACTCTACCAATCCATGTGTACCTGCTTATTTTCCATTCAAAAAACATATACCATATCAAAACCAAACATAACCAATGCTAATAGCAATCACAATCCATAACAACCAACCTAGAATCAACATTATTCCATAACCCATTAACACATTTACCATTCATGTTGCATAGCCATTTATCCCCATTTCCCGTTTCTTATGCCTAACTCTCTAATAATAATCACTGATTTCCCCAAAATTATCCAAATTAACATATCCAAACCATTCCATATTTTAATTCATTTAACCAGTTTATCATTTCCCATGTATTAGCTCACTTGTACATTTTATGTACAAATCACACTTTATTTGGTGTATTACCAATAGCCTCATTAAACCATTTTCATGTAAAAAAAACCCCTTGGACATTACCCTAATTTAAGAACAAATAACAATTTTACCTCCTTATTCATCAAAAAATCAATTCAACATGTTTAAATTGGGATCTAACTAACCATAAGTATATTTCACACTTAACATTTTCCTTAACCTTGTTTGGGAAAGTCAGCACACCCCATGGGTGGCCCTAAATTTGTCAATTCATCCTCCATGAATCCCACATGGATTATAAGGGGTTATATTTATCATTTAGACACCCATTATGTCAAATATAACTAACGACACTAATAATACAACAAAAGGAAAACAAGAACACAACTTTGCATACACAAATCCATTTAAAAACCATGGGATACAACTTGTAGACCACCTACCTCGAATCCATTGATGAAAACACTCCTAATGAAATCCTTAGATCCTGATTCAACCAAAATTTGAATCCTAAACATAGATCTCACTGAAAAAATAGGTTTTTAGAGCTTCTGATGGGGATAAGAGAAAGATGCAAACCCTAAAACAAGAAGAAAGGAAAAAGAGGGATTAGACTCACCGAAAGCTTCGATCCAAAATAAAAAATGATCAAAATGGATTAGAATTGAAGGAGAATAAAATCTTGGAATATTGGGAGGTTTTGGATCATTACTAAGGTTAGAGGGAGGAGAATATGAGGAAAAATTGTGTGAGGTTCTTAAATCCAGTAATGACAATTTTGTAATTTTTCCCAACTTTACTCGGCTAAATGACTTACCCGCTAGGTTTTCCAAACCATGTACAAGACACTGTCTAAGGGGAGTTGGGTCACATGGTTACCTGGGGAGTCACACACAGTTTATAAATATTTCATTAACCATGTGATACTCTACTATCCAAAATTTCACAATTTTTCCTCCACCCCACATAGTTTACTTAATCGTGCACCAACCATGTGCTAATCATGTGCCTTGCATAGGTTGGCCTAGTTTCCCACCTTCTTTCATGTTCCAAAACACCAAAACACCTTTGAGTCCCCTAAAACTTTTGATAAACACTTCATTAACCAAAATATTAGTTTTAAACCAAAATTTAACAACAAAATACCTCCACGATGTCTGAGATCTTACATTCAGTTCCCTCCCCGACACCCACCTGCATATCACCATGCGTCTCACCATCATAGGCATTAATTGCTACCAAAACCATGGGACTCCATTTCAATATATCATAAAAATTACCAGGATCACATCACATCTCCTAGTAAGGATCACATCAAGATCACAAAAAAGGGTGAACACAAACAAGTATAGTCACCAAGTAAATCTAGGCCCTAAAAATATGGTATGAAACCTTCACATGAAAACAGGCTATAACGAACTGAAACACAAGATATCCAACCTTTATTAGAAAATAGGAACTATTGAACCCAATGATTTATCTTTATCAATTTTTTTTGTTCCATCTTGAAATAACTGACTCATTATTTATAGGTCCCAACTATGGGAAACCTAAGGAATCAACTATAATAAAGTATCAAAATTTCTTAAACATGATTTCTAGAATTTTATAGCATTAAAAATATTTAAAGAATAAAAATTATCATTTATAATTTCATTAAATATTATTCTCCAAAAAAATATTTCAATATTCTTGTTATTTACCCAATTCTATTAACACGTGGAATAACATATTCAATTAAACATGCATACTTGCATCATTTTTATTATCAACAAATTATAAGAAACAAAAATTTTAATAAAAATGATTATTATTTAGTTATTTATCCAACCAATAAATTATCACTGTATTTATGTTCTCTATCATATTTAATTAATTTAAACATGAAAAAATAACCATAAAAACATTTTAGACCAATTATATTATAGATATCACACTATCTAGAAAATAAAGAGACAAATCGTTATCACGATGTAAATATCGACATGCTATCACTATCCAATTTATTTATTAATATAGTAAAATATTTATTTGGTTAATTACACTTCCTTAAAAAGAGATAAACCATGATAAAATTATGATTTCATGCCAAATTAATGAGAAGTAATGAATCCTTTCCCTCAAAAGCGTCAATGTTCATCACATGATAATAGATCAATATCATAGATCTATGATCACATCTACCAAAAAAACTACACCCCTATAAAAATAAGAATTTAATTAAATGAAAAAAGGAATGGAAAACTATATTTGAATCATGGAGATCAAACTACATAACATGGAAATGATAAACATGAGGAAACATGATCAATCGAAGTAGAAAATGAAAAAGGGAGGTAGAACATACCTCAGACTGCTATAGATAGAACATGGGAATCTAGTATTAGTCCTTGAAAAAATGGTATTTAAATCCTTATAAAAATAACCCTTAGGTTCATAGGTTTTGAGAGGAAGGAGTGAGAGAAAGTGGGTCTTTAATAGACTTGGGGGTATTTAGAGATAGAGTTTTTTTGGAAGACCATGATGGAGCCCCTAGGACCATGCCACAACCTATTGAAAAATATGAAGTCTATGGAATATCCCCCCTAGAACATTCCATCAGAGTGGTTTTAGAGGCTATAAAACATCCTTAACTTATGCCGTAACTACCCCTGATTAGGAAGTAGCCTTGAAAACCACTACAAAACAGTCACCTCACTCTATGATGTAGCAATTCGACACCAGGTAAGGGACTATGCCACATCCAAACACCACACCATAACTAGGACTAAAAAGGTATTAGTCTCATTCCCCCCATCGATCTTTCTTATGGTGCATCTAACTAATCCATGGTGCAGAGGCCTACACTATTGAACAAGACAATGCTCCACACTATAGTCTACCCTATTTTCACCCCTTCCTCCCCCAAATTCCTCAAAACTTCCTCTGGGCACTTTGGATACTCAGAAATCACAAAGTGAATGGATACCAGGTTTTATGACATTACATCAGATGCCTTTAAAAGGATTCTCATCCTCAAGAATTTAAACCCACACTTGGAGAGAAATCAGAACAAGGGTGTTCCAAAAAACTACCATACAAGATACCTCTCAAGGATCTAACCATCATAGGATATCCACCACATGTATTATAGAAAAAAGTGAAAACCATGAAACAAAAAAATCAACTCCTAAAAACACTCTCTTGGGTGAGATGTCTCTCAAACAAGAGTAAGGAAACAACAAGAAACAAGAGGAAAACCATATCATAAACTAGAAAAACCAACATCTTAAAAAGATAAGATCTAAAAAGCAAACATCTTAGGGTGTTAAGAATGTATTTGTGAGTCAAATTTCTAGGTACCATGATCTAGGACCCCATGAAACCATAAGACATGAACCAAGGGAATAACACAATCATGCAACACATTATCCTGGTGGTATTGGATCTCTAATGACAAATACTTGAAGGTTACATCATCTTTAATGTGGATCTCACTCAAATAAATTATGCGAGAGTCACCATGAAGATAACAATGAAGCTACATTACATAAAAGACAATATGTATTTAGATCATATGTGGGGGAAGTCCTATCCAATACGCTACACCTATAAAACAAGACAACACCTCAATAGGATCAATAAACCATAGATAAAACATACTCCCACTACCAAAACTTCACTACCCATGACAAGGAGTCACCTTCAGGAATACATGATCTCAAACATAGAAATATAGAGGTCTCATCCTATGATCAATATAATATTTATGATGATATTGTTCTTTTTTCATCCTTTCATGTATCGACCAAAAAATATTTTTAGAATTATGTACTAGTTCTAGAATGATAATTGTATACTCTCTATTTATAGTGTCCAGAATAATGGAGAATAGAAAGGTCAAATGTGAAAAGCTTTAAATGGTGCTATAATAATTGTGTAGTGAAAACTATTTTTGTAAGGAAATCAACCAAATACAGGTGCCTCATCCAAAAAACCTCCAAATTATAGGACACAAGAACATATAATGTCTTCAAGAGTCATGATGGTCTACTCTATCTAAATGTCTATATATAGATGAAAAGCTATTCTAAGGAATAAATGAGAGACAAAATCACACTATATAACTGTCCATATCCTACAGGTAAAACAAGGATCTTGATTATATATTATTATCCTAAAGACTCCATTGAGACCCACCACTACCTCATGGTACTTCCTTAACCAAACCTACATTGGGATCAACTCCTTGATCACTATGAAGTGGGATGATTTCATCAAATGATCCACTACCACCCATATAGGATCAACGCCTCCCTGAGATCAAGGTAAAATAGTAAAAAAATTCCATAGATATGTCTTCCCACTTTTACTAAGGAACATTTAACAGTAGGAGAAAACCTCTAAGAACACGGAGCTTGACCTTCACCTTCTAGAAAACCAAACACCATGTCCCAAACACTGCAAGTGTATGATTCAACCCATGCCACAAAAAATTCCCTCTCAGAGTTTGGTACATTTTTTATACCAAGATATACTACCAAAGGTGAGATATAAAACATATAAATAACCATCTCATGTATCACTAAAGGAACAAAAAATCTGCAATAGAATAAAAATCAGTGTTTATCGTTAGACCAACCATTAGGGGAATTTCCAAAGAAAAATTGGTCTTTTCATACCTCCACCTTAGAATAATCAATCTAAGACTCGTACACCCACTAAAACACAGATGACTACACCATCATATGAAAAAGAAAAACTCTACCTCAAACCTCACCCATATCAAGATCCATCACTGAGAGCTCTTCCATCACTGTCTAAGAATCTCAAGATTCTTATATAGTATCACTACATGACTTCCTTCTTAGTGCATTAGCTACAACATTTCCTTTTCTTAATGTATATAAAATCTTGATGTTTTAATCCTATACAAATTCTATCCATTGTCACAGTAGAAAGTTTAAGTCACATTTGAATAAGATATACCACAAGCTCTTATGATCGATAAAAAGAAGAAAACACTCAATGATGAGGTAATGTCACCACAACTTCAAATCAAAAATGAATCTTGAAAACTCAAGATTATGGGTGGTATAGTTACACTTATAAAGATGTAACTACTGATACCCATAAGAAAAAACTAATCTATACTGAATCAGATCACAAACCAAACCAAGAGGTGATGTTTAACCAAAAACCTCAAACTGAACTCCCTCTTCTATCACAAAAATGACTAGATCATTGAACAAATTTTTCTTTAGGTACTCTAAAGCTTCTAGGAAGGGATTAGTCCAAAAAAATGATTGATCCTTTTTAGTCATGGATATCAGAGGAGTCAAACCTCTATAATAGCCTGAAATACCAAGGAAACTCCACAACTCAGTAATATTCTTTGGGGTCACGCATGAAACAACCACATTTATCTTCAAATGATACACTACTATTCCTTTTTGGGATATGAAATTCCCCATGAGAAGAACTTATTAATCCCAGTACTCACACTTCATAAACTCCCTAAATAGCTGTTGATGATGATGAAATCCCAAAATGACACCTAGATGATCTATATGATCCTCCTTATACATAGAGTACATAAGGATGTTGTCAATGACAACCACTATTAACTGATCTAAAAACTACATGAACAATTCATTTATGAAACCCATGATCATGGATGGAGTGTTTGTCACACAAAATAGCATCACAACAAAATATTAATTCCCATGATGAAATTATAAAGTGATATTTAGAATATCCTCATCCTTCACTCATATCTATTCATATCTTGATCATATATCGATCAAAGAGAACCATCTTGCTCCTTTCAGCTGATCAAATAAATCATTAATCCATATAAGTAGATAACAGTTCTTCACTATCACATGATTCAAGTAATGATAATTGGTAAAAATATGAAAAAAAACATTAACCTTATTTATAAACAAAACTTTTTCTCCCCAAGGAGATGCACTCATACAAACAAAACCCTTCTACAAGAGATCATATAGCTATACTCACATCTATCAAAACTTAGAAGGTAACATCCTATATAGATAAATAAAGATAGAAGAAACAACTAGATGTAGATCTATCCCAAACTTGATATCACAACAAGGTCTAACACTACAACCTTCTTAGGAAAGATATCAAGTTACTCTTCCACAAAACATGGAATTTTTTTTGGATGAACCTATGATGAATTCAGAATCAACTTGATCATCGAGGATGATAAATAAAGAATACACCTCTGACCCATCCAAAGATCTTGATTACTAACAAACACTATTGGATCTCAATAAATATCATAGAATATATCTCAAATCCTGAAGTAATACATAATAGTCTACACTAAATACAAAAAAATCCATAATGAGGATGATATCATAAAGTTTTATCAACAAACATAGGAAGTCTCTCTAGGAGTGGTGATGCCGAAACACTATCTTAAAATATCTACATACTCTATACAAATAATATCAACCTACAACTGGTGTTGTCAACACCAAGGTAACTAGAAGTCTCTCAACCACAATTCCCAATTCATGGACTATAGAATGTGATATAAGGGAGTCTGTAGCTCTTGAATCAAACAAATCATGCACCCATGTAGAAAAAAAAGAAAAGAGTACCTCAAATGATGTCTGGCTAGCCTAGAACTGGAAACACTAAAACATGAAAATGACCATGACCTACTCCAATACCCCTATGGACCTGATGATAACCACCTCTATGGTTGTGATTTGATATCTAAGGACAAGTTGCATATCAGGGAAATCCTATGCCTACCCTATCTCCTCTCTACAGATCCCAAACTAAAACACCCTAATATTACTACCATAGCTAAAACTACCTCAATGGAGGAACATGAAGTAGAACACCTAGTGCATGCTGACTGCTCAAAAAATTCAGGCACTCTCTCCAATGATGACATTGTTCTCCATAAGAAAAACATGTGTATGATACCTTGAATAAGGTCTGAGAGATGCCACACATGATGAAACAAGATGATGATGGGTGGAACCTACCCCTTGACTATCCAAAAAATCTTATATCCATATGACTAGAAATCATTGACCATAGCTCTAGAGCCCACTGGGTGTCAGTCTCCCTAAAAAAATGGGTGTGCTAGCATATGACATAAAAAAAATACAAGATATAATATATCTCAGAACCACCTTATGGGCATAACCTAGTCTTATTCTCAATTACAACTATCCTTACTCAGACACCTGAATGCCACTACTGGGGACTAGATATCCTATAAGCACAAAATATTTTAAGAATAATTACATTCAATTAATTATTTTCCTTTTTATTATTTACATTATGTTAATTAATTATTATTAAAGGATAAGGGTCATAATGCCTTTAATAAAATTAGAAACAAAGCAAAGAAGATGGGGTCAATCAAAGCAGAATTGATCTCATCAGAAACATATCAGTCATATGCATATATTTTTAATAATTTCATCTCGACCATCAAGGATATTATTATGCTAAGACTATAGTAAATACAAACATGGATATGGATGTTCCCTCTTTGATGTAGAATTACCATCCACGTTTTTTCACATTCCCATGATCAATAATCAGAGTCAATACCTACAACTCTATATTGAATAAAATTTTTCATGAGATTCTGAATCTCCTAAGATTTAATTAGTTACTCTTCTTATACTAAGAGGTATTTAGAGTTATTATGTGAGTTTAGAACTCCAAAGGTATTTGAAGAAGGAACCTGATCATTTTTTATATTTTCAAATTTGGATACTTGATCCCTTTGTGTGAGAAGTATTCCATGTTCACCTATCAGAGTATCTACTACTTGAACACTTTCCTACGCTAAAGGTTTAGACTTAGATTTTTTTGATGATGTAAGCTCAAAAGGAACTGCACCTATTGGAACCACACTGATATAAGTGGTGGAAGTTCTAGATACATTCACTTTATCCTAAATCTCCAATAAGTCACTAACTTCATCCGTGGTTCTAGGTGAATCCCTTGCTTCAACAGAATGCATGGAGGAGATAGGTCCCTCAACTATATCCAACTTGGGACTAGTCATGTTAAAAAAATAGACCCTATTATATTTTTTCTTAGTATAATTATAAAAAATCCCAATGGAATAATATTTGCTAGAATGCATAATGGATTTACTCCTCAATGGATCATCAACATCAAGCTTTTTATTATCCTTTCTAGACTTTGAGAAAATAATTTTATCCTACCTTAGTTGATTATCAGAAAAATACCAAGAATTATTCTTATCATCATAATGAAATGGGATAGTGCACATGGCATAAACCTCTTCCACTACCTCATCCCATGACTTTACCTTCTCCTTCACTTCTGATATCACTTCAGAGGGTCCAACATCAACATATGTAATTTCTTCCTTCCCCTTACCCCCAGAGGCCAACTGAATAATTAAATATGAAGCCTCCCCATTGGATCTAGAAGTAAAAATAGGTGGGGTAATAGAGACACCTTCACCCAAAATACTCTCATAACTTATAGAATCCCTCTTCCTATAAGCATATTCATCGTTCCCTTTCAAGTAACAAAAATAGCAACATATCTTTTTATGATAATTTCCCTTAACATGTCCAGTATATTGGAAAAAATATATAACAAAGGTAATTTATTATACATAATATTTTAATTAAAGTAAAAATTAAAAGTAGATAAAATCACATTGTCAATAAGAATAGAGTTAATATCAACCTCTATCAAAAAGTGCACATAATGGAAAAATCATGCCTCTTCCATAGCATGATCAAGTTTGATCCGAGTTACAATTTCCAAATCAATATAAAAAATGATATGTGGATGAAAAAAAATCAAGTTTAAGCCATAAATACAAACCCAAACTAGATTAAATGTATTTATAATTGAAAAGGGATTGAAATTTGGGTCCTAATCCTGGATACAGAGCATACTTGGATTGAGAGAGATTGGACCAAGCCCCCAGGATTTCCACTTTAATTCCTCTGAGGGGAAAATATGTGAAAATGAACTATCCCAATAAGGATACACTTAAAATATTAGAGGCCATAGAAAATTGATAGATGAAACTATAAGTCCTCAATATTCCAAGGTTTTTATCTTTATGGTAAGACAATTATTATGATAATTGATAATTATAAAATCTTAAAATTATAAAGTATCAAATCCTGATTAGAATGAATGTAATCCAAGTTACCTCATCTAAAAATTCTACTAGAAACAACATCTTTTGATAAGATAAAATGAACTTTTCATTTTTTGATCCTGATTAATGAGAAGATGAAGCAAATAACTTTTGGCCAGTGGACCCTATCTTCTCTATGGGATTCTAAAGGCCCCCATTGACCTAACGATCAACACAAATATATATTTGAAAGGAAATAAATGGTAAAAAAACCAAGAATATAGGGTTTACAATGAAATTAATATGGAGAGAACTCCAAGGACCAATATTTATTTACTTTACATTAAATAATTTATTTTCCATTAATTAAAATTGTTCTAAATTACATTTCATAAACCATCAATTAATATTTATTAAGCCACACATTAAATAATAAAATGAATTCTATGACCTCCATGAATAATCAAACAATAATCTATTTCTCAGGATTAACATTTATATTTGTATTCCAACAAGAATAAACCCCATGGGCTAAAAATTTATTAAACATTATTAAAATTTCCATAATTCTAAATACTATTGGAAAACATCATAAGCTACCACCAAGAGAGATGAAACCAAGAACATATAGCTTCCTAAAGTAGTGGAAAAAATAATGTAGATATAATAAGAAAATTAGACATCTAGCCGTTACACATATTTATTAACAGAAAGTGTTAAACATTAGTATATCAATGGGTAATCCTAGCTTTATCCCATTCCATTATCTCTGGTTCCCTCCCCAACACACACTAGTATATCACAATACATCTCACTATCATATGCATCAACTACTACCACAAACTTTGTTCTCACATCCCATATCTCATCAACCATCCCAGGCTCAAATCATAAATCATAGTAGACCTCAAATACAGAGAACATAGAAGGTAGAAAACAAACAATCATAATCAATAGGGAAATATAGACCCTAAAAAAAGGCATACATTTTTTACATGCAAATAGACTCTCACATCCCTGAACATAAGTCATCCATCCTTTATAAACAAATAGGAACTCTTAGCCCCAAATATTTATCTTTATCAAAAAATAGGTTTTTATTCCACCATGAATTATCTGGTTCATTATTTTTAGTTTCCAACTACGGGAAACTTAAGGCATCAATGATAAAAACCTATCAAAATTTTCTAAACATTTTTTTATCATTTTATAGCCTTCTCAAGATTCAAAGAATAAAATTTCTCATTTATCGTACCTATAAATATTATTCCCATAATAAATTCTTTGAGATAAATGTTCTTTACCCAATTACATCAACACATGGAATAATATATTCAATTAAAAATGAATACATGCATCAATTTTATTATCATCAAATTATAAGAAATAATGTGTTTATTAAATATACCACTTATTTAGTTCTTTAGAAACAAAATTATCACCACATTTACATTATTTATCATATTTCATTAGTTTAAACACGCTAAACCAAGAATAAAAACATGATAAACAAAGCATAGTATGTATAACACACTATCTTTAAAATTAAGAGACAAACTATTATCACAATGTAAAAGATCGACATATGATCACTATCAAATTTATTTACTAATCAGGTTAAATATTTATTAGGTTAATTACAATACCATATAAAAGAATAAACCATTTTAACTTTACAATTTTATATAAAATAAAGGATAAGAAATAAATCCCCTACCTCAAAAGCTTCAACTTTCTTCGTAAGAGAATGGATCAACATCGTAGATCCCCAATCACCTATCCCACAATAAACTATATCCCTTCAATGATGTTGTTACATAAATACACTTAAAATTGAAAAAAAACTTAATTAGAATGATGGATATCAAAAACTATAACCTAGAAATAAGAAATGGTATGAAACAAGATCAACCCATGAAGAAAATATGAGAAAAGGGAGGTAGAACATACCTCAGACTATTGTTGATCAAACATTGGAATCCAAGATCAATACCTATCAAAAAGGGATTAAAGTACTTTTAAAAATACCCCTATGTACCTACAGTTTGAGAGGAAGGAGTGGGATAAAGAGGGGATCAAATGGGCTTGGGGTTATTTATAGATAGGGGATTTTTTAGAAGAACACGAAACAAACCTAAGGACCACACTGTAGCCTATTGAAAAATTGGATGACTATGATATAATCCCCCTAGACCATGACACATCCCCTGATCAAATCCATGTCCAAAATCCAAAACATCCTCTATGATGTTGATCTTATTAATCCAGGGGACAGACTATGATGCAACATACATCCCATGCCCTAACTACCCCTCGAATTTGTAAGTATCCCTTAAAACTGCTACGGTGTAACCACCTCACTCCAAACTATAAAATTTTGATACTATGGAAGGGCCTAAGCCACATCCAAACACCATGGAACAACCAGGCCTAAAGAGGTTGTATCCCAATTCCCCCCCAAACCCTCCTATGGTGTAGTTGACCACTACATGCTACATAGTCCTATATTACAACACAACCTAAGGCTCCATGCCATATTCTACCCCATTTTCACCCCTTCCACATCCAAACTCCTTATAATATACTTTGAGAACCTCCAACACCCAAAAAATTAGAAATGGAAAGGATACCATGATCCAGGATGTTACAACAGATGATGGGTTCATTATTGTCATCAATATATCTACTTATCAGTGAACAATTATTTCCTTGATTATTACTCTGATCCCCATGACATTTATTATAGGTAGTTCACTATATTTACAAACCTTAACAAATAGGCGACCTTGGTGTTGCTGTTCTTGAATATCACTTAATGTTGACCTAATGTTTGATTTTAATGTAGATTCAATCTAAAAAATTATTAAAATACATTTTATACTATTTACAAAGGCATCATTATAGCCACAAACATCATTTTTAAAGTTACAATACTTCTTTTACATTACTAAATGTTTTACTTTATTCATGTAACCGTTATAATCAATATATATTCATTAATTTTTCCACATTAACTAGTTTGAATAATTGTTGTATTATTTTTCATTTTAAATAAAGATATTTTCTATTAATATCTATATTCATATTTTACAAAATCTGTTCTTTATATCATACATACACATTTAAAGATTTTTTTCTATTTTATATGTAATATTGTAAATGTATTTCACAAATATTATTGGATATCTAAGATATTATTAACCAATAAAACCTTAGTGAAACTCTAGAATTCAAATAAAAATTTCATTACAGAATGATAGGTTATCCCTATTTAATATTATATTAATTTTTCAATTACATGAGATTCAATTTGAAAATATTTTATAATTTTATTTTTATTTTTATTTATCACATTCCATGATTAATTATATTCTTTAGGATAAATACACAAAACAATTGAGTATATTTTTCGAAGAAGGATAAGATAAATCCAATTTGTTAGTGTTTTAACTTGTGAGGGTGAATAAATTAGCTATTTATTACTTTAACATTAACTATTTCACATTTCATTATCCTCACCACATAAAATTCGACAATTTTCCCTATATTTTTAAGCTGATTCTATTATAGTTTGTAGCAGTATTAATGAAACAAAATTTTTGATCAACCATAACATTATCATCATGAAAAAATTCAAAAAAGGTCTGTATATGATATTATAATATTAGTAAAAGATTTATTATCGCACTATATACACTAAAAATTACAATAAAAGCTATTACAGAAACGTTTTTTTATTTTTTGAAGGCTTACATTAGTAGCGAATAAATATTTATTCATTTCAATTCAATAATGTTAACATTCCAAAAGTTTCCTTACACTAAAATCTTTGAAGTAGACTTATTATTCCCAACAGTATTATAATAGCATTATAAAAACAAACACTGATTATTTGAAAGGATTACACCATCACAACTACAAGAAGTGGTAATATATTCACACATTTAAACTAATTACATAAAGAATTATAAAAGAAGATTTATTATTAAATAACATTACTGTAACAATATTGTGATATCATAATTTATATATATACATTATCAATACAAGTACATTACATTGGATGTTTATCCAATATTACAAGAAGCACTATAATAATAATGACTAAATATTTACGCATTTAGCTTCTTTTGTATCTCTTTTATATTAACAGTGATAACACATTTACATTATATGTGGTAAAATTATAATATTATGTTATTAAATTGTAATTTCTGACACTATCAGTGCTTATACTACCACGTACATACACTAGAATTGTTTCTAACAACATTATAGTATCAATTATTACATAATTTCCACAATTTTTTAAACTTTAATTTTAAAAATGTTTTACGGATCACACCTTTTAAGAAAAAAGAGAATTAAAATCCCTTATATGGCACATAAAAATCTAGTTCTAGTAACCAATTTTCTTTCACATTTAATAAAAAAATATTACATGACATCATTTACTACTCATAGGTTGATTATGTATACTCATATTATTGCTACTCTAACTCAAGAAACATTACAATGTTATTACACTTAATATTTTATTACATTACATGTTTATTTTTTTCTTTTATTTGTTCAATAACGTGATGTTATACTATAGTAAAAATTTGGAAGATTTAAAGTAACTATGGTCGGTTTTATGAGTCCTAAAACTCTTTTATAAAAATGGTTCAAAATTTCCATGACAAATACTGGTGTAGCAATTGAAAATTTTCCCCAAAAAGAACAAATCCAACTTTTTTCCATCATATTTATCTTCAAATAGTGTTATCATTTATTATCACTGTGTTTTTATAAAAAACTAAAGTTATTGTTAATTAATGGATTTTTCTTCTATACTTATAGATATAATGTGTATCTTCTGATCAAAGATTTTAGACGAGTAATCTCTATAGTGATTTTAGACAAGCAAAAGATGAAATTTGTACCAAAAAAAACCTTTTAACATAGAAAAATCCTTATTAAGGTATCATTTATTAGTTATTTTATAAAGTATAACTTATTTCTAAAGGGTTTATAATAACATTAATTTTTTTATCCTTGTATAAAATGATTAGTTTGGGTTCCCCCATGAATTAAATATTATTAGGTAAAAAATCATGATTCATTCTTTGAAAATATCTGATTACAACATTAGGAATCATCATCTTCCATATTAACATAACACTTATAAAGTTTTATTCATTTTAAAAAATAAAATAAAATATTAGAATTCCCATTTTTTTTTGAATATTTCGAGATAATACAATAAATTTTCCCTTTTGTTAAACAATTATGAATTGAAATCAATAATCACTATTCTTTTCAAATTAGTTTTCTAAAATTTTTCAATGGATCATGTTAACAGTGGATATTCAAAGAGTTTCAATCAAGAAGATGAGATCACTAATTCATCTTCCCTAACTAGAAGAAATCAGGTACAGTGTTTGACCGTCTAACTAAATTCATAATTTAAAAATCATTATTTAATTTGTAACCATAGAAACTTTATGCTCACAATGAATAATATAACGTATGCAACAAACCTTTATGAATAATATTGTTTTATATAATAAAAAACACATTATATTCATCACTAGTCTGTAACTACATTTATAATTAATGTCTATTTCATGCACATGTATACATTTCTATTGTATACCCCATGTATAAACTTCTATTGGATACATCATGAAAACAACTACTGTATGCAATGGTAATATATTTAATGGGATGAAAATAACTTTCATAAAAGGTCTATGAAGCATGTGTATGCAATAAAATTTTATTTCAAATATAAACTGTATAAACAAATAATTTATACACTAATACTATAAATAATGGACTGAAAATAGATTCTATAAAATGTATATGAACTATATAGTGAAACACTTCACAAAAAAAAGTTTAAAGTTTATATAGTGTGTGTATAAATATATAATTCATAAAATTCAATGTACGGATACACTTATTTTTAGTTATACCCTAATTCCAGTGTAAAATTCTATTGGATACTATTAAAATTTCAAGGGATTTTGTTAGTTTTGATTTTTATTCCCCATAATTCATATGAATGGATTATAGAAACTAAAAATATGGTATTATTTGTTGAGGAACCTATATGATTAGAATCACACTTTCAGTGTATACTGCTATTAGTTTTGATTTATCTTTCCCTATATTTTTTCTGTATTTACTAAGGAACATAACATATTTAATTTATTCTATTCAAATATTTGATGTTATATTATTAAATTATTTATAGAAGTCAATAAATATGTTACCTACAACTTTATTCAATAATTACACATTCATATGTTTTTTTAATTTTTAGATATGCACTAAAGTGTTTTAAATATGTAATTAACTTACATTATTGTAATTTTTATGTTTTTAATTACATTATAACATAATCACATGCTTCATATATTCTTATTCTATTTAATTCAAAAAAATTATATAAAATATTTTGTTATAGAAGATGCCTCTAAAACTAGAAATAGTAGAATTTATGTTGATTTTGACAGCTTACAAAGAAAGTATAATCAACAAGAACTTTCATCTCATCCTATTATAAAGAAGTCAAAGTTTAAAAAATGGACTAATTTGTTTCCCTCTTATTTTATAATTTAAAATTTTAAACTAATTATTCCATTATTAGAGATCTCATGTTTGTTATGTTCATTTTTTCAACTATGGAACTTTTATTTTTTCATTTGACACGAGTAGTGCATCAATTTATAAAATGAAGTATGAGATGTTCAAATATGGTCACTTGGTGGTTCAAAAGTAGTGATGATGAATAAAATGATAAAATTTATCCTTTTAATGATATAGTAAATTTATTGATGCAAAATACTTTTATTTTATTTTAATCTCAAAATTTTAATTGTTTTTTTGATTTTATTATAATTTTCTTCTGTTTCTTATTGCATTTTTACCTATCAATATGCTATAAAACTTTTCTAGGATTAATAATTTAAAACTTGGTATTTATTTAAGGGTGATATTCTTATATATGTATTTCAATGTATGAAATTATGATCATTTACTAGTTTTCAAAGCTACCCATCCATATATAATATAATTTTTATCCAACAAAATTGAAGTCGATTTTATGGTATTTCATAACAAACCATTACTGAAGCTATGGCATACTTTCTTATCATGAACTAATAAAAAAATCATATAATTTATTACAATTTTATATTGTAAATTTTAATTATATAAATGTTATAAAATCTATTAATTAAATTATTCTTTACATATATATAATATTTATCCATTTTTACGCATTTTCTATTTTACACCTATTATAATTTCAACTCATTCCTCATAGATATAAAAAAAAAATATTATTAACTATACTATGAAGTTTTTATATCATTATAATAAAAAATAAAAATAAACACTATAATATTATATTTCAACTTCTTTATTATTGTTTCAATAATAACATAGGATCTGATATATATATATAATATTTAAATCTATTAAAAAATTTGTTAAATTATGAACTATCAAAAAAATATACAAACACATATAAACCAAATGTATAATAAATTTACAAAAAAAATTATTATATAATGTTAAATTAACTGATAGATTATTTTTTCTATAATTTAATAATTTTCATTTTTCTCATAAGTTACTTTAATTTATTATATATTCATTTTTTAGATAATTCCATATCAATTTATTTTATTTTGGTGTTCTATTTCATCGATCATTTCAAATACTGTTACTAAAAAATGTAATGGTATGATTCATAAAATATTTAGTTTATAAATTTGTTTGAATTAATAGGTGAATTACTAGTTATATTAATAAGGTTAGAGGAGATTTAAGAAGGATTAGAGTAAAAGAAAATAGTAAGATAAAGTAATAATTACATCAAAAGTTATAGTCTTTGCTTGTAAAACTACTTGGAGATGAAGGCCTTCAGAAAAACGTGGGTGAGAAGAATATTATTAAAGTGTGAGAGGGTCCAAGGAGGAGAAACTTGGTAGAGTTTAAAGGATAAATTCTAATGGATGGTGAGTCCTAAGGTGGTGGAAGTGTAACCTTTGTATAAGTGAAGAGGAGGGTAGTTTTGGAAGTAACTATTACATTTTCAATAATGTAATGATTCTATTCAAAGTTCTATGGCCCAAAAATAGAAAAAAGTGGATGGGAAGGTTGTGTGAGTTGAGATTATTCTCATACAGGCATGTTAAATACAACCTATAGTGTTTTTAGGCCATTTCTTTTTAGCTTTTTAATTTTACCTTTATTTTTTACATTTTTAATTAATTATTAACCTTAAAAATTGATATTAATGTCTAAAATTAATATTATAACTTTTACATAATTTTAATCTTATTATTTTAATTTTTTAAATCATTTTACTAAATTAAAAATTTAAGGTTTATAATTGTTAATTATAAAATAAACACACATAATAAGTAAAAACAATTTTTTAAGAAAAAGTGCATATTAAGTTAAAAAAATTTATATACTAGGTAATATTTTAATAAATACTAATTATTATGAAATAAATTCGTTTATTATAATATATAAAACATAGGTGGATTTAAAATCAATACAAAACCAAATTTCACCAATAAAACACTTAATTAGAAGAAAAGACCAAGAATATATTTTTTGAAAGTAACATTTTAATTCCATTATAAAAAAATTAGACATAGGATTTATAAGATCAAAGTGAAGTTCCCTTTTATGGAATTTTATTTTTGTTAATAAGGTTGAATGAATTAGTTATGATAGATGTCAATATGTGTTTATTTGAGTGATGATGCTTTGAGGATTGTTTTGAAAACATCCTCAACTTAATTAAGATGATTGTTGAATCATTCTTAATTTCAAAGGCATGTGAACGAGATATTTGTAGACTAGAAATTGTTACATAATTTAAATAATGTGGTTAGATGTAATTAAGTAGACATGAGTTGATGTTTAAATGTTTTGTAATTTGAAAATGAATTCCAAAATAAAAGAAATTAGAGATTTGATTAGAAGTTGATTATTTTGGATTTTTCATTTGAATTTTATTTAGAGTTATATGGGAATTTTGTAAAAATATTTTTTGGGTGTTTAATAATATATTTTCCTTCCATATCAAAATAGGTAACCACTTATAATCACACATGTGGGACATAAGGGTCTATCACGTGGGAGGAAGGCCTACTTCATTGCCCATGGAAGTTTGAGGATGCATAACACCCACAGAGAGCACACAAGAGGTGTTGAAGGGGGAAAGTAGGTGGGGATCACCCCATATGGGTGTGTTAATGTGTTTTCAAGTGTCAAACCTGGTGAAATATCAAGCATTAGTTGGAGAGAATTTTAATATTAAGTGATACAAGGATTTATAAAAAACCAATGTGGGGTCTTGAGTAGTAAATCATTGTATATTAATTAAATATGTTATGTTAAGAAGAAGTGTCATATGATCTATTTCATCTGATACATTCAATTGATGCTAGTGGATTTTGTTTAACCTCAATCCTCACCTAATAAATTTTCATGTGCTGAAATATGTCTCTAAGCTTGAGACATTTGAATTTTGACTATCTTCAGTGATCAAGATGACAAAAATTTCATATGGTGAATGCTTAATCTATCTAGGGACCATGCATGAAATCTTCATCTTGATTGAATGAGTCTATTTAGATTAAATAAAATTCTATATTAAGTAATAGAATGATCATCTGAATAATACAGGCATTTCACGAACACTAATCCATCACATGAACAAAATATACTTTAAGAGGTGATCGTGTATCTCCATGGAATCATTTGAAGAACATTATATGTGTGAATATTACTTCATAGACAAACTACATCACATTAATTAATCAATTTTATATATTTTTGTGATGAGATGAAATGGATCTACTGATGTCGTATAACAAAAGGTTTATAAAGTGAGGCATTGCATGTACTGAGCTAGATTTGATGGAATAAGCGATTTTACATAAATATTGAATCTCTATGTCAATGGAAGTTCTATATATGTACCCCAAACCTCATAATTTATTACTATTTATCTTAATGAAAATACAAGAGAGAAGTGAGACCAAAATAGATAATTTCACATTCTCTATATTTACATGAAATATCGATAAAATGATCATGATATGTATTCCAAATATTTTGTGAAATATACATGAATTATGATGAATTATGCAGGCTATATTAGTTGTGCGATGTGGAGAAAGATAGAAGCTGTAGTCATATATTTTTTTACCTAAAAGAGTTTAATATACATACATGAAATAATATACATACATAAGTTTGAATGAGTTACATGAATAAAAAGTATCATCACATGATACATTCATGAAAAGGAAGCTTGAAACCTGATACATATTTCATATGTAATGATATATACATGTATGAAAGATTTATAAAAAGCTATGTGTTCTTATAAATATATATTCATATACATATATAAAGTAATATGAATGATATTGTGAAAATGAGGGTTTATATTGATGATGATAATTGAATGAAAAATTATTTTTTAGATTGTGAAAGATTTATCTTTCATAAAATAAAACTAATTTAATTGTGTGAATCACTTGAACACTCTCTAATGAGGCCAATAAATAAAAAAAATAAGTAAAAATTCTGGCATGAGCATTTGACTAACTAAGGATATAAATTTATCACTATGTCAATAAGTGAAGTTTGAGACTGAATTAGGGGTAGTGGTTTAGAAGACATTCATGCCTAAGTACTTAGTGTGTTGAGATAAATCTATATCATTTGAAGATCAAATTAATGTGATAAGGATTGGGTAGTTTCCAAATAGATAACAATATTCTTTAATTCATACATGAGTTAATCAGGTGTTCCTTTTATTTATAGAGGAAGATTTATCTTGAGATAGTACAGAAGATATCAGAAGATAACATAGATATTACTTATCAATGGATTTATGCATTATTATAATGGATCATGGAAAACAAAACTATATTTTTCCTAGTGCTGCATAGTGGCAGACCAGGGTCATATCACTTGAAGAGCCTCTCAGTTTGTTCACTTATTCTAAATCACCTAAGTTATCTCTTTGTTTTTTAATTTATTTATTTAATAAAAACAATAAAAATATTTTTGGGTTTTTGAATATTTACATGCAATAATGGAAATTCTAATTTATACTAACATGAAAACTTGAAAAAATGAGTTAAGTAAAGAAAGGACTTGGATTTTGAGTTCATTTTTGGGTTCAATCATTATTCTCCTTAATGTGTTTGATTTCAGTTTGATAATCTAAGAATGAAATATCAGTATTGGCCTAATATTCATTATTTATAAATTATGTAATATCATTGAATGCCTAAGAAATCTCAATTCCTCATCCTCCTTTAATCAATTTTGATGACACACCTTAGTCTATAATGTTTCATCTTCTAGGACCCAACTCAATTGATGTCGTTACATCCATTGTTAGTTCAACTCTATCATGTGAATAACTAACCAATGGATAGAGGGGAAATTTATTAAACAAAATAATAGAATAGATTGAGTTTCATGTCAATTGGGGGGGGATCGCCACATTGGCGACATTCTCCTCACCCATGCATGCTACTCGAATATATTACAAACATAAAATAAACTTGAAGAAAAATTTAAGAACACCATAACCTCCCCCCCAGGACAAGCCTTAGGGCCAACCTCTCATTTTCGAGATTAAGAGATCACTTGATGGAGTGGGTGTAAGAGAAGAAGAAGAAATCAAATAACATAAAAGAAATAAAATTTAAAAATATTTATGATGGGAAAATAAGAGATGAAAGTAAAATAGAATTGGTATGAGAGAGAGAGAGAAAAAAAATAAAAAAAATAAAAAAAATAAATAAAATAAAATAATATAATTTATAAATAATATAATAATAAGAATAATAATTTATTATTATAATTATTATTATAATTAAAATAAGAAGAGAATAAGTAATGAAAATAAAAGTGTTAAAAAATGTGATTAATAATTAAAGTAGTAGTATTAATAATATTAATATTAATATTAATATCAATATTAATAATAATAAAAAAAATAAAAAAAATAAAATTAATAAGAATAAGAAAATAGGATGATGAATGGGTGGAAACAAAAAAATGATTGAATTTATTTATTAAAAACTAAATGATAATTGCAATTATAATTGAAAAAAATAAAAAATAAAAATAAAATAAATAAATAGAAAACAAAAAATGAAGAATAAGAGGAAATGGGGTATATTTTTAACTGGACACATCCTTGGTGGAGATATCATTCTTAGTGGTGTCGATCGATGGTTTGGAAAGAGGGATTCACCTCATTTTACAGGCGAGGGGGGGGGGGGATTTTGGATACAGAATCAATCCTTAGAAATTTTCCATGTGTTTGACCCCATTAATGGCCGAATCAGTGAATTTAGTATTATATTAAGTTATTATAAAATATGGTAAACATTTTTCAAAAAAACTTTACCTCCATAATCTACGTGTATTAAAATATATCTCCAATTTACTCTAATTTTTTTAGAAAGAATGATTTATAAAAGTTTCTTCAATGTTGAGCATACAATGGCCACCAAAATAATTGAATAACACCTTGAAATTTAATTTTGAAATGAGAATATGAGTCATATTTATAATCCATTTGGAATCATCTAAATTGGAGATGCGTAACATGATTTATGCCTCTTTTCCTGAGTGGGGTCCACTATATCTTTCTAAACACTTTTTTAAATTGATTGATTTTTTAGGGCCTCTATATAGAAGATTTATCTCTTTGTCTAGAAAATAAATTTGTATCCCACAACACAAAGAATCATATAAAAAGATAATCACATTAATTAGATATATATATTTTAAAAGTTATGATCAGAACACCAAAGTGATTAAAATCTTTCAAAATTCCAAAATTAAGCAATTTTCACATTTTAGACCATTTTAATTCTATGATTCAAATTACCCATTATTTTAATAAAAAATGAAATAAATGGGTTTTATCATTAAAAATAATGAATATATCATTAGATTTTGAATAAAAAATTTCACTTAATTTTGGTATGTTATGAATTATAATTTTTAGAGAAGTCTAAGTCTTTTGTGGGACTCTAGAGTAGAAGTGTCATGAACCAATCCACACCGTTTATCTAAAATACTCCCCCATATAATCCTTATGAACTATTAAATATGTTCCCATCAATTTCCTTCCATACAAGACAATGTGAAATTTCCATACATACCCATGCACATGTGATCTTCCATAAGAAGTACCAAGGGTTAAACTTTTTATCCCATTATCAAATCCAAGCATTTAGTAGATTTCAATCCAAAAACACTTTCCTTTAAGACCATTTTTCCAATACAAAAACCATTGAAAGAAATCATTCTAATTTTAGAAAATAATTTTATTTTAAAATCATAATCACATCAAGAAAGACCAAAATGATTCATGACTCATGCCAAACTATCGGAATGAGGAACTAGTGTCTGTGACTAACTTGGCGAAATAGTAGTGGGACATGCACCAAGTAAGAATTAAGAACTAGGAGGGGTTTGAACTATGTACTCAAAATCAACATGGGTCACTACTCCATGTTAAATAATGAGATAACACTGACTTTTCTCTATTTTAATCCCTAAATCCATGAAAAACCAAAATAGGAAAAGGAATCAGTTCTCAAACCACACCTGGAAACTCAGGTCTCATCACGAGTGGTGGTGATCAAGAACCAACCCATAACCTATATATTGAGCCTAAAAAATTCTAATCTCCAGTATACCTAACAAACCAAATAAAAAATTGCCTCATATGATACCATTTTTTCACAAACCAAACAAGGATTCCATCCAACCTAACATCTAAACCAGTTTGAGACATGGCTCGAAGGGCATTCCCGATCCATATGGGTGAGAAACTTGTGTCTGGCATCAAACATAATTCATAAGGAATGTTTTATCCCAACAAACCAGTATCAAAATAAAATAATTGAACAAGTGAAAGAGACAACCATAACTAAATCTCAAATAAATATACAAAATTGATTCAGTTAGAACAGATGAACAAAACAGAAGCTAAATACAAAGCCGAGATTAGACTATGCTACCTTGATCTCCACATTACCTCTTGGTCACCACTATTCACCCACGAACCTTCTATAAAGTAACTCTAACCAGAAACCTGAACCGAAAAAATAGCTCGGATCTAACGAAACCAAATGGTAAAAGTAGGGTGTGAGATTAACAACTCAGTTAGAAACCACCACAGAATCCATACATTTACTTCCTGAAATATCCCAAAAAACACTAGTTTGAAAATACATATATAAAAATAGTCCTTTGGTTCATTTTAAGAATAGAAACAAAGATTTAAAAAAGTTCCCATTTTAAAACAACACATACACTTTTACTTTTTAGAAATTAGTTTCACTATCTACAACCCTTTTTCTTTTAAAAAAACCTAACCCCCAAATCCATTCAAGTAACCAAAAAAGGTATGTGAATAAAATAAAGGGAACCAATACAAGAAGATAAAACTAGAAAGAATAATATAAAACATTTAGTAGAAAAATAAACTAACAAATATAGGTAGTAACCATGGGATTTTCATAAACATCTCTAGAGCTATCCCTAGACGCACTCAAGTTGGACTCATCAGCTAGAATATGGTGCAGCTCCATAGTATATAACCAACTGGACACCCTAAACTGACCAATCTAATAGAACATCCCACCATAACCTATCAATTCAAGGGGGGTATCAACCCATTTAATCGGGGTTGGAAATAAACCGTTACATGACCCTATAAAAGACACCCTGTAATCCCATGGTAATATTATATTGTGTAAGTAGTAGGTCCTCATATACACGAATCACCTTACCTTACATCACCAAACTTGCCTACCCCAAACACTGACACCACCTATACAATAATCCATATAGGGAAATTCTCCATTGGGGTGCCTGTCATACAAAAATTCATTCAAAAGTTCCAATCAGTCCATCACATAATTTGATTTCTAAAACCATTTCTCAAAAAACATTCTAAGTTTCCAATCGGGAATTAAAATTTTAAAAAACCATATTAATTTTCCAAACATCATAAAGTAACAAATGGGCCTTACATCATGTTCATTCAAAAAAATTTACAAAAATTCCCAAACAACTTCCAAAACCAAGGAAAGATACACCACTCACATCATGGTTCAAAAAAGACCTTACATTTCCAAAAAAAAAATCTCATTTCCAACACCATTTTAAGAGAAATATGAAAATACACAACACACCCAAATTCCAAACAGACCTTCATACCATTTAGAAACCAACTATATTTTCCAAGGTACCAAACATGGCATAATTCTTAACACAACATTTAAATCTATACTAAATTCATTTTGAAACTAAGGAACCATTTAGAAAAACATGGAGGCTTGAACATAAGTGAGGGAGAGGGGAGGAAAAAGGATAAGTATTTGAAAACTAGTTTTTTATATTGATCAAAGGCCATTATAATCTATTTTCACATCCAATAGAACACACAAGAAATTCTAAGATGACATCTAAAATCTTTCTAAAGAACCACAACATGCTTTTCAATCAACACAA
Organism: Viscum album; assembly: GCA_963277665.1. Classification (NCBI taxonomy): domain Eukaryota; kingdom Viridiplantae; phylum Streptophyta; class Magnoliopsida; order Santalales; family Viscaceae; genus Viscum; species Viscum album. The sequence continues at coordinate 162,291,480 of OY728138.1, forward strand.
CGAGTCACACATATGTGTCACAACATAAAGGTCACCAAATTCCACTTACAAAACCCAACTCACAATCCAACCACATTAATAAAACATAACCAAGGGAAAACACCACTAAAACCACTATTTTTTTTAAAAGTTCAATTAAAATTTTATCAAACACCTTCTGTGCATAAATATATAATCATAATTGAAGAAACCCTTTATAAAACCATTTCACACCAAATTTACAGCATAAAAACAACAAAAAAATTTATACTAACACATAACATCAAGAATAAATAACCTTAAAGAAACTAGGAAAGCTCAAGAGTTTAGTGGAATGTGTTGAAATGGAAAATAATAGAAATACCTACCTAAACAACGTGAAAACACAACAAAACTTTATGAGGAGGATGAACAAGGCCCAAGGAACAAACCACAGACCCTAAAATCATTGAAATCAACCCAAATTCTCTAACCCCCACCCTAGGGTTTGACCATGATGGATCTAAGCTAAGGAAAACCAAGAAATAATGAGCGGTAGAATATAATAATAGGAAATGTTAGTTATTCTTCATGGTTTCTTCATAAAATCTATCCCTTTCATCTTCTTTATATTCTGCCTCTCATAGTTTCTTGGTTTATCTTATCTTGGATTCATCATGGGTGAACCCTAGGGTTGGGGTTGGCTAATTTGGGTTGATTTATTTAATGCTAGGGCGTGTGGTTTATTTCTTGGGCATTTTTCTTCCTTCTCCCAAAGTTTGGTTGCATTTTCATGTCGTTGAGGTTGGAGTTTCAATTATTTTCCTTTATATAACATTACACTAAATTCTTGAGATTTCCTAGTTTCTCCGAGGTGATTTAATCTTGATTTTATGTGTTATTATAATTTTTTTGTTGTTTTTATGATGTAAATTTTGTGAAAATTGGTTTTATAAAGGGTTTCTTCAATTATGCCTATATATATGCACACAAGGTGTTTGAAAAATGTCAATTGAAATTTTAAAGGGAAATTTGGTGGTTTGAGTGGTGTTTTCCCTTGGTTATATTTTATTAATGTGTTTTTATTGTGGGTTGGGTGTTGTATGTTGAATTTGGTGACCTTTATATTGTGACACATATGTGTGATTTGTTGTGTTGATTGAAAATCATGATGTGATTCTTTATAAAGGTTTTAGAATCCCTCTTGGTATTTCATGCATGTTCTATTAGATGTGAAAACAAATGATAATGTCCTTTTCTCAAAATAAAAAACCAGTTTTCAAATAATTATCATTTCTTTTCCCTCTCCCTCACTTATGTTCAAGACTCCATGTTTTTCTAAATGGTTACTTAGCTTCAAAGTGAATTTAATATATTTTTAAATGTTGTTTATGGAATTATAGCTTGTTTGGTAACTTGGAAAATATGGTTGTTCTCAAAATGGTATGAAGCCTTATTTGGAAGTTGGTTATCTTGTGTATTTCCATATTTATCTTAAAATGGTGTTATAAATGAGGTTTTCTTTTGGAAATGTTGTATCCATTTAGAAACATGATGTGAGTGGCGTATCTTGGATTGGTTTTGGAAAAAGTTTGGGAATGTTTGTATATGTATTTTAATTAACATGATGTAAGATCCGATTGGAACTTTACGATATTTGGAAAATGAATGTGGTTTTTAAATATAAATTACTAGTTGGAAACATAGAATTATTTGAGAAATGTTTTTGGAAATCAAACGATGTGATGAATCGGTTGGAACTTGTGAATGCCTTTTTTTATGAAGGGAACCCCTGTGAAGGATTTGCCTAAATGGGTTATCATATAGGTGGTGTTAGTGTTTTTGGTAGGCAAGTGCAGTAACGATAGGTTAGGTGAGTAACGCATGTGAGGGACTTCTAGTTATATAGTATACCATTACCATTGGATTTCTAGGCATATTTTAGAGGGTATAGTGATTGATGATTTCCAACCCCGATTAGATGGTTGGTACCCCCTTGACTTGATCGGGATTGGTGGGATGTACCACTGGATTGGTTAGTTTAGGGTGATTAGTTGGTTATAGACTATGGAGCTTCACCATATACCGATATGTGAGTCCAAATAGAGTATGTATGTGGATTTCTCTAGGTATGTTTAGGAAAATCCCATGGTTACTAACTGCATTTTTTTGTTTATTTTTTCTGTTATATGTTTGATATTAGTCATGATAGTTTTATTTACTCGTATTGGTTCCATTTATTTTCTGTATATCCCTATTTTGGTTACTTGAAGGGATTTGGTGGTAGGGTTTGTTTTTAAAGAAAAAGGGTTGTGGAAAGTGAAACTAATTTATGAAAAGAAAAAATGCATGTGTTGTTTTAAAATTGGAACTTGTAAAAAGATGTGTTTGTTTTCTCAAAATGAACTATATTTATATATTTATTTTCAAAAAAGTGTTTGTGGGCTATTTCGGGAAAGGAAATGTAAGGATTTTGTTGTGGTTTCCTACTGATCTGTTAATATCACACCATACTTGTACCATTCAGTATCAATAGACCTAAGCTATTTTGCAGGTTTAGGTTTCTAGTTTGAGTTCCTTTATAGAAGTTTGGTTGGTGGATTGTGGTGACCAAGAGTTCACATGGAGATCGTGGTAGCATGGCTCCATCACAGATTTGTATTTAGCTTTTGTTTTGTTCAACTATTTTAACTGAATCAATTTTTTTATATTTATTTGATATTTAGTTATGGATAGATCATCTGATTTTTTAGTTATTTTATATTGATCCTAGTTTATTGGGATAAATCATTCCCTCTAAATTATCTTTGATGCGATACACTAGTTTCCAGGCCACATGGATCATGAATTTCCTTCAGCAAATGTCTTAGACCGGGTTAGAGGTCAGATTGGATGGAATCTCAGCTTGATTCATGAAAAGAAGAATACATAATGGGACTCTGTATAGATCATCTATGTAAGTGGGAACATAAAATATATAGTGGGAATTTGGAGAGGGAACATTGTGGTAATCTATGTTGATGGTAATGTGACTTTACCAAGTTGTAACCACCTATATATAGTGAATAATCTGTAACAAAGGGTAATAAATAGTTGCATTAAGAAGTGGGAATTTTGACTGAACCTTGTAAAATTCTTGTCTGTTGTTATATCTTTATTGCTATTTTTTATAGGGTCAGGATGAGAGTTAAATATGATAGATTGGGACATTATTAAGTCATAGAATACATATTAAAAATGGAACGTTTTTTTAGAAATAGTTACCAATGATTCACCCCTACCCTCTTAGTGGTACCTAAGCGATCCCTAGATACTTTAATTAGTTTTAGAGTATGGTTAGCTCTAAATATTAGAGATATTTTGTCAGATACTAGGTTTTTCTTGAGGTACAGATCTCTATTTTTGGGTTAATTTTTTTACTTTAATTTTTCTCATAGACTCTAAGCCGAGACGTGGGCTAGTTGCGTTTTTTTGGGAAAGAAATGAAAAAAGACAAAAAGATGGCTACAAGCAAGGTACACATTGTGTACTTGGACTACACAATATTTACTTCCAGTATACATAGTGTACTGGGCTGTCACAATGTGTACCCAATCAGGTTCAGAAAAATAAAATCGGGAAGTACACATCGTGAACTTTAGGTACACGTTGTGTACCTTTCCTAGTGGGGTTTTTTTTATAAAAGAGGCAGTAGATTAACTTTTTGATTGAAAAAATATTTTCTCTTATTTTTGAGACCCAAAACACCTCTAAAAAAGTTTTTCAGTTATTAAAGCCAACCAAACACTGATTTGAGCACCGTCTATCAAATTAGAACCACATTAGTATGTACTCGATTCCTTTTCAGTTGTTCTTGATTCTTCAGAAAAATGATTGTGCTATTTGAATTTAGGCTCATATTCCCTAGTATCCTATTCTTCGTCCGTTCTTCAGATTTCTTCAAAAACCAGGAAGAATTGGGACTTGATACTGGATGAGCTATCTACTACCAAGGCAAGGTATGTGGTCTATACTTTATTTTGTCTTTTCTTGTGCTTTTCAGGTGTTAGAACAATATGATTCCCGTCAGACTTTCTAGAAATGAATTTTTTTTGAGATATTTTATTGTCATAGTTATAGTAGGACCTAGTGAGGATGACCTTAGGTTCCGTTTGGTTACATTGTCACCCGTTTCTCATTTCAAGGTCACCCAAGGGGTGATAATTAAGGAAATTTCTTGTTTATTCCATTTTAAACCACCCAAGGGGTGAGTTCTTGTGATTTCCTAGCTAGAGGAATCCTGTTAATGCTTTGATAGTTCGATTAGCTTTATTAGGAGAGGTACTACCTCCTTGCTTAATGAATATCATGTTATGCCTTGTCTATTTTGATATTTTGGCATGTTAAATGGATAATATGGGTGGGTATACCTTTATGAAAATGATAATGGAATGTTAAATGGTTTATATGAGAGGGTAGGACCATATGATTGTTATGATAAATGGTTCGTATGAGTAGGTATACTCATGGATTGTGTAGGTTGATGTGAGTAGGTATACTCACATGGAATGAATGTTTAATTTGAATGCTTGAATTCTTGATTGAATGGTTTTATAAATGCCATGGACTTCTCTCCATGGATCTAGAACACGATAGTGGATGCCTTGGGTTAGCTCTGCCCCTTGGTTCTTGATTCAGTGGGATGCCTCAGGCCTTTCTACCTTGTGTATCCGGCTTACTTGGGCTCACGTAGGACTTGCTATTTCCAAGCTCTTAGGACCCCAACCAGTGCCTAACCGAGTTTCCACAATGGATCCCCATGGGACTCAATGAGATGCCTTGAATAAGCTCCTTGGATCCAGATCTATGTTTTCTAGAATTATTTTATATGGATGCCTTGGTCTTCTGACACCTTGGATCCGGCCCTTACGATATACAATTCACTATACGATGTGGCCGTGGGATATTTGACTTCACTATACGGTGTTGTCGTGGGATACTTGACTTCTATATATATCATGGTCGTGGATTTGTTGACATAGATGGATGTACGACGTGGCTGTGTGACTTGATTGTTTACTTGTTATAGCTTCCTTGTTGGGAGATGAATCTCTTTTGAAGGTATCCTTGAGGGATATTTGGTTTTTCCTAGTGTAGTAAACTTATTCCATGGTCATAAACACTTACTTTACTGGTTGTTTAAACTTCCTAGAACCTTTTTATATTGATTTTTAAATTGTATATAACTAGGTGGTTGCCTAATGGTATGTTTATCTCACACCCTGTTTAGGCCTCCTCAAGGACACAAATAGATTATATGGTTGTAGATGATGATAGGGGAAAGTACCCTAGTAGAATTTTTTGACTGTGGCTTTAGAGCAGGGGAGTATTGGACCAAACCGAGTCTTGCGATGCTGGGATACCTTTTTATTCTTTTGTTCTTTTTGGGACCTGTACTGTATTACATTTCCATGTACCAATTTTGGATACTTTCTAGATACTTGTACCATCTACATCATTTTTTATATGAGACTCTTTTGGTTATTGATATGTATTTCTATCTTGTCTTAATTACAGTTGTCTGCAGTTTATTTCACTTCTGCTATTTATTATGTGTTTTATTTCCACTGTGACACTCTGGTAATGAGGGAATAGTCTCCCCAATGACTCACCTAGGCCCTCACTACTAGTTGGTAGCCTGTGGAATTTAGGGAGATGCTCCTGAGGCCATGTGGCCAACCAGGTTCGGGACACCATTTCAGGTGGCATCTGGGTCCGAGACGTTACAAAGTGGCATCATTGGTGGTTTTTTTCTCTAGTTTGACTTACTATTTGGAGACATTAGATAGGAATATAAAGGAAATAGAGTTTGGTAATAAACTATGCCCAGGAGTAGCTACCCCACATATAGGGAAAAAATAAATTTCCTCAAATTGAGTTCTAATTTTCTGAATTTTGACTATGACAGTTTATTTGATTTTACCATTGGGTGATGCACTTGATTTATACTATTAATATTGATGCAATTGTGGGTTCTATTTCAGTTGCAAACTGATGAGATGAGGGTTTTCCATCTCATGCATCATATAGACTCTTGTTAGAATCACATGCCATGCATTATGCCATTCCATCTAGGATGCATTAGATATTACATGCTATTGTGATATTTGATGTGATAAATGTTCCTGCTGTTGTGTTAGTTGGGTACAATAGATAGAGGTGTGACGTCATCTTTTAATCAATAAGGAGTATGTTCCCTTATGAATTGGGAAATGAAGCCCCGATTAAATGTAATGTTAAATGAACTTGTTACATGTATGGTTTGAATGGGAGCCTCATTTTGGGTTTATGAGGTGTTATGTCTCCTCATGGATTTAGGAATTGGTAAACCCTTGGTGAAATTTATTGGATAATTGAATGTGAACTTGAATGGAAATGGAACTTGAAATTGTAAATAGAGACTTGACTTATACCCGTATTTTGGGTGGGAAAGAGGCATAATTTATAGTGGTTCATTGGATTTTATTTATAATGTCTTGGATTTAGGATCAGGCTGTGTGTTTGACTTGGTTCTAGGAGGGTTTTGACCTGTCCTGCATTTTTGAGCTTTGTGCTTTGATGTTGTTCTTTCCAGAGGCGTGCGTTTAGAATTATAGAGACATGCGACCACGAAAACCTCGAATGGTATGCCACGATGGAGGCGATGACCATACATCAGATATGGTGGGCCATATGATACCGGTTGATCCTACTATAGTTCCACCTATGGAACCTGAGGCTGTTCTGGACATAGGTGCTGAGGAACAGTTCCATGAGGGCTTCTTTCAGTGTATATTGGCGATACAGGGAGCACTACAGCCAACCTTGACTATGGATGAGCTGACACAGGTGTTCCAGTAGCTGCATCCTTCTATGTTTTTATGGAATGGTGGACCACAAGCTGGAAAGCTGTGGTTGCAGACCACGTTAGCGATATTTTATCTTTTTGTGACGCCTCTAGTGTGGAGGGTTAAGCTCAGAACATATATGCTATGTGGAGCGGCAAAGCACTGGGGTGAAGTTTTGAACCAAGATTATGGTCTGCAGAATATGGGTTGTGATGAATTACAAACCCGCTTCTATGACTACTTTTACCCTGTGACTCTAAGATCAGAGTGGTCTAGTGAGTTCATGCATTTGGAGAAGGGCGCATTGATGTTTATGGAATACTCTGCATGCTTTACAGAGTTGTAGTGTTTTGTGCCGATGTATCTTACTGATGAGATGTCGAGGGTGAGGAACTTTGAGTAAGGTCTCAGACATTCCATCAGATCTCAGGCCAACATGATCAAGTTCCCTTCTATCACTGAGATTGTGAATCAGTCACTGATTATAGAGAGTAATCTAAGGGAAACTGGGGGTACAAAATAGGGGGGGGGGGTTCTATTTCTCATCCCATTGGATCTACGTCTTCAAGAAGGAAGTGTTGTTTTGAGGCTTCTTGAGACGTGAGTGCTAGTTAGGATGTGGGTGATGACATCTTGGTATATTTCCATCAGTGTGGTAGGCGAGACCACATGAAAAATTAGTGTGACTGTGACCTAGTCAAGTGCCGATTTTGCGATAGGATGGGGCACATGTAGAGATTTTTGAAGAACCTTCCCTTTAGCTGTGAGTGGTAGGGGGTCATCTTCGACGTAAGGTTCAGAAGTAGGGTCTTTAGATATGCGTCAAGCTGGGAGTTAGACTAGTGCAGGCCGGTCAGACCAGGGAAGTGCCAGTCGTGGCCGTGGTAGCCAGACACCGGGTTCTCCGAGACGGTAGGGCAGATCAGCTCAGGGTATCCAGACAGGGTCAGATGGCGATGGTATAGGCCTGACTTATGCAGTAAAATAGACCCAATAGGAGAAAAATCTCGGACCGTCTACGGTGATAGGTACAATCTTAGTATCTTTTACTATTGCATATTCTCTTTTTGATACAAGTTCCTCTCATAGTTTTATCTCTACATGAGTGGTGAAAATCATTGGGCTTGTGGTTTTGATTTATGAGGGAATTTTGATGCTATACATACCATTGGGAGTTATAAAGGGTGATGTACCCCAGTGTATAGAATATCCCCTTGAGTTTGGGGGGTGACACTTCCTCTGGAGTTTATATGTCCTCGAGATAACAGGGTTTGAAATCATTCTTATAATGGAATGGCTAATAGCTTATCGAGCATATATTGAATACTATCACCAGAGGGTGACTTTAACATCACCATAGGGTGTAGTGTTTATTCACAAGGATTAATGGGATGTCCATGCAAGCAGAGCTAGACCTGAGAATTTTGGGTTTGGTGGGATGATAGCCTAGATTACTAGTTTGTATTTGGATGATCAGGGAGTGGGTCAGGAAGACTTCCCTCCAGTGGTTGAGCACTTCAGGGTCGTGTTTCTTGAAAACTTTTCAGATTTCCTTATGAGAGAGAGGTTGAGTTCTCCATAAAGCTAGTTCCAGAAGCTACAATGGTATCCATTCCTCCTTACAGGATAGATACGACAGAGTTTCAAGAACACAAGAGGCAGCTATAGGATTTAGAGGCGAATGGGTTTATCGGGCCCAGTACTTCCCTGTGGGGTTCACCTGTCCTTTTTAAGAAAAAGGATGAATAACCTATTAGGATACGCATGGACTATCAGAAACTCAACCAGATGATGGTTAAAAACCAATATCCATTTCCACGAATAGATGATCTGTTTGATCGGCTTCGAGGAGCTTGAGTTTTCTCAAAGATCGACATGATGTCAGAATATCACCAGGTGCGTGTTCGACCTGTAGACATACATCATATATCCTTTCATAGCAGGCATGAGTTATACAAGTATCTGTTTTTTTCCATTCATTCTCACAAAATTTCTAGTGGTTTTCATGGCTTTTATGAACTGAGTATTCCATTATTACTTGGAGTATTTCATGGTGGTTTTCATGGACGATATCTTGATGTATTCTCACAATCGACATGACCATGCCAACCATCTTGAGATCATTTTGAATACACTAATTGAGCATTAGTTATATGCTAAGCTCGCAAAGTTCCACTTTTGGATGGATTGGATTCACTTCTTGGGTCACATTATCTTGGATAAAGGAGTGTCAGTGGATCTAGAGAATGTGAGAGATATAGTTTACTGGGAACAACCCAATAAAGTTTTTAATATAAAGAGTTTCTTGGTATATCTGGTTTCTACATGAGTTTTATATAGGAATTCTCATGCTTAGCAGTTCCATTAATGGGCTTAACTAAGAAGGGTGTGAAGTTTGTGTGGATAGAATATTTTGAGACAACATTTCAGGAGATAAAAGGGAGGTTGACATCAGCACCAATCCTAATACTGCCAGAGCAGGGAAAGAGATATATGGTGTACTATGATGCTTCAGGTATTGGGATAGGGGAAGTACTGATGCAGGGATATCGAGTCAAGGAATATAGGTCTTGGCAGCTGAGGCCTCACGAGAGGAATTACCCTACACACGATCTCGAGTTAACTGTAGTTGTTCATGCGTTTCACTATTGGAGGAACTATTTACTGGGAGAGAATTTTTTGGTTTACATAGACTGCAAAATCCTCAAGTATATCTTTACGTAGCGTGATCTGAATTTGAGGCAGCGAAAGTGGGTGGAGTACTTATAGTCCTTTGACTTCGAGCTTGCCTACACACCTGGTAAGAGAAATGCAGTGGCCGATTCACTGAGTAGGAGAACTCAGATACATGCAGTGCAACATGCCAGTAGCGAGTGATAGCTTATGGAGTTGTTTTATGAGATGCATCTAGAGGTACACGAGAGAAAGGGGTAGACTTTTCTTTCATTATTAGATGTTACCTCTACCCTACTAGATAGAGTTAGGATGAGAAAGCTATAAAATTCTGAATGCTTAGTTCTATGGGAAGGTGTGGCAGGTGGGGAACCTCATCTTGGTTGGATGGTTGGTGATGATGAGATATTGAATATCCATGGACGTGTCTGGGTTACAGTGGATATACGTGAGGATTTGATGTGGAAGTTTCATGATCTAGCTTGGGAAGTTCATATCGGAGTTACCATGATGTACCATGACTTGTGACTATAGTACTGGTGGATGGGAATGAAGCATGAAGTAGGTGGTTTTGTTACTAGATGTTCCACTTGTTAGCAGGTGCATACAGAACATCAACAACAAGATGGGATTTTACAATAGTTACCTATCTTGGTGTGGAAATGGGATGATGTTGTGATGGATTTCATGACAGGTTTTCCAAGGTCACCTCAAGGCAATGATTCTTTGTGAGTTGTTATTGATAGGCTTATGAAGTTCGCTTATTTCTTACTAATCAAGGAGACCATCAGTGTTGATGATCTTGGAAAGTTGTACATCCGAGAGGTGGTACAACTTCATGGGGTACTACCCACTATCATTTCAGATAGGGAATCACACTTTACGTCTTATTTATGGAATATTTTTTAGAGGGAATTGGGTACGCAGGTTCTTCTGAGCACAACATATCACCCTAAGACTGATAGCCAGTTGGATTGTACAATACAAGTGCTAGAGGACTTGCTTCGAGCATGCATCCTAGTTTTTGGGGGATCTTGGGAAAGGAATATTCCCATTTTTGAGTTTTTATATAATAACAATTATCAAGAGATGATAAAAATGAAACCTTATGATGATTTATATGGTAGTCCATGTCATTTTTTCCTGTGCTGGTTAGAGGTAGGATATGAAGCTTTACTGGGACCATGTCTCATGCAGGAAACTTATGAGCAGATCCAGATGATTCAGAAACAGATCGCTACTAAACAATCTCTCCAGAAATCATATGCCAATCACCGTATAACATCTTTAGAGTTTGAGGTTGGGGATCGGGTTTTCTCACATGTTTCACCGAGGTTGGGACACAGGTGGATCAAGAGACATGGTAAACATTCACCGAAATATGTCAGGCCGTTTGAGATTCTGGAGAGATTTGGGTCGGTTTCCTATCGGTTGAAATTACCTCAAAGGTAATGAGCCATGAACGGTGTCTTCTAGGCATCTCAGCTACGCTGCTATCAATCATACCTGTATGAATTTTTTCAGCCCAAGGAGGTTGAGCTTCAGGTTGATGCATCCTTCAAGGAGCATTCAATATATATAGTTCACAGGAGCACGAAGGTTCTATGAGGCTGGTCAGTTACTCTTGTATGAGTGCTATGGTAGTACAACCATTTACAAGACGAGTCTTGGGAGAGGGAGGTCGATGTACATGCTCAATGGCTAGAGTTGTTCTCAGATGAATCTTGACCACCCTTCAGTGAGAAATTCTTGGACGAATTGCTATAAGGGGGGAAGATTGTATGACCCCGAGTTTTTCTTAAGGTACAAATATCTATTTTTGGATTAATATGTTTACTTTATTTTTTGTCTTAGAATCTAAGATGGGTCATGGACTGGTTGGGTTGTTTTAGGAAAATAAAGAAAAAAACTGGAAAAAAGATGGATGCAGGACAGGTACACATCATGTACTTGGCCTACACGCCGTGCACTTCCAGTAAAAGTTGGGTACTAGGCCATCACGATGCGTACCCAGTCTGGTTTAGAAAAATAAAATTAGGAAGTTCATGACATGAACTTTAGGTACAAGTCGTGTACCTTGAACAATGGGGTTTTTTATAAAAGGGAAAGTAGCTTTACTTTTTGATGGACAAAAATAATATCTCATTTTTGAGACCCAAAAAACCTCTAAACTAGTTCTTCAATTATGAAATCCGCCCAGAATCAAATTTGAGCACCTTATGTCATGTTGGAACTGAATCGATATGTTATCAATCCCTTTTTATTAGTTCTTGATTATTTAGAACAAAAACTATGCTATTTGGATTTAGGATCATATGCCCTAATATCCTGTTCTTTGTCTGTTCTTAAAATTTCTTCCAAATAAGGATGAATTAGGACTTGATAATGGATGAAATATCTACTACTGAGGTGAGGTAGGTGGTCTATACTTTCTTTTATATTTTCTCATTCTTTTTAGGCATTCAGCCGATATGCCACCCGTTGTACTTTTCTTTGAGGCCACATTTTTTAGCGATTCGCTTGTCATAGTTATAGTTGGACCTAGTGAGGATGCCTGTGGGTTTTTTTGGGAGTTTTGGCACCCGTTTCTCATTCCAGGGTCACCTAAGGGGTGCGACTTAAGGAAATTACTTGTTTAAGATAGTTTAAACCACCGAAGGGGTGTGTTCTTCTACTTTCCTAGTTATAGAAAGCCTGTTAATGATTTGATAGATTAAGTAGCTTGTTTAGAAGAGGTACTACCTTCTTTATTAATGAATATAATGTTATTCCTTATCTATTTTTTTTAGTTTGTACTGTTAAATGGATAATATGGATGTTTATACCTACGTGAAAATGATAATGTCATGTTAAATGGTTTATATGGGAGGGTAGGCCCATATTCTTGTTATGATAAATGGTTTGCATGAGTAGGTATACTCATGGCTTGTGCATGTTGATGTGAGTGGGTATAATCACATGGAATGATTGTTTAATTTGAATTCTTGAATTATTGATTGAATTGTTTGATAGATTCAATGAAATGCTCTATATAGATCTAGAACATGGTAGTGGATGCCTTGGGTTGACTCTGCCCCTTGGGTCTTGATTCTGTGGGATGCCTCGGGCCTTATTACGTAATGGATCTGGCTTGCTTGGGCTCATGTAGGACTTGTTATTTCCACGATCCTAGGACCCCAAACAGTGACTAACCGAGTTTCCACCAGGGATTCCCATGGGAGTTAATGGGATGCCTTAGACAAGCTCCTTAGATCTGGCCCTCCGTGGTATAAAATGATTTTAAATGGATTCCTTGGTCTAATGACACCTTGGATCCAGCCCTTGCAGTTTACACTTCATTATACGGCATGACTGTGGGATATTTGACATCAATATATGGTATGGCCGTGGGATACTTGACTTATCTATATAGCATGGCTGTGGATTAATTTATATAGATGGATGTATGAGATGGATAAGTGACTTGATTGTTGACTTGTTATAACTGACTTGTTAGGAGCTGACTCACTTCTTCAGGTAGCCTTGAGGGCTGTTTGGTTTTACTTACTGTAGTAGACTTATACCATGGGCATACAAATTTACTTTACTATTTTTTTACACTTTCTAGAAATTTTGTATATTGAAGTTAGAATTATATAGACCTAGGTGGTTTCCTACTAGGATGTTTATATCACACCCTGTTTGGGCCTCCTTAGGGACCCAAACAGATTATATGGTTGCTGGTGATGATAGCAGAAAGTTCCCTAGTAGAGGTTGTTGACTGCGACTTTGGAGAAGGGGAGAATAGAACCAAGATGAGGCTTGCGATGCTGGAATACCTTTTCTGTATTTTTTTCTTTTTGGGACTTGTATAGTATTACATTTCCATGTACCTGTTTTGGATACTTTCTATATACTTGTACCATATGCATCATTTTGTATATGAGACTCTTCTGGTTATTGATATGTATTCATGTCTTGTCTTACTTTCAGTTGTATATTGTTTATTTTTCTTCTAATATTTATTATATGTTTGACTTCTATTGTGATACTCTGGTAATGAGGGCATAGTCTCCCCAAAGACTCACCTAGGCCCTCGCTGCTAGTAAGTAGCCTCTAGCATTTGGGGAGATGCGCTTGAGGCCATGTGGTCAACTGGGATTGGGGCACCATTTAGGGTGGAATCTGGGTCTAAGATGTTACAGATTTTAGAGAAACAAATAATATAAATACAATTAATATCCTAGTAATATATACTTTTTATGTCAAGAACTTCCATAGTTGGAGAAATAGGAATGTAATGACCCTATTTTTTTAAATGATATATTTTTCCTAGAAATTTGTGTTATATTATATTATACATAAAAAAACATACATCTTTAATAATGAGGTTTGTATATAGGGAAATGTAACCATCTATATTCTACCGTTATATAGCTGTTTGTCAAATATGGCCATTGGTCAAATATTACTATTGGTTAATATGACCGTTGGAAACTATACTCTTAGTAATAATTTTATTGTTATAATTAGTGTTTATAAGTAGAAATGAAAAAGGATAATTAATGCAGAAAGGAGAAGCGATGAACTCAACCAGTAGTGTCATGTCATATAAAGCCCATTTGTTAGAACTTGGGAGGGAGGTAGCATCACTATGGTTCACCCTTGACCAAGCCCAATTCGAGCTTTGGAAAGTAAATCCAGAACGAAATCGTCTATGGGAGAAGTTTAAGTTAGTAGAAATTACCACTCAGTTGATGTTAGTCGATCCTCCACATGAATCTATCAACTTTATACACCTTACTATTAGGTCATACATGGGTTTTATAAGGGGTTACATGTCCAGGTCTTAGTTACTTAATATGTAATTCCTTTGTATATTTTTTTATTCCATCAATGGATTTTTTTAATTAAAAAATATAGGTTTAATTGAGATGGAGTTTGATAAATTGATTTTGAGACACAAATTGTAATTTTAAGAAAAGATATAAAATTTTAATAATAAAATAAGGTATTATGAATAATATTTATTTTAATGAAATAGTATGATAAAAAACTCTTATTTAGATATAAATTATTGAATAATTTTATTATGTCCTTGAAAATATTTATGTTTTAGAAATTTTACTATGCATTTCAACTTAATATTTTTTAAAATAAATAAATAATTTTATATTTAAAAGTTAAAATTATAATATTTAGAGAATTATTCGGATAAAATAAACATAAATTTTGAAATTAGCACATAAAAGTTATGTTCAAGTGAATTTATGAGAATATTCTAAAATACTTTATTTTTTGTGAACAGTAAAAATATATTTTGTGCTTTTTCGGTATGTTTAATGACTTTATAATTATTTTATAATGATTTATTAATTAATTAATCACAATTTATTTCATAAAATGTGTAATTTTATTAATATCTAGTATTTTAATAAATTTTAATCAATTTACAAACCTATAATTTACTTTCCAAAGTCTAAAATGGAAACATTGACCTTAAAAACATTATTTTGTAGAAACTTTACATTTCCATGCCAAAAGAGGTAATATTATATGATTATTGGTTATTTTGGTTTAAAATAACATAAAATATGTACCAAATTTCCAAAACCATTATAAAAAACCATGGGTAAGCCAATTATTTTTCTTTTTCCACAACCTATATTTCCGAGGCATATATTTGGAAATTATTTCACAAATCCTCCACTTTTTCTATAAATACCCACCCATTTCACCTCTAATACTCACTCCCAATCCATACTCCTAGATGTTATGGTATTTTTTAATCCTAAGGACCCCAAGGTTTCTTAAATCCCACAAGGATCCATTCCTCAAGATCTAGATGTAACTCTTCAAGGTAAGGGAATTATCCTTCCTATCTCTTCAATCCAAGAACCTATTTTTGTATGTGTCCTTTAATTTTTATGATTAATCTTTCTTATTACCATTTTTTTACACCCTTAAAAATAAATTATGTTTTATTAATATGATATCCATTTCCCCTCTCATTTTACCCTTTTCTAAACCATGTTTTATACCCGTTTTGCTGTAAAATTTACTTATAAAAATTTATCTCTTCTCCTTAAAAAAATTCTCTTTTATTTTCATTTTGTGGATACCCAACCAATTTTATTTTCCATTTTTATTCACCTATATGTAAAAATAATTTATTTTATTCATGTTTCTACACATAATAAACCCACTTTCCCTTTTTTTGGGTAAAAATGACATAATGATCATGTCTTTAAGCACTTTTATGTGCCATGATTTTTATAATAAACTCATTTTTAATATCTATGAGTTATTAATGATATGATTAATTCTAATCTATTTGGATCACATAAAATTAATACATATTTAGGTTATTCCTTGATATCTCTCTAATTCATTTGGTAATGAATTTAATCTCTTGATATGACATGTTTTACGATGCCTTGGTGAATAAACTTGGTAATGTTCATTTACAACACCTTGGTTATTAACCTTAGTGATATGCTTATAGATGTATAAATTAAATGTTGTTTCCAAATTTCCATGTTATGATTCATGATATTTTTGTTATGATATTCCTTATTTTTCTTTTCTCATTACTTAATTACATTAATCATGCTCTTATTTATATTCCTCATGATCTCATATAAATTGTTTCCCTTATCAGGCCTCATGATCACCCGTTTAATTTGATGTATTTACCTAGGATATGAGATATTGTACATGTACTTATGATGAAGACATTAATAATCCTTTAAAGTGTTTTAGAAGAATTTTTTATGTTTTCATGTATTAATGTTCTTGATTTCCAAGAAACTAAACTTTATAACATCTTATATTTATACCATGTAAATGAAAAGTTTATGCAATAAAAAGAAAGTATGCCATAGTTGGTATCAAAGGAATATTTAGATATTTTTAAAACTTATAAATAGAAAACCTTAGTACAAACATATATAAATGTTTAAATATAGAAAAACATCTTTTTATTTTGGTGAAATATTAATTAATCACTTTCTAAGAAATGAAATTTTTATCTGGATACAAACAAGTGGATGTAGCTCTGGCACAAATTTATCTAGAGACAATTCCCAAAAACACCACTTTAAGTTAGACTCGAATTTGAAATGATGTATGAAAAAAATCATTGATGCACTCCTAGTTTGATATTATTGGAGGATATTTTTGGTTAATCAAAAAGGTTTTTATGAACCATTATGAAGGATTTATAGAAAATGTGTTTGATGTTATAGAATAACATATTTAAGAATGATGTTTTAGGATATAAAATTCCTTTAGAATTATAAGATTCTTAAAAGAGTCACATTTCTCACTAAGGTTTTCTTCTATTATAAAATGGTGGGAAATTGGATAAATCACACAAATGATGAGAGAAACTGACCATAAACCGATGAACCTTCTATGAAATAAAGAATAGATAACTTCATGAGAATAATGAATCAAATAACTCTAGTTATGAAAAATAGTTTGAATCAAGATGATAGAATGGATTCACCTCGAAAGGAAAAAATTTACATTGAGTCCTTTATGTTTTAATGACCACCTTATTTATGGGGATATATAAAACCATTTATTATTGAATAATGGATAAGATTTATAGAAAATATCTTTTCATTACTTTGTAGATTGGAATAAGATAAAGTTACCCTGGCTGTATTCTTCTTAGTGTGAAAAGTTGATCAGTGGTGGAAAATATTTAAAAACCTGAAGCCAAGAAGGGAGATTGATGATATATAGTGGGAAGAGTTTAGGGGAACCTTTTTTAATAAATATTTCCCCAATTTGATGAGAATGAAAATGGATAAATAATTACCAAACCTAAAAAAGGAAAATGAATTAGTGGAAAGCTATGAGATGAAATTTATAAGACTTTCTCATTAAACCTATAGCTTTGTTATGAATCATAATAGAAAGTTTGATATTTTATTTAGTAGACTATGAACCCATATATGGATAAATTTATAAAATCAAGACCATGGAAACTATGAGAAGATAGTGAAGACTTATATGAAGGTTGAATTGGTGTTCATAGAGATACATTGGTCACATAAATTGAATAAAAATAAGAGATATTTGGAACCAAAATAAGGGAGGAAATTTGATTATGGAATATGGGGAAACAAATTGAAACTTCCCACATGGAAAAAATGTTGGAAGAAGCATCCAAGGAACTAATTTCTTGGGAGTGTAAATTGTTAAAAGTGTGGAAGAGATTTCCATATAGCTCGGAATTTTCATAGTGAGGTGAAGCCTCAACTTCTCAATATAAAAAACAAAGGGAAGATGGTGTGGGACTAGCTTGAAGTCCAATGCTTTATGTGTGTAAAAATAGGGAACTTTTCCAATTACTATCCAAATCATACGATAATGGAGGTTAATTCCATTAAACTCAACATAGGCCAATAGAGAAAGGTTGGGAATTTTATATCATGATGGATGAATTAGAAGATCTAAATGATGTGGTGGTAGGTACTCTATTTGTTCTCTAAAATCTAGAAATTACTTTATTTGATTATGGTTCTATGCATTCCTTTATTTCCTCTAAGTTTTCAAAGAATATAGAATCAATCTCTAAACTACTAGAAGTAGAGTTATTAGTCATGACTCATGGGGGTGGGGGATTATCTAAGAATTAACATTGTACATAAACTCTAGTATTAAATTTTAATAGAAAAATCCCATCAAAAACCTAGTATTCATTACCATAGTGGATTTAAAAACTATACTAAGGATGGATTGGATCTCAAATAATCATGATAATATCAACTGTAGTAGAAATTAAATTTCATTAGTCTTGAATAGAAAACCTATAGTTATTTTTAATGGAGATATATATCAGTATGAGATTTTGTAGGAAGCACCTCAATTAGCCTTATTTATGTATATGATCAGTGAAGAAAAAGAAGTAAATGAAAGGATAATAATAGAAAATGTTCCCATAGTTATGGAATATATTTATGTATTTCATAAACAGTCACCTGGAACTCCCTAAAAAATAGAGATAGATTTCTCTATTTAACTCATACTTGGATCCATGCCAATATAAATGACCCCATATAGAATGGAAAATGTGGAGCTAGAGTAATTATAGAAACAACTTCAAGATATTTTTGAGAAGGGATTTATCCAAAAAAGTGTTTCTCCTTGGATAGACCATGCTCTCTTTGTAAATAAGAAGGATAGATTAATGTGGCTATGAATTGATTATATAGAACATAACAGGATCATAGTGAAGAACAAGTACCCTCTCCCAAGGATTGATGATTTATTCGACCAACTGCATGTAGCTAAATTCTTCTCCAAGATTGATCTTCAATCTAGATATCATCAATTGAGGGTGAAGAAAGAAGATATTCCAAATACTACCTTATGATCAAGATATGGGAATTAGGATTTTGTTGTTCCTCCCTTCAACTTGAATAATGATCCTACTAAATTTATGGATTTGATGAATAAAGTCTTTAAGGAATACCTTGATAAATTTATGATAGTTTTTATTAATGATATTCAGATATATTCCAAAAGTCACTAGGAGCATGAGGATCACCTAAGGGTTATATTTAAAACCTTGAAAAAGGATATGATATTTGGAAAATTCTGAAAATGTGAATTTGGGTTACAATAAGTTTCTTTCTTTAGGAACATTGTAACCAATGAAAGAATCTCAATTGAACCTACTAGGAAAATTGTTTTGGAGGAGTATACTCATCATACAATAGTAACTAAGATTTCTAGCTTCCTTGGTTTAGCGGGATATTATAGGAAGTTTCTAAAAACTTTTCATGACTATCTAATACACTTACTAAGTTAACTTGAAAAGGGGATAAGTTCATTTGAACTAAGGAGTGTGAAGAAAATTTCCATGAACTGAAGAAGAGATTGGTTACTCCAACTATGTTAACTCTACCCTATATCAGAGAAGGATTTGTTATTTTTAGCGATACATATTTGAAAGGGATGGTGTGTGTCATCATGAAAAATTAAAAGTTTATTTCTTATGCATGTAAAAAATTAAATACTCATGAGAATAACTATTCTACACATCACCTGGAGCTAGTTGTAGTTATTTTTTCTGAAGATATGGAGGAACTATCTTTATGGGGATAAATGTGATATATACACAAACCACCAAAGTTTGAAGTATATATTTAATCAAAATTAATTTAACATTGGATAATAGATATGGTTGGAACTTATTAAATACTATATCTATTCAATTCATTATCAACTCAAAAGATAAAACAATGTTTCTGATGCATTAAGTTGGAAAGACCGTATTTTTCTAGAAATGAAGAGGATTCAAGGAGATCCTCTGATCAAGGACCTAGTAAGGATGGACATGGGAATAATGAGGGAAGGTAAGTCATCAATACTATCCTAAATGATTTATCAATGATAAATATTAGATAAGATCAATAAATCTCAAAGAGAATATTTAAAAAAAACAAGATAGAGGATGTGAAGCATGTGAAGTTTCATGAGGTCAATATTGATCAAGAAGGTGTACTGAAATTTCATACAAGGATAGGTGTTCCATTTATTCTAGAGATAAATAATGGACCAATGGATAAAGATCATATATCTACATTCTATATACATCCTAGAAGAACTAAAATGTATAGGGACCTTCGTGATCATTATTGGTGGGATGATATAAAAAGGGAGATTGTCGACTATAATAAAAGGTTCTTGGTGTGACCACAAGTGAAGGCAGAGTGAAAAATTTCTAAAGGTGTATTAAAAAAACTACCCATACCAACATGGAAGTGGGAAAATATCACTATGGACTTTGTAATTGGTCACCCAAGAACATATAAAGGAAATAATGAGATATGAGTTATAGTGGACCGACTCACAAAGACTACCAATTTCATTTCCATTTGGGAAGATTTTTCTCTTGACCAACATGCCATGATTTGCGTAAAATAAGTGGTGAGGTTTAATGGGGTTCCAGTTTCTACCATTTTGAATTATGATCCAAGGCTCACATCAAAATTATAGAGAATTATTCAACATTATATAAGTAATGAATTGAATTTCAATACTTCATATCACCCCAAAACTGATGGCCAATCTAAAATAAATATTTAAACACTTGAGAACATGCTAATAACATGGTCAATTAAATTTAAAGGTGGATGAGATCAACACCTCCCATTAGTTGAGTTCTTGTAAAATAATAACTTTTACTCCAGTATTCAAATGGAACCATATGAAGATCTATATAGAAAGAGATGTAGAACTCCTGATTTTTGGGATGAAGTTGGTGAGAGATTTTTTTTGGGCCTGATCATGTGTAATAGATGAGAGAAAAGGTTCATGCCATCCAACAACACATTAAGGCTTCTTAGAGTCAGCAAAAGCTCTATGCTGAAAACTGTCAAAGGGACATAGAGTTTGATGTTGGTGAAAATTTTTTCCTTCAAATATCACAATGGAAGAGAGTCATGTGGGTTAGGAATAAAGGGATTCTTAGCCCCAGGTATATTGGCCCCTACGAAATCCTTAATCACATAAGAGTAGTGGCCTACCGAATTTCACTTCCACAAAATCTAGATCAATTTCACGAGGTATTCCATGAATCTCTCTTGAGTAAGTACATACATAATCCCTCACATGTACTTTATCCAAAGATGGTAAAACTGGAACATGGACTCTCTTATTAGGATTATCCAGTGGATATTATGGACTGAAGAGACAAGGTCCTACACAACAAGACTACCAACATCGTCAAAGTGTTTTAAAGGAACTATAAATATGAATAAGTGATGTGGGAACTAGAGGGAACAATGAGACAGAAGTACCCACAAATTTTCTTGACTGAGAGGAGTTAAAAATATTGGGGATGAAAATTTTTAAGGGGAATAATGGAATGATGTAGATTTTTTAAATGATATATGTTCCCTAAAAATGTGTGTTATATTATATTATACACAAAAAACCACATATCTTTAATAATGAAGTGATTATAAAGGGAAATGTGACCATTGAAATTTGACTGTTATATGACCATTGGTTAAATATGACCATTTAAAACTATACTCTTGGTAATAATTTTAATATTTAAATTAATATTTATAAGTAGAAATGACAAAGGATAATTAATGCATAATAGAGAAGTGATGAACTCAACTAGTCAAGTCATGTCATATGAATCCCATTTTTTAGAACTTGGGAAGGAGGCAACATCATTGGGGTTCAACCTTAACCATGTCCAATACGATCTTCAACAAGTTAATCTAGAATGAAATTGATTACAGGAGAAGTTCAAGTTAGTGGAAATTACCACTCAGTCGATATTAGCTGAGCCATGCCATGAATCTATCACCATTTCCCACCTTACCCTTATGGAATACATGAGTGTTATAAGGGGTTACATTTCCAAACCATAGTTACTTAAAGTATAATTCCATTACATAAATAAAATTGTTATTGCATCAATAGTTTTCCTTAATAAAAAATTTATATTTAATTGAGATGGAATTTGATAAATTGATTTTCTGACAAAAATTATACTTTTAATAAAGGATATATTTTTTTATAATAAACTAAGGTATTACGAACGATATTTATTTTAATGTAATATAATGATAAAACAATATTATTTAGATGTAAATGATAAAAATTTTATTATGTCCTTGAAAATGTTTAAGTGTCAGAAATTTTAATATGCATTTCAACCTACTTTTTTTAATAAATAAAGTTTTTTATATTTAAACATTAAGATTATCATATTTATAGAATTAATATGATAAAATAAATATCATTTTTTAAATCAAAACATCAAAATTAGTTTAAGATGAATTTTTTATAATTTTATAAAATACTTTATTTTTCTATGAATAGTAAAAATACTGTTTTTATTTTTTGGTTTGTTTAATGACTTCATAATCATATAATAATCATGTAACAGTTAATTAATCACAAAAAAAGACCTAAAATATATTATTTTATAAATATACAATATTTTATTAATATTTAATAAATTTCCAACCATATAATTTACTTTCAAAACTCTAAAATGGATACATTGATATTTAAAAAAATTATTTTATAGAAGCTTTATTTTTCCATGCCAAAAGAAGTAATATAATATGATAATCAGTTATTATGGTTTAAAATAACATAAAATATTTCTCAAATTTCCAAACCAATGGGAAAAAACCATGGTTATGCCAATGGTTTTATTTTTCCACAACTTAGATTTCTAAGGCCTAAATTTGGAAATTATTAAACAAATCCTACACTTTTGCTAAAATTACCCTCCCATTTCACCTATAATCTTCACTCAAAATCCATAATCCATGAAGTTATGGTAGTTTTCCTCCCATGAGGCCCCAAGGAATGTTCAATACCCCAAGGTACCATTCCTCAAGATCTAGGAGTAACTCAATAAGGTAAGGGAATTATCCTTCCCCTCTCTTCAATTCAAGAACCTCTTTTTGTATGTGTCTTATAATTATTATGATTGGTTTTTATTATTACCATTTTTTAAAAACTTACTTCTAAATTATGTTTTATTAATAAGATACCCTTGTTCACTCTCATTTTACCCTTTTATAAAACAACGTTTTATACCTGCTATGCTGCTGAATTTACTTGTCAAAATTTCTCTCTTCTCATCAAGAAAATTCTCTTTTATTTTCATTGTGTAGATACCCAACCCATTTTATTTTTCATGGGTATTAACAAAGATTTAAAAATTATTTATTTTATTAATTATTTTAAACAAAAGAAACCCACTTTCCCTTTTCATGGGCTAAAAAAGATGTAATGATCACGTCTTTATGAACTTTTGTATGCCATGATTTTGATAAGAACCCCATTCCTTAATCTCCATGGGTTATTAATAAAATGATTTATTATGATATATTTGGATCACATTAAATTAATACATATGAAGGGTGTGACCTGATATCAATCCAATGCATTTGGTAAATAATTAAATATCTAGAGATGCCATTTTTTATACAATAATTTAATCTCTAGAGATGACATGTTTTATGATATCTTGGTGAATAACCTTGATAATTTTCATTCACAAAATCATGGTGATTAACATTTGTGATATTTTTATTAATGTATAAATTAAATGTTTTACCCAAATTTCATTTTTAGTATTTATTTTATTTTTATCATGATATGCCTTATTTTCATTTTCTCATGCCTTAATTACATTACTCATGTTCATACTGATATTCCTCATGATATCATTTAAACTATTTCCCGTTAATGGGACGCATGATCACCCATTTACTTTGATAAATGTCCCCAAGATATTAGATATAGTAAGTGTACTTAGGATGAATCCACAAAGAATATTTTCAAGGGATTTAGAAGAATGTTTTATATTTTCATGTTTTATTGTTCTTGATTTCCAAGAAAATAAAATTTAAAAGATCCTCTGTTTGTACCATGTAAATTAAAAGTTTGTGTAATAAAAAGGAGGGATGCCATAAGGATTATACCTTAACTCACATATCTTGTACTAGAAGTGAGAGATTCATAAAAAATTGGATTCACACCTATTAATAAGGATGTTTCTATGACTCAAGCTGACAAGAGATATCTAGAATTTTATGGAAAGGATCACAAAGAAATATTGATATATTTAGTAGAAAAGGTATAAACTAAAGTTATGGGTCTCCTAAATATCATGGAGATTTGAGATAAACTAATAATCAATTATTGAGGAAATATTAATGTTATGGAATATAAGTTAAAACTATGGATAAGGATGTTTGAGGATATTAAAATGTAGGATGATGAAATCATTGATGAAAATCTCATTAGAGTCAATGAGATAATAAGTTTATCTGTGTATTTTGTGAGAATCTAGAAGTTTGAACAATTATGAAGAAGCATATGAGATTTTTTTGACATATTTGATCACACAATTTCATTATTTTAAGATATATAATGAAATTAATTTGATGAGTAACACAACATACTCATAACTTACGAAATGATAAAAGCTCCAGTTTTTTTTTAAAAAGAGAAAAGAATCGATAACCATTGAGGCTATATGAAAAGGCAAGTACAAAGAGGTGTAAGTTTAGGAAACAAGTGATTCTTATAATACTGGAGTTAATGAAGTGATCAATGAAATTTTTATCTTATTTTGAGAGGTTTAAGAAAGGAAAAATTGAAATAAAATTTGAGAAGCCACTCAAGTACTTCAACTGTAATGGCATTAGCCACTTTACCATAAATTGCCTAAAGAAAATGGATGAATTTGAATATGGAAAGGAAAACAAAAAAACAAGAAATTAAAAAAAGGATAAGAAGAAAAAAAAGGTATTCAATCAACAGAAATAGGTATTTTATGAGAAAGTATACACAAGAAAATTCATCATCTAGTAGTTCTTCAAATGATGAACTCAATTTATTTAGTTGTATTGATAAAAGTTCTGATTGTTCAAGTAGTGATGATGATGGTGAAGTTAGAATAGATTTTAAATGAAGGATAAAATAATAGTTGGAATCTACTCTTGAGTATGGAACTTAGCTCATTATAGAGAAGTGGAAGCTAGAGGAAAAAAACTAAAAAATTTGTTACTGAAAAATAGGAGTATGATAGAAAAAAATAAATTTGGTTAATGAGAATAGTAAGTATAGATTGAAGGTGGATAATGTTTTTGAAGTTTGGTAATGATATTTAGGAGAAAGTTATTCATAAGGAATAAGATATATCTAATAAATAATCAGTGTATCTAATAGTATTAAATTAATTGATCAAGAGCAGATAGGACTTCAACAAGCCTATTGAGGTACAAATTGAGTCCTCTCAAGTTGTTAAGATCAAGGGTTCATATAGAAAAGGTAAAAATTCTCCCAAATAGTTAAAAATAGAAATGTTATAACTAAAAATATATGTTGATCTATATGGAACAGAAATTTAAGAGATAAGAATTCTACCACATCAAATGATGAAAATCAGATGATAAGAAGACCATATCTCCCTAGGAAAAAGATTGCATAGTTTACAACATCACAAAATCATGAATTTTATGGAAAATTTTAATAAAAAAATAGAATATATAGTTTAAAGGATTTTTTTAACACCCAAAAAGTATAGTTTTAAATAACAATAATCTTGATAGCTATCTTGACACACAACACTAGTCTTTAAGAGAATTGAGATATATTACAAAATTATTATTTAAAATTGACTATTATAACATAGATACTGAATTTGAGGGAATTAATTTGAGTAACCACATTATAAAATATATGTATAATGGTACTAATAAATACAAATATATTTATTAACTCCTTTTAAATAGTAAATCAATTTTTATTAAAGTTATTTTATGATTCAAAAGGCATTTTATTCAAAAAATGATTTTTATTTCATTTTATGAAAGCAAATTATAATTAACTTATTAAACTTTTAGAAATTGTATTTTATAAAATATAAATAATTTTTTAAATCAATATTTCATAATCTAATTAGGATTAAATTTTGGGATTTTTCTATACTGATTGAATTTTCAATGAATAGTAAAAAATACCGATTTTTAAAATACTGCCATTTCTTTTCATTAAATAAATTAAATCAAAAGTCCCATTATATTTTGGATTTATTCATAAAGTAAACTATAATACATTTTATTTATAATAATATAATTAATTGAATTTTAGTTAGCAATATTCATGATTTTGATATAAGTTCATTTTTATTCTTAAAAACACATTTGTCTGAAAACTGTTTTTAGTTTCATTTTATACATTGATATTAAGATTAGTTTGTACCACCTATAGAGATTTAATATTTATAAATGGATACCATATCTATAATTTAGAGGTTTAAATTTGGAAAAAAGGTCATTTTTATATCATTATGAATAGTAATTATGTTAAATATTTGTCACTCTGTAAGGGTAAAATGGGTAAAACAAGGTTAAAATAATAAATTAAGGTCTCAAAATCAATCCAACACATTAATTAATTTCACAATATGGGATAAATTAAACCCTTGTTATTCTAAATTTTAAGATATGGAATTTCTATACTATTTCTCCATGATAATGGAATTTATATTATATTAAGTAAATAAGATTCAAAAACATCACTCACTCGAATTTAATATCTAAAAATTTATTACATAAGGATAAAAAGAGGATAAGTTTTGTTATAAATGTTTATTTGAATTATTAATTAAATTTTTATCATTTTATTTATTTTTTATATTTAATGACAAAATAATTACCTTATTTTCTTATGTAATACCAACACTGTATATATTCAACTAATTTAAAAATAAAATAATTGATTTTAAAAATATTAAATGTAATAAAATTTAGATAAACTATTGATTTGAGACAATTTTTTAGAAAAATATGACATATATTGAATGTTTTAAACTATTATATTTGAATTCTATCTTTTTATTGGTGTCTTTAATGTCAAAATAAATGAATAGTGTCAAAAATTACAATACTGGTGATTTTGGAAAATAATATTTTATTAAATTATTTAAAAATAATTAATATATTGAAATATGACAAGGTGGATAATATATGTTAAAAATTTATATCCTTTTGTCATTTATGATCTAATTTTTACCTTATAATTAAAATTATAACCCTTTAAGATTTAAATAGTTGTTACCGTGGTGAAGGATAAAAATGGTCAAAGAAGGGGTTAATAAAAATGATAAGGCTAAAAGGATGCCAAAATATGACTAAATTTAAATAGATTATGATATTTCAACCTTATAATATTTTAATTTGAATATATGACCATTTTGAATCATTTAGCTTGAGAATGACTTAATTATATTTTAATCTTTTTAGTCATTCCAAGTGTGTCCTTTCCATCCCTTATAAAAGATCAACCATTTTATATTTTAATCACACTAATTTGAGCCAACTAGATAAAAAAACCTTTAAAAATTTCCTCTAAACCTTCTTATCCATTAATTAGTGGTACTGGTCTTCTTAAAAGAACATTCCAAGGGTTATTAAGAAAATATCAAAATGAGGCCAACTGAAGGAAAGGTAATCATATTACCAGACCAATTTAAATTTATTTATTCTTATAACGTATATAAATCTATGGTATTTGTAATAAAATAATAAATTTTGTTTCATAAATATATTTAAAATTTATTTTTATTATGTAACAACCAATACAAACCCCCCTATTCCATCAAATTGAATCAAAATTATTGCTCATGCATATGTGTGGACCACTACCTCTACATAATGATGAAATTAATTTTTCATAATCATATTTAATGGATGGTAATTAAAATTAATTTAATTTTTATAAACTATATTTATGAAATTGTTATTATATTTTAATTATAATAACATATATACCTTTTTACCTTCCAATATGTTAGAAATGATAATGTTGTTCATGCGTACATGTGGACTATACGACCTCCAAGAAGTGATGTGATTCAATTTTTGTTTCCAAATTAAATGGATTGTAATAATAATATATATAATATATATATATATAATATTATATAATAATTATTCTATAAAGGTAAATTATAACTTACCTTTCTTTCATTCCTTATTTCAAAAAATTGAAACAATGTTCATGTGTACGTACGACTTACCATCTCCATGAAAGGTGTAATTTATTTTTCTACCTATAAATTTTATGGATAAATATAAATGTATATGTATATGATGAATATATATGATACATATATCATTATTAATATTTTTGAGATGAAGGAACCATGATTTAAATAAAAGGATCAAAACTACCGAATCGAAGTTCTTATGAAAAACGAAACAACTAACACTGAGAAATGATGATTGTAGTAAGGAATTAGTAATAAATGGGTGTTGAAATGTTATAAGTAGATAATATGAGATATTATAATTATATAAATGATTCTGGAATATAATTATAATAAATTGTAACTTATTTTATAGGATGTTAAAATAGTTTCAAATAAAGTCAAACTCAAGGAAAGTGTTTCTCGTCTCACTTTTGTTTCCATGAGACATATACCATATTCTACACTTATTTTATTTATGTTTTGTATATAATTACCATGAATGTATTTTATTATTTTTCATATGAAATTATGGGGATTTAAAAATCCATATAATTTTATATTTTTCATGAGGTTTTGATTCAAAATTTACCATATTGATAAGAGATTTATGTTACAAAATCATTGTTTATTTGGATTGTTTATTATTTAGTTACAATGATGAAATTTCATGATATAAATCTCAATAAACATAAAAATTTTATTCTTCTCCAATTTTTTTGTATAATACATGTTTTACTTTCATTTTAAACTCTTTAAAAACTCAAGATAATACGATGATGTTTTTAAGGAAAATGAACTTTATTTATCCATTTAGTTGAAAATCCTTTTTCTTCCATACCCATGTTTTATAAAAATGTTTTCAAGAACGTTTTGAATATTATAATATATTTTTTAAAGTCATTTTTACCCATGTTTGAATTTTTTAATTTTTTTAAAAATGAATCTTCTTGTCTTTTTTTTAATAAGGCACTTTTGATTTTTTACTGAAAATGTGAAAGGAATACTTGTTTTAACATACATGGCTTGAATAGAATTTATTATTATTATGAACAATCAAATTTTTTTATCTTACTTTAAAATTTTTAAAGGATATTTTCAAATAAATGTTTTTACATATTATATTTTAAAATTTTAGTTATTAAGGAATTTATTTTCAAGTGAAAAGGATAATTTCCTCAAGAAATGTTCATATGATATTTAAAAATTATTTTTCACCTATGATAACATAGTTTAATATTACTTATAATTTTCTAGGGTTATGATACAATTATACCACATGGTTTCTTTTTTTGGATGGCTTATAATGATTATGTAATGATAATTCTATCAAAATTGTTTCATTTGCACGAGTTAATCAAGTTATGATTAGATTTTTATGAAACCCGATTCTTTTCCAAAGGTTATGCTATGATGATATGATGAGATGATTATGAAACTCATATCATTTCCATGATTTATGATATAATTAACGTTTTATGATTTTATGGTGCACACATATATTATTTTCAATATGATATTGGTTAGTCTAAAATGATATATCCCTCCAATGTATTTGGTAAATATGTATATATCATGAGATAATAAGAACCATAATAGGGAGTGAGCCTAGTTTAGTAAGGGACTCTTTCCACTACAAAAGTCTTGGGAGTGAACCTTGACTAATGATATGATGGAATGTGAAGTGAACCCAATACCACATTACAGTCTTGGAAGTGATCCTTGAATAAAGAAATGTTTTCCATGAATGGGGAACCAATAATTTTACACATATTATTACATGATTTCTAAACATAAATATCAATTAATAAAACATAAAGATTATAAAGGTCTAGTTTCTTTAGAATACTACGTTCTTAATACATAAAACTTGGTATACTTATTTTTTTTCATAGTTAGCTCCTAGAATCCATTAAAACATCTAAATATTCATGGTATAACCTAGGGAATAAATAAATAAAGGGGTGACCTAAAAATACCTATAAGGGAATAAACATGATAAGGAAGAAAAACATGCGAGTCAAATGTATAACATGATATTATATAAGAGAAGGAACATGAGTAATCACATGTAAGAATAATGTAAATAAAATGGTATCATAAGATCATGGAATCATAAGAAATATGGAAACAACACAAAAACTTGACATAAACATGAGTCAAGGATAACCTCCTAGACAATATCACATGGTTGAAAAATTCCTATAACAGATTAGGTTTACCCGTTAATCCCATAAATTATGTATCAAGAGACCATAACATTACCCAATGCATTGAAGAGTTATATAGACACACCCATAATAACATGTTCAGGAGATATGTGATCCATATATACGAATTTAATCATATGACATAACATAAGAATTACCCATGGAAATAAAATGGGTTGTATAATCTTACTTCATATCATAATCAATGGAAATTTCTTAGTGAAGGAATTTTTGAAATGATCAAAAGGAATTTATTACCCCATAAAAGTAAGGGAGAATAAAATAGATATATGTGAGTGACGCATATACATAATTTAAAAAGAACCTAGAACATCAATGTTTATTGTAATTAATGAAAATAATTTAAAAAATATTAAAAAAATTATTAAGGGAAATAACCTTTATATTTGGGTAACAATAAAGGATATCATATTATATGGAAAATGATTTTAAAAGATCACTTTGAACTTTTCTTGGGGAAAATTACATTTCCTTGAAAATAAATTTTTTAAAATAAAAATTTATAAAACATATTTTAAATCCTTTTCTTTTAAAATAACCTTGAAAACACATAAAGGAATCTTTAAAAACCATTTAAAACATTTCTTGATGAAAATATCCTATCTGTTTTTTAAAAATATTTTTGAAACATAAAAAATTTTCAAAATAATTTTGTTTGAAAATAAATTTTAAAATTTATCAAGGATGATTTAAAAATATTAAGTGGTCAAGATGGAAGGAAATTTGGCACCCATTAAAAGAAATATTCTGTTTACATTTTTGGTAAAAGCCAAACAAGCCTTATTTGGAATATTACATGAAGATTCCTATAATTTTTTCTGTAAAAACTGAAAATGTTTAAAAATTTCATTAATAAATAATTTTAATAATGTTAATAACATTTTAATAACATATGGATTTTGGAAGAAAAAGAGTTTTGACAGAAGATAGAAATAATGATGATTTTTCTCAATTTTTTATAACTATTTAGTATATAAAGAGAGGAAAATGAAGATAAACATGTATTATTATGACATAACCAAAGGATAAGAAAATTAAAGAATTTATTAAGATATGAATCATATTATTTCATCATCAGAAACATAATCATAAACAATTCTAATAAATGATGATATTGTATCATAAAAACCATACCACTTAAGTAATTTTGAATTGTAAGACCCATGAAAGAATATAATTAAATGAAACATAAAATATAATGATAATAAATTAATTAATTACATAACATGTAAAAGTGGATGTATATACACCTAATATAATAAAATAAGTTCATAGCATGACACATGTCTCAAAGAAGGTAGATTGAGACAAAAATCCCTTATAAGGTGCATATCGTGGAGCCGAGAGTTAATAAATGGGGTGATTATGTGAAAAATTGTAGATCCACACAAATAAAATGGAAACAAATCATAAATTAATAAAAATTAATTTCACACATAATCTTTTCATAATATAGCCAATAAAAGTATACATATAACCTAATGAAAGAAAATTGATTTAAGAAACCCCTTACCTCACACCTATCTTTAGTTGATCACTATTTTTACTCCAATATAGTGGTTTTAAACATGTTATTAAATTACAAAATAATAATATTATTGTTTATAATATCATATGTGATCCTTTTAGAACATATTATTACCTGTTCATTAATAATATTTCATTATCTCTATTGTTTTGAGTGTTAATTGCCTAGTTTCTCCAGCCCGTTTCATCTTGGAAGTTACAAATCTTGGACATAGGTTATACTTACATAATATCAAGAATAATATTAATGTAATAAATATAATTATTTTTCATCATATATATCTTTATAATAATTATTTAAATTTTAACATAGAAAATGAATCATATCTCTTTGTGGAGATGGTTGGCTATGCGTATGCACAAGCGACATTATCATTTCCTTAACTAGTGAAAGGGTAAGAAAGTGGATTGTGTATTAATTTTCTAGAATTATTAAAATTTCATCAATATTATATATTAATATCAAATTAATACTTATTACCTTCCATGTAAATCTTATGTGAAAAACGAATCACAATGCTTCATGAGGTAGTAGTCCTCCGTACACACAAATGAAGTTATCAAATTCTCTATAGAATGGAAAGTTATAAGGTATATATGAAATTATAATTAAAAAAGTATAATTATATCATAAATATAATATATAAATTTTAAATAATTTATTATACCTATCCTTGAGAAGTGGTTATGGAAAACGAGTTGTGTCGGTTTGCGAGGCGGTAGTCCACCGTACACACAAACAATCATTTCAGTTCCTATTTTAGGGAGGTGGAGGTGGTTATATGTCATGAAAAAAATATAAAAATATCAGTATAGATAATATACATAGGTTAATATAATATAATAGTTTCATAAGATTTGGAGGAGGTATAAGAAGAAGTAAAATGAAAACACATAGTTAAGTACTATACCTCTTCTTCAGAGAAATCCTCTAGGTTTACACCTAAAACCTTATAAGAAGAGCTTCATAATAAAAATAATTACACTAATAAGTGAGGAATATTTTTTTTCTGTGATTTTAAAAACCAAAAGGATCTCTTATTTTGGATATAATAGGAGGAAAGATTCTATTTTATAAGTGGGGAAAGGAACCCACATGGAAACTACATGTAAATTTCCCCAAAGACTCCAAAATGATAAATTATTTCCCAGGTAAAGTGATTAAAAATGAACAAAATTTTTATATTGGGATGTATAATATTTATATATGTACATAGATTATGAATTAGTTATGTGTTGGGTAATTTTTAACCCTTATATGTTTTGTTTAACCCTTTAGAAAACTCATTTTTAAATTAACCATGGTAAATAATTTTTAATGTTTTTACTATTCATTTTGGTAGAAAATTAAGTTGAAATTATTAGATAATATAAATTATTATGATTAAAAATATCTAATCCATTTTAATAAATTTAATTCATATAATTTTAAAATTTTAATTTAAAATTAAACCCACAGAGGCGCCAAAAAGAGGGTTTTCGAGAAGTGTATTTTTTAAGAGAAAGATGATTTTATATTAAAACTAAGAATAATAGTATTAATTTTATAAATATAAATTTTTATTTACTGATATATAATATAAAATTTTATTTAAATTACCCCTCATTGGGTGTATTTTAGATACTTAAATAGGATAAACATTATTCATATTGAAACTGTTTTCAGAAAAACTAGTTTTTTAAACCAAAAAATAAACTTATACTAAAATATAATATTTATTTGATTTAAAAGTATTTAGGTAGATTAAATATAAAAATAATAATTATTATGTCACCTAAAATAAAATTAAAATCATTAAATTACCAAATTTATTGAATGAAAATGAATGTTTTATAAAAATCTATATTTTTTTAGTTTTCAATGAAAAAATACAAATTTTCGGAAAAATCCCAAAAATTTACCCTAAGTAAATTTTGATATTATGATTTAATTATTTTTTTAAATTTTTTTCTAAAATATGTAATAATTAATTTTATTTTATGTTCACAAAGTGAGACTTTACCGCCATTTTGAAAAAATATAATTTTTTAGAAAAAATTTCTTTTTCCTTTAAATGGTTCTTATATTGTTTCTAATTGATAAAAAAACTATTGGATTTATTTTATAAATGTGTAAAACATATAATATTCATAATTTATTTTTTACTATTCATAACTAAAACTTAACGTCTATATTATAATGGGAAATTTTAAATAATAATATTTTAATAGAGTATCACATTTTGTTTAAACCTGGTGTTGTCAAAGAGATTGAATTTATTTAAAAAGAAATATATATTATCTCAGGGTGTTACATTATCTTATTATTTTGGAGTTACATGTCATATATGACATTAAACATGATTTTCCCTTTTAAAACATTTTGGTTTTACACCATTCGTATGTGTATGATATAAACGTTGTCTTATGCCAATGTTATGCTCTCATAGATCATGTTTTTTGTTTCCATTATGATTCACGTATGATAAACTTCCACGAATTATTACATAAATCAAGATTATGGTATATTATGTGTGGGGTATGGTTTTAAAATGTTATGATCATGTTATCATACTTGTAATATCATGCTATATTGATATCTCCCTTGTTTACCCATAACAAGAATCAAAGATAACCCTTTCTTATAATTATTTTACCCAGGTTATGAAAAAAGGTTTTATGTATGTTATGTATAATAAGGATGATAGTTATGAAGAACTTAGTAAGAGATGATGTAAATATACTATGAATAAGTTTTTTATGTATCCATGTTTCTAAAGACACTAGACCTATACAATTCTGGAATGGAGCATAATGTTATGTATTTAATATTAATATAATAATATGTGATATTTGTGTATGAAAATTATTGGTATCTATAGTTGGTATCAGAGAAAGGATTAGTTATCTTCGGAAACATAGATGAAAATTTTATTGATAACACTTAGGATAATCCTAAGTATTAAAGAATGTACTATGTTGTGGGAAAGAAAGGAGTGTGGTTTTTTTTAAAAAAAAATCCCTATCCAGATACTACAAGTGGACATGATTATGATATACAAGCGTCTAGGGGTAATCAAACTGGAAATATATTATTGAGTATATCATATCCATCATTCTATTGCATGCTGAGTGTGACCTTACCATGTACCATTTTTGAAACTCCTAGGGGATATACATGAATAACTCACATTTTTTATGAACCATTATTAAGGATTTGAATAGATGATAACCAAGTATTACCTAGGTCACACATAAGGTTTCATATATTGGAAATAATTTGTCATAATTTTGGCATTATATAAATTATTTTTCATGAAATCTTACTTTGATTATTGTTTCTCACACTATGATTTTTTGTTTCAGACAATGGATTGAACCAAGTTGATTCATGTTAATTTTGAATGTGATGGAAAATGGAATGATTGAAATAGGATATAGAAGGATAAATATTGTGGTTATGACTAATAAAAAATCATGGTATATGATTAACAATGTTTTTTTTTGAGTTTTCTAATTCATAAAATAATATAAAGATATAATTTTATGAATTCTCATGTGGTAATGACCGTAGAGGAAAGAAAGTTTAATTTTATTTATGTCAAGAATGTGGGAAGGAGAACCTATGATAATGTCTCAAAGTAAGAGAACAATATTTTCTATGAGGAAATTATATTGATAGAGCAAAAAATTACTAATGAATTCAATGTATTATGTGTGTGGAACTTGGGAATTATCCAAGACAATGGCCTAATCTAATGGTAAACCTCTAGACCAAGGAAGGACATATGTTATTCTAATCATTTAAGTTAATGGATTGAAGTGTGTATGTATTTATATTCAAGAATTATATTTTAGAAGTGTTATATCAATTATATTGTAGTTATAAGAACCACGAAACATATAAATATTGTTCTGTAGTAGTTTTTATTTATGTATTTGAAAAAATATACGGAATGGTACTAATAACCAAGAAAAATGATTTAGTGGTAAGGTGATATTTTTGTAGAACACATGATTAAGAGAAATATAACCCTTAATATGTGCATGATGTTTAGTTAATAATGTTTATTTGGAATAAATAGATGATTGAAATTGATATGGTAAATGGGATAGTGTTGGTATCCTTGAAATTGGATAGAAATTTTATGGAAAAGTGATTTAGGTAATCTTTTATGAAGTTTATTTTATTTTTGGATTTATGGAATATATTCACTAGTCTATGATTTTATTTTAGAAATAATTATTGTTTAAAATTTTGGAATATAATATATTTTCATTAAGGATTTATAGTGATTAAATTTATTAGCATGTTTTTATAAAATCAAGTTATTAACATATTTGGTATGTGATATTATGAGAAACTTCATGTAATATGGGGATAAATGTTAAAGTTGATCTTGAAAAAAGAGAGAAAAATATGTGATTAAATATTTAGGATTTTTAGGTTTTGAATTTGGTCATACATATATTAGAGGAGTCTTAAATTTACTATTTATGAAATATATTATATTTAACTTTGGGTGTTATTATTGAGGTTTTATAGATTAATGTATTGTATTGATCTATATTGGATAACAAATACTAACCATTTTGGTTTTGATGATAAATTGAGATATAAGGAATTGATTATCATTATTTTATGGATCCTATGATAGATTGAAAGTAAATTTTAGTGATTCAAGCATGAAAAATATATCTTGAATATTCATTTCTTGGAGTAAGATATGAAGTAAAAATGTTTCAAAGTATAACTAATGTATGAAATTGTGTGTATGA
The DNA here is from genome assembly GCA_963277665.1 of Viscum album. Lineage (NCBI taxonomy): Eukaryota > Viridiplantae > Streptophyta > Magnoliopsida > Santalales > Viscaceae > Viscum > Viscum album. Next base: position 162,328,010 of record OY728138.1, read on the forward strand.
AGAAAAAATATTTCATGTAAGTTTATTTTTTCATTTTCTCTATCTTTATAAAAAATAATCCCTCAATATTAGGAAAATGGTCCTGAAATAAAAATGTTATCCTTTAACCTTTATTTCTGATAAATCGATGGTCTTCTCAACCTTAAAAGATTTATGGTTTTATGATAATTAAAATTCAAATGACCAAGTGTTATATCACTATATATTATTCCTTGGATGCTATTTTTATCCTCTATGTATATAATTTAACTTCCCACCAATATTTTCCTTATATGGGAACACAATTATGTGTTATATCAGGTAAACTTTATGTTTTCCACTTTACCTTTTTAAAGAAGTTTTAATTCATTCTGAATCAATAATATTCACAATTTTGTTATATATTAATTTTTTATGCTTAATTTTTTTTTCTAATTTTTTTTTTAATTTTAAAAATTTATTTTAAAATTGATTTATTTAACTTATAGAGACTTAATAATAATAAATAGGTACCATATTTTTAATTATTAGGTTCAAATTTAGTAAATATTTTTCTTTAATTTTTGGTCATTATGAATAGTATCCTTGGTAAATATTTGTCACCTCAGTAAGGGTAAAATGGGTAAAACAGGGTTAAAACAATGATGTAAGGTCTCAAAATAATCCCCACACTTGACCTAATTTAATATCATGGGATAAATTATACCCTATTTTTTTTTATATTTTAATATATGACATTTTTTCCATTTTCCATTGATAATGACACTTAGATTATTTTAAGTAAAGAAAATTCCAAAATGTCACTCTATTGAATTTAATATCTTTGACTTTTTTACGTAAGGATAAAAGGAGGATAGGCTTGGTTATAAATTATTATTTTAAATAAGAATTAATTTTTTTATCAAGTTAATATTTTTATTTTTATTTTTAGTGGACAAATATTTAACTTACATGCCTAAGTAACACCAACATATTATTTATTCAATTAGTAGAAAAATAAAATAAATGATTTTAAAAATATTAAAAGTAATTAAATTTGGATGAATTATTTATCTATATTTGTTTTTAGAAAAATATTACATATTAGTTATGTGTGAAAAGATTAGATCCAAATTTTAACTTTTTCTTCATGACTTTAATCTCAAATTAAATGAATAGTGTCAAAAATGACCTTAAAGATATTATATTAAAATAATATTTTATTAAGTTATTTATAAATAATTAAAATATTCAAACATGACAAGGTGGATAATATATGGTCTAATATTTCATCACTTGGGAAATTATGAGATAATTTTTAACTGATATGTGACATTATAGATTTTAAGATTGAAATAATTGTTACCCTGGTTATGGTTAAAAATGGTTAATAAAGGGATTAATAAAAAATATAAATTTTAAAATGACACAAAAACCAATATAAATTTAATTGTATGATAATATTTCTAAATTATCCTATTTTTCTTTGATTATATATAGATTTATAGTCATTTTTCTTGATAATTAATTAATTATGTTTTAATCTTTTTTGTAATCCCAATTGTGTCCTTTACCTACCTTATAATGGAAACCAATTTTCTATTTTATTTACACTAATTCAATCCATATAGCTAAAAAACCATACCCAATTATATTATTAATTTTACAAGACACTATTTATAGGATACCACTTTGTAACGAACCGAATCCGGAGCCCCTCCACTGGTGCCCCGTACCTGGTTCGCCACATGACCTCAAGTGTGTTTCCCCAAATTCCAGAGGCTGTCGACTAGCAGAGAGGGACTTAGTGAGTTGGTGGGGAAACTATGCCCCCATTCGGTAAATTATAAAGCGGAAGAACAACCAGACCCAATAGCGGAAACAATAAACAACATACATTAACTGAACTGAATAACGAAAGCAAAGTATAAAATAATAACGATGCAACATGATACATATGTCTATGGAAAGCAGTAAACAAACCAACGTGCTGAAGTACAACTGGAAAACAAAGTGCAAAAGAAAAACAAAGTAAACTCCTCAGCATCGCAAGCCATGAATCGCTCTCATGCTCTCCAACTCTAGTGAAATCAAGAACATGAAGTAGAAGGGAGCTTTCCCTTATCTATACCTGTAAGAACATAGTCTACTTGGGCCCAAAATCATGGCCCAAACAGGGTGTGAGATACAATCCCAGTAGGCAATCACCCAAATATTTGTGCCTAACAGTCATTGAATACACGACAAGTAGGAGTACAGGAAGCAGTGAACAGAAAAGCACACAATGGCTATAATCCACAGTTCTAGAATAATAAGTACACAAGAAAACAACCATAAACATGAAGGGAACAGGTAACCCTCTGGGTATCTCTCACAGCCTAACACCTATGGTTCAACCTACAAGTACTATCAACCCTCTAGGAGGCACACACAGTCTCACCCATCTGGTTCAGCTAAGAGTAGACTTTCTGAGGAAGCACTAAACTTCAATTCCCCCTATAGTCTCGTATCGTGCTAAAGGATCTCTGGGGAAGCACTCAATGTCTCATTCCCCCTGTGGCCCACGTCAAGGAACTACAGATTATCCAAGGAAGCACTCATCATCAATTCCCTCTGTGGTCTCGCATCATATTAAAAGACACTCTGGAGAAGCCCTTACGTCAATTCTTCCTATGGTCTACTACACTAGGTTCTCACAGTCCTGTGCAGAAAAATAAAACATGCTCAGCGCATGAGCATCGTCCAAGTAAACCTGAAGAACTACTTGGCTATCAATCTAAGGATCAACAACATAATAAAGCAACAGTTCCACTATCCTACAACTAGGCATGGAAACTGGAAAACGCCAAAAAGTAAAACAAACATGGCAAAGCAACCTGAGCACAAAAGAAATTACTCTACTCACAAGGATAAACCTCTACTAGAGAAATCAAGAAAAGCAGGAAATCAGCAAGGGAAAAACAGGAAACCCACAATTCCCCGCCCAAGGAAATTTGTGGAAATTTCCTAAAATACTCAAATACTTTCTACAGAAAGGCACAAACCACCCACCTGGATGCTAGGGGATCGATATACTTAAACCACGATGAATGATTCTCCCTAGAATGTCGTAGATATGAGAAAACACACAAAATGCTCAACCCACGATAACTTGAAAACAAGGAGGAACCATGGAACAAGGCTAAAGTAGAATAAAGAGCTCACCGAGGCGATACTAGCGCAATCGACAGTAGCTGGAATAGAGATCTAAAGGAGGCATGAAGGCTCAGAGAAGATTCGTAGCCCTCGACGCTCTCGGATGAACAAAATCTGAAGAAGAAGCCGTTTTTGTGCGTCAGGCGCGACCCTGGTCCATTTAGTGAAAAAAAAAGAAAAGTACATGGTGTGTATTTTTAAAGTACACGGCGTGTAGTGGGTTTTTCTATACTCCGCCAAAATAGGCCTCCACGTCACCCCTACACACCGTGTGTGTGGCCTAGACATGGACAACATATGGCTTCGAGTGGGAAAAGAGTACACAATATATACTCAGAAAGTACACGACCTGTACTTCAAAAATTTCCAGAAAGTTTATTTTTCTCAAAAACTCCAGAAAAAGGAAAGGCATACCAGAAACAAAGATCCGGGTTCATACAAACTTCCCCCTTAAAGAAATTCATCCCAAAATTTCCCTAGAGAGGTGTAATAGAAGAAACCCCGAACAACTCTAGCCACTACGATCGTACATCGGCCTCCCTCTCCCAGGTCTCGTCTTGTACTCGCCCGTACTTCCAAAGCACCCATACCAGAGGAACAGACCGCCCATGGAGAACCTTCGTACTGCGATCGAAAATCCGGATAGGATGATCCTCGAATGACGCATCCGCTTCAATCTCAACCTCCTCAGGCTGAAAGACATGAGACAGGTCTAAAAAGTAACATCGGAGCTGAGAGACGTGGAAGACGTCATGCATAGCCCGATACCTTTGAGGTAACTGCAACCGATAGGAAACCAGCCGAACTTTCTCCAATACCTCAAATGGCCCGACGTACCTTGGTGAAAGCTTGCGCTGTCTCTGAATCTTCTTGTGCCCCAATCTCGGTGCAACACGCAAGAAAACCTATTCCCCAACCTTGAACTCCAGAGGTCGTCTCCGCTGATCAACATAAGACTTCTGCCGAGACTGTACTCTAGCCATCCTCTTCCGAATCAACTCTATCTGCTCTAAAGTCTCCTGAACAAGATGAGGTCCCAGCAAAGATACCTCTCCTACCTCCATCTAGCATAAGGGTGATCGGTATGGCATACTATACAAAGCCTCGTATGGTTCCATCTGAATGGTCGCCTAGAAACTATTGTTGTAGGTGAACTCCACCAGAGGAATATGCTTCTCCCAAGAACCACTAAAGTCTAGGATGCAAGCTCAGAGCATATCCTCAAGCACCTGGATTGTGCGATCGGACTGGCCATCAGTCTGGGGATGGTATGCTATACTCAAAAGTACCTGTGTACCCAAGGCCTTCTGAAGTCCCTGCTAGAACCGATAGGTAAAGAGCACATCCCTGTTTGAAACAATGGTGCATGGGACTCCGTGCAGACAAATGATCTCTCTGATGTAAAGTCATCCCAGATCATCGACACTGAAGGTATCTTTGATCGGCAATAAGTGATCAACCTTCGTGATCCTACCGATGACAACCCAAACAACATCGTTCCCTTGAGGAGACCTCGGAAAACCAGTCACGAAGTCCATCGCGACATCATTCCATTTCCACTCTGGAATGGGTAACTGTTGTAAAAAGCATGTTGGTCGCTGATTCTCTTCTTTCACTTGGTGACAAGTAGAACATCTCAAGACGAAACCAGTAACAACTTTCTTCATACCCGACCACTAGCACTGTAGATGAAGATCCCGATACATCTATATGTAAGTCTGTCCCTGTCTGTCGTGCACCTCCAGATGCATCTCAGTGAACAGAGTCATAAGCTGCCACTCACTGCTGGCCTCCTGAACTGCATGAATCTGAGTTCTCCAACTCAACGTATCTTCCACTGCGTTGCCCTTCCCCAGTGTATAGGCATGCTCGAAATCAAAAGAATGAAGATACTCAACCCACCTGCGCTGCCTCAAATTCAGATCACACTGAGTGAAGATGTACTTGAGAATATTGTGGTCAGTGAAAACCACAAAGTACTCTCCCAGAAGGTAATGTCTCCAATAGCGTAAGGCATGAACAATAGCTTCCAACTCCAGATTGTGTGTAGGGTAGTTTTTCTCATGTGGTGTCAACTGCCGAGACCCATACACAACGACTCTATTTCCCTGCGTAAGCATAGCTCCTAACCCGATACCTGAAGCATCACAGAAAGACTATATAGCTCCTGCCCGGCTCTGGAAAGACTAGTATCGATGCCGAAGTCAACATTCCCTTCATCTCCTGAAAGGATGACTCATAATAATCTGACCACAAGAACTTTTCCCCCTTCTTCGTCAGACCTGTCAAAGGTGTTTATAGGCATGAAAAGTCATGAATGAAGCGTCTGTAGTATCCAGCCAGCCCTAGAAAACTCCGTACCTCAAAAACATTCTTTGGCAATTCCCAGGAGACTAAATCTCTTACTTTATCTGGGTCCACTGATACTCCTACCTCTGAGATGACGTGTCCCAAGAAGTGAATCTGATCCATCCAAAACTGGCACTTTGAGAGTTTATCATAAATCTGATGCTCTCTCAGTGTACTCAGAATGATCTCAAGATGTGTGGCATGGTCGTGTCGAGTGTGAGAGTACACCAAGATATCTTCCATGAAGACCACAAAGAAAGAGTCCATGTAAGGATAGAAAACTTGGTTCATCAGTGCCATGAAAACTGCAGGCGCGTTCGTGAGACCGAACCGCATGACTGTATACTCGTATAGACCATACCTACTCTTGAAAGCTGTCAGCGGTATATCTGATGGTCTAACGTGAAACTGATGATAACCGGACCTCAATTCGATCTTCGAGAACACCTGGGATCCTCTAAGCTGATCAAAGAGGTCATCAATCCTCAGAAAGGGATATCTATTCTTGACCGTCATCTGGTTCAGCTTCCGATAATCCACACAAAGCCGAAGGGTACCGTTTGCCTTCTTCACAAACAGGACAGGCGAACCGCAAGAAGAAGTACTGGATCGGATAAAACCCTTTTCCTGTAACTCCTCCAACTACTTCTTGAGATCCTATAACTTAGGTGTATCCATCCTATAAGGATGAATGGACACTGGTTCTTCTCCTGGCACGAGCTCAATAGAAAATTCTACCTCACGCTCCAGAGGCAAACCCAAAAAGTCCTCTGGAAAGACGTCCCTGAAACGATCCACCACCGGAGGAAAGTCTAGTTGCGTAGTTCCCTGATCATCCAGAGAAAGAATAGCAATCTGGTTCGTCACCCTTCCTAGCCCATGATGCTCGAGTCCTGATCGACTCGCCTGAACATCCCATTCGCCTCTATGAAGAAAAGATTCACCCTCTAGTGAGATAAAACTCACCCTACGACGATAATAGTCAACGACTGCCTGGAAGGGAACCAACCAGTCCATCCTGAGAATGAAATCATAGCCTGTCATCTCTAGGACATAAGGATCCCATAAGAAATGATACCTGTGACCTCAAGAGGGCACTCTCTACACTGGCGTACACTAGATGTCCTCATCCCCAAAGGTGTGTCTAGTGTCAACGAGTCGGCAGAAGAAAAGACACAGAGCCCAACGCTCTCCACAGCAGCAACATAGATAAAACTATGCATATCACTAGTATTGAAAAGAGCTGAAGATAAAACTGAGGCTACTATGATCGTACCTCAAACTGTAGAAGGGTCGGGATCCTCCTCTTGATAGGTCTGCTCCATGGTGAAGGACTGGCCTACACTGTGGCCCTGCGCCCCTGGCTGACCACTCTGAGCTGAACCTCCCTGCTGGTGCTGAGGGAATGGTGGCTGACTGCCACAACCTCGACCTCCACCTCGGCCCGAATGGCCGAAAGAACTCCAGTTCCCCAACTGGTGAGAAACTGGTGGGGCTGCTCCTGAATGAGGAGTCATGGAAGAACCCCGATCCCCAGCTGCTGGTGAGAAAACCTGGCAGAAATGCTGAAGGTGACCCATCTTACTGAAAGACCGGCACTCCATGGGGTCTCTATAGCACTACGGCCTCGTGTGCCTTGACCGGACACACTGGTAGCATACCACCTGGATACCTGAAGATGCATCTTTCTTCCTCGGATCACCATGCGTAGACTCCCTACGACACTTCTTGCTGTCATCTGGAGGAAAAAAAGATCTGGAAGTAGAACCGCCCTAGCTCGCAGCTCCGAAGTCTCTCAGATTGTGCTTCGCAATCAGTGCCTGGTTGAAAATGGAAGTGATGGAAGTCAGCTGGAAGATATTCACCTGAGAGCAGATCTCCCGCCTGAGACCATCCTTGAACTTCCTTGCTAAGAACACCCCACTCCCATTACGGATGGGTGTGAAACACTGCAGCTCGGTGAAACGAGAGTAATACTCCATGAACAAAAGAGTACCCTTCTCTAAGATCATAAAATCCTAGGCTCGGTCGGCCCTCAGGGTCTCCGGGTATAAGTAGTTATAAAAGATGCGCTGAAACTCCTCCAAAGCCATAACCTACTGGCGACCCACCTATGAGATCACGTACCATCACATCTTAGCGGAGTCTCATAGAATATAGGTTGCGAGCTTGACCCGCCTCTCTGGAGGTGTCTCCAGATTCTCGAAGATAGTCAGCATGAATTCCATCCATGACTCTATAGCCTGAGGTCCTCCTTCCCCCGAGAACATGGGAGGATGCTGCTGCTGAAAAACCCGCGTCAAATATGCCATAGTCGTGGCAGGAGGCGGTGCTTCCTAGAAGGTCTGCATCATCCTCATAAAACCTTCCCTGAACTGCGCATCAGTGCTTGCAACTGGTATGATAGCCGGTGCCAAGGATGGACTGACTAGAGGATCGGCGGGAAGTCCCTCATCAGCCGTATCTGGCGTCTGATCACTGCCTGATGACAAACGTACTACCAGAGGACATCTCGGAGGCATAGATCTGAAAGATCAAAAGCACACCTTAGATCAGAAAACAAGGATAGAGAACACAAGAGTAAAAAATGGAAACAGGGAAAGAAAACACACAAGGTTACAAAACATGACTACATGGTGTGTCTTTTTAAGCCACTAACATGGGCGTGTACTCCTGCCCTACATTTCGTGCAACAACACAACCTACACGGCGTGTTGACCCCACACACGGCATGTACTGGAAAACTATTCCCCTGCTCGAGTCTCTTTACACGGATAACCCACATGGTCTGACTTAACCTGAGACTACACGGCGTGTTCTGCACAAACACGACGTGTACTAGACAAGGCTTCGGCAACCCGTGTTTTTAAACACACGACCATATACACGACTGAACCTTACATGGCATGTTCCGAAAAAAACATGGTATGTATAGGTGAAGGTGACACCATCCTGTGTTGTTCGTGACATGGCCGGGTACCTGAAAAAGACTACACGGCGTGCTCCGAAGACAACACGGCGTGTCGAAGAGAAGGTAACGCTGACCCGTGTTGTTCGTGACACGGCCGGGTACCTGGACAGGACTACACGACATGTTCCTTTACAACACGACATGTTCTACCCGAGCTTCCCCGACCCATGTTGTTAGTGACACGACCGGGTACATGGCTCCAAACTACACGATGTGTACCTACCGTACATGGCGTGTTCCTAAAGTTATTCTCACAACACCATGTTTCTGCTCACACGGTCAGTGACACAACATGAAAACTACACGGCATGTATTCAAAAAGTACACACCGTGTATTCTGGGTTTTTCTGGGCAGTAGCTCAGAAACTGCACAGAAGCCCAGAAACACTGAATACAAGGAAAATAGGTGCCAAATTCCGATCTGTGATGGCCCATACTCCCCACGAATCAAAGATTGGCATCTCTTACAGTCATAGACAAGATAAAACAGGACCATGATCCACCAATTTCTGATTCGAGAGGGCCATAACACCTCAAGAATCAAAATTTTCCGTTCATTTATGCAAAGTGGAAAACAATCAATCCTCTAACAAGGAAGCAGAGATTCTATCAAGCATCTATCATAACAACATGCATAATCGACACAAAGTCCATCACAACAGCATGAAATCGCTAATTCACCCTAGATGGCATGGAAAGAATGCATGGCATGTGATTTATACAAGTGCCTATATGATGCATGAGTTGGAATACCCTCATCTCATTGGGTTGCAATAGAAATAGAACCACAATCGTCAAGAAAATAACAACACAATGAATGTGAATCACTCTAGGTGAAATCATATCAACCGTAAAATCTCAAAACCAGCAAACTGCAGTTAACAAGGTAGTACAGATTTTCCTTGTATACGGGTTAGCTACTCCCAAGCATAGCTTAATAACAAGTACCGAATCTATCCTATCCCTGGCTAAAGTCTCCAAATAGTAAAGCAAGAGAAAAGAACTCCTATGATACCACTTTGTAACGACCCGAATCTGGAGCCCCTCCACTGGTGCCCCGTACCCGGTTCGCCACATGACCTCAAGCGCGTTTCCCCAAACACCAGAGGCTGCCGACTAGCAGTGAGGGCCTTGGTGAGTTAGTGGGGAAACTATGCCCTCATTCGGTAATGTATACATTGTAAGAACAACCAGAAACAATAGCGGAAACAATAAATAGCATACAACAACTGAACTGAACAGCGAAAGCAAAGTATAAAATAATAGTGATGCAACATGGTACATATATCTATCGAAAGTAGTAAACAAACCAACGTGCTGAAGTACAACTGAAAAAAAAGTGCAAAATAAAAACAAAGTTAACTCCTCAGCATCTAAAGCCGCGGCTTGGTCCCATGCTCTCCAACTCCAGTGCAATCGGGAACCTGAAGTAGAAGGGAACTTTACCTTATCTATACCTGCAACAACATAGTCTTCTTGGGACCAAAAGGATGGCCCAAACAGGGTGTGAGATAAAATTCTAGTAGGCAATCACCCAAATATTTGTGCCTAACAGTCATTGAATACAAGGAAAGTAGGATTGTAGGAAGCAGTAAACATAAAATCACACAATGGCTACAATCCACAGTTCTAGAATAATAAGTACACAAGAAAACAACCATCAACTAGAATGGAATAGGTAACCCTCTAGGTAGCTCTCACAGCCTAACCCCTATGGTTAAACCTACAATTACTAGAAACCCTCTAAGAGGTACACACAGTCTCACCCCTCTGGTTCAGCTAATAGTAGACTTTCTGAGGAAGCACTCACTGTCAATTCCCACTATAGTCTCGTATTGTGCTAAAGGCTCTCTGGGGAAGCACTCAACATCTCATTCCCCCTATGGCCCGCGTCGAAGAAATATAGACTCTCTGAGGAAGCACTCATCGTCAATTCCACCTTTGGTCTCACATCGTATTAAAAGACACTCTGGAGAAGCCCTTACATCAATTCTTCCCATGGTCTACTACACTAGGTTCTCACAGTACTGTGCGGAAAAATAAAACATGTTCAGCGCATGTACATCATCCAAGTAAACCTCAAGAATTACTTGGATATCATTCTAAGGCTCAACAACATAATAAAGCAATAGTTCTAATATCCTACAACTAGGCATGGCAACTGGAAAATTCCAAAAAGTAAAACAAGCATGGAAAGAAATCTGAGCACAAAACAAATTACTCTACTCACAAGCATAAACCAATACTACAACAATCAAGCCAAGAAGGCAATCAGCAGGGGAAAAACAGGAAACCCACAATTCCCCACCCAAGGAAATTTGTGGAAATTGCACAAAATACTCAAAGACTTTCTACAGAAAGGCACAAACCACCCACCTGGATGCTAGGGGATCGATATACCTGAACCACGAAGACTGATTCTCCCTAGAATGTTGTAGATATGAGAAAACGCACAAAATGCTCAACCCATGATAACCTGAAAATGAGGAGGAACCATGGAACAAGGCTAAAGCAGAAGAAAGATCTCACTGAGGTGATCCCAGCGCAATCGATGGCAGCTGGAATTAATATCGGATGGAGGCACGGTGGCTCGGAGAAGATTTGCGGCCCTCGATGCTCTCGGACAAATGAAATCTGAAGAAGAAGCCGTTTCTGTGCGTCAGGCGCGACCCCGGTCCGTTTAGTGAAAAAAAAGAAAAGTACACGGTGTGTATTTTTAAAGTACACGGATTGTTGTGGGTTTTTTCGTACTTTGCCAAAATTGGCCTCCACGTTACCCCTCCACACCGTGTGTGTGACCCGGACACGACCAACACACGACTTCGAGCGGGAAAAGAGTACACGACGTGTACTTCAAAAATTTCCAGAAAGTTTATTTTTCTCAAAAACTCCAGAAAAAGGAAAGGCGTACCTGAAATGAATATCTAGTTTCTTACAATTTTTTTTTCTTTAAAGACCATTCAATAGTTCCTTAATAAAGAATCTAAATAAGGACAATCGAGGAAGAGGTAACCGTCTAACATGACCTCTTTCAATTTATTTCTTCTTACAACTTCAATATATCTTTTTTATTTATTATAAAATAATAAATTAATTATGATAAATATACTAAAATTTTATTTTTATGATGTAACCACTAATATACACCCCCTATTCCAGTAAATGGAATGTGGAAGTATTGATCATGAGTATATGTACACTACTACCTCCATGAAACAATACAATTCATTTTCCATCCCCAAATTTCATGGATGGTTATTTTGAAGGTTTTAATATTTATAAATTATATTTATGAAATAATTATGCTTCTAAAATTATAATATCTTATCAACCTTATTACATTTTAATCTGTTGGAAACAATAACGTCGCTTGTGCGTATGTATGGAGTACTCTATGAACTGATGCGATTCGTTTTTTTTACTTACACTTTACATGGATTATAATAAGGATAGATTTAATGAATATATATGGTATGTAAGATATATAATATATAATAATTATTCTATAAAGGTTAATTTTTATTTACATTTCTTTCATTCCATCCATTGAAAAATGGAAACATCGTTCTTGGGAATATATGATCTCCATCTCCATAAATAGTGTAATTAATTTTTCTATCTCAAAATTTTATAGATAACTATATATATATATAATGAATATATATGACATTTATATAATTATTAACATTTTTTATATTATGAAACCATGATTAATATATAGGGACATGAACTACTAAACTAAAATCATCATCATCATCATCATTTATTTATTTGAGAAAAGTGAGGAAACATCAAAAAAGTAAGAAATAGAAAAAAATATAGAACTATGGAGGTTTTAAATAATTAATCTTGATATCATCCCCTCTCCCTATATTCACCCCTCAAGTGTTAAGGAGTTCATTCTTGGGAAGTAGGTAACACATAAAAATAATGATTTTAGTAAATAATTATTAATAAATGGATGTTAAAATGTTATAAGTAGATGATATATGATATTATAATTATTTAAATGATTCTATTATAGAATTATAATAAATTTATATTTACTTTAAAAGTGGTTAAAATGATTTTTTAATTAATTCAAACTCAATATAAGAGTTTATGATCTCAATTTTGTTTCAGTGATACATATGTCATATTCACCACTTGTTTTATTTGGGTGGTGTATGTACTAAATGTGAACGTATTTTATGATTATTCTGATGAAAACTAATATATTTAAAAATAAATCTATGTTTCTATATTTCACTATGTTTTGATTCTAATTTTACCAATGTGGTAATATATTTATGTTTTAATCTCATTGTTTATTAGGATTGTTTATGATTAAGTTTTCATTAAGAAATTTCATGATATAACACCCAAGAAAGTCATTAAATTTATTATACATTGTTTATTTATTAAGAATACATCTTTTATTTTCATTTTATTCTATTTATGAGCTCAATTTATTGAAATAAATTTATTAAGTAAAATTGACTTTATTTATCTCTTCCATCAAAAATCCTTTTTCTTCTATGTCCATGTTTTCTAAAAATATTTTCAAGAATGTTTTTACTATTATCCTATTATTTTTTAACTTCAATTTTACCAATGTTTTAATTTTTAAAAAATGGGTTAATATGAATATTATTATCATTTTTCAAATAAGGGACTTTTTAATTTTTACTTAAAATATTCAAGGAATATTTGTTTTGACATACATGGATTGAATATAATATCCCACTGTACTAACTGCACAATTATTTTTGCTTTACTTAAAAGTTTACAAATTTATTTTCAAAGTAAATGTGTTCTATATTATTTTTCAATTTTTTGTATTTTAAAGAAGTTATTTCTAAGTAAAATGGTGTTTTCTCGATGGAATTATTGAATGATATTTTAAAGGTATTTTTCGCCTTTGATAACACCCTTTGATAATAATAATTATTTACTGGGGTTATGATCCAATGATACCATACAATTTCATTCTTTTGATTGCTTATTATAATTATATTAGGATGATTTTATCAAACCTGTTTCTTTTCCTTGGGTTAATAAAGTTATGATGAAATGTTTATGAAACCCTATTATTTTCCACGATTAATGCTATGATGCTATGATTAAATGTTTATGAAACCCATTTACTTTCTATGTATTATGATATAATTAATGTTTTATGATATTATGGCACACATATGATTTATTTTTCATTATATAATGGATGGGATCAAAATTATATATCCTTATAATACATTGGGTAAAGATGGATATCTCTTGAGATAATAAGGACTGGAATGGGGAGTAAACTCAGTTCAGTAAGGGACTCTATCTACTATTATAGTATTGAGAGTGAACCTTAAATTAGGATATTATGGAATAAGGAGTGAAAACAATCCACTATTTTAGTCTTAATAGTGATCATTGACTAAGGAAATGGTTTTCCATGCTTATGTTTCTACCACAAACATATGTCTTATACCAATGTTACAAACTTATGTCTTATGACAATGTTATTCTATCATTTATTATGCTCTTTGATTCCTTTATGATTTATGACTTGTGAAATGAAAATATTTATTCCAAAAGTAAAGATTAAGATATATTATATTCAAGGTATGGTTTTTCAATGTTATGATCATGTTCACATACCCATATACCTAGGTTATGTTATTATATCACTTTTTTACCCTTACTATGAATCATAGAAAACCCTTTCTTATGTCTCTTTTCCATAGTTTATAAAGAAAGGTTTTAAGTATGTTATGTATTTGAATGGTCATAGTTATGAAAAACATTGTGGTATATGATGTATATCTCTCACTAAAAAGTTGTTTATGTATCTAAGTTTCTAGAGATAGTAGACCTATATGATTATAGCATGAATTGTAATTTTATGTATTGAATATTCATCAAATATGATGTGACATTTATATATGAAAAGTATGGGATACTATATTTTTTATGGTTTTATGAAATGTATAGACCTAGATCCTTCTGTTTTTGGTATAACATTTTATTTCCAGAAAACAGACTCGAATTGAGGGGGATCCATGGTAAATATATGAGAATAAAATATTAATTAAATAAAGGAGTGACTAGAAATCTATAAAATATTCTAGAATAAAACTAGTATTAATTCTTAGACGAAGTGTGTGAAAGATGTATATTTTAAGGGAATAAATCTAAGGTATGCATGAATAATTTACCTAGAGAGCTTCCCTATGATTTGAAAAGGAAGAAAAATAATAATCCAAAAGAGAGGAAATCATGCACATCTAAGAAGAAGTGTGAGACACCCAAAATGGTTGAATATACAAGAAAAAATATTTGATTATATTTCCATATGAATTAACAATGGCCAATAAAATTGAAAAATATTTGAAAAATTCTACGACTAATTTTTAATTGGTTATTTATCAAGAAGATACTACATTTCACCAGAGGCCATATGTAGGTGATGATCTTGAGAATAAAAAGAATCAGTGTGACCAAGTTGGGAATGACATGAAGAACAATATGAATCTCTTCCAAGTCTAAGTTGTGTTGGTGAAAATGTTTATTCAACCAGAATAAAATCAATTTTCTTTACTTATAAAGGTGGAGAAGACTACCCCATATGATGAAACAATTCAAAATAAGAATGTGATCATGAAACCTATGAAGAATATGAAAGAGAATGAGAAGTATTCCAAATATAATATCAAAAGGAAGAAGAAAAAGGAAAGGTTGAAAGGAAACTCATAGAATGAGTTCTATTTCTAAGAAACAAACCAATCCCTCTTTATTCAATTTTATATATGATTTTAAATGACATAAAGGGAATTTAAGGATATGGATGAATCTCTTTAGGTGGAGCATAGATGATTTGAAGCTCTTAAATATTCACAATTTTTTGGATATGATAATAAAACAAAAATTAATAATATTAATATATTTGAAAAATTATTATCAAAAATAGAGTTGATAGTGAGCTAAAAAGGGGGAGCTATTTTTTTCAGTTAGAATTTATGATTTTTTTGTTTGGATGAGTGGAGGGTTTATATTTTTCATAATTTTTTTGAATAATAAGCTCTAAGGTATAAAGTGAGAAGAATCTGAGATTGGTATCACATCTATGTTTGTTGGGGGAAAAAATTTACCGCCTTGTTTATTAAATATTGTTTTCTACACAATTATTTCCCACATAGACTTTGTGTTTTTTCAACTAAATTCACTTTGCAAAAAATATAGTATCATGCTATTGGGAGATAAAAATGATTAATGAGAAGGAGATGAGAAGAGACATCCACTATGAATTATTTTTATTCATTTTCAATAAGGTGGATAAAAAATTATACATATTTCTATATAGGTATTGATAAAAAACACAAAGGGGGATATTGAGGTTTCCTTAAAGTGAACTGTATTTGTTTTCAATAAGGTTGAATAAATTTTCTATGAGAAGAAGTCAATATGTGTTGAGGTGAGTGATTATTATTAGAGTATTGTTTTGAAAAAATCCTCAAATTAATTGTGATGATAGTTCAACCATTATTAATTTCAAAGACATGTGAAATATATTTTTAGGTACTACACATTGTTACAATATTTAAAGAAGGTTATTATAAGTAATGAAGTAGAAATGGTTTGACATTGAAGAGTTTTGGAATTCAAATTTGGATTCCAAAATATTGAAAGAAGTGATTTATTGAGAATTAGAGTACTTTGGATTTTGTAGTTAAAGTCCATTGGGAGTTTATGTGAACTCTTTTAAACTATTTTTAAGGGTGTTTAATAAAAAATTGGATAGCCATAGCCAACCAAAGACCCACCTCAAACCAAAAATTTGGGTTGTATGGCTCTACAACATGAGAGGAATGTCTATTTGCATGAACATGGTGGTAAGAGGATGCATTATTACGATAGTAAGTGCATAAGTGGTGTACATATGGGAAAAAAGTGTGGATCTCCCCATATCAGTGTGTGAAGGTATGTTTGGGTTCTGACCCTAGTACCAGATCAAGCAGTGTTTAGAGCATGTTGTGTTATTAATGGATACGAGAATGTGTAAAGAACTGATGTGGGATCTTGAGTAGTGGATCACGATAGCTCTATGAAAAACTTCACATAAATAGGAAGTACCACATAATCTATTTGATCCAATTTTTTTAATTAGTGTTAGAATATCATCTTTAACCTTAAGCCTCACATGAAGATTTTTCATGCGTCAGAGTACATCACCAAGCTGGAGACATTCACATGTAAACCATATTTAGTGATCAATATGACTTAAATTCTATGTGGGGCATGCTCAATATATCTGATGAACATGAATGCAATCTTAATATTTCCTGAATGAATCTATTTGGATTAAAGAAAATTCCATATTAATGAACAGAAACATCATATAAAAAACATAGGCATTAAATGAACTCTAAGATGTCACATGAATATCATCGATCATAATAGGAGATCATGTATTTTCATGGCATCACATGAAGAAAAATATATGCCTAAAGACCAAATTATAGACAACCATAATCACATGAAGCCTTAATTTTTTTATGATGAGATGACGAGGATCTTACAATGTCATGTACTAGAATGTTTATAAAGTGTGGCGGTGTGCATAATAAGTCAGAGTTAGTTCAACATGTGGTTGTTTATGTATTTTCTAACTCTAGGTTAGTGGAAGTTATCTAAAAATACCCTACAACACACCATATGTTTCTGTTGATATTAATAAAAACATGAGAGATCACTAAGACCATAAAATAGACTTGTGTGTTCTCTACATTTTCATGAAGGATTTTTGTAGTGGTCATGATATGCATGAAAAACCATTTGAGATATCTACTTGATGAATGATGAGTTCAGCATTCTATAATAATAGTGCAAGGAAAAGGAAGATACAAGGTATATTCTCATATTATATAACATGAATGAGTATGATATATATGAAAGAAATAATATAAATGTATAATATTGGATGAGTTACATGAAGAAATAGTAGTAACATGTGATATACTCATACAAATGAAGATAAAAACAAGATATGTGTTGCACATGCAATTCTATATGCATTCATGAATAAATATATTAAATAATATTTTTTTAAATATAATTTCTTACACTTTCTTGAAGTAAGGAATAAAATATTTAAAATATTGAGTCAGTATATTGAATTTAAAAATTGAAAGACAATTCATTTTTTCTATTATTCAAGATTGTTCTTACATAAAATTAAAATGAAGTAACTATGTGAATCAACTAAAAACTCTCTAGTGAGGCCAAGATTTCATCACTAGATAGAAAGATTATTTATTTAGAATTTGATAAATTGAGGATATAGATATGTATCTATATCTAGAAGTGAGGTTTTATATTAAAGTTGAGACAATGATTCTAAAAAATACATACCTGAGTACTCACTGTGCTAAGATAAATCCAGATAATTTTAAGATCAATTGATAATGAGTAGGATCAGGAAGTTTAATTTTTTTTTGAAGTTATTGAATTCATACATGATCAGATCAAGTGACTCAGTTTGTTCATGGATGGAGATTTATCTTAAGGTAGTGCAGAAGCTATCAGAAGTAGAAATATATCTTTCTTTTTAATGGATCATACTTTTAAGAGAAGTGAAAATCTTATATGGGAATCTATATTAGAATACGACACAATTAGACTCTATGTAGATCACTTGTGTAGGTAATAGCTTGTAACTTCTATTGGTAATCTAGAGAGGGAACATTATGGGACATAATGTTGATGGGAATGAGACTCTCCCTGGTTATATAATCCTGCATAAAGTGATGAATCTGTAACTAGGGGGAATAATCGATTTTATTATTTAGTAGGTATTTTAATAGAACCTTATAAAATCCACATGTGATGTGATTTATCTATTTCCATTGTTTATAGGGTGAGGCTAAGAGTTAAAGATGGTGGATCAGAACTTTAACTAGCTACTCAGTAGAAATTAAAAAGATAAATTTTTTGTAAAAATAATGTAACAATGATTCACACCTCCCCTCTTAGTGGAACCTAAGAAATCCTTGGGTACTTCAATTGGTATTAGAGAAAGGTTCTCTATGTAGATACAAGACATTTATGAGAAATAGATAATCATAATTTAGTGAATAGTATCATAATACATACTTTCGAAGAAATAAATTATAATGACCCTAACTATTATATATAAAATTCTCATTTTGATTCAATTAAATGTCTTATTATATAATATGGTTATAGAAAAAACCTACACCTATTTTGTTTTATTATATCCAATTATATTTTAATGATTGTAAATTATCTTTACCATTGATAATATAACCATTGAATAACGATCACATTATTATTATAAATATAGAGTTTTAACATATCCAATTGACATAGACAAAAGAATTTATGACCTCTATAAGTTGGATAGTACCCTATGAATCCCATTTATCAGAGATTCTGAGGGTGATATAATTTTTAGGACTTTACCTTTTCCAATCCCAATATAAGATCCAATAAATTAATAATGAGAAAAACCATTTAAGGGAGATGTTCACGCTCATAGAAATCTTGACCCAAACCATGTTCACTGAACTGCCCCATGAACGTCCCACCATCGTGAACCTTATCCTTAGGGTGTTTTCTAGTGTATTAAATGGATATGTAAAAAGGACATAGAAATATTTGTAGGTATATTATTTTTTATAGAATAATGAATATATTATCATCCTACTATTTTTACTTCATAAATGTTTTTTATTTTGACTTAATAAAATACAAATAATATTTTTTGGTTAATATTAAAATTCAATTAAGAAATATATTTTGATGAATTAATGGATTTTTTAAATAAATAATATTTTAATAAAATATTATTATTAAATAATTTTTATCAAATATAAATGATCATATACTTTTTATGAAGTCAAATTTAATTTTTTATTAGGGTTTAAAAAATGTTATTTTCAAAAAAATGTCACTTTCTATAAATATAAATTATTATTTTAAAAGTGAAAATTCACATATTAATAAATTTATTTATATAAAATGAATATTATTTTTTGTAATCATAATGTCTAATTTATCCAATGTGTATTTTTTCATAATTTTCAAGGACAATTGAATTTTCTAATAAAAATTAAATACCATATAAATATACATTGTTTACTATAAAATCCTAATGTACTAAAATTTATTTAATAATTAATATAAATAGGATAAAATAAAAAATATTTGTTTTTAATTTCAAATAATTTTATTTTAATTTTATTATATTTTTTTTTTGTAAATCCATTATGAATCCTCCCAGACATATAATATATTTTATGATTTTAAAATCATTTCTTTAAGAGTGTGACTCACCTCCACATCACCAATGATAATATTTTAATAATTTCGTCCATTAGACTGTTAAAATAATATAAACCACTCCCATTTGGTATATTCAATTGGAAAAAACCTTGGTATGATTTCTGTTTTTGGCTATTTTATTACGTAGAGTCCAAAACATAAATAATAAAGTAATCCTCCCCCTTTCATATATAAACCCACACAAGATCCCATTTATATTCTCTAAAACTACTTGAAGCATGTCCATACTCTATCCTACACTCTCTAGAGTCCTCATAAGGCTCCTAAATCTCACAATAGGTCCTTCCAAATCCTTTGGAGTCACACATTCAAGTAAGGGATCTTCCACTATCCTCTTTTTTCAAGCACTCCTTTTATGTTATATATTTTAAATTTATATTTACTTATATTAGGACATATTGTTACATATCCCCATTACAATAAATTTTATGAATAAATTATGAGATCCCCTTTCACTCTCATTTATCCATCCTATGTACCTTTATGTACCCCAATTACTATGCCGAAATTCCGTATGGGGTCCTCACCTTCTCTTATTTATTCAAGATTATTTATGAACTTATAAATTCTATTTCAATTTCTTAATATTGGGACACATATTTAAATGTTCCTATTACTACCAATTTTATGTCCAAATGATAAGAGACCATTTTTTCTCTCATCCATAATTTTTATGGATTTTTATGTAATGCTGTTATGCTACTTAAATTTCACCGCAATTTTCCATTACAAAACTATTGTGTAGTGAATACCATAACAATTTTTTTATCAAGGGTATTCAACTTTATGCATATATACTTATTTATTGGGGACTTAAATGTATTTATTACACATTACTTGATCGTGGAATACATTATGATGAAGAATGAATCCATGTTTTATGATCGGTGTGACAAACTTAAGCATGAGAATGAAATAAATATGATGGGTGTTCCTAGAGTGATCTCCAATGCATTAGGTAATATTTAGTATCATGATACTTCATATTGTGATAGGGTTGCATCTGATTTTTTTATCCACCATGATTACTTAGAAGATTTAGCTTTGAATTATGTTTATGATGCAATGTTTTATGTTGTTACCACATTTACCATGTTGTATTTATGATTACCATGATATATCATGTCTCATTGTTCATGTTTATGATTACTACTATATTTATGCCCCATTTATATGCCTATTGTCTAACATGTATTTTATTTTTCATGTTATTTCTTATTTATTCCCTTATTGGGATTTATAAATCACCCCTTTATTATGTTTTTCCATAGGTTATCCCATGTAGTTTTAAGTTCGTTGGAATATTATGATCATGTCGAGGAAGTTTTGAATAATATGTTATATCCCAAGTTATATGTTGTTATGTAATGTACCTAATTAAAAAATACACTATACTTCTCAATACATTGGGGTGGTATTAAGTGTAATTTTATGTAATAAAACATGTATTAATTTTTAATAAAGAGAACTGTTGTTATAGAAATATCAAAACTAGAGGAATATGATGAAATCTTACCTCTTATCTCTTAGTCTATAAGTGAGAGATATAGAAACATTGGGATTCACATTTATTGGTAAGGTTGTATATATGAATCTACCTGAAAATATAAATCTATAATTTTTTGTCATGATCAAAATAAAATCTATATATATATTTATCAGAAAAGGTATACACTTAAGTGCTTGGTTTCCAAACTGCAAAGGATATATGAGATAAAATGAGAAGCAGTTATGAAGGAAATATTAAATTCAAGGAAGATATATTTCAAATATAAAGAAGAAAATATGAGGATATTAAAATACAATATAATGAAATCATGGATGACTATTTCATTATTTTCATTGAGATAGTAAGTAATATATGTGGATTTTGTGATAAGCTATAAACAATTGTGAAGAAACTTATGATAACTTTCCTTAATATATTTGATCATAATGATTTATCCATATAAGATAGGGAATAATTTAATTGGATGATTTAAATAGAATAATCATATATTATGAAATGATAAATACTCTAATTTTCAAAAATATGATAAAGGAAGAGATATAATTTGAGACTGTAAGAAAAAGAAAGTTCAAGGAAGTTGATGTTGATGGAACAAATGATTTTGATGATAATGAAGTTGATAAAGACCTCAATATTTTTTTATATAAAGAGGGTAAATAATGGGAAAATTGAAAATAAAAGGAAAGAAACCACTCAATGGATACAACTATAATATCATGGGACACTTTTCCATAAATTGCCTAAAGAAAATAGTTATATCATATTCAGATGAGGAGATTGAGAAACCTTGAAAAAAGGATAATAAGTAGAAAATTTATTGTAATAATAGAATATGAATTTACTAATAAACTATACACAATAAAATTCATTATCTTGTAGTTCTTCAAATGACGAACTTAGTTTCTTTTCTCATGTTGAGAATAGTTTTGATTGTTTAAGTAGTGATGATAATGGTAAAGTTAGATCAAATTTGTAATGGAGGATGAAAGAAGAGTTGGAATATTCTATCGAGAAAAACACTCATCATAATAAATATAATAGGAATCTAGAGAAAGGATATAAAAAATTTGTTATTGAAAAACAGGATAATGATATAAAATAAGTATCTTTTTTGATGAGAATAAGAAGTATAGATTGAAGATGGTTGATGTGGAGAAGATGTTGAGTGATCTTAAATAGGAAATGATTCACAAGGAAGATGTGTGGTTTGAGACTTAATAAATATATATAATAGTACAACATTAATTGAATAATAATAACAAATAAGTCAACAAGTCTATTACGGTAAAAGATGAGTCCTCTCAAGCTAGTATGATAAATGGATCCTATAGACAAGGCACATATTCTCCAAAAAAAAATTCAAAATAATAATTTTATTATTAACAATATAGGTGGATATGTGTAAACCAATAATTCAAGAGAGAGGAATTATACCACATCAAATGATGAAATAAAGATCATATGAATACCATTTCCCCTAAGAAATTTCAATCTTGGTTTATAATAAGATGAAATCATGATTTTTTAGACAACTTTACTAACAAAATAGAAGACCAAAGTTTAGAGTATTTTACTAATATTATGAAAATTATGGATATATAATCTTCTCTTTATATTATAAAATTTCATTAAATGAAAAAATATATTAAATAAGGGGGATTAATGATAAATTTTTGAGAATATATTATCATAAAAATAAATTTGTGACCATAAATACATCAAAGCTTCCTATACAAAATTGGTTTGAATTATTAGAATAAGTGTGTAGAATATATAGATTATAATTTTATAGAGACAAGCTATGAAATAATTAATTAATTATAGAGGTTCCCTATGATTTAATGGGGAAGAAAAATTACAAGTAAAAAGAGAAGAAGTTATTCATATATAAGAAGCAGTATGAGACACCCAAAAATGCTAAAAATAAAGGAATCATTGTTTTATTGTTTGGATAGATAAAATAAAAATGGAAAAAAATAAAAAAAAGCTCAAATATATTATATAGATGAGGGTAAATAGGTTATTTTAGAATAATATGATGAATTTCACAGGAATTTGTCCACTATTTATGATCTAGAATATTAAAATAATCAGTGTGACCAAGTTGGGAATGACATAGAGAACAATATGAATATATTCCTAGTACACGATGATTGGATGAAACTGAATACAAAATTAGAATAAATTAATATATCTTTAATTACAAAGGTGGATAAGACAATCCCACATGAAGAAACAATTCACGGGAATAATGTGAGTATATAACCTATGAATAATATGAATGATAATGTGAAATCTTCCAAATTTGAGATCAAAATGAAGAAGAATAAGGAATCGTTGAGAGGAAACTCTTAGTTTGGGTTCTATTTCTGAGAAATAAATAACCCCCAATTATTCAATTATATATATATATATTCCTTTATACTAACATGTAGGTAATTTTATAAGATGAACGCATCACATGACAGAGAGAATAAATGTTTTAAAGCTATTAAATATTCACTATTTTGTGAATATGATAATCATTATCAAATTCATAATATGAATATTTTTGAAAACCAATTATAAAAAGGATTTAAAATTGAGAAAAAAGGGGGAGATATAAATTTTTTTAATTAAAAATTATTATTTGTTTTTCCATATGAGTGAAATATAAATACTTTTCATAATTTGATTGTCTGAGAAAATCTCTTGTATGAAGTGAGAGAAATTTGAGATTGGTATCGCATGTATTTTTTGTTTATATAAAACATTGAAAAACATGGATATACAATCTAGTTTTTTATAATTATTGTTCTCACATAGACTTAGTGTTTTTTAGATAAATTATATTTATAAAAGAAAATATGTGGTATCATTATAAAGGGATATGAATATGACTATTGAGTAAAAGATGATAAGTGATGTCCTATATGCATTATTTTTATTCATTTTCAATAAAGTGGATAAATAAAATTATAAATATTGACATATATGTGTTAATAAAAAATATAAAGGGAGATATTGAAGTTCCATTTAAGTTAATTTTATTTTTTATCAATAAGGTTGACTAAATTGGTTGTGATAATAAGTTAATATGTTTTGAGGTGAGTATCAATTTCTAGAGGATTGTTATAAAAACATCCTCAACATAATTATGATAATTTTGGAGCCTTATTCATGTAAATAAAATGTGTAATAGATTCCTATAGAATACACATTGTTAAATAATTTAAATAAGGTTATTAGAATTAATTAAGTGTACATGATATTATGTTAAAGAGTTTTGGAATTTAATATTGAATTCCAAAATAAAAGAAAGAATATATTTGATGAGAAGTTGAGTATTTTCTATTTTTAATTTGAGGTTTATTTAAAGTTATATGAGAAACCTATTTTTTATGGGAGTTTAACAAAAAATTATCCATCCATATCCAACTAAGGACCCACTATAAAAAAAATATGTGGGACTTAAGGGTCTACCATATAAGAGGTAGGTTTACTCATCCTACCATGGAGGTAGGAGAATTCATAACACCAATAGGGAGAAAAACGTGTCTTATAAGGAGGAAAGAAGGTGAATATCTCTATATATGGGTGCTTGAAGGTGTGTTCAGGTGTTGAACCTAGTGCTAGATTTAGTGATGATTGGAACACATTGTATTATTATGCGATGAGAGATTATGCAGAGAACCGATGTGGGATCCTGAGTAGTGGATCATTGTTGCTCCATTAAAAATATTTCACAAAGAAGAAGGTCAATAGAATCAATTTGATGTAATATTATTGATAGACACCAGTAGATAATATTTAACCATATGCCTTCCCTATGGATTTTTCAGGTGATTAAGCATGTCATCAAGATTTTGAAATTTTCATGTCATCTATCTTTAGTGATCAAAACAACATAAATTCCATGTGGGGTGTGCTCAATCTATATAACGACCATGCAATAAATATTCATCCTGTATGCATACATATGTTCAGATTAATGACTATTCTGAATGAATGAAGAAAATACTCATGAGAATAGAAGAGGCATTTCATGAATACTGAGCTATTACATGAAAAAATAGATCATGATAGGAGATTACATATCTCCATGGAATCATGGGAAAAACATCAAATGAATGAATATACTATAATAGAAAACTTCCATCATATAAATCCTTAAATGTTCTATTTTATGATGAGATGATGAGGATCTATCAATGTCACATATTAGAAGGCTGAGAAAGTGAGTCAGAGTTCATATTGAGTTGGAGTCAATGCAACAAGTGAGTTCCCATGAATTCAAGAGATATAGGTTGGTGGAAGTGCTTAATAAATACCATAACATTCTCCATTTATTACAATTAATATTATTGAAAATATAAGAGAGAAGTGATACTGAAACTAAGGATTGAACATTATTTATATTCACATGAAGGATCCATGGAGTGATCATGTTATGCATTCCAAATTGTTTTTGACATTTTCATAAAAAATAATGAGTTTAGCATGGTATATTAAATGCATAAGGAGGAAGAATATAGAATTTATGGTCACATATTCCATTACATGATTAAGTTTGAGATATATGTATTAAATAATATTTATTCATAAGGATGAATGAGTTAGATGAAGAAATAGTTATATCATGTGATACACTCATGTGAATAATGATAAAAATTTGATATGTGTTTCACATGAAATGCTATATGAATTAATGAATAAAATATAGAAAACAATGATTGTTTATAAATATACATGCTTACACGTTATTAAAGTAATATGAATGATATTACAATGCATTAGGGAGAATAGTTAATTTTAGAATTTAAAGACAATTTATTTTTGAGATTTTGAAGTATTTTTATTGAGTAAAATTAAACTAAAGTAACTGTGTGCATTACTTACACACTCTCTAGTGAAGCCGTGACTTAATTAGTAGAAGGAATAATCCATAAATGAGAATTTGAATGATTTATGATATTAATATATTACTATATTGAGAAGTGAATATTGATATTGATGCCAGGAAATTGGTTTATAAGATAGTCATACCTGAGTACATAGCTTGCTGAGATAAATCTAGATCATTTGTAGGTCAGGGTACATTGTCAGGATTAGGAAGCTGAAAAATAGTTTTCAAAGTTCATGAATTTTTAGATGATAATATCAAATGATATAGTTTTTTAGTGGAGAAATAATTATCTTTAGGTAGTGAAGAAGATATAATAATATGAAAATGATTACTCCTATTAGTGGATTATACTTTGAAGATAAGTGAAAGTCTTCAGTGGGACTCTGAAGCAGACAAATACATAGTAGGAATTTGTGTAAATCACTTGTATAGGTGGGAACTTGTAATACATAGTGGTAATCTAGAGAGGGAACACTATGGGATGCAATTTTGATGGGAATAAGACTTTCCCTTATTGTAACCACCTACATATAGTGAAGAATCTATAACCAGGGGAATTACTAGTTGGAGTGAGGAGTATGTATTTTAATTGATCCCTATAAAATAATTTTATACTATTTTATATTTATTAATTTTGTTTACAGGGTGATTTTTAGAGTTATATACAAGAGAAAAAGACATTAATCAGTCCCAAAGGTTTAATTAAGATGATATTTTTTAGAAAAATTGGGTACTACTGATTCACCCATCCCCTCTTAGTGGTACATAATAGATATTTGGGTACATCATTAATAATATTTTAAAATTCATAATTTTATTCCTTTAAAATATATTTTATCACTTAAAAAGTTTTTAATCTGCAAGGATACACTTACATAATGATGAGATCATAAAAATTATAATTTTCACAGAGATAGTATCTTTCGACTAAAAAACCACCATTTCAGAAAGAACTCGAAAATTCACACTTAGCTAATTTTTATGTGAAGAATTTAAAAATTAATTTTATATTATAAAATTTAAATTATACTTTTTTAAAATTTAGAATTTAAAATAAAATACATAATATATAGAATTTTTTATTGAAAATAACCCTCTTCAATAATAACTCATATTAATTATTTATATCCCAATGGAAATAAATTTAAATGATTTACCATATTAGTGTTTATTATATATTAATTGATAATGTTATTATAATATGTTATGGTTTTTTACATTGGGTGTAGTGTTTAATGCAAGTTATCAATTATAAAATTAGTTTTTACAAGGTCTTAAATTTCTTTCCATTACATTCTACCCAACTTAAATAAATTGAATTATTTCAATTGCAATTAGTGATTACTAATAAATATTAATAAGGACATTATAAATCAATATATAACTTCTAATTTTATGTCTATCTTACTATATAAAGCTAGATCAAGAAACATATCTTTTCTTTAAATAAAATTATATAATCCTAATCGTAGTTATGTACATGCCTTAATCATATAATCTATTCCCAAAATAACTTACCCCTCAAAATACCAAAACTATAGTAAAAAATAATATATTCTTCTAAAAATAAATTCTATCATCAATAATCAAATATTATTAACCATTAGTTGATAAAATCATATTCTAGCCTATATATACCATTATCCCAAAAAGTGATTAAGATTAGAAATATCATGAATCAATTATCAATCGCAAGATTTAAAATACTATCTTACTTACATCTTTCAATACCACTCAACAATTAATTACTTAAAAATGAAGAATATATTAAACCTAAGAGTTATTCACACATCAATCATGTTTTCTTCAATATTTATCTCCAAAAAAATATACCATTGTCACAAACTCACTTTCTAAGTTTATTGATTCCATTAATATATGTTTTAAAACCATTAAATCATAATTATTAAAGAAAAATCCTTAGATGTTTCACTCAAGCATTAGAAATTTTAGAATATAACAAAATACCATTAATAAATATCAACCACAAATGAAAATAACTATTATTATAAAAAATAATTTTCCATTATAGTATCAACCTCACTACCTTAGGTAATACTAGAAATATCAAATTTTCTATTATAATAAGAATATACTCAGACTCTCAACCATTTAAGTATGCTCCCTTATTCAGTTATAAGACATAGTTATTTTTGGATATAAACCATTATCAAATTTATATTCACGATACCATTTAAACCAAATAATAAAACCAAAATGGTTATGATAATATCCAAAATAATCATAGTATATGAAAATTAATGTTCAATACTAGGTTTTCTTATATAATGACACCTTTATTTCGACCTATGATACTTTCATTTCAACTATTTCGTAATTGGTTAATCCTAAAACTCTATTGGTTCATCCTAGGTTACATTAAAAAATATTCCATCATATTTATTAACCTTATATTATAAAGTAATTAAGAAATAAATCCTTCATAATGGTCTATAAAGATAATTTGATTAACTAAATAATATCCCCTAGGAGTGTAAAACTAGGAATGCAATTAATCTTAATTTTAATACACCAGGTGGTGATCAAGTTAATACATAATCTATCCTTTTATGGTTATTTTCCTTAGGTACATCTATGTCATATATTTCATCTACAAGTAGTATCTAGATAGGTATATAATTTATAAGAGAACCATAAAATATATAGTTTACCAAAACTATGAAATGATATTCTATTCTAATACTTATCCATTATAATTATTCACAGGGTTTTAAATAATGTTATCTTATAAAAATCATCAAAATATCACATCAACTAACCTAACAGGTTATTCATACCATTGTAATTATAATCAACCTTAACATATCAACCTTTGATGACATTTCTAACTCCCAATTTATCCTCAACTGATATCATTCTAATCACCAATATTTTATAAAATTTTCTTTGATACCAACTATGATAACCCATATAATATCATTAGGTAATTACATATATTAAAAAAATGTTTTATTATAATACATTACTAATATATCTTAGGTTTAATTTTTTATATAATTAGGGAAAACATTGGCTAATAAAAATCATGTTTTTTTTAAAAAATATTCATCTTCACACTATATAAACAACAAATTAACCCATAATAATTATTCAATATATCCCACAAATTCTTCCCACAAGATACCCTTTTAGAATCATTTTACATATTACTATTCTTCTTAAGCTAGGGAAATTGAAACATAAGAAATGAGTGAGATCAGATACTCAGTGAGGGTAAACATAAGTGATAACGATTAAAGAAATTAAGTGAGTATAAGATTACCATATAGGTATAATCAAAAAACATAATAAAATCATACCTAATAAATCATATATAATAATAATTGAAATAAATATTGAGATAAAATATGAATCAAAAGAGTGATTTAATAAACAGGATCTATAAGAGCATAAAATAGTCTTAAGAATAGGCATAAAATTATGAAACATATTTCAAATATAATGCATACATAAGAATAGAAAATATTTTGAGAAAATATTTCCACATCAAATTCACTCAAAAACATATTAAAAATATTCCCACATATCATTAACACAAAAAAACTATAAACAAATCTTCCTTCATACCAGTCACATAAGAAAATTGTAAAAAACTCTTACCATATCTCATTCACACAAAAAATGTGTGAAACTTTTTTACCACATCTCATTCACACAAAAAAATTGTGAACAAAGGTTCCATCATCTCATTAATGTAAAATTTAGTCATATAATTTGATATAAAACATTAAAAAATTCTTTGAAGGGTGATGTAGGAAATTACTCATCATCATCTATACATATGAGTGCCCCATAATATCAAACATTAATTATATCATAACGAACATATTAAAAAGATTTTGTTTCTTAAACCCTTACAAAAACATAAGATAACATGAAGTTATGAAATCGTCAGATATCAAAAATATCATTTTTCCAAAATAAATCGATCATAATAATATATAGAGGGTAATCAAAATTTCACTTCATGAATGATAAACCCTATAGGGTCAATAGAAGTGAAAATAAAAAAGTTTTTAAAAAATTGTTTAAAACATTTTTATAAAATATAAGGTTAAAATTAATTAAAAAAATTTATGAAGGGAAATAATATGATTTTTTTAATTTATTATAAATATTTATAAATAAAATATCCTTTAAATTACATAATGTTTATAAAAAAAGTGGAGTGTAATATAAAACATTTTATTTTGAAAGGATAGAATTTTTTTTTAAATATCTTGAAATGATTTTTTTTGAAAATAAACATAATAAAATAGGTAGTAAAGCATCCATTTTAAAATTCAAGAAGATAAATATAAATTTCACATGGGGAAAAACATATTTTGTATTAAAAATAAGAATGTTAAAAAATATTTGAGAATAATGAACATGTAATAAAGGGAAAACCATCTTCAATAAAAAAATTCCTAAAAATGATGCAGATTTATGAGAGATAAATTCATAGATAAATAATATTTGAGTTATAAAAATAATTTTATCCACAGTTAAAAGAGTGAATATCCCATTAAATCGGAAATATAATTTTTTTAAACATATAAAATGGTGTTTAATGAATAATATTTTATCTTAAATAAAGGAAATCTGAGTTAACTAACTGTTGAGTCAATAAGGTTTTCCTTATGAATTTTCCATTATTTCTATTTTTGAAAATCACAAACACCTTATACATAAGAAAATCTATATTTCACTTCTAAAAGGAAAATTTCCTTTCCAAAAGAATTTACCGGTACCATATTTTCATTTCTCATATCAATATTTTTCTTAAGTATAAAAATCAGATTCATACCAAAAACCTGAGAATCATATAATACTTAGATATGAAGAATTCTATTTTAGGATCTGAATTATGGATACAAACTCTAATAAAGTTCTATTCCGAATTCTAGATACAAACTCTAATGAAGTTCTATTCAGAATTCTGGATACGAACTCTAATGAAGTTCCATTCTGAATTCCGAGTATGAACTCTCATAAAGTTCTACTCCGAATTCTAGAAACAAACTCTCACAAAGTTCCACTCTGAATTCTGGATACGAACACTCACAAAGTTCAACCCCGAATTATAGATACAAACTTTAATGAGTTAGACTCTGAACTCCTACTAGTTCAACTTCGAACTTCTATGAGTTCAACTCTGAACTTGTACGAGTTCTACTCTGAACTCTATAAGTTCAGATTCTGAATTCTAGTGAAACCAGACTCCAAATTTATTTAGAAATTTAGACTCCAGATTTCTACAGAATTCAGGTTCCGAATTCCTACAAAACAGAATCCGAATTTCTCTTTAATATAAAATCTGAATTTCATTTTGTTTAGACTCCGAAATTTTATTTGCTTACATTCTGAACTTCAGTTTTACTTATTTTTACACTCATTTCATTACAAAAAGATGTTGTGCTTTCAGTTATTGACTAACCATTTTTTGAGTGAAACGTGTACAGGTCCCTCCGAAATTCAAGGAGAAATATGACCATTAGAGGAGGTAGCCGAATGTTGGAGCTTTGACTATAACTAAGAGCTCATTTAAAAGTAGACAAAAACTTTGACAACCTTGACATCTATGCTTAAATGCTATTGAAGTGTTTTTCTAGAGAGAGAGGCTCTTATCAACTCTCAAGCCTTTGTGCAAAAAGTTTGAACAGCTTGTTAAAACTTTGCCTTGTGTAGACTTGCTTCATGAGACTCCGATTGTTGTTGATTACAATCGAGGGCTTTTGGGGATAGGATGACAGAGGTTCCAACACCTTGAAGTTGAGGGATTCCTTGCTGAGGAAGACAGAGGTGCCGACTACCTGATAGTTTAGGGCTTGCGGGGATAACAAGACAGACTTCGATCTTCATATAGAGGGTTTACCCTGGTGTGGGTAAGATAGACTTTCTTGAAAGTATAAATCAAGGGACCTTTATCCAAGGTTGTTGGATACCCTTCTCCTTGGGTTAAAAGAGTTATTGTTTGTTACTTCTAGTTTTACTACTTGTTTTTCCGCTGCATTTTGTATTACTAAGGAAAGTATAACTTTCTTATACTTCCTTACTTGTACTCTGATTTAGTTAGATTCTATATGCTTTATGGTAGAATCTTATCCAGTGTAAACTTTTGTTAAGTTTCATTTCTAGAATCACTTTTTTGGAATCTTGAAAGTCTTTAGTACTCATAGAGGTCTTGTGAATTATCCTGTTTAACCTTGTTAAACATAACCATCCTAAAAAATTTCTTAAGGGAATTTTTAAAAAGTAAAATTTACCGCCCCTCTTGTATTTGAGAATCTCATTCTTATTTTGATCCTATGTTTGGTATCACAGAGTATATCATACTCAGAGTCATACTGTCCTAACAATTAGTATAACAGGACTTGGTTCAATCTAAATTAATCTCATGATTAGATTTAGAAGACAATTCTTGGAATTGTTTATCCAGATTCATATATCTAGATTCATAATTTTTGGAATCTATTTTTCAGAATCATAGTTCAGATTCACTTTTTGCTTAGAGATAAAATTTTTCTTTATCAGAATATTTTCTCTTGTTTACAGACTTATACTTCTAATAAGTTTGTGTGCCAAAGATTTTATTAAGGATGGCAGGTTTAAATGTTGGTTCTGCTGACAACTTAAATCCTACTAGACAACCTATCTTTGATGGTAATGATTATGAATATTAGAGAGATCATATAAAGAATTTCATTATCAATACTGGGGTAGATAACGTTTTCATGCTTACTGGAGGATACAAAATTCATGACAAGGAAGTTAGTTCTTTGACTAATCAAGAAAATCATGAATACCAACTCAACTATAAGGTACGCAATACTTTACTTTGTTCAATGAATAGGAACATATATAGCCAAATTTCTTCTTGTGAAACAGCTAACTATATATGAAAGAAACTTGAAGTTACACATTTTCGTAATCTAAAGTGATTGAGACTAGACGAGCCATGCTCAGAGCTGAGTATCATGGTTTTAATTTTCCTTATGGAGAACCAATTTGCAATTTGCAATAGAGATTCATGACTATCATGAATAACTTACAATATATGGGAGATAAAGTTATAGATGATGAAGCTCTTGTTGAAAAGATCATAGATATCATTCCGAATGAGTGGGAATAAAAGAGAACTGCTATCGATGAAAATAGAAAGGTTACTCAAATTTCTTTTGATGAACTATTTGGAACTCTTCTTCAACATAAAACTAGAATGAAGAGAGATGCTGACAACATAAAGAAGAAGAATGGAAATGGTAGTGTTGCTTTTACTACAACTTCAAATCATATTAAAGCTAAGACTCCCGAAAGAGTTACTAGATCCAAATCTAAGAAGGTTATTATTCAATCCGAATCTAGTGAGAGTGAAGTCTCAGAAAATGAGTTAGCTAATATTTCTAGAAGGATGAACAAGATAGCTGGACCGAGAAATTTCCAATCCAAGTATAAGAAGAAGTAAAGGAAAGATAAGAAAGATTCAGAGGTCACATGATATGAATTCAAGAGAGATGTATACATAAGACCTGATTGTCCTATGCTCAAAAGAAAAGAGAGAAAAGAAATACATTCTGAAAGGAACAGAAAGAATTATTACAAGTCCAAAGCTAAGAAATTTCTGAAAGCCAATGACACCTGGAGTGCCAGTGGTGGCGACACTTCAGATGAATCTTCAGATTATGAATCTTCAGATTATGAATCTTCTAGACAGAAGAATCTTGGTATTATAGCCAGGCTACCTATTTATAATCATTACTTGATGGCTAAGGTACACAATGCTGAATCATTGACCAATGTTTCTTTAAATTCTAATGATAGTAAATATTATAACTCTTCTAATGAATAATATTTTTTCTGATGAAAAAAATACTTTACCTACCTATGAATAAGTTTCTAGGTTTGTTGAACTTCTTGAGATTGAGAACTCAAAACTCATGAAAAGGCTTGATAAGGCAAACACTAGGAATACTATTATTGCTAAGGAAATATCAGATCTTTCTAAAGATCTTGATAAAAAAATGCTGATTTTGAAATTATTTAAAAAATTCTTGAGGAAGTAAGTTCTGAGAGGAATAAACTTTCAAAAGATCTTGAAAATTTAATTTCTAAGAAAGATGTTTTTGATCCTAGCTCTATTTCAAACGTTTTTAAAGAAAATAACCTTGTTATAAAACTCAAATCAGAAATATTCTCTTTGATGAAGTGTTTGTCAAACTTTACCCTAGGTAAGGAAAATTTTGATAAAATGTATTAAAAAATTCGACCTCGAAGGAATACTTATGGTTTTGGTTACAAAAGTTTTAAACCAATTTTTAGTAAAAACTACTTTGTTCCTCAAAGTTCCCCATTTTGCACAAAGTTTCAATGTAGTGGTCACTGGGCAAAGAATTGTTAATTAAACAAAACCCAATCTTTAGGATTTCATAAGGCTTATTTTTTTAAGAAGATGTGGGTACCCAAAATTTTGCTTTCTGAGATTTTCGGATCCAAACAAGTCTAGATTCTAAAAACCTAACTTTTTCTTATTTTCAGGAAAATAGGGAAAGTACGAACAACAATACTTGGTACATGGATAGTGGATGTTCCCGGCATATGACTGGTAAAAAAATCTATTTTGAAAAGATTATCAATACTAAATGAGATATCATTCTCCAGTTTATCGGAACGCGAGATCAACTTGCTGATATTTTCACAAAATCCTTACCCTCCGATAGATTTGAATACATTAAACAAAATTTAGGAATGATAACCATGATGTAATCTTCCTTCATTAACTTCTTGTTAAACCATTCTCCTTATAGTAAAAAAATCCTTTTCATAGGGGGAGTACATTTGTTTGTTAACCTTTTAAATTTTTTTCGTAATGACTCTTTCAAAAATTTTCATAATGAGCCTTTCAAAATTTTCGTAATGAGGTTTTCATACTGGAAATTTTATTAATGAACTTTTTGTACTGGAAATTTTCATAATGAGAATTTTGGTAATGTGAATTTTCGTAATGAGAATTTTTGTAATGGGAATCTTCGTACTCATATTTTTTCATAGTAAGTTTTTCATAGTGAGTTTTTTTCGTAGTCAAGTATTCTTCAAGAAGAATATTACCTATTTTGAATAAACTTCCCAGCCAATCCGAAAGGTATGATTTCTTTACTTAAGTTTTTGTAATCATTTTCTTTTTATGGTAGTTTCTTTTTCTTATAAAATTTATTAGATTTTCTTCTCCTTAAATCCAAATGTGTTTAAAACCTCAAAAGATCAGATTCGGGATTTCCTTGCGGGTATTATTTCAACCGTCAGATCATATCCGAGAGTTTTTCAACCATTAGATTTTTTTGGAAGTTGAAAGGTCACCTCCACCGCCTATATAAAGGGGACCCCCATAGTTGTCCCACATCAATTTCAAAGCCCTTGCGTGTCGAAGATCTGCCTCAGTTCTTGAAGCCCGTTCCAAATGTTTCAGTGCTCCTCTATTCTGAATGTCTGTAGAAGACACTTCCCAAGACATGTCTTCTATGAATCCAATCTCAAAATGGTTAGTCTACAGGGAAAGGTTGGTCCATCTGAAATTTTTCAGTGAGTATGATTCTCTAATTTCTAAGAATATCAAACTCAATGGATGGGAAGATTTTTGCGTATCGAAACTAAGGGATCAGAATGTTGTTTATACATATTTTCTTGTAGAATTTTATGAGTCTGTTTCCTTCTATGAAGAAGATAGCAGAGAAAAATTCTCTTTTAAAATCTATGGTTAGACTTACAAGATTTCTTACACCAAGGATGCAAGATTGGTGGGGCTCTCATACGATTGTGAAGTAGAATTTTGTTCACATAAGTTACCAGATGTGAAAGGAAGTTTCATCAAAGTGAAGGAAATGGAATGCCTTGGACTTAAAGATGACAAAACAGCAAAGATTTCTCATCTTTCCACCACCAACAGGATTCTACAGTTGCGGGTTCAAGGGTTTTTTGTTCTGAGAAGAGGTGATAAGGATAACCTAAAGAAAAGTGATATTTACATCTTGGATTTCTTGGTAAATCTAAGAAAGATCAATCTGATGAGGAACGTTCTTATTACAGTTCAGAACATCAATAATGGGTCTTTGAAAGCTCAAATTATTATGTATCTTGCTCTTATTTCCAATCTTATTATTCAGTGTCTTGATTCTTTCAAGGTTTCTTGCACCTCCAAGCTGAGAATTTGTAAGATGATGCTGATAAGTGATGACACCATAAAGAGGATGAAAGACGGTTTTTCAAAAGAGTCAGCTGAGTTTTACGATCTTCCAGAGGAGGAGGAAGAAGCCATTCCGGAATATGTGGAGAAAGCTGAGCTAGTAAACAAGGTTAGTAAGAAGAGGAAATTGAAACAACTGGTAGAAGAAGGAAAGACCCCTAAAGCTAAGGAAACCCAATCTGAACCTCCCAAGTCGAAGAAATAGAAAGCATATCTAGATGAGGTGGCTGCTAAATGGAGGATAAAAGGAAAGAAGGGGAACCTCAGTTCAGATTGGACCCTGCTAAAGCTAAATCCTTAAGGTAGAAGACCACTGAATACCTGGAGTAGGTATAAAAAGAGAAGAAGATGAAGAAGAAGATGTCTGAAGATGAAGTTGTACAATCCCTTTTGAGAGACACAGAGGCAGCTTCTGAGAAGATTCCTGTACTGGAAACTTTTGTTGTTCAACCATTACCAGAGACCCCTGGAAAGAACTACTTCACACTAGAAAAACCTATAGAGAAAGAAGTTATTGAAAGAGTAGAAGAAGAGGATGAAGTAGAAGAAGAATAAGTAGAAGAAGACAGTGGTGATCTAGATGACTTGATTAAACAAGTTGAGGATTATCAAGAGAAGGAAAACCTATCAGAAAAACTACCACTCTGAACTTCTGAGGCTGAGTCCTCAAAGTTTGTAACTCTGGGAAATGAAGATGAGAAAGATGATAAGAGAGATGATGAAAAGAAAGAAGAGAAAGAAAATAAATTATCTGAGGAAGAAAGCTATGAGAAGCACTTTCTTGAAGAAGGAGCAGAGAAGTAGAAACCTGATAAAGACAAGATAGTTCAACTATCTAAAAGTGAGGAAGAATCTTCTGATGAAGAACCCATTCCGAAAGTTGATAAAGGTAAGAAAGTGCTTATAGACACCCCAAAAAAAGATGTCATAAGGAAGAAGGATGTTGGTGGCTCTTCAAGAATAGAGTTGGTGTAAATTGAAGAAGAACAATCCCCAACCAAGGTGTTTGATTGAGAATCATCAACACTAGGTCACGATTTTGTTGTTGAGTCTTTGAAGAAGTTGGTGGATACAATTCCGATCTTTCCCACCATAGACTCTAGATGCCAGATCCTTCAAAACAACCTAAATTAGAAATCAGAATCTGTATCCATGGTAATGGATAAGTGTGTGAAGATTGAGGCTGAGCATAGAAATTTTCTCATCAATTATGATGTTCATATAAAGTCATGCAACAAAAACACTCTATGGTCAAATAAAATTGATGACGACATGACAGATCTTGATCAATTTCAGAAGGATGTTAAAGAATATTTTGACACCGAGGATGCCAAGATGAAGAATATTTAGGATAAAATGACCATTGAGAAAAATACTTGGAATCAACAGGTGATGGATCTGAATGGGAAGCTTAACTCGGTTGCTTAAAACTGGAAAGAGGAAAGAGATCTCTGGATTGAGATCGAAGAGAAGCTTGTGAAGCAGGATGAAATTCTTAAGGCACAGTCTGAGGCTCTGAAGGCTCAAGATGAAAGGATTAAAGCCTTATAAAAATAAGCTGAGGAGGAACAGAAAGACTTGAAGAAGGTGAAAACCCTGTTGAAGAAGTTAATCCCCAAGGAAAAGGAAGACAAATAGACCAATCCGATTTTTTGTTGTGATGTGTTTCCTTGTAAAAATTCTTTCAATTATAATGGAATATTTGGTTGTTTGTATCTTTTGTTATTATATACTAATGTTTTAGGTAAATTATTTCTTTTCCATTACCTTAAATTCTTTTTGAAAATAACAAAGGGGGAGAAGGAAAAAGAACTACTCAATGGGGGAGAAGGAAAAATCTAAAAGGGAGAAGAAAAATTTCTAAGTTAAGAACTATCTTTAAGAAAGGGGGAGTTTCTCATTACGAAGTTTTTCATTCCCATGATAATGAAAAACCTATTCTGGAAATCTAGAATACAATCCTTAATGTTCCTAAGCCTAAGGGGGAGTTATTTGTATTCACCATCATCTATGAACAAAGGGAGATAAGTTTTAATTTCAAAGTCTAAAGAAAATTTTCTAAGTCCTTATATTTCTTTTTTTGAAAGGTTGTTTTTGCTTTCTATAAAGGGGGAGACTGTTGAGTCAATAAGGTTTTCCTTATTACTTTTCCATTCTTTCTTGTTTTGAAAATCACAAACACCATATACTTAAGCAAATCTATACTTCACTTTTATAAGGAAAATTTCCTTTCCAAGGAAATTTAACCCTACCATAATTTCATTGCTCATATCAATATTTTTCTTAAGTATAAAAATCAGATTCAAACCTAAAACCTCAGAATCATATAATACTTAGATATCAATCAGTCTGTTTTAGGATTCGAATTATGGATACGAACTCTAATGATGTTCGATTACGAATTCTGGATATGAACTCTAATGAAGTTCCATTCCAAATTCTCGATACGAACTCTAATGAAGTTCCATTCCAAATTCTGATTACGAACTCTCATAAAGTTCCACTCTCAATTCTGGATACAAACTCTCATAAAGTTCTACTTCGAATTTTGGATACAAACTCTCACAAAGTTTAACTCCGAATAATGGATACGAACTTTAATGAGTTAGACTCCAAAATCCTACTAGTTCAACTCCGAACTTCTATGAGTTCGACTCCAAACTTTTACGAGTTCGACTCCGAACTCTGTAAGTTCAGATTCCAAATTCTAGTGAAACCAGACTTCAAATTTCCTTAGAAATTCATACCCAAAATTTCCATAAAATTCAGGTTTTGAATTCCTACAAAATAGAATCCAAATATCTCTTTATTATAAACTTCAAATTCCATTTTGGTTAGACTCCAAACTTTTATTTTCTTATATTACGAAATTCAGTTTTACATATTCTTTCACTAATTTAATTACATAATGATTCCTTGCTTTCAGTTATTGACTAACCATTGGCTAAGTGACACGTATACAGGTCTCTCTGAAATTCATGGAGAAATATGACCGTTGGAGGAGGGAGCTGATCGTTGGATCTTAGCCTATAAATAGGAGCTCATTTGAAAGTTGATAAAAACTTTGACAAACTTGACATCTATGCTTACATGCTGTTGAAGTTTTTTTTCTAGAGAGAGAGGCTCTTATCAACTCTTAAAGCTTCGTACAGAAAGTTTGAATAGCTTGTTCAGACTTTTCCTTATGTAGACTTGCTTCTTGCGACTCCAATTGTTGCTGATTACAATTGAGGGCTTCTGAGGATAGGAAGACAGAGGTTCCAACACCTTGAAGTTGAGGGCTTCCTTGATGAGGAAGACAGAGGTGCCGACTACATGATAGTTTAGGGATTATGGGGATAGCAAGACAGACT
The DNA here is from genome assembly GCA_963277665.1 of Viscum album. Taxonomy (NCBI): domain Eukaryota; kingdom Viridiplantae; phylum Streptophyta; class Magnoliopsida; order Santalales; family Viscaceae; genus Viscum; species Viscum album. Next base: position 162,367,805 of record OY728138.1, read on the forward strand.
CCGATCTTCATATCAAGGGCTTACCCTAGTGTAGGTAAGATATACTTTTTTGAAAGTATAAATCAAGGGACCTTTATCCAAGGTTGTTGGATACCCTTCTCTTTGGGTTAAAAGAGTTATTGTTTGTTACTTGTAGTTTTACTAATTGTTTATTCTGCTGCATTTTCTATTGCTAAGGAAAGTATAACTTTCTTATACTTCCTTACTTGTACTCTGATTTAGTTAGATTCTATACGCTTTAAGGTAGAATCTTCGCCGGTGTAAAATTTTGTTAAGTTTGATTTCTGGAATCACTTTTTTGGAATCTATAAAGTCTTTAGTACTCATAGAGGTCTTGTGAATTATCCTGTTTAACCTTGTTAAACATAACCATCCTAAAAAATCTCCTAAGATAATTTTTAAAAGGTACAATTCACCCCCCTCTTGTATCTGAGAATCTCATTCTTATTTCGATCCTACGTTTGGTATCACAGAGTATATCATACTCAGAGTCATACCATCCTAACACTAACTCCATTATCGATGTGATAATTTATGAAGAAAGGGAAATTTAGAAAGGGGTTATGTGGTAGAAAATATAAATCCTGTAAAAATATAAATTAAAACTTAATACAATAAAAGGGAATTATTTACCCCATTAATATGAAATAATTTCAAAAATGATAGTCATAACTCAATGAATGAGAATTGAATTTCCCAAAACACATTTGGTAATGGTAAAATTAGAATAAGAGGGTAGCCATGAAGATGGAAATTAAAGTATCATGAAATGATATATATTCATTATAATTTAATGAAATAGGGATGTTAATACACCATATAAAATAAGTTATTGCATACAATATCAAACATGTCTCATGATTTTGAATATGAGACAAAGAAACCCTTAATGTGTATTCTCAATTACTCAATCATTTTCTAACATCCTATATAATGAACATAAATATATTTATCTCTTATATATTATCCTTAATATAAATATACTACCAGTTTTTATAATTATTTTTTAATCATATATTATAAATACATTATTAGATTACTGTTTTATCATTATCGAGTGTTTAAACTTTTGCTTGTTTGTTTCGAACAAACTTCGAAAAGATAGGATCGATTCTCACTTATCTATTTCAAGTTAATAATTATAATATAATTCAACATATAATAATTATTTTTTACATTGATTAAATATGTTCCATTTTTATTATGTGAAATAAATTAATATGACTTTTAAAAATTAGAAATGCGATGAACTAGTTTGCGACATGTTTAATGACTGAAAGGCGATATATTAATAAATATTTTAAATAGTAGAAAAAACATTCCAGAATCATTAAATAATATTAAATATACCATTATTATATTATTATTTAATTATAAATATCCTATAATAATTTATTATATAATCATTATAACATCATTTACATATGCCGTTAAACTGACCCAAACTGTAACGTGTTAAAATGATTTTATTAGTAAAGGTATGTATTTAAGTATTTATAATGTAAAATATAAAGAATATTAAACATTAAAAAAAACCATATATAACCATTAAATCCATTTTAAGAACCATAAATTATGGGTGGGGATGATAAATGAAAATTTTCATTCATGGAGATAGTAGTCCGATGTATGCATGATTAACAATCCCATTTCTCAATGAATGAACAGAATGATGGTATATAAGAAATAACCATTTTATAATTAAATTTTTGACATATAATAAATATTTATTCATAAAATACATCATTGATACTATCCTTGATAGGTGGTGATGAAAGAGGAACAACATCACTTTGTGGAGGCGGTAGTCCACACGATCACTGTTATTTTGTTTTCTTAGTGAATAAAAAGGAACAATTTTTTCCCAGAAAATATAATGAAATTTAAGTATAATAATGATACATCTTTAATTTCATTAATATGTTTAGTGGTGATTTATATAGGGTTATATTAAAATAAAAAATATTAAGAGAAAGTAATACTTATGTCAAAAGCTAGAGTTTTTTATTATCTTAATGAACCGGGTTCACTCCCTATTCTATTCCTATCTTAGTGAACCGGGTTTAGTCCCCACTCCAGTCTTGTCTTACCAAATATGGTTCACCCCCTATTATAGTCATATCTTACTGAATTGGGTTTACTTCTCATTCATATCTTGTCTTACTGAACTAGGTTCACTCTTTTTTCCAATCCAATCTATCACCTAAGATATAAATATTTAACCAATGCATTAGAGAGAGATATAGGTCCCACCTATCACATAATGAAATCATATATATGTGTGGCCTAATATCATAAAAAATTTATCTTATGAAAACCCATGAAATTAATTTATTTTGATAAAAATTTCATCATGTCACAACCTATGGAAAATATATGGGTTTCATAACCATTTATTTATTTCATCATAGTATAACCCTTGAAAAGAAGCATGTTTCATAAGAATCATATAATGGTATAAACCATGGAAGAGAAATGAGTATCATAAATATCATTACCTTGTAAAAAAATTTAGTTAAATAATATGAATGGTATCCTTGGATCATATCTCTAATAAGTAAACAATAACATCAATGGATGAAATATTAGATGGAAAATGATTTTGATCGACCATTTTAAACATTTATTGAAAAAAATATCCTTTATACTTAATTTTTTTAAACATAATTATCTTTGAAAATCATTTTATTTGAAAATAAACATGAAAAATTATAAATTAAACTTCAAATAAATTAATGGTCATAATGACTGGAAATTTCTTCCATGTCGTACATATCAAAGTAATGGTTCCTTTCACATTTTTAGTAAAATCCAAACAAGCATTTTTTTGTAAAGTAACATGAATATTACTTTAAAATTATTTTTATAAAAAGTTAAACATGGGTAAAAATATAATTTAAAAATCATAAGAGAATATTATAACTTTTTTTGAAAACTTTTTTAGAAAACATGGTTTTGTAACAAAATAGATTTTAGACCAAAGAGGGAAATAAATTTAGATTTTCTTAAAAACAATTTCTCAATTATTTTAAGTCCCAACGAGTGGAGAAATTTTAAAATTACATAAAAAAATAATGAATAAATATATGATAATAAATTTAATTAGTTTATTCATTGATTTATCATAATATTTTTTCATTGGAAATATAATCATAAAAAATCTCGATAAACAATAAAATTGTAACATAAAATCTTTACCGCTCTGGTAAATCTGAATCAGAAGCCCCATGGAGGAATAACATAAAATGAAACATAGAATATCATGAGGATAAATAAATCCCAAATATTACATGTCAAATTAGCCCTATATACTCATCAAAAAATAATATAGGTTTATAACAAAACATATGTCTCAAAGAAGGCAAATTGAGACAAAAATCCCATACCGATTTCGTAACTTTTGAACCATAAATCCCAAGAAAGAGATATCTTAAGTGGATTTCTAAGTAAAAATAATATTATGTCTAATAATCATAAAATAAATTCATGGGTGGTATATACATCACATAAAAGAAATAGATGGTGAATATGGCATGTATATCACAGAAGTAAAATGTGAGATGAAAATCCATTACCTTAAGTCTTGAATTCCATCACACTCATTAAAAACTCTTGTATAATAAATTTAAGTTTATTATATATATTTAAAAAAAATAATATATATCATACCATATATGATTTATTATCACATTTTATTATTACTTTATTAATTATTCCATGTTAAAGTTATGTTTTGGGTAATAACCGCTTTATTTTTCATATATGTTTTTGATTTTATATATTTTTTACTCTTACTTTGATCATTGTTATATAATATCCTTAATTATAACCATGGTATAAATTTCATATATATTAATTATATATTTATTTATTGTATTCTTTAAAATTTAAGGATAAAAAATGAAGTACATCATTCATGGAGACGGTAGGTCATACATACGCATGAATTCTATTTCCATTTTCTTATCAGATTGAATGAATTAAAATAAAATGATATATTATATTAAGAGAGTATTTTTTATGTTATATATATAATTTATTTTCATTAAAACCATCCTTAATTCATTTCATGTAAAGTGTGAACGAATCACATCGCTACGTGAGGTGATAGTCCGTCGCACACATGAGCGACATAATCTTATTCTTAAAAAATAGAATTCCTCAAGGTATGAATGATATTATAGTTATAGAAGCATAATAATAGAATAGATATCATATATATTAATAAATCCATCATTATTTGAAACTTTTTGAGGTGTTAATGAAAAGATAAATGACATCGGTTCAGGAGGCGGTAGTCCTTCATAAACATGAACGATGATTTCATAACACATTTGATAGTAGAGATGGATATAGGTCATTAAATTAGCATAAAAACAGTTCAGTATTTTTAATATACTGATGATATTATATAATAATTATATAATAATAATTGAATGTTTTTTGTAATAAAATAAAAAAAAATCTCATTGATGAACGCTACATATTCTTCAGGTATCCTCTTAGGATTGCACTAAAAACCCTACTAGGATGGATTTATGTATAAAATGAGGCTTCTAGGATGTGGATATGTAATTTTAGAAGTGATTTAGGTAGGTATTGGCTGAACTAAAAAGTTTTGAATGTGTGATTAAGAGAGAATAGGGGGTGACCTTTTATAATTGGGGGAGAGGAAACACTTGGTATTTTTGAAAATAATTGAGTACTACACATTTTCCATATGTACAAGGGTACAAAAATGGGAAATTATAGAAACTTATAGGTGTAATTTTCTAAATATTCCTATAAAATATTTTTTGAAAAATTTATTTGTTATTTTTACCCATATAATTTTATTTTAACCCATAGTAAACCCATTTTTACCTTTACTACGGTCATTGATTTGTACTGCATTTACTTTTAATTTTGGTAAAAAATTAAGATGAAATTATTAGATAATGTAATTTTTTTTATTCTAAATATGTAATACATTTTTCCAATTTCCATTTACATAAGTGTATAAATTTAATTTAAAATTAATCATGAAGATGCGATGAGAAAACGAGTTTTTAAAGAAAAAATGTTAAAAATTTACCATGTTTTTATATCAAAACTAAACATGAAATAGATTATAATGACCTAAATTGGATTAATTTATGTATAATTGTACTAATTTTAATTTAAACCTATTTAAAATATAATTTAACTTTATAAATAAATTAAACAAAATGAGTTTTTCATTTAAAATTTAGTATTTTTCACTATTCATAAAAAAATGAATCTTTTTAGAATAATCCAAAGATTCAACCTATGATAATTTGGACATCAAAAATTAAAATTATTTTATAAAATTAATTTTCTAGAAGTTTCAAAAATTGATTTTATTATTGTTCAAAAAATAATAATTTTTTTGGAGAAAATAATATTTTTGAAATATACAATGACTCTACTGAAAATTATGCATTTTATTATCAATATGTTTACTTTATAAAAAACCATTATACTTAATATTTAAAATGTATTTATTACTATTAATATAACTATGTTAAATGTATTATTTATAATGGTCACATTTAAAATAATTATTCTAATAATATATCATGGTATTATAAAAACATAGTGTTTTGTGTAATGAAAGATAAGCCAGTGTTGCGTGTAGTGCAAGATTAACTTGGTGTTACTTATAATGAAAGATTAAATTGGTGTTTCATGTAACTCAATCCATCATGGAAATTTAATTTATTCAAAAAAAACTTCATAAAAACATGAGGTGTGACATTCTAACCCCCCTTAAAATGAATTTCTCCCTCAAAATTCATCATTCTGATACAAAAAATGAGGATAGTTTTACCTCATAACATCTTCAAGTTCCCTTGTACCATCCTAAAAATTATGGTTTCACCATAGAACATTGACCGAGTGAGTGGTATTGTTTTATATAACTTTCTCTTTACAATCCAAAATCTTCACCAGTTATTCCTCATAAGAATTGTCTTACTCCAGTGATATGACCTATGAGTTATTTACTTGTGAAGGGTTAGATATGTACTTATTCATGAGATATACATGAAACAAATAATGGAATTTAGATCAGTTTTCTTAATGTTCTATGTGATAGGATATAGTCTTTATATGATCCAAATTTTCAAAGGGACTAATATACCATGGGCTTAGTTTCTCTTTACTACTAAATCTGATAACCTTCTTCCATAGAGAAATTATTAAAAACACATTTTCACCAACATTAAATTCTATAACACAAAAAAATTATCACCATAACTTTTCTGTTGGCTCTAACCTGCCTTGATATATTGTTGAATGTCTTTAACATTGTCTTCCATTTCTTCAGCTATCTCAGGTCCCAATAGTTTTCTTTCTCTAAATTCATTCCCGAACATTGGAGATCTAAATATATTTCCATAGAGGGATTCATAAGAATTCATCTAATTTCTTGATAAAAAGTTATTATTTTAGGAAAACATAACTTGAGGAAGTTTTTGATCCCCACCACCTTTGTAATCCAAATAGCACGATATCACCATATCCTATAGGGTATGAATTGTTCTCTCAGACTGAGAATCTTTATAATAATGATATTCATTTCTAAAACTCAACTCTATATCAAGATATTTTTAAATAAATCTCCATAAAATTGAGTTAAACCTTGGATCCTGACCAGATACAATGGAATATGGTACTCCATACAACCTTAAAACTTCTTTAATGTATATCCTGGAAAGATGATCAAGATATAAGTCTTATCTGATTGTGATGAAGTGTGTTGAATTAGTAAGGATATAAACTAAAAACCATATAAAATTATTCTATTTAGAGGTTTTGGGGATTCCAATGACAAAATCCATGGTGATGTATTATCATTTCCATTCTGGTAATAGTTATGGATGAAACACCCCCTTAGACTCCTATATTTCAGTCTTAACTAGTTAACATACCAATCACCATGATAAAAACTCTAAAATACCTTTATTTATTCCATCTCACTATAATAACTATTTCAAATCTCTACACAACTTTATAATTCCTAGAGAAATAGTGAATGAAGAACTATGAGCATCCTTTAATGACTCCTTAAAATATGTTATGGATGAAACATATACATTGTTGCTAAACCTTATCATTCTATTATGATCATGGTTAAACTTAGGAACATGTCTAACCTTCCCTTACAACTCTTCATCTACATACAACTACTCTTTAATCTTCACTTTGATAATTATTGAATATTTAATTGAGTAAGATATTTTCCCCTTCCTTCCAGATTTGTAGATCTATCATTTTCAAATAAAAAATTATTAGATATTTTGTAATCCCTTTCAGGAATAATCTAGATTGATCCTTTTAACATAAAGGATCGACCACCTTTTTAAATTTTCCAAGGTGGTGATGTATTAAGAGTTATTAATATTTAATCATATCTATCCATATTCTTTGGCACATATTCAACTCCTTATATTTTAATATATACTTTATTTTCTTGATTAGTATATATATCACACTTTTCTATATATATACAATGCCTTCATATATTTAATTAAAAAATTACCACATCTAACTCTAAATCAGGATTTGGGTAATTTTGCTCATGAGTCTTCAATTTTCATGAGGAATAAGCTATAACCATGTCATTATGCATAAGAAAACATCAAAATCCCTTCTTGTATGATTCACTATATATTACAAAAATTTCTCAACTATAGGGTAATGTAATCACATGTGTATTGACTAATCTTCTCTTCAGTTACTTGAAATTTTCTTCACATTTATATATCTAGAGGAACTTAGATCCCTTACATGTGGACTTAGTGAGTAGATTATATAGACATGATAAATTCTCCAAATACTATGGAAAATATCTAGTTAAACCAAGAAAACTAGGGAAATGAAACCTTCTACAACAAAAATTTAAACTTTTTAAAATTTTCATATATTTTATCCTTACTTAGGGTATTTAGTACAATTCTCAAGTGGTATTAATGCACTTCCATGCTCTTTGAATAGATAATATTGTCATATATAATTACTACCACAAAATGATCAAGGTAATATATAAATACTCTGTTCATTATATCCATGAAGATAGCAAAGGGAATTAATATAACCAAAATGCATCACTATATATTCATTGTTTTCATAACATGTATGGAATCTTGTCTTGGGTATATACCCCTTCATGACCATAAATTGATGATATCCAGAATGAAATTCAATTTTGGAAAAGTATTTATCTCCACACTGATGATCAAACAAGTCATCAATACGGGGAAGATGATACCTATTCTTAATCACGATCTTTTTCTGCTGCTGATAATTAATGTATAGTCATATTAATCTATCATTATTTTTAACAATGATAATAGTTTCTCCCCAAGGTGAGACACTTGGATGAATGAATACATTTTCAAGGTTTTCCTATAGTTTCTTCTTCAATTCCTAAAACTCTATTGGTTATATTCTATAGGGAGTCTTTGAAATTTGTGTGGAATAGGGTATGCGTTCTGTTGAGAAATCAACTTCATGTTTTGTTGGAAGTCTAGGAAACTCTTCTAGAAATACATCAAAAAATTCCCACACAATAAGAATATCATTGATGTCAAGCTTCTTCACCACCATTTGAGAAAAATAACCCTTCTTAATGGGAATTAATACCCATAAAATGGATGTGATATCCATCGAAGGTTCATAAATATATTCACATGGATAAATGATTAAATGTTGGTTTGGAATATCAAATGTGACTTCTCTTCCTCAACAATTGATGTGGTATTTATGAAAAGAAATTAAATCCATGCCTAAGATGACATCAAATTCTACCAGAGGGAGAATGAACAGATTTATAGGAAGTGAAAATGTCTATTGGAGAGGAATCATATATTTAAGATGAAATCATTGTACCATTAGGGGGCTTCAATACTAATTATATACCTAATAATTTTGGTGGAATATTTATACCCTTAAAAATTTAGTAGATACAAAATAATGGGTACTTATAGAGTAAAATAAGACATTAGTAGTTCTAGAATGGATTGTAAGTATACCTTTCACCACTTTTTTATCCCACCCCTTATCATAAATAGTTATCACATTAGAATTCCAATTGTATCTTGGATTAAGAGGTTGCTCACATCGATCATTATCATTAATCTTCTAGTTTGGGAACCAGTTTTCAAAATTACCATACCACATAGACTTGAATCACTAAATTATGATAAGTTTATTTTGCATAACATTCTATCAATTCAAATTGTTAGCTAACTTCTTCCCATAACATTGGAAATTCATTTCTTGATGAATTTCCCTTCCACACTTAAATAATTTACTAGTCTCTTCAATATAATTTCATCTATGATTCTTCCCACTCTTTAAGAATTAAGTAAATATAATATTTTTCTATTCAATGTTTTTAGATTTTCCTTTTAACTCCATCTGCCTTTTCTTATCAAAATGATGAGATTGAAATATAACTACAACATTTTTTTCCACCCTGGTAGAACAGCAAAAAAATATTATTAGATACTGAAGTCTCGTATGGATAATTCCCTTAAAATACATAGTTTCAATCCATTGAAAAATCGATCAACCTTATTTTTAGGTTGGATGATAATACCTCAAGAATACCTCACATGTTTTTTAAAATTTTCTTCATAGGTACCAATGGATTCATCATATTTTTTTCTTTAACTTTCGGAACTCCTCTATATTTTTTCTAAGAATAAAAGTAATGTACTTATTAAAAAATAAGTACTCGAACTCATCCCAATACTTAGAGTCAATTTCATCATGTTTCCTCATATTATTTATGAGAGTCCAACATTGATATGTTCCACGTTAAAAATGTTATAAAACCAAAATTATTTTTTCATGTTCTTAACACTGGAGAATGAAAAATATATTTTCATTATTGCTGAACTATTTCTCAACAACAAAAAAATAATTATATCCACTTAAGTAACATGGAAATTTTATCATAAATGACTGAACAAAATGTTGTTCCCTTATTTTTTCATTTGGGATCCTAGCATGATTCATATCTTGAGAATATTGTGTGATCATAACAATGATATTTTTTATTCCACATTCCATACCATTTTTGATGCCCAGGAGTAAAATCATTTCATTTTTCATCACACTCAAAATTAACATAGTTATTTTGGGTCTTATCCATTGACAGAAACAAAAAAGAATAGAGTAAGAAAGTATCATCATAGAGGGGACCACATAATCATAAAACTTCTTATAGTATGTCTAAATCATGAAAACTTATTTTTAATCTGTGGGACTGTAGAGACCCAATATTGACATACATGGACATTATATTACTTTTGCGGAATACTTAATACATAACAAAAACCAACACACAAGGACTGTAATAGTTTAGTGTATTTGGAAACTCGGAATATAATATTCAAATCATGGTGAAATATCTTCGACATCTCCAATAAAGATCTGCCCCTTTTGTTTTCTTACCAAAAACCTTTCTTTATATCCTAGGGAAAAGAAAACATATAAAGGGTGAGCTAAAATTCTCAGTAAGGGTAAGCATGGAGAAAATAAAACAAACCATATACATTTGAACTTCAAAACATGAACATAATGTTTAAACATCAAAATCTTGAGTTGTGAAATAAATCTTGGCAGTACGTAAGGAATAGGTCATAAAGGAACACCAATAATGATAAAATAGCATGGGAATAAAAAATTTAATTGTGAAAAACCATTAATCACATTATATGATTTCCATAGTAGACAAGGAATTTCTGCCAAGACCATCTTAGTGGACAAAGTCCCTTTCTGAATCAAGTTCACTCCGCGTTCCAGTCCTGTATCACTGAACCAGATTAACTTACCATTCCAGACATGTCTATCTCATGAGATATAAATAATTACCAAATGAATTGGAGGGAGATATAGGTCCCAACCATCTCATAATGAAATCATTCTTACGTGTGCCACAACATAAACATAAATCATTTATCACAACCCAAAGAATAAAATGGGTTTCTTAAACATCATCCCATCATAAAATAATCCATATAAAACAAATGGATATCATTTCATCATAAAAAAAGTGAAACCATATAAATCATAGAGACATTATACTTGAAACATACACATATGAAATAATGTCATCTTATATGGAAAATGGTTTTGATAAAACTCTTGAAATGAATTCTTGAGGAAAATATCATTTCTTCTTCAAAATAATTTCCTTTTCACAAAATTCCACACAATTTTAAAAGAAAAGGATTTTGTTGAAAATAACCATGAAAATTTTTAGAGTAAGATTAATTAAAATTAGGCATTATGAAACCATAAAAATCCATTCATGCCGTATAAGTTAAAAAAACATTCTCCAGGTACTTTTACCGAAAAAGTCAAAAAGTACCTCGTATGGTAAACAAAAGAAAGATTCCTTCCATAACACAAATTAAAAGTAAAAAAGGGGTAAAGATGAATTTAAACATAGATGTAAGAATATTAAACACTTTATGTAAACATTTTCATGGACATGGATGAAAAATATAACCCCAGTAAATACTTACATATAAGCAATCCCGGATAAAAATGAGATTACAAAATTATCCCTTACCTTAGGTCTGATATGCTTTGTACATATCCGAAACTCCTATATAATGATTTAAATAATGTCATTTACTTATTAAAGAATCATATTCATTGTTATGATATCATATATGGTTCAATTATGACTTTATATTACCTGTTCTTTTGTAAATTCTATGTTAAAGCAGCGTTTTGGGAAAAATCATTTTATTTATCATACGTGTTTGGATTTGTTGTTATTGATATTATTATTACTTATATCATGATTTACATGCTTGAAGAATGTAAATCATGATTTATATATCAAATATATTTAGTATATATATATTTATATACAATAGATAGATGAATGAAATGAAATACACCGTTCATGGAGATGGTAGGCCGTACGTATGCATGAACGCTGTTTTCCTTTCCTTATTGACTTGAATGGAAGTAAGTAGATGAAATATATATATATAAATCCAGTAGCTTTATTATGTCATATATTTAATTATTATTCATTATATATACTTTATAATCATTCTTGAATGGTTAACATGGATATTGAATCTCATCGCGTCGTGGAGACGGTAATCCGTACGTACGCACGAGTGATGATATCGTTCCTATAATTATTGAATGGAATTAGAGTGGATGATAAAATATATCATAATCAGTATGATGTTATAAAAACCATATATAGTAATTCTTTACACCATTATACCCATCCAAGTTATGTGGTGGTGGAAAAATAGATTACACCACGGTGTTGAGACGGTATTCAGTACGTATGCACGCGCGGTGATTTTGTTTTCCGCAGGATGGATAGAAGGTGAAATAGAATTGTTTCATATTTATAATAACATATAAGTATATTAGTGATACTGATGTTATTACTTTATAATTAAACAACTAAAGAAGAATAAGTTGAAGAAGAAAGAAACTTGAAAGAATCGGTAGAAGAGATTACCTCTTCTTCGACGCACCTCTTTTAAGCTTCCTCTTAAGGCACTAGAGTTGGTCTTTTGAGGAAACCAGAACCTCTATAATGTTTTTAGGGAAGTTGATAAGGTAAATTTTCAGGGGTTTGAAGAGATTTAAGGCTCAAAATTGTGTGAAGAGAAGAGGGAGGAGGTTCCCTTTTATAAGGGAGGAGAGGGGCACCTTAGCAAAAACTTAAAATATTATTTTATAATAAAGTCATATTTGGTTTATAATAGCTAAAAATTGATTTATTTAGAATATAAAGTGGGGATGGATCGAAATCCTCTCAACCAATAGGTTTTATACAAGTTTAGGTTACTATTTTAACCTTATCATTTAGATTTAACTCTAAGTTAAATAATTTAACCTTTACCGTGTCTTCTTGTTTTCTTACACTATATGGTTAATAAACTTACTATAACAAGCCAAACGAACCTTAAGTGGTTCATTATTAATATATATAACCTTATCTAAGTCATTTTGACGAACCTTAGATTTTTAGAAATAGAATATCAATTAATAATATAATATTTGTTTTAAAAACTATTTTATGTCAATTTTGACACTATTGGGTAATTGATTTTTGTGAAAATAATAACTGTAAGATTAGTTCTAAAAAAGTTAATTGATTCAATACTAACATGTCATATTAACCTATAAATTTATTTTAATTCATAAAAAGTATCAAATTACAATTATTTGGGTATTTATAACATCAATTATGTTAATATTTCAATAAGAAGGTATTTACTGCGTCATCTATGTGTCATAAATAAATTAAATTATTTAATGTCTAAAAATTATAAATAAAATACAATTATGTAGGAAATATTTTTATATTTCTAATGGATATTTATAGTCTAATTTATCCTGTGTATAACCCTATATTAAAAATGTTTTTGGTTATTAAACTTTGATTTTAGCTATTTTAACTTTTCTTTAAATAAAATAATAATAAATGTCCTAATCTAATCCATGTGGACCTAAATGCTAATATTTTATTCCTAAGGTTGTTTTTGGTCGAATTACACTTATGAAATAGAATTAGGATATGTTTTAGGGTAGTAATAATATCATTTTTACCCTTAATTACCTTATTTACTTTTAACCGTGCTAAATAAAAGTAAAAAGTTACTATTAACCAAAAATTAGTTTTATTTTATTGAACCAAATTTTACTCATTGATATTAATTGTGTCTCTTGGATTTTTTAAATCCTACTCACAGAAGTGGTAAAATTAAGTTTTATGTAAATTTGCAAATTCTCCCAGGAGGTGGGTAAAAGACGGTGAAAAGTTCAATAAAATTTTTATATATCTAAAATTATTATAAAATGACTCAAATGAAATACATTGAACTTATATAGGTATTATGTATCTATTTTTACCTAAAATAAATTTAAATAAAATAAATAATTCTTTAAATAAAAATTCGGTTTTAAACTATAACTCAATGTTTTTCACTATTCATAAAAAATTGAAAGTTTTCAGAAAAACACCAAAAAGTCACCTTAAGCTAGTTTCGATATTCCAAATCCAAAATGAAATCCATTTTGAAAGATAAAATTTATAAAATTTAAAAAAGTGGGTATTACTATTCATAACGGCTAATTCATAATACTATTATAATAATATTTCATTTAGTGAAACTTGGTATTGTGTATAACACATGCTATTGAGGAAAGTTTCTCTGGTGTGCAACACAAGCCTAGAATAGTGTTTGCGTATAATGAAAGCTAATACAGTGTTTCATATAGTGAAATTTATTCTTGGTGTAGCGTACAACACAAGACATCAATTAAATTAAAAAAAATATTTTCCATAAAATCTTGGGGTGTTACAAGGACCTTAGGTTTATCCTGTCATTCAAAGTCTTCATTTATTTAAATCCTTCATGACGGTTCATAAAGATTTTGTGAGTTTCCATAGAATATCACTTGGGAGTGTCAAACCAGGTTTGCAGCAAGGTCCATTGTCATGCACCAGTTCTTGATCAACTCTATATTAATATAGTGTTTTCATGTTTTTTATCCCTAGATACATATTTTCTATAGCCACATATAATTGTAGTATCCAGATATCTATATAATTTCTTAGAAACCACTCGCTCAATCCTTTATTAAAATTACATGATATTTTCTTATACATTGAATCATCCTTAGACTTATCCTTATACATGTACTTAGAGATCTCACTATGGTTTTATCATCCTAGTTTCCAAATATTAACTAAACCTATCCTCTAATACCAACTATAGCGACCCATGATTTTCATACATATATATTACATTATTTTTGATGAATATTCAATACATTACACAAACACATGTCTGAGGACTATAATATTTTAGTTCCTTTGGAAACTTGAAAACATAAATACTAGTCCATAAGTGAGATACATCATCTCCCAATATGTTATTCATAATTAGAACCCTTATTAGACATATCTTATATAATATATTTCTTCATAACATAGGGAAAGGAAACATAAGAAAGGGTGAGTTCAAATGACTAGTAAGAGTAAAAAAGAGAGATATACAAACATATCACGAACATAATTTTATGATAACATGGTAAAAACATTCTAAAACCATACCATGAATATCAAAGATAATAATAATGGGTCTTGGAGTAAAGAATGGAAGTTCATAAGACATGAATTATAAGGGAATCAAATAACATGATCCATGAGATCATAATAATAGCATAAGACATAGATTTGTGATAAAATATAAGTACATAAAATCATTTACATATTATTAAAGTATCATTACTAAGGCTATCATAGTAGAATGGGTTAACTCCCAAAACTATCATAGTAGTCAAGGTTTACTCCCAAGACCATACTTGTAGACAAATCCCTTAATAATCTGGGTTCACACCTCTTTCCAGTCTTATCTTACTGAACTAGATTCACTTCCCATTCCAGTCATGTCTTACTGAACTGGGTTCACTCCCCATCTCAGTATCGTCTTACTGAATTGGGTTGAATCCCCATTATAGTTTGGTTTACGAACTGATTTCATTCCCAATTTCCAGTCCCATATTACCGAATTAGGTTTACTCCTTGGTTTGGTACTTTCTATATCATGAGATATAAATATTTACTAAATGAAATATAGGGAGATATATGACCCACTCGTTACACAATTAAATCATACATCGGTGTGACACATGATCATAAATCATCCATCATATTATAATCCTTGGAAGTCAAGTGGGTTTTATAAACATTTATTTATGTCATAACCTATGGAAAAGAGACGGGTTTCATAATCATTTCACCATTTTATCATAATATATCCCTTGAAAAGAAGGGGGTTTCATAAGAATCATATCATGGAACAACCCATAACATAGAAATGATTTTCATAAACATAATACTGTCATAAACCTAAACTATTTAGTTAATGAATATTAATGGTATCCTTGGATCATATCTCTAGTAAGGCATAGGTAACATCAATATATAAAATCCCATATCGAACATAATTTTGATTAATCATTTAAAATATTTCATGAGAAAAGTATCCTCTCCTCTTAGAAAAAAACCTTTTAAAACATAAAAAAATTAAAAAATATTCTTTTTAAAAATGGCCTTGAAAAAATATAAATGAATCCTTAAAGAATGCAATGGTCATGATGATGGGAATTTTCATTCATGTCATACACATTAAAGAAAATTTTCCTTTCATATATTTGGAAAAAATGTGAAGATTCTTTTCAATTTTTTTTATAAAAAGTAAAACCTGGGTAAACATTTATTTTAAAAAATATAAGATAATAATAGAAAATTTATGAAAAAAAATTTAGAAACCATGGTTTTGTGAGAAAATGAATTTTTTAATGAATAGAGAAATAAATGGAATTTTTTTTAAAAAAAATTCAAATATTTTAAGTAAAAAATTGTGTAGAAATGGTATTATTACATTTAAAAATCATGAAAAACATAATTATAATAAAATTCATGAGTTTATTGATATATGAATCATAATATTTTATCATTGAAAACACAATCATAAATAATACCGATAAACGATGAGATTATAACATAACATCCTTACCACTTTGGAAACTTTGAATTGTAAGATCCATAAAGGAATAACATAAAATGAAATATAAAATATCATGTGTATAGATAAATTCATGATATTAAATGTGAAAGGAGATGTATATAAAACTCTTAAATGAATATAAGTGTATAACATAACATATGCCTAAAAAAGGCAAATTGTGGAAAAAATCTCTTTACAATTTGGTAACTTTTGAACTGTAAACCCAATGAGAAAGAGACTCTAAATTAATATTTAAATAAAAATAATTTAAAGGATAATAATCATAAAATAAATTCATGGTCATTATATACACCCCATAAAATAAATAGGTGGTGAATATGACATGTGTCTCGTAGAAGTAAAAAGTGAGACCGAAATCCCGAACCAAAAGTTTTGATTACCATTGTACTCATTCAAACCTACTATATAATAAATGTAATTTTATTTTATATATATATATATATATATTAAAGAACCAAATTCATATATATCCTAACATATATGATTTGTTTATGACCTTTTATTACCAATTTATTAATAATTCCATGTGAAAGTTATGTTTTGAGTAATATCTACTTTGTTTTTCAAATATTTTTGGATTTATTATATTTTTGGTCCTCTTACTTTGATCATGGTTCCATAATCACCATTATTATAACCAGGATATTAAAATCATATATATTCAGTATATATGTATTTATATTTATCAATAAAATTTAATGGTAGAAAATAAAGTACACCATTCATTAAGATGGTATGTTGTACGTACGCATGAATGTTATTCCTATTTTCATATTAGATTAAATGAAAAAAATGAAATGATATATTATTAATAATTTTTTTTAATTTTATATACATCACATATTTTCATCAACCCCATCTTTAATACATTCCATGTAAAACGTGAATGAATCACAACACTTCGTGAGGTGGTAGTCTGTCGTATACACAAGCGATATTACCGTATTCCCCAAAAATAGAAATCATGAATGTATATGTGATATAACTATTAAAAAAATTATAATAATTTCATAAATATCATATATAAATAATAAATAAACCATTATTTCCAACCTTTAGAGGTGTTAATGTAAAAACGAATGACATCGGTTCGAGAGGCGGTAGTCCACCACACACGTGAATGAATAATTCATAACCCATTTGATGGAAGTGGATATGGTTGTAGGTCATTAACTAAACATAAAAACAAATAATTATATAGAAGATAATTATTTTGTTATATAATAACAATATAATAATAATTTCATGGGTTTGAGGAAGAAATAAAACAAAAATTCTCACTGATTAACGTTACCACTTCTTCACGTATCCTCCTTAAGTTTGCACTAATACCTTCCTTCTATGGATTTAAATAAAAAATAATGATTCTAGGATTATAGTAGGGTATTTTTTAATTGATTTTTTATGGTATTCATGAAACAAAAATGGTTTTACGATGTCAATAAAAGAGGACAGGTGGTGGCTTTTTATAAGTGTGGGAGAGGACACACCTGGTTTTTTTGAAAAGAATTTAGTGATCCAACATTTTTCATATGTCACAAGAGTAAATAATTTTCCATTATAGAAACTTATTGGTTTAATGGTCAAAATATCACCATAAAATAGTTTTTATACAAGTTTATAGGTTATTTTTACCCTTATCTTTTTTAGTTTAACCCTCGATAAACCCATTTTTACCTTAACCACAATAACTAATTTTTACTGCATTCAATATCCATTTTGGTCAAAAATTAATTAGAAATTATTAGATAATATAAATTATGATTATTTAATATATTTAATCCAATTTTACAAACTAATTTCACAAAATTGGAAATATTTAGCTTAAAATTAATCTCACAAACATGATGAGAAAGCAGTGTTTTAAAGACAAAATGTTCAAAAGTTTAAATCATTTTATATATAAATTCAATGTGAAATTGATTATAATGAAATAAATTGGATTAATGGATGTATAATTGAACTAATTTTACTTTTTATCCATTTTTAAATATAATTTAACTTTATAAATAAATTAAAAAATAGTTTTCAATTAAAATTTTGTAATTTTCACTATTCATTAAAAAATGAAACATTTTAGAAGAATCCCACAAATTCACCCTAATTTAATTTTGAAATTATGAATTAAAAAATTATTTTTATTTTTTAAAATCTAATTTCATTAAGGTTTCAATAATCAATTGTATTATTTTTCACAAAAAGTTATAATAACATTTTTATGAGTAAATAATACTTTTGAAACTTATAACGACTTTACCAAAAAATATTTATTTAATTATCAATATTTTTTTCATTATATAAAACCATTATACTTAATATTTGAAAATTTATATCACTAATTTTAATGACTAGGTTATAATAATATCATTTAAATAACTATATTAATAATATCATGGTTTTTTTAAAACTCAGTGTAACACCCCAGGTAAATAAAGAATATGACATTTCATATTTATCCATATTTGTGAAGAAAATATTTAAATGACTTTAAAGGGGACGCTATGCTCGATGGCGTACCGAACACGCAACAACGAGTTTCTTGGGAATCTTACGTTGCACTCTAATAATAAAATAATATTATTTTAAATGGTAGTTGTAATGGCGGGAATGGATAGAAATAACTAAAATATGATTATATATGTTTTTAAATGTTTTTAAATTTATCCAATAAAAGCTAATGGCTTAAAATATAGAAAGAATTCAATTTTAGGCGTATATGCCCTAGTTTTCACTAAAGGTTCACTTGTCGCCTTTTGATGGCGAACCGTCATTAAATATAGTTTTGATCACTCTTATACATTATTTTGGACCAAATAAAACTCTTATTAAGAATCGGGACATCAAATTTTACTTTGTGTAATTTTTTGGTATCTTTCCGATAATGTTCATTTTTTTAATGAATAGTGGAAAATGTTGTATTTTAATTCAAAACCTATTTTTAATATAATTTATTTATATGATTAGATTATATTTTTAATTGGTTTTAAAGTGAAATTAGAAAATATTTTTACCATTTAATCCAATAGTGGTCATTGGAATTAATTTCACTTTGAAATCAGACTTAAACTAGTGTCAATCTTTTGATACTTATTGTTTTATAAAAACACGCTATTTGCTCTAACAGCGGGAATTAATTATTAAATTAATTAATGTGACTAATATGTTTTGAATTTTGTAAAACGGACTTCATTTTTGAATTCGGAATATCAAATATAGCTTAGGGTGAATTTTTGGTAATTTTCTGAAAAACTTCAATTTTTGATGAATAGTGAAACCACTAAGTGGTAATCAAGCAAACTGATTTTTTAGTTAAATGAAAGTTTACCACTAATGTGTATTGAATTTTGAAAATCCGACATACATGGTTGTCATTAAGAAGTAAAATGAGGTTCAATGGGATAAAAATAATTTTTTGGTGAATAGTAACTTATTAAGTTTTTAATCGCGATTAGTGGTAATTAGTGTAGTTTAAGGTATAAATAATGCTTTAATAATATGAAATGACCTAGAAACATGTCCCAACCTTATTGGTTGTGTCATGGCCGACCAAGACAAGCCATGGGTCAACTTGGGGACCCCATGGAGACATTTTGGTTGGAAAATGACATAAATAACTTTTTATTTAATGTAAAAGTAAAAATGGCACAAACATGATATGTTTTACTAAAAAAAATTTTAAGTGGGGTTATAAAAGTAATATTTTTGATTATAAATATTAATTGGAAAGATAAAAAGATTTACTACATCATAGTATTTTTTTTTATAATTTTTAGACATTAAATAAATTAAATTATTTATGACATAATAATGATGCAGCGATGACATCATTATTTGACGATTTAAATAAAATGGAAAGATAATGTAAAATATATGAACTACACATGTCCAAAACTTATTGGATGAGTGGATTTCGAAGCCTTATCACCTTATCCACGAATTATATCAATGTGGGACCTTTTGAAACCGAAACACATTTTCAAATAAAGTAATACTTCCTTACTTTCCAAAAGTGCCCCTCCTCTCCTCTTATAAAAGGCCCCCACCTCTACCTCTTTTCTCACACTCCTCAAGCCTTTGGCTCGGCCAACCCCTGCCCATTTAATCTCTCCTCATCCCTCTCCTCATCCTAGAGGATTCCCTTTGGGCATAATCCTTTCAAAGTAAGCCTTTAGGCTCAAATCAAAAGGAGTTACACTTTTAAAGGTAATTCATTCTCTCATGTTCATTTGTTTTATTTTGCTTCTCCAACCCCATAAACTCTTTTTATTTAATTATTTTGTAACAACACCAGTATCTTCAATATACTAGGATGTTGTTATAATATTTATTCGAGCTACACTCTCACACAACTACATCAAATGGTTAAAGAACATACGGTTTCCGTGGATGGCGAAATTCTGCCTCCCGAAACGATGATTGTTCAATACTCATTTAACACCTTCAAAGGTGGCCATTATGATGTCACTATTTTTATATATGATATATAATATGTTAATGTTTTACTTATGCTTCTGTATTTTTCATTTGTGTCTTACCTTTAGGGCTTCCATTATGGGTATACGCGATATCTTCATTTAAGGAAGTGCAGACTACCGCCCCCTCAAAGTGATTTGATTCGTTAAATACCATATGTGGGACGTATAAAGGATGGAACTATGATATTATATATGATATTATACTGGAATTATAATATACCTTTATATCATTATGATTCCATTCTATAAACAACGAAATAGAAATGGAAGTAGCGTTCATGCGTACGTACGGCTTACCGTCTCCATGAACGGTGCATTTCATTTCTTACCTCTAAAATGATTATGTAATTTTATAAATGCATGAATGTACTGGATATATATGACATATAAGATATCTACATAATGAATAAAATTCTGGATATAATAAACTTTTGGCCACACGAACAACATGTAATTGTAAGAAGTCCACTTTCGACTTAAGAACCAAATATCGGCAAAACAAATATTATTAACTTAAATGATTACATAAGGTTTATGACATGGTAATAAGTGGTATAAAAGTAATAATGTACTTGAAAAAGGTTCTTAAGGAATTAGAAATTAACTCAAGTTTATTATTCAGGAGATTAAAGAACGATCGAGTCAAGTCGGACCCGAGGTAAGGGATCCTACACCTCTCTTTCTTTTTAAGTACACTCTTTTATGTCATTCCTTTTAAAGCTCATCTTTCTTGTTATTGGGATGATCTTTTATATTACATTTACTGTAATTTTTATGTTCATGTGATGAGAGACCCTATTCTCTCTCATCAATCCATCTTGGAAGTTTTGAGTGGTGCCGTTAGGCTGCCGAACTTTCGTAAGAGATCTAACCTCTCTCTTTTTAAGTACTCTCCTTTATGTCACTTCTTTTAAACTCCTCCTTGCAATGTTGTGGGATTTTATTTTATATTCCACTTGCTGTAAATTCTATTGTAATATGATGGGATACTCTATTTGATCTCATCAATCCATATTCGGAAGTTTTATGTGGCGTCGTTAGGCTGCCGAGTTTTCGTAAGGGATTTTTCATCTCACTTTTATTTCCGTGAGATTTATGCTACATTTGCCACAAATTCCATTGAGTGGTGCATGTACTGCCCATTATTCTACTCTTTGTGTAATATACTTTCGTTTATGAGTATTTACATCAATGACCTATTGTCTTTCTTTCATGGGGTGTATGTTTTGAAAGATACCCAAGTCGGTAAGAGAACCTTTCACCCTCCTCTTTTTTAAAAGACTTCTTTTATTGGGTCTTTTAATTTACATATTTTTATGTTGGTATATGTTCTCATACATCCTTATTGATGTAAATTTTATGTCCAATTGATGAGAAACACTTTTTATCTCTCATCAACTCATTTTGATGTGATGCCGTTAGGCTTTCAAGGGAACTTTTTAACCCAATTTCGATTTCTTTGGGTTCAACTTGTAGTCATTGAATATGTCATTCATTGAATATGTGTGAATGACCTTTTATTGTTTTACACTTAATATCCACTTATATTGGGTGTATATATATTTTTCACACATATTTCTGAGATTTATTTGTCCTTAATTTAAGGATACCTTCTTTATAAGGGATTTCATCACATTTGAAATTTCTATTGAGGGTTCCTTGTTGTTATGCACCAATTCACTCTTATATGGTGTATATACTGTACTTTGGAGTATTATATCATGAATCCTTTTATTCTCATGATATTATAATGTTCTGACTAAATGTTATTCCTCGATTATTGTATTCAAGTGTCTCTAATTTTGGTAAAACCCCTTTAACCAAAATATCATTTTAAATGTTTTAATTATTTGTTCTTATTAATATCCATGTTTTCAAAATGGTTTTAAGGATTTATTTATATGGATATTAATGGTTTAAAATTTTAAAAGCTTCAAGGTGGTATGGGACACTTTGATTCAAAAAATCTCTTTATTAAATGTTTTAAATGGTTTTGGAAATGGTTTCTTTTTGAATGGATTCATTATTTCAATATCCTAAAATGTTATATTGTGATTGAAATGTGGAAATGTTATGTTTCCTTTATTCATGTTTATGTGATACAATTATGTTATGGTTCTTGGGCATTGTTATGAAGAACAGGTGGTTCCGTGATAAACTAAGGGCGGGTGAGCCCGATATAGCTCTCCAATGCATTGGGTAACGAGAAGGAGTGAAACGTTAAGGTTTATCCGAAGAGATTTAGGGAATATACTGTGATGGGTATTCCAAACGTAACCAAGAGGGTTACTCCCTACGTAAGAATGTTAAGAATGCCTCAAGTTACCTTTATGTCTTATGTTTTCTATGATTTATTCATGGTTTGATGAGGTATGTTAAAGTGCCTATGTTTTATGGGTAAAGTATGATTTCATTCTCATGTATATATGAACTCATGTTTCCTTTCCATATTTTTATAACCCTTACTGAGCTTTTTATGCTCATCCCAAGTTTTTGAAATGTTTTTCACAGGTCAAGGGAAAGGTACATGATGTGATGATAGTGTCAAGGATGTGTCAAGAAAGAATCCGTGTTTTATTTTAAATAGGTTTCCATTGATGGGAAGAATGAATATTGTCTTTTATGTAACCACCTTGTTTAAATGTGGAATGTTATGCAAGTTTCATGATCTAATTCTCTAAAACTCTAAACCTGAAAAGATCCTCAATGTGTAATCTTGTAATAACTCAAGATTAAGTAAGGTTTAAGGCTGGGGCATTATAGTTGGTATCAAAGGTCGGTTTAGATAAATTTAGAGGTTAGGGTATTCTTTAAGCATAAGTGATATTACCATAATGGTTAGGATTTCAGAAAGAGTCCTAGTTATAGATAAAGTGAATGAGTAAGTGTATCTTAGTGTTTACCTTCTTCATTAGTACATGATGGTTTTGTTGATATACTCACACTGACATTTCTATTTTTAGTGAATGGTTGGATCTAGCAGGCACCAAAGAGACAACAGGTTTGAAGGAAACTGTGGTGGTTCTCTGATTAAGATACTAGATAAAATGGAGGATTCAATGAGGAAACTCGTGGTTGTTCTAAACCAAATATCAAGGAATCATGATCAACCACTTCAACCTTGGTGAGTTCTCTAATGCATCATGTACGAGATGGCCAACTCGATGTGGAAATTCAGGTAATAATTATTAAGGTAACCATTAGGGTTTATATGATACTTACTTTTTTAGGTAATTATGGGTTACTATATGATATGATGGAAAATGAAAGGAATGAGATAAACTTGAGGTTAAAATATGTTATGATCATCTTTGAAGATTTTATCTCATTTTTGGGGAATGTTTTAAGAATTATATATTTTTGGAAAAAGGACAACACGCAGACCGTGTGACTACCCATCGCGTCGGACAAAGCTGCGGGAATCGAACCCATAACCAAAGTGCGACTGGTATTTATCGCCTACCACTGGACTACGTGAAGTCCATGGTTAGTTTGACTTATTCTTTCTAGTTATATGATTTTATGAATTAAGAGTAAGTTTATTTTGGGTTATTTATGAAATTGATTAACCTATCATGGAGGATATGTGATTAGGATAATTACTTTTCAATGCGAGACTTTAGGAGCGACTAATGTTATTTGGAGATAAATGTTACGATTTAACTTGGAAGACTATGTGACTAAATCCTTCAAATATTTGGGTTTCAATCTTATATTGGGTTACTTTGAAGAATTTTATGGACAAATTATTTATCGGATGGCCCTCGTTGAACTTTGGGTTTTGTTGGAAAAATTTTGGAGATTAAGAATAGATTTTCTTTTTATAAAGTGTTATCATTTTCTGGATTATCTGACCTTGTACTAACCTTTTTGGTTTTGGTTATGGTTAAGGTCTAAAGATATGGGAAGTATATAGTTCTCTTTTATGGATTAGGTGATTCTCTAGAAGTTGATTATAGTACTCTTAATGCGAACAAGTCTCCCTAAATACTCGTCTTTTGGAAAAAATATGAGTTTGACTAAGGAATCTAGTAAAAGTTGAAAGTCAACATGATAAGTGATTATGCTTCCTTATGAATAAATTCCTCAATAAAAAGTAACTTAAAAAAAAATGTTGTCTATTAACTTTTCCTACTGGGGAATCGAATACCGTTTAACCCATCACAAGTTTGTGATTTTCTCGTGGTTAACTTTCTCCTAAACATGTTTTCTATCACTCTCCATCAGAACATGACCCTTTGTTTTTTCCTCCATGTCCATATTTTCATACATGGAATCCTAGTATGGGTTAACTCGGGTGACCTTTGTACATATCTCTCTTTATTTTAAAGTGTTTGTTTTACCGACTTTTGTTCCGATGTGGGACTTCCAAAGATGTTTCCAAGCGCAATTTTAAAATTGCGAGGACGCAATTCCCAAAAGGGGGGAAGGATGTAACACCCCAGGTAAATAAAGAATATGACATTTCATATTTATCCATATTTGTGAAGAAAATATTTAAATGACTTTAAAGGGGATGCTATGCTCGATGGCGTACCGAACACGCAACAACGAGTTTCTTGGGAATCTTACGTTGCACTCTAATAATAAAATAATATTATTTTAAATGGTAGTTGTAATGGCGGGAATGGATAGAAATAACTAAAATATGATTATATATGTTTTTAAATGTTTTTAAATTTATCCAATAAAAGCTAATGGCTTAAAATATGGAAAGAATTCAATTTTAGGCGTATATGCCCTAGTTTTCACTAAAGGTTCACTTGTCGCCTTTTGATGGAGAACCGTCATTAAATATAGTTTTGATCACTCTTATACATTATTTTGGACCAAATAAAACTCTTATTAAGAATCGGGACATCAAATTTTACTTTGTGTAATTTTTTGGTATCTTTCCGATAATGTTCATTTTTTTAATGAATAGTGTAAAATGTTGTATTTTAATTCAAAACCTCTTTTTAATATAATTTATTTATATGATTAGATTATATTTTTAATTGGTTTTAAAGTGAAATTAGAAAATATTTTTACCATTAAATCCAATAGTGGTCATTGGAATTAATTTCACTTTGAAATCAGACTTAAACTAGTGTCAATCTTTTGATACTTATTGTTTTATAAAAACACGCTATTTGCTCTAACAGCGGGAATTAATTATTAAATTAATTAATGTGACTAATATGTTTTGAATTTTGTAAAAAGGACTTCATTTTTGAATTCGGAATATCAAATATAGCTTAGGGTGAATTTTTGGTAATTTTCTGAAAAACTTCAATTTTTGATGAATAGTGAAACCACTAAGTGGTAATCAAGCAAACTGATTTTTTAGTTAAATGAAAGTTTACTACTAATGTGTATTGAATTTTGAAAATCCTACATACATGGTTGTCATTAAGAAGTAAAATGAGGTTCAATGGGATAAAAATAATTTTTTGGTGAATAGTAACTTATTAAGTTTTTAATCGCGATTAGTGGTAATTAGTGTAGTTTAAGGTATAAATAATGATTTAATAATATGAAATGACCTAGAAACATGTCCAAACCTCATTGGTTGTGTAATGGCCGACCAAGAAAAGCCATGGGTAAACTTGGGGACCCCATGGAGACATTTTGGTTGGGAAATGACATAAATAACTTTTTATTTAATGTAAAAGTAAAAATGGCACAAACATGATATGTTTTACTAAAAAAAATTTTAAGTGGGGTTATAAAAGTAATATTTTTGATTATAAATATTCATTGTAAAGCTAAAAATATTTACTACATCATAGTATTTTTTTTATAATTTTTAGACATTAAATAAATTAAATTATTTATGACATAATAATGATGCAGCGATGACATCATTATTTGACGATTTAAATAAAATGGAAAGATAATGTAAAATATATGAACTACACATGTCCAAAACTTATTGGATGAGTGGATTTCGAAGCCTTATCACCTTATCCACGATTTATATCAATGTGGGACCTTTTGAAACCGAAACACATTTTCAAATAAAGTAATACTTCCTTACTTTCCAAAAGTGCCCCTCCTCTCCTCTTATAAAAGGCCCCCACCTCTACCTCTTTTCCCACACTCCTCAAGCCTTTGGCTCGGCCAAACCCTGCCCATTTACTCTCTCCTCATCCCTCTCCTCATCCTAGAGGATTCCCTTTGGGCAGAATCCTTTCAAAGTAAGCCTTTAGGCTCAAATCAAAAGGAGTTACACTTTTAAAGGTAATTCATTCTCTCATGTTCATTTGTTTTATTTTGCTTCTTCAACCCCCTAAACTCTTTTTATTTAATTATTTTGTAACAACAACAGTATCTTAAATATACTAGGATGTTGTTATAAGATTTATTCGAGCTACACTCTCACACAACTACATAAAATGGTTAAAGAACATACAGTTTCCGTGGATGGCGAAATTCTGCCTCCCGAAATGATGATTGTTCAATACTCATTTAACACCTTCAAAGGTGGACATTATGATGTCACTATTTTTATATATGATATATAATATGTTAATGTTTTACTTATGCTTCTGTATTTTTCATTTGTGTCTTACCTTTATGGCTTCCATTATGGGTATACGCGATATCTTCATTTAAGGAAGTGCGGACTACCGCCCCCTCAAAGTGATTTGATTCGTTAAATACCATATGTGGGACGTATAAAGGATGGAACTATGATATTATATATGATATTATACTGGAATTATAATATACCTTTATATCATTATGATTCCATTCTATAAACAACGAAATAGAAATGGAAGTAGCGTTCATGCGTACGTACGGCTTACCGTCTCCATGAACGGTGCATTTCATTTCTTACCTCTAAAATGATTATGTAATGTTATAAATGCATGAATGTACTGGATATATATGGAATATATGATATCTACATAATGAATAAAATTCTGGATATAATAAACTTTTTGCCACACGAACAACATGTAATTGTAAGAAGTCCACTTTCGACTTAAGAACCAAATATCGGCAAAACAAATATTATTAACTTAAATGATTACATAAGGTTTATGACATGGTAATAAGTGGTATAAAAGTAATAATTAACTTGAAAAAGGTTCTTAAGAAATTAGAAATTAACTCAAGTTTATTATTCAGGAGATTAAAGAACGATCGAGTCAAGTCGGACCCGAGGTAAGGGATCCTACACCTCTCTTTCTTTTTATGTACACTCTTTTATGTCATTCCTTTTAAAGCTCATCTTTCTTGTTATTGGGATGATCTTTTATATTACATTTACTGTAATTTTTATGTTCATGTGATGAGAGACCCTATTCTCTCTCATCAATCCATTTTGGAAGTTTTGAGTGGTGCCGTTAGGCTGCCGAACTTTCGTAAGAGATCTAACCTCTCTCTTTTTAAGTACTCTCCTTTATGTCACTTCTTTTAAACTCCTCCTTGCAATGTTGGGGGATTTTATTTTATATTCCCGTTGCTGTAAATTCTATTGTAATATGATGGGATACTCTATTTGATCTCATCAATCCATATTCGGAAGTTTTATGTGGCGTCGTTAGGCTGCCGAGTTTTCGTAAGGGATTTTTCATCTCACTTTTATTCCCGTGAGATTTATGCTACATTTGCCAAAAATTCCATTGAGTGGTGCATGTACTGCCCATTATTCTACTCTTTGTGTAATATAATTTTTTTTATGAGTATTTACATCAATGACCTATTGTATTTCTTTCATGGGGTGTATGTTTGGAAAGATACCCAAGTCGGTAAGGGAACCTTTCACCCTCCTCTTTTTTAAAAGACTTCTTTTATTGGGTCTTTTAATTTACATATTTTTATGTTGGTATATGTTCTCATACATCCTTATTGATGTAAATTTTATGTCCAATTGATGAGATACACTTTTTATCTCTCATCAACTCATTTTGATGTGATGCCGTTAGGCTTTCAAGGGAACTTTTTAACCCAATTTCGATTTCTTTGGGTTCAACTTGTAGTCATTGAATATGTCATCCATTGAATATGTGTGAATGACATTTTATTGTTTTACAATTAATATCCACTTATATTGGGTGTATATATATTTGTCACACATATTTCTGAGATTTATTTGTCCTTAATTTAAGGATACCTTCTTTATAAGGGATTTCATCACATTTGACATTTCTATTGAGGGTTCCTTGTTGTTATGCACCAATTCACTCTTATATGGTGTATATACTGTACTTTGGAGTATTATATCATGAATCCTTTTATTCTCATGATATTATAAAGTTCTGACTAAATTTTATTCCTCGATTATTGTATTCAAGTGTCTCTAATTTTTGTAAAACCCCTTTAACCAAAATATCATTTTAAATGTTTTAATTATTTGTTCTTATTAATATCCATGTTTTCAAAATGGTTTTAAGGATTTATTTATATGGATATTAATGGTTTAAAATTTTAAAAGCTTCAAGGTGGTATGGGACACTTTGATTCAAAAAATCTCTTTATTAAATGTTTTAAATGGTTTCTTTTTGAATGGATTCATTATTTCAATATCATAAAATGTTATATTGTGATTGAAATGTGGAAATGTTATGTTTCCTTTATTCATGTTTATGTGATACAATTATGTTATGGTTCTTGGGCATTGTTATGAAGAACGGGTGGTTCCGTGATAAACTAAGGGCGGGTGAGCCCGATATAGCTCTCCAATGCATTGGGTAACGAGAAGGAGTGAAACGTTAAGGTTTCTCCGAAGAGATTTAGGGAATATACTGTGATGGGTATTCCAAACGTAACCAAGAGGGTTACTCCCTACGTAAGAATGTTAAGAATGCCTCAAGTTACCTTTATGTCTTATGTTTTCTATGATTTATTCACGGTTTGATGAGGTATGTTAAAGTGCCTATGTTTTATGGGTAAAGTATGATTTCATTCTCATGTATATATGAAATCATGTTTCCTTTCCATATTTTTATAACCCTTACTGAGCTTTTTATGCTCATCCCAAGTTTTTGAAATGTTTTTCACAGGTCAAGGGAAAGGTACATGATGTGATGATAGTGTCAAGGATGTGTCAAGAAAGAATCCGTGTTTTATTTTAAATAGGTTTCCATTGATGGGAAGAATTAATATTGTCTTTTATGTAACCACCTTGTTTAAATGTGGAATGTTATGCAAGTTTCATGATCTAATTCTCTAAAACTCTAAACCTGAAAAGATCCTCAATGTGTAATCTTGTAATAACTCAAGATTAAGTAAGGTTTAAGTCTGGGTCATTATACTCAGTGTTTCATGTAACATAATCTAAGATGGCATTGCATATAGTGCAATATTAAAATAAATTTTCTATAATGATATTAGAACTCGGTGTTGTGTGTAACTCAAGATATCAAATAAATTTAATTTATTTGATTTTTTTATAAAAAACCGAGTTGTTATAGTTACATAATCATAATAAAATATCAATATATTGAGGGTACTTCATTTTTTATTTTATTTTGAATACTATTGATTTAGAGAAGGTAAAAGAATAAATAAATTGAAAGAGGTTGGGTACAATGTTTACTTATCCTTCAGTTAGCCTCTTTGGATCATTTCTTAAGGAACCTCTGAATGGTATTTTAAGAAGACAATACTTTCTACTTTGTGGATAAGGAATTTTATAAGAGATTTTGGAATGGTTTGGTAAATATAGACATATCAATGTGGTCTATATAAGAGAAATGAGGGGCGTCATTTTATAAGTGTATGAGAGGACACACTTAGAATTTATTTAAATAATAAAATATAATAAATTCATTATTATGAAAAAGTATTACCAATGGAATGATATTCAATGTTGGGATAGGATGAGGTCAATATATGGCTAGCCAAAAGGATTTAAAAAAATTTAATTGGAAATTTTAACCAAATCTATTGGTTTAACCCCTAGTAAACTCGTTTAAACCTTAACCATGGTAACAACTTTTACAGTTTTTAATTTTCATTTTGACCAAAAATTAAAGTTTAATCATTACAAAATTTGGAAACATTGATTCCAAATATAAAATCAATTTAATTAAATTTAATTTATAGAAGTGTAAGAATTTAATTTTAAATTAAACACATAAAATACGACGAAAAGCGATTTTTTAAAAAGAAAGTTTTATTATGTATTACATGTTTTTATACAAATAATAAACATAAAATTTATTATAATGAACTAAATCATATTATTCATAATAAAATTTAATTAATTATACATTTTTAACAATTTAAAAAAATAGAACTCCATAAATTCAGTAAATGAAATGATAGTTTTCAATAAAAATCTGTATTTTCACTCTCCATTGAAAAATTAATCTTATGAGATAATTATAAAAATATAATCTAAGATAATTCTAAAATTTTTACTTTAAAAATTATGTTCATTTGATTATATTAATTTTAATAAAGTGGAAAAAATAATTATATTATTTTCCCACAAAAGGTGAGAAACCATTTTTGAGGAAAAATGTATTTTTAAAACAAATAACTACATTATTTAAAATTGAGTACATATTTATTAATATATATATATATATATATATATTATTTAAAATCACTATACATATTTTTAATAATTTTATTATTCCTACATTGAAAAAATAGGTTATTACTATTCATACATCCAATTTAATGTATATATTATTATAATATACTATATTATGGTTCATGTAGGCTCTAGGTTATGTGCATCACAATCTATTAAATAAATTTTATTTTAAGACATATATATAATAAAATATTAGAGTGTTACATGTATTTTCAATACATTAAACTTCAATTTATAATAAGTAAATAGATAAAAACAAATAACAAATCCTTACATGTCATAAAAAATAAAACATCCAAAATAAAAATAATAAATATGAAAAAACTATATTTTAAAATAAAAAATATATGTAAAAATACATTAATGTCCTACTATAAAGGAAACTAGAAACATAAATTAAATAACAGATAGAAATGACAATACAACAACTTTCTAAAAAATAAAATAAAAACATTATGAACAAAAAAACTATGAAACCCAGAGGACTCACCATATCCCAAAAAACTTGTAAATGGACCAAGAAAATGATATTCAATCCAAGATCATAACTCATTCATGTATATACGAAATGGGTTAAAAATACACACATATATAAGTGTGTATGTAGGGTGTGACCTAAAAATCCTAGTAGGATACCACTAAAGAGTCTATTAATTTCCATTTTATAAAACATTTCATAAATTATAGTTTTAAACATATTTAGAAAATAAGGGTTTTTATATAATAAACCTTAAAGAAAACTAAATATCATACTCTTATTTATAAATAAAAATTCATATTTTTTGTATAAGAAAAGCGGGTTCATCACTTAGTAGCTGAAAACACTTTGAAACCCTGAAATGAGGACTTTTAATTTTCATGAAATAAAACAATCCATTTTCCTCATTCTAAAACATTTACCAAGAATCTCATGTATAAAAAATACACTTTCCTTTGAAATCACAGTTTAGAATTATTATTTGAAAACCATTTAGAAATTAATCCCCACTATGAGAGATAAAAAACTTATTTAGGAACCATTATATCAAGAATGCATAATAAGGGAAAACAATAACAAAATAAATGATTTCATAAAATAAGATGGACAAAAGGGGATTAAATAAAGTATACAATGATAATTACCATGATAAAATCACCATCAAGTGAATAATTTTCATGGGTAACTCCCTAGGTCATAAAGTTGTATGATCCTAACAATACTTAAATGGAACCAACTACTAGACTATGTTGCTTTCATAACACATACCAACTTGATTCTCTACCACTAACCTCACTAAGGTCACTCCCATATCATGAGAATGAACTAAACTAGGGGGAAACTAACCCCTTTAAAATATAACTTATGTAGAAAAAATTAATATTTATCACTTATCTACCTAGGTCACCAAAACAAAACCAAATTGGTGGTTATAAAATAATTAAAATATGATCATCGCTTGAATCAAATGATCATAAAAAATTTATATCTTATCACGTATAAAAACCTTTATCAAAACAAACCTCTTACAAATCTTAAAAGAATCACTCATATTGATTCAATACACAATATAAAGGCTAAAATCCTATAAAAAAATAATAAAAAGTAAAAAATAAGGGTCTCAAAACAATCAAGGAAAATATTTTTATAAGGTTCCAATTTGGAATTTTTACTAAACATTGAAAACCATGTTATAAAATACCCTTTGAAAACTAAAACATGGAAACATTACTTAGAAACCATTTAAAGAACAATAGTTTTTCATTTTAAAGTCATAATAGAGTCTATCAACACGTGAAAATCCATTAAATTTATTTAAAAAATCTTGTATGGAATTTAAATG
The DNA here is from genome assembly GCA_963277665.1 of Viscum album. Classification (NCBI taxonomy): domain Eukaryota; kingdom Viridiplantae; phylum Streptophyta; class Magnoliopsida; order Santalales; family Viscaceae; genus Viscum; species Viscum album. The sequence goes on from OY728138.1 coordinate 162,401,235, forward strand.
AGCACTTATAAAGAATAAATATTCATTTAGAAATCGAATATTATAAATCAATATAAAATTTATTTTTCCAAGTGTATAAAATCATTTAAATATTTTAATAAACCCATAAATGTAACCACATATAGGTAAAAGTTAATAAGAAATGATTTTAAATACACTCAAGCATTTAATGATATATAAAACAAAGTAATTACATAGAAAAACCAACCTTAACCACTGAAAAAATATTCCTTTGATGAAGAATGAAAAAACATGAAACAAATCAGTACCAAAAAACCCAAGACAGCCAAGGCCCAAAGTTAGAACTAACCAAAACCCTAATTTCGTTCCCCTTTGGTGTTATGGTTCATAGGAGAAATAAAAATTGAGGGGAAAGGGAGAGTGAAGATATGGAGAAGAAGAATAAGGTAATGAGAGAGATTTACCTAAAAACTGCTATAAATTAAATGTGATAATTTTAAAAGCAAGGATAAAGAAGTAATGAAACTCCAAGAGATCCCCTCTCATATTTACTCATGAATGAGAAAGAAGAGGGGCCAAAGGGGATTAATATAATTTAATGGAAGAAGAGTAAATTCACCACATTAAAATCTAGATAGTCTAGTTTTTGGCATAACCTACCATGTCATGACGCATCTCACCTTCCTTGAACAAGTCTCATAACATGATCACCTTTAATTATAGCATGAAACCCCAAACTTAATCTAAACATAATTGTGTGACCACTATATGAGTTGGGTTGTATTGTGACCTATACTCACCATGTTCAGACATACCTCACTAGAAAATTACACCACTACCTAGGTCTTATTATGGTATGACCTCTCCCTATTGTGTTGTAACTTACTATAGTCCCTAACTATAGCTCACCATAAAAAAGACCCTTATTCCACCCAATTACACTCAACATTTCAAAAATATTTCATAATTAAACAATATTTAATATGATCGTTACTTGGGGGTATCATTATAGGGACCCCAAACATTTCATACATAAATACTACATCTTATTTTTGGAATATTGATAACTTATCAATAAAATACATAAAAGAACCATGACGGTTTTGTGTCTTTAAAAACATGGATATATAAACAGTTGGTATATAAAATATATAAATCATTTAACATTAAGTTCTTAATAAATAGAATCCTGCTTAGACATATCATACTAAAAAAATTTCTTTACTACCCGGGGAAGGGAAACATAATAAATGGTTATCTTAGATTCCTAGTAAGAGTAAAAATAAGAGATATCAATCAGTGATCAAAATTGAAAATAAAAAATACATAAGGGTATAAGAACGTGGTCAAAACATAGAATAATCATACCCAATAATAAAAATATCTTTAATCATGAATTATGGAAAAAGGATTTTTTAATCAAAATACATAAGACAATAGAGTAAAAAATAATCAATAATTAATCAAGACCCGTGATAACACATCATAATAATAAGACATAAATTTATAACATATACATAAAAAGATAAAATCATTTCCTTATCAAAGGAACACTTCCAATACTATCATAGTGGATTTGGTTCACTCCCAATTACATAATTTCCTTAGTCAAGTTTCACTACCAAGACTATCTTATTAAACAATGTACCTTAATGAACTGGGTTCACCCCCATTATAGTCCATATTATCTCATGATTTATCTTTCTTTACCGAATGTATTTTATGGATATATGATATTTATCCCACCCATCACATAATTAAAAACATAAATTTGTGTTCCATAAGATAATAAATCATTCAACATAACATCAAATCATAATTCCAAGGAAAGGATTGAGTTTTATAAAACTTTACACATCAAAATCATAAAACATATAGATAAATAATAATTATTGTATCATTGAATCACATCCCTAGAAAATCATAAGAAAAAGGAAATAATTTTATTATAGTTGAAAATAAACTTAAAAGATCTCTATAATAACTTTTGAGGAAAATACCCTTTTTATTTTAAAATAACTTATTTAAAATCTTAAAATTTCTAAATTATTAAGGAAAAAAATTTCTTGGAAAATAACCACATTAACTTATAAGTTAATATTTAAATAAAAGTTTATTCATGGCCATGGGGAATATGTTCATGAAGTGTATTTTTAAACAAAAATTCTTTTCACATTTTCAATAAAAATTCAAAAGTATAACATCTAAAAATTGGTAATAAGATTAATTTTAACCCATGGTAGGAAAGAAAAATATATTGAGAAATTAATTTAAATAATATTTTCAGAATAATAAAAATATTTTTGGAATTATTTTAAATTAAACAAGGACTTGTTAGAAAATATTCTATAATGAAGAGGAAAATAAGGGCAATTTTCCTTGAAACATTATTTCAATCTCTTGAGTACTTAGTGAGAGGAAAATGAAAGGAAATATTATAATATATAAAAATATCCAAATAATAAGAAAATAAATATTATTTTTTAGAGATATATCATATAATTTTATCATTAGAAAATTCAAGCATAAACAACCATATTAAAAATTAGGTTTTAATATAAAAACCTTACCTCATGTTCTTCATACTCTATAATTTCTATAACCTCCAGAATAATAAATTTAAATTTATTATAATTTTATTCTTGAAATATAATCATACCTATGATACCATACATATTTTACTTATAACATGTTATCACATATTCATTAACAATCATTCATTATCATCCTCATTTTGAGGGTTAACTGCTTCATTTCTCATATATGTTTTTGGTTGGAAATTATAATAATTTCCCTCTGACCATGGATCCTTGATCTATAGAATGATAACAATGATATAAATATCATATATATTCACTATATACATATTTACATCCATTCATATAAATCTGTGATGAAAAATTTATTTCATTATTTTGTGGAGAAGGTAATATGTACGTACTCACGAGTGATGTTTCTACTCTTCAATGGATGGAAAAAAGAAAGTTTTATAATAATTAAAATTTACCGAATAATTATTATAACATAAATATAATATATTTCCATTATATATATGTTTTTAGTATCCAATAAAGTGTAAATTATAAAAAAATCACATTGATTTATAGAGGTGGTAGTCTACACACATGCACAAGTGACATTATCATTTACCAATAGATCAAAAGGTAATAAAGTAGTTAATTTATAATAACTAAAAAGTGTAATTATTTAAAGAATATCATATATTAAAATTAAAACCATCATAACAAATATCCATGAAATATGGAGATGGAAAACGAATTGAAGTAGTTAACCCTCACTTTTCCATGAATGTGACCATAATTTATGCCATTTTATAAGTGAGGGGATGGAGATATATGAAATTTCTTAAAATATTTTAGTGATATATGGTCACATTCATGGAAAAGTATCTCAAAATGGATAGAGATTTAAATTTAGAGTAATATATGTTTTAAATATCTTAATTCAATACTAATTATAAGTTTTTTTGTAGGGTTTCTACCCATATCACTTGGTTTAACCCCCCATTAAACATATTTTAACCTTAACTATGAGAACACAATTTTATTGTTTTTAGTATTCACTATAAAAAAAATTAAGTTAAAATTATTAAATTATAATAATTATTATGAATAAAAATATTGAATATATTTTATCAAATTAAATTTCTACAATTTATAGAATTTAATTTTAAATAGGCACCTAAATCACAATGAAAACTCATTTTAGAAAAATTCTTTTTTCTAAGCGTAAAACATAATTTACTTTCATTCTGTTCCTCATAAAAACCTTGAAATTAATATTAAAATATATAATTGAATATATAATATATAAATTTCATTAAAAATAAAAATAAATAGAAGAAAATTTAATTTATTAATATGAAAACACATTTAGTGCATAAAAATAGTTAAAAAATGCATTTTTAAGGCAAAAATATAAACTTATACCAAAATAAATAACAATGATGAATAATATGTAATTAATATATTTATTTATAATTAAATTGGTCTTATTTTAATTTAAGAAAAAATTTAATACATAATAGTACTTTTACTTGAAAATAAATTTGAGTTTTTTTAAATTTCTTTATTTTCACTATTCATTGAAAAATAATTTTTTTAAAAAAATACTTACAATTATCCTTAAGATAATATTGAAGTGATGATTTAAAAAATTATATTAATTTAGTAAAATAAAATTTCTAAAAATATTATAAAATAATTATAATTTTTGAATAGAAAAAATGCAATAAAATTCATTTTTGAAGATAACATATTTTTAAGCATAAAATGAATTTACTTAAAATTAAATAATTATTTATTATTAATTAATAAATAAATTTTAACAATTTAAAACATTTATAAATATTCATTCATGATTTTATTATTATTATTTATACCTATGAGTTTAATTTCTAGGTTATAACAGTTTACTATATAGTAGTTCATTTAGACATAGGGTTAGGTGTAAGTCAAGCTATTGAATACCATATGTTTATTTCAAAGGAAATACACATAAAATATTAGGGTTTTAAATTATATACATAGTGAAATTAAAATTTCCCCTAAAATTATACCAATATGATAGAAAAAAATGAGGATACCTTTGCTTCATCACATCTTCAAGTTTCTATGTAACTTTCTCAATTTTTTGATTCCTCAAAAGAACATTAACTAGATGAGTAGTCTTGTTATATAGAACTTTATATCTATAGTCCAAGATTTACAAAGGTTATTATTTATAATAAATATCATTATCTAGTGGTATAACCACTGTGTTCATTACATGTGAAGGATCAAGTATGCACTTCACTAGGAGAGATACATGGAACATATTGCGAACTTTAGAGAGGTTTGGTGGGATTGTTAAGTGATAAGAAACCATCACAATCCAATGAAAAAGCTCAAATGGATTTATATAAATAGGGACCACATTTCCCTTCATTCCTAATATAATTACCTTATTCTATGCATAAATTCACAAGAATAACTTCTCACTAACTTTAACTTCGAGACATTATTATAGACTGTTAGTATAACTTTGCTATCTTCTCTGTGTTTCCTTAATGTGATGATGAATAGATATAACCTTATCTATCATTTCCACTTCTAGATCAAGTTATAATTTATTTATTTCTTTAAAATCAATCTGTTATTTCATATTTATACACTTTTCCCATATAGAGATTCATAATGATCAATCTGAATGCTCGAGTAAAAGATATTGTTATAATAAAAATAAACTAGAGGAAGTTCGTGAACCTAATCACATTTGAAATATAGAGAGCTAGATTTTAATATAACCATTGTAGTTTTAATGGTCCTATTATACTAACCATTAGTCTGAGTATGATAGGTAGTAATGAAACAAAACTAAACATCTTGATATTACTGAAGAAATCTCCAAAACTTTGTGGTAAGCCTCAAATGTCAAATAAATACAATAGTATAAGGACCCAGACTTAAATAATATGTAAAATATATTCTTTGGAAAAGATTTTATTTTATTTCATTCTTAGATATATTTTAGTCTTATAGTTTTATAGAATTAGGTTCTCACCCTTACCAAAAAAAATATTATGTTATAATGTGGAAACTTCTAATTATTATTCTTTTTTCCCATAATACAATTTTTTTAATATTTAACAAGTTTTCTTTTCTCTAAATATTTTTATAATTTTCATCTTAACCACATCCGTGTCCCTAATTTTCCTTAAAACCCAATGAAAAATGTTTTAATATATGGGGTGATCAAAAAAATCTCATTAATGGATATATAAAATAGAAGAAAGAAACACATTAGTCTATGAATACTCATAAAAAATTTTCATTTTAAAAATAAACATTGGGATCAAACTAAAAAATTTCTTACCTAAGAAATAAAATTAACTACCTAAATATTTTAACAAAAAAGTTCATAATAAATATTAAATTAAATCTTATTCACATAAAATTTTCTTTTTAATCATGAAAACCTCATGAAAACTATTTAATAAAGTTAAACATTTCACCTTTATGATATAGTAGAAAATTCACTTTAAACTAAATGTCATTATCTTACCTTATAAAATCATATGATTCAAATAAAACCCCATATAAATCATTATATAAATAATTAAGGTAACTCAGGAAATCATATTCATATCACTCTTATGATTATTCTCACAAATGGAATAGCCTACCAGGTAAATTCCAATGATCTCTTAAGATAAACCAAAGCTATTAACTCCACCCCTTTACCCAATGAATTTAAGATCTATATTAGGATCATAAATTATCATGAGATATATCTAGATCATTACTTATAATAAAAAATCATAAGAACCACAACATAATCATAACATATGAAAACTTTAATTTTTTTCATCAATCTCAAAAAAAATATTCTTTTCACCTATAAGAAACACATTTTTGGACATCAAAATATCGATTCCTTTAAAACCATTCTTGAAAATTCCCATAAGAAAGTGGAGGATTTTTATTTTAAGAACAAATGAAAAACTATAAATAAATGAAAATATAAAATAACTATTATGACGATGGTAAAAATATTGATCCTGTATACGTTAAAATAAAACATTTATTTTTCATTTTTGTCAAAATGTTCCATATAACATACATAAAAATATTCATTATATAAAAATTTTAAATAAAGAAAAAAGTGTAATAAAATTACTTTTATAAATTATATATTTCAATATAAATACATCTATAAGTAACCTTAATAAATTAACATGTAATAAAAATATTTTGAAAGTAAATCTATAAATCATTTAAAGTGAGGTTTTTAAGGAAAAGTATCCCTTACCTTGAGTTCATCTTGACCCATATTTTCTTTATCTAGTATATATTAAAATTTAATAAATTATTTAATTTTATAGGAAAATATTCAAGGCTTAATCACTTATATTTAAAACACTTATTTCATTTACTTTAAAGACAAATTAAATTACTTAATCTGTTAAGTTCATATCACATGGTTTGAGGTTGTTCAGTTCATGACATCAAAATGATTTTGGTGAGTTGATGGTGGTAAATGGGGTAAACATTGAATAATATATAGAATAATAATCATGAAAGAATTATCATTTTTATACCTTAATTATACTTTTATATCCAATCATGTATGGTGGTTATTAAAAATAAATTACGTTACATTTATGGAGATAGTATGCTATACATGTGCATGAGTAACATTTCCATTTTTCAATGAAAAAGTGAGAAAGAAGGTAAGTACCATTTAATAATTCTAGAATGATATTTTTTTGATAAATATAATATTATATTTATAAATACACTTATATGTATAATCCATGTGAGGTGGTGATGAAAAATGAATCGCATCGCTTCATCGAGGTGGTAATCCACACATCAACTTAAATGACACTATCAATTTTAAATGGATGGAAATGTAATAAAATTTATGAAATATTATCTTAAAATAATTAATTTAATTTAAATAAATATATATATATACACATTAATCCATCATCATAAATATTCATGAGAGGAGGTGATGGGAAATGAATTACATCGGTTAATGAGGTAGTAGTCCGCTATACACACAAATAATGGTTTATTTCAAATTTGATCGAAGATGTTGACAAATATAGGTTATATAATTAACATAAAAATGTATAAATATATGAAATATAATGGTTTAATTATTTTATCATGTTTGAATAAGTCTTTAAGGATATATAAAAATAAATAAAATAAAAATATTCGGTTAAGAATTATACCTCTTCTTTAGAAAACCTCTTCATATTTATAACTAAATCCATACTAGGTTGGATTTATAATAAAAAAGGGACACTAGGAAATGGGGAGGGATATAATTAAGATAATTTTTGAATTTATTGGTTGAAAAATAAATATATTTAACTGTGGGGAGGATAGCATAGGGTGTTTCCATTTAGTATTGGGGAAAAGGACACACATGGAATTTTTAAGAAGATTAAAATATATTAATGTACTAAAGAAAAATGGATCCAAAATGGAAAATTTTAAAATATGAGTTGATATAGGGTCTAAAATCTTCTATCAAATAGATTTTATAAAAGTTTATAGATCATTTTATCCCTTATAAATAATTTTTAACCATCGGAAAACCTATTTTATCCTTAACCTTGATGTCAAATTTTTATAGTATTTACCATTCATTATGAGAAAAATTAAGTTGAACTAATTACCATATATTAATTATAATGATTCCAAATATGGGTTTTTTTTATCAAATTCAATTCATATAAGTGTTATAATTTAGTTTAAAATTATACCAATAGAATGTAATGAAAAAAGATTATTAGAAAAAATGCCTTTTTAAGTATAAAAATATTTTTTCACCAAATTAAAGTATAATGTTCATTTAAAATTATTTATTGGATTATATATTGAAAGAAATTAACAAATTAAGTTTTAAGACTAATAAAAAATGGAATTCAACTTTATAAATACTTGATAATAAAATGTTGTTTTTAATAAACATTAATAGTTTTCACTATTCATTGAAAAAATCAAAATTTTTATAAAATTATCAAAAATTAAAATAACATAATTATGAAATGGTAAATTAAAATCTTAATTTTATTTTTAAAAATTTAAATAATATAATTTGGAAAAACTACTTTGAAATTAAACCATTTAATCCATGAAAACTCAATTAGTTACAAATTGAGTTTTTTCCTTTGGATAGAGAAATTAACTAATATTACCATAATGAATATATTTATTTAAAATAAAATTAATTAATATTAATAATATATAACAAGTATTTACCTTGAAATTACCTAAGTTTTTCATCATTCCTCAGTTTTTTAAATTGTGTCCTCACAATTTTATTCATTACATAATTAAGTGGGGTTATTTTTCCATCATAGTATATTATGATTCCCATGTTGCTTATCTAATCAAGTTATTTTTCTATAAAACCATAATCTGGTAAATAAATTTATTCCAAAACACTTTCTATTTATGTAAAATAATCCATACTAGATATTCTTTATAATAATGTTTTTATTACAACCGATCTACTTCAAGGATCAAAACATGGGTGGAAATTGACATATATTTTCTTAATATTGAAACATGAAATACATCATGTACCTGAGATAAAATCAGATGAAAGGAAACTTCATAAGAAACCTATCCAATATTATCCATAATTTTAAATGTTCTATTTAACTTAATACTTAACTTTTCTTCTTTAAGAAATCACATAATACATTTTGATGGACTCAGTTTAAGAAAAAAATGATATCCTAACTCGAATGAAAGATATTTTATTTGATTATCTACACATATTTTATGCCTACTATGAGATATCCCCATGTTTTTCTAAATCATTTTCACCTTTTCATCTATTTATTCTACCAATTTTGGTCCCAATAACTTCTATTCACATACTTTATCCTAATAAGCTAGAGTATGAAAACTCTTTCCACACAATGCCTCAAAAGGTTCCATTTGTATATTGGAATGAAAAATATTATTATAATAAAAATAAACCAATGTTATATATTGATCCAAAATTTATTGATAATCTATTGAAAGAGATTGAATAATAACCTCTATATCCTAAATTGTTCACTTCGATTGTCAATCAGATTGAGGATGAAAGGATGTGTGGAAATTAAATTCCATAACCAATGGATTCTAAATTCCTTTCCATAAGTTAGAGGTGAATATGGGATCATGATATAAAACACTAGAAAGAGGGACACTATATACTCTAATTTTATCTTTAACATAAAGTTGAGAAACTTTATTTAAAGGAATATTATCTCAAATGGGAAAAAATAATCAAATTTACTTAATCGATCAAAAAGTACCCAAATTACATTATTACCTTGAGATTTATTTTGTAATCCCATAATGAAATCCATGTATATATTCTCTCATTTACATTTTGGAACTAGAAATGGATGAATCACCTCCCTTTGATAATTTTCATTCAACTTTAACCTGTTGACAAGTCAAACATTTCATAGTAAAATTAGTAATATATTTCATCATTACTAACCACTAGAAATGTTTTCAAAGGTTTATATATTTTTTTGTCCTATTAGGATGAATATAAAATAGGGAACTATGATCCTCAAAAAATAGTTATTTATTCAACTGGGGGTAATATGAAATACATAACCTTTTTCTTAATCTTAGTACACATTATTTTTCAATATTAAAATATTTAAACTTACCCTTCTTGAATGATTTTACCTTTTTCTATAAAAAATGTATTACCTATGAAATTTTTTAATCCTTTCGGAAAAATATTATTGTATTGGCACTTGAAAAAAATATATGTAGTTCTTGCATGAAGAATTTATAAGCCAACATATGTGAAATTATTTTCAAAAGGATCATGTTCTAGAGATAGCATGGTAAATGTAGAATTTTCCTTCTAAATATAATCATAAACTAATATTTTTTCCTTTACCTATATGGAAATGAATTATTTCATTGTAATCCTTTATCAATTACATTCTTCTCATATATCTCATGTTCAAATATTTTTGAATGAATATATACTTCTACTTTTTATGATCATTATATATTTTATAATTTACTACTTATAAATGATATCTATAAATTTATAAAGAAAACAATATAACCACATAATCATGGTTATGTGTAGGATAATTATTATCCTGAGGATTTAATTTATTTGAAGTAATATAATTTACCTGATTATTCAGAATCATAACAAAACCCAGTCCCCTTGATAATGCATATTTGTTGATGAAAAATTCACTGTTTATAGGCAACATGGAAAAAACTAGAGAATTAACTAATCTTATTTTCAATTCCTCAAAAAATTCATCACATTCATTTATCTAGATAAATCTAAAACCTTTTCTCCTAACTTAGATAGTGGGATAAATTTCCATGCATGTTTTTAAAAAAACCATCTGTAATATCCTACTAATCCATGATAACTATGAATCTTAGTAATAATTTTTGGTATTATCCATTCAGAAACCAGTTTAGTTTTTGTGGGATCAATAATCATGACATCTATATTAGTGATATATTCGAGAAAAGAAATATTTTGTAACAAAAAATAACATTAACTAAATTTTATATATAACTTCATCTCTTTTAGGTTTTTATAATAATCATTATATATTTTTCTTGATAATCATATTTTTTAAATTAACTAAAATATCATTAATAAATACATGCAAAATTTATCTAAATATTCATGGAAAAAATTATAAATATGATCCATGAATGCAAATGGAGCATTTACCAACCCAATGGGAATAACAAAAAACTTATAATTCTTATACTGAGTAAAAAATAATATCTTATGGATATCATCTTACTCCACCTTTAGATGACGGTACATAAACCAAAGATCAACCTTTGAAAAATACTAAGCTCCTTGGAGTTGATTAAATAAGTTATCAATATGAGCCAATATATAATTATTCATAATATTAATGTTATAAAATTATCTATAATCAATTAAAAGACTTATGTAACCATATTTATTTATAATAAAAATTATAAGCACCCCGTAGTGAAGTGCTTGCATAAATCAAACATTTATCAATAATATCCTATAATTACTTTATTAATTCTAGAAGTGATACTTGATCCATTCAATAATTTGGTTTTGAAATTAGTATAGAATTGGGCACTAAGTCAATAGTAAACTCAACTTTCCAATAAGGTATAATACTAAGTAACTCATCAGAAAAAATGTACAAATATTCTTTTATTGCTGAAACATCATTAATCTAACATATTTCTATATTTTCAAAAATAAAATAATGATAGAATTCATCACCATATTTTATTAGTTTCTATTTTTTTAATGTGTTACCAAAGGTGTGAATTCATTCTTATATATAAACTAAAACTCATTTCAAAAAATAACTTTATTGGATCTATAATCTATCTAAACATTATAAACTAATATCTAATCCATATCAATAATAACATTAAACTATATAATGGGAAAGATAATAAGGTTTGTAGGGAAAACACTTCCACATTTGATAATAGGATAATCTTTATAAATTCTTGTTTCCTAAATACTACCCCTAGGTGTTTTTACCAAAAGTCCTCACTTAATTTCTTGAGGTGAAATTTTAATTTTAACAGTAATTTTCTAAAAAATGAAAGAATTTTTAGACCCCAAATCAAATAGTACATATAAAAATTTGAAAAAACATATAATTTACCTATTACCGCTATTTGAAAACACAAAATCTACCAAAGTAGTTGAAAATAATTTCAATACACCCTTCTGATTGTAGTCTTAACTCTTCATATAATTCATGTTCTTCTTAAAAATGTCCTTATAATGACCAATATCATTAAATTTAAAATACTTAAAAACTAGTTATCAAAATTAATCTTACCACTACCACTATCCATTTCTTTGTAATCATGAGACATATTCCAAAAATTTCTATATTAGAAGAACTACCTTGATTTTATAAGACCTACCACAAGGTTTTTTTACCAAAAATATCATAAAATGAAAAGTTTATTTTTATACCTTCATATTTCATTGACGTATTCTTCCTATTTGTTTTCCTAATTCAAAACTTTAACTACATATTATTATAAAACACCGGATCATTGAAAAACACCATTTCTACCTTCACATCAAATTGAAAAATTTTCTCATAACTTTTAAATTCATGAGAGGAAAAATATAATCGGTATATTGTCTTTAATAATCAGAAAAACTGATTAATTTTATTATCAAGATCCTGGATACAATTTGGTGTGTACCTAGTCAATTAGGTGATTTTTTCTGTATAAAAAATCATTTAATCCTTTTCATTCTACCTTAATTCCAATAAATTATTTTTAATCCTAAGTAAAATAACTTTAAGAAAATTCTTCTTAAAAAAAGGATTCATAAACATATCACATTCCATAGATTTAATATATTCTATTTCTATAGTATTTTTAAAAATTAGCTACCATTTATCACGTTAAACTTCAAAAAAAAATTATAAGAGTTACCATTTGATGATTTTAACAACCCATGACTTCAAATATCTTTTCTAGAGCTTTAATACATACCTCACTTACAACTGAGTTATAAGTTCCATAGAATTTCAGATGGTATTATCTTTTAAAATATTCCACATTAGACATGTTCATCTATGGTTAATATAGTTTCTCCCTAGCATGGATGCCACCACTATTTATAGACTATATAAACTAAGTCATAATGGTAACAAAATGCTCATTTCCAAATTCAACCATTACAGGTGGCTAATTTGGAAAGATATTATGATCTTGGAGCCTCCCTACAAACCATTCTAAACAGACATATATTAGATGAATCAACATGGTAATATTCAAATAATATATCATTATAAATATAAATTAGAAACTCCTAATGGTATTTAATTATATTGTCTTATCCTCTGAAATCCTCTAAACCTTTACTCTGATAGTAACTATAAGGACCAAAACTTAGAAAATTCATACAATTGGTTCTCTATAAATTAATTCATTTTATTTCATTGCCGGAGATCATTTATATTTTTTTTACAGAATTAGGTCATCACCCTTTAAAAATAAAATACTACATCATAATGTGGACACTTCCACTTAGTATCCATTTTTACCATAATATAATACTTTTAATATATATGATGTTTAATATTAATGACATATCTTTACAATGTTCATCTCGACCTCATCCATGTACCTACTCATCTATAAAACCCTATAAAAAATATGTTAAAATGTGACATGAAAAAATAAGTATCAGTAAGGGGAATATAAAAATGAATAAAGAAACCCCTTAGTCTATGACTACTCATTAAAAGTTTCATTTTTCAAAATATAATTTGGGTTGAAAATAATTTTTTTAACCAATAAATCAACTTTGTCACGACCCGTCCTCAGGGCCCGTGCCGTGACTAACCCCAAGCCTGCCTTCTATAGCCTAGGGGTAGCGACTAGAACCAAAGGCGTAATTTCCTAAGATGGGAAGGAATTTCCTTTATAAAAGTAAAAACATACAACATAGTATGAAACTTGTTGTAAACACTAAGTAAAACTGAATACAAAAGAGTGTGCTGAAAGTAAAGGGGCCGGAAATACAAGCCCAACAGTAAAGTACAACTGAAAAAGGGACAAACTACTGAAAGTTAAAGAGAAGCTTCTGAATCATCCTCCGGGGTTCCTACATGAAGGGTATGTACAGATGGCCACCTCATCACTCTGCATTCGTCAGACTCCTCTATGTGCCGACTCGTCGTAAGGTCCACCTCCGGGTACCGTCTAGTCGTGGCGCTCTCGGCCTCCGTCAGCACTTTCCGTCATCTGCATCCAGCACAATGAGGTTCGAGCATAGCCAGTGCAGGGGTGAGTATAACGATACTCAGTAGGGACCCTGAGACCCTCAAGGTCTCACAATATCCAGCAAGGATAAACCACAGTAGTAAGATACAATCACGAAGTATCAATCATCTCTACTTAGGTATATTACCATACATATACCTAAGTTACCAATCACAGTCCAACTCCAACACTTGAGCCCAATAATAACCCATTCCACAAAGGAAGTAAATTCAATCACCACGATGATAAAGATTGAAAGTAAAGACTCAGATCACATAGGTATACATCTTTTATAGAGTGAAAGAGATGATCAGATGTAGTCACTGATTAATCTAAGCTGTCAGACCCACACAGGATAAAGGACCAGCTAAGCTGTTGGATCCACACATGATACATGATCTGCTATTCTATCAGATTCATCTAAGCTGTCAGACCCACACATGATACAGGACCAGCTAAGCCGTCAGACCCACACAGATACAAGACCAACTATTCTGTCGGATTAGACTAAGCTATCATACCGACACAGGATACAGGACCAGCTAAGCTATCGGACCCACATAGGATACAGGACCAACTATTATGTCAAACCCACACAGTATACAGGAACCGAAGTAAGAACTATCAGACCCAGGGAGGATCCCGATACAGTAGTCATCACTGTCAAACCCATAGAGGATTCAGGTAAAGTAGTCATCGCTGTTGAACCCACGGAGAATTCCGGTACAGTAGTCATCGTTGTCAAACCCCTAGAAGATCCTGGTATAGTATCGTCGCTGTCGAACCCACGGAGGATCCTATTATCTTAGTCGCAGCCAGCCCTAGGGTTCCCGCATACAACACGCTCGATTTCGGGAGGGTCCGCCCTTCGAGCCAAGTGTCGATACATAGACTATAATGAAGTCTCTATTTGATGTATCCCATAGTTCCGTCTCATCATAAGAAACCCAATGTGACAGACGACGCGTCAATCGGACGCCCTGTTTGAGAGTTATTGGAATTTCCGTTCCAGGGGCCCGGTTGGATTTACGCTCGATGCAAACCCAACCATTTTCAAAATTTGTCAAAAAATAACTTAGAGTATCAAAAAAGGACTGGCTCATCATGAGGGTCCCAGTGCCACAGACAGCGCATCAATCGGACTTGCGGTCTAGGAGTTATTCGCATAAGCGATGACGGGCTCGGCCCGTCAAGCCCAGTGGGCTGGCGGGTTGGCCCGACCCGGCTCGGCGGGTCCGACCCGGTGGGGCGCGGCCCAGCCGCAGACCCGGACCGTGCTGTGGGCCGGTACGGTTCGCCTGGTGGCACCATGCGGCGCCTCATCCTCCTCTGCCCCGGCTGGCCGTAGCCGTCTGGTTCAGCCCAACGCACACGGCCTGCACTACGGACCGCGGTTCTCCCCACGCAGTGCTTGCGGGCGCCACGGTTCTCCAGCCCGGCCGGCACGCGGCCGGACGGTTCGCCCAGCCAAGCGGCCCATAGACGCGGGCCGCTTCCTCCTCCACGTGGTGCCTGTGGGTGCAGTGGTTCTCCAGCAGGCGGGCCGAATCGGCCGGCTAGTCATCCCGCGGACCGGGTGGCCCGAGCAGGTGTCGGTCCCTCCACGCGGCCGGCGTCCGGCCGCCACGACCACCTCCGCCTCCAGTCACCAGTGCCGCCGCCTAGTGACCCACTTTATGCGGACCACCGGGTTAACTCCGGTGGTTGGAAATTGGATCCGTCTACGCTGGGGGTCCTCCTGGGATGCCGCCCTCAGCGCTGGACCCTCCGGATTTCATCGCTGCCACTTTGGCCTGTCGCCCACGAAGAACGCAACAAGATGAAGAACATCACAAGATTTGGGGAGGGAATCGGGCCATGTTCGGATTGGCCCACACCCTCCACGTTAGCATATCATAACATGGTTCAATAAAGATCATCAACAAGACCGATCCATCCCAGATCTAGACCCCGCATGAAATTCTTCCCTTACCTGCAAGAACGATCGAACTTCGGATCAGCCTGTTAATTGGTTGGTCCACGTTAGTCGTTTATAAATAATAACGGAGAACATCAATCCCAATAAAGGTAAATCCCCCTACCTCTTATTTGGTGTTCATTGACAACGTCGTGGGAAGTAGATGGAGTTGACGTCGATCGTCGCATCCGCCTCACACTTCAGATCCGATCTCGAGCATCAGAGACTCGTCGCGATCCAATCTCCGTTTAAGGATTGTTCTTTGTCGAATATCTTGGGAGATCTGTCATTGGAGAACCATTCTTCGTCAACAAGCCATTCATAGAGCTCTCTCTTTTCCAAGGCTCCACCAATGTAATATGTGCCAACCCAAAATAAAATAATAGCCTCTCTATTATTTTATTGATGACATGCATTCCAAAAAAGGAATTCAAAAGAATTCAAATCTCAACAAAATTAATGAATTAATTGTGGGAGCTCAATTAATTAATTAATGGGGGTTGTCACTTTAATGAGAGAAGGCGTAATGTTCAAAATTAAATGAGGAGAGGTGGCTTTATTAATTTCAAGGGATGTTTAATTGACTTTTCCCAATTAAATGAGAGATACATGGGGGTTAAAGGGGTTCAAACTAGAGTGGGCCCCACCTAGTTATATCCTCCCAAGGGAGGTTAGAGTGTGGTTGGCCCCACCTCTAACCTCCACTTGGTGGTTTTAACCACAAATCAAATAAAAACATGTCACAAATAATTTTATTTAATTTATTAAGAATCCCCAAAAAAATAACTTCTAACCTTGATAAAACGCAACTGTAGTAAAGGTCTTCTTAAGGGAATACTGGCGCTGTGAGTTCAACGGTGCCCTCATATTTCAATTCCAAGCACCGGTTCAAAAGATATAAAATCCCACACGTACGATTACTGAACATACTCGAACAAAACTTCAGAAATTGATTCCGGGCACACCAGGCCTCAGAATCAAGAGTCGTTAGAAACTGCGGACTCATAAAATTCCCATGTATTTAAAAATAAAATTCCACCGGATTTCTGGTTCTTTAAATTCTCCCCACATTAGGGTTTTATGTCCCCATAAGCTACAACACACACTAGGGAAACAAATGGGGGTACTGAGCATGCTTCTGAGCCTCCCGCTCCCATGTGCTCTCCTGGAGGTTACCGTGTTGCCAACGAACACACCAGAGGTATCGACCGTCCATGCAGGACCCTCTCCTGTCGATCCTCAATCTCCACTGGAACCTCTGTGAATGTCACCCCGTCATCTATGTCCAGATCCCCGTGGTCGATGATGTGGGATAGGTCGTGCATGTATCTCCTTAGCTGAGATACGTGGAAGACGTCGTGCACCCGGTGCAACTGAGGTGGAAGAGCTAAGTGGTATGCCACCTCTCCAACTCTGTTGTGGACCTGAAAAGGTCCAATGAATCTCGAATATAACTTGAATCCTCGGCAAAATCTCTATAGGCCTCATTAAGGTAAGACCCGTAGAAAGACATGGTCACCATCCCCGAACTCCAGAGGTCTCCGTCTCCTGTCAGCATACGACTTCTGTCTGTTCTATGTAGTCTTCATCCACTCCTAGATAATTTGCACATTATTTGTGGTAGCCCGTACCATCTCTGGTCAGTAGGAGGTGGGCTGACTTGGTGATTCGGTCGACGATCACCCAAATAGAGTCATGTCCCCAGGACGTACGTGGAAGACTCATCACGAAGTCCATGGATATCTCATCCCTTTTCCACTTTGGGACCTCTAAGGGCTGAACCAAGCCTGCTGGAACTTGGTGATCTGCCTTCACAGCTAGAGAAGTGAGGCATCGTGAGACAAACTATGCTACTACCTTCTTTATACCTAGCCACCAATGCTGTCGATGGAGGTCCTGATACATCTTCGCTACTCCTGGATATACCGCTAAAGGAGATGTCTGGAACACTCACAACGCTTCCTCCTGAAGTGTAACTAGTACCATGGTACGTCCATTGAAAAGAATGATGTGCTCCCCAACTTTATAAAATCCATTAGGTGCTTGCCCTGTGGATATCTGAGCACGTCGCGTCTCACAATCAATGTCCCCCGCTGTACCTCCCTGACTCACTGAAGAAGTGGAGGAGTGACTGTGAGAGACTGCAGAAAGGCTGCTCCATCTCTATCCACAAAGGATATCTGCAATGCGGCCAGCTGCTCCATCACCTCTCCTAGAAACTGAATGCCTGATCTCCTACTGATAGCATCTGCTACAACATTCCCCTTCCAAGGAGTATAGACTATCTCAAAGTCATAGTCCTGGAGGAACTCGAGTCATCGTCACTGTCTCAGGTTCAGGTCCTTATACGAGAAGATATACCTGAGACTCTTGTGATCAGAGTATACGATAAAACGTTCACCCATAAGATAGTGCCGCCACATCTTCAAGGAGAAGACCACTACTGCTAACTCTAGGTCATGGGTAGCGTAGTTCTGCTCATGTTGTCTCATCATCCGAGAACCATATGCGATCACTGCCCGCTCCTGCATCGGGACACATCCAAGTCCAGTCCCTGATGCGTCGCAATAAAATACGTACCCTACACCCTCCTCTAGAAGCCTCAATATTGGGACACTAGTTAGCCTCTTATTTAGATCCTGAAAGCTCTTCTGGAATCTCTCCGACCACACAAAGGGTTTCCCCTTCTTCTCCAAAGCTGATAGTGGTGCTGCAAATCTGGAGAAGTTTGGAACGAAGGTAAGTCTGGCCGACTCATGAGTGATCGACTGCGCCCCCTTATGCATGAGTCCATCCTGTGTTTCTTGGGTTTTCATTTTTGCCGACCAAGTAAAAACCCATCCCAACATTGTAGATAAACCACAACCTTTTTGCCTAATACAATCAATTTGTGTATGAACTGTGGTTGCCCAGTCCATACCCAAACTAACGTCGTTAGGACTCGACGCTGCCACCAAGAGGTTCCAACCGAAACTCTCACCTCAAGGGTCAGATCACACCATCGGCGTAAGTTTGATTATCGAGTCTCCTCCCAAAGGTATCTCCAGACGTGAGGGCCAAGTCAATGGTTTAACTGGAAACTCTAGGTCTTGGACAAGATTCGTGGAAGTTAGGAATGATTGGTACATATGTCTATTGTTACAGATGTTAGTAGTAGACACATACCATAACTCAAATCATTCCTAGAGTCCTTGGGTTACACTCCTTGACCGCATGTATCTATTTTTTTCCCCTGTACTCCAGCTCCCTGATCCTAGCGGGAACTACATAGGAGGGTGGTTGTAACATTTCGAAAAGGTCACCACCTCATGCTGCTCTCCTAGCTCTGCTTCGACTTCTTCTGCCCTATAGATTCATCTGTCCTTAACACTTACTATTCTTAGAACATTTTACTCACTCAAGTCTCTGAGAATGGTGCCAGTTTCATGCTTTCCAACTGCTAACATTCACTGGTTGTATCCTCTCATCCAATGAACATTCAACCACAAAGGTTCTCTCTAGAACCCTAATTTAAGTAGGAATGCATAGAGGAAAAAGTGTTGGCTCAAATATCCTTAAAAAAACCTTGCTCAGAGGTCTGATCTCTAAAGAGCTGATTGTATCATATTCATCGAGTACCAAGAACGATCGGTATGCTTCGATGAATACTCATCTACTGACAAGTCGTCTTTCCGAAGCTGTATAAGCTCTAGAAAACTCTTAGCCACATTCTCAAGCTAGTCCTCAGCCACCTGTGGGTCGGTCTCTCCTTGAAACTTGAGGGATATTTTGTGCTGAAACACATGTAGGGCACTAAGAATACAAGTGTCCTCTACCAGTACCACTGGTAGTGTCTGCTGACCAACGAGCAGTGATATAGCCGACACACTACTCAGAGGTACTATCTCAGGTAATGGTCCACGTACCGAGGCCTCATCACTATGCAGACCATCCTCAAGGTCACTCACTGAAACCATTTAGTAGCTAAGATCACTATTTTCTCTACTGGTGTCTCAACTAGGTGGAAAAACTTTATCAATCACCTCCAGCTAGCCCTTAGCTGCGTGGGAATCTATCTTGCCTCGAAACCTCAAGGGCCTCTGTTGCTGGAACTCATACGATCGTGATTTGTGGGAGTGTATCGTATGCCAGTGTGGTTGGTGGTATCTGCTACCCTATGGGTAGTGGTGCTTCTGGTACACCACCTGATGGTCCAAACATAGTAAAATGACCCTTCACTAGAGCCTCGTCGCTCAGTGGGCCATCTTTCGTGTACTCTCTCAGGAACCCTAGCTGGCTGTCTACGCAGCGACATCCGAAAAAAACAGGTGCGACATGGTCAAGATAGTATACCTGGTGAGCTGACCCAAAGTAATCATGAAGAAAACGTTTTCAAATGAAATACACATGCAATCATTATTTTCGTGCACTGAGTCGGAGATCAGAACTCAGAGTCCTAGTGTATGGATTTGTCGGCCACCGCACCAACACTGGTTTCCCTAAACTGATAACCACACCCAAAACACTTAACACTATTGCCGTTAAAAGAATCATAGCCCAAGTTCTGCAGTAGAACCGAATCCTATGATACCAATTTGTCACGACCCGTCCTCAGGGCCTGTGCAGTGACTAACCCCAAGCCCGCCTTCCATAGGCCGGGGGCTGGTGACTAGCACCAAAGACGTAATTCCCTAAGCTGTGAAGGCATTGCCTTTATAAATATAAAAAAACACAATATAGTATGCAATTTGAAGTAAAATCTAAGTAAAATTGAATACAAAAGAGTGTGCTAAAAGTAAAGGTGCTGGAAATACAAGACCAATAGTAAAGTATAGCTAAAAAAGAGACAAACTACTGAAAGGTAAAGAGAATCTCCTAGACCGTACTCAAGGGTTCCTACCTGAAAGGCAAGTACAGATGGCCATCTTAGCACTCTGCATCCATCAAACTCCTTTGTGTACCGACTCGTCGTAAGGTCCACCTCCAGGTACTGTCCAGTTGTGGTGCTCTCAATCTCTGTCAGCGCTGTCTGTCGTCTGCATCCAACATAATGAGGTGCGGGCATTGCCCGTGCAGGGGTGAGTATAACAATACTCAGTAGGGACCCCGAGACCCGCAAGGTCTGAAAATATCCATCAAGGATAAACCACAGTAGTAAGATAAAATCAGAAAGTATCAAACATCCCTACTTAGGTATATGCCCATACATATACATAAGTTACCAATCACAGTCCGACTACAATACTCGAGCCCAAGCACAACCCATTCCACAAAAGAAGTAAAGTCAATCACCACGATGATAAGGATTGAAATTCAAGACTCATCTCAAACAGGTATACATCTTTATAGTGTGATAGAGATGATTAGATGTAGTCACTAATTCATCTAAGCTATCATACCCACATAGGATACATGACCATATAAACTGTCAGACCCACACATGATACATGACCATCTATTCTGTCGGATTCATCTAAGCTGTCAGACCCACATAGGATACAGGACCAGATAAGCTGTCAGACCCATACAGGATACACGAAAATCTATTCTGTCGAATTCATCTAAGCTGTCGGACCCACACAGGATATAGGACCAGCTAAGCAATTAGACCCACACAGGATATAGGACCAACTATTCCATTGGACCCACACAGGATACAGGAACAGAAGTCAAAACTGTCAGACCCATGGAGGATCCCAGTACAAAAGTCATCGTTGTCAAACCCACAGAGGATTCCGGTACAATAGTCATCGCTGTCGAACCCACGGAGGATTATGGTACAGTAGTCATCGCAGTCGAACCCACGGAGGATCCTGGTACAATATCATCGCTATCGAACCCACGAAGGATCCTTTCATCTCAGTTGCAGCCAGCCCTAGGGTTCCCGCACACAACATGCTTGATTTTGAGAGGGTCCACACATCAAGCCAAGTGTCAATACACCATAGATCACTAAGTCTCGAGTTGATGTATCCCATAGTTCCGTATCATCATAAGGAACCCAATGCGACAAACAGTGCATCAATCGGACGCCCGGTCTGAGAGTTATTGGCATTTCCGTTATAGGGTCCTGGTTGGATTTACGCTCAATCCAAACCCGGGCATTTTCTAAATTTGTCCAAAACTCACTTAGATTATCTCAAAAGGACCGCATCATCGCAAGGGTCCTAGTGCCGTAGTTGGAGCATCAATCGGACGCATGGTCATGTAGTTATTCGAATTTAAGCGAAGATGGGCCCATCCCGTCAAGCCCAGTGGGCTGGGGGGTCAGCCTGACCCGGATCGGCGGGTCTGACCCGACTGGGGGTCAGCCCGACCTTGTGGGGCGCGACCAACCCACATGCCCGACCCATGCTGCAGGCCAGTCCATTTCACCCGGCGGCGCCACGTAGCGCCACCTCCTCCTCTGCCCCAGCCGGCTGTAACTGGCCGGTTCATCCCAGCGCACACGGCCCGTGCTGCAGGCTGTGGTTCTCCCCACGCGGTGCCTGTGGGTACCACGGTTCTCCATCGTGGCCGGTATGCTACTAGTCGGTTTTCCTAGCCAAGCGTCCCGCGGACACGGGCCACATCCTCTTCCATGTGGAGCCTACGAGTGTCGCGGTTCTCCAGCGGGCCAGCCGGATCGGCCGGCCGGTCTTCCCACGGATCAGGCGGGCCGAGCGGCCGCCGGTCTCTCCATGCGGCCACCGCGCGACCGCCTCCTCCACCACCGCCTCTGGTCGCTAGAGCCACCGCCTAGTGACCCACCTTCTTCGGACCACTGGGTTCGCTCAGGTGGTCGGAAATTGGATCTGTCTGCACCGGGGGTCCTCCCGGGATGCCACCCTCAATGCTAGACCCTCCGGATTTCGTCGCATCCACTTTGGCCCATCGCCCATGAAGAACACAACAAGCTTAAGAACATCACAAGATCAACGGAGGGAATCAGGCCATGTTCGGATTTTCCCGCACCCTCTGCGTTAGAAGATCATAACAGGGTTCAATAAAGATCATTAACAAGACCGATCCATCCCAGATCTAAACCCCGCATGAAATTCTTCCCTTGACCACAATAATGATCGAACCTCAGATCTGCCTATTCTTTGGCTGGTCCGCGTTCGTCGTTTCGAAATAAGAACGGAGAACATCAATCCAAAGAAAGATAAATCCTTCTATCTCGTAATCAGTGTTCATTGACGACATCACATGAAGAAGATGGAGTTGATGTCGATCGTTGCACCCACCTCGCACTTCTGATCCGAGCTCGAGCATCGGAGAATCGTCGGGATTCGATCTCCATTGAAGGATTGTTCTTCGTCGAAGATCTTGGGAGATCCATCGTTGGAGAACCGTTCTTCATCAACAAGCCTTTCACAGAACTCTCTCCTTTCCAAGGCTCCACCAAAGTAATATGTGCCAACCCAAAATAAAATAATACCCTCTCTATTATTTTATTGATGCCATGCATTCCAAAAAGAAATTAAAAAGAATTAAAATCTCTACAAAATTAATGAATTAATTGTGGGAGCTCAATTAACTAATTAATGGGGGTTGGCACTTTAATGAGAGAAGGCGGAAGGTTCAAAATTAAATGAGGAGAGGTGGCTTTATTAATTTCAAGGGATGTTTAATAGACTTTCCCCAATTAAATGAGAGTTACATGGGGGTTAAAGGGGGTTCAAATTATAGTGGTCCCCACCTAGTTATATCCTCCCAAGGGAGGTTAGGGTGTGGTGGGACCCACCTTTAACCTCTACTTGGTGGTTTTAACCACCAATCAAATAAAAATATGTCACCCATATATATTTTTTAATTTATTAAGAATCCCCCAAAAAATAACTTCCAACCTCGATAAAACAGAACTGCGGTAAAGGTCTCTTTAAGTGAATACCGGCGCTGCGAGTTCCATGATACTATCAAATTTAAATTCCGAGCATCAGTTCAAAAGATATAAAATCCCGCATGTACGTTTACTAAAAGTACCCGAACAAAACTTCAGAAATTGATTCTGGGCACACTGGGCCTTGGAATCAAGCACCGTCAGAAACTACGGACTCGTAAAATTCCCATGTATTTAAAAAAAATTCCATGGGATTTCCGGGTCTTTAAAAACTTAATTTCCCAAATATTCTCAAAAAAAATTCATAAGAAATCTTAAAGGAAAAGTAAAACTCATAATGTTTTCTTTGAAATCATGAAAAACTCATGAATTTTTTTTCAAAAAGTTATACATTTTACCCTTAGGAAGTAACAAAAACATCCATTTAAACATAATATCATTAGATTACATTGTGAAATCATATGATTTTTATAAAAACTAATAGAAACAATAGATAAATATTTTATGAAACTTGGGTAATCATCTTTATATAAAAATTATTTTCACTCTTACAAATGTAATAACTAAACTTGTAAATCATAATAATATCATAGGATAAACCCAACCTATTAACTCAATCCCTATACCGAATGTATATATATCTTGATCACCCATTATCATGAGAAATATTAGGGTCACCTGTCATCATAAAAAATTTATAATTATCATAACACAATCATTACACATGGAATATTTCATTTTCATTATCACACTTATAAAAATATATTTTCACTCATAAGAAAAACTTTTTTGGATATCAAAATATACATTCCTTTAAAAACCTTCCTGAAAATACCTAAAACAGAGGGAAAGAGTGTTTTTATTTTCATAAATCATAAAATTTTATAAATGAATACAAAAATAAAACTATGGTTATAGTTATGGGAAAAACTATTGATGGAATATAACATAAATAAAACATTGATTTTTTCTTTTTTTTCTAAAACATTCCCTAAAAAATACAAAAAATTATTCTTTTTGAAAACCTTTACAAGAATATAATAACTAGTATAAAATACCCCTTATAATTAATTTATGTACATATAAATACAACATAAAAATAATTTAAAGAATATTTATATAGAATTAAAATATTTAGAAAATAATTATTTAAATCATTTAAAATGAGTATTTATGGTAAAGTGTCTCTTACCTTGAGACTGACTTGTCACATATGTTATTTATCTCCTGTATAATAAACCTTTAATAATTATTTACTTTCTTATGAACCTTATAAAAGTTTAATACCTTATCCCTAAAAAATTTATTTCATTTATTTGAATGTCAGATTTAAATACATAATTGGTTAATTCAACACCAAATGTTTTGGCGATGTTCGATTCATGACATCAAAATGACATTGGTATGTTGATATTCGTAAAAGTTGTAATTATTAAATAGTATACAGAATAAGATTCATGAAATAATTATCATATTTAGTCATTAATTATACTTTTAAAATTAACCATTTAATGTGGCTATAAAAACTAAATTATGTTACAATCATGGAGTTGGTAGGTAGTACGTATGCATGAATAATGTTTCCATTTTTCAAGGAACATTATAGAAATAAGTTTTGTAACATATTATCTTTAAATAATGATTATTATATAATAAATATCATTTTATATCTTTCAATACACTTATATAATCAATCCATTTGAGGTGGTGAGGAAAAAGAAATCACATTGCTTCGGGGAGGTGTTAATCCACACATACGCACGAACAATGTTATCATATTTCAATGAATGGAAAGGTAAGAAAATATATAATATATTATTTTTACAGAAAGATAATTATTTAATGAATATATATATATATATATTAAATCCTTCATCATAACCAACTATGCAAGGTGGTGACAGAAAATAAATTACATTGTTTCATGAAGCGGTAGTCTTCTGTACACATTGTTGATGGTTTCATTCCCCATTTGATGGTAGAAATAGATGGATATTGGTTGTTAAATTAACATAAATAAAATTTAAGTATATTTAAGAGACTTTGGTTATTATTTTATTGTGTTTGAATAATATTTTAAGGAGATAGAAAAAAATAATAATAAAATGATCGGTTATGAATTATACCTCTTATTCAGATAACATCTTTAGGTTTACATATAAATCCTCCTATCATGTTCTATAATAAAACTAGGGCCTTTAATATGTTGTTAGGGATATAATTAAGTTAATTTTATATGTATTTTATAAAGAAAAAACACTTTAATTATGTATACGAGAGGACAGGGGTGTCATATTATAAGTGTGGAAGAGGACACACTTGGAATTTTAAAAAAGATTAAAATATATTATTATCTTACTAAAGAATAATGGATCCAAAATAGACCATTTTTGAAGTTGAGATGAGGTAGTGTTTGAATATGGATATAAAATATAATTTATGAAAGTTTGTGTGAAATATATTTAGATTTTAATAGAAGTAAATTATGTTTAATAACATGTATGACACATAACACTGAGCTTAAACGAACCATAAAATATTATTATAATGTAATATTTATAACATAACCATTGAATTAGTGGGTATGAATAGAATTAAATAATTTATTAAATATATATGAGGGTCCTTAATGAATTCAAATTTATTGATTAATTATTAGGAAATAGTAAATCGTTTTTTAGTAGTTATTTTATTCCTCAAAAATATTTTTCTTTCAAAAGTTTTATTTATTGATATTTTTAAAGAATATTATAATTCATTTTTGAAAATTTTATAAATTTTATTTGATAAAATTATTTAAAATTTTAAATCATCACATAAAAATAATTCTATAGTGATAATTTTATATTTTTCTAAAAAGTTTGATTTTTCAATGAATAGTGAAAAATTATGATTTTTATTGAAAACTATATTTTATTTTAATGTATTTTTAAAGTATAATTATATTTTGGATTATTTTTAAAATATAATCAATTATTGTTGTTTAAAAATGATACAATTATATTCTTTTGAGTGAATTTTATAATTTAATTAGGATAAAAATATTTTTTTATTTAAAAATACATTTTTCTTAAAAATGGTTTTATGTTTCCTTTTATAGGTATCATTTTGAATTAAATTTCTACCCATTAGTGTTTTAAATTTTAAAAAATGGATTCAATATTTGGAATCAGGAGGTACTTTTTTAAATAGTTTCATTATATTTTTAGTAAATATGAACAACACATTTAATAATTTTCGTTACCAGGACAAATGGTAAATCAGATAATTAAAGTTAAAAAATAAATTGATAATGACTAAAAAACAACCCTAACACTTGAATAAATTTCATTTTAAGACAATATATAATCCATAATCATTAAAATTATTAATATATATCCTTTTTAGCCATTTGGATGTGATTATTACCATTATACTATTTTATGTAAGGAAAAGTAAAAAATGTCATACTCTTGTTTTTAATAACTATAATATTTTTTACATGGAGATAACCAGAGGATATATTTGGTTATAAATATTTTTTTATATAAATTATTTATTTTAATAATGTTAATTTATTTTAATTTTTTATTGAATAAATAATCAACATAAAATCTTATGCAACACTAACACAATAATTATTTAATTTATTTAGAAAATAATTAAATGATTTTAAAAGTGTTAAAAGTGATACTATTTAAATTAATATCCATGTTTTAAAATTTTTAGAGACAAAAATGACATATTATATTGGTTTTGATTCATTTTATTTGAATTACTATGTTGTCTTGAGGTTGCTAAATTAAATTTAAATGAATAGTTCTAAAATTAACATTAATGATATTTTATAATAAATAATATTTATTAAATGATTTAAAATTCCTAAAAATCCTATAATAATTCAAGTTATTAGTATACTATTTATAATATTAACCATTTTACATTTATGGGGCGTTTTTTCTTCTTATTATACCACTATTAACCCCTTAAGTGTAAAAACATTAATATCATCATAATTGTCAAAAGGGTTAATGTATGGTTAAAACAAAAAGATATGTGTAAAAATTAATTCCAAACTTGTAAACTTTTTATTGTAAGATATTATTTAAACATATTATCATCTTACCTTATAATATTATCAATTTTTATCCATTTGGACTTCAAAATTAATATATATTAATTTAACATTTTAAGAAATTCCAAGAGTGATCTTCCCCTCTCTTATAAAATGACACATATTCTTCTCATTTCATCAGACATCAAGAATTATTTTTTTCATAAAATATCTAAAAAAACCTTACTAACATCCCTAAAAATGTTATACATGCCTTATTATGGTAATAATAATAATCATAGAGGTCTTAATGTTTAAACAAAAGGAGATTATCCAAAGAAGAGGTATATCATTTAACAGAATGGTTTTGATTTATTTATTCATGTATATCCTTAAAACATTCCTTAAATGTGATGATATAATAAAATAAGTATAATTAATATA
Source organism: Viscum album (assembly GCA_963277665.1). Classification (NCBI taxonomy): domain Eukaryota; kingdom Viridiplantae; phylum Streptophyta; class Magnoliopsida; order Santalales; family Viscaceae; genus Viscum; species Viscum album. The sequence goes on from OY728138.1 coordinate 162,429,755, forward strand.
ATAATATGTTATTTTATTAATTTAATAATATATATTTATCTATAACCACCATCAAGTGGGAAAGAAATCCATTGTTTTGTTTACGGCGGACTACCGCCTCATAGACCGATGTAATCCATTTTCCATAACCACCTCTCACAAATGGTTATAATTATATATTTAATGTATAAATATGATATAAATGAAACATTTATCATTCTTAAATATAATATAACACCTATTTTCTTACCTTTTCATTAACTGAAAAATGATATCACCTTTCGTTTGTACATGTGGACTACCACCTCCATTGAGCGATGCAAATGATTTTTCATCACCAATTAACATGTATTATATGTATAAGTATATTTAAAGAATTAATATTTTATTTATGATATTATGATAATTCTATAATTATAAAATAATACTTACCTTATTTCCATAATGATCATTGAAAAATAGAAATGTTAGACATGTGTACGTACAAAATATCGTCTTTATGTATTTAACATATTCAATTTTTCATAACCATCATTTAATATTGATTCTAAAAGTATAATTTATTTATAAAAAATTTAATTATTCTTTAATTAATATCCTTATAGTGATTTAATAATGAAATATTTTATCAGAGTCAACCCACCAAATTCATTTTAGACATATGATCTGAAAATCATCAAAATGTCTAATGAAAATTTAAATTATTATGTATTTGTATGTTACATTGTAATAAATAAAATAAAAGGAATAGTGAACATACAAATATTTCTCAATAAATTTAATTAGTTAATTTTTTTTTCTTATCCATAAATATAAGGAACACATGTGAAGATAAAAAGGAATGTTCTATTTTAATGTATGCAACATCTATAACTTTTCCTTCCATCATAAAAATTATTTAATGTTTGATCTTATTTACATGATTTCATGTTTCATTCTATGAGAAAACATATTTCACTTTTTTTTGATAATTTTTGTATAGAAAATGGGGTGTTAAAATAAAAATATATTTTGATATTTTAAAGTGTTTCAAATGCAGGGTAAAAAGAGTTTTCAATGGTTTAATTATGAAAAGTGAAAGAATAAATTGTTTTATTAATGATATAGTACTTGATAATTATATATGTGAAATGAGTGATCCTAATTCAGTTTATACAATGTCTTGGTCCCCATTACAAATCATAGGCGAGACCAATGTAGCCTATAAAAAGGCTAATGCCAATTATAGCTATCCAATTAATTGGATAAAGGGAAAGAGTAAACCGATTCGGTTTCTCTTAATAGATTATATGAATATTCAAAGATAGTTATTCCAAATACAACCATGATGATTATTTTAAATGTAACTATGATGGTTACACCATGTATTACAATACAATTGTGATAGTTAATCTTAGTACAATAGTGATAATTTATTATTCCATGTGTAACAATAAGGGTTACTCAATATATAAGAGATATATAAAAATGATGCCCTAATTTTGCTTAATGTTTTATATATTCTTGTAATGGGGTTCTGATGATTTTCTTTAAGAAAAATTATTTTGTGTGATTTTCATGTGGAAATGGTTTCTTTTATATTCTCATTGAATATTGAGATAAAGGTAAACATTTCATGGGTTTTCTTATTTTTCACCAAAAAAACATATTTATTTATTTGTATGTACATTACTAAGGTTTTTGTGCTCATCTCATGATTTATATTTTTTTTCACGTGGTTTAATGATGAGTAAGGGAAAAGAAGAAGTCAAGTTGAAGTTAATGAATATTTTTCACGAAAAGAAAACATGTTTAATTTTAAATGTTTTATTATATGGGAAAAATAGACACCGAGTAAAAGTTTCCACCAAAAAAATATCGTTTCTATGTAATAGTTATGACCTAATTATCTAAAAATATATCCCTTAAAAGATCCTCAAATATAATAGAATAAATTATTGACTGAAAACTCAAGATTTTGTTTTATTTAAGGCATGGTCCTTATAATTGACATCAAAGGAAAGGTTTAAATAGATTTAGAGTATAGGATGTTGTTTGAACATTAGTTAAAAGTCCTATATAACCATAAAGTATAGTATGTTATGAAAAATTATGTTTATTTTGGATAAATATAAAAGAGTTTAAGATACCATGATTAAAGATATCTTATTGTTTATCATCCTTATAAGATTGTTTATTGTGATTTTATTAATATGATCACATTAAACTTTTTGGGTTTTTAAACAGATGTATCCAATAGGAACAAGAGTAAAAATGGATGTGAAGGTAAATATGGTTGTTTTATGGCTGAGAAACCAAAAAAATTGTGAGGATTAGTGAAAACTCTTGTATTTATTCTTTATATTCCATCACAAGTTGTCAATAAAAACATAATCTTAGGTTAGTTTCTAGGAAAACCAAACGAGAGAAAAATAGAATTCCATATAAAATTATGTGATAATTATCATAAAAAAATATTAAACATCTTATGTGAAAATAATATAGTAATAAAAACCTAGGAAAATGTATTAAAGGAATGATAAGATGTTTTTTATGGAAAATAAGTGAATAAAGAAATAAATTTCCAAGGAAAAATTAAGAGTTAGGTTAACACCATGAAAGGGATTAATGTTATTCCCAATGTTTCAATTTAACACTTTAAATGTAGGTAGTATGGGTGTTATGAAAATCGATGTCTTTAGGGGAAGGCTCAAGAAGGAGGTCAACCAGACTATACAAATAAAGGTTTTATGATGCCTAATTCCATTATAGTATAAGATGAGAAAACCACAGATGATATATGAAAGTTATGTATAATATATTTCCAACTTATTATTTTGATATTGAAAAATCTTATGAAATTATTCATATTATTGATTTTAGGAAATAATTATTAAAAAATAAGATGAAAAAGCACGGTTAATTAATTATGAATAACATTGAATGATTGAGGTGCCTACATATCGGTATTAAAGAATTATGATTTAAGGATGATCATAAGTTTAAGAAATTAATACTCTTTTGAAGTTTTATGTGATGAGAGTACCTTAGGGAAATTTATTGATTTTTGATAGATGTTTGAAGTATATGTAATCCTTATGTTTAACATGTGAAAAAGTTATTTGAGAAATAATACCTTTACATTTTGTGGACTTATATGCTTAAATATATTGATAAATTCATGTTTTATATAATATTTTAGGATCAAAGTTATTTTTTAGGATATTTACCAAATTTTTGGGAATTTTATAACAATTATATTGATATAATTTTAGAAAAGGACAAACCATAGGCCAGGAAACAACCTATCTCATATGTCAAGGCCCTATGGCCTGAACCCACAACCGAAGGGCGATAAGGGTGTTGTGCATACCACTAGCCTATGTGATGTCTTGGTTAGAATGAAAGTGTTTTTATGGTTATTTTGATTTTTGAAACATATGTTTTTTAATAGAGATAACCATGGGATTGAAATGTGATTTGGTAATTAGGTGATTAATTTTATTTTTGAAGAAGAACACTATAATTTTGTAGAAGAGTATATGATTAAGGTGAAAAGAATATTATGGGTTATTATTTGAGGAATAAATGTTGAATTATAATTTAGAATTATATATTAATTTATTAAAGCTTTATGAAAATAAATTTTATTTATGAAAATGATTAGAAAATTTTGGAGATTATATAATTAGGGCATACATATTTTTGGGTATATAAATTCTCAAGTGACTAATATTAATTCAAGATAATTATTAAATTAATTTTAGAAGAATATGTGATCAAATCATTCTATTTTTTGAGTTTTTAACTAATTCAGGAATATTATGAATAATTTAGAGGTTAATTATTTATCAAATGATCTAATTTTAACTTGGAGTGTTATTATTGAGACTTTGAAGATTAATTTTGTTTTTCATCATTTAAAGGGTTATTCATTATTTAAATTATATTATCTTATGATAAGCATTTTTATTTTGTTTAATGTCTAAAAACAAGGATAATAACTTGTTATCCTTTTATGGGTTATGTGATCCATTAGAATTTAATTTTCGTGCTTCTGACATAAACAAATTCAACTTGAATACTCATTGTTAGGAAAAAAATTTGAGATTGTGGTGGATTTTTATTGAAGAACTATGTTATACATTGTAAGTATGTATATTTCATTATGATTATAGTCTAGATGGTAAATAAATTCATCAACTCTAGGGAAAAGGATCTTGGAAGAAAAATGTTATCCAATTGCCTTCATCTCTGATGAAATGATGGTCTCTTCACCCATCAATGGTTTATGATTTTTTGGTCATTAACTTTATTCTAGCCCTGTTCTATATCACTCTAAATCAATCCTTGAGAGTTATTTTGTTCTTCCGTGTCCATATTTTCACTTACCACTAATGTTTTCTTAATTTTGAACCTAGGGATATGTTATTCTAGAAGACTTTCGTACTTATCATTCTCTCTTACTAAAAAGAAGTTTAATTAACCCTTTTTATGATATGGGTTTCCAAAAAAGGAATTTTCAAATTTAAGATGATTTTTATTGATAAAAATATCATATTGCATGAATGTATTTTATTATGGTCTTGAGTAAGAATTTACTGTCATAATATTTTATAAGGACTTTATGTTTGATAATGTGTATGACATGCAACACCGAGCTTGTCACGACCCGTCCTCGAGGCCCATGCCGTGACTACCCCAAGCCCACCTTCCATAGGCCAGGGGATGGCGACTAGCACCAAAGGCATAAATCCCGATAATTGAGAAGGCATTGCCTTTATAAAAGTAAACAAAACACCATAGAGTACAAGCAGAAGTAATACACTAAGTACAAAAGAAACTGCTGAAAAGTAAAAAGGTCTATAATACAAACCCAACTGAAGGTACAACTACAACAAAAAGAAAGTACAGTAGAAAAAGACAAATAGCTGAAAGAACGGAAGTAGTTCCTGGGTCGTCCTCCTCGGATACTACCTGAAGGGTAGGTATAGATAGCGCAGCTCCTGGATCATCCACCATGGATCCTACCTGAAGGGTAGGTACAGATAACGCAACTCCTGGATCGTCCACCACGGATCCTACCTAAAGGGTAGGTACATATATCCTCCACAACACTCTCGCTCGTCAATATCCTCTGACTGTCGTCTCATTGTGAAGTCCACCTCCGGATACTGACTCATCGTGAGGTCCACCTCCGGGTACCATCCAGTCCTCGAACACTCGGCCTCTATCAGCATTGCTCGACGTCTGCAACCAACACAACGAGGTGTGGGCATAGCCCATGCAGGGGTGAGTATACGATACTCAGTAGGGACCCCGAGACCCTCAAGGTCTCACTAAATCCAAAAAGGATAACCACAAAGAAGGATCTCAATAGATAACCCTTAATTAGGTATAAGCCCATACTTATACCTAAGTTATCAAGTAACCCATCTCAATCAAGAGGAAACACAAAGGTTATGAAATCAACAGATAACCACTACCTAGGTATATACCCATACATATACCTAAGTTATCAAGTGACCCATATCAATCATGAGGTAAAAAAAGGTCATAGACTCAGCCCAAACCATGATTTTCATTATTGAAACCGTAATTGCTGAAGAGCCCCGTCTCTGGAGTGTACAGTGATCCTGTCACGACTCTGAGGTACTGTTCACTAACCTAAGACAGCTAAGGTACTCCTCCTATCGAGTACCGCGGGTCAGCCAGCCAAACATAGTAGTGCTTCCCGCCGGGGTATGCCACCCAAAAACAGTAGTGCACACCCCCTAATAGCCTGCAGAGGTACTCTCTGGATGAGTACCGCGGGTATGCACCGAAACAAAGTAGTGCTCCGTCCACCATGGGTCTGCAACGAAACAAAGTAGTGCTCTGTCCACTGGGCTAGTTGACTCACTCCAAGTCGAGTCGGTCAAGCAGTCGTCAGGTCTTAGTAGGCTACACGGTCTCCATACTCCGTATTCTCGTCTCCGAGAGGGTCCGATCCACAAGCTACTGGTCGATACTCCATGTATCACAAAGTCCCACGAATAAGTATCTCAAAGGACCGCCTCATTATATGGGTCTCAACACAACAGACGGTGCGTCAATCGGGCGTCCGGTCTGTGAGTTATTAGCCTTTTCGGCCTAGGGGCCCGGTTGGTTTCGTGTGCGAACCAACCCGGCCGTATCTCAACTGTACCCCAAACTCCCCTAGGGTATACTCATAGGGACCTTCTCATCGTGATCACCAACTCCACTGACGGTTCATCAAACGGTCGTCCGGTCTGAAAGTTATCAGCCTTTCCGTTCCAGGGCCCGGTTGGATTTCGGGTTCAATCCAACCCGGCCACTATAAAACTACGTCCAAACCTCAGGAGAAGTATACCAAAAGTTCCATCTCAACAAGAAGAATCCAACAAAGTTTACGGCACGTCAATCGGAAGTCTGGAGTTTGAGATATAAGCGTTTCTGCTCCGAGGGCCTGGTTGGTTTCGTGATCGAACCAACTTGGCCATACCCAAGGATCTCCAAAACCCTAAGTGTAATATACCGAAACGACCGTCTCGATCGAAGGATCGCATCGCAGTTGACGGTGCGTCGATCGGAGGTCCGTAGACCATGTTATGGGCGTTTGAACAGATCTGTCCGAAAATAGGGGGTTCGGGCCCGGTCCAACCCGGCCCGAGACCCCCCTGGGTCGGCCCGAACCGGGTCGACCCGACCCAGGTCCGAGTCCGGACCACTAGGACGCGACCCACGTGGCCTGCTCGGCTGGCCGAGTTGAGTGGAACAGGGGGGGGGGGGGAGCGCGCGCCCCCCTGATTGAAGCCCCCCCCCCACATGGGGGCCGTTTCCTTGACTGTCGGGGGTTATGACCCTCGGTCTCCCCTCTGGTCCCGCGCGGTCGTGAGACCGCCGTCTGCTGCCGCGGCGGACCCTCCTGGTGGCGCGTCGGGAACCACCGCCTCCTGGCGGCCGGCCGGTGCTGGCCGCCACCTCCGGCCGCCGGCGCCGCCATGACGATGTGGCGCGCCGGCATGATTTTCCGTGGACCATCGGACGTGCTCTGGTGGTCCGTTTTTCCCGCGGTCTTCACCGGCAGTCCTCCTAGGACCAACACTTCTTTGCGAAGTCTTAAAATCATGACTGCGGACCGTTCCGTCATCGCCCGACGATCCGCACGTCTAATAAACAAATCGCGGCTTTGTTTGACTTCAATAGCGCGAGGCGACGACACCACGCTTCTCCGCCCATCCTTCATTATTTCCGCACGGTGCAACGACACCGCGCTGCCCTGCTCGTGCCGCAACAAAATCAAGCATCAAGTGGGGAGGAGAGTCGGTCGTGTTCGTGCAGTCCGACCTCCTCCTGTCATTTCAATAACAGGCATCCAAATTAGAGAACGATGAATGGCGATGAAAATATTCACGAACAAAAACAATTAATCCCCTACCATGATAATGAGATGAAGTTCGAAGACTGTCGTGGAAGGAAACATCGCGGGGTATGGTTCTGTACACATTGACGGAGATTATCTGAGGTGGAACGACATCTCCCTTCCTTTGACGTGGGAAGAAGAATGAAGGATGGAGCATCGTCATTCTTTAGAAAAAGGCGTGACGACGTTCTTCATCGTGGTAGAGAAGTTCTTCACCGGGAAGATGAAGTTCTTCCAAAATGAGAAGAACGCTCCCCCCTTCAACTCAACGAAGTAACAACAATAAAATAACGCCTTAACCTTATTTTATTTCCTTTTCCAACACTTTTAAATTTTGAACATTCAAAATTACGTCCACTCATTTAATTAAACATAACTTTTCAAAATTTAATTAGGTGATAAATTGGAAATATTAAATGGGGGGTCTTGAGGAGTTACAAAAATAAGAGGGAAAAAGTTATGAACGTTAGGGGAAGGTGAGGGGTTGGGATCGTGTGGGCCCCACCCCACCTTAATCCTCACACAGGTAGTTAACTACAAGTGGTTCCCACCCCCGACTCCCTTACTTAGGTTATAACCACATAAGAGAGGGGAAAAGTGTTGTGACACAACACTTAATCCATTTAACAAGAAATGAAAATATAATCGTAAAAAATTATATTTTTATTCCTCACTTATTTTTTAACAACTACTCCTGAGAAAACGCACCTCCAGAAAGTGTCTTCTTAAGAAACTACCAGCGATGCGGTTTCATCGGTGCCCTCAGATTTCAATTCTGAGCACCGGTTCAAAAGTTAGAAAAACCCGCTCATTCGTTCACTAAATGTACCCGAGCTAAACTTCGGAAATTGATTCCGGGCACACCGGGCCTCAGAATCAGGTGCCGTCATAAACTGCGTTCTTGTAAAATCCCAAATAAATTAAGAAAAAAATTTCCTTGAAATTTATGGGTCTTTACATTACTCCCACCTCTGGGATTTATGTCCCCGTAAAGCTTTAACACAAACTAGGTATACAAAGGTGGTACTGAGCATGCATGTGAGCATTCTGCTCCCATGTGCTCACCTGAAGGTTCCCGTGCTGCCTACGAAAGTGCACAAGAGGAATTGACCATCCTTGTAGGACCTGCTCCTGTAGAACCTCAACCTCTACTGGAACCCCACAAAAGTCACCCCCATCGCCAACGTCTAGCTCTTCATGGTCGATGATATGCGAAGGGTCATGCTCGTATCTCATTAGTTGAGATACATGGAAGACATCGTGCACCTGGTGCAACTGAGGTGGATGGGTCAAGTGGTAAACCATCTCTCCTACCCTGCTGAGGACCTAGAAATGTCGGTTGAACATCGGAGATAACTTGTCTCCTCGGACACATCTCCGTAAACCTCATCGAGGTGAGACCCGTATAAGGACGTGATCGTCATCCTCAAACTCTAGAGGTCTCCAATTCCTGTTAGAACTGAAACTCAAAACACCTGCTGCCACGAGGGTAAGGTTGACAGACTCAAGTGTGATCGGATGCACCCTCCTATGCATGAGTTTATCCTATGCTACCTGGGGTTTCCTTTTCGCCGACCAAGGAAAACCCATCCCGACGTCATAGTTAAACCACAACCTTTTTGCCTAATACTGTCAATTTGTGTATGAACCGTGATTACCCAGTCCTTAATCAAACCAACGTCGTAAGGCCTCGATGCTGCCACCAATAGATTCCAACCGAAACTCTCACCTCGAGGGCCTGACCACACTATCGGCATAAGTGTGATTATCAAGTCTTCTCTCAAGGTATCTCCATACGTGAGTGTCAAGTCCATGGATTACCGGAAACTCTAGGTCTGGGACAAGATTTTTGGAAGGAAGGAATGATTCATATCGACGTCTGTTACTACGACAGTTAGTAGTGGACACAGATTGTCCCTTGAATCATTTTTTAGAGCCATTGGGTCACACTCCTTGACCGCATGCAGCTGCACTCTTCCCCTGCTCTCCAGCTCCCTCAGCTTGGCAGGGATAACTAATGTGGGTGGTTGTAGCATGTTAAAATGTACACCACCTCATGCTGCTCTCCTAGCTCTGCCTCCACGTCTGCTACTTCGCAGACTCATCTATCCTTAAATCTTCCTCTTCTTGAAACATTTAACACGCCCGAGTCTCTAAGACTGGCGCCAATTTTCTATTTCTTACTGCACTGTGCAGTCTCTATCCGCTCCTGGATGATCTTCACCTTCTTTTCCTATGATATGTAAGAGCTGCTAAGATTTCTCCTTTGCCGAAAAGAGAAACTCGGTCTGATCCCCTGGATGAACCACGCCCATTTCCTAATACAGTCAATCCTGACATGAATGATGTATTCATGCCATGGATGATGTCGTAAGGCCTCGACGTTACTACCAAGAGATCCTACCATCACTCTCGCCTCCAAGGGTCGAGTCACACTGTCGGCATCAGTGTGAGGTCACTGGGTATCCTCCAGTAGAAATCTCGAAAGTGAGGGTCAAGTCAACCGTTTTTAACCGGGACCTCTCAGTATCAACCGAAAAAAAGGACAGAAAAGAAAACACCACAAAGATAAGTGTCTTTATATTACTGCAGCTCATAGTACAAAGACACACATACAAAAAAACATGGAACTAGAAGTACCAAGAACAAAAAGGAATCCACTAGTTCCACTCCAGTCCACATGCTCCTAGAGCTCTACTGCCTTGTCCATGGCTAGGCTGTTGCTCAAGCACCCGCCGCTGCTTCTGCCTCGGTGGCTCCTCCAACACCCACGGATCAACTGTGCGGGGAGTCGGACAGTCACGTGCCAGGTGACCCTTCCTGCCGCATTCATAACACTTCCTTCTCCTCATATAGCTATCTATGTTCCTCTTGGACCTCTGTATCATCTATCTACTACCCACAGATGACTAAGTTACTAATCGAAAAACTTGCGACAAAGGTAGCAACTCTTGAACACGCTCAGGGTGCAGAGCTACTGGTATAAACTCCAACCTGAAGAAGGTCTCGAAGTCTCTCCATGTGAAGGTCATCCCGTCGCAAAACTAGAACAAGTGGCTCCACCACCTGCCTGTTGCTTCCTGAAGGAGGCTGGCAACAAAGTTCACCATGAAGTCTGCTGGTGTACCCACTATCCTGAAAACTCTCACCACAGCCTCCAGCCAATCCTCAGCCGCCTGTGGGTCCGTATATCTCTAGAACCTGGGTGGACACTAGTGCTGGAACATGTGCAGCGCGCTCAAGCGGTGTGCATCACCTAATATTGGGGCTGGTGGCATCGGTGGCCCAACGTATGGTAGTACCGCTGGTGCCTCAACTATAAGAGGGCCTCATACTGAAGCCTTGTCGGTCAACAGGCAGTTAGTACACACATCCCTCTAGGCTCTAGCTGGTCGTCCATGGAAAGACATCCTGAAAGAAACAACGTGACACGGTCAAACGATTATACCTGGTGAGCTGACCTGGTTTGAGCTGACTTTTAAAATCTTCTGGAAACACACACACAATCAGTGTTTTCGTGCACAAAGTCGAAAATCAGTTGTCAGGGTCCTGGTGTATGGATACGTCGGATGCCCGCACCAACACTGGACTCCCTTAACTGAAAACCACAACCGGTACTCTTAACACTGTCGCTTCACAGAAAGAAAATATTAGAGTTATAAGTTCTGCGGTAGAACCGACTCCTCTGATACCAATTGTCACGACCCGTCCTCGAGGCCTGTGCCGTGACTACCCCAAGCCCGCCTTCCATAGGTCAGGGGCTGGAGACTAGCACCAAAGGCGTAAATCTCGATAACTGGGAAGGCATTGACTTTATAAAAGTAAACAAAACACCACAGAGTACAAGTGGAAGTAATTCACTAGGTACAAAAGAAAGTACTGAAAAGTAAAAAGGGCCAGAATAAAAACCCAACTGAAAGTACAACTACAACAGAACGAAAGTACAACAGAAAAAGACAAATAGCTAAAAGAACGGAAGCAGCTCCTGGGTCATCCTCCTCAGATCCTACCTGAAGGGTAGGTATAGATAGCGCAACTCCTGGATCGTCCACCACAGATCCTACCTGAAGGGTAGGTACAGATAGCGCAACTCCTGGATCATCCACCACAGATCCTACCTGAAGGGTAGTTACAAATAGAGTCCACAACACTCTAAAAATACCTACGGTACTCGACAGGAGGAGTACCTCAGCAGTATTAGGTTAGTGAGTAGTACCTCAGAGTCATTATAGGATCACAGTACACTCCAGAGACGGTGCTCTTCAGCAATTATAGTTTTGATAATGAAAATCCTGGTTTGAGCTGAGTCTATGACCTTGGTGTTTACATCATGATTGAGATGGGTCACTTGATAACTTAGGTATATGTATGGGTATTTACCTAGGTAGTGGTTATCCATTGATTTCATAACCTTTGTGTTTCCTCTTGATTAAGATGGGTTAATTGATAACTTAGGTATAAGTATGGGCTTATACCTAAGTAAGGGTTATCTGTTGAGATCCTTATTTTTGGTTATCCTTGTTGGATTTAGTGAGACCTTGAGGGTCTCAGGGTCCCTAATGAGTATCGTATACTCACCCCTGCATGGGCTATACCCGAACCTCATTGTGTTGGTTGCATATGTCAGGTAACGCTGACAGAGGCCGAGTGTTTGAGGATTAGATGGTACCCGGAGGTGGACCTCATGACGAGTCAGTATCCGGAGGTGGACTTCACGACGAGAAGACACTCGAAGGAGATTGACGGGCGAGAGTGTTGTGGAGGCTATCTGTACCTACCCTTCATCTAGGATCTGTGGTGGACGATCCAGGAGCTGCGCTCTCTATACCTACCCTTCAGGTAGGATCCGTGGTGGACGATCTAGGAGATGCGCTATCTGTACCCACCCTTCAGGTAGGATCCAAGGAGGACGACACAGGAGTTGCTTCTGTTCTTTCAGCTGTTTGTCTTTTTCTGTTGTACTTTCATTCTGTTGTATCTGTACTTTCAGTTGGGTTTGTATTCTGTCCCTTTTTACTTTTCAGCACTTTCTTTTGTACCTAGTGTATTACTTCCGCTTGTACTCTGTGGTGTTTTGTTTACTTTTATAAAGGCAATGCCTTCCCAGTTATCGGGATTTATGCCTTTGGTGCTAGTTGCCAGCCCCTGGCCTATGGAAGGTGGGCTTGGGGTAGTCACGGCACGGGCCCCGAGGACGGGTCTTGACAGAGCTTAAAAGAACCATGAAATATTATTACAATGTGACCATTATAACCTATCCGTTGAATTGGTGAGTATGAATAAGATTAAATAATTTATGATATATATATTTTAAGTTCTTAAATTAGTTCAATCTTATTTATTAATTCTAAGGAAATAACCACTTTAATTTTGGAAAAATTATTTTATTCTTTAAAATACGTTTCCCTTAAAAATGACATTTATTAATTTTTGAGAGTGAATATTATAATTAATTTATGAAAATTTTATAAATTTTATTCTAAAAAAGGTTATCATTTTTAAATCACAATAACAAAATTATTTTAAAGTTAAAATTTGATATTGGTCTGAAAATGTTTAATTTTCAATGAATAGTAAAAAATTATTATTATTATGGAAAATCATATTTTTTTAAAGTAATTATGTAGTGAAATTATATTTTGGATTAATTTTAAAATAAAATTAGTTTATTTTTATAAAAATTTATTCAATAATAGTCTTTATAATTATTTTTATACTCGAATCTAGTATATATTTATTTTTGTATTTTAAAAGGCGATTTTATGAAAAACTCTTTTACGTCATGTTGTGCCAGTATAATTTTAAATTAAATTATAAAACTTTAATGTTTAAAATTTTGATAATGGATTAAATATTAATAATTATGAGGTCCATATTTGGTAAATAGGTCCCTTTTTTAGCCAATGCGATTGGTATCCTTAGTAATTTTTATTTCTATGGTAAAAGGTAAATCATATAATTAATGTTAATAAATAAAATGATAAAGATAGAAAAATAACCCTATAAGTTGCATAAATTTTATTGGATAAGTATATCTATTTAATAATCATTCAATGATTTAATATATGCCATTTTTTCCATTTTTATGTGATTATGGCCTTTCTATTATTTTTTCGCAACGAGAAGTAAAAAATGTCATAATTATGTTTTTAAGAAGTATAATATTTTTTACATATGGATAATAAAAGAATATGTTTGGATATAAATATTTTATTAAAATATAAGTGACTTATATTAGTCATGGTAATTTATTTTTAACATTTAGTAAATAAATAATTAACTTAAATCTTTCATATCACTGATGCGGTAATTATTCAATTAATTGAAAAATAAAATAAATGATTTTAAAAGTGTAAAAAATAATATTATTTGAATGAATATATGTTTTAGAGACTTTTATGGATAATTATGAAATATTATAGTAGTTTTGATTCATTTTATTCTATTTACACTATTGAATTGATGTTATTAATGTAAAAGTAAAAGAATAGTTCTAAAATTGACATTAATGACATTTTATAATAAATAATATTTTATTAAATGATTTAAAATTAATAAAATATTATATTTGGAGAATTGATAAGGATATGGTTTAAAATATCAATAATGGTCCATTTATATGATGTTTTTCCTTTTATAATAATTATATTAACCCCTTAAGTGTAAAAAACCTTGATATCACCGTAATTGTTAAATAAGTTAACGAAGGGTTAAAGAAGACATTTGTAGGTAAACATAAAATGCAAACATGTAAAAATTTTATTGTATCAAATGACTTAGAATTATAATAATTTTCTTTTAATATTATCAATTTCCATCCATTTTTACATAAAAAATAATTTATATTAATTTAATATTTTATGAAATACCAAGAGTACCCTCCCCTCTCTTATAAAAGGTCACCTCTTATTCTCATTTATTCACACCTCAATAACAATTTTGTTTTAAGAATATCTATTTAAAGAACTTATAAACATCCCTCCTCATGTTATAGAGGCCTTATTTTGGTACTAATACCAATCCTAGAGGTCTTAAGGTGTAAAGAAATGGAGATTTTCTAAAGAAAAGGTTTAGAATTTAATGAAATATTTTTGTTTTCTTTCTTATTCCACAACCTTCAAGTCTTACTTAACCATTATGATATAATAAAATCAGTATATTTCATATTTTTATATGTTATTATATTTATTTCATAACCTATATCCATCTCCAACCTCTATTAAATGTGAATGTAATCCATCATTCGTGTGTACAGTGGACTACCAATTCATGAACATATGTTATTTGTTTTTCTATAACCATCTTTCCAGACTAGTTATAATGATGGATTTAATGTATAAAATTTATATTAATTCCATATTTATCATTTTTATAGATAATATAACACCTATTTTCTTAAAATTTCATTCACTGAAAAATGATAACGTCGTTCGAGCGTACATGAGGACTACCACCTCAACCAAGAGATGTGATTTATTTTTCAGAACTACATCACATAGGTTATATATATAATTATATTTAAAGAAATCATATGTTATTTATGATATTATTATAATATTTAAATAAAATATAATAATTAAATTCTTTCCATAATGATCATTGAAAAATAGAAATGTTACACATGCGTACGTACAACCCACAATCTCCATGATTGTAACATAGTTAATTTTTAATAACATCTTTTATGATTGGTTTTAAAAGTAGAATTGATGTATTAAAATAATAACAAGTTCATGATTATTATTCTATAGATGATGTTATAATTACCACTTTGACCATATTCAACCTAACAATGTTATTTGGTATATATGATCTGAATATCATCAAAACATCTAACAAGAATTTAAATTATAATGTATTTTCATATGACATGGTAATAAGTGAAATAAAAGTAATAATTGACTTTAAAGTGGTTCTCAAGAAAGTAAATAATTAAAATAAGTTGATTATTCTAGAATATAAAGAATGAATGTGACACTTCAGACTCAATGTAAGATATTTTCTCTAAAAATATCCTCTTTTAAAGATTACATCTAAACTATATTTTTTATTATATATCAATAATTTTAAAATTATTTTATGGATGTTTTTATATGGAAATAGAACAATTATGAATAATATTTTATGTCACTTTTTAATTTATTTGAATGTTTCTCAAAAGAAATATTCTTTTGGAATGTTTTGACTCTTTATACAAATGATAAAATTAATGTTCTATTTTAACATAAAATGCCTCTATGGATTTTCCTACCACTATAACCATTATCTAAATTTGGTATTCATTTAAATATTTATTATTATATTCAATGAAAAAACATCCTTACATTTTTCTATATAATTTGGTATTGAAAATGGGTTTTTTAGAATAGAATGGAATTTTGACATTCAAAAGTGCATTTTTATAATGGGTAAAAAGATTTTTCAAGAGTTTTATAATGAAAAGTGTAAGCATAAATTGTTTTAATAATGATATGGTACTTGGGAATTATATTTGGGAAATGGGTGAGCCTAATATAGCTTATACAATGGGTTGTGACCCGTTATAGCTTATGGGTGAGCACAATATAACTTATTTGAATTTGTGATCCCCATTATAGATATTAGTTTCATTGGGTAAAGGAAAAAATTTAACCTATTAGGTTTCTATTAAGAGGTTATAAGAATATACTATGATGTTTATTCTAGGTTTAATTGTGATGGTTATTTCAAGTGTAATTGTAATGGTTACTCTAAGTATTTAATTTTAACTGTGAAGGTTCCTCTATGTATAACCTTGATGGTTATTCCATGTGTAATCATGTGGGTTACTACATATGTAAGAGTGATATAAAAATGATGCCATAAGTTTTCTATATGTTTTATATATGATTTATATGGGTTTTGAGAGGTTTTACTTGAGAAAAAATGTGTGCGTGATTTTCATATGGAAATTATTTCATACATCTACTCAAATAATATTGGGATAAAGGTTATACTTTCATGAGTTTTCATGTTTTTCACATGATTAATAGATTTCATTCCTTTTATTTCCCTTATTGAACTTTTTGTTCTTATCCTGTCATTGAATGTTTTTTTCACAGGGTTTAAGGATGGGTAATAGAAAATAAAAAGTAAAGGTAGAATACATGAATATTTTTCATGAAAAGATAAAATGTTTAATTTTTAAAGTTTTATTTTATAATATAAATGGATATTGAGTAGAATTGTTTAATTTGTAAAATATAAGTTTTCTATATAAGATTTATAACCCAATTCTCTAAAAATATAAACCTAAAAAGATCCTAAAACGTAAGAGAAATAAATTTTTTAATTAAAACACAATATTATGTAATGTTTATGGTTCATTCCTTATATTATGATTCATTTTAACCCTTATTACTTAAATTTATCCCCTGATAAACTTGTTTTAACTTTAACTGTGGTAACATATTACTACTTTTTTTTGTATTCAATATGAAAAAAATTAAGTTAAACTTATTAACAAATATTAATTATGATGATTTAAAATATAGAATCCATTTTATAAATTTAAATTTACTTATGTTTTAGAATTTAATTGAATATTAAACCCACAAAATGTGAAAAAAATAACATTAAAAAAAATTGTTTTTTTTATAAAAATATTTTTTTATAAAAATGTTTTTATTCACACTTCAAGTGAAATGTTGATTTTGATAACATTTATTGAATTATTTTTAATTAATGTTAAGTAATTAAATTCTAAAACTAATCTAGGATATAATTTTACTTGGTAAATACTTGAAAATAATAGATAGTTTTCAATAAAAATTAGTATTTCCCCTAGTTTAATGAAGAAACATTTTGAAAAATTATGAAAAATTAATAATAATATAATTTTAAAAATTAGAATCTAAAAATGAATTTTATTTTAAATAAAATAATTCAATAACATGTGAATCAATTTTTTAAATTAAACTATATAATGAAAAAAACCCAATTTGGTTAGAAATAAATCTTTTTTCCTTTTAATTAAAAACTACCTAATGTTCATATAATGAATATATATATATATATATAAATATATAAAATATATATTTAATAAAAATTAATAATACATGAACATGATTTATCTTAACATTACTTTGGTTTTTAAAAATAAAATGTTTTACTCCAAGAAATCTTACCTTTTACTAAATGTATATTATGGAAAGTTGACCAGGGGAGAAATATTATCTGATTTCAATGAAGTGTGGTGACTTCATAAGGTGATCAAATTAGAAAAGAATTATTTCATTTGGATGTTCAGGGGAGTCTAATGAAAAAATACGTGGTTATATTTCCCCATTTATATTTTAGTATGAGTAATGGTTGTGAAATCCTATTATACTTATATCTTTAATCCTTAATTTTTTTCATGCTAAGAACCAATATACATACTCCACAATATATATCTTCATCCCAACATAAATACCTTTTTAAGTATCTATACATCTTCATAATTCTAAGATGAATATATAACGATGAGATATTTTATTCTTCCAATAGAAATTTTTTGAAGTTTGGTATTAATGAGATACACACTTGGTTTCTACACATTATCACTCCATTACAATCAAGGTTGAACTCAGTAAAATTTCTTACCTTATTTTGTTGCTATAAATACTAGCTTTGTATATCTTATTATTAACATGGATAAAAGGATAGAAGATTATTTGAGAAAGATAATATTTCTCTCCTTCATTCAATATCTAAAGGTATAGTCTTTTAAAATCCACAAATATTGTATATTTTTTTATTATCATCATAGATAAGATGGCATGATCCTTTAGACTCAACGAATCAGCATCCTTGTTCACTTTCTCAGATTAGTAAGGTATTAAGTAGTCATAATCATTAATCAACTCCATCCATACTCTCAGAAACATATTAATCCCTTTCTGGGTGAATATATATATTAAAAATTCATTATCAGTGTATATGTCACACCTTTATTTATAAATATAATGCTTTCATATCATTAATGAAAATTTTACTACTACTAAATTTAAATCACTAGTGGGGTAAATTTCTCATGAAATTTCAATTTGAATGATACATAAGTGATCACCATATCATTTTTAATATTAACACACACTATCCCCTTATTTTATGAATCATTATAAATTAACATCTTCTTTATAAGTTACTATAAAAATAGGTGCACTAACTAACCTTTTTTAGTTCCTTGACATTTTATTTACACTAATCATTCCAAAGGAACTTAACTCCCTTCTGCTGAGTTAACTCAGCGAGTGTATTAAATGGCTATGATAAATAATTTATGAAGAAGTAATAATATCTATAAAATCTAAAAAAATACAGATCTTAGTCAAAGTGGTTGGTTTAGTCCAATGTTCAGTAACCTCTTTCTTTGATGGATTCGTTGATGTACACTTTGTTGAGATTTTATGATCCAAAATGAAATTTTCTATAGAAAAAATTAACACCTAGTAACGTTTTCAAAAAAATTATCCTTCCTTAGAGGCTTTAGTAAAATAATCCAGTGATATTGATGCTCTTCATTTCACTTATAATATATGAGAATATTTTCTATAAAGGTTACCACAAATTCACCATGGTAATCTCAAGAGAATATATTCATTAATTCCATGATGATGATGAAAGAATTAGTAAGTTCTAGTGCCATAATTCAAATGAAAATATGTATTGGTAATGTCTTCAATTTTGACCCTCAACTGATAGTATCTGGATCAAAAATATTAATCTCCTTGTAATTGATAATGAAAATCATCAATATGGGGTAGTGTTTAATTTATTATAGATAATGGAATTTTTAAGTTTATGATAATAAATGTGGAGTCAAATCGATCTATCTTTATTATCAACAAAATGGATTGGTGGACCCCATGGTGATGCACCTAGCCGAATGAATCCATTATCACGATTCTTCTAGAGTTTATTTTTCAATTCCTATAACTTAATTGAGGCCATTACATATGAATTATTTTAAACAGGTGTATAACATGGTATGATTTTAAAAAAAACTTCATGATTCAGAAGAATACTTTCCAACTCTTCCATAAAGGCATCAAAAAAACCCCATACAATATTTATATCTTTGATGTTGAGTTTTTTCCCTACTATTTAAGATAAATACATGATTTGAATAGTAATCAAGACCAATTAAATGTATATAATTTCCATTGAATGTTCTTGTTTTTACTCTCACTAATAAAAGATCATAGGTTGCATTGGAATATTTCATGTTACATCCCTTCTATGGATTCTGACATGGTATATATAAAAAAATCTAATAAATGAAAAAGTGACATCAAATTTAACTAAAGGGAGAATAAAAATATTTTTAGGGAATAGATTCCCACAAACATCAATCAGACATGAATCATATACTTGAGATGTGATCATCATAACATTAAGAGTTTTTACTTCCAATTCAACATCTAATCATTGAGGATACAAATTTACATTCCTATATACTTTTCATGAATAATGTAATTCACTTGACTAATCTCAAATAATATTCTTCAGTATTTAGGAATTCCAATAACTACCTCAAATTATTCATTTTATATTCAATTTTTCACTAAAACTAAAATAGTTTCAATGACCATAAAAAAACATTAATTAGAGTGTTCAATAATATAATCATGAAAATATTTCACAGGATGTGTAAATTGTAACCCCTTATTTTCAATCTATGACACCTTATATTTAACTGAGGTCATCCATGGTCACTATATTTTCATATACTTCATAATATTATATAAATAAAATATGAATTTTCCCAAAAATATCACCTTATAGTTTCAAAACATGTTAATATTAAGGTCACATTCACCATACACTAGAATGATAGTCGAGATATACTTGACAAACTCTTTTTTGGGGCCACTACCACTAGATGCATCTGTTCTAAAACCATTTCCACATGTTTTAACATCCCAATATTTTTAAGACAACCTATTTAAAATTAATTTAAATTAATTAATATAATTAAATACATGAAATACATAGTTTATCTTGAATCACATGTAAAACCATGTTAATCTTTAATTTCATGAAACATCTAGTTCCTTTGATGACTTATGTTACACACAAGCCTGAGTCTTATTAGACAATAATATACTATTAATTTTGTTATGATAGCTATCACATAGCCATTGGAATAGAGAGAATTAATGATCTTAAGTAAATATTTAATTTATAGTTTACACATGTTTATAAAATGAATTAATTGGTCACTAATTAATTACAAATGAAAATAAAGACATATGGAATATAAAGGATGTGTATTTATGAAAAACTATTTTTTTGACTAGAATAGAGTTTTATCTTAATAAATTAAATTATTCACTATTTTTCAAAGATATAAATTAAATAAATATGGTATATATTTAATAATTTTTTTAAATTCATACAATAATTTTGATATGTTTATGTTAAGAATAAATGAAAATTCTAATCATAAAAAGATGTATACTTTTAAAAGGTAGTTTTACCGCCTATTATAATGTACTTATTTTAAAAATAAAATTTGAAACTTTTCTAAATTATATTTTAAAAAATATAATTAATTTTTTAAATTGGTATATAAAAAATTAAAATGGGTGAATTCTTGGTATTTTTTTGATAAGTTTCATATTTTGATGAATAATGAGAATATTGGATTTTAAGTAAAAATAGTTTTTTTCTAAATAATTTATATTGTTAAATTATATTTTTAATTTTTTTTAAAGTATAATTACATAAATTTTGAATCATTTGATCCAATTTAAGTCATTTTAATAAATTTCACATTGAATTTGGATAAAAAAACATTTCCAACTTGTGAACTTTTTACATAGAAAACCCACTTTCTCATTCCGTCTGTAGGATTAATTTTAAATTAATTCCTAACAATTATATTATTGTAATTAAGAAAAATAGATTAAATATTTGGAATAATTATAATTTATAATTTATTTTATGTTTAACTTATTTTATGACCAAAGATATTAGTGAAAGTAAGTAAAACTAATTACATCGATTAAAGTAAAAATGAGTTTACTTAGTGGTTAAACATTAATCTTAATGGGACAAATAACCTAGAAAATTTTCCAAAACCCTTTTAAGGGAGAGATTTTGAAACTATCCCAACTTTTATATAAATAATTTCATTATTGGAGGGACATTATGTAATGCAGACCTCCCAATAAAGTTTACCTTTTCATATTTACAGGAATGTCACTCCTCAATTACTATAAAAAAGGCACTCAAACTCCCCACTTATTGACACCTAAAAATCCATTTGAATCGTAAAAAACAAGAAAAAAATAATCTCCCAAAAATCCATATTCTAATCCTATAATCCTAATTTCGGGAAGAAATAAGTATAAAGAATACTTTTTTTTCAAATCATTAGGTGTTACCTGAAGAAGAGGTAACATTCTTCAATTAGAACTTTTGATTTATTTCCTTATACACCCCTTTAATTATTCATATTCCATGATTATATAATATAAATAATATCCTATATATAATTATATGTTTTTTTTAAGGGTTCTACCTACACCTACACACACTTCCATCAATTGGGTAATGAAATCACCGTTCATGTGTACGACATATTATCACCTCCTGAAATTATAGAGTTTTTTTTCATTTAACACCTCACATGGTTGAGAATTATGATAGAAATAATATTTTTATAACATATATATATATATACATTATATTTATTATTTTTTTATACTTCATGAATTTTTATATAATACGTACCCCATTTTTTCCATTTTGTGGGAAAATGATAACATCGTTTGAGGAGGAGTGGACTGCCATCTCCTCAACGAGATGTGATATGTTCATAGTTTAAATGGAAAGTATTAAGGATGGATTTAATAAAAATATGTGATTTAAATCTCATATATATGATATTATTTACATAATTACCTTTAGGTAAATATAATATATCATTTTCTTTATCACCTTTTCACATACTGAAAAAGTGATAAAATCGTTCATGGATGTGCGGACTACCGCCTCCTCGAAGCGATGTGATTCCTATTACATCACAATAATTCTATATAAAATCATATATTACTAAATAATGTTTTATTTATTATAAAATTTTCATTATACAAACATAAATGTTACATGACTTCTTTTGATAATGATCATTGAAAAATTGGAATGTTACTCCTGCGTATGTAAGCCTACCATCTCCATGATCGCAATGTTGGTTCATTTTTCATAAAAATATTTAATATATGATTTTAAAAGTTTAAATGTAAAAATTTTATAATTATATCATGTTTATTATTCTATAGATATTTAAATAATGACCTTATTGACCATAGTCGACCCATCAAATTTAGTTTTGACACATAAGCTGAATATGGTCCAAACATCTGACTTATATATTACTAACTATGTAATTTTATATAATATTTTTATAAGTTAAATAAAAATAATAATAAACTAGTAAAATATTCTAAATCATGTAAATAATTAATTTTTTATTGTTCATGAATATAGATGACAAGAATGAAAAATCATACTGAAGGTATACAGTTTTGTCTAACTTGACATTCCATTGAGACTTATTTGTTATGAAGAACCTAATTACTTTTATATTGTGTATATAATTTACTATGACATGTTATATAATTAATATAATTTAATTCATGATATTAAAAGTTTCATTTGATGTTATTCTTTCACATATATCATGATTCAAATGTTACTTAAGTAGTAAGGGATTTTCTAGTCTCACTTTTATTTCTGTGACACTTATGTCATATTCACCACTCATTTATTTTTTGTGGTTTATATAATACCTTATATATTTTTAGATTATGAGTCTAATTTATTTAAATATATTCAAAGTTTCTATTGATTTTATTCTTTCACATGGCACACGATTCAAAGATTACTACAGTAGTAAAGGTTTTTCTTATGTCACTTTTATTTATGTGATATATATTCCATATTCAAAACTTATTTTTATTTTATGGTGTATATAATACCCCTGAATTTATTTTATTATCATTATCCTTAAATTCATGTGGTTTTAGATATCAATTTTAGGATCTCTATTTTGTGGGGTTTGCAGTTTCAAAGTTACCAAACTGGTATATTATTTTATAAGGTGTATATACTGATCCATTGACATGTTATATCATAGATATAATTATTATAATGATATTATAAGTTTAATTTAATGTTATTACTTCATGGGTATTATGATTTAACTGTTTCAAAGTGTTATGATACACTTTGGAATGTTTAAACATTATTTCCCTCAATAATGTTTTTAATGATATTTTTTAATATTTCTATTTATCAACATAAAAAACCCTTGTTTTAAATTATCCTATAATGAGGATATTTTGTATTGATACCATATTAATTATTTTCTAGAGTGATTAGTATTATTTTAATGATATTTTTATGGAACTCATTTATTTTCCATGTGTTAACCATGTTTCAAGGTGATTGTTATGTAACCCATTTATTTTCCACGGGTTAATCATGTTTCAAAGAGATTGTTATATAACCTTATTTCCATGGATTAATAATGTTTCAAAGATATTTTAATGTGAACCATTTAATTTATATGGTTTAATCCTGTTTCAAAGATATTTTTATGGAACCCATTTCTTTTATATGGGTTAATCATGTTTCAAATAGATTCTAATGGAACCCTTTTTCCATGGATTAGTCTTGTTTAAAAGATATTATTATATAACCCATTTCTTTTCCATGGGTAAGTCAAGTTATAAAATTTATAGTGAGTTTTCCTATGAGTTTATGATGAAAAAAATATTTTATGTGTTATGATTTTGTAATGGTACATGGGCATTTGATTTGTGGGTACATGATAAACCATTGCCGATTCATTTGATATTTAATCATTGATGGCCGGTTATGTGATAAAATAAATATGGGTGGTTCTATGATAAACTAATGGTAGGTGTTTATGTGATAAAACAATAATGGGTGGGTCCAGGATATCCCTCCAGTGCATTGGGGGTGGAAGTAGACCATATGGTTATTCTATTTATAAAAGTGACTGTAAGGGTGAAATAAAAATTATTTTTCATGTACGTATATGCTTTATTTTTGTTTTATATGGGTTAATAATGTTTCTAATGATAGATATTGATATCACATGGCTCATGATTATTGATTCTGATGACTCTTTCCTTTTCTATGTTTTCATAATTTAGGAACTAGGTATTTATTGGTATGAGTTCTTTTATGATTCACTAATTCACATTGATTATTTCAACATAACCTTATGTAATATTATGATCATTGATGACACTCAATTGTTAATTCTTATATTTAACCTTATTAAATATATGAGATCAACATTCTTATGTTTCATTTTAGCTAGATGTTCAAGAATGATATTGAATAATTTATATCTATAATGGATTCTATATAGATGAGTATGAAGTATTAATTTGAAAAATAAAATCTAGGTTAAGTGGGATAAATTCTCATTTAAATTCATATGAATGTTTTATGCCAAAGTTTTTGTTAATTATATTAAACTATAAACCTAAATGGTCCTATATAATATAAGTGATCCAAGTTTTCCTATTTTATGTTGTAATGTTTAGGTGAAAAATTTGGGTCACAATTATTAGCATCAAAGTCAAGAACGTAAAGTTATGTATTTCAACACAGGATTTGGGAGTGCGGGTTTAAGGCTATTATAGTTGGTATCAAAGGATAGTTAAGATAAATTTAGATATTAGGATATATTCATTTTATGTTATATTAAGAGTTATGGATACTATCATAGTATGATAATCTTAAGTTTGATCATAAATTTAAAGTCTTAAGATATAACAATTAAGGTTTTTATGTAGTAAATATTTTGATGTTATTGATGATGTTTTTAGAGGTATTTTTTCGGTTGATATAATTGTAACCCCTAGAATTAAATGAAGTAATTTTAGAGAGTTTTTATTTTTCTGGATTAAAGGAAAATATGGGGAACACTCATATACTAGGTGACAAACCGTCATATCTGGCTAGGGGGTGTGGCTTGAACCCATGACCGAAAGACGACAGGGGTTTCATACACTACCAAAGGCCTACATGATGTTTATCGTAACATGGATTTTTTAAGGGTAAATATTATGTTTATTATTGTGAAATAATTTATTTTATTTGATAAATAATGGTTTATTTATCTTGGAATAATATATGATCAAATCCTTCTAATCTTTGGGTTTTATACTTATTCAAGAAATGTTTGAAGAATTTTAAGTATAGCTGTCTATGAAATAATTTGGTTTTAAATTTTGGTATTAATGTTTAATTTTTATGATTAATGAATCATATTATGGTTTAATATTTTTTTAATTATCTTCGTATGTTCTGACTATTTTGGTTTTGGTTAATGTCAAAAGACAAGTGGAATAGATTGACTATCGCTTTTATAGTTACGTTGTCTTTAAAAATTTATTTTATTTATTAAAGATTTAAAAATTCATATTTAATACTCATTATTTGGAGAAAACATGAGATTATAGTGGAAATTAAACAAATTATGAATCTATAATCATCAAGTAATCGTATTTAAATATGCTCTTAGTATTGATGGTGAAGGAATCCTTTAACTCTAGGAAAAAGGGTTTTGATATAAAATGTTATCCTATTACCATTTTTTTGATGATATCGATGAAATTTTACAAACCTATTTGGATTTTTGATTTACCATAATTGATTTCCTCTTGACCATGTTCTTTATAACTCTCTATTAGTCCATGATAATTAGTTTTCCCTCTTAAATGAAACTTTTAATTTCCAACTAATGTTCTCCCTAGGTAGAATCTTGGTTATGCGTAAATTATGGTGTCCTTTATGTCTCCCACATTACCTTTTTAAGATTATGTTTTATTAACCCATTTTATGATATGGGTTCAATAAATTAATTCTCTAAATGTTAATAATTGTATAACCAAGATGAATCCTGTGGGAGAAATTCATTTTAAGTGGGGTAGGATAAAACATCCTGAGATTGTATAAAAAATATTCCTTCAAATTAATTTACATTATTTAATATATTATGTAACATGAAATTATTATTTTATCTTGAATAACACAAAAACACCAAGTTTATCTTGTGTTGCACGCAATATTGAGTTCCTTTGATGAATTATGTTACACACATGCTTGAGTCTTACAAGACAACAATATAATATTAATAATATTAGGATAGTTTTCACCTACCTGCTAAAAAGATTGGAATGAATGATATTAACTAAATTATGAAATTATATTTTACATAAGTTTATAAAATTAATTCATTTTTTACCAATTAATTATAATTTAAAATGAATACAAATTAAATATAAAGGATGCATATTTATGAAAAACTATTTTTTTAAGACTAGGTTAGAGTTTCATCATAATAAATCAAAATAAACAAAATTAATGAAATATATTAATGAAATTAATATGTTATATATTTAATAAAATGTTTTAAAATTCATGAAATATGTTTGATTGGCTTAAGATAAGAATAAATCCAATTTTAAGCATAAAAGATATATTTTAAAAAGGAACTTTTACCACCTTTTAATGGTGATTTTTTTTAAATATAAATTTTGAAACTTTTATAAATTATATGTGAAAAATAAAGCTATTTTTTAAGGGTAATATAAAAATTTACATTGGGGTGAACTTTTGGTAGTTTTTGAGAAGTTTAATGTTTTGATGAATAGTGAAAAATACTAAATTTTAATTGAAAACCACTTTTTCATATAAATAATTCATAGTGCTAAATTATAATTAAAATTGGTTTTAAATTATAATTAGATAAATTTTATACCATTGAATTTAATTTAAGTAATTGTAATAAATTTTAAATTGAAATTGGATATAAATATTTTTTAATATTTTAAACTTTTTATATAAAAAACACGATTTCTCATTCCTTTATTGGATTAATTTTAAATTAGTTTTTTCTAATTATGTGAATTGAATTTAGAAAAATTGATTAATTATTTTGAATAATAATAATTTATAATGTTTATTAATTTCAAATTAGTTTTTTACCAAAGATATTAGTGATTATAATTAAAGTTAATTACAATGATTAATGTAAAACTGAGTTTAGTTAGTGGTTAAAATTTAATATTAAGGGGAAAAATAACGTAGAAACTTTTAAAAAACACATTATATAGAAATATTAATACCAAAAACCCACTTTTATATATTTTTATTCATTATTGGATGAACATTTTGCAAGAGAGACCTCCAAATAGTGTTTACCTTTTTATATTTACAAAAATAACACTCCTCCTCCACAATAAAAAGCACTCTCCATACCCACTTATTAACACATATTTAGCACTTTTTATCTTCAAAAACATGAAAATAATTCTCCCCAAACCCCTCATATCATACTATAATCCCTAATTTGATCGTAAATCAAACTAGGGATTTTTTTTGGTGAATACCAAAAGGAGTTACTCGAAGAAGAGGTAACATTATTCAATGATAATTTTTGTTATATTTATTCCAACCCCCATATATTATAATTCTTACATTATTATAAAATAAAATAATTATCATAAATATTATGATATTTTTTTTATGTTAAGGGTTCTACCTACACCTACACACACTTTCATCAAATTGGTAATGAAATCATCATTTGTGTGTACAATGAACTACCACCTCAAGAAATGATATAGTTAATTTTTTACTTTACCATCTATCATAGTTGGGAATTATGATGGTCAGAATATTTTTATACACTATATATTATATTTATGATTTATTAATACCTATTTAATTTTTGTATAACACATAAATTCGTGATTTCCATTATTTGGGAATACGATAACATAATTGGTGGATGTGTGGACTATCGCCCCTACAAATCGATGTAATACATTAAAAATATAAATGGAATGTATTAAGTATTGGTTTAATAAAAATATTTTATAAAAATGAAGTATAAATTATATCCATGAAATAATTACCTTTCTATAATTATAATATACCATTTTTATTATTTCCTTTTCACACACTGAAATAGTTATAACGTCGTTCTTGGACATGTGGACTACCGCATCCTTGAAGAGATGTGATTACTTTCACATCAAAAGAAATATATATAAGTATATATGATTAAATAATATGTTATTTATGATATAATGTTCATTAAATTATCATAAAATTTACTTACCTTATTTCGATAATGATCATTGAAAAAATGGGGATGTTACTCATGCATACGTACGACCTGCCTTCTCAATGATCGTAACATTGTTTCATTTTTATAACCATATTTTATATATGATTTTATAAGTATAATTGAATTAAAAATGTGATAATTATTTCATGTTTATTATTCTATAGCAATTTAAATAATGATCACATTGACCATAGTCGACCTATCAAATTCAGTTTTGACACATAAGCCGAATATAGTCCAAACACAATACTTAAACATTATTTATTAAATAATTGTATATAACAAGTTTATAAGTGAAATAACCATAATAATAAACTTTTAAAATTTCATTAATAAATAAAATAATTAATTAATGTTTATTATTGAAGAAGGTAGAGAATAATCATGGTAAATCATACTCAAGTTAAGGGGGTTCATCTCAATTTACATTCTATTGAGACTTATTTGTTATTATGAAAATATTTTTTTTATATTGTGTTTATAATTAAATATGAAATGTTATATAATGAATTTAATTTATTTCATGATATTAAAAGTTTCAATTTATTTTATTCTTTCACGGATCTGATGATTCAAAAGTTACTCAAGTAGTTATGAGATTTCTAGTCTCACTTTTATTTCTACGAGACTTATATCTTATTCACCACTTGTTTCTTTTGTGTGGTGTATATAAATAAATATAACATGTGTAATAATTAATTTAATTTATTTAAATATATTAAAAGGTCCAATTGATGTTATTATTTCATGGAGATCACGATTAAAAAGTTACTCAAGTAGTAATGGGGTTTCTCTCTCACTTTTGATTCTATGAGATAAATTCCAATTTAAGTAGTTATTTTTATTATCTGGTGTATATAATTCCCATGAATGTGTTTTATGATTATTATAATTAGATTTATGGGGTTTTAAATATCAATTTTAGGATCTCTAATTCATGGGGTTTATAGTTTTAAAGATACCAAAAAGGTAATGGACTTTTTTCACAATTTTCCGTCTCTGAGATGTTTATTATGATATTCACATATATTATTTTATGAGGTTTATGTACTTATAATTTGAAATGTTACATCATTAATATAGTTATTATCATGATATAATAAGTTTCATTTAATGTTATTACATCATGGGGCCTATGGCTCCAATGTATTAAATTAGTATGGGACACTTTGGAATGTTTAAAGATTACTTTCCTCAAGAATGTTTTTAATGATACTTTAATGGTATTTATATTAACATATTTCAACTACCCTGGTTGTTACATATCATCCACTGGGGATATTTTTTATTGATACCATCCTCATTATTTTCGGAATGGATTAATATGATTTAAAATACATTGTTATGGAACCCATTTCTTTTCCACGAGTTAATTACGTTTCAAGGATATTTTTATGTAGCAAATTTCTTTCCATGGGTTAATCATGTTTCAAAGATATTTTTATGTAACCCAATTATCTTTCATGGGTTATTCATGTTTCAAATACATTTTCGTGAACTTGTTTCTTTTCCATGGGTTAATTATGTTTCAAAGAGATTGTTATGGAACCTATTTCTTTTACAAGTGTTAATAATATATCAAAAATATTTTTATGGAACCAATTTATTTTATATTTAATAAATATATTATTATGAAACCCATTTCATTTTGATGGGTTATTCATGTTTCAAATATATTGTTATAGAACTCATTTCTTTTCCACATGTTAATCACATTATAAAATGCATAATGTTTTTTCATATTAGTTTAGGGTGAAATAAATGATTTTGTGTGTTATGATTTTTTTATAGTAATTAGAAATTTAATGGGTGATTAAATGATAAAATAATGATAGGTGGTTTCATGATAAAATAATTACAGGTGGTTAAGTTATAAACGAATGGCAAGTGGTTTTGTGATATATCAATTATGGGTGGGTTTGTGAAAAACCAACTATGGGTGGATTCATGATAACCCTCCAATTCATTGGGTATGGAAGTCGATTCCATGGTTATTATATTTTTAAGAGTGATTTCAAGAGTGAAATTAATGTTATGTACCAAGTACATACATGTTTTATTTATGATCACTAAGGGTTTATAATATTTCTAATAAACAATATTGATATCACATGCCTAATGATTATTGATTCTGTTGACTATTTTATTTTCCATGCTTTCATATTTTATGATCCACATATTAATGAGTATGATTTAATTTATGATTCACTCATACACATTTATTATGTCATCATAATCTTATGCACTATTATTCTTGTTGATGACATTAAATTGTTAACACTTATGTTTACCCTTACTGAGAATCTAAGGTCAACCTTCTTATGGTTCATTTTCCCCAAGTTTTAAACAATGATGTTTAATGAGTTTTTTATAGAAAGTACTTTATATGGATGATGATGATGTATTAATGTGAAAAATAAATACTGGTTTAAGTGAGAGAAATTATCATTTAATGTTATGTGAATTGTTTATGTAAGAGTTTTTCCTAACTCTATAAAACTTTAAACCTAAAAGGTCCTATATAATATAATTTATCCAATTATTAATTTTGATGTTGTGATGTTTAGATGAAAAATATGGGTCATAATTATCAGACTCAAATTTGGGAATGTAAATTTATATATTTCCATACTAGTTCTGGGAGTGAGGGTTATGGGCTATTATAATTTTAGTGTCTATACTTGGATTAATTTTATTTAGAATAACTCACTCTTTTCTTTACCATAAATTAGGATTTTATATTATAATTAGGATTTTCCTAAGGGTTATCACTAAATTTTTCTCATCCTAGCATTCAAAAATGACCAAACCTTACTCTTATACCGACTATGGATACCCCAAAATTTTCAAACATAAATACTATATATTTTTTTTGGAGTATTTATTACATTTCAATATGATCTATTCCATAATATTTAAAGTTTAGTTTCTTTGAAAACTTTTATACATAAATAACTAGTATATTAAATATTGAAATCAATTCCCATTATGTTCATCACAAATATACCCCTATCAGACATATCATACTTAATACCTTTCTTTATAACCTGGGAAAGGGAAACATAAAAAAGGGTGAGCATAGATTAACAATAATGATAAACATAATAGACATTAGTAAATGATCATAAGTGATCATAAGATAATCACAAGCATATGAGAATAAGATCAAAACATATAATAATTATACCCAATTACAAAAAATTATTAATCAAGAAACATGGAATAAGGTTTTTTCAATAAAAATAAATAAGTAATAAGAGTAAAGAATTATAAATAATTAATCATGATCTATGAGAACATATTGGAATCATATGATTTAATTTTTTTGAATAAAAATAAGCACAAAAAATAATTTCCTCAGTCATGTATCATTTCCAAGACTTTTAGAGTGGATTGGGTTCACTCCCCAATCCACCATTTCTATAGCCATTGTCCACTCCCTAGTTTATCTTATTAGAAAAATTACCTTATTGAACTGGGTTCAATCTCCATTCTATAATTTGTTATCACATTAGATATCCTTATTTACCCAATTCATTAGAAAACTATAAAATTTTAGGCCCACCCATCACATAATGAAAACCATACATATGTGTTTTATAAGATTCTAAAACATTCATCATAACCCATTGAAAGGATTTGTGTTTCATAAACAATTTATAATTATAATCATAAAACACCATAAGAGAAAATAGGGATGGTATAATTGGATCATATCCTGGGTAGATCCTAATAAACATCAAATGATGTTATTGTAGATGAAAATACCCTTATAATATCACTGGAACATCTCTTTAGGAAAATACCATCTTCATTTTGAAATAACATTTTTAAAATAAAAAAAATTCCCAAATATTAATCATATCACATTCTCTAAAATGAACCATATAAAATTATAAATTAATCTTCAAATAAAATATTAATCATGATGGATGATAAATTTGTTCATGCTTTGTATATTAAAACACAAATTCCTTTCATATTTTCTATAAAAGTTCAAAAGTACTATTTTTTGTAGAAAAGATATGAAGTTTAATTTTAATTTTTTTTAAATAAACTCAAATATTGTTAAAATTAATTTAATTAATATTTTTTTAATGTTATAATATTATATAAAACATTTTAAAGAAAATATGTACATGGAAGAAAAGATTCCTAGTTAATGTGAAAAACAAGGTCAGTTTTCATTAAAAAAACTTATCTGAGCTTGTTGAATACTTAAGGAGAGAAATAAAATGAGATAATGTTTAAAAAAAATAAACACTATATAATAAGTGACATAATAGTTTATATATATAGATAATATAGTTACATTATCCTAAAATTTAAGCATAAACAATCCCAGTAAAAATGAGATTATAACATAAAACCCTTACCTCAAGTTTGTCTTACTCCATAAGTGATCTAACATCCTATAAAATAAATTTAAAGTTATCATATTCATATAATCTAACCATAAACATACCTATAATTCAATAAATGGTTTACTTATAACATATTATCACCCAATTTTTAAAAGTCATTCATTATCATCAGCATTTTAGGTGTTAATTGGTTTGTCTTTCATGTATGTTTTGGGTTGATAGTTATCGTACCTACACTTTGATGTTGGTTAAATAATATCAATAATTCTATTAATTATTTAAATATCATATATATTCACTATATACATATTTATAACCATTTTTTATAATGATAATGAAAAATAAATTACATCATTTCATGGGGATCGTTATCTATATGTACTCATGAGTGATATTTCCACTTTTTGAATGGATAGAATAAAATAATGTTAAATGATAATTTAACATTCCATAAGAATTATTATATTATAAATATCATATATTTTTATTAAATATATTCTTTTTATTAGCAAATTAAAGTAAAATTGATAAACAATTTACATCTATTTATGGAGGTGGCAGTCCACACGTATGCATAAGCGACATTATCGTTAACCAATGGATCAGAAGATAAGAAGGTAGATTTGATATTATAATTATAGAAGAATATTTTTTTCATTAATATAATATATTAAAATTAAACCTATCATAATAACCATAAATGAAATTCAGTGATATAAAATGGATTGTATTGTTACGGAGTGACGAAATTCCGCACATACACACGAGCGACACTTTTATGACTCATTTGACCGAGAACAGGTGGTAAATGGTCGTTCCATAATAATAATAAAATATTATAATATTATAATATAATATAGTAATTATTTTTATGGATAAATGTGTTTATAGTAAGTAGAAGAAGAAATAAAATTGAAATAGCTTGGTTAAGATCTATAAGTTCTCTTTAAGAAATTTCCATTATCATAAACCTTAATTCTGGAAGTATTAGTATTAATAGAAGAAAATATGATATATGATTAAGGTAAGGATTCTAGTATTTTTTTTGTTAAATGATTTTAGTATCTAAAAGGCTCAAATGATGTGAATTAGGGAGGATAAGAGATCCCAGACAAAGAATTTCTTAAATAATCTCAATGATATAATGTCACTTTTTTAATTATGTGGCTCTCAATGGATAGATGTTTGAAGTTAGGATAATTAAATGTTGAATTATATTCAAAAAATAATAATTAGTGAGTGGTGGGTGTAAATTCTTTCTATATCTCATGGTTTAACCACATGGAAACCTGTTTTAGCTTTAACTATAGTAACAAATTATTATTGTTTTTACTCTTCACTATAACGATAAATTAAGTTGACCCTAATAAATTATATTAATTATTATTATTAAAAACATGAAATCAGTTTTAAAATATTATGTTTATATAATAATAATAATAATTTAATTTTAAATAAGCACACAAACCGTAATGAAATCTATTTTTGAAAAATGTCTTTTCATGTATAAAACATAATTTACTTCCATTCATTTCTTTGTAAAAACTATAAAGGTAATATTAAAATATATTATTGAATATTTAATATATAAATTTTATTATAATAATTAATCAATATTTATTTATTTAATTTAATAAAATAAAAACACATTTCATGTATAAAAACAGTTTTTTTGAAAAATGAGTTTTTTAAGAAAAACAATAAACTTATACCAAAATCAAGTATAATGATTTAAGACCATGTAGTTAATTATATCAATTATATAAAAAAATATTTATGATAATTTTATATAAAATGAAAACATTAATTAGATATTAATTGAAAATAAGTGGCAATTTTAACAAAAAATTGATAGTTTTCACAATTCACTTAAAAATAAATATTTTTAGAAAAATAATAAAAATTCACCAGAAGATAATATTAAAATTCTAATTTATAAAATGATATTAATTTTTTCAAATAATTTGTTTTAATTTTTTTATAATTTTTTTATAATTTTTATGTTTAAAAATGCGATAAAATCCATTTTTAAAGAAACCGTATTTTTGAAGTATAAAATGACTTTACTGATAATTGAATACTTTTTTAATATGAATTAATAAAGTATTTTTCAATTTTTAAAACCTTTATAAATATTTTTACATAATGTGGTTATTACAATTTATACATACTAATTTAACAGCTAGGTTATTATAGTTTACTATATTGATTTTTATATAGACTCTGGTTGTATGTAAGAAAAACTATCAGATACCATAAGTTTATTTCAAAGGAAATACATATAAAATCTTGGGGTGTTATAGTAATAATCTAAGTAGGTTTAGGTGGCCAATAAAAAAACATCACAATATAAAGTATAAGTCTCAAACACTATATAATCATCTCCATGTGACCCGTGATCACCTATATCTTCCAAAAAACATTCATCAACTTGTATATCAATGTAAGCCAACAATACAAGGGAATTACTGATGTATCTATAGAAAAAAAATAAGAAATGTATACAAACAGGGGTTTGTATGTAGTGTATGAGCTACACATTCCTAATATTATTTCAACATATATTTTATGAGAATAAATTAATAGAACATTCAATAAATAGTAGTTTGAAATAATAATAGAAGATAAATCTATGTAATATAAGGGCGTATAGTAAAAAACAATAAAAATATTTAATTCCTTAAGGAAAAAATTTCTTTTTTTAATGAAATCATAAAAATTCATATTATTTTTTCACTGATAACCAATTTGAAATAAATATAGAAGATACTCCCAATTCATATTAAAATGAATAAAGAGTTAACTTTATTTTAAGAAATCATCATTTTGAAAACTACTTATAAAGGGATAAAACCATAAATAGAAAATATACATTGACAAGAAGATAAGAGTATGAATCCAAGTTAAAAAAAATATGAAAATAAATTTTAATAAGGATGTATAAGTGTAATAGTGAATTTTGTATATGAATATAAAAATATAATAAATCATGGAAGAAAAATGTCAATATTAAGAGAATGTTAAATATAATGAAAATCATAGGCATATAATATAAAAAAAATAAATCAAAGATATAATCAAGACTCAATAATATGGAAAAAAGTTTAGTTATATATATATATATATATATATATTGGTAAAAATATTAGGTTCATGTAACAGAACCCTAGATAAACTCACATGGAACTATTTTTAGGATTATTGATGATGTTCTAGAAAATCAACCACCCAAACTCACTTTAATGTTGCCTCATTGGGGATAACTTCATATTTCTAGATATTTCCATTCACTATAGGATACAAGTTAATGTCCCATAATGACTAGAATAAAAAACGTGTCTTGATTTTACAACTAGAATCCTAGGGTTCCAATGAAAGAAGATAATATAAGAGAAGACAATTATCATGATTGATATAATCAGGGTTGGACCTAACAATATGATTTCCCAAGACATGTGTTTAAAATGTTTCATATTCATTTACATAAAAAAATATCAAAAGTAGAAATCCAGTGAATAAAAAACATTAACTTGAAAATCTAAGCATACTAAACATTGTAAAATTTCATACAAATTCTCAATGAAAATGAAATAATAGTAATGATTGGGATCAATTCATGGAATAAAATTAAATAAGTATGAAATTAGGGAAAAATTTACCTGATTTACTTAACACATACCTAGGGAGAGGGAGGGTGTAACACCCCGAGATTTTATGAAAAATATTCTTTTAATTTCATTAATGTCTTGTTTTGTCTGCTACACCCAGATTACCTTGCGCTATACGCAACATCGTATTAGCTTGCAGTATACGCAACACTATTCTTGGATCGTGTTACACACAATTTTGATAATAGTTATTCTACGCAACATTGAGTATATATATATATATATATATTCAATGTATAAATGAAATATGGTTGGATTATGATATACGAAACAATGAAGGATTCTTTCACAACACGAAACCCTGACTTGGCTTGCATTACACACAATCGCGACCTTCCTCGATAGCGTGTGTTGTACGCAATACCAGGTTTTACTAAACAACGATATATTATTATAATATTATTATAAACTAGCTATTATGAATAGTATTAACTAAATTTTGAATCTTATAACATTATTATTCATCTTACACATTTTCTAAAACATGGTATAAGAACAAAATAAATTTTTTGGGTAAAATAATTATTTTTCAAAAAATGATGTTTTGCCGCTTTTTGATGGCGCACCCACTTTAAATCTAGTTTTGACATGTTTATAAGTTCAATTTGACAAAATAAAATTCTTCTTTGGAATCATGAAATAAAAATTTACTTTGGATAAATTTTTCATATTATTTTGGTAACTTTCATATTTTGATGAATAGTAAAAACACGCTATATTTTAATTAAAAAGAACTTTTTTCATCGCAATACTTTATATGGTTAAATTATAATATTGAATGGTTTTAAAGTATAAATAGAATATATTTTTACCATTTAATATAATCTATGTCATTAGCATTGATTCTACCTTGAATTCGTAGGATAAATCAATTCAATCTTTTGCAATGTTTTAAAGAAAAACCCATTTTCTTTTGACAACGAGATTAATTTTAATTTAATTTCTGCAACTTTTGTGTATTGAATTTGGAAAAATGGATTCCATATTTGGAATCAGTGGATCTAAATTATGTTAATAGGCTACTTTTTATTTTTGGGAATTATGAATAGTAACTACGGTAAATTTTATTTACCATAGTTAAATGTAAATCGGGTAATTAAGGGTAAATATAATATTATAAAAATACCCTAACACATGTCAAAATCCTATTGTATGACTAAACGTCGACCCATGTCACCTAAGGGTCGGATTAGATTCATTTAATGGACTTTTGTCTATGAAAATAATTTAATTATTATTAAAACCAAAGAATGTGACAACATGTCACTTTCTTAAATCTTATAAGCATAATAATTTTAATTTAGTAATAAACTTCATGAAACTTCGAACATGAGTAGTATCCAGAAAGATAATACAATTATCTACATCATAGGAATTTATTTTGAATTTTTAGGGATTAAATAATTTAATTTATTTATGACACAAAGATGATGCAGTAATTATCTTATTAATGAAATATTAACATAATTGATGTTATAAACACCAAAATAAATGTACTTTGAGACTTTTTATGAATTACACTAATTTTATCGGTTAATATGACATTTTATTATTGATTTAATTAACTTTTTTAGAAATAATCATTCTGTTAAGATTTTCACAAAAATCAATTACTAAATAGTGTCAAAATTGACATAAAATAGTTTTTAAAAAAAATATTATATTATTAATTGTTATTTTATTCCTAAAAATCTAATGTTCGGCCAAATGACTTATATAAGGTTATATATATTAATAATAAACAACTTGGGGTTCTTTTGGCTTCTTATAGTAAGTTTATTAACCTTACAGTATAAGAACACAAGAAGACACGGTAAAAGTAAAATTATTTTACATAATGTTAAATCTGAATGATAAGGTTAAAATAGGAACCTAAACTTGTCTAAATTCTATTGGATGAGATTATTTCAACCCATACCCACCTTAGCTTCTAAATAAATCAATTTGGAGTTATTTAATACCGAATTTGGATTTATAATAAAATAATATTTTTAGGTATTCCAAAGGTGCCCCTCTCCTCCCTAATAAAAGGGAACCTCCTCCCTCTCTTCCTCACACCACTTTGAGCCTTCAAGCTCGGCCAAACCCTGACAAATTCTTTTCTACACTTCCCTAGAAACATCCTAGAGGTTCTGGTCTTCCTCAAAGACCAATTTTAGTGCCCTAAATGGAGATCTCAAAGAGGCGCTTCAAAGAAGAGGTAATGTCCATTACCGATTCTTTCATCTTTATTTCTTCTTCCACTTCTTCAAATTGGGTTGTTTCATTATGAAGTAATAACATCAGTATCACTCATATACTTATATTTTGTTATAAGTATGAAACAACCCTATTTCACCATCTATCCATCCTATGAAAAATGAAATCACTGCGCGTGCGTACGTACGGAATACCGTCTCCACGCCGTGGTGTAATCTATTTTCCACCACCACCTTACTTGGATGGGTATAATGGTGTACGTAATAACTATATATGATTATTTTAAAGTGATATTTATTCTGAAATAGTATAAATACACTCCAATACAATTCCACGATCATGAGAACGATATCATCGCTCGTGCGTACGTACGGACTACCGTCTCCACGACGCGATGAGATTCATTATCCACGTTAACCATTCATGAATGATTATAAAGTATATATAATAAGTAATAATGAAATATATGACATAATAATGATTCTGGATTTATGTGTATATATATGTATGTCATCTACTTAATTCCATTCAACTCAATAAGGAAAAGAAAACAGCGTTCATGCGTACGTACGGTCTACCGTCTCCATGAACGGTGTATTTCTTTCCATTTACTGATCTATTATATATATGTATATTCTGAATATATATTATATATAAATCATGTTTTATATTCTGTAATTAAGTAATCATGATCTAAGTAATCATATGAATAATTACAAGTCAAAACACGGATGACAAATGAAACGACTTTACCCAAAACGCTCTTTAACATGGAATTTACAAAAGAACAGGTAAAATAAATTAATAAGTGAACCATATATGATATCATGAAAATAATTATGATTCTGGAATAAGTAAATAACATTATTTAAATCATTATACAGGAGGTTCGGACACATACAAATCAAATCGGACCTAAGGTAAGGGAAATATCACAATCTCATTTTTATCTGAGATTGTTTATACTTTGGTATTCACAAGGGTGTATTTTATCATCCAAATCCATGTTTCCTCAATATTTAATATTATTTCCATCCACCTACAATTTTTTAAAACCAATTTTACCCTTCGGTGAGTTTTTAGTAAAAGATATGAAAGGAATCTTTTGTCGTTTTTCGTACGAGGTATTTTTTGACTTTTCTGACAAAAGTATGAGAAGAATGTTTTTTAACTTATACGGCATGAATGGATTTTTAAAACATTATTTCCAAGAAGCTTAATTTAAAAGTTTTCAAGTTTATTTTTAATAAACTTATTTTATTTTAGAATTGTATGACATATTAAGAAAGGAAAAGTGTTTTTGAAGTAGAAATGATATTTTCCTCAAGAATGGAGTTCAATTGTTTTATCAAAATTATTTTCCATCTAAGATAATATAGGGCTCTGTTTCTATCCCTATTAATACATGGATTTGATTATGTTGTGATGGAAATATTTTTATGAATTCCTTTATCTTATATTAATTTTTTTATGATGTCATGTTGTTTAAGAATCCCATTTTTATTACATGGGTTATGCTATGATGTATGGTTTATGATTTTGTGGCACACATAAGAATGGTATCATTATGAGATGGGCGGGACATATATCTCCCTCCAATGCATTGGGTAAAGATTTTATATCTCATGAGATAGACATGGCTGGAACGGTAGGTTATACCAGTTCAGTGAAACAGGACTGAAACGAGGAGTGAACTCAGTTCAGAAAGGGACTTTGTCCACTAAGATAGTCTTGGAAATGAGTCTTGACTAATAAGATATGATTCTCTATGATTATGTGTGTATGCCACAAAGTTCATGTTTTAAGTTATGATTATTGGGATTTCATTTCACTACTATGATTTATCCCATGTTATAAAATTATGCTCTCTTTTGCAGGTTAAGATTTCCAAAATGTTATGTTCTTATGAATATGATGTGATTGATATTTTTTTGGTTTACCCTTACTGAGAATTTTAGCTCACCCTTTTGTATGTTTTATTTCCCCAGGCCAGGAAGAAGGTTATTAAGTATAATATTCCAAAAAGGGACTCTAGATATGATGAAATAAATGGGAGGCAAAGTAGATGCTTTATGAACCAGTTG
This sequence comes from Viscum album, assembly GCA_963277665.1. Taxonomy (NCBI): domain Eukaryota; kingdom Viridiplantae; phylum Streptophyta; class Magnoliopsida; order Santalales; family Viscaceae; genus Viscum; species Viscum album. The sequence goes on from OY728138.1 coordinate 162,470,638, forward strand.
TTTATGTTTCCCAGTTTCTAAAGACACTATACCTATACGGTCCTTTATTGGTTTTGTTATATGTTGTAATAAGTGTGCTTCAATTCTGAAGTAATAATAATGTATGTAAAGTATGGGTCATTATAGTTGGTATTAGAGGAAAGGTTTAGTCAACCTTTGGAAACTATGATGCGAAAACGTTAGTGAGATCCCTAGAGATATTTCTAAGGTATGTCTAGGGATGTCCCTAAGGATAAGTATATGTATAAGATACAGTACTAGAACTACGGTAATGATCATAGAATTTAACCTAAGATGTTAGATATTTAGGATACTCCCCCTTTATTATGTTGTTTTCCCTAGCATGATTTTTTCCTCTCACACTATTCTTTTGGGGTTTTAGACGATGGCTGGAACCTGAAGGAACCAATGTTGATCATTGCAATGGACAATGAAATGATTGTACTCCTGAACAAACAAATGTTATGGGAGATGGAGTGAAAAATCTTATTGCTATACTTACACAAGCTATGAATCATTCTGTACTTCCAAATGATCAGAGAAGGGAACAATATTCTATTGAGTCCTTCAGGAGGAAACGTCCACCTTCTTTCAGTGGGTCTTCAGATCCACTTGTTGCTGAACAATGGATCAGTACTACTGAAAAGATATTTTCAGTTCTTAAATGTTCTGAACATGATAAAGTCATCTTAACAGTATATCGTTTGGAAGGTGAAGCTGATTAATGGTGGAATCTTATCAAGAATACGAGGCAAAGAGATGAAATTGAGTCCATGGAATGGGACGAGTTCAAGAACTTATTTTTCAATAAGTACTTCCCTCGTATTCTTCGAACAAAGATGGAGAAGGAGTTTCTTGAACTAAAGAAAAATGATGATGAATCTGTTGGTATATACGAAGTGAATTTTACAAGGCTTGCAAGGTATGCATCTGGATTTATCATCCAACCTGAAAGTAAAGTTGATCGATTCTTCAGTGGCTTAAAACCAAATCTTCGAAGGGCATTAGCTATAAGAGACTTCAGTAGCTATGAAGAAATTGTGCATTGTGCTATAAAGGTAGAAATGGAAGTTGGTGTTACTTATCCATCTCATAGTTTTGAAAAGAAACGAAAGATGGAGTTCAAGGAGAAATCTCAGAATAATGGTGAAAAGAAGATGAATGTTTCCTTATGCTCAAAGTGTGGAAAGAAGCATGGTGGAGATTGTCTTAAAGGGACTAGAAGATGTTTTAAGTGTGGAAAAGAAGGTCATCGAGTAGCTGAGTGTCGAAGTAATGGAAAAAGGTTTTCTAATGATGTGAGTAAAGAAAAGACTACAGAGAACGCACCAACAACACTTCAATGCTTCAAGTGTAAGGAAATGGGGCATTATGCTAATAAATTCCCTAATCCAAGGGTTAGTGATGATCGACATGAGCAACCACTTAAGGCAAAGGACAAAGGGAAGTTACATGCAATCACCATTGGCGATGTTGAATATGACAACGATGTGGTGGAATGATTAAGTGTTTATGTAATGGGATTCCAAAATAATTTTGTATATAGTATCGTGGAATATTGGAATATTTATGTTTTGGTCTATTGTGGTTTTCAATAATTTTGTGGCACCGGTAACCATGAAAAGTAATTGAAATATTTTTGGAAAGAAGATGATATGCACATAATGAAGGGATAAAGAGAATCTAATATGTTTGATAGTATTCATGATCTCATGATTGATATAAGGACTAAGTGATATCATGGTTTGAGTAGATAGAATTTTGGGGATTCTGGTATGTGTAAAGTGTTAACTTTTAACTACATTCAAGTTTTCACTAAGGTTCAATGGGTATTCAAGAGAATACATGATTAAGTCCTTTTAATGTTTGGAATGTGACCAACAAGACATATCTTATGATAAATGGGGATCAACGATGGTATTAAATCTCTGGTAATTGTTTTCACTATATTATGAGAATGGACTGCAGTATTATGGATAAGCCTAAATATTGGAATGGATTATGTTGGATATAAGTTAGTATTGTTTAAGGATAGAAGTTTTTTTCGATATTATTGATGGGATGTTATAGTAATATAGTTTTAGAAAAAGGACAACCTGCAGGACGGGTGACATCCCATCGCGTCGGACAAGGTCGTAGGAATCGAACCCACAACCGAAGTGCGATTGGCCTTTATCTCCTACCACTGGCCTACAGGAAGTCCTTGGTTAGTAGAAAATAGTTTTATTTTATTAAGCGGTATGATATATGAAGTATAAGTTCATTTTAGGAACCATATATGATTAATCTCACTATAGATGGACTTATGTATTTTTTGATAACTTTTCTAACCTTTTGTTTGAGACAGATGGAATGAACCATCATTCTATCACATGATCTGCTAACACATCACGAATGACAAATTCAACTTCATTTCTTTAAGAGATGAAGTGGAAATTGTCCAAAGAACGAAAACGGTGAGACTATACCAAAATCACGAAAGTATTTCTTCTAATTCCAATTTCATCAACTTTAGGGAAATGATCTTGAAAACCAAAAATGTTGTCCTAGTGATCTTATATCTGATGAATCAGATGGTACCTTAGATCATCACAAATTTATGGCTTTGTGATTGCTGGCTTTTCCATAGCCATGTTCTCTACCACTCTCCATCAGAACATGATGGTTAGATTTCTCTTCCATATCCATATTTTCACCTATGTGGAAACCCAGTGATTAGTTTATTTGGGTAACTGTTACGTTTCATACTTTTGTTTTTAAATATTGGTTTTGGTATTCCTTTTTACGATGTGGGTTTCTATTAAAGAAACTTTCGAATAGTAAACCATTTATAACCCCGACGAATTTCGAGGGCGAAATTCATTTTAAGGGGGGTAGAATGTAACACCCCGAGATTTTATGAAAAATATTCTTTTAATTTCATTAATGTCTTGTGTTCTATGCTACACCAAGATTACCTTGCGCTATACGCAACACCGTATTAGCTTGCAGTATACACAACACTATTCTTGGATCGTGTTACACAAAATTTTGATAATAGTTATTCTACGCAACATTGAGTATATATATATATATATATTCAATGTATAAATGAAATATGGTTGGATTATGATATACAAAACAACTAAGGATTCTTGCACAGCACGCAACCCTGACTTGGCTTGCATTACACGCAATCACGACCTTCCTCGATAGCGTGTGTTGTAAGCAATACCGGGTTTTACTAAACAACGATATATTATTATAATATTATTATGAACTAGCTATTATGAATAGTATTAACTAAATTTTGAATCTTATAACATTATTATTCATCTTACACATTTTCTAAAACATGGTATAAGAACAAAATTAATTTTTCGGGTAAACTAAGTATTTTTCAAAAAATGAAGTTTTGCCGCCTTTTGATGGAGTACCCACTTTAAATATAGTTTTTGACATGTTTATAAGTTCAATTTGACAAAATAAAATTCTTCTTTGGAATCATGAAATAAAAATTTACTTTGGATAAATTTTTCATATTATTTTGGTAACTTTCATATTTTGATGAATAGTAAAAACATGCTATATTTTAATTAAAAACAACTTTTTTCATCGCAATAATTAATATGGTTAAATTATAATATTTAATGGTTTTAAAGTATAAATATAATATATTTTTAAAATTTAATATAATTTATTTCATTAGCATTGATTCTACCTTGAATTCGTAGGATAAATTAATTCAATCTTTTGCAATGTTTTAAAGAAAAACCCGTTTTCTTTCGACAACGGGATTAATTTTAATTTAATTTCTGCAACATTTGTGTATTGAATTTGGAAAAATGGATTCCATATTTGGAATCAGTGGATCCAAATTATGTTAATAAGCTACTTTTTATTTTTGGGAATTATGAATAGTAACTACGGTAAATTTTATTTACCATAGTTAAAGGTAAATCGGGTAATTAAGGGTAAATATAATATTATAAAATTACCCTAACACTTGTAAAAATCCTATTGGATGACTACACGTCGACCCATGTCACCTAAGAGTTTTATTAGATTCATTTAATGGACTTTTTTCTATGAAAATAATTTAATTATTATTAAAACCAAAGAATGTGACAACATGTCACTTTCTTAAATCTTATAAGTATAATAATTTTAATTTAGTGATACACTTCATGAAACTTCGAACATGAATAGTCTCCAGAAATATAATACAATTATCTACATCATAAGAATTTATTTATAATTTTTAGGGATTAAATAATTTAATTTATTTATGACACAAAGATGATGCAGTAATTATCTTATTAATGAAATATTGACATAATTGATGTTATAAACACAAAAATAAATGTAATTTGAGACTTTTTATGAATTAAACTAATTTTATAGGTTAATATGACATGTTATTATTGATTTGGTTAACTTTTTTCGAACTAATAATTCTGTTATGATTTTCAAAAAAATCAATTACTAAATAGTGTCAAAATTGACATAAAATAGTTTTTAAAACAAATATTATATTATTAATTGTTATTTTATTCCTAAAAATATAATATTCGGCCAAAGGACTTAGATAAGGTTATATATATTAATAATAAACAACTTGGGGTTCTTTTGGCTTCTTATAGTAAGTTTATTAACCTTATAGTATAAGAACACAAGAAGACACTGTAAAAGTAAAATTATTTCACTTAATGTTAAATCTAAATGATAAGGTTAAAATAGGAACCTAAATTTGTCTAAATTCTATTTTATGAGAGGATTTCGACCCATACCCACCTTAGCTTTGAAATAAATCAATTTGGAGCTATTTAAAACCTAATTGGGCTTTATAATAAAATAATAGTTTTAGGTATTCCAAAGGTGCCCCTCTCCTCCCTTACAAAAGGGCACCTCCTCCCTCTCTTCCTCACACCACTTTTAGCCTTCAAGCTCAGAAACACCCTGCGAAATTCCCTTCTCCACTTCCCTAGAAACATCCTAGAGGTTTTGGTCTTCCTCAAAGACCAATTTTAGTTCCCTAAAAGGAGATCTCAAAGAGGCGCTTCAAAGAAGAGGTAATGTCCATTACCGATTCTTTCATCTTTATTTATTCTTCCACTTCTTCTACTTAGGTTGTTTCATTATGAAGTAATAATATCAGTATCAGTAATATACTGATATATTATTATAAGTATGAAACAACCCTATTTCACCATTTATCCATCCTACGGAAAATGAAATCACCACGCGTGCGTACGTACGGAATACTGTCTCCACGTCGTGGTGTAATCTATTTTCCACCACCACCTTACTTGGATGGGTATAATGGTGTAAATAATAACTATATATGATTATTTTAAATTGATATTGATTCTGAAATAGTATACATACACTCCAATACAATTCCATGATCATGAGAACGATATCATCACTCGTGCGTACGTACGGACTACCGTCTCCACGACGCGATGAGATTCATTCTCCACGTTAACCATTCATGAATGATTATAAAGTATATCTAATAATTAATAATGAAATATATGACATAATAATGATTCTGGATTTATTTTTATATATATTTATGTCATCTACTTAATTCCATTCAACTCAATAAGGAAAAGAAAACAGCGTTCATGCGTACGTACGGTCTACCGTCTCCATGAACGGTGTATTTCTTTTCATTTACTGATCTATTATATATATGTATATTCTGAATATATATTATATATAAATCATGTTTTATATTCTGTAATTAAGTAATCATGATCTAAGTAATCATATGAATAATTACAAGTCAAAACACGGACGACAAATGAAACGATTTTACCCAAAACGCTTTTTAACATGGAATTTACAAAAGAACGGGTAAAATAAAGTAATAAGTGAACCATATATGATATCATAAAAATAATTATGATTATGGAATAAGTCAATAACATTATTTAAATCATTATACAGGAGGTTCAGACACATACGAAGCAAATTGGACCTAAGGTAAGGGAAATATCACAATCTCATTTTTATCCGAGATTGTTTATACTTTGGTATTTACAAGGGTGTATTTTATCATCCACATCCATTTTATCTCAATATGTAATATTATTTCCATCCACCTACATTTTTTAAAACCAATTTTACCCTTCGGTGAGTTTTTAGTAAAAGATATGAAAGGAATCTTTTGTCGTTTTCGTACGAGGTATTTTTTGACTTTTCCGACAAAAGTACGAGAAGAATGTTTTTTAACATATACAGTATGAATGGATTTTTAAAACATTATTTCCAAGAAGCTTCTTTTAAAAGTTTTCAAGTTTATTTTTAATCAACTTCTTTTATTTCATAATTTTATGACATATTAAGAAAGGAAAAGTGTTTTTGAAGTAGAAAGGATATTTTCCTCAAGAATGGAGTTCAAGTGTTTTATCAAAATTATTTTCCATCTAAGATAATATAGGGTTATGTTTATATCCATATTAATACATGGATTTGATTATGTTGTGATGGAAATATTTTTATGAATTCCTTTATCTTATATTAATTGTTTTATGATATCATGTTGTTTAGGAATCCCATTTTTATTACATGGGTTATGCTATGATGTATGGTTTATGATTTTGTGGCACACATAAGAATGGTATCATTATGAGATGGGTGGGACCTATATCTCCCTCCAATGCTTTGGGTAAAGATTTTATTTCTCATGAGATAGACATGGATGGAACAGTAGGTTATACTGGTTTAGTGAAACAGGACTGAAACGAGGAGTGACCTCGGTTCAGAAAGGGACTTTGTCCACTAAGATAGTCTTGGAAATGAGTCTTGACTAATAAGATATGATTCTCTATGATTAAGTGTGTATGACAAAAATTTCAGGATTTAAGTTATGATTAATGGGATTTCATTTCACTACTATGATTTATCCCATGTTATGAAATTATTCTCTCTTTTGCAGGTTAAGATTTCCAAAATGTTATGTTCTTATGAATATGTTGTGATTGATATTTCCTTTGTTTACCCTTACTAAGCATTTGAGCTCACCCTTTTGTATGTTTTATTTCCCCAGGTCAGGAAGAAGGATATTAAGTAGAATATTCCAAAAAGGGACTCTAGATATGATGAAATAAATGGGAGGCAAAGTAGATGATTTATGAACCAGTTGTTTATGTTTCCCAGTTTATAAAGACACTATACCTATACAGTTCTTTTCTTGGTTTTGTTATATGTTGTAATAAGTGTGCTTCAATTCTGAAGTAATAACAATGTATGTAAAGTATGGGTCATTATAGAGGGAGCATGGCTAGCATGGACAGATATGGTTGAACTGATTCAAGTAACAAAGGCGTAGAAAGTATAGATGGAGTAGTTGTTGGAGGGGGCATAACAATGGGTGGATATGGTACTGTCATATTTCGTGTCTGTTAAATAGTATAATAGATAGAACTATCAAAGATATAGTGGATATATAAGATGAAGAAATAAGATACTATATATTGATTAGGGGATAAGATGGTTAGGTAGAGAGGTGGGGGATACCGGAGGCATGATAAAGGGATGTGGGGAATATAACCGTCATTGTTTGTGGAATACAGAAGGGTGACTGTGGAGACAGAGGGGTGACTTGTTCCCCCCTTGAAAATGGTTTCCCTAGACCGAGGCTTATTGGGATTACCGTCATGCCAGACCTATATATAATAATATCCATAAACCTATTAAATATTATTCCTCATCGCACCTATAACAATTATTTAACAAGTAACCTCTTTCTATTTACATAAGTGTCACTCAATAATCAATTTATTTTCACAACATATACAACTCATATAATCCAAATAAAATGGGGATCAATCCAAGGGAATAGCTTATAATATTAAATCTATTAATGAAAGGATTAAAATAATCCTTTAGCTTTGAGTCAATATTTAAAACATTAAGCCTTAATGGAAACCATTTTGAAACCATTAATAAATATCATTTTAAATAAGGTGAAACCCAAAATTCGATGTAATATATCTAATATATCATATATAAGAAACAACATCATCAAAAACTATTTGAAATAAAATTAATATAAACAACACATAAATAACACAAAATCATAAAAAATAAAACCATTAATATCCGATAATAATGAAAATAACAACCAATAATTCTCTTTAAAAATCTAAAAAATGATTAAATCTAAAAATATTCCCTTATAACATCATTTGGAAATCATTTATAAATTTAAAAAACCACTTTAATTAAAAATTATTTTTAAAAGAGCCTCTCAAAAATTTTAACAATCACACAAACTATTCATAAATTTATTCTAGACCCATTTAATTTAGGAATCATTGAAAAAATATTTTTTTCCAAGACTTGAAAACAAAAATATAATGAGAACTAATTTTAATTCACAAATATTATAATATGTATATATATTTGGAATTAAATGTGATTTTTATAACTCAAGTGACCATGACATGTTAAATAAACATAGTTACAAAAAAACCAATCTCAAAAAGATAAAATCAATCTACCTTTAACAAAGAACTCGTGATTAGGTCCAGAGGAAGGGTTATTCAACTTTAGACATTAGAAATATCATGATTAGATGAACCCTAGAAAAGAGGTATGACCACCATTAATTCTAGGGTGTAAGAAATATGAATCAAATTAGAGTAGAATAAGTGAGAGGATTAGGATAATATTAGAGTATAAAGAATTGTATTTCCTAAGAAATCCATGAAGAAATCAAGGACCAAAGACCAATATCGATTGAAGAGGGGGGGAAGATATCATCTTCAGATACCTTCATCAAGAATATGATCAAAAGAGGTGGAGGAGAGCAAAAAAGGTATTAATTCAACCATATGAATATTTGGAAAATGGAATTTAAATTTATGGTTATCCTATATGATTTACAAAACCATTCATGAACCTTGTGATAGAAATTGGATCACTTATAAATTTCCTCAAGAAATGATTTTTTTACTAAACCTTCACTACTGAATATTGGCCCATTAAAAGAACTATTTAAAGGAATTTATTAGTGCTACAGAAGCACAAATAATGTACTCTATTTTAAAGGATTATCATTAAGAGTGCTCATAAAAAATCACTGATAAAGGGGGCATTTATCAGCACGTTTTTAGCACTGATAAAGGGGGTCCTTTATTAGTGATTATTATCCCTTTTAAAGTCTACTTTTATCAACACCTTTTTAGTGTTGTTAAAATCCCCCTTTAACAATGCTAAAAAAGTGGTGATAAAGTGCCTAGTGATAAAGGATATAAAATCATTTTTTTGCCCCCCTCTATCAACGCTTACCAACCCCACCCCTTTATCGGTGCATTAGATAATCCCACCCCCAGTGCATGCCCCTACCACCAGCGAGTGCAAAATCCCATGTAAATAAATAATATGAAATTTTTATATTTATCAATTTTTAAATTAAATATTAATTTTACTTTAAAATCGTTGCTATGTTTGATAGCGTACACGATACGCAACAACGAGTTTCTTTGAAATTTTGCGTTGCACACTAATAATTTATTATTTTAAACAGTAGTTAACACCTAGCTATTTTATTGGAGGGAATGAACAATACTAACTAAAATTTTATTATACATGATTTTTAAATGTATTTAAATTTATCCAATAAAAAATTAGAGTCTTAAAATATGAATGAATCTAATTTTAATCATAATTTACATTTAAAGGCCGATTTACCGCCTTTTAATGGTGAACCATTTTTAAATATAGATTTGGTCACTTTAATAAATTCTATATGAACAAATAAAATCCCTTTTTAGAATGGGGACATCAAAATTTACTTTGTGTAAATTTTTATAATTTTTCCGATAAAGGTCATTTTTTTAGTGAATAGTGAAAAATATTGTATTTTAATTCAAAAGTGCCTTTTAATATAATTTATTTATATTGTTATATTATCTTTTTAATTAGTTTTAAAGTGATATTAAAATATATTTTTACCATTTAATCCAATTTTGGTCATTGGAATTAATTTACTATGAAATTGGACATAAACAAGTATCAATCTTTTGATAGGTATTGTTTCTTAAAAACACGCTATTTGTTTTGATAACGGGAATTAATTTTAAAATTAATTAATGCCACTTCTATGTTTTGAATTTGAAAAAATAGAAATTATTTTTTAATTTGGAATATCAAATATAGCTTAGGCTGAAGTTTTGGTATTTTTCTGAAAAACTTCAATTTTTGATGAATAGTGAAACCCCTTAGTGGTAGTCAAAAAACTGACTTTTTCATTTAAATGAAATTTTACCACTTCTGTGAATTGAATTTTGAAAATACGACATAAATTATTGTTATCAAGAAGTAAAATTTTGTTCAATAAGATGAAAATAATTTTTGGTGAATAGTAACTTTTGACTTTTATTTACTACGGTTAAAGGTAAATAGGGTAATTCAAGGTAAAAAGAATATCATAATAATTCAAAATTACCTTAACACTTATCCAAACCTTATTTGTTGAGTTATTAACGACCATGGGCATATTTGGGACTATTTTGGGATGCCATTTAGCCACTTGGGAGTGAAAATGACAATTTAGATTAATTAATTTAATATAAAGACAAAATGGACATTAACAAATATCTTTTAGTAATTAATTTTTATACGGTGTTATATAAGTCCTATTTTCGACTAAAAATATTTTTTGGAAAGATACAAGGATTTAATACATCATTGTATTTTTATTATAATTTTTAGACATCAAATAAATTAAATTATGTATGACATAATAATGATGCAATATTTACCACATTAATAAATTATTTAAATAAATAAGGTTATAATGATTAAATTATTATCCAAAACATGTCCAATTCTATTTGGATGATTTTATTTATAATATGAGTCATCATATATTCTACCTTAATTATTTTTGGACCATTTGAAACAGAATATCATTATATTATAAAATGTCATTTTCACACTTTCCTAAAAAGCCCATCCCATCCCTTATAGAAGGAGACCACTTATACCCAATTCATAACACCTCTCAAGCCATTTAGATCGTCCCAACTCTACCCAATTACACTACCTACATCCCTCTACTTCCCATAGAAGCCTTACCTTAGGTAGAAGGTACTTCAAGAAGTCCTTTTGGTTCAAACCAAAGGAAGTTACCCAAATTAAAGGTAACAGTTTCTCTTAAATTGTTTTCTTTTATTTTACTTCTCCAACCCCTAAACTCTTTTTACTATTTTATTTTGTAAAAAAATAATTATCCTCAATATACTAGGATGTTTTATGAGAAATATTCGAGCTACAATTACACACACCTTCATCTAATGGATGAAGAACATAATGATTCTGTGGATGGAAAACTAACGCCTCACGAAACGATGATTGTTCAAATATCTCCAACCGCCTCTCATGGTGTCCATTATGATGGAACTATATTTATATATGATATATATTATGTTTATGTTTTCTTTATGCTTCTGTATTTTACATTTATAGAACTCTGTTATGGTTTTCATAGTGGGTAAATACGATAATCTCATTTGAGGAAGTGCGGGCTACCGCCCCCTCAAGGTGATGTGATTCGTTAATGCCTTTTGTGGGATTTATAAAGGATAGAGTTAATGATATTATATATGTTATTATACTGGAATTATAATATACCTATGTATCATTATGTTTTAATTCCATTAAAATAAGAAATAGAAATGAAAATAGCGTCCATGCATACGTACGGCTTACCGTCTCCATGAACGGTGTATTTCATTTCTTACCTCCAAATGTTATAAACTATTATAAATACATGTATATAATAAATATATATGTTATATATATGATATTTAATTCATGAATATCATTATGGATATAATGTAATATTTACCACATGATCAACTTGTAAATATAAGGTGTTCATTTTTGACTCAAGTACCAAATATCAAAAAAATGAACATTATTAACTTAAATGATTACATAATGTTTATAACATGGTAATAAGTTATATAAAAGGAAAAATAAATTTGAAAAAGGTTCTTAATAAAGTATAAATTATCTTTAGTTTATTATTCAGGATATTAAAGAATGATCGAGTCAAGTCGGAAACGAGGTAAGGGATCTGACCTCTCTCTTTCTTTTCAAGTACTCTCTTTTATATCATTTCTTTTATGCTCTATGTTCTTATGTTGGAGGATGTTATTTTATATTCACCATACTGTAATTTGTATTTTCATATTTTGAGAGACCCCCTCTTATTCTCATCAATACATTTTATGAATTTTTATGTGGCGCCGTTAGGCTTCCAAATTTTTGTAAGGGATTTCTTATCTCAATTTTATTTCCTTGAGATTTCCATTATTCGCCACTTATTTATTGCATGTGGTGTATTGTGTACTTCCTTTTGATATATATTATCATGATTATCATTATATTCATGGTATTTTGTGATTAATTTGGTTGTTATTAAATTTGGGGCATACGACTCGATTGATTACAATGTGGTAAGGGGTTTTCATCTCACTTTTTATCCCCATGAGATTCATGCTATATTTGCCACTACTTCCTTTTGTGTGGTGTATGTACTTCCCATGATTGTGTTATTTGTGTAAGATACTTTAATTTATGGGTATTTACATCTTAATTGTATGATCTTTCTTTCATGTGGAATATGTTTTGTGAGTTACCAAATCGGTAAGGGAACCTTTCACCCTCCTCTTTTTAAAAGACTACTTTTTTTATGTCTTTTAATTTACATCTTATTATGTTGGGATATTTTCTTATATATCCTTATTGATCTAAAATTTATTTTCAAGTTATTAGATACCCTTTTTGTCTCATCAAATCATTTTATGAATTTTAAAGTGACGTTGTTAGGCTGTCAAATTTTTACAAGGGAACTTCTTAACCCAATTTCAATTTCTTTGGGTTCAACTTGTAGTTATTGAATATTTCATCCTATGAATATGTGTGAATGAACTATGATTGTTTTACACTTAATATCCACTTATATTGGGTGTATTTATATTTTTCACACATAATTATGAGATTGATTTATCCTTAATTTAAGGATACCATCTTTATAATGGATTTCATCTCAATTTACATTTCCATTGAGACTTCATTGTTGTTATGTACCAATTCACTCTTATATGGTGTATATACTGTCCTTTGACATATTATATAATTAATCCATTTATTCTCATGATATTATAAAGTTTTGATTAAATGATATTCCACAATTATTTGTATTTAAGAGTCTCTCATTTTGTTAAAAAAAATCTTTAAAAAAATATCATTTTTAAATGTTTAAAGATTTATTATTATAAATATTTATCTTTAATGTCCATGTTTTTAATAGGGTTTTGAGTATTTATTTATAGAGACATTAACATTTTAAAATTATAATTCCATTGAAATATTCAAAGTGGTATGAGACACTTTGATTCAAAAAAATTTTTTAAATGGTTTTTGAAAATGGATTGATTATTTCAATATCTTGAAATTACTTCTTGTGATTGAAAATAAACTTTTATTAGTGAAATGTTTATATTTGAAATATTTTATGTGTTATGATGGTACTTGGACATTTTACGGGTGGTTACGTGATAAACCATATGACGGGTGGTCCCGTGAATACCAGGACAAGTGGTTACGTTAAAACCTCCAATGAATTGGGTATGGAAGTCGGCCGTATGGCTATTCCATTTAGTGATATGTGTGGAAGTCGACTGTTTGGTTATTCCATTTATATATGTTTAAGTCCCAAGTTACCTTTATATGTTATGTGTTCTTTATATGGGTTTTATGGTAATCTTTTGGATATAAAAGGGTAAGTAATGATCTTTTATTCAGTGAAGAGTATTTACTACTTCATAAAGGTGAAAAGTATTACATATGTTAAAGTATTCATGGTTTACTTGTTTTTTTTTTGAAAAATAACAGTTTTCCTTCTTTGTGTATCCCTTACTTAGATTTTTATGCTCATCCCAAGTTTTTGAAATGTTTTCCACAGGACTTAAAAATGAATAGGTTCAAGGATGGGATCAAGGAAAATTCATGGTTTCTAAAACATGGAACTATAAATGTGTCATTTTAAGAGTTTTTATTTTATGAAAAAAAATGGATACGGTGTAGTAGTGTCTACTTGTAATATTCAAGTTGTTATATAATAGTTAAGGCCTAATTCTCTAAAACTCAAAACCTGAAATGATCCTCAATGTGAATTATTCATTTAATTCATGATTATGTAAGGTTTAAGGTCGGGTCCGTATAGCGAGTTTCGAACATAAGAACTCTAGATTATACACTAGTGCCTTTTCCACTGCCAAATACTATTTTTTTACATTTCTTGATACATCTATATATTTATATATATTTTGTAATATTTTTTATCCATATATATATATATGTTCATATATATATATATGTTTATATATATATATTTAAATATATATATGTTTATATATATATATATTTAAATATATATATATATTAAATTGGATATTGACTCTTAAAACCCTTAAAATGCATAAAAACATTAAGAAACTATGAAACCCCAAAAAACCATGAAACAACGATAACTTATGATTCAAGAGTCCATTTAAAATCCACAACTAGTAAAATGTAATCTCATGGAATGATATTAGATATGATATTAGATACAGGGAGAATGAACACTTGTATCAGAACTTATTGATGTTTGAATTTTAGGAAACATGGGTCGGCGAAAAAAAACTCAGTTTTGAATGCCTTATATTATTTTTTGGGGTTAAAAAACAAGACAAATATCATAGAACTGAGTTCAAGACCCTTTTTAGTGTAGAACTTGTTAGAGTATTTGATTTGATATATGGTGGTTCCCAAATGGACACCCGAATCAAAATTTATTGTCATTTAAAATTCAAGTTTGATATTCAACAATTTTTTAAAACTTTAATATATTTTATTCATTTTATTATCGCATTATTTAAATATCATGAGGTTTTATATCATTTCATAAGCTTCTATTTGACTTGTTTTGGAGCTGAAATGGACTCCCAGATCAAAAGTTATGGTCATTTCAATGTTTTAGGGTTTCTTAACGCTTTATGGGTTTTTAGGGTTTCTAGAGTTATTATCGATTTTACATGTTTTTTGAGTTCTTAGGAAATATCTAGATTTTAAATTATTATTTATAATTATTTAAATCATATTTAAAAATTATATATTATATTTATATTAATATATTATTCATTAATAAACTTTTTTGATATATACCCTTTATTAGTGATTTTTAGAAGTGTAGATAAGTGACCTTTTTATCAGTTATTTTTTATTAGCGTTGATAAAGGGAGGCTTTTATTAGTAAATTTTTATAAGTGCTGATAAAGTTTACCATTTAATAGTGTTTTTTTGAACTATTAAAGACCCTCTTTAATAGATTTGAGAAAGGGGGTTTTCAACAGCACTTTTAGCTAGCACTGTTAAAACCCTAACACTAGATAAACCCATTTTTATATTAGTTCATAAAATAATCCTGAAAAAGACACTAAAATAGTATTTAATTCCATGTAATATTAATTTTCATGTTTTCCCCTAACCGTGTACCAACTATGCATGGATTCTCACACGTAAGATAGGGTTTCATGATTAATACTAACCATTTTCTAAGTATGAAGTATAGAAAATATATTAAAATTTTGAAAAATTCAAAAATGTATTTCAAAAATTTCAATAAAATAAATAACTTAATAGAATAATACTTACAATTAACATCAGGGTTTTGTCCCTATGAAGCCATCGAATAATTTAAAATGAAGAGAAACTAAGGCTCGACAATATTTTTGTTCAATTGTAAATATGTTAAAGAAAAATCAACCAGTAATAATTATAATAAATATAAAATGATATATAATTTCCCAAAATTGTAATATATTTATTAAAAAATGTAAGGGAAAATATATCTTTCACCAGCTTCATGACCAAATACACTAGAAATTGAAAGGGTTTATTTCAATTGGAGGAAACAGATAGACCCACGATTCATACTTTACCCTTACCTAGAAAAGATTATATAAAATGTATCTAAGGGTATTAAGTTGATCCCATACAACTAAGGTAATGTTAAACATCATTCCACTTACCCAAGGTGTTTTGAGATATTCATTGTAGTTGTTTTTAATAGAGACCGAGACTTTTTATGGGTCTCCCCACCATGCATGGTTTTACCTTATAATGGTGAAACAAAAAAATATACACTACCATGAGGGGATAATACCATAAAGATAAAAATTATTATTGAAACTAAACATGAATATATGGGGTTAAGAATTATAATTAATTTTAATTCATTAAACAAAGGACTTCTAAGGAATATATTGGATTATAAAAGAAAAAAAATCAATATTCCACAAATAATAAGGAAAATATAAAAAGTTTACTTCAAGACAAACCACTAACAAAACTAATGTTGAGACATAAAATTCATTTTCATTCCTTAATAACTCATCTTACATAAATATTATATATAACCTATACAGACACATCAATGATAGGTATTCAAATCTCTAGAGTATGAAGGAACAAAATTCCCCAATTTACTTATTAAAAATACACAAGATATCACTTTCTTCTAAGAGGAATTGTTATAGAATGAGTGGACAGACTCAGATTAATCCCACTTTACTAATAAAGCTCTTCTTTCTTATTAACTTTATTGTGTAAAACATATTTAATCATACCCGACACAATAAGAGAACCACCCATAAATAAGTTTTTTATTTGAAATAATTTGAAATCCATGGTTTCCTATAAAATTATACATCTGCACCTATTGAAGTGAAAAATATTATGAAATTTTAATACACTCAATAACATATATCAGACATAATAGATTTTTACATGGTTCAGTACTCAAAATGAGTAGTTTTTCCTTATAATGATCTAAATTCACTCAATATCATATATTACACTAATTTCATCATCTAGATTATAATGATCATGGTTTATTCTGGAACTCATGTTACAAGATAATATCCTAATAGTGAAAGGTTCTCATTTATTGATAAAAATACATTGAAATGATTTTAATATTAATAAATTTTCTTTAACCAGAAAATAATTCCATGGAGTTTCCTTAGTGTTTCTTCTTCTTCCACTTCTTCTCTCTCTTCAGAATAATATACTAGATTATTCCTTGCTATAAGTTGCAATTGAATATTCCATTTTCTTATAAACAAAAAATTTCTTCTTTTTTTATCCTACATGAAATATCCCTGTGTTATTTTTCTCACATGTAATATCAATATCATGTCCGAATTTGAGTTTTAGTTTCAAATTCAAATAAAAAACTAATCCTCAACAACTTCTCCAACTAATGTTTTTTACCACACATTTTTCTTCTATTTCAGTTACTGAATCTATATCGGTGGACTCTGACATAAAACATAATAGAACTATATGAAACACAATATATAAGATAAGTTATTCTTAAACTAAAAATTCCTTCATGTAAAAATAAAATCCCTATAATGAGAACAATCTTTCCCTAATATCTTGAAACACAAACTCCCTTTTTGAAATTTAAATGATGATATATCATATTAAGAACCATTTAATGTAATAAACCTTGTGAAATATCCTTTAATTTATAAAAATTGTCTTCTGAATACTCTTATAATAGATTCCTAAAAATTACTTATGATCTTTCGAAAATCACTATATCTCATAAGCTGTTATTCATTACATAAGAAATAAAAAATCTTGTATACTAATATTTCTCAGAGCATCACACATGATTTTTGACAAAGAAATCTTAAAAATCTTCATCAACATATTACATATCACATAATAAAAAATAATAATACATCACACCTTATATTGAGATTTTTTTTAATTATTTATGTCCCTAAGAATATATTAGTTATCTGTGTAAAAATAATACGTATCATAAAAAAGTAATATACAACTTGTAAAATCCTTATGAATTCCAAACTTAGGAAATCCATTAAATCATATTCTCATATATGAAAACATACATATGAAATAAAAACTCACATATTAAAGTATGTTTTTTTACTTTGTTAATTCTTCATATCTTTTAAATAAAAAACTTATATATTATAGATGATTCATACATTTGTTGAATTATTAAATCTACTTGATAAAAACTATATTAATTGAGTAATGTTCTTTACATTTTCATTTTATCTATTATTTAATGTCACAACCCATCCTCTGGGGCCCGTGCCATGACTACCCCAAGCCCTCCTTCCATAGGCTAGGGGCTGGAGACTTGCAACAAAAGGCGTATTCCCTCAAACTGGGAAGACATTACCTTTAGAACCTAGAAACTCAAACAACTAAGCACAAAGCAGGATATAAGAACAAAGTAAAAATATATAGTAAACATGGTGTGTATAGAAAGAAAAACGGGCAGGATACAAGCCCAACAAAATGTACTAGTAAACTGAAAAGTACAAGTAAAACTGAAAATAGCTCCTGTAAACACCCACCAAGGATCCTACCTGAAGGGTAGGTACAGATCTCAAACTATTGTCTCCGTGGTATGCCACGTCTATTTTACACCTCTGAGCTACCTCCATACCTGGTACCCTCATCCTCAGTCAGCGATGTCCGTCATCTTCACCAAACACAACAAGGTGCGGGCGTAGCCCGTGCAGGGGTGAGTATAATGATACTCAGTATGGACCCCAAGACCCTCGAAGGTCTCACAAAATCCACAAAGGATAAACCAAAAAGCATGAAAAAAACTGACAACCCTACTTAGGTATATGCCCATACATATACCTAAGTTGTCGAGTAAACCCATCTCAATCCTGAGGAAACACATGGCCCAACACAAAATCCCAAAGCTCAACTGTCCCATGAAGGAAAGAATGCCATGAAGGTAACACCACAAATGTAAGTACCACAAAGGTAACACCACACAGAAGAATACCACAAAGGTATCACCACGAAGGTATACACCACAAAGTTACGACAAACAATTGATTACCACAAAGGTAAAGACTCAGCTCACACCAGGTATAACTTAGGTACGGTAGTAAATATGATTAGATGTAAATACTAAATCATCTTACTCTATTGGATGGCAGACCCACGTAGGATCCTACATCATCAGAACCACATAGGATCCTAGTACAGCAGACCCACGTAAGATCCTAGAGTAATCCAACGTGGATTCCTAGAGCGGATCCAAGTGGGATACTGGATCATAGACCCACATAGGATCCTAAGGCATATACCCACATAGGATCCTAAGGCACAGACCCACATAGGATCCCTTTCTTATCTTTCAACTGGCCACAGGGTTCCCGCATTAAGCTCGCTTGATTCAAGGAGGGTCCGATCCTCAAGCCAAAAGTCGATACTCCAACTGCCACAAAGTCCCATGAAGAAGTATCCCAAAGGACCACCCTGTAATAGGGGTCTCAACGTGATAGATGGTGCGTCAATCGGATGCTCGATCTGTAATTTATTGCCCTTTTAGTCCCAAGGGCCCGGTTGGATTCGTGTTCGATCCAACCCGGCTATACCACAACTTTATCCAAATATCATGTGGGTTATACCAAAAGGATGGTCTCAATCCAAGGTTTCTGGTGACATAGACTGTTCGTCAAATGGATACTCGTAGCTCATGTTATGGCCAAAAGAGCAAAAAGGGTCGAAGCTTGTCCAGGTCCGGTCCGACCCAGCCTGGGCTAACCAGGGTCCGGCCCTGGGTCGGACCAGGCCCGCTGGGCACCCTGCGGTGCAGCCCGCAACGGGCGGCCCGCTGGGCAGCCCGCGCTTGACCGTAGCTGGGTGGCCTCATGGTGGGGTCCGCCCTGGCCGCCATCCAAGGGGGAGGTGACCCTTGGGTACCCTGAACGGCCTAGCCATTTGGGTTGGGTAGACGATTGGCCGGCACCACGTGGCACCGACAACTGGCACATGGGACCCGGGGTCTCACTTGGCTTTACAACTAGGTAAACGTCCAGCCATCCGCATGGCGCGGTTGCGCGCCACGCCACCACTGGCAGCCGACAGCAAGCCGACCGCCCTCCCTTTGCCGCCACGGCCTTGTACCGCAGCCCCTACATACCCGGTCGTGCGGACGCGTGTCGCTGACCCCTTCGCACAGCCGGCTGTTCACCGGCTGCCACCCTTGCTCTGCAGTGGCCGACGGGCTGTGGCCCTTCTCTGGTAGCACGGTCATGTCGCCGCCGTCTTCGCGGCCGACCGGAGTGCTGGCCACCGCTCTCAAGCCCCACCGGTGTGGGTTGCTGGCACGGGTCGCCGACAACGTTCATCGGGTCACCGGGCGTGCCCCAGTGGCCTGTTCTTCATTCCTATGACTTCCACACTTGTCTCGGGACATCGCCATCGATTCAAGACCACCAAAAATTCACAAAGGTTGCAGAGAGGTCAGACCGTGTTCTTTGGCTAGCACCCTCCGCGTTAAAATGGTAGTAAGTGGCATAATTGTTCTTGAATCATGAAGAACAGCAAGAATGGGGTAAGGGGTAAACAAAACAACAATCCCAAACTCTATTTCTTATTGATGTCGATGAGGAGAGAAAAGGATAGACGTCAATTAATCATCCTTGAAGACGTTCCTCGTTGGGGATCCTTCGATGGAGTTCTTCATTGGAGGACATTCTTCCTTTGAGATTTCTCCACCAAAGATCTCCCAAAACCTCTAATTTTCCAACACAAATCCTCCCCACAAGAGATGAGGATCCAAAATTATTAAATTAATAAATTAAAATAATTAATTGTTGGAAAATTTAATTGAGGAAAAACCAAGAGTTTCCGCACATTAAAGGGGAGGTTCAAGTTGGGTGGTCCCCACCAACAAAATTCAAATGGGGGGTTTCATTAAAATAAAATAAAAGTTTGTTTTATTTTATTTTTTTTAACTCTCCCAAAAAATTCGGAAAAGCTATCTTCCACCCTCAACCTACTGCAGTCAAGGAGAATCTCTCCCTAATCGAATATCGGCACTGCGAGTTCAACAGTGTCCTCAGATTTCAATTCCGAGAAATGGTTCAAAAGGTACAAAAACCCACTCACACATTTATTGAACGTATCTGAAAAATGTTCAGAAATTCATTATGGGCACTCTGGGATCAGAATCACGCGTCGCCAATTTTCACGAACTTATAATATTCCCATATAATTAAAACAATTACATGGAATTTTCAGGTCTTTACATTCTCCCCACCTTAGGGCTTTGCATCCCTAAAACCCACATCACAAAAAATAGGAAAACAATTGGGGGTACTGAGCATGAATCTGAGTCTCCTGCTCCGATGTTCTCTCCTGGAGGTTTTCGTGCTGCCAACAAACGTGCACCAGAGGTATCAAACGCCCAAGAAGGGCCCACTCTCTAAGATCCTCAATCTCTCCTAAAACCTCTATAAATGTCACCCCATCTTCGATGTCCATCTCACCATGATCGATGACGTGAGTATGATCATGCATGTATATCCTCTGCTGGGATATGTGGAAAATGTCGTGCACCCAGTGCAACTGAGGGGGAATTTCTAGGTGGTAAGACACCTCACCAACTCCACTGAGGACCTGAAAAGGTCCGATGAACCTCAGAGATAACTTACCGCCCTAGAAAAATATCTACAAACCTAGTCGAGGTGGGACCCGTAGAAAGACATGGTCACCATCCGCAAACTCCAGAGGTCTCCATCTCCCATCGACATAAGACTTCTTCCTGCTCTGTGTAGTCTTCATACACTCCTGGATGATCTGCACCTTCTCCGTGGTAACCTATACCATCTCTGGTCCCACGAGTGCTGACTCCTCTGGGTCAGTCCAGCACAAAGGCGATCTGCAAGGTCGGCCGTATAGAGCCTTTAATGGTGCCATCCCAATGGTGGAGTGGTAGATATTGTTGTATACAAACTCCACCATGGGAAATATATCTTCCTAACTACAATAGAAGTCTAGGAAGGAAGCACGCAACATGTCCTCGAGGTTCTGAATTGTTCACTCAGTCTGGCCATCCGTCTGAGGATGGAAGGTGGTGCTCAAACGAAGCTGTGTCCCGAGAGCCTCCTGCAACCCCTTCCTTAGCCAGGAAGTGAAATGTGCATCACAATCAGAGAAAATCGTTGAGGTTAATCCATGTAGCCGCACAATCTTATGTATGTAGAGGTGTACCAAGATCTCTATTGAACCATACTCTCTGATCGGTAAGAAGTGGGCTGACTTGGTGAGTCAGTCGACGATCACCCAGATAGAATCATGACCCCTGGATGTATGTGGAATTACTGTAATGAAGTCCATGTATATTTCGTCCAACTTTCACTCTAAGACCTCTAAAGGCTGAACTAAGCCTACTGGTACCTAATGCTCCACCTTCACTGGCTGAAAAGTGAGGCACTGAGAGACAAACTCTACTACTGCTTTCTTCATTCCCGGCCACTAGTGCTATTTTCAGAGGTTCTGGTACATCTTCACCACTCCTAGATGTACTACTAGAGGGGATGTATGCAACTACCTTAACACTTCCTCCTGTAAAGCCACCAGTACCATAGTACGCCCTCTAAAAAGGATGACGTGCTCCCCACCTTCAGAAAATCAATCAGGTCCATGCCCTATGGATATTTGGACATGTCGAGCCTCACAGTCATTGTCCTCATGCTGCGACTCCATGAATCACTGAAGAAGTGGGGGAGTGACTGTAAGAGACTGAAGAAAAGATGCTCCATCTCATTCCATAAAGGATATCTGCAAAGCGGACAGCTGTTCCATCGCCTCACCTAGCAACTGTATACCAGATCTTCTGATGAGTGCATTAGCTACAATGTTCCCCTTCCTAGGAATATAGACTATGTCAAAGTTATAGTCCTAGAGAAACTCAAGATAATGCCACTGTCGCTGTCTCAAATTCAGGTCCTTCTTTGAGAAGATATAACTGAGACCCTGGTGATTATAGTAGACTGTAAAATGCTTACAATCAGATAGTGTCGCCAAATCTTCAAAGCGAATACCACTACTACTTACTCAAGGTCATGGGTAGCGTAGTTCTGCTCATGTTGTCTCAGCTTTCAAGAACCATATGCAATAGCTGATCGCTCATACATCCGGACACATCTGAGCCTGGTCCCTGATGCATCGCTGTAGAATACGTACCCAATGACCTCCTCTGGCAGCATCTAGATGGAGGCACTAGTCAGCCTTTGCCTCAGCTTCTAAAAACTCCACTGACAACTCTCCGACCACACGAAGGGTTTACCCTTCTTCGTCAATGCTGATAAATATGCTGAAACTCTAGAGAAATCTAGAACATATATCTGGTTGTATCTAGCAAAACCCAGGAAACTCCGTACCTCCGTCACACTCCTAGGTGGCTCCCAAGAAAGTACCGCCTCAATCTACGCAGGATCCACTACAACTCTAGCCTCCGAGATGACATATCCCAGAAGTGAACTTCTCGGATCTAGAACTGGCACTTTGAGAGCTTAACATAAAGCTAGTTCTCTCAGAGTGTGTCCAAAACTATCTGTAAATGATAGGCATGCTCCTCCTTAGTAACTGAGTAGATCAGAATGTCATCATTGAAGACCACCACAAAGCGATCAAGATATGGCTGAAAGATCTTATTCATGAGTCCCATGAACACTACTGGAGAATTGGTCTCACCGAACGACATGAACAAAAACTCATAATGGTTGTATCGACATCTGAAAGTCATCTTATGCACATCCTCATCTCGTACTTTGAGCTGGTGATAGCTTGATTTGAGGTCTATCTTCGAGAACCACCGTGCTCCCCTTAGCTGATCAAAGAGGTTGCCAATCCTCGGAAGTGGGTACTTGTTCTTCACAGTCACCTGGTTCAGGCGCTGATAGTCAACACAAAGTCTCAAGATCCCATCCACCTTCTTGGTGAATAAAATCAGGGCTTCCAAAGGAGAAAAACTGGGCCGAATGAACCCCTTACCCTATAAGTCCTCCAACTGTACCCATAACTTATGAAGATCCGCATGATCCATCCGATACGCTGATGTAGATATCTGTGTCATCCCATGTCACGACCCGTCCTTGGGGCCCGTGTCGTGACTACCCCAAGACCACCTTCCATAGGCCAGGGGCTGGCGACTAGCACCAAAGGCGTAAATCCCGACAAAAGGGAAGGCATTGCCTTTATAAAGTAAACAAACACCACAGAGTACGCAAGCTGAAGTAAACAATAAGTAAGATGAGTACAAAAGTAAGTGTTGGAAAGTAAATGGACCAGAATACAAACCCAACTGAAAGTAAAGTACAACTGAAAAGAAAGTACAGCAGCAGAAAAGTAATTTAGCAACTCGGATCCATCCTCTGGTAATCCCACCTGAAGGGTAGGTACAGATAGTCTCCTCTGCTCCTCAGCTCCAGTCGTCTGCTCCGGGTACGCCCCATCCAGTGATCCACCTCCAGGTACCGTCCAGCTCCAGGAGCCTCTACCTCGATCAGCACTGTCCGTCGTCTGCATCCAACACAACATAGTGTGGGCATAGCCCGTGCAGGGGTGAGTATACGATACTCAGTAGGGACCTCGAGACCCCCAAAGGTCTCCCAGAATCCACAAAGGATAAACAACAAATGAAAGATACAATCACGAAGTACCAACCAACTCTACTTAGGTATATGCCCATACATATACCTAAGTCATCAATTCAAGCTCGGCTCCAGCACACGATCCCATGTTCAACCCAGTCCACAGAAGAAAGTACAACCCAGTCCACACAAGAAAGCACAACTAATCCACACAGGATATCAAGTCAATCATAATGAAGTTATTGATTGAAAATCAAGACTCAACTCACACATGTATCCATTTATGAAGAGGGGTAGAGATGATTAGATATAGCCTCTGAATTATCTCCTCTGCCAAACCCACGTAGGATCCAAGTATATTAGTCATCGTTGCTGAACCCACGGAGGATCCAAGTATAGTAGTCATCGTCATCGAACCCACAGAGGATCCCATCACTGTAGTCGAACCCACAAAGGATCCTAGTACAGTAGTCGTCCTCGTCGAACCCACCGAGGATCCCAGTACGGTAGTCATCCTCGTCAAACCCACGGAGGATCCCAGTACGGTAGTCATCCTCGTCGAACCCACGGAGGATCCCAGTATGGTAGTCATCCTTGTCAAACCCATAGTGGATCATAGTACGGAAGTCATCATCGTCACAACCATCTCTAGGGTTCCCACACACAGCACGCTTGATTCTGGGAGGGTCCGCTCCATGAGCCTAGAGGGTCGGTACATCAAATAACATGAAGTTCAGATTTTATGTATTCTAAAGTTCTATCTCGTCAAAAGCAACTCAACGTGACAGACGACGCGTCAATCGAACGCCCGGTCCGAGAGTTATTGTCTTTTTCGTCCAAGGGGTCCAGTTGGTTTTTAAGATAATAACAACCTAACCATACTCCAACCGTGTCCAAACCCCGATCAGAGTAATCCAAAAGAACCGTCTCACTAAGAGAAAACCAACAAACTCAAAGACACGTCAATCGGACTTCCGGAGCTCAAGTTATAAGCGTTTCCGCTCTTAGGGCTCGGTTGGTTTCGTGTTCGAACTAACCCGGACATACCCAAGGTTCTATGAAAAACTGAGTGTAATATACTGAAATGACCATCTCGATCCAAGGATCACAACGCAACTGACGGTGCATCGATCAGAGATCCGTAGCCCATGTTATGGGAATTTGAACGGATATGTCCGGAAATCAGGGGGTTCAGGCCCGATCCGACCCGACCCGATACCCCTGGGTCGGCCCGAACCGGGTCGACCCGACCCGGGTCTGGGTCCGGCCTGCGAGGGCGCAGCGTGGCCTGGCTGGCGCGGGTGGCACTACTAGAATGTGGGTTTTCCCCACCCTTCCATACCAACGGTTTCATGAAACTGTTGGTAAAGGATGGTTTAGGGAAGCTTTTACCAACGGTTCCTTAGAACCGTTGGTATAGGTGTGTTTGTGAGATCTTTTACCAATGGTTCATTAGAACTGTTGGTATAGATGTTGTTTAGGGGAGTTTTACCAATGGTTCAATGAGAACCGTTGGTATATGTGTGGTTCGGGGAAGATTTTACCAACAGATCTAAGGAACCGTTGGTATCAGTTTGTCCTGAAGGTATATACCAACAGTTTTTAAAAACCGTTGGTAAAACATTCCCCCAAATTACCAGCAGCCCGTCTTCTCCCCCATTCGCGATAAAGAACCCTAAACGGGAGCAGCAGATGATCTTGGAGCTCCTTCGGTGGGAGCAATTTGGAGATCTTGGATCTCCTTCAGCTTCCTCTTCCTCCATCCCATCCAAGGTGTTGAATCTACTTCCGAATCTTATCAGATCCATCCTAAATTAGGTATTTTCTTAACTGGTACCTTATTTTTATTGAAATTTATCTAATATTTCAGTTTTTAGTTTTGATTTTGATGTGTATATGTTTTTGTTTTTGTTTTTGTTATGATTTAACCTATATGTGATGAGCTTGTATCGTCATTAAGATGTGTCCAATGGTTCTTTGATCATTGTTTTGTGGAGAATGAATGGTTTAGGACCAGCATTAGAGGTAACTTCTAGTGATACCATTTTAGTATAACGGGAAACAAGATTATGATCTAGAAAGGGGTGATTGAGTTGGTAGAGACCAAACATATTTTGTTCCTTGTGTTCAAGAACCATAAATAGAGTGTTCCAATTAGGTGGTCATCAGTAAAGGAGTAGGTATGATTTCCAGGTCCTGTTTCATGAAGTTGAATATGTGGCGCTATAGTGGTTTTGGATTGTTTGAGGTACTCTTAGTATATTGTAAACACTCATTTGTTCCATATTCATTTAAATTGATTTAATATCATTTTTTCACACACACCATTATATCCTCTCAAACTGTATTTACAGTGTATTTTTATTCTTATGGTGTTAAATATTTTAGTAAATGTGCATACTAGCTTCCTTTATGTGTTCTAGGGGTTTAGAATGATGATAGGGCTGCATGATTATTGTGGGGGTATTCTTTTCATATAAATATACCTATACTATGTCATCAAATGAATCAACTAGTTATATTCCTTACATATTTTTATCAAATGATTCTGAAGGAGGGTTGTCTAATCATATAGGGATAAAAAAATGTATTTTTTGTTTTTGGGTGGGAATTTTAGGTGGGAAGTTGATATGTGGACCACCTAGTTTATGTGATTTTTCATACTTTTATAGAATATATTAAAGCTATTATGTTGGAGGATACCAAGGTTGTTAGGGTTTTTGTTTTTGTTTTTTATGATGTGGTTGTGATGATACTCTCTTGACATGATGTTGAGATTGAGATAGACCAAAATCCTGGTGCTTCTCTAATTTCAATAGCTCTTAGTCTGTTGTATCCAATATTGACACACAAATTATTTTTATAAATCAATTTTTTTGAATTGTAATCATTAATATGTCACAGCGTGAATCATTAAAAAATAATTTCATAAACTATATTGTCATTTCAACTATAAATATAATGATTAAAGGGACATTATATGGATGGAAAATATTATTCATGAGATCTATGAAGAAAATTATAGTGTTTATCAACCCAAAATTCATGGAAAAAAATAATAAAAACCATATATACTCCTAAACTCAATCTTGGGAATGATTCTTTATATGACCCAGTGCTAATGGTATTTTTAAGGATATTAATCCATAGAAAGTAACAAAATGTCCTGTAACAGATCAATTTTTCCTAATATTTGTTATAGATAACTTCTTCATGTCTATTAACTAATTAAGATTCATTGACAGCCCGCCCACCCCACCCCCGGACACCCTCCCACCACCCCTGGACACCCCCATCCCCCCGAACGCCCCACCCCCAGGAAAGCCCCCCCACCCCCTAGAAAGCCCCCCACCCCCTCGACACCCTCGACCCCACTGGACAGCGCCACCACCCCCGTGGACAGGCCAACCACCCCTCGTGGACAGCCCGCCCACCCCCCTGGACAGCCCGCCCACCCCCCGGACACTCTAGACCACCTGGACAGCCCTGCCACCCCCATGGGCAACCCGACCACCCCCTGGACACCCCAAACCCCCCGGAGAGCCCCACCCACCCCCTGGACAAATTTCTTATACATAATTATGAATTTCTTATTAAATTGTTTCCATATTAGTCATACATAGTATGTATTGTTATTTTTAAATTTTACTATATCTGCATGTAAAATTATTTCATGAATGAGCAGGTGTTGGGGGAAGAGGTTGGGTAGGGGGGAGGGGAGGGGAGGGGGCTGCTGGGTGAAAAGGTTGGGCAGGAGGGGAGGGGCAGGGGACTGCTGGAGGAAAAGGGTGGGTAGGGGGGGAGGGGAGGGGAGGGAAGGGGAGGTGGGGAGGGGAGGGGAGGGGGGCTGCTGGGTGAAAAGGGTGGGCAGGAGGGGAGGGGCGGGGGGCTTCTAGAGGAAAAGGGTGGGCAGGGGGGAGGGGAGGGGAGGGGCAGGGTTTGGGCAGGTTTGAGGGGAGGGCAGGGAAGGGGAGGGGAGGGGAGGGTAGGGGAGGGGGCTGATGGGGGAAAAGGTTGGGCAGGGGGGAGGGGGCTGTTGGGGGAAAAGGGTGGGCAGGGGGGAGGGGGCTGTTGGGGGAAAAGGGAAGGAGAGGGGTAGGGGATGGGCTACTGGGGGAAGGGGTTGCGCGAGGAGGGGGGGGGGGGGTTCTGAGGTGGGAGGGGGAGGTGCTTCATGTTTCATTGATTTTGTTTCCTTTTATTATTTTAAGTTTATGTTATTTCATGATTACTATTTCAATTTGTTGCGAATACATTTTTCAATCCTGTTCCAATATAATTTATGCTTTCTACTGTTTCTTATCTGTGCAGATGCGTGATGGAAAATTATTCAGGGAAATCAATAGTTTGGTTATTATGAAGTTCAATGTGTCTTTTGTGATGTGTCTTCTTTCAAAGAAAAGGACAGGTCTCTTCTGCTAGGATTTATGATATGAAGTCAACACAAAATGGTTATTGCTGAAGTGGATTCACATTTGGGACAACTTGTGAGTTTTAAACACGGTATAAAAAATTCTCTGTGGTTGGAAACTAATATTGTTATAAGGTGCATAATATTGATCATTCATGATTTCCTCTTCAAACAGACCTTTAGGGAGGGTTTCTTAGTTGGGGATGCATTTGGTTCTCAAAGTTTCTTTCTTTTGTTTAAACTGGATGCACTTTTAAGTAAAATAAATGACATACATAAAACCGACCAAATGCATTCAGATTGTGTTGATACTTTAGGAAAACGATCCATGGGTAATTTGTGACGTGTATGAGTCAACACCGCCTCAATCTGAGGCGCGGTGTGGCCGGCACCACTCAAAGTGTCTCACTTTTCTTTGAAATGGACAACAGTTTAAGTCAAAACAACAACTCACATACATAAAACGAGCCAAACACATTCAGAATCTGTTGATACTTTAGGAAAAGTATCCATTGTTAATTTTTTATGTGTTCGAGTCAACCCCGCCTCAATCTGAGGCACGGTGTGGCCGGTGCCACTCGAAGTGTCTCACTTTTATTTGAAATGGACAGGATTTTAAGTGAAAACAACTACCGGCATACAGAAAACTGACCAAACACATTCGGATTCTATTAATACTTTAGGAAAAGTTTTAATGGGTCATTTGTGATGTGTACGAGTCAACCCCGCCTCAATCCGAGGGCCAGTGTGTCTGGTACCTCTCAAAGTGTCTTACTTTTGTTTAAAATGGATGCGCTTTTAAGTAAAATAAACAACATCCAGAAAACTGACCAAACGCATTCGGATTGGGTTGATACTTTAGGAAAACGATCCATGGGTCATTTTTGATGTGTACGAGTCAACCTCGCCTCAATCTGAGGCACGATGTGGCCGACACTACTCAAAGTGTCTCACTTTTCTTTGAAATGGACAACGGTTTAAGTCAAAACAACAACTAGCATACGGAAAATGGACGAAACACATTCTGATTCTATTGATACTTTAGGAAAAGTATCCATGGGTCATTTTTGATGCGTATGAGTCAACCCTGCCTCAATATGAGGCACGGTGTGGCTGGTATCACTCAAAGTGTCTCACTTTTATTTGAAATGGACAGGATTTTAAGTTAAAACAACAACCGACATACGGAAAACTGACCAAATGCATTCGGATTCTATTGATACTTTAGGAAAAGTCTCTATGGGTCATTTTTGACGTGTACGAGTCAACCCCGCCTCAATCCGAGAGCCAGTGGGGCCAGTACCACTCAAAGTGTCTTTCTTTTGTTTAAAATGGATGCGCTTTTAAGTAAAATAAATGACAAATGGAAAACTGACCAAACACATTCGGATTGTGTTGATACTTTAGAAAAATGATCCATGGGTCATTCTTGATGTGTAAGAGTCAACCGCACCTCAATCCAAGGAACGGTGTGGCCGACACCACTCAAAGTGTCTCACTTTTCTTTGAAATGGACAACAGTTTAAGCCAAAACAAAAAATGACATACGGAAAATAAACCAAATGCATTTGTATTCTGTTGATACTTTAGGAAAAGTATCCATGGGTCATTTGTGATGTGTACAAGTCAACCCCTCCTCAATCTGAGGCACGGTGTGGCCAGTACCACTCAAAGTGTCTCACTTTTATTTGAAATGGACAGGATTTTAGGTGAAAACAACAACCGACATATGGAAAATCGACCAAATGCATTTGGATTCTATTGAAACTTTAGGAAAAGTTTTCATGGGTCATTTGTGACATGTAAGAGTCAACCTCGCCTCAATCCGAGGGCCGGTGTGGCTGGTACCACTCAAAGTTTCTTACTTTTGTTTAAAATGGATGCACTTTTAAGTAAAATAAATGACATACGAAAAACTGACCAAACGCATTAGGATTGTGTTGATACTTTAGGAAAATGATCCATAGGTCATTTTTTATGTGTACGAGTCAGCTCCGCCTCAATCCGAGGCACATTGTGGCCGGAACCACTCAAAGTGTCTCACTTTTCATTGAAATAGACAACAGTTTAAGTAAAAACAATAACTGAAATACAGAAAACGGACCAAAAGCATTTAGATTCTATTGATACATTAGTAAAAGTATCCATGTGTCATTTTTGATGTGTATGAGTCAACCCCGCCTCAATCTGAGGCACGGTGTGGCCAGTATCAGTCGAAGTGTCTCCCTTTTATTTGAAATGGAAAAAATTTTAAGTGAAAACAACAACCAGCATACGGAAAACTGACCAAATGCATTAGGATTCTGTTGATACTTTAGGAAAAGTTTACATGGGTCATTTGTGACATGTAAAAGTCATCCCACCTCAATCCGAGAGCCGGTGTGGCCAGTACCGCCCAAAGTGTCTTTCTTTTGTTTAAAATGGATGCGCTTTTAAGTAAAATAAACGACATACGGAAATATAACCAAACGCATTCGGATTGTGTTGATACTTGAGGAAAACGATACATGGGTCATTTTTGACGCGTACGAGTCAACCCTGCTTCAATCCGATGCGCGGTGTGGCCGACACCACTCAAAGTGTCTCACTTTTCTTTGAAATGGACAACAGTTTATGTCAAAAAAACAACTGACAGATGGAAAATGGACCAAACGCATTTGGCTCATGTTTATACTTTAGTAAAAGTATCCATGGGTCATTTTTGACGTGTACAAGTTAACCCTGCCACAATCTGAGGCACGGTGTGGCCGGTACCACTCGAAGTATCTCACTTTTATTTGAAATGGACAGGATTTTAAGTGAAAACGACAACCGGCATACGGAAAACTGACCAAATGCATTTGGATTCTATTGATACTTCAGGAAAAGTTTCCATGGGTCATTTTTGATGCGTAAAAGTCAACCCCGCCTCAATCCGAGGGCTTGTGTGGCCGGTACTGCTCAAAGTGTCTTTCTTTTGTTTAAAATGGATGCGCTTTTAAGTAAAATAAACGACATATAGAAAACTAACCAAACACATTAGGGTTGTGTTGATACTTTAGGAAAATGATCCATGGGTCATTTTTGACGTGTACAAGTCAACCCCTCCTTAATCCAAGGCACGGTGTGGCCGGCACCACTCAAAGTGTCTCACTTTTCTTTGAAATGGACAACAATTTAAGTCAAAACAACAACTGACATACGGAAAATTGACCAAACACATTCAAATTCTATTGATACGTTAGGAAAAGTATCCATGGGTCATTTTTGACATGTAAGAGTCAACCCCGTCTTAATGTAAGGCACGGTGTGGCCGGTATCACTCGAAGTGTCTCACTTTTATTTGAAATGGACATGATTTTAAGTAAAAAAAACAACCGGCATACGGAAAACCGACCAAAAGCATTCATATTCTGTTGATACTTTAGAAAAAGTTTCAATGGGTCATTTGTGACATGTACGAGTCAACTCCACCTCAATCCGGTAGTCAGTGTGGCTGGTACCACTAAAAGTGTCTTTCTTTTGTTTAAAATGGATGCGCTTTTAAGTAAAATAAACGACATACAGAAAACTGACCAAACACATTCAGATTGTGTTTATACTTTAGGAAAACTATCCATGGGTCATTTGTGACATGTACGAGTCAACCACGCCTCAATCGGAGGCGTGGTGTGGCCGACACCACTCAAAGTGTCTCACTTTTCTTTGAAATGGACAACAGTTTAAGTCAAAACAACAACTGACATACGGAAAACAGACCCAACGCATTCGGATTCTGTTGATACATTAGTACAAGTATACATGGGTCATTTTTGACTTGTAAGAGTAAAACTCACCTCAATATGAGGCACAATGTTGCCGGTACCACTCAAAGTGTCTCACTTTTATTTGAAATGGACAGGATTTTAAGTGAAAACAACAACCGACATACGGAAAACCGACCAAACGCATTCAGATTCTGTTGATACTTTAGTAAAATTTTCTATGGTTCATTTGTGACGTGTACGAGTCAACCCCACCTCAATCCGAGGGCCGGTGTGGCTGGTACCACTCAAATAGTCTTTCTTTTGTTTAAAATGGATGCGCTTTTAAGTAAAATAAATGACATATGGAAAAACAACCAAACACATTCGGATTGTGTTGATACTTTAGGAAAAATATCCAGGGGTCATTTGTGATGTGTACGAGTCAACCCCGCCTCCATCCGAGGTGCGGTGTGGCCGGTACCACTCAAAGTGTCTCACTTTGCTTTGAAATGGACAATAGTTTAAGTCAAACCAACAACTGACATACAGAAAATGGACCAAACACATTCAGATTCTATTGATACTTTAGGACAAGTATCCATGGGTCATTTGTGATGTGTACAAGTCAACCTCGCCTAAATCTGAGGCATGGTGTAGCCGGTACCACTTGAAGTGTCTCACTTTTATTTGAAATGGACATGATTTTAACTGAAAACAACAACCAGCATACGAAAAACTGACCAAATGCATTTGGATTCTATTGATACATTAGGAAAAGTTTCCATGGGTCATTTGTGACGTGGCCGAGTCAACCCCGCCTCAATCCGAGGCATGGTGTGGATGACACCACTCAAAGTCTCTCTTTTGTTTGAAAAGGACATCATTTTAAGTGAATACAACTGAAATTTACACTCATCAATGATAGTCGCCAACTCTTTTTCATGAGTTGGGTAGTTTCACTCATGGGGTCATAAGTGACGAGAATCCTAAGAAAATACCTTTTCATCATATATTATAAACAATACAAGTTCAATGAAAAATTCATCACAAATCATTACATACCCAAATCTAGGATCAGAAAAAAAGGGATATGAGCCAATTTCAAACTCTTATTCAACTCTAATAGGTATTTCTCATACTATTCTGCCTATTAGAATTTGATGGGGAGGTGGGGGGGCTGTGCTGGTTGGGGGGTTGTGCAGGGGTGAGGTGAATTACTATCGGATTATTGTTGTCATATGAATATTGAAATAGGGAATTGTAGTACATGACATGGTTGGAAGATTTTGATGGGTTTATGTGTTTTTTGTGCTATTTTAGGTGTTTTTTATACTGTTTTAAGTTTGTATGTCATTTTTGTGATATTTTTTATGAAGGTGTAGGTGTACAGTGGAGGGGATACTAGAGGGGGGCTGCTATGCAGCAGTTTTGGAAAAACTCAATACCAACGGTTCAAAACTGTTGGTATAAGAGTGATGGAATTCTGAAAAAACACTATACCAACGGTTTAGAACCGTTGGTATAGGTGTTCTGGAATTCTGGAAAAACACAATACCAACGGTTTTAAACCGTTGGTATAGGTGTTCTGGAATTCTGAAAAAACACAATACCAACGGTTCTAAACCGTTGGTATAGGTGTTCTGGAAAATCAAATTACCAACGGTTGAAAACCATTGGTATAATAATTCTCAAAAAAATGCAGTACCAACCGTTATAAACCGTTGGTATACATTAGGAGAAATTTAATAAAACAATATACCAACAGTTTAGATCAAACCGTTGGTATAAGGCTTTCCTCATGGCTTACTAACCAACGGTTTGGAAAACCATTGGTATAGCTTATACCAACAGTTTTCCAGCCTATACCAACGGTTCTAAACCGTTGGTATAACCTTGTTTTCTAGTAGTGCGGTCCGGACCAGCGCGGGCTGCGGCTCGGCTCAAGGTCGAGCTGGTCGTGGAGGGGGGGGGGGGGTGTCATCCCCCTTTTTTCCTGAAACGACGGACCCCTATGGGGTCCGCCCTAGATGCCTGCCGGGGGTTTCAAACCCCCAGCTTTCTTGGAAACGACCGACCATTACGACCGGCCGATTATGCCACGCGGGACCCGCGGGGGTCCCACCTCCTTGAATGCCGGTGGCCGGCTTGGCCAGCCGCCTCCTGCTGCTCTTCCGTAGCTGAAGGCCACGACCCCCATCTGACCGGTGTGGCGCAACAGCGCCGTGCACCTCTGTTGCGGCCCGGACTTGGCCGCGGCCCCCTTCGGCTTCACCGGCATAGTGTGACGGCACCGTGATCCTTCGCCGCGGCCCACTCCGGCCGTGATTCTCTCATTCCCGCGTGGTGCAACGACACTGCCTCCGTTTCAATCCACGAAGAAAAACATAAATAATATGGGGAGGAGGTTCGGCCTTGTTTGTGCGGTCCGTCCTCCTCCTGTTATATTGATAACAGGCGACCAAAAGTAAACGAAGAACTTCAAATTAATCTCAAATGTAAAAACAACCCCTACCTCAAAGAAGTTCGAGGAAGCTAGCGTCGTGGAATACGGCGTCGTGGGGTGAGGCTCCATATACATTGACAGAGAATGTCTGTGGAAGAAGCGGTGTCTCCCTTTCTTTGACACAGAGAAAAGATGGAACAACGTGACAACGTTCTTTATTGATGTCTTGGCATTCTTCAACGTAGAAGATGAAGTTCTTCAAGACTTAGACTATTCTCTCCAAAATCTCCACACAAAAAAACAATCAAAATAAAATAAGTATTTTTCCTTATTTTATTACTCATGCCAACATTTTCAAAATTAAAAAGTTGAATTTACTTCATTTAATTAATCTTGTGTTGTTAAAATTAAATGGAGTTAAGTTGGCAACATTAATGTGAGGGAATGTGACATAATTTAAGAGGGTTTTAGAGGAGTTAGGGAATTTGAAAAGGTGGGGGCTCATGTGGGTCCCACCTCACTAATATCCTAACAAGAGGAGGTAGGATTAAGTATGTCACACCCCAACTCCCACATATGGGAGTTAAACCACTTGGATGAGAGAAATAAAGTTGTGACACAACTTTATTTCACTTAACACTTTAAACCAAAATTTATTAACAACTCTTCCCAAGAAAACTAAACTCCAATAAAGGTTTTCTTAAGCAATTATCGACATTGCGGTTCCATCGGTGCCCTCCGATTTTGATTCCGAGCACCGGTTCAAAAGTTAGAAAAACCTGCTCGTTCGTTCACTGAACTTACCTGAGCTAAACTTCTGAAATTGATTTCGGGCACATCAGGCCTCGGAATCAGGAGCCGTCAAAAACTGTGAACTCGTAAAATTCCAAAAAAATTAAGAAAAAATTTTCCTTGAAATTTTCGGGTCTTTACATTACTCCCACCTCAGGGATTTACGTCCCCATAAAGCTTCCTCACACACTAAGGAAAATAAGTGGTACCGAGTACACATCTGAGCC
The DNA here is from genome assembly GCA_963277665.1 of Viscum album. Classification (NCBI taxonomy): domain Eukaryota; kingdom Viridiplantae; phylum Streptophyta; class Magnoliopsida; order Santalales; family Viscaceae; genus Viscum; species Viscum album. The sequence goes on from OY728138.1 coordinate 162,506,736, forward strand.
TTCCGCTCCCATGTGCTCTCTTGAGGTTACCATGCTTCCACCTGATGCGCACTAGAGGAATCGATTGTCCACGTAGGACCTGCTCCTATCGATCCTCGATCTCCACCAAGACCTCCACAAAATTCGCCCCGTCATCGATGTCCAACTCCCCATGGTCGATGATATGCGTCAGATCATGCACGTATCTCCTCAGCTGAGATACGTGGAAGACGTCGTGCACCCGGTGCAACTGAGGTGGAAGAGCCAGGTGATAAGCCACCTCGCCTATCCTGCTGAGAACCTAAAATGGTCCGATGAAGCGCGAATATAACTTGCCACCTCAGCCAAAACTCCTTATACCTCGTAGAGGTGAGACCCGTAAGAATACGTGGTTGTCATCCTCGAACTCCAGTGGTCTCCATATCTTATAAACATAGGACTTATTATGCTCTGTGCAGTCTTTATCTGCTCTTGGATGATCTGCACTTCTCCGATTCTATACGTAGAAACTTCAACAATATCCACAAAGGATATCTGAAAAGCAGCTAGATGCTCCGTCGCCACTCCAAGTAGTTGGATTCCCGACCTCCTGCTGAGAGCATCAGCTACTACGTTCCCCTTCCCAGGAGTATAGTCTATCTCAAAGTCATAGTCCTGGAAGAACTCGAGCCATTTCCACTATCTCAGGTTCATGTCCTTCTGAGTGATAATACACCTGAGACTAATGATTTGGTGAAAATCATAAACCATTTGCTCGACGAACAACAGGTGAGACTAGCCGTTTGTAAGTACTCCTCTCCACCCTTCTTCGTCTATGATCTACCAGAGCTGCTGAGATTCCTCCTCTTCTGAAAAGAGAAATTTGGTCTCATCCCCTAGATGAACCACATTCTTTGCCTAATAAAGTCAATCCTGACATGAACAATATTATTTCATTCCATGTATGATGTCGTAAGGCCTCGACGCTACTACCAAGAGATCCAACCGTTACTCTCACCTCCAAGGGTCGAGTCACACTGTCGGCAGCAGTGTGTGGTCACTAGGTCTCCTCCAGTAGGAATCTCAGAAGTGAGGGTCAAGTCAATGGTTTTAATCAGAATCTCTTAGTATCAACTACATAGAAAGGACAGGGAAGAAAACATCACAAGAACATGTGTCTTTTATTACTGCAACTCAAGGTACACAGACACAAAGCATCCACAAACAAAACATCAACAAATCTAGAAGCATCATGAACAAAAGCCTCCATGACTAGAGCTCGTCCTGCTCTTGTCTATCTACTCCCAGAGCTCCATGGTTGGTGGCCTCAGCTGCCTATAGCTGAGCTCTCCCCTGTCCACCTGTTCCCTACTGTCGGGGTGGTCTTCCTGGTGGTGGTGGTGGTAGGGCCTCAAAGTGTCTCCCACCATCCGCTACTCGGCCAGCTCCTCTGCCTCGTCTGCCTACTCCCTGCGGACTACCACAGTCTAACCTCTACCTGGGTGGTCCCTCTACCTCCTACTGCTCATCTACCGGGCGGGTCGGGCAATCTCGAGCCATGTGACCCTGCCCGCCGCATGCATAACACTATCTGCTCCTCGTGTGGCTGGCTATCCTTCGTGTGCCCCATACAATTTAATATGCATCTTGAGATTGCTCATCTGATGTCCTGGCCTTCTTGGACCTCTGCGTCAACTATCTACTGCCAGCTGTAGAAGACTCCACTATGGGTCATCCTATAGAGGGTCTTGCCACTGGTGACTGCTCATCGAGAAAACTCTCTACAAGAAGAGCTCGCTCCAGTACCCCTTCCTGCGTCGGTATGCTGAGGGAGATCATCGATTCCTTGATCTCATGCCTCAGTCCCTGCTCGAAGGCCTGGGCTCGGAAGAATGGGTCTCGTACCATGTCTGTGGAGTAGTGCGAGAGATCGGTAAACCTCGCCGAGTACTGGGCTATCGTTATGCTGCCCTGCCGCACCTGTAGTAGCTCCTGAATGCACACCGCACGGAGGGTGGCTAGAAAAAACTCTGAGTAGAAGAGGCTCTCAAAGTCTTTCCAAAGAAGTGATGCCTCGTTGTGCACCTAAATCATCAGGCTCGACCATCTACCTACTTCCGCGTGCAGGAGACTCGCCACAAGGATCACCATGAGATCAGCTGGTGTCCCTACTAACCTGAAGACTCAAACGACAGCCTCCAGCCAATCCTTGGCTGCCCGAGGGTTAGTCTCTCCGCGGAACCTGGGCGGTCTCTAATGCTGAAACTCGCGTAGTGCACTCAGGAAATTTGCACTCTCAGCTGCTGGGGCTGGTAGTATCGGTGGCTCAGCGGGTAGAGGTACCACCGATGCCTCCGGTGTAAAGGGGGCCTGCACCGAGGCCTCGTCACTCGGTGGGCTGCCGTCTTGCACAAAGCTCAAAACCCTAGCTGGATGCCATCATGGGGCCATATTGAATAGAAACAGGTGTGCCACGTTTAATATAGTATACCTGGTGAGCTGACATAAAGTAATCACAAAGAAAACTGTGAAACACACATGCAATCAATGTTTTCGTGCACTAAGTCGGAAATCAGAAGTCAGGGTCCTGGTGTATGGATACGTCAGCCGCCGCACCAACACTGGACTCCCTGAACTGATAACCACACTCAATACCCTTAACACTATTGCTTCACATAGAAGAATGATCAGAGTCCAGAGTTCTGCGGTTGAACCGAACTCCTATGATACCAATTTGTCACGACCCATCCTCAGGGCCCGTGTCGCCACTACCCCAAGCCCACCTTCCATAGGCCAAGGGCTAGCGACTAGCACCAAAGGTGTAAATACCAACAAAAGGGAAGGCATTTCCTTTATAAAGTGAACAAACACAACAGAGTACGCAAGCTGAAGTAAACACTAAGTAAGATGAGTACAAAAGTAAGTGCTGGAATGTAAATGGGCCAGAATACAAACCCAACTGAAAGTAAAGTACAACTGAAAAGAAATTACCGCATCAGAAAAGTAAAGCAGCAACTCTGAGATGTCCTCTGGTAATCCCACCTGAAGGGTAGGTACAGATAGTCTCCTCAGCTCCTCAGCTCCAACCGTCCGCTCTGGGTACGTCCCGTCCAAGGATCCACCTCCAGGTACCATCCAGCTCCATGAGCCTCCACCTCAATCAGCGATGTCCGTTGTCTGCATCCAACACAATGTAGTGCGGGCATATCCCATGCAGGGGTGAGTATACGATACTCAGTAGGGACCTCGAGACCCCCGAAGGTCTCCCAGAATCCACAAAGGATAAACAACAAAGGAAAGATACAATCACGAAGTACCAACCAACTCTACTTAGGTATATGCCCATACATATACCTAAGTCTTCAATTCTAGCTCGACTCCAGCACACAAGCCCAAGTTCAACCCAGTCACATAACGTAAGGAAATATACTTACTTTTCATGTAGACATTCATTCCATACTAAATTTTTACCACAAACCCATCTTTCACTCCAAAAAGGTAATAGAACTCAAAAATATTCTATTTATCCAAACCGTAGAGGGTTCCGAAAATAAATTTATAATTCATCTATCTGAACTTAAAAAAACAAAACTACATTATACATTCCAGGGACTTCATGTAGTCTAGTGTTAGGTGATAAATCTTAATTAGACTATGTTTGTGGGTTTCATTCCCGCAGCTTTGTCTGACGCGATGGGTTGTCACATGGTCTGCGTGTTTTCCTTTTTATAAATATCCAAAAATAACTTTAAAAATAGTATCCAATGTAAAATATAATCCATTCCAACCTTTATACTTATCCAAAATAATTTTGTAAACCCTCATTCCAAAATTTATATGAAAGGTAAACATAATGTAGATCCTTTTTACCCCGTATATATCATGTGAATACCTTCATCATGTATTCTTTTAAAACACTGAAACATCCTGAATTACCATAAAACCTTATTGATTACATTCATACACCCAAATTCCTTATAGAATACTGGATATAATTCATCCATCCAAAAATGTTGTAAAATACTACAATGATGAAATATACAAATCATTAATCAGTTTCAAGGTAGTCAATAATATCCAAAATAATTTATCAAAATCAATAATGTATTGTTCCAAAATCACTACCTCAGTATCAGAACCATATTATGGTTTATCTTTATCTCAACCATATATTTTCCAAAAATTTAACCTGCTATTGAGTCACATTTCTTTGTTCCACACAATCTCAAGTCCTTAATGAAATAGTACTGTAGTACAATCCTCATATACTCCACAATTATTATAACCTGTACATTATTGATACAACACTCAAATGAAACAATTCTCTAATAACAACATAAGAACACTAATCATTCCTCCTCATCTGTGGTAGTATCATAACTTTATTATTATCCAATAGCATCATTTGGGGAATACTCTGATTATTTGGACATTGGTTCGCATAGAGTCCCAACTCCTGGCAGATGAAGCATTGTTCATTTGAAACCATTGTCTTACCCTTGCAGTCACATACTTGGTGTCCTTTTTATACACACTTATAACAAACTCTCATTCCCTTCAGGGAAGTTCTAGGGTGTTTCTTTCCACAGTTATCACATATGGGAAAATTATTCTTTTCCCTCTCCCCTTTATCCATCTTTCTCTCCTCCATCCTTTTCTTCTCTTTCTTCCCTTCAAACCCATAGGACTCGGAGAATTATTTACTTATCTTATTAACACATGATACTATTTCTTCATATGTTGAGAATACATGGGAGACTATTTCCCTTCTAAATGTTGGCTTAATACTGTGAAAGATATGATCCTTATTACTCTTTGGATCATACATATTGCTGGAGTTCACATGCCTTCTACTGGGCACCATTTCTATACCATAGCATAAACTAGAATAGTTTATGAATTGCAATGAATAATTCCAAACTTGTAAAATACCTAACATAAATTGAATGGTTTATGGATATAATCCATAATCATAAAGATGTTTTCATTGAGGAATTATATACTCACAATCCCTTCATTATGATTTGTAAAGAAAATGAGAATTATCCTAAGCATATCCCCCAGGAGTGTCGTAACCAAGAGTGCAGCAAGGCCTGTTGTCGTGCACCAGTTCCCGTTCGGGTCTAGCTCAAAGTGGTGTTTTCGTGTTTTACCCCTAGGTACATCTGTGCCAGAGCTACCTCTACCTGCTCATATCCAGACAGGGATGTATTGCTCGGAAAACTCACAAAATAACTACAATACCAAAATTCTAGGAAGTTCTTTTATACTAATACTCAAAGTCCATCTTATGTCTATGTGCTCTAATCAGAGTTTATCTAAATCTAGCTTCCAAGGTTTGTACTAAAATTCTTCTGATACCAACTATAACGACCCGAACCCAATTACCCAGAGTCGGTGCATTATTAGGTATCATTGGCATGATCACAAAATATCAAGTCTCGAAAGACCAATTAGTTTAGTAGCCTGGGTATCACTAGATACATTCATAAATGTTACATTATATCATTAATTGAAAAAAAAAATATAGTCTCCATGGTTCACACTCATATCCCCTTCAGACTACCCTTGTAGGTCAGTCATAAAATATTTCTTCACATGCTTGGAAAAATAAAACATAGAAAGGGGTGAGCTCAGATGCTTAGTAAGGATAACAATATAGTGGAAACTTTCATAAATAAGCATAAACATTTAAGGCAATGTATAACTAAATAAAAAGCCTTTTAAACTTGAACTTCAACATAATATGGCAGAAATAATATGAAATAATTCCATTTACTTATTCACATGGATATTCTACTAGTCGAATAATCACATGCAATAATAATAACCACTTTCATAATGATGGAATGCATAATTCCAGACTATCATAACCATGTAGCCAAGGCCTCTTGGCAAGACTACAAATAAAATTTTGTCAAGGCCTCATTCCAAGACACTAGTTTGTCTCATGAGACCTACCGATGCATCGAGAAGCTATATCGGGCTCCACCCGTCACTTACTAAGTCCAATACATTCCTCATATGAAAAGGTTTAAACATATCATAAGCATTCGTATTAAAACTGGCATATGAAATGTCAATACTTTAACCATAAATCATGAATGGTATAAAAATATCACATCCAAAGTCAAACATATCACAAAGCCTTCAATACAATATGGAATTTTTGTATCATAATAAATCAACTCCAAATAAACTTAAAACCCATCAAAGGATGTTGACATGGATGAAATCAAAACTCTTTTTAGATAAATATCTCTTTCTATTTTGAATCATTTTAATAGTCGCATAATTATAAAATAGAACATTTAATTTGAAAATATTCTTATAAGATTGTAAGGGAAGCTTCGGCGAGTTTATAATGATAGAAAATAGTTTCACCCACCGTATAAGTTAAAAAAGACATTCTTACCTTAATTTTGTCGAAAAGGTTAAAAAGGAACTTGTTTGGAAAATGACAGAAAGATTCCTTTATAAACATCTTATAAAAAGTAAAACAAGGATATTAATGACATTAACCCATATTATATAAAATAGTAAGACTATTTTGAAATACATTTTTAAGAAACATGGATGTGGATGATAAAGAGGTCCCAGTAGATAATTATGTATAAACAACCTCGAATAATGAAGAGATTGAGAAATAAACCCTTACCTTGTACTTTTACTTGATAGAGTGTAGTTTAAACTCTTGTATAATAGTTAAATCATTGTTATTAAATTATACAATAATAATATACATAAATTTTATATCATATATGATCTTTTAATTTTGATTTGCTAATAATATTTTAGTATTATCATCGTTTCAGGTGTTAACTGATTCATTTTCATTTATATGCTTCGTTACGTAAGTCATATTTGTTATAGATAGCTTGTATCTTATTTATATCCAGAATTATATCAAGTCTTTAAACATTACTTTTAATCATCAAACAAGAATTAGTCTTGAATGGATATGATGGGGAAATGAATCTCATCGCATTCATGGAGACGGTAATCCGTACGTACGCACGAACGCTACTTCAATTACATTTTTCATTTTAAAAAGAATAAAAATTAAATGATACATAGTTATATTATTATTCCAATATAATATAATATCTTTTATGTGTTACTTAAGTTCATTAACATCATCCTTTAAATGTTCCATGTATGGTATGAACGAGTCATATCACTTTGAGGGGGCGATAGTCAGCACTTCCTCAAATAAAATTATCGTATATATATACAACATGAAACGAATAATGGTATGATATAAAATGGAATTAAATAAGATTATATATAAAATAAATATCATAAATATCATATTTAATTATAGTTCCATCATAATGGCCACCATGAGAGGTGGTAGGAGATAATTGAACAATCATCGTTTCGTGAGGCGTTTGGTTTCCTTCCATAGAAACATTATGTTATTCACCCATTAGATGGAGATGTGTGTAAGTGAAGTTTGAATAATTCTTAGAAAAACATCCTAGTATATTGAGGATACTGGTGTTCTTACAAAATAAAATAATAAGAAGATTTTAGGGGTTGGAGAAGTAAAATAAAAGAAAAGAAGCTAAGAGAAATCATTACCTTTAATTGGGGTAACTCCATTTGGTTTGAACCAAAAAGGACTCTTGAAGTGCTTTATGACTAAGGTAAGGCATATAGGAGTAGTAGAGGGATGTAGGGAGCTTAATTGGGCAGAGGTTGGACGAGTCAAAAGGCTTGAGAGGTGTGAGTAATTGGTTAGAAGTGGTGTCCATTTATAAGGGGGAGGAGGGGCTCTTTTGGAAAAACATAAAGTAAAAATTTATAATAAATTAATATTTGGTTTCTAATGGATCCAAAGTAAATTATTCAAATTATAAGGTGGGGATGGGTCTAAATCATTTCATCCGATATATTTTAGACAGGTTTGGGTCACTATATTAACCTTATCGTTTATATTTAACTCTTAGTTAAATAGTTTGACATTTACCATGTCACTTTGTATTGTCATATTATATGGTTAATAAACTTACTATATACTTCCTAGAGACACCAAAGTGGTCCAGTAATGATACAGCTATCATTATATAAGTCCTTTGGCCGAAACATAGGTTTTTAGGAATAGAATATGAATTAATAATATAATATTTGTTTTAAGAACTCCTTTATGTCAATTTTGACACTATTTAATAATTAATTTTTGTTAAAGTCATAATAACATTATTAATTAGAAAAAAATTCTTTTAATCAATCCTAACATGTCATATTAACCAATAAAATTCTTTTAATTCCTTAAAAGTCTCAAATTATATTTATTTGAGTATTTATAATATCAATTATTTTAATATTTCATTAATTAGGTAATTACTGCATCACCATTGTGTCATAAATAAATTAAATTATTTAATGTCTAAAAATTATAAATAAAATACCATTACGTAGGAAATATTTTTATCTTTGTAGTTAATATTTATAATCGAATTTATCTTATGTGTAACCATATATTAAAAATGTTTTAGTTATTAAACTTTGATTTTAACTCTTTTAACTCTACTTTAAATTAAATAATAATAAATGTCCTAATATAATCCAAGTAGACCAAAGAGGTTAATATTTTATTCCTAAGGTTGTTTTTGGTATAATTATACTTAGACAATAGAATTAGGACATGTGATAGGGTAATTTAGTATTATTATAATATTATTTTTAACCATTATTTACAGGATATACCCTTTAACCGTGGTAAATAAAATATTTACCGAAGTCATTATCCAAAATGTCTAAAAATAAGAGTTACCTATTTAAAAAATTTGGATCTCCTGGTTCTAAATATGGAATCCATTTTTCTAAATTCATAACACATATGTAGTAGAAATTAATTTAAAATTAATACTCGTTGTCGAAACAAAAATCTTGTTTTTAACAAATAATAACTTTCATAAGAATGACACTTTCTTTTGTCTAGTTTAAATATGAAATTATGTCCAATGACTAACATTATATTAAATGGTAAAATTATAATAAAATTATACTTTAATATTACTCAAATTCATAATTTATCACTATTAATTATTTCGATTAAAAAAGTTTTTTTGAATTAAAATTTTGTAATTTTCACTATTCATCAAAATATGAAAGTTATCAGAAAAGTACAAAAATTTAACCCTAATCTAATTTCAATATTAAAAATACAAAAATTAATTCTATTTTAACAAATTCAAAACATAAAATTTTCATTTATTAATTTAAAATTAATTCCCGCTGTCAAAACCAAAAGGCGTATTTTTAAGAAATAATAACTACCAAAAGTTTGAGACTTGTTTCTATCCAATTTCAAAGTGAGATTACTTACAATGACCATAATTGGATTAAATGGTAAAAATATAATCTATTTATACTTTCAAACCATTAAAATTTATAATTTAACAATATAAATTCTTTTGATTTAAAAATTTGTTTTCAGTTAAAATATAGTGTTTTTCACTATTCACCCAAATATGAAAGTTATCAGAAAAACACCAAAACTTTATTGAAACTAAATTCTAATGTCTCTATTCTAAATAAGATGTTTATTCTGTAAAATTGAATATATAAAAGTTTCAAATATTGGATTTAAAAAGGCTTCGCCATTAAAAGGCGGTAAAATTGTAAATTTTGAAAAATATTTCTTTTATCTGAAAAAATGTATTTGTTCTTACATTATGTCTAAGAAACTCATAATATGGATTCTAAAATTATAAATATTATATAATGTTCAAAATTCAGTTAATACTATTCATAACCTCTTTTTAACGGCTTGTTTGGTAAGTCGTGGTGCGCTTGAACTCATTGTTCCGTGCAACACACGCTATTGTATTATTCAAAGAGAAGCATACCATGGAAGCTTGGGGTGTTACAACATTATTGGTAATATTTGTTACCTAATCACTAATGAGTAGTCGATGAAATCAAAACCTTGGAAACACATTGTTTTCATTCAAAAAATCATGGATACTTTTTCCATGTCAGGATTAGCAGCTTCATATTATTCCCATTTAGAGATGTAATCAACACCAACAAGGATATAGAACATTCCATGTGGATTAAGGATTGGCCCAAATAAATCTATTCCCCAAACATTGACTATTTATACATCCATGATCGGGTTTTAGGGAATTTTATCTCATACCCCAACGGTTCTCGTTCATTGGAACCATTGACAACTAGGAAAACAAATTCTTTCATATTTATGATGTGTGGTCCAAAAGAGTCCGCTTTGCAATATTTTTTCTACTATGCATTTTGGTACATTATTCCCTCCAGTTGGTGATGTGTGAGACATTTCTATCGAACTTTTTATCTCATCTTTAGGGATGGAGCAATGAATTATTCCAAAAGCATAATGCTTACAGTGTAGCATCTCATCCCAGCAGTAGTGTGATGTCTCAACTAATAATATCATCCATTTATGGTTAGAGAGACCAAGATAAAGGGATATCCTAGTGAGATAGTTCTCAATGTTGGAGAACCCCAGTCATGCCTTTATGTATTTGATTACAAGTTTTTCATCATGGAAATTTACTATGGTGTCTAGACTATCATCTTCCTTAATAAGGGGTAGTGGGAGACTAGATAGATGATAAGAAACACCTATTTCCATTTCATTTATTTATTTGATGATGTTTTCAAATTCATACAATAATTGGATACACTGTATCATTCGTGGGTTGCAATCCTTTTAACTCATCAAATACTTTAGGGTAACATGATCAGTGTAAATAATCACCTTTGATAAATCTAAGTAGGAGAGACACTTTTCAAATGAAAATATAACCACCATCAACTTTGTTTTGGTGGTTATATAGGCTACCTACTCATAGTTCAGGGTGGAACTAGACTAGTATATATGACGAAAAATGTGGCCGAACCTTTTTCTTGAGATAGTTCCTATAGTGAAGTATCATTCATCTCACATTAACTAGAATTATTTGTTATAGTTTGGTGGAATTATAATAGGAGGGGCCAATAGGATTCTCCTTAAAATTTTGAATGTTCATTGGCACTCTTCAGTGAACTCAAATGTGGTATACATTAATAATAGTCTTGTCAAAGGGTGGTAAACTTTCTCAAATTCTTTCATGAAGTGAAGGTAGAATCCTAGAAGTCATAGAGATCTAATTATGATTTTAACAGTTGAGGGATTAGGTAAATAATTTATCGCACTGATCTTTTCAGGATCAATTACCATTCCATCCTTGGTGATTTTTTGTTCATGGACTATTCGTCTATGGAGCATATAGTGGCAGTTTCCCCATTTTAAAACTAAACACTTATCTTCATAGAATTACGGGACAAGTTTAAAATTAATGAATCATACATCGAATGATCTTCCATAATGTAAAAAATTTCCATAAATGTTTTGAATAATTCCTCCACTATATTGTGGAATATATTTTTCATAAAATAGTAGAAGGTCACCAGTGTATTACACATACCAAATAACATGTGCTTATAGGAGAATTTACTTAGTGTACATGTGATTTATGTTGTTGAATAATCATTTGGGTCAACTACAATCTGATTGTATCCTAAATATCCATCCTGGAAACAATATAACTCATATCTTGTGAGTCTCTTTAGAATCTAATCCATTGAAGGCTAGAGGAAATGAAATTTTTGATTTTCTATAATTATGTTTTTGTATTCCATGAATACTCTCCATCCAGTTATGGTGTGTGTTGAGATACATTGATTTAATCATTATTTATAATAGTGAGGGCACCATTCATTGGAACTACTTGAGGCGAACTCAACCAGATTGTACAATATATTGGAAAATTATTCCAGAATCCAAAAGTTTTAGTAATTATTTATAAATTACCTCATTCATGGTGGTGTAAGTCACCTTTAGGGATTGTGTTTTGGTATCAAACTTTCATCTAATAAAATATTACGAGTGCATAATTTGGGGTTGATCCCATTAATGTAATCCACCCCCATACAATTGAATTTTTTTTCTTTATAGTATTTAAATCCACTATTCCTCTTGTGGATATGTAAGTTAATAGTTAATTATGACTGGTAGTCTAGCTATAGTCTACAGAAAAGAATACTTTAGTGTGCTTGGGTGTATATTCATTTCTAGCATTGGTGGATGAATGACCAATGGTGTAAAAGTCAACATAGTGTCCCTTGTAAGTGGTTATGGGTATATTGTTTCCTTAAGTTCATAATCCTCCATTTCATTAGGAGAAATCAAATCACTCTCAACCTTGATGGCCATGTATTCATTCTTCTCATTAGTGAGAAGTATCGCTTAATAGTCAAAATAATCATCAATTCTTTCAACGTTCACTAGGTCAATGAAAGGTTTTTTTTAAGTGAAAGATCTCTTTAAAAAAATTTAAAGCCTCCATTATTAAATAAAACCAAATATAAAAAAGTATGATAAAATATTTAATACATAATTCTATTTTTGAGAAATTTTAGACTTTAATAAGAACATTAATAATCCATGTCAACTCTGGAGAATCGACCCCCATATTAACAAGCCCGTCAAAAATATACTTTTCTTCATGATAATTATGTGTGCTGATAAAATTCATAGAAAGGGTAGATTCCATGAATTTCATTCATATAATAGTTAGCTTCCATGAAATATGCATGGTTCTATTTATGATAGCTTTCACCATAGTGGTAGAATGAGATTCGAGCGGCAAGTTGAGCCATCCACAATACCTATCTATTTCAACCATAGTTGTAATACAAATAATTTAAGCATCATGTGATGAAACAATTTTTCCATGGACATAGAGGCAACCTATAACATCACCATTATGATTTTTTGAATATTTAACTATCACCAGAAGATCCTGTATTTCTTTAAAAACATTAATTGTTCATCACCTACTCTGAATATTAGTATCTATTGATTAACATCAATCCATTCATTCTTGGTGGCTAGAAATGACCATCTTAGGATAATCATAACATCTCATTCTTCTTCCATGTACAAAATGAGGAAGTCTATTAGGAAAATAAATTTATTAATCTTGACTTGAACGTCCTAAAGAATCACTTGAGTATAATTCACTAATCAATAAGCTAATTGAAGTTAAACTATGGTCCTCTTGAGTTCTTAATGTACCATGTATTCAAATAAACACATTTTAATGAGGTTAATGATAACTCCTAAGTCCCAATACGCACTACCAAAGATGCATTCCCCTATGGTGCATAAAATTTAGAAACACTCAGGATATCTCGTATTTGGTGGAATTTTATGCTAAACAATAGAATAGATCACTTTTTTAGTGAAATGGATCATAGGTCTTACTTTTTCCTCTTATTAGATATAAATTCCGTGTCAAATTTCACATAAGAATGAAATTGGGTAACGGATTTATAAAATGGGATGTCTTTGTGAAGTTCTTTTAAAATATCTTAAAATTTCATATATATCCCATTTATTCTTCATTGTATAATTCTTTTTGGATAGGGGGAGGTGGTTATAAGCTAGTGGTGCAATATAGATACCATATTTGGGTTGATATTTTGTTGGAGGTTTTGTAAGAGGTGGTAATTATAGAGGTTTCACTCGATCAATATTATTTTGTCTTTCATTTCATACTATTCAATGACTGTTAGAGTTTTCTTAGGCTAAATAGATTTTATTTCTGCTCCTCTTCACGGTTTCTAAAAATCTAGTGCTTTTCAACTCCTCATTATGACTGCATGTTCCTCTTCCTTTGGGTATGTCTCAGAATTTCCAGTAACATACATAGAAATCTATCTGATAATGTCTTTGAGTTTTGGTCTATTAGATATTTGAGATATCACATGAAAACCCATTGATTTTATATTTATGTTTTCTGGGTGGTAATCCTTTGATACATATTTTTTTCAAAGGCTGTGAAAGAATTCTATAAATTTTATAGAAGAGGTGTGGTTGGCTCTGGTGTTCTATGCAGAGTCAGTTCAAATTTTTTCTGGCCAATAGGATGAAAAGGCTATTGTCGTTATTGTTTAGGTATATTAAGAACATGATTAATAGGTGGATGTAAAGGTGTTCCATGGTTCCTGAGTGGTTCTTGACCAATTCAATGCTAAAAGAACCATTAATTGTTTAGTTATGGATGTTAAACAGACCTTTATTGATAATACTTTTGTGGTTGCTGGTATTGTTGGTTTTGATTATAGTAATAAATGTAATTACAATCTTGGATATGTTTTTAATATACTAATTCCATAAAGTATTGATATAAGTGTCGGATACTACACATTTCGCAGGAATAAATCTTTGTTTTACAATAAGGAGGGGGAGGTGGTGTCGTAGGTAGCTAAATGGATTTTAGCTTCTTAGTCAGTGCTTCAACTTTTAGAGCTAGATGGGTGTTTTATTCAACTAGGTGGATTCTATTATGAGGAGTTCCACTATCACTATTTCATAGACTGAGATTGTGTGACACTGCATCTATAATTTTTTAGCCCACCAACAGTTGTTTTCTAAATTAATATGTGATTGACGACAACGTCTAACACTATACGAGTAGTGGGTTGGAGAGCTTGATAAATGATCTTAAGTTGAACCTACACATAAATTCAATGATATAGGAATATATTAGAAAGTTCTTTAATGTTTCCTCATACCTCCCAGGCTGATTTCACATCTTCTTTATTGAAATTTTGAATTTAATATTATAGTTTCTAGGTTTGTATTGGGGGAATGTATTTTTTTAATAACTTTTTGGCTAGACAATCGCATGTTGTAATTGACTTAGGAGCTTTGATTCTCAACCAATACCTGGATCAATCATGTATGAAGAATGAGAAGATGTATAATCTAATTAAATTATATAATAATCCCTAGTTTTTAATGGTATCACATACAAACAATAATCTGGAGATATTCTCACACAGATTCTCACTCTGAAGTCTGCTGAACTGACCCATGTTCTAGATCATACTGATGAGTCCATGTTTGATTTCAAATGTATGTTCCTGGATAGGATGAAACACAATATTTCAGTTCATACCGTTGATTAATGTAAATAAGTAATATATAATGGTGCACTCCAGTCATAGGGTTGATATCCTTCAAGTGCTGGTGGTACATATTGCATATTGGGTGGGTTGGGATCTAATGGATTTTTTCGATCAACCATAGTTGAATTACAGTGTGCTAAATGATACCATTTTTTATGGAATGAATTTAAGAGGTTATTGGGGGTCAGGGATCATTAAATGATTTAGGGGGGCCTAACGCATGCACTAGTCTAGAAAGAAGAAGTGATCAATGGTGTCTAAAATAAAAAATAAACAAATAAAAGGGAAAAGGGGAATAGGTGAGGTACTCCCATGTTCATGCCTAAGGATCCAATGCCTAAGAAAAATCATGATTCCATGGAAATGACACCAAAATTTAACTATTCCACATCCATCATTTAATTAATGTGGTCTATGGTCAGATTATAATTGCTTTTTATCCAAAACTACATTTGCTACAATGACTTAGTATAGCGATTGTGTGGGGTTAAACCCACATGGAATTCTTGAGAGGCAAGGAACCAAGACTACAAACCCTTTTTGTAGAAGTGCTCATGAATTGGTTTAGATTTTTTATTTGATTAATGATACTATGTTTTCTTTATGATTTATTAAGACTAAACGGATTTAGGATAATTTCAGGGTTCTTGTAAAAGGGATAATCTCAGTCCTAACTTTGGATAGTCCTAAGGAATAGGCTGTGAAGCTGTGCGTGGGAACTAGTTAAACATGGTCAAAAAAATAGATCTATCTACAAGGAAACTATTCCTTCATATGGATATATCTAACAACCTAGATTCATTAATCCAAGATTCTATGGTAGAAAGTGTCATAGGCAAATGGTAATAGCCTAATCTACTTCAATTATCTCATCTTCATTCATATAAATTCCCATGGATATGGTTTCCTAAAAAAATTTAATAAAATGTTATTAGGTAACCTAATTAGCAGCTATAGGGTTTCCATGTTATGATTTATAGATTCATTATGTTCAAAATTTCCCTACCATTGACCATTAACCTAAGCGGTTTAGCCGCACATAATGGTAATTATCATGATCGAAGAAGCAATTAATAAATTCTAAAGATGGTAATAAAACAATTGAAATATGACATTTTTCAATTCATGGTTCATGAATCAATCAGTTCACAATAATATTAATCAATAAATTAATCAAACACTTATATGAAATATTAAACAATGAATAACATATGCATAAGCTACTATTGATTAGTAATGGAAATGGTATACTAACAATATAATGGTAACTGAAAATAAAGTAAACATGTAGATAAAACAATGGAACTTGGATTTAATCAAAAGAGTAATAGAAATTTTTTATTGCATCATTCAGAGTGAAAGGAAATGTGAAAAATTGGAGAGACAGAGAGAAAATTGAAATGAAATAATGTTATGCACTACTATGCACAATCTGGAAAAAAATTTGTCATTAAATTAAATGACGTGTAAACTTTTCACATTGTGTAATAATAATCTATGGTTTTCTATATGTATTTTTTATTTAGCATGAATATTTTTGTGAATATATCTAATTTGGATATTTGAATCGTCTCACTAAGTGTAATGAGAACCCTCGTCATGATTCTTCTCCCGGCTTGATCATTAAGTTGGAATTGGCCTTAAAATATTACAATACATGTATTTAAGATTCACATCATGTAATATTTTCATGAAATATATATAAAACATGACTTTATTGAAGACTTGTGACATGTTCTAAATGATTTATACATGAAGTGTATGTGTTTCACAACATGTAATGTTCACTTTGGCCATTTATTAAATATTTTCCTTTGGAATACTAGAAACCTATTATCTGAAATAATCCACACATGCTTGATTAATTAGTGAATAAAACATGAATAATCATTTATTATATGACTCTAAAATGTATTTACAATTTGGATTATCACCATGAAACCATTAAACTAGTGAGATCATGGGAGTTTATTTTTATATAATAGATTAACTAGATTTTTATATAATTGGTAAAGAAGTCCACTATGTTAGTTCACTTCACAGTACAGATGATATCCAAAGAAAAGTTTAAAGGGAAAAAATCATGATTTACAGCTGATCATTCATCCAATTTAATTTAATTTTTCTAATAATCTATTCTTGAATTAAAATTATTGATCAATTATTTGTTTTTAATATTTATTAGATAGATACACATGTAATATTCATTGATTCTCTTATACCAATAGATTGTTATAGGGGATTTATTATAATGAATAGTATGAAATATGATTATATATGTGGATGAAGTAGTGTTCAAAGAAACCCACTCAATTTGTATCATTCTTACATATGAGGTGTAAGTAATTAGTATTTCATCAACATGGAATGATAGGTCATGTGAAACACTATTTTTGGAAACCACAATTTTTTTATATATACCGAGTAACTAATCATATTATAGGTTTATCATAACAAACCCTCTATATATTAGTGGTGTGGTTTCTTAGAAAACCAATGGATCTCAAATTAAATATGATGCCGCTAAGATAGTGGGACCTCGATCATGGGAAATGGAGGTATAAGTGGTTCACTTTATGTGCAACATCAACTGATAATTGACCCTAAGAGTATGAGAAGGCCTTAGACTAACTCAAATTTTATATAAATAAATGTTATAGAGAAAGTACATAAATAATTTAGTGAAACAAGGGAAACTATTTGATATACTATGCATATTTTATAATATATTATTTTTTATTTATTGTAGGTAATTCTTACTCATTTACCAATACTCATATCATAGTTTAACTAAATATTATGGTTTTTATTAATCTATATGCTATGGGGGTATCCACTCCCCTAAATAAGTATAAATTATATGGATTATGACATATTTATTATCTTATCTCCTTATCTAAATTTATTTCACATGGGATTTTCTTATTCTTGAGATAGACCTCATTGATTTCATTTTTATAATTAAATTGATGTTCTACTTTAGAAATTCAATTGATTGTTATAATTAGAGGGTTCATTGTATAACTCTGGTTGGACATTTTCATTTATTTTATAAACAATTAGGACTTAGATTTTATGGGAAAGACCTTCTCATCCCTGAATTAGTACATTGTAATAGAATTTATCATATCCTTTCATTGATTCCTATGAAGGGGAAACTAGATGTGAAATTACTATTACGGTTTGAGAATTTCCTCTTATTTTATATATTACATTATAGGGTTTCCTCCTAAAAAAGGTTGATTTTTCTATTGATATAGTTCATGGGACACAACCTATATCACTTCCTTCATAATCAATGGCACTTGAAAATTAAGGATATTGAAAAATATCTTGATTATTTGGAAATAATGGCTTTATCCAACCTCAAGTTACTCATGGCCCACTATTATACTCATTAATATGAATATGGTTTGAAAAATAGTCTTATGTGTTGATTTTTTTTTGAATTATGTGAAAATAATTAAAAATAACCATTTTGATCACATTGATGACTTATTTCCACAATTAAATGTTTCATGGTGATTTTCAATTATTAAAAAATAATCATGGTACTATTAAATTATAGTGAAGGATTTTCATATACTCCAAAATTATTTTAGGATAAGATATGGTAAATGAGTAGTTATGTTATAAAACCCCTATAATCCTTATGAATATATCCATTTAAAACCAAAAAAATAATAATAGTGACTATGTATTCATACAAGTATCACCTCGCTTAAGACACTAATAATAAGGGAGTTACGATAAGCTAATATTGGGATACAATGTTTCCCTTAAGACCTTTGAAAGTGTTTAGAAATTATTATATAGTATGTATTTTACTCATCAAATGACATCTATTCAAGATGTATTCCATTTACCTAATTTAAGTAATATTATTTTAATCTATCACATGTGCCGAGTTTGGATTAATTATAATTAGACATGGATGTTTTGATAATAGAACACCATTCCTAGATCACTAATTTATAGAATAATGCTTTTCATAGAAAATTCATTTTATTAGCTTGGGTCTTATTTAAATATTTTAAGGTTTCTCATGTGACATGGGGGCTGAGGATTATATAAAGTGAAAGTGCAATTATCTTTTTTACAGATCATTGAACAATATATTGTATTTCCTGGTTAAAAGAAAGTGTATAGAGGGAAAATTATGACACCTTATTTATAAATTTTCTTTTTTTAAATTCATTATTTCTTTATTTTTCCATTTATTTTGTTTTTTATGTAATATAATCATTAAATTCTGAAAAAATGATTATATAGTGCATGTTGAGCAGTTACCACATGGTCAGTGCTAACCATGTAACCCGGTAATTGTTAGGAATGAAACATTTTATGAAACCATTCACATCGTTTACTCATGGATTCCCAAACAATGTGTATAGAGTATATCAATTTTACAGGTGTTTCTAGAGGTTTTACAATTCTTGGTTCATAGATATCAAACTATTTTTCTTCCCATAATAAAAAAATTGTCAATTTATAATCAAATCATGGTTGAATTTATCTCTTCTATGATAATTTATTTCTCCATTTTAACTCTCTGTAATCTTAGTTGATATCAATTTTTTCTCTCATATCTTTTTATTAATTAAGGATTATTAATCATGATAAATCATGAAGCTATCAAGTATGTATTTCCTTCTTTTCCATTGGTATTATTCATTACTTTATATGGTTTTACAATTATTCTATTGAAATGGTTTCTTATGGTTACTTATATATCAATTTTAAAATGGGGTTTGTTTAGTTTAATATTTCTAATATTGTTATAAGGGTCTATTAACCCCTTTTTATTGGATTTACATCTACCCCTATAAAAGTATTTGATTAAATGTCGGTGGTTTGGTGTGATTCAATTGTTTTAAGAAAAGACTGATTGAATGTTTAAATGGATGTTTGAGATTGATTTAAAGTGTTAAAACCCATATTTTAATATCGAAATAGTTTTTATGACTATTTTATTATCTTTTTCTCTACACATGGTAACTAAATGGTTCCCCAACTCTTCTTTATAATGAAATTTATCGATTACCACTATATTTATAATGACATGAGTAACTAGGTTTTCCATTTATCTAAATGAATATATTCCTTATAAGTGGGTGTTTTTAATTAAATATATTTAAATTAATGTTCATGAAATGAAACTTTTTTTAAGTGTAAAAAAATTTAGGCCAGATTAGAATTTTTCCATTAAAAATACTTTATTAGAAGACTAAATAATAGTACGGGATCCAAGGAATCATAAATTTTTAGTTATTTGATCCACTATACATTGATTATTATATAGTATAAGTTTTCTTTTTATGACACTCTTACTAGTGAGCCTATGAGTTCAAGACTAGTGTTGTATTTCTCTCTTACTAGTAAATACACCAACTACTTTAGGATACTACTTTGATAGTAGTATGAGTTTAGTCAGCCATGCTTGGAACATGGAAATGGAATAGTATATGCTTCCTAATGTGTCTATACCTAAGTTCACTATTATTTTTACAATGATATTTGGTGATGAATTCATGGATTAAATGACTCTTAACATTCTTTCACACTCATATGGAAATTTTGATTCATTTAAATCTAGATCATGTTATATATTTTCCTATAAAAATGTAGTGTTTTAATAAATTTATTCCAAGTATTATGATATATATTAACTAAAATGTTTTGACACATAAATAGTGGTGGTATCCTTTTTGTTTACTTATTCTCACACCTTACATACACCCTCCAAGATCGTGTAAACCATTCTTGACTAACACAACTAAAAGATTTATTTTTATGGGTGGTTGTAGTTATTTTTTTTACTTTAGAATATGTTGAAGGTGGTTAAATGTAGTGATATGGCCCTCATGTCACTCACATAGGGGTGAAATATTTCTATTTGTTTAATTTATGATCTAGTTTTTTATAATGATCATCCTATTACCCCACATATTTCCCTACCATTTTCCCACTTTTTTACGAATTTCACAATTCATATACATACATAGTTTTATGACATTGTTAAATGCATAAAATTTTGATCAGTTACATTGTGATGATATGGTCTTTTATATGTTTACATTTTTTTCACCATATTTTTATTCTTGTGTATGTTTTATAATTTTTTAATTTTATGCATGACTGAGACACATGGTAACAGTTCATTCTATGTTCATGGGATATACCCTTTGATAAAATTCAATTTTATATTGGAGGAAACTATTTCCAAGTTGTAATATATTACGCTTGTTACTAATTACTAGCTTGGGGTTATCAAGAACACACCTCAGAGCTTATGATTGGTCATATTAGAAACTGATACTTAGAAACTTATGTTAGTTCCTTAAATGTAAACTCATTGGGTAGATTGTTTTACGTAGTATGTGTTTGATTAGAAACATAAAGAATTTTATTGTGATAGTGGTAATGTCTACCTGGGTTATTTAATAGATGGTTTTAACTCATTTTGGTCCATGTTCAGTGTGACACATACTACATAGAATGCATTCTTAGTTCCATTCAACATTATCCCATGGTTATGTATGAAATAACCCTTTTTAAAACATTTCATAATCATTGATGAACTAAGAAGACCAAGTGATAAAATTAGTGTTTTTATCCATCAATCATATGATGAGATTCAAGAATTTTACTTAGATGGTTTGTTTGCTATTTATTTATAAGGTAATTTGATTTTTAGACTTTAGGAAATTTTTTATGGATATTTAATTATTTACCAGCATATGAGAACATATTGTTTTAGATTAAAAAAGTATAATTCTCTTTTTCATAATTCAATAAGAGTTTGATCCCAATAAATTCTTTTTTACTATATTAAGTGGGAATACCTTGGTCACAAATTCATTCTCAGGCCACCAAAAATGTTCATAATAGATAACATGTTTTTTTGTGAAGAAGTAGAAAAATATTATAGTACAAATCATATCCCAGGTTAAAATATTATCACAATGTGAAAATTAAAACACTCAAACACTGTATGATTTTCTAGATTTATTGGGTCCTTCATGGAAATCCATTATAACTAAAAATAATCAATTCTGTAATGATGGGAAAATGAAATTTATTTTCTTTGAATTTCCTTATAAAACTGATAAAAGTTTAAGGAAAAATTTAGATTTTATTAACATTTAATAAATTGTCAATTATAATGTAATATAGACCAATTTGCATGTTAAAGAAAAATCAAAGGGTAATTCTAATGCTCAACCTGTTTTTTATGAAATGGGGTATGAAAAAACATTACATTTTTAGTTGGGTGAGGGTAATAAGGTATAAATGCCTATTATAGAGTACATAAACAATTAAAAAGGGAAAGTTCCATTTCTATAAATATTAAATATCACCAGGGATATTTATTGTTTTTATTAAAATATTTTTATGTATGGAAATATTATGATAATGACATTAAAAGGGAGAGAAATTCATTATAATCATATCATATATCAATAGTTAATTCCAAAAAAAATTATTTATTGTTTTTCTAAACTTGTTGTTACTCCATTTATCGAAGAATAAATTTTATTCATATAGCTATATTCATGAAGTAATAACACAATGTATGTGAAAATTTTACACAAAAAGATTTGGTTTACACTATGTCATTTAGATAAAATATCCCAAATTATTTTTTAGGTCATGGTCTACATAACCATTCATTTGACATGTTAATTCATTGTTTGAAGTCACATGAATTTAATATGAATTTATAAGAAGTATAGATAATTGATTATATTATAACACTATGTGTGAAATAGATATCATCTAGAAGGTTGCATTTACAATGGTTATTTGATGAATGGAAGAACCAATTTCTATGTTTCATATCTCAAGTATAATTAAATTAAATTATATAAACCATCACAATTGGTGATATTCCAATTAGTGGAGAGACAACATTTAATATTGATAATTATGAACGGGTTAAAGATTAAAGATATTTTTTTTCAGTACTCCATTGATTATTCCATCGATACAAAAATTTATATCATTAACCTATTATGTGTTCCATTTGTTTCATTATTTAGTTAATATTTATTATTTATTCCAATTTATGAGTGTATCAACATGTTGGAATGGAAAATTCCCAATTTCAGTAAACATTATATCCAAAAACATTATTTAAAACTTGTAATGATTTTTTAAATACACACCAGTGAAAATATAATTAACTTAATATTTTCAAAATGTATCTGAGATACATTTTCACTCCCCTTAAGCCATTTAATTTTGTTAAAAATTTATATTTTAATGATATGTGACTCAAGTACTCATGAAGTTACTAAAGAACTAAAACAACGACCAATTATTCTATTTGTTACATATCAATGTTATAAGTATTCAAATTCAACTGGATTTCAATTTCGTAATGGTGATGTTGATTTAAATTTAATATTTCAAAAAAAATTGACATTGTTTTACGATATGTCGATATATGTTTTTACTTTGAATGGTATGGGGATATAATTAATTTTATTTATATTCATGGAATAAACAATAAATTTTTTTAAATTTGATCGGGCTGATCCTGTTCATTGAATGAATGTGGGAAATTTCCAATTTTCATAATTAAAGATATAATATATTTTGTATATATATAATAAATTAAGAAATTACCCAATCATATTTTAATGATAGGCAGTAAAGGATTACATTATTTGAACTAATTAAAAAATAATTTTGTAGTGATAATGTTAGGAAAGAAATTTTTATATATTTAATAATAGGATCGAAATATGAATTTATTTCCTCAGAAAAATATTGACCAAAACACTATATTAATAAGAAAATCAAATATGAAATGGTTCATGGAGATCATTAATGAAGATATGACAGAATTTCATTATCAGTGAAAGGTTATCTGTAATTTCATTAGATCTACATAAACAAATGTGTATCATTTGTTAAAATTTATATCAATTATTTATAAAAACATTATTATATTAAAAATTATTTTATGCTAACACATTCATATTTTTCACAATGAATATTAGGGTTATTTATTTTTCACTAGTAATATATAAATTTTAAATTTTATGTTAATTTACCATAATTATTGATATGTATGTTCTCTCATTAATTCTTGTTTTTCTAATTAAAAAATAATTATTTTCCCCATATTATGAATTTATGTTTATTCGGATCTGGTATGTCTTCATGTAGATGCATGGGACCTAGTAAAAGGGTTTTATCGTTGAACTCTACCAGAAGATTTTATGTCTTATTAGATGAAACCTGTAATGACCCAAAATGTTATAAATAAAATTCCCCATATGATTTATTTAAATGTATTATTTT
This sequence comes from Viscum album, assembly GCA_963277665.1. Taxonomy (NCBI): domain Eukaryota; kingdom Viridiplantae; phylum Streptophyta; class Magnoliopsida; order Santalales; family Viscaceae; genus Viscum; species Viscum album. Next base: position 162,531,012 of record OY728138.1, read on the forward strand.
GTAACATGGTTATAGGAATCACATGAACTTAGTTCGTTTTATTATGTCATATCATATTTAATTGATTATTAATAATCATTTCCATTGATAATATAGCCATTGAATAGTGATAATATGATTAGTATAAATATGGGGTTTTAATAAATCCCATTGACACAAACAATGAAATTGATGAACTCAGCCCGTAGAATCATACCCTATGATGACAATTAATCAATTATTACAAGAGAGATTATAGCTCTTGTATTTAACCTTGACCAATCTCAAGGTATGATCCAATAACTTAAGCCTGAGTGAAACCATTTACGAGAGAAGTTTAAGTTTATCGAGATCATGACCAAAACCATGTACACCAAACCACCCCATGAAATCCTCAACAAAGTTCACCTTAATTATAGAGAGTTTTATGGTGTATTAAAAGGATATGTATCAAGATCCATGAAATTTTATTATATACATTATTTTTTATAGAATAATGAATATATTTTCATCGTACTATTTTTACTTTATAAATGATTTTTATTTTGATAAAATAAATCGAAAATAGTATTTTTGGTTAATATTCAAATTCAATTAAGAAATTTATTTTGATGAATTAATTTATTTTTGAAATAAATATTATTTTAGTAAGATATTATTTTTAAATAATGATTAACAAATATAAATGATCATATAATTTTTATTAAGTGAAATGTTATTTTATAAGTGTTCAATAACTGTTATTATAAAAACCCATAGAATTTATTAATAAACGTTGATTATTATTTTAAAAGTAAAAATAAACATATTTAGAAATTTATTTATATAAAGGAATATTATTTTTTTAATTATAATTTCATAATTATCCAAATATTAATTTTCTATAATTTTTCCATATAGTCAAATTTTTTGGTAAAAATTACATATGGTATAAATATACGGTGTGTATTATGACATCATAATGACCCAAAAGTGATAAAATAAAGGGGATCTAAGACCAATTATTTTATACCTTTATAATAGTGTGATTTAATGTTTTTTATCAGTGTTATAAAGCCTTTGTGAAACCTCCAAAACCATTAATATATTTTATGGAATTAAAATCACTTCTTTAAGAGTATGACTCACTTAAACATTATAAAGGGTATTATTTTATTAATTTTGGATAGTTAAATTATAAAATAATGTAAAGCAATCCAATTTTAAGGAAACCATGGTGAATAACAATAAAGAAGTTTTTGTTTTTGATAATTTTATTATATAGAGTCCAAAACTTATGTTTGAGAAATAATAAAGAAATACCTACCCATTTCAACTATAAACCCACCCAATATCACATTTCACTTTACTAAAAATACTTATAAAACTTCTTTACTCATACCATATATCTCTAGAATCCTAAATAGGTGTTCTAAATCTATCATGAATCTCCACACAAGCATTTGGTGTCACGCACTCAAGTAAGAGATCCTCACCTTCTCTAATTCGTTCATGTATCTTTATTGTCTTATGCATTATATTTAAAATTAAAAATTTTGGGATATGTATTTCAATTTATATATTAAATACTATTTTATTTCCAAATTATTATAATCCCCTTCATCTATCATCAAATTATGTTATGAATTTCAGTGTGACGTCATTATGCTACTGAAATTTCACCCTGATTTTCCATGCCAAAACAACTATGTACTGAATACCATACCAAATTTATTTTAATTGGTTTCACCTTTATATAATTATAATTATATTACTTGAGACATACATGTATTTATATGAAACTCTTTGATTGTGTAATAAAATGTGAAGATGAATGAATACATGTTATATGCTATATTTGGCACACTTAAGATTGGGAATGAAATGAAAGTGATGGGTGTGGCTGAAATTATATAGCCTTCCAATTCATTGGATAATGATTACCCTCATGAGATATCACGTTGGGAAATTGATTAAACCCAATTCATTTATGGGACTTTTTCCATCATGATTTCTCGGTAGTTATCCTTGACCAATGTTTATGATTACTACTCTTTTTATGCACCATTGATATTCCTATTGTCTAAAATCTATTAATATCTTCATGTTATGCCATGTTTATTCCCATAGTTGGTTTTATAGCACACCCATTTCTTATGTATTTTCCCAGGTTATCCCATGTTGTTATAAGTGTGAGCATGTTAATGAAGATTTTAATAAAGATGATATTTTTCCCTATTTTAAATTTTTATTTTATATACCTAATTATAAAAGATACTATAAATATCAGTATTTCTTATTGTATTAAGTGTATCATTATGTAATAAATCATTTATTAATGTGAAATAAAGAACATGGTTGTTATAGTTGGTATAAAAGGAAAATTTTAGTTATTCTTGAGATTAGGATAAGAAAACTCTAGTTAAAGCCATAGTATAAGCTAATTATAACAAAACAACCCTAAATTTTGTTATGTATAGAGTAAGTGGTTTATCAATAAAATATATCCATGTAAGGATACAACATGTTGAGGTGGATTTGGCAAATATGTACATAGGGTAAAAACTAGAAAACACCACATTGAGATAGACTCGACCAGGAATTAGTGCTCGAAAATGGGCCTTGTTTCACACTTGGTTTGACACTCCAGGATAAATTTGTTGGAAAATTAATAAGCTAATTATGAATCATTATCAAGGTAATAAATAAAATCCCATAAGAGTTTATGTTAGTAAAAATATCACAGATAAAATTGATTAAAGCTTATAAATTATTATGTTGTGAAAATAATTTTAATTAATAAGTTATCACATTAATGTCATTGGATTACCTTCTATGTTTTTAATATTTTAAAAATAATCACCCTAAATTTTTTCCTTTATTCTAGGAAATGGATAAAAATAGAAGTAATCTAGTAAACAATCAATGTTCTAAGAAATATGATGACTATACCAACAAGATGACCAACCCAATAGAGTAGAAATTATAAACTTTATAATGGCACAATCTCAACTAACTCAAGTTTTGAATTGAATACTCAATCAAGAGAAGTTCTCCCCCCCCACCCAGGAATGAAAAGGATACAATTGAGATATTTATGTGATAAATGTATTTAAAATTCAATGGATTATTTGACTCCTTAATCACAGAACAATGGATCAACTCCATTGATAAGATCTTCTCCATCATTCAAAGTTCTAATAAAGAAAAGGTTTTATTGAATGTTTATTATATAGTTGTAGAATATGATTAGTGGTGGACATTGATCAAAAATATGAAACCTGAGGAAGATATCAATGTGATGTGGTGGAAAGAATTATGGATTTTATTATAAATATTTTTCTCACACTCTCTATATAAAAATATTAAGGGTTTTACTTTCCCTCAAAAAAAGGATGACAAATATATCAGGTAATAAGTGTAAAACTTCATAAGTCTTTAATGTTACACTTTGTCTTCTTTATTACCCCCAAATCAATGGTTGACTGCTACTTTCATGTTCTAAAAACAATTATACAAAAATCCCTCGCAATCCGTGACTTTGATAGTTATGAGGAAATTGGTTGATGTTCCCTCAAAGCTGAAATATAGATTGGGGAATTTGAATAGTATCATAGAGATACGAAGAAGAAAGTGGATTTGAATTCTGAAATTTCGATGGAGAAATATAATAGTACAATGAAATTTCAACATCCCATATGAAAATGGTGTGGAAATAAGCACCATGTAAATTGACTGGGGGGGAATGATTTAGGTGCGGGAAGGAAGGGAACCATGCCAGATATTACTGATTGGAGAATACCAAAATTACATTGGAGGAGAGTAATTCTCCTACCAACACTCAATATATTTTTCATTGCATCAAATGAAAGGAACCGAGACACTTTTCATTACCATGAACTATGACATGTGTTTTTGAGGACAACCAACAATCTCTAAAGTAATAAGGGTGAACTTTTTGTATCACAACTGCTGAGGTGGATCCCAACAATGAATTGGTGACAAGTATTCTAGTTTTTTCATTAAAGAGTACTGAACATACTTTTTGATTCAATTTTTATGCATTCATTCATATCATGAATGTTTAATAGAACTATTCAAACACCACATCAAAACATGGAATTAGATATGTGAGTGAAAAAAGAAAATGGTGAAATTATTGAACCCCAATTATATAACAAAAACCCTGTCAAAATTTACAGTTTGAAATTCTTAGATAACCTTTTCATACTCACTTTAGTGTAATTTTATATAATATTTTGTATGGATTATCTATCCCTATATAGAGATAAATTTTTCTTTGTAAGAATGAAACCACACTTCATATCATGAATCAACCCCCTGATTATGTACAAGTTCAAGGAGAATGATGAATCTTATTTAGAACCAACATCTCAAACATGGATATTATTTTATAAGAGTGAGAATATCTCCCTAAAATGATTTATTCTAATGAAATAATGATCCTTAATGACATTACCATTGTGAGGGAATAAGCTAATGTGTTTCTCAAAGAATTTCTTGATCTTCCTCTTAGTAAATAACTTGAGTTTTCAATCAATCTTATACCTAGGGAGTTAACATTATCAAAGACTCTGTATATAATGGATGTTGTGGAACATGGAGAGATAAATAAATTAATGTAGGATAATATGTATAAAGGGTTAATATAACCAAGTGCTTAAACAAGGGGTTCACCAATCTCATTCTTTAAGATGAAGGATGAGAAAATGTGGCTTTGTGTTGATTATTATGCGCTCGACAAGATCATGATAAAGAACAAGTATTCCCTACCATAGATTTATGGTTTGTTTTTTTAGCTACATGGGGAACAAAACTTCTCCAAAGTGGTTTTTTGGGGGTATTAATAAGTTATGGTGAATGAGGATAACCCAAGAATACTTTTCATATAAGGTATGGGAACTATTAGGTCATAATGATGCCATTCAGACTCACTAATTATCTATCAATATTCAGGGACATGATGAATATATTATTTAGAGATTGCATTGAAAAAAATGTCATAGTATTTTAGGAGATATTCTAATATTATCTAAAAACAAGGAGGGGTATGAGGATCATTTGAGTACTATGTTAATGACCTTACGAAAGGATAATACTTATAAAAGGCACAAAAAATAAGATTTTCAGTTAAAGGAAGGATCATTCATTGGGCGGATCATTACAATTAAAGAGATATTTTTGGACCCTTAGAAGAAGAAATCTATTTATGGATTACCAAGGATAGTATCTACGATGGATATTTATAGTTTACATGGAGTAGGTGTGTAATATCATCAATTTATGAGAAAAATATCTTGATTTTTAAACCCTTTAACTAGGCTAACTCGGAAGGGAGCCATGTTTCCATGGAATGATGAAAGTGGAGAGAGATCCATAGAGTTTAAAAAGAGTCTTATCACATCCCATATTCTCAAACTACACACACATGGAGATTTTTTTTGAATTCAATGATTATTAAATGAAGGGATTGGGCTATGTGTGTAGGATCAAAATAGAACATATAGATTCTCAAACACAAGAGGCAAGGGTTGACTGTAAGTTTAAATAAATTCTCTGTTTCCACTAAGGAAATATATGATTTACATAGTTAAACAAGCTGAATTCATAATCCATATTTATTTCTAAACTAAGAAAAGAGATTTCTTAGGATATGAAAATATGGATCCAGAAAAGAAATATAAGAATAGTTTACTTAGGGAAAGATTCTACCTCAAAGAGTATATAGTTTTGTTTATAAGAGTATGTGAAAGTTCAAGAAAGTATAAGAAAATAACAAAATTCATTCTAAAACAAAATATATTACAAATAAAACTTGAAACAACAATCAAGTAAACAAGTAGGAAATCTTTTAACCCAAATAGTTGGGCATCCAACAACCTTTGATTAAGCAACCTTGATTTTTTACTTTCATGAAATTATATCTTACTACACTAAGGTAAGCCCTAGATAAAAATATCAAAATCTATATTTATATCCCCACAATCCCTCAATATTTAAGGTATTCAGCACCTTGGTCATATTATCCCTATAATCTCTTGACTATACTCAAAAACAATTAGAGTCGCACAAAGTATGCTGAACAAGATGTTCACGGTTGAAAAAGATGTTCATAAAATGAAAAAGGCATGAGAGTATTTCTCTATCTATAAATCACTTTACAACACGTAATCTCTAGGATCTTTGAAATAAATAGGGATAATGAGCTCATTCGAATGAAAAAATAGAATATTTCATTGAAAACCAAGGTAAGGATAAAACGTTTATTAGATAAAGAAAATTTTAATTTAGAAAATAATTCATAGGGAAAGATAATTTTCCATAACAAAATGTGTTTGTCATTTTCAAAACATAGAGGAATATAAAAGTCATAAGGATACATTATTGACTTAACAATGTGTTAATGAAGAATGAAAAAGTGGTAGAATATGCCTAAAGGTAGTTGAATTTTCACACAAAGAACTAAAGAATGCATGATATGGAGGTGGGTATAGTGATATTCGCTTTGAAAATGTGGCGATATTGTCTCTTTTGGGAGAAGTGTAAAATATATACGGATCAAAAAATTCTAAAGTATAAATTTATATAGAAAGATATGAATATATTCTAATAATGATGGTTGGAGATGATTAAGTACTATGCCACCTCAATTAACTGCCATCCTGATAAAGGGAATAATGTAGAAGTTGCTATAAGTAGAAAGGATCCAAAAATATTATCATTGATGAGAATTTAAAAGGATCTGATCATCATAGGCATGAAGAGAATGGACATGGAAATCATAATGGAAGGAAAATCATCAATCCTTTCACAAATGAATGCTCAAAAATATCTTTTGGAAAATATAAATGGAGCTCAAAGAGATGATGTGATACTTCATAAGAAACTGCAAGCTATAAGAGAAGGTTAATACTTGGAGTTCAATGTAAATGATGAAGGTGTTGTATGATTTGGGTCAAAAACATGTGTACCATAAAATCTTAAGTTAATGATGGAGATATTGGATGATGTGAATACCTCAGCCTTCTCTATCAATCTTGGAATAACCAAGATGCATCGTGCTCTTCAAGAAAAATATTTGTTGGAAATTATGAAGTAGGTGATCAAGGAATATACATGAAGATTTCTTATGTATTAGAAAGTGAAGGAATTAAGGAAAAAAATAAGGGGATGATGCAACCATTAACCATACCTATATAGAAATAAAAAAAATTCACCCTTAAATTTTTCACCAGTCATCCGAATACATCTAGAAGAAATAATGATATATAGGTTGTGTTGTATTTTCATAAAAAGATAGAATACTTCATTGAGATTCTAGAGGACTTCTCACTAGATAAAATTTCAAAAATATACCCCAGAGAAGTAGTGAGGCTGCATGGAATACCACTATTTATTATAACCAATTGAGATCTGAGATTCACCTCAATGTTCTAGAAAAGTCTTTAACATACTCTAAACACTGAACTGAGATTCGGTACAACCTATCTTCATCAAACTAATGTCCAATCTGAGTGTACTATTTAGAAACTAGAATACATGTTGAGATCGTGTTATATGGACTTAAATGGAATATGGGATCGTCATCTACCTATGGACAAGTTCTCATACAATAATACATTCCACTGTAGTATCCAAATGGATACCTATAAAGCCCTTTATGGAAAGGGTGTAGAACACATGAATTATAGGATGAAGTTGGGTTAAAAAAATTTCTAATTACTAGACATTTTGAAGATATGGTGGAAAAGATCAAGATCTTTCAGCAGCACACTAATTCTACTCAGAGACGAAAAAGAATTGTTCTAATAATCATCGAAGATACCAAGAGTTTGATAATGGGGATATGGTTTTCCATTGAATATATATATGGATGAAGGTCATGAGATTTGTAAATAAGGGAATTTTTATTACTCCCCAATCCATTTTTTTAATTTTATAAATAGTTGCTTTTGGGATAAGTGAGAACCAAACAAAAACCTCCACAAACTACCTGCACAATCCCCACTTATCTCAAAGTTTAAAATCCCACTTCACCCAACCATAGTACAACCACTACCATCATCCAAAAAACCACAAAATTCAAAATTCAAATTTATAGTTATCATCACCCATGATTCATGCAGATGCCTCGATACACACACCCATCAGAAGAAGGTTACACTTATTTCAAGATAAATTAGCCCCTTTAAGATCCCAAATTATGTTAGAGTGGTAGAATATTAACTAGCACTCCAACCTAACATATATCAAGTATATATTGTATTCTATGTATCCCTATTGATTAAGTACATATCAGACCACTCACATGTACTCAATCTAGTGGTGGTACCGCTGCAGAATGACGTTTCCAATATAGGGAAGCCAGTGAAGATCATAGATAATAGAGAAAAAGTTCTTTTAAATAATAAAATAATACTAATCAAAGTGCTATGGGGAATCCAAAAAGTTTATGAAGCAATGTGGGAACCAAAGTATGTGATGAAATAAACTTACCCTCAACCTTTTTAGTGTGGGAAAAGAAAATTTTGAGGGAGGCATTTTTTAAAGGGGGAAGACTGTAATGGCCCAAACTGTTATAAAATAAAATCCGACTTGTGATTTATTTTAATGTCTTATTATATAATACAAATATAGAAAACAAAAAAAAATGTCGTTTTATTATATCTTATCATATTTAATAGACCATTAAAAATTGTTATTTTTTGATAATATATCCATTTAATAGTGATTTTATTTTTATTTTAATAATTTTATAAATCCTTTGTGAATCCTCTTAGACCATTAATATATTTTGAGGTTTTAAAATATTTTATTTTAGATTTTGGCTCAGTTCCACATAAGAAACAATATTATTTTTTTATTTTATGTCCTTGAAATAATAAAATAATTGAAACCACACCCATTTGAAAAAACCATGGGATGTATTTTTGTTTTGGATTTTTACTATATAGATTCCAAAACCTATTTTTGATGTAAGGACCTGACCCCAGTTGCCCGAATCTGGTTCCCTATTTTATTACAATGGCATATAAACAAGGAATATACAACATGAAGGACCATGTAGTTTAGTTTATTTGGAAAAAATATATATACATAAGTTAAAAATTATAACAGGATAAGAAAAAAATTACACTCCTTTGACAAAATCCTTAACTCATAGGTTATTTCTGCATTTCATTTATAATATAAAACTTCATTTACTAGAAAAATGAAACATAAGAAAAGAGTGGGCACAAATTCATAGTAAAAGAGATCAATACAATGTAATATATCATAAACATAAACATTAGGATTGATGAATAACTAAAAAAACATTCCTTTAAAAATGATCTTTAACACATTATGGAAGGAATAAGAGCTGAATAAATAATGCCATAATAAATCATAATCATTGGTGTTCTACATGTTGAATAACGCCATGATCTTTTAATTACTAGTTTCATAATTAGGGAATTCATAATGTTGGATATCATAACCATAACGTTAAGGCCTTGTTCTAAGACCATAAATAATTTTTTTTTCAAGGCCTTATTCCAAAACTACAGTTTTTCTCATGAGACATTCTGAATCATTGGGGCAGTTAAAAATTCATGAACAAAACTATCCTACTCAGGATCATGAATTAGCTGCTATGATATTTTCTTTAAATATATAGAGACACTATCTTGATGGTGGAAGATGTGAGATATATATAGATCACAATAGTCTGAAGTATATATTATCACAGAAAGAACTCAACATGAGGAAAAAGAGATGTCTCGAACTAATCAAGGATTAGAATTTTTCTACACTTACACCCAAGAAAGGAAAATACAGTAGCTAATGAATTGATCCAGAATAATAATGTAGTTTTAATAAATGTGTATGGAAATGGATCATGTATTCATGGATCTAATAAGTATGGACATAGGAATTATCAAATAAGGTGAAACATTATGACTTTTTCAAATGGTTTCCCAACCATATTTATTAGAAAGGATTAAAATCACTCAGAAAGATGATGAGGACCTTCAAAAAAAATTAATTGTTTGAAATATGGGATGTTGGTAGACTTCTTATTTGAAAATGGGAATCTAAAATTTTGGAAGAGGTTCTGTGTTACCTATATACCTAAGATAAAAAGGGAGTGGTTAGATGCTACACATAGCTCGAATTACTTTTTCCACACTAGTTGCACTAAATTTTTTTGAGATATAAAGGAAAATTTCTTGAGGAACAACATGAAGTGAGAAATTTCTGATTTTATATCAAGATGTTTATTTTTGAACAAGTGAAGGCCGAAAAAAAATCTTAGAGGAGTCATGAAACCTCTACCTATTCCTATATGGAAATGGGGTGAAATCACCACAGATATTGTCACAGGATTACCCAAAAATCCAAAATGAATGATTCAATATAGGTAATTGTTGACCAACTTAAAAAATATGCACATTTATTCACTATAAGGGAAGATTTTACACTAGATCCGCTTATAGGATAATATATCAATAAAGTTGTAAGACTTCATGGAGCACCCGTTCAATAGTGTCTGATCATGATCCTCAATTTACATCGAAAATATGGAAAAGTATTCAGAAATTTTTGGATAATGATCATCATTTGAGTACTTAATATCATCCTCAAATGGATGGGAAATCAGAAAGGTGGACCTAACATTTGGAAGACATGGTGATATCATGCTCTCTCAAATTTCAAGGTATGTGGGATCATTATATAACCTTGGTGGAGTTTTCCAACAATAATAGTTTCATTTCCAATATTCAAATGGAACCATAAGAATAATTTTACAGAAAGAGATGTCGTACACCATCATGTTGTGATGGGGTTGGTGAAAGGAATCTAGTGGTCCCACATAATTTAGAGGAAATAATGACAAAGGTAAAGACTATTCAAGTCCATATCAAAGAATCTCAAAGAAAAAAAAAATATATGATGATAATCAATGGAAGGATTTGTAATTTCAGGAGGGAGATCACATTTTCTTAAAAGTATCTCCATGGAAGCGTGTTATAAGATTTGGGAAGAAAAGAAATATGAGCCCTAGGTATATAAGACCTTTTGAAATTTGGGAGAGAATCATAGTTTTTTCATGTCATTTGGTTATGCCACCTAGACTGTCTAAATTATACAATGTGTTCTATGTCTCAATACTGAGAAAGTACATGCCAGACCCAATGCATGTCCTCACTTTTGAAGGTATTTAATTGGAACCTAACATGTCTTACTGTGAAGAGACTATCAAGATTCTGGACACAAAAGAACATGTGTTGAGGAATTTGATGACTTTATTGGTAAATTTAATTTGGAAAATTTATAAAATCGATGTGGAAACATGGGAGCCTGAGGAGATTATGATGAAGAACATCCCAAATCCTTTTGTGAGGTAACATTCTGATAATTTTGAGGATGAAATTTTTGATTGGATGGGATAATGGAACAACCTAAGGATTTATAAATAAATTCATGAAATAATGTGTCTCCATAGAACACCAATTTTTTATAACCTATCTAGTAAACAAAATTTTTTCTCCTCTGTGATTTGAGTGTCAAAAAACTGACATACACGATTGTGTTCAGTAAGATATTTATAGTCTGATAGAATCAAATTAGTTTTTTTAATAGTAACATTACCTTATGAATAGTAACATACCCTTATGGATAGTACTATTACTTTTATGAATAGTAATTAATATTAAATTGTCCAAAAAAATAGAAACTTCACCCATGAATGTATAAATACAATTTTGACATCTTATAATTGACAAAATGATCATTGTATAAATATTGGTACTTTTGTATGTATTAAATATTTTAATTTAATTTATTTTTTGAATAATTTAATAATTTAAAATGGAAATTTATTTTCATCAAATATAATAATAATTTTATATCTTTTTTTATTATGGTTATAAATGAATTTTATGAGAACATGATTAATTTTTCAAAGTGAAAGAAACTTAATTATAGTTTTAAAATTGTTATTTTTAGAATAAATTATTATTTTATTTAAAAAGTAAATTAATCATATCTAGAAATAGATATTCATAAAATAGAGTTAATTTTTGAAATCATAATGTTGATATTAGGTTATACTGAATTAATTCAATTTTATAAAATACTTTTGTATTTCATGAATAAATGAAATTACACAACATTTTCAAGCACTGAGTCTGGAAGAGTAGGATAATTCATTATAATTGTTATCAGAGGAATGGTCTAGAAAATATTAATGATCAGATGTTTTCTTTTGAGTGAACCAAAATCTATGTGATAAAGTATTCTTTAGATAGTTATTCACCCTTAGGAAGTCTTTAATTCTAAATATAGAAATTCAGAATTTTCTTATGTCTGATTAACGAATTGTGTGGTAACAATTCCTTTAAGTGGAGGAGAATGTAAATCCCATATATTTTAATAATAATATGTTCTTTTTATTTTAAATTAAATTAATTTTTTTATATAAATGTTATGATTATATACATTGAAATGATATTACTATATTAATCAAAGAATAATAATTTACAAAAAACAAGTAAATAAAAAATTAATACAAAACCCTTAAAATGAAATTTTAAATATGATTTTGATCAGTTAATTTTTTCCATTAATTTGATATAAATGTTACTAAAATATAAACCATTTGTTTTTATAGCTTTAATTTTCATACTAATTTCTACATGAATAAATGATATTTTTTAAAAATGGAGTTTATATAGATTAATACCAAAGATTACATGACATTAAGATGCTTAAAAAATTATATTGAGTTAATTGATATGTTAACTAAGAATATTATAAATTAATTTTTTTCTATAATTTAATATATATGTATATACATACATACATAGAATACATTTTATCTAAGAATGTATATATATATATATATTTTATTTAAAATTTAATGGCATAAATGAAATATGATGATCAAATATCATAACATTAAAGATAATATTTCTATAAATAAAATTTTTATAATAGTAAATGAGATAATGTTTAACTAATATAAATTTGTAAAATTTTATTAAATAAGTATTAATAATATTACGAATAATAAGATAATAATATATAAAAAAATTATGATAAAATGGTTATTTTGATTTTCAAGTTAATATATATTCAAATTTAATAAATGATTAATTTAATTTATAACATATATATATATATATGACTATATTTATATATTTTAATTTAATAAAAAAACAACACATATATGTAAGATGACATAATTTAGGATATTATAGAAAAAACTGTGTGAATGAAAAATAAAAAAATGGAAATAAGAGGTTGAAATCGGGTTAAGGATTCATTTCAATCAGATACCCACACCACTATGGGGGATCCTCGGGAGTTGAGTCATGGTGTTGAGATGATAATCCATTTGAGGTAGTGTTGATATGGAGAGATTCATGTAGGATGAGTGCGGTTCGTGCACACCAATATTGAAGCCATTCATGGAGTCACAGACCGTGAGTTCTAGTTCGATTTGGTATATTTGAACCTTTTTTAATGTCCGAGTGTCCCCTAGGGTTCATTCATGGGTAGGGGATTATAAAATTGAATCAAAATCTTTGTTTTACCCAATATATAAGATTTGATGGAGATGATGAGATATTGATGCATTGTCTGGAACTATTTCAAATAACTATGGGTGTTTGTTTTAGTGTCCAAATCTTCATGAGATCTGGTTAACAGTGACCCATTATTGTAAATTTATTAATGTTTTGTCTACCATAAATCTGATTTCTGGTTCATAAGTATCATATTGTTAATTTTGATCTCGATCTGCTTATTCAAATATTATTAGCGATTTATATTTTGGCTCCTATCTCTTTATATTTGTAATTAGTTTGATATCGATCTCATAATGTTCTTCATAAAATAAATTTTTGTTTGTTGCTACAATGAATTTTCTCTTTGTTTCCTAATTTCAAGATTAGAAATTGATATCAATACCTAATTATAAATCAATTTAAATCATCTATTGAATATTATTATCACACAATTCAACCAAATAAATAAATAAAATTTATATCCCTATCTCAACGTTCACTCCAACCTCTTGTCCTAGAGTCTATATAAGAAGAAGCTATGGAGCAAAATGTTTACATACATAAACATTGCTCAACCATGTGAAAATTTTAGTCTAACAATTGACGCAATGAAGAAGATTAGAAATAATTTTTACATTTTTTGGTAATGATTTGTTTGTTATTTCAAGATTATGATTTTAATTTCTATTGTTTTGGTGTGGGAGTTGTTTCGATTATTTTGAAATTTCGATTCTAAATATCAAATTAAGTGCGTTTGTTTTTTAATTAATTTATTTTAGTTGGTAAGGGATCATACTACATGTATTTGATTTATAAATGAAACATGGTTACAATAAATCAATTTTGAAAATTATTTTTGGTTGGAATTTTATTTGTGTTCAAATTATTCTTCTATGTGGAAATAATTTAATAATAAAGCGTACGTGAATTATGATCTTAAATTTTCAATTGGTAAGGGATATTTTTTATAAATGAAAAACATATTTTTTTAATATATATATATACATATATAAATAAATATATATGTATATATGTTAAATATGAATTAATCGTATTAAAAGATGTTATTTTGTAATAAATTATTATTGTTTAATATTGAAGATGTTGTTTTATTTTAGAAAGTTGAATTCATTAAAACATCATTTTTTTGCATTACATGAATGTTATAGGAATGTATATATCCGCTAAATTCATATGTAGTTTATGAAATTGTTTAATTTTAAGTCTTTTGTTATGCTTGAATGTTTTATACTTATATGATATAAAAGTCTATATTTGTAATTTTTGAATTGACCATGTGTGTTTTGTTAAATTTTTATTTTTATGTTATATATATTTATGTTTGTATAGGTAGGTAATATATTAAAAAATAATGGTTTTATGAGTTTAATAAATTGAATAATATTTCATGAATTTTAAATATTCTTTTATTAGGATTCTATGTAGTATTCAATGAGTAGCATTATATGTATTAAGATATGTGTAAATGTGGAAGGATTCAATAGTTTATAATCGAGAAAATAATTACCTATAAAAATTTATATAAATATATATATATACACATATGTATATGAATATGGTACCATGAATTTCAAGAAGAAAACCTAGAGAGAAATGTATATATAAGTAAAGCAAGCATAATATTTTTTTCAAAAAAATATCAATTGAATGTAGTAAATATGGTAGGAATTGGGGAGTAATCCCGATCCCTTAAAAATTGGGAAGGACCAATATAGACTTTAATGTTTATTGTTTCCACAATGATTCATTTTAAAAATATTACTTAATATTTTCTAAAATACACTAGATTATTTTAAAATCATTTTCAAAATGTTGATATTATCAATGTGAAAATATTTTCAAAGGGAAAATTTTTTCAATGTATTAAAGTATTAGTGATTTCAATGATATTATCACAATTGTTTTCTTATATTTTGAATGTTATATAATAATTTTTTTTTCAAAACAATGATTTCCCTATAGGGTATTTCAACAGTTTTAAAACCCATTTTTAGTAAATTAAATGCTCACCCTTTTTTATAAAAATGATTTTCACAAGAATCATGGATGTTAAATTTCAGATTGCATCTCTTTTAGAGTTAGTTGACATGGAATAGTAGTATACATGTGATTAATATTGGTTTAAATCTGATAAGTAATGGGTCGGGCCCATTATATCCCCTTGTTTCATTAGTAAGTCTTGTGAGACAAACTACGATCTTGGCACAAGGCTTCGACAAAATGTTTATTCATAGTCTTAGAATGAGGCCTTGATAGTATGGATATTAAGAACGTCACTATGAATTCTGTCATTATGAATGGGGATAAACATAAACAACATATACCTTTATATTGAAACAACCATATGAAATATAAATAACTTTCCCCGAATATTAAACATAAACAATAACCATTTAGAGTGAATTGGTGAATGGTTTTAAGATTTTACACCAATAGTAAAACTAATTATAAACCATTAAATTAAATATTTTATATGATATCATACATAATAATCAATAAAATTGTTGAAATAGATGAAGATACTCATAAAAATCATCGAGTAATTCTTGAGATAAGTACTCTATTTCTTTCAAAAGAAGAGTACT
This sequence comes from Viscum album, assembly GCA_963277665.1. Lineage (NCBI taxonomy): Eukaryota > Viridiplantae > Streptophyta > Magnoliopsida > Santalales > Viscaceae > Viscum > Viscum album. Next base: position 162,547,150 of record OY728138.1, read on the forward strand.
TTTGGAAAAATATTTTTTCAATATCAGAAGATAAGTAAGATAGTGTTTCCATAAAAAATTTTGTTATTTTATAAAGATAATGGTTTTTAATAACACATTATAGAGTGCCCTTGAAAATAAGTAATAATTTGAAAAATTCCCTTGAATCTTGCTTGTATTTCAGGAATAATTTTTGAAAGATCCTTTTAAAACATATAACTCCTAATAAATGCAAGTTTGATTCTGGTAGGTTAAACTATATATTAAATTCACATAAAATTTATGAGATGTAATTATGAATAAATACAAATTAAATCAAGGTAACTAGAGAATAAAATTAACTTGAATGAAAATGAAGGTTCAGGTAGAAAACCCTTACCTTAAGTCTGAAGGTATCCCTCATGTGATATTAATGTATTGGATAATCAAATAAAATAAATTAATTAACTAATTAATAACCTTATATGAATATATTTGATTCATTATTGTTTTATTATGTTCATTTATGTTCTTTTTTATAATATATATGATTGAATTCTGTCATTCTGGAGTGTTTGTTTCCATGATATCATGATCAATTTTCTAGATTATAAGTAATGGAGTTTATGTGGAATGGGTATAATTCTACTGAATTAAACTTATATTTTATTTATCAAACATAAAAATGTGTAAGCGGTTATATATTTAACTTTTCACATGGTATGTGGGTGATTTATTAGATATAACATTAATGATAACCTTTTAAATTATTTTTGTTATATCTCAATTATTACCAACTAGTTGGTCGTATGAATTAGTCTTATGTATATATAATGGTTCCATAAATTTGAAAAAGTTTTAATAAAAATATTATACTCTATTTAAACCAAAAAAATGGTTTCATTACCATCCATTAATACAGTAATATTAATTGAAAACACATCATTCTTGAATGTGATAAATTAAAAAATCTCAGAAATTGTTTTCATTTTTTGAATAAAAAATGGGGAAAATAGAGATGATGATGAATTATTACTTTATAATAAAAATATTCCAGTATATTTTAGGTACATTAGTTATCATAACATTAGTATGAATGTAGTTTAAAAAGATAAATAAAATAATGGAACTTGAAATAAAACATTGTTGAGAAATCCCTAACGAAAATTAAGCAGCCTAACAACATCACTTAAAATTCAAAAAATATTTTGATGAGAGAAAAAGGGTTATCTTATCATTGTTACATAATATGGAAATTAATGGGGATATGGAATTATATATATCATCAAAAGGAAAATGGAATAAATAGGGAATAACATTAAAAATAGTGTTTCAAAAAGAGATGGGTGATAAATTCCCTTAACTTATAGAGTAACTCCTAAACCATGAAGGTTGGGACCTTAGGGGCTTGAGTAAACCTTGGGAAGACTACTAGGAAAGTAAAAATACAATATCATAGATGATTTTGAGTTTTTAATGTAAGTAAATTAGGTAATGAGTGGATATTTATAGTAAAATAAAAGGAGTTTTTTATTAATTTCAAAGGAAACCTCAGTAGTTGTACTTGAAAAACTGTGGGCTTTCCCATGGTGTTTTTTTGTGGCATTGGATACTAGGGACACCTCATACCATATTTTAATGTAAAAAATTCTAACATCATTTTATATTAATTATTACATCATTATGATGTCATTAATCATACTGAAAACACAAAAGAGTATTTTTTCTATTCATAAAAAATATAAGTATTTTATATAATTCCAGTAAATTATGTGTAACCTAATATCGAAATTCTGAATTCAAAAATGAAATAAATTTTTTTCAAATAATTTTCTAAATATGATTAAACTAATTTTAAAAAAAATCATATTTTATTCGAAAAATAACAATTTAACAACTATATTTCATTTTATATCATTTTGAAAAATAAATAAATGTCTCATAAAATTATATTATAACAATAAGACATTAAGATAAAAATTTATGTTTACATTTTATGAAAATACATTTCTATTTTAAATTATAAAATTAATCATAAAATTTTTATTAAAATATGTATGACTTAGAAAAATACCAATACTTATATTATGATCATTTTTCACTTATAAGATGTCGAAATTATATTTATACATTCATGGGTGAACCTTATATTTTTTGGCCGATTTACTATTCATTAATATTAATAAGAGTAATAGAAAGATTCATAAGGGTATGCTACTTTTTATAAGGGTGTGATTCTATTAAAAAAACTATTTTTATTTTATCAGACTCAAATTATACTACTTAACGTGACTATGTATGTCAGTTTTTCGAAATTCAAATCACATAGGTGGAAAATTTATTTTTACTAGCTAGGTTATAACAAATTAGTGTTTTTTGAAGACTAAGTGTTTCATGCATTAGTTATAAATAATTTTGTTGTTACATTATTCCCTTCTTACAAAAAAATCATCCTTGAAATTAGATGAATGCTACCTCACAAAAAGATTTGGGTAGCTCTTCATCATAAGCTCCTCATGCTCCTATATCGCCTCTTTGATTTTATGATTTTTATTCAAATTATCTTAACCAATAAAGTCATATGATTTATCAACATCTGTTCTTTAGTGTCTATAATCTGGATAGGCTCGTTTCAGTAAGATAGGTCAGGTTCCGATTCAATACCTTTAGATGTGAGGACATGCATTGTTTCTGACATGTACTTTGTCAGTAATGAGACATGGAACACATTGTTTACTTTAGACAGGCTAGGTGTCATAGAAAAATGACATTCAATAGCTATGATTCTATCTATAATTTTAAAAGGTTCTATGTACATAGGGCTCAGTTTCCATTTCTTCTCAAATTTTATAACACCCTTCCATGGAGATACTTTTAATAAAACATAATCTCCCACTTGAAATTCCAAATACTTCCTTCGATTATTAGCATAGCTTTTTTGTCTGCATTGAGATGATTTGATATGGACATGAATAGTCTTTACCTTCTTTGATGCTTCTTACGCAATCCTTGGGCACACTATCTTCCTTTCACTAACCTCATCCCAACATGTTGGTGTATGATGTATTTTTCCATACAATACTTCATATGGTACCATTGAATACTGGAATGGGAACTATTATTTTAGGAAAACTACACAAAGGGTAAATACTGATCCCATATACCATGAATGTTGATTGAGCTTGATCCCAACATGTATTCTAATGTTTCTATTGTTCTTCTTGATTTCCCATCAGTTTGAAGATGATAAGAAGTACTCAAACGAAGCTAGAAATCTAAAACTTTCTAATGAATTCTATATAATTTTGATGTAAATCGTGGATCATGGTAAGACACTGTTTAAAGAGGTTCTCCATGAAGTCTTAAAACTTCATTGATATAGAGTCGTGAAAGCCTCCCTAGTGGTAAATCCTCTATTATTGTGAGTAAATGTGAAGATTTTTTATGTTGATCAATAGTAACCCATTTTTGCATCATTCTCTAACTGAGTTTTTGGTAATCTAGTGACCAAATCCATGGAGATGGCATCCCATTTCCATGTAAGAATAGGTCGAGGATGAATAAATCCACTAGGATGTTGTGTTTTTGCATTCACTTGTTTAAAAACTAAACATCTTGATACATAATCATTGATTTTTTGCATCATGTTATCCCACTAGAAATGTTCCTTCAAATATCTCTAATATTTAGTGCTACTAGAGTGTATAGAGAAATTCAATCTATGGGCATCTTCCAATAACTTATTTTCTATCTTGGTTATAGAGGGAAGACATAGCCTCTTCCAAAATTTTCAAATTCCTTCTTCACAAACGATGCCACCCAACATCCCATATTTCTCACCATTATTTTTCTTTTTAAGGTTATCATCATCAGGTTTATAGAATTTAATTCCTTTTGATAAATATGGTTGGGAAACCATTTGAAAAAAGTAATTATGTTTTACCTTGTTTGATAATTCTAATATCAGTCCTTATTAGATCCATTAATATATGATCCCTTTCAATCCTCATTTTTTTAAAACATTATGATCATTCCAACTCAATTCATATGCTACCTTATTTTCCTTTATTGGGTGGTAGTGTATGGAAAAATCATAATCCTCGAGTAGTTCGATACATCACCTTTGCCTAATGTTGAGTTCTTTCTATGAGAGTATATAAATCAGACTCTTGTGATCAATATATATCTCGCATCTTCAATCATAGAGATAGTTTCTCCATATTTTTAGCGAAAAGATCATAGAAACCAACTCAAGATCATGAGTAGGATAGTTTTGTTCATGAATTTTTAACTTCATTGATGTATTGGAAATTACTCTATATTTCATTATAAGGAAACAACAAATTCCTTTCTTTGATGCATCACTATAGATCACAAACCCATCATTCCCTGATGGTTGAGTTAGGATTGGAGAATTCAATAAAATCCTATTCAATTCAATGAAACAGTCCTCCCATTAATTTTTCCATACAAACATAACCCATTTACGTGTTATCTTCATCATTGGGTTGGCTAAACATGTAATGTTCTGAACAAAATTAGGATAATAACTTGATAAACCAATAAAACTATGTACCTCAGTTGTGTTTATTGGATTAGACCATTCCTGAACAAAATTTTTCTTCATAGGATCAACATATTTTCATTCCTTAAACAAAATATGTCCATGAATGGAAATAGATTGAAGAAAAAATTCACACTTTCTAAACTTCCAATATAATTCATTTCTTATAAGAGTCTTTAGAATTGTGTACAAATGATTTTCATGATATTCATATCTATTAAAGTATACCAATATATCATCAATAAATACCTACAAAAATCATCAAGATATTCATTGAAAATACCATTCATTAGATCCATTAAGATAGAGGATGCATTGGTTAGTCCAAAAGGCATTACTGTAAACTTGTAATGCCCATACCTAGTTCAAAACAGTGACATTGGAACATATTCCTTCATTACTCACAACTGATGATATCCAAATCAAATTTTTTTCTTTGGAAAATATTTTGTTCCATAAAGTCAAACAAATAAATCATCAAAGAGAGGAAGGGGATACTTGTTCTTTATTGTTATAGAATTGATCTCCCATTAGTCAGTGCACAACCTCATGGATCAATATTTCTTCTTAACAAAATAAACATGGGCTCCCCATGGAGAGTCAGTAGGGTGAATAAATCCTTTATCACTCAATTTCTCTAGTTGTTTCTTCTGTTATACTAATTTTATAGTGGCCATTCTATATGGATTATCTAATATAGGCCTTGAGATAGGAATTAAATCAATAGAAAACTCAATTTCCCAATCTGGAGGATATCGAGGTAAATATTCTGAAAAAACATCAATGTATTCTTGGACAATAGGTACAACCACTTTGAACATTCATTTCCACACCCATATACATGGAATTCTCTTCCTCCCCAATAACTAAATTCAGTAGAGCTACTAGAGGTTGATCTAGATTAGAATCAATTGGAAAGGTTTATTCTCTAAAGGTAATGGATTCCACACCATTATAAAAAATCTTTACTTCCCTCTTCTTGCAATAGATCCTTATATCATAATGTGAAATACAACTAATACTAAGGATTTTATGAATGTTAATCATGGGTATGATTATAAGGTTAGAAAATAAATCATGTTTATGTTTCATGAGGGGGACTGATCAACACATCTTGGTAACAAGGATACATACCATTGGAGTGTTGACTGACAAATCAATTATTAAATCAAATTAAAAATTTATACTTTTCTTGGAAAAATTTGAAGATATAAAAGAATGGGATGATCCAAAATAAAAAAAAACATCATTAGTTAAGTTCGAGGAAACGATTAAAGTACCTTACACCACATCATTAGGCACTTCATCCTCTGTAATTGTGACCAAAAAATCAAGGCCTTTATCCCTTATCCTTCTTTGGGAAAGGTTTTTTTGAAACCTAGGATAATATTTTAAAAAATGTTCCCTCCCTCTGAAATTGTAGCATTGAACATTGGAACATTTTTCCTCCCCGTGCAATCTTGGGATAGGTGCGCTTTTTCTTCACACTTTTAAAAAACACCCATACCATTTTGGAAAGTACCAGAGAGGTTCTTCCACAAATTATCACAGATTTATAGGACAACAATTCCATTATTCACCATTACCTTACTTCCTTTTCTAGTTTTTCAGTAGCTGTCTCCTTATCTTTCTTTTTTTAAGGTTATAAGACTTAGAAAATTATTTTTCATTCTTGATAACAGTTGAGACAATATCTTTATATGATGAAAATATTTTGGAGATTGTATCCATTGAAATTAATGGTTTTAAACCATAAAAGAATCCATAAATATTTCTCCTTGGATTGCATTGGTAATCCATGACATGTCTTGATAAACCTGTGAAGTTAGCTTCATAATTCACAACATTCTCATCCACTTTTTTCCTCAGATTAAAAAACATCCTTTCCATATCTTCTTACTATTAATGAGGGTATTATTTTTATATGAATATTTCCTTAAAATAACTTTATTTTATTTCATCTATTTCTTTCTCCACCTGTGTGTTTTGGATTAAAGACAAGCACTATAGAGACCCGAAGCTTGACGTACATGGAAATTACATTACTTTTGCGGAATACTTAGTACATAAAAAAAACACACACACAAGGATCGTAATAGTTTAGTGTCTTTGGAAACTCGGAATATAATATTCTAATCATGGTGAAAGATCTTCAACATCTCCCCTAAAGATCTTCCTTTTTTTACCTAAAACCTTTCTTTATATCCTGGGGAAAAGAAAACATAAAAGGGTGAGCTCAAATGCTTAGTAAGGGTAAACAAAAGAAATATCAATCACACCATATTCATAAGAACATAAAATTTTGGAAATCTTAACCTACAAAAGAGAGCATAATTTCATAACATGGGATAAATCATAGTAGTGAAATGAAATCCCAATAATCATAACTTAAAACATGAAACTTTGTGGCATACACACATAATCATAGAGAATCATATCTTATTAGTCAAGACTCATTGCCAAGACTATCTTAGTGGACAAAGTCCATTTCTGAACCGAGTCACCCTCGTTTCAGTCCTGTTTCACTGAACCAGTATAACCTACCGTTCCAGCCATGTCTATCTCATGAGATATAAAATCTTTACCCAATGCATTGGAGGGAGATATAGGTCCCACCCATCTCATAATGATACCATTCTTATGTGTTCCACAAAATATTAAATCATACATCATTGCATAACCCATGTAATAAAAATGGGAATCTTAAACATCGTGACATCATAAAACAATTCATATAAGATAAAATAATTCCTAAAAATAATTCCATAACAACATAATCAAATAAATGTAAAAATAGTGATAGAAACAGAACCCTTTATTATCTTAGATGGAAAATAATTTTGATAAAACACTTGAACTCCATTCTTGAGGAAAATATACTTTCTACTTCAAAAACATTTTCCTTTCTTAATATTTCATACAATTTTAAACTAAAAGAAGTTGATTAAAAATAAAATTGAAATCTTGTAAAGTAATATTCTTGGAAATAAGGTTTTAAAAATCCATTCATGTCTTATAAGTTAAAAAAACATTCTTCTCGTACCTTTGTCGGAAAAGTCAAAAAGTACCTCGTACGAAAAACGACAAAAGATTCCTTTCATATCCTTTACTAAAATCTCACCGAAGGGTAAAATTGGATTTAAACAATTGTAGGTGGATGGAAATAATATTAAATATTGAGGAAACATGGATGTGGATGATAAAATACACCCCAGTAAATACCAAAGTATAAACTATCTCGGATAAAAATGAGATTGTGATATTTTCCCTTACCTTAGGTCGGATTTGCTTCGTAAGTGTCCGAATCTCTTGTATAATGATTTAAATAATGTCATTGACTTATTAAAGAATCATATTAATAGTTATGATATTATATATGGTTCACTTATGACTTTAGATTACCCGTTCTTTTGTAAATTCCATGTTAAAGAGCGTTTTAGGTAAAATTGTTTCATTTGTCGTCTGTGTTTTGACTTGTAATTATTCATATGATTACTTAGATCATGATTACTTAATTCCAGAATATAAAACATTATTTATATATAATATATATTCAGAATATACATATATATAATAAATCAGTAAATGGAACGAAATGCACCGTTCATGGAGACGGTAGGCGTATACGTATGCATGAATGCTGTTTTCGTTTCCTTATTGAGTTGAATGGAATTAAGTAGATGACATACATATATATACACATAAATCCAGTATCATTATTATGTCATATATTTCATGATTACTTATTATATATACTTTATAATCATTCATGAATGGTTAAAGTGGAGAATGATTCTCATCACGTCGTGGAGACGTTAGTCCGTACGTACGCACGAGCGATGATATCGTTCTCATGATCCTGGGACTGTATTGGAGTGTATGTATACTATTTCAGAATCAATATCACTTTACAATAATCATATATAGTTGTTATTTACACCATTATACCCATCCAAGTAAGGTGGTGGTGGAAAATAGATTACACCACGGTGTGGAGACGGTATTCCGTATGTACGCACGCGCGGTGATTTTGTTTTCCGTAGGATGGATAGATTGTGAAATAGGGTTGTTTCATACTTATAATAACATATCAGTATATGAGTGATACTTATGTTATTACTTCATGATGAAACAACTAAAGAATAAGAAGTGGAAGAAGAAATAAAGATGAAAGAATCGGTAACGGGCATTACCTCTTCTTTGAAGCGCCTCTTTGAGACCTCCTTTTAGGGCACTAAAATTGGTCTTTGAGGAAGACCAGAACCTCTAGGATGTTTCTAGGGTAGTGGATAAGGGAATTTGTTAGGGTTTGGCCTAGCTTTAATGCTTAAAGTGGTGTGAGGAAGAGAGGGAGGAGGTGCCCTTTTATAAGGGAGGAGAGGGGCACCTTTGGAATAACTAAAAATATTATTTTATTATAAAGTCAAGTTCGGTTTTAAATAGCTCAAAATTGATTTATTTGGAAAATAAGGTGGGTATGGGTCTAAATCCTCTCATCCAATATAATTTAGACAAGTTTAGGTCATTATATTAACCTTGTCTTTTAGTTTTAACTCTTAGTTAATTAGATTGACATTTACCATGTCACTTTGTATTTTTATATTATATAGTTAATAAACTTACCATATACATCCAAGAGACCCCCAAGTTGTGTTTTATTAATGTATATAACCTTATATAAGTCATTTGGCCGAACCATAGATTTTTAGGAATAAAATAACAATTAATAATATAATATTTGTTTTAAAAACTATTTTATGTCAATTTTGACACTATTCAATAGTTGATTTTTTTGAAACTTATAACAGAATGATTACTTCGACAAAAGTTATTTAAATCAATACTAACATGTCATATTAACCTAGAAAATTAGTTTAATTCATAAAAAGTCTCAAATTATATTTATTTGGGTATTTATAACATCAATTATTCTAATTTTTCACTATTATGGTAATTACTGCATCATCATTGTGTCATAAATAAATTAAATTATTTAAAGTCTAAAAATTACAAATAAAATATCACAATGTAGGAAACCTTTTTAGGTATCTAATTAATATTTATAGTCGAATTTATCTTATTTATAACCTTATATCAAAAATGATTTAGTTATTAAACTTTGATTTTAACTATTTTAACCCTTCTTTAAATAAATTAATAATAAATGTCCTAATCTGATCCATGTGGGCCAAAATGGTCATATTTTATTCCTAAGGTTGTTTTTGGTCGAATTCCACTTGTCCAATAGAATTAGGACATGTGTTAGGGTAATAATAATATCATTTTTACCCTTAATTACCTTATTTACTTTTAACCGTGGTAAAAAAAAGTAAAAAGTTACTATTCACCAAAAATTATTTTCATCTCATTGAACCACATTTTAGTCCTTGATATTAACCGTGTCTCTCGGATTTTCGAAATTCCACTCACAGAAGTGGTAAAATTAAGTTTTATGAAAAATTCAGTTTTTTAACTACCACTTAGTGGTTTCACTATTCATCAAAAAATGAAAGTTTCCAAAAAAATACCAAAAATTAGATCTAAGATATATTTGATATTATAAAATAAAAAATGATGTCTATTTTTTCAAATTCAAAACATATCAGTTTCATTAATTAATTTAAAAATTAATTCCCATCGTCAAAACAAATAGCAGGTTTTTAAGAGATAATAACTATCAAAAGATTGACACTTGTTTATAACTGGTTTAAATGTGAAATTACATCCAATGACCAATATTGTATTAAATTGTAAAAATATATTCTAAATATACTTTAAAACCACTCAAATTAATAATTTATCACTATTAATTATTTCGATTAAAAAAGTTGTTTTTAATTATAATTTAGTAATTTTCACTATTCATCAGAATATGAAAGTTATCCGAAAAGTACCAAAATTTCACCTTAAGCTAATTTCAATATTACGAATCCAAAAATGAATTCCATTTTGAAAAATAAAATTTACAAAATTTCAAAAATTTGTTATTATTATTCATAACGGCTAGTTTTAATAATATTTTAATAGCATATCGTTGTTTAGTGAAACTCGGTATTGCGTACTACACACGCTATCGAGGAAGGTCGTGATTGCGTGTAATGCAAGTAAAGTCAAGGATGCGTGTTGAGCAAGCTCCTTTTGGTGTAGCGTACAACACAAGACATTAATGAAATTAAAAAGAATAGTTTTTTATAAAATCTCGGGCTGTTACTAGCACCACTTTTAATCTCCCAATAGTTGATAAACTACCACAACAACCTTCTCTCTTTCGTTACATCCCTAAGGGAGAAATATCTTCTCTAATGAATTTATCCAGTTATCCTCTACAAATGGTTTTGTAGTACCATTAAATGATGGAGGTTTTTATTTCATAAATAGGTCTAACATAGCTCCCCCATGTTTTGGATCCAGTTGCTCCATATGGGTAAGGTTATTATTCATAACTTGAGTCAGATGTCCCAGTATAGTTATATGTTGATCATAACCGGTCACAACATCAGATCCAACATCATTATCTTTCATTAGAGGGAAATCCCTAAATTGTACATACATGTCCTTACAGTTTCCATTCCTTCCCTTAGAGTCCATTTCTAAATAATGGAGTACATTCGATTAGGATATGAATCATAATGTATAATCTTAACATCAAAAAATACTTAACATAAATTGAATGTCTATACATATCTAATCTCATATTTGTAAAAAAATTAAAGAAAAAATTAAATTAAAATCCATCATAATGGATTGTAAAGAAAATATGAATTTTTCTAACCATATCCCCCTAGAATGTCAAACCAGGTTCATAGTAATTCACTTTTATGTGTACCAGGATACCCCAGGCCATGCCAAAATTTCCATGTCTAAGTTGATACTTTTAGGTACATATGTGCTAGAACCACATCCACTTGTAGTATCATGAAAGGGATTTATTTGATAGAAACATCAATATAATATATACCTTACCAAAAATTCCAGGATGTTATTGTATGTTTATCCTCAATTAATATCTTAGGGGTTTTTCCCAATCTACATTTTCTAAATCTATTTTCTGTGTTTTCTACTAAACTTACTTTGATACATACTATTGGGACCCAAACTAGATTCCCAAATCCAGTGTCTTAATTTATTACATTGACATATAAACAAGAAATTTTCATCCTAAATGACAGAGAAGTTTAGTAGATTTGTAAACAATATACATACATAAGTTCGACATTAGAACTTGAGAGTAAAAACTGTTTAAAAACTCATTTGAAATAATCCCTAACTATAAGGTTATATCATTATGTCTTTCATAATACACATCTTTATGGCTTAGGAAAATGAAACATTAGAAATGGGTGAGGTCAAATGATTATTAAGGGTGGGTAATATGACATAATATTTTATAAAAATAAATATTAGGCATAGTGAATAACTAAAAACACATGCCTTTAAAAATGAACTCTAACACATTATAGAAGGAATTAGAGCTAAATAAATAATACCATAATAAAGAATAATCATGGGTATTATACAAGTAGAATATCCTAATGAACTTTAAATTACTAGTTTCAAAATGTGGTAATGCAAAATTTTGGACATCATAACCATACCATCAAGGCCTCATGCCAATACCATAAATAATGATTTTATCAAGGCCTTATGCCGAGACCGTAGTTTGTCTCATGAGACCTACCAATGCATAAAGAGGATATATAGGACCTGAAACACCACATATTAATTCTAATTCATTTCTATTAACAATGGGGATAAATATAAACAACCTATACATTCATATTGAAAGTATTATATAAAATTTAAATACCATCCTCTGAACATCAATAATAAACACTAACACTTCATAAAAAATTGGTGAATGGTTTTAATATAGTACATCCACGATCAAACTAATAATAGAAAATTTAATTAAATATGTAATATTATATCATACATAATAATCCACAGGATTGTTGAAATAGATGAGGAATATCTTATAAAATCATTGAGTAATTCTTGAGATAAGTACTCTTTTACTTTCACAAAAAGAGTTCATTTGGAAAACTCTTTTTATAAAATCATATGTGCATTAATATAGTATTTTTATAATAAAATGAGTGATTTTATAAATATTATGGATTATAAAAATATATTATAGAGTGACCTTGAAAATAGTTTAGAATTTGATAAATTCTCTTGAATCGGGCTTGTATTTCGGGATTAATATTTGAAAGATCATTTTAAAACATATAAATCCCCATAAATTAATGTAGAATTATGGTTGGAAATAATATATAGTACATTATCATTGAATTTATTAGTATTAAATATTAATAAACATGAATTTAATTAAGTTATGTAGAGAAAAAATAGTAACTCGAATGAAAATGGAGGTTCTGGTAGAAAACACTTACCTTATGTCTAAAGATGTTCCCCACTTGATCTTAAGGTCCTAGATAATCATATTAAATAAATAATTTACTTATTCAGAACCATATATAAAAATATTTTATTTATTAATGATTTATTATTTTCATTGATGTTCTTTTTGATAAGTTATAAGATTTAATTTTGCCGTTCTGGAGTGTTCATTTCCTTGATATTATGATTGATTCGCTTGATTATAAGTAATGAAGATTATGTGGAATGGATATAATTATCTAGAATTGAACTTATATATTTCATAGGAACATTAAAAAGTTTAAATGGTTATATATATCACTTTTTTACATGGTATGAGGATGATTTATTAGATAGAACATTAGTGATAACCATTTAAATTATTTTGGCGATATCTTGATTATTACCAACTAGTTGGTCTTATGAATTAGTATTACGTATATATACTAGTTCCAGAACAATGAATAAGTTATAATAAAAATATTCTATATTTTTTCTATGATAAAAATGGTTTCATGACCAGCCATGAATACGGTAATAGAAATTGAAAACCCATCGTCCTTGAAGGTGATAAATTAACAAATATCGGACGGTGTTTTCATTTTTTGTTTAAAATATGGGGAAAGGTGTGATGATGATTAATTATTAATTTATAATAAAAATATTAGATAAAATATAAGGTTTGGGTGTTATCATAACATTTTTATGAAATGAGGTGAGGAAAGAAATATAAAATAAAGGAACTTGAAATAAAAAAAGAAGTTGAGAAATCCCATACGAAAATACAGCACCCTAACAGCATCACATAAAGTTAAAAAATATTATGATGAGAGAAAAAGGGGTATATAATCATTATTACATAATATGTACAGTATGATGGATATTTAATGACATATACCATCATGATCCAAAATTATTTAAAAGATAAGAACATAAAAATAGAGTGCTTGAAAAAGATAAGGGTGATAGATTCCCTTACCTTGTAGAGTAACTCCTAAAACATGAAGGTTGGGACCTTAAGGGATTTAGGAGATCATGGGAGGACTCCTAGGGAGATTAAAATATCATAGATTCGTGAATTATGAGTTTTTAATTAAATAAAACAATGGAATGAGTGGGTATTTATAGTAAAAGAGAGGGTGTTTTTTATTAGTTTTAAAGGACACCTCATTAGTGGTATTTGAAAAACAATGGGCATTCCCATAGTATTTTCCCATGTTATTAGAAATAGGTTACACCTCATATCATATTTTAATGTAGAAAAGTATAACATAATTTTATATTAATTATTACACATTATGATGTCATTAATCACACCGAAAACTAAAAACTATATTTTTACTATTCACAAAAAAGTTAAGTATTTTATAAAATTATTTTAAAATTATTGTAACCTTATATATAAGTATTGAATTCAAAAATGAACTATTTTGTTTTAATATAATTTTCTAAATATTATTAATTTAATTTTTAAATGAAATCATAATTTATTCCAAAAATGACAATTTTAAAACAATAATTGTTTTTATATCACATTGAAAAATTAATCAAGGTCTCATAATATTCTCTTATAACCATACTAAAATAAAATAAATATTTATGATTACATTTTATGAAAATAAATTTCCAATTTAAATTATTAAATTATTCATAAAAATTTAATTAAAATATTTATTACTTACACAAATATTAATACTTATACTATGATCATTTTTTCACCTATAAGATGTCTAAATTCTATTTATGTATTAATGGGTGGAGATTATATTTATTTGGATTATTTACTATTTATTACTATTAATTAGTGTAATTGTATTATTCATAAGGTTATTTTACTATTCATAAGGGTATGTTACTTTAAAAAAACAATGTTGATTCTATCAGACACTAAATATCTTACTGAATGTGACTCTGCATGTCAGTTTTTTGAAATTAAAATCAAAGAGGTGGTAAAATTATATTTACTAGCTAGTTTTTAACAATGTGGGGTTTTGTGTTTACTCAATGTTTAATTCATTTATTTACAAATCCTTGGGGAGTCCCATTTGAGAAATAATAAATAAACCCCCACTCATTTCTAATGTAAACCTAACCAATCTCCAATATCTATTCGGTAAAAATATTTATAAGAAGTACATACACTTTCCTCCACTCTATATATTCCTCCCGAGGTACCCCAAATCTCTCAAGCTGCTTCTCCGAAGAATATGGGGTCACACACTCATGTAATGGATCTGTTCCTTCTCCTATTCTTTCTTGTTTTTTTTACCTTATGCCTTCTATTTACAATTAATAAAGTTGGGATATGTATTTATATGTCCTTACTACTAAAAATTTTATTTTCAAATTATGATAGACCCCTTTCACTCTCATCAACGTATTTTTTGAATTTTTATGTGACGTTGTTATGGTGCCGAAATTTCACTACGATTTTCCATTACAAAACAATTATGTAGTGAATACCATACCCATTTTATATCAATGGTTATTACCATTACACCATTAAACATCATTGAAATGGGACTTAAATGTATTTATTACACATTACTAGGTATTGTAATAAAATATGACTATGAATGAATCCATGTTGTATGATCTATGTGGATCACTTAATCATGAAAATGAAATGAAAGTGACCAGTGCAACAAAAAATATATAGTTCTCCGATGCATTGGGTAATGTTTAGTATTTTGAGACATCAGTTTAGGGAAGAGAGTAAACCTGATTCATTTATAGTTCTTTTTCCATCATGATATCCTAGAATTTATCCTTGACCTATTTTTATGAGGTAGTGTTTTATGTTGTTTCCATAATTCTAGTGTTTCCTTTATGATTATCTTGTTATATCACATATCATTGTTCATATTTATGAATCATACTATTTCTATTCCCCATTAATATGACTATTTTCAAACATGTATTATTATATTCATGTTATTCCATGTTTATTCGCTTACTATTTGGTATAGGAAAACCCTTTCTTATGTGTGTCACCATGTTAACCCATGTTGTTTTATGCATGAGCATGTTAATGATTTTTTCAATAAATATATTGTTTTTATTATTTATAATTAATATGTAATGTAACTAATTACAAAATAAACTAGACTTATTGATATTTGATGTTTTATTAATTGTAACATTATTTAACAAATCATGTATTAATTCTAAAAAAAGAACAAGGTTGTTATAAATCAATTAAAAAATTAAAGGGGTGGAGAGTGGATTGATTCATCAGCTACTTTATATGATATGATGCCCCAAAAATTCTCTCTAACTACCAAAGAGTGGATTATATTAACAAAAAAATAATATATAAATATTATGGTTGGAGGTTTCATTAAACTTTTTGTTTAAATTGTCAGGATATTTTTATTATTATTATTATATATAATGTCAATTTTTTGGAATGAGATAATTAGATACCTTTTTCTGATGATTTTAGCAAATTCTCATTGAAAAGTGACAAAACATGGGAATGATTATAAGGTATGGTTGAAGAGTAATCACTAGGAATAATTTTTGGGTTTGTTATACATAATATATTAATTCAATCTAAGAGTCCATCCCACCCATTGGAAGGATTTGGTTGTGTTTTGGTTGATTGAGGTGATAATGGTGGGATTTTTATATAAAAATAAAAATATGAGTTTAATATTTAATAAGTTTAATAACATAATATATTAAATATATAATGATTCTAGTCATAAATCACATAATTAGCCACTATAGAGAATGGATTATTACATGTCCCTTGTACATTTCTTTAGGTATGCAAATTGTACATTTTGAATTTAATTTTTATTTCTAAATTTTAAAATTTATTTGATAACATTAATGTATATATATATATATGTGTGTAATTAGTGGTAACCATTGATATTATTATACCATGAAGGTGATCCCATTAAAATGATGTCTATATAGAAGAGGACTTGTGAGGCCGTTGTTCTTAAGTTATTGATGTTATAGTAAGAAAGATAAAAAAATCAATTATATAGATTGCATTGATAATTCATCACAAATTTTAAATATATATTATACAATGGTGATTTGATTATGAAACTGATTAGCTTCTATAGGATAATCTTAATTTCACTATAATTATAGATGATATTTTTCATTTTTTTAATATATATTAATTGAAAATTTTACTAATTGAATTATTGAATATTTTTTCCATGTCAGGAAATTGTTAGAGCATAGGTGATGGGTTGATTCAAAGATTCAAGTTTTTGGACACCAAATGAGGTACATGAAATCATCTAGACTATATAGTTCAATAGGAATTTTCTATTTATGTGCCAATATAAAGAGTACAAGGATATATTATCCAAGATGTCCGAACATATAGAGAATGTGGTGATGAAACATCTCTTTGATTGTGTAATCTTTCTAACATTACCAATAAGAAATAAAGTAAATTCTACATTTACATTAATCTACAAATATTCTTATCAAATTTGATTTTTAATTATCATACATTCTATATGATATTAAAGGGAATATTTTTTAAGTACATTGGTGATCTTTATATGAAATTAAAACACAAATGCCGTATATTTAAAAGGCCCTAGCCTTAAACATTAAATAATATTGAATTACGTTAATAATTCATATTAGGAGAATTTTAAGGTATAGATATTTAAAGAATAGGTACATAACTCATACATAACAACTTGAATATTACATTTAAACACTTCATCTAAGTATCCATTTTTTTATAAAATAAAAACTCTTAAAAACAATGAAACATGTTGAGTTCCTTTTTTTAAACGGAATTACTTTTCCTTGATCCCATAGTTGACCCTATTCCTCTTTATGTCCATTTCAAAACATTTAAAAAAGTTGGGATGTGCATAAAAAGCTTAGTATGGGATATATAAAGAAGGAAAAATGTTAGTTTTCCAAACAATATGTAAACCGTGAATACATTATCATAATGTAATAATTTTCACCTTTATAAAGTAGTAAATACTCTTTACTGAATAAATGATCATTGATTGAAATTTTTTTAACCAAAATATATCTATAAAACCCATAGAAAGAACACATAGCATATAAAAGGTAAACTTGGTACATAATCATACTTAAATGGAATAACAATACAGTCGACTTCCACAAATCATTCATACAAATGGAATAGCCATACGGTTGAATTCCATACCCAATGCATTGTAGTTAATTACATAACCAACCATCCATGGTTTATCATAGAACCACCTGTCATCTGGTTTATCACTTATCCACTCGTCAAATGTTCAAGTACCATTATATAATTATCACACATAAAATATTATAAATATCAACATTTCAGTCAAAAATTTCATTGGAAATACCAAAAAAAGATTTACATGATATTAAAATAGTAATATACACATTCAAAATAATTTTCAAAACCAAAATATGTAAAAAGGGTATATGGTATTTATTTTCCATTTAAAAACATCATGGCTTGTTGAGGAAGCAAAATATCAAATAATGCTCGCGGTAGCGGAAAGGTCGTTGTTGCCACAAATGATAAAAAACATTCCTTTTTTGATTAGTAAAAAGATTCTTAGAAAAATGATACCTTTTGAATGAAATTAAAAGTACAATGGTTTTATTACACAACGTATAAAAGAAGGAGGTGTATATTATCAAAATATGCCTCAACGAATGGATATTGAGACGAAGTCCATTACCTCACGCCAGACTTGTCTGGTATGTTCCTTATTCATCCTGAATAATAAACTAAAGTTAATTTATACTTTATTTAGAGCCTTTTAAATTTTATTATTCCTTTTATATCACTTATTACATTGCTATAAAAATTATTTAATTATTTGAGTTCATATAAGACATTTTGTTGATGTTCGGAACTTGAGTAAAAAATGAACTTGTAATAATTACAAATTGTCCATGTGGAAAAAAGTCCATTATCTACAGAATTATATTCATGATTTAGATATCATATATATCATATATATCATATATATTCAGTGTATATATATTTATAATAGTCCATAACATTTGGATTTAAGAAATTAAATAAACCGTTCATGGAGACGGTAAGCCGTACGTACACATGAACGATACTTTTATTTATTTTTCATATTTAAAGGAATGAAAATAAATAATACATAGGTATATTTTAATTCCATTATAATATCTATGTTATATTTGTAGCATAAGTTCATTAATTCTATCCTTTATATATTCCTTGTATAGCATGAACGAGTCACATCAATTTGTGGGGGCGGTAGTCCGCACTTCCTCAAATTAAATTATCATATTTATACAACATGAAAAGAATTATGGAGTTTTATAAATGAAAATTACCGAAGCATATAGATAAAATAAATATCATAAATATCATATATGATTAATGTTCTATCATAATGGCCACCATAAGAGGTGGTAGAATTAGATTGAACAATCATCATTTTGTGAGGCAGTAGTTTGTCGTCCACATAAACAGTATGTTCAATACCCATTAGATGGAGGTGTTAGTAAGTGTAGTTAAAATAATTCTCATAAAAACAACATAGTATATTTAAGATAATTGAGTTGTTATAAAAAAAATAGAATAATGAGATTTTATGGGGTTGGAGAAGGAAAATAAAATAATGAATCTTGAGAGAAGACATTACCTCAAATCAGGTAACTCCTTTAAATGTGAGCCAAATGTATTCCATGAATTGTCTACTGCCTGGGGAAGAGCTTCTAGGAGGAAGAGAGGGATGTTGGGATATTATTTGGGTAGATTTTGGACTATCCAAGGTTACTTGAGAGGTGTGATTAAGGGTTAGATATGTTGTGCTTTTATAAGAGGGAGTAGGGGGACTTTAGGAAAGTTTGAAAGCATTATTTTATTATTAATTGATTTTCATATACTATTATCAAAAAAGAGATATTTTTCGAATATTAGATATATATTGGTCAAAAGGCTCTCATAAAATGGATTTTAGACATTTTTAGGTCACAAATTTAACCTTATCTTTTAGCTTCAACCCTTAGTTATCTAATTCAACATTCACTATGTCTTCATATATATTCATAAAATATGGTTAATATAGTTACTAGAAAATTCCAATCAAACCTAAAGTTGTTTGTTAATGGAATTTTCAACCTTATCTATTTCATTTGGCCAAATCATATATTTTTAGGACTATTATATCATTTAATAAAGTAGTATTTTTTTTAAAACACGTTTATGTCTATTTATATACTATTCATATCATGATATTTAAAAAATCCATAACAACTACATTATTTTGAAAAAGAATCATTAATTCAAATATAACGAATTATAATCATTCATTAAATTCGTGTAAGGCATAAAAACTTTCAAAGTTTATTTATTTTAGTATTTATAATCTCATTTATTTAAATCATTCGTTAATAAGTTAATCACAACATCCCCATTGTGTCACAAATAAATAAATTTATTTAATATATAAAAATTATAAATAAAATTACATGATTTAGAAAATCATTTTATATTTCTAATGACTATTTATAGTCTAAATGATAACTTATATAACCCCATATAAAAATTGTTTTACTAAAAGATACATGTTTAGGTTATATTTTCCTTAAATTTAAATTAAAAGTAATTAAATGTCATTTTCACACACAAGTGGCTCTACGAGGTCCTAAAATTTACCCAAGGATACCCAAGGTCTGAAATATCTCATAAATTGGGTTAGGACATGTTTTAGGGTAATTTAATGTTATTATAATATTATTTTGTTTACCATTATTTACCAGATTTATCCTTCAACCATGGTAGATAAAATATTTACTAAAGTTACTCTCTATAATGTCTAAAAATAAATGTTACATATTTACACAATTTGGACCTCCTGATTCCAAATAATTAATCCATTTTTCCACACTCAAACTACATAAGTTTCAGAAATTAATTTAAAATTAATTCCCTTTGTTAATACCAATTTTTTTTAATAAATAATAATCATCAAAAGATTGACAAGTGTTTATGTATAATTAAAAGGTGAAATTACATACAATTACCAAAATATGATTAAATAGTATAAAATTATATAATTTCAATTTAAAACCAATTATAAAGATAATCTAATCATTTAAATAAATTAGATAAAAAGATAGTTTTGACTTAAAAGGTAGTATTTTCACTATTCATTAAAAAAAGAACATTAACAAAAAAATACCAAAAATTTACCCAAAATAAATTTTTATTTCTCGCTTCAAAATAAGAAGTTTATTTTCTCAAATGGAATATATAAAATTGATAAAACTAGATTTAAAAAAGGTTCTCCATCAAAAGGTGGTAAAACTTCCTTTTAAAAAATATTAGAGTATTTAAAACTTAAAATTGGATCCAATCTTTTTTTAAGACTCTAAATTTTAATGGATAAATGTAAAAAATATTTAACAAACATGTTTAATAATAATATGGTCATTGTTTTCCATTCCCACCAATACAACAGCTAGGTGTTAACAACTATTTAAAATAATAGTATTCCATTATTATTTTTCAGTATGACTCAGCCTTGTGTGAAACATGGGATTTTAGAGAAACACATTGCTGAATTTTGGGTAATCCATTGAAAATATCATTCAGTTTAATGTAAAATTAGTATTTAGTTCACAAATATTAATAAATATGAAAATTTAATATTCTTTAATTACATGGGATGTTACAATATTCTATTAGTTTTTTTATATATAATTATTTATTTCAGTTGTGTAAGTATAATAAATTTTCTAGTTATAGATGTGAATTTAATTTAAAAAAATTCTCACAAATTAATGTTATAGTAAAAAAATAAAACCCATCATAAATTACTTTCAAATCCAAAGATATTGATATGTGATTAAATTTTGATGTGTAGGAAAAAAAGACACCTCATTATGAGTTTTGTATTGCATAGACTTATTAAAATTTTAGATTTATTTCATTAAAAGAATAAGAAAAGAATGTAATATTCCATACATAGATTGTGTTAGTACATTTATGGAAAATTATTATACAATGATCATTGATAAAAATTAAATATTTATAAATTAAAGGCACATCAATCTGATGTTTGGGGTTCTTAAAATGACAATAAGATCAATTTTAATAATATAATTATTTAAAAATATTTGTTAGAGGTTAAAACCCTTGAAAATGACCTTAAATTATCATTTAATAATAGAAAAATTATAATTAATTAATTTGTGACATGTAGGAATAGATGAAACACGAATCGAATACATGGTTTGCTTAATATGACCAAACCTTTTGTTTTATTTTTTTTATAATCTAAAATGATTATTTAAATATTAAAATACAATGACATTTCATGTAATTTCAAAAGAAATATTATTGAATGCTATTGTGAAAAAATAACTCAAGGCATCCTATCAGTGTTTTCTGTTCTGACTGTGTTTGTTGACAAAGCCATATGACCGCTAAGGAGGGTGGTTGATGTTTGTTGAAGTAGGTGTCTAAGGTGGTGTGGTTTACCAGTTATTAACAAATTTTTGGGCCTCAAAATAGGGTGTTTTTTGGAAAAGGAATGATTTTTGCAAAGAAGTTCATAGTTTAAGGACCATAAATCATAGTTCATAGACCTCTAAGGGAGTACATGGAATGATGATGGAATTTCAGCAATGTTTGATTTCCACATAGTAGTGCTATATGGACTGCGAAGTACAGTTTGTAGATAGCTTAGGGAAACTATTTCTGAAAGATAATGTTTTTCGGGAAGGCTTGCAGTTCATGGGAGGATCAAAATTCATGGAAGGAAAATGGTTAGTGGGATGGATTTTAATTTTTGAAAAGATGTTGATGATTTGAGGATCCGCAAAGGATTTTATTTGCAGAAGATATTGACCATTTCAGATGATCAAAGTGCTACACAGACCTTTTATGGAAAAACGGTTCACAAAAGGAGCATAGTCAAGTGTTGAAGGCTGTATAACATCGAAAATTTGAGTAAAATGGATTAGAATATTTTCCAGATCTATTTTTTTTTATATAAGGACATATAATCCCATCATTAAAAGTATATTGATTTTCATTAGAAACTATCTGTACTCTAAGAAACATTTGGCTATGTCTGAAAGAGTTTTCGAGAGAGTCTATGAAGGATAAGAGGTTTAGGAGGATGATTCCAAGATAAGAGAAGAGTTCCATGAATACAGTTTGCAGAAGGGTTTTTGCGAGTAACTGTAGAGCATAAAAAAACAATCTATGAAGCAGAGGCGGTTCATAATATAAGATTTGAACTGCATAAGATGTGGTATATGGAAGGATGATGGTCTACAGAAGTAGAGGATATCCATATAGGACAAGTGGTATGTATAAGTAGGAAGGTCTTTATAAGTAGAGGTAGTCCACGGAGGAGAGGTTCTCTGTGAATCACTTACTCCACATGGTGCATCATAGTTCGCAAAAGGCTCAAGGTATTCCATCGAAGACTCAAGGTAGTTTATAGAGGAACTGTTTGCAAAATTAATTTATTCAAACTAACAATATGATGAAAAGTTGATTTCATATATGGGTAATAATGGGACTTGAACATAGCATCTATTTGATAGTTGGGTACAAGTTCTTTCATGAAAATGAATAGACCAATATGTCTATAACTATGTGTGGATCCCTTCCAAGAGCATTGAGTAAAGGAAGAGGAAAACGATGATCATTTTCATAAGCAGTGATCCAGAGAAGGATACATAGGGAGTGACCCTTGGGAATGTAGTCTGCAGATCCTAAATCTTGTAAAGATAGTGATAATGGGCATATAATTGATATATCATGATCCTTTTAATTTATATGTGATCATTAGTGGATTTTTTACATCCTCACATTGTCATTGTATTATCCTTGGACGTAGCCTAATGAGGGTGAACTAGGTTAAAATTTCTGTGTCTCATTCATGATTTAATATCTATTCATATATTCATACGGGAGGAAGATATAAGAGTGTTTTTTAATGAAGAAACAAGATTATAATTGGCATTTGTTTTTTTCATACCAGGTTTCACCCCTCTCAGGGTATTTAACCTAATTATCGAAACAAATACCATTTTTATTGTATGAATATATAAATTATCAATCTAATGTGTGGTCTAATGAGGATTATTACAACTATATTTTAAAAGTATTGGAGTCTTTAAAAATGTTCATCATAGGGTTAAAATAAAGAAAATGACTTTATATATTCTTGAGATCATAGTAATATGATCATCCAAAAATTTATGAAATGTTGTAATAATCATCACATCAATCTATGAGGTGGACTGCTTCAAATGACCAAAAGTGTAGTTTTGGTGTTTTAAAAGTGTAATAAATTTATATAATGGTAAAAACATACAAATTAATCATGAATTTATAATAATTGTTTTAAGAATATCTTTTGATATTTTTTGATATTTTTAAATATATCTACTGTCAATATTGTAAGAAGTGTGCTTGTAATGAACACATATTCCTCGTCAATGATATAATAGTCTTTATAAACTATGTCAAAGGGTTAAAATATTGAAAAATAGCATATATTGTCATTAAATATTAAGAAGACAACATTTGAATAATTTTTAATATCTAATAATAGATTTTAGAGCATTTTAAGATGTAGTATGCTTGAGATCAATGAAAATGAATGTAAATTGTTTTAAAAGTTTGAAATGTGTTAAATGGTCAAATCCTATAAATAAAATTAATATACATGAAATTTTATGATAATGATCAGTAATTAAATTTTTTCAATTATTAATAAAAATAATTCAATGTTGATATGTGGGGTGCTTAGAATGGTGAAAATCATATTTTTCTATGTACACATTTCATTAAAAACATTCATAATATGGACAGAGCTCCAAAAAACATAGTTATTTGTGAAATACTAAGTCCATGAACATTGATTAAATTATGAAAATTATGAATAGACATCACCTCATTAAGAGTTTCAGTTTTCTAAGAATGATATAATTTATAGTTTTATTGGTTTAAAAATATAAAACTAGTGTGTAATAGAAAAAATATATTAAGTAATGTTAAATTTATGTAAAACTGTATAAAAATAATAATTGAAAAATTTATGAGAAAAATGAAAAGATTTAATTTTATTTAACATACAGTGTGCTAGAAGTGACCATAATTATGTTATTTTTGATATAAAACACATTAAAAACATACATGGGGTGTTCAAAAGGAAGAAATATCCTCAAATTTTCATGAAATCCTAAAAAGACCGCTATAAAACAAATTATGACATTATGAATATAAATTGAATAATTCAAAGTTAGGGTTTTCTTGAAATGAGTGAAGTTGCATCATTATTGTTTTAATAGTCTAAAACATGCATATAAAATTCAAAAACAAAAAAACATCCATGAATTGACATGAAATTATATGACCACAATAAATGAATAATTTTTTATGTGTATAAATAGATAACATTTCAATCCACTATTTTATGTGATCAGAGTGACCAAATGTTCCTTTATAAGGATATAAGTATAATTAAAAATTTGTGTTAGTGTGTCAAAAATAAGAATACAATCTTGGATGTTTATGAAATCCTATGAAAAACATAGTTAATTATTTAATGTCTCGGATTTTCTATGTATTATTTTTAAATAGTATGTGGAATTATTTTGAGACCAGGATTTTCGATGGAATGTGATTCCGAGGTACGAAGTTCCTAGAATAAATGTTTTGAAATAAATTAAACTTTTAAACAGAATGTGTGAGTAGTTTTCCTAAAAAAGTGGAATAACTTTTAAACAGGTGCCCATATCATAAATATGAGGGCACTGTTGCATTCAGAACAATGACTTTACCTTAGGTGGGGCCTGGCATCAATCGACGTGGGTCAGCTGCAAAAGCTAGTTTTTTGACGATTTAAGGGAAATAAAATAAATAAATAATTTATTTTATTATAAATGTTTATATATTGTAGTGCCTCTTATTTTATTTAAATAAGAAGAATCCCAGGGTTAGACTTATAACCCTGTAGAACTCCCTAGAATCCACTAGACCTTTGGAGATGATCTAACCTTAAAGGATTAATGTCAGACGACAGTGACTTGATCGACCGATGTATCTCCGATTTGAAGAACATCACCAATGAACGTAACATGGTGATAGTTCTTCAACAGAATCGAGGTAGGGGTTTGTTATTTTGATTTATTCCTTCCCCGTTCTTTGATTAAATGAAAAACACATATCAACCCATGAACAGGTTGATGCTCGGATCATGAGTTCTTGTGGGAGGGTGTTATTTTTCGTTTCTTTTTGGGTTTGATTAGGGAAATTGATTTTTGATAATTTTTAGATTATCTTTTGATTCATAGTGTCTAATCCATCTAATGGGAGAGAATAGATTCTGGGATGAATGATAGTGGAGGTTTGTTCCTCTTTTGTTTATTGATTTTTATTCCTTTTTTTAACCTATCATTCTTCGCGTTCTTTATGGGGTTATGGACAATAGATCGTCGCACATCTGTTTCGCAACATAACAATCCCAAATTGGAGATCTGACATCGCAACAACCTAGCGGATGTCTGATTACGATGGTGGAAAACGAATCAGCTCAGATCAGGAGATATCATTCTTCAAGCTTTCTTTTCGTGGGTGGATCGATACACATTTTTAGTGCCAATCAGAGGCTCGAAAACAATAGATATGGCTTCGATACATCGGGGTGACCTTAACATTTTAGTTTCTTGCAAAATAGATTGTCGGATCAAATATCAGAGCTACACCAAGAAGTGGCAGAGCAGGTTTTCTTTTTTGTAATTTTTAAGAACACACAGTGTGTATCCCAAAGAACATGCCATGAGGCACTGGCGGTGAAAGATAGGGGTTTCATGTGGCACACTATGAAAAAAACATTGTGCCCCTAGAAAGACATGGTGTCTAGGCCCCACCCAATGGTATCTGGAGTTTCGGGTGACAGGAATCACAAACACGGTGTGTTCTCTGAAGAACACGGAAGGTTAGTCCTTATGCAGACTTAGCGTGTATCTTAGATGATACATGCACACAGGTTAAGTACACTCCATGTACTCCACCACACGGCCAGACGAGGCCAGTAACGCAGGTCACCCCGTGTACCAATTACACAGGTTGGTATACATGTGTTCAGTCCATGTATGGGCACATCGCAAGCATACATAGAGCGGACCCAGATACCTTTACATGGAGTGTGATCCTTCTTACATGCCATGTAGTTTGGTTTTACAAAACAAGCCTTAATACTTGGGCCATTACACACGGGCAGTACCTGGAGTCACAAGACAGGACATGTGACCCCTTTTACATGTCGTGTATATCCTGGAACATGGATTGATCCTCTTTTCCACTATTACTTGGAAAAGTTTCATTTGGGTTTGTTCCACTTTTCCTCATTCCCCTGAACATCAGGTATCATTTCCATCCATATGAGTATGATCCCTTCAGTATGACTTTCTGAGGTTGAGTCAGGTATCCCTCCGAGAGGCCCAGAGCGAGATCCTCTATCAATTCTTGGCCCTAGGTAGAGTCAGTTATAAATGTAGATAATACTATAGGATGATGATTCCCTACTTATTATGTGAATCCAGATAAGTCACGATATCCACCAAGGCCCTGACAATGATTCTCATATTTTTATTGTGATCTTTCCCCACCCAGGAGTGTATTCTCCCAGAATGAGTGTATCTACCTCTCATGACTTTTTATGATGAACGATACTTCTTGGACGGACTTCATTAGAGCTCTAAAACTCATGGAGTGAGTTCTCCCGAATGAGTTCTTCATGGAACCTTCTAATTGAATCCCTAGTGGCGGTGTAGTTGTGGGACTTGTCTCTAGACTAGGGGTTTGAGTTTTGATTATATCTAGATTTTGTGTCTCTTTCTATATGATTTGTAGAAATCTATTATGTAGGGATGAATGTACCTTTACTTTTATTATTTCATTGTGGTTTTGGGGTCCTCTACTGAGTATTGTTATACTCACCCCTGCACGAGCTTTTCCCGCATATGTCGTTTCTTGTGCAAACCAGCATCCTTTTGAAGGAGTCCAAGGAGGACTAGGACCGGACCAAGCTTTCTGATTTCCCTTTAAGATGAGGTTCTCCTGTGGATACAATTAGTAGTCCCAGTTACACTTTGTGCTTATAGGTTGGACTTTTTTTGTTTTTAGACTCTTGTTTTTGTGGGCTTGTATTCTGGCCCAGTTTTAATTTCTGCACATTACTTCCATTGTACTCTATCGGTTGGGTTTAGTGGTATGCATGCATTTTATTCTTTATTGGATTCTACATTTCATCATGTGTGGGCTAGTTGATGTGTTCATGAGTATAGTTACTTAGGAAAAGCCTCCCATGTTAGTGATATGCATACTCGGTGATAGTCACTAGCCCTAGGCCTATTGGAGGCGGGTTTGGGGAGTCACGACACGGGCCATAGTGGGATGGGATGTGATAGAGTGGTATCAGAGGTGGTAGGTTCTACCTTAGGACCAAGAGTCTGTGATATTGGTTTGGGGAGACAGTGTTAAGTGTTTTGAGCTCGACTTTTGGGATAGAGACTCCAGTGTTTGTGTAGGCGGCCAATGTATCGATACTCCAGGACTCTGATAACTTGCTTTTCGACTCGGTACATGAAAACAACATTTGTAGGGAAGTAAAAGAATAGTAAATGAATAATATAGGAATGGGTTTTGTTTTCCATGACCATTGTGTTAGCTATCCATATATACTCGTTTACCATGGTACATCTTGTTTCCTTACACGATGCCTCTGTGATGCATACCTGCTAGGATTCAGTAGCCTGATCATGAGGATGACCTCCTCAGTGACGAGGTTTCAATAAAGGGACTAGTTCCCTAGGTGTTACCTCTAGGTGGTGCACCTACTACACCACCACCAGTGGAGTAGCCCGTGGTACCCGCAATACTGACAGACAAGGGGCACAGGCTGAGTGCACTCCATGAGTTCTAGAGACAGAGACCTCTCAGGTTCCGAGGCAAGCCTGACCCTCTGGCATCTAAGGAATGGATTGAGTTGGTGACCATTGTTTTCCATCTAGTGAGGACACCAACGAACCAGATGGTGATCCTGGGAGTGAGCCTTCTTTAGGGCGCTGTGGGACGATGGTGGAGTCTGACCATTCAGACTCGCGGTGAGGAGACTCTTTCATGGAAGGAGTTTGAGGGACTCTTTTGGGAGGACTTATTTCAGGTTACGCTAAGAGAAGTTCATATTTGGGAGCTGCTTCAGCTCCATCAGGGAAGTTTGATAGTATTTTAATATTCATTGAGGTTCACCAACCTCTCTAGGTACTCGATAGATATGGTCTAGGATCAGTACATCAAATCTCGGACCTTTGAGAGGGGTCTATAAAGGGACATCCGATCTAGTGTCATTCCTATTTTAATTATAACTAATACTGGAGTGGTCGAGTGGGACTTGGTGATCAAGATCTTCTTAGTGGAGCAGAGACAGACAACAACAGTCAGCAGTAGAAATACATGTGCAGAGACCATAGTAGAAGGGAGCCAATGTCATTCATAGGGATCAGGACGTGGGAGATGTAACAGGAGGACCCAAGACAAGGGTTTGGCTATCCAAGGCTCTCAGGATGGATCCAGTCAGCCTAGGGTGAGGTGATGTTACTCGTGCGATTGTAGAGGACATATTGCTAGTGATCGTCCAAACCGTCGAGCTTTAGACAAGGAAGCTGTGGATTGACCATCAGGGCAGAGGAAGAGAGTGGAGTAGAGAGCCTCGCCAGGAAGCAGGTGTGGAAGGGGAGCAGGGAGAGCTGTAAGTGGTGGGAGACACTTTTATCTACTTCCACCACCACCCCTAGAAGGTCTGCACCAGGCATAGGGTGCTGGTTGACCGAGGTGGGGACAGATGCATGCGGTCGAGGGGTAAGACCCAGGGACTCTGGGGATAATCGGAGGTATGATATGTGTCTTATTTACCTTAGCTGTCATACTTATAGACATGAATGATAGTCATTCCTTCCTCCCCACATGTCTTGTGTGAAACCTTGAGATTCAGGTAGAGCCTTTAGTTGAACCCTTACGCTTGGAGACACAAACAGGAGGAGAATCGATGACTACATGCCTTTTCAGACAGTATGATCTTACCCATGGAGGTGAGAGTTTCGGTTGGAACCTCTTAGTGGCAGCACCGAGGCCTTATGACATCATTCTCAAGAAGGATTGGTTATCTTAAATCCATTCCCATATTGAATTATTTAGGGGATGAGTGCGGTGTGTCCACAATGATGGGATGAGGTTTTCCTTTTTCAGTGAAAAGGAGACCTAGGCCGCAAAAAATGGGCTCTTGCATAGAGGGTGAAGTCGATCACTCATGAGTTGGCTGGAATTACCCTATGAGTAGTAGATCTTGCGATCTTTAAGTTCCCAGTAGTAGTTCCAGAGTACAAAGATGTCTTTCTGGAAGATGTTCTAGGACTACCTCCATACCGAAAGATAGACTTCTACATCGAGTTACACCCCGGTATGACACTGATTTCCCCACTAGAATATCGGATGGATCCCAGAGAGCTTCGTGATCTGAGGGTGTAGTTCGAGGATTTTCATAGCAATGGTTTCATAATACCCATTGTTTCACCATGGGTGGCCCTAGTTTTGTTTTCCAAGAAGGCAGACGGGAGTTTGAGGTTGCACATGGATTTCCATTGCTTGAATCATGTAACGGTGAAGAAAACATATCCACTGCCAAGGATCGAAGGCCTATTCAATCATCTAAGAGGGGCATAGTGTTTCTTGAAGGTTGAACTTGGATCAACATAACACTAGTTATGAGTATGGGATGAGGATATAATGAAGATTACTTTCAGATTCCGCTACAGTCACTATGTGTACCTGGTGATGCCTTTAGGTTTGAAAAACACCCCCTTAGTGTTTATGGGACTGATGAACTAGATCTTACATCCGTATTTAGACCATTTCATAGTGGTCTTCATTGATGACATCTTCATGTACTTGGCGTCAGAGGAGGATCACACGAGACACATGTGGATGGTTCTAGACGTACTCTGAGAGCACCAGCTTTATGGGAATCTCGTGATGTGCTAGTTCTGGGTTTAGGAGGTCCACTTTCTTGGACATGTCATCTCATCAGATAGAGTAGCTATGGACCCAGCCAAGGTGGAGGTAGTGTTATCATGGGAGCCACCTCATAGTGTTAAGGAGGTGAAAATATTCCTTGGGTTGGCAGGATATTACCAGAGATTAATTCCTGATTTCTCCTAGATATCAGCACTGATGATGACATTGGCCAGGAAGGGGAAACCCTTCATGTGGATGGAGAAGTGTTAGATGTATTTTGAGAAATTGAGAAAGAGTTTGAAGAGCACCCCAATTTTGAGATTGTTGGAGGAGGGTGTCGAGTACATAGTTTTCTACGATGCATCATAGACTGGTCTTGGTCGTGTCTTAATGAAGATACAAACAATGATTTCTTATGGATCGTACCAGCTTAGTCCAAATGATAATTACTATGCGACCCATGACCTCAAGTTGGAAGCAGTAGTCTTCACATTGATGACATGGAGACACTACCATATGGGCGAGCGTTTTATTGTCTACTCTGACCACAAGATCCTCAAGTACATATTCTCACAGAAGGATCTAAATTTGAGACAAATTAGTTGGATTGAGTTACTCTAGGAATATGATTTAGAGATCATCTATACTCTTCGAAAGGGGAACAAGGTTGCATATTCTCATAGCTGGAGATCGAGCTCATAACTGTTGAGTGAGGTGAAAGAATAGTTGGCCTCATTACAGTTATCTTTGATAGACAGAGAGTTTGAAGCTTACCTTCTGTATATGGTTGTCACCCCTCCACTCTTACTGTGAGTTAGGGAGGCACAACTTGGGGATGTCAGCTGTTAGGTTTTACCTTCTTATTTATCCATGGGACATGCTCCTGATGGATTTTCAGATGGTGGGGAGCATATAGTTCTTTTCATAGGACGCAATTATGTACCTGTGGGATTGTGGGAGGAGGTCCTAAAAGAGTTTCATACATCCCCCATGCTGGTACATCATGGAGTGAAAAATATGTACCTAGATATCCGACAATAGTTCTGGTGGTCATGCATAAAGATGGCAGTAGCAGAGTTAATTTCTCTATGCCTTACATACCAGCAGGTGAAAGCTGGGCATTGGGTTTCAGTGGGATTATCTCCCCCTAGAAGTTTTAGACTGGAATTGGGAATGAATATCGATGGACTTCATGATGGGCATACCACATACATCCAAGGGGAATGATTCCATCTGGTTGACGTTGATTGACTCACTTAGTCGACCAACTTCCTAGTTATTAGGGAGTAGAGTTTCGTAGAGAGCTTGGGATGCCTCTACATATACGAGATAGTTCGGATTCATTGCGTCCCTTTGAAAATATTCTTAGATCAGGACACCCGATTCACATCCCTATTGTGGAATTGATTGGAGGAGGCTTTTGGGACTCAGCAACGCTTGAGCATGAGGTTTCATCCCCAAACCGAAGGTCATATGGATATGACTATTCAGGGATTGGAGGATATGTTGTGGGCCTATATCATGGACTTTGTTCACAGTTGGTAGGAACACCTACCACTGGTGTAACACCCCAAGCTTCCACGGTACGTTTCTCATTGAATAATATGATAGTGTGCGAAGTACGCAACACTAAGTTCAAGCACACCAAGACCCATCAAACTAGCCGTTTAAAAATCATATATGAATAGTAAAAACCAAAATTTTAATTTTATATACTCTATATAATTTTAACATCCATATTATGTGTTTCTTCAACATAATATAAGAAAAAATTCAATTTTTCAGATAAAAGAATTATTTTTCAAATATGAAATTTTACCGCCATTTATTGGTGAACCCTTTTTTAAATCTAATATTTGACACTTTTATATTTTCAATTTGATAAAATAGACTTCTTAATTAGAATAGGGGAATAAAAATTTAGTATGGATAAATTTTCGGTTCTTTTTTGATAACTTTCATATTTTGTTGAATAGTGAAGAATACTAAATTTTAATTGAAAATGACTTTTTAAATCAAAATAATTTATAGTGTTAAATTTTATATTTAAATTTTTTTGAAGTATAATTAAATTTTATTTTTATTATTTAATCCAATGTTGGTCATTGGAATTATGTTTACATTTAAATTGGACATAAACACATATCAATCTTTTGATAGGTTTTATTTCTCAACAAACCCACTTTCTGGTTTTGAAAAGGGGAATAATTTTTAAATTAATTAATAAAACTTCTATGTTTTTAATTTATTAAAATAGACGTAATTTTTTAATTTGTAATATCAAAATTATCTTTGGGTGAATCTTTAGAATTTTTCTAAAAATATTCAAATTTTTATGAATAGTGAAAAACATTGTGTTATTGTTTAAAGCCGACTTTTTATTTAAATAAATAATTTTATTTTAAATTTATTTTAAATTCAAAATAGATACATAATATATAAATTCATCTAATTTAATTTATTTAAGTAATTTTATAATAAGATTAGATATATAAAATTTTATTGAACTTTTTACCGTCTTTTACTCACTTTCTTGGCACATTTTCAAATTTGCATAAAAAATAATTTTACCACTTCTATGAATTGAATTTAAAAAATCTTAGAGACATAGTTGAAATCAGTAATTAAAATTTGGTTCAATAAGATAAAAATAATTTATGGTCAATAGTAACTTTTGACTTTTATTTAGCACAGTTAAAAGTAAATAGGGTAATTAAAGGTAAAACATTGATATTATAATTACCTTAACACATGTCCTAATTCTATTGGATATGTGTTCATTAACCAAAATAATCCTTAAGAATACAATATGATCCTTTTAGTCCACTTAGATTAGTTTAAGACATTTATTATTATTTTATTTAATGAAGACTTAAAGTGTTAAATTCAATGTTTAATAACTAATCCATTTTTAATATAGGATTATACATAAGATAAATTTGACTATAAATATTTATTAGAAAGATAAAAATAATTCCTACATAATTTTATTTTATTTAAAATTTTAAGACATTAAATAATTAAATTTATTTATGACACAATGATGATACAGTAATTAGCTTATTAATGAATGATTAAAATAATATATATTATAAATATCCAAATAAATGTAAATTGAGACTTCTGATGAATTATACTAATTTTCTAGATTAATATGACATTTTATGGTTGATTAAATAAATTTATTTCATTGTGTTAATGTTGTTAGGACTTTCAAAAAAAATACCAAATAGTGTCAAAATTGACATAAATGAGTTTCAAAAAAATACTCTATTATTATTTGATATAATATTCTTAAAAGTCTATGGTTTAGAAAAAAGTCTTAGATAATGTTAGATATATCAATAATGAACCACTTGGTGTTATCTTGTCTTTTTAAAGTAATTTTATGAACCATTTATTATAATAATACAAGAATACATGGTAAAAGTTACACTATTTAACTAAGAGTTAAATATAAATGATAAGGTTAATATGGTGACATAAACCTGTCTAAAACCTATTATTTGAAATTTTTTCAACCAATACCCACCTAAAAATCTAAATAAATCATTTTGGATCCATTATAAACTGAATATTTTTATACAGTAAAATAATATTTCAAACTTTGACTAAAGTGACCCTCACCTCTCTTATAAAAGGGTACTTCCCCTTCACTAAAAATCACATTTCCAAAGCCATTTGGCTTGGCCAACCCCTATAAAAATATCCTCCCACCACCCTCACTTCGACTTAGAGGCCTTACTTTAAACATAAAGCCAATCAATAGAGCCCTTTTGATCAACTCAAAAGGAAACACCTTAAGAAGAGGTAATAATTTCACCACCTCTTTCAATGTTCTTTTCTTCTTCTACTCCCTCTTTCTTTGTTGTTTCCATAAAAAAATAATAACTTAATAACCTCATAAATAATATGATTTTCTTATAAACTTGTTAAAAGCATATTCATTATTCTATCCATCCTATGAATGACAAGTAATCATACGTGTGTACGTACGACTTACCGTCTCCACATTATGGTGTAGTTTTTTATTTAAACACTTTATCATTTGGATGGGTATAATAATGAGTATTACTGATCTAAATAATAAATATAACTTGTTAAGGATTCTGTATATATGATATTCCATCCAATTACATATTATTTAACCATAAATAGAATGATATTGTTGCTTGTGCGTACGTACGGATTACCATCTCCACCAACGTGATCAAATTCTTTTCCCATCATAACCATTCTAGAAGAATTTTCATTTTATGGTAAAAAATAATGATTAATAACTTAATATCATTCTATATATTAATCAAATACATCCTATCCATAACAAACATGTCTTACATAACCAATCATATAAAGGAAAATGAATCAGTTGACACCCGAGCTAATGATACTAGTGAAATATTATTAACAAAGCCATATTAAAAGATAATATATAATATAATATTTATGTATGTGGTTCTTTTATAATTTCATAACAATGATTTAACTAGTGTACAGGATGTTAATGGACACTCTACCAAGGAAAGTTACAAGGTAAGGGGTTTTCATCTCACTTCTTATTCGAGTGAGATTCATGCTATATTGCCACTGTTTATTTTTTGTGTTGTGTATATACTAGCCAGGACTGTATTTATTATGTAATATATTTTAATTTATGTTCATTTGAATCTTCATTGTATGATACTTCTTTTATGAGGTGTGTGTTTCGTAAGTTACCAATTGGTAAGAATATGTGTGAATGCCCTCTGATTGATTTACACTGAATATCCAATCATATTGAGTTTATTTATATTTTTCACACATAATTATGTCATTGATTAATCCTTAACCTAAGGATATAGTCTTTATAAGGGATTTCATCTCAATTTACATTCTATTGAGACTTCTTTGTTGTTATGCACCAATTCACCTTTATATGGTGTATATACTGTACTTTGAAAAAGTATATCATGAATCCCTTTTATTCTCATGATATTATAAAGTTTTGATTACCTCAATTATTTGTCTTCAATAATCTATCATTTGGTTAGGAACTCTAAGAAAAAAATCATTTTAAATATTCAAATGATTTATTCATCTAAATAATTATCATTATTGTCCATGTTTTAAAAATGTTTTTAAGGATTTATTTATATGGAAATGAATGCTTTAAAATTAAAATTCCTTTTAAAAGTTTCAAAATGGTATGGGACACCTGGTCTCAAAAATATACTTTTAACAGCTTCTTGATAAATAGTGAGACATTTAAATCTTTTCAAGAAAAACGGGATATTTCTCTCAAATAGTTTTACTGATTATTTTCATATATGTCAATATCCTTAATTATTCTGATTGAGTTTTATTTATACAATCATCCATATTGTATTGGATGAGTTATGTTTGACTGTGGATGTGCTATTTTTATACCATTCATGGTTTGTATATTAACATTTCGTATGCAAGTTTCAATACAAATGTTTAGATTATGTTTCAACCTTTTCATATGAGGAATTCATTGGACTTATTAAGTGATAGGGGGAGCCCACTATAGCTCCTCGATGCATCGGTAGGTCTCATGAGACAATCTAGTGTCTTGCCACAAGGCCTCTACAAAATCTTATTTTTAGTCTTCGCACGAGGCCTTGACAATGTCGTTATGATGTCCGGAATTATGCATTCCATCATTATGAAATTGTCTATTGATATTACATTTGATGATTTGACTAGTAGAATTTCCATGTCAATTATTAAATGACATTATTTGATTTATCTTTTCCATATTATGCAGAATTTTACGTTTAAAAGGATTGTGTTTTATTCTTATACATTGCCTTAAATATTTATGCTTATTTATGATAGTTTCTGCTATATTGTAATCCTTACTAAGAATTTGAGCTCACCCCTTTATTATGTTTTCTTTTTCCCTGGATGTGAAGAAGTATATTATGCTTGAACTACAGGGATAAGTTAAGGGATATGAGTGTGTTCAAAGGGGACACATTGTTGTTATTGTTTTATGATTTATGTAAAACTTATTTATATATCTAGTACTTCAAAGGCTACAAAAATAATTGGTATTTTGAGACTTGATATATTTTGATCATGCCAATGTTATGTAATAATGGATCGAATCTGGGTAACTCGGGTCAGGGAATTACAGGTGGTATCAGAGAATGTTTAGTACAAAACTTGGAAGCTAGATTTAGAAAAACTCTGATTATAAAATATTACCCTAAGATGGACATGAAGGATTAGTATAGAAGAACTTCAAATAATCTTCCTAATGTTGAGATTTTGTGTATTTTAAAGCAATACATACCTGTATGGATACTATTAGGTAGAGTCGTCTCTATCACAGGTATACCTAGGAGTGAAAACTCCGACAAGGAGTTTCGGGTTTGACCCGGGGTATCCTGGTACATGACAATGGGCCTTGATGCACTCTTGGTTATGATACTCCCAAGGGATATTCTTAGGATAATTCATCTTTTCTTTACTAAACAATTTTAAGAATTTTAATATAAGGTCTGAATAAATAACCTTGATTAATCCTATGGTGTTTTAGATTGAAAATAAGGTGTCATGATATTCTATAAATGATTTCTTCACTATTGTTACTCACACTCTTCTTTCTGGTTTTAGTCAATGGATGGATTCCAAGGAAGTCATAGTAACATTGAACATGATGTAAAAGGTGGGAATGGTGGTGGAAATGAGAAATGAAATGGAATGTTGATATGCATAAAAGATATCGTGTTCATGACGATTCAATTTTCCAAAAATATGATCAACAACATATATATTAACCAACTCCCAATCTCAAAAAAGAATATAAAGATGGAGAATGATAAGAGCTCCAGCTATGGAGACCATGGAGAAAATAATGGTTGTTCTCCATCATGCAGGAAATGTGGAAGGAGACACCTAGGAAAGTGTCTCAATGGAACATATAAATTCTTTATGAGTGGGAAAGAAGGACATAAATTAATGAATTGCTGATTAAAAATGAAGATTACTACGGAAGAAAATAAAAATGATCCTAAGAATCCATTTATAGTCATTTTCCATAAATGTAGGGGACTTGGGCATTGCCCGAATCAATGTAATATTTTATTGGATAACCTCTAAGTCATGAAAAAATCTATGTGGAAATAAATGGATGGCGAAATATTTAAAACTATTAATTATCATTGTTGATGGGATTACATTGTAATAATTTTCTCTTGTATGTGTATCCCAGAAATTTGTTATGTGAAAATGATAGTTGAGAAATAATTATCTTTTATTTTGTGGATATATTTATAAAAAATCATTTGGATTTATATGATCCTTGAATTTGAGTCAATTATAGGTTAATAATTTTTGGGCAGAAAATGCAAGGTATGAGATAACATTTGTGGCTAAAATATGTTATGGTTATTTTTGAAAAATGTAACTATTTTTTAGGAATGTTATAAGATTATATATTTTTTGAAAAAGGACAACATGTAGACCGTGTGACAACCCATCGCATCAGACAAATATGTGGGAATCATACCCACAACCATTGTGTGACTGGGATTTATCGCATACCACTGGACTATGTGAAGTCCATGGTTAGTATGACCTATTATTTTTAGTTAAATGATTTTATGGATCAATAATATGTTGATTTTGGGAAATTATTAGAAATCCTTAGTACATGAAAATGATTTGCTGATTAAGTGATAAATGTTATTTTGGAATATGTTATCTCTTTTGGGAACACTATATACCTAAGGAAAATAGAATACTATGGGATTTAATTTGTGTTGTAATGGTGGATTTTTATTTTGGAAGAATGTGTGTTTTTATCATGGACTTATAGAGATTTGGGTTATTTATGAAAAATGATTAACCTATCATAGAGAATATATGATTAGGATAATTACTTTTAATT
Organism: Viscum album; assembly: GCA_963277665.1. Lineage (NCBI taxonomy): Eukaryota > Viridiplantae > Streptophyta > Magnoliopsida > Santalales > Viscaceae > Viscum > Viscum album. The sequence goes on from OY728138.1 coordinate 162,585,979, forward strand.
ATGTGACTTTAAGAGTATTCAAAGTTATTTGGAGATAAATGTTAAGATTTATCGTGGAAGACTATGTGATCAAATACTTCTGAATTTTGGGTTTCAAACATGGTTTGGATTATTTTGAAAATTTTAATGACAATTGTTTTTTTTGAATGGTCTTTGTTAAACTTTCGGTATTGTTTGTTTAATATTGGATATTAAGAGTAGTATTTTTTCTATAAAGAATTATCCTTTTTAGGGATCATGTTATCTTGTACTAACCATTTTGGTTTTGGTTAATTTCTAAAGACAAGGGAAATATGTAGTTTATAATTTTTGGATTATGTGATTCTCCAGAAGTTTTTTCTAGCACTTCAGGTGTGACCAAGTCATCTTCAATACTTATCTTTTGGAGTCAGAAATGATTTTGTGGTAGAAATTAGTTAAATGTTGTCACTCTACTTTTCAAATATTATTTTTCTTATTCTATAAATAAAATAATTCATAATCATTAGGGAAAGGATATTAAAAAAAAATATGTGTTCTCTTAATACTTTATGTTTTGTTGAACTTACGATATTTTAAATCATCATAGATTTATGGCTTTGAGACCCTCAATTTTCCATTCACTTGTTTGTGATTTCCGACCTCAATCACTCCCTATAAATATTTATGTTTTTCCTCTAATTATAATTTCCACTAATGATCTCCTATTCAAAATCCTAATTTGTTGGTGACTTTTTCATATACCTATCCCCCTTATTAAGACAATATTTTATTAACCATATTTAAGTGGAGGGTTTTCCTCAAAGGTATATTCTATTTTTTAACATTTTATTTATTAAGAACAATTTCAAATTCTTGGGACACAATTTATTGAAGGAGGGAATAATGTAACACTCCAAGCTTCCACTGTCTGTTTCTCTTTAAATAATACGATAGCGTGTGAAGTTCACCACATCCAGTTCTAGCGCACCACGTGTAGAGATACAAGTTTGACGTACATGGACATTACCTTACTTTTGTGGAATAATTAATACATGACACAAACAGACGCCCAAGGACCATAATAGTTTAGTGTCATTGGAAACTTGGAACATAATCTTCTGATCATGGTGAATGATTTTCATCATCTCCCATAAAGATATTCCCCTTTTTTCTTACATAAAACCTTTCTTTATATCTTGGGGAAAAGAAAACATATAAAGGGTAATCTCAAATGCTCAGTAAGGGTCGAAATGGAGAAAATAAAACAAACCATATACATTTGAACTTAAAAAAACATGAACATAAGGTTTAAACATCAAAATCTTGAGTTCTAAAATAAATCTTGGAAGTACGTAAGGCATAGATCATAAATGAACATCAATAATCATAAAATATAATGGGAATAAATAATTTAATTATGGAAAACAATTAATCAGATGATATGATTTCCATAATAGCCAAGGAATTGCTGCTAAGACCATCATAGTAGACAAAGTCCATTACTGAATCGGGTTTATCTACCGTTCCATCCCTGTATTACTGTACCATATTTACTTTTCATTACAGCCATGTCTATATAATGAGATATAAATCTTTACCCAATGCATTATAGGGAGATATAGGTCCCACCCATCTCATAATGAAAACATTCTTACGTGTGCCACAACATAAACATAAATCATTCTTCATAACCCAAAGAATAAAATGGGTTTCATAAACATCATCCAATCATAACATAATCTAAATAAAACAAATGGATATAATTTCATCATAAGAAAAGTGAAACCATGTAAATCATAGAGATATTATACTTGAAACATACACATATGAAATAATTTCATCTTAGATGGAAAATGGTTTTGATAAAACACTTGAAATGAATTCTTGAGGAAAATTTCATTTCTTCTTCAAAGTTATTTTCTTTTCAAAAAATGACATGCAATTTTAAAATAAAAGTATTTTGTTGAAAATAGTCATGAAATATTGTAGAGTATGATTTATTAAAATAAGGCGTTATAAAATCGTAAAAATCCGTTCATGTCATATAAGTTAAAAAAAACATTCCCCTCGTACTTTTAATGGAAAAGTCAAAATGTACCACATATGGTAAACAAAAGAAATATTCCTTCCATAACACAAATTAAAAGTCAAATATGGGTAAACATTACTTTAAAAATACATGGAAGAATATTAAACACTTTATGAAAAACATTTTTATGGACATGGATGAAAAATATAACCCCAGTAAATACTTACGTATAAGCAATCTCTGATAAAAATGAGATTGCAAAATTATCCATTACCTTAGATCTGATATGCTTCGTATGTATCCTAACCTCCTGTATAATTATTTAAATAATGTCATTGACTTATTATAGAATAATATTTATTGTTATAATATCATATATGGTTCACTTATGACTTCATTTTACCCATTCTTTTGTAAATTCCATGTTAAATAGCGTTTTGGGTAAAATTGTTTCATTTATCATACATGTTTCAACATGTTGTTCTTACTTATATCATGATTTACTTAATTCAAAAATGTAAAACATGATTTATATAGAATATATATTCAGCATATAAATATATATTATAAATCGATAAACGGAATGAAATACACTGTTCATGGAGACGGTAGGTCGTACGTATGCATGAACGATGTTTTCCTTTACTAATTGACTTGAATAGAAGTAAGTAGATGACATATATATATATACATAAATCCAGTAGCTTTATTATATCATATATTTAATTATTATTCATTATATATACTTTATAATCATTCTTGAATGGTTAACATGGATAATGAATCTAATCGCATTGTGGAGACAGTAATCTGTGCGTACGCACGAGCGATGATATCGATCCCATAATTATTGAATGGAATTGGAGTGGATGATATAATATCTCAGAATTAGTATCATGTTATAATAATAATATATATTTATTCTTTACATCATTATACCCATCCAAGTAAGGTGGTGGTAGAAAAACATATTACACCACGGTGTGGAGACGGTATTCCGTACGTACGCATGCACGGTGATTTTGTTATTCATAGGATGGATAGAAGGTGAAATAGGGTTGTTTAATATTTATAATAACATATCAGTATATAATTAATAATGATGTTATTAATTTATAATTAAACAACTAAATAAGAGAAAGAAGAAGAAGAAAGAAACTTGAAAGAATCGGTAGAAGAGATTACCTCTTCTTCGATGTGCCTCTTTTAAACTTCCTCTTAGGGAACTAGAGTTTGTCATTTGAGAAGAAACAAACCTCTATGATATAAATAGAGATTTTTAGAAGAGAAATTGGCATGGTTTGTCCGAGATTGAAGGCTCAAAATTGTGTAATGAGTAGAGGGAAGAGGTGCCCTTTTATAAGGGAGGAGAGGGGCACCTTAGGAAAAACTCAAAATATTATTTTATAATAAATTCATATTCGGTTTATAATGGCTCCAAAGTGACTTATTTAGAGGCTAGGGTGGGTTTGGGTCTAAATCCTCTCAACCAATAGGTTTTAGACAATTTTACGTTACCATTTTAACCTTATAATTTAGATTTAACTCTAAGTTAAATAATTTAACTTTTACCCTTTCTTCTTGTATTCTTACACTATATGGTTAATAAACTTACTATAAACTTCCCATATAAACCAAAATGGTTCATTAATCTCATATATATTATTATAAAAGTCTTTTTTCTGAACCTTGTATTTTTAGGAATAGAATATCAATTAATAATTTAATATTTGTTTTAAAAACTCTTTTAAGTCAGTTTTGACACTATTAGGTGTTTTGTTTTTTCTAAATTTATAACAGAATTATTAATTCAAAATAAATTCATATCACCAACCCTAATATGTTATATTAACCTATAAAAATATTTTAATTCATAAAAAGTCTCAAATTACAATTATTTGGTTATTTATAATATCAATTATGTTAATATTTCATTAATAAGGTAATTACTGCATCATCATTGTGTCATAAATAAATTAGATTATTTAATGTCTAAAAATTATAAATAAAATAAAATCATGTGGTAAATCTTTTTATCTTTCTAATTAATATTTATAGTCGAATTTATCTAATGTATAACCCTATATTAAAAATGTTTTACTTATTAAACATTGATTTAAATTCTTTTAACTCTTCTTTGAATTAAGTAATAATAAATGTCCTAATCTAATCCATGTGGAACTAAATGGTCATATTTTATTCCTAAGTTTGTTTTGGGTCGAATTAAACTTATCCAATAGAATTATTACATGTTTTGGGGTAATAATAATATCACTTTTACCCTTAATTACCCTATTTACTTTTAACCGTGGTAAATAAAAGTTAAAAATTACTATTCACAAAAATTATTTTTATCTTATTGAACCACATTTTACTCCTTGATATTAACCGTGTCTCTCATATTTTTGAAATTCAATTGATAGAAGCTGTAAAATTATGTTTTATGTAAATTTGCAAATTCTTTTAGGAGGTGGGTAAAAGACGGTAAAAAGTTCAATAAAAATTTTATATATCTAAAATTATTATAAAATGACTCCAATGAATTAAGTTAAAAATATATAGGTATTATGTATCTATTTTTACCTAAAATAAATTTAAATAAAAAAATTATTATTTAAATAAAAATTCGGTTTTAACTAATAACTAAGTATTTTCACTATTCATCAAAAATTGAAAGTTTTCAGAAAAATACAAAAAATTCACCCTAAGCTAATTTCTATATTCCAAATCCAAAAATGAAGTCCATTTTTAAAGATAAAATTTTTAAAATTTCAAAAAGTGGGTATTACTATTCATAACGGCTAGTTTATATAATATTTTAATAACATATCGTTGTTTAGTGAAACTCGGTATTTCGTACAACACACGCTATCGAGGAAGGTCGTGATTGTGTGTAATGCAAGCCAAGTCAAGGTTACGTGTAGTGCAAGATTCATTTGTTGTTTCATATAACAGAATCCAGCCATATTTCATTTATACATACACTCAATGTTGCGTAGAGTAACTTCTATTAAACGAACTTTAAATTGTGTGTAACACGATCCAAGAATAGTGTTCCGTATACTGCATGCTAATACGGTGTTGAGTATAGAGCAAGATAATCTTGGTGTATTATACAACACAAGACATCAAATAAATTAAAAATAATTCTTCTCATAAAATCTCAGGGTGTTACATTATACCCCCCTTAGAATGAATTTCGCCCTTGAAATTTATCGGGGTTATTAATGGTTTTCTTCTTAAAAGTTTCTTTCATAGAAACCCACATCCTAAAAAGGAATACTAAAACATAATTTTAAAAAGGAACATTAGAAACATAATGGATAACAAAATTAGCTCATCATTGGGTTTCCACATAGGATAATATAGGTGAAAATATGGATATGGAAGAGAAATCTGACCATCAAGTTCTGATAGAGAGTGGTAGAGAACATGGCTATGAAAACGCGAACAATCACAAAGCCATAAATTTGTGATGATTTAATGTATCATCCGATTCATCGGATATGAGAGTACTAGGACAACATTTTTGGTTTTCAAGATCATTTCCCTAATGTTGTTGAATTTTTTCATAAGGATAAATACTTACTTGATTTCAGTGTAAAATCGTCATTGGACATTCCATGAACAATTTCCTCTTCATCTCTTATTTAATGATATGAAGTTGAATTTTTCATTCTTGAAGTATTAGAAGATCATGCGATATAATGATAGGCCATTCCATCTATCTCTATCATAATATGGGTTAGTATAAGATATTAAATATACATAAGTCCATCTATTGTGAGGTTAATTGTACAAGATTCCAAAAATGGAATTATACTTCATCTATCATACCGCTTAATAAAATAAAACTATTTTCTACTAACCATGGACTTCTATTATGCCAGAGGTAGGCGATGAAGGCCCGTCAAACTTCGGTTGTGGGTTCGATTCCCGAAACCTTGTCTGACGCGATGGGTTTTCGTCAGTCCTACAGGTTGTCCTTTTTCTAAAACTTCACCATTATAACATTCCAGAAATAATATCTAAAAAAGGTTCTAGTCTTAAACAATACTATCTGATGTCCAAATTAATCCATTTCATTCTTTAGGCTTATCCAAAATACTTCTATCCAATCTCATAGTATAAAGAAAACGACTACTAGAAATGTCATATACCGAGCATGTGAATACCATAATTTATCCCCATATATCATACGATATATCTTGTTGGTCACATTCCAAACATTTGAATACCTTAATCATGTATTCTATTGAAAAATGAATACCCATTGAACCTTAGTGAAAACATGAATGTTGTCAAAAGTTAACTCTATCCACATACCAAAATCCCAAAAATTCTTTATACTCAAACCATGATGTCACTTTGTCCTTATATCAGTCATGAGCTCATTAATAATATCAAACATATTATTTTATCCTTATCCCTTCATTATGCGCATATCATCTTCTTTCAAAAATATTTTAATCACTTTTCATGGTTACCAGTACCATTCAAAATATACTTTTAAATACTCAAGGAATAACAATAGTGTAACAATCCTTATATTTTTCTTTATTCCATAGTACTATACGTTATTCTTGATAAACATGAAATAATTCCAATACCTTATTAAACCATTGACCGAGCTTCATCATTTTATTCCTCAACACTTCTTTCGTCTCATATATCATTTGTAGTCTCTTCATCATCATAAACATAAATACTACCCATACAACCATGCTGATTTTCTTCATGAGATTTTCCCTTAAGGCATTGGTTTGCATAATGCCTGTACATTCCACATTTAAAACATTTATCCTTTGTTGATGTCTTAACAATACCATTATCCTTGTCCATTATGTTAACTAAACCTTTTCTTTTTCAATTACTGGCTTTGTGTCCTTCTTTTCCACACCCAAATCATCCTCTAGTTTTTTTTGAAACATTCTCCTTGATTCCTCTTCCCACATAATTTACATGAGGGAAATTGAACATTATTTCCTCTAAGATCAACATGAAACTCCATCTTTCTCTTATTAGCTGAGTCAGGAAACATTCCAATGTTGATATTATTGATCATATTATGAGATTATTGATTAGGCATAATAATTATGTTTCAACTTCCAATTCCCGTTTCATTTGGTCACTCATGAAGAATATCATTCCATTGTCCATCATGTTCTCTATTAAGATGAATCTTTCTGTTTCCATCCATTTTCTAAATCCCAAAAATAATAGTTTGAGATGCCAAAATCATACTAAGAAAACAACATAATCAAGGGGGAGTACTTCCAATCTCTAACATCTTAGGTTTAATCCTAGGTTATTCATGATCATTATCATAATTCTTGGATTGTAACCTATAATTTATACTTAACCATACGGACATCCCTAGACATACCTTAGAAATATCTCCAGGAATCTCACTAAAGTTTTCACATCCTAGTTTCCTAAGGTTAACTAAACCTTTCCTCTAATACCAACTGTAGAGACCCAAGTTTGACGTACATGGACATTACATTACTTTTGCATAATAATTAATACATGACACAAACAGATGCCCAAGAACCATAATAGTTTAGTGTCTTTGGAAATTTGGAACATAATCTTCTGATCATAGTGAAAGATCTTCAACATCTCCTATAAAGATATTCCCTATTTGTTTTCTTAGCTAAAACCTTTCTTTATATCCCGGGGAAAAGAAAACATATAAAAGGTGAGATCAAATTCTCAGTAATGGTAAGCATGGAGAAAATAAAACAAACCATATACATTTTAACTTAAACAAAACATGAACATAAACTTTAAACATCAAAATCTTGAGTTTTGAAATAAATCTTGGTAGTACGTAAGGAATAGATCATAAAGGAACATCAATCATGATAAAATAGCATGGGAATATTACATGTAATTTTGGAAAACCATTAATCACATGATATGATTTCTATATTATCCAATGAATTTTTTCCAAAACCATCATAGTAGACAAAGTCCATTACTGAATCGGGTTTACCTGCCGTTCCAGCCCTGTATTACTGTACCATATTTACTTGTCGTTACAGCCATGTATATCTCATGAGATATAAATCATTACCCAATGTATTGGAGGGAGATATAGGTCCCACCCATATCATAATGAAATCATTCTTACGTGTGACACAACATAAACATAAATCATTCATCTTAACCCAAAGAATAAAATGGGTTTCATAAACATCATCCCATCATAACATAATCCATATAAAACAAATAGATATCATTTCATCATAAGAAAAGTGAAACCATGTAAATCATAGAGATATTATACTTGAAACATACACATATGAAATAATGTCATCTTAGATGGAAAATGGTTTTGATAAAACACTTGTAATGAATTCTTGAGGAAAATATCCTTTCTTCTTCAAAATCATTTTCTTTTCACAAAATGCATGTAATTTTAAAAGAAATGTATTTTTTGAAAATATTCATGAAATCATGTAGAGTATGATTTATGAAAATAAGGTGTTATGAAACCGTAAAAATATGTTCATGCCGTATAAGTTAAAAAAACATTCTCCCCATACTTTTAACAGAAAAGTCAAATAGTACCACATATGGTAAACAAAAGAAATATTCATTCCATAGCACAAAGTAAAAGTCAAATAGGGGTAAAAATGACTTTAAACATACATGAAAGAATATTAAAAACTTTAAGAAAAACATTTTTATGGACATGTATGAAAAATATAACCCGAGTAAATACTTACGTATAAGCAATCTCGGATAAAACTGAGATTGAAAAATTATCCCTTACCTTAGATCTGATATGCTTCACACGTATACAAAACTCATGTATAATGATTTCAATAATGTCATTGACTTATTACAGAATCATATTCATTGTTATAATATCATATATGGTTCACTTATAACTTTATATTACCCGTTCTTTTGTAAATTTCTTGTTAAAGCAGCGTTTTGGGTAAAATTGTTTCATTTATCGTATGTGTTTCGACTAGTTGTTCTTACTTATGTCCGGATTTACTTAATTATATAATTTAAAACATGATTTATATAGAATATATATTCAGAATATAAATATATATGATAGATCGATAAACGGAATGAAATACACCATTCATGGAGACGGTAGGTCGTACGTACGCATGAACAATGTTTTCCATTCCTTATTGACTTGAATGGAAGTAAGAAGATGACATATATATATATACATAAATCCAGTAGCATTATTATGTCATATATTTCATTATTACTCATTATGTATACTTTATAATCATTTTTTAATGGTTAACTTGGAGAATGAATCTCATCGCGTCGTGGAGACGGTAATCTGTGTGTACGCACGAGCGATGATATCGTTCCCATAATTATTGAATGGAATTGGAGAGAATGATATAATATCTCAGAATTAGTATCATGTTATAATAATCATATATATTTATTCTTTACACCATTATACCCATCAAAGTAAGGTGGTGGTAGAAAAACATATTACACCACGGCGTGGAGACGGTATTCTATACATACGCACGCGCGGTGATTTCATTTTTCATAGGATGGATAGAAGGTGAAATATGTTTATTTAATATTTATAATAACATATCAGTATATAATTAATACTTATGTTATTACTTTATAATGAACAACTAAAGAAGAGGAAGTAGAAGAAGAAAGAAACATGAAAGAATCGGTAGAAGAGATTACCTCTTCTTCGACGTGCCTATTGTAAACTTCCTCTTAGGAAACTAGAGTTCGTATTTTGAGAAGACCAGAACATCTATTATATAACTAGAGAGGTTGAGAAGATAAATTGGTAGTGTTTATCTGAGCTTTAAGGCTCAAACTTGTGTAAAGAGGAGATGGAATAGGTTCTCTTTTATAAGGGAGGAGAGGGGCACATTAGGAAAAACTTAAAATATCATTTTATAATAAATTCATATTTGGTTTATAATGGCTCAAAAGTGACTTATTTTAATTCTAGGGTGGGTATGGGTCGAAATACTCTCAACAAATACGTTTTAGAGAAGTTTAGGTTACCATTTTAACCCTATCATTTAGATTTAACTCTAAGTTAAATAATTTAACTTTTACCGTGCCTTCTCATATTCTTACACTATATGGATAATAAACTTACTATAAACTACCAATAGAACCCCAATTGGTTCATTAATGTCATATATATTATTATATAAGTCTTTTGGCCGAACTGTAGATTTTTAGGAATAGAATATCAATTAATAATTTAATATTTGTTTTAGAAACTCTTTTATGTCAATTTTGACACTATTTGGTATTTTTTTTCTCTAAATTCATATCAGCATTATTACTTATAACAAGATTAACTTAACCAACCCTAATATGTTATATTAACTTATAATATTATTTGAATTCATAAAAAGTCTCAAATTACATTTATTTGTGTGTTTATAATATCAATTATGTTAACATTTCATTAATAAGGTAATTATTGCATCATTATTGTGTCATAAATAAATTATATTATTTAATGTTTAAAAATTATAAATAAACTACCATTATGTAGGAAATAATTTTATCTTTTTAGTGAATATTTATAGTTGAATTTATCTTATGTATAACCCTATATTAAAAATGTTTTACTTATTAAACTTTGATTTTAATTCTTTTAACTCTTCTTTGAATTAAATAATAATAAATGTCTTAATCTAATCCAAGTGGGCCTAAATGGTCATATTTTATTCCTAGGATTGTTTTTGGTCGAATTAAAATTATACAATAGAATTAGGACATGTGTTAGGGTAATAATAATATCACTTTTACCCTTAATTACCGTATTTAATTTTAATTGTGGTAAATAAAAGTTAAAAGTTACTATTCACCCGAAATTATTTTTATCTTATTAAACCACATTTCACTCATTAATATTAACCGTGTTGCTTGGATTTTCGAAATTCAATTGACAGAAGTGGTATAATTATGTTTTATGTAAATTTTCAAATTCTCCTAGGAGGTGGGTTAAAGACAGTAAAAAGTTCAATAAAAATTTTATATATCAAAAATTATTATAAAATGACACCAATGAATTACATTGATCTTATATAGATATTATGTATCTATTTTTACCTGAAATAAATTTAAATAAATTAAATGATTATTTAAATAAAAATTCCGTTTTAACCAAAAACACAGTATTTTCACTATTCATCAAAAATTTAAAGTTTTCATAAAAATACCAAAAAATCACCCTAAGCTAATTTAGATATTCCGAATCCAAAAATGTTGTCCTTTTTGATAGATAAAATTTATAAAATTTCAAAAAGTGGGTATTACTATTCATAACGGCTAGTTTATATAATATTTTAATAACATATCGTTGTTTAGTGAAACTAGATATTGCGTACAACGCACTCTATCGAGGAAGGTCGCGATTGTGTGTAATGCAAGCCAAGTCAGGGTTGCGTGTAGCGAAAGATTCCTTTGTTGTTGCGTATAATAGAATCCAACCATATTTCATTTATACATACACTCAATGTTGCGTAGAATAACTTCTATCAAACAAACTTGAAATTGTGTGTAACACGATCCAAGAATAGTGTGGCGTATACTGCAAGAAAATACGGTGTTGCGTATAGTGAAAGATAATCTTTTTGTAGCATACAACACAAGACATCAACAAAATTAAAAAGAATACTTCTCATAAAATCTCAGGGTGTTACACCACGACCCATCAATCTAGCCGTTTAAAAAGAAGTTATGAATAGTAATAACCAAATTTTGAATTTTATATACTCCATATAATTTTAACATCTATATAATGTGTTTATTAGACATAATATAAGAAAAAATTGAATTTTTCCGATAAAAGAAGTATTTTAAAAAATTGAAATTTTTCCACATTTTAATGGTGAACCCATTTTAAATCCAATACTTGACACATTTATTTATTCAATTTGGAAAAATAAATTTTTTATTTGGAAACAGGACAAAAAAATTTAGTTTGGATAAATTTTCTGTGCATTTCTAATAACTCTCATATTTTGATGAATAGTAAAAAACACTAAATTTTAATTTGAAAATAAAATTTTTAATAAAAAAAATTATAGTGTTAAATTATACATTTGAATGATTTTAAAGTATAATTGGATTATATTTTTATCATTTAATCCAATGTTGGTCTTTAGAAGTAATTTTACATTTAAATTGGACATAAACACATATCAATCTTTTGATGGTTTTTATTTATCAAAAACCCGCTTTCTGGTTTTGACAACAGCAACTTTTTTAATTAATTAATAAAACTTATATGTTTGGAATTTGTTAAAATATACATCATTTTTTAATTTGGATTATCAAAATTAACTTTGGGTGTATTTGTGGTAATTTTTTAAAAACATTCAATTTTTTATGAATAGTGAAAAACACTGCGTTATTGTTTAAAGCCGACTTTTTATTTAAATAATTATTATTAATTATTATTAATTTAAATTAATTTCAATTAAAAATATATACATAATATCTATATTAGTTCAAGTTAATTCATTGAATTAATTATATAATAATATCATATATATAAAATTATATTGAACGCTTTACTATCTTTTACTCATCTTCTAGGCACATTTGCAAATTTGCATAACAATTATTTTACCGCTTTTATGAATTGAATTTCCAAAATCCGAGATAATCGTTTGACATTAGTAAGTAAAATTTGATTCAATAAAATGAAAATAATTTTTAGTGGATAGTAACTTAGGACTTTTATTTACCACGGTTAAATGTAAATAGTGTAATTAAAGATAAAGATGATATTATAATTACCCTAACACATGTTATAATTCTATTAGATAACTGTATTTCGACCAAAATCAACCTTAGGAGTAAAATATGATCCTTTTTTCCACTTGGATTAAATTATGACATTAATTATTATTTTATTTAAATAAGTGTTAAAAGTGTTAAATTCAAAGTTTAATAACTAAACCATTTTTAATATAAGACTATACAAAAGATAAATTAGACTATAAATATTAATTAGAAAGTTAAAAAGATTTCCTAAATAATGGTATTTTATTTATACTTTCTATACATTAAATATTTAAATTTATTCATGACACAATGATGATGCAGTAATTACCATATTAATAAAATATTAAAATAAATGATATTATGAATATCTAAATAAATGAAAATTAAGACTTCTGTTTAATTCCACTAATTTTATAGCTTAATATGACAAGTTAGGGTTGATTAAATACCTTTTTTTAGTGATAAATTTCTTATGACTTTCACAAAAACAAAATACCAAAGTGTCAAAATTGACAAAAATGAGTTTTTAAAACAAATACTATATTAATAATTTATATAATATTCCAAAGAATATAATGATCATCCAAAGGACTTATATAAGGTTATATATATCAATAATGAACTATTGGGTGTTTCCTTGGATTTTTATATTAAGTTTATTAACCATTTAATATAATAATACAAGAATACATGGTAAACGTTAAACTATTTAAATAAGAGTTAAATCTAAAATATAATGTTAATATGGTTACATAAACCTGCCTAAAACATATTGGTTCAATTATTTTTGACCCCTCCCCACCTTATCTTCGAAATAAATCATTTTTGAGCCATTATAAACTAAATATGAATATATACTAAAATAATATTTCATGCTTTTCCTAATGTGACACTTACCTCTCTTATAAAAGGGTACAACACCTTCTCTCAAAATCACACTTACAAATCCATTTGGATCTGCCAAACCCTGCTCAAATATCCTCCCAAATACCCTCAATTTGACCTAGAGGCCTTACTTTGATCAGAAATACATCCTAAGGAGCCCTTTTTATCAACTCAAAAGGAAACACCCAAAGAAGAGGTAATAATTTCACAACCTCTTTCAAAGTTCTTTTCTTCTTCTACTTACTCTTTCTTTGTTGTTTCCAAAACAAAATAATAAATACATTACCTTATAAATACTGTGACGTTATTATAAATATGGTACAACCATATTCATTATTCTATCCATCCTATGAATGGAAAGTCACCATATGTGCGTACGTACGACTTATCGTCCCCACGTCGTGGTGTAGTTTGTTATTCAAACACTTCATTATTTGGATGCATATAATAATGAGTATAACTGATGTAAATAATAAATATAACATGTTTAGGATTTTCTTTATATGATATATCATCCAATTACAAACTATTTTACCATCAATAGAATGATATTGTTGCTCGTGTGTACGTACAGATTACCGTCTCCATGAACGCGATGAAATTCATTTCCCATCATAACCATTCAAGAATAATTTTCATTTTATGATTAAAATTAATTTTTAAGAACTTAATATCATTCATGATATGATCAAATACATCCTATCCATAACAAACATGGCTTACGTAACCAATCATATAAAGTAAAACGATTCAGTTGACACCCAAGATGATACTTCTAAAATATTATTAACAAATCAATATTAAAAGCTAATATTTGATATCATATTTATTAATTTGGTTCTTGTATAATTTAATAATAATTATTTAACTATTATAAAAGTGGTAAACATACCATTGATGAAGTAAAATTACAATGTAAGGGGTTTTTATCTCACTTCTTATTCGCACGAGATTCATGATATATTGCCACTATTTCCTTTTGTCTGGGGTATATACAGACCATGATTGTATTCTTTGTGTAATATACTTTAATATAAGGGAATTTTAATCTTCTTTGTTTGATCCTTCTTTTATGGGGTGTATTTTTTGTAAGTTAATAATTTGGTATGAGAATTTAAAATTTTGATTTCCACTCATTGGGTTTTACGTAAAATTCATTGATTATTTTACTATAAGATTATGTGTAAAATCACTATTTATTTATTTATGTTGTAATTTCCACTCCCATTTTCAATGATATAATTTTGAAACACATAATCACTCCATTTATAAATTCTCAATTCGTCGATATGAACTTGATAAGAGTAATCTTAACTCAATTTCCATTCATTGAGTAAAATATCCAAGTCATTGGAGTTGTTGTTACAAGAATATGTGTGAATGTCCTCTAATTGGTTTACACTGAATATCCAATCATATTGAGTGTATTTATATTTGTCAAAGATAAATATGATATTGATTTATCCCAAACCTAAGGATACAGTCTTTATAAGGGATTTCATCTCAATTTACATTCTATTGAGACTTCTTTGTTGTTATGCACCAATTCACTTTTATATGTTGTATATACTGTACTTTAACATAGTATATCATGGATCCATTTATTCTCATGATATTATAATGTTTTTATTAACTTAATTATTTGTATTAAAATGTCTCTCATTTGGTTAGGAACTCTAACTAAAGTGTCATTTTAAATGTTTTAAAGATTTGTTCTTCTAAATCATTCTCATTAATGTCCTTGTTTTAAAAATGGTTTTATGGATTTATTTATATGTACATGAATGTTTTAAAATTAAATTTCTTTTTAAAAGTTTCAAACTGATATGGGACACTTTGATTAAAAAAATCTATTTTTAATTGCTTCTTGATAAATAGTGATATTTTTAAATGTTTTCAAGAGAAAAGGGATATTTCTCTCAAATTGTTTTGCTGGTTATTTTCATCTATGTCAATATCCTTAATTATTATTTACTAAGGTTAATTTATACAATCTTCCATATTTTATTGAATGAGTTATTTTTAACTATGGATGTGCTATTTTTATACCATTAATGGTTTGTATATTAAAATTCCATATGCAAGTTTTAATATGAATGTTTAGATTATGTTTCAACATTTTCATATGAGGAATGAATTGGACTTAGTAAGTTATGGGTGGATAATTCTATAGCTCCTCGATGAATCAGTAGTTCTCATGAGACAAACTAGTGTCTTGGCACAAGGCCTTGTCAAAATCTTATTTGTAGTCTTGGAATGAGGCCTTGACAATGTTGTTATGATGTCTAACATTATGCATTCCATTATTATGAAATTGGATATTGATATGACATGTTATTATTCGAATAGTAGAATATCCATGATAATAATTAAATGGAATTATTTAATTTATCTTTTCCATATTTAGCTGAAGTTTAATTTTAAAAGGCTTGTGGTTTATTATTATACATTTCATTAAGTATTTATGCTTATTTATGACAGTTTCTGCTATATTGCTATCCTTACTGAGCATTTGAGCTCACCCATTTCTTATTTTTTCATTTTCCTGGGATGTTAAAAGGTATATTAGGCTTGAAATGCAGGGATGGGTTAAGGGATATGAGTGTGCTTAAAGTGGAAACATTGTTGTTGTTTTTATGATGTAAGGTAAAACTTATGTATGTATCTAGTATTTCCAAGGCTACTAAACTAATAGGTATTTCAAGACATGATCTCTTGTGATCATGTCAATGTTATGTAATAATTCATAGACTCTGCGTAACTAGGTTTGGGGCATTAAAACTAGTGTATTTTGCATACAATAAAAGCTACCACTCCACCATTGGTATGGTACCATTTGTGGCATTATACGGGAGACCTTGTCGGTTATCCCTTTCCTAGACTGACCCTAGAGAGTTAGCACTCATGGGTCTATAGTTGGTGCGAGCTACCACCGAGAAGAGGAATATTATCCAAGAGTGGATGAATACTACACAAAGATGGCAGATGTCTCATGGTGATAGGCAATGGAGACTTCTAGAGTTCGAGGAGGGAGACCATGTCTTCCTTTGGGTCTCACCTCGATGAGGGTTTTAGATATTATTCTTGGGCATCAAGCTATCTACAAGGTTCATCAGACCTTTCCAAATACTGCACAATGTTGGCGAGGTGGCGTACCTTCTAGCTCTACCGCTGAAGTTGCACCGGGTACATGATTTATTCCATGTGTTGCCATCGGGGAGGTCCGTGCATGACCCATCGCACACCATCGATTGGGGTGAGATAGACATCGATGATGGACAAACATTTGCTGATTACCTGGTGGAGAGTGAGAATCGGTGGGAGAGGATCCTTTGTGGGTGATCGATTCTATTGGTGCTCATCATGTCGTAGTACGAGAGTCTTCAGGAGACCACATGGGAGAGGGAGGATCAGATCCGGGGCCAGTACCCACATCTTTTTTAGTAGTTTCGTTTTGGATTTTCGGGGTTGTAAAGCCTTAAGGTTGGGAGAATTTAATTTATCATATTTTCCATATATTATTTTGAAATATTATATGGAATAATTTTGTGGCCAGAATTTTTGATGGCATGTGATTCTGAGGCCCGAAATGCTCGAAATAAATGTTTGAAATATATTAAACTTTAAAACTACGTGAGTGAGCATTTTTCTTGAAAATGTGGAATAAAATATAAACGCGTGTCAGGATCAGAAATCTGAGGGAACTTTTGGGTTTAGAGTACCTAATTTACCTTGTAGGTCCCTAACGTCGACCGACGTGGGTCAACTGTAAAAGTTAGTTTTTGGACGTTTTAATGGAAATAAAATAAATTAATAAGTTATTTTATTCTAATTCATTCTATAAAGCAGTGATGATTATTTTCATTAAACAAATAGGAGCATAGGGTAAGACTATAACCATGGAAGGCTCACTAGAATCCTTTGGATATTTGGAGAAAATCCAACCATATAAGATTATTGGGGGACAACGACGATGCGATTGATCGACGCATCTCGTATTCGACGAACCACACTAACAAACGCAATGCAATGATCATTATTCAACCGAATTGGGGTTATGGTTTTTTATTTTGATTTAGTCCTTCCCTTTTAGTCTATTAAACAATGAACATGGATCAACCCACAAACAAGTTGATCCACGGATTGTGTGTTCATGTGGGAGGGAGTTATTTTCCATTTCTTTTGGGGCTTGATTCGGGAAATTGATTTGTGATAATTTTTGTATTATATTTTGATTCAACCTGTTTAATCCTTCTAAGGGGATCAAATTTATGCTATAATGGCTGATGGAAAAGGTGCATTCCACTTTTTATTATTGATTTTTCTTCCTCCTTTTAACCCCGCATTATTCGCCTTCATCGTGGGGTTATGAAAAACAGATCATTGAGTGTCTCTTTCAAAACGAAACAATCCCAAATTAGAGATCTGAAATCAAGATGACCGAGCAGAGGTGAAAAGATGATGGAGGATGGTGAATCAGCTCTAATTGGGAGAGATCATTCTTTGAGCTTTCTTCACGCGGGTGGATCAATACGCATTTTCGAAGCTGATTGGAGGCCCAAAAATAACATTGACGACATGAGGATGTCAGAGAGACCATAATATTCGAGATTAGTGGAAAAATAATTGCCTGATTGAAGATCATAGAAACATCGAGGCGTGGTGGAGCAGGTTCATGTTTCTGGAAATTTCTAGAACACACGTCATGTATCCCAAATAACATTCTGTGTGGTACCAGCAGTGGTGACTAGGGTTTTTGCACAAAACACAATGAAGAACATGACTTTTCTCTAGGAAGACATGACATGTCGGCCCCACCCAGAGACTGCTAGAGTTTCGGGTGACAAGAAGCACAAACACGGTGTTTTATTTGAAGAACAGGCGTGTTAGTCCTTATGCGGACTCAGTGTGTATCTAGGAAGATACACAAAAATGGGTGGAGTACTCACCCTGTACTCCACCATATGGCCATACGAGGCCAGTAACATGGGTCACCTATTGTACAAATTACATGGGATGGCATACATAGGTTGAGACCGGGTATGGGCACATAGCCAGCGTACACGAAGCGGAACCTAGATACCTTGTCATGGTGTGTGATCCTTCCTACAAACTGTGTAGTAGCGTTTTACATAAAAAGCCTTATGACTCAGGCAGTTACACACAGGCATCACCCATAGTCATGAGAAATGGCATGTGACCCCTTCTACATGTAGTGTATATCCTGGAACATGGCTGGATCCTTTTTTCCACCATTCCTTGGAATGTTTCATTTGGGTTTGTTCAATGTTTTCCCATTCCCATGAATGTCAAGTGTCATTTCCATCCATAGGAGTACGATCCCTTCTGTAGGACATTCAGAGATAGAGTTAAGTATCCCTCTGAGAGGCCCAAAGTGAGATCCTCTACCCATTCTTGACCCTAGGTAGAGTCAGGTATCATCATGACTAATCCTATATGACGTTGATCCTCTAATTAGTAGGTGAATCTGGATGAGTCTTAGTATCTGCCAAGGCCCTGGCAGTGATCCTCATCTATGTATCACAATTTTTCCCCACTCAAGAGTGTGTTCTACCATAATGAGTGTATCTACCTCTCATGAATTTTCCTGATGAACGGTACTTCTCAAATGGATGTCATCAGAGCTCCCAAACATGTGGAGTGAGTTCTCCTAGACAAGTGCTTCATAGAAACATCTAACTAAATTCCTAGCGGCGGTACAATTGTTTGACTTTTCTCTAGACTACAGGTCTGGGTTTTGAGTATATATGGATTGTGTTTCTCTTTCTATATGATCAGTAGACTTATATTATGTAGAGCTGACCATAACATTACTTTTTGTATTTCATTGTGGTTTTCAGGGTCCTCTATAGAGTATTGTTCTACTCAACCCTGCACGAGCTTTGCCCACAAGTGTCATGTCTTTTGCAGATGAGCAACATTTTGACGATGTCCAGGGAGTACTAGGACCAGACTGAGCGTTATGAGTTCCTTTTAGGACGAGGTGCTACTATGGCTATGATCTGTAGTCCGAGTACCTCTTTTTTCTTACAGGTATGACTTTGTAGTTTGCATACTCTTGTTTTTGTGGGCTTGTATTTTGGAAAAAAATTTCTTCTACACTTTACTTACATTGTACTCTGTCGTTTTGGATTCGTTGTATGCGTGCATTTTGTTTCTTAGTAGTTTTTACATTTTATAATGTGAGGGCTTGGAGATGTGTGTGTACGTACAGGTACATAGACAATTTCTCCCATGTTAGTGACATGCTTACTCGGTGCTAGTCACCAACCCTAGGCCTATTGGTGGTGGGCTTAGAGAGTTATTGTATGGCCCCTACTAGGATGGGTCGTGACATATTAACTTGCGAAAAATTTGAATAAAAATAAATTCATTCAGTGTTATGAATTTTTCAAAATTTTAGAAAATGTAGTTTTATTGTTTGTATGTCTAAAACATGCCTGTAATAGTCAAAATGTATCTAATAAATAGGAATTGAAGGTATATTATAGGAATAAAACTAGTGAATATTATTGTATTTTTATGATTAATATACACCTAAATCCTACATGTGATGTACTTGAAATAAAAAAAATAAAATAATTGTAACACCCCAAGCTTCTACGGTACGCTTCTCTTTGAATAATGTGATAGCGTGTGTTGTACGCAACACCAAGTTCTAACACACCATAACCAATCAAACTAGCCATTATGAATAGTAATACCTAACTTTTGAAATTAAATATATTTTATATTTCAAAATGGAATTCATTTTTGGATTTGGAATATCGAATTTAGCCTAAGGTGAAATTTTTGTACTTTTCAGATAACTTTCATATTTTGATGAATAGTGAAAGTTACTAACTTTTAATTAAAAACAACTTTTTTTAATCAAAATAATTAATAGTGATAAATTATGAATTTGAGTGGTTTTAAAGTATATTTAGAATATATTTTTACCATTTAATATAATTTTGCTCATTGGACACAATTTTACAATTAAACCGAACATAAACAAGTGTCAATCTTTTGATAGTTATTATCTCTTAAAAACACGCTTTTTGTTTTGACAACGGGAATTAATTTTAAATTAATTTCTGCCACTTCTGTGTTTTGAATTTAGAAAAATGGATTCCATATTTGTAATCAGGATGTCCAAATGGTGTAAATAGGTAACTTTTATTTTTAGACATTTTGAATAATTACTGTGGTAAATATTTTATTTACCATGGTTAAGGGTAAATCTGGTAAATAAGGGTTAAAAATAATATTATAATAATACTAAATTACCCTAAAACGTGTCCTAGACTTATTGGATGATACAATATCGGCCATAGTCATCTTTGGGTCGATTTTTGGACCCCATGGTGCCACTTGTAGGTGATAGGGACACTTTTTTTTAATTAAGTTAAAATGAATACAAAAATGACACAAGCATATATCCTTTAACAAAACAATTTTTACATAGGGTTATATATGTTGAATTTTCGACTATAAATATTCATTAGAAAGATAAAAAGATTTCCTACATAATGATATTTTATTTTCAATTTTTAGAGATTAAATAATTTAATTTATTTATGACACAATGATGATGCCGTAATTATCTTAATAGTGAAAAATTAAAATAATTGATATTATAAATACCAAAATAAATATAATATGAAACTTTTAATGAATTAAACTAATTTTATAGGATAATATGATATATTAGGATTGATGTAATTGACGTTTTTTTAAGTAATAAATCTGTTATGAGTTTCACAAAAATCAACTATTGAATAGTGTCAAAATTGACATAAAAGAGTTCTTTAAACAAATATTATATTATTAATTGATATTAAATTCCTAAAAATCTAATGTTCGGCCAAGAGACTTATATCATGATAGGTTCATCATTAATGGACCACTTGTGGGTCTCTTGGATGTATATAGTAAGTTTATTAACCATATTGTATAAAAATACAAAGAGACATTGTAAAAGTGAAACTAATTAACTTAGAGCTAATACTTAAAAATAAGGTTAATATAAGTACCCAAACCTATCTAAATTCTATTGGTTGAGTTGTTTTCGACCCATCCCCACCTTAACATTTAAATAATCAACTTTGGAGCTATTATAAACCGAATATGAATTTATTATAAATTAATATTTCTAGCTTTTCCAAAGATTCCCCTCACCCCTCTTATAAAAGGGCACTCCTCCTTCTCATTTTTTCACACCTTCAAAGCCTTTTGGTTCGGCCAAAATCTGCCCAAATACTCTCCCAACTTCCCTCACTACAACCTAGGGGCCTTAGTTTGATCAGAAAGCCAACCTAAGGATCCCTTTTGATCAAATCAAAAGGAAGAACCCGAAGAAGAGGTAATGATTTCACCACCCTTTTCCAAGTTCATTTCTTCTTCCACTTCTTCTTCCTTTGTTGTTACCATTCTAAAATAATAAATCCAGTATCATTTATATACTGTGATGTTATTATAAATATGGTACAACCATATTCAGTATTCTATCCACCCTTTGAATAACATGTCACCATACGTGCGTACGTACGACTTACCGTCTCCACGTCGTGGGGTAATTGTTATTCAATATAATATTATTTGGATGGGTATAATAATGATGTGTAACTCATGTAAATAATAAATATAACATGTTAATGATTCTTTATATATGATATAACATCCATTTATATATTATTTTAATATCAAAAGAATGATATTGTCGCTCGTGCGTACGTACGGACTACCGTCTCCACGAACGCGATGAGATTCATTCTCCATCGTATCCATTCAAGTATAATTATCATTTGATGATTTAAAAAATGATTTTTAAGGACTTTATATCATTATGGATATGAATAATATACAACCTATCCTTTACAAAAATGTCTTACGTAACAAAACATATAAAAGAAAACAAGTAAGTTCACACCCGAAACAACGTTAATACTAAGATATTATTATCAAATCAATATTAAAAGATCCTATATGATATCATATTAATGTATATGATTCCTGTATAATTTAATAACAATTATTTCACCATTATACAGCAGTTTAACCTACCCCAACCAAGGAAAAGTACAAGGTAAGGGTTATTTCACAATCTCTTCATTATCCGAGGTTGTTTATACGTAATAATCTACTGGGATCTCGTTATCATCCACATCCATGTTTCTTGAAAATGTATTTCAAAACATTTTTACAAGAATATGGGTTAAAGTCATTTATACCCTTGTTTTACTTTTTATAAGAGGAATCTTTCTGTCGTTTTCAAAACAAGGTCCTTTTTAACCTTTTCGACAGAATTAAGGTAAGAATGTTTTTTTTAACTTATACGGCGGGTGCGGTTATTTTCCGCCGTTATAAAATCTTAAAAGATTTCCTTACAAGATTATAAGAATATTTTCAAGAAAATGTTTTATTTTATATGTCTCTTAAATTATTTCAAAAATAGAAAGAGATATTTCTCTAAAAAGTGTTTTGATTTCATCTATGTCAACATCCTTTGATGGATTTTACGCTTATTTGAAGTTGATTTATTATTATACAAAACTTCTATATTGTATTGAAGGTTTTGTGATATGTTTGACTGTGGATGTGCTATTTTTATACCATTCATAGTTTATGGTGAAATTATTGGCATTTCGTATGCTAGTTTTAATACGAATGTTTATGTTATGTTTAAACATTTTCATATGGGAATGCATTGGACTTAATATGTGACGGGTGGAGCCCGCTATAGCTCCTCGATGCATCGGTAGGTCTCATGAGACAAACTAGTGTCTTGGCACAAGGCCTTGACAAAATCTTATTTGTAGTCTTGGCACGAGGCCTTGGCTATGTGGTTATGATAGTCTGGCATTATGCATTCCAACATTATGAAAGTGGTTAGTGATTTTGCATGTGATTATTCGACTAGTAGAATATCCATGTGAACAAGTAAATGGAATTATTTAATTTTACTTTTGTCATACTATGTTGAAGTTCAAGTTTAAAAGGCTTTTGTTTTAGTAATGCATTGCCTTAAATGTTTATGCTTATTTTGAATGTTCCTCTATATTGTTATCCTTACTGGGCATTTGAGCTCACCCCTTTTCTATGTTTTATTTTTCCCAGGATGTGAAGAAGTAAGTTATGAATGACCTGCAGGGATATTATGAGGGGATAATAGTGTGGACTGTGGAGACATTATGTTGTTGTAGTAGTTTTTTCATTTTATGATGTAATGTAAAACGTATGAATATATCTAGTGTTTCCAAGGATACTAAACCAATCGGTCTTTCGAGATTTGATCTTTCTTGTGATCATGCCAATGTTATGTAATAATGCACCGACTCTGGGTAACTAGGGTCGGGGCGTTACAGTTGGTATCAGAGGAAGTTTAGTACAAACCTTGGAAGCTAGATTTAGATAAACTCTGTTTAGAGCACGTAGACCTAAGATGAACTTTGAGGATTAGTATAGAATAACTTCCTAGAATTTTGGTATTGTAGAGATTTTGTGAGTTTTCCGAGCAATACATCCCTGTCTGGATATGAGCAGGTAGAGGTGGCTCTGGCACAGATGTACCTAGGGGTAAAACCCGAAAACACCGCTTTGAGCTAGACTCGAACGGGAACTAGTGCACGACAACGGGCCTTGCTGCACTCTTGGTTACGACACTCCCGGGGGATATGCTTAGGATAACTCTCATTTTCTTTACAAATCATTATGAAGGGTTTATGAGTATATACTTACTCAAAGAAAACTTTTTTATGATTATGGATTATATCCATAAATAGTTCAATTTATGTTAAGTGTTTTATAAGTATGGGATTATGTATTTTGATTCATAAACTGATCTAGTTTATGCCATTGTTTAGAAATGGCACCTACTGGAAGAAATGGAAACCGTATCAATGCATTCACCCCATGTAGGGATTTCCCTCCTGCTCAAGATAATTATAGTAGGGCTGGTGATGTAACTGGTGCCGATCAGCTAATCATCATACCAGGACAACTTACTCAGGTTATGAATAATAACCTTACCCGTATGGAGCACCCTGATCCACAGCATGGAGGATCAATGTTAGATCGATTCATGAGGCAACAACCACCAACGTTCAATGGGATTACAAATCCCTTAGTAGATGAGCAATGGATAAATTCCCTAGAGAAAATATTTCAGGCTTTGGGGAGCAGTGAAAGGGAAAAAGTTATCATGGCATTTTACCGCCTCACTGGAGATGCTGATCAATGGTGGTCATTGATTCAAAACATGAAGGAAGATGATGAAGTATCAAATATGTAATGGAGAGAGTTCAAAGATCTGTTTTTAGAAAAATACTTTCCTCGCGACCATCGAGCAGATATGGAAAGGCAATTTCTGAGTCTGAGACAAAGGAGGATGAGAATGTCACAAAGTATGAGGCTAACTTTACAAGGTTAGAAAGGTATGCTGGAGATTATATACGTAACCCAAGAAGTAAGATTGATCGTTTCTTTGATGGGTTAAAACCATTTCTTCTTCGAGCATTAGTCTCACAATCCTTTTCATCGTATGAAGACATTGTCTCATGTGCTATCAAGAACGAAAAGGAATTCTCTAAGTCTTATGAATTTAAAGCAAAGCAAGAGAAGAAGAGACCTGCTGATCAATCTGGGAATGGAAATAAGGGGAAGAAGGGAAAAGTTGAATATCCATCTTGAGGTAAATGCGGGAAGAAACATCTTGGTACTTGCTTGAAAGGAATGGGAGTCTGTTACAAGTGTGGTGAAAAAGGCCACCAAGCTCGTGATTGCAAGGGGAAGAAGGAAGCTACCAACGTTCAGTGCTACAATTGCAGGGAGATGGGGAATTATGCAAATTCATGTCCTAAGCGTCTGGAGAACTTACCTCAGAAAAGGCCAAGGGATCAAGGCCAGGCTTATGCTATCACTACTGCTGAGGTAGAAGCTCCGAAAGACGTGGTGGCAGGTAATTTAATGGTTTCCTCAAGTTTAGAAAATGCATTATTTGATTCTGGATCATCGCATTGTTTCATATCTTCCCAGTTTTCTAAGAAAATTAGATATTTCCAATTTGATTTAATAAGGGAGTTATCAGTTAAAACTCCTAAGGGAAGTATCATTGCAACAAAGTTTTGTGAATCAGTCCCCATTAGAGCACATAAATATTCTTTATCTTCTGATCTCATCGTCATACCTATTATTGAGTTTGATATAATCCTCGGTATGGACTGGATTTCGGACTATGATGCGAAGATTTATTGTAAGAAGAAAGAGGTTACGATTCTTGATGATAATGATAAGGAACACCTTATCTTTAGAGCAGAATCGTCACCACCTAATTCTTATTTAGATCCACCCCCGGTAGCTCAACTTAATTCAATTTTTGGGGAGGAAGAGAATTAAATAACTGTCGGTGAGGAAAGGAATATTCAAATAGAGGATGTACCTGTTGTGAAAGAATTTTTAGATGTATTTCCGGAAGATTTAGCTGGACATCCTCCAGAACGAGAAGTTGAGTTTTCCATTGATTTGATTCCTGGATCAAGGCCTATATCGATGACCCCTTATAGAATGGCCACTGTAGAATTAGTTGAACTAAAGAAACAACTAGAAGAATTTAGTAATAAGGGATTTATTCTCCCTAGTGTTTCTCCATGGGGAGCCCCTATTCTTTTTGTTAAAAAGAAAGATGGATCTATGAGGTTATGTATCGACTACAGGGAGATCAATGCTATAACAATAAAGAACAAGTATCCCCTACCTCGCATTGATGATTTATTTGACCAACTGCATGGAGCTCAATAATTTTCAAAGATTGACCTTCGATTTGGATACCATCAGTTGTGTGTGAAGAAGGAAGACATTCCGAAGACATCATTTCGAACCAGGTACGGGCATTACGAGTTTACTGTAATGCCGTTTGGATTGACTAATGCACCCTCTGTATTCATGGATCTGATGAATAGAGTTTTCAAGGAGTATCTCGATGAATTTGTGGTGGTATTTATTGATGATATCTTGGTATACCCCAAAACCTACGAAGATCATGAAAATCACTTGCGCATTATCTTGAAGACTCTGAGGAGGCATGAATTATATGGGAAGTTTAGCAAGTGTGAATTCTGGCTTCAGGAGATTTCTTTTCTTGGCCATATTGTCTCTAAAGATGGAATCTCTGTTGATCCTTCTAAGACCAAGGATACCCAAGAATGGCCAGCACCTACGAGTATAACTGAGGTACGTAGTTTTATTGGTTTGGTAGGTTATTATAGACATTTCGTCCAGAATTTTGCCCGATTGGCTAACCCATTAACGAAGCTCACACGTAAAGGGGTTAAATTTGTTTGGACAAAAGAGTGTGAAGAATGTTTCGAAGAACTGAAGAGAAGATTAGTCAATGCTCCTATATTGACTCTACCATCAGGGAATGATGGGTTCGTTATTTATAGTGATGCATCAAAGAACGGACTTGGTTGTGTCCATATGCAGAATGATAGAGTTATTGCCTATGCATCACGACAGTTGAAAATTCATGAACAAAACTATCCTACTCATGATCTCGAGTTAGCAGTTGTGATCATTGCTTTAAAGATATGGAGGCACTACCTCTATGGTGAAAAATGTGAGATTTATACTGATCACAAGAGTTTGAAGTATATTTTCTCACAAAAAGAACTTAACATGAGGCAAAGGAGATGGCTTGAATTACTCAAGGATTATGATTGCACGATACACTACCACCCGGGGAAAGCAAACAAGGTGGCAGATGCTTTGAGTAGAAAAGACCATGGAGTTTTGAACAATATGAGAATTGAAAGGGATCCAATTTTCATGGATCTAGTGAAGATGGACATGGGAATAACCAGGGAAGGTGAAACATCAATGCTTTTTCAAATGGTTGCCAAACCATCTTTACTAGAAAGGATTAAGAGTTCTCAGACCGATGATGAAGAATTTCAAAAGAAGATTAAAGCTGTGAATGATGGGAGATTGAGAGACTTTGTGTATGAAGATGGAATTTTAAAATTCGGGAAGAGACTTTGTGTTCTTGATATACCTGATCTAAAAAGGGAATTGTTGGATGATTCTCATAGTTCCAATTTCTCTATACACCCTGGGAGCACCAAAATGTATAGAGATTTGAAGGAACATTTTTGGTGGGACAACATGAAGAGGGAGATTGCTGATTTTTTGTCAAGATGAATGGTTTGTCAACAAGTGAAAGCTAGAAGGCAACAGCCTGGAGGAGTCATGCAACCTCTTCCCATACCGGAGTGGAAATGGGACAATATTATGATGGACTTTTTCATGGGGTTACCAAAGACTCCTAGAAGGAACGATGAAATATGGGTTATTGTTGATCGTCTTACCAAGTCAGCACATTTTCTTGCTATAAGAGAAGATCTACCCCTGGAACGTCTAGCAAGACTATATATTAATGAAGTTGTGAGACTTCATGGAGTACCCCTATCGATTGTTTCTGATCGTGATCCCCGTTTTACTTCAAGATTTTGGAAAAGTCTTCAGAAATCCCTAGATACTGAACTTCATTTGAGCACTGCTTACCACCCTCAGACAGACGGACAATCAGAACGGACCATTCAGACCATAGAAGACATGTTGAGATCTTTCTCACTTGACTTTCAGGGTATGTGGGATCAATATTTACCACTGGTAGAATTTTCCTATAACAATAGCTTCCATTCGAGTATTCAGATGGCATCATATGAAGCGTTATACGGAAAGAGATGTCGTACACCAACCTGTTGGGATGACGTTGGTAAAAGAAAACTTGTAGGCCCAGAACTGGTGGAGGAAATGGTGGAAAAGGTGAAGGTAATCCAAAATCACATCAAAGCAGCTCAAAGTAGGCAAAAGAGCTATGCCGATAATCGAAGGAAGGATTTGGAATTTCAAGTTGGTGGTCATGTTTTCCTAAAGGTATCTCCATGGAATGGAGTCATACGTTTTGGTAAGAAAGGTAAATTGAGTCCCAGGTACATCGGACCTTTCAAAATTCTAGAACGAATTGGGGCTGTAGCTTACCGATTGGCAATGCCGCCAAGTCTCTCCAAAGTTCACGATGTGTTCCACGTATCTCTATTGAGGAAATACATGCCTGACCCAACGCATGTACTCACCTATGAGGAATTAGAACTGGAACCCAATCATTCCTATTGTGAAGAGCCCATCAGGATTCTTGATACAAGAGAACAAGTACTGAGAAACCGGACGACGCGTCTGGTAAAAGTTTTGTGGATAAACCATAAGATGGAAGAGGCAACGTGGGAACCCGAGGAACTTATGATGAAGAACCACCCGAGTCTTTTCATGTGAAGTATTCTAGAAATTTCGAGGACGAAATTATTTGAAGGAGGGGAGAATTTAACACCCCAAGCTTCTACGGTACGCTTCTCTTCGAATAATGTGATAGCGTGTGTTGTACGCAACACCGAGTTCTAACACACCATAACCAATCAAACTAGCTGTTATGAATGGTAATACCTACCTTTTGAAATTATATATATTTTATATTTCAAAATGGACTTCATTTTTGGATTTGGAATATCGAATTTAGCCTAAGGTGAAATTTTGATACTTTTTGGATAACTTTCATATTTTGATGAATAGTGAAAGTTACTAAATTTTAATTAAAAACAACTTTTTTAATCAAAATAATTAATAGTGATAAATTATGCATTTGAGTGGTTTTAAAGTATATTTAGAATATATTTTTACCATTTAATATAATTTTGGTCATTGGACACAATTTTACAATTAAACCGAACATAAACAAGTGTCAATCTTTTGATAGTTATTATCTCTTAAAAACACGCTTTTTGTTTTGACAGCTGGAATTAATTTTAAATTAATTTCTGCCACTTCTGTGTTTTGAATTTAGAAAAATGGATTCAATATTTGGAATCAGGATTTCCAAATGGTGTAAATAGGTAACTTTTATTTTTAGACATTTTGAATAATTACTGTGGTAAATATGTTATTTACCATGGTTAAGGGTAAATCTAGTAAATAAGGGTTAAAAAATAATATTATAATAATACTAAATTACCCTATAACGTGTCCTAGACTTATTGGTTGATACAAGTTCGACCATAGGCATATTTGGGTCGATTTTGGGACCCCATGGGGCCACATGTAGGTGATAGGGACACTTTTTTTAATTAAGTTAAAATGAATACAAAAATGACACAAGCATATATCTTTTAGAAAAACAATTTTTAAATAGGGTTATATATGTTGGATTTTCGACTATAAATATTCATTATAAATAAAAAAAGATTTCCTACAAGATGATATTTTATTTTCAATTTTTAGATATTAAATAATTTAATTTATTTATGACACAATGATGATGCAGTAATTATCATAATAGTGAAAAATTAAAATAATTGATATTATAAATACCCAAATAAATATAATATGAAACTTTTAATGAATTAAACTAATTTTCTAGGATAATATGATATATTAGGATTGATTTAATTGACTTTTTTTGAAGTAATAAATCTGTTATGAGTTTCACAAAAATCAACTATTGAATAGTGTCAAAATTGACATAAAAGAGTTCTTAAAACAAATATTATATTATTAATTGATATTAAATTCCTAAAAATATAAGGTTCGGCCAAGAGACATATATCATGATAGGTTCATCATTAATGGACCACTTGGGGGTCGCTTGGATGTATATAGTAAGTTTATTAACCATATTATATAAAAATACAAAGAGACATTGTAAAAGTGAAACTAATTAACTTAGAGTTAATACTTAAAGATAAGGTTAACATAAGTACCCAAACCTATCTAAATTATATTGGTTGAGTTGTTTTCAACCCATCCCCACCTTAAAATTTAAATAGTAAACTTTGGAGCCATTAGAAACCGAATATGAATTTATTATAAATTAATATTTCTATCTTTTCCAAAGGTGCCTCTCACCCCTCTTATAAAAGGGAACTCCTCCTTCTCATTTTTTCACACCTCCAAATCCTTTTGGTTCGGCCAAACTCTGCCAAATTACTCTCCCAACTTCCCTCACTACAACCTAGGGGCCTTATTTTGATCAGAAAGCCAACCTAAGGAGCCCTTTTGATCAAATCAAAAGGAAGAACCCGAAGAAGAGGTAATGATTTCACCACCCTTTTCCAAGTTCATTTCTTCTTCCACTTCTTCTTCCTTTGTTGTTACCATTCTAAAATAATAACTCCAGTATCATTTATATACTGTGATGTTATTATAAATATGGTACAACCATATTCAGTATTCTATCCACCCTTTGAATAACATGTCACCATATGTGCGTACGTACGGCTTACTGTCTCCACGTCGTGGGGTAATTGTTATTCAATATAATATTATTTGGATGGGTATAATAATGATGTGTAACTCATGTAATAAAACTATAACATGTTAATGATTCTGTATATATGATATACCATCCATTTATATATTATTTTAATATCAAAAGAATGATATTGTCGCTCGTGCGTACGTACGGACTACCGTCTCCACGAACGCGATGAGATTCATTCTCCATCGTATCCATTCAAGTATAATTATCATTTGATGATTTAAAAAATGATTTTTAAGGACTTGATATCATTCTGAATATGAATAATATACAACCTATCCTTTATAAACATGTCTTACATAACAAAACATATAAAAGAGAACAAGTAAGTTAACACCCGAAACAACGATAATACTAAGATATTATTATCAAATCAATATTAAAAGATCATATATGATATCATATTAATGTATATGATTCCTGTATAATTTAATAACAATTATTTCACCATTATACCGGAGGTTAACCTACCCCAACCAAGGAAAAGTACAAGGCAAGGGTTATTTCACAATCTCTTCATTATCCGAGGTTGTTTATACGTAATAATCTACTGGGATCTCGTTATCATCCACATCCATGTTTCTTCAAAATGTATTTCAAAACATTTTTACAGGAATATGGGTTAAAGTCATTTATACCCTTGTTTTACTTTTTGTAAGAGGAATCTTTCCATCATTTTCAAAACAAGGTCCTTTTTAACCTTTTCGACATAATTAAGGTAAGAATGTTTTTTTTAACATATACGGTGGGTGCGGTTATTTTCCGCCATTATAAAATCTTAAAAGTTTTCCTTACAAGATTATAAGAATATTTTCAAGAAAATGTTTTTTTATATGTCTCTTAAATGATTTCAAAAATAAAAAGATATATTTCTCTAAAAAGTGTTTTGATTTCATCTATGTCAACATCCTTTGATGGATTTTACGCTTATTTGAAGTTGATTTATTATTATACAAAACTTCTATATTGTATTGAAGGTTTTGTGATATGTTTGACTGTGGATGTGCTATTTTTATACCATTCATAGTTTATGGTGAAATTACTGACATTTCGTATGGTAGTTTTAATATGAATGTTTATGTTATGTTTAAACCTTTTCATATGGGAATGCATTGGACTTAATATGTGACGGGTGGAGCCCGCTATAGCTCCTCGATGCATCGGTAGGTCTCATGAGACAAACTAGTGTCTTGGAACAAGGCCTTGACAAAATCTTATTTGTAGTCTTGGCACGAGGCCTTGGCTATGTGGTTATGATAGTCTGGCATTATGCATTCCAACATTATGAAAGTGGTTAGTGATTTTGCATGTGATTATTCGATTAGTAGAATATCCATGTGAACAAGTAAATGGCATTATTTAATTTTACTTTTGCCATACTATGTTGAAGTTCAAGTTTAAAAGGCTTTTGTTTTAGTAATGCATTGCCTTAAATGTTTATGCTTATTTTGAATGTTCCGTTATATTGTTATCCTTACTGGGCATTTGATCTCACCCCTTTTCTATGTTTTATTTTTCCCAGGATGTGAAGAAGTAAGTTATGAATGACCTGCAGGGATATTATGAGGGGATAATAGTGTGGACTGTGGAGACATTATGTTGTTGTAGTAGTTTTTTCATTTTATGATGTAATGTAAAACTTATGAATATATCTAGTGTTTCCAAGGCTACTAAACCAATCGGTCTTTCGAGATTTGATCTTTCTTGTGATCATGCTAATGTTATGTAATAATGAACCGACTCTGGGTAACTAGGGTCGGGGCGTTACAATAATTTTCATTTAGTAGTCTTTAATAAAATGTATTAAAATGTAAAAACTTCACAAAAAATCTCGTATTTTCATGAAATATCAGGAAAATATACTGAAAATTAATCTATGGCATGTAAGAATTGAAAAAACAAATATCTAATTTGTGATTTTATATTAATGATCGAATAATTAATTTTATAGACTGAAAATAATAAAAATAACTAATACTATCAAAACCAAAAAAAGAACTTAGATTATTTTTAAATCCTATGGAAATGACTTGGGAAAAATTTTTCACATGTGAAAATATATAATATATCCATATGAATCCGTATTAGGTCATAATGATTAATAATTATTTTTTATATGAAAAAAATATTCAAAAAAACTAAAAAGATTATGAACTCGAAAACTATAAATTTGTTTAATATATTTAAGCTAACTTTAAATTATCAATTTTTTGGTACTTATTAGTTTTATTTAATTATTACTTTATCTATATATTAATTCAAATTCAAATGACTTTTTTGTTATGAGATGATGGTACGATATCAGAAAATTATTGGGTTTAGGTTAACTCTATGTTATTTTATAAAATATTGAATAATTTCATTATAGTTGAGGTATATATTGATTTTATGAATTCGAGAATGTTTTTATCTTTTTTTGGGAAAATGTGGAGATGTGTATTTATTGTAAATTTTAAAAAATTATTACATTTAGTAGAAGATGAAGCAGTCACTGATGGTTTCTTTTTTTCGATATATCCATCGCTTTTGGAGGTCACTATGGGATCAGGTTGAAGCTACATAGACATCCAAAAGTTGATGTTATAGAATTCATTGATCCAACCTATAATGTAACACCCCATATTTCTAATAAATATATTAATAAATTTTAATTCTTTAATTAAGTATGAAAATGATAAATGTATTCGTCTTTTGTTTTTAATAATATAAAATAAGAATTTATATACATATTAATAGAAATTTTAGTTTCCTTAAAAAATTACTTCAATATATTAATTCAAATATAATGGAATAGTATGTATAATAATTATCAATAAAAATGGCTTTATAAAATCTCTTTCACTATATTCACGATCCTTTTTACCAATAGGGTTTAATTTAATATAAAAATTGTGATAGAAAAATGTTAATTATCATTTTCAAACTAAAATAAAATTGTATTTGGGAATTTTTATTTATATAATTTTTCATCTTATTTCATAATTATTATAATCATATACTACCTAAATGAGTTATTACACAAAAAATTTCCTTTTTTAATTGTTAAGTAACAAGATTTACATTAAAACAACATTAGGAAGTATATGTTATTTTTATTTCAAAATGTTTTTTTAATATATTTATAGTATATTATTATCAAAAAATTATTATTATATTTTTATAAGTTTTTAATGGAATAAAATATTCACTGACATAACAGTAAAATCATAATGTATAACGTATGTCACACAAAAATTATTTTCACAAATAATTATATAAGTAATTAATTTCTCTTAATTATAAAATTATATTATGAAATATATTTATTTTCAATATATGTATAATTTGTTACTAAATATATAATAATTAAATAATATTAAAAACTAGAAATATAGTCACTAGAAATAGTATTTATTCCATATTGTTTTTTTATACAAATTATCTGAGTTTAAAAAAAATATAATATTTATAAGATTAATTTGATTAAATTTACTTTATTTTTTGAAGACACGTCTAAAAATTATCTTAGAAATAATTTTTGGGATTTTTCAGAGAAATTTGAATTATTGAAGAATAGTAAATATATAGTTTTTATGAATAGTATTCATTTCTATTAAATATTGGGATAAAAATTGTCTTAAAATTTATTAAACCTTTTTAGAGAATTAAAATGATTTTAGAGAGGAATATAATTTATCAAAAAATAATTATTTAAATTTATGAACTGATATTTGAAAATTTAAATCCTCTGTTATGTCTTTTTCTAATAAAATACTATTTCCAATTAATTGTATTTAATAAAGGATATGAAATACTTAATTTGGTGTTGGATGTATTTTAATAAAAAACAACTAATTTTTTAATCATTAAGCTATAAAATCCAGAGGATTAAATGTTATTAACAGTCTTGGGGATAAATGATTTAATAATAAATACATTATTATAAAATACCAATCCCCCTTACTTATATAATCACTCTTATTCACTTGTATCTGCCTACCTAGAAACCCTTTTACTTTTATTGTGATCTTCTTAAAAATACATAAATAAAATCCCTTATAATTGTCATAAATCCATCAGTCTTATAAAGATCCAATCCATTGAATTCATTAGGCATAATCTAGAGGATGAAACTAAAAGACTAAGGTAACGTTACCAAATCTATTTCTACTTTCTTATTTGAAACTTATTTTCCGATAAAATATTTTAAACCCTTATTTTTTTTCAATAAATTTTATATTATCATATAGAAAACATACTTATGATCCATTATTGATATGGGATCACATTTTAATTCTCCTAAAATTTATTCCACAAAACCTCTTACTATGTCCAAATAACAGTTTCTTAATTCTATATTTTTATTTTCTATTTGATATTTAGTATCTTTAAAATCTATAGAACTTAATTTTAGTATACATTCATTAATTTATATATAGGTCATTATCACAGTTTTTTATCATTTATTGATAAGAGATTAACAATTATATTTCATCAAACCCTTTTTCATAATCTATAACTATAGTGAAATAGGGAATTCAATAATTTCATTTTAATTATCATTTTTACAATTTCAATATTATTATTAAAATATTAAAGTAATAATAATAAAATTATTTATTTATAAATTAATATTTTTTATATTACCTAATTTTTTATTTTATTTCTATTATTTTAAATGATTTATAAAAAAATTACTCATTAGTGGTGGTTTTACGCAACCTTCGGAAGAAAAGATGTTTTATTTTCTCATTTTAATTTTATTGTTCTTCTTCAAAAATTATTTCAATATTGAATATAAAAATAAAAATAAAAAAATATCATATTTATGATTCTATAATTTTAATATATTAATGATAATAATTATTCAAAAATATAATAATCATAGTCATTTTCACTATTCAAAACAAGTCTACTAATGAACATTCCATGAATTATAACTATCCAAGGATTTATTTTACTAAATGATTATGGAATTGTTTGTTCTATATATATTGACTCTTCCAGATCATATGGAACTATTGTAATGTGACTATGAACTATTTTTATTTCACTGAAGCTATTTGGAGAAATTTAATCTTAATTACCTCAAAATTACGAATACATAAAAAATCAAATTCATAAAATAATTATATTTTAATAAAATAATTAAATAAAATTAAAATAATTCAATAATCATGAAAATACTTTTCAATCATGTAGTAAATTAATATGATTTTATTAAAAATTTATTTAGAGGACAAAGGTTTAAAATTGGACGTTAAGTAATTGTTTCTTTCAAAATCCCCATTCTGTTTAAGTATTTTTTTTCTATTTTCAACCACCAATTTTCATTCACATATATTAGGAAATTAATTTATTTCAAAATATTTTCTTTAATTTCTAATTAGATAATTGTCTCATATAATAAATTATGTTTATATTACAATAACCTAGGAAATGATGGTAACAGATCACTTTCATGTTAATTAATTTTTTTATATTGGTTATAAAATTAATGACAAATTTTCTTACATAAAAAAGAAATAATAAACATAAAAATTTTCTTATAATGTTTTTATTTATAAAGAAAATTTTTATATTTTATAATTAAAATTAAAAATAATTATTTTTTTTGAAATCAGGATATCCAACTTTTTTAGGGTAAGATTATATGATTTTTCAAAAAAAAATTGATGTTTCATTGAATAGTAAAAAATACTAATTTTTTATAAAAAAACATTTCCTTTCAACAAATTAATTAATTTAAAAATAAAATCAGGTTTAGAATATGATTTAATTTAAAATATGTAATTTTTAGTTATATTTAATCCAATTAATTACTTTTTAATCCACATTATATTGTATTTTAGTATAAGTTTGTTTTTGGTTTAAAAAATGGTTATTTTTCTGAAAACAATTTAAATACACGTTATGTTTCCCCATTTTAACTAATTAAGATAATACCTAATCATGAATGTTTTAAATAGAATTTATAGAATATATAAAAATAAATATTAATTTTTATTCATACAATTATTATTAATAATGAAAAATATAATATAAAATCATATTTTTCTTTAAAAATATACTTCTGGAAAACCAATATGTTCACCGCGTCTATGATTTTTGTTTTAAATTAAAATTTTCACTTTGGTGAACTATATTTTTAAAGTGGATCTAATACTATAGGTAAATATAATTTTTTTATCTAATAAGGTTAAGTGAATTTCATACCATAATGAAATGTTAAAATATCAGAAATTAATTATTATGGTTAAGGTAAAAATTGATTTATTTGGGGGTTAATATAGGAATATAAGACTAAAAATGACCTAAAAAAATTCAATGTTCATATTTTTTTCCATAAATTTTCATTATAATTTATAAAACTTGAGGATTATCCATTTTAGACCATTTTTTCCTTTGAAAACGTGGGTACACATTTTTCTAATAAAAAATTACAAGTGTGCCACTCACCTCACTTATAATAGGCCACCCGCTCTCTTATCCTCTTAAAATATTAAAATCTTTACGTTTCAGCTATTAAAATAATAAAATAAACTTCCTAAAATCCCTCCACATAACCTAGATCCCTTATTTTGACCAAAAAGTAAACATAATCATGGGTTTGGATCTTACCAAATGAGATTGTCCAGGGAAGAGGTATTGTTTATTACAAAGCATCTTTATATTATTTCTTCTTAAATATCATTAAAATATTATTAAATTATGATCATATTAATCCAATAGTTTCTCCCATATAATTAAATGTTATTATTTTAATTTCCCAATCAAAATATGTATCCTCTTCTATCAAATGGGATACGAAATCATAATTTGTATGTATGGTGGACTACTACCTTGTGATTCGATGTCATTCGTTTCCCATCATCAATTATAACAACTTAATTTATTTATAGATTTAAATTATATATATTATATTGTAATATATATATATATAATTATTGAGTTATGATATCACATATACCTTCTTATCTTCCATTCGGTGGATAAAATGATAACGTCGAATGTGTGTATGACAGACTACCACCTCATGAAGTAAAGTGAATAAATTTTCCCTAACTATTTAAATAGAAGGTAATATGTATCATGTCAATCAATATATATTTTATATACATGAAATAATTATTATATTAATTACACATTTATAATTCTAAAAAGATAATATATCACTATTTTTTACATAGAAAAATGAAAACGTAATTCGTGTATGGGTAGACTACCATCTCCATGAAGCGACATGAGAACTTTTTTAAAAAACCACTTAAAAATAATGATATTTAAAATTATATTTATATAAATTAAATTTAATCTATGATATTATTAATTTTATTTAAATTTTAAATTTTACTTACCTCTTTCATATACTGATCATTGAAAAATGGAAATGTTACTCATGTGTATCTATGACCTATTGTCTCCATAATCATTATGCAGTTCCATTTTCTAATCTATTTATCATGATTTGTTTTAAAAGTATAATTAATCTATAAATATGATAAATATTTTACTATTATTATGTATATGTTTAAATACTAACATCTTAGGACAATTTTCAACCTTTTCAGGTCATTTTTGACACATAATTCAAATAAAGTTAAAACACCCTATGTCAATATAATTGATTAAGTTATATTATAAAATAGTAAAAAGTAAAATAAAATTAATAATAATATTGAAATAGGTCATTTATAATTCAAATAATTAACATAATTTTGTTATTCATAAAGATAATTAATGAGCGTGAAGAATCTCACTCAAGGTAACTAACTTCATGTCAATTTCCTTTCACAGATGTTATGAAC
This sequence comes from Viscum album, assembly GCA_963277665.1. Classification (NCBI taxonomy): domain Eukaryota; kingdom Viridiplantae; phylum Streptophyta; class Magnoliopsida; order Santalales; family Viscaceae; genus Viscum; species Viscum album. The sequence continues at coordinate 162,624,779 of OY728138.1, forward strand.
AAATATTGTTTTATGAGGTGTATATAAAAACCCTTTTAAATTTTATATCATTAATATATATAATATATTGTTATTTAATGGTTTTTTAAATTTTATTATATTATGTGGCTTATTATTTAAATATTTCCAAGGTGATAAGGGACTTTTCTTTCAAGAAATTCTCTTTCAATGTTTTTCTTCTAACTATATTTTTATTCCATGTATATATTATTAAAATAAATTTATTATGTACATAAGAGTCTTATAAAGGTCATTTCTTCTTTCTTTGAATTAATTTCAAAAAATGGAGTCATTGAATGGAATTTGCGACTTTCATTATAATAAATCAAACAAATTTTCTATTTTAACATATATGATGAAAAAAAATTCAACAAAAAAATTATTTGATGTATGGATTACTTTAAAATATTTCTTGTTTTCTGAAAACAAAACTCATATTTTCCTTTTTCTAGGTATTTTGGTATTGAAAATTGTTTGGTTAAATTAAAATAGTATTTTGGTATTGAAAATTGGTTTCTAAACGAAATGGGTATTAAGATATCAAAATGTGATTTTCATATGAGTTCAAAGGAGTTTTTAAAAACTTTTTATCATGAAAATGAAAAGGCATAAATTTTTTGATTCATAATATGGAACTTGATAATTATATGAGAAATGGGTGAGCCTAATATATCTTATATGATTGGCGTTCCAGATAGTGTTGGGTAAACCCAATATAACTTATATGATGGGTGCACCCAAATAGCACTGAATGAGCCTCTTTTAGCTTATATGATGGGTGCTCCCAAATAGTTCTAGGTGATCCTGATATAGATTATACTATGGGTGAATTGAGATATTTCTTAAATGCATTGGGTAATTTTATTTTTTTAACAAGAAATAAAAAGGGATTCACCAGTGGGTTTCTTCATTGGATTTAACTTGGCTCTAGTTACTTCTGACATGGGTGTAAAATGGGTTACATATGTGATTTTCTATATTTCCAAAAATGGTTTCAATATTCTTGCATTTGGTTTTAATTATTTTATTTGATAAAAAATAATGTGCTTTTCAAGATACAATGATTTATTACTTTTTCTAAAATAACATTGGGATAAAGGTAAAAAAAATTACGGGTTTTCATTTTTTTTCATTAGAATAATAATCGTTTATTATTTTATTTCCTTTATTATGGTTTTTTTGTTTATCACACTTTTTAAAAAATTCTTCATAATGTTTAAGTACGGGTAAATAAATAAATTTTTCATGTTAAAAGTATTGAAGTTATCCATGAAAATAAATCATGATTTATAATAAAAGTTTTCTATTTTGTGATAGATATATACTAATTGGAATATTAGACTTTATAATTTATAGTTTTTAATATATATGAGTTTTGACCTGATTCATTAAAAATATAAATATAAAAATATTCCTATATATAAGAGAATAAATTATTGACATAAAAAATTATATTATTCAATTTTTAGTGTTGGGTTCTTATAGTTAGAATAAAAGGAAAATTAAGATAAATTTAGAGTTTAGGATAATGATTATAGTATATCCTTGAAAGATATTACATTATGGTTAATTTGAAATTATATTTCATTTAAATATTATTGTGTTTCTTAATCTAAAATATTTCTGTTTAGAATGGTCTTCCATAGTGAAAAAAAGAAGCTCTAATGGTAAGGAACTAAGAGGATAATATCATTCCAAATCAACATCTTGATATTTTTAGAATTGGAATAGAGAAATTTTTTGCAGTGATGGCTTAGTTGAAAAAAGCTATTAATGGTTGTGGTATCCATGCTAGAGAGGAATTTGATTTACAATGAAAAAACATGTATATTTTTTTATTGTTTCATGAGAAAACACCCCCATCATTATGTGGATTATCTTATCCTCGGGTAGTCAAAGGATGAAAAAATGAACTAGAAATGATATTTGAAGTCACAAGATGATCATGATGTTAAAAGGTAAATAATTTTGTTTATAATTTTGAAGGTGAAGCTAATCGTTTTTGTTCATTATTTATGAATATTAGAGAAAAAATTATATTGATTGCATGGAATTGGAAAACATTTAAATATATTTTCCATTATAAATAATAATATATATTTGTTCAACTATACATGGAAAACAATTACTATAATATAGGATGAAATATTAATGTTCTGTAATCTCATATGTTGAAAACATCACAAGACTGGCTAGGTATATTCCATACTTTATTTTAGAAAATGATAGTAAAACTAATAAATTTTACTCCGTGTTGAAACTAGGTTTACAAATATAATTAGCCTCATATTATTTTAAATTTTATGAGAAATTGGTTCATTGTGATGAGAATGATGAGATAGAGTATATCAACATGTATTTTCATTGAGTTACCAATAGTAAAAATAATTAAGGTGGTAGTAAATGGAGAAGAATCTTGCTAATAATTCTGGTAGTAAGACCCCAAAATGTTCCAATTGTGGATAAAAACATTTCATGGAAATTTTTACAAGATCTAGGAAGTGTTTTTATTGTGGTTAGTTTGTCTATGGGGCTCATGAATTTAAAAAAAGAGTCCTGAACAACCAAAGAGTGAGGCAACTGATAGTCATACAATAGTGATGTGTTTTACTTTTAATTTGTGGGGTCATTATACTAGCATATGTACAAAGTTATTTATATAGGATGTAAATCATCGTGATTAGAAACCAAATAGTGTAGAAAAGTCATTTTCTACTACTGCAGCTGATGTTAAATTTTTGAATGAATTAGTGTAAGGTATGATAGTTGTTTATTCAAATTATGCCAATCCTCTATATCACTATGGATATTTTCATTCATTCATTTATGATATAAAATTATATAAAATGATAATATATACACTTGAAAATAAGATATACCTTTAGGTGAAAACTCTATGTGGGAATATTGATGCAACCAAGATTTATAGGAATCTTCATGTTGTTATTATTGAAGTGGTATTTCCAGAAAATATTGTTCAACTGGGTATATTAGTGGTTAAAATAAATCTTTGTATGGATTAGATATTAGTTTATTGTTATATTATATATAATAGAGCTAAAAAAGTTATTTTTTATGATTTTATACCATTGATAACTTACCATGAAGATATGAAATTGATTATATATGGTAATGAAAGTTACCCAACTAATATTTTTTAAAATAAATAAACTACTCTAATTAATGTTGTTCTAGTAGTGAATTAATACATGGATTTATTTACAAATTATTTTCCTAATGTTGACTTAATGCCTGGTGCTTGGGAAATTTCTAAATCCCTTTATCAAATGGATCAATTAAAAAATTTATAATTAAAGAAGTCATTGCAAGTGTTGTTCCATATAGGATTTAATATACCAAGTACATCACTATGGGTAAATCCAATTTACTTTAAAAAGATAGGAGGTTTAATGAGAATTTGTATTAATTATCATTTCTTGAATAACATCACTATAAAAAACAAATATCTATTGCATCATATTAATGATTTGTTTTATCAGCTCCAACGATATCAATATTTTCCAAAGGTTGATCTTAGGTATGGGTACCATTAGCTAATAGTGAAGGAGGAATACATTCTAAAGACTGCATTTCATACTAGATATGGGCACTATAAGTTTGTAGTTATGCAGTTTAGGTTTTCTAATTCACCTATAGTATTTATGGACCTTATGAATTTTTTCCAAGATTTATTGGATATGTTTGGGGTTAGGTTTATTGATGGTAATTTGGTATATTCTTAATTATAAAAGGAACATGAAAATTATAAATGAGTTTTTTTGGTAAACCTGGAAAGAAAATAAGAAGTATTGGAAAATTAGTATGTGTGAATTTTTGTTACAGAAAATTTTATTCCATGGAAATATAATTTCTAAATATGGAATAAATATTGAAACTATGAAAAAATTTATGAATAGTGTACAAGAACAATAAATATCACTATGATTTATAGTTTTATTGGATTAAAGGGTTACTATCATCACTTTTTTGAAAACATTGCTCATTTTTCTAGACCACTGATTAACTAAAAAAGGAGTTAAATTAATCTAGAAAATATAATGTCTTTATTTTTTTTAGGAACTAAAAAAGAAGACAGGTTAGTGCTCTAGTTTTTTACCCACCTTCCAAAAATAGGGAGTACATCATCTACAATGACACTTCATTAAAGGGACTTGGTTGTGTCCTGATGAAAATTAGTCATGTAATTATTTATGTTTCATTTTAGTTGAAACATCATGTGTTAAAATAACTTACACATGATCCGGAATTAGTTATTTTGGGTTCTTGTTCAAAAATGTGGAGGCCTCATTTGTATGGATTAATGTGTGAACTATATACTGATCACAAAATTGTGAACTATGTATTAACTCGGAAAGAATTAAAAATGATATACTGAAGTTGGATGTAATTGATCAAGGATAATGATTCCACGATTCATTACCATATTGGTAAACTAAAAAAAGTGGATGATAATTTGAGTTAGAAAAAAAATTTACATTAATAACATTATAAGAAATAGTAGAATCCATTTTGATGGGCACGTTTCTTGGTTGTAATATTGTTGAAGAAGGTGTTTTATGTTTTGTAAAAATATTAAGTGTGCCATGTGATTTCCAATTGAGGAAATAGATATTGAGTGAAGTTTATAGTTCTCTATTCTATATTTATTTGTAAACCACAAAGTTGTACTGAGAACATCAAGAGTATTATTGGTGGGATGGTATGAGATGAGATATTTCTAACTTTACCATAAAGTGATCGAATTTTAAATAGGTGTAAGATACTGGTTATTTATTTAGGTATGGAACATTCATTTCAGGTTAAATGTGTTTACATTGTTTCTAGCTTAGACTATAAGTCGAGATGTGGGCTGGTTGGGTTGTTTTTTGGAAAGAAAGGGGAAAACATGCAAAAAGCTATCTATAGGCTAGATACAAATCATGTAGTTTGGCTACACACCGTGTACATCTAGTACATGCCATGTACTAGACTATCATGACGGGTACCCATTATGGTTCATAAAAATAAAATTTAGAAGTAAACATCACGATATTGAGGTACATGTTGTGAACATGCCCAACGAGTTTTTTATAAAAGAGACATTAGCAATGATTTTTGACAGAATTATGTTTTTCCTCTGTTTTTTGAACCCAAAACCACCATAATCTAGTTTTTCATATATTGAAGCTATCAATACTATGATTCATTCTCCATCAATCATATTGGAACCACATAGGTATGTACTTGATTTCTTTTTAGTTGTTATTGATTCTTCATAATAATGACTGCACTATTTGGATTTAGGTTCGTATGTCTTAATATCCCATTCTTCATCTATTCTTCAGATTTCATTAAATCCCAAAATAATTAGGACTTGATACTAGATCAGTTGTCTACTACTGAGGAGAGGTAGTTGGTCTACACATTCTTTAGATTTTTCTTGTGCTTTTCAGGCGTTCGGTCGATATGCCACCCCTAAGACATTCGAGTGAGGCCACTTTTTTTGAGCGAGTTGCTTGTTGTAGCTATAGTTGGACCTAGTAAGGATGCACCTAAGTTCAGTTTTGGTGTATTGGAACCCGTTTCTCATTTCAAGGTCACCCAAGTGGTGTGAATTAAGAAAATTACTTGTTTATACCAGTTTAAACCACCCAATGGGTGTGTTTGTGTGCATTAATTTTTAAATTAAGCATGTTAATGCTTTGATAGCTTGAGTATTCTATTTTGGAGATGTACTAACTCCTTGATTAATGATTATCATGTTAGTCAATGTCTATTTTTATTTTTTTCAGTCTTAAATGGATAATATGGGTTGGTATACCTATATTAAAATGATAATGATATGATAAATGGTTTATATGAGAGGGTAGGATGATATTCTTGTTATGATAAATGGTTTATATGAGTGAGTATACTCATGGATTATATAGGTTGATGTGAGTGAGTACACTCACATGGAATGAATGTTTAACTTTAATTCTTTATTAATGTTTTGATAGATTCAATGGACTACTCTCCATGGATCTGGCATGCGGTAGTGGACGCCATGGGTTGACTCTCTCCTTGGGTCTTGATTCTGTGGGATTCCTCAAGACATTATACCATGTGGATCCATCTTGCTTGGTCTCACATATGACTTTCTATTTTCATTCTCAAAGGACCCCAAATAGTTCCTAACTGAGTTTCTGCTTAGGATTCCCATCGGAATTGATGGGATTCCATAGACAAGATCCTTGGATCCGGCCCTCTGTGGTTTAGAATTATTTTATATGGATGCCTTGGTCTGCTGACACCTTGTATCTGGCCCTTGGGGTCTACACTTTACTATACGGCATGGTCGTTGAAATATTTGACTTCACTATATGGCGTTTATGTGGGATACTTGACTTCTCTATACAACTTGGCAGATGATTTCATGATCCAGAAGGATGTATGGCATGGTCGTGTGACTTTCTTGTTTACCTTGTTATATCTTCCTTGGTATGAGCTGACTCTCTTTTACATGTATCCTTGAGTGATTTTTGGTTTTACATGATGCAGTAGACATACGCCATGGGCATTCATTATACTTTAATAGTTGTTTATAAATACTTTCACTTTTTTAGAATTGATATTCGAACTGTATAAACCAGGGTGGTTGCCTACTAGGATGTTTATCACACGCCATTTTTGGGACTCCTCGGGGACCCAAACATATTATATGGTTACGGGTGATGATATGAGAAATATATTTAACATAGGTTGTTGACTTTGGATTTGAAGTAGGGGAGCATAGGACCAAGCTGAGGCTTTCGATGCTAGGATACCTTTTTGGTCTTTTGTTCTTTTAGGATACTTGTATTGTATTTTATTTCCATGTACCATTCTGGATGCTTCCTAGATACTTGTACCACCTGAATCAATTTGTATATGAGACACTTTTGGTTGTTTATATGTATTCATGTCTTGTCTTACATTCAATTGTATGCTATTTATTTCAATTCCCCTATTTATCAAATTTTTGACTTCTAGTATGTTACTCTGGTATGGAGGGCATAGTCTCCCCACTGAATAACCTAGGCCCTCGCTTCTAGCCATTTACCTCTGGCATTTGGGGAGATGTGCTTGAGGCCATGTGCTCAACCGGGCTTGGGGCACCGTTTCGGGTGGCATCTGGTCCTAGGTCGTTACAAAGAGGTAACAAAGGCAGTTTTTTTCTATGGTTTGACTTACTTTATGGAAACATTAGACATGGATAGGATGAAAATGGGGTTTGGTAATAATATATTCTTGGGAGTATCTACCCTACAGATAGGGAAAATCCAAATTTCCTCCAATTGGGATCTGATTTTTAGGATTTTGGATATTACAGTTGATTCGATTTCACCATTGGGTGACACACTTGATTTGTGCTATTACTATTGATGCAATTGCGGGTTCTATTTTAGTTTCCACTCGATGAGATAAGGGTGTTCTATTTCATTAATCTTATAGAAACTTGGTAGAATAACATTCCACACATTATTCCATGCAATATAGGATGCATTAGATATTTCATGTTATTATGATATTTGATGTGATTGTTGTGCCTCCAGTTCTATTAGTTGGGTGTAGTAGATAAAGGTGTGACGTTATCTTTCAATACATAAAGAGTATGGGATATTATGAATTGGTAAATGACACACCAGTGAAATGTAATGTTAAAGGAACTTGTTACATTTATCATTTGAATGGGAGCTATGTTTTGCGTTCATGAGGTGTTATGGTCCCTCATAGATTTTGGAATTGGTAAACCCTTGGTGAAAATTCTTGGATAACTAACTGTGAACTCAAATGGAAATGTAACTTGAAATGCTAAATAGAGACCTGGACTAGACCTGAATTTTGAGTGGGAATGAGGCATTGTTTATAGTGGTTCATTTTCAATTCATTATATAGTCATGGATTTAGGAGTAGGCTATGGTTTTGACTTCATTTTAGGATGGTTTTGACATATCCTATGCTTTTGAGATTTGTTATTTGATTTTGTTCTTTCGCAAGATGTGAATTTGGAATTATAGAGACATTCCACCATGAAGACCTTTGGTGGTACGCCACAATGGATGTGATGACCATACCTTCGAAAGAGTGGGCCACGGGATACCAGTTGATTCTCCAATATTGTTAGATGTGGCACCATTGGATATTCCAGAAATAGGTGCTTAGGCATAGTTCTGTGTGGGTTTATTTCCGTGTATGTAGGTGATACCGGGAGCACCACATCCAACCTTGACTATGGATATAGTGACACGAGTGTTCCAGCAGCAGTAGCCTCCTCTTATGTTTTCAATTGATATAGGACCACAATCTATAGTGATATGACTAGAAAAAATGATAGTGATTTTTGAGCATTTTGAGATGCCTCTGGAGCAGAGGGTCAATCTCGCAACTTATATTCTACGTGGATCAACAAAGCACTGGTGTGAAGTTTTGAACCAAAATTATGGTCTGTGGAATATGGGTTGGGATGAATTCAAAACCCACATTTATAAATACTTTTACCCCACGAATCTATGAGAATATTAGGGTACTAAGTTCATGTGTCTGGAGAAGGGCGCGATAACGGTTATGGAATACTCAGCACGCTCTATAGAGCTGCAACGTTTTGTGCCGATGTATCTTAATGATGAGATGTTAAGGGAGAGGTGATTCAAGGAAGGTATCATACATTCTATGAGATCTCAGGTTAATGTGTTCTGCATCCCTTCCATCACTAAGAATGTGAATCAGGTGCTGATTACATTGCTGAACCAGAGTCATGTCGGGGATATAGAAAATGCGAGTGTTGTTTTTCACCATAGTTGATCTACAACTATAGGCAGGAAGCGCCATTTTGAGGCTTCCCATGATGTAAGTGCTGGACAGGATATGGTTATAGGCATCTTGGTATATTTCCATCAGTGTGGTAGGTGTGGAAACATAAAAAATCAATGCGATCGTGACCTAGTCGAGTACCGAGCTTACGGTAGGATGGGGCACAAGCATCGGTTTTTTAAGACCTTCCCTCTAGCTGTGAGTGGTAGGTAGTCAGCTCTGACGTCAGGTTCATGGGTAGGGTGTTTAGCTCTACATCAGGATAGGAGATTGAGCATCGTAGGCCGGTCAGGCTAGGGTAGTGGTGTTCATGTCCATGGTATCCAGACATCGGTTTCATAGAGACAACAGAGTGGATCAGCTTAGGGTAGCGAGGCAGTGTCAGAGGGTTGCGGTACCAGCCAGACATATGCAGTGTAACAGACCCAATAGGATAAGGATCATGGACCATCTTTAGTGATAGGTACGATCATAGTAGCTTCTATTATTGGATCTCCTCCTTTCGATATAGGTGCCTGTCATATTTTTTTCTCTTCACGAGTGGTAAAAAGCCTTGAGCTTGAGGTTTTGCTTCTTAAGGGTGTTTGGATTCTAGGAACACCCTTGGGAGTGTGAACTGGTGATGTACTCTAGTGTAAGGAGCTTCCCATTTTGGTCGAAGGGTTCCACATAAAATGGGATCTTCATGTCCTTGACAGGATTTGATGTCATTATCAAAATGGAATGGCTCATGGCATATCGAGCATACATTGACTGCTATCACTGGACGGTGACTTTCTCATCACCATAGGGTGCATTCATTATTTACAAGGTTGAATGGGATGTCCTGGCAAGTAGAACTGGACCTAAGTATCGTGGTCTTGGCAGGATGACAACCCATATTACTAGTTTGTTTCTAGATTATTAAGGAGTGAGTGAAGCAGACTTTTGTCAAGTGGTTGAGCAATTTAGAGACATCGTTCTTGAAAACTTTTATAGACTAGCTCTTGATATATAGGCGGATTTCTCCATCAATATAGTGCTAGGAGCTTCACTGGTATCCATTCATCTTTACGGGATGGATACGACGGTGTTGCAGGAGATCAAGAGGCAACTAGATGATTTGGAGAATATGGGATTTCTTAGACCCAGTACTTCTCTATGGGGTTCATTGGTCCTTTTTTTGAAAAATACAGACAAAACTCTTAGTCTATGCGTGGACTATCCGATACAGAACCACCTAATGTTTAAAAAGTGATATCCCTTTCCATAGATATATGACATGTTTGATCATATTTGAGGAGATCAAGTGTTCTTGATGATCGAATCAAGGTCATGATACCACTAGGTGCATGTTCGAACTACATACATACCTTATATAACATTTCATAGTAGGTATGGTTTATAAAATTATTTGTTTATATCGTTTGGTCACACAAACAGGCCAACAGTTTTCATGGATTTGATAAACCGAGTGTTCTATCGTTACATGGAATCATTCATGGTGGTTTTCATGGATGATATCCTGTTATATTATCTCAATCAACATGAATATTCCCTCCATCTTGAGATCATTTTGAATAACCCAAGAGAGTATCACTTACATGTTATACTTTCAAAGTGCGACTTTTGGATTTATCAGATTCACTTTCTAGGTCACATTATCTTGAATATAAGAGTGTCATTGGACCTAGAAAAGGTGAGAGATGCATTTTCCCAGGAACATCCCAAGAAAATTTTTTATATATGGAGTTTCTTTGGGATAGTTGGATACTACATGCATTTTATACAAGACTTATCATGCTTAGCGGCACCATTGAAAGTCTTGGCTAAGAAGGGTGTGAATTTTGTGTCGTCCGAATCTTGTGAGATATCCTCTCAGGAGATGAAAGAGAGGATGCAATCAGTGCCAGTACTAATACTTCCAGAGCTGGGAAAGATCTACATAGTGTACTGTGATGCTTCAGGTATTGGGATGGGGACAGTGCTGATGTAGGGAGATAGAGCTCTAGCATATGGGTCTCAGCAACTGAGGCCTCACGAGAGGAATTACCCTATGAATGATCTCTAGTTAGATTCAGTTGTTCATCCATTACACTATTGGAGAAACTATTTACTAGGATAGTGTTTTGTGGTGTACACAGACCATAAAAGTTTCAAGTATATTATTACGTAGTGTGATCTGAATTTGAGGCAGTGAAGGTGGGTGGAGTACCTATAGTCCTTTGACTTCGAGCCTTCCTACATGCCTAGTAAGGGAAATTTATTGGCCTATGCACTGAGGATGAGGATTCAGATATTGTCAGTGCAGTAGACCAGTAGAGAGTGTCAACTTATGGTGATGTTTTCTATGATGCAACAAGAGGTACGTGAAAGATAGGAGAAGACTTTTCTTTCACCATTAGATATTAACTCTACCCTGATAGACAGAGGTAGGATGTGGTAGATATCAGATTCTGAAGGCCTCGTTCTACGAAAAGGTGTGGTAGTTGGGGTTTGTCCTCCTAGTTGGATGGTATATGATGATGAGATCTTACATATCCATGGAACTATTTGGGTTCTAGTGTATATACATGAGGATTTGATGTGGGAGTTTTGTACCTCATCATGGGAAGTGCATCCTGGGGTCACCAAGATGTACCATGACTGGAGAAGACAGTACTGGTGGCAGGGAATGAAGTGTGAGGTGGCTGGTTTTTTTAATGCTGTTACATCAGTCAGTAGGTGAATACAGAACATCAGCGACTAGCAGGTCTTTTATAAAATTTATGTATCGCTGAGTGGGAATGAGATGATGTTGTGATTGATTTCGTGATGGGTTTTCTGAGGATGCCTTGAGGTAATGATACTGTGTGGGTTGTTGTTGATAGGCTTAAGATGGTTTCACTCTTCAGGCTGATTAAGGAGACCTTTAGTGTTGATGATCTTGGAATGTTGTACATCTGAGAAGCGGTACTACATGAAGGGGTCTTTCTCACTATTGTTTCAGATAGCTATTCCCTATTTATGTCTTATTTTGGGAGATTTTTCAGAGGGTGTTAGGTACCCAAGTGCTTCTGAGTACATCATACCACCCTCATAATGATAGCCTATCAGAGCCTACGATATAGGTCTAGATGAAATGATGTGATCATGAATCCTGGATTTCAGGTGCTCTTGGAGGAGACATGTTCCCCTGGTTGATTTCTCCTACAAAAAATTTATTAGGTGACTATACATATATAACATTAATAGGATTTATATGTTATTCCTTGTCATTCTCCCCTGTACTAGTTAGAGGAAAAAGAGGAAACTTTACTGGGACCGAATCTCATGCAGGAGACTTCTAAGTAGGTCCAGATGATTTATAAGCAGATAGATACTACACAGTCTCTCCATAAATCATACACTGATCACTACAGATGATATTTAAAGTTTGAGGTTGGGGATCAGTTTTTCTTATGTGTTTCACTGAGGTTGGGACATAGGCTACTCAAGAGACAGAATAAACATTCACCAAGATATGTTGGGTCGTCTAAGATTTTGGAGAGAGTCGGGCGGTTTCCTATCGTTTGTATTTACCTCAGAGGTACTGATCCACTCAGGATGTCTTTCAGGTATCTCATATACACCACTATCAGTCAGACCCATCTCACATTTTTTAGCCCAAGGATGTTGAGCTTCAGGTTGATGCCTCTTTTGAGGATCATATGATTCATATAGTTGATAGGAGCATGAAGGTTCTTTGAGTCTAGTCAGTTCCACTAGTACGGGTTCTATAGAAGCACGACCGTTTACAGGATGAGACTTGGGACAGGGAGCCAGAAATACGTGCTCAATGGCCAGATTTGTTCCCAGATGAATCTTGACCACCCTTCAGAGAGTAATTTAGGGAAGAATTTCTATAAGGGGGAAATATTGTAAGATCCTGGGTTATTCTTGGGGAATAGATCTTTATTTTAGGGTTAAATGTGTTTCCGTTATTTTTTCCTAATACTATAAGTTGGTTCGTGGGCCAGTTGGGATGTTTTTGATAATGAAATGGGAAAACATGAAAAATTTTGGTTATAGGCCAGGTATACATCATGTACTTGGCCAAAACGCCATGTACCTCCAGTACATGTCGTGTACTCGACGGTCACAATGTGAACCCAGTATATTTTAGAAAAAATGGGGAGTACATGTTGTGAACTTGAGTTACACGTCATATACTTTCCCATTGGGGGGTTTTTATTACAAAAGAGTTATTTGGTTCAATTTTTAACAGACTTATGTTTTTCCTCCATTTTTTGAACCCAGAACCCCCATATTCTAGTTTTCATATATTGAAGCTCATTGGACTTTGATTCAAGAATTTTCTATCTCATTGGAACTACATCATTATGTAATCAATTCCCTTTTACTCATTATTGATTTTTTGGAACAATAACTACACTATTTGGATTTAGGCACATATTCCCTAATAACATGTTCCTTGACCACTGTTCAGATTTTATCCAAACCAAGATGAATATGGACTTGATACTGGACGAGTTGTCTACTACCAAGGCAAAGTAGGTGGTCTATACATTATTTTGGATTTTCTAGTGCTTCTCAATAATTTTTCCCATATTCCTGTAACACCCCAGGTTTAAAATTAAGTTTTCTATTTTGTAAATGATTCAAAAATGAAATAAAATACATAATTTTTTGAACGCATAGATATAAGTAGTAATAATTTTATTTATACAAAGACCATGATACATCTTTGACACACAAGAACTAACCCATTAAACCCACTACTATTTATAAAAAACAACTAGAATTACTCCAAGAAACACAAAGATGTCGATCGTGTAGTTCAAATATTTTGGATTTAATATATGATCGAAGTTCATAGCACGAACGATAGCAACGAAACTAAGAATAACAAGAACAAATAAAACTATTTACGAAATTTGTGGTGTGAGCGAAGAGGTATTTCTCTGTGTTTCAAAGCCCTTAGATATTGATATTTATAAATTTTTTATCTGACCATTATAAAAAATGATCGTGAGAACTTTTAAATTAATGTTGAAAAATGACATATGATAACGGTTGATATATTAATTAAATAAATAACTCAATATACATATATAGTAACAATATTAAATAGAATATTGTTATTAAATTTTTAATTAGTATAAAATAAATAAACATTATGTATTCAATAAATTATTCAATGAATAAATAATGTTTTAATAATTAAAATAAATATATTTGGAATTTATGTAAATATTCCTATTATGAAATATTTTATTAAAATTAAGATATTAATATTAGTATTATATATATATAAGGGTATTCTTTTAATTTTATAAAATTAATAGATTATAATATTTGAATATTTAAAACGATATACATTATTAATATTTTGAATTATCCTCATAAAACGATATAATATCTTAGATAATATACAATGTTATAAAAAAAGAAATAAATTCAAGGTGAATTAGGGAGGGTTCGTGAGTTTGGGAGCCGAGGATGATGTGAAGAGGAGACCGTTGGAGTAGGGATTTGAGTGGAGGGAGCTTCATTTCCAGGTGTCTTGAACAATGAAGGTCTGAAGATATGTTTCATAGGGGAATAGAGTTAGACTGAACTCTGGTTTTTCTGAGGGCATAGGCGTTTAATGAGTCATGGGACGAAAGAGAACCAGATTTATCGTGAATAGTGGTTTGATCCACATGAGGTAGGATGAATCCAATTTCTAATGTCCAAAATCTTCTTGATTAATGACTGAATCATCAAAAAATAGGATTAATAGTGACGTATGTGGACAATCTATTTGTTTTTATTCCTGAAATCGATGTGCTCTGATTTGTAGATCTGCAATTGGGATTAATTTATACCCAAAATCCTATATTCTTATTGAATGTGTGTTGGTATGTTTATCATTCTATCATCATCAGTTTAAGTCATTTTCCTATATTTGTGCAGTTATGAATCGATGCTTTGTGAGGAATATTGAACCAATTAAAATACATATTAATCATATCTATTGAACCTATTTCAGTTTATTAATTTTTTTTTCATATTCTTCAATTTGTCTCCATGATTACGAATGCAGTACTATTGGTGCATATTTGATATCTTTCATGATTGTTTTTATGGTTTTGGATTGATTATTATTAAATAACCATCTACATTTTTTGGATATTGTGCTTTCTCAATTTCAATCTATCGTCATTAGTAATATAAAAATACATAAATATCACTATATTGGCACATGACATAATCATTTTTTTCATTTTGATTTCTATTGAATGTCTTTGCTTAAATCATTATCATGTATTTAGTGTTGCATCGACCAACTTCCATCAATAAATTATACTTACAAGTGGAAATAAAATACATATATAGAATGTTTTGGACTATAAATAGGTATTTATGTTGAGTGTTTTGGGGAGAACTATGCCTCGGTTTATGAAGAGTTATACTAACCTACCTAAATGATTCATGTCCTTTACACCCTATGAGAAGAAAATAAATGTGTGAGTGATGGATTCATCTTCCTGGGAAGGGGAATTTTCAGCAAATAAAATTGGAATGGGATTATTTATGATTTATTTTGTGTCCTGTGTTCTTCATAATTTTCTCTAAGGAACTTCGTTTATATATATCAATGTTATTGTTTCTATTTTTTTGATTTTTTAAGGGATTATTATTTTTCAAATACTTTACATGAAATTTCCATTTTTATTAGTAAGACATTACTTCAATTAAGTCTTTCAAGATTATATTTAATTTTTCAAAACTATGTTTAAATCTAGTTATGTGTAAGGGATATAATGGTATTTTATTTTTATGAAAAATCTTGACATGTTTTAGTAAGAAAAATTATTTATACTCCAAGATTGATTATTTTTTTCATTAAATAGAATTCAACATGTGTACATCTTTGAAACATTTTGATAACTTTTAACAAACTATTCTAAAATTTATAAAACAGTTTGATTATTTTAAATTTATGATTTTATTTTTATAATTCAGATTTATTTTGAAAGAGTCGTCTCATATAAAATCATGTGAAAAATATATATATATACTTTCATGATGTACAAGTATATAATTATTTCAAATAAATATTTAACCATTTATTAATTCACATATGAATTTATTAATTAAGAATGTCATAATTTTATCATGTTCATGACATATTGAAATCAAAATTATGGCTATAAAATGATGATTTTGTTGTCACTTATTTGTTAACATATACATATATTCATGAGAAATTATATAAACTATACAAAAATTGATTTATATGGGAATATGGATGAAATTTTAAGTGTGCAGATGTTGATTAATCTTCCATGTGATTATACAAAGTCATGTATCATGAGATTTGATCGTACCTAGTCAAACATGTAATTTTCAATGAAGACCAGTATTTATATAATTATATATAAATAAATGTGAACATGATTATTTAATGTGTGATTATATTTAATTAAAACTAAAACCCTAGTGTAAATGTATATATATGTAATGCAAGCTTAAAAATATTATTTTTAAGTATCGGTACTTGAACTTTGTAAATACGATAAAGAATTAGAGAGTAAATGAATCCATCAAGTGGGTAGGTCCATGATAGCCTTCAAAGTTTCGCGTGGCCTAAATTGTTTTGTTTTTAAGATCTTGCATAATATTTTTAACAAAATCACTATATTAGTTTAAAAGTTTTTTCAAAGTATGATTATTTTTCCAAGAATTATAGTATTTGGTAAAAGATTTTTTACAAATGTATTTATAATGGAATTTTTCTAAATGTATTATGAAATGGATATTTCTAATGGGACTTATCAAAGGTTTCTAAAACTCATTACTGGGAAATTGAATGCTCACCCTTTTTTTAAATGATTTTCCACAGGTATCTTTGACATTAAAAATTCAGATTTAATCACTTTTTGAGTAAGTTAATGCCGAAACCTAATAGTTTTTTGTCTAATTTTTGTTCAAATATAATAAATGTAAGGTTTTTTCTAATTATTCATAACCTAGGACAGTAAAAGGTCATATTTTGAGTTAAATGGTTGTGTAATGTTTTATTCATTTTTATAAAAAAAATTACAGACCATTTTAAGCAATGAGTCTGAAAGAGCATGATCAGAGAGTTATAATTGGTATAAGTGGAACATTATAGATAACCCTGGAAAATTAGAACCCTTTGATAGATTGAGTATCCTTTCTTAGTCAAAATTCCTCTTTGTAATTTTTAGATGTAAGGAAGGAGAACTCCAACAAGTCTCTTAGGCCTTCCAAACAAATTACTTTATCTGATCATGGAAAAATAATGCAATGAAGATTCTAAACCCTATAAATCCATGCAGCTTACCTGTAAATGACATCAAAATGCACCAGGAATGCCTAATACACTTAGTTTTCATTGGGGTTTGGGTTTTTTCTTCAAAGACAATATAAAGATTCAATGTCACTTCTATAGAATCCATGGGGTGTATCCTAAAAGACTTTTTAGGTGTTTTACCCTATTTAAGCTACCTGAATCCATCTCAGCCTTTTATAAAGTAACATAGGAATGAAATATTCTCACAAACTATATGCGCCAACTCTTAATATTTTTTATCAAAGGAACAATTTATGATGACTTTGAAAATTTTGAAGACGATGCAATGATACATTCTTATAGAAATGAAATTGAAGATGACGTTTTGGGATATTATTTTTATTATCATTCCTTGAGGACTCCATTATGGTGTTTACGTCCATACAAACCCTCTTGCATTAGTTGTGTTTGGGGGAAGGAGGTGGAGGATTTTGAAGCCACCATGAACTTTAATCTCATAAGAAGATATGGTGACCAGGGAAGACAACTTTACAGACCTTGGGGATATGATGTGACAATTAGAATAGATGAAAACTATAATTAATAAGTGTAAACTAATTGTGAGGGCTCAATTAAATTAAGGTGGAGAATGTAACACCCCATGTATAAGAGTAAATTTTATGATTTGTCAATGTTCCAAAAATTCAATAAAACACATCAACTTATGAACTCATATATATAAGTTGTATGAATTTAACTTATAAAAAGAACATGATGCATCTTTGGCACAAAAGAACTAACCCATTCAACCCACTACTATTAATACGCAAACAATTGGAATTCCCCTGAGAAACACAATGATGTCGCTCGGGTAGTTCACATTTTTGTATATGATATAAGCACAAAGGTTATAGCAAGAATGATAACAATGAAACTATGAAAATAGGAACATATAAAATCATTTCCAAAAGAAGTGGTTTTAGCATCGAGGTATTTCGTTGTGTGTTTGAATTCCCTAGATATTGATATTTATAATGTTTTTATACGACAATTATAAAAAAAATGTCTGTTAAAACATTTAAAATAAACTTGAAAAATTACATATGATAACCATTGGTATATAAAATAAATATAAGAATATACATATATAAAAACAATATTGATTTGAGTATTATTATTAAAATTTTAATTGTTATGAAATAAAAAAACATTATGTATTCAATAAATTATTCTAAGAATAAATAATGTTTTAAGAATTAAAATACATATATTTGAAATTTATGTGAATATTAATATTGTGAAATATTTTATTAAAATTAAGATATCAATATGAGTATTATATATATATATTTAAGTATTATTTTAAATATATAAAATTAATGGAGTATATTATTTGAAAATTTATAATGATATATATTATTAATATTTTGATATATCCTAATAAAATGATATATTATCATAAACTGATATACAATGTTATAAAAAAATGAATGAAATAGAAGATGAATCGGTGAGGGTTTGGGATTTTGGGAGTCGAGGTCGACGTGAAGAGGAGACTGTTGCAGTAGGGCTTCGAGCGAAGGTAGATTCATTTCCAAGTGTCGAGAACAATGAAGGTCTGAAGCAAGGTCACGAATGGGAATGGAGGTAGACAGAACTCTGGTTCGTCTGAGGGAATAGAAATTCGAGGAGTCGCAGGCTGAAAGAAAACCAGATTTATCACGATTAGGGTTTCCATCCACATGAGGTAGGATGAATCCTAATTCTAATGTCCAAAATCTATGTGATTAATGACTGTATCTTCAAAAAAAATAATGTTAATAGCAACGTATGTGGAAAATCTAATTATATTTCTCCCTGAAATCGACATGCTCCGATTTTGAGATCTACAATTGGGATTATTTTATACCCAAAATCTTATCTTGTTATTGAATGTGTGTTGGTCTATTTATCTTTCCATCATCATCGATTGATGCCATTTTCTGATGTTTTTTTGGTTATAAATCGATGCTTCGGGAGGATGATTGAAACAATTCGAATATATATTAATTATATTTTTTGAACCTATTTCAGTGAATTAATATTGTTTTTGTCATATTGTTTAATTGGTATCCTTGATTACGAATGCAGTACTATTTTTTAATATTTTATATCTTTAAGGATCATTTTTTATGGTTGTGGATCTATGCTTATTAAATAAGCATCTATGTTTTTTTGGATTTTTGATTTTTTGATTTCAATATACAGTTATCAGCAAAATAAAAATATATAAATATCACACTCTAGGAACATGACATAATCATTTTTTGCATTTGGATTTCTATTGAAATTCATTGCTTATATCATTATCATGTAGTTAGTGTTTCATTGACTAGCTTGAATCAATAAATTATCTTTAAAGGTTGAAATAAAATACATATATAGAACATTTTGTACTATAAATAGGTGTTTGTGTTGAGTGTTTTGGGGAGCACTATGCCTCGGTTTATGAAATGTTATATAACCTTACGTAAATTCCTCATGTCTTGCACACCATATGTGAGGAAAATAAGGGTGTGAATGATTGATTCATCTACTAGGGAGGGGGATTTTTTGGTAAATAAAATTCGTAATGGATTATTTATGATTTATTTTGTGTCTTATGTTCATCATAATTTTCTGTAAGGAAAATTTTTTATTTATCTCAATGTTTTAATTTCTATTTTTTCTAGTTTTTCGAAGAGATTATTATTTTTCAAAAACTTTTCATGAAGTTTCTATTTTTATTTTAGTAAAATATTTCTTCAATTAAATCTTTCAAGATTATATTTAATTTTTCAAAACCATGTTTAAATATAATTTTTTGGAAGGGATATTATGCTATTTAATTGTTATGAAAAATATTGATCTGTTTTAGTAAGTTAAATTATTTCCACTACATAATTTTATATTGTTTTCTTTAAATGGAATTCAACATGTTTGCAGCTTTGTAACATTTTGATAAGTTTTAGTAAAGTATTCTAAAATTTTTAGAATAGTTTTATTATTTTTAATTTATGATTTAATTTTTTGAATTTCATTTTAGTTTTGAAGGGTAAACTCATATAGAATCATGTGAAGAATATATATATATATATATATGTATGTATGTATGTATGTATGTATGTATGTATATACTTTCATGATTTTCAAGTATATAATTGTTTTAAATAAATTATTATCCAATTATTAATTCACATATGTATTTTTAAATTAATAATGGCATGATTTTATCATGTACAATACATATAAAAATCAAGATTATGGCCATACATCGGTTATTTTATTGTAATTTATACGTTAACATATACATATATGGATGAGGAATTAAATAAAATTTACAAAAATGGATTTTTATGGGAATAAGGATGAAATTTTAAGTGTGTGAATGTTGGTTAATCTTCCATGTTATTATGCAAAGTCATGTATCATGAGATTTGATAATTTGAAGTCGAACATGTTATTTTCAATAAATAATTGAATTTAAATAATTATATATATATAATAGTGTACATGTTTATTTCATGTATGATTATATTTAATTAAAACTAAATTCTCAGTTAAAATGTACATATATGAATAACAAACATAAAAATTATTTTTTTTAAAACCGTTACTTGAACTTTGTAAATACGATAGGGAATTAGAGATTGAATCCATCCCTTATGTGGGTAGTCCCAAGATAGCCTTCAAATATTCTAGTGGAGTCAGTTGTTTTTTTAAGAGCTTGCTTAATATTTTCAACCGAATCATGGAATTTTTTTAAAATCATTTTTGAAGTATGATTATTTTTCAAGTCATTATCGTATTTTCTAAAAAAAAATTACAAATGTATTTATAATTGAATTTATCTAATGTATAATCGACGAGATATTTTTAATGGGATTTATCAATGTTTTTTAAAACTCTTTACTAGGAAATTGAATTCTAACCCTTTATTTTAAAACTACTTTTCACAGGTATCATAGAAGTTCAAAATTTAAATTTCATCACTTTTAAAGTTAGCGTGTGCAGAAGCATAATAAATGTTGGTCGACTTTTTTTTCAATTCTAATAACTGTAATGTTTTTTCAAATTCTCCAAAACCTAGACTAGTAAATGATCCTTTTTGTGTTAAATATTTGTGTAATTATTTATTCAGTTCTATATAAAAATTACACCGCATATTTAATCATTGAGTCCAGATGAGGGGGATCAGGGCATTATAATGCCTCCTATCAGACTTTCCAGTGAGGCATCATTTTTTATTGAGTTTCTTGTCGTAGCTATAGTTGGACTTAGTATGGATGCCCGTAAGTTCCCTTTGGGTGGGTATGAATTCGTTTCTCATTTCACGGTCACCCAAGGGGTTCCCCATAAATAAATTACTTGTTTATGCTAGATTAAAAAACCAAAGGGTTGTGATCTTGTGATTTCATTATTAGAAGAAACATGTTAATGCTTTGGTAGATTAAGTAGCTTGTTTAGGAGAGGTATTAACTCCTTTATTAATGAATATCATGTTATTCCTTGCCTATTTTTATTTTTTGGAATTCTAAATGGATAATATGGGTGGGTATATCTATATGAAGATGATAATGACTTGTTTAATGGTTTATATAAGAGGCTAGGACAATATTATTGTTATGATAAATGGTTTGCATGAGTGGTCATACTCTTGGCTTCTGAAAGTTGATGTGAGTCATTATAATCACAAGGATTGAATGTTTAACTTGAATGATTGTGATTTATTGAATGGATTGATAGATTCCATGGACTGCTCTCCATGGATCTGGAACATGGTAGTATATGCCTTTAGTTAACACTACCCCCTGGGTCATGATTATATGGGATTCCTTGGGCCTTGCTACACTGGGGATCTGGCTTACTTGGGATCACATAGGATTTTCTATTACCATTCTCCTAGGACCCCAACCAGTGTCTAACAGAGTTTCTAATTGGGATCCCCATGGGACAAGATGGGATTCTTTGGACAAGCTCCTTGGATCTGACCCACTATGGTCTATAATTATTTTGTATGGATTACTTGGTCTTCTAAAACCTTGGATCCAGCCCTTGTGGTCTACAATTCACTATAATACATGGTCGTGAGATATTTTAATTCATTATACAGTGTGGATGTGTGATACATGACTTCTCTATACGACATGGCTGTGAATTTCATGATACAGATGGATGTACAACGTGGTTGTGGGAATTTCTTGTTTACTTTTTTGTAACTACCTTATTATAAGCTGACTCTATTTTATTGGTATCCTTCATGGATGTTTGGTTTTAATTACTATTTTAGACTTCTGCCATGGGAATTCACTGTAATTAACTGGTTGTTTACACTTAATTTCTCTTTTGTAGAATTCATTTTAAAACTGTATAGAACTTGGTGGTTTTCTACTAGTATGTTTATCTCACACCTTATTTGAGCCTCCTCAGGAAACCAAAAAAATATATATGTGGTTAGTATAAGTTGTTGACTATGGATTTGGATAAGGGGATAATATAACTAAACTGAGGCTTGCGATGTTGGGATACCTTTTTTTCTTTTTGTTCTTTTTTGGATACTTGTATTGTATTTTATTTCCATGTACCATTCAGGATACTTGCTAGATACATATACCACCTTCATAATTTTGTATATTAGGCACATATAGCTATTAATATGTATTAATATATTGTATTGCTTTCATATTTCCACTATTTATTTTCCTTCCTCTATTTATTATATGTTAGACTTCTGATGAAATACTCAGGTAATGAGGGCATAATATCTCCACTAACTCACCTAGGCCCTCATTGTAAGTCGACAACCTCTATAATTTGGGGAGATGCACTTGAGACAATGTTTCCAAGTGTGCTCGGGGCACCGTTTTGATGGAATCCATGTCTGGGATGTTACAACAGATTAAATCAGAATGAAAATAATACAGGGAATGCTTCAATGTTTTCTAGTGCTGGAGTGGATGTGGAAAAATATGTCCATGAATTTCGTGGAGGGATTACCGAATACATCTCAAGGTAGCAATGCAATTTGGGTTATTTTTGATCGATTAACTAAATTTCCATACTTCATTCCCATTATAGATACTATGTATTTAGAAAACGTTTTTCTACTCTATATATAAAAGGTAGTCTAGTTATATAGAGTCCCCCTCTATATTTTATCATTCCATGATCCTAGGATCACAAATAGTTTTTGGAATGGAATTCAGAATTCATTAGGAACTGACTTAAATTTTAGTAAAAAAATTCATCCACAATACTATGTTATGTCTGAGCAAACAATTTATAATTTGAAATATATTATTTATTCATTTTAAATGGAGTAATATGGTAGTTGGGATCATCATATATCATTGATTGAGTTTTCAAACAAAAATAGATTTAATTCCATTTTATAGATGAATCCATTTGAGGAATTATATGCAAATTGGTGTCAAACAGAAGATTTTTGGGATGAAGTAGAAGAAATGAAGTTTATGGGACAATTTATAATAGATGAAATTGTTGAGAATTTTTTCTGATTCAACAACATGTGAGTACGGGTAGAGAAATCAGAAAGGTTATAAAGATAACCAAAGGAAATATCTATTTATCAAGGCAGGTGATCAATTATTTCTCAATGTATATCCCTAGAAAAGTGTTATTTGTATTTTTAAAATGGGATATACAAGTCCACAGTTCCACATACTGTATGAAATACTGGATAATGTCAGATTATTTTCCAACTAAGTGACTCCCCCCGAGTTTATCCAAGGTACACAACATTTTTCTTTTATTGATGTTAATAAAATATTCTCCATAATCATCTCATATTTTGATCCTGAAAGTAGTTCAGTTGGAAGAGAATATTTCTTATGATGAATAGAATATTCCTATTCTTTGACACTAAGAGAACATGTTTTGGAAAAATTTGATTCACCAAGGTATGTTTTTAGGGGAAACCGATTTGGTTGAAGAGGCAATATGGTAGTTGAAAAATGGTGAAGGGAAAGATATCCCCAATTTTTTAATAAGTGAATAAAATTGTGATGATATAATTTTAAAAAGCTGGAATAATTTAACAATTTAATTATTGATAGAATAAATCACATTCAAGTATATTAATTGAGTTATATTCATTATAAAGTTAATAATTACTATTTTATATCAAAAGGAAATAGTTTCAACTAAAGTTTTTTCTTATAAGATTTTATTCAAAAAAAATCCAAATTTTAGAATATGAATTAGAAAAAGTAAATTTTATTTTTTTAATAAATATATAAAAATTTACATCAGGTGAATTTTTGGGATTTTTCTAACGATATTTATTTTTTAGTTAATAGTGAAAATACTAATTTTTGTAAAAGCCATTTATTTTCAATAAATTATTTATTTTAATTGTCTCATTATGTTTTTAATATTTATTATTGTAACATAAGATTATTATAATCATATTTAGTAAACATAATTACTTTTTAATAAACTTTATATTGTATTTTATTATAAGTTTGTTATTGGGTTTAAAAACAGTTTTTAAATTGTTTTAAAGTGCATAATGTTTCTCCATTTTAATTAATTATGACAATTCATAATGAGAAATGTTTTAGATTAAATTTATAGAATATATATAAATTATAATTAATTTATATTCAAACAATTTTATTATTAATCATATATTTAATTTAAAATCATCTTTTTCATGAAAAATGAACTTCTTGAAAACCCTCTTTTTCATCACGTCTATGGGTTTTACTTATGTGAATTGAATTACATATAATGGATTCCAAATTTTTATTCATAATAATTAATATTATATAATAAGGTTAACATTATTTTTTACTATAATGAATAGTGAAAATAATAAAAATTAACTATCGTGGTTAAGGTAAAAATGGATTTATCGGGGGTTAAACTAAATTTCCAATGGTCAAAATAGACTTTTTAAATGTATAAAATCAATTTTATAGAAATATTTCAAGCTTATCATGTCTTAGTCTTAAATATGATCAATTTTTTTAACCTTAATGAATGTGAAAAATGTTGGTAGATCTTTTTTAGTTTCAAAAATTATAAGAGTACCACTCACTGCAGTTATAAAAGGTCACCCCTATCCTATAATCCTGACACATCCAATTCCATTTGTCTTCGATAAAACCTTCAAAAATGAAATCTATAATTTCCTCCCCACAACCTATAGACCTTATTTTGTTTAAAAATTCATCTTAATATGGCTTTTGGTTCTTACCAAAGGAGGTCATTGGAAGGTGAGGCATCATGCCCTACCAAGAATCATTATTTTATTTTTTCTTAAACATTATTAAAATATTAATAAATTATGATTATATAATAGTAAAATTATATCTCATATGCTGAGATGATATTATTCATGTGTGAGGAATACTATCACCTCACAAATTAGTGTCCTTCATTTTCCATCATTGTCTCTCAAGGCCTATTTTAATGATAGATTTAATGTGTATATATATATATATATATAATTTCTGAAATATTTATACATTTTGATTTAATAAATCGTATATACAATCTTACTTTTTATCCCATGGTGGTTATGATAATTTCACTCATGTGTACAGTGGACAATCATCTCACGGATCAATGTGATTCCCTTTCACTAACACTATACATGGAAGGTAATAATAATATTATTAATCAATATATATGATATAAATTACCTAATTATAATATTATTGAAAATTTTATCATTATTAAAAAATGAAATACTATTTTATATCTAACAATTAAAAATGATAATGTTGTTCGTGTTCGTGTGGACTACTAGAACCATGAAGCAATGCGATTCCTTTTCTTCACCACCAAATAACATGAATTATATATATAAGTATATTTAAAGATAAAATATGGTATATATTATATTATTATAATTCTATAATGGTAAAATATTACTTTCCTCCTTTCCATAATTATCATTTAACAATGGAAACATTACTCATTCATATGTATGGCCTAACATCTCCCTGATCTTAAAAGATTATATTTAATAAAAATATTTCATGATTTGCTTTAAATGTATAACTTATGTAAAAATATGTTATATATTTTACTATTATTATTTTTAGATGTTGAAATAATGACCTCTTAGACCAATATTCAACATACTGAAGTAATATTCAACAAATAAGTTAAATATCATCAAAACACATCATTTATACTTAATTGATTAAGTAATTTTATATATAATGGTAATGAGTGAAATAAGAGGAATAACAAAAATTTGAAATGTTATTAATAAATAAATAACTGACATATGTTTATTTTTTAATAATATAAAATATGAGTGCCAAATTGAACTAGAGATAAGGGACTTCATCCAAATTTTCTTTTGTTGACACATATTTTGATGTTATGTACTTATATTCCTTTACAAGGTATATATACAACCCATTTGACATATTATATCATTAATTAATCTATTATCATGTTATTTTAGGTTTTCTAGTCTTATTATATCATGGATCTTGTAATTCAAATATTTTAAAAGTGATAGGGGACCATTCAATTAAAAAATTATCATTTAATGTTTTCTTTCTAACTCACTTTTTATTCCTTGTACATATTTTTAAAATTATTTTATTATGGAAATGAGAGTTTTATATAGGGAATTTTTTTATTTCTTGAAAAAAATTAAAACCTTGAAATATTTTTATTTTATGTCTGACTTAATCTACAAAATGACAAAATGAATGTTATATTTTAACGTATTCAACAAAATGAGTTTCCCATCACCATAACCATTATTTTATGTTTTACTTCATTTTCAAGATTTCATGTTTTCTTCAAAGAAAAATTATCCTTCCGATTTCTATGTTTTTTGGTATTTTTAATGGGGTTTTAATATAAAATGTTATTTTTTGTATTGAAAATGGGTTTTTAAAATAAAATTGTATTAAAGAGTTTTTATAATGTTTTATGATGAAATAGTGAAAGAATTTTTCATTATGTGGAACTCTTGAATTAAATAATAAACAAGTGAGCCCAATATAACTTATATGATTGGTGTGCCCTCATATCATCAGATGAACCTGATATAGCTTAAATAATTGGATCACCTAGATTGCACAAGGTGAGACCATTATATCTTATATGATGGGTGTTCCTAGATAGAAATGGGTGAGTATAATATTTTTTATAGGATGGGTGCACCCAGATAGTGCTCCAATTAATTTTTTAATGTTCCTTGTCATAACATTCATAGAGGGAGTTACCAAAGGGTATCTTCTATAGATTTAACTAAGCTTTAGATACTTCTAACACAGGTTTAAAATGGGTTATGAATGTAATACTCCTTGTTTCCAGAATGTTTTTGATTTTCTTACTGTGGGTTATAATAATTTTCTTTGAGAAAATAGTCTATGTTTTCCACGTGGGAATTATTTTTTTATTTCATTCAAATTACATTGATATAAAGGTTAAATATTTCATGTGTTTTTAGGTTTTACATTGCACTAAATTTTTTTCATTATTTTCTATACCTTAATAATATTTTTTTGCTTATGACACATTTTAAAACGTCATTCATATGATTTATATATTGGTAAGGGACTAGAAAAAACTCATATTGAAAGTTATGAAGATTCTATATGAAAATAAATCATACTTTATATTAAAAAATATATATTACGGGAAAAATAGAAACAAATCTAAAGTGTCTACTTTTTATATTATAGTTTTTTATGACTTAGGAAATAAAAATCTAAAAATATAAACCTCAAAAGTTCCTAAAATTTAAAATAATTCATTCATGACTTAATACTAAATATTATTAAATATTTACAAGTAGTTCATTATATTTATAGTTCATAGATAACTTGTTCATGAAGAATATTAGCTTCACATTATCATTATTACATTTAAGTTCTACATCACTCTCCATCTCTATATCTTCTTCTTCTACTCATTATAATATAATATAATATAAATTAGTTATAATTACTTATTACCTTTTAATAGATATATTTTTTTTTCACTTCTTATTCAAAGATTAATTCAACAATAGAAGACTTACTATATAATATTTTTTATTCTCAAATATTTTTCCTCAAGTACATACTATTACTAATAGATTTAATTTAATGGTTCTTTTATTGAGGTTATTTATTAGTAAAAAAATGTTTTAATTTTTTTACCCATTTTTTTAAATGATTTTTGAAAGTGACTCATTTCCATATTTTTATAAAAAAAAATTAACAAAAATTTTAAAACTCTTTTTAGGGTTTTATTAATTATCCATTATATTCTTCTAAATATTATTTCTAAGGTGTTATTTATTCTATATTTTCTCATCATTATTTATTTTCTAAAATTTTCTCTTTAAATAAAATTTATAAGTTTGACTCTATAAAAATGAAATTTTTTTTATTTGTTTTGATGTTCTGTAAAAACTATTCTTCTGATTTACTAAAACCTATGTACATATTATCATACTCTAAAATATCCACCACCTATGTGAATCCCTTTTTTTATTCCACCCTTTCTTATTTTATGACACATTTCATCTAATTTTACTATTCTTGGATTTTTTAATCTTTCAAAATAATTATATAATTCATTATCCATGTTTTTATGTATCGATAGTGTGGTGGAAATAAAATCAATTTGACTATATTAATCCATATCTAACATTTAATTTCATTATCATTGAATGAACTGTTCAATAAATGTATTACCAATTAATTTTTTTGATAATTCCTTCTTCTAACTAATGGGATATCACCTTGATAGATATATATTAGATCAACATATTCTTGTTAACATTACTATTTTTACATTATACTATATTTTTTTAATATAATATGATTCTTTATCACGATTGAAGTGTGTTTACATATATTAATTCATTATTTCTTTATTATCTTATTGATAATCTAATGGTTAATCACGATATAAATTTCTTGGATTTATGATATATTTCATATACATATGACACACATAGGTACCAATATTTAAATTTGATTATGGTTTGGCCCAGAGTTATATATTCCTCCAATGAACTGTGTATTGGTATATATTATAATAGATCATGTTACAATTCCTTGTATGTGAACATTGGCCTATGATTATGATGCATTAGTGGTGAGATTTCTCCAATGTTTATTATGAATTGGTGGTTAGACTTAACCTATATTTATAATTCCATTGAAGAAATCCTTGGAATCAGATTATGATTACTTTTTTGAGCCTTGTACTATTTTTATGATATCCTGATAGTGAGCTTTGAGGTATTTTTATGATGTTCTAGTGGTGATCCTTGACCAGTGATTATAATTAAATTATTATGTTTGAAACAAATTTTTTTCCTATTTCATACAAGAATCATATTCTATTTTAAAATTGTTTATGATTATTATGTTATGAATTCACATTTTAATTCCATTCAACATTTGTGTTTTCAATATTTTCATTTTATTGATTTTTTGAAATTTTATTTTAATTTCCTCTCATGTTTCATGATCAATTATTACAATTTAATGATATTATTTTTTAATTCATTTCATTTATCTTATAATCATGTATCACAATTATTTGTAATCTATTGTCACGTTGTTAATGTTTTATTCCATAATTATAATTTGACATTTCTCATTTAATGTGTTTTTCAATTTCACTATTATTATCTATGCAAGAATATGTATGGTAGATTTCCATATTTGGATATTTTTTGTTGATGGAATGTACACTATTCCACGAGTTAATATGTATATGATTATATTTACCAAAGACACTGAACTTTTGATCATGGATTTTGGTTATAATTATTTTAGTGTATGAATAATATTTCTTAGACAAAAAGGACAGGGACTACATGTGATGTTTGAAATAAATGGTCTGGTGAGAAATGGGATGTCTGTACATGTTATCTTGTGAAATAGATGCAACAATTAGATGATTTCACACCAAGTGAACCACTTTTTTTAAAAGTGTGTGGATATATTTTTCTATGGATTTTATTTTTTTCAGTTCAATGTATTCGTACAATTATTCAAAATGGTATTACCATTTTTATATTCAATAAAAAATCCCAATGACTCCCACATCTATTACCAAAGATAAAAATTATTTTCCAAATGTTGGTGGTCCTTTGGGGTATCATACCCAACAATGCTTAGGATCTCACATTGGATGAGAGGATGTGAGGTTGATCTCATGCCACCCTTTTCAGGGGGGTCCTAATATGGGACTCTCTAATATATTAAATATATGTTCATAAATCTCTTCTGTTTCATAATATTGAACTGGTTACCAAACCAAAATAATTATAAGTTTAAAACTCTTGTATGTGAATGGTGATATTTTAGTGAGTCCATCTGTTTGTATCCAAAGTTCTCCATTCATTTCCCTTAATAGATATAGAATTATATGTTTGAGTCCATATATCCAGACACTTTGGAATTTTATTCTTTATAGGGATGTGATTAACATGTTAAGGATGTGATTTATCCATTATGAGGCATCCTACATAGCCTATTTATAGCTGAAATCAAAACTAACATAGTTTGTTAAAAGAGTGATGTTTAATATCATGCTGAATAAAAAAAATATGTTGTCTCTCAAAACAAGGTATTAGAGCAATTCCTCAAGGAGACGTCCTACATATCCTAGTTATTTTAAGAATTATATTCATTTTAGATTAGTTTTTTTATCATTCCACTAGTGGGTCAGGGTAAAAAAAGGCCATGCGATAGATTGGGTCTCGATGGATGAAATTTCAGAGTCATAGGGGAAATTCCACCAGTGTGGCTATTTATTTGAGCTCAATCCATGGAAAAGAATCCTATGTATCCTAGTTATAGATGGAATTGGAGTTCTTATAGTTTAATTTCTTTAGTATTACACACTGAGGATTCCCTATAAGGTAGAGATTCATGATTTGAATGGTATTATTATTGAAACTCCATTATCATGTGTGAGATATACCCATTGTGAGAAATATCGGATAGTAAAAAAATCAGTCCCACTGATATAGATTATGGTTCTATGTGCTGGGTCAACCCTTTAGATAATTATTATGGGGTTAGATCCTTAGGAAGTCATCCTAAATATCATGAATATAACAAGAATCAAAGTTCTCATAGTTTAGTAGATTGAGGCTTAAACCCTAAGGTTTCCCGAATATTGATATAGTCATATCATGCAACTGATCGAGGATTACACACTAATGTTTCCCTAATATGGCTATTGTCTTATCATGACACTAAATGGGGCTTACACACTAAGGTTTCCCTAATATAGTTGTAGTCATATTATTCCATTGATTAGGGATTACACCTTGAGGTTTCCCTGGATATGAAATGAGACATAATTATCCTTTCTTATCTTACCTACATGGCATGCCTTGATTTTCTACCTGACATACCAGAAGATTTCTAGAAATGTCTTATTGTATTTATATATTTTTCAAAATAAAATCACTTGTTCCAATTTACTTGTCTAAGGAACATCACATAACTAGAATGGAATTTCTAAATTCCATTTCATGATCAAGAATGACTTATCCATAAGACATCATGAGGCCTGGTTGTCTTTTCCTAGAAACCATCACAAAATTCAGGTTGACATGTTCGTAGGACATCGCAAGAACAAAATATCTTATTCTAGATGACATCACATGATATTGTAAAATATTCTAGGGTATTATTATGAATGATTGATGACATGATTTGAGGGTGTCGTGAGATCTGGATGGCTTATCCTGGAGGCCATCACATGATCTCAGCTGATATATCCAAGTGGCGTCGTAAAAACTGGTAACATTCTTAGAGGGTGTCACAAGATCTGGATGGTTTGTCCTCTAGGAAATCACATGATCATAGTTAACATGCTTATAAGACACTTTATGATCAGGTTGACATTTCTATAGGATGTATTCAATGCTATCTGACATGACCAAGGTTCATCATGAGACCCATCTAACATTCATAGGTGTCATTGTATGATTTAGTATAAATTTCTAAAGGACATCACAAGGTCGGGATAGCGAGCTTGGAATGTTTCTGAGAGTTTTATGGCATGCCCGGGGGGTTCCATGTGACTTACTGTAACTTGTCTAGGGGGATCTTCTTAATTTAATTATTATATAAATGGAATGTTGTGTAATATTGGGGAAATTTTCCAGTGCTATTGTATAACCTGGGTGAGTCAAGGAAAGTGCATGAGGATCATCAAAATATGTCCTCATGGAAGTCTCCCAACTTGAGTCTTTATTCCAATTTTTATTGAATATGTGAGTTAAATTTTTTTAGGGTAAACTTTTTTAGATCTTTCATGATTCATCATATTTTTTTAATATCCTTCACATGACCCTCTAGAAGTCACTGTCTTGATTTTCAGTAATCATGTGATGTGCTCATTCATTCTTCTTGATATCTCATTTTGTGAATTGAATTTAACCTAGAGTAGAACCATTGTGATCACAAGATTGGACACTATAAGAAGTCATATCTGATTCATGGGTGTGCTGGTGGATGGATCAAATGATTCTTATTTTGTTGGGGAGTATAAATTCATAGACCTCACTACCCAGAGTATAATCATATTTGTGCGGTTATTATCTAACAAATATATACTGGAGTCTGTGGAGGGACTTGGTGTCATTTGTTTTGTGAAATCCTACCATAGGTTATCCCATAAGAATTTTATAATTTTTAGTGACCACAATAACTTCCCATAAATTCCCATTTATTGAAATTTATCTTATCCAAGGGTTCTTTCATAATCATGTGGATACGAGAAGTTAATTTTTCAAGGCTAAGACGATATGTCCGTAAGGCATCGTGATTTCATGACACCTATTGAATGGGATTATCATGATATGAGATGACAGGTCTGGGGTCTTCTTTGAGATAGATATATATTATTATGGGACCATTGTGAGATCAGGTTTCCTTATCATGAGATTTTTTTGAGACCATTCTTGCTTGTCAAGGGGAGGCCTCACGCGATCAATGTTGATCTCCCAGGGTGTATGATCCCATTCCCATAAGATCATCATAGTGTCCCTTCAATAGAAACTCACTTAATTTCCCTTATTAGTAACTTGTTTATTTTTATAGGGGATGTGGATATCATGAGTTTTATGAGTGTTTTTAAAGACAATCACTCTCCCCATAGATGAAGTTTCGCATGAACAACATAGTGTTCTATGTTGATGCATGATAATTTCACAAACAAATCGTTCAGTTTTCCTTTGGAGTCGATGAGGCTCACAATACTTCCTGGACATGTCCAGAGCCCCTCATGTGATGAGGGTGACATGTCTATAGGATCTTTCCCAACATGGTGGGCATATCAATCATTCTTTCATGGTCTCTTTTTAACAGCATGGTTGTGTCAAAAGAATGTTTACGACCACAAGAGGCTCCCATATTTTTCATATTTTCCTCCTTATTTTACTAGGATTTTTGGATGGTCATTCAGGCATCTGCTGATAGACAAATCCCATGATCCAGATTAACTCATCTAAATGTTTCCACATGATTAGTGAGTGTTTAGATGCCATTTGAAGAACTTGGAGTCTTTTTATAAGGTACCCCACATGATCTTCATTGGGTTATCCACTACGCATGACCATTCATATGACCTTAAAATGTTCATGCGATCACATGGCTTTTGGAGGCTCATGAAATCCAAGTGTTGTTTTCCACCTTCTCTACCCTTGTTTTGTAGTGGAAAATAAAACCCATATTCAGGTATTTCTTGCCTTATATAATTTTAGATTCCCATTTGTTGGTCATCAAAAAATTACCCCTATAATAATATTTTTTTTTCATGAAGATAATTTGATTCTAATGTAAATTTTGATCACTTATCTGCATATTTGAACATATGGTAGGCTTTCATATTGATCCCAATGAGATGATTTGCTAAGATTGTGTCAAATAAGGTATTTAAGTCATTATTAGGAGGAGACCTTGGACCAATAGTTCATGTATTTGAATTTATTATTGATGAAAAATCAATGGTTTCTATCCTTCATATAATATCAATTAATCCAACATGTCTAGATATAAATATTTGAACATATTTTTCTCAATAAATTATCATGAATTCAAAAAAAATAGATTCCTCACTGATGTATCTTCTCTAAATATCATATGATTACCTGATTCACAAATGGATAATCTAGTTAGATTATATGTCCAAGAGGAAGAGTTCTCTATATTTGTCTAAGGATAATGAACATATAGATCATATCTTGATTTTTACTGAGGTCATATGGTGGGTTCACAAGCTTTGTATCTTTTTTATTTATTCTCATGTAGACTAAATAATTTCCATTTTGTATTTTAGAGACTTATAGCTTGGACTTTCTATTTATAAATTTTAGTATGTTTTATCTTGGACCTTATATAAATTTGATTAAGTATCTTTTAACTCAAACCTTCTACTGGAGTTGTTTTGGGTATTTTATCTCGAAGTTTCTATCACTATAGTTTTTGGTGTTTTAGTGAAGACATTTTAATTCTATGATGGTTAAATCCTGGATACTTTGAAATGATTGATGATTATATAATATGGTGAAGACATGAAAGGAATGTCCCAAAAAACATTAAAATGTTGAGTTCTATCGTCATGTTGCTGAGGCTCATGAGTATTAGAGTTCCATTAAAACATGGAGGAGATTCCCTTGGTTTGTAGTTGAAAGCCATTATGCATTGGTATCATTTTTGAATAGAGGTGTATCCACTATTTTTCACGGATCATGGAAGATTTATGGGTTTGATATTGGATAATGGAGAAATACTAGGGATTCTAGGTCCACCTAGACCATTAGAATGTGGGTGATGTATGTTAAAAAACAAAAGATTGGGTTGGTGAATTTGAGAAGGGGAAGACATTCTAGGAAGAAACCAAAACACCCTAAGGATCTAGGTTCTTCTATGGTGTTAGGGTTCTCACAAGGATTGGGGTTCATTTACTACATGGAGGATACAACTATGGTAGTGAGTTCTATGCCCTTATACCTTGACAGCATGTTCAAAAAGATGAATCCCCACCCTTTCAAGGGCCATGGAATATTCATGGAGACTACAGCATCCAAAATATGATGTATTTAAGGAGGAATGTCTATTAGGATAAGTTTTGGAACCCTGGGGAAATTTATCTCTTATAATGAAACATGGTCCCTGAACCATGTGATTTAAATTCACACAGTGTGGGGCTCCAAAAGGTCTGGGAATGGAGTGTCAAATTCTTGATTTAAGAAATCGTAAAAAAATAGTGGCCTAACGATGATGATTTCCAACCGACTTGGATATTCTAGTCATAGGGATTGTTAATCATGGTCCAAGGTTATGAGGTCATAAGGATGGTGTGGTACAATCATATTGGGAATGTCCCATAACACACTAAGGTTCTAAGTTATGCACTGGTGCCATTAGGGTTCATAATGATCAAAACGATATTTTTTTCAATGATACACATTTGGTTGGTTAACCTGGGCATATATGGTAGATCAATAATTATATACACTTTGGTAGACATAGGTTACCTTGAATTTAGATATCGTTTTCAATGGTAAATGGATGATTTATGCTGATACGAGGAACTCAGGTCATGATCTGTGATATGTGTAAAGCTTAATATCCATGAAAGGGTTGATAGCCCTAAAATTTGTTTCTCTACCTAATGAATATGTTTTCATGTAAAGGTGATGTTACAAGTCATTACACTAACTTTTTTCTAGCATAGGGGGTCTAGTGAGTATAGATTGGATTTTTCTGGGGCTATGATGTAGTCTATATGATCCTTATTCATTATCTATTTACGCCATAATTTTTTCCTAAACTTTACAGCTGAAGAGTTGAGTGAAGAAAGAATTGAATTACTCCAAGGACACACTATATAGGTTTTCAACCTCACATGTTTTGTTTCTATTTCTGTAGAAGTTTAATGTATTGTGATATGGACTATCATAGTATATAGTTTAAGGTTCTAAAATTTTGACCAAAGTGCATGCGGTTTAAGGTAATGATGCACATGGACCTAATATGAGGATATTGTTACATAAGAACGTTATTAAGACACCTAGGTTCTTGAAAAATACATCGTCCTTTTTATAAATTGATTCAAATGTTGTAAATCATGGATCAAGGTTCTTATTTTATGAGTAATGATATGGGAAAATCATAATATAGATCTCCCAGAACACCCTCGGGTCCTGAGTTCTTCTACAGTGATGTCAATCTCACAAGGATCAGAAAGTACTTCTTATACTGCAAATATGTATTTGGTTGGTAGGTATGAGCCCTTATGCATCGATATCATAGTCAGGTAGAGATATATCATTTCTTTTACTAGGGCCATCAAAGGTTTGTGGTAATATGAGTCACACAAGACATGATGTGTGATTTATGAATCGAGGTTCTTAAAGGATGGAGGAAGAACAATATACTCTGGTTGACCGGGGTAAGGCTCTTGTGGTCCTTTAATAACGGATGATAAAGGGTGATGATCTATACTTAATTTAAGGGAGTAGGGATGTATTTTCCATGAAAATTTTAATTTATTATGATCATGAAATTTCATTTTAGTTGATCATATGCTATAAGGACATATTTGTTTCCTTGCAATTTAACATCATGCAGTAATGATGTGGAAACTAATGAGAAACATTTTACTAGATGAATTGTTTACACAAGAAATACATACACATATCTGGATAGTAAATATGTAAAATGATCCTATATCACTCGACTCTTATTCATTTAGGGTGAATTTATTTGTTGAATATTGTTGTTGGGATCATGAATAAATATCCATGAATCATTATGTATCATGAAATGACCTGAATCAACCACATATAGTTCTTGAATTGGAAAATATCTATGCATGTTTGACCCTTACATAAAGGTGGAAATTCTTCCTATTGATTATTGTAGTTGGGACTATGATTTGAGATATTTTTGTCACTATGTATCCTCTAATGACATGAATCAAGCCATGTGATGTTCTTAAAAATCCTTACCGTTTAACATCATATGGTAATGACCTAGGATACCCAATGTGAGAAGGGAAAATCAAGGTTGAAATCAAGACCTAATATCTTGGGGTCACTACATATATTGGGATGATAGGAATCAAACCACATTTAGTTATTGAAAGAAATATCCCTATGAAGGTTTGACCCATATGTAGGTAGGATAATTCTTATTTTTATTTATTATGACTGGACCTGGGGTTGAATTTACAGGTGTCACTACATAACCTATGATGAAAATAATCAAGTCACACATCATTTTGGAATGGAGGTGTGGTGAGAAACCAACACCAAGGGTAGTGATCATCTCGGGAAAGGTCTATTGGAATATGTAGTTTTTCTATCATGCATGCGGAATCAATCGTGTAGTTGAACATCGTGCGGTAATGAAAAAAAATTCTTTTTAAGGTGTTGCAACTAGGACCTTGATCATACTATCATGAGATGAAATGCCATAATAATGTTGGGAATCCCTTACCAAAATTATGAATCTCAAATTAGAAATGCTCAGTGTGAGAAATAATGAATTGAAATGGTTCCTATAACCATGAAGAGGAAATTAAGGAAAGTACATCAGAATTTTGTGTCATACAGTGGATGGACCAAGATATGAGAGCAGGGTTTTTGTACACATATCATTAAAATGTGAATCAATTCATACCCAATTTCAGAAACCTAAGTAATTTAATGTGATTTTGTAAGGATAAGAACAATGTAGTTTCATGTCTTGTAGTAAGGATGCAGGTGTCTTGATGTGATATAAGAGTAATTTTGTGGATTCATGCAATTTTACATCATTAATTAACGACGTATTCAACGATGTGTAACATCATGTGGTAAGGATGAGGTTCACCCAAAAGGAAGAAAATTAATATTGAAGTTGGGCCTAGGAATAGCGGACTTGGTATCACTATATATTCTATTATGCTAGGAATTAAGCCACATATATTTCTTTGATGGATGGATTCCCCATGTGGGTCTATCTCTCACACAGGGATAGAGGAATTTCATCTTTCCTTCGTATAGATCTATCTTGTGTGTAGTGAATCATGGGTGAGATGATGACTCTCATGTAGTTTAATATCATCAAATTAGGACATATCCCATCCAGTTTAATGTATTTTAGTAAGGATGAGGGTCACTCAATGTGATTTAACATGAGCATTGGGGATCCGTGAATTTTTATGTCATGTGGTAAGGACAAAGGAAGCTATTCATTTTATGGTATTTCTTCTAGGACAAGATCCGTAATGTCTATAATCAAGTTTTTAGGATGAGATACACTATTCATTTTAATTTCTTTTTTCCAAAACTTCTTTTGTATAGTTTAACATCAAGTGATCAAGATGAGCTATGTACAGTATAACATAATAGGGTTAGTAAACAAGACAATATGAAATTTAAAGCCTTTCTATCAAGACATCTTTTATACAATTTATTTTCTTATAGTCATAATGTGAGATGTTATGTATATTAAAGTCCTTTTACTAGAAAGATAGTTGATTGATGGAAAATATGAAAATTATTTCTCAAGAAAACTCACATTGGTGGGGGGGTATGACACACTTCCCATCCATAATGGCTAATGAGTATGCTCTGTTGTGATATAACTTATGTATGATATAAGTTCCTTCCCCATTTTGTTCCACCTTTGGAGGTTTATTTCCTAGTATAATTTGCGTTCTGAGAGACAACGCCAATTCTCCTTGGAGGAACAAACAACAAAGTAACATTTTATTAAAGGCCTATGTGATCCGATTTTGATGAGCTTAGTTATTGTGCAACATATGTAGCCTATTCTAATCAAGCCACTCTAGCTAATCCAACCACTTTTGGGATTTCTCATCAATTGAGAGTTGTCTAAAATGGATAACTCTATAGAGGAAAACATGAATTCTATGAGTAGTACCACCTCGTTCCCATATACCAATGAATACAGAGCATTTTTTGTAGCTTCGCATGATGTGGTATGGTAGGAACATATATCATAGAAGAGTTTATCCAGAAAAGGAATCCTATATTTATTCACTATATTCAAGTTTACACATGACAGAGTCCTATTGAATACCCCTATTTTCCTATTTCTACTGCATGATACTGGAATGATAGTTTGGACTCAATATTTTACTCCATGTTCAATTTATTCAGCTCTATTAAAATTTTTTTTTGCCATTATCTATCAGTAATGTGTGATCAAATCTAAAACTGGTGATGATATGGGATGTTACAATGTTTAAGATATTAATCATTTCGTATTTCTTGAGGAGTATTTCCTCATCCAATTTGTAAATGAAGTCGGTAGAAGTAAGGATGTACTTGAGCTACTTAGTCGTGGATGGGGGATATGGACCCACAACATCCATTCCCCATATAGAAAATGGAAAAGATTATTTATCTATGTATAGAAAATATAGGGGTTTCTAGATGAAGTTAGCATGAATCCGGAATGTATGAGATTTTCTAGTGAATTCCACATAGTCTTGTATCATGGTTGGCCAGTAGAAACCCAACCATCAGATTTGGTGGGAGAGCATGGTACCACACTGATACTACTATATTATTCTATAAAAATTTTCTCCATGATGGATATAATCTCTCGTTCTACTTTTTATATGAGGATAATCCCATTGAATTCACATTTGTAGAGGGATTTCTACTCATTTGGACCATCCCGTAGGGTTAATTTCACTATTCTATGTCTAATTGGTTCCCTTCCAGCTTAATTTGTCAAGAGGATTCCATTTTATAGATAAATTATTTTTGTTTCCATCCATCAAGGGGTGGATACCAGTTCATCTTTCTCTTAGGTAATGTTGACCTAGTTTAATTCTTCCATGTCATAGATGATGATCGATGAGACCATCATTCGATGTGTGATATGGATGATCACTTCATCCTGACTAGGTTAATCCAAGAATGTGGCTACATTAGCTAATGTTTTGTCATGGGAATTCTGTGATCAGGGAACATGATGAAACGTGGGCTCAAAAGGAAACTGCACCATTGGTCCCATGACATAGCCAGTGAGAGGGACCAATTATTCCTTTTTTATGGAATATTCACCATTGATCATCTTTACCTCTATCTACAAATATTATTTTATATTCATGTAGATTATTTATAATTGTGAGTATATAACCAAAAATGATTTGAGGGATTAATATTCATCCTCATTATTTGTACAACCTTCAAATTTCATGAAAGATTATAGAAAATTTCATGGTTTGGAGAAAAAATAGAATCCCTAAGGAAACCTGATTGATATTTGGTACTTCCATACATTTTCTAATAGGACCATAATAGGATCCATAAATATAAATCTCTCATATATGTAGATTGTAATGTACATAGAATAATTTCACATTTTTGAACTCGATGTCCATTGGTGTATTTTTTGGGGTAGGATGTGCTACAAGGAAATCAACCAAGGATTTCTTGTTCATCAACTTCTATGATAAAACTGGATGTCATACTATTGAAAAATGACCTCCCATCAATCCATGTGACTAGTGAACTTAGGATTCCCAAGGATGAACTTTATTTGATCAATATGATTGACGAAGTGAGATTCATGGTGCAACACATATTGCCTCATCTTTTTCACTACAAAGATGAGTGTGAGGCAGTTAATCTTGAAATTAGAGTATTAGGTCTCAGTACCTGCCATCATCTTGATGAGGTAATAGAGACTATTATCATTCCCCATATCATTTTTCATTTTCAGGAGAGAACCAAATGATTTTTCCATGGTGGCCACATATAAGATGAGTGGTATCCCTTCTACTTATGGAATCAGGACCAACAGGTGTAGTTGATACTTCTTAAGATGTTGAAGGATTTTTAGTATCCATTATCCCATTTATAAGAAATACCCTTCTTCATTATATTGGTTAAGGGTACATATTTTCCAACTAGATTGGATATGAAACAGTAAATGTAGGAAAGGTAACCATAGATCCCCCTCAGTTCATTGAGATTTATATGGATAACATTGCTAGAATAGAAATAGTCTTTTCTGGGTCAACCTTAACGCCATGACAGCGTACCAGAAATCTAGGAAAATTCAATGATGTTTCCCCAAAAATTCAATTCAACGGATTCATTTTCATACTATGTTGTCATAGTTTCTTGAAGACTGTTTGAAGATTTGTGAAGTGATCATATCGCTGTCAGGATTTGAACACTAGGTCATTGAAATTAAATTCATCTATTTGTGCCTATAAGGGCTTAAACATATGATCCATGGTGTGCTGTTATGTATTAACAATTTTATTTAATTTAAAGGGTATTACCTACTTGAAAATGATCCCCTGAGGTGATCTTGAGGCAGTGGATTCCTCATATTCATGGGACATCATTATATGATTGTTCCATGAATAGTTATCCATAAAGGAAAGGTGTTGAAGACAATCGTTTCATTGATAAATATTTCTGTGATCAGAAATGATAATTAGTCATTTGATAAATATCAATTCTTGTCTATGAAATCAATAACAACTCT
The DNA here is from genome assembly GCA_963277665.1 of Viscum album. Classification (NCBI taxonomy): domain Eukaryota; kingdom Viridiplantae; phylum Streptophyta; class Magnoliopsida; order Santalales; family Viscaceae; genus Viscum; species Viscum album. Next base: position 162,666,383 of record OY728138.1, read on the forward strand.
ATGTTTCTCATTTTAATTCTTGATAGAGGTGACATTGTTGATCATTAATGAGTATTTCACTTATTGGAATAAGTTGTCCATGAACAGTTTGTCATCTTCTTCCACTACATTGGTAGAATGAGAGGGGTTTATAATATTGTTTTCCTTCTTTAAGATGTGATGTATGATGATTATTCCCCACAAATAGGCTTTGAGTTATATGGAGAGATGGAGAATGTGCCGCACACGTTGCCCCCCTTTTACAAAAATTCCACCATTGGGGCCTCCTCTTCTAGACCGCCGCCGCCATCCTCAGCTCTTCCCTATGATCATGGATCCCGATGCCCTTCTTTGACAACTCCTCATTGTTCCCCCATATCCCTTCCGAACCCACTCATCCCTCCTTCTGTGATTCTCTCTATGGATCTTCTCATTTCCACGGGCCTTCCATGTTTCTCATCGATCTCCTTGGGGGTGCCCTAGTCTTCTCACATTGGTCCTTGGGTCTGCCTATATGTCCCTACTTTAGTGTTTATGGAAGCTTCATCTAGTATTAATATCACTCTTATAGCACTCTTAGGTGTCGTTAAACCCTCTTTTGTGGGATTCCAGTGCTTCGTGGAATCATGGGGTCTCCACTTTTTGGTGCGTATCTCAGCACTTCATTACCACTAATTCTGAATTTTCCTCACGTTGTAGGAGGACTTCCTTTAGGTGTCGTGTAGGGAACCTCACTCTTGGGTTCACTGGTCCTTCATCCTATCAAGATGGTCAAGGGATTCCCATCTTGGTAAAGAGAGTCCCCTCACCACCATGTGGATCAATCTCCGATGACTTCCGCTTCCCTTACAAAATGAAGGGTTCCTCTCAGCCATTAGCAACTTGCTAGGTGGCTTCCTATGCTTTGATCCCAGGACCAGCTACTATACAGAGGCATCAGTGGATCATATTTTCATGGAATTGGATCTCTCTCTCCTAGTGCCAGATAAAATTGATCTTTGGGTGCATGAATCCTTTTGTTGGGATTAAGGCATCTGGTATCAGATGTTCCCGGGTTTTTTCTCTCACTGCCTTCTTCAGGGGCACTCTATGCAGGTGTGCAACCAGCATCGTTAGGGTGGTCAGAACCAACCGAGCCCCTATGAATATTCTAGAGGCGATCTCATAGCTCCATCTAAAGGTGACCTCCCGGGGGTGTTCTTCAAGGAGGAACAGGCTCCTGGTGTTTCGATGGCGACTCCTCCAGTGGACTTGACCACCAGGAACATCCCATCCTCGGCAGGCATCAAAGAGGCCTATTGGGACTTAGTTCCATATTTTCAGAGATTCTTGGCCTAGGTTTAGGTTTGTGTCCCTCTCTCCTCTCATGTTCGTCTTTTGGGCTAGAAAATCACCCCCTTTGTTGAGTTAGCACTGGCCCATAGTGGTCATGGTGCAGATGAGTGGTCCCTGGAAATAGTGCAGATGGGTTATACCTCTGAAGGATCCTTACCTTTCACTAATGTGGTCTCCTACCTGGTGCATTCCATAGAAGACCCACTATGGAAGGCCCCCATATTCAAGAGGGATCCCAAATCCCCAAAAGGTAGCAGGCAGAGTACTTGAGGGCCTCACAAAGGTCTCATATCTCCTTCAAATGGAACCATATCTAATGGCACTGGTGTGCACACAAGATCCTAGTCTAGGAAACTCAAGGGACAGTTGTCATCCCACTTTGAGAAGTCCATTCAATCTGGGGCCAGTCCCAGATCCTGGTTTTCCCAATGACTCCCCTAGTCATCCGGAATGCCCGAGGTATTGGATCTTGTGTCAAAACAGATTTTTTGGCTTCAGAGGTTCCCAAACAAAATGTCTCGGTGGTAGCCATCCTTGAGAACAATAATCACTCTAAGAAGATTTGTGAATTCTACAGGAAGCTCAATTTTAATGGTTACATGCATACTGAACTGACTAATAAGCACATCTGGAATTTCTAGCACCAGAGTGATTTGGTGGTTCTATCCCAGGTGAGGGAATAGTTCATCACTTTTAAGGTTTCCCATGAATTACAATATCACTTCATATCCTTCATTTATGGAAGCGGTGATCACCAACTATGGGAGTATCTATGGAGTTCTCTTATTGTGTTTGACCTTGGTAACATCCCATGGATCATTAGGGGGGACTTCTATGTCATTTTTTACCTAGAGGAAAGAAGGGGCAGAGAACCATTCAATAGGAAGGCAAGTATGGATTTCTCTCGATTTATGGATGGAAATGGTCTCAAGGAACTTGGTTTCACATGAAATAGTTTAACTTGGTGAAATAACCGGTGGGGTTCTGAGAGTTCATGGAGCCACTTGGATAGATTTTTGGCCAACTTGAATGGTTTCTCTATCTTCGGCAGCACCCAAGTGACTTACTTGGCGTGCGTCATATTAGACCACTCCCACCATCTATTCTCTATAACCTTTATATAGGTTCATTACACTCATTTTCATTTCTATCAGCACTGGGTAAGTATCCCAGGATATAATGATATGGTCAGGGACTCTTAGGATGCTCCCATACAGGGCCATTCTTGGATTGCCTTCCACAAAAAATTAAGATGGAACAAGAATAGGATCCAAGAGTGGATGAAGGATTCCCATTTTTCAAACAAAGACCTCGAAGAGGATATGAAAGAGGTTGATCATCTCTAGTAGTATCTCAAAGGGGATTGGTCTGACCGGTCCTTTGAGGAGCTTACTAACAAGAAAGAGCTTCTGTCGGAATTACTACTGAGGCAAGAGAGGTCGGTCCAAGAGTATGGTAGAATTCAGTGGCATAAAAAGGTTTATAAGAACATGGATTTTTCTCATGATTTCATTAAGTAAATTAAATGATGGAGAAAACAAAACATTGATATGGGGGATGGTTATTTATCTGACGACCTGGAGGTGGTTGGGGAGCTAGCTAGCTCCCATTTTCGCACCTTACTAGCTGGTCCCAGTTCAAACATTCCCAATGGGTACGAAGGGTTGGACATGGGGATATTTGACAGAATTAAAACCACATTCTCTTCTCCTGATAATAAAGCTTTGGACCCCATTCCACAAGAGGATAAAATTCGTGATGCCATGATGAAACTGAACCCGGACAGTACTGCAGGTCCAGACGGCTTTCCGAGTACTTTTTTTAGAGCTTCGTGGGACATCATGAAGAGGGATTTAATCATATTTATTCAAGACTTCTTCTAAGGTGGTCTTTTTTCCTACGTTTCATGAACTACTATGGTTCTACTCATTCCCAAGTCCAAGTCCCCATCCTCCATTGAGCACTTCCATCTGATCAGTATGTGTAATGTGACTTAAAATATTTTAGCCAGCATCATCTATGATAGGATATACATCTACCTCCCACCTGCATATCCAAGGAACAACATAGATTTGTGGGAGGGCAGTCCATACAGGGAGAGATAGTCATGGCCCAAGAAATGATTAGGGATCTTAACTGGAAAACTCGTGGCTCCAACATGGAGATTAAAATCGATATGAGAAAGGCATACAACCATGTGGAGTGGATCTTCATCAACAAGGTTATTTCAGGTATGGTCCTTTCCTCATGGAACACTGATATAATCTTCTAATTCTTTATCTCAACCTTGTTAGTGATCTCCATCATGGGAAAAACTTTCAGTTTAATCAAATCAACTTACGGTGATTGGCAAGGCGGACCACTCTCCCCGAGCATTTTCATCATTATCCATGACGTCCTCAGCCACCTCATTCATCACAGCATCAGTAATGGTGGGATTATTACCTTTGGAATAAGGTCGAGGTCCCCCTCTATTTCTCACATTATGTTTGTAGATGACACTATTCTCTTTATCAATGCGTCTAGCAAGTTAGTTCAAGGAATTAATAGAGATTTGGTGGTCAACTGTTTTTGGAGTGGCAAGTGCATAAAAAAGAACAAGAGCACTTTCTTAATCTCTAGAAACTATTCTGATAGGCGTGCCCTTAATGTGAGTCTCTATTTGGGTGTGAAAAAAGGTCACCTCCCTATACAGTACCCAGGATCCCCCATTTCCTTGAATCCTCTACGCATACACGACTTTGATTCCATTGCATGTAGAATCACATAAAGGGTACTTAGCTGGAAGAACTACTTTCTATCCTTTGGTGGTAGAATAGATTTGGTTAATAGAGTCCTCCTGGAAACTCTGGTACATTCTCTCTCTTCTATCAAAGTTACCAAAGGAGTTATAAACAATATGGATAAGATATTTTTTGGGTTCATCTAGGACCCAACGTCTGAGGGAAAAATGCACTGGGTCTATTAGTATAGTATGGCATGGACCATCATTGAAGGAGGTATCAGCATTCAAAGTCTTTACGACGCCCTTTCCAACATGCATGAAAAAATAGAATGGGAGGTGCTTGAGCAGCGAACCTTATGAGGGCTGACCATGCATGCCATCTATTTAGGGGATGGGGTAATAGGGGGAGGACACCCCTTTTGGAGAGAGATTCATCACCTCATGGATTATATTAGGTCTCAGGCCTGATGAATCATCAAAATAGGGGAGGTTTACATATGGCATGTTAACTGGTGTGGGGAGATCATCGAGTATCCAAGCTGCCTTGCCACCAATATATAATTCAGGGAGGCCAGTAAATATCCATCGTTCATTAATACTATTTTCATTGAGGGAAAGATGAACATGTTTCAACTCATCTACATGACCTTGAGTCTAGAATGATGTGTGTTAACCTCGTCATCTTTAGGATGTTTCACATCCATGGACATTCTTTGGTTCTATGCCATGTAGGCTAGTGCAGATGAATTGAGTGAGGCTCTCTGCAACAAGTCCATTCCACAAAATTTAACTTTATCTCTTGGAGGATCCACAATAAAGAAATGCCCACTGAGGAGAACATCAGATTTTTCGACGTGATAATGGAATCCCATTGTGTTTTCAATAAGAGGTGATAAGAGGAAATCTCAAACCATCTGTTTGTTGAGAGCGATTGGGCGAAAGAGGTTTTAGAGTTTTTTGGCTCTCCACTGGTTTTTATGTCTCTTCTATAGCGGACAAACCCTTTCTTGGTTTCTAGTTCCATGGCTTCTTTTGTCATGGACCAGAGAAAATATCACTCTCTCTAGTTTACATACAGGATGTTGGATCATGTGGCAGGCACAAAATAGATATATTCACAATGAGGCGTCTTTGTCTGTGAGTCTGATCATTATTTACACGAAGAATATCCTCATTGATATGGTTAGGGTGCTCAACACGTGGATGGAGGCTCATGCTCTACAACGACTTCTTTCCTCCCACCCCAATCCTCTTATAGTCACTAACCCCTCTCTGGTAATTGGGTCAGATTGCATCCTCTGGCGTGGGGCTTCAAAAATAATATAGACAGTTCATGTGTCTCCGGCACTATGCGTTGTGAGGGGATCATTCATGACTCCTCTAGCTCATCCATATTGGCCTTATCCTCTCGGTTGGGCCATAGCACTTCTCTCTAGATGAGGTTTTGGCCATGCTGGTGGTACTTTTTGTCTGCTGGAAAAGGAGGTTTATCCCTGTGGAGGTTGAGACAAACTCCATGCCTGTTTCAAATGTACTGTGGGGCCTCAGTGTTGTGTCTTTTTCCACTGAATATAAAATTTTTAAATGCTACTGTATTCTCGACAATGGAACCAAGGTATCTCACACCTGGCGAGAGGGTAATAGGGTAGCAGATTACCTAGCAGCATTTGACTTCCCTAACTTGGAGTGCTAAATTTTTCATGACATTCATAGTCTACACTAGGTTGGTAATGTTATAATTAAGGAAGACGCCCTTGGTCTTCACTACTTTAGACCCCCTTAGTCTTGTTCAGCATGGCATTCTCCTTTTTCCATTTCATGTACTTCTTTTTTTATCTTTGAATAAAAATTTTCATTATGATGATGAAGACATGATTCTCATTGGGTAAGCCCATATGGCATATAGCCACATCCCGATTTATTCTATGAATTTATATATAGTTCCAAGAGAACACTAATAAGTGTTTCTTTATAAATTCAATGTACATACCATTCCCCTCAAGAGGAATGGTTGAAAAAATAAATATAGGTCGTAGGATATATGCTCTTCTGATATTTACCTACATGAGATCATCAATAGTGGTCGAGAAACATTCCTCCAATGTGGGAGGGTTGTTCCTAAGGTCATCCTCATCTTCATTAATCCTCTAAGTCTGTAGAGTCATTTTCAAATGGATTTGTAAATATGAGGGAATCCATATCACTGTCAGTTCGAGGGATTCCATGAGAGAAGTTATTATCATCCTCTAATACCTGATTCATTGTAGAGAGATTCCAAAGTTGATTGTTTGTTACACTATCTCTAGGGACATAAGGTCCTTGGACATCTAGAAAAAATACTTATACCAATGGGGATATACCCACAGATTCCTAAAACTATTGGGATAGGTTGAATTCCTAATCCAATACCAACAATTTTCATAAAAATATTGGTATTGGTAGATTATGAAGAAGATATAAAAATGGTTTTGGAAAACTATTGGTATTGAGGCTAGACAAATACCATTTTAAAATAGTTTTACTATAATTATTGGCATAGGTGTACTATATACCAATGGTTTTTTTAAAACTGTTGGTATAAGATGATAGTTTCTATTGTATATCAAAATGCTTTTAAAATTTTTGGTATAAATTTTCTATACCACCAATTTTTAGAAACCATTGGTATAGAATTCCCCCAAAATTGCAGCCGCAACCTAAACCTTCTCAGATTAGAATATTTCTAAAAGTGATCCCTATGAGTGTTTTCCATATTCTTCACTACCTATAGTAACCCATACATAGTTTATCTTATCATTTTTTTTCTTAAACATAAAATAGTTGAGTTCCATATCCATTATCTAGTATTCCCTTCATGCATTTTCAACTGATTTTATTTTTTATTTATTATTAAAAAAGGGATGGCTATGAGTAAAGTGGTGACGACACAACATTTTTTCTAGATTTCTTATGAAATGGTATTAATCCAAATTCCCTAATGAGGATTTATATTAAAATATTCTCATGTATATTGTGTCAGTTAGATGATATATGTAGATTTTGGGAAACTACATGTAAAGGATAAGTGACAGACATTGTTTTGTTTGAAAGTCAGGTCCTCTAAGACTTTCTATTTTCTGATTTAATTTGGGGATTTCATTTGTTTATTTATTTAATATTTTGGTCTTATTTAGTAGATCCTTTTTTCATTATTGTAGTGAAATTGATATTTTTATTTTTCATCTCACCATGATGACCCCTTTTGATATTATTGTTATGATAGTGATTTATAATAATATATTAGGATTTGAGATTGGTGAATATTGACATAATGGATGTGATATGTTAAATTATGTTGATTTTTTAGATGTTTTATTTTTTCTACAATGAGGTAATTTCTTAGGTTAAATTTATATATAATAAAATTTTTATCTATACATAGGGGAGGAGTATCTTAACCATAAGATGTGACCTCATATTATTTTTTAAAAAGTTATCTCACGATTTAGATGATGTATATGTTACTTACACTATGTGATTTATAATACATTCTTTTATAGGTATAGATCATACCATTTGATGTTAGTTTGTTATGTCTTTATGGGTAGTTATGGAAAAATATTTCGAGGAATCATTAATTTGAGAATCAATTGTGATAGGAGATTAGATAATGGTATCACCTTGTGAATTTCATAAAGGTGAAAAGATGTATGATTTAACTTGAGATTGTTTAAATAAGGTATTTAATGAAATTATAATCTCAACATTATGAATGTTATCATGGTTGATTGAATGAAAAATAGAGATTTTAGTGAGTCTTAGATCAAGATATATACTTGAATTAGACTTTGAATGATAACCAAACCCTAGATTAGACTTGATAGACTTGAATAACTTTTTCTCCTAGGTTATATCTTCTAAACCTTCATGAATCTATTTAACTCAAAAAAACTATACCTCAAACCTTCAGAATAATTTTTTTATAAATATATACCACATTTTGACTAATATTTGATACTAATAGTTCAAAATCAATACACATAACTCCATAAGCATCAAATCATCCATAGAATTCAAGTTATTACATGACCCCCTTAAAATGAATATTGATGTTATTTTAATATCTAACACATAGAATAATTCATGAATTACTCTAGATGAAGATAATTGTACACAATATAATCCATATATCATTCATATAGAATTTTGAGAATAGTTTAAAAACATTAATAATAAATTACATTCCCTACTAAACATGCAAATTATTTTATAAATAAAATAGAAATAATCGTCTAAAATTACCATTAACAATAATCTATACTACCACCTCACCTAACTATAAATAAATACTCATTACATAACTTCTCACTCGAATAACAATATATTATTTTATATTGATTAAACTAAGTATCTCTTTATCCCTTTCCCAACTAGTAGTGTTGTTTGTTGTACTAGTAGTTAATCATTTCAACACTTGGTATACCAATAATTATTATTTTGAAATGGATTTAATTATCATATCATTTTTAATGTTCATTGTCTTATAAAAAAAGTTTTAATATTGAGAAAAAATAATTATTGCATAAATTTTATATATAAAAATTTTTGGGATATTATTTTGAAATATTGAGTATTATTATATTACTTTCCATAGCATAATCTTATTGTGTCTTATATGTCGGTAATTTTTCTATAGTCCACTATATTGTAAATTGGCTTATAAGTGATATCTATAGACCCTTGGGTGATATTTTTTAGACTCTAGAAATCCTAAAGTTTACTTATGTCCATGTGTAATCTCACCTTAGCAGTTTCCTACACAATTTTGATGTTTCCTTTACAAATTTAGAGTTTCATGCACAATTACAGAGATCGCTACATAATTACATAGTCTCTTTCCCAATTTTGAAATTTTTATAGATAAAAAAATCTGAAAACTAATAGTATTTAGTGAGAAAAATGGGATTTTGAGAATAGAGTATCATTTTCTCAATATAAGAGAGACTTAAATACTGGGTAAACATAAATTTTTTATACAAGGAAAATAGTTTTTTTGAAAAGCTATCAACTAAAAGTTGAAAATTGAAATTATTTTGTTAAAAAATAAAGATTATGTTGAATGTGAGAAGAACTGATAAAAAACAAAGAGAAAATGATATAGTATAAATGATCATGAATTTAATAGAAATATATTTATGAAAATATATAATAAAAAGATACCTTCTATTAATTACTACTCTTGTGGAAGGAGATTTTATTAATCCAATGAATGTTCATAAAATTTTTATCAATATTTACGAAATTAAAGTTATTTTATTTCAAAGTAATTTCCCTAATAAAATCCATATGTTTATATTTTTAAATATATTTTGTTAAAGAAAATATAATTTTTTTCTTTAAAGGAATTTTTGTTAATATAATTAGAACAAATTTTATATTAGTTCAAAATTCATAATGTCTCAAGAAAAAATTATGGAACATGTGTAATGGGTTGTCAAGCCACATTAATTTTTATGATACTGTGTAATATATTTTTGTTCTAAAATTTTCTTTAATATATAATAAATCATTAAGAAAAACCCCATTTAGTTTTTTCATTCATCTAGATACAAAGAAGCTGTGGGATTTAGTGTTTCGCATTCCTCTAAACCCATAACGATATATATTCTTTTATTACTTTATTTTCATTCTTCAATGATATTTAATTGGTGACTTCCAAATCCCTTATTTTTTCTATAAACTATAAATATCATTTTTATTAAATGTCTAAAACACCACATAAAGGTTTTTTTGTCTGTGATTAAATTCTATTGATAATGATTAATTGGGTTTTCCAGGGGATTTTTTATATTCATTTCATGTATATTTGCGTTAGTTTAGACTAGTTTGGTTTGGTTTTGGTTTGTTCAGTTCAATTTGTATTGACATTACCCAATTTGACCAATGTAGAACTGGCCCATATGGATCATAATTAACCCTTACCAAATATAACCAAATTTACTTGAAATAACCTGAAAAAAGTGAACCAAACTAAAAAAAGTTAAATGTTCCTTGAATACCTTATTCAACACTAAATAAAACAAATTGATTTTATCCTTGGAAAATTGAATGGTGCCAAACCGACTTAATTAGACTTGAAAATAAATAAACTAAAAAAATAAAACTTTTTCAAATCGAAACCTAACCAAACTAAAAAATCCTATGTATATATATATATATCATAACCAAAAAACTCAAAGAAACCAACATAATTAAACTAAAATGAAATAATCTAACCAAAGTAGACACGAGTATAACTAAACTATACTAAACTAAACAAAAATCATCTAAAATAAAAAAAACTCCACTAAATTGAACCTAATTAACTGAAATTAAATAGTAATGTCCAAAAATGAAGTGAATTGAAAAAATAATATTTATCTTAGAAAGTGTTAATTTTTTTATTAATAATAATTAAAATTATTTATAGGATTATGTTTCTTATATGAAGTCATATAAGATTTGAATAAAATATATATTGTTAGAATTCCTATTTTAAGTGATTAAACTAACAATGATTGTTTTTTGATCATATCAATAAAAGTTTTTCTGGTTATACATAATGAAATAAAAGAAAACTGAAACAAATTGAACTAAACCATATCATATAAAAAACGAATAGAATTGATTTGAACCAACCAAATTGAACCAATTTGAACCAAACTGAACAAATTTGAATTAAAATATACCTAATTGAATGAAATGAAATTGAACTAAACTGTATTCACTTCAACTAAAGATATAAAACCCCAATAAAATAAAATAAAAACAAATCAATAAAAAATATGATAACCTAAAATGAATGAAGCAAAATTTAAATAAATCTAATTAAATCGAATAAACTAAAAAAACTAAACAAAATCAAATCAACCTCAACAAGACAAAATTAAACTAACATAAACAAAAGTAAATTTCAATAAAACCTAAATGAAATTAAAATTGAATTGAGATAATTTGGGTAATCTTGAATTTAATCAAAACAAACCATCCCAACAAAAAATAAATCAAAACAAATGTAAGAAAATTGAGCATCATCACCCTGACAGAATGAATGATGATATGTTCCACACTGATTTAAATCAACCAAAATTAAATAAACTAATTAAATTAGAATAAAAAGGAATAAAACCCGCTATAAAAATTAAAATATGATGAATCTATATAAATAAAAAAAGTTTCTTTATATGACCATGTATTCGTTATTTGGTTTCACAACTTGTATTCCTTAATTATTTCATGTATCATATTATTTCTTATTTTTTTTACACATTATTTACTGATTTATAATTAATTAAATATCTATTTTAAAATGTAGTAAATGATAAAAATTAATAGATATGAATGTAAAATAAGATATAAAATAATCACCAAAAGAGAGATATGGAAATACCTCCTTTGGTTCTTATTATGAGTATTTAATTTAAAATATTTATATCAATAACATATAATGTCATTTGATTAATTTTTCTTTTATCTTTTAATTAGTATCCACCACCTCAAAAACATTTATTCTCAGACCATACTAGTGGTACCAATGATCAACAAGATGATATGAGGGTGTGATTATAGAGATATAAACTACAGTTAGCATACCTAATCACACCAGGTCTCGTCCTATGACATACCATCTAGAACACACTCTCATCCTAATGTGTTTTAGAAGAACTTTGGATATTTAGTCCACCTATGGTTTTAACACAATATTCCTTTGATATTCCTTGCCTATATTTTCCGTATTTGATGATGGCTCCTACTACCCATCCATATTATGCATTTACATAGACGTATATTCCATCTTATTTTTTGTCTACATCCTTCTTTGTGGAAATATAAATTCATGATCATTCAGTTTATAATCTGAATTATTATTAGTTTTTTTGTTAATACATTTGGTCATAATTCATCTATTCATGTTTATGTTAAGATCCTAGATATCCAACGACACCTAGTGATCAGACTGCCTCATTTATATTTATTGGCCCCGGTAATTTTTTTGAACATAATTTTTTTTCATTGAAAGATGTATTGATATAATATTTTATTGTTTTATTAACAGATGGATCATCCATTAGGTGGAATTAGTGTACATGCATGCATGTGGTGTTAAACATCCATACTCAGCTGATGGTGGAGTACAATGAGGACAATAAAATGATTGAAAAATTATGGTGACAATGTTAGAGTTTTATGGAGATGCATTCCAAACACTTTGACATCATTCTCATCAGGCCACACTCCAAGATACACCTTCCAAATGATGTAAAAATAATTCTTGGGAACAAATATGAGTAAGAATATTCATTGAATTTATTGTTAGATTATCATTTTATTTATGTGAAATAATATTTTGGTGTTATCTTTATTATAATTTCCCCATTTTTGAGGCTATGAGGAAAGCCCAGATCATGGAATTATGTGAGCTATGGAGAGAATATAATAATTATTTGTATAGTTTCTTTAATTCTAGTATTGTTATAGATTTATAAGCCACACATATCTAAATTGAGTGTCTAATAGCATATTATATAGAAATGAATACTTATTGGATGAGTATTGAGTTCAAGGTATTAATCAAATTTTAGGTTTTGAATAACAATTACCATGATTTTAATTAATACTTACTCTTGTATTATTGGAAATTAATTTTTAGGAAGTATCAGGATGAAATAAAAAAGCAAGGATTCTGCGAACTACCTTCACCCTTTGGGGTGGACTATGATGCTGGACCATGAGAGGAAGTAGGTATGATACTCATTTTTAATTATAATTATTTCATATTTCATTCGATTTCTTATTTAGATAGATAAATTATCATGTATTAATTAGATTATTATTGAAATTATTTAGTGTGTATGAAAATATTATGAATATAATAGTTATATTTGTGAGAATTTCACGGAATTTCTTATTTCATTTGATTATTATATATTAGAAGAAACCATTAAAATAAAACTCATAACATCTTTAAACCCCATCATAGGCTAGTGAAACATCCAAAAAATATTTTTATCCAATTCCCCCTTTTTACCTTAGGTGGTAACACATAGGTGCATTTATGATCAAAACACCCATCTTGGGTGTCTCTCTATATCCATTTTTGACATGCACATAACTGAGTTTTCATTCTAAGACTAGGCTTCATTCTCTCATAAAAATTAAAAATTCAAATTTCCTTTGAAAAAACATATAAATGTGAGGGTACATACACATCAAAAGATGCCTTATAGGTGACCACACTACAAAAGGTATTCCACACAATAGAAATTAATGAAATAAAAATCAAGAAGATAATATGAAGACATAATAGAGGCCCTATAAATGTTTTGCATCACTTTGTTGGTTCTAAGTTGAATGAAATAGTATAATGAAAATGATCACTCCAATGTATAATATATATATATATATGGGATTATTAACTATGAATCATGTTGGAACTAGTGTAAGATTACCATTCGAAGCCTAATTGTTCTATATAATGAAAATGTGCCACTATAATGGTTGAAATTTGGATAAAGGTATGGTAATAAAATTATGAAACTAGTTTCCCACAAGTTTTAATAATGTATCCATATTTTATGGAATTTTATCATTTTCTAATGTGTTTCCATGAGGGATTAGATACAATTCGTTTAATTTCATTCAAATGGGAGGCGAAGCCCACTTCTATCTAGAGCATTCCACATTTTTGATACCTTGAAATCTGGATCACCTAGATGAATCATTCCATATCAACTCCATACACCATCAACAATGAATAATATTTCTGAAAGTATACAATTTACAAACCATTGGAATCTATTAATATCCTCCTATAATCTAAAGATCTTGAGCATCATTTTATAACGGAATCTGTTTTTATTTTCAACGTAACATCACATGGAGGCTACTAGACGGATAAGATGAATCTAGTATACCTCTGAAAATTTCTATTCATTCTTATACTATTGAATATAGATGTTTCACATGTGTAGTTGGATTATATGATAGGAAAGTGATCATTTTAAATATAATTATAATAAGAACTCCATTCATATAAACATGAATCTTCATAACTCTATTGTTGGCACAAAAAAGAATTATGATCCACCAAATATTGTAGTAGAATTCAGTATTAGTGACCTAAAACATGTTATTGAGATGCACTTACCTAGGATTGTTATATCATATAGATGAAATTTCTTAAAAAAATGAGCCCTAATTTCCTTTATTTTAAATAGATTTAAGGGCCAAAACTATATGTATTTAGAAAAAATGAAATATATAAAAATAATCATGTATAATGGAATAAATTTCATTTTTGAAAAATTTATGCATTGAGAAAATAGTCATTTGATAATATATTTAATAGTAAAGTATCATGGGATGCATGCCACATCATCGAATATTTACTGCATATGATTTTTGAAAGGACATGACCCTTATGTATGCCCTTTTATTTGATGTGTACCTTTAATAATTAACCGAAATAACCCTTATGTACCAACTTCCCCTCCTCTATGAGAAAGGAATGAACCTTTATATATCTTATAGGGACTCTTATGTATTAGTGTGTTCACTAGGCTAATTTACTCACATGTTGTAATGACATGACTATTACAATTTAATGTATCCACTAGTTCAAAGTGAATAGATGATAATAAGTAAAAAAGATAGAAACTAACCAAATCCTAACATAAAAAATCAACCCCTATAAACTGGACAAACATACAATGATTAATAAAAAATTAATCAAATAGAAACCAACTAAGATAAACTAAGATAAAACAATTTGAAAAGAAAAAAAACAGACCAAAATCAATCACACCAAACAAATTCAACAAGAATATAATTTAATTATATTAAATCAAATGAATAGGCCTATGAAACACAATATAAATTATTAAAAAACAATTAAATCCATCAATAAAAAATTAAATTTAATTAAACATAATAAAAATATTCCATGTTATATAATGAAAATAAAACTTAATTATCATAAGTTTAATTTAGAAAAACTAAATATAGACAGCTTAGATAGTACAAAATCAACCAAAATTGAATGCATGTGAAACTATAGAAACCAATAATTAAGGTACAAAACAAAATCAATCCATCACAAAACAACTATTCCAAAACATAAATAAATAAATAATGAAAAAAATTAATAATACAAAACTAAAATGACTGGAATTTGATGAAACTTATCCAACCTAACCAGAAGAAAGACCTACATAATAAGAAAAAACCTAAATGTACAAGTCCAAAAAAGATCTAAAAATTTGAATAAAAATTTTAATATATATAAATAAAACAAATAAAATTGAATTGAATTGAATTGAAATAAATAAAATGGATGATAACATAACTAAATAAATATAAAGTAACATAAAATGAAATGTATCATGGGAGGGATGGAAAAACTAAAACAAATTTAAATTAAAAGTTATAAAAAGTATAGGTGAATAAAAATAAATAAATATGATCAAGAATAAACTAAAAAAATTAAGATGAAAAAATAATCTTAACATAATGATGTATGCCAGTAAAATTAATTGAATGTAATTGAAAAAAATGAGTTGAATTGAACCATACATAACCAAATTGAATTAAAAATAACTATATAAAATTTTACCACGAAAATTAAAATAGGAACAACATGTATCAAAACCTAGATGACCATACATATTGTCCTTCTAACTAAACATTTACATTCTTTATCAAAATAAACAATAAATGCCATTCTGTCATGTGTATTTTTAACAAAAAAACACCAATATTGACTATATGATGTCATCAATATCCATTAATGAAAAATTCACCATGATTTTCCCTATTTTATCCCCTTTTATATTAAATTATAGAAAAATAGGATAATAATTACAAACATATGTTTAATAAATTTCACAATTCAATTTTAGCATATTACACATGTATTTAATATTAATTAGTTTTTTCTATTAAAAAATTAAATCTCCATTATCATATTATTACATTTATGCTATATTCATGGAAATAATATATAAAATCAATAATCCATAAATTCCACCTCATGTTAAATATCAAATTATCATTTAACCATATTCTCAATTCTCCAATTTTATTATATAAAATGTATTTTGTTAACCAACTCATAACATTTTAGCACAAAGTGATCAATCATTATAGAAAATTATTCTACACAATTGAGTATATACATTTGATTTTAGTTATAAAATTCATTATTAATAACCTATTTTCAATTATGGTTTTCTACATTCAATGTCATTATAAAGGGGGGTTTTAGAATAATGAAGGATGTGTTACTCGACCAAAATTGTTTTGATTGAGAATAAATAAGTAAGATGGAAGCGTGGAAAATTAACTGGAAAAAAATGAAAGTTGTAATTTATTTATTTTAAAATTAATTATATATTTTTTTAACTAAATAGTCTATTTATATTTGTAATAGCTTTCTTCAGATTCTCTTGATGAGAGAGAGGATGAAAGAATTGTCCAAAAAATCACTAACATCATGTTTTGGAAGATGAGAATCATGGAAGATTATTGTCTCCACAAGAAATATTCCTACTTCAGGTTCCAATTCAGGTATCAAAGAGTTATAAAAAATATAATGCACATGTATCACATGCTCATGCCTTAGAAGAAGAGACCCAAAAAATGGTCATATGGGAGTGTGAATGGTGTCAAAGGGACAATGATGAATTTATGAAATTTCTAGTAGCTTTTATAACCATCACTTTTTATAAATAAAATCATGAATTTTTATTCATATATATATATTGATGATTAATATATTATATAGTGAAAAGGAAGTGGGCTTAGTGTCGGTCGAGATGATGAAATTCCTTGCGATGAAGTTGGAGAGAATGAGGGTGAGGATGATGACGATAATACTGACAATGTGGATGATGATGAGGATGACTATGAGTATGACAATGAGTTTGGTAATTGTGAAGGTGATGGTGATGGTGATGGTGATGAGGGGAATATTGATCCTTTACAATATTGATTGATATTTAAGACATTTTACGTTGGTTTATTTTTTTGAATGAATACATGTGATATTTTGAATGTGTGTTATCACTGGTTTAATGAATTAATTTTTTCTTGAATAAAAATTGCTTTTATATCGGTTGTAGATGTTTCTTTATAGGAAATTAATCAATGTAGGGTATTTGTGTGATTTCTAGTGGTTTCTGCTGGATTTTTGGGTAGGGTGGTGATTTCTATTAGTTTCGGGTGGCTGTTTGGTTTAGGTGAGTGTTCTAATGGTTGTGGAATATGGGGGGGTGGTCTATACGAAAAATTTCTAAACTTTTGGTATAGTGACGAGGTCGGAGGTCATCACGGCCCTAAAAATTTCATTTATTGACCTACACTAGAACAGTGTTGCAGGGTCGATCCACAGAGAAGGCAGGTGAGTGCTCTAATGTTTTTTACAACCCCCACTGTTCTCAGCAGTGGGGAAACATTTACATACTTTTCAACTTTTTATATTTTTTTTAATATTATATTTATGATGAAGTGAAAAAAATGAAACTAATTCTATAAATATCCTATTTACTTAACTGAAAAACAAAACAGCTAGAAGCAATAGTGCTTACTAGATATTAGAGAAAACGTAAACAAAAGTACTGAGAGTTGATCAAGTGGTAAGCTTGGTTGAATTGAAATCTACTAGTTATAAAAATAATTCTTCATTAGATTGAATTCCCACCTTGAAAATTAGTGTTTAATTATTCCTTTCCAGAAGAAATAACACTCTGTATTATAATTCACAAAGTTCCCCACATCAAAAACCATAAACAGTAAGTTTTTTTAACTATGTTAACAAGAATCTATCTTGCTGAAAGTTTATGTAGTTTTACCTTTAAAGATTTTATAAAAATAATCTAAGGTCAATCTTACCTAAAGATCAAGGGTTGGATTTTTTAATTCCAAGATGCTGCAGAACCAATTTTAGATTTGAGAATCGGATCTAATCTCACCAAAAGAATCTGAATCTTATTGGAAGAAATTTAATGAAGAAGAAGAAAATGTAAACCAATAGAAATTACAATTTCTCAAACAATTAATTAAACGAAAATAATTTTCAATTCAAAATCATAAAATACAACATAAATAAAACAGAGTAGAGGAAGTATAATCCTCCCTCTGTGAATGATGTTCTTGATTTGTTGTCCTGCTCCTATAACTCCATGTCATCAGTACCACTCTTGGTGTCTCCTGGGAGTTTCTCTCTCGAATAGTGTGGTGTAGAATCAGAATTAGAGTCCCCCAAATTATGTTGCTACCCTGTTTTTTTATGTCTTGTCATCTGCTTCTTGTCACCACACGTTTCCACCGACTTTAAGTGTTGTTCATGTATGCACTACACATGTGCATTTTTTCATGACTGGCATGTCGCACTAGTGTTTCCCTTGGAACTAACTCTGGGTGAGTTAGTTGCATGAAACTAGACGTTTTTTAGACCTTGGTATGAACCTACAAGGTAAATAACATCAAAACAAAGTTAAAGCTGTTAAAACTTGAAAATAAAATAGTTTGATAAAAATATATATCACTTAACCATTATTAGCTTGATATTTAATTTAATTAATCTAAAACATAAATTATTAAATATTAAATATTATTATTAAGTAAATATGTAATTAAATAATTTAATTTAACAAATTAAGTAATGTTAATTTAAATTGCGAACAAAGATATCTATTAGTTAATTAATACATTAAATTAAGTTACATTATTTAAATTTATAAGTTGTTAAAATTTAAGTTCTAAACATTATATTAAATAGTTTAGCTAATATTTACAATAAATTATTATTATTAATGTTTATTATAATTATTATGTTTATTATTATTCTAGAAATTAAATTATTTACTATTAATTAGATTGTTTTATTTTAATTTAACTTAAAAATTATTATTAACTATTTTATTTTATTATCAATTTTAATTATTAAATAATTATTTAATATGTATAATTAATATATTTTAATTTAATTTAGAGGTTAGTATTAATTAGTTAATTTTAATTAAAGTTAATAAAAAATTATATTTGATTATACAATATTTATTATAAATTTATAATTAAAAGAGTTTAATAATTTCAGTTTAATAATTTTTATTATAGTTTTTATTAAAATTTTATATTTATTTTAATTTTTTTAGACTAATCTATCTCCCCCAAATTAGCGCAACAGCAACCCTAAGGGAAGAGGGTGATCTTCGACCTCCTTTGGTGGTGCATGCAGATCAGGGACATCTCCTTCTTCTTCTTCAAATCGCAGTGTCAGCCTCTTTCGAGCGGACTCCTCCTTGCACAGTGGCACTTCACACAGCGACGCACAGCAGCGGTGCAATGGCCTCTGGTTCGGCTTCAGCAACACATCAGCCCACAGATATCGAGGTGCGAATATTCACGGAGACCAAGACCTCCTCTGCGGTGGCACTGAGTATGTGGGTTCATTAGTGGTAATCAGCTCACGGTGGAGCATAGAATGTTCGAACCAGCAAGGTGACTCTATTTCTGGTTATAGATCAAGAAAATTTGTGTCTTAATTTCTGAGTTAATTTGAGTCTGCATTGTGAAATCTGTTTGTAAATCGAGTATGAAATTATATCTTTCTAGTTTAGTTTTGAATGAAATGGTGGTAGAGGTTCATGGCTATTGAAGGGATGAACATCGAGATGGAGTCAGTGTGTGGATGAGGAGAAACCTTCACTATGAAACTGCTGGAAGAAGGCGACATGAAGAATTGTGGAGTTGTCAAGGAAGTGGATCAGTGTGAGAGAGTGAGACCGATACTGGGATGGAATCGGTGAGTCAAGAAAAGAAAAAAATTAGTGTCGGAGTCACCAAAAGTTATAGAAAATAATAACAAGTATTGGTGAGTGCTTTGACTCACTGGTAGTTGAAAATAAAATCAGAACTCACTAATGAAAGAAATTAAATGGTGAGTTAATGACTCACTGATAATAAAAGTCGAGTCACCGATAATTAAATATGAGATACCGAAGTTGAAGCTCAAGACATACCGAAGTAGTTTCAAAGTGATCGGTGAGTCATGACTCAAGGATAGTTATAAAAAACATCGGTGTGTCAAGGGATCGGTGAGTCACGATCAACGAGTCGTGACATCGGTGTGTCACTCACTGATAGTAAAAATTGATACATTAGCAATAAAAATTGATTTAAAACAAATAATAAAATGAATAAAACATTAATTAATTAAAGCAAAAGAAAATATAATTAAACTGTTAAAGATTAAATAATTAACTATAACTAAAATCTAATTAAATTATTTAACAAACTAAAAAAATAAAAATGAAAAATTATTAACTAAAAATATAAATATTAAAATTAATTGTTTAAATATCTAAATAAAAGCAAACACATACAAATAATTAACCGCAATCATGAAATTAAAATAATGAAAATTAACTGAAGATATTAAACGACAAAGTTAATTAGTTAGATGACGAAATATAGAATTAAAATTAAAAACACATTATTTTATTAAACTTCTACTTAAATTGTTAACTTATCTAATAAAAATAATATTTAGAATAGTTAATAAATAAAGTTAATTTCTTTTAATAAATCTATTCTAAATAGTAATGTTTTAAATTAAAAACTAAACTAGATTATTTCAAATAACAATGAACAATTAATTTAGTTAATAAACATTTAAAATTATTAAAATGTAAACCAGATTAAGATTATTAAACTAAAAACTAGTTTAATATAATTAGAATAATTAGAATTACTAAATAAAAAGACTAAAAACACAAATTTAATTATAAAAAATGATAATTTAATTTATTTAGTAATAAAAATACAAAGGTTCCATTTTTTATTAAAAAGTGTAAAAAAATAATAAATTTGTTAAAAATACTAATAAAAGATGTTGCAAAACTATGTAAAAATAGAGCCACATCATATAGATCTATACCAATGTTTCTGATGGATCCATTAGTATAGAGATATACTAATGATTTCAAACCATTAGTATAAAGTAATACCAATTTTTAAAAAATCTTATGTATATCTATATCATTAGTTTGGAATATGTAATTTCCCATTATCGTTATAACAACATTTCAATGAGAACTATTAGTATAGGTCTATGCCAACATCCAATTAGCCAAAAATTTAGAAGACCATTTTTATAGGCATTACCAATATCTTTATAGCCTATAACAATAGTTTTGAACCATTGGTATAACCAAGAATTCCATCAATTTCTATTTCCTCAACTAGATTTTTGGGGAGAATGTTATCATTTTCATGAATACTTTAGAGATTTGTAGGGTAAATTCACAAGACTATGGGGATGAAACCTATATATTATTGTCCACCATTGGTTGTTTTGTTTCCCTTTTGTAGAAACCTACCTCATTATATGTGTCATCCCATGTCTCAAAGGGGGCACTATCCCCATGTTGTATGATGACCATTCCATTAGTGGGGTGTTTTAAACACTGATGGAATGTCAAGGGAAGAACCATGTGGTTGTGGATCATGTGCCTCTTGAGTAGGACATTATATTTAGTGTCATTTTGTATAACAATATACTCTTATTTAGACATGATATCCCCAAAATGAGATTTGAGCTTGATCTTCTAGAGTGGTCTTTTCTCACTCTTATAATACCCTTGAATGCTCATCTTTATAGGAGAAAAATCTCATTCTCTATATCAAAAAATGAAAGATGGTCCAAAAAGTGATGGGGTTTTTCTCGGAACCATTTTCAATAAATTCCCTTCAGATTTCAACATTATCAAGTATGTTTAAAACATATATGGTCCTAATGTTTCCTTGGATGACAGCCTCCTAATCCTACTCTGTGAATGATATGGTGACATTAAATTCCGACGGATGGTCACCACTCAATTGAAATACGTTGAAATGGACTCTATCTCAGACTCATGTGGGCTCTAGAGGTATTAAATGAGTGCCTCCCAAAGTTATTTTGAAACATGTATTGCATCTAAGATTGATATATTGGTTGGAACAGAAACTACATGTTTTATAATTTCATACTTTTGTGATAGAGGATAGTGCTTCCTAAGGTGGGGTTACTTCTTATTACGTGTCCCAGAGTTAAGTAATATGAAATAGATAGATTTGGTACCTATAAAAAGGTTTGGGGATCATTTTAAATTAGTGGAAACGTTCATAATATCCTTACCTATTTTTTATGATGATTTGATAATCATAACCTTGCTAGGGTTCCATATAAGAAAACTAGGCATTGGAGACTACTAGAGGGTTTTGGGACACCTCTACCTTACTATTGTACTTGTTGGAGTGATTTTTAACATGTATTTGATGTATATATGTCCCATATGGGGCCATGAATTAAATATATGGTTTGACCATGCCCATTCTATACCTTGCATCCTTCGTTCCGGCTCATGTGACCTTCTATTCACCGATTAGGTGCATAGAACTTATATTTGGAGGCATAATCATCATTGGATAAGGGGTATTTAAAACTTTTCACATTAATAGAACAGAATATGAGTTATTTGTTTGATGAGGGTTCTATTTGGCAGGGAATTTCCCTTGATTTAGATTTCGTAGGGAAGAAATATTCAAGAGTTTATGCCTACACTAGAGTAGAATATGAATCTTCCTCTTATATCCCTTTCCATGTATGATGGTCGCATCAAAATTCAGGAGACAAATTCTATTTCTTCTTCCTATGTAGTGGATCTATTGTTGGTTTGTGCATCTATTTTATCATATTGGCATGAGCTTGGTCAACTATATTTTAAGTCATCTAGTTTTTTATCTTTTATCCAAGCCTGGTCAAAACGTTATGCTAATCACAATCTTCTTCCGACTAGGAAATAATTATGTAGGTCACCTGTTCGGAGGGGTCATCCATGATCACCAGTCTAGAATCAATCATGATTTTTATGATGTCTTTAAAGATGACGTATTCCTTGATGTTATGACTTTTCCTCCTATGGAAAGGGTAATATTTTGTGGTGATTGATGAGTTTGACTTCATTACACTTCTAGGGCTGTTGCAACTTGAGGAGGTTACTATCCATGGCTACAAGGAAATAACTAGGGATTTTTTTAATTTGTAAATGAGTATGTTTTATTCATAAATTCCTCAAAAATTAGGTGACCCTGATGTCTATGTTATTATGAACAAGTGCAATTTTGTGGTTGTTTAAACTCAATATGAGGATCTAGGTGGTTTGGTTATTTCCTAGGTGTTTGAATGGGAATTTTTTTGGTTAGAGAGAGACAACTACAGACTCTCCCTTTCCAAGGCTTTTTTCCTTATGTTTAGTGCATGAGTTGAGATTTGGATCGGGTTCACTGAATGATGTATTCCAATAATTATTCCATTTCTATAAACTCAATAAATCCACCTATATATTTTATTGGGATTATAGGTGTCTTCACCTCATCTTAGAGATTTTCTACATAGTGTTCTAGTAATTTCTCCTGTGAGAGAGGGACATTGAGTGAATAAGTTATACAATTCCATTTAGTTATGAAGTTATAGACCCTCTACTCTCTACATTTCTTCTAGATTATTAGGTTGAAAATTTTCATCTTCATCAGCGTCAAATTGAATTGTTAATAGAATTGCTGATGATGGTATTACCATGCTACAACAGATCATGCTGGAAGACTATTGTGCCAAAAAAGGCTAGACCAATTAGAGTCTCTAGAAAACACCACTGATTGGTCACCTCTTATTGATCTCAATGGCCCATCATTATACCACATATTGATATGAAGTATATGAGAAGATATTCTGGTTCTCCCTCGCCATTAATGGTTGATAACCTAGGATTTTTGTTTTTTTGTGTGGAAAATTTTCATCCACCCAATCATGATATGGTATTTCTTTTGATTCATTGGTTCATGATTCCTTTCCATTGATTCTATTTGAGTAGATCAGGACTTGATGATGCTGAGAAGTTATGAGGGTATTGTGGTCGGAGCCACCATCCATCTAGAGGGAGTGGGAGGGCCTCAATGAGGTGGCCCCATTATTATCTCCAACTAATTCTTGATCTATCTAAAGACTAAATTATTTCCCTAGTGAGGGAGTGGATGTCACCAACATGGATGGAAGTCACAACTATATTTTACTTACTCATTTATGTAGACCGGATTCCTAGATATAGGTCTAGTTTACCACTCAAATTCCACTATTATAGGTGGATCAAATCCTTCCAGATTTATGGGAGGAGGAATATTCACCTCATCCTATAAGTGATAACTATGTATAATACTTCCACTATGTATCCCTATGTTGAGTTTTCTGAGAGATTATATCTAATTATCATATAATGAATAGTATTCCTCCATGGATGAATTTTCAGTTATTCTAGGTGGTTATTGAGATTTGGTAACACCATTCCATTTATATTTGGAAGTGCTCGACCGTAGATGTAACATCCCATGTAAATAAAGAATAAATAATTTTCATATTAATTAATATTTACGAATTAAATATTAATTTTAATTAAAAGGGGTTTCTACATTTGATAGCGTACTCGATACGCAACGATGAGTTTCTTTGAAAACTTACGTTGTACACTAGTAATAAAACAATATTATTTTTAAATGTTAGTTTACACGTAGCCGTTGTACTAGCGGGAATGGATAGAAATAACTAAAATATGATTATATGTTTTTAAATGTTTTCACATTTATCCAATAAAGGATAAAGGCTTAAAATATGAAAAGAATTCAATTTTAGGCATATATACTCTAATTTTCACTAAAGGTTCACTTATCACCTTTTGATGGCGAACCATCATTAAATATAGTTTTGATCACTCTTATACTTTATGTTGGACCAAATATAACTCTTCTTTAGAATCGGGACATCAAAATTTACTTTTTTGTAAATTTTTGGTATCGTTCCGATAAAGTTCATTTTTTTTAAATGAATAGTGACAATTGTTGTATTTTAATTCAAAACATCTGTTTAATATAATTTTTAATATGATTAGATTAACTTTTGAATTGGTTTTAAAGTGAAATTAGAAAATATTTTTACTATTAAATCTAATAGTGGTTGTTGGAATTAATTTCACTTTGAAATCGGACATAAACTAGTGTCAATCTTTTGATACTTATTGTTTCACAAAAACACGCTATTTGTCATGACAACGGGAATTAATTATTAAATTAATTAATTTGAATTATATGTTTTGAATTTTGTAAAATAGACTTCATTTTTGAATTCATAATATCAAATATAGCTTAGGGTGAATTTTTGGTATTTTTCTGAAAAACTTCAATTTTTGATGAATAGTGAAATCACTAAGTGGTACTTATGAAAACTGATTTTTCGTTTAAATGAAATTTCACCACCTCTGTGATTTGATTTTCAAAAATCCGACATACATGGTTGTCATTAAGAAGTAAAATGTGGTTCAATGAGATTAAAATAATTTTTTGGTGAATAGTAACTTATTAAGTTTTTAATCGCGATTAGTGGTAATTAGTGTAGTTTAAGGTAAAAATAATGTTTTAATAATATGAGATGACCTAGACACATGTCCTACCCTCATTGGATATGTCATGGCCGACCAAGACAAGCCATGGGTCAACTTGGGGACCCCATGGAGCCACTTTGGTTGGAAAATGACATAAATACCTTTTATTTAATGTTAATGTAAAAAATGGCACAAACATGACATGTTTTACTAAAACAATTTTTAAATGGGGTTATACAAGTAAGATTTTTGATTATAAATAGTAATTGGAAACCTAAAAAGATTTCCTACATCATAATATTTGTTTTATAATTTTTATACATTAAATAAATTAAATTATGTATGACATAATAATGATGCAGCGATGACATCATTATTTGACGATTTAAATAAAATAGAAAGATAATGTAAAATCTATGAACTACACATGTCCAAAACTTATTTTATGGGTGGATTTCGAACCCTTATCACCTTATACACGAATTATATCAATGTGGGACCTTTTAAAACCGAAACACATTTTCAAATAAAATAATAGTTTCATGGTTTCCAAAAGTGCCCCTCCTCTCCTTTTATAAAAGGCCCCCACCTCTACCTCATTTCACACACTCCTAAAGCCTTTGGCTTGGACAAACACTACCCATTTACTATCTCCACATCCCTATCCTCATCCTAGAGGATTCCCTTTGGGCAGAATCCTTTCAAAGGAAGCCTTTAGGCTCAAATCAAAAGAGGTTACACTTTTAAAGGTAATTCATTCTCTCATGTTCATTTGTTTTATTTTGCTTCTCCAACCCCCTAAACTCTTTTTATTTACTTATTTTGTAACAACACCAGTATCTTCAATATACTAGGATTTTTTTATAAGATTTATTTGAGCTACACTCTCACACAACTACATCAAATGGTTAAAGAACATACGGTTTCCGTGGATGGCTAAATTCTGCCTCCCGAAACGATGATTGTTCAATACTCATCTAACACCTTCAAAGGTGGCCATTATGATGTCACTATTTTTATATATGATATATAATATGTTTATTATTTCTTTAAGCTTCTGTATTTATCATTTATGGCATACCACTATTTTTTCCATTATGGGTAAACATGATATCTTCATTTTAGGAAGTGCGGACTACCGCCCCCTGAAAGTGATTTGATTCGTCAATACCATATGTGGGATGTGTAAAGGATAAAGTTAATGATATTATATATGTTATTATACTGGAATTATAATATACTCTTATATCACTGTGATTCCATTCCAGAAAATACGAAATAGAAATGGAAGTAGCGTTCATGCGTACGTACGGCTTACCGTCTCCATGAATGGTGCATTTCATTTCTTACCACTAAATGTGATGTAATATTATAAATACATGTATATGCTGAATATATATGATATATATGTTATCCAAATCATTAATATCATTCTGGATATAACGAACCTTTGACCAAATTAACAACATGTAAGTGTAAGAAGTCTATTTTTGACTTAAGAACCAAATGCCGACAAAATGAACATTATTAACATAAATGATTACATGATGTTCATAACATGGTATAAAAGTAATAATGAACATGAAAAAGGTTCTTAAGCAAGTATAGATTAACTCAAGTTTATTATTCAGGAGATTAAAGAACGGTCGGGTCAAGTCGGATACGAGGTAAGGGACTTCGTCTCAATCTCCTTTCATTGAGGCTTATTTTATTTTATACACAACTTTCTTTTATACGGTGTATAAAACCCTTTGACTTTCACTTTTATACAAAAGGAATATTTTTCTATGAAGTTTTTTACTAAATGACAAAAAGGAATGTTTTTTTAACGTACGCAGTGACAACGACCTTTTCCGCCGCCGCGAGTATTATTTGGTCTTTGGCTTCCTCAAAAAGTCGAAATGTTTTTAAAATAAAATAAATACCATATACTCTTTTATGTATTTTGGTATTGAAAATGGTTTTGATAAAGGATTATATTATGATATATTGTGATTGAAATGTGGAAATGTTATCATTCCTTTATATTGGTTTTATGTTTTATGATTTTATATTGGTACTTAGACATTTGACGGGTGGTTACGTGATAAACCATATGACAGGTGGTGCCGTGAATACCAGGATGGGTGGTTACGTTATAACCTCCAATGCATTGGGTATGGAAGTCGGCCGTATGGCTATTCCATTAAGTATGTATGGAAATTGGTCGTATGGATATTCCGTTAAGTGATATGTGTGGAAGTCGACCGTATGGTTATTCCACTTAGGTATGTTTATGTCCCAAGTTACCTTTATATATGTTATGTGTTCTTTATATGGGTTTTATGGTAATCCTTTGGTTACAAAAAGGTAGGT
Organism: Viscum album; assembly: GCA_963277665.1. NCBI lineage: Eukaryota > Viridiplantae > Streptophyta > Magnoliopsida > Santalales > Viscaceae > Viscum > Viscum album. The sequence continues at coordinate 162,694,262 of OY728138.1, forward strand.
AATGATACTTTATTCAGTGAAGAGTTTTTACTACTTCATGAAGGCGAAGGTATTACTTTGATAGAGTATACATGGTTTACTTGATGTTTGAAAAAGTAACAGTTTTCATTCTTTGTGTATCCCTTACTGAGCTTTTTATGCTCACCCCAAGTTTTTCGAAATGTTTTTCATAGGACTTAAAGTGTAATAAGGTCAAGGATGGGATCAAGGGAATGTCACGCTATATAAAACATGGAACTAGACATGTTTCTTTTTAAGAGTTTTTTTTATTATGGAAACTTAGTAGAAGTGTCTATTTTGTAATCTTTTGAGATGTAATAGTTATGTTCTAATTCTCTAAAACTCTAAACCTGAAAATATCCTCAATGTGAATTATTCATTTAATTCAATATTAAGTAAGGTTTAAGGCTGGGGCCTTATAGTAGAGGTGGAAGCTTGATATTCCGAGGTTCTAGATTATGGAGTATACCCTGGTTCTGAGTGTATGCATCATGAGTTGGAGCATCAAAGCCACCTACCTCTTATAGTATGTTTTCAATGTTGTATCCCTCTATATATGCATCTTGAACCATATTAACTATTGTATTTATGGTGATGATATTCATATAGGTTGTCACGACCCGTCCTCGGGGCCCGTGCCGTGACTACCCCAAGCCCGCCTTCCATAGGCCAGGGGCTGGCGACTAGCACCAAAGGCGTAAAATCCCGATAACTGGGAAGGCATTGCCTTTATAAAGAAAACAAGCACCACAGAGTACAAGCGGAAGTAAAACACTAAGTACAAAAAGAAGAGCTGAAAAGTAAAAAGGGCCGGAAATACAAGCCCAACTGTAAAGTACAACTCGAAAGGGAAAACAGCGACTGAAAAGTAAAGCTGCTACGCTGAGATGTCCACTGGAAATCCCACCTGAAGGGTGGGTACAGATAGCTCCTCTGCTCCTCGGGTCCCGCCATCCGCTCCGAGTATGTCCCGCCCAGTGGTCCACCTCCGGGTACCGCCTCGTCGTATAGTCCACCTCCAGGTACCGTCCAGTCCTCGAACCTTCGGCTTCTGTCAGCACTGTCTGTCGTCTGCAACCAACACAACGAGGTGCGGGCATAGCCCGTGCAGGGGTGAGTATAACGATACTCAGTAGGGACCCCGAGACCCTCAAGGTCTCACTAAAACCAACAAGGATAAACACAAGAAGATCTCAACAGATAAACTCTACTTAGGTATATGCCCATACATATACCTAAGTTATCAAGTAACCCATCTCAATCATGAGGAAACACACGGATTGTGAAAACGACGGATAACCACTACCCGGGTATATGCCCATACATATACCAAAGTTAGCAAGTGACCCATCTCAATCATGAGGTAAACACAAGGTCAAAAGTCTCAGCTCAAACCAGGATTTTCATTATCGAAACCGTAACTGCTGAAGAGCTCCGTCTCTGGAGTGTACAGTGGTCCTGTCACGACTCCGAGGTACTGCTCACTAACCTAAGACTGCTGAAGTACTCCTCCTGTCGAGTACTGCGGGTTTGCGGCCAACTACCTGGCGCTCCGTCCGCTGAGGGTCTGTCGCCAAATACTGGGCGCTACCCAGATATCCTACTGAGGTACTCCTCCTGTCGAGTACCGCGGGTTTGCTGCCAACTACCTGGCGCTCCGTCCGCCGTGGGTCTGCAGCCAAATACCGGCGCTCCGTCCACTGGGCTAGTCGACTCACTCCAAGTCGAGTCGGTCAAGCAGTCGTCAGGTCTCAGCCGGCTACACGGTCTCCGTACTTTGCACGCTCGTCTCCGGGAGGGTCCACTCCACGAGCTACTGGTCGATACTCCAAGTATCTCAAAGTCCCACGAAGAAGTGTCTCAAAGGTCCGTCTCGTCACAGGGGTCTCAACGCAACAGACGGCGCGTCAATCGGACGCCCGGTCTGTGAGTTATTAGCCTTTTCGTCCCAGGGGCCCGGTTGGTTTCGAGAGCGAAACCAATCCCGGCCGTATCTCAACTGTACCCCGAACTCCCATAGGGTAAACTTAAAGGGACCGTTACTCAACGTAACCATCAACGCCGCTGACGGCTCGTCAAGCGGTCGTCCTGTCTGTAAGATATCAGCTTTCCCGATCCAGGGGCCCGGTTGGATTTCGAGTACAATCCAACCCGGCCATACTCCGACTGTATCCAAAACTCGGGCGGAGTATGTCAAAAGTTCCGTCTCATCAAGAGGAAGTCAACGAAACAGACGGCGCGTCAATCGGACGCCCGGTCTGTGAGTTATTGGCATTTTCGTCTCCGGGGCCTGGTTGGTTTTTAAGACAAAACCAACCCGACCGTACTCCACCTACGTCCAAACCTCGGGCGGAGTATGCCAAAAGATCCGTCTCTCTAAGGGGAACACAACGCGGCTGACGGCACGTCAATCGGACGTCCGTAGCTCAAGATATGAGCGTTTCCGCTCCGAAGGCCCGGTTGGTTTCGTGAACGAACCAACCCGGCCGAACTCAAGGTAACCCGAAACCTTGAGTGCGATATACCGAAACGACCGTCTCGATCCAAGGATCGCGTTGCCGCTGACGGTTCGTCGATCGGAGGTCCGAGGCTCAAGTTATGAGCCAAACACCAAATCTGGTTCGAAACGGGGGGGTCCGGGTCCGGGCCGACCCGGCCCGACCCCCCCCCCCCCCCCCCCCCCTGGGCGGCGGCGGCGGCCGGCGGCGGCGGTCGGCGGCGGCGGACGGCGGCGGACGGCGGCGGCGGGTGGCAGCGGCGGGCGGCGCGGCGGCGGCGGCGGCGGCGGGCCGCGGTGTCGGCGGCGGCAGGCCGGGGGGGCGGCGGCGGGCGCCGCTCGTGGGTGGCACGCGGGGGCAATCAAGCCCCCTCTTTTGGATTGGCGGCGCGGCTAAGCCGCGCCGTTTTAACAAACGGCCCCCCTTCCAGGGGGCCCGCTATTTGGAAAACCGGGGGGCTGCTGCCCCCCCTCCTTAAAGAACCGCCCCCCTCTTAAGAGGGGGGTTTTTAAGGGTTGAACGGGGAATTTATTTCCCCGGTTTTAAAGACTTCCGGCCGGCCAGCTGGCCGGCCGGTTTTCTCCAACGGGACCGGAAAAATCTGGTCCCCTCTTCGGCTTCTGACGCCGGCGGCCCGGCCGCCGGTCTTCCTTTCCGCCGCGGCCCGGAACCGGCCGCGGTCTCCTCGTCCCGCCGCGGCCCGGAACCGGCCGCGGTCTTCTCGTCCCGCCGCGGCCCGGAACCGGCCGCGGTCTTCTCGTCCCGCCGCGGCCCGGAACCGGCCGCGGCGTTCGTCATCCGGCGCGGTGCGTCGGCACTGCGCCCCTTCGCCGTGCTTTAATAATCATTCAACGCGGCGCGACGGCGTCGCGTTTCTGTTGTTTCTACCATGGTGCGTGCGACGGCATCGCGAAGATATTTGCACGTTCATCTGCGTGGTGCGACGGCACCACGCCACTTGCTTCCTCCCGCAAGATAAATCAACATAAACGTTGGAGGGGGTTTCGGCCGTGTTCATGCGGTCCGGCCCCCCTCACGTTAAATAAAAACTCAACATGAACATTCAAATCCTCATGTTAGACATGCCAGATCCACGTTCAAGAAATGGAATAATTAAAGAATGAACAACAAACCCCTACCTCGGGTTTAAGATTCGAAGAATCGTCTACGTCCCGCGGAAGACGGCGTCGCGGAGGTCGGGCGTCGCGGTCGTCGTTCGTCAAATCCGTTGACGAAGTGTTATGCCCGAAGAGACACGACGTTGGCGGATCTTCGTTTGCCGACGAAGAAGGTCTGAGGAGGAAGAAGAGGTCCGAAGATACCGGGTCGCCGAGTCGATGATCCTTGACGAAGTGTTGTCGTTCTTCGTTGAGGATGATGATGTTCTTCGCCGGAGAAGATGAAGAGGAGCTCTCAAAAAGACAAAACAAAGAACTCAAAATAAAATAAGACTACCTCTTATTTTATTAACACAACACAAAAGAATTTCAAAGTTTGAAATTCAAAAAGACTTAACTCCCACAATTAATTAAGAGTAACTTAAGCCCATTAATTAGGGGTTAAGTATGTTGAGAGAATTTGAAAAGGTTAGGGGTTCGTGTGGGCCCCACCACACTTAATCCTCCCAAGGGAGGTTAAGTGGGTGTGGGTCCCACTTCCAACCTCCTTTGGTAGGTTTTTAATAAGTTAAAATAAAATTGTTCTTCACAATTTTATTTAACTCAAACTAAAAACCCCAAAACGTAACTTTCAACCCGCAACAAACGCAACTCCCGAAAAGGTCTCTTTAAGCGAATATCGGCGCTGCGAGTTCATCGGTGCCCTCGGATTTCAATTCCGAGCACCGGATCAAAAGTTAGGAATTCCCGCTCGTTCGTTCACTGAACGTACCCGAGCCAAACTTCGGAAATTAATTCCGGGCACTCCGGGCCTCGGAATTAGGTGCCGTCTAAAACCGCGCTCTTGTAAAATTCTAAAGAAAATTAAGAAAAAATTTCCCTTGAATTTTACGGGTCTTTACATTACTCCCACCTCATGGCTTTACGTCCCCGTAAAGATACAACGAAAACTAGGGAAACAAAAGAGGGTACTGAGCACGCATCTGAGCCTCCCGCTCCCATGTGCTCTCCTGGAGATTCCCGTGCCGCCATCTGTTGCGCACAAGAGGAATCGATCGCCCATGTAGGACCCGCTCCTGTCGATCCTCTATCTCCACCGAGACCTCCGTAAAAGTCGCCCCATCGTCAAGGATGTGCGTCGGGTCGTGCACGTATCTCCTCAGCTGAGACACGTGGAAGACGTCGTGCACCCGGTGCAACTGAGGTGGTAGAGTCAGGCGATAAGCCACCTCGCCAACCTTGCTGAGGACCTGGAAGGGTCTGATGAAGCGCGGAGATATCTTGCCGCCTCGGCCAAATCTCCGAATACCACGTCGAGGTGAGACCCGTAAGAAGACGAGGTCACCATCCTCGAACTCTAGTGGCCTCCGCCTCCTGTCAGCGTATGACTTCTGCCGGCTCTGTGCTGTCCTCATCCGCTCCTGGATGACATGGACCTCTTCTGACATGGCACGGACCATCTCTGGTCCCACAAGAGCTGCAAGATTTCTTCTTTTCCGATAAGAGAAACCTGGTCTCATCCCCTGGATGAACCACATTCTTTGCCTAAAACAGTCAATCCTAACATGGATGATACTAATCCATACCAAGGATGACGTCGTAAGGCCTCGACGCTACTACTAAGAGATCCAACCGTTACTCTCGCCTCCAAGGGTTGAGTCACACTGTCGGCATCAGTGTGTGGTAACTGGTCTCCTCCAGTAGATGTCTCACAAGTGAGGGTCAAGTCAACAGTCAACTGGAACCTCTTAGTAACATCACAAAAGAGGACAGGAATGAAAACATCGCAAAGTATGCGCCTTTTATTATTGCAGCTCATATTACAAGACGCTACACAAAAGCAACATCAACATGGAACTAGAAGTACAAGGGACGTATCCACTAGTTCCGCTCCTGTCCACCCGCTTTACTGTTGCTCAAGCATTTGTCGCTGCCTCAACCTCGGTGGCTCCCTCCAAGCCTGCGGATCGAGGAGTCGGACAGTCACGTGCCAGGTGACCCTTTCCGCGGCATGAGTAACACAACTTGCTCCTTGCACGGCTAGCTCTGTTCCCACTCCGGGTGCCCTGCACCACTGGTCCTAAAACCCGAGATCGCCCAACTGCTGGTCTGGTCCTCCTGGACCTCTGCAGCATCTGTCTACTGCCCACAGATGACTCGGCTTCTGATCGAAAAACACGCGGCAAAGGCAGAATCTCCTGTACACGCTCGGGGTGTAGAGATACTGGCACAAACTCCACCCTGAAGAAGGTCTCGAAGTCTTCCCATGCGAAGTTCATCTCATCGCAAAACTGAAACAAGTGGCTCCACCACCTACCTGCTACTGCCTGAAGGAGGCTGGTAGCAAAGATCACCATGAAGTCTGCCGGCGTCCCCACTAGCCTGAAGACTCTCACCACAGCCTCCAGCCAAACCTCAGCCGCCTGCGGGTCCGTCTCTCCCCGGAACCTGGGTGGCCTCTGGCGCTGGAACTCGTGCAGCGCGCTCAAGCATCGTGCATCGCCTACTGCTGGGGCTGGTGGCATCGGTGGCCCAACGTATGGTAGTACCGCTGGTGCCTCCGCTGGTGCCTCAACTGCAAGAGGGCCCTGTACCGAAGCCTCGTCGCTCGACAGACTGTCAGCACGCTCATCCCTCCGGGCTCTAGCTGGTCGTCTGAGAAAAGACATCCTGAAAGAAACAACGTAACACGATCAAACGATTATACCTGGTGAGCTGACCTGGTTTGAGCTGTTTTAAGGGGAAAAACTTTTGTAAACACACACGCAATCAGTGTTTTCGTGCACAAAGTCGGAAATCAGTTGTCAGGGTCCTGGTGTATGGATACGTCGGCCGCCCGCACCAACACTGGACTCCCTGAACTGAAAACCACACTCGGTACTCTCAACACTATTGCTTCACAGAAAGAAACATCAGAGTTATAAGTTCTGCGGTAGAACCGAACTCCTCTGATACCAATTTGTCACGACCCGTCCTCGGGGCCCGTGCCGTGACTACCCCAAGCCCGCCTTCCATAGGCCAGGGGCTGGCGACTAGCACCAAAGGTGTAAAATCCCGATAACTGGGAAGGCATTTCCTTTATAAAGAAAACAAGCACCACAGAGTACAAGCGGAAGTAAAACACTAAGTACAAAAAGAAGAGCTGAAAAGTAAAAAGGGGCCGGAAATACAAGCCCAACTGTAAAGTACAACTCGAAAGGGAAAACAGCGACTGAAAAGTAAAGCTGCTACGCTGAGATGTCCACTGGAAATCCCACCTGAAGGGTGGGTACAGATAGCTCCTCTGCTCCTCGGGTCCCGCCATCCGCTCCGAGTATGTCCCGCCCAGTGGTCCACCTCCGGGTACCGCCTCGTCGTATAGTCCACCTCCAGGTACCGTCCAGTCCTCGAACCTTCGGCTTCTGTCAGCACTGTCCGTCGTCTGCAACCAACACAACGAGGTGCGGGCATAGCCCGTGCAGGGGTGAGTATAACGATACTCAGTAGGGACCCCGAGACCCTCAAGGTCTCACTAAAACCAACAAGGATAAACACAAGAAGATCTCAACAGATAAACTCTACTTAGGTATATGCCCATACATATACCTAAGTTATCAAGTAACCCATCTCAATCATGAGGAAACACAAGGATTGTGAAAACGACGGATAACCACTACCCGGGTATATGCCCATACATATACCAAAGTTAGCAAGTGACCCATCTCAATCATGAGGTAAACACAAGGTCAAAAGTCTCAGCTCAAACCAGGATTTTCATTATCGAAACCGTAACTGCTGAAGAGCTCCGTCTCTGGAGTGTACAGTGGTCCTGTCACGACTCCGAGGTACTGCTCACTAACCTAAGACTGCTGAAGTACTCCTCCTGTCGAGTACTGCGGGTTTGCGGCCAACTACCTGGCGCTCCGTCCGCTGAGGGTCTGTCGCCAAATACCGGGCGCTACCCAGATAGCCTACTGAGGTACTCCTCCTGTCGAGTACCGCGTGTTTGCTGCCAACTACCTGGCGCTCCGTCCGCCGTGGGTCTGCAGCCAAATACCGGCGCTCCGTCCACTGGGCTAGTCGACTCACTCCAAGTCGAGTCGGTCAAGCAGTCGTCAGGTCTCAGTCGGCTACACGGTCTCCGTACTCTGCACGCTCGTCTCCGGGAGGGTCCGCTCCACGAGCTACTGGTCGATACTCCAAGTATCTCAAAGTCCCACGAAGAAGTGTCTCAAAGGTCCGTCTCGTCACAGGGGTCTCAACGCAACAGACGGCGCGTCAATCGGACGCCCGGTCTGTGAGTTATTAGCCTTTTCGTCCCAGGGGCCCGGTTGGTTTCGAGAGCGAAACCAATCCCAGCCGTATCTCAACTGTACCCCGAACTCCCATAGGGTAAACTTAAAGGGACCGTTACTCAACGTAACCATCAACGCCGCTGACGGCTCGTCAAGCGGTCGTCCTGTCTGTAAGATATCAGCTTTCCCGATCCAGGGGCCCGGTTGGATTTCGAGTACAATCCAACCCGGCCATACTCCGACTGTATCCAAAACTCGGGCGGAGTATGTCAAAAGTTCCATCTCATCAAGAGGAAGTCAACGAAACAGACAGCGCGTCAATCGGATGCCCGGTCTGCGAGTTATTGGCATTTTCGTCTCCGGGGCCCGGTTGGTTTTTAAGACAAAACCAACCCGACCGTACTCCACCTGCGCCCAAACCTCGGGCGGAGTATGCCAAAAGATCCGTCTATCTAAGGGGAACACAACGCGGCTGACGGCACGTCAATCGGACGTCCGTAGCTCAAGATATGAGCGTTTCCGCTCCGAAGGCCCGGTTGGTTTCGTGAACGAACCAACCCGGCCGAACTCAAGGTAACCCGAAACCTTGATTGCGATATACCGAAACGACCGTCTCGATCCAAGGATCGCGTTGCCGCTGACGGTTCGTCGATCGGAGGTCCGACGCTCAAGTTATGAGCCAAACACCAAATCTGGTTCGAAACGGGGGGGTCCGGGTCCGGGCCGACCCGGCCCGACCCCCCCCTGGGCGGCGGCGGCGGCCGGCGGCGGCGGTCGGCGGCGGCGGACGGCGGCGGACGGCGGCGGCGGGTGGCGGCGGCGGGCGGCGCGGCGGCGGCGGCGGGCCGCGGCGGGCCGCGGTGGCGGCGGCGGCGGGCCGCGGTGGCGGCGGCGGGCGCCGCTCGTGGGTGGCACGCGGGGGCAATCAAGCCCCCGCTTTTGGATTGGCGGCGCGGCTAAGCCGCGCCGTTTTAACAAACGGCCCCCCTTCCAGGGGGCCCGCTATTTGGAAAACCGGGGGGCTGCTGCCCCCCCTCCTTAAAGAACCGCCCCCCTCTTAAGAGGGGGGTTTTTAAGGGTTGATCGGGGAATTTATTTCCCCGGTTTTAAAGACTTCCGGCCGGCCAGCTGGCCGGCCGGTTTTCTCCAACGGGACCGGAAAAATCCGGTCCCCTCTTCGGCTTCCGACGCCGGCGGCCCGGCCGCCGGTCTTCCTTTCCGCCGCGGCCCGGAACCGGCCGCGGTCTCCTCGTCCCGCCGCGGCCCGGAACCGGCCGCGGTCTTCTCGTCCCGCCGCGGCCCGGAACCGGCCACGGTCTTCTCGTCCCGCCGCGGCCCGGAACCGGCCGCGGCGTTCGTCATCCGGCGCGGTGCGTCGGCACTGCGCCCCTTCGCCGTGCTTTGATAATCATTCAACGCGGCGCGACGGCGTCGCGTTTCTGTTGTTTCTACCATGGTGCGTGCGACGGCATCGCGAAGATATTTGCACGTTCATCCGCGTGGTGCGACGGCACCACGCCACTTGCTTCCTCCCGCAAGATAAATCAACATAAACGTTGGAGGGGGGTTCGGCCATGTTCATGCGGTCCGGCCCCCCTCACGTTAAATAAAAACTCAACATGAACATTCAAAGCCTCATGTTAGACATGCCAGATCCACGTTCAAGAAATGGAATAATTAAAGAATGAACAACAAACCCCTACCTCGGGTTTAAGATTCGAAGAATCGTCTACGTCCTGCGGAAGACGGCGTCGCGGAGGTCGGGCGTCGCGGTCGTCGTTCGTCAAATCCGTTGACGAAGTGTTATGCCCGAAGAGACACGACGTTGGCGGATCTTCGTTTGCCGACGAAGAAGGTCCGAGGAGGAAGAAGAGGTCCGAAGATACCGGGTCGCCGAGTCGATGATCCTTGACAAAGTGTTGTCGTTCTTCGTTGAGGATGATGACGTTCTTCGCCGGAGAAGATGAAGAGGAGCTCTCAAAAAGACAAAACAAAGAACTCAAAATAAAATAAGACTACCTCTTATTTTATTAACACAACACAAAAGAATTTCAAAGTTTGAAATTCAAAAAGACTTAACTCCCACAATTAATTAAGAGTAACTTAAGCCAATTAATTAGGGGTTAAGTATGTTGAGAGAATTTGAAAAGGTTAGGGGTTCGTGTGGGCCCCACCACACTTAATCCTCCCAAGGGAGGTTAAGTGGGTGTGGGTCCCACTTCCAACCTCCTTTGGTAGGTTTTTAATAAGTTAAAATAAAATTGTTCTTCACAATTTTATTTAACTCAAACTAAAAACCCCAAAACGTAACTTTCAACCCGCAACAAACGCAACTCCCGAAAAGGTCTCTTTAAGCGAATATCGGCACTGCGAGTTCATCGGTGCCCTCAGATTTCAATTCCGAGCACCGGATCAAAAGATAGGAATTCCCGCTCGTTCGTTCACTGAACGTACCCGAGCCAAACTTCGGAAATTAATTCCGGGCACTCCGGGCCTCGGAATTAGGTGCCGTCTAAAACCGCGCTCTTGTAAAATTCTAAAGAAAATTAAGAAAAAATTTCCCTTGAATTTTACGGGTCTTTACATAGGTGTACAAGAAATTTTTTGTTGTCCCATTACAGTCAATGCAATGGATGATTTTTCACAACATGCATTAGATTCATTTCATGATCGCATGGCCATATTGGACAATTTTTTCTTATATCCACGTGGGTTTTAATTTAATTCACTATAAATTCCTATTTTCTTGGTTTGTGAGTAGTTAATTTGATAGTGATTCTAATCATGATTACAGAAAGGTCCCCAAATATAAGAGGCTTTCCTTGTGGTGGGAGGAATAGATGGGATGTTGACTGTTGATATTTACCTTCTAAAATGGTGAAGACTAGTTCCCAATATGGTTGTGATGATGATGAAAATTTCTCTAGACCCGAAATTAAGGGACAATCAAGGGACATAGTTGGCATTAATTAATCCTATTTCTAAGGATTCAATGATTCTAGTTAAGGATTTGAGGAATCTTGGGACACAAATTTATATATAAATTCCCCCAGCCATACAGGTAGGGACTCCATTATTTTAAGTATGCACAAAAGTTTCTCTCTCTTATCAATAATTCAATATGTGGAGTCCATATTTATTTAAATTACTCCATAAGTTTCTATGTTACAATTGTATAAATTCTATAAATTAGTGAAATTATCATTTCCATCTAAGAAATTTTACACATAACCCTGAGATAAACTCGAGATCCAAAATCTTATGTCGAATGATGATAACTACTCAATAATAAAATAAGAAATATATGAACCGAATATTCTCTAAAAGTTCCAACATGGAACATGTACTCATTGAAACATTGAGAATAAATTGAAACACTTACACATGAGATGGAAAAAAAGATCCTAGGATTTTGGGACTTACACAAATGTATACATGCATACTATTTCTATTATGGAATGACCAGAGTATAAATTCCTCATATATCTCCTATATTTAAAAACATGAAATTTCGTAACATACAAAATTTTTCCCACCATACAAAAGGAAAAGGTGCACAATTGTGGAACATAAAGGGATACCTTAGATATGAATTCCAATATTTTACATGATAGAGGGAAGAAATTTAACTTTCATATAGGTACCTATACCAAAGGGATATAAAACATCACGGAAATATGTGTCTTATTCATTCAAAACATGTTTACTAAGGAATATATCATATTTACTTAAATAAAATCACATAAATTTACCTATTTATATCTGAAATACCATAAATCTTAGTTGATTCATGCATAAGCCCCACTCTTGTTATATAGATCACTCATGTGGTTGGATAACAATACCAGTTTCACAATTTTGCTTCAATTAACAATGGGAAATTCCTATATAAGAAAAAATCATGTTACATACTATTTTTATATGTTTTCATATATATATATATTATAATACTGAATCTTTATGTGAGAATAATGAACTAGATCTCATCTAGTAGAAACCAATTTTTATCCTACTCTTTTCCACCTCTAGGGTTCAATTCATTCGTCCCCATATCATATAAACAAAGAAAACAATTTGATTACAAATATACCACAATTTGGATGTTATAAATTCACAAGTTCACAATGTTAACTTAAGAACATAAACATCAACATCCTATAACATGGTGTATGATATATTCCTTAATATGACCCAAATGAGAATGAAAACTACAACAAGGCCACTCATTCAAAAGTATAACACCAAGTGGTTAGTAAAAATGTATTATATAATGTTTATAGCTATTTGAAACTAAAATTTATGACTCCAAAGTCATAGATTCATGAATTAAAAATTAACAAAACTAGGATTTTATATATGACCTGAAATATTATAACCATCATTGTCACATGGAAATAAATCCCTGACCTTGAACAATAGAGGTTTTGATTTCCTTCTGAAGAATACATAATAATACCTTCATATGGGATCAATCATTAAAAATTATCACATCCAACTTGTGATATGAAATGAAATAATTATCAATACCCTTTAAAACTTTAGGAAAAGTATGAAACTCTACCATAACACTTGATCATATATGGTAGAAAAAAATACAACAAAATTGTTGAGACTTAATAGATGACACATATCTCTATCATAACCCTTTTTCTTTACAAGATGGAATAAAACTCCTACTTAACTGTTAAACCTTTTTGGATTGTATGAAACTTATTCTTGACATTATGTCTTCTTGGGAGACTATAACCCCCAATACACCACTTTAATCCTTCCAAGATGGAATAACTCTTTTCTGTAAACCCTATGACTTCATAATATTGATGCAAAATCGCTCATAAAAAATATGGTTCAATGAATGGGATGAAACTCAATTATAAACTTATGTCTTCCTAGAATAAAATAAACCCCATATGTACCCCTTTAATCATTCCATGATGACACAAAACTCTAGTGTTTCATTTAATCATTCATGGAGGGAATCAATCATTAATGTAACCTTTAAGACTCCCTATATGCCACAAAACTCAAGTGTAACCCATTATACATTCTAGATAATGTAAAAATTTATATATTATTCAAATATATATTCAAACTATATTGTGAATACACAATTATACACAAGATATGAGAATGATATTCTTAGTGATACAAGAACATGAAAATTTAATTTAAATACAATATTCCTTCATATGGAAATATTAATAAATCCATTTTTTATGTTTATTCACCATGTTAAGAAGGTATCTAATATAATATAAATATTAATTATTATAAGGGATGTTTGAATGGACATATTTATAAATATATAATAAATTCTTGAACTATAAAATTGTTCATTCAAGGGAAGAGTTGATGTCCCATCATTTTTGTTTTGAGATATATTCTCTGAGAATGACAAAAAAGGGAATAAGTAGAAATATATGAATGAATAAAAATGTTAAATACCCCATGATATCCTCTACCCATATATTTAATTGATCAAATATAATTTATTATTTATAATAATATAATTATAGGTAATTTTTGATGTCCTGCGAAATCCAAATGTCTCTATATGGATCAAACGCTATCAGAACATCCAATTGTCATGGGGGAAGCTCAAAAGTCGTGTGGGGTACCAGGACCAACAACTACCCTTCCATGGTCCCTCATATCACTTTTATTATGTTAATAAATTCATTTAACTAATAATATGTGATCCACCTCCCACTCTCCCTTTCAAAAATTATTCATCAATTGATTGTCAATACACTGGTTATAGAGTATGTAAAAAATGATAATATTATATTGTTATCTATAGCCTTAGATAATTCAGCCTAAATTTTTCCATACAAGTCTATTTACACCCCTTGATAAGTAAAAAGACTTAGGCCCCCATCATTATCTTAATACATTTCAGAAGTATTTCTCATAAATATAGTAATATATTACATTAATATTTAGAGGATTCGGATGGGGATGTTACTCACATATAATTACCATCTAAAGAGTCCTCCATTAGGGATCCCACTATTAGTGGCCATAATCCCTACAACATAGACCTATTTTCCCCTGATTATAGGTAATACATTATATAACCATCATTCTAAACCATAACACCCATGGGTATATACATTTATTATAATTTCAACTATGTATATTATTGGGACATAAATTTCCCGATCATAACTAAGACCATTGAGTCACTGTTTACTATTAAAAAATATACATGATCTTAACTAAACATATTGATAATACAGATTCCCTAAAAACCTTACATTAGTTTTTAAGCAACCCCTAAATTAAGATCCTTCATCTAAATATAGATTTTTAACTATACTAATTATCCTCAAGGAATAAATAATGGAATTAATGGAGGCTCTACTACCCCCAATAAAGATGAAACTTATCGAGGATTATACTGTGGGTTTACAAACCAATATAGATGTCCTTTAGTTATTAATGAAAACAAATTTCAAGACAATATTACCCTGACTAGTATACTATTTACATCCCAAATTATGGAATTTATAATTCTATTAGAAGAGATACATCATGTTATAGAGATACTTCACAAATGAACATTCATTATGATCAATTTTTTTATGTCATTTTTTTGCTCATCTTTTCTTGAAGAATAATATTCTGATCTGGTATCACTATCACTAAATTAGTTAATAGATATAATGTTAGTCTTTAAGGTGTCTTTAAACCATGATATCCTTTTATGAACACTATCCATATTGACATATAATAAAACTACTCATATGAGTTTTCATGATAAAAATTGATGGAATATATTCGATATGTCCATCACAACTGGTTATAAAAATTTAATCTCTTTAAGAGTCTACATATGACATATTCAAGATATATTGAACATCATAAAAAGTATAATAAGAAATGTTGAAAATTAGAACATGTTATCATTTTCATGTCATGGATCCCAAATACCAATAAAAAATAATATTTCCCCTACATGATTATATAGGTAGCCTTAATAAAATGTGAAGATAAATTGATGAGGTATCCCCTTTTGTCCTAGATAGTTAGAGTTATATGGCACTACAAGAGGGGGTGAATTGTTTTCAAAAGACGACTTTCAATTTTCGTCACACTAAAATATATAGTTGATCAAAAATTGTAAATTTAGAACAAAATTAGAGTATCAAATAAGAAATATAATAAAAAATAAAATTTCAATGATAAGATATTAAATGACACAAGAAAAAAATACTATGTAATAAAAAATGGAACTATTATAAAAAATGAACTATTCAAAAGAAATAATATAGTATGGGAAATAGAAAAAATAATTCTAAGAGTATATAAAAATTAGAATACCTATAGAATGATATGTTTAACAATAAATTTTTAAAAAGTAAAGTCTTTTATTTTAACAAAAAAAAGAGTGTGGTTTGATAACCTAAAAAACTAGACTTAAGACAGTTATGAACTTTATTAATTAGAGACAATTAAAATAGTTTGATGATGGTTTATCCTTTCGATAATATTAAGTATACTTAACTAAAATTAAGTAAATTCTTAATATTTTATTGACTAAAAACATTTCAAAATGTATATCTTCCTATTTATTAAATTTCATTGACCTTAATGATTATAAACTATTAATGTTCTAAGCCCTGGATATTCCTCAATCATTCATGAACCGAAAATGATCTATTATAAAGAGAGGGATAAAATGTTTTACCAAAAAACCCTCAGATTTATTATCTTAGTGAGAAAATGAAATAATATATTATAATTATAAGTTCTCAATGAAATGAGATATTAAAATCATTAATATGACTTTATGAAAGTTCAAAAATGTTTTTATATTCCCTTCCATGAAGTCATAAATCCAATTTATAGAATATATTAAAAATAATCCCAAAGTAAAATTCTGATATCATATGGTGTGGTTGAAATAGAATTATATTAAATAGTAAATAATCATATAGATATAGATATTTATTCCAATTATATCATTTAGTGCCTATATAGTGTTCAGCAAGCACACCAATATAGTACTTCATTGTGTTCTGATTGATATGTCATTCAGATCAATTCTTCTGAACATTAGATTTGACAATGAGGTTTTATTTAACAAAATTAGAAAATAAATCTAATTATTAAATCAATATTTGTTGAATTATGTAGTAATTTATCCAAACTATGGATAATATAGAAGATGATTGAAAAAACAAAATCCCCAAAATGTGCCCATCATTGACAATCACAAGACACAAATAATGACTAGATTAAATGTATGTTAGAAAAAATATTAAAATTAAAACATAATGTATTTTGTTATCAATCATACTTTGGATATAAAATATTATAAAAGTAAAAGTTATCCTCTATGAAACACATAGGATTATACGTAATAAATCTCAAAATTATCTTCAATATCTCCCATATCTAAATATAACCCCTTAATATAATTCCCTCTTAGGAAACATAATGAAAACATGATGCCTACCAATATCTACAATATATCTATCCTTTTGTGTTGTTCAAAAAATGAAAATAATATTCTTTGAGAAACAATTATGAATATGTAAAATATTAAGGAAATATAAGAATAAATATAGAAAATATCATGTAACTTTTTTGATATTTTCTCCCTATTGAGATTTTGAATTAATTCATAAGAGTATTATAAGTTATTTATAATGATGAATAGATGAAAAGAGTGAATAAGGTGAATTTTAATGATTTTATCTCTTGATTATTATATATAATCTTTTTTTAAGAAAATATTTATAGATAATATTTAAATCATGTTCTCTTATCATCCATATAAATAATGATATACACTTTTATAAAGATAAAAAAACAACTATTATTTTATTGGGCGTTAAAATAGTATATATCAATTTTTATAATATTGTAAATATTTCAATTGTAATAACATGTAATAAATTACTTATTATCAAAAAATAATAAGAAAAATCAAAAACCTTAAAAAATTGAAGATTAAAGAATTCATTTTTTTTAAAAAAATTAATATGTATAATATTTCCCTAAGAATAAAATTTGGGGTATTTATGATAGAATAAAAAATTAGGTTAAATATACCTCTTATAATTTCTATGACATTAAATTTATCAAAAATGTTATCTTATATTAGGTTTAGTTCTAGTGGATTACAAAATATATTTTCTAAATTCCAAAAAAATGGATGATGTTTAGTATATGTAGGAAAAGTTATCAAGATTCGAAACAATGGAAGTATTCCCAATTTCAAGATTAGTTTTTTACTATTATGAGATAGTGATAAAATAATATAAAATTATAATCACATATTATTGATCATACCTAACTTCTATTTAATATATTAAAATCTATCAGGATTTAAGGGTTTCATAAAAATGTTAGAAAAAATGGTTTTTAGTTCTAAAAGTTATTGAATAAGAAATATTTTTTTTCCACTTGTATAGATGGAAGTGGATTTTAATGTCTATATTACCCACACATATGTGATATACCAGGTTTTTTCATAAGGAGATAGAGCATGTACCATTTTAAGGAATCATGCATTGAGTGAAACCCAAACCAAAATACGTAATTTTGTATTTCATTCATAACAACCATGTGTAAAAACATTAAAATGACACAAATTAAAAATTTTAAGTTGAAAGATAACATGAGTTATTCTTCATTCACAACCATGAATATAATTACTCTCTATAATAATGTCATTCTCTAGAATATCCAACATTATTCTCTTACTAGAATTTTAAGATTTGTTACATACATTTCTTTTGCATAACTGTAAATGATAATGTTATAAGATTACTATACACCACTATGACAAGGTAAATTATAATTATTATGTTCTTATATATATTCCTTGTAAATATTAGCATTATTATCAATAATTAAAAAATTAATGCCTTCTAAACATTTAATACGACATTTATCGATCCAACTATTGATAGAGTGTGATTTTTTACATGGTTGGATACTACTAATATTTTTTTATTTTTCATAGAATAAAATTTACTTTTCAACTCAAATTAAAATATATAAATAATCTTCACTAGTAAAAATATTATAAACTTCTTCATTTTGTCAAAAAATAACTCATCCCCACTTTAATTTATATAATTCACGGAAATCCAATTTGTCTGTAGCCATGTGTCATGAAAAGACAATGAGAATATTCTTTGTCATATAGATTTTTTTTATAAACCACTCTTCATAATATAAAATAGATTTTATATTTATTATGAAAAAAGAATTTAGATTTGAAAATTTTAGTCAACAATTATTTAATAACCCATAGTTATCAAAATCAAGGTTTTTAAATGGCTTCTAATATTACATAAATACTTGACTTTGGGGTTCTAAATTATTGATATTTATTCAGATAAATTTGCTTCTAAAATATATTCCTCTCTAAAAAATATTATATAAGGGAATATTTTTTAGAATGATATAGTTAGATTGTAAATTTGAATTTCCATAATTAAATCACGTTCTGTAATATGTACATTTTGATTTCAAATTTCATAAAATCTCTTCAATGTTTTCACTACTAGAGGTAAAATTATATAGGATCGTATTTTGACTAAAAAAGTATTTGAGTTTGTTAAATACTTTTTAATGACCATTGGATGAAACAATTTTTATTTTAAATCTAATTTGAACTGTCTTTTGAGATATCAAGTGTAATTTTATAAAACCTATCATTCTCTTTATAAAAATTCACCTTATTTGAATGCAAAACATTTATCAAATTTTTATTTTAATCATCTAGAAAATTATCATATATAATGAAATATTTTAATGAATTAATATCATCTGTATCTTTCAATGATGTTAAACAATTATCATTTTATAATGTAATGGAAACAATCATTTATTATAATATCAATAAATGACAATTGGGTGTTACCCTTCAGATAAATAATTTAAAAGTTTGAGGATAATGTTTCAAAAAAAATAATAATTTCATCTATAATCACTCTCTAAATCAACGATATATCAAAGAGATAGACCCTCACTATTACTCCACCTATTGTTAGATTCATTAAATGACTTTCTTTTTTTCCTTCTTTAATATTTCTTAAAATTTTGTTTCTTTTTTACCGTTATAAAATCCATCCTTATATGTAATTTTATTAAACTAATAACTAATAATATTGGATGATTCCTACTTCTCATACTTATATTTTGTATTCTAGAAATTATCATATAGTATTTTACTATTTTCATTAATATTTTACATATATCAAGAA
This sequence comes from Viscum album, assembly GCA_963277665.1. Lineage (NCBI taxonomy): Eukaryota > Viridiplantae > Streptophyta > Magnoliopsida > Santalales > Viscaceae > Viscum > Viscum album. The sequence continues at coordinate 162,713,377 of OY728138.1, forward strand.
GATAATAAATATCTCATTACATAGCCTATGAATCACTAACAAAAAAATTAGGTTTAGACTAATTTTACATATTAGTAATAATCATTGATGGTTTAAGGTTTGAAGTTAAGGAATGAGTTGTTGAATAAAATGAAAATCTATTATTTTTCTTCCCTTCTTAGCATCTCTATTATAATGATGTTCATATTTAATCAAAATCTGAAAGAGATCATCAAGACTATGATTTTCTAGATTCTTAGTATCATTTATTGACGTCTAATTAGATAACATTTTTTTCAAAAGAACACATATAATAATTGAAACAAGATTTAAATTCATAATTTTTTTTACCCACATATTTTAATCCAAAAACTATAATCATAAAACATTGATTCATCATCATAACTCATTCACCCAACTCTTTTTATGAACATTAGATGTTCCTATGTTTGTGATGTCTATATTTTTCTGAAAAAAATTCCACTGCCTCACATGATGAAATATTACTATAAATATTTCTGGTCATAAAGAAATGAAGTTTTTTTAGAATGTATATATTCAATATTTTCCACTTGGGTAAACTGAATGATGTATTTCTCTATAATATTTTAATTTATGGTCTTCATAAGAAAATGGTCAAGTAAAATGTTGATAAAAAATGTATTCAACGATTCATACCTGTATTCATAATATACCCCAGCAAATTTTGGTGAATGAATATTATTAGAGTTATTAATGTTTGTGATAAGATATTATATCATATCAAATCAAAATAACATTCCTCTAAAACAAAGTTAGTGTAATTAAATTAAGAAGTTCTAAAAAAATAATATAAGACATAAATAAAATTACGGAAAATAATCATCCAAATATAAGTAGAGAGATGTTTTAAAACAAAATTTTGTCCCATTTTGGTAGATACTCATGGTACTATATAATGAGGGATTTATTTTCAACTATTGAATTAAATTTTTCACCTAAATATTATTTTGATCATAAAATACATGTTCTTATCAATATAAAATTTTCAATCACTAAATGTGATAAAAAAACATCAAATGATAAAAGATTAACTACACAACAAAAAAGTAGTATTCTCTTGAAAATATACCTATTGAGAAATTCAAAGTATTTGATACAAATATTATAGTAGTGGAAAATAAAACTATAATTTAAAAAATTATCAAATTATCAAATAACAAATAAAATAACCCTCAAAAGATATAATTACCAAAAAATATTCAAAAATAGAGTTAAAATTTTAAACTATATCAACAGGAGATTCGACAACCTGATCCCTTGGATAAAATTCCATTAGTACCTTTGTCAATTATATATTTAGTGTAGGGAATTTGCATTTTAAAACCATGATATTAATAACAATTTCATTTATTGTAGTTGGGGTTTGTCTTAGTGGTAATCACCCTTTAATCCTATGTGATAAATGGGGGTTTAAAACCCATTAGGTGCAGTACTGTAGCAGTACTGTAGAAGTGGAGAGACTATACCAATGGTGGGAAATATAGCGATGGAAAGTCATTGTAGTGTTGGCATGGTACTATAGTAGTGGCGCGTATTGTGAGGTATTGTAGCAGTGCGGTACTATAGCATACTATTCATAGAATGGTCCTTGGGCCAATAAATTGGGCCTACAAGCCATGTAATGGGATAAATGTCCACTGGGCCTTCAGGCTATGTAATGGGTCTCCCTCTTCCCAGTTAAAGAGGTCTTCACTTTTCTTTAATAATAAATGAGGATTCATCCCCAACCTTTAAAAAACAAATTTTATTGATTCAAGAAAAAGAAAATCCCCTAGACTTCATCGACAATAAATATATAAAATAATATAGTTTTCACTCATAGAAGGTTCAATGGCCTCCGAAATTAGTGAATATCCATTTTCATATCCCTCAAACCTCCTTAATCACATAGTATCATTTATTTAATAATTACTAATAACAATATAGTATCTTATAGAATAAAAAACACTTACATAGTCTATTAGAAAAAACATACTGAATTAGAAGATTATAATTAGAATCACTCAAAGAGTCAATATGATACAATTTCAAGATGAATAAAATTAAGATTATTTGAGTAATATTTAATAAATTCCATGAAGTGATTAGTCGAATTAATATACTCTATTTTAACAAAATCTAGTGATCGAATTCTACGATCTTCAAGTATTGTTCCATTTTCATGAGATTCAACCTTCCAACTTCTATTATTCATGGCTCTATCATCGTATGATATTTTTAGAACCATTAAAATGGTTCATAAACACAAAAATAATGTTATTAAAAATTCTATAGTATGTACATAATTCATATCATTTCATTAGAACATATTTTCTAATAATAATTCTACATACCATAAAACTCAAACTACCATTTCTAATTTATAACAAACTATAGAGAAGTGTATTATGAATTTTCAAAAAAAATTATTAGAAATAAGTCATTTGACACACAAATATCCCTATAATTCCTTTATTTATACACAAAAAGATGATAGAGATATCATATCAGACACTTTTCAGTTTTTTATTATGAAATGTGGACTCTAAGAACCCAGGATTGAAATTTTTCTCCAAAAACCAACTTGAGGAGGCATAAATTTTATGTGAAATTTAGTGGTATAAAAATTTTAAGGAAGGAAACTAGCCAAGAACATTAACCAATAATTCATAAATCTTTTCTTAAAAGAGGAAGGAATGGTGATTCTAAGTAATGAACTATGACATACATTGATACTATTAAGTTAACTCACCACTAATATTATAGGGGTCAAAAATATCATTGAGTTATCCATATTGTATTTCATGAGGCATTAGCTCTATTTATAACCTATCTCTATATATCATTAATATTTTATACCAATATATCTATGAACATAAACTAAATATAAAATGAATATAAATTTTACAAATACATTATGATACAATATTGGGTGTATAACAAAAATCACTAGAGTTCATGTTGAACTGATAAACTATAATCATGTAAAACTAAAAACTACAAAAAAATTACAATAGCTAAAATCCTAAATACTTAAAATCTATAGTTTAGTCCCATGATGATATCTACTCAATTATTTATCCATATAGACTCCCATCCCAAGTATCTATGGTCACCCATCCCTTAAATTATCCGATCTTTATTAACACAACATGAAAAGTACACAATTTTGTATATGTGGGTGAGTATAAAAGTATGTTCTTTTGGTTTTCAATGAAGTTCACTATAAAAAGGGAAAATCTACTATTTATGTGTGAAAAATATACATATTTTCAAGAAAAACGACATCGCCTATTTTTCTATAATACCACATGAATGTCATGGTGGACTATGTAGTCACATAAAATAAAGAAGGGTGAATCAGATGTGACATTTTTAGAAAATTATATTTTCAAATTTCGTTCACATCAAAATGATTCAAACTATTCCCAATTATATGGTATGGATATATTTTTAAACACTAAATAATAACCACAATATGAAATGGATAAAATAAACAACAAGCAGTGAACACACAATGTTTTTTATGGGATTTAACCCTAGTGCAAGAATATTATCCTTCATGGGTTCAACTATTTCAGAGTTACATATTATCATTTTTAGTATTTTAGTGGTAAAATTACATGTGATATTATCATTAACTCTACAATTCACTCGATGATTGGGATTTTATCATCCACTTCACTTTGGCGGGTGTCATCCACATCCTAAATAATGTATCCATTTATGTTCTTTATACTATATACAAATAATCTTTATCCTTAAGAATGAAATTTCTATGTTGTTTATACCTAGACCACCAGTATTAAATGTACCTTCACAAAATCCATTAATTATATCTTATTTCTAATTTTAAGTAAAAACATCACAATAATAAGATCATATTTCTTAAAGACTTAGTCTTCAACCACAAAAATGTAATTAAAAAAACATTATGCATGTTTTCTCTATACATAAAATCCATATCGTTGTGATATTCTATCACAAAAACTCAATATTGTAATATTCTCACCATAGGATAAGAGAAAAAATGTTAACAATATTGTCTATCTCTCTCCAAAAATCATCTATGATATAAGACTAATGATCGACTTCATTTCATCTCATTCATATTCTTCTATTTATTTTTATGATATCAAGGTATAATAGGACATATTCATAACCTAATTATTCTCCTTTTTATTTGACACATCAGGATTGGTTTTTAATAATCTCATCATATCCCTCTCATTTGACATAGATATGATCTTTAGAAGTAGCAATATCATATTTTTAGTTCTATTTTTTATACTTTTTTATAATATTCAAGAAATATCATGAATATTTTTATATAATTCCAATATATTGACACCCATTAATTTTTTGTAGGAAATACTCTCATTGGATAAAGTAAATATATCGTTTCATAATTCTAAAAAAATGGAATTCAAATATATCATGGTTTACCGTGCTAATAGAATCTAGATATTTCCTTCTCCAAAAGATTAGAAAAATTCATAAATTCTTTAATCCACAGTGGAATGTGAATTTTTATACTCTTCTTATTTAATTTATGAATTAATTTCAATAGGAATTATTTCATTGTGGAACTTATTTCTACAGTGTGATATCATTCTCTTCAATTATTTACAAGTCGTATCTTGAATCACATTCCCATAGAAATGTCATGATGCTTAAATCATGAATGAACTGATCAGTAGTCACCTATCTTATCTTTTTAATATTTTATATATTCAAAAAATCTAGCATTTCAGTAATTTATAAACTTATATATGATATAACACATAATAAATATCACCTATATGAGTTTCCCATATATTATAGATTGTATATGTTTCTTGAAATAACCATATTTCCTCATCAACTTTAGAATAATATCTTACAAATTCAAAAAAATATTACCCACGATTCAATGTATCCTATGTACTATTGTTAGGATTTTACATTTCCTTTTTCCTATTGAATTACCAAAAACCATATATAATATAAAAATGTTATATGTCACCATGTGTTCTACTACATTTTCCAAATATTCCCACTAAGTATATATTATTTATCTCAAGGTGGTTCCTACCTTTTCCAGATATCCTATATATAATTTACATTATGTGTTATATAAAAAATGTTATATACTCAATATAAGTGCGTATATATTTTATATTTCCTCATTTATCTAAAGGGTATTACACATTCAATTTATTAACTAATTTTTTAGTGTATTCCTCAATTAAATATATAATGTACCATATAAATTTGTTATTTATATGAAGTAACCTCATGTGATATTTCTAAATGTCTTCCTCTAAGGAGATATTAAATATTCTATACAATTATATTTTTTTAACTCTTCTTTGTACATATTAATACAAATTTAGTTAACTCCAAGAAGATTAATCTTTCTTTTGTCTAATGTTAGACAAGTATGCTATTTATAAAATTAGTTTTCCATTTTTATCATCATTAATAGAATTTTAAAATTTATTTAAATTAATCAAGAACAACTATAATTTTTTTCAGGGATTCTGAAAACCATATAAATAATTTTAATGTATTTATGAAATATTAGTGTTCCCAATGAAATTCTAATGGATTTCAAAAGACTAGCGGTATTCAAATACCCAAACTGAGTACTAAAACAAACATACATTTTCCCATAAATTCTAGCATAAAATTAGACTACTCTAATGCTTTATTCAAGTGACATTCTTCAATGAGTATAGTAATATTCGTGCATAACTATCATTTTATGGTTTATCAAAATTCCATCATAATTTTATTCTCAAATCACACCTCATCATAGTTCTTCACATTCCATTATTCATGTTTTATAGTATGATGCTTCAATCAACTCCACTAGCAACCAAATTAGACTACTTAACTCACTATTCATAGGCATGTCATATATTGTGCATATATTATCCTTGAAGAAGCATTCATGATTCCATTAAAACCAACTCTTTAATAATTATATACTATGGTTTCTTTGTGAATATGAATATCTATGTTCTCCATGAATAATATCAGTTTTTATTTCCCATTTATAAATTATAAGCATATTAATCATCACCTTTATTAAGTATGTTCTTCCTAAATCACCCAATATATATTTACATTATTCCCATTTAACTTATTTTCAAGAAATACTATCAACTAATTGGGGACTCAATCCACCCATTAGATTTCATTTCAATTTTAATTTATTTTTAATGTTAATATTTCTCTCCACCTTAGTGAAATTGAATGTAAAGTTGAAAATATAATTGAATGTGGTCCTCATCACATGTTTCTTATATGATATTGAATTTAAACCATCTCACCTTTATAAAAAGATACAAACTACTTCACTAATTGATATAGGGATGATATAATAACTCTATAATAAATGTGACATCAAATAATCAACTGAAAGTATGCTTGTGCTACCTTAGTGTAAAAATAATATTTATTAACATATATATAATTTTTTTCCAAAAACATTTAAATCATTTAATACCACTCTCACATATATCTTCTTAGGGGATGTTTATATATATTCATTAAAAATTATTACATACACTCATTATGAATAAAAACCTATAAAATAGTCAAGTGGAAGAATGTGTATTACCTTATTCATATTAACGCATTTTTTCATTTAAAAAAACATTTACATTTTAAAAACAGGTATGTAAATATTTATTTTAATACCAAATATATTGTTTTTTCAAGAAATATATTGAATTTATTTGTTTTCGTGAGTGAATACTATTTGTAAACATCTCTATATATCAGATCCCATAAAATGAATACATTATATTATGTCTTCATCATGCTTAGTTCTTCTCAAGATGATATTTAATCAGCTTTTGATATCACTTGATATCTAATAAGGAGCATTCAACCACTCCATGACGGAAAGTTTCGTTTTTATATAAAGAATTTTTAGGATTCATCTATATATCCCCATTGGTTTATCACCTTCAATTCCACACACACTAACAAAGATAAATATATATGAGACTAAGGTGAGTTATCCCTTTTCATTTTAATTATATTAACAAGTTTGCTAAATGGATCTCATCCTAGAATGTATTTTCCATTATAATATAGTTTTCTAAGAACTATCCAAGGTGGATACTTTTTTAGTTTTATAGATTTTGAACTCATTGGGAACAATGAAAATCTTCATATCTATAGACTTCCCCTTATATGGAACTTTCTTTCTCACACTCGATAATAACAACACACATCCATTAGTTCTTTAATATTATTTTTTATTATCTCCAATTCTATAGGAATCCATGCCATGAAATTATTTTTAGATTGGATAATATAAACTCCCATTCCATACAAATCTTGATGAATCCTTTGGTCATAAACTTTAGAAAACCTCTTACATAATTCTATTAATTTATCATTTGAAATTATTTGTTTTATATTATATTTTTCAGGATTTTGTGATTTGTCTATATTTTTAGACATCTCAAATTAATCTGAAAAATATTTAAGAATTGTTTATTATTATGAAAAAATTTATTGATTTTTCTTAATGATAACTTCATTAATTTTATATCACCCTTTTAAGGTAATTTTATATCACTTCATGATGGATTCCTTCCACTAAAAAATCCTATTATTTATCTTATTGATTGATTGGGCCATTTTTTCTTGATTTATTCCTCCAATACTAATTTCAATGGAATATTTTCAATGGTCAATGGTGTTTCATTTCCTCTGAAAAAAGAATCATATCTTCCTTGTTAATAAGAAAATTTTCTTTAATTTCTTCTAGGATATAATTTTCTAAACAATCCTCATTTTTTGAATCCCAAGGAAAACATGTATCCTTGTATTTTTTTTATTGTATCTTTATTTGTGTTCTTCTTGTGTTTGTTTTTTTTCCATTACTGGTAGATTTATAATAGTACTCTGAACTTATATGATCAATTTATTGATGTATATGCATAAATTTTAAAGACATTCAAATTTATTTTTTGTTATTATATTTCAATTTTTATATAATTTTTACATTTAACAAAAAAGTTTTTATTTATAAATATTTATATGCCCTCTTAACATACATATTATATTCTATCTATATGTTTATATATCATTACAACATTCAATATCCCTATCCAAAAATAATGAAAATAGCCAATATACCATATTTTACCAAAATTTCTCATATAGAGGGATTGTGATCATTGTATTTTTTTAATAAACCACCATCCTTTAGGGGCCTTAATTTTGAGATCCTGCACATTGATATGTAAACATCTGCCCTTGAAGTGGTGGTGGATTTCATTGAATTTAAGTTCACTATTTTTTCCAGATATTTATTTTAAACCATCACTAAAAAATGAAATTTCACTATTAAAAACTAAATTATCATCAATAAGAGTAACATTGTTCCAAGATATTATAATATAATAATTATTTAATGTTATCAAGCCCTTTATTCTGCTAATTTATTCTTTTTATAATTAAAACTAATTTCCAAAAAAAAATCTAAAATAATTTCTCTTCAAAATTGTTTTGGAAATTCTAGGTTGGGATGATTAAATATTTCCCAATTTCACCTCATTTCAATGACACTTCATGTTATGAGAATCCATATCATCCTTGTATAATATAAAATATTCTTAATAATATCTATTAAAATTTTGATTATGATATTTATGGTTTTTACAAATTTATTGAAAATAATTATACCATGTCTTAATCATTTTTTCTTTGATCTCTAATTGGGAATCACTTTCAATAATACTTGATTTATGGGAATATTCTAAAAAATAAATATTAACTTAAGAAAAATTATAATTAAAAATTATCTCAAAAATATCATTTCAGACTTTTCTTCATCTTGGAAAAAAGGATTACTGAAACATATTATAGTTTCTTTTTTGGATTCATCTTATTTAGTGAGAGTTTCACATATGTATATATTTTTAGTTAGTTTACTATTCTTCTCATTGGATTTGAACTCTAGCAATTCATTTTAATCATATAGCCCCATGGATTCCATAAATATAACCGAAAACATAAACGGGAACACTATTCAAGTATTCCATAACTTCATAGTTGAGGTCTTTAATTATTTTAATTGACTCAACCAACATATACTCATTAAAAATAGATCATTTTTCTTCTATAAGATCATAATCAACAAATTTAAAATATAAATCAAAACATGGATTAGGTTTTAATAGTGATAAATCATCCTTTACATTTAAGATCATTATCTATTTCTTTGCCTCAATTTTTATCTAATTATTTAGGATTTTTTCTAAGATCGACATGTGGGAATTGATAGGGATAGAGGATCAGTTATCCATTTAAGGAAATTATATATATCTATTAAATATTTATTTCCTATTTTCAATAGAAACTATATGGAATAATAGTAGAGATAATATGGTAGAATCTATAATTTATCTAATTCCACTTGAATGTTTTAATAGACCATGTATTCATTTGAGTGGGGGGAATGAATCATGTGTCTCCTATTTAATGAATTCTATTTTACCATTTAATTTCTCTCTATATATTAGAACTATTATCTTTTCTATGTTTTATGAATTGTTTACACACTCTCAATACTCACCATAACATGAAATTTTGAGAATAAATTATAGAAAATCTTCATGATGGGGTTTTTATAAGGTTTGACATCAATTTGGTAATATAATTATTATTGTGTTTGATCCCGAACAATATAAACATTGTCAATATTAATATTTCAGTTGTTATAGGAATGTGTAAATACATTATCCACTATATAATGCATAAAATGGATTGATATATATCATCTAATTCACATTGGATGATATCTTCCACATCCAAAATGTTACATCCCAATAAGTTCTTTATAATTTCTCACACTATTGATTATCCACCTAACTTGGGTAGTGTTTTTATATACCAGAATCACTTTTCATAAAGGTCCCTTCATGAAATCATTGAATTAGATTTTTCTTGTACTCTAAATATAAATGAATCACTATAATAAGATCATATTACATAGTGAATAGGTCTTCAAATACCAGATTTTAATAAGAAACAATTCATATATGTTTTCCATTTATTTAACAAATTATTAATATAATATTTTTTTCAAAAAAAATCAATATTAAATGTGATTTTCCATTGTATATGAGTAGAAACAACAACAATAAATTCATTTATATCTCTTAATATTATTCTATGATAAAGGAAAACCATATGATTTTTTCTTCTTAACCTTATTGTTTTTCTATTTATTTCTATGATACAATGGTATCATATTGTTCTAGAAATGACAAGAGAAATGAAGAAAAAAATTATTCAAAAAAGAGTCAAAGGGTAAAATAAAATAAGAAGAATAAGATCTTGGACACAAGGATTTATGTGGGTTCATAAATGATCTCTATGTCTATAGATAAGAATAATATCACTATAGTTTGGAAAAAAATTACTAGTGAGTTTTTCAGAGTCCCGATAATAGAGAAGCCCTAGCCTGAAATGGGATAATTAAGAAGATGGAGCATTATTTCACCAACCACATAGGATGTATGCTATGATGTAGTGAATGGTGGAAATATGTATTAATATCTATATTATTACAGAAATCGAATTCCAAGATGCTATAGTGAATGAAGGTTGGAAGTCCATGATACTACAGGGATGTTGACTCTAAATTTTGACATTCAATAGTATTCATGCAAAAATTATTCACTACTAAAGTGCCCTATCGGTTTCATTCGGTCATCTTCACTATAGTGGTCAGAGTTGCTACAATGTAGGAAAATTTCTGTCAGTTTCCTTCAACCCCCACAGCAGGGGCGTGTTTCCCTCTGCAATCGCTAACGAGCTCATCGCGGAGCTCAACCCCTAGAGCTATGGATTGGTGCACAGTATGGGATGGAATCATTAATCCAAATAATCATCCATAATGGATCAGGATACCCCAATCCAACACATAGAATATGTCTTCAAACATACTTCTTTCTATTTTTCATTGCACCATATCAGTTCCTTCTCATTCTCATTGGTCTATTCTCTTTTGATATTGAGATATTGTTTTGTAAAATGTTTATGAGATGTCTATTTCTTCTATACTTATTGTATTTTTATTTACTATTTAAATAATAGTATAAATATGGTTACCATAATTTTAATATATAAATTCACTTTAATATTTTTTAGATTATCCTCTCATTCAAACTGGAAAATATTTATAGTTTTTATTCACACAATGTCCTAGTCAAAATATACCACAATTAGATATTCTAAAATGATTAAGATATTTAAATTATTAAAAAACTCCAAAAAAAATCCACTTATTCTTTAATCCATTATGGCATGCATTTTTTCATAGCCTTTAAATTCACTTTATATCTGTATGCCATCATGTGGCATTGCAGCATGGCACTTCTCATTATATGATGAAAACTTTCTCTTTTGTTATTCAAAAACATTATCTTGAATCACAAACATTTAGAATAGATTTTAATTTTAAATAATTAATGAATTGAAAAGGAAACATCTGTATTATATCCTAGTCCTCTCTAAAATATTAAAAATTTAAATTTTGAAATATCATTTTTTTATTAAGAATTAATACATACATAAGATATATAACATCTTAAATATAACTTTTTTGAGTTTTATAATATTACACATTTCTTTAGTTTCTTTTATAAACTACATTAAGCATGTTTAACTAAAATTTTACACATTACTATATGGTATTTTCTTTTACCATATTTCTATCTAAGATCCAAAAAAATCCTACAAGAAATAAAAATGTCTTGTATCACTATAGTCTTATATACTTTTTCCAAATAATCACACATATAATATGTTACATATCATTAGGTGGTTACTAAATTTTATAGATTTATTATATAGAATAAATATCCCATATCATATAAAATATGTTACAAATTTAGTATAAGTACCTACCTTCTTCATATTTGTCCACTTCTCTAGAAGTAATTACACATCAAGTTCCTTAATGTATTTTAAATTTCCTCCATAAATAAATATCATATATACCATATAAAATTTTCAAATATCACATGTATCCATGTAGAAAATTTCCATGTCTTTTCATCAAATAAATTTTTGTATATCATATAACTTTTAAAATTTCCAATTTCCTTATATACAAAAGACATACGAATACATGAAAATCACAACATAGTTCTATTTCATCAATTATTATCTATATAGTTATGTTTTATTTGAAAATAAATTTTCATTTTCTTCTATGGTAAAAATATTCCATAATTTCTTCAAATCGGTCTAGAATATCAATTATTCATCTTGGGGACACTAAATAAATATAAAACCACCAAAATTTGTTAAATGAATTTGGAAAATATTATAATGATCATAATGAACTTTAATGTGATATAGAAAACCAAACAATTTTTAAACACCAAAATTGAGTACTTCAATGATCCTACACTACAACATTACATACATTTTAAAATTATACTCCAACATTGGTGCATTGATATCAAATTCTCCACTTCGTATAGAAAATATCATACACAATAATCCTTGTATGGTTTTACAAATTCCATCCATCTTTTAATCTTCAATCGTGGATTAACAGAGATATTTGCAATCCATCATTCTAGATGTATAGTAGTCGGGTATAATCAACTATACTATTAGATATCTTATCCCACATAAATATAAATTCATAAACATATTTTAAATATATCACCACTTTTCCATTCCACACTTATCATTATTTAATACAATACATCTCTTAATTCATTAGATATTAAGGACACTCTTGAATATGAATATCTATGTTCACTAAGTAGTTGATTTATTTTCTTTTCCCATTTATTCATTAGAAATAAATAAATCATCACCTTTTTTAATCAATATATTTCTCCATAAAACTATAAAAATTACATTCATTCTTATTAAACATATTGAAAACAAATAAAACTGAAAAATTTGGAACCTCACACAACTACCACCATCTCATAGATCTATAGTCACCCATCCTCTAAACTAGAAGATATTCAATGATAAAAGAAGATCATCACACAATTTATCATGCATGGGTGAGCATAAAAATATCTAGTTTGGTTATCCCATGTAGTGGACTAACCTAGATGAATCATCAAGTGTCTACAAGTAAAAAAGATAAACATAGTCTTGGAAAACAACATCGCTCAATATTATCAACCATATAAAAAAGATTCATAGTCCACACATAACAACATACCCATAACTCAAATCCATCTCACTCACTATATAAAATTATCAATTAAACAGTTTATCATAAATAGAAACTGTTCATACACCACAACATTGTTTTCTGACATAGTGATTCATCTAGATGTAGTTATCATGAGATGCTAAAGGAAATTCATATCTCCACTTATCACAGAATAATTAGTATAAATATCAATCACTATCTATCCTTGATGTGATAAAGGAATTATACATCTCTAGTTATCAGAATTACACATATCTCAATCTAATAGTGTAAACATATATGGTTGTTGAAGTATAAATACATCTCAAAGGATAAAGTTGTATACTTGTTTACTAGAGTAAATACACATATGAAGGGTTTAATTTATATATATGGTCATCTAAATTCCCAAATATATTGGAAAGAGAATATATAATATCTTGTGAATCATCATACTTGATGATCTCAATTTTTGGAGGGAAGAGGGATTTTTTAGTTAGTTTAATTTTAACCGTTTATTTTACATACCAGAGAAAATGTAAGAAATACCCATCTCCAAAAATTCCTTCCATATTGTTCACATATCATTGATAGTGGAGTAACTACTCATCTAAATTTATTATTAATCAGATATGTTGGATGAATTACTCATCTCCAACCATCTCTAAGAAATATCTAACATATCTCATCCCAAAGTAGTGGGTTAGTGGTAAAAAATAGAGGGATGTGTCATGATTGGCCTCTACCCACATTTGTGCCAATATAATATAGATTTATTGTTATCCCAATAAAACCCTCCATTAAGGGTGTGTGAAAAGGATATCCACCACCATATTATATCACCCTTGATATCCATATACAATATTTTTTATAACTATTATAATTAGTTGAGTATAATTAATCAGTTATCTAAATATAATCATGTATACTCTATCCCTATTACATGAATTACCACATATAAATCTAGGTATTAAATTATCTACAATGGATTCTTACTTACTTTAACCAAAGGAAGGGATTTAAAATTAAATAATATATTGGTGTCATTATAGAATAGTCTATCTAGCATAAATCAGACATAGACTATATTAAATTCCATATTTTATTTCATAAATTACTCATCAGAAATAATTCATGTCGCATCCAGTGTATTTCCTCATAGTCTACACATATCATTTCCATAATTATTTCAACGCCATATCCTATATAGTTTTCCTAAAAATCTCCCCATCATATTTCCCATACATCAAAATAAAACCACTAAGTTTCATTTTTTAATTATGACTAGATTTCATCATTTGGGGGAAAAATTCATCATTTATGATAAACATCCATTCATCATATATAAATCCTTTCACCATTAGAAATTACTAGTACCCTTTTTTAAATTTCACCTCTTCATCCACATTCATCATTTCAATGAATTACATTCTATTCTATAATATTCATGATTTTATGTATATATTTATATTAGATCTTGAAAATAACCAAGAATGGTCACAAATTTATTGTGATCAACAGTTTTACTTAACATACCTTGTCATTTCTGATGTTGTTTCACATTGGTCATACCACACATGATGTTTTTGTGGACAATTTGAAAATACAGTTATAATCTTTTAAACATCACACAAACTCCATACGTTAGTTTATAATCCATGTTACATAATTTCCAACTAAATATTAACAAAATTCATTATTTCATGATGAATTTCATAGTTTCAATATGTTTTTTAATGATAATCCAAGAAGAAATGAAATATATTCTAACAACCTCTCATTGTTAAATACCTCACCCAAGTCATTAATATAGCCTGTCTATGTATTTCGCCCATCTCTCCAAATATAATTATTATCATCATCAAATAACATTATTTTCTATTATTACAATAAATAATTATGGAATACAATCCAACATTTTACATTCTAATATGTTCAACCAACTCACTAAAATGTTTCTCAGTAACCTATAGAAATAGAAAATGTATCCTGTTTGGAATTATCCTTTACAACTATTATTATAATTTAGTCAAAATTTATATTTAATTTAATCATTAACTCAATAAATCACCAAAGTGATGATCTCTAAATGACTCAATCATGGTTCTAATTGATTTTAGGAATCAATGGGAGTCAATAAAAACTTTTTTAGTAAATAATGGTTATATGAGATATACCTATTTTCCTCATTAACATTTATAAAATTATGGGGTTTCACATGAAACCCTTATACCTAAAATCTCACATTATTTATAGTTCATGTAGTCACTTGCAGATATACATAAAAAATATGGGTGACCTAAAATCCCAATAAGAGGATAAATAAAAGACATGATCAATATAACATGGGTGATCAAAATAATCATAATCATATAACAATAATATAATAATCATCATTGTCATGATGGTGAAATTTGATAAAGGCATGTAATGTGGAAATACATAAAAATGAAACATCATGTCATAGTGGTCAAATACAATAAATAGTTTTGAACATTGCAAGCACCATGTTCATGTATAACATATTTTCATAATTCTAACATCATCATTGTGAAAAAAATCTAGCATCGTGTTCAAAAATAATACACATTATCTCATCTGATAAATCACATTAACTAATTCATTGGAGGGACATATGATTCAATGCTAACCCATCTGATCATAATATTTAAATAATCATATATCCCATATAGAACCTATAACAATCCTAATCATGAAATAACCCATTGAAAGTAATGGGTTTCATAAGGATTTTATAATGAATGATTTAATTAAGAAACTTTGTGTACCCAAATGAATAAGGGAAAAAATTGACTATAAAATTCATTATTTTTTAGAGAATAATAAAGAACATAATATGAGTAAAAGATGTGTTTAAGAAAGAAGGGTATTTTTGGAAAATCATTGTATTTGGATTATAAAACAAGGTGGTAAAATGTATATACACAAATTAAAAATGGGATAATGGTGAAAGGGTACATAAAAATTAGTAGAGAAATGTCCATACTAAAACTGATGTGAAATAGGGATGGCCTGAAGAAAAGGAGTTGGGTTTGAGAAACACCTTATCTTAATTCCCGATTTCTTTCGTCACTTTTGAACTTCACGAATAAGAAACATAGATTTATTAAAACATTGATATGGAAGTTAATATTTTAATTTTTACCAATATTTATTTATTAGATTCACTTTATTATATTTCTTAATTTCACTAGTTATAGGTTAATCATTTTGATACCATGTTTTCCTTAATAATTTCATATTTTTTATCGATTTCATAATTATGTTCAATCTAATTTATACATTAGTAGAATTAATTGTCAAATATTATAATAAAAATATTTACATGTTTATATATTATATATAGTTAACAATATCCATCCATTATTATGGTTATAATTATAGACAAGACAATGTCTTAGTAGGGTTTTAACTAACCTTTGATAACACATTGTCGGGAGAGTACAAAATGGAATTTTTAAATTTATATATATTCTAAATATGATACTTCTGTTAGGTTAAAATCATTAATATAATTTTACCTTTCTTCATCATTAATCATATATATTTTTTTTGTGAAATGGTTGGGGGGTGAAAAAATACATACAATAAGAAAAAGAAAAAATAAAAAAGAGAATAAGTGATCGAAACTTACTTAATCCTATGTGTAATTTCTCTTATACAACCCTAAAACCTACGAAATTTTTAGAGATAGATTACTCAAAAATGTACATAATAATACTAAGGGTCTATAGAGGAAGGATTGTTTTGGTGTTTTGGTTTTTTCAAGTGCGGGATGAATGGTTGTCCAAGGGGAGGGAGTGAGGTTATTTATACTTAAGGAGAAGAGTATTTTAAGAATAAAACATTAAATAATATATTATATCAATGATAAAACTTGTAATAATGATTTTTTAAAAATAAAAAACTTATATATATATATAATATAATGGGTTTTAAGATTTTAATCACCTTTATATTTTAAACTTATTAGATTATTAGAAATTAATGTGAAAAGATAGAAAAAATATCTTTTAATGGATAATTTTTGGCATTTGGTTTTGGAATATTAATTTTAGTTTTGGAAATTATGTTTATTTTAATATAATAAATCATTTATGAAATAAAATATGTCATGTTTGTACATCAATATTTATAAATTTTTAAGTCATTATTACATCATAAATAATGTAATTTCAGATACATTGTTTACGTGAAAACATTATTTTTACTATTCAACCAAAAATGAATTTTTTCATAAAATTACCAAAATATCACCCTTGGAAAATTTTTATAGGATGATTTAAAAAATGATATTAACATTATTTAGATAAATTTAAAAAATAGGAAATTTTAATTTTTAATATAAATTTTTTTAATTTTATGAAATGCATTAAAATATTGTCTATTAAAAAAGTTCTAATATTTTATTTCAGTTTTTAATCATGATGTTTATTTTTTTAGAGTTATAATATTTATATTTACTAAAAATAATCATGATTAATATTATTTATATCACAATTCATTCATTTAACTTAAATTTACAATTCCAATGGTTAGGTTATTATTCCCAATAGCCAGATTACTATTCCAACAGTCACATTACAATTCCAATAATCACATTACCTCTAATAAATAACTCTAAATTACTTTATCCATTATTCAAATAAATTTTTACCAAAGTTATATATTTGAATTTATTTAGTTTTTATTGGTTTAAAAAAATTCTTTTCATATAATGTTTCCAGTGAGACCAATGGTTCCATTAGATTGGGGTGATCTAAATTTTTCCATTATAGCTTTTCTATTAAATATTTTTTGATCAACTATAATGTTTTTATATTTTAAATGTATTAATTTCTGATTAATATAACCATATTCATCAATGAAATAAATTATTTATGGTTTCATTATGTGTATAATACTATTTAGTATACCATAAAAGACATTTACTTCTAGAGAAATATATCATTTATATACTAGGGGTTGTTACATTCCTCCCCTAGTAAAAATTTATTCCCTAGAATTTCAAATCATATTCTTCGTTGAGAATGGATGTGGGTACATTTTTTTCATTATTTCTTTTTGTTCCCATGTAACCTCTTCACACTTATGGTTCATCCAAAACACTTTGACAAGGTGAGTTGTCATGTTTTGTAGAAATTTGTCTCTATAGTCCATGATAATTTTCTACCTCTCTTCGTATGAGAGATCATTTTCCAGTTGTATGGCATTTAGATTCATTACATGGAAGAGATCAGGTATGTACTTCCTTAGGAGTGACAAGTGGAACGCGCTATGAACATGAGCCAAATTTGCGGGAAGTGAAAGATTATAGACGGCTAATACTATGAAATCAAGGGTCTTAAACGAGCCAACATACCTTGGGATAAGTTTCCCTTTCCTTCCAAACAACAAGAAACTATTCCCTAGTGATATTCAATGGAAATTATTTCTCCAACTTCAAACTCAAATTCTTTACGACGTTTGTTAGCACATATCTTCTATCGAATCTAAGTAGATTTTATATGATGTTGTATGGATTAAACCATATATGTATTCTATTGCACAAGATCAGGTCCATGTAGATTTTATTCTACAACTTCTTCCCAACAAGTTGGAGTTCAACATAACTTCCCAAAATGAGCTCCATATAGAACTATTTCAATACCTGAGTGGAATCTATTATAATATAATAACTAATCTAATGATATTTTTTTTCTATCCACATTTGATGTCTATTTAGAAATAACATAGCATGCCCTTAAGCATTTTAATAGTCATTTAATATTTTCTATCTATTTGGGGGTCATAGGTTGTGCTGAAATTCAATTCATTACTCAAAGAATATTTAAGAATACATAAAAATTTAGATGTAAACATTGGATCATGATTTGAGATGATCAAAAGTGGAACCCCATGTATCCTTAAAATAAGTTTACATTTATCTTGGAAAATTGTTTAGGTACTAAAAATTACCAAATAGAAATGAGATGGGAAGACTTAGTGAGTTGATCCACAACAAAAACATATTTCATTATTTCTATTGGTTATCTTCGAGATACCCATGAAAAAATATATAGTTACATTATCCCATATACACATGGGTTATAATAAATGGATTAATCATCTTTTTAGACCTTTTTAAATTTTCATTAACTTTCTATCATACCAAACATCGTGAGATATACTTTGAAATCTCATTTATCATGTTTTACCACTAGAATTTCTCTCAGTGATCTTGGTACATCTTTGTACTTCCAGGATAGATAGAGAAAGGTGACATGACTACATTATCCAATATACCCTTCTTTATATCAGGTGATGAAGGCACACAAAGACTCATTCCAAACCAAATCACACCTTTAACATCTATGTTGTAATCATGTAGCTTCCCTTCCTTTACTACTTTCAACTTATTTTGTATCTCCATATATTCCCTTTGTGGACCCTTAATATTCTCTTGGATAGATGGTTAAGAATTTTTTTTTTGAAAGGTAGGATTTATTCCCTTTCATTATGATTTCATGTTCCATCCTTTTCATATCCATAAAGATATGGTCTTTCCCAATCTTCACCTTGAATATATTAAATATTATTTTCTTCTAATAGCATTATCTATCTTTTATGCCTTTCTTAGATTGTAGTGAATAGAGAAATCATAGTTCTTGGTCATATATCATAATCTTTTTAAATTTCTAGTATGATTCTTTTGTGTGAATATATACATTATACTCTTTTGATTAGTACATATGTCACACTACTCACCGTGGAGATAGAAACACCAAATATTTAGAGAAGAATATCAAAATGGATAAATCTATATCACACATTAGATTATTCTTCTCATAGATCTTTAAATATTTTTAGGCGTAGGTGTTGGATCGTAAGATCTACACAAATTACTATACATATATGGGGGTGAATTTTAGTTTAAAAACTTATTTTAAGAAGTTTAAACCTATTAAAACAAAAGACTCTTTTAAGTAAGGATATCATACATAGACTCAGTCCAATTAACAAAGTCACAGAATCACAACCACAAATCATTCTTATTTTATAAGAGTAAAAATATTAATCAATATGGATCCAATTTTAATTAGAATGATTATATTAATTAGAGTTAATATGATAAAATTAATATAATATAAATATGTGTATGATTACTCGATTCATATTATATGGGAAATAGAATATAAAATATTTCAACAAAAAGTAATGAAATCAATAAAAAATATAAAATTGAAGTACAATATATTTAAAAATAATCTTCTTTTAACATTTAGATTAAGTTAGTCAATAACCCTGACTAAAGGTATCCCTTATTTTAAACATATGATAAATTGCATCTTTCATTACCATAAAATCCCATGATATGAAGATCAAAATGACACAGTATTCTTATCCTCAGATTCCCTCAATATGAAGATCAAATTTTCTCTACCTACCTTTCCACGGTATCCCTTGATCTTATGGGTCAGATTCTCTATCTTCCAATCATCAGAAGCCCTCGATTATAACAATGATCAGACACAAGTCACAATTACAAAATTTCTTAAGGAGAAAACCTAAAAAGACTTACATATAATGAAAATAATATAAATAATTGCATTGACTAGGAATGATATATTCACATAGAGAAATATTTGAGGGAGAATATAATCAACTGTCAACAAACTCTTTAAATTACAAGGTATTTATAGGCATAATTTCAAAATTCACATTTCCATGTTTTTTGTAGCATAATTTGACATCTAGTGCATGATAGATCAGAATGACCTAACATAATAGAATATATGATGTTTTATTTATAAAAACCATTATAGTGTTTAAGATACTCCTTACATTAGAAATATTTCTTCATATTACGATCATAAACATAGTCAGTCTAATGGACTTCCTTAAAAAAATACAATACGATAATATTTATGAGTTTTATTTTGACGTTGTTGGTACCTATATCAGACTAATTGTTAATAATTTATTAGTATGAATGACATGAGTAAAAAATAACATTTTCTATGATAACGGTGAGTCTGATTTATTAGACACATACTCATTATGAAAATCATAATAAAGAATCTATTTTTATATCCATAATAATTTATATCTTTTTTGAGTACGGTAAAAGGTAATGTTTTCTAAAAAATAATTCTAAAAAACACGGGACCTAAAAAGTTGGTAAACATGTTTTAAAAAAATTCTTTCTTATTTCCAAAACACAAGGAATGTAAATGTAATATATATAACTTATAACTCAATAATCCCCCCTTCTGGAAAGAAAAAACCAAAACATATGTGAAAAAATAACATGAAAAATTTAAAACCATTTTTTTAAGAACATAATATTCAAAGTTATTTCTTAAATCCTTAACTCCCCCAATGTATTTAACTCCTTGAATTTGATTTTGAATATTGTGGAGTATTAAAATGTACTTCCTTTAAGAAAACATCCCCCCTTGGGAATTCTTCTCCCCCTAAGGATCGTATTCTCCCACTTAATGAAATATCCCCCCCTTTGAAAAATAAAACCCCATTTATATAAACCCCCCCCCCCATTTGAAAAAAATTCTATCCATATATAAAATATTTTCCCCTTTTTAATTTTCAAAAAAGAATGGGGAATGGTATGATTTTTCCTAAAATTTTAGAAAAGTAAGTAACAAAACAATATTAAACTACCTAATCATCCACAGAAAAAATATGAAATAACATATATCTAATCATAATTATAAAACATTCAAATAAATTGGATTTGAATGATAATAACATTCATATATTAAAAACAATTAAAATGTATTGATAAGAAAAATAAAACCAGAGTTCAAAATAAAAATGATCATCCTTTCTTCATTAAGGACTATACACAAGACTTCATATTTTTTATCTCTTTTCTATCTTTTTCTTACATGTCAAAATTATTTTACAAAGTATTTAACTTCTTGAATTCCTCAAAAATATCATTATTTTAATTTATCAATATGATGAATTTGTCTTTACATAATCAAATTTGGGACATATCTAGCACTATGACTCATATATTCTTTTATAGAACATTAACTTACTCTCTTCTTTCTAGGCTGAAATCTTTGAATTATTCCACAAGCTTCACTCATTTAGACATATGTGACGATAACTCATTGAAAGGACTTGTTAAATCTACAAAAATCTTATTAACACCATAAATCTATTTTTCATGAATTTTTTTATTTGAATCATGTTGGTGGGACTCAGTAACAAATTTGTTACATAACGTTTTATGAATTTGAGAAAATTCATAAAAAATATTCATCTTAGCTAAAATCCATAACCCCTTATCTATTTGAACCTTTATTGATTCTGTTTTCTGATTAATATTAACTTGTATCAATTGACACAAGGACTGATGATTTGGAAAATAATAAATATTTCCTTCAAACCACTTACAAACATGAAAAATATAATCAATTACATTAAGAGAAATATCTCCTTCTGAATCTAATTTATCATGATAAAATATAAGAGGTTTTATTCTTCTTTCTTTGACATCAACATCCATTGCTTCCTTTGAAACATAATTTCAATTGAATTTTTCAAATTCATTGGACACATTATTATCATATGATAATTCCAATATATATATTTATATATATATATATCTTAATTTTTCTTGGATTTATCATTTTTTGGTCTTACAATTTTTATCTTCTTCCACTTTCATTAATGATTAACATTATTTTTCATATGAATATGATGCTTCATCCTATAATCTTTGTTATTTTTCTTCTTTGTCAACCATAGAAGGTAGATCTAACGATGATGAAGAATCTATTTATTTCTTATTAGATTGATTTTTTTCATTATCATATGAATCTTCATTCTCATCATATTCTTCCCATGTTTCTTCTACTTATTCTTTAAGCTCTTCTTACATCTATTCATATTTTCCTTCTTCTTCTTCTTCACCTACTTATTTTTATTCATTTTAATCTCCTTATTTTTATTCTTTTTCATATCCATAAACATCCTCATAAATATATTTATCATGATCTTCATCTAATATTCTTTGAGTTATGATATCTCCTTTTCCTTCTAGTTCAGGTTCCGATTGATTTTCATGAACCACTAGAACTATTTCTTTATCAAAAACCAAATTCATTCCCTTTTCTATGGCATAAGGAACATCAGCATGGATAAAAACTATTTCTTAAAAAGATAATCCATATCCAAGATTTACAAGATCGCTGTGAGAAGTTGGTAGAACATCCTTATCATATTCTCTTTTTAATCCATTCAAAATAAATTCCCACAACTGAGATTCTTGTAATTTTTTATTTTTTATTTTATTCATAACCTCTTATTATAGAGTTTTATATTCTTTAATTTTTAATAATTTTTCATTAGGGGGATTGATATCAAACTCTGGATCCCCTATCTTTTTCTCAACATTATTTTTCATAATTTTATCATACACTTAATCATGTATCTTTTTATGTTTCTTTTGTTTCTCCAGAGGAGAGGTCTCAACATTATTTTTCTTATTCTTTCCTATATTTTCATATTTTCTTAATGATTGTGCTTCTTAATGAACACCATCATCATTCTAAATAAACTTCATTAACTTGTTATAACAAACAAACCTAATCTGGTTTAATGTATCGTCCATGATAAATGAAATTTTATTTGTAATTAGATATGATTCCTTATAATCGATCAAAATTACTATACGGTTTACAACCATCTTTCTTATGAAGATCAGAGAAATGATTTTCATAGATTTTATTAAAGATTTTATTATGTTTTCCATGGTGATATGGAATTACTTCATCAATCCATTCTTCCTTGTGTTGAAAATAATATACAATATAAAAACATATGATTCCTTCAATTTATTTCTATCCCCTTTTCTCGGACTAAGAAATCCATACATCCATAAAGTAATTAATTGGTTATCTAGAGTCATATATGAAACATTCCATACATTCTCAAAATGGAAAAACAATGAATATTATTCATTTTTCTTATTAAAAGTACTGAGATCACTAGTATGTTTTTATGAAGGATAATATACCTTGCCTTATGATGGTGTTATTACTATACTAGAAAGTTTCTTATATAAAACCTTATAAATTTTTCCATATATATCAAAATAAATTTTATGTTCCCACCTTCTTTTATTTTTTTAACTGATGTGTAAAACTAAATAACTATAAGTAATACAATAGCTAAAAAAATAATAATGAATTAGAACCCATTTAAAAACAAACCACTTTTAACCACAAGAGAATGGAAGTCAATAAGACTGACTAAAGGTATCAAATGATTTATACATACAGTGAAGTATGTAATTCCATAACAGTTAATCCCTTGATACGATGATCAGAGTGGGTTTGTCTTCCTATCCACTTTCTAACTAGCCTCGATATCCCTCAATCAGATGGACCAAATTCTATATCTTCATATTTCAAGAGTCCCTCGATTGTAACAAAGATCATACATTAGTTATAATTACAAAATTCTTTAAGGATACAACCTGATAAGCTTTCCATATAAATGAAATACTATAATTAATTTCAACAAATAAGAATGAGATTTTCATGAATAGAAATCATTGAAATAAAAAGTAATAAACCAACACCAAATATATCAAATGACCTGATATTTATTTTCATCATTTCAATATTCATATTTCCATGTTTATTATAATGGCTTCATACGTCTAGGATATGATAGCTCATAATGATCTGGCATAACTAAATGTATTAAATTTTACTCATAAACACAATTACAATGTTTAAGATATTCCTTATATTAGAAATATGTCTTTGTTATCTGATTAGGAACATAATTAGTCTAATGGAATTCCATAACAATGTCAATTTGATACTCATTTTGAGTTTTAGTCTAATATTATTGGTACTAGTATTATTCTAATTATAAAATCTCTGTTAGTATAGTGACATGAATAAAATATTACATCAGGAATGACAATGGTGAGTCCAACTAATAAGACACATACACAGGACTATAATCACAATTTATAATGGTTAGTTTATATTAAGAATACTTTAAAACCTTTTATAAGTATGGTAAAAAGTAATGTTTTCTAAAAAACATTATAAAACACTTAGAACATAAAAAGATAGTAAACATGTTTTTATGAAAGGGATTTGGAATTTCTAAAAAAAAGAATAGATATGTAATAAGTAGAACATCTGACTCAACAATAGCCTATCACTTTATCATCCTTCATGAGTATACAACCCAAGCCTTTCATCGAATCATAACTGCATATTACAAAACCATCTCCACTTGATTTTAGTATGAGTATACTTTCATTGATTATACTCTTCTAGATCTCGTTAAATCCTTATCATATTCTTCTATCTAGTCATAATTTAACCCTCTCCATGTTATCTTAGTTATCTGGAAAGTCATCCATGTGAAATTTTTCATAGAACATTGGTAGTACCCTAATAATTTAAGAAAATAATGGATTTATGTTACACTAGTGTGTCTGGTATATTAATCATTTTTCATTTTCTTAGAATGGTCCATAGTTATTCTCTCACTTAATATCATATTACCTAGAAATGAAACTTGATGCATCCAAAAGTCACACTTACTGATCTTAGCATACAGTTTCTCATTCCATAACGTTACTATAACAATCCATAGTTTCTCTTGATGTTTATATCTTCTCTTGGATTAAATTAGGATATCATTGATAAAGAGAACATAATTTTTTCAAGGCAGTATTTAAGGAATCTACTCATCAAATTCATAAATATAGTAGGCAAATTAATAAGTTTGAAGGGAATCAGAATGAACTCAATGTACCTATACATTATATGGAAATTATTTTTATGAATATCTTCCTTCGTCACATTTAGTTATTCATATCCATAATAAAGATCAAACATTTATATATATAAAGGTCATCTTTGTTTTCCAAAAAAGTCATCAATCATTGGAAGATGATATATTTTCTTTATGGTGATCTTATTAAGTTCTCAATTATCGATACATAGTCACATTGATCCATCCATTTTTATTATGAAGAGAATCGGAATACCCCACGGTGATGCAATGGGGTGTATGAACCCTTTATCTAAATGATTTTTCAGCATCCTCATGAATGCCTCTAGTTCAATCAGGTCCATCTTGTAGTGGAATTTAGATATTAGAGTGGATCTAGGTATATGTTTTAATGATAAAACTACCTCATGATCTGAATTGAGTCTAGGAAACTCTATGGGAAATTAATCAATGTCTTCCAACATAATTTGTATTTACACAATGTTTATTTCTTCCTTTGACTCAACTATTTTGAGAAATGTATGTTTATTCATTGGGAATCAGCACCCATACCATTGAGTTAATTTTCAAATCATATTCATGATTTTCTTTTCATTTGTAAAAGAGAATTGGATGGTTTATAATATGAAAAGAGATTTCATTTTACCCACAATTCATGCATTCTCTATATAATGAGATCCAATCCATTCCTGGTATAGAATCAAATTCCACTGAGGGATCGATTATGATATTCTTTAGAAGATTCTTCCCTCATGAACTAACTAAATAAGATTCCAAAACATGGGTTGAAATTATTTTACCACTAGGTTTTATTATATATATAACTACATCAAGGTGTTATGTATTAAATTAAATATTTCTAGAAAACATGTTGGATATAATGGAATGCGTAGAACCAAAATCGAATAAAACATTTTCTATTATTGAGTGAATAAGTATACTTTTGAAGAATTCTTTTTCATTCTTCACATTAGCAGTAGTGATGGAATAATATTTCCCATAATCTTTTTTCTTTGGTGGTTGCTGACACTGATTACCCTCAAGAACCAATGGTTTAATCCACTGGATTTTATACTACCCTTTCTTGATATAGTTGAAGCATTAAACCATGGGTGGTTCATTAGCAGGTCCCTTCCTTTTATCCATCATGTTATCCATATTCTTCATATATCCTTGACAGTCATGAGTTTAGTGGCCTTCTATCCTACACTTGAAACATTTTCTTATCCCTTTGAGGCAATTCTCAGGATATTTCCTCCCACATTTTTGACATGTGGGTAGTTGGATCTACTTTCCTCCCTTTTAGTTTTATCCACTATCTTTAAAGTATATTATTCTATTCATATCCCTAGGTCCAATGGTATAATATCCAAACTCCGTCTCTACTTTGAGATCACATCAAACTACTTCTTCATAAATCATGAAGTCGTGGATAGTTAGATTCTTTTGAAGGTGCAGTTTTAATCCACTAAAGAATATATATATATATATATATCATTGTTGATAACAAAACTCAAGGAATATCTTACAATCCTTGTGAACTATTCTTTTTAATCCATGACATATTCACCTTTATTTTTCTTTATATCTGTTAATTCACTCCATTGTTTTTTAAAGATTTTGAGGGAAATACTTCTTATGAAATATTTTCTTAAATATTGCCACACCATCTTTTCAATTTCATCTTTATGCATGGTTTTCTTTATCAAAACCCACTATTGATCAGTTTTTCAATCTAAATGAAAAAAATAGTCACCTTATCCTTCTCAGAATATTAGAGCATAAGAATGATTTTCTCCATTGAGTTTGCCCAATATTTCATGACTAGTGGATCAAAAGATCTTATAAATGTTGGAGGACGTTTACTCATAAAATACTCAATGGATAGTTTATCCTTCTTGTATGAAGTAAAACATTCCACAAGGTTTCGGTATTTATTCATATCCTATGATAAATGCGTAAGCACTTCCATGATATTTTGAACAACAAATCACATAGAATTGGGGATATAATTTAGGTAATCATTGATTTTGTACATCACATGGGTTTTTTTCCAAGTTTCTATTGGTTACCAACATGTTATAAAATAGAAAATATATGAGTAAAACATAAGTCAACAATTCATGAATAAATAATTTATTCATTTATGCAATTAACATTAAATATAGATCTTACGAGATCCTGTGTTTAGACTTTTTCTAAAATAACATTTCTTGGATATTTATTTATACATATATTTATCCTAATCATTTTAAATAATGATTTCTAATCCTCATTACAAAATTAACAAAATAGTATCTATAATACCAACAATATCAACCGTAATTTTTTCAAACACTACTATTACAACATTTTTATGATAAATAACATAATATATATACAAATCCATGATCAAAATGTATAGTATCTTGATAATATTTGGCTCATTATTAATTATTACATAATACAAATGAAATAATAATTTAAATACTTAACTTTATCCTTAAAATATCACTTTTTCTTAGTATTTTTAGTAATCTTAGGGTATACGTCAAAAAGAGGGGTGAGCTAAAATCCATGTAAGAGGATAAATAAAGAACATTAATCAATATTCATTGGGTGAGAATAATAACCATCATCATATCATAAGAATATGATCAAAATCATTATAATAATGGAGACATTAGATAATTTCATGGAAGGTGGAAATCCATAAAAATGCAAAATCATGTATTAGTAGTCTAGTACCACACATAGTTGTGAACATAGCTAAATTCATCTTCATGCATAACATATATGCATAATCATAACATTTTCATTGTGAAAAAATCTAGAATCATGTTCACACATAAGATACATTATCTCATGAGATATATCATATTACCCAATTCATTATAAGAGAATATAATCCATGCCCACAAGGAATGTCGTAATATTTACATAGGCATGCATGCCACATAGAACGGATAATAATAATAATCATGAAATAACACATTGTCGGCTTGACCGTTGCCCGATGAATAATGCAGCTATATCCATGTTCTCGGATTCCCAAGTCGCTCACTTGACTCGGAGTTTGTCTGGTCATTCCCCACTATGCATTTCCCTTGGTGCAGGGGTGTCACAGGAGGAACATGATATGTTTTCCTCATCTTGGGTGCAGGAACCAGGTTTCTTAGAAGTGGTCAGAGAAGCTTGGGACTTGCACTACTGGGGGAATCCATGGACTACTTTTCACAACAAGCTTAGGCGGGTTTAAAATATTCTATGGAGATAGAGGAGATTCATCCCGCCCCGTGACCATGATGTCACTAAGATTAGTGATGAGGTGGATTTCTTGGAGAAGAGATTGGAACAGGTGTGGGATGAATCCATTTTTTCTGAACTGAGAATGAAGAAAGACTCTTTACCTGATAGCCTTCTTAAACAAAAAAGGGTGGCTAGAGAGAAAGCACCTGTGAGATGGATTCATGAGGGGGATCGAAATACAGGGTATTTTCATGCCTGCATCAAGGAACGTCGGCGAGTCCATAGGCCCAATATCCGCAGGGAGGATGGATCTTTCTCCACAAATTGGTAGGAAGTTGGGGTTATGATCAATGAATCCATTCAATCTCTAATGGAATATCCTAATCCTACCATGGCAGGGGGTACTCGAGTGGTGATGCTGAGATTTTTGAGGGTATCTCCAGCAGGGTTTCGGAGGTCATTGATGCTGAATTAAAAAGACTTCGTGATGAGGATGAAGTGTATGAAGCGGCTTGGAACTTGAACCCAGATAGTTCTCCAAGGCCCGATGGGTTTCCTAGGTCTTTTTACAGGGCTTCGTGGGAGATTATTAAAGGGGATCTAGTTCGGGCTATGTAGGATTTCATCCAGGGAGGAGATTTGTCGCGTATAGCCTGTGCTACTAAAATGATTCTTATCCCGAAGCTGAATAATCCTCATTTCATTGATAAATTTAGACCCATTAGTATGTGTAACTTAACATACAAGATCCTAGCTAGTATTCTTAATAAGAGATTGTCCATTCACTTGGATGAGTGGATGAATCCAGAGAAACATGGTTTCATTAAAGGGCGGTCAATTTAGGGGGCGATTTGGCTGGTCCAAGAAATTATCACTGGCATCAACAAAAGGTCTTTCGGGGGCAATTTGGTGTTTAAATTGGACATGATCAAGGCATATGATAAGATGTAATGGGGATTTGTTCTTAGAGTCATGGCTTGTATGGGGTTCTCTAACTAGACTATTGACCTTCTTTTCCGCTGCTTTAGCTCAGCTTGGATTTCCACCTCTTTCATGGGAAAGCACTTTGGTTTTATCAAGGCATGTCGGGGTCTCCGGAAAGGGGATCCTTTATCCCCTACCCTCTTCATTCTTGCTCAAAATTATTTCAGTAGCTACATCAACAAGGGTCTCAGCATAGGTAAAATCCTTCCTTATCACAATAGGTATGCCACAAGGGGAATTTCCCACTTGATGTTCGTAGATGACAACATTATTTTTATCAATGGGTGTAGAAGATCAGTGAGGGGCCTCAATGAGATTTTGAAGGAATTTTGCAAGTGGAGTGGGCAGCTGGTGAACAAGGAGAAAATACTTTTCTTTACATCAAGGGGGATTCCTTTGAGGAGGGAGAGGATATTGAGAGCCAGCTTGAGCATGGGAAGGGGATCTTTCCCCTTGGAATACCTCGGAGCTCTGATTAGTCCTTCTTCTCT
This sequence comes from Viscum album, assembly GCA_963277665.1. Lineage (NCBI taxonomy): Eukaryota > Viridiplantae > Streptophyta > Magnoliopsida > Santalales > Viscaceae > Viscum > Viscum album. Next base: position 162,744,061 of record OY728138.1, read on the forward strand.
AAAGTTTCATCACTTCGACAATCTTATAAGCAAAATTATAGGGAGAATTCATAACTGGAAGAATAGATTTCTCTCTTTTGGAGGCCGCATCACTTTGGTCAACAGTGTTCTTGTTTTCATCACCATGCATATTATTTCCACTCTAAAGGTCCCAAAAAGTGTTATTTTCAAGTTGGAAAGGATTATGGTGTCATTCATTTGGGATGGTTACCTGGAAGGTAGGAATCATTGGGCTTCGGGGAAATGGTTAGCAAGACCTCTATCTGAAGGGGGTAAACATGAGAAGCGTATCTAGTACCATGCAGGGGCTCTATGCTAAGTTAGCCTGGGAGGCAATGGAAGGCCGATTTTTATGAGGCAGAATCATGCAGGATGTTTATGGTCTAAATGTGAATATTCAAAGATGGAAATCTTCAAGGATATGGAACCTGACCCTCCCATATCTGGATATTCTTCAGCATAACTCCTGATGGATTGTGGTTAGGGGGAATATCAATTTTTGGCAGTAGGACTGGGGGGTGGGCAGGCTGTGGTTCTCGGGGTGTCCTACTCCGGACATAACTTTTAAAGAGGCGAGTACTCACCCTCATTTCTTACAGACCATTCTTGATGCCAGTCAACGTGAATTTTTTAGATCTATTGTTACTAAAGATGAGGATGACCGGCTGGTTTTTACGGGCTCTTCGTCGGGTGCCTTCTCCATCAAGGATTTTTATCGTGTGACGAGGAGTGTTTGGCATGTTGATCCATGGGGGGATTGCTTATGGTGAAAATTTATCCCCTCGAAATTTAATTTTCTAGTGTGGCGTGTTCGGAACAAGGCCCTTCCTACCAATGATAACCTGTAGAAAATGGGGGTAAACATGGACTCAAGGTGTTGGTGTTGCAGGGCTTTCATTCAAGAATCAGTAGGGCATCTTTTCAATGACAGTGAATGGGCCAGAGGGATTTGGAAAACCTATGGGGATTTTTTCTGTTGGAATGGATATGAAGGATCTCGTTTTAACTTTCTCCAGGTGCGGTTTAGTGGAGCTAGAAACCAAGGGGTGGAGAGAAAGGCCAGATCGATCATCCTAAGTGTTCGGTGTTAGACAATTTAGAAGGCCCATAATGATGGTAGACACAAAAACTCTTCTAGATACTTGACCTGTATTCTATTCAAAATGAAGAAAAATGTTAGGGATTTGCTTCAGATATCTCCAAACTATCACTCATCCCCCACGGTTCGTGCTATGGTACCGCCTCTACCTATTGAACTTCGGTCGATTGGTGTTGGGAAGGGTCGTTGGATTCGGTGGAGTCCTCCAAAGGAAGGTTTTAAATTAAATTCGGATGGTTCGCTGCGCGGGGGGAGATGCATGGGGGAGGTGTCATGAGAGACAAATATGGGTCTGTATTTGCGGCTTTCATAGCATTGTTGGGGGAGGGAGACTCTCTTCAGGCGGAGGCCCTGGCTTTGGTTAAGGGCTAGGACATGTGCTACAGCAGGCAGATTCATGTGTCCTCAGCAGAGACGGATTCCCATCTACTGTATCGGGCGTTGCTGGATATGAGGATAATTCCATGGAGTATTTCCTATGCTGTCCGGAGATGCAAAGCGCTAATGGGGTCTCACACGTAGATATCACATACATGTCGGGAGGGGAATTCAGTATCAGATTTTCTGGCGTCAAGGGCTTCATCTAACCGCAGTATGGTTTCTTTTTTCAATTTGGGATCATTTCCTAGTGAAGGGATGAAGTTTGTGGTCAATGACTCCTTGGGGTTGCATTATTTTAGACCTATGTGATGCTTCTTTCTCTATGTATTGTGATCTTTTTAAAATAAAAATGTTAACTTTCATTCCATCACCTTAAATCCGTCTTTATTTTTTCGCTTTTGCACCTCATGAATAATAAAAATTGATTTATTAAATCATTGATCCAAAATTGAATTAATTTAATTTTTACCACTATTTATCTTTTATGTTAAATTTATTATATTTCATAATTTTTTTGGTTATAGGTTAGTCATTTTAATATTATGTTTTACTTAAAAAAATTCTATTTTGCTTCGATTTTGCAATTTTGTTCAATGTAATTTATAAATTAGTATAATTACTTCCCAACACATATAATATATATAATTAGATGATTATGTATTATATATAATTCTTAGTATACATCCATGATTATGGTAATAAGTTTTTAAATGGAAATGTCTCCATAGTTTGTTAACAACCTTTCAAGAGACAATATCAAGAGAGCAGGAAAGGGATGTTTTAAATTAATATATATCATAAATATTATAATTTAAATGGGTTAAAATAATTATTATAATTTAAAATTTGTCCTTAAATAATCATATAAGGTTTGGTTATTAAAGGGGTGGTGAAGAAATTAAGATAATAAGAAGAAGAAATAAACAAGATAAGAGTTGATAAAAACATACTTAATCATCCATGCAGCTTCTCTTGTATGACCCTAAAACTCCCTTAATGTTTGGAGTTTGATGTAACACAATATCCATAGATTTTAAAAGCTATTTAATTATTTTATTATATTGGAATATATACATGATTAAAATCCCAAAGGACTGAAAATTTTAGCATTATTAGAAAAACATATTTCATACATGATACCTATAATACATTGAGAAAAAAATAAAGCATAACATAAGTAAAATATCACCATCCTTGAATGTTTTTAAAAGGATTCCTATTAATAATTTTGTGAAATGAAATATAAGAAAGGTGATCTAAAATTCTCAGTAAGTTTATGTAAAACATGTGTAATAATGAATCTCTAATAATAAATCAACATGTAAAGGTGAATAAACGAGAACACATGCCATTTAAATAACTTGAAGAGGTACAATCAGTATGGAATGGTATTAAATTGAAAATATATTCCACTTAATCAATAAACTAAGAATGAAATTCTTCCATATATGTTTTCATAGTGATAACCTCATGGATAGTATAGTAATAACTTATATATCAATGATGTAAATAATTAATTATTAGACATCATATATGAGGCACATGAAAACCTATACCTTCAAGACCATTCACAATATGTTTTAATCAATAAATTTTTTGGTATATTATAAAAAGAAAAATTATGATTGAGTGAGAACCACACATACATAAAAGAAAAAAAATATGAAACCTATTACAAAATTCAAAAAACATCCAACTACGAATCTCCAAATTCCAAATGAAACACCCAAATTGAATTCAAAATTTGATAAACCACCACAAGCTTGGTGCATCGAGCCACCATCTGCTACCCATCAAAATCACATCATCCATCATGCCACTATTACCATCAAAATCACCATCATAATCAACCATGTCAGTTGAGTCCCATCTCTATTCAATGTCATCATCAGAACCACCATAGACATCTCCATCCTCACAATTGTCGCCATTGTTGTCCGAAGCCATACCAATCACCAGGGACCATCAGAGCTCATAATGACCATCATAAAAACCAGTCACCCTAACATCAAGAATAAAAAAACTACCAAACCATGCTAACTTAAATAGAACCAACATCCTCCAATGAAACAACATCGAAAAAAACATAGGGAAATTTGAAAAACTGAAATAAAACCTTGAATATTTTCATTGGAAGCTCAAATAGAGGAAGGGAAACAAGAAAAACTAAATCAGAACGCGTTGAGAGCACCGTCGACCCCCAAATCCCACCTCACAAAACATATAAATGACCACCACTCTTCTCCCTACTGATCGATGAGTAGAGGGGCTTGAGGTTCGGGTAGTGATTTGAACATTCTCGAGGAAAATAATAATTAAACACTCTAAAGTGTACCATACCACTTTAAAACATTTAAATCATAATCCTAATGAAGGAATAAAATTAAATAAAATTTATAATACCCTAATAATACGGATATTCATTATATAAAAAGAAAAAGGGAATTATGCAGACCATATAAAATTTAATTGGTCAATAATAAAAAATAATTCTCCTAACATGTGTTTCTTTCTGGGAGAACATAATTTAATATCATTTATAATTGTTTTAAGCATATTAATAACTTATATGAGAACTATAATCATATTTTTAATATCATATATTATCTTTTTATAATTTTATATTACCCATTTTTTAACAATCATTCATCATTTTTACTATTTTGAGTGGCAATGGCCTAGTTTTCCAAGTATGTTATGGATTGTTACATGTTATTATTATTAATTAGTTCATGATTTAATCATATCATGAATGTAAACCATTATGTAAAAAAATTATATATCCAGTATAAATGTATTTATAATAATCCATTATATTTGGATATAATAAATGAAATGCATTATTCATGGAGATGGTAGGTTGTACATACAGATGAACGCTACATCCATTTCTTTGTCGTATAAAAAGAACTAAAATTGAATGATATGTATGTATGTTATAATTTAATTATCATATATATGTCATATATTTATAAAATGTTTTATTAAAACATATCTAATACATTCCAGGTATAGAATGAATGAATCAAATGGATTTGTGGAGGCATTAGTCCACACTTCCATAAACAATGTTATCGTATTACTATAAATAGAGTGCCTACTCATATGTGTTGTATAAAAATTACAGATGATTACAGGTCACATTTGATGGATGTGAAAGAATTTTTTGGTCAAAAAATTATATTATAAATATCTCATAATATTTAGGATACTGATGTTATTAAATAATTAAGATATAAAAACAATTTAAGGGATGGAGGTGTAAATAAATGAAATGTGATCACTCTAAAACATTATGTATTAATCAAGTAACTTTTATTGGTTTTCTTTCATCCCAATGTGATTCTTGTAAGACGAGGGGAGGTATTTAGGGATATTATTAAATAATATATAAGGAAATCCAAAGATTGTGATATTTTGGAATAAGTGGGATGGGTGAGTCCAAATTTATAGAGGAGTGGAATTCTTATAAATTTTTTGAAAGGGAATTACGCCACTATTTTTCTTAACAACAATTGCTCCTAAAATCGTAAAAATTAGAAAAAATAGAGGATAGGGTTAAAATATAAACAAAAAATGGATTTTGTACTTATTTCAAGGTCAATCTCAGCCTTATGTTTAAGGTTTAGTCCTTTGTTATGTTATTTTTTCTCTTAATTGCTATAATTATGTTTAATCACTTTCACAAAAAAATTATAAAAACCTAAGTTGAAATTATTGAATTAAATTACCTAAATTAGACTAATTTATATAAAATTTATATAATTAAACTTTTAAAATATTTCTAAATATAGTTTTTCTCTTCAAATTAATTAGAAGTAAAATAGTTTTTAATATAAATTCTGTATTTTTCACTATTCAAAATAAAAATAAAACTTCAAAAAAAATACCACAAATTCACCCTTAGATAATTTTTATGTCCCTATATCAAAAATTATTTCTATTTTGACATATAAGATTAATAAAATTTCCAAATATTGGATTTAATATATATTCTGCATTAAAAGGATGAAAATTTTCTTTTTATAAAAATAAAAAATTTAAGCATAAAACTAGATTTATTATGATCTGATGCCTATAAAATTTATTGGATTAATAAAAAACAATTTATTTAATATATATATATATATTTCATTAATATTATTCAATAATACTATTTAATTTAATTTATCATGATAAAACTCTTATAGAAGCTTTATAATAGTACTTTTAAAAAACATTACATATATATTCAAATGGTTTTAATAATCAATTCTATTTAGTAGTTAAAAAATTAACTCAAAAATATATTTCCATAATTCAGTAAATAATATTCATAACCATCAATTTAATGGCTAGGTTGTGTTTTATTATATAAAATAATTAATATCTTAATAATATAGTATGGTACAGTAAAACTTGGTCTTGCGTGTAACGCAAACTAACGAAACATTTCGTTATTGAATTTTACACAAGATAACTCAATGTAACATGAATTAAAAGATATATAATAGATTTATTTAAAATATTAAGTATATATTAATGTCTCAGTACATCATATTCCTTTCCACGCTTGGTGTTGTGTGTCATACATGCTATTAAATACAATGTTCTGGCTTTAGAATTTTGGGGTACGGCATTGAATTACACTAAAATATACCTAACTATTATAAGTGTATTGAGAAAAATGATTTAATTAGAGGTTAGGATTTGGAATGTGTGGGAATTATTGGTTTTCAAATTGGAGTTTTTGGGTTATTTATACTAGAGGAGAGGGGGATTTTTAGAATAATATATAAAATAAAAAATATATATCAAAAGTAAAACTTGTAGTATTGAATTTTTTATAATATAAATCATACATTAATACAATATAATGGGTTTTAAGACATTAAACCTATTTATAATTCTAATTTATTAGTTTATTCAAAATTAAAGTGTAAATAAAGAAAAAAATTATTTTAAGTGACCACTTTTTTTTCAGGTTCTGGAATATGATTTTTAGATTTAGAATGTATGTTTATTTTATTTTAATGAATTATTGGTGAAATTAAATATATATTGGTATAGACTTAAGTTATATAATGGATTTCTTAATTATTAAATCATGAATGTGGTAATTTTAGATACACCAGTTAGGTGAAAAACATTATTTTTAGTATTCACCCAAAAAATGAAGTATTTCATAAAATTATGAAAACAATAACCCTAGGAAAATTTCATTATAATTATTTCAAAAAATAATATACATTTTATAAAAATAATTTTCTAAAATAGGTAAATTTAATTTTTAATATAAAAGAATTACTTTTATGAAATACATTAAAATACAGTTGTTTAAAAATGTACTTTTATTTTATTTGAGTTTCTTAATCATTATATTTTTTTAATTTATAAAATTTATATTTACTCAAATTAATCATAATGAATATTATTTATATCAAAAATTATTATTTTAATTTAAACATATAATTCCAATGGTCATGTTACTATTCTCATTGGTTGGGTTACTATTCCCAATATTATGGTTACTATTTGAATGATCACATTATTATTCTAATGGTCACAGTAATTCATATGAATACCTCAATTTTATTTAATTCATTATTGAAATCAATTCCTCACAAGTTTCAAAGTTTATATTTTCTATAATTTTTTTTTACTAATATTTTGATTCTTTTCTATATTGTTGGATGTGGGGGTGATGATTCTAGTAGATTTGGGTGATCTATATTTTCCCATTTTAGATTATCATTTTTATATATTTTTATACTACCAGTGTTTTTCATTTAACTAGTTTCATTGTTAATTAATTTAACAGTATTTATTAATGAAGTAAATTATTATCAGTTTCTTTATGTGTATAATACAATATATTCTATAAAACTCATTTATTTCAAGAGAAAAATGTCATTTATAAACTATGATAGATACATTATTAGATTACCACTTCTCCAATGCTTACATTTTCTTCCTTCATTTCCCATTGATGCTTCACCAATATAATTTCATTTTCATGTTGGGGATGAATTTCCTTCCATACTATCTTGATACTATATGAATGATATATTTCTAATTTGATGACCATATGCAAGAGACTCGTGTATCCTTCACTCATAGTCATCATGAAATTTGAGCTATGTGTCATCCCTTGGGACCGTTCAATATTTTTATTATATAGTCCATCAAGATCAAGCTGACGTGAAATATACATGCATTTGAAAATCATATCTATAAATGATGTGGCTGAAAATAATCTATCCACACTACTATCTGATAACCCATATTTCTCATCCACTCACCACCCCTCTAATAACCATTGTTTCCAACTTCCAATTACAATATGAGATTCATAGAAATAGAATGTATCGATATTATTCTAAAATTAAATAACAACTTCATCTCAGTGCAAGGATAAAAAATTGAAACTTTATCCTTTGAAAAAATCATTATGTAGTATAAAGTAGAGATATGATACTAAAATGGAAAAACATATCTACAAGATAACATTCAATATGTTCATTAGATTAATCTCAAACTGATCACATAAAATTATTATATTTAATAACTACTCAGATATATATTTCAAGTTTTTTTAAATAAATATAGATATTAGTTAATCATTAATATATCCAAAATTTAAAAATTATATCTCTATGTTATCTCCATAAATATGCATATAAATTTAACCAAATTGGTTCCATTGGATTATTTGTGAGGAGAAAATAACATATATGAATCATTATTTATAAATCTATGTTTTAAATCTCTAAAATATAGTGGTAAGTTTTGAGGTTATAAATATCTCTCTATATTTTCATGAAATATATTAATAGAATTCTTATTACACCAAACCCATTGTATTGATATAAATATACGTATTATCATATATTATGTTTAGTTTGAAATTCATTAGTTTTTTTAAGAACAAATTATAGAGGACTTATATGTAATAATCCCATAAACAGTGACAAACCAATCCTAATGAACATTACCACGTTGGTTATTTTTTTGTATTCAACATGGATCCCCTATTCTTAGAAAAGATAGTATAGAAAAGGAATCCTTTCCTCTAACCTATATCACATTGGAAAATGAAATCAAAGGGGGGGACTGGGTTTAACAGAATTAAATATAGTCATCATCATCATTGCGATGAATCCCCATTACCTAAAATAAATAAAATGAAAAATATGGGATAAATAACTACTTCTATAAATAATTATACAATTTAATTTTCAATCTGATTTCATGATGAAGGTGAATTTCATTTTTTTTAATTCTTATTTTTTTTATTTTCATAGAAATTTACTATTTGTGATCCATTATGTTTCTTAGTCACATTATATAAATTCATATAAGTGCTGACGAATTCTATTAATTTTAAACAAGATTTGAGTTTTCATTATAGTTAATTTAAACCTTTCATAGAATCATTGGATATTCCATCCTCCACAAATTAACTTTTTTTTTCAATAAAAAACAAACTATCAAAACCCATATTCAACCATTTAGTAATCCATATTCATGGAAGGAGGAATCCATTGACATGACTGTTTATTATTTTACCATTTAAACACACAATATATCACTATATTAAAATATTAGTCTTCCTCAACATTAAGTTTGGTATATTGTTTCTATTTACTATCCCATATTAAAATCATATTCAATCTCCCCACCTTATGTAAGAGCTCGATGATTCTATGAGGGTAAACCCAAGCACAATAAAACTCTTATCTAACCAATAATCATGGTACACTAATATAAATAAAGGATAATATTTTCCATAATGAATTTTTTTTAAAATAGCCACATAATCTCAATAACACTAGCGATTATAGGCAAACTAAAAATTAGACCTAACAACTTTCGTTAGATGGAAAATCCAAACACCAATTGAAATGTTTATAAACGAAAAAAAATAGTGAGCAATACCCACACAAATATTTAATTTTAGATGTAAATGATTATAAAATAATCAAAGAAAGATACTTAGTCTATTTTACCACCACCTATTACCCCTTGCAAGAATATCCCACATCATTGATAATTTCATCCACTAGTGAAATTATCATCCAAACACCAGAAAAAGTACATTATAAAATTCCCAACAAATATGAACAATAAAACCACCTTAGGTTCCCCCATATAAATGAAGATCACTAACTTAACATATAAACACTCCGAATAATAACAAGCATTCATCACTCAAAGAATGAAAATCCTCATTTTTTCAATCCATAGCCACATGATTTCCATTAAAGATGATTACTTATAAAACTAAATTTCCATATAGAAGAAAACATTGAAGACGTTCATTATTTACTATCATCACACTGAAATATTAATAACATGATATCACAACCACATCATTCACTATGACATTTATTAAATTTATTCCCTACTGACTTATGTTAGTCATTATATTCCTCAATACCAAGATCACGGTCCAATTAACACATCATCACACTATTGTGGGATATGTAATAAATGGTAATATCATATTTCCACCATTCCTTTTTGAACATGGTATATAATAGTTGATATATTATTTTGACCCATAACACCACATCTTAAATGGATGGCCCTGTCAATACACAAATGACCAAAAATGGTCCACTCAAGACTCTAGAATATCAACTGGCCAGACAAGTTAGACATTAAGATTTTCATCGATAAAATCAATATCAATCTCTTTATCATCACAACAATAATATCTAATTATCATTAAAAATATAATATAGAAACAAAATAATAATATAACTTCAACCTGAATTATAACCATCACCGTTCAATATCATGGATAGTTCCTTCATCTAAGACATAAAATAGATGAATTATATACTTTTACTCTAGGAATTTTATTAATATATTATCCAAAATAATTATTATTGATATAATTCCTCAAGATAATGTTTATAAGAACTATAGATCCCTTCCCACATTGTGACTCCACTATATTAGTCTATTTAGAAGGATTTAAAACATCAAAACCCCAACTGGTGGTATACTAATCAATAAAAAATTGTGTTATAAACCTTGAATTCAGGTAAAATACTAGATATTATCAAATATAGAAAAATAAAAGAATTAAGAGTCATAATTTAATTAATGAACCAAAGTGAAAAATTAAAAAAAATATCAATCCATTTTTTAGTCATCATACAAATAATCAGTATCACAATTTAGTAAAACAACCATCAAAGTCCACTAGGATTCAATGAAATTATATATCTAGAGTAATGACATATTAAATCATTTTTAATATCTAAATCAAAATTTCATTACAACCGCTGATGAAAATCCTAATATCCAAATGCCAACAATCACATATGTAACAACCCGTGTCATTGATTCACTACTATGTATAGGTAATTTCCATTTGGTTTACTACCTTGAAAATGGTTTCTTGGATGTTTTTTCATGATTTTCACATGTTTGATATTCCTTTATAGGTCTTTTAGTAACCAAGATATGAAGCATGAAAACCATGTGTTATTTTGAGATTCAGAATGGAATTAGAGGCTTTTGGAAACTTTTCCCCTAATGTATGCTAAATTAGAGTCACCCAGGACGAGAACCATGAAATGGAGGCTAGAAGATCCATAAATTTCAAGATAGAGGCACCCCACACAGTTATCCAAACCATGTTGATTCCCCAAAAAAATGTGTGGTGGATTGTACCATGGAGGCAGAGATCCCCACACAGCCTTTGCATGGAATACTATGCCATGTGACTCAACCTCAAACCCTATGGGGTGATGTTTTTCAAGAAATAGGTTTCTGTACAGCTACTGCATGGTTTATCAAACCATTTGGTCCAACTATGGAAGCTATGCTCCTTGATTTTTGAAGAACGGAACCGTGCGTACGATTGGTGCATAGTTTGTCAAACCATGTGCCCAAACCATGCGGATCACTGCATCTCCCTCCCTTTTTCCTTTCTACTTTCGACCTAATCCTTGAACCAGGGATTAGCTTTCTTGATTCTTTATAACAAGTTTAAAATGCCCCATTTGAGGGGGGAGATCTTGGGAAATGTAGGATTAGGAAGGAGAAAAATATATTTGTGGTGGATTGGGAGTTGGGGGACTCATCTTTGGGAAGAGATTTTGAGAACTTGTTCTCAGTAATTGTCATTTTCCTCTATTCTATTTTCAATATAATAAACCCTTCAAATAATTTTAGTATGATTTTCATTATTTTCTCGATGAGTAACTAAATTCCAATTTATGTTGGGGATGTGGGCAAATGGGGGTCCGTTAAATGATTGGTTTTTCTATTCTCGCGTGGTTTGTTTTCTCTCACATAATTCTCCTGACGTTCTTGCTTAATTTTGCTGGAAAACCTGTATCAAACCATGAACAGAGGTACCAGGTATCATCAATAGAATTATGACAAGTACATCCTGGATCATTGGGTGCACTTGTCGTCTATAGAGGGCGATTCTTAATTTAAATTCAGTAGAAATCAACATCCAGACCAAGGAGTTGATTTCTACCTACTTAGTCAAAACTCACCAAACCAAGGGATTTGTGACATCAATGAAACCCAAAAATGGGGGTTATTATGAACAACACAGCACAATAAGGAAATAGGTTTTTTATGACTCACAAAAGTGCTCACAACCCCGACACATTTTTATCATTATTCATCAAAACACAGCTGAAGCAATTTTCTGTTTTAAGATTAATCATTTTCATTTTTTGGAATGGAAAGGGTCTTAAAATTTTAACTTTTGGAAATTAATTACTACAGAAAACAAAAAATTATTTTTAAATTTTCTATCTTCAATTAATTAATTACAAATCCAGAGACATAAATGCCTTAAAGGCACCCTATGGATTGATCCCATACTTTCACTATACTAATTACAATTTAGGGAACTATAATTTGGGTTTCTAAAAATAAAACATTGGATTGAACAACACAAAATTATGGAATCTTTGATGGGGATCCAAGATAATGGTGTTTTGACTGCATTAATTGAATTAACTAAGTAAAAAAATTAAAAAAAAATATATAAAAATTATGTTCTTCAACAGATTTCTATTTTAATTATTTTTGGTTTTTCCCTTTTAGGGGTGGTGTGTTTTTGGTGTTGGGCAGGACCTTAGGTGCATGAGTGGTCAGGTCATTAGCTCCAAGAGTGTCGAGTCATTAGAGTTACTTCCATTTGATCTGGAAATTGAACGAACATTGTCCAAGGAACGACATTCACTCATGGGCGATCACAACCCAAATTCCCCTGTTGAAAATTTTGAAGAAGAACAGGAAGTTATCCAATGTGTTGGGAATCTATTTTTCAAATATGGGAACCCAAAATTGGGTGCTGAGGAGGACCCGCGTCCAAATCAACTGGCAGATTTCATGGAGTACATGTTGAGTAACCAACAAAGACCGCCATCTTAATTTATTCTGGGGTTTGGCCGCAACATCCGCGACAATATATTTCACAAGGGAATCCTCCATACTTGCCTTAGAATCAACATGTGTATTACCCTTCGGTGAAGAAGCAGTTCATACCCCAAGCACCTCAGGAACAGAAGCCTCTGTGTCGTACTCTTATGGAGTATGGATTACTCTATATTCAAGGAGTGGATACTGCTAGAGTGATACCACCAGTAGAGGCCAAACTTTTTAAAATCATGTCAGTGATCATGCAACATATTAAGAATATAGTTTAGTTTGGTGTCTTTCCAGGTGATGATCCCAATGATCACCTATAAAATTTTATGGAGATATGTGACATGTTCCAATACCACAGAGTGTCAGAGGATTTCATACACCTTTGGTTATTTACCTTTTCATTAAGGAATATGGAAAAAGACTGGATCAAAGGACTTCTACAAAGGTCCATTCTCACTTGGGAGGCGTTGGCCCAAGATTTTTTATCAAAGTATTTTCCTTCCTCGAAGATGGTCACCTTGAATAAAGAGACCCATAATTTATTGTAACATGATTCAGAGTCACTATATGAGTCGTGAGAACGCTTCAAGGAAATGATGAGAAAAATGACCTCATCATGGGCTACCATTATGGATGAAAGTCCAAAAATTATATGGAGTCATAAATACCAAGTTAGTGGTAGATTCAGCAGCTTGAGGAACAGTCGGGAGGAAATCACTAGAGGAGCTCTTTGAGTTATTGGACGATATGTCGGAGAAGAGTTTTTAGTGTCATTCTGAGCGAGGCGCTCAAAAGAGATGCATGCATAACATTGATTCCACCAACATGATTGTGGACCAACTTGATTCCATATCAATGATGATAGATGTGTTGAATCTGAAACATATGTCTCAAGTTTAATTGGTCAATCACCAAGAATGTAGTGATTGTGGTGATAATAATTCAATGGGAGAGTTCCCAATAATTACCCTCAATACCATAACCTGATATGGAAGGATAATCAGAATATGGTTTGGGGACCGCAACCATAGAATCCTTAGCCCCACCCAAAAAAAACTACTCAGTTATTATTTGAAAAAATTTCAAAATCCTTATCCAAGGAAGAAACAAGGATATAAATTTCAGTAGGGATCCTATCAATAGAAAGGGTATCAAAACCCTTGTCCTCCTCCACCACCAAGGAAGAAACCTCCTAGAAAAGCTACTCCACCACCTCAGGAGGAACCTCCCTCAAGGCTAGAGGAAATGATGTCCATGTTTATAACCACTACTGAGACAATGTTTCAAAATAAAGAGGCATGCATTATAATCCTTAAGAACCGGATTGGGTAGCTGTCCAATTATCTCTCTTCTAGGAAGCTTGACACACTACCAGGTTACACTAAAAAAATTCAACAGAGATGGCTAATGATGTGATTTTACGAAGAGGGAAGGATCTTGCCCCAAAATCGACTACAAGTCAAGATAAATCACCACCAAATAAATCCACACTATCCGCAAATAAAGAAGTTGAAGCTGAAAGATCATCCCCTAAACATGAACTGGTAAAAAATTGGAAGCTCTATAGGCAAATGGAAAGGAGGTGGTAAAGCAGTATGAAACCACCATGTCATTTCCAATGAGGATGAAGTAACAGAAGCTTGACCAGCAGTTTACTAAATTTATGGAAGTCTTTCAGAAGAATCACATCAATATTACCTGTGTAGAGGAATTAGCCCAAATTCCCACATATATGAAGCTTATGAAAGAAATCCTCTCAAATAAGTGGAAGATAGAGGACTTGGGAATTATTCTGTAGACCAAGGAATGCTCGGAGGTGGTTCAACACACCCATCCTATCATGCTCCATGATCCAGGAAGTTTCACAATCACAAGCTCTATCCGGCCTTGTGAGCTTGGAAAGACACTCTATGATTTTGGGGCTACTGTAAATCTGATTCCCTTTGAAGTTATCAAGAAGATGGGGTTGAATGATCTCAAGCCAACCCGAGTGGCACTACAACTGGCTGATCGTTCTATGAAATACATTCGAGGGATGTTGAAATATGTGTTGGTAAAAGTGGTAAAAATAATTCTACCAGCAGATTTCATCAAACATGATATGGAAGAATGCCAAGAGACACCACTGATTCTAGGAAGACCCTTTTTGGCTACCGGTAAGGTTCTAATGTATGTACATCAAGGCGAGCTGATCTTCCGAGTGGGTGATAAGAAAGTTTTATAAAACATCCTCAAGGCTATGAAATAGGTTTCACTTATGGAAAAAGAGGATTTTTGTGCATTGAAAACAATGTCCAACCAATTTTCCTTTGATAAATATGACAAGACATGTTTCTCATTCTACAATGAATCCATCATTGAGGATAACTAGATTAAAGAATAATCGACAGAGCTGAATTTTATTGTGGGACAAGGTGGACATTATTGGAAGAGTGCAATAGTTCTAGATTTGTTAGAGAAAGCTGAGGTAGATCCAATAGTACCTTCAATTCTCAAGGCCCCACAGCTCGTGTTGAAACCTCTCCCATCTTTGTTGAAATATGGCTACCTAGGAGATGAGAATACACTGTCTGTGATCTTTAATACCTCACATACAAAAGTCTAGGAGGAGGATCTCTTATATGTTCTGAGGAGAAGAAATCAATCCCTTGGATGGATGGTTGCTAATCTCAAGGGTATAATCCCCACAATTTTCACTCATAAGGTACTTCTCAGGGAAGGGGAAAAAACCTCTCGTAAACCACATTAGTGGCTGAATCCTCCAGTGAAGGAGGTGGTCAACAAATAGGTGATAAAACTACTAAGTGTTGGAATTATTTATCTAATCTCTGATATCCCATGGGTAGGTCTTCTACAATTGGTGCCTATGAAAGGAGTAATCACCGTGGTGACCAATGAGAAGAATGAGCTTATCCTAACCAGAAAAGTGACATGGTGGAGGGTATGTGTCGGCTAGCGAAATCTGAATAATGCCACGAGAAAATATCATTTCCCCCTCTTGTTTCTGGATCAGATTCTAGAGAGATTAGTAAGGAATGAATTCTATTTTTTCTTATATCGTTATTCAGGGTATAACCAAATTTCCATTACCTCAAACGATCAAGAGAAAAGTATATTCACTTGCTCGTATGGGACCTTCTCATATCGATGAATGTCATTCAGAATGTGAAACACTCCACCCACCTTTTAGAGGTGTATGTTATCAATATTTCAGGATATGGTGCAGCAGATTTTATAAGTTTTCAAGGATTAATTCTCAGTATATGGAAATTCATTCACTACCTGATTGAGGACTTTAGAGTTGGTTCCTGAAAGATGTGAGTACACTAATTTGATTCTTAACTGGGAGAAGTTCCATTTTATGGTACAAAAAAGAATCATCATAGGCCATTGGATCTCCATGAAAGGATTTGAGGTTGATCTAGACAAAATTTATGTCATCTCACAGCTGCCCATTCCCACTTAAGTTCAAGAAATTCGGAGTTTTCTGGGGCACAAAGGATTTTATTGATGATTCATCCATGATTTATTTAAAATAGATCTCCCCTTGACCAGTCATCTATAAAAGGATTCCCTCTTATAGTTTGATGAAAAGTGTATAGAAGCCTTCCATCTTCTAAAATAGAGATTGGTCGATGATCCCATTATGATTGCCTTGAATTGGGGGGAGGAATTTGAGCTAATGTGTGACGTGAGTGACTACGCGGTGGGGTTAGTGAATGGACAGAGGATGGACTGTATTTTTAGACCTATATATTATGTGATCCATTTTCCAAATGAAACACAACTCAATTACATTACCATGGAAAAATAAATTTTAGTCATGGTTTTTTCGTTCGAAGTATTTCTCTCTTACTTGGTGCTATCCAATCTTGTAGTCTACACTGACCATACAACACTCAAGTACTTGCTGAATAAGAAGGACCCAAAACCATGACTCATCTATTGGGTATGCCTCCTCCATGATTTTTATTGGGAAATACGAGACAATAAGGGTAGTGAAAATATTGTTTCTAAACATCTATCCTGGATGGAATATCCCAATTTAAAAAGAGAAGATGGCCTGGAGATTAAGGAGTATTTTCCAAATGAGCAGAGCTTCTCTGTCGAAGGACCACCTAGGCCGTGGTTTTCTGAAATTTCTAATTACATGGTCACATGAGTCATTCACCCAGATTTGATATTTCAAAAGAGGAAGAGATTCATATCTGAGGCGGAGCGATATTTTTGGGAAGACCCACTGCTCTTCCGCTCATGTGGGGATGGGTTGATCCCCCATTGTGTACCAGACGAGGAGATTCAAAGCATTCTTGAATTTTTCCACTCTTCTAAAATAGGAGGGAATAATGAGCCCAACCGTACTATAGTGAAGATTTTACAATCTATTTTGCTTTTTCGTCTATGCATAAGGACACTCATTATTTTGTATGTCGATGTGATTGGTGCCAGAGAACTGGAAACATGGGCCACTGAGTGGAAATGCCACAACACCCTATCCTTGAAGTAGAAGTATTTCATGGGTTGGGAATAGACTTTATGGGACCCTTTCCCCCATCATTTGGGAATGTATATATCTTATTATGTGTGTACTATGTTTCCATGTGTGTGGAAACTACATCCACAACTCACAACACCGCCAAGGTCGTCGATGCATTCCCCAAGAGAACATTTTTAGTCAGTTTGGAGTTCCTTGAGTTTTTCTAAGTGACCGAGGAACACATTTTGACAATACATTGATAATGAATGTACTTTTGAAATACGGTTTCATCTATAACCAGGGGACACTGTATCATCCCCAATCAATTTGTCAAGTGGAGGTGTCCAACTGTGAGTTAAAGCAGATTATGAAGAAGATGGTGGGGGATTCAAGAAGGGACTGGTCCAAAATGTTGTATGATGATTTGTGATAATACCATAAAGCCTTAAAAACACCTTTTGGTATGTCTCCCCTCTGATTAGTTTATAGAAATTGTTTTCATTTGTTGGTGGAGCAAAAAAACAAGGCTTATTGGGCTGTCAAAGCACTAAATTATGATCTGAAGGTTGCGAAAGACAAGTGGACATTTCAATTAACCAAGCTTGATGGGATTAGGTGGGTGGCATATGAGAATGCCAAATTATATAAGGATAAGAACAAGGTGGTCCATTACCACATGGTTCCCTGGAAGTCATTCCTACCAAGCGGTAAGGTATTACTTTTTAACTCCCCTCTGAAACTTTTTCAATGAAAGTTGATATCCTGGTGGTTGGGACCCTACCAAGTGATCGAGGGTTTCCGCTATGGATCGGTGGAAGCATATGGTGCCAACGGTCAGACATTCAAAGTGAATGGGCAGTGCCTTAAGCCCTATCTCAACATCTAGGACATGGTGGGCACCGTCTCCACCATGTATTTTGGGTAGCTCAAGGCCCAGGTAAGTCCAGATAGAGACTCTAAATGTAGCACTGATCAGGAGGTAACCCTACATTATGAAAAACTTTTTTAAAAATTAATTGTTTGTTTGAGTGTGCTTAGGAATTCATGTTAGTGGGATTTCCATTTAATGTGTGTTTTATTATAGAATCCTCGCAACAAGTAAATATATTTTATTGAGTTTTTATAATGCAAGGCTGACATTTCTCAAGGAAAATATCAAATTAGCTTGTATAATTTAAGGGGTACCAAGCATGTCAATTTTTAAATGGGGTTTTTGAGTTAAAAAAGAGGAAACTTTTCAAAATGTTTTCAAATAGACCCAACCGCACTGTTGGTGCACAGTTTGACTAAAATGTGCACGAACCATGCTCGTTGGACCCTCCATTCAAGTGACAACCACATGGTTGGTGCATGGTTTGTCAGACCGTGCACCCCAAACCATATGGTAACTTAAACCCCATATTTATTAAAACACCAAACCCCATATTCTCTTTCACCTCGTGCACCCCCCCCCCCCAACCAGACCGTGTGGAGATCCTCTTCTTCCTCTCCTTCCCCTTCTTCCTTCCAGCCTCTTACCTTCGTCTGGATCATATGCCATGGTATGTTCTTTTCTTATCTTCTTATCCTCTTATTCCTCTTCTCTTATTTCTCATCTCTTCCACTCTTTCTACCTAGGTTTTGTCCAAGTCCACTTCCCTACTCTCATTTCTATTATTTTATTTTCTTCTTATTCTTGGCCTCAATTTCTTCTCTCTTTTCTTGTGTTTTTCACTGATTAACTAGCACACACTTTCACACTAATGAATTTATCACCAAAACCCTAATTTTGAACACCATTTTTTAGATTTGGGAATAGACTTAGGTTAATTAAATTCCTACATTTTATTCACTCAATTTTTATATCTTATTGTAGTGAATGTATGCATTTCTCTAGTTTGTTATTCACTACCAGAAGGTGCCAAAAACCCCTATCCCATTATGTCTTCCTCTAAATGAGCATGTGGTTCTAGTCTCCACCTCTGCCGATGACCCCCATTTGAAATTTAGTAAAAAGGTAGAAAACATGCGATATCAAGCTTTTGAAGCCCAAGAAGTAGGCTCTCATCACCAATTTTCATTGGAGAACCTTGAACCCTTGGGGATTATAGAGGAGTTTCAAATGTTTCTCACTTGAGGCAACCTCACCAATTCCCTAGATGTTCACCAACCAATTTTAAAAGATATCGTATTGGAATTCGAGGCCACCTTCCAATATCCTGATGGATATAGTGAGGATGAGTAAGGCCTTATGTACGAGACTTATGACGATGTTACATTCCACCTCATGAACAAGAGATACATTTTCCAGATTAGTGACTATTCTACCATTATTTTGATTTACGACTGTGATTATGTGTAGTGTGTCGCATATGGTAAAGCACCTCTTGAGTGGGATCCCACAGTGGCCCAATACTTTTTAGCCACCATTTCCAATCCCGACGATTTTTATATACCTCAGATAGCCACTAAATACCAAATACTCAACCCAATATATCATGTTTTACATCAAATTGTCACCACATAGTTTTCCCCTCGATCAGACAATAAAGGCATTGTGATCATTCATGATTTATTTATTCTGCACTCAATGATCAATGGTTCTGAAGTCAACCTTGCCATCCCTTTCACCCAATATCTAAAGACTATGTTTTCCAATCCGAAGGGGGATATTTTTGCAGGCTCGTTTTTCACCCTCCTGATGGATCTATTGGACATCTAATTTTATGAGACAATGTTTGTTGAGCTACCTTCGACACCCTTCTTTGACATTACTTCTCTTCAGAGGATGCAGATGCTTCATCCAGTTCGTGTCGGCTTTTATCTTTGTGGTCTTCCCCCCCCCCCCAGCTGCACCCCCACCTGTGGCCACTACGGAAGAGGCACCTCCAGTGGAACTTGATACCTACCACCACTCCTCTCCTCACACTAGATCATTTCCATCCCCCACTTACCCACTTTATCCTATACCACCATACTACCCACCTTACCCTTTATACCCAAACCTATAGGGCACCCCTTATGCTGACCCTAACCTCTTCTGGAATTGGCATCAATATTAGTATCAGATGTTCCATTGGAAGCTTGAGCACACTATATTAGAGGTGGAGGGGCTCAGATTGGCCAATGATTATCCTCCCACACTTTATGAGTCCAAGCCCCCATCCTATATCCTAATACATATATGGATCTACCCCATTCCCACTAGATCCTTCTTGGGGTTCCACATCGATGAGAGATCCCTCTGCCACCTCTTCTCCTGCTGCCACAATGACCAGCCCTCCACCTACAATTGATCTGACGTGGGATGAAGCTACTTCAATTATATCTCCCTACTTCTTTCTTTAATTATACTTTCTTTACGCCTTTGGTTTTATTGTCTAAATAATATGAGATTTATTCTTTTCAGATGAAGCCACTATTTTGTTGGTTGAGCTCTCAAATAAGATTTGTTATCCACTTTCCACCTATATTCATGAGAGTTTTTCATTTCTTCCAAGGTTCTTTCATGTTCCCCCCCCCCCTTCCATGATTACCTTTCCCCCCTTCCCCACCTTACCACCTTCACGGGGGACCATGCTCGGTTTTAAGCCTGGGGGAGGGCTTCCTCAATTGGGCCACATACGGTTGATTGCTTGAAAAATTACCTAGGATGAAATGTTTTTTTAGTCATTTATAAAGGACCATTTTATATGCCATAGGTTTATATAAATTAAATAAAACTTATTTTTTAAAATTATCTCTGAAAATGGATAATATGTCTCGATTGACGTACCTCATTTGTTATATGAATAAACATTGTAATGCTTCAAAAAGAACCTTTAGTCATTCATTTAGAAAACAGTTTTTTTATAATTATTTTTATGATGGAGTAATTTTAATTAAGGAACCTATTAAAATGGAAGTCAATTTTTGAATAACCAGATGTGAGGTTTGGGAATTATGGTTTCTGCACAAGTGGCTATTATGCGGTCTTAATTTCATAAACTCTTGACTTGCTCTAAATTTTCATCATGTGTTGACATGAACATATTGGGATTAATTGAATTCTAGTATCTCATCCCATTGAAATGAATTTTTTCTCTCTAGATATGCAACAACATGCTCATTATTTTTTGATGACCTTTCATCATGTTCCAAAAGATGCAAGTCAATGAGGGTGTGTGACGTAAAAAATTAGTATCCCACTAATTAGATATGAAAAAACCTAAGCTTATCTAATCTAAGTGTATAATGAGATGGAAATAGAGGTTGGCACTTTATTTGAATGAATATGGAAAAATTAAGTTCTAAGAATAATTGATTTATAAATGAATGGTTGGATGTTTTATATTAATATAATTTTTTAGCTAACTTCACAAACATGGGGAGCCATGAAGTATGAATGTTATAAATTTTAATCATAATTAATTCAAAATTCATATTCATTGGATTGATATAATCTATGGCATTTCTATATGTCTCTTTGGTAGTTATTTGAAATAATATTCTAGGTATTTATTTAAGGACAAACAATCAATCAAGTGTGGGGGAATTTGATGAACTAATGTGCATAGGGAATTTCCATTTGGTTTAATATCATGAAAATGGTTTTGTGGATGGTTTTTCATGATTTTTCACAAGTTTAATATTCCCTACTGGGTATTTTAGTCACAAAGGGATGAATCATGAAGACCATGAATTATTTGAAGATTTATAAGAAAATTGGAGTCTTTTGGACCCTTTTCCCATGATGTATGTTGATTTGGAGTCACCTAGGATGAGCACCATGAAATTGAGGCTAGGAGATGCTGAAATTTTAAGACAGAGGCACCCTGCATGACCTCCACATGGTTAGCCAAACTGTGCGCATTCCCCAGAATAACTATGTTGGGGTTTGTACCTTAGAGGCAGAGAGCCCCGCACAACATCTGCATGGCATACCAAGTCGTGTGACTAAACCTCAAACCATGTAGGGGTTATGTTTCTTAAGATAGAGGTTTCTTCAGGGACGTTGCATGGTTTATCAAACCATGTGGCCCATCTACGGAAGTCATGCACATTGATTTTTGAAAGACAGAACTATTCGCACAGTTCACACACGATTTTTCAAACCTTGCACTCAAACCACGTAGATCACTATAGATCCCTCCCTTTTTCCTTTACACTTTCTACCTAATCCTTAACCCAGGGATTAGATTTATCGATGCATTAGGACAAGTGGAAAAAAACCCTTTTGAGGCGGGATACATGGAGAAATGGGGGAGGAGGAAGGAGAAAAATATACTGGTGGTGGCTAGGGAGTTGGGGGACTCATCTTTGGGAAGAGATATTGAGAAATTGTTATTGGTAATTGTAATTTTATTATCTTATATTTTCACTGTAATGAACTCTTCAAATAATTTCAGTATGTTTTTCATTCTTTTCCCCATGAGTAACTAAATTCCCCCTAGTGTTGGGGGTGTTGGAAAAAGGGGGTATGTAAAACAATTGATTTTTCTATTTTTGTGTGGTTCATTTTCTATCACATAATTCTCCTAATTTTATGGCTTAATTTTGATGAAACCCCCGTATCGGACTAAGAACAGAGTTCCTTGGGATCCTTAAGTGAATTACAACAAGTACATCCATGATCATTGGGTGCACTTTTCATTTCTAGAGGGATGTTCTTAATTTTAATTTAGTATGAATAAACTTCCAAACCAAAGAGTTGATTTCAATCTACTTAGACGGAACTCACCGAACCAAGGGAGTTATGACATCAACAAAACCTGGAAATGTGGGTTATTATGAACAGTACAACACAATAGGAAAATAGGTTTTTGAATACCCACACAAGTGATCAGATCCCCCAACACATTTTTATCATTATCCATCAAAACCTAGCTGGAGCATTTTTCTGTTTCAAGTTTAATCATTTTCTCTTTGGAATTGAAAGGGTCTTAAAAAATGAACTTTTGGAAATTAATTACCACAGAAAAAACAATCATTTATAAATTATATATCTTCACATAATTAATTAAAAATCAAGATGCATAAAAGCCTTAAATAATACAAATGGATCGACCCCATACTTTCACTGTACTAGTTACAAGTTAGGGAACTTCGATTTGGTTTGCCGAAAATAACACATTGTCTTGAACGAAACTAGTAATTTAGTTTTAATGTAATTTTATGGAATTTTATTTTATTCCTTGATCATGTATTCTATTTAGAAATTAGACTCGTATTTTAATTTTGGGAGTTTCAAGCTATGTATGAGGTCGATATGGATATATTTGGTGGTATTAGAGGTGTCTCAAGAGATCCCCTGACTGTAAAAGTAGGTTTAGGGTGACTATTAAGTAGATATATTTCACAAGAGGTAGATCATGATGAATATGAGGGTGATGCTATAGGTAATGTGTTGATTTGGAATAATATTATATTGAATAAGAAGGTTTATGCCATAAAATGATACTTTAAAAACTGAGGTTCCTATAACACATCAAAATTTTGGAACAATTAGTTTTCTATACAATGGTATTAGGGAGTTTCACTGTAGAGTGGTCTACATGAAATTATATTTTGGGTAGTCTGGAGGTTCCACATAACAACATATGGAATTATAGTTTGTTTGGGGGATATGTAAGATTATATTTTATAGAGGGTCGATGATCATATCATATAAGTGGAGGGTTATAAATTAGTATAGTCTTCATAGAAATATTCTTTAATCTAATCAAATATTAACTCTTTGATGTTGCAAAATTTATACAGCCAATATGTGAGTTTCACCATGAAGACCTTGCTAGATGGTGGAGGCATTACAATGTAGTGGTGGAGATCATTGAATGGATCCTTGGTCATTGGTATGTCATCACATGATGGGTATTATCAAATAGAAACATGGACCAGATAGTGGAGGATTGAATTATGATACATATTTGGGCAAGGTGTTGTGTCATGGGGAACATGGATAAGGAATAATTAAGGTTTGTATGATTGTTGGTGTACCTATATGAGGAGAATTGAGTAGATATGGGAAGTTTAATACCACAATAAGCCCCCTGATCATTTTTTATATGGATAATATCATTCATTTCCCCTATTTCAAAACCAAATTTTTGGTTGTTCTCTCTTTATCAGTTGAACCTAAGGGTGAAACATGCCTATATTTCCCATACCATATATTTATTTTCATGGTATTTATCGAGGGTTTTTTATTTGTTTATTATGGGGAGTAATTTTTCTTTACCTTTTCTCTTTCCCTTTAATAAATATTAAAGGTCAGATGATAATAGTTTTCTTTATTGTCAATAAGAATGCCTATATTTGTGAGAATTATTATGATAATATGTGTTGAAAAGGATAATGGGTTTTAAATGTATTAAATATTCTATAAATTTTGGAAAAATAATATATTTTCTAGGAATGTTTCATTGTATATAACATAGGTCATATTTATGAAGACACTTCATGGAAGCTTGAAAAAAAGAGGAATTTTTTTCAGGATACGTATAAAAGATATTCAAAGGGGTTTTATGTATTCTTGTGTATCATCCTATAATTTGGATAAGGTTATTCTAAAGACATCACAAAAACTAATTCCATTACCAAAGACAACACATCCACCCATTAATCTAAATAACCATGAGGCCACCTAGACAATCCTGAAGATAACATCTGGCCTCGAGCCAATTCTGAGGAGTGTAGACTTCATAGAGGTGTGTGGGTAGGAACGTGTGGGTGAGGGTTTATAAATTATGTTGTGATCTCAAGTATAGTAGGTCAAATGAGAGTACTGACTAAAGTAAGACATCATTTTCAATGTAATATTGTGCACTAAGTAATTAAGTAGTAGTAATATTGTATAAATTTTTACATGGGATTTATTAAAAGGGACTAAAGTTCATAGATATTTAAAATATATAGAAAGACATCATAAAATGATTTAAGTGATGTTAATTGACTTGTGGACATATTCAGCCTTCCTCCTAGGTTTTCTGATCTGTTTTGTAATATCATGATGGGGTTTCTAGTTTTCTTAATTGTATGCACAACATGATTTAAACATCATGTGAGATAATATTCAGTCATGTCACATCTATATCTTCTATTGAGTAGTTGTTCAGTGCTAAATTAATGAGAAAATATTAATCCTGATAGAAGGAAGAAAATGATAGATAAGTAGATTTTTAAAGGTTACTATGGAAATTTGAAGACTATATAAATGTAACTAAGAAAAGTAAAATGTTATGTAAAGGTAGTCATTTGACTTTGTAAAGGTAAATTCATATCTTTGTAAATGTGAAACCACATTTCTAAACACTCTGTAATGTAAATTTAGACCTATTTAATGGACATTGGATGTTTTTGAATGCTTTGTAGGGGTACCCCTAAATAGTTTTTTGTTATGTAATGGTAATTTACACCTATTTATGTGTCATTTTGAGTTTCTAAATGTCGTATATTGGTACCACCGAATTTAAATGAGCTATTCATCATCATCATACATTATATTTATTCAAAGAGGAGGACCCTAAAGCAAGAATAATAGAAAACAAGAGGAGGGGAGTAAGAGAGAGGGGGAGAGGGAGAGGGAGAGCGGGGATCAGGAGCATCCCCGAATTATGGGGGCCTGAAATAATGGATCCTGAGGGTGTCGCCTCGAATTAGATTAATCCCTTCCGCTTTGAGAGTAACTGCATTGAGGAGGCAAATCTATTTTGAACCCGGGACACCCATGGATGCCAAGTAATCCTGAACTTTGTTCCCCTCTATCCACATGTGAGTGATCCGAATCCTTCTGTCAAGGAGCTAGTTGCACTTCTGGATTGTGTAAGCCACTGTCCAAGGAGTAGGTATTCTACCCGTTAGAGAATCGTAAAGGTTCCTTGAGTCTGTTTCCACTTCAGAGAGTGCAATACCTTTCTGTTTGCATAACTTGAGCCCTGAGAGAACCGCATGGACCTCCGTCTGAAGAGCACTACCTACGCCATAATGAGCTGTGAAGGCTAGGAACACACTCCCTTCTGAATTTAGAACCACTCCACCTCTTCGCATTTCCCTCTTAATACATGAACCATCTAAGTTCAGCTTCAAACCTTCAGTAGGAGGAGACCACTTAATCCACCGCCCTCGTGCTCCATGTGCTGGAGGAATGGTCGAATAAGAGGGAAGACAACCTTGATGAAATCACATGGATGGAGCATCACGCCAATTATCAACTAGGGTGACCCAGTCGATCAGCAGCATCCTGGTTCTCATGATGATGGATCGACCTGTGGAGAGTGTCCCCTCAAATCTCCCCTTGTTGCGGGCCTACCATAGGCACCAGCACCGAGCACTGAGGATGATGGTCCTCGCCGCCCTCTCGGGGACTCTGTCTGGAGTCCCCTGGAACCAACTCTCTAGAAATGACGTGGCCCGCAACCCTGAGGAAGAATCCATGAGGGAGCCCCCAAAGAAAGACCAAACCTCTTGTTCCCATGCACCTTCAAAGAAGATATGGTTGGTGCTTTCTTCCCGATTAAATTTGAAACACTGACAGTGGGAGGAAATATTGATACCCACTTTTTGGATAACTTCATCATACGGGATCGCGGAGTTCCTGATCCTCCACAGAAGAAAATTAAATTTTTTTGGGATTTTCCTGCACCATAGCAGATCATTCCAGTTTTCCTACTGCACCCGGGGTGTTGAGATCTCCCGAAAGTCCTTGGTGTTAAATTTCTCGGACAGTGAGTGGGTGAAGACGCATTGGTCTGGCTCTGAGGGGAGGGTAATGGAGTCAAAGATTTCATTCTGGCCCTCTTCCAGCACAGCCACGATGAATTCAGGGTGTATACTTGCATCCCTAGAGATAATCGAAGGAACCGGGCACTCCGGGAAGTACAGCACCAAGCCGCTCCAGTTCTACTTTCAGAATGAAAGTTTTCCCTCCCCCACAATCCACCGAGAGTGGTGTTGGAGGCTCGGGATCATAGGTCCAACTGATTTCCATAGAGGAGATCCCCGCATGCTGGCCATCATCATGTTGTTGTCAACTCTGTCCCTCATCATCCTCCCTCAGATATTGCACCCCTCAACGATATCCCATGCCAGTCCCTGAGAGTGTCCCTCAAACTCGTGACATTGATCCCCCCCACCTGGATCGGTCAACCCATCCTATCCCATGAAACCCAGTGTTTTCCCCCTCCGCCAGAGCATCCTAGAGAAACCTAGCTAAGACATTGTCGATGGCTTTGATCACCCCCTTAGGCACCGAAATAGCTGCCATTGCATGCACCGGGATAGAGGCTAGCACACTGTTCACCAAAGCTATTATTCCTTTGAAGGACAGGAAGTGATTCTTCCAGTTGAGGACTCGACCCATAATTCTGCTAACCACATGATCAAAGTACCGAATATGAGTTCTTCCTAGAGAGATAGGAGAACCAATATACTCCATTGGAAATTTCCTAGGCTGCATTACCATATTCATGCAAATGGAGTTGGCCCGTCTCGTAGTGAATTTGTTTGAGATAAAAATATTACTTTTGGTGTGGTTGATTATCTGACCGCTCTAGTGGAAATATTCATCCAGGATCCTCTTGATGGTCCTCTCGGATCTTTTCCCTGCATTTGAGAAGATGATCGTGTCATCGGCAAACATGAGGTGGGATATGGAAGGAAGATTAATTTTCCTTCGATATAGTGTAATTCTTCCATTGGAAATACCCCGGTTCAACATGCTGCTAAGAGTATCCTGCATTAGAATAAACAAAGTCGGGGAGATCAGGTCTCCTTGCCGGAGGCTGCGGGTGGGCTTGAAAAAACCATGGGATTTCCTAATGAGATACACTACCATCCAGGATGAGCTGAAGCATCGGAACAGAAAATCCATGACTATAGGAGAGAAGCCCATGCACGCTAAAACCCAGTTAATAAAGCCCCACTCCAGTCTGTCGTATGCCTCATTCATATCCACTTTAATGGCCATATTGGATCTATAAGTCTTGATGTTCAAGTCCCTCAACACTTCATGTGCCAGTTCAATTTCCCCTTGAATTGATATGCCCCGCACGAAGTCGTGTTGTTCCATGGAGGTCCATCGTGGGAGGTGCATTGCCAGTCTTGAGTTAATTATACTTGCTAAGATCTTGTATGTGAAGTTACACAGGCTCACAGGATGATAATGGTGAATGGAGGAGGGGTCCTTCACCTTTGGGATGAGGACCAAAGTCGTTGCATTTACAACCCGTGGGAGGGAGCCCGTCACGACCCCCTCCCACCAAAGATGTCCCTCCTGAGCTGGTAATGGAGAAAGAGAGATAATGACCCCCGAGTCCCGCCTCCAGTAGGCCCCGGGGTGGCGACTAAAACCAAGGGTATTATTTTTCACAAATATGGGAGGAATTACCCTTTTTATTATAATTTAGGATCGGGAAATAGGACAAGTCAACCACCAAAAAGGAAAAGAGCAAGTGTAGAGAAATAAACCCAAACCAATCCCACATGCATGTTTAAACAATTTTATAACAAGGTACAAGTACAAGAAATCTCAAAGTACAATACCAAAAGAAAAAAAGGTACAGAAACAGCAACAACTCCAACTGTCCAACTAGTAGGGTCCTGCACGGCCCTGGTAGTCCTCTTGGAAACCTGAAAGTAAACGTAGGGTGAGCATACGAGTATACTCAGTAGGGAAACCTAAAGCTCTCGTGCACAAGTGGGGAGACATCCTAAAGTCCCATGAGAACAACAAAAGAAACCTAGCAAGGAATTCTATCCCCCCAACCTCACCATCCACACTCACCAAAACACAATCACAACAGGTTGTAGTAGTATATAAGAACAATAGTATTGGGTACCCCGCACCATTTCCCTTTAGTTAGCTGATCTTCCTAACGGAAAACGTCCTGACGCTACCACACTCTCCCCGCCCGCACACACCTAGGCCACACAACCACGTATCCCGCCTGCACACACCTGGGCCTCACAACCATGTATCCTGCCCGCACACACCTGGGCCTCACAACCACGTATCTTGCCCGTACACACCTGGGCCTCACAACCACGTATCCTGCCCGCACACACCTGGGCCTCATCCCGAAGATTTCTTGGGAAACAGTAGAACCTTCCTGAAGAGTCTTGGGATAAAACAACCCCAATTGAAACCTATCCGAAGAGTCTTAAGTGTAAGGTCACCTCAAGCCATCACAGCCTAGGGGAGAAGGAGCAGGAAGGAGTTAGTAACTAAGGGAAAAACACCCTCTCCCATGAAATGGGAGTGTTCAACACTAAGTGCTCAAAATGGGTGGGGTGCGACAAAACCCAAAGATACAGTTATATATATATATATACCAAACACACAGCCCAACCTATGTCTTCTAAATAGAAAACTGAGCACGTGCCTTGGCACTGCTACCATGAAGTATGAATACAACAAACAATCCCAACCCCCTTTAGGTTTTCACGTTTTCAGCAGAAATTAGTTTATTTAGTTCCTTAACTACTGGGCAACTATCCACAACCAACCACATCGATCGTTCGTAAAACATATCCCTATCATCCACAAATCATGTTAGGAAAACACAAGCAACACAACCAAGCCCTTCTTATCAACCAACCAACCCATTGATTATTAAATGCGTTCCATTACCATGACCCACCATTCATTAACTCTTCCACTTTTATTTAATAATCACAACCCATAGCCCGTTCACATTCAAACCCATCCCTATAGCCCCGCTGCCAACCACCATAACCACAACCACACCGTACATCATTACCCCTTTAATACCATTTATTGCAGCCCCACTGACCATCACCAATGTAGCATTTAAACCAACCCACAACCAAGTCAACCGCAACCCCACTGCTCACCCAATCCACAACAACCCACAAAACACCCCCATCACATGTAACGTAACTAAGCCAACACCCACATGTTCATTATTCCATTTTTTTAACCGGGTTGATCACACAAGGGTTCCAGATATTAACAGCCAACTTTACGTGATTAACCAATTTCCACATTCCACAAAGTTCCATTCACAAAAACGGTCTAGAATATAGGGCAACATTTAATTGCCCAAGAAAAGGCCCCCAACGACCGTGATTTTCATTAGGCATAAGCCTATTCAATTCACAATATAATATCACAGGATATAAAAAGTAAAGTAACAGTAATCACAACTTCCCATCCCCGTTCTTTAACCAGTTATTATCTTTATTTAACGGTTCAACTATTTCTCATGAAAACAAGAGGATACCCACCCAGCATGATGCACAAATTAGAGAGACGAAGGTAAGATATCTACCTCAACAGGTTCCTGATCGAAACGCTCCCTCAGATCAACCTTAGAAGACGTCTGTCAGCGTCCGTCACTTCTGTCGGGTCCCGGAAAAACATCCTCAGGTGGAAGTCGGAAAGGAAAGGCTGAAGGAAAGACAACGGATCCAAGCTCGGAAGCTCTGCCTCGTCGTTACGATCACGTGGCCGTTGACAGATCGTAAATCGGAGCTTGGACGAAGAAGTTATGGAAGGAAGACCCTTCGAGTCGCTTAAGAGAGCTATGCTCAGAGGAGAGGGGAGGAGAGGTGTGTGTTGAAAAGGAGGAGGGGACCCCTCCTTTTATAGGCGTAAAAAGAAAAAGTACATGGCGTATAATTTATGGTACACGGCATGTACTCGGTTCTTTCACACTGTCTCGACGCGGCTTCCAACACGGCTCTGTGGCCGTTGACTAGTCAACACATGGTTTGAGGGTAACGCATACGCGGGGAAGGACTACACGGCATGTAGTTTGGACATACGGCGTGTACTTATCTATTGCACACGGCAAGGACACGGCTCCAACACAGCACACGGCCGTTGACTGGTAACGCGTATGCGGGGAAGGACTACACGGCGTGTAGAACTGGTCACAGGGCGTGCACCCATTATTCCACACAGCAAGGACACGGCTTGCAACATGGGGTATACCCGAAAAAGGGGTACACGGCGTGTACTCAAACTACACGACGTGTAGTTTCAAAATTCTGGAAAGTGTGGGAAAAGTCCATTTTACCCTCCAGAACACTTCATCATCTTTTTTTTTGACAAGGGAATGGGTCGGAGAGGTCCGGGCCATTACATCAGATACCTCTTAAAACATTCTCACCCCTGAGAATTCAAAAACCAACCCAGAGGAAACCCAAAAAGATACCTCTTAGGGTTCTCGTTATAATAGGAACCCAGCCATCAACCCTAATTATAGTTGTTAGGAATTCCTTCTCCCATGTCAAGATATTATCCGCTTTACGCAGCACTGACTCGCCTGCACGGGTTTAATCGCATCCTCATTATTGTGTCTCGACTAAGAATCGGGTCTTCCCACTTCCATACATTAGGATTTTTCAACTCACACCGCCCCCAACACCGCACAACCTACACACTGGCCGATCACGTGGGTTTGGGAAATTCCTTCTCCTATGTTGAGATATTATCCGCTTTAGGCGGCACTGACTCGCCTGCACGGGTTCAATCGCATCCGCATTAATGCATCTCGATTAAGAATCGGGTCTTCCCACTTCCACACATTAGGATTTTGCAACTCAAACTGCCCCCAACACCGCACAACCTACACACTGCCCAAACATGTGGGTTTGGGAAATTCCTTCTCCTATATCGAGATATTATCTGCTTTAGGCAGCACTGACTCGCCCGCACGGGTTCAATCGCATCCGCATTAATGTGTCTCAATTAAGGGTCAGGTTTTTCCCTTTCCCACACATCCGAACATGTTACACATTACCAGGGAACAAGGAAACAAAATGTATCACAATTGAAAAGCCAAGCATTCCATATAACAAGGGTACAGAGTAAAACATCAACACAAAGCTCAGAAGAACATGGGAAAAACACAAGTCAAAACAACTCCAGGTACTGAGTGTGCATCTGGGTCTCCCGCTCCCAAGTGCTCTCCTTGAGGCCGCCATGCCTCCACAACACACGAACCAACGGAATGGTTAGTCCAAGGAGCACCTTCTCTTTACGATCTTCGATTCTTACTGGTCGTTCCTAGAAGGTCATGTCAACCCCCATATCTAACTCTCCCCAGTCGATAACATGAGAGTCGTCGTGAAAGTACCGACGAAGCTGGGAGACGTGGAAGACATCATGAAATTTCTCCAACTGAGGTGGCAGGGCCAGCTGATATGCCACCTCGCCGACTCGCCACATCACCACAAAAGGTCCGATGAACCTAGGTGAGAGCTTGATCCCTTTCCCAAACCTCCGCTGCCCCCGTCTAGGGGAAACCTTCAAGAACACATGATCTCCCACCTTGAACTCTAAGGGCCTCCTCCGACGATCAGCATAAGACTTCTTTCGGTCCTGATCCGCCTTCATCCTCTCACATACAAGCTGGACTTTCTCTGTGGTGCTTTGTACTACCTCTGGCCCAAGAGCACCTGTCTCACCATCCTCTGTCCAGAAAATGGGTGAACGACATGGCCTTCAATACAAAGCCTCAAATGGTGCCATGCCAATAGTAGAGTGGAAGATGTTGTTGTAGGAAAACTCTACTAAAGGCATGTTTCGTACCCATGATCCTCTGAAATCCAGAACGCATGCTCGCAGCATGTCCTCCAATGTCTGGATAGTCCACTCCGTCTGCCCATCGGTCTGGGGGTGTAAAGCTGTGCTAAGGCGTATCTGGGTGCCAAAAGTATGATGTAACCCCCTCAAAACTCGTGAGGTAAACTGAGTATCCCGATCTGAGATGATAGTCTTCAGGACTCCATGCAAACGTACCACCTCGTCAATATACCTCTGTGCTAAGGTACTCACCAGGCCTGACTCCTTAATTTCTAAGAAGTGAGCTGATTTCGTCAGACAATCCACTACTACCCAGATAGCATCATAACCTCCCTGAGCTCTAGGTAGTCCTGTGATGAAGTCCATCGAGATGTCATCCCACTTCCACTCGGGGACATCTAAAGGATGCAACAAACCATCGGGAACACGGTGTTCATCCTTCACTTGCTGACGCACTAGGCATTTAGCCATAAACTCCACCACTGCCTGTTTCACCTCGGGCCACCAAAACTGTTCCCTCAAGCCTCGGTACATTTCCAAAACTCCTGGATGTACCACTAAGGCTGAGCTATGGAACTCATGGAGAACTCCCTCATGCATCGCCTCCGGAACAAACAACCTTCCATGGAAAAGCATCCGATGTAGGCTGTCCTCTGACCATCCTTCTGGAGCATTCCCCTGATCGACACAATCCCGTATCACTTCCACCTCGAAGTCCCCCCACTGAGACTCTTCTACCTGCTGCAAAAAGGAGGATTGCACCGTCATCTGAAACAAACAGCCTCTAACACCTTCTTCCCTTGCATCCAAGTGCAAGGCAGCCAACTCTACCATCGCCTTCCAAGCATTAGCAGATTCCCGAACCACTTCCTGATGCGACTTCCTGCTCAGGGCATCAGCCACAACATTGCCCTTACCTTCAGTGTAAGAGATGTCAAAGTCATAGTCTTGGAGAAACTCGACCCATCTCCACTGCCGTAAGTTCAGGTCATGCTGGGAGAAGATATAACACAGGCTCTTGTTGTCTAAGAAGACTACAAAGCGCTCCCCAAAGAGGTAATGTCGCCACAACTTCAATGCGAACACTAATGTTGCAAGCTCCAGGTCATGGGTGGCATAGTTACGCTAATGAGGGCGTAACTTCCTTGACCCATAACAGATCACTCCCTTCTTCTGCATCAGCACGTACCCCAGACCAAGGCCAGAAGCATCACAAAACTCCTCATACAACAACCCTTCTTCTAGAAACCTGAGTACAGGAGCACTGACCAACTTCCCCTTCAGGTAGTCAAAATCTTTCTGGCACTGCTCGCTTCATAGGAAGACCTGGTTCTTCTTCTTTAAAGCTGTCAATGGAGCAGAAACTCGAGAGAAGTCCAAAACTAACCTCCGATAGTAACCTTATAACCCCAGGAAACTACAAACTTCTATCACGCTCTTGGGTGATGCCCAAGAAACAACTGCATCCACCTTCGACGGGTCCACCGATACTCCATACTGAGACACCACGTGCCCAAGGAAGTGTACTTCTTGCGTCAAGAACTTACACTTCGACAATTTCCCATAAAGCTGGTGGTGTCGAAGGACTTCCAGGACTGCCCTGAGATTCTCAACGTGCTCCTCCTATGATCTTGAGTAGATCAGGATGTCATCGATAAACACAATGACGAACCGGTCCAGAAACTCTCGGAAGACAAAGTTCATAAGTCCCATGAACACAGTCGGTGCATTCGTAACTCCAAACGGCATCACTACAAACTCCAAGTGCCCATACCTGCACCTGAAAGCCATCTTCGAGATGTCACTGTCCTTTACCCTCATCTGATGATATCCAGATCGTAGATCAATCTTAGAGAACCAACCTTCTCCCCTCAGCTGGTCGAAGAGATCATATATCCTTGGAAGGGGTAGCGGTTCTTGATCGTTACCCGGTTCAACCTTCGGTAGTCTATGCGTAGCCTGAGACCACCATATTCCTTCTTCACGAACAAAACTGGATCACCCCATGGCGACACGCTGGGTCGAACAAAACCATTCTCCATTAGATCATCAATCTGAATCCGCAACTCCCACAACTCCGAAGGTGCCATCCGATAAGGGGCCATCGAAATCGGATGGGAACCAGGTTGTAAGTCTATCCCGAACTCAACGTCACGTCGGGGGGGTAGAGACACAACCTCCTCAGAAAAAACATCGAGGAACTCTCCAATAACTTTCGGGACATCCATCATCTTTGTATCAACTGGAACCACTGATAACCCACCTAACAAGGAAAGGAGAGGCTCCACACGCCGGCTTCCCACCTAATAGCTCCTCTCGCCAACAAAAGATACATGCTTCCCGTCCACGTCGGAGAACATGACTCTTCTCCGAAAGTAGTCGATAATGGAACTAACAGAAAACAACCAGTCGATGCCTAGGATGACATCATATGGATGCATCTGTAATAGAAGAAGGTCCCCACTAGATCGATGTGGTCCCAACATCATCCCACATCCCCGGAAAACACAAGATATGTTGGTCTGGCCTCCAACTGGTGTACTCAGTAATAGTGGTACGGAAAGTCTCTCTACGTCTAGTCCCAAAGAATGGGCTAGACCAGGTGCAACAAAGGAGTGTGAGGCTCCTGAATCTAACAAAACAGAAACAAGAGTGCTGAACAAACAAATCATACCTCGCACCACCTCTGGTCCTACTGGAGCTGCCAACTCTGCTGCGTGCAACTGTCCACACCCAGATCCTCTTCCTCTCTGAGGTCATCCACCTCCCCGACCACGCCCTGGTCGAGGTCCCTGAGGAGCACCCTGGGGTCGGCCTCCTCCCGCAAAGTCTGCCCTCAGAGGAGCATGGTCCTGTTGCTGCTGGAAGGGCCTCACCGGGAACTGGTGCTGCTGAGGTGGGCGCTGAACCTGCCCACCTCCACCGTACTGAGCTCGGATCGGGCACCGACTCTTAATGTGCCTGAAACCTCGACAAGAAAAACACTTCGGTCATGGGCTCGTGAAAAAGGGACGAGGACCCGAAGATCTGAACTAAAACTATGGGGGCCTACTCCCCACTGGCCTGAACCTAGAAGGTCCCATCGCAGGAGACCTGCTGCTGACTGACTTCCCCTTCGACGAGCCTGGATGGTTCCCTTCTCGGGGTGCACCTCCCAGTGAGTGCATCCTCTCTACAACCTCTTCCTTCTTCTGCACCGCCAAGTACGTCGGAAGGGTGAAGGGGGTGACAACATACTGGAGAGAAGGACGAAGCGCCTCCTCCAAATGTCTTGCCCGAGACTCCTCATCCGGAAAGAGATCCGGAGCAAAGCGCAGGAGATCCTTGAACTTGATCCCCAGCTCTCGTACCGACATACTCCCCTACTGAAGGGAGATTAACTCCTGCTGCTTCTCCTCATTGATCATGGAAGAAAGGAATTCCTCTCGGAATTCCTTCTCAAAGTCAGCCCATGGAACCTCTGCCTCTATCCTCTCTCTGAGGTAGAGCATCCACCACTGTCACGCCGCACCTCTCAGCTGACTGACTGCTAGGGGAACCCAGTACTCCCTCAGAGCATGGATCAAGGTAAAAGTGATCCCTAGCTCCTCAAGCCACCCCTCCATCTCCGTATCCGAAGTACTACCCTCGTACTTCTTGAGGGTCTGCCGCTAGAAAGAACGGAGAGTCTTCTGCCACTGGATATTTTCTTCCTCTCGGTCCATCCTCAACTGATCGACCGCCTGAATCTGCTGGGCCTCGGCCGTCTGAGCCACCCGGGGACGATGTCCAGGTGCCATAGCTATACGGTAAATACGGATCGTCTAAGCCCAAGTAGTAAGGAAAAACTCAAGGTTTTATTTTATCATTTTATTTCAATTTCTTTCCCAGAACACCCAAATTAAGTAAAACACAAACATGATGATGCATGTACCTTCCCTAGGGTCTCTACCCTGCAATAAATGTAGTCTCACTTGGTCGTTTGGTAGGCTCATAGTCCTTGCATCTGATCACGGGGGGGCCTAAAATCCTGCATCTTAGCCGGTCTTCCCTGGCCTATGTCACGCACCAAGATTAACTAACATTGTCGCCCTACCATCCCATGCAATCCTCACTGTGCCTAACTCCAAAATTCATCCTATCTCTCAACCATCACCTCTGATACCATTCTGTCATGACCCCCTCCCACCAAAGATTCCCCTCCTGAGCTGGCAATGGCGAAAGGGAGATAATGACCCCTGAGTCCCGCCTCCAGTAGGCCCCGGGTTGGAGACTAGCACCAAAGGTATGAGTTTTCACAAATATGGGAGGCATTACCCTTTTTATTATTACTTAGGATCGAGAAATAGGACAAGTCAACCACCAAAAAGGAAAAGAGAAAGTGTAGAGAAATAAACCCAAACCAATCCCACATGCATGTTTAAACAATTTTATAACAAGGTACAAGTACAAGAAAGCTCAAAGTACAATACCAAAAGAAAACAAAGGTACAGCAATAACAAAAAAACCAACTGTCTGACTAGTAGGGTCCCGCACGGCCCTGGTAGTCCTCCTGGAAACCTGAAAGTAAATGTAGGGTGAGCATACGAGTATACTCAGTAGGGAAACCTAAAGCTCTCGTGCACAAGTGGGGAGACATCATAAAGACCCGTGAGAACAACAGAAGAAACCTAGAAAAGAATTCTATCCCCCCAACCTCACCAGCCACACTCACCAAAACACAATCACAACAGGTAGTAGTATTATATAAGAACAAGAGTATTGGGTACCCCGCACCATTTCCCTTTAGTTAGCTGCTCTTCCTAACGACAAACGTCCTGACACTGCCACACTCTCCCCGCCCGCACACACCTGAGCCTCACAACCACGTATCCTGCCCGCACACACCTGGGCCTCACAACCACGTATCCCGCCCGCACACACCTGGGCCTCACAACCATGTATCCCTCCCGCACACACATGGGCCTCACAACCACGTATCCTGCCCGCACACACCTGGGCCTCATCCTAAAGATTTCTTGGGAAAAAGTAGAACCTGGACGAAGAGTCTTGGGCTAAAACCACCCCAATCGAAACCTACCCGAAGAGTCTTAGGTGTAAGGTCACCTCAATCCATCACATCCTAGGGGAGAAGCAGCAGGAAGGAGCTAGTAACTAAGGGAAAAACACCATCTCCCATGAAATGGGAGTGTTCAACACTAAGTTCTCAACATGGGTGGGGTGCGAAAAAACACAAAGATATAGTTTTATATATATATATATATATATATACCAAACACACAGCCCAACATATGGCTTCTAAACAGAAAACTGAGCATGTGCCTTGGCACTGCTACCACGAAGTATGAATACAACAAACAATCCCAACCCCCTTTAGGTTTTCACGTTTTTAGTAGAAATTAGTTTATTTAGTTCCTTAACTACTGGGAAACTATCCACAACCAACCACATCGATCATTCTTAAAACATATCCATGTCATCCACAAATCAAGTTAGGAAAACACAAGCAACACAACCAAGCCCTTCTTATAAACCAACCAACCAATTGATTATTAAACCCATTCCATTACCATGACCCACCATTCATTAACTCTTCCACTTTTATTTAATAATCACAACCCATAGCCCGTTCACATTCAAACCCATCCCTGCAGCCCCGCTGCCAACCACCATAACCACAACCACACCGTACATCATTACCAATTTAATACCATTTATTGCATACCCGCTACCCATCACCAACGTAGCATTTACACCAACCCACAACCATGTCAACTGTATCCCCACTGCTCACCCAATCCACAAAAACCCACAAAACACCCCCATCACATGTCACGTAACTAAGCCAACACCCACATGTTCATTATTCCATTTTGTTTAACTGGAGTGATCACACAAGGGTTCTAGATTTTAACATCCAACTTTACGTGATTAACCAATTTCCACATTCCACAAAGTTCCATTCACAAAAACGGTCTAGAAGATAAGGAAACAATTAATTGCACAAGCAAAGGCCCCCAACGACCGTGATTTTCAGTAGGCATAAGCCTATTCAATTCACAATATAATATCACAGGATATAAAAAGTAAAGTAACAGTAATCACAAATTCCCATCCCCGTTCTCTAACCAGTTATTATCTTTATTTAAAGGTTCAACTATTTCTCATGAAAATAAGAGGATACTCACCCCGCATGATGCAAAAATTATAGAGACGAAGGTAAGATCCCTACCTCAACAGGTTCCTGATCGCAACGCTCCCCCGGATCAACCTTAGAAGATGTCTGTCGGCATCCGTCACTTCTGTCGGGTCCCGGAAAAACCTCCTCGGGTGGAAGTCGGAAAGGAAACGCCGAAGGAAAGACAAAAGATCCAAGCTGAGAAGCTCTGCCTCATCGTTACAATCCTATGGCCGCTGACGGATCGTAAATCGGAGCTCGGACGAAGAAGTTATGGAAGGAAGAGCCTTCGAGTCTCTTAAGAGAGCTCTGCTCAAAGGAGAGGGGAAGAGAGGTGTGTGTTGAAAATGAGGAGGGGACCCCTCCTTTTATAGGCGTGAAAATAAAAAGTACACAGCGTGTACTTTATGGTACACAGCGTGTACTCGGTTTTTTCACACGGTCTCCACGCGGCTTCCAACACGGATCTGTGGTCGTTGACTAGTCAACACACGGTTTGAGGGTAACGCATACGTGGGGAAGGACTACACAGTGTGTAGTTTGGACACACGGCGTGTACTCATTTATTTCACACGGCAAGGACACGACTTCAACATGGCACACGGCCATTGACTGGTAACGCGTACGCGGGGAAGGACTACACGGCGTGTAGAACTGGTCACACGGCATGCACCCATTATTCCGCACAGCAAGGACACGGCTTGCAACACGGGGTATTCCCGGAAAAGGGGTACACGGCGTGTAATCAAACTACACGGCGTGTAGTTTCAAAATTCTGGAAAGTGTGGGAAAAATCCATTTTACCCTTCAGAACACTTCTTGATCTTTTTTTTTTGACAAGGGAATGGGCTGGAGAGGTCTGGGACATTACAGAGCCACCTCGGAAAAAATCCTAAATGTTTGCTACCATGTCTTCCTTGATCACTTCCCACGAGGCTCTGTAAAATGAACCTGAAAAACTATCGAGCCCCAGAGCGCTCTCCAGGTTCATCTTCTTCATATCTTCATAAATCTCCCTCTCAACAGGGACCTCTTCCAAGCGCGCATTGTCCTCAGGGGAAACCCTGCTTGAAATTGACTCCCAAAGCTCTGTGGATACCCGCTGTCCGTCCTCTCATTAGAACCTGTAAGAATATCATTAATGAAAGAAAAATCCATTCCACCCACAACTTCTCTATCATCTGTAAACGAGCCATCTTCAATATTGATGTTGGGTTTGATGGTCCGGCTCTTCTCCTTGATTCAAGCATGGAAGTACGCTGAGTTTTTGTCCCCCTCATGTAGCCACTTTATCCTTGATTTGTCCCGTGCCTCTCACTCCTATCTCGGGATAATGTCAGTGAAGCTATTCTTCTGGATTGAAAGTTACTCAAAGCAATCATCATTCCAAGTTTCTTCTAGGCTAGACTCCAGGCGTTCGATGTACCCTTTGGTCTCCTCCATCTCCTGATCAAATTCAGGGAGGTTCCCTGCCCAGTCTTGTAACACCAACTTAAGTCTCCTTAACTTATTATGCAGAGCCACCCAGAGAGATACATGGACCTATTCCCACCATGAAGACCTCACCACCTGGAGAAACTCTGACTTCCGGGTCCAATGGTCATAGAATCTGAATTTCCGTTGGTGGCCGCTTCTTGAGGACAAAGAGACCAGCAACGGTGAGTGATCAGAAATCCCCCCCACAAGGTGAAATACCTTGGTATCTGCGAACTTGGACAGAGCATGCACATTGGCAAGGTAGCAGTCTAACCGGCTCCAGCAACGCCTGGTCCCTCTTTGATTGTTACACCAGGTATAGCGGTCACCATAGTAACCCAGGTCCATAAGACCTTTGCTGGCCATGAACTGGATGAAGGCAGTGCTCGCGCGGCGTGGGAATTCCCTGCACCCTATTTTCACTGATGGTTCCATAATACAGTTGAAGTCTCCTCCAATGATCCAAGGTTCATCTCCTGAGTCAAACATGCTCAGCTCCTACCACAGGGAATCTCTAATATCGTTATCACAGCTTCTATAAACGAAGGATGTGTAGAAGCTGAGTGACCCCTTTGTCACCCTCGTTGTAATGGCCTGGTCCCCTACCTGAACCAGAACCACTGAAATATCCCTCCTCCAGAAGATCCATATATGCGTGTTATTTGGAGCCACCTGCATGGATGCATTCATTCTCATCTTATTATTGAAATCCCCTATCTTGGCTGGGTCCTGTTTGGGTTTCAGAATAGCAGCAATGAGAGCTTTATTTTTCTTGGTCTCTGATGCTATGAAATCAGTTTTGATCCTCGCCCCGAGACCACGAGAATTCCATATGAATATGGGTATCATTGGTAACTTTTTGGCCCGGATTTGGCCCCAGGCAACAAGGTCTACTTCTGAAGGTGTGAAAGAGACTCACTGAACTGTGCCCTTTGCAGTTTGGATTTCACCCGAGTACTTACACCCGAACTCATGTCCTTTGCTGGGGGAGACTTTTGCAAATGGAATTGAGGCTTGGGAGACTTACCTCTCATGTCACTGGGGGAAGACCTTACCATTGGACGTTTACCATTATCCCGTGGAGTCTGGTTACCCGGGTCCTTAAGCCCAGCCACTTCAACCACCTCCAAACCACTCGGCCTGATGCAAGAAGTATCGTTCACCAACAGCCCAACCATAGAGAGAGCCAAACCGCTAGCAGGGGGAGAAGGCACATCTCCCGATTGCCAATAGGGATCCGCACAATGAATTCCAGTAACCCACCCGTAGAGAGAGCATGTCAGGGACCCATAGCCCATCCTCGAAGCTTGTCCAACCACGAAGATGCCAGCCCCCAATCTATACTGACCAGAGCTCCACAAGACTGAGCACCTCTTGCTGGAGCTAGAGGGAAAACTGCAGAGCAAGAAAGCCATGTATCCACAACCTGCGGGCCAGCCTGGACCGAGGAGGATGATGCACCATCCGACTCACGAGGGGGAGGATCACTGCCCAAAGCTAGCCCAGCCTCCCTCCGAAGGTTCTCTTGATGG
Source organism: Viscum album (assembly GCA_963277665.1). Taxonomy (NCBI): domain Eukaryota; kingdom Viridiplantae; phylum Streptophyta; class Magnoliopsida; order Santalales; family Viscaceae; genus Viscum; species Viscum album. The sequence continues at coordinate 162,786,079 of OY728138.1, forward strand.
CCCCTCTTGCACAGTTGTGCGGAGTGCCCTTGAAGGAGGCAGGAAGAACAAAACATGGGAAACACCGGGAAAACCACAGGATGGTTCCACAGTGCAGAACCCTGGACCAACAAAGAGATTTCCTCTAGAAGTGGAAGAGACAGATCGAGTTCAACACACAACCGGGCGACCGACAGATCAGCGCCGCTCCTGGTACAGTCGTCCGCACCGAGAAATCCACCAATGGAGTCACCGATAGCCTTGAGGAAGGAGACATTCTGAAAGGGTAGGGGTAGTCCTGGGAGACTGATCCACACCACCGCTTTGGGGCTCTCCTTCCCTTTATGAACATCCATCAACCACCTCTCCAAGATAAAATGCCACCTGCCCATGCGTCGAGGGACTCTTCACCACGCATGGACGAATTCCTCCTCTGAGGAGAAGACCAAACAGAATGAGAGATGGTGAATACCTAAAATGCGCGCTGGAGTCTGTAGCCCCCAAGAATCCACCCATCACTTGAAGACGAGAAGAGGAGGTTTTCCAGTGCCAAACCTAACAATGAGGGTCCATTTGAGGCCAGCCACATCCGAATCGAACTCTGCCGCTGAGATATCCAAGGTCAGGTCAGCACCCGAGCTAGAAACCCTCGGCATCGCCGGGGGGGCTGCTGGGAAGCAAGAGAGCACAGGATCACCAAACGAGCCACATAGAGCATCCTTAAAGGAAACTGAAGGCTTGTGGGGGATAGAAGGGAGCACCAGAGGCACCTGTGATGAAGGGGAGCCTCCACCATCGCGCTGCGCCTCTGTGCTGGAGCTCGGCACCGTCGCAACCTCCGAAGGAGGCCGAGCGACCTGGCGAGAAACGATGGGAAAAATTTAAAATTTTCCTGGCACGTGAGGCGCGTTGATTTGAGCCGAGGGCCGTATTTTTCCTATTCCACCAAATGAGCTATTTGAATGTGTTTTTTTACCATGATAAATGGAATTGGAGATAAGGGATATCTAAAAAAGTGTATTGAAATGCTGATACATTTCTAATAATTACATAGAATATTTAAGAGGATTTATAATAAAAACTAACTATATATGAAATTTTAAATATTCTTATATTTTTATTTCAAATAATAAATATCAAGATGTTTTTTATCGTAAATTTATCCAGTATATGGAAGATATCAAAATGGATATATCTACAATGGTTTTTCACTACTAATGTATTCTATGTTTCATGAAGTCTTTCTATTTCATAAGAGTTATACATGATAATATTTCGATGTGGAATGCCATGAAAATGCACTGTAATAAAATCCACTATTGTAGGAAAAATAGATAAGGTGAATATAATAATTAAATATTCTTATAGGGAGTTCATGTGAAGAGGTTTTTCTATAGGAAATTCAATAAATATATGTTTCCAAAATCCTAAGGAGGATAAAATGACACTTTGGTCTATAGTAGTTTGAATATGAAGATATTTTTTAATGTAAAAATAAATCAAACAAAGAATATTTAGTTTTAAGGTTGTTATGAATCACCATACAACAAAAAATAATAATTTTTATTAAGAAGGAAGAAGGGAATAGTGCCTACAAGTACAAATTACATAGGCATGTGGTAATGAAATCCAAGAGCACCAACTTCAATAAAATTAAACCCCACTAGGGGAAAAGACCCAAGTCATAAAAAAGAATTCAAAAAGTCATTGTGGGGTGATTTTGAGGATATGTAATCTACAGCTGCATTTCCATCTCACCGGGTATTGAGGATGGTCATACGATTGTTCAACAACCCCTTACACCTTCTGATATAGAACTTGATAGACCAAAGAATTTCTCTTTTTCCTTTAACATCATTATAAACTATTACGGATTCAGTATCAATGTCACCAAGAGGGATATTTCTATAGTTACATAGATACATGCTTTCTAGCTGAGATTGGGATTCAGCTCAGAGAGAATCTGCACTCTCAAAGAAAGTATAAAAAGTATCTACAACTGAGCCCCTTGAATCTCTAATCAGGCCTCCTCTATGTGTATATAATATGAGAAAATATCATTAAATGTTTAATTTTTCCCTTCAGAAGGAGGCATCCATCTAATCCGCCTCACTTGAGCCTCAATATTAATCATAGATGGTGGAATATGTGTAATAGGTACTTAAGGGAAGGGGTTGCCTTCGAGTCTCTGCATAACCTTTCTAAATCAAGAATTAAAATTTTTGTTTTGAACAAGATAACTAAGATTGATTTGGCAGTGTTTTGGTTTCAGATATTATTCTAGGTAGACCAGATGATCCAGCAGCCTACTAAAAGTATTAAATCCTTGTCCTTCCTCTCCACACCAGGGTGATATTTACCATGAAACCACTAATGAAGGATGTAGTGGGTGGAGAACTCATGATCCGACCACCCTATGAACTGCAAAAAAATACCCTAAATAGCATTATCTCATTCACTATTACTGAAAAAGTTCTTTGTTGATTTAACCCTATATTTCTTATAGAAATTTTATTTAGAGAAAAGAAAGATATCCCTTAGTTGGATATTCTCAATGGATGGAAAGGCTTTGGGTCGAACATGCCAAAACAGAAAATAGAACATTAAATGAAGTTACATACACCATAGAGTCTCACCCAAATATTCTTCAAAGATAAAATTTGCAGGAAGTATTTGGAAGTCTCTAGTAGTGAAAGAACCTGAAGTGGAGGCCATGAAAACAAATATATTTGAGACTTGGTTGAGAAAAAATTTGTAAAAAGTAACTCTTTGGTATCATCCAAAGGGTAATGGATAAAATTAAGATGATTGTTGGACTCTTTGAAGATAATATCAAGAGTTTTACATCCTAGAAATCGAAGAATAGTTCTGGACTAGTTCTAATTCCAATAAAGGATGCCTCCCTTACAAATTATCTTGTGGCTGTAAAGATGGAGGATAAAAAGATAGGGATAGATCATCTTCTAGAAGATAGAGGGTCTAAGTTTGAGTGAGATCCCTTCGATTCCATATGTTTGAAACATGTTTTTTCCTCATATTATCCTCCCCTCAATTTTCACCCAAGATAATTTACCATGGAGATCCGACATGGTTCCAGAAACAGTCTTAATATTAATACCTCTTTTATTAATGGTCTTATACAATTTATTCCATGAATCCCAGTTATATTTTCCTCAAATGTGGAATTACCATATAAAGGAATCCATTTAGCTCCAAATATTTGATATTAGTTTTCTTAAGACATCAAATTTATATAGAATGTGTATAGGTATTAAATAAGGTAAACTATTTATTAGCAAGAATATCTATCCAAAGTATAGGAATATATTTTCCCAATTGAAGATATGCCCCAAAATCCTATCAATGACCATATAAAATTGTTTAATGAGGAGTTATTTTGGGGATACTAGAGTTCCAATGTAATAAATATGGAAGGTTCCCTTTATCATTCCAAGACTTCTTTTAAAAGACCTTATCCTCTAGTATGAACATTTTTTGTGTGGAAAAGAAGGTACTTTTATTATGATTTATATCTTAAAAACTCCATGCACAATAATCCTCTAAGGAACTATTAACCCTTGACTATATCTCCTACATCAATTTACAGAAAGAATGGTATCATAAGTGAACATGAGGTGAAAGATACCCCCAACCAGGTGTTTATTGAGAAATGGGAGAATTCTACCAAGATTGATTTCATGATAGATTAATTAACTTAAAACATCATGAGTGATGATAAATAATGATTGGGAAAGGGGTTATCCTTGTCTTAAACCTCTAACAACATTAAAGAATATGAACTGCTTTCCCATGAATGTAGTGGAGAACAATGGTAAGATGAAACATTGGAATAAATGATCAGTGGCACAAACCGAAAACCACATACATGAAAAGAAACCTTGATGATAAAGCCACACACAACTCTTTCATAATCATTATTAATGTTGATATTGATGGCCACATTACTACCAATAATTTTTAGGTTAATGTCATTGATATCCTTTTGAGCTATGCCAATTACACCTTTGATAGAATGTCTTTTGATAAACCCATATTATTCCTTGGACACCCATCTTGGTTGGAAATGAGAGAGCCTCTTGATAATGATACTTGAGAACACATTATATGGAACATTACACGTGCTAATAAGTTGATAATGTTTCAAATACTGAGGTTCTTTGATCTTAGAAACCAAAACAATTTTAGTTACACACGCCACATGTGGTAGTTTTCCACCAAATAAGTATTCAAAAACTACACTAACAAATATCCTCTTTAAAATATCCCAATAGACCATGTATAAAGAAGAAGAAAATCCATCTGGTCCTAAAGATCTTTTCAGATTCATAGAAAAAACGAAATCTTGAATTTCTTCCTCATCTGGTGTAGCCTCCAACTTGCTATTAACCTCTTGTGTCACCAAGAAAGTAATTAACTAAAATATAGTACATGGTTCCCATAGATAACCTTATTCTATGTTCAGGTTAGGGTAAGCTAATGAGGATTTGAAGTAGCTATCATCCACACCCTAGCCACATCCCTATCATTAGATTAAAAACCATCTTCCCTAAGTAAGTTGGGCATCTTGAACTTGTTTTTTTCTTTGATACAAATATCAAAATATCAAGTGTTTCTACCTCCTTCACAAATGTATTCCTCCCATGACATTTATTGGTGTGTGAGTTCTAACTTCAACAATAATTCATCCATATAATATTTTTTATTTGTGAGATTCAGTGAATATAGATGAATCCAAATCAGCTTCCAGAAATAGCTTGAACTATTGTATGTCCCTATTAATTCCCTCATGGTCTCAGTAACATGAGGGTAGATTGTTGGACATGGAACAAAGGGGACCCTTAAAAATCCTATTGTTATTTTGCAAAGATACCCAGGGGTTTCCACTAAAAATGTTTCTCCAAAATCCTTGGACCATTTCCAAATTTCCTGGTTCAACCGCCTATGAGAGAGAAAATTGAAATAAGTCATCTCGATCAATTATATATCCCATGACAATGAGGAGGGGTGAATGATCCATTATACTATGAGACATGTGAGTGAATTTGATGTCAGAAAAATATGGGAGAGTTTCCCTATTCACCAAAAATCAGTCATAGAGAATCCACGAATGATGATTCCCATGCTGGTTAGTAATCCAGGTGAATGGATCACCTAAAAGGCCAGTATCCATAACCCCATTATTGGACATGGATGACATAAATTATTGTATTTATCTTCTTGGGAAAGACCCACTACATTTTTATTCTCTATAATAGTCACAATATTGAAATTACCTCCAACCATCCAAGGAATGTAACCAAGATTGAGAGAGCTCAGATCATCCACAAGATATTCCCTAGTATAGACATAACATTTGGGATAATCTAACGATAACATAATGTTTCGGGACCCCACTAAAACATTTTTATTAACAAACTAATCTAATGAGGATAGAAAGGTGAATGAGATATAATCCCACAAGAATATCATTATGTGATAATTAGATGGGGATTCATGGAAGAATCCCTAAACTCTCATATGTTGAGAAAACGATTTGATCCTTGAAGTATCCTATTTAATTTCGATAACTAAAACCATAAAGAAACAATTATTAGGAAGTTTCTTGGAGATAAATTCTAACTTTACTCAAGTGATGAGACCACATGCATTCAAAATGAGAATTCCAATCATCAATAGAAGATAAGACTGGATTTGGCCCCAGATCTAAGGCCCTATAATTCATTCAATGAACTAATAGTAACATTACATTTGTTCTTAGGCCTCGTGAAAACTATACTAGTATTTTTGGGTCATGAATAAGTAGAAGAAAGAGACATAACCACAAAGTATTTTGGTGTGGAATAGAGGATTTCCACTAGAGAATCTAGAAGACTCACCACCATTATCATGGAGGGAAAGATGATTACTAACGAAGATAAGAAATACTACAATAGGGGATTCGATAGATTCTCTGAATCGAGTTTACTGGTGATAAGCCAAATAAGGGTAGAGGAAGCCTCTGATGGTTTACAGTTCCTCCCAAACATTGGGGAGAGAGATAGAATCTGGGGAAGTGGTAGCTAAACTCCAAGAAAAAAAGATTATCTTCAAGGGGAAAACAATGGCAAATCTTAGAAATGAGGACCCATAAAAATAGAAGGACCTTCCTCCTATGAAGAAGAAGCATACGATACAGGGGGAGAATAATAAAGAAGGACCCCCTTTAAATGATCAATGGGACCTAGATCAGAGTAATATAGAAGGGAAAATCCATTGATAAAAGAAGTTGACTTTTCTATATGGTGGGGGTTCTTTTTCTTATCACGGTCCAAATATCCCATATGATATTTGGGACACTCATAAGAACCATGACCATTTATGTGAAAATATGAGGAGAAGAGCGGGGGAGCAGGAAACCCCGAAACCTAATACTATACTTGGAAACCTTCATCTCAAAGAAGAATATTGTCTGGTAGTGGAAGCTTCATATCCATCCCAATGTAGACCCTCACCACCATGGTTTCCTCTAAGTGGAGAGATATCTCATAAAAACAATGAATGGAACCCATAAAGTCACCAATACCATAAATAAAATCATAGATCATGAAAATAAGGGGACGGTAGGGAGATATTCCCAAACTATAGTTAAGGAGGGATCATTACCTGAATGATCCTACATAGACCAACAGAAGAGATTGAACATCCAAAAACCTATTGTATAAGGTATTTTACAACATGAAAAATAATGTCCTCATGTTCAGACAACATGATGAAGAATTATTTTTTATTCAAGATCAAATCCTTGGATGGGGAAACCAAATCCCAAAAGTTGGTAAACCATTGGAAAACTACTAGAATATGTTTATAAATTCCTAATATTACTACCAATTTCCATTGAAGTTGATCCACCGCTTCACCAAAAGCATAAAAAATATTATCAAGTGTTAGAAAACCATATTTTGAAAAGGATTTAGAACCCATAGATAACTTAATTGACATGTCACCACCCACTTGAACTAGAAAATTATTCTGGTAGACAATGTCTCTAAATAAAGGAGCAGAAGGTGATCCAACACTAGAAGCCTCACAAGAAACTAGGGGAGTAGATGGAATGAGAGGAGCCAAAAAATCTATAATAGTAGTAAATATAAGAGATGGTGGAACATGAAGCAAATTCTTAGAAATAATGATCGAATCCCTTTTATAATTATTAAACTTGTTACGAATCACCATGATTTATAGAGACTTGAATAAAGTTATTCATTTATAATACTGAATTTAAATGTAAAATAAATGAATGAAAAAGTTGTTTTACACTACTATTTTTTACATATTTTTTTAATAAAAATAACTAGAGACCGATAGTATCTAATATAATGATGTTATATATTTTATGAATATGAAAGTTAGAGGAAGTAGAATATATCCTTAAAAAATGTGAAACCTACAGAATATCAATTTCAATCAAAGAATAAAAATAAGAGAGAAATGTTACTACTGATGAAAAAAATCTAGTATTAATGAAGGAGAACATGATTGTTGACAAGGGACAAAATGTGTTTCTATTTTTGAAGATATTATAGTCAATACCAATATTTATGGGGAAATAGGCAATATTTGTACAAGAATTATCTTGTGAATGAATAGATCATCCTAATGATATTTAGGAGGGGATGATGGGTATGGTATAAATCTAAAGACATCAAATTAGTCAAGTACCTATGAATAAGTCTTATTCCTTAAGATTTTATGTCTAGTTCTTTGAAAGATATCTAGTTCATTCTAGGGAATTAGAGGAACATTTAATAATTTGTGGTACCTCTATATACAATTTTATCAAAGAAATTTGCATTCCAGTATATCCAATTCCATACACTAAGGAACATTGTTTATGATTAACTTTGGGTATTTTGATGAAACCAACCAAACAATTTTGTTTGAATTAGGAATTTACCTGTAATCACTTGAATTTAGAGTGATAATAAATTTTTTATACTCAAAAAGTGTCAAATAAAGAATAGAGTAGGATCTCACATTGAGGTCAAACCTAGTAAATGTTTTTTTGAATTTTATTGTATTTTATTTCATTTCATAGAATGGTGATGTTATAGATTGAATCTATTAATCTAATACTAATAACCATGGAAGTTTTTTTATTGTAAGAGGGGTTAATTAAAGGAAATGAAAACATAGTAAAATTTGGGTACACAGATTCACCCCTGTTAAGTGTACTTATAGAATCAATATGGTCTCTACACCTACACCATTAATTTTAGAATGGATGAATATCGTGGTTTGATATTTCATCAACTATATCATTAATTAATCAGTACTAGATGATGAGGTTTAGTTTCATTCATCTAGGGAGGTTTTTTGATGATGGAAAAATTATATATTTTGTGGTTTTGTTATTGTAAGAATCCACTTGAATTTTTTTCCTTTAAATTTTAATTTAATTGATGGATGAATCAATGTTTGATGATAGTAATTTGTCCAATTATGGGATCAATAGTTCCCCAAAAGTTATATTCACCATGTTATTTAGCTTTTTAAATCATTACTACATCTATTGATATATTTTATTTTCATATATAATGGAATTATTTAAGGAAATAATAATTATTTATTATTTATTTTTACTGTATAATTATATTAAATAATTTTGATGGTGTTATGGCCTCGTGTGGTTGGATTATGGAGTTTCATGAAACTTGGATTATCATTGGAAATGGTAGTCAAGTTTTGTGTTAGTGGTTAACGCAATTATTAATGTAGATGGACTATAAAAAATCTCACTATGATTTAAACATCTTTCACTATGACATGTGACATGTGACATGTGATCTCATGGATTGTATGTGATTGGACATAAATTAAAAAATCAGTAGTTATTACTTGACACATATAAGTTGTATAAAATTTCATGATCCATAATGGTATCATTGAATATTATAATTTGATTCATAGGTTGAAAATGGTTGTGGTCATAACCTATGGTTTGAGATGTATGATATATAGAACCAATAGGGGTATAGCCTTGGTGATGTAGAATACTGTGGAGCTTGGGATGGATAACTTAACATCATTTCAGAAGAGGGTGTGATTGATTGAGGGCAGTTCATTTAACACATGGACTTCATAGATCCTGTGTGTTACTTAATATATTTTAGATTAATTTCTGATGCTTGGGGTGAGTTTCCCTCACTAAAAAATAAGAATGTTTGATTAGAGATAATTTATTATGATTATAGAAATATATAAAGGTTGGTAATGATAGGATAACCTAGTAGGATTTCATAGGTGATATGGATGTTATACCATTACTTATATAACAATCAATTTCCAAATTGTGTAGGTGATTTACTAAACCATGGTGTGAGGGTTGTTATATAAAGGTATGTTATACCCATTGAATAATGAGTATTCAAACTTGTGTTTTGAAATGAGAGAAATAACACACATGTAGTGTCCGAACATTGATGTAACCTGTGGCACTATAGAAATTACCTCAATATTTTTGACTCTGTAGTTGATTAAAACAAGTGGAAAACCAGTTGGTATCCAAAATGTATTTTATTAATGGGAAAAGGGTGTTCTATTGATTTTCCACCATAACAAGGATGTAATATTGGTTTAGGTGATTTTCCTACCACATTGAGAACATGATACTATGTTCGATATTTATATATTTTTTATGATCTTGTAAAGGTGAAAATAATTTGAGATATCATAATAGTTTTTGTTGATATGATAAAATTTTTATAGTGGACATGTTATCTGGGTGATACATAGACTCAATATATTGATAATTGTGAATGAAAAAAAGGAAATGAACTATTTATAACTTTAGTATTTTTTATACATTTTCATAATGTGAGATGTGGTGATAACATTAACTGGAAGTAATTCAAACCACATAGATGATTTCATGGGATTATTGTTGGGGAAGAAACTACTCTTATCCCAATATTTTGATTATATGGATGGAATGGGAGGTAATATTCATTATACCATTGGATATTAATGGGATATGAGGAAATTAGGGATGACAGACAATCTGACTGGTTATATTGGTTATATTTGATGGATCTCATGGAATATGTCATTCGGGCTCGATGAATTATCCTATATAAAGGAATTTAGGATGGGAATAATGATGAACCAATTTAATATGTTATATATGGAACTATTGGGGGACTCCAATTTGATTTTATATGGTGACAATATTTGATATAATAAGGGAGAGCACCACTATAACTCATGGTGTTGGTGGTGTTTGATGCTATATAGGGTAGGTACCAATTTTACCCTTGTAATTTATGATATTAGGTGGTAATATGTGTTTAAACCAATACAACCATTATTTAATGACTTTTTACTTATTTAGAGAGACCCCAACACTAGATGAATCATGTATGTACACACCAAGGTCTATTGGATAACACTCTCAATAGTGAAAAATATTAATATTTTTATATATTTTTTGTTATAATTATTATTTGTGTATCACAAAGTTCAAGAATTTTATATAATTGGCATGTTATGGAAATGATAGGTGGAATCCTTCTAAGTTGTACTCATACACTACTTTGACGACCCTAGAACATTGGTACCAGAGTATACCTCATGATTATAGGAACACATAAGGAAGATGAATGATGATTGTTATTTAACCGCATAGCTAGGTTAGAGTCAAGAGATTGTACATGGTCAATATATGGGTCCTTATATTTTCAGTTTTTATATATTTTAATCCAGGTATTATATATTCTTCAGACATGTGATTTTGATGGTGTCCAATTAACCAATGTTTCATTTTGATACTTTAGTATTTTATAGTTTGTGGAATGTTAATAAAATTTTGTTATCTTGGGAAATGAATTTCCATTTATTCTTTTAGGTATTGTGATGACTGATTTCATAATTCTTCTATTTAGATTTATTGGTTTCCATATAATATGTTATAATCTTTATATAGTATCACATTATAGTCTTTCTTATATTCAAAAAACATCTAACTTACTGGTGGGTATTATTGATGTCATGTGGAACCTAGGTCTTGTCATGAGTTATGTAGGATATGTTGCGACATTAATGTTTCATAAGATCTAATTGAAAGAATATTAACCTTTAACATATTGAAATTAATTAAAATATCAATATATATTTCACTATCTTGACCTAAGAATACAATCCCCAAATCTGATAAAAAATAACATGAAATAGAAAATCATTTATGGATATATATATATATAATTAATTATCCACTCATGATAGTCTTAATTCCAGTACTAAGGTCTCAGTCATGTTCTATAAGTATGATTCATTCTTAAGAATACATCGACCACCACATCCATTAGAATTTTCTATAATGTGACAAAATGTTTTAGAGACAAATCCTTTGTATGAATTTATATAATCTTTCCTAACCTACCCCCGAATATAATTAACTCTACACTCCATAGTAATTCCAATATAAGAATTAAATTTCCCAATTTATTGGAAAATTAAATCCCTAATTCCACCTATATTAGTGTTCCCACTACAGGCCTGCACTCTCACTCATTTCTATTTGATCCAGACCTTCTCTCTAAAGGTAGGATGCCAATTGGATTTCTATAATGAGTCCTTAGAAGATGTTTTTTTAGAGGATGTAAGTTTAAGAACGTATCTTTTTTTATGGAGAACTATCTCCTACTCCATGTCTCTATTATAGATTTAACACTTATTTCTAATCCTTTATTTTAATCCAAAATACTGGATGGGTATCCCTTGTACCAATATTCAACTAGTTTTTGTGTGTTGTTTTCATAATCATATGAATATATCTAATGTTTTTCACTGATGGAGACATCTATATGTATCTATAGTTCTCTATCCATGGTACTGTTTTTTAAATAGATTAGATATTATTATATCATTTATTATCAAGATACTAGTTTTAATCCACACTATTGGGTGCTCAATAATTTAATGTCATCATGAAAGATAGATGTTTTTTTATGGAGGGATCGAGCCCATGAGATAAGATACCTATGTTTCCTTATGAGAAAATGTATAACCCAATAAGTTATGTGAAACTAAACATGGAACATCATAACATTTATGGTCTTGTTATGAGGATCAAATTGTGAAATTTAATGACGTGCAGTGAGGATGTCTAGGAATTAGTTAGCTAGTCTTGATTGGTGTGGGACATACGCCAAAGAGGCACAAGTAACTAGAAAGAGATGGGGTCTCCCATGTGGGGTATGATCTTATCAGGAATATATATTAATAAGGATAGTGGTAAATTGAGATCCTATGGATCATATCCCTCTCTTTTGGATGCATCCCCCATGGGAATATGGTATAAATAACATTAGGGTGAATTTGGGGTATTATTTTCAGACCCGAGGGAGGCTTCCTACATATCCCATTTGTTTAGAAATAAATTCCCATGTATTTATGGTGTTTGGGTCCTATACCTTTAGACAAGGCTCATGGTTTGGTTGGGGCTTACACCCAATAGTATGAGGCCCATGGTGTGGTTGGGGCATACATCGAATAGGATGAAGTCCATGTTTTGGTTGTGGCTTACACTGGATAAGAGGAGGCTCATGGTTTTGGATCATGTAAATTATATGGACATCACTAACTTATAAGACCAAATGAGTCACGATCTCTATGAAAAAGAGTGAGGAATACATAGACCTAGATGACCATATAATCACTATCATCCACTGGTGGATAAGGTTGGGGTGATGGGAGAGGGAAAGGGCACTGAGGTGCCTATTCTTTCTCTTATTTTCATAACTTGGGATAATGAAGAGGATTCATGGTGTGAGCTCCTACGAGATTCTTACTCTAGGATGGATCCCCTTCTCATTATTTCATAGAGTATGAGAGAAGAGAAAATAGTAGCTCTTATTAAAGGGAAAGTAAAGTGGTTCCCCTAAATCTCTGAAATGGGGAGGTCACATGCACTACCTCTAAGGTTGGGACCCTTGATACTATAGGAGTGTATGATTGAGAGATTCAAAGTACCCCCTTGTTATATAGCTTACCAATAATAACTCATTTACAAATGTACTGTATGATTGAGAGGGAACATTAGTGTCACCTTTACTCTAATCATATATGTCTAGTAGATTTGGGAGAGTCCTTGGCCAGATGGATTTTTAAGAGGCCTAGTATAGTTTTAGCACTTCATCTGAGGTGCTTCATGAAGGGGCTCAATAAGGTCATAGTGATTCTAAGGGGTGTTGATGGTGAGGTTTGGTTGGATAGTTTATAAAAGGGACTTAATAATGATTGATAACTTCATAAAAGGGTAATGAGAGAAGGAAACCATTTTTTATATTGTTTTCTTTGGAGGATAGTGGTCTATAAAAATTTCATCTTCAGGTGGTTCATGGAATACTTGAATAAAAACGTATTCACTATAAGGATGGTTTTCCCACAAAGGACTCCATTATTTTCATACTTATTTTTATACCCTCTTTATATTGAAATATGTGGTAAATGTAATCCTACTGAAATCACTTTCTTAGACTGTCTCATATCTGAAATCAACTATTAAAAAATACAACACACCCATCAACCTGTGTGCGTGGGGGTGGGGCTGTTATAGGTGTATAGATTTAACCAGTAAATGGAAACAGATGAAGGACTTGGGTTTGTTGGTGGTAGCATCACCCTATAAATGGGAAACATTGGTTTTCATGGGGTGAAAAGGTATTCCTCTTCTCATAAATGAAAATTGTTTGTGGGGGTCCAAAAAACAATGCCTCACCCCACAAAAAAATTCATATGAAAGGTGACTGTAAATGATGGATTTCACTACAATCCAAATTAATTTATGAGGGGACTAAAAAGGAAGCCTCACCCCACAAAATATTTTAATATTTAGGGTGAAAAAATGACACCTCTCCCAAAAATGTAATTCTTTTTTGGGGATATGAAAAGGATGTATTTCCTTGAAAATAAAATTTATTTGTAGGGGATATGTGGAGAATATACATTAATATATATTACTCTTTTTAGAATGTGGGGTTTCTTTGTGGCTCATGCCACTTTACCTTTTTTATCTTTATGCAGTAGCTCGACCAATTTTAATTTGTCCATTCCAAAAAATAATATTATCCTAATGATCTTCTAGAAAATAGTTTTTGTAGAAAACATAATGCCCCCTTCATAATGGAGTCCAATCTACATAATGAGGAGTCCATTCCGAGGGAAAAAAATTTCATGTTAAATGCTTGGTGGAATGCTTTGTATAGTACATGTAGAACCAGATATGGTCCCATGCCTATAAAATTGTTTAGAACTAACACAGTTATCACTTTTTAAAATCTTGAACTATGTGATCGATCAAAACTAACCCATAGACCATAACTCTTCTCATAAAAATTGTTTTAAAAATGACCTCTTCCTCATTGAAAAAAACTCATTCGTGAACTATTATTTTATAATAATTAGACAATTTCCTTTTCTATTTAAATTTTACCATATAGAAATAGGTTAATCCACATAGATTCTTGAGCACTTAATGGAACACATAGTGGATGAAACACTTTGTATTCTTTATAGTGACTATTCAATTCACGATAAATTTTTAATTTATCATTTTTGAAACCTATTAATATCCAACAATTTCTATCCTGATTTAGAAGAATAAGGATCCTTAGTAGGATTCTATTTCTGCTATTAATTAGAAACTAAACTCCCTAATCAAAAGTTTTGAAAATAATTACAAACCAAACTTTTTTCCACATCATCAATATTTGGAAGGAGCTATGGGTGATAGACATTGATGGTACCTTATGTTAGATAAGATATAGATTTATGGGTTTGGTTTTCCAATAGATTTCCCGGTTATAGCACCACATCTAACAAATTGAACAATGGATTTGATACATAGGTCCATCATTACATGCCAAAAAAATATATTATTGGGGGGGAACATTACCCATAAGACCTAGTAAAATGGTTCGGTTCAAAATCACACCCCTTTTTTATTAGAGTAAGTGTTTTGTGTTCCAAATGAGAATATTAATTTATATAATCACATTTCAATTAAATCCATAACTAATGAATCATTATTATGGTCATCCAAACATGATCTTTATCCTGAGGGATCTTTTGGTCTAAAATGGGGATGGCATTCCAGCTTTCATTTGAGATGTGATGTGTTTTCAGCTGAAATAAAGGCTATGGGATTGTATGAATCTTCTTGGTTATCATTGAATTTTTTCAATAAAAATATATTCATCATCCACAACTACATAGTGGATGGATTCCAAATACCAACACATTCATCTTGGTGCATAGAGAAGTCATTTTTAGCCTTTTGGATATCTGGATGATCTCAAGGGCCCTAATCATTGGTGTCATGTATGATGAGATTCTACCTCACTCTTAAGTATGGGATGACCCTAAGTGAACCAATCCTCTTATGAGTGAATCACTTGCTATATTATTGAATATTCAAAAGGGGATGACCCCCACCCCAATGTAGATGTCCCTTTTTATGAATAGATTCATGCATTTTCTACACCAAATGGTCATGAGCCTTATGCAAAGAGGGTAATGATGTCCCAAAATCTTGTGACTAGGATGCACATCTATAGTTACTAGATGAAGTTCAAGGAAGGTCGCTTTCATCAGCAGGGTTGGTAAGTTGCGTCCAATGTTGACTGATTGGTTCTGATGGTAGCCTTCCTCGTGATGTTCCACAATTGTTTTATATTATAGGTGTGTGCATCCAAACCCAGGATTAGAGTCACAACATTTGTGATGGTGGACCAGCTATCCATGTGAAGGTTATTTATTCTTGTAGTCCCAATTCTAGTAATGATTTATTTTCTTTCTGAGCGGCATAAACAGTGGATGGTCCCTATACCATCTTGTAGGTCTATTTCATGTTCTATGGGGATAGATAACAACCACATAGGAGGCTATGAGTTTATCAATGACCATCCTATTTAGGATTCTCAATTCTATCCATACATAACATGCACATGTGTGGTGAACCCATTGATCTAGTGATTGTAAGAGGTAAGGGATCATCTCCATCATAAAAAAAATTAACATACACCTCATTTTATTCTATCACTAGTATCTTAATAATTGACGCATCTGGATATAAAACCCAATGATGGTATCCCTTCTCCACGAGAGAGGGTGGGTTTTCCAAAATCAATGTAAAATTGATTTGTGATGTATATTAATCCAATTGATTTTTGCATCATTTCTACTACATCTACATTAGGTTACCTCCATCGATTTATGGTGAATGGTGAGAAAATAATCTAGTGGTCTCACACCAAATTTGGTCGATGTTGATGAGGGAATAAACAACCTCCATCATTGAACTTCCCTCTACCAATATTCAAGCAGTTCTTGCCATGCCATATTTAAAATAATGGATTTGATCATATCCTGTTGGATAATTGAAAAAAATGGTCCCTTTAATTGAAAATCAACCTTTATCTGAGGCAAAGGAGGATGAGAAGTGGTCCACTAACATAGTAAGGTTAGGAAAGGGGATCACCCTTATGAAAACTGTCATTTTAAAAATACGAAGGAAAAGGTTAACTATCGAGGGTCTATCCCCCCCCCCCCAAATACTAGTTATCCCTCTGATAAAAGAGCTACCAAACCATCTTCATTGTTGTTTTTCCCATAGAAGATGCATATTCGTAGGCCTTGAAGAAATCAGATACCTGGAGGAATTATTTTCCTATTTAAGAGATCTGGTGTTTCCTTTAGGAAAGATAGATTATCTTGACTATGTATGGTGGCGTAGATTCACTAGTAATCATATCTTACATGGAGCATACTGATTAGGTAGAGGCTTATATCTAGGAACTTAAGGATTTTATTAATTACCTACATGAGAATTTCATATTTTTGTCTTGGTTTTCTGAAATTATGAGGACACATTATACTGAGAATGAGGACAAAAATAGTGATTCACATGGATATGTTGAGAAAAATATCTCACTTGAAGCCAATGAGATACTTTTTTTATCATTATTGGGGCCTCAAAAGTACCTTACTCTAAGGGGAATAAAACAAGAAATTCCATGACAATTGGTGCATAGACATAGACCCACCTCACCTATGCAGTCAACCTCATCTTCATTGTTGATACCTATCATTGGAAAATTTCCTGAAGTATGGAATGAATTTGATTCATGGAAAAGGAATTATTATTCTGAGGAAATTTGGGGGTGTGCTCTGAAGAGGATGTCAACATTCCAGAACACGGGATGATAAACTCACCCAAGTGTATTTATTTTCAATATCATCCAAAAGAAGTCAGTAATACCTTGAGGATATGGATTCCTCCATCTATTCATTCAAAGTATGGATTCATTGGTCAAACCAAGTGTAGTTCATGGTTATTATAATACTGCAAGGGATTGATTTTTGTTAAGAGTTAATATGTGCTATTTTGTTGATCATTTTTTTGTTTCCACTGAAATATTATATCCTTTATTATTTCCCCCCTCCCCCCAAAATTTAGGTGGTGAGGGGTGTGTCATATCCCATTCATTCATTCATATATATAGAGAATGGAATGACAATTAGAGTGGTTTCTTCTGGGGGTGAGAGGGTCAACGATTAAGGCTCTCTCGAGGCAGCTAAACATATGTAGGATGTGATTTCAGATCGTGAAATTGTATTCCTACCCCATCTATAATTTATGTATTACTTATGGGATTACCTCCATGAGAAGAAACAACTCATAATCACATGAGTAACCATTCAAATTACATATCAGACAATACAAAAATTATGAAAAATATACCTCTTCCTTAATTTCAGTCTATATGTCTAGTTTTATGAGTGATTGAACTGTTAATGGGGTTTCCAAAGGCTCTAAAAGATAGGAGGTTCCAACTATTTTAGTTATTTCATATCCTTTTCATTTGGAGTCTAATTCTATGGGATCAATGGTTTTTAGAAATTTTGATCCATATGATGATTTAGGACCAATAGATGTTGCTGCTGGAATGAGAATAAAGGGGGATGAATTTATACCATCACAACCAACTAATCTTCCCCCAGATGGTGAAGCGGTAGAGGAAACGTCAACGTGAGTTTAAGAAGATATGGTTTTAACTATTTCTATTAGTTCACTCATGATCATTCCCATGAGTTTATTATCTATAAGTGATCTTATGGAGGATATAGTGTGGGCCAAGCATGCACCCGCTACACATGCCTCCCCAAGAGAACTGTCATCTGAGGATCAAATGAAAACCAAAGGGAAGTGCAAGCAATTCCTTCCCATGAGGTAGTGGTATCTGAGAAATTTTATGTCTCAAAAAATGAATGTGTTTCTCTCAACATATTAACCACATCATATTTCTCCTTACTAGGTATTGATTTATGAATACATGTTTCGGGAGAATTTTTTCATGTTTTTGAAGTCATGGATATATCAAATCTTATATCAGCTAAAGTGGACTTATTTTAAACAACATTAGAGCCCCCCCCCCCCAACTCATAGAATAATGAGGATAGTACTTATATTGTCAGTCTACTCCTATAATTTGTTCCCCCATCTAAGGGAGATTCTGAATTAGACTAGGATACCCTTGTAAATTTCCACCTTTCCAAGTAGACAATATGAAGGAACATATGGAAACTAATTGCTCAGAATCCTATATCAGATCATCAATAAAATTTT
This sequence comes from Viscum album, assembly GCA_963277665.1. NCBI lineage: Eukaryota > Viridiplantae > Streptophyta > Magnoliopsida > Santalales > Viscaceae > Viscum > Viscum album. Next base: position 162,804,740 of record OY728138.1, read on the forward strand.
CCCAAACTATGAAATATAAATTGTGTGCTTAGATATAGAGGACTGGACCATCATTTTGTATAATCTAATGAGAAATAGATGGTTTCCTTCCGGGAGAAGGAAAGAACGTTGTTGTCTCAACTCACCTCCACAGAGTATAAAATCCCTTTTTTCCACTATATGTATTCTTATTATTGAATCTTATGAGTAGTCTAGGATACATCCCATCACCAAATCCACTCTATTGAAATGATTACCATGGTGGAATAGCTCCATCATTAATTTTATCACTTTTATGAAAAGGTTGATAAGGAGAAGTGGCTGGAATATGAGGAAGAGAAATCCAAGAAGGATGAAATGAAGAGGGTAGAGGAATTACATATGCACATGAAATCAGAGTACAAAACATTGTTAGTGATTTACCAGGGAGTATAGGGATCCTACCATGTAATGATTAAAATATTTTAATATGTTGAGCAATTTTTTTTGAAAAATGACTAACTCATACGGGGAGACTCCATCTTATGGATGTTCCTCCAAAAAAATTCTATTTAATGTTTTTTTTCATTTTCTCAATTATATGTCTCTTTAATAAAAATTTCCACTAAAATATTTACAGTAATAATAGATATAGACTATTTGTTTTTTAAAATTCTTATATTTTATTATATATAACTTGAAATAATGATAATTGGATAATGCTTTAAATTTGTATTTTTAGGGTCTTAGAGGACCGGTCAATGATAATTTTTTGGGTTGATGTTATTTGACCAAATATTATGAGAGTATATATCCCAATATATATTTTCATTCCATGAATATATGACTCCCTAAATGGATATGCCTCATGTTTAGGGATATGGAGAATTTTATTTTTAGAATGTGTCAATGATATGAGGAACATATTTTAGAATCTTCTATACATATCAAATACATACACATGAAATTGTGTATTGATATTTTGAGGCACTGATGGATTGTGTGCCATGAAATTATATATGTATAAACCTCTTATGTTGAGAAGAAAATGGTCTTAATATATCATGCTGCTGGGAAAAGTAACCTACGAATCAAATTGACTGTCTATATCCTCTAATATGACATGTTTCATTATCATTATGTGAAACAAGATGTTACATGGGGAATCAGTTGAACACGAACAAAAATGAATTTTAGGGAACATGTGGAAATCTTTCCCAATTGGGTTTTATTAGGGACAAGTTTTTTTTAATGAAAACCCAAGTATAGGCTTGATAACCATGAAAAATAATCCTTAAAAAGGATGACACCTCTTTATAGATCGAACTCTTACATAGAGAAAGGGAGTTTTTATATTTCATCCTAATTTAGGATTAGAATAATTTCAGATTCCAAATCCAATACTTGGTACCTTTTCAGGGAACCATATATCATATAGGTAATATGTAATATAGAATTACTATGTGTTACATTGTTTAATGTCATTATACATGGGGTCGAATGTCATATAGTTTAGGGCCATGTGAAGAGGTCCTAAGATTCACCGTTTAACGTAATGTTACGGGGGACATATGATTATTCTCTCTTAAAGTAAAATTGATTTGAAAAAAATATTGATGATTTACTATTATAATGCAATATGACATAGAATATTGCATCAGTATTTAGGTATGGAAATGGGAAAATGTAAACAATTATCTAGGGATTTTTGAATTATAAAATTGATTTGGATCTACAATACAAGAAATCAATGAATACCATGTTATTAAATTGGTTTTCCTATAAAAAAATTTCAAGGAATATAAGGATATAATAGATCTCTCTTAATAATTGATATGCCTAAATTTGATATGCCTTTTAAGGGAGGCTTAATCATAGCCAAAATTGGTGCATGTTATTTATATGCAATAAAAAGGTGTCCTCAAGAAACTGATATTATTTTATTGGTGGCCATGGAAGTCGTAGAAGATTCTAAATTTTCTAGATAAAAGGTTATATTTTTTATGGACTATTATTGAGTATTAAAGTAATGTTTCATGTCTAAACCACTCAAGAATGGGAAAAAATTCATACAAAAACTGGGACTAAACACGAGGGAAGAACTCTTTTTTAATATGGCTAGGCCCAAGAAATAGGGTCTGGGTTCCACTACATATCTCATTGAGGTGAGAATAAATCCATACATAGTTTTGGAAAAAGAACAAGAAATTACCACAGACAATGTTCAAAAGGTTGTTTCCAGTGTAAATGTTGCCCACACATGATCAGATTTTTCTAAAAGGGTGTATTTTTTTACTTGAATACGTGAACAACAGTAGGGTGAGAACCTATATTGGACCTTATAAAGTATATAAAGTATGTATATATAATAATTGATAATTTTTATTTTGTAGTTAGACCATTATCTAGGATCATAGTGTCGCTATGTGTCTCAAAAAGGTGATAATCAATCCATATGTAGTTCATGGAAACATGGGTGGTGGGAGACCAATTACTAGGTAAGCGGCCCTCTCAGTTGAGGACCATGGATGTCACATAAGATAATCACCCATGATGTTTAACATCATGAAATAAGGATGTTTAACACACATTTTAAGGCCATGTATCCTGGACTAGTTCCACCATGATGTGAACTGATAAGACTTGATATTTTTTGGAAACCCTCTACCAAAAAATCCTAATCCCAAATGAGTTATGATTAGTGTGAGAAAAAAGTAATGGAAAAGGATTCATCAATATATTGGAGGTGATCAAAATAATTAAAAATAGATTTTTTATCATGTGATGATTGCGAAATGATTTAGGATCTGGGAATCACTATGTATCTCGTAAGGGTGAGAATCAAACCATATGTAGTTAATGAGAACCATGTATTTACTGTCTTGTAATGGGTAAATTAGCCATGCTGTTTAACATCATGTCATAATGTTTCTTGTAACTCGATATCATGGTAACATTGAATGACCTATGGAATTTCAATTCAATAATTTTTCATCATGCTTTAGACGCGGGGATGGAAATTGTAAACCAAATTCATTGGAATTCATGGATCCGAAAAAGTGGTATGGGACAACTATATAATGGATGAATATGGTCTAGGTTCTAAAATCAGAATCCGAAATAAATATTTTGGGGATTATATATATAGTAGAGGTCACTTCTATGGAATAATATACTTATGGTTGAATGTCTTTTTAATGGAGTCTTATGTAGAGCCAAACTAGGGCATGTTATGAATAATCAACACAAAGGTTTCCTCAAGAAGATGAAATTGTGTCACCGATATCCAAGGACTACTTATGAAGATATGAGTTTTTCAAGTCAAAGAGTATGATGTATAATTGGAATGAATCCGATCACAATGGAAAAAAATTTAATCGGTATAAACCATGGGGTGTGGAGTTCCCTACATAGATCTGACTGATATGTAAGGAAGGGTACATTTTTGTTTCCATGATGGCCTCTTGCATGTGGGCAACCCAATTAAAATATCTTTCAAAGATCATTGTTTGTATGCATAAGGGGTTATTTTCATTTTTTTGTAGATAGGTGCAGGTAATATGGTTTGAGAGTCCCCATGTATCTCTTAATTCCGGGGATCAAGCCATGTATAGTTCATGAATAAAGATCTCTGTGAAGGTTTAACAGTTACACAAGGTGGAGAAACATTTTTATATTATGGATGAACCTAGGATTATAGATCTGGGTGTCACTACATATCCTATAATGATAGTAATCAAGATGTGCATAGTTTTATGATGAAGTTGTGTTAGGATACTAGCACCCAATGTTGTGATCCGCTCATGTATAAACCAATATGTCATATAGTTTTGCATCATGCAATGATGATGTTAATCATGATATTTTAAATCATTTAACAAAGAAAGTTTTGTATTGTTTAACATCCTATGACTTGGATGTTAATAATTTAGTCTTATGTCATTAATTAAAGATGTTATGTTAAGGTATTACACCTAAAAATTATTCCCATGGAAGCATTTCATTTTATTTTGCAACCATGAGAGAAATATTAACTCATTGTGATTAAATTTTTTTAGGTATTATTCCTAGGAGGATTACCATAGTAACATTTCTTATAGATAATATGTGGTGAATCTAAGGACGGTCCTGGAGACAGAAGGTCTATGCATCACTATGTACCACCTCAAGGTGAGAATCAATCCACACATAGTTCTAGAAAATAGATCCCTATATAGGTCTTACACACACATAGGGAGGGGGACATTATTCTATTATAGATGTACCCAGGAATGGATATTCTGGAATCGTTATGTATCATGTGATTAAAGGAATCAAGGAAAACATAGTTCATCATTGGTGGTGTGGAAGAAGACCATCACCGACGGTCATGGCCTTGTTAAATATATACTTAAATGTTATGTATTTTTATTTAGTTCAATGAGTAAATGAACCACGAAATTTAACGACTTGAAGCCAGGATGAAGATTTGGGTCATTCCAAATTTATCATATTAGGTAACCCTATTGAATATGGGGTAGATACTAGTTTACTATTATTGATATTGGACCATGGTGGTGGAACAAGCATCTCATAGAGGTTTTCACAACAATACGGAGTGATAAAAAAATTGAATAAATGGTCAAAGGGACCCTATATCACACAGAACATGAAAATATGTACCCAGGGTTGACATCATGTCACTTGGGAAGGAAAGACCTCACCATGAGTCTTTGAAGGTGTTATGACTAGTATGTGATATCTAGTAATCACTACATATCCCATGAAGATGGGTATCAAGACACATGTAGTTTTTGAAAGGAGGTTCTGTAGGATACTAGAACCCTACGATGTGATTCATTAAATCATTCATCTAAATTTTGTGTTATTTTATTTCATGCAAGAAAGTTGTTAACCATATAGTTTTACATCATGATTTCAGGATGATGGTTTCTCATAGTTTTAGGTCATATGACTTAGAAAACTTGTTTTTCTTTTTAGGTCATGCATACAAGGCCATGAGGCTATGTATTTTAACATCACATAGTAAGAACATTTGTTTCATAAAATTTATCATCTTGTTACATGGATGATTAAGAAATATGTTTTATGTCATGTGGCCAAGACAATAATGAATTTAAGTTTTATGCTATATGACTAGGACCTTTGGTTGTAAATCACTAAAAATATATCTTAGGATATCATTCACTGGTAGCAGTGTAATGTGTTTCCCATCCATTTTTATTAATGGTTAAACTTCATTAGTGTGGAAATTGTTTATGGAATAATGTATCTATAATTTTGTTTCAAGCTCTGAAGGTTTCTACCCTAATATCATCGGGGTTTTTAAGACAGATACTAGTCTTACTTGAAAGAATGAATGTAGATAAACATTCTTTTTCAAGTCTTATTATATCCAATTCTGGTATATTTCAAAATGATATTAGGTATAAACCTTTTCTCATCAAGTTTCTCTAAATCATCAAAATTATTTTGTGATTTTTTGTCATCAGAATGTTGTTCATATATAGATATCCAGATTGAGGGAAATTGAACCTAGATGTGAATCAGTTCTTATATTCTATAAACCATTGAATACAGAGATTCCTGTGTAGTAGCAAAGGTTGTATTTTCAAAGGTACATAAGGAAATAAAAATATTTTTTGGATAAGAATTATTTCTTTTATCCATCAAATTTTTGAGTATGTTTAATATATTTTTAGTAAAAGCCTCTATCTATCCATTTATAAGTTTATGATGGTGGTATGAATGATTTTATATGATGTCTAACTCCTACAAATTCATCATATTGGAAGAGTATAAATTGGTGTAATATTTTGTCAATATAGTGCGAGGGACACCAAATTTGGTGATGATTTTTGAATTCATGAAATTGATGATGCTTTTGGATCTGACATACTTAAGTGGGATTGAATCAACCCATCTAGAGAAGAATTCATTACAAATAAGGATATAATGGAAATTATTGACCATATATAAAGGGTAATATCGCACAATATCCATCCCCCACTTAGTGAATGGACTGGAGTATTTGGCTATATGCAGCAACTATGGGGGTTGAGGGATGAAATTGGATTTCACATGGAAGGAGTGAAACTTTTTAAAAATTTGTGTGCAATCCTATGTCCTTAAAATCAATAAATATCTGACCCTCCAAATTTGGTGAGAAATATTAGTTCCTAACAGACAGGTAGCCCATGTTCTAACATGAACATACTCCATGATGGAAAAAGTCTATTTAAATTCAATACATATGAGGTGGGCTCAAGTAAAGTATCACTTGTATAGAAGTTTCAAATGACCTGACCTATCATAAAGAGTGAAATTGACCACCCATCATCAAACCTACTCTTTTACAGATCTTTATAGAGAAAGCGTCCCATTTGGGATATATTTTTGGATTGGAATAATATTTAAATTTATAACTTTTTCTATATTAGGGATAGAATTAATCTCCCTTATATTTTCCATTGTTCATTGAACAAATAGAAATACTATCCTACAATGGGCGATGTTGATGACTATTTAATCCCAATATGGATCTACCAGGACCGCATCAACATTTTCTAATGAATCATCATAAGAATTTTGATAATGTGTGACATGAGTTAATGTTGGGTTATAGAGGAATTTTTCTATCGAACCTCAAACATAATTATATAGGGGGATCAGTTCTTGTTTTATGAAGGGGTAATCAACATTTATATTCTTAATTAATAACTTTGAATATCCCTCAATTCATAGGTGGGTACCTTGTATTTGAAAATGTAGTTTCATTACTATAATGAGGGATTGGTATTTATCATCACTATTGGTGTAGTGTTATGATAGCATAAAGGAATAAGGTAAAAATTCCTTTGTTGGTGACATGATTGTGATCCCCCACATGACTTTTTGGATCATGGGATATTTCAATATCATTCTAGTATGACTTTTGGATGCACCAACAAAGTACATTTCCCACAATCAGGTAGACCCTAGAACATAAATAATTTCCACATCTATAAATATCTATAAATATTGATAAATATTATATAGTAGGGTGTTCCTCTAAGAAATTTTCTAAGGCCTATCCTTTTATCACCATTTACTGTATGAACTAAATGTCAAAATATTGTAAAATTTCTACCAATCCTAGAAATCATTTGGTCAACATGGGATGATTTAGGATATCATTGAGCAGGTCAATTTGAGATATCAAATGGACCTCATAGTGCTACTCGTAATGGGTTAATTTCATAATTTTAAAAATCAATTCCAAAATGGGTCTTCTAGAAGATTTAATATCGATTCTTAGTGTCAATAATAGATCAAATGACATAATAAAGGTTTTTTACCTACTAGCATAAATTTATTATAAAATAAAGTCACCCAAATATAATTATAGGGCCGTCACATATCGAATAAGAATATTTCCATCAACTAGTGACATCAACACAATTGGGGCCAAGATTTAATTCTTTTGGATGTCAAATTATTCTTGGAAGTCATTATTACAATGAATAACAACCCCATTCTTTATCAAATTGGTTAAGGGAAAAAATTTCATACAATGTTTTCAATGAAGCATTGAATATAGAAACTGTGTCGCTACATTTCATTCCATTCATTGTGGTTTTGAGGAGGGTACATACCCTTAATATACATGGTCTTCTCAGGGATGAGTTCGATACCACATTACCATATGATGAAGTTGAGAAATTTCCTGGAAGTAATGTTGAAATCACATTTTAAGATATTCATATTTATTATTTGTTGCAGAATGTTTTAGAAAAATATTTAGAATCATCATGGTTATCATAACATATCTGATATTTAACCACCAAATCATCAAAATAACATTTTATTGTTTTCCCCAAGAAGGGTTTGAATATTTGCTGCATGGAATTTTCATATTAAATACCAAAATTCTCTAAACTTGAGGGAATTACTCAGTAGAAGAATACTCCCTAAAAAGACCTAAAGTTGGTGGGTTCTTCATCTTCTAAGGAAATTAAAATTTTATTATATCCAGAATAATCATCCTGGATGAAATGTTCATGATATCGAGCTGTTGAATTAATAAAAATTTATTTTATCAGAAGTAGGAACTCATATTTTGGAGAATGTTGATTAAGATCTATGTAATTTATTAAGACCATAATTTTCTAATTCTCATTCTTGACAAAGACTATGTTGGAGATCCATTTTGGGTATTGTAAATCCATAATGATTTTTTATTTGATGATATTATCAACATAGGTTCAACCTTGGAAGCATGAGTCAGATGTGTCCTTTTGGATACTATCTTGTAGCCATGATGGTCTTTTGGTAGACCTAGTTGATGGGTAGTCACATCGAGATTCTGGCCTAGAATTTATAGGTAATTTCTATAAAACAAGTCCAGATGTTTCTTTAAAATATATGTATAAATATCTTATTCAATAAGGGGAAAAAATTCACTGATCATCACTGGTCAAATATTCTCCTCTATACCCAGATTGGTTTTTCAAATTTCATCAACAGTGGTTGAGACCCTTCTTCAAATATTAGAGGAATGTCTTTGAGTTAATTTTTGTACTCTTCTTCTTTAAGTTATTCCTCTTCTTCTATACCAATGTTGGTATGGTTGAAAAACAGATAGGAATCATGAAGCTCATAGGGACGATTAGTGTATAAAGAGATATCTTCCAATAGACATATCAGGACTTATATAGGTTCAATGGATGATTTAGGGGTCTGCTAAATTTTTGAAGATAAGTTTAGAGAATATACATCTAAGTTATTTCTACCAATGGATGAAATAAAGAATTTTTCTATATATTTATATTCTAATGATTTATTTGATATCATGAGGACCAATGAGAACATCTCAGAATCTGATCTAATTTCTTTGACATGACTTATTGACATCACATACACATCACGAAGATCTCAGAATCGATTAGCTGAAGTCATTTACAATCAATTTAGATTGGTGACCTGAAATAATCATCAGTTATGAGTTTCTTACCTTTTTTATTTATATTCTTGGATCAATATATAGATATTCATTAGATTTGAACATATATTTTTCACCTTATAATGTCTCAAATAGTTGATTTCTACAGTATTTTTGGAATTAATAGAAATATGAAGGTATGGATGAATGTATATGAAACTAAGTCCTTCTTATAAATTCACTGAATGTTATATTTTTTTAGATAACCATGAACTCAGAATCAGACAAAAAATCTACAAATTGGGTTCTAAGCCTGATGTGGTCCAAGGGTTTCTACTTTCTTTTTATCATACCCCCGAAGCATTAGAGAGAAATGGGAACAATCAACTTCAGTGTATCTGAGTATGTGAAGCGTTCTGAGAGTAACAAGTTTTACACTCAATCCATTATCAATGAAATCCTGAAAGATATCAATGTCATCTAATCCTTCTGATACATTAATGTCTTGGATGTCTCCTTTAATGAAATCGTTTCTGTCCTCTTTAGTGAAGGAGATAAAAAATGTGAAATTATATATGTTCGACCTCTACATTAAATACCTGAGTGACCTCATCTTTAGCTTTGAACTCTTGAGGTCACAACATAACCTCTACAATTTTTTGTCATAAAAATTTTGACAAATTTAGAGCATCCCTAGTTGAAATAATTGAATGAATTATTACAAGATGTTTTAGGATGTTATATTATTGGGATAATAATATCTGATTTTTAAAAGGAGGATGTTCCCTTAAAGGAATTTTTAAATATGATGTGCATGGGGCTTAATTTTCAATTGGATGAGCTAATATGTAAGGTATTTGATATGCCGTTTGATCGATTTGTCTTTTCCTACACACTTGCTTCGTCTAGTCAAGTTTTCACCTATTTATCAGTTGGTATTACAAAATGATTGGTTAAAAATGATTTTTTACATGTGAGGAGGCCTTTTCCTACTATTTCTAGTATATTAATTGGACATTTAATTGAGTTTCTAAAGCATATATAGCTATAGTAGTGATGAGGCCGGTATTTTGGGCTTGTTCATGGATGTACCTCACTCAATTTTATTGGATTCTATGACCTCAATTCATTTATCCTTAATTTTGTGTGGGGAACTCAGGATGATAATAAAACTCATCATCAAATAAGTCATAAATCATATTATTTAAATTAATGGAAAAAATATCTAATTTTCATCTATTGGGTACTTCGTTTGAGGGGTCGGTTCCCACTTTACCATTTGGCAGGGTGGCTTCCATAATCTTGGTTCTAGAGAAATGAATTCCAAGAGACTCAAGGATAGATCTATCCTTGGTGTAGGTTTTTTTCAGAATTTTATTTCCTCCTTTCTATATATGATGTTTCGTAGAATATTGGCCTTTTGAATACATAGGTGTTAATGGAGTTTTTCATGCCACATTTGATGTAGCTAAGGGAGCAATTGGTTATTTTAACAGTGACATAAGATTAACATTAGTTTAGTTGATTATCATTGGATTTATACAATGAATAAAAATTTTTGAACCACTACTAGAAACTTCCTGCCTTTCACGCTCTTCTTCTATATGAGTGGAGAAAATTCATGCTCCTTTTGTTGATGGTTTACCCAGATTAACTTTCCCAGAATCAACCATCTTTTCTAGGATTTCTTTGAAAACAAAACAATCCCAAATGATGTAATTTTTTTGAAAGGGTAAATAATTTTCCTAGTCTTAAATATAGACATGATTAGGTTTTTTGGGTTTTGGTAGAGTAAGTTGGTAATTTTAAAAATATTCAATGAAATAGCTAAGAACCTACTCATCCCGTAATGAGTAATTTCTACTCTAATGTTCCTAAAATTTAGAGCATTTTGGCTCTCTCCATTCATCCTGAATATATTTTTGTTGATATTTATTCTACTATAAAGGGGTGAATCATGATAATGTGTATGATTTAGAGAATTAACCAGCACATGGGATGTCTTTAGAGTGAATGTTTCAGTCTATTCCTTGTCTATTCTCTTTCCGTGGGCTGACAGTACTAATCTGGATTAGTCTCCGGTTCTCAAAATATAGTCTTCATGTATTTGTGAAACTACTAAAATGCCTCAAATACCTCCCATGAATTTTATGGGAATGAGTGGTTTTCACAACTGGTCATGGTAGTTCCCTGTGAAAATAGCCAACAAATTTTCTTGTGGAAATTGCATATTCAGGGAGAAAGTCAGGACCTCCGACCTAAAAATAAAGTATGATACTCTCTTATTTTCCCACTACATTTAATTTTGGAGGTTGAGTACTATCATATGTCACATTTTTGAACTAAAATAGTAAATAAATTTTTGATGGTTGTTTATCCATCCTTTTATCGACCTAGTGGGTAATCTTTTGTACCTGTAAAAGTCTTGTCCTTAAATGTTTTGAATGAAACATCAGATCTTACCATATAATTACTACAATAAATTTCCCATCATAAGGCCACACAAAGATAAATAATGTGTCAAATGCTGATCTGGATCTCCTGGAGCCATTTAATTTTAGATACACATGATTTTTAAATTTGGGTGATGGAAGTGTTTCTTCCTCCCATTTAGGTAAAGTTTTTATTTCCAGTTGCAGTAGTGAATATTGTCATTCCATATCATATATTTAGGCTTTAAATGAACCAATATTTTCATAAATTGAAATTTTAATGACCACCTATGAATGTAATAGAGAAGTAGGAACAGCAAAATTAACCATCTCTGTTGATTTTATCTACACATATGCTTGAACTGGACAATTGTAACATGATTGTCATTAGTCTGGTTTCTTGGACAACAGAGGAAAATCTTGATATTCAGCTATATCCAAATAGATTTATTGTATTTATTTGTTATTAGGAAGATATATAGAATCTAATTTTTCTATAACTTGATCTTCTTACTGAGTGAAATCATATGGAGGCACAAAACGTGGTTCTATTTGAAGAATCTCTCTAGTGTGAATATTACCCCTATGTAATTTGGCATTAATCCTATTCAGTTCTATCATTTATGTATCATATTGATTCAATATATTTTCAAATGTAATGGTTTATAAAATTTCTGTTAATATGTGGGATTGAATCATATCCTTGTCTTTCTATTTAGTTGACTCTTATCAAGTATAAGGCTATGAATAATTCAAAGGAGTCCCAAAATTCTAGGTAATCCTCTCATTTATTTTTTGCACACCATCTTGTGTTGATTTAGAATGGAAAATATTTTAAATGGATACATTATCCTCTTGTTCTCCAAACTTATCTTAATATTCTTCGTTATTGTAATAAGTATTTATGATATCATTTACTGATGTGAACTACATTGCAGACATTTCATTGGTCTTGGAATAGTGGGAGACACAGTTTCTCCAGAAATGTCTACCATAAGATTTGTGATTTTCTAGAGCTGTTATGCTCCAGGATGATTAATTTTGATTGTGACTATTATGAGAGATCATAATTTCTTTCCAGGATCTCTATGAATCAATTTGGTGAAGATTAACCTAAATTAATTTTCCAGATAATTTTATTTTATGAATCCCTAAAGAAGAAACTACAACATACAACATGATGAACTAGGAGGATTAATTTTATTGAATTTCACCCAACCGATAGAAGACATTCTTACCCTAAGGTTTATTTAATAATAAAACTATCCTTGTAGGTTGGGGTGGTCTTGTTCCTCTTTTATAACATTTTAAAGTACTTTTTTAGGCTCCTAGGGTTGTGTTAAAAATACCTTGAGCCCCGTGGGATGGGGTTGTTCCTGTACTTCCACAACTATAATTACTATAGATGAAATTATGATTTTTTGAAGTGTTTTTCTAACATGGGATGGGGGTATCATTTTATATGTATCTAGGATACCTTCTTCTAAAGACATTTGTGAAATTTTTGACATTTTCTCTATATGATGATTGACTTCCCTTAATAAGAAATCTTGTTTTATATTTTCATGTCCCTAATGTTATAGTCTTCCTATGGCTTGAAAGCTTCAATTATGAAATCATTGAGAGCTTATGTGTGTTATTCATTTCTTAGTAGACCAATTATTGTGTTCATGATTTTATTCTTCATGTCATCATGGGGAATTGAAATTACATGAGGTCACTCTTTGAGGACACTATTGATTAGGAAGCAAGGTAAATGTCAACACCCCTTGTTCCCCCATCCTCTTACATGAACAGTAGTTGGGGTGTTGAAAATTATTTGACATAATTCATTTAATGCATCTTCACATACATGTTGAAGAGAACATTTCTATTTTTCAAATTTTGGGTTTTGTGCATATAAGAGGGCCACCAAGTAAATTTGATTGTGAATCTCTTCTATTAAATTAATAATATTATGATATTTATCCTATGGTGATACATTTTTTTCAATTTATGAAGAGTATTCCATATGTTTAGGTGGATTAAATTCACATAATCATCTAACAACACCTATAGAATATTTAATTGGGGTTTGGTTAAGGGACATAACATTACTGTTAAATTGTCCATTCCCAATTGTCACATCCTGAGATATATTTATCCTTCTACTTTTTAAATAGGTTCTTAAACCACATCATACTAATGTAGACATTTTACTATTACTTTATTGAAAAAAAAACAAGTTTGATTGGGATTTACTCAACTTCACTAGAAGATATGTAATCCAAGGAGGCCTCACAGAAGAACTATTTCCTTGGGATTTCTTCTAGTTAAGTAAAAATATCACTTTTCAATGAAGAGGCATCAATCATGAATTTCCCTATTTTCAACATTACCATAAAATATATGGTCTTTATCTATGTTGGTTTATCAAGGGGAGGACCATCTTGATGAACATAAATGTGGTTGTGAGGAGGACCTTCGTAATCAATGCTGTCAAGGGGAGGACTATTAACATGGTTTGATGTCCTGTTGCAGGGAGAAAGTATGAAATATATAGATTGGGGAAGACATTGGGGGTGGAAGGCATCACGGTGATTAAATTATTATTGTTTGATCTTCTGGCCACCCAGAGGACCTCAGTGACACTTCATATGATATGGGTGCTTAAGATCATTTAATTTCTCAACATTATGTGAGCCTTCATGGTAAGGAGTCTGGGGAGGACCTCTAAAACTATTGGTGGTAGGATTATAGGGAGAAATTCACAATCACCTATACTATCTCTGTAATTTTTTGATAGAGTAGTAGAATCTTCAGAATCCATAGATAAACATTTAAGGAAATCATGAGCACTAAAATTCAGTATATCTTGATCATGGGATGGGTCTTTATTTCCCAATTTCTTTTAGTGAGGCTTATTTCTATATTCCTTCCTCTATGAAATTACATCCTCTTATTATGGGTGCAATTTTTCTTATATTGAAACCTATTTTGATGAGTTCTTATTTTTTTGTTGGAATTTTAAAAAAGATTTCTATAATTTTGGAAGGTATATATTCCTTCCATGGTGTGACCAAAAAATTAGACTAATGACCTCAAGTTGGAATGAAAATATGTGCCTGATTCAGTTTCCCATTTATCATGGTATTACCACAACCTTACTCGATGGGAGTATGAATAAGCATATACTCTATTTGACTCTCTAATTAGTCTTTTATGTCAATTGAAATGTGGAGGTTTGGTTCTTTTCCCTAATCATATTCATTCCCAATTCTATCATTTTATCCTAGAAAAATTATAGTTTGTGGATGATAATATATACCTATCAAAGTGATATATTCTAGCTCTTCTCATTTAGTTATTGATGGTACATGCTGACAATAATCAGATATGGGGGTAGTGATATGGGTCTGCCCTCTCTTGGTAGATGATATCTTCTGGTTTTTTCTCTATGTTCTACCAAAATGTGCTAACTAACATGATGGTTGTGGGATGGTTTATGGTAATCCTTGTGATTTTACACCAATTTTATCTTACGATCTTCTTTGGATCCCTCCAAACTATACTGATAGGCTAGGTTGGTGTGGAATAGTGTTGGATCATGCTAATGATTTTCTGTAAAATTGGTATAGTGGGATTAATTAGAGGGAAACAGGGTATGGATCATCTCCTAAATAATTGGTTGTTTCCTTTGGAATACATTACTAGTTTCCCAGGCATGAGTGAGTAGGGTTGGATTCTCAAGAGCGGCACCCCCATCTTGCTGAGGGTGTGGTGCGGCACAATGCTGGTGGGAAAATATGTTTGGAGGATCCCATTATTGGGACCCCTATGATATGGGTGAGGCTATTAATGACCTTTGGATCAACCCATCTAAGATAGGGGAGGAATGTTTTGTTTCATTAGGGGATAGGATCCAAAAAAAATTGGATACAGAAACTGGTTTGGTTTCCTTAAAGACCACTAGACATTGTTTTGTAGAGGGATGGTGAGATTTAATGAGTTGGAGGGCATCTCGAGCTATATTTAAGATCATGACTGTACTATTTTGTTGATACCCCTAAACGAGATTATTCTAGATAAAACATTGATGAAGGTGGGTTAGTGATGGTTTACTCTGAGTTTATGAGGACCCAAAAAAAAATTAAAATGATCTTTTTGGTTGAAAATATTCCATGGTAATAGATTTAAGTGAGTTCTGGGAAAATGTGGCTTCATTCTGTGTGAAAAAACAAATAAGAATACCTATCAAAAAAACATTTCCAAAAATGTGCCCATGCATAATTAATTTTTTTGGATCCATGTTTTGGGTCGATGATCTTTCTGTAAAAAGGGGCATGAAATGTGGGAAACATATTCATCTTGGTTAAGGATTCACACCAGTTTCACCATTTTCTTCTAGATATGCACTCGTTCCCTCACTCGTTTTGACTTGATGCATACCCACATTCAAAAGGTTGTTAACCACTTGGATTAATCCAATGAGACCATAGAAGACATATGAGATGTGAGGATGTGAGGTTAGTCTCATGTCACCTTTTTAGGGGGATCTATTTCCTACTTCAGGACACTCTTAAATAGTTAATATGTATTCATGAATCCTTTATTAAAATCCCAAATATTAGATAGGTCCCCCTTATATGATTAATTAATTATTTTCATGTGTTGATTCAAAAAATCATTTGTATATATTATAGGTTCTTCAATGATGGAGCCATCAATATGTATCCAAGGTTATCCATTGATTAAATCCTTTTTGTAAATACCTTACTAATTATTATATCATTTATTATGAGGATTCTTTTTTTAACCCACACAATTGGTTTCTTGGTAATTTAACATCATTCGAAAATATGAAAGTTGTTTCGGTAGAAGGATTGGGCCCATGAGATGGGACTCATATATATCATTATGACAAAAAATAGATCCCATGTTTTTTTGTGACAGTTAATTGGACACATAATCCATTTTAAGGTCATGTGAAAAAGAAAAAAACAATACAGTTTAACATTGTTTGGAGAGGATATCTAGGAGAAAGGTTACTAGTTATGATTGGTATGGGACTTACTTTGAAGAATCCCAAGGGACTTGGAAAAGATGTGGTCTACCATGTGGGTTATGATCTGGTCAAGAATATATCCCAATAAGGATGGTGGTGAAAGGGGATCAGAAGGAATATGGCCCCCTATGTTGGATGCGTCCCTACTAAGGATACATCCCAAATAATATTAGGGTGAATTTTTGGTATTGTGTTTAGATATCATGGAGGATTCAAAAATATAAATGTTTTTTGTGCATCAATGTCTGTGAAGTTTGAATGGTTGGGGATTAAACATTTGGAGGAGACCCATGGTTTGGTTAGGGCATAAACTAAAAAGAAGGAGGCTCATTGTTTGGTTGGGTCATACACCAAATATGGGGAGGCCCATGATTTGGTTTGGGATTACACTGAATATGAGGAGTCCCATGGTTTTGGATCGTGAAGATGTTATGGACACCACTAACCTCTGATCACACATGATTTATGCTTGGTGTGATAAATAAGAGGAAACGGTAGACTGGGAATACTATAAGTCTCCATCATCCATTGGTGGATGAGGCTAGGTTATATGAGAGGAAAATGGAATTAAGGTTCTTATTCCCTCTCTTGTTTTCATAACATGGTAATATAAATATGAGAATGGGTGTGTGAAACTGCTAGGGTCATACTCTATGAGGGATTCCCTTCTCCCTATTTCAGAAAGGATGAGTGAAGGATACAACATTAGCTCTCATCAAATGGATAGGAAAGTGGTTCCCATCAATCTATGAAATAGGTAAGTCCTTTGAACTACACCTAATGTTGGGACCCTTATTACCTTGGTAATTTATAATCCAGAAAATATCAATGATCCCCCTTGTTAAGAAGGTTACCATTAATACCTCATTAACTAGGGGAATGTATGATTTGGAGGGAGTGTCATTGTTCCCAACACTCTGATCATAGATATGTGGTGGATTTCGAAGAGGCCTTGGCCTTGTAGTTCCCTAAGGGTCCTGGTAGGGTTTTTTATGTTCACTAAAATTTCTTCACCAAGGGTCTATATTGGGTGTTAATGTATTATAAAGGGGTTGATGGAGAGGGTTGGTAGGAATGTTTGTGAATGGTCTATGTAAAGGACAATATCACCAAGGGTACCTAGAACAAAGGACCCAATTCTGGATACTCTTTTATATGCTGGATTGTGGCCCAAAAATATTTTATATGCATGTGGTTCATGGAATACTTGTTTGAAAAGGGACTCGCAATGTTGATGGATGGCCCACAAAGGACTCTTTGTTATACCAGATTATTTTTATATCCTATTTACATTTTGACATGTGGTAAATTATTACCTACATAAATGTATTTCTCTAACTATCTCGCACAAAAAATACACTCTTGAAAAATCTACCACACCCATCAGTCTTTGTGTGGGGGTTTTTATAGGGGTAAAAATGTAAGTAGCCGACCACCACCCATGAGGATTTAGATTTTCCAGTGGCTAAATCACCCTGTAAAGGGAAAATATTTATTTTTTGGGGAGAAAACAGATTACTAGCCTTGAAAATGAAATTTGTTTTTAGGGTGCTGAACATGATGTCTTACCCATCAAACAAAATTTTTTTTCGGGGGCTTGAAAAGGAAAACTCTCCATTTAAATATATAATTTTTGCAGGGGGATAAAAATGATGCCTGACACCAAAAATGAAATTCATTTTTGTTTGTTCTGAAAAAGGTGCCTCTCACTGAAAATGAAATTCAATTGTGGGGGTGAAAAAGGAATATTTTTTTATAATTTGTTAACGTAGTAATACTATGTGGAGGTTCTATACAGAAAATCTACCCACATAACAAGCACAATTTATGGAATGTGGGTTTTATTTAAGGCTCATGGAACTTTACCATATTAATCTTCATGAAGTATCTTTATGGATTTTCATTTGACCATTAAAAAAATTATTCAAACCCTATTGATATTCTATGAAATCTTTTCCATACCGAATAACTAGTCTTTGGGATAATAAATACAATGTATGTATCATCACAATATGATTATATTCATTCAAACTTTCTCCGATATATCACATATTATCATGTAAAACATCCACCATGACATATATGGGAATAAATTGAATATAAAATAAAACAATTTTTAATATAATCATAGTAATATATAAAATTTAAATCCCTAGAGTACATGATAAACTGATATAATGTTCTCAGATGGTAAAATTGGAAACCCTGAACAAAATCAACGCATCCTAACCTAATACATCATGAATAAAAAAACATCAATGGTGTTCACCATGGTTATTTAAACTCCATAGTTATCCAAACCAACCACAATACCTTGGTTTCATAGTCACATATCCTCTAAATCAACTAATTTACATGGAACCAAATAGAGAAATGTGTAACTACGTATGTAGGGGTGTGTAATGAAATTCATACAATGGTCATGCCATGATTTGGACTAACCTAAAGGAAGCATCTAGTTTCTATGTGAAAATAAGATAAAAATGGTTCAGATTGAACAATTTTCAAACATCATCCACCACATAGATATAATAAATTTTCAAACCTTCTCAAGATTCATATAGCTTACTCCAATATCATATTCCAAACAAAAATAATTTCTTAAATAGTATATCAAAAAATATCAACTAATAACCCATCCAATGAAAACTTTCCCACCCATTAAAATACCCTAGATTCATCAATAATGATATATTAGAGGAAATACATGTTAGGATGGTATGTCTCTGAGTATGATGTACTCTGTAATACCAAACGTAGGATCAAAATAAGAATGAGATTCTCAGATACAAGAGGGGGGAGAATTGTACCTTTTAAAATTCTTTAAGGAAATTTATAGAATGGTTATGTTTAAAAAAGTTAAATAAGATAATTCAAAAGACCTCTATGAGTACTAAAGACTTGCTAGATTTCGGAATAGTGATTCTGAAAATGGAACTTTACAAAAATTTACAAGGATTAAGATTCTACCTTAAAGCATATAGAATCTTACTATATCAGAGTACAAGTAAGGAAGTATAATAAAGTTATACTTTCCTTAGCAATACAATATGTAGCGGAAAAAACAAGTAGTAAAACTACAATTAACAAACAATAACTCTTTTAACCCAAAGAGAAGGGTATCCAACAACCTTGGATAAAGGTCCCTTGATTTGTACATTCAAGAAAGTCTATCTTACCCACACCAGGGTAAGCCCTTCATACGAAGATCGGAGTCTGTCTTGCTATCCCCACAATCCCTCAACTATCAGGTAGTCGACACCTCTATCTTCCTCAGCAAGGAAGCCCTCAACTTCAAGGTGTTGGAACATCTGTCTTCCTATACCCGGAATCCCTTGATTGTAATCAGCAACAATCGGAGTCGCACAAAGCAAGTCTGTATAAGGAAAAGTTTGAACAAGTTGTTCAAAATTTCTGCATGAAGGTTTGATAGTTGATAAGATCCTCTCACTCTAGAAATCACTTCAATATCATGTAAGCACGGATCTCAAAGATGTGTCAAAGTTGTGTAGATGACTTTCAAATGAGCTTCTATTTATAGGCGAAGCTCCAACGGTCAGCTCCCTCTTACAATGGTCATATTTCTCCTTGAATTTCGAAGGGACCTATACATGTGTCACTCAACCAATGGTTAGTCAATAACTGGAATCACGACAACATTTTATAATGAAACAAGTATAAGTATAAGAAAAACTGAAGTTCGGAATGTATGCAAACAAAAGTCAGGAGTCTAACCAAAAAATGGAATTCAGAGTCTATAATAAAGAGATATTCGGATTCTATTTTATAGGAATTCGGAACCTGAACTCTGTAGAAATCTGGAGTCTGAATTTATAAGGAAATTTGGAGTCTGGTTTCACTAGAATTCGGAATCTAAACTTACATAGTTCAGAGTCAAACTCGTAAAAGTTCGGAGTCTAACTAGTAGAAGTTCGGATTCAAACTCATAGAATTTCGGAGTCGAACTAGTAAAAGTTTGGAGTCGAACTCATAGAAGTTCAGAGTCGAACTAGTTAAAGTTCAGAGTTGAACTCATAGAAGTTCAGAGTCGAACTTTATGAGAGTTTTTATCCAGAATTCGGAGTGGAACTTCATTAGAGTTTGTATCCAAAATTCAGAGTGTAACTTCATGAGAGTTTGTATCCATAATTTGGAGTGGAACTTCATTAGATTTAGTATCCAGAATTCGGAGTGGAACTTCATTAGAGTTCGTATCCAGAATTCGGATCCTAAAACAGAATGCTTCATATCTAAGTATTACATGATTCAGAGGTTTTAGGTATGAATCTGATTTTTATTCTTAAGAAAAACATTGATATGAGTAATAAAAATATGGTAGGGGTAAATTCCTTTGAGAATGAAATTTTCCTTATAGAAGTAAAATATAGATTTACTTAAGTATAAGGTGTTTGTGATTTTCAAAAAAAGAAGGAATAGAAAAGTCATAAGGAAAAACTTATTGAATCAACAATCTCCCCCTTTTTGGAAAGCACAAACAACCTTTCAAAAAAGAACATAAGGACATAGAAAAATTTCTTTAGACTTTGAAATTAAAACTTATCTCCCATTGTTCATAGATGATGGTGAATACAACTAACTCCCCTTAGGCTTTGGAACTCTAAGGATTGTATTCTGAATTTCTGGAGTGGAGTTTTCATTATCATTGGAAATGAAAAACTTCATAATGAGGAACTCCCCCTTACTTAAGATTAGTTATTGACATAGAAATTTTTCCTTCTCCCTATTTTGAGTAGTTCTTTTTCCTTATCCCCCTTTGTGATTTTCAAAAATAATTTAAGGGAATGGAAAAGAAATTTGGTACATGAAATATTAGTAAAGACATGAAATAAAAACAAGCAACCATAGTTTTATTATAATTGGAAGAATTTTTACAAGGAAGATGAAATGAAACAAAAGATCGGATTGAGTCTGTTTGTCTTCATTTTCTTTTGGGATCAGCTTCTTCAAAAGGGTTTTCAGATTCTTCAAATATTTTTGGTCCTCCTTAGCTTGCTTCTCCAAAGCTGTGATCTTTTCTTGTTGAGCTTTCAATACTTCTACCGGATCCTTCATGGCCTCTTCCTGAATCTTCAGTAATTCATCTTGCTTTTGCAAATTCTCTTGAAACTCAATCTGGAAATCTCTTTCCCCTTTCCAGTTCTGAGCAACCGAGTTAAGCTTCCCATTCAAATCTATGACCTATTGATTCCAAGAATTTTGCTCAAGGGTCAGCTTATCCTGAAGATTCTTTATCTTTGAATCCTCGGTGTCAAAAGAATATTTTACATCATTCTGAAAACGATCAAACTCACACAAGTCATCATCAACTTTCTTAGACCACAAAGTGATTTTGCTGCATGATTTCATGTGAACATCATAATTGATAAGGAAATTTCTATGATATGCTTCAATCTTTACACACTTATCCATCACCATAGATAAGTATTCTAACTTCTGATTCAGACTGTGTTGAAGCATCTGGCACCTGGAGTCTATAGTGGGAAAGATCAGAATTTTGTCCCCCAACTTTTTCAAAGACTCAACAACAAAGTCATGACCCAGTGCTGATGATTCCAAATCAGACACTTTGCTTGGGGATTGTTCTTCTTCAACTTCCACCATCTTTCTTCTAGAAGAACCACCAACATCTTTCTTCCTAATGATATCTTTTTTTGGGGTGTCCGTAAGAACTTTTTTCCCCTTATCAACTTTCGGAACTGCCTCATCATGAGATTCTTCCTCGCTTTCAGATACTTGAACAATCTTATCTTCATCTAGTTTCTCCTTCTCTTCTCCTTCTTCATGAAAGTGATTCTCATAGATTTCTTCTTCAGATAATACATTCTCTTCTTCTTCCTCCTTGTCTTCATCTTTCTTACCTTTTTCCTCATCTCCCTTTCCCGGAGTGACAGGTTTTGAGGAATCGGACTCAGAAGTTCTGAGTGGTAGTTTTTATAAAAGGTTTGCCTTCTCTTGATAATCCTCAACTTTTTTAATCAAATAATCTAGATCACCACTTCCTTATTCAACTTCTTCTTCTTCTTCTTCTACTTCCTCTTCTTCTTCTATTTCCTCAACAAATTCTTCCTGTACTTCTTCACCAGCTTCTTTCTCTACTTCTTCTTCATCCTCTTTCCCTTTAGACTTTTTCGGAGTGAAATAATTTTTCCTAGGGGTCTCCGGTAAAGGTTGAACGGAAAAGTTTTCCGGAACGGGGATCTTCTCAAAAGCTATTTCTGTATATCTCAGAAGAGATTGTACAACTTCAGATTTAGAAATCTTCTTCTTCATCTTCTTCTCTTTGTCCTGTTTCTCTAACTCATTCGTAGCTTTTTCTCTTATGGCATTAGCCTCAGCAGAGTCCAATCCGAACTGTGGATCCCCTTCTTTCCTTTTCTCATTATCTTCTCTCCATTTAGCAGCCATCTCATCTGGATAAGTTTTCTATTTCTTCAGCTTGGGAGGTGCGGATTGGGTTTCCTTAGATTTGGGGGTCTTGTCTTCAGCAACCACTTCTTTCAATTTCCTCTTCTTTCCAACCTTCTTCACTGGCTCAGCTTTCTCCATATTTTCCAGATTGGTTTCAGCCTCTTTCTCTGGAAAATGATAAAACTCTCATGCTTCCTTGGAATAGGCCATATTCATCCTTTTCAAGGTATCATCATTAACAAGAATAACCTTGAAATTACAAGACTTATACTTACATGCAATCTTGAAAGAATCTAGACACTAAACTATCAGCATTGATAGTAAGGCAGGATACATGATGATTTGAGCTCTCAAATTTCCCTCCTTGATGTTTCTGATTGTCACAAGAACATGCCTCATTAGATTGATCTTTCTTATATTTACCAAGAAATCCAAGATTTAGATATCACTTTTCTTTAGTTTATCCTCATCGCCTCTTCTCGGAATGAAAAAACTTTGCACCCACAACAGCATAATCCGGTTGTTGGTGGAAAGATGAGCAATCTTTGCTGTTTTGTCATCTTTAAGTCCAAGACACTCCAAGGACTTTACCTTAACAAAACTGCCATAAACATTCGGAAGTTTATGTGAGAAAAATTCATCTTCTCCATCATATGCCAGCCCCACCAAGCATGCTGCCTTAGTGTAAGTAAGTTTGTAAGTCTTCCCATAAGACTTGAAAGAAAACTTTTCTCTTCTCTCTTCCTTATAGAAGCTTGCTGAATCATAGAACTCCACAAGTAACTCCGGATAGACTACATCTTGATCACCTGTTTTGGATACACATATATCTTCCCAACCATTCAACTTGATGTTCTTGGAGATGATAGAATTGTACTTGTAAAAGTTAGGATGGACAAGTCTTTCTCTATACACTTTCCATTTTTAAATTGGATTCATGGAAGACATATCTTGGGAAGTGGCTTCTACAGACATTCAGAATGAAGGAGCTCTGAGAGATTTATAATGGGCTTTAAGAACTGAGGCAGAGCTTCAAGACACGAGAGCTTGGATATCGATGTGGGACACAAATGGGGGTGCCCTTTATATAGGCAATGGAGCTGGCCTTTCAGCTTCCAAAAGCAATATAACAGTTGAAAAAAACTCTGATCTGATCTAACGGTTGAAATCATACCCACAAGGAAATATTGAATCCGATCTTTTGAGGTTTTTAAAAAAACATTCGGATTGAAGAAGAAAATCTTAGAAATTTTATAAGAAAAAGAAACTACCAGCAGCTAAAAACGACTATGAAAACATGAGTAAGGAATTCATACCTTTCAGATTGGCTAGAAATTTTATTCGCAATAGGTGATATTCTTCTTGAAGAAAATTTGACTATGAAATACTCATTATGAAAAACTCACTATGAAAAACTCACTACGAAAAAAAATGAGTACGAAAATTTCCATTATGAAAATTCTCATTACGAAAATTCTCCTTATGAAAATTCTCATTATGAAAATTCTCAGTACAAAAACTTCATTATGAAAATTTCCAGTACTAAAACTTCATTACGAAAATTTCCAGTACGAAAACTTCATTACGAAAATTTCCAATACGAAAACTTCGTTACGAAAATATTCATTACAAAAACTTCATTATGAAAATTTCCATACTGAAAATTTCATTACGAAAATTTTAAAAAAAAAACTTTATTACAAGAAACATGAAAAACACCAATACGAAAGATTTATTTTTTAAAAAAAAACTTCATAACAGATGTACTCCCCCTATGAAAAGGATTTTATTACTGTAAGGAGAATTCTTTAACAAGAAGTTAATGAAGGAATATTACCTCAAGGTTATCATTCCTAACTTCTGTTTGATGTATTCAAATCTATCGGAGGGTAAAGATTTTGTGAAAATATCAACAAGTTGGTCTTGTGTTCCGATAAACTGAAGAATGATATCTCCTTTAAGTGTGTAATCCCTAAGGAAGTGATGCATAATGTCTATGTGCTTTGCACGAGAGTGATGTGCGGGGTTTTTACTAAGGGAAATGGCACTTGTGTTATCACACAAAATTTGATTCTTAGTAAAACTCAAGACATAATCTGTGAGTGTGTGTTGCATCCACAACACTTGAGCATAACAACTTCCAGCTGCTACATATTCAACTTCAGCAGTGGAAAGTGCTACAGAATGTTGCTTCTTGCATGACCAAGAAACTAATGAATCTTCTAAGAAATAAAAAGTTCCAGATGTACTCTTTCTATCCATTCTACATCCACCAAAGTCAACATTTGAAAATCTCTTTAAAACAAAATCATTTCCAGAAGTATAAAATAGTCCTAGATCCATGGTTCCATTTAAGTAGCAAAAAATTATTTTCACTACCTTTAAATGAGATTCCTTAGGATTGGATTGATATCTTGCACATAAGAATTCTGAAAACATCAAGTCTGTTTGACAAACTGTCAAGTAAAGTAGACTTCTTATCATACCTCTAAAATATGTTTGATCTACTGGTTTCCCAGCTTCATCAAGATCAAGTGTGTTTGAGGTACCAATAGGAGTACTTATACTCTTAGCATTGTCATACCCATACTTTTTAAGAAGATATTTATTATACTTATTTTGGGATATATATATTCCTTCTGGTTTTTGAGAAATTTGAAAACCAAGGAAAAATTTTAACTCACCCATCATACTCATTTCAAACTCATATTTCATTAGATCCGCAAAAGAATTGGTTAAAGATTGCTGAGTTGAACCAAATATAATGTCATCAACATAAATTTGAACAATCAAAACATGTTTCTTATCTTTCTTTATAAAAAGGGTTGGATCTGCATTTACCTTAACATAGTTATTTTGAAGCAGAAATCCTGTAAGTCTATCATACCAAGCTCATGGGGCTTGTTTAAGGCCATACAAAGCTTTGGTAAATATAAAACATGATCAGGATGTTTCGTATCTTCAAATCCAGGATGTTATTCAACAAAAACTTCCTCTTGAACATAACCATTAAGGAAAGCACATTTCACATCCATTTGAAAAAGTTTAAAATTGAATAATGATGCAAAGGTGAGTAAAATACGAATAGATTCAAGTCTAGATACTGGAGTATAGGTTTAATCATAGTCTATTCCCTCCTGTTGATTATAGCCTTTAGCAACTAATCTATCTTTATTTCTGATGATGACACCATTTTCATCACATTTATTTCTGAAGACCCATTTTACTCCAATTACAGAAGTTTCCTTAGGTCTTTCAACCAAGGTCCATTCTTTATTCCTTTCGAATTCATTTAGTTTATCTTGCATGGATTTAATAAAATATTCATCACCTAAAGCTTCATCAGTGCTTTTTTGTTCTAATTGGGAAAGGAATGCTAGATATTATACTTCATTTCTTAAAGAACTTCTGGTCCTTATGGGTTGATTGACATCACCAATGATTCTATCACTGGGATGATTCTTAAGAAATGAATGATTTGGGTTTTTTAAAACTTGTTCATCAACATAGGGTAGGAAATATTATGGGGTAAATGTTTCAGAAGTATCTTCTTGAACATCTTCCTTATCAGAAGGATTTTCTATCAAAGGTTGATAATCAGTTTTTGAAAACACATCTGAATATATAGGTTGGGGTTATTTGAAAACAAAAGGATTAGTTTCATCAAATTTGACATGTACTGTTTCTTCAACAGTGAAAGTGTTTTTGTTGAAAACTCTATAAGCCTTAGAAGTTATGGAGTAGCCTAAGAAAATTCCTTCATCAGATTTTGGTGCGAATTTGTGTAAGTTATCTTTAGTATTCAGAATGAATACTTTGCATCCAAAAACCTTAAAGTAGGAAAGTCTAGGTTTTCTACCATTCCATAACTCATAAGGGGTTTTACTAAGAAAAGGTCTAATCAAAACTCGATTTATAGTATAAAAAGAAGTACTTATAGCTTCATCCCAAAAATGTTTAGCTACAGAATAATCACTCAACATGGATCTAGTTATCTCTTAAAGAATTCTATTTATTCTTTCAACAACACCATTTTGTTGAGGTTTTCTAGGTGCTAAGAAGTTGTGAGTAATACCTTTTCTACTACAAAAAGTTTCAAAATCAGAATTTTGAAATTCTCATCCATGATCACTATGAATAGTTTTCAATGGAAGTTTTTTCTCATTTTTAACTTGTGCTCTAAAACTTTTGAAATAAGAAAAAGCTTCAGACTTCATTGCTAGAAAATAGACCCATGTAAATCTAGTGTAATCATCAAATTAGACAAATACATAATACTTTCCCCCAATAATTTTAGTTTGTGTTGGACCAAAAATATCCATGTGCACCAACTGTAGTGCATCAGTTTTTGAGACTTCACCAATTGATTTAAAACTTGATTATTGTTTCTTTCCATAATGACAAGGATCAAAAACTTTTGAAGAATCAAATCTAAGCTCCGGTAGATTTTTAACTAAACCTTTCTTAGAAAGTTTGCATAAGTTCCTAAGGTTACAGTGTCCTAACCTTCTATTCCACAATCAAGAATGATCTTCCATTGCACTAAGGCAAGGTAAGTCTTGGCTCCTAAGGTCATCTAAGTTTAGTGTGTAAACATTCTCTTGCCTATGGGCAGAAAGAATAAACTCTTCCTTGGAATTTTTTACTAAGCACTTATAATTCCTAAAATTCAAAAGGTATCATTCATCACATAATTGACTTATGCTGATGAGGTTGTTCTTAAGACCTTTAACAAAAAAAACATTATAAATCAAGGTTTTTCCAAGAAGAACAATTTTACCTATACCAATAATTTATCCCTGAGCATTATCTCCAAAATTTACTTTTCCTCATTTCGTCTTGATAATCTTTTTGAAATATATTTTATTACCATTCATGTGCTGGGAACATCCACTATCCATGTACCAAGTATTGTTGTTGGTACTTTCCCTATTTTCCTGAAAATAAGAAAAAGTTAGGTTTTTGGAATCCAAACTTGCTTGGATCTGGAATTATTAGACAAAAAAAATTTGGGTATCTACATTTGTTTGAAAAATATGCTTTATGAAACCCAAGAGATTCAACTCTATTCAAGGAACAGTTTCTCTTCCAATGCCTACCACTTTGACTCTTAATGAAAAAAGGGGCTCTAGAAGAAACAAAATAGTTGTTTTTGAAAACCGTTTTTTGGTGTGTATAACCTACACCAATAGTGTTTCCTTGAGGTTTAATTTGAGAATACATCTTGTCAAAATTTTCCTTCCCAGAGGTAAATTTTGCAGGGAGTTTCTTAAGAGAAAATATTTTAGATTTCAGTCTAATGACTAAATTCCTATCCTCAGGAATCATTTCCTTAGAGTTATATTTTTTTTCAAAAATTTTCATCTCTAAAATAGCATTCTTAAGATCTTTAGAAAGTTATTTCTTATCAGAATTTTCTTTCTCAAGGTCTTTATAAAGTTTTTCTAAAATCTCTTCTTTATCTCTAAGATTTGTAGTAAGATCTGAAATCTCTATTGTAATAATTCTTCCCTAGTATTTTCCTTGTCAAATTTCTTAGAAATTTTACAATTTTTTGCTTCAAGTTACTTGAAAAATCTAGATACTTCTTCATATAAAGGTTTTTCATTTTCTGAAGATGAAGTATCTTTATTAGAAGTACTATTTTAGGAATAGTAATTTTTATCAAGAGATAAATTTGTTAAATCCTCAGCAGAGCATACCTTATCCATAAGACATGTATGTGGGAAAGAAGTAGTAGAAATGAATCCCATATTCTTCTGAGCTGATGAATCATATTCTGAAGATTCACTTTTTGAAGATTCTGCACAGCTAGCACTCTAATTAGTATTAGCTTTCAGGACTTTCTTAGCTTTAGCTTTGTAAAACTTCTTCCTATTCCTTTCAGAATGTCTCTCTTTTCTTTCTTTCTTTTTAATCAAAGGACAATCCGGTCTTATGTGTCCACTTCTCTTGCATTCATAGCATGTGACCTCTGAATCTTTCTTATATTTTATTTACTTATTCTTATACTTGGATTGGAAATTTCTCTGTCCATCTATCTTGATCATCCTTCGAGCAAGATTAGCTAACTCATTTTATGAGACTTCACTCTCATTATATTCGGATTGGATAATAACCTTCTTAGATTTGGATCTAGTAACTCTCTCAAGAGTCTTAGCTTTCATATGATTTGAAGTTCTATTAAAATCAACACTACCATTCCCATTATTCTTCTTTATGTTGTTAGCATCTCTCTTCATTCTAGTTTCATGTTGAAGAAGAGTTCCAAATAGTTCATCAAGAGAAATTTTAGTAACCTTTCTATTTTCATTGATTGTTGTCCTCTTTGATTCCCAATCAGTTGGCATGATGTCTACGATCTTATCCACAAGAGCTTCATCATCCAAACCTTTTTCTCCCATTGATTTTAAGCTATTCACTATAGTCATGAATCTTTGTTGCACTTTACAAACTGGTTCTCCATAAGAGAAATTAAAACCATGATTCTCAGCTCTCAACATAGCTCTTCTTGTTTCTATGACTTTGGATGTACCAAAACGTGTAACTTCAAGTTTCTTCCATATACAGTTAGCTGTTTCACATGAAGAAATTTGGCTATATATGTTCCTAGTCATTGAACAAAGTAGAGTATTGCGTACCTTATAGTTGAGTTGGTATTCATGCTTTTCTTGATTAGTAAAATCACTTACTTCCTTATCAGGAATCTTGTATCCACCTATATGCATAACAAATTTATCTACCCCAGTATTGATAACGAAAGTCTTCATACGATATCTCCAATATTCATAATCATTACCATCAAAAATAGGTGGTATAGTAGGATTTAAGTTGTGAATAGAACCAACATTTAAACCATCCATCCTTAAGAAAATATTTGGCACACAAACTCATTAGAAGTAAAAGTTTGTAAACAAGAAAAAAATATTCTAAGAAAGAAAAATTGTATCTCTAATCAAAAAGTGAATCCGAACTATGATTCCGAAAAACAGATTCCGAAAAATATGAATCTGAAAATATGAATCCGAAAAAGGAAATATGAGAATTATCTTCTGAATCTAATTGTGAGATTAATTCAGATTGGAACAAATCCTCTGATACCAATTGTTAGGATGGTATGAATCTAAGTATGGTATACTCTGTGATACCAAACATAGGATTGAAATAAGAATGAGATTCTCAGATACAAGAGGGGGGTGAATTGTACCCGTTAAAAATCCTTAAAGGGATTTATAGAATGGTTATGTTTAACAAAGATAAACAAGGTAATTCACAAGACCTCTATGAGTACTAAAGACTTTCTATATTTTGGAATAGTGATTCCAAAAATGGAACTTAACAAAAGTTACAAGGATTAAGATTCTACCTTAAAGCTTATAGAATCTGACTATATCAGAGTACAAGTATGGAAGTATAAGAAAGTTATACTTTCCTTAGCAATAAAAAATGCAGCGAAAAAAAACAATTAGTAAAACTACAAGTAACAAACAATAACTCTTTTAACCCAAAGAGAAGGGTATCCAACAACCTTGGATAAAGGTCCCTTGATTTATACTTTAAACAAATTATGTCTTACCCACACCAGGGTAAGACCTCAATATGAAGATCAGAGTCTATCTTGCTATCCCCACAAGCCCTCAACTATCAGGTAGTCGGCACCTCTGTCTTCCTCAGCAAGGAAGCCCTCAACTCCAAGGTGTTGGAACCTCTGTCTTCTTATCCCCGGAATCCCTCGATTGTAATCATCAACAATCGAAGTCATACAAAGAAAGTCTGCACAAGGAAAAGTTTGAACAAGTTGTTCAAACTTTCTACACGAAGCTTCGAGAGTTGATAAGAGCCTCTCTCTCTAGAAATCACTTCAACAGTATGTAAGCATAGATCTCAAAGATGTTTCAAAGATGTGTAGATGACTTTCAAATGAGATCCTATTAATAGGCTAAGCTCCAACGGTCGGCTCCCTCCTCTATCAATCATATTTTTCCTTGAATTTTGGAGGGACATGTACATGTGTCACTCAACCAATGGTTAGTCAATAACTGAAAGCACGACATCGTTTTGTAATGAAACAAGTATAAGTATAAGAAAAACTGAAGTTTGGAATGTAAGCAAAAAAAATGTTTGGATTCTAACCAAAAATGGAATTCGGAGTCTATAATAAAGAGATATTCAAATTCGGTTTTATAGGAATTCAGAAACTGAACTCTATAGAAATCTGGAGTCTCTGAATTTCTATGGAAATTCGGAGTCTGGTTTCACTAGAATTCAGAATCTGAACTTACAGAGTTCGAAGTCGAACTCATAAAAGTTTGGAGTCAAACTAGTAGAAGTTCAGATTCGAACTCATAGAAGTTCGGAGTCGAACTAGTAAAAGTTTGGAGTCGAACTCATATAAGTTTGGAGTTGAACTAGTTAAAGTTCGGAGTCGAACTCATAGAATTTCGGAGTCAAACTTTATGAGAGTTTGTATCAGGAATTCGGAGTGGAAATTCATTAGAGTTCGTATCCAGAATTCGGAGTGGAACTTCATTAGAGTTCGTATCCAGAATTCAGAGTGGAACTTCATTAGAGTTTGTATCCAGAATTTGGAGTGGAAGTTCATTAGAGTTTGTATCCAGAATTCGGATCCTAAAACAGAATGCTTCATATCTAAGTATTACATGATTCCAAGGTTTTAGGTATGAATCTGATTTTTATGCTTAAGAAAAATATTGATATTAGTAATGAAAATATGGTAGGGGTAAATTCCTTTGTGAAGGAAATTTTCCTTATATAAGTAAAATATAGATTTACTTAAGTATAAGGTGTTTATGATTTTCAAAACAAGAAGGAATGGAAAATTCATAAGGAAAACCTTATTGACTCAACAATAAACATCTACACCAATCTCAAAATAAATGGAGGAAATACACATCTCTATCGATCAACAAATTGGTAAAGGAAATATATATCTCTATTTGGAGAAAAATATATATCTCAAAAGAAAGAAGCATATAAATTTTCGAACAATGAAGGAAATACACATCCCCTTGGCTAAATATGTGTAATAGAATATTATTATAAATAAGAATCTCAAAAGAATAAGCAATATATTATTTCTTCTTTATTACATAATTTATGAGTAAGACAATATATTTCACCTTAGTAATCATCATCCACTATAATTGTTGTTGTGGGAGTGACACGTGCATCACCCATTGGGTAAATTACATTTATTACATTCTCATATAAGAGATTTTTTAGGAATCACTCATCTACAGACATCCCCTCTATTGAGATATCCTGTCAAGAATAGTTTAAGAACTACCCATCTCCATCAATTATGCACTATAAGCATTTTTTGAATTATCCATCTTAAATTATCTCCTTGAAATATTTGACGCATAATATCCCATAATAGTTGTTGATTGGTGTTAGATACAAGCACATGTCATCACCATTCTCAACCCAGGTCAGTGGGTGAGAAAGGGTGTAACTAATAAGGAATTGATATATTGAAGTTGTCTTCAAAATATATAGGTGTTTCATATATAGTAATATAATATTGTATTTTATGTATTCACCAGGTAATAAAAATTAGCACTACATTATTCAATTAATTTATAATTTATATATAGAAAATAAATATACTTTATAAAATTTAAAGTAGTAAAATAAGTCAATAAACAAAGAATAAAAAATGAATTTCATATTTGGGAACATTATGGTCCCCAGGATTTATCATAACCTTATAAAATAATGTAAAAATGAAAAAAATAATATTAATATACAAAGAAATTTTAAAATTATAACTACAAAAAAAAACTGTTGAATTTAAGTGAATGATTAATGAATGAAATATGAGGTAATTATAAGAATTATAAATCAAATATGACCATAAAAAGAGTAATCAGAGCCTTACTAACAATAACATGTCAATTATAAATAGTAACCTAATAATTAAAATAGCACTAAGTCCACAAAAATGGTAAAATAAATTGGAAATAATAATTACATGGGATAAAATAAATTAATATATATATTATATTGTTTCAATGGAAAATCCTTATTATAAAACAAAAAATATTTTATAATTTCATTTTAATTACTTTTATTTTAAAATATTTTTAAAAACTTTTAATTTTAATATAAAATGTAACACCCCGACCCCAAAATCCCAGAGATGGTGCATTATTTTAATAAATTGGCATTATTACAAGGAATCAAGTCTCAAATGACCGATCAGTTTAGCAGTCATAGAAAATAGATTAAATACATAAACATTACATTACAATTTCTAACATAAATTATAGCATAGATAATACTTCTAGAGCACAATTATTCCCCAATTTTAATCCATCAGATCAATCATAATACAGTTCTTCACATACTTGGAAAATAAAACAAAAAAGTGGTGATCTCAGATGCTCACTAAGGGTAAATAATTCAGAGGAAGATATAAACTTTTAAGGAAAGATGTATAATAAAAATAGCGGCATTTTTAAACATAAAATTGAACATAATAAGGAAAAAATAAATCCAACATTACCATATAAACATTCACATGGATATTCTACTAGACAAATAATCACATGCATTAACAAATTTCATAACAAGAGAATACAAAATTCTGGACATAATAACTACTATGTCAAGGCCTTATGCCAAGACCATTCACAAATATTTTTTCAAGGCCTTATGCCAAGACACTAGTTTTTCTCATGAGCCTTAACGATGCATAGAGTGTCTATAGTGGGATCCACCCATCACTTACTACATCCAATGAATTCCTCATATGAAAATTTTAAAACATAACATAAACATTCGTATTGAAACTAGCATACAAAATGTTAAGAATTTAACTATAAACCATGAATGGTATAAAAATAACACATCCACAGTCAAAAATATCACAGAACCTTCAATAAAGTATGGATGATTTTATCCTAATAAATCAAATTCAAACAAGCATAAATTCCATCAAAGGATGTTGACATAGATGAAAATAATTTAATAAATTGATTAAAACCCTTTAAGGGAAATATCCTATTTTTACTTTGAAAATATTAAAAGTCGTACAATTTGTAAAAGAATAAATTTAAAATTAATTTTTGATTCAAATTGTCCCATACCATGTTGAAACATTTAAAGGGATTAAACTTTTAAAAACATTTATTTCAAGAAAAATATATCATTAAAACAATTTTAAAAACATGGATATTAAAGAGAAGGGTTTATAGGTATAAATCTTTAAAACATTTATAAAGATGTTTTAGTTAAAGAGACCCTTAAATAAAACCTTAAAAATATTCCTTTTGAAAACATTTTTAAGAAACATATAAATAGATAATAAATTTGTCCCAGTAAATAATTATGAAAAAACAATCTCGGATAATAATGAGATTATGAAATTAACCATTACCATAGATCTGATACTCTCCCTAGGTGTATGAAAATACTATAAAATGTTTTTAAACATATTATTAACTTGGATCAGAATCATAATAATATTTATGATATCATATATGATTCTTTAATGACTTCATTTTACACATTTATTAATAATTCCAAGTTAATACAACATTTCGGGTAATACTGCTTTGTTTATCATACTTGGTTTGACTTGTTATTCTTGATCATATTTCTTATATCATGATTTAATTACTTAAAAAATGTATAATATGATTTATATATCATATATATTCATAATATAAATATAATATATATATATATATAATTTAATACATCATTCATGGAGATGGTTGGTCGTACATACGCATGAACGTTGTTTCTGTTTTCTTATCGTATTAAATGGAAGTAAGTGAATGAAATATATACACACACATATATATATATATATATATCATTAAATTAGAATTATTATATAATATATTTCATAATTATGAATAATATATATATATTTATAATCATTCTTGATTGGTTAAAGTAGAGAATGAATCTTCTCGTGTCGTGGAGACGGTAGGCCTTACGTACTCATGAGCCACGATATCATTCCTTTAATGATTAAATGATATTGAAATAGATTCTATATTAATTATAAAGAATAATAATAATTTCATATTAATTATTTATGCCTATTATACTCATCATTATACCCATCAAAATAATGTATTGTGGAATAACAAATTACACCACAGTGTGGAGACAATAAGTCGTACATACGCATGAATGGTGATAATAATAAACATAGGATGGATAAAATGATGAATATAATTGTCAGATTATTATATTAACATGTAATTATATGTATCATACTGGATTTATTACTTTGGCATGGAAACAATCTATATATAATAATTATAAGAAGAAAATAACATTGAAAGAAGGTATAAAATGATTACCTCTTATTTTCATATTGCCTTTTGATTTAAACAAAAGGGCTATGTAGGATTGATCAATTCAGAAATTTATGCCTCTAAGAAGAAGTAATAGAGGTTGGGAGGGGAAATTTATCGGGTTTTTCCGAACCCAAAGGCTTTATAGGTATGAGTTAAAGATAAAGGGAGGTGCCTTTATATAAGAGAGGTGAGGGGCACTTTAAGAAAAATCTTGAAATATTAATTTATTATAAATTTTCTTCCATTTATAATAGATCTAAAATTATTTAATTAGAGTATATGATGATTATGGTTCGATATCCTCTCATTCAATAGGTTTTAGACTTGTCTAGGTCATAAAATTTACCTTATCTTTTATATTTAACCCTTTGTAAAATAAGTTATCTCTTACGATGTCCTATTGTACATGGTTAATATCTTTACTATAAAATGCCAAGAGAACCTAAAGTGGATCATTTATGAAATTTTTATCATTATAAATGTTATTTGAATGAACATTATATTTTTATGATTTTAATATCATTTGATAAAATAGTATTTGTTTTAAAAACTCATTTATGTAAATTTTTACACTATTTAGTAATAGATTTTTGTTAAAGTCATAAAAATTTGATTATTTTGAACCAAAGTAATTAAATCATCCATAATATGTCAATTTAATCCATAAAATTCATGTACAGAATCAAAATGTTAAAATTACATTTATTTTAATATTGATAAATTCATTTATTAGAATCATTCAGTAATGAGGAAATCACTGTATCATAATTGTGTCATAAATAAATATATTTATTTAATTTATAAAAAATATAAAAAATATTAAACGATATAGGAAGTATTTTTAGATTTATAATGACTACTTATAGACAAATATATCAGTTATATTACCATATATTAAATTATATTTAGTAAAAGATATATGGTTATGTTATAATTGTCTTTACATTAAATTAATTCTTATAACATGTCATTATCACACCCATGTGGTCCCATGGGGACCTAAAATCTTCCTATGTATGCCCATGGTCATACATATCTCATAAAATAGGATTAAGAAATTTTTTATGTTAGTTTATTATTATTATAATATTATTTTGTTTACCCTTATGTACTTGACTTACCCTTTAACCATGGTAAATAAAAATAATTACCAAACTATTGATAATATCAAAAAATTAAAGGTATCTATTTGAACATTTTTAAACTTATTATTCCAAATATGGAATTCAATTTTCAAAATTAAAAACACATAGTTTTCAGAAATTAATTTAAAATTAATTCCGGTCTTCAAAACCAGAAAATGGGATTTTATGGAGTAAAAACTATCAAAAGATTGACATGTGTTGATGTTAAATTTAAATGTGAAATTACATCAAATGAACTTAATTATATTAAATTAAAAAATATAATCTAATTATTCTTCAAAACCACTCAAATTGATAATTTAATACTATAAATTATTTCAATTAAAAATGTTGTTTTCAATTAAAATTTATTATTTTTCATTATTCATCAACATATGGAAGTTATTATAAGAGTACCAAAAAATTATCAAAACTAAATTTTTTATGTACCACATCCAAATAAGAATTTAATTTCATCACATTTAATATATAAAAGTCTCAAATATTGGATTAAAAAATGGTTTTCCATTAAAAGGAGAAAAATGCATTTTTTTTAAAATACTTTTTTTATCAGAAAAAATGATTTTTTCCCTTATATTATGTCTAAGAAATAAAAAATATGTATATTAATATTATATGGGATATATAATATTCAAAATTTTGTTAATACTAATCTTAACCACTTTTTAAATGGCTGGTTTGATAAGTCGTGGTGTACTTAAACTCGGTATCGCGTATATCACATGCTATTGAATTATTTAAAAAGGAATCATACTAAGAAAAATTATTACATGATTTCAATATAATCTCATAATTGGTCATGCCTTGAAAAAATTCGAATTAATCTCTTATTTATGGAAATGAAGTTAAATTTTTCATTTTTAAAGTGTTGGAAGATCATGTGATCCCAAAATAGAATGATAGGTCATTCCATCTGTCAAAAAATAGTTCGCACAAGTTATCACATATGAAGAAGTATATCTATAGTGAGATAATACATTAATCAAAAAAACTTCAACTATAGTACAAATTATACTATCCATAAATGTATAACCTTACAATCCCTCCAAAAACTAAAAAACTACAACTTTAGAAAGAGGTGAACCAAATCAGCTTAGCATTTATCTCCCATATATCATAGGAGATTTATAGTTATCACATTCCAAACATGTAAACACCTTCATCATGTATTCTTTGAGTCTCGTTAACAACCTGAATTATCATATATCCTTAATAAAAACGTGCATGTTTCCTTGTTCCAAAATAGAGTGGATTATTCCTTAAGTCCGAAAAAGGTGTACACTTAATCCATGATAGCTTAACCCTTTTGTTGAAAAATCCATAATTAATTCTCAAGAAACTATCATCATCCAATTTAGTTATTCAAATCCAATATATCTTTATCCAAACATTATTATCATAACATAAGGAACATATCAAGGGTTATCATTACCTTAATCATATGTTCTTCAAATATAATTGTACCATTCAATCCATTTTATTATCCAATATAACTATTCAACATATTATTGAAAATACTTAAATAAAAATATAAACATAATAATCCTTATATAATTTAATATTCATAATTCTTGGATCCAAAAACATAAATACATCAATCCTTCTAATTTAGTGGATGTCATGGAATAGGTCCTTCCTTGTTTTGGAGGTATATTCTTATGTCGCAGCATTGAGTTGGGTAATTCCCATGATTTACACAGATGATTCATTGAAATCCGTGACAATTGGTCAATTTATGGCCCTTTTTCCTATAGAGATAACATATTACCCTCTATTTGGGGTATTCCTCAAGGTTCTTCTTCCCTTCCTCATGACATGTAGGAAACTGAATCTTATTTCTTATATTCTTATTAAAATTTGATCATTTGTAAAAATTCTTCTTCCTCTTACACAATGTGTTAGGAATGTCATTAATGATCACATTGTTAACCATTTATCAGGAAAACTAATTTGGAAAAATCATAATATCCTTCTCTCCATTCATTATCCAATTTTGTTGCTCTAAATCACTAGATTTTCAAACAAACTAAATGTTAATCCAAATCCTTCTAGTTTCCTCTATTAACTTAGACCAGAAATCATAGGGTGAGAAACACACCTCATTGAAGAAAGACACATAATCAAGGGAAGGTTATTTTAATCTATAACATCTTTGGTTTAATCCTAGGTTATACATGATCATTACAGAAATTCTAGGGGGTTCTTCTATATATATCCTCAGTGTATTTGTAAGGGCTATGGTCCCTAATCAACGTTTTCAAAATATATTTCCAAGGTTGTTTCTAAACTTCCTCCAATACCCACTATAATGACCCTACCCCATAATTCTAGAGCTAGTGAATTATTTTAATACATTAGCATGATTATAAGGAATGAAGTCTTGAAGGAACGATCGGTTTTGCAGTCTAAGAAAATAGATTACATATATGAACATTACATTACAATTAATAACATAAAATATATAATAGATAATCGTATCATAATTCCATTATTCCCCTATTTTAATCCTTCATATTAATAAAAATAAACTTCTTGGAATCGTGGGAAAATAAAACATAAAAATGGTTGATCTCAGACGCTCAATACAGGTAAATAATTCCGTGAAATCAATAAAAATTTAATGCGAGATGTATAATAAAAACATTAGATGTTTTAAACATAAAATCGAACATAATATGGAAAAAATAAATCAAACATTACCATATAAACATGCACATTGATATTCTACTAGCTGAATAATCACATGTAATAACTAATTTCATAATAAGAGAATTCATATTTCCATACATAATAAAAACTATGTCAATGCATCGTGCCAGGACCATTCACCAATATTCTGTCAAGGTCTTGTACCAAGACACTAGTTTTTCTCATGAGACCTGCTGATGAATCAATGGGATATAGCATGCCCCACCCATCACTTACTAATTCCAATGCATTCCATATATGAAAAGGTTGAAAATAACATAACCATTTGTATTAAAACTAACATACGAAATGATAATATTTTAACTGTAAACCATAAATTGTATAAAAATAGATCATCCATAGTCAAAAATATCACAAAAAATATCAATATAATATGGAATTTTTTATCAAAATAAATAAACTTCAAACAAGCATAAAATCCAACAAAATATGTTGATATAGATGAAAATAATTTAATAAATTCATTAAAACAATTTGAGGGAAATATCACATTTTTACTTCAAAAACATTAAAAGTCACACAATTTATAAAAGAATACATTTAAAAAGACATTTTTGAATAAATTTGTCTTATACCACTTCGAAACGTTTAATGGGAATTAACTTTTTAAAACATTTATGTTCGTATAAAAATATCATTAAAACAATTCTGAAAACATGGACATTAAAGAGGAGGGTTTAGAGGTATAAATCTTTAAATAGTTTATTATGATGTTTATATTAAATAGAACCTTACATAAAACCTTAAAATATTACTTTTGAAAACATTTTTATGAAACATGGACATGGATGATAAATTTTTCCCAGTAAATACTTATGCAAAAACAATCTCGGATAATAATGAGATTGCAAAATTAACCCTTACCATAGATCTAATACTCTCCGTACATGTCCAAAACTTTTGTAAAATGTTTCTAAACATATTATTAACTTGTATCAGAATAAAAATAATATTTAGGATATCATATATGATTCTTTTATTACTTTATATTACCCATTTATTAACTATTCCATGTTAATGCATCATTTCATGTAATATCACTTTGTTTATTGTACATGTTTTGACTTCTTATTCTTGATAATTTTAATTAGATCATGATTTAATTACATCCATAATTTATAATATGATTTATAAATCATATATATTCATAATATAAATATATATAATAGATAGATATATAAAATTGAATACATCGTTCAAGGCGATGGTATGTCGTACATACACATGCATGTTATTTCTGTTTTCTTATCGTATTGAATGGAAGTATGTGAATGACATGTATGTACATAAACATATAAATATATATCTATATATATATATATCATTACAGTATAATTATTATGTGATATATTTCATAATTATGAATAATATATATTTTTTATAATAATTCCTGGATGGTTAAACTGGGGAACGAATCTTATAGCGTCGTGGAGATGTTTGGTCGTACGTACGCACGAGCGACGATATCATTACTGTAATGATTATATGATATGTAAATGTATGGTATATTAATTATAAATAATAATAATCATGTAATATCATTATTTATTTCTATTATACTCATCATTATACCCATCTAAATAAAGTAATGTGGAATAACAAAATACAACACGACCTGGAGACAGTAAGTCGTAAGTACGCACGCATGGTGATATTATTATTCGCAGGATAGATAAAATTATGAATATTGTTTTCCCATGATTATATTAACTTAGAATTATATTTATTATACTTTATTTATTAATTTGGTATGGAAAAAGTATAGAAAGAATAAGCAGAAGAAGAAAATAACATTGAAAGAAGTGATAAAATGATTACCTCTTATTCGGGGGTTTCTTTTTGATTTTAAAAAAAGGGATCCATAGGATGGATCTCTGCCCATATTTAGACATATATGATGAATATAGGGAGTTTTGGAGGATAAATTTTTAGGGTTTTGATTAACCAAAAGGCTTTAGTGTTATGAGTTAAAGAGAAAGGGAGGTACCCTTTTATAAGAGAGGTGAGGGGCACTTTTGGAAAAATCATTAAATATTAATTTATTATATTTTTTTGTTTATAATAGCTCCAAAATGATATCGTTCGAATATAATATGATTATGGGTTGATAAAATCTCATAAAATAGATTTTACACATGTTTAGGCCATAAAATTAACCTTATCATGTAGATTTAACAATATATAAAATAAGTTAACTCTTACCATGTCCTCTTGGACATAGATAATATCTTTACAATAAAATGAAAAGAGAAACTAAAGTGGATCATTAATTATATTTTTATCACTATAAAATCTATTTGTCTGAACATTAGTTTTTTAGGATTTTTATGTCATTTAATAATATAGTATTTGTTTTAAAAACTCATTTATGTCAATTTTGTCACTATTTGGTAATTGATTTTTGTTAAAGTCATAAAAACTTGAATACCTTAAAAACCAATTAAATCATCCATAATATGTCAATTTCATCCAGGTAATTCATTTTTTGCATCAAAATGTTCAAATTACATTTATTTTAATTTTTATGAATTCATTTATTTTAATCTTTCATTAATGTGGTATTCAATGCATCATAATTGTGTCATCAATAAATATATTTATCTTATGTCTAAAAATTATAAATAAAATAACAAGATGTAGGAAATATTTTTAGATTTCTAATGACTATTTATGGACATATAGATCATTTATATAACCCAATATTAAATTTGATTAAGTAAAATATATTTGTTTATGATATAATTATCTTTACATTAAATTAAATCACATAACATGTCATTATCACACCCAAGTGGTCACATGGACACCTAAAATAGACCAAAGGATTCCAATGGGAATATATATATCATAAAATTGAATTACGGCATGTTTTATGGTAGTTTAATATTATTATAATATTATTTTTTACCCTCATTTACCTAATTTACACTTTAACCGTGGTAAATAAAAATAATTACTGAAGTAACTATTCATAATATCAAAAAATAAAAGGTACATATTTACACAATTTGGACCTTATGATTCCAAATATGGAATCTATTTTTCTAAATTCAAATAACAGAGTTGATAGAAATTAATTTAAAATTAATTCTCATTGTCAAAACCAAAAATTAGGTTTTTAAGAAGTAAAAACTATCAAAAGGTTGACATGTGTTGATGTTCAATTTAAATTTTAAATGACTTCAAATGACGTAAATTATATTAAATTTTAAAAAAATAATATTAATATAATTTAAAACCACTAAAATGTATAATTTACCGTGATAAATTATTTTGAATAAAAAAGTTATTCAATTAATTTTTAGTATTTTCCATTAGTCATAAAAATATGAAAGTTATCAGAAAAGTACCAAAAACATATCCAAATTAAATTTTTATTCACCACATATAAATAATAATTTAATTTAATCAAATAAAATATAGATAAAAGTGTCAAATATTGGATTTAAAAAGTGTTATCCGTTAAAAGGAAGAAAAACTACATTTTTTTTAAAATACATCTTTTATATGAAAAATTTAATTTCTACTTACAGTATGTCTAAGAAACATCTAAAATTATATCAATGGTATAACACCATTAAATTTTTTATTATGGGTGGCCCTGTAGGTCGCCACTATGTTGGACTAATCATATTGAGTCAACATTCATGAGCCTAGTGTTGGTGTGAGCAATGAAAGGTAAGGTACAAATCATCCATGTATAGGTGAGGACTACATAGATCCATCATATGTCTTACAATGGAAAAAATGATGAATTTGGCGTTTGAGGAGGGGGTGATTATGTTCTTGAGGTATCACATCGATGCAGATTTTAGAGTTTTGGATTGGGTGGTAAGATATCGCCCTAATTCATTGGACCCTTCATGATACTAAGTATGGCTAGCATGGTGGTGTACCACATTTCCCTACCACAATATTTAGATTAGGTACAATACATTTTTTTATATCATGGTTGATGAGGTATATGCACAACCCATCACATATCATCAATTTGGGAAAGCTTGACGTCGAGGATGGAGCTACCATTACAGAGTACCCGGTGGAGATTGAGGAACGGTAGGAAAAGATCCTTCATGGGAAAGAGATTATAGTTGTTCATAGCTAGATATATGATGAGAATATTCATGGGAGCACCTAGGATCTGGATACCCTAATGCAAGATCATTACCCTCACCTTTTTGAGTAGTCCTTTTTCATTTTTTAGGATGAAAATCCTTATGACTAGTATAATGTAACATCATTATTTTTTACATGTAATGATTCGTAATATAACTCTTAATATTCTTAGATCCAATAACTGAGACAATATGAGATTCCAATGGACATAGATATTGTACATTGATATTATGTAAATATTTAATATATTAATATCACAAATTAACCATTTTCCTTAAATAATAGAATAAATCCCAAGCAGGGACCTACATAAAAAATATGAAAGAACTCTTGAATCCGAAAATCATAGTTATTCAAGGTGCAACATGAAATTTTTTAACGTCATGTGTTTTGGTAATGTATTATCTTGGGTGAATATTATAAAAAAATAAAACAAATAATTTATTTTTTATATGTTCAAACACAATGACTTAATATCTTC
Organism: Viscum album; assembly: GCA_963277665.1. Taxonomy (NCBI): domain Eukaryota; kingdom Viridiplantae; phylum Streptophyta; class Magnoliopsida; order Santalales; family Viscaceae; genus Viscum; species Viscum album. Next base: position 162,848,312 of record OY728138.1, read on the forward strand.
TATATATATACATTTAATCCAAATCCATAATGTTAGTTTCATAACCATGTGATTTTTATAATAGAAATTAGAGGATATCATGGATAATGAGAGAAAGGGTTGAATATAGTTTTTTCCAAATGAATTCTTGGATTTCACCAATAAAGACAATTCACATTCAATCTTCTTCATAAATTGATCCCAACCTATGGTATTTTTTTTATCATTTCCTATTTGATTATCCCATGATTAATTTCAACCAAATCAACTAATAGATTGATTCATGGGTCTTTCATGTTGTGGTTTTGGTTTTATTTAGCTGGGGTTTGGGGAAATTATTATTTTTTATTATTTATTGGTCATTTATTTATCATTCTAATGAAAACGTATCAAGGCTAACCTAAATAGTGGGTGAGGTTCATTACTCTTTTGTGTGTCTTTGATTTTATTCCCCATTCTATTCATGATTTATAATAAATATTACATTTACCTATGATATTACAAAAACCTAGTATCTATAACTGCATGTCCTTTATTTGGATCCATGGATCGATACTGTGGGTTCGGGTTTGAGATCAATGGAGAAATTGAGTTGTGAAAAAAATGTCAGAAAATCCCTGGTTGATAGGGAACAAATTAGTGATTACCCATTGTGAATTAGGATATGAGGGGATAGTGTGATGCAGAGCATGTAGTTTTCTGATCAGAGTAATTTTCAGAATATGATAAGTAGCGATGAAAGGGATCAGTCAAATAGTCATCTGCACTTATAGTTGGATTATGTAGGGGTATTATGATTGTATCAGTACAAGAATACGTGTGAAGCCATAAAAAACTTATTGGAATACTCCCAAATACATTGTGTGTTCTCCAAAGAACACACACCATTTATTCTCCCTTCATTGGTTCTATGGGTTATGCATAGAGAAAAATATAAAACATCATGTGACACATGTCACACACCTTGTGACCCTATGTTAGAGGTTTCCCATGTACCCCTATGGGTACACAGGAATTGACATATTGAAGAATACAATAATGTTCAGTGTACAAGGGAATGAATTGTTACACAGACATGGGAACATACATGAACATGGCCACATACATAGTCACATCTATAAAACATGAGCATGAGAAGAGGAACACTATCAGAGACACCACCATATACATGGGTAGGTCTGGGTTTAGAGGCACACACCATGTACCATCTATACACATTGTATACTTACTATGAGGCTATTTATATCCCTTAATTTCTTCAGTATAGACCCAAAACAGTTTAGTTTTATTGGTTGGTCCAACCCTATGAGGGTACAATGTGTAATTACATCTTGATCATAGAATTCTGACCCCCCCCCCCCTCTATGGGTTGCTACTCAGATAGAGTTTGGTGTACCCCCTGTGTGAATAAGGCGGGATCCTATATAAATACTTCTCCATCCTAGATATTTTTCATGGTATCTATACGAACACAATGCTAAGGGGTTTGATCCCTTATTTAGTAAGTTGACACATTAGGGGTTATATCACCCCCAGTGGTTATGGGTGTGATCTCCTATATGTGTATTGAGAACATCATAATTCTATTGATTACATCTTTAGAGATACCTCATGATCATAAAATCATCAATGATCTCTAATAGTTATAGAATAGATCATGGTGTGGATTCTTTCAGACAAGCATTACCTTGAAACCTTGAGAAGAATCTACTAGCTTGCAGTATGTGAGACTTCTTTGAGACTAGGATTTTGTTATGAGTATATAAGTGTATTTGATAATCCTTCTGTATCATATCATTATTTAAATACCTATTTATTTTTGAGAATAAAAATAGTTATTCTTTATGTTTATTTATTTTTGGGTTTTTCAATTGATTATATTTATACTCACCCATGTAAGGACTATTCCTACACATGTCATGTGTTATGTTGATGATAGGACATTCGATGGAGTCCTGGGAATACCGGGAGTTAGAAGAGCATAGTTTGTGATAGATAGACTAAGTTTCATTTCAGGTTTTGATTTTGTTTGGAATCACGTCATACTTAGCTAGTTGCACTCATTTTCACTTTTGGGTGGGCTTATATTTGGACCCTTATTTGATTTTAGAACATTCTTCATTCTCTGATTTCATTATATAGATGAATGAATGCATCAGAATAGGTTTTAATTTATTGCGAATATTGTATACTATTGGATATTTGTGAATATGTATAGGTATTATAGGCTAATTCCTACCATATGTGCCATATTGCCACTCAACACTAGTCTCCATCCCATAGCCTATTATAGGTAGGATTGGGTTTTCATGATTGGATTACTATCATCCAAGAGGGCCCCGATGGGTTGATTCATGAAAATATCTAGTTACTATTAAAATATTGTATTAAAAATTAATTTATCAACTCAATATGGTTATTTATGGGTGACAAAAAAACTAACCTTCATTATAAAAACACTCATTATTATGTGTATATTTCCTAAAATGTGATCATTGTAAATTCTATTATCATAAACCATACATATAGAATACATTAATTGAACAATTTACATTGTAAATCATTTAATAAAACCTATTTTACAACATTTAGTAATATTGGAATGATGAAATTGTTATCTGTGACTGAGTATCAATATATACATTACGAAATGTGTACAAAACAATCAAAATTACTACCATATATTGATAAAATAGAGCAATAAATAACGAATATACATGAAATTTAAGGCTATTATTAAAAATTATAATTGGTGACATATTTTAATAATATCCTGAAATAAATTATTTTGATTTTTATATTGATTATACAATAGGATAAATATCTATCATTGATGTCGAGGGTAAAGTTAAGTGTTCCTTATCTAAATTTCCTTCCATTGAGATATGCTCCATATTCACCACATGTTTTACTTATTTTGGTGTATATAGTCTCCTATGTATGTATATTATGATACATTTTTTGAAATTCATTGGATTTATAAATTCAATATTGGATCTCTCTTTCTGGGTTTTTGATTTAAAAACTACCAAATAAATAACGGGTTCTCTTCAAATATCACAATGAAATTGGAATTTTCTACTTCAAAATTACCATTATGGTAAAATATTGGTATTTATATCTAAATCCAAAAATATATTATATTCAAATAAGTATTTTTTTACATGTTTTTTTTCTATTTTTCATCCCATCATTTTATAATTAACCTAGAATAGAGAGTTTATATGGAACAAACTATATATCATCATTTAATTAGTGGATATTTGTATTCAATTTCAATGTTTTTATATGATTTTATCATTTTCCATGTCCCTAATTATTTTATATTTTATTTACACACTCTATTGAATTTATCATTATTTAAAAAAATGTGTTAAAGGAATATTGTTTCTTGAAGATTATTTTCTCCCACCATTTTATTCATATTTCATTACAAAGCTTCCTATACATGATTTAATGATTCTTAAAATTATTTTTTCTTTATATTCAAAATATTTTTGAAACCATTTTTTTATAAATTATTTCATTAAAACTAAATTGAATTATAATGTGTATTCTGTAGTATTTCCAAAATTAGATTCTTTGATTCTTCTCAAGGATTTTAAACTATAAAAATGAACATTAATGGTTCTTATATGATACTTGAAATGTGTTTTAATTATAACATCCACATTCTTTCTTGTAGTATCATATTTTTATGTATTTTAATAAATTTAAGAAAACATGTTTCATTCTAATGGGAAAATTATTATACGGTTTATTTAAGAATTATTTTATGTTGTTGTAGAATACATATATATTGTTATCATTATGTCACATGTGGGGCCAACATTTCATTTCCCTTATGTTAATATGGTAATGAATTATATCTCATGAGATAATTTTTATGGAATTGGGCAGTGAACTCAATCCATTAAATTTATTGGATTGGGGATTGAACCCACTATACAATCATGTGGGAATATCTAGACTATTTAATAGTAGTCATAGTAGTGAGACATGATATAATAATTTATTTTCTATTATTATGTTTGGGACATATTTATATGTCATTCAACATTCCTATTTTATGTTTCCATGAATTATGATAATTTTTTCATGATTCAACATTTTTATAAATCAATTTTCATGTTATTTTGAATGCATTATGTCATGATTCCTGATTTATGATCCATGTTTTGTTGGATATGATTTCCCTATGGTAAGTTCATATGATTTGAACATGTTATCATGCTAAAATGTTTATTTTATAACCAAAAATGATATATAAATGAAATATCCAGTAATCCACCATTTTGAGTTCATGATATCTCCCTTTCTTATATTTTCATTCCCCATGTAATAATGAATAGTATTATTTTGTAAATGTCATGAATAATATCATGTGTGAAGAATACTTTTTAGATTATTGAGGAATTGTTACAAAATAATACGGTTATGTATATAATGTTCAAATATAGAAAACCTACAATTTCTTGGGTGAGACTTATTATTAGATATAATTAATATTCATTTAATATTATTTAAAATGTATATATGTTATGATTGGCCCATTTTAGTTGGTATTAGTTTATGGTTTTGTTTTTTTGAGATAACATTCTGAATAATAAATTTATAGAACTCAAAACAACCTAGGTTGAACCAAATGTGATATATTTTAATCTCAAGGTGTCATATGTAAAAGTGAAGGTGTCATTTGTTACGACATCTTAGGGTTTGTTTTAATTATCATTTATTTTCATACTTTGGTTATTATTTTATAATACTGAAACTATCCTATTTGATTTTAGTATATGATAATAACTAGAATCAAATGTAAATTGGTGTGATGATTATCTATTCATGGTATTTATATTCATTATTTGTTTTGTTTTCATGAAAACATTTATATCTTGAATGTTTTTTAACAGAATCAATTCACCATCCTAATGGTTCAATATGGATTTGGTGGTGAAAAAGCATAGTGGTATAATAATTTTATATCATTTTTATAACTCATCCATAATATAATTTAGTGAGAAAGTGCATCCTAAAATTCTTATTATTATCCCATTAGTCTAGTTTTATGTGACTATAATCATGTATTACCTCTCTTCTAATAAATACCAAATTATGAATTAGGATAAGGATGTTATATTTCAGTTCCTAAAACAACCCATGATCTTTTATTGGTGCATGTCCAATTATGAACTCCCAATGGGACTTAATTCCCATATAGGGAAATCATCACCAAATATTAAAGGATATTTTCTCATATTACTAGGGAGAAAATTAATATTGAAGATATTTTAACATTGGGGGAATATGTATAAGTATTTCATAGAAATTTTACTATTCATCTCCTAAATAATGGGATTGTATTTTCAAAATAAATAAAACCCTATTCTATGTCAATATAAAATACACATTATGAAATGGATCTCATTGAATTAGGGGAATTCAAGAAGAAACACTAATAGAATATTGATAATGGATTTATATAACCTTGTTCTTCACTATGTGAAACACCAATCCTATTTGTTAAAAACAATAATGGATTAATGAATCTTTAAATTGGTTATCATGAACATAATAAGATCATAATTGAGAACATGTATCCACTAACCATATTAATATATTGTACAATCAACTATGAGGTTATAACTACATCCTAGATATTGATTTAAACTCGTGATATAAACAATTAAGGATTAAATTAGATAATATATCTATGGTGAGAATTGATATAATATATTATGATTAAGAATTTACAGTGAATCCATTCAAAGCTAAAAATTCTATTTCTATATTTATATAGATAATGAATAGCTTCTAGACATCACCTCAATCAATGTTTAGTAGTATTTATTTATCATAATCTTTTATATGCTATGGGAAAGAAATAACAAGATGATTATTTTAGGAGTTATTTAAATAATACTAAAAAAATAGAAACTACATTCCAAATTCATCAAGTGTAGTTTTTTGTTATAAAATTTTTTGATTCCTAGGTCAGGTAATGACATGTGAGGGTATATTTTTGGATCATTCAAATTTGGAGGTGATTAAATAATAGTATTTTATAATGCCTCACATCAATTAATGGTTAAAAAGAAAAATTACATGATGAATGATTTTGAGATTGTAATGGTCACATGTGCATTAAATAAATTGATGAATTATCTATATGGTAAAAATTTGATATATATACACATCACAAGTTATTTATGTGTATATTCATGAAGAATGAGTTAAAAAAATGCTAAAAGATATGGTTGGATTTTATCAAGAACTGTGACTTGTCAATAAATTACCACCTTTGGATGAAAACAATTGTAGATGATTCTCTTATTATGAAGGATCATAATTCAAAATCAATTATGTGTATTGAAAGAGACACAATAAACAAGGACTTTTAATAGATGGACTAAGGAATCATAAGAGATGGGGAGAAATTTTATCATTATAAAATTACTAATAAAACATTTATCATTGTCGAGATAATGAAGTAATATAGGGAGGATAGATATCTAAAAAAGAAGACAATGAATTTTACAAATTTTAAACAAAATTTTAATACAATTACTAGATTCGAGAAATGAATATTTTCTCCTTTAATTTCGTAATTGATGAAGTGTTTTATGGATAATACATACAATTAAACATTATATATATCCTAGAATAATATATATGGGTAGATATGTAGTTTATCATTTCTAGTTTGAATATATAAAGTTATAGATTTCAGAGAATATGTCTCAATTCCTGGTTTACCAACTTGTTTTTTAAAAGAATGTCTAATGGGATGATGAAACAAATACACATAACTATATAAAAAGGGTAAAAAATCACCAGGGATTTCATTATAGGTCTTCATAAGACCTATAAATTTCATACATACATATTGGTTGTAATTTATCTCCTTATAAATTTGGAAAAGTTCATTGGTATTCAAGGATATTTATTTATCGATCAATATGCCATGATATAAAAAAACAAGTTTTTAGGATTTTTGGTGCACTTATTTTAATTGTATTGGATCGAGATATAAGGATTACCTTGAAAAAAAAGGTAATTAATAAATAATAATTAGATATAAAGTTAATAAACATAAATTTTAATCATCCTCAATGTGATGGTAAATATAAATGGACCATTAAATCCCTCAAAGATATATTGAGATCTTTCTCAATGGATTTAAAATGAGGATATTGAAAACACCTCCTTGATTAGAGTTTTCATATAATTTTTTTCCATTATAGTATTCAAATGTAACAATTTGATTCACTATAAAGGAATATATATAGAACTCCATCATGTTAAGATAGAGTAAGTGAGTGTTAGGTACTCAGAGAAAATAATTATCAAAATATGTTAGAGAATATTCAAGTCATTTGGTGGCACATTGAAACTACAGACAGTCGGTAAATGTTATATGCTGATAATAATCATTAAGATGTTTATTTGGAAGTTGATGAAATGGTATTTTTCAAATATAAAAATTGAAGAGGTTTATGAGATTTTGAATAATGGAATGTTTATCTATAGATACATTGGCGCCTTTAAAATACTAAATCATATGAATGTTGTATATTATCTCATTTAACTTCAAATAAACCACTCCCAAGAATATTATGGGTTCAATGTGTCATGTTTTGGGATATACATGCCCAAATATTCACATATATTTAGCTCGGAGGAAGTAAAATGGTAGCATGGTCCTTCTCAAAAGAAAAAACTAGTAGAAATATTTGACTTAAGATATAATATTATATGAAACAAGACCACTAAAATAGTTAATGTTTTTTAGGAATCATATGTTTGATGATGTATCTTGGAATACATGAAAGTAATGAGAAAAAAGTACGCTAATTATTTTTCATATAAGTAATGAAATTTTGAGGGATATTTATTTTTATGGGGGGTATAATTTAATACCCCGTGATTTAAGAATGTATTTAACTATAAATAGGTCATGTGTGTTCAGTAGATTTTATTACCTATAGCATTGATAAAAAGAAAAATTACTTATTTAATTATAGTAAAAAATTATGATACAATATGGTATATGTTACATGATAATAAAATGAATCGTGATTATTAAAATTACAAACATAAGGAAACCACAAGTAAATAAATATACAATATGGTCGAAATGTTTATCATCAGGATATTCCATAAATATTATACCGCTAATGACATTTATAGGTAGAATATACCACATTAGAAATGTAATGAATATTTTTATAAAGGAATTAGAGAATATGATGAATGTTTTTAGATATTTTTTTAATTCTATATAAAGTTATGTGTTATGACATTTATAAATATGTGGTAATTAGTTATATGGTTGTAGGACATATGGTCATCGTAAATATTATTATTGGATATACATGTATCAAAAACGAAAATTTATTTTTTCAAATTTTATTTAAAAATATAAAAATTCATATAGCATAAATAATTTATTAATGAAAAAAACTAAAAAAATAGTGTGTTATAAAAAAATAAATTTTTTATCATTATATATTATTTTTATTGTTATTATAGGATAATTTATTATGCTTGTAAAATTAGAATAAATATTTAAATATAAATATATAATTAAAATGAAATTGTTAGAAGATATATAATTAATTTTAATATTTTTTTTAAATCATTTAATTCTGAAAAAAGGATATTTCTAAAAAAAGTTATTTTTTTCAATGTATTTTGTATTTTTATATTAATTAATTAAATTGATAACATTTAATGGATTATTACAATAATTTGTAATAATTTTAACATTCTCCAAATATAATATGATTCATTTATATTGTACTTTTTTTTAATATGATTATAAACATAATTTTTTAAAAAGTTATTTTTCAATAAAATCGGGTTTTTTATATTTTAGTTTTTCATTTAAAAGATAACTCTCTCTTGAATATAAATTGAATTATATCCAATGGAGTACAAATTTTTAATATTCATGTTAAAATTATATAATATGGAAAATTTAATTTTTTTTTACAAAAAATATTTACTCAGTTAAAAATTGAGTTACATAGTTAATGATGAAATGAGGTAAAAGGGTTTAATTAAAGGGTATATATAAAAATTCCACTAAAAAATGTTCAAATTTGTGTGTATGAAGTTATTAGAAACCCATATATATTTTTTCTATTTTTTTAACATTTTATTTAATATAATATTTTTACACATATGGGATGGATTATTTGTTGGAATGCCAGTAAAAATCAAATATAATATGACCCCTTCTCTATCACTCTCAAAAAAATATTTTACATTACAAGAATCTTAAATACCTACCTGAATCCCCTATATTAATGGATTTTTCAACATTTTTATCCTATGTTTCACTAAAATTGGTGAAAATACATCATTCTGAAGGAACATATTTTTGGAAGTAGTGAACTCCTAAAAGTAAGTGTCTATTTCTTTCTTATAATTTAATATTACATTTTAAAATAAAGTGTTTCTAAATATTATTATCCACTATACTGATGTATTATTAAAAACACTATGATTCATTGTAATTCATATTATTATTATATAACTTGATACTCCAAATCATTTTTAGATTAATGTGATCTCATTGGGTCCGATTCAACTACCTACTTGATCAATGTTATACCAAAACAATAATTTTCATCATGGATCAATATGAAGAATTTAATATTAGTAATATATTATTTTAATGAATATTTTATGTTATGAATATTTTTATTGAAGTTTTAAATAAAAATTAATTTTATTTAATAAGTTATTAATATTTTATATTTAATATATAAGAGTTTAAAGTGATTTTGTTGAACTACAGATTCTAAGTAATGATTCTGCTTCTTAATTTCTCTTCATTGATATATAATCCATATTAATCACTTATTTTATTATATGGCGATTATATACTATAAAATTGATTTCTTTTGTCACAATTTTCAGTAATTTCATAGGATTTTAATTTCATATTAGGATGACTCTTTCATAGGTTTTTTATTCAAAAAAGACCATTGTTGTAAGGGTTTAATTTCACATTTAAAATTTAAAACCAAATTATAAATTTATAAATTACAATGGGGTAAATTTAATGTACATTATTTTTGAAATATCAACTATTATATTATCCTAATATTATTCTACGGTTTTACATGTCTTCTTACAATTACCCCTAGAAACATTTTATAAATTACATAGAATGTGGCTTGTAAGTTGACTATAACATACCTATATATTTCAGGAATTTTTATCTTACATGTATATTATTTATATTCCATTGTGGATGTCCATGCCAAAACTTCTATGATTTCTATGTTCATTTTCTTGTGTATTGGACTAATTTTTTAAAACTGAGAAAGATTTTTTTTTTCACATGTTCTCTTTATCCTATTGTTTTCCTTAGTTTTATTTATAAATATTCCATTGAATATTTTTATGAATATGGAAATAAATTTGTATTTGCTTTTCCATTATTTTTGAAACATTTTATTTATAAATATTTTCCATAAAATACTTATAAAAATGTAAAATATATTATCTATTTTTTCTTAAATGTTTTTTATGATACTTATAAAGTGTTTTCCATCTATAAATATTTCATTTAATTTTTATTATTTTATTCTAGGGATATGTTTTAATGATTCCACTAACCTTTATTTTATGAATGAGTTATGTTTTTGACATGCATAAATTTTAAGGAAACCCACATTATTATATTGGATTAATTATTATTTGATATATATAAGAATGATTGTATATTCATGATGAAAAAATAAATATGTTTTTCATTATATTATAAGTATGAATTGAAATAAATAGTAATCCAGTGTGTTGGGTAAATAATTATTACTTATTGTAATAATTGTATGGAAGTATGTATATTTTGTTTATAATGGGGAGTTAATCCATCCTTTTAAATTATTGTACATATTCTACTATATGATTATTGTTTTGGATGTGAGAATTAAAAAAATAAATGATTTTCAATGCCTATGTTTGTGAAAAATTTCTATGTTACAGGACATTAATATGTCCTCTTTCCGTAGATTATGATAATATTATTATGATAACACATTCTTATGATATATTTAACATGATATGGAAGATCTAATTTTTCATGATTCATGATTTATGATCTATGTTTTATTAGTTGTGATTTCATTATCTTATTTTCATATACATTAATTATGTTCTCAAACCCACATGTTCAAATTTTTCTCACTAATGATATTTGAATGATATATGTTTGGTTCAGCCCTTTCTAGGAATCTAAGATCACCCTGTATTAAGTTTCAATTACACTATTAATGAATAAGATTATTTTGTATGATATGTGTAGAAGGGTATCATGTGTGATGATTATTTAGGGGAGGTGTTGAAGAATTATTATAAAATGAGCTTATTGTGTATCCAATCTCTAAACACATTAAACCAATTTTTTTTAGTGCTTGGTTTATTTTCGAAATTTAATGAATATTCAAGTAAAATAATGTAATACATAGATATGTTATGGTTAGGTTCTCTCAATATACTTTTTTTGTCACCATTATGGAAACCATTCTTTTTTTAAAAGATTTTATTTGATGTTTACAATTGATAAATTTTCCCTTTATAAGAGGAATTCCTGATAAAGATCATTTTTTTATTTGATAGGTTAGTGCTGAATTATATAAACCTCTAATATATTTTACTAAGTGATATATCTTTTTTGATTTTGTATGTTATGAATATACATGATGCTATATTTTTTCGAATTTTATGTACAATTTTTTGTAAACATATGTTATTCATGAACATAAATCTTTAATTTACTTATTTATGAGAGTTATTTATCCAAATTTGTATAATTTTTCGTTATTTCCCATATCCATATTACATATCTCTTACAAATGATTTCTTAATAATTATCTTGATGATATTATGAAAATTATATGTCAATGATTACTATTATCACCTATGTACAATATTGATTCATGTCTCCTGCAATTTCTCCATTATCCATACTCTAACGATGCTTTTAGTTTATCAATTATTTTATGTCTATCCTTAAGTGATTAAATGTATTGAGAATATTTTTAATGTTATTCAGTGGGATATCTTGAAGTATTTTATTAAAGTTAAAAATTTGATATATGATCATGTTGTATGAACCAAATTTGGATAAGAGACAAAACCTTTTGATTTTTTAATGTATTATTATTATTATTTTTATCTTAAGAATTATGTAATTTTCAACTATTAAAAGTTCAAGGATCAATTGTTGGTATTTGGTAATGGTTTATTTAATTTGGGAAATATTTTAGAAAACGATAACCAAGGATAAACAGAAGTATCCAAAAAATTAAGACTTTATATTAGATTAATGCATGTGAATAAGTTAATAACCCGTATTTTTTTATTTTTGTTTTGTTTCAACAATTTTTATTTTATTAAATATATATAACTAGGAGAAACTAGTCCATTTATGCAAGTGATGGGAAATAAAATTATTGTTTGCATGACATTCCGAATCCAATTTCAGGTAGAGATAAAAACCTCATGAATGTAATTAACATTTATTATAAGGTTATAAAAAATATCATAGACTATATAAAACATTATCCTTCACCTAATATTTAGTTATTATACATTTAATCCTTTATTAGATAATGTTTTTAGATGTTTATTGGATCCTTCGATCAACTTATTGTACAATAATATGTCAAATACATGGAAAAGATGATTTATCTATATCATTATTTCAATAGGGTGAATGTTATTCTATTCATTTACTATTTATATGGATATTCTAATAGATGATGTAAATTATTCATGAATACAATTATTAATGATAAAATTTATGTAATGGATTGGAAATTCTATAAGAAAAAATTAAATAAGAAGTATTTCCCTCAAAATCTTCATACCATGATAGTGGGAAAATTTATTGATCATAAGAAAAATGAGAATCAATATGTTTCAAATTATGATGGAAAGATTAAAAGGAATGAAATGAAAAACTTTGGTTTTGTTATCAATAATGATAAAAATAGTTAGATTCTTTAGTGGAATAAAATAATCTCTCTATAGGGAATAAAAAATGGAACTATTACTTCAAAAATATCATTAATAAACATAAGAGAATAAAATTCATGAATTTATTAAGAAAATCATCATAATGTTTATCATAGAAATCATAATCATAAAAAATCTTGATAAATGAAGAGATTGTAACAAAAAATCATTATCACTTTGGGAAATTTGAATCTTAATCCCTAAGAAGGAAAAAAATAAAATACGATTTAAAATATCATGAGGATATATAAATTCATCATATTACATCTCATGTGGTTTTATATACATCACATGAAACAATATAGGTTCATTACATAACCTACATCTCAAATAAGGAAAATTGAGACAAAAACCCAATACCTTAAGTATTTACATCCATCATTCACATAAAAACATCCTATATAATAAGAATAATTTTATTAAAAATATACTACAGAACCATATTTATATATATCATACCAATATGTTTTTATTTTGACATTTTATTACCAATTTATTTTGACATTTTATTTCCATTTTATACAAATATGACATATATTAATTATATATCTATTTAGAATAATCTATAAAATTTTGTGATGGATTATGAAATACACCATTCATAGAGATGGTAGGTCGTATTAAATCTTAAATGATGTGTATATATTTTTTGGAATTAAATAAATAATGGTAAATGATATATTATCATTGAAGAATAATTTTTTCCTATATATCACATATGTTCTTCAAAAACATCATTATTACCTTCTATGTAAATAATTAATGAATCATATCACTTTACAATGTGGTAGTCCGTCGAACACATGAATGAGGTTATTATATTCTCACGTAATTGAATTTAGAAAGTGGATATGTGATATAATAACTCTATAAATTTAATAATATAATAAATATCATATATAAATAAAAAATCCTTCAATATTTCTATCATTGAGAGGTGGTAATGGAAAAATTAATGACATCGGTTCATGAGGTGGTTTTACGCTGTACACACAAATGATTATTTCATAACCCATTTAATTAAAGTGTATAAGGTTTTAGGTCATGAAATTAACAAAATAAAATATAATTATATGATATATAATTAAATTATTATATCATCGGGGTATAATGATAATTTAATGAGGTGGAGAAAAAACAAAAATGCTCGTTGATGAATGTTACATCTTTTCAGTGTATCCTCATTTTTTTTGCACCCAAATCCTTCATTTTTTGATTTATATAAAAAAACAAGGATCCTAGGATGATACTAGATAATTTTACAAGTGATTTGGGTTGGTATTTAATGAAGAAAATGGGTTTGAAGGTGTGAAGAATAGAGGATAATGGGTGTCCATATATAAGTGTGATGAGTGGCACACTTGTAATACTTTGATAGAATGAATTCAAATAATGGAAAAATTATGATACATGTAAATGTATGGTCTATGTTGTTCTATAAAATAGTTTTTAGAAATTTTTTTGTTTATTATTAACCTTTATCTTTTTAGTTTATCCCATAGAAAGAAAATTTTTACCTTAACCTTGGTAAAACAAATTTTTACTATTTTAGTTCTCATTTAATTCAAAAAATTTGTTGAGATTACTGGATAATATACATTATTTTGATCGAAAATATGAAATCAAATTTTTTAAATTCCTTTCACAAAAGTGGAAAATTTAATTTAAAATTACTCCCATAGACTTGAAGGGAAGCTGTTTTTCAAAGAGAAAATGTTCAAAATATTATAATTCTTTTATTAAAAAATTCAATGTGGAATTGATTCCAATAACCTAAACTAGATTAATTATGTATTATTAAACCAATTTTACTTTTTTACAAAAATTAAATAATAACTTAACATAATAAATAAATTAAATGAAAATGTAGTTATCTATTAAAATTTTGTATTTCTCACTTTTCATAAAAAAATGAATCATTTCAAAAAAATCCCAAAAATTAAACTCATATAATTATGACATGATTATTTTAAAAATAATTTCATTTTATTGAATTAATTTTATAAAAGTATGAATAATTAATTTTATTATAGTTTGAACAAATAAATAAATTGAACAATATTTTTGAAAATAGAATTTTCGAAACTTATAATAAATTTATCAAAATATAATTACTTTTATATGAATATGTTTTTCTTTATTTAAAACAATTCAAGATATTATTTTAATAGTATTTATTACTATTAATCTCACTGGGTTCAATGGCTGGGTTATAATGGTTATTTTTAAATAACTATATTAATAATATATCATATTTTTTTAGAAAACATATTGTCATGTGTAATGTAAGCTAACCTTTGTCTATATTTAGTGAAAGACTAACCTCGTGTTTAGTGTAACATAATATTAAATTGGTTTTGAGTTTAACATAACATATCAAATAAATTTAATATAATTAACAATGTTTACAAAATTTAAGGGTGTTACATTCCCCCTACATAAAATAAATTTCTACCTTTAAATTTGTCCCTATGATACAATCTATTGAGGATACTTCTACCTCATCATATTCTAAAGTTCCCATACAACTTTCTCTAGATTTTTTTTCACCTTTAAACATTGACTAGGTTTGTGGTATTGTTTTGTAGAACATTCTCTATATGATCAAAAATATCCATAGGTTATTTCTCAATAGAAATATCGTACTCCAGTGGTATGAACAATATGTTTAGTATATGTGAAGGGTCAGGGATGTACTCCCATTGGAGAAATATATGGAACACACTGTGTACTTGAGATGGATTTTTTGGATTCTCATGGGATACTATCTTAATACGTTTGATAATTTCAATGGGACAAATATATATTGGGATTATTTTTACCTTTATTTCTGAATCTCATAACCTTATTCCATAGAAAAATTCATTGAAAACCCTTTCCCAAAACATCAAATTGAAGATCATTCTAGTTATTATAAGTATAAAGTTTCTATTGACTCCATGCTGCCTTGATGTGCTACTAAATGGATTTCTTTATCATCTATATTTTTAGTTATCACAGGACCCAATTGATTTCTTTCTCCAACTTCATTATAGCTTGTTGGATCTCTACACTTATTTATATATAGGGATTAAAAGGATGTATATGAATTTATTAGTGAAATATATTTTTTAAGAAAACTCAACAAGTAAATAGTGCTTATCACTACCATATTTTAATTCTAGAGATCAATATTTCAACATAACCTCTAGGGTTTGAATTGTTCTCTCAATATGAACATGTTTCTAAGGATGATACGCATTTATAAAACTCAACATTATATCAAGATCATGTTGAATACTTTTCCAAAAAAATTATGGTAAAGATTAGATATTGATCATACAAAATGTAAAGTGTTACTCTATGGAACATCACCACAACCTTAATGTGTATTATGGAAAGATGATCTAGCTATAATTCATCTCTGAAAATAATAAAGTATGCTAAGTTAGAAAGAAACCCATGCAGAATTGTACCCTTTATATGTTTTGGGTAGTCAAATGAAAAAATCCATGGTAACGTTTTCCCATTTTAATTTTATTATGGGTAATTGATATATTGTACCCTTATACTTTTTTCATTCATCTTTATGTTTATTAAATACCAAGCACATAGATAAAAACTTAGTGAAATCTATGTTCATTCAACCATAAACACTCATTAAAATCCCTATAAATCATCCTACATCATGGATGAAAAAGTAATGGAGAACTAGAAGATTCCTTTAACATATAATTCATCAAATCTGGAATGGAAGTAACATATACACATTTTCTAAACCCTATAATTCCATAATGATAAAGGATAAATTAAAAAACATTTCTAACCTTCTTTTACAACTCTAAATCTTCCTTTTACACCACTTTAATCTTCATGTGGATATATCGTTGAACATTCAGTTGACTAAGATAATATTTTCTCCTTATATCATGAATTCCATATCCATCCTATGTAAATCCAAAAACATTGGATCTATTGTAATCCTCATCCTGGATATGGTAGCATGATCCTTTCAAATCGAATCATCATACCCCTTGTTTACATTCATAGGGTTGTAATGTATTGATAATTATTAACAATTAATCAACTCAAACCATCTTCTTTAGTGTATATTTTACTCCTTATGTGTGAATATATACATTAAACTTTTATGTTCAATATAAATATATATATCACACTTTTCTATATAATGATAATACCTCCATATCATTAGTACAAAAATTCTTATAACTAACTCAAAATAATGAGTTGGGTGATTTTAATAAGTAATCTTCAATAGTCATGAGGTGTAATCTATAAACATTTCATTTTTCATAATATAACATATCAAAAAATTCTTGGATGTGTAACTATATTTTATAAAACCTTTTATACTATAGTATATTTTAAGAACAAGTGATCTAACTAATCTTCTGTTTAATTCCTTGAAATGTTCCTCACATTAATCCGTCCAGAGGAACATGGATCCCTTTTGAGTAAGCATGGTTAAAGGATCAGATAGAGATGATAAATTCTCCCAACAAATCAATAATATCTTTATAAACATAGAAAACTACATATCTCAGTATGAATGGTTATTTCGGGCCATCAGTCAATAGTCTCCATTCTTGTTGGATCTATCGATATACCCTATCTTGAGATTATAAGTCCCAAAAATGAAACCATTTGAATCCAAAATTCACATATTTTAAAATTTTAATATATTTCATCCAAGGGAAATTAGTTGAATTATAAAGTGGTCTTCATTATCTTCCTTTATCATTGAATATATAAGAATATCATTTATAAAGAATATGAAAAATGATCAATTTAATCTAGAAAGACTCTATTCATTAAATCCATGAAGATATCAGGATAATTAGTAAGACCGAATGACATCCATATATATACATAGTGTCAATACCTTTAACTAAATGTTTTCTAAGGTATTTAATCCTTGAACCTCAAATTTTGATATCCAAAACAAAGGTCATTCTTGAAAAAATATTTAGATTTGAGAAGTTGGTCAAACAAGTCATAAATACAAGTAATAAGATACTCTTTCTTTATTGTGATCATATTCATCATTTGATAATCAATAAATAGTCTCATCTATCTATATATATTTTAAATAAATAGAACTGGTGCACCCTAAGGTGACACATTGGGATGAATGAATCTCTATTCATGTTTTTGTTAGAGTTTTCTCTTCAATTCATTTATATTAGTCAGGTCCATTCTATTGGGAGTATTTGATATTAGTGTGACACCAGGTATGAGATCTATTGATAACTAAAATTTATGTTTTGGTATATGCGTAGGAAATCATTCTGAAAAGGAATCAAAAAAATTATACACAATAGAAATATCATTGATTCCAGGTTTCTTCGTGACCATTTGAGATGAACGCCACTTCTAAATATGAACAAAGACCCATGAAATGGACGAGATCTCCATTGGATGTTCATACATGTCGTCACATTGATATATAATCATTGTTTGGGTTGGAATTTCAAATTAAACTTTAGTTCCATGATAATTTATTTGGGATTTATACTGAAAAATAGAATCTATTCTTATCATATCATCAAATTCAACAAAATTATAAATGATAAGATTTTCATGAAGCATATTCCAACCAACTTAAGTTGAAGAGGAATCATAGACTTTATATTCAATCATCATACAATTAGAGTGTTTCAACATTAATTCTACAATTAATATTTTAAGTGACATCTTGATACAATTAGAAAATTATGTAGATATGAATGAATGGGTGAATCCATAGTAAAATAAGTCATTATAAATTCTATATTAAATGGTAAGTGTACCTTTCACCATGTCCTTAGTGAACCCCTTATAATAAATAGTTGTCACATGATATTTCCCTTTGTTTCATGGATTAAGTCATTGTTGACATCGAGCATCAACAATAACATTCAAATTTATGTATGCGTTAGAATTATCCTCACACTCCTTGCATTAAAAAAACTATAGTGTGTGTGGTTTATTCTATGAATCTTTCTCTCTATTTTCATCATTATCTATATTTTTCCCATCACTTTGGTAATAAATTTTCCAATGACCATCCCTTCCCAACATAAAACATATACTACACCCCTTATGAAAATTTTCTGCATGATTCTTCATAAACATTGATCATAAACTGAAGTTCATCATCTTATCTCCTTGGTTCATATATTTTTTTTCATATTCCATTTTTTTCTCCTTATAAAATACTGGAGATTCATACATAACTCAAACATCTACTTACACCATGATAGTAAATCTAACAATATCTTCATATCCATTCATATACCTTATGGATAGCACACTTTGTATACTTGGTTTTGGGCCACTAAATAAGTAATCATCCTTACATTTAGGTTGGATGATAATAAAAGAATAATACCTCAAAAGAATTCAAAATATTTATTATATCTACCAATAAATTCTTCATCCTTTTTCTTTATCTCATAAAACCCCTTTTCTATATTCATACAATGAATCTGAGGAAACTACTTATTGAAAAATATTTTCATGAACTCATCCTAATCCATGGAGTAAATTTAATCATGTTTCATTGTATTCTTGATAAGAGTCGACTATTGATCCACTTCACAAACCAAATGGTAGATGAAAAAAATTATTTTTTCCCATGTTCCAAACAAGAGAGAACTAAAAATATATATTCAGTGGTGCTGATCCATTTTTCAACAAATAGATGATCCGATGACCCATTGATATATGGAGAAAATTTTCCTATGAATGACTCTAAAAAATATTAGTCTATTCTTTGTTTTTATGTCTATCATGACTCATATCTTGGGAAATTTGAGTGGGAATAACATTGATATTTTCATTCCAAATCCCATAATTTTTGGATTCTCAGTAGGGAAATCATTTCACTTTCCATCACAAACCACATTGATTTGGTTCCTTTAAGTGACAAATATTGAATAAAACAAAAATGTATAGTGTGAGAATCAATAATTCATGATGGGGAACCACATAATCATGAAAAATAACTTATAAGATGTCTAATTTATGAAACCTCATTTAATAAATGACACATTAGGTTTATCCTAGGTTATTTATGGCCATAAATTATTTAAATAATTCATTACAGTTCATAAATTGATTATGAATTTCAAAATTATACCCCCTTGGAGTTTCAATCTAGGTCTGTATCATGGCCCATTGTCATGAAACAAGTGATGATTGAGTATATATCAATGCATTATTTTCTAAGTTATTAATGCTAGGTACCTATATTCTAGAGACACAACCACATGTAGTATCTTGGATGATATGTAGTTTCTTGTAAACCAGTCACTCAATCCTTTACTAAATTCAAGGATATTTTTTATGCTTTGAATCATCCTTAGACATATCCTCAGACATGTCCTTAGAGATATCACTATGGTTTTCTCATCTTAGTTTACAAAGTATAAGAAAAAATATCCTCTAATAGAAACTATAGCTACCCAGGATTATCATACATATATATAACATCATTTTTATGAATATTCATTACATAAAAAAAATGCAATCCCAATGACCATAATGGTTTAGTAAATTTGGAAGCATGGAAACAAAACCAACTTGTACATTGGTAAAATACATCTTATCCCACTATGATCTTTATAACTATAACCCTTCTTAGAAAATTTGCATATAATACCTTTCTTCACAACTTGGGGAAAAGAAACGTAATAATGGATGATCTCAAATGCTCCGTAAGTGTAAAAAAGGGAGATATATAAGCATATCATGAACCTAAATGTATAAGAAAATGTGCATAGTATTATAAAACCACACCTCACTTATCAATGATCATAATCATGAATCATGAACTAATGATTGAGATTTAATAATATATGAATCATATGGTAATCAAATAACATTATCCATGATAGCATAACTGTAAGAACCCAGTTCTTATTCTTGAGGTACGGGTTTCTTATGTTTCTTTTCCTTTGGTGTTTTTTAGAAAATAAAGAAAATGGGGGAAAATCCCAAATTTTTGGGTATACTCCATGTACTTTTCTACACACCGAGTACTTTGGCCGTTTGGGATGAGAATACAGGGCGTGTAGGATTTTCGACGATACATGGTGTAAAAACAAACTACACACCGTGTACTTAGTAATACACGCCATGTAATCAGTCGTTAAGTGAAAAGTAAGGTGGTGTAGAGTAGCTGGCAGTTGAATAGTAAAACGGATAGTACATGTTGTGTACTCAGTATTACACACCGTTTAATCAATCTGCAGATGAACAGTAAGGCGGTGAAGAGTTGCAACCAATGAACAGTTAAAAAGAAAGTACATGTCGTGTACTTGAGAGTACACGCTTTATAGTTATGTTTTTTCATTAAAAACAGGCATTAGCCTCCTCATTCAGTAGAGGAGGCAGAGAACTCACTAAGAGCCATGGGAGAGGAGGTCAGGACTTGGATGAACTCTTAATCACACATCAGGACTCTGATTCTTCCGTCGTCGATCTTGTTTGGACCACTTGGGTAAGGCCTTCCCTCTTCTTGAGTCTTTCCATAGAATTATTTCCCTAAGAAAAGTTATTTCAGTTTTAACGGATAAATTTTTATCCTAGATCTACTTCTTTCTCGGTTGTTTCGGGAGGCGTCGTTCTCGTATATCGATCAGAGGAGATCGAGGTAGGTGGTTTTGTGTTTATTTCCTACTGTTGAGTTGCTTTTGTGCACCGTTGTGCCACACGTCCATGTTTGGGGTGTCGTGTGACTGATTCCTTAACTGTTAATATACCTATAATTTCATATTTAATCTAATTAATAAGTATAAATTGTTGTTTGGGATCGTTTCTTTGATCCAAGGCCACCCTATGGGTGTGTTTCCCTTGTTTAGCCGTTTGGCCAGGATACCTGTGGGTATGCCATGATTATAGTATGTTTGAGTTTTATTGAGAGAAAACATATATCAATTGCTTTCTTATGTATTGGGATCGGCCCGGTTACTTTCTTAGCCGGAGGGCGGTGTTTTGCTTAGCCTAAGAGCAGTGTTTCGTTTAGCCTGAGTGCAATATTTCTTATGCATGTGGGAAGTAGCATCTGTGCTTGAGGGAGATATCTTGTATGCCTGAGGGAAATATTCTTTATGACTGAGGGTATTCACCTGAGGGTTTTGTTTTAGGTTTCCTGAGGGTAAAGAATTGTATGTCTAAGGACAACGTTTACTGGAATATTCACTGTGGTGATTTATTATGTTATACCTACCAAGCTAAATCCTAGGCTTGGTATTATTATTACCTTCTACTTGTTAGATAACCTGTTGTGGATTTTTTTGTGGCACTATATCGGAGATTTTTGGTTGACGCCGGGACTTGGGAACTTATAATTCAATTATATTTAATTGTCAAATAAAAATTAAATGGTAATGGATGTGGTAGGAGTATCTTCTTTTGAGTACTTCCTAGATTACTGCATTTCTTATTGCATACTACTGTTGCACATTTTCACTGACAGTTGGGAATGGGCCTTTGGTGGTTGCCTACTGAGATTTATTTATCATAAACTATTTGGGACATGTCTTCGGCCCAAACAGATTATATTATTGCAGGTGTCGATAAGGGAAAGGGTCCCTATACAGGTACATGATTGTTGCAGAGGAGTATGAGAGCATGGGACTGAGCTCAGGCTTGCAATGTTGTTGAGTTCCTATTTCACTGCTGTGGTTTTGATTTACTGTATTTTGTACCTGGTCCTGTATTGTATTGTATTTTAGTGTATCCTGTTCTGGTTACTTTCTTAGAATTAGGGACATGTGGCATCATCTTATATATGACTGTTGATTATCTTTTACTATATTTTTGTTCTCCATTTTTGCTTTATATTGTTTACTACTTTTGATTTTGTGTATGTTTATATTTTTCCGCTGCTCTACACTTTGAAAAATGAGGGAATAATTTTCCCGCTATCAGACCAAGGCCCTTGCTGCTAGTCGGCAGCCTCTGGCATTTGGGGAAATGCGCTTGAGGTCATGTGACCTACCGGGTTCGGGGCACCCGTTGTGTGGCACCTGGATCTGAGATGTTACAAAGTGGTATCAGAGGCTTTCTTTCCTTCTGGACTTACTATTTGAAGCCTATATCTAGGTATTGGATGGAATAGGTACTTGGTAATAAGTTGTTCCCAGGAGTAGCTAACCCGTGTACAGGGAAAACCCAATTTACCTTGTGTTTCAATTTTAC
This sequence comes from Viscum album, assembly GCA_963277665.1. Lineage (NCBI taxonomy): Eukaryota > Viridiplantae > Streptophyta > Magnoliopsida > Santalales > Viscaceae > Viscum > Viscum album. The sequence goes on from OY728138.1 coordinate 162,871,508, forward strand.
TAATTTTTCACTTTTACAATTGATATTATTTTCACCGTTGGGTTACATACTTGCAGTGTGTTGTTTATATTTTTATATTGGGTTCTATTTGGTCGCAACCCGATGAGATGAGGGTATTCCATCTCATGAATCATTTAGGCACATGTTAGAATCACATGCCATGTATAGTTTCCATTCCATATAGGTGCATTAGAAATTGCATGTTGTTGTGATAGATGTTGTGCTAGAAAATTAAAGTTTTTGTGATAGATTCCTTGATAAAATACCTACTATTTGATAGGGTATTGGTATATGTTAAGGTTGGGTTTATGGATGCTAAACTTTGGTTCCTGAGAAGTATGGGCTCTATTGGACCGGAATTTAGGAGATCATGATCCAGCCTTTTGTTATGTTTTTTACTATAATGTGAATGTTTGGGTGCTAAGCTTTGCTTCGCGAGGAGTATGGGCCCCCAGGGATTGGAATTTGGCATACCAATGGTTGAAATTAAAAAAATTGGGATCTGGAGTAGTTTCTGAGGTTTACTGTCTGTAAACCAAGACAACATGACGTGTGGTTATATGAACACATGCCATGTACTCTTCTGTTCGGGAAGAAATTGAAAAAAAATTAAGTACACGCCATGTACCTTATGTACACACCATGTAGTTTCTAACCATGTCATAGGTCGTGTAGGCAGAAACACGGGATAGGGAAACTCTTGAGGGAACACGTCGTTTATCGGTTGTACATGTCGTGTCGTGTTGACCCTGTGTCCGTCATGTGATTAACAACACAGATGGAGAAATATTTTCTTAAACACATCGTTCCAATGCCGAACACACCGTGTAGTTTAATCTGGGGATCCAGTCGTGTCACTAACAACACGGGTCGGCGTTACCTCTTCTTGTACACGCTGTGTTTGTGTGGAACACGCCGTGTAGTGTGAGCTGTGTATCTGGTCGTGTCATGAACAACACGGGTTGGCGAAGCTCATCTAGTACATGTCGTGTACCTGTGGGACATGCCATGTAGTCTTGACTGATGAGAGACCATGTGGACTTGGCCATGTGGCTGGGGAGATGGGGTGGTTTACACGCCGTGTGTAGGTGTAACATGTCGTGTACCTAGGGTTGAAACATGCCCAGGCCAGCATCAGAACACAACCATGTAAGGGCTTAAGGGTGCACACTGTGTTGACCTTATACATGTTGTCTAGTCACATTCTAAGGAGATCCATGTGGATTAGTCATGCAGAAGGACTCGGGAAGGGGAAGAAAAATTCAAATACGCATCGTGTGTATGGACAACACGTCGTGTGGTTGGGGTGTTACACGACTAGTTCAGGTAGAAGTACACGCCCATGTGAAAGACTTAAGGGAACACGTCGTGTAGTTATTATACATGTCGTGTAGCCTTGTTTTGTAAAACTTGAGTGTTTTCTTTCTCCTTCTCCCTTCTTATGTTTCCAGTTCTTGGTCCTTGATGATCTTAACTTAAGGCATGTGTTTGACCTTGTAGAGTCATGCCACCGAGACGACCACCAGTTGTTATCCAAGAGAGCGGCAACAATTATACTCTAGAGATGGTAGGCCATGGGCTACCAATGGATCATCCAGTAGTGCCAGATGCGGTGCCAGCCATTATACCGGATGCAGGCACGGATGCGCAGTTTCTTTAAGGCTTCATGCGGTTCACGAAAACCTTACAGAGAGCACCGTAGGCTACCACATCTATGGAAGAGCTGACATATATACAGCAGCATCCACCTACGTTTTCTGGGGATGGCGGACCACAGGCTGCGGAGTCACGGATGGATTCATTGTAGACTATCTTCGATCATCTTGAGACATATCCAGGGAGGAGGGCCAAGCTCGCTACATATATGCTTTGTGATTCCTCCAATAGATGGTGGGATGTTACCACCCAGACTGAGCATCACCGAGACATGGTGTGAGAAGATTTTTAGGCAATCTTCTATGACTTTTTCTTTCTAGAGATGCTAAGGGAAGATCTAGGTTGAGAGTTCATGAATCTGAAGTAGGGCGCCATGTTAGTGATGGATTATTCTGCCCGCTTCACCAAGCTACGGTGTTTTACACCTGTTCTAGAGGGTGATGAGACGTTGAGGGCTAGATGCTTTAAGGATGGTCTTCGATATGACATCTGAGAACTATTGAATGTTTTCAAGTTGCCTACAGTACATGATATTGTGAACCAGGCATTTATTACTAAGCAAAACCTTTGAGAAGCTAGTGGTATGGGCTAGGGTGGTTCGACACCAGTTTCTGGTACTATTTCTACCAGTAAGAGGACGTGGCAGATGGATTTATCTCACGGTGACAGTACTAGCCAGAATAATTCTTCAGGTGGACAGGTAATGTGCTACCAGTGTGGTAAAGAGGGGAACAAGAGATATCAGTGTCTACGTGACCCAGTGGAGTGCCAAGCTTGTGGCAGGATGGGTCATCTTCAGTGTTTTTGAAGGGAGTTTCCACCAGTGACTAGTGAGAGGGGTTCTTTACAGACTACGCGTGCAGGAGCAGGGCCAACAGCTTCTTACCAGTCAGGGAATTGGAATATGTCAAGATGTTCAGGCCAAGGAAGTGGTTATGTCCATGTTATCCAGACACCAGGATCTCAAAGGCAGTAGGGCGGTTCAGCTCAGGGTAGCTAGGAAGTGTTGTAAGGTCACGGCACTAGGCAGACATATACAGTGCAATAGACCTAACAAGAGTAGGATCCCAGACCTTCCACTGTCAGAGGTACTATTATAGTTGCTTCTATTTTGTCTTTAGTACTTTTCAATACTGGTGCTACACATAGTTTTATATCTGTGCCCGATGTGGAGAGTGTTGGGCTCTGTATTTCTTCTTCTTCGGATATCATGATGCTAGGCACTCCATTGGGAAATAGAATAGTAGGTGTGCGTCAATGCAAGGAGTGCCCCCTAGAGGTTGGTCGGTGTCACTTTCTATGAGACCTCTATGTCTTAGAGATGACGAGCTATGATGTCATTATCAGGATGGAATGGTTGGTACCCTTTCGAACCTTTATAGATTGCTATCGTCGTAGGATGAGTTTCACTTCACCAGAGGGAGGAGAGTTTCTATACAAGGGCGAATGGGATGCCTAGGCGAGCTGAGCTGGACTAGAGCATCGTGGACAAGGTGGAGTGATAGCCCAGATTTCACGTTTATATCTGGATGACCAGGGAACTGGTCAGAAGTATTTCCCTCCAGTGGTTATTCATTTTAGGGATGTCCTCTTGGACAACTTTTTGGGTCTACCTTCAGAGCGATAGGTTTGTTTTTATATTGAGCTTGTTCCAAGAGTATCACCAATGTCCATTCCTCCTTATAGGATGGCAGCACTAGAATTTCAGGAGATCAAGAGGTAGTTAGAGGAGTTACAAGCTAAGGGTTTCATCTGATCCAGTACATCTCCTTAGGGTTCACCTGTCTTGTTTTCAAAGAAGGCGGATGGTACCCTCAGACTTTGCGTGGATTATCGAAATCAAAACCAGTTTACAGTTAAGAACTGATATCCCTTGATGAGTATTGATGATCTTTTTTGTCATATTATAGGAGCATGAGTGTTCTCAAAGATTTAATTGAGATCCGGATATCATCAGTTGCACGTTAGGTCATCGGGCATACCTCTTACAGACTTTCAGAGTAGATATGGTCTATACGAGTACTTGGTCATGCCGTTCGGAATCACAAATATGCCAACGGTCTTCATGGCTCTAATGAATCATGTGTTCCACCCATATCTGGATTCTTTTATGGAAGTCTTCATGGATGATATCTTGGTGTACTCTCACACTCGACACAACCATGCCACCCATCTTGAGATCATTTTGAGTACACTGAAAGAGCATCAGTTATATGATAAGCTCTCAAAGTTCCACTTTTGGATGGACCAAATTCACTTCCTGGGTCATATTATCTCAGATTCAGGAGTTGCGGTAGACCCTGCAAAAGTGAGAGCAGTAGTTTCTTGGGAGCAGCCTAAGAACGTGTTTGAAATACGAAGTTTCATGGGGATGTCTGATTACTACAGGTGATTTATACAGGACTTCTCCCAGTTAGCAGTGCCATTTATGGTTTTGACTAACAAGGGTATGAAGTTCATTTGGTCAGAAGCTTGAAAGGCAGCCTTTCAGAAGCTGAAGGGAAGGTTAACATCAGCACCAGTCTTGATACTTCCAGAGTAAGGGAAGAGATATACAGTTTACTGTGATGCATCAGGTATTGGGTTGGGAGGATTTTTGATGCAGGGCAATCAATTAGTTGTGTACGGGTCTCGGTAGTTGAGGCCACATGAGAGGAATTACCCAACGAATGATCTCGAGTTGGCGACAGTTGTTCATGTGTTACGTTGTTGGAGACATTATCTCTTGGGAGAATATTTTGTGGTGTTTACAAACCACAAAAGTATTAAATATATCTTTACCAAGCGTGAAATGAATTTTAGATAGTGAAGGTGGGTTGAATACCTTCAGTCCTTCGACTTTGAGCTTGCCTATACACCTGGTAAGGGTAATGCAGTAGCTGAGGCACTGAGTAAGAGGACTCAAATACAGGCAGTGCAGGAGGCCAGTGGTGAGTGGAAGATTATGGCTTTGTTCTCTGAGATGAATTTGGAGGTGCAAAATAGTTAGGAGAAAAACTATCTTTCTTCCTTAGCTGTGACTTCTACCCTCCTGGATAGAGTGAGGATGAGACAAATATCAAATTCATAAGTCCTAGTTCTATGGGAGTTGGTGGAAAGTGAGGACCCTCCTCCAGGTTGGACGATAGGCAATGATGAGGTACTGTGTATCCATTTACGAGTGTGGGTTCCATGGGATATACGTGAGGAATTGATGTGGGAATTTCATACTTCAGCTTGGGAAGTGCATCCCGGAGTTACCAAATTGTACTATGACTTGAGACGTCAGTATTGGTGGCCGGGTATGAGAAGAGAGGTAGCTGGTTTTGTTACGATATGTTCTACCTGTCAGTAGGTGAAGACGGAGCATTAGAGGCTAGCTGGACTGTTACAACAGTTACCCATTCCGAAGTGGAAATGGGATGATGTCGCGATGGACTTCGTGACCGGGTTGCCGAGGTCACCTCGAGGCAATGATGTTGTATGGGTAGTTGTGGGTAGACTTACGAAGGTAACTCATTTTTTCGATCAAGGAGACCTTTGATGTTGATGATCTTGGGAAGTTGTATATTTGATAGGTAGTACATCTTCGTAGGGTCCCTCATTCTATCGTTTTAGATAGGGACGCCCGTTTTACATCTTGTTTCTGGCAAATTTTTCATAGGGCACTGGGTATAAAGGTGCTGCTGAGCATATCTTACCACCCTCAGACCGATGGCTGGTCAGAGTGTATGATAAAGGTGATATAGGACATGTTGTGTGCATGTGTCTTGGACTTTGGGGGATCTTGGGAGAAGCACATAAACCTAGTCGAGTTTTCCTGCAATAATAGTATTCTGGAAACTATTAAGATGGAACCTTACGAGGATTTATATGGTAGGTCATGCTGATCACCATTGTACTGGTTAGAGGTAGGTGAGACAGATTTACTGGGATTACATCTCATGCAGGAGACTTTAGAGAAAGTCCAGTTGATACAGAAGCGGATGGCTACTATACAGTTTCATCAGAAATATTATGTTGATCGCCACAGATAACCATTGGAGTTCATGATCGGGGATCAGGTTTTCTTGCGTGTTTCACTGAGGTTGGGACACAGGCGGATCAGGAGACAGGGTAAACTTTCACCGGGGTATGTGGGGCCATTTGAGATTCTAAATAGATTCGGGCCGGTTGCCTATCAGTTGCAATTACCACAGAGGTATCGGGTCATGCACGTTGTCTTCCACGTATCTCAGTTGCACCATTATCACTCGGACCCATCTCATGTTTTTCAGCCTGAGGAGGTTGAACTTCAAGTCGATGCATCCTTTGAAGATAATCTGATTCATATTGTTGATAGGAGTACTAAGGTTATCTGAGGCCAGTCAGTTCCTCTCGTACGGGTGGTATGGCAGCATGGCTGAGTGCAGGATGAAATTTGGGATCAGGAGACCGACGTACGTACTTAGTGGCCAGAGTTGTTCTCAGCTTTATCTTCACCACCCATGGAAGGGAAATTCGGGGACAAATTTCTTTAAGGGGGGAAGTTAGTAAGAACTCGGTTCTTATTCTTGAGGTATGGGTTTCTTTTTTCCTTTTCCTTTGGTGTTTTTGAGAAAATAAGGAAAATGGAAGAAAATATCAAATTTGTGGGTACACATTTTGTACTTTGGCCATGTGGGATGAGAATACAGGGCGTGTAGTCTTGTTGGCAATTCGGGGTATAAAAACTAACTACAGTCCATGTACTTAGTAATACACGTCATGTAATCAGTCAGCAAGTGAATAGTAAGGCGGTAGAGAGTAGTCACCAGTTGAATAGTAAAACGGATAGTACACATCATGTACTTAGTATTACACACCATTTAATCAGTCGGCAGATGAATAGTAAGGTGGTGAAGAGTTTCCCCCAGTGAACAGTTAAAAAAAATTACACACTGTGTATTTGAGATTACATGCCGTGTAGTTATGGTTTTTCATTAAAAATAGTAAATAGCCTCTTCATTCGGCAAAGGAGGCAGATAAATCACTAGGAGTCGTGGGAGAGGAGGTCGGGACTTAGAGGATCTCCCGATCACGCACTAGAACCCAGATTCTTCCGTCGTCGATATTGTTTGGACCGCACGGGTAAGGTCTTCCCTCTCCTTGAGTATTTACTTCCAATTATTTCCCTAAGGGAAGTTATTTGAGTTTGAATGGATAAGTTTTTATCCCAGATCTATGTTCTTCTCGGTTGTTTCGGGAGGCGTCGTTCGCGTATATCGATCATAAGAGATAGAGGTAAGTGGTCTTGTATTTATTTCAACTGTCGAGTTGTTTTTTTTCACCATTGCACCATGCGCCCATGTTCAGGGTGTCGTGTGACTGAGGCCTTAATTGTTACGATACCTATAATTTTATAGGTAATCTAATGACTAAGTATAAACTATTGTTTGGGATCGTTTCTTTGATCTAGGGCCATCCCATGGGTGTGTTTCCCTTGTCTATCCATTTGGCCAGGATACCCATGGGTATGCCGTGATTATAGCATGTTTGAGTTTTCTTGAGAGTAATCATATATCAATTGCTTTCTTATGTGTTGGACTTATCCTAGTTACTTTCTTAGCCTGAGGGAAGTGTTTTTCTTAGCCTGAGGGCAGTGTTTTGTTTAGCCTGAGAGTAATATTTCTTATGCCTATGGGCAGTAGCTTCTGTGCCTGAGGGAGATATCTCGTATGCCTAAGGGAAATATTTTTTAAGATTGAGGGAAGTCACCTGAGGGTTTTGTTTCAGCTTTCCTAAGGGTAAGGTTTTGTATGTATGAGGACAACATTTACTGGAATATTAACTGTGGTGATTTCTTATGTTATAACTGCCAAGCTAAAGCATAGGCTTGGTATTGTTATTACCTTTTACTTGTTAGATAACCTGTTGTGGTTTTTTTTGTGGCACTATATAGGAGATTGTCGGTTGAGGCTGGGTCTCGGGAACTTATGATTCAATTATATTGAATTATTAAATAAAAATTAAATGGTAATGGAACTGATAGGAGTAGCTGCTTTTGAGTACTTCCTATCTTACTGTATTTCTTATTGCATACTGTTGTTGCACATTTTCACTGACAGTTGGACACAGGCCTTTGGTGGTTTCCTACTGGGATTTATTTCTCACACCCTATTTGGGTCATGCATTTGGCTCAAATAGATTATATTTCTGTAGGTGTCGATAAGGGAAAGGGTCCCTATATAGGTACATGATTGTTACAGAGGAGTAAGAGAGCATGGGACCAAGCTTAGGCTTGTGATGCTGTTGAGTTCCTATTGCACTGTTGTGGTTTTGATTAACTGTATTTTGTACCTGGTCCTTTATTGTATTATATTGCGGTGTATCCTGTTTTGGATGCTTTTTTTAGAATTGGGGACATGTGGCATCATCTTATATATGATTGTTGATTATCTTTTACAGTTTTGTTCTCCATTTTTTCTCTATATTGTTTACTGCTTCTGCTTTTGTGTATGTTTATATTTTTCCACTGCGCTACACTTTGAAAAATGAGGGCATAGTTTCCCCACTATCAGACCAAGGCCCTCGCTATTATTCAGCAGCCTCTGGCATTTGGGGAAATGCGCTTGAGGTCATGTGACCAACTGGGTTTGGGGCACCCGTTGTGTGGCACCCAGATCCGGGACATTACAATAACCATTGAACAATCCATATATTTTCTTAACACACACAATCATAAAAAATAATATTCATATTTGTCAAGGCTCATCGCCAAGGCTATCCTAGTGGAATGAATTTCCTCCAAAAACCATCATAGTGGCCATGTTTCACCCCCAAGACCACTATAGCAGACCAAGTCCATTATTGAATTGGGTTCACTCCCCAATCCAATCCTATATATCTCGTGATATATATATCATTACCTAATACATTTTAGGGAGATATAGGTCCCAACCATCTTATAATGAAAACCATATTTATATATTCCACAATACCATAAAAAATCAATCAAAACATAACCCTTGAAATGAAACATGTTTCATAAACATTTCATCTAATCATAACATTTAGAAAATAGATAGGTTTCATAATCATTTCATCATTTAATAATTTCATAACATATGGAAAAGGATGAGGTATTGATAAGAAATTTATCATGGTATAAACCATAGAAAATTAACAGTTTTGATAAACATAATTTCATCATAAACATAAACCATTCATAGAAATAATAATAATGGCACACTTGTATCATATCCATTTTAAGGAATAGGTAACATCAATGGTTGTCATATTAGATGGAGAATTATTTTCACCAATCATTTATAACATTTCTACATGAAAACATCCTTTTTCCCATTAATGACACTTTTTAAAAAATAAAAACTTTTAAAAAAATTTGTAGTTGAGAATAAAAGGAAAAAAATATAATGGAATCATCAAATAAAGTAATGTTCTAGATGATGGGGAGTTTGGTTCATTCCATATAGGATAAAAAAGACTCCATTCACATTTTCAGTAAAATCCAAATAAGTATTCTTTGAAAAATGACAAGACGATTCCTTTCAAAAAAAATATAAGAAAACAAATCTTGAATAAATATGTCTTTTAAAAATCATAGGAAAATTATAAAACTTTTTTTAATACTTTTTTAGAAAACATTATTTGGGAAGAAAAGAAGTTTTTTATTGGAGAGATAAGTAAAGTAGGATCTTCATAAATAAATTTTCTCAATTAATTTAAGTAAAAAAGAGTGAAAATGGTTATATTACATGAAAATATCAACAATAAACATATAAAAATAAAATTAATGTGTTTGTTCAGATATGTCTCATAATATTTTATCATGGGAAACATAATCATTATTAATCCTTATAAAAGATGAGATTGTAACATAAAAACATTAAAATTTTGGTAACAACGAATCGTAAGACCTATGAAGGTATTTAATAAAATAAGACATAAAATTATTTTATGAAAATTAAATTCCTGATATTACATGTCAATGGGATTTATATAAACTTCATGAAATAATATAGGTTCCTAACATATCATACATCTCAAAGAAAAAAAATTGTGACAAAATACCTTACCATAATTCTTTAATTCCATCATGCACATTCAAAAATCTTTTTTAAAAAATTTAAATTTGTTATAAATATATTAAAGAACCATATTTATTTATATCATACCATATATGATATTATTTGTACCACTTATTACCCGTTTATTAAAAATTTCATGTTAATGTTACATTTCTGGTAACAACAACATTGTTTTTTCATATATGTTTTTATTTTTTATTTTTGGTACTCATAATTTTTTATTGATTTAATAATATATATAATTTTATTCATGATATAAATATGATATATATATTCCTTATATATTTATTTATGGTAAACCATAAAATTTAGTGATAGAATATGAAATATGCCTTTCATGGAGACGGTAGGTTGTATGTACACATGAACACTATTTTTATATTCATGTTAGATTGGAAGAAATAATGCTTAAAGTCATATTATCATTAAATAATAATTTTTACATCATATATATATATATATATAATATTTTCATTATACCCATCCATAATACCTTCTATGTAAATCATGAATGAATCACTTCACTTTGCGAGGTGGTTGTCCACTCTATGCATGAATGATGTTATCATATTCACAACGAATAGAATGAAAATTGTATAGGTGATATAATAATTAAAAAAAAATTAATAATATATTAAATATCATATATAAATAAAAAATTATTCATTCTTTACATACTTCATAGGTTTTAATTGAAAAACAAATGGCATCGGTTTAAGAGGCGGTAATCCTCCATACACACAAATGATGATTTAAAAAACCTATTATATGGAAATAGATATTATTATAGGTAATGGAATAAAATAAAACAATATTAGTATATTTAATATACTATGTTTATTAAGACATCATCTTGTAATAATAATTTAAAGAGGTAGAAGAGTAAATAAATCAAAAACACTCATCGATGAACATTACCTTTTCATTAGGTATCCCCCTGAGGATTGCAACAAAATACTTCCTTGGTTTGATTTTGTTACAAAATTTGGGATCTAGGATGAGATCTGAAATTTTTAATGTATCTTAGTAGGACATGGATGTTCAAAAATATTTTTATGTTTTTAATAGGAGATGAGATGTGGTGTCCATTTATAAGTGGGTGGGTGACACACTTGTAATATTTCGAAAGAAAGAGTTCAACACATGTTATTGTTCGTGTCATATGGCTCAAAAAATGGACCATCATCAATAATATAAAATATAGGGTTTAAATATTTCCTTCCAGTGGGGCTTGGATATGTTTTTTGTTATTTTTATCCCTTATATTTTTAGATAAACCCTAGGTAAAACCATTTTACATTATTCACATTAAATAATTTGTAATGTTTTTAATATTAATTTTGGTAGAAAATTAAGTTGACCCTATTAGATAATATAAAATATCCTTATCCAAAATATGGAATTCATTTTTAAAAGTTACATTGACAAAATTGAAAAAAATTAAATTAAAAATTAATTCCACAGACCTGATGAGAAAGATGGTTTCTAAAGAGAAAATGTTCAAATGTTTACAGTGTTTTTATTTCAAAATAATATATAAAATTGATTTAAATTACATAATTTGGACTAATGGATGTATAATTAAACAAATGTTACTTTACAAAAATAAAAAAATAATTATACTTTAAAAATAAATTAAATTAAAATGTGTTTTCAATTAAAATTTGGTATTATTAATTATTCAATAAAGATACAACATTTTAATAAAAATCCCACAAATTCACACTAAGTTAATTTTGAATTGATGATTTCAAAATTGAAGATTATTTTATAAAATTTATTTTATAAATGTGTTAAAAATTAATTGTATTATTCTTCACAATAATAAGTAAATATAATAGTATTTTAGAAAATATTATTTTGAAATTTATAAAGAATCTATTGAAAATTTTGTTACTTTTTATCAATATATTTTATTTATATAAAAAAATTATACATAATATTTTATAAGTGTTTGTTATTATTAATCTCATTAAATTTAACAACTAGGCTATATAAGTCATGTTTGAATAACTATATTAATAATATATAATGTTGTTATTTAAACATAGTGTCATGTGTAACACAAGCTTCCCCAATGTTGTATGTATGGCAAGATTAATTTTTTGTTGAGTGTAGCACAATATTCAAATAGTGTTTTATTTAACACAATATATGAAATAAATTTAATATATTCTAAAAAATTCACATGAACTCTTAGTGTTAATGTGTACCCAAGGGTACATGATGTTTACCTTCTACTTAGTGGATTGTTGTGAGTTTCCTCTACAAAGAGAATGATTTGGATAGTAAAACTATCCATTCTGAGTATATGTCCATATATAATGTGATGGTGGGGTCCTTTTCCCATTAAAGGATAATTAGTGAGATGAATGATTCCTAGTTTCATCTCATAGTAATATGAAGATGAGAATTGGGTCTATATGGTGATGTAGAGAAAGTCTTATGGTAGTGAATCCATGGGAGAATTCATTTTTTGGGAGAGTGGAACCCTCATTGGTATCTTATGATCATAAATATATCACAAAATTTTTAAGATATGTATCATTGGTGGAATCATGAGTTCTGATTTCAAGGGTTCATCTAGACTTTTTTATTCCTCAACTCATTAGGGTTGTTTGATAGTATTTACAAATGAAAAATTAAATATTGAAAATTTAAATCCTTAATGTGTAACTTGGGTTGAGTGGGATTATGAGTCTTAGATAGGAGAAAGGGGTGTCAGTTATATAGTCCTCTTATATTGTGTTCTTTGTGAATAGTTCCTTCCATTGTTGGGGGATATTTCCATTCCCCTTTATAATCCCATGAGTTTCTGCAACATATTGAGTAGGTAATTAGAAAATGGTTATGGAGGAACCCTTTCATTGGACTACCCATTCTGATGACTGTGTGGTGAGGGTTATTTCGAGATAGTATTTGGGTACTTATTTAATATTTTTTATAGAATGATGTGTAGGTTGTCATCTATAATAATAGAGTTAATACTCCTCTATATATGTGGGCTGTGGTTCTTCCATGTTAGGTCACAATTTTTCAAATATCCCTCATTGAGTTTTCAGCTAATTTATTCATATAAAAAATGTTTTTCTATTCATCCAACCCTATAACATAGGGAGGTTTTGGGTCCTTTTTATGGTTTTCACGCCCTTAATCATCATGTACACTCCGATGAGGTATAGGTCCCATGATATATTTGCATGAGATAACATGGTTGTTATAGAGGTCATGTAGTAAGGAAGGTATAGATGCATTGGGTTGGTAACTCCTCTAGAAGTTTCAAATACCTCAATGAGGCATGGGTACTCTTCTACTGCATTAGATAAATGGTATGATGATGGTGTTATTCAAGATGAGTATATATTCTTGGTTCGAAAGATCATACCGTTTGTAATAGAGCATGCAGTAGAAGATGGTGGTTCAGGGATTTAAAAAAAATATCACCAGAGAGATATAACTTTTCATATCTAGAGACATGATCCCATTTTTGGTCCAAATATCTTGTGTGGATTATTCTAATCATAGAAAATAAAATAGAATTAACTCCTGATACAATTCAAAGTGTTCTCAATTATAGCTCATTTCGGGAAACTATTTCCTAAAGGATCTGTAGTAGAACCTCTCACGATCATCCATACACACTCCAAGAATATTCTTTCACAACATTCTTCAAATTCCAGGCGATATCACAATTCTCTAATGATCACTTTTACGTCACAAAAATCACCACAATCCTGTGCCTTGAATCTATCAAATGATTCTTAGATCAATCGATATGGAGTGACTTCCTCTCTCTAGGTAGTGGGAGGATAGATAGGCTCTAATTATGAATTAATGACTAGTTTATGGAATGAGAATATCCTCTTCTATATATAGTAGATTCTAAAATACCTTGAAATGGTTCCCCAACTGATGTATATTTAATTTTTACTAAAAAATAAATAAGTAAATAATTATAATGAATTAAGAAACATCATAAATATTATTTATGTTTTATCACATACTCTTAATATATATTAAAAATATTACTTGATAAAATCCATCTCATTAACTCGAATCTAAATTCTTACTAATATTAAATGAGCCTTGAATATTAAAATAATATTTACTTGTACAATATTTTTCTGGTATTCACCAAATACATTGTGAATAATTTTAATAAATAAATTCCACCAAATTATTATATACTTGGATAATAATGAATTTATTTATTTATCGATGATCAATAAAACATGGAAAGCTACCAAACCTCATGGTGGGTCCCACCATGTCCTATATACTTATTCATTATAATATGGTAGATTAGTCAATACGCTATTATGTGTGACCCTCTAGGACCTTATATCCATAGTAGTGGATTGTATTCATAGACCAAGAGCACAATCTTGTAACCCATCAAGTCCCATAATGATATAAGGAATGGTCATATCAAGAAAAACCAATATACAAACACACAGTGTGTAATATAATCTCTTTTTCATTTCATATATCATAATGTAGGAGTCACGTTTATGCCATCATCTTACTTTCACTATTTTTTTGACCTATTTTGACATATTTTTGTTTTATTACCATGGAAAAGGATTTATGAATTTACTAACACCCTTACCAATCAGGACCAAGATAATACTTCCCTAACTCAGAAGCATCATATTATTTCTTATCCATTTAACCATTTCCATACCATAGATGATGCACCAAAAACAAGCTACCTCACTATGATTTAATTATCATTATTTTTTCTTTACATCAAAATACGTGATAAAAATGAATAAATTTATAATTATCTCAAGTTTAGAGTCCAATATACAGGTATATATATAGGAACTACCAAGGAAACTAGAAATATGTGGTGATCCTATTGGTTGGTTTGTCCCCATAATCTCACCAACAAGAGATCCATGTACCGGATAGTCATAAATATACTATGTCCATTCAATATGATGTATCTATACTATAATATAATTATATATGATTAATTATATATTATTTGAAGGTTGTAATTATAGAATGGGATCAACTATAATATTTTTATAGGATAATTAATATAAGTGAATTATCATTTAAACAGTAGTTGTAGAAGTTTCTACACTATAAGGAAAAGTGTACATCATGAATATCTCATTATATACATGAAATGGTATTTGAAAAGTACTATTTAGTTAGCTCTAGAGAACCCAATATTTCAACACACATACATTCACTAGATCCAACATTCTAGTAGTTGGGGTTTGGCTTAGTGGTAAGCACCCCTTAACTGTACATGAAAAATGGGGGTTCAAAACCCATTGGGCGTAGGTACTGCATCAGTACTGTAGAGTACTGTAGTAGTGGCGGCACTGTAGCAATAGCGGACACTGTGGCGATAGTAGGTCACTATAGCGGCGGAAGAGTACTGTAGCAGTGGCAGGTACTGTGCAATACTATAGCAGCGTGGGTACTGGAGTAGTATTATTCACAAAATGGGCATTGGGCCAAAAAAAATAGGCCTACATGCCATGTAATGGGCTAAATTCCCACTGGGGCTTCAGGATATGTAATGGGTCTCCCTCTACCCAATTAAAGAGGTCTATACTTTACATTAATAATAAATGGGGATTTGGCCCCAACCATTTAAAAAAAACTAGATCCAACATTCTAAAAAATGATTCATAGTTCTAACATGGTTAAGATAATGTTTATTTGGATCCAAGACTTTAGTTGTTGGCTCGGACACATCTCTATTACATGGCTATTTAGCTATGTCTGACCTCATCTCCTTAAGTAAAACTTCTCCATATATGTAATCCATAAGGGTATACTGTTTTTACCCTAAACAAGCATGACATCATGGATATTACCAATAATATAATTATCATCATGATAAAACCCCACTTACTAGGTTTGAATCCCATAACTATTACAAATCGTTTCATTTAATACACTATTTCTTTGATGCCTTAGAAGATACAAAACACTAGGTATTTTTAGACTTTTATACCATTATATTGAATGAATTTTGATTTCTCATAACCTTAACCTAACTATAGAATTATATCATATTGACCTTATAAGAAAACTAATTTTTATCCACTTATAACTAGTATCCCTTACTTTCCACATAATAGGTACATATCATTTGAATTTTCTCAAGTACAATTAAATATTTCTAATTTCATCCCCTTTAATTCTATTAGATAATATTATTATTTTCCTATTAAAAAATATGTGTTCAAAATATCATATTTTTTACATATCATGTAATACATGATTTATCGATTGCTAAAGTTTATTGAATTAATCTAAACATATTAATATCCTCTTATGTTCCATGCATATCTTCTTGGAGAAATTTATTCAATATAAAATTGGAAAAAATTATCTCTTGATTTTCTCCAACTATTATTTTTCTATATGTTGTCAATATGTGCAAAATTTAATAGGTCAAAGAAACAATTAGATATACCTTAGTATATCATATTTTCTATAACATAGGTTTCTAATTTCGTTCAAAATATATATAATTAAAATCATTCCAGTCTAAACTAACTGTATGAACAATAGCTATTTTCAATATGTTATAAAACATAATTTACTTGTAAAACAATGGCTCTCCCTCTAATCTCTAGAAGACAGATGGAAATGATTGATTTAGAAAAATATTCTATAATATTGTTTCTTACCTTTAATCTTCAACTAAATTTCAGTAAAATGCACCCTTATTGGAATTCTCTGATGTCACCATCTCTTTATAGTTCCATCATATAGATTTCTTCTATGATTGGTGGTCTTAAAATCCAATATACAGTAAAATGATCATAGAAATTACCAATGACACGTGAAATTCTAATGGAATTATGAATAACTACTTGGTATTACGAATTTATCCTTATTAGTACCACACATGTATTTCCCATGTATTTTATCACTTAGATATCCATTTTAGAATTCAGAATTATAATCCCCTATTCTTTGATACATAGAATATATTATTTAATTTAAATTGGTCTTATCAAATTTATCTAATTTCCATATACTTTATACTAGTATGAATTATTATTATCAATGGATAATTTATCACTATAAACAATGAATATAAAACCATCAACATGGTTTTATCCTTCCTAACCAGTATGAGTCTCTAAAACATTATGCGTCCACAACTATAGTGGAACTAGTTCTAATGTGAAATATTTTTTCATATGTGGCATCAATTATACCTAAGTAAATATTTCTCCCAATTTCTCAATTAGAGGTGTTAACAATTTTATTGAAATATAGTATATAAATTGATTATATATTTTTAACACATGGATATCTATAATATCTATAAAAAACAATGGGATGTTTACTATAGATGCACATTGTGTTCTTTATTGATGAATGTGTTTTTTTATCCACAAAATACTCTTTGAATATAAACAAATGTTCTTATTAAATTTTAGATTTAAATAATTATATAACTCATATAATATCCATTTTTCATGATAGTCAACATAATATTATCATATAATTCCTTTACTAATGATTCATTTCTTGAAACATAATAGAAGTTGATGTAATAATTTATAAGTCTCAACCCTGATACTCCTTTTTCTAACATGATGACTTTAATATGTATATAAAAATATTTATTTAGTAATTACTTCACACTATATTTTTTTTATCAATGTTGATTTTTAGGACTCATCATTGATCCTATCTATTAGAATCATAACCCTAATGTGGATAAGGTAATGTGAGTTTACAAATTACACCACTATACATTATATTTATTGATGAATGTTGGGTCAAAATATTCTTTTTCATTACAACATGAATAATGTCATATCTTCCAATTGATAATATACCATACTTCACATTTACTCCTCTAAGTGTATTTTTTCTCTTTTCAAATTATCCATTTTAAGGGATAAATGAGAACTCTGCAATAGATCTGTTTATGAAAAGGAATCTTCAAGCCGAGAAAGGTGAAAAAAACAAACTGAAATTTGATGTTCAAATTTAAAATTGAAGAGTAAAATACCTGGAATCAAGTTGGAACCCATTTTCAACTCATTGGGTTCTATGAAACCTTGGGTTGACCAACCCATCACCTCAGTACCATCCTCACATTATCGTCTCCTAGAACACGGCCCTATCAGGAAGAACAACATAAAATGAAACCAGAAACACCATTGTTGATGAACCTTGAGGTAAGATAGATTGAACAAAAGCTAAAAAATCATCAAAAGAAAAATGTACCTAGCCAAAAACATCACTAAATACCATGACCAACACATTACAAACCATATGAACAACATCTTCAACACCAAACATCAATCCATTACAACCCCTCATCATCGGAAACATCATAGTTGTTGGAAGTCTACACACTGTATGGAATCTCCACCGAAAAGAACACCAGTCATCTGGAGATGAACCACTGATATGTTCCATTGGCACCAAACACATCAACCAGAACCATCCAAAAACCACTAGAAAAACCTTCATACCTAACTGAGATAGAGTTCATTAAGATAGGATAGGTATGAAGATAATAGGTGGTAAAATAGGCCAACTCAAAGAATCACTAAGATTCACTACCAACTTAGTCTCAAAGCACTAGAGTACCTTTGGGGAAAACCGAAGTGGGGTTTGAAATGAACGTTTTGGTTATAAGACCGTAGAAGAAACAGTTGGGGAACACAAATCGATTGTGTGCATCCAAGAAAAAGATACCAAAATCAAAATGTAACCCCAAAACAAAGAGAATACAAAACCCTAAAATGAAAAACCCCCTTGAAAAAGAAGATCGAATTGGAGATTCAACCACTACAAAACCCTGTGAAAAGGGAATCGGGGGGAAGGGATTCCACGAGATGTGAGGAAGTGGGAGAGAGAGAAATAGAAACTAGAAAATCCATGGAGGAAAAGGCATCGATGTATTGAGATTAGGGGAAACCCTAGAGCTCTTGATGGATAGATTTTCCAGGAGAGAAAGATGTCATCCTAAAACATAACTTTTACATTCCATAAACAATCAATGGAACTTTATTAACTATACACACCCCTAGATAACCCTAGGAATATTTAATTTTTTCTAGATGAACTAGTTTAGAAAGCCTTAGCGATTTCCTTTATTTATAAAGGTTTATTTTTTAAAAAACTAGTACATAAGTGTGTATATAATACCTTACGTATTTAACTACAAAGGGTCTAAAACCATACTAAGTACATCCTTGAAAACTACATAGTTTTTTTGAAAAAACGTTATCTCAAAAAAATAGGGTATATGAGTATTAAATTTTATATTCATAACATATTCCCTACGTTTTATTTATCATAGAAATATAGGTTGAGTATGAGACACCACAAAATATATTTATTCTAAAACAAGAATATTGTATCATAGTGACCAATGGATATGTGATATGATGGTTCTTGTTATAATCAATAACATTTCAACTAGAATTACAAAACATGTTAATTAGAAGTTGTGTGATTATCACTGCTGACTTAGAAACCACCCTTTCCCAGCTGCTTGGTGATCAAATATCCACTAATAAATGTTTCTATACATTATTAATATATTTGAGTAAAAATATTTAATATGAATGTTTTATTTAATACCAAATAAGCATGAATGAAACGATACTTTTATATTGATGAATATTCTTAAAGATGAAAAGAATACCTATTTCTTCAATTCATTTCATTTTGTTTTAACATCATTGGATTTATATCATTACATGTGAAGAAAAAATCCTCCTATTAAACATCAATCCTCTCTTCTTGGAAGAAAGTTTTGAATATTCATTTTACATTACACTTTCCATTTCCCTTATATCAATTTCTTTTATCCTCTTTACTACAAAAAACTAGTGATTATTCATTCTCTATTATTATCATTTCTTGGAGAACCTTATCTAGATGGTAGAAAATCATTTCCCCATACCAATAATTTTAAAATTTTCAACAAAAATATAGTAAATTGGTGAGATTTATATGAGAAAGGGATTTGTTGAAAGACCGTGATTCATTTTTCAATTTAAACATATCATGTGCAATCATCGCCTATTCATATCTGTGCTTTTATTTCTCCTCAAAAGATTTTAAAAGATGATAATACATGTAATATAATCTATATAGGATGTTGTATCCACACCATAAGGTTTTGATGATAACATTATGAAATAACCATCATATGAATTATTCATGAGTATAATGCAGGTAATTTATACACCCTGGATTTCTATGTTGGCTTAACAGGTATTGGGGACACCATCACCTTGAATTTCCAATGTCATTGTACATTTCAAAAACACCTATACTACTCTTTGAAGACTCATGCCTCTGTGGAAAATTTCTAATTCCATTAGATAACACACAATTCCTTGAGGTATTACTTTTAATTTTATACAAAAAATAAATACTAGTATATTATTACTTTTATCGTGATTAAAAACTAAAAAATATTAATTATTTATATCATTTAATGTCTCCAAAAATATTATTAATCTCTATAATCCCTCTGTAAAAGAATCATAATACCATGTATCTTAAGTATTATAGTAGGAAGGATCCTTGAACCTCCACTCATTGTTTACAAGCTATGGCTACAAAACTACATAGATATTTCATGGAAGTCATTTAACTATCCAACCACATTTACTCGTGGCTTCTTGGTTTATTGAGTGATGTCCCAAATTCTAAAATCATAAAATGATTTACATGAATCCTATATATGAGGTTATAAAAAGCTATCTATGACTACTTATTTCCTACCAACTTCACTTAATTCAACCCATTGTTCTCATAATATGTCCCCAATAGTTGAGGAACCCTCATATATAGATAATCGAGATCCATGAAGACCAGGTTGTGTTCAAATTCAAATGATGGAAGACGTTTGTGACTTAATATTACATTAAAAGTTTTTATATTTTTCAATGAATCTAATACAATTCTATAAATATTTTCACTCAATGTTATCTCACTCGCATATGAACATTCATAGAAAATACAACCATTGTGTGTTTATGAATTTTAATGTTTATTTTTTGTCTATTTTTTCCACTATCATGAAGATTCATACAATAATAATGAAAAGATAATTGGAAATTAAAAAATCCAACTGATCTTCACCATCTTATATTGGTTGATCTATTTAATCTTACTAGATCAACCATGACCTAAGGTAAAATATACCTGAGTCATATCCTGATTCATGATGTAGCTTGTCCTCTTCCATTGTATCCACTTCTCGTTTTGAGTACCGCCTCGACATGGTGTGCTCTCTGACTCTTAGTGTCATCATCATTGTATAATCATACTCAAATGCAGGCGAGGGGGTCTCGAGAGTAAAAAATATAGGTAACTAATTGTTATCTATCTACACATACCCTTATGCATATTTAAATCAAATAGTCGATGCACAATGCATCATAAAAATTTAACTTCTTATTATAGACATCACAAGGAGTTAATAAGTAATAATTGTAATAAACCAAAAATAAACCTGGTCAGTTAGTGATCAATACTAGTCAGTATATACAATAAATTCACAATAAAATTAAATTTCTATAAATTTAATATACAAGGGAAATTTAAATAATTTAAATGAATTAATTAAATTAAAATAATTTATTCTTGTTATGTCCCATCATTAATTAAATTTAAATTTCAATAATTAAATTAATTAATTAATTAATTTAATACTAAAATCTAATTTATTTATTTTTTGAATATTAAAATATTATATTTATTTAAGAAATAATTTTTAATTAATTTTATTTAATACTACAAATTAAATTAATTTTGATCATTTCACAATAACCTGATCCCCCGAAACCAGCTCAGGTTCTATTTTTGTCGGGATTAATCCATATAGAACCATTTTAGGATACGAAGATTCCATGTAGGGATTTTTGAGGCTATAAAGGTCCACCTAGACCTGTATAAAGTTGGGTTGACCCACCCTGACCCATTTCAGTGCTGATCTGGTTCAGAAAAACCTTAATTATGTTGGTCAACGTTTAATTCACAAAGGGTCAATGCATGTGGAACCTAGTTTAGATGGATGGGAATGAGCTCAGTGGTTTAGACCAGGGGTCTCAATAAAGGATGGTCATCACAAGTAGTGACCATAGAAGATGAAGGAGGTGCAGGTGGCATCTAGGTAGTGGCATCCCATGATGGATAGGGTGAGGCCTCTAGATGGAGGCACATCTCCAATGCGGAGGGATGAAGGCCTATAGATAGGGGTGACGATAGGGATGGTTCCACGCGTGAGAAGAATCCCCATCACATTATTTGTTTTTTCTTTTATTTTTCTTGAGGCAGATATAAATATGCACCAAACTTTTTACTTTTTGGAATTTTTTTTAAACAACCTACTGATAGAACATGGACTAAATAGTGTGTCGTTTTTTATCTTTTCAAATACATTTTGGGTATATGTTAAAAAAACATGTGCAAAAATTAAAAACTAAATACACCCCTCGGAAAAATTATTTACATTTTTATATAAAAGAAAAAATTTATTCCATAATGGTGTGGAGATATGGGTATCAACCATAGAAATCTGGTCACCAAAATCTGACAGGACTTGGCCTGGATTAAAATGTATCGTCAAAAAACACCACATGAAGAAGACAATTATATATATATATATATATCAACTTATTGAAAAATGTAAATATCTGAAATTTCTATATCCGATAAACACATTATCAATCCTATTTTCTTGGATGACTATAACATGGCCATCCATGATCAGATCAAAGTGCCATCAGAACCATTTGGAACAATTTATAACCCTCTACATAAATTTAAGGAAAAATAATTTTTCTTGTCTCAAAAAAACAAAAAAAATACTCTAAAACAAAATTTTGATATCAGGATATGCAGTGGAAGTTGTTGGGTAAGTGATTTTGAAACTTTTTTCACCGAAGCGATGAAACATGTCATCTCTAGTGATCTGAGCCTCGATATGGAATGAGAATCTCTCTCATATTATAAATAAAATAAAATGATTGCCTCATTTTTTTCTCAACTGAATATTTTTTTTTCAGAGACAGTTTCTCACCATATCTAAATCCAAACCCCTCTAGATCATCCAGACACACTCTAAGAATTTTCACACACATAATTCATCAAATTTTATGTTCTAGTGTGGATAATCAATGATCTATTTGATAATGCGATGATCATCATGATCATGTGACTTCTATTCATAAAAGTAATCTTAGATTGATCTCTCAAGAGAGACTTTATCTCTCTATGATGTGTGAGAAGAGAGAGTCTCTCATTCTAAAAGAATAAAAAGTTTTCAGAATGGTAATGTAATTAATATATATTTTTTGGATTCTTAAATACAAGGAAAAGGTTCCTTGACCCCCGTATATTTAACATCCACTAAATAATAATAAAAGAAACAATTAGGATGAATTAAATCCTATCATAAATATTATTTATTTTATATTATATACTTTTAATATATATTAAATATATTATGTGATAAAACATTAGTCATTAACTTGACCAAATATTACCTCCAATATTAAACAAACCTTGAGGATTAAAATAATATACATTCATATAATACTTTCACTATATTCACTAAATACCTTGTGAATAATTTTAATTAATAAATTCAATACAATTGTTTTATTTAGAAATAATAATGAATTTATTTATTGATCGGTGATTGGTAAATCTTGGACAACACTCGGACATTATGTTGGAGCTTACAATGTATTGTATTCTTATTCCCTAGAATAGGGAATATTCTTGAATATTCTATTATGTGTGTCCCTCAGGGCCCTTATCTTGATTGTAGTGAATATTATTCATAATCAATTAGCATAGTCTAGAAACCTATCAAGGCCCTTAAAGAGATAAGTAATGGTTATATAAATTAAAACTGACCTACAAACATGCAATGTGTAATAGGATCTCTTCATATTTGGATATCGCATAATGTATGATGAACACTTATGCCATCATACTTTCTTCATTTATTATTTTTTGATCTATTTGGATTGATTTACCAATTATTACAATGGACATGTATTTATGAAGGTACTACCATTGTTATAAACCATGCTTTAGCTATTACTTCCTCAACTTGGAATTGAAAAATTATATATTGACCATTCAATAAATGTCATACCACCAATGATTTACCCAAAAAAAGATACTTCCCTATGATTTCATTATCATGGTTTTTCCTTTCATAAGATTGTGTGATCAAATGGAACTCATTGATAATGATATCATGTTAGGAGACTAATACACATGTTTGTAGATAGAAACTATGAATGAAACCCAAAACATGTGGTGTTCTTATTAGACGGTTGTCCTTCTAATATCACCTACTAGATATCACCATATGAAAATATAATGGGAATATGTCTCAATGATTGTGATCACTGGATACCCAATAGTCATAAATCTATAATTTCTTGTTAGTATGTTGTATATAGATTATATAAAATTTATTTCAGATTAATGTCATAGTATATTGAGGTTTTCAGTATTGATTTTGATCATATATAACCTTTTGATATGAAAATAAACTAAGCAAATTAACATTTAAATAGTAGATAAAAAATATTTTACATGATAATGGTATGTGTACATTATGTGTATCTAACTGTATACCTGAAATTTTAATCAAAAAGTACTATTTAGTAGGGTCAATAGAACCGACTATTACAAAAAAATACAGTGGATATGGTGCATTAGGTTTCCCCTCCAGGTTGTTCTTCTATAGTGGATCTAGGATTAGGGGTGAGGATTCACCTTAATTATATTTGATCTAACACCTTAGTTATATATATTTCCCAAGACTCCCTTTCTGGATCCTATCAAGAATGATAAGGTCTCTTCTTAGTAGGTGGAGTGATTCATGATGTAAAAACCCATTCATTACATGATCAATGTAACGCCCCGACCCCAGCTACCTAGAGTCGGTGCATTACTTCGTAACATTGGCATGATCACAAAAGATCAAGTCTCGAAAGACCGATTAGTTTATTAGCCTTGGAAACACTAGATACATTCATAAATGTTACATTACATCATAAAGTGAAAAACTAATAACAAAGTCTTCATATTCCACACTCATATCCTCTTCTGACTATCCCTGCAGGTCATTCATAAAATACTTCTTCACATCCTGGAAAATGTTAAAACATTGAAAGGGGTGAGCTCAGATGCTCAGTAAGGATAACAATATTGCGGAAGCTTTCATAAATAAACATAAACATTTAAGGCAATGTATAACTAAAACAAAAGCCTTTTAAACTTGAACATCAACATAATATGGAAAAAGTAAAATGAGATAATGCCATTTACTTCTTCACATGGATATTATACTGGTCGAATAATCACATGCAATATCAATAACCACTTTCATAATGATGGAATGCATAATGCCAGACTATCATAACCACGTAGCCAAGGCCTCGTGCCAAGACCACAAATAAGATTTTGTCAAGGCCTCGTGCCAAGACACTAGTTTGTCTCATGAGACCTACTGATGCATCGAGGAGCTATAGCGGGCTCCACCCATCACTTATTAAGTCCAATGCATTCCTCATATGAATAGGTTAAACATATCATAAACCATAACATAATCGTATCACATAAAACATGGATAAAGGAAACATAACATTTCCACATTTCAATCACAAGATATCAATACAACACATTGATATAATAAAAATGCTTTCAAAACCATTTTCAATACCAGAATAAAATAAAGTTAAAACTTTGTATTTATTTTTCGTTAAAAAAACGTGATGGCTTGTAGAGGAAGCCGAAACTCAAATAATGGTCACGGTGGCGGAGAATTCGTTGTCGCCGCATATGTACGGAAAGAAAAACATTCCTTTTTTGTCGTTTAGTAAAACGCTTCATATAAAAATATTCCTTTTGAATAACTTAAAAGTCAAAGGGGTTTATACATCGTATAAAAGAAAGTTGTGTATAAAACCAAATATGCCTCAATGAAAGGGGATTGAGATGAAGTCCTTAAAAAGATCATTTTTAAAATAAAATAGATCTATTATGTGTATTCACTATAGGTACACATAAAGAAAGTAAAAATATAAAATAGGACATAATAATATCATGACATAATTTGAAAGTAGGAGATTAACCCAAAGAATGGAAGTTGGGTTAAGAAATTCCCTTACCTTGCATCTTGTCATGACTCGACCGTTCTTTAACCTCCTGAATAATAAACTAGAGTTAATTTATATTTACTTAAGAACCTTTTTCATGTTCATTATTCATTTTATATCACTTATTACTATGTTATGAACATTATGTAATTATTTAAGTTAATAATGGTCGTTTTGTCGATCTTTGGTACTTGAGTCAAAAATAAACTTCTTATAATTACAAGTTGTTCATGTGGTGAAATATCCATTATATCCAGAATTATATTCATGATGTAGATATCATATATATCATATATATACAGTATATGCATTCATTTATAATATTACGTAACATTTAGAGGTAAGAAATGAAATGCACCGTTCATGGAGACGGTAAGCCGTACGTACGCATGAACGCTACTTTCATTTCTATTTCGTATTTAATGGAATGAAATCATAATGATATAAATGTATAATATAATTCCAGTATAATATATTGTATAATACCATTTACTCCATCATTTATACATCCCACATATGGCATTAACGATTCAAATCACTTTGAGGGGGCGGTAGTCTGCACTTCCTAAAATGAAATTATCGCGTTTACCCATAATGGAAATCATAAATTATGCCATAAATGAGAAATACAGAAGCATAAGTAAAACATAAACATATTATATATCATATATAAATATAGTGACATCTTAATGTCCACCTTTGAAGGTGTTATATGAGTGTTGAACAATCATCGTTTCGTGAGGCAGAAATTCGCCATCCACAGAAACCGTATGTTCTTAAACCATTAGATGTAGGTGTGTGTAAGTGTATCTAGAATCCTTCTTATAAAAACATCCTAGTATATTTAGGATACTGGTGTTGTTACAAAAGAAATGAATAAAAAGAGTTTAGGGGGTTGGAGAAGAAAAATAAAACAAAACAACATTAGAGAAGACATTACCTCAAAATCGGGTAACTCTTTTTGATTTGAGCCAAAGGCTTCCTTGGGAAGAGTTCTGCCCAAAGTGAGGCTTCTAGGAGTAAGAGGGGGAAGTTGGGAGAGTATTTGGGTAGAGGTTGGCCGATCCAAATGGCTTTAAAGTGTGAATTAGGTGGTAGATTTGGGGGCCTTTTATAAGAGGAGAGGAGGGGCACTCTTGGAAAGTAAGGGAATTTTACATTATTATACAATGCTTTTCGGATTCTAAAGGTACCAAACTTATATAATTCGTGTATAAGGTTATAAGGGTTCTAAATCTACCCATACAATAGTCTTTGGACAAGTGTAATCCTTGGATTGTACATTATCATTTAATTTTATTAAAATCGTTAAATAATGAGGTCATCGCTGCATCATAATGATGTCATAAATAATTTAATTTATTTGATGTCTAAAAATTATAAAAAAAATACTATGATGTAGAAAATCTTTTTAGATTTAAAATTACTATTTATAGTCAAAAATATGACTTCTATAACCCCATGTAAAAATTGTTTTAGTAAAACATTTCATGTTTGTGTCATTTTTTACTTTAACATTAAATAAAAGGTATTTATGTCATTTTCCAACTAAAGTGGCTCCATGGGGTCCCCAAGTTGACCCATGGATTTTCTTGGTCTGCCATGGCACATCAAATGAGGGTATGACATGCGTCAAGCTCATCTCATATTATTAAAACATTATTTTTACCTTAAACTACACTAATTACCTCTAATCGCGATTAAGAACTTAAAAGTTACTATTCCCCAAAAATTATTTTAATCTCATTGAACCACATTTTACTTCTTAATTACAACCATGTATTTTGGATTTTTGAAAATCAAATCACAGAAGTGGTAATATTTCATTTAAACGAAAAATCAGTTATTTAACTACCACTTAGTGGTTTCACTATTCATCAAAAATTGAAGTTTTTCAGAACAATGCCAAAATTTCACCCTAAGCTATAATTGATATTCTGAATTCAGAAATGATTTCTATTTTATGAAATTCCAGACATATAAGTTGAATTAATTAATTTTATAATTAATTCCCGCTGTCACAACAAATAGCGTGTTTTTAAGAAACAATTTATATCAAAAGATTGACAATTGTTTATGTCCAATTTCAAAGTGAAATTAATTCTAGTGAACACCATTGGATAAAATGGTAAAAATATATTCTAATTATACTTTAAAACCACTCAATAGTATAACTTATCACTATAAATTATTTTTATTAAAAAAGTTGTTTTAAGTATTTTTCACTATTCATAAAAATTTGGAAGTTCTCAGAAAATTACAAAAAATTCAAAATAGGCTAATTTCAATATTAGGAATACAAAAATGATGTCCATTTTGAAATATAAAATTTCTATAAATTTAAAAGGTGGTTATTACTATTCATAACGGCTACTTTGATTAGTCGCGGTTTTTAGAACTCGAAGTTGCGTACAATGCAAGCTATTGCATTATTGAATGAGAAGCGTATCGTGGAAGCTCGGGGTGTTACAATCAACCAAAATATATCCATAGGGTTTGATCTAGTAATATCATTTATAGTCCCCTTATGATGAAAATTTGGTTTTTATATTAAATTATTTTGATGATTTGGTGGTATTTATCCCTAAGGGGTGTAGCATATTTATTATATATGGGGAAGGAGGAATTATCCCATATGATTTTTTAATATGGATTTTCTCCCTCCAAGTCATGTGATTTTAGAAGAAATCATTATTCTATAAAATGAGTTTACATTATGGTATATACCATATGGGTTATCATTTGATATAGTTTTAGTCATGTTGGTAAGTGAATCTATAAATTTTTCCCTAGATGTTGCATTCCCCATTGATTTAGTTAAGAGGATAAATGGTTCAACCCATGGTGGAATACGGACTTATAGTCTAGTTTCCCTATTTGTTTTTTTGGAATCATACATTCTAGAAATGTTGTGTATGTTAATACGATGCATTTTTTTATGGAAATATATTTGGGTGTGGAGAAAATATATTTTGACGTTAGTAGTTCTAGGGGATTGATATATAACAATGCTTAGATGGTCTTAGAATAATTGTTGATTTTATTATTCCCTATCGAGGAAGTCCAGAAGACTCATAAGGTTATAATTCATTTTATTTTTTTCCCTCATATAATGGAATATATATTATATATCATAAGGATGTTTAACGAATGAATACATGAATGTTTTTTAAATATGGTTCTGTAAATACTATATAGTTTATGATATTTTAGGTTGGATATGGATTAATATCTACTACAGGGTGTGTATTTTAATGAATACCATATGATTATTATTATTTCTTAGCACTAGTCACCAAACCTTCACATATAAGAGGTAGTCTTTTGGTGGGACAAATGACCTACAACTATCCTAGATGGGAACTTGTGGTGTAGAAAATTTTTGGATTGGTATCAAAGCTAGGTCAGTTCTAGGGATGGGGTTTTTATATAGGTGTCTTGTTAGTTTGGTTCACAACATGTTGGGAAACAATTCTTAAATTTTCCCAGGTTTATTTTATATACTAGGTAACCTAGTTAGGATTTAGAGTCTAAAGATTCCGTATTCCTAGACTCTATTAATCTATTGAAAAAATTAAGCACCTATGGAGGTGGTTGAAGGGTATATTTGAGTAAGTCCATGTATCAAATAATTGTTAGTGAACTATAGGATTTATGAAATTATATCTTATTCTCAGATATGTCACTATGCAATAGGGATGTGGAGTAACTTTAGGGAAATTTTTTCTCTAGAAGTGTTAAATGGTCCTTCATAAAATGATGGGGGAAAGGGGAGTACTTGTTGTTTTGTTTATAAAATATTGCACGGTAGATCATAATAATTTTATGCAGTTTTAGAATTTCCATATTAAAATCAAACAAGATACTTTATGAATATTAAAAGTGGTAAAGTACCATGAACTGCTAATGAACCCCTTCTACCATAAAGCATGATCACTATGTAATTTATTGCTCTTCATAGAACCTCCTCATAGTTTCCCCATAAAAGAATTTTTCTTTTATTGGTGAGGTACCATTTTTATCACTCCCCATAAACTGAATTTCAATTTCACAGTGGGGCATCCTTTTCAATACCCCATAAAATTAATTTCATTTTCAGGGCTAGTCATCTTTTTTAGGCCCACCACGAATGAATTTTTTTGTGGGGTGAGGCAATTTTTTTAGGCCCCCTACAAAAAAATTTCATTTTTTGGGTGAGGATTCCTTTTTAGACCCCCTAAAATGAATTCATTTTTTGGGAGAGGATTCATTTTTATCCCCCACCCAAAACAAATTTCATTTTTTGGATGATTATTCTTTCCATGCCCTCATCAAAAGAATTTAATTTGGGTGGATTGGCATCATTTTAACCCCCCCCCCCACAAATGAATTTTGGTTTTGGGGTGGGGATTCTTTTTCAGGCCCCTAGAAAATGAATTTATTACAAAAGGTGAGGCATCAGTTATCACCCCAAAAAATGAATCGTTTATTTTTTAGGGGTGGGGAGGCCACCCACATACATAAATCCTTTACAGGTGGTGGTTTTTGGGTCACATCCATACACCAACAAAAAACTCTCACACATAGACTGATTGGTGTGGTGGGTTTTTAAAGAGTGGATTTTGGGCACAAGACATTATGAGAATGTGATTTTTGGAGTTAAAAAATTACCACATATCACAAAGTAAATAGGTTATAAAAATCATTCCACATAGCAAATAAATTTTTGTGGGACAACCATCTTAATTTAGAGTCCCTTGGTAGGCTAGTATTCTATGAACCACATAAATAAGATATATTTTTGATCCACCATCTAGCATTGAAAAATGTATTTAAGATGGGTTTCTTTAGTCTCAATACCCATATGAAAATCCCTAAACCTTACCTCGCCCCCTTCACAAACTCTCCAACCACCCATCTCTATCAACTTCACTCACAAATCACTAAGACCTAGCTAGGGTCATTTGTAATGAACCTCTAGTGATGAGTTATGACTCAACTAGTCACCTTTAAAAACCACTAGTCCAAGGACATTACCAAAGCCACCAAATATCTATGAATAGTGTATAGGTCACAACATCATTCTAACTTGACCATACATTCATGTGGTAAATGAGGTATTATTGGTAACCTACCTAATAAGGGACATCTTTGTAGTGTTCACAATCATATATTTCCACAGTAATGAGGGTGTTGACCATGAAGATAGTGCTAGGGATTCCCCTATTTTAAAAATTTATGGGAACACCTTGACATTCCCTTTAATGAGGACCAATACTAGATACTTATCTCATCTTATATGAAATTGGAATAAGGAAATCCATCTTAGAATAGTCCCCAAGTAAGGTTCACACCCCTCCTCCTATTATTCTTCTTAGTTTATAAAAATAAGAGAGGCTATAGGAAACCCAATTCACTTTCCCTCTCTCATCACCTTGTCCTTTTCCACCAATCAACGATGAAGATTATGTGGTATTCCAAGAATACCACTTCCTATTGTTTATCACACTGAGTATAACATAATATTAGAGGATAGTGGATTCCATAGAATCCACATGATCCGAAACCATGAGCCTCTACATATTTGATGTAATAGTTAAAAAACCTAGGGATCCTCCTATTCGGTGTATAACTCAACCAAATTATGGTTCTCTTCCAAAGGTGTAAGGCCCAACCATATGAACAAGGTGGGATTTGATTCCCAACCAAAGAGGAAACATATGAAGCCTCCTCGAGGTTCAAACCCAACACCCTAAAATCACTCTAAGCATCTATGGGCCATTTCCCTTGTAGGGTCTCATCTATCTTAGAGAGGCACATTCTTTTTTATCCCCTTTCATAACTATCTTTATTGTTATATATTCTATATAAGATCTTACAACACCTAGGATACCACATTACTTCTAGATCCCTTGGGAAGCTTTGATATAAGTCCCACACCAATCAATAATAGGAATATTTTTCTTAGATTACCTCTCCAAATGATGTTAAACTACATGATTTTTTCCTTGTTACATGATCTTAAATGGTATGATGTGTTTAGTTAAGTGGCACTGAACTACATGGGTTATGATTACTCTAACAAGGATATGTAGGGAGCTCATATAATGGGCTCAATCCCTCCATCAAAAAAACATTAATCTTTTAGAATTAAATTAAATTATCAATCACCCAACTGTGTGGATTAAAAAAATTATTGATAATAAATGATTTAAGAATTTGTACTATGTTTATAGAAAAGGAACCGTCAATGGAGAACCTAAGATACATACAGACATCTCTTTCAATGAAGAACCTCATATACATAAAATAATTCTAAAATCGACACATGCCAAATAATTATTTTTTGACATAGGGCCCACCCATCTATTTTTTTTTTGAGATTTTAATAAAGGATTCACAATTATTTATTAAATCTATAAGAGTGTTCCAAAGTACCAATCAATTCCCCCTCAAAAATGTGCAATGAGATCGAATACCCATCCTCTAGTCTTATACGCCTTCTATTTCCTAATTGGGGGAAATCCAAGTGGCCACATTCTTTTGGAATGAAGGTATTCATCGTCATTAAATGAGAGTGGGCATTACCATATGACATGAAAAAAATGGTGAACTAGATGTGAATCATTTTTCTCACATTCAATAGTCATCCGATTTTTGTTTTACATGTACCATGCAAACAAAAGTGGTGTATCTGACATGAATCTTTAGCAAATATGAAGGTGTTACCCACATTTAATTCCTCTTCATGCATAATAAAATCTTTTCTAAAACATGGATCCAAAAAAATTAATTATTTATATGTTAATTTATTGAAATTCTACATTGATGGGTATTTTTGTTTTTATTTGTCACAAGTATTGGAAGTACTTTTTTCAAGAACTCCCTTAAACCCAATACAATGAAATACATTAAAAAAACTCAATACTTTTCATCTTCTATCATTTCATCATGAATTCATAGGACACCATCACCATCCCGGATTATTAAACCTCAAATGTTAAACATGCTTTTTTGTTGATACCTCCAAAATGGTACCATCACGACCCTGGAAGTAGATTAATAATCCCTCCAACTCATGAAATCCCACCATTAATCCACTCAACGACAACTGGAGTTCCACAAGTAGATGACACCAGTTCATGTATCCAATCATTTTTTATCCAATCCCCAATACACAATAAAAAATTCTTCCCTTGCATTAGGGTGGCTAATTCAGATGTCACTGACGGTCTCATCCAAATAGAATAGGGGTCCCATAAATGGATACCATACAATAGCCACCACTACTAGGACTACACAGTACCATGGCCTAAACATGATGGGGGTGATTCTCTTAGTAATCAGACACAAGTCACTCGGGCCAAGGAAAGCAGGATTGTTTTTCAAGGGAAGAAACTAGTTATCTGAACTGAGTCGTACCTCCATTCCCTCCAATGAAGCATGCCATACCAACATGGCTGAAAATCATGAGTAGAAACAAAAAACTATCAAAACCATCCAAGTCAACCATCACTGTTTGGAAGCATAAAAATAAGTATTCTAGAAAAAACTGGTGGAAAACTGTAAGTGGGCACACACACATTCCCACACCCATCAAGACCATCAACATAGTTTGGCAGCACTATGAGAAATGAGTCGGAATATCCTAACTAGAAATAGGGTAAAAAGTAATATATCTTCCCCTTTATTTGATTATTGTTGGCATGACCTAAGAATAAATGATGGAGAAGAGAAGGCACAAATCCTTGCTCCAACTATAAAATGCGAATATATTCCCATTCCAGCTATTTAAGTCAATCATTATATTTTGGAGATGATTGAAGGACTACCATATATTACTATTCATATTATACAAGTTTTTTAGGATATTTTGATAGCGTTAGTGGTGAATAGAAGCCCGAAATACAACCATATCTCCAAATTTGAAGTATCTCTGAAGAATAATTTGAAGGCTACCATAGAGAAAAATCATATTCGTGCTCCCATTAAGGATGTTTGTGACCATACCATGATAAATGGAAAACTAGACCATGCATATATACATGTTCCAAATAGAGGTCATTGGTCCACTTTTGTGACTAGCATATGTAAGACATATATTCCTACCAAAACATCATAAATGCATTATAAAATTCTAGAAACAATTCCATAACTCATAAAATATGTTTCTGTATATGAATGTCATCACCCACATTAGGAATATCCAATTTCCCATAGGCAGACATCTAAAAAAATCCCCACCAAAAGTAATTAGGAAATAAAGAGCTAGTCTTTGACCATTCTCTTCTTAATGTTGTTTTTCATGACACCTTTAACAAATTATCTATGGAAACTCCATCTTCTAATAATCCATCAAATAATTAGAAGATGGTAGAGGCCATTATGAAGTTCCTCCAAACGAACATGTTGTCAGTAGTTCTAGAGGATCTCCCTTGTCATCTAATCATGAAGGATCACTTTAGGTTGATAATCTGGTTAATCTCAAGAGACGATATCTAGATGAGTGTCATTGTATCCCTCTACATGGATGGAAGATCTAACATCAATAAAGTCCTCCCATTTCAATATTCTATCGTAAAGTTCCTTCATCAGGTATACATTGGATACTTTCTCCCTATAGCGGGACATCAATCCATGATTGTAGTAATCCCCATGATGAAATTCATTGCAAAGTTCCTCCTCTCAATGACATTTCAATTCAACAAGAAGGTCCTACACTTGATTAATCTTCTTTGAGAAATCCATCTTATCTTGTGGAACTTGGTAAAATGAGGCTAGTCATGCCTAATTCCTCATCACTGACAAATGATATTATTTTTCAACCAAAAGATATCATTATAAAATTGTCACTTTTCGACCCCCCCCCCCAGATCATCTCCCTTCTAATGAAATATATAAAATTCATGTTGATCCAATTATTTGAAATATTAGAATCAGAAAATTTCCAATTCAGTTGGATCTTAATGAGGAACCTCTCAAAAAATATGAAGAAAAAATATTTCCCTAAATGTAAAAATTGGAAAAGGATAATATAACAGCAATGTTATAGCCCTTATCCACTCCCCAATTTTGAATTCCATAGGTGTTGTCAGATGATTTTGTGCACAAAATCTACCTCAACATATGTACTAATATTCATAAATTTTAAATCAAGGTATTATCTTATGATGAATATCCACATCATTTCAATGTAATAGATTAAATGAACAATAAATTTGATTTGGTGTCCCTCGTAGATTCACGATACCCAAAATGTAAAAAATATAAATGACCAATTCAATGATCATTTATTTATGAATTATAATAATTATGTTAGATAATTTTTGAAACCCAATCTGGTGTTCATGATAGAGGATAAGGAAATGTGGATCGTTGAATTTTGCCTCACTTTCAAGTCAACAATGGCCCCAAAGAGTGACATGATGTAATGTCATGGCACTAGGCTGACATCAAGAATCAAAACATGCATGCAATAAATTGTTATCTTAGAAATAACATGCCCAAAAAATCTCTCAATAACATGGTTCTAGAAGAGATGAATCCATTTAAATGATTTTTCATCAATAATCTGATAAAATAAAATAATATTCACACTAAAGGAAAGTTAATCATTAAATAGACCAAATGTGAAATTTTTTTCTAATGCCTTCATTAGTAGATACCTAGGATATAGGTAATATGATGTACCCATACCACATTTGAACAAAGATACATAAAATCTGAAGTGAGGCCATGATAATTCTATCCATTAAAGTATGGGAAGAACCCTATCCTCGAGGGCTAGGGGAATTTTTATCATAACCCTTAAAGACAACACATCAGTCTTGAAACATTGTGAAAGTGGAACATGAGATCCCCAAAGCCACATGCATGGGTATATTTTTACCTCAAACTCAACGAGGTGAAGTTTTATCTAATTTGGGTGATGTTACAAAAAACAAATCTTCCCGATTCATCCCATCCTATAATGCATTTTCTTATTTAGGTATTTAAAAAATGAAATTATCTGGAGGCTCCCTTTTAGTTACTCTTTCCCAAAGGGCATCAATGAGACCTAAAAATGGAAGGATGAAGTCCCCAAATAGTGTCCATTAGAAGGGAAATTTTAATAGAACAACCACTCCTATGAATCATAGATGTACTGGTAGATGTTCCCATAGAAACTGGCTCTACCACCATTATTGGTCTAATTAATTGTCAACAATGCAGTTGTCATCAGTAAATTTCACCATCACCACTTCTGAAAATACTGTAGAAAATAAGGATAATGTGGGAGAATGAGAGGGGAATATACCCATTCAAAATATTATGCACACCAAAACATCAAAAGACGGTTTGTGCACCAAAAATTAATGGATAACATAGAATTTGGGTATTCTTATGAGTGATCAACTACCTCCTCCACGATGATCATCAGGTAAAGAAATAGGTAAGGATATGGTTCAATCCCACAATTACCAGATGGTTTCAGACCCCTAACACTCATAGAGTGTCTAGATTGACATGAGGTAGAAAGAAGGTAATTGAGGAGGATAAATACTAGATTACTCATGGGTAATATTCCCAATAGACACATTCTTCTAACAAAATATCATTTCACTACTCAGGCTAATAATGCTCGGCATGAAGAGACCATTATATAGAGAAAATTAAATTTGAAATTTCTTCCCAATGTCATTGAGATATCACCAATCTATATAGATCTATTGACAACTAAATAATATGATTTCCATCTGTTATCCAAGAAACCTAACCAGTTTTTACCAAGTTACAACCTGTGAGGTCAAGAACATGATCATATAGAACCAACACTTCTGGTTCATCCTATTGTTCCTCATGATCTAGCACCTTATCAGGTGGTCCTTTCCATTAAA
The DNA here is from genome assembly GCA_963277665.1 of Viscum album. Lineage (NCBI taxonomy): Eukaryota > Viridiplantae > Streptophyta > Magnoliopsida > Santalales > Viscaceae > Viscum > Viscum album. The sequence continues at coordinate 162,908,219 of OY728138.1, forward strand.
ATTTTTGGAAAATATTGAGTCATTAAAAACCAGACTAAAAAATATTGAAGGAAAACTTACACCAGTGAAACTAGAATGAAAATATTATCCCGGATGGGTGAATGGAACTGTTCCCACACCAAATTTTAGAAATTCCATGTATCGAACATTTTATAATCCAGATATCCTGATTATCATCTGACATGTTATGTATCCTGGTGTAACCCTATGATGGTAACTTTATTGTTGAAACAATCCACCAAGATTTGGTGTTTTGTTCAAACCATTCAAGGACCAAACTTTTTAAAGTACACTTCTTTACATGCTGGGTAGTTCAATGGATGAGAAGGCCTCCATCAACAATTTATTTACCAGATCAGTTAAATGTCATGGAATACAATATTCCTCATCCTCTGGAGTGACATGAACTGAAAAATGAGAGATTCTCAGACTTTATTTCCATGTGAAAGGGCTTAACATAGTCCCTGAATTTGAAATTTCTATAGGAATATCTATTGGATTTGTGCTGAGAAAAATTCCACACCAAGTTATAGAAATAACTTGTTCTAAAAATATAAATAGGTGGATACTAAGATCATTCTAAATTTTCACAATGTTTGGAATAATCCTTTTTTATAACTAATGAATAATCATGACCAGTACATGAAACCTAGGGTAAAAGGGTAGGAAAAGTAGAAACTAAAACCATCACCGTGAAACTAACCCTAGTATCAGTTATCACTCCAAATCCTAGAACTTATTATGTATAATTTTATCTAGGTTGGAAATATTAGAAACAAAAACATCATTGGTATGAAAGGAGAAATCCAAAAGATCACAGTTCGATGAACAAATGAACATATACTACTCCATTCAAGATGAGTAGGTTCCTAGATATTTTCTAGCATCTCTAGAATACAACCTACTAACTCTACCCATAAAACCTGATCATTTTGGTCTTGAAGATCGCCCAATTGTTTCCCATAACACCAAATTTTGGGGCTCTCTATTGGGGAATTTTTCACTTTCAAGGACATCCTACAAAAGATGTGGGATTTAGGGAATGTAGTGAAGGGTAAACTATCAACACAAGAAGAATGCATTTATTCCACTATTCCATAAGAAGAGGGTGAATGGATGGAAGTCTCCATGAAAGGTGAACATAATTTTAGTGAATGTATGAATCAAAATACAATCAACCAAAATCAAGGTATACTCATGTCGTATTTGATATAACAAATTATGCCCCCATAAATTTTTTGTGTGGAAAACTCACTCTGTATGCACCACAATCCTCTAAAAGAAACTATTATAAGAAATGATCTGGACAGAAGGGTAGAAATAAAATACTGGAAGAAAAAACTATAACATGGAAAAATATAGCATTGGTTCTCTCAAACTTCATGCATCATGTCCCAAGAGGACAGGAACTACCCTGCGAAATGGAACAACAGCCACTGAACTATAAAGTCGAGTCCTCATCTAATGAAGAGTTAATATTTAGATCCATTTATGTCATCTATTTTATGGATCCCTTATCTTATGATGATTCGCATTATCAATCTAGGTTACCACATAATATTGGGGTGACATGAATTGAGGTCCTAGGTGATGAGGAAAAAGAGAGATGCACAACCTTGACTAAATACAAAATATCTTCTTCATAAATGATAGAACCTTCTATACTGTTGAAACTCATGTTAAGTCCATTCAAAAAACCCAAAAGATAAACAAATGTCTCTACATATCTGAAAATTAATTCAAAAAATCATTCTGTAAGATCTATTGGTGAGTGGGAAACAACCTGACCAGCCCATGGAAGTGGGTAGGCTATAACGGCTCAATCCTATAGAAGATAAAAAACCGCCCACATCTTGTCAACCAGCTGAAAAAATTTCCCCAAGGCATTCCCACTCTAAAAATTAAATCAAGGGAATATGTTTTTGTAGGGAACACATTCATTTGACACAAAAGTAGGACATCCTGAAGCAATTGGTTTTCATTCTGGTAAAGCTTTTAAATGTTGGATCTCTTAATTTTTAAGAAGATATACATGAAGAACTTATAGTAGCTCATTTGTGCCCACAAGAGTCTAAATATGAAGTTGACCACTGAGGTATATCATCCATATGTTGACCATATATAATGTTATATTGTTATCTTCTTCACTAAGGAGGATAGAAATGATGAAATTTAGGTACATATCAAATCATTTTACGTATCTATAAGAATTGAAGATATTGATATACATGCGGATTTCAGTAACAATTGTTTAGGTGTTAGAATCGTGCCATTAATAATTCCTCACTGTCTCAGATAAAAATAATCTCATTTATCCCTTTCTACTCAAACTCTTAGAGGGTATGATAAAAGTAAACCAAACTCCTTAGCCGCATTAATCTTAGAACACATTTTGGAGATATAGTATCTTATCTAAATTCTTGGTCATATGGAATAACATACCATTCAATTTCTATATAAAAATGACTTAGTTTCATCAAAAATTAATGATACATTCACCTCATCATCAATACCACATATTCCATAGAAATTGGTAGATTGGGATATTACATGGTGAAAAATATCCATTTGAATCTTATGAGTCACCGTATATCGATATAAAGTTTCCATTTTTTCATTTGAACCCACAAGAGTCATGATATCTCTATTATAATTTATCTCCACAGACACTAATCATTACTCTAACCATATTTATTCCTCTCCATATCTCAACTATCCTAAAATGGGTACAAATAAAGAGGATGTGGATAAGGATAAAGAGGATGAAAATGACCTTAGAGACATTCCTTGAGCATTTGAAGTAGAGGTCTCTACCACTATTATTGAATTCTTATAGATAAATATGGGTATATAGGAGGATCCACAACCAATAATGATAATAGAAGATATTCTACTATATGAAAGAGATACTTATACCAGTTTTATAATGAAAAACTTGGATGTGTTTTCCTAGAATTAGAAAGAGATACCATGAATAGATCTTCATGTGGCTACCCATCAACTGGTTCTACCAAAATACTATCATGGATACAAGTTTGCATCTAGAAGTAAATACTTGAATCATGCTTTTAAGGATGGAGATGATGTTAATAATATCATAAAACCAAACATCATTCAAGAATTACAATAATAGAAATTGAAAATTTACATATTATCTTTCAAGAAAAAGAATAGGGAAATTAGGGTTTTCATCAATTTCAGAGACCTCAGTTGGCATTGTCTGAAAGAAAAATTCATGGTTCCAATCACAGAAATTTACATTGATATATCAGCCAACTGTCAATTAATTTTTTCCAAGGATTGATAAAGAGAACTGTCATGGGCGCCCTCAAATGATTAGTGATTTTGGGGTACTTAGGTGCAACAGAGTGGCTGACCAAGGTCATCTCTCAAAGGAGGAAGTGAATTTAACAACTTATTAAAGGTATTCTAAAATAAATAAAATAGAATATAATAAAAACTCTACTTGAAAGGATGGGGTTTGTTTATAGTTTATGAATCTAGAAGAAGTTTTCTAGAAGAAGATTGTATATTTTTTTGTTTTTAGTTTTGAAATGAAGCTCGATTAAAATGACACAACAAAAAGATGTTATTTTTAGAAAATATTTTAAAAGGCGTAATCGATCTAACTCTACCTCTTCAATAATTTATTAATCATTATCATTTAAATTGATATCCACTTAATTATGATCCCCTAATTTGTTATCCCTCGAACCCTACGAGAGTTAACTTAACCACAAAGATGAAATTACTTAAACCCTAGGATAGCTTTGGAACAAGCAATCGCAGCACCCTACTTTGATTGTTGTTCTAAGGATAGCTTATGGTCAGTGGTTAATTAGAGCACATATCTATTCTGGAAATGTGGATGAATTGTGTTTAGGGATTATATTTGAACTCTAAAAATTTATCACATGTGGTCTTGTATTACCGATTAAGAGTACGCTCTCACAATTTACACAAAATTCCGACCTCGCGTGTTTTCGTGTTAATTGTTCAATTGCTTGATTAGTTTATTGTAATTTAAAAAAACAATTCATGGATCATATTAAGTGAGTTACAGTATCTCATTGATTCAAAATAATTAAATGAAGAGGGTAGAAGATAGATCGATTACTAAAAGACTACTCTTCCATGGGTGGTGTAATCATCGTAGAAGCGTTTTGCATGTGCAAAGGTTTATAATGGGTATAACCCAATAATGCTTCTACTCAAGAATTACAGACCAAAGATGAATATTAATAGAAGAAGAAATTTAAACAAAACATAATAAAAGAGAATAAATAAAAGAAGAACAAAGAAGTTTATTACACAAATGAAAACATTACAAAATGAAGAAGAGAAGGAGGCTTCGATGAGGGGATCCTTGCTTCAAGAGCTACCCCTCTTACAATGGTTGGAGAATTTGGGTGAAACAAATTCTCCTCTGCCTACAATCTCCTAATTCACGTAAAAACCCCACCAAATAATAAAAACACTAATTTATAGAGTGGTGGGGAGGCTAGGTTTAAAGTGGTTTCAAGTGTGAATGGGGAATCTCGGCCAAATATTTTATTCCAATTTGAACCACCAATTTGACCACTAAAACGAGTGAATTATCCGGCCTTCCAGAAGGATCAAATGTGTGTATATGGGTCCTCTATCTCCTCACCACATTTTGGCTCAATACAGGCCCCGATAAAGGATTTATGGCCGAAATACAGAAGCTTCTCCATTCTGGAGAGTCCAGCCCAACTTTGACTTCATGGAGCATTTTCAACAAACAAATGTACTCTTTTGCTCTAGTTTCCTGAATAAAAGTTGTATATAATTACGTTAGGAACACTTTTACAAAATTTCAAATTCAAATAATAAATATAAGAATATTTATCTTCGAAATACTACAGTGAACTATAAAGGGTAAAACTGGAATTTTCATCAAATATTCGAATGAATGATCTAATCCCAAATACTTTATAATTAAACATATTTAACACAATGTGAGGCAACCATATCATTTATTATCAATAAAATATTCAATAAAATAGTGTTTTATCAACTCTCCCACACTTACCCTTTTGCACTCCTGGGCAAAACCTCATGTCAAGTAAACATCAATATCAAATCAAAACCAATTTTAAAACACATATCTTTGAGATCAAACAATTACACACCAAGAAACAAAAGATATAATGCCTCATAAAAAACCATTATTTCAAGTTATTCATTTATATCATTCAATATATTTCCACTTTATTTATCCTCCCATGCAAAATACACTTACCTCGCTTGAATTTTGTCTCATCACACAAATATCAAAAAAAAATTTGCAATATCTTTCTCATCCAAACTCATACAAGGGTAACCATAGGCTTAATAGATTCATACATCGCTACCCGATGTGAGTAAAGGACATATGTTTATCATGAGGACTTTTCAGGGTTGTTATGTGGCTTTCGGTTGGTAGGATTTAGATGTGAAAAATTCTGAGGCTGAATGAGGAGGGCTTGACTCTTTTTGAAGCAAAATTGCATTAATATAATTTTCACTTAAATATGGTCTTATCCTCAATCCCCATAGTATAAATTCAGCTCCATCATCATGAAAAGTCATGAAAATTTTACACCATTAATCATTTCAGCATAAAAAATTTCAATCTTCTCAAACATGATTTTCTTGAAAGCTCTAGATGGGCACAGCTTTCCACCTCAATTAGAAGCTCCAGAAAAGGCACAGCTTCACTTTTCATGAAAGCTCCAGAAAAGGCACAACTTTCAATATAATTACTTTCTTCATTAGAAAACACATCTCTTCAGAATTTAATTTTCCACCCAAAGTATCACAGAATGTAGTGGCACAACACAAGATAGATTCCCCCACACTTAAGCTCAACTAGATTATGCAATTTCCCTTCAAGAGTTGGTTGGATGGGGAAAATTGGATTGTAATGTGGCTAACCTAACAGGTTGTGCATGGCTTCTAAGGGCTACAAGGATTAAATATTCAAGGTAGGCCATTATAAAAAAAAGATTCTTTGAAATAGGGGCTTTAATACCAAACAAATGCCTCAATCATTTAAACATAAGTACCTCAAACCCTCAAGTTTTGACAGGAATAGATCAAATTCTGGTTAAATCAAGCATGGTTTGGTTCTCTCAAAAAGTGAGTTGAATGTAAAGAATATGAAAATAATGGTTTAGAAGCCTCACAGGAATGTGATTTCAAATATAAAGACAGTGAGATGTGGCATGGGATTCAAAATTTGGTGTACTTTCTATGAAATTACTAAATATTTGAACTTGAAACAAAGTCATTTCAGCATTAATTTAAGCTTAGTTTCAAGGGGTAAATTGTTTCACTTATTGATATGGATTTAAAAATGGTGATGAGAATCATTTTAGATCAAAAGTTTCAAAAACACACAGAAAATTGTAAAATAAACACGCAAAATTTTAAAAACTCAATTTTGTTTTAAAAAACAGGAAAACAATTGAAATTACTAAACTAAAAGTTTCCCTCCCCCACACTTAAAATATTGCATTGTCCTCAATGTGAACCCATGAGATGATATATGCACATGAAATGCAGAATTTTTAAATAGGACAAATAATATAAAAGTGAAAGGGTTAGGAACAGCCTGATGTGCTCAAGTGATGATGGGGTCATGCAGTGTGATAAAATCCACTGCATCAGTAGGATGTCCCTCAATGTATCTCTTCAAACGTTGCCCGTTGACTGTAAATCTCTTTCCAGTGTCCTCTTGTGTGATCTCCACTGCACCATAAGTAAAAGCATTAGATACAATATAAGGACCTAACCATCTGGAATGCAACTTACCAGGCATCAGCTTCAGTCGTGAACTGTAGAGAAGGACTTTCTCTCCAACATGAAACTCCCTTTGTTGGATCATTTTGTCATGAGTTGCTTTTGATATTTCCTTGTAGAGCCTTGAGTTCTCATATGATGACAATCTAATCTCCTCAAGCTCTTGAATTTGCAGCTTCCTTTGAATTCCAGCTTGGGCCAAATCCATGTTGCATTTTTTTATAGCCCAATATGCCCAATGCTCGACTTCCACTGGGAGATGACATGATTTCCCAAACACAATCCGAAATGGGGACATACCAATGGGGGTCTTGTATGCTGTCCTATAAGCCCACAATGCATCATCCAAGCGCTTACTCCAATCCTTCCTATTTGGCTGCACAGTTTTCTCCAATATTTGTTTCAACTCACGATTTGAAACCTCGGCCTGGCCATTTGTTTGGGGGTGGTATGGTGTTGATGTTTTGTGTGTCACCCCATACTTTTGAAGGAGGGAAGCGAAATTCCTATTGCAAAAGTGATGATGTCCTTTGGTACTCCAAACCTGCAAAAAATATGTGCTTTGACAAATTCCACAACAACATGAGAATCATCAGTCCTAGTGGCCTTAGCCTCCACCCATTTACTCACATAATCAACAGCAACCAAAATGTAAAAAAAACCAAAGGAAACTAGGAAAAGGGACCATAAAATCAATTCCCCAAACATCAAAAATCTCATAGAATAAAATGTGTTGTTGGGGCATCTCGTGTCTCCTTGAAATATTTCCAGTGTGTTGGCAACGAGAGCATGACTTACAAAACACATGGGAATCATGGAATAAGCTAGGCCAATATAATACAGAGTATAAAAATTTCCTAGCTGTCCGTTGGGGTCCAAAGTGTCCACCACATGCAAGTGTATGACAGAATTGAAAAACAGCCTCAAACTCATGATCAGGAATACACCTCCTAATAACTTGGTCACTACACATGCACCATAAGTATGGATCATCCCAAACATAAAATCTTGACTCACTCTTTAATTTTTGGACTTGATGTTTCTTTAAATTTGCAGGGATTTCAGAGGCAACAAGTTAGTTAACTAAATCAGCATACCAAGGATGCATACCTGAGATGGTATAGAGATGCTCATCGGGGAAAGTGTCCTGAAGTGGTACCTGGTCCAAGGTGTCATCCTCTAGTGCATGAGTAAGCCTACTCATGTGGTCTACCACAAAATTCTCTGACCCCTTCTTGTCCTTTATCTCAAGGTCAAACTCTTGAAGAAGGAGCATCCAACAGATAAGTCGTGGCTTTGCATCTGGCTTCTTCAGGAGGTACCTCAAAGCTGCATGGTCAGAAAAAACAAATACATTAGAGCCCAATAAATATGAATGGAATTTATCTAAAGCAAATATGACAACAAGAAACTCCTTCTCTGTGGTTGTGTAATTTGATTGGGATGAATCTAGTGTCCTCAATGCATAGGCAATCACATGTGAACGTCCTTCCACCCTCTGAGATAAGACAGCTCCAACCGCGAAGTTGGAGGAGTCACACATAAGCTCAAAAGGAATCTCCCACCGTGGGGGTTGTATGATTGGTGGAGTGGTCAGACGTTGTTTTAGCTCATCAAATGAATTCCTTCAAGAAACATCAAACACAAAATCAGAATCCTTTTGAAGTAATTTTGACATAGGAAGAGCAATATTAATAAAATCTTTGATGAAGCACCGATAAAATCCTGCATGCCCTATGAAAGATCTAACATCATGCACACATGAAGGATATGGTAAGGATGAAATAATATCTAACTTTGATCTATCAACCTCTATCCCATGTTTTGACACTACATTCCCTAAGACAATTCCATGCCCTACCATGAAATGACACTTTTCAAAGTTCAGGACTAGATTTTTCTCAATACAATGATTCAACACCTTTCCCAAACTAATAAGACATTCATTAAATGAATACCCATACACTATAAAATCATCCATAAATACCTCCATGCAGGTCTCAATAAAATCAGAAAAAATACTCACCATGCATCTTTGGAAGGTACCTGGGGCATTGCAAAGTCCAAATGGCATCCCCCAGTAGGCAAATGTGCCAAAGGGATAGGTGAATGTAGTCTTCTCCTGATCCTCTAGAGCTATAGGAACCTGAAAATATCTAGAAAATCCATCCAAGAAACAATAGTGTGTCTTCCCAGCTAGTCTCTCAAGCATCTGATCAATAAATGGGAGGGGGAAATGGTCCTTGCGAGTGGACTAATTTAGTTTCCTATAATCAATACACACACGCCAACTGTTTTTCAACCTCATTGGAACTAACTCATCTTTCTCATTTTTAACAACAGTAACACCACTCTTCTTAGGCACAACCTGAATAGGACTTACCCACTGAGAATCTGAAATGGGAAAGATTATACCTTCCTCGAGCAATTTCTCAACTTCTTTTTTAACAACTTCCAGGAGGGTGGGATTGAGTCTCCTTTGTGGTTGTCTCACCGGTTTAGCCCCATCCTCCAAGAGAATCCTATGCATGAAAATGGAGGGGCTAATACCTGATATGTCAGCCAAGGTCCACCCAATCGCCCTGATGTTCCTCAAAATATTCAATAGCTTTTCTTCATGTTCAAAAGGGATATTGTTAGCAATGATAACAGGTAATCTCTCACCACTCAACAAGTATGAGTATTTTAGATTTGGTGGCAATGGCTTAAGTTCTAATGAAGGAGGGTGTAGTATGGATGGAGACATTGAAGGAACTGAAATATGTGCACAAAGAGCATCAGTATTAGAATAGACATCATCAAAATCATAAAATAAAGCATCAAATCCATCAGCATACTCAATAGCCATGTCATAATCAGAGTTCACATGATGAAAATCAGAATATGATTCCATTTCAAAATCAAATCTTAGAGACTCTTATTCCTTAGAAACGGGTGTGGAAGTACTTTTAGACATCAAACTAGAACCAATACTCATAATCTCCCTAAGCATAGGACAATCCAATTCCATGGTGTTTTTACTTGGTGGTTCAAATGGGAGATAACAAATGCATAATGATCCTCTGAGGGGTACTTCATGGAATCCATAACATTAAATATCACAACTTCATCCCCAAATTCCATGGAAAGTGTACCCTCATTGACATTTATGATAGTTTTTGCAGTTTTGAGGAAGGGCCTACCTAAGATAATGGGTGCATGAGAACTTACCTGGTCATCCTCCATGTTAAGAATATAGAAATCCGCTGGAAAGATCATGTCTCTTACTCGGACAAGTACATCCTCAAGAACTCCTGCTGGATATGTCATAGCTCTATTCGCCAACTGCACCACTACTCTTGTCGGCTTCAACTCACCAACCTGCAAGGAAGAGAATACAGAGTGAGGCATCACATTTATGGAAGCTACCAAATCACAAAGAGCATCAGAGAAGTGTAACTCCCCTATGGTACATGGGATGGTGAATGTCCCAGGATCCTTGCACTTTGTTGGAATTGCTAGAGTTGGTGTAATGAGTGCTGAGACATTCCTTCCAAGGTTGATCCTCTCATTTCCCTTGAGCCCTCTTCGATTGGTACAAAGTTCTTTTAAGAATTTTTCATACCTTGGAATTTTCTTAATGGCTTCAAGTAGAGTAATGTTGATCTCCACATGCTTGAATGTATCCAAAACCTCCTTTTTCATTGCCTCTTCAGCCATCTTCTTGGTTTGGACAACCCTGTTTGAAAAAGGAAGGGGTTTAGGAGGAACCTCATCAATCTTTTTCTTACCTTTATCTTTCTCCTTGGATTGCTCATCAGTTGGTATGGAATGCAGCTTCTCTAGAGTAGAGGTGAATCCCGGTGGAATGGTAGGTACAGATGTATCATTCATTTTCTTCCCACTTCTCAATGTGATGGCACTAACATTCCCCTTTGGATTTGGAGTGGGTTGGGAAGGTAGATTTCCAGAATTCTTACTCACAAGTTCAGGGAGGGCGGCGGCAATCTGGCTCATTTGAGTCTTCAACTCCCTCAGATCCGAACCGTGACTCTTTATCTCATTCTGTTGATTAAGAAAAATTTGCTTCAAAAGGTCATTAGTGTTAGAATCTACCTTGGGTGGGGGATTACCTTGTTGTTGTCTTGTTGATTCTTGGGCTTCAAATCCCCTTTGGGGTTTTTGGAAACCCTGCTGGTAAGGCGGAGGCTGCTGGAAGTTTTGTTGAAAGGGTGGCCTTTGTTGTTTTCCAGAGACATACCTCATGTTCGGTTGATCTTTCCACCCTTGGTTGTATGTTGGAGCAAATGAATCAAACTTATTTTGGGGATATGGTTGTTGTTGCTGCTGAAATGGTCTCCCAGGGAATACTACCGCACAATACTCTGTCTCTTGTAGTTGTGGGAAACGGTCAATTGGGTGGCCTATCTCAGTGCAAATTCCACATGGCCTTGAAGGAGGGGGTAGATATGTCTTTTGTGCCAAAGAAATTTGCCTCACCATAGTTGCCAATTCTTCTAACTTGGTGTCAATCAAATGACTCTCAAGAGAAGAAGGACTTACCTGATGTACTCCCCTGACATGTGGTGTACCTCTATCACCAAATTGTTGGGAGTTTTAGGCCATCTTGTAGATCAATGCACGTGCGTCTACTGGTGTCTTGTCCACTAATGCTCCTCCAGCCGAGGCATCCACCATGCTCCTCTCCATGGGTTTAAGTCCTTCGTATAAGCATTGGATGAGTAATTGCTCACTGATTTGGTGATGTGGGCAGCTTGCACACAACTTCTTGAATCGCTCCCAGAACTCATACATTGACTCCCCTTGGGCTTGCTTAATCCCCGAGATCTCCTTATGAATGGAAGTGGTCCTTGATGCTGGAAAAAATCTTTGCAAGAAAAGACGTTTCAATCATTTCAACATGTTACATCTTCAGGTTGTAAATAGTACATCCAATCCTTTGCAGCTCCATCAAGTGAGAATGGGAATGCTCTTAATTTTATTTGATCTTCAGAAACATTTCTTGGTTTTAATGTTGAGAAAACCACATTAAATTACTTAAGGTTTTTATTGGGATCCTCACCAGATAAGCCATGAAACTTTGGAAGAAGGTGAATTAATCCAGATTTCAATTCAAAGTCCGATTCGAGGTTTGAGTATGCAATACAATTTGGTTGATAGTTAATATCTGGTGCAGCCAATTCTAGAATGGTTCTATTAATTTCATTTCAATTATTTTCAGCCATTGGTTATTCTTTTAAGTTTGAATTTGAATAACTTCCAATTCCAATGTTTCCAGAAGAGAGGAATTCACCAACTGGTTGAATATTGAAACTTCTCGTAGACTGAGAGTGTCTGATTCGTTCCCTAAGGCTGCGTTCAATCTTAGGGTCAAGATCTAAGAGATCTTCGGGATTAGTTCGTGTCATGAATCAATGAAAGATTAAAAAAAGGAAATTGGACCATAGTAAAATAAAAATTAGAAGTTTTATTTGATGGTCCAAAAAGAAGTAGAAGTAAATAAAAGAAGAAGGAAAAAATCAGATTGGGTAAAGACGGAAGAAAGAAGAGAGGAAGAGAATTAAAATGTAAAATAAAATAAATACCTCTAATTGGTTGAAATAATTACTTGCCTCCCCGGAAACGGTGCCAATTTTAAAGAGCGCTATCGTGGGCGCCCTCAAATGATTAGTGATTTTGGGGTACTTAGGTGCAGCAGAGTGGCTGACCAAGGTCGTCTCTCAAAGGAGGAAGTGAATTTAACAACTTATTAAAGGTATTATAAAACAAATAAAATATAATATAATAAAAACAATACTTGAAAGGATGGGGGTTGGTTATAGTTTATGAATCTAGAATAAGTTTTCTGGAAGAAAATTGTATATTTTTTTGTTTTTAGTTTTGAAATGAAGCTCGATTAAAATGACACAACAAAAAGATGTTTTTTTTAGAAAATATTTTAAAAGGCGTAATCGATCTAACTCTACCTCTTCAATCATTTATTAATCATTATCATTTAAATTTATATCCACTTAATTATGATCCCCTAATTTTTTATCCCTCGAACCCTACGAGAGTTAACTTAACCACAAAGATGAAATTACTTAAACCCTAGGCTAGCTTCGGAACACGCAATCGCAGGACCCTACTTTGATTATTGTTCTAAGGATAGCTTATGGTCAGTGGTTAATTAGAGAACATATCCATTCTGGAAATGAGGATGAATTGTGTTTAGGTATTATATTTGAACTCTACAAATTTATCTCATGTGGTCTTGTATTACCGATTAAGAGTACGCTCTCACAATTTACACAAAATCTTGACCTCACGTGTTTTCGTGTTAATTGTTCAATTGCTTGCTTAGTTTATTTTAATTTAAAAACACAATTCATGGATCATATTAAGTGAAATACAGTATCTCATTGATTCAAAATAATTAAATGAAGAGGGTAGAAGATAGATCTATTACTAAAAGACTACTCTTCCATGGGTGGTGTAATCATCGTAGAAGCGTTTTGCATGTGCAAAGGTTTATAATGGGTATAACCAAATAATGCTTCTACTCAAGAATTACATACCAAAGAGGAAGATTAAGAGAAGAATAAATTTAAACAAAACAGAAGAAAAGAGAAAAAATAAAAGAAGAACAAATAATTTTATTACAAAACTAAAAATATTACAAAATGAAGAAGAGAAGGAGGCTTTGATGAGGGGATCCTTGCTTCAAGAGCTACCCCTCTTACAATGGTTGGATAATTTGGGTGAAACAAATTCTCCTCTGCCTCCAATCTCCTAATTCACGTCCCAACCCCACAAAATAATAAAAACACTAATTTATAGAGTGGTGGGGAGGCTAGGTTTAAAGTGATTTCAAGTGTGAATGGGGAATCTCGGACAAATATTTTATTCCAACTTGAACCGCCCATTTGACCACTAAAACGAGTGAATTAGCCGGCCTTCCAGAAGTATCAAATATGAGGATATGGGTCCTATATCTCCTCATTAAATTTGGGCTCAATCCAGACCCTGATAAAGGAGTTATGGCCTAAATACAGAATCTTCTCCATTCTGGCGAGTCCATCCCATCTTTGACTTCATGGACCATTTTCAACAACTAAATATACTCTTTAGCTCTAGTGTCCTGAATAAAAGTTGTATATAATTAAGTTAGTAACACTGTTACAAAATTTAAAATTCAAATAATAAATATAAAAATATTTATCTTCGAAATACTACAGTGAACTTTAAAGGGTAAAACTGGAATTTTCATCAAATATTCGAATGAATGATCTAATCCCAAATAATTTATAATTAAACATATTTAACACAATGTTAGGAAATAATATCATTTATTATCAATAAAATATTCAATAAAATAGTGTTTTATCAACTGATTTTTATGATATAATGAAATATTAATGGCCTCATAATACGATGAATCCACTTCCTTCAATCCCCCTAGGTATTATTTTTCTACTGATTAATTCCATTCAGTTTGAAGAATTCTGGTGGTACATATCAACATTTCATACATCACTTCTTAAAATACTTTATAGGTAAAATAGATGAATGTTATATTGATGATTTGGTGGTTAAACATCTAAAATGTTATGATCGCCTTTCTGACTTGAAAACTGTCTCCAAAAAACATCGACAACATAGTTTAATGATGAATCCCATTAAATGTTAGTTCTGATTTACTTCAGGGTAATTTCGTGGATTCATCATACACCAATGTGGAATCATATTTGACCATGAGAAGACAAGGTAAATTATATTTATGTCCCATCCTTGAAACTTTATTGAATTGAGGGTATACTGGGAATCCTTGAGTATATTTTATGCCACATAAAAAACCTTACAGGAAAAGTTTTTACCTTCACCATGATGATGAAGAAAAGATTTTTGTTTTAGTGGACGAATGAATATAAATAATGCTTTTCCATACTCATGAAATATCTCTTGTTCCCACTAGTGATGATGCTACTAGTTGAAGGAAAAATACTAATTCTGTATGTGACATCTCTAGAATGATGGATAGGTTCCTTCCCTGCACAAAAAAATGATTCACGTATTGATAAAAACATTTATTATCTTACTCACACTATAATTTAGACTTAGACTCAATATTTAGACCTCAAGAAGAACTATTTAGTATTGATTTTTTCAGTTCATAAATTAAGGCAATACATACAGTACCTTGATGTCCATTTTTTATTTTGATTTGACTCTCCTAAATATATCATAAATCATCCCATGTTTATCAGGAACTTGGCATGACAAGATATAATTATGAAATAGTTTAACGACCTATTCAAACCTCAAAATGTGATAAAAGTATATTTCTTAAAAAATTTCCTTGAAGAACATACCTCTGTGGATGAAGTACCGATAAGTACTGAATTTCAAGATGAGGAAATTTTTACATTTCCGAAAACTACCTAAATGTGTGTGATGAACTTTGATTTTGTATCCAAAGGTCCAACTGGAACAAGATAGAAAGATCCCAATCTCATAAATGTTAAGTTGGGGATAATCATTATTTCACCAACAAAGGCTATTTTTTCTTATCCCTATCTTTCATCAATATTCTATACTAAATATGAGGTTGAATAACAATCCCTCATTGTAGGATTGAAACAAACTTTCAAATACATGTGACCCAACAAATAATCAAGGGTGATTCAAATTAGGTAATTAAGAAGATAAATGAAGATTATGCCATAGGAAAGAAAGATATAATCCTTAAACTTAATAAATCATAAGATTTTAGGGAAAAAATACCCTAATATTCAATAGTAACTCATGTCAAAAATTCACAAAACACTCAAGAATTTTCATTAGAAAATGCTGCTATAGACTTGGATGATCTAATCTACGAGGAAACAGTTATCATAATCTCACATCCAAAAACAGTTTTTTCATTTATTCAATGTGGAATGGATGAGTTCAAATATTATAATTATAGTAATAAATCACAAAATTCTACAATTGGATGGATAATGCATATATTGAAATATCTCCAAATAGGGACCCTTCAACTAGACTGAAATGAAAAAGAGAAGGTTCAATGATGGGTGGTCAATTTCACTCTCTATCATAGATAGGGTCATAAGAAAGTTCTATACAATAAAATTTGGGATGAAATCCTCCTTAGAATAATTTATTGAAATAATATGATTTTAACCAAGGAAGAAGTTCATGATGGAACTTGTTGATACCATTAGTCAAGAACCAATATTTATCCCTAAATAAGGAGTCCTAGATATTTATGCCCTTAAATGACACATGTTTGCACAAAATTTTCTAAAACGTATCATTCCTTCCAAGTGAAATCCAATATCATCCAATGACCCCTAGATTTTCTAAATAAAACCACATAATCCTAGCCATTTGTAATATGGTGAATGGATGTTCTAGGACTGCAATATCCAACTACCACCATGAGGTTTAATTATATCCTTACCACTACTGAAAAATTCATTAAACGAGATATGGAAATACCCATTAATGATGTTGGAACCAAAAGAATAAATAATATTAGGAATTCAAACATCATCACTATATTTGGTTTCCCTCAAAAAATATTGATTGAAAATGTAAGTAATTTATATTCTTATAAATTGAAGAAGTTGTATTAGGAGTGCAACATCAAATTGAACCATTCTCCCTTATATTATGTAGTGGAAAATAAAAAGTTATAATATTTCAATAATACTATCATACATTCTCTGAAAGATGGTGGATAATGAAATGAAATTTCATCCAGACTAGTTTTTTCATGCATTATGTTCCCATTGAACTATAACACACATTGATATCCAGAAAACTCTGTATTTTATGGTTTACAGAATAGAAGAAGTGTTTCCCATTGTGGTAAAATTTCCCTCACTTCGGATAACTATCCTAGAAAAAAACTAAGATGATAGAAAACCACAGAAGCAATATTGTGAATTAGATAATGTTAATGAAAAAACATTGTATGCACTGCATAATTTTAAAATATATCATAATTGGATAGAATGACCCTTCAATAAGAATGTTCTTCTCCACTCATTCCATTTAGGAAAAATATTACTAGTCCTAACAACTATGATGATACAAATAATGAATCAACTAAATCATGAACCAATGTTTGGGGACCTTATTCCATACACAATGTCCAATTGAATTGAGTTTAATAGTTAATCACAATTGATGGGGTGTGCATTACACCCCCAATCAATGCATGATTTATCAAGAAATATGTTATGTGATTATAAACATGGTCCTATATGTAATACCTTAAAAGAAAAACCAATGGTCCTCGTCCTATGACATAAAACTACAAGACACCATAATATTGGTCACATGATGTATAACTGCATGGTCAATTTCCTTGTGACATGATGTCAAAATGTACAAGATTTTAGTCCATTCTTGAATAGATAAAATCTTCACTGGTGTTCTCCAACTACACCTATTTTCTAGAACTATGTTTGGCTTGATTCCTGTCTACATGGGTTTTGTAGAGAAGCATAAACTTCCTACCTTAAAACCAACCTTATATACACCCATTATTAGATTGACTTATCCAAGATATGACCCCTTGGGAAACTCTTCATGTCAGTTTTATCACTTAGGGGCTGGTGGGGACACCAAGGCATTAGTCATATGACCTTAAACTGTAAGACAACATAATCTGAGTTTTATGACTCTAAACTACCAAAAATATGGGCATAATACTTGGTGTAAGACCAAATCAATGTCCTCAACACATGAAATTAAATTTTAAGCCTTACCCTTTATTAAATTGGGATGCCTTAAATGAGAAATGTGGGATGACCCAAATCTATATCATGGAAAAAGAAGTAAAACTGCATGGCTTACATCCTAGTCACACAATGATAAACTATATGAAATCATTTTCACTAAATGACTTTAAACATCATGACCCTTGTAATTAATGTGTAACATAAAAATGAATAGAATTTAAGTCCATACTCGATTAGATAATGAACTTTGGTGCTGATTTTCTACCACAACACAAACCAAGAACTATGTGTGGCTTGATTTCTATCATCAAAGGATATGTAGTGACACCCATATCTCCAATCCAATGTCTACTAAAACATCAAAATCTCCCCCACACATTGTCTACTTGTTATACAATCATAGGGATCTATATTTCATAACTACATGTGGCATGATTATCACATCAAAAAGATACGTAGTAATTCCTAAACATTCTATCTCGAGGCCCAACCATAGATTCACCACTGTAACGACCCGAAATTTTGAATAAATCTTGTTTCCTAATTTTATGTGTTATTTTATTTTATTTTTATACTCAACAAAAATGTTTCATTTGATAACATGAGTACATTAAAATGAGACCGTTGGGTTTTGACTGTTATATGACCATTGGTCAATATGACCGCTGGAAACTAAACGTTTTGATTATTGTCTCTAAATACAAGTAATCTTGGTTAATTATTATAGAAAGAAGATTCGATGGCCTCACCCAGTAGTCTTGGACCGATCGAAGCCCATCTAACAGAACTTGGGAAGGAGGTAGCACCACTGGGCTTTGCTCTGGACCAAACCCAAGCCGAACTTCATCGTGTGAAGCTAGAACGGAATCGCCTTTGCGAGAAGTTAAAACTGATAGAAATTGTTACTCGTGCGATGTTGGCCGAGCCTCCCTCAGATTCTCTCACCTTAGCACACCTTACACTTAGGTCCTACGCTGGTGTGACAAGGGGCTATGTAAGGAGACCGTAACTGCCTTGTGTAATCCTTTTGTTTTAAATAAAAATTGGGATTTCTTCTTATGATGAAGTTTATCAATTTTCAAATGACCGGATAAATATAGTATGCATATTTTTTATGAATTTTAGAAAAAGGATATTTTAAAAATGTTTATGTAAACCTTAAATAATTAAAAATGTGTAATGATTTTCAAAAAATGGTCTTCTACAATTATGTTCAGTACGAAATTTAGAGTCTAATAAGATCAACTTGATTTTTGATGAATAGTAAATTATGAATAGTGATTTTATGCTTATGATTAGTAATGTGACCAAATGGATTGGTAATCTCACTTAAAGAAAGTATTAATATAATCTAGGCACCTTGATTAAGTAATGTGATTCAATAAAATGGTTAAATAACGGTTTCATAAATTATTATTCAAGTATTAGTTTTTTCGAGTGAATAGTGTTTTTTAATTAAAAATTAAATTAAAAGTATTTATAAAATTATTTTTATAAAATGGATTTCATTTTTGAACTCAGAGCATCGATATTATGTTATGGTAATTTTTGGGGTTTTTTCTGAAAAAAATGAATTTTCGGTGAATAGTGTTTTTATTTAAAAATTAAATTAAAAATATTTAGAAAATTATTTTTATAAAATGGAGTTCATATTTGTAATCAGAGCGTCGATATTTGGTTAAGGTGAAATTTTGGGATTTTTTTGAGAAAGATGAATTTTTAGTGAATAGTAAAAAAATGAGTTTTAGGGTTTCGGTATGTTTAATGACATCATAACTGTGTCATGCTGATTTCATGAGATATATTAAGGTTTTGCCGACCAAAGGTGATGAATTATTGTATTGGGGGCCCCATGTGGCCTAACTTCATGGGAAATATCATGGGAGAGCACATGGTTTTGAGAAAACCACTTGTGAGGTGTCCCTTGGCCATTAATGTCTTGTCCCCTCACTTTCCCTATAAATACTAAGCCATTATCTCATCCTCTAGACTCTAAAATCATTCTCAAAGAAGTTCTGGTCTCTTTACCTCCCAAGGTGTCCTCCCAAGGTTCCCTCAAGCCTCTCAAGGTCCCAGCCTTTGAGTTTTAAGAGTTACATTTAAGGTAAGGGATCTGACCTCTCTCTTTCTTTTCAAGTAATCTCTTTTATGTCATTTATTTTATGCTCCATGCTCTTATGTTGAAGGATGTTATTTTATATTCATCTTACTGCCCTTTTCATGTTCATATGATTAGAGACCCCCTCTTTCTCTCATCATTTCATTTTAAGAAAGTTTAAGTGGTGCTGTTAGGCTGCCGAATTTTTAAGTGGTTCTTTCACCCTTCTCGTTTTCAAGTTCTACTTTCATGTCAAGTATTTCAAGTTCATTTTTATTATGTTGGGTTATCACCTCTATATCTATCATACTGATCTTTTATGATCATATGATGAGATACCCCATTTTATCTCTTCAATTTAGTATTTTGAAGTTTTAAGTGGCGTCGTTAGGCTGCCGAATTTTTAAGTGGTTCTTTCACCTTTCTCTTTTTCAAAGTTCTAATTCCATGTCAAGTCTTGCAAGTTCATTTTTATTATGTTGGGTTATGATCTCTATATCTATCATACTGATAGTTTATGTTCATATTATTAGAGACCCTATTTGATCTCATCAATTCATTTTTGGTTGAAGTTTATGTGACGTCATTGGGCTGCCGAATTTTCATAAGAGAAATCTTATTTTTTGTCTTCCTTTCATGTTCTTCATTTCATATGGTATATTTTAAAATTTCATTACCATTTTCTTAAATCCCTTATATTTTGTCCCTCTACTATTTTATGGGTCATTTATGAATGTTTGACCCATGTCCCCTCTCTTTTCAACGTTTTCTAAAACCCTGTAACGTAGCCATTGTGCTGCAGAATTTTAGTCTCAAAATGTCTCTCTCTTTTTCTCAAAATTACTTCATGTTATTAAGTGAATACTCAAAGCTCTTATTTATACAGGGGTATTCACATATATATATCAAAATGTTCTATTTTAAATTCTGGGATTTACATACAAGAGACCCGCTCTCCCCTTCCGTGGGTTTAAAGTGACATAAAGATCATGTCTTTAAAACAGTTTTTAAAACGTTATGATTATGAAATGAAACCCATTTATTTTATGCTATATGGGTTATTTATGAAATTTTTGATGATGATATATGTGGCTCACCTGATAATAAATACAAATTAATGGTGTTCTCTGATAGCGCTCCAATGCA
This sequence comes from Viscum album, assembly GCA_963277665.1. Taxonomy (NCBI): domain Eukaryota; kingdom Viridiplantae; phylum Streptophyta; class Magnoliopsida; order Santalales; family Viscaceae; genus Viscum; species Viscum album. Next base: position 162,929,000 of record OY728138.1, read on the forward strand.
TTGGGTAATGATGTAACCACTAGAGATTACAATTTTCACGATATCTTGGTGAATAACCTTGGTAATTTTGAAATGACACCTTGGGGATGGACCTTGGTGATATGTTCATGATTTTCTATTTTAAATGATGTAGCCACATCTTAAAGTTATGAAAAATTTTATTTTTATTATGATATATCTCATGATTTCTTTCTCATGCCTTAAAGTTCTTTTCATGACCTTATTGAAGTATCTCAAGTTCACATGTAAAATGTTTCTCTTGTTTCCCTTACTGGGCCTTCTGCTCACCATTTCTTTTGATGTATGTCCCCAGGTTATGAGATGTAGTAATGAATCTAGGATGAACATGATGAGAAGCATTTCAAGTGTTTAAGAAGAATGTTTTATGTTTTCATGTTTTAAGTTCCCGGTTTCCAAGACACTAAACCTTAAAGATCCTCGGTTTTGTAAAATGTAATGAAAGTTTATGTGATAAAAAGGCGGGATGTTATAGTTGGTATCAAAGTATGGTTTAGTTATTTTTGGAAATTAGGATATGAAAACATTAGGAATAATCCTATAGAAACGTTTATATATAGAAAATCTTCCTGGTATTTTGGTGAGTATTGAGTAATGGGTTGCCAAGCAAATACATCCCTGTCTGGATACGAGCAGGTAGAGGTGGCTCTAGCACAGATGTACATAGGGGTAAAACCTGAAAACACCTCTTTGAGCTAGACTCAAACAGGAACTGGTACACGACAACGGGCCTTGCTACACTCTTGGTTACGACACTCCCGGGGGATATGCTTTGGTAATTTCATAATCCTAGTATGAATCATTATTAAAGGAACAAAGATAAAATAAAATAAAGGTTCACATAAGAATATATGATCTTGGATAACCTAGATGGGAACCTAGGGGATCACAAGTTAGGGTATACTTTTCTTCTACAAGTTATCCTTATATGCTTTAAGTTCCTTTTCATGATTATTGGATAAGTATTCAAGCCCCTAATTGTACTTTCTTTTCGTAGTTAATGGTGGGAAATGGAAGAACATGTCCCAACAACCAATGTGATAGGAAATGTGATGATTTCCATATTAATATGACAGAGATGATTAGGGGATTAAAAGATGATTATTATTTTGGAAGACGTTCACTATTTTGGGGACCCTATATGATCGAGGTAAATAGATTACTACGGTATTTTTATTGAGGAGAAAGGTTGACTTATATTTTGAATAATTGATGAATTTAAGGTGGACTTATAGTAATTTAGGTTACTTATGGGAATGATTAACCTATATTGGGTAAAATATGTTTAGGTTAGCTACTTTTGTTATAATATGTTAGGAGTGGTTGATGTTGTTTGGAGATGAACAATGATGTTTATTTTGGAAGACTATGTTATCAAATAATTCTTGTATTTGGGTTTCAATCTTAGTTTGGTTTATTTTGAGGAATCTTAAGGACCATTATTTATGGAATAGTCTATGATGAACTTTGGGTAGTACCATGTCCCCTCTCTTTTCAACGTTTTCTAAAACCCTGTAACGTAGCCGTTGTGCTGCAGAATTTTCGTCTCAAAATGCCTCTCTCTTTTTCTCAAAATTACTTCATGTTATTAAGTGAATACTCAAAGATCTTATTTCTACAGGGGTATTCACATATATATATTAAAATGTTCTATTTTAAATTCTGGGATTTACATACATGAGACCCGTTCTCCCCTTCCGTGGGTTTAAAGTGACGTAAAGATCATGTCTTTAAAGGAGTTTTTAAAACGTTATGATTATGAAATGAAACCCATTTATTTTATGCTATATGGGTTATTTATGAAATGTTTGATGATGATATATGTGGCTCAAATGATAATAAAGACAAATTAAGGGTGCTCCCTGATAGCGCTCTAATGCATTGGGTAATTATGTAACCACTAGAGATTACAATTTTCATGATATCTTGGTGAATAACCTTGGTAATTTTCAAATGACACCTTGGGGATGGAACTTGGTGATATGTTCATGATTGTCTATGTTAAATGATGTAGCCACATCTTAAAGTTATGAAAAATGTTATTTTTATTATGATATATCTCATGATTTCTTTCTCATGCCTTAAAGTTCTTTTCATGACCTTATTGAAGTATCTCAAGTTCACATGTAAAATGTTTCTCTTGTTTCCCTTACTGGGCCTTCTGCTCACCCTTTCTTTTGATGTATGTCACCAGGTTATGAGATGCAGTAATGAACCTAGGATGAACTTGAGGATAATCCTTTCAAGTGTTTAAGAAGAATGTTTTATGTTTTCATGTTTTAAGTTCCCGATTTCCAAGACACTAAACCTTAAAGATCCTCGGTTTTGTAAAATGTAATGAAAGTTTATGTGATAAAAAGGCGGGATGTTATAACCACAAAAAACCCATATGTTACCTATTGTATTATCACCCGGAAATGTTTGTATGGGAATCCTCCTAGGTTTAAGACCCAACTAAAATTAAATCTCCATGAACTGAAATTCCCATCATGGTTCCAAAAAAATGCTACCTTGACCATCCTTTATAGGTGTAAAACCATAACATAACATCTTAGATGCATGACATAAAACATCATGGTTAATGTCAAAGTCACATGATGTTAAAATGTATGACATCTTATTTTCTGCATGATGTATAACTATATAATTAACATCCTCATTGCATTACATAAAACTGCATAACATTTCGGTCCATACTTTAGTGGAGCACAACCATGGGTGTAGGTATCCTACTATACCTTATTCATTGAACTATGTGTATCTTTATTTCTATCATCATAGGGTATGTAGTTTCACCTAGATCTCTAATTTTGGGATCAACTTTAATATAAAAATTCCCTCCTCCCTATATATGGATTAGAACTGCATAGGGAGAATTTATTCAAGAACTATACATGACTCAATTCTCACATTAAAGAGATATATAATGATTCTTAGATCATATTCCATGGTAAAAAATACAAAATAATAAAAATACCCCTTTCCTCCTATGAATAATAATATATAAAAGAGATATTAATTGGGTTTCCTTAGTAAAGATCCCATCAAGAAAAAATGTATCTCAACAATATATGAGTAAAATCTATGAAAGTGACTACACATCCAATGACTTATATCAATTAAAATGTTTCGATTGTAATCGTATGAATTCTTTCCATACATCATACTTCTTGTCATGGGAAAACTCAAATCTCTATAATCTTTCATTGGTTATTGATACAGAATGTTAGCTTCCCAGGGGCATCATTGTAGTGAGTATGCATAACATACCCTAGTTTGGCTCTAAATAAGACAACCTTTAAATTACATTTTACAAGAGGCATATTCTTCTTTATGAGAAACCTATTATATCTCTATAAGACCCAAAATATTTATATGGGAAACCTTATTTTCAAACATGGTCCAAGGTTATTCCTTGCATAATTTTGAGATCTCCCATGATTTTGGTTTACAATTTCATTATTCAGGTTTGAAGCATGATGCATAATTTTGTATCCAACATTCCCAATGTAATGCATTTTTTCCATGGTATCAGTCAAAAACATTAATACTACACAATGTTAATCTGTAAGGTTAATATTATCACCACATCACACTAAACAACATGGTTCTTAAGAACTTCATATGACATGATTCTATCCCCTATGAGAAACATAGTGATTCCCATATCCTATATCCTAGACCTACCATCATGTGATACAAAAGACACCTATTATTTATTTTAATTTTATCCATGTTACGGAAAAACTCTTTTCCATTCCTTGTTTCTCACACCAAGCATAGATCATGTTGGATAAGTATTTTTTGGTAGTTGGTTTCCCTAAAATATCAAGGAATATTAGTTAATATAAATTTTTACATTGTCATGGATTCATAACCATAAAATTAATGATGAATTTCCTTTCCACATAATGGTGAACTGCATGGATAACATCTCTTATGGGATTCATATGGCCCTCACTTGAGAAGAACACTATGATGGGTGTTGGTCTACCATAGCCCATGTTTTCAAGAAATATGAATGGTTTGATTCTCACCTTTGTATGATACTTAGTAATTTCTTGATCCTATATCCTGGTTCAGTTATAATAGAAAATTCCCCACTCATTTATGTATGAGCTAGATCTATATAGGAGGTCCCAGTTCATGTTCTCTCCCAAATTTGTTTCCTGTATTTAAACAAAAATTACCCCCTACACAAAAAATTGATCTTGTGTTGGGAGTCTTCATTCTGAAAAATGCCTTTCAAACATGGCCAGTGTTCATTCCTTTCTCCTTACTTATAACTATGTATTTCATTATTCTCACTTTGATGAGATATGTAGTGATTCCCAAACAAAATTTCTTGGGCCTAGAAATGATGAAAAAATTGCTTTTCATACAGATGGTATATAGTAATATATGAAACATTTCTCACATTCTGAAGTGGATAAGATATGAAGAATTCTTTTCATATAGAGGAACATACCTTACAAAAATCCAGCTCTATATGGAATATTTTATCCCATGAACACAATGCTCATCATTTATTATCATAAATTAGATACAAATAGGAGTTTAACTATGAAATTAATAAAAAAAATTAATCTGTCCAATATTTTAATAAAAATTGTTGTTTAAGAAAATAGAAAAACTTTAATTAAATAGAAAAGTAGTACTTTTAAAAACACAAATTGGTTCATCTAATTTTGATATTCCACATTATATTTTCAAATAATAATCCACATATGCTACTCTTCACTCAATAATTACATAGGGAATGATTACCACATTTTTAAACATATTCTTCTTCTCAATTTTTCTCATTTATTTTCTCACAAAACAAACTAGTTTAGGTTTTCATATATTTAAATTGAAAAATCATATTTTATATAATTTCGAACCCCTATTATATTATTATTATTAAAACTCATCTAAAACTGATAATTAACCACCACATGCTATTAATAATGGTTGTGGCTCTATATTTCAATAGTAATTGTATATATTTAATGTAAATGCCTTCATTTATCCATTTTTGTTATTAAGGAAACTCTCACGATGATAATTCTATAGATATCTGCAAAGTAACATTGTCAAATATCCCATAATGGTATGAAAATATCTTACATATTATTTTAGAGATGATTGAATTATCCTCTACATGAGAATGGGGAATGGTGTTCTCCTATGAATTCTTATTCATTTTTCACTATATATTATCACTCTCTTTCTTCAAGTTTCTTAGTCACAAGGGTGTGGCTCTCTTCTCCATCGTCTGGTTTTATCTCAAATAAATGAAAAAAATTATATTTTTAACTATCCTAATAGATCATAACAATGCTTATTTCTTTCTTATTCACTCTTCATCACTGAATAACATAGATTCAATCATGATCATAACAAAAATCATGATATTTAAATTAATGGAGAATGAAAGATTCATTATTTTAATTAATTCTTGCTTATAAATATTTTATCTAAAACCCCCTTATCTTTTAGAAACTATTCCATTATTATTCCATTATGACATCTACAGGCCTCATATAGTAGCTATGATAGTTACTTTTACATTCTATTCAATATAACAAAAGTGACTCATATAAATTCAAAAATAAATCAAATGTGTACTAAAAAATAAATTAACATTCAAGGAATTTTTAAAATTTCAATACCATATGCTTCAAAGTGAATCCAACATATTGTATCTATATCATATTTATATTTACATCCCAGCAGATTTGTTTTACAAATTTAATTCCTTTGATAATTCTTTTTTTATGATTATAGATTTAATTTTACATATAGTGGCGTTTCTCCATCCATTTAAAAAATTATTTTTTTATTTTATTGAGATACTTTTTATTATACATAACTCATTTTTTGACACTAGGTACATTTCTATATATTCTATTCTTATCAGATTTACTTTAAGAAAATTAATCATATGTACTTGTGTTGTTGTAAAATTTCTACTATTAACAAAAAAATTCAAAAAATATCCAAATCATCTTATAATTTCATCAAACCTCAATTCAATCATTTTCAATCCAACACCATACCCTTTAAAAAATATAAAAAATAACTCTCAATACTTCAAAAAATTTATTGGAAACTAATACAATATCATTCACTTGTGGGTTCAATAATCCTTCTATGTTATGATTCATTATACCTTAGAGTATATAAGTGCATACAATAAATTATCTAAATATAATCTTTCATACTTTCATCGTTCATGAAATACATACCACACTTCAATCTACATATTATATTATCCATAATTGATTCATACATACTTAGACCATAGGATGTGATAAATAATTAAATAATAGATCAATGTCACTATTTAATTATCCATATTACCTCAATTCAACACATAATATATTACTACCCATATTTTGTGTATTTAATCAATGATTATAAGTTACTCATGAAACTTCCATCATATTTCCCCATATAAAATCATTGTCTTTTTTTAGAAATATTTTATTACTATTGACCCTATGGTTTTCATCACAATTCTTTATCATCATTCTCATATATGATAAGAAACCCACTATGTTCCCTTTTACCTTTATGATCAAATTAAATTACTTGGGGGAATAATTTTTAATCTATAGTGCGCCATCAATTTATATTTCTTAAATACTTTCATTATAAAACATTACATCTTAACCTATTTATTTCCACCTCTCCACCCACATTCATAAATCCAGGGCATTTCATTCCATCCTGTGATATTAAGGAATGAATTTATTTCTTTATGTTATCTTTTTTAAAGCTCATTGAATTATAACAGATTTATAATAATTAAAGGATCCAGTTTTCATAGCTTATCATTTTATAGGATGATTCAATTTGTGAATATCTCCCAAAATGTTATCATGTAAACTATGATAATTCCTTTTCGTACATTTATGGGTCTCTTGTACCCCTTACATTAGTTTACTATATATGTCATAACCATTCCCATTAATAATTTTCAAAATTAATTATTTTTTAATGAATATAATATATCCATAGTTGATTTCATCATATTTTGTGGATAAAAATAATAGATTTAATATCATTGGATTTTAAATTAGTCTATGTTTGATAAAATACATGATATGCATCATCATGGCTAAAAGACCCATGAAATAATATTTTTTATATGTGAAAATTATAACCTAGTCATTTAATTGGTAGTATTAATAGGGTAAAATTATTTATTAAATATATATAAAGGTTCAAATAAATAAAATATATTGTTTTATTCTTCACAAATAAGTATTATTTTCTTTGTAAATCCATTTTATTCTTCATGGACATGTTTTCTTCAAACATGGATTGTATTTATTTTTGTGATAAAATAATATAATAAATTTCAAGAAATTTAAGAAAATATATTTGATAAAAAAAATATTATTTTTTAAATCATCACATAAAAATTATATTTGAGTGATTTTTTTTTATTTTTTAGAGAAGATTAATTTTTCAGTGAAAATTGAAAATGCCGATTTTTATAAATATATCATTCTATATTAATTAAAAAGTATCATTATGATTTAAATTTGATCTTGAATTAACATAAGTATTATTTAGTAATATAAAATTAAATTAATTTAATTTTATTCTTTATTATACTTGATTTTGTTATATGTTCATTTTTTAGTGCAAAAACACATTTTTCTAGAAAACATATTTATGTTTTACATATAAATATTAAATGTAACTTAACCTAATTATAGGAATTGTTTCACAAAAAATGGAAACCATATTGGTAAATCATGGGAATTTTTTTTAAATATGTCTTTATTTCTAGCCACTACAAATAGTATCTTTGGTAATTCGGTTACCCTGATAATGGGTAAATAAGTAACTATGGTTAAAAATTAAATAATAATGGATAAATAATTATATAAACACATGACATACATTTTTTGGATTGGTATATCTTATTAAAATAATCAAAAAGTAGAATATATGTACTTTTTCCATCTATACAGTATTTTAGAAATTATAATATTTAAGTGAATATAATGCCAAACATATCACACTCTCAATTTTAATAACTATTATATTTTTAACATAGGGAAAATGAGTTGATATGTTCAGTTATTAACAGTATTTTAAAATCTAGATTTCTTTTTATCATCTTATTTTTTCTCTAATTTGTAGTGAATAATTAATTACATTAAAAGCTTACCCAACACTGATGAAGTAATTGTTTAATTAATAGAAAAACAAAATAAATGATTATAAAAATGTAAAAAATAATATTATATGAATTATTTATTTTTTACAATATTTTTTATAAAAATAATGTATTATATTGGTTTTGATTCTTTTTATTCAAATTAAAAAAAAATTATTGTAATTTTAAAAGGAAAATTAAATGAATAGTTCCAAAATTGACATTAATGTTATTTTCTAATGAATAATATTTTATTAAATGATTTAAAAATCATAAAAACATATATTTATTAAATTAATTGGGAAATGGTCTATTACATAAATCCTAATCCATTTACGGTACTCTTATTCTTTTATAGTAACTATATTAACTATTTAAGATTAAAAACATTAATATCACTCTAATTGTCAAGAGGCTTGAAGAATGGTCAAAACAAAATGATAAGGGTAAAATTGTTATCAAAACATGTCTATACTTTTTTGGATAAGATTATATATAATCATAATCATATTCTATTCTATTATTATTATCTTGGTTCATTTTTGACATAAAAATTAATTTATATTAATTTAATATTTTATGAAATTCCAAGTGCGCCCCTCCTATCTCTTATAAAAGGGAAATTGTCCGTATCATTTCTTCACACCTCATGAACCACTTCATTTAGAAATTAACTACCAAAAAAACTTACCAAAATACCTACCAACATACTAGAGGCCATATTTTGGGCATAATACCAACCTTATCAGTCTTAATGTGTAATGAAAAGGATATTTTCCGAATGAGAAGAATAGTTCTTAACTAATATTTTTTGTTTCATTTCATCTCAAAACTTCATAAAATAATTTTAAATTTCGATGAAATAATAAAAAAAAATTCTTACATATAATAATATTTTATTATGTTAAATTAATAATCTATATCTATCTCCAACCACCATCAAATGGGAATGGAATCCATTGCTTGTGTGTACACTGGGTAATTTTCGCGCAAACAGATGTAATTATTTTTCCATCACCGCCTCTTAAGAATGGTTATGATGATGGATTTAATTTAAATATATGATATTAATTAAAATACTAATAATTTTTAAAATATAATATACAATATACATTATTACATTTCCATTCATTGAAAAAATCTACAACATCGTTCTTGCGTATGTGTGGACTAATACCTTCATGAAGCGATGCGATTTATTTTTCATCACCACATCACTTGGAAAATAAAAATAATTATATTTAAGGTTATAATATGATATTTCTGATATAATTATTATTATTTAATTAATAAATAATAATCACCTCCATTCTATAACGATTGTTAAAATATGTAAATGTTACTCAAAAGTATGTACAGCCTATTATCTTCATGATTGTAACATAATTCATTTTTCATAACCATAATTCATCATTTGATTTAAAAGTATAATTTTTGTATAAATATAATTATTATTTAATGATAATTATATAGAGATAATTTAACAATAACCCATTTTACCCTGACCAACACACTGATGTTTTTTTTTTGAAATTATGGACCAAACATTCTAAAGTACCTCATGTGGACTTAATTGACTATGTAATTAAATATTTAATTAATATAATTTAAATAAATAGTTTAAGGATAATGGAATACAAATTTAACTATTATTAAGAAATAAAATAATTGACATAAGATTATTATACATATGTTAATGGTTATACACATAATTTCTGGACTCAAGTTAAGGTATTTTGTCACAATTTAATTTTATTGAGGCGTGTTTTAATGTTATGAACATAATTTATTTTATATGGTACATATACTACCCATTATTAAATTTTAAAATAGAAACACATCATACATCATGGAATTTTAAGTTTCAATTTGAATTAATTAATCCAAGGGGATTTGACATGAATGTTCCTAAGTGGTAAAATAAGACTTCATAAAACAATAGTTGGGTTATAAATCTTATTCATTGACTTTGATATGAAATAATTATGTTTTAATTGATATTTAAATTTATTTTTTCTATATTTAATCTTTTTAGTGTGGATTTACATTTTTTATATTTAATATCTCAATTTACTAACTCTAAATTCAATTATATTATCATTGGAACATTTACTTGTCTCAAAATCTATTTTCACGGCATATATGTTTATGGTATCCACAAATATTATTTTATACGGTGTATATAATTCACCTTTTACACATTATATAATTAATATCCTTATGTTCATGATATTTAATGTTTTATTTAATGTTACTCTATCATGGTGAATATGATTGAAAATTTACCAATGTAGAAAATGCTTTTTGTTACAATATCTTTTATTTTTTGGAATGACTATGTTCATAGTTCCTTAGGGAGAAATTATATACTCTTATGTTCTTGAAACACATATATATTATTTTCATTAGGTTATGAATGTGGTTAACATATTTAATTTCAATTTCCTCCCTTATTGATTAAAGAAAAATCAAGAAAGTCATTTGTATCTGACAATGATCTTGTATCTTCTTTTAGATCAGAAATCTTGGTCTTACATGTCCTTGTACACTAAAATGTTTTAAATTATGTTATTTATTAGACATAAATAAATTTAAAAATATAATTTACTGATATTTTACTTTCTTTTAATGGTTAAGGTAAATTTCATAATGTTTTCTTAATGGGTCACTTGGAATTACCTTTTACAAAATGTCTGAAAAGATTGTTTAATTATAATTTTTACAACAAGAACTAATTTTCCCACAAAAATGACCATTATTTTTTGAATAATCCTTTAGATGATTATAAGGTTATTTTAAAATTAAATAATTTGGATAATATTTTTTGATTTTTTTAAATGGTATTTTGAAAGTAAAATGTTTATATTCCTCAAAAATATTTTTAACGATCTTTTAACTGTATTTCCATTCATCAACGTCAAAAACAATTTATTTTCCTTAAAAAACACTAGGGTTATGTTATAAAGATACCGTCCTTATTTTTTCATTGGATGGATTACGAGATTGTCATGGGACCCATTTTCTTTCCATGGGTAAATAAATCTATGAAAGAATATTGATCATTGTTATGATTGAAAAGTGAATTATTTTTAATGTTTTATTCATGAAAAATATTTATATATCATTGAATAAAAATAAGTGAGTCTCATATAGCTTATTCAAAAAATTTTGTTCAATTATATCTCATAAAAAATGAGTTATAATGATTTATCTTATTCGAAGGGTGATCCCCATTAATCTCTTTAATTCATTGGGTAATTCATCTTATCATAATAGGAATGATAGATGGTGTTACTAGAGGGTTTTTCATATGGATTTTACTTAGATATAGTTATTTTTAACATGGGTGTAAAATGGGTAATGATGATAATGTACCTATATACAAACATGTTTTCATTATTTTTTATAAGGGTTTTAATTGTTTTCATTAATCATTCATTAAATCACATGGATCGTAATTTGTGATTCTAATGACTATTTCCTTTTTTAATGATATATTACATGTTCCATGATTGATTATACCCATATTTATGGGTATGAATTACCTTATGTTATGATCTTGCACTATGATTATTTCATTATACCTTTTTTCACATCTTAATATCACTAATGAAATTTAATTATTAATTATTCTGTTTATCATTACTATCCATTTTATCTCACACTTTCTTATGTTTCCTTTTACACAGGTTATTAAGAATTATGATAAATGATTTCTGTCAAGAAAGGATTCGTATGTGATGAAATTTTGATGGAGATGTTGAAAATTTTATATGGAATATGAAATGATGATTATAATGGAAATAATACTCTCTTGAATTCATGAGTGATTTTTATAATATAAATTTTTCTAATTTTATAAAACTGAAAACCTAAAAGGTATTTGGTTATGAAAGTGATCCAATAATTCCTTGTTATGATTTATCATCGGATCTTCGAGCATGGGTTTAGGGGATTTATAATTCATATTAGAGGAGGGTTTAGACAAATTTGGAGATTATGAGGTTTTCATGTGTGGTTATCCTAAGTGTTATGGATAAAATCAAGATTTTAAAAGTTTATTGTGGATCATAAGTTTAAATTCATAGAAACCACTTTTGAGGATTTCAGTAATGAAATTTTAAAGAGACTAATTATATTTTGGGAGTAATTTTATTTTTTTGACTCATATATAACCCTTAGGTTTAACATGAGGTATTGTTTGAGGTGTCATGTTTGATTATATTTTGGAATTATATATGATCATAATATGGATTTATGGTTCTCTATGTTATTTAGAGAGGTTATTAGAAAATTTTATAGAATATATGATTATGGAAGATACCTTATTATTAATATGAATTAATGATAGAGTAATGTTATTTGAAGATAAATGTTAATTTTATTTTGGAAGAATGGATGATCAAATAATTTTTACTTTTGGTTTCAATCTTGGATAGGAATATTTTACATAATTTTAGGGATAGTTATTTATTAAATAATTCAATTATATATTTTGGTATTACTATTGAATTTTGGATATTAATTAATTATTTCATCATATTATAGTTTGTTCGTTTTTATAATTATCTTACCAAGTGATAACAATATTTATTTATAATATTTTATAAAAACCATAGGAATAACTTTTTATCATTTTTGGTATTATGTGTTCTATTAAATGTTTATTCTTGTACTTTAGGCATGAAAAATCAATCTCAAATACTCATCATTTGGATAAAAAGATGATATTGTGGTGGAAATTAATAAGATTTTGAAATTATAAAATTAATGTTAGAATATTTCATTATGTTCTTAGTCTATATAGTAAGATTCTTCTTAAAATATAAGGAAAGTTTAATAAAACAAAATTAATATTTAATTACCTTCTTTTCTAATGAATCAATGATCATTTTCACACAGTGTTGTTTTATAGTTTTGTGGTTATTAATATTCTCTTAATCTTTCATTATCTTGTGATCAATGATCTTTTTCACTCTCGGACATTTTTTATATATTAAATTTTTATTCCATGTTCATATCTTCAAATCCCACTAATGTAATTCTATTTTGAATCCTATTATGTGTTATTTCATATTACCTTCAAATTTCACTTTCCCCCATTTCAAGTTGAATATTTATTAAACCTTTTTAGGTTGTGGGATTTCAATAAAGGTATTTTGAAATGTAAAACCCTAGATTATCAAGAATAGGTTCAAATTTCATGGAATAAATTTATGATGGGCTGATTTAATATTATGATATTTTAAATAATACTATGTTTGATAGAATACAAGATAAGAAACACCTCACCTATATAAACCATGAAATATTATTATTAAAATGTAACTATTATAATATATATGTTAAATTTTAGGGTGTTAATAGGATTAACTACACTATAAAATATATATAAATCTTTTAATAAATAAAAAACCTTTATAGATTATATGGATATGATAACTAAATATTTAGTAAATCCATTTTATTCATCAAGGATAAGTTTTCTTCGAAATGGGATTCTATTACATTTTTTGAAAGAAAAATATAGTTAATTTAATTAATTTTAAAAATTATATTTGAGAAAATAAATATCGTCATCTAAATCAATATATAAAAATTATATTTTAGTGAATTTTTGGTGTTTTTTATGAAAAGATTGATATTCCTATGAATGGTGAAAAATATCCATTTTTTAATTAATTTATTTATTTCATTAAAAATAATCATTATAATTTAATTTTTATCAATTTAATTTGATTAATATTTAATTATATATATTATAATTAAGATCATTTGAATAATCATTATATCTAATTTTTGTTTAAGTGCATTTTTTGGGCATAAAAACAAATTTTTCTATAAACTGGTTTTTGTTGCGTTTTACACAATGATATTAAAAGTAATTTAAGATAATTGAAGAAATTGAATCATGAAAAATAGATTCTCTATTTTAAATCATTGGGTTCGAATTTTTAAAGTATTCCCATTCAATTTTTGGACATTATGAATTTTAATTTTACTAATTTTATAGGGTAAATCTTGTAACTAAAGATAAAAATAAAATGACATGGACTAAATAATGAACCAAAAACATGAATTAGTCTAATTGGATTGGTATATATCCACTATAATCATCAAAAATTATAATTTAGGGACTTTCATCATTTATAATTTTTTTTACTACTATAATATTTAAGTTAATATAATGCCAAAAATGTCACACTCTTTCTTTTAATATAAATAATATTTGTAATACAGGGATAAATAAAGGATATGTTCAGTTATAAATAAATTATTTAAATTTAAATTATTTTTTTTTACCAAGTAAATTTATTTATATTATTTAGTGAAAATATTCTTTCCTTAAATTCTTACGCAATGTGGATGTAATAATTTTTTTAATTAATAGAAGAATAAAATAAATGATTTTAAAAATGTTAATAAAAATATTATTTGAAATAATTTTTTTGCGAAAACTTTTTTATAAATAAAAATGAAAAATTATAGTGGTTTTTATTCTTTTTATTCGAATTTAATTTTTTTCTTGGAGTCTTAATTTTAAAATTAAATTAATCGCTCGATAAACTATATTAATGATATTTTATAAAAAATAAATTTTTATTAAATAATCTAGAAATTACTAAAAAAATATACTTTTTAAGTGAATAGAATATGGTTTATTAAATAAACTATGTCCCATTTATGGGATGTTTTTTCTTTTAGTGTAACTATATTAATACATTCATATTTAAAGACAGTCATATCACATTAATTTTTAAAAGGGTTAATAAAGGGTTACTACAAAATGATTTAGGTATAAATATTATCCAAACATGTCCAAATATTATTTTATTAGATTATTTTTAATCATAATAATTATTTATTATAATAATATCAATTTTGATCATTTTTTACAACAATATTAATAAATATTATGTTAATATTTTATTAAATCCAAAACGTGCCCCCCATCTCTTATAAAAGGTTGCCTCTTATTCTAATTTAGTTACAACTAATAAACCATTTTGTTTTGTCCAATACATGAAAACATATGATAATAACTCCCACATACATGTTATAGAGGCCTTATATATGGAATAATACCATCCTTAGATGTATTATGGTGTAATGAAATAGAGGTTTTCTGAAGTAGAGGTATTATTCTTTACAAAAAAAATTAGTTTTATTTCAACTTTCACCTCATTAAAATCATGTTAAACTATGTCTAAATAATATAAATAAATATCCTATATATCTATATGTTATTATTTCAATGTAATATCATATATCCTTCTCCCACATCCATCAAATGAGAATGGAATTCATCATTCATGTGTAGAACAGACTATCACCTCGTGAACTGATGTAATTATTTTTTTCCATCACCACCTCATATGGATGGTTATGATGATGGATTTAATGTATATTTATTATATACATTAAATATTAATCATTATTAATATATAAAATATCATTATCTTTCTTACATTTTGATTCACTGAATAATCGATAACATCGTTCATGCGTGTGTGTGGACTATCACCTCCTTGAACTGATCTAATATTCTTTTAATCCCTATATCATATAGAAATACATATAAATATATTTTAAAAAATTATATTGTATTTATGATATAATTATCACTATATATATATATAATAATACTAAACTTCCTTACATAATTATCATTGAAAAGTGGAAACGTTACCCATGAGAACATACAACCTACAGTCTCCATGATTATAATATAGTTCATTTTTCATAACCATGCATCATGATTTATTTTAAATTATAATTTTTTATAAAAAAATTATTTATTTCATGATTATTATTCTATTTAGGATGAAATAATTACCCCTTTGACATCAATCTAAACACCAAAGTTGTTTTGTAATTATGAACTGGATTTTCTCAAAATCAAATCGCCTGGATTTAACTAGCTATATAATTAAACATGTCATTAATATAAATGAAATAAATGGTATGAGGATACTGGATAAAATAGGGAAAATTTTCTTAATAAATAATTTTATTTTAATTTATTTATTATGATGTAGTTAAAGGATGTACATAGAAATTCTAGACACATGGTAAGGGATTTTGTCTCAATTTTCATCCGTTGAGGCATGTTTTAATGTTATGAACCCAATTCATGTTATATGGTGTATATACTACCAATTTTAAATGTTATATAATGAATCCCTACTACTTCATGGTATTTCAAGTGTTAATATTAATTACATCAAACAATGAAATTTGAATTGAATGTTACCAAGTGGTAAATAAATTCATAACTCAATTTCTTTTTGTTGGTTTATAAAACTTATTCATTGAATTTTTTTATTAAACTATTATATCATAATTAATTAATTTATTTATTTTTTCTATATTTAATTTATTCTGTACTTACATTTTTTATACATAATGTTTCTATTTATTAACTATCCATTCAATGATATGAACTTTATAAGGGTGATCCATCTAAAATTGAGTTTTCTTGGGACGTACATTTATGATATGAACTTATCTTATTTTATGAGGTGTAAGTAATTTCCATTTGTCCTATTATATCATGAATATTCTTATTTTCATGAAATTTAACATTTCATTTGATATTATACATTCACAGGGATTACAATTAAAATTTACCAATTTAGAAAAAGTTTTATGTTAAAATCTCCTTTCTTTTTGGAATTTATTATATTCAAGGTTCCATAGAAAGAAAAATTATGATATTATTTTTTAAAAAAAATATTTTTTATCCTCCTCTAGTTATTATAGGGGTTTACATGATTAATTTAAATTTCCACTATTATTGATTAAAGAAACATGGAGAATGTCATATGTAAGTGATACTGATCTTGTAACTTATTTTACATCATGAATCTTTATCTTCCATATCAATGTTCAATAAAATGTTTTCATTTATTCTATTTTTTTAAAATAAATTATTTCCTTATTTTATTTTACTTGATCATTTAATTTCATTGAAAATGTTAACAATGGACATTTCTTAATGTTTCCAAAATAGGTCACTTTCAGTCCCCTTTTATAAAATGTTTGAAATGAATGAATAATTTTGAAATTTAAAACATGAATGGATTTTCATTCCAACCTAGAAAATTTTTTGTTTAAAGATTCTATTTTATGTTTCCATTTTTATTTTCAATGATATGTATTGGTAATTTTTTTTGAATATTTTTAGAAGTGATTTAAAAATTGAAAAGGATGTTTTCCTGAAAAGTGTTTCTAATTATATTTTAATTGTATTCCCATACATCAAAAATAGAAACCCTTGATATTACATACAATCAACTAGGTATATGTTTTAATGATTCATTCCTTATTTTTTCTCTATATAGATTATGATATTGTCATGAAACCCATTTTTTCACTGGTAAATCAAGAAATTAATGAACATTGTTTTTTATTGAAAGGTAAAGGCTTCAAATTTGTTTATTCACTGATGGAAGATGGAAAGTATTGATGAAGAAATGGTTTACAAAATATAACATATATGGAGGGTTGAGCCCCATTATTTCTCATGAAAAATAAGTGATCCTGAAAGTTCATATACTATGGGTGATACCCATTATAACTCCTCAATACATTGGGTAATGTTCTATGTTTTAATGGTAATGAATGATGGAGTTACCAAAGTATTTATTCTATGGGTTTAATTGGGATGAATTCATTTATAACATGGTTTTAAAAATGTTTTTTAAGATAATGATCCATGATACCAAAACATTTTTGTTATGATATCTATGGGTTATAAAGGCTTCCTTTGATCAATATTGACTTCACATGTCTTATGATTCTTGATTGTAATGACCATTTTCATTGTTAAATATTTATTCCATGTTTTTTATTGATAATATATGTATTTATGGGTATGAATTTCCTTATTTAACTATCATGAACTATTATTATGTCATCATTACATTATTATCTTCTTACTCTCACTAATTGCATTAAATTATTAATGCTTCTGGTCGCCATTATATAACATTTAATCTCACACTTTCACATTTATCTATATCAAATATAAAGATGTATGATTTATTTTTTTATCACTAGATATGGGAGTGTGGGTTCAAGGCTTTTATAGTAAAGTCTAATGATCATATTTAAATTATGGTAACAATTTATCTTGAAAACAATGCTTCGCACATTGACCAGTCACCACCAATCATTGTAATATACCACACTCGATTTGTTAACTCAGACCCTATATAAACATAAATACATATCTACAAATTTTATTATTATAATAAAATAATAAAAAAAATGATCTATAATATATAGTTATAGAAATTGGTCCATGTATTTAAACTCCCATAAGCTCAATCGACTCATTGAGACGGTACATGATGAACAGTAGAAACATACCAAATATCAAATATTCTTTCAACTATTGACAATTACTATTATCAATTACTAAATATTTCACTCTTATTCATTAAAAACTACTTAAGATGTTGATGAGTCTTTTGAAAAAAAATCAAACATGGTTCAAATGGTCTAGGTCATCAGGGGGAGTCAAATTGAACTTTTGACATTAAAAAATATTATGTCATTCACCACTGAAAACCTAATTTACATTAATCTAATTAGGGGATTCATGTTTCTTCCCAAACAATGAGCCACAAGAACCCTATGAAGTATACACTATATGTTGACCAATGGTCATCTGATCACATGTACGCCATGATCTGGGTTTTTTCGGTTTTCCATCTCACCATATCCAAGAATCGACTTCTCCCTAAGAAAATTTTCATTCTATAATTATGACTTTCAAACTGTCTCTCAGCCATGCCACACTACATACTGCATAAACCCAAGGATAAAAAAATCACATGGTTTTGTAATCAATGATTGAGACTCGAGCTTCCCACCCTATATCATCGCCCAATGAGGGATACATGATAGGCCTTAGTGTTATATAATCATGTAATAGAATGGTCCATCATGATCCCATCACCTCTCACTATACAAACTCATACACCATGAATCTAGTGATGATGTGTCCAAATCATTATCATCGATGTCAGGATCCAATGGTCCATATTTCCTTGCCAACCATCAACACTACGATAACCTATTTAGTGATCTGTTATGACCCATGTGGGATTTTTAGAGTGTAAAGATATCAATTTTATTCCACCCTATAGTAGTATATTCATTTTCATGTGAGAATCAGAAAAATGAAAATGTTTTCAAATGTATCGATCCTTAAGGCATATAAATTTTCGATATAATTTCAGAATGGTTTAAAATATCTATAAGATAACATTCAATATATTCTTCAGAATAATCTCAAACTAGTTAAATTAGATTTTTATTTTCAATATATACATAGGGGAATATGTATTGTTTTAAAAATCCCTACATATTTTTTCTTTTCATAAAATTATCCAAAATAAAACAAATCTTTCTAAGATATCTCTATAAATAAGAATGCAATTTTAATAAAAAATTTACATTAGAAAAATTGATATTTAGAGAATAAAATAAATAAATGACGAATTACGAATATTTTTTATAAAATATAAAAATATATAAACATTTTTTTAGATCCAAACTTTTCACTATATTTTTTCAAATTTCATTCAATGAATTTCAATGAATCCAAACAAATTATTTTCTCAGTTTATAGAATAACCTTCTCAAATTTAATTGTAAATTTTGATTGTTTAGTTGAAGAACAATGTCTTGTGTATTTTATAGATGGAATAATTTAAACATTTATATATTAATCTAACGAACCATACATCTTGTCTGATTTCATTATCTCAAACATTGATTCTCTCTTTTATAAAAATCCTTCATAGAAAATCACTCACCCCATCTACATTAGATCCCTATAAAAGTTGAAAATAAATATAAAATTAGTGTTACATTAAATTAAATATTTCTCATCTATTTTAGTAGTAAATTAAAAATACAATCCATTTATGGAATAAAAACTCCATGTCACCAAAAAGTCACACCATGAAAAAGTATGGGTAATTTTTTTAAGAATCAATGGTGTAGTAATTTTTCTAATCCATGAACTTGATCAAGGTAAACATACATTTATTCACATTTTTTTCAAAAATTGTTATTTTGTGAAAAAAAAAATTGGGTTTATCAATTGAACCACATTACCACTTGATTCAAATTTAAATAACTGATGAAAAATTAAACAATGTTGATCCATGATATCAGTTCTTATCAATGGAAAAGGTATCATTTGGAAAAAATATAAGATAATATATTAACAAGCTCCTTCATGAGGTTATACACATTTAAAATGGGATAAATCTATGATATAGAAAACTGGATAATTATATACTACATTACTGAACAATTCCCCTAGAGACAACATCATCAATTATATAAGAATAAAAGGAATAAAACCACAATATGATTCCTTCAAGATACGATATTGATAATTAAGGGGAGTCATGACTAGGGACACAATTATATAATTTTCAATAAATAATAAGTGATTTTCACAAGATTACTTTTTTTAAATATTATTCCAATATATCACGAAACATATTCCCTTGTGAAATTATGAACAATCACTACTATTAAAAAATCATATGTATCTATAGTCTATCAGTCATTACCCTTAATATGGTCCGTAAATTTGATGGGCGTCTATAATATGTTGAATCTCTATGTTATAAAAATGTTGATGATGATGTAATACCTATAAGGTACCCTTAATTAAGAGGTATCACCATTTAGTCTCCCTATGGCATTGAATATAACATCAGGATTGATCTTTGTGTAGATAATCCCCTAGAGAAAAATGACTATTCCATTAATGGGAATGAATATGGGGTGCAGACAAAAAATCTAAAACTGAACAACAATCTAAGAGCCCTTAGGAATTTCATTTTCCAAAATCACTTTATATATTAAAAATATACATGGTAAATACCACTTTATAATTCATTACCAAAAAACCTATATAGACTGTCGAGGTGCTATTATACGATGATGTGCTTACCTATTTCAATCTAGAAATTGATTGATATTGGGAATTTAATGTTATACTCTTCTAAGGGAACACAGGAATAGTGGATGATATTCAATATGTTGATAAACATTTTAATTAAGATTCAATATGATAGGAAGGATATTCCAGTCTTTAAAATGAAGAACCAAATCATAAAAAATTCCATAGACCACACTAACTTGTTCATATAACTAATTCTATAGTAGAGAAATAAGAGTATCCTAGCCTAAATTAACCCAAACTCCAATTTAGGAATTCCAATCTGGACTACCTGGTTACATGGAGATGTTTCATAAGAAAATATGTTTTATGAAATTAATATCTGACTATAAGAAATTGATGAAATATAAACACTGATATAATTTGAAAATAAATCATGCATGGATTATGTTGATTTTATTCCTATGTCCCCATTGTTTGATAACGCTAGTTTCATTGCCTTTATCATTATGGTTGATCCAAAAACTCATCATATATAATATTCCTCTCTATGTATCCCAATTCTAGAGTCTACTGAGTAACTAGATGTAGATAAACTTTAGTTATTTGTTCAAAAACTAAAATCCTTTCCACTATCTAGTATAGAAACATGGAAGGTGGATTAATTACTAGTTATAAAGACCTAAATTTATAATTATTGTATCAATTGGGTTTAAATTTTGGAAATAATAGTATCTACGACCTTTATTATTACAAATAAAGGAATGTTATAGATTTAATAAATTCAATGCCTAATAGAAGGGAATAAAAAATTCACCAAGTATGTAATTTCCCACTAAGAACTGATTATAAATAACTATATAAAATATGAATGATAATTTAGGAACCATGCTAATATTTTTGAAATTTCATGGTGGATTTTTTGAGTTTCTCCAGTAATAGTATTATTGAATGACATGATTCGTCAAACTAACGAAGAATGTTAAATTAAATTTCAGTATTAAAAATTGTGGGAATGTTGAAACAATTTTCATTACTCTTATAGAAAAAATAGAACCAGATATTGATTATTTTAATATCACATTCCTTAAAACACTACAAACCTATTCCTAAAGAAAAAATATGCAGAAACGAATACCATTATGAAAGATGCTTCTAGGGAATAGAGGAACCGAGAATTTTAATCATGTAAAATTTAAAAATAATTTATTTTGAACAAAAAATGTATTTGGTAACCTTTTTTTCATTAAAACATAACATAAAAATATTTACAAATATAAAAAATCTAAATCAGGTAGATATAAACTAACTCCCTATCTGACATCCATATTATTTGTTGTTTGGATAGTTCATTAAAGAATGATTCTCCGTTAAAGATTAAATTTTTAAATTGGGTTATGATAGATAATTCTCATTATTTATTCTCTACACACACTTGCACTATGTCATTGATGCACTTATTATATAAGTTAGATAATTATATGTAGTATTGAGAAAAAATATATAGAAATTTCATTGAGAGATTGTCCAAAAATTAGTCAAGCATGCTTAGGCTATCATTAAAGAATGAATTATTATCGTATCATAACCACAATTCACTATCAAACCCTGGTGAAAATTCCTTTCATATTTAAAACTTATCAAATCTAATTCCTTCAATTTAGCTACACCATGAAGAAGGAATAGGAAACCTTAATAGTATTAAAGATCATCAAAACTTTTAAGGACATTATGCCCTATGTATTAGGAGGATGAGTATATACATATAAAATTGAATTATGCCTAGATGAAGAAATAGAATTTCCCTCCTTTAAATTCATCTAAATGATGGATAATTTTGTGTTTGAAAATGATTTTTTAAATCATATTTATCTAAACCCATTCATAGAATAGGCTTATATGGTTGGGTAATAATCTCCAGATTCCTAATGTATTTATTTAGGTTTTTCATAGAATATATTATATTTTCTAATTAAAATATATGAATAGTAGTCATATACCCTTGGTAAGAGAAGTAGAAGTATTATTAAAGACCCTATATATATCTACAAGATCTAATTTGTTTGGAAGGACATGTTGTTTGGTTACTTCTAGTTGAAATATTATTGAGTCCCATGGTACCCTTTTCCACAGGTACTCATTTTGTTATATAGTTATCTATATTTATTTAGGATAATTTTTTTATAATCGTCAATAACAATTATTTTTCAAATTCTGGAAAATTTCATAATAAAATAAATTATTAATGGTTATAAAAATATTATTTATTAAACAACCTTTCCATTTCCTTAGAATGAATCTAAATTTTCATTACCCTTAGTTCATAAATTGAGTTTAGAGAGGCCCATGTGAATGATATAAAAAATAAACTTATTTTGGGGTGGAGATTGGTTATAGTTGACACATACAATGAAAAAAGATTATTTAGAAATTTAAATATAGTCATTTTCATTATGAATGAAGACCATGGGCCAATGATTCCACGGAACATTAAGACTATAAATATATATTCCAAGATCAATGATGTGGATATACATCATTTATTTGTCGATAATGATTCTATGATCAATTTAATACCATCCCAAACACTCCATTTTATATAACAAAAAGTTTTTTATTTATATTCATCAGACATAACAATTTAGGGGTATGAAAAAATAAGCAGAATATGTTAAGAGAAGTTGTGTTAAAAACCCAATTCAGGGATTGTACATCTAAAAATGAATTTATGGATGTTAGTCATGATACAACATTCAACAGCTTATTAGGAATGATCGAGGTATATATGAAACAATCTATTTTATTCTCATATCATTTATTTTTTTGTAATCAATTAATTGAGAAATAGGTGTACTCTATGGTGAAAACTCTGATTTTTAATCCATCAAAACTCAGTTTATTGGTTCTTTACAATACATGAGGAGGGGAATGAACCTCAAATGGATGGAATGATATAGGATGAAGCTCTATATAGATTGGAAATTTTCCCTTTTAACTTTTGGGATGATATAAATTAATTATTCTTTCTTCACATCCACTATATGGAGTATATAAAGTAGAACAATGGAAAGTAGCTTGATCTCCCTATACTGAAAAAAGACCTATTATGTGAATTATTCTCTTAAAAGGTAAAAAGGGGGAATTCATCGAAAACCCCTCTACTAAAAAAATTAAGAACCAATATGTTCTCCCTATATATATGGAACCACTTATTGGGCACATTTACCAGAATAATGACCCAACTAATACAGAGTAAATAAATCTCACAATCATTGATGGCATATTATACATTCATAAAGACAATATGTAAGGATTCAGATATTACACCACTATCCACCTACTCCTTATGGTATTTGAAGACCCTTCACTATCCTCTGATAACACTCCCTTGTTAATTAAGATATTTATGTGACGAAGTCATTTATGTATAAAGTGGAATATCACTCTTTCATTCAATCAAACCCTACCCAATATTGAAGATGATGTTTCATAAAGTGTTCATAATACTATATATGTGAACATTATTGTCCAGGAAAACCTATGAATGATATTGATTAGTGAATCCATAATCACTGAAGTACTGAAGAAATAACTATGTATCCTTTGAAATCATCAGTATAACATCACCTAGAATTATACACGAATTTTAAGTCATGACCCCATTACTAATATCAATCACGTTGGATTTATGAACAACCAACATAGATATATCAATTCTAAAATAATGATGCACCCATCTCATGGTAATTTGGTAGAAGCTAATGTATATAAATTACTAAATTTCCATTTTTTACAATAGGTTCAATATAATATTTTTTTCTAAAATTTTAAATATAAAAAATAACTAAAGAAAAATAATATTTTATAATGTTTGTTAAGATCTCAAATGATTCTTCATGAAATATAATTATTTATTCCCAATGATATAATTACTAATTTATGAAATTATTATACTTGAATCCCTATCTTTTATAGATGGGTAATTTTGATATTCCAAAAAAATGAATGTTTCTTCAAGATGAAGAAACTAAAATTTTCAAGAAATCACATGGGGTATCTAGTTACCTATTTATGTTTTTTGGATTAAATATTTCTATAGAAAACAATTAGAGAGTAAGTAAACAGATCTCGAATATCATTTTATGAAAGATAGTGGAATGATTTGTAGATGGTAATATAGTGAAATTATACCAGTGCAGCTACAATGCCATGGGCATTGAGGTGGTACTAACAAAATGGTTGTGATATAGAAAAAAATACATTGGATAGAATGAATATTTGGAGTCAATTTTGTGATGTTTTTTATATATTTTATACATTATATTGTAAATTTAGTCAATATCAAAATTACTAGGTTAATCATTGATATCCCCCCTTCTTGAAACCTCTTGGAGTTTATAGGTCATCTAGGGAGCCTTTATAATAATTTTCAAGAGGTGTTTTAGAGCTTGAAGAAAAATATTTTACACAAGGTAGTCTTCATGTGATCCATGAAATGAAAACCCCTTAGAATATATGTTTTTTCTGGGGAGAAATATATTTTCTCCATTATCACTAAAAAATCATGATGTAAAATAAAATAACATATATTGCATAATCCCCATAGTTCATAACAATAAGAGTATATATTGAATAATTGTGATTTTTTTTCATTAATCATTATGGTGAAAATTCATTGAATACACTTATCACATCATGATATCAATTTGGTCTCATCCATCTGTAATTAAAAAATCATTTTAATCATCTCATTCTTACTAAGAATTTAGAAAGATGTTCTACTATACTATGAAAATTTTACATTATTTTTATCGAACAAATCAATGTAAAATTATAAGTTCTTATAAATATTCTAGAATCCCATCCTAATCCTTATAATGTACCATTTGACCCACATCATTATAATGAGATCATTTTATCCATTAATGAAGCTTCCTAAAAACTCACTCAAAATTAAATATTTTATTAATATAAAATCTCACCACCCAAAATATCATGTTGGTATTAACTGATGGATCCCCAAGGCATACCATATAATAATTTTCAAACATTCGTGGGAAAAAATACAACCTAGAAAAAAATAATATTAGAATATTCCTATATCTATTTTGATGACAAACTATTAGCAACCCTCTTTACCCCATGAATTGTGTGAGAGATAAACATTATTTGATTAAGGATTTTCTTGAATGATATTAATTAATTTGATAAGGACTGTAGACTCATTGTATGGACCAATAAAAAAATTATGTAGCAAGAGAGGTCCATTTACACATAATCTATTATGAAGTTGTAAATCTTTCACAAGGAAAATCCTCTTAGTATAATTGTAGCTCCATACGTCTCAAATATTGGAAATAAATTTTAACAACATATCATGGGGCTCAACTGTAATGAATATAGGGAAACCTAGGTTCATTAGGGTCTCAATATAAATAATATTAAATTCCATTATAAGGGATGTTCTTCCATCATTATCATCATTATCATGTAAATTTTTATTCAAAGATAGGCAGCAATACAAACAAGGACCCGACAAGGCGGGCTGGGAAAAACCAGACTACAACGGTCTAATGTGATAAAGACCTAAGGAGTCCCCTCTAATGATATTAACCATAGTTTCCTTTAGGCTTCACAAGTTGTGAAAAAATAATCTCTCCTCACCGGGAGTATCCAATGATGCCAGATAATCGGCAGCCTTATTCCCCTCACGCCAAGTGTGAGAAACATTAGTGATGGAGTCATGAAGGCCCCGAAACTTATGAATGATATAAGCAATAGACCAAGGAACCTCTTTGAGACAATGAAGTGCATTGTGAACCAGCAAGGAGTCAGTTTCAGCTTCCACAATTGCCAATATTTTCTGCCTTTAAACCAAGAGGCCAACTAGCATAGTCCTAGCCTCAGCCAAAAATGACGTGCCATGTACAAACCTGATGGAGAACGTTGGGATGACTAATCCAGAGAAATCAAGAACAATTCCTCCACCACTCATGCTACCTGAGACACATGAGTCGTCGATGTTGATCTGTAAGGCCCTCTGAGGAGGAAGCCATCTAACCCAAGAGCTGGTTAATGGATTAATGGTAGATGAGGAACCATTGGATGTTGTTTTGAAATGTTGTAGAGTGGGAGCCACCCTCTAGGAGTCGAATGCCATGACCATTTCAAGAATAAGGTTCTTAAGTCTTGTAATAATTGTGCATCCAGACGAGGCCACCCCTTCATGGATCTATTTGTTCTGCGCCTACCATAAACACCAATAGCCCTCATTCAAAACCAAGGAGCACACCCTTCTCTTTGTAATCTTCTCCCCTGAGCCATGAAACCAGCATACTAGAAACGGTTGCTCACCCATGTCCCAAATAGAAAAGGAAGTGAAGTCCCCAAAAAACAACCAGACCTCCTTCTCCCACTCACTCTCAACGAATAGGTGTCATGAGCTCTCTTATGCATGCCTTCTACAGCAAACACAGCTGGACACCAAATTCACTCCACATCTCTTAATGTTATCGTCAGTGGGTATAGCATTATGGCGAATTCTCCAGGTGAGAAAGTTATACTTTGAGAGAATGATCTTGTCCCAGACCAACTTCTTCCATTCATCCCCAGCATCCGACGAGAACATGACCTGACGGTAATCATTGGACAAGAACGATCTAGAGGAAGACGAAGTGAACACACATCTATTCGAACCCACGGTAAGCTCAATGAGATGGAACGCTTCCAACTGATCCCGATTTAGCATAGTATTGATAAAAGAAGGATGAAAATTGGCCTCGTGGAAGGTTATGTCAGTGGTGGGGCATCCCGAGAATCCTATGGGCTCCCCATACAAGTGGTCGTGCCAAAAGGAAACATCACCAGGCCCTACGATCCATCAGGTATGCAGACGAAGGGAGGAAATGAGAGGCCCAACCACACTCCAGAGAGGAGAGAGGCGACCATCCCTTGCATCCCTACCCCCCGGTGTAACATCTATGCATGGTCCGCCCCCATAAGGTTTCTTTCTCTAGTACCTCCCACATGAGATTTGGATATATGCAAGAAAGAGTGTCATTGAGACTCCACATGTTGATGCCTCCTTCGCTGATAGGTCGTGTCATCTTTGTGCCATGAGACCCAGTGCTTTCTACCCTCAGACTTCGGGACCCAGATAAAACCTGTGATAATTCTATCAATATTACGTATGAATCCCTTGGGAACCATGAAGGAAGACAGAACATGGACGAGAGTAGCTAGTTTTACCCTATCACCAATAGAATCCTCCCCTCGAATGATAGATATTTATTCATCCAATTAAACACCAGATCCTTGATTCTGGAGACGAGAGGATCGAAGTCCCTCATACAAAATCTCTTCAATGAAAGCAGGGCTCCCAAGTACATCATGGTAAGATTGGATTTCTGCATGCCCAACAAGAGGCTCACATCCAGGACACATCCGATAGAGCACCTGTTGGAAATATAGAAGCTGCTCTTCGGCTTGTTAATAAGCTTCCCTCTCCAAAAGCTATACTCCTCCAGGACTTTGTTCAGGCCCTGAACTTATCTACTAGACACATTGATGAAGATGATGGAATCATCTACAAACCTGAGGCGTGACACGCCTGGAAAACTATCCTTTTGCGATAGGAGAGGATCTCGCCCTGCTAATGATGTGTTGTATCAGACAACTTAGCACATCCTGAGTGATGATGAAGATGCTTGGGGAGAGGGGATCCCCTTGACGATGGTGTCGCGTTGATTTGATGAAGTCGAAATATTTCCCCATGAACGTGATCGTCATCCAAGCTAAGCTAAAGCAGTGAAAGAGAAAATCAATATTTCGAGGAGAGAGGCCTATACGTGCCACAACATTGCTAATGAAGCTCCATTCGACACGGTCGTAAGCTTTTATCATATAGTGCTTGATTTCCATGTTGGAACCTCATGATTTGACGTTAATATCTCTTATCGTTTCCTGAGCCAAGGCGATCGCACCCTGGATGGAGCGCCCCTTCACAACTCGTGCATCTCCAAGGAAATCCATTTGGTAAGATGCATGGATATCCGAACATTGATGGTAAATGCTAGGATTTTATAGGGGACGTTACACATGCTAATTGGCCGATAGTGTTCAATCGAATAAGGAGATTTTATCTTGGGGATAAGCACAACAGAGGTAGCACATGCAGCCCAAGGCAGCGCACCTCCCCGGATGAAGTCTTGGATCCCCATTGTAAGATCGCCTTTCACCGTCTCCCAAGATGCTCTATAAAAGGCTTCAGGGAACCCATCTAGACCTGACACACTATCCGGACTTAGGCTCATCGTGTCATTACGAATCTCATCCTTTTGAGGCATTTCTCCCAGGGCATCTTTGTAATGAGAAGAGAAGTTGGAATGAATAACACCAAAGAGATCCGCGTCGCCTCCCGGATACCCGTTTGGAATGCACTAGGTGGGACTCATATGTAAGTCCTAAAAGTGGGAGGCAACCATCACCCTGAAAACCTATCTATTATCAGTACAGGTGTCATCCTCCAAAACTATGTTCAGAGTCACCCATCGACTCATTTCCTTAAAACATGCATTAAAAAAACCAGTGTTATGATCCCCCTCTTCGAGCCATTTAATCCTTGCATCCCCCATGGCCTTGCATTCTTTTCTCAAATGCATGTCCACCAGGAGCTCATTACTATTGGATAGGTCCTCGAATGTCTGCTCATCCCATTCCACTTCAAGAAACCTATCAATTCGATCAACATCCTGCAAGATTTCCTCCAAGTCATTATCTGAAACAGGGATGTCATTCTCCCACGCTTGAAGCCTCAGTTTGAGACATCTTAGTTTGTTGTAAAACGCTAACCACGTGTGCCCCTAGGAAGGCTTGCTCCATGAGTCTTCCACCAGTCCTTGTATCCTGGTGAATTAGCCCACTGCTGGTAGAAACGATAACTCACATGTTGCTCGTTCCCAGATGATAACGAAATCAAGAGCGAGGAGTGGTCCGAAATTCCGCGCAGGAGGTGCATCACCCAGGTCGTGGAAAACGCGAAAAATGCATGCATGTTATCCATACATCTATCCAAATGGCTCCAAGACCTATGATTACCCCACTGGTTATTACACGATGTAAAACAGTCACTTGAGCATCCAAGATCCAAAAATCCCCTACCCGCCATGAATTGAGATAATTGAAGACATGCCCTCTTATTAAAAGGTCATCTACTGTTCCTCTCTTCCGGATCTCCATGACATTGAAATCCCCCCAACGATCCATGTAGAGAAGCCCATATCAAAAGCATAGAGATCATTCCACAGTGTCACCCTTTGATGGGAATCACAACACCCACAAACAAAAGAAATAAAGAATGATTGAGGATTATGTGTCACAATAACAGTGATGAATTGGTCCCCCGCCTGAGTTAGATCCACATAAATCTTCTTCTTCCAAAAAATCCAGATATGCATGTTGGCCCGTTCCCCATGCATATAACCGAACTCAAAAATCCTGCTTGCCTGATTTTTTTGTTTGCAGTTGGCCGCCATTGAAATATTCTGTTTGAGAACTGTCGAAGCCAAGAAGTCTGTTTTGACACGATCTCTGATCCCACGAACGTTTCATATGAGCATGGGTATCATTAGGGAAAAGGGCTCTGGGATTGGCCCCATATTTCGTGGCCTTCTCAAAATGGGAGATCATCTCCCCATTTGTTTCCTAGTCCGAGAACTCATGCACACACCTGCACTGGTACACATGATCGATGTATGATGCGGACCAGAGCTTCTGGAACACGCACACTGTTTCCTTTTCAGGCCCGTAAGATAATGATACTCCTTGGACCAGTCATCTGCATTCCGTTGATGGGCCACCGAGAGGGCTGGGATAACCAGGGCTTCATTTTTAGATGGGGAACCCCCAATGGAAAAGCCTAGATGAACCTACTCCAGGGACCAGTCATCCCTTCCGCACCCAGCCTGAGGCAGAGCCGTGTAGGGAGGAACAGAGAGGACAACGGGAAGGGAAAAAGAGGGCATGCGACCACCATCCTGATCTCATGGCAGGTACCTCGGCACGAAAGGCACTATGTCCATGCAGGACTGAAAGCCATCCTCCAACACCGGGTCAGAGGGGATCTCTTTCCCCCGATGAGCACCCATAGACCACCTGGAGAGGATAAATCTCCACCAATCCCAGGATCGAGGAGCCCTACACCAGGCCTGTATAATGTCCTCCTACAAATCAAGAACAACATTAAAAGAATGCTGATGGAGAACATAGTTCTTTACCGGAAGGAGAAGCCACCAGGATCCCACGAATCACTCGAAATCCGCAATGGGGGGTTTTTCTGCCCCAAACCGAGCAATGTGAGTATGCTGCAAGTGTGGCAAAGCCTCCTTCAAAGCAGAATCCGGAACATCCAGATAGATCCGGGACCCTACACGAGACGATTGAGGCATCCCGAAAGGGACGGACGAGAATCAGGGTTGACCGAAAGAAAAGGCGGATCCACAGAGAGCATCACGAAAAGAGGGCCGAGAGCCGGAGCCAGGGGCCAGGGAACAAGGCGGGACGGGAGGCGCCGCCAGAGACTGAGGCATCGGAGAACCCGCCCACTTGATCGGATCCTGAAGAGTGTCCACACACTCAGGGCCGGAGGAGGAAGGGCCCGGATTGAAGGGAGCCGATGCCGAGAGGTACAAGGCCGACATGGCAGAGGAGCCCGCAAATAAGGAAGTAGAATTTGAAACTTTATTTTTTAGTCTGGATCCATTCTCACAAACAGGGCCGGCCAGGGCAATATGATTGCCCGAGACATGTGTTTAAAATGTTGCACATTCATTTAGTTAAAAAACAAGCCTCAAAACCACAAATTGAGTGAATAAAAAACATCTTCAAAACCTAAGCATATCGGACATTGTAAAACTTTATACGAATTCTGAATGCGATAGAGCAGGGTTGGATTGTCAGCTGTGCATCTAGACTTCACATCAGCTTCGACAGTGTCATCATCAACCCCTCACGGTAACAGTGACCAAAAGGAGGCGGCATCGAGTTGGGAGATAGTGGAATAGATTCAAGTGACAGCGGTGGAGAAGGCATACCTGGAGCGATTACAAGAGGTAGCACAGTAGGGGGTGGAGTTGATGTTGTCCGAGTTCTCACCTCCAACGCGATATAGTAGAGACCACAAGAAAAGATCGAACAAGTGGAGGTGATGAAGAATCTGCGAGATGAGGAGGTGGAGAGGCTGGGAGACACGAGACATGGTGGGAGGATGCGGGGCACAGAGGCACTGGAATTCATAGGGGCGACTGCGAAGGCGGAGGGGTGGCTTGTTGCCCCTTCAAATTGGTTGCCCTAGCCTAGGGGCTCGCTCGGCTTACCCTCGGGCCGGGTCTGCTCACAAATCCCGATTACTTAACTAAATATAAAATGTGAGTCAGATCTATGACTCAAAAAATGAGAGGGGAATACTATATTAAAAAAAGATGAATTAATACCACCATTTAATCTTGATTAGGAATTGATGGCATGGTTTCCTATAGAGACGATTATCACTTACATATTGTGGTTATACAGTTCCCCCAAAGATTCATTAATCAGTTTGAATTCTACCACCACAAATTAGGATCAGTTTAATATATTCCTCTATATCATACATATAAGGGTGTTTTTATATTTCCCCCACAGGGATATAGAGTGTGTGGCTAATAATAGTTCTAATTAACCTATACTATGAGTTCTTACCCTTTAGTATTCTCTACCAATCTTGTATATGTCCCCAATAATATATTATCTCTTATATTCTTCTCTTCCATAAGAATGATCAAAATTTAACAGTTAAACTGATGATAAATACAATTTATTCTCTATAATTATGTGAATTCTACGTATATTCATTACAGGAGATGTTTTTATGGGGTCCTCCTCAGGTGAATTGAAGGCTGAAAAACCACTTTGGAAATAAATAGTTAAAAATAATGTGCATTCACTTCTCATCAATGAGAGGAAAACATTCTCACCATTCATGAAGGATTAAATAAATTTATTCTTTAACAATGCATGAATATGTGTAATTCACAATGAGGTGTCACATGTTCTATGTTCATAAAAATTTTATACATTATATCACAGTTCTTTTTCATTTCATAAAATACATTTTACCATTTTCAAGATAAGTTTTAGATTTCATGTGCCCGTACCCTCTAACAATGGCATGGAAATGTATGTTTGAGGACCCCAAAATCGTGAATCCCATGTTTTTGCTAAAATAATTTCCAAAAATCACATGATTTGATATAAATATAGATATCCCATTATAAACACACATATATTACAATAATTTAAACACTAAATGTCTTAATAAATATATATTCCCAAGAATATAAGGCATAGTCTCTTTTAGGATAAAATACCTAAGTGACTTATTTTATAAAAACATGTGAACATTTCTCCGTAATCAAAGAGTAAAGGAATACCTTCTAGACACCTCATAGGTTATACTCATATTCATATCCTAGGGAATGAAAAAAAGAAACCGGTGTTCTTAAATTCTTAGAATGTGAAAACTTATAAATATTTCATCATGTTTTATGTCAAAAGTATATGAAAAAAATTTATTATTAGAGAAATATATTTTTAAAAATAACATGGAACAATTATATTTTCTCATATGTTATGACAATAAGTCATGTAATCCCAATGAATAAATATATACCATAGAATAAGAGGGTGGTATAATAGACCTGAGTTGTGTATCATAATCTGGGACAAATGATAAAAAATTGTGGCATGTAAAGCATATCATAACAAGGAAATATAGAAAAGAAACCAATATCATGGAATCATCTATCTTTTAACATATTCATGATGTCCCACCCTTTATATAGTGAGAATAATCCAAGAAGGATCTCCCATTATTTTGTGAGTTTAATCCATGAATTTTCACCCTTTATGTTGGAGTGTAATCAAATAAGGATCACCATTTATTTCTGGAGTGTAATTTATGATGGATAAACCCTTATATAGTGTGTGTAATCCATGAAGGTTCACCCTTTTTTGTGGGAGTAATCAATGAAATCTCACCCTTAACATTGTGAAAGAATTCAAGTATTTCCATGATTCCTTATATCATGAGATTTAAAACCTCATCCAATGCATTTGGGGGGGGGGGTGAGGATATATTCCCCCACCTATAAATTATCCATAAAATTGTGTTCCAATTGAAAATAATCATTCATAAAATAATAATGAACCCATGGAAATAGTGATTTGGTTCAATAATTTTTCCATCTCATGTCACCAAAATTAAGACCATGATAATAAATGGCTCGCGCACAAAATCTATTCACACTAAAATAGAATTTATTATGATAATTTAGAAGGCGATTCATGAAAAATAATTTCTATGGCAACAAATCTTTTAGAAATAAATTGGAAAATTGTATACAAACCACAAAATGGTTTTTGGAAATTTTTTTGATCTTTTTAGTAAAAGAATATGTTATAGATCTCTTTCAAGAATTATTTTCAAAATGGAAATGTAAAAAATTTACAGAATAGATAATCATACATAAAAGATCCTTAAAAAGAATAAATGTTACCAAAAAAATTTGGAGTGGGAGATAAATCATTTTATTATAGAAGGATCCTTAAATTTTTTAATATTTCAAAATTCCATTGTTGAAAACCAACATTTAAAATATAGAAACAAAAAATTACAATGAAAATAGGATTTAACAACTCTATTTTTTCTTTGTAACACATTGGGGTATTTTAAATAATATTTTTTAGGTTAGGTGTGGAGTCAACATGGGATTTTGTGGCCTATGGATCCTCAATGATGATATTTTAAAAATATTAGATATATTATATCATCCACATGTATTTTATCTAAAAAAATGTACTATCAACTTAATGTTTTTCCAGATAGAAAAAATTATACCACCATTAAATCCAAAAGGTGGACATTTTCTAGGAATGTCATAATCCTTGTAGACATCAATTTCGTTATTTATGAGCAACCATGGGAGGAATAATAAATAAATCAACCAATCAATCAATTTATTTACTCTTAAAGGGTATAACCTAATTAATTATATATTTAATATTATTCCTAGAAAAATACTTAGGGTTTCTATATAATCTTAGTGATTAGAATGGACCATGGATGAGATATTTGGTTTACAGATATAGGATTGAGGATCAATGATCAAATTTCTTAGGTGTTTCCTTGGTTAAGGGAGTTCATGGATCTTGGAAATGACAATACTGTGTGAGTCCTTATTCAATATTTATTGACATAATCTTAATGAATGATTTTTTTAGATAAACCCTTGAATTTGGTTCATCCTATATTGAACATGAATTAATTCATTTTTTAAAATAATTCACCGATCGATTGTTGATTTAAGGTTGATGACTTATCCTCATAGAATTAGATATTTAATAGAGATTTTGTTATCCTTGTTTATTCCTATTTGATCATCATTTCCTATATCAATAGATCTGGGGATACATGAAAAATTGATAACTTTTAGTTGTTCAATTTATTGTTTCAGGATTTTATGGCCTTGTTCTATGAGAATTCATCATCAGTGTTACATTTGATAGGTAGTTTGATAATACTCATAAAATGATCATTTCATAATTGATCTTTCGAGTAATGGATCATTTCAGTATGTTCAGATTTTAGATTGAATTCATAATCATGGTGTGATGATGATGATGGAATTTTTGGTAATAGATTCAGATTTTTTCATTAGTGGTTTGGCGTTGTGATAATGTGGGGTGAAATAAGGCATTAATAAGAAGATGGGTGTCAAGAATCCATCCACTAGTGACTTATCAGGGGAAATTAACCATATACCCAAGATATATGGTGTATTAGGAAGTGGAATATGTGGTTTAAATGAAATATGCGAAGATGTGTGATTTTTTTTGAGATTTTACAAAAAAACCAATGTACATAGCATGTAGTTCAAAAGAGAACATATCATATAATTCCCCTCCCAGAACAGGTAAAGTTTTTATGTAGATAGATATTACACATTGTGTAACATTTCATATGATGTCTATCCCTTCATCGATGACACGAAGTGTACTCTAGGGGTACACTGGCAGAAAAATGACCAGTTTACATAAGCATGAACAAATTACATGGGAATAGGATAGAGAAAACCATCGCACGCATGGAACCGATCATGTTTGAAGTATAAATTAAATGAAATGTATTCAATGCACATTTATTATACATTTTTCAGTGTAGGATGAAACACCATTAACTTTAGTCAAGATGAATATTATTATGGTATGTTCTCAGGGTCCATCCCTATGATGGTACAACAAGGGATCCAGTCAGGAGCATAGAATGAGTAATACCCTTCTATGGTTATGTTTTCGATAGAGTTAGGTATTCCTATTTATGGCTTGGGAAATGATCATCTATCATTCATCTAGAGGATGGGTCTGGTATTTCATTAAAGACTTATAGGGATTCTGATCCCCATCCTAGTGAAATAATCCCAATAGGGTTAGGTGTACCCCATAGTCCCTAGGTGTGAACCCCTATATATGTATCCAAATATTTTTAGTTCTATAATGTACTTATTTGGATATATTCATGACTATTAAAACCTATTATATGATCACCATAAATAAGAGAAGGACCTTATGAGTGACTTCCCTTAGATAATAATTACGTTGAAACCTTTAGTGGAATCATAGGCTTGATGTGTGGTTGTGAAATTACATTTTTTTAGTCTTTTATTTGGGTTTTTTTATTTATGTGCATATGTCATACTCTGGTGTGGAATTATTTTTATGTGTGCATATTTGGAATATCTTTTTTCATTCGTTTCTGTATTTTATTGGTGTTGTATATGTGTGTTTATAGGTGTCTTATGTTATGGCCTCCTATGTGTGTGATATGAATACATCGTTCTAGTCACAAACCCTTGGATCATTAGAGGTGGGATCGATGTGTCACACTCATCTTGTTGATAGGAAGGTGGACCCAGGTGGGTCGGTTTATGATATAGTGGTATTAGAGAAGGTCACAATAGGATCAATGTTTAGAGATATTATACCTATGTGGGTTGGTTTTGGAACTAGGTAAATTATAATAAAGTATCTCGAGGATGACTTTCAGGATAGGGTACATAGTGATGGTGTGGAAGTAGGAATTTACATTAAATGGCACTTTGATAACATTCTTGTTTACAATTGGTACAGATAGGAATTCATTATCAGGAAAACAACTGTACATGTATCATATAGGATTGAGTTTCATTTTTTATCTCCTTTTTGAGTAAGCTCCCAAGATATTCTCTTTGACCTGGTGCATCTTGAAATTTTTAGGATTATTCAATGATGGTTTCCAACATGGATTCCATAGAATTGTTGAGAATATGATACACCAAGTATTGGGGAATATATTTAGAGGCATGTGTTCAGGGTGGTACCTCTGGGTTATTTTCCAAACATACCTCACTTGTTATGAATATGGATTCCATGAAATTAACAAAAAATGATGTACATAAGATTATCACACATCATATGTTTTAGAGGTAGATACCCTTTATGATTTGTGGTGAACTAGACACCCTGACAGAATAGACTCTTATCAAGGGAGTTGTGTGAGTTTTTCATCTTTTCAAGACAACATTTGATAAAAGGA
Organism: Viscum album; assembly: GCA_963277665.1. NCBI lineage: Eukaryota > Viridiplantae > Streptophyta > Magnoliopsida > Santalales > Viscaceae > Viscum > Viscum album. The sequence goes on from OY728138.1 coordinate 162,966,776, forward strand.
CGATCCTAGTGATGTGGGTTTTATATGGATTTGGAAGGCCATGGTGGATCTTGGTTTCTAAAAAAATGAAGAGGAACCTCTTACATGGATAAATATTTTTCATATCTCAGGGAGGAGTTTTAACATGAATTTTAGTGGGCAGTACATATGCAAGGGCTTATGGAGATCTAGAATGGTATTATGTCATTCCTATAATCTTTATCAAGGTTCACTATCCTCTCACATAACTCTGTGTACATGGTTCATGATTATACTTTTTAATCATGGAAATTTTATAGTTTTATTTTATAAGATATATGTTGTGTCCAGGTATCTCAATGTATTATATATTATACTGGTGGTTCTTGAGAAAGCCTTGGTGGTAGATATCTATTTGGCTGATCAGTCACTAATAATTGGTGCTGACAGTGGTCACCCTAGAGTTAAGATTTAGAAAATATATTTTTGAACACAGACTCAAGGATATAGGCATGACAATCATTTATAGTGATAGTATTAGGACATAGGTCTGTAATCAAGGGATCTCAATACAATTCTAGTTTACTTATGAAGAGGGGGTGTTACACATGTAATGAGATAGTGTATATTGGTTGGGATTGTCCAACACACCATGAAAATGACATGTATACAATCAATGGAAGATCTAGATAGAGAAAGTGGGTAAAAAAATGTGTTATATAGGTTGTAATAAGTTTCAAAGGGTCCAAGAGAGAAGTGGTATTTTGGAAATATTTTAATAAGTTTCCATCACCACCCCTAGGTGGTTCATTCTAGGCTCATGGATAAGGTGATCAGGGGTGTGGTAAGCTGCAGGTAATGGGGGATTATGAATGAGAGGCTTCAAGTATGATTTGGAGTTAGATATTTGTATTATCTACATTAGTTAATTTTATTATATAAAATGATAAGATTCACTTCTTCCTTGGCACATACCTTCTATGATACCTAAATATTCTAGAGGGGACATTGGATTTATCCTTTTATTTGGAGTCTCCTAGCAAGGGTGATTCGATGATCAGACACTTCAACCAAGAGTGTAAACTAACCCATGTAGTATATATCTTATTAGTGGATCATCTCAAGTCCATGATGAGGCAATATTATTCCATTTTTGGATTGGACTGACTATCCAAAATTAATAGATAAATTTAATATTTTAGGAGGACGATTTTGAATGCCTTTGTAGATAAGATGATTTATTACTTTTTAGCATAATATAATTTTAGATAAATTAGTATGGGATTATAGGTATGAGGATTATAATGAATATTCATCAGTTGGATAGTATTACCATTGGAGGAGAAGTTGTTTTGAGATTTCAATTTCATGATGTAGTGGTGTAGTATGAGGGCATCTTCTCCAAGGATGTGGTATGTTTACCTCACCACTGAGATAATGATTTCAACATAGAAATTATCCTAGTTAGTGCCCCAATATCTACATCTTCATATCAGATGTCCCCCACAGAGATTCCAGATATTAAGGTGTAATTAGAGTAATTTTAGAGGAACGACTTTTCAGACCCAATGTTTCTCCATGGGTATCCCCATTTTTTTTTCTCAATGACGGTGGATGGGAGCCTAAGGTTATGTATAGATTACCATTTCCTAAATAGGGTAAAACTAAAAAATAAGTATCAACATTTTTGTATGGGTAATATATTTACTAGTTTAAATGGGAAAGGTGGTTCTCGAAGATTTTCCTTGGGCTGGGATGTCACGAGCTATGATTTTGAATGTAGGATATATGAAAGATGAAATTTTAATGTAATTATAACCACTAAAATTATTTGGCGATTCACATTGGTGTTAAAAGTTCACCTAAAAAATTTATGGGACATATAAACTGGATATTTCATCCATTTTTAGACAAGTTCTTAGTAGTCATCATTGATGACATCTTTTGACGCCAAAATTAGGGGCGAATAGAACATCCTGAAAGCATTAGGGACTGCCTCACGAAGACGGATCGCGAAGCTCCCGGAGCCTTGTGGCTGGCGCAAAATATATCCTTCGCGACCTCTCATGATGCAAGGAGGCGGTCACAAATCAAGGAGGCGGTCATGCTTCGCGAACCCCTTTGATGTTCGCGACCCCTCACGAAGCATGGAGGCGGTCCCGCTTCGTGAACCCCTTTGACGTTTGCGACCCGCTGCGAAGAAACGAGGTGGGACTGCTTCGCGAACCCCATTGACGTTCGCAACCCCTCACGAAGCAAGGAGGTATGACGGCTTCGAGAACCCATTTGACGTTCGCGACCCACCGCTAAGCAAGGAGGTGGTAACACTCTGCGATCACAGTTGATGTTCGCGATCTGCTGCGAAGCTAACTCTCGCTTCACGCCGAGCGAACCCTGCTTCGTGGCGCCTCTTGACTATATATACTAGGCTCCCCTTAAGCCCAATGGATGGACTATCCAACCTTTACCCTTCCTAGCTCCAGAATCACGAAGCACCTATGCTCTGCGAACCATGAGCTCCTCAATGTACTTTTGCTCAGCAAAGTACCTCCCCTTGGTCTTAATTGAGCCCCTCTTTCGAGAGGGATGCCTTTCACGAAGCCCACAGGTCTTCGCGGAGCACTTACACTTTGCGAAGCACCCCCTATGCGCATGTAACCCAAGTGCCAAGGCCGGGTCACTGTTCATCTCGAAGCACATTGCTTCCCAAATCTATGCTTTGCAAGGCACCCTTGCTTCGCGAGGCATTGCTCCGTGAATGCCTTTCCACTTCGTGAAGCTCCTCCCATATACACCTATTCCCTATCCCTAGCCTAGGCCACTACACTTCGCGAAGTACATCCCTTCGCGGAGTCCCTCCACTTCATGGAGCACCAGATCTTTACAAAGCATCTACATGTGAACCATTTTTCTCTGCAACTCCTTTTCCTGTGAGGCCCTTCAGGTTTTCATGAAGCAATTTCAAAGTACCTTGAATGATACTACCTGTTGTGTTGCTTCGTCTCATGCTCCTTCACATAGGCACACTAACAGTTATTGCTTCTTCGCATAGCCACGCTAACGTGGACCCACCAATGGTTTTCTCCATAACACCCCTAGCCACGGCATTGTCGATGCCTTCCTTCCCCCAAGGGAGGGCGGGTATCGGTTATGTAAGTCCTAGGGGTGCAGAGTGAACCTACTTCATCCGAGCTGTAGGACATTAAACTACCAAGTGCCATCATCCTTAGCACATGACGTTAAAATGTGACCTCACCTCGTTCCTCGCACGTGTGGAAAGGGCAACCACCCTGGTGTAAGCCCCATGCTTTTCTTGCCGGAGGAAACATCCTTGTCCCTCCTTTCTTCAGTGCCAAATACCTCTCCCACTGGGCTCTGTCACCACCGGGCCTCCATCCTACAGTAATTCCCAATATCATCGGGCTGCTAACCACGCATAATCCCCTGTTTCCTCTTTGGGCTTCTAATCACGTGTAAACCCCAATCCACTTCCCATAGATGCACCTTTCGCGATGTGATTGTTAGGTCTTTGTTGTCTATTGTTTCTCACACCGAGCATGACTCACTTGGGATTAGAGAAAGCATCGACTAGGACATCTTCTATGGGAAACCTATAGTGTATGCCCCAAACCCACCTAAACTACGTGGAATTTGATTCTTTCCAAGGCAAGGTACCTAGGAAGCCTCCCTGAGGATCAAGCCCAACAATTGGTTGTTCTGACCCTATTCCCATCGGTTCACCAAACCCAACCTAAACTAAGAGGTCTTTGATCCTTTCCAAGGCAGGGTACGTAGGAATCCTTTCTGAGGTTCAATCCCACCATCCATTGGTTTCGACCACCTTCACGTCAGTTCCCACCACCTGAAATACAAGGTCTTTTTATCCTTTCCAAGGCAAGGTACGTAGGAAGCCTACCTGAGGTTCAAGCCCACCATCCATTGGTCATTTCGACCATCATCACGTCAGTTCACCAACACTCCGGGTAGCCTAGAGTGTAAGACCCACACTCATACCTGAACTACGAGGTCTTTGATCCTTTCCAAGGTGAGGTACATAGGAATCCTCCCTGAGGTTCAAGCCCACCACCCATTGGTCATTCCAACCATCTTCATGTTGGTTCACCAACACTACGAGCAACCTAGAGTGTATGCCTCAAACCTACCTGAACTACGTGGACTTTGATCCTTGCCAAGGCAGGGTATGTAGGAAGCCTCCCCGAGGTTCAAGCCCAATAACCGGTTGTTCCGACCCCATTCACGTCGGTTCACTGCACCCTCCTGAACTACGTGGACTTTGATCCTTGCCAAGGTAGGGTACATAGGAAGCCTCCCTGAGGTTCAATCCCACCATCCATTGGTTCCGACCACCTTCACATCAGTTTCCACCACCCGAACTACGAGGACTTTGATCCTTGCCCGGGCAGGGTACGTAAGAAGCCTCCCTGAGGTTCAAGACCACCACCCATTGGTCGTTCCAACCATCTTCATGTCGGTTCACCAACACTGCGGGCAACCTAGAGTGTACAACCCAGACCTACTTGAACTACGTGGACTTTGATCCTTTCCAAGGCAAGGTACGTAGGAAGCCTCCTTGAGGTTCAAGCCCAACAATCGGTCGTTCCGGCCCCATTCACGTCGGTTCACCAAACCCCACCTGAACTATATGGACTTTGATCATTGACAAGGCAAGGTATATAAGAAGCTTTCTTGTGGTTCAAGCCCACCATCCATTTGTTCCAATCACCTTCACGTTGGTTCCGACCACCCAAACTACGAGGAATTTGATCCTTGCCAAGGAAAGGTACATAGGAAGCCTCCTTGAGGTTCAAGCCCACCACCCATGGGTCGTTTCGAGCATCTTCACGTGGGTTCACCAACAATCCGGGAAGCCTAGAGTGTAAGCCCCACACCCATACCTGAACTACGAGGAGTTTGATCCTTATGAGGATGAGGTATGTAGGAAGCCTCCCTGAGGTTAAAGCCCACAACACATTGGTCGTTCTGACCATCTTCATGTCGGTTTGCCCCGTCCTGCATGACGTTAAACTATGGACATCAATCAGCGGTAATCCATTGTTTCCCCAGTCAGCAGTAAGACGTTGCACCCACCTGAACTATATGGTCTTTGATCCTTTCCAAGGCGAGGTACATAGGATGCCTCCCTAAGGTTCAAGCCCAACACCCATTAGTCATTATGACTATCTTTACATCGGTTCCCACCATAGGAACTATGCAGGTTTGATTCTTGTCTCCTAGATAAGGTACGTAAGAAGCCTCCCTGGGGTTCGACCCCGCCCAACGGTAAGCTGTTGTGACACCATTCAGCGGTAATCCATTGACGTCCCTATCCAGTGGTAAGCCGTTGCAACCCCATTCAGTCGTAAGCCATTGAGACCCCCAATCAGCGGTAAGTTGTCGTTATATGAACTACATGGACTTTGATTCCCTTCCACGGGTGTACATAGGAAGCTTCTTCGAGGCTCAAACCCAAAATCATCATCATCTTCATGACGTTTCCATCCCATTCACTATCCACTTAACACAACACTCCATCATCCATCCTGATTCTTACCCGGACCGCCACATCCCATTAGGATGATGCCACTTAATTCCCCATTACCTTTAACAACAATCAGAAAGCTAACCACACATTATCCTCAACATCAGTGTCCCTCCAGAGGTTGAACCCATCTGATCCACTCTAATCGGTGTTCCGATCAGTCCGATCCATCTCTGCTAGACATTAATCCTACGACGTACCCTATGTTAAACATGGGAATTTGAGGAAAACCTCAGGTACATACATATGGAATATGATTCCCTATATTGGACGTGGGATTCCTCAGGCTTCCATGCCCTCGAGAAGCCCTATAATAAGGGGAAGGAACCCAGACATGCCAGTGTCCCAACGTCCAGACATGATAGCGATGTCCAACATGACTACTCCCCTGACCGAAGGTTGCTACCCTAACCAGACCCTCTGGAATGTCCCAATAGAAGTAGTATAATTAACTAGTTTCAATGAAGATATGACACTAGGAAGAGTTTTACGAACAACGTCCTAAGTCTATGAGGGAGACCCAGACTAGGTGACTAGTTCTGAGGAGGAATCCATGGAAGGAAGAACTGACATCCCATCATCCCGTTTCGATCAAGGAGCAGACATACCTGAACAAGGAACATATCCCACCCACCTTTGGAAAGCGGGAATGCAGGGAAACAAACAGCGTCATCACCCCCCCAAATGAGACGGACACGCGCGCCCCAACGAAAGAGTCGAAAATAGAAATGGTGAACCCGACATGAATCTCTCCTCCTCAATATAGAGATTAGTAGCATTCGAGGCATCAATGGATTAGCGTGTCACCAGATCCAGTTATCCATTGCCAGGTCCCGCCAATCAAATAGCGGGCCTGACGTGAAACTCACCTGAAGTTGGGGCAGTCAAAATGTTGGACATCCCGTTCTATGACATCATCAGTGTGGACCCCTCTTACCGGTCATGGGAGATGTGATGGGGCTAGGCATTGGTCATAGATTCCTTTTTCTTTCAGTACTAATGAGTTAATATCCCGACTCTTCAGGAATCAAGTTACTGCATCTGGAACGCGATCATTGCCGGCCCACCGATGCAGGGGCAGGGGCAGTGCCAACGCGGTAGTACCACGTGGCTCCGCCTATTACACAATGGCCTCTACACCCACAACCATGGGGCTCCCACGCCCCATATCCCCATCCGAGGCCATCTAATGAAGGGTGATCAATGACCTCGTATGCTGGTACGAGGAGGAGGGCATTATCCTGACTTAGGATATGGCCCGCCTAGATTTGGAGGCATCTGCACCTCATCGTCAACATCGCCCCCGAGGGCCGCGCAGAGAGAAGCCGCTCCCCACGCTGACATATAACCATTTTAGGAGCCTCTCCCCATAATTCTTCAACAACTCCCTGGTCTACGCCGATGAGGTAGGTGATGTCTGGGCCAGCCTGGTCAGAATCCCATTCCAGGGGCTCCCAGCAAGGGTCCCCACCTAGACGCGTTAGCGCTGCCGCCCGATCTTGCTGGATGAGGAACAGGTAAGCCATGAACCTGCAACAACTGCTCCGGTTCGTCCGACCCGACGACAGCGTCGGGCACAAGCTGAAGAGGATGCCCACCAAGGGGCGTCAACATCAGCGGCTACTATGACCCAAGCCACCACCGACGCACATCACCAACTCCTTATATATGATGAGAAGCGGAACTTACACGCCTGACTAGAATTGATGCCCCAACCACCCCACGGGTAGGCTGGGTCGACTCTCTTGGTCGCCAGCACAGGCAGTGGCCGCCACGGATTAACCTGCATTGATGCCACCTAGTACGGAGGTCCTCCTTGTACCTCTCCTATGGAGAACGCGGGCCTTCCCCACTTCGAGGCTCGGCATGGAGGTTCTCCCTGTGCCACCGTCAATCCAAATGAGGTTCTCCCCTGCGGCGGTGATGCTCAACACGAATGTCTCTTCCGTACCCACTACACCAGATATGGAGTCATTCCTCCTGCCTCGACCGCCGGTGTAGGGAAGTTTCACATCTGGTCACTCTTGAAAGTGGGGACCCTCCCCGTGACCCCATAGTAGGCGAAGAATGTCCTCCTCACCTAGGCAACCAGAGGGGTGAAGGCCAGCCTCGCCTCACCAGCACCCAACACAAAGGTCCTGCCCGTGTTTAGCTTGACCGGTACAGGTACATTCCTCATACTGAGGACACCTAGGGAAACAACCATGATGATCCTCCCCATGATCCTACCAGTTCTAACAGATGTATAACCCACTCCAGCGCTACCCATGGAGGTCCTCCCCATGCCCCCTTTGACATATGTCCCGGTGCTCCTCGCACCCCGACTTACTCAGGTGTAAACCCTCTCCACCCCAGCACTAGTACAGCCGAAGGACCTCCTCCTGTCAGAAATCTGCCCTGTCCCGAAGAGCCACCCAGGGGTAGGAAGGCGGGTTGTCGCCGCCATAAGAAGAATTCTGGGAAGGTCTGAATAGAGATAAAACCAGTCATCTTCTTAGACTCTAAATTAGAGTATGACTCATCGCAGGAACCCTCCTCTCGCTCATCCGAGTCAAGGGATAGGGAAGGAACAAGGCGCATCAGCCTAGTACTCCCAGAATGCGAGGCCCATCAGATTCCTGCATCCCTCCGTAGGTATATATAGGAGGATAAAAATCTGGAAACCCCATAGGTCATAGTCATTAAATCACCACCGTCATCACCATAAGCACTCTCTACCTCGACTATAGATCACAGAGAGCTATTCTGGGGACCAATGGAGGACGATTAGTAGTGCGGCCTATCGCCAGTAGCACTATCCCTTGATCTAGGAACAGTGGTTGTCATCCCGTCTTATTGCGACATATCATCCAAGTCACTACATTCTTCGGAGGACAAACTGAGATTCGGTGTCCATTCAGCTCGTTCGCCATATTCCCCATCAGCCAGCCTGCCGTCCCAGCGGTTTTCCTTAGTGATACTTTCAGTTTTTCAGCGGCCTTCGGTTGACGAGTGGGGTAATGAAGGTCCGGACCCTGAATCTGATCCAAGGAGCCTATGGAACATCCTTGTAGTGGACCACTTCCCTGAGATATTCTGGCCTATGGCAGTGCTGAATTTCTACGTTCCAGAATCCCTCACCCCAGAAGAAGTTGAGTGTTTCCGCCAAACCCTCTGGGCAATTCACTATCACATTCATCATCAGTAAGTGGTTTATCCTAGGATACATGCACATTTTGAAGAAATTGGAGAGAAATTACATTTGGTGGATTTGGCCTTACTCCCTGTGGCCCAGCGCCCCGAATCACCAGGTCGTTGTAAGGCCCTCTAACAGTAATGCGTTCAGAGTTTCAAGGTACTCCGCAAGATTATTAGGGAGGCTTCCCCCCACGTGAAAATCCATGGCTGGGGGCAGTATGCTTCCCTCTTCTTCATCCCTATCTAACGACATCCTGACTCACTAGGAAATATCGAGGACATGCCCACAGGAAGGGTCACGGTCAACATGGCCGACATAGTGGACGAAGAGGATGAGCTGGATCTTCTTGATGGGGACTTGCCTCCCAAGGGTGTTCCGCCACTATTAGATCCATCGGGAAGAGTTACTCACCATTAGAAGAATTTAATGGGTCTCCCTGCACCCACTGAGGAATTAGTCCTCAGCCAGATTCTAGGTAAGGGTAAAGAATGCGTCAGAGCTGCCAAACATTCTAACCCATCCGCCTCAGTGCAAAAGAAAGAGGAGGACCCTGAGAAGGCCGCATTAAGCCAAAAACTTTCCGAATAGAAGAAGTTGGTCAACGACCTCCTGGATGAACACGCTGCAGAGTGACGACCATACTACGACAATCCTAGACCAGTATAGCAGGGGAAGAAACAACTTCCCCTCGATGAGATGACTCCAGGAGACCCTGATCATTCTACTCCCGTGGGCAGGGTTGAAGCCGAAACTTACAGCAAGAGGGTGTGGTATGTCTCGCCAAACCATCTGAAATGGCACAACAATCCAAGGGATCTAGATCGGGTTTCCCCAGCTGCCCCACAAGTCATTCCACCAGCTACTCCACGAGCCGCTGAGCCACCTTACCATATTGAAGAACCTTCCAACGTGATTGTGGTTAGGGATCCCCATCAAGACAGGTACCCCCACCCAGATGATCCAATGATGAAACTCATTGCCTGCCTTGAGGCATTGGAAACTTGATAGGTGGCAATCCCACCTAATGGAAAGAAATATCCGGCATGGGTGGATGATATGTCGACACTACCGGGTTTTGGGAATCCCACCTTTCCCCCCTTCAACGGGACAGGGGACCCACCATAGCACCTGGACCACTTTTCCTCAAGGTTTGGCCCCATGTTGGGAACTCCAGCACAGTAGGACGATACCAAAATCCAGTGTTTTGTGCAGACATTGGAAGGCCATGCGTTCGTCTAGTACAACCAGCTCCCCATCGGATCGGTGACCGGTTGGGAGGATCTCTATAGGAAATTCCTCTACCAGTTCAGCTCCACCATGTGGAAGATGAGTATCACATACCTCTTCAAGTGAAAACAGAGGCCTGATGAGCATGTCGCGAACTTTATTACCTGATGGAATGGGCTTACATACTCCCTTGACATGCCACTGACTCATGAGAAATTAATGACGATCTGTGTGGGAAATGTTAATATGGAAATGGTTCCCTCTCTGATCACCCAGAACTACCCTAGAAGATTCCAAGACTTCTCCGATAAGGCCCAGCACCTGGAAGAAGCCCTACAACAATTCGGCCAGGCATGTCTGTTGCCTCCCGCAATTCCCACAAGAAGGGATGTTAGATTCGAACCCACCGCGGTGGCCTAGATAGAGGCTCCTAGATGGTTGGAAGTATTACCAGTGGAGCTGCCTCCGCAACCTCGCAGAGGCCCGCCACCATAGGCATAGCACCCAGCCCAGCAGTGGCCTCCTCAGAACCAGTAGGTACCCCCTCGTAATGCGTTGTCGCCACCTAGGTTAGAAAATCAGGCTCCACCTCCTTGATAGGATACTCTAGCCCCTCTTCAGGGTTAGGCTCCAAGGGCCCCCTTCCTGGATAGAAGAAACCATACCTACTCATTCAATGAGAATCAGGTCCTCGACTATTTCCGAAGTGCCTTGGATCAGGGGATTGTGCGTTTTCCTGAGTGCAGAAGGCCAGAAGAGGTGAACCTCACTGATTTCCCCAACTACTACCTCTATCACCGGATCCTGGGGCACACCCCCCAAGCAGTGCTATGTGTTCAAATACTGGCTTCAAGACCAGGTCGATAAAAACATAGTCAGGCTGGGCTCGGCCCCAACCCAAGTGACAGGTGTTTTTGTAAGGCTAGATAGCAACAATGATGACGATGGCGAGTGGCAGAAGGTTTCTAACAGTGGTCCTAAAAGTATGACAAATGGATGGCTTGAAAAATGGTCACCTGTGCCCATGGTATCATTTGGGCAGGCCTGAATCAGCCGGAGCCTTCAGAAGACATAGCCACCACTTCTGCATAGTTACCTCAACTGGCCTTATCCCAGAAGAGCCAGCATCAGCGGAACAAGGGAAAGAAACACACCCCTCCAATGCCAGCGTCGTCCCGTACTCTCAGTGAATTCATGCCCCCGAAGATGGATATTCCTCCCAGAATCCACCCAGTAGTGGATGACTCTTCGAATGATAGTCAAGGGTATGCTTCGGTTAATACTGTGGAGTTGGTAAATCCCTCTATGACTCCCGACGGTGGGGAGTGCCAGGTGAACCTCCCCAACGTCCCCAGCCGACGCCAAAGTCAGTGGAGCCGCGACCATATGGGCCATTGAGGCACATCAGTTGGCACTTCCATCCAGGACATGCATGCCACTGAGATTAGACAGTTGGCCCAACGTAGAGCTCAGCACGTGCGGCCACCTCATCCGGTGTCATCAGGCCCGCCTCCTCTGCCGTTTGTGCTATTAGACCTTGTAGAGCCATCTAGGCCTCGCCGTGATCAGCCATGCTCCAACCTGGGCCGGTCCCAGTCAGCTATCCCCAGTACGGAAGGTGCTCTGCATGCTTCGAATAGTGAGTAGTGTGACATTCCTAACACCAGTCAGCCGCTGGCCCATCCAGCAGGGCCCGTCGTACCTTCTGTCATAGAGTGACCTCCTATAAGCAGAAGTTAACGCCTGGCACAGAAGTATGATGTTCTCAATCACCTTTCCAGCATCCCAGCAAGGATTTCCATCCTCCAAGCCCTTCACCTATCATCATATTTGAGTGAGTCCCTCACTGAGGCTTTAAGAAGACCCCTCTAGTTTAAGACGGAGGTAGCAGCTGTAGAGGCCTTTCAAACTGAGGCAATCAAGAATACTGAATGCCAGACCATTATCTCATTATCGGGAGAAGTTGAAGGTTCTCCCATATAGGGGAACATTCACCCATTGTACATTAGCAACCGATTTATTGGTGTGGAGGTTCGTCGTTGTCTTGTTAACACCATCTACGGGATTAACCTTATCCTAACACGGATACTGCAGAAGCTAGGGTTATCCGAAGATGACCTGAACCCCGACGACTTAAGAATCCAGGGATACGACAAGATAGAGTAGACCCTGGTTGACAAGATTCGTTTGAAGACCCAGTTCAGTGGCCTAGTTTCCAGCACTGACTTTATGGTTGTCTCCCAAGACACCGCGTACAATGCATTGATGGGAAGACCATGGATCCACCTGCACGCGAAAGTTTCCTAATTGTATCACCAGTTCCTCAAGTACTCCCTCAATGTTCAAGTGGGAATGATCTAAGGTGACACATCTTCTTTTTCCTCTTGTGAAGCCTGCTACCTGGATTCCAACTATTACAAGAGCAAGGAAAAGTAGATTCAAGCTAGTGAGGCTGAACCCATTGCGGTTGCGACTGATCCCTGGGTAGGTATAGATGACACCTACATCTTCCCGATCAATCGACTGGAGGCCATGACCTCAACATGGGGAAATGTTTTGTTGTCTCTGGTACAAGGGGGTAGCATATTCCCAAGTCCAAGCGACGATGAAAAATAACCTCATAGTCCTACACAAATCTGTCTCAGGTGACCCCAGAACCTCCTACCCTCGTAAGGTATCGGGATGTCCGCCCCATGACAATGGTAGTACGTCATACGTGCATGTTTTACTGGGATGGAATGAACCAAATCAAGCCAAAACGCCATTATTGCTTTGATATCATCAAGAATGGCCCCTTAGGCCGAAGACCAGACAGGATCAGATAGACATCTTTCATTGTTATGGTTTTTACAGCACGAGAATCTCTTGATATGTTGTCCACTACTACCCAGGATGGTACCAGCCTCTCATAGGGGGCTATAGACCTAGAGGAAGCTTCTCATGTTGAGGATCCCTCCTCCTCAAGTGAATAAGTGGATTTAGAGGACACTCTCCCCACCTTTGAAGAGGGCGTCTCTGCCACGGTCGATGAACTGGTACAAGTGAACCTTGGTAGCGAGGCAGATCTGAGACCCATGTTGATCAGTGCCACAATGTCCCTCGAGGAGCAACATCGGTACATATAATTCCTAAAGCAACATCATGACGTGTTTTCCTAGTGTTATGATGAGACTCCAGGACTAGATCCTCAAGTAGCCGTCCACTGCCTCGGTCTTCCAGCAAATCACCGCGGGTTCAAGAAGCCTCCCAAAAAGATGCACCCTTCTCACGGTGCCATGGTCGAGGCCGAAATTGAAAAGATCATCAGGGAAAACTTCGTTAAGGAGGTCTAGTACCCCTAATGGATGGACAACATCGTACTAGTCAGAAAAAAGAATGGATAGATCAGAGTCTGCATCGACTTCTGGGATCTCAACCATCACTATCCGAAGTATGATTTTCCCTTCCCCATGACAGAATTGCTGATCAATGCTATGGCTGTGTTCTAAGCCCTCTCCTTCATGGACGGTTACTCTGGATACTACCAAATCTGAATGGCCCCTGAGGTTGAGGAGTCTACAGCCTTCATGGCACCCCAAGGTACTTTCTGTTACCAAGTCATGCCCTTCAGCCTGAAGAATGCAGGTGCCACCTACCAGTGGGCCATGAACCGCATATTTAAGACAATCCTCGAGACATTAGTGGAATTATATGCAGATGATTTGGTGTTCAAATCTTGTCGGTGCCAGGACCATCTCAAAGACCTTGATAAAGTGTTCGGCTTCCTCCATTCTCGCCACTTGAAGATAAACCCATTAAAATGTGCCATTGGGGTCACCTCCGAAAAATTTCTTGGCTTAGTTGTTAGGTATAGGGGCATCGAGATAGACCCAGAGAAGATCAAGGCCATCATCTAGATGCCTCCTCCGAGCAATATTCATGAGCTTCGAGGTTTTCCAAGCCACTTAGCCTACATACGTCAATTCATTGAAAATTTGGCCAGAAAGTGTAAGCCCTTTTCTCGACTCATGAAGAAAGGCACTGGCTATGAATGGGATGAAGAGTGCCAGACCGTGTTCGAGGAAATCAAGAAGTATTTGCTCCATCCTCCGGTCTTGATGTCACCCATCTGTGGAAAGTCACTGATCCTGTACGTGACTGCCCTGTAATGATCTCTTGGTGCCCTTCTCGCCCAGAAGAACAATGAGGGGACAGAGAATAGTCTTTACTACCTCAGCCGCATGCTCCTCGATAAGGAGACTAGATACACTCCCATCAAAAAGAGTTACCTTGTGCTGGTATTCACAGTGCAGAAATTGCGACACTACTTGAAACACCACGAGGTACAACTGGTGTCTCGGGTAGACCCGCTGAAGTAAATTCTGAACCGCCCCATGTTGACTAGCCATCTAGCACGGTGGGAAGTAATCTTCCACCAGTTCGACATCAGGTTCGTCCCTCAGAAATATATTAAGGGGAAAGCATTGGAAGACTTTCTTGCTGCCCACCCGGCTCCTGCTGACCAGTCCTTGGATCTCGATTTCCCCGATGAAGCAATCCTCTTGGTTGACCAAGCCATGCCATGCTGATAGATGCACTTTGATAGTGCTTCCAGAATCCCCACCGGTAGGAGGCTCAATGATCACAGACTCAACAGGGTAGGCTTCGGTATTGTCTTTATTACCCCCGCACAAGCCATTCTGCCATACTCATTTCTATTGTTGGAAGGCTACACAAAAAATGAGGTAGAGTATCAGGCTCTTATCACTGGACTCGAGCTGGACCTCGAGATTGATGTGCCCCATATGCATGTGAAAGGGGATTCCGAACTAGTTATCAAGCAGATCAATGGTGACTACGCCGTCAGAAAGCCAGAGCTTGTGCCATTTTTGGAGCGCACACTCCAGCTAATGGCTTAGTTCCCATCTCGGCTGGAAGTTACTCAAGTCCCTCGATCTCAGAACAGTCAAGTTGATGCCCTAACCGGCCTTGCTGCAACACTTGCAGAGCCTGAGTAGGATGACCTGATTATCCACATGGCACATCGGAGAGTCATTGCTCTTGTCTCCTCAGATGATGACGGTAGCTTGCGGGTAATCCATATTACCACTGAAGCCTCCACGTCAGGACCCCCAGGTCCCTCAGATGCAGTGGTTGAAGTGACTCCTGACTGGAGGGCCCCCTTTGTCGAGTATCTCCAAAATGGTTACCTCCCGGCTGATCAGGACGAGCGCGAGCGAATTTGACTCCGCGCGCTGCAGTTTACCCTCTAGAGTGGTTTCAGTCTTAAGCAGATCCTCTACAAGCGTGGGTTCGATGGAATTCATCTCCTTTGCATCCAAGGAGTTGATATTTCTCAAGTCATTCGGGAGGTTCATGCGGGTTCCTGCGGCACCCACCAGACTGGGCCGAAGCTATCTCACCAGATCTGGAGACTGGTGTACTTTTGGACCTCTATAATCCATGATTGTATTGAGTTCTCCAAAAGATGTCACGCGTTCCAAATTCATGATAACTTTATACATCGACGAACAGAACCTCTCCACTCCACCAAGTACTATTGGCCATTTGCGGTGTGGGGACTCATTGTTGTGGGACCATATCCACCGGCAACAACTCGCCAGTGTAGGTTCATCCTGACCACTATGGATTTCTTTTCCAAGTGGGCATAGGCAGTTCCTCTCAAGGAGGTCAAGGCCCGTTCTATCGTTGACTTCGTAAGATCCAATATCATCTACCGGTTTAGAGTCCCTCATGCCGTCCTCACCGATAACAGCACAAACTTTGGAGCGGCTGACCTGAAGAAGTTGTACACCAAGTACAACACCCATTAAAACCATACCTCCCGCTACCACGTGCAGGCGAATGAACAGATCGAGGTGTTCAACAAAACCCTCTCTAACATTTTGCAGAAAATGGTTGGTCAAAACAAGAAGAGTTGGCCAGACAAGCTCCCCAACACCCTCTGGGATTATCGAACAACGAATTGTAATTCCACCCAGGTGACCCCATATTCCCTAGTGTACGGAGCTGAGGTCGTCCTGCCCATCAAGATACAGTTGCCTTTGTTACGCACATCAGTCTATGACCAGTAGGCACTAGATAAGGTAGCCAAAATTCATGTGGCTGAATTGAAAGCACTTGATGAGAATAGGATTCATGCCCTACAAAATCTAGAAAGGAATTAAAACAAGATAGCCAGAGCTTTCAACAAGAAGGTTCACCTCCTCTCCTTCTTACAAGGTGACTTGGTATTGGCTCTCAGGACACCAATGATACCTAGCAGGAAACCACCCAAGTTGAAGCTCAAATGGGAAGGACCTTACATAATTCACAGGGTTTATCCCAATGATTCATACTCACTAGTGACCATGGATGGGGAGCGTATAACTCCTCCCACCAATGCCAAGTTCTTCAAGAAATACTTTTCTTGAGTCATAGGGTCCCACATGACCATAAAATGTAGGGTCCCACATAACCAAAAACTATAGGGTCCCACATGACCATAAACTGTATGGTCCTGCAAGACCTTAAACTGGACGGTCCCACATGACCCTAAACTGCATGATGGTCCTACATGACACTAAACTGTACCTTGTCTGGCATGACCCTAAACTATTCGGTCCGGCATGACCCTAAACTGTTTGGTCCTGCATGACCCTAAACTATCGGGTCCTGTATGACACTAAATTGCTTCGTCCCGAACGACATTAAACTTTTCCTCATCCCTCATGATGTTAAACTGTTCAACGTCCTCACTGCACGACGTTAAACTGCATGGCCTATAAGAAGTACATATGGCTTTATTCCCATCCACATGGGATATGTAGGAATGCTCAAGTAGTTTGTTTTGAGCCCAGACCCAAACTATTCTCTTCAACTATCCCCTAGGTATAGTTCTCTCGGAGGATCCTTGCATGGTATAGTGTAGGATTCCTTAGCCCCACTCATGTCAGAATTACGATGGTCGCACCATGTGCCCACTCCCTATCCTTCTATCCTCCCACATCCTCACTACATGATGTTAAACTGCATGGACTTCAAGAACTACATACTGCTTGATTCCCATACTCATGGGATACGTAGGAATGCCCAGAAATTTTGTCTATTGGCCCAACCCAAATGTCATAATTCCCCCCTTAGGTTGGGATATATGGTGGTACATGATTTTTCCCCAATTCATGTCAAGATCATTTCAATTCTTCTATACATCCCACTCCACGAAGATGTCCATTACTCTCATCACCCTGCTTGACATTAAAACGCATGGGAAAAACTATGCGTCACCCACTCCTTTGATTGGGACCCCATTGTCTTTCCCATCCAGAAGGGCCCTTGAATGGCATGGATGCTAGGCCCAAGGGATCTCCTACCACTTCGGGCCAACTCCCTCGAGGATGTTGAGAAATAAATTGATACAAGTCCCATGTTACGAATATGGTCAACAGTCGATGCTCATTTGTTGTTCACATTTCAGGTCACTATAAGGTCGATGTGTTTCGAACATAGTCAAAAACTATCCTTTGTCATTAGAGCCACCCCAAGATGTCCCAAAAATTAAGTGTAGTGGTTCATTCTTCCTCGTTGTATCTCAAAGCGATGAACTCCTTTCGGGTGATTCCATCTATCAAAACCCTACATGACATGGAGAGCCGCGTCCGGCTCCTGGTTTCCCACACTAAGAACTACTCATGTGGGCTTAGGATCTATGATGAGGTGGTAACCGCATAAGAGGTCATATGGATACAGTTGGCCGGGACACCCAGCCTCAGGCCCCTTGGCCTTTCCGGGCCCCTCAGCCTTTTCGGGCCCCTGTTCCAAGTTCTCATTCAAGATTGTGTGGTGTGGTGTGGACTCATGTACTTATTCACATCGGGCTATTTCTCCATGCCACACATATCCCCTTGAGAAATTCCACCCTTCATTTATCATCCGTCCCGTGAGCATAGGCCCTTCCATGCTTCACGAGCCCCATCATTTGGGTTTCTATCACCCTCTATATCCAAAAGGACCCCCGAATGGCATGGATGCCCGACCTAAGGGCTCTCCTTACATTATGGTCTAACATCCTCAAGGATTTCGGGTGGAAAATTGATATAAGCCCCATGTTTAAAATATGGTTAATGGTCGACACTCAATTGCCTGCCCCAAATTTTGGTCACACAAGGGTGGATACTGTGTTTCGAACCTGGTCAACAGGTGTCTTCAATCATCATTGCCGCTTTGTAGTATTCCAAAAGCACGATGGTTCACCCTTCCTATCCCACGCATTTGATATTAAATGAGGAATCTATGGTCTGAGTTCTATGACCCTAAACTAAGGTCACATTTGTCCTCACACAAAGATTTTAAACTACAAACTAGCCAGGAAATTCCATATGAGGCCCAGCCTCAGGCCCCTTGGCCTTTTTGGGGCCCCGACCCAAGTCCTCATTCAGAATTGTATGGTGTGGTATGGGATTATGTCCTCATTCACGTCGGGTTACTCACCGCGTCGTACACCTCCTTTATGTGGGGTATCATACCCCTTTCTTCATCCTCATTGCAAGATGTTAAACTGCATGCCAGTCAGGACTTTCCATCCAAGGCCCAGGCTCAGGCCCCTTGGCCTTTTCAGGCCCCAAACCAAGTCCTAATTTAGGGTTGTACGGTGTGGTGTGGGAATATGTCCCCATTTGTGTCGGGTTACTCGTCACGCCATACACCTCCTTTATGTGGGGTATCTTACCCATTTGCGTCCTTATTTCATGACAATAAACTGCACATTACCCTCTTCTAGAACTACATGTGGCATGATTCCCATCCTAATGAGATACGTAGGACCGCCTGATCGTCTAGACGTCAGGTCCAGCCCCATCTCATAGAGATCTCCCTATTATCTAGGCCTCTTGGCCTTTATTCTTCCATGAGTGGGATATATGGTGTGGTATGGGATGATGTCCTCATTCACGTCGGGTTTTTAACAACTACATCGTGTACCTCTTTCTCATGAGAGTTCTTTGTATCTTTGTTCTATACTCATCTTTTCAAATTGGCTTCTCTCAAGTTGATCCCTTTTACCCTCTACGGTGGTTCACCAATGTGCCCAAGATTACTCTAGTCAAGAACCTAGAGTGTCACAATCTACCTGGACTTGTTTTCACCCATTTTTCAGGCTCTGTATTCCCATTCATGTGGGATTCCATAATCTTTCACACCCGAAGGGAACCCCAAATGTCTTGGATTCTAGGCCTAAGGGATATCCTACCATTTCAAGCCAATGTCCTTGAGGGTTTCAGGCAAAAAATCGATACAAGTCCCATGTTGAAAATATGGTCAGCGGCCGATTCTCATTTGTTTGTCCTCATTACATGCCAACACGATATGGATGCTATGTTTCGAACATGATCAGTAGTAATCCTCCATCGTCACGCCAACCCCTTAAATCCCTGAATGTTGGTTACATGGTTCACATTATTTTCCACCCCATCATGTACAAATAGAATTTTGACACCCCTGGCACTATCCCTCAGTACTCATTCACACGTTAGGAGGACAAATTCATGGTACAACATTCTTTGGGGCTCTGCACCGACTTCCCTTTGGTGTGCATTCTAGGTTTTTCAAAAACCTCGTCTGCCATTGTTTCCCTCACCGAGTTTGACTCACATGGGCTTAAGGATAAGGTTGAGGTCCGCACTTCCATGGAAGGATTATGATTCCCCTTGGTCTGAGATCTAAGACCATAAACTAAGATCTCTATTAAAACTATGTACAACTTGATTCCCATTCCCATGGGATATGTAGAAACACCAAAACATATTGTCTTTGGGCCTAACTCAAGTTTCACTAATTCATCTCTTTTGTCCTGCCTACGGAGCCTTAACTCTTATGGGACTGCGTAGCGTGGTATGAGATTATGTCCTCATTCACGTCAAGTTTGCATTAGCCACACCACGTACGCCCCTTTCTAGGTGTTAGCCCCCTACTTCATGTCCCACATGACATTAAATTGTATGTTTTCCTACACGCCATTAAAAGGAACCTTAAATAACTACGTATGGCTTGATTCCCATCCTCATGGGATACATAGGAACAACCAGACATCTCATCTTCGGGTCTAGCTTAATTGGGAGCTAGTTTCTTATGCCCCTTATCCTCTAATATTTCTTGGCCCCTCGGCCCGGGGTTTTTTTACAGAATCACGCACGGTATGATGTGGACCTCTTCCTCATTCATGTCGGGTATGCTTTATCACACCGTGAACATCTCCTATAGAAACTCATCTCTTCTGTGTACGTCCGAGCCATATGACTTTAAACTATTATGCTTAGTCCCACATGACTTTAAACTGTTTCTTCTATCCTATATGACGTTAAAAATGCATGGTCGGTCCCATCACATGACCCTAAACCGTGACCTTATCATCCTGGCCGCATGACAAAAAATGGCACTACACCATGGTATCCTCACTCAAGGGGGAATCATGTTTGGTATCGGTATCACACCATACCATTTGTCAATTCCTATATATGGCTTGATTCCTATGGAGATGCTTAGACCTTCCATCCTAGGCCCATCACTTCACAAAAAAAACAAAACAGTCATTCATCCTAAAGGAAAAACAAGATATATCAAATACCACTTCTTTTAGTGCAATCGAAATACCCGCACAACCTTATTATCTCTGGCACTGGTATCTTACCATGCCATCCTTAGAACTACGTATGGCTTGATTCCCATCCTCGTAGGATACATAGAAACACCCAGGAATTTTTGTCTCCAGGTCCAGCCCCAAGAATTTACAAATCCTGTCCCTTATTTTTCGTCCCCTTGGTCCGAACTCATTTGTGAACATGTGGTGTGGTGAGTATCTCCTAGGTTCTCGCTCACGTCGGGTTTTTCAATAGCCGCACCATGTGCTTCCCATACCTTTTCCCAGTGTGGTCTAAGTTCTATGATCCAAAACTAAGATATCCCTATGGGAACTGTGTGTCACATTTGGCTATTTCACCACCCTGCACATAGTCCATTAAATCAAGACCCCTTAATGGTCCACCCTAGGACATTATGTTAAAAGAGTGCGACCCCAGGACCCTTGTCCTTGGGAAGGGACTCGACTCCCTCTATCTAATGTGTCTCATTGTCATACTCAAATGTGTTTTTGACAAAGAGCCCAAAGTGTGTAATTTTCACGGGGACATTCCCCTCGTTCCATGCCCAAGCTTCATGAGCCCATAATTTGGATCCTCATCCTCTTCCATGTCTTAAGGGACCCCATTTGTGGCCTGGTCTCATGCCACACTGGCTTACCTACCATCCTAGGACAACGTCCCTAATGATCTTGGACGACATTTGCGACATGTCCTGTGTTTCAAACACGGTCAACAATCGACCCTCATTTGTCTGTCCCCATTCTAGGCTAACACGATATGGATACTATATTTCGAACATGGTCAACAGTTATCCCCTATCACCATGCCACCATCATTGTGGTCCAGATCTCAATCATCATGGTTCACATATTTCCACTTCATTATGTTCAAGTGGGATTCCAACATACTCAGCTTTACTCTTCCGTGCATCTAGGTGCGTTATATAGGTGGGTCAACATCATGGGGACGTCATTCACCTAGTGTCCCATCGCCCTTCACATGTTCCATCTTGTGCTAGGAAAGTCCCATCACTACTTATGGTTTCCCACATCGATCACGACTCACATGGGATTAGTAGTTCTGGTAGGATGTGTACTGGCGTAGCCATGCCACACGTGCCTTTCATTGTCCCGCATGACATTAAACTGCAATCTCAAAACTACGTATGGATTGATTCCCACCCTCATGGGGTATGTAGGAATGCCCAGACACTTTGCTTCGGGCCCAGCCTAATTTTTACTCTTTGTCCCTTGACTCGAAGAGTTTCCTCTAGGGATACATGGTGTGATCTGGACTCCAAGTCATCATTCACGTTGGGTTTATAGCTACCACTCTACATAATCCTTTTCTGGGGTCTTCCCTTTCACTCCACATCCTATCGTATGACGTTAAACCACATGAGTTTATATATCCTCAACGCATGAATCTAAATTGTGGTTCTACCCTGAAAAAGTTTGGGATGCCCTATGTTAATCATGGGATGCGTCAGTTTCCTCTCCAAAAAGGATTCTCCCTACCAGTGTTGGTCCCTGACCACACTGTGTTCCAAGAACTACGTTTGGCTTGATTCCCATTTTCATGGGATACATAGGAATCCCAGACATCCTATCTCTGGGTCTAGCATCAGGAATCATACTTCCCATTTCACCCTCCATTTTTGGTCCCTCGACCTGAGGTCTTTTGGGGAACCATGAACTTGCAGATTTACCCTGAACAAGTTCGGGATGCCCCACGATAACATTGGGAGGCGATAGTTTCCTCATCAGAGAGGTCCTGTTTAGAAGTATGTTTGATCCATGTTCAGATGGATACACTCACCTAATGTTCCTTTACCACAGTGGTGTGATTTCAAGAGCGTTGGACTACAATCGAACAACCCATCACTCCAAATCCATGCTTTTCATTCCCTTCATTTGGACCCTCATCCTCTTTCACATCTAGAGGAACCCCCTAATAGTATGGATGCATGGCCTATGGCTCGCCTACTATCCTGGGCTAATGTTCCGAAAGAATAATGGATGAGATTTCGAGTCAGGTCCCGTGTTTCAAACATGGTCAGTAATTGGCCCTCATTTGTTATCTCCATTTCAGGCTAACACAATTATGATACTGTGTTTCGAACACATTCAAAAATTATCCTTCATTGTCACTCCACCCTCACAGTGTTCCGAGTCTTGGGTATCGTGATTCACATCTTCCATTCCCACCTTTACAGATTTATTCCAACGCCCCTGGCGTTTCCCCACTCGTGCACTAGAGAACATTAGAAGGATGGCATGTCGATTGTTCTAAGGTCCTCATCCTCCAATCAGGCCTCTCCCATTTCTTCCTGGAAATCCATATTGGTTGCTCAAACCCCCATATGCTAGAATCTTGGTTTGAACTCTTACATTTGGATGGAGTGATAAGCTGGTCATCCCTTGTTTCTCACATTGGGCTTGACCCACGTGATCTTAGGGAATGATCCTTGGACACTCCTTGAATATCACAGGAATGCAATAAACCAATACAAATAACGGCGCTCATGCATGCAGCTAGCATAAAACAATCAAAGAATGAAATTACTTTTGAGGGTTTGTAATCATTACAATACCTGAGGTTAGTTTCCCCCCTTGGATGAGTTAACCTCGTCAAAAGAGCTTAGCAGCTCTGCCACCCTCTGGCTTGTGGCGTCCAGGATTTGCTGCCGCCTGTTCAGTTCCTGCTCCTCCTCGACAACGATGGGGCACAATTCATCAGCCGCAATCTGGGCCCGCTCTACGTCGGTCCAGATGACGGTCATCTCCTCAGAGGATCGCTTCATGCCCTTTTTGTCCTCTACTAGCTGGGCCTTCAATCAAAATATTAGCTTAGATTGTGTGTTGAGGGAGGTCGAGTGCTCATCTGCCTGAATCTACAGCCGCTGGACCTCATCTTCGGCTTCCTAGAGCCTCTTGATGTTCACCGCTATCCTCCACTACCAGCCCACACCGAGGCCACAGTCATACTACCAAATATTCTCCACCATAAGACCTCAGACGATCATGTGAGGATGCTAGGCATCCACTCCCCCAGCACACAGTTCACGTAGTTGCGAGCGATGTCTGTCCATCTCATCCAACCATAGTGATTGGGGGGTGTCATCAATGAATCACTTGATCCACTTCCATGATCGGTGACATAATATTCTACTGTCCTCTTCATCTGAGGCCATCTCGTCCCAGTTAGTGTGGTTGGAAGGCTCATATGTGGGAAACGCCCCTAGGAACTCTTCAGCAAGGTCCACGTCTGGTGTTTGATCGGGCATAGTGGTACCTGGTTTATCTGATCGATCCTCATCTTCAGATCCCACCTCAATAATCTCTGGTTCATCCCCACTGACGATCCCACCAGTGATCAGGAGCACCACAATTCAGTTAGTCTGGATATCCACCTCCACGATCACCAATATTCCCCTTGGGAAGGCGCTGTAAGAAGTCCCGACCAACCTCGCTGCAGCAACCCATGCCATTTGAAGAACTGTGTGCACTAAAAAGGAACATGAATGTCAATTAACATGGTTAGGGGATGACGGTCATAAAATTGATAAAGGGGACTTACATAGATTGAATTCCTAGTTTCGTTCTTGGGTTGATGTCATCGAGACCCTAAGACGTGGCCCCCCGTATATTACTGAAAGATCTAAAAGCTCCAGAGGGGTCACCTCAGGCATCCTGGGCCCGCCAGACGTAGCAATTGATGCTACCACATGTGTGGATCCCGAATGCCCCACATCTGCATCCACCACGGGATGATAATGGGTTATATGAATTAGGCTTTCCTGCATAGTTTAAACGTTAATGGAGGGTCCAAAGCAGTATGGAAACATACCCTGAGAAAGGGGATCAAGATTTTACCTCAAGGGCCTCTGTGAATTCTTCATGGTCCGAGTCATGATTGCCGACTTCACCCTCCTCCAATGGGCTCCCTCTACCTGCCTCCTCCCCCCAGGAGGACACATCCGATTCTTCTAGAAAAGGAAATCACTCTCGGAGTTCATTGGCCGACAACTACGGCGGGACCGTACGATTCAACAACACCTTGACATGATCTGTCATTGGACGAGGAGTGCCTCGGGAATGCACAAAGTCCTCCATCTCTACCAGGTATTGCTCTGACTCTTACCGAGACACCACAAAGCCAGCCCTGATAGGGCCTATCCCTGGAAAATCCATCATGATATGGTTCAAGTGTTGCCACATCTCGGACAGGCCGAGGAATTCCCAGTTGACTTCCCAGATGTCCCAGGCCTCCGGGAAGATAGCCTTCTTCGGAATGTGTATATGGAATAGCCTCTTCCTCGAAGCTTGGGTGGGTATCCTACGAAACCCTCTCAGAGGCCACCCCTCTGGATGACTCTACTCATCTGGAACCACCGGTTCTACTACCGCCGTTGGATCTATCACCACTACCTCACCCTCAACTGGTGCAGGTCTCTCCACCACGGAACCCTGCCATTTAGAGATTACCTTTCCGCCTTCTGGCCCTAGCCCCAAGGTTGGGAAGACTCACCATCACCCACCCGAACTGTTGGCTACTTCAGCATCTCCCTCGGGTAGGCCTCCTCCCAACTTTGGGCATACTCTTTGACCAACCCGAAGGCAGCAGTGGGCGGAGGCAGATCATTCATCATCTTTCCATCCTCACGAGTGAACAAGAGCCACATCTACTTTATCATGCATGGATTATCTTCATGGAGGACCCCTAGGTAAAACTGGGGGGGTCAATCGCTGCATGCACCAAAATTGCCGGGAAAATTGGTGCGGGCTGTATTGCTCGCAGAGCGGCTCACGGTCCAATCTCACCACCAGGACTCCACCTCCAAAGGCCATGAGATAAGACCATTGCTCTTCTATCCCTTATCCATCATCCGTGAAGTACCCCGTTGGTAGCGGTAACGGATGGAAGTTGAACTCTTCTACTTTACAGACTCGGTTTAATATCGATGGTATGGTCACCTTGGCCAGGAAGCTCCCCATGACATTCAGGATGGATGGGAGAAAGTCTGATCCCAAAGGAGAAATAAGGTTTGGGTATTCATAAAACCCCCTAATATGCACCGCTATCCACCTGTACAGAAGGTCGAACGGCCCACATATCCTCTGTGGCCTCTTTCCCTTGCTGATGTGCCAGAGCATTTTGTACATCTTGGAAAGCATCGGAATTCCGAGATTCACCCGCCCTCCATTCACTAGCATGGAGGCCATGATGAATGTGCTAGGTCGCACGCCCATATTTGTATCCCTCAATGGCAAGATCCAACCACAGATAAGAGCCGCAATGAATGCCACCAGCCTGACTACCGACCGTTGCTCGGTGCTGATGCTAAAGCCCAATGTCTTCCACCGACTATCCTCCATTAACCGCTAGTATGAGGGCTCCTTTCCCCATTGATCCCCCTTTGGGAATGTCCGAGGCCTCACTAGAAACTGCCTGTCTTCTAAGAAGTTAAAAAATTTCTTGAACCACTGTCTGAAGTGGAAATCTCTCGCCGCTTGCTTGTCCTCTCTTGGTACTAGTCTCATCAATGCCATTGCTAGTGGCGGAATCTACTCCGGATCCTCCCATGAACTAATAGCAGGGAGTAATTTGTTGTACATCGCTCCCAATATCAGGACCCCATAGATCTGATGCATGTCCCATAAGCTGATGCCAACCTCCTCGTGATGTTGGTGGAAGGTATTGGTCCCTGATGACCACCATCTCAATAGCTCTGGCATCAGCTGCTTCGGCTAGTAGATGTGAAATTGGGAGGCCCAGGCCACCTCATACAGACCGACTCTCCTCAGATCTACCCCAAACTCTTCACACGAGGTGCTTACCCAGTAGGCCCAGGCACAGTCATCCGTGAAGTTCCCACCTTGGCACAGGTCCCACTCATCAGACCATCCCTTCTTTGGGTTCCTCAGCGCCTCTTTTAGGATTGTTTGGTACATAGGAAGGGACTTATCCGACTGCAATGATTTCTCGTCAATGTCGTTAAGATGATTTTATAAAAAATCAATGGTAATAGGTGTAAAGTTCTCCCGATCATGGTCGTTAGCTTCCCTGAACCACTGGCGCTGGTACGACATGATCATTAACTACTAGGATGACTCATCTCTACTTGATTTAGGGATAAATACGTCGTCCCTCAGTCCAAATCCATACAAAGGCGGCCTCTTTCACATGGGTAGTCCCTTTGGATTTCTGACAATAGTTGCACTAGCGAATCATGGTCGGAGTGGCTTCGTACCAACTACCCCATACCCAATCTATTCACTATCTCTTCCCTTCGGACAGAGTTTGCATGGACCCCCCTGACGACCTCTTGGTGAGCCATCATGTCCTGAAAATTAAGATAATTTTCTGACTGGATCGCGAAGTTGGACCACGAAGATCGACCGCAGAGACCACTCACAGAGCTCGATCCGGACAGCGGAATCATATAGCCTTGTGCTAAATCTCAGATGCAAGTCGCGGGGCGCACTAATATGAAGTTGAAGATTTTCTATGCACCATGAAGCAAAAGGCCCAATTTGTGGAGAATGATCACGGAGTACACTGAGCTTTGCAAATCGAGAGCGCCAAAAGTTGAAATCGCAAAGGAGAGAAAAGGAAAAAAGAGAAGTCAGCCCCACTAATTATAGGTGACGACCCTGGGTGCTTCGCAGCGCATCCATCCATGGCGGACTTCACGATGCGTCCAACCCGCACATCATTACTCCTCTTCGCGAGCCTCCTTTGTGAGGCCGCCTCTCAGGTAACCAAGGAATTTTGGTGATGGAACCTCATACTTGGATTCTCATTTTCTCCTTGACTCCCAGTCTGAGGGGGGCATTTGTTGAAGACAAAATTGGGGGTAAATAGAACAACCTAAAAGTATTAGGGACTACCTCATGAAGATAGATTGTGAAGCTCCCAGAGACCTACGGCCGGTGCAAAAGATCTCCTTCGCGACCCCTCACGATGCAAGGAGGCGGTCGCGAAGCAAGTATGCCGTCACGCTTTACGGACCCCTTTGACATTCGTGACCCCTCACGAATCAAGGAGGTGGTCTCGCATTGCGAACCCATTTTACATTCGCGACCCTCTGTGAAGTAACAAGGCATGACTGCTTTGCGAACCCCTTTTGTAACACCCTGAGTTTTATGAACTCGAATTTAAATGGATAATGTTATATTTTATAATTTTGTACTTTACTTCGTATTTTCAAAATAATAACACCTAGTTTTATAAATAATATATAACTTAATCTTTTCATGTTTTTAAAGTATTTTATGTTCCATCTATAATGTCATAGTATTTCAATAACGAAACCTAGTGCTTACAAAACCATTATATTTTATAAGGTCTAAAAAATTATGTATTTCAAGTGTGTTCTAGAATTATATTGTAAGTCATGCTTTATATTTTTAAATGTTAAAACTATAGTTTTATTTCTAATTTTCTTTAGAAGTTAAAGGTATTATCTTTAAAATGTAGTTTCCAATTGAAGTTATTTTTTATGCTCTGAAATGTAACATGAACTCATGAAATTGAAATATTTTTTTCTTTAAATAAATGTTTTCTTTAATAAGTTAATATATAAATATATATATATATATAATTTTTTTAAAAAGTATGCTTTAATATTTAATTTTTGAATGTATTATTAATATAAACATTTTTTATATAAAAAGTATTATTATTAATTTTAAGATATTATGTATTATAAATATTTGAAAATATATTATGTTTTTATAAATTATAAATGTATTTAATAAATTTATTATTAAAAAAAATGACCCTTTGATATGTGTTTCTAATATATATATATATATATATCATTTATATCTATATATATGTTATTCAAAACGTTTTTTTAATGATTATATTTGTTAAAGAGTGAAATATTTGAATCGAAAAAAATAACGTGTTGACAAACAACAAGGGTGAATTGATTGGAGAGAGAAATGTGTTGGAACAAATAAAAAAATATGGGTTAAAAAAACAAATGTTGTGGAAAATGAAAAAATAGAATAAAACGTTTTTAAATATAAAATGATGATGATTTTTAAGTGTGGCGAGACTTGACTAGTAACAAGTGAGAGAAATGTTAAAGTATAATGGGACTAAATGTGATTCAATAAGAAAGGAAAAAGTTTAATTTATAACATTATGATTATATAATATAATATATATAATTATATGTTTTGTAAACGAATTTAATAATAATAATTTTTTTTAGTATTGATAAAATAAGCTTAATGTATAAATAAATTTATTAGACTTTTGAATTTTTTGAATATGATATTTGATTAAATAAATAAAGATAAAGTTATATTAATAACAGGGGATAAAACCGGACAAAAGAATTAAAAAAAGGGTTAAAACGTATAATTTTCTTATAGATATATACAAATACATATATATATATATATATAAATGCGTTGTTAATTTATTTAAAAATTTATTTTGATATAAATATTTTTAGTTCATTTTTTTAAAATAAAATGGTTTGAAAAAAATAAAATGATAAAATATTCACATAAATAAATATCTAATATTTATGATAGATGTTTTATTTTGTTTGAATAATTTAAATAAAATAATAATAATAATAATAATAATATTAATAATAATAATGAGAGAATCATTTCTTTTAAGAAAATTATTATTATATTTAATATAATATATATAATAAATTTTTCTTTTATGGAATTTTGAAATTATAAATACATATAATTATATTATTATATATATATATATATTAAAAAGATAAGTGCTAAAATGTTTTTTAAATGAAAAGTCAAAGACATAAAACGTTACTGTCAAAAAAATTGTTTAACAAAATAAAATGAAATAAAAATGTTAAAAATTGTAATATAATAATTGATGCTTTAAAATGCAATGAGTGGTTTGAAAAAATTTACAATATAGACAAAAGTACAATGTAAATGTGATAGAGAAAAAAAATGAAATGGTAATGTAATAAAAATAAATAATGATATAGGAAAAAACATGATATACAAAAAATGATTAAAATAATAATAAAATATTAAAAGAAAGAAGAGAAATGTTGATAATCATGGAAAAACGTTATTAATATATTAATATATTTTATTATACCAATACAGTGATTTCAAAATGTTCTTTTAAAAAAATTGGGAAATGTAACTTGATTTTTTTATATATTATTACGACTAAATGATTATAAAACTATATATATATATATATATGTTTTTTCATATAGCTATAATAGGTGAAGATGGGGTTGTATTTTCTTCTCAGCACACTGCAATGGTAGGAAAATCCCGATTAAACACACAAGTCTTTGTTCTTCAATTTGTTGAAGTCATGTACACACTACTGTGAGTCTTGCATACTCTGCTCAAGAATTGCACCATCTGCGGTGTAATCTGCACATATTTTTGGTAAGGGTTAAATATTTGTCTTGAACATTTATTTATTTTTACGAACTTATGTTTTGTAAGGAAAATTTATTTATTTCTTTATACCCTCTATTTTCTGGTTGTGTAAGGGGAAAATTAGTATTTTTAAAATGGTTCTATTTATTTTAGAACTCAAGCGGTGTTTTGTTTCAAGCGGTTATTTATTTTCAAACTGTTGGCTATTCATGTAGGGGATTTATATTTGTCTTGCTTGTTGAGTTTTAACTTGTATGTTCGTATACACTTGTTATATAAATATACATCACCTTGCGGTTGAGTTTGAACCCCTCTTTACCTGGATTAGTGCTTCGGGATTTTTCATGTTTATAGAGAATTAGCGAACCCGAAGCATATATACCCCTTGAAAACTTATTTACATACCACTTCGACATAACTTATGCATCTAAATATATATAAATATATTTGCATATGCACAACCCTATGGATTTTCATAAAACCGTATGTCCATAATTATGTTTTACTAAAAACATGAGTTTCAAAGTTAACGAAGAACTATAAAATGCATGGAGTCATTTTTTTAAGGGTTCATTATAATTTGTATCGAATATTTATTTTATGATCTTTTTGACTTGTATGGGTTATGTTTTAATATTTTTCATTAAATTTATACTTTATAGGAGTTTAGTTAATTTGATCAAAATAAGGTAGTTATATGTGTGTATATACATATACATATATATATATATTTATAAACATATATAACTTATTATTTTATGTGTACATGAGTTAAGGGTTATTTTAATTTATAATTATTTTCTGTTGTACACTTAGTGTATATTCAGGCATACACACATAATTCAATATTATTTATATTTTATGTTATTAAAGATATTTTACAATCATTAAATAAAGACTTGGATGAGAATAATGTTTCTGGTGCAAATGGATTGGTATATTTATTACACATACAACCATATAGTTTTAATTCACCCAGTTTTAATTCTATCAAGTGTTGGTTTTTAATTATGTTTTAAAAGTGTAAGGGATTATTTTCTGCAGTATATATGTAATTTTAGTTTTCAGAATATATAAAGGGTGAGACATATACTTATTTTATGCATATATATAGGTATATGTATGAACCTATAAGTTTTAATCATAATCCGAATTAACTTGGCCTAAAATAAAATTTAGTGGTTAAAGTATGTTGTTAATATGTTTAATTAAATTTTCATGAATGCAAGCATTACATAAAACATTTGTTGCATTTCAAATCAATTGGCCTTATATGCTATGGGGCATAAGGCATGGCCATTTATTAAGAAATGACCATTTATCAGTGCATGCTTTATGTACAAATGACATCTGTCTTATTTCAAAATTAGTCATTTTAAACTATAAATATTCATTTCCATGAATCAAGGATTTTTAAAATTAAGGAACTATCATTTTATGTGGTAACCCCATCAATTCATTAATTGTTTGATTTAAATCAATGCACAATGAATGTATACTAGTTTGTTCTTGTTGTTGAGAAAATTTTTATTTTAATAATAGCTGACAACTTATGATTTTGTTCGTTTCCAATTCCTTTTATCAATGCATGAATTGAGCATGAACTATGAGCTTGTATTTTAATGCATTAAAAATTTATTACTATGGAAGAGTTGTAATGTTATTATTTTATGTGATAATCAAACAATTTCTTATTCATGATAATTTACGAAATAAGCATTTATTTATTCAAAGTGGCATGAGACAATTTGAATAATGTGAAATGAGAAACCAAGTAATATGTGTACTTAGAATGATAAGTGATTTAATAAATCAAAGTGGTATATGCACTTTGATTTAGAGATATGAGGAATGCATTGGACTAGTATGTTCTGGGTTGGGGAGCAGTAAAAGTAATCCCTTCGGGTTGGGGTCCGGTTACAGCAGACCGTCCGGGTTGGTGTCCGATTACAGAGGCACTCCAGGTTGGTGTCCGATTACAGAGACACTCCGAGTTGGAGTCCGGTTACAGAGGCTCTCTGGGTTGGTGTCTGGTTACAGTTATCCCCTAGGTCTTTTACGAGGCTTTGACATAGTCTGACATATAAACTTTCCTCATTAAGATTATCTAATTTAATTAAGCAAAAAAATATTCTACTAGTAGAATATTATTGGTTAAAGAGCTTATGGATTTTGGTTGAGACCTTAATCATTAGATGTCTTGGTCAAGACCTTGAAAAAATGTTTCATAATGTCATGCATATTCACTTCCCTCATTATGTGTATGATAATTAATTAACCAAATGGATATTTGACTAGTAGAATATACATGGTTAAGAGCCAGTACTTATGAGTATTTGAATAGTAAATTCTTATGGCGTGACATATGTTTAGCACTCAGTAATTTAATATTCAGTGTATGAAATTGAAGTTATTACCTTTATGCGCAAATCTGATTATTTATTACACTTAGCTGTTCTATTTGTGCTTACATATTCTTATGTCACAAATGTTTAGAATTTTTTTATTCAACATGCCTATATTCAAATCGTGTATCTTTGTAATTCTGTTAGCCTATTTTTAATTGATCACCTTTATGATGTGTACCTGTGTTACAGATTTTATTTAAGAATATTATTTTATGAAACTGTTTAAAGAATGTTTTAAAAAGTTATATTAGTTTATTTTAAAACCCCCTACTGGGCATTCGTATGCTCACCCTACATTTTTTTATTAAAAATTTCAGTTATGGATTTTTACTAAAGAAGTTTTCAGAAGTAGATGGTTTCTCAGAGCCTGAACCGAATTTGATCCTCTATATGGAACTGGTTCTGGGTATTCGGAAGTTTGGGCATGATAGTTGGTATTAGAGGATTCAGTTTAGTTAACTCTGGAAAACCAGAATTGAACAAAGAAAAATTTATTTAAGCATTACGATGTATGATGTTTATTGGAATACAAAAAAAAACTAGCCTTATGTCTCTTTGGAGACATCCGATAAAATTAGAACAATACTAAAAACTTGGTTATGTGTTACTAAATGGTATTTTCCTTAAAATTTCAGATGGCTAATTGATCACACCTTCTGTCTCTCCTAACAGAGATAATAGAAACCATAGTGGTAAAGTCATGTGCAGGGGACTACGAGACTTTTGAAAACCTTAGGTTGTCCTGTAAACAACTACATCAGGTGTTGAACCGCCCAAACATACTCCATCTTTACCAAGGAAGCAATCCGGTCTATTATTGTATCGCATTTTCACAATTTGTAGCATATAGGAAAATTGGAAAGTTTTATGAATCCCTTTTTATATGTTTCACTTTGGCTGATAACTACTGAGATGTAGGTAAATTTCTAGAAGCTGCTTTGGATGGTGACCATCAAGCGTCATATCTATTCTAGGTCTTGAGTTTTAGTATGTATGGGGAACTCTATGACATCAATATTTTCAAGAACGACGTGGTGTGTGGGACTTATAGGGATTTAGTCCTCTCTGAAATTTCTAACCTCCACACTTCTCATGACTCTCTATGGAAGGCCAAGTGATTTATACACAGGTTTGACCCTAGATGCTCACAGTGTGTCTGGGCCAAAGAGATCGAGCAGCTGAATACAACCTTAGGAATTCACCTGAGGCTATCAGCACCCTACCATTAGTGGTATTCTCGGTAAAGGGACCTCATGAGTGACGTGTGTCTGGCGTTGTTGTGGTTGTGTACGAGTATTTTAGAATTGCGAGGATGAAATTATTTGTGTGTGTGGGGGGGGGGGGGAATAATGTAACACCCTGAGTTTTATGAACTCAAATTTAAATGGATAATGTTATATTTTATAATTTTGTACTTTACTTCGTATTTTCAAAATAATAACACCTAGTTTTATAAAGATTATATAACTTAATATTTTCAAGTTTTTAAAGTATTTTATGTTCTATATATAATCTCATAGTATTTCAATAATGAAACCTAGTGCTTACAAAACCATTATATTTTATAAGGTCTCAAAACTTATGTATTTCAAGTGTGTTCTAGAATTATATTGTAATTCATGATTTATACATTTAAATGTTAAAACTATAGTTTTTATTTCTAATTTTGTTTAGCACTTAAAGGTATTATCTTTAAAATGTAGTTTCCAATTGAAGTTATTTTTTATGCTTTGAAATGTAACCTGAACTCATGAAATTGAAATATTATTTTCTTTAAATAAATGTTTTCTTTAATAAGTTAATATATATATAATTTAAAAAAAGTATGCTTTAATATTTACTCTTTTGAATGTATTATTAATATAAACATTTTTTATATAAAAATAATTATTATTAGTTTTAAGATATTATGTTTTATAAATATTTGAAAATATATTATGTTTTTATAAATTATAAATGTATTTAATAAATTTATTATTAAAAAAACGCCCCCTTGATATGTGTTTCTAATATATATATATATATATCGTTTATATCTATATATATGTTATTCAAAACGTTTTTTTAATGATTATATTTGTTAAAGAGTGAAATGTTGGAATCAAAAATAAAATAAAATAAAGTGTTGACTAACAACAAGGGTGAATTGATTTGAGAGAGAAATGTGTTGGAACAAATAAAAAAATGTAGATAAAAAAAACAAATGTTCTGGAAAATGAAAAAAGAGAATAAAATGTTTTTAAATATAAAATGATGATGATTTTTAAGGGTGACGTGACTTGACTTATAATAAGTGAGAGAAATGTTAAAGTATAATGGGAAAAACGTGATTGAATAAAAAAGGAAAAAGTTTAATTTATAACATTATGATTATATAATATAAAATATATATAAATATATGTTTTGTAAAAGGATTTATTAATAATAATTTTTTTAGTATTGATAAAATAAGCTTAATGTTTCAATAACTTTATTATACTTATGACTTTTTTTAATATGATATTTGATTAACTAAATAAAGATAAAGTTATAATAATAATAGGGGAAAAAATTAGACAAAAGAATTAAAAAAAGGGTTAAAACATATAATTTTTTTATAGATTCACACACACACACACACATATATATATAAATGCAGTGTTAATTTATTTAAAAATTTATTTTAATATAAATATGTTTAGTTCATTTTTTAAAATAAAATGGTTTGAAAAAAATAGAATGATAAAATATTCACATATATAAATATCTAATATTTATGACACCAGTTTTAATTTGTTTGAATAATTTAAAGAAAATAATAATAATAATAATAATAATAATAATAATAATGGGTGAATAATTTCTTTTATGAAAATTATTATGAGATTTAATATAATATAAATAATATATTTTTGTTTTATGGAATTTTGAAATTATAAATATATATAATTATATTATTATATATATATATATATTAAAAAGATAACTGCTAAAATGTTTTTTAAAAGAAAATTCAAAGAAATAAAATGTTACTTTCAAAAAAATTGTCTAACAAAATAAAAATAAATAAAAAAGTTAAAAATTGTAATATAATAATTGATGCTTTAAAATGAAATGAGTGGTTTGACAAAATTTACAATAGAGACAAAAGTAGAATGTAAACGTGATAGAGAAAAAAAATGAAATGATAATGTAATAAAAATAGATAATGATATAGGACAAAATGTGATATACAAAAAATGATTAAAATAATAATAAAATATTAAAAGAAAGAAGAGAAATGTTGATAAGCATGGAAAACATTATTTATATATTTATATATTTTATTATACCAATGCAATGATTTCAAACTGTTCTTTAAAAAAAATAAGGTAATGAAACTTGATTTTTTTTATATATTACTACCACTATATGATTATAAAACTATATATATATATATATATATATGTCCTTTCATATCGATATAATAGGTGAAGATGAGGTTGTATTTTGTTCTCAGCACACTTTAATGGTAGTAAAATCCTGTTTAAATGCACAAGTCTTTGTTCTTCAACTTGCTGAAGTCCTGTACACACTACTGGGAGTCTTGCATACTCTGCTCAAGCATTGCACCATCTGCGGTGTAATCTGCACATATTTTTGGTAAGGGTAAAATATTTGTCTTGAACATTTATTTATTTTTATGAACTTATGTTTTGTAAGGAAAATTTATTTATTTCTTATACACTATATTTTCTTGATGTGTAAGGGGAAAACTAGTATTTTTAAAAGGGTTCTATTTATTTTGGAACTCAAGCGGTGTTTTGTTTCAAGCAGTTATTTATTTTCAAACAGTTGGCTATTCATGTAGGGGATTTATATTTGTCTTTATTGTTGAGTTTTAACTTGTACGTTCATATACACTTGTTATATAAATATACATCACCTTGCAGTTGAGTTTTAACCCCTCTTTACCTGGATTAGAGCTTTGAGATTTTTTTTGTGTTTATAGATAATTAGCGGACCCGAAGCATATATACCCCTTGAAAACTTATTTACATACCAATTCCACATGCCTTATACATCTAAATATATATAAATATATTTTCATATGCACAACCTGACGGATTTTCATAAAACCGTATGTCCGAAATTAAGTTTTACTAAAAACTTGAGTTTCAAAGTTAACGAAGAACTATAAAATGCATGGAGTCATTTTTGTAAGGGTTCATTATAATTTGTCTTGAATATTTATTTTATGATATTATGACATGTATGGGTTATGTTTTAATATTTTTCATTAAATGTATAGTTTATAAGAGTTTAATTAATTTGATCAAATTAAGGTAGTTATATGTGTGTATATACATATATATATTTATAAACATATATAACTTATTATTTTATGTGTACATGAGTTAAGGGTTATTTTAATTTATAATTATTTTCTGTTATACACTTAGTGTATATTCAGACATACACACATAATTCAATTTTATTTCTATTTTATGTTATTCAAGATGTTTTTACAATCGTTAAAGAAAGACTTGGGTGCGAATAATGTTTTGGGTGCAAATGGATTGGTATATTTATTACGCATACACCCATATAGTTTTAATTCACCCAATTTTAATTCTATCAAGTGTTGGTTTGTAATTATGTTTTAAAATGTAAGGGATTATTTTCTGCAGTATATATGTAATTTTAGTTTTCAGAATATATAAAGGGTGAGACATATACATATTTTATGTATATATATATAGTTATATGTATGCACCTATAAGTTTTAATCATAATCTGAATTAACTTGGCCTAAAATAAACTTCGGTGGTTAAAGTATGTTGTTAATATGTTTAATTAAATTTTTATGAATGCATGCGTTACATAAATTTTTTTTTCATTGCAAATAAATTGGCCTTATATGCTATGGGGCATAAGGCATGGCCATTTATTAAGACATGACCATTTATCAGGGCATTCTATGTGTACAAATTACATTTGTATTATTTCAAAATTAGTCATTTTGAACTATAAATATTTATTTCCATGAATCAAGGATTTTTAAAATTAAGAAACTATCATTTTATGTGGTAACCCCATCCATTCATTAATTGTGTGATTTAAATCAATGCGTAATAAATGTATACTAGTTTGTGCATGTCATTGAGAAACTTTTTATTTAAATAATAACTTACAAATTATGATTTAGTATGTTTTCAATTCCTTTTATCAGTTCATAAATTGAACATGAACTATGAGCATGTATTTTAATGCATTAAAAGTTTATTTCTATGGAAGAGTTTTAATGTTATTATTTTATGTGATAATCAAACAATTTATTATTCATGATAATTTATGAAATAAGTATTTATTTATTCAAAGTGGCATGAGACACTTTGAATAATGTGAAATGAGAAACCAAGTAATATGTGTACTTAGAATGATAATCGATTTAATAAATCAAAGTGGTATGTGCACTTTGATTTAGAGATATGAGGAATGCATTGGACTAGTATGTTCTGGGTTGGGGACTGGTAAAAGTAAGCCCTCTGGGTTGGGGTCCAGTTACAGCAGACCCTCCGGGTTGGTGTCCGGTTACAGAGGCACTCCGGGTTGGTGTCCGGTTACAATGGCACTCCGGGTTGGAGTCTGGTTACAGAGGCTCTCTGGGTTGGGGTCCGGTTACAGTTAGCCCCTAGGTCTTGGCTGAGGCCTTGAAACAATCCGGCATATGCACTTTCTCATTAATATTATCCAATTTAATTAACCAGAAAAATATTCGACTCGTAGAATATTATTGGTTAAAGAGCTTATGAATTTTGGCTGAGGCCTTAATCATTAGACATCTTGGCCAAGACCTTGACAAAATGTTTCAGAATGTCCTGCATATTCACTTCCCTCATTATGTGTATGATAATTAATTAACCAAATGGATATTCGACTTGTAGAATATCAATGGTTAAGATCCAGTACTTATGAGTATCAAAATTTTAAATGCTTATGGCGTGACATAAGTTTAGCACTCAGTAATTTAGTATTTAGTGTATGAAATTGAAGTTATTACATTTATATGCAACTCAGATTATTTATTACACTTAGCTTATTTATTTGTGATTACATATTCTTATGTCATACATGTTTAGAATTTCTTTTATTTAGCATGCCTATATTCTAATTGTGTATCCTTGTAATTCTGTTATCATGTTTTTAATTGAGCACCTTTATGATGTGTACATGTGTTATAACTTTTATTTAAGAAGATTGTTTTCTGAAATGGTTTAAAGAGTGTTTTCAAAAGTTATATTAGTTTATTTTAAAACCCCTTACTGGGCATTCGTATGCTCACCCTACCTTTTTTTGATTAAAATTTTCAGGTATGGATTCTTACTGAAGAAGTTTTCAGAAGTAGCTAGTTTCATAGAGCTTGAACCAAATTCAATCCTCTGTATGGAACTAGTTCTGGGTATTCGGAAGCTGGGGCGTGACACTTTTGAAATTCAAAACCCCCCACGAAGCAAGGAGGTGGGAAAAATTCACAAACTCGTTTGACGTTCGCGACCCGCCGTGAAGCAAGGAGGTGGTAACGCTCCGCGACCGGAGTTGACGTTCGCGATTCGCTGTGAAGCTAACTCTCACTTCGTGCCAAGCGAACCCTACTTCGCGACACCTCTTTCCTATAAATACCAGGCTCCCCTCGATCTCAACGGATGAACTCTCTGACCATTCCCCTTCCTAGTACCCAAATCGTGAAGAACCTTTGCTCTACAAACCATGAGTTCCTCAAGGTATTTTTGCTCCACGAAGTACCTCCCCCTTGGTCTAAATTGAGCCCCTCTTTCGAGAGGGATGCCTTTCGTGAAGCCCATGGGTCTTCACAAAGGAAGAAGATCCCTAAGGGGACATGAGTCTTCTTGGAGAACTTACGCTTCGTGAATCACCCCCCATGCGCATGTAACCCAAGTGCCAAGGCCGAGTCACTATACATCGTGAAACACATTGCTTCCCAAAGCTATGCTTTGCAAGGAACCCTTACTTCGCGAGGCATTGCTCTGCAAATTCCTATCCACTTCGCGATGCTCCTCCCATATGCACCTATGACCTATCCCTAGCCTAGGTGACTTCACTTCACGAATCACATACCTGCGCAGAGTCCCTCTACTTCATGGTGAACCAGAGCTTCACAAAGCTTCTACATGTGAACCCCTTTTCTCTGCAACACCTTTTCCTATGAGGCCCTTTAGGTTTTCATAAAGCAATTTCAAATTCCATTGGATGATACTGCCCGTTGCATTATTTCAACTCATGCTCCTTTGCATAGGCACACTAATGACTACTTCTTTTCACATAGCCACACTAACGTGGACCCCCCAATGGTTCACTCCATAACACCCCCTAGCCACGGTATTGCTAATTCCTTACTTCCCCAAAGGGTGGGTAGGTATCAGTCATGTACATCCCAGGGGTGCGTAGCGCACCCACTTCATCCGAGCTACAGGACGTTAAACTGCCAAGCGCCATCGTCCTCAGCACATGATGTTAAACTGTGACCTCACCTCATGCCTTGCACGCGGGGAAAGGGAAACCACCCTGGTGTAAGCCCCTAGTTTTTCTTGCCGGAGGCATCATCCTTTCCCCTGCTTTCTTCGGTTCCAAATCCCTCTCCTACTGGGATCTATCACCACCGAAACTCCATCTTGGAGTAAGTCCCAACCTCTTTGGGCTGCTAACCACTCATAAGCCCCTGTTTCCTCTTTGGGCAGCTAATCATGTGTAAGCCCCACTCCAATTACCATGGATGAACCTTTCACAACGTGATCGTTAGGTCTTTTATGTCTGTTGTTTCTCACACTGAGAATTACTCACATGGGCTTAGAGCAAGCATCGACCATGAAATCTTCTACGAGCATCCTAGAGTGTAAGCCCCAAACCCACCTGAACTACGTGGACTTTGATCCTTTCCAAGGCAAGGTACGCAGCAAGCCTCTTGGAGGTTCAAGCCCAAAAACCAGTCGTTCCTACCCCATTCTTGTCGGTTCACAAACCCCACCTGAACTACGAGGTGTTTGATCCTTTCCAAGGCAGGGTACGTAGGAATCCTCCCTGAGGTTCAAGCCCACCATCCATTAGTTCCGACCACCTTCACCTCAGTTCCCACCACCAGAACTACAAGGTATTTGATCCTTTCAAAGGCGAGGTACGTAAGAAGCCTCCCTGAGGTTCAATCCCACCACCCATTGGTCGTTCTGACCATCTTCATGTTGGTTCACCAACACTCTGGTCAGCCTAGAGTGTAAGCCCCACACTCATACCTGAACTATGAGGTCTTCGATCCTTTCCAAGGCGAGGTACATAGGAAGCCTCCCTGAGGTTCAAGCCCACCACCCATTGGTCATTCTGACAGTCTTTACACCAGATCAATAACACTACGGGCACCCTAGATTGTAAGCCCCAAACCTACCTAAACTACGCGGACATTAATCCTTGCCAAGGAAGGGTATATAGGAAGCCTCCCTGAGGTTCAATCCCAACAACCGGTCATTCCGACCCCATTCATGTTGGTTCAAAACACCCTCCTAAAATATGTGGACTTTGATCTTTGCCAAGGCAGGGTATGTAGGAAGCCTCCATGAGGTTCAAGCCCACCATCTGTTGGTTCCGACCACCTTCACGTCGGTTCCCCCCACCCGAACTACGAGGACTTTGATCCTTTCCAAGGTAGGGTACGTAGGAATCCTCTCTGAGGTTCAAGACCACCATCCATTGGTCGTTCCGACCATCTTCATGTCAGTTCACCAACACTATAGGAAACCTAGAGTGTAAGCCCCAAACTCACCTGAACTACGTGGACTTTGATCCTTGCCAAGAAAAGGTACGCAGGAAACCTCCCTGAGGTTCAAGCCCCACAACTGGTTGTTCCGACCCCAGTCACGTCGGTTCACTAAACCCCACCTGAACTACATGGACTTTGATCCTTGCCAAGGTAGGTTACGTAGGAAGCCTCTTGGAGGTTCAAGACCACTATCCATTGGTTCTGACCACCTTTATGTCGGTTCCTACCACCCGAACTACGAGTACTTTGATCCTTGAAAAGGTGAGGTATGTAGGAAGCCTCCCTAAGGTTCAATCCCACCACCCATTGGTCGTTCTGACCATCTTCATGTCGGTTCACCAACGCTTTGGGAAGCCTAGAGTGTAATCCCCACACCCATACCTAAACTATGAGGTCTTTGATCCTTGCCAAGGCGAAGTACATAGGAAGCCTTTCTGAGGTTCAAGACCACCACCCATTGGTCGTTCCGACCATCTTCACATCGGTTCACCTTGTCCTGCATGATGTTAAACCGTGGAATTCAATCAGTGGTAAGCCATTTCTTCCCTAGTTAGTGGTAATCCATTGCACCCACCTGAAGCACGCGGTCTTTGATCCTTTCCAAGAAGAGGTACGTAGGAATCCTCCCTAAGGTTTAAGCCCAACACCGATTGGTCATTCTATTCATCTTCACATCGGTTCCCACCATAGGAACTATATATGTTTGATCCTTGTATCCTAGATATGGTAGGTAGGAAGCCTCCCTGAGGTTCGACTCTGTATAGCGGTAAGACTTTTTGACCCCATTCAGTAGTAAGCCGTTGAAGTCCCTATCCAGTGGTAAGCCTTTACGACCCCATTCAGCGGTAAGCCGTTGAAACCCATAATCGGTGGTAAGTAAACTTCATATAAACTACATGGAATTTGATTCCATTATACAGGGATATGTAAGAATCTTCTTTGAGGATCAAGCCCAAAATCATCATTATCCTCATGGCGTTTCCATCCCGTTCACTATCCACTTCACTCAACACTCCATCATCCATCTTGATTATTACTCGGGCCGCTACATCCTAGTGGGATCATGCCACTTCATCCCCCATTCCATTTAACAACAATCAAGAAGCTAACCACACGTTATCCCCAACATCAGTGTTCCCTCTAGAGGTTGAACCCATCTAATCCACTCTAATCAGTGTTCCGATCAGTCTGATTAGTCTCCGCTGTACATTAAACCTACAGGGTACACTTTCTTAAACATGGGAAGCTGAGGAAAATCTCAGGTACATGCATATGGAATATGATTCCCTGCATTCGACGTGGGATTCCTTGGGTTCCATGCCCTCAAGAAGCCCTATAATAAGGGGAAGGAACCTAGATGCGCTCGTGTCCCAGCGTCCAAACACACCAGTGATGTCCAACGTGACTACTCCCATGACCGAAGGTTGCCACCCGGACTAGACCCTTTGGACTTTTTGACAGAAGTAGTGTAATTAAATGGTATCCATGAAGATATGGCACTAGGAAGAGTTTTATGAACAACGACATAAGTCTATGAGGGATACCCAGAATAGGTGACGAGTTCTGAGGATGAATCCACAAAAGGAAGAACCGACATCCCATTTTCCCATTTATATCAAGGAGCAGACATCCCTGAACAAGGAACGTATTCCGCCTACCTTTGGAAAGCGATAATTCAGGGAAAAAACGGTGCCACCATCCCCCCAAATAAGACGGATGCACACACCCCAACAAAAATTGTCGGAAACAACATACTTTTGTATTTAGAAATAGAGGGGGATAATG
This sequence comes from Viscum album, assembly GCA_963277665.1. Lineage (NCBI taxonomy): Eukaryota > Viridiplantae > Streptophyta > Magnoliopsida > Santalales > Viscaceae > Viscum > Viscum album. The sequence goes on from OY728138.1 coordinate 163,009,700, forward strand.
CAAGACATTTGAGTATGGTTCTTGAAATAATATGATGGTATTAAATTTATGGGAATCTCTAAATGTGTCAAATATCTATTCAAGAGTTTCACTTACTAGAAAATGTTATCTCTAAAGAAGAAGTAATAGTGGTCATAGTAAAGGATTATGTAGTGATTGCTTGGGAACCATACAAGTGTGTGTCTGAGGTGATGAGAATCCATGAGTTAGAATAAAAATATTAGAGATTCATGAATGATTTCTACAATATTTAGAATCTCATAACTACATTTAGACAAGAGGGGAATACATTTATGAGGATAGAAAAGTGCTACTAGGATTTTCAGTAGTTCTGGTAGAGGATGAAAAGAACTCCCTTTATAAGATTGTAAGGGGAGGGTGTTGAGTATACAATGTTTTACAATGCCTCTGGAACTAGGCATGGATGTGTCCAGATGCATAGGTAGTCAATGATGGAATATGTGTCCCAAAATCTAAGAAGCAGTGGTGTTCACCATTAATATATGGAACCACTACCACATAAGAGATTGATTTATAAAATATTTATACCCCAATAGTCTTAGGAATATATTTTTGAGGAAAGATATTAACATGAGTTATAGGTGAGTGGTGGAGGTGTCCTTTGTGGCTCCTGGGGCTCAGTTCTTCTGGGGTTCAATGCCTTCTATGGCCTGGGGTCTTCTTTTGTTGTGGAAGTTAAGGCTCTTTTATCCGCTATAATAATCTACAGAGAATACGGTTTTGTGGTGGCAGAATTTCAGTCTGATTCTGAGGTTCTTGTGAGGTCTATATAGGGGCATCATGATATACCCTGGATAATGGTGTATCAGGTTAAATGGAGTTCTTTGGGGATCATATTTGGGAAAAAAATTCATCACATTTTGAGAGAGTCCATCTTTGCAGTAGACTTGCTTGCTCAGATGGGTAACACGACTGATCAATAGATAATCTATGATAGCATAGGATTGCTTCCGATTGAATGTAAGATGGTGATATAAGGGGATTACCTTGGTTTTCATCACTTTAATTCTCCTTGAGGACTTCCTCGTAATGTTACCTTGGTCACATAATATTTAATAAAATGATATTTTTAGTCAAAAGGGGGAACACTATGGAATATTCTATCAGCAGGTGATATTGTTTGTAGTTATTGAATAAGTGGTCAGATAAGTTGGACTCATTGCAATTATCCATAGTTGTTGAGAGTGATACCACATACATCCATTTTATGGTTGTTACACCTCCTCTTATTTAGTTAATTAGAGAGTCTCAACATGGTGATAACAATTACAAGGACTTTGGTGTTCCTATATCTACTATATTTTCTCCTGCTTGAAATTTTAAGTGGGGATCACATTCTAATTTTTTTAATAAGGCTGATGGAAGTATCTCTGATTAAAGAGGATGTGATGAGGGAGTTTCATTCACACCCTTATTATTACCTCAAACATGGAAAATATGTACTACGACCTTCAATGTTAGTTCTATGAGACAAGAATAAAGGCATGTTTTGTTTAGTTTATGTCTCAATAGATAATATTCTAGAAGGTGATGTCAAAGCACTAGGTTCTAGTGGGCTTAGATAAAAACATTGATATTCCATATTATAAGTGGGATGACCTCTCCATGGATTTTTGATATACCTTCTCTGATCTTATAGAGGCCAAGATTCAATTTGGGTGATCATAGAATGACTAGAAATGTCGAACATCATCCTAGACATCTGAGAGAAGATTTCAGGGGATATTTGGGATTCCTTTATGTGAATGAGATATTGTGGTATAATGGGGTTAACATGATTATTTTCTCAGAACATGATTATCACATCATTTCATGACTATATAGAGAATTATAGATGACCTTTGGTACTCATTTTTTGTTGTGTAATAAATTTTACGCCAAGAAAAATGCCAAGAGTAAGCGAACCACACACGTTCTATAGATAATTATTTAGGTTTTATTGTTTTACATTGGAAAAAATAAAAAAGGATCATATAAATTTAGTATATATATATATAAAAATAGTTACTAATTAAAAATTGGTATGGTACCATAAATGGCATTTTATTGGAGACAGTGTAGGTTACCACCATGATGGATTAATCACGGGGAGTTAGAAATTGTGGGCCTAAAGTTTTTATGAGTGAAAAAAGAGAATATATAGATCATAGAAGATAATATGTGGATTTTTGAGAGCCATTAGAAGTCTTATATATTCAAAAAATGATGACCTTGGTGTTTGATGTGGGAAACCACATGTTATTGATGGTCACTCATCGATAAGGGTTACATAGGTTTAGCTGGGGTGGAATGTTATCTCAAATATTCATTGGCCATTTCTAGATACATATTATAGTTTGGGTGGTGGTGTACCACTCATATATACCCCTAAAGTTAGAATAGATGCATGATGTATTCTATATGTCACAGTTGATGAGGTATTTCCATGATATAGTGTATATTATCGACTAGTATGAGATGGACATCGAGGATGGTGATCCAATCATAGAGTACCCAATAGAGATAAAGGATCGATACGATAAGATACATCATGGGAGATAAATTTCCAAGTTGTATATATGATGACAAATGATAATCATTATGAGAGAACCTTAGAGAGGTATAATCTAAAGTGAGATGAGTACCATCACATTTTTGAGTAATTTTTTAATTTTCGTGGTGAAAATCCTTAAATTTTGGGGAATATAATAACTATATTTTTTCATTCTAACACATTGAAGTATTTTGAAGAATATTTTTATAATAAGGTATGAGTTAGTATGGGAATATCGTGGCCATGGAGCCTTGATATTAATATAATAAAAATATTTAATATATTATACAACCCATGTATTTTTTTAAAAAAAATATAAAAACATCTCATTAATATTGTTTCATATGGTGAAATTGAGACCATCATTAAATCTAGAATGCGGGTTTTAACCTAGGTGTGGGATAATCCTAGCATGAGTCAGATTTTTTATTTAAGAGTGGTCTTGGGTAGAATAATAACCAAATAAATTTATTTATATATTTATTGTTTGTTAAATGGTTAATTCCTCCTCAATTTATGCTTTGTTATGGATAAATACAAGGGTTAGTTTCATAACCCTATAGATTGGAGTGGACCACAAAGGAGAGATGTTATGGATGACAATAAAATCAAGGATCAAATATTTGTTTTCCAATGAGATTGAATTCATCAATAGAGTTATTGGATCTCACCAATGAAAATTAAACATGAATTTTTCATCCCCAGTGAACAATCCAAGAACTTGGTAGGACATATTTGTTAGGATTAATCCCTAATTATGGTTTATATTATATGAAATTTGAATTAATTAAATAATAAAAATAATTAAAGGATTGAATATTGATTTAAATTTAATTATTTATCTTTAAAACAACTCATGTTTATTACCTAGTTACAAACTATAAAAGAATTTAAATTTTTAAGAAGATATGATGTTTTTCAAATCAGTTCTTGGAATGTAATTTCAAGGGATGGAACACATAAAAAAATTTAGATGCTGAATAAGACTTGATATGTGTCTCAAGGTTTTGGAGGAGTTTCAGGAGCACTGAAATTTGAGAAATTCATTTATAGTGAAAGAACATGAGGTTAATGGTTGGTCAATGGTTAATAGGAACCTTACAGATCAACCATATATCCCATAAAATGGTGGATCAAATTTATTCTAAATGTTCTGTGTAACCAATATATCCATGTGATTTGGTGCAGGGGTATGGAAAAAGTGACATGACAAGTGCACAGTTTTAGAAACTGTGTGCTGCAACCATGGAAGGAAGGGCTGTACTTGGAGAGTGAGCTTGTGTAATTGGAAAGCCGATTAAGAGAACTGTGTGACTTGAAGGGTTCTTTAGACAAGGGAACTACATGGTTGGTTCTTGTTTTTTATATCAATGTCTCCTACCTGTGTGCCTCTTCAAAAGGGGAATAATTACTATTTTCCCCTTCATATATAAATGTATTTTCACCACTATTCTCTTCCCATTCTGTGATAGTAGCTCCCCATGTGGTTCACCACCTTTTCCTCTCCCATGGAGTGCATATCCAACATTATAAGTCTTATTCAAGAATCAAAAGGTGTGTTTTGAGCCTAATTCTTAGTCTTAGACTTCTATTACATATTTTGTTTATATTTTCTGTTCACTTTTGATGTTATCGTTGTATGAGATCATATGCCTTATTTTCAGGTAACTTTTATATTCTTCTATTTTATTTAATTTTGGATTGAAATAAATCCCAATAATAGATGAGTAAGGATTATTAAGGCCGAGGTAAGTGGTCCATATGATTTTACCTAAATGACGAGTCATTTATAAAATTAACTGTTGTGTCACATTCTGGACCTTCCATTAAATTATCCAAAACTATAAAATGTGTTACATTAAAATCATAAACCACACCCATGTTGATCATTAATCCCCTTATCATGGATGGAGAATAAATACATAAACCTGAACCACCATGTAAGATGATATCAAATAAATTAATATAATGATCATTGTTTCAAACGTTACTAAACTGCCCTTAAGGGTGTGTCAAGCATGACCCTTACCGGTGAAATGCCTCAATGAATTGAATGGTTTGGATAAAAAATTGATCTAGATTAGTTTATTTATGATTAAGGGATATTAATTAGTCAATAGTATGAATTTATTTAGATTTTACTATGGACTATTTTCTAGGCTTTTCACTCTTATCACTTATGATTGATTTGTTAAATGAAATGGACTAATGGAACAGTTTAATTATATTATGGAATGGATAATTATTAGTTCCCATGATATACATTTTTCATGTATGGTTTCAATTGTTATGGACAGTTCACATATCCCCTTATTAGTCCTTACATTAACATGGGTTATTCCTAAAAATGATGTGACTAAAATGGTCAAATGGATTATTATTCCTTGTGTGAACCTTGCATTCCCTAGTAGGAATACCACAGATGGGTTCATAGTTAAAATAAGATACATTACTCCTTGAACATTAATGGGTTTCTCTTTATGAGACTTCATGTTTAAAATCTCATAGGGAATGTGGGGTCACCTTATACATGATCATTATTGAAAGAACATGGTTAGGGTTTTTGGGCATGATGTTTCAAACTCCATTGGTCTAGGATATTGGACAAATCATTTCACATCAGTTAGGGTCATTATAAAAAACAATCCACACTCAAAATTTGGATGTTGGAAGTTATTTTTCACATCATTGATTTGGAATTTCATCCATTGTTCTCTATATCCCCTTTAGAGATTCTTGGTATGGTACCCATATTTAAAAAATGAGAATCTTATATTATTATTGTTACTAATTTATATAGATTATTATGACTTATTACTCAAGTCCTCACTAGTTCATGTATATATTTGCATATATATGATTACATATATGTATATATATACATGACATTTTAAGAGACATTCCATCTTAGAGTAATTCATGTATGGTCAGCTAGTTGTCCTTGAGAAACCTGAGGTCAACTTGATTACATTTATTTATTTTATCCCTTATTGTTATTCCATCACACCTCTCTATTTTATACTCATAGACCTGATGAAATTATACATCATTTGTGGTGGACCAAAAAATTTATCTCAAACACTTTTCGGGATTCTATTTTTTACCGGGAATGTTCCACATATCATAGGTTTGGATATAGAATGTGCTCCATGTTGTTTACATTTTAGACTATAAGAAGACATTCCATCTCAGGAGTAGCAGGTGAGCATGTACTCAGGATACCATCTGAAGATGTGATATTTTATTTATTAATTAATTTTGTTAGTATAGACCGGTTTATTGTATTACATGTTGTATGTGATTTTTTTATTCATTGTGACTGAATTTAATTATTATAAAATATTTATTTTGAACCGTACTAGTTATTTATTCATTAATTTTCATTTTTGGATATTATCTTATAATTCTCAGTTTTTATTTTTCTTCGACTATTTTTTTGGTTGGATGTACCACATTGATACTCTAATCATGAGTGTATAACCACTCAACTTTATGATCATTACACCTTATCTATTAGTTGGTAGCCTCTTGTGTATGGGTAGGTATGCTTGAAGCCACATAGAAAACATGGTTGGTTAACCATTATAGTGGATCTTCGGTCGAGGAATTACAATATGCATAGAATTAAATATAATTTTATTATTTTTTGATCCTTTTTTATTCATCTTTGATTTTCATTTTTTCCATTAATGTATCAAGGAAACCATGAATAATGGTCAATGTATGTTTACTCAGTTTTTTGGTTTTTAATTTTTACCCCTATTTCTTTGATCATTCAATATCAGGGTCTCGTTTGAAAAGTGTTTTGACAATGCTAAGAAATCAACCATTGAGAATCAATATTTATCATAATGGGTCATCTATGTGGGATCAAATATGAGATTAGAGTCATGATTGTGGGGTAGTGATGATGATAATAGATCAGTAGTTGTATCATGATTTTTTCTTTTTTAGTTTGAAATTGTGATGATGTGGTGTGATAAGTGGAATCCCTGAGTAGATGGGTGGATAGAATCCTTCCAAAAAAAATTGATCAGGTATTTTCCATCATAGATACATGATTTATGGAGGATTCTATGGAGGAATAATAGGTTTTGTAAGTTTAGAAAAATTAGCGTGACATTTTTTGAGTTTCTATAAGAACCCAGTATAGATAGCCTATAGTTCAATAGAAAAAATTAAATGTATATCCCTTTCTGTAGAATATTTATATTATGAATAGATAAATATAAAATATTTCATGATCCTTCACACACTATGTTACCCTTAATCTGTGACTGGACATTAACCTTAGGGGTTCACAGGCACAGACTCAACCAGTGCACATGGATATATCCAGTGTACATGAGAAAAACTAGTATATATGGGAATGACCAGAGTAAATATGCATGTAATGTAGAATAATGTAACTAGAATGGACTTGGTAATGGATGGACCAGCTAGTAAACACCATGTTTAACCTGTACATGTTGTGTAATCCCTTCATAGTAGGTTTCAACCCCAATTCTTTTCATCCTAGATGAGTATCAGTTGGGTATGAACCATTTTCCATCCCAATGGGGGGTACAATGAGGCATATCATACTAATAATAATATGAGTGATCACATGTACATGATAGTTATTCATTGTGTTAGGTATCCCATAGAGTGGGCTGACTTGTGGTCCTCTATCATTCTTCTCTAGGTTGTGCATGGTATCCTATTACCTAAATCCATGGAATGTGAACCCCATCTTAATGGAATACTCTTGGTAGGGTTTTGTAACCCTTATATACCCTGGGTACAATCTCCTATATATGCATTAACAAACTCTAAGTTCCAACATTTATTTCTTCTTAGTGAATTCAGACATGTATGACCTCTTGGATGAGTGTCATCTATGCTAGGAACACATGGGGAGTCAGTTCTCTTAGATGAGAATTTCCATGAATCCTCATGAAGAATCAATAGTTAGTAGTCTACATCTGACATTACTTAAATACTTAAAGTCTATCCATGAAAAAATATGCCTTGTTGTTATCCTATATTTTGAGAAAAAAATATATGATTCTTTTTGTTTGGTTATTTTGTGGTGTCATTTTGGGTATGTTTATACTCACCCTTCCATGTGATCGTTTTTAACATGTTATGTCTTATGAAGATGACATGCCTTTTCCCAGTGTTCTAGGTGGACTAGGAGTAGGTTGAGTATAGTTATGCAAGACATTCCATAGTCTATTATAGGGGTGGCATATTGACATTGGTCCCCTTCTCACCAGTAGGTTATACTATTTGATAGTTTTTGGTGGTCTTGTGAATGTAAGATATTCTTTATGTACATGTGTTATAATCTGAAATGGAATTTATTTATACATGAATATTTGATATTAGTTATTACATTCCTTTTTATACTTTGTTGGAGTGTGGAAATGTGTTTGTGTTTGGGTTTACAGGTTCTTTAGCCTATGGGCTACCATGTGTGTGATATGCATACTCGACCCCAGTCACCATCCACTGGTATATTGGTGGTGGGATTTGGGTATCAAACATACATTATGGTCAAACAGGGGGCCATGGAGTGTCAGGTCATGAGAGAGGATAAGTGAAATATGAAGGTCACATATAAAGAAAAAAATTGGGTTCCAAATGTAAAGGAGAACATTGAGGGAATGTGAAAATATTAAAAGAGGAGAAAATGATCTTATTTAAACTGGATGAGAAATATTCTTAAAGATCCTTTGTGACATTATTTTATTAAAAAATTATGTTTGTTTAATACTTACTTTTTGTAAAAAAGAAATTTTTATATCCGGTGAAATATGTGTTGTTGGAAGTTCATAAATTTTTTTGTTGAGAAGTTATTGATAACCCAAAAGTGTAAGGTGTGATAAAATGTTTAATATTAATGATCTGTTAGACTCAGTCCCTCGAATTGGTACTTTGATGGAATGTTTTAGGTCATTAGAAATCAGATTTAGAAATTCTACTGTGTTTTTGAGACATGAAAGTATGGGAAGTTTAAGAACATTCCAAAATTATTCAGACGACGCGTTGATATTATTTAAATTTTCTAAAACATATTGAAGAATTCACTATACAAGTTGATGTTTTAGAAGGAATGGAAAGTGAGAAATTTTGGAGTTTTAGTAGTTGGTGTTTTCTAGATGTAGATCATTTTTCCTAGAATCATAGGTTTGAAAGGTTTGCATATGGATGGAAGTTTGAATTTTATAAAGATAGAATATTTTTCAAAGTTACTGGTCAGATAAAACATCAGATTCATAATCAGAAGCACCATTAGATGCACCATGAGAGAGATCTGATTGTCCATAAGGCACTTACTGTGTTTATACAAAGAAAATTTTTGATCAAAGTTTTTCGATGAAGATAATGATGAATTGGAAAAGATATATATACTGAACTATTAGATGAGATGTTTATATTGATCCATAGATAATATTGCAGATTACAATCGAGAAAATGATATTCATATACTGATTCATTGGACGAGATACATACACAAAGACACCCGACGACATGAAAATACCGATCTATTGGAAAAACAAGTAATAACATATCCATTGTACATGATTCATTCACTAGTTCACCAGATGAGATAAAGAAACCAATTCCATAGAAGTGTTATTGAGGCCGATCTATTATAAAATTATCTATTTTTAAAAATTAAAGATGATTAGTTAAACTAATTTGATAACTTAAGAAATAATTTTGTTCACCTAATAAATGAAAAAGGAGAAGTTTATGTTTTCAATTGGAAACTGTAATCCAGACATACAAGACAAGCTGATGGTTTCTGGAGTGACCTTATGAAGATAACTGGACAAAGCATCCGTATAATGAAAACTTGAGATATATATATGTTTCTACTAGATAGTTATTTTAGGATTCATAAGTCTTATAATTTGAAATAAATGTTGTCAAAAAAATTTAGTTGTCATGGTGCATTGTAGATATAAATTTTATATTTCTTGTTTTTTTTTCAATTGGTCAAGAGAAAAAATTCCGAGTTATTTAATTTGTTTCAAGAAAAATGTAATGATGAGGAGAGTTTTGGTATGAAATTATCCAGACTATCAATTTCTATATAGAGAATTTAAAATGTGTGAGTTGAGGGTTGAGTGTGTTCCTATTGAGTTAAGAGGATCAGATAGATGAAGTGTTTTCCAGATAACCTTTTATGGACTCATTTTTTATTTATTCAAATGGTTTTCTATCTTGTTTAAATATATTAAATTTGAGTAGAATAATGATGTTTTGAGGCTCCAAAAAAATAGATGAGAAGAATTAAGGCGGTCAAAATGATGGTCAATTGAATGATAAATTCATATCTATGATTTTTTTGAACAAGAAATTATTTTAGTTTCTCCCTTTTCTATTTCTGAAGAACCTATAATTAGATTTGGAATGTAAATCAGTACTTGAAATTGTTTAGTAGTGCATAAAAGTAGATACCCTATTGAATTTGGGTAAGAAGTGAGTTTTCTAACAAAAGTTTTATTGTGCTGATGAAGAGTTTCCAAATAAAGGGTTCTAATAAGAAGTGGAGACTAAGACATGTTCAGATTACTGATCAAAGAGAATATGACATAGGTTATCAGTCTGATTATTGAGTAGTTATTTTAGAAGCATAGTTTTTTTATACTAGATGATAATTATTTTTTGAACAATATCGATTGAGAAAAGGGTATTTGTATGAGTCTATGAAATTTAGGCCGTCAAATATTAAAAGATCTGAAGGATATTTTCTGGATGGACCTTTGTGGTGTAGAAAGTTTCATAGTTATTAATTTTTATTAAGGCTCCGCATATAAAATAATTTATTTTAAAATAATGTGAGTTAGTATAATAATTCATACCAGTAAATATAAGCATCCATAAAAGAGTTTGCAGAAGTTGTATTCCCTTTATCATAATAGTGAATTTCCATAGACCCAAAAGAGTGTATATGGAAATGATGCACTGAGATCAAACCTTTTATGTCATGTGCACCTTGTTTACTATTCTATTTCGACATGAACTTGAGGTCAGATTTTTTTTGATAAGGAAATAACTCTAACTTGTTATTGGGGTTTAATATACTAAAGATGAAACATGTGTAAATAGATAACTAAATCACCCCCTCTCAGTTGTTCTACAATCCTTTTGAACTTCAATTTTTATAAGAGGCAATGTACTTATATTGAATCCTTATCATGGATAATACAAATTCCATCAACTGTAGAGGAATAACTATATTTTTATGGAAAATATTGTTGTGGTTACAAAAAATAAGATGATTCCATATATTCTATCTCTTGTCCTGGAAGGTGTTAATTCCATTACCACTGATTTTACATCCATTGAGAAATATTTACCTATGACTTTTATCGATAAGAAAACTATAAGTGTTAATGGAAAATAAAGAAATGAAATTATTATTACTATACCAATTTTTTTATATTAATGTGATCGTTCTGAAAGTAGAAAATATTATAAGGAAAAAATGAGTGTATTTTTGAAGTAAATACTACTGTTAAAGGAACAAAGTTAAAAAAATGGCATAGTTTGTTTTATGATATAATAATGATAGATGATAAAAATATTGATGAGTACATCACCAAAGTGAATGATGTTTATTGTAATAATATAGGTTTTATAGATGTCTTGTAATATTCTACAAATGTTAAGAAAATCATGAGAATCATTTTTGACATGTTGGATTCTAAAATTTATTCTTTAGAAGATATTGATGAGTTATATCCTCATAAATTGAATAATTTTCTTATTGATTTTGAAATGAGAAAAGAATCATTGTTCAAAAATAAGATGAAAGATAAAATGCTTTTTCAATCTTTGAGAATGATGAAAATTAATGTTAATGAAGATTTAGATCCTTATTATTTTGATGATAAGGAAGATGATGAGTTGAATGAAAAAATCATGTATCTTATTGCAAATAAATATTGAAGATAAGAGAAATGTATGGAGGAAAAAATCCTTTAAAGTGTTTTGAGTGTGCTGCGATCTAGAATTTCTCAATAATTTTTCATAAAAGGTTAGATGGTGAATTTGAGGATTATTCTGAAGAAAAGCCGTAGTGGAAGGCGTATGAAAACATCAAAGAAATAAAATAACTAGTTTGGTGGAAAGAATAAGTTGAATCAAAACACAAGTATGATGAATCTGACTCACCTTTCTACAATTATTTAGAATATGAACATTATAAACTGAGAATTTTCAAATGGGGAAATATGACTAAAGACCTTAGTTAAAAGTTGGCATCTAAGGAAGAAGATGTTAAAAAAACTCACTCAAAAATAATTGAATCCTAAATTACATTGAGAAATTTGAATGAAAAAATTATTAAAGAATAAAAATTAAAAGTTGAATCATCAACTATTTGAAAAATCATTTGTTATGAACAACAATTTTCAATGAGCCCGTCGCTAGTAAAAAGTAGTCTATCATGGAGGATTTTTTACGATGGGATTGAAATCCCATCATAAATAATAGTAAATAGACAATTTTTTTGCAATGAGAAAAGGTTCCCATCAGAAATAATTTTGGCGTGGATTCCCACTAAACCATGGGAAATAGATTTTGCAAAGATAATAAGTTCCCATCACAAATACCCTTCATCATTTATAGTTATTTCCAATGCAAGAAGTTCCAATAGAAAATTACTTTCATTGTTTACTATTATTTGAAATAGGTCATTAATACTTAATGCATGTACTCTTTTGGTAGATGATATTTATACTCTAGGTAGCGTCAGAAATAACTTTTTAACTACCACCTCAATTATTTTTTGTGCATACTATTAGTGATGGTACCCATCGTGAATAGTCTCACCACAAATAGTCCCATCACTACTTATCTAACCTATATACACCTCCCCCTTGATTTTTATGAATCATTTTGCATTTGAGATCTACTTTGCTGAAATTTAAGCTTCATCTCATCAATTACTTGGTTATAAATTTATATTTTTATAGGGAAGATGTTTTTCATCGTAGAAAGATTCATTTTTGAGGTATTTATGTAATCATTTTAATTTTTAGGTCATAAATTTTCTGTTATATTAAAATTTAATGTCATTAGTTAGTAGTAATTAGAGTTAATTAGAAGTAATTATTTATAAGAACATTTAATTTTTTATAATTATGAATACTTATTTTAAATTAAAAATATTCAATTTTAAATAGTTATAATGCATTTAATTAGAAGTAAATAGTTTTAATTATTACTATGTGGGTGTTATTAATATTATTACTTATAATTGAAAAATAGTATTAATTAATATAATATAGTAAGAATTTATAGATCTTAGTTATTAGTAATAAATATTTATAATTAATTTAATAAATAATATTAATTAGTAAAAATGAATGTTAATCCACTCAAAATAGAAAAATTAGAATCAATTAGTGAAAATTAATGGTAAATCACATTTTTTTTAAATTAGCGTTATTACAAAAAATTTGTAACAAATATCGGTAATTAGTAAATATGAGTAAAAATGAATGTTAAATAACTATAATTAGTAAAAATAGACCAAAATTAGTAAAAATTAGTGATACATCACTATAATTATTTTAAATTAGTGGTAACCAGTAAAGATTAGTAAAAAAAATCTGTAATTACTTAAAATAATCGGTAAAGAACAATAATTAGTGCTAATGACTAAGAATAAGTAAAAATTAGACGTGTTTTGTAAAAATTAAAAAAATATTAGTAAACCACTATAAATAGTAAAACTTATCAGAATTGGGTAAAAATTAAGAGTAAATCGATATAATTATTAAATATTACTAGTAAAGTAGCATTACATAGTAAAAATTAGTGGAAAATCACTATATATAGTAAGAAGTTGCATTAATCATTATAAATTGAGGGTAAATTACCTTAATTATAATGAATTACTAATAATTAGAAGAAAAAAATTATTAATTTGTTTTGGTAATAAGGTAGGATTGGTAAAAATAAACATTAAATTACTATAATTAATAAAACTTAATGGTAAATTGAAAAAATTCGCAGTATTTAGTAAAAATTATTGATAAATGAAAATAATTATTAAAAATTAGCTGTAATTAAAAAAAACTACAAAATATTAGAGGTAAATCACTATATTTAATAAAATTCAGTAGTAATTATTAAATATTATTAAAAAATATCATAAATAAGTAAAAAATATGGTTAAATCAGTATAATAAGTGAATGTTAGCAGTAATAAGGACAATTTAATGGCAAATCACTTTATTTATAAAACATTAGGTGTAATTAGTAAAATATAGAAATAAATAGTCTTAACATGTTAATATTTGTAAAAATGAAAATTATATTTCCATAATAAATAAAAAATTAAAAGTAAATAGTTAAAATTAGTTTTAATTATCAAAAAATAGCAATAAACCACTCATATTATTAACAATTAGCATCAATTACTAATAATTAGTAAACATTAGTATTAAATCACTATAATTTAATAATAATTAGCAATAATTAGTAAAAAATAATTGTAAGTCACTATAATTTTTAAGAATTAGCGACGATTAGTAATAATTAGCAGCAATTAGTAATAATTATTAGTAATTAGTAATAATTAGTTTTAGTTAGTAAAAATTGGAATTAATTAGTAATAAATAGATGTAATTAGTGACAATTTACTATAATTAGTAATAATAAGCTATAATTAGTAACAATTAGCAATAATTAGCAATAATTAGTGGTATTTAGTAATAAGTAATGGTAATTAGTAACAAGTATCAATAATTTGTAATAATTAGTAGTACTTAGTAAAAAGTAATGATAAATAGTAATTAGTAGTAAATAGTCAAAATTAGGAATAAATTGTTATAAACTAATAAAATTTAGCAAATTGATTTTATTTATAATAAATTGATATACAAAATTTATATTAACATGAATTATTACAAATTAATAATTTTTTAAAAAATTTAATAAAGAATGTTAAGTATATGAACTTTTTATAAATTTATAAAAATATTTTAAATGAGTAAAATATATTTTAAATTACTGCAGAATAATATTAATTATAACAATTAACTAAAAAATGAAAATGGAATTAGTCATCAAGTTTCAGGTCATGATAAATGAAAATGTTGACATGGTTGACAAAAATTGGCTATTTTTCATGAAGTGAACATTGAAAATTCTATAAGTCACACATTTTTAGTAATTTATTATATATTTTGTTACTATACATTAAATTATACTAATAAGTATGAGTAATTACTAAAATAATTTCATTAATTAGAAAAAATTAGTAGTAATTTCCAAAAAAAATAATAGTAAATATTAATTATTTATGAAAAATATTACTCATTCAGAGGTAATAAGAAATAAATTGTTATAAATAGTTGTTGTTATAAATAAATATTAATATTTACTATATTTAATAAAAAATAAAATTACCAAGTGAAAATTATTATAAATGACTATATATTTTATAATTTTTTCAAAATTATTAAAAAATGGAATAAATTGAATAAAATTAGTTTAAATTAATAAAAATTCTTATAAATTAATATAAAATAGATTAAATTATTATAAATTAAAAATAATTATTATATTTTTTTCTAATTAAAAAAAATGATAAATATTAATAAATATTAGTAAATGTTTAAGAAGTAACTTAAATTGTTATAAATTTGCATACCTTTATAAAAAATAAATTGAATTATTATAAATTAGTATAGATCAGTATAAATCAATATAATGTTGTCTTTAAGTAGTATAAATTATCAAAAAGTGTATAAAAATATTTAATTTGATATAATTTTAAAAAAACATTTTAACAAAAAAATAGTATAAATGAGTAAAAATTAAGACTTTACTATACATTACTTTAAAATAATATAAAATATTATAAATTAATTAAAAAATGGAAATGAAATAGATCTTTAAATTTCAGGTAAGGAGCAATAACGAATATTTACATTCATGGTTGATAAAAAATATTTATTTCTTATGATGAGAATACTGAAATTTTAACAAATTACACCTTATTACAATGTTATATTATATTTTATTACTTTATAATAATTTATACCAATTTTTATTAATTTATACTTTTTTATTTACTCTATTTAATAGTATGTTTAAACTAAATTACAATAAATTACAATTTTTTTATAAATTATTTAAAAAATAACATAATAAAATCATTATTAATTATTAAAAATCATTTGTAAATAGAAAAAATTGAAAAAATTCCAAATTAAATTTTAATTTTTTTAATTTACTACCCTTTTTTAGATCTACTTTTTTTATATAAATTTAATCATAAAAAATTTATTTATTTTTTATTTTTTTAAAGAAATGTTGAACTCAGAAGTCAATAAGAATCTTTATTACATGATCCAGATGGGATAAATCATCATAAGAATCCAAAAGTTTCTAGTATAAATCATATATATAATGAGGGTTTTGACACTTTTTTATCATCCCCATCATCATAATTTTTTTTCAGAACAGAAAATTATGTTTCCATATAAGAAATGAGATCAGCGGTGGTTTGACACAATTGAAAACATTGGGGGTAATCTATTGTCTTTCAAATTTTGATAAGATTATGTTTTTTGGTATCAACATGGTGAATACAGTTCCATAGAAGATACAAATAATTTTTTTTCCAGATCAATCACAGTTACAAAATTTAGTACATGATGTTTTCGGTCTATATTTTCAACAAACTAAAAGTCATGATGATATTTATTTGAATACTAAGTTGGAACTTTCTCAATTTTATGACCTGTTGATGTCATATTAGGAGTACAAATATCCTGGTTGAATGATAAGAAAATTTTGAGTGGTTAAAATATTTATAGATATGATATTAGATAATATAATTTCAATGAGTTGTTTTGATTAGATATTATATTTGGTTAAATAACTATTACCTGATTAAAATGTGTTGGTTAAAATTTTCTATGAGAGAAAGTAGTTGGTACATAATTTGGGTCCTAGTTATCAGTGGATTAATGTATGTTCAAATGACCACATCTTATATTATAGTGAAAATGAGTCATTAGTTAGTTATCCAACACGAGTAATATAAAGGTATTGAGAGGCTCAATTTGGGATGTCTTGATTGATTCATGTAAAACAGTGGAGTTATTTCCCTCTTACACCCATATTGAATCATTTATTCATGTCCCAGAAGACATCATCATTGATGTCATGGAGCCAAAAAATATTTCAATTGGTAAATGTTAAAATCATTTTTTGGAGATTCATGGAGTCATTTTGACCCAATACATATGTGTTTTGCTCCAGAATCCAAAAATGTGCTATTAGGTATTTATACTAAATGTTTCTATCCATTTTGTGATGGTAGTAGTCTATATTCTTATTGGCCCATCTTTATAACTCCATAAAAGTTACATAATTTAATGTTAATGAATGAGCCATATATCCTTTTGACCTTATTAATTCTAGGAAATCAAAAAATAATGTTGATTTTTATTAGAATTGATTCATTTATTGGTCAAATTTATTATAGTGTTATGGTATCAGTACATATGAAGTTGTTTCAAAATAAAATTTCTAAATAAAAGTTGGATTAATTGGAAAAATTAGTGACTTCCCAGAATATGGAATGTTATCTTGCTAGAGTAATCGTTGTCCAAAATCATGATATACTACATGAGTGACAACATAGTTTTTCTTCTCATCAATGGAAGACACCCATATTTTGTTGACTGTTATCAAATATGTCTTCATATGAATAAAAATTTATAGAGGAATAGATATCATTTTTAAAAAGGTATAATTAAATGAGATGGTCCCCCAACAATGATCTCCAGTATTGAGTTAAAATCTTTTTTCTCCTCATTACCTCACATTTCCTTTATAATTACTATAAACCTGTAAAAAATAGATGGATTTGGGGAAGAACACAATTGGATAAAATCAATTATTTTTTGGGATCTTCCATATTGGTCTAATTTTTTAGTCTTTCAAATGTTGGATTCCATGCATATTGAGAATAATTGTTTTGATAATATTTTTTTATATAGTTTTGGATAGTCTTGATAAGACCAAAGATAATGTAAAGTAATATTTAGTTATATAAAAAATTGAAGGTTTCCAAAACATGAAATATTTAAAAATTACAGATTATATAGGTTAATAAAGAAATAATAGGCTTATATTGTTTCTAAATAATATGGTTTTTTATTTTTTCATTGGATTAAATATTTTAGGATTATAGATTATTGTGTTTCTAATTTGGAACAATGTTTCATAAATAGTCATATTACAGACTTTAAATGTCATAACTATCATGTTATAACGGAAATAATTCTATTGATTGTATTTAGAGGGTTTTTTAAAAAATTCTATGAATTGTGATACAAAAACATAAATATAATTTTATTTCAAGACATTTTTGTGAAGATAATAGAATATGATGAAATATGTAGATAATAGAAATATTTTGTTTTAAGTTTATGTAAATTAGAAAAAAAATCATCTAGCATTCATTGATTTAATAGAATATTTTATATTACATATTCAATATAATGATAAATTAAAAGGGCCTTTAATGTTCCTATGGATGTACTCATATGATATATTCATAAAGAAATTGATGAAAATGGTATGTGACGATGCATCAGTAGAAGGTACAATTACAGAAGATTATTTATTAGAGGAAATTTCTTCTTTAGCTCTAATCTTTTTGATATGAATTTCCCTAAAAAATAACCAAATGGTTCATAATGAGGGAAATGTTAAAAATGTAATAAATAATCAATTATAATTTTTTAATAAGACTAAACATGTATTTTGTAGAGTTCATGAATAATAGATTTCAGATAATGAACATAACCTAGCTCATACATATGTTATTTTCAATTGTGAAGAAATTACACCATTTTTACAGTGACTACTACTATCAATTATTCTATATTTTTTAAATTAAATTAACATTATATTTTTTGTATATTATATAACAATCATATCAATAAATGGTCTCCAAAAATCATAGTTTCTCCTTTTGAAGAACGACCACAAAATAATTTTTCCAATTTGTTTCAAAAACTAGTGAAGTTAATTAATTATGGGTTAACATATAAAATAAATTTATTTCTCGTTATAATGATAATTTTTTTCCAAATTTTCATGTAACTCAACATGATGATAAAATTGATAATCAATTGTGTTTATTGAGTAAACCAACATCCTAAATGGATAAATTTTATAATCTATATGTGGTAAATTGTTTTTGATTTTATAAACGAGAATGTGGGGGATAAAAAACAATGATTAATGGTGTTTTCTTGATAGGATCTCATCATAGAGAATGTGAATATTAATTTTATAACATGATGGAATAAATAATTCAACTATGTTATCTAAGATAGAATTACGTAATGATTTTTAAATTTCATTGGTTGGATATTAATAGAGGATTCTATTTTCATCCACATCCTGGAATCATTGATATTATATATAAAATCCTTCTTGCAGTAAATAAACCATTTTTATTAGATCATATGGAACATGAAATTTATTATAAAAATTATTGTGCTACTTAGATATATTTAAGTGAGTGGTGGAGGATAATAAAAATGAAACCTCATGGAAATAAATTAATCTATACTAAATGTGGTTCCACTGACGTGCATGTAATTTAAATTTCTCAACAGAAATATCCAAATTCATGTTTTCCTTGAGGATACAAAAATATAAATGATGACACCCAATAAATATGGTTTTATGGATAAGATAATGTTATTGATGTAAAAAAATGTATTTGAAATATAACAGTAGGATGAAGTTTAAACTCTTATGAAAATTGATGATATTAAGGAGGAATATGAAGTTGTTACCACTTTCACAAACTAAAATGTGGATGAGGTTAATGATTGATATAATCAAATGATGGTTATAATCATATATGATATATTTGAATATAAAATATATATTTTAAATTATTTTCTAAAAATAATCATTTAATGATTAAGATAAATGACAACCATTTATATAATCCATTTTGTGAGTTATATGAGGCTACACAACCTGGTAATGAGCCTGATTCTTCATCATCTGACCCTCAGGCTATTAGCGGTTCATCGTTGACACAGAGGGGGCATGATATTATGATATTATAGATTCCTGAACCTATTCTCTAGTTTCATCCACATCTTGAGTTTGATCCATGAAGAATAAGTATGTTTAGATGTGAGTTTTAGTTAGTTTTTATTAATTTTCGTTAATTTATTTATATAATAATTGTTTGATTAGTGGTCCTATTTTTCCTAGGTTTTCGCATATAGCTATTAGATACACGAGTTATATATTGTGGAATTACTTTTTCGATGCTTGGACAAGATAGGACTTGATTCTCATTGATGTTCATAACAGCATGTTCGATCATTGGATGATATATAAATAATTAGTAGTTATTTTTAAATATATTTAATATTAACTTGATATTGTTAATTATTTGTAGTGTTTATGGAATCCCGATGATGATAGTATACATAACTTTATCTAGGAGGCCTGGGAGGTCTGTATACATGGGAATTTCCATCAGTTTTTTCAAAAAAATAAGAGGAAAACCATGTAGAAAGCAGGAGTAACAGATTTGATCATTCTTGCTCTACCCACTGACTAGATTACTTCTCACCTTAGTTTTGGGTTGGATTATGTTCATTCTAGATGGGATCTAGTTTTTTTGTGGAGGGAAACATTAGGTTAGTGGAATCTAGTAGGCAAGAGGTTAAACATAAAAATGGTAGTCATACATTCAATAGTCATAGATGACATATTGTATGTAATTTTTTTTAATAAATTATAAAACTCTAAATGTGAACTATTTATTCCCTACTCACATTGGTTGTTAAACATACTGATATTATAGAGTTATATATATATTTTAGGATTTACAGTGATCATGTCAGGGAGAGATTACAGGTGGTTACTAGCATCATCTTGTGGCCAATATACCTTTTTCAAGATTTAAAATTAAATAAAAATAATATTTAATCTATTTTAATTTTAAATAGAAATTTGAGGAGTCATATGAGGCCATGAAATATTAGACACGTGATGAGATTTATGCTGATACTGAGGATCATAGCATCAATTCAACATGATTTGATGATATAGTATGGATGCAGGTGAATCGGTAAACCTTTGAAAAAATTGAGTTGTTTGTATTAGATCTCGATAGATTCTTAACAGTTGTTATGATACTGATGTGATGCTGTAATCCATATCTAAGAGAGATGTTGGATAGTTTTCATCATCTTACCCACATTGTAAGGATACATTGCGAGCTTAGTGTGATCGTATAGAGACCATGTACAAGGAGCATGGAGAGATCCATCGACAGTAGAAAAATCAGCAAGAGAAGATGATTCAATGGTGGGAGTATCAGCACAAGAAGATGCTGGAGTATATTTGATGACTGAATCAGGGTTTATGGATGGAGTTTCCTCCTCCAAATCCTCTAGTCTCCCATCCCTCTCAATGATTTATGAATTTTTTGTCACAATTATTTTGATAATCTTTTGAATGATTTTTTTTAATATTTTTATTAATTCATATATTACAGTTTTATATAATTCATTATTCATATTGTTTCTGTCGTTTTTTATTTTTATTTTTTTTCAAACTTGTTATCTTATTATTTTTTTATTTGAATATATATATATATATATATATTTATTTTATTTCATTATTTTATTATTTAATTTTATTTTTCCTTTTTTGTGATGGGAAGGTTCACCCATCATAAATAATTATTTGTTATGGGTGAAGATTCATGTATCAAATAATTATTTTATATATATATAAAATGATATTTGTAATGGGATATCTACCAATAAAGAAGATATTTTTTTGTGACGGGCCATCGTAAAAACTATTTTTTATGATGCCATTTTGTAGCAATGGGTCATCTGTGATTAGATTCTTTTGTAAATGACTATTTGTATTAGGGTCCTGTTACAAATCAACCAGCAAAAATAATGCAATTTCTAGTTGTGATATAGAGCTACAGGAAAACCTTACTCTAAGAATCAGGTGAAATATATAATCTCTAAACTATTTTTTTTTATTATTCTTACATTTCATGTTTTAATAAATGTGGTGGGAAATCTTGAGTTGATAAAGGATCTAAAAAATATACCACATTATAAAAATTTTAGAATACCCGGAGAAGAAATTTTCAACACACCATAGGTAACTAAAGATGAATGTTTTTATGAATGACAACAATCTTATTTCAAGGAAAGATAATTCTTCTATAGAAAGAAATTATTTGATGGGTTCTATTGGTTTTTTAAAATTTATGGTAACAAAGATTACAACTATAGGAATAATATTTATCTCTTAGGAAATATGATTTAATAGAGTGGGTAAAATTGTGCAACCAAAATGATTAACGTTTCAATGTCATAGGAATTTAAAAAAATATCAATATGTTAGAAACATTCTAACAAAAATTAGTTTGATTTACTGGATGAAATATGTAGAATATGTGACCAACAAGGTCATTATTATGAAAAATGTATGAAAATTATTTAATCACATGTTTCAAATAATAGAAAAGAAATGGATGTTAGATATAAGAATATTGAGGAAAGAAATTTTTTATTGAGACACCATTGAAAGATAAAAAAAGAATATACAATATATTCTTGATAGTGGTTGTTCTTCAAACCTTATAAGAGATATAAAAATCATGAAAAATATAGAAAATCATGGTAGAAGAGAAGTTACTTTTTGAAATAATAATTTCATAAAAATAATAAGAATATATACTATTAAGGATGAACCTCAAAAACTAAAATATGAGGAAGTTTTATTTGTTTATTGGCTCAACAATAACAAACATAGTGTGATTAAACATTGTGGCATTGGAAAATAAGTGATATTCAGAGTTGATTTTTTTATTATGAGAATTATGGATGATGGTAAATTTGCAACCAGGAGAGAAAGAACCAATGGATATCTCATTGAAATAGAAGAAATTTACAACTCTAGTAGCTTTAGTGATGAAGTTGAAAACCTTTTTTTGCACTAAAGACTTGGGAGTTTCAAACAGAAAAATGTGAACAAACTTTCTAAAGTTATTGTTGTCGAGATTTTCTGTAATTAAAAAGATAGTAAGAGCATGTGTTTATAACTTCTCAGAATGAGAAAAGAATATGTAAAATTATAAAAAAGTTGATATTCATCCAACCAAACCTCTTTAACATATTCATTCATATTTATGTGTGCTAATGAGGCATCAATAAACAAAATTATATTTTTAATTTATCAATTTTATTGATTATTTCACAAGGATGACCAACATTATGTTTATTAGAAATTTTTAATGTTTTCAAAATAAAATTTGGGGTAGAAATGGGAGTTTAAATAATTGAGTTGATAACAGAAAATGGAAAGGAATACACATTCATCACACATAAATTATATTTGAATAAACATGGTATTAAACATCAACACAATTATCCACACACACCACAACATATTGAAGTTTCATAAATGGAAAACATAAGTCTCATGGAAATGAGATGAAGCATGCTAGTAGAATATAAACATTTATTTTCTTATATAGATAATATGTTAGCACTGTTGTACATGATAAACCCCATTAATTTGGATTTTAATTGAAAAATACTTGTTTTGAAATATGATATAAAAAAGTTATAGTAACGTATTTCATTATTTTTGTAAATAATTGGTTATATACAATCAAAAATCAAGATCTCGCAAAATATTACGAAAATGATGAGGAAAGATGTTTCATTAGATATTAATCCAATAGAATAAGTTATAAATATTGGAACTAATTTTTAAAAATGTTTTTGTATTTCTATAATGTTGACATTATTGAAAATAAAAATTATATTGAAAATGATATTGAAATTATTTAGGAAGACAAACTAAATATTTACGATGGGTGTGAAATAAATTAAAAATAGATATATAAAAAATTATATGAATCATGTAATGAGGTTGGAAGAGAAACATTGAAATTTGATACCTTATAGATACATGTTGAGATATAGAATGTTTTTGGGAATAAGAAAAAACCAGTTCACATAAGAAGAATATTGATAATAAAAAATCATATGTATATCATTTCAAAAGTTAAACCGAAATCATTCTTAGATGTAGTTTAATAAAAATAGAGGGATGATATGATTAATGAAGAGTTGGATGATATTTATAAAAAAACACGTGGGGACTTATATTGCATCCAACAAATAAAAATGTTATTATAAAAAAATGGGTGTACAAAAATAATTTGAATGATCATGGATAAGTTTCACTAAAAAAAGAATGGATTGTTTGAAAGGTGTATGAATTGGTGGAAGGTGTATATTTTGATGAAACATTGGACCTAGTAGTATGATTATAAACTATTGGAATATTTCAATCCATGTATGAAAATTGTAATTAAAAAGTTTATCATATGGTTGTAAAGTCAACTACATTTAATGGTGATATTGAAGAAGGAGAATACATTTAGAAACCTTGTGGGTTTCTAATTTATTAATACTGGTAAAATTTCCATAAATTGATAAGAGTAATTGTATGGGTTAAAATAATTTTATTATGCTTGGTATTCAAAACCTGAAAATTGTTTGAGAATGTAAAATATTAAGGGAAACATTGATAATATTCTATATATAAAATAACTAACTCCATAACCCTTATTTTAATTGTTTATTTGGATGATATAATTTTTGATGGAGAGGAAGAAATATTTTCTAAATAATTTTATATAAAAATAAAGGGGAAATTTGAGATTTCGATACCGGGAGAATAAACTTTCTTCCATGGTTTTGAATCTTAAAAATAGGAAAAATTCATTTTTATATCTTAAGAAAAGACTACTATGAAATTTTAAAAAAAAATATTATTGAAGAATCTAAAGAACTTTATACTCAAATAATATTTTTCAATAAGAAGAGAAAATATGAAACAAGAAAAAATTTTAATCAGAAAAAATTTCAAAAATTAATAAAAATATTTCTTTATCTAAAGCTTCAATAATTGATATTATTTATACTGTGACATTATGTTCCATATATTAGAGTGATTTTAAATAATCTAATCTATTTGAATAAAATATAATTATGATATATGTTAGTGGAATATCTTCATATGGGTTAACATACCAATGAATTTGTGATATAAACATTCATGTTAATACTGATGCTGATTGGGCTAGAGATTACAATGATAGAAAATAATTTTTAGGAGGAAAATCTTTATTAGGAAAATGTTGTGTGAGTTAGTATAGTTTGAATCCCCATTAGGTAACATTTAACATAGTGGAATAATAATATGTTTCATTTACTTAATCTTGTTGTCAAATGTTATTGACGAACATTTAGTTGTATGACATGAATGTTGAAACAGTAAAAACACTGAATATTCTTAATGATAATTATAGGGCAACTGACCTTTTTAAAAATCAGGTCCATCACTCAAGACCAAAACATAGAGATATTAAGTTTCACTTAATAAATAATTTTTTTGGTGGATATGTTTCTATGAAGTGAATTTCACCTAAATATCTAATTTTGGATGTTTTTACAACAGATTTTTCAATAGAGATATTTGATGATTTGAGGCTGTAACTTCATGTTCATCCTTATCAAATAACTTACTAAATTACTTAATAAAACCCCCCACTGTTAAATAGATTATGTTGGAAGAGGAGAATTTATACAACATTTTTCTATTATGGTGAATGAATTACTTTTATTTCATAAATTAATCTGAAGTGCTGGTTTTCATAAAATGGTGGAGAGACTGAAAAGTGAGAGAAAAATAGTAAAGTGAGGGGGAGTTTATGTCAACATTTCAACAAATTTTCATTTCATTGAGGGATGGAGTTCATTCAAAAAACTACTTTATGTAGCTGTGTGGTCTCAGAAAACTCTATTTTTTCAAAGGAAATCTTTTGATAACAATTTAAAAAACAATAATTGTTTTAAAAATGTGATTTGTAAAAAGTCCAAATGTTGAAAATTGTTGCGTTGAAAATTTTTATCACAATAGTTGTCAACAAATTCAAAGAAATATATTTAAGATCCTCTGTGATTTTTTTATTTTTCAATGAAAACTAAATTATTGTAAAATAGTGTTTTTATATATTAATTGAATGTTGTGTTAATGAATGTTCATAAATTTTCTGTTGAGAAGTTTCTGATAATCTAGATGAAGAAATTGTTTTTCAATGTTGACAATCAGATGATCTATCATGCTCAACCTATCAGATTTATACTTTTATGGAAGGATTTATGTTTATGGAAATAAGATTTAAACATTTTTCTATATTTTTGTGGCATTAAAATATGGTAAGTTTTAGAACATTCAAATATTATCTTGTCAATGCATGATTTTCTTTCAATTTCCTAAAAAATCATGAATAATTCATGATAGAAGATAATGTTTGTTAATGTAAATGGAAGTGTATGTTTTGGAGTTTCTAAAGTTGATGTTTTCTGGATGTAGATAATCAGACCCAGAAACACTGGTCAATGAATCTGAAGGAAGACTAGAAATATGAATTTTCTAAAGTAATGACATTTTTCAAAGTTTCTAATTAGATACACTATCAGATTCAGAAATGGATGCACCGTCAGAGTCACCATCAGTCAAATATACCCAGAAAATAGGAAATTTCTGGGATTATACAAAGTGATGTTTTGATCCAAGGCATTTGATGAAAATACCAATCCATCAAATAAGATGTAGATACTAATCCATCAGATGAGATGTTGATACCGATAAACTAGACAAGTTTTCAATATAAACCCATTGGAAGAGATGAAGATATTGATTAATTTGATGTGATACAGATATAGAGATATCAAACGAGATACAGATACCAATCCATTATAATAGAAGTGGGTACTAATCCATGGGATGAGCTGCAAACATAACTCTATCAGATGATCTTTTTACGTTGATCCATTGGATGATATATTTATACTGATACATATGGAAAATATTTTTTATATAAAATTTAATATAATTAGTCAAATAAATTTTATGAATCAATAAATTAGATTGGTATACCTAATAATACACAAATAGAGATTTTATGTTTGTAATAGAACATAGTTCTCCATACAGACAAGACTAGATATTGTTTTGTTGAGTGACCAGATGTATCTAAGTGAACAAAGCATCCAGAAAAAGAAAAAGAGATATATATATATAGAAGTTTCTATTGGGAAATTATTGTCGGTTTTAAAATTCTATAGATGTTTCACCAGTGTATTCAACCATTTTTTGTTGACTTGGTTCATCATAGAATGAAATTTTATTTGTTTTTTTAATGGGTCAAGTGAAAATTGTGTGAGTTATTTAATTTGTCTCATTAGAACTATAATTGTGAATATTGTTTTGGTATGAGATGTTCTGGACTACCAATTTTTAGATAGATTCTTTACAATGTGTGAGGTGGCTATTGAGTGCGATTCATGTTGGTCAAGAGGATTGGATTGGTGAAGAGTTTTCTAGATCACATTATATAGAATGATGTTCAATTCAATCAAATGATTTTCAATAATATTTAATGATAAAAAAATCAAGTAGAGTCATGAATTTTTGAGATTCCACTATAATAGATGATATTATACGAATTTTTCAAAAAGAATACTAAATTAATGATAAATATAGAAATGTAAATTTTGTGGAGCAGAAACTTATATTAGTTTCCTACCATTATTATTTTTTGGATCACCTATAAGTAGAGGTGGGAAGTAAAAAACTACGTGAAATAGTTAACCTGTTAAAAAATAATGTCATTATTCAGTATAAGTGTTAGAGGTGAGATTTACATCTAAATTTGTTTCATGTTGAAGAAGAATTTCAAAAAATAGTTTTCTTCTTAGAATAACTGACTTAAGAAAGTTAAAATTATCCGAAAGAGAGAATAGGACTAAGGGTATCAATTTGAGTTTTAAAATGTTGTTTAAGAAGTGATGTTTAGTTATATAGTTATATTATAAATTTTGGAATAATAATGATCAAGAAAAGGTGTTTTGGTATAAAGATATAATATACAGGCCATTAGACACTAGAAGATAAGAACAAGGCTACTTAGACACTAATTTATGGATGGAATTTTTTTGGAGAAGAACGTTTCAAAGTTATTCATTTTTTTGTGTCTCCAATTTATGAAGAAGTTTTTTAATCACATTGGAGTTATAATAATAATTCTTATAGGGTTATATAATGTGTCCAATGATATTTTACATAAGTTCTATTCAGTCCTAAAAAATAATGAATTTCCATAGACCAATGGGAGTGGCTATGGTAGGGATGTAGGTTCCCATACTGAGGTCAAACCTTGTAAATTATGAGTTTTTTTATTTACAGTTATATTTCATCATGCACTTCATTTTTTTAAAATTTTATAAGTAAATAACTCTAACATATTTCTAGTTTTAAATTTACTAAAGATAAAATTTGTAAAAAAGGAAACAACTAATCCGCCACCCATGAGTTGTTCAATAAACCTTTAGAACTTCAATTATCAACATCATCAACTTTTATAAAGAAATAAATCCATTAATTAAATTTCATTGAAATGGTTTTAATAGAGTATAATATTATCAAAGAGCATAAAAAACAAGCATGTGTAACTATAGTAAAAATGAATCATTTTACTTAAGTAATGAAGTTTCATCAATTAAATCCCATTACAAAGTTGTATAATTATGAATTAAAAATAAATGGATGGTAAAACATGAGATAATTTTGTAAATACCTTATATATCATGAATACATATTATAAAATAAATCCATATCCTATATATAATTCACAATAAGGTGAAAATTGGTTAATACACATCATATCTCAAAGTAGAAAAAATGAGATGATGAAACCCTTACCTTAAATCCTGATTAGTCAAAATGTTATCTAACCTCTCATCTATAAAAAATTATTCTAATAATTTTCTTATTACTTATTCATATCTATAACCTTTTATGAAACTCATTTAAAAAATTTTACAACAAATATTTTAATGAGTTATATTTCATTCTCATAATCAAATGTTATTAGTTTTTATTGTTTGTTTTGTACTAGTCTTTTAAATGTGGTGTTGATTATTGTTTATATATTCAAATTTCTTCATTTAAATATCAATATATGTACTTTAAATTATTTTTTACAATTATTTATAATGTTCTTATATCATTTCATAAGAATATTTTCTATGATCCAGGATAGTAATTTTGGCGTTGAGCATGTTTAAGTAATTTATAATGAACAAATATCGATAAATTAATAATAAATTTAATATAACTGTAACCACTACAGAACAATAATAAAATTATTTTTTAATTTATTGATACTAACAATATTATTTAAGTTTCTATTGTAATCCATGAATGCAATTTATATCTTTTTTCAAGCAGGTGGTAATTTCAACCAAAATAAGAAGAAATTATAACCTATGTGACATTATGGTTAATAAGGGCATTCATAAAGAGTTATATCATTGTTATAAAAGAAAAATGATTTTATTTATATTTTTTAAGATGTAAATTATTTTATAGAATCAATATATAAATAAGAAAATAATAGAGTGGAAAACAAAATATGTCACTTTTGATAAGGACACAATTCCCACATACGCACCAGAGACACGTTCGTTTTCCATAGATTTAGAGGAATATAGGTTTATTTTATAATTTATTAATATAAATAATATTATAAATATAATATTAATAAATTAAATATTATTTTTAAAACAATTAAGGTTTTTAGGAAAAATCAACATAACATTCATGAAGGAGGTAGTCCTCATGTACACATGGTGGTGTATTTATTTTTAGAACTTTTTCAGAGGAAGGTAGAAAATGGATATTACAATGGTACAATATAATTTTAATTTATTAAAAATATTTATTATATCAAAATATAATGGATAGAGTATGTTTTATATGGTAGAATAAGATAAAAATTAAGAGATCTCAATTGAGAACATTACCTCTCCTTTTGGATGTTCTCCATTGAGTAACACATTAATTCTTCCCAATATGGTCTTTTTGAAATAAAAATGATACTAGCATGTGGGTAGATATTTCAGGATATTCAAGGGTATATGTTTGGTTGAGATAAATGTTTTTAATGGGTGCATAAATATCATGTAAGTGATATGATTCTATAGGCGATAATTGGCTTTTTTTGTAAATACCCATTACCTTTTTAATGACTACATGAATCTGTTCAAGGGTTAATGAAGTAAAAAGTGTAAAATAATGAATTTTGGGGTTAGGAATATTTCATAAATCCTATAATATTTATTTTAACACATGCATAGTGTATTTTTAATACTATATTAGTACATTTTACCATTATGGTTTTTACATTGGTAACTACGCTTAGACCTACTAATTTATATTTAATTTAAAATAAAAGGTATCTCATATTACCACTCATGGTTATATTTTTTTATAATTTTTCATAAATTTATTTTTTAGGGTAGAATGGAATCACAAAAATAGTATTTTAAATGACTGTAAAATTAAGAACCATTCAAATAAAAAATTAAATTTTTACCTCCAAGTAACTTGTGAAGGCTCTATAAAATGGGAAATTTATACTAGTTTGTCTCCTTGAGAATTATATCCTCAAATAGTGAGTAAATTTTATCACATGACTTATGAATCTCATATATATTAATTATCCCATTATTAAATACTCATTTAAAAATGAGATCATGATAGTTTATCAGTTTTGATTATTTAGGGTTGCATACAACATTAATTTTTATAAACACTATCTTATTGTAGTATTCTTGTTAGGACACTTTAACATGACATTAATTTTACATCACTACCACCTTATAATGCATGGGGAGGTCTATAATAGGTTATTATTTTTATTGGACTCATCCTTCTTTCTAACATCCATCAACACGATCATTTTGATCACTCATATCTACAATTGAATCTTATAGAATATATTGTTATTTGGGGCCCTATTATTACACATAAATCCCTTCTAAATCATCTAATATTCCTACAATGAGTAGCACTAATGAATTTATTATCTCCACCTATTTAAGATTCATACCAATAACTTTACTTTCTATCCTATTAACCATTGGATTTAGAACATCAGATTATCCCTCATTATTTTTATATCTTTTCAATTTATTGATGGGACAGTCCATGTTATATTTCTTGAATTAATTTACGTTTTTGTAACCTGAACCCATAAAAATATCCACTCTATACTCATAGACTAGTTGACACTCAACAACAACCTCGTGATCATGAAATTCAGGATCCTCAAAACCAACTTCAATATATCTATCAAATGTTTATATTTAAACACCCTTTTTCTTTATCTATTTAGAAATAATTGTTTTCCCGAAATCAAAATCTATGTTTTCAATATTATTTCCATTAAAAATTTTAAATTTTTTTGTACCATTAGAAAATTAGATGGTATCATCTCATTAGAACCTATGGATAATGTTATCCTTGTATGAAATTAAGCACTATTAATTGAAACAAAAGACATAGACATATTCAGTTTATCATTATTTAATGAAATGATGTTATTGAGAGATTCATCCTTCCACACTACTTGAACATAATAAAACACTTCAATTGTCTAGATTTTGATATAAATACAAATACAACAGTGCTAATAATAAGGTCTATGCTATGATATTTATCCTAGACATCTCCCATCAGTGCTACCTTCATAGTAGGGACATTACAACACACCTACTAATGAGTCTCGAACCTGTTATGGGATGAACAAAATTTTAGACAAGATTAATTGTAAAACACCAAAAGTAAAAAAATCATTATCAGCCATTATAAACACAAATTAAAATTCTGTTTTGGAAACATATTTTTCTACAACAATTAAGGATACTATGGGGAGACATAATGACTTTGGCCTTTTTTCGAAGGTTAAGATTCTACCTATTACATTACCAAGAATTTGAAGAACAAATGGGTTCTAAAAATGAAGTAGTAATCTTGGAAATCATAACCAAATATATGTGGTTGATGGATCTCAATTCATATAGAACCCATAGGTCTATTGGAATAAGAATAATAAGACATTTTCAATATTTCAATGGCTAATAGACCAATCAAAGGAAATATCCTCATCATAAGTAAAACAAATAAAAAAATGATTGGGGTCCAACGACCATATTGTATCTTATTCATCCAATCCCAAGGATATGTTTATAAATCTATGAAAATAATCAACCATCAACATCCTATAACAAAAAAAATGAGAAACCAAGGACCATTCTTGGAGAGACAAACCTCATTGAATCACTATATTAAAAGAAGAAGCCTTGTGACCTCTAAATGAAGAGTAGAAAAATTTAGTCTCTGGGAAATTATGGGGAAAAAAGAATATAATTAGGTTTGGTGAATATGGAGAATTGTTTCTATCATTCTGAAGGAGTATGAAAGGATCCCCCTCACCCTTTTTATGGGGGGGGGGGGGGTGGGCATGACGACCTCCTCATGGGGGGGGGGGGGTGACAAAGATCTTTCAAGAAGAACCCATATTTTCAAAATTAGATTTTATGAACATATATTTAATCCTCCTTTAATCTATATCAATTAATTAATAAAAATATATTTACTATTAACTAAAATCATTTAGTATATAGGAAATCTATTTTCAATAAAGTTAAACATTTAACCATTAAGTGTTCATAATAGTATACTATTTTAGTTACCAAATAAATGTGTGATATATTAATTTTATATATTTTTAAAAATCATTTAAAATAATTATATAAAAATTTAGAATATAATTCTCAGAATAAAATAACACCACATTAATAAAAAAATTATTTCAAAAAACCCATCCACCATTTTCTTTATCGTTAACATTAATCTTAGTAATCGTACATTAATTCCTAAAATTTAAATATACCTTATTAAATAATATTAACGTGTTAATATGATATAATATATCCATTTTTTATTAAATTTATATCATTGAGTAAAACAAATTTTTAATCCATGTTAATAAAAACAGTTGTAAGAGTAAAATATTACCTAGTTAAAAGAACATTAATAATTAGTTTTATTAATTAAGAATAATATTTCTAATTGATTTTTTTATTTTATAAACATATTATTTTTATAAAAATAGTGTTAAATAATGTTTAATTCATTTTTTACTATGAAAAACTCATAAAATAGATGATTTTAGAAAAATAAATGTTTTTTCACTATCCACCTAAAAACAAATTATTTTAGAAAAGTATCATAAATTAGACATAATCTAACTTTGACATGATAAATTTATGAAACATGTATATTTTACAAAATTAAAACTTTAAAATTATAAAATTTATCAATTAAATGAAAACAAAATATACAAAGAATTTTTTTAATTGAATAATTCATTTTAAAACTATTAATGTTCTTAATCATATTGTATATTAATTTATAATTGATTTAAAAATTTTATTTACCAAAGGATTTATTATTAATAAATTTTATTCTTTATATTTATATAATATTTTTTAACACATTTTAGTTTGGTATTTCAGGTGAAACAATCTATGGATATAATTTTTTTAGTGGAATGTATAGTTTTGAAATCCCTTTATGATATATCCCCCCCTTAAATAAAGTGTATCATCATAATTTTCATAATCACTTACTAAGGAATGATGAAAATGGATTAATTAGAAAGTTAATATATACTTTATTACTGGTTTATCAACTTCAAAATATTAGATACTAAGAGACTCATTATTCCCATCACAATGGGTATGTATTGTGATTGTTTACTTTATCTCAAAAGTTTCTACAAAATATGCTTCGTTAGTTTTTATTCGAGTTTCTAGGGAAATAAAATTCACAAAAAAATTCATGATCCAATTTCCAAACATATAATGAAACTAAAATAGTTTTCAATATTTGTAATAAAAACATAGAAAATTACCAAATGATTATTAAAACCCAGACTAAACATGAGTTATCCAATAACACATTCATTTCAATTGATGATACATTCAATTAAAATATCATATAATTGGATAAACCTATAACTCCATCAGTTTAAATTATATTGTATATGGTCATATTCCTATTATGTTTTCTGATGTTAATGTGATTCCTTAGAACCACACTCTAGAGATCTAGTGTGAATAATCACCTTTTTTACGTATCAACTTTGAAATGAGATGAAGCGACCAAAGTATAACCATAAATGATTACAATATCATAAATAAATATCGAGTCACATAAAATTTAAGGAAATTTTTGGGTCAGAGTTTTGGAATGTTTTGGAAAATCATTTAGCATATAAATTCCATATATATCTTATAAAATAGATTTTCCCCCACTATATATGAAGCTATTTAATATTAAATAATTCTGCATCATTTTCCATAAAATTCTCAACACATTATTTTTTATTAGAAAAATAATTTGTATTGAATTTATCCTTAACTAGGGGGAATCAAATCATAAAAAGGTGACCATATATTCTCAATAAGGTAAAATATATGTTATAAAAAATAACATAATTTATAATAATAATTGCATATATAATATATCCAATGTAGATAATAAAAAAATTTCCAAAGACAAATGAAATTATGAGAAGAATGTATCCATGTTTGAAATATCAATAAATAAAATCACGGATAATGATAAATAGTTCCTTAGAGATTAAATTTATAATTTTTGGTAGCTAATTCCATTACCTATACCAAGACTTCATCATCTCAGACTTTTAGATCTTAGACCTTGTGATTTTTCCATCAAGTCACTATGTTTAGTAGATATTCTATATTGGAATGAATACAAAAAAAATGTATAACGTAGTTTGAATCATGATACATATCAATGAAATCATGTACTATTTATAAAAAGACCAATGTTACACCTAGACCTTTTATGATATTTCTTTTACGAATAAATTTAATTTATTCGATAACTTTTGTTACAAGAAACAATGAGTTTTAAGTAAACCATGATTTATTATTAACATTATTATAACCTAGATACATATATTAGTGGAATGAATAATATTTTTTTTAAAATTTTAATTATGATTATTTTCTATAAATAATACATGTAGATAAAAAAGTATTTAATTTTAATTAAATCCATTATAGGTTTTTGAAATACAATTTCTCAAAAATATATATTAAATTTTGCAATAAAATAATAATGGTATTTCATTTCAATATTAGAAAATGAATTTTTTTAAAAAAATTTACTTTTAAAATCTATATGTAAATATTATATTGGATTTTATTTTTGAGAATTTCTTAAAAATATTAATTCTTCTATGAATACTAAAGAATCATGAAATTTATTAAATATTTCCTTTTCGTTTAATGAACGTAAAATCCAAAATACTATTTAATATTTTTTAAAAGTAGTAATAGTTAAATAATATATTTATTAATCCAATTTTGGTAAATTGAATAAAATTTAATATTGAATTATGATATTAAAGTATTATATACTTCTAAAATTTTCTCTTTGGAAAACAGCTTATCTGTCCTATCTGTGGCATTGCATTTAAATTATAATTTTTCAATTATATGAAATGAATTTTTAAAAATAGAGTCCATATTTTTAATCAAAATAATTACAATTTTATAAAAATTTCTAGTTAATTTCCCCCCAAATTATTACTAAAAATTGTCAAAATTTATTATCACAGTAACGATTAAAACGATTTTACTTGGGGATAAACTAAAATGATAGGGGTAAAATGTCTAATAAAATTTCCAAGGACCATTTTTTGTAAACTTTTAGACCTTATATCATCAATGTTTCGATATATTTACATTTTTGAGCCTTTTAGAATGTGAAAAACATGGAGACACTTTATTGTTTTAAAAAATTCCATGTGTGTATTCATCCCACTTATAAAACACCACCCAATTTCTTCTCCTCTACAGGATTCCAAAACCATTTTGTTCAAACGATACCTTCCAAAATACCATTATTAATACCCTACCCAAATCCAATAGTCCATATATTCATTATGAAATCCTCATAATAGGTATTTAAAGATAAACCTAGAAGATTCTCTGAAGAAGAGGTAAAATTCATAAACCTATATTTTTATGTTATTTGTTCCTCTACATCCATCAATTAATATCTAACTATGATAATATATTTTTACTAGTATATCCCTTGTATTATGAGGTTATTATGATAATGTAATAACATATAACCTTCTACCCATCCATCAAATGGGAAGTGAAACTATCAATCGTGTTTAAGGCGTATTACCTCCTCATGAACTCATGTAATTAATTTTCCATCACCACCAATCATAATTAGATATAAGGACATATTTAATATATTTATATAATATTTATGAATCTATTATGATTTAGTAATTATAAAACCTCACCTTTCTTATTAAGTTCTTTTCTATAGGAATATGATAACATCATAGATGTGTATGGTGGACTACTGTCACACAAAGCAATTTGATATGTACTTCACTTATGTATTACATAGAAATTAAAAATTACATATTTAATGAAAATATATGATATATATGACTGAAAAACTATTCTATAAATTTAATATATTATTTAACTTTCATTGTTTCCATTTTTTTAGAAAATGGAACCATTTTTATGTGAATGTACGACCTACCATCTATATAAATGGTGTAATTAATTTTTTGTCTCTAAATTTAATGGATTAATATAGATAAATATATAATAAATATTAAATTATATGATTGATAAAATTATGGATATTTTGGAACCATGATCAATATAAAATGGCTTAAAATATCAAACTAAATCATAAATGAAAAAATGAAACATTTATTACCCAAATCATGATTTCACTAAAATATTATTAATAAACTGGTAATAAAAGGTCAAAAGAAAATTATATATTTTATGAGAAATATTATTATGGTTCTCTAATTGAATTATATTAAATATAAACATATTATATTATTGGGTTAAACACGATTCAATGAATGTGGGACTTGAGGTAAGGTATTTTTTTGTCAATTTGTATTCTTTGGGGAACATGTTATCTTATGCACCTATATTTTTTAATGAGGTATATAAATAGCCCATTAGAAATTTAATATAATGAATTTATTTATTATAATAATAATTATATGCTTGAATTAATTTTATGATTTCATGAGGTTTATGATTAAAAAGTTACCAATGTGGTAAGGGTTAGATATTACAATCTCATTATTTATTGGGATTATTTATGATTATGGTTTAGATGATGAAATATTTTGATATATTTTTCAATAACATCTTGAATTTACCTATTATATAGTTATTTATTTTTATTACATGTTTGTAATTAATTTTCCTCTCTTTTATGTACTAATTATTCAAAAATAATGTTTTTAAATAAAATAGAATTTTTTTCTCTCTCCACTTGAAAAATCATTTTCATCTATATCCTTATATTCTAAAAATTATTTAAATAATTTTTTAGAAATAATATATGAATTTTAATTTCATTTTTAATTTTTTTAAATAATGGTGTGAATAGAATAATCATGTCATTGTCAAAACAAGTCATATTTGGATTTTACAAAAAAATAAAAGGAATTGTTATTTTAACATGCAATGAATTAACAATATTTCCAACCGTCATGGTCACTCTGTGATTTAAATATCCCATTACATTTTGTCATGGTATTTTTCAAATAAACTGGTTTAATAAATATTTTAGAAATTTTTAGATTTCAAGTTAATGATTTAAAAATAGAAAGTAAATTTTCCTTAAAAAATGTTATAAGTGATCGTTAAAAATTATTTTCTATATAAGATGAATTACTTTAGTGTGATATAAGATTTAATAGGGGTATGATCGAATTTTAAAATCCTTATTAATTATCTTTTTTCATTATGTTTATGATTAATAGATATTTATGAATCTCATTCTTCTCCCATCACATATGAAATCATAAATGTGTCAGGAATACCATTTAATTTCTTGAGTTATGATATAATGAATGTTTTATGTTCTTCTATCACACATAGATATGATTTTAATAATTTGATTTGTGATATATATATCTCCTTCAAATTCATTTGTTATAAATAGATATATCATGAGATAAATAGGAATCAAATGGGTTGTGAACCCAGTTCTGCTAGGGACTTTGTCTACCATTATATTCTAGGGAGTAAACTTTGACTATTAGGATGGATTGGGGAGTGAACCTAATTCTGATATACTTTTAAATTATCCTTGACTACTAAGAAAATGACATTATATGATTATGTGTATTCTAAAGATCTTTGTCTTATGCCAATGTTATGTTCTCAATGATGATTTTATTTGATTCTTCTATGATTCATATCATATAAATTACCAATATATATGGAATGGAAAATGTTTTTAATATATGATATAAATGGTATGGATTAAAAATGTTAAGCTCATGTTCCCATACCTTTATGCTCATTTTATTCTTATGTGTTCATTTATATATCCATATTTTTCCTTTATTGGGGATCTAAGATCACCATTTATTATGTTTTCTTCCCAAGGTTATAAAAAATTGTTTTATGTTTTATAAGTCTAAAAAGGTTTATAGATATGAGAGACTTAGTAGGGTATTATTTAGTTTACAAATGAACTATTTTTTATGTTTCCATCTTTTCAAAGGTAGTATACTTAAATGATCTTGGAATGGATTATTATGTCATGTAACAAATATGTTGAGTCAATAAGGTTTTCCTTATGACTTTTCCATTCCTTCTTGTTTTGAAAATCACAAACACCTTATCTTTAAGGAAAATCGCTTTTGTAAGGAAAATTGCTTTTATAAGGAAAAATGTTTTCTTAAGGAAAAACGCTTTTATAAGAAAAATTTATCCTTATCATATTTTCATTAATATTTTTCTTAAGTATGAAATTCGGATTCACTTTCTCGGAATCATTAAAACTGATAAAAAGCATTCTGTTTTAGGGTTCGGATTCTGGACAAGAACTATAAGGAAGTTTCACTCCGAATTCCGGTTATGAATTCTGACTAAGTTCTATTCCAGATTCAGGATACGAATTCTGAAGAAGAATTCCCATTACGAATTCTAATGAAGAATTCTCATTACGAATTCTCATTACGAATTCTGAAGAAGAATTCTCATTACGAATTCTAATGAAGAAATTCCATTTCGAATTCTCATTACGAATTCTGAAGAAGAATTCTCATTACGAATTCCAATGAAGAATTCTCATTACGAATTCTAATGAAGAAATCTCATTCCGAATTCTCATTACGAATTCTGATGACGATTTCTCATTACGATTTCTGATGAAGAATTCCTATTCCGAATTCCTATTCCGAATTCTCATTCCGAATTCACTCATTAAACAGAATCTGGATATCATTGTTTTATACACTCTGAATTTGTTCACTCCGAACTTTCACTCCGAAATTTCTATTCCGAACCTTTATGTTAGGTTTTAAAACGATGTCGTACTTTCTGTTACACTTACTTTGTTATAAAACGATGTCGTCCATTTTGTTATAAACTAACCGTTGTCTAAGTGACACGTGTACAGGTCCCTCCGAACTTTAAGGAAAATATGACCGTTGGAGAAGGAGCCGACCTCACCTATAAATAGGAGCTCATTTGAAAAAGCTCACAACGGACGGATGGATGAACATTTGAACTTTGTGCATACATGCTGTTGAAGTGATTTCTAGAGAGAGAGTCTCTTATTAACTCTCAAAGCTTCGTGCAACTCCGAATGTTGGTGATTACATTCGAGGGCTTCCGGGGATAGGAAGACAGAGGTGCCGACTACCTTAAAGATCGAGGGCTTTCTTGCTGAGAAAGACAGAGGTGCCGACTACCTTAAAGATCGAGGGCTTTCTTGCTGAGAAAGACAGAGGTGCCGACTACCTTAAAGATCGAGGGCTTTCTTGTCGAGAAAGACAGAGGTTGCCAACTACCTTGAAGTTGAGGGCTTGCGGGGATAGCAAGACAGATACACCGATCTTCGTATCGAGGGCTTACCCTGGTGTGGGTAAGACAGACTTGCTTGAAAGTATAAATCAAGGGACCTTTATCCAAGGTTGTTGGATACCCTTCTCTTTGGGTTAAAAGACTATCATCTTGTTACTAGTAGTTCTTCTACTTGTACTTGTTTTATTCCGCTGCATTTTGTATCTTAAGGAAAGTATAATTTTCTTATACTTCCCTACTTACTTTGATTAGTTTAGATTCTATACGCTTTAAGGTAGAATCTCATATTGTAACTTTTGTTAAGTTTCAATTTCCGGAACCATATTTCCGGAACCTTCTTTTGGAATCTCTTTCCAAGTTTAGTCCGGTGTTAGAGGTGTTGTGAATCAACTTAGTTTAACTTTGTTAAACTTAGTTCTTTCCTTTTCTTAAGGAAACTCTAGTTATTCATAACTAACTTTAAAGGTTCCAAAGGAATTTTTAAAGTATACAATTCACCCCCCCTCTTGTATATTGAGCATCTCATATTATATTTCGATCCTACAATTGGTATCAGAGGTTGGAAACCTCTTACTCTATACCATTCTTACATTTGGTATCAGAGCCAAGGTTACTGAAATACTTGTACTCACGTTCAAGTTTTTCTTGCTCACTTTTCAATTCCGAACTTTTTCATTCCGGATTATCCATTCCGAACTTTTCCTATTCCGAACTTTTTAATTCCGAATTTTTGTAATTAACAAGTTTGTCTCCAAGTTATTTTCAAGTATGGCAGGAATGAATGTTGGTTCGATAGACAATTTGAATCCTACAAGGCCACCAATATTTGATGGTAATGATTATGAATACTGGAGAGATCGTATGAAGACGTTTGTTATCAATACTGGAGTAGATAACTTTGTCATGCTTACTGGTGATTACAAAATTCCTGACAAGGAAGTCAGAACCTTTACTAACCAGGAGAAGCAAGAATATCAACTCAACTACAAGGTACGCAACACTTTATTATGTTCAATGACCAGAAATATATATAGCCAAATTTCTTCTTGTGAAGCAGCTAATTGTATATGGAAGAAGTTAGAGGTTACTCATTTTGGGACTTCTAAAGTGATTGAGACTAGGAGAGCTATGCTTAGAGCTGAATATCATGGCTTTAATTTTCCTTATGGAGAACCTATCTGTAAAGTACAACAAAGATTTATGACAATCGTCAATAGTCTACAGTCTATGGGAGAGAAAGGTTTAGATGATGAAGCTCTTGTGGACAAGATAATTGACATTATGCCCAATGAGTGGGAATCCAAGAGAACAGCTATAGATGAGAACAGGAAGGTTACTCAAATAACTCTTGATGAATTATTTGGAACTCTTCTACAACATGAGACCAGAATGAAGAGAGATGCTGACAACATCAAGAAGAAGAATGGAAATGGTACTGTTGCTTTTACTACAACTTCGAATCAGATAAAAGCTAAGACTCCTGAGAGAGTAACCAGATCCAAATCGAAGAAAGTCATTTTCCAATCCGAATCTAGTGAAAGTGAAGTTTCAGAAAATGAATTAGCCAATCTTGCTCGAAGGATGAACAAGATAGCTGGACAAAGAAACTTTCAATCCAAGTATAAGAAGAAGGATAGGAAAGATAAGAAAGATGGAGAAGTTACTTGTTATGAATGTAAGAGAGCAGGACATATTAGACCAGATTGCCCTATGCTCAGAAAGAAAGAAAGAAAGGAAAGGCATTCAGACAGGAACAGGAAGAAATATTACAAAGCTAAAGCTAAGAAAGTTTTGAAAGCTAATGACACCTGGAGTGCCAGTGGTGGTGACTCTTCAGATGAATCTTCTGAATATGAATCTTCAGGACAGAAGAATCTTGGTCTTATAGCCAGATTACCTATTGATAATCATTGTCTTATGGCTAAGGTACGAAATGCTGAATCATTGACCAATGTTTCTTTAAATCCTAATGATAGTAAGTATTATAACTCTTCTGATGAAGAATCAACTTCTGATGAGGAAAATACTTTACCTACTTTTGAAGAAGTCTCTAGATTTGCTGAACTTCTTGAGATTGAGAATTCCAAACTCAACAAGAAACTTGATAAGGCAAATTCTAGGAATTCTATTCTTACTAAAGAGATATCAGATCTTTCTAAAGATCTTGATAAGAAAAATGCTGATTTTGAAAGTATTTCAAAAAATCTTGAGGAAGTAAGTTCTGAGAAGAATAAACTTTCTAAAGAGTTAGAAAAAGTAATTTCTAATAAAAAAGTTTTCGAGCCTAAATCTAGTTCCAAAACTAATGATTTTGAAGATGAAAACTTGGTTGTAAAACTCAAGTCCGAAATTTTTTCCTTAAAGAAGTGCTTATCAAACTTTACCCATGGTAAGGAAAATTTTGATAAGATGTATTCTCAAATACGACCTTTAAGAAATAAATCCGGATTTGGTTATACCCATGCAAAACCTGTTTTCAGCAACAATTATTTTGTTCCTCAAAGTGCCCCATTTTGTACTAAGTGTCAATGTGGTGGTCACTGGGCAAGAAATTGTTCCTTAAACAAAACCCAATCCTTAGGTTTTCATAAAGCTTATTTTTCCAAGAAAATGTGGGTACCTAAGATTTTATTGTCTAGAAATCTCGGATCCAAGCAAGTTTGGATTCCGAAAGTCTAACTTTGTTCTTAATTTCAGGAAAATAAAGAAAGTTCCAGCAACAATGTTTGGTACATGGATAGTGGATGTTCCCGGCACATGACTGGTAACAAAAGCTTCTTTGAAAAAATTATCAAGACGAAAGGAGGAAAGGTAACTTTCGGAGACAATGCTAAAGGAGAGATTGTTGGTATTGGTAATATTGTTCTTTTAGGTAAAACTTTGATTTCAAATGTTCTTTTTGTTAAAGGTCTTAAGCACAACCTCATTAGCATAAGTCAGTTATGTGATGAAGGTTACCTTGTGAATTTTAGGAATGATAAATGCTTAGTTCACAATTCCAAGGAAGAATTTATTCTCTCAGCCAACAGGCAAGAGAATGTTTACACCTTAAACTTAGAAGACCTAAGAAGCCAAGATTTACCTTGCCTAAGTGCAATGGAAGATCATTCTTGGTTATGGCATAGAAGACTAGGACACTGTAATCTTAGAAACCTATGTAAACTCTCTAAGAAGAAACTAGTTAAGGATCTACCGGAGCTTAGATTTGATTCTTCTAAAGTTTGTGATCCTTGTCAATATGGCAAGCAACATAAATCTAGTTTTAAGTCAATCGGTGAAGTCTCAACAACCGATGCATTACAGTTGGTGCACATGGATCTTTTTGGTCCTACACAAACTGGAAGCATTGGAGGCAAATACTATGTGTTTGTTCTAGTTGATGATTACACTAGATTTACTTGGGTCTATTTTCTAGCAAGGAAATCTGAAGCTTTT
This sequence comes from Viscum album, assembly GCA_963277665.1. Taxonomy (NCBI): domain Eukaryota; kingdom Viridiplantae; phylum Streptophyta; class Magnoliopsida; order Santalales; family Viscaceae; genus Viscum; species Viscum album. Next base: position 163,052,633 of record OY728138.1, read on the forward strand.
TCTTATTTCAAAAGTTTTAGAGCTCAAGTTAAAAATGAGAAAAACCTTCCATTGAAAACTATTCATAGTGATCATGGAGGAGAATTTCAAAATTCTGATTTTGAAACTTTTTGTAGTAAGAAAGGTATTACTCACAACTTTTCAGCACCTAGAACTCCTCAACAGAATGGTGTAGTTGAAAGAAGAAATCGAATTCTTCAAGAAATAACTAGAACCATGTTGAGTGAATATTCTATTGCTAGACATTTCTGGGCTGAAGCTGTAAGTACTGCTTGTTATACTATAAATCGAGTTTTGATTAGACCTTTTCTTAATAAAACTCCTTATGAGTTATGGAATGGTAGAAAACCAAGGCTTTCCTACTTCAAGGTTTTTGGTTGCAAAGTATTCATTTTGAATACTAAAGATAACTTACATAAATTCGCACCAAAATCAGACGAAGGAATTTTCTTAGGATATTCCACAACCTCTAAGGCTTATAGAGTTTTTAATAAAAATACTTGTACTGTTGAGGAAACAGTACATGTGAAATTTGATGAGTCAGATCCTTTTGTTTTTAAAACTTCCCAACTTACATCTTCGGATGTGTTTTCAAAAACTGATTGTCAACCTTTGTTAGAAGAACCTTCTGATAAGGAAATTGTTCTAGAAGATACTTCTGAAACATTTACCCCAGAAGACTTTCTACCTTATGTTGATGAACAGGTTTTACAAAACTCAAATCAGATGTTTCTTAAGAATCATCCCAGTGATAGTATCATTGGTGATGTAAATCAACCTGTAAGGACTAGAAGTTCCTTAAGAAATGAAGTAGAACATCTAGCATTTCTTTCCCAACTAGAACCTAAAAGCACTGATGAAGCTTTAGGTGATGATGATTGGATCAAAGCAATGCAAGATGATCTAAATGAATTCGAAAGGAATAAAGTCTGGACCTTGGTTGAAAGACCTAAGGAAACTTCTGTTATTGGAGTAAAATGGGTCTTCAGAAACAAATGTGATGAAAATGGAGTCATTGTTAGAAATAAAGCTAGACTTGTTGCTAAAGGCTATAATCAGCAAGAAGGAATAGACTATGAAGAAACCTATGCTCCAGTAGCTAGACTTGAATCTATTCGTATTCTACTTGCCTTTGCAGCATTCTTTAATTTCAAACTATTTCAAATGGATGTGAAATGTGCTTTTCTTAACGGTTATGTTCAAGAGGAAGTTTTTGTTGAACAACCTCCTGGCTTTGAAGATACAAAACATCCTGATCATGTTTTTAGACTTACCAAAGCTTTGTATGGCCTTAAACAAGCCCCAAGAGCATGGTATGATAGACTCACTGGATTTTTGCTTCAAAATAACTATGTTAAGGGAAATGCAGATCCAACCCTTTTTATAAAGAAAGATAAGAAAAATGTTTTGATTGTACAAATTTATGTTGATGACATTATATTTGGTTCAACTCAGCAATCTTTGACTGATTCTTTTGCTAGTCTAATGAAATCTGAGTTTGAAATGAGTATGATGGGTGAGTTAACATTTTTCCTTGGTTTTCAAATTTCTCAAAAACCAGAAGGAACCTTCATATCCCAACATAAGTATATTAAAGATCTTCTTAAAAAGTATGGTTATGACAACACGAAGAGTATAAGTACTCCTATTGGTACCTCAAACTCTTTAGATCTTGATGAAGCTGGGAAACCAGTAGATCAAACATCTTTTAGAGGTATGATTGGAAGTCTACTTTACTTAACTGCTAGTCGACCAGACTTAATGTTTTCAGTATGCTTATGTGCAAGATATCAATCTAATCCTAAGGAATCTCACTTAAAGGCAGTTAAAAGAATTTTTCGCTACCTTAAGGGAACCATGGATCTAGGATTATTTTATACTTCTGGAAATGATTTTGTTCTAAAAAGCTTTTCTGATGCTGACTTTGGTGGTTGTAGAATGGATAGAAAAAGTACATCCGGAACTTGTCATTTCTTAGGAGATTCATTAGTTTCTTGGTCATGCAAGAAGCAACATTCTGTTGCACTCTCCACTGCTGAAGCTGAATATGTAGCAGCTGGAAGTTGTTGTGCACAAGTGTTGTGGATGCAACACACACTCACAGACTATGGCTTGAGTTTTACTAAAACTCAAATTTTGTGTGATAACACAAGTGCCATTGCTCTAAGTAAAAACCCTGCACATCACTCCCGTGCAAAACACATAGATATTAGGCATCACTTTCTTAGGGATCACACACTTAAAGGAGATATTATTCTTCAGTTTATCGGAACGCAAGATCAACTTGCTGATATTTTCACAAAATCTTTACCTTCTGATAGATTTGAATATATTAAACAGAAGTTAGGAATGATAACCGTAAGGTAATCTTCCTTAATTAACTTTCTGTTGGAAAAATCTTCTCACAGTAATAAACTCCTTTTCATAGGGGGAGTACATTTGTTTGTTTATTTAACAAAGTTTTTTCAAAATTTGTTTTCAAATTTTTCGGAACGAAATTTTCCGGAATGGAACTTCCGGAACTACAATTTTCCAGAATGGATATTTCCATACAAAATACTTTTGGAATAAAAGTATTCGTATTGAAAATTTCCGGAATGGAAAATTTTCGTACTGGTATTTTCATAATGGAAAAACTTTCGTATTGAATCTTCCATATCAAGTTTTTCGTATCAAGTTTTTCGTATTGAGTTTTTTTTTCGTAGTCGTCTTTACATTACCCATTACGAATAACTTTCCTAAGCTAATCCGAAAGGTATGACTTCCTTACTGAAGTTTTCGTAATCATATTTTACTTGCTGGCAGTTTCTTATAGTTTGTTTTCGGTTTTTTTTTTTTAATTTCTTGAATTTTGTTTTAATAAAACCTCAAAAAGATCGGATTCAATCTCTCAACCGTCAGATCTGATCTCAGATCTTTCTAAACCGTTAGATCAACCGAGGAAGTTGAACCGTCATTCCAAAGCCTATATAAAGGGGACCCTATTTTCTCGTCCCACATCGATCTCAAGCTCTTGCGTGCTGAAGCTCTGTCTCTCTGATTTAAGGCTGTTCCGAACTACAGTTTTCCAGTTCCGAACTTCAGTCTTCTCAGTTCCGAACTTCTCAGAGACTTCTAATCCGAATGTCTGCAGAGTTAGCTTCTCAAGAGATGTCTTCAACAAAGTCCATTTCACAGTGGTTAGTCTACAGAGAGCGGTTAGTGCATCCGAATTTCTTCAGCAACTATGATTCTATTATATCAAAGAATATCAAGCTCAATGGCTGGGAAGATGTTGCGATATCAAAAACCGGCAACCAAGATGAAGTTTACCCAGACTTGCTTGTTGAGTTTTATGAGTCGGTTGCTTTCTTCGTGGAAGACAATAGAGAAAAATTTTCCTTCAAATCGTATGGCAAGACTTATAAGCTATCTTACACCAAGGCTGCAAGCTTGGTAGGGTTGAATTATGAAGGGGAAGCTGAGTTTATCTCGCATGTTCTGCCAGACTCCTTGGGTAGTTTCAACAAGGAGAAAGCCTTAGAAATTCTCGGACTGGATGATGATAAGGCTTCGAAAATTGCAACCCTATCTACAAACTTCCGGATTCTGGAGTTATGGGTGCAAGGGCTTATTGTACCGAGAAAAGGAGACAAGGACAGCTTGAAGAAGAGTGAGATATACATCTTAGATTTCTTGATAAATCAAAGGAAGTTCAACCTGATGAAGCATATCCTTCTTAATCTTGAGAATTTAAAGAAAGGGAATCTGAGAGCTCAGATAGTAATGTACCCGGCAATATTGTCGAAGCTGATAGTTCGGTGCCTTGAGTCCTTCAAGGTTGCTTGCAGTTCTAAACCGAAAGTTTGCAAGATCATGTTGCTCAGTGATGCAACTCTTAAAAGGATGAATATAGCTTTTGACAAGAAGTCTGGCATGTTTTTTGATCTTCCTCCTCAAGAAGAAGTGACTCCGAAAGTGGCTGATCCGGAATCGCCTAAGCCGGTAAGGAAGAGGAAGCTGAAAGAAGTGGTAGGTGAAGCTGAAGAACCTAAGTCTAAGGAAGTCCATTCCGCACCTCCTAAGCCTAAGAAGAAGAAGACATATACTGATGAGGTTGCAGCGAAGTGGAGAGCTGACAAGGAAAAGAGGAAGGAAGGAGATCCGCAGTTCGGATTGGATCCCGCAGAGGCTAAAGCTCTGAAAGAAAAGGCTGCTGATGAGCTCGAGAAGCAAGCTAAGGAAAAGAAGCTGAAGAAGAAGTTGTCAGAAGCTGAGGCTGTGCAAGCCTTGTTGAAGTTTAATGAAATGGTTTCAGCAACCATTCCCGTTCCGAGAATTTTTTCTTTGGACTCTCTACCTGAGACTCCAGGAAGAAATCTTGATGATCCGAAAGAGGCTGCTGCTAAGAATGCTGAGGAAGTAGAGCTAGTGGAAGAAGTGGAAGAAGCTGCTGAAGGAAGTGGTGAGACAGGAGATGTGCTCAAACAAGTAGATGAATACAAGGGAACTCCTTCGGAACACCTGTCGCTCCGAACTTCTGAAGCCGAATCTTCAAAACTAGTTACTCCAGTAATAGAAGGAAAGGAAGGAGAGGAAGAAGTTTCTTATCATGGAGAAGAAGAACATCTTTCACTTGATGCTGCTCAGAAAGAAAATATAGAAGTTGTTGATGAGGAAGATTTGGTTGTTCAAGTTTCTGACAGTGAGAAGAAATCTCCGGAACAGGTTTCTATTCCGAAAAAAGATAAGGGGAAACAAGTTATTGCTGATACCCCGAGTTCAGAAAAGAGTATGAGGAAGGAAGCTGGTAGTTCTTCAAAGAGGAAGTTGGAGCTTATTGAAGAAGAAAATTCTCCTAGCAAGATGTCAGATTCGGAATCATCTTCGTTGGGGCACGATTTTGTTGTTCAATCCTCGAAGAAGTTGGTGGGAACCATTCCGACTTTCTCCAGTATTGATTCTCGGTGCCAGATGCTCCAACATACGCTGAATCAGAAAACCGATTCCGTATCCATGGTAATGGATAAGTGTGTTGAGATAGAAGCCCAGTTCAAAAATTTCTTCATTGGTTACGAAGCCCATAAAAGATCTTGCAAAAGGATGACTAGCTGGTCGAAGAAGAATGTGGAAGAGATGAGGTTGCTGGATGAGTTTCAGGAGAATGTTAAGGATGCTTTTCAAACCGAGGATAAGAAGTTTCATGAGATGACTGCATCATTCGATGAGAAATTGGCAGAGGAAAAGAACATTCGGAGTCAGGAAGTAAGAGATCTGAATGGAAAGCTCAACTCTGTTAATCAAAGTTGGAAATTTGAAAGGGATCATCGGATCAATTTTCTAGAAAGGATAAAGTCTCAGGAAGAGAAAATGGAAGCTCAGGAAGAAAAGTTGAAGGCTCAGGAAGAAATCATTCAAGCTCAGTCAGCAAGAATAGTTGCCTTAGAAAAGCAAGCAGAGGAAGATCATAAGGACCTCAAAAAGATCAAGACTATTCTCAAGGGGCTTATGTCAAAGGAGAAAGATCCGAAATAATCAATCCGATCTTTTTGTTGTAATCTGTTTTTGTTGCTGACATTTCAAATTTAATGAGAATCGTGCTTGTTGTTCTGTTTTGTTGTTATTACTAATCTTTCAGGTACTTTGTTATTTTTTCCATTCCCTCGAAATTCTTTTTGAAAATCACAAAGGGGGAGAAGGAAAAGATCCTTAAGAAAAAGAGGAAATCTAATAAGTGCTTATCAAAGGGGGAGAAAGAAAAATACCCAATGAGATAGAACTCTAATAAGAGTTTGTTTAAGGGGGAGTTTTTATCTTAAAGAAATATCACTCCGGAAATATGAATACGATCCTTAGAGATTCAAAGCCTAAGGGGGAGTTAGTCGTATTCATCTATATTCTTAAACCAAGGAAGATAAGCTTTATTGTGTTTCTTTCTTCCTAGAAATAGCTTTTTCGTAAGGATGTTTGTGCTTTCCAAAAAGGGGGAGATTGTTGAGTCAATAAGGTTTTCCTTATGACTTTTCCATTCCTTCTTGTTTTGAAAATCACAAACACCTTATCTTTAAGGAAAATCGCTTTTGTAAGGAAAATTGCTTTTATAAGGAAAAATGTTTTCTTAAGGAAAAACGCTTTTATAAGAAAAATTTATCCTTATCATATTTTCATTAATATTTTTCTTAAGTATGAAATTCGGATTCACTTTCTCGGAATCATTAAAACTGATAAAAAGCATTCTGTTTTAGGGTTCGGATTCTGGACAAGAACTATAAGGAAGTTTCACTCCGAATTCCGGTTATGAATTCTGACTAAGTTCTATTCCAGATTCAGGATACGAATTCTGAAGAAGAATTCCCATTACGAATTCTAATGAAGAATTCTCATTACGAATTCTCATTACGAATTCTGAAGAAGAATTCTCATTACGAATTCTAATGAAGAAATTCCATTTCGAATTCTCATTACGAATTCTGAAGAAGAATTCTCATTACGAATTCCAATGAAGAATTCTCATTACGAATTCTAATGAAGAAATCTCATTCCGAATTCTCATTACGAATTCTGATGACGATTTCTCATTACGATTTCTGATGAAGAATTCCTATTCCGAATTCCTATTCCGAATTCTCATTCCGAATTCACTCATTAAACAGAATCTGGATATCATTGTTTTATACACTCTGAATTTGTTCACTCCGAACTTTCACTCCGAAATTTCTATTCCGAACCTTTATGTTAGGTTTTAAAACGATGTCGTACTTTCTGTTACACTTACTTTGTTATAAAATGATGTCGTCCATTTTGTTATAAACTAACCGTTGTCTAAGTGACACGTGTACAGGTCCCTCCGAACTTTAAGGAAAATATGACCGTTGGAGAAGGAGCCGACCTCACCTATAAATAGGAGCTCATTTGAAAAAGCTCACAACGGACGGATGGATGAACATTTGAACTTTGTGCATACATGCTGTTGAAGTGATTTCTAGAGAGAGAGTCTCTTATTAACTCTCAAAGCTTCGTGCAACTCCGAATGTTGGTGATTACATTCGAGGGCTTCCGGGGATAGGAAGACAGAGGTGCCGACTACCTTAAAGATCGAGGGCTTTCTTGCTGAGAAAGACAGAGGTGCCGACTACCTTAAAGATCGAGGGCTTTCTTGCTGAGAAAGACAGAGGTGCCGACTACCTTAAAGATCGAGGGCTTTCTTGTCGAGAAAGACAGAGGTTGCCAACTACCTTGAAGTTGAGGGCTTGCGGGGATAGCAAGACAGATACACCGATCTTCGTATCGAGGGCTTACCCTGGTGTGGGTAAGACAGACTTGCTTGAAAGTATAAATCAAGGGACCTTTATCCAAGGTTGTTGGATACCCTTCTCTTTGGGTTAAAAGACTATCATCTTGTTACTAGTAGTTCTTCTACTTGTACTTGTTTTATTCCGCTGCATTTTGTATCTTAAGGAAAGTATAATTTTCTTATACTTCCCTACTTACTTTGATTAGTTTAGATTCTATACGCTTTAAGGTAGAATCTCATATTGTAACTTTTGTTAAGTTTCAATTTCCGGAACCATATTTCCGGAACCTTCTTTTGGAATCTCTTTCCAAGTTTAGTCCGGTGTTAGAGGTGTTGTGAATCAACTTAGTTTAACTTTGTTAAACTTAGTTCTTTCCTTTTCTTAAGGAAACTCTAGTTATTCATAACTAACTTTAAAGGTTCCAAAGGAATTTTTAAAGTATACAATTCACCCCCCCTCTTGTATATTGAGCATCTCATATTATATTTCGATCCTACAAAATATTCATCTATTAACATGTAATTTATCTGTATGAGATGTTTAGGTCACTTTACCACAGACATTTAAAATTATTTATAATGAATACATCATATTAATGATTGGATATGGTTAAAATACATAACTAGCATTCCTTAGTAATCAATAAACATATGTATTAGAATAACGATTGTACAGATTTTTTTTATTTCACCTATCAATAAATGAGATAACATTATGTATAAGCACCCCTCAAACTAGAACTATATAGAGTAGTGGGTATATAATAATGTAAATAATTTTCTAAATAAATCAATGTGACCGTATAATATATTTTTATCCATAAAAAAAACTCTATATAGAGTATGAGGTATATATTTGAGTAAAAAATTTCAAAAAAAAAATTGGAATTGATTTCTATGTAACCACCACTAAAATTAACACCATAGAGAGAGGTTGGTATATTTATATGTTAATTTTTTCCCTAATCAATTAATATATAGAATCTAAGTGAACGCCCTTCAATTAAAGGGAGTAAATATAATGTTTTTTAAAAGGAAATGCATTCGAAGAATAATTATTCCTATAATAGAGGATGATTTGGAATGAAAATGGTTGTAATTGATATACATGAGTTTAATACCAGAGAAGATAATATTTTTATTAGATTTATAAATTAATTCATTACCAATATAAACCCAATAAATTTAAATAACTAGTTCATATGAATCATATCTCAATGAAGGAAAATTTGGATGAAAATACCCTTATTGTAATTGTAATGTGTGAATCAAAAGGATTTGAGAAGGATACTCTCAAAATAAAATATCATTAAAAGAAATATATTAAGTATATTATTATTAAATAGGGTAGATAATACACTATAGATAAGAAAATAGGATTGACAATATCAATCATGCCCCATGTAATTAAAAATAGAGGCAATTAAAACAAAGGGATTAAGAAAATTTTGAATCAAAACCCATTATAAGATATAACTAAAAATTTAATAGTAAATACTATAAATAATGATATATTAATAATATAAAATATTTATAGGTATGTAAGTATGCCATATGTTTTTATTAGATGATTTCCCAAAAATGGAGGCCTTAAGACAATATCTTATAACCAGATGCTTGAGAAAAATGAATATAATTGTAATGGGTGATAAATATATAGAGGTTTGGGTAGATACATAATTATTTTTTGGGTATTGAAGGGGTGGTGGAGGCCCCTTTCATAAGTGATTTTAATGGAATTTTTATAATTATTAAAACATAATATAAAGAGAGAACATGTATCAATTGTGAAGAAGACTCAAAATAAAAAACAATAGAGTTTATAATGATATTGTTTCAATAATATACCAACCGTTAATTTTAAGACATGACTAAATATGTTTTTAATCTTGTTACACATAGAATACTCACTTTTACTATTTTTTATTTTACCTTGGAAACAAATATTTGTATAGGTAAATAATTTTAATTCATAAAAAAATGTGGTAGTTATTAGCTAATTTATATGTAAATAATCCAAAAAACAATCCATTTTATCTTATTGAATTTCTATGTGTATAAAAATCAACTTAATGACAAGAACGTGTAATACTTATAGAATTATTTAAAAAAGTGTATTTTTAAAGCATAAAATTTATGTGTTTGATAAAAATATAAATGAATTTTGATTTAATGTTAAGAATTTGTTCATTATAAAAAAATAAAATTATATGTGGATTTGATATCATTAGAAAACCAAATTTTTTCTGACATAATATTTAATAAAATTATAATAACAAAAATAGTTTCTTTTATTGGAAAATATTAATTCATTTTATAAGATATTAAAAATAGGTTTTATAAATTTTTTAAAGGTATTTGAAAGTTCATTGTATTTATCAAAAAATAAATAATTTATTAATCTAAAGGAATTAAAAAATTGTATGTCTTTCTTATAAGACCATTAATTATAAAATTTACCATTTTGGTAAAAATTATATTTTTCTCTATTCACATAAAAATCAACCTTTCTAGAAAAATCCCAATAAAATCATCTAGATAAAATATTAACATGCCAAAGGTAATTTTTTTTTTCAAATTCAAATTCAAAAAAATGATAAAAAATTATTTTAAATTAAAACATAAAAATATTGTGATAAATATTTTCATAGGAATGTAATATTTATAACTATATTAAATATAACTATTTTTATCTTCAATAGATTACTAAAACATTGGTGTTAATAAATTATTCATATGAAAACTATATTTAATACTTAATTTTTTTTGTTTAAAATAAAAAGTCAACTTTTATAAAGGTTACACTTTAAAGAATATATGAGTATTATTAGATATTTAGCTACACAAATTTATTTTATTAGTTCCAAGCAAGGATGATTACAATTTTTTATTTATACATTTATTTCATAATTTATCTACTTATATTTTACCCAATATGTATAAAATTATAGTTTTAATGTTTTCATACAGTTACATGGTTTATTGTGGTTAATTTTTTCATGTATCATACGCTATCAAACATTTTACAACTCACAATAATATTTAATTAAAAATCTATTTGTGTTATATTCTACCCACCCGACCTTAAATAAATTTTATCCCTAATATTTTAATTAAAAATTACTGGAGGATGTATGTGAGGGTATTGTTAACACATTTATCATTCATGATATAACATCTAATATGACATATTCCTTACTATCTTAGAACAAATTCATTTTCTTATCATTTACAAAACAACATTAAACTTTCTCACACCAATAATCTTTGGTATGTGTATACACTAATCATATATTCTCCAAAATATAAATTCCCAAAAACTATATAAATATTATAGACATTAATCCATAGTTAAACCATATATTTTTCCAAATATTAATAACAATCCATAACATAAAATATATATTAATTTCTAGTTCATAAGACCATACAATATACAATATATTACACAATCAAAAAAATGAGTTGAAATTCACCAAAACTTTCATGAGTTAATTATCAATCCAAAGGGTACAAATACCATCTAACATAATTTTTTAAAATCAATCACCCCTTTATTATCTCAATATAAATCACATGTTAATAGTAATATTCATCAATCCCTGAGTCACTTTTTCTTCAATAGTTTTCAGAAATAATATAACATTATCCTAAAATCTCATTTCATGGTTATTTATTCAATTTAATATTTGTTTACAACCCTTTAAAGATATTATATTGTAGAAAATACTTATATGTTTAGCTTAATTCATACTAAATTAAGTATATGTAAGAATATTATAGGTAAATAGAAATCACTAATGAAAATAGCTATGACTTTAAGGGTTTAATTTCTCTTATGTTATCGCCCTCTCTACTAAATGTAATACTAGAAAATTATCTTTTTTCTTCATAATAGTATTATAATAATATTATCATCACTTTAAGTTTTTCCCATATTTAGTTAAATGACAACATGGTTTCTAGATACATAACTTTCTCAAAATATTATTTTTGATCCTATATTAACTAAAACCTAAACCACAATGGTTATGATAATAATCAAATTTTTTAAATGAAATCACCAATTCAAATATTTCTTCCCCTATGAAAAAAATCATTTTTAACATAAGTTAATCTTTGTTAAACATTTTTATCTTTGTTCAATACTTGTTTATCCATTGGTATTTTTGTGGATACGTTATTTATCCAAATTAATACACCTAAAAATAAAATCCTCCACACTAATTCATAAAGTGAATATGATTAACTAAATAATATTACCTAAGAGTTTATAACTGGATCTATAATTAGACCTCTTTTTATTTCACTATGTGATGATATAGTTAATACCTAATCCACTCAATCATAGTTATTACACATATGTGAATCTATACTAAAGTTTTAATCCACTTGTAGTATCCATACATTGATGTAATTTAAGTAAAACCACTTAATCTCAACATTAAATATATATAGGATATTTTATTATACATAGACTTATTCCTTAGTCTTATCCAATGATTTTCACTAAAGTTCTCATATCATAATCCCTAAAAGATTCAATATTTTCATAACAAACCTAAAAGGTTATTTATTCATTTTACATTATGATAAACCTTAACTTATCAACCCCTAAGATATCCACAAATAATATTAAAAACACAATATTTATTTATTCACTCCTTTGATACCAATTATGATGCCTCCGCCCTACACTATCGAAATTTGGTGAGAACACACAACATTTTTAAATACGGACATTGAAATGATCTAAATCAACTGAATTTTTACCATCATTAATTAAGACACCATAAAACATATTGAGTTAAATACATTATATATACCATTTAGTTTTATAATTTTTAATATTTAGGATTTTTTTTGAAAAAAAATTTCCTTGAATATCTCATCAAATAGACATTTTTCTAATATATAAGATAACATTTAACCTATAAATGCATAACCATCTCCCAAATAATTCTCCATAGATATTATTCTATTATAAATATCACGAGTAATAAATTTATTTATAACCTAGGAAAATATAAACCTATAATGGGGTGAAATCCAATTGCCATTAAGGGTGAATATCTAAGAAAACAATCAATGTTCATATCTGATAATTATTTAAACATGAATGATATGGTGAGAATAGATAATTAACATAAATCCAAAATTAGAGTAAAATGTGAACATAACATATCCATGGTCGATATATAAGAAAATAAATGCATGGATAACAATAAACAGTCCTATAGAGATGAAATGAATAATTATAGATAGCTAATTCCTTACCTCAAGCCAAGATATCATGATCATTCTGTCAAGGACCTATGTTTAGGAATTATTCACAGCTGGGAACACATACACCAAAAAACCCAAGATACATTTTCTCATGATACCCATCAATTCATAAATGAGCTACATAAACTAGGCCATACCCAATGAAAATTATGTTCAATATATTCATCATATTATGGAATGAATAATCAATACAATACATAATAAATATTCTTTTTAATCGATAAAAATATAGGATTGAATAATGTCAATAGTAATTTTAAATATTTATCTTATAAATAAATTAAATAGATTTCTAGGTAATAATCCCTTATAATAACACCATATGGAGTATGTTTTGTACATTTAGGTCAATAATTTTCACAATAAATTAAGGTAAAAACTTTTTATCATCCATAATTCAAAGTGATGTCACATAGAGTTTGTGGTATATGTTTAATTCAACAATTTCCCAATCAAAAAAAGTAATAGATTTATATGGAAGTGTCCATAAAACTATCACTATATATAGAATTTGGTATATGTTTATGTGAATATTTTTTCCAAATGATCAGCGTATGACATTTAGGTGAACAACCTTATATCAAAGGAAGGAAATATTGAGTGTTCGTAAAGGAAATTAATTTGAAGAAAAATCATTCCTATAATGGAGGATGCTTTTTAAGGAAAATGGTAGTGATATATTTAAAAAAGTTTAATCCTGAAAAATAAGATAGCTTGAAAGTGTTTATAAGGTAATCCAAGACCAATATATACCACACAAAGTAGAAACACGTGGTGAATATGAATCATATCTCAATAAATAAAAATATAGATTAAAAAACACTTATGATAATTGTAATTTAGTAATCAAAAGGACATGAATGGGATACAATGAAATTAAAATATAACTAAATTAAATATATTCAATATATATTAAGTAAATATGATAGTTAATACACTATATAAAAGAAATCATATTGTGTAATATCAAACATGTCTCATGGACTTGTAAATAGATATAAATAATACTTACAATTTAGAAAGTATTAAATTAAATACCCTTGAATTATAGAATTTCAAATATGACATTACGTATCATGAATTTTAGAGATAATAGTGATATAAAATATAAAAAAATGGAATTTTACATCGTATAATAGAAAATTTTATCTATAAAATTATAATGTCTCAAGTAATTGATAATTTAGACAAAGATCCCTTACGAGTAACATATTCACTATCATATGAATCGTTGGATAATGATGTTTTAAAGAATATTTTTATAACCCAAAAAACAGGGAATAAATAAAATACCATGTATTGATTAGGTATAATAAATAAATCACGGAACAATAGAGTTTTAATAATAAATATTGTAAATCACCAGATGTGAATTGAGTTAGTATAAACCCTTACAAATTTTTTAATACTTGTGTCAAATGTGATGAGAGAGAACATGGAATTGAAAATTGAATTTCATGAAATATAAGAAAATCCCGAAACAAAATAATAATGAGAAAATGGAAATTCCATTCGAATGAAAATATGGAGTACAATAAGAAATATGTCTCAAGGAGTGAAAATTGAGACGTCAAACCCCTGCCTTATTTCCTAACTTCAAATAATGAAATGGAATATCTTGTATAATAAAAATAAATATCTTAATCAAATTTTTAATAACCCTATTAATATCTATAACCCCTTATATACATAAATTATAAATTTTCTCTATATGTGTATTAGTTAATTATTATCTATTTTCAATATCAAGTTCGAGTAATCCTGGTCATTTTGAAAGAGTTTCATAATAGCAAAGTTGTTCTTCACTATTCTCAGAAATTTAATATTTCATAGATAGAAAATATACTGGAATGGTTGTTTTATAATTTATAATTAATATGTAATATCATTATAGTGTGTTTTTGGATATGATCCTTAATGTTGAAATTGGTGATGAGCGTGTTTGAGTGATTTTTCATATATGGGTAATTTTATCTTTATTAATAAGTTTACAATTAATATTACCCTTAAAAAAACAAAACCAAAATGTTTATATTATTATTTATTTTTCATAATATCACTAGTTTATTTGTTAAATTCTTTTAGGATAATATTTTATTTAATTTTTCAAGTTGGTGGTAAGACCTACCCAAACATGAACATACCATAATTAATGGTTCTCTATGATTATGAAATAATTATGATTTAAGAATAATATCATTACTAAAGAAACATAATGATATTTTTAGATACTATTAATATTATGAATAAAATTTTAATAGGTTTTACAAAATAAAAAATAAACTAGATGAAAATAAAATATGTTACTTTGGGTAGGCTGTAGTTCACACAATATGTATATAAAAAATTTATTTCTAATATAATTATAGGGAGATGGTGTATAATTTTATTATATTTAGAATCATAATTATAGTATGTATGTCACATTTTTTTTTCAATTTCATGCATATAATCATTTTAAATAGGTAGTGTTTAAAATGGCTATCATCGATTTGTCGAGGTTATTGTTCTCACAATGCATGAATGATGGATTAAGTTTTCTTAATAGTAAAGGGTATACATTCTTAATATTTATTAAATTATAATAATATAATTCTATATAAGAACAATAATTATGCCCTTATATATGAATTAAAAAAAGTAAAAAGTAAAAATTAATATTTAAAGGAAAATAAGGTAGGAAAAATGTGTTATCGGGATGAAATCTTGGCATTTTCCTTTACATTAATAAAAAATAGAGGTCCTGAGAAAATATTTTGTCACTAGATGCTCCTATAAAAGAAATAGTATTATAAAAAAGTTAAATCACAATATGTATTTGTTTAAAACTATTTTTTGTTGTCTTTAGGGGGGGGGGGGGTGAAAGTCCCCTTTTGTATGTCGTGGGAATATGATATTTGTTTATATTTCAATGTAATTGAATGAGAGATATTATTTCATATGTCAAAAAGACACCAAAATGAATAATAATGGAGTGGTAGATAATATAAGGTTGATAATACTTCATCCATTCATTATAATACGTTTTTAAAAATATTCACGGGTCCATTACTCTTAGAATTCTCACTTTTATCATTTTTTGTTTTACTATCATATCTATTTTTTGACTACGTAATTTACATTTAATTCATAAAATAAAATTTTCATTATATTATAATATATATATATGGATTCAAAATATTAAATATATTATATTAGATATAATTTCTACGTGTGATAAAATTTAATTTCAACATGAGTGATTGTAACAAGTAAAGTCCAATTTTTAGTAAAAGCGATTTCTTAGGATTGAAATTTATGTGTGGGAAATGATTGTCAATGAATTTTTATTCCATGGTAAAAATTAATTTATTATGAGAAAATAAATTATATATAGTTTTAAATAAAATCCAAACATGAATTTCATCAACATAATATTTAATTAAATGTGAAGACTAAAAATAGTCACTCTTTTCGAAAAATACTACTTATGTTCACAAAATGTTAAAATTAGGTTTTATAAATTCAGAATCATATTTAAAAATGTTTATTATTTCTTCATAAATATATTATTAATAAATTAAAAGGTTTCTAAATTTATTGGTCTTTATTATATAACGGTAATGTCAAAAAATTTACATTTTTTTGTAAAAATGGTATTATTCACTCTTCACATGAAAATCATCTATTTTATAAAAAATAAAAAAATTCAACTGAAGATAATATTTTCATGCATAATTTATATTTGTTTATTTTTTCAAATTACAATTTAAAAATTGAGAATATAACATTTAAATAAATTTATAAAAATATAATGGCAACTTCTTCTATAAGAAATGAACATTGAAAAAATTAACTATTATTATGATTGTTTTCCTATAAATTAATAATAAAATTGATGTTAATATATTATTCATATAAAAAAGATATATTATCCATTATATTACTAGTTTCAAAATAAAATTAATTTTTTAGAAATTTCAGGCTTTAAATCATAAGTCAGTCTTCTTTATTATTTATCTAGGCTAATCCAATTTATCCATTCCTTTGTGTGGATAAAGACCTTTATTTTTATTTATAAATATATTTAATATTTCATTTTTAACTATTTTACCCACAAATTATATAGCTTATGGTTAATGGTTATATAATTTTTTGTTGTTTTTTAGTGTTGTGTGTATCATAGACTACTGAACATATTATGTCTTAAGAAAATATTGGAGATAAAATCTATAGGTGTCACATTGCACCCCCTTAAATAGGTGGTGCACTCAAAATTTTAATTATTACTTGCTGATCAATTTTTTTAGGGTATTATTAATTAATTTCTTATTCAGGACATAACTTTTGTTATGTCTTCTACCTTACTCTATTATACTTGATTATGATTCATATCTTTCTTTAAAAAAAATTAATCATTAATAAAATCATATAATTTGGTATGTATACAATTGAATCATATATTACCAAAAATATACCACTCCCAAAACTATTTGGATCTCTAATACATCCAATTGTGAAAACATATATTCTTCCAGAAATTAATAAAATGGTTAACCATCAAATGGGATTAATCACTATGCCATAAGATAAAACAAAAACCAATATATACCATAATCCTAAAAATTATAATAACTTCACCAAAAATTAATTTAGT
Organism: Viscum album; assembly: GCA_963277665.1. Taxonomy (NCBI): domain Eukaryota; kingdom Viridiplantae; phylum Streptophyta; class Magnoliopsida; order Santalales; family Viscaceae; genus Viscum; species Viscum album. The sequence goes on from OY728138.1 coordinate 163,069,828, forward strand.
TAATTATAAATCCATGGATTACTCAAATTGTCAAACCTAACTTTTAAAAATCAATGAACCCTTCATTATCTCAACATCAAGAATATTCTAACCTGAAGATTTATCGATACCTCACAGGTTTATCCTTCAATATTTATCCCCCAATAATATAACCATCTCATAAAATCAATATCCAATGATATTTATACGATTGAATGTAAATTTCTATTACATTAAAGAAACACTATTAAAGAACAATACTTAGATGTTTCACATAATCCTCATAACATTTATAATTTTCCAATATATAATCAATAAATTTCAATCACTAATGAAAATAGATATTCTTTTCAAGAATTTATTTTTAATAAGTTATCAATATCTATATCTTTTATAAGACTAAGAATATCATCTTTTACATCATAACAAAACTATAATAATTTTCTTTTCCATTTATGTTTTCTATATTATTCTGTTATAATATATAGTTGTTTCTAGATATGTACCATTCTTAGATTTATCTTCAAGATCCTATTTCAACCAAATAATATCAACCAAATTGTTATGATAATATATTAAATGTGAATATTAAATGAATAATTAGAATATGGATTCCCCTATGGAGAATTTTTTTGACATAATATACTTTAAATTATACCTATTACTATATTTTTGTATCTATGTTTATCTATGATCATTTTTCTTATATGTTGTCTGACCTAATTTGTTAACATCATAATCGATTAATTTATAGTTGTTTATAAAAATAATGTGATTATAAAAATTTTATCCCTTAGGAGTTTCATACTCGGTGTATATTTGGTCCTATTTTTTTTGCACTAAGTAAGAACTGATTAAATACCCAATCCTCCCTTTTTTGGTTTATTACCCTTATGTACATCTATTCCATACCTTGATTCAAATTTTAGTATCTAGAAATGGAAATATTTGTATGGAAAACCTCATGATATCTTCTTTAGAAAACTTTGGTAATTTTATTTTATACTTACAATTATCCCAAAGACTTTTCTTATAGTTTTCATTAATTTTTTTTGTTTCCAAATCCATAAAATATTCGATATTAACTCAAATAAACTAACTAATTAACTATAACTTTTAAATTATGATAAATATTATCCTATAAACCCTTAAAAATAATCCATAGCTAACATACTAAATTATAAATATATCTATGACATCCTTTTATTCCAACTGTGACAACATGGACCCACACTCCCAGAATCCAATGCAAATTAGAACATTATTAATATAATGACATTGAAATGAACCGAAGAAACCGAATTTTAACCATCAATAATAAAACAAATAACTTATAAATATTGATTCTCATATATTATATATACCTTTTATGATTATTTTTTTTAGAGAGTGTGGATAAATTTTCAACAAAGAAACCATATATTTCTTATCAAATGGAATATTTTACTATATAAGAAATTAATTAATCCAAAATAATACTTCAACATATCCCATAAAAATATTCACAAAATATATTCTATTAGACATATCGTGTAAAATAAATTTCTTCATAACATGAGGAAATAGAAACCTTGGAAGGTTGAGATCAATTGATCAATAATTTTAAGTATTAGAGATAATAATCAAAGATCATAAGTGAGTATAATATGAAAATAAATAATACGGATAGAATATATTATGTTCATAATTTGAAAATCAAAATAAATTATGAGAATAACATTTCCATGGTTGATATATCAATATATAAATTTCTGAAAACTAATAAATGCTTCCATAATGATGAAATTTATAATTTCATATTGAATATTCCATATCCTATACCAAGACCCGATGATCCCTAACATCATGATATTATCATCAAGGACCTATTTTTATGAAATATTCTATTTTATGTTGAAATACACCCAAATTCCAAATCTAGTTGTCTCGTTAGACGTATCAATGAATCGAGGGGCTATGTATATCAAGAACCACCCACCGAAAATTAATCCTAATTAATTCATCATACGAAATAATGAATAAGCAATATAATGTGTAACAATTATTCCATAGTAATTAGTAAACACCATTTTTAGTATAAAGAGTATATTGATTTTTAATATTTTAATAATCAATCAATAGAATATATTTATATTAAAGAATCCCTCAAACTAACACCCTATATAATGTAGGGTATATATTTACATCAATAATTTAAAAAACAAATAAATTGAATATTTTTCTATGTAGGCATCGATGAAAATAACACTATATAGTGTATAGGGTATATAATTAAGTAACAAATATCCTAAATTAATAAATGAAACAAATTTTGATGTATGAATACCTCAAACTAACATTGTATCTAGTAAGGTTATATAGTTATGTCATTAATTTCCCCCCAATTAATTTCCATATGGAATCTAGAAAAACACTCATAAATTAATTAATGGAAATATAGTGTTCTCAAAGAAAATTAATTGGAAGAAAAATCATTCATATAACCGAAGAGGATTATGAAAGATAAAGGTAGTGATAGATTTCAATGAGTTTAATTCCTAGAAAATAATATAATGATATTATTTTTAAGGTAATTGGGGACTAATATATACCCTATAAAAGTAAAAGAAGTTTTTAATATGAATTATATCTTAATAGAGAAAATTTGAGATTAAAAAACCATGAAGATAATTGCAATGTATGAATAAAAAACCAAATATGGATACCATGAAATTAAAATATAATGAATTGAATGATATTCATTATTCTTGAATGAAATTGGGAAGTGAAAACCATATATTAAATAAAATATGGTGCATAATTTCAAACATGTATTTTAGAATTGAAACTGGAGATAAATAACAATTATGATGTTAGAAAATATCAAATAAAAACCCTTTTAAGGATATAATTTCAAATGGAACATTAAATAATATGAATAACAATATTATGGTGATATAAAATTTTAAAATGGTGAAAATTTTACCTTATAATAGAAAACATGATCTAAGACATAATCATGTCTCAATGAATTAAAATTTTGGATAAAAAAATATTACAAGTAATATAATCATTAAGGTAAGAATATTTTAATAAAGGGTTCAAATAAATAATTATGGATCCCCAAATATGGATTACATAAAATACAATGTATTCTTTAGGTATAATAAATCACTCTTTTAACAATATTGTTTCAATAAGGAAGATTTTAATCGATAGAAGGAAAATAATTTAGTATAATCCCTTATATCTTTTATAATTTTTGAGTCAAGAACCCATGATAGAAAGAATGTGGAATAGAAAATTTATTATCATATAATATAAGAAAATCATGACACCCAATATTAAAGGTATATTAGCTACACCATTAAAAATAAAACATGGTATATAATAAGAAATATGTCTCAAGGGGTAAAAATTTAGACAAGAAACCCTTTCTATAATTCCTAACATTCACTAGAGAAATTGAATGTCCTGTATAAAAAAATATAACATAATAAACTATTTATTAACCATATTTTTACATATGACCTTTTATAATATTATATATAATTTTTCCTTTTATTTATATTAGTTAGTTATTATATATTTTTTATATGAAGTGTGACAAATCATGACGATGATGAACTAGTTTCATATTAAAGATTTTATTATTTATTCATATAAAAAATTTCATAAATTTCATATTGTTAAAGTATCATAAATTGATTATTTTTAATTACTTATAATGATATAATTTCATTATATGGTATTTTTTGATAATATTATAAAATACAAAATTTGTAAAGAGTATTATTCAATGATTTTTCATGAACATGCATTGGTATCTTAATTATTTAGTTCCTATTTAATCATATTTTTATATAACATAAATAATAAATTTATTTACTTTTATAATTAAAATTTTATAAGGATTTAATTTCTCATAGTCATCCATGATATTTGAATGCATTATTGTTTAAGTAGGTGGTTAGACCGACCCAAACATGAACATACCATAATTAAGAGATGATCATGAATAAGACAATGGTTTCTTCTGGTAAAAATATAATTATTACATAATCAAAATTATATTATTTAGATAAATTTATGGTGTTGAATTATATTTTAATGGTGTAAAACTAATAAAAAATAATCTAGATGAAAAATGAGATTTATTACCTTATAAAGGTGGTGGTTCACCCAATGCACGGTTAAAATTTTAATTTCTCAAAGAATGAGAGGGATGAAGTTGGAGTATACTTTTAATATTTATAATCATAATTATATTATATATTCCACATTTATTATTCATATTATCCCTTATAATATTTAAAAATTTGTGGTGGTGTAAAAAGAAGTTTCCCCCTTATGAAGACAGTTGTCTAAACAATGCTTAGAAGAGGGTTTTGATTTTATTAATAGAAAAATGTAAATTTTGTTAAAAGTAATTAATTTAATATAATATAATATATTTTAAATAAAATAATAATTTCACTATAGAGGAATTAAAAAATTATAATTATAAAATGAAGATATAATAGAAAATAAGTTATGAAAAATGAGTACTCATGTGAAAATATTTACTTTTTCCTTAAAGGATTATTCTGAAATAGAGTTGGGAAGCCAATATCTCGTGAATTTTTGCTCAAGGAAATGTAATAGAATTATAATGGAATGAAAATGGTAATATATTTATGAAAAAACTAATTCATTGTGTCGTATTGAATCAATGGTGAGGGGCCCCTTTTATAAGTGGTGAGGATGACATTGTTGTAAATATTTCAAATTAATATGAAGAGAGAACATTATTCACAAGTCAAGAAGACTCCAAAATAGAAAATAATGGAGTGGAAGATGATATAATGTATATAATACCTCAATAATTAATTTTTATATAGGCTTTAAACATTTTTTATGTCATTTACTCCCATAATTCTCAATTTTACCATTTCCACTTTTCCCATGTTAACTAACTTTTACATAATTAAATTACTATTAATGAATGAATTTTTTTATATAACATAATATTGGCTTAATAAATATTTTTTATCAGATAAAAGTTCTTGGTGTTAGAATAATAAATATGAACATTAGTGTATTTTATGAGTAGAAAACTTTTTTTATAAAATTTTATTTTTAAGAATAATAATTATGTGTTGGATAAAATAATAAATTTCATGGGATTTTAGGATAAAAAATAGTTTATTATAAATTTTTTTGGTGGATTTCATAGAAAAATAAAAATTACTTTTACAAAAATAATATTTTTTAAAATGAAATGTCCAAAAATTATTTTTTTATTTGAAAATATTATAAACATTTTTATCAATTTATACATTGGTTTTAAAAATTTACAATTGTATTTTAAAATTATATTATAATAACTTAGATTCATATTTTATCAATTAAAATGTTTTATAAACTTTTAGATGTTTCATATATAATGATGAAAACATAAAATTTATAAGTTTTGGTAAAAATTGTTTTCACTATTCACCTAAAAATTATCTATTTCATGAAAATCCAAAAAATATCAAACTAATAATTACATGCTCAATATAAAAATAATTTTATATTAATACATTCAAATTAGAAAATTATATAATTTTAAATTTAAATAATAGCATAAAATTATAATAAAAATTATTTCCATAGGAAAATAACATTTATTAATATATTTACATTTCTTATTCCTAATTCCTATATACAACTAGTAAAATTGGTATTAATATATTATTAATATAACAAATATATTTTTTCAAAAATATATTTTGTTTCATTTTAAAATTCCTTTTTTAGAAAGGTTACACATTAAAAAATAAATCAGTCTTCTTAGTTATTTAGTTACACTAATTTCATTTATCAATGCCTTATGATGGATAATAAAAATTATTTTTATTTTTAAATATATTTAATAATTTTATTATATCTTACCAAACCATGACCAACTGGTCCCAAACTACATGTACCCCAATCCAATTTCCAATTGGTCAATGGTTGGAGACCAGCATCGAGTAGGCATATCACATGCATGGGAGGCCTTATAATGATATACCTGCACACACACACACAAATCCCGAGACCATATAATGGTGAAATGTAAAATAAACAATAATAATGCATGCAAACATCTAAAATCCCACCATCATATTATGATAAAAATTTCTAGAAATAAAGGGTCCAAATACAAGACCACCAAATGAAAATGAAGAAAAATCCAACGTTTGAAGTGGGTGAAGAATACAAATTATGTTACCATCAAAACACATGTCGATCTATCTAGATCACTAAGATCCACCTTGTCCCAGTCCCTATAGGAATGTGTCTATGTTTGGTGATATTCATAAGACATGGAACACATATATAAAACCCATAGAGGTGTTATTATACTAATATCCAATTGAACAACATGAATTAATAAAGCATATTTCATCAAGAATAATAGTCAGCACATCATAAATATATATTAATGGAATATATAACATGAATATCTAGATATACTATTAGTATACGCATGGTCTCTGGTAATATCACAAATGTATTTTAAGACTAATAATAATCCTCTAAGGTTCCATATAACACTTGTTTGAGAAAACACACTCCACAAGTCAGATAGTACAGATGGAGTCCATTCAAGATGTTGTGATCATCAGATATTTCCATAAAAAGTACATATTGGATGTCTTAATAGATTGATACATATATGGTGATCAAACCCACATCCATGGGGTATACCAATAACTTAAATTATATTAGCTCACTTGGTAGGGGATCTATACCCACGTAGTGTTGGTAACAATGATACAATAAACCCCACCAAGGTAAATAATGATGATAGAGGATCCCACAAGAAGACTCATAGAGGGATTACCACAACTATATCTAACACTAATTTTCCCTAGAGGGGATCAACATCCTATTCATAGGATGAGACCCCACACTAAAACATAATTTAATGGATCAATGGAATGTACCCTAACAAAACATGTCTAAGAGTAAGAGGAAAATAGATCCAATCCATATTTTATGTAGAATATAATTGGTATAGATGTATATGGTTTGTCCATTTGGAACATGGTTCATCTCATGTAACATGGTATGTACCCTTGTCCTGGTCTAAGTAAACATCATGTATCAAACTATGTCCTCCTAACCATGTTGGGGTATGGTTGGTTGTGTCCATTTCTGACTAGCCATGTCCATGTATGTGTACCTATTTATGTATATACTAAGGCCCCAGGAAAGGGCCACATGGTATGTGATAACGTATCTCTATCCCAAAACCCTAGAGCACAATAGGAGGTCCCACACAGTGTGTAATTTAGATTTACATGTTGGATAAAAAAAATATTACATAGTCTTATATACCGTACAACTATCATAATCCACTCCTCAGGCCTCTAATTCAGCCAAAAATAACACTTATAATAAATTAACATGTGTTTTTGATCCTTTCCAACACAGCTCACTATAATTTAGCCACCAAATCCCAATGGAAAACCCTTCCATCAAAACTCCTAATATCCACATGCCAAAACCCACACAAATTTATCTAATTTACATCCAAAAAATCATCATAGCTCAATATCATCATCAATCTATTCCTGGATATATGGTATCATTTTTTTTCACTATGAAATGGGTGTGCAACGATTGATTACTGGTTACTCATCAAAATGAGGGACCGAGGGAGTGCATGTGATGGATGAGGAATATGGTGATAAAATCCCAACACAAAAAATTAGGAATGAACCATAAAAAAAGTTTTTATTTTCTTTTATTATTTTCTATTAGAGTAAAGAATGATGAGATGATAACATAATCAATATTGAAATCCCCAATCCTCAAAAATATCTATCCCATACATGCTATAAACATGGTTTGTGAATAAATTGGGTATTTATTTTATTCATGTCCATAATATGAATAAAATAATAGGGATAAGTAGAAATAAAACAACATCCTACCCCAAGATGGGTCGACCTCTATGGAATAATTAATATGTGTCATTGTGGTCAACGAGATTCTTGAATTTTGATGGCGCAATAATCATCGATCCCGATACGATCTAATGTTTTCCTCCTAGAACACCCTTCCCCAATTCTCTCTCACAATTTTAATGGTTTTTTGGATAAGCCTATAAATTGATCATAATTACATATTTATGGACCATACAAGGCCTTTTATATTTGATGAAATAATATAAATAAATAATTTTATTCTTCTAATAATCTATCAGCAACTACGCTCAACCCAAACGCCCGACACATTCCAAGGTTAAGTCACACCTTGGTTAATATCCAGGCTCTGCACTCAATGAAGATCTCATATTTAAAATCCAATCCTCTATTTAGAAGTTATTCCACTTTTGGAAGAAAAATTCCCACACATGATATTTAATATATTTAATATATTTATAATATTAATTATAGGATCCTTTGGATTGGGAATCTCACACCATCTTAGCATCTAGATTTGAAAAATAATCCATATAATATCCAAAATTAAACCATGGAAAAATAAAAGTAATTACATCCTCCCCACTGTGGGGATTTAATTCATAGAAATCCAAAACAGAAGGTTACCGAGAATGCATATAAGCCTCCCACTTCTAGGTGATCTTCAGAAGATCCATGTGCTTCCACTAGAAATGCACTAAAGGAATTGGTCTCCCTTTGAGGATCCCTTTCTATTGATCCTCAATCTCTACTAGGTACTCTACCAATTTCACCCCATCCTCAATGTCCATTTTTCCAAATCTGATAACATGCGATGAGTCTTGAATGTACCTCATCAGCTGAAACACTTGAAAGACATCATTTACATAGTCCAACATGGGTTCTATATCTATTAATTGCTCCAACTCAAATACTCTACACTATATTTGGGAAGGGATAGTGGTTCTCAAAGATATATTTCTTTCCAAAAAAAATCTATTCAACCCACATTGAGGTGAAACCACCGGGAACACATGGTATCCCTCCTCAGACTCCAAAGGCCTTTTCCATACAATAGTATCAGACTTATAACAACTCAAGGAGTCCTCTTCCACTCATGGATGATTTGAACATTCTCGTTTTTGGCTCGCACCAACTCTGGGTCCATACGTGATAACTCTCATAGGTTAGTCCAATACTGTGGTTACTTATAGGGTTTTCTATTCAAGGCCTAAAATGTTGTCATAATAATGGTGGATTGGTACCTATTGGCATTTTCAAACTCCACCAATGGTAGGTGATCCTCCCAACTATAAAAAAATTCCAACACGCATGTGTGTATCATTTCATCCAGAACCTGAATAGTCAGGTCCTTATGGCTATCAGTCAAGGGGTTAAATGTTGTTCTCAAATGCAATTGAGTCCTAAAGGACTCCTTCAAACCACTCCCTAATAGATATGTAAAGAAACCATCATGGTTAGAAATGATAGTCGAGGGAACTCCATAGAGATGGAATATAACCTATACATAGATGCATCACAAGCACTCTACTGAAATATGATCTCGAATACCTAGGAAGTGGGATGAACTATTGAGCCCCAAAAAGACAAATGTTCTCTATCCATAAACTGAAAAAGATTTTTTCATAAGTCTAAATAGGACTTATGAAAGATTTGTAGAGTCCTCATCTAATCCTACATGATATGAACCACCCTAGTTGTCACTCAAACCAAATATTGGCCCATATGTTCCAATGATACATGGTCAGTCTAGCATAATGGTACTTATAGGGTCACCTGTACGAGGCCTCGAATGGTTCCATACCAATGATGGATTAGTAGATGTTGTTCCATGAAAAATTGTTGGGAAAAAATCCCTCAAGGTATCATTGAAGCATTATTGAGGTGATTGTGTTTGTTGACAAAGTGGACATCTGAGTAGTGATTGTTGAAAAAGAAAAACAATGACATAAAAATTTGTTGAAATAGAGGATTTCATGATGGAATGTTGAGTTCAAGAGTTAAGGTCAATGATCCATGTTTGATTCAAGAATGTCGACAAAAGGAATGGATGATCTGGAGGTGGTACAAAAGAACAGATACAAGGTGGCACCGTTTTCCAGTGTTTGCCAAATTTTTGGGCGTAAAAATCGACAAATGAATAAAAGTGGTTTTTGGAAAAAGGACTTGCGCGCCGTGTAATTGAAGGCTTGGAAACTTGCGCGCCATATGTTTTTCAAGATCAGATCATCAAAATGTGGCAAAGGGACAAGTGTCGCGCAAGTATTGGTGGTGTCGCACAAGTGACTTGCGCACCGTGAAAGATATTTTCATGCCGATGCCTTGAAAGCTTGAGAACTTGCGCGGCTGTGGTTTTTCAAGATCAGAAGATCAAAATATGGCAAAGGAAAGAAGTTCACACAAGTTTGGAATTAGGTCACACGAGTGACTTGCATAAGAAGAGACCTGCGTGCCGGGACTTGCGCGCCGAGAGACTTGCACGCCATCGTGCAGGGGTGACCAAATGCCTATAAATATTAGACCACCCCTCTTTATTCTTTACCGAAGTTCAACACTTTGAATATTCAAAGCTCCCGTCGTGCAGGTGTGGTGGTCGCGTAGGTGGTGGTGTGTCACGCAAGTGGGACTTGCGCGCCAGTGTTTGAAGTTGCGCGCCAAGTGTTAGTTGCGCGCCTGAGGTGGATTGAGCGTAAAAGGAAGTGAGTCACGCAAGTTTGGAGTTCGAGAATCTTTTGTCGTGCAAGTGTCTGTGGAGGACTTACGTGCCCGTTGTGACTTGTGTGCCGAGGTAGACTTGCGTGCCAAGTAAGGTTGATTCCCCGACCTTATTTTCGGGCCACGTGGAAGTTAGAAGATTGCCCGATACCTTCGGTGCAAAGTGATATTCATCTACATGTGAAATTTGGGCTTCAACAGAGCATCTACATAAAGAGAAAGATGCATTCCTTCATGAAAATGAAGAGACCTACAGGTCTATAAATTGTGAGTGGATCCTTTCCGACGGAGTGAGCAAAGGAAGAGGAAGAAGGGGATCCTCTCCACCGATAGTGAGCCAGAGAGAGATAAATAGGGAGTGGCCCTTGGGAAAGCAGTGAGCTGACCCTAAATCTTGTAAAGGCAGTGAGCCTAGGATAGAGTGATTATTCCCGAATCCTTGTATCCACATCTAGTGAAGAATAGTGGAATTTGGTACGACCGACAACTTGTCAGCGTATTCTCCTTGGACATAACCCAGTGAGGGTGAACCAAGTAAAAATCTTTGTGTCTACCTGAATACTTCTCTACATTACATTTAAAGCATCATCATCTGATAAAGAAGAAAGTAAGTGATCATAAAAAACACACAAGTGCAAACAAAGTGACCCTTGTAATAAAGAGGTCAAGATCCAGTGGGACAAAAAGAATTTTGAAAAAGAATATCTATACCCTAATTCACCCCCCCTCAGGTTATATAGGCCCATATTGGTCCTAATAATTGGTATCAAAGGGATAGGTTTCTTTTATCAGATTTATATTCTCTATCATGGTGTTCCATGGAAAATGGAAAAACTTCAAAGAAGAATCAGAAGTCAGGTGGTATCCCTCAGTGTGGAAGTGTTTTTGGGAAAAGTGTGATTCAACTAAAAGAATCAAACAGCTTACTAAAGGAAGGCCTGGATGAATCTGATAGGGAAAAGATTGATTCACTCAATCAAGATTTTATAATGAGTGAAGTACATGAACATCAATGTGATATTGAAACAACTGATGATGAAGAAGTTTTGAGAAGGAAGCCACCAGTAGATGTTGTCAACATGACAAAGGAAGTGGACCAGAAATTGGATGAAGAAGTCAAATCTAAAGATATCCGAATAAAAGTATTGAAGATTGAGGTCAACAAGATAATATGCTTAAATTATAGGCTAATTGATGTGGATATTGACATAAATGAGAAGAATGATTCTCAAGGTGAAGAACTACAAAAGGTGGCTAAAATGAAAGGAAAACAAAAGGCTGGTGATTATGAAGAGAATCAAATGTCCGATGAAGTTTAGAATCTAAAAGCTAGAAATGATGATCTAGAAACACAGTTGTCTGAAGAAGTTCAGAAGAATCAAAGGCTCCAACAAGAGAATGAATCTGTCTCTGAATATGTTGCTTAAGAAAAATTGAAGGTGAAGGAGAAAAGTGACATGGTGGAAAATCTCACACAGGAACTAGAAGATGAGGTGAGTAGCAAGAAGAATCTCATAAAAGAACTTGATGTTCAACTTGAATAAAGAGATAAGAAGATTTAGAAACTGGAGGGAGAAATAGAATCAGTCAAGAAAGAAATGGAGAAATCTAAATCCAAAGACAAGCCCAAGTTGAAGGATGCACTGCACTTACTATTTGATTTTCCTTCATCAAGTGATGAAAAAATGAAGAACAAATATGCAATTTCTAAAGAGAAACAACAGAATATTTTATCATCTCAAAGACCATATAGTTTGGGAAAATATGGCATTGGATTTGATGAATCCCCTCCCATGCATGTTAGAATGCGATCCATGAATAGTTCCAGGAGTGGAGAAAAACATATAGGTGCTGAAGATAGGCCTAAGAGGACAATTACAAAAAGAAGTGATGACATGTGCTTTTTCTGCGGGATTCATGGCCACACATCAAGCTTCTTTTCAGAGGCTCTGGAATACATTTCAGGATGTAAAAACAGAGACAATACTAAATCTGAGAATAAGAAGAAGCATCATGATAAATCAGAGAGAATAGTTTCTTAGAGGAAAACATTCATCAGATACTACTACTGTGGTAGAAAGGGACACACAATGAGTATGTGTCTGGAAGATCAGGAGCTCAATGTCAGAGGAAGAACTCAAGTGACATCAACATCTCGACATAGGAATGATGAAATGAGGTATGTCTTTGATGGAAGATGTTTCATATGTTCTGATCATGGGAATTTGGCCAGACAGTGCAGTAAGAAGAAAGCAGGGAAGGAAAAGGAATCCAGAAATGGATTCATGAATCCAGTGATGCATCAAGAGGAATCTTACATTGGGAGACAAAGTGGTAAGTTGTAAAATAGGCTTAGAGCCTCAGGGGAATCACATGGAGCTGAACAAAAGGGGTATCAGGCACCTCCTCTATCATACTCACAATAGATCTCAAGGAGAGAATGTGATCAAACCTGGAAGATTAAGGGGATATCTACTCTAGCTGTGATAAAGAAGAATGAACGTTCAATGGAGGACTCACCACCAGTGAAAAAGAGTATGGTGACTCAGACATCTAATAAAAGAAATATGAACAAAGAATGTATTGAAATATTCTCATGTCGTGTTCCACAGCGAAAAGTGGAAGATGGTGCAAGATCCTTGCAATGGTGGAAGAAGCAAGGGAAAATGGAACGAAAAGATATTCCTGTTCGGGGAAGGAATCAAGGGAAATGAAATTTTGGTGGAACATCAAAGACAGAAATGTGTACTAGTGGGTTTATGCCCCAAATTGTAAAAAATACCAAGCCAGAAGAATCTACATTTCAGAAAAAGGCTCAGAATGTGAGTAAAGAATGCCTAGTCATATGGCCAGAGCAGTTAAAATTGGCTAGACAGCTAGAAGAATCAAGGAAAGAGTGTGATGCTCTGCAAGAAAGAATCAAAGGGTTGACCCATCAGAATCAACCACAATCCTCATCCTGAAGACTCTAGAAGTACCCCTCTCCCTATGTATATAAATACTATTAACTGATGATTCATGTGTTTCAGGTTTAGGGAGATACGATCCAAGGGGAAGTGGCATCTAAGGATGCGAAGTTGAGATGTGATATGCTCTACAGTTTCAATTGATTCAAATCTGGTACCAGAGTTGAAGAAGAAAGGGAGCAACATAGCACAATAGAATGTGATTGTGTTGTTAACATTGTCTCTTGTTTCCTACAACGAGTTCCAACTCAACAGGCTTAGAGATTTCGTTAATGGCTCAATTCCAAGTGGAAGATGAGAATAGAAGACACCGGAGGAGAAGAATGGTTATGAGTCTAAACAGTGGGACTAACCCTAGGAAGTGTTTCATAACATAGGGGGAGCATTCAATAACAAAATAAGATGCAAGATCCATCAATGCAATAATTGGATGACTCGGCTCAGGTGTTGCCTATTGGGGGAAGAAAGAAGCATAGGGAGAAGCAGCAATAACCTTGCATTTCATGATTATTTACTTTTCTCTAACAATTTGGTATCAGCTGTTTGCTTTCAGGATACCAAGAAGCTGCGAGAGAAAATCAAAGGTGTTTCAACAAAAATCTGAGAGAAGATGTTCAAAGAAATGAATTCATTGAATAGTGACACAGAGAAAAGTAGCTAAAAGAAATGAAGCCACTGAAAAATGAGTCAGTGAACAACTTCCTGATGAAAGTGTTGAGGAAAAAAGAAACACAAGGAGAGCAGAAGTGGATGATACTGATTCAGAATAAGACACTGATGATGAACAAGAAAGTGTCAAGTCTGTGTCTACAAGGAATCCAAAGAGCTGAGCTGAAATTGATAGACATAATATCATTGGTGATCAGTCGGATTCAGTTCAGACAAGGAAAATGAAATCACTATAGCAAGCATCTTTTCTATCTCAGGTTGAGCTGAAATGATTTGCTGATGCAGCTGAAGATGAAAACTGTGTTCAGGCCATGAATGAAGAGCTAGATCAGAATTGAGAAGAATCATATGTGAGAGATTGGTTCGAGGCCAGAAGATAAAAACGTCATTAGGACTAAATGGGTCTATCAAGACAAGATGAATGAATATGGCACAGTGATTCAGAACAAAGCACGAATGATGTGCAAAGGAGACTCCTAGATAGAGGGAATAGATGGTGATGAGACATTTTCACCGATTGCAAGGCAAGAGAAAATCAGATTATTCCTAGCCATTGTAGTGCAACGAAAGTTCAAGGTATTCCAGATGGACGTCAAATCAGTATTCTTGAATGGGATTCTGGAGGAAGAAGTGCATATTGAGAAACCATATGGTTCTCTTATTCATGAGAATGAGAACAAGGTTTGTCGGCTGAAGAAGGAATTATATGGGTTGAAACAAGCACCGAGAGAATGGTATTCAATGCTGAATCAATATTTGCAGAATCTGTGATTCAAATGAAACATAGTAAAGGTGGCTTTCAGAAATATGAAAAGAAGGTTCTGATGAGATTTGGAATTGAAAATTCCAAGGAGATGAAGACTCCGGTTGCTTCCAGGATGAAATTATCAAAATATGAGGATGACAAGGTAGTTAATTTCAGAGAATATAGGCAAATCATTGGAAGTCTATTGTACTTGACCGCAACAAGGCCTGATATTGTTTTCGACACATGACAAGAAGCGAGATATCAGAGTAATCCCAAGGAAAGCCACATGCTTGTAGTGAAAATAATTCTTCAGTGTATCAAGGGCACGGTGGATTTTGGCTTGACATATAATGAAAAATCTCGAACAGAGTTATTGGGATATACTGATGTAGACTGAGCCGGATCAGTAGATTATAGAAAATCAACGTCAGGAGGTGCATTCTATCTTGGTGGATTGTGTATTTCTTGGCTAAGAAAAAATCAAGATTTCATTTCATTAAGCACTGCAGAAGCTAAGTATATTACGACCACTCAAGCATGCACACAGTTATTGTGGATGAAAAAAAATCTTGAAGATATGGGAGTTGAAGTAAAGTATCCGATCAGAATCCAGTGTGATAACTCAAGTGCTATCAATATGAGAAAAAATCCTTCCCATCATTCAAGGACAAATCACATTGAGATAAAGTATAATTTTATCAAGGAGAAGGTTGAGCAGGGAATAGTGAAGTTGGAGTATGTGCCTACAAAGCTACAGGTTGCAGACATTCTGACAAAGGCCTTACCCAAAGAAGATTTTGAGAGGCATCGACTGGCACTAGGAGTTCAGTCGACTCCCCGCACTTGAAATAGTGTGGATGTGGAAATTCCCCCTCTCCCCGAGGTATGATGTGTTTTTATCTAACGTACTGGCATGATTTCTCTACTCTATTATAGACCACGAAGGAGTTCCCTTTGGGTTCATTGAAAAAGGGTGAGAAAATAGTGATTGTTCAAGGGGGAGATAGTGTGACTATTTGGTAAATCATGGATGCTATGGGGAGAAGCTGATAGGTGGAGCAGCGAGATAGGGGGAGCATTGAGAAAGGGGGAGCGTTTTAAATCTGACAATGCTAGAAGTGATCGATCAAATAATAGACATCACAATAGCTTATGATCGTGATAAAAGCAAAAGAGAGGTGTTGGAATGCGGTAAGAATATTTCCAAACAAGAATTGGTCTTCCAACAAGTCCTCCAACAATTGGTAACAGTTTAGTAAAAATTGGTATCAGTTTGGTGTCAATAGTGGGTGTCAGAGATGAAGTGATTCATTGATGAACTTCTCATTTACTCCTGTTTCTCATGCCAAGCATTTCTCATGTTGGCTTAGAGTATGTGTTGAGTAAATTCTTGATCGCTATCAGAATCGCTTGAGACGAATGGTGGATGAAGAATTAACGATGTATCTTTTTATGGAAGCATTGTCAACAAACCCAAAGGGGGAGATTGTTGGGAAAAAATCCCTCAAGGTATCATTGAATCATTATTGAGGTGATTGTGTTTGTTGACAAAGTGGACATCTGAGTAGTGATTGTTGACAAAGCAAAACAATGACATAAAAATTTGTTGACAAAGAGGATTTCATAATGGAATGTCGAGTTCAAGAACTAAGGTCAACGATTCATGTTTGATTCAAGAACGTCGACAAAAGGAATGGATGATCTGGAGGTAGTATAAAAGAACAGATACAAGGTGGCACCGTTTTCCAGTGTTTGCCAAATTTTTGGGCCTGAAAATCGACAAATGAATAAAAGTGGTTTTTGGAAAAGGGACTTGCACACAGTGTACTTGAAGGCTTGGAAACTTGCGCGCCATATGTTTTTCAAGATCATATCATCAAAATGTCGCAAAGGGACAAATTTCATGCAAGTATTGGTGGTGTCGCGCAAGTCACTTGCGTGCCATGAAAGAGACTTGCGCGCCGATGCCTTGGAAGCTTGAGAACTTGCGCGCCTGTGGTTTTTCAAGATTAGAAGATCAAAATATAGAAAAGGAAAGAGGTTCGTGTAAGTTTGGAATTAGGTCGCGCAAGTGACTTGTAGAATAAGAGACCTGTGCGCTAGAACTTGTGCACCGAGGAGAGACTTGCGCACCGTCGCGCAGGGGTGACCAAATGCCTATAAATACTGGACCACCACTCTTCATTCTTTACCGGAGTTCAACACTTTGAAGATTCAGAGCTCCCGTCGCGCAGGTGTGGTGGTCGCGCAGGTGGTGGTGTTTCGTGCAAGTGGGACTTGTGTGCCAGTGTTGGAAGTTGCGCACCAAGTGTTAGTTGCGTGCCTGAGGTGGATTGGGCGTAAAAGTAAGTGAGTCGCGCAAGTTTGGAGTTGGAGAATCTTTTGTCGCGCAAGTGTCTGAGGAGGACTTGTGCGCCCGTTGTGACTTGCGCGCTGATATTTGCGTGCCGAGGTAGACTTGCACGCCAAGTAAGGTTGATTCCCCAACCTTATTTTCGGGCCGCGTGGAAGTTAAAATATTGCCTGATACCTTCGGTGCAAAGTGATATTCATCTATAGATGAAATTTGGGATTCAACAGAGCATCTACATAAAGATAAAGATGAATTATTTCATGAAAATGAAAATACCTATAGGTCTATAAACTGTGAGTGGATCCTTTTCGACGCAGTGAGTAAAGGAAGAGGAAGAAGGTGATCCTCTCCACCGGCAGTGAGCCAGAGAGAGAGAAACAGGGAGTGACCCTTGGGAAAGCAGTGAGCTGACCATAAATCTTGTAAAGGCAGTGAGCCTAGGACATAGTGACTATTCCCGAATCCTTGTATCCACATCTAGTGAAGAATAGTGGAATTTAGTACGACCGACAACTTGTCGGCGTATGCTCCTTGGACGTAGCCCAGTGAGGGTGAACCAATTAAAAATCTTTGTGTCTGCCTGACTACTTCCCTACATTTCATTTAAAGCATCATCATCTGATAAAGAAGAAAGTAAGTGATCATAATAAACACACAAGTGCAAACAAAGTGACCCTTGTAATAAAGTGGTCAAGATCCAGTGGGGCAGAAAGAATTTTGAAAAAAAATATCCATACCCTGATTAATCCCCTCTCAGGGTATATAGGCCCATATTGGTCCTAACTAAAATCCATAACTTATAGGTGTTCCTAAAAACTATAGATAAATAACAACAAACATTCCCAGGGAATTTTGTCTAAAATATTAATGGTCCACTCAATCTGGCCACCAGTATAGGGGTAAAACACTGTGCTCAAAAGAAAATTGAGTCCCAAATGCCTCCTATAATCCCTTCCATAAAGATTATGTGAATAAAACATTACAATTAGAAATTATTTTTGAGTAAAATCCATAGATTATGATTTTATCCTCCACGTTGAGGCATCCCTAGATCATTACTGAACTATTCCCTCGAATAGATTGAAAGTGCTCCGACATGTTGAGTTATTCATCGATTTTATAATTTAAATTGTGTCGTATGAACATATGTGGTAACCCCTTGAGAAATTCCATAGATATCCCATCCCAATAAAACACTTTCACCTCAAGGGGTTGATCTAAACAGGCTGGAGCCTGGTGCTCAGCCATCACTTTCTAATAAGTGAAGAATCAAAAGTCTAACTCTAAAACTCCACTATTCATCCTTAACCACCAAAACATACATTTGAGGTACTTGTATATCTTCACCAAACATGAATGTTCAACCAAGGTAGATTTATGGAACTATATCATAACAACATATTATAATGTCACTAGTACTATCTTGCATCCAATGAAAAAGAATTCATGATCCCTACCTTCAATAAAATCATTAGGATTATGTCTAGTGGAAATCTGAGTACGTGGGGTCTCATAGTTAGTATATCCAATTTGTGTATCCTTGAATTAATGTAAAAGAAGAGGGGTAACAACCATCGAGTAGAAGTAAGCTAATCCATCCACATCTGCAAATGATAACTATAAAGAGGAAAACTACTTCGATGTTATGCTCAGTAGTTGAGAACAAGATCTCCTATGAGGAGCATCTACTACCATAATCCCCTTCCAAGAATTATTGAAAATATCAAAATCATAATTCAAGATGAACACTAGAAATCACCTCTATCTCCAATTAAGATCCTTATGAGATAATATCTACTTGAGACTCTTCTGGTCGGAATAGATGATAAATCGCTTACCCATAAGATATTATCTCCAAATATTTAGTGAATAGACTACCAATACTATCTTGAGATCATTTTTTCATGCAATTCTTATCATGTTCTCTCAGATGACATGAACTATGGGAATTGAACACCTACATCCACATCAAAACACTATCACTCCCAATCCCTGATGGATTGCAGAATAGTAGGCACTCAACACCCTTCTATATAAATCCCAAGATGGTAGAGCTCTTCAATATCTGCTATAACTCTTGAAAATACTAATGAAACCTCTATATCCACTAGAAAGGCTTTTCATTTCGTGTAATAGTTTCCAAGGTAACTAATATCCTAGATAAATTAAGTATGAATCTATAATCATTCCCTACCAACCCAAGGAGGATCCACGTATCCATCATTATCTTGGGTGGCTCCCAAGTTATAACATCCTTGACCTTTTTCAAGTACCCTTATACACTATCTTCTAAAATAACATGTTCTAAAAAGATTACCAAATTAATACAGTACTAGAACATTGAGAGCATGCCATAAATGTGGTGATCTCAGAGTATATCATAAACCACCCCCAAGTGTCTCATGTTCTCCTCATCAGACAATGATTTTAATTGGATATAGTCAATTATGTCTGAAAAAAAAAACGGCCTATGGATGGAAGAAGGAAACAATTAATGAGTCCCATGAACACTTTAGGGGAATTAGTTAGGACAAAATGCATCACCAAGTACTCATAGTTACAGTAATGACATAAGAAATTCATTTTCATTATATCTACATTGCTTACTCATATCTAGTGATGGCCTGCTCTGAGGTCAATCTTCAAGAACCATCATTCTTTTCTCAACTGATCGAAGAGGTCATCAATACAATTAAGTGGATACTTCTCCTTTATGTTCACCTAGTTTAGGAAATGGTCATCCACCTGAAACCTAAAGATGCTATCATCCATATTGGAGAAAACATAAGGGATTGCCAGGGTTAATCCCTAGGAATATAAAAGTCTTTCCTCTACAAGTCCTCCAACTGAACCCTCTATTCACAAAGTTTTATGAGAGATATCTGATATTATCATGCCGGAATTAGGTCCATCCTAGGGTGTATATCAATGAGGAAGTCTATGTCTTAGTGGGGAGGTATGCTTGATGCATCTTTAGTGAAGATATTATCATACTCCGGGACTACTATAGGAAACTGAATGCTCATAGAATCAACTTAAACAAGAGTCATGCTAGCCAGTAGGTGGGTAATCAGTGAGAATATCCTATTCATGAGCCCATCTTACTCAACCTAGGTTTATTTTTCTCCCAAAATGGACAACCTCCACCCATCACTATGGACACACCTCATAATCTCCCTAGAACAGTATATCTGATCATGAATCATAATTAACCAGTCCATACATAAGATTATTTCTCAAGTCCCCATCAGTGATACAGTGAGATCCCAAAAGAAACTCTTTCCTCCAAGAGTCAGGTCACACCACAAGAAGAAGTGTCTACTCACTCAGTGGCCTCTAGTAAGAGACTCCATGAACAAGGTTCAAGATAAAAGCTCAACAGATATCTCTATGTCTGAAACTAGATAAGTGTCAAGAATGTAATGACTCACACTTATGTATATCAGTATATTAGATAAGCTAAAAAATAAATATATCATACCTCATATCATCCCTATAGAATCTAGGTCATAAGCCTCAACCACCTACATCTTCCCTCACCCCTTTCCACCATCTCATTTAAGCTGATAGGGACCACCTAGTGGTGGTGGGGGTAATAAGTCAAAATATCTACCACCACATACTACGTTCCAAACACCTCTACCAAGTATTACTCTTGGTGGAATTTTATTCCCATAAAACTTCCTCTACCTAGGAATCCCTAAAATTTTCTCTATATTATCCACACATCGGTATATAAAATCTCATGAAAGATGTCATTGACCATCATAAGGGTCGCACCACCTACCTCTAGAAAAACTAGATCCATCCTTTGAGCCATGAACCATATACCATATATCCTTGTATATCCTTCTAAATCTTATCACACATCCAATTCCATATTTATGTGGTTAGCTCCCTACCTCCAATTTTTCAGATCCTATGTGCCCACAACCGACAAGAACCGTTTTCATCTGCTAATCTTTGAAAATATTGATTACCAAATCATTTTGTGACACCCCATTATAAATAGGAATTCATAGAGGTATCAAATTGGTGTAGATGTATTATTATTTTACACTCATTAAGGTCTTTGACTGAAATAATTAATCATGAACCATATCCATAAAGTGTTGATAGAGGTTACTAAATCATGGAGAATACTCATCGATAATCATACTTACCTATGGATGCAATGGAAGCTTATGGATGTTAAAATACATTAATATTTCTTGAGAAAACTTATGTGTAAAAAGGTTCTCAATATATGAATAAGAAAGAGTCATCTCTTTATATGATTGGTTCACTTATCCCCACTATTTTCTTACAGATCCATGTAGAAGGATCGATACTAGTACCACTATCTAATTTTCTAGTGTCTGAAAAAGATGAAAGACTAACATAACCACCTCAAGAAAATCCATGACCACCTGTGGGTATAACATTCCTCAAAACCCAAGGGGTCATTATCACTGAATCTCATGAAGCTTTCTCATCCTATACACCTCATCTACTAGAACTACATATACAATTTTCACCTCATAATGTTATAGTAAGACCGATGCGCCACCTAAAGGTTACAAATTATTAATAAGTCCCAGTATCAATGCCTAATCACTAAGGGGATCACATTCATGATCTTACTGCAAAATCTAAGATGGAAAATTTTATTGAGGAATCCTGAAATAGAAAATATGTACCAAAGTCAATGGGTAAATATTGATATATGACTCAATAAGTAAATGAAAAACAACACCCATTCATATATGATACATTTAGTAATTTTTCCATGAATAAAATGTCAACATGTACCATGTAAAAAGGCCAGTGATTAGAGTCCTGATGTATGGATACATCATTTTCTACACCAACATGGGGGTCCCTCTGCTAAAATACGAACTTGAAATACCTAACATTTTTTCCATAAAACACATAACATTCTTAAAGAATCCATTCCAATGGTAAATCCTACTACTAGGATACAACTCTATCATGACCTGACACAGTGGGGCCTAAAACATGACTACCACAAGTCCACCTCAAAAAATCCAGGGGCTAGTGATCAACACCATGTAGTAATATCACACACATGGGAGGCCTTATACTAATGTACCTAGACACACACACACACAAACATATCCAATATCATACAATTATGAAATGTAAAAAAACAACAACCATGAAAGTGTAAATCTAAAATACCATATTAGAGTATGAAAAAAATTACTGAAAATAAAGGGACCAAATATAATCCTATAAAAAAAACTAAAAAGCAGCCCAATATAGGATGTGGGTGAGGACTATTATCAATATAACCATTAGAACACACCCTGGAATGTTGATCTAACTAACATCAACTTGGTTAGGGTTCCTCTAGGACATTATAAAATGGTTGGTCATCTTAATAAGAAATGTCACATGTTAGAAATGTTTATGTAGTAGTGAGTATAATAATACCCATTAGGACATCTGGAAATGACAAAACATATAACATCACGAATAATAGTCATTTCATCATAGGTATATTTTAATGGAATATATTAAAAAATTCTAGATATGCTCATATTGGCCACACTGTCACAAATAATATCACAACTGTATTTCTACTCTAGGATTTCTACATGAAGGTTCCATATTACACTTATCCGAGAGAACAAAATCCATGAGTTATATAACACTAATTTAACCCATCTGAGATGTCTAGATCATCAAGCCAGACTATAATATGTACAAGCATGGATTTCGAAGAGATCGATACAGATATTAGGATCACACACAAGGCCATGGGGTATGTCAATAAAAAATACTCGATTAGCTTGATAATTTTGAGATCAATGCTCACATATAGTTTTGAAATAATGATACCAAGAACCACACCTAAAGAAATAATGATGATAGAGGACCCCACTTCAGTCATCATAGGGAGATTCCCTAAAATCTATATCCAAGATAGATGTTACTTAGAGGGGGTCACCATACTATGCATAGGATGCGACTCTATACGATCCCATTAAGGAATAGATAAAGGGAATGTACCCTAATGAAACATGCCCATGTTTATGGGGACAAGGGATCTAATACATATTTGAAGGAGTAAACTTTGTGTACTAAAATTACAAGGCTCATACCTTCAGAATCGAGTTCTACCCATGTATCACAGCTAGTTATAGTGTCCATGTTTGAGTACATTGTGTGTCTAAAACTACATACTCTAGACCATGTCCATGTATAGATGGTTGTTTCAATGTCCATCTATATATGTCTATGTTCATATACCTCACTGAATACATGTCGAGCATCAAGATAAGGGTCACATGGAATTTGACCAAGTCACATGGTTTGTGATACTTATCACTGTTCCAAAACCCTAGTACCATAAAAGGGGTCCCACAGGACTTGTAATTACATATTACAGAGCATGTAAAATCTTTTGAGGAAGAAAACCTAACTAAGATAAACCTTGTTGGAGAAAAATCCACATGGTATAGGAAACACTTAAGTGGTATAAAGGCTATAAAAATTGACAATGATTTTGAGAATGATGCATCTCTTCGAAATTAGGGATCCATATCTTATGTAACCTTGGCATGACACATCTCTGAGGACCATCCCATTCTCATGAGTTTTCATGGTAATGATATGAGGAAGCCTCTTTATTTCAGGTTAAATAATGCATGGAAAGCTCACTCGGAATGTAGTAAAATTGTTCATGACACATAGGTCTCAACTGATTGTAATGATAACCCCCTGGTCTATATTTCTAAATTCAAATTGATCATGTTTAAAATGAAGGAATAGAGAAGGAAAATAATCATATTACATGATGAAGATATTTAGTCCCTTGAATTATTACATCAACTTCATCAAAAATACATTATTGAAAATAATTTTTCTAGTTATCCTAATCAAGAATAAGAAATGTTCTCTAAGATCCAAATTCTCATCAAACATAAGGATACCATGCAGATGGAAATTTTCAAAATAAGGTGGATCAGAGATTGTGATAGAATTACCAAGTTATTCAATGATCTTCTTTGAGATAGAAGTGTCAATGAACCTATTTCTCTCATCAAGGATAATGATCGAATTCTAGATGAAATACAGACTCTTGCAAGTCATATTGTTTGTTTTTATTTGAATATTTTAATATCCATTCATGGAATGAAAATTACATCAAATGTATCATTCCAAAAATGATTACTAAAGAGGTAAACATGATGCTCATTTCAACTCTTCTAGATACTGAAATTAGATATGTTTTCTTTGGATTCAAAAATGGATGTTTAGCCATACTGGATGGATTTATTAATAAATGTTTCCAACTGTATTGGGATGTCATCAAACATGACGGTTGAAAGATGGTCAATTGTTTTTTAAAGGGTGGATAATTGAAACAATGATTTAATATAAAATTAATTTCATTAATTCAAAAATTTTACTGTTGGTTGGAGTGGATACTCAAGAGGGGGGTGAATTGAGTTCCAATTAAAATTTCTGTTAAAATATTGTCTATTTAAAATCCCCTGATTTATAAAATAAGTTAAACTGTAGTGAATTTATACAGATTGTAAATGTTCACTTAGCTTCTCAAATATTGATTAGGTCTCAGTTAATTTAACTACAAGATCAATCTAACTTTTGAAACTAACCTACTGATTTACAATAAGTGTAAACACTTGCTAATTTAACTATCAAAGTAGCTTTAAAATAGTTTTGTATTTCAAAGTAATAGCAGCGGAATAAATAATATATATGTAGTATACTTTGAACTTAAACTAAAGATGCACAATAGATATAACAAGAGGTTCATTCTCAAGCCGAGACTTAGTCCTCTCAAATTTATATAAATTTGATCCACACCCTGGATCGGGGTTTACAACAGTTTACAAAACTGTCCAGGCCACGTAGGGACCTCTACCAATATTCTTTGTGGGAAACAAAACAAATACTAGGCCACACAAGGACCTCTTCCACAGTTGACGTGGGTAAACAAGAGTTAAGAGATTTGGAGTGAGGATTTTGATATCCTCCAGTTCAGTATAGGAGACAATGTGTGTATAATATATACAGAGTACACCACACTGCTCGAAAGTTAATAAATAAATAACTTAGAGAGAACAAATAAGAGTTTAGAAAGCTCTAGTGATTATCAATGCAGCTTTGGACTCGTTGGATTCAGCAGGAATTCTTCTGAGTCCTTCTCTGGTTTTTCTATTGAAAAACAGAGTGTCATAGTTCATCTTGTCTTCTATAGGAGTGAAAATGATCTCTTGATTCATCGTGTGTTCTTCAGTGGTGTTGGATTTCATTCATGAGAGTTCTTTGAGATTCTTGCAATCTCTTTCTTGCTCCGGATTGTTCTTCTCGTTCAGCACATTGCTCTCGGGTGTATGTAAGTTCTTCTCATTGTATATTCACACTTGCACGCAACACGTGTACTGCATCTCAAACTTCATTATATTCCACGAGTTTTGGCAGTAGTAATGATTCCCTTTTCATAGGTACGAGATATGGTTTCCTGACATGCCAACAACTATCATTAACATTAATTTCATTAAAAACATCAAATATGACCGTTAGCATTATTTAAATATAATTGAAAAAACTTTAAGAAACAGTGTCACAGTGATTAAGTAAACGATGTCTTTTTCACTGTATAGTCTTCACGGTATGAGGTTCACGGTATAAGATTCACGGTATGTCCATGTCACGGTGTGTAGCTCATGGTGTCTGGATCACGGTTTGTCCTTCACGGTGTCTGGTTCACGGTGTCTGGTTCACAGTGTCTGGGTCACGGTTTCTGGGTCACGGTGTCTGGGTCATGGTGTCTGGGTCACGGTGTCTGGGTCATGGTGTCTGGGTCACGGTGTCTGGGTCATGGTGTCTGGGTCACGGTGTCTGGGTCACGGTGAGTTCTTCACGGTGTGTCCATACTTAGACAAATATCTGTATTTGGACTTAGACAATAATTTGCAGAATATGGATTAAGTTTAATCATTAGAGAGTAAGAGAACTTGAATCATAAATATAAAGGCTTGATAATATATGTGAGATTTGTGATCATGCATAAGACTTGTAAATAATAAAGAGAGTAATTAACATCCATAAGATTTGTTATCATTAAAACATGATGTGTAGTTATTATTGAGATTGTAGAGCATTAGCAAGATGTGCAATGAAGATTGAGATTAATTAACAGTAATAGGATTTGTGATCATTAAAACATTATTAACACATGAGGAGTCCAACAATCTCCCCCTTTTTGATGATCACAAATCATATATATTCAAAATATAAATGAAATTTAACATTAAAGAAACTAGCATATTAGAATAGCAAAAAAAAAAATCATTATAGTACTGACACTTATTTCTCCCCCTTTTATACTTGTAGTTTTCTCCCCCTTTTGGGATTATAAAAAAGTAGAGAAAATGAAATGAAATAATTTAGTATTCATTAAAAAAAGGTTCAGAATAGATCATACAAGAGAAATACAAACAAGAAACAAGAAATGACATCCCATCAAAAAGAAAACAGTCCCTGGACTCTTCAGGGATCCATCTTGTCCTTGCCTTTATCAGCAGCAGGAGATGGTGCTGAAGTAGAAGAAGGCATAGATGTGGTAGACAAAGAGGGTAAGGTTAGACCTTCAAAAACAGATGGAGCCAAAGTAGGAGCAGTAGAAGATCTAGGCTGTGGTTGGTCAAGAATGACTGGCCGGATCGGAGAAAGAGCTTGGCTAACTGTCATGGCAGTTGAGGCTAAGGTAGGTAGACCAGGTCTAAGGGGTGCATCAACTGGAGAAACTATAGCAGTACTTTGCACATGAAGATAAGACTTCAAAAGATTGATGAAATCAGTAATGATTTCACCACCATATTTCATAGCCTTTTCCAAATCATCCTTATTCTCCATAAATCTATCCAACAATCTGGTGAACTCTGTAAGTTTCTGAACTTGAGTTTTAAAATCTTGAGTCACTGGAGGGATTCTCAAATTTTCCACAAGATATCTAAAGTGATCTGTCATATCACTTTTAGAGAAAATCTGGGAGAGATAAAAATCTATTTTCTTACTGATCTCTTGTTGAGCATCATTGGATATCTTATAATGAATCCTAACCAAGTCCAATGCTCTATCACTGTTCTTAACCACTTCTGAAAAAGAAGATAGATCCAAGCCACTGAAGGCACTCTGAAGTTCTTCCTTGATTATGGATCTCAGCATAGAATCATCCAAAGAATATGTGGAGGTCTGACCAGAAGCAGGAGAAGGCTTGACAGCTTCGGTTAGAACTTTGAGCTATTTCAGAACGTTTTGCATGCATCCAGTGTATTCATCTGTAAGCTTATTCAGATTTTCTACAAGCTCCCTCATGCGTTCCAGAATTTTATTGTGTCTTTTTCCAATATTTTCATCAAAAGAAAGTAGAAATGGATGAAATGAGGGAATCAGATGGATCAAGAGAAGCAGCAATTGGTGCAGGGGAAGAAACAGGAGCAGGCACTGATCTCAAAGACAACTCATTTTGCAAGTTTTCTACCATATTTTTCATATTTGCAACATCATCACTCAACAGCTTATTCTCAAATATGACTTCTTGAATTTCTCGGATCATCCTTGTTTGAATATGCAAGATAATATTTTCCAAGAGAATTGATGTATCTTCTTGACTTAACTGAGTCACTGGATGAGGTTGAGTGGAGAAAATTTTCTCAATTCCAGCTAACAATGTCTCTCCAGAAATTTTCTGATCATCTTTGGTTAGAAAGGAGTGATGCTCAGGTAAGGGTGCATGTAAAGGTAGAGGAACAGGTTCTGTTTGAGGTTCATATTCATCTTCAGACTTAGATTCTGAGTCAGATTGAGGTTGGGGCTCTGGTTCTGGTTCTGGATGAGCTACAGACTTCAGTTGAAACAGAGAAGAAATATCCATTCCAGTTGTAGACACTTGATGTGACTCATTTACATCATAAAAGCTTGGGAATTCATACTGAGTGTACAAAGAGTATGAGACAGAAGGTTGAGAAGCTTCAGCAGATGAAACTTCTATAATCTCAAGGTTTTGAGGTTCCTCCCCCTCAAATTGTGCTTCCATTTCGGATTCTTGAGGCTCGGGAACATGGTCAAGATCCACAGGATGATCCCTAATCTCTTCAGAAAACTCTTGCCTTGCTAGCTAAAAAGAAATTTCCATCCTATCTTCAGTAGAGGGAATAATCTCAGGAACCGATTATTCCACTGGTTGAGCTTCCAGACTTGCTTCTTTCTCAACAGAAAGATCCTCTTCAACAGGATTTGCCTCTAAGGTTGCTTGCTGTTCTGAATCAGGAAAAACCAATTTTCATGCATCATTAGGATGAGCTTCTGGATTGGAATCCGCACTAGAAGCAGGAGATTCCTCTTCTCTCAAACTAACAGCAACTTCCTCTCCTTGAGGTATTTCAGTAGAGATAACAGCAGGGACAACAATCCTTTCTTTTTCAATAGGAGCTGTTTCCATTGGAGGTCTTCCAGCTTCTTCTCTAGGAGATACTTCAGCTGTTACTTCCTCTTATTCTTCTTCTTCTGAATACTCAGCCACTTCATCTAGTTCCAAACCAGGATCATATAGATTTTTAGGCCTTCTTGGATAGTCAACAGGATTAAAATTTTTATAGAGTTGATCATTATGCTCAACACACTGCTTCTTCCAAGGGTTCCAGCTAATCTTCATCCTTCTGATGATAGACATGGATAGGCAGAAATCAAAGTCCTCTAACTTTTCTTCATTTGGTCCAACCATCCCTTTGGAAACTAACATAGCTAAGATCATCCTTGAGTAAAACAAGGAGGTGTATTTGGAAGTGACTTTGATCAGCTCAAAGATATGGTTAATAACATACTTGCATAGGTTGATCTTATGGCCATTCATAAACAGGTGAATCAGGAACACATCCTGATACTTCATCACTGAAAGATCTCCTTTTCTCGGACTAATCAAATTTTGAACAAACCTGAACAGAAGTCTAGTCTCCCCATCTAATTCAGCAGCTATGGCCCTTCGCTTGGTGCCATTTCCAGTCAGGATTTCCAAAGCATTCTCCAAGTCAAAGATGTTGGTTGTTGGAGGAGGGTCTCTCTGGTAATCTTCACAAACTCCTTCATGAGGAATCCCTAGGCATGCAACCCACAGCCTCGAAGAGAAAGAGCACTTCTGACCATTTATCCATCTTGTCACCATAAATCTTTCTCTAAAATCAAAAGAAAACTTTACATACTGATAGAATTGAGATACCAGCCTCGGGTAAATGTGTCTATTCTGTCCAGTGAACCATTCAAGCCATCCTTGTTCTCTTAACACTTTCAAAACTAAATATCTACTAGACAGAAACCACTCTGGGCAAACCTCTTTTTCAGGTACAACTATACGACTTACCAGGTTTGGGTATAGAGGTCCTTCAGGAGCTATCCTCAGCATCCTCTTCTGTTTCTTAGAGCGGCGCTTCTCAAACAAAGGTGAGGATGGATGCTTCATCCTTGGCATTCACTAAAGGTTCGGGCGAGAGGGAAGAGAAGGTTCAGGAGACAGTTTGGGTAAGGAATCAAATGAAACCCTTAAGTTTTATCATTTGGGAATGTCAAACGTCATAAAAACAAAAATGCGGGAAATGAAATTGTAGTGAAATAGAAATTTCCGCAATACAGGTTAAAATAAGAATATAAATAAGTCTTCACGGTGAGACCGTTAGTAGGCATTAAGATGTGATGAAAACTAGTCATCACAGTGAGACAGTTTGTAATTGTCACAGTGAGACAGTGAGCATTCTGTGTAGTCACGGTGAGACAGTGAGTTGACAGACCATGAGCATAAAGTCTTGACGGTGAGACCATGAGAATAAAACAGTAACTTAGAAACAGTGACCATGAAACCGTAAAGTAAAGTACAGTAAAGTATTAAACATTAAGATCAGTAAGATATTTACTTATGATTAATCATACCAAGATCATGTATGATGTAGTCTAATCTCTTAGAATTTAATGGTTTAGTGAATATGTCACCAAGTTGATATTCAGTACCAATGAATTCCAAAGTGATATCACCTTTTTTATAAGGATCCCTCAAAAAGTGATGTCTTACATCAATATGTTTTGTTCTAGAATGAGAAACAGGATTCTTAGAAATATTAATAGCACTTGTGTTTTCAAAATTTATTGGGACATGTCTGAATTGATATCTATAGTCTAGTAATGTGTGTTTCATCCACAAAATTTGTGCACAACAACTGCCAGCAGCTATGTATTCAGCTTCTGAAGTAGATAATGCAACAAAATTTTGTTTCTTACTACACCATGATACTAGTGACTTGCCTAAAAGATGACACATTCCAGAGGTGCTTTTTCTATCTAACTTACATCCAGAAAAATCAGCATCAGAATAACTAACTAATTCAAATTATTGTCCTTTGGGATAGAACAGTCCTAAATTGGGAGTATGCTTGAGGTATTTAAAAATTCTCTTCACAGCATTTAAATGTGACTCTTTACGGTTTTCTTGAAAACGATCACACATACACACACTAAACATAATATCAGGACAACTAGCAGTTAGGTAGAGTAGACTTCCAATCATTCCTCTATAAGTGGTTTGATCAAAAAATTTACCATTTTCATCAAGATCCATCTTACAGGTGGTACTCATGGGAGTGTCACTAATTTTTGTGCTATCCAATCCGAAACGTTTTAAAATATTTATAGTATATTTACTTTGAGTTAAAATAATTCCATCATTATTTTGAAAGATTTGAAATCCAAGAGAGAATTTAAGTTCACCCCTTAAACTCATTTCAAATTCATTTTGCATCATTTTATAAAAATCAGTACATAATGTAGTTTTTGAAGATCTAAAAATAATATCATCTACATAAATTTGTACAACTAAAACTATAAGGCCCCAGCCTTAAACCTTACTTAATCTTGAGTTATTACAAGATTACACATTGAGGATCTTTTCAGGTTTAGAGTTTTAGAGAATTAGATCATGAAACTTGCATTACATTCCACATTTAAACAAAGTGGTTACATAAAAGACAGTATTCATTCTTCCCATCAACGGAAACATATTTAAAATGAAACATGGATTCTTTCTTGACACATCCTCGACACTATCATCACATCATGTACCTTTCCCTTGACCTGTGAAAAACATTTCAAAAACTTGGGATGAGCATAAAAAGCTCAGTAAGGGTTATAAAAATATGGAAAGGAAACATGAGTTCGTATATACATAAGAATGAAATCATACTTTACCCATAAAATATAGGCATATCAAATCATGAATAAATCATAGAAAACATAAGACATAAAGGTAACTTGAGGCATTCATAACATTCTTACATAGGGAGTAACCCTCTTGGTTACGTTTGGAATACCCATCACAGTATATTCCCTAAATCTCTTCGGAGAAACATTAACGTTTCACTCCTTCGCGTTACCCAATGCATTGGAGAGCTATATCGGGCTCACCCGCCCTTAG
This sequence comes from Viscum album, assembly GCA_963277665.1. Classification (NCBI taxonomy): domain Eukaryota; kingdom Viridiplantae; phylum Streptophyta; class Magnoliopsida; order Santalales; family Viscaceae; genus Viscum; species Viscum album. Next base: position 163,101,671 of record OY728138.1, read on the forward strand.
TTTATCACGGAACCACCCGTTCTTCATAACAATGCCCAAGAACCATAACATAATCGTATCACATAAACATGAATAAATGAAACATAACATTTCCATATTTCAATCACAATATAACATTTTATGATATTGAAATAATGAATCCATTCAAAAAGAAACCATTTCCAAAACCATTTAAAACATTTAATAAAGAGATTTTTGAATCAAAGTGTCCCATACCACCTTGAAGCTTTTAACATTTTAAACCATTAATATCCATATAAATAAATCCTTAAAACAATTTTGAAAACATGGATATTAATAAGAAAAAATAATTAAAACATTTAAAACGATATTTTGGTTAAAGGGGTTTTACCAAAATTAGAGACACTTGAATACAATAATCGAGGAATAACATTTAGTCAGAACTTTATAATTTGATGAGAATAAAAGGATTCATGATATAATACTCCAAAGGACAGTATATACACCATATAAGAGTGAATTGGTGCATAACAACAATGAACCCTCAATAGAAATGTCAAATGTGATGAAATCCCTTATAAAGAAGGTATCCTTAAATTAAGGACAAATAAATCTCAAAAATATGTGTGACAAATATATATACACCCAATATAAGTGGATATTAAGTGTAAAACAATAAAAGGTCATTCACACATATTCAATGGATGAAATATTCAATGACTACAAGTTGAACCCAAAGAAATCGAAATTGGGTTAAAAAGTTCCCTTGACAGCCTAACGACATCACATCAAAATGAGTTGATGAGAGATAAAAAGTGTATCTCATCACTTGGACATAAAATTTACTTCAATAAGGATGTATGAGAACATATCCCAACATAAAAATATGTAAATTAAAAGACCCAATAAAAGAAGTCTTTTAAAAAAGAGGAGGGTGAAAGGTTCCCTTACCGACTTGGGTATCTTTCAAAACATACACCCCATGAAGAAAGACAATAGGCCATTGATTTAAATACTCATAAACAAAAGTATATTACACAAAGAGTAGAATAATGGGAAGTACATACACCACTCAATGGAATTTGTGGCAAATGTAGCATAAATCTCACGGGAATAAAAGTGAGATGAAAAATCCCATACGAAAACTCAGCAGCCTAACGGCGCCACATAAAACTTCCGAATATGGATTGATGAGATCAAATAGATTATCCCATCATATTACAATAGAATTTACAGCAAGTGGAATATAAAAGAAAATCCCCCAACATTGCAAGGAAGAGTTTAAAAGAAGTGACATAAAGGAGAGTACTTAAAAAGAAAGAGAGAGGTTAGATCTCTTACGAAAGTTCGGCAGCCTAACGGCGCCACTCAAAACTTCCAAAATGGATTGATGAGATAGAATAGGGTCTCTCATCACATGAACATAAAAATTACAGTAAGTTTAATAAAAAATATCATCCCAATAACAATAAAGATGAGCTCTAAAAGGAATTACATAAAAGTGTGTACTTAAAAAGAAAGAGAGGAGTAGGATCCCTTACCTCGGGTCCGACTTGACTCGATCGTTCTTTAATCTCCTTAATAATAAACTTGAGTTAATTTCTAATTCCTTAAGAACCTTTTTCAAGTTCAATAGTACTTTTATACCACTTATTACCATGTCATAAACATTATGTAATCATTTAAGTTAATAATATTTGTTTTGCCGATATTTGGTTCTTAAGTCGAAAGTGGACTTCTTACAATTACATGTTGTTCGTGTGGCCAAATGTTTATTATATCCAGAATTGTATTCATTATGTAGATATCATATATGTAATATATATCCAGTACATGAATGCATTTATAACATTACATAATCATTTAGAGGTAAGAAATGAAATGCACCGTTCATGGAGACGGTAAGCCGTACGTACGCATGAACGCTACTTTCATTTCTATTTCGTATTTTATAGAATGGAATAATAATTATATAAAGGTATATTATAATTAAAGTATAATATCATATATAATATCATATTTCCATCCTTTATACATCCCACATATGGTATTTAACGAATCAAATCACTTTGAGGGGGCGGTAGTCCGCACTTCCTTAAATGAAGATATCGCGTATACCCATAATGGAAGCCATAAAGGTAAGACAAAAATGAAAAATACAGAATCATAAATAAAACATAAACATATTATATATCATATATAAAAATAGTGACATCATAATGGCCACTTTTGAAGGTGTTAAATGAGTATTGAACAATCATCGTTTCGGGAGGCAGAATTTCGCCATCCACGGAAACCGTATGTTCTTTAACCATTTGATGTAGTTGTGTGAGAGTGTAGCTCGAATAAATATTATAACAACATCCTAGTATATTGAAGATACTGGTGTTGTTACAAAAGAAGTAAATAAAAAGAGTTTAGGGGGTTGGAGAAGCAAAATAAAACAAATGAACATGAGAGAGTGAATTACCTTTAAAAGTGTAACTCCTTTTGATTTGAGCCTAAAGGCTTCCTTTGAAAGGATTCTTCCCAAAGGGAATCCTCTTGGATTAGGAGAGGGATGTGGAGAGAGTAAATGGGCAGGGGTTGGCCGAGCCAAAGGCTTAAAGAGTGTGTGAAATGAGGTAGAGGTGGGGGCCTTTTATAAGAGGAGAGGAGGGGAACTTTTGGAAAGTAAAGAAATATTACTTTATTTGAAAATGTGTTTCGGTTTCAAAAGGTCCCACATTGATATAATTCGTGGATAAGGTGATAAGTCTTCGAAATCCACTCATCCAATTGGTTTTGGACATGTGTAGTTCATAGATTTTACATTATCTTTCCATTTTATTTAAATCGTCAAATAATGATGTCATCGCTGCATCATTATTATGTCATAAATAATTTAATTTATTTAATGTTTAAAAATTATAAAAAAATACAATGATGTAGGAAATCTTTTTATATTTCCAATGACTATTTATAATCAAAATTTGGACCTGTGTAACCCTACTTAAAAAGTGTTTTAGTAAAACAACTCATGTTTGTGTCAATTTAATTTTAACATTAAATAAAAAGTTATTTATGTCATTTCCCAACCAAAGTGTCTCCATGGGGTCCCCAAGTTGGCCCATGGCTTGTCTTGGTCGGCCATGACTCACCCAATAGGTGTAGGACAAGTGTCATGGTGTTTTCACATTCTTATAATATCATTTTTACCTTAAATTACACTAATTACCTCTAATCGCGATTAAGAACTTAATAAGTTACTATTCACCAAAAAATTATTATAATCCCCTTGAACCACATTTTACTTCTTAATGACAACCATTTATGTCGGATTTTTGAAAATCAAAACACAATGATGGCAAAATTTCATTTAAACGGAAAATCAGTTTTTATAAGTACCACTTAGTGGTTTCACTATTCATCAAAAATTGAAGTTTTTCAGAAAAATCCCAAAAATTCACCCTAAGCTATATTTGATATTCCGAATTCAAAAATGAAGTCCGTTTTACAAAGTTCAAAATATATTAGTCACATTAATTAATTTAATAATTAATTCCCGCTGTCAGAGCAAATAGCGTGTTTTTATAAAACAATAAGTATCAAAAGATTGACACTAGTTTAAGTCTGATTTCAAAGTGAAATTGATTCCAACGACCACTATTGGATTTAATGGTAAAAATATTTTCTAATTTCACTTTAAAACCAATTCAAAATATAATCTAATCATATAAATAAATTAGATTAAAAAGTGGTTTTGAATTAAAATACAACATTTTACACTATTCATTAAAAAAAATGAACTTTATCGGAAAGATACCAAAAAATTACACAAAGAAAAATTTGATGTCCCGATTCTTAATAAGAGTTTTATTTGGTCCAAAAGAATGTATAAGAGTGATCAAAACTATATTTAATGACAGTTCTCCATTAAAAGGTGATAAGTGAACCTTTAGTGAAAACTAGGGCATATACACCTAAAATTTAATTCTTTCCATATTTTATGCCTTTAGCTTTTATTGGATAAATGTAAAAACATTAAAAAACATATATAATCATATTGTAGTTATTTCTATCCATTCCCGCCAATACAATGGCTACATGTTAACTACCATTTGAAATAATATTATTTTATTATTAGAGTGCAACGTAAGATTCCCAAGAAACTCGTTGTTGCGTGTTGGGTACGCCATCGAGCGTAGTGTCCCCTTTAAAGTCATATTAATATTTTATTCACAAATATGGATAAATATGAAAATTTCATATTCTTTATTTACCTGGGGTGTTACAAAAACATCTTTAGAAATTCATTTTATAAACAGAGTAGGATCAGCTATTCCTTTTGTAAAACCTTTAGAAATTAGATAAGTACTTAATCTATCATACCAAGCTCTTGGAGCTTGATTTAAACCATATAAATCTTTTGATAATTTGAAAATATGATTTGGAAAATGAGGGTTTGAAAATCTAGGTGGTTGTTCAACAAAAACATCCTCAACAATATATCCATTCAAGAATGCACTCTTGACATCCATTTGATATAGTTTGAAATTTAGATGTGCAACATAAGAAAGTAAAATCCTAATAGCTTCTAATCTAGCTATTGGAGCAAAAGTCTCTTCATAGTCAATACCTTCTTCTTGACTATAGCCTTATGCAACTATCCTAGCTTTATTTCTAACTATGTTTCCAGATTCATCTACTTTATTTCCAAACACCCATTTAGTGCCTATGGTGAAAGTGTCCTTAGGCCTTTCAACAAGATTCCAAACATTATTTCTTTCAAATTGATTGAGTTCTTCTTGCATAGAAATTACCCAAAATTCATCATTAATAGTATCATCAATGTTTTTAGGTTCAATCTGTAACAAGAAGGCTTGGTGTTCAACCTGATTTCTAAGAGAAACTCTAGTTTGTGTCTCTCTATCAAGATTTCCTACAACAGCATCTAAAGGATGATTCTTTAGAATTCTAGTTGATCTAGTAAAGGTAGGACTATAAACTTCAGGTTCTCCTCTAGGTTTGGGTTTATTTGGGGTAGATTCTAGAATAAGTCCATAACTGGTTGTCTTTATAGCAGGTTCATTAGATTTTTCATTAAGGTCCAGAATAGATAAATCTTCTTCAAGATTTTCAAGAGAGGTTTTAGGCTCATGTGGATTAGTTTCATCAAATTTGATGTGAACAGATTCTTCCACACACTTGGTTCTTTTATTGAAAACTCTGTAAGCCTTTCTTGTTAAATAATATCTTAAAAATATTCCTTCATCACTCCTAGAAGCAAACATATCAAGATTATCTTTTGTATTAAGAATAAAGACTTTGCAGCCAAAGAATATAAAGTAACTAAATTTAGGTTTTATATTATTCCACAACTCATATGGGGTCTTCTTAAGAACAGGTCTAATTAAGACTCTATTAATAATATAACAACCTGTATTCACAGCTTCAACCCAAAAGTAAATAGGCAGGTCATATTCATTAAGCATAGTTCTAGCAATTTGTTGCAGGGTTCTATTTCTTATTTCTACTACAACATTTTTCTGAGGTGTCCTAGGAGCAGAAAAGTTATGAATATAGCCATTATGTGAGCAGTAGGATTCAAAATCATGATTCTCAAACTCACGGCCATGATCACTTCTTAGGGTTTTAATCTTAAGTCCACAAAGATTTTCTACAGACTTGGAGTATTTAACAAAATAAGAACAAGCTTCACTTTTGTGAGGTAAGAAGTATACCCAAGTATATCTAGAAAATTCATCTACTAGGACATAGACATAGTGATTCCCATTTAATCTAGAAACTCTAGATGGTCCGAACAAATCCATGTGAACCAACTCGAGAGGTTGAGAAGTTGAAACTTATTTCTTTGATTTAAAAGAAACCTTATGTTGCTTTCCCTTTTGACAGGGATTACAAACTTTGTCATTTGGAAACTCAAGTTTAGGTAGGTCTCTAACTAAGTTCTTACCAGTTAGTTTTCTAAGTGAGTGTATATTGCAGTGTCCTAATATTCTATGCCATAACCAAGATTCTTTATGAAATGCATTTAAACAGGTAACATTTTTCTTGTCTAAGGAATTTAAATCAACTACATAAACATTTTCATTTCTTAGAGCAGAAAATACTAAAACATTTTTAGAATTAAAATCATTACAAGAATCATTTTCAAATTTTACATTAAAACCATCATCACATAATTGAGAAATACTTAACAGATTATATTTAAGTCCATCAACCAATAAAACTTTAGAAATTAAAACTAAATCAGTGTTACCAATTTGGCCTAGGCCGATGATCTTTCCTTTAGAATTATCACCAAAGGTGGCATGAATTCCATCAACCTTTATTAAAACCTTGAAGCATGATTAATCCCTAGACATAAGTCTTGAACATCCACTGTACAAATACCATGTCTTCTTGTGGGAACTCTTCAAGCAAGTTTCCTACAAAACAGATTTAGATAGGAATGATTTTGGTACCCAGATCTTATTGGGTCCAGAAAGGTTAGCAATCAAAGCTTTCGGTACCCACATTTGTCTTATGGGTGTCATATAATTTACAAAATCAAAAGATTGTGAAAGATAAACTCTATTTGATTTATAACTATGTGACTAACTAGTTGAAGCATATGAATGTCCAGAACTAGAACTAGCAATATTCTGTCCAGATTTAGGAATAAATATATTCTTAGTAATCTGTCTCTGTCCAGGTTTATAGCCTATTCCAGTAGTGTATTTTGGCGCAAAATGCTTTCCTAGCATTTGAGTTAGTGTATCCTTTCTATTTGTGAACTTCTCTAAGTCTTTTCTAAGTTTCTCATTTGACATTTTCTGTTCAGTGTTCTCCTTTAACATTTGAGCATTTTTCTCTTTTTCAATAGTAAGTTTGGTTTTAACAATTGAAGTGAGAGCATGCTGTTTCTTTAATGATTTGTATTTATCCTTAAGTTCATTGCATTTCTCTTCCAGCATATTATAATATTCAAATAATTCCTCACTAGTCATGTTTTCAGAATCAGAATCAGATTCTGCATCATCTCCAGAATAATAAGAATTTAAAACAGGAGTATCTATGGTTACCTCAGATTTGTTTGTCATGAAACACATGTTGGCATGATTTCTTTCAGAATCAGACATTTTAGATTCAGTTGTGCTGTCTTCAGAAGCACTCCAGGTAGCCTTCATAGCTTTTTTGTACATACTATCCTTGTAATCATATTTCTTCTTGAATTTTAGCTTTGGGCACTCTGCTTTAATGTGTCCTTTCCTTTTTCACTCATAGCAAACAACTTCATCACTTTTATCTGGCTTTTTCCAATCCTTCTTCCAATGTCCCTCATTGTCATACTTTCCTTTGTAATTTGATTTTCTGAAAAATTTCTTCTTCCTATAAAATTTCTTATACCTTCTGGCTATCTGATCCATTTCAGCATCACTATAAGAATCTGAATTTTCACTTATTGAACTGTCAGTTTGTATTTGATCTTTTTCTTTGACCTTACTCTTTGAAGCAGCAGTCTTGAAAGCCACAGATTTTCTCTTAGGTTCATCATCTTCCTCTTTATTTACCTTGAGTTCTTCCTCATATATCATAATATTACCAATGAGTTCTTTGATAGGTATAAAAGCAATGTCACATGACTCTCTGATTGAAACAGATGTGCCTCTCCATCGGTCTGGTAAACATCTCAAGATTCTCATAATTTGTTCCTTTGCTGGAACAACCTTTCTGAGTGAATTCATTCTATTGACTATCTCATTAAACCTGAGATACATATCAGAAATAGGTTCATCAGTCTTCATTTTAAAATTATCATATTTAATATTATAAGTATTTAATCTCATTTCTTTAACATTGGTTTTTCCTTTATGAGAAACACCCAAAGTATCTCAAATTTTAAAAGCAGTTTTACAAGAAGAAATTCTATTAAACTCCTCATCTCCTAAAGCACAGTACAGGGCATTCATGGCTTTACAATTATTATTGTAGGCAGTCTTTGTAGGTTCATCCCAAGTTACTCTTTCAGTTTCTGGAATTTTATATTGTGATTCTATATCGGTACAGATATCAAAACCCATGCTTTCTAAATGAATTTTCATTTTAAGTTTCCACTGAGCATAGTTTGTACCATTGAAGAAAGGTGGCCTATTAGTAGAAGCACCCTATAGTCTATTATCCATAACTATATTTTAGAAAGGTAATTTAAAGAGATAAAATTTAGAACTAACAGAAATTTAAGATCTTTAAAGATGCAACTAAAATCACAGTTGAAAAATAGAGTATTTCAAAAATCTTTAAACAAAAACAAAACCTCTGATACCAAATGTTGGTCGGAGTGGATACTCAAGGGGGGGGGGTGAATTGAGTTCCAATTAAAACAGCTGTTAAAATATTGTCTATTTAAAATCCCTCGATTTATAAAATAAGTTAAGCAGTAGTGAATTTATACAGATTGTAAATGTTCACTTAGCTTCTCAAAGATTGATTAGGTCTCAGTTAATTTAACCACAAGATCAAACTAACTTTTGAAATTAACCTAATGATTTACAATATGTGTAAACAATTTATAATTTAACTATCAAAGTAGATTTAAAATAGTTTTATATTTCAAAGCAATAGCAGCGGAATAAATAAGATATTTGTAGTATACTTTGAACTTAAACTAAAGATGCACAACAGATATAATAAGAGGTTCAAGCTCAAGCCGAGACTTAGTCCTCTCAAATTTATATAAATTTGATCCACACCCTGGATCAGGGTTTACAATATTTTAATAAACTATCCAGGCCACGCAGGGTCCTCTACCACTGTTCTTTGTGGGAAACAAAACAAAGACCAGGCCACACATGGAACTCTTCGACAGTTGACGTGGGTAAACAAGAGTTAAGAGATTTGGAGTGAGGATTTTGATATCCTCCAGTTCAGTACAGGAGACAGTGTGTGTATAAGATATATAGAGTACACCACACTGCTCGAAAGTTAATAAATAAATCACTTTGAGAGAACATATAAGAGTTTAGAAATTTCTAGTGATTATCAATGAAACTCTGGACTCGTTGGATTCAGCAGGAATGATTCTGAGTCCTTATCTAATTTTTCTGTTGAAAAACAAAGTGTCATAGTTCAGCTTGTCTTCTACAGGAGTGAAAATGATCTCTTGATTCGTCGTGTGTTCTTCAGTGGTGTTGGATTTCATTCATGAGAGTTCTTTTAAAGTCTTGCAATCCCTTTCTTGCTCAGGATTGTTCTTCTCATTCAGCATAGTGCTCTCGGGTGTATGTAAGTTATTCTCGTTGTATATTCACACTTGCACGCCACACGTGTATTGCATCTCAAACTTCCTTATATTCTATGAGTTCTGGCAGTAGTAATGATTCCCTTTTCATAGGTACGAGATACGGTTTCCTGACATACCAAAAACTATCATTAAATAACATTAATTGCATTAAAAACATCAAATATGACCGTTAGAATTATTTAAATAATATTGACAAAAGTTAAGAAATGGTATCAAAGTGATTAATTAAATGGTGTCTTCTTCACGGTATAGTCTTCACGGTATGAGGTTCACGGTATGAGCTTCACGGTATGTCCATGTCATGGTGTGTAGCTCACGGTGTCTGGATCACGGTTTATCCTTCATGGTTTCTGGTTCATGGTGTCTGGGTCACGGTATCTGGGACACGGTGTCTGGGTCACGGTGTCTGGGTCACGGTGTCTGGGTCACGGTGTCTGGGTCATGGTGAGTCCTTCACGGTGTGTCCATACATAGACAAATATCTGTATTGGGACTTAGACAGTAATATACAGAATATGGATTAAGTTTAATCATTAGAGAGTAAGAGAACTTGAATCATAAATATAAAGTCTTGATAATATATGTGATATTTTTGATCATGCATAAGACTTGTAAATAATAAAGAGAGTAATTAACATCCATAAGATTTGTTATCATTAAAACATGATGTGTAGTTATTATTGAGATTGAAGAGCATTATCAAGATGTGAAATGAAGATTGAGATTAATTAACAGTAATAGGATTTGTGATCATTAAAACATGATTAACACATGAGGAGTCCAACATTTACAATGAAAGTGACACCAATCAATTTAAACCTATTTACCAAGTCAACACTACTCATTAAGTCATAGAAAGAAACCATTCCAATATGATTATCAAAATTTCATAAAAATATATATAATGTAATCAATTGGTATTTTTAAAGGGGAGAAACATTCAAGATTGTCTACTCCATGATCCATAATGTGTGAACCTTCTTAGGAGTCCCGCCATGGGAGGACATATTTCTCTTATTCTTGATATCAAAAAAATTTATTTGACATAATGGGATAGGGTTTTGTAGGAAATTTTTTATCTTTCTTTGGATTTAACATGAGATTCATCTCTTGGATTAATAATTTTATTAGAACTTCATATATCTAAATTATAATAAATGGATCTCCATATGTCTACTTATAATGTTCTATAGGTTCTTGGTAAAGATACCACCTTTTATTTATCATTTTTTAGAGGGGATGATTATCTTAGCAAGCTTCTTCATCGTATGGTGGAAAACAATGACCTGAAGACCATCCATGCAGCTAGAGGTATCTCTACTCCTTCTGATATCCTTATTTTGGATGAAATTATTTTCTTTCTTAAGGGTGAAATAAAAAATAAAAATAAATTCATGAAGTCTTATCTTCACTATGAATGTGTTTATGGACATTATATAAGCTGTAAAAAAATCATTTATATATTTTAGAAAATGAATTTCAGCTTCCAAGAAAATAAGTATGGACAATGATTTGGGAATAAGAGAGGGATCCATTAAGGGATCAACTGGAAAATATAGAATCTCTCTTATATGAAATCTAATTAATTGTATCTAATTATGAGTTTATGAATAAGAAGTACCTTCTTATATGGGAACCATCTACAAATGGATTTCATGAATCTAATAATTTTTACAGTTATTTGGAATAGGGTACCACAAAATTTATTGGATACTTAAAAAAGGGTTATCACATTTCGTGTTTACACTTATATGGAGAGTTCCCTTAAAAAATGTTCCATTTTATGTTAATATTTAACATGTTGTAATTTCCCAATAATCAAGGTGTGTTTTCTTTAACTAGCATTGAGATGTTGTGGATCATCTTTTCTTATGTTTCACCATTTACTACTCTCTTTGGAAGGTTGTTTTTGATATTTTTGATATTCAACCACTACAAGAGGATACTATTGAAAACATCTTGCATGCCCTACTTGATATCATTATGTCACCTCAATTGAGAAAAATAATTAGGATGGATTATACCAACACTGTTCATATCATCTAGTGAGGTAGAAATAATATTATTCAAAACAGGATCCCATTCAACTCACAGTTATCCCTCACTGACATTATCTTGTCCGCTCAACATTCAAACTCAATAGAAGGTGAATACTACATAGTGTCAATACACTATATTGCTGTGATGAGATGATTGAATATTCTAGGTAACTCTCACCCCCTATGGTATGCTAGAGGTCTTATGGATCCCCTCTTTGGTGGAAAGTACAACTATAATTCAGATGGTTAATCGAGGGGGAATCCTGAACTAGTAGGTTATAGGGTGATTTTTAGAGACCACAATGGTGATGGTATTGAGTTTATCTATGAAAATTACTGGATGGACACTAAATTGGAATCTAAAATGACTGGGTTGGTCAATGAGGTTCACAAGGCTAGTCAATGGAACTGGAAAAATATATGGTTTGAGTGTGATGAAACTATAATTGTGCATGCTGTTAGGCTTGAAAAACTTCATATAACATTGAAGTTAATGACCAGATGGTCAAACTTCCTTACAAACATACCTCAATGTCTTATATTAGAACTCATGTCTTTTGTGAAGCCAATATTCTTGCTGATGGCCTATAAAATAATAGAGTGGATGATAATGAGTGTATCAATTCTAACACTCTCCCTAGTGATCTTATTACCTTATTATAATGGGATAAATGTAAACTAACTTCCTTTATAATTTTTTAATTATTTCTTTTATTTATTATAAGAGCCATTGATCTCTGAATTTTCAAAAAAAAAACATCTGACCATGCCTTTCCATAACTGGTCACTAGAATCTAGCCACCAAATAACATTAGAAAACCCTTCCATTGAATCTATTGGTTTCCGCATGAAATAATATGCAATAAGAACTTCACTTTAGTTATAATTCGTCGTTGTAGATCAATGTCACTCAGGAAATGTGGTATCAATCTATTGCACTATGAAAAAGTTTAGTAATGGTTAAGTATCTATTATTCATCAATCCATGGTCCAAATGGATTTCCTCTGATTAACGAAGAATGGGGGGGGGGGATGGGAATTAAAACACAAAAACATGAGGAATGGACCACATACATTTTTAATTTTGGACTCAATTAATTTCCATAAAAACAAGAAAGATGAGATGATACCATAATCAAAAAATAAATCCCCAATAATAGATAATATCTATCCTATTACCACAATATGCATGATCCATGAATCAATTTTTTAATTAATTGATTTTCAGAAATCATAGGAATAAACCAACAAGGAAAAAATCAAATAAAACAATTTCCTACCTCACGATGGGTTGATTTATAATGAATAAAGAATTTGAGTCATTGTTTTTGGAGAGATCCTAAGATTCAAAAGGATCAATGGCTTCAATTCCAATCTTATTTTATGTCATATGACAAGAAAAAACTCCTCCAACAACCTCCCTAAATTCAGAGGGTTATGTGGATAACACCAAAAATTGGTCCTAATAATATATTTTTAGATCATTAAATGTCATAGTGAATAAATGAAAACAATAATTAATTTATTCATTCATTTAATAATCCTATAACAACAATGATCAACCTTATGGTATGATACTCTACATGGTTAGGTCATGCCTAGGGTAAAATATAGGCTCTAAACTCAATGCCGACCTCATATTTCTGATTTGAACCTCCATTTATAATTTCATAAACCTTTTTTAGGACAAAAATTCCCTCATGTTATTTAATATATTTGGGAAATTAACTCAAATCTCACTTGACTGAAAATATCACATAATATTAGTTCCTTACCATGAAAATATTACATATAATATCCAAAACTAATACATCGAAAAATCAGAGTCATTATTGAATATAATTTACCAAAAAATTGATCATATATATATTAATTATTATATTCTATTATATGATTCAGTGTAGCACTTTATTTCACATATCACATGCTCTCAAAGATATTATCTCCTAATGGAATCTAGAATTTAAAACATCTAGGTATTTCTGTTAATAAATTAAAATATGTCATGATGGTTTCTATAGTGTATTTGAATCTCTATATGAAATATCTTAAGAGTGTCGATCATTATGTTCAGTCTTAGGTCTATTTATCATGCACTGGGTAATAATTGTATTAATACTCAACTAGTCTTTCTCAGGGTAATTACCCATTTGTGAATCTATGCCACAGATACATCAACTTCTTAGTATTCCAACAGGGATTTAATTACTATATAAATGACATTCTGCAATCATTACCAAATTTAACAGATGATATATTATACTCATACTTATCCTAAAGGTTTTTAGTAAATTTATTTCATACGAATCAATTAAATTAAATAAAATAACCCTCATAAGTAAATAAACCCTGTAATAATACAAAAATAAGTTCCTTAGACCTACACTATATGGTTTGGCGGTAAATACACTTTCATTATTCAGAATATTTGATAAAATGTGATATGATCCAAGAAAAATGTAAATATATTTAAAAAATTTAAATACTACATGTCATAAAAAATAATCAATCACTACTATAAAATACCCCATAGCCAGGTTTTTTGGAAAACTGTGGCTATAAAGAATACTTATAGACACACTTATCTTAAAACATAGAAATAAGTTCTAATAGAAGTGAAGAAAAATGTTTCCCATAGGCAGGTGGTGGGAAAACTAATTATATAGTTTTACTCATATTTCAATGGTTTTAAAAAATATATATAACAATATATATACCCATAATTTTCAGTATAGTAGTTGTTAAGTGTGGGGATTCATGTAGCGGAGGTCAAAGGTTTGGATTCAGATGGTTCAAAATTATTATAAACCTATATCCATGGTTTAATGGGGCTATATAAATTTTTATACACCATGGAAGGAATTAATATAGCCTTGGTTTTAAGTAATGGAAATAGATCTCTTTCTATGGTAGATAACCGAGAGGTCAATTTCTATGCTGAAAAAAACTGTGGCTCTAGGTTTTTTTATTAAATATAAAACCATAGTAATATATCTAGAAATCATGGATATAGATTTTCCCTATATACATGCAAATATGATCCATGACCTACTAGAACCATGGATATAAGATAGAGACATGTGTTTTATTCCTATATCCATAATTTTACACCGTGGCTATAGGTGAAATTTCTTGATGCGAATCCTGAGAACATATTTTTTTGATTCATTGAGTAATTTCTATATAAGAGAAATATTTTACGAAACTTGTGAATATTAATCTATAATTTAACCACACTAGACTCCCTTATATGATCCTTCATGGTTATATACATCTCTATAACATTAGTAATGGAAATATAAGAAAGGGGTGATATCAAATTATCAATAAGGGAAAACATATCAACATGCCATCATGGTTTAGATCATTTTAAAATGAGAAAACATGTTAAAGGAAGAAATGTATTATTATAGAGAATATTGAACAATTATTTATGTTCCTATGTTAGGATACCAAGACAGGTGATGTCAATGAATAAACATGTACCATGGAATATTATAATTTGATAATTAATACAATCCATGAGGCAAAATCATGAAAATATGATGTAAAAATGGTTCATTTCATGGAAATGTATAATAAAAAAAATATATAACAAAAAACGAACATGGAATCATTATATTATGAGTATATCAAATAAGAACCACCCTCTGAGAAACCCTGAACCTACACTCCAGGACCAGGTGATGTTTTTTCCTTAAACATGAGTTTTGATGAAAATATCATAATTCCCCAACCCTAGTTACCCAAAATCTGTGAATTATTACATAACACTAGCATGATACAAGGAATCATGTCCCAAATGACTGATTAGTTTAGTAGACTTGGAATTACAGATACATAAATAAGTTTCACATTACATCATGAAATAAAAAAAACATTTTGTCCCCTTTGAACACTCTTATATACCTAAGCCTATTCTTATAGGTTAATCATAATATACTTCTTTACATCCTGGAAAAAATAAAACATAAGAAAAGGGTGAGCTCAGATGCTCAGTAAGGATAACAATATAGAAAAAACTGTAATAAATATGAATAAACATTTAAGGAAATGTATAAGACTAGAACATAATCCTTTTAAACTTAAACTTCAGAATAATATGAAAAAGATAAATAAAATAATGCCATTTACTTATTCACATGGATATTCTACTAGTCTAATAATCACATGTAATATCAATATCCAATTTCATAATGATATAATGCATAATTCCATACATCATAACCATATAGTCAAGGCCTCATGCCATGACTATAAATAAGATTTTATCAAGGCCTTGTGCCAAGACACTAGTTTGTCTCATGGGACTAACCGATGCATCGAGAAGCTATAGTGGGATCCACCCTTCACTTACTAAGTCCAATGAATATCTCATATGAAAGGGTGAAACATAATCTATATATCCTTATTAAAACTAGCAAATGAAATGTCAATATTTTAACCAAAAACCTTGAATGGCATAAAAATAGCACATCCACATTCAAACATAAATCATTAAATACAATATGGAAGATTGTATTATGATAAATGAACCAAAATCAAGAATAAAATACATTGAAGGATATCGACATAGATTAAAATAGTCATTAATACCATTTGAAAGAAATATCCCCTTTTTCTTGAAAACATTTAAATGTCGCACTATTTATCAAAGAAGTCGTTTGAAAGAAATTTTTGAATCAAAGTATCCCATACCACATTGAATCTTTAAAAAGTAATTTTAACTTCAAAACATTTATGTACATATAAATACAAACATAAAACCATTTTTAAAACATGAACATTAATGAAAATTATTTAGAAGAATAAATATTTAAAACATATAAAACAATATTTTAGTTAAAGAGTTCCTAACCAAGTAAGAGATGATTGAATAAAAGTAATTGGGGAATAAAATTAATAAAAAAATTATAATATCATTAGAATAAAGGTATTCATGATATAATATTTCAACAGATAGTATATACACCAAATAAAAGTAAATTGGCACAAAACAACAAAGAATTCTCTATGGAATGTATGTTGACATGAATACCTTTATAAACACCGTATCTTTATATTATGGATAATTCAATGACATAATTATGTGTGAAAAATATAAATACAAGTAATATAATTTAATATTCAGCATAAATAAATCAGAGTAAATTCACATATATTCTTTTAAAAAAACACCAATGACTTGGACGTTTAACACAATGAATAGAAATTGAGTTAAAATTACTCTTATCAAGTTTATATCGATGAATTGAGAATTTATCAAGGGAGTAATTATGTGTATAAAAAGTATATCCACACAAAGGGGAGTGGAAATTACTACTTAAGTAAAAAAATAGTGATTTCAAACATAATCTTGGAGTAAAGTAATCAATGAAGTATGGGTAAAGCCCAATGAGTGGAAATTGAAATTTAAAATTCCCTTACCGATTTGGTAACTTATGAAACATACACCCCATTAAAGAATTATCATAAAACAAAGATGTAACTACCCATAAATTAATGTATATTACACAAATAATATAATCATGGGCAATACATACACCACACAAAAGGAAATGGTGGCAATATAACAAGAATATCACGGGAATAAGAAGTGAGATGAAAACCCCTTACCTTGTACTTTTAATTAGAATAGGGTAGGTTAACATTCTCTATAATGGTTAAATAATTGTTATTAAATTATAAAATAACCAAATAAATAAATATGATATCATATATGATCTTATAATATTGCTTTGTTAACGATACTTCAGTAGTATCATTGTTTTGGTTGTTAAATGATTCGTTTTCCTTTAAATGTTTTGTTACGTAAGTCATGTTTATTATATATAGGCTATATTTGATTATTATCCAGAATGATATTAAGTTATTAAAAATTATTTTTAATCATAAAATGAAAATTATTCTTGAATTATTACGATGGATAATTAATCTCATCGCGTTTGTGGTGACGGTAATCCGTACGTACGAACGAGTGACAATATCATTCTATTGATGGTGAAATTGTATGAAATTGGGTGGTATATAATATATTAAGAATAATTAGAATTTTATATTTATTATTTACATCATTTATACTCATTATTATACCCATCCAAATAATGGAGTGTTTTAATAACAAACTACACCACAACATGGAGACGGTAAGCTGTTTGTACACACGTATGGTGACTTTGTCATTTATTGGATGAATAGAATAATGAATATGGTTGTATCATAATTATAATAACATAAAAATATGTAGAAGGTACTATAGTTATTATTTCGGTATGGAAAGAACAAATAAAGAGGAAGTGGAAGAGGAAAATAACTTGAAAGAGGGTGGTGAAATTATGACCTCTTCTTCGGGTGTTTCTTTTTGAGTTGATCAAAAGCGCTCCATAGGTTGGATTTATGATCAAAGTAATGACTCTAGGTTTAAGTGAGGGGAGTTGGGAGGATATTTGGTTAGGTTTTGTCCGATACAAATGGATTTGGATGTGTGAAATTAAGAGAAGGGGAAGTTCCCTTTTTTAAGAGGGGTGAGGGTCCCCTTAGAAAAAACTTGAAATAATATTTTATTATAAAATAATTTTCGGTTTCTAATGGATAAAAATTGATTTATTTCAAATCTAAGGTTTTTATGGGTGTTAATACTCTCAACCAATAGGTTTTATAAAAGTTTAGGTCACCATATTAACTTTATCTTTTATATTTAACTACTAGTTAAATAGTTTAACTTTTACAGTGTCTTCTTGTATTCTTACTCTATATGGTTAATAAACATACTATAAACTTACCAAGGAACCTCAAGTGGTTAATTAATGACATATATAATATTATTTAAGACCTTTTTCCAAACCTTATATTTTAGGAATATCATACCAACCAATAATATAGTATTTTTTTAAAGACTCATTAATGTCAATTTTGACATTATTTAGTATTTGGTTTTTTTGAAAATCATAACAGAATGATTACTTCAAAAAAAAAAAAATTTAATCAACCCTAACATGTCATATTAACCTAGAAAATTAGTTTAATTCATCAAAAGTCTCAAATTTCATTTATTTTGATATTTATAATATCAATTATTCTAATCTTTCATTAATAAGGTAATTACCGCATCATCATTGTGTATTAAATAAAATTTATTATTTAATGTCTAAAAATTATAAATAAAATACTATTATTTAGGAAATATTTTTATAATTTTAATGAATATTTATAGTCAAATTTATCTTATGTGAAACCCTATATTAAAAATGGTTTAGTTATTAAACTTTTAATTTAACACATTTAACTTTTTTTAAATAAAATAATAATAAATGTCCTAATCTAATCCATGTAGACCAAAAGTATCATATTTTATTCCTATGGTTGTTTTTGGTCCAATTACACATATCCAATAGAATTAGGATATGTGGTTGGGTAATAATAATATCATTTTTACCTTTAATTATCCTATTTACTTTTAACAGTGGTAAATAAAAGATAAAAGTAACTATTCTCCAAAAATTATTTTCATATTATTGAACCAAATTTTACTTACTGATATCAACCATGTCTCTCGGATTTTTTAAATTCAATTCAGAGAAGTGGTCAAATTAAGTTTTATGCAAATTTGAAAATACTCCTAGAAGGTGGGTAACAGACGGAAAAAAGTTCAATAAAATTTTATATATCTATTATTATTATACAACAACTCCAAATAATTACATTTAACATATATAGGTATTATGTATATACTTTTTCCTAAAATAAATTTAAATAAAATAATTAATTATTTAAATAAAAAGTCAGTTTTAATCAAGAACACAATGTTTTTCACTATTAATCAAAAATTGAATGTTTTTTGAAAAATAACAAAAAGTCATTGTAATATAATTTTGATATTCCAAATTAAAAAATGAATTCTATTTTACCAAATTCAAAAAAAGTATCATTAATTAATTTATAATTAATTCTCGTTATCAAAACTAAAAAGCGGGTTTTTAAGAAGTAAAAACTATCAAAATATTGACATGTGTTTATGTCAAATTTAAATGTGAAATTACTTATAATAACCTAAATTTTATTTAATTATAAAAATATAATATGATTATACTTCCAACATTAAAATTCATAATTTAACACTATAAATTATTTCAACTAAAAAAGTTGTTTTCAATTAAAATTTAGTATTTTTCACTATTCATCAAAATATGAATGTTATCAAGAAAGAAACAAAAATTTATCCAAAATAAATTTTTATATCCCAATTCTAAAGAAGAATATAATATAATTTAATTAAATATATAAAAGTTTCAAATATTGATTTTAAAAAGGGTTCGCCATTAAAAGGTTTTAAAATTTCTTTTTTTTAAAAAATACTTCTTTTATTTGAAAAAAATGAATTTGTTCTTATATTATGTCTATGAAACAAATAATATGGATTCTAAAATTATATGAAGTATATAAAATTGAAAATTTAGTTAATACTATTAATAACCGCTTTTTGAATGGCGAGTTTGGTAGGTCATGGTGCGCTCGAACTCTGTGTTGCGTGTAGCGCAAGATA
Source organism: Viscum album (assembly GCA_963277665.1). NCBI lineage: Eukaryota > Viridiplantae > Streptophyta > Magnoliopsida > Santalales > Viscaceae > Viscum > Viscum album. The sequence continues at coordinate 163,121,499 of OY728138.1, forward strand.
TTGTATTACATTAAAGAAAATAAATTACTATGAAATCTTGGGGTGTTACATTCTTCCCCCACCCTTTTAAAAATTTTGTCCTCGTAAATTTAAAATTGGTCTTCGAAACTTCCTTGAAAGTCCCACATCAGAAAACATTCAATAAAACTATCACTTTAAAACAAAGAAAGATAAGTAAAAAGGACACCCGAGATAACCCATACTAGGATTCCATGTAGGAAAACATGGATATGGAAGATAAACTATGTGTCATGTTCTGATGGAGAGTGATATAAAACATGATCAGGATAAAGTTAACAACAACAAAACCACAAATTTGTGATGGGATAAACGGTCATTAGTTTCCCAATAGGAAAAGTAAACAGACAATGTTTTTCATTTTAAGTTATATTTCATAAATTTGAGAAATTTATTAATGATATTGACTAAGAACATAAAGACATATACTTACTTTTTAATTAGAGTTTCATCATTTAATAAATTTCTACCACTAACTCATCTTTTTTTTTTTCAAATGATGAGTATTCAAGATGACTTGGTCTCACCTAAAATGCTAGAATCAACTTATATAGAATCACATGATCCCCAAAAGACAAACTATATATTTCTATTGTCTTTAGAGATTCACCAAAACCAAATTGGTTATTACAAGATCAGATGATCTCCAAAAAGGATAATCTTTTAGAAAAAGAAATTATAATATTAATTTATAAAATTAAACCAACAATACCCAAAGTTAAATAAATAAAATTCAATAAACAATTGTTCTTAAGATCCTTCAATATAATCCAAACTAAGATTGAAACCCAAATCTCATGAGAATATGATTACGTAATCTTCCACGTTAAATTATATCTCCAAATAACATTGACTATAATTAAAGTAACATACTTAAATGTAATTAACTTAATCACATATTATCTATTATAGGTTAATAACTTCAATAAATAACCTAAATCACTATAAGTACAGAATATAAAACATAGATAAAAATACACCATTACTCGTCAAATGAAATCCCATAGTATTCAATTTTCCTTAGGCATATAGTGTTCCCAACAGAGTGAAAATCTTCCAAAATAACATTTATCACTTAATCAACAAATAATGTTCCTATGATATGGATATCCATTTGATAAAAATATTATCCCAACTCAACTTATTATTGATCAATAAAATCATTTAACTAAAATGAATTAGTCATACTAACCAGGGACCTCACATAGTCCAGTGGTAGGCGATAGATCATAGCTGTACTTTGGTTATGGGTTCGATTCCCACAGCTTTTTCCGATGCGATGGGTTGTCACACAATCAGTATGTTGTCCTTTTTTAAAAAATATATTTTATAACATTCCCAAAATGAGATAAATTCATCAAAAATAACCATAACATAATTTCACCACAAATGTTATCTCATACCACACATTTTCATCCCATAATTTAATAACTTGTAATTGCCTCAAATTCAAGGATTATATAAACCCAAATGGTTATTTATAACTATATCCACAATAGAAAAGATAATTCTTCCTAAAATAGAATTTTCACATAAAAAACTACAGGGTTGCACATACAAGAGAAAATTATTCCAAAGTATCCCCAACAAAAAATATCACTAATACTTTTAAACATTAACCATCCATTTATTTTTACATAAGTTCTTCCTTGACAAAGAGGTTGTCTTATATAATAGGGAATTCACTCGGGTAATTACCAGGTCCCCTACATTTATGGAAAATGACTATAAATGGATTCTTGGGATCATTTTTATTTTCTTCCATAATACTCTTTATTTTTCCTCGACAAATCTTTACTTTATGTCCTTCTTTCCCACACATAAATCATTTCTTTGTTCCATTGAGACACTTTCCAAGGTGTCTCCTTCCACATTTCCTGCATGATAAAAATTGAGCTTTCTTTTCTCCATGGTCTCCATTGCTATAGATCTTATCATTCACTGCCTTTCTCTTCTTTATTGAGTCTGGGAGTTGGTTAATATATATGTTGTTGATTATATTTTTGGAAAAATGATTTGGCATGACCATGATAACTTTTACAACCATCAAAATTCCATTTTGTTGCTCATTTCCACCACCGTGCCCACCTTTTACATCTTTTTTAAGGTTACTATGAATTCCTTGGAATCCAACCATTGACTAACACAAGAAAGAATAGTGTGAGTCATATAATAATTTAGAGAATATAATAACACCTTATTTTCAATCTCAAAAACCTTAGATTAACCAAGGTTATTTATTCTCATCTTATATTAAAATCCTTCAAATCGGGTTGTAAAGAAAATGTGAATTATACTAAGCATATCTCTTAGGAGTAACGTAACCAAGAGTGCAGCAAGACCCATTGTCATGTACCAGGATACCCTGGGTCAACCCTGAAACTCCATGTTGGAGTTTTCGCTCCTAGGTACATCTGTGCGAGAGCCGCCTCTACCTGCTCGTATCCAGGAAGAGATGTATTTCTTGGAAAACCCACATAATATTTACATTACCAAATTTTTTGGATGTTATTCAATATTAATGCACAATGTCTATCTTATGGCAGTGTTTTCTATTCAGAGTTTTTATAAATATAGCTTCTAAGTATTGTAATAAACTTTCTCTGATACCAACTGTAAAGCCCTGACCCCAGTTACCTAGAATCAGTTCATTATTACATAACATTGGAATGATACAAGGAATCATGTCCCAAAAGACCAATCAGTTTAGTAGCCTTGGAAGTACTAGATACATACATAAGTTTTACATTGCAACATGAAATAAAAAAAAACATTGTGTCCCCTTTAAACACTCTTTCATACCTTATCCTATTTCTACAGTTTAATCATAATATAATTTTTTTCATCCTAGGAAAAATAAAACATAAGAAATGGGCGAGCTCAGATTCTTAGTAAGGATAAAAATATAGCAGAAACTGTCATAAATAAGAATAAACATTTAAGGCAATGTATAAGACTAGAACACAAGCCTTTTAATCATAAACTTCATTATAATATGTAAAAGATAAATAAAATAATACCATTTACTTATTCACATGAATATTCTACTCGTCGAATAATCACATGTAATATCAATAGCTAATTTCATAATGATGGAATGCAGAATGTCAAACATCATAACTACATAGTCGAAGCCTCGTGCCAAGACTATAAATAAAGTTTTATCAAGGCCTTGTGTCAAGAAACTAGTTTGTCTCATGAGACATACTGATACATCAAGGAGCTATAGTGTGATCTTCCTATCAATTACTAAGTCCAATGAATTACTCATATGAAAGGGTGAATCATAATCTAAACATTAGTATTAATACTAGCATACAAAATGTCAATATTTTAACCAAAAAATATGATTGGCCTAAAAATAGAACATCCACAGTGAAACATAACCCATTCAATACAATATGGATGATTGTATTATGATAAATCAACCTCAATCAATAATAAAATAAACTAATGGATATTGACATAGATGAAAATAGTCATTAAATTTTTTTGAGAGAAATATCCCCCTTTTCTTAAAAACATTTAACTGTCACACAATTTATCAAAGAAGTCGTTTAAAAGGGATTTTTGAATAAAAGTGTCCCATACAACATTGAATCATATAAAAGGAATTTTAATTTAAAAAAATTTATTTCTATATAAATAAATACTTAAAACCATTTTAAAAACATGGACATTAATGAGAAATATTTATAAGAATAAATATTTAAAACATCTAAAATAATATTTTAGTTAAAGAGTTCCTAACCAAACAAGAGTCACTTGAATACAAGTAATTGTGGAATAAAAATAATTAAAACATTATAATATTATGAGAATAAAGGGATTCAAGATATAATATGTCAAAGGATAGCATATACACCAAATAAAAGTAAAATGGTGCATAACAACAAAGAAGTCTCAATGGAATGTATGTTGAGATGAATTCCAATATAAAGACCGTATCCTTTGGTTAAGGTTAAATCAATGACATAATTATGTGTGGAAAATATAAATACAATAAATATTATTGGATATTCAGGGTAAATCAATCATAGGACATTCACACATATTCTTGTAAAAACAACACCAATGACTTGGATGTTCAACTCAATGAATATAAGTTGAGTTAAAATCACTCTATTGAGTTTATATCAATGACTTGGAAATTTATCAGTGGTGTGATTATGTGTATCAAAATTATATCCACACAAAGAGGAGTAGAAATTACTACATATGTAAATAAATAGTGATTTCAAATATAATTTTGGAGTAATGTAATCAATGAAGTATGGGTAAAGCCCAATGAGTGGAAATTGAAATTTGAAATTCCCTTACCGATTTGGTAACTTACGAAACATACACCCAATGAAAGAAGTATCATAAAATGAAGATGTTAATACCCATAAATTAATTTATATTACACAAATAATACAATCATGGGCATTACATATACCACACAAAAGGAAATACTGGCAATATAGCTTGAATCTCCCATGAATAAGAAGTGAGATGAAAACCCCTTACCTTGTTATTTTCCTTAGTATAGGGTAGGTTAAACTCCTGTATAATGGTGAAATAATTGTTATTAAATTATAAATTATCTAAATACATAAATATGATATCGTATATGATCTTCTAATATTTCTTTGTTAATGATATTTTAGTAGCATCATTGTTTTTGTTGTTAACTGATTCATTTTTCATTATATGTTATGTTACATAAGTCATGTTTATTATGTATAGGCTGTATTTGATTCATATATATAATCATATTAAGTTCTTAAACATTATTTTTAATCATAAAATGAAAATTATTCTTGAATTTTTACTATGGGGAATGAATCTTATCGAGTTCGTGGAGACGGTAATCCGTACGTACGCACGAGCGACAATATAATTATATTGATGATGAAATCATATATAATTGGATTTTATATAATATATACATAATAATTAGAGTTTTATATTTATTATTTACATCATTTATACTCATTATTATACCCATCCAAATAATTAAGTGTTTTAATAAAAAACTACACCACGGCGTGGAGACAGTAAGCCGTATATGTGCACGTATGGTGAATTTGTCATTTATAGGATGGATAGAATAAAGAATATGGTTGTAACATATTTATAATAACATCATATTATGTATAATGTATGAGAGTAATTATTTTGGTTTGGAAACAATAAATAAAGAGTAAGTGGAAGAGGAAAAGAACTTGAAAGTTGGTGGTGAAATTATTACCTCTTCTTCGGGTGTTTCCTTTTTAGTTGACCAAAAGGGATACTTAGTATGGATTTATGATCAGTATAATGAATCTAGGATTAAGTGAAGGAATATGGGAGGATATTTGGGTTGTGTTTGGCTGAGCCAAATGTCTTTGGGGGTGTGAAATTAAGAGAAGGGGAAGTTCCCTTTTATAAGAGTGGTGAGGGGCACCATAGAGAAAACTTGAAATATTATTTTATTATAATAACATTTTCGGTTTCTAATAGATCCAAATTGATTTATTTCAAATATAAGGTGGGTATGAGTCGAAATACTCTCAACTAATAGGTTTTTGACAAGTTTAGGTCACCATATTAACATTATCTTTTAGATTTAACTATTAGTTAAATAGTTTAACTTTTGCCGTGTCTTCTTGTATTCTTACACTATGTGGTTAATAAACATACACTAAACTTCCAAGAGAACCTCAAGTGGTTCATTAGTGACAAATAAAATTTTATATTAGTCCTTTGGCCTAACCATAGTTTTTTTGGAATATTATATCAACCAATAATATAGTATTTGTTTTAAAAACTCATTTTTGTCAATTTTGACATTATTTAGTATTTGGTTTTTGTGAAAATCATAACATCATGATTACTTCAAAAAAAAATTATTTAATCAACCCTAACATGTAATATTAACCTATAAAATTAGTGTAATTCATAAAAAGTGTCAAATTACATTTATTTGGATATTTATAACATCATTTCTTCTAATCTTCCATTAATAAGGTAATTACTGCATCATCATTGTGTCATAAATAAATTTAATTATTTAATGTATAAAAATTATAAATAAAATACCATTATGTAGGAAATATTTTTGAATTTATAATGAATATTTATATTCGAACTTATCTTATCTTTAACCCTATATTAAAAATGGTTTAGTTATTAAACATTTAATTTATCACTTTTAACTATTCTTTAAATAAAATTATATTAAATGTACTATTCTAATAAAAGTGGAAAAAAGGATCATATTTTATTAATATGGCCGTTTCTGGTTGAATTACAGTTATCAAATAGAATTAAGACATGTTTTAGTGTAATAATAATATCATTTTTACCTTTAATTACCTGATTTACTTTTAACTGTGGTAAATAAAAGTTAAAAGTTACTATTCACCAAAAATTATTTTCATATTATTGAACCAAATTTAACTTACTGATATCAACCTTGTCTCTCAGAATTTAGTAATTCAATTCACAGAAGTGATAAAATTATGTTTTATGAAAATTTGCAAACACTCCTAGAAAGTGGGTAAAAGACGGTAAAAAGTACAATGAAATTTTATATATCTAATATAATAATAAAACGACTCCAATGAATTACATTGAAAATATATAAGTATTATGTATCTATTTATACCCAATATAAATTTAAATAAAACAATTAATTATTTAAATAAAAATTCAGGTTTAAACAATAATGTAGTGTTTTTACTATTCATCAAAAATTGATTTTTTTAGAAAAATACCAAAAATTTACCCTAATATAATTTTTATATTACAAATTTAAAAATGAATTCTATTTTAGAAAATTCATAATATATTAGTAGCATTAATTAATTTAAAATTAATTCCTCTTGTCAAAACCAAAAAGCGGGTTTTTAAGAAGTAAAAACTATCAAAAGATTGACATGTGTTTATGTCAAATTTAATTGTGAAATTACTTATAATGACATAAATTGTATTAAATGATAAAAATATAATCTGATTATACTTACAAATCATTCAAATTCATAATTTAACACAATAAATTATTTTAATAAAAAAGTTGCTTTCAATTAATATTTAGTGTTTTTCATTATTCATCAAAATATGAATGTTATCAGAAAAGTACAAAAAATTTATCAAAAATAAATTTTCATCTTATGATTCTAAAAAAGAATTTAATTTCATTAAATTGAGCATATAAAAGTGTCAAATATTGGTTTTAAAAAGGGTTATCTATTAAAAGGTTGTAAAATTTGATTTTTTTAAAAAATACTTCTATTATTTGAAAAAAATGAATTTATTCTTATATTATGTATAAAAAACACATAATATGGATTATAAAATTATATGGAGTATATAAAATTCAAAATTTAGTTAATAATATTCATAACCGCTTTTTGAATGTCTATTTTGGTAGGCCATGGTGCGCTCGAACTCAGTGTTGCATGTAGCGCAAGCTATTGAATTACTTTAAAGAAAATAACATAATATGAAATCTCTAGGTGTTACAAATATAGATTAAACTATTTATTGTAAAACATTAAAACATGATAAGAATTAAAACTCATAAAACATCTAAAAAGTGCATGAGTGTACGGTTTAGTGACTCTCTAGACCAGTTACATGTGAAAATTATTTTATACAACCTTTTACCATTTCTCATTAATCAAAGCACAAAATATCTTTATGAATATATATCCAAGGTTATAATAATATTTGTAGGATCTGGAAAAAAGACATAATAATATATTCATATTGAATTATCAATATGTTAAGAGTTATAAAATTTTTATCAAGCGATAGATCACGTGAATAAGAGAAAACACAAGTAGAGGATAAATTTAATATTAAAGAGAACATGTACCAATAAGAGTTTGGAATATATCAAGATATATGGACATGTAATATCAAATTATCAATCATATACTATAGAAAATTTAATGAATAATAAATCATCAATCATGACTTGAAGAGAACAATCATAAGAATATATAAATAAGGAATTTTATTAAATCATTGTTTAATAAAAAATTATGGAACAATCATATGCATAGTAAATTCTATGAACTATTTCTCTTGCATCAAATTCAAAAAAAAAATAATGAAAAAAGTTTCCTGTATTTCATTCACAAAAAAAATCACGTGAACAAAGCTTCTTGCATATCATTCAAACACAAAACTTTAAAAAAGCTTCCCTTATCTGATTCACACAGTAAGATTCTGAATAAAGCTTTTAGTGTATCATTCACACTACAATATTTTGAGAAAATCATCATTCATCCCATTCACAAAACATATATGTGAACAATTTTCCCATATATCATATATTCAAAAACGGAACATTTCATGTTATTCAAAATTTTATCCAATGCATTAAATGGTGATATAAGACCCCACCTATCATTATCCATACATGTGAAGTCCTGATGACTTCAATAAAAAACATAGCAAATCTAAATTAAATATTGGATTAGTTAAATTCTCAAATAAATTTTAGATTTAGAGTTTTAGAAAATTAAGATATACTTTTACATAAACAATACCCATGTATTTAAATGATCATTTCACCAAATTAACCCATCTTTTCAATTTTAACATTAAGTCATCATCATCGTCTATATGAAACCCTTATAAAAATAATTCTTCTAAAAAAATTCTCAATAACTTCTAGAAAAGAAAAAAAATGTTTAAGATCAAATTATCATAAATCGTAAATATATATATATTAGAAATTTAATGTCCCAAGTGATCATAATAAGAGAATAAGGGAGTGATGAAATAATAAAAGTGAATGAGAATAACATAATAATATTCATACCCATAAATACATAGATCATTGTACAAGAAAACATGGCATAAGGCTTCAATAATGGAATGAGGCATCAAAATCATTAATCCTATGAAATTTGTTATCAATCATGATAAAAGGAAACATTAAAAACAAATATCATGAAAATGAAAAAGTGTTGGTATCTTGGGAAATCATAATCATATCAATTTTACTAATGGAATAAAAAATAAGTTTTAATTCCATCTACGGAGTACCTAATGCATTGTAAGGCTATCACAGATGCACCCATCCTCTATTTATCATAGAACCACCCATCCTTGGTTAATCACTAATGTACCCATCCTTGGTTAATAAAGAATCCACCCATCCTAAGTGTATAACAGAACAACCCATGATCATACAAATTTACCAACAACCATAAAATAACCATACATTCTAAATTATTTCATTTTCATCATAAAACTATTTACAAATATTTTAATCCCTTTTGAAAATCTATATTGGATATCAAAATACCCAATTATTTTAAAAATCCATTATCAATAACAAAAATACATTTTCATTTAAAAACACATTATCAAAAAAATACACAAAAAGGAAATAAAGGGTTTTCTTTTAAGAATAAATTAAAATGTTTTAGTTAAAAAAAATCATAAAATAAGAGTTATAGAAGTGGAAAATTTAATTGTCACCATAAATATTAAAATATAACATTCCATTTGTCATTGGTAAATAAAGTAAAGAATTTTATATTACAATTCCTTTTTTATGAAAAAGGTGAATAATGGAAAAATATTTACATTATAAAATTATCATGCCCATACAATTGCATTTATAATAAAATTGTTAAAAAATGGTCATAAAAGAGAAATTGAGTTTGAAAGATAAAATTTAATAGAGTTTTTTTTAATATAAAATTTTCTTCCCACATTGGAATCATTTTAAGTGTAATCCCCATGAAAGAATAAAATTTTAAAAAAACTTAAATATGAAAAAAATAGATTAATTATTTATATAATATTTTATAGGATTTGTGTATACCCCTCATAAAATAATATATATGGATAACATATATTTATACCTCAATAAAGGAAAAATGAGATGAATTTACTCACTACATTAGAAATTTATGGATTAAAAACTCATGAAAAGCATAAACTTATGTGGATATTATATCCCAAAAATATTAATGAAATGAATCATGAAATACATTCATTGGTAGATCCATTGTCACATTTCTGACTCTTATTTGGAGTTTAATATACGATCTATATATCATTCTTTTCAAAATCGGTTGGGAAATCATGACCTATGTGACCTCACTGATAATAAGAATAACATCACCATCTCTAGGTTATTGGGATCCTTTGTGAAATTCCTCATATGTACATCCTAACATATGAGTGTGAGAATGAGATTGACATCTCATTTGGTGTCATGATATCTGACACATGCTACCAACTGTGGATGACTCAAACACATGATTCCCAAAGCTACCTCTAACTTCTTGACACCCATCTACTAGGAATCTCTCAGTAACCAGATCCCTCTCTATAAATGAAGAATAAGTGAGTCGGGTTAGGGAAACCATAGAAGATCAAATTTATTTATGGAGACCATTCTTAAAAATCATTACTTAGAAGAAGGCGTCTTGTACTATATCAAAGGTGTGCCATGTAAGGTAGATTAACCTCATAGTGTACTCATCCACTTATATATAACCCTGAAAAAACTTAATAATAACTTATATCAACACTATTCTCAAGAAACAAGCGTAATACTACTCAAGAAACAAATTCAAGAATTCAGACCATAAGAGCAGCGTCTAATCAGGGGTCTATGTGACCAAACTCCACCAATGACCAACTCCTCTATGGAAAAGGCTGGTTATCATCACAACCATATGAACTATTTGTGTCTAAAAAAGTCTTATGACTTGAACCACTGAATCAATACAATCCTTCATGACCCGAGGTTCTAACACTCCTTGGAACCTTAGTTGTCTCTATCACTGGAACTCACAGTTTACACTGTGACATTGTGCATCCTCATCCTAATCTCCCAGTGATAACTACTTCTCGATATGTGGGGGTATCAATACATGAAAACCTATAGGAAATGAATAATGGTATGGCCCTTTAATTGAGGCATCATAAATCACAAAATCATTATGTTGATCATTAATCAGTAAAATTAATGGTTCTCAACACAGTATCATCCTGAATGTAATCAAGGCATTCAACGGTAATATTTTCATATATATATTTTAAGAGATGGCCCAAGATGAAAAGTAAAATGAATTAATGTTATATGATGCATGTAACACCTCGAGATTTTATGAAAAATATTCTTTTAATTTCATTAATGTCTTGTGATGTATGCTACACCAATATTACCTTGCGCTATACGCAACACCGTATTAGCTTGCAGTATACGCAACACTATTCTTGGATCGTGTTACACACAATTTTGATAATAGTTATTCTACGCAACATTGAGTATATATATATATATATTCAATATATAACTGAAATATGGTTGGATTATGATATACGAAACAACAAAGGATTATTTCACAGCACGCAACCCTGACTTGGCTTGCATTACACGCAATCGCGACCTTCCTCGATAGCGTGTGTTGTACGCAATACCGGGTTTTACTAAACAACGATATATTATTATAATATTATTATGAACTAGCCGTTATGAATAGTTTTATCTAAATTTTGAATTTTATAACATTATTATTCATCTTACACATTTCTAGAACATGGTATAAGAACAAAATAAATTTTTCGGGTAAAATAAGTATTTTTCAAAAAATGCAGTTTTGCCGCCTTTTGATGGCGCACCCACTTTAAATATAGTTTTGACATGTTTATAAGTTCAATTTGAAGAAATAAAATTCTTCTTTTGAATCAGGATATAAAAATTTACATTAGATAAAGTTTTGATATTTTTCCGACAACTTTCATATTTTAATGAATAGTAAAAACACGCTATATTTTAATTAAAAACAAATTTTTTCATCGTAATATCTTATGTGGTTAAATTATAATATTGAATGGTTTTAAAGTATAAATACAATATATTTTTACCATTTAATATAATGTATGTCATTAGCATTGATTTTACCTTGAATTCATAGGTTAAATTAATTCAATCTTTTGCAATGTTTTAAAGAAAAACACGTTTTCTTTCGACAACAGGATTAATTTTAATTTAATTTCTGCATATTTTGTGTATTGAATTTGGAAAAATGGATTCCATATTTGGAATCAGTGGGTCCAAATTATGTTAATAAGCTACTTTTTATTTTTGGGCATTGTGAATAGTAACTACGGTAAATTTTATTTACTATAGTTAAAGGTAAAACGGGTAATTAAGGGTAAATATAAGATTATAAAATTACCCTAACACTTGGAAAAATCCTATTTTATGGATAAAAATAGACCCATATAACTTAATGGTCGGATTAGATTCATTTTATGGACTTTTTTCCATGAAAATAATTTAATTATTATTAAAACCAAAGAATGTGACAACATGTCACTTTCTTAAATCTTATAAGTATAATAATTTTACTTTAGTGATAAACTTCATGAATCTTCGAACATGAATATTCTACAGAAATTTAATACAATTATCTACATCATAGGAATTTATTTAGAATTTTTAGGGATTAAATAATTATCATTTATTATGACACAAAGATGATGCAGTAATTTTCTTATTAATGAAATATTGACATAATTGATGTTATAAATGCCCAAATAAATGTAATTTGAGACTTTTTATGACTTAAATTAATTTTCTAGGTTAATATGACATTTTATTGTTTATATAAGTAACTTGGTTCGAACTTATCATTCTGTTATGAATTTCATAAAAATCATGTACCAAATAGTGTCAAAATTGACATAAATTAGTTTTTAAAACAAATATTATATTATTAACTGTTATTTAATTCCTAAAAATCTAAGGTTTGGCCAAATGACTTATATAAGGATATATATATTAATAATAAACAACTTGGGGTTATTTTGGCTTGTTATGGTAAGTTTATTAACCATATAGTGTAAGAAAACAAAAAGACACGGTAAAAGTTAAATTATTTAACTTAGAGTTAAATCTAATTGATAAGGTTAAAATAATAACCTAAACTTGTCTAAATCCTATTGGATTAGAGGATTTAGACCTATCCCCACTTTATCTTCGAAATAAGACCCTTTGGAACCATTATAAACCGAATTTTACCTTAATATAAAATAATATTTTGAGATTTTCCTAAGGTGCCCCTCTCCTCCCTTATAAAATGGCACCTCCTCCCTCTCCTCTTCACACCAATTTGAGCATTCAAGCTCGAACAAACCCTACCAAAATATCTTCTCCACTTAACTAGTATCATCCTAGAGGTCCTGGTCTTCTTCAAAGACCATCCTTAGTTCTTTAAGTGGAGGTTAAGTGAAGGCGCGTCAAAAAAGAGGTAATATCCATTACCGATCTTTTTCAATTTCTTTCTTCTTCAACTTCTTCTTATTTAGTTGTTTCATGATAAAGTAATAAAATCAGTATTTATTATATACTGATATGTTATTATAAATATGAAACAACTCTAATTAACCTTATATCCATCTTACGGAAAAAGGAAATCACCGCGCGTGCGTACGTACGGAATACCATCTCCACGCCGTGGTGTAATCTATTTTCCGCCACCACCTTAATTGGATGGGTATAATGGTGTAATGAGTAACTATATATGATTATTATAAAGTGATATTGATACTGAAATAGTATACATACACTTCAACACAATTCCACGACCATGGGAACGATATCATCGCTCGTGCGTACGTACGGACTACCGTCTCCACGACGCGATGAGATTCATTATCCATGTTAACCATTCCAGAATGATTATAAAGTATATATAATGAATAATAATTAAATATATGACATGGTAAATCTACTGTATTTATGTATATATATATGTCATCTACTTACTTCCATTCAAGACAATAAGGAAAGGAAAACAGCGTTCATGCGTACGTACGGACTACCGTCTCCATGAACGGTGTGTTTCATTTCATTTATCTATCTATTATATATATATATACTGAATATATATGATATATAAATCATATTTTATATTCTGGAAGTAAGTAAATCATGATATAAGTAATAAAAATGTCAAGAACAACAAGTCCAAACACCTACGATAAATGAAACGATTTTACCCAAAACGCTTCTTTAACATGAAATTTACAAAAGAACGGATAATATAAAGTCATAAGTGAACCATATATGATATCATAACAATGAATATGATTCTGTAATAAGTTAATGACATTATTTAAATCATTATACAGGAGGTTCGGATATGTACAAATCATATTAGACATAAGGTAAGGGAAATATCACAATCTCATTTTTATGTGAGATTGTTTATACTTTAGTATTTACTGGGGTGTATTTTATCATCCAAATCCATGTTTCCTCAATATGTAATATTATTTCCATCCACCTACAATTGTTTAAATCCAATTTTACCATTTGGTGAGTTTTTAGTAAAGGATATGAAAGGAATATTTTGTTGTTTTTCGTACGAGGTACTTTTTGACTTTTCCAACAAAAGTACGAGAAGAATGTTTTTTTAACTTATACGGCATGAATGGATTTTTAAAACATTATTTCCAAGAAGCTTCCTTTAAAAGTTTTCAAGTTTATTTTTAATCAACTTCTTTTAGTTTAAAAATTATATGACATGTTAAGAAATGAAAAATGTTTTTGAAGTAGAAAGGATATTTTCCTCAAGAATGGAGTTCAAGTGTTTTATCAAAATTATTTTCCATCTAAGATAAAATAGGGTTCTGTTTATATCCCTATTATTACATTGATTTGATAATGTTGTGATTGAATTATTTTTATGAATTATTTTATCTTATATGAATTGTTTTATGATGTCACGATGCTTAAGAATCCCATTTTTATTACATGGGTTATGCAATGATGTAAGATTTATGATTTTGTGGCACACATAAGAATGGTATCATTATGAGATTGGTGGGACCTATATCTCCCTCCAATGCATTGGGTAAAGATTTTATATCTCAGGAGATAGACATGGCTGGAACGGTAGGTTATACCGGTTCAGTGAAACATGACTGAAACGAGGGTGACTCGGTTCAGAAATGGACTTTGTCCACTAAGATAGTCTTGGCAATGAGTCTTGACTAATAAGATATGATTCTATATGATTATGTGTGTATGCCAAAAAGTTTCATGTTTTAAGTTATGATTATTGGGATTTCATTTCACTACTATTATTTATCCCATGTTATGAAATTATGCTCTCTTTTTCAGGTTAAGATTTCCAAAATGTTATGTTCTTATGAAAATGTTGTGATTGATATTTCTTTTGTTTACCCTTACTGAGCATTTGAGCTCACCCTTTTATATTTTCTTTTCCCCAGGATATAAAGAAAGGTTTTAGGTAAAAAAAAGGAAGATCTTTATGGGAGATGTTGAAGATCTTTCACCACAATTATAAGATTATATTCCAAGTTTCCAAAGACACTAAACTATTACGGTCCTTGTGTGTGTGTTTTTGTTATGTACTAAGTATTCCGCAAAAGTAATGTAATGTCTATGTACGTCAAGCTTCAGGTCTCTACAATGCATGTAATATTTTCACTTAAAACCAATGTCTCGATATGCTAAGCTGATAAGATGATAGTCCAAATCATTATGTATGGATATGTTAGCTTCAAAAATAACATTGGGATTCATGGATAAGAAGACACACACAAAACACTCCAAAAATATTTTCCTATGTTCCAAACAAATACTCATAATAGGAAAAATCCAAAAACCATCTTGAGTCTGAACCAACTCTAATACCACTCTATAACAAACTGGAACATCGAGGTCCTCCTATCTTATATAAGACCGACCCATCTCATCCCCAATCCCACCTCTAATAGAACAGGTTATGTAGACAATCATTGAAAAGGCATAACTATAATGGGGGGCCTTTTCTTATTGACCTGTATGCCCACACTAAATTATTAAGATGAAATAGTGTAGAGAAATGTAAATTTAAAAAGGTAACATCTAGAGAAAATCCATTCATGCAAAAAACTAATAGTAATACATCAGAGTAAAAAAATATAACCAAATAGTAAACGGAAAATCCACACCCACGTAGAAATGGTGTCTAAACCTAGAAAGAACTGGAAACAAAGAAAGATACGAAATCCTAACTCTTGATATACAAGACTAACCACCATATATGATCAATGCAATCTAATATCACTACACTCTGCCATAATAATCATCCACATGTCCATCATCGTTATAAGACCCGACCCGTGTGGGAAAACCCCACTATGGTTTTAGTATATACATACCGAATACAACACCCTAAATAATTTGTGTAATATAGAGATAAAAAATAGTCATTTCTACACAATGGAATATAGAAATAAAACCAAATAGATACACACATATATATGCTCATAAATAAACTCAAAAGTGAGAGAAATGATACCTCTATATCACATCCTAGCCAAATTCGATGAGTAAGCCTTCATCTCCAAATGTCCATCATCGATTCATAACATCAAACACAACCTCACCAAAATATTTATGGATGGTCCACACTCAAAAATTGCGATCCATTTCCAAGGGATCCACAACTCCCCAAGAGAACCTTCACCTTTCTAGATCTCAATGACAATGGAGTACCACTCCATAGATAGTGAACCCATTAATTATATAGTATTAGGAGTATTGAATAATTATATATAAAGAATATGTGGAACCCATACCCCGGTGTTATAGGGGAGTATTGTCCACAACATCTCTTTGATAGTATAGAAAACCCACACCATAGTGTGATATGGGATTAATGACCCTCACATCTCCCCAATAGTATGTGGAACCCATGTACTGGTGTGATAAATGAGTATTAACCCCAATGTCTCTATTATGAGCCAACCTAATCACTACCATCATTAAAAATTTCCAATATAGGAGTCATTCTTGTAATATTCCACATCATATCTCAAAATCCACCTTAAATTTTACCATCATGTTCAACATGGGAAAAAATCAGGATTGGAAATCCATGGTCCAATATCTGATTCCAAATTAAGGAGATACAAGAGGAAGAAGTTGAAGGAGTGAATATATAGTTTGTACGCAACCCCATCCACTCACACTATTCTCCAACAAAAACATCATGGAAGAAGTCTCATAGAACATGGAATGTATGGGTCATACATGGGTTTCCTTAGGAACTTTGGGCCTACACAAATCCTCCTAGCCATCTTCGTGTACATCGTGTTGTGCTTGTGTACTCGGCTATGCCCGTGTATTTTCTTATTCCCATGTACTCACAATGTACATGGTGTGTTGGACTACATATGGTCTTATACATGTTCTAACTTGAAAATGTCTTATAATCTCGAGTATATTCATATGGAATGTGGTTTAGCTACATGACTTGTCATCAATGAATTTTCCAAAAATCAAGAGCCACAACTAGGAGGGGGATGAAAGTTGTCTATTCTTCTGGGATACATGATGTTTAGTTGAAATTTTAAAAGATTAAAAATATCCTTCATGTGGTTTAAAGCTAAATTGATGCAACAATGAGTTTTACACATTGAACACAAGAAATAAAAATGAATATCCTCCTTCCATAATCTCCTATCCTTCAGTGTTATGAAATTAGAATACATTAATCCACTAGAAGACCAAAATATTGGCCATTTTGTCTCCTGTCACCTGCCACTCGATGCCATCCCCACTCCAGAACCCAGATCTAATAAGCTTCAACCAGAACTCATGATCCATAAAAATCCATCTTCAAAAAACCAATATATTCATCATTGGTTAAACATCCATGAATTGGGGTGCTCAATTATGCATGAACCTACCTTGATAATGTCAAACCATGACCCTATGGGACAATGATAAAGTATGCGAAGAACGGTTGGGGAAAGGAATTAGACAAAATGGGAAGACATCGATGGCCAATATTTCTACTTCAATGATAATAGATAAAGAAAAGCAAGGTGAGAACATGGGATAAATACATATAAAATGAATTTTAAAAATTTAACATGTATTCGAGGATCATGTGAAGAATTTTTGATAAAAAAATAATAAGATGATAATACATCGATACCCAAAATTTTAATCAAAATGGTTAAATTACACAATTGACGAGCTATACATAATTTATAGATCAATAATTAAAAAAAACACTTTCTACAGTAACATGTGGATCCCCCTATGTTAACTTCCAATTGATCCACCTTGATCTGATCTCTCATGATCCTTTGATGTGATCCTTTAAAGAAGAATAATAAATTTCATCCTTCGATATCACCGAGGGCTATAAATATAACCCTAGTGTAATACTATAAAAATGTTTAAATAGAAAAAATTTGTTCTATTTGCGTTTCTAAAATAAAATAAAATATTTAATTTATTTATTTTATATATTTCATTTAAACACACCGAAAATAACTGCCCTAACTAAGCATCCAATGCAAACCAACTTCAGGTCATGTTTAGGGTAATCACTACATTATGAGCTCAACCATTGTCTCTAATTTCTGATATGAGGCTCCTTTTGGATGTTATTTTAATTTTTTATGAAGTCTTTAGGAATGTTATTTTAATATATTATATATTTTTAAAATATAATTTCTAGGCCCACCAAGCCTCGGAATCCCGCATTATCACACCACCTAGAAACAAAATATATTCCAAAAAACATTTCAAATTATAAAAATGAATAAATAGGGTCTCAAAAAAATATCATTTCTATCATAAAAAAATATGGTATTATGAAAACCATTTGTCTCAAGATAACTTTCCTAGAGTTGATGAATTTGTTTTCCTTCTAGACTAGGAGGATACAGAAAAATACCTACATGATGAGTAGAATTTTATACTCTTACCATTTTCCAACACACTATCATATTTTGTACCAAACAATGAGAATTCAATAAGATTTTTCTACTTCCTTAAGAACTGAAATAAACTTATAAAGGATTACATAACCATAAGAGGGTTAATAATATATTCTTTTTGTATTAATATATTATCCAAAACAGAATGGTTCGAAAAAATTAAAGTAATTCCCAAAATTAATAATCCATTATATGATGAAATAATACATTAATCTCTAAAATTGAATAGTAATACCCAATTTTCAACTGAAATCATCCAATAAATAAATAACAACAAATCCCAAAAAACATCTATAACATAATCATTAAAGAGTGTTTCACCCTTATAAGATATCTCTTACATTTCAGGTTTAATGTTCAAAAATATAGAGATCTTATTCAGGATATTATATAGGCTAGTGGTACGCACTACACATTTTTCATCCTTTAGTTGTGGGTTAATCCTTGTGGGCTTACTGTAGGTGGTGGGTTGTCACCCGTCCTTCTAAATTCCATTTATACTGATGTTATATCCATATAAAATTCCCAAAAATAAGATAAACATTCATAAATTTAATCTTAATCAAGAAATAAATTATAAATCCTCGAGGTTATCAATACCTTTAATCTTATGAAAAGATAATTCCTCCTCAAATAATACTTCTTGTTTAACTTAAGGGTTACACATCCCCTAAAAAACATATCCCAAAATGTCTTTAATACCCTCAAAATATAATTACTTAAAACCTAAAAATTGGTATATAATACTTGAATATATGATTAATTGTAAAATTATAAAATGATGATGGAATTCATATCATCTATGATAAAATCAAAGGAAAACATCATAATATTTAACTTTATATAAACCATCCTCTGATAAAAAATATAATTGTCTAGAATTATTTCTATTATGCTATATTTGATACCTTTTAGTGAAATCCATGGATAGAAAGACCTTCTAGGGGGGATAATCCACCATACCTAGTGGAAGCCCATTCCTCATAAATCCTATGTGAGAAGATCTATTCTCTATCTGATGCTCACATGTTAGAGTTACCAAGGATCATTTTTCTATGTTTTCCTCTGATAATTATTATAACAGCCATGAACCCTCACTCCCAGATCTAGTTCTAAAAAAATAAACATTATATTTATGAATTTGGTACAGATAAAGGTGAACCAATTTTCATTATCCAAAAACTTGAATATCAAAGGAAATATTGAATCACATATATTCTCAAGGTCATTTTAGGTTTATAATTTTAGTGATTAATGAAAAGTTAATACATAAAAAATTCCCTTGTAATTATATGATCATTTTACCAACTTAACGATGATGTTAATAATTAAAATAATGTTATCATAATCACCCATATTAAACCATTATTTAAATAATTCATTTAACAACATTATTGATAACCTAGAAAAAAGAAACATAATAAGGGTGATCTCAGATGTTCTATAAGGGAAAACATATGCATTAATAATTTAATGTCATCAATCATCATAAGAAGATAACAAGGGTATCATTTCATAATTAAAGTGAATGATCACAACATAAGAATGTATCATAAAACTTGAAAACATGGGATAATGCCTTAACAAAGGAAAGGGTTTTCAAAATAAATAATCACGAGACATGTGATATCAATATCGATCAAATGAAATAATTATAACCCATAGAAATAAAAATGAAAATGTTTTGGTATGGAGTGACATCATCTTTATATCAATCTTAAAAATCAAATTATAAATTTTTTGACTTCCCTATCATGAGTACCAAATACCGTGGACGACTATCACAAAACTACCTATACTTAGTTTATTAAGAAACCATCATTCTGTTGTTTATCACAGAACCACCAATTCATGGTAAATAGCGTAACCACACATCCATTTTCAATAATAGAACCACACTTTTTTGGGTTGCAACTAAACCCCTATCATCATAATTAAAGAACAAAAACCATAACATAATAATAAGTCATGAAATCTTACATTTTAATCATAAAATTCTTAAAAGTATATTTTAACCCCATATTTAAAAAAACATTTTGTTATCAAAATACCTATATCATTTTAAAACCCATTTTTAATACTAAAATGAAATTTCTATTTAAAAATCCATATTCAATACAATAATAATTAAAAAAGATAATGAGGGGATTTCATTGAATAAAACACAAAATCATGTAATGGAAACCAAACATCAAATAATGGTTATGGATGTGGGAAATATCTCTGTTTCCTCACATGTTAAATAGAACATTTGTTTTCAATTTGTAAAGAAACTAAATAATTTCCTATAGATATTATTTTTTCATGAAAAACATGAAGGAACGAAAAAATAGAAATTATAAAATTATTATTTAAATTTAATAATATTCATAAAATCATTTTAGAAATAAGATAATTAAAGATAAATTGGGACTAATGGAAAATATTAAAATCATATTTTTTTAAAGAAAATTCCATAATCACATTGGAACCATTTGAACCATAAACCTCACAAAAGTATAAAATTAAATAGAATCTTAAATATCATGTGAATAGAGAAATATATGATATAAAATGTAAAATATTATGTATATACACTTCGTAAAATAATATAGGGGCATAACATTGAAATATTCCCGAGCAAACTGAAATTGAAACGAATTCCCTTAATATTTCAATATTTTCAAGATCAAATCCTCATGAAAGTGATAAAATCAGTTGTATTTTTAAATACCAATAATTTTATAAAAAGGATAATAAAATAAATTAATTTTAATTAATAAAGAAAATAATAAAAACAAGTTTTGAATGTGGCATATGCCTTAGAGAAAAAAGGATATACAAGAAACCCTTTCCACTGCTCAGACATTATCTATAACTTTTTGAGCCTAATTTATAATTAACTAATAAAAATTATTTTATTTCTTAAGAAAAATTTAGTTATTTAAATACTTTTAATTTAATAATTTATTTTAAATATCTTAATGTGATATTTAATGATGTAATTGAATAATTTATTTTTAGGTGTTTTGTGGATGTTCAATTAATTATTTCAAAATAGATTTGGGGTGTTGATCGTGTTCCAAGAGTACATTATTTAAACATATCAATAATAATAATAATGAAATAATTATAATTATAATATATTATTTATACATTATTTAAAACCAATAATGAAACATGGTAATGATAAATGAACTACATTATGATCCTGGATATGGTAGACCGTATGTATGCATGAGAGAAGTTTCCATTTTTAATGATCATTGCGGATGGAAGGGATTAATTATTTGGTCTTTATAGAATAATAATAATATAATAAATATAATATTATTTAATTAAATAATTATATATATATATATATAATCAATGTGATTTTTTGATTAATAAAGGATCACATCCCTTCATGGAGGCGGTAGTCCATATGTAACACCCCAGGTAAATAAGGAATATGACATTTTCATATTTATCCATATTTGTGAATAAAATATTAATATGACTTTAAAGGGGACGCTATGCTCGATGGCGTACCCAACACACAACAACGAGTTTCTTGGGAATCTTACGTAGCACTCTAATAATAAAATAATATTATTTTAAATGGTAGTTAACATATAGTCGTTGTAATGGAGGGAAAGGATAGAAATAACTAAAATATGATTATATATGTTCTTAAATATTTTTACATTTATACAATAAAAGATAAAGGCTTGAAATATGGAAAGAATTCAATTTTAGGCGTATATGCCCTAGTTTTCACTAAAGGTTCACTTATCACCTTTTGATGGAGAACCGTCATTAAATATAGTTTTGTTCACTCTTAAACATTCTTTTGGACCAAATAAAACTCTTATTAAGAATCGGGACATCAAAATTTACTTTGTGTAAATTTTTGGTATCTTTCCGATAAAGTTCATTTTTTTAATGAATAGTGTAAAATGTTGTATTTTAATTCAAAACCACTTTTTAATCTAATTTATTTATATGATTAGATTATATTTTGAATTGGTTTTAAAGTGAAATTAGAAAATATTTTTACCATTAAATCCAATAGTGGTCGTTGGAATCAATTTCAGTTTGAAATCAGACTTAAACTAGTGTCAATCTTTTGATACTTATTGTTTCATAAAACACGCTATTTGTCATGACAACGGGAATTAATTATTAAATTAATTAATGTGACTTATATGTTTTGAATTTTGTAAAACGGACTTCATTTTTGAATTCAGAATATCAAATATAGCTTAGGGTGAAATTTTGGGATTTTTCTGAAGAACTTCAATTTTTGATGAATAGTGAAACCACTAAGTGGTACTTATAAAAACTGATTTTCCGTTTAAATGAAATTTTTCCATCATTGTGTTTTGATTTTCAAAAATCCGACATACATGGTTTTCATTAAGAAGTAAAATGTGGTTCAATGAGATTAAAATAATTTTTTGGTGAATAGTAACTTATTAAGTTTTTAATCGCGATTAGAGGTAATTAGTGTAGTTTAAGGTAAAAATGATATTATAAGAATGTGAAAACACCATGACACTTGTCCTACACCTATTGGTTGTATCATGGCCGACCACGAAAAGGCATGGGTCAACTTGGGGACCCCATGGATCCACTTTGGTTGGGAAATGACATAAATAACATTTTATTTAATGTAAAAGTAAAATTGACACAAACATGATATGTTTTACTAAAACAATTTTTAAGTGGGGTTATACAAGTCATCTTTTTGATTATAAATATTAATTGGAAAGATAAAAAGATTTCCTACATTATAGTATTTTTTTTATAATTTTTAGACATTAAATAAATTAAATTATTTATGACATAATAATGATGCAGCGATGACATCATTATTTGACGATTTAAATAAAATGGAAAGATAATGTAACATCTATGAACTACACATGTCCAAAACTTATTGGATGAGTGGATTTCGAAGCCTTATCACCTTATCCACGAATTATATCAATGTGGGACCTTTTGAAACCGAAAAACATTTTCAAATAAAGTAATATTTCTTTACTTTCCAAAAGTGCCTTTCCTCTCCTCTTATAAAAGGCCCCCACCTCTACCTCATTTAACACACTCCTCAAGCCTTTGGCTCGGCCAAACCCTGCCCATTTACTCTCTCCACATCCCTCTCCTAATCCTAGAGGATTCCCTTTGGGAATAATCCTTTCAAAGGAATCCTTTAGGCTCAAATCAAAAGGAGTTACACTTTTAAAGGTAATTCATTCTCTCATGTTCATTTGTTTTATTTTGCTTCTCCAACCCCCTAAACTCTTTTTATTTACTTCTTTTGTAACAAAAACAGTATCTTAAATATACTAGGATGTTGTTATAAGATTTATTCGAGCTACACTCTCACACAACTACATAAAATGGTTAAAGAACATACGGTTTCCGTGGATGGTGAAATTCTGCCTCCCGAAACGATGATTGTTCAATACTCATTCAACACCTTCAACGGTGGCCATTATGATGTCACTATTTTTATATATGATATATAATATGTTTATGTTTTATTTATGCTTCTGTATTTTTCATTTTTGTCTTACCTTTATGGCTTCCATTATGGGTATACGCGATATCTTCATTTAAGGAAGTGCGGACTACCGCCCCCTCAAAGTGATTTGATTCGTTAAATTCCATATGTGGGATGTATAAAGGATGGAAATATGATATTATATATGATATTATACTGGAATTATAATATACCTTTATATCATTATTATTCCATTCTATAAAATACGAAATAGAAATGAAAGTAGCGTTCATGCGTACGTACGGCTTACCGTCTCCATGAACGGTGCATTTCATTTCTTACCTCTAAATGATTATGTAATGTTATAAATGCATGAATGTACTGGATATATATGACATATATGATATCTACATAATGAATACAATTCTGTATATAATAAACATTTGGCCACACAAACAACATGTAATTGAAAGAAGTCCACTTTCGACTTAAGAACCAAATATCGGCAAAACAAATATTATTAATTTAAATGATTACATAATGTTTATGACATGGTAATAAGTGGTATAAAAGTAATAATGAACTTGAAAAATGTTCTTAAGGAATTAGAAATTAACTCAAGTTTATTATTCAGGAGATTAAAGAACGATCGAGTCAAGTCGGACCCGAGGTAAGGGATCCTACAACTCTCTTTCTTTTTAAGTACACTCTTTTCTGTCATTTCTTTTAAGATCATCTTTATTATGATTGGGATGTTCTTTTATATTACGCCTACTTTAATTTTTATGTTCATGTGATGAGAGACCCTATTATCTCTCATCAATCCATTTTTGATGTTTTGAGTGGCGCCGTTAGACTGCCGAACTTTCGTAAGAGATCTAACCTCGAACTTTCTTTTTAAGTACTCTCCTTTATGTCACTTCTTTTAAACTCCTCCTTGCAATGTTGGGGGATTTTATTTTATATTACACTTGATCTAAATTCTATTGTAATATGATGGGATACTCTATTTGATCTCATCAATCCATATTCGGAAGTTTTATGTGGCGCCGTTAGGCTGCTGAGTTTTCGTAAGGGATTTTTCATCTCACTTTTATTCCCGTGAGATTTATGCTACATTTGCCACAAATTCCATTGAGTGGTGTATGTACTGCCCATTATTCTACTCTTTGTGTAATATACTTTCATTTATGAGTATTTACATCAATGACCTATTGTCTTTCTTCATGGGGTGTATGTTTTGAAAGATACCCAAGTCGGTAAGGGAACCTTTCACCCTCCTCTTTTTTAAAAGACTTCTTTTATTGGGTCTTTTAATTTACATATTTTTATGTTGGGATATGTTCTCATACATCCTTATTGAAGTAAAGTTTATGTCCAAGTGATGAGATACACTTTTTATCTCTAATCAACTCATTTTGATGTGATGCCGTTAGGCTGTCAAGGGAATTTTTTAACCCAATTTCGATTTCTTTGGGTTCAACTTGTAGTCATTGAATATGTCATCCATTGAATATGTGTGAATGACCTTTTATTGTTTTACACTTAATATCCACTTATATTGGGTGTATATATATTTTTCACACATATTTTTGAGATTTATTTGTCCTTATTTTAAGGATACCTTCTTTATAAGGGATTTCATCACATTTGACATTTCTATTGAGGGTTCATTGTTGTTATGCACCAATTCACTATTATATGGTGTATATACTGTCCTTTGGAGTATTATATCAAGAATCCTTTTATTCTCATGATATTATAAAGTTCTAACTAAATGTTATTCCTCGATTATTGTATTCAAGTGTCTCTAATTTTGGTAAAACCCCTTTAACCAAAATATCGTTTTAAATGTTTTAATTATTTGTTCTTATTAATATCCATGTTTTCAAAATGGTTTTAAGGATTTATTTATATGGATATTAATGGTTTAAAATGTTAAAAGCTTCAAGGTGGTATGGGACACTTTGATTCAAAAATCTCTTTATTAAATATTTTAAATGGTTTTGGAAATGGTTTCTTTTTGAATGGATTCATTATTTCAATATCCTAAAATGTTATATTGTGATTGAAATGTGGAAATGTTATGTTTCCTTTATTCATGTTTATGTGATACGATTATGTTATGGTTCTTGGGCATTGTTATGAAGAACGGGTGGTTCCGTGATAAACTAAGGGCGGGTGAGCCCGATATAGCTCTCCAATGCATTGGGTAACGTGAAGGAGTGAAACGTTAAGGTTTCTCCGAAGAGATTTAGGGAATATACTGTGATGGGTATTCCAAACGTAACCAAGAGGGTTACTCCCCACGTAAGAATGTTATGAATGCCTCAAGTTACCTTTATGTCTTATGTTTTCTATGATTTATTCATGGTTTGATGAGGTATGTTAAAGTGCCTATGTTTTATGGGTAAAGTATGATTTCATTCTTATGTATATATGAACTCATGTTTCCTTTCCATATTTTTATAACCCTTACTGAGCTTTTTATGCTCATCCAATGTTTTTGAAATGTTTTTCATAGGTCAAGGGAAAGGTACATGATGTGATGATAGTGTCAAGGATGTTTCAAGAAAGAATCCGTGTTATATTTTAAATATGTTTCCGTTGATGGGAAGAATGAATACTGTCTTTTATGTAACCACTTTGTTTAAATGTGGAATGTAATGCAAGTTTCATGATCTAATTCTCTAAAACTCTAAACCTGAAAAGATCCTAAATGTGTAATCTTGTAATAACTCAAGATTAAGTAAGGTTTAAGGCTAGGTTCTTATAGTTGGTATCAAAGGTCGGTTTAGATAACTTTAGAGGTTAGGGTATTCTTTAAGAATAAGTGGCATTACCATAATGGTTAGGATTTCAGAAAGAGTCCTAGTTTTAGATAAAGTGAATGAGTAAGTATATCTTAGTGTTTACCTTCCTCGTTAGTACATGATGGTTTTGTTCATATACTCACACTGACCTTTTTGGTTTTAGTAAATGGCTGGATCTAGCAGGCACCAAAGTGACAATGGGTTTGAAGGAAACTGTGGTGGTTCTCTGATTAAGATACTCGATGAGATGGGGGATTCAATGAGGAATCTCATGGTTTTTCTAAACCAACTATCAAGGAGTCATGATCAACCACTTGAACCTTGGTGAGTTCTCTAATGCATCATGTACGAGATGGCCAACTCGATGTGGAAATTCAGGTAATAATTATTAAGGTAACCATTAGGGTTTATATGATCCTTACTTTTGAGGTAATTATGGGTTATTATATGATATGATGGAAAATGAAGGGCATGAGATAAAATTGAGGTTAAAATATGTTATGATTATTCTTGAAGATTTTATCTCATTTTGGGGAATGTTTTAAGAATTATATAGTTTTGGAAAAAGGACAACACGCAGACCGTGTGACATCCCGTCGCGTCGGACAAAGCTGCGGGAATCGAACCCACAACCAAAGTGCGACTGGTATTTATCGCCTACCACTGGACTACGTGAAGTACCTGGTTAGTTTGACCGATTCTTTTTAGTTATATGATTTTATGAATTAAGAGTAAGTTGATTTTGGAGGATATGTGATTAGGATAATTACTTTTCAATGTGAGACTTTAGGAGCAACTGATGTTGTTTGGAGATAAATGTTATGATTTAACTTGGTAGACTATGTGACTAAATCCTTCAAATATTTGGGTTTCAATCTTAGTTTGGTTTACTTTGAAGAATTTTATGGACAAATGGTCCTCGTTGAACTTTGGGTTTTGTTGGACAAATTTTGGAGATTAAGAATAGATTTTCTTTTTATAAAGGGTTATCCTTTTCTGGATTATCTGATCTTGTACTAACCTTTTTGGTTTTGGTTTTGGTTAAAGCCTAAATACATGGGATGTATATAGTTCTCTTTTGGGGATTAGGTGATTCTCTAGAAGTTGATTATAGTACTCTTAATGTGAACAAGTATTCCTAAATACTCGTCTTTTGGAGAAAATATGAGTTTGTGTAAGGAATCTAATAAAAGTTGAAAGTCAATATGATAAGTGATTATGTTTCCTTATGAATAAATTCCTCAATAAAAAGTAACTTAAAACAAAAATGTTGTCTATTAACTTTTCCTACTGGGGAATCGAATACCGTTTAACCCATCACAAGTTTGTGATTTTCTCGTGGTTAACTTTCTCCTAAACATGTTTTCTATCACTCTCCATCAGAAGATGACCCTTTGTTTTTTCCTCCATGTCCATATTTTAATACTTGGAATCCTAGTATGGGTTAACTCGGGTGACCTCTGTGCTTATCTTTTTTTTTATTTTAAAGAGATTGTTTTACTGACTCTTGTTCCGATGTGGGACATTCAAGGATGTTTCCAAGCGCAATTTTAAAATTGCGAGGACGCAATTCCCAAAAGGGGGGAAGGATGTAACACCCCAGGTAAATAAGGAATATGAAATTTTCATATTTATCCATATTTGTGAATAAAATATTAATATGACTTTAAAGGGGACACTATGCTCGATGGCGTACCCAACACACAACAACAAGTTTCTTGGGAATCTTACGTTGCACTCTAATAATAAAATAATATTATTTTAAATGGTAGTTAACATGTAGCCGTTGTAATGGCAGGAATGGATAGAAATAACTAAAATATGATTATATATGTTCTTAAATATTTTTACATTTATACAATAAAATATAAAGGCTTAAAATACGGAAAGAATTCAATTTTAGGCGTATATGCCCTAGTTTTCACTAAAGGTTCACTTATCACCTTTTGATAGAGAATCGTCATTAAATATAGTTTTGTTCACTCTTAAACATTCTTTTGGACCAAATAAAACTCTTATTAAGAATCGGGACATCAAAATTTACTTTGTGTAAATTTTTGGTATCTTTCCGATAAAGTTCATTTTTTTAATGAATAGTGTAAAATGTTGTATTTTAATTCAAAACCACTTTTTAATCTAATTTATTTATATGATTAGATTATATTTTGAATTGGTTTTAAAGTGAAATTAGAAAATATTATTACCATTAAATCCAATAGTGGTCGTTGGAATCAATTTCACTTTGAAATCAGACTTAAACTAGTGTCAATCTTTTGATACTTATTGTTTCATAAAACACGCTATTTGTCATGACAGCGGGAATTAATTATTAAATTAATTAATGTGACTTATATGTTTTGAATTTTTTAAAACGGACTTCATTTTTTGAATTCAGAATATCAAATATAGCATAGGGTGAATTTTTGGGATTTTTCTGAAAAACTTCAATTTTTGATGAATAGTGAAACCACTAAGTGGTACTTATAAAAACTGATTTTCCGTTTAAATGAAATTTTGCCATCATTGTGTTTTGATTTTCAAAAATCTGACATACATGGTTGTCATTAAGAAGTAAAATGTGGTTCAATGAGATTAAAATAATTTTTTGGTGAATAGTAACTTATTAAGTTTTTAATCGCGATTAGAGGTAATTAGTGTAGTTTAAGGTAAAAATGATATTATAAGAATGTGAAAACACCATGACACTTGTCCTACACCTATTGGTTGTATCATGGCCGACCAAGACAAGCCATGGGTCAACTTGGGGACCCCATGGATCCACTTTGGTTGGGAAATGACATAAATAACATTTTATTTAATGTAAAAGTAAAATTGACACAAACATGATATGATTTACTAAAACAATTTTTAAGTGGGGTTATACAAGTCATATTTTTTATTATAAATATTAATTGGAAAGATAAAAAGATTTCCTACATCATAGTATTTTTTTTATAATTTTTAGACATTAAATAAATTAAATTATTTATGACATAATAATGATGCAGCGATGAAATCATTATTTGACGATTTAAATAAAATGGAAAGATAATGTAAAATCTATGAACTAAAATGTCCAAAACGTATTGGATGAGTGGATTTCTAAGCCTTATCACCTTATCCACGAATTATATCAATGTGGGACCTTTTGAAACCGAAACACATTTTCAAATAAAGTAATATTTCTTTACTTTCCAAAAGTGCCTCTCCTATCCTCTTATAAAAGGCCCCCACCTCTACCTCATTTAACACACTCCTAAATCCTTTGGATCGGCAAAACCCTACCCATTTACTCTCTCCACATCCCTCTCCTCATCCTAGAGGATTCCCTTTGGGCATAATCCTTTCAAAGGAAGCCTTTAGGCTCAAATCAAAAGGAGTTACACTTTTAAAGGTAATTCATTCTCTCATGTTCATTTGTTTTATTTTGCTTCTCCAACCCCCTAAACTCTTTTTATTTACCTCTTTTGTAACAACACCAGTATCTTCAATATACTAGGATGTTGTTATAAGATTTATTCGAGCTACACTCTCACAAAACTACATCAAATGGTTAAAGAACATACGGTTTCCGTGGATGGTGAAATTCTGCCTCCCGAAACGATGATTGTTCAATACTCATTCAACACCTTCAACGGTGGCCATTATGATGTCACTATTTTTATATATGATATATAATATGTTTATGTTTTATTTATGCTTCTGTATTTTTCATTTTTGTCTTACCTTTATGGCTTCCATTATGGGTATACACGATATCTTCATTTAAGGAAGTGCGGACTACCGCCCCCTCAAAGTGATTTGATTCGTTAAATACCATATGTGGGATGTATAAAGGATGGAAATATGATATTATATATGATATTATACTGGAATTATAATGTACCTTTATATCATTATTATTCCATTCTATAAAATATGAAATAGAAATGAAAGTAGTGTTCATGCGTACGTACGGCTTACCGTCTCCATGAACGGTGCATTTCATTTCTTACCTCTAAATGATTATGTAATTTTATAAATGCATGCATGTACTGGATATATATGACATATATGATATCTACATAATGAATACAATTCTGGATATAATAAACATTTGGCCACACGAACAACATGTAATTGTAAGAAGTCCACTTTCGACTTAAGAACCAAATATCGGCAAAACAAATATTATTAACTTAAATGATTACATAATGTTTATGACATGGTAATAAGTGGTATAAAAGTAATAATGAACTTGAAAAAGGTTCTTAAGGAATTAGAAATTAACTCAATTTTATTATTCAGGATATTAAAGAACGATTGAGTCAAGTCGGACCCGAGGTAAGGGATCCTACAACTCTCTTTCTTTTTAAGTACACTCTTTTATGTCATTTCTTTTAAGCTCATCTTTCTTATGATTGGGATGTTCTTTTATATTACTCCTACTATAATTTTTATGTTCATGTGATGAGAGAACCTATTCTCTCTCATCAATCCATTTTGGAAGTTTTGAGTGGCGCCATTAGGCTGCCGAACTTTCGTAAGAGATCTAACCTCTCTCTTTCTTTTTAAGTACTCTCCTTTATGTCACTTCTTTTAAACTCCTCCTTGCAATGTTGGGGGATTTTCTTTTATATTCCACTTGCTGTAAATTCTATTGTAATATGATGGGATACTCTATTTTATCTCATCAATCCATATTCGGAAGTTTTATGTGGCGCCGTTAGGCTGCTGAGTTTTCGTAAGGGATTTTTCATCTCACTTTTATTCCCGTGAGATTTATGCTACATTTGCCACAAATTCCATTGAGTGGTGTATGTACTGCCCATTATTCTACTCTTTGTGTAATATAATTTCTTTTATGAGTATTTACATCAATGACCTATTGTCTTTCTTCATGGGGTGTATGTTTTGAAAGATACCCAAGTCGGTAAGGGAACCTTTCACCCTCCTCTTTTTTAAAAGACTTCTTTTATTGGGTCTTTTAATTTACATATTTTTATGTTGGGATATGTTCTCATACATCCTTATTGAAGTAAATTTTATGTCCAAGTGATGAGATACACTTTTTATCTCTCATCAACTCATTTTGATGTGATGCCGTTAGGCTGTCAAGGGAACTTTTTAACCCAATTTCGATTTCTTTGGGTTCAACTTGTAGTCATTGAATATGTCATCCATTGAATATGTGTGAATGACCTTTTATTGTTTTACACTTAATATACACTTATATTGGGTGTATATATATTTGTCACACATATTTTTGAGATTTATTTGTCCTTAATTTAAGGATACCTTCTTTATAAGGGATTTCATCACATTTGACATTTCTATTGAGGGTTCATTGTTGTTATGCACCAATTCACTCTTATATGGTGTATATACTGTCCTTTGGAGTATTATATCATGAATCCTTTTATTCTCATGATATTATAAAGTTCTAACTAAATGTTATTCCTCTATTATTGTATTCAAGTGTCTCTAATTTTGGTAAAACCCCTTTAACCAAAATATCATTTTAAATGTTTTAATTATTTGTTCTTATTAATATCCATGTTTTCAAAATGGTTTTAAGGATTTATTTATATGGATATTAATGGTTTAAAATGTTAAAAGCTTCAAGGTGGTATGGGACACTTTGATTCAAAAATCTCTTTATTAAATATTTTAAATGGTTTTGGAAATGGTTTCTTTTTGAATGGATTCATTATTTCAATATCCTAAAATGTTATATTGTGATTGAAATGTGGAAATGTTATGTTTCCTTTATTCATGTTTATGTGATACGATTATGTTATGGTTCTTGGGAATTTTTATGAAGAACGGGTGGTTCCGTGATAAACTAAGGGCGGGTGAGCCCGATATAGCTCTCCAATGCATTGGGTAACGTGAAGGAGTGAAACGTTAAGGTTTCTCCGAAGAGATTTAGGGAATATACTGTGATGGGTATTCCAAACGTAACCAAGAGGGTTACTCCCCACGTAATAATGTTATGAATGCCTCAAGTTACCTTTATGTCTTATGTTTTCTATGATTTATTCATGGTTTGATGAGGTATGTTAAAGTGCCTATGTTTTATGGGTAAAGTATGATTTCATTCTTATGTATATATGAACTCATGTTTCCTTTCCATATTTTTATAACCCTTACTGATCTTTTTATGCTCATCCCATGTTTTTGAAATGTTTTTCACAGGTCAAGGGAAAGGTACATGATGTGATGATAGTGTCAAGGATGTTTCAAGAAAGAATCCGTGTTATATTTTAAATATGTTTCCGTTGATGGGAAGAATGAATACTGTCTTTTATATAACCACTTTGTTTAAATGTGGAATGTAATGCAAGTTTCATGATCTAATTCTCTAAAACTCTAAACCTGAAAAGATCCTCAATGTGTAATCTTGTAATAACTCAAGATTAAGTAAGGTTTAAGGCTGGGGCCTTATACCATACATGCGCATGAATGACATTATCAATTTGTACAATATTAAATAAAATGATATATTGTCTATAAAAAATTGTTAACATGTCAATAATATAATAATTATATCTTATATATCACATATAATTATTGAAATTTTACTTATTTCCATCCATGTAAACCATTAGTGAACAAATATTCATATCTCTTCACAAGGAGGTAGTCCATCGTACACAAGAGCAACGTTAACATATCCCCCATGGAAGGGAATGTAAGAAGTGATATGTCATATTAATACTCTATAATTAAAAATATTATATATATATATATATCCAATATATACACACTTTAAATCCATCATTATAAAAATATTTCAGAGGTGATAATGTAAAATGAATGACATCTGTTCCCGAGGTGTTTGTCCACTATACACATGAATGATGTTTTTATATTAAATTTGATTGAAGAGAAAATATATTTAGTTTCTTTAATTACCATAATTAATTCTTGATATATGTTATATAATTTTTTTATTACATAAAAATAAATTAATTATATTTTAAGTATGTGGGTGATTAAATAAAAAAATTATCGGTTATGAAACATAAATATTATTCAGGAAACCTTCTCAAGTAAGAAACCAAAGCCTTATTAGGATGAAATTTTTGATAAAATTATGGTTCCTAAGTCAAAATTTTGGATTTAAGGAATATATTTGGGTATTTATTATCCAATGAAAAATTATCTGAAGGTGATAAGAGGAGAGGATACATGGTGGCCTTTCACAAGTGAGGTGAGTGGAACGCCTGTAATTTTTCTAATAAAAAAGGACTATACATGTTTTTCACATGAAAAAAATAATAAAACATGAACTATTATCAAGAAATAGAAATTATGAGGTATAAATATGGACATAAATTATATTTTATATATGTTTTGTGATCATTTTAACCCTTATCCTTTTAGTTTAACTGACTATAAATCCAAATTTTCCCTTTATCATGATAATTATTTTTGATGTTTTCAATATTCATGGTGGTAAAAAATGATGTTAACCATATGATATAACAGAAATTATTATTATACAAATTATTTAATTCATTTTAAAAAATATAAATCACAAATGTGGAAATATTATATTAAAAATTAAACTTAAAGAGGCGATGAGAAAGTGTGTTTTCAAGAAGTGAAATTTTCATCAAAAATAAGAATATTTGTTATCCTTTTGAATAAAAATTATCATTTTATAAATAAAATATATAATTATCAATATATATATATATATATTTAATTTAATTCAATCCTAATTAGGGGTTTTAATGAACTAAAAACGAGAAACATTTTGAACTGTAAAACAATTTTTTGAAAAGTCCCATTTTTAACCAAAAAATAAACTTATACTAAAATACGACATTAATATGATTAAAATATATCTCAGTAGATTAAATATAAGTAAATAATAATTATTTTACTATAAAAAATATTCAAAACACTATGGTTCTTTAAATTTAAATAATTAATTAAAAAAATATATTTCTTCAAAAAATATGTATTTTCCCTAATCACTGAAAAATAAATATTTTTTGGAAAAATATATAAACCTCACCCTATAATAATTTTTATATACCAATTATAAAACAAAAAATAATTTTATCAAATATATTTTATAAAATTTGAAAAAATTAATTATAACATTTACTCCCAAAAAAGTACTAAAAATCTTTTTTGAAGGAAGCATATTTTTGAATAATTGAATTATTTACTAAAAAATGATTTATTATTTACTTATATTATTTCAATAATTTAGGTTGAGTATTAAATATATATATATATATATATATATCATACAGTAGTTTATACTATTTATACGAGCTAAATTTTTTGGATGGTTATAATGATTATATATTTCATGGGTTGTTTATGCTTGGTGTTGTGTAGTGAATATGAAAATGAACATAATAATCCTGTTTCACAATTTTTTTATGTTTCACAAATGATAAAAAAATATTTATTATAAAAAATTATTATTTAGAAGGATTTATTATTAGAAAATTTATAAGCATTAATTGTTTTGATAAAAATCATTATAAAATGAAATTTAATTCACAAGAAGAATTTCCCCTACAATGTGTTTCTTAATATATTCTTAAAAATGATTTTCAAGTCACATTAAAAAATATCTGTTCTGATAATAAATATAAATCAACATAAAAAATTACTTTAAGAAAATTACCATAACTATTTAACTATAAGTGATATAACATATGTCAAAATATGTAGTTGAGGAGAAGAATATAATATCATGGTAAAGAAATACATTATAAATATTTTAAAATCCCTTTATTGAGAAGTGACATTATTAAAATGATAACAAAACACATTTTTAAACTGAATAAGGGGAATAAAAATATCGTTAGAGATAAAAAATTTAAATTTTCAATAATGATATGATAACAGTCAAGTGTATTAGAAATATGGATTCAGAGGAAAATCCATTAAATGAAATGGGACGTTTATTAAAAAAAATGAATTTTCATGAAATAAGAGAGGCATCATAGAACAATAATTTGGGTCGAAACATGATTTTGAAAAAAATTATGGTATAAATACACCATTACATCATAATATAATATAATATAACAATCCAGAAATATAAATTTAAAAGATGAGTTATTATAACCCATTGAAAATATTTGTGTCATGAAAACACTATATAATTTGATGATCATTTAACTGAAAACCTATGGAAAGAGATAGAGTTTTGAAAATAAATTAAATAATAATAAATAAACATTGTTTCATGTTATAAAATTTCAATTAAAAGTCATATCAACAAATTTAATGAATTTATATGCATAATAAAAAATATGTCTCAAATATAGAAATTTGAGATAAAAATATCTTATAAACAAAGAAACCATTGACTAAAAAACCTATAAGTGAAAGAAGAAAGAACAGAACATTAAATATAATTAAATAAATGATAAAAATGAACCAAAAAATTTATAGGGTAGTAGATATACCATTACAAATAAATTAGTAAGTATAATAAGAAATATGTTTGAAGGTGTAAAAATTTGAGACATGAAACCCATACCTTATATTCCAGCATATTTGACTATTCCCTAACCTCAATTATAATGAAAATAAATGTATTAATCACATATCTTAGATTAATAATATAAATATACTGTAATTATTATTGTCATTTAACAATATTTTTTAAATATATTATCTGATGAAATTTTATTTTCATTATAAGTTGCTAGAGGTTTCAGTTTTTTTTCATATAAAATTCACAAAGACGGGATGAATTCCAAAAAAGTGCCTTTAATTTAATAATTTATAGATAATTAAATAAAAAATAATCATATTTTTAAAGAATATTTTTGTTACAATTTAATTATGTGAAATATAGTAATACGACACATAAAAATGAAAATCATGATGAACTAGTTTCCAACATGTTTATAATGAATAAAAACATTCTAGAATAATTATTAAATATAAAATATAAAAATATAACATTATATTTCTACTATATTACATCCCATAATAATTTTTGACATAATCGTTATAACATCATTTACACAGGTGATTAAATCATACCAAATGATAACTTGTTAAACAGATTTAACGAGTAAGGAGACGCATTTAGATAATAATAATATGGCATATAAAAATTAATAAAAATGAATAAAAATAATATATCATTTTTAAATCCATTCTCGGAAATATCAATGATGGGTGGTGGTGGAAATCAAATTTGTTACTAATAGAGGTTGTAATTCTCCATAAACATGATTACTATATCATTTCTCAATGAATGGAAAAAAGATGGAATATGAAAAATGAGAATTTTTGAATTTTATTTATATAATATAAAATATATTTATTCATCAAATCCATCATTCTTACCAGACCTTAATGGCGGTGTTGAAAAATGAACAATATCTCTTTGTAGAGGCATTAGTTTGTATGTACGCATGATCGATATTATTTTGCAGACTTAGTGAGTGAAAAAATAAAAAAAAAATAAAAAAATTAATATAATTACATTTTAGTAAAATATTGATACTTAGGTTTTTGTATTAATTATGTGAAAAATTATTTAGGAATGAGTAGAGTAAAATAAAATATTAAGTTAAAGTAATACTCATGTTTTAAGAATGATTTTTCCCTTGAAAAACTAATTGGAAATAAAGGCCTTAAGAAAACTAATGGTGAAATAATGATTTTTTATATGGAATAGCGTACTTGGATGACCTATATAGAAATTTTTTAGAATGAAATTCAAAGAAAAGGTGTGTCTTGATGTGGTAAAAGTGTTACCTTTATATAAATGAAGGAAATGGTACTTTTGGAAGTAATCATTATATTTTCCATATTTTTGTGTTATTATTCAATTTAAAATGGATTTAAAATGAAAAAACATTTAGGGGATGTGTTTTTGGTTTGATATTCTTCTCACCCACTCATTTTGAACGTAACCTAGAGTGTTTTAGGTGTTTTCTTTTTTTCTTTTTAACTTTTACCCAAATTTTTATATAACTTTGTAATTAATTTTTCCAATTAGTTATTAATATTAATTAAATTAATTAAGATTATAAATTTATAATAATTTAAACCATATTATTTTAAAATTTTAAATCATTTGATCAAATAAAAATTTTAATGGTTTGAAATGTTGAATTTAATATAAACAATGAAAATGCATAAAAAATATCTTTTTTGGGGAAAAGTGTGATATTAAATAGAAAAAATAATGGAAAGGATAATATTATCATAGATATATATTTTCATGGAATTAATTGGTTTATTATTAAAAATGTTTGATTATTTAAAATCAACCCATAAATGAGTTTCACAATAAGAACACTTAATTAGAATAAAATATTAGAAAACATTTTTACTAATGTAACATTTTAATATAATTATAAAAATTTAGGATAATGGATTTATATATTCCACAAAAATTTTAAAAGGAAAAATAGTTTTCTTAAAATAAATATTTTACTAATTTTTTATGATATTCTAGGATATGATTAAATAATAATAACATCATAAAAATCATAATTTTCTAAAAAACTATATTTTTCAAACAAAAATCATCATTTTCCCTAAAAACTCAAAAAATAATTCTATTTAAATATTTATGTGAGTAATTAATGACATTATTTTATATTATCAAATTTAAAATTTAAAATTTATAAGTTTATATTTTAAAATAAAATACATAATATAGAGAAAACAAATATTATTGAAATTAATCCTTTTTCAACAATAAATCATAATAATTATTTATCTTACATCAGTAATAACATTTAATGGTTTATCAAATTGATTTTACCACAGATTTATCGATAAATCCCTTCTAAAATGATTCAATTTGTTTACATTTGATGTACTGTGTAATGCATGTTATCAAAGATAACATCAGTTTTACAAGGTTTATAATTTTATGTCAATACATTTTTTCTATTAAAAAATGAGATACTATAAATTTAATGTATCACTTAATAGTTAACTTAACAAAGGTTATATAAGAGAAAAACATGATTCATGATATAATTTCTAGTGTGTTATCTAAAACCTTGTAGAATATATCATTTTTTCTCAGAATAGGTGAATCATAATATTATGTTTTACTCCTATAATTTAAGATAAATACTCTTCATGATTAGGTATCATGAAACATATATTGGAATTAGTTTCCCATGAGAGCTCATAGTCATCCATTTACTGATAAATGATCAAAATTTGTTCTGAAATATGGAATGTGATTTCACCATTTTTTTAATACAATGGATTCTATGTGGAAATGGATAATAAATTTCCAAAATAACATTTAATTTTTCCTAAGGATGGATAATAAACCTATTATGAATAATATCCAATAAAAATTAAATTGAGATATAATAATAATAAATTATTATATAAAATGATTACAATGTATTTTAGATGTTCTTGAAAAAACATTCTAGGACTACAATGTTTTCTTGAAGGAGATACTAATTAGAAATCTAGAAATCAAGAGTGCAGGGTGAGATTACATTTTATTATTCTCTTTATTGACCCAAATTAAACAATAAGGACTGAATATTCTTTCCTTTGTTTCATTGGATTTGGATTTCCATGATGTTTTTTATCCTCTATTATTGTCGTCTTAAGGGAATCATATTACATAATATGCAAACTATGAATATTTTATTAATTTGGAATTATTAACCTATATTTAATTGATCATATTTTTCATCCCTACTCAACAATCATGATCTTGATATAAAATCCTTCTACAAATAAAATTATTCATTTTTTTCTATTGATCCATTACCTTGTGTGGTTCTTCAAATATTTGTGATATGTAAGTTGTTGAATCTTATTTCCTTCAATATATTCATCACCCAATATTATATTAAACTCAAACTGTATATTGTTTTTGTTATTTTGATGTTTATAAATTATCATGTTACTAATCATAATTTGATATCATTATGTTATCATAACCATAGGGTTTTCAATGAAAAACATTTATCCCAATTGGTTTCTCAATATCAAAATAACTATATTTATTATCACATCCACTGTTAACCTTATTCCTCCTTACTCTAAAAAAACATAAAACCAAAAGAGTTAGTTGTGAGTGATAATATTTGCATCCGTAGGTAATTATGAAAATCTCAACCTCAAAATGTGTTACTCTTTGAAACCATCACATTATCTTTTAGTTTAACATTGACCACTCTAGGTTAAATCTATGTTTCGTTATGTTTGGTTCACTCATACTTCATATCCTAATTCCCAAACATAAAAAATCATTTACAATTGAATGTAAATAGACAAGGGATATCCTTATCATATCCCCTTAGAGTGTTAAATAAAGTATATATTTAACAATTTTCCATGAACCTGGTGGTGATTTGAGTTATATAAAAACGTACTATTATCAGGGTTATTACCCATTAGTACATATATTAAAAAGAGTGCTTCTGTTTATTATATCTAGAAATGGTTAAAATTACTAAGATAACAACATAATATCTAATTTAACAAAACTTTATAATGTTATCATGTACTTATAATTATTCCTATGTTTCACTAATGTTAACTTTTCACATTCCCCAAAAAACTAAACTACCTTGAAAAAATAACTAAAAACAACTATGATACCGATTGAAGTGATCCATACCTACACTCCCAGATCTAGTTCTAATAAAACATTCCATAGACACTATCATTGATAAAAAATGTGATAAACCTATTTAATTTTAGAAAATTAGAAAAAAATATGAATTAGGATTAATAGAACATATCAAAATATTATTAATTGGAGGATTAATATCTTTAATGACTAGTTACACGGGATAAGTAGTTTATATAACTTTTTATTATTTCTCCATCATCAGTGCACCCAAGACATAAATTGAGATATCTCATAGGTTATATTGATATTTATAGCATACGAAAAAAAACATAAAAATGTGCTGCGATAAAACATTCATTAAGTAAAGACATATCAACATGATATCATTATTAAGATCATAATAAGATGAGAAAAATGGGTTGGAGATAAATTTCAGAATTAAAAATAACATGGAATAATAATAATTTTCTATAGATCAAGATATATAAGTGAAACATGATAGTGATCAATGATTTTATATGAAGTTCATGACTTTTAATAGTGTCTGCTGAATTTCTTAATTCCCATCAGACATATACTCTTGATATTCATTGTAAATGGATGGGATTCATTTTAACATTAAATAGATATAGATGTTGGGGATGAATAATTAATTATTGGTAATGGGAATGAATTTCATTGAATTTGTACATAGTCTGGATGAAGATATAATACTCTATTATCCTTTATATATATACTTCATGGTTGTTGGGGTAGACATGGTTGATATGATGCTTTAATTTTCTGAGAAGATATTTTTTGAATGAAATTAAATTCCCCCAGGATGCTTCTAGAATGATTCCAGTTTCCTTGATCCATTATAGAAATTAACAAGACACCATACACATACAATAGTTATAAAAAAATTATTATTATAGAAATGATAGAAAGTGTCTATGATTATCATAGAGAATATTATACTTTGATTTCAAAATATAAAAATTGAATGAATTTAGAATTATAAAAAATCATTATATAATTATAAATGATATATAATAATGAAAATTGAATTATTTTTTTAGAATTCAATGAACCAAAATATTAAAAAATAAATATGTTTCAAATTAAATCATTATAATGAGATATTTAAATATAAAATATATCAAATTATATCAAATAATAATCCATGTAATTGTTTTATAAATTAAAAATTGAATCAAAAAATAAATTTATTCAAGAGGATAAGCTATAAATATATGTATTAAATATATTAAAAAAACATTCAATAAGGTTAATGTAATATATCATTAATTAAAAAACTCTTAAAAATGAAATTGTTTTAAATTAATAGTATATTAAAAATATTTCTTCTATTTAAAACATTAATTGATACATTCCTTAATATTATACATCCCAAAAATCAAAATAAAAAATCCTTAATAAGTAGTTTTCAAAATTAAAATATTTAATTTGAATTTTAAATATAGTATCTAAAATTATCTCATACCCATATTTTTTTACAATATATTGAAATATAAGGATCCATTAAAACATATTATATGATATTAAATTAATTTTAAAAGACATAAAATGAATCAAACATAATCAATAGTTATCAATTGTTATAAAAAATAGAAAAACATGATCACTTGTCAACAATAAAATAAACAAACAATTTAGGTCATGCCATCATAATGTATGATAAAGAATTAAAATAAATACTTGTTGTCTATAATTTTAAACTAAATTAATATAAATAGTTATGAATGTTTAATATTTTATATAAATTGGGAGATGAGTAATAAATTGACTAATAAAAACCCACTATATAAAACAATTAAATCATATTAGATAACTCTTAGATTAAACATTCAACTACATGGATTTTTCCTCATTGTACATCAACTATATGATATGAAAATAAAACACATTGGCATGTCTCTAGAGTATATCAAATGAATGTTCCTTTATTTAGAATATTTTGGATCCTTTAATGTTAGATAATTAATATTGTGATGATAAAATAATTTTAGACCCATTAACATTGGATAAAAAATATTTACAAACTTAAATATAATTTGTGTGATAGTGTCTATTAAGAATAATTAATGAAATATAAATAGATTTATGTCATCCATATCTTTCATTTTTGTTACCATACTAAAAAATTAAACTCTCAGTTTTCTGAAAATAAGTACATAACTTATTTTTTGAAATATATTTTAAAAATGAATTATTTTTAAAATAATTCATGTTTTTAAAAAATATAAATACCATGAAAATTTATAATAGGTCATTAAAATAATATATTTTCTTCAATATTTCATCTCCTTGGCTGAATTGGGAGATTATTTTGGATATATTTATTTTTATATTAAGAAAACTCAACTTTATGTTGATCCATTAATTTTAAAACCAAATAATAATTTTCATTATAAATGAGAATATTTTCCATATAAAATTTATCTTCTTCATTAGAAAATCAATATATTTTCTTTGTAATTTATTCACTACAAAAACAAATTTATTATAAAAATCCCATGTTTATTTTTTTTAATTTATGAAAAAGAAGTAGAGGATGAATTAGAAGAATAAGAGGAATGATTAGAATATTGAAAAAATGGGAGAAATAACCTCTTCACCTTCCTTGGAATATTCCATGAGGAATTTAGGGATTTAATTTCAATATATAGATAAAAAAAATTAATCTTTTCTTGCACTCTAAATAGAGATTTTTAGCACTTTATTAATTTTTTATTATTTTTCATATTAGTTTTTTAGATTTATCATTCCAGTGTAATATTTTCCTTATTTTGGTATTCATATAATTTTACCTCCAAAACATATATTTTAATTTTCATTATGGGACCACAATATGAATTATTATTTTTTGTTTAACTTGTTAAATATTTTTGGTCAAGTGTTTAATATTTAATTAATATGGGATTAATAATAATCCTTAAAATAATTGTAAAAAATTATTCATTTATATTCTTTTGATTCATTTTTTATTTATCATTTTTTAGATTATTTCCACATAGAGATTTCTCATGTATTGAGAGATCTGATAAGATCCTTAGACTCTAGTTTCATTATGCCCTTAACTTCTGGCGTAGTAGTGAATTTGGTTTCTCATATTCATAAAATGACCAAGACTATTTTTTAACTCATTATTCTATAATAAAATCATCCCCAAGAAAGAATCATACAATTAAAATGTTGGAAAATTATGTAATCTATATAATCCTCAACTTTTCATACACTAACATTTCATAAAATTAGAGTAATACTTAAAACATTATACAAACAGACTCCCAAAGACAATACTAGTATATTTCCTTTGGAAACATGGAAATATAAACACTAGTACATGAGTGAGATACATTATCTCCCACTAGGTTCTTCATGATATATAAACTTGTAAGAAACATCATACCTAATAAATATTTTCATTACCTGGGGAAAGAAGCATAAAAAAGGGTGAGCTAGGATTCTCAATAAGGGCAAACAAGGGAGACATGTAATCATAAACATGAGAAGAGGGGTATCAGAATATGATC
This sequence comes from Viscum album, assembly GCA_963277665.1. Lineage (NCBI taxonomy): Eukaryota > Viridiplantae > Streptophyta > Magnoliopsida > Santalales > Viscaceae > Viscum > Viscum album. The sequence goes on from OY728138.1 coordinate 163,165,638, forward strand.
ATAACATTAACATTTCATACATTTCATATCAAAAATCATAAACATGTATCGTGACATAAATATTAAAAGTCCATAAGACATGAATTATAAAGAAATACATAACATAATCCATGAAAATATTACATAGGAATAAAACATGTAATTATGGAATACACATAAACATAGAAAATACTATGTCAAGACTACCAATCAAGACCTTGATAACAAGTTATTCTTGGGATATGAATTGTGTACCTACATTTGGATTTTCCAAAAACCCGTGTACCCAGTTATTTTTTGGATTGGGATACAACCTATGAACTCTATTACTTTTATGAATGAACTACAACCCATGTGATATCCTATTTTCTGGCTTCAGCTATTACCCATGCACTTGGTGATTTTTATTGTTGGGATACAACCCATGTACCTTCATGTTTTCAGGATTGGGCTACAAAATGTGTACCTAATTATTTTTCTTCATGGGATACAACTCATGTACTCTTTGACATCGCATAACACATATGATTACTGAATTCATTGTAGGGAGATATAGGTCCCACCTTTCACATTAAAAAATCCTACATTCATGTGCTATAGGATAATATAACTTTTATCATATAATCACCAGTAAAAAGTGATGGTTTTCATAAACAATAATCATAACCCATGAAATGAAAATATTATAATTATCATTTCATCACATCATACCATATAGAAAAGAGATAGGTTTCCTAATCATTTCATTAAGGCCTGACCTGTGAATAATTGTTGGATTCAAAAGCATATAACTCGTGGAAGAGAAAAGACTATCATATGAAAAATTCCTTCAAAACAAAAATACATTCAAGAAATAATAGGAATGGAACATTTGGATCATGAGTATCATCAATCGATATCATCGTATACGGAAAATAATTTTGAAATACATTTAAAGAAATTTTTTGGGGAATATATCCATTCTTCATTGAATAATGAACATTTAAACAGAAAAATCTTTAAAAAATAATTTCTTAAAAAAACATGGAAACATATAACGAGATATTGAAATGATTTTGAAATCTATATTACTTCAGAATACTTAAAAAATTTATAAATAAATCATGAAAACATTTTGAAAACCATTTATTTTAAAATGATTTGAAACAAAAGATTTGAAGAATAGTAGAAAATTGTTTTGTTAATTTTTATTAATGATATAAAATAATCTTTACTTGATTTTCAGTCATGAATGTGGATAAATCCATACTCATAGAACATTCCTTTTTTTTGCATCTTAAAATGTTTAGAAAGGTTCCTTGACTGAAAAATAAAAAGAAGATTACTTATTAAAAACCCTTTTGTTTAGAAATGAAAAACATGGGTAATTTTTTAAAGAACATAGGATAATAATAGAATATTTTTGGAAGCCTTTTAGAAGACCTGGTTTTGAGGGAACATAGATTCCTGACCGAATATAGGGTAAACTTGGTCTTTCTTAAAAACACATTCTTAAATATATTATTACCAAATAGTGGAAAATGGTATCAATACATTATGATATAGTGACTAATGAGATTAGAATAAAATATATTATAGTTCATAATATATTTTTTTTAATATTTTATTATAGAAAGCAATATCATAAATAATCTGGAGAATCGTTGAGATTATTTCAAGATACTCTAAATAATTGGTATCATCGAACTATAATACCCATGTATGATAATTAATTTATATGAATATTAAATTATCATAAAAATAATTATATTCATTATATAACATGTTAAAGGTGTCTTATACACATCAGGGAAAAAATATTGGTGCATAATAGGGCATGTGTCTCAAAGAAGGAAAATTGAGACAAAATTACATTACTGATTTGGTAAATTTTGAATAATAAACCCCATGAAATAAAGATCATAAAATAGATATGTAAATACTAATAAATATAATTATATTAATAATATAATTCATACATGGTCAGTATACACACCAAAAAAGGAATGGGTGGTGAATAAAACATGAATCTCATGAAAATAAAAAGTGAGGTGAAATTCCCTTACATTATGTCTTCACTCTCATCGTACTCATTAAATCTTTCGATATAATAAATGTATGTTTATTATAAATATTTTAAAGAACCATATTATTATATATAATACCATATATGGTATTATTATTACATTAAATTACCCACTTCATAACAATTTCATGTTAAGGTTACGCTTCGAGTAATATTCTCATTGTTTTTCGCTTGTGTCATAATTTGTTATTTGTTTGGTACTTATACATATATCATGATTTCACGAATGTAAAACATGATATGAAAATCATGGATATTAATTATATATGTATTATAATAATATATAGAATATATAAGTACGAAATGTAATACACCGTTCATGGAGACGGTAGGTCGTACGTATGTGTGAACGTTGGTTCTGTGTTATTATCAAATTGAAATAAAAAAGTAAATGAAATATATGTATATATATATATTATTAATGTATATTTATTATATAATATATATCATTTAGGATAACTAAACCCATCATTAATACATTCTACGTAGTGTGTGAATAGATCACATCCCTTTGAGGGGGCGATAGTCCACACTTCCTCAAATGAACTTATCTTATTTACTCCTAATTAAATGTATAAATATATGTGTGGTAAAATAAATAATGAAGATTAAATGTATAATAAATATAATATATAATAATTAAAAATATATTATCAACCATAATTTTCACAATGATAGGTAGTAAATGAAAAATTTACAATCATCGTTTCTGGAGGCTGTAGTTTGTCATACATGAAAACAGTATGTTCATTATCCATTATAAGGTAGTGTGTATATGAACAGGTTCAAAACGCAGCATAAAAACATCCTAGTATATATATTATAATGGGGTTTTTTATAAAATCATTTAATAATATGATTTTAGGGTGTGGAAAATGGAAATAAAACTGAAGTATCTTGAGGGAGGGTGTTACCTCTTAATCGGGTAAATCCTTTTACTTTGAATGAAAGGGCTTCTTTGGAAGTATTTATGCCCAAAGGGAGGATTCTAGGAGTACGGGAGGGTTTTTGGTTGGACATTTTATCAGATATTAGCTGATCCTATTTGGTTTTATAGGTGTGTAGAAGTAGTAGGATATGATCCTTTTTTATAGTGGAGGAGGAGTGGCACTCTTGTAATATTTTGACAAATGAATTTCATTAACAATTTTCACATGAAAAGTTGATAATATAATAAAAACAATTCAATAAAAGCTAGTATAGGGTCTAAATATGGCCATAAATTGTCAGTTGGTAAATTTTATAGGTGGTTGTGCCTTAAATTTAACGTTTAGTACTTTGTTAACCGAACTTTTTTTATAATCATTATAATTAGTTATAATCACTTTTCATAATATTTTTTTTGTAAAAAAACTAAGTTTTAAATATTATAATTTTCAAATTATGATTATTGAAAATATTTAATACTTTTTTTTCAATTTCAAATCACATATGTGAATGAAATTAATTTAAATTTAATCCCATAGACGGGATAGAAATGCGAGTGTTTAAAGTAATAACTTCCAAAATTGTGCTATATTTTTATTGCAAATTTAAGTGAAATTGACTACGACCTGAATTATTGATAAATAAAATTTTTTGATAATGTATTGATATTTTATATTCATTATTATACATATAGCTATGTTATTTTTAATATAAGATTCCTTCAGAAATGATATTAATTTTCTTGTTAAAAATTATAGTAAAGGATGGGGCCTGAGATTATATAGCTCATAATACATCGATGGGTCTAATGAGACAAACCAAATTGGGTTTTGGTGTATGGATTTTACCATAACAGGATAGTTTATTGAAATAAGTCAATGAAAACAATATTTATTGGATGTGGTCTTAACCACATGTAAAGAGTCTTGGAACAATTCATTTACAGTAGTATTTTGATGTCTAAAATTATGTATCTCATCAATGTGAGATATTTATTATTGATATCCATGTTTTTTTTATTATCATGTCTATATCTTGATTTATGTTTCAATTAGATTATGGATTCATGTTATTTACATATTACTTCTATATATATTCCATTTTTATTCTATGATCAATTTAGTTATTTGTTTCCCATAATGAGAATTTGAGATCACCCCTTCTAATGTTTTCATTTCTACAGATTAGATGAGATAACACACATGAAAAGTTTATAATGAAAACACATATAAAGAATATTTAGGATATGATGATGAATTTTTATGAATTAAGTAGTTTTATGTTTAATGTAACATTATAAAATTTAAAATTAAATACTATGTTCGATAGAACATAAGATACGTCACACTGATCATAAAAGAATAGTGAAATAATATTATTAAAGTATGACTATTATAACATAACCATTAAATTATATGGTTTAAATAGGAATAAAAGTTTTTTGAATGAAATATATTTTTCCTTCACAATATAAATTTATTGAAAAATTATTATGAAATAATCCCTTAATTTTTACTTATGTTGATTTATTCTCAAATTTAAGTTTTCATAAAAAATGTGTTTTATGTATTTTTATAAAAGAATATAATAAGTATTTTTTTTGAAAAAATATGGAAATTAATTACAAAAATTTAATTAAAATTTTCAATTGATAGTTTAAAACATCTCTTAATATTTTTTTGGGAAATTTATGAAATAAACATTTTTTCATTAAATTCTAAAAAATAACAATTTTTAAGAAAAAAATAATTTTATTTATTATAAAAATTCATAGTATGATATTAATTGTTTTAATAAAAATAAATTATATACTATTTGGTTATATATAATCTAATTAATTATATTTGAGCCATTCTTATACCATATATTTTTATAATTACATTTTTTGAGCTTAAAATTCATTTTCCTTGAAAAATATTTCTCTTTGTGTTTCATGGGATTGATTTTAAATTTAATTCTACCACTTCTATGTTTTGAATTTTGAAAAATTGATTTATTAGTTGGAATAAGTGAGTCTATATTTATTAAATAGGTCACTTTATATTTTTGGATATTATGAATAATAACATTAGATATTCTTATTACCACTATAATGTATAAAATTTGTAATTAAAGATAAAAATAAATAGATAAAGATGATAAAATAACAAAAACAGTTGACTTAATTTTAATAGATGATTCCATTTCATCATTACTAATTAAGGATTCATATATATATATATATATTTTCCATTTGATGTGATTATGACAATTATAATGTATTATTTCAATAAAAGTCAAACATGTAACACCCTTGTTTTTAATAAGTATAAAATGATTAATATGGTGATACCTATATGATATATTCAACTATAACTAGTATATTGAAATATATATATATATATATATATATCATCATCCTATTTTTTTTTTAAATTTTTCTTGAATAAGTAGTTTAACATAAATTTTGTAACAATGCTAGATACATTAATTATTCAATTAATTAAAATATGAAACAAATGAAATATAAAATAAATAATATTAATAAAATAAAAATTAATATAATTAGAGATAAAAAATATGATCCACATATTTTATAGATGACCATGAAATGTAGTGAAAAAATAAAACATATTTCATAGTATTCTATATTTTATATTGATATTATTGTAGTCAATGTAACGAATAGTTTTAGAAAATAACATTAATGATATTTTTATAAATATTATATTTAGTTAAATGATATAATAATAATGAAAATATAATATTCACCAAAATGTATAGTATAAATTTGATAATGAAAACCATTTTTCATTTATTGGCCTTTTGGCTATTTATAGTACCTTTATTGACTACTAAAGAGTAAAATATACATGATCTCATGGTATGTTTTGATAGGGTTCATGAGGGGTTAAGACTAAATCAAAAGGGTAAATATGTGTCCTAAAATTTCAAACAATTATTTTATAATATTATTTAGACCAATAAAAATTTGATATTATTATTAAATAATTATTTATCCATTTTTAAATTAATATTAATTAATATTAATTTAATATTTTGAAAAATTCCAACAGTGGCAATTTCCTTTCTTATAAAAGGGATACAATTATTCTCAATCCATTACACATAAAAATATATTTTATTTGGCCAATAGATACCCAAATACCTTAATATAATACCTAAACTCATTCTATATATATTTTTAAGGTATAAAACAAATCTTAGAGGTCATAATGAGTTATGAAAAAGAGGTTTTAAAAGAAGAACTGTATTTTTCAACTGCATGTTTTAGTTTTGTTTCATCTTCAACCTAATTAAAATACTCTTCAACAATGACAAAAAACAACATCATTATTATAAAGACATTTAGATGTTATTTTGTTGATTTAATAACTTATATCTATCTCCTCTTTCATCAAATGGGTAACAAAATCATCATTCGTGTATACGACGGACTCCCACCTCGCGAACTGAGTAATTATTTTTCCTTCACCACCTCTAAGCGATAGTTATAATGATGGAATTAATGTTTATATTTTTTATTAACAAAATATTTATCACTATTAAATTATAATATACCATTTAACTCAATACCTTTCCATTTACTGAAAAATGATAACACCATTAGTGCGTACGTATGGACTACCAACACCACAAATTGATGTGATTCATTTTTTATCACCACATGACATAGATGATATATATAGGTATATTTAAATAAATAATATGATATTTATGATATGGTTATAATTATTTATAGATAAAATTATTCTTTATTTCTTTCCATAATGATCATTGAAAAATGGAAATGATAACCAAGATCAATTATGACCTACCAACTATATGATTGTAACATAGTTCATTTTTTATAACCCTATTTAATTGATGGATTTAATCATGTTCATGTAATGAACAATTTTTCCATATTCAACATAACTAATAAATTATGGAATTATGAACCAAATATCATCAAATAATCAGATGTGAACATAAATTTTAACGTAATAATATATAACAAGGAAATAAGTGATGTAAAAAAATTAAAAACTATGAAAAAGGTTTTTAATCATGTTGAAAATCAACTTATGTTTATTATTCTAGATTATAAAGAACATACATGATGATTTGGACTTAGGTTAGTGGAATTTGTCCTAATTTCCATTCTTTGAGGAATATTTTTCTATTATAGACCTATATTGTTTTATGGGGTGTATATACAATCCCGTTGACATGTTATATGATGAATTTATTTATTATTATGACATTTGAAGTCTTTTTTTATGTTATTATTTCACGAGTATTATTATTAAAAGGTTTCCAATGTGGTAAGTGACTATGTTTTAAAAATAATAATATAAATCTAACTTAAAAACTCTCTTTTTATTTGATATCTTTTTTTTAAAAAATGTTTTAAAGAAATGTTTTAATAATTTACAATGGATATTTAAAATAATATTTACCCCTTTTATAATTATTAAAATGTTGTTTTAAATGAATATTTTTCTCCCAAAAAAATGCACTTCAGGACTTCTCTGAAAATAATATAAAAGGAATGTTTTTTAACATATACAATCTGAGTGGATTTTCTATCCATTCTGATTTCTTCCTAATTTATTGTTTCATTAATAACTCTTCAAAAAAAATTAAAAAAAATTATTTTCTTTATTATTTTATTTTTTTAGATTTATAGTAATGGGTTTTAAAGAGGATGGTAATTTTATATCCAAATGTTTTTAGGAGAGTTTTCTAGTGTTTGATTCATGATATACTCTTTGGAAATTGTTTATGAATAGTTGAGGCCCATTATTTCTCACGGGGTGAGCCCGTTACAGCTTCTATGATGGGTGTGTAAAGATAGTGGTCAAATTCATTGGGTTCTATGGATGTGTAAATTGACCATTTAGTTATTCCATTTATAAAAATTATTATAAGAGTGATATAGAAATGATATCCCAAGGAACCTACATGATTTTTCTTATATTATAAATAGTTTTCTTGGAAATAATATGATTTTAAAAGGTATGAAAATGACCCATTTTAAGGAAAGCATTGTTCTCTTTTTATATGAACACCAATGTATTTATGAAAAGATTTTTCGATGGTTTTAATGTTATTACCTAGACTAATAGATTTCTTATTTTATGTCTCTTACTGAGTATTTTTTTCCCACATCACATTTTAGGTTTTTTTACAGTGATTAAGGATTAGTTAATTAAAAAGAAGAATAAAAGTTGAAAATCATAATGTTTGGTCATGAAAAGAAATCAAGTTTTATTTTAAAGTATTTTATTTTATATAAAAAATTTATATCATGCTGAAGTTTCCAATTACAATGAATAGGTATTATCTATCAGGGTTTGATCTAATTTTATTGAACTATAAAAATAATTTTTTTGGGAACAAAATAATTTTAAATGTAGTTTAATGAAAAAAATTACGTGATGATTAATTATGAGTCCTTATAGTTGGTATCAGAGTAGGGTTTAGAAAAATTTATATACTATGATTTTTTGTTATGTATTAGATATTTTTATTAATATATTGTTTTAGTAATATCCATGTTTTGTATATTTTTTAGATTGATGAAAAATCAATAGAAATTATAAGGAATATGGTCTCGTGAAACATTTATATCACTTATTGATGACTTTGTTGAAAACATTATAGCATGTCATGTCCATATAAATTTGAAAATTTATCTGAAATATAACTCTCCTACAAAAAGTGGTCTAAAATACAAAAAAAACTCTTATATACCTTGATTTCATCATGGTGCATGGGTTTCTTTTAATAAAATATTAAATTTCTAATTTTATCAACCTTACCCTAAGGGGAAATGTCATTGAGTAATTTTCAAATATTATACCCGTTGACAGTACTTCGAAGTGTACTATGATTATACTACATCAAAAAATTAAGAAACCCTCATGAATACTGCATATATATGGTATTAATTTATAGTATTTTGGGTCATACTTTTGTTAATTTTAATGGACCCTTGATTGAGAGTCTCAAACCAAACTCAGTCTAAATTTTTTACAAAATTAATCTTTTATCAAATGTTTTGGAATTATATTTCATATAAAAATATTTCTCAAAAACTATTTATATTCCAAAATCCATACAAACTAAATTTAATGATATTTTTTATATTGGATAAAAGTGAATTTGAGTAAGATTTTATGAATTTTATGGATGTGTATACCTTCTTTCTATCTGAATAAAAAGAAAATGAAATCTGGTGTACTTTATGATCAAAGTATGAACTGCATTTATTTTTTACTATATATATATATTTTAAATTATAGGGAGATCAAATTTAAAATTACAGCATATACAATACTTCATGAATTAACAAGTTTAGGTTACTATTGTTTATTACATTTTAGGATGAAAAAAAGGATGAAAAAACCATTGATGTTAATACCTTTTATTCAATAATTAATATATTATGGGTATTATTGGTGTGTTTCAATCATTTATTAAAATTTAATAAGGATTATAGTTCTTGAAAAATTAAAACTTGTTGGTCGGGTGAAAACTCATCGCATCAAGAAGGGCTATGAGGATTGGACCCACAACCAATAAGAGAGAGTGGAGAATCACCTACCACTGGTCTATGTGATTTCCTTGTTAGTATAAAGTTGGTTTTATTTATTTAGAGAATATAATAGATAAAAGATAAGTTTATTTTAGGGGTTATATGTTTTATCACATAGATAACCATTTATGGGAAATATATTTTTTGGTTAAGTGATTGAAGTTATTTCGGAAGAAGATCACTATAATTTTGTGAAGAATTATAGTACTAAGAAAAAAATGAATATTGTGGGATTTTATTTGAATAATAATAGTTTTATTTTTTTAAAATGTGTATATGATTTAAATTTGACTTTTTGGTGATTCATGTTATTTATATAAATGATTAACATATCTTCAAGACTATGCGATTAGGGAAACCCCATTTCTTGTATGAGACATTAAGAGTAATAGATGTTATTTAGAGATTGATGTTAAAAACATTATTAGAAAAATATGTTTTCAAATAAATCCTATTTTTATGTAGTTTTAAGTATAATTGTTTTTTGAATGATCTATGATGATCTTTGGGTATTACTATTGAATTATGGAGACTAAAAGTGTTTTTTTCTATTGATTTATTCATTTTGGAAATCATATTCTCATATGTTGGCCATTTTGGTTATAGGTAATGTATAAATATATAAATAATGTATTATTATAATTTTGTGGGTTTTTTGATCCATTAAAATTTTATTCTTCTTCCTTAAGAAAGAAAAATTCATCTTGAATAGTCATCATTTTGAGAAAAATATGTGATTTTAGTCGAAATGGATTTTAAGGATGAAACTAAACCTATAAGATAAGAATATTCACAAACTTTCATAGTGTATGAAGTAAATAATTTCAAAACCTCTATCAATAGGATCTCGAAGAAAAAATATTATCCATTTTCTTTTCTTACCATGAAATCATTGCTGTTTTAACCCATCTCAAATTTATAGTTTTGGGAAGGCTAAATTAATCATTATTATGATTCTATCACTCTTTATCATTCCATGGAAATTTTATTTATCTGCCACATTAATTTTACCACTTTACACCATTGTATTCCTATATAGAAACCTAGTTATGTGTTATTCTAGATTTCATTCTTACATCCATTTCACTCTTTTTAAGTGTATGTTTTATTGACCCTTTTTAGGATGTGTGATTTAAATAAAGGTATTTTGAATAGTTTCACAGTGGTTACTAAAATCGAGTTAAAATTATGAGGTCAAAATTTATTAATGGTGGAGATTTTAATATCCCACGATTTAAAAAGAATGACTGTGTTTGATAGTGTATAAGAAACAAAACACCAAGATTTAATGAACAAAAAAATATTATTATTTAAATGCGACCTTTATAACAAGGACATTAAATTGGTGTGAATAAATAAGAATAAATTATTTGTAAAATAGAAATAAATTTTACAATTAATATAAATGTTTTAAAAAATTGATCATGACAAAATGTATTATTTATTAATTCAACCATTTCATTCTTAAAAAATACCTTCCCTTAAAAAATGGGTTTTCTTTCTTTTTCTATGAGTGAATATTGTAATTAATTTTTTGGATTTTCAAGATATTTATTTCTAAAAATAAATTAATTTTTGAATTTATCATTTAATAACTATCGTAGGAATATTTTTATAGAATTTTTAAATGGATAATATATTTTATGAATAATGAAAAATAATGATTTTAAAAAAATTTTATTTTCATTATTGTAAAAAGTACAATTATGATTTGAAATTTATATCAAAGTAACAAAATTTATATTTAGTTTCATATAAAATAATTATTTATATGTTAACCATCCTTATACCCTATTTTGGTCTGAGAACATTTAAATATTAAAAAAAACTTTTCGAATAAAATAATATTTCATTGGGTTTTGCGGGGATTGATTTTAAAATAAATTCGGTCAAATATGTGTATCGAATTTTAAAAAAATTTAATAATATTTTCAACAATTGATTCAAAATTTAGTAAATAATATCTTATTTTTTTGGTCAATTTGAATTGTAATCTTAGTAATTTTTGTTACCATGATAATGTGTAAATAGGCTGATTAAAGATACAAAAAACAGTCCTTAATTTTTTTGGTTGCTTCCATTTCATCAATACTAATCCAATAATCCTTTATTTATAATTTTATGACCATTTGGATGAGATTATAACCGTCATAATATTTTATTTTAAGAAAAGTCAAATATGCCACGCTCTTTTTTTAATAACTATACAATTTTTAACATGGGGTAATCAAAAGAACATGTTTGACTATAAATATTATTCTTAAAACACAAGGATTTATGTTTATTAGGGTAATTTATTTTTAATATTTAGTGAATAAATAATTATCTTAAATTTTTACACAATACTGACGCAATAATTATTTAATTAATTGAAATATAAAATAAATAATATTGTAAATATTAAAATTAATATAATTTGAGATAAATAATGTGATACATGGATTTTATATATAAACAAGAATATATATATATATATGTATATAAATTTTTGGTTCAAATTATATGTGTTATCTTGATATGATTAACGTCATAATAATTAATAGTTTTAAAAATTGTCATTAATGATATTTTTAATAAGAAATATTTTATAAATGATATAAAATTACTAAAAAATCATCAATTTAGAAAATATACTATTCTATGGTTTATATTTTCAACCATGGTTCATTTTTTAACCATTTTTTCATTTATATTTCCTATATTTACCCTCAATGAGTAAACGATCCCTCTTGTAATGGCATGTTGAAAAAGAGTTAACATGGGGATAAAATCAAATGATAATGGTAAAAATGTGACCTAAATCAACCATAAATTATTTTATTATAGTATTTAGGCACTTAATCTTCCTATATTTTTTTTGAACAAAAATTAGGCCATTTTGAATTGAAAATTAATTTATATTAATTTAGTTTTTTGAGAAATTCCACGAGTACCACTCTAATCTCTTATAAAAGTGAACCTATTCATATACATAATTCACACTTAAAATAAATATTTTATTGGAAACTACTTTAAAAAAATACCATCCTATAATCTATAAACTAATTATATATGTATTGTTTTAGGAAAACACCAATATTAGTGGTTTAAAGGTGTCATTGAATGATAGTTTTCCAAAGAAGATGTTCAATTTTGAACAATATGTTTCAGTTTTGATTTATCTTACACATCTATAAGATATTATTCAACTATGATAATATAATAAAAACAATATCTTACATACCCAGATATGTTAAAATTTTAATATAAAAACCCATATTCATCTCCTCTTCAATTAAATGGGAAACAAAATAAGCATTTGTGTATACAACAGACTAATGCCTCGTGAACTAGTGTAATTTTTTTCCATCACTACCTATACCAGATAGTTATTATTATTCAATTAAATTTAATATAACATATTAATAAAAAATTTATCATCAATAAATCATAATATATAATTTACCTTCTTACATTTCCATCCACAAGAAAAATTATAATGTCGTTAGTGTGTACGTGTGGACTACCATCTCCATGGGGTGATGTGATTTGTTTTTCATCCCCACATAACATGGATGATATATATAACTATATTTTAAAAACTTCATTGAGATATATTATATGATGACATATATATATGGTTAAATTTATAATTTTATTTTTTCCATAATTAGCATGTGATAATTGAATCATTAATCATTTGTACATACAACCTACTGCCCCCATGATTATAATGTAGTTTATTCTTAATAACCATAAGTTTTGGATATAAAAGATAATTTATTTAAAAAAATTATAATTTTTTAAAGATTATTATTTGAGATGCGGTGGAGCAATTACCCATTTGACCGTAGTCAACATACCAAAGTCACATAGGACTTAGGAACTGAATATTATCAAAATGTACGATGTGAGATTAAATGATTAACTACACATAACATAGAAATAATTTATCTAAAAGGAATAAAAAACATGAAAAATTATCTTAATCAAGTTTAAATTTTTTTTTTATTATTTAGTAATATAAAGAATGTACGTGATGAGTCGAAGCCATTATAGGGGACTTCATGTCAATTTCCTTTCATTGAGGTATACTCTGCAGTTATGAAACCATATTCATTAATGAGGTGTATATAATGAAAATTTGAATACATTTATCATGAATATATCTATTATAATTATATTTAATGTTTTTAATGTCATTCATTCACAAGGATTATGATTCCAAATTTTCCAAAGTAGCGAGGGACTTTATATTAAAAATCATATTTTAAGGATTCCACTAAAATTATATTTTTCTGCAATAACTAAATATTTTAAAAAGGTTTCAAATATTATATTTAATAGTATCCAAATAATTTTTAAATTATTTTTTATCCATGTTATACATTTAATAAAATGGTCTGAAAGGAAACTTTTTTCATTTTCTAAATGAGGTACTTTGTGACTCTTCTATCAAAAATATATAGGGAGTGTTTTTTAACACATACAGAATGAGAGGATATTCCTTCCATCGTGACAACATAATGATTGGATGTTTCCATTATATTTTAAAATTTTATTTTTAAATAAGATGTTTTTTATATGAAGTGAATAGTTTTTTGATTTAAAAAATGGGGTTTTTTAAAGAAACTTTTTTTAACTCGAAAGCATTTTGTACATGGGTTTAAAAAAGTTATCAAGGGTTTTATTCATGATATTTTTTTTGATATTGTATAAAATGTGTTATGCCCCATTATTTCTCATGGGTGATCCTACTATAGAATTTAAAATGGGTGTGCCAGGATAACAGTCCAATACATTGGGTTCTCTGAAGGTGTAAGGTAGACGTATGATTATTCCATTTGTAAGAGTAATTATAAGATTAATATAAAAGTGATTTATTAATGCACACACATGGATTTTATATTCTTGATAATTTTTTTTCATGGAATTTTTTTGACTTCAAAAGTTATGATAATAATATTTTCATAGGAAAAATGATTCTATTTTTTCATGTAAAGGTGTGTTTTTAGGAAAATATTTTTCATGGGGTAATAGGTTTTTTACTAGGCTAATGGATTTCTTATTTTATGTTCATTATTGATATGTATTTTCTAAAAAAATATTTTAATTTTTTTCATAGGGTTTAAGTATCGGTAAGAAATATTAATAAGACAAGTTGAATGCCGTCATGTATTATCTTGAAATGAAATCATGCTTTATTTTAAAGAGTAATTTTAATGGGAAAATGGATACTATATATAAGCATCCACATATAATGAATGGGTTTAATTTTATAGAGTATGTAAAAATTATCTAAAACTCTAAACCTAAACGATCTTTAGGGAATGAAAGAATGTTAATTATAGTCCAAAGACACTAGATTATGTGATGTTTATGGTTTGGTCATTATAGTTCACATCAGAGCAGGGTTTCTAAAAATGTCGAGATTAGGACCTTTTTCTTAAAATATATTATTTTTATCATTATATTATTTTAGAAATATCCCTATTCGGTAAATTTTTCATATCATGGAAAATAAACTATAACTTCATGAATTATAATCACAAAAAAACATTACTATATCTTCTATATGACTTTCTCGCGATAATTATATCGATGGAATGTCCTTTTAATTTTGAATATTTTTCTAACATACAACTCCCCTATAAATATTTTTATGAAATGTTATAAAAAATATCTATACCTTGATACCATCATGGTTCATGGGTTATTTCTGATCAAATAATTTTTTTTTAATTTTGCAATCTTTCCCAACAAGGGAAATATTATTGAGGAATTTTCAAATAGTTTACTATACTAGAGGACTTTGATGTGTACTATGATTTTATGAAATATATAAATGAAAGAGACCATCATGAAACCTATTTATATTTTGTATTATATTATATTAAATTGTGTCATGATTTTGATATTTTAATGGGAACCATGATTGGATGTTTCAAAACATACTTGGTCTGGATATTTTATAAAAACAAACTATTATATGTTGTTTAGAAATTATATTTAACAAAAAACGATTTTTTCAAACTAATTCTATGTCAATTTCTAATTGATCCAAAATTTATGAGGTTCTTTGGAAAATGGAAACAATGAAATTTTAAGAAGATATAATGAATTACTGAAATTTATATATTTTCTATATATTTGAACAAAATTATAAAGAATTCAGGTTGAAATAATGATCTAGGTATTACTTTATTTTTTCTATCTTCACAAAATTTGATTTCAATCATAGCGATGTAAAATTTAATATTATTGGATATAAAACACTTTTTTAATCAGGAAGAGGAGGTAATTATGCCTTATTATATTATGGGATAGAAAATGAAAGGTATGAGAAAACCATTATGGTTAAATTTTTTTATTTAATGATGAATATGTTATTGTTATTTTTGATATTTTTTAAAACATTTATAGGAATTTTATAAGGATTATAGTTTACAAAAAATGACAATCAGTGTGCCGGGTGACAACCCATCACATCCATCATGGTTTTAAAGTCAAAACCCCCAAATAAAGAGAGAAAATTGTGAAATGGATACCATTTACCCACGTGATGTCCTGATTATTATTAAATTGTTTTTATTTATTGAAAGATATTATAGAAAAAGGATAATCTCATTTTAGGGTACATATGTTTTATTGTATAAATAAAAAGGGATTGAAAATTGATTTTGTTGTTAAGTAATTAATGTCAATTCTAATGAATATCACTATAATTTTTATAGAATTTTATGATTACGGTAAATACAATTATATGGGTTTTATTTGAGGAATAACAGTTGGATTGTATTTTGGAGGTGTATACAATTTCAGTGTGGCTCTATGGTGATTCAGGTTGTTTATTGAGATAATTATAATATCTTGGAGACTATGTGATTAGGTAAATCATATTTTTTGTATCATAATTCAATAATAATAAATTTCATTTAGAGATAACTATTAAAAATAATATGGTAATACTATGTGATAAAATCTTTATAATTTTTTACTTTTTAAGTATAATAATTTCTCGAATGAACTATGTTGAACTTTGGGTGTTACTGTCTAATTGTGATGATTAAAATTAGATTTTATTCTTTTTATAGCTTATTATTTTTGGGAAACATAATATCAATTTATATCCATTTTTTGTGGTTATTGTGTAAGGAATGGTGGAATATATTTTTATTTTATTTTTGTAATTTTTAATTATATGTTGATTTTACCACCTCACGGGATAAAAATTAAACTTGAATACACATTGTTTTGAAAAAAATAATAGATTATGGTTGAAATTGATTTGAAGGATAAAACTATCCTTTTTATGTAAGTATATTCCACTAATTTTTTATACTAGGTAGAAATGAAATTCCGCAACTCTATGAAAATGATTTGGAATTTTTTTTTATATTTTTTACTTTTCTTTCTAAGAAATAAATATTTTTTTAACCAATCACAAGTTTATATTTTTCTAATTCTTAACATTCTAATGACCATATTCTCTATCACTCTCTATTAGTCCTTGAAGGATAATTTTCTCTTACATATCTATTTTTTCACTTCCCAAAAATGTTTTCATACATGGATACCTATTTTTGTGTCATTCCAAACAAACATTGTACTTCCCTTTCTCTCTTTTTTAATGGACATTTTATTGAACCTTTTAACGATGGGGGATTTTAAAAAAGCTATTTTGAATAAGAAAACCAAATTTTTAGAGCTTGGGTACAAATCATGATAATGATATTTCATATATGATAGAGAATTTAACATATTTATATTTTAATTGAAAGATTATGTTCAATATTGTACAATATATGAAACACTGTTCCTAAACAACCAACAAAATATTGATATTTAAATGTAGCAGTTATAACGTAGTCATTAAATTACTGTCTATGAATAAGAACAACTGATTTATGAAATTAATATAAATTATATACTCATTGTAATTTTATTGAAAAAATATTATGAAGTAATAACTTAGTTTTTTATGTCATTTTATTCTTCAAAAATATTGTTTCTTAAAAAATGGGTTTTATTTATTTTTTTCTTAAATATTATAATTATTTTTTTTGTAAATTTTAGAAAATTTAATAAACAACAGTGATTAAATTTTTTAATTAATCATTTAATAATTATATAAGTTTTACTTATTGATAAATTTTAGGAAATATGTATTTTTTAGTGAATAATGAAAAATGTCATTTTTTATAAAAATGTCATTTTATATATTTTATAAAGTCCCTTTATTATTTGAATTTTGACTAAATGTAATTATAGTACCATTTAGTTATATATAATCTAATTAATTAAATATTAAAAATCCTTTTAACATACATTTTAATAATATGCATAGATTTTTTTAAAACACAATTTGCAAGAAAAGTATTTTTTGTTGCGTTTTGAAGAATTAATTTTAAATTTAATTCTACCACTTATGTGTTTTGGACATTAAAAAATGGATGTAATATTTTTATTCAGTGGGATAAAATGTAGTAGATATTTCCATTTTATTATTTTGGGAAATATGAATAGTAACATTTGAAATTATTGTTTTCATGGTAATAGGTAAATTAGGATATTAAAGATTAAAATAAAATAATAAGGATTTTTTAAACAACCCAAAATATTAGCATAATATTATTTTAAGGGTTAATTCTATTCATACACAACCAATTTACTGTTATAATAAATTTTATTCAATTTAGATGATATTATGACTTTTATAAAATTTTATTTCAATAAATATCAAACATGTAACACTCTTGTTTTTAAAACTATTATATTTTTAATATGGGGTTATCTAAATAATATATTCCACTGTAAATATAAATTTTAAAACTAAAATAATTATCTTTATCATGTGTTTTTTTTATTTTTAAGGAAGAATTATTACCTTAAACTCTTACACAATGCTCACGTAGTAAATTTCTAGTTAATGGAAATAGCACAAAAATAATACTAAAAGCAATAAAATTAAAATAATTTGGGATAAATATTTTGATTCATAAATTTTATATATGACCATTAAATTTAATGAATATTTAAAAAAATTGAATTATCAGTGTTATATTTCTATTATTAAAATCAATGTAATGAAAATTTTAATAAATTCACATCAATTATATTTTAAAATAAATAATATTTTATTATATTATATATAATTCATTAAAATGTAATATTCAACCATTATATAAGGATTTGGTTTTTAATTTAATATTTTTTAAATTTTTGGGATTTTTTTTTGAATTTATTGAAACTATATTCACCCTCATAGATTAAAAAACTCTTTTTTTCATTGTATGTTTAAAAAGGGATAATGAGGGGTTAAAACCAAATAATAAAGGTAATAATGTAACATAAATTTATCCAATTTTTTTTATGAGATAATTTATACCCATCAAAAAACTATCATAGAAATAAATAATATGTGATTAATTTGTAATTGAATAATAATTTTTATTAGTTTAATATTTTTAGAACTTCCAAGAGTGACCCTCTCCTCTCTTAAAAAAGGGAACCTATTATTCTATGTAATTAAATCATAAAACCCCATTTTTCATCCAATAAATTGAATAATACCTTACTAGAATACCTAAACTCATTATATATTTATTTTTTAGGAATAATTCCAATCATAGATGCCATATGAAATTACGAAAATGAGGGTTTCCAAAGAAGAGGTATAGTATTCAACTACATGTTTTATTTTTTATTGTTCTTAAACCTTTTTAAAATCATCCTAATCAATGGTAAAATAGTAAAACCAGTATATTACATATAATTTTATTTTTTATGTTAGTATAATAAGCTATATTCATCTTCTATTTCATAAAAGGGGTAATAAAATTGGCATTCATGTGTTTGGAAGAATACCACCTAACAGACCGATGTAATTCAATTTCCATCGCCAAATTTCATGGATAGTTATAATGAAATAATTAGTTACTATATATGATATTTATAAAATATTTATCATTATTAAATTATAATATATCATAAATTTTTTTACTTTTCCATTCATTGAAAAAATGATAATGTCGTTAGTGCGTATGTTTGGACTACCACATCCATGAAGCGATGTGATTCTTTTCATCACCACATCATGTAGATGATATATATAATTATTTTTATAAAGAAAAAATATAATATATATGATTTTTATATCATTATTTAAATATACATTTTTAATTTATTTCCATAGTAAATATTTAAAACGGAAATGTCAATCATACGTACATACGGCCCATCGTCTCCAAGATTATAATATAGTTCAATTTTCAAAAAAATTATTTGGTAGTTTGATTTAATAGTATAATTAATGAATATAATCTATAATTGTGTAATTTTTATTTTTATTGACATGATGGATTAATTACCACATTGACCATAGTCAACAGACCTATGTCATTTTGGACTTAAGAATCAAATATAGTCAAAACGTCTGATGTTAGCCTAAATGATTATGTAATTTTATATAAAAACAAAATAAGTGATATAAAAGTAATAATAAACATGAAAAATGTGCTTAATCATATATAAAATTAACTTAATTTTATTATTAATGAAAATAAATAATTTACATGATGATTCAGAATCAAGATAAGGGACATTATCTAAATTTCTTTTCATTAAGTAATATTTTGATGTCATGAACTGATATTATGTTTTGAGGTATATATAAAAACCATGTGACATTATATATAATTAATTCATCTATCATCATGATATTTAAATTTTTTTCAATTTTACTCTTTCATGAGGATTTTGATTCAAATGTTTTCAAATTGGTATGAGATTTTATTTTAAAAATCATGTTTTAAAGTTTCCATAAAAATCCTCTTTTATTTAATATCCATATTTTCTAAAAAAAATTAGAGAAGGTTTTTAATATTATACTAGGATCTTTTAAAGACATTTTTAAAAATTTCTTACTTTTTACTGGATGGATTTAAAGGAATTTACTTTTGAGTTTCCAAATAAGGTACATTGTGACCATTATAAAAAACATACAGAAGGACAGTTTTTTATCATATATTACATGGGATGATTTTTAATCTATGATAACACTTTATGATTTTATGTTTACAATATAATTTTTCTTTTTTATTTTTAAATAAATTGGTTTCTGTATTATTTTTATTATTTATAGATTTTAGAAATGGGTTTTATTAGTAGAAGGGTATTTTGATATCTGAATTCATTTTAACATGGGTTTGAAAGATTATTCAAGGTTTTTATTCATGATATGGTTATTGGAAATTTTTTAATAAGGGTTGGAAACATTGTTCCTATTGGGGGAGTTTGTCATGTCTTTTATAAAGGGTGCACCCAAATAGCACTCCAATGCATTGGGTTATATGGAGGTGGAATTTGAGTATAGGGTTATTCCATTTGTAGGATGGATTGTAAGAGTGATTAAAAAAGTGAAATAGAAGTAATATCCCCAGGACCATATATGAAATTTATATTTTTTCTAATGAGTTTTTATGGAAATATTTTTATTTAACAAGGTATGATAATGATCTTTTTAATTGTAAAAATGATTCTCTTTTCAGATGAAAACGTATGTTTTTAAGAAAAGTATTTTCATGAGTTTTGGAATTTTCCACTATATTAAAAGATTTATAATATTTGGTCCCATAATGAGATTTTTATGAAAACTCCAAATTTTAAAATGTTTTTTATAGGGTTTACAGATTTTTAATAAAATGGAAGAAAAAGTTATAAATTCATGATGTTTTGATAGGAAAATATTTCCTATTTTATTTTAAAGAGATGTATTCCTTAGAAAAAAATGGATACTGTGTAAAAGTTTCCACTCGTAGTGAAAGGGTTTACTATACACGTTTTTTCTCCAAACTTTCCAAAAATATAAACCTAAAATATCATTATAAATAAAAAAAATGAGAATTATAGCTTAAAGGCACTATATTATGTGATGTAAATGTCTATTTCCTTATATAAAATGGGAAGATAATCTATTTTATACAAAAAACATTTGATTTTCCATTTAATATTGGGTACTTGTTCTATAATTCTATAAACCAAAAATATCATTTTGATATAAGATATTCAATAATCATTATTTAATTTATAATTGTGTATGTTTATATCCAAGGTTTTACCACTGGAATCAAATCATGTATATAAGGATTGAGTTTTTGAGAACTTGATCTGGGAGTGTGGGTCTGGGGAATCATTGTTGGTATCAAATGAAATATTTGGTTTCATTTTTTGATTGGTATATCTTTATGGATTATTTTAGTATATATAATTTAAAGTTCATTAAAAATTCATGGGAATATATATTAATTTGGAATAGTATATTATTTAATTCTATGAAAATAATACACATTTTATTATGGTATTATGATAAGAGAAATTCAGTAAAAATCATCAGAATAAGTCTAATTATATGATAAATTCCTGAAATTTGAGTAATTTCTTGTGTATGTGGATTTACTAGAAAATTAATCCCTAAATAGTAGCATTTGGAGGTTGTCGTAGTAAAAATTTACCTAAGGATAATCATGTAAAAAAGGATGGTTCGACTACTGAATATATCTTTAAACTGATACACAATGAGTGGGCCTAAGACTACACACATGGCTAGACACTCTAGAGGAATATTCCTAGGATAATTTCATTTTCATTATAAACCTTTATCAAGGATTTATTTCTTAATTATATTAATGTATAATTTTAAGAACATACATTGAACCTAACATGATGAAAATTATATTGAACTATAAGTGTCAAAGGATAAAATAAAGGTGTTAATAGAAAATAAATACTATGGTAGGGTTTTGATACTTATATAATCATTTAACTTTATATTATCTATAACCATTTTTTTAGTATTTGGTTCAAATAGGATCACAGGAATGATGGGGATAATGATATTTATCTAGGAACTACTATGACTTATAACTGAATAAGAGATCATACAAAAATTGTTTTGATATTTATTGTATTCCTATTACAATGGAAAATATGACTTTCTTAGTTTTAATTTTTCTAGTGAGGTTTATATAATAATATATATATATTTTTTTTATGCTCATATCTATTTTAATTAGTGATGTGATATTTATCGATGATATTTTAGTACATTCAAAATTTTATTGAGGGTTATATGAAATATCTATGGACTTTATATTATTATTATTTCATTAAATGTGTGAAAATGTATATTAAATTATATTAATAACAATGAAAATTTATTTTATAAAAAGGTTATTTTTGGATATAACAATTAGATAAATCATTATTAGAGTAGGAATACCTCTTAGGTTTAATACATTCTTGAGGTTGAGGTAATAAAGTGTTTATGGATTTTGATAAATGTGAGTTGGACAATATTTGTAACCTTGGGATTTATAATTGTTTCATGATATTATTGGATAATTTGATTTCATTTTTTGGTTTATGATATATAGTTACTAGTGTGTGATCTTATGAACATTTGGTTAATAACCTTTTGGGTTAATGATTAAGTTAACATTTCAAGGAATGCTTAATCTTGGTGTCGATTAATTCCTTGTAAATTAAAATAGGTTTTCGAAAAGGTATGAAATTGAGAGTATATTATTATGGTATATACATACATGGGATTATGATTGTAGTAATGTAAAATTTTCTTTGAGGAAGGATGTGTTAGATTTTTTTGGGCATAGATTTCAATGATTACTATATTTAGAATATCTTAAGAAAATTTATAATAATTTGGGATACCCCTTTTATGGATTTGATTAATTGGTATGATTTAACCTAACTCAGAGCGACCTGGGATCAACTAATAATTAAATATGTTATACATAGAGTTATATATGATGCATTGAGTTCGACACAAGTTTATTTGTTAGAACTACAGGCTAACATGGTAGTATTATAATGTGAGAAATATTGAGTTTAAATTTACTTGCTGTTATTTATCAAGAATATCTCATAATGACCATCACTCATATTAACTACCTTGGAGTTATTAATTATCATAGCATGAAGGAACTATGTTATCAAAGGATTCCATGGATATTTCAAAAATTTACCCAAATAAAACCCTAACCAAATAATTCAATGAGTGTGAAACAGTATAATTATTCCAAATCATATATCAACAGTTCTGATTAACAATGTGAACATAGTTGAAGTCCAAAACACTCAAGGGAAGAGAAACGCGGGGTATCATGAGTGATCATGAGATGAAGGTCATAAAGGATGGAGGACTCAATTTCTTATATAAATAACATTTTTGAATAATAAAGGTGTAATATTCCATTATTAGATAGAAAAATACTATATGTTCAGATATGAAGGTTAACATTCTCATGACCGTAAGTAAAATAGATAAATTACAAAAAATCTATTTCTTCGAAGGTCAGGGAGTGGGTAATTATGAGACTCAATGTCCAGATTCATGGTCCAATGAGGGAGATAGTCATGAACTACCATACAAAAAAGTAAAATCTAATGAAAATACTTCTAACGAATTAAATAGATAGTTTAATCTCTAGTTTTCTAGATTCCTTTGACATGAATGTTTTCATAAACTATTGAATATTATATTAAAAATAAAAACCCATAGTTTTATGATTATCATATAAATAATTTTTAGGGTTTGTGGGAACTTATTTCTTTTTTATTTAGATATACACCACTGATTAGAATTCAATGTGAAATCAGAAAGGGGTTATCTCCCTTTATAAGTTGCTTATAATATTTTTTACAAAGATAAATATTATACAATATCAAGAATAAACCCATGACCATTCTTTCAATGTATAGTTAATTATGTGTTCCCTATAGAAATAAATATGATCTTATGAGTCAAATAGAAATGATGAAATTTATTTAAAGGAGGTTTTGGGGAATTCGATACCACAATATTCTAATATATGATTACCATTTAAGATGTCAACGTGTTCAGTAGCTCTCTCCTCATGTGACACTTAACTCAAAAAATATAGTTATATATTTACATAAAATATAAAGGCTCAAGTATGAACATAAGAAATCACTATAAAATTTCTGAGAATAAATAGTAATAACCATTTTTGGGAATATAAATAAAAAACCATTGTGAAAATAAATGAAATAAAATTAGATTACCTAAAATGATTAATAAGTCCATTTATTGTATAAAATTGTATTTTTCTAAAAAATATGATTTTTTATATATGTATTTCTATTTCAAAAATAAATAAATAATTTTTATTAATTTTAATAATATATTAACACCAATTTAGATGGTAAATTATATTAAATAAGATTAATGATGGTTAATTTTTCAAACATTCAATTTACCATAAAAAATTGTTTTCATTATATTTTATGATTTTACATAAAGAATTGTATTTATAATTTTTTTATTCTGAATTTAATAAAAATTGACACAATATTTTAATTAGGTAAATTAAAATTTACATAGAATGGATTTTCATCTTTTACTCTAATGGATGTTTTTAGTTGAAAATTATGGTTTTTAAAAAACTTATACATTTTCATTCATTTTATGTTATATAGGAATGACATAAAATTTATAAAAACTTTTATGTAATAACATTTGAATAATAGTAATAAAATATTTCATTTTAATATATTATTTGAAATTAAAAACATATGGAAATCATTTTTATAACCAATAAACTTTTATTTTAACAAAAAACTATTTGTTTCCTTCCCTTTAAATTAAGTATTTTCTTTTATAGGTTTAGTTTTGGATTTAAATGTAATCCTAATAAATTTTATTCAATTCATAATAAATCTATTTATATATTCAAATCAATATTCATGATAATTTTATCATATATATAATTTTAATACATAAAAATTATATTTATATACAAATAGTCTTTACATGATAATGTGTATTTATTTTAAAATTATGTTTTTCACCTTTAGAAATATTATATTGTAAAATTATTTAAAAATTTAAATTAAAATTATAAAATTTGTTAAAAGTTTCAATATTTTTCTTTATCATTAAAATTAATTAATAAAGTTAATATTTAATTAGTACATTAAAAGTAAAAGGGTTAAAAATATGTTTAACAATGTGTAAAGTCCTAAAAGATTTGAAAATAGTGCCTTTAATTTAATTTTTGATAATTTATTAACCATGATATATTTACCCTATAATTTATCAATTATTTTCCCTCTTGAAACTTTAATAGGAACATTGTATTATTAAAAATGAAAGGGTTTCTCTCAAAATTATTATTCCATTAACTTATAAAAGGGAAACATCTTTACCACTTCAAGAAAAACAATTCCTTCATGTTACATTTTAAAACTATTCCATTTTAATCTCCTTGTAATAATATACCTTGAACATAATCCCTTGGTCATTCATAGTTATCCCATGGCCTTCAATTTCAAGGAGAGTTCCAATGAAGATTAAAATCCTGAAAGTGTGTTATTGAAAACATAGTTTTCTTCATTATTATCATCTTTAAAATTTATTATATTGATGATAATATATTGATTTTATTATCATTTATATTATTAAATATTACTATATTATGGTAATTTTAATTATTTATTTATATTCCCCATCCATTAAAAAAACAAAAATGTTGTTCGTGCATTGTGTTGACTACTACTTCCACGATGTAACATGTTTTTTCCTTCTCTTCCTTATAAGGATTTATATAAAAATGATATAAAAGTATATATATATATATATACTATGTATATTATATCATTACTGTATTATAATAAAAAATTATAGAACCTATTACAGATATGATCAACAAATTATAATCGTTAATTTTATCAATCAAAATAAGCATACTGAGAGGATAACGATTCATTCCAATTGTGTAATATTTTCATTTCTATTAATTATTATTATAATTAATTAATATAATGACAAATAAAATTATTAAATAGTAAATAAGAACATTATTTTCCTGGTATAATGAAATTATAATTATTACATCTCATAATCACCCATCACTCATGGTAGGTTTTTGTTTGGATCAGTTTAACAACCTACATCAATAATAATATTAATTTATGTCTGGAATTACTATAGGGACATATTTTATAGTTTAATATGATATAAATTGGTAAATAATTATTTTTTGGGTTTTTTAGACTCCATATAAATATTTAGTTTTAAAATTTCGAATACACACTTTTATCATCATGGATCACATAAACATTCTTATTATCGATGTAGACATCAAGTATAAAGACTAAGAGAATATTGAAAAGAAATTTATATTTCATAAATAATTATTAGTCATAACATACATTATGTTTAATTATCTATTAATTATTAAATTTAAATTAAAAAGGAATATGGACACCAATATTATGAAACCAGTACAAACAAGAAGAACTATAAACACCAAATGTGGAAAATCAGAAGAATTCATATAGATAAAGACTAATTATAAAGAGTATTAATGAAAATGAAAATGATTATTTTTATGAATTAATTTATTATGAAATATAATTTTTGGATATATGAGGTCAATATACATTCTCAGATGTCAAGACAATAGGTAAGTGTTTCAGTCTAGATTTCCTTTCATTGATATATGATTATGGAATATACCAATTTTGTTTTTTATGTGGTATATTACACCCCTTTTTAATATTTAAAAAATTATTTTATTATATTTCATGATATCTAATTTCCAATTAAATTTTAAATTTATCATGAAATTTTGGTTCCAAAATTCTGACGGTTTTAAGGGTTTTTATCTCAATTTTAAAATTTAACATAAGAATTGTATTAATGAACTAATATTTATTTTCAAGGAGTTTATGTTGTCAATAAGAGATATTATATCATTAATCACTTTATTTCATGGTAGATAATTATAAATTTTATAATTTAACTATCAAAAATTTCTTATCCAGATGATACTAAATCGGTAAAGAGTTTCATATCAAATTACTCTCTTTGAGACATATTTAATATTATGCACCTAATTACATTCATGTGGTCTATATACTTCCTATTTGAGAAAAAATATCTTATATTAAATTTTAATTTGTTTATTTTATGTTCATTACCATCGTTCCCTTTTATAGGTTTTTTTTAAAGTGTAATGTACCTCGTAAGGGTTTTCATGGTCTCTATTATGATACTTTGATTATTAATACAATTTCTGTTCCGTATTTTTTATATAATGTATTCAATTCCCATGGGAATATTTTTATGATACTTATTTAATTTCATATAATTTTCTATCCAATATGGGTTCCATTATTCATGTGTCTATTGATTTATTTGTTTCCCTATAGTGATATTTTTTTGTAACTTATCTTTCATTCACTGAGTTATGATCATTTTAGTTAAATTATTTCACATAAGTTGAGGACATTGTACCCTTTATTATATTATATAGTTTTTTTATAATTTATTTTTGTGGACACATGTTATTACTATATAAACCCTTTGATAAAAAATTTATAAATTCATGAGATATGTTATATTGAATCCATCCACATTCATTTTTTGGATAAATTATGATCATGTCACTCTAGTATTGAAATTGATATATAATTGTTGTCCTATAAAGTGTTAAAAAAATATTACATATATTATATTGGATTATATTCACTTAAATGGGTTTTATTCTATTAACATGGAGAAATATATTGGAATTCCTTATTTTTAAATTCCACAACTGATTATTACTAACAAGTTGACTACGTATTTTTTGACCATCCATCTTATTTCTCTTGATGTGTTATAATTTGGTTATCCATTTTATTGACATGAGAAATGTATTAACATTATTAATTATTGTTGATAGCTAATGAAGATTGATCATGTATTGATATTTTGTATTATCTATTATATAGATATGAATGGTTTTATTTAGCTAAACGTACCTTAAAAAATCATATGAAATAAAATTTGACTCTTATAGTGAATGAATTGGACCTAATCAAGTAAGGGGTGTGGAATGACATTATATAATCCCTACAAACATTGGTAGGTCACTTGATACCAAACAATTTGGGTTATTGTGTATTTATATTCCCATAATAGGAAAGTGTCTTGGAATAAGGCCTTGAAAGTATGATCTCTTAACTATAATCTCGATGAAATTTAAGTGTCCTGGAATAATACCCTGAAAGTAGGTTTCTAACATCCTACATTTTTCTTTCCATCAGCAAGTGATTAGTATTGTTAATATCCATTATTTCATTTACTATCATGGATGTATAATTCTACCAGTTTCAAGTTGATTATTCTTTCATTTTTTTATGTATTCCATCCAATATTTTTTATGTCATGTTTATTCCATGATTTAATTTATTATATTTTTACCCTGCTAAGTGTTTTATCTCAACCCATTTTATTTCTCCATTATCCAATGTTATAGAGAAAAATTGTTCCCAAAATATGTTTATAAGGGTAACACATTTGAAAGATTTTTTGGGAGATATTGAATACATTTAATTTGTTAATTAGTTTTATATATAATTGGAAATTTATCCATTTGATATAATGAAAATGGAATTTATCACTTGATGTTGTTTCATAGTTCTCTAACACACTAAAATAAAAATGACCATTTAGATATATGATATGTAATAATCCTTATTTATTTTTTAATAATCAATGGTTACATTTAGAATTTTACATCTGGTTTCAAATAAAGTATTTAAACTTCAAGTTTATGATCACTGAATCTGGGAGCATGGGTCTAGGGTGCCATGGATTTGAACAATAAAGATATTATGATATTGGAGGGTAATAATTGAACATTAGTAAACATAATGTGTTTATTTGGATTCATACCTTTTCTGTAGGATGATCCAAACCTCCCATGTCCCATATTTATATCCTCCTGGGGTGTTGTAGTGGTCAAGGTTAACCGAGAATTTAATGAGTTGATAATAGTCTTTTTTACCAACATTAAATTCTCATTAGAAGGTTATATAATGATTCAATTTTTCTCTAGTTTTTTAAAAAAAAAACCCTTTATGATTTTAATGGTAAAAATATCATTTATTATTATAGTTTTCATGGGGAGAGAGTGTGATTGTCTTAGAGAATATGATAGTTTGAATTCAAAATATAAAAAAATAATGGAGATATAATACCAAAATTCAATATATAATTATTATTTATGGATTATAATGAAAATGGATTCATCATTCTATAATTCAATTAATATTGACATTAAAAAATATTATCATTTGAATTTAATTCATTAGAATGAGATATTTTCATAAGAAACAATAAAAACCAAATCCCATTACAAGTGTATAAAATTATTTATTGAAACACACCCTATATTCACACAAGAAAATATTATTCAAAAGATGTATTAAATATAGTAATATTACATTAAATACAACAAATGGAATTTATCATTTGTTTATAGAATTTATTAATAATGAAATAGATTCAAAGTAAATATATTCAAAATTTATCTTCCATTAATAAAAAAATTAATTACTAAGTTCTTAAAAAATAGTTATCCCAAATATAAAAAAAATACTTAATAAGATATTACAAAATTAAAATATTTAAATTTTAATTTGGAAAATAGTTTCTAAAATTGTCCTATTCCGATAAAAAGTAACAATATATTATGAAATAAAAAGATATTCATGAAAACATAGAATATTTTAATTTTTAAAAATATTAAACCTTCTAAAGAACATTTTTAGCCTATGTTCCTATGGAATTATATTTTAAAAATTTTATTATATTTTCAATTCAAAAAAATAATCTTAATATAACCAATGTATATTGGGATATAATCAAAATATAGTATCAATCATATTTTGGAAACTATAGAATGTTTCTGCAACTTCAAGACAAAAGTGTTATTATTAAAAGACTACATCAACCTTATATATATTTAAATGAAATAAAAATAAATTTATTATCTTTCTAAAGAAATATTATTTTTAAAATTTAGAGGACTTTAGATCAAGATAATATCAAAAAACTGAGAACTAATAAAACTAGAAACTAGAAATATCATGAATGTAGAAAAAATAATAATTGAACCATTAAATTATGCATTACTCTTCTCTTAAAAAAATAAAATTTAATAAAAAATTATTAAAAGCATTAAAAAAAATATATTTTTAATTAAACAAATAAAATAATTTGAGAAAGGGCCACTCAAACAGAAAAAACCTTTTGAATAATTTAAAATACATTTACAAAAAACTCACAAAATTTAAAAGAATACAAAAAATTTGTATTAAAATGAATAATAAGGAATTAAAGGACCATTTATGATAAAAAACATGTGTTCCCGCAAGGGAAATGAGTATATTTGTGGAATGTGAAAACTTTTATATTGAAAAAAATGCATTAAATGAAACTGAAATCAATATTAAAAAAAATGCATTTCTCAGACACATTAGAATCTAAAAATAAGAATACTATTATGTGGGGATGATATTCCATAAAAAGGTATAAATATAAAATACAATCATTATAGGTTAGAATAGATCAATATTGAAATATAATATTCCAAAAAGGAGTTATTATGAGCCAGTTAAAATATTTTAGTCACAAAGACCCCAACCATTTCATGATATATAATCTGAAATAGGTATCATATACCCGATATAAAATAAATTAGTTTCATAATACAGAACATGTCTCAAAAATGTAAATTTGAGAGGAAAGACCCTCACAAATGTAGAAACATTACAGTCAAAACAACATGAGAGAATAAACATGTAGTAAAACCCTAAAAATCATGAAATATAACAAAATATTAAAAAAAGTGTTAAAGAGATTGTAGCTACAAAATTAAAAAGAAATCAAGATGTATAATAAGAAATATGTCTCAATGGGTTAAAATATGAGTCATAAAACATTTGCCTTGTATCCCAAGTTACTCAATTATGTTCAAACCTCCTATACAATGAACATAATTATCTTATTCCCTTATTTTATAAACTTAATATGAATATAATACACTATAATAATTGTTTCATTAGCATATATTACAAATGTTTTCACTGAATATAGTTTTTTTCGTTACTAGGTGTTATAAATTTGGGTTGCCCGATTAATATAAACATCCAGAATATGCTATTGATTCACTCTAAAAGTTTTCAAGTTCATCATTATTAGATCATCTGAGAGTGAATAATCATTTTTTTAAAATTATTACTTAAGTTCATTTTTTATTAGTTTAAATACATGAATACGAAATGTGAAAATGGAAATCCCAAATAACTTGTTTTTGACATGTTTAGAAACCGAAAGAAGATATATTAATAAATATTTTAAATATTAACAAAAACATTCTATAATCATTAAAATCCTTAAATATATGATGATTATAGGATATTACCATTAAATGTGATGATCATATTTCTTTTTCATCTTCTTTTAAAGTCTCATTTTATTAATATCATTTTTTTATTGGTCATACCCATTTATTAATTTTAAACATTATTTGAGGGATGTTTTATTTTAGAATGTATTATATATAAAAGAAATAAAAATAATTAAATTATATGTTTTTTCTAGTACTATTTTGTATAATAATTATTTTACAAGTTTAGGTATAAATGTTTCCATCAAAGACCATCCATCTTGTTATGGGAGAAATCCACATGGCCACCTCATGAGGGGAATTTTTCTATGAATACCATGGGGAAGGCATGGAGCATGTGAAAGTGAATAGAATACATAGTGCAGTAGCATAGGTGAAAACTGGTGCATTGGAGGATGTTCATTGTAGTTCTATGAGGATCTCTTCACTGGAATTAGGAAGTACATGACATGTTAGGTTTCCTCCAAACCCATTTTGGTTTGATGCCCTAGTTCATCCAAATGGTTTATTATATTTTAAGGGATGTTTTTTATAGTTTTCAATGTGTAGTGCATGAACTTATGGGTACTCACCATACTAACCAAAAATGTTTCATTTATCCTCTATCACATGTCACCTTTCTAATAAATATCAGATGCACCATCATTTCTAACGACTATGTTTTAGAACCACCATTGATTCCAAAGGGAGAGCTTGGTTGCAATAAATTTTAGAGAATAAATACACCATTGGTATTTTTATGTAGGATACTGACCGATGGAGCTCAAAATAATAATAAAACTTTACTATAGTCCATTAACTATACAGTGGAGCCCTATAGCTCAGAGAATGAAGAAAAATAGTTTCTATCATGGATCATCATTTTTTAATTGTATTGTATAGTAGAGGAATGTGGAAAATAAGTTTGTAGAATAATATAAACCTATTACACAATAAATCATTTTTAAATAGTTTTATATGAAGGAAAAATATCTACTTTTGGATGACTTCATTGAGATATCAAAAAATGTATTAGAAATTATTTTAAGGAGGAAGAAATATGTACAATTGGAGGATTTTTATGTCATATCAGTTCCTAATTCTTTCACCAGGGTTTGCATCCGTCTATCGAGGGCATGCTAGTTGTTTCCATACATTAACGCTTTCCAAAGGTAGGAGGAATACATCACTTCTATAGGGACATTTTATCCTTGATCAAAATGTGATGATGGGATGTGAATCTATCCTTCTGTGGTTCCTCCTTAGAACTCGTCACCTAGTCCGAGTCTCCCTTATAGATTTGATTCTTTTTTTGTGAATATCATTCCTGGTGCCATATCATTGTGGATTCCGGTTAATTACACTACGTATGTATGGACATTCAAAGGGTTCATGATAGGGAAGCAACCTTCGATCAGAGTAGATGGTTACATCAGGCATGTTGTGGAATCTCTGGATGCATGGACATTGGGGAACCTATATTCTTCATCATAAGAGGGAATCTCAGGGGAACATAACCCGAGGAACCGATGTCGGTCATGGGGTATCTTATGCTAGAGTCATGTCTCTGAGGTTTTCCTTACCTTCCTATTATAAACACGGGGTATGATAGAAGTTTAATATCTTTAATAGATGGTAATGCCAAAGGCATAATTTTTGAGGATTTCGTCACACATCCCATGTTCAACATAGGGTATTCCATAAGATTAATGACTTTAGGAGAAGTTTATTCCAAAGGAATAGATTCCAAATTTTTTCTCAGACATAACATGTTCAACATAGTGTAGGCCGTAGTTTAACATCTTACCAAGATGGAATGAGAGTGATTAGAAAACCCCATGTTAGCAGATCAAATTGGTACATCCCTAGGAGGGAGTTCCTAGAAGGTTGACCAGATGGATATACTAGGACAAACAATAAGAGAAGACCCATGGTGGTGTATCCCATAATGGGAAGATATCACACCCTGAAGGCTGATCTGGACACCACTAAGGGAAGATTATGGAATGTTCACCCTAGAAAGGGGGAGAACATGGTTTACCATTGGCAGGGATTGAACCACATGGAGGTTTACTAAGTTCCTTGTATAGATGATAGGGATCAAAACCCACAAATTTATAAGGGAGATACATGGATTTTGGGTGTACATAAAGGAAAATGAAACAAATACATATTGAGGATTTCTCATTGGTAGTGGCCCATTGCAAGAGGGACACTATGATATGGACAATTATGGGTAGTTTAGGGATTATGAGTTGTTAGATACCCATGGGAATAGAGTGATCCCACTTGGATGTGGAGACTTGGGTAGGAATCAGGATGGATGATGGATGGTTGAATGTAGTGGATGGGAGGAATGGGATGGATCTGACATAAAGATGATCATAATGTCAGTCTTGAACCTTAGAGAGGCTTCCTACATATCCCCGTAGTGGGGAATGAAAGTCAACGTAGTTCGGTGGTGGTGATGGGACCCCTATGGAAGAATAATGTGAGAATGGAGCACATGTATGGGGATTAGAATAAAATTTGAACCTCTAGGAAATTTTATGATCTTTCTGAAACACAAAGGCCGGAAGGAAAGATCAAGATGCGACATTGATGATAGGCTTGAATTATAAAGAGGCATCCTATATATCCCCGTGGAAGGTAATTAAAGTTCACATAGTTTAGGATGTAGCATAGAATTTTGGTGTACTCAAAAGAAAATGACCCAAAGACATTTTGGGGAATACACGTTGTTAGCGTCCCATTGAATGTGGGAAACTCTTTATTAGAGGAGTATGGATTGAGTGTGGGGATATGCATGGTTAACTGCCCAAGAACAGGTCTGACACCACTATGGGTTGGACCAATGATATGGGTCCCAACAATGGGGACGCCAAAGTTTACCAGTGTTTACTATTGAACCTTTGAACGGATTCATACGTATTGTGTGTAGGAGACATAAATCAAAACCCACACAGTTCGAAAGAGTATAGATTAACGTCATGCTGGACAAAAAGGGCATACAATATAGCATTTTGTGAGATGGGGGTGAGATGATGTGAAGTGGTCGGGACCGATGAGTGGTGGGATTGAACCATATAGAGGGTTCATACGTACCTTCACTGGAAAGGGAAAATATCAATGTCTATGTAGTTTAGATACGGGGAATGGGGATCACACAAAATGAATCTCCAAAGATAATGTCATGGTCACTGTTTACTCTAAGCTTATGTGAGTCTTGCTTGATGTGATAAACAAGAGGCAATAATAGACCTGATGATCCTGATACAAAGGTGTGTACATTAATGGTGGTGAATCAGGATTATGCATGGTTTCTTCCCAGGTTCCACTATGAATAGAAAATAGTGAAAGGGGCTTACACATGGACACATCCTGGGTGCCTCTAAGGATAAGAAATCATGAAAGTGGTATATGCATGGATGCTTCCCAGCTACCGTTTTGGAGTAGAAATGGTAAATGGGGCTTACGTATGGAAGCAGTCTGGGATCCGCTAAGGAGCGGAAATGGTGGAAGGGGATTACATATGGACACTACCTAGGTGCTGCTATTGAGCGGAAATGGTGAATGGGGCTTACACATGAAAGTATCCTAGTTGCCGCTAAGGAGAAGAAATGGTGAATGTTTATTATTCATAGAAGCAGCCTGGGTGCCACTATGGAGAAGAAATGGTGATTGGGGAAGATGTATGGATGTAACCCAGGTGCTGCTAAGGAGCGGAATTGGTGAAAGGTTCATATGAATGAATGCTACCTAGGTGTTTCTATAGAGCAGAAATGGTGAATGAGTCTTACGCCTAGAAGTAGATCGGGTTCCGCTAAGTAGAGGCAATGTTGTATGGGGATGAAAAATGGAAGGATGTCGGGTACCGCTAAGCAGTGTCAATGGTTAATGGGGCTTACACATGGATGCATCCCAGGTGCTATTATGGAGTGACAATGGTGAATGGGGCTTACGCATGGAAGCAGCCCAAGTGCTTCTATTTAGTTGAAATTATGGATGGAGCTTATGCATGGAAGCAACCCATAATGTCTTCCTCATGTCTGGAGAAGAGGGAAACCCAACTCACTAGTGGTTTGTGGCATATAATTAGGTCCCACACCCATGATCTTGTTCACAAGCAGGATAACACCAAATGCATTAGAATCATTCCCGTCAAATGGAGATGAAGAGTGTAAATCACATGACCAATATTTGGAATACAATGGGGATGGAATGATGTAGGGAGATAACTACTGAGAATATTTGAATCACAACATCCACATCACATTATCCTAATATGGAAACACACAAACAAGGGGAAACCACTGTCCATATTTTAAATATAGGGGAAAACTCAAGGTTTCATCTAAATTCTTTCAGGGCATTGGTCCAAAATGTTAGGTGAGACGAAGTGGCATGGGAACAAGCCGTTAGGGGGACCCTTCATACATGAAAGTGGAAAAAGATTCAAATTATGGATACACAGGGCATGAGGTGGAGTGATGGAGTGTTAAAAAAGATTCCAATGCTCTTGAAATTAAACAATAATAATCATCTCATGAAAAATCTTATTCTTTTCATATAATTCAAATCTTATTTGGAACAAGATGCACACTATTATTGAATGATATGGAATTCTATTATTTAAAGTCATGTATTGAATACTGTTGGCATCTTCTGCTTAGTAATTAAGGTATCCCTATTTGGGTAAAGATGAATCCTATGTTTTTCATATAGATTCTAGTACAATTTATTATCATATAGAAAGGACTAATTGCATCTTATGCTTAGCACATAAGGCATCTATTGTTTGAATAAGTGGTATCCTTCTATTTAATGATAAGGAATGATACAATATAATTTCATGTTGTGAGGGAAATTTTCATCTTATGCTTGGAACAGAAGGTTTATCTTTTTTTGGAATAAGAGTTATCCTATTGTTGAATGATAGGGAATTATACCATTTAAAGTCATATAGTGAGGAATATTTGTATCTCTTTCTTGGAACATAAGGCATCTCTTGCTTGGAATAAGAGGTATCCTATTATTTAATGATAGGTAATGCTACATTTTATAGTCATATAGTGAGAACTATCTACATCTTATTCTTGCACATAAGGTATCTCTTGTTTGGAACAAGAGGCATCCAACTAATGAATGATAGGGAATTCTATAGTTATATTCATGTATTGAGGACTATTAGGCATTAGGAATATAGAAATGGCTGGTGTTGGACTTATACAAGGGAGGACCTATATAGATGATCCTTGAATAGGATCCTAGTGATGAGGTTTGAAGAGTTTCATGGGGAATGGTTTGACACAAGGTATAGGGGGAATTAATGTTCAGAATATCGACACACAAAATAGAAAAAAGACCAAGAGGAATATGTCAAATAAAGGTGTTTCATGGTGTTCGGGGGAGTATTTTGAATCATAGCATTCCATAGGTGGAAGGTGGGTGCGCATAAGGAATCAAGGGAAAATGTTGGTACCCCATCCTGAAAAGTTTGTGGTCTGACTCTCCATTTTTCATGGGGGTCAGTGATGGTAGCGAAGGGACCAACCCAAAGGTCCGAGACAGCATCCCGTTAATGATCCCGAGTGGGGGTGAGGGGGCACAACCCCTGCGTTATAGACCGGTGGGCGTGAAGGTAGGAGCTTCATGGATGATAGGGTGTTGCGAAGTTGCTTCATGGATATCAAAGTCTCACAGAGAATGGGGATTCACAAAGCTTAGGGGATTGCAGAGCTTAGGGATTTGCGGAGCTCTAGGCCTCACAGATCATGGGGATTCACATAGCATGGGACTTCATGGATCCTAAAGAAACATGAAGGACCTCCCTCCTTCATAAAGGGAAGAGGCCTTCACAAAGGGCATCACTTTGCGGTGATCAAGAACACTACGAAATGGGATTTTTGACACAGATGGTGTGGCGTAACTGTCCTTATGAGGTGGGGGATCCATAAATTTATTAGAAATGGAGGTTGTTGGATCACGTTGTGGAGATCAAAAGTGTATAGTGAATTACAAAATCATGTTGCGAAGAAAAAATTA
This sequence comes from Viscum album, assembly GCA_963277665.1. Classification (NCBI taxonomy): domain Eukaryota; kingdom Viridiplantae; phylum Streptophyta; class Magnoliopsida; order Santalales; family Viscaceae; genus Viscum; species Viscum album. The sequence continues at coordinate 163,203,475 of OY728138.1, forward strand.
CAGCACTGATGAAATGATGCTCCGCAACCGGAGGCAGTTCTCTCAAGGTTCTCGGAGTCACGAAGCCAACCGTCATTCCCTCTATGGAACTCATAGAGACCTCTACCTCTCGTCAAGTTCATCAGAATCATAGATTATTCCATCACATTTCTCTATGGTGGGCGTAGATAAGTCCTCTACTTTATGACAGCCGCGCTGCTGAAGGTCATAGAGAATGTTTCTTTGTGAAGTAGTTTTCCCGTCTGACATGAAACATCCATAAAATCTAATCCATAACTTGATTTGGGATCCATGACCACTCAAATCATAGTATAAGAAACAAGATATGTTATGAGATCATGTTCAGAATAATTTGGTGAATACTTTGGATTCTTTTTTTGGTGCCAAAAATATTTTTTCTTGTCTATTCAGTGGAGGATGTTGTTTCACCACATGGTGTTTGACCAAACCATAGGGTATTCATCATCTAAAAATTGAAAAACTAGATCTCTTCAAGATACACATGTGATAAAAGAATTTTCAAGGTGTTTTTTTAAAAATAATTATTTTCATGGGGCCAAACATAAAACCATGGAATTATATGCTATAATAGAACAATTAGGCCTTAATTGATGATCAATTATTTAAGGAGGAATCACAGATGAAGTTGCTGGATGAGTAAAATGGTGTGTTAAAGTAGGTCAATGAACAATTCAAAAGAACAAGACATAAAAAAATAAAAATAAGGAAAATGATTTCACTCAAGATAATACCTATAAATAGAGAGGAAATGTGGAAGTGCAGGGGACACCTGGGAGGGATACTAAACTGAAGACCGGAACCTAGAGCTTGAAGTGGTGTTGACATACTATAGGTTGTTTATGAATATGTCACATTTTAATTTCTATAACCTATCATGTGATTAATGAGGGTGTAAAATTATATGTTCCAATATAATTAATAAAGTGGGAGTGCATATAGTGGATTATTTTTTATGGTTTGTATAACATGGTTTATTTCATCAAATATTTAATTTCTAAATTGTATCCCTCCTCTATCACACATGACAATTTCTAATGGAGGAGTGAAAACCTTCATATTTAACAACTACTTGATCCATCCTATAAAATATACAAATCATGTATTGGATTATTTATCTTTAAATATTCAACAACCCATGACTTTATATTATATTTATCTTTAAATAAATTTATTTTCCTTGACGTCTCATGTGACATGAAACATTTGTTTAAAAGAGACATGATGAACTATTAAAATATTATTATTTAAATATGGTCATTAAAACCTATCATTTACAATTATAGATTTGAATATGAATAACTACAGTTTGAAAAAATTTATAATTATTTTAGATAATGATTGTGTATTTTAGTAATGCCATTTTATACTTTCAAAATAGATTTTTCATCAAAAAACATTTTTTTTGAATACATAATATAAATCATTTTTACCAATTTAAGAATAAATAGTTTGAAAAGTAAAAATGAATTTTAAAATAATTATTCCCTAAAAAAATATGGAGGCCATTTGAAAATTTTATGTAAATATTGATTTTTTGATGAATAGTGAAAACGACAATTTTTTTTAAAGTTGTATTTTCTATTAATGCATTACAAAAGATACATATTATTTTTCAATATTATAATATTATAATTATTTCATTTATTTTTACAATAATCCTATTAATATCATTGGAATTAATTTGAATCTTGAATTTGGTATATTTACATTTTACACTTAAGAATACATTTTTTTATAAAAACATCTTTTCACCACATTTTGTGATTTTTGTAAATTAAATTTTATCACACCAATGAATTGTATTAAATAAAATGTTTTCAATATTTTGAATCATCATAATAAATTTAATTTAATAGATTCAACATAATATTAGTTCATTATGAATAGTGTTATGACCAAAACCTTTCAACCCATTACATTGTGGGAATTTTAGTGGTAATATTATCTGAGGAAAGTCTTGAGGAGTTTGAAAATGGAATAGAGGATGGATCTAGATTTGAGTCATAAAACATGGAGATAGATTCATTGTTATATGTTATTCTAACAATAGAGTGGGGAAGCAATTTTGGTGTAGGGCCATATGAGGTGAAATTCATGGATTCAACAATTTAGGGGGTAGCTATATCGTAGAGATAGGGTTTTAGTGTAGATGCTTATTGGTATTTGAAGAATAACACATGGAGTTAGGGGTATTTGGGGATCCCATATCTCGGTTGTGATGTTCCATGGAATAACATTTCTCAATATGTCACAGTCATATTTTAGATGTTGAGGGTCTAGGACTTATTGTCTCTTATTGCACTATAGTTTTACCAAATTTTTATAGGATATAATGTACGTGGAAATATGAATATGCGATATGTTGTTTTACCATATGGGATGTTCTAAGGTCCTCCCCAGTGTTTGATAATACATTTTATTTCTAATAGGTCTGTAGTGTGGTCCTATGAGTTGTACCAGGGTTTTATGTTTTTTAGGTTTGGTATAAATTCTAATATCCCTTTAGACTTGATCCCATTTCCATTGTTTTTAAAATTTATTGGGTGACACAAGTGATTCCAGATATTTTATTTTGACCTCATCTCATGGAGTTTCTAACCCATACTTTATAGATTGGTCCATTGGTATTTTTGTTAGCTCTCCTCTTTATTGTATACTAATTTCTTCTTGTTTCTTCATCATGGATGGTATACTATCAGGGAGTCATGGTGGTTCATTATGTTTGGACAATGATATGTTGTGGGGTGTTGTGTTTAGGGTGATAATGGTAATATTATTTATTCAGGTTCTCGGTTATAGCCTTCATATTGTTTCAACATTCCACAGTGGAGAAGAATGCTTTGTTTGATGTCAGGGATCCCTTGTCTCTCATCTTGTGTATCATGCATGAGGGGATTTAATCTTGTTTTTCTATGTGAATATGGGATTTTTTAACCTAATAGATATAAATAATTTTTTAATTGGTATTGAAAGAGAAGTGTAATGATTCAAATCTTCATTGATTTTGATATCATTTGGTTATTGTGATTGTATGGGCTTAATGATCCTACTAAAAAATGTGGCTGTTGGGGGATTTGTTTTTGATTATTTAACTTTTGTTTCTAAAACATGATTGGTTTTTTATTTAAATAATTTTAAATTTAGTTTTCTAATCACTTATATCTATTTAGTGAAATGGTGTCCCCATGATTTTTAAGGATTTTGTGACAATGCCCCAAAATATAAATAAGTGTAATTGCCAAAAATAACCTTGTTAAAATGAAAAATATTTTGTGTTGTGATGTGAATGGTGTTGGGATGTGTGGTTTTATTGTGTGGGGAGTATTTTTTGAGGGTTTTCCTTGTTTTAAGGTGGTGATGTTCATTTGTGAGGTGTGGTTGTCATGTGATGAGTTTTTTGGCAGTGTTATTGGGATTTTTGGATAGAATGGTAGTTGTGATATGAATATGGTATGAAGGAAGTAGATGTTGAAGTGAATGGTAGTATTGTAAAAATTTGTGGATTGATGAGGATGATGTTTTTTTATCTATTTGGTGTTGGTTTGTGATATATAAATAGGTGTTATTAAAAGTTAAATAGTTTACAATAAATGGAATTGGCACTGATTAAATGGATAAAGAATAAATTAAAATGGGTAGTATGTCATAAATAGTTGTTTCTTAATGTGAAATTGAATGGTTTGTATAATTAATGGGATAAAGGAATTAAATTTATTATTAATTTAAACATTGATAAAATGGGATAAATTTTTAAAAGTTATGAAATGTGAAATATGGCTTCTGTCTTGTTATGAGGTGTAGTGAATTTTATGGTGGTATTAAAAGTGAATGTGTTGTAAGGTTGAGTGGATATGTTGGGAGTTGGTTAGTTCTTGTTGTGAATCTATAGGTTGATATTTTAGGTGTCATTACAAGTATATATATACATTTTTTATTCATTTTGATTAATTTTTTCACCATAGCCATGTTGATATCATTGTTTAAACAACTAAATGTTATGTAGGTTTTTTCACATAATCATGATGGTGAGGAGGGATGTAGGGCTTCCCACTCATCCCTGATTTATCTTTTATGTGAGTGAGGCATGAATGGGCTATGATGGTTCAAAGATAAAATATTGATTTTTATTTTTTATGAAGAGATTTTATGCCAAGAAGTCAAAAGTTTATTGTGTTGGTGTTTGATGAGATGTGCAATGGATAATTGTGGGTCTTTTTCATGGTAGGAGGAGGGAATGAGGATGATTTCCTTCATGTTCCTCATACTCTACAACACTTGGTATGTGATTTGATGATCCAAGTTACTATGGGGATGATGTGATGTGATTTCATACCCCATGATTCTTTAGGTGATATATGATGTGATGTGATGTGACGGACCAAGTGTTTTTGGTTGAGATGTTTTGTGATGTGATAGGCAGGGTTTCTTCAGGAAAGGTGTGATGTCGTTTGATACAGAAGATAGGTGAGCACTAGGATGTCTGATGTTCTGGTTTGAGAGATGAATTTCATTGGGAAAGTGGTGTGGGGTAACGTTAATTGATATTCTTCTTTTTATGATATTATACTTGGATTCTTTATTTGGTGAGTGAACCCAAGTGAGGTTGGGAATGGCTATTTGAACAGTTTATGTTTTGTTTGTTTTATTATTTTATAACTAGTGATTTTGTATGATTTTTTTCTCATGTTCATGAGAGAACTTGGATATCATTCTCAATAAACTTGAATTCTCACCCTATGTATATGTAAGAACCCAGATCTTCTTTTTAGGTATGTTTTTCCTTTTTCTGGTGTTTTTGGAAAAAAGTGGAGTTTCTGGAAATTTTTGATGTACATGCCATGTACTTTATAAGTACACGCCATGTACTCGGTTATCGTGGGTATTCAGGTGTTGCCTGTGTAGTGGCCATACACACGACCGTGTGTGGTGACCTGGAGATAGCCTAATGCTGGGGGTCGGTAAAGGAAAGTACACACCACGTACTTATGAAGTACACACCATGTACATTATTTTTTTCATTAAACACACCAGGGATGCATCTGACGGACAAAAAGGCCTTCTTCTAGATTTGGTTCATTTGAGAGCTCTATTACAACCATGATCTTTCCCCGAGCCCCTGATCGAGCATCCTTTCTCCGTTTCGGCCATCATTGATTGCATTGGGATCGCCTCAGTATGCTCTTCCTTCTTCTAGTGCTTTGTTTCCTAATTCCTTGTGTTTCTCAAGTTACCATCAGTTGAGCGTTTTTATCATTTTTATAGATCTATGGTGTTCTTGGGAAATTCAATGCTTGAGGATCACCTATAACGATCCTACAACACCGGGGTAGGTGGTTTGTTCCTTTCTGTAGAAATTATTTGAGTTATATGTGCAAATTTCCCAATACCCTTGAACGGGGTATTGCATGTTTACTATTTTAGCCATGTTAATTACCATCTATGCTTTTATGCTTGAGTAGAGGTTAATTGAATGTGAATAGGGTTAATTTCTATGCTTTGGAAGTGTTTTTCCCATGCATGATTGCTTGTTTTGACCGTTTGGTCTAGCTTTGTCTGTTAGGCCGCTGTTTACTTTCCATGCCTAGTATTGTAGGATGAAGTGATTCTTATATGTCTTGTTGTCATGCTATAGACTGGTTAGTCAAGTAGTTCTTGTGGTTTACTTTGGCCACTTTTCATTTCTATGTGTGTTTGACTTACACAGGGCCGTGAGAACCTGGTGTAGTGGACCATAGGGAGAATATACGTAACGGCTTCCCCAGAGTGTCATTTATTATTTTTTACGAGGCGAGACCATAGAGATAATTGACGTAAGTGCTTCCTCAGAGTGTCTATAGTTCCTCGACACAGGACACATGGGGAATGTGATGTAAGTACTTCCCTAGAGAGCCTTTTAGTTACTGATTTGAGACTACAGGGGGAATTAATGACGAGTGCTTCCCCAAAGAGTCTATAGTAAAGCTGAATCAGAGGGGTTAGACTGTGTGTACTTCCCATATGGTTTCTTGAGTTTTCTAGGTTGGACCAGAGGGGATTAGGCTATGAGTACATCCCATAGGGTTACCAGTTTGTGATTATCTACTTAGTTTCTATGTGGAACTAAATTATTTGAAACTTGGGAATTGTTACTGTTGAGTACTTCCTTGTTTACAACTTCTTTTATTTATTTCATGCCATATATATTCACTGACTATTAGGAAAAAATATCTTGGTGGTTTCCTACTGGTATTTAGTCTCACATCCTATTTGGGCCATGCTTTTGGGCCCAAATTGATTATATTGATGCAGGTATAGATAAGGGTAAGTTCCCTTCTACTTCAGGTACTTGAATGCTTTGGAGCTGGACAGCATGAGACCAATCTGAGGCTTGCGATGCTAAGGATTTGATTCTTGTTTTTCTTTTATACTTGGTTGAGTAATGTATTACAACATTGTGACTTGTTTGGATGTTTTCCTAATCATATGCATCATGCATCATTTATATATGTGCTTCAGTTGTTCTTACTTTTAGTCTTTCGCTCTTTACTATTGTATGGCAATATTACTACTTTTTCTACTGTATATCTGTTTTGTTTCTGCTGTGTTACTCTTCCAATGAAGTCATAGTTTCTCCACTAGTACACCCAAGGACCTCGCTTCTAGTCGGTAGCCTCTAGAATTCGAGGAAATGAGCTTGAGGCCATGTGACCAACCGGGTACGGGGCACCTATGGGCGGCTTCCAGAACTGGGACATTACAAAGTGGTATTAGATGAATTATTTTCTCTATAATTACTATTTGGAGCCTATAGATAGGTATAGGATAGAATAGGTACATGGTAATAAGATATGAATGGGAGTAGATAACCCATGTACAGGAAAAATCCAATCTACCTCGTTATTTCAATTTTTCTAGTTTTACAATTTTACAGTTGATTTGATTTCACCATTGGGTGATTCACATGATTTTTGCTGTTACTATTGATATTATTGTGGTTCTATTTCTATTGCAGCCTGATGATATGAGGGTATTCCATCTCATGCATCATATATGCACTTTCTAGAAATCACATGTCATCCATTCTTGCCATTCCATTTAGGGTTCATTAGCAATTGCATGTTGTTGTGATGAATGTTGTGAAAGATATGCATGTTTTTGTGATAGATGGCTTGATAGAATGTCAGATGTTTGATAGGGTATTGGATTTTGTAAGGTTTTGTTTGAATGGATTCCAAACTTTGGTTCTTGAGGTGTTATGGGCCCTCATGGATCTGAATTTGGTGGATCATTGATCTATGATGCTTTTTTTATGAAATGTATAAGATTCAAAGCATTAATTTGCGGGGAGTATGGGTCCTCATGGACTAGAATTTGGATCTTAAATGATCATTTTTGTGTTTTTCTGGGCTCCAGAGTAGTTTTTGAGGCTTACTGTCTGAAAAAACCTAGAATACACGTTGTGTAATGATGAATACACGCCATGTGTTCTTCTGTTCGGGAACAAACTATTTTTCTTAAGTACACACCCGTATACTGTATGTACACGCCATGTAGTCTCTAACTGTGTGACTGGAAATGTGGGTAGAGACACGGGGTTGGGAAATCCTTGGGGAACACTCCCTATACCGGTTGTACCCTCTGGGTTGTGTAGACCATGTGTCCACCAGTGTGACTAATGACACAGATGGATGAAATCTAAAGTTATGCACGCCATGTCTTTTTGAACACGCCGTGTAGTGTGGACCGAGTATCTGGCTGTGTAACTAACAACATGGGTTGGTGGAAATCCTTTGGTACATGATGTATCCGTCTGTAACATTCCGTGTAGTGTGAGTCGTGTATCTGGTCGTGTCACTAACAACATGAGTCGGTGAATCTTGTCTAGTACACGTCGTGTCTGGCATAAACACGCCATGTAGTCTTGTTCTAAGAGAACCGTGTGGTTTTTCCATGTAAGTGAACTTAGAAAGAGGAATAGGATTCAAGTACACACTGTGTGTTAGGACAAAACACCATGTATGGGGTGCTACACGACCAGTTTTGGCAGAAGTACACGCCCATGTGAAAGGCATAAGGGAACATTCCGTGTAGGCACTATACACGTTGTGAATCCATGTTTTGTAAAAAAGGAATGCTTTCTTTCTTATGTTCCCTTATTACCCTTCCATCTTTTGGTCCTTGATAATATTGATCAAAGATGTGCATTTGACCTTGAAGAGTCATGCCATCGAGACGTCCTCCGGTTGTACGCCAGTTACAGGGCAACAATCAGACACCATACATGAATAATCAGGGACTACTTGCAGATCCTCCAATTGTGCCAGTCTTGGCACCAGCCATCATTTCGGACACAGGTGCTGATGCACAGTTCTGATAGGGCTTTATAAGGTTCATGCAGACATTCCAAGGAGTACCACATCCTACCCCTTCTATGGCAGAGCTGACGCGGGTTTTCCAACAACAGCATCCTCCCACCTTCACAGGGGAAGGAGGACCTCGGGCTGTAGAGTCATGTTTAGAAGCCATGATATCTATCTTCGAGCATCTGGATACACCTCTAGAGAGGAGGGTCATGATCGCTATGTACAAGCTTTAGTATTTCATCAAGAGATGGTGGGATGTGATCTCACATGTGGGACGCCACCAGGTAATGGCATGGGACGAGTTCCAACATAACTTCTATGACTACTTCTACCTTAAGACTTTGAGGGCCAATCGAGCTGAGAGTACATGAGTCTGGACCATGTTACTCTTTTTATTATGAAGTATTCTTCTCTCTTCATAGAGCTATAGTGCTTCACACCTATTCTAGGAGGTGATGAGTTATTATTGGAAAGGATTTTTAAGGATGGTTTGAGGCATGACAACCGATCGCAGGTGAACATCTTTAGGCTGACTTCCCTCACTTATATCGTCAACTAGGAACTGATCACAAAACACAATCTTAGGGATTCTAGTGTTTTGAGCTAGGGTGGCTCGACATCTAGAGTTAGTATCCCTCCTACACATAGCAGGAAGCGACATAGGGGGTGTTCCCACGGTGATTCAAGGAGGTGAGACATTCCCTTTGGTAGCTAGGTGGTGTGCTACCAGTGCGGGATGAGAGGAAATACGAGGCCAATTTGCCCGAGAGACCTAGTGGAGTGCCGATATTATGGCAAGATGGGTCATCTTCAGCATTTCTGTCAGATATTTTCACCAGTATATGGTGACAGGGATTCTTCTATGACTCCTCGTTCAGGAGTAGTTCCATTAGTTTCTCACTAGTCTGGGAACTGGAGTTCTTTCATCTATTCAGGCCAAAGAGGAGGTCACAATTGTGGTAGTGAGTCACCAGACTTTCTGCGACAACAGGGTGGATCAGCTCAGAGTGGTCAGGTAGGGCACATGGCCTCGGTATAGGCCAGACATTTTCCGTGGAGGAGACCCAGCAGAACCAGGATCCTGGACCCTCTACAGTTTGAGGTACGATCCTAGTTTCCTCAGTTTTAGATCCTTCTCTTTTTGATAGGGGGGATTCCCATATCTTTATATCTATTGCTGTTGTGAAGAGCCTTGGGCTCTATAACTTTTCTTCTGCTAATGCATTGATGTTGGAAACTCCATTGGGGACAAGAACGACTAGTGTGTGACAGTGAAAGGAGTTCCCTCTAATGGTTGGTGGGTGTCACTTCTCTTGGGATCTCTATGTCCTATAGATGACAAGTTATTACATCATTCTTGTAATGGAATGGTAAGTTACCTTCCATGAATTTGTCGATTGCTATCACCATAGGGTGAGTTTCACATAACCAGAGGGTGGATCGTTTCTTCATAAGGGAGAATGGGATGTCCAGGAAAGTAGAGTGGGACCCGAGCATCATGTGTTGGGAGTAGTTATAGCCTATATTGTTAGTCTATATCTGGATGAATAGGGGAATTCATAGTTAGACTTTCCTCTAGTGGTGAATCATTTCAGTGAAATTTTTTCAGGGGAATTTTCATGTTTACCTCTGGAGCGAGAGGTGGAATTTTCTATTGAGATTGTCCCTGGAGAAGCACCGGTTCCTATTCCTCCTTATAGGATGGCTACAACAGAGTTACAAGAGATCAAGAAGCAGTTGGAGGAGTTGCAGGAAAACAGGTTTCATCTGACCCAGTACATCTCATTGGGGTTCACCTGTTCTGTTTGTGAAGAAGGTAGACGGTACCCTCAGACGTTGTGTGGATTATTATAAGTTGAACCTGTTGATAGTCAAGAACTAATATCCCTTTCCTAGGATTGATGATCTCTTTGACCAGCTTTGAGGAGCCCGGGTGTTCTCAAAGATTGACTTGAGGTCTGGTTTCCCTTAGTTGCGTGTTAGACCTCATATATACCTATTACAGTTTTTCGGAGCTGGTATGGTCTATACGAGTATGTGGTTATGCCATTTGGTCTCATGAACGTGCCTGTAGTTTTCATGGCACCGATGAACAGATTGTTCCATCCATACTTGGATTATTTCGTGGTAGTCATCATGGATGATATATTGGTGTACTCTCATACTCAACACAACCATTCCACACATCTTGAGATCATTTTGAGTACATAGAGAGTGTATCAGTTATATTCTAATCTCTCAAAATGCCACTTTTGGATGAATTAAATTCACATCTTGGGTTATGTTATCTCGAAGACAAGAGTATCAGTGGACCTAGATAAAGTGAGAGCTATAGTTTCCTAGGAGTATCCGAAAAACATATTTGAGGTACAAAGTTTTCTAGTGATGGCTGGATACTATAGACATTTCATACAATACTTTTCATGATTAGAAGTGCCACTGACAAGCCTGAATAAGAAGGGTGTGAAGTACTTGTTGTCAGATTCTTGTGAGTTATCCTTTCAGGAGTTGAAAGGGAGGTTGACATAAGTACAGATACTAGTATTTCCAGAGCTGGGTAAGAGCTATACTATTTACTGTGATGCTTCATGTATCAGGCTGGGAGCTTTGCTTATGTAGGGGGAAGGAGTCGTTGCGTATGGGTCTCGACAGTTGAGGCCACATGAGAGAGATTACCCAATGCACGATCTAGAGTTAGAAATAGTTGTTCATTCCTTACGCTGTTGGAGACATTATCTTCTGTGAGAGAATTTTTTGGTTTTCACCAACCAAAAGAGTCTCAAGTATATCTTCACTTAGCATGATCTAAATTTGAGACAGTGAAGGTGGGTTGAGTAACTTCAGTATTTTGACATCCAGCTTTCCTACATGCCTGGGAAAGGAAACGATTTGGCTGATGCACTAAGCAGATGGACACAGATATAGGCAGTTTAGGAGGCCAGTAGTGAGTGGAATCTTATGGATCTATTCTCTGAGATGCATTTAGAGGTGCATGATAGATAGGGGAAGACATTTCAATCTTATGTAGATGTTTCCTCTACTCTACTTGATCAACTGCGCATGAGGAAACTATTAGTTTCTAAAGGCCTAGTCCTATGGGAAAGTGTGTCCGGATATGACCCTATTCTGAGATGGACCATAGGCGAGGATGAGATCTTTCGTTTTCATGGGTGCGTATGGGTGTCAGCATACATATGCAAGGAGATGATATGGGACATTCCTTCCTCATTTTGGGAAGTTCATCCTGTTGTCACTAAGATATATCGTGATCTACACCATTAGTATTGGAGGCCAGGTATGAAGACAAATGTTGTTGGGTTCGTCATGAGGTGTTCCACCTGTCAGCAGGTGAACGCGGAGCATTAGTGACCCACAGAGCTTTTACAGAAGTTACCCATTCTTGATTTGAAGTGGAATGATGTCGTGATGGATTTCGTGATAGGTTTACCAAGGCCGCCTTGAGGAAATGATGTTGTATGGGTTTTCACTGGCAGACTCATGAAGGTTGCTCACATCTTTCCAATCAAGGAGACCTTCAGTGTTGATGAGCTATGAATATTGTACCTCTAAGAGATTGTACATTTACATGGAGTTCCAAACTCCATTGTTTCAGATAGGGATGCTCGTTTTACTTCTCGGATCTGGAAGGGGCTTCATAAGGCTTTGGGTACCTAGGTACTTTTGAGTACAACTTACCACCCTTAGACAGATGGAATGTACGAGCATACAATTCAGGTGTTTGAGGAAATTCTTCAAGCATGTATCCAAAATTTTTGAGCTACTTGGGAGAATCACATACCCCTTGTGGAGTTTGACTACATCAATAGTTTTCAAGAAACTATTCATATGGCACCTTATGAGGGTTTTTACGGTAGGCCATGCTGATCACCCTTATGTTGGTTGGAGGTAGGAGAGGCAGCTATTCTGGGATGTCGTATTGTCCAGAAGACCATAGAGCAGATGGAGTTGATTCAGAAGAGGATAGCTACTGCACAGTCTCGACAAAAGTCTTATGCTCATCGTTGGAGATGACCTCTAGAGTTCGAGGTCGGAGATCATGTTTTCATGTGTGTCACACCGAGGATCGGGAACAAGAGGATTAAGAGACAAGGTATGATTTCGCCGAGGTACGTCAGACCATTTGAGATTTTGGAGAGAGTCAGGCCAGTTGCCTATCGGCTGTAGTTACCTCAGAGGTACCAAGCTATGGATGATGTCTTCCACGTTTCTCAGCTTCGACATTAATTCTTAGACCTGTATCATGTTCTTCAACCCAAAGAGGTGGAGTTGGAGGTGGAAACCTCTTTGAGGAGCATCCTATCCGGATTTTTGATCGAAGTGTGACAGTTCTCCATGGCCAGTATCTTCCTCTAGTACAAGTGCTATGGCAGTACATGTGAGTACAAGATGAGACCTAGGGGAGGGAGGCTGATGTACGATCACAGTGACCGAAGCTATTTGAGGATTCTTTTTCTACACCACCTTGTTAGTGAAATTCAGGGAAAAATTTATTTAAAGGGGTAAGTTTTTAAGAACCCGGATATTCTTTTCAGGTATGTTTTTCCTTTTTCTTGTGTTTTTGGGAAAAAGAGGAGTTTCTGGAAATTTTTGAATTACACTCCATTTACTTTATAAGTACATTTTGTGTACTCGGTTACCACGGGTAGGTGGGTGCTGGACATGTAGCGGCTATGCACACGGCCATATGTGGTGACTAGGAGACCGCCTAATGTGGGGGCCGATAAAGGCAAGTACACACCATGTACTTATTAAGTACACGTAATATACTTTTTTTCATTAAATGCACCAGGGTCACGTCTGACGGACAAAAATGCCTTCTTCTAGGTCTGAATTGTCTGAGAGCTCATGTACGACTACGATCTTTCCCCGAGCCCTTGATCAAGAATCCGATCTCCAATTCGGCCGTCATCGATTGCGTTGGGATCAAATAAGTAAGCTCTTCCTTATTCTAGAACTTCGATTCCTGATTCCTCATCCTTCTCATGTTATATTCGATTGATCATTTTTATCATTTTTGTAGATCTATGGTGTTCTTGGGTGATTCAAGGCTTTAGGCTCACGTATAATGATCTTACAATGCCAAGGTAGGTGGTTTGTGCCTTTCTGTAGAAGGTATTTGAGTTATATGTGCAAATTGCCCAATACCCTTGAATGGGGTATTGCGTGTTAACTATTTTAGCCATGTTAATTTTCTTCTATGCTTGAATGCCTGAGTAGAGGTTAATTTAATATGAATTGGGTTAATTCCTATGATTTGGAAGTTTTTTTCACATGCATGTTTTCTTTTTTTGACCGTTTCATGTAGCTTTTCTTATTAGGCCTCTATTTACATTCCACGCCAAGTATTGTAGGATGGAGTGATTCTTATATGTCTTTCTGTTATACTGTAGACTGGTTAGACAAGTAGTTCTTGAGGTTTACTTTAGCCAGTTTTCATTGCTATTCTTGTTTTACTTACAGTGGATCGTGAGAACCTTGTGTAGTGAACCATAGGGAGAATAGACGTAAGGGATTTTCCAGAGTGTCCGTTATTATTTGTTACGATGCGAGACCATATGGGGAATTGATGTAAGTGCTTCCTTAGAGTGTATGTAGTTCCTCGACGCGGGCCACAGTGGGAATGTGATGTAAGTGCTTCCCCAGAGTGCCTTTTAGTTACTGATACAAGACTATAGGGGGAATTAATGGTGAGTTCTTCCCCAGAGAGTCTTTACTAAAGATGAAACAAAGGGTTTAGACTCTGTGTACATCCCAGAGGGTTTCTTGTGTTTTATAGGTTAGACCAGAGGGGATTAGGCTATGAGTACATCCCAGAGGGTAAACCAGTTTGTGATTATCTATTTACTTGATATGTGGAACTGAATGCTTTGAAATTGTGGAATTGTTACTGTTGAGTAATTCCTTGTTTACTGCTTCTTTTGTTTAATGCCTGCCATATATATTCACTCACTGTTAGGCCCAAATATCTTGGTGGTTTTCTATTGATATTTTGTCTCACACCCTGTTTGAGCCATTCTTTTAGGACAAAATAGATTATATTATTATAGGTATAGATATGGATAAGACCCCTTCCACTTCAGGTACTTGAATTCTTTGGAGCTGGAGAGCATGGGAAAAAGATGAGGCTTGCGATGCTGAGGAGTTGATTCTTGTTTTTCTTTTTTACTTGGTTTTGTACTATATTTCAACATTTTGACTTGTTTGGCTATTTTCGTTGACGTATGTATCATGCATCATTTATATATGTCCTGCAGATGTTCTCACTTTTAGTCTTCCACTCTTTACTATTGTATGTTAATATTACTTCTTTCGCTACTATATATATGTTTTGTTTCTGATATGTTACTCTACCAATGAGGGAATAGTTTACCCAATATGACACCCAAGTCCCTCGCTTCTAGTCGGCAGCCTTTGGTGTTTAGGGAAATGCACATGAGGCCATGTGACCAATCGGGTATGGGGTGCCTCTGGGCGGCTTCTAGAACATGGACGTTATAGTATATAAGAACTATGATTAGGTTTTTAAGGGGGCTTTGTTGACCATGATAGACATTTCAAACATGGGATTCATAGTTGTTCATGAGTCTATACCTATGCTTTTATTTTAGGTATTTTATATAGAGACTATATTTGTATATGGTAAAAAAAGTTCATGCATTGTGTAATGGTCCTGTTTATTGCCTTTTATATCATTTCATAGATTTTACTATGATTGATTAATATTTTCACCAGATCATATTAATATTGAGATTATTACCTCCCATTATTGATATTTTTATACCCCAAGTTCTAGTCAATAAAATATGGTCTACTGGAGGAGAGACTCATGTGCCATTATTTATCATCATTTATCATCAAACCCATAGGGGTACCTTTGGAGGGAGGGGCTCATCATGGAGTGGAATCAAATGTGATGTTGAGGGATAGGACGTAGATTGGAGTTAGGAATAATGTGAAATTTATGGGTTGGTAAGAGACCTATTTTAGTTGATTATGGCTCATGACATATTCTATGGAATACTGTATTGGGCATTGGATTTTAGATCCACCCCATGATCAAAAGTAATGAATCTAAGCATACCAAATGACTAATTGAGTGGCGTCACATGCAGTGTAGAGGCCTAGAAGGGGTACATGAATCATTATTTACTAGTGTAATTTTTTTGAATGGGGTGGTTTTTCGTATCATAAAATTGAATCAAAATGAATTAAATAAATAAATATTATAGAAATTCCTTACTACCAAGCATATTAAATCCTTTTTTCGATAGTAACCATAGATCCTTGTCATCGTCTGTCTCTGTTTCAGGAAGTGGAGGATTAACAACCTAATATGGTTGATAAACAAAGGGTTTATCTAGTTAAAAAGGATGATGAGTTATAGAAAATATTTTGGACATTTTATTAAAAGCATTTTTGAAATTTAAATTGAGGTGTCTCTAACATAGTTATAGTTACCTGGATAGTGGATCTTGAGACCTCCTTTAGTTTTATTTTGATCCTGGTGGAGTATTGAGTCTCACTAGTAGTCAGTACGATGTGTGCTGTTGTGCATCAGTGGTGGAAAATATATATTGTTTGGAGGAATAAATTTTTTTTGTGAGTTTAAATTCAAAAATATATCCATTTAGAGTTTATGTCATCAACCATGAATTTAGTGAAGAGGCTGTATATTATCTCTCTTTGGTAAGAGAATATACCTATTCTAGAGAAATGGGTCATGTATAGGTACATTCTATGTTTTTTACTAGATATTTTTTCCAATTAAGAGTTTTTAGATAGGTTTAATGATGAGGAACTTCATCCTTCTTTTTAGTATGTAATAAATCCTTTTACATTTGCAATATACCTGGAGGTACAGAAGAAGGTGGAGGTTATAATGCAGATTCAATCACATAGAGGATTACTATTAGAGGGATTCTATTAATGTTCCTCATGTATAAAATTTTTCAGTAGAAGGATTTAAACACTAGGTCTTTCAATCTTTCAACCAGTGGGGTGGGAAACTCACTATCTTCCTTCTAGAACAATAGGGTCTATGGGTATCATTTTTTTCTAGGTACATTGTGCCAATGATTTTTTCGATGGGGTTTATGGTGATAATGTGGATTAGTGACAAGTGGTTCTTTATGATTTTTTTTGTAGAGTTGGTTAGGTTTAGATCTAGTTTTAGATTCATATACTAGTGAGACCATTTTCGCAGAATGGGTAGTCATATAATTCTCTTATGAGAGGGGATAATTTAGGATGATGCTAACCTAAGGATGTTCCTTGTGTTTAGGGATCTTACTAGAGCATAATCATGGTGATGGAAATTGTTAGAGAGGAAGAGGGTTGGGAAAATTCATTTGTATGTAGGAGAGGTGGAAGAATTAGAGGTTCTATTGATTATTCAAGGGATGGTCATCTCGTTATACACCATTGTTTATGATTTGTTTGATGTAGGATATTTCCAGTTATTTGTTGCACTCAATCTAGTTCATACCATAGGATGATACATAGAATGGATTTCCATTCCATTGGTGTTAAATATGATTGTCAGAGTATATACCATCTTTTTCTATGTGTAATGAGGTTGTAGACTAAAAATTGGACCCCACTAGTCTCATTAGAATATTTTTATGCTACACATGCTGTTGTAAAATTTCATTCTCAACATCAACTGCATGTATTATTTTAGAACTATTTTTGACTATTATAAATTATATTTTTATTTTTAGTTTTGTATAGACATAGTATGGATTTCATTTATGATTAGAGTCTCTAGTTTGGAAGTATCCATCTGAAGACCCTTCTTTATCTAATAGCTGATCTGTTTAAGGAATTAGTAGATGTTGTGATAGTTGAGGTTCCTCTGGTTTTCAGGGTGTTTTTGGATAATTTTTTGAAGGTTTTTGTGTTTTTACCCGCTCGACCCATGTTGAGTTTGGGATACACTTGATGTGTTGTTATTCACTGATATTGATGTCTCTATATCAGTTGAAACAATATGAGTTATGAGAGATAAGGATTAATATCAATGGTCTAATGTAAGAGGGTTTCACATGGCCTAGTGTGTCACCATGGGCTGCTCAAATATTAGCAACCAAGAAGAGGGTGGTAGTTTGATGTTTTTTATAGAATAATGAAAGATGAATTAGGTGACAATCAAGAATCTTTACCATCTTCCAAGTATAGAATATCTTTTTGATCAGTTGAGAGGGAAATATTGGTTTTTAATGATTGATATATAATCTAGATATCACCAATTGAGGGTAAAGGAGGGAGATATCCTAAATTCTAAATTTAAATACAAGTATTAGATCATCGAGTTCATTTTCCTATGTTTTGGTTTTACAATAACAGAAGCTATCTTCATGGGGCACATCAAATCCTTATTCTATGAATTCCAATACCATTTTCTAGTTGAGTTTATAGATGAAAAATAAATATATGTGATGTTAGAGGTAGAGAATTACAATTATCTCAGTGTTGTCCTACATGTTCTTTGGTTCCGTATCCATATGTAATTTTTTTAAATGTTTATGTTTTGGAAACAATAGGAGAATTTCCATGGGAATTTCTCTCTCAATGGGATTTTATTACGGAGCCATTTATGGTTGAGGATGTTTTTTATGTGGTATCACCCAATAATTTTGATATGGTTCAATGTTTTCTAGATCTTATAAGATATTAATAAATGAAAATTTATTATTTATCCTGTTTTTTCACCCCACTCATATATTTTTCAATTTAAGACCAAATTGTTTTTCTGGAATATTCATTTTTAGAAATAATTTTACTACTTCAAGTGAAAATTGGTCCGTGATCCAGTGAACCAATTTGTAGAAGAAGGGGTAAAATTTGTGGTATTCTATGATGCCTCCCATCAAGGCTTGGGATATACCTTCATGTAGTAGAGGATAGTGATATATTATGGATCTATTAATTTAATCTCCAATAAGTATAACTATGCCGACCAATATCTAGAGCAAGAATCATTTTTTATTTCAGAGAATTTGTGGTGGAATTATCTAATAATAAAGATATTAGTGGTATTAAAAGTTCATAAGATCTTGAGGTATATATTTTATCAGTCTGATATGAATTAGTGGTGGTGGATGTGGATGGAGTTTCCTTGCGACTATGTATTTAAAATCCGTTACACCTTAAGAAATGGGAATGTTGTGTCCAACAATTTGGTTTATAAGTTAGAGGTGGATGTTTTTTTGTGAGTATAGAGATTTTTGGGGGAAAATGGAAGAATTTTTAGCCCTTAAAATATATAAAAGGGTGGTTTATTGTTGATTTTTCTTATTTCAGTTGATTTTGAAGACCTCTATGATATGAAAAGTGGATGAGTCTCAATGGGGAGACTTGGAGGCAGATGTAATGCATGATCGTGTTGGCCATGGTAAGGTTCCAAATGGATTGTTAGATGATGGATAAAACTAGACAATATTTCTATTAAGGATTATTATTTCATTAATGATTTGTTTGGGAGTCATTAATGAGTATCATATCCCACCTTTGTGGGTACACCTAAGTATTTCTATGATGTATCATGGCTTGAATATTTGGTTTTAGAGGTCTTGGATGAAATGGATTGTGGTGAAAGTTAGTGGTGGAGTTTGTGGCTCTTTGTTTTTGTTTACTAGTAGAAAATGGTATAAAAGCATTTTACTATTGGTTTTTTATAGCCATTGGATATTCCAGAGTTGAAATATGATTTCATTATGATGGAATTTTACATAGGGTTGCCCCAAATTCAGGGATGTTTTAATTCCATCAGGGTAATCATGGATCAATTTATGAGATCATCTTAGTTCCTAGAAACAAACTAGTATGAGTCAATTGATGTATTAGCTAATAGTATTGTGGTTGATGTGTTAGGTTTCACAGAGTTACAAGGTCCATTATCTTGAATCAGGAAACATATTTTACCTCATGAGTCTAGAAGGTATTTCAATACACTTCTAGAACTCAATTTTTCCTTATTAATTCATTCTACCCATAGATGGATAAAAAGAAAGATCAAAATATCAAAAAACTGGAGGATATGTTATAGCTATCAATCTCCTTGGTGGATCTTGGTAAAATATTTAAATTAGTTTAGTTTTCATATAATATCAATTATCAATCATCCATCAGTATGGCCCCATTTAAGGCTTTATATGGGGGGATGTGTCATTCCCCATTATGTTGGATGGAGTATGGGTAAAAATAAGTACTTAGCCCTTATGTAGTGTAGAGAATGACTGATAATATTTAGTTGGTCTGGGAGATGATGAAGGAAAAACATCACTATAAGAAGGCATATGTTGATCAAATATAGATCCCCATGGAATTCAAGGATAAAGACCATGTGTACTTGATGCACTACTGGAAAAGAAGGTTATACCAATGGTTAAAAACCATTGGTATAAGCTGGAAAACTGTTGGTATACCCTATACCAACGGTTTTCCAAACCGTTGGCCAGTAAGCCGTGAGGAAAGCCTTATACCAACGGTTTGATCCAAACCGTTGGTATATGGGTTATATAAATTTAACCAAATGTATACCAATGGTTTATAACCGTTGGTAATGAATTTGAGGAAGTCTTATACCAACGGTTTTAAACCGTTGGTAAAGTGATTTTCAGGAAAACCTATACCAACGGTTTAGAACCATTGGTATTGGTTTTCCAGCAACACTTATACCAACGGTTATAAACTGTTGGTATTGGATTTCCAAAAATCCAGACACCTATACCAACGGTTTAAAACCGTTGGTATAGGTTATTCCAGAAATACAGAACACCTATAACAATGGTTTTAAACCATTGGTATAGTGTTTTTCCAAAATCCCAACACCCTTATACCAACGATTTATAACCGTTGGTATAGAGTTTTTCCAGAACTGCACACAACAGCCCCCCTCCCTCCAGTAACCCCTCTACTGTACACCTGCATACAGACTTGAAACAGACTTAAAAATGGATTTTTCAGCTCATGTAAATGAAAAATCCATTTTCATGAAAACCCATTACAAAACCATCTCATGTTATGCAATTATATGAAAATGGATTTTTCAGCTCTCCCATGCACCAACATTTTCAAAACCAAAATGAACATGCTGTATTATCAATGCAAACTATTTTTAAAACCCAACTCACTAAACTAAATGACAATTTAGAAACACAAAACATCCAATATCTTATCACCTCAATAATACTCCTTAGCATGAAATATTGTATAAAATAATTTTAATGTAATATTAATAAGTAATGATATATTGAATGTGAACAACTAATTGATACATGAAATAAAAGTTGGAACAAATAATTTACACATTATTAAAGATATTAACCTTCAGTTGAGGTAATTAGTAATGAGAAAATCTATAATCAAACGCATTATGAAGCAGAATAAAACCTGAATGTGCGAATATTATAATGCAAGACTGAATAAAACATGATAAAAAATCATTAGTTAGATATTCCAAGCCAAATAATGACAAAAAAGAGAGAAATAATCAAATTTGTCTTGCTTCAGATCTATCATTGATCCGTTACATGGGGCCGATGAAACATAAGGATTTATTCAGATCGTAATGTGATATTAGACCACTATATTGAAGAAACCAATGATTTTGGTGCTTGGTAGATATAGAAACAAGATCTATGGTGTGATAATCAAACTGTAAGAACCCAATTCCCCATTTCCATGTATGGATTTTGTATTCGGGTTGCTTTGAGGAAAATGTAAAATTGGGGAATTTTGATGTACAAGCCATGTACTTCAGTGTACACACCATGAACATTGATGTCCTTTCCAGACCACATATAGGTCGTGTCTCAGCCATGTACCAAGTCATGTTGTGTCGTGGTCGTGGCTCTTAAGGTGAGGCCCAGTAAAAGCTTATACACAATGTGTATTGTTAAAGGAAATGTCATGTATTTTATTTTTTATTTAATATAAGGGAGAGGGGTCATGTCTCATTTACAGAATTAACTTCTTTTGACCTTGGTTCATCCAAGTTTGACCAGGAGCGGCAATTATTCTCTGAGCCACTAATTCTCCTATCAATGTCCAATCAGAACTCTGGAAGGTGCATTGGGATCCCACCAATGAGTTCTCCCTTCACCTTAATCCTATCCTCCTGATTCCTCTCCTCATTTTATAGATATAGATTTGATAATTTATGAATCTTTTGTGGATTTTCAATGATCTAGGATGAATCAAGATTCGATATTCAACAATATTGTTCTCACGACTACGAGGTAGGTGGGTTGCGCCTATGTGTTGTTTTGTCAAGAATTATAAGTGCCTAAAACTCATATACCCATGTTTTTGGTATACATGACTTGGAATTACACCGTGATTATCATATGATATTGGTTGATTAGGTTATTAAGGTTATTTCTTTGAGATAGGGAACCATAGGGTTGTGTTTCCCTTGATTAATTTGTTAGAGCTATTGGCCCATGACGCCTAGATGCATACTGCTTTCCATGACTTTTTTTGTTTAGGATGGATTATTCATTATTAAAAAGCGATGTGATAGTAAGATTACATGAGGTGATTTGATTATTATTATGCCATGTAATAGTTAGATTAGATGAGGTGTGTTGATAATAGTCTACGATGTAATAATTTAAATTAAATGAGGTACTTATTTTTACCTGTTAATAGATTAATTAAATATGATACATGTGGGTGAGATTGTGATATGTCTGAGGGAGAGACTGTGATGCCTGAGGGAGAGGATGTGTTTTTTTCCTGAGGTCAAGATAGTGACATGCGTTTAGGAAAGATATTGATGTCTCCAAGGAAAGTTTTACCTATTATTTACTTCAATATTTAATGGTTGTTGATTTATTTATACTATTTTTACTTTTGTTCCTTGTTTTTATACATGTATATTCACTAAAATTTGGGCACAAATCTTGTGGTGGATGCCTACAGGTATTATATCTCACAACCTGTTTGGTTCATGCTTTGGGACCAAGCAGATTACACTGAAAAATCCATTTTCATTTTCATGTAAATGAAAAATCCATTTTTATTTGTGACTCATGCACGTCACAAATGACCCATGGATTGTTTTCCTAAAGTTTCAACAGAATCCGAATGCGTTTGGTCGGTTTTCTATATGCCGGTAGTTGTTTTCACTTAAAATCATGTCCATTTCAAATAAAAGTGAGACTGTTTGAGTGGTACTGGCCACACTGTTCCTCAGATTGAGGCGAGGTTGACTCTTACACGACAAAAATGACCCATGGATACTTTTCCTAAAGTATCAATAGAATCCGAATGTGTTTGGTCCGTTTCCCGTATGTCAGTTGTTGTTTTTACTTAAATTGTTGTCCATTTCAAAGAAAAGTGAGACACTTTGAGTGGTGTCGGCCACACCGCACCTCGGATTGAGGCGGGGTTGACTCGTACATGTCACAAATGACCCATGGATCATTTTAATAAAGTATCAACACAATCCGAATGCGTTTGGTTGGTTTTCCGCATGTCGTTTATTTTAATCAAAACCGCATTCATTTTAAACAAAAGAAAGACAATTTTAGTGGTACTAGCCAAACCGGCCCTTGGATTGAGGCGGGGTTGACTTTTACACGTCACAAATGAACCATGGATCATTTTCCTAAAGTTTCAATAGAATCCGAATGCGTTTGGTCGGTTTTCCGTATGCCGGTAGTTGTTTTCACTTAAAATCCTGTCCATTTCAAATAAAAGTGAGACAATTTGAGTGGTACCGGCTACATCGTTCCTCAGATTGAGGCGGGGTTGACTCGTACACGACAAAAATGACCCATGGATACTTTTCCAAAAGTATCAACAGAATCCGAATGTGTTTGGTCCGTTTCCCATATGTCAGTTGTTGTTTTTACTTAAACTGTTGTCCATTTCAAAGAAAAGTGAGACACTTTGAGTGGTTCTGGCCACACCGGCCCTCAGATTGAGGCGGGGATGACTCGTACACATCAAAAATGACTCATGGATCGTTTTCCTAAAGTTTCAACATAATCCGAATGCATTTGGCCGGTTTTCCATATGTCGTTTATTTTAATTAAAAGCGCATCCATTTTAAACAAAAGAAAGACATTTTTAGTGGTACCGGCCACACTGGCCCTCAGATTGAGGTGGGGTTGACTCGTACATGTCACAAATGACTCATGGATCGTTTTCCTAAAGTTTCAATAGAATCCGAATGCATTTGGTCGGTTTTCCGTATGCCGGTAGTTGTTTTCACTTAAAATCCTATCCATTTCAAATAAAAGTGAGACAGTTTGAGTGGTACTGGCCACACCATGCCTTATATTGAGGCGGGGTTGACTCATACACGACAAAAATGACCCATGGATACTTGTCCTAAAGTATCAACAGAATCCGAATTCTTTTGGTCCGTTTACCGTATGTCAGTTGTTGTTTTTACTTAAACTGTTGTCCATTTTAAAGAAAAGTGAGACACTTTGAGTGGTTCTGGCCACACCGCGCCTCGGATTGAGGCGAGGTTGACTCGTACACGTCAAAAATGACCCATGTATCGTTTTCCTAATGTTTCAACAGAATCCGAATGCGTTTGGTCAGTTTTATATATGCTGGTAGTTGTTTTCACTTAAAATCATGTCCATTTCAAATAAAAGTGAGACAGTTTGAGTGGTACCGGCCACACCGTGCCGCAGATTGAGGCGGGGTTTACTCATACACGAAAACAATTACCCATGGATACTTGTTCTAAAGTATCAATAGAATCCGAATGCGTTTGGTCCGTTTCCCGTATGCCAGTTGTTGTTTTTACTTAAACTGTTGTCCATTTCAAAGAAAAGTGAGACACTTTGAGTGGTGCTGGCCACACCGGCCCTCGGATTGAGGCGGGGTTAACTCTTACACGTCACAAATGACCCATGGATCTTTTTCCTAAAGTTTAAAAAAAATCTGAATGTGTTTGGTTGGTTTTCCATATGTCATTTATTTTAATTAAAAGCGCATCCATTTTAAACAAAAGAAAGACACTTTTAGTGGTACCGGCCACACTGGCCCTCGGATTGAGGCAGGGTTGACTCGTACACGTCACAAATGACAATATAAAAATTTATCAAAATTAATCAATTTAATACATATAAATATTATAAGTAATTGGATATTTTTTGTTTTTAAATTATATTCTTAATTAATGAAAATATATAAAATAGAGAATAAAAATGTTAAAAATAAATTTTTTAACCAAAGAAATTAACCAATATTTCATTATCATTAAAATCCATTTATCAAAATCAAAAAGACACACACTTAGTTATATTTTTTAACCAAGGGAATTCATCACCTAATAAATCATTTTCCACCTCAAAAACCCTCATTTTATTATTTTTAAAATGAACCCCCAATATTACCCATGGATCTAAAACACATAATTTTTCATGACATTTCCTTAGGCCCTAAATCTTACTTATGGATGACCATATGTCCTTAGGCCCTAGAACACCCATGACCCGACCCGACCCGACCCGGCCCATGGACACCCCTAATTTCGAGTGATTGTTTTTGAATATTAAGATGTCCATATTAACTTATCAAACCAGATATCATACAGGGAATCACAGTACCAAGGAATACTAAAGGTCTAGGTAGTAGACTAATCATACAATAATAATCAAGTGCAAAAAAGAGATCTGATAACAACATCCCTATGAACTAGAGGAAAACCCCGGAGTGGAAAACCAGGTTCAAAAATAAAGAGTTATACAGAATTCAAAAATGAAATGGATCAATCTGCCCCTGATCACAATCATCATCACCACTATCATCATCGGCCTCATCCTTGCTACCATCTCTATCCTCGTCATCATACTCGCCATCGTCCTCATGCTCATCGTCGGCCTCATCCTCTTCCTCAGCCCCATCCTCACCCTCGACCCCATCCTCGCCCGCGGCCCCATCCTCACCCTCGTCCTCATCCTCATCCTCATCCTCGCCCTCGTCCTCTTCAGCATCCTCACCATCGCCAGGAACGTCATGATCTCGATCGCCACCAGAGATGTCACCTGGTGCATTGGATAATGCACCCATTGACGACATAAATGTCTGACAAGCCGCGCTAGCCTCTGGTGGAAGTGATAAAGATAAAGCTTTCATTAGTTTCATAAATTATTTGTCCCTCGTTTGAACTTGTACTTCCAACTCTGTGACCCTTTTATCAGATTGTATTTCTTTCTCTTTGACCTGTTCCAACTCAGTCGTACTAGAATGGATACCTGGAGAGGACCATTACCTCGTTGGAACTATATTCTTACCAGGTCGGCAGCGTACTCGACCAGAGTGCTCCTCTCCCAAAACCTGATATAAATGATCGTGTGGCCCAAAATTGTCAGGCTCCTGGGCATCAAGAGCCTCTAAAGAAGCCTGTTAAAAATATTAATAGATTAATAAATTTCAAAATAGATATTAAACTTTGAAATAAACAAATTAAAACTTACAATCTTTTCTTGGGATGATTCATTTTCCACAGTTCCATATTTTTTTTTCTACTCGAGCAAAACAATTTTGCTCGAGGGATACGTCCTTCAATATTCAATTTGTGCTTCTGTAATGACATTGAAACAATATAAATTGCAAGTATAATCATATATTCAATATTCAATAAATCACATAATTTAAGTAGGAAATAATAAAAAGGGAAAGTCCTAAAGAAAGATTATAAACAACTATATGGTACCAGCTGCCTCTCATGATCTGACATAGTTGTGCACCCAAAAGTGTGGAGGTATTGCTTTGAATCATTTTTTTTTTGTTTTTCTCTGAAGATTCATAAATAATGTTTAATAATAAATAAGATTATATTAATGCAAAATATGAAAAATTTGATTTAAATACCTCAAATGAGATTAATACCTTAAATTTGGCAGCTGCCCAATGGGTAATCATTTGGCGATATTGCTCTATCGGGAAGTCATCCACGATAGGTAAAGTCTCCAAATCCGTTCCCACCCTATCACACTATCCAACATACAGGTCATGCTTATAAGCTCTCCAAAGCTCTCCCAACTCTTTTAAACGCGCTGGTCGTGCACCTTCGCCATCAGGGAAGTTAAACCGAAGCTGAAACCCAATAGATTAGTTCATATAAATACAAAAAAATACTACATTAAATCCAATAGATTTTTTGCCCATATTTGTGCCCATGCTTTATCTTTGACTTCGTGTGGCAGTTGTCTCCAAGAGAGAGGGCTGACCGGAATGATATCGGAGTATTTGGCTAGCATCGCCAAAAACCCCCGACATTCCTGCCCAGATTTCTCAATCATTTGTCCATCAGAATTATATTCAACCATCAACTATGTCTGGAAGTTCCATACCGCACACAAGCGAGTACGCCCCCACCCCCGCCTCCTATCTATAGATGAATCTGTTATTAAAGAAAAATAATATCAGTACAAGTTATAATAAAATAAATTTTGGTATAAAAATTTGATAGATTCACATAAATATACCTATGGTAGTCGGATCAATGGGCGTCACTGGATGTGCAGAAGCTGAAGGAATATCCTGTACATATAGAGTGTCCCTCAGTGTAGCCACATACTATGTCGCATCAGGAGTCGAAGAAGGTGGAATATAATAGCTCAGGGATAATGAACCAGTAGCAAAAGATGATGGCATATACATCTGGCCAACTGGTAGTGTAATCATCGGAGGTCTAAATATCCCGTGTGTCCCTAGAGACACACCAGGATCAAAATGGGGTGAAGAAGATATGTCTGTGGTGGTGGATCCTCTAGCTCTCGCCCCATGAGCTCTCGTACCACCAGCCTCAGTACCGGGCCCACTAGATGATCGTCCATCTCTGACACCACCCCCCTCCTACCACCAGCCACTCTACTGGGAGCAATATCAGGATCCTCATCATATATCTCTTGTCTAGGGGGTCAATCCTGAAAAAAGTTTAACACATAAGTAGACACATGATATTATAAGTTATTGAAATATTTATATTTTAAATAAAATACTCACAATAGGGATGAGTGGAGGAACACCCATCTGTATCATGCGACGATTATTATCTGTCATCTTTTTCTGTTGCCTCTCTTCAATGGGTGTCATTTCCTGCATTGAAAACAAATATGGAAGTAATTAAAAACAGATAACTAATGTGTAACCCAAAAAATATATATAAAACCCATTCTGATAAAAAAACATAAAGTAAAAGAAGATTTATGGTGGTTTGAAGGTAAGTACAAGGATACACACTCTGAATGATATAGGTGAAACATGTAGGTGAGAACAAGACTGTATGATTTTATATATTTCCCACCACAAATTCAGGTTCACAATCAACTCTGACAATTGAGTTATTGGCGTCATCATAAGTAATAAACGGATTGCTTCCAATTGTAGTAGGGATAGTGTCAACTTCATCATCACCATCATAAAAAACATGTCTTGGATTTACTTCAATAATTACACTGAATTTAGGATGACGATGATCTTTGACATAAAAAACATGTTTCACCATTGATGCCAATACATATGGTTCATTGGTGGCAAGAGTGCGAGTCATGTCAATAACTCGAAATCCACAATCATCAATAAAAGTGCCTTGCCTCATCATTGAATCAAACCATTGACATTTCATCATCGTGACTTGACCATGTGAGTAATAATCCAAAATTATTATTTTCTCCAAGACTCCATAATAAGAAACATTTTCAGAACGAGGTCTAGTATCTGATGAACTGGCATAACAGTCTATTGTGGCAGTTAGCATAACAACATTATGCTGTGTTCTCATGTTTCTTGCTTGTTCAGTGATAATAAATTTGTATCCATTGATCACAAGTGATTTACAAGCACGAACCATGGTATTAGGACTAAAAGCCAAAGCTCTTGTTTCCTCAGAAACAGATTCAGCAGGCAAACTCGATACCTAAAATATAAACAAATAGTAAACTTAATTAAATATTATTTTTATTTAGTTATTACTGAAATATTTTTACCTTCAATTTCAACCAAGCAAAAAACCCTTTACTATGAAATGTCTTTTTCCTTCTTAAAGATAAAGAACTATGATTTCTATATATCACTTCTTTATGTTCTCTGTAGATAAAAATAATAATAGTTTAACAAATATTTAAAATTACAAGAGATAAGATAAGAGATAAATGTACAATTTACTTACTTGATATACTCATCAAACAAATCACAATTGAACAACATTGTGCGATGTGCCATCTCTCGCCCTTCAAGGCTTAATGTCATCAATGTATATGATCCCGAAATTCCTCCTATATGAGGAAGTGATGGAAAACTGGGTTCAATTTTCCCATACTGTTCTTCTTCATTTATCATTGGTCTGTTTACTCTCGTAGTAAGATCAGAAAAATACATTGCGTAGAAATCCATATATTCTTGAGCCAAGTAACCGTTCACAATAGAACATTTGGGACAATTCCTATTCCGAACATATTATTTCAATGTGCACATGTTTCTTTCAGTTGGATACATCCAATGGAAAGCAACGGGTCCTCTAAGAAGTATTTCTGTCAGAAGATGGACAGTCAGATGCAACATGCATGTAAAAAATGATGGAGGGAATATTTTCTCTAACTCGCACAAAATTAATGGTGTCTCTGCCAACAGTTTTTGCAAGAAGGATTTGGACAGCCTCTTAGCAAAAAGATCTCTAAACAAATAGCACAACCGAATAACTGAGACTTTAACTTTATTGGACAAGAGATGACAGATTGCTATTGGAATCAACTCATGCAAAAGGACGTGATAATCATGAGTCTTCAAAGATTTCAGCTTCAACTCATTTCTGTTGACACGTTTTGATATATTGCTTGAATAGCCATCAGGAACTTTAATAGTCTCTAGAACTTCCAGAAATTGATTTTTTTCAGTAGGTGTCATCACATATGAAGCACATGGAACTTGCCATTTATTTTCATTGATACAGACAGGATGCAATTCTGGTCTGATCCCCTAATCTACCAAGTCACGCCGAGATTGTAAATCATCTTTTGTCTTCCCCTTGACATTTAGAAGAATCGAAAGCAACATTTCACATATATTCTATTCAATGTGCATTACGTCTAAGAAATGACGTAACAAGTTGGTTGACCAATACGGCAACTCAAAGAATATAATTTTCTTCTTCCAATTGTAACAAGTATCATTGGAAATAGTTTTCCTCTTTCTAGATTTCATTACACCCTTCCAAAATGAATAACTGAAATCTTTCAATTCATTAAGAACATCAATTCCAGACATATGCTGAGGTAGAGCGTCAGTCTCTATAGTATTGTCAAATCTTCGACGATTGTTTCTATATGGATGGTTCATTGGCAAGAATCTTCGATGTCCCATAAAACTAAAACTACGACGATATTTCAGTCTTCTCGATCGAGTAATCTTCATACAAAAAGGACATGAAAATTTTCCTTTAGTGCTCCATCCAGAAATCATTGCATATGCAGGAAAATCATTGATCGTCCACATAAGCGCAGCACGCATCTGAAATATGTTTTTCGAACATGCATCGTATGTGGGCACACCCACATCCCAAATAAGATTCAACTCTTTTATTAAAGGTTGAATGTATAAATCTATATCATTGTTGGGATCAGAAGGGACATATATCAGTATACTCAAGAAAGTGTAAGGCTTTTTCATACACAACCAAGGGGGAAGGTTATAAATGTGTATGAAAACCGGCCATGTGCTGTACGAAGTAAGCATCTGCCCAAATGGATTAAAACCATAACATGAAAGACCCAGTCTCACATTACGCACGTCGGCTGAAAATTCAGGATATCGAGCATCAAATCTCTTCCATGCAAATCCATCTTCAGGGTAAACCAACTCTTCATTATTCTTTTTTCTCTCGGTGTCATGCCATCACATTTTTTCAGATATTTTATCAGACATGAAAAGGTTCTGTAATCTGGGTATCAATGGAATGTGCCACATTACTTTTTGTGGCACATGAGATGGTGATCCATCATCTTTTGGCTTCCATCGGAAGGTTCCACATTTGATACAATCATTTCATTCAGCAGTTTCCTCCCAAAATAAGCTGCAATCATTCGAGCAAGCATGATTTTTTTTAGAATCGAAGTTCATCAACTGAATTCCATTCCATATAGTGGTTTGAGGGAATATCTGCATCATCTGGAAGTAAGTCCTTAAAGAAGGTAAGAATGTAATCAATTTTAGTATTTGAAATCCCATACATAGTTTTCCCATGAAACAATCGGATTAAAAATTCCACCTTTTTCATTTTACCACATTGCCTATATACTGGAGTCATCGCAGCATCATTCAATTTTTTTACCCTATCAACATCATCATTTTCATTGGACGCATCATGTGTGCTTGTATCGAAATATTGTTGGCTGGACATCCTTTCCTTCTCATGATTCCAAATAAATGGAAACCGATCATATATCAAACTCTCCAATTCAGTCTTATCATTTGAATCATCAACATTTTCAGATTCCATTTTCTCTCCATTGTGATACCACACATAATAGTTTGTTTGGAAACCATATTTGGTTATATGATATCTAACTATGTCACGACTCAACCAAGGTCTTCCAACACAATTAAAACATGGGCAGTGTATGCGACCACAATCTGAAGCCTTGTTAAATTCAAAATCTAGAAAGCTGTTCAAATTATTTTGAAAATCGGTTGAAATCCGATCAGTTTCGTACATCCAACTTCTGTCCATTTTGTAAAAAAACTACAATAATTCATTTCAAAGCAATTCAATAATATTGAAGTATAATCGAAAAAATATTTAGGTAAATGAAAATTGTTTACTTTATATAAAAGCATAACTGACACATTACTCTATATGAGAATCATATTAAGAAATACAACAAAATACAGTGTATATAAGAAAATAAGATACATAATTTCTAATGCCTATATTCAAGGATTGCCCAGTAAGGGGTGTGGGGTGTCTTGGGGGGTTGGGGCCATCCAGGGGGTCGGAGGTGTCTAGGGGGTCAGGGGGTGTCTAGGGGGGTTGGGGTGTCTAGGTGGGCGGGCTGTCCGCGGGGGTGGTCAGGCTGTCCAATGGGGTAGGGGGAGTCCAGGGGGGTGGGCGGGCTGTCCAAGGAGGTGAGAGGGGTGTCCAGGGGTTGGGTGGGGCTGTCCGGGGGGGGGGGGGTACAGGGTGTCCAGGGGGTGGGCTGTCCAAGGAGGTGAGCGGGCTGTCCGAGGGGGGGGGGGCTGTCCAAGGAGGTGAGCAGGCTGTCCGGGGGGGGGGGGGGGTACATGGTGTCCAAGGGGGGTGCGCGGTGTCTAGGGGGTGGGCGGGCTGTCCAAGGAGGTGATCGGGGTGTCCAGGGGGTGGGTGGGGCTGTCCAAGGAGGTGAGCGGGGTGTCCAGGGGGTGGGCTGTCCAAGGAGGTGAGCGGGCTTTCCGGGGGGGCGGGCTGTCCGAGGGGGGGGGGTATAGGGTGTCCAAGGGGGGTGTGGGGTGTCCAGGGGGGTGGGGGGGATGTCCAAGGAGGGTGCGGGGTGTCCAGGGGGTGGGCGGACTGTCCAAGGAGGTGAGAGGGGTGTCCAGGGGGTGGGTGGGGCTGTTCGGGGGGGGGGGGGGGTACATGGTGTCTAGGGGGTGGCTGTCCAAGGAGGTGAGCGGGTTGTCCGGGGGTGGGCGGGCTGTCCAAAGAGGTTAACGGGCTGTCCGTGGGCGGTACAGGGTGTCCAAGGGGGGTGCGGGGTATCCAGGGGGGTGCGGGGTGTCTAGGGGGTGGTGGGGCCGTCCGGGGGGTTGTAGGTGTCCAGTGGGTGTCTAGTGGGGTCGGGGTGTCCAGGTGGGCGGGCTGTCCGCGAGGGTGGTCAGGCTGTCCAATGGGGTAGGGGAGTCCAGGGGGGTGGGCGGGCTGTCCAAGGACGTGAGCACTGTGTCCAGGGGGTGGGGTCCTATTTAAATATAAATTTAGTGAAATATTAGTAGAAACATTTAAAATTAATTGTGAAATATGATTTAAAGTGTATATGTTAAAATGAAATATCAAATAAAAACAAATTGAATTTGAATATTGAATGTTTAAATTAAGTCTCGACCCAGATTAATAGTTTTCGGGGGAAAAAGGAAGTGTCACTAGTTGTTTTTATGATTATATTCCATTACATCTCTAGTTTTAGGAGAAGTTTGTGTTTAATGACCTGGTTTAAAGTGTGAATGAAATGTCCTATAATTTTGATATACGAACTATGATATTTTTCATTTATGATGTGAGGTTTTGGAATTTTAAATACATGCAACTATAAGGACCTCCAGTTATAAAAAATGAGGGAGGAAATGAACATGATCTAGAGGTAGAGATCCATGGGATACATGTGGAACATACATTTTTTCTATCTGTGGAACCACAAGTTGATTCGGACATGGGTTCTGAAAAAATGTTCTTTTAGGGGTTTTATCACTTCATGAAGACTTTTTGAGGAACTCTGATGCATACCTTGATTACGGTTGAGATGACCTGTGTGTTCTGGTAGATTTGTTGTCCAATAATTTCAGTTGATGGTCTCCCATGATAAATTGATATTTGTATTGAGACTATGATATTCACCTTAAATAATCCGTATAGGCCTCATCATTAGAGAGATAAAATCATGAGATATATGCTATGCGAGGAGGAAAAGTGTGGGTGTGATGTACCAAACAAGACTAGCTATCTATGAGGCATGGTATGGGATGATTTATAGACTAGGATCTATAACTAATTTTACTTCAAGAATCTATCAACATATAGGGATAATGAATTCATGCATTAAAAGTAGGGCACCATGACTATTATTGAGTACTAAAAATGTTTTATAGAGTTTCATCATTTTTCACCAAATTACATTTTTGATGAGATATTGTGAGAGAGACACTTTAAGGGAAGTTATTGAAATTTTGTATGATCCATGGATGACGTGTTAATATTGACCAATAATACTGAAATTATGAAGCAGACACTATTTATATATTAGAAGCCGAGGGAGGTCATGGGTGAATAGGATAGAATTATAGACTATTGAACTAGTATACCGACATCATGTGGTAGGAGTTTTTGGGGATTCCTATGAGATGAGTAATGGTCATGATTGAAGTACTGGTTTCTCAGTTTTCATACAACAGTGTGGAAGAGGGGGAATTAAGAACATTTCATGTGATCATGACCCAATAGAGTCTCAACCATGTGGAAGGATAGTCAACATGAAGTGTTTATGCTGGACCATCCCTCTAGCAGTGACTTGTGATAGACATATTCGAAAAAAAGTTTTGGAATTGTTTTAATAGCTCAATATCATAAATAAAGATATATAAGTGATGTTTGATCATGTTGTGGATGTGGTGGTTGTGGCTATGTCATCCATGCCATAATTACACTGAGAAATCAGTGTGTTCCTATTCCAAATAATGAGGTTTTATTACATGTCCATGGTTCATGAAATATCTATTATGTAAAACCTACCCACATGGAGAAGGGTGGAATATGATCTATAGTGAGAGGTAAGATCAAAGTAGCCTCTACTAGTAAATCCTCTCATTTTGATACTGATGCATCACATGGATTCATATCCTCACATGTAGTGAAAATCCTATGTCTCATTATACTGTCTTCAATGAGTGTAATGATTCTAGAAATCTAAAAACTGAAATATTAGATAAAGAAGAAGAGGAACCTGAAGGAGGTCGAAGATCCAAACTGGTCCGGCAGAAGGAGCTCCAAAATCGCCTAAATCGGCTGCTGGTGCTCCCGTTTAGGGTTCTGTATCCGAATGGGGGAGAGGACGGGTGACTGGCAATTTGGGGGAAACTTGTGCCAACGGTTTTTAAAAACTGTTGGTATATACTTTTAGGGAAAACCTATACCAACGGTTCTAAAGAACCGTTGGGAAAAAGCTCCCCAACCACACCTATACCAACAGTTTAATAAACCGTTGGTAAAAACCTCCCCCAGCCTCATTTTCCCCAACGGTTCTCATTAAACCGTTGGTAAAAATCCTTTTAAACACATCATTACCAACAGTTTACTATAACCGTTGGTAAAACCTTCTCTAAACCATCCTTTACCAACAGTTCTATGAAACCGTTGGTATGTAAGTGTGGGGAAAAACCCACATTCCAGTAGTGATGGTTTCATCTCCACATGGGAAAGAGTGGTTTATTAGGGGTAGTAAGCTCTCACCCCAATTTATTAGGCCTTTTGAGGTGTCGAGATTCATTCACTACAACATATTAAAGGATTATTCATAGTGTTATTAGTTTTTTGGTAGTTAAAATTATCTCAAAATGGTTTCATGACAGTTTTTTAAACATCCATTATATATTTCCTAGAAAACCATGTAGCATAATTTTTACACATTTAGTAATGGTTCATAGGAAGTGTTTTAATATGATATTTAATGGTTTTAATTTTAATTTTTATAAGTAGTTTTATATATCAAAACATTATAGGTATTATTGGTGGTTTAAACATCATATGTATTTAATAATATATAGTGGTGGATTAAAACACCACTAAAAATATTTTTACCATATATAGAAGTAGTTTAAATTTTTGCTATATATTTCTGTTAAAAACCTGTATAATCTTCTATCCTAAATAAAATACCAAAAAGAAGAAAAATCGGGAAAGTACCAACCCTTAACATAATACAATAAATAGAACCCATTCCAATTCCATAAATATCAACATTAAACAAAACAATCTAAACAAAAATGGAATTCTCATAAAAAATAACACAAAATCAATCAAAAATAAATCTAAATATCATCTAAAATAAATGAATTAAAAATATCATATAGAAATATTAAATAACAATGATTGAAATTCCTTATAAATACAATAATATTCACCACTAAAATACTAAAAAATAGGTTTGTGTAAAATCCTCAGATTACAACCTGATTATGTTTCCACTTCATCCATGCTTACATATAACCACATTTCACAATATTCCCACATCACTACATAAAATCATATTATCACGTAACCTCAACATATATATAGTACCACAAAATTTATTTAACAAAATGACAACATATACATATTATTTGCACACCTCTTTGACATTTCCACAAAACAACAATATAAATCATTAGCTCATCATCTCAAAAAAACATTCAACAAACCTAAAATAAAAAAGTTACAATAAATAAATTACTATAATAATTTTTCAATAACTAGGCATCCACATAAAAATATGACAATGTACTACTCTCATATAATTTCATTGAACTTTCCACCATCGATACATAAAAGTTTCCACACCTTACTATAAGATTATAATATTTCTACCACAACACAACTTTAATTCTAAAATAACAGAACTCCTCAAATACAATAATAATGAAAACTATAACATGAGAAACAATAGATACATTCCAAAAATTATATACCCATGATTTACTTCAAACATACTCATTGAATGGTACCAACTACCATTCCCTCATAAAATGATCCTACTAAAATAAATGATTAAAATCACTGTAATCATATTTAACCTATTCCAACTCTAATATAACATTTAAGAAACATATTTAAAAATTATACCTTCTTATACAAGAACCATCACCAAACACATACCCTAGGCCGTAACAATATCACATTAATAGGATACCACCTTTCGAATATTTCTATATTTTACGACTCTATTTCCAAATATTAATATGTAACGACATCACTTAATTATATTAGTCTCAAAAGTATAAAGTAAATAACAAAACTTCCCCACAAAAAATATTATGAAGTGGTACCCAACATCCATCACCAATTCCACACCAACTACTTACATCCTAAGACAATCCACATCCATTTATTCATCTAAGAGAAAAGGAGACAATTATTCAAACTATAATCCAAGACTCTCTATGAAATAATTTAAAAGGTAATCCAGAAGATCCTAATAATGATTATTATAAGGGTAAATTTTGAATAAAACATAGAAAATAAACCAACCATATAGATTTAATGTAATGTAACAGAATTATAGATATCCCCTACCTCAATCAATAAAATGTCTTTTCAATCAACTTATAATAATGTTAGTCTGTCCTCAAATTACTCACACAACCCCACCACCAAATCCAAACTCAATCATCATTACTACCCAGTAAACTTAGATTAACACCATCTCTATCTCTGTCTCTATATCCATACCATTCTCTCGAGACACGTGTGAAATGTTTATTGATTTTTTTTGTATATTTAAATTTCAACATAAAACCATTAAATATATTTAGACTAAGTGATTATGGATTTGTGTGATTTAGCGACTCACTCAAACCATCTAATAATGTAATATCATCAAGGATGAATCCAATCATCTTATGATATAATATTACCACTTATTTCTACAAATAAATGACCACCACATCCAATAGTTATATATTGATCCCATGTTGATGGATTGGTATCCCCTATTTCTAAATTGGGGTTTTTTTACAAGAAACCTCCTTTAAGTATCTAGTGGTATGAAGTAACTACAATAAAGAGTATATGTTTCTTCAATCCCTGATGACCTTATGAATTCCTTAGATAGAATGGTCCTAAACCCATTCTATACTATTATCTGGATGCTCCATCCATAGGAGCTGACTAACTGAATCACCCTTTGATAAAAAGAAGGAATGTGAGGGATCTCCATTAAATAATTCATTTATATTTTCTTATAAATCATATATCAGTAAAATTAAATGTAATACATGTTAAGAAAATGAAAACATAAAATAATGCGTGAGTATAAGAGAGGGGGACTATATTACATTATTGAAGATGTTTTTGTAAACCCCTTGAATGAAAAAGGAGTTCATAACTGTAAAGACCCAGAAATTTCAAGGAATTTTTTTTCTTAATTTCTTTGGAATTTTACGAGTCAATGGCTTCTGACGACACCTAATTCTGAGGCCCGGTGTGGCCGGAATCATTTTCCGAAGTTTAGCTCGGGAACGTTCAGTGAACGAACGAGCGGGTTTTTCTAACTTTTGAACCGGTGCTTGGAATCAAAATCCGAGGGCACTGATGAACTCACAACGCCAGTAAATGCTTAAGGGGATATTAAGCGTAGTTGTGTTTGTCGCATGAGGTGGTTAATTTTTGGGGTTTAGTTGAATTCAATAAAATTTGTCGTGCACAAATTTTATTCATGGAAAGTGATTTTTTTTAACAAAGGGGGAGTTAGATGTGGGGCCCACACCCACCTAACCTCCCATGGGAGAGTTTAGTGTGGTAGGGCCCACACGAGACCCTAACTCTTCACCTCCCCCATAACCCCCTTGACCTCCCCATAACTCACCCCTTGTTTAAATGCATGGAAAATCAACACATTTATTGTGGTGGGGCCTCACCACCTCTCAAGATTAATGAGGCTGACTAGGATAATTAATGACCTTATTAATTATCCTTGTCACACCTCTTGAATTTTTGAATGTCTTGGAGATCTTTTAAAAGAGGGAAGCTTTTTGAGATTTTGGGGGTTGGCTATTACTTTGGGAGGATTTGAGGAGAGTTCCCTTCATCCACGAGGAAACGACTTCCTCCCACGACGAAGAACGACCATCAACTCTTCTCTTCCTCCGCGTCAAGGGAGAAGTCGCCGACCACGGTGATCATCTCCAACGACAACGTGCCTTACTTATTCATCTCCTTCATTGAAGAATGCTACATCTCCGAAGAAGGACATCGACTTGGCGGTCCCAGAATTCTCCATCCACTTCCACTTCCGCGACAAGGAAGGAGATGCTGACCGTGGAGACCGATGCCAACAACAACTTTCTTCTTCTTCTTCTGACGTTAATGGAATCGATACCGTTCTTCCGTGACACCTGACTATCGCGAAGTTCGACTTCCGAGACTCGACGGCGTGTGACGTCAATTTCGAGATAGGGGTTTAATCTTCGTTCAATTTTTATTTAACGAACTTCGTTGATAATCGTTGGCCGCTTGCTATCATTATAACGGGAGGAGGTCAGACTGCACAAATAAGGCTAACCCTCCTCCCCCTTTGCTGTCATACTCATTGTGGCTCAAACGAAGGTGACGCGGTGCCATCTCACCGTGCGGAAACAAAGGAACCGCGGCCGGTGCGGGCCGCGGAGAAGGAGCGCGGCGCCGTCGCGCCACGCCGTTGAGACTGGAAAAGCCAGCGACCGGAGTCGGGCCGTGGCAGAGAGGCGCGACGCTGTCTCACCGCACCGGAACTTCAAGAAGGGTCACGGTCGGGGCGTGCCACGACGGAGGGGTGCAAAGCCGTCGCACCGCACCGGACGGGCAGGAGCCGCGACTCATAGCCACGACGGTTCAGGTAAGGGGCCGGCTGAGCCGGCCGCCGGCACACCCTGGAGGTGGGACCCCCTGCGGGTCCCGTGTGGCCAACCGGCCGGCCATAATGGACGGCCAGTACTTAAGAGAACCGGGGGGTTGAAACCCCCGGCCAGCCAGCAGGGGCGGACCCTTTGGGTCCGCCGTTTCGAGACCAGGGGGTAGCGCCCCACCTTCCACGTGTGCTCCGCACGCGGGTGCCGAACCGCGCGGACCACACAACCGAGACGGGCCGCTCGCGCATGGCTGAGCTGCCCGCTGGGCCGGGCCGCGCCGATCTGGGCTGGACCCGGACCCGGGTCGGGTCAACCCGATTCGGGCCGACCCAGGGGGTATCGGGCCGGGTCGGACCAGGCCCGAACCCTCTCTTTTCGGGCAGTTCCTTTCAAACACCAACAACCTAGGATACAGAACTCCGATCGATGCACCGTCTGTTGCAATGTGATACTTGGATCGAGACAGTCATTTCAGTATATTACACTCAAGGTTTTGGAGAACTTTGGGTATGTCCGGGTTAGTTCGAACCCGAAACCAACCAGGCCCTCAGAGCGGAAATGCTTATAACTTCAGCTCCGGACGTCCGATTCATGTGCCGTCGACTTTTTTGGATTCCTCTTGATGAGATGGAACTTTTGGCATACTTATTTTGAGGATTGTAAGTAGTTGGATAGTGGCCGGGTTGGTTTTAATCCGAAATCCAACCAGGCCCCTAGAACGGAAAAGCTGATAACTTTTAGACCAGACGTCCGTTTGACGAACCGTCAGCGGTGTTGGTGATCACATTGAAAAACGGTCCCTATGAGTATACCCTATGAGAGTTCAGGGTATAGTTGAGATATGGTCGGGTTGGTTCGTACATGAAACCAACCGGACCCCTGAAATGAAAAGGCTAATAACTCACAGACCGTGCGCCCGATTGACGGGTCGTCTGTTACGTTGAGACCCCTATGAAGAGGCGGTCCTTTGAGATACTTCTTCGTGGGACTTGTGATACTTGGAGTATCTACCTATAGCTCGTGGAGAGGACCCTCCCGGAGACGAGCGTATGGAGTACGGACATCGTGTAGCTGGCTAAGACCTGACGACTGCTTGACCGACTCGACTTGGAGTGAGTCGACTAGCCCAGTGGATGGAGCACTACTATGTTTGGGTGCAGACCCATGGAAGATGGAGCACTACTGTGTTTGGGTGCAGACCCGCGGTACTCAACAGAAGGAGTACCTCTACAGGCTATTAGGGGGGGGGGGGTGCACTACTGTGTTTGGGTGGCAGACCCCGGCGGGAAGCACTGCTATATTTGGGTGGCTGACCCGTGGTACTCGACAGGAGAAGTACCACAGCAGTTTTAGGTTAGTGAGCAATACCTCAGAGTCATGACAGGATCACTGTACTCATCAGAGATGGAGCTCTTCAGCAGTTATAGCTTCGATAATGAAAATCCTGGTTTGAGCTGAGTCTATGACCTTTGTTTTTACCTCATGATTGAGATGGGTCACTTGATAAACTAGGTATATGTATGGGCATATACCTAGGTAGTGGTTATCCTTTGATTTCATAACCTTTGTGTTACCTCTCGATTGAGTTGGGTTACTTGATAACTTAGGTATAAGTATGAGCTTATACCTAAGTAAGGGTTATCTATTGAGATCTTTCTTTGTGGTTATCCTTGTTGGGTTTAGTGAGACCTTGAGGGTCTCGGGGTCCCTAATGAGTATCGTATACTCACCCCTGCACGGGCTATGCCCGCACCTCATTGTGTTGGTTGCAGACGACGAGCAGCGCTAACAGAGGCCGAGTGTTCGAGGACTGGACGGTACCCGGAGGTGGACCACACGATGAGTTAGTATCTGGAGGTGGACTTCACGACGAGATGATACTCGGAGGAGGTTGACAGGTGAGAGCATTGTGGAGGCTATCTATACCTACCCTTTAGGTAGGATCCGTGGTGGACGATCCGGGAGATGCGCTATCTGTACCTACACTTCAGGTAGGATCCATGGTGGACGACCTAGGAGCTGCTTCTATTCCTCCAGCTACTTGTCTTTTCTGTTGTACTTTCGTTCAGTTGTAGTTATACTTTCAGTTGGGTTTGTATTCTGGCCCATTTACTTTTCAACACTTTCTTTTGTACTTAGTGTATTACTTCCGCTTGTACTCTGTGGTGTTTTGTTTACTTTTATAAAGGCAATGCCTTCCCAGTTATCGGGATTTACGCCTTTGGTGCTAGTCGCCAGCCCCTGGCCTATGGAAGACGGGTTTGGGGTAGTCACGACACGGGCCCCGAGGATAGGTCGTGACAAATTGGTATCAGAGGAGTTGGTTCTACTGCAAAACTTATAACTCTAATATTTTCTATCTGTGAAGCAATAATGTTAAGAGTACTGAGTGTGGTTTTCAGTTCAGGGAGTCCAGTGTTGGTGTGGGCGGCTGACGTATCCATACACCAGGACCCTGACTACTGATTTCCGACTCAGTGCACGAAAACACTAATTGCATATGTGTTTTCAAAGATTTTCCCTTAAAACAGTTCAAACGAAGTCAGATCACCAGGTATAAATCGTTGACCGTGTCACGTCTGTTTTTTTTCAGGATGCCTTATCACGAACGACCATCTAGAGCTCTGAGAGATGTACGTACTGACGGCCTGCCGAGTGACAAGGCTTCTGTACAGGGCCCTCTTACAGTTGAGGCACCAGCGGAGGCACCAACGGTACTACCAAACATTGGGCCACCAATTCCACCAGCCCTATCAGCAGGCGATGCACGCCGCTTGAGCACGCTACCTGAGTTCCAGCACTAGAGGCCACCCAAGTTCCGGGGAGAGACAGACCCACAGGCGGCTGAGGATTGGCTGGAGGTTGTGGTGAGAGTTTTAAGGATAGTGGGTACTCCAACAGACTTCATAGTGATCTTTGCTTCCAGCCTCCTTTTGGAAGAAGCTCAGAGATGGTGGAGCCACTTTTTCAAGTTTTGCGACGGGATGAACTTCACATGGAGAGACTTTGAGACCTTTTTCAGGGTGGAGTATGTACCAGTGGCTCTACACCCCAAGCGTGTTCAAGAGCTGCTGCCTTTGGCGCATGATTTTTCAATCAGTAGCCAAGTCATCTGTTGGCAGTAGACAGATGATGCAGAGGTCTAAGAGGAATAGATCCAGCCATGCGAGGAGCAGGAAGTGTTATGATTGTGGTAGTAAGGGTCACCTGGAACGTGACTGTCCGAC
This sequence comes from Viscum album, assembly GCA_963277665.1. NCBI lineage: Eukaryota > Viridiplantae > Streptophyta > Magnoliopsida > Santalales > Viscaceae > Viscum > Viscum album. The sequence goes on from OY728138.1 coordinate 163,245,383, forward strand.
TCCCCGCACAGTTGATCCGCAGGCGTTAGAGGAGCCACCGAGACAGAAGCAACGACGAGGGCTTGAGCGACAGCCAAGCGGTGGACAAGGCAATAGAGCTCCGGAAACACGTGGACAGGAGCAGAACTAGTGGATTCCTTTTGTTCTTGGTACTACTAGTTCCATGTTGTTGTTGCATTTGTGTCTTTGTACTATGAGCTGTAATAATAAAAGGACACTTAACTTCGTGATGTTTTCTTTCCTGTCCTTTTGTTTGGTTGATACTGAGAGGTCTCAGTTAAAACTGTTGACTTGACCCTCACTTTCGATATTTCTACCGGAGGAGACCCAGTGACCTCACACTGATGCCGACAATGTGACTTGACCCTTGGAGGCGAGAGTGACGGTTGGATCTCTTGGTAGTAACATCGAGGCCTTACGACGTCATCCATGGCATGAATGCATCATTCATGTCAGGATTGACTATATTAGGCAATGGGCATGGTTCATCCAGGGTATGAGACCGAGTTTCTCTTTTGGGAAAAGGAGAAATCTTAGTAGCTCTTACAGATCATAGGCAAAGAAGGTGCAGATCATCCATGAGCTGATGAAGACTGCACAACGTAGTAAGAAACAGAAAACTGGCGCCAGTCTTAGAGACTCGGGCATGTTAAATGTTTCAAGAAGAGGAAGCTATTAAGGAGAGATGAGTCTGTGAAGTAGCAGACATGAAGGAAGATCTAGGAGAGCAGCATGAGGTGGTGTACATTTCAACATGCTACAACCACCCACCTTAGTTGTCCCCACCAAGATCAGGGAGCTGGAGAGCAGGGGAAGAGTGCAGCTGCATGCAGTCAAGGAGTGTGACCCAATGGCTCTAAAAATGATTCAAGGGACAATCTGTGTCCACTACTAGCTTCCGTAGTAACAGACACTGATATGAATCATTCCTTCCTTCCACGAATCTTGTCCCAGACCTAGAGTTTCTGGTAAGCCATAGACTTGACCCTCACATCTGGAGATACCTTGGGAGGAGACTCCATAATCACACTTATGCCGACAGTGTGGTATAACCCTCGAGGCGAGAGTTTCGGTTGGAATATCCTGGTGGTAGCATCGAGGCCTTTACGATGTTGGTCTCGGTATGGATTGGATTCACAGTTCATGCTCAGATTGACTCTATTAGACAAAAAGGTTGTGGTCTAACTACAACATCGGGATGGGTTTTCCTTGGTTGGAGAAATGGAAACCCCAGGAAGCACAGGATGAACTCATGCATAGGAGGGTTTGGTCGATCACTCTTGGGTCGACCAACCTTACCCTCGTGGTAGCAGGAGTTTTGAGTTTCAATTCTAATCAGGAAGTGGAGGCCTCTAGAGTTCGAGGATGGCAATCACATCCTTATATGGGTCTCAACTCGACGAGGTTTACGGAGATGTGGCCAAGGTGAAAAGTTATCTCCGAGGTTCAACGGACCTTTCTAGGTCCTCAGCAGGGTAGGCAAGGTGGTTTACCGCTTGACCCATCCACCTCAGTTTCACCAGCTGCACAACGACTTCTACATATCTCAACTGAGGAGATACGTGCTTGACCCGACGCATGTCATCGACCCTGGAGAACTGGACTTTGGCAATGGGTTGACCTTTGCGGGGTTCCAGTAGAGTTTGAGGATCAATAGGAGTGGATCCCATGAGGATGGTTGATTCCTCTTGTGCGCTTTCGTTGGCAGCACAAGAACCTACAGGAGAGCACATGGGAGCGGAAGGCTCAGATGCGTGATCAGTACCACTTTTGTTTCCCTAGTTTTTGTTAAAGCTTTATGGGGACGTAAAGCCCTGAGGTGGGAGTAGTGTAAAGACCCATAAATTTCAATGAATTTTTTTCTTAATTTCTTTAGAATTTTACGAGTCTGTGGATTTTGACGACACCAAATTCTGAGGCCCAGTGTGCCCATAATCATTTTCCGAAGTTTATATTGGGTACGTTTAGTGAACGAATGAGCGGGTTTTTCTATCTTTTGAACCAGTGCTCGGAATCGAAATCCGAGGGCACCGATGAACTCGCAGCACTGGTAAATGCTTGAGGGGATCTTAAGCGCAGTTGCGTTTGTCGCATTAGGTGGTTAATTTTTGGGGTTTAGTTGAATTAAATAAAAATTTTCGTGCAGAAATTTTATTAATGGAAAGTGTTTTGTTTTTCAACAAAGGGGGAGTTAGATGTGGGGCCCACACCCACCTAACCTCCCATGGGAGAGTTTAGTGTGGTAGGGCCCACATGAGACCCTAACTCTTCACCTCCTCCATAACCCCCTTGACCTCCCCATAACTCACCCCCTTGTTTAAATACATGGAAACTCCACACATTTATTATGGTGGGGCCTCTCCACCTCTCAAGATTAATGAGGCTGACTAGGATAATTAATGACCTTATTAATTATCCTTGTCACACCTCTTGGCTTTTTGAATGGCTTGGAGATCTTTTAAAAGAGGGAAGCTTTTTGAGATTTTGGGGGTTGGCTATTATATTGGGAGGATTTGAGGAGAGTTCCCTTCATCCACGAAGAAACGACTTCCTCCCTCGATGAAGAACGACCATCAACCCTTATCTTCCTCCGCTTCAAGGGAGAAGTCGCCGACCGTGGTGATCATTGCCAATGAAAACGTGCCTTCCTTATTCATCTCCTTTGTTGAAGAACGCTACGTCTCCGAAGAAGGGCATCGACTTGGTGGTCCCAGAATTCTCCATCCACTTCCTCTTCCGCGACATGGAAGAAGAGGCCGACCGCGAAGACCGACGCCAACAAAAACATTCTTCTTCTTCTTCCGACATCGACCGAATTGATACCGTTCTTCCATGACACCCGACTACCTCGACGTTCGACTTCTGTGACTCGATGATGTGCGACGTCAATTTTGAGGTAGGGGTTTAATCTTCGTTCAAGTTTTATTTAACAAACTTCATTGATAATCATTGGCCACTTGATATCATTATAATGGGAGGAGGTCAGACCACACAAACACTGCTGACCCTCCTCCCCATTTGCTGTCATACTCGTTGTGGCTCGAACGAAGGTGACGCGGTGCCGTCGCACCGCGCGGAAATGAAGGAACCGCGGCCGGTGCGGGCCGCGACGAAGGAGCGCGGCGCCGTCGCGCCACGCCGTTGAGACCGGAAAAGCCCACGGACGGAGTCAGGTTGCGGCAGAGAGGTGCGACGCCGTCGCGCCGTGCCGGAGCTTCAAGAAGGGCTGTGGCTGGGGTGGGCTGCGGTGGAGGGGCACGACACTTCGCGCCACACCGGACGGGCAGGAGCCGCGGTGGTTCAGGTAAGCGGCCGGCTGAGCCGGCTACCGACACACCCTAGAGGCGGGACCCCCTACGGGTCCTGCGTGGCCAACCGGCCAGCCATAATGGCCGGCCGTTACTCAAGAGAACCGGGGGGTTGAAACCCCTGGCCAGCCAGTAGGGGCGGACCCTTTGGGTCCGCTGTTTCGAGACCAGGGGGCAGCTCCCCCCTTCCGCGTGCCCTCCGCACAGGGGCACCGCACCGCGCGGACCGCCCGGCCGAGCCGGGCCACTCGCGCTCTGTCGGGCCGCACGCTGGGCCGGGCTGCCCGCTGGGCCAGTCCGCGCCCATCTGGGCCGGACCTGAACCCGGGTCGGGTCGACTTAGTTCGGACCGACACAGGGGGTATCGGGTCGGGTCGGACCGGGTCCGAACCCCCTCTTTTCGGGCAGTTCTGTTCAAACACCCATAACATGGGATATGTACCTTCGATCGATGCACCGTCAGTTGAGATGTGATCCTTGGATCGAGACGGTTGTTTTGGTATATTACATTCAAGTTTTCGGAGAACTTTGGGTATAGCCGGGTTGGTTCGAACCCGAAACCAACCAGGACCTCGGAGCGGAAACGCTTATAACTTGATCTCCGGATGTACGATTGACGGCCGTTGACTTTGTTGGATTCCTTTTGATGAGAAGGAACTTTTGGAATACTTCGCCTGAGGATTGGACACAGTTGGATAGTGTCCAGGTTGGATTGAACCTGAAATCCAACCGGGCCCCTCGAACGGAAAAGCTGATAACTTTCAGACCGGACGTCCGTTTGACGAATTTTCAGCGATGCTGGTGATCACGTTGAGAAACGATCCCTATGAGTAAACCCTATGAGAGTTCGGGGTACAGTTGAGATACGGTTGGGTTGGTTCGTACACGAAACCAACCGGGCCCCTAGGATGAAAAGGCTAATAACTCACAGATCGAGCGCCCGATTGACGCGCCGTCTGTTGAATGGAGACCCCTATGACGAGGCGGTCCTTTGAGATACTTCTTCGTGGGACTTTTGATACTTGGAGTATCAACCTGTATCTCGTGGATCAAACCCTCCCAGAGACGAGCGTACGGCGTACAGAGACCGTGTAGCTGGCTGAGACCTGACGAATGCTTGACCGACTCGACTTGGAGTGAGTCGACTAGCCCAGTGGATGGAGCACTACTATGTTTGGGTGCAGAACCATGGCGGATGGAGCACTATAGTGTTTGGGTGCAGACCCACGGTACTCAACAGAATGAGTTCCTATACAGGCTATTAGGGGGGGGGGGTGCACTACTGTGTTTGTGTGGCAGACCCCGGTGGAAAGCACTACTGTGTTTGGGTGGCTGACCCGCGGTACTCAACTGGAGGAGTACCTCAGCAGTCTTAGGTTAGTGAGAAGTACCTCAGAGTCGTGACATGATCACTGTACTCGTCAGAGACGGAGATCTTCTATAGTTACGGTTTCGATAATGAAAATCCTGTTTTGAGCTGAGTCTATGATGTTTGTGTTTACCTAATGATTGAGTTGGGTCACTTAATAACTTAGGAATATGTATGGGCATATAACTAGGTACTGGTTATCCATTGATTTCATAACCTTTGTGTTAACTCTCGATTGAGTTGGGATACTTGATAACTTAGGTATAAGTATGATCTTATACCTAAGTAAGGGTTATCTAGTGAGATCTTTCTTTGTGGTTATCCTTGTTGGGTTTAGTGAGAACTTGAGGGTCTCAGGGTCCCTACTGAGTATTGTATACTCACCCCTGCACGGGCTATGCCCGCACCTCGTTGTGTTGGTTGCAGATGACGGGCAGTGCTGACAGAGGCTGAGTGTTCGAGGACTGGACGGTACCCGGAGGTGGACCACACGACGAGTCAGTATCTGAAGGTGGACTTAACAACGAGATGATACTCGGAGGAGGTTGGTGGCTGAGATCATTGTGGAGGCTATCTGTACCTACCCTTCAGGTAGGATCCGTGGTGGAAGATCCAGGAGCTGCACTATCTGTACCTACCCTTCAGGTAGGATCCGAGGTGGACGACCTAGGAGATGCTTCTATTCTTCCAGCTTCTTGTCTTTTCTGTTGTACTTTCATTCAGTTGTAGCTGTACTTTCAGTTGGGTTTGTATTTTGGCCCATTTTCTTTTCATCACTTTCTTTTGTACTTAGTGTATTACTTCCGCTTGTACTCTATGGTGTTGTGTTTACTTTTATAAAGGCAATTCCTTTCCAGTTATCGGGATTTACGCCTTTGGTGCTAGTCTCCAGCCCCTGGCCTATGGAAGGCAGACTTGGGGTAGTCACGGCACGGGCCCCGAGGATGGGTTGTGACAATAACATAGCTTCTACAGCAAGATCAGTCACATAAATCCCATCTGATTTCATATGAATATCCAACAAATGTATTGTTTCAGAGACTTCATCTGTTTAATTATTTATATATATATATATTAAATTTATATAAATCAATAATTAAATATATTAAATAAAAAATATTATCATATAATTATTTTAAATGATTAAAATATTACCATAGTGGGTCTATTTCTTGAGAAACTCCTTGAATTAGTTGTTTGGGGGATGTTTTGTTTGGCAATAATTGATACATTTTCACTTGAAGCTTACTAAAATAAATAAAATATAATTTAATAGTAATTTCTACAATGTAATATCCTTGTTATATGAATGAATATGTATAACATCAGATTAAAATAAAAATTTATTCTTCATTACCATGTTCTTCTCATGAAAATGACCATCAAATTTTTTTTCCACTACGCTATAGGCACCACTTTTGGTTCCTTTTTAAACTTCTACTAAGTGTTCAATGATGTATCATTTAATTCACTCCATAATATGCCTTTAATATATTTCCATATCTTAACCAAATTCATTAACTTTCACTTTTGTTCTTTAAGATTATTAATGGTAAAGGGGAATAAATTATATAGAAGGGAAATAATTTTAAAAATATAGAATAAATAAAAAAAATATAATTGATCCATAATGTATTAAAATTTCATTTATCTAGGAATCAAAAAGTTTACTATTCGAATATTGAGGCATATTACTCCAATAAAAATATGTAATTGGAAGCATTATTAGCTCATCTTGTGACTATCCGAGAATCTGGACAAATATATTCTCAGAATAATCTATGGGGACCCCATAATAACTGAAGGGGAAAATATTTCAATCCATTCATATTTTACACATACGAACAATTAATATCTTCTCAATGGTGAAATAGTTTCCATATTTTATGGAAAAAAAATTTATCATAAAAAGGATTAGTAACATTATTCAAATTATATTTTTTACATATAACTATCACCCTTAAATATCCTTCTAATGAAATAATAGTTACCAATATTTCACTCTATGTATAGTCATCACCTGCTGAACCTGTTGAATTAGGATGCATTGTTTTAGATGATGCAAGGAGGGAAACAGAGTGTGAAAAAAACTAGTGGGATGGGGATAGAGGTAATCTTATATTATACAAGGAGGGATCCCTATAGATCATTAGGTAACACTGGTAATTTATGTTTATTTAGGGGAAAGTCAAATGGGAGTTAACTTCTATTAGTGAACTTCCACGTCATTGGAATTATTATCATTTAATGAAGTAAAACAAACTACGGAACATATATTGCAAAATATTCATGCATGATAATAAATTTAGAAATGATAATAGATTACAAACACTACCAAATATAATATACATTGATATGTTAATTAATAAATACACATAAAAAAATTGTAACATTTTTTCCAACTAAAACAACTCACGCATAAAAATCATTTTAAAATTGATATAAGATCCACAATACTAGAAATGAAAAAAATTTAACTTATGTTTTCTGATAAGTTAATGGATGACTGCACATACTACCATTTTTTCATTAAATCATGTTATTATCATTCCCCATAATTGTTTCATCAACTTCAACGACCCTTGAAAGACTAATATTTTCAATATCATGATGAAAAATCAGTTAATTTCATAATATTGATGGGTTTAAATGTTATAGGTTAATTATTTCACCTCATCACCCATATCATACAATTATCAATATAATATTTTAGAAACTAAACTCAACTATTTATCCATACAATCATCCATAAAATACATCATTTTATCCTGTGATGTGATGATATAAATATCATATACTTCATGGATACCAATATCCATCAATATATAGATTTTAAAAGATATAAATTGAGTGGAATCTATTTCTAATACCCCAAGTAATTTGGACCCATTGGAATATGAATAAAACCAATGAAAAATGAACATGGTATCTTAATTCAATTATATAAGTCATATTTCCATAGTATCCAAAATTAAAAAAATATAAATAGACCAATATTATGAATTTTTAAACCCTCTTTCAGGTCAACTGTATGAAATTTAAATCTATTAATGTTTTCAATATTGAAAAGTATAGCTTGTTTTAGAGTACCTAATGCTAGAAACATAAAATATTATTATAGATCATCCACAAGATAAATATTCATGATCAAGCTAATAGAATATGTATTATTAAATTTATGAAATATATGTTGAAACCAAATTTCACATTTATTTTAATAATTATGAACTTACATTATGTACAAACCATTCTACAAGACATTTACTAACAAATATTTTTATATCTATCTCAAATTTGAGGTTTCGTATTCATGTGTCACTTTGTTTCTATCCTGATATCTTTAATAAATGAATTTTTAATTACACTATTCAATAGAAAATATTTATTTTCTTTTAATAATTACATTAGTTTTAGTGTAATATTTTAGATCCTCCTAATAGATCGTCCAATCACAAGAAATTGTTTTTGACTTTATTTTTAGTTGAGGATAAATATCTATGTCATCAGTACATCTATCTAGATTTAATCTTTGATAAATATCATCCATGTATCTAGAAAAAAAGGTAAGACAATCCCTTACTAAATAACATTTCAAAAAAGAGACTTTAGTTTGAAATTTATTTTTCACATATGATTTAAAATAACCAAGGTATCTAGGACATAAAATGAATAAAAATGAGAAACATAATTTATGACGTTTTAATAAAGGTTTACTTAATATGAAAAATTAAATAATGTAACTCTCAATAGGGTAAATCTAATGATAATTTATAAGACCACCCAATTTATTTCTATTGACCAATCGCATATTAAAATTCACCATGAATGTAAAAAATGACAGAGGGAAGATAATATCTATTGAAAAAAGTGTCATTAAAAAGTGATCATAAATATTTTCAATCTATGATGTTTATAGAGCTGTATCGCATATATTTATAAAGTGTTTTTAGAATTGGACTATAAATACAGTAACATTTTCTGGTAATAATGTATGAAATGAAAATGGTGGTAACTACTATAACAAAATTTGTGAATCATGACTTTTTAATCTAGGTTATCTATGATGATTTATGTAGACACAAAATGATATGTCAATTTAATACCCTTTAGATACTTTCATAGGATTTATAATTTAAAACAATATATCTTTATCCCTATTTTCAATAAAAAATTTCAAGCCTACATTCCATTCCCATTTGTACATAGATCTTGTTCGTTAAATCATTTTTACAAGTCCATATGATCATTGAGATGGTCCACAGACCATATATGCTCATTAAGTAATGTTAATATTAAATTATCACAAATAATAATCAAAATATTCATAACATCATGATAATGACGCAACAAATAAAATTACAAACACTAAGGTTTGAAGAATATAATTTCTTCTTTAATTGTAACATTATGATTAAAAATAACGATTAACTTCAAACTAATTTTCCACTATCATTAATATTATATAGATTCCCAAATTATCTTACAACCTTTAGTTGTCATGAAAATATTTCAGAACCTATCAATATCTTTGATGGTGGTCTACGATCAATATACCCATTTAATTTTTACTTGTTCAACTAAAATTTATGATATACATTGATATATTTGTGATGACACAAGAAGCACAATTTTTTAATAAAATGTTATAATTTGGGGTTAATATTAATGTCCTATATAGGATAATCCAAATCCATGTATGTGTTCTGACTATATAATTTTCCTTGTAAATTGTAGTCACTAATGGTCCACAATAGTGAATGTGAATTATGAAAATTATTCTAGATGATTAATTATATTTCTCAAAACCATTTATCTGTAACCCTTATAATTACACATTTAGAGGTTGAATGTATTCATCAGAATAAATTCCATGATTTTTTCACAGAATATTAAATAAAATGAAAAAATATGTTTCATTCACAATCATCCATGGTGGAAAATTTTATGGGGTCAAAACCACTGGCCAAATTATATAACTCACAATCAAAGTCCCAAATGGGTTTAATCCATCCAAAATAATACCAATTATATATAACTCCCCAACCCCAATTACCTAGAGTCAGTTCATTATTACATAACATTGGCATGATCACAAAAGATCAATTCTTGAAAGACCGATTAGTTTAGTAGCCTTGGAAATACTATATACATTCATCAGTTTTACATTACATCATGAAATGAAAAACAACAACAACATTGTATTAATTAACCACATTCTTATCCCACAGAGTATACCTGTAGGTCAATCATAATATAATTCTTCACATCATGGGAAAAATAAAACATATAAAGGGGTGAGCTCAGATGCTCGGTAAGGCTAACAATATAGCGGAAACTTTCATAAATAAGCATAAACATTTAAGGCAATGTATAAGACTAAAACAAAAGCCTTTTAAAATTAAAATTCAGTATAATATGTATAATATTAAATCAAATAATTCCATTTAATTATTCACATGGATATTCTACTAGTCGCATAATCACATGCAATATCAATTTCCAATTTCATAATGATGGAATGCATAATGCCAGACTTCATAACCACATAGTCAAGGCCTTATGCCAGGACTACAAATAATATTTTGCGAAGGACATGTGCTAAGACACTAGTTTTTCTCATGAGACCTACCAATTCATCGAGGAGCTATAGCAGGCTCCACCTGCCACTTACAAAGTCCAATGCATTCCTCATATAAAAAGAATTAAACATAACATAAACATTCGTATTAAAACTGGCATATGAAATGTAAATACTTTATCCATAAACCATGAATGGTGTAAAAATAACACATCCAAAGTCAAACATATCACAAAACCTTCAATAAAATGTGGAAGTTTTTTATCATAATAAATTATCTTCAAATAATCATAAAATCCATCAAAGGATGTTGACATAGGTGAAATCGAAATCTTTTTTAGAGAAATATCTTTTTCTATTTTGAAATCATTTAATAGTCATATAATTATAAAAGAAAACATTAATTTTGAAAATATTATTATAATATTCTAAGGGAAGATTTTACAATGTTATAATGGTGGAAAATAGCTGCACCCGCTGTATAGGTTAAAAAAACATTCATACCTTAATTTTGTCGAAAAGGTCATAAAGTAACTTGTTCATAAAACGATGAAAAAATTCATTTCAAACCATTTTATAAAAATTAAATCAATGGTATAAATGAATTTAAACCATATTCTAGTAAATAGTAAAAATGGTTTGGAATAAATTTTAAAGAAACATGGATGTGGATGATAAAAAGGTCCCAGTAGATACTTACGTAAAAACAAACTCGGATAATAAAGAGATTGTGAAACTAACCCATACTTTGCACTTTTCCTTCATCAGGGGTACTTTAACCTCCTGTATAATTGTTAAATCATTGTTATTAAATCATACAAGAACTATATACATAAATATGATATCATATATGATCTTCTAATATTGCTTTGTTAAGGATATTTCAGTTCTATCATCGTTTCGGGTGTTAACTGATTCGATTTCCTTTATATTCTTTGTTACATAAGTAATGTTTGTTATGTATAAGATGCATATTATTCATATTCAGTAAGATATTAAACCTTTAAACATTATTTTAAATCATCAAATAAAAATTAGTCTTGAATGGATACGATGGGGAATGAATCTCATCGTGTTCGTGGAGACGGTAATCCGTACGTACGCACGAGCGCCAATATCATTGATTTGATATCAAAATCATATATAATTGGATGGTATATCATATAAAGAATCATTATCATATTATATTTATTATTTAAATTATTTATACTCATTACTATACCCATCCAAATGATGAAGTGTTTGAATAACAAACTACACCACGGCATGGAGATTGTAATCCGTACGTACGAATGTATGGTGACTTATCATTCAAAGGATGGATAGAATAGTGATTATGGTTGTAAAATATTTATAATAAAATCACAGTATATATAATATACTGGATTTATTATTTTATAATGGAAGAAACATGGAAAGAAGAAGTGGAATAAGAAAAGAACTTGGAAGAGGTGATGAAATATTTACCTCTTCTTCGGGTTATTCCTTTTGATTTGATCAAAAGGTATCAGTAGGTTGGATTTATGACTAACAAAACACCTATAGGATTAAGGTAGGACAGTGGTGAGGATATTTGGACAGGGTTTGGCCAATCCAAATGGCTTTGAAGGTGTGAATTTGAGAGAAGGGGATGTACACTTTTATAAGAGGGGTGAGGGGCACCTTAGGAAAAGATTGAAATGTTATTTTATAATAAAATCATTTTTGGTTTCTAATGCTTCCAAAATAAATTATTGAAAGGGTATGGTGGGGATGGGTATAAAACCTCTTAATAAATAGGTTTTAGAGAGTTTTGGGTCACTATATTAACCTTATCTTTTAGATTTAACTCTTAGTTAAATAGTTTCACATTTACCATGTCTATTTTTATTTTTATATTATATGGTTAATAAACTTACTATAATCTTAAAAGAGAACCTAAATTGGTTAATTGATGAATCATATAGTATTATTTAGGACCTTTATCTGAAACTTATATTTTTAGGAATATAATATCAATTAATAATATAATATTTGTTTTAAAAACTACTTTATGTCAATTTTGACACTATTTATTATTTTGTTTTTGTTAAATTCATAAAAGCATTATTACTTAGAAATAAATTCATTTAATCAACTCTAACATGTCATATTAACCTATTAAATTAGTGTAATTCATTAAAAGTCTCAAATTAGATTTATTTGGATATTTATAATATCAGTTATTTTAATCATTCATTAATAAGGTAATTGCTGCATCATCATTGTGTCATAAATATATTTAATTATTTAACGTCTGAAAATTATAAATAAAATACCTTTATGTAGGAAATTTTTTTATCTTTCTAATTAATATTTATGGTCGAATTTATATTGTTTTTACACCTATATTAAAAATGTTTCATTTATGAAAACATGAATTTATCACTTTTAACTCTTCTTTGAATTAAATAATAATAAATGTCCTAATCTAATCCAAGTGGACCAAAGAGGTTCATATCTTATTACTATGGTTGGTTTTGGTCGAATTATACTTATCCAATAGAATTAGGACGTGTGTTATCTTAATAATAATAGAATTTTTACCCTTAATTACCCTATTCACTTTTAACCGTGGTAAATAAAAGTAAAAAGTTACTCTTCACCAAACATTATTTTCATCTTATTGAACCAAATTTTACTTTCTGATATCAACTACTTCTTTCATATTTTTTAAATTCAACTCATAGAAATAGTAAAATTAGTTTTTATACTAATTTGGAAATGCTCATAGGAGGTGGGTAAAAGAGGGTAAAAAGTTCGATAAAATTTTATATATCTAAACACTCTATAAAATGACTCCAATGAATTAAATTGAACTTATATAGGTATTATGTATCTATTTTGACTGAAAATAAATTTAAATAAAATAAATAAATATTTAAATAAAAAGTTTGTTTTAAACAATAACTAAGTGTTTTTCACTATTCATCAAAAATTTAAAGTTTTCATAAAAATACCAAAATTTCACCCTAAGATAATTTCGATATTATGAATCCAAAAATTAAGTCCATTTTGAATGATAAAATTTATAATATTTCAAAAAGCTTGTATTACTATTCATAACAGTTAGTTTGATTGGCCGCGGTGTGTTAGAATCTCAAAGTTTCGTACAATGCAAGCTATTGCATTATTCAAAGGGAAATATACTGTGGAAGCTTGGGGTGTTAAATTCATCCCTCCTTCAAATAATTTCATCCTTGAAATTTCTAGAATATTACAGTATAAAAATATACATGTGGTTCTTCATTATAAGTTCCTCGGGTTCCCACGTTGCCTCTTCCATCTTATGGTTTCTCCATAGAACTTTTACCAGATGAGTCATCCGGTTTCTCAGCACTTGTTCTCTAGTATCAAGAATTTTGAAAGGCTCTTCACAATAAGACAAATCAGGTTCCAGTTCAATTTCCTCATAGGTGAGTATATGAATTTGGTCAGACATGTATTTTCTCAACAATGATAAATGGAACACATCGTAAACTTTGGAGAGACTTGGTGGCATTACCAACCGGTAAGCTATAACCCCAATTCGTTCTAGAATTTCAAAAGGTCTGATGTACCTAGGACTTAGTTTACCCTTCTTACCAAATTGTATAACTCCCTTACATGGAGATACCTTCAAGAAAACACGATATCCTACCTGAAATTCCAAATCTATCTTATGGTTATCAACATAGCTCTTCTGCCTACTTGGTGTTGTTTTGATATGGGTTTGGATAACCTTCACCTTTTCCATCGTTTCCTCAACAAGTTCTGGGCCTACGAGTTTTCCTTCACTAACATCATCCCAACAAGTTGGTGTGCATCATCTCTTGACATATAACGCTTTATATGGTGCAATCTTAATACTTGAATGGAAGCTATTGTTATAGGATAATTCTACTAGAGGTAAATATTGATCCCACATACCTTGAAAGTCAAGTGAGCAAGATCTCAACATGTCTTCTAAGGTCTGAATAGTCCATTTTGATTTTCCATTAGTTTGAGGGTGGTAGAAAGTGATCAAATGAAGTTCAGTATCCAGGTATTTCTGAAGACTTTTCTAGAATCTTGATGTGAAATGGGGATCACGGTAAGAAACAATCGATAAGGGTACTCCATGAAGTCTTACAGCTTAATTAATATAGTGTCTTGCTATAAGTTCAAGTGGTAAATCTTTTCATATAGAATGAAAATGTGCTGACTTGGTAAGATGATCAACAATGACCCATATTTCATCATTCCTTCTAGGAGTCTTTGTTAGTCCCATGACAAAGTCCATCATAATATTATCCAATTTCCACTAAGGTATGGGAAAAGGTTGCATGACTCCTCTATGTTGTTGCCTTCCAGATTTCACATGTTGACAAACCATACATCTTGACACAAAATAAACAATCTCCCTCTTCATGTTGTCCCACCAAAAATTTTCCTTCAAATCTCTATACATCTTGGTGCTCTTAGGGTGTTAGAGAAATTGGATCTATGATCATCATCCAAAAATTAACTTTTTAGATTAGGTATATTGGTAACACAAATTCTCTTCCCAAATTTTAAAATTCCATCTTTATATATGAAGTCACTCATTATACCATCATTCAAAGCTTTAATCTTCTTTAGAAACTCCTCATCATCGATCTGAGAACCCTTTATCCTTTATAGTAAAGATGGTTTGGAAGCCATTTGAGAAAGTATTGATGTTTCACCTTTCATGATTATTCCCATATCCTTTTTCACTAGATCCATGAAAACAGAATCCCTTTAAACTCTCATCTTGTTCAAAACCCCATGATCCTTTCTACTCAAAGAATCTTGCACGTTATCTTCCTTCCTCAGGTGGTAGTGTATAGTGCAATCATAATCCTTGAGTAGTTCAAGCAATCGCCTTTGCCTCATGTTGAGTAATTTTGTGAGAAAATATACTTCAAACTCTTGTGATCTTTATATATCTCACATTTTTCACCATAGAGATAATGTCTCCATATATTCAGAGAAAATATTACAACTGCTAACTCATGATCATGAGTAGGATAGTTTTTTTCATGAATTTTTAGTTGTCATGATGCATAGTAAATAACCCTATCATTTTGCATAAGGACACAACCAAGTCATTTCTTTGAAGCATCACTATAAATAACAAACCCCTCATTCCCCGATGGTAGAGTCAAAATAAGAGAATTTGCTAATATTCTCTTCAGTTCTTCAAAAAATTCTTCACACTCTTTTGTCCAAATAAATTTAACCCCTTTACATGTGAGATTTCTTAATGGGTTAGACAACCAGGAAAAATTCTGAACGAAATGTCGATAATAACCTGCTAAACCAATAAAACTACGTACCTTAGTTATACTCGTCGGTGCTATACATTCTTGGATTTCCTTGGTCTTTGAAGGATCAATAAAGATTATATATTTAGATACAATATGGCCAATAAAAGGAATCTCCTGAATCCAGAATTCACACATTCTAAATTTCCCATATAATTCATTTCTTTTAAGAGTATTCAGGATAATGCACAAGTGATTTTCATGATCTTCGTATCTTTTGGATCATACCAAGATATAATCAATAAATACCACTACAAAGTCATCAAGATATTTCTTAAAAACTCTATTCATTAGATCCATGAAGATAGAGGGTGCATTAGTCATCCCAAAAGGAATTACTGTAAACTCGTAATGCCCATACCTGGTTCAAAATGCAGTTTTCAGAATGTCTTCCTTCATCACACACAACTGATGATATCCAGATCGAAGGTCAATCTTTGAAAAATATTTAGATCCATGATGTTGGTCGAATAAATAATCAATTTGAGGTAGGGGATACTTGTTCTTTATTGTTATAACATTGATTTCCCAGTAGTCAATACACAACCTCATATATCCATCATTCTTCTTAACAAAAAGAACAGAGACTCCCCATGGAGAAACACTAGGGCGAATAAATCCCTTATTACTCAACTCCTCTAGTTGTTTCTTTAGTTCCACTAATTCCATAGTGGCCATTCTATAAGGGGTCTTCGATATGGGCCTTGAACCGGGAATTAAATCAATGGAAAACTCAATTTCTCATTCTAGAGGATGTCCAGGTAAATCTTATGGAAACACAACAACATATTCTTGCACAATAGGTACATCCTATTTTTGAACATTACTTTCCTCACCCATAGTTATTTCATTCTCTTCCTCCCCAATAATTGAATTTAGTTGAGCTAATGGGGGTGGATATAGACAAGAATTAGGTGGTGACATTTCTTATCTAAAGATCATGTACTTCTTATCATCATCGAGAATTGTAACCTCCTTTTTATTAATTTTTTTTTTTCACACCATGGTTTAAAATTCAATCCATACTGAGGATTAAATCAAATTCAATCTTGGGTATGATGATGAGATTAGAAAATAGAGAACATTTATATTCCCTAATGGGGACTGACTCACAAAACTTTGTTTCAATGATACTTCTCTTAGGTGTTTTTACTGAAAAATCCCTTATTAAGTCAAATTGAAAATATCTAATTTTCTTATCAAACCAAGAAGATATGAAACAATGCAATGATACAGAATCAAATAAAGCATTTTCTAAAATTGAAGAAACCATTAAATTACATGACACCACATATTTCGGAGCTTCAACCTTAGTAGTAGTGATATTATAAGCATGACATTGATCCCTTGTCCTTTTTTTGAGGTATGTTTCCTTGGCCCTTATGACATTAATTTGAATAATGCCCCCTTTCTCTACAATTGTAGCATTCAACATTGAAAACCTATTTTTTCCCCTTGAAATCACAGCTTGGTGGCCTTTTTCTCCACACTTGTAAAAGACTCCCATTCTTTTCAGGAAAGTACAAGGGTGTTTCTTCCCACATTTACTATAGGAAGGATAATCAAATTTTCCATTCTTCCACATATTTCCATTTCCAGAGTGTTCAATAGATCTCTTCTTATCTTGCTTTTCTTAAATGTCGAAGACATAGAGAATTAATTTTCAGTCTTGATAGCACATGAGACAATATCTTCATATGATAAGAAGGATTGTGAGACTAATGCTCACCGGGGAAATGGTTTTAACCCATCAAAGAATCGATCAATATTACTCCTTGGGTTACATATATAATCTGTAGCATGTCTGGCTAACCATGTAATGTTAGGCTCATACTTTGCGACATTATCATTCTCCTTTTTCCTCAGACTCAGAAATTGCCTTTCCATATCCACTCGATGGTCATGAGGAAAGTATTTTTCTATGAAAATATCTTTAAACTCCCTCCATTACATACTTGATACTTCTTCATCTTCCTTTGTGTTTTGGATTAATAACCACCATTGATATGCATCTCCCCAAAGTGTGAAATATTTTCTCTAAGGAATTTATCCATTGCTCAGCAACTAAAGGATTTGTACTCCCATTGAATATTGGTGGTTGTTTCCTCTTGAAGCGGTCTAACATTGATCCTCCACGTTGTGGATCAGGGTGCTCCATATGGGTAAAGTTATTATTTATAACCTGAGTGATTTGTCCCAGTATGGAGATAAGATGATTAGCACCAGTTGATTCACCAGCTCCATAATAATTACCATGAGTAAGAGGGAAATCCCTACATGAATTGTGCACATTGATATGATTTCCATTCCTTCTACTAGGTGGCATTTCTAAAAAATTGAATAAAATAGATTAGTTTATGAATCGCAATACATAATTCCAAACTTATAAAACACTTAAAATAAATTGAACAGTTTATGGATATAATCCATAATAATAAAAATGTTTTCTTTGAGGAAGTATATACACATAAACCCTTCATAATGGTTTTTAAATAAAATGAGAATTATCCTAAGCATATCCCCTGGGAGTGTCGTAACCAAGAGTGCATCAAGGCTAGTTGTCATGCACCAGTTCCTGTTCGAGTCTAGATCAAAGAGATGTTTTCGGATTTTACCCCTAGGTACATCTATTCTAGATCCACCTCTACCTGCTCATATCCAGATAGGGATTTATTTCTTGGAAAACTCACAAAATCTCTACAATACCAAAATTCTAGAATTTCTTCTATACTAATCCTCAAAGTCTATCTTTGGAGAATGTGCTATAATCATAATTTTTCTAAATCTTGCTTCCAAGGTTTGTAATAAACATTTTATAATACCATATGTAATTCCCCGGCCCCAGTTACCCAGATTCGGTGTATTGTTACATAACATTGGCATGATCACAAAAGATGAAGCCTCAAAAGACTGATTAGTTTAGTAGCCTTGGAAATACTAGATACATTCATTAGTTTTACAATACATCATGAAAATAAAAACAACTACAAAATTGTCTTCATTAACCACATTCATATATCCCATAGACTATCTATACAGGCCAGTCATAAAATAATTCTTCACATCCTAGGAAAAATTAAACATTGAAAGGGGTGAGCTCAGATGCTTAGTAAGGTTAACAATATACCAGAAACTATTATAATTAAGTATAAACATTTAAAAAAAATGTATAAGACTAAAACAAAATTATTTTAAAAATGAACTTCATCGTAATATGGAAAATCTAAAATCAAATAATTCCATTTAATTATTCACATGGATATTCTACTAGTCAGATAATCACATGCAATATCAATAGCCACTTTCATAATGATGGAATGCATAATGCCAGACTTCATAACCACATAGTCAATGCCTTATGCCAAGACTAAAAATAAAATTTTGTCAAGGCCTTGTTCCAAGACACTATTTTGTCTCATGAGACCAACCGATGCATCGAGGAGCTATAGCGGGCTCCACCCATCAGTTACCATGTCCAATACATTTCTCATATGAAAAGGTTTAAACATAACATAAACATTCACATTAAAACTAGCATACGAAATGTAAATAATTTATCCATAAACCATGAATAGTGTAAAAATAAAACATCCACATTCAAATATATCACCAAACCTTAAATACAATGTGGATGTTTTGTATCATAACAAATTAACATCAAATAAGCTTTAAATCCATCAAAGGATGTTGACATAGATGAAATCAAAACCTTTTTAGAGAAATATATCTTTCTATTTTGAAATCATTTAAAAGTAATATAATTATAAAAGTAAACAATTATTTTGAAAATATTCTTATAATATTGTAAGGGAGTCTTCGAAGATGTTATAATGGTGGAAAATAGATGGACCCGCCGTATAAGTTAAAAAAACATTGTTACCATAATTTTGTCAAAAAGGTCATAAGGTACCTTGTTTGGAAAATGAAGGAAAGATTACTTTCAAACCATTTTATAAAAAGTAAATCAAGGGTATAAATGACTTTAACCCATAGTATAGTAAATAGTAAAAATGTTTTGGAATACATTTTTATGAAACATGGATGTGGATGACAAAGTGGTCCCAGTAGATACTTACGTAAAAACAATCTCGGATAATAAAGTGATTGTGAAATTAACCCTTAACTTGTACTTTTACTTGGTCAAGGGTATGTTAAACTTCTATATAATAGTTAAATAATTGTTATTAAATTATAAAAGAACTATATACATAAATATGATATCATATATGATATTCTAATATTTCTTTGTTAATGATATTTCAGTTGTATCATCATTTCGGGTGTTAACTGATTCATTTTCCTTTGTATGATTTGTTACATAAGTAATGTTTGTTATGGATAGGATGTATGTTATTAATATTCAGAATTATATTATGTCTTTAATCATTATTTTTAATCATCAAATGAAAATTAGTCTTGAATGGATACTATGGGGAATGAATCTCATCGCGTTCGTGGAGATGGTAATCCGTACGTACGCACGAGCGAAAATATCATTCCTTTGATATCAAAATCATATATAATTGGATGGTATATCTTATACAGATAAATTATCATGTTATATTTATTATTTAAATAAATTATACATCATTATTATACCCATCTAAATAATAATGTATTGAATAACAATTACACCACGACGTGGAGAGAGTAAGTCGTACGTACGCATGTATGGTGACATGTCATTCAGAGGATGGATAGAATAATGAATATGGTTGTACCATATTTATAATAACATCACATTATATAGAAGATACTGGAGTTATTATTTTAGAATGTTAACAACAAAGAAAGAGGAAGTGGATGAAGAAAAGAACGTGAAAGAGGTGATGAAATATTTACCTCTTCTTCGGGTTCTTCCTTTTGATTTGATCAAAAGGGCTCATTAGGTTGGCTTTATGACTAATGTAAGGCCTATAGGATGAAGGGAGGAAAGGTTTGAGGATATTTGGGTAGGGTTTTTCTGAGCCAAATGGCTTTGAAGGTGTGAATTTGAGAGAAGGAGAAGTTCCCTTATATAAGAGGGGTGAGGGGAACCTTAGGAAAAGATTGAAATATTATTTTATAATAAAATAATTTTAGGTTTATAATGGATCAAAAATAAATTTTTTAAAGGATAAGGTGGTTATGGGTCGACAACCTATCAACCAATATGTTTTAGATAGCTTTGGGTCACTATATTAACCTTATCTTTTAGATTTAACACTTAGTTAAATAGTTTGACATTTACCGTGTCTCTTTTTATTTTTATATTATATGGTTAATAAACTTACTATAAACGCCCAAGCGAACCTAAAGTGGTTCATTGATGACACATATAATATTGTTTAATAAATTTGGACGAAACTTATATTTTTAGGAATAGAATATCAATTAATAATATAATATGTTCTTAAAAACTCTTTTATGTCAATTTTTACACTATTTACTATTTTGTTTTTATTAAATTCATAATAGCATTATTACTTCGAAAAAAATTCATTTAATCGACCCTAACATGTCATATTATCCTATAAAATTTGTCTTATTCATTAAAAGTCTAAAATTATATTTATTTGTATATTTATATTATCAATTATTTTAATCATTCATTAATAAGGTAATTACTGCATCATCATTGTGTCATAAATAAAATTTATTATATAATGTCTAAAAATTATAAATAAAATACCATTATATAGGAAAGTTTTTTATCTTTCTAATGAATATTTATAGTTGAAATTATATTGTCTGTAACCATATATTAAAAATTTTTTATCTATGAAAACTAGAATTTAACACTTTTAACTCTTCTTTGAATTAAATAATAATAAATGCCCTAATCTAATCCAAGTGGACCAAATAGGTTCATATTTTATTCCTAAGGTTGTGTTTTTTCAAATTATATTTATCCAATAGAATTATGACATGTGTTTGGGTAATAATAATATAATTTTTACCCTTAATTACCCTATTTACTTTTAACCGGGGTAAATAAAAGTAAAAAGTTACTATTCACCAAAAATTATTTTCATCTTATTCAATAACATTTTACGTACTAATATCAACTGTTTCTATTGTATTTTTGAAATTCAACTCACATAAATGGTAAAATTAAGTTTTATACAAATTTAGAAATTCTCCTAGGAGGTGGGTAAAAGACGGTAAAAAGTTTGATAAAAATTTATATATCTAAACTTATTATAAAATGGCTCCAATGAATTAAATTGAACTTATATAGGTATTATGTAATTATTTTTACCAAAAATAAATTAAAATGAAATAAATAATTATTTAAAAAAATTCAGTTTTAAACAATAACTTAGTGTTTTTCACTACTCACCAACAATTTAAAGTTTTCAGAAAAAACAAAAAATTCACCATAAGATAATATTGATATTCCGAATCCAAAAATGATGCCCATTTTGAAAGATAAAATTTATAAAATTTCAAAAAGTGGGTATTCCTTTTCATAACGGCCAGTTTTATTGGTCACGGTGTGTTAGAATCTCGAAGTTGCGTATAATGCATTCTTTTTCATTATTCAAAGGGAAATGTACCGTGGATGCTTGGGGTGTTACATTACACATTCATAGGTTTAGAAGATAAATAAGGATATAATGAATCAAATGTGTTCCATGATTTTGAATCTCTTGGATTCCATATTAATCAATCATTTTTATTATCTATTGAATTCATCTTCATGTGATCGATACTTTTCAAGGACATTAGTAATCATTTTAATCATTGATTTCAAGGGATGAAATGTTAAAACTTATTATGTGTGTATCTTTTCTACTTCTTCATAGTAGTATGTTGATTCTGACATCCATTGTCACCTAGTGACTGTCATCTAGAATTTTTTTAAATCCCATATAATTTAATTCTCTCCCCAATAAATCATCCATTCATGGTTAAAAACATGTATTTATTTATAATAAAACCAATGTTTAAAAAAAATTAATACTATAAAAATTATTACAAATATTTGCTCCGTGGAATGCATCACACAATAATTCAAATATCATTGACATCATCATCTCTGTAATTCCAAAAAAAGAATTTTATATGGTAAAACATAAGTAAAATATGAATGAATTAAATATTTTTGTAATCCTGCTTACAAATATTTATTTCCATTATAAAATAAATCATGAAACACATTTTTCTACTTAGTGACTTTCTCCCTTATGTTATGTAACATCATGTGTTTTTGTACAAGTCAAAATTTCCTCAACCTTTTTAAATTTTGATATTGGTGGTTAGAAGAAAATTATTTTTTCAATTTCAAACCTAGTTATAATATTTTCAATGCCACTAGTAATTTTTTTGTATTTTTTTGTCTTTTCAAGTTTCATAAGATTATGAATAGATTTTGGTGGTGCTGGGCTTTGGAAATCTTGTTCTAGAAAATGGTTGACTGATGTGTGTAGTTGGGGCATGGTTTGTCTAACCTTTCATACTCAAACATACAACCATTTTTAAATGGGGGAATCACTAGATTAAACCATGTGTCCCCTCCTCTCAAGAATGTATAGTTGTTTAGGTGTTAAGTGTCACCCGGATGGTTTGAATGATGTTTTCCAAACCAGGAATCCAAAACTGGTGAGGTTTCTATACTCTTAGCTATTGAGCACCGCCAGATTGGTGCACTATTTTCCAAGCCCTTTGATAACTATAATGTTTTTTAAAATTTTTCCAAAAATAACATTCCCCCCACCGGGTTCTTTAAGAGGGATCTCCATATATTCATTCCTCCCACACATGCTCCTATACTCTTGCAACTATGGATCTCTCCTCCCCTTATCCTAGGCTTTTCTCTTCCTCCATTAATTGGAATTCGTTTTAAGATTAGTCAGGTGTGTTGGATGTGTAGTGGTAAGGAATTTAATCCACTTACACACTTCTCTTTTTTATCTCAATATATTAAATTTTAAATCCTTGTGATATCATTTTCCATATTTTTAGGGTGCTTGTATAAAACTATGATTTATCTTGTTTAGGATCGAGTTAGAGGCTAAAACTCAACATGAAAATTCATATGACTCAAATGTAGGTGTTCCTGGATTTATCCTTAATTATAAGTGTGTTGTGGGGTGATTTTTTAAATAAGCATGGTTGGATGTTTCATGGAAACCTTTAATAAAAAAATTCTTTCCATTAAATAGGTTACTTAATATCATGGGATGTCGTTTGGTATTCCATAGTGTATTTGATTATGCAAGGATGACTACGAGGTTTGAGTTAGTTGGGAGAGATGTGTTGTTTTCCTTAAATTAATTAATTAAATTTTGATATGACTACTATGGTTCCTTAGTAACATGATAGGAATACCTTGAGGTATGAATGAGATGTTGATCACTGAGACTAATGTGACATTGTTCATCAGGTTGATGGTGTGTCCCAAGGTACATTATGTGATGATGATCATCGGGTTGAGGAGACATGGGTTTATAGGTTAGGGTTATGAGGTTATTGGGATGAGGGAATGGCTTATGGGACATGAGAGGGTGTTTAAACCGGTATTTGGGTGATTTGGTCATAGGGGAATGAGGTGTTAGAGGATGTTTCATTGTAATTATTTGTGAGTTCCACTCACTATTAGTGACTGATTTATCGTTGGAGTTGTGTGATCACATATAGGAATTCGGTGAGGTGGTGTTGACCAGTCATTATACGTGGAGGCCTCCATTGATATTTTTACTTAAGGGATGATGTTTCACATCAGTTCTGGAGGAGGTTACCTACATAGAAAGCCATAGTTGATAGGGATGGACCATCAGATGAGGATTTTGATCCCATCGGTCAGGGGTTGAGGCTCTATGTTATAGATGAGGATGATGGGATGATATTATTAGTAGATATATATCACTATGAATTAGGGAATTATGATATATATTCATTGGTGAATTATTATATATATGATGATAGATATCATCATACATTAAGATGTTGGGATGATGAGCTGATGGTGTTTTAATAAACAATGGTTTGAGGGAACTCAGGCTTATTGATGAGAATTCCATTGGGATTCTAGCTAATTGGTTAATGGAATGAGAGATGTAGGATTTCATAATGTTCTTATGATATATTTAAGAGAGGTTACAGATGGTTCTCGAGTTATGGTACACTTCAAGGGAAACCTTGGAATTTGTCCATGGGTCATCTCCACTACAAATATATATTTATAAACCAGTATTGTATTCGAAAAAAATATTTTGCAACATTTATTGAATTATATATTAGAATTAGATGAATTAGATAAAAAATCATTTTAGTCTGTTTATCACATCTGGAGTGGGTTATTTATTTTTTGTGTGAGATGATTCTATTGATTTATATATGAATAATGTCTATAATTATTTATATAAGAATGAAATGAGTTGTTTGTGGCCTACTGAGTTCATATTCACACCCTACATGGTCCCCTTGATATGCATGTAGACTTTATGATTTTGAGAGTATATAAGGATTAAATCTTGGGAGATGGATATTAGTGATCATGGATGGCCCTCTTTTTTATGGGATGGATTGTAGTGTACTATGAGGTTACTAAAATATATATATATATATATACTATGGTGGTTCGACACATGTGACATTGAATTGTTTTTTTCTCCTATGTAATTTCATGTGAATTTATTTATATATGGTATTATTATTTTATGATTGTTATAGCTGTAATTGTGATATATGAATCCACTATGTCGATTATGTTTCTTTTATTTTTTATAGACCTTCATATGATATGTTTTATATATATATATGTACTATTCATATTATCATCACTTAAGGGTATAGTTTCCCCACTACCACTTAATCGGGACCTCACTTTTAGTCGGTAACCTTTATGTATGGGGAGGCAGACCTAATGTCCAATGGCCAATTGGCCCAGTGGAAAAATAAAGTAGAATACTGGGCTGAGGCAGTAAAAATGGTATAAAATGAGTTTATATTTTTTTTATAGTATTACTATGTGGTCTATTGTAGACAGACTAATATGTAGTTGGAACTGGGAAATGAGATCATTGTGGGGTGACTACCACCCCATGCACAGGGGATATACCAAGTTTCAAGTGATAGGAAATTGATGTTTTGCCTTGTTATATTTTAGCTAGCTAATTTTTCACCTCGAGTAGCACACTTGGGTGAGATGTTATTGTATTATATAGTTTTGATCCTTAACACAATATTGAAATGGAAGAGTTTTTTTGCATCATGACATTCACTTAGGATCTTGTGTTGCATGTTATACCTGGGTTGTCTTTGGGAACCAGGAATGAGCTCAGAGGGTTTGATCTGATTAAAGTTTCAAAAAAGAATCTAAATAGTGTATTCCTGGATAGCATTTTTAGTGGCATTCTACTCTTCTAGGCAAGGTATGCGGTTACTAATGATATTAGTATATGGCTCCAAATGATATTATATGTGATTATATGTTTATATGGTATGCATGGGAATATCTATGTTATGGTTCGACATTAATAATGAAAGGGGATGATCTATTTAAATTGTTAAAAAGGTAAACAGTGTTTTACGGTATATCCTTTTGGTGGAATTATACCCACCCACACTAGATTGATGTTATTTGATGTGAATGGTGTGGGATTCCTGACATTGATATGGGTAGCCAGGGGCCATGATGTTAGAAGATACTTGAATCATAACTCTGTTATGGATATGTAAGGGGCTATGAAGTAAGATTCCATGTGACATGGGTGTGGCAGGGGAGTGTAAATGTGGTGAGATATGCTACATGTTATATATTTTCTTATATTATATATATATATATGGTTGTTATGAATGTTTTAATGTGCTATTTGTTATTCAACATGATTCCATCTTGATGGATTCCAATGTTTCTCCCACAGGGTGGAAAAATGTTTTAGTATGAGAATTCCAATAATGAGGCCCCTAAAAATCATGATGAGGCACCTGAGGGTCGTGGTGTGGCCCTAGAGGGTAAGGATGATAATGATCCATAGGTAACTTCTCTGGTATAATAGTGGAATCCAAAAAAGATATAATTTTTTTATCCATGTCTTGATGATAACCTCATGAATAACTTTGTATGTTTAATATAGTGTGTTGATATGGGAGTTTTGGGAGTTGATAAATCTATGGAGTATCTAACTCTTGAGATATCATCTCTCCAACCACCTTTATTTTTTGTTATGGTTTGCTTGTAGGAAGCTAAGAAGATGGTTGAATCTAGACTGCAGATTTTTGACCAGCATGAGACACCCTTAGAAAGGCGGTTAAAGATTTAAACCTACATGCTTAGAGAGACAGAAAATACATAGTGTGAAATTATTTCATAGAATGATAGACATGAGAGAATATCTTAGAAGGACCCCAATTTTAGGTTATTTGAACATTTTTTTCAAGTGATGTTGAGAGTATATTAATACTATGAGTTTATGGACCTATAAAATGAAGATACATCCATTATGAATTATGTTGAAAAATTAATAGACATATCTGTATTTCTTCCTTCTATGGAGGGTGATGAAATCTCAAGGGTGTGGAATTTGGAGGATGGCTTGATTCATTCTATCAAGGTTCAATTGAAAATCTTCAAACTGACCTCATTCTCAGAGTTGATGAATAATATGCCGATAAGTCAAAGAAAATGTATAAAAATGTCATATTTTAAATGGGTGATGGTGTCATGTGAGCTCATCCATGATGCTTCAGTTAGAAGGAAGTGAGATCATGAATAGTATATTTAGGGAAGTTGGACTAGATACTCATTAAATCCATCGATTAGTGGTTCTTTTATGGTGTTCTTTTAGTGCACGGAACTGGGAAATTTCTACAATCAATGTCCGAAGGCTACAGAGTAGTGTGGGGCATGTGGTTAGATAAGGAATCTTGATATTTCTACATGAATTATTCTTTGTTTTTTGGGAGGCACAGATCAATCCAGACATAGATATCAGAGTTAAGATCGATATTGGTAATAGGATGTGGTAGCAATGATTTTTATTCATGTGTAGGTATTGGTAGAGAGGGAGAGACCCATAAGTGGGGTTAGTGGATGATAATTGGTTTAGCTTCATAGGGAGGTAAGGCCTTTGGTAGTTTGGCTTTAGGCCAAGTGCATGCTATTGATCTCTAAGGTTTAAGGAAGTCTGGTGATCTGATGATGGATAGAGGTACAATATGATAATGGCATGATCTTCTATTATTGGGAATGGAAATTTTTTGGGGCATGAGGTACACATGTTGTATTTGGAATCAGATGTTGCTGGTTAGTATGTTAGAACCAATTATGATATGGGTTTTGTTTGAGTTGCATAGTAATTGGGTCTATATTGGGAGTGTGTATGTGTGTGTGTGTGTATATATATATATATGATTTGAGCTTATTTCTGAGAATATTTTGAGATGTAGGAATTATGGGAATCAGATGAGATGTGAAACTCAGGGGTTCTTGTATGACACATGTACTAGTAATCATTTGATGAGATGTAAGACATTATGGGTGTCAGGTATGACATGAAAATGAAATTAGAACCATTTGAGGTATATGAATGAGTTTATTTCATGGGAAGTCTTTTATATCATTGAATGTTCGATTGAAAAATATGAATGATTGATTTTGTGTCAGAAAGTGATTTGGTAGGTAATTATTAATGTGGGGAGAACTACAAGTTGAAAAGGTTGGGAATAATAATTGAGTTATACCGGTAAGAAGTTTATAATATGAGAATGTTTAATACCATCTTGTATTCAGACCTTATAGATTGATGATGAGTTATTATATGGTTGGGAGATTGTAAAATCCAAGGATTTTGAGTGAGTCAACATTTCCTCAATAGTTTTTGAACTTTTATATTTGTGGTCAGAACAACATTATTTTTTGGGGTTGGAATTCTAATTTAGACAGTCTGATTGAATCAAGGAATTGTGTTTACACATGTTGTAAGGGTCCTGAATTTCCCAAATGGTTGGAATGCATTTTGGGTGAATTGGGTTCCAAAAACCTATTTTTAGGAAAAGGAATACTAAGGCACACATTTAGAGCAAAGTTTTCTACCCATGCATCCACAATCGTGTGAAATGTTTTTCAAAGTTTTATAGTTAGATTAAACTATTTATCCCCCTATTGTATGTAATTCATAATTGTGTATGTGTTTAGATTCACCTGCATAGTTAGGTGCAAGGTTTGATAAACCATGCAGCCAAAACGTTTGAGGCATCTTCCATTTTAATGGATGGAGCACAATATTCCATACAATGACATAACAATGAAAAAAAATTAAGATGTGAAAATTACCATTTTCCATTTAGTTATTTAAGAGGGATTTCCCCCTTTTATTTCCTCCCACACAAGGTCCTCTCTTCGATTATCCATGGAGATCACCTCCCCCTCTCCATGTATTTATCATTCTTCCTATGATTGGACTCTGATTCAAGATCCATAATATTTTTTGGATGATTTGAGGTAAGGCTATTTATCCTCTTACATTATTCTGTTGTTTATCTCACCTTTTGGAATTCAAAATATATATGAGCTCCCCTTAACTTTTTTTGGTCAGAAACTGATACATAAGAGGGGGGGTGAATTGAGTTCATATAGAAAACTATGTTTAGAATTCATGTGTAAAAATTCCTGAATTTCAAAACAAATATAGGCATGTTAACCAAAGTAGCATATTTTTAAATAATTTTTTTTCAAAAGACTTATCAATGATTGATTAATTTACAGTTAAAACAATATATGTTATTATTCTACCTTATGAAATCATGATATTAAAAAAATTCTAATATAAAATCTATCTTTGAATAATTATTAATGTAATGTTAAGAATTCATAAATAATTAAAAAGACACAAAAAAAACAAACATCAAAATCACACAGTATAAGTGATCAAGAGATTTAGTCTCAAGTTGAAACCTAATACTCTCCACATGGTGATAACATTCCTCTAAGCTGTTTATATGATATAAACATGATCCACACCCGAGATCTAGGTGAAAACAGTATAAAAACTATCCAGGTCAATTGAAATCTTCCACAATTTTCACGGGAGTGTAAAAAACAGATTTTCCAAACAAGTACAACATCCATTGTTAACCGTGGGAATATAATATGTAAAAATTTGAGTTTATGAAGATATATTTTTATCTTACAGCTCAACATAAGAGTCTATATGTGTTTAAAAAACAAACACCCGCACTGCTCAAAATGTAAAATAAATTACATAGGTAGAGTAAATGATAATAATAGTTTATAATGCTCTTTGGGATGTTCTATGAGGCTCTTGGACACCCTTAGGATTGTAGAAGTGAATATGGAGTCTCCTTCTAGAAACAATAACCAAAAAAGGGATTTGTGGTTTGTAATATGTTCCCAATGAGGTAAAATATTCTTTGACATGTTCATATTCTCTATGTTTTAACTACTATGATTGTTGGAATATTTGGTTCTTATTAGTGTCTTATGGTATGAATAGTTGGAAAATCTTGTGTTTTCCTCTACTGTACATGAACAACTCTATGTGTTTTTTCTAGGTCACTTCTTTCTCACACCATGTGTCTTATTGATCAGGAAATTTACTTTATATAAATAAGAAGCATGTTCTCTAGAACCTCATACCTCATAATGGTCTCTATCATATTTAAAACTTGACTACAAAAATATAGACATGTTCATTAATATAATAAGTAGTACTAATCTACAAAAATATGACTGTAGGTAAATTCAAATTTAGTGGACATATTATCGGTAACTCAGTTTTTTGGTATCTCATACTGTTAGTGTCACATGTTTTTAGTGGATCATTCAATTAGTATCTCATTATATCAGTAGATCATTTTAGTGGTTAGATGATGCATCATTTGCTCGTCTATCTATTAATCATTAATAGAAATATTCCGATGGTCAGTCATTCATTATTTCAATTTCTTGGACCTCAGTAGATCATGATATCAGTAGGTAAGGTTATAGGTAGGGTAGTATCTTGGTAATCCAGGTTGTTAGTTGGTTAGGCTGTCATTAGGTCATATGTAGTGAAATTCAATGTCTCTTTGACAGTGACTCAGCTCATCAGTAGCTATGTCGTTGATAACTCGTGCATTAGTGACTTGTATATTGGTAGTACAAGAATTAGTATCTCATACTCTAACAGAATATGTAATGTTGATTTATGATGTAAACACTAACTGAAGAAATTAATATTATAAATGAACATGAATAAACACAATGTGTCTTAATAAATCATAATTACCATAGTTAAGAATGATTTGTGATCATTAAAACTAGAGGAAGCAAAATATCTCCCTTTTTGATGATAAAAAATCATGGAATTATGTAAAAAAATAATCACATTTATTTATGAAGATAAATGAAAAATATTCTTAAAATATTATACTAACACATGTAAATATTACATGATAAATCATATTAGTTTTTAAATAGTCTTTGTCAATTATATATTCCATTTTAATATAAATCTCAATCTTAATCACCCCTGAAAGAGATTCTACATTAATTATCCTGCTTTTGGGATTATCAAAAAGTAAACATTATTTAAAAAATAATGAATATATAAGTAAATAATAATGATAGTAAATCACAGAGAGTGTTCCCTTAATCAAAGAGTACAAAAGATAACACAAATAATAAAAAAAGAGTATATCAAATCCCTATCAAAAAGAGACCCAATTATTTGTTGGGAATAGTAGGGTCCCAAACATCCTTTCCTTTATCATAAAAAAAGTGGGAGGAGATGAAGGGTAAAAATTATGAGTGGGTAGATGATCAGTGCAGATAAAGAGGGAAGGAATATAACTCTTATGAAAATAGGAGTAAGGATGGGTCTAGTTGATGAAGCAGGTCTCGTGAGTTCCTGTTGGATGAAAAGTATAAGATGGTTGAGAGAGTGTTCATGATTCATGGTCAACAATGCTAAGGGGGAAATAGAATATTTATAAGGTGGAGAAACTAGCCCAATGGGAGCATAAAATGAAGCATCAATAGTTGTAATGTGATGTTACCGGTATAGTTTGAACAAATCAATTATGTCCTTGATGACCTCACCACCATAAGTCATTACCTTCTTAAAATCATCTTTATTTTCAAATAATTTATCATGAGTAGGATTAAAATCTTTAAACTACCTAACATTCTCTTTGAAATCCTAATTCATTGGTGTTAACATCAAAATTTCCACTAAATACATGATGTGACTATTCAAATAGTTTTTGGTGTAAATTCTCATGAAATATAATTCATCTTTCTGGATAATTTCATCTTGAGAAGTAGTGGAATAAAACATAACAATATCATAAACATGATCACAATTATTCCCAATGTTTGAAATAGATTCCTGGAAAATTATACACATCATAGTCTTACGTTTCTCTCTAATCACATATGAGACTATCTCAACATCTGTTGAGTGAGAAACTAGAGCATTTGAGATGGAGGAACCTTGAAAAGTATCTCGAATATATTATATCAACTGAGTTAGATCAAGAGTGGGAGTCTGAGAAGGAGTATCTTGTTTTTAAAAACCATTAGTGGTGTCTCCAATTGCTTTCAAAACCCAGACCAAAGATTATTTATATTCAATTTCCAACCTGTTAATGTCTGAGATCATAGTAAATAATCCATCTCACATTTTTTGATTGTTAGTGAAAACTACATCTGCAAGAGTGATCAATCTTGGCATAACCTGAGATATAAACCTCTCATAAATCAACTCAACATCTCCTTCAATGATTCTACGAACTGAAGATGGTGGTTGTGAAGGGGTTGATCGAATAGTAGCCAACATTTCATCCTTGAAGTCACTGAAAACAATTTTAGTGATATACTCACCCAATTCTGATCCAACAATAAGAGTAGGGGCAGGAGACCTATCCTCTATATCTGGTTTGTCCAAACCTAAAGTCGCATACCCTAGGTCCTTCCTCCATACATGTACCACAATATCATCCATTGGAAAATGAACTTCATCCTTTTATCTTTTATCCCATATCTCCCCCTCAGCAGATGGACATTTTCATGAATAAACGAACTTCCTTACTGGAATCATAGATACATCTCTTTCAACTTGAATTTACTCTTAGACATGAATAGAATTAACTCTCTATTCAATCAATTCCGGATCAAAATGAGATCAAGAGGCCTATCCTCATTTACAAATTGTTCAGTAGCCTCATGAGACTAAATAGTAATTTATTATTTTGGTTCCATTATTGAAGAATCAGCAGCACTCTCAGGTTCAATATGATCTATGGCTAGATTCAAAATATCTCCAACCCGACCTTGGTCACTATCACCATAGTTTGATCCACTATCTGAATCATCACATTTTTCTTCTACCTTTTTAGTTTCATATTCTCTATAATCCTCTACTAAATTTCTATCATCTTCCTCATCTTCATATACATTTTCTTCTTTACTATGTTATTCCTTATCACCATTAGATTTTATTTCATACTCAACATTATCTGAAACTTCAGTATTATTAAGTTCATTCTTAGTATGAAGTTGTTCTGTAGAAGGTAAAGGTAAATGAGGACTTGTAGGACTATAAGAAAACTGTGTTGGACTATCGTCAATGTTAGGATCACTTGTGTCATATATAGGAGACACATTTACTTTACCTTCCTCATCCACATGTTCATCAGAATACTCACCTTTCTCATCTAGTCCTAGACCCAGATTATCTAGGTTCCTTGGCCTTGAAAATTCTTAACTATATTTAAATAATTATACAAATTTTCATTATCTCAACCTACATCTTCTTCAATAGATTCTGATTTTTTTTCATACTGTTATAGATAGCTTTGTTGAGGAACAAACCATCACAATCAGAGATTTTATCATCATCATAGATTAAAAATCCATTATCCATAAACAATGATAAGATAATTCTATGATAAAATAATGAGTTTTTCTTACAATAGGGCTTGATCATTTGATTGATATGTACTATTAGATATTTTCACCGATTTACCTTATAGCATATCTTCAATAGATACAACAAGTAAACATCTTAAAAAAAATATAAGAAATGTAACCATTCCTAGGATATAACTGACGTTGACTGAATTAAAACAAAATCCTTCACTGACCATCAACGTCTATAGAAATAGGCCTCCTATGCTCTCCATTTCCAGTCAACTCATCCAAATATTCCCTATAATTGAATAAGTCAGTTATTGGAGGATCACATCCCTGATGGTCATCACAAACAAAATCATGGGTCACTATTAAGAATTCCACCCAATACATAGAAGAATAGGACACTCTCCTTCTATCCAATATTTAATTTATCCAAAAGAGTTCAAATCCCTACATCAGAAACTCATCATTATGTTAGAAATCATGTATTAACATCAGATAGAACAACCACTAATTGTTGGAGAACCACTCCAACCACCATTGGGATTTCAAGACATTCACTAGAAGGTACATACATGACAACAAACAATCCCAATGTGCTTCATTTTCAGTGGTTACAATGTGTTTCACATGTTCGGGATGAATATGTTTATTGTTAGGATTATGCTAACTAGATTCACCTCTTGGCTTCTTGGATGGATGTGACTTGTCCTTAGATCCTTGAAGGACATGATTCAAACAATCTATTGAGAGAGGATTGAAGGGATTGGTTCGAGAGAGAAAGGTATAACCTCAGGATATAATGGTTCAAATGTAAAAGATCAAGAGTAATAGAGTAAGGATACAAAGTATTTTCATTGACCCTTATTTTTATCACATAAGGATTTGAAAACATAAAATACCAAATATGAGATAGGATAATATAAAACAAATAAAACACAAATGTTTAAAATTATAGGTAGAAAAATAAAATAAATAATTAAATAAATATTAGTCGATGAGACACATCGGTGAGACCCATAGATAAGTCACCAACGTTGAGTCCTGTCATTGAGACATAATCATTGAGTCATGTCAGTGAGACATCTTTGGTGAGTCATGTCGTTGAGACATCATCAGCGAGTACTAAAACAATTATCATTATTAACTCAAGTCTGATGTAACAAATCATCTCAAATTTCAAAGGATTAGTAAAAATATCATCAAGATTTGGTTCTGTGCCAATGAATTCAAGAGTTATATCACATTTTAGATAATGATCTCTCAAAAAGTGATGTCATAAATCAATAGGTGCTGTTCAAGAGTGGGGAATAGGATTCTTAGAAAACTTTGATAGAATGTTTATTGTCATAGTTTATAGGTAAATATATAAACTGATATCTATAATTTAGTAATGTGTGTTTTATCCACAAAATCTGAGCACAAATATTTCCAGCAGCTATGTATTTATCTTCTGTAGTATATAATTCAATGGTTATATCATTTTTTACTACACCATGATACGAGATAATTTCCTAAAAATTGACATGTTTTATTGGTTCTTTATCTATCCAACATTCACCCACCAATATCAGTATTAAAATAAATAACTAAATCAAAAGGTTTTCCCCTAGAATAGAACAATCCTAAGTTATAAGTATACATGAGGTATTTGAAATTTTTAATAACAGAAATTAAATGAGATTATTTAGGGTTTTCATCAAAAAGAGTGCACATACTCACGCTAAACATAATACCAGGTCAGCTTGCACTTAAATAGAGTAAAATTCCAATCATATTTCTGTAATTGGTATGATCAACATTTTTTCCATTTTCATCAAGAAGAAATTTACAGGTGGTACTCCTTGGATTATCACTACATTTTTTACTATCAAATCCAAACTAGTTTAAATGATATTTACTATTCTTACATTGATTTTAAATAATTTCTTCTTTATTTAGTAAAATTTTAAATCAAAAAAAATTGAGTTCACCCATCGAACTCATTTCAAATTCATTTTGCATCATTTTTGAAAAATCAACACATAAATAATTTTTAGAAGGTCCAAAAATAATTTCATTAACATATATTTGAACCACTAAAAATCATTTTACATTATTTTTATACAAATAGTAGGATCATCTATGCCTTTTCAATACATTTTGAAATAAGAAAAGTGACGAGCATGTCTTAATAAGAACTTAGAGAATGTTTTAATAGATATAATGCTTTTGATAATTTTAATACATGATTTGGAAAATGATATTTTGTAAAACTGGGGGGGGGGGTTCATCAAAATTTTCCTCAACTATATACCCATATAAGAATTCACTTTTATCATCTATTCGATATAGTTTTAAATTAAGAAATGTGCATATTATATCAGAATTCTAATAGATTAATGTTTGGAAACCATTGAAATAGTTTCTTCATAGTAAATTTCTTCTTGTTGATGATATCCTTGTGTAACCAGTCTGGCCTTATTTATCACTATAGTACCAGCTTCATCCACATTATTTATAAACACCCACTTAGTGGCATTAGTCAAGATGACTTTTTGTTTATCGATATGTTTCCATAATTTATTTCATTCAAAATTTTTAATTCATTTTTCATAGAAATTACCCAAAATTAACCATTAACAACATCATTGATAGTTTTTAGGTTCAAAATGGGAAGAAAGTATTCATGTTCCACATGGTTCCTAAGAGATTCTCTAGTCTGTGTTCCCTTATCCAGGATTCCAACTATAGCATTCAAGGTGTGGTTATTAATATTTCTAACAGATCTATAAAATATATTCTTGTTATTTCCAGATCTTCTATATGTTTTGGTTCACTATGATTATAGTGTAGATATTTTCTCGAATGGGAGGATTTTTAAACTTTCTTAATCGTAGATTCAAAAGGATTACCATTTATGGTTAGATTGGATAAATTATCCTCAATATTTTATATGGATGTTTTCGGTTCATGTGGATCTATTTCATCAAATTTGATATCTACAGATTCTTCCACACACATAATTCTTTTATTGAAGACCCTATAGGATTTTTCTAGATGTTGAATAATGTAGTAAATTTCCTTCATCACTTTTAGAGAAAATATTTTCAAGATTATTTTCTGTATTATGGATGAAAAAATTTAACCCAAAAATATTAAAGTAATTAACTTTAGGCTTCCTGTTGTTCCTCAAATCGTGAATAATTTTCATAATAATCTGTCTAATTAAATCCCTATTAATAATATAACATAATATATTCA
Source organism: Viscum album (assembly GCA_963277665.1). Lineage (NCBI taxonomy): Eukaryota > Viridiplantae > Streptophyta > Magnoliopsida > Santalales > Viscaceae > Viscum > Viscum album. The sequence goes on from OY728138.1 coordinate 163,282,047, forward strand.
TATCTTCTTCTAAAAATTAAATAGTTAAGTCATAATTATTGATCATAGATTGGGAAATTTCTGATATAGTACTATTCCTTTTTTATACAATTTCATCATACTTGGGTGTCCTATGAGTTATGATATTATTACTATATCTATTTTTTGAAAAAAATATTCAAAATATTGGATTTCATACTCCCATCCATGTTAACTTTATAGGGATTTAATTCAATGAAAACTTAGGTTCCCTATAGTTCTATCTTACTTGGTGAAGTAGGAATAAGCTTCACCTGGTGAGATAAAAAAAAGTCCATGTATACCTAGAAAATTCAACTACTAAAACATAGACATAATGCTACCCATTTAAACTATAAACTATAGAAGGTCCAAACAGATCTATGTGAACCAACTCAAGAGGATCAAAAGATGAAACTTCTTTCTTGGGTTTTAATAAAATATTATAATGTTTTCCTTTATAACCAGGATTACATACCTTTTCAATTAGAAATTAAATGTAGGTATATTCTTCACTAGTCCTTTCCTATTTATATTTCTATTGGAGTGAATATTATAGTGTCTTAATCTCCAATTTTTAATCCAATAATCATTGTTAAAACAACTCAAGAAGGTAACATTTTGAGAAACTAAAGAATCTAAATTCATAGAATAAACCTTTTCATTTATAAAAGAAGTAAATATGAAATCATATTTAGAATTAAAAAATTTACAAGAATCGTTATCAAATATAACATGAAATCCATCATCACATAATTGTGAAATGATTAGTAGATTATTCTTAATACCATCAAAAAAATATCATTAAAAATTAAAATTAAGTTAGTGTTACCAATTTGGAAAACACCAATTATTTATCCGTTTTAATTATCACCAAAGGTGAAATTCCCTCCATCAATCATGATAAGGTTATTAAATATATAATAGTCTCCTATAAAATGTCGTTAACATCCACTATCCAAGTACAACATGTTCTTATAGGAGCTCCTCAAATAGCTTTCCTATAAGAAAGAATCAAATAAGGAATGATTTTGGTACCTAGACATTCCCGGGTATATTAGCATTAGTAATTAAAAATTTGATTACCACATTTCTTTCATTGGTTTTCTATAAGAATATTTTTTAGGGTTGTAAAAATAAAAACTATTTGATCCAGAAAAACAAGAATTAGTAAAGGTATTTTCCAGTGCTGGAACATGAAATAGATTTTTCAATTTTGGGCACAAAACCTAATTTTCTAGATTTTGGTACAAAATTTTTATTAAAAAAATTTATTTTTCTAGGTTTATAACAAATACTCGTAGTATATTTAATAGAAACCTATTTTCAACACATTTTAAATAAGGTATATATACAATTTTTACCTTCTCTAAGTCTTTCATTAATTTCTCATTAGACAATTTAGGTTCATTGTTCTCATGAAGCAGTTGAGTACTTTCTTTTTCTTTAGTAAGTTCATACTTAATAAAAATAGAAATAATATGTTGTTTCTTTAGAGATTTATACTTATCTTTTATTTCATTTCATATGTCCTCAGGAATAATTCAATATTCAAAAATTTATTCATTTTTAATGTTTTCCAAATCAGATTCATATCATGAATAATAAGAATTCTATATAGAAGATTTTTGGGCTACCTTCAATTCATTATCATTAAACACATACTACCTTTATCATCCTTTTCATCGTGTGAGGTTTCAGATTCAATAGAACTGTCCTCAGAAGCACTCTAGGTGGCCTTAATTTCATTTTTGTTTGTTCTATCGTTATCTTCATATTTCCTTTTGAACATAAATTTATAAAAATCATCCTTTACATGTCCTCTTCTCTTATACTCATAGTATACTATTTCATTAGTATTTTCATTTTTATTCTAATATTTTTTCCTATTTCCCTTCTTTTCATATTTTCCCTTGTAATTGGGAATCCTAAGGAACATATTTCTCTTGTAGAACTTCATAAATATCATATTCAACTAATCCATATCCTCATAACTATCACATGGTGATTCTTCATTACCGGTTATTTCAACATGAACTCGCATATTCTATTTTTTTATTGGAGGCATTGGTTTTGAAAGCCACTATCTTTCACATTGGTTTATCATATCATTCTCTATTGACCATCTATTCATCCTCGTAGATTATTAGTTTACCTATCATCTCATTTAAAGATAATTTATTGATATCATAGGATTCCCTTATTGAAACTGATGTTCATCTCTACCTTTCTAGTAGACAAATGATAATTTGCATTACTTGTTAATTGGATGTGATTTTATTTCCCATAGAGGCCATCATATTTACAATTTAATTGAACCATAGATAAATTTTATAAATAGGTTTACTCAGATTAATCATAAAGTTATCATATTTAATATTATATGTATTAAGCCTTATTCTATTGACATTAGTGGTTCCTTCATGATAAATAGTCAGTGTGTCCCAAAATTCATTTTTTGTTTTACTTAAATAAATCCTTTTAAATTCTCCATCCCCTAAAGAGAATTATATATCATTCATAGATTTTCAGTTTTTATTGAAGGATACATTAGTGGCGTCATCCCATGTGTTCATAGCCACAACAGGAATCATATATTCTTCTCCAATTGAAGACCATATTTCAAAACCCACACAATAAAAATGCATTTTAATTTTAAATTTCCATCGAGAATAACTTATTCAATTAAAATTGGGAGGTATATTAGTAGAAACACATTCTTATCTATAAAAAATTATAAAATAGGATAAGTAGGTTTTAATGAACTAAATCCTTATAAATGACAGAAAATTTATGATCTAAAAAACACAACTAAAATCATAATTGAAAAAGATTTTTGAAAAAACATTTATAAAATTCCTTTGATACCAAATATTGGTCGGAGTAGGATCCTCAGGAGGGGTGAATTGAGTTCCTATAAAAATTTATTTAAAAAATTCTTGTTTAAAAATCCCCCAATTTCAAAATAAATTCAGGCCAGTAAACAAAAGTAATAGATTTATAAAAGTATTTTATATTCAAATTATTTCTCAATGATTGATTATTTTTTAGTTAAAAAAATATATGTTATTATTAAAAAAATTTAAATTAGTATACCAAATAAAATTATAATATAAACTCAATATATGATTAAATATAAAAGTAAATTTATGATTTCAAAAATAATTTCATCAACAAAGAAAACAATAATAAAAAACACACAATATAAGTAATTAGGAGGTTAAGTCTCAAGTTGAGAACTAACCCTCTCCACATGGTGATCACATTTCACCAAGAAGTTTATAATAAATAAACATGATCTACAGCCTGGATCAGGGTAATAATATTATACAGACTGTCCAGGTCAGTAGAAATGTTCCAAAGTTTTCATGGGAGTGTAAAATAAATAGACATGCCATGCTGGGACCTCATCCACTATTATCCATGTGAATGAAATATATAAAAATATGAGTTAGTGATGATATATTTGTATCTTCTAGTTTAGAATAGGAGTCAACATGTGTTTAAAAAATAGACACACACACACTACTTTAAAAGTATAATAAAATACATAAGAAGAGAAAAATATAAGAAGAGTACAGAATGATCTCTACGATGTTCTATGTGGCTCCTAGAATCTATTAGAATGGTAGATGTGATGCTGGTGGCGCCATCCAGAAATAGAAACCAAAACAGTTAGTCATGGTCTGTATTCTGTTCTAGTGAGGTTAAACACTCTTCGAAGTGTTCTTAGCCTCAATTTTTTACTGCATATATTTTTGTACATTTTAATTATTAGTTGTGTATTCTGGTAAGAACAGTTCGTACCTCTTGTGTTTTCCTATAATATACATGAACAACCCTATGTGTTTCATCCACGCCGCTTATTTTTCACACCCTGTGTATTGTTGATCATGATATTAACTTTTTATAGATAGGAATCATGTTCTCTAGTACCACATACCTCATACTCGTCTTTTTCATCCTTAAATGTTCTCTACAAAAGAAAAACATGTTCATTAATATAATAATCAATACTAAATTTCATAAATATGTGTAGAGACCCGAATCTTATCGTACATGGACATTACATTACTTTTGCGGAATACTTAGTACATAACAAAAAAACACACAAGGATCGTAATAGTTTAGTGTCTTTGGAAACTCAGAAAGAAATCTTCTAATCGTGGTGAAAGATCTTCAATATCTCCCATAAAGATCTTCCCTTTTTTTTTACCTAAAACCTTTCTTTATATCCTGGGGAAAAGAAAACATAAAAGGGTGAGATCAAATGCTCAGAAAGGGTAAACAAAAGAAAAACCAATCACATCATATTCATAAGAACATAACTTTTGGAAATCTTAACCTGCAAAAGAGAGCATAATTTCATAACATGGGATAAATTATAGTAGTTAAATGATATCCCAATAATCATAACGTAAAACATGAAACTTTGTGTCATACACACATAATCATATAGAATAATTTCTTGTTAGTCAAGACTCATTTCCAAGACTATCTTAGTGAACAAAGTCCCTTTCTGAACCGAGTCGCCCTCGTTCCAGTCCTGTTTCACTGAACCGGTATAACCTACCATTCCAGCCCTGTCTATCTCATGAGATATAAAATCTTTACCCAATGCATTGGAGGGAGATATAGGTCCCACCCATCTCATAATGATACCATTCTTATGTGTGCCACAAAATCATAAATCATACATCATTTCATAACCCATGTAATAAAAATGGGAATCTTAAACATCATGACATCATAAAACAATTCATATAATATAAAGGAGTTCATAAAAATAATTCCATCACAACATAATCAAATAAATTTAATAATAGGGATAAAAACATAACCCTTTATTATCTTTGATGGAAAAATAATTTTGATAAAACACTTGAACTCCATTCTTGAAGAAAATATCCTTTCTTCTTCAAAAACATTTTTCCTTTCTTAACATGTCATACAAATTTAAACTAAAAGAAGTTGATTAAAAATAAACTTGAAAACTTTTAAATTATGCTTCTTGGAAATAATGATTTAAAAATCCATTCATGCCGTATAAGTTAAAAAAAACATTCTTCATACTTTTGTCAGAAAAGTCAAAAAGTACCTCGTACGAAAAACGACAAAAGATTCCTTTCATATCTTTTACTAAAAACTCACCGAAGCGAAAAATTGGATTTAAAAAATTGTAGGTGGATGGAAATAATATTACATATTCAGGAAACATGGATGTGGATGATAAAATACACCCCAGTAAATACTAAAGTATAAACAATCTTGGATACAAAAATGAGATTGTGATATTTCCCTTACCTTAGGTCCGACTTGCTTTGTAAGTGTCCGAACCTCCTGTATAATGATTTAAATCATGTTAGTGACTTATTACAGAATCATATTCATTGTTATTATATCATATATGGTCCACTTATGACTTTATATTACCCGTTCTTTTGTAAATTCATGTTAAAGTAGCGTTTTGGGTAAAATCGTCTCATTTGTCGTTCGTGTTTTTAACTTGTAAATATTAATATGATTACTTGGATCATGATTACTTATATCCAGAATGTAAAACATTATTTATATATAATATATATTCAGAATATATATATATATATATAATATATCGATAAATGGAATGAAATACACCGTTCATGGAGACGGTAGTCCGTACGTACGCATGAACGTTGTTTTCGTTTCCTTATTGAAGTGAATGGATTTAAGTAGATGACATACATATAAATTTACATAAATACAGTATCATTATTATGTCATATATTTCATTAGTACTTATTATATATACTTTATAATAATTCATGAATGGTTAATCATTGAGAATGAATCTCATCGCGTCGTGGAGACGGTAGTCCGTACGTACGCACGAGCGATGATATCGTTCCCATGGTCGTGGAATTGTGTTTAAGTGTATGTAGACTATTTCAGTATCAATATCACTTTATAATAATCATATATAGTTACTCATTACACCATTATACCCATCATATTAAGGTGGTGGTGGAAAATAGATTACACCACCGTGTGGAGACGGTATTCCGTACGTACGCACGCGCGGTGATTTCATTTTTCCGTAGGATGGATAGAAGGTGAATTAGGGTTGTTTCATATTTATAATAACATATAAGTATGTAAGTAATACTGATGTTATTACTTTGTCATGAAACAACTAAAGAAGAAGAAGTTGAAGAAGACAGAAATTGAAAATATCGGTAATGGATATTACCTCTTCTTTGAAACGCCTCTTTGAACCCTCCACTTAGGGAACTAATATTGGTCTTTGAAGAAGACAAGGACATCTAGGATTATTCTAGGGAAGTGGAGAAGGGATTTTGTCAGGGGTTGGCCGAGCTTGAGTGCTCAAATTGGTGTGAGGAGGAGGGAGAGGAGGTGTCCTTTTATAAGGGAGGAGAGGGGCACCTTAGGAATATCTCAAAATATTATTTTATATTAAAGTCAAAATCGGTTTATAATGGTTCCAAAGGGTCTTATTTCGAAGCTAAAGTGGGGATGGGTCGAAATCCTATCAACCAATAGGATTTAGACAAGTTTAGGTTATTATTTTAACCTTATCAATTATATTTAACTCTAAGTTAAATAATTTAACTTTTACCGTGCCTTTTTTGTTTTCTTACACTATATGGTTAATACACTTACTATAACATGCCAAACGAACCTCAAATTGTTTATTATTAATATATATATGCTTATATAAGTCATTTGGCCGAACCTTAGATTTTCAGGAATAAAATAACAATTAATAATATAATATTTGATTTAAAAACTATTTTGTGTCAATTTTGACACTATTTGTTATATGATTTTTGTGAAAGTCATAACAGAATTATATGTTCGAAAAAATATGATTAAATCAATAATAATATATCATAGTAACCTAGAAAATTAGTTTAATTCATAAAAAGTCTCAAATTACATTTATTTTGGTGTTTATAACATCAATTATGTCAATATTTCATTAATAAGATAATTACTGCATCATCATTGTGTCATAACTAAATTAAATTATTTAATGTCTAAAAATTACAAATAAAATACCATTATATAGGAAATCTTTTTATCTTTCTAATGAATATTTATAGTTGAATTTATCTTATGTATAACCCCATATTAAAAATGATTTACTTATTAAACATTGATTTTAACTATTTTTAACTATTCATTAAATAAAATAATATTAAATTTCATAATCTAATCCAAGTGGACCTAAATGGTCATATTATATTCATAAGGTTGTTTTTGGTCGAATTACACTTATCCAATAGAATTAGGACATGTTTTAGGGTAATAGTAATATCATATTTAACCTTAGTTACCCTATTTACTATTAACCGCGGTAAAAAAAGTAAAAAGTTACTATTCACCAAAAAATTATTTTTATCTCATTGAACCACATTTTACATACTGATATCAACCGTGTCTGTCGGATTTTCTAAATTCCATTCACAGAAGCGGTAAAATTATGTTTTATGCAAAATTCAGTTTTTAACCTACCACTTAGTGGTTTCACTATTCATCAAAAATTGAAGTTTTTCAGAAAAATGCCAAAATTTCACCCTAAGCTATAATTGATATTCCGAATTCAAAAATGATTTCTATTTTACAAAATTCCCAACATATAAGTTGCATTAATTAATTTTATAATTAATTTCCGCTGTCACAACAAATAGCGTGTTTTTAAGAGATAATAACTATCAAAAGATTGACACTTGTTTATAACTGGTTTAAATGTGAAATTACATACAATGACCAACATTGTATTAAATTGTAAAAATATATTCTAAATATACTTTAAAACCACTCAAATTAATAATTTATCACTATTAATTATTTCGATTAAAAAAGTTGTTTTTAATTAAAATTTAGTAATTTTCACTATTCATCGGAATATGAAAGTTATCCGAAAAGTACCAAAATTGCACCTTAGACTAAATTCGATACTCTGAATCCATAAATGAAGTCCATTTTGAAAAATAAAATTTACAAAATTTCAAAAAGTGGTTATTACTATTCATAACGGCTAGTTTTAATAATATCTTAATAGCATATCGTTGTTTAGCGAAACTTGGTGTTGCGTACAACACACGCTATCGTGGAAGGTCACGATTGCGTGTAATTCAAGCCAGGTCAAAGATGTGTGTTGTGAAAGCTCCTTTTGGTGTAGCATATAACACAAGACATTAATGAAATTAAAAAGAATATTTTTCATAAAATCTCGGGGTGTTACATTCTACCCCCCTTAAAATGAATTTCGCCCTCGAAATTCATTGGGGTTATAAATGGTTTACTATTCAAAAGTTTCTTTAATCGAAACCCACATCGTAAAAAGGAATACCAAAACCAATTTTTTAAAAACAAAATTATGAAACGTAACGGTTACCCAAATAAACTAATCACTGGGTTTCTATATAGGTGAAAATATGGATATGGAAGAAAAATCTAACCATCATGTTCTGATGGAGAGTGGTAGAGAACATGGCTATGGAAAATCCAACAATCACAAATCCATAAATTTGTGACGATCTAAGGTACCATCTGATTAATCAGATATAAGAGCACTAGGACAACATTTTTGGTTTTCAAGATCGTTTCGCTAAAGTTGAAGAATTTGAATTAGAATAAATACTTACTTTATTTTGGTACAATCTCACTGTTGTTCGTGCCTTGAACAATTTACACTTCATCTCTTAAATAAATGAAGTTGAATTTGTTATTCGTGAAGTGTTATCAAATCATGTGATAGAATGGCGGGTCATTCCATCTGTCTCAAACAAAAGGTTAGCAAAAGTTATTAAATATACATAAGTCATTCTATAGTGAGATTAATCATATATGGTTCCTAAAATGGACTTATACTTCATATATCATACTGCTTAATATAAAACTAGTTCCTACTAAACAGGGACTTCCTGTAGGCCAGTGGTAGGCGATAAAGGCCAGTCTCACTTCGGTTGTGGGTTCGATTCCCACAGCCTTGTCCGACGCGATGGGCTGTCTCCCGTCCTGCAGGTTGTCCTTTTTCTAAAACTATATTACTATAACATCCCATCAATAATATCGAAAACAATACTAACTTATGTCCAACATAATCCATTCCAATCTTTAGGCTTATCCATAATACTGCAGTCCATTCTCATAATATAGTGAAAATGATTACCAGAGATTTAATACCATCATTGATCCCCATATATCATAAGATATATCTTTTTGGTCAAATTACAATCATGTGAATACCTTAATCATGTATTCTCTTGAAGAATGAATACCCATTGAACCTTCATGAATGCAGTTAAAAGTTAACACTTTCCACAAACCAAAATCCTCAAAATTCTATATACTCAAACCATGATATCACTTAGTCCTTATATCAATCATGAGCTCATGAATACTATCAAATATTTCATTTTCTCCTTATCCCTTCATTATGCGCATATCATCTACTTTCCAAAATATTTGAATCACTTTTCATGGTTACCGGTACCTTAAAATTATTGAAAACCACAATAGACCAATACATAAATATTTCAATACACCATAAAAGTACCTCAACAACATTATTCTTGAATACCAATACATAAACACTTCAGTCCATCCACATCAATGATTGTCCTGGAATAAGTCCTTCCTTGATTTAGAAGTAACTTTTTAGGTCAGGGCATTGAGTTGGGTAATGCCCATGTTCTCCGCAAATAAGACATTGAACTCCATAACAGTCTGTCACTCTATGACCCTTTTCTCCACACAGATAACATCAGTCCCTCCATTTGAGGTATTCCTCAAGGTTCTTCTTCCCTTATTTAGAAATCTCAATCTTCCTTTCTTTATGCTCATCAACATGCGAACATGAATAATAGTTTATCTTCCTCTTCTTTGATGAATTAGGCATACCACTAAATTTCACCTTGTTAATCATATATCGCGATGACTAATTCGGAATAATAATGATGTTTGGACTTCCAAATCCCATTTCATTTGGTTTCTCATGAAGAATATCATTCCATTGTCTATCATATCCTCCATTATCGTGAATCATCTTGTTTCCAGCCATTTTCTAAAACCCAAAAAGAATAGTGTGAGAGGAAAAAATCATGCTAGGGGAAAACAACATAATAAAGGGGAAGTACCTTTAATATCTAACATCTTAGGTTTAATTCTATGATCGTTAGCGTAATTCTAGTACAATAACCTATACGTATACTTAACCTTAGAGACATCCCTATATATACCTTAGAAATATCTCTAGGGACCTCACTAACGTTTTCGCATCCTAGTTTCCAAAGGTTGACTAAACTTTTCCTCTGATACCAACTGTAGAGACCCGAAGCTTATCGTACATGGACATTACATTACTTTTGCGGAATACTTAGTACATAACAAAAACACACACACAAGGATCGTAATAGTTTAGTGTCTTTGGAAACTCAGAACGAAATCTTCTAATCGTGGTGAAAGATCTTCAATATCTCCCATAAAGATCTTCCCTTTTTTTACCTAAAACCTTTCTTTATATCCTGGGGAAAAGAAAAAATAAAAGGGTGAGATCAAATGCTCAGTAAGGGTAAACAAAAGAAAAATCAATCACATCATATTCATAAGAACATAACTTTTGGAAATCTTAACCTGCAAAAGAGAGCATAATTTCATAACATGGGATAAATTATAGTAGTGAAATGATATCCCAATAATCATAACTTAAAACATGAAACTTTGTGTCATACACACATAATCATAGAGAATCATTTCTTGTTAGTCAAGACTCATTGCCAAGACTATCTTAGTGGACAAAGTCCCTTTCTAAACCGAGTCTCCCTCGTTCCAGTCCTGTTTCACTGAACCGGTATAACCTACTGTTCCATCCCTGTCTATATCATGAGATATAAAATCTTTACCCAATGAATTGGAGGGAGATATAGGTCCCAACCATCTCATAATGATACCATTCTTATGTGTGCCACAAAATCATAAATCATACATCATTTCATAACCCATGTAATAAAAATGGGAATCTTAAACATCATGACATCATAAAACAATTCATATAAGATAAAGGAGTTCATAAAAATAATTCCATCACAACATAATCAAATCAATTTAATAATAGGGCTAAAAATAGAACCCTTTATTATCTTTGATGGAAAAATAATTTTGATAAAACACTTGAACTCCATTCTTGAAGAAAATATCCTTTCTTCTTCAAAAACATTTTTCCTTTCTTAACATGTCATAAAACATTAAACTAAAAGAAGTTGATTAAAAATAAACTTGAAAACTTTTAAATTATGCTTCTTGGAAATAATGTTTTAAAAATCCTTTCATGCCGTATAAGTTAAAAAAACATTCTTCATACTTTTGTCAGAAAAGTCCAAAAGTACCTCGTACGAAAAACGACAAAAGATTCCTTTCATATCTTTTACTAAAAACTCACCGAAGGGAAAAATTGGATTTAAACAGTTGTAGGTGGATGGAAATAATATTACATATTCAGGAAACATGGATGTGGATGATAAAATACACCCCAGTAAATACTAAAGTATAAACAATCTTGGATAAAAAAATGAGATTGTGATATTTCCCTTACCTTAGGTCCGACTTGCTTTGTATGTGTCCGAACCTCCTGTATAATGATTTAAATCATGTTATTGACTTATTACAGAATCATATTCATTTTTATTATATCATATATGGTCCACTTATGACTTTATATTACCCGTTCTTTTGTAAATTCATGTTAAAGTAGCGTTTTGGGTAAAATCGTCTCATTTGTCGTTTGTGTTTTTAACTTGTAATTATTAATATGATTACTTGGATCATGATTACTTATATCCAGAATGTAAAACATTATTTATATATAATATATATTCAGAATATATATATATATATATAATATATCGATAAATGGAATGAAATACACCGTTCATGGAGACGGTAGTCCGTACGTACGCATGAACGTTGTTTTCGTTTCCTTATTGAAGTGAATGGATTTAAGTAGATGACATACATATAAATTTACATAAATACAGTATCATTATTATGTCATATATTTCATTAGTACTTATTATATATACTTTATAATAATTCATGAATGGTTAATCATTGAGAATGAATCTCATCGCGTCGTGGAGACGGTAGTCCGTACGTACGCACGAGCGATGATATCGTTCCCATGGTCGTGGAATTGTGTTGAAGTGTATGTAGACTATTTCAGTATCAATATCACTTTATAATAATCATATATAGTTACTCATTACACCATTATACCCATCATATTATGGTGGTGGTGGAAAATAGATTACACCACCGTTTGGAGACGGTATTCCGTACGTACGCACGCGCAGTGATTTCATTTTTCCGTAGGATGGATAGAAGGTGAATTAGGGTTGTTTCATATTTATAATAACATATAAGTATGTAAGTAATACTGTTGTTATTACTTTGTCATGAAACAACTAAAGAAGAAGAAGTTGAAGAAGACAGAAATTGAAAATATCGGTAATGGATATTACCTCTTCTTTGAAACGCCTCTTTGAACCCTCCACTTAGGGAACTAATATTGGTCTTTGAAGAAGACCAGGACCTCTAGGATTATTCTAGGGAAGTGGAGAAGGGATTTTGTCAGGGGTTGGCCGAGCTTGAGTGCTCAAATTGGTGTGAGGAGGAGGGAGAGGAGGTGTCCTTTTATAAGGGAGGAGAGGGGCACCTTAGGAATATCTCAAAATATTATTTTATATTAAAGTCAAAATCGGTTTATAATGGTTCCAAAGGGTCTTATTTCGAAGCTAAAGTGGGGATGGGTCGAAATCCTATCAACCAATAGGATTTAGACAAGTTTAGGTTATTATTTTAACCTTATCAATTATATTTAACTCTAAGTTAAATAATTTAACTTTTACCGTGCCTTTTTTGTTTTCTTACACTATATGGTTAATACACTTACTATAACATGCCAAACGAACCCCAAATTGTTTATTATTAATATATATATGCTTATATAAGTCATTTGGCCGAACCTTAGATTTTCAAGAATAAAATAACAATTAATAATATAATATTTGATTTAAACACTATTTTGTGTCAATTTTGACACTATTTGTTATATGATTTTTGTGAAAGTCATAACAGAATTATATGTTCGAAAAAATATGATTAAATCAATACTAATATATCATAGTAACCTAGAAAATTAGTTTAATTTATAAAAAGTCTCAAATTACATTTATTTTGGTGTTTATAACATCAATTATGTCAATATTTTATTAATAAGATAATTACTGCATCATCATTGTGTCATAAATAAATTAAATTATTTAATGTCTAAAAATTACAAATAAAATACCATTATATAGGAAATCTTTTTATCTTTCTAATGAATATTTATAGTTGAATTTATCTTATGTATAACCCCATATTAAAAATGATTTACTTATTAAACATTGATTTTAACTATTTTTAACTATTCATTAAATAAAATAATATTAAATTTCATAATCTAATCCAAGTGGACCTAAATGGTCATATTATATTCATAAGGTTGTTTTTGGTCGAATTACACTTATCCAATAGAATTAGGACATGTGTTAGGGTAATAGTAATATCATATTTAACCTTAGTTACCCTATTTACTATTAACCGCGGTAAAAAAAGTAAAAAGTTACTATTCACCAAAAAATTATTTTTATCTCATTGAACCACATTTTACATACTGATATCAACCATGTCTGTCGGATTTTCTAAATTCCATTCACAGAAGCGGTAAAATTAAGTTTTATGCAAAATTCAGTTTTTAACCTACCACTTAGTGGTTTCACTATTCATCAAAAATTGAAGTTTTTCAGAAAAATGCCAAAATTTCACCCTAAGCTATAATTGATATTCCGAATTCAAAAATGATTTCTATTTTACAAAATTCCCAACATATAAGTTTCATTAATTAATTTTATAATTAATTTCCGCTGTCACAACAAATAGCGTGTTTTTAAGAGATAATAACTATCAAAAGATTGACACTTGTTTATAACTGGTTTAAATGTGAAATTACATCCAATGACCAACATTGTATTAAATTGTAAAAATATATTCTAAATATACTTTAAAACCACTCAAATTAATAATTTATCACTATTAATTATTTCGATTAAAAAAGTTGTTTTTAATTAAAATTTAGTAATTTTCACTATTCATCAGAATATGAAAGTTATCCGAAAAGTACCAAAATTGCACCTTAGACTAAATTCGATACTCTGAATCCATAAATGAAGTCCATTTTGAAAAATAAAATTTACAAAATTTCAAAAAGTGGTTATTACTATTCATAACGGCTAGTTTTAATAATATCTTAATAGCATATCGTTGTTTAGCGAAACTTGGTGTTGCGTACAACACACGCTATCGTGGAAGGTCACGATTGTGTGTAATTCAAGCCAGGTCAGAGATGTGTGTTGTGAAAGCTCCTTTTGGTGTAACATATAACACAATACATTAATGAAATTAAAAAGAATATTTTTCATAAAATCTCGGGGTGTTACATTCTACCCCCCTTAAAATGAATTTCGCCCTCGAAATTCGTTGGGGTTATAAATGGTTTACTATTCAAAAGTTTCTTTAATCGAAACCCACATCGTAAAAAGGAATACCAAAACCAATTTTTTAAAAACAAAAGTATGAAACGTAACGGTTACCCAAATAAACTAATCACTGGGTTTCTATATAGGTGAAAATATGGATATGGAAGAAAAATCTAACCATCATGTTCTGATGGAGAGTGGTAGAGAACATGGCTATGGAAAATCCAACAATCACAAATCCATAAATTTGTGACGATCTAAGGTACCATCTGATTAATCAGATATAAGAGCACTAGGACAACATTTTTGGTTTTCAAGATCGTTTCGCTAAAGTTGAAGAATTTGAATTAGAATAAATACTTACTTTATTTTGGTACAATCTCACTGTTGTTCGTGCCTTGAACAATTTACACTTCATCTCTTAAATAAATGAAGTTGAATTTTTTATTCGTGAAGTGTTATCAAATCATGTGATAGAATGGCGGGTCATTCCATCTGTCTCAAACAAAAGGTTAGCAAAAGTTATTAAATATACATAAGTCATTCTATAGTGAGATTAATCATATATGGTTCCTAAAATGGACTTATACTTCATATATCATACTGCTTAATATAAAACTAGTTCCTACTAAATAGGGACTTCCTGTAGGCCAGTGGTAGGCGATAAAGGCCAGTCGCACTTCGGTTGTGGGTTCGATTCCCACAGCCTTGTCCGACGCGATGGGCTGTCGCCCGTCCTGCAGGTTGTCCTTTTTCTAAAACTATATTACTATAACATCCCATCAATAATATCGAAAACAATACTAACTTATGTCCAACATAATCCATTCCAATCTTTAGGCTTATCCATAATACTGCAGTCCATTCTCATAATATAGTGAAAATGATTACCAGAGATTTAATACCATCATTGATCCCCATATATCATAAGATATATCTTTTTGGTCAAATTACAATCATGTGAATACCTTAATCATGTATTCTCTTGAAGAATGAATACCCATTGAACCTTCATGAATGCAGTTAAAAGTTAACACTTTCCACAAACCAAAATCCTCAAAATTCTATATACTCAAACCATGATATCACTTAGTCCTTATATTAATCATGAGCTCATGAATACTATCAAATATTTCATTTTCTCCTTATCCCTTCATTATGCGCATATCATCTACTTTCCAAAATATTTGAATCACTTTTCATGGTTACCGGTACCTTAAAATTATTGAAAACCACAATAGACCAATACATAAATATTTCAATACACCATAAAAGTACCTCAACAACATTATTCTTGAATACCAATACATAAACACTTCAGTCCATCCACATCAATGATTGTCCTGGAGTAAGTCCTTCCTTGATTTAGAAGTAACTTTTTAGGTCAGGGCATTGAGTTGGGTAATGCCCATGTTCTCCGCAAATAAGACATTGAACTCCATAACAGTCTGTCACTCTATGACCCTTTTCTCCACACAGATAACATCAGTCCCTCCATTTGAGGTATTCCTCAAGGTTCTTCTTCCCTTATTTAGAAATCTCAATCTTCCTTTCTTTATGCTCATCAACATGCGAACATGAATAATAGTTTATCTTCCTCTTCTTTGATGAATTAGGCATACCACTAAATTTCACCTTGTTAATCATATATCGCGATGACTAATTCGGAATAATAATGATGTTTGGACTTCCAAATCCCATTTCATTTGGTTGCTCATGAATAATATCATTCCATTGTCTATCATATCCTCCATTATCGTGAATCATCTTGTTTCCAGCCATTTTCTAAAACCCAAAAAGAATAGTGTGAGAGGAAAAAATCATGCTAGGGGAAAACAACATAATAAAGGGGAAGTACCTTTAATATATAACATCTTAGGTTTAATTCTATGATCGTTAGCGTAATTCTAGTACTATAACCTATACGTATACTTAACCTTAGAGACATCCCTATATATACCTTAGAAATATCTCTAGGGACCTCACTAACGTTTTCGCATCCTAGTTTCCAAAGGTTGACTAAAATTTTCCTCTGATACCAACTGTAGAGACCCGAAGCTTATCGTACATGGACATTACATTACTTTTGCGGAATACTTAGTACATAACAAAAACACACACACAAGGATCGTAATAGTTTAGTGTCTTTGGAAACTCAGAACGAAATCTTCTAATCGTGGTGAAAGATCTTCAATATCTCCCATAAAGATCTTCCCTTTTTTTACCTAAAACCTTTCTTTATATCCTGGGGAAAAGAAAAAATAAAAGGGTGAGATCAAATGCTCAGGAAGGGTAAACAAAAGAAAAATCAATCACATCATATTCATAAGAACATAACTTTTGGAAATCTTAACCTGCAAAAGAGAGCATAATTTCATAACATGGGATAAATTATAGTAGTGAAATGATATCCCAATAATCATAACTTAAAACATGAAACTTTGTGTCATACACACATAATCATAGAGAATCATTTCTTGTTAGTCAAGACTCATTGCCAAGACTATCTTAGTGGACAAAGTCCCTTTCTAAACCGAGTCGCCCTCGTTCCAGTCCTGTTTCACTGAACCGGTATAACCTACTGTTCCATCCATGTCTATCTCATGAGATATAAAATCTTTACCCAATGAATTGGAGGGAGATATAGGTCCCAACCATCTCATAATGATACTATTCTTATGTGTGCCACAAAATCATAAATCATACATCATTTCATAACCCATGTAATAAAAATGGGAATCTTAAACATCATGACATCATAAAACAATTCATATAAGATAAAGGAGTTCATAAAAATAATTCCATCACAACATAATCAAATCAATTTAATAATAGGGCTAAAAATAGAACCCTTTATTATCTTTGATGGAAAAATAATTTTGATAAAACACTTGAAATCCATTCTTGAAGAAAATATCCTTTCTTCTTCAAAAACATTTTTCCTTTCTTAACATGTCATAAAACTTTAAACTAAAAGAAGTTGATTAAAAATAAACTTGAAAACTTTTAAATTATGCTTCTTGGAAATAATTTTTTAAAAATCCTTTCATGCCGTATAAGTTAAAAAAACATTCTTCATACTTTTGTCAGAAAAGTCCAAAAGTACCTCGTACGAAAAACGACAAAAGATTCCTTTCATATCTTTTACTAAAAACTCACCGAAGGGAAAAATTGGATTTAAACAATTTTAGGTGGATGGAAATAATATTACATATTCAGGAAACATGGATGTGGATGATAAAATACACCCCAGTAAATACTAAAGTATAAACAATCTTGGATAAAAAAATGAGATTGTGATATTTCCCTTACCTTAGGTCCGACTTGCTTTGTATGTGTCCGAACCTCCTGTATAATGATTTAAATCATGTTATTGACTTATTACAGAATCATATTCATTTTTATTATATCATATATGGTCCACTTATGACTTTATATTACCCGTTCTTTTGTAAATTCATGTTAAAGTAGCGTTTTGGGTAAAATCGTCTCATTTGTCGTTCGTGTTTTTAACTTGTAATTATTAATATGATTACTTGGATCATGATTATTTATATCCAGAATGTAAAACATTATTTATATATAATATATATTCAGAATATATATATATATATATATATAATATATCGATAAATGGAATGAAATACACCGTTCATGGAGACGGTAGTCCGTACGTACGCATGAACGTTGTTTTCGTTTCCTTATTGAAGTGAATGGATTTAAGTAGATGACATACATATAAATTTACATAAATACAGTATCATTATTATGTCATATATTTCATTAGTACTTATTATATATACTTTATAATCATTCATGAATGGTTAATCATTGAGAATGAATCTCATCGCGTCGTGGAGACGGTAGTCCGTACGTACGCACGAGCGATGATATCGTTCCCATGGTCGTGGAATTGTGTTGAAGTGTATGTAGACTATTTCAGTATCAATATCACTTTATAATAATCATATATAGTTACTCATTACACCATTATACCCATCCTATTAAGGTGGTGGTGGAAAATAGATTACACGACGGCGTGGAGACGGTATTCCGTACGCACGCGCGATGATTTCATTTTTCCGTAGGATGGATAGAAGGTGAATTAGGGTTGTTTCATATTTATAATAAAATATTAGTATGTAAGTAATACTGATGTTATTACTTTGTCATGAAACAACTAAAGAAGAAGAAGTTTAAGAATAATGAAATGGAAAAGATCGGTAATGGATATTACCTCTTCTTTGAAACGCCTCTTTGAATCCTCCACTTAGGGAACTAAGATTGGTCTTTGAAGAAAACCAGGACCTCTAGGATTATTCTAGGGAAGTGGAGAAGGGATTTTGGCAGGGGTTGGCCGAGCATTAGTGCTCAAATTGGTGTGAGGAGGAGGGGGAGGAGGTGTCCTTTTATAAGGGAGGAGAGGGGCACCTTAGGAATATCTCAAAATATTATTTTATATTAAAGTCAAAATCGGTTTATAATGGTTCCAAAGGGTCTTATTTCGAAGCTAAAGTAGAGATGGGTAGAAATCCTATCAACCAATAGTATTTAGACAAGTTTAGGTTATTATTTTAACCTTATCAATTAGATTTAACTCTAAGTTAAATAATTTAACTTTTACCGTGCCTTTTTGTTTTCTTACACTATATGGTTAATACACTTACTATAACATGCCAAACGAACCCCAAATTGTTTATTATTAATATATATATCCTTATATAAGTCATTTGGACGAACCTTAGATTTTTAGGAATAAAATAACAATTAATAATAAAATATTTTATTTAAAAACTATTTTGTGTCAATTTTGACACTATTTGTTATATGATTTTTGTGAAAGTCATAACAGAATTATATGTTCAAAAAAAGATGATTAAATCAATACTAATATATAATAGTAACCTAGAAAATTAGTGGAATTCATAAAAAGTCTCAAATTACATTTATTTTGGTGTTTATAACATCAATTATGTCAATATTTCATTAATAAGATAATTAGTGCATCATCATTGTGTCATAAATAAATTAAATTATTTAATGTCTAAAAATTACAAATAAAATACCATTATATAGGAAATCTTTTTATCTTTCTAATGAATATTTATAGTCGAATTTATCTTATGTATAACCCCATATTAAAAATGATTTACTTATTAAACTTTGATTTTAACTATTTTTAACTATTCATTAAATAAAATAATATTAAATGTCATAATCTAATCCAAGTGGACCTAAATGGTCATATTATATTCATAAGGTTGTTTTTGGTCGAATTAAACTTATCCAATAGAATTAGGACATGTTTTAGGGTAATAGTAATATCATATTTACCCTTAGTTACCCTATTTACTATTAACCGCGGTAAAAAAAGTAAAAAGTTACTATTCACCAAAAAATTATTTTTATCTAATTGAACCACATTTTACATACTGATATCAACCATGTTTGTCACGTTTTCTAAATTCCATTCACAGAAGCGGTAAAATTAAGTTTTATGCAAAATTTAGTTTTTAACCTACCACTTAGTGGTTTCACTATTCATCAAAAATTTAAGTTTTTCAGAAAAATGCCAAAATTTGACCCTAAGCTATAATTGATATTCCGAATTCAAAAATGATTTCTATTTTACAAAATTCCCAACATATAAGTTGCTTAATTAATTTTATAATTAATTTTCGCTGTCACAACAAATAGCGTGTTTTTAAGAGATAATAACTATCAAAAGATTGACACTTGTTTATAACTGGTTTAAATGTGAAATTACATCCAATGACCAACATTGTATTAAATTGTAAAAATATATTCTAAATATAATTTAAAACCACTCAAATTAATAATTTATCACTATTAATTATTTCGATTAAAAAAGTTGTTTTTAATTAAAATTTAGTAATTTTCACTATTCATCAGAATATGAAAGTTATCCGAAAAATACCAAAATTTCACCTTAGACTAAATTCGATACTCCGAATCCATAAATGAAGTCCATTTTGAAAAATAAAATTTACAAAATTTTAAAAAGTGGTTATTACTATTCATAACGGCTAGTTTTAATAATATCTTAATAGCATATCGTTGTTTAGCGAAACTTGGTGTTGCGTACAACACACGCTATCGTGGAAGGTCACGATTGCATGTAATTCAAGCCAGGTCAGAGATGTGTGTTGTGAAAGCTCCTTTTGGTGTAGCGTATAACACAAGACATTAATGAAATTAAAAAGAATATTTTTCATAAAATCTCGGGGTGTTACAATATGAATGTTAGAGGTAAGTTCGAATTTATAAGATAGATAATTGGAAACTCAGTCTATTGGTGTGTTAGAGTATCCGAGACACATACAGTTGGTAAATCACTATATCAATAGATCATTCAATCATTTGATCATTTCAGTCCATAGATGACGTGTCAGTAACTCGACTGTGGGTAGATCATACATTATAAAATTCTAAGTGTCAGCCAGTATTTCCCTTAGTAGGTCGGACATCTTCTGGTCAAGATTTTGATTAGTCAAGCTATTTCTAGGTTATACTTAGTGAAATAATGAGTTTCTCTATCGGTGAATCTGCTCATCAGTAGCTTATGTCATCAGTAGCTTTTGTAACAGTGACTTTTCAATCAGTGGTACAAGTACTATTATCTAATACTTAACTAAAATTTGTAATGCTATTTTATTATGTAAAAACTAACAACAAAGGTTATGATCATAAATTAATATTATTAAACACAAAGTGCCTTAATAAATCACAATTTTCATTGTTAAACATGATTTGTGATCATTAAAACTAGATGAGGCCAACACTATTTTTAGGAAGTTTCTATAGAAATTCTCTTTATATCATTACTAGTTGAGTTAGTGGATGGTACTCAATGTGCTAGATCCAATGAGTCTAAGGTATGTGGTTCCTAGATTTCATCCTAATTACATGTGAATTATGGAGAGAATTTTGATATATTCACATTTGTTTGTCTACGGGAAACCATTAATAAATTAATATTTTCCTTTAAACTAGTTACATGATGTTTTGGAATTATGTTGGGTATTCCCTAGTCTATTTTATTATGAAAGGAAATGTATAGATCTTAAGTTAGTTGGACATGATGTCCTTTTTTCATTAAATGAATTAATTAAATTATGATATTAATGATATGGTTCCATGAAAAAATGAAAATCATGACCCAAGGTATTGAGGTGTTGTTGATCAATAGGAATAAGGAAACATGGTTCTTCAGGTTGAGGGAATGTACTGTGATACAAGAGGTGATGATAATCTCTAGGTTTTGGTGACAGGGTTCATTAGGTTGAGAAAATGAGGTCTTCGGGATAAGGGAATGGCTCATAGAACATGGGATGGTGTTAAACATCGACATTTGGGAAACACTGTCAAAGGGGAATGAGGTGTTAAATGATGGGGAATAAGATTTTTTTTATGATTTCCTCTTATAGATATTGGCCAATGCATAGTTTGAATCATGTGAACGTAGATAGTACTCGGTTGAGGTGGTGTTGAACTCTTTTTGTGGTCGGAGGCCTCTATAGATAATATGGAATAAGGGATGGAGTTGACAATTAATTAAGGAGGAGGTGATCCCAATAGAAAGAAAATGTTTTTAGTGATAGACCATCAGATGATGTTTTTGAGACCATTGGTTGGGGGATGAGGTTTAGCAATATACTTAAGGCCAATGCGGTGTGACTATTGTAGGAATAATGTTTCCATCCCTCTATATGTCAAGGTGTTGATCCAAAGGTGATTTATTATACATGGGATGACGTATATCATCATAACATGTGATTTCAGGTAGTTATGTTGATGGTGATTTTATAAATGGTAGAATTATGGGCCTAAAAATTATTTATGGAAATTCCATTAGGATTACACTTACACTTTTTATTGAATAGGAGGTGTTGGATGGAACAAGGTTCTTGTGATACTTTTTTGGGATGTTCCTGATGGATCTCCAGGCACGATATTCTTCACATGAAACATGTACATTAATCAATGTGTCCTTAACATAAAACATATATATTTATAGATGTAATACATGAACACATTGGTCATGGACTACTGAGTTTATAAAAAAACACCACATGATCTCCTTAGTATGTGTGTAGAGTTTGTGGTTTTGAGACCAGGTAGGTATTTAGAGTCATTATTTAGGCATTTTTGATTTAGGATATACAAATTTTTTCTAGGATAGATTGTAGTCGACAAGGTGGTTACTCAGAATCAATATAGACCTTATTTTCTATTATATAATATATATAAATATATATAAATATATATATAATCTTTGGGTAATCAACAAGACACCTTACATAGTTGTTTTTTATGATCTGACACACGTGATTATCTATCTATTGTATTATGCCTTTGCGATTGTTATTATTAATGTTGTGGTATATGATTCTACTATATTGATTTTATTGCTTCTTTTATTTATGATCTCTCTTTTGTTGTGTTTTAAATATTAATATACCATTACTATTATAAAAAAAGATGGTATATTCTCCCCACAATAACCGAATCATACCCATAGTGCTAATTGAAAACCATGGGTGTACCCGGAGACACACCAAAGGCCCTGGGGACAATCATCCTGAAGCATATATAACAATGAAAAATTGTATAGGGTGATACACATTAGTCTACCTATCATGAAGTGGAGGATCCAATGATATGTTACAATCTTTATTTGGTTTTCCTATAGTCCCAAAAAATCATTTCTCAAGATAAAATTTGAAGAACCCTCAACTAGTTGTAATGATATATTTTGACACGTATTATGTTTAGTTATAGTGACGAAAGAATAATTTATAAGGTTATATATTTAATTTTCCATTATATAAAAAGTATTGAGATCATTCTATTTATTGAAATTAGTGCTCAAACTTCTTATAATGTGTAACTATCTATGAAAAAAGAACACATATAATGGGAAGGTAATTTCTTTATTAAAAAGAGTTCTTAAAATTTAAGTATCTTAAAACATCTTCTAAATTTACATTTTTTGGAATGGTTATCTTATTTTCCCATCAATGGATCTATTGGAAATTGATCATACTAAAAACTCCTCTAATACCATATCACATTTAGGTGTGTTCCTTGGTAATGTGATCCAAATTTTATACATATATCTAAAAGATCCAACACATAATTATTGAAAATAATAAATCATATGAAATAATATGTCTTGTAAAGAATAATTACTAATTTATCAAAAATAAACAATATAAAAATTCTATATTCCAATTTACTTAATTAAAATTTTAATCATCATCATTTTTATTTTATTTTAATATGAATGGATATAATCTATCACAAAATATAATGTTTTCTATATTAAATTTTTATGATATTAAAATTAAAAATTGGTGTGATATTACAATCTTAACAAATTATCAAATATTTTAAATAACCTTAAAATAAAACCTCAAGTATAAAAATAAAATCAAGAATGTTTTGAAAAAAACAAAACTTAAATTTTAATACATTATTCCATAATACCGATAAAGACTAGAAAACCAATAATTATAGATTTTCTAAATGTAATTTAAATTAGAGGATAAATATAAAAAATGCATTAAAAGTAAAAAATTTAAACTAGAATAGAGAGATTGTAAAAATAATCCATGAATAGTGATAATGGGGGTAGATGAAGTGGTGAGACATCTGAGGATTGGGGTTACATGAAGGGAAACTGATGAAATAGATACTATGAGTTCAAGGGATATATCTCAAAAGTGGTGATAATGGAATGGACTCTCAATAGTGATGACTCAACGGTGAGGGTTGATGTTATGTCTCAGTGATTTGTGATTGAGGATTGGGGGGAAGGGGAATAAATGATATTGAAGGCTCGAGTGGGAGGATGCGAGTGGAAGTGAAAAACTTTTGGTGGTTCTGCTAAAAGGAAAAGGAATTAAGGGCTCACGGGCTCATTAGTGAGAGCTCAGGTGAGAAGGGTTGGATCGAGAGGGAAATGAATTATGTATAGGTATAAAATTTTTCTAAAAAACCACCACTAAAATATTTAAATTTTATTTATCAGTCGATTTATAAAACATCACTAAAAACACACTATTAAAGAATATTTTGGTGTATCAGTTAGAGAAGTGTATTATGAGTTGTTTCTTCTAATATGATTAACTAGATTCATGAAATCATTCATGTCACTCAAATCCTATAGAATCATTATGATTACCCCCACATAAATGGATGGGGATATTTGGGAATCATTGAGGATGAAATTTTTTTGAAGTAACTTCTAGATATCGAGTATTAGCTGGATTAAAAGATACATTGGTGGGACATTCCTTTGGTTCATGTAACATGGATTTATAGTTTACTATAAGAGAGTACATTGGGTCCTCAGATATAGACTCTTTCTTAGTACATATTTTTTTTTGAACATGTTTTTCTATTTTCTGTTTTTCATGATGAATAAATGATTAGGCCCCGATGTTTTATGATAATTGATTATTTTATTTGAGGCAATGTGTGATAATTTTTCAGGAACATGAATAAGGGAAAACTTTATTTCTATTTGAGATGTGTTATACTTTGAAATTATTAAAATTATGTGGGTGAGTCAGATTCCTAAAAAATAGGACAATATCTTGGAGTGGAAGATGGAATTACTTTATTTGTTTTCTTGGGGATGTTTTATGTGGTGGTTTTGGTAATGATTGAAAATTGATCTGTATGGGATCAAATGGTGGAGAGGATGGTCATTTAAAAATAGTGGTTTCTTGCTGATGAATGGTTGTATGGTGGAATGTGTAAACTTTATGGGGGATGTTTCCATTTAGATGGTGAGTTTGGGTAGTTATTATGTTTGGTTATTATGAGATCCTAGATAGGTATCTAAAGGGATGGTTTTTGGACCACTATTCCCTTTTACTTCCATGTTGGATTTGATGATCGAGGGATAGAATAGTTTGAGAGGATTATCATGTAATAGATTAGACCTTCAAATTCATTACATTGTAGGAATTTTGGTGAAAGAAGAATCTGGGTTGGAAGTCCTGGGGAGTTGGGAAATGAAGTATATGTTAGATATAGATGAGATTACATTGGGATGGGGTTGGATGATGCACTGTAAGTTCTAATGGATATCATGTTGGAGGAGAATCTATGGAATATGGCTCAGGGAGGAGA
This sequence comes from Viscum album, assembly GCA_963277665.1. Taxonomy (NCBI): domain Eukaryota; kingdom Viridiplantae; phylum Streptophyta; class Magnoliopsida; order Santalales; family Viscaceae; genus Viscum; species Viscum album. Next base: position 163,307,789 of record OY728138.1, read on the forward strand.
AATTCCAGTCTACTTTTATATAGGGGTGTATATGCATCGTGGAACCTGGGCTATGGAATAACCACTTTCTATTAAGGGAGGAATGTGGTGTGGAGTTCTAGGGGCAGTGAGGTATCACCCATATTTGTTGTGAGGTTTTGTGGCCCATAAATCTTGATAACCCCATAGTCCTCTTCTGGTTGTTGATGATCTAGGTCATGGTTTATCCTTTTATTCCATAGTCTACCCCCCAATTTTATTGGATCTATAGAATCTTATAGACATAGATGTAGGATATGTTTTTAATTTATGGGATACAACATGGTTCTCGACATGGTGACATAGAACCTTTTTCCCTTAGTTCGGAGGCATGGTTATAGGGTTACGCCACAGTATTATGTTTTTTAGACTGGGAATAAATTCATAGAACCCCACAAACAGAATCACTTTTCTATTTTTTCTCTCATTTCATTAGTGACTAAATTGTGTTCTGATACCATTATTAGTGTCTTTCATCCCCAATGTTTTTGAGATTTTTCATTGGTGGTTTAGGAGAGTTTCCTTTATTATTTTCTACCATTTTCTTTTTTTTCTTCATCTATGAGGGGATACTATCAGAGAATAATTGGTATTGATTATTTTTTGATAGTGAGATGTTGTGGGATGTTGGAATTAGGCTGATTAAGATTATATTATTCATTGGATTGGTAAATGGTGTCCTCTGTCTTGTTTCAACATATGTAGTGGATCATAAAGCTCTACTTGAGGTTGGGGATCCCCCATTTTTCATCTTTTTTTATCATGTGGGAGGAATTTGACTCATGTTTATCTATGGAAATATGTTTTTAACCATACTAATAAATTTAACAATATGTATTATTTAAATATAATTTTAATGGTAATGATTAACATGCAATTATAGTATTTTATATTATATTGATATTTTTAATTTACTGAATGAATTCACCTATTGAAAATTATGGTCTATAGGGAATTTTTTTTGAGAAGATTTGACATGTGTTTTGGATCCTTTTTAGTGTGTTTTTTCAAATCACTTAAAATTTAACTAGATAATCACTTATATTTGATTAATGAAATGGTTACGATGGGAGATTTTTGGATTGTGAAATAATTACACTAAAATAATAAAGTGGGATGGATGAAAAGGCATTTTTTGATCTGAAAAATATTATGTGTTGTGATGTGAATGTTGTTGTGATGTTTGGGGATTATGTGTTGTGGGGTGGCCATATTGTTCGTAGGTGATGTTCATTTTTGATGTGGGGTGGTTATATGATGAGTTGTTATGTCTTGTTGTGGGGTGGTTTTGATGAGAAGGTGGTTGTGACATGGTTGTGGTAAGGATGAAGTGGATATGGAAATGAATAGTGGTGATTTGTGGATGGTTAGATTAACGAGGATGATGATTATTTTTTGTAGTGTTTTATTATGATAGATAATTTCACTATATTCAAAATTTAAGGGTTAATAATTAATTTGATAATGAATTAACTCAAATTGGATGTTTGGATTGGTGGTTATTTCTTAATGTGAAATTAAATGGGAACGATATTGTATGGGTTAAATGAATGGAGTTGGATGGTAAGATGAAATATGGAAATGGCCTAATTTTTGAAAAGGACGAAATGTTAAATATTCCTTGTGGATTGTGGTGTGGTGTTATTCATTTAGTGGACACAAAAAAAGTGATCGTGTTATGAGGTTGAGTTGTGATGTTGTCCGTCAGTTAGTTCTTGTTTTCAACCAATACGTTGAGATTTTTTATATATAAACAGACATATATATAAATTGTATATTCCAACTAATTTTTTATGCAACCGACCAATTTCGATCACCATGCTTAAATATTTTTTGGTAGATATCATTCCCAATATTCCGCTAGTGTGGATGGATGGATGGCTAATTTTATTCCCCTGATCTCTCTTTAAGGATAAATAGATATTCACACACAATGATGGAATGATGCTAAAAGTGATATGGAGAAGTTTTTTTTATTCATGATCTTTCATGGATAGAATTAAAAAATTCACGGTGGTTATGTATTATGAGATGATGTGATGGATTATAGTTGTGGTCATGAAAAGTAAGAGGAGGGAATGATGTTGATTCACATCATGTTCATCGTACCCTACTACACAAGGTATATAATGTGTTAACCAACGTGTGTGTGGGTGAGATATTATGTGATGACCTAGGTGTATATTAAAGACATGTGATGTGTTTGCCATAGTGTCATCATGTGAGGTGTGATGTGATGTTTTGGCCCATGCATCATCAGGTGAGATGTGATGTGATGTGATAAAGAATTTTTGAGAACTCAAGGATGTACGACGTTGGGGGGTGAGAGTGTAAAATTATTTGGAATGATGTTTGGTGTACTATTATTAACATTATTTTTTTATATTATTATACCTGGTTTAGTTATATAGAATGCGATCCCAGATGAGGATGAGATTGGATTGTTGGCACATTTAGGTGTTATGGGATATATTATTTTCTCATTGGTGCATTAGTATTCTATTTTTTCATATACATGTGAGAATCTAGATATCATATATAGTATATATTTTTCTCATCGTACAAAAATATAAATTGGTTTCTAGATTTTCGGAGGACTATGTGAACTGTAATGGACATTTCACGCTAAAGATTTAGAGAAGTTTTAAGTCCCTACCTTTTCCTTTCGTTTGAGTGTTTCTTAAAGAGATATATTTTTTAAATATCATTTACATAATTTACATTAATTTTTGGAATGTTTTATTTATTTTATTTTATTTTAATTCATATAGTTTCTAGCGATTGAGTCATCCTATCTCATGATCTGTTTATTATATATGGTAATGCCAACCATTTTCATGTTTGTTATACCCTTGGTACCATTTTATAGGATTATGTATATTGGATGTGAGACTTGAGGGGTCATTATCTATCTTAATTCATCACCATCTTATGAGGGGTACCTTTAGTGGTAATGGGTTGTTAAGAATACATGCTATGGAAAATATATTTCTCCATGTTAAAACAGGTAAAATTAGATTTATACAATGGAGTAAAACATTAATATATCTTTAACACTTGACATTATCCAAGTGGATTATTGGTGTTCATCCAAGGGTATATTTATTGAGTAAAATAATTTAATTTAAAACATTTGTTTTAATATTGGAACCCAATAATTTTTTTGTGAATGATAATTATTATTTTATTCAAATAATTTTTTTTGATCTGTGGGTTTTTTATTTCTATAAATGTATAAAACATTCTTTTTTTATTTATTCAAAAAATCTTGGTAACTAAGTAATTACTTTATTTCATGGTAAAATTATTTCAACTCAATAATCAGGTTATTTCCTAAAAACGTTTTTCATGTGTTTTTCCTTTTAATATGAAAAGTAATTTATTCCACATCTTTAAATTAAATCTAAACAAATGGATTCTAAATTTTGATTCATGATTTACATGTTTTTTAGAATCCCATTTATTATTTCTCATGTCAAAATGTTTACATGTTATAAATTTAAATTATCGTTATTTTAAAAAAATATTAAATATAAAGAGTCACTCTCTTCTCTTTAATATCCCTAATTTTTCATAATTTAAAAAGTTGAAAAGTTTAGTTGTAAAAATTTTATTTAAAATTTTAATTAATTATTTTTCTAGTGGTCATTTCATTGAGATTTTTAATTATTGACTAATTTCCTTTAATTAATACACAGCACTGACACAATATTGTACAAATTAATTGAACAACAAAATAAATGATTTTAGACATATTAAAATTAATACTATATTGATGAATTATTGTGTTTCTAAAATTTTATAGATAAATATAACATATTAGGGGTATTTTATAAGATTATATTATAATTACTTTGTTATCATGTTTTTTTGAATTCCATGATAATGGAGTAGTTCCAAAAATTACATTAATTATATTTTATGATAATAAATATTCTATTAAATGTTTTAAAATTAATAAAAACATATAAATAATCCACATGAATGTGATATGGTTTACAATATCAATAATGGTCCATTTAGGGGTAGTTATTCCTTTTATGGTAAAATTATTACCCTATAAAATTAGAAAACTAGTATATTGTGGTAATTATCAAACTGGTTAACAATGGGTTAAAAATATGAGATAAGGGTAAAAATATAACATAAAAATTTCTCAATATTATTTAATGAGATTATTCTGAATTATCCTGATCATATATTTGATATATATTATATTGGAGTCACGTGAATTTAAAAATTATTTTTTATGGATTTAATCGTTTCAGTATAACTAAGATTTTCCTCCCATCACATATAAAAGGGAATCTAATATCCAATTTTTATCACATATCTTGAGACTAGTATCTCAAAATATTCCTACGATAATATATTCTTATATTTATATGACACATCAAAGAATTTATTTTCATACAGAAAACCATCCCTTTAAAGAATAAGATATAAACCAATAGACAATTCTAAAAGAAGTGGTATAACTCTTAAATGATAATTCTCAATATTATTTCATCTTATAATTATCTACCTAATTATATTATATAAATATACTAAATTTAAATATATTTTATAGTAGTTTGTATAATTCTCATATAATTTTGAACTTGAGGTAAGGGGTTCTTATCTCACATTTATTTCTATGAGACTTATTATATATTCACCAATTTTTTCCGTTGTGTGGTTTATATAATACCCTTGAATATTGAATTTTATATTTTAAAAAATTTTGGCGATTAAAAAATCCATATATGTTTCTGTATTTCTTGATTCATTGATGTGAATATTACCCAAGAAAGAAGAGAGTTATGCTACAATATCATTCATCATTTGGATTGTTAACGATTATGTCTAAAATGGTTGAACTTTATAAAAATATCTAAAATATTACAGGAATTTTATTATCCTATCATTAATTATATAGATTAATTATTTTCATATCATTTCCCACTATTATATATTCATGATAATGGAAGAATAATTTTACATAAAAGTGACATTATTTCTCTCTTCATTTGAAAATTATTTTTCTTTTTATATCCATGTTTTATAAAAAAATCAAGAATGTTTTTAGTGGTATATAATTATTTTAAAACTTCATTTAAACAAATGCTTTAATTTTTTTAAAATAATGTTTAAATAATCATCTTGTAATTTTTGAAATGTGCTATTTTTTTGAAATGTGAAAAGAATAATTTTTTAATATACATGGCATGAATTGAATTTACTACCCTCAAAAAGCTAAATTAATTGAGGAATTTTTCAGGATACCATGTTTCTCTTGAAATAAATTTTTTTCAGAATCATTTTTGGTAAATATTTATATTTTAAAGAATATATTCAATGTTGCATTTCTTTTCTTCAATAACTATTCCAATTTATATTTTAAAGGATTTTTCATATAATAGGACATCTGTTGATAGTAATTATGATTTATAGGGGACATGATACATTGATTCCATACTAATTAATTATATGTATGGTTTTGGATTATGATGATAATATGTTTATTAAATTATTTCCCTTGACACAGATTATGTTATATGATGAATGATTTATGATATTGTGGAACACATATGAATGAATTATGATTATATAATGGGTGTGGCTGAATTATATTACCCTCCCATGCATTGGGTAAATATGGATGTCTCATGAGATAAATATTTTATTCATAAAACTAATTTCATGGTCACTGTATTATACATGGACATAGTCTTCATGTCCATAATATTTCTCACGGGGCTAGTTTTCATGTCCTTAATTTTATTCATGGACATGGTATTAATGTATATAAGATTAATAGTAGACATGGTTTCATGTCCATAAGTTTATCGAAGGGACTTATATTATGTCTATAACATCATGGGTGAACCTCTTTCTCTTTATAATTTTTTACAATGTTTTAAACTTCTAATTTTTCCATAGGGTGTTGCTTAGTTGTAGCAGCCCTGTAGGGTGTTAGCGTGGTCTCAAGTTCAAGTCTCCCTACAATTCTGTAAGAGTACATGCAGTATTTTATTGGTATCTTATTAATTCATTCCTCCAATTTTTTTGTAAATATAAGTTTATGTTTTTTTGATATTAAAATGTGTATATTTTTCTCTCATGTTCCATGACTAATTATTGAGGATTACATAATCTTTTCAATATTTCATATTAGTATGAAAATGTTTTATGTTTTCAATCAAGTTTGTGATCTAATACATATTGGTTTTTGACATAGTAATGTATGATCATGACCCCAAATACTTATTCTTATTATATTATCTTGTATGATCATTGATTGATATCTCTTATGTTTATCATTACTATTCACATGATCTCACACTTTTTTTCCATCCATGGGATATGTAGATGGTTTCTAAGTCAGGTATGTCTAAAAAAACACTATGTGGGAAAGGCTGAATATCATTAATCATGTAAGAGAATTATGTATCTTGTCTTAAAATACACTAAACCAGTGATATTATGTTGTGGATCATAATGTTATTTATTTAATATTCCTACAAATTATGAAATATATACATATGAAATTTATGGGTCACAATAGGTGGGTGTAGAGAAGGGTTTCATAAAAAATTAGCAATCATTACTATGTACTTGGTTTGACATTTCAGGGGTATATTTTTGGGTTAATTCACATTTTAAATATGAACTATTATAAAGGATTTTAAGGGATAATAACCATGGATTAGAAATATTAAACCTATGGTTTCATAAATTAAAAATAATGTGTCATTATTTAGGAAACCTGCGAATAATTTTTCACAATTACATGATTACTCAATATGGTTAATGTTGGTCATTCTAAACATTTCTTTTGTCAATGGTTAGAACCATGAGGAATTTTGTTAATGGAAAATGTGAAGGACAATAAAATGGGTGTTCTCATGAGAAAAGAAGTGAAATGGGAGATGAAATGTAAAACCACGTGATTATGAATAATTAGTTATCTTGTTATGTGATTAACATTATCAACATGTGTAAGATTCACGACACACTTAATAATTGAACATAGAGTTTCATTATGAACATTATGGGAAGTAGATTCATTTTCCTACATGTTAACTATGTGGTAATAAGAACTCATGGAAACGTTTCTCAGGAATGATAAGATGTTTTAAATGTAGAATAGAACTAAATCAAGAAATTAATTATTGAGAAAAAATGAATATTTTAATAGAGGGACATGAATATATTACTAAGGTAACATTTATATTTTGATGTTTTATGTATGGGGAACATGGGAATTAACTATGAAAATGCCCAAGTCTAGGGGTTAACTCATTGACTAAGTAATGAACTATGTTTTTTCAACTGTTGAAGTTAAATAATAGAGTTTTCTATACATTTGGATTCAATAATTATTTTATAAAAGTCCCATTGAAATGATATTATTGTAATAAGAATCACAAAAAGCCAATAAATTCATCAACAAATATACTTATATGTGGATTTGAAAGCATATGTTGAATTATATTGACTACCAAAAAAGTTATTTAGTGTTATTTTGATATTTTTAGAAAACACGTGATTAAGGGAAAATAACCATTAATATCAACCTGATTTTGAGTTATAATGTTTAGTTTAGATAAATATATGACTGAAATTGATAATGTAAATTGGATAGTATTGACAACCCTGGAATTGGTTAGGGATTTGAGGAAAAATGATTTAATGAATTTTTGGATATATGCAATATATTCAATAGTGTGTGATTTTATTTTGGGAATGAGGATACAATTAATTTTTTGTATAAATTATGATTCCATTTAGATTTTATGGTAATAAATTATATTTTAGGAAAGGATTATATGTATTTAAGAGAATATATGACCAATGTATTAACATGTTGGGTATTTGACATTGTGACATACTTTAGATTGTTGGAGGTTAATTGTTAAAGTTGATATTGGAAAAAAATATGTGATGAATTCTTCCATTTTTTTATGTTTTGAAAATTTTATATCTTATTTTTGGGGATTTTTATGTTCTACTATGTATGTAATGGACTAAGTTGATCTTTGGGTGTTATTGTTCTTGTTTTTCAGATTAATGTTTTATATTTTTCTATATTGGATATATTTTTCTAAAAATTTGTTTTTGTAAATATTTAGTCACAAAAAAATGAATTAGAATTATTTTATTGTTCTTGGGGTTCATTAAATGTTATTTTTAGTGCATCAGGAATGAAATAGTCATCTAGAATATTCAATTCTTTTAGTAATAGATGACGTGGGATTTGATAGAATCACAAACAATGGGTGAAACACTGAATATGAAATATATTGAAATGATATACATTTTCTAATCCCCTTTATCAAGATAGTAAAAGAATCACCCCACATTAGTAAAATGATCTTGAAATAAACCTTCTATTCTCATACATTCATTTGAAATGAATTTATGTCCTTTTAACTGCTCACTGATTTATGGTTTGAATGTTTCTCATAACCATGTTCTCTAACTCTCTATTAGTCCTTGGACATCAAAATTTTCCTCCATGATTGTAATTTAACATCCCAACAATGTCATCCTAATTTGAGAACCTAATTCTGAGATATTTTAGAAAGCATTTATATTACCCACTTTCCTTTTCAAAGGATGTTTTGTTACCCATTTGTATGACGTGTGTTTTTAGAAAAGTGACATTAAAATATTCAAAATTTGATGAACAAGAGAAAACTATATTGAAAAAATTTATTTTTCAGGGGTATAATATAAAACCTGAATAATCTATATATTATTACTCTTTATATAAATTTAATTTCATTAATAAAATGTGTTAAGTGAAACACTTAGTTTAAACAAACCATCATATGCTATGAAAATTTAATTATATAAACATGAAAGTTATAAACTAGATATTAAATTTTTTAGAATTAGTGGGACTGACCTCATTTAATAAAATTTAGAATGGTTTTAGATGATTAAATTATATTTTTAGATAAGTCATTATATGCTTTAAAAATACATTTTCCCTTAAAAATTTAATTTTTTTTCATTTTAAAATTAAACAATAAATTTAAAATTTTCCACTTTTAGAAAATATATTCAGAAATTGAATTTTAATTTCAAATTAATCATGTCATAATTATATTATAGGAAATTGTTTATAATTTTCAAAAAAAATATTGATTTTTAAATGAATAGTGAAATGTACTATTTTTTATTAAAAAAATTTTGCGATTAAATAATTTACGAATTAATTTTTTTTAATTTTTTTTAAAAGTTAAATTGTTTAATTTATATTATAAATAATTTAATTAAGATCATTGTAATCAATTTTATACATGATTTTTGTGTAAAATCTGTTTATACTTACGAAGACATTTTTTTCTAGAGAACTGATTATTATAGAATTATTTATGTTTAATATTAAAATAAATTCTTTCACTTATGTGAATTGAATTTGATATAATAGATTATAAATTTTTAACATTCATAATTAAAATAATTTAATTGTTTCATATTAATATTTTTTCCTTATTAATAGTTACCATTGTAAGGATTTTTTGACTCATTAAAAGTGTTAAAAGTTGATTAAAAATTTGTAGTAAAACAATAAAATCAATATAAAAATGTAATTTATTGTTATTTATGAGTGTTTATCAATGAAATATTTAATTAAGGAGTATAATAATTTATTTTAAACATTTATTTAAAATTTTTATCCTAGGATTTAATTTTTTGGATGATATGGGAAATTTATTCAATTTTAGAACAATTTTAGTATCTTTAGAGTTAATGGAATATTAGAAGATTCGTTTTTGTTTTTTCTTGTACCGAAATTCTAAATATAGTAATTTTTTTTATTCATTGAAAAAAATCATTTAAACCATGTTATTAATTTATTTAAAGGTGAAATTATTTTTACTTGTAAATCAAGTGTTTTCCTAAAAAAATGTTTTCATGTTCTTTTCATTTTATCATTAAAATAAATTTACTATGCCTATAGAAATTAAACATGTTAAAATGGATGTAAATTTTTAAATACTATTTTCTAAATTTTGATAATATTTTTTTGATTCGTTTTCATATAATTATGTTATCACTGTGAAAATTTAAATTACTACAGTTAATGATAACATGGTTTTAAAGTTCATTATCTAGAAGATAAGGCATATTATGTGCCCAAAAAAGGCCAAATGTTATTTTTTTGGATTTATTTCAACCCTATCACATATTATAATTTAATTTCTAATTCCATATTATAATTTTTATTTTATTATGGGATTTATTTTATTTTAAGAATAGAATAAATAGAAGAAGTCACTCTCTTTACTTTACCATCTCAGATATTTTTAAATAAGTACTAATAAGGGATAAGTTAGGTTATAAATTATAATTTTAAATAAGAAATAATTATTTTACTCATGTTAATTAATGTTTATTTTTAATTTATTTAATAATTTCCTTAATTTTTTAGACATCGCTAACACATAATATATTCAACTAATAAATAAATTAAATAATTGATTTGGAAATATTAGTCGTAATGCAATTAGGATGAATTACTATATTCCAAGGATTTTTTGATAAATATAACATATTAATAAATTTTTAAAGGTTTATATTCTAATTAATTTGTTGTAATAATCTTTTCAATCTCAAATAAAATGAATAGTTCTAAAAATGACATTAATCATATTTTATAATAAATGATAATTAATTAATTGTTATAAAATATATAAAAATCCTATATTCTACCAATTGAATGAGGTATGGTTTGAAAATATAAATTAGGTTCCATTTATGGGTTAATTTTCCTTTTTTGGTATCGTTATTAACCATTAATGAGTATAGAACACTGATATTTTTGTAATTGTCATAATGGTAAATAGGGGGTTAAAACTAGTAGAAATGGGTTAAAACATCATATAAACCAGTAAAAATAATATGTTATGATGTGATTTATAATTTTAATCATATTAACTTTAAAATAAATCATTTTGGATTCTATTTATTATAAAAATTAATTTATATTAATTTAAGAGTTTGAGTAATTCCAGTAGTACCCCTCCCCTCACTAATAAAAGGGCCCATATTATTCTATCTTCCTCACATAATTTGAGAATTATAGGTTATCTAATACATAATATAATAACATAATATCTTAATTAAACACTTAATATATCTTTTGAGAATTCAAAAAAACCACCCCTTCATGGCTTAAGGTGTAAAACAAATGGTGATTCTCAGTGAAGAGGTATAACTTTTAACGGAGCGTTTTCAATTTTATTTCATCTTCTTCCTCTTATTAATCCCTTATGTCCAATATAAAATAATTAATTCAGTTTAATAATTAAATTTAATTTTTATTATAATGATGGAACACTTATTATAAACAATCCTTCCATCATATAGAAAGTGAAAACTTTTCTCGTGCGTACGTATAACTTATAGTTTCCTTATTGAGGTGTAATTAATATATCATGCCTACTTTAGTTGGATGGTTATAGTGATGGATTTAATGAATATTTATGATATATATGATATAATAGTAGTTATTTAAGGTTTAATTACTCTTTATATTTATTTTTTTCTATCAATCAAAATGTGAAATCTGTATTACTGTGTACATATGACAAACTGCCTCCATTAATAGTGTAATTCATTTTTATTTAAAAGCCTTATATATATGAAACTATATATATAATGAATATAAATGATATTTATATCATGTTTAACATGCTATAAATGATGGAACCATGATCCATGTATGAGGATCATAACCACTAAACTGAAATTCTCATGAAGTGAACAATTAGTAATGACGAATTAAACAAAGAGTTATTAATAAATTGGGTGTTGAAATTTTATATGTGACCATTTATGATATTATAATTATTATAATAATTTTTAAATATAATTATAATAAATATAATTTTATTATACAATATCATATGTCACTTTCTATGAATTTCTATCTTGAGGTATCAGTTTCTAGTCTCATTTTATTTTTAGTGAGACTTATTCCATATCCACAACTTGTTATATTTTTTTAGTGTATATAATACCAATCAATTTATTTTATGATTAATTCATAAAAATTATGCGGATTTTAAATTCTATATAAGTGTATCTCTTTCATGAGGTATTGATACGTATAATTTAAAAGTAGTATGAGATTTATGTTACAATCCGATTTTTTATCCATATTATTTTAGTTTTTGTTTTTGATGATGGAATTTTATAACATATATCTCAATAATCCAATGAATTTTATTCTTCTATTGTTAATTTTGTATATTAAATGATTTCCTTTCTTTTTACTCTCTCTAAGTATTGAATAAAATTAAAGAATATTTCTATGTAAAACTAATAGTATTCTATTCTTTAGTTTAAGATCCTCCTTCTTCCGTATATATGTGTTAAAAAAATTAGTGAATAATGTTTTTACTAATATTAAATGATTTATTATAGTCTTTTTTACACATATAATACTTATAAAAAATACAAAAATTATATGTTTTTTTGAAACAGGATATGTTTTTCATTTTTTGGAATATGATAAATGAATATTTTTGTAATGTATACAGAATGAAAAAAATAAAACCGTTATGACCACCCAATACATTTAATCATACATTATGAGTTTCTAAGATTATTATCAAATGATCATTTTTATATAATATTTATTTTTTTATTTAGTATTTAAATAATTTATTTCAATGTGAAAATTATATTTTCATTGAGAAATATTTCAAAGGATCATTTAAATGAATCTTCATCTAATTGGACATCCATTGATGTTATTTATTCTTTACATGGAAAAGGATCCAAAACTACCATTCTTATTCCTTGTCTTGATGAATTATGATTATGATGATGAAATTTTTATGAAATTTGTTTCCTATACATGTGTTATGACATATGATAAATGATTTTTGTTATTTTGGAAAACATATTAATGGACTATGATTATGATATTATGGGATATAATTATCTAGTTATCCAATTAATTGGGTATTGATGGATTATTTATGACATATATAAGTTATTCCTAAAACAAATTTCTTTTCCCCAATTTTATGTTGGGAATTTTTGTCACGTCTAAAATATTATGCATTGACCTAGTTCTCATATCTTTATAATATGTGTATACCAAGATCTCATATCCATTTGATTATATGTGGAACTCATTTTATCTCCATAAGTTTATTCATGGCTTGGTTTTATGTGTATAACTTAATGAGTGAACATCATCATATTTATAAAAGTTCTAAATTTTATAATATTTTGTTCTCCACATTCATATATCTATTTTATGATATCATGGTAAATGATTTATTGTTGACTATTGTTCACTCCTATAAAAAAATTCTATTATTATGATAATTTTATATTCAATGACTCATTTTTAATATCTAAGAAATAATGGGTACTAACTTTTTAATTTATGATAGTGATTTCATACCCAAATACATATATTAAGTTCATGTATGATAAATGATTTTTATATCTCATGATTACCCATTATGGGCATCTAATCTCACCCTTTATTTTATTTTTTTACTTCCCCATTTTAAGATAAAATTCCATAATCAAGGTATACCTATGAATTATTCTATTTGGGAAACACTGAATATATTTCATGAAATAAGAGGATTGTGTATCTTATACTCAAATACACCAATCCATTATGATTATTGAATGGATTATAATTTTAGTAATTTAATATTCATCATTAATAATGTAATATTTATGTATTAAAAGTATGGGTCACTATAAAATAATTTTATTTATTTATTATATATATATAGATATATATAACTAAGAAACCAATAGGGGAAATGGATGTATACAGATTAGAGGGTAAAACCTCTTAGAGGAGGCTTGCTAGAAATAAATTTTATTTAAAAAAATAAATTCAATCATGAAAATTTGTCCTAACTAAACACTTTAACCTAAATTTAAAAAATCATTGTATGTTCCTCTAAGGAATCTAGCTCCATAAATAGTTTTAAATATAATATTTTCTAATAAATTCCTTAAATTTTCTATGTTATTTCTAACTGTTATTTATGAGATCAACCTTGACATCCACATTCCTAAATTTTTAAATTTTTACCTTTGGTTTGATTTATTAAAATTTAAAATATTATTTGCTTAAAAATGTTAGGACACCATTACAGTGATTCATATTGGGATCTTTGTTTGGGAAAATGGATATATATTTTTATAATTTTAATGAATTATTAAATTTATAATTCTTATTTTCCCTTTATTACACTTGGTCATATCACGTGGTAGTTTCATATATCAAATCAGAATGTGATTACTTGACACGTGGGAACAAATATAAGGGGAACCCATATTGGATCTCGAGATCAAATTGAACTTGAGAATATAGAATAATAATATCCAAGAAGAAGTTAGGGATATAAGAGAACATGGTACAAGAGAAAACCAAGAGTTACAAGAAAGGAAGATGTGGATTAAAGCCTTAAAAATAAAGTCAATAAATTCAACTGTGGGGATCAATCCATGCATTTTAATTCCACCATTAATTACCTAATAGTACAATAACAATCCATTTATTATAAAAATAGTTTCACACAACAGTTAATTCATTGAGCTATCATATGGAGACCTTAATTCTCACCTTTGGTGTTTTTTATAAACGTGTGACACAATTAATGTAACGCCCCGACCCCAGCTGCCCAGAGTCGGTGCATTACTTCGTAACATTGGCATGATCACAAGAAGATCAAATCTCGAAAGACCAATTGGTTTAGTAGCCTTGGAAACACTAGATATAATCATAAAGTTTTACATTACATTTCAAAGTGAAAAACTACTACAACAACAAAGTCTTCATATCCACACTATTAACCCCTCATAATATCCCTGCAAGTCATTCATAATTTACTTCTTCACTACCTGGGAAAAATAAAACATAGAAAAGGGGTGAGCTCAAATGCCCAGTAAGGATAACAATATAGCGGAACATTCAAAATATGCATAAACATTTAAGGCAATGAATTACTAAAACAAAAGCCTTTTAAAATTGAACTTCAACATAGTATGGCAAAAGTAAAATGAAATAATGCCATTTACTTGTTCACATGGATATTCTACTAATCAAATAATCACATGCAATATCAATAACCACTTTCATAATTATGGAATGCATAATGCTAAACGTTAATTTCTTTGTCTAGGCCTCATCCCAAGACCTAGGGGTTACTTCTAACCGGAACCCAACCCGGAGTGCCTCTAATAACCGGACACCAACCCGGAGTGCCTCTAATAACCGGACACCAACCCGGAGTGCCTCTAATAACCGGACACCAACCCGGAGGGCATACTTTTACCAGTCCCTAACCTGGAGGGCTTACTTTAACCAGTCCCCAACCTGGAGGGCTTACTTTTACCAGTCCCCAACCGGGAGGGCTTACTTTTACCGGTCCCCAACCCGGAACATACTTGTTTAGCACATTCATCTGAAGAAAAGTTTGAAATATAACATAAATATTCGGATTAAAACTAGAATACGAAATGTCAATAGTTTTACCATAAACTATGAATGGTATAAAATAGCACATCCACAGTCAAACATATCACAAAACCTTCAATACAATATAGAAGTTTTGTATTATAATAAATCAACTTCAAATAAGCGTAAAATCCATTAAAGGATGTTGACATAGATGAAATCAAAACACTTTTTAGGGAAATATCTCTTTCTATTTTTGAAATCATTTAAGAGCCATATAAAATAAAACATTTTCTTGAAAATATTCTTGTAAGCTTGTAAGGAAAGCTTTGACGAACAGCGGAAAATAACCGCACCCGCCGTATAAGTAAAAAAAAACATTCTTACCTCAATTCAGTCGAAAAGGTTAAAAAGGACCTTGTTTTGAAAACGACGGAAAGATTCCTTTATAAACCTCTTACAAAAAGTCAAACAAGGGTATAAATGAATTTAACCCATATTCTTGTAAATAATAAATATGTTTTGAAATACATTTCGAAGAAACATGGATGTGGATGATAAAGAAATCCCAGTAGATTATTACGTATAAACAACCTCGGATAATGAAGAGATTGTGAAATAACTCTTACCTTGTACTTTTCCTTGGTTGGGGTAGGTTAACCTCCTCTTCTTCGGGTTCTTCCTTTTGATTTGATCAAAAGGGCTCCTTAGGTTGGCTTTATGATCAAACTAAGGCCTCTAGGTTGTAGTGAGGGATGTTGGGAGAGTATTTGGGCAGATTTTGGGCGAACCAAAAGGCTTTAGAGGTGTGAAGAAATGAGGAGGAGTGCCCTTTTATAAGAGGGGTGAGGGGCACCTTTGGAAAAGCTAGAAATATTAATTTATAATAAATTCATATTAGGTTTCTAATGGCTCCAAAGTTGACTATTCAAAGGTTAAGGTTGGGATAGGTCGAAAACCACTCAACCAATAGAATTTAGACAGGTTTGGGTACTTATATTAACCTTATCTTTAAGTATTAACTCTAAGTTAATTAGTTTCACTTTTACAATGTCTCTTTGTATTTTTATATAATATGGTTAATAAACTTACTATATACATCCAAGCGACCCCCAAGTGGTCCATTAATGAGGAACCTATAATAATATAACTCTCTTGGCCGAACCTTAGATTTTTAGGAATTTAATATCAATTAATAATATAATATTTGTTTTAAGAACTCTTTTATGTCAATTTTGACACTATTCAATAGTTGATTTTTTTTGAAACTCCTAACAGATTGATTACTTCGAACAAAGTCAATTAAATCAATCCTAATATATCATATTATCATATAAAATTAGTTTAATTCATTAAAAGTTTCATATTATAATTATTTGTGTATTTACAATATCAATTATTTTAATTTTTCACTATTATAGTAATTACTGCATCATCATTGTGTCATAAATAAAATAAATTATTCAATGTCTAAAAATTATAAATAAAATATAATTATGTAGGAAATCTTTTTATCTTTCTAATGAATATTTATAATCTAAAATACAACTTATATAACTCTATGTAACAATTGTTTTTCTAAAAGATATATGCTTGTGTCATTTTTGTATTCATTTTGACTTAATTAAAATAAAGTGTCATTATCACTTACAAGTGGATCCATGGGGTCCCAAAATTGACACAAAGATGCCCATGGTCGACCATTTATCAACCAATAGGGTTAAGACACGTTTTAGGGTAATTTAGTATTATTATAATATTATTTTTTTAACCCTTATTTACCGGATTTACCCTTAACCATGGTAAATAAAATATTTACCGCAGTAATTATTCAAAATGTCTAAAAATAAAAGTTACCTATTTACACAATTTGAACATCATGATTCCAAATATGGAATCCATTTTCCTAAATTCTAAACACAGAAGTGGCAGAAATTAATTTAAAATTAATTCCCGCTGTCAAAACAAAAAGCGTGTTTTTAAGAGATAATAACTATCAAAAGATTGACACTTGTTTATGTTCGGTTTAATTGTAAAATTATGTCCAATGACCAACATTATATTAAATAGTAAAAATATATTCTAAATATACTTTAAAACCACTCAAATTCATAATTTATCACTATTAATTATTTTGATTAAAAAAGTTGTTTTTAATTAAAATTTAGTAATTTTCACTATTCATCAAAATATGAAAGTTATCCGAAAAGTACCAAAATTTCACCTTAGGCTAAATTTGATATTCCGAATCCAAAAATGAAGTCCATTTTAAAATATAAAATATATATAACTTCAAAAAGTAGGTATTACTATTCATAACAACTAGTTTGATTGGTTACGGTGTGTTAGAACTCGAAGTTGCGTACAACACACGCTACTGTTTTATCCAAAGGAAAGCGTACCGTGGACGCTTGGTATGTTTCATTTTAAATTTTTTTGATGTCTCCATTTATTCAAAAAGTTTAAAATATTGTATTTAAAAAGGTTTCACTATTAGAAGTTGATAAAAGTGAAATACTGAAAATGAATTTGTTCTTGCATTATGACTAAGAAACTCATAATAGGGATTCAAAAATTATAAGGATTATATAAAGTTCAAAATGTAGTTAATACTATTCATGACCTATTTTAATGGTGTGATTGAACTCGGTGTTGCGTGTAGTGCAAGTTATTGAATTATTTTTAAGAAATAACACACTCTGAAATCCTGGGGTGTTACATTCTCCCCTCCTTCAATAAATTGCGTCCTCGCAATTTGAAATTGTTCTTCGAAGATAAAAGGTTGAAAGTAGAAAATATATTTGTGGGAAAACCCACATTGGAAATTGGGTTACTAAAATTTAGTCTTAATATGAGGAAAAAAGAAATTAAAGGGTCACCACCAAATTATGATCTCGATTAGGAGAACATTGGTGGCAATTAGAGACATATAATCGGAGGAAAAACGTAAATATTTATAGGTAGTGATTGAGGTCATCAATCACAAACAAGTGTATAATTGAGGTCCTTAAACTCATAAATCTATGATGATTTGAAGTACCATCGGTTCAACAAAATATAGGGTATTGGGATAACACATTTTTGACGTTTCAAAATATCTTAGTTGAAATCCCACATCGAAAAATGAATTAACGAGGCCTCTATTTAAAATAAAGAGTCGAAAGTATGAAGATTACCGAAAATAACACATACTAGGGTTCCATGTAAGAAAATATGGATATGGAAGAAAAATCTAGCCATCAATTATCTGATGGAGAGTGGTAGAGAACATGGCTATGAAAAGGCCAACAATCCCAAAGCCATAAATTTGTGATGATTTAAGGTACCATCTAGGACAACATTTTTGTTCTAAGTTTCTATTATTAATGTTGAGGAATTTATTTATGAGATTGGATAAGATAATAAGGAGATATACTTAGTTTATAATTAGAGTTTTATCCATTAATAAATTTCTACCAAAATTCATCATTCACTCGTAAAAAAAAATTCTATTTATACTATTCATAGAGGGTTCCAAAATAAACGAATTTATAATTCATCTACCAGATCTTTTAAAAAACTACTTTATTTAATCCAGGACATCTCGTGGGATAGTGGTAGGTGATACACCCTTGTCTCCCTTTGGTTGCGGGTTCAAGTCTCGCAGCCTTGCCGGACGCGACGGGTTGCCGCCCGGCCTCCGGGTTGTCCTTTTATGGCAATCCAAAATAATCCAAACTAGAACTATCCAAAATACTTCTGTCCAAACTCACAGTCCAACATTCATAAGGAAGGTAAACATAATATAGATCCTTTTTACCCCGTAATAGCATATGAATACCTTCATCATGTATTACCATATTCCTTATTGATTACATTCATGCTCCCTTATTCTATATAGAATGCTGGATATACTTCATTAATCCAAAAATGTTTTAAACCCAACAATGATGGAATATACAAATCATTAATCAGTTCCAAGGTAGTCAAGAATATCCAATATAATTTATCCAAAACAATCACATATTATTCCAAAATCACTACCTCAGTATCAGAACTATATTATGGTTTATCATTCTCTCAACCATATATTTTCCAAAAATTTATCCTTCTATTGAGTCACTTTTCTTTGTTCCACAAAATCTCAAGTCCTTAATGAAATAGTACTGCAGTACAATCCTTATATACTCCATAATTATTATAACAAGTACATTGTTGATACAACACTCAATTGACATAATCAACATAAGAACTCTAATCATTCCTCTTCATCTGTGGTAGTATCATAACTTGATTATTATCCAATAGCATCATTTGCGTCATAGACTGATGACTGGGACATAGGTTCGCGTAGTGTCCAAACTCCTTGCAAATGAAGCATTGTACATTTGAAACCATTTTCTTACCCTTGCAGTCACGTACTTTGTGCCCTTTTCCTCCATACTTATAACAAACTCCCATTCCTTTCAGGCAAGTTCCAGGGTGTTTCTTTCCACAGTTACCACATATGGGAAAATTCTTCTTTTCCCTCTTCCCTTTATCCATATTTCTCTCTTCCATCCTTTTCTTCTCTTGCTTCCCTTCAAAGCCATAGGACTCAGTAAACTCTTTACTTATCTTATCAATACATGATATTATTTCTTCATATGATGATAATACATGGGAGACTATTTCTCTTATAAATTCTAGCTTAAGACCATGAAAGATATGATCCTTCCTTCTCTTTGGATCATGTGCATTTTTGGAGTTCTCATTCCTTCTACTGGGCGCCATTTCTAAACAATGGCATAAACTAGATCAGTTTATGAATCAAAATACATAATCCCATACTTATAAAACACCTAACATAAATTGAACTATTTATGGATATAATCCATAATCATAAGAATGTTTTCTTTGAGGAAGTATATACTCATAATCCCTTCAAAATGATTTGTAAAGAAAATGAGAGTTATCCTAAGCATATCCCCCGGGAGTGTCGTAACCAAGAGTGCAGCAAGGCCCGTTGTCGTGCACCAGTTCCCGTTCGAGTCTAGCTCAAAGCGGTGTTTTCGGGTTTTACCCCTAGGTACATCTGTGCCAGAGCCGCCTCTACCTGCTCGTATCCAGACAGGGATGTATTGCTCGGAAAACTCACAAAATCTCTACAATACCAAAATTCTAGGGAATTCTTCTATACTAATCTTCAAAGTTCATCTTAGGTCTACGTGCTCTAATCAGAGTTTATCTAAATCTAGCTTCCAAGGGTTGTACTAAACTTCCTCTGATACCAACTGTAACGCCCCGACCCCAGCTGCCCAGAGTCGGTGCATTACTTCGTAACATTGGCATGATCACAAGAAGATCAAATCTCGAAAGACCGATTGGTTTAGTAGCCTTGGAAACACTAGATATAATCATAAAGTTTTACATTACATTTCAAAGTGAAAAACTACTACAACAACAAAGTCTTCATATCCACACTATTAACCCCTCATAATATCCCTGCAAGTCATTCATAATTTACTTCTTCACTACCTGGGAAAAATAAAACATAGAAAAGGGGTGAGCTCAAATGCCCAGTAAGGATAACAATATAGCGGAACATTCAAAATATGCATAAACATTTAAGGCAATGAATTACTAAAACAAAAGCCTTTTAAAATTGAACTTCAACATAGTATGGAAAAAGTAAAATGAAATAATGCCATTTACTTGTTCACATGGATATTCTACTAATCGAATAATCACATGCAATATCAATAACCACTTTCATAATTATGGAATGCATAATGCTAAACGTTAATTTCTTTGTCTAGGCCTCATCCCAAGACCTAGGGGTTACTTCTAACCGGAACCCAACCCGGAGTGCCTCTAATAACCGGACACCAACCCGGAGTGCCTCTAATAACCGGACACCAACCCGGAGTGCCTCTAATAACCGGACACCAACCCGGAGGGCATACTTTTACCAGTCCCTAACCTGGAGGGCTTACTTTAACCAGTCCCCAACCTGGAGGGCTTACTTTTACCAGTCCCCAACCTGGAGGGCTTACTTTTACCGGTCCCCAACCCGGAACATACTTGTTTAGCACATTCATCTGAAGAAAAGTTTGAAATATAACATAAACATTCGGATTAAAACTAGAATACGAAATGTCAATAGTTTTACCATAAACTATGAATGGTATAAAATAGCACATCCACAGTCAAACATATCACAAAACCTTCAATACAATATAGAAGTTTTGTATTATAATAAATCAACTTCAAATAAGCGTAAAATCCATTAAAGGATGTTGACATAGATGAAATCAAAACACTTTTTAGAGAAATATCTCTTTCTATTTTTGAAATCATTTAAGAGCCATATAAAATAAAACATTTTCTTGAAAATATTCTTGTAAGCTTGTAAGGAAAGCTTTGACGAACAGCGGAAAATAACCGCACCCGCCGTATAAGTAAAAAAAAACATTCTTACCTCAATTCAGTCGAAAAGGTTAAAAAGGACCTTGTTTTGAAAACGACGGAAAGATTCCTTTATAAACCTCTTACAAAAAGTCAAACAAGGGTATAAATGAATTTAACCCATATTCTTGTAAATAATAAATATGTTTTGAAATACATTTCGAAGAAACATGGATGTGGATGATAAAGAAATCCCAGTAGATTATTACGTATAAACAACCTCGGATAATGAAGAGATTGTGAAATAACCCTTACCTTGTACTTTTCCTTGGTTGGGGTAGGTTAACCTCCTCTTCTTCGGGTTCTTCCTTTTGATTTGATCAAAAGGGCTCCTTAGGTTGGCTTTCTGATCAAACTAAGGCCTCTAGGTTGTAGTGAGGGATGTTGGGAGAGTATTTGGGCAGAGTTTGGGCGAACCAAAAGGCTTTAGAGGTGTGAAGAAATGAGAAGGAGGAGTGCCCTTTTATAAGAGGGGTGAGGGGCACCTTTGGAAAAGCTAGAAATATTAATTTATAATAAATTCATATTAGGTTTCTAATGGCTCCAAAGTTGACTATTCAAAGGTTAAGGTTGGGATAGGTCGAAAACCACTCAACCAATAGAATTTAGACAGGTTTGGGTACTTATATTAACCTTATCTTTAAGTATTAACTCTAAGTTAATTAGTTTCACTTTTACAATGTCTCTTTGTATTTTTATATAATATGGTTAATAAACTTACTATATACATCCAAGCGACCCCCAAGTGGTCCATTAATGAGGAACCTATAATAATATAACTCTCTTGGCCGAACCTTAGATTTTTAGGAATTTAATATCAATTAATAATATAATATTTGTTTTAAGAACTCTTTTATGTCAATTTTGACACTATTCAATAGTTGATTTTTTTTGAAACTCCTAACAGATTGATTACTTCGAACAAAGTCAATTAAATCAATCCTAATATATCATATTATAAAATAAAATTAGTTTAATTCATTAAAAGTTTCATATTATAATTATTTGTGTATTTACAATATCAATTATTTTAATTTTTCACTATTATAGTAATTACTGCATCATCATTGTGTCATAAATAAAATAAATTATTCAATGTCTAAAAATTATAAATAAAATATAATTATGTAGGAAATCGTTTTATCTTTCTAATGAATATTTATAATCTAAAATACAACTTATATAACTCTATGTAACAATTGTTTTTCTAAAAGATATATGCTTGTGTCATTTTTGTATTCATTTTGACTTAATTAAAATAAAGTGTCATTATCACTTACAAGTGGATCCATGGGGTCCCAAAATTGACACAAAGATGCCCATGGTCGACCATTTATCAACCAATAGGGTTAAGACACGTTTTAGGGTAATTTAGTATTATTATAATATTATTTTTTTAACCCTTATTTACCGGATTTACCCTTAACCATGGTAAATAAAATATTTACCGCAGTAATTATTCAAAATGTCTAAAAATAAAAGTTACCTATTTACACAATTTGAACATCCTGATTCCAAATATGGAATCCATTTTCCTAAATTCTAAACACAGAAGTGGCAGAAATTAATTTAAAATTAATTCCCGCTGTCAAAACAAAAAGCGTGTTTTTAAGAGATAATAACTATCAAAAGATTGACACTTGTTTATGTTCGGTTTAATTGTAAAATTATGTCCAATGACCAACATTATATTAAATAGTAAAAATATATTCTAAATATACTTTAAAACCACTCAAATTCATAATTTATCACTATTAATTATTTTGATTAAAAAAGTTGTTTTTAATTAAAATTTAGTAATTTTCACTATTCATCAAAATATGAAAGTTATCCGAAAAGTACCAAAATTTCACCTTAGGCTAAATTTGATATTCCGAATCCAAAAATGAAGTCCATTTTAAAATATAAAATATATATAACTTCAAAATGTAGGTATTACTATTCATAACAACTAGTTTGATTGGTTACGGTGTGTTAGAACTCGAAGTTGCGTACAACACACGCTACTGTTTTATCCAAAGGAAAGCGTACCGTGGACGCTTGGTATGTTTCATTTTAAATTTTTTTGATGTCTCCATTTATTCAAAAAGTTTAAAATATTGTATTTAAAAAGGTTTCACTATTAGAAGTTGATAAAAGTGAAATACTGAAAATGAATTTGTTCTTGCATTATGACTAAGAAACTCATAATAGGGATTCTAAAATTATAAGGATTATATAAAGTTCAAAATGTAGTTAATACTATTCATGACCTCTTTTAATGGTGTGATTGAACTCGGTGTTGCGTGTAGTGCAAGTTATTGAATTATTTTTAAGAAATAACACACTCTGAAATCCTGGGGTGTTACAATTAACATCAATAATCTAATAAGAGATGTGTTAAGAATATTAATATTCTGCTCCCCACTCATAGAAAAATCAATGGAGTGTATCAAAATTATACTCCTACATTTAATCATGTATGGTGGGATTTCGTTATAAATTTTATTACTAAATTTTTCTCTCTTTAAATTTCTATGGATTTAAATTTATAATTATTTTATGTCATCATCAATAAATAAAAATATATTTACTAATGTAAAAAATTTATTGGATATTATCACAGTGTAACAGGTCTATGTTAGACTCTCCCATTGAATAATGGTTTTTGAGGAAGTCACCCGAAGAAAGCAATGGATTTTTTGATGAAATTTCCTAGAATTGTTTCTAATAGTAGACTAACTAAGGATAGAAAATGTAATACCCATTGAGGAAAAAACTGTGTGAAAATGAAAATGGATTAATTTTCAATAAAATTTTATGTTATTAAGGACAATAAACATCACTAAGTTTCACACTAGGATGATTATAATTAATATGATTTTAACAGTAAAAGTTTAGCACTCAAATATTGGGCAAACCAACAAAAAATGGAACTAAGGACAAGGAATTCATCCAAGACAAAAAGATACAAAATTTAAGCATAGATTCATAACCATGACTAGTCTTGTTTTTAAATTAGTAGAAATTATAGACAACTTTATGAAAACTAAAATGGAGGCACCATAGGTTTGGTCATTCTACTCCAAAGATCAAGGTTATAACACCGAAAGATTTTATAAAATAATTTTTTAAAATAAATTTAATTTTTAAGTATTTGTTTTTTCCCACAAAATTTATTTCAGATTCAATGATACACAACATAGAGTTTATATTTAATTATACCCAACACCGAGTTTATATTCTGTTATAAGCAACATTGAGTATTAACGAACGATGACACACAATTAAAATATTTTTATTTATTATCATAGTGTCACCTTAATGTTGGAATGGTTGGTATAAATAAGAATAAATATATTATTAAAATATATGGTTTACACATGTATATAGAATTAATTATTTTGTGACTAATTATTTAGAAATTAAAATGTAAAAAAAACCTTTTGAAAATAATGGAAATATTTTTATGTGAACAGTTGCATTTTTCCTCAAAAATAAACAAATATAATTTAGTGAATAATTATAATAAAATTAATATATTATAAATTACATAAAATTTGAAACATTAATCTAATTTGTTTTCTATTCTAGATATAAGAATAAATAATTTTTTTATTTAAAAATCGTGTATTTCAAAAACAAAACATTTCTCACCTTATATGCGCTTATATTAAAATTTATTTGTTCCACATTTAAAAAATTTATTTTAAAAAATGATCAAAATTATTTGAATCACCATGAATATATTATCTAATATAAAATTTCTATGAATTTCATAAAATGGTAAATTTTTCAATTTATAAAGAAAAATATTTGTTTTTATTGAGAATTTCAATTTGTTTTAAATAATTTAAAAATATAAATATTAATTTATGACAGTTTCATAAAAAATACTTTAGAAATATATCAATTAATATAATTTATTTCCTTGGACTAAATTTCATATTTATTTTTTATATAAAAACTCATTATACTTTAAATCATTTTCGCTTTGGAAAACTGCTTTCTCGTCTCGTCCTTGGGATTCATTTTAAAATAAATGACACCACTTATATGAAAAGAATTTGTAAAAAATGATTAAATTTTTTTAATAAGAATTATTTAAATGTTTAAATATTTTAATTATAAATTTTGACAATTATGTGAAGTAAAAGAAGTAGAAATTAATTACAGTGGTAAAGGTGAAAATGTGTTTTTCAGGGGTTAAATTAAAATTTATGATATAAAATGACCTATAAACTTATAAAAACACATTTTATTTCCATATTTTGACTTCATAACAAATAACGTCTGATAATATAATAGTTTTTATTTAGTAGTCATATAAAAAACGTGGGTACAACATTTTGAATCCAAAAAATTACAAGTGTGCAACTCACCTAAATTATAAATGCCACCCCTCTCCCCTGTTATTAACACTTAAAAAACCATTCAAATTTAAAATACCTAATAATATGTATTAGAAACTTCTATAAAAAAATATTATAGGCCTTATTGATATCATAATGATTATATTAGAAGTCATTAGGCTAAACCTAAATAGGTTGTCCATAAGAGCGGTAATGTTTTTATCTTTGTGTTTTTCTTTTACATCATTCTCTGACTCCAAAAATATTTTCCCAAATATGATTAATTAATAAAAAAATTATATCCTATATAATTATATGTTTTTATTTTTATAACATAACCCATTTACATCTCCACTCCCATCAAATGGGATAAGAAATCATCATTCATGTGTAGAGAGGACTTTAGCCACGTGAACTGATATTTTTCATTTTCCATCACCACCTCTCATGGATAGATATAATTTTTTATTTAATTTTACATATATAATATTTTATATTATTATAAATTTATAATTATAATACAACATCTCTCTTTTTACATCAAAACCCCTTGGAAAATAATGAAGTCAGCCGTGATTATGACAGACTACCGCCTCCTTAACCGATGTGATGTGTGTGTTTTTTACATGGATGAAAATAAGGATAGATTAAATTATTATATATGATATTATTAATATAATGGTACTTATTTAATTTCTAAATCATATATACAATCTTAATTTCCATTCACTGGGGGATACAATAACATCACTCACTAGTACGATGGACTACCGCCTCACATAATGATGCGATTTTTTCTTCATGTATTATTTAACTTAAAGATAATAATGGAAGGATAAAATAAAAATAAGTGATATAAATGAAAACAATTATTCAATAATTTAAATATGTTAGTTAAATTTCTCTAATTTAATCCATTTATGAATTGGAAATAATGTCCATGCATACGAACGACCTACAGTCTCAATGAATGGTGTATTTCATTTTACATCTATAAATTTTATGGATTCCTATAAATAATTATATATTTAATATATATTATATTTATATCATTATTAAAATAATAGATATTATGGATCCACTATAAAATCAATAGAAAAAAAAACAAATCAAAACGTACACAAAAAACAAAGTAATTATTACCCAAAATGTAATTTTAACAATTTTTTTGATAAAAGCGTAATAAAATGACATTAGTATATCATATATGGTATGATATATATAATTATGGTTCTATAATATATCCTTAAAAAATATTATTTATTATATTTTAAGATCGAATGTGTAATAAGGAATTCAATTCTTATGTTAAGGGATTTCCGTCTCAATTTTTACTTTAATACGACACATGGAATATTCACCACAATTTATCTGAGGTAATGTATATACTACCTATGAAAGTATTTTATGAATATTTTTCTTAAAATTATGTGGAATAAAATATAAAATTTATAATCACTATTTTAATGGTATTATGATTAAATGTTACTAAAGTGGTAATGGTTTAATAAAGCAATCTGATTGTGTATCGAGATTTTTTTGTTTATACTTATGATGAGAATATATTATGATTCATTTCTCAAGAAACTATAAATGTTTATTCTCTAATATTAACTTAATGTGAATACAAGATTTCACTTAATTTAAATCTATTTAAATAATTAAGTGATTAGAAGAATGTTATTTAGAAAAATTGAAGTTATATATATATTCCGTCAAAACCCCTTCTAATTTCCTATCCATGATTCTAAAAAATGTTCCCAAAAATGTTTTACTGTTCCACTGTTATTGTTAAAAGTCATTTTTACATTTTAATAAATTTTTAAAAAAATTTAAAAGGAATCATCCTGTATAATTAAAAACATGTTCTATTTAGATTATACATAAAATGCGGAAGGTGTATTTGATTTAACATATAATAATTTCCCACCATCACAACCCCTCAATGTTTTAAATGTTATTTCATTATTTGAAAAGGCTATTTTCAACAAAAAGTATATTGAATATGTTTTCTTTTTAAAATTATTTCCCATGATGAAGTGAATTTTTCTTCAAGAAATTTTTGAAGTTATATTTGAAGATTACCTCATAAGTCTTCAAGGTTATATAAAATGAAATGTATTTCCACACTATTTAATGAATTTATAGTTTTAAAAAGGTGAATA
Source organism: Viscum album (assembly GCA_963277665.1). NCBI lineage: Eukaryota > Viridiplantae > Streptophyta > Magnoliopsida > Santalales > Viscaceae > Viscum > Viscum album. Next base: position 163,336,168 of record OY728138.1, read on the forward strand.
ACAACAAAATATTACTTTCCTTATGAAAATTTCTAAGAAAGTTTTCTTTAATAAACATTTTCCATCAAATATGACATCCTTTTTATATTACTTATAATTCTCTCATGATATTATCCCATGATACTATTCATAATATTTACATAAATAGTTTGTGTTTATAATGAAAATATTATTATGAATCCTATTTATCTTCCATGAGTTATATAGTGATAAAATGCATATGAAACCAAGTTCTTTTTCTATGAGTTGTTCTCGGACTAAATAATCAAATGATTATGAAACATATTTTTTTCCTCATGTTATGCTATGATAAAAGGTTTTTGAAAACCATTATTTTTTTGGGTTATGATATGATTAATGGTTTATCATCTTATACAAAACAAATTTATGGATTATGTGATGTATGAGACCTATATATCCCTCTAATGAATTGGGTAAATATGGATAACTGATGAGTAAATACAATATGTGTGAATGATACTACATGTTCACAATGTTATGTGTGAACCTGATGTTCACAATGTTATGAGTGAACCAAATTATATATTAAAAGGATTATGTATGGACCTATATTTCTTCTCTATATGGTTATGTGTGGATGTAGTTGTATATCTCATGGTTTATGTATGGAACTAATTTCATGTTCTTAACTTAATGAGTGTACCTATTTATATATATACATGTTCAAAATGTTACATTCATAAGTTTATGCTAAATACCTATTTCATATGACAATGATATGTTCTTATGGAACATGTTCTTTGATTCCATTATGATTCATTACTTATTAATTTCAAATCATTATTCCATCTCACACGATTTTGATCTTACAGATGCATGGTGTGGTTTTTATATGTTATACTCATGTTCTCATCCCCTTATGGTCACATTATGTTTACATATTTCTCATGTTTACCCTTCCTGAGAATATGATCTCACCATTTCTTATGTTTCCTTTCTCATTTTAAGAAAAATTGTTTTATGTATGACATTTTTTTGAATAGTAAAAAATGGGAACATATTTATGGGATATCTTGATGATATTTCTCTAAATAAGAAGATTGTTAAACTATTCAATAGATGAACTAAACCATTATGGTCTTTGGGTGTGTATTTTTGAAATGTTATAAATATTAAACTTTTAAGATATGATATATATGTATTGGAATTTTGGGTTTCTATAGTTGGTTTCAGAGACATGTTTAGTTAACATTAAATAGTATTATAAGAAAACGTTAGATATATCTTTAAGGTTAATTCAACTGATATGTATAGGTTTATGTTTAACAGTATATCTAAAGTTGAGTCAAAGTATAGGAAAATATCCAAGAATTTTGTTAAAGGATAGATTGAGTGGTTTTCAATAAATTAAATTTATGTTTAGATACTAAAATTCGATGATAATCTCACACAGAGTTACCTATTGGTAATAAAATAAAAAATAGTGCATTGATATTGAATTTATCATTACCTTGTGCATGCCAATGTGTCTCACTGCACAGCTAGTTTGACAGTCTTGGGGGATATGATTTAGAAATTCACAAACTATACATGAACTATAATGAAGGATTTAAATAGAAGGTGAATATGAATGAACTTGGATAAATTTAAGATATTATATATTGGGACTAATGTTTCAAGATTTAGAAATCCTATAAATGAATATTAATTATTATATGGTTTCCACTATGATTAATTCTTCCCAAACTATTATATATGGTTTTAGTCAATGTATATAACCTAAAGGAGCGCTCTTATTAATTAATTTAACAAATAATGATATTATTTCCTCACAAGCAACAAAATGTTTTTGGAGAAGGAAAAAACCACACTTCTATGGTCACACATAACAATCATGGTATGAAGCATGTTTGTTGTTAAAATGAGAATAAGTGGGAAAAATGTCATGTTGGGTCCTTTATGAGGTATCATCCACCATACATTAGTGGGTCCACTGATACACTAGTCCCTAGGATAAGAATCCATACCATTGAAAATATATTATACATTCTTTAGTGTTTAGAGCGAGAATAATCATTTTGGATACCTACAATTTGGAATAGGAACCTGATCAATGGTGGAAACTTATTAATAATATGAATAAATAATATTTAATTGACTCCTTAGAAAGGAATGATTTTATGAGGTTATTTTTTAGTATGTAAATCGCTCATATTCTGTGAAGAATTGCAGAGAATTAATTTCTCCAGCTCAATCGAAAGGATGTTCTCTCTATAATGTACATATGAATGTAATCTTATAATAATTTCATGGAACACATTTGTTTTCTTCATCAGTCTTGATAGAAAAAAATATTCATTCCCTAGTATCTTAATTCCAAGTATTCAGAAGGTGTTTTCTATAAAAGACTTTTGTAACTATAAATAATTCATTCAATGTTCACTGAAGATAGAAATGGAAATTAGAGATTCCGTCTATTCCTACAGTTTTGATAAGAATTTGATGATAGTGACTAATTAAAACTCAAATAAATCACTTGGTGGAAAAAAATTTAGTCACCTATATTCTAATAATATAGAAAGAATCACTATAGTGAATACGAAAAACAAAAAACAGGGTTTTAAAAGTGTTGGAATCTAATACATTGAAAAAATTAATGCAAAAGTGAAGTAAAGAGGCTAGTAAATTAAATGAATTGATAGGGTTATGACTAAAATTCACCACCCACACTCTAATGTTTTGAGTGTCAGTAGTTGGGGAATTATCTGAATCAATGTCCCAATCCAATGGATAATGTGGATTATAATCCACAACATCTTCTAAACACAAAAGACAATGTGAAATATTATGCAATCACAAGTGAATCATGACAATCAGGGAACCCTATTCCTAGACTCCTTATTTTGGAATTTCATGATTGATTTGGTATGAATGATCCTTATGAATATCATTTTATTAATCTATTTCTAAAATTTCAGTGGATTATCTGCCACTACAAGGATTCTAGAATTTTCAAATCACCATTGATATATAACCAGTATAAGGATTAATCCATGATTCCAATGAAAATGTTCATTTATCAGATAAGATATTATATAAGGAGTAAAGGGTGAATTTAATTTTGGTAGTGTATGTGTCTCTATATAAAATGGACATAAGATATTTTGATACCATCATATATTATGGATATTAATGTTGATCATATGTATAAAGTCATCAAAACCCCTCTTGAGGTTTTATACGGTGGGAGTTAATCAAGATTAAGGACATTTTAATTGAAATTTATGGAAACACAACCCTTTTGTTTTGTATATATTTTAGTGAAAATGTTATTTTATGAGGAATTACATTACACTTTGTAAAAATATGATTAATGGTACTGGAAACCTTTAGGGTTTATATTATCTATGATGTTGAGAAAATTATGGGTTTTAGTTTATCACCATATAGTTTATCATAATATGTTTTAATCAGAGAAAGTTTCTCTATGGATCCTCTTAGCTGAATGTACATTAAGTAACTATTATGGTTTCATGGAGTACCACATTGAATTTTATCTTATTGTGATCTATAATTTACCATAAATTTTTTGTGAAGTCATAAAAAAGATCGCCATTTAAATTTATGTTCATGCATTGTGTATCATCCTCAGAGAAATGGTTAGTCTGAGGGAACAATTCAAACCGTCGAGGATATGCTATGATCATTTTCTATATATTTGAAAAATGGTTGAGATTAACACCATCATCTAGTTTAGTTTTCTAATAAGTATATCATTCACTTGAAAATTTCTATGCATCCTTATTAATTCCATTATGAAAAGAAGTGAAGAAATAAAACGTACCCAAATGAAGTTGCAGAAAGAAAGCTATTAGGACTTGAAAAATATATTGAACTTGTTGACAATGTTAGATCAATTTATCCAATTATAAGGGAAAAATGTTTAATTTTTTTTATGCTCATAATCATAAACATGATCTAGAATTTGATGTTAGTGGGAAGTTGTTTCTATTAATTTCTCTATAAAAGAAATTAGTAGTAAATAATGCCTATCTATATCAAACCATTGGTAACTATTGATAATACCGAGAATATAGAATATATCTTACTGCATACACCAAACATATATTAGTTTTATTATTTTTTCCATGAATCTCTCCTAAGTAATTACATACCTGATCAATCACATGTACTAAACATAGAAATTTTACCACTAGAGAATGATCATTATTTTGGGGAACAACCGGTGGAGGTTCTATATCACATAGTGAAGATTATATGAAATGAGACAACTCAACTGGTTAATTCTTTGTGGTGAAACAAATAGATTGATTATTTTTTGTGAGCTCCTAATGATGAAATTTTGTAGATTATCCTAATTTGTTGGTACCAATGGTTTTGGATTTTGGGAATAAAATTTATTTTATAGTAGAAGAATTTAACACCTGAATAATTTGTGAAATATATTTTTTGGAATACATTTACTCATTTAAGTATTTTATGGTACATGAAACACATAACGTGCCTTTCATTACACAAAACACTGAGATTAGATTTCATTACACCCAACACCGAGTTTAGCATCCATAACACACAACACTGTGTTTAAAAAAAACGAAAACTATTAGTATTTTTTTGTTCTATATGATAGTTATCACGTTGAAATTGGAATGGTGTTTATGAATAATATTAACTATATATTGAAAATATTTCATTTAAACATGTATATATGGTGAATTATTTGTTGACCAAATAATTATAAATGAAAACATAAACCATTTGAAAAAATTGAAATATATTTCCGAAAAGATAATATTTTGAACATAGATGCATTTTACCTCACTAACATAAAAAAATATTTTTTGGTGGTTTATTTTATTGAAATTTATATATTATATATTCCATAAATTATTTAACATTCAACTTATAGGTTTTTTATAAAATGCATAATAACAGATCATATTTTATAGGTAAAATTATATTATTCTATGAAAATATTTGTTCATATATTGTGAAATTATTTCAATATAAATTTTTTAACACATTATAATAATTTTATTTATAAAATAAAATTCCATTTTGAAATATGAATATATAAATGATCTTATGCTGAATTTTTGTGAAATTTTATTAAAAAGAATTTATTTTTGAATAGTGAAAATAATATTTTTTATAATGAATTGTCATTTCTTTTAAATCATTTTAAAAAATAAAAAATATTTTTATATGGTTATAAAAGTAAAATTAGTTCAATTTTATATATATATAAATCCAATTTAGGTTACTGTAATCAATTTCATATATAATGTTCATATATAAAAAATTAAAAATTTTGAACACTTTTTCTTTGGAAAAATGATATATCGTCGCATCTATGTGTTTAATTTTAAATTATATTTTCAGAATTATTTTAATAGAATTTTGTTAAATTGTTTCCATATTTTTTTAAAAAAATAATTTATATTTTATAATATTTTGCACATATATTTTAGCCATTATTAATTTTAAATGAAATAAAATATAATTATTGTGGTTACGGTGAAAATGTGGTCTGATGCTGATTAATTAAAAAATGATAACGTATAAAATAAAATAGAAATTTTTTTAAAACCCATTTAATGAAAATATTTTGACCTTATCACCTTTAGGGTTTTTTAATGTACCATTTTTAGCCTTTTGGAATGTGAAAAACATATACAATCATTTTTTCCAAAATTTACAAGTGCGCCACTCACCTCAATTATAAAAGGCAACCCCGTCTCCTCTTAAATTCAAAAATAAATAACAAATTTTCTATAAAATTAATAAAAAAGGTATTTATAACTTATCTCCCCAAATCCTATAGAATATATTTAAATTATAAATCCAATCTAGGATGGCTTTTGTCTAAACCTAATCGGGTTGCCTGAAAAAGAGGTAATGTTTTAACTATGTGTTTTTGTTACATCTAATTCTTACACCGTAAAATATTTTACTACTATGATATAAATAAAAACAATATAGATAATATATTTAGATGTTATAATGTTAATTTAATAACTATTTCTATCTCACTTCCATTCAAATGTGATATGGAATCCTCATTCATGTGGACAACAAACAACCTCCTTACAAACCAATGTTAGTCATTTTCTATCACCACATCTCATGGATGTATATAATAATATATATATTTTTTTATGCATGATATTTTTGATATTAATATTCCTATTAAGTTATAATACCACATATAACTTCTTACCTCACAACCCTTCATAAAACTGTAATGTTGTTCTTATGTTCAGAAGACTATCACCTCACGAATCGATGTTATGGGTTTTACAAATTTTCTATTGGGTAGTAATAACATTATATTAAATGAATAAATATTATTTATATAATATAATTATACTTATAGAATTAGGATATCTCAGATAACATCTTACATTCTATTCTGTGGAGAATATGATAACGTTATTCATGCACACAAAAAATTGTCTCCTTGCAACGAAAAGTGTTTCATTATCCATGTATGATTTATATGGAAGGTAATATGGATAAGTTTAAATAAAGTTATGTGATATATATTACATTAATTTTTTAATGGTAATATATAATTTAGCTTTCTTTCATTTCTTCCATCAATATAAATGAATCAAGGATCAAGCATATGTATGTATGACCATCACCATTAACTATGTATTTCATTTAATATCATTAACTTTAATGGATTAGTATATATACATATGTATTGAATATTTGAAAAAGTGCCTCATCGCTATTGGTGGGGACTCGAAATGTGCATCCAAGAGACCTGAGATCTAATCTGACTGCAGATATATTTCTGGGGTACTCTAGAGGTATTATAGCATGTATTTTTTGGGATTATATCAGCCAAAACTATTTATTTGTTTGGACATTCAGGCCACCAATTTGTTCCTTTGGTACTTCAGGGAATTCTCTATACCCAATGGCTTCGGGCCAGTAAGGCATTCGGGCCACCTCAAGGTCTTCCAGCCACCTCAAGGGATTCATTCCACCAAAAGGCCTTTATGTGACATGATATTGTGCTTAAATATATGAGGAAGACCCTATAAAGAGAAGGCTCTAGATGAGGATTTAATGAATGGAATATTCCCTAGAGTAGATCTAATAGATTTGGAATAATTTCAGGGTAGGGAAATTGCCATCAGGACTTAACTGTGCATGCACGGAAAGCCTAGCTGAACAACCATGAGAAGGTGGAGAGCTGAAATCATGTTGTAGTTGCTGGAGAGAATTAGATACTAATAATTATATTCTATATTATTTCTTCTATACCATTGGGTCATGCATTTTTATGAAGCATACGGTCCACGTAAGGGTTCCATTTCAACCCTTAAAATATGGATTATCACAAGTGAATTAAAATAAAAGGCCTTCAGGCCATTAAGAGTATATATAATTAATATATATGATATATATATCATGGTTAAAATTATAAATAATATAGAACCATGATTAATGTAATAGGATCAAAAATAAAAAAATCAAAACATACATGAAGAACAAAGCATCAGTTACCTGAATCATAATTTTAACCAGTAATTGTGAATAAATGGATAATAAAATTTTATAATCAAATAATATATAGTAAGTTATATATATTTATTGTTTTGAAATAGTTTTCTAATGAAATTATATTTATTATATATGAGGTTAAAACATGTACTAATAAATAAAAGGCTTCAAGTATGTTATTTCCACTTCACTTTTTAACTTTTGTTATACACATGCCATATTCACTACCTATTTGTTTTATATGTTTTATATTGTTCCCATGAATGTATTTTTTTGATTAATTTCATAAAATTTGTTGTGATTTATATATCCATTTGATAATATCTATATTTTGTGTCTTTTGTTTTAATGTTGCATAAGTGGTAATGGTTTGAGGATACAATCTCATCATTTATCAAAAGTGTTTATGTTTATACTTCCAATTATAAAATATTTTCATCCATATCTCAAAAAAATCTTGTCTTTTATTCACCATTACTTATTTCACAAGAATAAATGTTTTCCCTTTATTTTAATCTCTTAATGTACTCAAGAGTTGAAAAGAATGTTTTTTAAAAATCCAACATTATTTGTCTATTCGGCCGAATCCCATTTTTCTTACAAAACTATGTTTTCTATAAATATACCCAAAAATGTTTTAATGTTACTCTGCGACAATTTATAGTAATTTTTACACCTTTTTCAATTTTAAAAATGTTTTAAAAGGAATTGTCTTGTTAATTACAAAAAAATTAAATTATGGATTTTATTCAAAATCTAAAAGGAATCATTATTTTAATGTATATAGAATTACACACTATCCTGAAAACTCATTTTTTAATGTTTCCTTCATATGTTTCAAATGTTACATTCAAAGAAACGGTTTTGTAAAAGTTTTTATGTAGAAAAATGAAATTCAATGTTGAATGGATATTTTCCTCAAGAAATGTTCTAATTTCTTTTGTATATTCTTTATTAGATTCCATTTTTATTTTTTATTTAAAATATTTCTGAAATATTTTCGAAATTTAGAGATTTGAAAATATTATTTTCAAATAAAAGTAATTTTCCTCAATAAATATTCTGAGTGATTTTCTTTTAAAAATAATTTTCCATATAAGATTACATCCTTTGATATTAGTTATGATTTACTGGTGATATAATTAAAGGTTAAAACTATTATCATTTATTTGAATGGTTTATTATTATTATGAAGAGATGTTTAGGAATTCAGTTTCTCTTCCATGGGTTATACCATAACAACATTCTTATGAAATAAACATATTTTTTCATGGAATATGTAATGATGAAATTATAAAATTATTTTGAAACCTGTTTCTTTTCAATAGTTTGAGGAGTGATGAAATTTTTATGAAACCCATTCCTTTCTATTTGTTATGATATCCTAAATGTTTTGTGATCTTTTAGAACCCATGTGTGTAAATTATGTGATGGGTGGGATCTATTCCTTGCCATAATGTGTTGGGTAATGATGAATAACTCCTAAGTAAATATTATATGCAAGAACCTGATTATATGTTTAAAATGTTATACATGAACATAATGGCATGTTTAATATGTAATTACTGAACCTAATTACATGTTCAATGTTATATGTGGGGACCTATATATAATTTCCACATGGTTAGAAATGGACCTTGTTTCATGTCTATATGTTTTCTTAATGGACTTATTTTTTTCCCTTAACCTAGTAAGTAAACCTGTTTCCATTTATAAATATTCACAATGTTATCATATTATGAATATTCCACATGTATTTTTCTTAGTCTTGTGTTATGTTCTCATGGATCATGTTATTTGATTCCATTAGGATTCAAGTATTATAAAAATCCCAAATTTATTCCATGACATAATATTTTCATCATTGATATATAGTGTATGGTTTTCGTGTGTTAATGTCATGTTATCATACACTTATACTCTGGTTATATTTACATATTTCCCATGTTTACCCCGACTGAGTATCTAATATCACCCATTCTATTGTTACCTTTCATGTGACATGAATAATGGTTCAATTTTTGGTATGTTATGTAATGACCCAGACTCTTAGGGTCATTTCCTTTTCCAAAATTTTGGATCCTAAAGGGGTACTGTCTCGGCGTGAGACCGATCGACGCGACCGATCGGTGAGACCGACCAGTGTCACCTAGCCTTGTCGGGGTTTTTCCAATAGCGCTTCCCTCACAAATTGGGGTTTAAACCCTATTTTGACCCCTTTAAGCTTTTTTAAAGCCCAGTAATGCCCATAAATGTTTTAATTAAATATTTAATGAATTAACCTGGTGTGTGCGTCGGTTTAAATCAACTGACCCCTTTAATAACGTGTGGGGCCGCGTGGTCAACCCACGACCCCCGCTCCTTACGCGGTTCCACGTTGTTATCTCAACCGTCCCTGACCCTTATAAACTAAAGGGTTAGCTATGGTTTCTTCTCTTCTCTATCACCCTGTACTATAGTACCCTTCGTTTAGACAAACCGCTTTTCATTCAGACGAGCCGCATCACTATCTGTGATGTTCCACGCCTGGCCTTAGCGTCGATCGTTGATCAACAAGTAGGGTTTTACCTTCGACTCTTCATTCTGTGCATCTTGCGGGGTGGGCGTGCTTTTTATACTATAGAATTGAATGAACCAAACCTAAATAAAGATAATGAACAGTTTCTATAAAGAACTAAGGGGGGATCTTATTGATGATGCTGCTTTGTTTTATGATCTTCTTTCCTGAATTGTGTGTGCTACGCCTTCTAAAAATCATGGCCGTTGGTGGTCTTTCTCTATGCACCAATGAACCCTTTCTTCTGGTGACATTTAAATGGATTGTATTGTGGTTGTGGACCCTTGCTGTGTAAATGAAATTGGTTAATTACGTAAATTCAGCTAAATAAACTAAAAGCACTAGGATCAACCCCTTTTTCTATGATAACCCCAGTTAAAGTACATCAGAATTGAAATCCTGGAGTGTGTAAAATATTTTAAATCTGAAAATACCTGCATGGGCCTGATTTTCTTGGTGGTAGTGGTTTGATTATTCTTCTTTCACGGGCCGGTTTCTAGGTGATGGGATCCCCAGTTATTATACTCTCGGTGGTTGTGTAATTAGGGATGGGATCCCCTGTTGTTATGGATTCAGTGGTCATGAATTTTAAGACCGGGTGGTTACATTGTTTATATCAAGAATTGGGGTGGGATCCTCTATTGTTGAGAAACCCTTTGGCTCCTGGATGTTGGACATGGGGCTGTATCTTGGGGTTTTCTTTGGTTGTTGTGGTGTTACCAGAGAACCAGGTGTGGATGTTTTAGTTAATGATTGACTATTTTCTTTCCTGGACTTGTGCCTATGCTTTCTAGTTGACCAAGTAGGTGCAGAATTTATTTAAGCATCATTACTGAACATTAAAACAAATGGGGTTTGTTAGTGAGAGTTGTGACTCGGAGTTGAGGGATGTTTGTGTTCTTTAGGCTAGTTGAAGAAAAACCTAAACTTGGGAGAGTGCTTGTTACCTATATATATATATATATACTTGTAGTTTTTGTGTTTCTTATTCACACCCAACCAAGTTGAGCAGTTAGTGCTGAACACCCCCATTTCATGGGGGAGGGTGTTTTTCACAACACTTCTAATAGTGGCTGGTTATTAGCTCATTTATGCTCCCATTCCCAGATAGCCCATGTATCTTCGAGCAAGATGTGATGGCCTGATGTTCATTATTATCCCAATAACCTTTGGGCGGGGTAGTGTGGCGGTTGGCCCAGGTGTGTGCGGGCAGGTGGTTTCCCAAGTGTCTTCGGGATGAGGCCCAGGTGTCTTTGGGCATGGCAGTGGATCTTCTAGGCCAGGTGTCTTAGGGCGTGGCAGTGGTTATTCTGTCCAAGGTGTTTGTAGGCGTGTTTAAGTGTGACAGTTGTGGCCCAGGTGTGTGCGGGTGGGGTTTGGCAGTGGGACTGCGTGAGGTTGTGGCCTAGGTGTGTGCGGGCAGGGTGTGGTAGTGGGACTGTGGTGGAAATGGCGGGATTGGTTCAATGCGTAGGATGTCTTCAATAACTAGTGGGAAAGTGGCACGGGGTACCCAAACATCGATGTGCTCTTATTGTATATATCACTTGACTTGCATTATTTGGTGAGTGTGGCTGGTGAGTGGGATGGATGAACTCCTTGATAGTGTTGGTTGTCTACTTCTCACGGAACTTTAGTACATTCCCCTAGTTGTGCACGAGAGTCTTTGGTTTTTCTCTACTGAGTATACTTGTATGCTCAACCTACGTATATAATACTGCTTTCAGGTTTCCAGGAGGATTTCAGGGATCATGCGGGATCATACTAGCTCAGACCTTTGGGGTAGTCGTAGTTGCTATTTTTTTTCTTGTTACTTTACCCTTGTAGTCACTTTTTACATTGTGGATTTTACTATTGTAACATGCATTGGGAATGGTTCTTGGTTTTACTTTTAATTTTTGCTTTTGGTGTTGTTGGGATTTACCATTTTATCTCCCGATCCTATTAAAAGAAAAAGGTTAATACCTTCCATTTAGTGTGTGATTCTATACCCTTGGTGATAGTCACCACTCTGGGATCTATTGAAGGCGGATTTCAGGGGTCATTATATCTCTTTTAACTTAAAGAAGGAAGGGCATGGCAATCTACTGACCCTTCCCTCCTTTTGGGGAAGGCGGGTCATGACAGAATGGTATCAGAGGTGATGGTTGAGAGATTGGATAGAGTCTGAAGTTAGGAACAGTGAGGATTTCATGGGATGGTAGGGCAACAATGTTGGGTGACCTTGGTGCGTGAATTAGGCCAGGGAAGACCAACTAGGACACGGGATTTTTGGGCCCCCCGTGACCCGATGCAAGGACTCTGGACCTGCCGAACGACCAAGTGAGGCCACACTGATTGTAGGGTAGAGACCCTAGGAAAGGTACATGCATCATAATGACTTGTGTTCTCGTGTTTCTGGGGTGTCTCGGGAATTAAAAATAAATAAAATGTTTAAGAAGTTTTAAGAACAATATTCTGCACTACTTGGGCTTAGGCATTCCTTGTTTACCTTGCAGCTATGGCACCTGCAAGGCGACCACGTTTCGTATGGGAGATCGAGGCCCCAGAGACTACCTTGGCCGATCGGCAGAGAGATGATCGAGAGTAGGAGGACGACTAGTGGCAGAATATAGTTTGGGGCTTCCAGTGATAGACCCTTGAGAAGTATAAGGGTAACACCTCTGATATGAATACGGAGGGTTGGATAGAGGAGCTAGTGATAGCCTTAGGCTTGATCTGGGCTCCAACCGAGTACTGGGTTCCTCTGGCTGTCATCCAGATGCGGGGAGCAGCGCGTCAGTGGTGGAATCTTTACCTGGGGGAGAGGAGAGAGGCTGAGGTGGCATGGGCTGATTTCGAGAGGGAGTTCCGGGCAGAATTCCTCTCTTCAACGATGAAGGTGGAAAAGAGATAGGAGCTACTCTCCCTCTAGCAGGGGAGTATGTCAGTGAGGGAGCTAGGAATCAAGTTCAAGGACCACCTATGTTTTTCTCCGGACCTCTTTCCTGATGAGGAGTCTTGGGCAAGACGTTTGGAGGAGGCGCTCCGACCCTCCCTCCAGTATGTTGTTACCCCCCTTTACCCTGCCGACATACTTGGAGGTCCATAAGATGGCCGAAGTGGTGGAGAGGATGCATGCTCTAGGAGGTGTGTCACGAGAGGGGATCTAGCTGGGATTATAGAAGGGGAAGGCCTTCAGTACCAGGCCTCCAGCATCAGGACCCTACAGGTTCCGACTAGCAGAGAGAAGGCCACAGTAGTTTCAGTTTTGATCCCCTGGTCCTCACCCTTTTACTTCAGGCCCGGGACCGCTGTGCTTCGTCTGTGGGATCTCTGGACATATCCGGAGTCAGTTCCTGGACCGGGTCCAGTACGGCGTTGGCAGATAGCCCTAGCACCCGCCCCAGCAGCAGCTTCCAGCCTGGCCTTTCCAGCAGCAGTAGCAGCAGGGACAGCGAGCTCCTGCTCCTCCGAGGGCAGACGTAGGAGGAGGTGGCCGATAGCCAAGGGACAGAAGAGCTGGGCATAGATAGTTACACGCTGTGGAGGCAGCTGTTCCAGCAGGGTCAGAGGTCGTTTGAGGTATGATCAGTTTTTTTATCACTCTTGCTTATGCCTTGTTCGATACCGAAGCTTCAAACTCCTTCGTTGCACCCAGTCTAGCCCGTGATTTGGGCCTAGATGCTGAGAGACTTCTAGTGCCCCTGGTGCTGAGCACACCAGTCGGAGGTCAGAGCGACTTGTTATCTGTTTGTTGAGGATGCAGACTGATGATAGGGACACATCAGTCCATCAGGGATATTCTTCTTCTAGAGATACAGCCATATGATGTCATCCTAGTCACCGACTGGCTATTCTCTATGTGTGTCGTCATCGACTGATTCTGAGGAAGTGTTGTGTTCTCAGACTTGGGTGGACAACATGTTACTTTTACCGGCGTGCAGAGAAATCAGAAGGGTAGCAAGTGAGAGGAACCCATCCTCTCCTTCTTAGACGAGCTGTCAGTGGAGTCAGCAGATGCTGAGATGGTGGAGGTACCAGAGATCATTTGTGAGTTTACAGACGTCTTCCCTAATGAGGTGACGAATCTACCCCCTCGACATGATATCGAGTTCGGGATAGACCTACAGCCCGCCGCTCGTCTGATCTCGATGGCTCCATACCGGATGGTACCTTCGGAGCTACGTGAGTTGCGGATTCAGATTGACGATCTGATGAAGAGGGGTTATGTTCGACCAAGCGTGTCACTGTGGTGTGCTCCAGTATTGTTCGCAAAGAAATCAGATGGTGGTCTCAAGTTATGCATAGACTATAGGAGGCTGAATCAGGAGATGATTAATAATCGCTACCCTCTTCTGAGGATAGAATATCTTTTCAACTAGCTGAAAGGGTAAGGATGGTTCTCGAAGATCGACCTACGGTCTGGGTACCACCAGTTGAGAGTGAAGGAGGGAGACATCCCGAAGACAGCCTTCAGGTGCAGGTATGGGAACTTCGAGTTCGTAGTCATGCCTTTTGGTGTTACGAATGTCCTGGCTATGTTCATGGGGCTTATGAACTCCACCTTCTGGGAGTACCTGGATTGGTTCGTAGTCATGTTCATCGACGACATCCTGATATATTTGAGATCAGAGGAGGACCATGCAGAGTACCTGAGGACGGTTTTGGAGGTCCTTCGACAACACCAGCTCTATGGGAAGTTGTCAAAATGCAAGTTCTGGACATGAGAAGTGCACTTCCTCAGGCACGTGGTGTCCGAACGGGGGGTAGCGGTGGACCCATCAAATGTTTAGGCGGTTGTTTCTTGGGCCGCACCCATGAACGTGGCAGAGGTTCATGGTTTCCTCGGGCTAGCAGGTTACTACCGGAGGTTCGTACCCAACTTCTCTCGAGTTGCAGCCCCTTTGACATCCCTGACCAAGAAAGACCAGGTTTTCGTGTGGAGTGAGCAGTGCGAGTCAGCCTTCAGCTATCTGAAGGAGAAGTTGGTTAGTGCCCCGGTGATGAGATTACCAGAAAAAGGGGTGGCGTATATGGTGTTCTGTGATGCTTCAGGACAAGTCCTGTGTTGTGTGTTGATGCAGCGAAAAGGGGTGATCTCTTATGGGTCTAGGCAGCTATTCCCTCATGAGAGTAATTATGCCACCCATGACCTAGAGCTTGCACGGTCATTTTTGCACTAAAGTTATGGCAGCATTACCTTATCAGAGAACGCTTCATGGTATTCACATATCACAAAAGTTTGAGGTATATCTTCTCCCAGCGGGACCTAAACTTTCGGCAGCGGAGATGGGTTGAGTTCCTCCAGGATGATGACTTCGAGATCTCTTATGCTGAGGGAAAGGGCAATGTAGTGGCTGATTCCTTGAGCAGGAGGACACATAAGGATGCTGTCCGAGAGTCGACAGATGTCTGGAAGGCGATGGAGGATTTGGCTGCCTTACACCTGGATGGGAGGATCGATGGTGGTAGAGGTTTCCTATATCAGATGGCAGTACAGTAGTCTCTATTCCAGAAAGTGGATGAATCTCAGTGGGTAGACCCATAGTGCGAAGTAATGCGTGACTGAGTTGACCAGGGGAATGCTCAGGAAGGGTGGACAGAGGATGGTCAAAACTGGATGCTTTTCTAGGGAAGGTTGTTTGTTCCAGAAGTGATGCGCGGAAAGGTTCTCAGTGAGTTCCACAACTCACCCCTAGCAGTACACCATGGAGTGTCCGAGATGTACTAGGGACTGAAGAGACAGTTCTGGTGTCTTGGAGTGAAGCGAGCAGTGGTAGAGTTAGTGGCCAAGTTCATAGTGTGTCAGCAAGTGAAGGATGAACACCGAGTTCTAGGTAGCCTACTGCAGTCTCTAGATGTCCTCGAGTGTAAGTGGGACGACATATCGATGGATTTCGTCACGGGACTACCCAAGTCCCAAGGGGGATACGATGCCATCTGGGTGGTAGTGGACCGGTTGACAAAATCGGCTCACTTTCTGGCAATCAAGGAGTCGAGTGTAGTGGATGATTTGGCACAAAAGTACATTGATGAGGTGGTGTGGTTTCATGGAGTTCCGAGGTCTATAGTCTCGGATAGGGATGCATAGTTTACCTCATGAGTCTGGAGAGGATTGCAACATGCTTTTGGCACCCAGCTGCACCTTAGCAGTGCTTTCCATCCCCAGACAGATGGGCAGACAGAGCGTACCATCTAGACCTTGGAGGATATGATGCGGGCATGTGTTCTGGACTCAGGAGGATCATGGTTGTGATATTTGACTCTGGTAGAGTTTGCCTACAATAATAGCTATCACTCTAGCATCGGTATGACCCCGTTTGAAGCCTTGTACGGGAGGCCATGCCGTTCACTTGTGTGTTGGACCGAAGTAGGAGAGGCAGGCATCCTTGGCCTGGAGGTGGTGCAGAGCACGATAGAGAAGGTTTAGCTCATACAGGAAAGGATAAAGGCAGCCCAGGACCGACAAAAGTCATATGCTGATACTAGGAGGAGGCCCTTGGCGTTTGAGGTTGGAGACCACGTGTTCTTGAAGGTCTCCCCTCGGCGTGGACAACGAAGGTTCGACAAAGGGAGTAAGCTTTCTCCGAGGTTCATCGGACTGTTCGAAGTGTTGTGGTGGGTAGTTGAAGTGGCTTATCAGCTATCACTACCACCACCGCTACTGAGGATACATGATGTATTTCATGAGTCCCAGCTTCGTCGTTACCTGCATGACGATTCACACGTCCTTGATTGGGGAGATCTAGACATTGAGGATGAAGTGACTTTTGTGGAAAGACCAGTGATGATAGAGGATCATGAGGAGAAGGTGCTTTGTGGGTGAACCATCACCTTGGTTCGTGTGTTATGGAGACATGGTGTTCTTGAGGAGAGTACGTGGGAGAAGGAAACACAGATGCGTGCCTAGTACCCAGATTTGTTTTGAGTTTTTTTATTGTTCTGTTTATGATTGTTGTGGTGGATCGTTTTACCTTTGGCTATGGAATATGTGTTTTGAATGTGTGTGAAAAGTCCTGGCTATGGGGAGGGGAGGACCTGACCCCTAATCAAGACGCATTAATGTGGATGGGATTAAACCCGTGCGGGTGAGTCAGTGCTGCCCAAAGCAGATAGTATCTTGACATGGGGGAAGGAGACTCGCCAACCCACATGGCTGGGCAGTTTGACACGGTATCTTTCTTGGTTCTTGACAGAGAGGTGTTCTTAGTAAACGATTAGGTTCACTCTTGAGAGGTATCTTTCGAGGTGGTTGTTCGGACCCGCTCTTTCCTTCTGGGTTGTTTAAATTCTCGAGGGTGAGAATAGTTTGAGAGGTATCTGATGTGAGGACCTAGACTCTCAGGGTCCTTTCCTTTGCCAAAATTTCAGATCCTAAAGGGGTAGAATCTCGGCGTGAGACCGATCAGCGAGACAGATCAGTGAGACCTATCGGTGCGACCGATCGGTGAGACCAATCAACGTGACCGATCGGTGTCACCCACCCTTGTCGGGGTTTTTCCAGTAGCACCTCCCTCACAAATTGGGTATTAAACCCTACTTTGACCCCTTTAAGCTTGTTTTAAAGCCCGGTAATGCCCATAAATGTTTTAATTAAATATTTAATGAATTAACCTGGTGTGTACGTTGGTTTAAATCGCCCGAACCCTTTAATAATGTGTGGGTCTGCGTGGTCATCCCATGACCCCCGCTCCTAACGCGGTTCCACGTTGTTATCTCAACCATCCCCGGCCCTTATAAACTAAAGGGTTAGCCGTGGTTTCTTCTTATCTCAATCACCCTATGCTGTAGTACCCTTCATTCAGATGACCCACTTTTCGTTCAGATGATCCGCATCACTCTCTGTGAAGTTCCGTGCCCGGCCTTAGCATCGATCGTTGATCAACAAGTAGAGTTTTACCTTCGAATCTCCATTCTGTGCATCTTGCGGGGTGGGAGTGCTTTTGATTCCGTAAAATTGGATGAACCAAACCTAAATAAAGATAATGAACAGTTTCTATAATGAACGAAGGGGGGGTTATGATTAATGATGCTGCTTTGTTTTATGATCTTCTTTCCTGAATTGTGCGGGCTACACCTTCTGAAAATCATGGCCGTTGGTGGTCTTTCTCTGTGCACTAATGAACCCTTACTTCTGGCGACGTTTAAATGTATTGTATTGTGGTTTTGAACCCTTGCTGTGTAAAGGAAATTGGTTAATTATGTACATTCGGCTAAATAAATTGAAAGCACCAGGATCAACCCCTTTTTCTGTGATAACCCTGGTTAAAGTACAGTGGAATTGGAATCATAGAGTGTGTAAAATCTTTTAAATCTGAAAATACCCGCATGGGCCTGCTTTGCTTGGTGGTAGTGGTTTGATTTTTCTTCTTTCACGGGCCGGTTACTGGGTGATGTGATCCCCTGTTATTATACTCTCGGTGGTTTTGAAATTGGGGATGGGATCCCCTGTTATTATGGATTTAGTGGTTGTGAATTTTAAGACCAGGTGGTTACATTGTTTATATCACGAATTGGGGTGGGATCCTCTGTTGTTGAGAAACCCTTTGGTTCATGGATGTTGGACATGGGGCTATATCTTGGGGTTTTCTTTGGTTGTTGTGGTTTTACCAGGGAACTAGGTGTGGATGTTGTAGTTAATGATTGACTGTTTGCCTTCCTGGACTTGTTCCTATGCTTTCTAGTTGCCCAAGTAGGTGCATAATTTATTTAAACATCATTACTGAACATGAAAACAAATGGGTTTTGTTGGTGAGAGTTGTGACTCGGAGTTGAGTGCTGTTTGTGTTCTTTAGGCTGGCTAAAGAAATACCTAAACTTGGGAGTGTGCTTGTTACCTATATATATATACTTGTAGTTTTTTTGTTTCTTATTCTCACCCCACTCAAGTTGAGAACTTAGTGACAAAAACCCCCATTTCATGGGGGAGGGTGTTTTCCCCAACACTTTTAATAGTGGATGGTTATTACCTTTTTTCTGCTCCCTTTCCCAGATAGCCCAAGTATCTTTGGGCAGGCTGTGATGGCCTGAAGTCCATTATTATCCCAAGAACCTTCGGGTGGGGTAGTGTGGAGGTTGGCCCAGGTGTGTGCGGGAAGGTGGTTTACCAAGTGTCTTCAGGATGAGGCCCATATGTCTTCAGGCATGGCAGTGGATCTTCTAGCCTAGGTGTCTTCGGGCGTGGAGATGGTTGTTCTGGCCTAGGTGTTTGTAGGCATGGTTACATGTGACATTTGTGGCCTAGGTGTGTGCGGGCGGGGTTTGGCAGTGGGACTACGTGAGGTTATGGCCCAGGTGTGAGCGGGCGAGGTGTGGTAGTGGGACTGCAGTGAAAATGGCGAGATTGGTTCGATGCATAGGATGTCTTCAATAACCAGTGGGAAAGTGGCGTGGGGTACCCAAACATCGATGTGATCTTATTGTATATATCACTTGACTTGCATTATTTGGTGAGTGTGGACAGTGAGTGGGATGGATGATCTCATTAATAGTGTTGGTTGTCTGCTTCTCATGGAACTTTAGTACGTTCCCCCACTTGTGCATGAGAGTCTTTGGTTTTTCCCTTTTGAGTTTACTTGTATGCTCACCCTACGTATATAAAACTGCTTTCAGGTTTCCAGGAGGACTTCGGGGATCGCACTGGACCATACTTGTTTGGACCTTTGGGGCAGTCGCAGTTGCTGTTTTCATTCTTGGTACTTTACCCTTGTAGTCACTTTGTACGTTGTGGATTTTACTATTGTAACATTCATTGGTAATAGTTCTTGGTTTTACTTTTACTTTCCTCTTTTGGTGTTGTTGGGATATACCATTTTATCTCCCGATACTATTCAAAGAAAAAGGGTAATACCTTCCATTTAGTGTGTAATTATATACCCTTGGTGCTAGTCGCCACTCTCGGACCTATTGAAGGCGGGTTTCGAGGGTCATTATCTCTCCTTCAACTTAAAGAAGGAAGGTCCTGGCAATCTGCTGACCCTTCCCTCCTTTTGGTGAAGGCGGGTAGTGACATGTTATTGAAGAGTATAATTGTGGAATATCATTATGGACGATGTTAAAGATCTATCACTAAATAAAAAGATTATATAAATAGAATAGAAATGAACTAAACCTGATTGATCATTAGCCATGAATTTTTTAAATGAAATGAATATTAATTTATTAAGATGTGATATCTATGTATGATAAGTTCTTTTCTCTTCCGAGCAGTAGTTATATAAGGATTAAAATCACAATGTGGACCTGAGAAATCTATAAATTCAAGTGGGTATGTTTTTATCCAAATAAAATATATTCCAAGGGGGAATTTATTGGGATATACTAATATTCCATGAAATATTGAAATAAATCCATTACCTTTATGAGTGGAAGAACAACCCAAGATACTAGTGTAAATTTCCAAAGATAGACTATAAAACAAATGGTTAAATAAATGTATGTAGTGTGAAAAAGGGAGGAAATTGAAAAGTGGGTGATATCTTCATTTTCAAGGGGGATCCACCATTATACCAAACACAATTACCTTTTACAGACATAAAATTTCAAGTATTGTTTGATGAAAATGATAAATGTTTAAGGAAGTGTTAATAAAAATGAATGTCATCATACCATACACTATAGAAATAATGAACATGTCTACTTAACCATATTTTATAAATGAATTGATGTTAATTGATATGAAGATTAATGATTTTGGAATCATAAAATTTATATTGTAATGTTCATCTGTTAGATCGAGAATCCAACTAAATAAGTAAAGTGTTCCATATAAGTTTGTTATTATAATTGATATTGGATCTAATGATTTTTGGAAGGCTTTATGTGATTTAGGTTTGTGTGTAAATATAACTCCAGACTCAACACTAAATACCATCTGTTTCATAGAAATGACTATAACTCGATTTATGCTTCGACTTGTAGATACAATAGTGATACATCCACGAGGAATACTCGATGATTTCATCTTCAAGGATGTTATGTTCTACTTTCTGGCATGGTTTCTTCTGATAGACATATACAATGAATATAATCTAATAATCATGGGAAGAACATTCCTTCAATTTGTAAGAGCATAGACTTATTTTTAATGTAGGGAGTTATTATCAATATTTAAGGGAGAAGATATTATGTTCAACAAAAACTAGGAAATGAAAAATCTAGAAGAGAAAGGCAATGGTTAAAAATGAGATATCCTATAAGTTCTTGAGATAGATGATTTCCTTGAAAAGATAAGTGATGTAGTTGTTTTAGAGAAGAAATAAGAAGGTTTAAAGAAGAAATTATGGTTATATTTTTTATGAAAAAAGTTTGAGATAGGGGATGAACTGTTCTCATAGATGATATCAAGGATGAACACATGGTTTGAGATGTAAATACTGTGTCTTTACTTTTTCATGATGTGCTAATCACTAATGGATAAGGCCCATAGAGGTATAAAATGTACTAAATATAGGAATAGTGAAGTTAATATCTAAAAAATGAAGAGGGGTTCTCTGTATGGGGGAATCCTTGCTTCAATGTAAGATCCCATATTTTGCTGGTTATGTACCTCTTAGAGTTTTTTCATTAAAAAAAATTTGGTTTAGTTTTCCTTCAATATTAAACATTGGTGTTCATGTTTCATTTAACTATGGAGATAATTTTTTGGTAAAACAACCTAATGTTTGAGGTTGTATGTTTGTTTATATTAATGGGTTTTGGGTATCAACATGATGAAGGGGTTTATGAGTGGTCTCCATATGGTTGGAAGTCTACATAGGTGGTTTGGTTTTTTCTATAAAATAATGGGTTGAGATTAGCCTATGGGAAATTTAAACATTTTAAACCTATTACGCGACCTATAAATATTTCAAATAAGACATCTTTAATTGTTTTATAAGTGAATTTGTTACACAATGTGAACCTGGTACATGATGTGTAAATGTTTCTAAATAGACATTATGAACTAGTTTTGGATGTGAATTGGTTACATGTTGTGAAGCTATCAAACAACATGTATTTCTTATGAAGAGTTTTTTTCACCATAGGAAATGCATTTTTTGGAAAAACTAATATATTACGAAATGAATTTTTTGAAAGGATCGCATTTCATGTATTTATTAAGGTATATAGTTTTAAAGCCTTGTTGGTCATTTTATTTATTCATTATTCACATGTATCCCTCCTTGTTTATCCCTATGTAATTTATAGGTGATATTAGAGATCTTTGTTCTAATTGAGATGTCCTTATCAAGTGATAAATCTTGAATGAGTGTTTTCACATTGGTTGTCCACTATCTTTAATGTGTTTATAATTATCAAAATAAAATATTTTGAACTCTATGGAAATAGTTACTGATATTGATCATGTGATAAAATCTTCTTCATTCAATCATGTGTTCCTTTGTTTTTGTCAGAGCTATCAGTTGGAAGCATTTTCTTGATCTCCTTATAAAAGAAGGTGGACTAAAAAATAAACTATTTGGGCTATTTCTAATTTTTATGTATGTGAAATATTTGTGCGATTAAACTGGCATAATGTGTGAATTAATTAATTAATTAATGGATGATGATAAATCTTGTATAAAGGTATTAGTTGGATCCCTTTGTATACAACGGTGTCGAGACCTAGAATGTGCATTCCCTTATAGTGATCCATCACTTGAATAATATTGAATTGGTTAATGCCTTTGTGTATGTTTTTTCTGAGTTGAGATTCGTGTGATTTCTTTTGATAGATTCTACTTGGAAATTGAATTAAAGGACTATATAATGAAAAGTGTTTTTATATAAAATGGGTGGGATGGAAATTTCTTGAGATAACATATATTTAATGAATGAATAATTAAAATGCAAATAAAAATTTGATTATTTTACCATAGATGTTTTTGATATTATGATGTGTTGTTCATACCATTTTTACATGGGTTGTGTTTGATGATGAAATTACTGTATATAAAGATTATTCTAGATGCGGAAGTGATTATAGTTAGGGATTGGTTGAGTTATTACAAAATTCTTATATAGAGGGAATGACCAGGTTATGATGAAATGCTTATATAACGACCTTAGCCAAGTTATACTGAAATCATTATATATAGTTCTTGGATCAGATTCTGAAATTTTTATATTGAGGGGTTTTACAAATTACGTGATTATACCTCAGATTTTGGGTTACATATTTCATGATTTTTCTACATGCTTAGAGATATTCTAGAATGGTTCCATATAAGGATGCTTTTTTTATTTTATTATGTTGATTAATTATTTCAACTATAATCCCTTTAGTAAATGAATTTATTAACATACTATGTTTTTAAGATGTGGTGGTGACGACCTATTATGTTTTACTCACATCTTATTTCGAACTCCGTTTGGTACCCGAGAAGATTACATGGCTATACGTTTGGACAATGGGAGAGGACATTATTGTTGATTGTTTCTTCCAGGATGGGTTAGAGCTTAATGATGGGATTGTTGTACATTTGGTGTCTGAGGAATTTTTAGTTTATTTATTCAAATTATCACTTCACACGAACGAATTACTATTTTACATTATGATATATTCCATCATATCATAACATGGTTCACTCTGAATATATTTTTTGGTTCTTCCTTTACTTTCCAGTTTTAAATTATTTTCTTTCCTCTATATCTATAATAGTGATATTTATTATTTTTAATTAATTCTATATGATAACTCTTTACCAGGGGTATAGTCTCTAAAATATATTTTTTACACCACCGCTGCTTGTTGGCAACCGTTAGAGATTGGTGAGGGGTGCTTGAGATTATGTAAAAAACCTAATAAGGCTAGGTGAGGGAGTTTCATATCCGATGGATGTTACGACGTGATATTAGGGTATCCGATTTTTATTTTCTATTGTATTACTATTTGTTAATAGTATAAAGGATTCTAGGTTGTTTCCAGACTTGGAAATGATCTTTTCTATATGAGTAGCTAACCCATGTATGGGTCAAAATCTATGTTCCTAGGGATGGGATTGTTGTTCATGATGTTTACTTGTTACGGTTTGATGTTATTCCATCATTGATGATTCACATGTTGTGTGATTATATTTTTCTTGAGATTTATACTCATGGACTACTATGGAATTTGGTGAGAATGAATTCATCATGACTAGCACATAGGGATATATGTTGGCATATATTGTTATTTATAAGAACATATTTATTTCTTTTGATATATACATTATCTTATAAACTGGGAAATAGGATACCTCTAATATCTGCTAAATTAAATAGAAGAACAATTATTTCATTATAGAACACTTTTAATCCAAGATTATATATACCATGATATAGTGGTTCTATATTATTATCTACTATTGATGTTGAAATGGTCGTTATCATGTGTTCTAAGGAGTGTGTTTGTCTTATAATGGAGATGTTTCATCTTAATCATCAAAATGAGCAACAAGAGAGTGTAAATTTGTACATTCATAATGCACCTGAGCTAGATATTCTTGTATATATTTAGGATAATATGTTCGTTCAGCTTCACAGCTACTTCTTAATGGTCATTAAATCAATGTAAATGGAAACTATTCCCATTTTCATTTTATTTTTTCATAAAAGAGATAGTTTCAGCTATAGTATCCACATATGTTCAATGGTGAGGGAATCTCTTTGGTAGCTGAGTTTTGGGTTGAAGAACTCCAGATAATCATCAGGCATCTTGAGGAATTCTATGATTGGAGGGTAAAAAATGTTGTGTACATGCTCTGTGGACCGACCAAGCATTGGTGGGACATTATAGAGAAATATGGACAATGACAGGATTTATCCAAGGAGCGATTTGAGAAAATGTTTTATATCAACATTTATCAAAGGACATTGATGGATGATATGGATGATTATTTCATACACCTGCCACATGAGATCTTATCAGTGATGGAAAATTCCGAATGCTTCACCAATCTACAACAAATTATAAAACAATTGGTTGTTGATGGGAACTCGATGTTGAGATGTTTCCAGGATTGAAGTCAATATGAGAACTATCCATAGGTAAACATAATTCTCCTAAGTATTTTTTTGGATATTATGAATTAATAGCCAAAAAATAAAGTGAATCTAAGAGAGATACCAAGCATTGGATAATATGTTTTAGTAGGGAAATGTTGGAGATATTCTTTTTTTGAAAGAAACATTTAATTGAAAGTTATCTCCACAGAACTAGTCATAAGAGTTGTTATGAATGTGGGTAGAAATCTCAAGACAACTTTCTGTTGAAATGTTATCAGTGTGTCATGTTGGGCCATAAGTAGCCTTCATGTCTCTAACATACTTTTTAGTAAAAGACATGCAGTAGGTTGGGCCACCTATAGAGGGTTTCCTGGAATTTTAGAAATAGAGTAGTGTTAGGGGACCAAAATAGGTACCAGATTCTAGGAAGGACATAACTGACCCTTAAAGGACTGGTATATAGATTTTAACTAGATATTGAGTTTGAGATATGGCACATGGTAACTCAAGGCATGAGCGACAGTACTAGGAAATGATAATATCCCTATATAATCAAACTGGATCCCATGTTATATAGAAAATTTAGCATCCCACTATACATTATACTACATATTGTGTGGATTTAGGACCTTATACAGTTAGTGGTACAATACTTTAATCATCTACCCTTGGTTTTGTTTAGTTTGACTTGTGATAATCACATTTATTTCAATCTAATCTTTTTAAAACTGGTTTGGTATTAGTTGTGGAAATATTTTATTGTTTTTAACAATCGGTACACTATTGTGAGTGTGGTGAGAGAATATTAAATGTTTCAAGGCATGTTCTCTAGAAATTGGTGGTTACGATTTATTTTTGGAACCATTTGTGCTATAAATGAAATGTTAAAATTTGAATTCTATTATTGATTGGATATATATATACTAGGGTCATTTTAACTATTTCTAGAGGATAGTTACCTTTCTATTTCTTGAAGGAATAAGTGATTTACATGATGGTGAGTGGGATACTCATTCTTGTTGTGTAGGACTAATTCAGTGCATATTGTATTGTCTCATGGATCAGATAGAATTATTTTTTCTAGATGATGGTGGAATGGGGAATAATAATTTTTCACCAGGGGTAGACTGTGTTTACGAAGTATTTCTTGATGAATTTTAACACACAAGATATATAGAGATTGATTTCATGAATGATTTAGTTCTGGGAGTAGAGCCAGTTTCTATTCCACATTATATGATGGAACCATTAGATATTTTGAGTATGAATGTGTATATTCAATATATGTAATCTTAATGGTTTATATGACCTTGTAAATCCCCATTGGGTTCTCCAGTTATTTTATAAAAGAAGCCAGATGGGACTATGCGCATATGGTTGGATTATCAGAGATTGAATCATATGATAGTCAAGAATGGATATCCCATTCCATTCATTGAAGAATATTTGATTATATGATAGATTATAAGAACATCTCCAGGATGTATTTGATTAGAGGATAACACCTTTTGAGGTTGATTTCATTGGGAATACATCAGATGGCTTTTAGGATCACTTATGTCTTGTATGAGTTCTTAGTTCTTTCATTTGATTTGATGGATGCAATGATTGTATTCATGGTCATGATGAATTAGAACGTTACTCCTTTCCAATATTAATGGTTGATAGTATTTTAAATGTAATCATAGTGCACTCTGAGTTAGTAGATGATCATGAACAAATTCTATAAAGTGTATTTGGGAAATTGATAGAACATCAGCTTTATGCCAAGCTAGAAAAAATACAATTTCTGGATTGATAAAGATCGCATGTTATGTCATGTCATCAAAGACTATAGAGTTTTAGTGGACCCCGAGAAAGTTCCAGTCATTTTTTCTTTAAAGCATCCCAAGAATGACTTCATGATTCAAATTTTTATGGGTTTAAAAGGTTATTATTAACACTTAAATAAATTATTATCTAGTATGTAAGCACCAATATTTGGGATGACCATGAAAGGGTTTAATTTTTTTGGCTAGATTATTATGAGATATATTTCCAGGAGATGAAGAGTAAGCTTACCTCACCATATATACTCACATTACCTATACTTATTGAAGCATATAATATCTACTGTGACCCATCCAGAGATTAACACAGGGTAGTTATGAAGTAGGAGGATCTATTGGATTCATTTGGATCTAGATAGATGAAACAACATGAGTGGAATTAACCTACTAAAAATATGGGTTTATCTGTGGTGGTGTATTCCCTGAGATACTAGAGACATTATAATTAGGGAAATAGGTTTGTGATGTTAAGGTACTACCAGATCCTCAAGTACATATTTTCTTAGTGAGAACTAAAAATTCAAAAGATAAGGTGGGTCTAGTATGTGTAGTCGTTCAGTTTAATTTTGGATTAAAAACTAGTGTTTATGAAACTTTCATCAGAGCATTCCTAGACATCAACACATGGTCACTTGCAATGACATTTTTGTTACCCCAAATTCCCAAAATCCAATGGAAGAAGTCATTCAGTACCTTCAATGGTAATTTTTTATCATTTATTAAAATGTGATTATGGGATTTTGGTTCCTCCAACCAAGGATTCCTCCTTGTAGCTCATTGCATTGTCTGATTCTCCGTCATAGAGTTAATTCATGTTTGTGGGACTCATTACCAGTGACATATCATTGTGAATTAAGCTTTGTTACATTACATCTATCTAGATATTATAATTCAGTCTTTATTGGGAAGGAACATTCACCCATGAGAGTAGTAAGGTTGGTCAACACTACGAATGTTTAGACATTTGGCATTTTGGTCACTGATATTCTTCCTATTTTGAGGAAATCTCATAGAGGCATAGTTGGGTGTATAACCCTATGCATTATACTTCTATCATAGTGTAATGATTCCAGATACATATGTCTTCCATGTCTTTTCACCATAGGCATCCCATACATATGCATATAGTATGTATTTATGGGTTATTTCACATGTTCTATTCCCTGTGAAGAAAAATCAGAACATCATACATAGATAGATTATGAAACTAGTTTAACATCTTTGTGATATTTGCACTAGTGTAATGTTTTATGGGGATAATATAGACGGATCAGAACACCCCATGAAACTTGATATGAGAGGTGTGTCCCTTATAGAAAATATGTCACACATGATGGTTTATGAATTGGTGTAAACGCCCCATGGAGGAGAACCTAGTAGATGTGGATCAGAATACCCTTTGCAGAAAATATAGGATGAACTGATCATAACTCCCTTGAAACAGATATTGGAGGTATGTACCTATTATACGAAACCATTGTATACAGATGGGTGTGAAATCCTTATGTAGGTGAACCCAGTATATGTGGATTAGGACACACCATAGGGGAAATCCAGGATGGAATGATAAAAATACCCCTTTAGAAGGAGATCAGATGTTCATCCATATGAGAGACAACCTATGTTCATGTTTTGGTTAGGATTGAACTTCAGGTTATCGTCCAATGTACCCTACATAGAATACAGTGTTGAAAACCCATGTAGTTTTATGCCACAATTTATGTTCATGTGACAGGACCATCCTGTGATGATTAACATCATGTTGTGAGGATGCTATGTGTAACACCCCAGGTAAATAAAGAATATGGAATTTTCATATTTATCCATATTTGTAAATAAAATGTTAATATTAATTTAAAGGTAACGCTATGCTCGATGGCATACCCAATAAGCAACAATGAGTTTCTTGGAAATATTACATTGCACTCTAATAATAAAATAATATTATTTTAAATGGTAGATAATGCCTAGCCATTGTAATGGCGGGAATTAACAAAACTAACTACAAAATGATTATATATGTTTGTCATATATTTTTACTTGTATCCAAAAAATGTTAGAGGCTTAAAATGTGAATGAATCCAATTTTAAGCGTAAATATTCTAATATTATTTAAAAGGTCGATTAACCACCTTTTGATGGTAAACCCTTTTTAAAAACACTTTTTGATAATTTTATATGTTATATTGGACCAAATAAAATCCTTCTTTAGAATCAGGACATCAAAATTTACATTGTGTAAATTTTTGTTATTTTTCCGATAAAGATCATTTTTAGTGAAAATGTTGTATTTTAATTCAAAACCTCCTTTTAATATGATTTATTTATATAGATAGATTATCTTTTTAATTAGTATTAAAGTGTATTTAGAATATATTTTTACCATTTAATCCAATGATGGTCATTTGAATTAATTTCACTTCGAAATTGGACTTAAACTAGTGTCAATCTTTTAATAGATATTGTTTCTTAAAAACACGCTATTTGTTTTGGCAGTGGGAATTAATTATTAAATTAATTAATGAAACTTATATGTTTTGAATTTTGTAAAATAGAAATCATTTTTGAATTCGGAATATCAAATATAGATTAGGGTGAATTTTTGGTATTTTTATGGAAAACTTCAATTTTTGATGAATAGTGAAACCACTTAGTGGTAGTTAAAAAACTGATTTTTCGTTTAAATGAAACTTTACCACTTTTGTGATTTGATTTTCAAAAATCTGAAATACATGGTTGTCATTAGTATGTAAAATGTGGTTCAATGGGATTAAAATAATTTTTTTTGGTGAATAGTAACTTTTAAGTTTTATTAATCGCGATTAAAGGTAATTAGTGTAATTTAAGGTAAAAATAATATTATAATAATATGAAATTACCTTGAAACATGTCCTACCCTTATTGTATCTGTCATGTCTAACCAAAACAATCCATGGGTCAACTTGGGCACCCCATGGAGCAACTTGGGTAAGAAAATAACATTAATAACTTTTTATTTAAAGTTAAAAAAAATGTCACAACCCTGTTTTGTTTTACTAAAACAATTTTTACATGGGGTTATAAAAGTCATATTTTTAACTATAAATATTAATTAGAAAGATAAAAAGATTTCCTACATCATGATATATTTTTTATAATATTTAGACATTAAATAAATTAAATTATTTATTACAACATGATGATACAACGATTACCTCATTATTAACGATTTAAATAAAATAAGAAGATAAGGTAAAATATAAGACTTACTATTGTCAAAAACATATTGGATGGTTATATTTCAAACCCTTATCACCTTATCCTCGAAATATATAATTGTGGGACCTTTAATATTCGAAAATCATTTTATAATAAAGTAACTTTTCAAGAATTTCCAAGAGTACCCCTCCTCCCTCTTATACAAAGCCCCCACCTCTACCAACTTAACCACACCTCTCAAGCCATTGGCTCGGCTAAGATCTGGTCATTTTATCTCTCCACATCCCTCTCTTCATCCTAGAAGCTTTCCCTTAGGCAGAAAGCTTTTCAAGAAACCCTTTTGGTTCAAACCAAGGGGAGTTACCCAATTTAAAGGTAATGTATCCTCTTATGTTCATTTATTTTATTTTTCTTCTCCAACCCCCTAAAATATTTTTATTCCTTTATTTTGTAACAAAAACAGTATCTTCAATATACTATGATGTTATTATGATAAATATTCGAGCTAAACTTACACACACCTCTGTCTAATGGTTAAAGAACATACCGTTTCAGTGGATGGCGAATTACTGCCTCACGAAACGATGATTGTTCAATCTTCTCTTAACACCTTTCATGGTGGACATTATGATGTCACTATATTTTATATATGATATATATGGTATTTATGTTTTCTATATGCTTCTGAATTTTATATTTAAAACATACCTTTATGCTTTTTATGTTGTGCAAATGCGATAATTTCATACGAGGAAGTGTGGACTACCGCCCCCTCAATTGATGTGACTCGTTCATGAAATACATGGAATGTATAAATAATGCAATTAATGAACATATGTGACCTATATAACATATATATTATACTTTAATTATAATATATATATCTCTCATTTATTATTAATTCCATTAATATGAAAAAGAAATGAAAGTGGCATTCATGCGTACGTACGGCCTACCGTCTCCATGAACAGTGCATTTCATTTCTTTTTATCTCCAAATGTTATGGAATTGTATAAAATGAATATGTACTAGATATATATGATATTTAAATCATTAATACTATTCTGTAAATGATTTACTTATAACTACATGGACAATCATATTCAAACAAGTTCATTTTTGACTCATGTACCAAACATCGACAAAAACGTCTGATATGAACTCACATTATTAACCAATTATTATAACATTATAATATGTGATATGAACTGAATAATAATCTTTTAATGAGGTCTTTATGCAATTATAAATTGACCAAAGTTTATTATTCATGAATATAATGAAACGAACAAGACAAGTCAGACTTGAGGTAAGGGATCCTACCTCTCTCTTTCTTTTTAAGTACTCTCTTTTATGTCATTTTAATTTAAGCTCATCTTTATTATGTTTGGGGACGTTATTTTTCATTCATCATACTGTAATTTTTATGTTCATATTATGAGAGACCCCATTTGATCTCATTAAACCAATTTTGTATGTTTTAAGTGGCGCTGTTAGGCTGCCGAGTTTTTGTAAGAGATTTTTCATCTCACTTTTATTCCCGTGAGATTTATGGTACATTTTCCACCATTTCCTTTGAGTAGTGTATGTACTGACCATTTTTATACTCTTTGTGTAATATAATTTCATTTATGGGTATTTAAATCTTCATTGTATGACCCTTCTTCCATGGGGTGTACGTTTTGAAAGTTACCCAAATCGGTAAGGGGACCCTTCACCATCCTCTTATTTAAAAAGACTTCTTTTTGTTATGTATTTTAATTTAATTATTTTTATGTTTGGATATGTTCTCATATATCCTTATTTCTGTAAATTTAATGTACAAGTGATGAGATACCCTTTTTTATCTCTCATCAACTCATTTTATGAATTTTGAAGTGACGCCGTTAGGCTGTCGATTTTTTGCAAGGGAACTTCTTAACCCAATTTTGATTCTTTGGGTTAAACTTTTACTCCTTGAATATGTCGTTCTATGAATATGTGTGAATGGACTATGATTTTTTTACACTTAATATCCACTTATATATGGTTTATTCTATTGTCACACATAAATTAGTAATTTATTTATCCTTAATCGACGGATACCGTCTTTGAACGGGACTTCGTCTCAATCTTCTTTCATTAAGGCATATTTTGTTTTAATAAAAGACTTTCTTTTATATGCTGTATAAACACCTTTGACATTTCATTTCATTCAAAGGGAATTTTTTTCTATGAAGCGTTTTACTAAACAAAAAAAATAAATGTTTCTTTTAACGTACACAGTGACAATGACCTTTTCCGCCGCCTCGAGTACTATTTGAACTTTGGCTTCCTTAACAAGACATAATGTTTTTAAAAGAAAATAAATACCATACAATATTTTATGTATTTTGGTATTGAAAATGGTTTTGATAATGGATTTTTTATGTCAATATATTTAAGTGATACATTTTGATTGAAATGTGGAAATGTTTTCTTTCCATTATATTTGTTTTATGTATTATGATTTTGTAATGGTACTTGGACATTTGACGGGTGATTATGTGATAAAACATATGATGAGTGGTGCCATGAATAATAGGATGGGTGGTTACGTTATAAACTCCAATGAATTGGGTATGGAATTCAGCCGTATGGCTATTCCAATTAGTGATATGTTTGGAAGTCGACCGTATGGTTATTCCATTAAAGTATGTTTATGTCCCAAGTTACCTTTATATGTTATGTGTTATTTATATGGGTTTTATGGTAATATTTTGGTTACAAAAAGGTAAGTAATGATCTTTTATTCAGTGAAGATTTTTTACTACTTCATAAAGGTGAAAAGTATTACTTTGATAAAGTATTTATGGTTTACTTGTTGTTTTGAAAAACTAACAGTTTTCTTTCTTTGTGTATCCCTTACTGAGATTTTTATTCTCATCCCAAGTTTTTTTAAATGTTTTTCACAGGACATAATTTTGAATAGGGTCAAGGATGGGATCAAGGAATTGTCATGCTATCTTAAACATGGAACTAGACATGAATCTTTTTTTTTCAGGAGTTCATGTTTTGTAAAAAAAGGAAACTATGTAGAAGTGTCTACTTTGTAAACCTTTGAGATGTAATAGTTATGTCCTAATTCTCTAAAACTTTAAACCTAAAAGGATACTCAATGTGAATTATTAATTTAATTCAATATTAAGTAATTTTTAAGGTCGGGTCCTTATAGTTGGTATCAAAGGTTGGTTTAGATAACTTTAGAGGTTAGGATATTCTTTAAGCATAAGTGACAATACCATAATGGTTAGGATTTCATAAAGAGTCATAGTTTTAGGTAAAGTGAATGAGTAAGTATATCTTAGTGTTTATTTTCCTCCTTAGTACATGATAATTTTTTTGATATACTCACACTGACATTTTTGGTTTTAGTAAATGGATGGATCTAGCAGGCGCCAAAGTGACAATGTGTTTGAAGGAAACTGTGGTGGTTATGTGATTAAGAGACTAGATGAAATGGGGGATTCAATGAGGAAAGTCATGGTTATTCTAAACCAACTATCAAGGAGTCATGATTAACCACTTGAACCTTGGTGAGTTCTCTGATGCATCAGGTATGAGAGAACCAACTCGATGTGGAAGTTCAGGTAATAATTATAATGGTAACCATTAGGGTTTATATGATCCTTACTTTTGAGGTAATTATGGGTTTCTATAAGATGGAACATGAAAGGCATGAGGTAAAATTGAGGTTAAATTAGGTTATGGTTATTTTTGAAGATTTATCTCTTTTTGTGGTATGTTTAAAGGATTATATAGTTTTGGAAAAAGGACAACACATAGACCGTGTGACAACCCGTCACGTCAGACAATGCTGTGGGAATTGAACCCACAACCAAAGTGCGACTGGTATTTATCGCCTACCACTAGACTGTGTGAAGTCCCTGGTTATTATGACAAATTATTTTTAGCTAGAAAATCTTATGAATCAGGAATAATTTGATTTTGTGTTATCTATGGAAATTATTTTCCTATCATGGAGGATATGTGATTAGGTTAGTTACTTTTTAGTATGAGACTTTAAAAGTAACTGATTTTATTCGAAGATTAATGTTAATTTTTACCTTGGAAGACTATGTGATTAAATAATTCAAATAATTGGGTTTCAATATTAGTTTGTTTTACTTTTAATAATTTTATAGACAAATTTTTTATCGAAAGGTCTTCCTTGAACTTTGGTTTTTGTTGGAAAAATTTTGGAGATTAACAATAGATTTTCTTTTTTATAAAGGATTATCCTTTTTTATTATTATCTGATCTCGTACTAAATTTTTTGGTTTTGGTAAGGGTCTAAAGACATGGGAAATATATATTTCTTTTGTGTGTATTAGGTGATTCTCTAGAAGTTGATTATAGTGCTCTTAATGTGAAAAAGTCATCCTAAATACTCGTCTTTTGGATAAAATATGAGTTTGTGTAAGAATTCTAGTAAGAGATGAAAGTCTACATGACAAGTAAGTATGTTTCCTTATGATTTAGTTAATCTCATAAATAAATTCCTCAATGAAAAGTAACTTAAAAACAAAAATGTTGTCTGTTAACTTTTCCTACTGGGGAATCAAATACTGTTTAACCCTTCACCAGTTTATGATTTTCTGGAGGTTAACTTTCTCCTAAAAATGTTTTCTATCACTCTCTATCAGAACATGACCCTTTGTTTTCTATCCCATGTCAATGTTTTCTTACATGGAATCCTAGTATTTTTTAACTCAGGTGACCTTTGTACTTCGCTTTCTTTCTTTTAAAGTGACAGTTTAATTGACTCCTTTTCCGATATGGCGCTTTCAATGAAGTTTCCAAGCCCAATTTTAAAATTGCGAGGATGCAATTCCCAAAATGGGGAAGGATGTAACACCCCAGGTAAATAAATAATATGGAATTTTTATATTTATCTATATTTGTAAAAAAAATGTTAATATTAATTTAAATGGAACGTTATGCTCGATGGCGTACCCAATACACAACAACGAGTTTCTTGGAAGTCTTACGTTGCACTCTAATAATAAAATAATATTAATTTAAATGGTAGTTAACGCCTAGACGTTGTAATGGTGGGAATGAACAGAACTAACTAAAAAATTATTATATATGTTTGTCAAATATTTTTACTTGTATCCAAAAAATGTTAGAGTCTTAAAATTCGAATGAATCGAATTTTAAGCGTAAATATTCTAATATTCTTTAAAAGGTCGATTAACCGCCTTTTGATGGAAAACCCTTTTTAAATCCACTTTTTGAAAATTTTATATTTTATATTGGACCAAATAAAATTCTTCTTTAGAATCGGGACATCAAAATTTAAATTGTGTAAATTTTTGTTATTTTTCCGATAAACATCATTTTTAGTGAAAATGTTTTATTTTAATTCAAAACCTCCTATTAATATGATTTATTTATATGGATAGATTATCTTTATAATTGGTATTAAAGTTTATTTATAATATATTTTTACCATTTAATCAAATGATGATCATTGGAATTAATTTCACTTTGAAATTAGACTTAAACTAGTGTCAATCTTTTAATAGATATTGTTTCTTTAAAACATGCTATTTGTTTTGACATCGGGAATTAATTATTAAATTAATTAATAAAACATATATGTTTTGAATTTTTTAAAATAGACATCATATTTGAATTCGGAATATCAAATATATCTTAGGGTGATTTTTTGGTATTTTTCTGGAAAACATCAATTTTTGATGAATAGTGAAACCACTAAGTGGTAGTTAAAAAACTGATTTTTCATTTAAATGAAACTTTACCACTTTTGTGATATGATTTTAAAAAATCCAACATACATGGTTGTCATTATTATTTAAAATGTGGATCAATGTGATTAAAATAATTTTTTGGTGAATAGAAACTGTTTAGTTTTATTAATCGCGATTAAAGGTAATTAGTGTAATTTAAGGTAAAAATAATGTTATAATAATATGAAATTACCTTGAAACATGTCCTACCCTTATTGGATGTGTCATGGCCGACCCAAAAAATCCATGGGTAAACTTGAGGACCCCATGGAGCAACTTGGGTAATAAAATGACATTAACAACTTTTTATTTAAAGTTAAAATAAAAATGTCACAAACCTATATTGTTTTATTAAAACAATTTTTACATGGGGTTATAAAAGTCATATTTTTAATATAAATATTAATTAGAAAGGTAAAAATATTTCCTAAATCATGATATTTGTTTTATAATTTTTAGACATTAAATAAATTAAATTATTTATGACACCATGATGATGCAGTGATTACCTCATTAATTAACGATTTAAATAAAATGATAAGATAATGTAAAATCTAAGACATAAACTTGTCAAAACCTATTGGATGGGTATAGTTCAAACCCTTATCACCTTAGACTCGAAATATATAATTTTAGGACCTTTAATATCCTAAAATCCTTTTATAATAAAGTAACATTTCAAGACTTTCCAAGAGTGCCGCTCCTCCCTCTTATAAAAGGCCCCCACCTCCACCACCTTACCCACACCTCTGAAGCCATTGGATCGGCCAACCTCTACTAATTTAATCTCTCCAAATCCCTCTCTTCATTATAGAAGCCTTCCCTTAGTCATAAAGCTTTTCAAGAAACCGTTCTGGTTCAAACCAAGGGGAGTTACCCGATTTAAAGGTAATGTCTTCTCTTATGTTCATTTGTTATATTTTGCTTCTCCAACCCCCTAAACTATTTTTATTCCTTACTTTTGTAACAAAAACAGTATATTAAATATACTATGATGTTTTTATGATAAATATTTGAGCTAAAATTACACACACCTCCGTCTAATGGTTAAAGAACATACTGTTTCTGTGGATGGCGAATTACTGCCTCACGAAACGATGATTGTTCAATCTTCCCTTAACACCTTTCATGGTGGCCATTATGATGTAAATTTATTTTATATATGATATATATCGTATTTATGTTTTCTATATGCTTATTTATTTTATATTTAAAACATACCTTTATGCTTTTCATGTTGTGCAAATGCGATAATTTCATACAAGGAAGTGTGGACTACTGCCCCCTCAAGTGATGTGACTCGTTCATGAAATACATGGAATGTATAAAAAATGAAATTAATGAAAATATTTGACCTATATAACATATATATTATACTGGAATTATAATATATATATATATATATCATTTATTTTTAATTCCATTAATATGAAAAAGAAATGAAAGTAGCGTTCATGCGTACTTACGGCCTACCGTCTCCATGAATGGTGCATTTCATTTATTTTTATCTCCAAATTTTATGAAATAGTATAAAATTAATATGTACTGGATATATATGATATTTAAATCATTAATAATATTCTGGAAATGATTTAATTATAACTACATGGACAATCATTTTCAAAGAAGTTCATTTTTGACTCATGTACCAAACATCGACAAAAACGTCTGATATGAACTTAAATTATTAACCAATTATTATAACATTATAATATGTGATATGAACTGAATAATAATATTTAAAGGAGTTACTTAAGAAATTATAAATTGAACAAAGTTTATTATTCAGGAATATAAATAAATGAACAAGACAAGTCGGACTTCAGGTAAGGGATCCTACCTCTCTCTTTCTTTTTAAGTACTCTCTTTTATGTCATTTATTTTAAGCTCATATTTATTATGTTTGGGGATGTTATTTTATATTCCTCATAATGTAATTTTTTTGTTCATATTATGAGAGACCCTATTTTATCTCATAAAACCATTTTTGGATGTTTTAAGTGGCGCCGTTAGGCTGCCAAGTTTTTGTAAGGGATTTTTCATCTCACTTTTATTCCTGTGAGATTTATGCTACATTTGACACAATTTACATTGAGTGGTGTATGTACTTCACATTTTTATACTCTTTGTGTAATATAATTTCATTTATGGGTATTTACATCTTCATTGTATGACCCTTCTTCCATGGGGTGTATGTTTCAAAAGTTACCCAAATCGGTAAGGGGACCTTTCACCCTCCTCTTCTTTAAAAAGACTTTTTTTGTTATGTCTTTTAATTTAAATATTCTTATGTTGGGATATGTTCTCATATATACTTATTGCTGTAAATTTAATTTAAAAGTGATGAGACACTTTTTTTATCTCTCATCAACTCATTTTCTGAATTTTGAAGTGACGCTGTTTGGCTGTCGAATTTTTGCAAGGGAACTTATTAAACCAATTTTGATTCTTTGGGTTAAACTTGTACTCCTTGAATATGTCATTCTATGAATATGTGTGAATGGCCTCCGATTGTTTTACAATTAATATCCACTTACTTTTGGTGTATTATTTTTTCACACATAACTAAGTAATTGATTTATCCTTAATCTAAGGATACCATCTTTGAACGGGACTTCATCTCAATCTCCTTTCATTAAGGCATATTTTGTTTTAATACAAGACTTTGATTTATAATCTATATAAACACCTTTTAATTTTAATTTCATTCAAAGAGAATCTTTTTCTACAAATAATTTTACTAAACTACAAAAAAAAAATGTTTCTTTTAACGTACGCGGTGACAATGACCTTTTCCGCCGCCGCGATTACTATTTGACCTTTGGCTTCCTTAAAAAGCCGTAATGTTTTTAAAATAAAATAAATACCATATAATCTTTTATGTATTTTGGTATTGAAAATGGTTTTGATAATGTATTTTTTATGTCAATATATTTAAGTGATATATTGTGATTGAAATGTGGAAATGTTTTCTTACCATTATATTTGTTTTATGTCTTATGATTTTGTAATGGTACTTAGACATTTGACAGGTGGTTACGTGATAAACCATATGACGAGTGGTGCCGTGAATACCAGGATGGGTCGTTATATTATAACCTCCAATGCATTGGGTATGGAATTTGGCCGTATGGCTATTCCAATTAGTGATATGTGTGGAAGTCGACCGTATGGTTATTCCATTTAAGTATGTTTATGTCCCAAGTTACCTTTATATGTTATGTGTTATTTATATGGGTTTTATGGTAATCTTTTGGTTACAAAAGGGTAAGTAATGATCTTTTATTCAGTGAAGAGTTTTTACTACTTCATAAAGATGAAAATTATTTTATTTATAAAGTATTCATGGTTAACTTGTTGTTTTGAAAAACTAACAGTTTTCCTTCTTTGTGTATCCCTTACTGAGCTTTTTATGCTCATCCCAAGATTTTTTTAAAATGTTTTTCATAGGACATAATGTGGAATAGGGTCAAGGATGGGATCAAGGAAAATTCATTCTACCTTAAACATGGAACTAGACATGACTCTCTTTTTTTCAAGAGTTCATGCTTTGTAAAAAAAGGAAACTATGTAGAAGTGTCTACTTTGTAAACCTTTGAGATGTAATAGTTATGTCCTAATCCTCTAAAACTATAAACCTAAAAAGATCCTCAATGTGAATTATTCATTTAATTCAATATTAAGTAATGTTTAAGGCTGGGTCCTTATACTATGTGTGGGGATTATGAAACAATGGCATGAGAGACCTGGAAGAGACATGATCTCCTAGGTGATTAGGGGAATGACCTGACTGGGGATGTGTCCTAGATAACATCATGGCACATTTATATTTTAGGTTTGGATCTGAGGGAATCTTCTTACATATCCCCGTTAGCTGGGAATCAATGTCCATGTAGTTCAAAAAGTGATGAGTCTTACAAATATATAGGAGGCCAATTTGAATGCGGTTCAGGATCATGAAGAATTTATGATCATCGCTATCCTATAATCCCTTGTGAGTAATTCTAAATGATAGAATCAAGAAGAAGTAGGGGATATAAATATCACACACTCCACTTTGTCCGCTGGGGGGATGGATGGTGGGCTGTTACTATGAGAAAAAACAATGTGGGTAGTGATTATACACGAAATATTCCCTAGGAGGATCTAAATCAATGTGAGTGGTACATAGGATATTCTATTTGTGGTCATCCCATGCCTCTAAATCACGGATCATCTTGTTCTTTTTGCAAAGGTTATGTGGGTTATACGTGAAGGATTCCCTCTTCAAGATGATTAATCTATAGGGAAGAAGGTGGGGGATTATTCATATTAGATTCATTATATGTAAGGTCTATTTTTTCCAATGATAGTGAGGGTATAATCCCATGATGATCATACATGGGGAATCCCATGCTTTTCACATGAGGTAGGAGGTGGTTTTATCGCATGTCAATAGTATAGGGGGAACATTACACTCGATATATATGGTAAGATTACAGTTTTACATCACATGATGTGTGTTTTATCAGGCATTTTACCATTATAAAACTAGGATGTTGTTCATGGAAGTTTTACATCATGTAGCATGGATGTTGGAGGACTCACTCCTCACCCCTTGGACTAAGGTGACCAACTCTCATGAGCCATTGGGTGGGGCATGGCTTGGGACTTCAATTGAGGAGTGGTCAATCATGTGTTATACATTAGGGTTCCTATTATTAGAAGAGATATATATTAGTATGAATAAAATTAGAATCATTATATAGGTGGATGGTTTGGGACACACTTTGATCCGAGTGGGTGGAACTAGTCACATGTAAACTCAAGGTGTATCTCAACTGGTCTTTGTTGGGTGTGGGGGCTCTGGGCACTCAAAATTCATGAGAGGGGGGTCAATAAAATGGAGTCACCATGAAGTGTCATGTGAGAGTAGTTTCAATAACATTGGGGCCTTATAGAGAAGTGATTCACAAAAAATTGTTGCTTTGTGGAGGTCATGGGATTCAAAAAGGAGTTGGAATCGCCAATATAGGTGATCCCACATCAGGATGAAGCCCTAATTCACTAGAATAGTTCATTGAAAAGAATGAATACGTCATTAATACTCAAGATCCTTAGAGGTCATTATTTCTTAAAAAAAGGCTTACAAATTTTAAAAATTTATCCCCACCATACGTATAAGCATTAGGACTAAATGGGTGTTGGTTTAGCGATGCTAAATTTACACGGGGGATCCATTTTTATTTGGTTCACAATGATCATATGTCCTAATAATTTGGAGAATGTTTTATGTTGAAAAATTGGGTAACTATCCCTAAAATATAATACTGAAGGGGTAGATATTGGAAAGGGGTTTCAAGTTGATTGGATACCTTCATGAAGAGAAACAATTTTCACATGTGTTAGTGGCTCAGTGAGTCTGAATCTCA
Organism: Viscum album; assembly: GCA_963277665.1. Taxonomy (NCBI): domain Eukaryota; kingdom Viridiplantae; phylum Streptophyta; class Magnoliopsida; order Santalales; family Viscaceae; genus Viscum; species Viscum album. The sequence continues at coordinate 163,377,386 of OY728138.1, forward strand.
TCATTTTTAAGACACCCTAAAACGTTCTTGAATTAGAGGAGTGCTATTAAACTTTTTGAGGAACACTGTCATGACTTCACGTGTTTTCAAAGGGAACTTCTTTACCATTATCTTCACCAACATTGGGAATTCTCAATGAAGATAAGATTTTTGAAGAATAACCCTAAGAGGTTTTTTTTGTTTTATTTCATCTAGGATTTACTTCAAACTATCAATGACTTTGTCTAATATTCTCATGAAACATATATTTCAGTATAAATAAATCCACCCCCCTAGAATGAGATCCAAAAAAAGAGGGTACTATTATGATATAGAATCATAATTTTTTTAAATTAACTCCCTTTAATGATTCTTAATCACGAATATACTCCACAAATCCCATTCTTGATAAAGCACTCCATAGAGGGAATCACAAAACCTAATCAGTCGGACACCTATAAATAGAATAGTGGCTTCTATAATCTACCTAAATTTATGTGAATAAAATATTTTCTCTCTCTTTTAAATATGATAAATATTACCATTAAATTATCACCTCAAATGATTCTTAGTGAATCAATATTTTAGGCCTTTTCTTTGGAAAAACTTCCCAGTGAACAAGAAATTGTGAACCGTCACATCGCAAGGTGTCCTTCATGAGGCTGAAATCTATCGACAATATTCATGATGAGCCTTTAAAACCTATAAATTGAAATGAACTATGTATTGAATCAAATGGAGATCAGTGAGGTAACACTCTGGATTCTCATGGGGATGAAATTGATGAAAACATCATGATTATTAAGAGTGTCTGAAGTTCAACAGACCACGAAACACTGATCGTTATACAGATAAAGGATCATATGTATTAACCACTATGAAAGAGGCTTCTACTTTACAACATTGGGATGAGACAAGGGTTTTACATCCCAATAAAATGTAGAGAAGAACAATCATACTAGTTTAAGGGAACACTAGGATAGTAATAATTAAACACGATTATTGCATGTCATATCTAGAAGGTCCACCCACCAATCAGAATAAACTATCTCTACAACCACATCAATATGATATATGTGGTGAATTTGGAGAAAGAGGGAATCCAATTTAGAATGAGACTATACTAATGGTAGGTTTGGGGGACCTGAACAAGGGATGGACTGATAGTTGGGATCTATGCTAGAAAAGAAACCTTTCCAATTTGTAGGCATGTGCCTGCATGGCATGTTCTTCATGCGTTGAGTCTGAAGGAGATTCAAATAAAGTGGATCTATATAAAAAATCATGGAAATTATATTTCCATGTCTCCTATCCCCATGAGACCATGGCTAGGCTACTGAGAATATTTTCACTAGGGAAAGCACCTCCCATATGACCCATGGGCAGTTCAATGTCAGCCTTTGGTACCATTACCAAATGTCCAAGATCCCAATCTCACGGTTGATGTATGATGAGATTCACACTTTAGATAATATGTAGAGAGACCTTGAGAAGCTATTGGACTTAGAGAAGGTGTTGCTGGATATAGTTCAGGGAACCAAGAAGGAGAATCCATGGATGAGATATATCCCCTTCAAGAAGTGGTTCGACTAGTTCTTAAAAGAGCATGTGGCTAGGATACCAAAAATTCCACACACACACACTCCAACATTTCAAAAGTAATGGATAACACCAAAAATAAATTTTTGTGGAATATAAAGTGAAAGATGAGGGGTTACAGTGTTAATTCCATTTATGAACCCATTGATAGGATGGAAGGGTTTATCAGCACACTAATCTATGGTAGAATGCTCCCCATGTGGGATTCACACATGGGGGCGGGGCTGCGAAGATTCCTAATTGTGGTGATTCCAGCGATAGGGAATTATTTCAAAATGGTTGTCCCTATATTAGAAAATTTGTACAAGGGGATATTCCATGTTAAGGATGGTAAAACACTACTTATAGAAACTGTATCCTTTTAAACATATTATTACATGATTTTAAGCATAATTAAAAATAAATATACAAGCCAATGATCATAAAGTCTAGTGTCTTGGTAGATTAGGTACATAATTAAACATAATGATACAAAAATTTAAACATATATAACTCTATTTGACCCCTTATGCATTCATAAGATAACCTGAGGAATACATTAACAAAACTATCGAGCTAAAAATCCATATGAGGGAATAAACATTGGAATAAAACATAGCACATGGGTAAGAAGGCATAACATGATGCCATAAAGGACTATAACATGAATAATAATAAGTAATAATAACATTTATAACCTGGGAAAATATAACCTCGACACCATAAGAATGTTTAAACAACATATAAAATGACATAAACATGAGTCAATGATAGCTACCAATACATGGTGAACAAACTACCATAAAGGAATAAGGTTCACACCATGTCCCAACATAATGTCTCATTATACTAAATATTACCCAATGAATTGGGGCACTACTTGGGAACACCTTTAACAAAATTTTCATGAATATGTGTGCCACATGAATAATCAGATATATGAAGTGAAAAATAATGGTTATCCATGGAAATAATTTGGTACGATAACCACGTCAAAAGGCACAACAAAATGAATTATCAAAATAATGTCCATTGAATAATGGATTTAAATAATACATGGAAATTAATAAGGGAAAATTAGAATATATTATGACAAGTGATGTCAAAATGCAGTGAAAACATATAAAAATATTGTTTAAGGCACATTAGGAATAAAACATTTTTGTACGGTTTAAGGAAAATAATAAAGATCATTTAAAGAGGAAAATGAATTATATTTTATATAAATAAAAAATTGAAAGGAGATGATTTTCATGATAAAAATATTTATTTCATATAAATAATTGTGTCATAATATAGTTTATGTAGTACGCTGGAAAAAGGGTAAGAAGTCGGGAAGTTCCCTTTAATCGAATTTTCTTTTCAGAAATGAATTGAGATGGGAACCTTTTAAAAGGATATTTTACCCCATAAAAGAAAGATGATATGAACTGGATACATGATTTTAGAATATGTACACATAATTTATAACAATTAAATAAAAGGAAATAATAATTTCTTTTGGTTAATGAGAGATAAAATATTTACCTGAAAGAAAAAATTGAGGTTCAAGTATAATCCCTTATCTTATGCCTGAAACAGTTCTTCACATGATCATAATGTTCTAAATAATCATCTTAAATACCTTAATTATTTAATTAACATCCTTTTATACATGTATTTATTTTATTAAAATTTTACTAAGTCCATTTATGAAATTTTTTTATGGGTTATGAGATACAGATTCATCATTCCTGAGCGTTCATTTCCTTTGTTTTCATGATCAGTTAACTTGTGTACATGTACCAAAAGTCATGAAAAATTAGAATGGTTTTCCAGAATAGAATTTATTTGTTATTAATGAATATATTTAATATTAAATGATTATATAATAAATTTTTTGAATTTTTTTGAGTATGAATCATTAGTTAAGACTTTAATGATTATAGTTTAGATTATTTTGGTGTTTTTTCGATCACCATATACTATTTTTGTTTTATTAATTAATAACATGCATATATTAAGGTTTCAAAAAATTAAATATGATTAAATACAAATATTATTATATGTTTTAACTATAAATTTTTTATATGATCATTCTTGAAGTAGGAAATGTAATGTGAAAACATTTTTATCCTTGAATGACATTAATTAACGCTTTAGAGATGATGTTTTCATCATTTCTACAAATAAAGAGGGGAAAGAAATAATAATGGATTATTCCATTATAATAATAAAATTATAGTACCTATAATGTATTGGATTTATCATACCATTTTGATGAGGTGAGTTGAAGAGGGAATAATAAAATATGATGACATAAAAATAAATTTTAAGAATGTTAAAAGGATTTTACCTCTTGAATCCTTCTTCTTGAGAAAATCTTTATGGGGATTGGTTTTGGTATTTTGTTAATACAAATGTTTCTTTGAAATTAAGTAGGTTTTTTGGAATATGTTTTTGTATTATTGGGACAAGGCCCAAATCTTGAGAGGTGTGAGTAGAAGAGGTGTTGAGGGGGGGGGGGGTATTTATAGTGGATGAGAGGGGTGTTTTCTCATTATTTTATTCATTAGTTTAATATTTTTTCCCAATACTATGAATAATTTCATAATTATCAAAAAAATATTAAACTAATGAATTATAGCTCTAGATGTTAATCTAACATCCACCATAGATCATCCATGACACCATAATTCTTGTATTTTTCTTTTATCGTAATTTATCATATTTTATTATTCACAAAAATTCAATTATTTTAGAATGATAAAAAAAAATCATCCTAACCATTTTTCAAAATGTATAATTCAAAATTTAAATCCATTTTATGAATATAATTTTCTTAATATGAGTAATATTTTTTTTGTTAAATTCATCATTTAATTGGAACATGCCAATTCTAAAATTATAACTGATTTTTAACACAATGAAAAATTAATTATGTTATCTGAAAAATATCTTATAATCAGAAGATAACAAAAATATTAATTTTTGAATAAATTTTATGGAAATAAAATTTCTTTTAAAAATTTATATTAACTAGAAAATATAAAATAATCCATAATGTTTTATAAAAATATCAACACATAATTAATTTTTGTAAAAAAAATTATTTACATATACTTTGAAGTAATTATATAATATTTTTGTTTATAAGATGGATAAATTTTATTTATAACATCATAGGTTAGGTTAGTATTCTATTATTGGGTTTACTCTTCATAAGGGTCATATTACTATTCTAATGGTCATGTTACTATTTTATCAGTATAGGTTCATTAACATCTATAAATACCTCTTATTTCATTAATTATTCATTGATAAAATTTGTATTGTGTTATTTATGTGATTTTATGTGATTTATATTATTTGACATAATTATAAAAAGGGAATTTCCATTGATAAAATTTTGGGTTTTGACCTACTTCCTCCCTTATGAAATTTCTCGGTCGAAATTTTATTTTACATTATATGTTGAAAACTAGGTATGGGTACTTCTCCCTCATCTCTTCCTTAGGTTTTCATATTACATCTTCTTACTTATGGTTCCATGATAGTACTTTAACAAGTTGAGTAGTATTTTTGTGTATAAATTTATCTATATTATTCAAGATCTTATCTAGATATTCCTTATAAGTGAGACCATTCGACAACTATACCACCTCTGAATTCAGTACATGTGAAGGATCCGTTATGTATTTACTCAAGAGGGATACATGGAATACATTGTGTACATGAGACATAGTATGTGGAAGTTATAGTCGGTAGGACACATGTCCAACATGATTAAGAATATGTGAGTGGTCAGTGTACTTGGGTCTTAGATTTCCATTCTTCACAATTATCATGATCATCTTCCATAGAGATATGCATAAGAATACATTGTCCCCAACCTTAAAAACCATGTCATGTTGATGATTGTATACATAGCTATTATGTCGACATTGGGCTGCCATGATATGTTTTTGAATGGTTTTCACCTATTCTACTATTTATTTGACCATTTAAATTCCTAGTTACTTATTTTAAATGACCTCATCACTGCATGATGGTGTTCTACATCTATTCCCATAAAGGGCTCCATAAGGGTCTATTTAGATTCTTGAGTAAAAACTATTGTTGTAGGTGAGCTCGACTAGAGGTAGATTTTGGTCCCATCCACCCTTGATGTCTATAAAACATGAATTCAAAATATCATCCAATGTCTAAATTGTCTACTCATATTGGCCATTATTTTGAGGATGAAAGGACATACAGATGTCCAGCTGAATGTTTAGAGAGTGTTGGAGGCATTACATAAATTGTATTTGAATGTAGGATCATGATTAGACTCAATCGATATGGGTACTCTATAATATAATTACCTCTTCTATGATATATGTTTTTTAAATCTTATCTAGTAAGAAGACCTCTTGAATTAATATAAAGTGAGTCTTTTTTTAGATAATCCACAATAATCCATATATCATTGTTTCCTCTGGATATATTTTGTAGTATAGTTAAAAATTCCATGGGGATGTTTTCCTACTTCCATGTTCATATGGGTAATGGGTGAATCATCCCTTTAATTTTTTTCTTTTTTTCCTTAACATGATGACATATTAGGCACATATATATATATATATTCAATGATATCTTTCTTCAAATTGTACCAACAATAAATCTCATGGTGATCTAGATTAATATTTGTGCTCCAGGGGTGAATAGAGATAACTATGCTCTTTGCATCATTCAAAAGCTCCTTATTTATCTATGGATTGGATGATACACATATACATGACACAAATCTCATGTCTCCTTACTCATCCATTTGGTACTCAAATTATATCCCATTTTTGATAGCTTCCACCATTTTTTGAATTTCTACATCATTTCTTTGTGAATCCTTTATTTTCTCTATGAGGGATGGTTGAGAAATCATTTGAGAAAAGATTGAGTATGTTCCTTCCTTAATTACTCCCATATCCATCTAATGATGTTAATTGAAGATTGGGTCCCTCTGAATTATCATCATTGATAAAGATGAATGATCCTTTCTACTTATAGCATCTTCTAATTTACTTTCCTTACCAGGATGGTAGTAGATTGAGTAGTCATAATCCTTGTTGAGAAATAACTATATTCTCTTTCTCAAATTAATCTCATTCTATGTGAATATATATTTGAGACACATATGATCAATTTATATTTCAATATTCTCCACATAAAGATAATTCATAAAGATTTAGAACACAATGATCACAACGTCCAACTCCAAATCATGCGTGGGATAGTTTTTCTCATTAATTTTCAACTACCTTGAGGTTTAGGCTACCAATTTATCATTCTATATTAGTAAAAAACCAAATCAGTTCTTTTAAAAATCCATGTACCCCATAATTAGTTCACCACTTATTGGTACTGTGATAAATGGAGTAGTGGGAGGCCTCTTATTCAACTCATTAACGTAGTCTTCACATTCTCTTGTCCAAACAATCATTTATCCCTTCTGAGTCAGCTTGGTTAGTGGGATTGAAAATCATGAGAATCTCTTCAAAAATATACGATAATACCCAACTATACTATGGGAACTATGGATCCCAATTACATATTTTTCAAGGTACACTCTTTGATTTCCTTTTTCTTGTAATGGCCCACATATATCGTATATTGGGTGATTACATTACCTAAAAATGATGCATCCTCCATCCAGAACTCATAATTTCTATAAATTTCATATATTTTATCCCTTAAAAATGTTTTTAACATAGTATTAAAATACTCATCATCTTCCTACTAATTATGGGATTATATTAGAATTTAATCAATAAATAGCACCACAAAATTTTCAAGGTAATCTCTAAAGACTTTATTCATTTTGTCCATTATATTTTTTTGGAGAATTTTTTAGTCGAATGGGAATCTCAATGAACTAAGAGTGTCAATACATTATTTGAAAGAAAATAATGGTAATATCTTACTTCATCACCATTAATTGGTGATATCCTAACTGAATATCCACCTCCGAGAAATAAATGGGCATACATAGCTGAAAAACAAGACAATTATACATTGAAGTTGATACTTGTTATTTATCATGAATTTTTTATGCTCACGATAATAAATAAATAGGATCATTGACACATACTTCTTCTTGACGAAGAGGACCAATGAACACCATAGTGAAGTACTCAGGTGTATAAAAACATTTTCTACATTATAATGTAACATATTATTTAGTTCTTTAAGCTCATTATTTGTTATTTTATAAGGTGTATTTTATATATAAAGAGAAAAATGATTAAGTTTAATTGAGAACTAAACTACTCGATCAGGAGGAAGACTGGGAAATTCTTCATAGAATAAATTAGTTTAAACCCTCACAATGGGTTGTGTCCAAGCGTTATTCTATCCATTGTCTCAATAAATTTATCTAGATATTTTTTCTCATAAGTAAAAAAATATCCACAATTGAGATGATGATAATGAAGGAGATTCATCTTCCCCCCCTTACAATTGTAAAAAATTGGAGGATTCTTTAGGATATGAAGAGTGATATGCATTTATTGAAAGTTGATGTTTAATTTATATAAATATATCCAATCCATGCCCAATATAGAAACAAATAATACAAAATGGGGTATGATAAGATTTAATGGGAGGTTCATTCTACACGCATTAACTAGGGAGGTGTAAAACACTTAGATGCAATAAATGCCAAATTTTATGTTCTTATAGAAAACTCATCCTCCAAATTTTGAGATCATGATTGAATAGTTCTAGTAATCATAAAGGATATAAAAAAATGAATAGAACCATAATAAAATAGTACATTTTATATTCTTGAATGAATAACCAAAATACATTTCACCACAACATTTGTAGGGTCCACGTCAGTAGTAGCGATACATTATGCCCTTCCTTGCTTCACTGAAGGTTGTTGTTGTTGATTTCCTCTAATAACCCTTGGATTAGGTAAATGGTTTTCATAATGACCATGTTAATTTTAGATTAAACACTGAAATACATGTTGATTTTTGATCTAATACATCATTTATTCTTACTCATTAATGGGTTTCTTCATATCCCCTCACAAGTTATTATCCATATTCCTTCTCTTCGACATTTGAGGCATCTATTGGTTCCCCTTAAGAAGTTTCCAAGATGATTCTTCCTCCACTTTTGAAATGTGGGATGATGGTTCTGCATTCAATAATGGGATATATCTATTGATCCCCCGTATTAAATATCATTTTCTTCTTTTTTTAATCAGGTCCATGGGACCAATGAGATTCTTCGATCACCATTTCTTCCTTAAGGAAAAAACATACAATCTATTCATAACTATCGATGTCTCAAATCGACAATTGTTTTCAAAGGCTTGGATTTAGTCCACTAAAGAAGTGATCCAACATACATTTGAGGTTCACTAAAAATCCTGAGGCATATCTTGCAAGCCTTATGATGTTTTCCTCATATAACATGTTAGAAACTTCTTCCATCTTCTTCAGTACAATAAATTCCCTTTCCATCATGAGATAGAGGGATTGGGGAAAATATTTATTTAAAAATAATTTATTGATTCCCTCCAAATACCTGGAATCCCATTCCTCTTGGTAATTTTCTTCACAAATAAGTTTCCACCAATGATCTGCTTCACTATCAAAATGGTAGACCACTACCACATCATTCTTTTCTTCTAAGCACTAGAGGATAAATAATTTATTCTCAATGAAGTGAATCCATTGTTCTATGAGGAGGGGATTGGAATATCCACTAAACATGGGATTACCTTTTTTCATGTAGTATTTCATGCAAACATTCAATTTCTAATAATATGGTGGGAGTTACACATTATTGACATTATTATTCATAACTTGATCTAGCTAAGAAAGTACTATAATAATGTTTTGAACAACCATTCACATCATATTTGGAATATCATTAGAGGTATTTATCACATATCCTACCACATTGATTATTGGAATGAGTTATTCTATTTTTAGAAATTAACATATAAAAATAAATTACAATTAGGGGGAATTAATACTTAACTAATAATCATGTAAAAAATAAAACATTTAACATATAAGGATAATCTTTTAAATGAGAAGTATATTCTAACTTATGATAACCTATGTTTAAATCTAGGTTATATATGGAAATAGATTTATCTCTAGGGTTCTTACTAAATTTCTCTAGTACTTATCTCCATAAATAACTAGATCATTCTCTAATACTATCTATAGTGACCATATCCTTTTATACATATTATTAAATGATTTTAATCATAACTAAACATAAAATTATAAGCTAAATATCATAAAGTTTAGTGTCTAGAAAGATTAGGTACATAATTAAACATCATGAATACCAAATAATAACATCTCTAAACACATTTTATCCCTTATATATGCATATTATAACCAAGGGAATACATAAAAAATGGATGTGATAAAAATCCAAGCAAGGGAATAAGATACAAAATAAAACACAACACATGGGTTATAAGGAATAACATGATGAAATAAAGGAATTTAACATGACTAAACATAAGGGATAATAAAATATATATCATGGAACATATTACTATGAAATCATAGGAATATGGAATCAATATATAAAATTACATAAACATGAGAATATGATAGATTCTAAGAAATTGTGGACGAATTTCCACAAAAGAATAAAGATCACTCTCTATCTTAACATGACATCTCATAAGACTAAATACTACCCAAATAATTAGAGCGATATCTAGGAACACCAATAATAACATGTTCATGAATATTTGTTTCACATGAAGAATCATTCAAAAGGATTCAAACATAAGGGTTACCCATGGATGGAATTCAGTATCATAACCATGTCAAATGGCATAACAAAAGGGAATATCAAAATTGTGTAAATTAAAGAATTAATTTAAAAAAACCTGTAAATTAATAAATGAAAATAGAAATATATCATTATAATTAATGTCAATGAAGAGTGAAACCATGTAAAAATAGTTTTTAAGAAACATTAGAAATAGGACATTTTAGTGCAGTTTGAGGAAAATATTAAAGATCGTTTAAAGAGAAAAAAAATAATATTTTATATAAACAATTAATTGAATTAAGATATAATTACATGATAAAATATGTGATTTGAGGAAAATAATTTTTTCTTAAAAAATATTTTTGAGTGCACCTGATAATGGTTAATAAATGGAGAAGTTCCCATTAACCAGGATTATTTATCTTGATGAATTGAGAAGGGAACCTTTTTTAAAATATGTATTAACCCATAAAAGAAGTATGATATGATTTATATACATGAATTTGGAACATATAAACATAATTACAATAATTAAATAAAAATAAATAATAAATACATTTGGATAAATATAGAGAAAGTTTAACGAGAAGGAAAAATTTGAGGTTTAGATAGAATCCCTTAGCATATGTCCAAAACGGTTCTACACCTGATACTAATGACCAGGATAATAATATTAAATCCATTAATTATTTCATCAATAACCTTTTATACATGTATTAGAATTATTATAATTTCATTAATTTCATTTACATACTTTTTTATAGGTTATGAGATTCAATTCCATAATTCAGGAGCATCAGTTTCCTTGGTTTTAATGATCAGTTTACTTGTATACATGTATAGACAATCATCTAAAAGTAAAATGGATTTAAATAATTGAAGTTATATGTTTTTAATTAAAATTAATAGTATTAAAAGATTATATTTGTAATTTAGTAATTTTTTGTGATGATGAATCATTAGATAGGACGTTAATGATTACCATTTTAATTATCTTGGCATTTTTCAATCATCATGAACTAGTTTTGTTTTAGTAATTAATATTATGTATATATTTTATGGTTCTATAACAATAAATTGGAATTAATACGTATATTATAATCTTGTTTCAATAGAAAATGGTTTCATGAGAATCCTTGAAGGAGGGAATGTAAATTGAATGCATTATTGTCCTTGAATGTGAAAAATTAACACATCAGAGATGATGTTTTCATTTTCAGCACAATGGTTAGGGGAAAGAAATGATGACGGGTTATTGAATTAGAATAATCAAATTCCATTATATCTGAGGGATTTTATTTATCATACCTTTTTTATGATAGTATGTGAGGATATAATAATAAAATAAAATAACTTGAAAATAAAATCAATGAAAAAATGATGATTTTACCTTTTTAATCCTTCTCTTGAGAACCCCCTTATAAGTATTGGTTATGTTATATTTTTCAAACCAATGGATCATTTACATGGGTTAGGGTCTTTGGAATATATTTTAGTAGAATTTGTAAATATTTGAATGTTTGAGAGGTGTGAGAAGAAGAGGTGTAATGGGCGATATTTATAGAGGAGAAAAGGGATGTTTTCTAATTATTTTATTAATTAGTTTATTAATTTTCATAAATAATATGAATATTTTGAGAATTATCACCAAAAGGATTAAAATAATGAAGTATATTTTAATTTTATGTACTTAAATTATCCATATATCATCTATGAATCAATAATTCATGAATTTAGGTTTTATCATAAATTATCATATTTTACTATTCACCAAAGATTCATGTATTTTAGAAAAATCATGAAAATTCATCCTAAATATTTTTATACATATAGAATTATATAATGAAGTCCATTTTATGAAATTAATTTATAAATATGAAAAATTTAATTTCTAATTAAAATCATTACTTACATGGAAAATACCAATTTTTAAACAACTGATTTTGCAACACTTTGAAAAATTAATCATGTTGTCATAAAAATATCATATAATCATAAGAAAAAAATTATTAACATCTGAATACATTTTATTGGAACAAAATTAATTTAAAAAAATTATATTAATTATAAAATTGAAACTAAACAATTTTGTTATATAAAAATAACACCACGTAAATAATAATTTCAAATACATTTATTTACATATACTATGATATTATTATATAATATTTTTGTTTATAAGATGGATAAATTTCATTTATTCCTTTATATGAAGGATTAATATTCTATTCTCCAGTTTACTATTCATAAGGGTCACATTACTATTCTAAAGGCCATGTTACTATTTCATATGTATCAATTCCTTAACATATTGAAATACCAATTATTTAATTTATTATAAATTTAAGAATTTTATATTATGTTATTTATGATGATTTATGTGAATAATATTATATGAAAAAAATTATAAGAAATGAATTTCCATTAATAATATTTTGGTTTATTACACTACTACATTTGTGTGTGCTGTTCCCTATTTTTACAGCTGCGTACATGCACACATGGGGGAATATGATTACTCAAACCCCATCTATCCAACTAAAATCATGTTTTGGTTGGAGATCCTTAATTTCATGGGGATTTCCCATATATTTTAGATTTGATGGATGCACCGGAGAAGGTTGGGCTAGTAAAACACATTATATTACACACATTATCCTTGCTAATGGGGATAGTGACTGATGATGGTGGAGGGTCCTAAAATAAGATATCATACCTTATATATATACAAGGTGGTGTAATGGTGGAATGGGTTGATTGTGAGCCTATTTTCAAACCACAAAATCTACACTATTTTTCAATACAGTTTAGATGTCTCTAGAGGCTTTCAGTGAAGGTGTACTATGAGGTGCATCATGAGTGTTTCCCTTCAGTTATGAGGTAGATATGGTATAATTTTATGTATAAAGACAGAAATATGTGAAAAGTGATTCCACCATCAACCACCACTGGGGGATTACCCTTGATTATGCATTGATTTTAGAAAGAACATAACATAGGGATATAATTAGTTATTGATCCACCTAATCCAATGTAGGGTTGGCCCCTCAACTACAAAGTCGTTGTTGAGGCCATGTGTTGGCTAGAGGGTGTTGTGGTGGAAGAGTCATCCTAATAGAGAGTGAATCACCAACAAATCCATTATTCTAAAACAACAAACATGTGGGAATTATTCCCCTATGGCTTATAGAACAGTGGGGTGGGCATAACGGCCTAAACAAAGGTCTATCATGCCTTCTAAGGAATGAACCATCTTAAATATTGAAGGATAATAAAAAAATAATGATGTGGTAGGTGAATAAAACCAGAGAAAGGGGATTCTTGGGTGGGAGACTAAGATGGCATGTAGTTTTACATCATGAAATGAAGATTCTAGACATGTTTTTACCATCATATGGTAAGGATTTTAGTGTGGTATAATTTAACATCATGTGATACATATGTAGTGCTTGGGGCTCACGCACTGAGCCAACCAAAACTCTTTCATCATGTCCAGTTAAGAGGGAATATAGTTTTCATTTCACCAGGTTGAATTTTATTTTAACATTGAAGAAATAGGATTTATTGAACCATCATTAATGGTACCCATCTGGATGCATGAGTGAATAAAGAGGTTAACACATTGGGAGGCATCATAATGAGAAATAGAATGTGGGTTGGGTTGTGTACAATTTAGGGTTGAGATAAATGGACCGTAATCATTTTTTAGGTAACAAACCAATGTTTTGAAAAGAAATTCATTTGATAATATAGACATTAAACAAAACTATGCCTCTATAGTGTTTTGAATTTTCAAAAACGGTCATCTAGAGTTGTGATCAGTAAGTCATTTGGAGTCTGACTGAACATACATGATTTTTGGTGAATAGTAACATACACTTATGAATAGTAATTTAAATAGTAATGTGACTCATATGAATAGTAAATAATGATATTATATTATTTTGTTAAGGTAATAAGATAATGAGATCTTAATAGATATTTTTAATGAGATATAAAACTAATTATACCATTAAAATTGTTGTTTTCTGAATTTACTACGATTTTATTTAAAATTAAATTTTATAATATTTAGAAAATTATTTTTGAAAAATGGAGATCATTTTGTAATTTTACTTTTTGAAAAATGGAAGGGGAGATTTTTTGGGATATTTCTAAAATTCTGGAATTTTTGATGAATAATGAAATACGGTAAAATATCGTATATTCAAATTATCTGTTAAATACACTATTTATGACATCATAAGTAATTTAAGGACACATGGTTCGTACTCACATGCACTTAATACTATTATTTGTCACATGAGACAACACTATTGGTTGTCTTGATGGAAATAATAAAATAATAAATAAAATATTCAAAATTTACCCCTCTCATCCACTATAACCCCCCTCACTCCTTCATCTCTTCAGTCCTCCTATCCTTGAAGCTCATACAATATCTTCCCAATTATCCTTCCCTACTCAATAACCAAGTCCAATAAGCTCCTAGTATTTCTAAAATACCAAAACCTCTTCTTTAAGAGGTCCTCAAGGAGGTTATTTCAAGAGGTAAAGCACCCTTCTTTTTCATTTAGTTTCATTTCAATTTATCTTATTTTGTTTTCCTCTCATCACATCTATCCATATGACAACGATAAATATAGTATCATCTATATACTAGAATTATATCATGTTAATGGAATATCCATAATCAATATTCTTACTCACTCCCTTTTGTTTTTATAAACGAAATCAATGTCCATGAGGTTCCAATTTATAACCTTCATGGACGATGAAGTTTCGTTTTACAATTTATCCTTCATTATAAGTCATGAAACCATTTTTATGGTTGAACCAGATTACAATATATGTATTATAACCAAATTAGTATTCAGGAACCATTATATGTAAATATTTTTAATTTTTATTACAAAACTAGTTCATAATAATCCAAATACCGCCAAATTATCAAAGTGGTTGTCATCTAATGATTCATGCTCATTCCATGTATCCAAATGATATAAATGAACCTTAAAAATAATTTATTTTCATATATAATATTTAATTTCAATTCTAGTGATTTAAAACCATTATACATGAACTCCATTACATAAAAAAAAGTGAACCGGTTATTAAAATCAAGAAAATGATCACTCCAGAATGACAAAATTCGATATTATAACTCATCAATAATGAAATAATTGAACTAAAAAGAATTATGATAATATAAATAAATTTATAATAGGTTTTGTATTATGTTATTAATGAGTATAATCTCATATCCCAGGGATTTATGTTTAAGAGGGGAACACATTCTGACATATGGTAAGGGTTTTCCACCTGAACTCCCATTTTCATTTGGGTTACTTTGATTGTCTAATTACCTCAATGAAATTATTATTTATTATTATTTACTCCTAATAAATTCTGTGGGAGTATTCTATATATGTACTCTATCCATAATACTTCTTTATTTTATGTATACTTACATGTTTTAAAAGGAACTTTCAAAATTGTTTCCGAAAGACATGCCCGATTCAAGGGAATTTCACAAATTCTTACCTATTTTTAGGGCACCATATTATCTATTTCTGGAAACCATTATATTTATAAAATCGGTAATTTTATTATGAAAATATTACCCTACTTCACTTCTGGTTTTATAACAAAATTTTCCAAAAGAACTCTTCTTTACAAAGTTAAAGGGGTTTTATCTCAAGAATTACTCGTTGATTTTATAAAAGTATATTCATCTATTTCAACAATCTTGTTGACTATTATGTATTATTGGGATTAATATTTCATGGTATCATCTAAAATATTTAATTGAATGTTTTATGATTATTTTTTCTATGTATTTACTATCTTAAAACCATTCACCAATTTACTGTGAATGGTTAGTGTTTATGCTTAATGTTTAGGGAATGTTATTTACATTTCATATACCTGTTTCAATATGAATGTAAGTGTTATTTATATTCATCTCCATTCATATGAGGAATTAATTGGACATCTAAAGTGTCATGTGGGGCCCTCTATAGCCCATCGGTACATTGGTAGGTCTCATGAGATAATCTACGGTCTTGGCACAATGCCTTGACAAAATGATTATTTGTGGTCTTGGCATGGGGCCTTGACTGTATGGTTATGTTATCCTGCATTATGAATTCACTCATTATGAAAACAATATTGATGGTTCTTTTGTCTATTAGACTATTAGAATACCCATTATTATGTTATATTATGAAAATATTTACTCAGCTCATATTTCTACCATATTATGTTAGAGTTTATTTTTAAAGGCATGTGTTTTCAATTATTTATCATGTCTAATGTTTATTTTATCTTTCACTGCATTGATTACTCTTACTGAGCATTTCATATCACCATTTACTTATGTTTCATGTTCCTAGGATATGAATAAGTAAATTATGTGTGACTTGAAAGCATAATCTAGGAGGCTTGGATGTTTCTAATGGTACAAATTAGAGTTTTTTACTTTTCAATTTGTAAGGTTGAACTCATATATGTATCTTGTTTCCAATAATACTAAACTACGTGGTCCTTTGGGATTCATATTCCTTATTTATATTTCAATGTAATAAAATAAGGATCTGGATCCGGGAAACTGGGGTCAGGTCCTTACAGTGGGTATAAAAGGATGTTTAGTAGAAAACATGAAAACTAGATTTTGAAAACATAGATTAGGGAACAAATTCCTAAGATAGTATTTGAGGATAAGTACTTAAGAACATATATGGTATTTTGTTATGGAATAGATTATGTGTATCTTTCTAGAAAATACATCCATGTCTAGATAAAAATAGGTAGAGGTGGCTCTGGCACAAATGTATCGAGGAGAGAAAGCTCTGACAAGGAGTGTCGGGTTTGACCCAGGGTATCCTAGTACACGATAACATGCCTTTATACACTATTGGTATTGAAACTCCTAGGGGATATGCTTAGGATAGTTTATGTTTTAATTACAAACCATTATTAAGTATTGAAATGTATTATATTCCTCAATGAATCCATTTTTCTGATTATAGGGTTAGCCTTGCATAGCTTTTCAATTTATGCTAAGTATTTTACTATGTTATGATTATGATTCATAACCTAATCTAGTGTATTCCATTATCTAAAGACGGATCTTATTGGAAGAAATGGAAACCACACAAATGTGTGTGTCCCCAGAAGGGATTTCCCTCCAATGCAAGAAAATGATGCTGGCTCTGGTGTTGTGACTAGTGTTGAGACACTTATAACTATACTAGGACAACTTACTCAGGTTTTGAATAATAACCTTACATGTATGGAGCATCTGGATCCAACACATGGAGGAGTTTTGTTAGATCTCTTTATGTGACAATAGCCTCCATCATTCAATGTGACTACAAACCCATTTGTTGCTGAATAGTGGATAAGTTCCCTAGAGAAGATATTTCTTTCTTTGTGATGTAATGAAATAGAGAGGGTCCTCATGGTAGTTTATCTTCTTTCAGGTGATGCGGATCAGTGGTAGTTGTTAATCCAAATCAAAATGGAGGAGGAAGATATAGAAGAGATGGATTGGAGGGAATTTTTAGAAATATTCCTAGAGAAATACTTTCCTCATGAACAACGAGGTGATATGGAAAGGAAGTTTTGGAATTTGAAGTAAAATTAAGATGAAAATGTTGCAATGTATAAAGCTAACTTGACAAGGTTAGAAAAGCATGTTTTGGACTATACATGAAATCTGAGGAGAAAAATTAATCGATTCATTGATGGTTTGAAACCATTCCTCTGAAGGTCTCTAGTCTCCCAAAATTTCTCATTATATGAAGATATAGTTTCATGTGATATCAAGACATAAATGGAATTCTCTAAGTCTTATGACTTTAAGAGAAAGAAATAGAAGAAGAGGGCTACTGAAAACTCTGGGAAAGGAAACAAGAAATGGGGAGAAGGGAAGAGTTGAATATACATCCTTCAATAATTTTGGGAAGAAACACCATGGAACTTCCCTAAAGAGAATGGGAGTTTTTAACAATTGTGGAGAAAAGGCCACCTAAATCACGAATGTATGAGGAAGAAGTAAGCTAATAATTTTTAGTTCTACAATTGTAGGGAGATGGGACATTATGCACATGAATTTCTTAAGCATCAAGGAACATGCCATAGAAATTGCCAAGGGAGCAGGGACAAGAATATGCTATCACAACTACTGATATTGAAGTTCCTAATGATGTGGTGGTAGGTAATTTAATCATTTCATCAAACTTATCCAATTATTTATTTGATTCTAGTTCATCGCATTCATTTATATCTTCCCAGTTTACCAAGAAAACTAGATATGTCTAATTTGATTTAATAGAGGAGTTATTAGTCAAAACACCTAGTGGATGTATGATTTCAAAAAATGAGTTTCAATTAGTCCCCCTCATGAAACATAAACGTGCTTTTGTTTCTACCATTATCATCATTACAATGATTGAATTTGATATAATTCGTGGTATGAATTAGGAATCAAAATATGATGCGAAGATATTTTGAAAGAAGAATAAAGTTACAATTTTTGAGATCGGTGTGGAACCCCTTATCTTTACAGTAGAAACCTCACCATCTGATTCTTATCTAGATCCACCACCAGTAGCTCTACTAAATTCAATCATTGTGAAGGAATGGAATAAAATAACTACGGATGAGGAAAATAATGTTCAAATTGAATATGTAGCTGTTTTCAAGAATATATTGACGTCTTTACATAGGATATACCGGGACATCCTCCAGAGCATAAATTGAGTTTTCCATTGACTTAATTCCTAGTGCACGGCCCATATCAAAGACCCCTTATCAAATGGCCACTGTGGAGTTAGTGGAACTAATGAAACAACTAGAGTAATTGATTGATAATGAATTTATTAGCCATAGAATTTCTCAATGGGGAGACCTTATTCTTTTCGTTAAGAATAAATATGGGTCTATGAGGTTATGCATTGACTATAGTGAGATCAGTGCTGTAACAATAATGAACAAGTATCCCATACCTCACATTGATGATTTATTTGATCAACTTCCTCAAGCCCAATTTTTTTCAATAATTGATATCTGATTTGGATATCATCAGTTGCTTGTGAGGAAGGAAGAAATTCTAAAAATAGCATTCTGTAATAGGTACATGCATTATGAGTTTATAGTAATGCCTTTTGTAATAACTAATGCACCATCTGGTTTCATGGATATAATGAATAGAGTTTTCAAGTAGTATCTTTATGACTTTGTGGTGGTGTTTATTAATGATATCCCAGTATACTCTAAAAGTTATAAAGAACCAGAAAATCAATTGGGCACTATTATGAAGACTCTAAGAAGAAGTGAATTACATGGGAAGTTTAGAATGTGTGATTTTTGGCTCCAATAAGTTTAAATTCTAGGACACATTGTCCTTAAGGATGGAATATCTTTATATCCTATGAAGAAAAAGGCTGTGCAAGAATGGTCTACTCCAACGAACATAAATGAGGTATGTAGTTCTATTGGGTTATCAAGTTATTATCGGTATTTTGTTCAGAAATTTTCCTGTTTAGCCAACCCCATGACCAATCTTAAAAGAAAAGGGGTTAGATTTGTATGGAAAAAGTGATGTGAAGAATGTTTTAAATAATTGAAGAGTGGATTAGTGAATGCTTTAATATTGACACTACCATCAGGGAATGCTGGATTTTTGATCTTTAGAGATGCATCAAATAAAAGATATGGATGTGTCCTTATGTAGGATGATAGAGTGAATGCCTATGAATCTAGGTATCTATAAATTCGTGAAAAAAACTATCCAACTCATGATATTTATTTAGCAATGGTAATCTTTACTCTGATGATTTGGATACATTACCTTTATGGAGAAACATGTGAGATATATACAGATCATAAGAGTTTGAAATATATCTTCTCACAGAGGGAACTCAATAAGGGAAAAAGGAGATTGATTTAGCTACTCAATGATAATGATTTCACAATAAACTACCACCTGGGGAAGGCAAATAAGGTAGAAGGTGCATTGAGAAAAAATAACCATAGAATTGTGAAAAACTGAGAGTTGAAAGGGATTCTTTGTTCATGGATCGAATAAAGATGGATATGGGAATTATCAAGGAAGTTAATACATCACTATGTTTTTCAAATGGTTTCAAAACCTTCTTTACTAGAAATTATAAAAAGTTCTTAGGCAGATGATGAGGAGTTTAAAAAAAAAATTAATGCAGTAAATGATGGGAAGTTGATTGAATTCGTATATGAAGGTGGAATTTTGATATTTGGGAATATGATTTGTGTTCTTGCAATTCCTTAGCTATAGAAGAAACTATTAGATTATTCCCATAGCTCTATATTCCTTATAAACTCTAGTAGAAAAAATATTTATAGTGATCTAATGGAACATTTTTTGTGGGAAAGCATGGAGAGGGATATTGGTGATTATGTATCGAGATGTTTGGTGTGTCAACAGGTGAAGGCTGGAGTACAAAGTCTTGGAGGAGTAACAAAATACCTTCCAATTACTATGTGTAAATGGGATGATATTATGATGGACTTTGCATGGGTTTAACAAAGACTTTATGAATGAATGATGCGATATGGGTCATTATTGACCGTCATAAAAAATCATCACATTTTCCAACTATAAGATAATATTTACCACTTGAAAATTTAGAAATTCTATATATTAATGAATTTATAAGACTTAATGGTGTAATGTTATCAATTCTATCTGATCATGATCCCCATTTTACATCCCAATTCTGGAAAATTCATCAGAAGGCCCCAGATACAAATCTTCATTTGATCACTGCCTACCATCCAAAAACTGATGGACAAATGGAACAGACTATTCAAACCTAGGAAGACATGGTGAGGTAATTTTCACTTGACTTTCAAGGTATTTTAGATCAATATTTATCTCTCATAAAATTTTCCTATAAAAATATATTCCATTCAAGTATTCAGATTTAACCATATGAAGCGTTATATGAAAATACATGACAAACACCAACTTACTTGGATGATGTTGGTGAGAGAAATCACAAAGGTCGATAACATGTTGAGGAAACATCAAAAAGGTGAATATTATCCAAACCCTTATCAAAACATCTCAAAGTAGACAAAAGAGCTATGCTGATAACTGAAGGTAGGAATTAGAATTTCAAGAAAGAGATCATGTTTTCATAAAGGTATCTATATATAAGGGTATTATAAGATTTAGTAAGAAGGGAAAATTAAGTCCCCAATATATCATACCTTTTTAAATTATGGACCGAATTGGATCCATAGCTTACCGTTTGGAAATGACACCAAGTATCTCAAAATTTAACAATGTGCTCTATGTGTCAATGTTAAGAAAATACAAGCCAAACCCAACACATGTACTCAGTTATGAAGAAATATAACTTTTTCCTGATCAATCTTATTGTGAAGAGCATGTCAATATTCTTGATACTGGAGAAAAAGTAATTAGAAATATAACTACTCATCTGGTAAAGGTTCTTTGGAGGAACTATAAGATAGTGGAAGCAACATGGGATCCTGAGGAGCTTATGTTGAAGACATACTCGAATCTTTTAAGGAAACATTTTTAGAATTTCCAGGATGGAATTTTTGTTATGAGGGGAGAATGTAACACCCAAAGGTTTTTAAAATAAATTCATTTTATGATGTATCCATTAAACACATGTTTGCCTCTACTTTGTTTTGAATTTTGAAAAACAGTCATATAGAGTTGTGATCAGTTTGTGATTTGGAGTCTGAAAGAACTACAAGATTTTGGATGAATAGTAACATACCCTTATGAATAGTAATATGAATAGAAATATGACCCTTATGAATAGTAAATAATGATATTATTTTACTTTATTAAGGTAATAAAATTATGAGATCTTAATTAATTTTTCAATGTGATATAAAACTAAATATACCTTCAAAATTGTTCTTTTTCAAATTAACTATGATTTTATTTAAAAATTAAATTAATAATATTTAGAAAATTATTTCTGAAAAATGGTGTTTATTTTTGAGTTTTACAAATCAAAAAATGGTAGGGGTGAATTTTTGAGATTTTTATCAAATTCTTGAATTTCTTATAAAAAGTGAAATACGATAAAGTACCGTATATTCAAATTATCAGTTTTATACACTATTTATGACCTCATATATGATTTAATGAATTTTTTTTCGAACTCACAATCCCTTATTAATATTATGGGTCACATGAAACAACACTATTGGTTTTCTTGATGAAAATAATAAAATAAAAAAAATATTCAAAATTTACCCCTCTCCTCCACTATAACCCCCCCCCCCCTCACTCCCACTTCTCATCACTCCTCTAAGCCTTGAATATTCTCAATTATATACCCAATTACCCTTATATAGTCACTCTACACGTCCAAGAAGCTCTTGGTCTTTCCAAAAGTCCAAAACCCCTTCCTTAAAGAGGTCCTCAAGGAGGTTATTTCAAGAGGGTAAAGCACCCTTCTATTTCATTTAGTTTCATTTTAATTTATCTTTTTTTTTGTTATCCTATCCTCACCTCCTCTATCCAAATGACCTTGAAAACTCATGTATCATATATATACTAGAATTATATAATGTTAATGGAAGAAAAATCATAAATATTCTTAATCCCTCCATTTTATTTTTATAAACGAAATCAACTTCCATAAGGTTCCAATTTATAACCTTCATGGAAGATGAAGTTTCATTCTTAAATTTACCTTCATTAGTGGTCATGAAACCATTTTGATGGTTTAAACAGACTATAATATATGTATTATAACCTAATTAATATTCATGAACCAGTATATTTACATATTATTAATTTTTATGACAAAACTAGTTCATAATAATCCAAATACCGCCAAATAATCGAAGTGGTTGTCATGTAATGATTTTTCCTCATTCCATGTAACCAAATAATAGAAATTAACATTAACAATTATGGATGTTCATAGATAATATGTAATTTAAATTATGGATATTTACAACCAATTCACATGAAATCCATTACATAAAAACAGGTGAGCCGGTTATGAAAATCAAGAAAGCGAACACTCCAGAATGATGAAATTCGATATTATATCTTATCAATAAATATATAAATAAACTAAAAAGAATTATGATAAACTAAATATATTTCTAATATGTAATTAATTAATTTATTAATTATTATAATTTCATATTCCATGACCTTATGTTCAAGAGGGGAACTCATTCACACATAAGGTATGGTTTTTCCACCCGAACTCCCATTTTCATTTAGGTTACTTTGATTGTTTAATTACCTCAATGAAATTCTTATGTATTATTATGTACTCATAATAAAGTATTTTTTAGTATTATATATATTTAAACAAACCATAATTCATCCTTATTTTATGGATTGTTACACGTTTTAAATGGAACTTTAAATATTATTTCTGAAAGACAAGCCTGATTCAATGGAATTTCATAAATTCTTACCTATTTTCAAGGGCATACTATAATATATTTTTTGAAACCATTATCTTTATAAAATAACTAATTTTATTATTAAAGTATTACCCTACTTCAGTTATTTTTTAAGAAAAATATTTTTCCAAAAGAACACTTCTTTTCAAAGTAAATGTGTTTTTTTCTCAACAATTTCTCGAAAATTTTAAAATTGTATCTTCATCTATTTTGACACTCTTGTTTAATATTATATATTATTTTAATTAATATTTAGTGGTATCATCTTCCATATTTAATTTAATTTTTTTTATTATTTTTGTTGTGGGTGTACTATCTTATAACTATTCACCAATTTACTTGTAATGGTTAGTGTTTATGCTTAATGTTTGGGGAAAGTTATTTAAATTTTATATATTAGCTTCTACCTAAATGTATATGTTGTTTATATTTATCCCCATTCATATGAGGAATGAATTGGACATAGAATGTGTCAGGTGGAGACAGTAAATCCCTTTGTTACATCGGCAGGTCTCATGAGAAAAACTATAGTCTTAGCACAAGGCCTTGACATAACGATTATTTATGGTATTGGCACGAGTCTTGGATGGTATGGTTATGTTGTCCCTCATTATGCATTCCCTCATTATGAAAATACTATTTGTGGTTCATTTGGTTATTCAACTAGTTGAATAACTATTATTACATTATATTATGGAAATATTTACTCATCTAATAATTCTACCATATTATGTTCAAGATTAATTTTAAAGGCATGTGATTTCAATTATTATCCAAGTCTAATGTTGATCTTATCTTCCATCATATTTCTTATGCTTTCTGAGTGTCTGATCTCACCCATTTCTTATGTTTCAATTTCCTAGGATATAAATAAGTAAATTATGAGTGACTTGAAGGCATAATCTAGGAGTCTTGGATGTTTCTAATGGACTTACTTATTTTTTTCCTTTCAATATGTAATGTTGAACTTATATATGTATACTATTTCCAATAAAAAAACTAATTGGTTATTCGGGGTGTATATTCCTTATTTATATTCCAATTTAATAAAATAAGGCACCAGCTCAGGGAAACTGGGTTTAGGTCCTTATAGATTAAGGTTACAAATTTTTGAATATAAGGAAGAATTTTTTTGTGGTCATAAATACCAGACCATGATAGTGCCAAGGGGCTGAGAGATTTTATGAATTTTGGATCTTCCAAAAGATGAGAAGTCTGGGAATCACTATTTATCTCACAATGATGGGAATCAATCCATACAAATATCTGGAATACAACATGGTTGTTGGATAGTTCTGGTAGATACAATCCTCTATGGCTAGGGGAGTTGATGAATTTTATGGTCAATTTGAAGAATTCAATGTTTAAGGTATGTGGTAAGATCACAGTTTATCATCGTGAATTGAGAAAATCTATTTATACAGTATTTTAAAACTAGAATCCTATTTTAATATATGGTGGAATCATCTCTGAAGTAAAGGAATCCATAAATTTATTGAGATAATAATACTTATTAATGACATGCACTAAAGTTGTTAGGCTTTGTATTTAAAAGTCACACAGATTAGACTAATGTGATACATCTAGTTTACGGACATAGAGTTAGGACCATGGGTGGCATCTCAAAAGGATATATATAGTTCAGTGGTATGACAAACCCAACGTGAGTGAGAGTCATGGAGGCCTAGTTCCACACTACACAATCCAAAGAAGACTAGAATATAGATTATTTTCATGATTCATAGACTTATAATTATAGTTCAATTCTATAGAGTTTTTAACATGGGGTTTTAGAATGGAAATATGTAGAACAAATGACTCCAAAAATTGACATGAATGAGGTGCGAAGGGACCACCACCACACCACATATCCCTAAGGAAGAATACCTACACATTAAAGTCATGATTTTTAAAATGGAACTAAAGACAAGGGTCCAAAGGGTTATTGAATTTTTGGATAGGATTAGAGATGAGAAGTCTAGGAATCATTATATTTTCCATAATTATGGGAATCAATCCATAAGTAGTTCTATAACATGGAGTATAAAGATACCAATGATGATGATGTAAATATTATATAGTAAGGGGACTGAGTCCCCTTGTAGTTTTTTTCAGGTACCCTATGTTCGGGACATGATGTAATTTCAGCCTCTCACTCAAAGACATCTCTAATAAAAATTGGGTAAAATAGTCCCTCGTTAATAGGAATCTCAGTTTTTCATGTGGTAGAACAACTTTTATCATTTTTCATTGAGAATGACATAATATTTAGTTTAATGATTTTATGATCCAAATATAGGATACTACATGTAGATATGTCTAGAGTAGTGATTTTACAAAACCAATGTGGATGGGGGACTAGGAGGCCTACCTCCATACCAAGCATTTTTAAGACAACTCACACATAGCATAGGGTTGTAGAGCATAGGCATGAAATCCTAGATTAAGGTCATTAATATTAGACCAAGGACATAGTTTAACATCATGTGATTAGGATGTGGTCACACAGTTAAAAATTATTGGGTGAGGACGATGGTTGTTACATAGTTTATCATCATGATACTAGGATGTGACATGCACCTAGTTTATGTACATATAGTTTGTACCATAAATTTCTTAGTTAACATACATAGAATTTGGATTATAAGTTTCATAGATTAATGTTATAGAATTTAGACCATAGGGTTCATAGATTAAGGTCATATAATTCAGACTGTATGACATTTAGTTTAAGGTCATAAAATTTGGACCACATGGTTATTAGATTAAGTTAATTGAATTTGGACCACAAGGTTCTTAGATTAATTTCATAGAATTAGGAACAAACAATTCTTAGTTTATTTCTAATGAATTTGGACAACAAGGTTCTTTAAATTGGTAAATGTAGCACGGTGTAGTGACAACACGGATGTGAATGATGTAATAGGAGGTCCAATGCCTCACCACATATTTTTGATAATCCATTCATAGAATTTAATGTCATGTTTCTTAGACTGGTGCCTCCATATGAAGAGTACTTTTTCAAGAACTTACCATTGGTGGGAGGAGTGATACACTATCGTTCCATGGTGATAAAAGAATATTGACCATTGGAATAGACCTTATTAATGATGAAAGGTCCTTCCCACATGGGATCCATCATTTATGGATTCTTTATTTGAATCATTAGTGCTCTAATATCTAGTACCATGTCACCCTTTAGAAAATATCATAGTAAAACATTCTTGTTCAATTATTTTGAAATTATGTTTTTATACCTCCCTAGATTTTCAAAGGCCTAGATCCTATTTTATTTTAATGGCTTCCATATCATCTATATGGTATTAATCCATTTTTTTATAAAATTTACTGGTCATAGAAATATTCTCAGAGTGATGGTAACTGATCTTTGATGGGAAGTACAAGCTTCTTCATTATATTATAGAATAGGGAGTCACCTGGGTGGAATTATGAGTCATTTTTTGATAGTCCCAAAGGGAATTTGGTAGTTTTCCATCAAAATATTCTTATTATGTCCCAACATATATTATTGAATATTTGAGAGGGTTTTATTGAACACATTGATCTTTCCATTCACCTACTCATGACATTAGAATGTATGGTTTTAATGGATGTTGTAGTTGGACTACAACCTTTCATTTCAGCATCCTGGAAGATGGATCTATTTTCTATGTGAGTTGTGTCAAGAACTCTAAATCGATGAATGATGTGAAATATCAAAAAATCAACCACATATTAGGCTGTGAGTTCCTTGACTAGAACCACATTTTCCCACATGAATAATAAATCCATCAAGGCCAGAATGAATCGGTACTAGAGATCTATTACTGGAAGATATAGGACTAGAACATTGAGTTCCCATTATAAAAATGGCCATGAATACATGGTTGTGTTTAGGGGACCTAACTGTCGATCCTTATAGATGGAATTGATATGACAATCTTGACAGTACTATGAATAATTAATTTAATCATGGACCATGATGGGAAAAAGTATCCTAGCTATTGAATCATGCTGGAGAGTTTTGTTCATGACTCTTAAGCACCAAAGGACAAATGATGAACTTTTTATATAATATGAGGAATCTCAAATCCATGGATGAAACATATGATAATTCCATCTAACCCACATTTATAGATAGTCTTCTCATGGGCAGACCAGCTAGGGAAGAAGAACTATACTCCATGGAGATGAACATGATCATGTTCATCTCAATATGGAAGGAGAATTATAGGATGAAGATACTTGATTAAAGGCACTTCCCAATAAAAGGTTTCTTTGGATATATGGGGACCCATAGTTCTTGATGTAGAAGAACATACTGTTAGATGGTTTTCCTATTGGCTATCATCATCATTTAGAATGACAGGAGCGATGAACCTCTATTTCACCACCTAAATAAACAGTTTATCCTGGATAGGCCCTTCATGATATAATTATATTCTAGAAAATGCATTGGTTTGACCATAATATGATCGATGGACATTAGTCACCTTTGTTAGAGAGGGAAACTAGTCCATCAGTTGATGATTTTTCTCCAATCGGGGCATAATCTCTCGATTTCCAACATAATAGTCACTATTAAACTATTTTATAAATATATTGGAGGCCCCTTCACATAAAAGAGAGGGACATAAATCTCTAGGTCTATATTTCAATCAATAACGAGTGGCAGATACTCTTCCTTATTGTGGATTCATGCATCTGATAGTAGGAATTAATAATATAGGATGGCCTATTTTTGGGTGATAAATATAGTCACCAAGATTACATTGTTGAGATTGGGATTTGTGTGCCTTCTATAATATCGGAAAAGAGAGGCACCATAGAAATGAATCTACAAGAATAATGTAGCCCAGTATATTGAGAGGATAGATTTTTCATGAATATCAATATCCAAGAGAGATTCTTTCAGATCCGAATGGGTAGTTAGGAAATGCATTAATGCATAAACCTTTGGCCTCTTTCTGTGGAAAGAACCTGATGTTGAAATACTAATGGATCACCGCCCAGTGTTATAGAAACCCTATCAACATGGTGATATTTATAATAAAATTCATAGGATCCACACGGGACACCATCTATATCTTGTGATGTTGTAGATAATACTACAACTTATGTAATGGAAAAATAGTGTGATACGACATTTCATGATATGAGATAATATGGACTTCGTGTCAAGGAGCAAGTGACATGTAAAGAAAAAACTATTATCTCTATCTCATTATACTTCTTGGTGACAAGGTCTTTGAGATATCATTCCTGGGAAGTCACATGGTGTACTATAGGGGTCTATGAGATGTGTGGCATCCTAACAGGAGGTTGTATCTTAAAATGATTTATTTCCCCAAAGGAGGCCTCACACTCTTCGTCCCAATGGTAGATGGTACCTTTCTTCGTGATCATAGAATTGGGCATAAATTTTCTAGAATTATTCATGATGAAAAGGTGTATATTGTTAAAGTATCCTTGATGGCCACATAACTACTTGAGGTTAAAAAATTGAGGAATCTAAAGGATGGATTTTATCTTCTCTTTTTCAATATTGATGCCTCTATATCTAATAAGTATTATTAGAAACATCCTATAGGTAACCCCAAATTCATACATCAAGGGGTTCATCTTAAATTTCTATGTCTGGAGGATGAAAAAAAATTCTTATGATCTATGAGATGGTCCTAATGCAGGTGGTATCTGACCACAAAAAGAACCACATAGAATTACACCATAATTATAAGGATTTGTTTGAAGATGAGATTTATGGCTTGCTGATAAGTGGCTCTAGTTTTGTTTATAATAAAGGGAACCATCTTATATAAAATGGTCCCTTCGAGTCCTCCAATGGGAGTAGACTCCTCAATATTTGGGGACATCCAGATCTGATTGTACCTAGAATATCTATCCATGATGGAGAGATCCTGAAACATGGTCGTAGAATCAATCAATTAGACTTACAATGGAAGGGAAAATCATCCTTTTGAAATTGGTGTTTGATGTCCCATAAGTGGGTACAGACTCTAATATTCACGTTATTCTTATTGACTATAATGATTATGCCCAGAAACATGTAGTACTACACATCCCTGATGAAGTTATGTTTATTTAGATTATCACATTTGACATCGACTATGGATCCATGAGAATAGTACATTTTTTCAAGGAGGATTTTTAAAACCATGATGACTACCAAGGAGATCAAGATTGCAGACTCAACCTTGAGGGTCTAGTCCTTGAATCATGTAATTTCTCTAAGAAGAGTCATCATGAAGTTGTTTCAGGAAATCCACATAGTGCTACTGATTCTTGGATTGCATAACAGCACCAATTACCATTGTTCTCAGATCTTCTTAGATATAAAGGTTCACCTGATTTTGTTCATTGATAGTGTTAGAGACACCCACTTAAATTTAATGATGGTTGTATTATATATCCTCTCAATTTTTTAGGGTAGGATAATCGATAGTATAAGATTATTCATTCATGATGGAAGATTAAGAGGGAGCACTGGTGCCTAAATGGGCACACAGAGGGTCCCAACTGAAGGATTACCACTCTACTATAACCATGGAAACAAAGGATATCAATCCAATTATATCAATCCTTTATAAATCATGTCCATGATTGATGTCGAAGAAATTGTTGAGGGTTTTTTAGATGATTCAACACTTTCCTATGGAAAATAAAGGAATTTCACAAAATGGTGTTCATGGGGTCGAAATAATTGTACTATACAGTATTGGGAGGTTATGATATCACCCATTCATGTCATGTATAAGAGTATGGGGAAATATTTCTAAAATCATTCCATTTACTATGCTATGACCCTTTTTCTTGGAAACGATAAGGAAACCACCCTAGCCAGGAATTTTGGCCCCTAACCAAAGAATCAAGATAATAAATGCATCATGTAGATCTTCCCACCTGATGGCCATGGTGGTTTCATGTTCGAACTAGTTAGTCTAAACCATATTCCCATCCATTATATAATAGCCAAAATCTATATATATGGCTTCATATGAGTCAATGGGAGACAAATCACCTCAATGAACCCTCTAAGAGACAGTTTAGGGTTTACTTGATCCACTAGTGCTATGAGGAGGAGACTACAAAATACATATGAATCCAATTACAACCTGAAAGATCATTGTAGGCAATATCATTTGAGACTACCATAACTTCAGTGCTTTCTATTATGTGTGTTAACTATATATTAAACTAACTACTACCACATTGTCTGTACTCAGTCCGTTCATATCCATGAATCTTAATATTGGATGAAATCATATCTAATTTAGTCTTCCCCAACATTTAGAGCATCCAGGTCAAAATAAGGTTAATCTCAGAACCTATTTCCACCAAACAATAGAGGATTTCAATTCCATTAAACTGTAATGTGAAATATAGTTCTAAGATGTTTCCCTAGATAAGGGATCCCAAATCATCCCCTAAAAATGAGATAATCGTCACGAATTACACTTACCCAACCTCCTTGACATAGAAGGTCTATGTGTGTACTACATCTTCTTTATATTTGAGGGGGATCCTCAAGAATTCTCCAAGGTCCTCATGAACTTATTAGGATAAGTGGAAAAACTCAAGGATTGATATTATTTTAGGTATTATGGGGATGTTCTTCAATAAATCCTACTTCTATTCCAAGTACCCATTTATTCCCATATAAGGATGAACTTTGGTAAGATGCATGGTGGGTGTTACCGGCTAAACTGCTATGTTTTGGCTAGTGATTGAAGTATTTTATTTCTCATTATCCAGACATCCAAAAACCACTATCGAAATACTATCATCTAACGAAGTTCTGAAATTATTTGGACTCTTCCCATCATGATGTGGTCATAACTATTTCTCCCAATTAGTTTACATGATTAACATCTACGGTGCATCTAACAGAATAGGATATGTGGTATATTTCTAGTGATCCCTTTGCAGGACTTACTAATTAGTCAGGGTAGCTTGCGTTATTCTATTTGATACATTAGAATGAGAATTATGGTGTCTCAAATTTCTTCAAACACACATTTGACTGTGTCATCTAGAGGGATTCTTGGGATTTTCCAAGTATCCCTCAATATCGAGTAGAGAAAAGTGGTCTAAAAACTCGATAGTATTCAAAGATTCATACTACCACTCATCATCAGTGGGATATTATTTTGTTTGGAATACTGTATGTGTGATCCCTAAGTCATGTGGCATGAAATATTAAAGGGTACGTGATGGATTTAGAAATGGTATGGAACTATAATTTCACTTGCACTGTTTGTACCTAATTTTCCACGATTTATAAGGTTGTGATATATACACTGATGAAACTACATGAGGAGTTAATAAAACCATAGTAGGTTATGGCCTACCTAATCAGGCACAAATGAGATGATGGGAATGAGAAAATTCCATGTGGTCCAAATAGACATCATACTTTTGGGTCTTATGGTTGGAAACCTACTAATATTCAAAATAACCATCACTGTCATTATTGGGGTCTACAAAGATTTGTTCCACAATTACCAAGACGTTTCCCAATTTTTCTGAACCATTATACACATGGTCTTTGGGGCCAATATGTGAACACATATATTTACTTGATGGTATGTCCAAGGATCATGTTGTAAGTGAAATTATTAGGGAGATCAGTGCGTTTGAATTATTGGGGCCTCCTTACTATAGAAGCCTCAGAATTCTGAATTCGAGGGAGCTAAGGAAATAGTTGAGAAGATGTGCATGTTTGAAAGAGAAGGTCTAGTTCATTGTATTTTGGATGGGTGATATTGGAGCTTAGCCTTAAATAGGGGTTGGATCCTGATGAGGTGAATGAACCTGATGAGGGGATGGAGACACATTATCTCATCTAAGAGAGTGTTCTTGGCGAGGTGGTACATATTTTTTCTATACTAGGCTAGGATATGATTGGTAAGGGTGAACAGGGAAATACTCCTATGTAAAATGATACATTAATTCCAATATATTGGGGGCCTCTATCCATACAACAATTAATTCTTTGAATTGGAATATCATCTCATGGGAGATAAAAGAGGAAAAAGGCTCACTTTTATATCCTAGTGCATGTATTCCTATAGAAGATTGGATTTTTATTAAAAATAATTGACCCTAAAAATGGATTTTCTAATTGATAATGGTAGGGACTAGCTTAGTTTTGACATTCCCCACACACACTGCTAGCATAAAATCTTGAGTTATTTGAACATCAAGTTAATACGTGAGTCCCTTCCCCTGGGAGATGAAGTTTGTGAATCACTCTTCATGATTTAATTTCCACATGAAGTGGTCAAAAGATATTTTCTTTCATGTGTTTTTTCTAAACTAGTAGAGAAACTACATGTGATGGTCTCCTAAACTAGTGACAAACTTTATGGGAAACACACGATTCCAGATGAACACAGGTCCCACCAATGTCTAGATGAAGAACCATAGCTTGGAGGACTCCTGTAGCTTTGGGGAACCCAACACGGGCCCACACATTTAGATAATGTGTCCCAAATTCTGTAGTGGTTCATCCAACCCATTGAATAGGGGAAATCAAGAGTTCCCAAAATATAGCGGTGCTCGCATGTTAACCACACATTCATGGTATGGCTTGATTTTAGGTGGGATCACCACCTGTCATGTCTCTAGGGCTTCTAAGAGAGTAGTAAGAGCATATATCAAATCTTCTTGGTTAGGATTCCTATAATGATGAGGATCCTTGACCAAAAATTCATTTAAATTGTCATCAAACCAATAAGAAGGCCTAACGACTTGTGGTGTGGAACGACTTGGATCCTCTGGAGGATGGTTTCACTACTCGAGGGGGTCTAGTGACTCATATATCGTCCCCTTATCATGTCACTTATCTAGATAGATACGCATAATTTTTGAGATTAACTAAAGGAAACTAGTCATCGAGGACTTCCTTCTACCCCGATAGAGGAGAAATAGGATTATGTCGAGTGACACTATAATTTAGGCATCACTCAAAAAGGATTTCATCAAAGATCCTCTTTTTCTATGTGACCAACTAATGTATATGAGTATCCATGGGATCAACCTATGTCTTTGGTTAAATGTTAGATGAATATAAGGGATTAGAGGTCCCATCCAACTCTTTACCCTTATTGGGATACCGAACAATAGGTAATATCTCAGTGGTTTCTATGAGGTTGAGAAACACCCTCTACTAGTAGGTTTGGACACCTATGTGATTGTCTACATGATATTTCACTTACTTAGGGGATGGATTTTCTTCATCAAACCCTATGTCATAGTCCCTACCCTTAGACAATATATAGAAAACCATGTTCAAAGTTACTATGCCTAGAGTATAATTTTCATTTCTGATGGGTATGTTAGGTTGTTACAGGGTAGAGATGATTTAGAGAGTGGAATTATTCCCCCATACCCTGATATAATCATATAGAGATGCCTCATCCATAATCTAGTGGGGAAATATGAGGATTTTGATGAAAATATATTGGTGGATCAATCAGTAGCTGGGTGACATAGGGTGCTGAGATTTTGTCTATACTGAAAAATCAATCATTTGACCCAACTAATCAATATCATTGAAGTTATTCTATCATCCTGGATTGAACAAATTATTATCACATAAGAGGTGAAGCATCGCCCTAATGGTTTGGCTAAAAAAATGGCCTGAAAATCAGTAATTGAATCTGTAATGTCAATTTTAGAATTCATATTTGTATGAAATTACACTTATAACTAATTGGAATATAGAGTCCAACACTGTCTATATTAGATAGAGTTTGGGTTTTTCTGTTGATCATCTCAAACATCAATCGATGCTGACTGAGAGATCGGATGTGTCACTAAGGCGGATCAGTGGTGTGGAAGGCAGTCAGTTAGAGGTGTTTCCATGGAATTCATATGTTTACCGCATATAGGAGTATCCCAAAGAGGCAAAAAAATAGTATCATCACATCCATATAGGTCTGGGTGTTCACTGTAGCTTCATGTGAAAGAGTAGTGTCACTCCATTATCCTGAGCAGTGGTATAGAGGGAGACTGGTGATTAATAAGATCGATGAACCATTAGACCCATGGTTGTGAGCTATAAAATTCTTCACCAACATGTACCTACAGTTGGATTATGATATTTTTTTGATTCCACCTTATGGGATGGGGAATCTCTCCTATTGGGTTCTTATACCAAACTATGATACTATGAACTAGGGTGAAATTTATATCATTAATTCTAATTCCCAGTTAAAATATACGATTTTGAATAGGTCAATGATGACTTGGGGCTTCCAAGGATTTATCCATTGGCAGTGGTGGTTTTTGTCCATTTTGATATGGGAAGGTTCTTTAGGGTTTGGTCTGCCTTCAGCATAGGGAGAACTTCCATGCTGGTTGGTGTTGAAGAAAAGAGGTTCCCTACATTGATCAGTGTTTACATGAGGAGGACCCCCATGTTGACTAGTGATGATGGAATTGGTAGGACCATAGTATTGGTTGCTGGAGCCTAAGGAGGAAATTCATACAAGTCAAAATCGACACTGGGTCAAATTTCAGGTTAATGAGGTGAAATACAGAAAAGATAACTATACTGTTTACTAAAATAATTGGGAGGACCTCATCTTTGGGTAGGTGAAAACATGGGGAGAATATCCATATCAATTGTTAAAGGAGTTGGGAGTACCTCCACTCCGATCAGTTGTGACATAGGGAGGACCTACATATCATGAAGCAAAAATATAGGGAGGATAATCGTACTGATTGTCGATGATATTGAGAGGACTTCCACATTGATCGGTGTTGGAGTGGGGAGGACCTTTTCTTGATTTGGGAACTACACGAGGAGAACCATCATGATGAGAATGAGAGTTGGGAGGACCTATGCTTGGGTTCGGGAAAACAGGGGAGAACCACCGTGTTGATTATTGAATCAGTGGGGATAGCCTCAACTCTAACCAAAAACAACATAAAGAGGACCTCTATATTGAAAAGCATGAGTACATGTAGGACCATTGTACTGAATATCTATAATGCTAGGAGGAACTCTATATTTATTGATGATGAAGCAATGATGCCCTCTGATTGAGGTAAAAATTCCATTAGGTGGACATTCACGTAGAATTTGATAGAGGGGAGGAACTCTTATTTGGTTGGAAGTGGGTTGGAGAAGAAATCAAAACTAAAACTCATTGTCATAGGTCATCCCATAATGTATTTCGGTGGAGCATGAAATTGGTAGAGTCAACCTTGCGTACCTATATGTTGGATGAGGTCTTGATCCTAGTGAGGGGAATATGGATCACTTCTCGTCTATTTTTGGGGCCTGGATGAATGCGTCAGTGGTTTCTTGGGCCACTGAAGCCATTGAAGAAGATTCCCCATGTCATGAATTCTCTCTATCCTACACATGATGTTGTGATCATGTGTTTTATATTGAGGTTGGAAGAGTGCGAGTAAATTCCACTAATTCCTAAACATGAGAAAGTATTCATTGCTGGTTCTAATGGTTCCTGGTGGGATCCCTCCTTAGTGGATCATAGGTAGTAGTCACAGCTGGGGTGACTAAGGAATCCACCACCACCATGGTGTAGGTTATCAAGTCATAGGATCACTCCTGGGAGAGGCATATAAATGATTTTCCATTGAAATAGGGAGTTTTTTCTTTTTCTTTGGCCCTTGAGGGTAGTGGTGTCATGTAGGAACTGATGAATGAAGGTCTTGGAGGCCATATACCTTATGGGAATGTCCTACTCCTTTTACTAGCATACAAGGTTTTCCTTCACCCTCCTTTGGATAATATAAGAGGGTGAGCTGAGGAGTGGGAATCTGATTGTAAATGTCATGGAAGCGGTTGTGGAGGAAGAATGGTCATGTGGGATTTATGGATAAATGTGTCTCCTACACCGATATTTGTGGGCATTTGGTGGTTGATTTCATATAGTTGAGGTCCTAGAGGGAATAAAAATTTATAAGTTAGTATAGATAAATGGAAATAGATTCTCAATTCCCCAACATCATTGAATCGTTAAAAGATGAAAAAACAATTATGCTTAAAATGTTGGAAACCTAGGATTCTCATATGCTAACTTCCCCAATTGTGGGTGAGTTCCATGATGGAAGAAAAACATTATTGGTTAGACCTAGGAATATTTTTTTAAATAAATTGAAACCAAAACCTATTGATGTCTTGAAATCTACTAGTCCCCATGTTGAGGAGAATATATTCACATTAGTTTCATGTTTTTGATAATTTTAATGGGATGTTCCCACACATATGCAAATGGTTCTTCATGTATTTGTTCTTATTCCATGATCCCTTTTTTCAAAGGTAGCTGGAATTCATCACCTTCAACAATGATTTATACTTATCGATCAAAATAGGATAATTGGAGGATGAATCCTTCTATGGATTCTTCAATGGATTTCGATTCCTATTCAATGTCTCCCTAGAGTTACATCTAGTTTGTATAACTCATTACGAATTCCATATCTTTATAGATGTTTATTAAATACACTGCTTCTGTCTGAAAATTTTGATTCCATCTTGACAGGGTAGTAACTTTCTATTAGAATAGTAGTCACGTTGTCTATAGATGTGCATGTCTGGAAATTAGGCGCATTGTTTACGTATATTATTCCTCTTAAAAGAGAATATCATCGTTGAATCATAGGACACAAATCCTATGAAATCATATATGGATTATGGGGTAATAATTATATATAATTAAATCTTCAAAGGATTTTCTCCTTAGGAATCCCATACATATTCATAGGGCATGTGTTTCGGGGCAGTTTCACAAGTTCTACATCTTGCAGAGACAGATCAAAACATCATATAGATATGGATCAGTACACTAGTTTAACATATTATGGAGATAATAAAAGGTGTAATGACTTATGGTGAAAAGATGGATGGATCAGAATGCCGCATGAAGGATGATATGGGAGTTTTTTTCATTAGAGGGAAGTTGTCATACATGAAGGTTTATTGATGTGTGGGAACAACCAGTTGAGGTGAACTTGGTAGATTTAGATTTGAACACCCCTTAATGATGATCTAAGATAGATGGTTGTTTCCCTCTATAATTGGGGATGAACTCATTGATTTAAGAATCAAACATTCCAAGAGGTTTCTAACGGGTTTGTTCGTAGAACCGGAAACATCCAATGATTCCATATCCATTTGAACCTACTTTCCAAAGATAGGCGCGCATTAGTTTTGGATTGATGAGGCTTAGGAATTTGCATTGGTCGAGAGGATGAGAGGTCGGACTCATCAAACCTTTTTGAGGGGAATTATTTTCTACTCCGGGACTCTCTTTATAGATTTAAGTTATGTTTGTGAATCCTTATTACATTACCAAGTATAAAATGAGCTTTCCTTTAGATATCACAATCAATGATTTATATGTAGAAAATTTAAAGAATCTTTTATATGTATTTGAGGTTCTTCATTGATAGATAATCATCTGTATTTTTTAGAGATTCTTAGTCAATGGTATCATTTGATACATAAAATTCTCTTGGTCATTATGATGACCATACTGGTTTTAAAGACACTGAGTGGGGCACTTGATGTTTATTGTCATTCAGAAGGACATGGATTATTTCAAAGTTGGGATTGTACCCGGTGATGGGCTGCCTATGTATCCTTTATTTTGGAAAAGGAATCAGAACCTGTAGAGACCTGAAGCTTGATGTACATAGATATTACATTACTTTTTCAGAATACATAATACATAACAAAAACAGACACACAAGGACCGTAATAGTTTAGTGTCTTTGGAAGCTTGGAACGTAATCTTCTAATCATGGTGAAAGATCTTCAACATCTCCCATAAAGATCTTCCACTTTTTGTTTCCTTAAGTAAAACCTTTCTTTTAATCCTGGGGGAAAATAAAACATAAAAAGGGTGAGCTCAAATGCTCAGTAAGGGTAAGCATGGATAAAATAAAACATACCATATACATTTGAACTTAAAAACATGAACAAAATGTTTAAACATCAAAATCTTGAGCAACGACATAAAACATGGAAGTACATAAGGCATAGATCATAATGGTATATAAATCATGATAAAATAGCATGGGAATAAAACATGTAATTTTGGCATCCAGTAACCACGTGTAATGATTTCCATAGTAGCCAAGGCATTGCTTCCAAGACCATCTTAGTGGACAAAGTCCCTTTCTGAATCAAGTTCACTCCTCATTCCAGTCCTGTAATACTGAACCAGATTACCTTACCATTCCAGCCATGTCTATCTCATGAGATATAAATCTTTATCCAATGCATTGGAGGGAGATATAGGTCCCACCCATCTCATAATTAAATCATTCTAACTTGTGCCACAAAATAAACATACATCATTCATAATAACCCAATAAATAAAATGGGATTGATAAACATCATCCCATC
The DNA here is from genome assembly GCA_963277665.1 of Viscum album. NCBI lineage: Eukaryota > Viridiplantae > Streptophyta > Magnoliopsida > Santalales > Viscaceae > Viscum > Viscum album. Next base: position 163,416,585 of record OY728138.1, read on the forward strand.
ATCAAATAATCCATATAAAAGAAATGGATATCATTTCATAATAAGAAAAGTGAAACCATGTAAATCATAGAGACATGATACTTGAAACATACACATATGAAATAAAGTCATCTTAGATGAAAAATGGTTTTGATAAAACACTTGAAATGAATTCTTGAGGAAAATATCCTTTCTTCTTCAAAATCATTATCTTTTCACAAAATGTCATAAAATTTTAAAAGAAATGGATTTTGTTGAAAATAGTCATGAAATCTTTTGGAGAAGATTCATGAAAATAAGGCTTTATAAAACCATAAAAATCTGTTCGTGTCGTATAAGTTAAAAAAACATTCTTCTCGTACTTTTGTCGGAAAAGTCAAAAAGTACCTTGTAGGGTAAATAAAAGAAAGATTCCTTCCATACCATTGGGTAAAAGTCAAAAAGGGTAAAAAGGACTTTAAACATACATGAAACCATTTTTAGGAAACATGGACATGGATGATAACAATAACCCCAGTAAATACTTACGAATAAGCAATCTCGGTTAAAAATGAGATGTGCAAAATTATCCCTTACCTTAGGTCTGATATGCTTCGTACGTATCTGAACCTCCTGTATAATGATTTAAATAATGTCATTGACTTATTAAAGAATCATATTCATTGTTATGATATCATATATGGTTCACTTATTACTTTATATTACCCGTTCTTTTGTAAATTCCATGTTAAAGAGCGTTTTGGGTAAAATCGGTTCATTTGTCATCCGTGTTTTGAATGTAATTATTAATATGATTAATTAATTACAGAATATAAAACATGATTTATATATAATATATATTCAGAATATACATATATACAATAGATCTATAAATGGAAAGAAATACACCGTTCATGGAGACGGTAGGCCATACGTATGCATGAACGTTGTTTTCATTTCCTCATTGAATTGAATGGAATTAATTGGATGACATACATATATATATATATACATAAATACAGTATCATTATTATCTTACATATTTCATGATTACTTATTATATATACTTTATAATCATTTATGAAGGGTAAATCATTGATAATGAATCTCATCGCGTCGTGGAGATGGTATTCCGTACATATGCACGAGCGATGATATCATTCCCCTGATCGTGGAATTTTATTGGAGTGTATGTATACTATAACAAAATCAATATCAATTTACAATAATCATATATTGTTATTATTTACACTATTATACCCATCCAAGTAAGGTGGTGGTGGAAAATAGATTACACCACGGCGTGGAGACGGTATTCCGTACGTACGCACGCACGATGATTTCGTCTTCCGTAGGATGGATAGATTGTGAAATAGGGTTGTTTAATACTTATAATGACATATCAGTATATGAGTGATAATTATGTTATTACCTCATAATGAAACAACCTAAGAATAATAAGTGGAAGAAGAAATAAAGTTGAAAGAATCAGTAACGGACATTACCTCTTCTTTGAAGCACCTCTTTGAGACCTCCTCTTAGGGCACTAATATTGGTATTTGAAGAAGACCAAGACCTCTAGGATGTTTCTAGGGAAGTGGAGAAGAGAATTTGGCAGGGGTTGGACGATATTCATGGCTCAAAATGGTGTGAGGAAGAGAGGGAGGAGGTGCCCTTTTATAAGGGAGGAGAGGGGCACCTTTGGAAATCTTAAAAATATTAATTTATAATAAATCTAACCACACATAAAAACCTCAAAAAATGACTCATATTCAAATAATAGATGAGATAGGGTTGTAATACCATCAAACAATAAAATTTAGACATGTTATGAAATTATTTTAAACATTATCAACTTGATTTATCCTTACTTAATCAATTTAATTTTATTTGTGGTAATAACATTCTAAATTTTAAATTATAACAAATAATTACTTATTTGTTGTGAATTTTCCATACATGGATACTTTATAACATTTTAGACCATATATATTTAAATTTATAATTTTTATATATATTTTTTTATTTTTAATTTTTTTTATAATATGTTATTTTTATAAAATAACAAGTGTCTATTTTGACACTATTCATTTATATGAATTTAAATAAAATATATATACAGAATACATGTTCAAACTAAAATCTTTAATAAATTAATAAGAGGTCATATGTATCTAGATAATTAGTGGAGAACATTAAATAGTTCATATAATATTTATTTTATTATTTTTAAAACCATTTAATTATTTTATCCCTTAATAAAATAATTACTACAAAATTTTTTTATAATTAATTAATATACTTATTTATTGCATAAAAATTAAAAATAAAATCCTATGAAGAAGATATATATATTAAATTTAACAATAATACATTTAATCTAATTTATCATCTTAGAATCACAATATTTAAATTGTTATATGTATTAAATTATGAAGGTGACAACTTTGGCATCATTTAAAATAAAATAATATAAGTGTCATAATCACTTTTATAAGACTCCAAACGGTTATATATTAGGTAATTGGATGATTATTGTATAGATATACACTACCAATAAGTTTTGGTCAGGTTTGTGGGCCTTTTAATGGGTATTATTATTTCAATAAAAACTATATTACTGATTTTTCACTTAATAAATAATTTTTGCATCATTAATGTATCACCATTAATGACAATTATCTAATGCCTAAAAATTATAAATAAATTATCATGATGTAGATAATTGTATTAGCGTTCTGGAGACTATTCAAGTTCGATGTTTTATGATGTTTATCACTAAATTAAAATTATTATACTTATAAGATTTAAGAGAGTGACATGTTGTCACTTTTTTTGGTTTTAATAATAATTAAATTATTTTCACGGTCAAAAGTCCATAAAATGAATCTAATCCGACCCTTAGGTAATATGGGTCTACTTTTAGGCATCCAATAGAATTTTGGCATGTGTTAGAGTAATTTTATAATATTATATTTACCCTTAATTACCCGATTTACCTTTAACTATGGTAAATAAAATTTACCATAGTTACTATTCATAATTCCCAAAAATAAAAAGTAGCCTATTAACATAATTTGGACCCACTTATTCCTAATATGGAATCCATTTTTTCAAATTCAATACACAGAAGTTGCAGAAATTAAATAAAAATTAATCCCGTTGTCGAATGAAAACGAGTTTTTGTTAAAAACATTGCAAAAGATTGAATTGATTTAACCTAGGAATTCAATGTAAAATCAATGATAATGACATAAATTATATTAAATGGTAAAAATATATTCTATTTATACTTTAAAACCATTCAATATTATAATTTATCCACATAATTTATTACGATGAAAAAAGTTGTTTTTAATTAAAATATAGCGTGTTTTTACTATTCATTAAAATATGAAAGTTATCAGAATAATATGAAAAATTTATCCAAGGTAAAATTTTATATCCTGATTCCAAAGAATAATTTGATGTTGTAAAATTGAACTTATAAACATGTTAAAAACAAGATTTAAAGTGGGTGCGCCATCAAAAGGCGACAACACTGCATTTTTTGAAAAATACTTATTTTACCCGAAAAATTTATTTTGTTCTTATACCATGTTCTAGAAAATGTGTAACATGAATAATAATGTTATAAAATTCCAAATTTAGTTAATACTATTCATAATGGCCAGTTCATAATAATATTATAATAATATATCGTTGTTTAGTAAGACCCGGTATTGCGTACAACACACGCTATCGAGGAAGGTCGTGATTGCGTGTAATGCAAGCCAAGTTTGGGTTGCATGTAGTGCACGACTCCTTTTTTGTTGCATATAACAAAATACATTGAATATATATATATATATACTCAATGTTTCGTAGAATAACTACTATGAAACAAACATGAAATTTTGTGTAACACGATCCAAGAATAGTGTTGCATATAATACAAGCTAATACGTTGTTGTGTATAGCGCAAGATAATCTTGGTGTAGCGTACAACAAAAGATATGAAAGAAATTAAAACAAATATTTCTTATAAAATCTCGGGTTGTTACATTCTACCCCCCTTAAAATGAATTTCTCCCTCGAAATCCGTCGGGGTTATACATGGTTTTCTACATGAATGTTTCTTTAATTGAAACCCACATCGTAAAATGAAATAGAAAAACTTATCTTTAAAAACTAAAGTATAAAACATAACGGTTACCCAAATTAACTCATCACTGGGTTTCCACGTAAAAGAACATAAGTGAAAATATGGATATGGAATAGAAATATAACCATCAAGTTCTGATGGAGAGTGGTAGAGAACATGTCTATGAAAACATCAACAATCACAAAGCCATAAATTTGTGATGATCTAAGGTAGCATCTGATTCATCAGATATAAAGGAACTAGGACAACATTTTTGGTTTTCAAGATCATTTCTCTAAAGTTGATTAATTTTAATTAGAAGAAATACTTACTTTATTTCGATATAATCTCACCGTTGTTCGTGCCTTGAACAATTTCCACTTCATCTCTTAAATAAATGAAGATGAATTTGTCATTCGTGAAGTGTTAGCAGATCATGTGATAGAATGATGGGTCATTCCATCTGTCTTAATCAAAAGGTTAGCAATAGTTATATACATAAGTCCATCTATTGTATATCATTCCAAAAATGGACTTATACTTCATCTATCATACCACTTAATAAAATAAAACTAGTTTATACTAACCAGGGACTTCCTGTAGGCTAGTGGTAGGTGATAAAGGCCGGTCGCACTTCGGTTGTGGGTTCGATTCCCACACCCTTGTCTGACGCGATGGGCTGTCGCCCGTCCTGCAGGTTGTCCTTTTTCTATTACTATAACATCCCATCAATCATATCGAAAAAAGGTCTATCCTTAAACAATACTAACTTCTGTCCAACATAATCCATTCCAATCTTTAGGCTTATCCAAAATACTTCTTTCAAAACTCATAGTATAAAGAGAATAATTACTAAAAAGGTCATATAACAAGCATGTGAATACTATCATTTATCCCTCATATATCTTGTTGGTCACATTCCAATAATGTGAATACCTTAATCATGTATTCTCTTGAAAAATGAATACCCATTGAACCTTATTGAAAACATGAATGCTGTTAAAAGTTAACACTTTCTACATACCAAAATTCTCAACATTCTATATACTCAAACCATGATATCAATTAGTCCTTATATAAATCATGAGCTCATGAATACAATCAAACATCTCATTATCTTCTTATCCCATCATTATGCGCATATCATCTGCTTTCCAAAATATTTTAATCACTTTTCATGGTTATCAGTACCATAAAATTATTGAAAACCCCAATAGACTAATACAAAAATATTCTAATACACCATAAATGTAACACAGCAACATTATTCTTGAATACCAATACATAAAAACTTCAATCCATCCTCTTCAATGATTGTCCTGGAATAAGTACTTCCTTGATTTAGAAGTAACTTTTTAGGTCAGGGCATTGATTTGGGTAATGCCCATGTTCTCCACAAATAATACATTGAACTCCATAACAGTTTTTCACTCTATGACCCTTTTCTCCACACAGATAACATCGGTCCCTCCATTTGAGGTATTCCTAAAGGTTCTTCTTCCCTTCTTTAGAAATCTAAATCTTCTTTTCTTTATGCTCCTCAACATGCAAACATGCATAAAAGTCTATCTTCCTCTTATTTGTTGAATTAGGCATACCACTAAATTTTACCTTGTTAATCATATATCGCGATGACTGATTTGGCATAATCACAATATCTTTCTCTCTAGGAATGTCACAATTTTGTTGCTCATAGTCACCAATTTGTCCATTGGATTCAACGTTAACCGAATTTCTTCTGGTTCCCTCCATTGACTAAAACACAAAAAGAATTCTGTGAGAGGCAAAAATCATGCTAGGGAAAACAACATAGTAAAGGGGGAGTAACCTCAATATCTATCATCTTAGGTTAAATTCTAATATTGTTACCTTAGTTCTAAGACTATATCCTATACGTATACTTATCCTTAAGGACATCCCTAGACATACCTTAGAAATATCTCTAGGGATCTCACTAACGTTTTCGTATCCTAGTTTTCAAAGGTTGACTAAACATTTCCTCTGATACCAACTATAGAGCCCCGAAGCTTGACGTACATAGATATTACATTACTTTTGTGGAATACATAATACATAACAAAAATAGACACACAAGGACCGTAATAGTTTAGTGTCTTTGGAAACTTAGAACGTAATCTTCTACTCATGGTGAAAGATCTTCAACATCTCCCATAATGATCTTCCACTTTTTGTTTCCTTACCTAAAACCATTCTTTTAATCCTGGGGGAAAATAAAACATAAAAAGGGTGATCTCAAATGCTCAATAAGGGTAATCATGGATAAAATAAAACATACCATATACATTTGAACTTAAAAACATGAACATAATGTTTAAACATAAAAATCTTGAACAACGACATAAAACATGGAAGTACATAAGGCATAGATCATAATGGTACATAAATCATGATAAAATAGCATGGGAATAAAACATGTAATTGTGGCATCCATTAACCACGTGTAATAATTTCCATAGTAGCCAAGGCATTGCTTCCAAGACCATCTTAGTGGACAAAGTCCCTTTCTGAACCGAGTTCACTCCTTATTCCAGTCCTGTAATACTGAACCAGATTAACTTACCATTCCATCCATGTCTATCTCATGAGATATAAATCTTTACTCAATGCATTTCAGGGAGATATAATTCCCACCCATCTCATAATGAAATCATTCTTACTTGTTCCGCAAAATAAACATACATCATTCATAATAACCCAATAAATAAAATGGGTTTCATAAACATCATCCCATCATCAAATAATCCATATAAAAGAAATGGATATCATTTCATAATAAGAAAAGTGAAACCACGTAAATCATAGAGACATGATACTTGAAACATACAAATATGAAATAATTTCATCTTAGATGAAAAATAGTTCTGATAAAACACTTGAAATGAATTCATGAGGAAAATATCCTTTCTTCTTCAAAATCATTCTCTTTTCACAAAATGTCATGCAATTTTAAACGAAATGGATTTTGTTGAAAATAGTCATGAAATCTTTTGGAGGAAGCTTCATGAAAATAAGGCTTTATAAACCCGTAAAAATCCGTTCGTGCCGTATAAGTTAAAAAAACATTCTTCTCGTACTTTTGTCGGAAAAGTCAAAAAGTACCTCGTAGGGTAAATAAAAGAAAGATTCCTTCCATACCACTAGGTAAAATTCAAAATGGGTAAAAAAGACTTTAAACATACATGAAACCATTTTTAGGAAACATGGACATGGATGATAACAATAACCCCAATAAATACTTACGAATAACCAATCTTGGATAAAAACGAGATTTGCAAAATTATACCTTACCTTAGGTCTGATATACTTTGTACGTATCTGAACCTCCTGTATAATGATTCAAATAATTTCATTTACATATTAGAGAATCATATTCATTGTTATGATATCATATATGGTTCACTTATGACTTTATATTACCCGTTCTTTTGTAAATTCCATGTTAAAGAGAGTTTTGGGTAAAATCGTTTCATTTATTGTCTGTGTTTTGACTTGTAATTATTCATATGATTACTTAATTCCATAATATAAAACATGATATATATATATTATATATTCAGAATATACATATATATAATAGATCGATAAATGGAAATAAATACACCGTTCATGGAGACGGTAGGTCGTACGTACGCATGAACGTTGTTTTCGTTTCCTCATTGAATTGAATGGAATTAATTGGATGACATACATATATATATACATAAATACAGTATCATTATTATGTCATATATTTCATGATTAATTATTATATATACTTTATAATCATTTATGAATGGTTAATCATTGAGAATGAATCTCATCGCGTCGTGGAGACGGTATTCCGTACGTATGCACGAGCGATGATATCATTCCCATGATCGTGGAATTTTATTGGAGTGTATGTATACTATAACAGAATCAATATCACTTTACAATAATCATATATAGTTATTATTTACACCATTATACCCATCTAAGTAAGGTGGTGGTGGAAAATAGATTACACCACAGCGTGGAGACGGTATTCTGTACGTACGCCCGCACGGTGATTTCATTTTCCGTAGTATGGATAGAGAATTTTTCAGGGGTTGGCCGAGATTCAAGTCTCAAAATGGTGTGGGGAAGAGAGGGAGGAGGTTCCCTTTTATAAGGGAGGAGAGGGGCACCTTTTTAAATCTTAAAAATATTAATTTATAATAAATCTAACCCCACATAAAAACCTCAAAAAATGACTCATATTCAAATACTAGATGAGGTAGGGTTTTAATCTAATCAAAAAATAAAATTTAGATATGTTAGGAAATTATTTTAAACATTATCAACTTGATTTATCCTTACTTAATCAATTTAATTTTATTTGTGGTAATAACATTCTAAATTGTAAATTATAACAAATAATTACTTATTTGTTTTGAATTTTCCATAATTGGATACTTTATAACATTTTAGACCATATAAATTTAAATTTATAATTTTTATATATTTTTGTGATTTTTAAACAACTTTATAATATGTTATTTTTATAAAATAACAAGTGTCAATTTGACACTATTAATTTATATGAATTTAAATAAAATATATATACAGAAGATATGTTCGAACTAAAATCTTTAATAGATTTATAAGAGGTCATATGTATCTAGAAAATTAGTGGAGCACATTAAATAGTTCATATAATATTTATTTTATTATTTTTAAAACCATTTATTTGGTTTATCTCTTAATAAAATAATTACTACAACATTTTTTTATAATTAATTAATATACTTATTTGTTTCATAAAAATGAAAAATAAAATCCCCTGATGAAGATAAATCTATTAAATTTCACAATAATACTTTAACTAGAATTTATAATCAGAAAATCACAATATTTAAATTGTTATATTTATTAAATTATGAAGGTGACAACTTTGGCATCATTTAAAATAAAATAATATAAGTGTCATAATCACTTTTATAAGACTCCAAACGGTTATATATTATGTAATTGGATGATTATGGTATAGATATACACTACCAATAAGTTTTGGTCAGGTTTTTGGGCCTTTTAATGGGTATTATTATTTCAATAAAAACCATATTACTGATTTTTCACTTAATAAATAATTTCTGGATCATTAATGTATCACCATTAATGACAATTATCTAATGCCTAAAAATTCTAAATAAATTATCATGATATAGATAATTTTATTAGATTTTTGGAGATTATTCATGTTTGAAGTTATATGATGTTATCACTAAATTAAAATTATTATACTTATAAGATTTAAGAGAGTGACATGCTCTCACTTTCGTTGGTTTTAATAATAATTATTTTATTTCCATGGTCAAAAGTCCATAAAATGAGTCTAATCCGACCCTTAGGTAATATGGGTCTACTTTTATCCATCCAATAGAATTTTGGCATGTGTTAGGGTAATTTTATAATATTATATTTACCCTTAATTACCCGATTTACCTTTAACTATGGTAAATAAAATTTACGGTAGTTACTATTCATAATTCCCAAAAATAAAAAATAGCCTATTAACCTAATTTGGACCCACTGATTCCAAATATGGAATCCATTTTTCCAAATTCAATACACAGAAGTTGCATATATTAAATTTAAATTAATCCCGTTGTCGAATGAAAACGGGTTTTTGTTTAAAACATTGCAAAAGATCGAATTGATTTAACCTACGAATTCAATGTAAAATCAATGATAATGACATACATTATATTAAATGGTAAAAATATATTCTATTTATACTTTAAAACCATTATATATTATAATTTAACCACATAAGTTATTACGATGAAACAAGTTGTTTTTAATTAAAATATAGCGTGTTTTTACTATTCATTAAAATATGAAAGTTATCAGAATAATATGAAAAATTTATTCAAGGTAAAGATTTTTATCCTAATTCCAAAGAATAATTTTATCTTGTAAAATTAAACTTATAAAAATGTCAAAAACTAGATTTAAAGTGGTTGCACCATCAAAAGGTGGCAAAACTGCATTTTTTGAAAAATACTTATTTTACCCGAAAAATTTATTTTGTTCTTATACCATGTTCTAGAAAATGTGTAAGATGAATAATAATGTTATAAAATTCAAAATTTAGTTAATACTATTCATAACGGCTAGTTCATAATAATATTATAATAATATATCATTGTTTAGTAAAACCCGGTATTGCGTACAACACATGCTATCGAGGAAGGTCACGATTGCGTGTAATGCAAGCCATGTTAGGGTTGCGTGTAGTGCACGACTCCTTTGTTGTTGCGTATAACAAAATACATTTAATATATATATATACTCAATGTTTCGTTGAATAACTACTATCAAACAAACATGAAATTGTGTGTAACACGATCCAAGAATAGTGTTGCGTATACTGTAAGATAATACGGTGTTGCGTATAGCGCAAGATAATCTTGGTGTAGCGTACAAAAGAAGATATGAAAGAAATTAAAACTAATATTTCTTATAAAATCTCGCGTTGTTACAGAACCCACGTAGTTCAAGTAAGGGAGTATGATGTTTATGATTGATGGCTCATAGAAAGATTTCATAATTACTTTTACACTCTAAGCTCACGTGAGTCATACTCGGTGTGAGAAACAAGAGGTATTGGTAAAGCCAGTCAATTGTGCCATGAAAGATGCAATAATAAGAAATGATGTGGGGCTTATGTATGTATGAATGCCCAAACAGATGAAGATTAAGATTTACTTCAGGGAAGAAATCTAGGAACATGGTCCATAAAGGTATATGTACTTTATTGAGATTTGGATACTCTAACTTGGGGCTTACTCCTGCAAAGGAGGACCAAATTAGGAGGGGACTTATGATTGGGTTTTACTCCTGATAAGGAAGCCCAAATCAAAAGTAAATTAGGATTGGTTAAGTGAAATTAAGACTGAGGCTTACCCCTGAGAAGGAGGCCCAGGTTTAAAGGGATTTGAAAATTAAAGGGACTTGGGGCTTACTCCTAAAGAGGATTCCCTTATTTAAAATTGGGGCTTATTCCTAAAAAGGTGGCCCAGGTTAATGAGGACTTGGGACTTACTGCTGAAAAGGAGGCCCATGTTAATGAGGACTTATGGCTTATTCATAAGGAGGATGCCCAGTCTTGAGAATTATTACTGGGGCTTATTCCTGAAAAGGAGGCCCAGGTTAATGAATACTTGGGGCTTATTCCTAAAGAGGATTCCAAGTCTTGAGAATTATTACTGGTGCTTATTCCTGAAAAGGAGGCCCAGGTTAATGAGGACTTAGGGCTTATTCCTAAGGAGGATGCCTAGTCTTGAGAATTATTATTGGGGCTTATTCTTGAAAAGGAGGCCCAGGTTAATGAGGACTTGGGGATTATTCCTAAGGAGGATTCCCAGTCTTGAGAATTATTACTAGGGATTGCTTATGAAAACGAGGCCCAAGTTAAGAGAAATATGGTTGGGGCTTACTCCTAAGAAGGATTCCCATATTTGGGAATTTTAAGATTGAGGATTACTCCTGAAAAGGATGCCCAGATTAGGGGACTTGGGGCTTACTCCTAATGAGGATGCCCGGATTTAAGAATTATGACTGGGGCTTATTCTTGAAAAGGAGGCCTAGGTTAACGGGTTCTCTCATCTTAAAGGATGAGATTGAATGAATGAAATCTCAATATTTAGTGACATAAAGATGTGTAAATCACTAGGTTTTGAGAGATATTCCACGGAGTTCCTTTCAGATAAGGAAGTAAAATCAAGAAATCATTCCATAAATTTGCCTTGAAGAGTGTCTTGAAGGCTGAATATTGAATAGGAGAGGTGGAATGGCATAAGAAGGGTTAAATAGGCAAGAAGGGCACCCAAAAAGGTAGGGGCACGCAAGTCCTGGCAGGCGCGCAGGTACTGCATGGGTGCGCAAGTCCTGGTCGTGTAGGTATACCTGCGCGACACATGGGTACTTGCGCGATTGTTAACCAGTAGGGTAACACTTGGGCGATCCTTGACAAAATCCTTTAGAATTATCCTGAGGTACTTTCAGAAGAGAGGCGCGCAAGTTTTGGTGAAGAAGTAGGGTGACACACAAGTATGTTCATTTCCCTTAAGGGTAAAACACCTTAGGCGCACAAGTGTTAGTGAATTCTAAAACCTAGACCTTACTCCTCTTGTTTAGACCTTCCATTCTAGGGAAATAATTTACCTTTGAAGTGTTAGGAAGACCTGAAGAAGAGACTTGGGCGTTCAGAGCTCTATATCTGAATTCTAGGAAACTTCCTCCTCAAATGGGGGGCCCACCGGCGGTATTTATAGGCTGGAGAAGACCCCGGGCAGTTATCACTTTGGGCATGCAAGTGACTTGCGCGACCAACTTCGGTGCGCAAGTGTACTTGTGCGACCATTGCGGCATGCAAGTATACTTGCACGATAGTAAGGGAACTTTCACTTCGCATGTGCATTTCAAGCCTTGTTCATGCCTTTGTCGATTTTTGATGTTTTCTCCAAAGGTTGAATCAATTTTTTCTAAGTCATTACCTTTCCATTATTTTTTAGAAAATGTAACGGAAACAAGCGTCAACAAAAGTCCCCCCTCAGAGTTGGATCTGGAAGAATAAGGATGTGACTCTGAGGAAAAGAATAAAACCAAAGTGAAAGAGGCGCGCATGTGTTCACCGCGCAACCATCATCGTAGAGGTGCGAGTCGCGCAGGACTGGAGCACGCTGGATGGAGCGCGCTGGATGGAGCGCGCTGGCTGTAGGCACTCAGGTGGGCCGCCTGGCCTATAAATATGCGATCATTTATCGCTCATAGCACCTGATTTCTGGATTTTCGAGCTCTCGTCGTGCAGGTTAACTTCACCGCGCAAGTTTCCCATTTTCCGTTGTTTCTTCGTTGTCGCGCTGCTATCAACATATTTGGACTTGTGCGGTTTATGCTTGTGCACCAAAAACTTGCGCGGCACATTAAAACTTGCGCGACATATCCATACTTGCACACCAAGTTTAGACTTGCACGCCTTAATGCCTTTGCCATTTTTTTTTTGAAATTCCATCACAAATTTTATGAAAAAATCAACTTACTTATGAGTTAATTTATTCAAATTTTGTGCAGAATCAATGGCTCTTAGAACCAGAATAGCTAATGAACTGGCAAAAAACTGTCTTGATGATATGATGGATATCATTGGCCATGATTATTATACCATCAAAAGTAGCACTATTCCGTATTTGGGTAAGTATTTGAAGAAATATCATCGCAACTTACCCCAAATCATTTATTTTCCTTTGTATGGCTATGGTCATCTGGGAGAAGTTACTATTCCAGAAGCAAAGAAGTATCTCCTATTTTCGTGGTTTTAGAATTATACCAACTTTGCTTCAGCAAATATCTCATGTGGAGGAGTATATCTAAGTTCTGGAATAGTGGAGAAGGCCCACATGATGCAGCATAGCCCTTGTACACCATATCTGAAACCTCATACGCCTGAGCTGCAACCACATTTTCATCCTTCAATCTTCCGAAATGCTCAGATGGATCAATCCAAAGGCTGGAAGAAAAGTTGGGACTTCCATCCTGGGGGAGGTGTGAAGCCAACTTGGATGTGGGCATAATGGGTGCGATAAACTTGTGTAGAGTTTGTCTAGGATCTGAAAGGAGTGGCGATATATGAAGCTATTTGGGTTGGGCAAACATATGTTTACAAACATGATAACTTCGTGCCGGAGATACTCATCCACTGGATCCCAGAAACTAATTCTTTCCATCTGAATCATGGAGAATTAGGCATCAGTCTATAGTATTTCCACAAGATCTTAGGGGCTTTAATTTTAGGCGACATGTATGATGAATTCATTCCTCCCAAGGTGACTTGGAATAATTCAGAGAAGACTCCTGATTTAGCTCGAGAATTATTTAAAATCTTCCACAGGATCAAGAATTCAGAGACCTATTTAACTCATTCTAGAAAAGATATTCATATGGAGGAGTGGATGAATATATTTCTTATTGAGAAGAAAGAGAGGGGGCCAAAGGAGAAGGAGCCTAAGGATAAAGGATCCAAGAAAAAGAAATCCAAGGATAAGAGGCCCACCCATCCTACCACCTGCCCAAAACCTGAGAAGAGGGGTGCTCCTGGCACATTTTGGCCAACTCTAGAAGCAGGAGAGTTTGAGAAATGGGGATATGAGGTGAATCAAAGGATCCCAAAGAATACTTGTCGGGAGGGCTTCTTGGATTTGTGGCTCAATGTTTATCTCTTTCCGGTCAGGGATTCAAAGGGAGGCGTCAGGCCAGGAACCTTCGTCATTGCGGGAAAGTTGGATGAGGGAAAAATGGTTAGGTTGGCTGCCCCAATTTTAGAAAAGATTCACAGGAGTTTACTTCATGTATTCATGGGTAAATCTATTTTAAGAATAGTGGGACCATTCCATGTTTTATGGGGATGGATCTCCACTCACTTCAAGACTTACAATTTGCAGAATGGATTACAAATTCCTGGAAGTTCTTTCAGGCTGTCAGTGCAAACATTTTCTGGAGTTTCTCTATTAGATATTAATTCCTATGACATGAAAGTGAGGCTGAACATGTTTAAGTAATTTAACTTCTTTCCCTATGGAAATACGCCAATCGGACGGTTTGTTGATGATGGAAAAACCCACTTGGATTTTAGGGCATACATGCTAGCTTGCAGAGATGGTGTGCTAGTTGCCAGGATTGACGGAGAAATTATATGCGAGGCCTATGCTCCATATATATTTGCACGTCAATTCAAGTGTCTACAACAAATTGCTGTATCTCCCCCAATACATGTTAGGTTATAGAAACATCCGATGGTTTCTAGGCAACTGTGGCTGCTGACGTCAAGGGGGAAGACTGGGGCAATATTTGATCTACCAGTTGAAAAAGCGGCACATAACTTGACTACATGGTATGCCGAGCACTGGATAGCATCATACCCTAAAGGGGTGATGAATCACCCAGTTTATCAGGTGGGTAAAAGGAAGAGTACTTTAGAGAAAGAAACCCTTCCTCATGAAGGTGATGCTTCCCCACCTGAAGCTGATTTGCCAAATTCCTCCTCTAGGACTGATTCACCGGATTCCCATGATGGGGATGATGAGGCACAATAGGTGACAAAGCGGCCTCGTGCCCGATATAATCCTCCGGTCAGAATCAAAAGACCCACTCCATTAACTCCGGGTGAGTTACTTCAATGGGGCACTTTAATCACTACTACTTTATAATGCAATAAGTCTTATTTTCATATTCTCTATCTGCAGTTGCAGGAGCTGGGAAGAAATTGAAGTCAAAGATTGTAGGACCTTCCTCGAAACCTTCATATCTAAGACCATAGGCTGTCTAGTTATGGAAGAGTTTATACTATGGTACTGAGACCACCTGGCTGGATTTGTGTGAGGGCCGACAACTTCCTGGAATAGGGAATCTTCTGGCTTCTACAAATATCCAATACGAGGATAACCCCAATGAAGTGCAGGCATACATCAGAGAGCTTAAAATGCTCATATATTCCACTGATGAGTCCGTTCCTGTCACCAGGAGGGTGAAGGAAATGATTGTTCGTGGTGCCGCTGAGGGGGATGGTGGTTCTGGAGATGAGGAGTTGCATGATTATGTTTCTCCTGAAGATATAAGTTTTCTTTCCTTATTTGCTTTGCAACTTTATTCCAGTCGAAGCTTTGTTACCTAAGGAAGTTATTTTCTTCATCATGCAGCTTGCAAAGAAAGGAACTGAGGTTCCTTCACCACAGTATAGCCCTGGTGGTACTTCCATCGGGGGTACTACTGAATCTCCTCGCAAACCAGGCAAGGTATCTCCAAGCCAGCAGGCCATGGATGAGGAGTTGCACATGGCTTTCCCCTCTCCCATCCAGGTTGTAACATCCCAGGTAAATAAAGAATACAACATTTTCATATTTATTAATATTTATGAATTAAATATTAATTTTACTTTAAAGGGGTTGCTATGTTCGATAGCGTACCTGATACGCAACAAAGAGTTTCTTTGAAATCTTACATTGCACAGTAGTAATAAAATAATATTATTTTAAATGGTAGTTAACATGTAACCATTGTATTGGTGGGAATGAATAGAAATAAATAAAATATGATTATATATGTTTGTTAAATGTTTTTACATTTATCCAATAAAATATAAAGGCTTAAAATATGAAAATAATTCAATTTTAGGCATATATACTCTAATTTTCACTAAAGGCCCACTTATCGCCTTTTGATGGAGAACCATCATTAAATATAGTTTTAGTCACTCTTATACATTCTATTGGACCAAATAAAACTCTTCTTTATAATCGGTACATCAAAATTTACTTTGTGTAAATTTTTGGTATTTTTCTGATAGAGTTCATTCTTTAATGAATAGTGAAAAATGTTGTATTTTAATTCAAAACGTCTTTTTAATCTAATTTTTTTATATGATTAGATTATATTTTGAATTGGTTTTAAAGTGAAATTAGAATATATTTTTACCATTTAATCCAATAGTGGTCATTGGAAATAATTTTACTTTGAAATTAGACCTAAACTAGTGTCAATCTTTTGATATATATTGTTTCATAAAAACACACTATTTGTTCTGACAGCAGGAATTAATTATTAAATTAATTAATGTAACTTATATGTTTTTAATTTTGTAAAATAGACATCATTTTTTAATTCAGAATATCAAATATATCTTAGGGTGAAGTTTTGGTATTTTTCTGGAAAACTTCAATTTTTGATGAATAGTGAAACCACTAAGTGGTACTTAAAAAAACTGATTTTTCGTTTAAATGAAATTTTACCACCTATGTGTTTTGAATTTCAAAAATCCTACATACATGTTTGTCATTAGGAAGTAAAATGTGGTTCAATGGGATTAAAATAATTTTTTTTGTGAATAGTAACTTTTAAGTTTTTAATCGCGATTAGAGGTAATTAGTGTAATTTAAGGTAAAAATAATGTTTTAATAATAGGAAATGACCTAGACACATGTCCAACCCTTATTTTATGTGTCATGGCCGACCAAGACAATCCATGGGTCAACTTGAGGACCCCATGGAGCCACTTTGGTAGGAAAATGACATTGATAACTTTTTATTTAATGTTAAAATAAAAATGTCACAAACATGAGTTGTTTTACTAAAAAAAAATTAAATGGGGTTATACAAGTCATAATTTTGACTATAAATATTCATTAGAAAGAAAAAAATATTTCCTACATCATTATAGTTTTTTTTATAATTTTTAGACATTAAATAAATTAAATTATTTATGACACCATGATGATGCATCGATTACCTCATTATTTAATGATTTAAACAAAATGAAACAATAATGTAAAATCTAAGTCCTACACATGACAAAAACCTATTGGATGGGTGTATTTTGAACCTTTATCACCTTATACTCTAATTTATAATTGTGGGTCCCTTTTTATCCGAAAAACATTTTATAATAAAGTATCTTTTCTTAACATTCCAATAGTACCCCTCCTCTCCTCTTATAAAAGGCCCCCACCTCTACCTCCTTACCCACACCTCTCAAGTATTTGGATCGGCCACTCTCTTCTCATTTTGTCTCTCCACATCCATATATTACTCCAAGAAGCCTTACTTTGGGCATAAGTCTTCCCAAGGAAGCCTTTGAGCTCAAATAAAAAAGAGTTACCCGTTTTAAAGGCAGTGTTTTCTCTTGTGTTCTTTTGTTTTATTTTTCTTCTCCAACCCTCTAAAATCTTTTTATTCCTTTCATTTGTAACAAAACCAGTATCTTCAATATACTAGGATGTTTTTATAAGAAGTATTAGAGCTACAATTACACACACCTACATCTAATGGTTAAAGAACATACTATTTCTGTGGATGGCGAATTTCTGCCTCACGAAACGATGATTGTTCAATCTTCTTTTAACAACTTTAATAGTGGCCATTAAGATGTCACTCAATTTATATATGATATATATTATGTTTATGTTTTCCTTATTCTTCTGTATTTTTCATTTGTGGCATACCTTTATGGTTTCCATTATGGGTAAACACGATTATTTCATTTTAGGAAGTGCGGACTACCGCCCCCTCAAAGTGATTTGATTCATTTATACCATATGTGGTACGTATAAAGGATAGATTTAAAGTTATTATATATGATGTTATACTGGAATTATAATATACCTTTATATCATGTTTATTTCTTTCCATTAAAGTATGAGATAGAAATGAAAGTAGCGTTCATGCGTACGTACGACTTACCGTCTCCATGAACGGTGCATTTCATTTCTTATCCCCAAATGTAATGTACTGTTATAAGTACATAAATATAATGGATATATATGATTTATGTTACATCTAAATGATGAATATAATTATGGAATTAAAATATACATATTTCTCATTTAGTTTTAATTCCATTAATATGACATAGAAATGAAAGTAGCTTTCATGCGTACGTACGGCTTACCGTCTCCATGAACGGTGCATTTCATATCTTACCTCTAAATGATTATGTAATATTATAAATACATGTATATGATGGATATATATGATATATATGATATCCAAATCATGAATATCATTCTGGATATAATGACCTTTTGACCACATAAATAACATATAATCGTAAGAAGTCCATTTTTTAAGTAGCAATTATCGACAAAATGAACATTATTAAATTAAATTATTACATAACATTTATAACATGGCAATAATTTATATAAAAGGAATAATAAAATTGAAAAAGGTTCTTAAGAAAGTAGTAATTAACTTTAGTTTATTATTCAAGAGATTAAAGAGCAATCAAGTCACGTCGGACACGAGGTAAGGGAACTTCTTAACCCAATTCCCATTCTTTGGGTTGAACTTATCGTTCTTATTTATGTTGTTCTTTGATTATGTGAGAAATGAATTTTTATATCTTATTACGTATTTATACTTTCTTTATGTGAGCTTATAGTGAATACACATGAGCGATCTATTTTATTTACAAAATGATCTTTGTAAGGGACTTCGTCTCAATCTCCTTTCATTGAGGCATATTTTGTTTTATACAAAACTTTCTTTTATACGGTGTATAAACCCCTTTGACTTTTAATTTTATTAAAAAGGAATCTTTTTATACGAAGCGTTTTAATAAAAGAAAAAAAGGAATGTGTCTTTTAATGTACGCGGTGACAACGACCTTTTCCGCCACCGTGAGTATTATTTGGTATTTGGATTCCTCAACAAGACATAATGTTTTAAAATGAAATAAATACCATATAATCTTTTATGTATTTTGGTATTGGAAAATGTTTTTATGATGGATTTGTTTATGTCAATATATTTAAGTGATATATTGTGATAGAAATGTGGAAATGTTTAATTTCCTTTATAATTTTTATGATTTTATAATGGTACTTGTACATTTGACGGGTGGTTACGTGATAAACCATATGACGGGTGGTGCCGTGAATACGAGGACGGGTGGTTACATTATAACCTCTAGGGCATTGGGCATGGAAGTCGGCCGTATGGCTATTCTATTAAATGATATGTGTGGAAGTCGATCGTATGGTTATTCAATTTAAGTATGTTTATGTCCCAAGTTACCATTATATTTTATGTGTTCTTTATATGGGTTTTATGGTAATGTTTTGGTTACAAAAGGGTAAGTATTGATCTTTTATTCAGTGAAGAGTTTTTACTACTTCATAAAGGTGAAAGGTATTACTTTGATAAAGTATACATGGTTTACTTGTTTTTTTGAAAAACTAACAGTTTTTATTCTTTGTGATTCCCTTACTGACCTTTTCATGCTCACCCCAAGTTTTTATGAAATGTTTTTCACAGGAATTAATGTGGAATAGTGTCAAGGATGGGATAAAGGGAAATTCATGCTATATAAAACATGGAACTAGACATGTTTCTTTTTAAGAGTTTTTATTTTATGAAAACTTAGTAGAAGTGTCTACTTTGTAATATTTTGAGATATAATAGTTAAGATCTAATTCGCTAAAACTGTAAACCTGAAAAGATCCTCGATGGGAATTATTCATTTAATTCAATGTTAAGTAATGTTTAAGGCTGGGGCCTTATAGTTGGTTTCAGAGGTCGGTTTAGACAACTTTAGGAGTTAGAAAATTGTTAAATTATAAATTAATTTATGGTATGATTAAAATGATATAGCATTTAAAGATTACCATGTTGCTTCGCCTAAGATATTTCTATGTTAAGAATGGTTTTTCATAGAGGAAACATAACAACTTTTCTGGGAAGGCATATAGAGGGAAATGACCTTTCAAATCAGTATCATGAGATGGTCAGAATCAGAACAAAACAGTTTGTTGCAGTGATGGCTCAGTTGACTCAAGTGAAAAATGTTGGTTGTTTTCATTGATGATATTTTGGTGTTTTCTAAAAGTAAAGAGGATCATGAAAGTCATTTAAGGGTTATCTTTAAAACCTAAAAAGAAAAGAAACTGTATGGAAAATTCAGCACGTGTGAGTTTTGGTTGCAACAAATTTCTTTTCTTGGTCACATTGTTTCTAAATATGGGATAACTGTTGATCCTGTAAAAACAAATTTTGTTGAAGAATGGCCATGTCCCAAAAATGTAACTGAGATTCGTAGATTTCTTGGTTTGGCAGGTTACTACTGAAGGTTTGTTGAAAATTTTTCACGGTTATCTAGTCCAATGACTATGATAACTCGGAAGGGTGTTAAGTTTATCTGGACAAAAGAATGTGATGATTGTTTTCAGGAGTTGAAAAGAAGATTGGTGAATGCTCTAGTTTTGGAACTTCCTTCTAGGAATGGTGAGTTTGTTATATACAGTGATGCTTCGTTTAAGGGACTTGGATGTGTCCTTATGTAGAATGATCAGGTAATTGCATATGCTTCATGTCAGTTGAAAACTCATTAGGTAAATTACCCTACAAATGACTTGGAATTAGCTGCTGTTGTTTTTGCTCTAAAAATTTGGAGGCATCATTTGTATGGAGTAAAGTGTGAAATATATACTGATCACAAAATTTTAAAGTATATATTCACTCAGAAAGAATTGAACATGAGATAGAGAAGATGGCTGGAATTAATCAAGGATTATGATTGTACAATTCATTACCATCTGGGAAAAGCAAATAAAGTGGCTAATTCTTTGAGTCAAAAAAGTAATGCTTCATTAACCATGCTAAGTTTGGAATGAGAGCCTTCGGTTTTTGATTTGATGAACTATGGCATAGAATTTATTGGTACAAGATGTCCTTCTATTTTGTTTCAGGTATCAGTGAAATCTTTTCTATTAGACAGAATTAAGCAAGTACAGAAGCAAGACAGCGAGTTGCAGAAAAAGGTAGTGCTGGTTCAGAAGGGTAAGTTGCTTGAATTCAACATTGATAATGATTGTATTTTGAGATTTGGGAAGAGATTATGTGTGCCTAGGGATTCATAGTTTAAGAATGAGTTGTTATGTGAGGCTCATAGTTCCCCGTTTTCAGTTCCTTTTGGAAATACTAAGATATACAGAGATCTGCGGGAGTATTACTGGTGGGATGGAATGAAAAGAGATATTTCTGATTTTACTGTGAAGTGTTTTACTTGTCAGCAGGTTAAAGCAGAGCGGCAGTTACCGAAAGGGATGCTTCAGCCTTTACCAGTGCCAGAGTGGAAATGGGAAAATATATCCATGGACTTTGTTTTGGGATTACCGAGGACATCTCAAGGTAATAATGCAATATGGGTTATTGTTGATCGTTTGACTAAATCTGCTAATTTACTTTCTATACGAGATACCTTTTCCCTAGATAAAATTTCCCATTTGTATCATAAAGATATAGTCATGTTACATGGAGTTCCTCTCTCCATTGTATCTAATTGTGATCACAGGTTTACTTTTAACTTTTGGAAGGGCCTTCAGAAGTCATTGGGTACTGATTTAAATTTTAGTACAGCTTTTCATCCTCAGTCAGATGGCAGTCAGAACGAACAATTCAGACTTTGGAGGATATGCTACGTGCTTGTTCGATGGATTATCATGGAAGTTGGGACCAACATCTTTCTTTGGTTGAATTATCATATAAGAACAGTTTTCATTGCAGTATACAGATGGCTCTGTTTGAAGCATTATATGGTAAATGGTGTCGAACTCCAGCTTTTTGGGATGAAGTTGGTGAAAGGAAGCTGATGGGACCAGAATTGGTAGAAGAGTTCGCAAAAAAAATTCAGCTGATACGGAAACACATGAGAATAGCTCAGAGCAGGAAAAAGAGTTATGCGGGCAACACGAGGGAGGATCTCTCCTTCGAGGTAGGTGATCATGTTTTTCTCAAAATTTCACCATGGAAAAGTGTGATGCGATTCGGTAAGAAAGGAAAGTTGAGTCCAAGGTTCATTGGACCATATGAAATTTTGGAGATAGTTGGATCAGTTGCATACCGAGTGGATTTACCTCTGAGTTTATCTCGGGCACACAATGTTTTTCTTGTTTCAATGTTAAGGAAGTACATGCCAGATCCATCTCTTGTTTTGAGTCCAAAGGTAGTTCAACTCAAAGAGAATCTATCTTATGAAGAAAATCCAGTCCAGATTCTTGACCATAGAGAGAAAGTGTTGTGAAATAAGGTAATTCACCAGGTAAAGGTTTTGTGGAAAAACCATATGGTTGAAGAGGCAATGTGGGAATCTGAAAATGCTATGACAGATAAATACCCCCATTTATTTTGATAAGTGAATAAAATTGCAAGGATGCAATTCCCAAAAGGGGGGAAGGATGTAACATCCCAGGTAAATAAAGAATAAAACATTTTCATATTTATTAATATTTACGAATTAAATATTAATTTTACTTTAAAGGGGTTGCTATGTTCGATAGCGTACCTGACACGCAACAAAGAGTATCTTTGAAATCTTACGTTGCACACTAGTAATAAAATAATATTATTTTAAATGGTAGTTAACAGGTAGCCATTATATTGGCGGGAATGAATAGAAATAACTAAAATATGATTATATATGTTTGTTAAATGTTTTTACATTTATCCAATAAAAGGTAAAGGCTTAAAATATGAAAAGAATTCAATTTTAGGCATATACACTCTAATTTTCACTAAAGGTCCACTTATCGCCTTTTGATGGCGAACCGTCATTAACTATAGTTTTGGTCACTCTTATACATTATATTGGACCAAATAAAACTCTTCTTTAGAATCGGGACATTAATATTTACTTTGTGTAAATTTTTGGTATTTTTCTGATAAAGTTCATTTTTTTAATGAATAGTGAAAAATGTTGTATTTTAATTCAAAACCTCTTTTTAATATAATTTTTTTATATGATTAGATTATATTTTGAATTGATTTTAAAGTGAAATTAGAATATATTTTTACCATTTAATCCAATAGTGGTCGTTGGAATTAATTTCACTTTGAAATTGGACTTAAACTAGTGTCAATCTTTTGATATATATTGTTTCATAAAAACACGCTATTTGTTCTGGCAGCGGAAATTAATTATTAAATTAATTAATGTAACTTATATGTTTTGAATTTCGTAAAATAGACATCATTTTTGAATTCGTAATATCAAATATAGCTTAGGGTGAAGTTTTGGTATTTTTCTGGAAAACTTCAATTTTTGATGAATAGTGAAACCACTATGTGATACTTAAAAAAACTGATTTTTCATTTAAATGAAATTTTACCACCTCTGTGTTTTGAATTTCAAAAATCCGACATACATGGTTTTCATTAGGAAGTAAAATGTGGTTCAATAAGATTAAAATAATTTTTTGGTGAATAGTAACTTTTAATTTTTTAATCGCGATTAGAGGTAATTAGTGTAATTTAAGGTAAAAATAATGTTTTAGTAATATTAAATGACCTAGGCACATGTACTAACCTTATTTTATGTGTCATGGCCGACCAATAAAATCCATGGGTCAACTTGGGGACCCCATGGAGCCACTTTGGTAGGAAAATGACATTAATAACTTTTTATTTAATGTTAAAATAAAAATGTCAAAAACATGAGTTGTTCTACTAAAACAATTTTTAAGTGAGGCTATACATGTCATAATTTTGACTATAAATATTAATTAGAAATATAAAATGATTTCATACATCATGATAGTTTTTTTTTATAATTTTTAGACATTAAATAAATTAAATTATTTATGACACCATGATGATGCAACGATTACCTCATTATTTAACCATTTAAATAAAATGAAACGATAATGTAAAATCTAAGTCCTACACATGTCAAAAAACTATTGGATGGGTGGATTTATAACCCTTATAACCTTATCCTCTAAATTTATAATTTTGGGACCCTTTTTATCCGAAAATCATTTTATAATAAAGTATCTTTTCTTAACTTTCCAAGAGTGCCCCTCCTGTCCTCTTATAAAAGTCCCCCACCTCTACCTCCTTACCCACACTTCTAAAGCCTTTGGTCCAGCCACTCTCTACTCATTTTGTCTCTCCACATCCCTCTCTTACTTCTAGAAGCCTCACTTTGGGAAGAAGTGTTCCCAAGGAAGCCTTTGAGCTCAAATAAAAAAGAGTTACCCGTTTTAAAGGTAGTGTTTTCTCTTGTGTTTTTTTTGTTTTATTTTTCTTCTCCAACCCTCAAAAATCTTTTTATTACTTTCATTTGTAACAACACCAGTATATTAAATATACTAGGACGTTTTTATAAGAAGTATTAGAGCTACACTTACACACACCTACATCTAATGGTTAAAGAACATACTGTATCTGTGGATGGTGAATTTTTGCCTCACGAAACGATGATTGTTCAATCTTCTTTTAACACCTTTAATGGTGGCCATTAAGATGTCACTCTATTTATATATGATATATATTATGTTTATTTTTTCCTTATGATTCTGTATTTTTCATTTTTGGCATACCTTTATGGTTTTCATTATGTGTAAACACGATAATTTCATTTTAGGAAGTGTGGACTACCACCCCCTCAAAGTGATTTGATTCGTTAATACCATATGTGGTACATATAAAGGATGGATTTAAAGTTATTATATATGATTTTATACTGGAATTATAATATACCTTTATATCATTATTATTTATTTCCATTAAAATATGATATAGAAATGAAAGTAGCGTTCATGCGTACGTACGACTTACAGTCTCCATGAACAATGCATTTCATTTCTTATCCCCAAATGTAATGTACTATTATAAGTACATATATATGATGGATATATATGATGTTTGTTACATCTAAATGATTAATATAATTATGGAATTAAAATATACTTATCTCTCATTTAGTTTTAATTCCATTAATATGACATAGAAATGAAAGTAGCGTTCATGCGTACGTACGACTTACCATCTCCATGAATGGTGAATTTCATTTATTACCTCTAAATTATTATGTAATATTATAAATACATGTTTACACTGGATATATATGATATATATGATATATATGATATCCAAATCATGAATATCATTCTGGATATAATGAACCTTTGACCACAAAAACAACATGTAATTGTAAGAAGTCCATTTTTTAAGTACCAAATATCGACAAAATGAACTTTATTAAATTAAATGATTACATAAAGTTTATAACATGGAAATAAGTTATATAAAAGTAATAATAAACTTGAAAAAGGTTCTTAATCAAGTATTAATTAAATTTAGTTTATTATTCAAGAGATTAAAGATCAATCGAGTCACGTCGGACATGAGGTAAGGGAACTTATTAACCCAATTCCCATTCATTGAGTTGAACCTATCGTTCTTATTTATGTTCTTATTTAATTATGTGGGAAATGAATTTTTATATCTTATTACATATTTATACTTTCTTTATGTGATCTTATAGTGAATACACATTAGCGATCTATTTTATTTACAAAATGATCTTTGTAAGGGACTTCGTCTTAATCTCCTTTCATTGAGGCATATTTTGTTTTATACACAACTTTCTTTTATATGGTGTATAAACCCCTTTGAATTTTAATTTTATTCAAAAAAAATATTTTTATAAGAAGCGTTTTAATAGACGAAAAAAATGAATGTTTCTTTTAACGTACGCGGTGACAATGACCTTTTCCGCCGCCGTGAGTATTATTTGGTATTTAGCTTCCTCAACAAGGCATAATGTTTTTAAAATGAAATAAATACCATATAATCTTTTATGTATTTTGGTATTGGAAATGGTTTTTATAATGGATTTTTTATATCAATATATTTAAGTGATATATTTTGATTAAAATGTGGAAATGTTTTATTTCCTTTATAATTGTTATGATTTTTTAATGGTACTTGGACATTTGATGGGTGGTTACGTGTTAAACCATATGACGGGTGGTGCCCTGAATACCAGGATGGGTGGTTACGTTGTAACCTCCACTGCATTGGGTATGGAAGGCATCCGTATGGATATTCCATTAAGTGATATGTGTAGAAATCGACCGTATTGTTATTCCATTTAAGTATGTTTATGTCCCAAGTTACCTGTATATGTTATGTGTTCTTTATATGGGTTTTATGGAAATATTTTGGTTACAAAAGGGTAAGTATTGATCTTTTATTCAGTGAAGAGTTTTTACTACTTCATAAAGGTGAAAAGTATTACTTTGATAAAGTATACATGGTTTACTTGTTGTTTTGAAAAACTAACAGTTTTCATTCTTTGTGTTTCCCTTACTGAGCTTTTTATGCCCACCCCAAGTTTGATTGAAATGTTTTTCACTGGACTTAATGTGGAATAGTTTCAAGGATGGGATCAATGGAAAGTCATGCTATATAAAACATGGAACTAGACATGTTTCTTTTTAAGAGTTTTTTATGGAAACTTAGTAGAAGTGTCTACTTTGTAATCTTTTGAGATGTAATAGTTAAGATCAAATTCCTTAAAACACTAAACCTGAAAAGATACTCAATGGGAATTATTCATTTAATTCAATGTTAAGTAATGTTTAAGGCTGGGGCCTTATAGTTGGTATCAGAGGTCGGTTTAGACAACTTTAAGAGTTAGAAAATTGTTAAATTATAAATTAATTTATGGTATGATTGAAATGATATAGCATTTAAAGATTACCATGTTGCTTCACCTAAGATATTTCTATGTTAATAATGGTTTTTCATAGAGGAAACAGAACAGCTTTTCTGCGAAGGCATACAGAGGGAAATGACCTTTCAAATCAGTATCCTGAGATGGTCAGAATCAGAACTAAATAGTTTGTTGCAGTGATGGCTCAGTTAACTCAGGTGAAAAATGTTGGTTGTTTTCATTAATGATATTTTAGTGTTTTCTAAAAGTAAATAGGAGCATGAAAGTCATTTAAGGGTTATCTTGCAAACCTTAAAAGAAAAGAAAGTGTATGGAAAATTCAGCAAGTGTGAGTTTTGGTTGCAAAAAATTTCTTTCCTCGGTCACATTGTTTATAAAGATGGGATAACTGTTGATCCTTCAAAAAAAAAGGTTGTTAAAGAATGGACAATACCCACAAATGTAAATGAGATTTGTAGCTTTCTTTGTTTGGAAGGTTACTAACGAAGGTTTGTTGAAAATTTTTCATGGTTTTCTAGTCCAATGACTAAGCTAACTCAGAAGGGTGTTGAGTTTATCTGGACAAAATAATGTGATGATTGTTTTCAAGAGTTGAAAAGAATATTGGTGAATGCTCCAGTTTTGGCACTACCTTCCCGGAATGGTGAGTTTGTTATATACAATGATGCTTCATTGAAGGGACTTGGTTGTGTACTTATGCATAATGATCAGGTAATTGCATATGCTTCACGTTAGTTGAAAACTCATGAGGTAAATTACCCTACACATGACTTGGAATTAGCTGCTGTTGTTTTTGCTCTAAAAATTTGGAGGCATCATTTGTATGGAGTAAAGTGTGAAATATATACTGATCACAAAATATTAAAGTATATATTCACTCAGAAAGAATTGAACATGATACAGAGGAGATGGCTGGAATTAATCAAGGATTATGATTGTATAATTCATTACCATCCGGGAAAATCAAATAAAGTGGCTGATGCTTTGAGTCGAAAAAGTAATGCTTCATTAACCATGCTATGTTTGGAACGAGATCCTTTGGTTTTTGATTTTATGAACTTTGTCATAGAAGTTGTTTGTGCATAATGTCCTTCTATTTTGTTTCAGGTATCAGTGAAATCTTCTCTATCAGACAGAATTAAGCAAGCACATAAGCAATACAGTGAGTTGCAGAAAAAGGTAGAGCTGGTTCAGAATGTTAATTTTCCCGAATTCAACATTGATAATGATTTTGTTTTGAGATTTGGGAAGATATTATGTGTGCCTAGTGATTGAAAATTGAAGAAAGAGTTGTTATGTGAGGCTCATAGTTCCCCGTTTTCAGTTCTTCCTAGCATTACTAAGATGTACAGAGATCTGCGAGAGTATTACTGGTGGGATGGAATGAAAAGAGATATTGCTGATTTTACTGTGAAGTGTTTTTACTTGTCAGCAGGTTAAAGTAGAGTGACAGTTACCGAAAGGGATGCTTCAACCTTTACCAGTGCCAGAGTGGGAATTGGAAAATATATCCATGGAATTTGTTGTGGGATTACTAAGGACATCTCGAGGTAATAATGCAATCTGGGTTATTATTGATCTCTTGACTATATCTACTCATTTCCTTGCTATACAAGATACTGTTACCCTAGATCAACTTTCCCGTTTGTATCTTAATGAGATAGTCAGGTTACATGGAGTTCCTCTCTCCATTGTATCTGATCGTGATCCCAGGTTTACTTCTAACTTTTGGAAGGTCCTTCAGAAGTCGTTGGGTACTGAATTAAATTTTAGTACAGCTTTTCATCCTCTGTCAGATGGGTAGTCAGAACAAATAATTCAGACTTTGGAGGATATGCTAAGTGCCTGTTTGATGGATTATCATGGAAGTTGGGACCAACATCTTTCTTTGGTTGAATTTTCATATAATAACTATTTTCATTCCAGTATACAGATGGCTCCGTTTGAAGCATTATATGGTAAACGGTGTCGAACTCCAGCTTTTTGGGATGAAGTGGGTGAAAGGAAGCTGATGGGACCAGAATTGGTATAAGAGATGGTAGAAAAAGTTCCGCAGATATGGAAACACATGAGAATAGCTCAGAGCAGGCAGAAGAGTTATGCGGACAACTGGAGGAAGGATCTCTCCTTCAAGGTAGGTGATCATGTTTTTCTCAAAATTTCACCATGGAAAAGTCTGATGTGATTCGGTAAGAAAGGAAAGTTGAGTCCAAGGTTCATTGGACCATAAAATTTTTTGGAGAGAGTTGGATCAGTTGCATACCGAGTGGCTTTACCTCTGAGTTTATCACAGGTACACAATGTTTTTCAAGTTTCAATGTAAAGGAAGTACATGCCAGATCCATCTCATGTTTTGAGTCCAAAGGTAGTTCAGTTGGAAGAGAATATATCTTATGAAGAACAACCGGTCCAGATTCTTGACCGTAGAGAGAAAGTGTTGCGAAATAAGGTAATTCACTAGGTAAAGGTTTTGTGGAAAAACCATATGGTTGAAGAGGAAACGTGGGAATCTGAAAATGCTATGAGGGATAAATACCCCCACTTATTTTGATAAGTGAATAAAATTATGAGGACGAAATTCCCAAAAGGGGGGAAGGATGTAACATCCTAGGTAAATAAAGAATAAAACATTATCATATTTATTAATATTTACGAATTAAATATTAATTTTACTTTAAAGGGGTTGCTATGTTCGATATCGTACCTGATACGCAACAAATAGTTTCTTTGAAATCTTACATTGCACACTAGTGATAAAATAATATTATTTTAAATGGTAGTTAACACGTAGCCGTTGTATTGGCGGGAATGAATAGAAATAACTAAAATATGATTATATATGTTTTTTAAATGTATTTACATTTATCCAATAAAATATAAAGGCTTAACATACAAAAAGAATTCAATTTTAGGCATATATACTCTAATTTTCACTAAAGGTCCACTTATCGCCTTTTGATGGAGAACCTTCATTAAATATAGTTTTGGTCACTCTTATACATTCTATTGGATAAAATAAAACTCTTCTTTAGAATCGGGACATCAAAATTTACTTTGTGTAAATTTTTGGTATTTTTCCGATAAAGTTCATTTTTAATGAATAGTGAAAAATGTTGTATTTTAATTCAAAATGTCTTTTTAATCTAATTTTTTATATGATTAGATTATATTTTTGAATTGTTTTTAAAGTAAAATTAGAATATATTTTTACCATTTAATAAATTAGTGGTCGTTGGAATTAATTTCACTTTGAAATTGGACTTAAACTAGTGTCAATCTTTTGATATATATTGTTTCATAAAAACACGCTATTTGTTCTGACAGCGGGAATTAATTATTAAATTAATTAATTTAACTTATATGTTTTGAATTTTGTAAAATAGACATCATTTTTGAATTCAGAATATCAAATATAGCTTATGGTGAAGTTTTGGTATTTTTCTGGAAAACTTCAATTTTTGATGAATAGTGAAACCACTAAGTGGTACTTAAAAAAACTAATTTTTCGTTTAAATGAAATTTTACCACCTCTGTATTTGGAATTTCAAAAATCCTACATACATGGTTGTAATTATGAAGTAAAATGTGGTTCAATGGGATTAAAATAATTTTTTGGTGAATAGTAACTTTTAAGTTTTTAATCGTGATTAGTGGTAATTAGTGTAATTTAAAGTAAAAATAATGTTTTAATAATATGAAATGACCTAGAAACATGTCCTACCCTTATTGTATGTGTCATGGCCGACCAAGACAATCCATGTGTCAACTTGGGGACCCCATGGAGCCACTTTGGTAGGAAAATGTCAATAATAACTTTTTATTTAATGTTAAAATAAAAATGTCACAAACATGAGTTGTTTTACTAAAACAATTTTTAAATGGAGTTATACAAGTTATAATTTTGACTATAAATATTCATTATAAATCTAAAAAGATTTCCGACATCATGATATTTTTTTTATAATTTTTAGACATTAAATAAATTAAATTATTTATGACACCATGATGATGCATCAATTACCTCATTATTTAACGATTTAAATAAAATGAAACGATATTGTAAAATATAAGTCCTACACTTGTAAAAAACATATTTTATGGGTGTATTTCGAACCCTTATCACCTTAGACTCGGAATGTATAATTTTGGGACCCTTTTTATAAGAAAACCATTTTATAATTAATTATATTTTCTTAACTTTCCAAGAGTGACCGTCCTCTCCTCTTATAAAAGGCCCCCACCTCTACCTCCTTACCCACACCTCTCAAGCCTTTGGTTCATCCACGATCTCCTCATTTTGTCTCTCCACATCCCTCTCTTACTCCTAGAATCCTCACATTGGGCATAAGTCTTCCCAAGGAATCCTTTGAGCTCAAATCAGAAAGAGTTACCCGTTTTAAAGGTAGTGTTTTCTCTTGTGTTCTTTTGTATTATTTTTCTTCTCCAACCCTCTAAAATCATTTTATTACTTTCATTTATAACAACCCAAGTATTTTAAATATACTAGGATGTTTTTATAAGAAATATTTGAGCTACACTTACCCACACCTACATCTAATGGTTAAAGAACATGCTGTTTCTGTGGATGGTGAATTTCTGCCTCACGAAACGATGATTGTTCAATCTTCTTTTAACACCTTTAATGGTGGACATTAAGATGTCACTCTATTTATATATAATATATATTATGTTTATGTTTTCTGTATGCTTCTTTATTTTTCATTTGTGGCATATCTTTATGGTTTCCATTATTAGTAAACACGATAATTTCAATTTAGGAAGTGCGGACTACCACCCCCTCAAAGTGATTTGATTCGTTAATACCATATGTGGTATGTATAAAGGATAGATTTAAAGTTATTATATATGATGTTATACTATAATTATAATATACCTTTATATCATTATTATTTCTTTCCATTAATGTATGAGATAGAAATGAAAGTAGCGTTCATGCGTACGTACGGTTTACCGTCTCCATGAATGGTGCATTTCATTTATTATCCCCAAATGTAATGTACTATTATAAGTTTATATATATAATGGATATATATGATGTATGTTACATCTAAATGATGAATATAACTCTGGAATTAAAATATACATATCTCTCATTTAGTTTTAAATCCATTAATATGACATATAAATGAAAGTAGCGTTCATGCGTACGTACGACTTACCGTCTCCATGAACAGTGAATTTCATTTATTACCTCTAAATGATTATGTAATATTATAAATACATGTATATGTTGGATATATATGATATATATGATATCCAAATCATGAATATTATTCTGGATATAATGAACCTTTGACCACATAAACAACATGTAATTGTAAGAAGTCCATTTTTTAAGTACCAAATATCGACAAAATAAACTTTATTAAATTAAATGATTACATAGCGTTTATAACATGGAAATAAGTTATATAAAAGGAATAATAAACCTTAAAAAGGTTCTTAAGCAAGTAGTAATTAACTTTAGTTTATTATTTAGGATATTAAAGAGCAATCGAGTCACGTCGGACACGAGGTAAGGGAACTTCTTAACCCAATTCTTATTCTTTGGGTTGAACCTATCGTTCTTATTTATGTTGTTCTTTGATTATGTGAGAAATGAATTTCTATATCTTATTATGTATTCATACTTTCTTTATGTGAGCTTATAGTGAATACACATGAGCGATGTATTTTATTTACAAAATGATATTTGTAAGGGACTTCGTCTCAATCTCCTTTCATTGAGGCATATTTTGTTTTATACACAACTTTCTTTTATACGGTGTATAAACCCCTTTGAATTTTAATTTTATTCAAAAAGAATCTTTTTATACGAATCGTTTTACTAAATGAAAAAAGGAATGTTTCTTTTAACGTATGCGGTGACAACGACCTTTCCGCCGCCGTGAGTATTATTTGGTATTTGGCTTCCTCAACAAGCCATAATGTTTTTAAACTGAAATAAATACCATATACTATTTTATGTATTTTGGTATTGGAAAGGGTTTTTATAATGGATTTTTTTTATGTCAATATATTTAAGTGATATATTGTGATTGAAATGTGGAAATGTTTTATTTCTTTTATAATTGTTATGATTTTATAATGGTACTTGGACATTTGACGGGTCGTTACGTGATAAACCATGTGACGGGTGGTACCGTGAATACAGGACGGGTGGTTACGTTATAACCTCCAATGCATTGGGTATGGAAGTCGGTCGTATGGCTATTCTATTAAGTGATATGTGTGGAAGTCGACTGTATGGTTATTCCATTTAAGTATGTTTATGTCCCAAGTTACCTTTATATGTTATGTGTTCTTTATATGGTTTTTATGGTAATCTTTCGGTTACAAAAGGGTAAGTATTGATCTTTTATTCAGTGAGGAGTTTTTACTACTTCATAAAGGTGAAAAGTATTACTTTGATAAAGTATACATGGTTTACTTGTTTTTTTTGAAAAACTAACCATTTTCATTCTTTGTGTTTCCCTTACTGAGATTTTTATGCTCACCCATGGTTTTTTTGAAATGTTTTTCATAGGACTTAATGTGGAATAGTGTAAAGGATGGGATCAAGAGAAAGTCATGCTATATAAAACATGGAACTAGACATGTTTATTTTTAAGAGTTTTTATTTTATGGAAACTTAGTAGAAGTGTCTACTTTGTAATATTTTGAGATATAATAGTTAAAATCTAATTCTATAAAGCTCTAAACCTAAAAAGATCTTCAATGAGAATTATTCATTTAATTCATTGTTAATTAATGTTTAAGGCTGGGGCCTTATACAGGTACTTATACTGGAGACTGCTGATACTCCCAAAAAGCCAAGGAAGCAAAATCATCGGAGGAAGAAGACCATGGCTAAACACTTCATTAGCAGTGGTAAGTCCTTCAGATAATCATGAGTCTTAAACCATGAAAAGATTTCTCATTTTCCTTGGGATTGCAGGGGCTTCTTCAATTTCTCCTCTGAGGTAAAGGACTAATCCTCCTTTGAGGACTAAAAAAGGTGCTATGGAACAAATGAAAATTCAGGCTGACTTGGCTGCTTCTGAAAAAGAGCCAACATCTATTCCCAGTACTGCTCCTCCTGCTGCTACAAGTAGAGAAGAACTTGCACCAGAATTAGTGGCAGCCGCAACAACTGAATCTACCATCCTTCCTGAAGAAGCTATCCATGGTCAGGGGCCGCAGAATGAGGGTCGACAAGAGGACATAGAAAATGCTCCCGCTGGTGAGACTAACCAGGATTCTGAATTATCATTGGATGAAATGATGAATCGTGGCATGTCTTTCGAAGAATTTTATGATCATGCTAAATTATCATGTGATTTAGAAGATCTTGGATGTGAGTTTTATCCTTAGTCTATTAAATTTTCTTATAATTTACACTTTTAATCATGACTGAAAATAATATGCAGTTCCATCCCAAGAAGCTGCGGAACTGCCAATGCCTGAAGAGGGTGTGGACATTGATGTTAACCCTACTATTGCAGAAACTTTAGCTCAAGTGGAGTTAAACCCAGTAAACCCTCCTAAGTCCCATCTTGAAGATCCTATTGAAACTGGGAAAGATGGGGAGGAGTCTTCTCAAGCTACTGATATACTATTAGGTAATGATTGGACTGAGTTTTCAAATAGACAACCAAATTCCATTATTCTATGAAACTAACCATACTTTTAATTGATTAAACAGGGCTATCAAATTTAATGGCTAGAACTAGAGGTGAAGTCTCAACCTCTTCCCAAAC
Source organism: Viscum album (assembly GCA_963277665.1). Taxonomy (NCBI): domain Eukaryota; kingdom Viridiplantae; phylum Streptophyta; class Magnoliopsida; order Santalales; family Viscaceae; genus Viscum; species Viscum album. The sequence continues at coordinate 163,451,455 of OY728138.1, forward strand.
AGTAGTAGAAGGTGAATCAACCAGGTTCAGGGGGGAAGGAGTAGAACAAGGCACTTCCTTAAGTTCATAAATCCCATATTACATTCCCCCCTATGATGATGATGTTAAATCCGACCCAGAGGTTCTCAAGGAGCTCATCTTTTCACGACGCAAGGCATGGAAAAACATATGGAAAATCATATCTGAGGTGCCTTTAGAAGAGCTCCCATCAAAGATTTCCCGGTTGTCATCCCAGTTCGTCATGCTAGGACTTGGCGTTTTGGATATGAAAAGATCCATGCCGTGGTGAAACAAGTCATTTTCAGGAGGGAGCCGGAGCAAAAGTGTCGCGAAGATCTGACCAGGGTGAAACTTCCAGTCAATATCAGCGAATTTGAGGCTGTGACATCTCGAGCTGAGGCTGACTATGCTGCCAAGATAAAGGATCTGAATCATAAGATCAAAGAAAAAGTCATCCTGTAGGTGCAGCTCTAGCAACATTTAGATGCTGTTACTAGGGAACTTGACCAGCTCAATAATTCATTGGAGGGATCTCTAACGAATGGTATAAAATCCATTGCAGATTCCAAGAAGGCACTCCATCAAGCCGACAAAAGTGAAGTTGGTCGAGTGTACGAGCTTCAAGTAGCTGTTGATGAAGCTCGAGAAGCTGTACATCTAGTAAAGACTTATGTTGAAAGTCTTTTGTAATTTCCTGAAAAAGAGAAGAGGCTCCAAATCATGGATGACCCTCTAATTCTTATGCATCAAATGGAAAGAATGCTTTCATCTTCAATCACTTGTGCACGTATTTTCCTACTACCTGCTTTAAATTTTACCTAAGCCAATGGGCCTAGTAAGTATAGTATTATTTTTACTAGGATTGTTATAAATAACCCTAAAAACTTTGAATCTTTTAATTGCTCAAAATTACCTAAATCATACAAAATGTATGTTTAGTGAGATGGAACTTGACTTTTATTCAGATTTCCTTTGTCTTTTATGGGCAGTTTAAAGTCATGCATGTCAGACATAAATGGGATAATGTTTATGGTCAAAATAGATTTGACCGAATGAATTAGAATTGACTCAATTCCTTGACAATTAATCTGAAAACATATTACCATACTCATGTATGATGGAAAAAAAATGTAAACTATGACTTAAGAAAATTTGAATATGAGGAATGATATGAAAAAGATCTAAAATGAATTAAAAGAAGTAGTTCCCAAGAATGAAGTTACTATTATTTAACAAACCCGTTAGAGGTTTGAATTATGCAGGGCCACCTAAGGGCATTGGCTGCATAGTCAAATAAATAGCATCTTTTGGATGACAGGTCCGTTATGTAGACTTTTTATGCAAGGCCGCCTAAGGGAACGTGCTGCATAGTCAGGCAAAAGAACTCTCAGAAATTTACTTTCATAGTGCTAAAAATCCACTAAAAGTTTATAGAGATTCAAATTTTCCAAAGTATAGAGTTTTCTGTATGGAAAGGGGTACTTGAATATGGAGAAGATATTTCCAAACAGGATTATTGATGAACTAGACGGATATCACTCCCATGAAAGTCTGACCCAAACGTAGGGAAGAATAATATAAACCATAGACTTGAATACTTTCAGATCATGAAAAGGGATATGGGACAAATATGTTAACAATGGCTATTTTTGCGGATCCCTACATATTTTCATTTAATACAAATAAGGACAAAAGAAGATTTTTTCCCAAGAATGAAGTTACCAGTATCCGACAAACCCGTTAGGGGGTTTAATTATGCAGGTCCACCTAAGGGTGTTGGCTGCATAGTCAAATAATAGTATCTTTTGGCTGAAAAATCTGTTATGGAGACTATTTATGTATGGACGCTTAAGGGCACGTACTGCATAGTCGGGAAAAAGAACTCTCAGAAATTTGACATTTTGTGACTAAAAGTCAAGAAAAGGGTTATGATTATCTGAAAATATTTAAGGTTAGGATTATGAGACATAAAGATGGGTATCGTCCAGTGTATGCAGAGATACACAGAACAATGCTAACCATAATCATACTGTGGTTGGGTCCTGAATAGAAATGTTGTACTTCAGTACGTATTCCATAAGGTTGGGAATCAAGCCATATGTAGTTCATGAACTACAGTTTAACATCGTGTGGGAAAAAAGGATTGGAGATCTTAGTTTAGGTTCATATAGCTTAGACCATTGTAATAAATACACACTGTGTGTTTTCGTGGGGACTTTTCAGCCAGGGGACTGAAAGAGGAATTTGGGGTTAGGCCCAAAAGGCTTGGGGCTGGATTCGAGGGACAATCGAACGTTCCTATGTATCCCATAAGGATGGTAATCAAGCCCACGTAGTTCTAGAAATACCCTCTGTAAAAATTTGTTTTGTACATGTGAAGGGTGAAAGGGGACTTTAGTGCAATGATGGTTTAATCCATGATAAAAGGTTCAGGTATTTCCATGTATTGTACATAGTCTTTTGAAATGAAACATGATTGAAAATCAATGTATATAATGATTCCCTCTCAGGTGAGGGTATCAAAGAATATTATAGTTTATTGTCATACTGGACAAAAGTGTTGTATAGTTTAACGTCGTATATCAAGGACAAAAATGAACCAATGTAAAGATATTGATTCTAGAGGCGATTTCACGAATCAACATCGTATGAGATGGAGGTGAACCGATGTGAAGAAATTAGTTTTGGGCTTGAACCTTGGGAGGTTACCTACGTACCTATCCTAGAAGGCAAGGATCAAAGTCCGCGTAGTTCAATTAAAAAATGAATTACTGATCGAGTTGTTCTTGGGGACAACGACCAAAAAAAATAGTATTGGGACTTACACATGGTTAGTTTCCCAGAGAGAGTCTTATGGTTGAAGTTTGCTCTAAGATCACGTGAGTCATACTCGGTGTGAGAAACAAGAGGTATCAACAACCCTAACGCTACACAGTTTAATGTCATGTAGGACATATAAAGGGACTATGAAGCTTAAAGTCTTGCAGTTAGGACTGTTGGTGCTGCACTGTTTAATGTCATGTAGCAGGGAAAAAGTACAGTTTAATTTAATGTAGGATGTAATAAAGGACTTTCTGTACAGTTTAGCGTCATGTAGTTAGGACGATGGGGACAATAGAGTTTAATGTTATGTTGGAAAAAAGGTAAACTGTGCAGTTTAATGTCATGCAGTGAGGAAAAAAGAGTACACCATTTAACATCATGTTGGACGTATTAGGGACCTTTTCACAGTTTAACATCATGTTGGATGAAAAAGGGACGATACAGTTTAGCATCATGTTGGACGTAAGTGCGAACTGTTTAAGATCGTATGCTTGGACTGTTGGTTATGCAGTTTAACATCTTGCTGGACGTATGAGACTTCTATATAGTTTTACGTCATATAGCAAGGACGATGAAGGGGGACACAGTTTAACGTCCTGTTGGACAAAAATGAAAATAGTTTAAAGTCATATGCATTGAACCTAGATGGTGCAGTTTAACATCATGCTGGACATAAGAGGCTTCTGTACAGTTTAGCATCATGTAGTTAGGACGTCATAGTTTAACATCGTGTGGGAAAAAAGTAATACAAATAGTTTAAGGTCATATGTATAGACCGTTGCTCTATATTTTAACATCATATAGCATGCACGATGAAGGGGATACAGTTTAATGTCATGTTGTCTGGACATGATGACCAGTTTTAATGTCATGCAGGACGGTGGTGTAGTTTAAGGTCATACTGGACCAAGGTGCAGTTTGAGGTCATATTGGACCAAGGTGCAGTTTAAGGTCATACTGGACCGTTGATGATATATTTTGTGTTTATACAAAATACTTCTTCAAAAATCTGGCATTGGTTGGAGTAGTGATGAGTTCTCCATCTATCAAGATTAAGGAATAAGCTCCATTGGAGTAGACCCTATGTATTGAGTAAGGTCCTTCCCATTTTTCCTCAAGCTTGGGAGGTTTCTTTCCTGGTATCATTGGAGTTCTGTGAACTAATACCAATTCTCCCTGAGTGAATGAACGAAGACAAACTTTTTTGTTGAAAGCTCGTGCTATTCGATTCTGATAGACTTCCAAGTGGTGCAAAGTGCACAATCTTTTCTCATCTAACCGTTCTAATTCATTCAATCGCTTTTGAGATTGTTCATTTGTATATGACTGATCACAAATGGCTACTCTGAGCGAGGGTAGTTGATCTTCAATAGGAAAGACTGCTTCCGTTCTATATACTAGTGAATATGGAGTTGACCGTGTTGCAGTGCGGGTGGTAGTCCGATAAGCCCATAAAGCATGAAAGAGTTTATCAGGCCATGACTTCTTATCTTTATCCACCATATTTTGAAGTATATTGGAAAGATTCTTGTTGAAGGCTTCTATCTTGCCATTGGCCGCTGCATGATACTGAGATGAATGGTCGGATTTGATGTTGTATTCTTGATAAAAATTCTTCACCTCGGATGAACAGAAGTTGGTGCCATTGTCTGTCAATATGGTATGAGAGACACCAAATATGGTAATGAAGTTAGACTTGATGAAGCTAACAATGCATTTATAAATGACTTCTTTGAGAGGTATTTCCTCTGCCCATTTGGAAAAGAAGTCAGTAGCAATAAGAATATACTTAAACTGCTTGGCCGTAGCTGAAGGGTAAGGTCCCACCACATCCATTCCCCATGTGGGAAATGGCCACGAGTATTTAGCTGTATGAAGAAAATCTGGAGGTTGATGAATGAAGTTGGAATGTACTTGTCATGAATGACACTTCTTTGTGAAATCAACACAATCTTGTATCATTGAAGTCCAAATGTATTCAAGCCTTCAAATCTAATAAGACAGTCTATGTCTAGACTGGTGGGCGCCACAAACTCTTGCATGCACTTCTTTCATAACTACCATTGTATCTTCACCATCAATGCATCTGAAGATAAATCCATCAAAACCACATCTGTAGAGAATTTTCTCTAGGTGATATGGGCTATCATAAAGAGTAAAATTGACCACACATCGTCAGATTTGTTCTTTCTCGGCTCTATCAGGTGGAAGTGTTCCATTTTGAAGGTATTCCCTGATAGGTGACATCCATCCTATAGTATGACCATAAGGTTCAATAATGGGACTAATTTTATTAATTTCCTCTGTTCTGATTTAAACATAAGGTGAAATTGCATGACGGTGGGCAATACTGATGGTTGTCTCATCCCGATTTGGATCTGCTAGAGCTATGGCTATATTATCCAGTGCATCAGCTTGAGCATTTTGTGATCTTGGGACCTAAGAAAATGTCGGTTCCGAAGGAAATTCCGCCATTAACTCTCAGACATAATCATACAAAGGGATTAATTCTTATTTTCTGATGGCATAATCCCCATTGACTTGTTTGATTACCAGTTCTGAATCACCTTTCACCTTTAAGTGATTCACTTGTGCTTGAAGTTCCAATTCCAATCCTGCGATAATAGCTTGGTATTCTGCTTCATTATTGGTAACACCTTCCCACAATAAGAAGGAATAAGGTAACACTGCCTTTTCTGGAGAAATGAGCACAATTCCTAAGCCAACTTTGTTGAATTTAGTATTTTCCATTTTCCTCCCTGTTGGACTTCTGGAATCACCATCAAAGTACATTTCCCATGTTTGAGGACTATCTTGAATAGAAAAGACTTCCTCATCAGGGAGTTCAATATCTGAAGATGTGTCTTCCACTAAAGGGTGTTCAGCTTGGAAATCAGCCAGAGCTTGGCCCTTTGTTGCCTTCTGAGACACATACTGAATTTCGAATTGCTGCAAAATAATTTCCCACCTTTCCAGACGTCCTGTAAGCATTGGATGACTAAGGATGAATTTGAGCGGGTTATTGTGAGATACCAATTGGACCTCGTGATGTTTCAGGCAGTGTCTCAACTTCTGAACTGCAAAGATTAATGCCAGTAAGCACTTCTCAATACTTGAATACTGGGTTTCTGCTTCAAGCATAGTCTGACTGAGGTAGTAGAGGCTGTTTTCATTCCCAACATCATTCTTCTGAGCAAGAAAGGCACCCAATGATCGCTCTAAAGCTCTCACGTAGAGAATAAGTAGTCTTCCTTCAATATGTGGCATGAGTATCGGTGGACTCAAGAGGTATTTCTTAAGAATATCGAATGCTTCATGACAGTCTTCAGTCCGCTGGTAAGTGACTCCCTTCTTCATCAATTTAGTGAAGGGTAAACTTTTTCCTGCCAAATTGGCGATGAAACGCCGAATATAGGCTAAATGTCCCTGAACCCCTCTCAATTATTTCAAATTTAGAGGAGGGGACATACCAAGGATTGACTTGGCCTTCTCAAGATCGACTTCAATACCACGATGGCGTACAAAAAAACTGAGAAATTTTCCTAAGGTTACCCCAAAAGCACATTTTAGGGGATTCATCTTCAAATTATGTTGTCGAAGCTTGTGGAATATGACCTCCAAATCAGACAAGTGATTAGAACATTGTTTGTATTTGACCACCAAATCATCCACATAGCATTCAACAAACATCCCTAAAAATGGTTTGAAGATACGATGCATGGCATGCTGATATGTTGCACCTACATTCTTTAAGCCAAAGGGCATTACCCGGTAGAAAAACACACCCTGAGGGGATCTGAAGACTGTGGATTCCTCGTCTTCTGGGGCCATTTGGATTTGATTATATCTGAAATATCCATCCATGAAGGAAAGTGCTTCATAGCCAGCTGTTGCATCAATTAAAAGTTCTATAATCGGAACTAGGAAATCATCCTTAGGACAATGCCGATTAAGATATCTGAAATCAATGAAAACTCTAATTTGTCCATTCATCTTCTTTACAAGGACAGTATTATCCAACCACTTGGGATATTTAACTTCTATGACAAAGTTAGCTTTAATAATATTATCCACTTCAGGTTCAATTTTGGAAGCATTAGTTGGGTGTGTTCTTCTCGCGGCTTGCTTAAATCCTCGATGCTCTTCTGGTAAACTCAAATGATGAGAAGCAACATCAGGATCAAGCCCAGGCATCTCTGTATAGTTCCAAGAAAATATGTCTCGATTTTTCTTTAAAAAGGAAATATACATCTCTTGTTCTTCAAGAGTCATGCCCGCACTAATTAAATTGGGGCATAGATCTTCTTTTGTACCTAGATTTATTTCTCTGGGTTCATCCATGGTGGTAGAGATACCCTCTTCAAATGATGGAGGGGCATCTCTGAGATCTTCCTCTTCTTATTCATAATGTGTTATTTCTTCCATTTCTACTTTCATAGTAGATGATGAAGCAGAATTCCCATGATCATAAGAGATGTTAAAATTTGAACATCTTGAAGAAGAAGATTCTAATTCTGACCCAATTGATGATGAAGGGTCTTCCTTGGGAAATAAAGAGGAGATGATGGATTGAGAATTGACATCATTGTTCACCTCCGATGTTGCTATAACTTCTTCTGGTCTGATTAGAGAAGTATAGACTTGATGGATTTCAACAGATGAAACGAATACATCTCTATTTGAGCTTTCATCATTTCCTAGAGGATCACTAATTTCTCCCATGTTGTCTGGCTTGATTGTCGTAATTGACATTATGGATCTTTCCATAAGAGTATTTTGATTTGGGTCTATCCTATCAATTTTACTGATAGGCAACACATAATCTGTACTCACATGTGTAAATGGATTTACTAGAATCTTCTTTAAACCATATGGAGCATTAACTTTGGTAATCTCCCTAGTTGTGGATTTATCCTTTCCCTTCATGTGATAGAATTGCATTTCAATATATTGAGACTCACATGTCTTGAACGGGGACTTATCACCATACAATGTCCCAACTTTACCATGAAAACAATATTTGAGACATTGATGGTATGATGAAGGGATAACCACATGTTGATGTAGCCAGGGTGTTCCAAGCAAGATGTTTAAGGATGAGTCTTGATCAACAACCATGAAATCTGAATTGGATACAAGATCTCCAAACTGATTTCTGAGTGTAACTTCTTCCAGTGGTTCTTGTTCATTTTTATCATATCCTTGTAACATCATGGTATAAGGAGATTAATCAGATTCTGTGAGGCCCAATCGATGAAGTGTACGAATGGGCATGAGGTTGACTCCTGAAACATTCTCTAAGAAAGCTCTTTGGATGTCTACGCCATTGACCTTGCCAGACAAGTACAAATGTCTAATATGTCCATGCATGACATCATCTTCATCTTCATCAGAAAAAGATATTACTGCATGGAACTCTGCAGGATTATTCTCTATGTGATATAATTCAGCTACAACAATTTAAGTTTCAAACTCCTGAGCACTTGACAAAGCCTCGATGAGTGCCTCCCGAAGATATTTTGACAGATTTAAAGCATCCAGACTTGATAACTTGGCTGGTACTTGGGCCAGGTGTTTCAATACATCATAATTTTGATCCAGAGGTCTGCGTTTCCCAACAGGAACATGTGGTTTAGCAGGTGCCTTGGAAGTTGATGTTTTGGAAGTTGATTCATCTTGTATCGGGATAGGAGTTGGCAATATTCCTGGCATTGGAAGATTAGACCGATTAAGTCTATTTACCTGCTGAGAGGATGAAGGTGGAACCTCCAACCGATCCTCCAAAATAACTGTGCCAGGACTGAATTTGCTATTAGTGGAAGAAATTGCTTGTTCTTGCTGATCTCGCTGAAGGGCTCTGCCACGAGTTTCTGCTGCATACACAGTTCTAGCAGGGGAAGAATTGGAATAGTGGCTTCTGAAAGATCCACATATTCCCCTGTATCTAAATCCCTAGAAATTCCTCTGATTCCTCTATTTGATATAGGGAATTCGGGTTCATCAAAATTGAAACTGAAACTGGCATATGGATCTATTAATTGAATCATATTAATAGAACCGAAAATCAACTCTTCATTTGATGAAGACTCTGCCGGATTATCCTATTTAGGCTGTTCCGTTTGGTGGGACGGTGCCCATTTCTTTGAAGTAGATGGCATGAAATCTGCCAGGGTCAAAGACAACTTAGGATTTGACACATACCCATCTTCTTCTGATTTTTCCTCTTTCTTGGAATTGTGCCGTTTCTTTGAGGATTTTCCCTCTGATGAGGAGGGTTTTTCTGTGGAATTTATGGCAGAAGGCACAATTTGTTTCTTCAATTGCGTTCAAAAAATAGAATGAGTTCAGTTAATTGTCTTTCTGACCATCCAATCATCATATTTTTTTTTCATTTTTGCTTTTGACTTCTTGCCACTCACCTTCCTCCTCTGGAACTATATCAGTAACACATGCTACCTGAGCTGAAGAACCTTTCAGTTTGACTTGTCCCGAGTCGACCATATTTTGCAGGAGGTCATTAAAGACAAAACACTACTGGATGGGATGCCCGAACATTTGATGATACGATCAATAGTTGGGATGGTCTTCATCTCCTTCCATGTTTGGCCTCATGGACGTTGGCAAGTGAAGCAAATTATTTTCCAGAGTTGAAATGAAATAACCAGGAACTTGTTCATTTCGGAAAGAGTAAACTTTTCTTTTCAAATCCTCAAATTGTTTTGTCTTTGATCTCTTTCATTATCTTGAAGAAACGGCCTCTGTTGTCGGTGCTCAGGAGGTGGAGCCCTTCGAGAAGATGAAGGTTTTGAGGTAGAAGCAGGTATAGGTGCTTGTTTAAGAATAACTGTAGTAGTCTCTACTTTACTCATTATCCTTCCTGGAGCTGATAGAATTACACAAGATTTAGACTTAGTCTATATAAGAGAATCTTAAATATGTTGACCAATTGAAGTAAGGTCTCGAAACCCTCATGTGTATTTCATAGGGATCAGCGTTGTGCGTAATTCGTCATGCAGAGTTTCCACACAGATTGGCAACAGTTCCTCTTGAGGGAGTGTTAAGCTCAGGGAATATGTTAATCCCTTCCAGCGAGCTATGAAATCTGAGACCCTTTCATTCTCCCTTTGCTTACAGTTTGTAAGATCGAAAACAGTTTTTTTCGGCAAAGTTGAGCTGAATTGAAGAACAAATCATTGACGGAGATCTTCCCATCTGGTAATTGACCGGGATTGCAAGCTTGTGTACCAGAAAAAGGCTGGTTCTTGCAAGGTTCACACGAAGCATCTGAGTTTCACTAATTCTTGTGGTTCCAGAGTTCCCATCATAGGATCTCAACAAGACACGTAATGCGTCAAATTCTATTCAGGATCGCCTGATCCATTAAAAATAGGGAATACATGGTTCCCAAAATTTGAAGGGGGAGGGATTGCATCTACCCATTCATAGTAAGCTCTCTTTTCTGGTTGAACATGAGCACGCTTTCCCTCCATAGCTTCCAACCGAGCTGTTAATGACTCAATAGTAGTTATTAAATTTTGAGAAACATCCAATTGAGCTTGGACCTGAACAGGTGCACTGACTGGAGCTTGGACAGGTATGGAAGCTGATACTGCAACTGATGGCAGCACTGCCAATTGTTGTTGCACTTGACCCATAGGATTAGACCTGTGAGGGTGTACTGATAAAGGAGGATATTCTTGATCCATCTCAGTAGCTCCAACAAACTCCCTTGATTGGATGGCTCTAGCACATTTAGGAGGAAGACTACCCTGAAGTAGTTCTGCATTCATCCTCCTCAATTCCTTCATTTCTTACTCCTGTTGCACAAATCTTTGCTCTAGTGAGAGCGATTGGCCTTCTCCAGGGGAAGGATATGTAACATGATTCTTTCCCTTCCCCTTGTTTGATCCCTTTCGGAGAGGGGGAAGTGGGTTATTTGAAGGAACACCTAGATTTTGGGTAAATCTTTGATTTCATGTACGCACACCTTCTTCATTTGTGTCTGTGCGTACAACTTCTTGAACATGAACCTCTTCATCTGAGTCCCCTGAGTGAGCCTCATATGTTGGATCAGCAACAATGACATTAATGACATTAATTGATGCATAATTCATTGCATCCCTTCTATCAGCATTTCTGTGATATTTTATTTTTCCATGCCTCTGACAAGACATTGCCTTTTGTTGGTTTGATCCCTTAGGAACTTCTTGGCGAACCTTAATTTGGAGGGAATCTCCTGATAATTTGGATCTTCGTTCCTCTTGAGGCATCTTCCCCAATCAAGAAAAGACCATCTTTCTCTGAGGAGGGGATTGATGATTTGAAAAATTCCCCAGTCCAGTGGACTGGGGCTGTTCCTGCTCAACTCCTCGAATTCTATTTGTTGATTCCGAGGGCTGGTTTAAAAGTGTCCCCAGTCTAGAATGCTGGGGTGGCTCTCGACATTCTATGTCTGAGACTTATCTTAAAAGCTCTCCTGATCTTGCAAACCATACTCCGGAAATTAGCTGGATGCATCAGTCGACATCCACTTTTATCACCCGGCTCGAAAGACCGTTGGATGATTTCTGACACTTCTGTCACTTGATGATGTGCTTTCTCCATAGGAGAGGCCTATTTAATATTCTCGTTTGCTTGATGCAGGAGTAATTCAACAACTAGTTCCCTGTATTCTTGATTTTTGGAAGAACTAGTTGAGTCCTGTTCTTGGGCAGGCTTTTGATTACAAACAAAACCCATTGACTGTGGCCGGCCACGGGTAATAACATTTCATGAGACCATTTTCGGCGGGCTTTGCTGAATGGAGAGCATAGTGAAATGTAGTGCTCCATGAACACCCCATCCTCTGACATGAATACCGGAAGGGGCATTGGAAATTAACTGGTGCAATCTTCTTAGTGCGCCAAGTCATGAACGCTAAAGGGATCTCTGCTTCTTTTCAGCCTTCAGATATCGAGAGACTAATAGAGATGCCAAATCAATTTGGCATTGTAACCCTTCTATTATATTAAAATTATTTTCATATTAATCATAATATAATAATTTCTTTTTCAACTGACAAATAGTTTTCCATATGTTGAGACGAATATCATGAATTCCATCTTCCCTCAACATCTCTGGAATGTCAAACCAAGAGTCAGACAGAGGCCAAAACATGATTGGCACTTCACCTTTTTCCAGTTGTTTTCTCATGTTCATCATTTCCTCTTTATCATTCAATGAATATTATTCTACCTGATTTGACCAGAGCCGATGCTTCCTTTTTGCTTCATCGGATAAAACAAGATTGGTAGAGAAATCACTGATCAAACTAGAAGATGCATGACATAGTGGTGGTTCAGAGAATGACCTACACCCTGGGATATCTTTCGATTGAGAAAGTATTTCACCTGCTAGCGATGAAGAATCAGACATGACCGATTTCTCATTTACAAGTGCCTCAATATAAGAGGGCTTTCTTAGCACTACATTGTCCACTAGAGCATTTTCCAGGCAATGTGCATCACTACTTCGGAGAGGACTTTCGCAGCGAAATTCATCATCATGGGGAGGACCACTATGGTGGGTTATAGAAAAAGATGAGATCTCTTGCTCCTTGGTCTTCTGACCAAACATAGGGTTCCTGTGGCTCGCATCTGAAGATGAAACTTCGAGATCGATTGAATTGTCATGAAACAAGCTTTCATGATGAAGTTTCTATTGAAGACCATCAGAATTAATGTTCCCACTATTTGGAAATGATGGAGTAGAATCTTGAATTCCAATAGATAACTGTCTGGGGGCTTCAAGAACTCCAGCATCGAGCAAGGCCTTGTTACAAATTGGCTCTTGATCTCTTGACTGTGCTGGGCAGGTCTTCTTCCTAGACGCCTTCTTACTCACCTTGGAAACCACCTGTTGATGAAAGTGGCTGCTTTGAGCAGGTGTATGTGCCTGATTAGGAGAGATAGCCAGGTTAGGCTGACAATCCCCACTCAAATCAGGTATATGTTCATGACTTGGTTGTCCGTATGATATGGGGGAGTACGCCCCACAAACCTCTTGGACCGAAACAGATGTGTGTGTCTATTCCGGAATGAACTGTTGATGTGTCACTCCACTGGTAGGGATAGACTTATGTGTCTTTCCCTGAGACGTTTCTGAAGCTGTAATATTATCTTGGCAAGCATCCAGAATACGAGCAGGGATTTTCTTCTTCTCTTTCACCATTGATAGAATATGCTTGGTGACTTCAGCTGCCGGAATGGGGATATACGTCCATTCTGTGCTTGGAGTAGGTGTATGTGCCTGCTCCTGTCCTCCTTTTCCTGTTAGTAAATCCTGATAGTACTCAAGTGTGGGGGTAGAAAGTTGAGTCTGCCTCCTATTTTTCACCGTAGATTTCTGACTGACTTCTCTGAATGCTACCAAGTGAGACTGTTGGTAGGCTTGATCAGTACTAGCAGGTATATATGCCTAATGATTTCACTTCACCGAACATGGTTGACGAGATCCATCATATGTAGTCATACGAGCCTGCTAACTAGCTGATGATGTATAAACAGGTGTATGTTCCGGCCTATAATAATCTGCCGGAATTGCCTGGTGGGATTGGCGTGATGATTCCAGCCGAGTCTACTGGACATCGGAATTAAAACGGGCAGGTGTGTGTGCCCGTTCATTGCTTTCCACCAAGTTAGGTTGGTGGACTTCTATGGAGATGGAAGAGATGAGAAACTGCTCACTGTTAACTGGATTTTTCCTCTGGTGATTCGTCTTGCCTGCTCGGGTTTGAGGAACCTGAGCCGAACACGTGGATTCGACACCCTCATCATATTGAGGGTGCACTGCTGCACTAGTCTGGCGACAATTGTTAATAGGAACCCTTGGGAAGAACTCATATCTGCTTGAATTAAGGCCCTGAGGGTCCTGATCATTCACCTCCCCAGAATATGGGAGTGGATACTGATTGCGTTCCAGGGATAACGACCCGAAACGATTGGAGATGGTGGTTAGCACCGCCTGATTCTTGATCACTGGTCGTCGTTGTCCGGACTACTGGTGTGAGTTGTTCACTTGGAGGGATTGTCGGGCAGCCTCCAGAGTTGGAATGGTACCGTGTTGACAGTACTCATTAACCAGTGCTTTTGATACTCAGCGTTGAAGACACTGAGTAGGTGATGTCATCCTCAGAGCGGACAACAATCCAGTAGAAGTAGCAGTAGTGGCATTCACAGCAGTGGTATTCACAGGTGTGAACTTGAGAGCAGCCATTTCTTAGAATGCAAAAAATCTTGGAAAATAGTGCATGTTTGATATAACAAACGTAATCAAGATAAGTCCAGCCACTACATCATTTGGATGAGCACATATGTCAATGATTGTTTTTATTGGCCCTCTCATTGAGTTTTAAATAGGGGCCTATCAAATAAGTAAAACATCATTTTAACTTGGTTAAGGATTCACGTCGGGTTCACCATTTTTTGTTCCCCTATGGAATTGGGGATGACCTCATTGATTTAAGATTCAAACATTTCAAGCGGTTTCTAACGGGTTTGTTCATAGAACCAAAAACATCCAATGACTCCATATCCATTTGAACCTACTTTCCAAAGGTAGGTGCTCATTAGTTGTGGACTGATGAGGCTTAGGAATTTGCATTGGTTGAGAGGATGGGAGGTCGGACTCATCACACCTTTTTTAGGAGAATTATTGTCTACTCTAAGACTCTCTTTATAGATTTAAGTTATGTTTGTGAATCCTTATTACATTACCAAGTATAAAATGAGCTTTCCTTTAGATCTGACAATCAATGATTGATATGTAGGAAATTTAGAGAATATTTTATATGTATTCGAGGTTTTTCATTGATAGAGAATCATCTGTATTTGTTAGAGATTCTTAGTCAATGATATACTTTGATACATAAAAGTCTCTTGGTCATTATGATGACCATAATAGTTTTAAAGCCACTCAGTGGGGCACTTGATGCTTATTGTCATTCAGAAAAACATTGATTATTTCAAAGTTGGGATCGTACCCGCTGATGGGCTGCCTACGCATCCTTTATTTTTGAAAAGGAACCAGAACCCACTTAGTTCAAGTAAAGGAGTAAGATGTTTATGAATGATGGATCAAAGAATAATGTCAAAATTACTTTGACACTCTAAGCTCACGTGACTCATGCTCCGTGTGAGAAAAAAGAGGTATTGATAAAGCCAGAACAATTGTGCCATGAAATATGTAATCATAAGAAATGGTGTGGGGATTATGTATGTATGACTGCCCAAACAGATGAATATTAAGATTTACATTAGGAAATAAATCCAAGAACAGGGTCCATAAAGGTATATGTACTCTATGGAGATTTGGATACTCTAACTTGGGGCTTACTTTTGCAAAGGGGGCCCAAATTAGGATGGGACTTATGATTGGGTTTTACTCTTGAGAAGGAATCCCAAATCAAAAGTAAATTAGGACTGGTTAAGAGAAATTAAGACATAGGCTTACCCCTGAGAAGGAGGCCCAGGTTTAAAGGTATTTGAAAATTAAAGGGACTTGGGGCTTACTCCTAAGGAGGATGCCCATATTTGAAACTGGGGATTATTCTTAAAAAGGAGGACCATGTTAATGAGGGCTTGGGACTTACTCCTGAAAAGGAGGCCCAGGTTAATGAGGACTTGGGGCTTATTCCTAAGGAGGATGCCCAATCTTGATAATTATTACTGGGGATTATTCTTGAAAAGGAGCCCCAGGTTAATAAGGACGTGTGGCTTATTCCTAAGGAGGATGACCAGTCTTGAGAATTTTTACTGGGGATTATTCCTGAAAAGGAGGCCCAGGTTAATGAGGACTTGGGGCTTATTCCTAATGAGGATGCCCAGTCTTGAAAATAATTACTGGGGCTTACTCTTGAAAAGGAGGCTCAGGTAAAGAGAATTATGGTTAGGGCTTACTCCAAAGGAGGATGCCCATATTTGGGAATTTTCAGAATAGGGATTAATCCTGAAAAGGATGCCCAGATTAGGGGACTTGGGGCTTACTCCTAAGGAGGATGCCCAGATTTGAGAATTATGACTGGGGAATATTCCTGAAAAGGAGGCCCTGGTTAAGGGGTTCTCTCATCTTAAAGGATGAGGTTGAATGAATGAAATCTCAATCTTTAGTGACATAAATATGTGTAAATCACTAGGTTTCGAGAGATATTCCACGGAGTTCCTTTCAGTTAAGGAATTAAAATCAAGAAATCATTCCATAAATGGCTTTGAAGAGTGTCTTGAAGACTGAATCTTGAATAGGAGAGGCGGAATGGAATAATAAGGGTTAAATGGGCAAGAAGGGCACCCAAAAAGGCAGGGGAGCGCAAGTCCTGGTAGGCGTGCAGGTACTGCGTGGGTCCGCAAGTCCTGGTCACGTAGGTATACCTGCGCGACACATGGGTACTTGCACTATTGTTAACCAGTAGGGTAACACTTGGGCGATCCTTGACCAAAGCCTTTAGAATTATCCTGAGGTACTTCCAAAATAGAGGCACACAAGTTTTGTTGAAGAAGTAGGGTGGCGCACAAGTATATTCATTTCCCTTAAGGGTAAAACACCTTAGGCACGCAAGTGTTAGTGAATTCTAACACTTAGACCTTACTCCTCTTTTTTAGACCTTCCATTCTAGGTAAAGAATTTACCTTAGAAGTGCTCGGAAGACCTAAAGAAGAGACTTGGGCATTTAGAGCTCTATATCTGAATTCTGGAAAAATTCCTCCTCAAATGGGGGGCCCACCGGGGGTATTTATAGGATGGAGAAGACCCTGGGCAGTTATGACTTAGGGCGCACAAGTGACTTGCATGACCAACTTTTGTGCACAAGTGTACTTGCGCGACCATTGCAGCGCGTAAGTATACTTGCGCGACAGTAAGGGAACTTGCGCGTCGCATGTGCATTTAAATCCTTCTTCATGCCTTTGTTGATTTTTGATGTTTTCATCAATATTTGAATCAATTTGTGCTACGTCATTTACCTTTCCATTCTTTTTTAGACAATGTGACGGAAATGAGCGTCAAAAATGGTTCATAATTCCCCTTTAGAAGGATCTAGTTGGTGTGTCTCTAGGAGGGGTTATGTATGTTTACCGATGTGTAGCATTCCAAATTGAGGTGAACTCAGTAGGTGTGGATTAGAATGCCCATTGAGGAGGATCTTGTATGGATATACCAGAGTGGACTTAAAGGTGGATCTGGGAGGTGTTTCCATAAGTGGTGGTACATAAGTTTATCTTCTGGTTGGGATGAAACTATAGTGAGGTTTCCTGCCAACATTGTTTAAATGATAGGGTTCATAATCCATGTTGTTTGAGTCCTCCGTTTATAGTCTTGTGAAAAGACTAGACCATGTAGTTTAGTTTCATGATGTAAGAACTCTATGTGTGGTGATTAAAATAAAGCAGCAAGAGGGTCCTAGAGGAGACTTGATATCCCGAGTGGGAGGGGGTTTGATCTAGACTAGTATATGGCTATTATAACATTAGTGTAAATTTGGATGTTGGGTTTGGAACTCAATAAGGATTACTACATATCCCAATTAGTTGAGAATCAAATTATATATATCTTCTAAAGGGATGGGGCTTACACCACTAGAAGAGGCCCAATGTAATGGTGTTTCGGGATCCATATGTTGTTGTGATTTCTACTAATCTATTTCCCCATATGATTCACGATCAGTGTGAGAAATAAGGGGAAGTAGTGGATATCAATATCATGTTCTTCACTTTGTGCACTAGTGGATGTATACAAGGGTGATACTTGGAGAAATAATAATATGGGTAGATAATATGTGTGGAAGATTTCCCAGGAGGATCTTATTTAATTTGATTAGTAAATTGTACATTCTATTGGAGGTCATCCCATGCCACTCATATATGGATAATCTTATGCTTTTCACTAAGGGTAAGTGGGGTTTACGCTAAGGATGTCCATTGTAAGAGAAATAATATTTAAGGAAGGAGGTGGGTCCTACTCATATTCGATTTATGAAACATATTATTTGATAGTGTGAGAGAGGGTGACATATCTTGATGATCATACATGGGGGAATCCTCTTCTGGACTCATGAGTTTGGTGGTGGGGTAATCCCATGTCAATCGTACACTGGGAATCCTATTTTTGATGGTTAGGGTATGGATATAGTTTAACATCATGTGTTGAAGATTTTTTCAGGTAGTTTAGCAGTGTATGACTAAGATGTTGTGTTGGGTTGTTTTACATCACGAAGATTGGATGTGGGAAGACTCACTCCTCACCAAATAGGATATTGTGACCATCACTCATGTGCCTTTGGGAGGGGTATGTATTTTGAATTATAGTGGAGGAGTGCTCAGAAACAAGGTCTATTATAGGGTGAAATTATTATTAGAAATTAACATTAGAGTACCTATTCATTGATGAAATATTTTAGTGGAAGGATTGGGAGACACTTGGAGTATAGTGGGTGGAAACAATATTGGGGGGAACTGGTCAATGGGGACACATTGTGCAAGTCAATAAATCTTGGATGGGGGTGGGGTATATGGGAATTGAACCTTCATGAGGGTAGGTTAATAGAAGTGAGGCACTAGCTAGATGCATTAGATAGTATATTAATGAATCTTTGTACCTTGTATAGAGGCGCTTCATGAAACATAGGTTCCTGACAGAGGTTAGGGGCTTTGCAAAGGTATAGGCTTCATGAAACATGGTGACTCGACCTTAAGAGGATGCCCTGATTCATGAGAAGAATGTTTTACAGATGCTGAATGCTTTTCAAATCATCAACGAACTCACAAAGACTTCTTAAATTATAGAGGGAGTATAAATTCATGAAAGGCATCCCAACCATAGGACGAGGCATCTAAAGCACATGGTGGTGGTTTTGTAAAGATTTTATACCTTATAAAAGAGAAAAAGTATCCATAATTGGAATGGATCCAGAAATTTTAATATCATCCTCATGAAAACATTTCCAAATGTTCACACATTTGTGATGCACTATCATACATGTGTAGGATCACCACCATGAATTCAAACTTTTGTGAGGGGAACATTGTGGCTAGGTATATTTTTGACCTCATACCATTCTTGAAGAAGAGGATCATCTCAATGAAGACTCCATAAAGGGAGTTTTTGGATATTTTGGAACAAAATAACATCAAACCATCCATTCAATCCTCAAAAATTCCGATGAGAAGCATATTTCTGAAAAAACAACTTGAAAATGGAAGAGACATTTTCAATGCCATAAGTCAGAAGCCACATACATAGTCATTGACAGAGTCATGCAATGAGAGTAAAATTAATATTCTCTTTACATACAAGAATAAATATTTTTTGGAGTCCTAGGGTCATGTAACTTTGACTTCATCATCAATTATACATGTGTTTCTTGACCAGATCAAGTTATATTAGTTATCTTATTTGGAGGGATTATCTCTGAAAGATAGGTTATATGGTAGGGAGATACCATCAATAAATATTCTTTGAATAATAAATCATCTCTTTTTCCATGGATGAGTATGGGTTTCTATGGACATACATGATGAGATGATGTGAGAGTTTCATGTTTCAATATGGGAGGAACATCCTAGTTTGAAAAATATGTATTATGATCTATATAGGTATTACATGTGGAATGGAATAAAGAAGCAAAGAGTCATATTTTTGTTGATATGTTTTACTTGTTAGTAGGTGAATGATGACCATCGGAGCCATGCTGGTGTGAGGCAGTCTCTACCCATTCTAGAATGGAATTTGGATGACATAGCGATAGAGTTTGTGATAGGATTTCCTATGACGCCTTACAATAATGATGTGGTATGGGTGATCATACATAATATATTGAATGTATCCCACTTCATAATTATTATGGATGCCACCATTATTGATTATCTTTTTAGTCTACTAATGCGGGAGATCATCCGTCTACATGCTGGTTCAATGAGTTTCATTTATGATAGAGATCATTGCTTGATGTCTCATTTATATATGAGTCTTTAGAGGGATTCGAAATAACCATTCCATCTAAGAACCAACTATCATCCATATATTGATAGTAAATATTACCATACTACTATTATTCCGCAGGATATGTTACAATCCTTTGATTTGGATGTCAGTGGTTATTGGGAGCATCATTTGGCACTCATGGAGTTTGTATATAATAAAAGCTTCCCAAAATCAATCCAAATGACACCTTTTGAGACTCTGTATAGTCGGTCAAACCTTTCACCAATTTATTTGTTGTAGATAGGTGAATAAAAATTTTCTAGACCTAGTCACATGTAAGAAATGTCAATTAAGGTTAAATTTTTCCTGATGTGGTTGGTGACCATGTAGAACATGAAAAAATATTACGCTAACAATCAAAGATGACATAGGAATTTGTAAGTTGGTCATCATGTTTTCCATTTATTTTTACCTTGGTTGGGGAAATTCCATATCATAGAAATAGGAAATATAGTTCCTAGGTTTTTTGGGTATTTTGAGATAGTGGAAAGGTTCAGTATAATGGAATATTTATCATTCCATTGATATCAATATATTTCCAAGCGTGACATGTATCACATGTCATTGCTTCAGAAATAATATCCTTACCCTTTATATGTGGTAGTTATTAATGACGTAAATTGTAGTGTAGATGCATACTCGGAGGAGCATCTGATTTGGATTATGGTAAATAGTGAGATGTATACCTTGGGGAATAATGTACGTCTAGTATGAAAGCATTGGATGTAAGGGAAGGTTCAAGTGTAGACCTATAAGGGATAATTATAAATGAACTCAAAATTACCAGCCTTTTTTCTGATACCTGACATTGATTTTTGGAGAATCACATATTAAATATGTTCTTTGGGGGGGAGGTTATTGGATCCCTTATTTTTTATGGTAGGTCCCACATTAAGTTATTCATTAAACCTAAGTTGGTTGAGTTTTCCTTCATCTTTGAACCATGGAGGTTGATTATCATTTGAGGATATAAAATAATTGATTGGGAAAATGGTCGAAATTTTGGGGATATATGTTTGTTTGAATTAATGGAGTCTAGGTATAACTGTGTTGGAGGGGAAGACAAGGGGTATCCATGAGTTATTATGGATTCAAAGGTGGTTTAGAGTTTTTAGAAAAAATCTCAGATGGGAGAATGTTTCTAGAAATTTTCACACCTTGAACAAGTTATAAAACATGTAAATGTCATACATTATGAACTGCATCGGGATGTGAATTCATTACATTCCATGAATCTGTTACAAGATGTGTAAATTCCACCAGACAAATTTCATGAATTGTATCGGGAAATTAAAAGGATATACAACATTAAACTATTACATGACATGTAATATTTGAGTGGGGTAATTCTCACTTGAGGTTGAGGGTTTTTTTTGAGGTAACTGATAAATTGGGAAATACACGGTGTGAAATGATTAACGACAGTATATTCATCCGGATCATTTTTTTTAAATCCATAATGAAGGAATGATTTAATACTCATTCCCATGAAGTCCTCCTATCTCGATAACAAGGTTAATTAAATGAAATTTTAGAGTTTGTTATTTCCTTCTAGAATTTTCAACCATTCAATTGATATGTTGTGAGATGTTTTACTTTTTTTCGATACCTCTTTCTTGATTCTCGTTATCATGGTGTAATATTTTTTATTTTTGTAAAAATAGGTGTTGATATTGTTCTTCTGAGATACAATTAATCTTCAAATATAATTCATATTTTTTATTTTGTTGTTACCCATTGGAAGTTTTGTCTTGATCTAAAGATAATGATATGTGGTCTAAAACCAAACCCTATGGCGTATTTTTAATTGTTATGTGTCTACAATATTTTTTATTGTACCTAAATAATGTGTACATAAAATAATTTATTAGTGGATGATGATAAATGATATGTTAAGTTATTTATATAGACTATTTGGATTAAATAGTGTTATTAATTGATTTATAGATACACATATGGTGATCCATCCTTGAAATAGTATCGAATTAGATAATGGATTAAACTATGTTTAGTTTGATACGAAATCTTAGGTGATTTCTTGTAATACAATAATTATGTAAATTGGATTAATGGATTATAAAATAAATGGTGATTTTTGATATCAAATGGGTGTTCAAATGGGTAGGAAATGGCATGATATATGAATTAATAAATGAATAGGTAATTTAAAAACAAACTGAAAATGGTTTAATTGACCACTGTGGATTGTGATAATACGATTTGTTATTGATTACATTTCTACATGTGTTTTTATGTTGAAATTCTTATATTGAGGGCTTGTATTGGATATTGAAATAATTATATAGAGGGTTTGGCTTGGTTATGATGAAATTATTATATAGAGGGATTTTTCTTATAATGAAGAAAACATTTTATAGGGGGATTAGCCTGATTATGAAAAAAAATTATATTGTGGCCATTGACCAGATAGTGAAATTCATATAAAAGGAGGTTTTCTTGTCATTTGATTATAACAAGCAATTATTCATATATTTGACATGATTATGCTATATGCTTAGATTTATTCTAGGATGGTGCTAAAATAGGTGGTTTATTGTTTTATATTAAGTTGTTTAATTAATACCATAATTATATATTTATTTAATATACTTATTATCAAAATAATTTCTTTTTGAATAAGTTTTTGTACCTACTGAGTTTTACTCACACAATATTCAGACCACACTTTGGTACCTGATATGATTAAATGGATGCAGTTTTATTCAATGGAAACAAACCATAATGTTGATTGTTTCTTGATGGAAGGGTTAGAGCTTGGAGATGGGTCAATGTCAGGTTTAGGACTGGGGACATTTGATTTATTTGGTTCATATTATTAATTTATTTGTATTAATTTAATTTTGACATTTAGACACATTTCATCCTTCTATTAAATGAGTTTCTGTTATTTCATTTATTTTTTCTTACTTTACATTGCACTTGTGTTTTATGTTTTTTCTATTTTATCCATTTCTCTGATATAATTTCATTTTTTATTTAAGAATTATTATTCCTCTGTATAATGGATTATATCTTCCCACTATATTTTCTACACCTCATTGCTAATCGATATCCTCTAACATACAGGGAGGTACGCTTGAGGTCCTGTAACCAACGAGATTTTTCAATTTGGGATATTGTCGAATATAAGGATGTTACATTCACCATTTTGTATATCTAGATTAGGTAACCTCTTTATTACCCTTAATGATTTGTATTTTAGATGCAAGGATAATCATAATTACTATATCAAAAAAACCTTTTTCGTGGAATCCCACATTTCTGTTGTTTAGTTTTAAGTATTTAATCGTTTGTCAATTCTGTTTAGGAACTAGTTTACATTTGAATTCCAGTTCATTTGTCTGCAATTATGAGAATGGTCTTTAACATTCACTATTTGTGTTTGATTTTAAATCCCATTATGATTCAAGGTTTAAGGACCTAACACAACAAATAATGAAAACAAACCTCATGAAAAATGAGAGAAATCATTAACATTTATTACACAGTTTTACTCATATGTTTTCAAAATATATGTTGATCATAAATGTACAAAAAATCACACTTACATAGAGTAGTGATACCATTTTGGTAAATGACACCATGAATATTTAAAAACTCCATGATTCTGTGTTTTCATTTTATTATTTATATAATTGAATAAGTATGATGGATAGATTTAATCAATTTTTTTAAGAATAGGAATTTGGATTCAATGAATCATGGTTTTTAATCACATATAAATGAATTATCCCCTTTCTATTTTTATTCGTTTAATTTGATAAGATCATGTGGATTTTTATTATTATTACAGATTCCATGAGTGATTTTTTTTAATATCACATGCTTCTATTCCTATGACATTTTTTAACATAATATTTCTAATCATTATTTGTATATTTATTGTTAGAAGTTAGGAAATATAGCACACTAGGAATTATATTTTATCTTTTCTATGCGATGATTTAACAAATTCACACTAAATATGGTTGAGGAAATTTTATTGATTCAGCCATTATCTTTGGGACCGTCCTTTCATTGATCATACATAGACCTTAAGGATCATTAATGAACATTTATAGGAATGATCCACATTATTGGACAATTATATTTATTCATACCCATAACCTAGTGGAATTAATGATATGCAATGTTCAAATGTGGAAGAGAGGAAGTTTATTGTAAAAAGGGTTGTGTAATTTGTAGCTGACCATTTTCTTTGGTTGTTTCATTGGGTTTTAGAGATGTTTCATGATATTTATCTTTATATTTATTGATACACCTCTAGAAAAAAAATGAAAAAACACATTTGTGTTTTGCGGGGTCAAATATCACAATAACATTACTAATTATTTTTATCATTCGACATATGATGGTCAATGTGAGACTTTTCCTGCCTCATCATTCAAAAAATAAAAAAAAAATGAAAATAAGAAACTAATTCAATATGATTTTATTATCTTAAAACCTTTACACCTAGGTTATGATTTGTGGAGGATGTTATTTATAATATTATAATGTTATTGAACATTATATTTATTATAAATCGCAATAATTTAGAGATAAACCATATTTTGAGCCTACATTTTTCATCAATTTCATAACATCCTTAAGATTTAGAGTGAATTGATCCTGATTTGAATGACCTAATTATTTTTAATTATTTTATTGTATAAATGGTGGAGAATATTAGCCCTTTCCAAGTTCATTGTTTAGTTCATAACATCATGTTATGAGGAAAAATCCATATATACCATACCTTGAGTGATGAGAAGAAAAATCATGGTGAGGAATATCATACATGGCATGACTAATAAAGAGATTTTATGGGAATTTAATGGAATATTGGAGAGGATCCATCATTTTTAATGGAAAAAATAAAATACATTGTTTTATAGTGAAGATTTTGTTTCATTTTTGATATGTGAAACTTGAACATTTTCTCTCCCCTATTGAAAACATTGTGGTTTCATTTATTTTAAATTTTAAACAGTGGTAGCATGGATGATCCTTTAATATTTATAGTGTTGGAACATTCTTGTGGAAAATCATTCATTAAGTGTTGGGTTTTTTTATGTATTCTTTTATGAATATTTTTTGAAATTTAAATTGATTGATTTCATGTGTTTTTAATTATTCATTAAATATGATTAACTTTTAGTCAAAATTTGTGGGAAATTGTATTTTAGAAGTATTCTTTTTTAAAAAATAACAAAAAATAATTAAAATATATGATTTATCATGTTATATTTTTTTCATGTACTCTTTTATTTGTTTATTTAAAAAATATTCCAAAAAAATTCTATCCTTTTACCAATGGAAGAATTAAAAAAGGCATCCACATTAGGGACATATATGCATAGTGATACCATAGGAGAGATAGTGGGCCTGAGCATATTGGATACTAATTTTGAGGCCCAAGAGTGTCTGTAGTGTAATGGTTGATGATCCCACATAGCTTGCTCGATGGGTTGCAAAATGAGTTGTATGATATACCGAACGCTCAATCATGTTAGGGTACGTTGTGGGACTTGGTGATATAGGGTATTATAAGTCAATTATTTTTATGACAATAATAATTGGTCATCCATCCAATATACATCATATGAGTTACCTGATTTCTCAATGTATCACCTTCTTCATCGAGTGATGATAGAGAAGTTCATGTACGCTAGTGCTAAGCGCCCAACAATCATAAAAATTTGACAAAGAAATAGTGGTAGATCTATGTCTGAGTTTGTAAGGTGTCAATTATATGATTTCATGCATAAAAATATGTTTTCATACATGATAATTTTTCAAGGGTTAGGAATTTAGCCGACTACAGACAAAGTTTCAAAAAGTTGGTAAAATATACATATTACTTAGAATATTTGATGATTTTAAATTTTCATGATTTCAAGAATATGTATTTTTTTCATGATTGATTAATTCATTTATGGTTAAATATTAGATCTTCTAACAATAGTTTCCCCTCTACCACTGATTTACTATTGGATCGATGGTAGATCCCTCAACAGATGTACCATCATCTCTTCTGGCAATGGTTAATCATCCACTGACCAAGAAGTTAGTATCATGTTCCTTCGGTGGTACCTCCAACCTAATACAATGGTGGTAAAACTAAACATTAACCAATATTAGTTCTATTTAGATTTTTTCAACAGACTCTCCTCCAACCTAATTCACAGTAGCTCTTCTTGAGACACATTAGCTTTACAGTGCGATGGTAGCTTGCTTCTCTAAACCAAAAAATAATTATTCATTCAAATAAAATGGAATATCAATAAATAATAGTTTATACCAAATGATATATCACACCTAATAGTATATCTTCACCAATTTTATCTTGAGATGTTAGTTACAACTTGCTACCCTAGACACATTATATATACCGATAGTTATACAATAAATTTATAGTAAAAAATAATAATTTTCAATATTTTATTTAGGGAAATTGAAAGAAATATTTTAAATGATTATATTTTATTACAATAAAGATAAATGTTGTTCAAATAATTTCTGATAAATTATTCACAGAACATATAACACATGGAATATGTTTTATGATACACTATTTTCTATAAATTTTTAGATTCCAGTAAAATGAACATTGTTCTAATTTTTAAACTATTTTTTAAAAGATAAATATTTTTTTCTAACTATAATGTAGGTTTTTTTATTATTCCATGAAGGAATAAAAGGAAGTGGTCTCTCTAAATATAAGTTTATTATTTCAAATAAATGTAACAGATATGTTTTACATGTTTATTTTCCTTGATGACTCTTTATATGATTATAAAAATACTCTGTTAAAGATCATTGGAGTTAACCACCCAATTATCTATTCATAAAGAGAGTCAACCAACTATGATAATATAATAATGTAAATGTTTATTAAGAAAATAATATCTATGATGTTTGTGTGAATTATAGAGGTAGAAAAATGAAACATTCATGTGATATTTTCAAAGTAATGCATTTGAACTAAAATTATTGTTCCATTTCCCCATAAAAAAACCAACATCATTTCAATTATCCACTTCTAATATTATCAGATATCTTTAAATACGTCAAATTTCAATTTCATCTTCTCCAAAATTATTCTAATTTCATTATGGATTTTAATATTTTGTTTCTTCTAACCCTCATTTTGTACTCTGGAGTTGGTTTTTCCATTTATCATCCCAATGAATTAATACTGGGTAATTCCTCTGGTCTAAAACTTCGGTAGGGTTATTACACCTAGTAAAAATGATGTTGGGTTCTGAATCCTTCAAATGTTATTGATTATACCACCTTATGATCAAAAGGGACATCTGTTTGAAATTAGGCTATTACACCATATTAATGGTAATGAACTAGTAAATTCTAGTCTCATCACTAAGAAATGGATATTTTAGTGTATATTATGATATTGGTATTCAAACTAATCAAAAAATCATCAAGTTTTATTATTTATTTTTCACTTCACATTTTACACAGTCTTGTCCCCATAATAATAATTTTTTTTGAATACATTTGAATGGAAAATTCATTCCCTCTAGTCGATCTTCCCATATACTGTGACCTAAAAATTGTAATCAGGTCATGGTGACTTTTTAATAAGTGTTTTTAACTATTTTATTATTATTTTTAAACTAACCATTATCTTAGGCTTAATATTCCAATGAAAAGTTCCACAACTTTGTTATGGTTAGTAAATAATACCAGATATTAAATCACATATGACCATCCAACATCAAATTAAGAGACTATGATTACTGGATGGATTATATGCATGTATTTATAAAAAATATAGGCATTCAATTATGGGTTATTATTTCAAAACTATACAAATTTCATAATTTATATTTAGAAAATCTCACCGATAATGATGCTAAAAATTGTTTTCTAAATTAAAATTTCTATGAATTTTCAATATTTTTCATTATGTATAAATACATATATTCATATTTAATTATGTAAAACATCTTATAAAATCTATAGGACTTTAATATTAACTCACAATGGAACTAAAAAGTTATAGAGATTTAAGGTAGGTTTTCACAAAGTTGAGTTTTAGTAATTTAAAATGACTGATCAAGAGAGAATCTATGAGATGTATACCAGATTCATTAAGATATTAAAAATAATGTCTTCACATAGGGATATTGTATAGAATAAAACTCTTATCAAAAAAATACTTTGAGATCTTCCCCAAAATTGGAATTCAACTAAAGATTCAATTGAAGATAAAAATGGCCTCACTGTATATTCAATGGACTAGATGATAGGATCACTTCATCAATACAGACTAGTAATGAAGAATGAAAATAATGATGATAATAAAAAATTTAAAGAAATATAATTCAAATATAATATAAATATTATTGATAATTCCTATAATTCAATGTTTTATCATAGTGATAAAGAAAAAATGGAAAATTTCCATAAAGGATTCTATAAGTACATGAAATAAAAGATATTCATTAAGATGTGTTCCATAAGACATCATCAAAATGATGATATTAGTGGAAATAAAATAGGTAAAAGTAGTAAATATGATGTTTTTGAATTAATATTTTATGAGTGAAGTAAAATTAGAAATTGAAAATTAGACATTCTGAAATTCAAATAATAAGGTAATGAAAAATAACACAAGATCAAGCTAAAAGGGGAATTTAACAATTAATTGAGCTATATATAAGATTAATACACTAGTAGAGATGATTATGAGCTAGATAATGAATCATAAAATCTATACTTGATGGAATCAAAATAGAATAATGTAAACACTGATTCTGATTACTATTCTAGTTATGAGTTTATTATTTAAAATGATGTTAACCAATAAACAGAACTAAATGAAAAACATCAAAGTGATATTTTAAAAATAATTAAATTATAAATATAACATTAATTATTGTAAACAAGGTTATAAGATAGACAAATATTGATGATTTTGAAATAATTGAGATAATAGTTAGGATTGAAAGAATGAAATATTTCAGGTCAAAAACTGAAGAATATGAAGAAAAAAATTATAAAATAGTTTTTGATTCTTTAGATAAAATTGAATTGAAATTTAAAAAGGTTAAACATTTAAAAAATAAATAGAAGAAAACAAGATTAGGTTCTACTATTAAATTTTGTTATGACCTAGAAGTTGTTCAAAAAGAGATTTAAAATATTAAAAAGCAAAAAATAAATTAATATATACCCTATCTATTTTTTTATGAATAATATAAAATTGATAAGATCATGTATTTGATTAAAACTAATAAACTAGAAACTAGCTTCCTCTATAATAGACAAATTCTTAATATCTAAAGAACTAACATTGTTAAAATAAGTAAATGAAAATTTTTCACCCATTACATTCTATTTATGTACTCTAAATGGTCAGTATAAAATCGAATGTTCATTAATATTTACTCAATCACTATTCCACATCTTGAATTTTATTAATATGAATCTATTAACTAGTTTAACCTATAATAAATTTCTCTAATATGTATGTGTTCTTAAGAGTTTTGTTACTAATAAAATTGAACCCAAAATATATTGTGTACCAAAAAAATTATCAAATTAATATGTTTTTTAGGAACCTACCTTCATAGTTATAATGATATATGGTAAATGGACAGTGGGTTCTCTAGGAATATGACCGATTATAGCTCTAACCTTTTATCTTTTAATTCATGTGATGGAGGCACTATCACTTTTTGGTGAAAACTCTAAAGGCATGGTCAAATGTTTTGGATAATAAGGTATATTAATTTTTTTTATTTTTTAAATTATCTTAATTAGAGGGTTTAAAACCCAATATAATTAATATATCACAACATTTTGATGATAGTTTTATTATAAAGTTGAAAGATATTAAAAATCTTATTTATAAATATGATATTTTTTTTCGAAAAAATTAAATTTAATATATTTTTCAGAAAAATACCAACAAAAATTAAAATGATTAATCTCTATATAAATAGAACACACTATTTAGTATAGATGGTTGCAACATGTTCATATTTGACAAAGGTAAATACTAGGGAAATGTAAACATGTTTTAAAATATCCAATTTTTAATTATAATACGTTTTTTTATTCCTATCCAAATAGATATAGAATAGATTACAAGAGAGAATTATCTACGTGTCACTTTTTCAATAAATTCTTAATTTCATGGAGATATAAAATGAACATGCTTATTTTCTTTTCTATAGGTGAGGATAAGTACATTTTGGCTGTTAATTTTTGTTCTCACTGTCTGGGTAAAAAACAATATGTGATTTTAAT
This sequence comes from Viscum album, assembly GCA_963277665.1. Lineage (NCBI taxonomy): Eukaryota > Viridiplantae > Streptophyta > Magnoliopsida > Santalales > Viscaceae > Viscum > Viscum album. The sequence goes on from OY728138.1 coordinate 163,481,569, forward strand.
GTCTACCTAGAAATAATTTCCATAATCCTCTAATATATAACAAATATTTCAATATCGAAAAATCCTATACATAATTTTAAGACTAAGTAAATTGATGTTAGATTTTACTTTTTACGGACCATGTTAATAAATGGGATTTTTTTTGAAATACATTCTAATAGATTGTGTCCAGTTTGAAAAAAATTAAAATTGTTCTGGGTATGATGGAAATGTGATTTTTGAGATAATTTTAAATATTTATTTGACAATTATTATCTCTATTATTATAATTTTTTCAATTTATTGTGAGTTATTCCATGCTTTATAATTCTGATTTTTATAATTATTATTATGATTATAACCACACACTATTTTAAATATCTATTTACATGTGTTATATAACTATATTCTAATTTTAATTATAGAATTTTACATTATTAATTTATAGTATTGGACAATATTTAAAAAGATGAATGTTTTTATGGATTTAATTTTAATGATCTTTCTGATAAATTTCAATAAGGGGAGAATATTTTTTTAAATTATATAAATATAGAAATCTAAATTAATGTTCAGTTTTGTAATTTCTAAAGGGGGTTGTTTAAACATTTTTTTAATACCTTTAAGTGTATTTTGATAAATTACAACTAACACACATAATACTCAAATTTTCAACATAATATTTATTAAATTTATTATTTATTGAAATTATTAGTGATATTTTGTTAGAAGTTTAATTTTATATATTTTTTAATAATAAATTATTAATTATACATTATTAAAAGAGTAATATTTTGGTTTTTATTTTTTATTTTTCTATGTTTACTTAGTGGAATTTAGTAAAAATTACTACCATCATTACACCCTGAGGTTCTAAATAACTCGACCACATAGGGAACAAAAGGTCAACCTCATGGAAGATCCAGCCCAAAGACCTAATCAGTGGTAAGTGAGAATGGTGGGTTGTGTTTTTTGTTAAATCCAAGGAATTTCATATATTGATAATACATATTTTAGATGAATATTCAATACAGTACCCAAACAAATTCTTGAGGATCATATAGGTATAGTTCAATTGGAAACACTGAAACATAAACAACGAGTTTGTAAGTGTTTTATACTATCTCCCAATACCTTCTTCATAACTATCTCCCTTCATAGACATATAACATGTAATACTTGTCTTCATATCTTATGGAAATAAAACATAAAAGTTGGTGATCTCAGATTTTTAGTAAGGGTGAATAAGGGAGATATTATTATAACATGAGCATATGAGTACGATAATATAAAAATAACTTTTGAAAACATTACCTTTCATATCATAGATCATAAACCATATTCATGGGATAAAACATTGAATTTAATAACGCATGAATATTAATAGAATCATAAAATATGATCCATGAGATCATAATATTTTCCTAAGACATATATTTGGGGGATGCACATATGAATAGAGAATCTTATGGAAAGTATTTTAACCAAGTCATTTATAATGTGTTTGGATGGTGCTAACAACCAATGTACGGACATGGGGCTTGGTAAAACCTTCCTTATATACTATTTTGGTATTGGAATAACCTCACATGTACCCTATGATCTCATAGATCATTAATAATTAAGCATTGAATTTGTGGGATAGATAGGTCTCACCCATTACATAATGGAAATTATATATATAGGAACACAATATCATAAAATATTCATCTTTTCAAAACCCATGGAATGAAATGGATTTAATAAAACACTTAATCATATCATTACTTTTGAAATAGAAATGAGTTTCATAAATATATTTTAATCATAAACATAAATCATCCAGATAATGAATAAAGATGGTATAATTCGATCACATCCCAAATAAATATTATGTAACATCAATGGATGTAATTTTATATGGAAAATGATTTTTAAATAAAATAACTTGAAACACATATTTTGGAGAATATCATTTCTATGAATATAAAATTTTTAAAAAATGAGTTTCATAAAATATTATGTAAATCATTTTCATTGGAAATAACCTTGATAAAATTTAATGGTATCTTTAAAAATCATTTATAAACATTATTGAGAAAAATATCAATTCGTCAATAAAATAACTTTTTTAAATAATATTATTTTTCCGAATCCCTTTATTTGAAAATATCATTTATAACATTTATTGGATGTTTTTAAAAATAGAGTGGCCAGGATGGCATGAATTGTTGTACATGTTAAAATAAATATTCCTTTCACATTTTTGATAAAATCTAAATGAACCTTGTTTTGGAAATTAAATGAATATTATTTTTATGTTATTTTAAAATTAATACAAGTGTAAAAAATGAATTCAATACATCCTTGAGAAACATTTAAACATTTTCTAATTTTTTATAAATCATGGATATTGATGAAAAGAGGGTTTTCGATGGAAGACATAAATAAATTTAGTTTTCATTAAAACATTCATTTGGAATCATGAGTTCATAAAGAGTGGAACATATAAAGGGTTATCTTTACTTAAACAAGTGTTCTACATAAAATATCACATCAAAATTAAATCAATTTTTACATCATTAGTAATATTAAACTTATTCTTGAATATACTTAATAAAAATTCATATACTGAATGTACCTTATATATTTCACAATTCATATAACCGAATTCTTTATTTTTAATAAATAAATACTATGATCATTACAATTCATTCTTTGACCATTAACTTGGATTCTTCACCGTATTAATTAACACCAATTTGAAAAAATATGAAATAAAAATCATGTATTTACATTGATCAATCTCAATTTAATCATTTTTTTTTATGTTTAACACAAAAAAATACTATTAGAACAACTCATTCCTTTTATACATCTTTCGTAGTGTCTTCGTCATTAGATGTATAACCATTACTCATAACACCTTGCTGATTCACTTCATAAACATTCCATCTAGGAAATTGATTTTCATAATTCCCATAATCTCATCATTTTAACATTCAACCATTAATGATTCTATGGGGAACTTGTTGTTATCATTCATTAAGTTAACCCAATATTTCAATTTTCCAACGAAATTCCATGCTTTGAGTCTTTCTTTTCCACACTCTAAACATAATCTCATCCCTTTTAGGAATTTCATTTAATTCTTCTTCCCACATTCTCATCAAATAGGAAACTGATTCTTTATTCCTATATGTGATCCAGAAACTCATCTCTGAGTAAAATGTGTCCTTCTCTTCATTGGAGAGTCCCAGACTTAGTTGACGTTCAAGTTGTTTATCTTATATCATGATAAAATTTTTTAAATTATTTTTACATCCTTCACTCCAGTCACCACCCCACCTTGTATCTCATCAACACATTGTCTATCAAATTCAATGTTAACCTAGCTACTTGTGGTTCCATCCATTAACTGAAACCAACTTTCAGAGTGCGAGATATAATTTTCATAGTTGGAAACCACATAATCATGAAAAAAAACAGTTATTAAATATCTACATAATGAAACATTATTTTGAAAAATTGTCACATAATGTTTAAACAAGGTCATTATACAAACAATTTATCATGGTTTATAAAAAATGGCGAATTCAAAAATTATATCCCCTATGATTTTCAAACTAGGTATACGGGAAGGCCCATAATTGTACAGCAGGTGATGATTAAGTCCATCTCAATACGCCATTTTTTAGAGGTCATACACATAAGTACCTCTATTCTAAGGTCACATCAACTTATAGTATCAGGAAGTGGATGTAATTTCCTAGAAAACATTCACTCTATCCTTTACCAAAATTATAGGATATTTTCTAATACATTGATTCATACAAAGACTTATCCTTAGACATATCCCTTGACACATCTTTAGAAATATCCCAATGGATCTCACTAAAAACTATACATCCTATTTTACAAATAAAAACAAATCCTATTATGATACCAAATATAAAAGAATGTATTTTCATAAATAGATATTACATCTTTTAGATGAACATTAATTATATTACAGAAATAAAAACATGATTTTTTTAAACGTAGAGTGCCTTTGGAGACATGGACACACACAAAACTAGTTGATAATAGTTCTAATCTATCTCCCACCTTTTTCTCATAACTGGAACCCTTAATAGAAATAACACAACTTATACCCTTCTTCATATATTAGGGAAAGGAAGCATAATAATGGGTGAGATCAAATGATCAGTAACGATAAACGAGAGACATATTAATATAATATTATTATATGGGTAAGATAATAAGAGGATAACATTTATAAATCATACCGTACATATCCAATATCATAAACAGGAGTCATAGAATAAATCATGGAATTTCATAAGACACGAGTTATAATGGAATCAAATAACATGATCCATGATAGAATAAAAATATAATAATACATATATTTTTGGAACACACACAATTAAAGATAATATTATGTCAATTAAATCCACCAGGACGTTCATAACATGTTAGTATTGGACTTAAAAACCTTGTACCATCTTTTGGATTGGTATATACTACCTTGTACCCTCTTTCAGGATTAAGAAAAAATCTTGTGTTCCCTATTTTGGTCTTGGGATAACCTCTAGTGTAACCTCTAGTATTGTAGAACATTAATAATTACTCAATTCATTATAGTGAGATATAGGTCCCACCGATCACATAATTGAAGTCAAACATTCATGCTTCACAAGATCCTAAAAATTCATCATATAAAAATGCATTAAAATAAATGGGTATCATAAATCATTTCATCGCAGAAAAACTAGGGAAAATTAAACAAGTTTGATAATAATATTTTCATCATAAAAATAAACCATATAAGGAATGGATAAATATGGATTCATTGAATCAGTTTCCATGTAAATAATAAGTAACATCAAAGGATGTAATCTTAGATGTATTTTTTAGAGATAATCAACTTGAATGATTTTTTCAAGAAAATAAAAAATATTTTCAAATAATATTATAAAACAAGAAATTTATAAATTGATTTAGATATCCTTTCTTTTTAAAATAACCATGAAAACTTATATGTTATTCTATAAAAATTATTTAAAACATTTTTTGAGGTAATATTTATTTCAAAATGAAATAGAATTTTTATAAAACATTAAAAATTGTCAAAATCAATTTCATTGAAAATATACATGAAATATTTAAAATTAAACAATAAAACATTTTGTGGTGATGAAAGTGGAAAATGTTTTACATGTTAAATCAAATATTCCATTTATATTTTAAGTAAGACAAAAAGGGACTTATTTTTAAACCAAAATAAAGACTATTTTTAAACACAATTTAAAAATAAAAAGGATAAAAATTTCTCAAAATAACAAATGAAACATTATTTTTTTTAAACATTTTTATAAAACATTGATATGGAAAGAAAAAGGGTTTCTGGCTGAAGGGAGATATTAAGCTGATTTTATTTAGAAAATTATTTTAGAATAACGAGCTAATAAAAATAGGATAAAAAAGGGAATAAATTTATTCTAATGAAATGACTAGAGTATGTTAAAATAAATTTCTTCCTTTAAATATGGATCATAATATTTCATCATCAAAATAATACTCACAAACAATCCTGACAAACAATGAAATTGTAACATCAAACCCATACAATTTTGGTAACTATTGAATTGTAATACCCATTAAATAATAACACCAAATGAAAAATTGAATATCATTAATTTAAACATATTAATTATATAAATGCAACAAATAAGTATTTAAACCTCATAAAATAATATAGTTGAAAAACATAATGAATGTCTTAAAGAAGATGGATTGAGAAAAAAACTCTTACCACATCAGTAATCTTTTGAATCATAAAATATGATAAATAATATATTAAAATAAATAATTAAACTCATAAAAATAATTATATTCATGATATAACATGTCAGCATGGTAGGATATACACCACACAAAATAAATAAGTTGTGAATATAGCATATGTCTCTACAAAATAAAAGAGAGGCTAGAAATCTCTAACCGAAAACCTCAATTTATTTTAAACATGTTCGAACATCCTCTATAATAAATATTATTTTATTATAAATATATTACTTGACCATAATTGAATATATTATACAACATAAGATTTACTTACGACCTTTTATTAAACGTTTATAAACAATTCTTTTTTAAAATATTTTTTCGAGAATGAACTTCTCTATTTTTCATGTATATTTTGATTTTATATCTTTGGTAATCTTAGATTAATCATGGATCCATAACATAAATAATTTTATAAATTATATAAATTTAATATATATTTATTAACTATGTATTTTTAGTTATCCATAATATTTATAGAGGGAAAATGAAATACATAGCTTATGGATATGGTTGATTGTACATACACTTGAACACCTTTTCCATTTCCTCTATAGATAAAATGAAAAAAGCTAACTAATATATTAAATTTAAGGAATATTTTAAATTACATATATATATCCCTTATATATATAAATTTTCCATTATTAAATTTCATGAAACTGGTTTTTCAAAAACGAATAACATCGCTTTGGGAGGCAGTAGCCCACTGTACACACAAACATCATTTTCATATCCCCCAAAAAACATAGTGTAAGAAGGTATATGTGATATATTTTGTTAGGACCAATAAGGGCTTATATACCCTGATAGGGGGTGGGGGTGAATCAGGGTGTGGATATTCTTTTCAAAATTCTTCCAGCCCCACTGGATCTTGACCTCTTTATTACAAGGGTCATTTGTTTGCACTTGTGTGATTATTATGACCACTTCTTTTCTTCTTTATCTGATGATGATTCTTTAGATGCTATGTAGGGAAGAAAGAAAGTAGACACGTAGATTTTTACTTGGTTCACCCTCACTGGGCTACGTCCAAGGAGCATACAACGACGATGTTCCACTGTACCAAATCCCCTAAAGCTCACTGCCAATAATGATCGGGCCAGATCACTTCTATGCCCAGGCTCACTGCCTTTATAATGTTTAGGGTTAGCTCACTACTTTCCCAATGGTCACTCCCTGTTTCTCTCTCTCTGGATCATTGTCGGTGGAGAGGATCACCTTTTTCCTCTTCCTTTTCTCACTGCTCTGGAAAGGATCCACTCACATTTTATAGACTTGTAGGTCTCTTCATTTTCATGAATGAATGCATCCTCAACTGTTGATAGATTCTCTATTAAAGTTGAAAGTTCATCCACTGATGAATACCCCATTTCCCCTGAATGCTAAACAATTCCTTTGGAAAATACCTTTGTAAATCACCCCACTTCACGAGGGTCCCAATTTTTCGAATCTCAAACAATCCTTCGCGAAGCTCTTGCCTTTTACCGAAGAACTCTCATGAATAACTCTCGTGAAGCACTCTCGTGAAGATCAAGTCGTCACAGAGCGACTTCCCTCGTGAATCTCACTGAGCCAACGTGGAGCTCGCAACTTTCACGGAGCTAGAATAGCCACCATGAATCTCATCTCTTTCGCAAAACACACTGCCTTCGCGAACCACCTTCGCGAACCGAGAGCAAAATATTTTCTTCAAGAACTCTCTCTTAACTTCTTCTTCTCTTGAAGGGGTCGACGCCTATTTATAAGCGATTCCACCAACCCTCAAACTTTTTACATGAAGTCAATGCCACATCATCACCAATCGCAAAGCTCTGAAGTTTCTGCCGAAATTCTCTCAATCTCGCGATGTACCATGACAATTTTCTATTCGCGGAGCTTGATGTTATCATGGAGAATTCCGCCAATTACCTCACACCGCCACCACGAAGCTCCCTCACATTTCCTTTCAACACTACCGTTCATGAAGCTCGTCGTAAACATGAAGCATCACTGTCAACATTTTTCTGGTTTGTGAGAATTACAAACCATGAAGCCTCTCTTCACGAAATTCATGCGATTTCCATATTTAATTATGATCTTCATGGAAATCCTACTTTCGCGATGCTCATCAAACTCCAAATTTTGGACCCCAAAAATTTGGAAAACACTGGAAAATGGAGCCACCTTGTACTGCTCTTTTGTACCACCTCCAGACTTTCCATTACTTTTTCATGGTTCTTTGTCAACAATGATTGTCAAAAATATCTGTGGAACATAACAATTCACCATGGAAACCTGCTTTGTCAACAAACACAATCAACCCAAAAATACTGCAATGTTACCTTGAGGGATTTTTCCTAACATATTTTTTACAAAGGTATTATTATGTTACAAATATCATATATATTCATTTAATATAACCACATTACCATCCAAATAAAATAGAAATGAAAAATCCAAAAATCTATTCATGAGGATGTAGTCCGCCTTACAAAGGAGAGACATTATTGTTTTCCAATGGGTTAGAAGGTAAGAAGGTATGTGTGATATTATATTTCAGTATGTATAATATTATAATATATATCTTATATAAATGTTAAATCTATCATTATATATAGCTTTGAGATGCATTGAATGAAAATTAATAACATCAGTTGGTGGGATGGTAGTCCCCCTTAGGGTTTGTTGAAAACTCTTCACAACTCTTCTCAGAATGATTTTCTGGACGTTTATACCTCAGAAAGTCTTCTTCCAGTCACAACCACCATTCGCCTCTTGTGATTCTAATGGCATTCAAGGATTCAATTAACACGTACTCTAAGCCCACATGAGCAATTCTCGGCGTGAGAAACAAGAGTAGTATGAAAAGTTCATCAATGAATCACTTCATGTGAGACACCAATTGTCAATTCCAAACTGATACCAATTTCAAAATTGATACCAATTGTTGAACCACACTGATACCAATTGGTGATAGCTGGAAACCTTCTCTCACCATTACAAAACCACTCTTAAGCATTTATCACGATCCTCAGCTATCGTGATATCTACTCATTGATCGATAACTTCTAGTATTGTCAGATTGAAAACTCTCCCACTATCTCATTGCTCTCCCCTATCTCACTTCTCCACCTATCAGCTTCTCCCCATGTCTTTGAAAAATACATTTTATCCCTTAAAAATTCACAGTTTCTCCCCCTTTAGGAGTCACTATTTCTCCCCCTTTGTAAACGAACCCAAAGGTCACCCCTTTGCGGTCTACAACATTGTAAAGATCCCAGAATAATGAAGGAGTGAAAAACACGCAATACCTCAGGGAGAGGGGGACGTTCCACATCCACACTCTTTTAAGTGTGGGGATTCAACTGAACTCCCATAGCTAGTTAATGCCTTTCAAATTCTTCCTTGGGTATGGACTTTGTCAGAATGTCTGCAAATTGTAGTTCTGTAGGCACATACTCCAACTTCACAATTCCTTACTCGACCTTATCCTTGATAAAATGATACATTATCTCAATGTGAATTGTCCTTGAGTTATGGATGTTATTTTTGATAAGATTTATAGCACTTGAGTTATCACACTGGATTCCGATCGGAGACTTCACTTCTACTCCCATATCCTCAAGTTGCTGCTTCATCCATAATAACTGTGTGCATGTTTGAGTGGTAGCAATGTACTCAGCTTCTATGGTGCTCAATGAAATGAAATCTTGGTTCTTTCTAAGCCAAGAAATGAACAATCCACCAAGATAGAAAGAACCTCCTGATGTTGACTTCATGTCATCCGCTGAACCGACCCAATCTACATCAGTATATCCCAATAATTCTGATTGAGGCTTTCCACTATACATAAATCCGAAATCCACTATTCCCTTGATATAACGAAGTATTATTTTCAATAAAGGCATGTGGATTTCCTTGGGATTACTATGATATCTCACTGATTGGCATGTGTCAAATAAAATGCCAGGCCTTGTTGCAGTCATGTATAGAAAACTTCCAAGATTTGCCTGTATTTTGTGGTATTAACTGCCTTTCCATCCTCATATTTGGAAAATTTCATCCGGGTAGATACCAGAGTCTTCATCTCCTTGAAAATTTCCATTACATATCTTTTAAAAACCTCCTTGGCACATTTGAATTGTGAAATGAATGTTCTATTCCTTCCTTGCGTCACCGTTAGACCAAGGAAAAATGTTAGCTCTCCAATCATTGACATTTCGAACTCACTTTTCATGAATTCGGAAAACTGTCTGCACTGAGCTTCATCTGATCCACCAAATATTATGTTGTCAACATAAACCAAGACCATCATCCTTTGATTACAATTGTTGTTGAAATAGAGATTGTAATCAACTCCCCCACACTGGAAACCAAGCTTCTTCAAGTACTGCTCAAGCCTTGAGTACCATGCTCTTGGTGCTTATTTTATCCCATACAACACCTTCTTTAGCCTGTAAACTTTGTTCTCATCCTAATAAATGAGAAGACCATCTAGCTGCTCAATGTAAACCTCTTCTTCCAGAACCCCATTTAGAAATGAAGATTTAACATCCATCTGGAACACATTGAACATTATTTGCACTACTATGGATAAAAATAATCTGATTGTCTCCATCTTTGAACCTGGTGCAAATGTCCCATCAATATCAATACCCTCTATTTGGGAGTATCCTTTGCACACCAGTCGTGCTTTTTGTGAATCACTATGCCATCTTCGTTCATCTTGTTGCGAAAGACCCATTTAGTCACGTTGAAGTTCTTATCTGCTGGCCTCGAAACAATATCCCATGTCTGATTCTCTTCTAAATCAGTATCATCCACATCTGCTCCCCCTTTGTTTATTTCCTCCTCATCACATTTATCAGGAAATTTATCACTGTTTCATTGTTCAGTGGCATCATTTCTTTCATCTATTTTTCCGATATTCTTTTTGAAACATGGTTGATATAATCTCGCAGCTTCTTGGTATCCTGAAAACAGTCAGCTGATACTACATTGTTAGAAAAAAATAGATAAGCATGAGATTCATGGTTACTGTTACTTCTCCCACAATATGCCTTCCCTCGATAGAAAACACCTGAGCCGATTCATCCAATTATTCTATTGAAGGATCTTTCATATGATTTTATTATTCAATTCTCTCCCAATGCTATGCAAACCTTCCCAAGTTTAGGCCCACCTTTTAGACCCATATCATTCTTCTTGTCCTACATCATCTATTCTTATATTCCACATGGAATTGATCCATTAACGAAATATATAAGTCTACTGAGTTAAAACTCATTGTAGGAAACAAGAGACAACGTTAATAACACAATCACTTCATATTGTGCTCTGTTACTCCATTTCTTCTTCACCTTTTGTACCTGATTTGTGGCAATTGAAACTCTGAAACATATCACTTTTCACTGTGCATCTATAGATTCCACTTTCCCTTTGATCGTACCTCCCAAAAACCTGAAACACATGAATCATCAGTTAATAGTGTTTATATACATAGAGAAAGGGGTTCTTCTGGAATCCTCAAGATGAGGATTGCAGTTGATCCTGACGAGTCATCCATTTTATTCTTTCTTGTAGATAATCGCACTCCTTCCTTGCTTCTTCTAGCTTCCTAGACAAATTCAACTACTCTGGCCATATGACTAGGCATTCTTTACCCACATTCTAATCCTTTTTCTGATATGTAGATTCTACAGGCTTGGCCTTCCTGACTCTTTGAGATTTAAATCCACTGGTAGACATTTCCTTCTTTGATGATCCACCAATATGCCACTTCCCCTGATTCCTTCTATGAGTAGGACTCTCTCTGCTTATCATCATTCTTTTCTTCTTCCACCATTGCAAGGATTTTCCTTTTTCCTCCAGTTCTCTCCACGGAACACGACTTGTGAATTCTCCAATGCGTTATTTGTTTATCTATCTTTTATTAGATATATGAGTCACCACACTGTTTTGCACTGGTAGTGAGTATTCCACTGAATGTGCATTCTTCTTACTCATAGTTGGAGTAGATCTCCCCTTAATCTTCTAGGTTTGTTCAAATTATCTCCACGAGAGTTGTTCACTTTGTCTTCCAGTGCATAATTTATTATCATGCACACCTAGAGTTGAGAATATCTTTTCGAGTTCCTTTTCCTTTCTTGCATTCTTCTTGCTGCAATTTCTTACCAAATGCCCATGATTAGAACATATGTGACATCTTACGTTAAAGGAATACCTCATTTCATCATTTATCAGTAGAGATGTTGATGCATATTGGGTTCTTCCTCTAACATTGAGCTCATGAGCTTCCTGACACATACTCATGGTTTGTCCCATTCTTCCACAGTAATAGCATTTGACAAATGCTTTCCTCTAAGAGACTCTTCTTTCTGACTTCTCAGGACACATCTTCTTATTATCTGATTTATCAAAGTTTCTATTTTCACAGCCTGAAATGTATTCTAGAGCCTCTGAACAGATGCTTGATGTGTGTCCATGAATCCCACAAAAATATCACATGTCATCACTACTTATTGTAACTGTCTTCTTAGGCCTATCTCCAGCACCTACAAAATTTTCTCCACATCTGGAACTGTTCACAACTCTTTTTCTATCATGTATGGGAGGTGATTCATCAAATACAATGCTAGTTTTTCCTAAACTGTTTGGTCTTTGAGATTAGAAAATATTTTGTTGTTTCTCTATGGAAATCTCATACTTCCTTTTCATTTTATCATCACCTTCCGAATGAAAATCGAATAGTAAGTGTAGTGCATCCTTCAACTTAGGTTTTCCTTTGTCTTTTAATATATCAATTTCTTTCTTGGATTTTCTATCACTTCCTCCAATTGTTGAATCTTCTTATCTCTTGATTCAATTTGAGCATTGAGTTATTTTCTGAGATTCTTCCCGCTACTCAACTCATCTTCTAGTTCTTGTGTGAGCTTTTCCACCATGTCACTTTTCTACTTCACTTTCAATTTTTCTTCTTCAATAGAATTAAAACAACATGAATTCTATTGTTGTAGCCTTTGATTCTTCTGAACTAGCTTAAATAGCTATGAAAAAACATCAACATTTCTGGATTTCAAAATCTGAATTTCATCTGTGTCCAGATTCTTTTCCTTAACATCAGCTTTGAGCTTCTATTTCTTTATAGACACCTTTTTTAGTTCTTCGTCTTGAGAATCATTCTTATCCCTTAGATCAGTGGCCACATCAATAAGCCTTTGATTTAATCCTCTTAGCTTGTTAACCTCAACATCCATTTCTTGGATCTTGATTTCTTTAGATTTTATCTCTTCATCCAATTTATGATCCAATTCCTTTGACTTGTGGAAAACTTCCATTTTTCGACTTCTTGGTGTTTCTTCATCATCAATGGTTCCAATATCACTTGGAATATCAGGCTCTTCACTTATTCCTTCAGCATAATTTAATGAGTAATTATTTTCATAGTATGATTCATGAAAACCATTCTTCTGTTCACTACATGATTCCTTTAACTGAATCACACTCTTTCCATTGTCACTTCCACAGTGGGTAACTTCACCAGACTTCTTCTCCTTCTTTGATGTTCTTCCCTTTTCCATGACACAATATGATAAGAGAAGACTGAATATTTAACTTGAGCAATCGACTAAACCAAGTTAGAGAAAAAAATCTTATAAAACAAACATATCCCTCTGATACCAACTGTTAGGACCAATAGGGGCCTATATACCCTGAGAGGGGGGGGGGGTGAATTAGGGTATGAATATTCATTTCAAAATTCTTTCTGCCCCACTGGATCTTGACCTCTTTATTACAAGGGTCACTTTGTTTTCACTTGTGTGTTTATTATGACCACCTATTTTCTTCTTTATCTGATGATGATACTTTAGAGGCAATGCAAGGAAGCAACCAGGCAGACATGGAGATTTTTACTTGGTTCACCCTCACTAGGCTACGTCCAAGGAGAAAACAATGACAATGTGCCACTATACCAAATCTACTAAATCTCACTGCCAATAATTTTCGGGCTAGATCACTTCTATGCCCACGATCACTTCCTTTACAATTTTTAGGGTCAGCTCACTGCTTTCCCAAGGGTCACTCCCTATTTCTCTCTCTTTGGATCACTACTGGTGGAGAGGATCACCTTCTTCCTCTTCCTTTGCTCACTGCTCTAGAAAGGATCCACTCACATTTTATAGACCTATAGGTCTCTTCATTTTCATGAATGAATGCATCCCCAAATGTTGATAGATTCTATATTAAAGTTCAAAGTTCATCCACTAATGAATACCCCTTTACCCATGAATACTGAGCAATTCCTTTGGAAAATACCTTCGCAAAGAACCCTACTTCACGAGGCTCCCAATTTCACAAAGCTCAAACAAGCCTTCTCGAAGCTCCTTCCTTTTCATGAAGCACTCTCGCTAAGCACTCTCACGAAGCTCAAGTCGTCGTAGAGCGACTTACCTCATGAAGCTCACTGAGCCAGCGTAGAGCTCGCAACTTTCACGGAGCTAGAATAGCCGCTGTGAAGCTGATCTCTTTCGCGAAGCACACTTCCTTCACGAACCACCTTCACGAACCGAGAGAAAAATATTTTCTTCGAAACTCTCCCTTGACTTCATCTTCTCTTGAAGGGGTTGAGGCCTATTTATAGGCGATTCCACTAAACCTCAAACTTTTCATGTGAAGTCAACGCCATGCCATAAAAAATCACAAAGCTCCAGTGTTTCTTCCGAAATTATATCAATATCACAAAGCACCAAGGCAATTTTCTATTCACGGAGCTTGACATAATCGTAGAGCATTACGTCAATTACCTCACACCGTCGCCGCGAAGCTCCCTCACGTTTCCTTTCATCACTACCGTTCGTGAAGATCTTCATAAACGTGAAGAATCACCATCAACATTTTTCTTGTCTTCATAAATTCCAAACCATGAAGCCTCTCTTCGAAAAATTCATGCCATTTCCATATTTAATTATGATATTCATGGAAATCTTATTTTTGCAATGCTCACCAAACTCAAAATTTTGGACCCCAAAAATTTGGCAAACACTAGAAAATGGTGCCACCATGTACTGCTCTTTTGTAAAGCCTCCAGATCATCCATTCCTTTGTCATGGTTCTTTTTCAACATTTATTGTCAATAATATCTTTGGAACTTGACAATTCACCATGGAAACCTGCTTTTTCAACAAACACAATCAACCCAAAAATACTATAATGTTACCTTGAGGGATTTTTTCACAACATATTTTTTACAGAGGTATTATTATGTTACAAATATCATATATATTCATTTAATGTAACCACATTACCTTCCAAATAAAATAGAAATGAAAAATCCAAAAATCTATTCACGAGGATGTAGTCCGCCTTACATAGGAGCGACATTGTTGTTTTCCAATGGGTTAGAAGGTAAGAAGGTAGGTGTGATATTATAATTCAGTAATTATAATATTTTAATATATATATATCTTATATAAAATTTAAATATATCAATATATATAGCTTTGAGATGCGTTGAATGAAAATTAAAAACATTGGTTGGTGGGATGGTAGTCTGTCATACACATGATCGATATCATCATTTCCCATTTTGCTGAAAGTGGATATAAATATAGGTTATTAAATTAATATAATAATATTTCAACATATGGTAGATATTGGAGTATTCATATATATAAATTTGAATAAAAATAAATGACGTGGAATAAGAAATAAAAAAATTAATGTTCAATAATTTTACCTCTTCATCGAAGAGCCTCTTTAGGTTTACAAATAAATCATCATATATTAGAATAATAACCAAAATAAATCATCTAGGATTATGGAAAGAATGTAAAGAAATAATTTTGGTTGGACATGTCTAACCCAAATGGATTTTCAAGTGTGAAGATGAGAGGAGATGGGTAGTCTTTTATATGTACGAGATAGGACACCCATTGAATTTTTGAAACGAAAAATGTGTACAAACATTTATCTCCTAAAAAAAGGATAAAAAATGTATTATTGACAAACCAAATTAGTGATATCATAAAACTAATTCCAAAAAATGGATTTGGGACAAATATCTATGTTATTTTACCACTTATCATTATAGTGTAACCCCTAGTAAACATTTTTTATCTTTAATCGTGGAAATTAATTTTTTACTATTTTTACATATCATTATAGTAAAAAATTAATTAGAACATAATATATAATAAAAATAACTATGATTCAAAATATGGAATATATTTTTCCAAATTCTATTCAAATAATTAGAATATATTAATTTTAAATTAATAATGTAGACATGGTGATAAATTGATTTTCCAAATAAAACATTTTTAAAAGTCACAAATATCATTATATTAATATTAAATATGAAATTAATTACAATGGTATAAATTTAATTAATATAAATTGTAAAAACACAGTAAAATCAATGTAGCTTGTTAATTATTTGAATGAAAAGGCTATTAAAAATAATAATATATTTCACTTTTTACTGAAGACTTTATCTTTTCCAGAAATTTTAAAAACACAATTCCAAGATAATATTGACCTAATGATTCAAAAAACGAAGTTAAATATTTCAATTTATTTTTATAAATATTGATAAAATTAATTTAAAAATAAGTGTGAAAAATGTGCCAAATCACATTTTTATGAAAATACAATTATTAAGCATGAAATTGGATTTATTTTTAAATGATATGTAAACATCAGATTGAATATATAATATTAAAATTTCATTAAAACCATTAAAAATGTTACTTATTTAATTATTGAGATATAACATGTTTTTTAGAAAAATATATTTTTTTGAAAAACATTTTCTTTTTCATCAAATGGTTTTTCTATTTTCATTTCAAATGTATTGGTCACAACACAATTTTATTTTTATAATTGTGTGAAAAATGTATTTTAATAATTTTGTTACTCATATTCATACATTCCATTCCAATGTCTATATAATAAATATAATCTTAAATTATTTTAATAGAATGTCACATTCATTGAAGATAATTTTTATGTGTAACCCATGTTAAAAATGGTGTCGTGTGTAATAAAAGATAACAAAAAATAATATTTCTCAAAAAAAATATCAAAATTATCAGGTTGTTAAATTTTGACTTAGATTACATAGGACACATAGAGTTCTTCAAGGAGGGAATGTGGTCCAATGCAAGTCAGCACTTGGCCATGAGGCCTAAGAGTGTGTAAAGTGTAATGGGTGATAATCCATCGTAGCCAACTCAACTAGTTATAGAACAATTTGTATGATATACAAGAGGAAAAACTATGTTGGATTATGATGTGGAACCCAATACAGTGGGATACTATTGATCCTTTATTTTAACTATAAAAACATGATATCGACTATTTGGTCTACTAGGTTGATCACTATATTGTTTGAGTGATCGAATTCTTCATCAAGAGATGATGTTTAAGTTCTTGTAAACTAGAGATAACTTTTGAACCACAATATATAAAAGATTATGTCCCCATGGTAGATCATTTTTTAGATTTCTGAGGTGATGGTGATATAATTTCCTGCTTGATACTACATTTTCTTACCAGAAAATATTTCAATGGTTAATAATTTATACAACTAAAAACAATGTTTTAAAAGATAGGTCCATTATTCATTTCTCCCGGAAAAATGTCGTATTTTTAAATTACTTGTTTTTCAATTATATTCACCAGTTTTGTTTTCGTTAATTCTAATAAAATTCATATATACATCACATATCAACGGTTCCTCATCACTTATTGAATTTCTCTTTCATCAATGGTAGATCCATTGACCGAATTACCGTCATCCCTGCCAACAATGGTCGACCATTCATTGGTCATGATGGTTCCATGACCCTCTTTCATTGGTTCTTCTATTCTACCAAAATAGTAGTACATCCATCATTTCACCAATGTTATTTATACCCATTTTTTCTTTCAAAATATACTATACCGACCTCATTCACATTACATCACCTTAAGTGATGATAGTTTCACAGTGCGATATAAACATGCTTTTCCAACCCAATGATAGTTATTCTATAAAATTGGATAGTATATCACAGAATGGTATACCACTGATTAGTATATTAGAAAAAATGGGAGATCACTGAATGTTAGATCACATTGAACTGTAGATCATCACAAATAGTAGCCTGCGATGATAGTAACACCTTTCTACATATAGGTACATTATTTATACTATTAGTTATAAAATAATTGATCTAAAAAATTATAAATTTATTAATTTATTTACTAAATTTCAAAGAAATTATTTTCAATGATTTTTTTTTGATAATATACAGTTAAAATTTGTTAAAATAATTTCTATTAAAAAATTCATAGTACATATAACACATTAATTATGTTATTTGACACTGTATTTTCTATGTGTTTTTATATTCTAATAAACTATATGATTAATTATATCATTTTAAATATTTTATTTATATGAAATATATCTATTTTGGTAAACCATAATGTTGGATTGTTTATGATATTATTCAATACATGAATATTTTTTTTGAAAACTGTAAGTATAAGCACAATATTTAAAATTAAGGTAACATATATATTTTACATGCTTATTTTTTTCTAATATATCCTTACATGATTATCCAATGACAAACTATAAGATTTTATTCATTTAATGACATGATTAATCATTGAAAAATATTATCAATAAAATAAAATGATATAATATAGAAAAATATTATAATAATAAGAATAACCACTAAAATTGGAAGAATTATAATGATAGAAAAACACATCATTCCTAAAATATTTATAGATTAATTGATCTAGAATATGACTAATGTTCCAATTCCTTGATAAAAAATGTCTTCATCAATTTCATTGTTCAATCTTAATGTTTTTAATGATATTGGGATGCATCAAATTTCAACATCATTCTCTCCACTCATTTTCTAATTTCATTCTAGATATTATTAGGGAATCCATTACAACAATTTGTTTTTAATATAGAGTTTGGTTTACAATTTTCCCATCCAATAGTTTTCATACTGGGTTATTTCTCCCATAAAATAAGAATATAGGGTTATTCCTTCCAAATAAAAAGAAGGATTATTATGACTCCTTCAAAATTATGTGGTTATAATGCAAGGTGTTCTAAATGTATTTCAATATGTAATTTGGTAATTACTCCTTATCAAATGTATGTAACTATAAAATTACAGTTTCCTAGCCATGTAGATGATATTGAAGAGTATATTAGTATCATGTTTGGTGAACCTATTAAAAATAACATCACGTTTTGTTTTTTTCTTCATTATACATTTAACATTATTTAATCACTATAATAATCATATTCAATTGAATAATTTTAAAGGACTATTCAACCCCAGAAAATCTTTCTATAAACTAGGACATAACACATGCATTAGTAATAGGGTAGTTTTACTTTATAGGGGTGACACACAGTGATGTTTGGGGTCCCCAAACCCTTACCAACGTTATGCCATACTTCACAAATAAGAGTTATTATATTCTAGATTCATCCCATCTATGATTTTGATGTGGAATGCACAAATATGAGAGTGTTATTTATAGATTCAAAATTGGATTTTTCGACATTTATCATGTGTTTCCTCAATCATAAAAAATTGTGTGACATCTCCACTGCCTGCAGAATTGTAGTAACACCATTGATAGAGAAGATAAAGATTTGAAATCACTATATTTTATAAAATCACTACACTAAAGTGATGGTTATACAACACAATGACCCATGGAGCTTGATGAAAATAAAAATGTTACGTAATGGTCCACCCTCTGTGTCATGGCCCCCAATATCTCCAAGAAATAGGAAATTGTAGTATCTATTGTGGTTCAATGTTGTGTCATTTTCAAGTGTAATGAAGGAATGTGGAATGGGTGCTTGAGGCATTATTTGAACCTATTTCACCAAGTCTTATTTTGAATAAGGTATGGGTGAGTACTAAACCATAATGTTTTAAGGGGTGTTGTTTTAATATCATCATAGGCAGTGGTAAAGATATTATGGAGGAAGAAGGCTAAACTATTCGATAATGGCTATTCCATAGCCATGCAGTATTGGAATTGGATATGTTATACGGTATCTTTCTACCCCGTAGGGTTATCATTAACTATAAATTTAATAACATTATCTATTCTGGTTATTTATGTTCTACATGATATGATATCATGGTATTTTAAATAAACATGTTCATGCAGACTCACCTAAACATAATAATTTTATGTTTTAACAAAAAATAAATAATCCAATGTTCAAATATTTTACAAGGAATCACACATAGTTTTTCTACCCAACTCAAAATATAGAATTAACAGAGTTTAATGGCTATTTAAAAACAATGAGGGAATATAAAATTAAAACACAATAAATTATTTATCTTATGTCACTACCTATAAATTAAGATGAAAGGTTGTTATGTATATGACACATTGAAGGGAGACTGGACCGGAGAATGGAGGATGTAGCCTGAAGTGGTGCTGATGTACTATGGATTGCAACAACATAAGACACTGTTTCATTTCTATATCATCTCATGACTATAATTAAGGGTGAAACATTTATCTCTCATGCAATTTAATTAATGGGGCATGAATCAAGGTGAGTATCATTTAGTGTTTGGTTCAATATATGCTATTTCATCTATTCTCTAATTTTTGAATTTTATCAATCCTTTTTCATGCTAGGTAATTGCTAATTTAGAATGGTTTTACATCGAATGTAATAACAAATTTATCCTTCCCATGTCATGATAAACAAATCCATTGGATTAATTATTTTAAAATAAGATACTAATAACACACACACACACACAGATATATATATATATATAATATTAAGTAGTTTAGTGGGTAAAACATCATATATAGAATAAAGGGTGAGTACATTAAGAGGAGTTTCACTGAAATCAATTTTATAAAAAAAAATTAAATAACTTGAATTTTACTGAATGATGTCTATGAACTTGGATTGACATAATCATGGTATGGTCATCTCATCAATCTATAAGCTAAATAGATTTAAAATCTATTGTTTAAAAATAATTCCATATATTTTCTATTTTTTTACCTATTATATATGGGATTGACCTCAACATCCATAATACCACATTTTAAAACTAGTTAGAGTTAAGTTGAATTTATCAAAATTATAATTTTATATCAGGAGATAATTTATGATGCATTTGTTTTGATCATAATAACATCTAATAATAATTTATGATATAATCATTATATCATCAAATACATAGCCGCTTAAATTCACCAAAATGGAAATTTGTTATATTGTTTTTAGGAGTAAGGGGAT
The DNA here is from genome assembly GCA_963277665.1 of Viscum album. Lineage (NCBI taxonomy): Eukaryota > Viridiplantae > Streptophyta > Magnoliopsida > Santalales > Viscaceae > Viscum > Viscum album. The sequence goes on from OY728138.1 coordinate 163,502,669, forward strand.
GAATTTTGATAATGATAATATGAAATATTCATAAGCTTAATAATTTTAAAAACATTGTAGATCATAATTAAATCAAATTTTGGAATTATTAATGATGGTTGGTGATGAAAAATTTGATTTTTTTTCATGGAGGTGGTAGTCTACTGTATAGAAAATTAATGATCTGATTTCTAGATGAATGGAAAAGATCATTGATAAGGAAATATAATAATTTTAGATATAATAATTTTGCATAGAAAAAAAATTTATTCATGAAATACATCCTTGATACCATCCTTGAGGGGCAGTTATGAAAACAAAACAACATTCCTTAGTGGAGGTGGTAGTACACATATACGAATGATGGATGTCATTTTACATTTTTATTGGATGAAAAAAAATGAATAATTGTTTTAAAATTAACATAATTAAATTTATGAATAATAATGATATTAATTCAATTATATTAATAATGGTATATATTATTTAGAAATGAGTATTGTAAAAGGAAAGAGTAACTAAATATAATAATTACTTTGGAATCATGAGTTTTTTCTCGGAAACCATATTTGAAATAAAAAAATGTAATCTAAATTTGAAAATAAATTAAATATCTGAGATAGGGTTATAGAAGGATCCAATTGGTAGAGTTTTAGAAATGTATTTGAAGGATATTTGAGCCTTGATGTGATTTAATTGTTTACTTTTTTAAGTGAAGGGAAGGGTAGTTTTGGAATTAATAATAATATTTTTAATAATGTAAATTTATCATTCAAAGTAAAATGGTTTTAAAAAAAATACAAAAGTGCAGGTTAAATGTGTGTCGGTCGATATCATACCCATACACTCATTTTTTAGACTACATAGAGTGTTTTAGGCTTTTTCTATGGACATTTTCACTTTTACACTAATTTACTTTTCCATTGCTAATTATTTTCATCCTTATTAATTATTGTTAATGAAAAAACATATCATAGGAACATTTACCCAAATTTAAGCTTCTGATTTAATATTTTTAAATTATCTATGATTACAAAAAAAATTATGTGTTGGAAATTTTAGTTTTATAATAAACACACATAATTCATAGAAACTATTTTTAAGTAATAGTGTGTTTTATGTTTAAATTTTATGTAATTATATGATTAGAATATATAAATATATATCACCGATATTGTTTTATTATAAAAATAATAAAATGTATTTGGATTTTAGAGAAAACAAAAACTAAATTTCATCATCAAAACATTTAATTAGAAGAAAATGTCAAAAAGTTACTAAAATTTAATTATTTCCCAAAAGAGTTTTTATTATATATTTTTTAATTATGTTATTATAATATTAAGTCATTCACTTACCTTGGGTGTAGCGTGTGACACAATTTATAGAACATAACATCAATTTTATTTGGTCTCAAATTTCGGACATTACATTCTCTCCCATTAAATAAATTGAATACTCTAGGTTTTAATTATTACTTAATAGTGAATATAATCGAGTGAATACAAGAGATATAATTTAATAATGATATAATTTATATCGTTTTATCAACAAACATTGAAAATCTATTTTTTTACCTCAAAATAAATTAATTCAAATATTGAGTTTTTCTGCATTAATTTAGCTAAAAATCCTTCATTATTAGGAATTATAACTCATTTTATGGAGTTATTTATCAAATAGAGCTCATGATCATCCTTAACTAATTGATTATAATAACTAGGTTTGATATATGAAATGTGATTTCCCTATTTTCTCATTGTCGTGTATTCTGTGTGGAAATGGACCATATATTACCAAAATAACATTGAAGTCCTCCAAAGGAGATACAAGTATCTCAATAAATATATTATATAAACCAAATATTTCGATATAAAAAAATATATGATAATAAAAAACCATTTGGGTGTTCATTTGATGTTATTATAAATTATTTGATGCCTACTAGGGTGGCTAGAACTAGATTATAATTTTATATCAATAAATCTACAGTGGAGATTGAGTGAAAATTTTTAAATTCCTTTTCATTTATTACTTTCGGTAGTATAGATAATATAATATTTATCCTATTTTACTTTATTAATGATGTTTCTGATGTTTTTTTATCTTTGTTAACTATTGCATGAGGGAATCATTTTCATACCACCCAAACAATAATCATTTTAGGCATTGGATATTCTTAACATGTATTTGATGATAAGAATTATCATACTAAATAAAAATTAATGTTATTTTTGGATTATCATTCCATAATTGAAACTCTTACTTGTTGATCTAATAAATTCCCATGGGCTCCTCTTCCCACATTTTATATATATAGAAAGTGGAATATTCTTTCCTTTATCATATTTGTAAGATCTTGAACTTCATGGAGGTATGTACATGTTTAAATTTTTCTTTTAATCTCATTATTCTGGTGAATGAAATGTTTACCCTGTGTATGAATAAAAAAAAGAGTGTTCTGAGGGTTCAAGACATGAATGAAGGGGGAAATTTTCTTCCTGTTAATTTAGCACAATTGGTGCATGGTTAGAGTAAACCGTGCATTGGGGGAACCCAAATAGTGTGACTTTAGGTAGATTAATATCTACATATTAGTGAACATTTTTTCAAACAATGAAAATTTACTGGCTAACTATATGACTACACCCTATTTGATAGAAGCTGACACATGATTGGAAAACAGTATGGAAAATCAAGTGGCCAAATCATGTTCCCCATTAAAATGTCACAATTTACCAAATTTATACCTTGGTATTTTAAGCGACTCACTTTATTTTCATCCAATGTATTCATTATACAGACATAGTGGTGAACCAATGCCCCCAAATCTTTACAAGGGTGGATATCCTTTGATTATATGCCTTTTGAAGGGCCATTGGGTGTGAATTGATACTCTGGGTATGTCAAATGATACTCTTACTTTATTTTTCCAGATTCAGGCTTGTGGATTTATTCTTCTTCTTCCTAACATGCAAAAGCCTATTTTCTGATGGATATTAGGTCAGGGATTAAAAAAGACCATGAATTCAGATCTGATTCTTCTGTTAAGGGTGTGTTCATCATCAGATTTATGGTAGGTGGTGTACAAGTTATATCATATAGTATAGAAGTTGATTTATGCATCTGCAGTTGTGTTGTTGGTCCTCTCTAGTTGTGAAATTAATGTCTTCAATAGGTTTTGGTATATTGTAAGCATAAATGATGAAATCAACCCCTCTTAATCCTCATTGGATGTATTGCGGGATGATTTTACGAGTTTGGGGCAACCCATGGGGTGTACCTACATTCCTGTACATGGAACATGGTATTGTTGTAGAGACCCAAAGCTTGATGTACATGGACATTACATTACTTTTTTCGTAATACTTAATACATAACAAAAACAGACACACAAGGATCGTAATAGTTTAGTGTCTTGGGAAACTCAGAATATAATCTTCTAATGATGGTGAAAGATCTTCAACATCTCCATTAACGATCTTACCCTTTTGTTTTCTTACCTAAAAACTATCTTTAAATCCTGGGAAAATGAAAACATATAAAGGGTGAGCTCAAATGCACAGTAAGGGTAATAATAGAGAACATAAAACAATCCTTAGATATTTGAATGTAAAAACATGAGCATAAAACCTAAACATCAAAATATTGAGTAATGACATAAAACATGGCAGTACATAAGGCATAGATCATGAAGAAACATTAATCATGATAAATTTTCATGGGAATAAAATATGTAATTGTGGAAACCATTAAGCACACGATATGATTTCCATAGTATCCAAGGCATTACTACCATGACCATCTTAGTGGACAAAGTCCCTTTCTGAATTGAGCTCACTCCTCGTTTCAGTCCTGTAACACTGAACCAGATTCACTTACCATTCCATCCATGTATATCTCATGAGATATAAATACTTACCCAATGCATCAGAGGGAGATATAATTCTCACCCATCTCATAATGAAATAATTCTTACTTGTGCCACAAAATAAACATACATCATTCATAATAACCCAACGAATAAAACGGGTTTTATAAACATCATCCCATCATAACATAATCCATATAAAACAAAAGGATATCATTTCATAATAAGAAAATTGAAACCATGTAAATCATAGAGACATTATAATTGAATCATACACATATGAAATAATGTCATCTTTGATGGAAAATGGTTTTGATAAAACACTTGAGATGAATTCTTGAGGAAAATATCCTTTCTTCTTCAAAATCAATTTCTTTTCACAAAATGTCATGCAATTTTAAAAGAAAAATATTTTGTTGAAAATTAGTCATGAAATCTTTTGGAGGATTCTTCATGAAAATAAGGCTTTATAAAACCATAAAAATCCTTTCATGCCATATAAGTTAAAAAATAACATTCTTCTCGTACTTTTGTTAGAAAAGTCAAAAAATACCTCATAAAAGAAAGATTCCTTACACACCATGTAGTAAAAGTCAAAAATGGGAAAAAAGGACATTAAACATACATGAAACCATTTTTAGAAAACATGTACATGTATGATAAATATAAACCCAGTGAATACTTACGAATAAACAATCTGGAATAAGAGCGAGATTGGAATAGTTATCCCTTACCTTAGGTCCGATATGCTTCGTACGTATCTGAACCTCCTGTATAATGATTTAAATAATTTCATTGACTTATTACAGAATCATATTCATTGTTATGATATCATATATGGTTCACTTATGACTTTATATTACCCATTCTTTTGTAAGTTCCATGTTAAATCAGCATTTTGGGTAAAATTGTTTTATTTATCGTACATGTTTGGACTTGTTGTTCTTGATATTATTAATTATAACCTGATTTAATTAATTCCAGAATGTAAAAAATGATTTATATGTAATATATATTCAGTATATACATATATATATGATAGATCGATAAATGGAATGAAATACACAGTTCATTGAGACGGTAGGTCGTATGTACGCATGAACGCTGTTTTCGTTTCCTTATTGAATTTAATGGAATTAAGTAGATGACACATATATATACATAAATACAGTATAATTATTATGTCATATATTTCATGATTACTTATTATATATAATTTATAATCATTAATGAATGGTTAACATGGAAAATGAATCTCATCACGTCGTGGAGACGGTAGTCTGTACGTACGCACGAGCGATGATATCATTCCCATGATCGTGGAATTGTATTGAAGTGTATGTATAATATTTAAGAATCAATATCACTTTACAATAATCATATATAGTTATCTATTTACACCATTATACCCATCCAGGTAAGGTGGTGGTCGAAAACATATTACACCACGACGTGGAGACGGTATTCCCTACGTACGCACGCGCGGTGATTTCGTTTTTCATAGGATGGATAGATGGTGAAATAGGGTTGTTTCATACTTATAATAACATATCAGTATATGAGTGAAACTAATGTTATTACTTCATAATTAAAAAACTAATGAAGAAGCAGTAGAAGTATAAATAAAGTTGAAAGAATCGGTAACGGACATTACCTCTTCTTTGAAGCGCCTCTTCTTAACCTCCTCTTAGAGCACTAAAGATAGTCTTTTAAGAAGGCCAGAACCTCTAGGATGTTTGTACAAAAGTGTAGAAGAGAAATTTTCAGGGGTTTTCTGAGGTTGAAGGTTCAAAGTGGTGTGAGAAAAAGAGGGAGGAGATGCACTTTTTTAAGGGAAAAGAGGGGCACCTTTGGAAATATAAGAAATATTAGTTTATATTAAATCCCAAACCCTCTTAAAATCTTCCGAAATGTCTCATATATGAAGATTAGATGATATAGGGTTGTAATCCCATAAGAAAATAAAATTTATACATTTTAGGAATTTATTTTAAACATTATCAACATGATTTATCCTTATTTTTCAATTTAATTTTATTTTTGGTAATAATATTCTAAATTTTAAATTATTATAAATAATTACTTATGTGTTGTGAATTTTCCATAATTTGAAACTTTATGACATTTTAGAACATATAAATTTTAATTTATAATTTTTAAATATTTTTGTGATTTTTAAACAATTTTATAATATGTTATTTTTATAAAATAACAACAGTGTCAATTTTAACACTATTCATTTATTTGAATTTAAATAAAATATATACAGAAGATATGTTTGAACTAAAATATTTAATAGATTCATAAAAGGTCATATGTATCTATAAAATTAGTGGATCACATTAAATAGTTCATATAATATTTATTTTATTATTTTTAAAACCATTTATTTGGTTTATCCCTTAATAAAATAATTACAACAAAATTTTTGTATAATTATTTAATATACTTATTTGTTGCATATAAATTAAAAATAAAATCCTATAATGAAGATAAATATATTAAAGTTCACAATAATACTTTTACTTGAATTTATCATCGTAAAATCAAAATATTTAAATTGTTATATTTATTAAATTATGAAGGTGACAACTTTGGCATCATTTAAAATAAAATAATATAAGTGTCATAATTGATTTTATAAGGCTCAAAATGGTCAAATATTCTACAGTTGGATGATTATGGTTTAAATTTACATGACCAATAAGTTTAGTTTAGGGTTTTGTGCCTTTTATGGTCACTATTAGTTTAATAAAAACTATATTCTTGATTTTTCACAAGATAAACAATTTCTGCATCACTATTGTGTCACAATTAATGATAATTATTTAATCCCTAAAAATTATAAATAAATTCATTTGATGTATATAATTTTATTATCTTTCTGGAGACTATTTATGTTCGGAGTTTCATGAATATTATCACTAAATTAAAAGTAATATACTTATAAGATTTAAGAGAGTAACATGTTGTTACTTTCTTTGGTTTTAATAATAATTAAATTATTTTCAAGGAAACAAGTACATAAAATGAATCTATTCCGAACCTTAGGTGATATGGGTTTACTTTTAGTCATCCAATATAATTTTGGCTGGTGTTATGGGAATTTTATAATCTTATATTTACACTTAATTACCCGATTTACCTTTAACTATGGTAAATAAAATTTACCGTAGTTACTATTCATAATGCTGAAAAATAAAAAGTAGTCTATTAATATAATTTGGACCCACCGATTCCGAATATGGAATCCATTTTTCCAAATTCAATACACAGAAGTTGCAGAAATTAAATTAAAATTAATCTCGTTGTCGAAAGAAAACAGGTTTTTGTTTAAAACATTGCAAAAGATTGAATGGATTTAACCTATGAATTCAATGTAAAATCAATGCTATTGACATACATTATATTAAATGGTAAAAATATATTCTATTTATAATTTAAAACCGTTCAATATTATAATTTATCTATATAAATTATTATGATCAAAAAAGTTGTTTTTAATTAAAATATAGCGTGTTTTTTCTATTCATTAAAATATGAAAGTTATCAGAAAAATATCAAAACTTTATCCAATGTAAATTTTTATATCCTGATTCAAAATTATAATTTTATTTTGTAAAATTGAACTTATAAACATGTAAAAAACTAGATTTAATGTGGGTGCGCCATCAAAAGGTGGCAAAACTGCATTTTTTTGAAAAATACTTATTTTACCTGAAATATTTATTTTTTTCTCATAACATGTTCTAGAAAATGTGTAAGATGATTAATAATGTTATAAAATTCAAAATTTAGTTAATAATATTCATAACGGCTAGTTCGTGATAATATTATAACCATATATCGTTGTTTAGTGAAACTCGGTATTGTGTACAACACACGCTATCAAGGAAGGTCGTGATTGCGTGTAATGCAAGACAAGTCAGAGTTGCGTGTAATGCAAGACTTCTTTGTTGTTTTTTTATAATAGAATCCAACCATATTTCATTTATACATTGAATATATATATATATACACATATATATATATATATATTCACTCAATGTTGTGAACTTGAAATTGTGTGTAACACGATCCAAGAATAGTGTTACGTATACTACAAGCTAATGCGGTGTTGCGTATAGTAAAAGCTAATATTGGTGTAGTGTATAATAGAAGGCCAAATAAATTAAAAATAATATATCTCATAAAATCTTGGGGTGTCACATTCTACCCCCCTTAAAATGAATTTCTTCCTCGAAATTCATCGGGGTTATAAATCATTTACTATTCATAGAAACCCACATCGTAAAAAGGAATACTAAAACTTAATTTTAAAAACTAATGTAAGAAATATAATGATTACCCAAAGTAACTCATCACTGGGTTTCCATATAGGAGAACATAGGTGAAAATATGGATATGGAAGAAAAATATAACCATCAAGTTCTAATGGATAGTGGTAGAGAACATGGCTATGAAAATTCCATGAATCACAAAGCCATAAATTTGTGATGATCTAAGGTACCATCTGATTCATCATATATAAGAGCACTAGGACAATATTTTTGGTTTTCAATATCATTTCCCTAAAGTTGAAAATTTTCAATTAGATGAAATACTTGCTTGATTTTGGTACAATCTCACTGTTGTTCATGCTTTGAACAATTTCCACTTCATCTCTTAAAGAAATGAAGTTGAATTTTTTATTCGTGAAGTGTTAATAGATCATGTGATAGAATTATGGGTCATTCCATCTATTTCAAACAAAAGGTTAGAAAAAGTTATCAAATATACATAAGTCCATCTATGGTGAGGTTAATCATATACAATTCCAAAAATGAACTTATACTTCATATATAATACCTCTTAATAAAATAATACTAGTTTCTACTAACCAGGGACTTCCTGTAGGCCAGTGGTAGGCGATAAAAGCCAGTCGCACTTCGGTTGTGGGTTTGATTCCCATAGCCTTGTCCGACACGATGGGCTGTCGCTCGTCCTGCAGGTTTTCCTTTTTCTAAAACTGCATTACTATAACATCCCATCAATAATATCGAAAAAAGTTCTATCCTTAAACAATACCAACTTATGTCCAACATAATCCATTCCAATCTTTAGGCATATCTAAAATACTTCGGTCCAAGATCATACTATAAAGAAAACAATTACTGGAAAGGTTATCTACCAAGAATGTGAATACAAGCATTTATCCCACATATATCATAAGATATATCTTGTTGGTTTCATTCCAAACACATGAATACCTTAGTCATATATTATCTTGAAACATAAATTACCATAGAACCTTAGTTAAAACATGAATATTGTCAAAAGGTAACTCTTTCCACATACCAAAATCCCAAAAAATCTATATAATCAAACCATAATATCACTTAGTCCATATATCAGTCTTGAGATCATGAATACAATCAAACATCTCATTATCTTCTTATCCCTTCATTATGCACATATCATCTACTTTCCAAAAATATCTGAATAACCTTTCATGATTACCGGTACCATTCAACATATACTTTCAAATACTTTAGGGAAAACAATAGTGTAACAATCTTTAGATGATTCTTTATTCCATAGTACCATACATTATTCTTTATAAACATACAATCATTCCACTAACTTCTTAAACCACTGACTGAGCTTCATCATTTCTTTCATCTCATATTTCATTTGTAGTCTCTTCATCATCATCCACATAAATACTACCCATATGACCATGCTGATTCTCTTCATGAAATTTTCCCTTAGGACATTGGTTTGCATAATGCCAATACATTCCACATTTAAAACATCTAATCATTGTTGATGTCATAGCAATACCATTATCCTTGTCCATGGTGTTAACTGAACCTTTTCCTTTGCAGTTACTGGCTTTGTGTCCTTCTTTTCCACACCCAAAGAATCTTCCAGTTCTTTTGAAACAATCTCCCCGATGCCTCTTACCACATGATTTACATGAGGGAAATTGAACTTTCTTTCCTCTATGATCATCATGAAACTCCATATTTCTCTTATTATCTGAGTCGGGAAACTTACCAAAGGTGTGATTATTGATCATATTATGAGATTTCTGATTAGGCATAATAACAATGTTTGGGCTTCTAAATCCCATTTAATTTGGCTGCTCATGAAAAATATCATTCCATTGTCCGTCATATCCTCTATTATCGTGAATCTTCCTGTTTCCAGCCATTTTCTAAAACTCAAAAAGAATAGTGTGAGAGGAAAAAATAATGCTAGAGAAAACAACATAGTATAGGGGGAGTACCCTCAATATCTAACATCTTAGGTTAAATTCTATGATCGTTACCGTAGTTATAGGACTATATCCTATATTTATACTTATCCTTAGGGACATCCCTAGACATACCTTAGAAGTATCTCTAGAGATCTAACTAACATTTTCGCATCCTAGTTTCAAAAGGTTGACTAAACTTTTCCTCTGATACCAACTATAGAGACCCAAAGCTTGACGTACATGGACATTACATTAATTTTGAGGAATACTTAATATATAACAAAAATAGACACACAAGGATCATAATAGGTTAGTGTCTTTGGAAACACGGAATATAATATTCTAATCATGGTGAAAGATCTTCAACATCTCTATTAATGATCTTTACCTTTTTTTCTTACCAAAAACCTTTCTTTAAATCCTGGAGAAAAGAAAACATATAAAGGGTGAGCTCAAATGCTCAATAAAGCTAAGCATAGAGAACATAAAACAATCCTTAGACATTTGAATGTAAAAACATGAGCATAAAATCTAAACATCAAAATCTTGAGTAATGACATATAACATGGCAGTACGTAAGGCATAGATCATGAAGAAAAATTAATCATGATAAATTACTATGGGAATAAATCATGTCATTGTGGCAACCATTAATCACATGATATGATTTCCAAAGTAGCCAAGACATTACTTCCATGACCATCTTAGTGGACAAAGTCCCTTTCTGAATCGAGTTCACTCCTCGTTTCAGTCCTGTAACACTGAACCTGATTAACTTACCAATCCAACCATGTCTATCTCATGAGATATAAATCCGTACCCAATGAAATAGAGGGAGATATAGGTCCCACCCATCTCATAATTAAATCATTATTACTTGTGCCACAAAATAAACATACATCATTAATAATAACCTAATGAATAAAATGGGTTTCATAAACATCATCCCATCATAACATAATCTATATAAAACAAATTGATATCATTTCATAATAAGAAAAGTGAAACCATGTAAATCATAGAGACATTATACTTGAAACATACACAGATGAAATAATGTCATATTAGATATAAAATGGTTTTGATAAAACACTTGAGATGAATTTTTGAGGAAAATATCCTTTCTTCTTCAAAATAAATTTGTTTTCGCAAAATGTCATGAAATTTTGAAAGAAAATGATTTTTTTTTGAAAATTAGTCATGAAATCTTTTGGAGGAAGATTCATGAAAATAAGGCTATATAAAACCATAAAAATCCTTTCATTCCGTATAAGTTAAAAAATAACATTCTTCTCGTACATTTGTTGGAAAAGTCAGAAAGTACCTCGTAAAAGAAAGATTCCTTACACACCATGTAGTAAAATTCAAAAATGGGAAAAAGGACTTTAAACATACATGAAACCGTTTTTATAAAACAGGGACGTGGATGATAAATATAAACCCAGTAAATACTTACGAATAAACAATCTCGGATAAGAGCGAGATTGGAATAGTTATCCCTTACCTTAGGTCTGATATGCTTCGTACGTATCTGAACCTACTGTATAATGATTTAAATAATGTCATTGACTTATTACAGAATCATATTCAATGTTATGATATCATATATGGTTCACTTATTACTTTATATTACCCGTTCTTTTGTAAGTTCCATTTTAAAGTAGCGTTTTGGGTAAAATAGTTTTATTTATCGTACATATTTGGACTTGTTGTTCTTGATATTATTACTTATAACCTGATTTAATCAATTCCAGAATTTAAAACATGATTTATATTTAATATATATTCAAAATATACATATATATATGATAGATCGATAAATGGAATGAAATACACCGTTCATGGAGACAGTAGGTCGTACGTACGCATGAACGTTGTTTTCGTTTCCTTATTGAATTGAATGGAATTAAGTTGATGACATTAATATATATATATACACATAAATCCAGTATCATTATTATTTCATATATTTCATGATTACTTATTATATATAATTTATAATCATTAATGAATGGTTAACATGGAGAATGAATCTCATCGCATCGTGGAGACGGTAGTCTGTATATACGCATGAGCGATGATATCATTCCCATGATCGTGGAATTGTATTGAAGTGTATGTATAATATTTCAGAATAAATATAAATTTACAATAATCATATATAGTTATCTATTTACACCATTATACCCATCCAAGTAAGGTGGTGGTCGAAAACAGATTACACCACGGTGTGCAGACGGTATTCCGTACGTACGCACACGCGGTGATTTCATTTTCCATAGGATGGATAGATGGTGAAATAGGGTTGTTTCATACTTATAATAACATATCAGTATATGAGTGACAATGATGTTATTACTTCATAATGAAACAACTAAATAAGAAGAATTAGAAGAAGAAATAAAGTTGAAAGAATCGGTAACAGGCATTACCTCTTCTTTGAAGCGCCTCCTCTTAACCTCATCTTAGGGCACTAAGAATGGTCTTTTAAGAGGACCAGAACCTCTAGGATGTTTCGACAGAAGTGGAGAAGAGAAATTGGCAGGGGTTTTCCGAGCATGAAGGCTCAAAGTGGTGTGAGGAAGAGATGGAGGAGATGCCCTTTTATAAGGGAGGAGAGGGGCACCTTTGGAAATATAAGAAATATTAGTTTATATTAAATCTTAACCCCACATAAAATCTTCCAAAATGACTCATATCCGAATATTAGATGATATAGGGTTATAATCCCTTCAAAAAATAAAATTTAGACATTTTAGGAATTTATTTTAAACATTATCAACATGATTTATCCTTATTTATCAATTTAATTTTATTTATGGTAATAATATTCTAAATTTTAAATTATTATAAATAATTACTTATGTGTTTTGAACATTACATAATTTGAAACTTTATGAAATTTTAGACCATATAAATTTTAATTTATAATTTTTAAATATTTTTGTGTTTTTTAAACAATTTTATAATATGTTATTTTTATAAAATAACAATAGTGTCAATTTTAATAGTATTCATTTATTTGAATTTAAATAAAATATATACAGAAGATATGTTCGAACTAAAAGCTTTAATAGATTCATAAAAGGTCATATGTATCTATAAAATTAGTGGAGAACATTAAATAGTTCATATAACAGTTATTTTATTATTCTTAAAACCATTTACTTGGTTTATCCCTTAATAAAATAATTACTACAACATTTTTGTATAATTATTTAATATACTTATATTTTGCATAAAAATTAAAAATAAAATCCTATGATTAATATAAATATATTAAATTTCACAATAATACTTTTACTCGAATTTATCATCTTAAAATAACAATATTTAAATTGTTATATTTATTAAATTATGAAGATGACAACTTTGGCATCATTTAAAATAAAATAATATAAGTGTCATAATCTCTTTTTTAAGGCTCCAAATGGTCAAATATTAGACCATTGGATTATTATGGTTTACATTTACATCACCAATAATTTTTTGTCAGGGTTTTGTGCCTTTTATGGTCACTATTAGTTTAATAAAAACTATATTCTAGTTTTATCACTAGATAAAAAATTTCTTCATCACTATTGTGTCACAATTAATGAGAATCATTTAATCCATAAAAATTATAAATAAATTCATATGATGTATATAATTTTATTAGATTTCTAGAGACTATTCATGGTCAGAGTTTCATGAAGTTTATCACTAAATTAAAATTAATATACTTATAAGATTTAAGAGAGTGACATGTTGTCACTTTCTTTGGTTTTAATAATAATTAAATTATATTCAAGGAAACAAGTCAATAAAATGAAACTATTCCGACCCTTAAGTGATATGAGTCAACCTTTAGTCATCCAATAAAATTTTGGAAGGTGTTAGAGTAATTTTATAATCTTATATTTACCCTTAATTACCCGATTTACCTTTAACTATGGTAAATAAAATTTACCGTAGTTACTATTCATAATGCCGAAAAATAAAAAGTAGTCTATTAATATAATTTGGACACACTGATTCCAAATATGGAATCCACTTTTCCAAATTCAATACACATAAGTTTCAGCAATTAAATTAAAATTAATCTTTTTGTCGAAAGAAAACTGGTTTTTGTTTAAAACATTGCAAAAGATTGAATGGATTTAACCTATGAATTCAATGCAAAATCAATGATAATGAAATAAATTATATTAAATGGTAAAAATATATTCTATTTATACTTTAAAACCATTCAATATTATAATTTAACTACATAAATTATTATGATGAAAAAAGTTGTTTTTAATTAAAATATAGCGTGTTTTTACTATTCAATAAAATATGAAAGTTATCAGAAAAATAACAAAACTTTATCCAATGAAAATTTTTATATCCTGATTCAAAATTATAATTTTTTTTTGTAAAGTTGAACTTATAAACATGTCAAAAACTAGATTTAAAGTGGGTGCGCCATCAAAAGGCGGCAAAACTGCATTTTTTGAAAAATACTTATTTTACCCGAAAATTTTATTTTGTTCAAATACCAAGTTCTAGAAAATGGGTAAGATGAATAATAATGTTATAAAATTAAAAATTTAGTTAATTATATTCATAATATCTAGTTCGTGATAATATTATAACCATATATCATTGTTTAGTGAAACCCGATATTGCGTACAACACACGCTATCGAGGAAGGTCGTGATTGCGTGTAATGCAAGCCAAGTCAGGGTTGCGTGTAGTGCAAGACTTCTTTATTGTGTTGTATAACGGAATCCAACCATATTTCATTTATACATTGAATATATATATATATATACATATATATATTCACTCAATGTTGCAAACTTGAAATTGTGTGTAACACGATCCAAGAATAGTGTTACATATACTACAAGATAATGCGGTGTTGTGTATTGTATAGGCTAATCTTGGTGTAGTGTATAATAGAAGATCAAAGAAATTAAAAATAATATATCTCATAAAATCTTGGGGTGTTACAATTGTTAGGCATGAAATTGACCTATATTAAAATAGAGACCATGATTAATGTTTTTACATATGGATCAATTTATAAAGAGTCCCTAATGATAGTTTTCATAGTTTTTGGAAATGGAATAATTTTTATTAGCATGATATGAAATGGGTTGGTTAAAATAATGTGACTGTGATAAATGACATAAGAATTGTACTTGAAATGAATAAGTGGGTTAATGAATGTGAAAATGATGATTATAATAAATGGGTAAATGCTTGTGAAATGGTAAATGTGTTAAATGGGTTAAAAGAGTATAAATTTATGATTATGGTAAATGGGAAAAATTATGTAAATGGTTGATTATGTTAATAGGTAACGGAATGAAAATGAAAATTGGTTAAATGGGCTACATCAAGTTAATGGAAAATGTGCTCATGTGTTAAGGATTGATGATGATTTATGTGTTGAATGAAATTTGAATTGTAAGTGATATGTGTATCAATTTATCTTGTTTGTGATATCGTATATGGGGTTAATTCATAAAAAAGTGTGTGAACATGGATTGACACTTGTGGGGTATTGGATTTGATGATCTATTCCCACATGTCGGGTTAGACTGAGGCTCTAAATCCCACCCAATAATGAATGGGTCAGGGAAGTGTATTGAAGCTCTATTCTTCTAACTGTTTCATTTGATGAGACCACATGGACTAAGGCTCGGAGGTTATTTTGTTGTATTGTGATGATATATTTATCCCAAGGGAGATATGGAAATTTACTTATTACCTTATTCTATGTAATTAATTGGACTATTATAATTTATAAATGATTTAAATATATAACCCCTGGAACATGTAATTAAAATGAACTTAGTAATGAAAATGGTAAAATTGAGGAAAATTGAAATAGTAGTGGAAATGTTTAAAGTGAATATTTTTACCTCATTGAAGCTGAGTTTTTTTAACCTTTTCATTTATTTAGTTATTCCATGCCAAATCTATTTAGGTATGAAATTTTATAGACAATGATGGTGGTGACTTACTGAGTAGTACTCACACCTGTCTCAGGCTTCTGTTGGGTACTCGAGAAGATTTCATAGTTGCAGGTCATAGTAAGGGAAAAGGCCTTATTCTGGAGAGTAGATAAGGGATTAAGATGTTCATAAATTTAAATATATACTTGGATTTGGGAACTTATTTGGGGATTTAAATTCATCATTCTATATAGGATTTTTCTTCACTTTTTCAACTGTATTCATGACATGACATGTTAATTATTTGGTTCTAGTTTGTAACATGTTTAAAAACTAGTTATTAATGAATGATTTGGTTTTGGATTATCATTTATTTTATTTTATATTATATTTTTTGTGGATTACTCTGGTATAGAGAGTATAGAATCCCCATCTGACCTATCATACCCTCACCAATATTCAATATCCTAAGGCGTACAGGGAGGCATGCTTGAGGTCATGTGGCGACAAGACTCAGAGCACCATTTTAATTTATTTTGTGTTATGGAAGTTATAAAGTTGTATCAATGTAGTAATTTTATGTGCCTTACTATTTGGGATAGTAGAAATAAGATTATGAATTATTGGGCCTTAGAAATGAGCTCATGCATGGGGGTAGCTAACCCATGTACATGGGAAAACCCAAAGTGGACAAGGTGGTAATAGTTTTTTTTTGATGTGAGTGGTTATTATTGAATGATATTTCAGCTTTGGGTGATGCACATGTTGTGTTATGTGGTTGTTTTGTGATATTTTTTTCATGGATAAACTATACAAGGATGTGAATTCATGCATCATTGTAGGTACTTAGGGATATAGGTGTCATGAATTATAATAGGCACACACAGGATGGGTGAGTGGGACAAGAAGGGTGTAATCCATTTACATTCATGAAAATTTGAATAAAATAGTGTTTAATAATGACATTTCAATTGGTAAATGGAATAATGATAATAAATGGTTAGGGGATTTTTATTAATTGAGGGTACTAAATAAGTTAAAATGTTTGTTATAATTTGTTGTGAATAAGTTAAAACGTTAGTTGTAATGAACTTTAGAGAAGTAAATGTTCCAGAAGAATTTTTTTTCGTGAATGTGAAAATGGTTTACAATGGTGTCTAATGAATGACATGGGACTATGTATGTTGTCTTAACCCATGATATCCATGACCCATGGTAGGTATGGTTGAGTGTAGTGTTATTGAAAGATGATGTCCATTGGGATAGTGTATTCACATTTGTGTTTTAATGGCTAGGGAAGGGAAATAGTTTATCTATATTGTGGAATAATTATGGTAAAAGTTCTATTACATGTGTTTTACATTATAGAGAAATTCCACTACCACATTTTTTGTTGGTTGGGTAAAAAGAGGATATTACCCTGAATCCTGCACTAGTTGTAGAGAGAGAAAACCCATTGGTACAACATAACGTACGAGAAGTGCAGCTTCATGAGAACTTTTCATGTAGTGTGAAGATGATGGAATGAGACCCAGGGCACATCATTTAGAGTATGTTTATTCTGTCTAGATATTTTTGGTTGTATCACCCTACAATGTTTTCTTTAGAGTTTGGACCCAAGGTAGAAAAGTTCTATATAGAGTATATCTAGATATTTTTGGATCATATTGAGACTCTTACAAAAAATAGAGTCAAATTGGAAGTATACACATTATATGGGTAGGTAAAATTCTTGTGGTATATCATGGTTCAGACTCAGTAGGCTGATAATATACTATGGAAGGACTTCTAGGAATTATTTCTAAAATACTTCTACCCCGATACATTTGGATAGGAGTGGGTTGAAGAGATTTTGAGGCTGACCTAGGGGACCATGTTAGTGATGGATTATGTGAGTTGATTCATGGACTTATGATGTTTTTTTTTCTAGCATTGGATTGGGATGAAGCTGCTATGACAAGACATTTCTAGTATGGGATCAGACAAGAGATTAAGTCTTAGGTGAACATATTCTTTTTAAAGAGGATTGAGAAGTGGTTGATCAGGCCATTATATCATAAGGGAAATTTAAAGAGTAATTAGGTAGAGGGTTTGTGGTTCTAGTTTTATAGATCAATGGTGCATCTTTCAAGGATTGAAAGCATCATTTTGAGAACCATCATCTGGGTGGAATTATGAAAGATATCCAAAAAAAGAGGATCAACCTCGCATGTAATGAGTCATTTTTTATTAGTGTTGTATGATAGAACACTTGTGTAGAATGTGTCCCCAACCACCATATGGGAGTTGAGAATGCAGTATAAGGGGGAATGTGTAGATGTTCTATAAGAACAAAAAAAAATTAGAAAAAAATGGAGGGTTGTGGTTGAAGATGAGTGTAGGAATGAGGTTATTTACCCAAAATCATATAATAATTTTTTGCTTGACTGGTCATACTAGTTGAGTTGGTGTACACGGTACTCAAATGTGAGAAAATCTATATCTCCATGCTAGTGTGGCACTAAGAACTCAAACCAGGGCCCAAGGTAGATGTGTAGGTTTTCTTTATGTAGTTTAGTCTACAATAGGAGGTGGTGAGGTTGGATCAATGACTGTTCAAGGTATGATCCCTATAGCATCTATTCTTACTATTGCTCTATTTTTTTAGGTTCCTCACATTCTATTATTTCTTTATAGTTTTTGACTGTGTTGGGATTGGTGAAGAAAAATTTTTTAGATCATATTTACGGACACATAAATAGGGCCGATAGAGGAAAAAATCAGGAAATTTAAGGGTGTTTCATTCATGTTTGTGGGTACCATTTTCTTTGGGTCTTTTAATCGATTAAAATATTAGATTTTGAACTAATTTGGGGGATGGACCTGTTAGTTTTATTCCAATCCCACATTCAATTTTACCTTCACAATGTAATGTTCACATCTCTTGAGGGAAAAAATTATGTCCATCAAGGTGAATGGGATATCTAAGCATGTCGGGAAGGACTATTGTTTCAACAAGTTAGAGAGATCACAACTGAAGTAGCTTGTATTATTCTTGATGATTAGGGAGTAGAGAATTATGTCTTCCCACTAGAAGTGGATCAGTTTTAAGATATATTCAATGAATATTTACTAGCATTTCCACCTGAGAGGTATGTGGAGTTCATGATAGATTTTCTTCATGGAACAGAACTTGTTTTTATTATGCCATATATGATGAAATAGGAAGAACACAATCTGTTTAATGCTTAGTCATAGGAATTAGAGAATAAGAGGTTTCTTTTTCGGATCATGTCACCTTGGGGATCACTTGTTTCATTTACCAAGAATTATGATTAATCCTTGAGACCACGTGTTGATTATATGATACTAAAATAGATGATTGTTAGGAAGAGATACCATATTCCTTGAATCGATGACCTTTTTAACTAGATGAGTCGTGCAATAGTGTTATACAACATTGATCTAAGATCAGGGTATCATCTACTAAGAGTAAGTCCTTCTCATATACCACTAACTACTTTTAATAATAGATATGGGTTTTATGAGTTTTTTGTGATGTCGTTTGGATTGAAAAATTCACATATAGTGTTTATATAACTAATGAGTAAAATCATTCTCCTTCACCAGGGACATTTTTTACCTTTTTTGTTGATAACATCATGGTATACTCTAAAACTCATGATGATCATTCCGAATATATTGGCATCATCCAGAGTACAAGAAGATATCATAGGATATATTCCATGATATCCAAATTTCATTTTTAAATATATAGGGTACATTTCTTGGGACACATCATCTATAAGGATGGTTTGTCAGCTGACTCGGAGAATGTGTAGATAATTTTTTCCTAGGATCAGCCCAAGATTGTTCCTAATGTCTGATGTTTTTTTGGGTTTGGAGGCAACCTAACAGAGGTGAATTGAATAATTCTCCCATTTTGAAGCACCAATTTTAGGATTGAACAAGAAGAGTATCAATTTTGAGTTTTCTACAGCATGTGAGAATTCATTTATAGTGTTAAAGAAGCGGTTGAATATAACATTGATTTTATTATTACCATAGAAAGGTAAGGGGAATAATTTTTTTTTATTCATCTTATGCTGGGAATCGTTAAGTGTTGATGTAGTAATATTGGGTCATCACATATGGCCCACAGAATTTGAGGCCTCATGAAAGAAACCCTCACCCACATGATCTTCAATTGTTCGTAGTGGTGAATTCCTTCAATTAATGGGGACACTAATTTTTTGAAGAATAGTCAATGGTGTATAAAGACCATAAAATACAAAATAGCATATTCCACCAATGTTATTCGAGTATTTTAGAGTGAATATGAGTTGATTACATGATATATTTTGACTTAGAGATGGTTCATATGTTGGGAAATTGAAATAGTGTTGCAGATTATTCGATCTGGAGCACTTAACATCAAGCATTTCAGGGATCCAGTTCCATCTGTAGATGATAAAATTGTCTGGTAAGATTAACCCGGAGGTGTAGGATGGTCAAGGGATGAATACCCTTGCTTCCTTGGTTGTTGAGTCCTCAAATTTGAGCCATATAAGGGAGATGAAAGATGAACTCCCTAAATTTCTAGCTTTGAGGGAATGTCTTAAAGGTTTGGAGTCTCCTTCTGGATGGATCGTCAGTGATGTTGGGATGGTTATTATTTTTGGACACATTTTTGTGCCAACGTCTATCTGATAATATTTGATGAATGAGATTCATGAATTGGAGTGGATAGAAAATCTTTTTTTTGACTAAAATGTATCGTGATCTTCATAGAGATTATTGGTGGCCAGGGATGAAGAAGCACGTTGATGTCCCTGTGGTGAAACTCCTTACAATATAGAAGGTGAAGGTTGAGAATCACTGGTCATGTGGTATGATCCTATCAATACAATTTCAAGATTTGAAATTGGATGATTTGAAATTGGGATTCAAGGTTGGTCTCTCGAGGATGCTTCATAAGAATGATGTGATCTGAATAGTTGTGGATCTGTTGACTAAGGTGAATCATTTCTTTCTAATTCACGAGGCATTCACTATGGATCATTTTGGAATGTCATATGTTTAAGAGTTAATATGGTTTCATGGGGTTATGTGAAATATAGTATTTTACCATGATCTAAATTTCACTTCATGCTTCTAGAATGGATTACAAAGGGCACATTGTACCCTAAGTCTTTTTGAGTATGACTTTCCACCTGCAGACGGACATTCAATCCGATCATACAATCCATGTAAAAGAGGAAATGTTGAGGGCTTGTGTTCTATATTTTTTGGATCATGGGAAATGAATTTGGTGCATGTTGAGTTGGTATATAATTTTTTACTAGGAACTGATTTAGACAGAACCGTATAAGGAACTATATGCTATCCTGGGTAGATCTCTATTGTGTTTGATGGAATCTAGGAAATCATAGTTGTTGGGATTGAGTCTCATGTAGGAGGTGTCCTAATCGGTTCAATTGATTCATAATTGTATGGATACAACTTAGAGTTGGATTAATTCTTATTCATATAGATGTTATAGACCTCTTGAGTTTGTTGTGGGTGATCGTGTGTTTATATGGATGTCGCCAAAGATGGGTCACCATCAGATTCATATATTGGGTATGTTGTCACCAAGGTACATGTAGTTGTTTGGGATTGTAGAGAGGATCAGATCAGTATCATACTGATTGTCTCTGCTAGAGCGATAGAGTGGATTTCATGATGACTTTCATGTGTCAAAACATTTATATTAACACCATTACCCATATCATTTCATTGATTTTGAGGATGAGGAGCTTGAGGTTGATGCCTTTTTTGAGGATAATATGGGTCATAAATCAGATCATAGTGAGAAGTTATTGTGAGGATAGTTTGTGCCTTTAGTTTGAGATTTGTGGTGGCATAGTAATGTTCAGACAGAAACATGGGAGAGGGAGTCAGACATGAGGGTCCATTTTCCCAATCTCTTTTCATCAGTAGCTCAGTAATGTAGGGATGTACTGATCGCAAATGAGCTGTTATAATGTGGGAAGGTTGTAGGATCTGAGAATTCATTTAGGTATGTACTTGTAAAAATCTGGGTTTAGATCTATTAATTTTTTTCAAAGGAATGTTTACAAGGTGTATGGGTATTCTCAATGGTGTTCTGAGGGTTGGGGATATAAAGTAAAAGGAAAAATTTCCATCTGGTTCATTTTTCATAGTTTTCACATGGTTAGAGTAACCCATCCTTTAGGTAAGGAAAACTATGAAACCTTAGATAAATGAATTTTTCATGGTTGATGTACGATTTGTAAAATAGTTTTAAATCCATAGGTAACAGTGTGAATTCACCCATCATGGAATGTGGATGGTGCACAGTTGGCACATGGTTTGGAAAACCGTGTTGCTAAACCATCTTACCCATTGAAAATAAAAAATTTAACAAATAACCCATTAGTATTTTAATTATATCACATGATTTTCTTTCCATTTTCCCTCCTCCATCCCTATTAACAATCAAAAGCTCATAAATCTTCATATAGGTAGATTCTCTTGGATTCTAGGAAATTCGAACGTCGTTGGTTTTGGATCTATGCTCCAAATAAGTATAACACTCCTTTTTCTTCCTTAAACTAGAAGATGGATTGAGGTTTTTTCTTCTTCTTCTAAATCTCTAAAACAAAATTTTTCTTCAGGATCATAGGTTGGGTATTCAAATGGTTCACGAATCCGAATCTATGGATTAGGTTAAGGGTGAGTTCATCTTCCTATTCGAGGTAGGTGGTCTAAATGTGATATCCTATAGTCTTGAAATTTATTTGTGCATGTGAAGTGGTTTTCTTGGTTTTCAATTTTTGAGAATTGTATTCATTTGATAGGGTTTTGTAATATTTTTTTTTCTAAATGATTAAATGAACCAATCATGATCCTAGTGGGATGCGTTGAGGATGATTTTTCCAGTTTTGGGGCCACCCATAGGGGTCACTGACTTCCCTAAACTTGGAAAATGGTAATTTTATTCTTCAAATGGATATATAAGGAAATATATCCTATGATTGATGTGTTTAACTGTTGGTCCAATTAATAAAAATTCACTAATGATAGTGTGTCCCAATGTTGGTAATGTAATAATGGATTGTTTAGAGTAATATGTAATTAGTGGGGTGAAATAAAATGATTATTTTAAATGAATTAGGTATTTTATTTTAAATACATAAATGGGTTAATGCATTTGAAAATGAAGAAAATTTTAAATAGGTAAATTATTGTGAAATTATAATTGTGTTAAATGAGTTAATGTAGGGGAAACTGATGATTATGTTAAAGGGGAAAAAGTATGTAAATGGTCGATTATATTAATGGGTTATGGAATGAAAAGGGGAATGGGTTAAATGGAATGTGTCAAGAAAAGGGTAAATGTGATATTGGTTTATGTCTTGATGATGATTTATGTGTTGAATGAAATGAGAATTTTTAATGTTATTCATATCATTTGAGAATGTTTGAGATATGGTACATGATGTTAAGGGATAAAAAATCATGTAAAAATGGATTGGTAGTTGTACGGTATTGGACATGAAGTTATATGCCAAT
The DNA here is from genome assembly GCA_963277665.1 of Viscum album. Classification (NCBI taxonomy): domain Eukaryota; kingdom Viridiplantae; phylum Streptophyta; class Magnoliopsida; order Santalales; family Viscaceae; genus Viscum; species Viscum album. The sequence continues at coordinate 163,526,244 of OY728138.1, forward strand.
AGGTTGGATTTCATAGAGTTTATAAACCCCACCCAATAATTCATGGGGTAGGGAAGGGTACTAATTCTCTATTCCCCTAAAAGAATCATTTGATGAGACCACCAAGATAGAGGCTATGAGATGAGTGTGTTGTATTGTTATGATTCCTTTATCACAGGTGAGATAAGGAACTTGAATTATTATCTTCATCGTAGAAGCTGACTATCTTAGGCCATTTATTAAATTATGTAAATGCCTAACCTAGGGAAAATGTGATGAAAATGAACTTAGTATTAAAGATGATATATGTGATTAAAATGGAAATAGTGATGGAAATGTTTAATGGGAATATTATTACCTAAGGGAACCCGAGTTGTATTTTGACTACCTTATCATTTATTTAGTCATGCACAATATATTTATAATATATAATTTTTAGACACCATTGGTGGTTTCAAATTAATTTTTACTCACACACTACTCTAGTAGTCATTGGGTAGCTGACCAGATTGCGTGGTTACAGGTCAGGGAAAGGGAAAATGCCTTATTATTGGGAGTTGAGTTGGGATTATGATGTTTATGGATGAGGAACCGGACATGGATTCAATAACCATTCAGGGGATTAAGTTACTTCAATCTATTTTTTTTCATAACATTTTTCACTATCAGATAGACATAAAATAATTTTTATTTCGTTGTTGTTTCTACACAGTGTGAAAACATGTTGGTAATTAATGTTTCTTGTTTTGTATTACCATTCCCATTTTTTGAAATGTTATCTACTATGTATTAATCTATTAATAATGGTATAGTATCCCCATGTGACCTATTAGACCCTCGTCACTAGTCAGTAGCCTCTGGTGTACGGGGAGATACGCTTGAGGTCATATGATGACTTGACTCGGAGCACCGGTTTAATGGATTATAAATTAGGGACACTACAATATTCACCACATAAAATTACATGAATCTCCATGCTTCATTTATTTTGTTTCCAAGGACGATCAAATATACTAAAGTTATTCATTCAAACATTAGATAGATTTTTTTGTTTAACCATAAGATTTTCAATGGTAGCTTCAATAATACTTGGATTCTCATTATCACAGTTACTATATCTTCCATCAGATATACTATTCACTTATAAATATATATGATCTATATATTTATAATTCATTCCTATGATCATTTAAAAAATATAAAATATATCATTTTCACCTTATATTACTATAATATGGCATCCCATAATCAATTATGACATAATCATTATAATTTTATTATATATTTGGTTAAATTAACCCAAATGGAAACATATTATAATGATTTAATCATAAGGTAATGTATTTGGATAATTCTTATGTTAAATATATACAATCATAAATATATCTTAAAAATAATATAACCTCATTAAATAAATTCTTTGAACCATAAATTATGGATGATGATGAAACATGAAATTAGCCATTCCTGGAAGTGGAAGTTTGTTGTATGAACTATTAATAATCACATTTCTCCATGAATGGAATGATTAATGTTATATGAATTTTTTTTTTTAAATTTTATTTTTTACAGTGAAAACATATTTATTCATGATATCTAAATGTGATACTAGACTTGGGAGGCTGTGATAAAAAATGGACAACATTACTTCCTGGAGGCAGTAGTCTGCATGTACACTCAATCAATGTTACATTGTTTTCATTGTGTGTGGAGACCAAATGGTTATTTCCCAATTAATTTAAATTAATTTAATTAGAAAAATTATAGTTATTTTTTTATACTAATAACGTTATAGATGATCAAATAAGTTGTATAATAAACAAAAAGGGTAAGTGGATGTAAAAATCATCTTGGAAACTTGAGTTCTCTCATGGTAAAATGCATTGAAATTATGGACTTAAGTAAAGTAAAGTTGAAATTAAGATCATGGACATGGTATAGGGTTGTATTAGGATCCAAATGAAATTTTTTCAATAACAAATTCTACGTAAAAATGAGTCTTGAAAAGCTGAAGGGGTTACTTATTTATATGAAATCTTAAGGGTAGTTTTGGATGTAACAATTACATATTCAATAACATAGTGTTACTATTAAAAGTTATATGGACAAAAAATATAAAATAAAATTGATGAGAACATTTTTTTGGATCAATAATATCCTCAAACCCTTATTCTGGTGAAAAACTATAGGGTTTTAGGGATATTATTTTTCCTTTTAAAAAATTACCCTAATTTACTTTACCGTGGTAATTAATTTATATCCTCAGTAATTAATATAAATAAAAAAATTATGAATGGATAATTTATATAATTATAACAATATTATTTTAAATTCATAATTAATTTTAGAAAATAAAATTTTTATGGGTTCAAAAAGTTATTTTTAAAATAAATGGACGTAACACATAATTTTTTTTTACGAAATGTGTGTTATTATATTTCAAAATTTAGATATAATATAATATTATAAAAGATATAGAATTTTTTTTACCATGGATTTCGTTATCATAAATTATTTTTTGGGATTTTAAAGAAATAAAAAACCAAATTAATTTATAAAACCATTATTTAGATAAAAATACCAAAACATTTATTATTTAAGCATCTTTTTAATTATTTTGTACAAATATTGGACTAGGGATTTATTTATTCTTATAATATTTTATATTCATAATTTTATTCAATAAATGAATATTTAATTACATAAAATCACTTTTAATCTAATAGGGTATGGTAATATTAAGATAAAATCCTAAAAATAATAATTTTTTATCAAAATAGTATTTTTTGAATAAAAATAAACCTCTTTAGAAAAAACAGTACAAGCAATACATATTAAATATTGAAGTGATAAATTAAAAAAATAATTTTATTTTACCAATTATATATTCTAATGTTTCTAGATTTATATTTATAAATAATAACATTATATAAATAAAATTTCTTTTATTGAGAATGACCCCTCATATTAGTTATTTCTATTTCAATGGTAATTTTTTTAATGATTTACCATTTCTATACCTATTATATATTAATTAATAATTTTAATCATTGATTATTTGATATGATTACATTGGTTTAATCTCCAAATTCAAGATATAAACTATACCATATGAATTAAAAGTTTTAGAATTCCGGGTCATTACACCCTTTATGTTATGAGCATAATCCATGAAGTTTCACCCTTTATGTTATTAGGCTAAAAAATATGGTTAAACCTTTATGTTTTGAACGCAATTCAATAATATCCCAACTTTATGTTGTTAGTTTAATCTATGAAGGCACACACTTTATGTCATTAGTGTAATACAACAAGGCTCACCCTTTATGCTGTGAGTGTAATCCAGGAATGATCACACATTTCAATGTTAAAAAATAAAAGTATGCCCATAATTTAATATCATATGTCATATAAATAAATAAACAATTAATTGGAGGGAATTATAGTAACTTAATCATAAACCATCCACATAGATGTGTTTCGAATGAAACTAATCATTCATCAAATCACAAAGAACCTAATGAAAGAAATAGGGGGTTTCATAACATTTCAGATCATATCACCAAAATTGAATTCAATATTATAAATGGATAATAATCAAAATTAAATAACCCTAAAAGAGTATTAAATAGGAAAATTTAGAAGTTAATTCATGAAAAATGATTTCCATGGAAATAAATTCCTTTTATTTTAAGAGGAAAACAGTAATGATACTATATAAGTGTTTTAAATTTTTTTAACATTTTTATAAAAGAAGATGTTAAAGATCACAATCAATATTCATTTGAAAAAATGTTAATTGAAATCATTGGATAATATTTAATTAAAAAATAATATATGATAATATATCCTTTATATTACATAAGGTTTTTCAAAGAATAATGTCGAGTGTAAGAGAAAACATTTTTTTATGAAATTATGGAAACCACTTTTAGTATTATAAAACACATCTATTTAAAAACCGTATTGTTAAATGAATAATAATATATAATTTTAAAAATATGGATGTCTCATGATAAAAATATGATAAGGTAAATGTTTAATTCACTTGGTACAACACATAATTGGGTTTCCAAATATTAAGATTACATTGGCGGGAAGGGAAAATCCTGGAATGGGAGAAACAAATATTCATTAGGGAGGATGAGAATTAATCTTGTAATCATTGAATTTTATAATGAAATAAATAAACCTTTTTAATTATATATAAAATAAGAATAAAATAAAATAAAATATTATTAAAAAATGTATTACAACCATCATGTGAAACAAATGTAAAAAAGTAATCATTTTTACTCAAGAAAATATGATGAGTTAATAAAAACCACGTACAACATTGTAACATTTTGAATTGAAAATAAATGGAAGCTAGAATATGAAAAGGATTTCAAAGGACTTATAGTTCATTAAAAGATAGTATGAAATAACTAAATTTCGCAAATATACAACACAACAATAATAATCATGTGGTGAATATGTATCATATCTCAAAGAAGAAACACTTAGATGTGAAAACCCTTATTTAAATATGGATTAGTCAAAATGATCATGAATATCATATATAAAATATAATTATATCCATAACCTATTTTAGAACCATATTCATATGTAAATTTTTTTTAAAAAATAAATTTTATTAATTTATTATAGATAGATTAGTTTGTTATATTTTTTTTCGTAAATTGATGTTATTAAATTCGATTGGTTTTTTAGTACTAGTTTCATAATGGTAGTGTTGATTATTCATTATAGATTAAAATTTTATTATTATGGGATAAATATAATAACATTGATATATATTTTTTAATTATTATATAAGTTTAAATTTTTTATATAATTACTTTTGTTAGGATTTTTTACGACAATGTTGCACCCATCCTTATTTGTGTATTATAAGACAAAGAAAAACATTTGAAATAATAATAAGATTAATATTAATATAACCCTTCAAGAATATTAATCCAAAAATTATTTTCATGTTAATATCTAATGACATTATTATTTATGTTTTTACAGTCATCCATGATATAATTTTAAATAATTTTTTAAATATATTGTTTAAAAATCCAAATAAAAAATTAACTATAACCTATAGATGAGAATGGATAAAAATGTGATTATATTGGGATAATATAATTATTAAAAAAATATAATATTTATATATTACTAAATTTAGGATATGTTTTTAATATTTTTATAAAAAAAAAATACTAAAGTGGAAAATGAATGAAACCATTTTAACAGAGTTGGTAGTCGACATGTACGCATGGGTAACAATTTCATTTTCATTATTTTAGGAGGAAGAAAAGAAATGAAAAAAATTAAAAAATATTAATAATGTTTAAAATATCATATTATTTTATCTAATATTATATTATAACCATCCACTAATAGTGGTGATGAAAATTCATGTATGTCGTTCATACAGGTGGTAGTGAGGAAGTACGCATGACAACTTCTTTGTTTTTCATCTAGTTTTGGAGGAAGATATAAAATAGACATTACAATAGTATAATAATTTTTTTATGTTATTAATTATTATGTAATAATAATTTCATGTATAGACTATTTTTTTGTGGGTATAAGAAGAAAATAATCAAGAGATCCTAGTTGAGAACAGTATTCCTCCATTTGGATGTCCCCACTTGGGTAACACTCTAAGGCTCTATAGATCGGACTTTTGGAAATACTAATAATTTAAGAAACTGAGAGGGTGTTCAGAATACATTAGAGAAGTTTAATTTCAAGATAATTCATTTTAACAGTTAGATAAATTTGGTGTAAGATGTCTCATTTGATATGTGAATAAAATTTCATTTTTGTAAATAACCATTACCTTTTAAATGATGGAATGCAGGTATTAATGGATAAATGGAACTAAATGTGAGAAATAAAGAATTTTAGGGTGCTAAATGTTATATAAACTATATACCACTCATTTTGATGCATGTTTCAAACATGTTTCAAGAATTTTACAACTAGATTTTTACATTTAATTGTTAAGATTTTTTTTACCATGGTAAATTATTTTTAACCATGTTATTTATATATTATTCAAAATATGTGGTATCCACTATTTATAAAATACTGATATTTTGAAACTAAATTTAATCTCCATGAAATCGAGTTCAATATATAAATAATAGAAGGATAATTTTTAAATTAAAACATTTTATATATTGAAAAATAATTTTTTAGAAACTAATAAGTGTTCATAATATTATAGAACATGAATTACCAATTAAATGAGTGAAAATATATTTTTATAGGAGTGTAAAAATAATGTCACATTTATTATATAAAATATATTTATTTAATTTAATAGATAAAATTTTACACATCATAGATAAATTTAATTGAAAACAATCCTTATAATATTATATTCACTATAAAGTGTAATCCTAGTAATAAATATTTTATTTATAAAGTCTATATTTAGCATATTAAATAATATTAATTTTCCGATATAAAATACAAAACTGAATTTTGATATGTAAAATTTTTATTTGTGATAAAAATTAGTTTTTAATATAGTAAAAAATTGTTTTTTATATTAACATATTTTTTTGTTTACAGAAAATTAAACATGGGTTTTATGAATTTAATATAGAAATTTAAAAAATTATTATTTTATTTATAAATATAATTTTTTTTAGATGATTATTAAAACCAATTTTAATTCATTATTGTACTTTTATATTGTTTGAAAATAGAAGTGTTAGAAAAATCAGTATTTTTCAATATTCCCCTAAAAATATTTATTTTAGAAAAAATTAAAAAATTATCAAAATAAAATTCTCACATAATGAATTTAAAATAAAATTTAAATTTAAAAAAAATGAAAATTTTAAATTCTAATTTTTTTCATTTAATTTAAATAGAATATTCAAATAAAAACTTTTTTATTGGAAAATTACATTTTAAAATATTATGTCTTCTTAAATCTATTTTGTAGGAATTTATAAAGGAATGTACAAATTTCATTTACAAGATGATTTATTATTATTATTATTTTTTCTTAATAATATTTATATAATAGTTAACAAATCATTTTATTTTGGTGTTGTGTTTTAAAAATCTATTGATATAATGTTTATTTAAAGGAAAATATTTTTTGAAATCTCATTACTTAAAATATTAATTTTCACTACCACTAAATTTTTCTCAAATTGGGAAAATGTTATTACTTTAAATGAGGATGGAACCAAGGTTGATATTTATTTCATAAAATCAAATATCATTTCAATAATTCTTGTTCCTCATGAAATCCTCCAAGGTAAAGGTATAAATTTTAATGTGCAACCAATAAAATGATTGTACTCAATGTAAAATATAAATTCCCAAAATTCCTCCAATTATCAATTAGTTTCTAAAAAATATATTTTTCCGTTAACAAGACCCTATCTAATATTATATATTCTATACTATACATGGAAAAAAGTCATGAAAAGATAATATCTTTAATAAGTTCAAGGTTTAGCACACTAATACACATACCCCTATACAAGAGAAACTATACTCATTAGTTTGTTAAAAATACAATTTCATTATATAAGAGGTTAATATACTAACAATATAAATTTCATCTCCTAATAATTAATCAAAAAAATATAAGAAAACATTATAATAATTAGAGATACGTAAAAATAATATTATGTTATCTTCTTAATCTTTAGGTCCACTGAAATATTATTGTTTGAGAATTATGAATTCTGGTTTGAATATATCCTTTTATGAAAGGATATTTTTTTGATTATTATAATCCAATGATATAGAGAAAGAAACACATGGAATTATAATTTAAATGTGTGGGTCTTACTATATACATAGGATCGACTCTAGCAATGAAAATTATATTATGACTATAAAATTTGTGTGTAGCACAAATTCTACCTATTAGATTTATCTAAAGAAACAGAAATCAAAATCAAATTATATAATATAATTATCAAATATTTCTATAAAATATATCAAAAAATTTCCTCATACAAAGGCACCAAACTGAATGATTCATATCTATTACCACATTACAATAAATTTTAAGAAATTCAGTTCTCATGGAATGAATTAATTCTAAGTGATATATTTTGCTTCCCAAAAACTGTAAAACATTATATTGTTATCTGAATATGTTGAATATAAACAATAAAACCCCATATATCATATGTATAAGTTCAATATACTAATTTTTCATTTTTAAACTCATCCACACCATTAGTATAGAATTTTGGATCACAACCTTGTTTAATATCTCTCTTTCATACTCAATCATCCTTTTACTGTAAGGGTTTAGAAAACAAAATTTATATAACCCATAATTCATGTAATTTTGGTGTCATATCATACTAATTAATATAAGGATACTTTTACTAGTATTAAAATAGGGTCCTCCCTCTATTCCATGAACTGTATGTAATGTGATTCTTATTCTTAAAATATATATATGCATGCTTAAATATCTTATATTAAGCTAACTTCAAATATCTTATTAAAATCCATTTCCAAGGTCAATAATGGTAATAGAATATTTATTCCATTATCTCTATTTTACAAACATTAATTTATTAGTGAGATACCATTAAATTTTTAACCTATATAAATTACCATCCTATTGGAATTACTTCATGTCACCAAATTACAAAATTTTCATCAATTTAATCCAAAACATATAAAGATAGACAAATAATTTCCAAGAGATCATTTCTTGTAGAAGAAAAAATGGATGATACATGGTACTTACAACATAAACATAAAATATATGTCATTTGTACCTTACAAAAACACCATAAAATGCCGAGTGAGTGAAACATCACATATAAATGTAAACAATTTGGTGTGTTACTATTAAAAATATCATAATCTACAAGATACCATGGACTATCAGGAATGATTATCAAAAACATAAAAAGGTCTATCAAACATTATCATATACAAATAAATCATAATTAAATTTGATATATATATATATATATATATATTATGGTTCAATTTATATGGGAATTTAATGAAAAAATTAAAAAATCATAATGTCAATGAAAAAAATGATCCCTCCCTAGAGCTACATGTGGCATGATTCCTATTCTCATAGGATTCATAACGATGTTAGGATATCTTATCTCACAACTAGCTACAATGTTGATTTTAAAAAAAAAATCTATTCAAACCATCTTACCTTATGGGTTTACTAATTCACAATAAGGAATGAGAAATTATTTCTCTCTCTATGGATCCCATTCATTTATATTAACCTCTATTATTTATGGGCTACATTTTCATGGAGACAATAAAGGGGCCCAATCATCACATGATTATAAACCACCAATTCACATCAAGATTATTATTCAAATTCATAATAATTACATGTGTTGTCTCATTCAAAACAACATGATCTATAATTCTTGTCACTACAAGATACATAGTGATACAATGATCACATATTAGAGGTTATTTCTGGAAATTTATATTGAAATTTCCAATCATAAATGAAATTTGGATGGTTTTCAGTCATCTTACCCACATCATAAAATTCATAATGTTTAATCCCATCTCCAAAAAGGGTGATGGGGCCATCTCTATGATTATAATAGAATGGTGGGAGGCCAGGTCATCCTTCTATAGATTCAAATATAGTGTTCATTTCACAGCATGAGTCTCCCTCACATATTTTAGTCATTCTCATGAATCCTATTACTTGTGAAATCATAAATTGAAAACTAGATAATTACATCTATGGATTCCTTGGTATGGTGAACATCTTCTATTATATAGGATAAGACATTGTTCCTTTTTAAATATTAGTATGCATGATGAAAATCATTAAGAATATTCCTTAGGATTGTCCATTAAGGTATCAAATATTTATAATATAGGTAATATTATTTTTAAAACACAAATTAATCCATTGATCATCAAACATGGAAACATATTCTAATCACATATGAATCTAATAGATATCACTTTGGGAGTCCCTGACTCATCCCCATAGAAAATGAATTCTTTTCAAATGAGGTATCATGTTCTCATCACACAAGGAAATTTAGGGTTTCAACAAACGTCATCCCTCCCTCAAAAATAGATGAATCATGTTCTCATCCCACATTGTAATAATCCAAGATTCATCAATTAATGGAATAAAATGTGATAATGTGTTTTTAAAAAAGGATTGTAATTATTTTCACATATGTAATATCATTCTCATAACATGAGGCATCTAGTTTCCATCACAGAAGATGAATATCCAAGGATTGTAATCTAAGGAATGAGATAATATATCACATTATCATAACATAAGGTATATTATTCACATATTATAAGGATATCATGGATTATCATCTAGGGATATGTTTCCAATGAATCAAGTTGGGGTTTCCTAGTCTCATCAAACAAGACCTATTAGGATAATCACATAAGATAAGGTCACAATTTAATGCCTCATGGGGATGCATCCCTTTTATTCACATCACATATTGGTCCATTCATAGGTTAATATATTGTGGGGTAGGATCTATACATTATGTTCAGGTAAGGTCATGAAAGTTTATGTTTAAATGGGGATGGTTGTTCATGATTTAAATTCTTGTAGGGATGACCATGATTTAAGGTATGACGGGGACATTAGTAATGTTTGATGAGGAGCTTAAAATTCTTTAGAAAGTTTATCGGGATTTGGAGATACCACCTTGCAAGGGGGAATGGTATTATGGTGTATTTTCCATTAAACAACAAAGATAAATATTATGTATTATATTACATAATAATAACTAAACCCCAAACCATTTTATTTCAGTGTTTATGACTATTGGATAATAATGTCCTGAGCTGTTTTAATTCATATGGTAATAATGTTTGTGTAACATGTGGAGAAACATTTGGTATATTTCATAGAATATGATTTCCTAGATTTTTAGGGTCATCTCATTACCACCATAGGAATTTCCATATTCTCATATCTCAAAGCATCTTGGCCACACCACACAAGGCAAATTTTTATTATCACATTGAGAAAACAGACGTTTTATCATCTTATTCGGATTTTTTGTCATGTTATGAAAAATTTAAATGATAAAGGATGGAATACGGATTATATAATAAGATACCCATGTATAAAGTATTAATGTATAATCTATAATGATTTATCTTTATAATACCTGGATTGGGTATTACCTCTAGTAGGAGGCAAAGGTACTACAAGGAAATTAAGAGAGTATGAGTGATTCTTGAGCACAAGTATTATAGACCAAAACGTGATTCTTGGAAACTATAATAGAGTTTTTCAAATCACTATTGGTGGGAGGTTTCTTATCATTAATGTTCTTATTCATAATTTCAAATTGAGATGGGATTTACCTATATGTTCTTGGTGTGGATAAAATGGATATATGGCTATAGGATACTAGTTGTGAAAATGAATTTTGAATGAATGATCCCATATCATGTGGATGTTGGAATAAAGGGAACTGAACATCAATTAAAAATTGTTTCATCAAGGTAAGAAACAAATATATTTATCTTTTATGAGTTTCACGAATGTTTGTAGTTAATTAATTAAGGGGTTTCATGAGACTAGGGTCCTTTCACAATTGTTCCTACTGGTGGTTCATGGTATGAGTTTCATGGATGTTAAGGGTTAAAAGAATCCTTTATGTGTGAGAATCATGTTCCACTACAAATAGATATATTATTCCAGGATTAGAGTTATTAAAAATTCATCACCACTTAATGAAAATTCATTAAAATACTTATGTGTGGTAATTCTCATAAGATTCTCTCCCATGATAAAATTTTTTCATCATTGGTTATGAATGTTTAGAACATTTCATGTTTCCTAATTTTAGTGATTTAGTATAGAATTCAAAAGGATGTGCCTATAAAATGCGTTGGGGAGGGTATTTATAGCCCCAAAATTATGGAGTGATGGGATTTGTTGATGATTGATGAGTTTATGTTTGTTCAACTTCCATAGTATTCTCACTATAGTTTATGAATCTTTTCACATGTATATGAATATGAGTTGTGTGGAGCTATAGAACATAGTTCATCTAAACATTACTTGTAGAAACTCATGGAATGTGCTAAATAACATTCTTCATCTTCATTTTTCATATTTAAAACATTAAAAGATAATTAGTTTTGATTTTTATGTCTATTTTTCCTCTATAACCAATCAAATCAAAGCATTTGAAACAAATTATGCCACTAGCTTTAGTGTCTCCCCATATATGGTTTTTCAAGTATAAAATATTCCTATAATAACACAAAAATGGTTATTTTTGTTTACTATACAAAGCTTTAAAATAAAAATAGATGAACTGCATGTATTCCATTGAAAATTGTTTGAAATTTTTTTATGCGAATAAATCCCCCTCAGATGTTAGTCCAATGAAGAACATAGTGGATTGTGTTCATAGAAATGAATTGATGTTCTCCACTTTATCTTGTGAATGATAAAACAATGTAAAACATTTATTCATGTGTAATTTTATGCATATTATGAAGAATAAGAGCTAATATATGATCATGAATATTATACAAGAGCGTGTGATTAGAGTTTATGGGTAAACACCCAAAGTCTACATCAATCACAATTGGTATCCAGTTAGGATAGGGAATTGAGTTGGGGTAATTATATGGAATATATTACCCTAATGATGTGAAAATTTCACATGGTCACAACACCATCAGTGTTATAATTACACATGAATAAAGGTAATGTGGAAAGAGTGAAATTATGAATCCAAGAGTTTGAACTGAAGGGTGTAGTAGAGAGATGGGTTGATGATGAAAATTTACTACCTTAAAAATATGTTCCCCACTGTCATAATACATAAGATATATCCTTTGATACATGTTCCATATATGTTTGGGAAATTTTTTTTTGACTTTTATTATCACTATAGGGGATTCCATTCAAAGTTAATGAAGATAATTCCTCTTGTATGTATACCCTGGATGGGAGGCGTGCCTTTGGATCATTTTACTATCACCATAAGGGAGAATGTTTTTAAGTAAAAAAGATATTGATCTAAATAAAGGGGAATAATGTGTGACTATGTAAGAGAAGGATTCCTAGGAATGGTGTATGAACTATTATTATTCCATCATAGTGGATCAAGTATATCGATGGGGAATACAAATCAAATGGAAGTCATGTGAGTTAGAAGTGAAAATGAAATTTCCAAATTGTTGAGAGCCATGATAATGAGATTTAATTATATTCTGGGAAATATTTTTATGATATATGAGGTATCATTTCTTAAGTTCATATAACATTTACCAAAAAGAAGATAATGATATATGGTCTCATTTCATTGTAATTATGGGAATTCCTTTTAATGTTGTAAATTTATTACTAAATTTGTGTGATTAAGTTTATGGTCATGTATCATTTACTGAAGCTTATTCATTTTAAGGTTGTATAAACAAGTGCTAAGAGTGTATTTTAATATCATGATGTGAGGATAAAAGAATATTGAGATTTTATACATTGAAATTGGTCACTAAAAAACCCTATATTAATTTGAATCCCAAATACAAATGTAGAAATTCTAAAAGAAATATTCCCATTGTTTATGATCATGATTCATTTAACTGGGAATTTATATATAGATCTATATCCTATATAAGATAAGGGTAAATCATTCAGGGGTGTGGTGGAATAAGTCATGATGTGAATTAAATAAAGCCATAGTAATGGAGCATTACCAGTAAAACTACTCATAAAAATTTGGATCATTGATATAGGATGTTGAATCCTCCATGACAAAGTCTTGTTAGGGGGATCATCTTGGGTCAACCATGAATCCAAAGTGCCAGTATGGTAAGAGGTTGAAACTCATGGTTATGTTGAGATAATTCTAACTATATGTCACATCATATCATGTAAAGTAGGAATCAAGGAACATGTAATTTCTTTGACGAAGTGGTGGATGACTGAAACAGAAAGAGGGATGTGGTTGGTGATAAACCCAACAAAAAGGTAACTTATCAAGATAGGGCCATAGAAACATGAAGTTTTAATCCATGTTATTGGGATTAAACTATTAATTTTAATTTCATATAGGATGGAAAATCAAAAGTATGTTTAATTTCATGTGTTGGTGATAAACAAGTGCATGAATCAAAATCCTGATAATGATATAACTAATATCAACCCCTATGTTAACCAGAGTTATTCTTAGTATGAGAAAAAAGGTGGTAGTGTAATGATAATCCTAATTAAATGGTGTTTTATACAAGATGGATGGGTTGATGTTGGAATATATTTTTTTACCCCACATAGAACCCATGGAAATGGTGTTATTTTTTGGGAAAGATTCAACAGGGCCTTCCCACACTACCAATATACAGAAAGATATTAGAGGGAAAAACAAAGGGTTTTGAGACTCTTCTTGCGATAAGGGTACTGTATGAATATAAATTATTCCATACATTATTTGAAATGAAATAAGGGGAATAATATGATGACAATGGCCATTAATTTCTTCTAAAATACATATTACACTACCCTAACATAAAGAATTAAAAAATATGGGCCAACCAATAACCATGTCTTCAAAACATAAGGCCCATCATATTTATTACATGAATCCTCATGTTCATGTTCTATATATGGGAATCTATACTTTATTTCATTGTGTAATCATCACATAGAATTCAATTTTTGAGATTATGGATTGATTGGATAATTCACACTCTTATGAAAAAATGTTTGGAAATATTTGATGAATATTAAAGAGATATCCAGGAACCCAGGGGCTGTAGTTTCATGAAATAGGAATAAAATCAGGGTTCACTACAATTAATGGAATTAGTATATTGTAAGAGTGACATGGAAATTTTTTCATCAATATTTGGGGGAGGCAATTTCAATCCTAGATAATATAGAATTTAAATAAATTTGCCTTTGACTATGAGGTACTACTAATTTAAGGTCATCAATCATTGATAAATTGGTGAGGTTGTTGATGTAACATCTTATAGTGAAAATCCAAACATAAATTAATGCGACTAATGGATATAATGCTGACCATAGTAGAAATAAAACACAATTTAATTTCATCCATCTTAGACCCAATGGTGATATCTATTTTCACAGTTTGGGAGAAACAATACTGAAATCAACTGAATGATCCTACCCTAGAATAACTGTTTTATAGGGAATCTTTAAAATTTATGGTCATGATGCTAGGACAAAAAAATGGTCTATAAATATGGAATATGAGAAAAATGAACTTGAAGTGAATTGAAAAGACAATTCCATTATTGATAAACCCTAGATGAAATGCACATAGTTTATGGTCATGATTATTTGATTGAAGTGGTGTGACTTTTATGGTTACGAATCCAAGCATAAGATCATGATTTTTAGCAGCATATACATAATGTATAAAATTAAATGTAGTTTAAATTCATATATCTTAGACTAAGGGGGTATTATTTATAATACTTGATCTAATTTTTCATAGGACTACTAGGCCTAGTGTTCATAACTATGATCTTACTAAGGAAATACATTAATTCAACCATTTCAAATGAGTGAACAACATGGATAATTGAGATGAGTGTTCCTATGAATAAGAGAAAGTAGTGAACAAAATTCATGACTAGTTTTTTTGAGGGATTATAAATAAGGGTACGTGATGTGAAATACATCAACCCACACTCCTAGAATATGGTTTATAAAACATATTCGTTACATTTATAACATTGATAAAAATAAATGTCCCCAAATTTTAACCATCCCATTAATAAAAAATAAAATGGAAATAATAAGTTACCCACATAACAAATGAATTTAAAAAAATTCAGTTTCATGTATTCTATAATTTTTTATATTTTTTTCATGTCATCGGAGTCTTTGGTTTACCTTTTGGAAGTGTTTAAAGGTGTAGAAAACAAATAACATGGATCTGGATACTCGAAATACATACATGAACAATTTTTACTACAAATATTAATTTTAAAATTTAAATAGTTTAAGGAAGTTTATCCTAGAGTAAAATCCATTCACATAATAAAATGATTTTCTCCAAAAAAGCTGAGGTGAAGGGTTTTTCAGTGTAAGTGACCTTCGATGAATTTAGAAAGTATGTTCTCAATTTACAATCTAAATACCAATGACTAAACAATTTTTATAATGGCTAGTGGTTTTAAACTCTCAAAGGGTGACTTTTTTCTATCTCTCGACATGTAGATATAACCTACGAGATTTTGAGTTATCTTCGACATCCATACTTCTTATAAAATGACTCATTGAGTCTTTTTTTGTAGAGTCAATGTTTAGGGTTCTGTTCTTCCTTCTCAATTTCAATCACCTTTTATTGGATTCATTGGAACAATATATCACTATTCGATACTAGATCTATGATATTTTTGGGTAATATATATTATTTTGTTTTGATATCGGAATAGAAGGAATAGGTTTACCCACAAAATTATTTAAGATTCTTTATGAAAACTTACTCAAGGTATGTATATTCTCCCCTTATCTAATATTTTGGAACATGGGGACTTGAATCATGACAATATTTTCTTATGATTTGATCGTAAAGACCTCATGTATTTTATAAGTAAACCCCATATTTTTATTTGACTTCAAAAGGTTATGTTTTAAATGATGCTCGTGAAATCATTGATTAAATGTTTTCAAATGAGTTGGTTTTCATAATATATGTTTTTTGTGAAAAAAATATATTTGATATGGATTTTTGGATTTAATTACATGGGGGAATGTGTTTATTTTTCATTATATGAGGCTAGATAAAATATTTTAGTTCTCGATTATTACTTGGAAAGGAACAAGGGGATACACTATGTGATGACTAGGTGAGGGAAGGATCACCAATCTATGAGTATTGGTTTCTGCATTCTTCATGCATGTGTGTGTGGATATGGAATATGGATTGGGTATTCCAAGTAGAAGTTGAACAATAATGTCAATGATTAATTTGGATAATTTTTTTTTCTTATTTTTTCATATTTGATAAACAACAATAATATTGTCACCCTTTATTTATAAAAATTTTATATCACGTTCTTGTCCTAGTGGGGTGTGTGGGATGTTATTTGGGAAACACTATTAAGAGATATACTCACCCCATATATGGTAACATTTGGGATTTTAGCGATGTCGTCTACTAATATAAATAGATGGTTCATGTTTAATAAATATCTAGTGGTAAACCTTGATTTAATGGTTTGATTATTGAATGTGGATCTTGGAAGTGTCGGCATCATGGTCTGGGATGGTTCCAATTTGGTTTCAATGTATTTATATTTGGAGTATTATCCTTTCACAATGATTTCCTTTTCAATTGTTACTTACATATTTTTCATTAATTTTTTGTGTGATGTTATTTTCCAATAAGTCATCATGTTGTTGGGATTTATCAAATTATTTCTTTTAGTAAGGTTGTGGGTTTAATAGGGGAAACAATCCCTGATGGTTTACTAAGAAATTAATATTTATTTCCATCTATTGATTTCATAGGGTTGTCATGTATTTTCAGTATTACCACATTCTCTTCACAAGATAATGGATAATAAGAGAGATGTAATAACTGGTATTTTTTTGGTCTTTTAGATGGGTTTGTTGGAATGATATAGGATTATTGGAAAGCAAAATTTATAGCTTAAAAATATTAATCTAACCTATTAATGTTTGAACATCAAGTTACCAGGGTGACTATCAGTAGAAGTATTCTTAAAAAATTATATAGGAGTATTCATCTCATCATCAAATGTTTAGGTGAGGACTATTTGATACTATGCATTTGTTTTATGAAATCCCACTAGGATTGCATTATTTATTTTTTGTTTTATTATTTTTTTTTTGGAAATAAAAAATAGAAAAAATGGTTTATTTTTGATGTGATGGTTTCACAATTAGTTTCTCATAGTAATGGTGAAAATTATATCTACTGATCTGGAATTTATTCAAGAATTCAGTTACTAAAGAGAAATGGTCCAAATAGATTGTTTCTCTTTATGTAAAAATTAAACATAGAGTAAACCATATTAATAAATTAGAAGATGCTAATGAAGTGGTTCATTTGATCCATATGTCAACAAGTATCTTCTAAAGATTATATTGAAGGAGTTTCTAGCCATTGAAAACGTAAATTTATATGATCATCCAATGAAAGTAGATCACTTAATATAATTATAGAAATATAATCACCCTATTTTCCAATGTGATTATGAAAATAAGAAATCGGAAATTTGGAAACTGAATGACTAGAAGATTATATTTTCTTGGTACACCAATAAATTTGAAGATTAATTTAGTAATCTATACATTTAGAGATAATTATTTTTAATGGTGCGATTCATATATCCAAAATAAAGTTAATAATGTAATTAAGTGGGAGGATTTTGAGGAATGGTTTAGAAAAGAATTATACCCCCATTGTTTCAAAATGGGATAAAAAAACATATATTCTTCTTGATGTTGGAAAACCTCTTTATGATAGATTATATAGCCATGTTTATGAACAACGTTTATTTCAACCAAGAAGTAGCTATTTTACAACCTTTAAGGAATATATCCTTAACATTTGATTTTAGAAATAGGTTCTATGAATGATAGTTTTCTATGAAATATCGACTATATAGAGTTAGTTAAAATGGAAATAATGAGATAAAGGGATCATTTTGAAAATACTACATGAGGAAGTTCGTTCATCACCATAGGGTCATGTTTCAAAAAAAATTCTTGAAAATAGATAAAGGGGGATTTCTATACTAATGGAGGTGGCACACCACAAAATAATACAATATAATCAACTAATTTTCCAGTAATATTTGATTATAAACAAATTTTTTTTCGATGTAGTTCATTAAAGAACCATAAAAATAATGTATTGCACTACTAAAGAATTTCCATCGCTATGTAAAGGGAGTCTATATCAAAAAAATTTTTGTTAAATATTAGATATTAATATGAGAAATAGGCATGACCCAACCTCAGAATTCATCTGCCGAGATGGAATATTCCAATTAGACTAGTTTTAGTCCTCCAATATAAGTAAACCAAAAATATTTAAAGAACACATTAATTGTTTAGCCGAACCATTTTCATGGAATTAAGAGTCATCCCATAATTAATAAGGGAAAATTATATGTATAAGAATGACATATTGCGATTGGGAAACTAGTTTCTTCTTTAGTGCGAGTTAATATTTTTCTAAACTCTACTCTGATGTATGGATTGTTTGATACTAGTACATACCAATATTCCATTTCTTCATTTATGGTTACATAATTGTGGTTTCAGGTGGAAATGGTGTCACATATCATGAGTATCACGACGTCCCCTGGATAATGGGAGTATAACAATTTCAAATATTTAGTATATTCCATTACCTTTTATGTAGTTTATTTTTTGGTAGTTTACAGTCCGAGAGATGGAAATTTTTGATTTCATATTTGTCATTGATTGGATTGTGGGTTTTAAAGTTCATATATATTGTTACATAGGAAATGCGGACATTACATCCCTAGATGGAATCATTATTATATTGATGGGGGGGGTTTGGATAGAAATATAGGTGGAGAAGGACCACTAGTGACCATTGATGGAACCATATCTATCCGGTTGGAAGAAAATATTCTTGATCTTCTTGATGAATAGGGAATGTGAATATTACAGAAATAATTGATTGATTACCAGATATTTTTAGAAAATATTTCCATAGGTTACCACTTGAATGGTAAATAAATTTTACAATCAACCTTCTCCCAAGAACAAGACATATTTCACTTACATATTATAAATGGAGTGCAACTATGTTAAGGTAATATAAATTACAACTAGATGAATAAGAATGTGAAGGTTTTATTAGGAATAGTACATCAAATTCTACAATACCAAAATTATTTTCAAAGAAGGAAGATGATATACTCTATATACGAGTTGATTACCATAAGTTTAGTCATGTAACGATTAAGAATCATTATAATCTACCTCGTATAAATGGTCTAATTGATTAATTAAAGGGAGCCAAGTGGTTCACTAAAGTTGATCTATGATCATGTTATCATCATCATGGAGATATAATATTGGATATTCTGAGGGATTCATTTTGAAGACGCTATGGTATTTATGAATATGTCATCATTCATTTTGGATTGATAGGTGAACCAACAATTATCATTGATTTGATGAACCACATATTCAAC
The DNA here is from genome assembly GCA_963277665.1 of Viscum album. Lineage (NCBI taxonomy): Eukaryota > Viridiplantae > Streptophyta > Magnoliopsida > Santalales > Viscaceae > Viscum > Viscum album. The sequence continues at coordinate 163,546,401 of OY728138.1, forward strand.
TGGAATCTTAACTCATATATTGTTTTATTTTTTGGTGATATTATAGTATCCTATTGAAATATGAATGATTATGAATAACAATTATAAATGTTATTGAATAAATTGTAGGAATATTGTTTTTATGATATATTTTATAAGTGATACATCTTGATTCGAGAAGTCCGTTCCCTCAAGCACATCATTTTTACGAAGGGATATTAGTTTAACCAACAATGGTAGAAGAAATAGTCTATTCATAGAGTCTGAAAATGTTTTTAGTTATGATTTTTATAGTAGTATTAAATATTTTCCAATACCTCTATAGATGTGGGAAAAAATTGTGATAGATTCTATCATTGTCTTACCAAGAATGTTATTGAAACATGATGACATATGTTGTACTGAATAAATTTACTATATTGAAACACATTATACATATCAAGGAATCCAATATGGTAGATTAATTTGAAAAATCGTATATCTAATCACTAGTCAGGTTATATAGAGTTCAAGTTGTGATTGTTTCTAACAGAGACCCCAATTTGAATTCTCATTTTTGGTGATGCTTATAATAAGTTCTTTGAAGTCACCTGACTATGATAATAACATGTAATTCATATAAAAATTTATAGTTAGAATATATGGTTTATAAATTTGAAGACATTCTCATATCATGTGTTATAGAGTTTAGTGGTTCTTAGTATGGTCATATTCATTTGGTAAAATTCTCCTATAACAATAGTTATCAAGTAACAATATAGATGCTCCATTTGAGGCTCTTTACTACTATGCTTATCATTATCCATCCCATTTAGAGGAAATTTGATATACATACTTTATTCTACTATGTAATGTCCATGAAACTACAGAGGTGGTCCCAATAATTTCGAATCATATAGATAAAACAAAAAGTAAACAAATTCATATGTAAATAATCATCACTAACCATTATCATTTGATGTTAGTAACCATGTTTTTCTGAATGTGCCACTAAAACCTAGTCATTGAAACATTGGAAAAGAAGGGAAGTCAGATTCATGGTATATAGGAATATTTGATGGTATATAATAGATTTTAATAGTTACATACTATTTAGCATTACCACCATGATTCAATGATCTTCACACCATCTTCTATGTTTCTAAACTGAAAAAGTATAATTCCAATCAATGACATGTGATCAGTTCATATCATGTTACTCTTGAATTTGATGTATCATTTATCCTTGAAGACATAAGGGTTATGTATAGACACTAAAATACCCTTTTATGGGAATCTATTTACTTAGTGTTATTATTATGGTAGAATTTTTAGGTTCAAGAGAAAAAATTGGAATATGAAAAAAAATTTCAGGAGAAATGACCTCCCTTATTTTAGATACACATTGATATCTTGCTCCCTAAGGATAAAAATCAAAAATAGGAGAGAATATATCACCCCATGATTGAGTTATTATTTCATTTTATTATTTTTATCATATATTTTGAGTATTTGGGTTAGATTTTGGATGTGTTTGAACATGGAAAAATGAAAGAACCTAGAGCTGGATACAAGAAAAACATTAAACAATAATTTATGCCATAACTATTTGGATTACGATGAAAATAGTATGGGACATATGTTCATGGATTAAAATAAATTTTAGACAAATAATGGGTTTTCACTAGAAAATGGATTTACCCAAAAAGATAATTAATGTTATTGGTTTTTGATATAAGTGAGCCTTGGTTATTTTACAACATAAATTCTCAATGATATCATAAATAGTTAGGGCCTAGGGATTTTTACAAAATCTGATGGTTTTATAACTTCATAAGGTGAATTTTATATTTCTCTCGACTTCAACGCATATTTTAGGTGACTTTTGGTGATCCTAGATGTCCATACTCCTTGTATAATGAATCGTGGATTTTTTTGTGCAATTAAATGTTTGGGTTTTGATTTTCTTTATTTTATAGGATATTCTTGTGTTGCCTTTATTAGAACCATAGATCAATGTGTGATAGTAAATATATGAGTTTTAAATTTGGGTTATGAAATCATATTGGGTTTAGATAGTGTAATAGATGGAAGAGGTTGATTCGTAAAATCGCCTATGGTCATTTTTTAAAACCTAATAAAGATTGGTGGACTCTATCACATAGTATTGTTCTAGAATTTTTTGTCTTTAATCATTATAAATTGGTCTCTTTATTTTATTGAAATTTATTTGGTATTTTATAAGGCCCTATCCATACATTTTATATAATCTTTATTTTTAGGGAATAATTTACTCTCTTTCACTTTGAGGTTATTTTTAGTTTTTTTAGAGAATTAGGCCAAAAATCATACAATAAAAAAATTATGATATAATATGTACACATCTGATCATTTACCATTTTACTGGTATATAAAACATTTTAAAATAAAACATTATATATTCCATGATTCTTTATTATGAAATTCAACATAGATTCAACCTTTCCCTTAACAATCTTGTAATTTTTTTTTTTTCAAAATTACTGATGGAGAAAAAAAGATCAGTAAGTGATATAAAATATAGGAAACTATTAGGTAAGTGAAAACATGAAAACTAATATAAAATTTCCATTTATCGTAAATTCATTTTGACCATATAAAATAACAATTTTCCAAATGAAAGAAAATGAAAAATGTTTATAAAATATCATTACAACCAGAAATAAGAAATTAAACCCCATTTTTAGTGACATAGAGCATCATATAAATAAAACCCTTTCAAAACCTTTTAAAATTAATAATCATGTGACTGATATCAAATATTATCATTACTCAATGAATTGGAGCACTATCTCAGTGCACCCACAATTAACTTTATTATGGGATCACCCAGTGTTTTTTGTGATACCTCATGTTTAAGTTGTGATGGTCTTACCTGGCATTATCTGGGCCACCTCCTGTTTAGTCTTTAATGGGTTTACCTAGTTCTATCTAAGACAACCCATGTTTAAGCTATAACAGGTTAACCTGGTGCTATCCATAGACATCCATTTCTCATGAATAATGCTCATGTATTACATAATGAATAAATAATGTTATTCTTCCAGTTTTCCATTGTCTGTCCACACATCCATGAATGACATTATGACTTTTTCAGTGTGTCAAATGGTAAGAATAAAAATGATATATTATGTTTCAAAAAAGATAATAACTTTATGAATATCATAAGTAATTAATTTATATAATAAATAATATTTATATATACCCTTATTGTGTTACATTTTACACCAGTGAAAAATGCTTCGCATCGCTTTGTGAGGCGTTATTCCACAGTACAAATGATCGATGTTGTTATATCCCATATTATATATAATTTAAAAAGGGTATATATAATATAATTAATTAAGATGTATAATTAGGTTAATAATATAATAAATATAAAATAAGAAATGTACGTCCATTATTTCAAACCATGTGAGGTGGTATTGGAAAAAATGAGTGATATTGTTTCTTGATGTGTTAGTTTACCGTACGCACAAATGATTATTTCATAAAACATTTAATGTTATTGTACGCGTTTTTAGAATTTACGCTTAACACAACAACATATAATTATATTAAGGAGAATTATATTATTATGTATTCATGGTATATATATAATTGAAGGGGGGTGGTATAATAAAATAAGATAAAAACACATGTTGATTAACATTACGTATTATTCAGGTAAGTCCTTCTGGTTTTCACCAAATTCAATCCATATTTTGATTTATTCACAATATAATGATTCTAGGATGTGATTTTGGATTTTATATGTTATTTGTGTTAGTAATGTATGATACACCATTTTTTAGAGGTACAAATAGAGGAGGAAAGCGGGAGGACTTTTATAAGTGGGGTGGGTGGAAAACCTGTAAATATTTTAAAGAGTGAATTCATCCCACGTTTTTTCATGTAATTTAGTTCCAAAAATGCATCTAAACACTATAATATTTGTTTTATGGACAATATATGTCTATAAATGTGGTTCTTTACATGTTTATAGGTCATTTTCCACTTAATTTTAATGTTTAACCACTAAGTAAACTCATTTTTTCTCTAATCACTGTAATTAATTTCAATTGTTCCACAATTTAAATGGGTAAAAAATAGCCTAACAATAAATTATAAATTAATTTGATGCAAAATATTTAATCCATTTTCTGAAATTCAATTCATAGATATAGAAAAAATTAATTTAATATTAATCCTACAAACGCGGTAAGAAGAGTATTTTTTTTAAAAAAAAGATGATTCTATATTAACTATATATTAGAAAATAATCACTATAGGAACCTAAATTAATATTTAATGTTATATGGTCTATTAAATTTCCTTTAAAATAATAATAAATAGTAATTATTTTATGCCATTTAAAAATATAATCATTATTCATTTTAAAATAGTTTTAAAAAACCATTTATAAAATGAAAAACAAAGTTATATTAAAACCCAATATAAATTTTATTAAATAGTAACTTCATGTGTTAAATATAACTAAATAACACATAGGATACATGAAATCATTATTAAAATGTATTGAGTATTTTAAATTACTAAAATTATTAAAAAAATACAATTTTAAAAATCTATATTCTTCCATATTTTCTTGAAAATTAATATTTTCTCTAAAAGCCCAAATTTTAACTGAATGTAATTTTTAATATGATGATTTAGAAAATGATAATCATAATATAAAATTAAAATTAAAAAATTTATTGCATAATATTTTAAATAAAACAATATATGGAAAGTGTTTATTTAAAATAATTTCCTATTAAATTGAAAATTAATTGATAATTTAAAAAAAAATACAAAAAATTCATATAAAAAATTAGGGAAAATGATTTACTCTATCATTACCAAGGATGTTACATCCTTACCCCTTTGAGAAATTGATTCCTTGTAATTTTACTCACTAATAAAACAATTAGGGACACATTTCCCACATAGTATTTTTAGATTCCTATCTTGCATATTCAACCATATAGTTCTTTCATAAAACATAACCTCGTGAATCAACTTGTTCTATTATATATACATTCTATAGTCAAGAACATGAACTGGATATTTTTTATAATTAATATTATATTCTAACATAAATACATCAGGGCATAAATAACGAGATGAATCAAGCATGTATTTCATAATCAATGAAACATGAAATACATTGTGTACCCAAGATAAACATATAGGTTAAGCTACTCAGTTGGAAACTAATCCAACATTTTCCAATATTTTAGGTGGTAGAATAAAATATGGACTTAGCTTCTAAATTTTACAAAAAATCATCACTCTATTACATAGTGAAAATTTGAGAAATACATGATCACCTACATAGAAATAATGATATTTCCTCCGGTTATCTGCATAATGTTTCTTCCTACTTAGAGTTTTCCTTATTTTTATCTAAATCAACTAAACTTTGTGTGCCATTTCTTCTTCTAAATACAGTACAATTAACTTTATTTCTCCAACATCATCCCCAAATTATGGTATAAAACATCTCTTTCTATATAATTTCTGTTATTGTTTCATCTGTATAATGTAATTAAGATTGTTATTATAAGAAAACTAAACCAAATAATGTTTTTGATCCCAACATCCATGACAATCCATCGAAAAAGAATGAAAAATTTTATTAATGGTTTGAAATTTTGGCTCAGACTTTCCATCATATTTATGGGGAAAATCTCGAATGAAATTTAATGTAGTACCCTATAACTTTAGAATTTCTTTCCAAAAATATGATCTGGACTTAGGATCATGGACAGATATAAAGGGAAGAGGCACTCCATGTATCCTGATTATCTCTTTTAAATATAGTTTATAATGGTTATCTAATTAAATTATAACTTTAATGGGAAATAAATTTTCATATATATTTAACTGATCAATAATAACCCAAATCATATTTTTACCTTGATAATTCATTGGAAATACTAACACAAAATCCATTGATATATTTTCCCATTTACACTACAGTAAAAAAATGTTGAAGCATCCCTTTGGTAATTTTCATTAAACTCTAACCTTTTAGAAATTCAAACACATAACAATAAACTCAGTAATATCTCTTTTTATTCCATCCTACAAGTCATACTCTTGAAGGTAACCATACATCTTATTTCTCCATTAAAGAAAAAAAATAGAGAACTATAATATTAAGTCAATAACTCTTTCCTCGACTAGGAATTAAAAGGTACACATAATAAATTTACAAACCAAGAAACACATTCTTAATTAATATTAAAATCATTCAACTTACACAGCTTAATGGTTTTTACCTTTTTTCTAAAAATATTGATCTTCTATTTAAGGGTTCTGTATTATTTATCAAAAGTATTATTACACTAAAACCAGAAAATAAAATAGACAATTTCCTAGTATCAATAGAATCTAAGAAAAAAGCCTCCAAATTATTAACCAATGTATGTTATTCCAAATTTAACATTTTTAATCTATCATTTCTTTTTTGACTCAATGAATTAACCATTTTTTTTCTTTTCACAAAGGGGAATAAATCATGAAATCATAATCCTTGATTAGTTCTAGTCATCTTATCTATATCATTTTCAATTACTTTTGAGTGAATCTATACTTCAAAATATTTTCATCATTATATATTACACACATTACTCAATAAAAATGATGCCACCAAATTTTAGAATAAAAAAACAAGAACTAATTCCATATCATGTGTTGTGTAATTTGACTCATGATGTTTCAAATGTAGTCAACCATAACTAATTGACTAATAATTATGCATTATAAAACTACCATTTCCATTTAATAAATAATCATTTTAGATGAATAATTAACCATTTATATAAGGAAAGGATAAAACTATAGATTTCATAAATATTATTTTCTCTTCATAAAATAATCTTCAAATTTTTCTATCTTGATGGACATAAGTCATTTTAAATTTATCTTAGTAATTGGGATACAAAACTAATAAATGTTCTCAAAAAACTAACAGTAGTAACATACTAATAAAATCAAGCTATAACTTTCTATGATATTATTGGAACATGTAAATTCTTTATAAACTTTTCTTTTTATAGGGATAATAGTTACACCATCATTAGAAACAATTTAACCAAGGAATTTAATTTATTAAAACCAAAAACCAAAATTATTTATTTCAAATATTGTTTCCTTTCTTTTATGGTTTTAAAAAATATAATTCTATTTATTTTATTATCATTTAGACTTTTATAATATAACAAAATGTCGTTAATAAACAAAAACAAAAAACCTCTCTAAGAAATCCTGAAATATTTTTTCCAAAGGGTCCCTAATTAAATCAGGTGCATTAGATAACCAAAATGACATCAATATAAACACATAATAACCATATCTAGTTGAAAATTAAGTATTTGGGATGTTTTCTTCCTTCACCTTCAATTGATAGTACCCCGATCATATTGAATCCAACAGAAATAATGATCTCCCCGAATCTTATCAAACAAATCAGAAATATGTTGAAAATTATTCTTATTCATTATATTTATGTCATTCAAGGTGCCGTAATCAATTAATTATATCCATAAATAATATTTCATTATAAAAAACAAAATCGGAACACCCCTTGTATGTGATCTATGTTGGGTGAAACCTTTTTCCATTAACTCATGATTTTTTTTTTCATTTCTAAAAGTTACACTTGATTCATTTAGTATAGGGTTTATAAATAGGCATAAAATCCAGTACTAAGTCAATAGTAAAATCAACCACACAATCAAGAATAAAACTTGGAAAATCATATGTAAAAACATTTAGATGTTAAATTTATACTAAAGAAAAAAAATTAATAGTTTTATTATTTTAAAAAATATGATCTATTTACATTTAACTTCCACCTATAATAAATTTATTATATAATTGGTTTGTATAAAAGGCATGAAAACAATGAACACAACTATCTTATCAATATAATATATCATATCATGATTTGAAAAAATTAAATCTTTTCCATGAATGTTATAAAATTCTACTATGGAATGTTCAATCAGATTGTTTAGAAAGACCATCCCTCTGATTACAATTTCTTGATTCCAATATATCTTTGTAGATTTAATAAATACAATCATTTTTTTGAAAAATACTCTACCTAACATTAATTAGGGAATACTTCCAATTCATATTCATATTTCTCAAAAATGAATTAATGTGGAGATCAAGAGACAATTTGGGTAACAAAAAATTCAAGTACATAAGAAACAAAACTATAATAACATCATTTGATGGCCCAACATCAACTGAAGTAGTAGTAAATGACATTGCTAAACCATTATGTTTGTTATCATAATGATTTACATTTTATGAAACAAAGGTCAGACATGAATTAGAATATCATGTTCCATTGTTTTCAATTTTTTTGGGGAATATGAAATAAAAAAAACTTCACATGAACCCCCCCCCCCACGTTTTTCTCAATGAAAAATAATAAAACCCATAGAATTTAATTCAAACACCTTTTTCGAGACATATATCATCTTATAAATAAATCTCTATTAAACCCTTTTAATTTTAATATCCATATATGAAAACTCAAATATTATAATTATCCAGCGCATTGGAGCACTCTCAATGTGTACCCATCATTTAATCCATAATGGGCTCACCTGATGTTATCTGTAGCACCCCATTCTTAATTTGTAACAGGACTACCTAACATTATCTGGTCCACCCCATGTTTATTCTATAACTAGCTGACCTGGCGCTATCTTGGCAATACTATGTTTAAGCTATAACAGGGTTACATCACGCTATCTTGGTGCACCCATTTCACATGTATAATTCATATTTACTATATAATGTATTAAATTTTTTTAATCTCTCGCTTATCTATTATAAAATATTTTAAATCTATTTTAATCTCACAAAAACCCACATTTGGATATGAAAATAACATTTTCTTTTAAAAATGAATTTTTAATTTGACAATACCCATTTCTTTTGAAAAACCTATTTCAGTACCAAAATAGTCAAATTTTAGAAATTGGTTTCCATTGAATAAAATATGAAAACTTTTAAAGGGATTAATAAATTTAATATTGTTCATGATGGTGGAAAATTCATTATTTTTTTTGTTAATTATGAATAGATTATCCCGTTTATCATTTTTACAAATGTATAGTGTAAAACCAGAAAAAAGATTCCTTTTGAAAAGAATTTTATAAAAGTATGAATGATACATAAAATATACTTTATATGTATTTTATGTCCATAAAATCATGTTCAAAATATATACATTGGAAACTAATAATTGTAAGGAAAATATTAAATGATAATTTTCTTAAATAAAAAGTTCCTTATCACTTTAAAAATATTTAAATTATAATCTCTATGGAAGGATATAATTTAAAAAAATTATAAATACCCATAGAATGGATTATTTCATAATATATAATTTCCATGGTTATTTTTTTAAACCTTTTTAATATTATAGGTGTATAAAATTAAAAAATGCCTTAGTGAATGGATATTGAGAAAAAAATCCCTTACATTGAGTCTGAATTGTCCTAAGTTTATTAATATTATTAAATAATAAATATATGTTAATTATTATCATTATTGATAACTATTTTCATTATTATTATTAAATCTATTTAACTTATTACCATGTTATATTCAACTACACTAATCATTTGAGTTTAATTCAGATGTTTTGACTATATTTAGCATATGTGTCAAAACTGACTTTTGTAGGTCAATTAAGGACAATGTGGTCATTATTTAAATATATATTTAATAGTAATCATTAAATAAATACAATATTCATATATAATTTTTTTTTTAAAATAAATTATTAATTATGGTTTTGAAAAATGAATTAACATTTTTATCTTTGAGATGGTATGCCATACATATGCATGAGTAATGTTTATATTTTTAATTATCATAATAGAAAGAAATTATTTAATATTTTTTCATTAAATAATGATTTTTATATCATTAATAAAATATAATTTTATTATATATATATATATATCATTATTGTGAATTGATGATGAAAAAAGAATAATAACTTTACTTTGGGGAGGCGTTAGTCCACACATCCCTAAACGATGTTATAACTTTTGAATGTGTGAAATGTTAACAAAAAAACGATATAATATATTTTATAGAATATAATTATTTCATTTTTATCAAAATTATTTCATTTTATATTATATATATTCAATATTTTTACCCTTATTACCTTCCATGTAACATTTTAGTGAAAATGCTTCACATCACTTTGTGAAGTGGTAGTCTGGCATATATAGGAGCAACGTTATCGTATACCCTATGATATGAAATATTAAAAAGGGCATGTATGATATAATAACTATAGAGTTATAATGATGATATATATATCGTGAATATAACATATAAATAGTATATCATTTATTATTCGCAACCATTATAGGTGGTAATGGAAAAAAGGACATTGTTTAACAAAGTGGTAGTCCTCCCAATACATGAATAATGATTTTGTAATCCATTTAATTGAATTTTTTGTTTTGGAATATATTTATCTGATCATAGAAATATATAATTATATTGAGGATACATATATTATTATATAATTATGTTTTTAAATATAATTTATGGGTGCGGATAATGAAATAAAACAAATACTCATGTTGATGAACATTACCTCTTCTTCAAGTATCTCCTTTTGGTTTGCATAAAAGGAATTACTTGATTATATTTAAGCCCAAATTAAAAATTCTATGATGATATTAGAGAATTTTAGAAGGTATTTTAGAATATATTGTCAAATCAAAGAGCCTTAAGATGTTTTAATAAATTAGGATAGGGGAGGTCATTCAAATGTTAGGTGAGGTGAAAACATGTAAATTTTGTAAAGATTGAAATCCACCAACCTTTTTTCACATTTAGTTTTCCTAATTATTGAAAAAACTCTATTATGTAAAGTATATGTTCAAAAAAACTACATAAAATGGGTCATTGACAGGTTTATATTTTATTTTTCCCCTTAGTTTTAATGTTTAACCAATAATTAATTTAGTTTTTACTTGCATCCCTATAATTTATTTTTATTGATTACATTAATAACTTTGGTAAAACATTTTGATGGAATTATTAGAAATTATTATATATTTTTATTCCAAATATAGAATAAACATTTTTATATTCAAAATATATAGGGTGAAGAACATAATATATTATTATCACAACATATAGGGGGAGACAACAATAATTAAATAAGAGTATTTTTTAATGAAAAATGTCGGTTCTATATTAACTATATGACTAATAATAATAATTTTTTAAAATGAATTATTATTTACTAATATATGTTCTATAAATTTCATATAAAACATTTCAAATTTGGTATTATTTTTATTAAATTAAATATATAAACAACACTCATTTTAAAACACTTTATTGAAGAAGAAATTTTTATATGAAAAAACAAACATAAATTTATAACCAATATAATTTTCATTGAAAATTAGTAAAATATAATAAAATAATAAATTATATAATTATAAACATATTCAAAAAAAATTTTGTTCTTGATGTACTTAATTTATGAAAAAAAAGTCTTTTAAAAAAATTCACTATTTAGTGAAAAATCATTCTTTTATGAAAAATCACAAATCATAACCAAAAGAAAAAAAAGATATGATGATTTTAAAAATTATTTTAATTTTTATCATATTAAAATTATTAAATTTATAAATTAATATTTTAAATATAATATTATAAGAAAAGACTTTAAATAAATCAATTTCCTTTTGATTAAAAATTATTTTACACTTTTATAACTAATATTAATTTATAATTCATAGAAATAATTTTATAAATTTATTTAATCTATAACTACCAGGGTGTTCACATATTTTATGTCCAAAAATCGTGTATTGAAGTTATTTTAAAAGTGGTAGTTTTTATAGATGCTCACGAAATGATTAATTAATTTTTTAAAAGTATTTTATTTTAAAGAGAAATTTTTTCTATGAAAAAACTATTGGATATGGATGATGGTCTTGGAATAAATGATGGTTTGTGTTCATTGTTCATTACATGATGCTTGGTAAAACATTCTAGATATTTGTGCCAACCTATGAAGGTAGAATTGAAAAACCCTACTAACAACTCAGTAAGGGAAACATAATTTCTCTTTTGAGTATATGGATTGTTATTCATTATGAATGTGTGTCTGTATATGGAATAGAGATTGGTTATACTAAGTGGAATGTGAAATAGAAAGATAAATATTTATTTTTTACCTAGATTTATAATGATAAATTTCTATTATATTCTCAACATTTTATTGTATGAAATGTGATAACATTTTCTTATCATAGTGGTATTTGTGGAATGATTCTAGGATAATACTACTAAGTGATATAATCAGCCATTATTGGGAACTATAGTTTGATTGTTGATTTCATCTACCAAGATACTGGGAAACGTCATGTTCTTTATATATGTAGGGGTAATCGTTAATGTGATGATTTTTTACAGAAGTTGGAGTTGGGAAGTGTCTGCATGTCAGTATGGTATTGTTCCATGTTATTGGTAATGTATTTCTATTTGGATTCATAGACCTGCATATTTATTTAATTTTTTATTATTACTCAAATATTATTCTACAATGGTAATTCTTTGAGTTATATGATTTTTTATCTATGAATCATGTTGTTAGTTCTTATCATATTATATATTTTTTTGTAAATTATGTTTAATTCATGTAAAATAATCACCGATGGTTTAAAAATACCTTGAAATTTATTTCATACTTTTGGTGTCCTGGTGATGTTACCTAAGGTTATTATCTCTTCCACCTCTTTTGAATACAATGGGTGAGGGCATGATGTTACAAGGAAGTATTAGTTTTATTTTGTTAGAGAATTAGAATATCATATAACTTAACATTATCCATGTTCTTAAATGGGTAATTTTTTCTACTACATGAAGAATTTATTATTACACGTTATTTCCTTATTTTCTCTCATATATAACCCTTATATAAATAGGTAACATTATATCTTTCCTCATAACCTATAGAAAAGAAACATATGAAGAGAGATATAAAATATTTTATAAAAATAAACATAAACATCATCTAATTAATATTTGTAATGATAATAATATTAACATAATGTTATGATGAAAAAATGAATGAGAATTAGAATTAGAAAACATAATTCATACCCATCAAAACATGGATAACAACACAGAGTAAATGGAATAATACCTTACATTAAGATAGTAGTCATGTAGTTAAATAATCATAATACATGAGAAGACTATCCTTAATCATGTATTTAGTAGATCTCAATGAAAACATAGAGAAATTATATTGCTATCATTGAACTTTATTATCATATGACACATAGAATCACTCTTATGAATGATGTAATCTACACTGTAAATTCCAACAATCTCATAGGAGAAACTGATAATGAGTTAAATTTTCCTAATTACCTAATTATTTTTAAGGATATAATAATCCCACAAACCATTGGGTTATAATAGAAAAAAAATCAATCATCTAAACATGTTTCCAAGTATAGTAGAATGAGAAAAACAAATAGATTATTACTGTTTACAATATAATTGTAACCATTGTTCTTATTTATCCGGATTTACTAGTGGAAATGAAACCGGATCCATGAAAATATATTTGAATATTTTATAATAAATTCAAAGAATGATTATATATGGTATCATTACAACATATCTTCAATAGAGCATATATAAAAAAGGGTTTTTTCATTTATTAATTTAAAATACCATTAAAAATTATTAAACATTATTGAGTAAAATACCATACTAATTTTGAAATTACTAATATAAAATATAAAATTTCTAAGAAAATTATATAAAAATTATAATTTGAATCAAATAATGAAAACATATAAAGAATATTTTAAATAATTATGAATTCATGATGGTGGGAAATTATATTCATGTCTTAAAAACTAAGAAAATATGTTTTTCACAACATGAGTAAAAATTTACTCATTATAAAAATAACAAGAATATTCTTTTTATATATTTTATAAAAACACTTAAATATGTAAAATTTACACTATAAAATCATTTGAATTAATAAAAAAAAATTTAATTTTTTTAAATGTGGATATGGAAGAAAATGGACTTCCATACAAAGAGAGAAATGTTGTAGATTTCCTTAAAATAATTCTTAAGTAATCTTGATTACATAATGAGAGAAAAATAAAAGGAAAAAAATAATTTATGAAAATATCTAGTGTGATAGAAAATATATTGGGTTTAAGATAGAAATATTATATTATTCCCCTATAGAAACAAAAATCTGAACAGTATTGAATAATGATGAGATAGTGAAAAAATTATTACCAACTTCTTAATCTCAAAATCTAAGAATCATGAATATTACATCCTTTGATATATTTCTAAATCCATATAATTTTCATAATAATAATCATAATATAATTTCAAGGGTAGTATATATATCATGAAGAATAAAAAAATGTTGAATATAAAATATATCATAGAAATAAATGAGAGATGAGAAAACATTACAAATATACTAAAAATAGTCTTAGAATTACTCAATTAAGTGATTATATATAAAAAGTATAAATATATATAAAATAACATTAAATACAATATAATATAATTAGAGGTCATTACATACATGTGATTAGGATAACATAGCCAATAAATATGTAATGCAACCCAATGAAAATATATTGCTTTTAAAAACCATTTAATTTATGACCCAACATGAAGTGTTGTTCTATATATTATTGAATAATTTTTTTTATAAATTTTTTACTTAATTAATAATGTTATTCATGTCTTATCTATTTTATTTCACTTATCTTCATTTTGTACTTTACAATGAAAAAATTTTGTCCATAATATGTGTTTTGAGGGTGTTATGTTTATAATGATGGATCAATATTAATTGAAAATATACTAGACTTGGGTGTAAACAATATTTATAAAATAATTTAAATTAAATAAAATTCATAGAATTTTTAATAAATAACGATGTTACTTCATGCATCGTTTAATTTTCATGGGCTATTATCAGATTAGATTCTATTTTGTCCAAAACTACACATCCTACTGAGATGATGAATAGTGATAGTTTGGGGTTTATCCCACAGATAATTTGGATGGAAATTTACCCTTTGTCTTGGAACCCTTTTTCATATAAGTCCTCACAAATTTGGTTCAATTTGGGAAAACTTTTACCAGAGAGTTTATGGTTTGAATTCAACAATAAGGAAGGTATCATTATCAATTTCATACTTCTTTTGAATAGATAATATTAATTCTATCAAGGTATGAGCATAAGGTTTAGTTTACTATGAATTAGAGATTAGTAGTGGAATATGTATAAACCAACTAGTTCTTCCAAATTGGTTAGTGTTACTTGGTCTTGAGATAGTGAAAAACTAGATGTAATAATCATAGTTTATAAGTTATAAAGTGTCTCATGCTATTGGTCATAGCCTTATCAACTTCAAACCAAATAGGGTCCTTCGTTGAAATTTCCCATGGTCAGTGATGTTAATTTGAATTGGATATAATATTATTATTTATCATGATTACTAATCCTTAAGGTTACAATGATGAGAATAAAAGATTAATTATATTCGGATACCCCTACTATTGATCCCAACCCCAAGTGGGTTAGCCACTCATGGTAGGATCTATTAAAGATTAATGATGAATTTAAATCATGATTAACATGCTAGTAAAAATTGAGATTAATGGTTGAGAAACATGCATTGATTATGGCTAACCAAATTCAAAAAACATGAAACCAAGAATAATAAATGTTGAACAATAACAATTTAATTACATACTTGAAATAAGGATGAGAATAATCACCGAAATGGTTTATTAGGTATTTCTAATCAAAACAAAAAAATTAGATAAATAGTTTTGGTAATGTAAAAGGAATTAAAAAAACATTAAATACGATCCACATTACTTGTATTAATGTAAATTAATATAAGAAGACAAAGAAATTTCTTTTTTGGGGTATAAAGAGTAGTATAGAATGGGAGATGAATGAAAGAAAAAATATTTTCTGCTCTAGAGCCCCTAAATTTGATGCCCTACTACTGTTTATATAGATTAAATATTACATGAAGTTTAATGTGAATTCATGTAATGTAATGTTGATCTGTTGCTTTATCTATGGATTTTGAATCTATATATATCTTATGCATATCTCATGTGAGAGTTGAAACTTTGACCCTTATTGTGACATGTAATCGAGATTAATGTAATGTATCTTCTTTCGGTAGGTGGGATATATGTTTTAGAGGTTTCATGACTTATATCGGCAACTCACATCATGTAATTTATTCTCCAATAGATGTTTTCCATGAATTTTTTTCATGGCATTCTTCACAAATTTAATAATTATGTGAAACTCTACTACATGTTCATTAAAGATGTTTCATAATGTGTAATATAAAAATATTCTCTTTTTATAATTATTCACCTTCAAATCTTTGGATTCTTATTTCTTATGAAAATCAATGCATATAAAGTTTATTATAGAATAAATAATTGAAACTCCTTAATTAAATGATATCAATATATATATATATATATGATTTTACCATATCAAATACCCCCACACATGAGAAATTTAATTTCCTCAAGAAAAAAATCTCAAAATGGATTTCAATTAAGAAAACAATTTTTTAAATAGGAAATACTCATTATATCATGGTAAATAACACTAAGCATATGAAAAAGAGGCTAGTCTTTAGAATCAAAAATTCATAGAAAATGAATCTTTCCTCGTATATCAGTTTTTTGAAAAATTCATTATCTTTCAATCAAAATCTCTTATTTTTTTCCTTGAATTATATTCCCACGTGAAATTTAACTTTCAATGAATTTTCTCTCATCACTCATGGTGAAAAAAAATTATAGTTATGATCATACACTGATTACATGTTTCTAAACATAGTCTCATATTATTTTTATCATCTCCACTTTGTAAATAAAAATACAAAATGAATCAATTGGGATTCCTCAATTAGGTTCTTATGAATCTGAGTCCGTGGGATTGTAGTTAAAAAGTGAAAACAATATAAAAAAGGTGGGTCAGATCTGAAATATAATGCATGGATTTTAAGAAAAGTGTAATAAAATGACTCCTCTATAGCTAACAATGTTCAAAATACAAGTGTCTCTACTTGGATCCATGTATATGTCAAATATGATAAAAACAGTATCATATTTTTTTTATTTTTCTTTTTTATTTTTCTTTTTTTAAATTCATGTCTAGGATAGATCTCACATCCTTCCCCTAACCACATATGATCCTATGTGGGATTCATCGGTCTGAAAATTTTGTCTTATAACCTTCTTAATACATAACCAATGTCAATTTTTTTTCTATTTTATTTTTCAAAGAACATGATAAATTTGAAATTCTATAAAGTACATATGGATCACACTTTAACCATCTGCTGAGAAACACAATAAATCTTTGAAATATAATAATCTTGAACCGATTGAAATCCTCCAACACACTTTTTCAATATAAACTCATGCATTATATAAAGAGTAGGGTAGGAAGTGATAATTGACATAGAATCTCTGCATCCTAAAAGATCATTCCTGGAAACTAATATATTAACTAAGGGAAGATGTATGGTTGGTATAATGAAAACGTATCCCAAAAAAGAGTGTCTCAATCATTTAGAAATTTTATTTGATCATTCATAGGATCAATAAGATCTCAATGAATGTTAGGAATGTTTAATATTCCCCATGTTCCACTCTTGAAATATCCTTAGAAATAAAAATGTAATTGTATGCTCAAAATTATATAGGTAATGAGAATTAATATAGAATTGGTAATCGTTAAGGTTTTAAAATAAGTAAAAATTAAATTAAAATTAATTTCTAAATTTATGAATTTATCTTTATTACCAAAGCTCTGTAACCATTATAAACATCAAAATAAATATAAAACATGAATTTCCAATAATTTACAACATATATTTTTTCTTTTATTTAAATGGATAAAGTGATTTGTAGTTTTAAATCATGCTTCCAATTAGAAAAATTTCTCTTTTACACATGTGATCAGGAAAAAATTAAAGTGTATGAAAATTGAAACTCACAAAAAGACTCTCCCACACCTAGAAGGATACAATTTCCACAATATCCTTGGAGGTATGGTGGGGGTGCTATTATTGATCAGTATTTGGAAAAATGAAATGGATGGTGATTAACTAAACAATATCAAAATCGAGATAAACCTATAAGAAGAGGCATTCCATGAGGGAACTTGGGATATCATGATTTTAAATTTGGTCTACCAAAAAAATGGGTTATAAATACAAATCATACACTAGATAAAGCATTATTCCACATGTTTTAGATAGTTAAAAAACAAAAATATAGTAAAGTGAACAATATTATGATCAACGAAATATTATATATATATATATGTTGTTTTATACAATAAATTTAATAGTTACTAATTATAATTAAAAGTCTCTAGATATAAAATAAGAATGAATACTATGATGAGAAAATAGTTGAAATTTGGGTTTCCTCCCATAAAGTGATATCAATTGTCATTGTCACCCAGTCATATGAACTAGAGTACCATACATTTTCTTCTATCAAATCAATGTACCCTCTTTCATCTGCAGGTACTACTGTTAGTGTCCTCAAGCTTGTGGGGTGTTTTGACAGGGTTGATGACTTTGGTATCATTGTGAAAATGGGTCAGATGAGGAAGGAAGTGTATTATAAGTTGTGGTGGTGGATGTTGTGCATGGTTCTCTAGTAGGAGTTCCTGAATTGATGTTCAATATCGGGCACATGATGATTCACTCATTATACCAAAATACATGGTGGTAAAAGTTCATTAATAACCATAGTAATAACTAAAGACCTAGATAAGTGTATTTTTAAATATATTATAATGAATTAAAATTTAAGCCATGTAATTTAGAGAAAAATTCAGTTTCTATATATAGATTAGTGTAGTAGTGAAAAATGATGGGATACAACATGAAAATATATAGCCATGATACAAATTTCTACAAAAAATTGAGAATAGTGGCCATCTAAGTTAAGAGGAAAAAATTAAAAAGTTCCTCCAAAGTCCATTGTTGAATAGGTGGTGGTGGTAGTTGTGCATCCATGTTAGTGGAAGTGGTGTAAGGAGGTGAAGGTGTGTCAACTATTGAGGGTGGGGTTATGTTGTAGGGAATATTTAATAGGTTAGGTGGTGTAGAGGTGATGATCCAATGTGGGTTCTTGGGTCTGGATTCTAGATCAATAAATTTAACCTCTGTGGATATGGTAGTGGCCAGCCCATTCCCCCATTGGGCATGCTCAACGATGGTACTCCTACTGGGAAGCAGGGTGAGAGAGATCTGAGGAATGGTTTGTGTAGGTTATGGGTTGTGCTAGTTTGGAAGAAGTTGAGGTTCTGTTAGGTCTTTGTGGTGTCTCAGTGAATATGGGAGAAGAGGGTTGTCGAGGGGTGGTAAAATTGGAAACCTCAGCATAGGGTAGGTGTTGATGGGTAGGGATCCATTGCATATTTTCCAGCATGCATAGCTACATAGATGAGAGATCTATTGGAGTGGGATGATTGGGTATAATAGTTGTATATGTGGTGGTGGTAGAGGTAGCTATAAGATTTGGAGGTTCTAGAAGGGATGTGTTCTGTGGTTTCAGTGTATGATCTGTTGTAGTTGCTTCTAGAGATGTTTCTTCTTCTGCATGGACTCCAATAGACCATTGGTAAGTAAACTCATCCATAAATTACGGATTAATCTTTTTCATCATCATAAAATCAATATAATCCCTTGGTCTATGGGATGTGATGGGAAGAGTAGTATTAAAAACTCTGATATGGCCAACAAGGTGGGTGATCAAGGAGTCATCCATTAGTGTACCTCTGGTCCAATTAGTGGAATCCTAGTAGTAATAATAGAATTGGGAATCCATGATGGTAGCTAGACCACCCCAGGATGATGCAAAAATTAAGATGATAACCTAGATCACACTCCCATGAGATCATTCCTTGGAATCCCAGGTGTGGGTCAAGGATTGATGGAGTATCCAAAGTATAAGGTTACATAGGTGAGTGGACTTAGTTATCCCGAGGTTATGCATGGTCTGAGAATATCATGAAATCGTCTTCCATATTCCCCTTGAATCAGTCTAGGGAGGATCGAGATGAATCTTATGAAATATATCAAACATAGGAAACTCTTTTTTGTAGATTCCCAATCTAATACCGAATTTGGAAAATGAGAGGTCATGTGGTCGACCACCAAGACAGATTCGTAGGATATCCTCTGCTATCTCAAATATAGAATGGAACTCCAAGAACAAATATCGGTATATCTCCTCACATAAAACATTAATTAAATAAATATGTAGTTAGTGGAGGAGCTCAAGGATCTCATAGTTGATGATTATGTGTGTGAGAATGGCCATGTTAGGGGGGCTTGATTGTCCTCTTTTCTCATGCCTACATCCGGTTGAGGGTGACATGGTGCTTTGGGTTTGTGATGTATATAATGGGGTTAAAATGAATGTTTCCATCCTTGGAGGATTCATCCAAGCAAGCAAGGGATTCATTTTGACCAATAGGATCAGCATGAAAAATAGTATGATGGGGGAGAGATGTTGCCCGAGATAGTGAGGGTGCAGGGGGTGCAACACCTCATGGGTGTTTCACTGGTGGATGATCATTGCGACCCGACATTAACTCTACTGGTTCAAGGTGCACTATTTTGGTCATTGTAATCCCATGAGTTGTGATGATAGGTGTTGAATATAGGAAGGATGATGAGGGTTCAGTTTTGGCTGAAATTCTTGGAAATATGGGTATGAGGGTTCCCCATCATAAAGGAGGGCATTGGGGTCATGGGGTCGAGATAGGAGGAGGGAAATGTATAGGGGAGGTACATGTCATGTGGGGGGTAGGGGTGTAAGGTTAGTGGATGATAGGTATGGAAGGGAAGTGGGTGGTAGGTGGTTTGAGTGGGAGGAAGGAAGAGGGATGAGGGAGGAAGGTGGTGTTTTCGGTCATGTACCGTAGGTTCACAACTTAGTTTTTTAACTAGCTTGAGGGATTACATGATGGGTAACTATGTTTCATCTCATGTAATGCTGGGTTTTATGATATTTTAAAAAAAAGATACATGTCATGTAATTTGTTTAAATAATGTGGAATGTACATTTTTGGATAAGTTTTGGATCAAACCTTGGTCTTTATCTCCTTTCATTTACTAAGATTTCATATTTCTTATTCTAACATAATCTAACATTATATGACCTACCATGGGTTTCCTCCTAGTCACTTATTTCTTTAACATTGATATCTTCACTTAGTTAAGGCTTAGATAAATTTCTTCTTCATTACATAGCCTTTACCAAATGGTTCTTGATAAATTTTAACCCTTTTACTATTAACATTGAAAGGCAGTCCAACTTCATTCTGAATTTGAATTATCCCATTGGGGGAAAACATTAATGACTTCAAAAAGGTTGGAACATCTATATTTCATCTTCCCATTGAATAATTTAAATCATAAGTTGAATAAAAGGGACTTATTTCTTGGGACAAAGATCTATATTACAATGCATTTATAATTCAATTTCATGGGTTTTTCTTTGTAAATATGGTAATTTTTATAAAAATATTTTGTGATTTCCTCCAATTCATTAAACTACAGAATCTGAGCTTCTCCATCTTTTTTAGAACCCAAGTTTATATTCTTAATTTCCTAGTACTTGTGGTTCTCTAGGTCAGTCGAAATATGACATATTTTTATACAATATAATCTAAAAGTTGTGGTACTAATCTGTGTTTTTATGAAGTATGTTATGCCCATAACACCTCATCCAATTTTAAACTATAGTAACCTTGACTTATGCTCATAGTCTTCTCTAAGATTTCCTTGATTTCCCCCTTTTACCCCTCAAATTTTCAACATTCTTATAGGTGATATGGAGATATTGTGTGTTGACCTCACATGTTTTGAAAATCTCAATCATGCTTTCATATACTTTGATAATCCCAATTAATGCTTATCTATATATATTAATTCTTTCTAACCTATGAGATTCTATGATCAAGATGATAATAGTACTAAAATAATCCCTGAAATATGTTAATCCATGTCTATCTATTTTTATATAAGTTCTGAAGTTCTTCTAACACATTCTGATATGTTTTGCATAAAGAAGATAAGTGTTGTGTCACTGATCTACGTATAACTACTGATAAAGAGCTACCGGTACCCAGTCTACTGATAGACTTAGTCTACCGATAGATAGAGTCACCAATATGTATAGAGCTACTGACATGCATGTCTACCAGTAGTTACTGATAGATTAAGCCTACTGATACGAGTAAAGATAGTCACCGATAACTAGAACCACCGACTGACAGACTAGAGCTACCGATAGACAGATAGCTACCGATAGAACTAGTTCATAGATAGAAACCGATAAAAGTCTGCTGATAGTATAAGTCTGCTGATACGAGTGCAAATAGCTTCCGATGCAAGGAGCAACCGTTGGAGCAACAACTACTAATGGATCAAGAGCTACTGATAGAACCAGTCTACCAAGACCCTGATAGAGAAAGTCTACTGATAGAAGGAGTTACTGATACATAGAGCTACCAATACCAACAAGCTACCGATGCAAGTTCAAAGAGCTACCGATGGAAGGACCTTCTACACAACGACCACCTAACACTTTACCAACACGAGCTACTAATGATTGACCAACCAGTCAAACCCTATTCTCTTCATACTATTTATTTATTAAGCTAACTGTTATATATGATGTTTTTAATGTAGTTAATGTTATTTAATGATCTATGTTTCCATGTTAGGGAACCGCACCTAGCACCCATGCAAAAATTAATTATTCTTTTCTACCGAAGACGAAAGCTATAAAGGGACAGAAAAAGATCGTTCAATACACACTTTTTGAAAGAGAGAGAATCAAGGCACTAAGAAGACACACAAAGGGTGAAAGAGACAATAGATGAATAGAATATAAATGTGGAGCATTCTTCACAAGTCTACATCCATACTCCAAGAATCCTGGTCATACATGAAGAAACTTATTCTAGAGGAGAACACAAGCTGCATCTTGAGTGAAGAAATACAACAAACATTTCATGCACTTAGGCTACTAAGCTGGACCAAGAACCAAGGAAGAAAACGACACTCTGTTTTCTGAACAAGAAACCAGAGAAGGACTCATAAGATTTTATGATAAACCAAACGAGTCCAGAGATGCACTGCTAATCACTAAAGCATTTCTAAACTCATTCATACTTATCTTAGTGATTTTTTTATTTACATTTCTAGCAGCGTGTGTAACCTGTTTATTTTACACACATACTGAATCCTGTGCTAAGATGGAGGATTCTTAAATCCTCACTCAAACTTCATAACCCTTTGTTTCCCAATTTGGATAGTGGTAGAGGTTGAGTAAGACCTAGACATCCTATGTGCTGTTTTTTGTTTTCCCACGAAGAACTATGGTAGAGGTCTTTGGACCTGGACAGTATTGTACTGTTTTTTACCCCCGATCCAGGGTGTGGATCAATTTATATAAATTGTGGAGAGGACTAAGTATCAGCTTGAGACTAAACCTCTTGGTTAACTCTGCTGTGCATTTTAATTTGAGTCTATAAGTATACTATATATTTATTTAATATTCTGCTACTATTAATTTGAAATACAAAATTATTTTAAAGTTACTTTTATAGTTAAATTAGCAAGTGTTTATACTTACTGTAAACTAGTAAGTTAGTTTCAAAAGTTAATTTAATCTTCAGATTAAGTCAACTGAGACCTAATCAATCTTTGAGAAACTGATTGAACATTTACACTCTATATAGATCCACTACTGTTTAACTTTGTTTTTAAATTGGGGAATTTTAAGAGAATAATTTTTAAACAGAAATATTTATTGGAACTCAATTCACCCCCCTCTTGAGTATCCACTCTGGCCAACATTTGGTATCGGAGGTTGTGTTTTTTGTAAAAGGATATTTGACATACTCTGTCTTTCAACTATGATTTTAGTTTCATCTTTAAAGATCTTAAATTTCTATTAGTTCTAAATTTTATCTCTTTAAAACTATTTTCTAAAATCTATCTATGGATAATAGATTAGAGGGTGCTACTACTAACTAGACACCTTTCTTAAATGGAACCAACTATGCTTAGTGGAAACTGAAAATGAAAATTCATTTAGAAAGTATGAGTTTTGATATATGGACTGCTATAGAGTCTCAATATAAAATTCTAGAAATTGAAAGAAAAATATGGGATGAACCTACAAAGACTGCTTACAATAATAACTGTAAAGCTATGAATGCTCTGTATTATGCTTTAGTAGATGAAGAGTTTAATAGAATATCTGCTTGCAAAACTTCTTACGAAATATGGGATACTTTGGGTGTTTCTCATGAAGGAACAACCAATGTTAAAGAAATGAGATTGAATACTTATACTATTAAATATGACAATTTTAAAATGAATACTGATGAATCTATTTCTGATATGTATCTCAGGTTCAATGAGGTAGTCAATACAATGAATTCACTTAGTAAGGTTGTTCCTTCAAAGGAACAAATCATGAGAATCTTGAGATGTCTACCAGACCGATGGAGAGGCACATCTGTTTCAATCAGAGAATCATGTGACATTGGAGCTCTGCCTGTCAAAGAGCTTATTGGAAAACTGATGATGTATGAGGAAGAACTCAAGGTGAATAAGAAGGAAGATGATGAACCTAAGAAAAAATCTGTAGCTTTCAATTCTACTACTTCTAAGAGAAAAGGCAAGGAGACAATGCAAGTACTTACTGAAAGTTCAACCTGTGAAGATTCTAATTCAGACAGTGATGCTGAAATGGCTTAGATAGCTAGAAGGTTTAAGAAATTTTATAGGAAGAAGAAATTTTTTCATAAAATAAAATTACAAAGGAAAGTATGAAAATAAGGGACATTGGAAGAAGGATTGTAAAAAGCCAGATAGAAGTGATGAAGTTGTTTTCTATGAGTGCAAAACAAAAGGACACATTAAAGCAGACTTCCCAAAGATAAAATTCAAGAAGAAATATGATTACAAAGATAGTAAGTACAAGAAAGCTATGAAGGCTACCTGGAGTGCATCTAAAGACAGCACAAGTGAATCTGAAATTTCTAATTCTGAAAGAAATCATGCCAACATGTGTTTCATGACCAACACGTCTGAGGTAACCTTAGACACTCCTATTTTAAATTCTTATTTTTCTGGAGATGATGCAGAATCTGATTCTGATTCTGAAAACATGACTACTGAGGAATTATTTGAATACTGTAATATGCTGGAAGAGACATGAAATGAAATTATGGATAAATACAAATCAATGAAGAAGCATCATTCTCTCACTACTACTGATAAAACCGAAATTACTATTGAAAAAGAGAAAAATGATCAACTGTTAAAGGAAAACACTAAACTGAAAATGTCTAATGAGAAACTTAGAAAGGACTTAGAAAAATTAACAAAGGTAAAAGATACTCTAACTCAAATGTTAGGTAAGAAATTTTCACCTAAATACACTACTGGTTTGAGATACCAACCTGGACAGAGACAACTCACTAAAACTCGATTTATCTCTATGTCTGGACAAAATTCTACCTATTCCAGTTCTGGAAATTCCTATGCTTCAACTAGTTATTCATATGGTTATAGATCAAATAAATTTTATCTTTCAAAATATATTGATTATATAAATTATATAAGACCCATAAGAAAAATGTGGGTACCAAAATCTTTGATTACTAACCAGTCTGGACCCAAGAAGATCTAGGTACCAAAGTCATTTTCCATCTAAATCTGTTTTGTAGGAAACCTGTTTGAGAAGTTCTCACAAGAAGGTATAGTACTTGGATTGTGGATGTTCAAGACACATGTCTAGAGATTAATCATTATTTAAAGGCCTAATCAAGATTGATGGGGGCCATGTCACCTTTGTTGATAATTCTAAAGGAAAAATCATTTGCCTGGGACAAATTGGTAACACTGTTTCCGTTTTAATTTCCAAAGTTTTATTTGTTAACGGACTGAAATATAATCTGTTAAGTATTTCTCAATTGTGTGCTAATGGTTTTAATGTCAAATTTGAAAATGATTTTTGTAATGTTTTTAATTCTAAAAATGTTTTAGTCTTTCCTGCCTTAAGAAATGAAAATATTTATGTAGTTCATTTAAATTCTTTAGCTAAGAAAAATGTTACTTGCCTAAATGCTTTTCATAAAGAGTCTTGGCTTTGGCACATAAGATTAGGACACTACAACATCCATTCTATTAGAAAAATGACTAGGATGAATTTAGTTAGAGACCTACCTAATCTTGAATTCCTAAATGAGAAAGTTTGTAATCCCTGTCAAAAGGGAAAGCAACATAAAGTTTCTTTTAAATCAAATAGAGAAGTTTCTACTTCTCAACCTTTTGAGTTGGTTCACAAGGACTTGTTTGGACCTTCTAGAGTATCTAGTTTAAATG
The DNA here is from genome assembly GCA_963277665.1 of Viscum album. Taxonomy (NCBI): domain Eukaryota; kingdom Viridiplantae; phylum Streptophyta; class Magnoliopsida; order Santalales; family Viscaceae; genus Viscum; species Viscum album. Next base: position 163,572,938 of record OY728138.1, read on the forward strand.
GTAAGCATTATGTCTTTGTCTTAGTAGATGACTTTTCTAGATATACTTGGGTATACTTCTTAGCTCACAAAATTGAAGCTTGTTCTTACTTTTTAAAATACTCCAAATCTGTAGAAAACCTTAGTGGACTTAAGATTAAAACTCTAAGAAGGGATCATGGCCGTGAGTTTGAAAATCAAGACTTTGAATATTATTTCTCACACAATGGCTATAGTCACAACCTTTCTGCTCATAGAACACCTCAGCAGAATGGTGTAGTATAAAGAAGAAATAGAACCCTTCAAGAAATAGCTCGAACCATTATTAATGAGTATGACCTGCCTATTTACTTTTGGGCTGCAGCTGTGAATATAGCTTGTTATATCATTAATAGAGTCTTAATTAGACGAGTTCTTAAGAAGAACCCATATGAGTTGTGTAATAATAGAAAACCCAAAGTTAGTTACTTTAGAGTCTTTGGCTACAACGTTTTTATTCTTAATACAAAGGATAGTCTGGACAAGTTTGCTTCTAAGAGTGATAAAGGAATTTTTATTGGTTATTCATTAACTAGAAAAGCCTATAGAATCTCTAATAAAAGAACCAAATGTGTGGAAGAATCTGTTCACATCATGTTTGATGAAACTGATCCACATGAGCCTAAAAACTCTCTTGAAAATCATGAAGAAGATTTAAGTGTTCTGAACCTTAATGATAAATCTAAAGAACCTGCTGTAAGAACATCTAGTTCGGGACATATTCCAGAATCTGCTGCTATGGAACCCGAACCTATAGATTAACTTGAAATATCTAGTCCTACCTTTACTAGATCAACAAGGATTCTAAATAATCATCCTTTGGATGCTGTTGTTGGTAATCTTGATAGAGGGACACAGACTAGAGCTTCTCTAAGAAACCAGGTTGAACATCAAGATTTTCATTCATTGCTAGAACCTAAAAATGTCAATGATTCTATCAATGATGAATTTTGGGTAATGTCTATGCAAGAAGAGTTAAATCAATTTGAATGAAAAAAAGTCTGGGAATTAGTTGACAGACCTAAGGACACTTTAACAATAGGCACAAAATGGATTTTTAGAAACAAAGTTGACGAGTCTGGAAACATAGTTAGAAACAAAGCTAGATTAGTTGCATAAGGATATAGTCAAGAAGAAGGTATAGACTATAAGTAAACCTTTGCACCTATAGCCATATTAGAATCCATTAGGATCTTACTTGCATATGCTGATCATATGAATTTCAAGTTATATCAAATGGATGTCGAAAATGATTTTCTAAATGGATTTATTGTTGAAGATGTTTTTTTTGAACAACCACTTGGATTTACTAATCCTCATTTTCCAAATCATGTTTTCAAACTTTATAAAGCTTTATATGGTTTAAAACAAGCTCCAAGAGCATGGTATGATAAACTTAGTAATTTTCTTATTTCAAAAAGTTTTACGAAAGGGATTGCTGATCCAACTTTTTTTACTTAAAGAATTTCTAAATATGTTCTAATAGTTCAAATCAATGTTGATGATATCATTATTGGATCTTCTAAACAATATTTATGTAATGATTTTTCAAAGAGTATGAAAAATGAATTTGAAATGAGTTTAATGGGAGAACTTAAAAAAAATTTTTGGAATTCAAGTTTTCTAAAATGAAAATGGTATTATTTTGAATCAATGTAAATATACAAAGGATCTTTTAAAATGTTTTGTTTTGGATAGTATTAAGGAAAGTGATAATCCTATGAGTACAGTCTGTAAATTGGATGCAGATGAAACTGGGAAACCAATGGATCAAACCAATTATAGAGGTATGATTGGAATCTTACTTTACCTTACGTCTAGTCGACCAGACATTATGTTTAGTGTGTGTATGTATGCAAGATTTCAAGATAACACAAAAGAATCTCATTTAATTGATGTTAAAATAATTTTTAAGTATCTTAAACATACTGTAAACTTAGGTTTGTTTTACCCAAAAGGACAGTCCTTTGAGTTGATGAGTTATTCAGATGCTGACTTTGCTGGTTGCAAGTTGGATAGAAAAAAAACTTATGGAACATGTCATTTTTTGGGAACGTCGTTAGTATCTTGGTGTAGTAGGAAGCAGAATTCTGTAGCATTGTCCACTGCTGAAGCAGAGTATATAGTTGCTAGTAGTTGTTGTGCACAAATTCTGTGGATGAAACACACTCTTTTGGACTATGGATATAACTTTATACACGTTTCAATCAACTGTGACAACACTAGTGCAATAAATATCTCGAAGAACCCTGTGTCTCACTCTAGGACCAAAAACATTGATGTAAGGCACCATTTCTTGAGAGATCATTACCAAAAGGGTGATATTGCTCTTGAGTTTATAGGCACTGAACATCAATTAGCTGACATTTTCACTAAACTGTTGAGTTCGGATAGGTTAAGTTACATTAGACACGAGTTAGGAATGTTTAAACTCAATCGATAGCTATCCTCACTGATGTGAAATCGTCACCAATGTAAAATTCTCACCGATGTTAAATTCTCACCGATGTAAAATTCTCACCGATGTGAAGTACTCACCAATGTGAAATTCTCACCGATGTAAAATTCTCACTGATATAAAATTCTCACTGACGTAACCTCACTGATATGATTTCTCACCGATGAGTGCGTTGTTTTAAAACTTCTTTCTACTGCCATAATCTGAATCGTTTTTAATTTATTTCATTTTATTTATTTATTTTATGATTCCTAAATGATAAAACTAATGTCCGAGTTACTTCTCAATCCACCGAGCCTCAAAACCTTGACCCTCAAACTTTAGCTCCCAAATCCTTAGAGAACCCTAAATCCTTCACATCTGAGATGGAAGAAACCAAACTCCCTTCTGTTAAATATGTTTCCAATGAACCTAGAGCAAATAATCAGAGGACCGAGCAAGAAGCAAGTGGTAGTGTTTCTAGAACTAGGTCGGGGAGACGACCAATGAATCCTCATCTGCAAAATCGTGTTATTGTGATTGAAAAAGAGTTGTGTGTATATTGGCTGCTACCCAGAAAATCTTTAGTTATCAAAGTACTTGAAGATCAAAAATGGGTACAGTGTTTTTAGAACAACAATGGTCCTTAATTTCCAAAATTAGTGAAATAATTTTACGAGTTTTGACCTTTTAAAAATCTGAGAATGAAAACCGAGTAACCTCTTTTGTGAATGGAAAAAAGATTTTGTTTTCATCTGTTGAGTGGGATGAGTGCTTAAAAGTTCCATATGAAGGTGTATTGTGATATGTTTCAAGATCCATGCCACCTACTAGTGATATTTTCAATTATAAGACTGCTTTGGAAGAGCTGACTTGTGATGGAAGTCAAAGACAAGTAGTTACTGCAGAAATGGATGGAGAGAATAGACTGTTGTTCAAATTTGTTCAATATGTCTTGATACCGAGGAGAGGAGACTTTTCTAATTTGAGATATTAGGACATCTATCTCATGCACATCTTACGACATTGTGTAAAGTTGAATTTGTGCAGATTGATGATGATCCAAATGGAAGATATGACAAGGCTGAAATCAAAGACAAATGCCCTATTCTTGGTAAGTTGATCTCTGTGATGATTAAAGTAAAAGGGGTAGATGAGTCTCAAGATGAGATAATAGTAGTCAAGAATAAATTTTGTATTACATCCACAGTCAGTAAATACATGAGGATAAATTGGAACCCTTTGAGAGGAGAATGGGTCAATGATGGCCAGAAGGTGTATGGAAAATTTAATCCTGTGAATAATCCTCCAAGACCTAAGGATGTGAGGGATCTAGGTCTGGAACCTGATGAAGAGGATCTATAATACAGTGATGATTCATAAGAGGAAGAGTCCTCTGCTGATGAAGGAGGAGATCCTGACTTACCTCCTAGCCTAAATCCAGAAAATCAAGATCAACATAAATCAGATAAGGAAGAAGCTGCTTTAGAGGATGTTTAAGTGGATGCTGTAGAAAATGAATAAGATTCTCATGAAAGTGAAGCATCTCTGTCAGCTAATTTGAGCCTAAGTCCAGTGATTGGACAATCTTTAGTGCTTGCAACAGATGCAAATGAGGTTGACATACCCTTACCTAATCCAAAAGACCCTCCTGCTGTTGCAGAGGAAGAATTAATAGTAGAAGATTCTCCTCAGGATGGAAGACCTACTGAGAATGCTACTGAAAATGATGTTGTTTTACTTGATGATGCACCCATTGAGGGGGAGCATCAAAATAATGTTATAAGTGTTATGGTGGCTGCTGGAATTGTAGATTGGGCAGAAGACCCAGGGTTTGTAGTCTGTGGTTTAGACTATCCATATTCAGATAATGAGGCATCTCAAAATAGACCAAAGATTGTTTATAATATTGAATCTAAGTTTTTGCCTGAACATGTGGTCAGAATGCGTGACATGGATACATTGAAGAAAAATCTTAAGGACAGCTTTGTGGAAGAGGTAAATAAGATGGAAGTTTCTCTGGTATCTTCAATACAATCAGTTATGACTGACTCAGTGGTAAGTTTATCATCTAAAAGAGTACCCACTACAGTTTCACCTGCTAATATGATCACAAGGGATGATCTGGAATCCTTCAAGGATGAGTTGAAAGAATCTTTTAGTGCCTCAGTTGCTAAGATGATGCACAATTTTGCTGAAGAGATGAGTATGTTGGAAAGATCATTTGAACATTCTCTATCTTGTAATTTGTCAACCTTTATGAGTGAGATAGTGGAAGAAGTTAAAGACTGCCAGGCTCAAGTTTCTAGACTTGAAGCAGATCTTGAATCTCTAAGGGAATCTGTTTTTTCTTTAGAATTTTACATGAGCTCAAAATCCCAAGCAGATAAGGACTTTGATTATGTGAAAAGTGTTGTAAGCCAGATGGTTTTAGTATTTGAGGGTTTCAAAACATCTATGAAAGATCATATTAAATCCCAGGATTCCCTAGTTTAGAATCTTATCAGTGGGTTGACCAAAATCTTCAAAGAGACTATATCTTTCTCTGTTGGTTCCCTTGCATCTAAACCTTCAGTGGATTTGAATCAGTTTCGAGCTGTGATGAAGGAAGAACTTGGTTTAGCTTCAACCAATGGCACTATGGACTCAGCTGAGCTGAGCAGAGTTGTACTTTCTACTAGAGATTCAGCTCAAGAGATAATGAAGATAGTCCAAGACTATATGAGAGAAGCTTATGACTCTCAGAAAGAATTGAAAGAAAAGGTGGACTCCTATTTCTCAAAGATTTACACAAGGACCAAAATGACCAGTCACTTCAAGCTTCTGATAGAAAATATGAAGCTCCCTCCTATCAATCAAGCATTCTGAGAACATGTTAGCAAGATAAGAGAATTGACTCCAGCATTGGACAAATTTATGGAGAACAAAGATGAATTCATATCTTCCATAGAGAGAGGAGGAGGAATAATTATAGACTTCAGAAATCTGTTGCCTTTTCTGCATGTTGATGCTAGGCCAGTAATTGTACCTCCTACTTTGCCTGCATATGCCTATGTTTCTTCTCCAGTTCAAATGAATCCTTCCCAAGCAATTCGAAGCCTCACTCCTATGATCACACAACGAACTCCTTAGTACAGACCAGGAATAGTTTCTGTGGCTCAGCCTCCAATGATCATTTCTGGAATTCCGAATCCCACACCTGCAACCACTTCACCTAAATCCTCTTATGCTCCCAAAGGAAAATCTCACATTGATGATGTGGATTGAACAAGTGACTAGACTGTTTGATAGGAATCCATTGTATTTTGTTTTTTGTCTCTGTACCTTTTTGCAACATCTAATACAATTGGCTTTCCTTTCTTTCTCATTGTACTAACTTTTCTATTTCTTATTGTTTCCCACATTTTGATTATCACAAATGGGGAGAAATATTCTATAGGAATGTTCTACAGGGATATTAAGGGGGAGAAATAGTTTACCAAGCTTTTACAAAGGGGGAGAGAGTATCAAAGGGGGAGAAAATTTCTCTAAGGAAAAGTTATCATGCTTTGCCCTTCTGATACTAGTGCTTTTACTTTCATCCTCTGATACCATTTCATTTAATTTTATTATACCACTAAATTTTACTTTTTATATCATTGCATTTAATTTTATCTCCGATACTATCACATTTTCTTCCACCTTTGATCCATTATGTTCTATAACATACTGTTTCTCTGAGATAATTGCATTTAATGATATATCCTCTGATACAACTGCTCACTATTTTAAAACTATAATTTTATAAGTTGTGATTATCAAAAAGGGAGAGATTTTTGACCTCACCTGTTTTGATAATCCCAATCATGCTTTCATATACTTTGATAATCCCAATTAATGCTTATCTATATATATTAATTCTTTCGAACCTATGAGATTCTATGATCAAGATGATAATAGTATTAAAATAATCCTTGAGATATGTTAATCCATGTATATCTATGTTTATATGAGTTCTGAAGTACTTCTAACCCATTCTGATATGTTTTGCATAAAACAAACAAGTGTTGAGTCACTGATCTGTGTATAGCTACTGATAAAGAGCTACCGGTACTCAGTCTACCGATAGACTTAGTCTACCGATAGACAGAGTCACCGATACACAAAGGTCACCGATATGTATAGAGCTATCAATGTGCATGTCTATCAGTAGTTACTAATAGCGTAAGCCTGCTGATACGAGTACAGACAGTCACCGATAACAAGAACCATCGACAGACATAACAAAGCTACCGATAGAGAGATAGCTACCGATAGAACCAGTTCACAGATAGCTACCGATAGAAGTATGCTGATTGTATAAGTCTACCGATACGAGTGCAAACAGCTACCGATGCAAGGAGCTACCGATGGAGCAACAACTACTAATGGATCAAGAGCTACTGATAGAACCACTCTACCGAGCCACCGATAGAGCATGTCTACCGATAGAAGGAGTTACTGATATATAGAGCTACCGATACCAACAAGGTACCGATGTAAGTTTAAAGAGCTACCGATGGAAGGACCTACTACACGAAGACCATCGAACACTTTACCAACACGAGATACTAATAATTGACCAACCAGTCAAACACTATTCTCTTCATACTATTTATTTATTAAGATAATGGTTACATTTAATGTTTTTAATGCAGTTTATGTTATTTAATGATCTTTGTTTTCATGTCAGGGAACCGTACCTAGTACCCATGCCAAAAGTAATCATTCTTTTCTGCCGAAGCTGAAAGGTATAAAGGGAAAGAAAAAGATCGTAAAATACACACTTTTTGAAAGAGAGAGAATCAAGGAACTAAGAAGACACACAAATGGTGAAAGGGCCAAGAGTTGAACAACATTAAAATGTGGTGCATTTTTCACTAGTCTACATCCATACTCCAAGAATCCTGGACATACATGAAGAAACTTATTCTATAGGAGAACGCAAGATGCATCTTGAGTGAATAACTACAATAGAAATTTCATGCACTCAGGCTGCTAAGCTGGACCAAGAACCAAGGAAGAAAACGACACTCTGTTTTCTGAACAAGAAACCATAGAAGGAATCAGAAGCTTTTCTGATAAACCAAACAAGTCCAGAGCTGCACTGCTAATCACTAAAGCATTTCTAAACTCAGTCATACATATCTTAGTGATTCTTTTATTTACATTTCGAGCAGTGCTTGTACCCTATTTATTTTACACACATACTGACTGCTGTGATAAGCTAGAGGATTCTTAAATCCTCACTCAAACTTCATAACCCTTTGTTTCCTACTATAGATAGTGGTAGAGGTCGAGTAAGACATGGACATCCTGTGTGTTGTTGTTTTTTTCCCACGAAGAACTGTGGTAGAGGTCTTTGGACCTGGACAATATTGTACTGTTGTTTACCCCCGATCTAGGGTGTGGATCAATTTATATAAATTGTGGAGAGGACTAAGTTTCGGCTTGAGACTGAACCTCTTGGTTAACTCTTATGTGCATTTTAATTTAAGTCTATAAGTATACTATATATTTATTTAATATTCCGCTGTTATTACTTTGAAATACAAAATTATTTAAAGCTACTTTGATAGTTAAATTAGAAAGTGTTTATACTTAATTAAACCAGTAAGTTAGTTTCAAAAGTTAATTTAATCTTCAGATTATGTCAACTGAGACCTAATCAATCTTTGAGAAACTGATTGAATATTTACACTCTGTATAGATTCACTACAGTTTAACTTTGTTTTTAAATTGGGGGATTTTAAGTGAATCATTTTATACTGAAATTTTTATTGGAACTCAATTCACCCCCTCTTGAGTATCCACTCCGACCAACACTATGTTATACCTAATTCCATATTTTTCTATAAATACTTTAATATTATTATTAGTGAAATGTGTTCCTCGATCATAAATGACTAAACTATACAATAAAAATCTTGAGAACACATTCTTTTTCATGAAATCCAGGACCACTTTTTTTGTTTCTTGTGATGTGGCTTCATATTCAATACACATTGAGATATAGTCAAATCAAATCAGAATAAAGTAAATTACATGTGATTTTGGAAATGGACTTATGAAAGCTATTCCCCATACATCTATGATTTAAAATTCCAGGATTGTGTTTTGAGGCATTTCATTCATTTTCTCAATTTTCCTAGTTTGCCGGAACCTATCACATGTTTGAAAACATTCCCTTGCATCTTGGTGTAGAGTGGTCCAGAAAATTCCACTTTGTAGAATCCTTGTTATAGTGTTCTTGGGGCTATTATACGATCTAGTAGTTTATTAATGACATGTGTCTATCTCATTTTGGATTTCATCTTCTGGAATGAAACGTCGCAATAATCCATGAGTGAAATTCTTGAACAATAGAGGTCATATCAGTAGTAATGCATATGTTCAGCTAAAAATTTCCTCTATTGATATTAGAAGAGATCTTGGTGCAGAAATCCCATGGAGAGATACTTTATGATTTCGAAAAACAATGGTTTTACCTTAAGGATAAAAAGGGTTTCATTAGTAAAATTGACTTTGATGTCAATATTTCCATCATCTATGATTATTGACAAAGGAATGAATGATATGTGATCAACGATCCCATTTATTTTACATTTAGTTTCATTGAAAATAATATAAAATTCTTGGATATGGGGGATCCAAATTTTCATCCTTGTATTGACATATTTTTTTCATTAAAAACATGAGGGATGCATGATCGGTATGCACAATCACATTGGAAAAGACCAAATACAAATAGAATTTTTCCAAAGAATAAACTACAGCTAAGACTTCTTTCTATGTAATTGGGTAGTTGATTTGTTCTTCATTCACTCTATCTCTTGAATATTAGTTAGGAAAAAATATGTGACCAACTCATTTTACTAAAATAGTACAAACTAGAAAATTGCTAGCATCAGAGATCAATTTATACTCCTTGTCCCAATTCATTGTAATTATTTCTGGGACTTATATCAGGAATATATTTAAAGTATTAAATTCCTTCTAACATTCTTATGAGAATTAAAATGAAACTTCCATTGAAAATTGGTGTGTTTATGGAAGGGAATCTTTTGTAATGTCTTTTACAAATATCATATATAATCTAAAATTACACAGAATGCTCCTCATACATTTAACCTTTGATGGTTCAGATAAATCATTAAAAACTTTATCCTAGAGGGATTTAATTCAATGGAATCTTTGTAAATTTTATGTCTGAGGAATATTCTTCCTTGAACCATAAACTGAAATTTTTCGAAATTCAAAATTAGGAATTTATCTTCACAGTATCACATGACTAACTCACGATTTCTTAGGAAGACATCGAAAGATCTTCTCTATAATAAAAAATCATCATTGAATATTTCTTGAAATTCCTTCTCCATATCATGGAATATATGCATCATACATCTTTGAAATGTTACTAGTGTATTTCACTTACCTAATGACATGTTCATGTGTGATAATATACCAAATGATCATGTTAATGTTGTTTTAGAGTAATTAGCAAGGTCGAAAACAATTTGATTGTATCCTAAATACCCATCTATGAAACAATATAATTTATTCCCTTTTTTTCTAACATTAGATCTATAATTGGAAAAGGAAAGTGATCCTTCCATGTAGTCATAATTAAATTTCTATAATCCATCCATACTCTCTATCCACTATTGGTGGATGTTGATATCAATTCATTTTCATTAGGTTTTTTTCACTATGAGTCTATGTTTCATGGAAACTAATTTTTGTGGGCTCACCCATTCACTATAAGATATGGAATAGAATATTACAGAATCTAAAAGATTAAAAAATTCATTTTTAATTATTGGTGTTTGGGGTTCACTTATTCTTCAAGAATAATTTTTTGGGGGAATAATGTAAGACTGATTCCTTTAATTTCAGTCACTCCCTCGTAAATATACTACTTGGGTCATTTCAAGGATTCAAACATTTTTTCCTCTTGTAATTGAGAGAGTACAATTTTAATGATTACTAGCTGAGAGAATGAAGCTCCTAAGTTTAAATACATAAGATTACTAGGTAAAGGATTCAACTCCAGTGTCAGTGGTTGAATGATTGATGTTGTGAATAGTGCAAAAGTATCCCTTATGAGAAGTTCATTGAAGAAAACATCATCAAAATGATATTTTTATTATGTATCAGGGAGTGAATCAACTCTGTATTCTTCTATAGACATATATTCATTTCAATATTTGGTAAGAGAGATAGTGTTGAAATAAATAGCATCATATGATTATTTATAAGCTTTAATAAGGTTTAAGACTACATATTCATCTCTTTATCGAAATATTAGATGTTGTTTACTTACATCTATCAGATCCTTTCCAGTAGCTAGGAATGGTCTTTCTAGACTAATATGGAAATTAAATTCTTATTCTATGTCTAAAACATGATTGTCTTCTTGAAAGATGATCTTTTTAACTTTGACTAACACATCCTCAATAATTCCACTAGGGTACTTTACTGATTAGTCAGCCTGTTATAGTGCTACTCAAATTGGTTTGAGCTTTTTAATTCACAATATGATAAATAAAATCATTGACCATAGGTTAATACTTGCTCCGATATCATATAATGCTCTTTTAAATTTATATTATCCAATTGCACATGTAATTGAAAATAATCTAAGGTTACTCATTTGTGATGGAACTTCCAACTAAACAACAACATAAGATTATACATTCAGTGATACGACACCATGATCTTCTATTTTTCTTTTATGGAAAGGAATATATTTTAGGAATTTTTCATAAACTGGTATTTGAATAACATCCACTAAAAAGGGTTTGTTGATATTTAATTGTTGGAACATTGATAATAAATTCTTGTATTTTGTCTCCTGTCTACCTTTTCATTCACATTTCGGAAAATGTAGAGGTTTCCTGTATCATGGTGGAGAAACATACATGGGATGTTTTGGTTTCTTAGGTTTTTGGGTGTTTGTGGATAGTAATACCTATTGGGGTATTACTCGAGTAGTCCCATCAACTTATTCTTATTCTGTTGCTAAATTATTAATTCGTACCTGAATTTTCCTTTCATCTATTCCACTTGGTTTTGGAAAATAAAAAAAACCAATTATTAGTAATATAGACTTAGCTTATTCCCTTAGGTATGTTTCTATATATTTTGGTAGGGTACTTTGTATTCAGTCTAATGGAGTCTTTAGGATCTAACCCATCTGAAATTCGAGATTGCATAGGGAAGCTCATTGGTTTTTCATCTCTATTTTCTGATTATTCATTCCCTGTTCATCTTTTGGAAAAAATGTATCTAGGAGGTTATCTAAGATATTACAGAGAGGATCAGCTTACTACTAAGGTCTTGGTATGGCCGATTGAAACTATATTTGTTCTCTCTGAGGGAAAGGTTGTTTTTGTGTTTGTTTTTGTGGTCCTGGAATAGGTTTCATAGTGGTTACCCTGGTCTTCCATGGGTTCAAAATAGTTCTTGAACACTTATATTTTGATAATATCCCTTTTTTGAGGTGCCCATTGATCTGGCCCCTACTAGTAGTACTCTCACTGCCGTTAGAGTGGTAGATTGTTCTGATTATAATTATAATATTGAGATTGTTTTTCTTCATATCCTTCCACATAGTCCTATTATATGTTTCAGCCACCATAGATTTCACATGATCGTATTAAAAGGTCTGGAGGGGGTGGTGTTTCAGGCAGCTATAATGACTCTATATTCTTCATGAGTGAGCCAACATTCACTACTAGTATGGTATTTTTGTCCACATGGTGAATTCCATGTCGGAGTAGCCGACGATCACTCTTCCTCAAAATAACAGCGTGAGTGAATTCATCCAAAATATCTCTTCCTAATTCAATTGTCTTCAACATAAGCCTTCTATTATCTACAACATTGAAATTTTTTTGTGAAGCAGGCTAAATACTATGGTAAAACTTCTAGATCTGGATCCACATGTATAATCCACGGTGTGGGAAAAATATCATCTCTCCTTCAATCTGTTCCAATCTTCCCAAATAGACAATCTATAAATTTGAGCAGTGTTTTTTATTTTGTTCCACATCTCCTATGTCTGGATAGGTGGGAAGTATTTTCTAGTAAATTTTTTGATAGATCATCACAAGTTGTTATTGAAGCAGGAGATTGAATATTGATCTAATTATTCTCTCTATACCATAGGGATAAGGTAAATACGTGGAGCTTGATTCCATGGGTTAATACTCCATGGTTTCAAAAGGTATCACATACTTATAGGATGATTGGGATTTGTTCGTGGGGATTATCACATTGAAGCCCACAAAACTAGCACGTGTGCTAGATCACATGGATGAGGGAAGGTCTTATTTCGAAGTTGTGAGGTAGAATAAGAGAATGCATAATACTTGACGTTGCACTATGGATTGATGGAAATCCACATTCAATGATGTTTATATTTTGATTCACTAACTACTCTCTTAGAATCATTTGTACCTTGTGTATAGGGTTATGTGGGTTTGGTCCTACTGGATTGTTTTGATCGGCCATGTTTGACAAACATCGTGTAGAAAGATACTGTTCAATTTAAGGATCAAATGATAATTGTTCTTGAGCTTGATGTCTCTTTGAATGAGTCGAAGGGCCCCGATACATGCACTATTCCACCCGAGAAAGGATGTTGTGAGATATAAAAGAAAATAGAAAAGAGAAATTGGGTAAGGGAGAATAAATCACATATTTTTTTCCAAAAGGATTCATGTGTGAAACATAGCATTACAATCACTAGTAATGGTTCCAAAATTTTACATGACCATAAATATTGTTTAGTTTAACTGGGCTATAGTAATATTATATTGGATTGTTTCCCAAAAATTACATTCTAATAAGTTTTATTGTAGTGATAGTATAGGGCCAATCTCACAAGGAATTGAACAGACAATGGAAAACATTGTCCTGAAACCCTTTTATCTAGGAGTCATCAAGATTTTCGTTCAGTTTCAGAAAATAATTATAAGATAGATTGAGGATTGAATTCTAGAATAAGGAATCGATCAAGATCAATTTTGAAGTTCTTTCAAAAGGTTGATCATAATTATAATTTGATATGATCCAATGGTCTAGGCTGTGAATCAAGTGGAGGTTACGAGTTGACTATACTGAAAGCAACTACTTCAATATAAGAGGTAACTATTCCTTTTCCTTGATATTGTGAAAAACTAGATGAATTAATCTTAGTTTATAAGGTAGAATGTGTATTAGGATATTGGTCATAGCCTAATACACTCTAAACATAATATGTTCTTTCATTAAATTGTCCCCTGATCAGGGATGATCAGATGAATTAAATAATCCATTGTTATTTATCATGATTAAAAATCCTTATCGTTAGCAAGTTGATAATTTAAAATTTATTGATTTCAAATGACCATACTCTCGATCCCTACCCTACGTGGTTTAGCCACTCATGGTAGGTTTAAAAGTAAATAAACGAGGAATTGACATCATTCTTAACATGCCATCAAAAAATGATATTAAATTGTTGAAAAACATGAAATCATTCAAGATAACCAAATTTTATTATAATATGCTAAGGAATATACAATATAGATCAATTAAATTTTAATTTCTTAATTTAAATAAGGATGATAATAATTGCACCAATGGTTCGTGAGGAGTGGGTGATAATGAATCCCTTATCCCCCAGCTCTCCCCCTCCTTCTCTTGGAATCATCTAGGCTTTCCCTTGAAAACCTTCTCTTCCGAGTTGGTGGCATGACTAAACGTCATTTATTCTCTTACTATCCATGTTTTCCTTCATTCCGTAATCTCATTTTTTCCAAACTCTCTATTTTCTTCTTATTTCCGCTGATTCTCACTAGAGGTTTGGTTATTTGTGATTCTTTCATAGGTTGGTTGTTTCTTGAGATGATGGCAGTTGCTGCCTCCCCCATCTAATTCTCCCCCTCTTTAACATCACATTCCATCACTCCTATCCTGGATGGATCTAGTGAGATGGGTACTCCTTGGTTTTGGGAATATCATAATGGTGGTCGAGGGATTTATAGGCACTCCTCTATCGACATATTCTTGGTTACGTCTTCCGATTTAATTTTATACAATATGAGGTCACATGGAGGGGCTGACTACTCTTATCACCACCCTAACCTCAAGGCCCCAGCTCAATTTTTAGTTGGAGGTGGAGTGGTGGTTCTTAAAATGTTTTGGGAGGAGGGATTTGTTGCAGATTGAGGCTTCTCCCGCAACATGTTTCTCATAGTTTTGATGATGTTTTGTGTGTTACTTCTATCGTGGGGGCTTCATATGAGGTTTTTTCGGTGATGTCTTTGACTTCTATTACTGGTAAGGCTTTTTTAATCTTTTTCATGCCTGGAAGGTCGTATAGTTTTCGGTCAAGGATAATTGTGGTGGTGTTAAGCTAGCGATGGTATACCGGTAGTAATCGACTAAACCCATGGATGGGAGCATGGATTTTTGTGTTTCGAGTATGCTGAAGAAGATGAATATTTCGATGGAGACGGAGATGAAATATGCTCAAGATGCTATTTGGTGATCTGGTTTGATGTATAAAGGGAAGACATCACAGAAGTTTTGTTTCTTGAGGAAGGGTGCGAGGCTCGAGGTGACATATGAATCGAGAGGACATGTTTATCGAGTTAGTTGATGTTATCTTGATTTTTGAATTTAGTATTTTATGAATATTTGATAGGTGGAAGTGGTGGTTGGGTGTTCCTACAGAGGTTTTTTGAATTTTTATTTTTCATGTTGTGTGGGAATAATCTATGTGATGTATGTGCAGGTGATAGGTGGTTGTTTTTGTATGGTTCCCACTTTTCCAAAAAGTAGACTCTAAATAAAATAACAAAAACAATTTGCAGCAATGGATAATTGTGTCATGCTACTCGAAATGAAAACTGGGTGAAACAACATTGTTAATGTAAATGAAATGAAAAATGGTCTTTAATTTGATCCAAAATGATTATTTCAAAGTAGAACAACGAAAAGAGACTAAAAAATTTCACTTTTGGGGTCAAGGGTTTAGTAGAGAATGAGAGATGAATGAATGAACAAAATATATCTTCTCTAAAGCCTCATAAACCTATTTCCATTCTGTTTTATATTTATAAAATATATTACCCTACATTTAGAGTGAATTCACATCATATAATGCATATTCGTAGTTTTTTATATGGATTTTGAATTTGCACATATGTCCCATGTATCTTATATAAGATTTGAAATGTTGACCCTTATCAGAATTTGTATATATGATTAATGAGATTTATCTTAGTATGATTGGTGGGAGATATGTTTTGAAGGCTTCAAAACATGTTTCAGAAACTCATGTCATATAATGGCTTCTCCACTTGATGTTTTCCACGAATTCTATCCAGACATGCATCATGAAATTATGAACACTATGAAACACTACTACAACATCATGTAAAGAGGTTTCATGACGTGTAACATGGAAATTTTTTCATTTTCTTCATTTTCTCCTTAAAACATTAGAAATATATTTCCTACAAAATCAACACATACAATGTGATTTATTAAATAAATCATTGAAAATCCTTAATCAAATGAAAAATATATGTCTATATGATTTTAGCTTATCAAATAATCACTAGTGTAGTGTAATGTTCAAAAATAAATGAAATAGAAATTAAAATGTGAATATTGTATTATTATAGGGTTAAGTTGACAAAGATCCTAGACCACTCTATAATATTTTATATTTTATGATAATATTTTTACCCATTAAGAATAAATCACTTTTAAATGTTTGATAAACTTTTTACAAACACATCCTCTATAATACCCAAAGGTATAACCATGAATTTTTATTGGATTGATATCATAGTCTCACCATTAATTTTTGTCAGAAGTCACAACCCAAGAACATCCCTTTAGGTTTTAGAATAACCAATACTGACAATACTTTTGATAGGAAAAATCATAAATTAAACAAAAATATTATAAATATTTAAAATAAAAATATTTTTAAGAAAACTAGAAACAATTAAAACACCAAAGATAAAAAAATGTTAAAGAATATGTGGCTCAAATATCTTTGATCACATTATTTGTAAATAGTGGAACATGAAATATCTTTTTTAACCACTGCAATGGAATATTAGTCACTGAAGAACTTCATAGATTTTTAAGAATTTTTTTAATCATACTGTATTAATTTTTTTTTCAAATCATCAAAATTAAATTCATAGTTTTTTTTCACTACATCCCTTCTTCCATATTTATCATTAAATCATCTATTGTAATATTTTTTATCTTCACATAGTTTTTTCCTCACAATTACACAAACTTGTAATGGTTAGAAATATTTTAAATGATGAAACACATGATTACCTTTTAGTACCTATCACATATTAAAATAATAACAATGACTCCCTTTAATTCCTATGATAACCTCATTAAGACAAATTATAATATATTTATTAGAAAAAATTAAAATTATTTAAATAATTAGAATGATAAAAATAACTCACATAGAAGTTATATAAATAAAAAATTCACAAATAACAAAAATTGAGTATGAAATAAATAATATGATAATTATTGTTTTAATAATTATTTATATGATAAATTTTTGTTATTGGTTTATTGTTCATTCATTATTGTATTTATTTATTTTACATATCAATTAAACAATTAAAACAGATAATATAGATTTGTTGTAAACAAGTTTAAAAAAAATATTAAAATAGTGTATACTATAAAATTTTAATTTTCTCAAAAATATTAAACATACCAAACTAACCATGTGATACATACTCTATATGTTTGGTATACACATCGTTACATTATACACAGTCATTATACTAATATTACGACTAGTATTTTAAATGCGGTTATATAAAATAATTACTTTCAGTCAGTTAAAAAATTATACATTATGTTGTAACTTAAAACAATATCCATTGTGGGTAGTATACCTCAAAGAAGGTTTGAACAATAGCTATGCACGGTAGGTACCTACGGTTACATTTGATACTAATGGTCACTTAAATTTTTCCTTTTTGGTAATCCTAAAAGATCACTTATAGTAGGTTGAATATATTTTTTCATGGTATGTAGTCTTTCATTTAGGGTAACTACGCAATCTTAGCTATTGTTACCACATTAAACTCATGGTAAGTACATATGGTAATAAGAAAATTGATGGTTCCTATTGGGAATTTCATGATAAATATTGAGCGGTGATCCATTGTTGCCGATGTATGTTTCATTCATGGATGAAGTTAGTGTCATGATGCTCAGATGATAACAACACATACATGTACACGGTTATATGATGGATCTTCTTCTGATTTCATTGATATTGTTCAGTAGAGATGAATTTTAAGGTGTTGTTGTCACGCTAGTGGATCTCATAGACCAATGCATGGAGAATCCACTGCGGAGGTATATTCTATGACATAAGAAATTGAGCCATTGTGTGATGTCATGCAACTTGGACAAAGAAGCTCACCTGCATGGCTACAATCATGCTACTACTATAGAACTACACATAGGGAGGGGAACATCGGTGATGTTGAAGATAATGCTGGAATATATTAATATATAATTTATATTTAAATATAAATATTATATAAGATGGTATATATAAATATCTTAATAATTTATGGATATTTATATATATAAAAAATAATTTTAAAATTATAAATTTAACATGATAAAAAATATATATATTAAATACAAAACATAATACTAAATTAAACATATTAAAAAAAGCTAAGATAAAATATATAATAGTTTATATTATATTTGTACAAAAAATTTGATGTAATGAAGAATAAATTATAAGCATAAAATTATTAAGAACGCATTGTTTAAACATTTGGAAAATTAACACATGAAATAAAATGATAAAAATATTTAAATATTTGAAATATTAAAAAATTAATCAATAATAATTTAACTGAATATGATAAAATTTTAATTTATCAAATCAAAAATATTAAATTATTAACATAGAAGTTAAAAAGGTAAAAATATCCCATTTTTATAAATTACAAAAAACAATGAATGATCTTTTAAAAACTTTATCCCAAAATTTAATTTTTAAAAAATATTACAAAAATAGATTTAAAAATATAAAATATAGGGCCCTAACTTCATAAGAACGAATATAGTGACTTCCATTATTATATTGGAATTATTATTAGGAATCAAATCTAGAAGAACTGATTAGTTGAGTAGTTTTCAAAACTACATTTATATATGATAAATTTTAAATTGGTAAATAAAAAATAAAATATAATACCTAACAAAGGATAATAAAATAAAAACTTGAAAGTCAATCAATGATCTCTTCTTCAAAATCCCAGGAAAGGAAAAAAAATATTGAGCTCAAATTCTCAGTAACTGTATTGTAATAAAAAAATTAAATGATTAAATTAGAAAAATAAATATTGAAATTTAAATAAATGACCATACATGCCATGAAATTAATAAAATGAGAACGAAATGAATCCCTAGATTTAATCTTATTGAAAATACTCTTGATAATAAAAACTATAATGAAGGAAATTCTTAAATATTGGACATCATGTTTCACAGGAAAATGAAACTGTTACCATCAAGACCATTCAAATGATAGTTTCAATCACACTGGGTAAATATGGATTTGGTTTTTCCAACCATAACACTACTCTCTAGACCTTTCACAAAATGGTATAAAACATACAGGTTACAAATGAAAAGGGTTTGTCAAACTAAATTCATCCCAAGAGACTACTGATGTATCACAAGGATTGCAATAACATGTCCCCAACCCATGTCCTACATGTCCAATTCATTCTTCATATATCAAAACATTTATTTAAGTGATAAACAATGTTTCTTGTCAAATATCTATATTGATTAAATGATATAGATTTATTAATGATTCCCCATTAAATCAAATAACATTAAAAGAAAAAACCATGTGTAAAAATGGTATATAGTTTTGTAAATAATAATATACATCCTACAAGAATATAGATATCATAGATATATATAATTATCAGTTCAAAAATAATATGATAAAGATATTTTTTAAAGAAAATGTTAACAATCACAAAAGAATGTGAGATTTCAATATAACTTTTACCAATTCATAATTTTCACGATAAAACACATTATATTACATGATTAAAAGTAAAAAACTAAATGTAATCAATACAAAAGGATTCATGATAAAATATATATACATGAGTATTGGATACCACACACAAAGGATATAAATGGTTAAGAATACATTTATCTCATATAAGTAAAATGTGTGATGAAAAACCATCACCATACACTATCCTTGGGTTGAACTCTCATTAAACACTTATATAAGGATTTTAAGTAGGTTATTTACTTATAATATAATCATATTAATATACATCATATCTTTCTAAGTCATTTTATAACATTTTATAACCTTTTCATTAAAATTGATTCATTATTTTAAACATTTTGGGAATTAATTACATTATTTTTTGAGTCTATCTTTACTTGTTATTTTTTCCTATAAATTAAATATTTATTTAATAACATAAATAATTTAAATCCTGATTTAAAAATCACATATATTAATTATAAATATATTTTTAGTAAAATAATAAATTCCAACGATAGTAAAATGAAATACATCATTCATTGATATGGTAGGTCATACGTTTGCATGACCGTTGTTTCCATTTCGTTATCCTATTATGAAAACAAAGGTTAACTGTTACATATGTTTATTATAATTAAATATTCATGTTAATTTTATAACTATCACACATTTTAACTAAAATAATCCTTAATTCATTCCATGTAGTCTACAAACGAATTACATCACATTGAGGAGGCATTAGTCCACATGTCCAAAAATAGTTTTATCGTATTCCCAAAAATGGAAATCATGAAGGTATGTGTTATATAAAAAATTAAAGAAGAATAAATAAATTATTAAAATAATATATATCATCTATAAACTTTTATTACATTATTATACCCAACTTTGAAGGGAATTAATGAAAGAACGAATGATATTGGTTCATGAAGTAGTTGGCTGCCTTATAGACGAATGATGATTGTGTAACCCATTTTATAGAAGTGTGGATATTTTTGTGCCATAATAATAATCTAAAATCAACCTAAATTTTTTTGGATACTTATTGTATTTTCTAATAATTATATTAGATTAATTTAAGGAGCGGATAATGAAATAAAACTAAAGTCATCATTGAATAATATTGCATCTTTTCTGGCTGATTGCATTCAGTTTATACAAAAAGATATTATTGGATTGATTTATTTATAAATTGATCCTTATTGTATTTTTTTGGAATGTTTTTAAATTATTTGGGAATGTTTTTTCTGAGACAAATTGTTTTAGAGGTTTTATTAAGACGGAGGGTTCATTGCCTTTTTATAGTGAAGGGGGTGACATTATTGGAAATATAAAAAGGTAAACCCTATTGGGATGGCCTCCCACCCCTCATGTGACTCCAAAATTAAAAAATGTATTAAAGTTAAATTATTGTTGATTAGAACCTCTAACACATACAAACAATTGAATTTTATTATTTTTCTCATAACATCAATGTTTCCCCACTTTTATCATTTTGGTTTTTATTAAAGAAATTAGTTTTCTATCATAAGTAATTTTACAATTAAGATTCAATTAAAGTTATATTTATTAGTCAATATATATCAAAAAAATCATAAATGTGATATATAAATTTTAAAATAAAATTCCCATGTGTGTTGGAAATTAATTTTTAAAATAAGCTCATGCAACGAGAAAAAACACTATCAAATCCAAATTTCATCTTTTAAAATTTCATTGTGTTACATTCTACCCCCATAAATAAATTGTGTCGTCATAATTTAAACTTGATCTCAGTAATAAAGGGTTCTATATTTGATTTTTTTGTAAACCCAGATCATAAAAAGGATTAACAAAATATCCCCTTAATTATAGATAAATAGGAATACAAATTTTATCTATAATAACGTAGACTAGGGTTCCAAATAGGACAATATTGGTCTTAGGTGATTATATGGACATAGAATAAATGCATAAATAATTCTAGATTGTTAAAGATAATTGATGAAAATCATTTGAATGATCAATGGAAATTTAAGGACCTAAGAACCAAAAATCTATGATGATTTAAAAGAACTTTTCATTCTTCAGAAATTAAGCTAATTGGATAATTTTTTTTTGAAAAAACTTTTAATAAGATTGAGAAATTCCATTACCATGTTTAATATGAACATATGGAAATATACATACATGATATCATTCTATTTAGTAAGAAAAATTTAATTATCTTGTTCAATGAATTTATACTTTATTTCATACTCTGTGAAAACAATCTCTAAAAACTTTTTATACATGATGCACTAAAAATAACTTTTAAAAAATCATAAAATCTATTAAAGAGTAACAATTCCTGCTGTTTAGCTCTAAATATTTTCCAAAACAGATAAACTTATCACAAGTTATACAATATATTAAAATAATATATAAACCTAAATATTAACCCTGATAGTTCAACATTAATATTTCTCTGTAAAACCATTTAAATATAAAAAAATATATATTAACTAGAACATCACATATTATATAGGTAGGAGGATATCCCTAACCACCCTTCTATTATGGGTTCAGGCCATACGACCTTATTAGATGCAATGGGTTGTAACCTGACATGCATTCCAACCATTTCTAAAACAATATAAATATAATCCTTATAAAATTACCAAATCATAATACCCAATAATTACCTCAACATGAAACATAAGATATACCCTAAAGGTTACCAATACCATTAAACATTTCCAATAAAAAGAAAACGTATTAAACCTTATATAAATTTTTCACTAAAACATATTCTAAACCAATGGTTTGTATTTCCGTGTTTATAACACAAAATATCATTTATCTTATTTGGATCCCATCAAATAAATCCTAAAAATGGGTGTTTATGATATTGAACTAATGTTAAAAGTTAAACTCCTAAAACCATGATTTTATCCATATATATTATATTAATGAAGGCATATATTCTTATAAAATTTAACACAATCCTTAGATGTTTCCTAATTCATATAATCAACATACCAATGTAAAAAAGTGCTACTATATAATTATTTAATCAAAAAACATAAATATTTCAACCGTTATATTTGAATTTAGTTATCTACATGTTTAAGGGGATAATAAATAAAAGAGTGAATTGAATTGGACGACACCCAAGTTCCCCACATTTAAGACAGTGAACTAAAAATGGATACATTGGATAACATTTATTTCCTTTCATTGCATTCTTTATTTATACATAGAAATTAATCATTTTCCTAGAGTTGATTAATTATTTTACCTTTTGTACTATAAAGGTCAAGAAATATACTTTCTTAATAAGTATAATTTCATCCAGTAATAAATTTCATCCACCATATAATCGTTTTCTCCGAACGATGAGTATTCCAGATGATTTTTTTCTTGAATAAAAAAATAATATACCCAAAAGGTTAAAAAGTAATTCCTTCTATATTCATACATTAACCAAAATCGGCGAGTTATTACATGTAATGATAATATCTAATATTAATAAACATTCATATGATGAAATAAATATTCAATGGGGATTTCATATGGGTCTCCACTAGAGGTGTATAAGGGATATGATGAAAAATGGTGGGATAAATATAGTGATGTGATGATAGGTGTTGGCTCATTGTGGGGAAACAGATGGGATCAATATGTTACTAGATGGTTGATGGCTGGTAGAAGTAGCTATCCAGGAATGGACGTAAGTTAATGAAAAATAGGGGAATGTTTGATGGAATGGTGGAATCCTTTCTTATAAAATACAATAATGGATAGGAAATGACAACTGATGAAGGGGTATAAGATGGTGCAATTATCGAGGAGAAAAAATTGTCTTACAAGGCAAGTGTTTGGTCTTACAAACCTTGGGACATATGGCCAGTTTCTATGGCTCTATAATCCATGGGACCATTGGACCATGTAATAAGACCTGTGGGCTAGGTCCAATATGCCATGTTATGGGTCTCCATCTACCCAAGGAAAATAGAAGAGGGATTTTAATTTTTAATAAAAAACTATGTGTCATAAATATATTAATATTATATATAAATTTATTTATATATTTCTTCCAAATTTCTTGTCCCTGAGCCTAAACTTTATTTTTATTTTCTTCCTTTTGTTGTGTTCTATGGTAGAAAATGTAATCTACCTAGTAAATATGTGTTCAAAATTTCCTCATTAACACCCACATTTCAACATAAATGATTGAATAAATAGATAACCATATATCCCAATTAAAATCAATGATGATCTCAAACATTTTTTCTTATATCCCTAATAATTTAATAGCTTTCAACCAAAATAAAATCTCATTTTAAATAATTTGATTACCCTAAAAATTACATATACATAAAAACCATATAAAAATATCCAAAAAATACTAATTACCGGGTTAAATTACTATAATATCTTATAATAAAGCGAAACATACCAAAATTTCATGAAAAAAATTTATATTCTAACCTGAAAGGTTATCCTTATCTTGACCATAAATATCTCTAAAAAATACCATTGTTAATAAATATATTTTAAACTATCAATATTTTTTGTATCAGATTATCTAATAGGCCATTACCTTAACATTAATTGAAATACTAACCCAAAGGGTTATTTCAAAATCAATGAATTATTATTCCTAAATTACAGTAAAAGTTTGAAATCACCTTAGGTATAATTACTTATGAAAATAAAAGGATAATTTTCTCCATTGAAATTTTCCTAACCATCATACTTATTAACATATGATAGTTTCAATATCTCATTAGTTACCTCCCACAAAAACATCATAATATTTAACATTATATATAATCTTTTGTGATACTGACTATCACATCCCCAAACCCACACTATCAAGATGAGGTTCTTTAGACATTATCTTTAGGTTCATTGATTTGATACTAAAACATGTGGATTAATTTGAACCATTAAATTTTTTTTACATGAAATGTTAAAAATTTATAAATTAAATATCTTAGGACCTTTTAGGTTAAGTGTTTTTTGGAATTATGATAATCCCTTACATAATAGTATCCATGTCCTTAAATGAGTAATATTTCCCTCTAATCCTATCATTTATTATTCCACAATATAAAATTATCATATATTATATGCAACCACTCTATTCATATCATACGTAACAAAGTTATAAATATCTATGGGAAAATAAACATAATATTGGTTATCTCAAATGCTCAGTAATGGTAAACATAATCATTGAAAAATAAATTCCAATAATGAGCATAATATTAAAATAGAAGTATGATGTTATAATTTTTGTGCACGAGAATAAAATAATATAATTTATTCCAATCAATACATGGATCATAAATCATGATAAAATACATAAATATTTAATATAATAAAAGATTCATGTGTGTCAAAAATCCTGAGCCATGTGTTACCAATCATAATCTTGTATTCATTGGAACTCATAAAAAATATAGATAAAATGTAATGGTTTCTTGGAACATAATTATTATATCATTATTATAGTAAATATTATATATTTAAAAACCCACTAAGTAAATTCCATCATTCGATTATGAAAAACCTATAATTGGTTAGCTTCGTTTCGTTACCCAATGCATTAGAGGGATATAACAAACCCACCTGTTCTCGGTTTACAATGTAAAAATATGTCCATATATTATAAAGGATAAAAAAACCTTGTATAATAATGTAACCTAATATAAACAAACCATTCATTTTTCTATATACCCTAAAATGAGAAAGACAATAAGAAGATTTCACTTTTTAATAGAAATATTTACCATTTTTCATTCATAGCTTGATTTACCCATAGAAATGAAACACATTCCCTAAATATTTCATTGAAAATAGTAATAAATAAAAATAAAGATTATTTATGGTATCATTACAAAATATTTCAAGTGGAGTATATGTAATATCATGTTTTTTAATTGATAAATCGAAACACCATTAAAAGATCATTACAACATTCTTGACAAAAATAATTTTTAAATCACTAATTTATAATCATAAAATTTCCCAAACATTAATGAAATTAATTTCATTGAAAATTATAACAGAATCATATTAATTATGGTTAATATTATTAAGAATTAATCATAATCAGAAATTCCAATCATGCAAGGATCATTTAAACAACATCTTGGTTATTCATTCCAAAAAGAGTACCAACTTCAGAATACAACATGAATATTCCTTTTATTTTTTTAAAAGGCATATAAATTGATAAAAAATACATTTAAAATAATTTGGTAATTGTAAAATAATTAAATAAAGTGTCTTATAATAAATGGGTAAAAAAGTATAGAGATTTCTGACAAAAGAGAGAAATAGAGTCATTTTCCATAAAAACATTATTTATGCCTCACTAGATCATAAATATAAGAAATGGAATGAAAATTTAGACATTAAAAAGAATAATAAGTGAATAATTAAATATTTTTTTATTTTATATAGAGATATTATATCATTTCTATAATAGAATAAAAAATGTAAAAATTACTGAATAAATATGAGATTGTGACAAAAACACTTACAACCTTTTTAATATAGGAATAAAAACCTCAAAAAATGGGGAAACCTAAATATATTTTTAATTAACAATATGCTTCACCATGAGTATCATAAAATACATTCATGGGTAGTATATACACCACAAAAAGATATCTAGTTAATATGGAATATGTCTAATAGAAATAAAAGTAAGGTCAGAAACCTTTACAGAGACTATAACATGGGATTGAGAGTTAATCAAGTTAGTTATTATATTTAAAAAGTGTGATTCCACATAAAAAAAGTGTAAATAAAACATAAAATTAACTTATATAATTCCACAAATTATCTTGGAATAACATAGTCAATAAATAAATAACATAACCAATGGGAAATAAATTGAGTTATAAAGCCCCTAATATTTCACGTTGAATTAAAATGTAAATTATTTATCTTAAAGAATAATGAAATTATATTAATTAATGACATGAATAATTAACTTTTTATGTTTATTATTTATTTTTATTTCACTTACATCATGTCCAAATTAAATACCTAATAAATTAATATAATGGTATTCATTTTGAGGAAGTTCGATTCAAAAGTTTAAAACAGGTTTAGTAAGATTACCATTGATAAAGGGTTGATTAATCCATTATCCCAACAATAACAATCATGATATAATTATAATTTTTATATATAAATTGATATTTTATATCTAACTATATACTATGGTCATGAAAAATAAATTATGTTACAACATTGAGATGGTAGACCATATGTATACATGAGTGACATTTAAATTTTTCTATAAATATGCGGGAATAATGGAAAGTATAATTTTATCTCTGTTTAATGATGAATATAACATAAATATTTTATTAATTTTTATAATACAATTATTTATCCCATCTATTTAAGGAATTGGTGATAAAAAATAGATCACTTCATGGTAGTGGGAATCCACACATACGCATGGATTACGTTAAATTTTTCAATTGATGTAAATGTATGAAAATAGGGAATATAATGTTTTAAAAGAATTGTATTTTTTTTATAAATATAATATATATATATATATATATATATATATATATTAAATATATCAATATAATCATCTATGAGATGTGGTGATGGAAATGAATTGTATTGGTTCCTGAGGCGGTAGTCCCCCATACACACGAACGACTATTTCATTTCCCAGTAGATGAATTAGGATATATATATGAAGGTTAATAAAATAAAAAAATAAATCTTAGTGAATGGTAGATAAAGGTTTTATTACATAAAAATTGGTTTTATGAGTTTTGATACAGGTATAAAGAGAAATAAAAAATAAAACATTTGGATAAAAGAAATACCACTTCTTCAGACAACCTTATTTCCATTACAACAGAAGCCTTTAAAGGTTGGTATTATTACTAAAAGAATATATCTAGGAAATTTGTATAAACCTTAATATGTTATTTAAGTTTGTGATGGCTGAGCGAGATGGATATTTAAGTGTGTTCACAGGAGGAGAGGGGTTCCCTTTTTTAGTTGGGGGAGAAGATGCACTTGTTATTTTGTATAGAAATAAATATTATTATGGTATTTTGATGGATATGTTCCCCATAAATAATTAAATATCATGTATAATTTTATAACTATTTAAAAATCCATTCAATAGGATTTGTAAAATTTTTCGGTCAATTGATCCCTTATCAAATTATTTTAACCTAGAGTAAAAATATTTTAACTTTAACAGCAGTAAAAGATTTTTACTATTTTTTAAATTAATTATGAAAAAAAACTAATTTGGACGATATTAAATACTATTGATTATTATTACTCTAAACAAAAATACAATTTATCAAATTCAACTAAATAAAGAAGAAGATTTTAATTGAGTAATAAATCCTCACAAAGTGGTGAATAAATTATTTTTTTGAAAACCTCATTCTTAGGTATAAATAATTTTAATAAATAAATCAACCTTATAAATTATTACAAGAAACATAAATTTAATATTAATAACATAAATGATCTAATTTTACTTTGAATTTTTTATAAAAAAATCTAACTTTTATAATTATTTAATTAAAAATACATTTTTCAATAAAAAATAGTATTCTTCAAAATATATGACATGAACTGTCCCCCGGGGCCCGTGCCTTGACGACCCCAATCCCGCCTTCCATAGGCCAGTGGCCGACGATTAGCACCGAAGGCGTAAATCCTTAAACTGGGAAGGAATTGCCTTTATAACTTGAAAATGAACACAACGTGGTACCATCTAGAAATAAAACAATAAATAAAACTATATACAAAAGGGGTGCTGAAACCTAAAAAGGGGGCTAGAAATACAAGCCCAATTGTAAAGTACAAGGAAACTGAAAATAAAAATACAGGAAAAAATGGAAAACAGCTCCTGGATCATCCACCAGGAAATCCTACCTGAAGGGTAGGTACAGATAGCCTCCACAACACTCCACGTCTGTTTGTCTCCTCCGTGTACCGTCACACCGTGTGGTCCACCTCCGGGTACCGTCCAGTCCGGGTACACTTAGCCTCAGTCAGCGTTGTCCTTCATCTGCATCCAAAAAAACAAGGTGTGGGCATAGCTCGTGCAGGGTGAGTATAACGATACTCAGTAGGGACCCCGAGACCCTCAAGGTATCACAAATCCATCAAGGATAAACCACAATGTATGAAATCAACAGATACCCCTACTTAGTTATATGCCCATACATATACCTAATTTATCAAGTAATCCATCTCAATCATGACATAAACACAAAAGTTACTGACTCAGCTCAAACTAGGATTTTATTCTAAGGGTATTGTCAAGTAACACCCCTAGTCACACTGTCGAAACCTCAGCTACTGGAGAACTCCTCCTCTATCGAGTACAATGGGCATGTCGCGCCACCAAGGCGCTTCCCACTAACCTTGGACTGCTGAGGTACTCCTCCGATCGAGTACTGTGGGTCTTCTGCGTCACCAAGGCGCTCCCCACCGTGGGTCTTACGCGTCACCAAGGCACTCCCCCACGTAGCCTAGTGAGGTACTCCTGTTGAGTACCGTGGGTCTGCAGATACACCAATATGCTCCCCACTGTGGCTCTTCCATGACACCAAGGCGCTCCCCACTAGGCTAGTCGAATCACACCGAGTCGAATCAGTGAGCAGTCATCAGGTGTCAGCCAACGACTAGGTCTCTGCACTATGCTCGCTCGTCTTAGGGAGGATCCACTCCACGAGCTACAAGTAAATGCTCCAACTGTCATGAAGTCCCACATAGAAGTATCTCAAAGGTCCACCACGTCATAGTGGTCTCAACGCAACAGACGGTGCGTCAATCGAATGCCCAGTCTTTGAGTTATTAGCCTTTTAGTCCCGAGGGCCCGGTTGAATTAATGAACGATCCAAACTGACTGTATCTCAACTATACCCCGAATTATAGTAGGGTATAATCAAAGGTACCATCATGCTTCATGATTACCAGCCCCACTGACAGTTCCTCAAACTGTCGTCCGGTGCCAAAGATTTGGCCAAAGAAAGTAAAGGGTCGGTAGTGGACCTGGGTTCGGTCCGATCGGGTCGGACCAACCTGGTCCGACCCCGTCTGGGCCGACCCGGTCTTGGTCATCCCGGTCATACCTATTGGGTCTATCCTGGCCCATTGGGCGGGCCAACCTGTTAGGTTCGGCCCGGACCACTGGGACCAGCCCAGCAGGCCGCATGGGCAGTTTGGCCCTAGCTCGGGGCCGGTTCGGCCCGGAGTGCTAGGAGGGTGTGGCCCGACGCGGCTCGGCCTAGAAGACGTGGCCGGGCAGGTTCGGCTAGGGAACCACGAGGGGGGCCGCAGGCCTGCTCGTGAGGACGGCGGGACTAGGACACTACTTTGGTCGGGTGGCGGCTCGGGAGGCCAGGTGGCCAAGCAGGCTAGCAGGCGGCCGAGTGGTGGCTGGGCATGCCAGAAGGTGGCCGGGCAGGTCGGAAGGCAGGCTGACGTGTGGTTAGTAGGTCGGGCCGACGCGGTTCGGCACAGCTCGGGCTGGCATGGGCCGGCGGGGTTAGGGCGGGCTGTGTAGGAGGCCGACCGGGTAGGCCAACAGGTGGGCCCACAAGCGGCCGGGAGGCCGGTGGCGGTGCGGTCCAGGGTGGCGCGGTCAGTGGGCCACAGTTCGGCCCGGAGCGTAGTGCCGCTGGGGCACGGCGTGGTTCGAGGAGGCTGCGGGAAGCACAACCATTTATTGTTTCCTTCGTCTCCTTCAATGATGTTTCGTTGTTACGTCGCCATGACGAAGATCATCACAAACAAGAATGGAGGAGGGGTCCGGCCATGTTGGTTTGGCCTGCACCCTCCACGTTTTGGGTGGTAAGACTTGGTTCATCAAGAAGTAAGAAATATGAACTTCAATTGTTCTACAACCTCTGCAATGATTCCTTTCCAACTGAAGAGGAGATTAAGGGAAGGAAAGGAAAGTAGTAATACACAAATTATCCCCTACCTTTGTTTGTCATTCGTCAATGGAGTCATAGGGAAGAAGATTGTGTTGTCACCGTTCGTCGCATCCCCATGGACTTCCAATCCCAAGCTCACACATCGGTCATGGATGACGCTCCATGTCGGTAGGATCCGAGGAAGGAAGTTGAAGTCGCTCCTTGCCAACGTTCTTCATTCTTCGTTCTTCGTTATTCATTGGGAGCTTTTCTCTCTTCTCCCAAGTTCCACCAAAAGAGAAATGCCAACCGAAATAATAAGAGATTGTGATATCTTATTAATTCATTGGAACAATATTCAAATTTGTTGAATTACATTAATTGGCTCCACCTAATTAATGTGAAATATTTGGCATAATAAATTATGTGCTGGCTCAAATGATTAAAGGGGAGGTGGTGGAACCATAAATGGTAAAGGGGGTCAAGGGGCTCCCCCTCATTAATAAGGGGAGTTGAGAGATTTTCCTCTCATCCCATTAATAGGGGGTTTTAGTCCCGTGTGGTCCCCATGTCGTAACCTCTCGTGAGAGGATAGGATTGGGTGGGCCCCACCACCATAACCCCTCATGGTAGGTTAAGGTGTGGTGGTCCCACCTCCAACTTCCAACCTCCACAAAGAGGTTATAGTTTTAGTGGGACCCACCTCCAAACACCCACATGGCGGCTCAAATAAAAATAAAGTGAAGCTCACTTAATTTTATTACTTTCCATGAAAACCCAAATACTAAATTTTATTCTCGACTCACTATCATCGATGTAAAAGTCTCCTTAAGTGAATATTGGTGCTGTGAGTTCAACGGTGTCCTTAGATTTTAATTCTGTGCACCGATTCAAAATTTATAAAAACCCACTCGTATGTTTACTGAATGTACCCAAACAAAACTTCAGAAATTGATTCCGGACACGCCGGGCATCAGAATCATGCGCAGTTAATTTTTGCAAACTCGTAGAATCCCCATGTATTTAATAAAAAAGTTTCCATTGAATTTCCAGGAGTTTACATTCTATCCACCTCAGGGATTTATGTCCCCGTAAGCTACAACTTGAACTAAGGGAACAAGTGGGGGTAATGAGCATGCATCTAAGCCTCATGCTCCCAAGTGATCTCCTGGAGGTTCTCGTGCTGCCGGCGAATGTGCACCAGAGGTATCGACTATCCATGTTGGAACCACTCCTGTCGATTCCCAATCTCCACTGGAACCTCCGTGAAGGTCTCCCCATCATTGAAGTCCATCTCTCCATGGTCAATAATGTGAGAAGGGTCGTGCACGTATCTCCTCAGCTGAGATATGTGGAAGACATCATGCACCCGGTGCAACTGAGGTGGAAGAGCTAAGCTTTAAGCCACCTCATGAAATCTGCTGAGGACCTAAAAAGGTCTGATGAATCTCGGAGATAACTTTCCACCTCGGCCAAATCTTTGTAGTCCTTTTCATGGTGAGACCCGTAGAAAGACGTGGTCACCATCCTCGAATTCCAAAGGTCTCCATATCCTATAAGTATATGATTTCTATCTGCTCTATGCAGCCTTAATCTGCTCATGGATGATCTTCATATTCTCCATGGTAGCCCATACCATCTATGGTCCCGCTAGTGCTGACTCTCCACGGTCTGTCCAGCACAAAGGTGATCTGCAAGGTCGTCTGTATAACGACTCAAAAGGTGTCATCCCTATGGTGGAGTGATAGCTGTTGTTATATGAAAACTCCAACAAAGGTAAGTGATCCTGCCAACTGTGACCGAAGTAAAGGACACAAGTACACAACATGTCCTCGAGGGTCTGAATGGTCTGCTCAGTCTGGCTATCCGTCTGAGGATGGAAGGCGATGCTCAGACAAAGTTGTGTCCCAAAAGCCTCTTACAACCCCTTCCAAAGACGGGAAGTAAAAAGTGCGTCATGATCAGAGAAAATAAAGGAAGGTACTCAATGTAGCTGCACAATCTTCTACACATTGAGACGTCCCAAGCTCTCTACTGAACCCCGATATCTAATCGATATGAAGTGGGCTGACTTGGTGAGTCGATCAATGATCACCCAAATCGATTCATGACCCCTGGATGTACGTGGAAGTCCTGTCATGAAGTCCATGGATATCCCATCCCAATTGCACTATGGGACCTCTAAAGGCTGAACCAAGCCTACTGATACCTACTGCTCTGCCTTCACTTGCTGACAAGTGAGGCATCAAGAGACACACTTCGCTACTACCTTATTCATTTTTGGCCACCAGTGCTTTCGTCGAAGGACCTAGTGCATCTTCGCCACTCTTGGATGTACCACTAAAGGGGATGTGTGGAACTACCTCAACACTTCCTCCTGATGTGAAACTGGTACCATAGTACGTCCTCTGAATGGGATGACGTGCTCCCCACCTTTAGAAAATTCATCATGTGCCTGCCCTGTGGATATCTGAGCACGTCATGTCTCACAGTCAGCATCCCCATGATGTGCCTCCCTGACTCACTGAAGAAGTGGTGGAGTGACTGTAAAGGACTGAAGGACAGCTTCTCTATCTCTATCCACAAAGGATATCTACAAAGCGGCCAGCTACTCCATCGCCTGACCTAGCAGTTGTATACCAGATCTCCTGGTGAGTGCATTCGCTACAACACTCCCATTTGCAGGAGTATAGAATATCTCAAAGTCATAGTCCTGGAGGAACTCAAGCCATCGCCGTTATCTCATGTTCAGGTCCTTCTAAGTGAAGATATACCTGAGACTCTTGTTATTAGTGTACACGGTAAAACAATCACCCATCAGATAGTGCCACCACATAATCAAGGCGAAGACCACTCCTGCTAACTCCAGGTCATGGGTAGCAAAGTTATGCTCATGTTGTCTCAGATGTCGAGAACCATATGTGATCGCTACTTGCTCCTACATCGGGACACACCCGAGTATGGTCCCTAATGCGTCGCAGTAGACTACGTACCCTACGCCTTTCTCTAGAATCCTCAAGATAAGGGCAGTAGTCAGCCTCTACCTTAGCTCCTGAAAGCTCTGTTGGAATATCTCCGACCACATGAAGGGTTTCCCCTTCTTCACCAAGGCTGATAGTGGTGCTGCAACTCTAGAGAAGTCTAGAACGAACCTCCAGTAGTAACCAGCCAAACCCAGGAAACTTCGTACCTCCGTCACACTCCTGGGTGGATCCCAATTAAGTACCACATCAATATTCACTGGATCTACTGCAACTCTAGCCTCCGATATGAGGTGTCCCATGAAGTGAACCTCTCGGGTATAAAACTGGCACTTCGGGAGCTTACCATAAAGCTGGTGCTCTCGGAGTGTGTTCAGTACTACCTGAAAATGGTAGGCATGCTCCTCCTCAGTAGTCGAGTAGATCAGTATGTTGTCAATGAAGACTATGAAAAAGTGATTGAGGTAAGGATGGAAAATCCAGTTCATGAGTCCCATGAACAATGCTGGAGCATTGGATACACTGAATTTCATAACCAAGAACTCGTAGTAGCCGTACCGACATCTGAAAGTCATTTTCTACACATCCTCATATCGAACTCTGAGCAAGTGATATCCTGATCTGAGGTCTATCTTGGAGAACCACCGTGCTCCTTTCAAATAATCAAAGAGGTCATCAATCATTGGGAGTGGGTACTTGTTCTTCATGGTCACCGGGTTTAGATGACGGTAGTCGACACAAAGCCTTAAGCTCCCATCTGCCTTCTTGGAAAACAAAATCGGGGATGCCCAGGGAGAAAGAATAAGCCGAATGAATCCCTTCTCTTTCAATTCATCTAGTTGTACCCACAGCTCGCGAAGCTCTGTGGGAGCCATCTGATATGCAGGTGTAGATATCGGTGTCATCCCAGGGTACAGGTCAATGTAGAAGTCCACCTCTCTACGAGGAGGTAGTCCTAGAACATCTTTATGGAAAACATCCACATATAGGTCCATAACTGTAGGATAGCTCGGAATCTCCAAATCAAGTGCTCTGAGGGTAAGGTAGTCCAACTGATGAGTGATCGGATACACCCTCCTCTAAGTAAGTATGTCATGTGCTGAAAAGGCTCCCTTCTTGCCGGGGAAAGTAAACCCGGTCCCATCCATGCAGACACACTGCACTTTGTGCCTAATATAGTCGATAAGAGCATGGACTGTAGATAACCAGTCCATACACAAAATGACGTCCTAAGGCCTCGACGCTGCTACTAAGAGATCCCAGACGAAGCTCTCACCTCCTAGAGTAAGATCACACTACCAGCACGAGTGCGTAATCATCGAGTCTGCTCCTATATGAGTCTCTAGACACAAGGATCGAGCCAATGGCTCCTTCGGAATCTCCGAGATCCGAACAAGGATAGTGGAAATGAAAGAGTGACTGGAACCAATGCCTATAAGAACTACAACTAAGGTAGAGTAGACACAGATCGTACCTTGAATCATCTCCAGAGCGCCATGATCGTAAGCCTCAACTACCTGGAGCTGAGCTCTCACCTGTCCACCTGCTCCCTATGGTCGGACTGGACCTCTTAGTGGTGGTGGCGGTAACACCTCAAACTGTTGCCCACCGCCAGCTGGTCGACTAGATCCTCTGCCACGTACGCTTGTGCCCTATGAACCTCCTCGATCGAATCTATCCCTCTGCCTA
The DNA here is from genome assembly GCA_963277665.1 of Viscum album. Taxonomy (NCBI): domain Eukaryota; kingdom Viridiplantae; phylum Streptophyta; class Magnoliopsida; order Santalales; family Viscaceae; genus Viscum; species Viscum album. The sequence goes on from OY728138.1 coordinate 163,608,076, forward strand.
GGCAGTCCTTCGACCGTCTGCAGATCATCCGAATGATGGGTCATACAGTCACAAGCCATGTGACCCTGCCCATTGCATGAGTAACACAACCAACTCTTGTCAGGTCTGTCTCCATTTCAGCTATCCCACACAACAGATCCTGAGTCATGCGATCGTCCACCTTTAGGTCTGGTCCTCTTAGACCTCTGCAACATTAGTCTGCTTCCAGCTATAGAAGACTCCGCTATGTTTCGACTGGTGGTGGATCTCGCTGCTGGAGACTGCTCAGTAAGGAAACTCTCTTCTTGGAGGGCACTGTCTAACACCCCTGCCTGCGCCGGGATGCTGAGTGAGATCACCGATGCTATGATATATCTCCTGATTCCTTTCTTGAATGTCTGAGCATTGAAGAATGGGTACCATACCATATCTTTGGAGTAGTGCGAAAGGTTCGTGAACCTCACTGAGTACTGTGCCACTGTCACTCTACCCTGATGCAGATGAATTAACTCCTATATCTGCACTGCTCGTAGGGTGGTTGAGAAAAACTTCACTCGAAATATGCTCTCAAAGTCTACCCAGAGTAGTGTCGCCTCATCATGAACCTGGAGAATCAGGCTCCACCATCTGTCTACTACTTCCAGAAGAAGACTCTCGGAAAAGATCACTATAAGGCCGACTGGGGTCCCTACCAGTCTAAAGAATCTCACCACAGCCTCGTGCCAATTCTCAACTGCCTGCGGTTCTGTCTCAACCCTAAACCTAGGTAGCCTCTGGCATTGGAACTCATGCAACGTGATTAGGCAGCATGCATCGTCTTCTATTGGGGCTGGTGGAATCAGTGGCCCAATGGGGAGTGGTACTGCTGGTATCTATGCTAGAAAAGGGCCCTACACCGAGGCCTCGTTGCTCGGTGGGCTATATGTTCCGACAACTCTTGGGGAACTAGCTGGTCGTCTGCGGGGAGGCATCCAGAATGAAACAGATGTGACACTTTCGAAGATTATACTTGGTGAGATGACCTGGTAGAGCTAACATAAAGAAAACTTTTGAAAACACACACGCAATTAGTGTTTTTGTGCACTAAGTCGGAAATCAGAAGTCTGTGTCTTGGTGTATGGATACGTTGGCTGCTGAACCAACACGGGACTCCCTAAACTGAAAACCACACTCAGTACCCTTAACACTGTTGCTTAACAGAAAAGATTAGAGTCCTAAGTTTTGCAGTAGAACCTCCCTTTGGTACCCATTTGTCAAGACTAGCCCCCCGGGGCTGGTGTCATGACTACCCCAAGCCCGCCATCCATTGGCAAGGGACTGGCGACTCGAACCAAAGGTGTAAATACCTAAACTAGAAAGGAATTGCCTTTACAACATGAAAATTCACACAACATGGTACGAGTTGGAAAGAAAACACCAAATAAAACTGAATACAAAAGGGGTGATTAAAAGTAAAAGGTGGCTGAAAATACAAGCCCAACTGTAAAGTACAATGAAAATGAAAGTACAAGTACTGGAAAAAAGGGAAAACGAATCCAAGATCGTCCAACAAGAAATCCTACATGAAGGGTAGGTACAGATATCCTCCACATCACTCCATGTCCGTCTATCTCCTCCGTGTATTGTCACACAGTGTGGTCCACCTCCGGGTACCGTCCAGTCCGGGTACACTCGGCCTTGGTCAGCACTATCCGTCTTCTACATCCAACAAAACGAGGTGTGGGCATATCCTGTGCAGGGGTGAGTATAACGATACTCAGTAGGGACCCCAAGTCCCTCAAGGTCTCACAAATCCAAGAAGGATAAACCACAAAGTATGAAATCAACAGATTTACCTACTTAGGTATATGCTCATACATATACATAAGTAATCAAGTAATCCATCTCAATCATGAGGTAAACACAAAAGTTACTAACTTTGCTCAAACCAAGATTTTATTCTAGGGGTATTATCACATAACACCCCCAGTCCCACTGTTGAAACCTCGACTTCTGGAGAACTCCTCCTTTATCGAGTATAGTGGGAATGCCTCATCACCAAGGTGCTTCACACTAACCTTGGACTACTGAGGTACTCCTTATCTCGAGTACCGTGGGTCTACTACGTCACCAAGGCGCTCCCCACCGTGGGTCTGCGGTGTCACCAAAGATCTCCCCCTCATAGCCTGCTGAGGTACTCCTACTGTCGAGTACCGTGGGTCTGCTGCGATAACAAGGAACTCCCCACTGTGGGTCTGGTGTGACACCAAGTCACATTCCACTAGGCTAGTCAAATCACTCCGAGTCGAATCTGTCAACAGTAGTCAGGTCTCAGCTAGCCACTAGGTCTCTGCACTATGCTTGCTCGTCTTCGGGAGGATCTGCTACATGAGTTATAGGTCGATGCTCCAACTATCATGAAGACCCACATAGAAGTATCTCAAAGGTCCTCCAAGTCGTAGAGGTATCAATGCAACAGACGACACGTCAATCGGATGCCCGGTCTATGAGTTATTAGCCTTTTAGTCCCAGGGACCGGTTGAATTCGTGTACGATTCAACTTCACCGTATCTCAAATATACAACAAATTCTTGTGGGGTAAACTGAAAGGGACCATCATGCTCCAAGATTACCAGCGCTGCTAACGGTTCATCAAATGGTTGTCCGGTGGAAATGATATGGCCAAAGAAATTAAAGGTTCAGTAGTGGAACCGGGTCCAGTCCGACCTGGTCGGACCAACCCAGTCCGACCCAGTATGGGCCGACCCAGTTTGGGTCGACCTAGTCAGACCTGTGGGGTCTGGCTCGTCCCATTAGAAGGGCCAGCCTGTTAGGTTTGGCTTGGCCCGCTGGGCCCAACCCAACTGGCCGCAAGGGGGGTTCAGCTCAATCTCAGGGTTGGTTCGGCCCGTAGTGCCGCGAGGGGGGCCGCGGGCCAGCTCAGGAGGCTGGCACCGCCAGGGCGCCACTTCGGTCGGGTCGCGGCTTGGGAGGCCGGGCGGCTGGGTAGGCCGGAAAGCGGGCCAGCGGGCAGAGGGTGGTGGCTTGGGAGGCCGGGGAGGCAGGCAGGCAGGCCAGCAAGCGGCCGGGTGGCGGCCAGGCAGGCTGGGAGGCTGCCAAGAGGCCAGGCTGATTCGGTTTCGCGTGGCGAGGGCCATCACGGGCCCACAGGGTTCGACTGGGGCTTGTGGGAGGCCATCCAAGTAGGCGGGCAGGCAGGTCGGTGGGCACTCGGGAGGCTAGCGGCGGTGCGGGCCAGGGCGGCTCAGCCGGAGGGTCGCGGTTCGGCCTGGAGCACAACGCAGACGGGGCGCAGCGCAGTTTGCGGAGGCTGCAGGAAGTGCGACCTTTGACTGTTTCCTTCATCTCCTTCAATGCCGCTTCATTGTTACATCGCCATGCCGAAGATCATCACAAACAAGAAAGACGGAGGGGTCGGGCCATGTTGGTTTGGCCCGCACCCTCCGCATTTAGAGTGGTAACAGTTTGCTCATCAAGAATTAAGAAAGATGAACATCAACTATTCTACAACCTCTACAACGATTCCTTTCCAACCGAAGAAGAGATTAAGGAAAGGAATTGAAAGTAGTAATATACAAAATAACCCCCTCCATTTGTTCTTCGTTCATTGATGGAGTCGCGGGGAAGAAGACGGTGTTGTCACAGTTCATCGTGTCCCCTCACATGTCCAATCCTGAGCTCACACTTTGGTCATGGATGATGCTCCACATCGGTAGGATCAGAGGAGGGAAGTCGAAGTCACTCCTCTCTGGCGTTCTTCGTTCTTCATTCTTCATTCTTCGTTCTCCGTTGGGAGCTTTTATCTCTTCTCCAAAGTTCTACCAAAAGAGCAATGCCAACCAAAATAATAAGAGATTGTGATATCTTATTAATTCGTTGGCACAATATTCAAATTGGATGAATTAAATTAATTGGATCCACCTAATTAATGTGATGGATTTGGCATAATAAATTATGCATTGTCTAAAATAATTAATGGGGAGGTGGTGGCACCATAAATGGTAGAGGAGGTCAAGGGGCTCCCCAACATTAATGAGGGGAGTTGAGAGATATTCCACTCCTCCCATTAATAGGGGGGTTTAGTCCGGTGTGGTCCCCACGTCGTAACCTCTCATGGGAGGTTAGGTTCGGGTGGTCCCCACCACCATAACCCATCATGGAAGGTTATGGTGTGGTGGTCCCACATCCAAATTCCAACCTCCATAATTAGGTTATAGGTTTGGTGGGACCCACCTCCAAACACCCACATGGTGGCTCAAATAAAAATAAATTGAAGCTCACTTAATTTTATTACTTTCCACAAAAACCCAAAAACTAACATTTATTCTCGACTCACAGTCGTCGAAGTGAAAGTCTCCTTAGGCGAATATCGGAGCTGCTAGTTCAACAGTGACCTCTGATTTCAATTCCGAGCACCGGTTCAAAAGTTATAAAAACCCACTTGTATGTTTATTGAACGTACACGAACAAAACTTCAGAAATAGATTCTGGACACACCAGGCCTCAAAATCATGCGCCGTTAATTTTTTCGGACTCGTAAAATCCCTATGTATTTAAGAAAAAAAATTCCAGGGAATTTCCAGGTCTTTACAATATATTCAAAATATAAATTAGTAAACAAAATTATCAAAACATCAAACATAGGAAATTTTGACATAGTGATTTTAAAAAATTAATTTAACTTTTTCTATTAAATTTTTAAAAACCGTAATACAACTAATTATAATATTTACTCAGAAAAAAATAAAATCAATTTTTAATGTAAAATTTATTTTTGAAGCCTAAAATAAATTTACCAAATATTGAGTTTTTATTTCCTAATAATTCATATATATATATTTTTATTTTTTGGATGTTTTAGGAACATATTCTATAATTTGGATATTATTTTTCAAATTATTCAAATAAATTTATAGTTAAAACATTCATAATAAAATAATAATATTTCATTGTTTTTTAAACCTAGAACTATGTGTCATGTACACTATCAAACACAGAAATTCATATAAAATATCTATGTATTTCACATGTCATTGGTTGTGCCTATGGATTTTTCTTGAACGATCTACGATTTGGAGGATAAAAAGACCATTATTTCTTAATATACTAAAAAAATGTTTTCATGAATGTTGGCACAAGTTCAAAGATTTATGAAGCATGTGAGTTTCAAAAAATAAATATTTTTGGGAATATACGTCCCCTTATAAAACCTTCCACCATGACGTGCATTGTATGTAATTTTTAGATGTTATGGAATGCATGAAACATTTTTTTTTCATGAATCTAATGGCTCTAAAGTGATCTTTTCTTAATGGATGACTTTGAAACAAATTGAATATCAAACACAAGGTAATACATAAAAATAATTATGTGTGTTAATTCAAATAAAATAATTTCTTGTGGGAATCCATTATATTATTTTGTGATAAAATTTCATGAAACTATCAGTTCCATGATTTTAGGGATTCTGTCTAGTGCTATAAAGGTCAGATCTCTATAATATTGATCCATAAGGGTATTTATATGCCTACATCTCGTTAATGGAGATGTTTCATGGATGATTGATGTGATAACATAAAATTGATATCTATAATGTTTTTAATTCAAATATTAATTATTTTCAATCATAAAGAAATGGTAGTTGTGTGACACTCAAAAACATTGTTATTTGAAATACGAGTTGTGTTGAAAAAAAGGATTTTCAAAAAAAATCCATATTCTCTCATTATTTGGATTTATAACTTTGAATGACACTTATAATTTATCTTTAAGTCTATTTGGCCTCGATTTCATGTAACATTGAATCCAATAAAATGAACTACCTCTTTATATCTAGTGTACCCTTATAGTAGTTATTTCGTAACTAATAAAAGGGTGACCATGATACCATTAACTTATTTTGTCTTTTGACACCCCCTTAAACCTATAATATAAAAATAAAATTAATTCCCTAGAAAATTGTGTGGTAAAAAAATTCATCTTCCAAAACACTCCCACATTCTAAATGAATATAAAAAGGAAAAAATGAGGATTTATTTCTGAGGAAGCCACTGACGTCTTCCGCTCGATAATGTTAACAAAAAATAAACTAATACCAATAAACCAATGTGAGTCATGCACAGTCTGAGAAACAATTTATAAGAGTTGACTATCCATATTACTCAATAAGGAATGATAATAGTAAATGGGTTGTGATGTAAATACTATATCAGTCACTATTGTAAATCCACATGTATGGGTTACCTTGTTGGAATGATTCCAAGAGTGTGATTGTCTTGATGATATGAAAAATTAATAAAGGGGCAAACCCATGGGTGTTATAATTCTACTTTATAGATGGATATATTAGGAGAGGTAAATGTTTACCAAACCAATCTTAAAAGAAGTGCGAGGGAGGTACATAATCTAATAATAACTATCAACCACATTCAAATCATGGGTTCCACTACTATATTACTTAAGATAACTCCATTTGGGCGTGTTCCCTATATGATAGGTGGGCCTTTAGAGAGATTTTTTATTACTATAGGGGAATCCATTCATGTTTGAGAATGATTATTCTTATGAGTCATGTAACCAAGTTAAAGAGAATGAATTTTAAGCATAGTTTTATCACTATAGGGGATCCCATTTAGATGTAAAAAATAGATTTCAATCCAAATCAAGGGATTCAAAATTTTAAATTTGGAATAGTAGGATACTTAAGATGTGTTTAGTTACTATAATTATTATTCCTTAATGCATTTAGAATATCGATAGGGCCGAAAAAAATATGGATGACATTAAATATAGTAGTAAAAGAGAAAATTCCATCATGGGGAAAGTCATGAGAATGAGATTCAATAGTGATCTTAAGAATATATTAATTATCTGTCAAGTTTTTATCCTATGTACATAGATATTTGACAAAATAAGAACAAATAGATCACATTTTCATATCATATAAATTAGAGGAATAATTTTTAACATCAAACATCTAAGACCAAATAAAGGTTTTCTAATTTATGGGCATGCATATTTGATCTGAGGGTCGACATGTTGTGGTTAGGTATCCAAGACTAATGTAATGTTGTTTTTCATCATAATGAGAGAAAAAATGGATAAAGATAGTCTATTTGGAAATAATGAAAATAAAATACATGGTGTGAATTAGAATGAGAAATTAAATAGTTGATAACCCTAATTATAAGTTCACAAGGCTAGAGGTTATTATTCTTGGAATGGTGTATTTTTGTATATATTTGACTCATGCACTAGTGAAGGGGAATTAAACTTTTGGAAATGAATACATATGGATAATTAGAATGCACACATTACCATATAATAAATGAAAAAATTACTCACACTAGTGTATCTCATGCATAGAGGAAGGTGAATCTTTATAGAGTTTGTCTATGAAGAGGGATAAACTAAATTCAACCATAAATCCAATGTTTCGAGACAAGATAATGTTCGAACTCATGTCAAGTTAAATGAAATGGAGCCCATATGTCGCTATGTATCCCATCAAATGGGAATAAAAAAATATTGAGTTGAATTAAGTATTATGTATATTACTGACATCCAATGTGGGACAAGGTAGGATACTAATTCAACACATAGGTTCCCTCTAGGTAAATGAACAAGGTATTGTGAAATTGTTTGTCATGTGATACGTATGACACCATTATGTATAATGTCATAATGAAATAATGTTCAATAAATAGTATAATTTCATTTCATGAGGATGAAATGTGGGTTATGTTGATCATGATAATATAAAAATTGATCAAGAACCCCTAAACTCACATGATTCGTGATCGATGTTAAAAGAAAGCGGTAGTGGAAGGTCACTCTGATCATATGAGATTTAGATATATGATGGATGGGTTGAGGTTAGAATATTGTATCCACCATTGAAATAAAAAAGAGATATTAAGAGACCAATTTGGAATGATTACATAGTGTCATTCCACCCTTATAAAATCTAAAATATTACTAGAGAGAAATGATGTTGGTGTTGATAATCTACATGACAATAGTAGTGTAGAAAAATGAAGAAATATGTATTCTATTATTAAAATTTCAAGGGAGGAAATGAATAGAAGTAGGATGAATATTTTATTAATTTGAAACATGTATTCCACTACTATATCATGAATAATAGAAGAAGAAAAATGGGGTTTCATTGATTTAAATGGATTAAAAACATATGGATGGCTATATTTCTTCCAATAATCTTATAGGGCACGTGTCCTTGATGGGAGGTGATAATTTTGAATATTATTTCATTTCCATATAGAAATATATTTTAAAATTTATGTTTGATGAGTATATTAAATATCCAGGGAAAAAATATGTAGTGATGTTGGAGAAGATCAAGGGGAGGTTTGAGCACCCTGGGGATACCCTTTCATAAATCATGTGTAAAAATAGGTAACACAAAGAATCATAAATTATTGATCCTAAAAGTTACATAGGTAAATAGTTTGGCCATTCATGGTTTATGGAAAAGTTAATCCCGATATTGTAGAATCTAAATTAAAATAACATATACTATGGGGTGATACATTTTTATGGTCATAGAGCTTTGACTGATGACTGAGTTGGTCCATGTAGAATCATATATAGAGAAAAGAATACATCAATTTAAGCTCATAATTTCAACATGTAGAACCTTGGATAAATTTAATACTATTTATATTTATGATAGTTAGATACAAAGGGGAAACTATTTTCCTAGATTGAGAGAAAAAAATATTTTAGTGGGAATGATCAGTGATGTAATAATAATTTTTTTGGTGATGTATACAATTTGAGGTCACGTTACATAGACAATAATATGGTTTTCTATGTTGTAGAGAAGAGTAATGAATCATATAAGAATTGACAACTCGATGCCATTATAGATAAAAACTCAAATGCGGTAGAAATAGTTCATCATTATGAATCATTGAATGAAGTGGCATGCCTTTTGAGGTCATGTAATGATAATCTTGGTCAATTATTTTGACCTCACAAAACACGAAGAAATGACATGATGTTTAAATTTATACTACTATGAATATATTGGAATGATATATAATTTTTTCAATAATTTTATTTTCCAACAATGGGTCTAGTGAGTATAGCCAGGATTTTGATGAGGTTGGATGGTATGCCCTATAAAATTGTTCCTTTTCCACTTTCTCACTATCATTTTTGATGTTCTTGTAAGGTCATGAATTCTTGGGCAAGTATGAGTGTGCCTATGAATATTATAATAAATAGAGGTTATTTTCTTAACATTATTAGTATATAGGGGAGGGGAATAATTTTCTATAACACCACATGTGTACAGATTTTACATGAGTGAGCATTCATTGGGGAATGTGGGGACCATGATCAGTCAAAATTCATGAACAAATGCTTGTGGATAGGTGAAAAAGAGTATAGTAGATTTGTAAGTGTTTTAATAAATTTTTTATTTTTGAAAAACTATTAATTTTTCAAGATTATGGTCCCTACCACAAATTTTCCTCATGGAGTTTAATGGTGTGGACTTTTTAGACGTTTGGGGTTTAATGAAATTTTGAAAAATTTACAATGACCAAAATATTTATAAAAACATATTTTGTTTCATTTACATCATAAAAACTAATAAAATAACCCTTCTAACACATGTGAACTATAAATATCAGGCATATGGTAAAAAATTTGGAGAAATATCATTTTTCATTAACAATAATAATAAGAAAATTTTCAAAATGAAGCAGAATTGTAAGTTATTTTAAAAAACAATGAATATTATATATAAATCTTATTATAGAATAAATTTCATAAATGTGGGATATTTGACTCATTCTATATACGTTGAAAAAATAATTATTCATTATTGGAAAATAGTTAGTAGTGACTCATATAGAAAAAATTTAAAATATATATTTCAAAATATTATATGTTATGTAAATATTATTTCAAATAAACTTGAAAAATATATTATGAATAAATAATACCAATATTGAAACTTTTTAATGAACATGCATATAAAGTGGAAATTTTCTTGAATATTAAAAACTATATTTTATAGGAAAATACCTTAACACATTGGTATCTTATGAATCAGAAGTTCAATAAAGGAGATACCATGAAAAATATTTTCAAACCATGTTAATTATAATAAATTAATTATATAATACATCGGTATAGAAAAATATAAATCACATAATGAAAACATTTGGTGAACATGAAATTAGTCTCAATGAAAGAAAATTGAGATAAGAAATATCTTACATTATGTATGAACTCATATCACACATAATTTATTCACTCTATAATAAAACATAATTAATTTAAAACATTCTAAATAATGTTTTTTATTTTAATTCCATTTTCATTATACATTTTCTATAAATCATTACCTTGTTATGATTTAGTTTCTAAAACATTTATGTTCATGTGATAAATTTAGAGACCATTCAGTTCATAATTCCCAAAAAAAGGTATCTTGATTTTGGTCAAAGGGGTCATTGTTAAATCATCTATATAATATTATTCATCACATAATTTTTATATTTATACATGAAACTAATTTATGGAAACAAAAACATATTAGTTTTTGCAGGTGGTAGTTTAATTTATGCACAAACTTTGCTTCCATTCACTATTAAATTTAAAAGAATTGTATAAGGTTTTTATAATATAAATAACAAAAATGTATGTATATAAAATATACTTATGTAATTATATAATCATGGTATAACAATATTTTAAGGATGTTGAAGAAGAAATAAAACAAAAATTCTCAATAAAGAGTTATAACACTTCTTTAGAAAACTCCCTTTTATTTATACATTAATTAGTATTGGCTTGTATTTTGATTATAAAATAACCTACAGTTCATGTGTATGAATGATTAGAAGGGATAATTTTAGTTCTTGTATGGGAAAATGGGATCAATTGGTGTGAATAAGAGAGGATAAGTGGTGCTCTATTATAAGTGACCAAATGGACACACATGAAATTACTTATAATACTTAAATATAATTTACATAACATTATCGCGAAGTGGCATCAAATCCAACCCAATGGATATATAATATTTGGAGGGATCGAACTAAAAACAATAAACAAAAATTAAATTATCTTGGGATTCATTTTTATCCTTATATCAATGCTAAACCCCCTTTAAACATAATTTAACATTAACAATAATGGTTTACTTTTTTACCCAGATGACATAATTATATGAAAATAAATAAATGGTTAATTATATCCAAATTTGGAAAATATTATTATAAAATATTAATTCATTTAATGATAATCGAATATATTGGAATCAGATATTATTTTTAATATAAGTATACATGACGCATAAAAACAAGTTTATAGAAAAATACATTATTTAAGAGTAAAAATCATTTTACAATGAAATCATGAAATAATAAGATTTACATTAAATTATTATTTTTATAATAAAAAATTAACGGTTTTCATAATTTTATATTTTGATAAACCTGAATGGAACCTTTCAACCCAACCATTGAATTCAATAACCTAATAATAGTTTTAAATTTGAATAAAATATAATTTATATTCATATATTTTAGGAATGGGATTCAAATTGTAATATTTTTAAATACTTTATTTAACTCCTTAAAATATATTTTTTTATAAAGGTTTCAAAATTTATTACCTTGAGCATATATAATAACAATTCCAAAAGTGATAGTATTTAAAAAATCTCTATTTCCACTATTCACCAAAAAATCAACCATTTTTGAAAAATCCCATATAATCATTTTAGTATGATTTTGACATTCTTATTTTAATAATAATATATATTTATTTCAATAAAATTTATAAATGTAAATGAAATTATTTATAATATCTTCTAAATAAATTCAATGAAATATATTTTTGTATAAAATATAATTTTGGAGCATAAAATTACCTTAATCATAGTTTATTCCTTATTTCTAATGAATTAATACATAATTTTTCATTATATAAAAATATTTTACATATTTATATAATGTGTTTATTCCTATATATATTTCTAGTTTAATGGCTAGGTTAAAATAATCACATTTAAAATAGAATAATTTTATAGTATACCGTAGTTCATTTAGGCTTGATGTTGCGTATACCACTTGATATAGAATATAGTACTTACTGAAAAAAAATATATTTGGATGTTACATGCTTGAAAACAGGAAATGGGTCATCCCCAAGTGTGGTACCTAGACGAATAATCTCTTTATTACGTGTGTGCCCCAGTTAAACATTCAAAGATCTCAATTGGTGCAGTTCCATCTAATATTAATGTAGAGTTATTCAAATCAACCCCTGATTCATGTTAATATAAAATTTCACTTGTCTCTTTATAGGTATTAAAAAGAACTCAACATTGAAAATTTATAGGTATTAATCCACATTATTTGGATATCTCACCTAGAAAGCTTCATTTTTTACTCAAAAAAAATAATTTCTAAATAAAATAATATACTCTCAATAATCATTTTAATATGTATATACCCACCTTTAACTATGTTCTAATCAATATTAATGTATGAATATATCCTGTTGAAGGGGAAATTACAACCTTATATTCATAACAGTTGATGTGTTCATCATAAAAAATTAACTAGTTCAAGTATATATTGTTATAAAACATGGTCATTTTGTGGATTGTGAGTCCTCATGAGAGTTTCATACAGGTTATCATATTAGCATGGGATGAGAACATTAATCCTTTATTGTTCCCCCCTTTGACATGTCAATATAAACATATCAAGTGGAATAATCATAATCCATAAATCAAAATGATATATAACTCGTACCCTAATAAGAGGGTGAGTGGATCCATAATCATATAATATAGAAAATATGGTAAAATAAATAAAAAATGAATATTGATTTGTAAATGGTCCAATTTCTACCTCTATTAGGCCATTTTAGTTATGAGGATAATTTTTCATATCGACAAAATAAATATTACAATATGATCTATATAAATATATTACACAATATAAGATCATTACATAATAGGTTTTTTGTAGATTCCTCTCATAGATTCATATGAGGTTTACACAGATGTATTTTTACTAGATGACTAATGAAAAACCATTATGTAAATATGTAAATTATGAATATGTGTATAAACAGAAGTCATATAGAACATTCCCAATGAATTATAACGAAATCCCCCTAAACTAGTTCTGAAACTAATTCACTATCCACCCATAAGGGGTATTTTACCTTCTTAATACGAACCAATTAGACCATAATCAAATCTAATGAATTTAAAAATATTTTTAAAATCTATTTATGTGTAAAATATGAATTAGACATTTTAAAAAAAAACATTGGATGTTAATTTCATTGTAAAAACCATTAGTGTTATCAGATTCATTAAAATATACAGTATTTCTTATTCATTAATTCTAATATGATATATTAAGAAAAACTTTTGTCTATAAATATGTGAAAATGACCACAAATATACAATAAGAATATAAAAGTGGTTAATTAAGTTATTTTTTAATATACAGTTACAAGTAACTCGTTATTTGTTAAAGGAAAATTATAATACCTTTTATGATTAATTCTTGTTTTCAAGCATAAAATATCTCAATTCTTATTAACGGACCACACTAAACAGATAACATTTGTAACATCCTTACCCAATATGACATCATCATTCCAACTGGAGTGGAAGGGGTAATGTTACATGGATTAGGGGTTTCTGTATAATTATTAAATGATATAAATAATTTATAATGGATAACAAAAAATGATTTTGGAATAATTTCCCTTAAATAAAAAATTTAAATCATCCAATGATTGAAAATAAAATTCCTCATGATGTATATTTAATTTAGATATTCCACAATTATAAACAAAAATTAAAATATAGAACATATAAAATGAATCTTAAAAAATTCTAAAATCCATGTCTTATGAAATAAAACCTCAAAAACTATTAATAAAATGTAATATATACATTTTTTACAATAAAAATACACATCTAAAGATACTATAAAATTGAAAAACAAAAAAATAATTCATATACAAATTAAACCTCTATGCATTCCAAGACTCTACATAATCAATGAAATCATTGTAATGTACCAACACTTCTTAAAAATCCTTAATGATTCAATTTTATATACATATAGATGAGTATATCTTCTTATTTCATGTATCACACCAAAAATCATCTACATGCATAGCAAGGATTGAGAACATGGCCGACTAATGAAACACATTAGGAAATCTCTATAAATTATCATAAACTACACAGATGTAAAAAACAACCATGATAAAAAAAATTATGAAATAATTCTCCAAAAAAAGTAGTTCATGGATTCAAATCAACAATTACAATATTTAATCATAAATAAGATTTTATAAAAATAATTAATCATTTATATCATCACTCCCATTATTTAATAGAAATTATCCCTATCATCATATCCTTTTTTGAATACCATAGATCCCTATAATGATAAGAAATAAGTATTTATTACATCTTAATCAGGATTATATTGGCCAAACAAATTCTGTGTTTTTCTATCAGTAGCCCCCCCCCCACACACACTCAAGATAGATTACACTGCCTTCTCTATTTATCCTGATGAGACACCCACACTTAAGCATGATTCTAAACTCATTATTAGAAGAATTCCAAAAAACAATCACATTAATATTTGAATTAATACAACTATCTAGATAAATATAATTTCATAAAATCAAAATCATTTATATATAATTTTCATAAATCATCCCCAAAAATAAAAAATTTTAAATTTTATTTTCTTAAAAAATCTATTAACACAAAATGTAATTTTAAATTCCAAAACATTCAAAAAATAATCGTGAAATCAGTTTTAAGCATAGTAATAGGGATTCTATTACAAGTAAACATAAAATACTACCATGTTCATTTTAAATATTCATATATTAAATGACATAAACTTTAATCGAGAAACCATTGTGGAATCGTGGTTGAAAACTACAAATTCCATGTTTTTATTTTTGTAAAAAAGATTGGCACTAACAAAACCAATCATACTTATTTCAATATTTTGTCATCATAAAACTATTTCTACTTATAGTTTTATAAAAATAATAATAATAATAAACCTAAAGAAGAGTGACACATAATACACTTTCCTTCTATCTAGCAGTCAAATAGCTAGATAACTATGTGAAAATAGTTAAATGGAAGTGAGATACACAAATCAACCATGTTTTTCTACAAAATATGTGTCTTATCTAAATGAGATAAAAATGATAATGAATGGTAAGAATAGAACAAAATTTAAAAATCTGATGGTAATTTAATTTAAATAATGTTTATAGTGAATGGTTAGTCTCTCCATGAATTTATCTGGCAATCTATGATTCAAAGATAGGGTTCAGATGAATATTCACATATCCATGAACACCCCCTTAATTCCCAATTCTAAATGAAAACCCTCCCTAAATATACTATATGGAAAAATAATAATTATCTTATTGATTTATATCCTCCAAATTCCTCTCAACTATCAAATTTATGATCAAATCCTATAAACTCAAATATTAAATTAAAAAAACATTTCATATACAAAATATGGGTTCCATATAAATGTAAATGTATTATTAAATTTTTCTTGTATGTATTCAAATTGGGGATTTATTCACACCAATTTTATTGTTTATATATATAAAACCTTGTAATCATACTTAGTTATGCTTAATTTAATTGATGTTAATGTTATTCAATCCTAACATATGCATCATTTACCATTAACAAATAATGAATATAAAATTATTAATGACCAGATTTTTATTAATCAATCCACATTTAGGACACATTAATAATGAATGATACATTCACAATTATAAATTAGATAATATTCAAAAGTCCATTTCATGTAGTGAAATATCCTCCTAAAAACTATAATATTTTACACATTTATATTTTATTGAAACATAATGAAAGTATTCACAAAAAATAATATATTATTATGAGATGTGGTTATATATATATAACTATTAATGATTCCTTGAAATTAATTTTTATTAAACACAAAATCATAATTGAAATTTATTAATTTAATACCCACAATGATATAGTAGATATATCATTCAAATAATCCATTATAAAGTTATACATTATCTCATGGAAAAAATCTATTATCATATAAATATTCATCCACTATAATAATTTAATTATTTCAAAAAGTGTGATTTAATTTTATTAAGCATATCCATTTAATACCATCATTTAAAAAGGTAAAAGAACCTTTCAGAACCATTCCTCTTTAATAGAAAATATGATTTGGTTTATTCTTATAATAACTATAAGAGTTTGAATTGAATTCATTAAAAAATGAGGGTTTCAACCATTCCCTTTTTAATGTCAATTTCCACCAACTAATGTTTTTATATTTAATTATAAATACCGAAGGAAATTATTAAATTAAAAAAATCATTCTTTAGTATGAAAAATGTATCTAAAATACTTTTGATACAATAAACCCTCTGATTTTTTTTTCATATAAATCTCTTCATCATGATCACCATAGAAGAAAGGAAAATTCAAATACATTTCCTAAAAAAAGAATAATTCATTTGAGTATAAAATATAAAAAATTTATTGATTTTATATTTTTGATGTACATCAAAATTTACTCATATTTGATATCTCCCACATATAAATAACCATAAAAAATTATCCTATGATTATTCCCTGATTCGTCATGGGGATAACATTTACTAAATAATCGTTTTGTATAATTATCATGCCACTACTAACCTCATGATTAATCCCAAATCCCCAGTGGCTATAAATTAGGATTAGAGGACTCAGTATAATTTGGGGAATGATTTACTAGATTCTGTTCTAGGATTTATCATGATAGGGCTCCATTGAATTTATGACATGACTCATTTGTTATCAAGACACTAAAAATATATAATAAAAAACATGTCTGAACCCTATAATATGATATTATGAATATACCAAAACTCTCCATATGAATAAAAATCACATAAATCAATGTTCTATCAATGTTATAAAAAATTCCAATATCAATGAAAAGGAAAAAATGTCCAACGATAATGAATGGCACAAAAAATTTGGGAAATGTGTCAGACGTGATATCTAACCATCACACTATTATCTCCAACATCATCACAATGTTTATACTATACCATAGAATATGTGATTGACACACCATGGTCCTTCATAACTACATTCCATCTACTATATATCTTAAACATAGTAGGTAAAACTGCATGTCTAGTGATGTTTCCATATAGGATGTGAGCATAAATACCCAGTAGTGAACCGCTAATGGTGTCTCTACTCAGAAATTGAATAACTTTTCCTATGCATCATCAGGTATACCCATATATATATATATATATAGTTTTAGTATTAAATAAAAAATCTATAAAAACTGATATATATTGGAACAATTCCAATATCAATGTGAACTATAACTAAAAACACTGAACAATGGTAGGATCCTTATCTCCAATATATGCTTGAATCCAATTCTGGAATCTAAGGAAGTGTGTCTCTAACCTTATCCAGAAGAGGTAGTGAAATAATCTACATATACAATACACATGTGTTACTATATATAACCATATATAATAATATATAATTGGTTTTCTTCCCAGTTATGGCCTTAGTGACCCATCCTATGGGGAAGGAAATTAGGTATGCATTTTAGGAGAAATATTTCATCCCACACTCTATTAAATAAGGAAAGGTGTATAGTCGAATCAATAAAATATTACAGCCCATCCCATATCCTCAATCTATCAATAAATAATAGGCTTCCTACTCAATAAATATATAACAATAGTTTTTAATATCACTATATGTCATACATCAAATAACAAACAAGATCTATACCAAACTAGTAGATATGATTTATACCAATGAAATAGAGATGCTATAAATTATTGTAATAGGTCTTATCAATGTCAATGTAATAAATACTATCTATAAAAAAAATAATTCATAGCTTCTAAATACAAAGCTAATATATCATTCCAACATATTATCTATTAATAATGTAAATCAATATTATAAATATTAAGCTACCCAATGGATAAGGTATAACATAAAATAATCCCTACATACATGAATCTATCCCAATGAAACATGATGTAAGACATACTCAACCATTAAGATATACATGTAATAATTAAATTAATGTTATTGGTAAGGAACATAAAAATGTTCAAACATGGTGTGAATAATCTAAATGAGGCATAAACAACCTCACACTAGTGATAGGTATTGGTACAATACAATATGGTATAACACATAACTAGGGTACAAGTTCGATGAATGTACACTTCTCAAAAAAATTCTGATAAAAACATGTTTTATTATCAATGGAAATGTGAGAGATTTAACACCATGCACTAATTAATTCAAATATTGTTTTTGAAGAAAGCCCCACATTATACTCTATGTACTAATAAGACACTATAACATTTCTCGATTCTCATAATCGAATATTATTGGAATACATTTTCAATGATACTCGTCCATTAAATATTTTATATTTTTTGTGATATAAAAATATAATTTAAAATAGATAGAGATTTAGAGATTAGTGTTTTGGAAATACTGCATAATAAAAATATTTTATAGAACATCATAATCCAAATCAGATAATTTCATAAAAAGATCCATTTACTACCAAATTTCAATTACATAAGTATCAATCCACTATTAACTAGTTAATAAATCCAATAAGTTAATTATATATCAAAATTGTAAGATAGATTTAAATAACCATGATTTTTATGATAACACACCACTTCTCACCATGTCATACCAGTAATTACATTGTTATCAACAAACTATCTTAGTTGATGGTTACATGTGTTTTATTGAAAAATAATTGATTTGGTTGTTTGTGGGAAGTGGATATTTTTTTGGTTAAACACAATAAAATAGTATAATAAATCCTTTATTTTAATTTTAAACAAATCAAGTTGGGTTTTCCAGGAACTAATTTTGTGTATGTGGTAGTCCTAAACATGGTTTAAAAGAAATATCACATAAACAGTTTCCATTTTAATCAATGTTAACATCAAAAAATAATTTTGTAATGATTTGTGAAAATAATATTCTGCGAAAAAACCACAACATGGTATAAAAAACTCACAACTCATGATAAAACAGAATAATAAATTCCTATTTTTTGAAAGGGATCATTAAAATACACACTGGTATAATAAAATCATTAAAACAAAAAAGGATATTAAATTTTCTATATAGTATAATAATAAATCATTAAAAAATATAAATTTGTTTACAAAATATCATTTGAAACTAAAATATTTATATTTAAAGTATATAACATAATTTTTAATAATAATTTTTCTGAAATGGTGGGCATTTTATGTGTATTAAACAAAGGATCACCTTCATGGTAAGGACAAAATTATTTAATATAGGAATGATATATGAATTCCAATGATCATCTGGAATATCCCAGTTACCATTAAACCAAATTCTTGGCCAATGGAACCCAAATACATGATCATATTAAATAATGAATGACTATATCTAAAGTAAATAATGTAATCAACTTATAAAATTCACAAAAAAATATCACCATCCAAATAATTAGAATTTTTTTTCAATGAATTCCCTTAATCCCATTCCTAATTCAGTAAAAACCCAAAAACCCATTTTTAACATTCAACAATAAATATAGTGATGAAAGATAAGGAAAAAAACCCTATACGGTCATTTGTATCTAGGATATAAAGAAACCCCATAATTTTGATTGAATTATACCATTCAAACGTGGAATTTATCTTAGAATACATAATACACCAAGATAAATCAAATTAGAAGAGATGTTGAAATAATATGATAGCAGATATGGGATTACCTTTGACTTGCCATGAGAATGTCCTAGGAATAATCTTTGAATTCGTAGGATGAACAATGGGATAATGGGAATAAAATAATACATGGGAAGAGATCTTATAAGACCATAGGGTAATAAAAATGATTTAGAAAATAAAAAGGTAAAAAGGATTTAGGAAATAATGTCAAAAATTATTTATTCTTTATAAAAAATCTAGATGGTTATAATAAATAACCATCCTTGGTCTACCATACACCTCATGGAACCCCATGTTATTTGTCCCACTAATTCACTCACTAAGTTCTTGGAACCTCTAATAATAAAACATGTTCCACCATTAATTCTAAATTTTCCCCACCGGATTCCAGTACCTTGGTTCCAAAGGTTATATTATTTAAATTTTATATAATTCAAGGAGTTAAGTTTTTAGTATCCTAAAGTTCATACATCCCATAAATAGGATTGATAAATAAAAATTGTATTACATTGAAAAAATATGATAAAAAAACTAAATATATGAATATTTAATATTTCTCCTTGTAAATCCACATGTAATGTTTATACATCATCATGTTTTGGCAGAATTGGAAAAAATATAATGGTGTAAACTCAAATACTCATTAAGGTGTAACCTAAAAGATAATTAATCAAATCATCAGAATGGGATAAATAAATATGTCAGGAATAAATTAATCATATAATTCCATAAAAACTGTGATAATAATATATACATTGATGACATGATAATGAATAAAAATATAAATATCAATAAATAATCTCATAGTGATGAAATACATAATGATGCACATATTAATCTTACTATCAATTCCTCATTGTAAGATGTTTTAAATAATTCCATTCCTCAATGCCACATTCCCTGAAATTTTAAAAAAATGTGGATGCATAGGAAAAATACCGAAAATTTTTTATGTATTATGACCAATGAATGCGTTAGTGTGATATATAAGTCTCATCCCTGTAGGTCACAAATTAAGTCCAATGCATTCATCATATAATTAAATGTCTAATTAATACACATCAAAATGTCCCCTAAGGATCCTAAAATATAATCATGGATATGTAATCAATACTTATTGTAACACCCCACGATTTCATAGTACTTTGTCTTTTCAGAGTCATTAAATAACTTCCCAACACGCAACACCGAGTTTGAGCGCACCAAAACATACCAAACTAGCCATTAAAAAAGCGGTTATGAATAGTGTAAACTGAATTTTGAATTTTATATTCTCTATAAACTTTTAGAATCCATATTAAGTGTTTCTTAGACATAATATAAGAACAAATTCATTTCTTTCAGATAAAAGAAGTATTTTTCAAAAAAATGAAATTTTACTGCCTTTTAATAGAGAACCCTTTTTAAATCCAATATTTGAAACTTTTATATATTAAATTTGGTAAATTAAAATTTTCTTTATAATCAGGAAAAAAATTTGTTTTGATAAAATTTTGGTCTTTTTCTGATAACTTTCATAGTTGGGTAAATAGTGAAAAATACTAAATTTTAACTGAAAACAACTTTTTTAATAAAAATAATTTATCATGTTAAAATATACATTTGAATGATTTTGAAGTATAATTAGATTATTTTTTTATCATCTAATACAATTTTGGTCTTTTTAAGTAATTTCATAATTAAATTTGATATAAACACATCACAATCTTTTAATAGTTTTTACTTTTTTAAAAAACAACTTTTTAGTTTTTGACAATAGGATTTAATTTTAAATTAATAAATGAAACTTCTATGATTTTAATTTTGTAAAATATAATTACTTTTTTAATTCAAAATATCAAAATTATCATAGGGTGACCTTTTGGTATTTTTCTGAAAACTGTCAGTTTGTGATGAACAGTGAAAATACTAAACTTTAATTACAAACAACTTTTTTAATAAAAATAACTTATAGTGCTAAATTATACTATTGATTAGTTTTAAAGTATAATTATATTATATTTTTACAATTTAATACAATGTTGGTGATTGGATGTAATTTCACATTAAACTGGACATAAACAAGTGACAATCTTTTGATAGTTATTATTTCATAAAAACACGCTTTTTTGTTTTGACAACAGGGAATTAATTTTAAATTAATTTATACCACTTATGTGTTTTTAATTTGGAAAAATAAATTCCATATTTGGAATCAGGAGGTCCAAATTGTGTAAATATGGGACTTTTATTCTTAGACAATATGAATAATTACTTTTGTAAATATTTTATTTACCATGGTAAAAGAGTAAATCCGGTAAATAAAGGTAAAAAAATAATATTATAATAATACTAAATTACCCTAACATGTATCCTATTCATATTGGGTGATACATGTCCGACCATGGGAATCCTTGGGTTGACTTGTGGACCCTATGGAGCCACATGAGTGAGATAATGACATTTTATATTAAATAATCTAATGTAAAGAAAAAAATAACAAAAGTAAACATCTTTTCGTAAAACAATTTTTATATGAGGTTATATAATTGATATATTAGACTATAAATAGTAATTAGAAATACAAAATGATTTAATACATCATGATATTTTATTTTTAATTTTTAGACATAAAATAAATATATTTATATATGACACAATAGTGATGCAGGATTTTCCTTATTAATTAAAGAATCAAATAAATGATATTATAAATATTAAAATAAATATAATTTTAATGTTTTAATTACATAAAATAATTTAATATCTTAATATTACATGTTAAGGTTGATTCAATGAATTTTCTTCGAAGTAATAATGCTGTTATGACTTTAAGAAAATTAAATTATTAAATAATGTCAAAATTGACAAAATTGAGTTTTTAAAATAAATACTATATTATTGGTTAATATAATATTTTTTAAAGTCTAAGCTTAGGAAAAAGGGCCTAAATAATATTATTTGTTTCATTAATTAACCTATTGTGGTTTACTTGGTAGTTTATAGTAATTTTATTAACCATATAATATAAAAATAAAAAAGGACATGGTAAAAGTCAAACTATTTAACAAAAAGTTAAATCTAAATGATAAAGTTAATATGGTGGCGTAAACCTATCTAAAACCTATTGGTTGAGAGTATTTCTACCCATACCCACCATATCTTCTAAATGAATCATTTTTTACCATTTTAATCTGAAAATTATTTTATTATACAATAATATTTCAAGTTGTTCCTAAAGTTACCTTCACCTCTCTTATAAAAGAGAACATCCCCTTCTCTTAATTTCACACCTCCAAAGCCTTTTGGATAGTCCAACCCCTGCCAAAATATCCTACCAACTTCTCTAAATTCATCTTATAGGAATTACTTTGGTCAGAAAGACAACCTAAGGAGCCCTTTTGATCAAATCAAAAGGAAGAACCCGAAGAAGAGATAACAATTTCACCACCCTCTTTCATGATCTTTTCTTCTTCCACTTCCTCTTTCTTTTTTGTTTCCATTCTAAAATGATAACTACAGTATCTTCTCTATACATTTTTGTTATTATAAAAAATTTTCAACCATATTCATCATTCTATCCATCATATGAATGAAAAAGTCACCATTCATGTGTACGTACGGCTTACCGTCTCCACGTCGTGGTGTAGTTGTTATTCAATACATTTTTTTGGATGGGTATAATAATGATGTATAATTGATTTAAATAATAAAAATAACATGTTAATGATTATTAATATATGATCTATCGTCTATTTACATACTATTTTAATATCAAAATAATAATATTGTCGCTCGTGCGTACGTATGGACTACCGTTTCCACAAACGCGATGAGATTCATTCTCTATCGTAACCATTCAAGATAAATTTTCATTTGATGATTAAAAATAATTTTTAAAGACTTTATATCATTATTTATATGAATAATATACATATAATACATAACAAATATGACTTACATAACAAATAATATAAAGGAAAACAAATCAGTTAACACCCAAAATTACGATAATACTAAAATATTATTAACAAATCATTATTAGAAGATCATATATGATATCATAATTATGTATATGGTTCTTGTATAATTTAATAACAATTATTTAACTATTATATAGGAGGTTAACTTGCCCTCATCTAAGGAAAAGTACAATGTAATGGGTTTTAATCTCACGTAGTATTCCCGTGAGTTTCATGCTATATTGCCACTATTTCCTTTTGTGTGGTGTATGTACTGCCCATAATTTTATTCTTCGTATAATACACTTTAATTTATGTGTATTTACATATTCATTGAATGATACTTATTTCATGGGGTGTATGTTTCGTAATTTACCAAATTGGTAAGGGTTAATTTCACAAACTCTTTATTATCGGAGGTTGTTTTTACGTATCTGCTGGAACGTCTTTATCATCCACATCCTTGTTTCATAAAAATTTATTTCAACTTTTTTTACTATTTAATATAAAATAGGTTAAATTCATTTATACCCTTATTTGACCTTATATGTTTTTGAAAGGAATCATTATGTTATTTTCCAAACAAGTTAATTTATGACCTTTTCGACAAAATTAAGGTAAGAATGCTTTTTTAACTTATATGGTGGGTGCGGCTATTTTTTGCCTTTATAACATCGTAAAATCGTCCCTTACAAGATTATAAAAATATTTTAAAAATAAATATTTTCTTCTATAATTATGTGACTTTAAATGATTTAAAAAAATAAAGAGATATTTTTGTCAAATAGTTTTGATTTCATCTATGTCAATATCCTTTGATGGATTTTATACTTGTTTGAAGTTGATTCATTATGATACAAATCTTACATATTTTATTGAAGGTTTTGTGATATTTTTTATTGTAGATGTGTTATTTTTATACCATTCATGGTTTATGGTTAAAGTATTGACATTTCGTATGCTAGTTTTAATACGATTTTTTATCTTATATTTTTACCTTTTAATATGAGGAATGTATTGGACTTAGAATGTGATGGGTGGAGCCTGCTATAGATCCTCGGTGCATCGATAGGTCCAATGAGACAATTATACATGGAATTGGCAGAGTCCATTCCCAATTTGATATATGGTTTTGGCCAAGGCCTTAATCATTTTTAGATGTCATGGTTGAGGCCCTGAAAAGATGTTTCAGAATTTCTGGCATTATACATTCCCTCATTATGAAAATAATATTGATAGTTCATGTGGTAACTCGACTAGTAGAATACCCATAACTATGTTTTATTACGACATTATTTACTCAACTCATATTCCTGCAATAAAAGTGTTCATATTTATTATTTGTAAAGGCTTGTGTTTTCAATTATTCACCATGCCTAATATTTATGTTATCTTCCGCTGTATTGCATACCCTTACTGAGAATTTCAGCTCAACCTTTTCATATTTTTCATTTTCCCAGGATATGAAGAAGATAGTTATGAGTGACTTTCTGGAATAATCTAGGAGGCTTGGATGTTTCTAATGGAAGAAATTAGTGTTGTATTTAGTTTCATGTTTAATGTTGAACTAATGTATGAATCTTGTTTCCAATAATACTAAACTGATCAGTCTTTCGGGACATAATTTTCCTTGTGATCATTCCAATGTTATGAAATAATTCACCGACTCTAGGTAACTGGGTTCGGGGCGTTACAGTTTGTATCAGATAATGTTTAGTACAAACCTTGGAAACTAGATTTAGATAAACTCTAATTAGAGCACATTACCCTAAGATAAACTTTGAGTATTAGTATAGAATAACTTCCTATAATTTTGGTAATATAGATATTTTGTGTATTTTTTCAAGAAATACATCCCTGTGTGGATACAGGCAGGTAGAGGTGGCTCTAGAATAGATGTACCTAGGGGTAAAACCCGACAACACCGCTTTGAGATAGACTAAAATGGGAACTAGTGCATGACAATGGGCCTTTCTGTACTCTTGGTTACAACACTCCTGGGGTATATGCTTAGGATAATTCACATTTTCATTACAAACCATTATGAATGATTTAGGAGTAATTACTTCCTCAAAGAATTTTTTTTATGATTATGGATTATATCCATAAACTATTCAATTTATGTTATATATTTTACTAGTTTGGAATTATGAATTGCGATTCATAAATAGACCTAATGTATTCCATTGTTCAGAAATGGCGCCCAGTATAAGGAATCTGATCTCCAGCAATACGTATGATCTAAATAGTAAGAAGGATCACATTTTTCATTGTATTAAGCCAAAATTTAAAGTGAAATAGTCTCCCACGTATTCTCATCATATGAAGAAATATTATCATGTGATAATAAGATAACTAAAGAAATATCTGAGCCCTATGGCTTTGAAGGGAAGCAAGATAAGAAAAGGAAGGAAGAGAGAAAGATGGATAAAGGGAATAGGGGAAAGAAGGATTTTCCCATATGTGATAACTGTGGAAATAATCACCTTGGTAAATGCTTGAAGGGAATGGGAGTTTGTTATAAGTGTGGTGAAAAAGGAAACCAAGTACGTGATTGAAAGGGTAAGAAAAATGTTTCAAAGGTACAATGATTCATCTGCAAGGAGTTGGGACACTACGAGAATCAATTTCCCAGTCATCAGAGTATACCGCAAATGATGTTATTGGATAATAATCAAGTTATGATACTACCACAGATGAAGAGGAATGACTACTGTTCTTATGTTGTTATTAAATAAATATTTCCTTTGAGTATTTTATCAATGATGAACTGGTTATATGAATTATGAAAATAAATAATGATTGTACTAAAGTACTATTTCGTTGAGGATTTGAGATTATATGGTTCTATCAAAAGTGACTCAATAGCAAGTTAAACTTTTTGGAAAATACATATTTCAAGGAAAGATAAAGCTTAATATGGTCCTGTTACTAAGGTAGTAATTTTGGAATAAGTGATGGTTGATTTGGATAAATTATATTGAATATTCTTGACTAACTTGGAAATGATTAATGGTTTGATTATTTCATCATTGTTGGAGTATTAAAATTTTTTGGATATAAGGAATATATCTAGTATTATATAAGGAATAAGGGAGAATGAATGTAATCTATAAGGTTTTATGGTAATTCAGGGCGTTACCATGTTTTAATAGAATACATGATAAACGTATTCACATGTTGTTATGTGGAAAAAAAGATCTTCATTGTGTATAACTTCCTTATAAATTTTGGATTGTAATTCTGGACAGAGGTATTTTGGATATCTATAAAGGTTGGAATGGATTAAGTTGAAATTTGGATAGTATTGTTTAAGTTTAAAACATTTCTAATGATTTTTTTGGAATATATTATAATACAATAGTATTAGGAAAAGGACAACCTGCAGGTCGAGCGATAACCCGTCGCGTTAGACAAAGCTGTAGGAATCGAACCCACAATCATAGTGAGACATTACTTTATTACCTACCACTAGCCTAAAAGAAGTCCCTAGTTATTAAAAAATATTTTCATTCATTTAAATGGTATGTATTAATATT
Organism: Viscum album; assembly: GCA_963277665.1. Classification (NCBI taxonomy): domain Eukaryota; kingdom Viridiplantae; phylum Streptophyta; class Magnoliopsida; order Santalales; family Viscaceae; genus Viscum; species Viscum album. Next base: position 163,635,371 of record OY728138.1, read on the forward strand.
TGGAACCATATACGATTAGGATAAATATAATATTTTTGAGTTCTATTATCTTTTGGAGTGAAAGATGAGTTTGTGGTAGAAATTAGTTGAAGGATGAAACTCTACTTGTTAAGTATATATATATATATTTCTATATTTCTATTATTCTATGAAGAAATTAATTCTTAAAATTTAGGGAAGGGATATTAAAACCAAAAATGTGTTATCCTAATACCATATGTTTTGTTAAACTGATAATCATAGATCGATGGGTTTGAGGCCCTTAAGTGTACAATTGTTTGTGATTGATGACCTCAACCACTCCCTATTAATATTTATGTTTTTCTTCTAATTATATGTCTGTAATATCCACCAATTTTATCTTATTTGAGATCATAATTTGGTGGTGAACTTTTCATTTATCTTTCGTCTTATTAAGTCTAAATTTTATTAACCCTATTTCTGATGTGGGTCTTCGGCAAAGGTATTTTATATTTTTAACCATTATCAATTTCAAATTGTGAGGACACAATTTATTGATGTAGGGGATAATGTAACACCCCAATATTTCATAGTACATTATCTTTTCAGAGTAATTCAATAACTTGCACAACACGTAACACCGAGTTTGAGCACACCACAACTTACCAAACTAGCCGCTCAAAACCGGTTATGAATAGTGTAAAATGAATTTTGAGTTTTATATACTCTATAAAATTTTATAATCCATATTATGTGTTTCTTATACATAATATAAGAACAAATTTATTTTTTAGATAAAAGAAGTATTTTTCGAAAAATGTAATTTTACCACCTTTTAATGGAGAACCCTTTTTAAAACCAATATTTGACACTTTTATATATTCAATTTGATAAAACAAACTTTTTTTAGAATCAGGACATAAAAATTTATTTTGATAAATATTTGGTGTTTTTCTGATAACTTTCATATTTGGGTGAATAGTGAAAAATTCTAATTTCTAACTGAAAACAACTTTTTAATGAAAATAATTTATAGTGTTCAATTATACATTTGATTGGTTTGGAAGTATAATCAGATTATATTTTTTATCGTTTTATACAATTTTGGTCATTATAAGTAATTTTACAATCAAATTTGACATAAACACATGTCAATCTTTTGATAGCTTTTACTTTTTAAAAACCCCACTTTTTAGTTTTGACAACAAGATTTAATTTTAAATTAACAAATGAAACATCTATGTTTTGAATTATGTAAAATATAATTTCTTTTTTAATTATTAATATCAAAATTATCTTAGGGTAACTTTTTGGTATTTTTCCGAAAACTTTCAGTTTTTGATGAATAGTGAAAATACTAAATTTTAATTAAAAACACTTTTTAATCAAAATAATTTATAATGATAAATTATACTATTTATAAGTTTTAAAGTATAATTATATTATATTTTTACCATTTAATCCACTGTTTTTCATTGTATGTAAATTCACATTTAAATTGGACATAAACAAATGTCAATCTTTTGATAGTTATTATTTCTTAAAAACAAGCTTTTTTTACAGCGGGGATTAATTTTAAATTAATTTCTGCCACTTCTGTTTTTTGAATTTGGAAAAATTAATTCCATATTTGGAATCATAAGATCTAAATTGTGTATATAGGTAACTTTTATTTTTATACATTATGAATAACTACTTCGGTTAATATTTTATTTACCATGGTAAAAGGGTAAATCTGGTAAATAAAATTAAAAAAATAATATTATAATAATGCTAAATCACACTAACATATGTCCTATTCTAATTAGTTGATAAATATCCTACCATGGGAATACTTGGGTTGACTTTGGGACCCCATGGATCCACATGAGTGTGATAATGACATTTTATATTATATAATCTAAAGTAAAGACAAAAATAACAAAAGAAAATATATTTTACTAAAATAATTAATAAATGATGTTATATAATTGATCTATTCGAATATAAATCATCATTATAATGATAAAAAAATTCCTACACTTTGATATTTTATTTATAATTTTTAGGCATAAAATAAATATATTTATATATGACAGAATAATGATGCAGTATTTTCCTTATTAAAGAAAGAATCAATAAAATGATATTATAAATATTAAAATAAATATAATTTGAACGTTTTGATTACATAAAAGAATTTTATAGGTTAATATGACATGTTAAGGTTTATTTAATGAATTTTTTTCGATTTAATAATGTTGTTAGGACTTTAACAAAAATAAATTATTAAATAATGTCAATATGGACACAATTGTGTTTAAAAAAACTAAATTATTGGTTGATGTAATGTTCCTAAAAGTCTAATGTTCGACCAAAGGGCCTGAATAATTTATATGTGTAATTAATGAACCTCTTGAGGTTCTCTTGGCAGTTTATTAATTTTACTAACCATATAATATAAAAATACCAAGGGATATGGTCAAAGTCAAACTATTTAACTAAGAGTTAAATTTAAATGATAAAGTTAATATGGTGACCTAAACCTGTCTAAAACATATTGGTTGAGAGGATTTCGACCCACACCCTCCCTATCATCGAAATAAATCATTTTGGATGAATTAGAAACCAAAAATTATTTTATTATAAAATAATATTTCAAACTTTTCTTAAAGTGACCTTCACCACTCATATCAAAGGTCGCATCCGCTTCTCTTAATTTCACACCTCCAAAGCCATTCGGTTTGGCCAAAACCCACAAAAATATCCTCCCAACATCACTCAAATAATCCTAGAGGAATTAATTCAGTCATAAATCCAACCTAATAACACTTTTGATCAAATATAAAAGAAGAACCCGAAGAAGAGGTAATAATTTCACCACCCTTTTTCATGTTCTTTTCACCTTCCACTTTCTCTTTCTTTGTTGTTTTATTTATAAAATAATAAATTTAGTATCTTATATATACTATGATGTTATTATAAAAATGTTTCAACAATATTCATTAATCTATCCACCATATGAATGAGGAAGTCACCATACGTTCGTACGTACGGCTTATCGTCCCCACGTCGTGGTGTAGTTGTTATTCAATACATTATTTTTGGATGGGTATAATAATGATCTATAATTGATTTAAATAATAATTATAATATGTTAATGGTTTTTAATATATGATATACCATCTATTTATATACTATTTTAATATCAAAATAATGATATTTTCGCTCGTGCGTACGTACGGACTACCATCTCCACGAACGCGATGAGATTCATTCCCCATAATAACCATTCAAGACTAATTTTCATTTGATGATTAAAAATAATGTTTAAAGACATGATATAATTCTAAATATGAATAATATATATCCCATACATAGCAAACATGACTCACATAACAAAGAATATAAAGGAAAACGAATTAGTTAACACCCAAAACGACGATAATACTAAAATATTATTAACAAATCATTATTAGAATATCATATATGATATCAGAATTATGTATATGGTTCTTTAATAATTTAATAACAATTATTTAACTATTATAAATAAGGTTAATGTACCCTCGAACAAGGAAAAGTAAAAGGTAATGGGTTTTCATCTCAATCATTATTCTCGTGAGATTAATGCTATATTGCCACTATTTCATTTTGTGTGGTGTATGTACTGCCCATAATTGTATTATTTGTGTAATACACTTTAATTTATGTGTATTTACATTTTCATTGTATGATACTTCTTTCATGGGGTGTATGTTTCGTAATTTTTCAAATTGTTAAGTGTTAATTTCACAATCTCTTTATTATCCGAGGTTGTTTTTACGTAAGTATCTACTGAGACCTCTTTATCATCCACATCCGTGTGTCTTAAAAATGTATTTCAAAACATTTTTTTAAGATTTAAAAGAAAAAGGGTTAATGTCATTTATACCCCTATTTTACCTTATATGTTTTCAAAGGAATCTTTCCATCATTTTCCAAACAAGGTACTTTATGACCTTTTCAACAAAATTAAGGTAAGAATTCTTTTTTTTAACTTTTATAGCAGGTGCGGCTATTTTCTGCCATTATAACATCGTCAAAGCTTCGATTACAATATTATAAGAATATTTTTAAAATTAATGTTTTATTTTTATAATTATCTGACTTTAAATGATTTCAAAAAAAGAAAGATAAATTTTTGTCCAATAGTTTTGATTTCATCTATATCAACATCCTTTGATGGATTTTATATTTGTTTGAAGTCGATTCATTATGATACAAATATTCCATATTTTATTAAAGGTTTTGTGATATATTTAAATGTGGGTGTGTTATTTTTATACCATTCATTGTTTATGGTTATTGTATTGACATTTCGTATGCTAGTTTTAATACGAATGTTTATGTTATGTTTTAACCTTTTCATACGAGGAATGTATTAGACTTAGTATGTGATGGGTGGAGGCCACTATAGCTCCTCAGTGCATCGGTAGGTCTCATGAGACAATTAGATGTGTAATTAGCTAAGGCCTTTCATCATGACCCGACCCTACTGGTCTCGAGCCGCAACTACCCCAAGCCCACCTCCATAGGCCAGGGGCTAGTGACAAGCGTTGAAGGCATAACAATCTCTGGGGAGGCCTTTACCTAAGTACCTATAAACACCCACATAGCCCACTCAATGAAAAAGTTCAGAGTATGGTAAAACCAAAGGAAAAAAACAATTATAACCCAACCACAGTCATGCATCATCCTCTAAATAGGAAAAAGTAAAGTGCTTCACAGTACTGACACATACCGAACAGAAAAAGGGTAAAAACAAGCACCCAATTTGAATGGTGCCCCAACCCGGCAATAAGTAAACAAAAGTAAACAGTTGGTGAGTCTCAAACCTAAATTTACTACTAGGTCCATGGAACGTAGCCCAAGATTCTGGGTCCTCTACACTACTCCATAGTATCGATCGACCTATCCATCATCCTCTAGGTCACAGCAAGTGCAGGCAAATCCCAAACAGGGGTGAGTATAAGGATACTCAGTAGGATGCCCCGAAAGGTTGAGGGAGAAACAAAAGAGGTACCAAAAAGGTTAGTAGTAGACATAACAAGTAACATCAAAAGAGTACATTAAATAGGGTGAAACTCAACCCAACAGAAGAAAGGGAGTAGACTTTTCTAACCAAGAGGAAGTAGACACAGAAAGCACGTGGCGTACCCCTCGTGTCATCGCCCCTCCTTGAAAGATGGTAACTGAACCCATGGAGTGGGAACAAAAGTAGGGTATATATATATACATGCTCAACAAGAAACCCGAATGAGTGTGTAAGGGGATGTCCATATCTAAGCTCAGCCCAGGATAAGTCACAACAATTCTAAGGGTGCCACCACTGATGCCCAATAGTTTCACAAGTCAAAGCTGCCTCATCGCTAAACTGTACCACCAAAAGTCCCACTCTGGTAATCACAGAGAAAAGCCACTGACTATCCTCATCGAAATGGGTTGAGTCTGAAATAATTCATCAGGTAACCCACTGCCCTGCCCAACTGGAGGGTAAACCACAAAAGGTCGTAGGGTGACCCACTACCCAGCCCTACTAGAGGGTAAACCCAAAATGGACGTCAGGTGACCCACTACCCACACTACTGGAATTCTTGTTAATTATAACGGAATTTTTGCGATGGTATCCCGTTGCAAATAGGATTTAGCAATGGGGTTCCATCGCAAATATCTCGTTGCGGAAAACGTTGTTGCAAATACCATTATTTGCGATGATAATGTTTCCCGTCTCAAATAAACTTACGATTATTTGTATTATATATACATAATCGCAAAAAATTATTTGTGATGGGATTACTTACCCATCACAACTATGTTTCTAAAAATATTTAGTTAGGCTATTTGCGACGAGGTCCCATCGCAAAAGGCCCCGTCGCAAATAATAAATAAATTTTTAAAAAAATAAAATATAATAATATTACGATTGATGAAAAAATAATAATAATATTATTAAAACTGTAAAAAAATAAAAAATATTAAAAATATCAATATTCACAAAAAATATAAAAAAATATTAAAATATTAAAAATTAAATTATGTAATATTTTCACCAATATAAAAGACAAAAAAACGTAAATAATACATATTAAAATTTTAATTAAAATGTTTATAACATAAAAAAATCACTGGGGGTCGTCTGGAGTAGGTGGAGGAGCTGAAGGAGCTGGTGGAAGAAACTATATCCCTAAACTACGAGTCAAACAGCCCATGTACTCCATATGCTCCTGATGCTGCGGCTACCATCGATGGCTCTGCTCCTCGTAATGCTGATCCGACTGCTGCTGCCACCGACAAATCTCTTCTTGCTGCTTCTGCAAAGTCTCTATATGCTCAGCCTGAGCTCATAACTGCTCCTGATGCCGTGAAGTAGAAGATGATGGCTCTCCACGAGCTCCTCTCAAGCTGGACGCTGACATTGCAGCAGTACCATAATAAGTAACAGAAGTCAAATGAGAGATGATTCCAACTACTCTACCCTTCTCAAAGCCATACTGAGTTGCCTGCATCCATGCCGCCTAATCGAAATGTTGAGCACTGGTCAACTCAGTTGTCTCGTCCTGACCCTCAGTCTGTGTCTGAGAGGTCTCAGCCTCATATGACTCCTTCAATTCCAATTTAAAATTAAAATTGTCAAAATATTATATACAGTTAATTATTAAACTGAAAAGGTAATACTAACCACAATCTGACGCTGGTGATCACCTCTAATCTCTCCAGTGGCTGTATCACTGTACATCCTCTGATAAACGTCGAAGTCTGTAATATCGTGTTGCTCGACTGCCTATAGAAATATAAAATAAACTATTTATATTTATAGTTATATAAAATATTTTAAAAATATACATACCATATGATCTTTATGAGAACAGAATGTATAACTACCAGCTCGATGTGTCACCTCCTGTTTCAACCGGTTCTGTCGTCCCACTGAAGATGTCCTCTGAAATCCACCACCCAACTAGTGTAAACATAATCCATCCCAAACGTGAGATGAAATGTACACTGGTCGGTGGGCTCTACATGACTCATCAAATTCTGTCACCCCTGCTTTCTTAATGGCTGTCCTTCTCAAATTTTGAAAAAACTGGCAGAAACGGTCACGCATAGAAACCTGCCATGCAGTGTGGATAGTGTCGCGCATGATATCATCAATAGGATTTAATAAACACTACAAATAATTTATAAAATCAAGTTGTTAATTAAATAAATTTCAAAATAAATATTATTTATTTACATACTAGACAATGATGGAACATGTCACGTCGCACATCAAAGGGAATCTGTTCCCATGTGATCCATGGTTGAGAAAAATAATTGCACAATATAGCACTCCCTTTTCCAATAGCTACATGCTAAAAACTGTGAAAAAAGAATAAATAATAAAACAATTAGTATATATATAAATAAATTAATGAAATCTAACTAAAATATATAGGTTACCATACCTTCGTGTGCGTGCATCGAAACCATGATGTGGACGTCGCTCGGGGATAGGGTCAGGAATCATCAGCCACGCAAGACTGCACCCCCTCCACGTACCTCCGGAACCACCAGTAGGTGGAGGGTTAGCTGATCCCACATCCTTATCATCCAAAGGTAGCTCAGCCTCCTACAACTCACGAAATTAATCATCATCCATCTGAAACACAAAATGATTTTTTGAGCAGATAGTTGAAGATTACTATTATATATAGATATATATTAGTTATGATTATAACCATCATTTAAGTATTTCAATGTGCATCTTCATCCTCTTCTCCATAGCTGTCAATGTCAATGTCTTCATCTTCCTCCTCAGCATCATCAATATCCATATGAGTTTCAGTTTCATCATCTCTTGTCACTTTGAATTCATTTGTAACATCATTAACATCATCATCATCATCGATCCTTAATTGTGGGTTGTCATCGTCGATATTCATGTCTCTTTGTGAATCAGATGGATTTTGAGTAGTCTCTCGAAAAAATTCAATTCCTTCCAGTTCAGAGGAACCACATTCAGTTTTAGTAAACTGATTTTCCCGATATTTCATTTTCATTATGCTCCACCAATCGCTCAAGTCTCTTGAAGTAGCACAGTACATTGCATAATAAATTTGATGTTCCTGTTGAGCTAGTAAAAATGGTTCATTTACTATTAGAAGACTTTTATATTTAATATCGACTATTCTATGAGTTGGATGAACACGCAAACCTCTTTTAGTATCTAACCACTGACATTTAAACATTGTTATGTAATTCTATCCTAGATAACACAACTCAATAATTTCATCCAAAATTCCATAAAAGTAAACTTCAGTTTCTCTATGATGTGATCCTCTCAAGAAAACTCCATTGTTCATTGTTTTTTTTATTCCCCGTATGCAAGTGTATGAACTTGAAAACCATACACCACACGTGCATTATAAGATTTAACCATTTTGGATGGTGGGTAACTAAATATACACAGTCATTTGTCAATTTTATCAGCATATCGAGACACCTGAAAATTTGTAAAACAATTATCAATATAAAAAAAATAAACAGAATTGATATTAAACCGTCAATAATTTATGTTACCAGTTTTTGAAACCAGTGATAAATTTTATTTGTCTGCGTTCTTCAAGTGCAGCTGCTGTAATTTGTGGAAGTTGTTTCTTGATATGATTATTGTATAACCTACAAATAAAATAAGTTTAAATACTATAAAAAAATTATAGAATAAGTGATATAAGCACTTACATGAGAAATGATGTCATTTCTTCATAGTTGACCAGAATGTATGTATGAGCTCTGTGATGTTCATCATCTGAAATCCATCATTCGTGAACTCCACCAAAACCAAGATTTGGTTGATTAAAAACTATTAATTGATTTAACATTTCGTAATTAACATTCCCCTCATTTCACCCCATGTGATTCTGTTTTGAGGGATATTGAGATTCAAAATAATGAGAGCAGAAAAAAGAAATTTCCTCTTGCAAATAAGCTTCAGCAATTGAGCCTTCAACTGATGCTTTGTTACGTATTTTTTTCTTCAATTTCTGCATGCAACTCTCGAATGGGTACTTCCATCGAAACTATATTGAACCTCCACATTTAGATTCACGTGTAAAATGTAATATCAGATGTTCCATTGAGTCAAAGAAAGCCGTCGGAAAGATTTTTTCTAGTTTACATATAATTACAGCAACATTTTCTTCCAGTTTTCTTAGCACATCGTAGTCTATTGTCAATGCACAAATGTCTCAAAAAATATGATATGTCTGTTATCAAATCCCAAATCATCGAATTCAACAAACTTTTAAATCCAATTGGCATAAGTCTTTCCATTATAACATTGAAATCAGGAATTTTTAATCTAATAATATAACCATTCTTAACGCATCTGCCCAAATTAGAAGCATAGCCATCTGGAAGTCTCAAATCTGAAGTCCACTAACAAAATAATAAGAAAATCTCTTTGGATAGTGTATAAGCTGCTTTTGGCTTCATTAACCTCTGTGATCTGACATTTTCAAATAATTCAGGTTTTGGTCACCTTCAAATTTGGGAAAGATCTAATTGTGCCTTTACAGAATCTTTGGTCTTACCTGGTGTATCCAAAACTGTATGAAATAAATTATCAATACATTTCTTCTCAATATTCATAACATCCAACATGTGGCGAACCAACAAATCAGACCAATACGGAAGATCCCAAAAAATACTCCATTTTATCCAGTCAAGTTCTTTCCCAAAGCCATGAATTTTTTTTGGTTTACTGTTGGTCCAAATATGATGGAGGGTAATGAAAATACAACTGATTTTAACTCTGTAACTGATATCATCTTTGGAGGTTCATCTCTTTCAATTATACCTTTTCTGAAATGAGATTTGTTCCTTCTAAAAGGATGATCGGTTGGAAGAAATCTACGGTGACAATCGAAATAGCAAGGTTTTTTTCCATTGACTATCATAAAGGCTTTGTTTTCTTTCATATAGTAAGGACATGATTTCAGATCATTTGTACTCCAACCAGATAACATTCCATATGCCAGAAATTCACTAATCGTCCACATCATTGCAGCTTTTAATTTGAAATTTTGTTTCGTAGAAAAATCATATGTATTAACACCATCACTCCACAATGCATTTAACTCATCAATCAATGGTTTCAAATAAACATCAATATTCTTTTTCGTATGTCTTGGGATTAATAGAGTCAAAAAGTTATGAGGATCCTTCATCAACATCCATGGAGGCAAATTGTACGGATTTATAAAGACAGGCCAACATGAATATTGACTACCATAAGAACCAAACGGACAAAAATTGTCAGTAGAAAGACCCAATTGCACGTTTCGGGCTTCTATAGAAAAAGACGGATGCAGACGGTCAAAATGTTTCCATGAATCACCATCAGATGGATGATTCGGGCTTTTATCATTTGAAATCTTGGTTTTGTGCCCTGACATCATTGGCGCTGTGTTCTGAGACATAAATAAACGCTGCAACCTGGGTGTAAGGGGGAAATATCACAACTGTTTTACTGGAATCGATCTAGACTTCCCTGGTTGAGATTCTTTATACCTTGATTGTCCACATGTGGGACAAATATCCAATGACTCATTTTCGCCAGAATATAAGATGCAATCATTTGGACATGCATGAATCTTCTGATAACTAAGGCCCAAATTATAAATCAGCCTCTTGATCTCATAGTAATTTGCAGGCAACACATTTCCTTCAGGTAACAGTGTTTTAACCCAAGAAAATATCTGATCAAAACAGTTGTTTGCTATTGCATTATCTGATTTAATAGCCATAAATTTTGCAACCACTTCTAATTTTCTTATCTTGCAACTAGGATATAATGTATTCTCAACAGACCTCAACAACTTATAAAATTTGGATGGTGCCAACTCATGAGATAAATCAATATCATCGTGAGTTTCAGTTTTTTACACAGATAGACCTGCAACATCATGTACTAAATTTTGAAACCGTGATTAAACCAAAATCAAGTTATTAGAATCTTCTCGGGAACTATGTTCACCGTGTTGATACCAAAAAACATAATCTGGTTGAAAACCAAATCGCAAGAGATGTCCCCCAACTTTATCAAATGTTTCAAACATTCTCAGAGCACATTTTTTACAAGGACACTTAATTGCTCCTTCTGAAAAAAAATTTGGTTTTGATGATGAAAATGCTAAGAAAGCTTCAACACCCTCAATATAGACAGGATTTAAACCAGAACCATTTAGATTTCTGTGCTGATTTATCCAAGCTCGATCATCTAATAATGACTGATGTCAACTTCCTTGTACCATATTTTTCTACATAAATTATAAAATCATCACTTTTTTGAATAGTTTGAAATAATAAAAATAATATCTGAAAAGAAGAGAAATGATTATAACTACTTAATAATTATCATTAATTAAGGGCGACACAATTTCCAGTGGATTGATGGCTACTCTTTTTTCTGACAACTCATTTAATTGCATATTTCTCACACTTATTATTACTTATTTAGAAATACCTAGAAATACATAGAAAAAGGAAAACTGCTTGAATAATGAAAGGAAATTTGGTAATCATCGTTGTGGAGATGATTACAAATTTTCCCTTCATTATCCAAGCAGATTTCATTTACTAATTATTAGTAATAAAAAAATTATATTATCAATATTTACGAGAAAAAATATTAATATTATTTAAATAATAAAAAATTTATAAAATATTAAAACTATCAATATTCACAACAGACTTTGTTCTATTCTAAACATGTTCAAATCTCAAAGGATCATCAATTGTCAAGTCATGCACAATAAAAAGTTTGTGTCTGCCACGTCCAATGTAAACTCTATAATTGTTCTTGCATGGTTGATCACCTCACAAGTAGTGTTGCAATAGGACGACCAAATTAATTACATTCTCGTCTCTAAGAATCATCTCACATGACAATTTACATAGATCATTCTTCCTTAAAAATTTGAGGGGATATCATTATTTTTCCCTTAAATTTTCAAGGAAGAATGGTCTATGTAAAGGTTCATGTGAGATAATTCTTATAGACAAGAAAGGCATCACTTGATTTGTCTGATTGCAACACTACTTGTGAGGTGATCAACCATGCAAGGAAAATTATAGAGTTCACATTGGACATGACTGACACAAACTTTTTATTACGCATGACCTAATAATTGACGACCCTTTGAGATTTAAAAATGTTAAGAATAGAGCAAAGTCTTTTGCAAATATTGATAATTTTAATATTTTATGAATCATTTATTATTTTAATAATATTAATATTGTTTTTTCATAAATATTAATAATATAATTTTTTTATTGCTGGCTGTTGCTAACTGTTGCTAACTGTTGCTAACTGTTGATAACTGTGGCTAACTCTTGCTAACTATTTCTAACTGTTGCTAACTATTTCTAACTGTGGCTAACTATTACTAACTGTTGTTAAGTGTTGCTAACTCTTCCTAACTGTTCCTAACTGTTTTTAACTCTTCCTAACTATTCCTAACTATTCCTAACTATTCCTAAGTCTTACTAATTCTTACTAATTATTACTAATTCTAAATAATTATTAATAATTATTCCTATTTATTCCTAATTATTCCTAATTATTCCTAATTATTCCTAATTATTCCTAATTATTCATAATTATTCCTAATTATTCCTAATTATTACTAATTATTACTAATTATTCCTAATTATTACTAATTATTAGTAATTATTTGTAATTATTACTAATTATTACTAAGTATTACTAATTATTACTAATTATTACTAATTATTACTAATTATTACTAATTATATCGAATGATTACTTATTATATTGAATTATTACCAATTATATCGAATTATTACCAATTATATCGAATTATTAATAATTATATCTAATTATTAATAATTATATCAAATTATTACTAATTATATTGAATTATTACTATTTATATCAAATTATTACTAATTATATCCAATTATAACTAATTATATCGAATTATTACCAATTATTAATAATTATTACTAATTATTACTAATTATTACTAATTATTCCTAATTATTAATAATTATTCCTAATTATTTCTAATTATTACAAATTACTCATAATTATTCTTAATTATTCATAATTATAACTAATTATTCTTAATTATTCCTAATTATTCCTAATTATTTTTAATTATTCCTAATTATTCCTAATTATTACTAATTATTCCTAATTATTACTAATTATTCCTAATTATTCCTAATTATTACTAATTATTACTAATTATTCCTAATTATTCCTAATTATTACTAATTATTACTAATTATTAATAATTATAACTAATTATTAATAATTATTACTAATTATTAATAATTATAACTAATTATTAATAATTATTACTAATTATTACTAAATATTAATAATAATTACTAATTATTACTAATTATTTCTAATTATTTCTAATTATTACTAATTATTAATAATTATTAATAATTATTACTAATTATTACTAATTATTACTAATTATTCCTAATTATTCCTAATTATTCCTAATTATTCCTAATTATTGCTAATTATTGCTAATTATTCTTATTTATTCTTAATTATTCATAATTATTCCTAATTGTTCCTAATTATTGCTAATTATTCCTAATTATTCCTAATTATTCCAAATTATACATAATTATTACTTATTATTACTTATTATTCCTAATTACTAATAATTATTCCTAATTATTACTAATTATTACTAATTATTCTTAATTATTACTAATTATTACTAATTATTACTAATTATTACTAATTATCACTAATTATGACTAATTATTACTAATTATTACTAATTATTTCTAATTATGACTAATTATTACTAATTATTACAAATTATTACTAATTATTCTTAATTATTACTAATTATTTCTAATTATTACTAATTACTACTAATAATTACTAATTATTACTAATTATTACTAATTATTACTAATTATTCCTTATTATTACTAATTATTCCTTATTATATCTAACTTTTACTATTTTTTTTAATTTTTGACTAATTTTTTCTAATTATATCTAATTTTTACTAATTATATCTAATTTTTACTAATTTTTACCAATTATATCTAATTATTACTAAATATATCTAATTATTACTAATTATATATGATTTTTACTAATTATATCTAATTTTATCAAATTATTTCTAATTATATTTAATTATTCCTAATTATATCTAATTATTACTAATTATATCTAATTTTTACTAAGTATTCCTAATTATAACTATTTATTGCTAATTATATCTAATTATTGCTAATTATACCTATTTATTCTAATTATAACTATTTATTGCTAATTATTCCTAATTATTTCTAATTATACCTATTTATTCTTAATTATATCTAATTATTACTAATTATTCAAAATTATTTCTAATTATTCTTAATTATTACTAATTATTACTAACTATTTCTAATTATTACTAATTATTACTAATTATTACTAATTATTACTAATTATTCCTAATTATTACTAATTATATCTAATTATTACTAATTATATATAATTATTACTAATTATATCAAATTATTACTAATTATATCTAATTATTACTAATTATATCTAATTATTACTAATTAAATCTAATTATATCTAATTATTACTAATTATATCTAATTATATCTAATTATAACTATTTATTGTTAATTATATCTATTTATTCCTAATTATAACTAATTAATATTAATTATAACTAATTATTTCTAGTTATTACTAACAATATCAATTTATTAGTAAAACTAAATATAATTAAAAATCAATTGAAATCTAATTAAATTAGAACTCATAAACAACAATTAAAATTAACATAAAAAAATAAAATAAATATAAAATGAAATATAAATACCTTAAACTTTGATATTCTGAAGATATTGACGCCCTCCGATTGTTCTTGTATAAAAAACGTCAACTAAAAGAAAAATTTTTCTTTGAAACTAAACAATGAAGAGAGAGAGAGAGAGAGAGCAAGATCTGAATGTTTTGGAAAAAAATGGATGGGGATATATATAGGTTAGATTAGTTGCGACATGATTATTTGGGACGGGCTTGGTGGTATTTGCGACGGGTCCCGTCGCAATTACCCTCACCTGCATTAATTACAGTCGGCGGTTAAAAGGTTATTTGCGACGGGACCCGTCACAAATAGTGCCTGCCGACAGTCTTTTTGCGACGGCATGACATCCCGTCGCAAAAAGTTATTGACCGCCGCCGGGTATTTGCAAAGGGACATGTTGCAAATAACCATGCGTGGTTTGGCGCGTAGGCCGCCCCATACTATTTGCGACGGGATACATCTCCTCGTCGCAAATAGTTTTCGCGCGGTTTGGCGCACAGCCCGTGCCAAACTATTTGTGACGGGAGATGAAATCTCGTCGCAAATAATTGGTTATTTGCGACGGGCACTACTCCCCGTCGCAAATAGTTTCCTGGACTTGTTATTTGCGGCGAGATTTATTCCCGTCGTAAATAGCCTGTCACAAATAGCGATTTTTCCCATAGTGCTAGCCCTGCTAGAGGGTAAACCCTAAAAGGTCGTCGGGTGACCCACTACCCAGCCCTGCTCGAGGGTAAACCCTAAAGTCATTGGTTAACCCACTCCCCATCCCAACTGGAGGCTAAACCCTAAGGTCAACGGGTAATCCACTAACCAACCTCGCTGGAGGGTATACCCAGATACGCCGGTGGGTAACCCACTACCCAGCCCAGCTGGATGGTATGCCCGGAATGGGCCCGATAACTCCGCGCTGTCCATGCCTTCACTAGGTGTCACTTACATCGCTATCGTGCATTGGTTCGGAGTGTGTCAAAGGATCCTTCGACAAACGCCCTTTCATGTTTCGACATTTGATGAAATCTATAATGAAGCTTCACACACCCAAACAGATTACACCGTTGTAATACTCACGAAAAAACATGCGAGATAGACTACTTACTCGCTGGAAATAGAATCCCGATGAAAAATTTAATCAACACCACTTTATGCTCATACGACATCTCATGGGGCCCACACCTTGGTCTCGAAAGAGGATGGGCGAACTATGCCATCACGATGCTCTCGAAAAAACTTTCTAAAATGACTACTCATTCACCCCGAACAGACGTCTGATGAAAATGTCACAAAACGCTGCTCACAGATTAAAAGACGGCACGTGGGGCCCACTCCTCAACTTCGTCTTCAATGCCTGAAACCACCCTGGACCACTTCGTCTCAATACGAGGGTCACAACGCTGCTGAAGGCGCCTAAAACGGTCTCCGGATGTGCTCGCGTCGTCCAAAGGAAGAATCCCGACGAAGTACTTAACGAGCGTGCCAAGCCACCGAGCCCCCATATTAGGAACTGAAAATCCCTAAGACCATCTCATAAACTTCATCTCGAGATGAGGATTGCACTTCCATAGACGACACGCGAAACAGACACCCGTAGAGGAAGTTACAGGTGTCTGAAGTCAGGGGGACGAACCCCTTTGGGCCGGCCCGCGCCGGTCGAGGTCGGCCCACGTCGGCTGGTCCGGCCTACAGTGCCGGCCCGCGACCCTTCTGCACGGCTCGACCATAGACCCGCGGTCCACCGCGCCAACCCGTCCTTGTGGCCGGTCGCTGGTCGGCGCGGAGACCCTCCTTCTGCGGGTCTCTGTCTCCCACGCAGGGTCGTGCGTCGCGGCACCCGTCACGCGCCGCACCGGCGACCTGGGAACCCGCTGCTGCCATTGAGGAGCCCGCCACTTCTGCTGAGGATCCCACTGCTGCGCTGAGGAGGTATCCACTGTACCGCCATCCCGGACCACCTGAAGCCCGCACACCGGCCGCCAGAAACCCCTGGAACTGTCAAGGAATAAAATTGGCCAGAAAACATCCCGGGGTCACCCCGGACACCACGAGACTCAAAATTTGATCTGTAAGGATCGTTGGGAAGCTCGAATCAAGACCTAATCAAATATAACCATCTCTCGAGAATTGGACAGCAATTCGATGGGAGAATTTGTGTTCATGGGTATTTGTGGAATTAAAAAAATGAAAACAAAACTCCTACCTCGTTGGGCGTAGCCCGTAGCTTCGTCGACGATCCGCCAGAGACACCGCGCCTTGGGGAGGTGGGGAGAGGCTCTTGATTATTCATGAGAGGGATCCTCCAGGGACAAATAGGGGGGAAGGAGGAGGAGGAGAGGAGAAGTGTTTAAATAGGAAAACACTTAAATGTCCACTTGTAGGCTCCTTACCTGATCTTTCAACGGGGTCGGGGTTAAGCCGCCTCTAGGGAAAAAACCTCATTTTGAGCACAACGGCGGTCTCAGAATTTTAATCCGCACCTCCGTTCGAAAGTTGTAAAGTTCACACCCAAGGCCACTAAATTATGAAAATGCCCCTAGAGGCGTTTTCCACAGAAGGGTCGCACCCGCGAAAGTTACACCCCTCATAGGGTAATCATCACGTTATGGACTCAACAATGCCCTCAGTTTTCCCATCCAAGGAACAGTTTAGGAGTTATTCTATTTATTTTCCGTGTCTAGTGTGAACACACATAAAATTTAATTCTGGACACATTGGGGCTCCGAACCACATGCCGTCTGAACGCCCTGCTCTGGAATAACATCAAGAAAAAAATTTCAAAGTCTTACAGGCTCAAAACTAAGGTTCTTACATCATTCCCCCCATCAAGTTTTTCATCCTCAAAAAACAAAACTACAAAAAAAAGTCAGGATACTAAGCCAGCATCTGGCTCTCCTATTCCCAGGTGCTCTCCAGCACCCTCCCGTGCTGCTAGAGCACACGAACCAATAGAATTATCCATCCATGCAGTGTCCGCTTTTTCCGGTCCTCAATCACTACTGGGTACTACGAAAATGTGGCTCCATCCTCGATGTCCACCTCTCTCCAGTTAATAATGTGTGTGGGGTCGTTCACATATTTCCTCAGTTACGACATGTGGAAGACGTCATCCACCCTCTCCAGCTGTGAGGGTAGAGAAAGACGGTATGCAACCTCACCGACCCTGCACATGACCTCAAAGGGCCCAGTGAACCTCGGGGATAGCTTTCCACCCCGGCTAAACCTCTGTGTTCCACATAGTAGAGACTCTCAAAAAGTTATGGTCCCCCCTGCTCGAACTCTAAAGGCATGTGACGATGATCTGCGTAGGGATTATGTCTACTCTGATCCATCCTCATCCGCTCATGAATGACCTAAACCTTCTCTGTCATCGCCTGCACCAACTCTGGGCCCCTGATGGAGGTCTCCCCAACCTCAGTCCAACACAATGGTGACCTGTAGGGTCTCTCGTAGAGGTTCTCAAAAGGTGCCATGCCAATAGTAGAGTGGTAACTATTGTTGTACGCGAACTCCACCATGGGAAGGTGATCCTCCCAGCTCAGGCCAAAGTCTAACACGAATGCCCTAAGCATATCCTCCAACCCCTGGATAGTGCGATCTGTTTGCCCTTCGGTCTGGGAATGAAAAGATATACTCATCTGTAGCCAAGTCCTGAATGCCTCTTGTAGGCCTCGCCACATACACGACATAAACCATGCTTCACGGTCAGAGATGATCATCAAGGGTACTCCATGAAGGCGGATGATATCTCAAACATACAGCTGCCCTAGACTCTCCACTAAGCTCTGTTCCCTGATGTCAAGGAAGTTGCGCCGACATCATGAGTCTGTCCACTATTACCAAAATGGTATCGTGGCCCTTCACTGTGTGCGTGATCCCTGTGATGAAGTCCATAGATATTCCATCCCACTTCCACTCCGGGATATCAGGGGCTACAACAACCCTGCCAGAACCGGATGCTCTGCCTTCACCTGCTGACCGGTAAGAAACAAAGAAATGAACTCAGCTACGCTCAACTTCATGCCAGACCACCAAAACTACTGTTGGAGGTCTCTATACATTTTCCCCACATGGGGATGTATATCCTAGGGAGAAGTTTCGAACTCCCACATCACCTCCTCCCACATCTACTCTGGTACTAAAGCTCGCCCCTCGAATATGATCTCGTGATTCCCTCTTTCAGAATACCCATTGGGTGCATCGACTGTGGATATTTGATCACGCAGTACGTTGCTATCAACATCCCCCAACTGCAACACTTCACATTCTCAAGGAGCGAAGGAGTCAACACCATCAACTGCAGAAAATCCCTACCCTCCCGCTCCACCAAGGTCAGCCGTAGGAAATCCAAGTGCTCTGAAGCTTCCCGCACTAAACAAGCCAGGGACTTCTTGCGAAGGGAATATGCAACTATGTTACTCTTCCCTAGAGTGAATACTATCTCGAAATCATAGTCCTCTAGAAACTCCAGCCAGCGGCTCTGCCTCAGATTCAAATCCCTTTGAGTGAAGATGTACTTCAGGCTCTGGTGGTCTGAGTAGACCACAAAATGCTCACCCCGAAGGTAGTGTCTCCACAGACTCAAGGCGGAGGCCACTACTGCCAGCTCCAAATCGTGAGTCACATTATTCTACTCATGAGGCCTCAACTACCTTGACCCATATGCAATCCCTGCCTGCTGCTGAATCATCACGCACCCGAGCCCAGCTCTTGAAGCGTCACAGTACACTACAAACTCAACGCCCTCCTCTGCCAGCCTCAACATTGGATCACTAGTCAGCCTCTGTCTCAAGTCCTCGAAGGCCTTCTAGAATTGATCAGTCTAGGTGAACGATCATCCCTTCCCCGTCAATGCGGTCAAAGGGGCAACAATCCTTGAGAAATATTCCACAAAACTCCTGTAGTACCCTGCCAAACCAAGGAAGCTCTGCACCTCTGACGCATTCTTGGGTGGCTCTCAAGAAAGCACTGCCTCTATTTTTTTAGGATCTATGGCCATCCCTGCTCTATAATGACATTCCCCAAAAATTGAACCTCATGAATCCAGAACTGACACTTTGAGAGATTCCCATACAATTGGTGCTCCCGGAGTAAGTCTTGGAGCATCCTCAAATGCTCTGTGTGCTCCTCTTCCATCATGGAGTAGATGAGTATATCGTCAATAAAGACAACCACAAACCGGTCCATGTACGACTATAAGATCTGGTTCATCAAATCCTTGAAAACAGTGGGGGCATTCATCACACCGAAGGGCATCGCCAAAAAATCGTAATTCACTTATCAACAAAGAAAATCCAACTTCGGGATGTCGACCTCAAGAACCCATAACTGGTGGTAGTCGGATCGAAGATCAATTTTGGAGAACCACTTCACACCCCTCAACTGGTCGAAGAGGTCATCGATCCTCGGAAAAGGGTACTTGTTCTTTATCATGGACTAATTCAGGTGACAATAATCCACACAAAGCCACAGACTCCCATCTGCGTCTTTCACAAACAAAACTGGAGCTACCCAGGGGGACACACTTGGCCTGATGAATCCGTTATCATGAAGGTCGTCAAACTAAATTCGTAGCTCCCGAAGCTGAGTGTGTGCCATCCGATAATCCGCACATGATATTGAGGCAATCCCCTGATACAAGTCAATGTATAACTCCATCTCTCGCCTCGGAGGTAGTCCCGAGACATCCTCAGGAAAGAAGTACATGTATTCCTCTACAACAATTGGGATCCAGATGCTGATACCATCTACTTCTCCGTGAGCCATGCTCGCCAACTGGTGAGAAAATGGTCATGGTCTCCTACTCATAGTACTTGTCTTCTCTGCCAGGTGGTCTCGTTCACCATGGATGGGGAACCTTATACCATCAAAAAACACACCTCTGACTTATTTGTGATGATAGTCGATCTGGGTGTGAACCATAGAAAGCCAATCCATGCCATTGCTGACATCGTAAGGTTCCATTATGATGACTAGTAGGTCCCACGTGAAACTCTCTCCTCTAGACGACAGTTCGCACTGTCTGCAGATAAAGGTTACCAACGAGGCACTGCCCGTATGAACCTTGAGTCTATGTTAAGCTGTCAGTGCCTCTTCTGGATGCTCCGACTCCCGTACCAAATGAAGTGATATAAAGGAGTGGTTGGTGCCTGTGTATACTAGTACCAAAGCAAGGGTAGAGTAAACACAAAGCATACCTCGGACCATCTCCTGTGCTGGGGGGGGGGGGGTCACGAACACCCATATCCAGAAGCTTCTCGCGGCCCCTATCGCTAGCTCCCTGAGCCTGACGTGGGCTGCCCAGTGGTGGTAGTGGAAGGACCTCGAAATGTCGTCCCCCACCTCTAGGTCCTGCCGCTCTACCTGCACCGCCTCTCAGAGGACCACCCTATCCTCACATGGGGGATCCCTAGTCACATCGCTACCTCTGCCGTTGTGGTGCACCCCCTGCCTGCCACGACTCCTCGGTATGCCTAGTTGGGAAATCCCATGCTAGGTGACCCTGCCCGTCACAGGCATAGCACTGTCTCTCTCCTGCCTGCCCCGGTTCCCCACAGTGCCACTGCGGTGTACAACCCTGCCCCTGTGTCCGCTCACATAAGGGCCTCCTCGACCGAGGCTCTGCTCTCGGCTGCCTGCATGTTCCTAGAGACTCCCCTCTTAAACGGCCACTGCTAGGCCCTGTCAGCTGGCGTCTCTCATCCAAGAAGCTCTTCATCACGAGCACCTACTCTATCACCCCGACATAATTATGGATGCACAGGGGCACTACACTAACACATATCTCCATGTGAAGACCCTTCTCAAACATCCACGCCTGAAAGTAATTGTTGCAGATCATATCCTGCGAGTAGCGTGTCATATCGGTAAATCGGGTTCAGTACTATGACATGGTCATCCCCCCTGGTTCAGCTCCAGAAGCTCCTGAATCCAAATGGAGAATAAACAATAGGGGGATTAATCCTCCTGGAAGAGCTACTGGAAGCTATCCCACATGAGAGACTACTCATCATGGGTCTACGTAACCAACCCCCACCAACGCCAGGCCATCCCGTGGAAAAGGCTGGTAGCTAGAGCTACCATCTAGTCCACTGGTGTCCGTACCAGCCTGAAAAGTTGGTCCACGTACTTTAGTCAGTCTTCCGCTGCCTGGGGATCCAGGTCCCTACGGAACTTCTGCGGTTGCTGACGTTGAAAGTCTCTAAGCGCACTCATCCTACGCTTAACCTCGACCTATGCTGCCGGTACTAACAACCGCTCTCCAGGTGGAGGGGCCCCTAATGATACACTGGGAATAAGGGGATCACGCGAGGCTCCTTAAACTGATGGCTCGTCGCTCGCAAGGCCGTCATCATGAACTGGAGAGGGTAACTTGGCTGGCTGCTTTCATGGGGTTATCCTGAAAATTATAAAGGATTACCGCGATTAGATGAGCATATATATATATATATATATCAGTAATAATAAAGGGGAGATGACTCAAAACGGGCAGTCAAAGACTCAATCCTATTGGATGCATGTTCCAAAGTTCCCTGCAACAAGTGTCTCAACGTGCTGAGTCGACAAACATGTTATCAGGGTCGCGGTGAATGGATACGTCCGCCGCCCATACCATCACTGTAATCCTTGTCCTGAGAGCCTCTCTCGAGACACGGCAACACTATTTCCCTAAATCCCAACCAATTCCTTTTTAGGGACATCCGAACAACACCCCAAGGAATGAACCAGCTCTGATACCACTTTATCAAGACCCAACCGTACCATTATCGAGCCGCAACTACCCCAGGCCCGCCTCCATAGGCCAGGGGATGGCACCAAGTGATGAAGGCATAACAATCTCCATTGAGGCCTTTTCCTAATTACCTGTACACACCCACACAGCTCACTCAATGCAGAAGTGCAGAGTAAAGGAAAACCAAAGGACAAACAATTATAACCCAACAACAGTCATGCATCAACCTCTAAATAGGCTAAAGTAAAGTGCTGAAAAGTAGTGACAGATACTGAACATAAAAAGGGGAAAAACACATACCCAACCCAAAAGGTTCCAAAACCCGGCAATAGGTAAAAAAAGTAATCACATGGTGAGTCTCACACCTGAAATTCCTACTACGTCCACTAAACGCATCCCCAGATCCTATGTCCTCTTTGCTTCTCCGTAGTCTCGATCGACCTGTCTGTCATTTACAAGGGCACACCCAGTGCGGGAAAAGCCCAAGTAGTGGTGAGTATAAGGATACTCAGTAGGATTCCTCGAAAGCTCGATGGAGCAACAAAGGAGGTACCAAAACATTGAGCAGTAGACAGAACAAGGAACAATGAATGAGTATAGTAAATAGAGTGCGGCTCAACCCAATAGAATAAAGGGAGTAGACTCCTCTATCCAAGAGGAAATAGACACGGAAAGAATGTGGCATATCCCACGTGTCTTTGCCCCACCAAGAAGGATAATAAATAAACCCAAGGAGTGGGAACAAAAGTAGGGTGTATATATATACATGATCAAAAAGAAACCTGAACGAGTGTGTAAGGGGATCTCTATCTCTAAGCTCAGCCCAGGATAAGTCACCAACAGTTCTAAGGGTAGCCGTAATAGATGCACAATAGTCCCGCACGTCAAAGATGCCTCATCGCTAAACTGTAACACCAAAAGTCCCACTCTGGTAATCATGGAGAAAAGCCACTGACTAGCCTCATCGAAAGGGGCTGAGTCTGAAAGAAGTCGTCAGGTAACCCACTGCCCAGCCCAACTGGAGGGTAAACCCCAAATGGTCATCGAGTGACCCAATGCCCAGCCCTGCTAGAGGGTAAACCATAAAAGGTCATCAGGTGACCCACTACCTAGCCCTACTGGAGGGTAAATCATAAAAGGTCATCGGGTGAACCACTACCCAGCCCTGGTGGAGGGTAGACCCTAAATGGTCGTCAAGTGACCCACTGCCCAGCCCTGCTGGTGCGTAAACACTAAAGTCAATGGGTAACCCACTGCCCATCCCAATTGAATGGTAAACCCTAAGGTCAATGGGTAACCCCCTGCCCAACCTCGTTGGAGGGTATATCCTGATATGCCGGTGGGTAACCCACTGCCCAGCCCCGCTGGATGGTACGCCCGGAATGGGCCCGATAACTCTGTGCTGCCCATGCCATCACTTGGTGTCACTAACATCACTACCGTGCATTGGTTCAGAGTGTGTCAAAGGAACCTATGAAAATTTCCATTTCATGTTTCCACATTTGATGAGATCTCAAAAGAGGCTACGCATGCCCAGGAATATTACATCGTTGTAATCCTCGCGAAAAAATACGCTAGATAGACTACTTACTCGCTGGAAATAGACTCCCAATGAAAAAGTTAATCAAAACTTCTGTATGCCCATACGAAATCTCATGGGGCCTAGAACTTGGTCTCAAAAGAGGTCGAGGGAACTGCGCCATCGTGATGCTCTCGGAAAATCACGCCAAAATGACTACTCATTCACCCCGAATGGACGTCTGATGAAAAAGTCGCAAAACGCTTCTCAAATCTTAAAAGAAGGCTTGTGGGGCCCAAGCCTCAACTATGAATTAAATGCCTGAAACTACCCTAGACCACTTCATCTCGACACTAGGGTCACAACATAGCTGACGGTGCTTTAAACGGACTCCGGATGTGCTCGCACCGTTGGAAGGAAGAATCCTGACGATGTACTTAACGATCGTCCCGTGCCATCGAGCCCCCATCTCATGAATTGAAATTACCCAAGACCATCTCAAAAACTTTTCCTCGAGTCAAGGATTGCAATGCCTTAGACAGCACGCAAAACGGACACCCGTAGTGGATGTTACGGGTGTCCGAAGTCAAGGGGACAAACCCCTTTGGGCTGGACCCACCCGTTCCGGCCGGTCCACCCGGCCTGGGCTGGCTCGACCCACAACGCCGGCCCGCGGCCCTTCCACGTGGCCCGGATGCAGATCTGTGGTCCACCCCATTGACCGGATTTCATGGTCGGTCACTGGTCCGCATGGAGACATGCCTTCGACGGGTCTCTGTCTCCCGTGCGGGGTCGCACGCCTCGACCCCCGTCGCGCGCCGCACCTGCGACCTGGGAGACAGCCGCTGCTGCTGAGGAACCCGCCTCCATGTCTCCATCCCAAACAGCCTGAAGCCCGCCGCACCGGCCCCCAAAAACCCTTGAATTGCCGAAAAAAATAATTTGGCCGGAAAACTTCTCGGGGTCACCCCGGACACCCCGTGACTCGAAAATTACATCTGAAATGATCATTGGGAAGCACGAATCAAGACCTACATAAATATGAACATCGCTAGAAAATTTGATAGCAATTTGTCCCAATAATTTTATTTCATAGGAATATTCTGAATTTAAAAAAATGAAAACGCAACTCCTACCTCGTTGGGCGTAGCCCGTAGCTACACCGACGATCGGCTGGAGCCGCCACACCATGGAGAGGTGGGGAGAGGCTCTTGATTCATTTTGAGAGGGATCCTCTAGGGTGAAACAAGGGGGGATGGAGGGGGAAGAGGATATGAGAAGTGATTAAATAGAAAAACGCTTAAACTTCCACCAGTATGCTCCGTAGCCGAACTTTCGGCGGGGTCGGGGTTAAGCCGCCTATAGGGTAAAAACCTCGTTCTGAGCGCAATAGTGGTCTCAAAATTTTAATCCGAGCCTCCGTTTAGATGTTTTAATGTTCACACCTGAGGCCTCTAAATTACAAAAATGTCCCTGGTTGCGTTTTCCACAGAAGGGTCACACCCGTGAAAGTTACACCCCTCCTAGGGTAAACAGCACATTTCAGACTCAACGGTGCCATCGATTTTCCCATCTGAGCAACCATTTAGGAGATACTATATTTATTAGGTTTGTCTAGTGTGAATTCACTTAAAATTTAATTCTGGCCAAACTGGGGCTCGAAACCACAGGCCGTCTGAAGGCCCTGCTCTGGAATAACATCATAAAAAATTTGAAAGTCTTACAGGCTCAAAACTAGGGTTCTTACACCTTTCACAGTTTGATATATTGTTTGTCCGAGGCCTTAATCATTTTTAAATTTCTTGTATGAGGCCTTGATTAGATGTTTCAGAATGTCTGACATTATAAATTCCCTCATTATAAAAATAATATTGATGGTTCGTGTGATTATTAGACTTGTAGAATACCCATGACAATGTTTTATTATGGCTTTATTTACACAACTAATATTCCTGCGATAAAATTATTCATGTTTATTATTTCTAAAGGCATGTGATTTCAATTATTTATCATGCCTAATAATTATGTTATCTTCGACTGTATTTCTAACCCTTACTGAGCATTTGAGCTGGCCCCTTTCTTACATTTCATTTTCCCAGGATATGAAGAAGATAATTATGAGTGACTTGTAGGCATAATATAGGAGGCTTGGATGTTTCTAATGGAATAAATTATTGTTTTATTTCTTTTCATGTTGTAAAGATGAACTTATGTATGAATCTTGTTTCCAATAATACTAAACTGATTGTCCTTTCAGGACATGATTTTCTTTATGATCATTCCAATGTTATGTAATAATGCACCGAATCTGGGTAACTGGGGTCGGGGAATTACTCTTATAAATATGAATATATATATATATATATCAATGATTCTTAAGTCAACAAAAGAATATAGATAAAAAAGGACATATAACCATATTAATATTCAAAATGTAATGGAAAGTGACATTAATAATGGAATGATAAAAAGGTTGTAATGTATTAACTTTTATGCTATATGGGTATCAATAATAAATTATCACTAATTATGGTTCATAAAGATTGTTATTAAATATCAAAATAATATCCTTATGGAGTATCAAACCAATTATGAATTTAAACCCATTATTTTTTCAGTGAGTGAAGATATAGTTATTATCCAACTATAATTTTTCATGGTTATCACCCTTATGTGAGTATATGTAAATCATTCATCCACTTTTTTATATCTATAAATGTATTTAATTATTAATAAATCACAACCCCTCTATTAATATTTTAGGATTTTTATGATTATGGGATTTATTATCATTATAATGGCTTATATAGGTAATATAATTACAGGGACTGAAAATATATCACTAAAATTATTATAAAAAAATTATAAAATTTAATTATAATAACTTTTCCATTTTAAAAAACGAAATGCAAATTATTGATAAATTAATCGAAGATAAATAGTTAAGAAGCATTTTCAATAGTGTAATCACTAAATTAAAAGAATATAAAAATATGATCAGTGAAAATACCAGAATATATAATGAATCAAACGTTAATGGAAAGAATATAAAAATATGTTTTTTAATTAAACAATATAAAATAATAGTAGGTTCATTATTTTAAAACATTCTTTAATGAAGGGGAATTAAGACAGAAAGCATCATAGATTTATATAATTTTAAATTGAAAAAAATAGAAAGATATAAATTGAATTTTGTTTGAAAATATATATAATTTCATGAATTTTATAATAAAATAGATCCATAGGGAAGTATATACACCAAAAAAATAAAACAAGTATGGAATATGAGATAATTATCAAGGAAATAAAATTGTTATCATTACTCTTGACTTCCTCAGAAGAACTTTAAAATCATATATAATAAACATTGTAATCATAACAACATATTTTACAATATTAGTATTATCAATTACATCTTATTTATTCTATTATAACTATTCAATATACCTTTATTATTTAATTATTTTTTGTCTGCATCATCCCATGTTATAAACATTGAATATTTCATTCAAGATTTGTATTGTTAATGTTGGTCCATATTATTTCATACTATTTTCATAATTAAAATATTAATTATGGAAAAATAAATAATGTTAAATAATGATTTTATAATTTCTTTCCTTGATATTTTTAGTTATGATTCATGTGGATGAAATAAGTGACGACCTAGTTTGGATAAATTTAAATAATAAAAGGTAGTATCTTAATAATGAGTCCAAATATTACAGTTACATTTATAGTATGAAAAATTAATTTTTTTTATTATAAATACTCAATATTATCATTATCATTTTTCAATATTCATCAGTGATGTATTTTAATATTATCATTAAAGTTGGTGGGTAAGAATACCCAAATAAGAACACATTATAACCTATAGGTCACTATATAAAAACAGGCAACGACCACAAACCTATATCCATGGTTTTAAAACCATGGATTTTAGTGGCTATGACCACGATTATGTGTCCTATAGCCACAGTTCTAAAACTATGGCTATAGGTCATTTTTTCAAGGCCTATAGACATAATTTTCAAAACGCTGGCATTGGCCATCCATATAGCCACAGTTTCCAAAACGGTGCCTATATGCCTTTTTTTCGAAGGGTCATTTCCCTTGTTTTTAAAACCATGGAAATAGTTCTCCCACCCTTTGGTGGGAGAAAAACAATTCCAGCCAAAAAAAATAGTGGGATGAACTATTTCCACGATTTTCAGGATATTTCCTGGTTTTTTAATAATATATATTACATATTATATATACATATACACATAAAATCATTTGTGTAATAGTGTTTGGGGCGCTAAAATGTGAATGAAAGGTGCTAGGATCAAATATTGGTAGGCACACATTATTTTGAGGCTATTTTCATGGTTTTCTAGGGCTATTGCTATAGTTAAAATCGTGGCAATAGAGCACCTATTTTCCACAGTTAAAATAGTTTCCATATGTCAAATGCCACAGTATACAATAGAGAAACCTATTTCTACGGTTAATATAGTAGCCATAGGCCAGACCCTAATTCCATGGTAATATGGACCATGGTTGGGAAAAAACGGTGTTCATAGCCTGTGTCCATAGCTTTGGGCCCTATTGCAATAGTTTTAAACCATGGAAATAGCCCATTTTTTCTAGTTGTGGGTGAGTATTGTTTCGAAAGTGATTATTTTATTACAATATCATTATCATATAAGTATAGTATAAGTATTAATTTTTTATTAGGCGATGGGTTTGATTCTTTTTATATATGAAAAAATATGATAAATGAAGGTCAAATAATATAAGCTATTACATATAAATAAGTAAATGTACTTCGTCTATGTATGCTTAGTTATAGTGAAAAATTATTACTCTTATTTTAAATATAATAACTATATTATAATTCTAGAATCATAATTATAAAATAAATATAATTTTTATTCATTAAATAAATTCTTAGAACCATCAATGTTTTTCATTGATTAAAATGATGTTATTCAGTAATGTAAAATGAAGTACATTGAACATAGTGGTCGTACTTCACAAAAATCCCATGTGATGTTTTTAGTTTTCAAAAAACGGGAGGGAGATATATAATATTTTTGTTCAAAATATAATAATAATTTTCTATTATAATGATAATAATTTAAATAATTTATTTTTATTAGAATAGTCTTAGATTGAAATGATAGAGAAGTAATATGTAAGGAGTCGATAATACTCAAAATGGAGGGTCTGAATCTTATCTAGAAGGACCTCTTGGAAATGAAGGTCTTGGAATGAATTGTTTTATATTGAGGATTCTAAAAATGTTGGATATTTATAAGGTATATAAAATTATCATATTTTGAAGTATAAATATATGGGGCAGAGTGGTTTGAAGGGGGTGAAATTCAGCAATATTTAATGGTGAAAAATAGCTAAATTATCTAGGAATCAAAAGTTACTTAAGTGTCAAAGATATAATAATGTAGGAGTCAGGTGGGTTAGGATGATAAATCATGGTCAAAATGTGGGTATGAATTAAAAAAACAAAGTTCTTATATAGCTTCTATGTTTCATATTAATTTTTAAAATTTTATCATCTTCAGGAAAGCCAATTTTACACTAATTAACTATGATTTTAATTTTTTTATGGTAATTACATTTTTAATACAATTATAATATGACCCATCATAACTAATTTTTATTTAATGAATGAAAATTTAGACTTAATTTAATCAATTTAGAATTTATAATATTATATAATAATCCTTTAACATAAAATGTATGATATAATGAAATAATTTTATTTAAAAATTTATTTTGTTTATAAAGTTGTTTTTAATATTTCCGGTCAATTTTTAATTAAATTATTGTAAAAAATATCATGTTAAAACGTAATTTTAGAGCCAATATTTAATAGTTAAATATTTTAATTTATTTGTGTAAAAAAATAATGCACCAAAAATTCACATGATGCTTATTTTTATATTTAAAATCTAAAAATGATATACATTTTATAAAAGTAGGAATATGTATTTTAAATATATTTTTTAATAAAATAAATTTATACATTACTCTATATTAAATTTTTTTAGGTTTATTGTTTTTTCCTAATATTGAAAAATATTGGGTCTAATATTATCCACCTTTAAATATATTCTACCTCAGAATTGGTGATTCATGTTATCTCATAAAAATTATGGGTAGTTTTTAATCATTCATTATTAACATTATAAAATTTCAACCTCTTGTATTTGATTCTTATATATTACATTCATAGGTTGAGTTTTCTAATTCAAAAATACTATATCTGTATTGTTAGGAAATATCAAAGGTTCTTGAGTATAAGACAAGGCAGGTTTCAAATCTATTTCCATAGTGGTGAATACATGCATTGGGTCTGCAATTTATTTTCTCAATAAGGAAAAATTGATGATTTCATTCTCTATAGAACGGTTGTGTGAAATATCTTAATGGGATTATAAAATTTTTATTCTCTATAAAAATAAAAAATTATCTGTGTACCATGGAATTTTCTTCTTGTTTTTACCAAACCATACAAATAAATTTTATAGTATTAATTTCCAAAATACATAATCCCCTACTTGTAAATATATTTCATTCCTTCAATAGTCAATATAATTTTTTGTCTTCTCTGAGCTATCTTGATTTAATTTTGGATATCTTATATCTTCTTATTTGTCTTCTCAATGACTTATGTAAAATCTAGGCTTTGTTCCTCAACATTATCCCATAAATTTTGAGTAAGGAATCTTATTGCATATAAGAACTCATATGGTGCCATTTTTCCAAAATGTAAGATATTTATATAAAACAATTCAACAAGATTTTAGTGTTGTTCTCTTATGTTATATGTGAACTAAATGGTAACACCTTGATTTGGTGGTTCATGTGAATTCACGGTTGAGAGACACACTTGTATTGTTGTGCATGTCATGTATTAGTGGATCCATGTCCATCTCATATGATTTCATCAATAAAGAATATAGAAGTTGGTTAATTTATAGCTAGCCCTATTCTTTCTTTGAATTGTTCAATGAATGAACACCCTAACTGGGTTAATGGTTGAGTGTCAATTGATTATTCAAAAACCATTTAACAATTTCGACACTCTTTATTGAAAGAAGATCATCAAAGATTCCAATAAAATGATGTGACCCTTCTCCTACGAGGAATATATTTCATGTATGATTCCGATAAATTGTTTAATTACTATTAAATGCCCTCTTTCATTCCCAAATCTTTTTTATCACATAGTGAAAAGACTAGCATGTCTATGAGAACTCATAATTGTTTACAATGTGTTCATGGATCCCTTACCGTGTGTATTCACCATTATGGTTAGAGGTATTAATCTACTCATACATGTTAATTTCATCAATATTACTTCATCAGTGATGAAGGTGCTAGCTCAGGATGTTTGGGAGTTTACTATATTCCATTTATATTCCCTATTTCTAAATACAGTTTCATGATTGATTCTTAGATATATATTATTTAGTGTTTTTTCCCTTAGTCTTCTAATGAACAATATATAATAATAAAACCAATCAATTTTATCTATGATGGTTTATTTAATATTTTAATGTATTTAATTCATGTTTTAAAAAATCAATACCACCACCCTAAATTGTAAGTGCTCATGGGGTAATTGTGGTAACACTAAAATTATCTAGTCACTAACAACATGGTATGGCGATTACTGTTTTGGTTATTAACTCAATTCTGTAGGAACAACATCTATTTCTAGGAAAACACAAAATAGTGATGCCCATGGTGGTTCTTAATAGGAAAAAATGACAGATTTTGATAACCACAACATTTTTCAATCCATAGTGAGTAATTAAATTGTTTACTAATTATTTTTTGATTTTTATTTTAATGGTTTCAAAATATTTATTTTTCATGAAAAAGTTATTTTGAGATGTTTTCAATTACAAAAGATTTATATTCTTTTATAAAAATTATTTTGTATTATTTTTTGTTTTTATCCATTTAAAATATTTTAATGATTTTAATGGTTAATATTGAAAATTCCTTTTCAATATAATGTGTTTATATTCATATTTTAGCTCATTTATTGAAATTTTATAATTAGTTTTTTATGAATTCTTTATGAATTATCAGTGTCTTGGAAAAACAAATAAATTGATTATTAAATTATAAATTTTCGTTTATATTAATGTTTAGTAAGTTGTTTTTTAAATGATTGTTTTTTAATGTATAGTTTAACTGTTGAACTACTACTAATATAGGATCACACATGTCATGATAGGTTTGATATCATAAAACGTATTTTTTATCTACATTGACAAAGGTTTGTAACTATACTTGTAATCATTATATTAGTTATTGACTGTATTTTATACATATTATTTTATAGATATCATGTATTTAATTCCCTCTTAAATAATGTTTCCCTGGGTAAAAGGGAGAATGTGTCAGTCAACCTACCTACCTGGAGTCTTATGCCTGGGAAAATATTGATTGCGATTATCTATCTATCACTTTAGGTTTACACATGTTGAGTTTTTATACCTCATTTAACATTATTAATCTACATGATGTGTACATATAACTTATTCATGTGATTCATTTGGAAATGAATGAATATATTTGGATTATATTTTTAGGTGATTAAGACAATTTTATGGTTGTGTAAATGTTTACACATTAATGTGGCATGAAAAATTAATTTTCTCTATTCTAAAGGGATTAAACAACTAAATAATTAGAGTCACATACACAAAAAATGGTGTAAATAATGAAGAAAAAATAATAGATGGTATAATACATTACAATCAAAGGAAATAACATAAAACCCATGATACATAAAATGTGATATTTCTTCAAAATCAAAAAATAAATCAATACGTCGATTATCTTACTAGGTAGTTCATGCCATAGATGGGTTCCAATAGATTATCTTTTGTAAGAAAAGTAAGTAATATGTAACTCCTGAATTTACATGGGATGGTTATTCCAAAACTGGTTTCCCCTGGATTTTCTTTTAGAAAAGTAATTATATCATTTTACTTGGGTTACCCTAATCAAGAGACCCTAAAAAGATGAATTTACTGGATGAAAAGTGTTGGGTGATTCCATATGATGGATTTGGAAAAGTGGTTATCCGATCTACAATTAAATAATCATAACTATTATAACTGGGTTTTATCACTTCTTAAATAATCATGTTCTGATAGAAATGTCATAATGGAATCATTTCTTAGTAAAATATTGAAAATGACTCAATAAATAAATATGAAGTTTATAATAATCTCTTTTAGCAGGACAACATTATTTTAATGTCTATAATTAAAAGAATTTATAGAAAATATTAACTCATTGATATATATATATGTGTTATAGATTATGTAACACGTAATTTGAATTATATTGAGATCACCTATATGTATGACCTATAAAATTTTAAAATATTGGTATCTAAGATAGAGAATTGTTCTTATAAAGAGTCATTTGGTGTACCTAAATATGAATATTATTAAGATCAATTTAACGAAATATGAATCATATTTTTTGAATACCAATTTATCTTCACATATTTATATTGGCAGAAACAGAATCTGATATATGAAAAACTGATAAAGGATTTATTTGTTATCTATATTGAAAATGATGCAAGACTTGTTTCAATATAGGTTAGTACCTATAATCTGTATTTTTCAAGTGGATTTATTAGAGAATAAAAACAATTTTATTATGTATCTGCCATATGTAATAATTCTATTTATATATATTGTCTGTAAAAGACTGAATTTTCATTCATTATTATGAATAGGACATATTCTATATAAAATGAGGAAATGTTTTATGGTGTTTGGAGTAAAATAAATTGTTTATTCATTCTTTATATACAAGATCTTTTTTATAAAATAATGAATACAATTTTCATGGTTGTTTATAACCCCACCAACATTTTAAAATGTCATCTGGGACATATAAATAAGGAATGTTTTCAATGTCTCTATGGAGATGTAATATTTTACTAATTTGATTTTGAATCATTTGTAAATTGTGAATATGTTTTTTTGAGAAAAATGAAAATGTATCCTTTTGGGAGAAGAGGGGAAAGGGATGGTGGAATATTGGATCTTATAGACAGTGAAAAAATATAGATCAATGAGTATACTTAAAAATGGTTATTTTAGGTAAATCATTATATTTACCAATGACTTTAGTCAATATGTATATGTATTTATGATGAAGCAGAATTTTGAAACATTTAAAAAATTCAAAGTGTTTTAGAATGAAGAATATAATCAACTAGGAATGACTATTACAATAATCCTATTGAATTGAGTTGGTGAATACTGGATCTATGAATTCAAATATAATTTAAGAGCTTGTGGAATTATTTTAAAACTCACCCATTTGGAAACACAATATGGAAAAGTGTGTATGAAATAAGGAATCATAAACTACTAGTCATAGATTGATTTTTGATGAGTATATTTCACCTTCACGTATTATTAAGTAGTTATTATTTTGAAACTGATTTATTCTTACAAAACTATGTTCCATATAAAGTGTTTAGGATGGTACCATATTATAAATTTTATGGTAAATGACTACGTTTTAATTTTTAGAATATGTGGGGATGTAAAGAACTCATATTATGACTAGCTTCAGATTAGTAGTACCACAAGTCCAACTAATTATTATTTGTTGGTTATAATAAGGAAAATATGGGATATTATTTCTATAACCCCTTTAAATAAAAGTTTTTAATGTATATACTGGTGTTTTCCTTCAGAAATAACAAATGAGTCATGGTTTTAGTTGTTGGAATTTTAAACTAAATGAATATCTTTTAAAAATGAAGTATTCATAAGATTGAGGATTTTCTGGTTCCATAAAGTGTTTTCAATGAATAAATAAACCATGTTAGATAAGAGAAAAAATGTTATGGTAAGATTAATCATGATATAGAGAGATATTGATATGTCATATAAAATAATTACTAAGTAGTGTTAATAGGTGATAAAAATATAACCAACTAGTAATGAATTGAGAGTTCTAATTCTGAGAATAGTTTATGTTCCATGGAATATAAGATCGAATCAATGCACATTGACCATGTTTGGGACATGGTTGATGCACCTGAATGGGCGATACGTATAGGTTTAATGTTGGTTCTCCATAAGAAAACTTATATAGAAGGTAATGTCTCAATGTATAAAGAACAATTGGCAGATAAAGGGAATAAAATAATCATTGTAATTTCTATAAGGATAAATTTTTACTTACATAAATGATAATTTATATTATTATTTTTCTATCAATAATAGATAATTTTACATATAATAAAATTATGTAGAAGATAAAATGAATTACCTAATAAAAATTCAAAGAAGGAATTGTATATTATAAAACATGTGGGTTTTGATGTACCAAATGATAATTATAATGTTTTTATGTGGCACTTATCCATTTATGGAATATAGAAATATTCGTATAGTTAGAATATTTTATTTAGAAAATGAAATTAAAGACTTTGGGGTCATAAATAACAGGGTTGATTGATGTGTGTATATAAGGGATAGTGGGAGTGCTGTAGATTTTCTGATGTTGTATGTAGATTATATAATACTTATCAGAAATGAAATATCAACACTTAAAATCTATTATTGTGTGGTAACACTAAAAGATGTTAAATTAATACTATGATTAGTATCATATACAGCGTGCAATAACGAGTTGAAATGAACCATGAAGTATTTTTAATTAAATATTGACATTATAAAATAGCTGTAAATTTGGATTTTATAAAGAAATTATTTAATTTATGATATATATATAATTTACCAACTAAATGTAAATTTATTGTTAAATTTTTAGTAAATTATCACACAATCTTTATTAAAGTCATTTTATTAATCCAAATTATGTTTTTTTAAATAATTTATATTAATTATTTTGAGAAGTTAATATAATTATAATGTTGGAATTTTTGAAAATGTATTTGAAAAATTGAAATTAATTTTGGGAAACATAATTTTAAAATTATCTTATGGTGAATTTTTTATATTTTTTTAAAATGATAAATTTTCCAGAGAATTGAGAAAAATCTTATTTTTATTAACAACTGTATTTTTGTATAATTCACATATAAATTTCAATATTTATTAAAATTATTTCAAATTAATATTAATTCAATTTTAATATTAATAGTTCATTTATATTATTTGGAATGAATGTAATAATTAATTTTAGTATAATTTGTTTTACTTAAAAATCAATTTTTATGAAAACTATTTCCCATCGTGTTTTCCAAGAATTATTTTAAATTAAATTTTTCCCATTATAGTAGTTGAATATTGAGAAATGGATTCCATAAGTAGAATCATGTATTCCATATTTTGGTAAATATTTACCTTTTATTTTAGATCATTAGGAAGAGTAATAATTGTAGTTAATTTTCACCACGTTATTGGTAAATTGGGTTGAAAACAAGATGATAAGGACTAAAAAATGACCCTAACACCTGAATGAAATTTATTTTAAGAGAATATATATTTTCTAAACATAAAAAGGTTTAATATCTGATATTTGTTTTTCCATTTCTTCCTTTATTAAAATCTTCATATTATTTTAGTGAAATATATACAAAAAAATGATAGTTTTCTTCTTTTAATATCAATAATATTTTCTGACAGGGATAAAAAAAACTTATGTAATGACCCAACTTTCAAAAACAATATAATTGATTTGAGAAATAATATTATTATACATAATATTATATTTTATATAGATTTTCTGTAGTTTAATATTTTATTTATCATTAAAATATATGTTTGAATATATATAATTTAAAATAAATATGTTTTCATTATTCATAGTAACGTCGTACAATATAAGATACACTATAAAATATAAAACCAATTTTATTTTGATAATATAAGTTAATTAATTCTTAATTAATTTATTAGTAACCTATCAGTATTGAATTAATTACACTACTTCCTAGTCATTAATCAAACATATTCATCAATTATATCATAGAAAATTTCACACTTTTTGATAAACTAAAAGATGAATCTGGATATTTTTTCTTCATAATTAATGTTTATCTATTTCATCTATTTATTCCTCAAAATTTATGCTTTTCCCAACGAATTAAAGATATTATGGCCAAATAACTGTAGAAAACAATTCCTCCCCGACCGAAAATCTAGTTTCAATATACTGAATTTGAACTCATTTTGGAATAAATAAATTGTAGAATATTAGAACATAGTCAAATATGTAAATTATCCCATATTTATTATGCATCCACCATCAATATTTCAGTCTCCATAATTATTTTTTAAAAACATTATGGTCTAATTCTTATAGAAAATAATTTTTATAAGACTGACTGTCCAGATTAAATATACTAAATGTACATGAATTTTTAATACATTAATAGTTGAATATGGGATAGTGGTCCTTTATAGACATTAATCACATTTTCTTTCTCATCCACCATAAAAATTTCATCCTCTTAAAATATTGTTTTTAGGTAGTATAGTTGAATGCTGGATGAAAATATCTTCATCGTAGTAGATTCAATGAATCTATATAAATTGAAATCACCATATTTTTTTAACATTGATAAATTTGGAACATTATATTCCTTCATTTTTGATAAAGTATCCAAATTATTTCATTTAATGTATATCAATACTTCATGCTCGTAAATGAAAGGGAAATCTTTTATGATCTAATTTTTTTATTGGGACCCATCCAGTTGAATCGACATCTGCGTTGACTTCATGCCCATATATTACCGATCAAAAATTGGATTTAGATTTTATTATCTAATTTAATAATTTATAAATATATTTTTATACGATCCACAGAACAAATTAAAATATGGGAGAAATAAAAAAAATTATAGAACAATTATAAAGTGCAATTGTAAAAGGATAAACTGGATTTTCGATGAAATCACCAAATTTATTAATCATTATTATTCATATGAAATGTATTTAAAATATAAAATAACATTAAATTGGTGATTGATTGTTTTTAATAACTTAACCATCCTTTACAGGATCTATTGTGAACTAAAAAAGTTAGAATCAATTGTAAGCAAAATTGGTTATCCTTAATGGAAAATAATTATTATTTAAACCCTTAACACCAGCCCTCTTCAGGTATATGTACCCACAGCCCATTCATAGTATCCCACACCCAAGTCCATGTAATCTCATAATATAACTAACAAAAATTATATTACATATCTATATACAATATTGAACCATTTTTTCATCCTAAGGATATCCTCCATGTGATTTAGGAAGTTACTCTTCAAGGGAAGTGAATTATCCTCCTCTCCCTTTTTTATTAATATACATACCATTCTGTGTCTTAAAAATTAAAATAATCTATAATTAAATTCCCTATTAATATTTCAATTTCATAAAATGGTGTTTTTCAAATTGTAGTCCTCAATTTGCTCATATTATTCCTTTTCAATAATCCATGTTTTATACCATTATTATTCCATAATCATTTTTTGTATTTTTCCTTTTTATTCAAGAAATATTCTTATACTATGACTTCCCAAAACACTTCTATACTCATTT
Organism: Viscum album; assembly: GCA_963277665.1. Classification (NCBI taxonomy): domain Eukaryota; kingdom Viridiplantae; phylum Streptophyta; class Magnoliopsida; order Santalales; family Viscaceae; genus Viscum; species Viscum album. The sequence continues at coordinate 163,674,035 of OY728138.1, forward strand.
GAATTTACCTAGTGGAATAAATTAAATATTTATTATTTTATTTACATGTATTAAAAAAACATTCCCTTTTGTGGGTAAAAAATGATTACAATTTCCCATCTAAAATCATTTATGTACTCAGTGATTTTATATAAAATTCATTCACTAATTTACCTAGGTTATTGATGAAATGTTTTATTATGATATATGTGGAAGACATGAATTTATAAATATGAATGGTGTTCCTTGATCATAATCTAGTGATTTTCTTAATTTGATGGTGTTTACCTATGGTAGGTTAGTCTCAAGAGATTTGAAAATTATCTTATTAGGTGATTAAATAAAATGCATTGGGTAAATATACCTTAGACAAAATTCATGGTAATTTTATTTTTGAATCCCTGTTGATAATATATTATGATATTTTTATGAATATTTCATGATTATATTATATCAATATTTTCATGTTTTGATTCATGTCTTTCTATTATGATATTCAGGATGTTAATATGATCATGCCTTATTATTATGCCTCATGGTCAATTGTTATAAACCTCTATTGTTTATTCCATTTCAAGGATTTTTACGATCCATTCCTTTGAGGTATTTACATAGGAAATAACAAACCATAAAAAATATACAGAGTGAATATTTGAAAAATTAATTCAATTGGATTATAATAATAATTTTTTTGTATCTTTTTCATGTATTATGTTCTTATTTCCAAGACACTGGCCCTTAAACTATCCTCTATATAGTTAAATGTTTTATAATGTAATGAATGATTTATGAAATAAAATAATGATTCCACCATAACTTATGATTGATTATAAATATTCATATGGAAGATAACTAATTTATTTTTGTCATGGTGATTTATTTCTAATTTTCAGTGAGTTAATAATTACCATAAATTTTTGTGAAATCCAAGCACACAATTTAATAAATTAATTGAAAAATAAAATAATTGATTTTAAAAATTTTATATGAGATTTAATTTTAATGATTTAATGTGTCCTAATAACTCTATAGATATATAATACATATTAATAATGTGTGAATGGAATATATTCTAATTCCATTTTTCAATGTATTTAAAGTCATTATAAATGAATAGTTTCAAAATTAACAAGAATAAAATTTTATAATAATTTTTTTTATTAGATGATTGAAAATTCATAAAAATATTAGGTTCATACTAACAAATTTTATATGTCTTAAAACATCAACCATCATATAATTTTGTGTATTTTATCCTCATATAGTAAAATTGATGACTCTTAAATGGTGCAAAAAGGTTATATAATGGTAATTGATAAAAAGATTTATGATGGGTAAAAAATTAAATATAATGGAAACCCAAATATAAAACTTATGAAAATATAATTGGATGATAGTATTTTAACATATCCTAAAATTATATTAGAACTATATCATTTTTTATCAAATTAGATGGGAAAAATAATTTTTATTATTTTAATACATTATAAAATTCCATGAATGACCCTCCCCTGACATATAAAATGACCCCCTTCTCTTAATTATTCACTCATATTTTATCCAACTATCTTGATGAAACTCTATCAATTTCACTTCCTAACATCCTTATACCAGTTCTATAGGTTTTTTAACTTCCAAAGTACCTACAATATGTCCCTTAAGATTATGTATATTGAAATTATAATGATGAAGAGGATGTTCAGACACATATAATGGAAGTAAACTTTGAGATAAAGGGTCTCACCTCAATTTCCACTCCAATGAGATATATTTAGTGATATGAACCAATTTCATTTTATACGGTGAATATAATTCCATATTGATGTATTTATAATCAGTATTCATTTGAAAAATTATATCTCTTAAATATCAATACTCTTTGTCTCATGGATAAGATTATTACTTAAATCATATTCCATTTTTATATACAATGTTTTACATTGAATGTTAATTAATTGATTGGAGAATTATTGAATATTTATATTTTGTGATCAATAAAATATTTACTTTTGAGGCATAGTTTTAATGAATTAAATAGATAAATTGATATATAAGAAATTCAATGGACATACAGTGATGGGTGGGACTCCAAATTATATATCCCCTCAATTCCTCAACATGTATTATGAGACAAATCAGTATTCCATAATAAACTGGTCTTTACCCATAGTTTTAAACTATCTTAGTAAAAGGCCTTGACAATAGAGATATCTTGATTTCTATGATCTTAATTTCTAATAGTGTTCTTTTCATTCATTTATAATTAATTTTTTTTATTATAAATGATATTATATCATTGATATTATTCATTGATTCATTCTGTTATCAAGTAATTGTCTAGATTAAATGTGTTTATAATTTTTTAAATTTCCAAAATGATTATTTTTTTACAAATGATGAATTATATTGTATCTAACACTTATGGAATATTTCAGCATACCCTTATTCTATTTCCTTTCACCATGTTATAAAGAGGAAATTGTTGAAGTATTTTCAAGGATGGAGAATATTTTCTTTTTTATATTTATATTTTATTTACAATATAAAATGGGTGTCATTATTGTATCTTGTCCTCCAAGACCCTTAAACCAATTGATACTTTGTTGATAGATCCCTTATATTTATTCCAATTTGATAATTCATATACCAAATCTGGATTAACATATTTGGGGTTGTTGAGTTTGGTATCAAAGAATTTTTAGTACAACCCATCAGAACTAGATTTTAAATTAACATAACTAGAATGATATTTATGTTTTTCCATTATATTATAGGATAAATTTTACCAATCGATGTATTTTTATTTTATAGATCAATATTCATGATTATTGTGATCAAAATCGATGTGTGAATTAATTCGTAATGGAAAAAAATAGGAGAATGATGATTGTAATTCCCCAAACCTAGTTTCCCAGAGTCAGTGCATTATTACATAACAATGGCATGATATAAGGAATCATTTCCCGATTGACCGATCAATTTAAAATCCTCTGAATTACTAGATAAATACATAAATTTTACATTACATCCTGAAATAAAAACTACAAAAACATTTTATCCCATTTGAACACACTTATATCCCTTAGCTTATCCCTTCTGGTCAAACATAAAATACTTCTTCACATCCTGGAAAAAACAAAGCATATAAAGGGGTGAGCTCAGATACTTAGTAAGGATAACAATATAGCAGAAACATTTATAAATATGCATAAACATTTAAGGCAATTTATAAGACTAAAACACAATCAATTTATACATAAACTTCATCATAGTATGTAAAAGAAAAATCAAATAATGACATTTACTTATTCACATGGATATTCTACTAGTCGAATAATCACATGTAATATCAATATCCAATTTAATAACGATTGAATGCATAAATTCAGACTTCATGACCACATAGTCAAGGCCTCATGCCAAGACTACATATAAGATCTTATCAAGCCATTGTGCAAAGACATTAGTTTGTCTCATGAGACCTGCTGATGTATCGAGGAGATATAGCGGGCTACACCCATCACTTACTAAGTCCAATGCATTCCTCATATGAAAATATTGAAACATAACATAAACATTAGTATTAAAACTAGCATATGAAATGTTTATACAATAACCCTAAACCATGAATGGTATAAAAATAAAAAATACATAGTCAAAAATATCACCAAACCTTTAATTCAATATGGAGGATTTTATCATAATAAATAAACTTTAAACAAGGGTAAAATCTATCAAAACATTTGGACATAGATGGTATCAAAACTATTTGAAAGAAATATATCTTTCTATTTTTAAATCTTTTAAAATTCACGTAATTATAAAATAAATCATTTATTATGAAAATATTATTATAATAATCTAAGGGAATCTTCTAATGTGTTATAACGGTGGAAAATAGTCGCACCCGTCGTATCTGTTAAAAAAACAATCATTCTTTAATTCCGTCGAAAGGTCGGAAAGTACCTTGTTTGGAGAACGACAGAAAGATTTATTTATAAAAAATTTATAAAAAGAAAAACAAGGGTATAAATTAATTGAACACATAATCTTGAAAATAATAATTTTTTTTGAAATAAATTATTAAGAAACATAGATGTGGATGATAAAGAGGTCCCAGTAGATACTCACGTATAAACAACTTTAGATAATAAAGAGATTGTGGAATTAACCCTTATGTTGTAATATTACTTGATAGAGGGTATGTTAACCTACTGTATAGTATTTAAATAATTGTTATTAAATTATAAAAGAAACAAAAACATAAATATGATATCATATATGATCTTCTAATATTTATTTGTGAATAATATTTCAGTAGTATCATAGTTTTGGGTGTTAATAGATTCATTTTTCTTCATATGCTTGGTTACGTAATCCATGATTATTATGGATAAGATGTACTTGATTCATATCCATAATGATATTGATTACTTAAAAATTATTTTTAATCATAAAATGAAAATTATTCCTGAATTATTATGATGGGGAATGAATCTCATCGCATTCGTGGAGAGGGTAATCCGTACGTACGCACGAGCAATAGTATCATTATATTGATGATAAAATCGTATGTAATTGGATGGTATATCATATATAAATAATACATAACATTTTATATTCATTATTTAAATCATATATACTCATTATTATAACCATTCAAATAATGAATAATTTGAATAACAAACTATACCACGACGTGGAGATGGTAAGCCATACGTATACATGTATGGTGATTTGTCATTAATAGGATGGACAAAAAATGAATATTGGTGTAAAATATTTATAACAACATCACATTATGTATAATATACTGTAGTTATTATTATTTTTGGAAGTAACAAATAAGGAGGCTGTAGAAGAAGAAAAGAACTTTGAAAGAGGTGGTGAAATTATTACCTCTTATTCGGGTTTTCCTTTTGAGTTGATCAAAACGGCTCCATTGCTTGGAATTATGATCAAAATATGGCCTCTAGGTCGAATTGAGGATATTTGGGATGATATTTGATTAGGGTATGGTCGATCCAAGTGGAACTGGAGGTGTTATAATGAGAGAAGGGGAAATACCCATTTACAAGAGGGGTGAGGGTCACTTTAGGAAAAGATTGAAAAATTATTTTATTATATAATCATATTTGGTTTATAATGGCTCCGAAATGATTTTTTAGAGGTTAAGGGGAGGATGGGTCTAAAACCACTCAACCAGTAGGTTTTAGAATGGTTTGGTCACCATATTAACCTTATCTTTTTTATTTAACTCTTAGTAAAATAGTTTAACTTTCACCATGTATTCTTGTGTTATTATAATAAATAGTTAACAAAATTATTATAAAAGCCATGATAAACCCAAGTGGTTTATTAATTATATATATAAATTTTTCTATGTTCTTTTTCTGATTCTTATATTTTTAAGAATATTATATCAGTTAATAATATAGTATTTGTTTTAAAAACTCATTTATGTCAATTTTGACACTATAAAGTATTTGATTTTTGTTAAAGTCCTAAAAACTTGATTACTTAGAAAAAAATAATTTAATCAACCCTGACATGTCATAATAACCTATAAAATTTGTGGAATTCATCAAATGTCTCAATTTACATTTTTTTGGATATTTATAATATCAATTATTTTAATCATTCATTAATAAGATAATTACTGCATTATCATTGTGTCATAAATAAATTTAACAATTTAATGTCTAAAAATTATAAATAAAATAACATTATGTATAAAATACTTTTAGGTTTCTAATGAATATTTATAGTCTAATTTATCTTATGTTTATACCTATATTAAAATTTGTTTAGTTATTAAACATTAAATTTAAAACATTTAACTCTTCTTTAAATAAAATAATAATAAATGTCTTAATATAATCCAAGTAGAACAAAAGGATCATAATTTATCCCTATGGCTGATTTTGATCGAAATACACTAATCTAATAGAATTAGGACATTTTTTAGGGTAATTATAATATCATTTTTACCTTTAATTACCATATTTACTTTTAACAGAGGTAAATAAAAGTCAAAAGTAATATTCACCAAAAATTATTTTCATCTTATTGAACCAAATTTTACTTACTGATATAAATCATTTCTCTGATATTTTTTAAATTCAATTCACAGAAGCGGTGTAATTACATTTTATGCAAATTTGAAAATGTGCCTAATAGGTGGGTAAAAGATGGTAAACCGTTCAATAAAATAGTATATATCTAATATTATTATAAAATGACTATAATGAATTACAATTAACATATATATGTATTATGTATCTGCTCTTACCTAATATAAATTTAAAAAAAAATAACTAATTATTTAAATAAAAAGTTAGTTTTAAACAATAACGCAGTGTTTTACACTATTCATCAAAAATTGAAAGTTTTCAAAAAACTATCAAAAATTCACCCTAAGCTAATTTTGAGATTCCGAATCCAAAAAAGATTCTATTTGAAAAAATAAAATTTATAAAATTTCAAAAGGTGGGTATTACTATTCATAACGGCTAGTTTGGTTGGTTGTGGTGTGTTAGAACTTGAATTTGTGTACAACACAAGCTATGGTATTATTTATAGAGTAGCTTATTGTGGAAGTTTAAGGTGTTACATCCTTCCCTCCTTCAAATAATTTAATTCTCGAAATTTCTAAAATACTACTCTATAAAACGATTCGGGTGGTTCTTCATCAGAAGTTCCTTGGGTTCCCACATTATATCTTCCATCTTATTATTTCTCCATAGAACTTTCACCAGACGAGTCGTCCGGTTTCTCAACACTTGTTCTCTTCTATCAATAATCTTGATATACTCTTCACAATAATACATATCAGGTTCTTGTTTAATTTTCTCATAAGGGAGTACATGCGTTGGGTCAGGCATGTATTTTCTCAACAGTGATATGTGGAACACATCATGAACCTTGGAGATACTTGGTGGAATTTCCAAACGATAATCTATAACTCCAATTCATTATAGAATTTTGAAAGGTCCGATGTACTTGGGACTTAATTTTACCTTCTTAGAGAATCATATAACACCCTTCCATGGAGGTACCTTTAAGAAAACATGATCTCCTACACTAAATTACAAATCTTTCCATTGGCTATCAGCATAGATATTTTTCCTAACTTGAGCTTCATTGATGTGGGTTTGGATAACCTTAACATTTTCCATTGTTTCCTCAACAAGTTCTAGGCCTATGAATTTTCTTTCCCCAACATCATCCCAATAGGTTGGTGTGTGACATCTCTTTCTGTATAACTCTTCATATGGTGCTATTTGAATACCTGAATGGAAGAAATTATTATATGAAAATTATACCAGAGGTAAATACTGATCCCACATACCTTGAATGTTAGGTGAGGAAGATCTCGGCATGACTTCTAAGGTTTGAATAGTCTATTCAGATTCTCCCTGAGTTTTAGGGTGGTAGGCAGTGCTCAAAAAATGTTCAGTATCCAAGGCCTTCTAAAATCCTTTACAGAATCTCGATGTAAAATGTAGATCATAGTCAGAAACAATTGATAGGGGTAATCCATGAATTCTTACAACTTCATTAATATGTATCCTTACTATATGTTCAAGTGGTAAATCATCTCTTAGAGAAAGGAAATGTGCTGACTTGGTAAGATGATAAAAAATGACCCACATTACATCATTCCTTCTAGGATTATTCGGTAGTCCCATGACAAAGTCCATCTTAATATCATCCCACTTCCACTTAGGTATGGGAATAGGTTTCATGACTCCTCTTGGATTTTTTCATCTAGCTTTCAGTAGTTGAAAATCCATACGTCTTGACAAATAATCAACAATCTCTCTCTTCATGTTGTCCCACCAAAAATGTTCTTTCAAATCTCTATACACCGTAGTTCTACCAATGTGTATAGAGAAATTTGAGCTATGAGCATCATCCAACAATTCCCCTTTTAGATACGGTATATCGAGAACACAAAGTCTCTTCCCAAATTTCAAAATTCAATCTTCATATAAGAAGTCACTCAATATCCCATCATTCACAGCTGTAATATTCTCTTAAAACTCCACATCATCAGTTTGAGAACTCTTTATCCTTTCTAGTAAAGATAGTTTGGAAACCATTCGAAAAAGTATTGGTGTTTTACCTTCCATGGTTATTCCCATATCCATCATTACTTGATCCATGAAAATAGTATCCCTTTCAACTCTCATTTTGTTCAAAACTCTATGATCCTTTCTGCTCAAATCATCTGTCACCTTATTTGACTTCCCTGGGTGGTAGTGTGTTGTGAAATCATAATCCATGAGTAGTTCAATCCATCATCTTTGCCTCATGTTGAGTTCATTATGTGAGAAAATATACTTCAAACACTTGTGATCAGTATAAATCTCACATTTTTCACCATAGAGATCGTGTCTCCATATTTTCAGAGAAAATAATATAGCTTCTAACTCAAGATCATGAGTGGGATAGCTTTTCTAATGAATTTTTATCTATCTTGATGCATAGGCAATAACCCTATCATTCTTTATAAGAACACAACCAATTCATTTCTTTGATGAATCACTATAAATAAAAAACACATCCTTCCCTAGTGGTAGAGTCAAGATTGTAACATTGACTAATCTTCACTTCAGTTTTCAAAACATTATTCACACTCTTTTGTGCAAACAAATTTAACCCCTTCACGTGTGTGCTTGGTTAATGGGTTTCCTAATCGGGAAAAATTTTGGACGAAATTCTGATAATAACCTGCTAAACCAATAAAACTGTGTACCTCAGTTATACTTGTCGGTGCTAGACATTCTTGTATTGCTCTGGTCATTGAAGGATCGACAATGATTCCATACTTAGAGGCAATATGGCCAATAAATGAAATTTCTAAAAGCAAGAATTCACATTTTATAAACATCCAATATAATTCTTTTCTTCTGAGGGTTTTTAGAATAGTGCGCTAGTGATTTTCAGGATCTTTGTATCTTTTTAGTATATGAAGATATCATTAATAAATAGTACTACAAAGTCATCAGGATATTCCTTAAAAAATATATTCATTAGATCCATGAAAATAGAGAGTTTATTATTCAGTCCAAATGGCATTACAGTAAACTCGTAATGCCCATACCTGGTTCGAAATGCTATTTTCTGAATGTCTTCCTTCATCACACACAACTAATGATATCCAGATCGAAGGTAAATCTTTGAAAAAATATTGTTCTTCATGAAGCTGGTCGAATAAATCATCAATACAAGGTAGGGGATATTTGTTCTTTATTGTAATAGAATTAATCTCCCTGCAGTCAATGAAAAAATCATAGATCCATCATTCTTCTTAAAAAAACGAACAAGGGATCCCCAAGGAGAAACACTAGGGAGAATAAATCATTTATTACCCAATTAATCTAGTTGTTTCTTTAGTTCGACTAGTTCCACAGTGGCCATTCTATAAGGGGTCTCTGATATGGGCCTTGAAGAAGGAATTAAATCAATGGAAAACTAGATTTCTCATTCTGGAGGATGTCCAGGTAAATTCTCTGTAAACACATCAACATATTCTTTCACAATAGGTACATACTATATTTGAACATTCCTTTCCTCACCCATAGTTATTTCATTCTCTTCTGCCCCAGTAATAAAATTTAGTAGAGCTACTGGGGGTGGATCTAGATATAAATCTGGTGGTGATGTTTCTGCTCTAAAGATAAGGTTCTCTTTATCATCATCAAAAATTGTAACCTCATTCTTCTTACAATAAAATTTCACATCATGGTATGAAAGCCAATCCATACTAAAGATTTTATCAAATTACATCATGGGTATGAGGATGAGGTCAGTAGATAAAGAACAACTATATGCCCTAATGGGGACTAATTCAATTTTGTTTTCCAATTATTCTTCCCATAAGAGTTTTGACTGACAACTCCCTTGTTAATTCAAATTGGAAATATCTAATTTTCGTATCAAATTGGGAAGATATGATATAATGCAATGATCCAAAATCAAATAAAGCATTGGCTAAACTCAAGGAATCCATGAAATTACATGCCACCACATCTTTTAGAGCTTCAACCTCAGTATTAGTGACCACATAACCTAACCCTTTATCCCTTGGCATTTTCTAAGGTAATATTCCTTGGAGAAAAGAACATTCATTTAAATTATTCCCCTTTTCTCTAAAATTGTAGCATCCATAATTGACTGAATATTTCTTTCCCATACAATCATGAGCTTGGTGGCCCTTTTCACCGCACTTGTAACAGACTCCCATTCCCTTCAGGCAAGTACCATGGTGTTTCTTCCCATATATACTACAGGTTGGATATTCAACATTTCCCTTATTCCATTATTTCAATTTCTAAAGTGTTAAGCAGATCTCTTCTTCTCTTTATTTTATTTAATGTTGTAAGACTTTGAGAATCCATTTTCTGTCTTAATAGCACATGAGACAATATCTTCATTTGATGAGAAGTATTGTGGGACTAATACTTGACAAAGAAATGGTTTTAACCCATTGAATAATCAATCAATATTACTCCTTGGGTTTCTTATATAATCTATTGCTTGCTTCGATAACCTTGTAATGTTAGCCTCATAATTTGCGACATTCCCATCCTCATTTTTCCTCAGACTCAAAAAATGTCCATCCATATCCACCTGATGGTAACGAGGAAAATATTTTTCATAGAAAATATCTTTAAACTCCCTCTATTCCATATATGATACTTCTTCATCCTCCATTGTGTTTTGAATTAATGACCACCATGATCTGCATATCCTATGAGGTGATAGACATCCATGACAACTTTTTCCCTTCCCCTAATCCCCAAATAATGAAATATTTTATCTAAGGAACTTATCCATTGCTCATTTACAAATGGATTTGTATTCCCATTGAACTTTGGTGGTTTTTTCCTTAGGAATCAACCTAACATTGATCCTTCATTTTGTGGATCAGGGTGCTCTATACAGGTAAGGTTATTATTCCTGTCCTGAGTGACTTGTCCCAATATGGGGATAAGATGATCAACACCAGTTGCATCACAAGCTCCAATATAATTATCTTTAGTATGAGGGCAATCCCTATATGGATTACGTACGTTGATACAGTTTCCATTCCTTCCACTATGTTCCATTTCTAAACAATGTCCTACATTAGATTAGTTTCTGTATCACAATACATAATTCCAAACTTTTAAAACACTTAACATAAATTGAACTGTTTATAGATATAATCCATAATCATTAAAAAATTCATTGAGGAGGTATATACTCATAAATCATTCATAATGGTTTATAAATAAAATGTGAATTATTCTATGCATATCCCCCGTGAGTGTCGTAACCAAGAGTGTAGAAAGGCCAGTTTTTGTGTGCTAGGATACCCCAGGTCATGCCCGAAACTTCTTATTAGAGTTTTCACTCTTTTGTACATCTATTATAGAGTCATCTCTACATACTTGTTTCCAGATAGAGATGAATTTCTTGGAAAACTCGCAAAATATCTAAATTATTCAAATTCTAGGATGTTCTTCTATACAAATCCTCATTGTTTATCTTAGGGTATTGTTCTCTATTCAAAGTTTTTCTAAATCTAGATTCTAAGGATTGTACTAAACTTCCAATGATACCAACTATAACACCCCAACCCTAGTTTCCTAAAGTCAATGCATTATTACATAACATTGTAATAATACAAGGAATCATGTCCTAAAATAATGATCAATTTAGTATTTTTGAAGTACTAGATACATAAATAAGTTTTACATATATTATGAAATACAAACAACAACAACATTTTATCCCCATTTAACACAAATATATCCCTTATCGTATCCCTACAGTTCAACCATAAAATACTTCTCCGTATCCTGGAAAAAGTAAAACATAGAAAAGGGTGAGATCAGATGCTCGGTAAGGATAACAATATAACTAAAAAATTTATAAATAAGAATTGAAATTTAAGGAAATATATAATAATAAAACACAATCCTTTTAAACTTAGACTTCATCAAGATATGGCCAAGATAAATAAAATAATTTCATTTACTTATTCACATAGATATTATACTAGTCTAATAATTTCATGTAATATCAATATCCAATTTCATAATGAAGGAATGCGTAATGACAGACTTCATAACCACATAGTCAAGGCCTCATGACAAGACTGGAAATAATATTATTTCAAGTCCTTTTTTCAAGACACTAGTTTTTCTCATGAGACCTACCGATGCATCAATGAGATATAGTGGGATCCAATCATCACTTACTAAATCCAAGGCATTCCTCATATGAAATGATTGAAATATAACATAAGCATTCATATTAAAATTTTCATATGAAATGTAATTATTTTAACCATAAATTATTAATGGTATAAAAATAACACATCCACTATCAATCATATCACAAAACCATTAATATAATATGGAAGATTGTATCATAATAAATCCACTTCAAGCACATGTAAAATCTATTAAAGTATGTTAACATATATGAAATCAAAACTATTTGAGAGAAAATTCTCATTCTATCATGAAATGATTTAAAAGTCACATAACTATAAAATAAATAATTTATATTGAAATTTTTCTTATAATATTGCAAGGGAAGCTTCGATGGTGTTATAATGGTGGAAAATAGCTGCACCCACTGCATATGTTAAAAAACATTCTTTCCTTAATTTTGTCGAAATATTTGTAAAGTACCTTGTTTGGAAAATGAAAAAAATTATTTCTTTATAAACATTTTATAAAAATCCATGAAATTTTATAAATTACTTTAATCCATAGATGAAAAATAGTAAAAATATTTTTAAATACATTTTTATGAAACATGAATGTGGATGATAAAGAGGTCCTAGTAGATAGTCACATATAAACAACCTCGGGTAATAAAGAGATTGTGAAATTAACCCTTAACTTGTACTTTTGGTTGATCGAGGGTATGTTAAACTCATGTATAATAGTTAAATAATTGATATTAAATTATAAAATAACCAAATACATAAATATGATATCATATAGAATCTTTCAATATGGATTTGTTAATAATATTTTAGTAATATCCTTATTTTGGGTGTTAACTGATTCATTTTTCATTATATACTTGGTTAAGTAAGCTATGTTTGTTATAGATAGAATATATTTGATTCATATTCAGAATGATATTGAATTCTTAAATATTATTTGTAATAATAAAATTAAATTTAATCTTGAGTGATTATAATGGGGAATGAATCTCATCACGTTCATGGAGTCGGTAATCCGTACGTACTGAGGAGTGACAATATCATTATATTGCTGGTGAAATAGTAAGAAATTGGATGTTATATCATATATACATAATTATTAAAATATTATATTTATTATTTATATTAGTTATTCACATTATTATACCCATCCAAATAATTAAGTGTTTGAATAACAAACAACACCATGACCTGGAGACGGTAAGCCGTACGTACACATGTATGGTGATTTGTAATTCATAGGATGGATAGAATGATGAATATGGTTGTAAAATATTTATAATAACATCATAGTATGTATAAAATTTTGGAGTTATTATTTTGTTATGTAAACAACAAAGAAAGAGGAAGTGGAAGAAGAAAAAAACATTAAAAGAGGTGGTGAAATTATTACCTCTTCTTCAGTTGTTTCCTTTTTAGTTGATCAAAATGGCTCATTAAGTTGTCATTCTGATCAAAATGAGGCATCTAAGTCTAAGTGGGGGTAGTTGGGTGGATATCTGAGAAGGGGATGGCTGATCAAAATGGCTCTAGTGGTGTGATTTTGAGAGAAGGGGAAGTACCGTTTTATAAGAGGGGTGATGGCCACTTTAGGAAAAGCTTGAAATATTATTCTATTATATAATCATATTTAGTTAATAATGACTCAAAAATGATTTATTTAGAGGATAACGTGGGTATGGGTCAAAAAAATATCAACCAATATGTTTTATACAGGTTTAGGTTACCATATTAACCTTATCTTTTAGATTTAACTCGTAGTTAAATAGTTTAACTTTTACCATGTATTCTAGTATTATTATAATAAATCATTAATAAAAATACCATAAAATGATAAGATAACCCATGTGGTTAATTATTTGTATATCTATCCTTATCTAAGTCCATTGGAAAAACCTTATATTTTTAGGAATATGATATCAACAAATAATATACTATTTGTTTTAAAATCTCATTTATATCAATTTGGACACTATTTAGTTTTTGATTTTTGTTAAAGTCCTAAAAACTGGACTACTTCAAACTAAATTAATTTAATCAACCCTAACATGTCATATTAACCTATAAAATTCTTTTAATTCATCAAAAGTCTCGATTTATATTTATTTGTTTATTTATAATATCAATTATATAAATATTTCATTAATAAGGTAATTACTACATTATCATTGTGTCATTAATAAATTTAATTATTTAATGTATAAAAGTTATAAATATTATACCATTATGTATGAAATATTTTTATATTTCTAATGATTATTTTTAGTCGAATCATTCTTATGTGTAACCAAATATTAAAAATGGTTTAGCTATTAAACTTTGAATTTAACACTTTTAACTATTATTTAAATAAAATAATAATATATGTCATAATCTAATCAATGTGGACCAAAAGGATGATATTTTATTTTGAAGGATTATTTTGGTCTAAATAAACTTATCCAATAGAATTATTACATGGGTTAGAGATATTATAATATCATTTTTACCTTTACTTACCCTATTAACTTTTAACCGTGGTAAATAAAAGTCAAAAGATACTATTCACCAAAAATTATTTTCAACTTATTGAACCAAGTATTACTTACTGATATCAACTGTGTCTCTCAAAATTTTCAAATTGAATTCACAGAAGCCATAAAATTATGTTTTATGCAATTTTTTAAATGTTCCTAGTAGGTGGGTAAAAGATGGTAAAAATGTTCAATAAAAATTTATATATCTAATATTATTATAAAATGACTCCAATGAATTACATTGAACATATATAGGTATTATGTATCAATTTCAACCTAATATAAATTTGATAAAAATAACTAATTATTTAAATATAAAGTTGGTTTTAAACAATAACGTACTCTTTTTCACTATTCATCAAAAATTTAATGTTTTCAGAAAAAATACCAAATATTCACCCTAAGCTAATTTAGACATTCTAAAACCAAAAATTATGTCCATTATAAAAAATAAAATTTATAAAATTTCAAAAATTGGGTATTACTATAAATAATGGCTAGTTTGGTTGGTGTTGGCGTGTTAGAACTCGAAGTTGCGTACACCGCAAAATATTTTATTATTAAAAGAGATGAAAACCGTGGAATATTGGGTTGTTACAATGATAAACACTATAGATATTGTATGGATTTCTCTAATAAGAAAACAAAAATAGCTATTATTGGAATTGATTATATCATGGATACATTATGGTAGATAAATAAGGTTAAAAAAATATCTATTCTTTTATGGAATGACCATTTATTCCACATATTTATTTTCTTAGGTTAGATAACATCATGTGATAAAATCAACTATATTTTAGTGAAACTAATATTCCATATTTAGTTTATCAATGGATTAATTGTCCTAAAATGATATTCCTAAATTTTGGCTGTAATGAATGTTAAAAGGTGATTCTGGTAGTGTATTGTTTGAGGGGAGATTCTGATCAATGGTGGTTATTGATCTAGAACAACAAATAGGATAATGAAATAGAATTATTTTAATTTTGAACATTTAATGTGTTATAATTTTTTTAATAATTTCCTCCCATGGAATATGCAACAATAGAAATTCAATTCATCAATATATAATGTAAGGAAGAGGATGGTTTGATGGGGTATAAGGGTAACATTACCAATCTATACAGAAATGATTCAGACTAAAAACATAATCTAGAATGAATGATTGACCATTTGTCTAATGGTAATAAGGTAATCCTCCAAAGGGAAACAATTTCTCATATGGTTTCAATATAAGAATATCAGGTATCAACTTACATAAGGATATATAAATAATTATCCATGTCATATATTTTTTATGTAAATCAATAGAAGAATGGGACAACTATGTAGAAAGGGGGAAAAAGGTTAATGACAATATAAGGGACATATAGATCCTCCCACATATGATAAATGTCGTAAGAAAGTCCCTATTACTTATATTAAGGGAAGATGATTTTTCTTCACGCGTGGAGATAAATGAAATTAGGAATGTGAATGAGTGAGTGAGGATGAAACCTTTTATGTTCAATTTTTATACTCTAATAATTTGGGGTGTTATTTATAACAATGTCCCATTAAACCAAGAATATATTTTATAATGGTACATAGGGATAAGTACAGTTTTATGATATTTCTATACCCAAATTATAATGATTGATGTTCTTGTGTATTTAAATTCAGGAACTATGTAAAAGTATTTTATCAATGATATGTTAGTTCTAAGAATCATGAAACCTATAAGGGTTTTGCTACAATACTCTCCTTTATAGATTTTAAAGTAAACATTTAATGGTCTGGGTAACCTAGAAATTTGATTTATTGATAATGTAATATTTTTAGAGAATAGAAGAAGTATGTAAATATAACCCTAAATATTCTTCTATTGTTGAGTTACATTGATGATTGGCACTGATTGATGTATATGTGATAGTATTGATGAATGTGAAAAGGTTTTATAATATGATTATTATGAAATTTATGATGATGTTTACTAGATTTTGAATTTAGGGAATATATTTGATAATATGAGATTTTAATTTAAGAATAATGTTAATGTTAATTTTTGGAAGCAGTTATATTTTCATTGAGTTTTGATGGTG
The DNA here is from genome assembly GCA_963277665.1 of Viscum album. Taxonomy (NCBI): domain Eukaryota; kingdom Viridiplantae; phylum Streptophyta; class Magnoliopsida; order Santalales; family Viscaceae; genus Viscum; species Viscum album. Next base: position 163,690,849 of record OY728138.1, read on the forward strand.
ATTTAGGTAATTTGTATGTTTTAAGAGAATATATTATCAATCAATTGACATGTCTAGTATGTGACATTTAGAGATACATAATGTTTTTGGGATATTAATCTTATATTATTATTTTAAATATATTGATCTTCATTCTGATTTTTTTACATTGAATTTGGTTATTAATATTCTAGAAGGTCATAAGCTTAACTATTAAATTAATTGAATAAGTTTAACATTAGATATTATTTATTGAGGTTAAAGTATGATTTGTCATATTGGATAACCAATGCTATCTATTTTAGTTTTGGTAAATATTTAGAGGTTTAATGAATTACCTTTGGACCTTATGATTTATAAAAAGTGATTTGGGTATTAAAAATTCATTAATAATTTTAGTTTCGTAGCATAAGAGTTAAGGTGGAAATTTTTAAATCACAAAAAGAAAATAAGATTAATTTTATGAAATGGAAACAAATCATATATGTTTATTTTCTCATGTTCCTTTTATATATAGTAAAACAATTCCTCAAATTTAGGAAAATTGCCCATAAATAAAAAATTTATCCTTTACCTTCCATTCCGAGGAACCAATTTTTTTAACTAATCATAAATTTATGGCTTTGTAATGGATAACATTCTCATAATCTAGTTTTTTATCACCATAAATTAGTCACTGGTAAATATTTTTCTCTTATATAACCCTTTTTTAACTTCTAAATAATGTTCTCCCATTTGAAAATCATGTTTTATGGTGACCTTCATACATCCCTTTTCAACTATTTATGTGGAAGTTTCATTAACACTTTGTATGGTGTGGGTTTATATAAATGGAATTTTTAAATGAGAATATATTATTTATAATTGAAAGTTGAAATTGTGAGGGAAAAAATGTAACACCATTATTTTCTTAATTAGAACTATGTTCAATAGCATATATAATATGAAACACCGAGAAGAAAAAACCATGAAATATTATTATTTAATTATGACCTTTATAGCATAGTAATTAAATTGAATGGTATGAATAACAAAAAATGATTTATAAAATATATATAAAGGTACTACAAAAACTAAATTTATTTGGTAATTCTAATTAAATTATCACCCAATTTATTGTAATATAATTTTCTCCTATAGTACATTATCCTAAATAATATTTTTATTTCTTTTTATTGATCTAATAATATAATAATTTTTTACACTTTTATTAAATTTATTTTATAAAAATAAAAAAAATATTTAAAAAAACATATAAAAATTATCTCAAGGTAAATTTTTGGGATTTTTATGAAAATATATATTTTGCAGTGAGTAGGGAAGAATATTATTTTTTATTAAAACCATCACTTTTGATTCAAATATCTAAAAAGGAAATTTTTGTTTTAGAATTATTTAAATGTAAAAATAGTTACATTATATTCTGAATATTTTAATTGTATTATTTTTAATGATTTTTATAAATTCATTTAGTATAAAAATATTTTTGTACTTAAATATACGTTGTTCTGAAAAACTATTTTCCATCAATTTTCTGGGATTTATTTGAAATTAAATTACTCAATTTCTTAGAATTGAATATTTAATAATTAATATAATATATGAAATTATTTATTATAAATTTTGGAAATATATCCCTTATATTAAAAGTAATTATTAAAACTAATGATACTAAATAATTGACACCATTGTAATAGTATATTGGATAATTTAGTTTAAAAATAACATGATATGGAATGAAAAGGCACCCTAACAACTGATTTAATTTTAATTAATGTGTATATAATATCCATATACATCAAAATGTCAAATATATGTCTATTTTTCAATTTAGAAATTATTTTTACCTTTATAATATTAAATTTAGAGATGATGTTAAAAAAGTACCTTTGATTATTTTTATATCTATAATATTTCATGATAAGAATAAACACAACATATGTATGATTATAAATAGTTATTTGAAATACAAATTATTTTTTTATCATGAATATTTATTTCTAATTTTTATTCATGAAATATTTACTATTAATACTTATGAAACAACGACACAACATTTATTTAATTAATAGAAAAATAAATATTTAATTTTCAAATTATTAGATGTGATATATAATTGAATGAGCTAATGCATCCCTCTAATTTTATAGTTATTTGTAACATATTATGGAAATATTAATTTATTTTATTCTAATTCCCTATTTTTCTTTATTTTAGAGTCATATTAAATAAATACATTCAAAATTGTAATTAAGAATATTTTATACCATATAACATTTTATTAAAATATTTGAAATTCATAAAAATATTTAATTCTATAAATTAAACATTATATGGTTGAAAAAAATAAAAACCATCAATTTATGGCCATTTTTTACTTATATATTAACATTATTAAATGTTATTTGTTCGAAAAAAATATTGTTTTGATAATTGTTAATGAGTTAATGAGGGTTAAATCATTAAGATAAATGTGAAAACATATTCAAAACATGTTATAATTTTATTAGATTAGAGTATTCCAACTTATCCTTATCTTATATTATAATTATAAAAAATTTGATCCATTTGGACATGAGAAATAGTTCATTTTAATTTAATACATTATTATATTCTAATAATTCCCCTCCCCTCAATTAAAAAAGGGAGCCCCTTTTCTCTATTCCTCACTCCACATTAAGAAATATATCTCATCATAATGTCATACATTTCTCATATCAACATCCATATCCATGGGGTACAGGTTTTAGACCTTCCAAAATAACTACCCTAGGTCCCTTTCAAAAAGATATGAATGAATTCTACTGAATAAGAGGTTATTCAGACACATACGAAGGAAGTAAAACTTAAAGTATTTGATTTGATCTCAATTTACACTCTATTGATATATACTTGTTAATATTAGCCTATCTAATCATATATAGTGTATATTCTAATCCTTCAATGTGTTTTAGACCATTATTCATTAGATATTATATTTCCTTTAACTGTTGTTATTCTTTGTATCATATATATGATAATTTATTAAACAATATACAATATCTTTATATAGTGTATTACAGTAAAAGTCATTTGATTAATTGAGGAAATATTGATATTCAATATTCATTAAATGATTTGGAATTTTTTTGTTTAGGAATATTTTTCTTCAATTTAATCAATCATTCGATATATTAGAAATGCATTGGACATGAAGTGATGGGTGGGGACTGAAATTATATATACCCATGATGCATCGTTAAGTCTCATGAGACAAATCAGTTCTCCAAATTAAATGGGTATTCTACAAAAGTATTAAACTATCTTGGTTCCAAGTCTAATAACTGATAATTTTATCAATGGAACTTTCCCCTTCTGGTAATTAGGTTATATTGCTTAAAACACAGAAATTTCATAAAGATCCCGATAAAAATTTTATTCTCATTTATGAAGAATAAAATAAGTTATATTAATAGATATTAAGGAACATATACTTATGGAATAGAATCATTACACTTGTAAAAGTAACATGATTATTAAGAATATTAATCCACCAAATATAATAGTAAAATCGCATGTGAAACTATAAATAATATTTATCCATCTTATTAAAAAATATGATATAATTATATCATACTAATTGTTAATAAATGTTTTAAAAAAGATAAATGAAGTATTGGTATTTCTATAGTATATAAATGTTTATTTTCATTATTATAGCTAATATAATTATTTAAAAATTTATTTTCAATATATATATTCCCAATTAAATATTTGTTTTCCTATTATTATAAGATAATTTTTAGAGATCTTAATTAAATTTTCAAATTGTAATAAAATCAGTTATAATTTCAAAGTCAGAATTTTTCAAATAAATGATAACTTTAATTCAAAATTAAATTTATCATATTAGAAATTTATTTTCATAAAATAGATATCATTTTTTAAATTTAATGGTTGACAAATATTTGGGGTGATTTTTTGTTATTTTTCTAAAGTAGATGATGTTTTACGGTGAATAGTGAAATATGGTAATTTATTGGATTTAACATTATACATTAAATAAATGAGTTATTGAGTCATTGATGATGTAAGAATCATAATATATAACTATCCTTCATTATTTTAAACATATAGTGATAAGGATCAAATATATAAATTTTCTTGAGCTGAAATAATAAAATAATGAATATAATAATAAAAAATACCCATATCCTTCTATATAAATACCACCCCTCACCACAACATCTAATCACATCTCCAAAACCCTGATGCATGTAAAACATCCACCCAATCATCATATGAAGACACTCCCCCTTGTCTAGGATCCTTTTCACCAAAAAAATACAACACCCAATTTCCCTAAGGAGGTTCTCAATGAGAAGAAGTTCAAGAGGTAAAATCCACTTTATTTTTGTTTTAATTTCTTTTCCAATTTTATTTCATTTTTATCCTCTCCACTCATTCATATCCAAAAGCGTCATTATAAATCTATTATATTTTTTTACATGAAAAATATTGTGTAAATGGAATTATCCATCATCACATCACTTTCATTTTTTTCTAAAAATGAAATGATTATTCGTCATGTATTAATTTATGGCCATCATGGGCGATGCATTGTAATTTTTCATTACCACCTTCATGGCTAGTAATAAAACCATGATTATGGTTAAATTATATTTTATTATTTATATTATATGTACATGATTTTCTATAACCTATATATAAACATTATGTTAAATAAAATTATATAAGTTCATGAGGGTCAAATAAGCCGCCAAAATAAATTAAATCATTTTCATTAATGTTTTATCTTAATAAAAATCATCATAATATATAAAAAATTAATATTTAATCCTAATTAAACATATTTAATTACATTAATAGTATATAATTTCAATTCTGAAGAATAAATCTCATTTTACATGAACTTTCACAATTGTATATAGGTGAACCGATCATTAAAACCAAGAAAATGAACAATCCTTGAATGAAAAAATGGAACTATATAACTCCTCATAATTTCCATAAAAGAACATTATAATATTACAACAAATAAGATAAATGTGTAGTAATTTTTTTATTTTTTAATTAATTAAATAATTTCATTATCCATGCTATTAATGTAACATCCCAGTTTTAAAAAAAATTAATTGAAATGAATGAAACTCTATTTTAAGTTATTATTTATAACTAGCCATTAGACATAATTTTTTCCACTTCTATGTTTTGAATTTCAAGAAAATGTCATCTACAATTATGTTCAGTATGTTATTTGGAGTCTATTGGAACCAACTTGTTTTTTGGTGAATAGAACATACACTTATGAATAGTAATATGACAATAATGAATAGTAAATTTTATTATTAATTTATTTTCTTAAGGCTTTAAGATAATAACATCTTGGTTAATTTTTCATAGTGATATAGAAGTAGTTATAGAATTAGAATTGTTAATTTTTGAATTTAGTATGATTTTATTTAAAAATAAAATTAATAATATTTAGAAAATTATTTTTAAAAAATGTAATTAATTTTTGAATTCTACACGTCGAAAAATGGGTAGGTTAATTTTTTGGGATTTTTCTGAAATTCTTTAATTTTCTGTAAATAGTGAAATCCGATAAAATACTGTATAATCAAATTATTAGTAAAACTCACTATTTATGACATCATAAGTGATGCAAGGCCACTTGGTTCAAACTCACATTCAATTATTACAATTTTTGGTCACATGAATTAAGACTATTCATAATCTTGGGTAAAAATATTATAATAATGATTAAAATAATGAAAAATACCCCCTCTCCTCCACTATAAATACCACCCTCTCTCCCATATTTTTCCCACACCTCTCAAGCCTTGAGACATGACTATGCTCAGATCAATACTTCTCCCAAGGATCTTTCCCACGTCCTAGAGCTACTGGTCTCACCAAAACACCAAAACCAAATCCCTTAAGAAGGATCTCAAGGAGAAGATATCAAGAGGTAAACATCCTCTTTTATTTCATTTCTTTTCATTAATTTTATGTTATTCTCTTCCTTTCCCATTTGAATTATGTTGGGATATTTCATTAAATATCCTACATTACATTACATATTATGTATAAGTGATGAGATATTCCCTTTCTCTCATCAAACTATTTTTATGATATTTTAAGAGACGTCGTTAGGCTGCCAAATTTTCATGAGAAATTTATCAAGTTTTCTTTTATTTCATGATTCCTTTTTCTTATTTCCTCACCCCCTCTTATCCAAGAGGTATGAAATCTCCATAATCATGTATATTATGGATGTTCTCAAGTACATTTAAAATTAATCATCATTTTTCTTCTCATTTACCACTTATTCAAAGAACTAAAAACATTGTCCCTGATGTGTCGAATTACCGACATTGTGGACGATGTGATTTCATTTTTCATTAAATACTTCAAGTATGTTCATAAAACCATTTTTATGGTTTAAATAGGTTATAATATATATATTATGTCTCATCAATGGTTCTTTAATTCATTTTAACACATGGATTTAATTTATAAAACGAAATGAGGATGTTATTATCAAAGAACCAATAAAATGATCTAAACGAACATCATTAATGTTTTAACTTATGAATCATCCTCATATTAAACATCAAAATGATAAATGGTATAAATTATGGTACTTGAAATATTTAAATACATTTCCATTCCAATTATGTAATTTCACTTCCAATCGACAAGAACATCCACCATGAACCAATCCTAGAAATCATGTTAAGAACTCACCCAAAAACAGTGCAAGGAGCAAAATACTAACAATTAAATGGGGAAATTATGTTATGAAATGATAACATAAGATGTTATACACATGAAAATGTTTCGTTAAAATATTAATAACACTCTTTTGACCATTATACAAGAGGTTTAAACAAGTTTTAAGTAAGAAAAACCCGAGGTAAAGGAATTTTCAACCCGATTTCCATTCTTTGGGTTACCATTCTACTTAATTATTTATGTGCTATATAAATTGTTTGTGTGATTGGTTATGTTTATATTATGTTTTATTATGTGTATTCACAGTATATAGACATAATCCATTCACTCTATTAAGTATATTTTCAATTGTATGATATATATAAGGAGATTTTCATTAAAAATCCTCTTCTTAAATTTGATTTTACGAAATTCCAAAGTAATGATTTTATGGAATTATTCATGTTGTATGATTATGTTTTGGTTCTTGGGAATTATTTATGAAGTAGTGTGGGATCTATATCTCCCTCCAATTCATTGGGTATGAGTATGTTGGAGGTTGGCTATATGGTTACTCCAAGTGTAACTGCGATGGTTACACAAAGTAAGGTAGCTGTGAGGGATACAAATTATAAGGTAGCCTAGAATGGTTACGTGATTATGTAAGTAATTCCCAAGACACCTTTATGATTATATTTATGTTCCCATGTTTTTTCGGATCTTGTGTAAATCTCATGTTAAAAAAATTAAGTATATAAGGGTGACAACAATGTCTTTTGAAAATGCTTTCATACGTTACGAGTATTCATGGACTAATGTGATCTTTCCTTCTCTACCATCCCTTGTTGAGGTTTTGTGCTCATCCCAAGTTTTTAAATGATTTTCACATGTTAATGGATGTGTAAGATAAGGAATTAAGCCATATTAAATGTTGAATAATTGTCACGAAGTCTTGTTTTAAGTTTTAATGTTTTATATTTGGAAACAAATGGAAACTATTTTTATGGTATCCACTCTGTAATAATGTGTAATGTTATGAATTTATTTTCCCAATTCACTAAATCTCTAAAATATAAAAGACCCTAAATTTAAAAGGAAGTTTTTTATTGACTAAATTCATGATTATGTATGTAATAAGGTTGGGTCTTTATAGTTGGTAGTAGAGGAATGGTTTAGTCAACTTTATGGTTTAGGATTTTTTGTTAATCATATGGTTAGTCTTTTTGTTAATTCTTTAAGTTAAATCCTTGTTTTATAACTTTTCAAATTAAGTAAATTCGGTTAAAAATGGAAGGAGGAGAATATCAATTGACATTCCTATCTCTTCTTGATGACTTTCTTCAAATAATTCTTACAAAGTCACGTCGAGACGACTTTGAAACATTTTCTAACATACAACTCGCTTGCAAGAAATTTTTTGAGATATCAAACACCTCCACTATACCTCGATACCATCATGGATCATGGGTTGTATTTAATCAAATCCTATTTTCTCAATATTCTCATATTTTCAAGAAAGGTAAATATTATCAAGGATTTTTTAAATATTTTTCCTTATCAAGAGATTTTGAAGCATATTATGATTTTTAAAGAGGTGCTGAAGAAGGAGACCCTTGTGAAACCTATTTATATTTTATTTTATAATATACTCTTTCAGAACATACTTATGGTATTTTAAAAGGACCATTTATTCAATTTTTCAACTCAAATTCGGTCAGACTATTTTATAAAAATCATGTTTTATTAGATGTTTTGAAATTATATGTCATACATGATTATTTTCCAAAACTATTTTTCTATGAACACCCATATGACCCAAGTCATACAAGGTGTATTTAGATAAATGAAGCCAATGATTTTGAAGGATCTATAAATCAATATTTCAATGCATGGACCTTCTATTTACATGAGCAAGATGATGATGAGACCAGGTGAACACCATGATCAAGGTACCCTCACTCGTATGATAAGTAAATAAAATAGTGAGGACGCAATTTCTGAAAGGTGGGGATAATGTAACATCCCTGTTTAAAAAAATGAAATGAATGAAACTTTGTTTTAAGTTGATATTTATAACTATCCTTTAGAAATAATTTTTTTCCCTTATGTTTGGAATTTCAAGAAACTATCATCTACAATTGTGTTCAGTATGTTGTTTGGAGTCTATTGGAACCAACATATTTTTTTGGTGAATAGTAACACACTCTTGTGAATAGTAATATGACCCTAATGAATAGTAAATTTTATTATTATTTTATTTTCTTATGGCTTTATGATAATAACATCTTGGTTAATTTTTCATCATGATATAGAAGTCATTATAGAAATAGAATTGTTAAATTTTGAATTAAGTATGATATTATTTAAAAATTAAATTATTAATATTTCGAAAATTATTTTCAAAAAATGGAATTCATTATTGAATTATATAGGTCAAAAATGGTTAGGGTAATGTTTTGTGATTTTTCTGAATTTTTTTAATTTTCGGTGAATGGTGAAATAGGATAAAATACCGTATAATCAAATTATCAGTAAAATTCGCTATTTATGACATCATAAGTGATTCAAGGACACTTGTTCAAACTAAAATGCAATTATTACTATTTTAGGTCACATAAACTAAGACTATTCATAATCTTGGGCAAAAATATTATAATAATGATTAAAATAATGAAAAATACCCCCTCTCCTCCACTATAAATACCACCCTCACTCCCCTCTTCTTCCCACACCTCTCAATCCTTGATCCATGCCTAAGTTATGGCCAATACTCCTCCCAAGGCTCTTACCCACGTCCTAGATCTACTGGTATCAACAAAAGACAAAAAAAATCCCTTAAGAAGGATCTCAAAGAGAAGAGATCAAGATGTAAACATCCTGTTTTATTTTCTTTCTTTTCTTTCATTTTATGTTATTATCTTCCTTTCCCTTTTTAATTATGTTGGGATATTTTGTTCCATATCACCCCTTACTTTCCATATTATGTATGAGTGATGATATATTCCCTTTCTCCCATCAAACTATTTTTATGAAATTTTAAGAGATGTTGTTAGGCTGCCGGATTTTCATGGGAAATTTCTCAAGTTTTCTTTTATTTCATCATTCCTTTTTCTTCATTCCTCGCCCCATATTATCCAAGAGGAATGAATTATCTAGAATAATGTATATTATGTATGTTCTCATGTTCATTAAAAATTAATCATCATTGTTCTTCTCCTCTCCCACCTATTCAAAGAATTAAAAACATTGTCCATGACGTGTCGAATTATAGACATCATGGACGATTTGATTTAATTTTTCTTTAAATCCTTGAAGTCTATTCATGAAACAATTTTTATGGTTGAAACAGGATATAATATATATATTATGTCTCATCAATGGTTCTGGAATTAGTTTTAACACATGGTTTTAATTTATAAAACGAAATGAGGTAATTATTATCAAAGAACAACTAAAATGATCTAAACGAACATCATTAATATTTTATCTTATGAATAATCATCATATTAAATATAAAAATGATAAATGGTATAAATAATGGTACTGGAAATATATAAATACCATTCCCTTACAATTCTGTAATTTCACTTCCAATCGACAAGAACATCCACCATGAACCAATCATGGAAATCATGTAAAGAACTCGCCCAAAAACAGTGCAAGAAGCAAAATACTAACAATTAAAGGGTGAAATGATGTTATGAAATGATAATATAAGATGTTATAAACATGAAAATGATTCTGTAAAATATTAATAACACTCTTTTATACATTATAAAAGATGTTTAAACAAGTTTTAAGTAAGACAAACCCAAGGTAAGGGAACTCATAACCCGATTTCCATTCTTTGGTTTGACCTTATACTTCCTTATTTATGTGATATTTAAATTGTTTGTGTGATGTTTTATGGTTATATTATGTTTTATTATGTGTATTTACAGTATATATACATACTCCATCCACTCTATGAAGTATCTTTTCAATTGTATGATATTTATAAGGGGATTTTCTTTAAAAATCCTCTTTTTAAATTCAGTTTTATGAAATTCCAAAGTAATGTTTTTATGGAATTATTCATGTTGTATTATTATGTTTTTGTTCTTGGGAATTATTTATGATGAAGGGGGTACCTATATCTCCCTCCAATGCATTGGGTATTAGTATGTTGGAGGTTGGACATTTGGTTACTCTAAGTGTAACTACAATGGTTACACAATGTAAGGTAGCCGTGAGGGTTACAAATTATAAGTTAGCCAAGAATGGTTACAAGATTATGTAAGTAATGTGCCAAGATACCTTTATGATTATATTTATGTTCTCATGTTTTTTTGGATCTTGTATAAATCTTGTTTTACACAAAGTAATTATATATGGGTGACAAGAATATATTTTGAAAATGATTTCATACGTTACGAGTATTCATGGACTAATGTGATCTTTCCTTATTTTCCATCACTTACTGAGATTTTGTGATCATCCCACGTTTTAAAATGATTTGTGAAAGTTAATGGATGTGTAAGACAAGTAATTATGCCATGTTAAATGTTTAATAACTATCATGGAGTCTTGTTTTATGTTTTAATGTTTTATATTTTGAAAAAATGGAAACCGTTTTATGGTATCCACTATGTTATAATGTGTAATGTTATGAATGTATTTTCCTAATTCTCTAAATCTCTATACTTTAAAATATATGCAATGTAAAAGGAGGTTTTTTCATGACTAAATTCAATATTATGTATGTAATAATGCCCAGTCCTTATAATTAATGTGAAAAAATAATTCATACATAAGGTAAGGGGATTCTCAATCCCAATTTCCATTCATTGGGATATTCCCCTTTCTTGACTATTTTCAGTGTGGATGTTCTCTTAATATTCATACATTATAATTTAATTGGACATAACTATTATTTTATTATATATACATGTTTATAATCATTTTTTATAAAAATAAAATAATTTTAGAAAATAACTGTTATTTATGAAACACATTTTTGACTCCTGATGAGTTGTTTATTATCCGCACAAGAATAAAGATGTTCATGACAAATATGTTTTTCCATTTATATTTTGGATTCAAAATTTTATTCATCATTTAATAAATCCTTAAGAAACCCATTCCTTTACATGGGTTACATAATGAATTTAATTGATATATGATCTATGTGGGAAGCATGATTCTATAAATGTTTTGATGTGAAAGGTATGGCCCGAATTCTGTAGTGCTCAAATGAAATAGGTAATTTGATGTATCTCATGAGATAATATGAAATATGCATGAACATGATTCTTTATTTTATCAAAATTCTGATGTTATGGTTATTCAAATATGATAGGTTTGAACATGATTATAGCTTTGTTCACAAAGTTGGGTGGTATTCGACCCCAAATACATAATGTTTAATTTTAAGGAATTTCCACAATCAATACCATTATCAAATTATTCCTCTCTTGATTATGATAATGATACTTTGATTATATTTTCAGGATAATGATTATTCTCACCCATGTTATATGGATTCATTTTCTTATTTATCCTCTTATTGTGTGTTTGACTCATTCCTTTCATTGATGTGTATCCTCTAGAGACAACATGTATTATGAATAAAATGATCATTATAAAGATAAAGGATAATAATATAAATAATTTTTTTATTATGAATAAGTGATGTATTATCCTAATTTTCCATGATAATAATCTATTAGATCCTGGATTTGTAAAAATAATATATTATATATCTTTAAAATGATGTAATAGCCATATATGAAAAAGAATTGCCACTATAGTTTGTATAAGAAAATGGATTAATTAATTTGAGAAGTAGTATTAGAGAACATCAGTTAAAACCCGTATTATGAGACTACATATATGTAATCACCCAATAATATCTATCTTTGAAATATTCTAAATGAAGGGATCCCACAAGATATGTCATTAGAGATAATTACCAATTTGAATAAATTATTTATTCCTGGCTTTTTGAATTATGTTTTGTTCAAACCTTTTCTATTTTAGAATATAGTGGGAACTAGGAGAAACTAGGACAACAACCCATACAATGGACACTGCAGAAATTTCCCAAAAAAAATCCCTAATTCCTTGGGAGTTGCGAATCAAAATTACATTGATATGATTACCATGTAGTCTTGGGATATGAATGATAGAACGAACTATGTGGAACATTATCCTCTACCTAATAGGGTGAAACTAGCTATCAAATATTTAATTAGAAATATCCAACGACATTTAGTGGATCTTCTAATCAACTCTCCATAGAATATATGGTCAAATAAATGGATAAAGTATTTTTTCCACATTACTACTATGATAAAGAGAATATGATTCTGGAACATTATCTTTTCTATGAAGAGTCCAATAAATGGGGGATATTGATTATGCACACCGAGATGATTGATTAAATTTAAGAGATAGAGTGGGAAGACATTAATAAAATATTTCATAATAATATTTTCCCGTGAATTATTTATAAAAATATGGAGAGGGAATTTAGTTATATGATGAAAAAAGAATGATAATATGTCATATATTATTTAGGAAATTTCATAGGGCTTGCAATGTATTCCTTAGTTTTTTTGTTATAACAATGATAGAAAAAATGGATAGATTACTTAGTGTTTTAAAACCACACCATACAATGACACTATATTTTTTATTATTTTGAGGTTATGAAGAAGTTGTTTGATATTCCTTAAAATTGGATATGGTGTTTAGAGAATAATCATATGGTAGTTAAGAGAAGAGACAAAATGCGGAGTGTCAAACTGCTGGGTATAATTATAATGGTGTAATGTAATATTGACCACTCACATGTAGAAAATGTTGTTAGAAGTATCATTAGAACTACCTCAAAGGGATGGGGAAATGAAATAATTTTATGAGAAAAGGAAACCATGAACATGAATGTAAAAGATAAAAAAAAATTCTGGAAAATTTTATGGAGGAGAGGGGAGCACCACCCATGGTTCAATGCATCAACTATAGGGCGAAAAGAAACTATGCAAGCGAGTGTACTAAACATCTAGTCCTTGTCGGTAATCTGTTTCAGTAGCTACCAATGCTGAAGCAGCAAGGGATATATTATTCCACCACTACTGTGGATGTGGAGATAGAAAATGGAGTCATACAATATACACATCCTATTCACACAATAGTGGAAAAAATGTTCAATGATTCTAGTTTTTTGCATTCATTTATATCCAAAAATTTTACTGGAACTATTGAATAAAACTCATGATGCCTTGATGTAGAGATATTTTTAAAGACATAAAGTGGTCCAATTATTTCTATCTATGTTTTGGAATCTTCTTTTATTGGCATATGTGGGAAGATCCCCCTATTGAATCTCATGATACTTCCCTTGATGTAATTTGATGCTTTACTAGGGATGGATTATCTATCAATATACAGAGTGCAAATAAACTGTCAGGAAAAGGAAATATGTTTTCAAATTCTGAACCATCTCATACTACGTACTATTCAAAAGATAATAAATACCATTAATCTCTTTTGGAAAATCAATAAATGGTGTGGATGTTCATGACCTTTGAATATTAATTCCTTCCTCAAATGGTTGAGTAAAAGGAAAGAACCACTCTAAATGAAATTCCCATTGAGAGGGAATAAAATTATGTATTTCCAATAAAGTTGTCCAAGTTTCATTTAGATCATGACGTATTATTTTCAAAATAACTATTTCCAGAGTTTATCCTATATAAAAATGTACATATATGATATCCTCTATTAAACAAGAAGAGTGAAATTAGTAGCTGCAAGAGAATTTGGGAAAAGGGTTCATAAACCCTAGTGTATCACCATAGAGTTAACCAGTTTACTTTGTAAAAAAATGATGAATATATGAGGATTTCTCATCACTATCAAGAACTCAACAAGATCACTATAAAGAACATGTATCCCCTTCCAAGTATTGATGAATTTTTTGATAAACTATGAGGATATCAATACTTTACTAATGTGGATCATCATTCTAGATATCATCAATTGATGGTAAAGAAGGAAATTATTCTGAATAGATATTTCCATACATGGAATGGGCACTATGAGTTTCGGTTGATTCCCTTTGGACTTAATATTTCCCTTGCAATGATCATGGATTTGATGGATAAAATATATAGAATCTACATTTAAATTTTTTTTGTTGTGTTTATCGATGATATTATTATCTAATCCAAGAGTAAGGAGGAACATGAATAACATCAAGGGATTTTCATAGAGACATTAAAGAATGGTAAATTGTACAATAGTATTAGAAATTGTGACTTTTGGATGAATCCAGTCACATTGTTGGGACACATGATCACAAATTAGGGAATTTATGTGGACACTTCAAAAAAGGCTATTGTGGAATAGCCTAGGTAATCTATTATCATGTAAATACACAAATTTATTATTTTACCAGGGTACTACTAATGTATTATGATCAATTTATAATTATTTTATATCATGATAAAAATGTTTTCAAAGAAAAGTATAAAGTATGTCTTAATGGATGAATATGATAAAAACATCAAGGAGTTATGGAAGAGGCTAATTACTACACCTGTACTGACATTACAAACATGTAGATAATGTTTTTTGATATAATGTTATTAATTAAAATAATTCTTGGGGTTTGAACTCTTGAAGAATGATAAATAGATTGTCTACACACGCCAAATGTTAAAGACCCATGATCAGAACTACCTGACACATGATTTGGAGTTAACAGATGCGATCAAGTCCTAGATAATGTGGGAGACCTTCCTGTATGGTGATATGTGTCAAATATATACATATCTCAAAATTCAACAGAATATATTCACATATAAGGAACTGAATATAAATCAAAGAATATGTTTAGAGTGGATTAAAGACTATAGCTTCTCTATTGAATACCATATGGGAATGGTGATCATGATTGGAGATTATCTTAGCATAAAAATACATGATACTCTATTCAAGATGAAGACTGGGAAATACCTTATCTTAATGGATGTGAAAAGAATGGATTTGGAAATCATAATGGAAGGGGATGTGTCATAACATTCCCAATCGATTTCATAACCATATATCCAAGAGAATATTAATGAGGCCTAAAGGGATGATCTAGAGTCACAAAACACATTGAATACATTAATGGAAGGGAAGATACAAAAAATACATGTAGATGATGATGGGGTGATTCAATTTGAAACAACGGTGTGTGTGCTTTCATCAAATGAGATAAAGAATAATATATTTAATAATGCCCCTATTTCATCCTTCTCTATAAATAGTTGAAGTACAAATATGTATTTTTATAATAAAAAATACTGTTGGTGGGATAACATGAAAAAGAAGATTGAAAAATATATATCACTATGTTTGTTGTGTTTTCTAGTTAAAAAAGAGTGGAATAAGTATAAAAGGATGATAAAATCATTTCCAATACCCATATGAAAATTGGAGGATGCACTATGTACTTTTTCACTAGTCTCCCAAAAACATCCAAATGATACAATGTGTTAAGGGTTATAGTGGATCAACTCAACAAGACTTCCCATTTTATCAATATCTGGGATGATCACTCACTTGAACAACTCTCCATGATATATGTGAGGGAAGTGATAATGACGCATGGGGTTACACTTTTGATTATCTCTTATTGTGATCCAAGGTCCACATCTAAATTCTTGAGAATACATCAACATTCCTTGAGAACTGAAATAAATTTTAGCATGGCCAATCACCCCATACTGATGATCTATCTGAAATGACAATTCAAATGCTCTATGAAATAAAAATATATTTCTCAATGGAATTAAAAGTTGGATTTTATGAGCATATTCTATTGGTTGAGTTCTCATACAACAATAGATTCAACTCAAGTATTCTGATGGATTTATATGAATCTCTATAAGAAAGAATATGCATAGGTCTACCCTATTCAGATGAAGATGGAGAATGAAATATTTCTTAATATGGTCTTGAGAAAGACATTATAGAGATGTTTCAAGACATCCTACACCACAAAAAAGTTTCTTAGAGTCCAAAAAAGAGATATCCAAGAAATCATTGAAGGGACTTACAGTTAGATGTTTGACATAATTTCTTCCATGGAATATTACATTGAAAGACATTCATTCATTATGGAATGAAAGGTAAGATTAGATCTAGGTTAATTGGGCCCACTATGATCCCTGATCGCATATGAGTAGTGGCCTATTAGATTGTACTTCCACTAAGTATGGGTTATGTTTATGATTGGTACCAGGGATCACTCCAACGAAGGTTTATATCTTTCCCCTAACATGTATTATATCAGGAGGAGGTACAACTTGAGAAGGACCTATCGTATAAATAGAAATTGATAATGATCTTAGAAAATATGAAAAAATTAATACGCAAAAATAAAACTCATCTTTTCATGTAGTTTTAGAGGAAACAAAAGTATGAAGAAGTGAATTGGGAACCAGAGGATGCAACGAAGGTTAAATACCCACACCATTTTTTGTAAAATTATATTTCTAGGGAAAAATGATGGAATAATTTAACAACCCAATCATTTATCAATGAAAATTTTCACTTGTTATAATAATGTTATATAGTATAAAAAATATAGAACAAAAATTTCCTATTAAAAATTTTATTTTCATAAATAAAGAACTCAATAAGTGATATTCATCAAAATTAATGATCCTATACTGATGGAATAGTTACTTGACCCTTAGAATAGTAACATGACCACCAAAAATTGAAATCTGGGAAATAGAATAGTAACATTACCTATAAATGTATGAATAAAATTTACCCATATTATATATGAAAATATGATATAATTATATCAAAGTATAAGTAAATAAATCTTTTAAAAATGAATAATTTATTTTTGTAATTTTTATAAAACTAAAATTTTTATTTACAATTGTATGATTAATATAATGATTTTCATGATAATTTATTATTAAAAAATATATTCATAAATTAATATTTTCTTTTATTATGATTATAACATTGTTTTATGAGACCTTAATTAAAATTTCAAAGTTTTAAAAGATTAGGAATATTATTTAAATCATTATTTTTTAATTAAATTATTATTTTAATTAGAATTAAAATTTCTCTTATTTAGAAAATCATTTCTAGAAAATAGTTATAGTTTTATCAATCTAAACATTGAGAAATGGTTATGGTTAATTCTTTTTACTTTTCTAAAATAGATGAATCTTTGGTGAATAGTCAAATACAAAAATTTACACCATTTAACATTATATGATAAATACATAAATATTTGTGTCATTACTAATGTAAGAACCATATTATAGAACAATCACTAATTATCTCATATTTTTAGTTATAAGGATAAATAATATTCATATCCCTGTGCCAAAAAATATTAAAATAATGGATATAATAACAAAAAATGCCCCTCTCATCCCACTATAAAAACCACCCCTCATCACCTCTTCTTAGAATAACTTCAATGACTTGATGCTTGTTCAAATTCCACTAAATGCTCTTTCCAAGTCTCTACCCCATGTCCAAGATCCTTTGTCCAGAACAAAAGGCCATACCAGATTTCCCTAAGGAGGGTCTCATGAAAAATATATTAATGAGGTAAAATCTTTATTCATTTTATTTAAATTTATTTTCCTTTTATTTTATTTTCTTATCCTATACTCACCTACCTAAAACAATGTGTCATGAAAACTAAAATATATTTTATATACTAGAATATTATTATTTTAATTGAATAAACCATCATAAAATATCTTCCCTCTTCCATTTTTTCTAAAAATGAACAAACCTCCTGTGATGTGTCAATTTATCGCCATCATGGACAATGTGTTTTACATTCCCATTACATCCATTAAGGCTGATCATAAAACCATTATTATGGATTAATAATATTTTAATTATCATATTATAAGATATATGATGTTATTGAACCAATATATAAATATGATACTAAATAAAATTGTAAAAGGTTGTGATGGACATAAAAACTAAGAAAATAAATTGAATCATTTTCAATAATGCTTTATCTAAGGAATCATCATATAAAATAAAATCAAATGATATATATGAACAATGAAACATCATTAAATTCATAAATAGTATATAATTTCAATTATATATAATAACCCTCATCTTACAAGAACCACCAAACTTGTATACAAGTGAATCGATCATGAAAACCACGAAAAAACACTACCAGAATGATGAAATTGAACTCTCTAACCCTCCATAATGTCCATAAAAGAACATAATAAAATTATTATAAATCTAATTAATGTATAATTTTTTCTCTATTTAGTAACTAATGAATATAATTATATTATGTATGATAATAAATTTATTAATACATTCCGAGATAAGGTAAGGGTATTCTCAAACCCATTTACTATTTCAGTTATTCCTCTTTTGTTCCAAATTTTAGTGTAGATGTTTTATTAAGATTTCTAAAATATAATTTCAGTGTAGATACCATTATAGGCTAAATAATTGATTCTAATCATGTTTTATTTCCAAAAGAACAGTTCTTTACAAAAGACTTTAGGATAAGTATGATTTTCAAGAACCCTATGTTCATTTATGAATGATGGAATAATTAATGAACTAATTCATTTAAATGGTTTATTTCAATATTTTGATTGATATACATTCAATATTGCACACATGATTATGTAAATGTCATGATGTGATAGGTTCACCATGAGTTATATAGCCCTCCAATGCATTGGGTAATGTGATGTATCTCATGAAATAATTTTAAATATTCACGATCATTATTCTTTATTTTTAACATTTATGATGTTATGTTGATGCACCTATGTTATGTGTGAACATAATGCATTCTTTGTTCACAACTATGTGTGGTATTTGACCACTAGGACGTGATGATTCATTTTAATGTATTTCAACTATCCATTCCATTATAAAATAATTCTTATAATGATTATGATGATCATACTATGATTATGTTATTATGACGATGATTATTTTCTCCCTTGTTTTATAGATTCATGTTGATATTTATTGTCTTACTGGGCTTTCATCCCACACCTTTCATTGATGTATATCTTTAGGTTTCTACATATACTATGGTGATCATGAGATATAGAAGGATTAGAATAATATTATAAATAAATGTTTATGTTTTATTATTCATAAGTAATGTATGAAGCTAATTTCCCCAATATACTAAACATTTGGATCTTGGATTCTTAACACTACTATATAATTTTTCTCTAAAATTTTAAAATATTCATTTATGAAAAATAAGGGTCACTATACAAGATATTGATGGTAGATATATAATGATCTATAAGATCATTACATCAAATATTATATATATCCTTCATTGGTAATGAAATTGTTATTTTTTCAATTATATTACTACATTGATATCATCCTCGATGTATTTTTTTCTCATGTTATTGACTAAATTTAATCTGTTATTAGTTATTTACCTTTTTATATTGATTATACATTTTTTACTCATGATAGATACCATTTGACATAAACCATATTGATCATTTTAGGTCATTATTATTTTGTTTCCTTTCCCTTGGCTATGAAGAAGAAATCAATGAATATGTTTCAATGATGGAGATGGTTTATTTTTATTATGTTTAGATTTTATTAAAAATTTATATTTGGTATCGTGTATGTATCTAGTTCTATAAGACATCTAAATTGATCGATCCTACATGGTGAGTTCCCTTATATCTATATCAAGGTTATAATATATACATTATTTCTTGGTAACTGTAGTTGGGGTTTTTCCATGCTGGTTGTGAATATGATCCAAAATGAAATAAAAGGTGGAATATGACAATATAAATGGAATGATAATATATAGATATAGATATATGTTGATATATGTATTGTGTCTGAACAAATATATTTGTAATGGGATAAAGTATTTTATAAATGAGAACTCTAATAAGGGGTAATTAACTTTGTAACACAGAATAAATATTATTTGGATTCATGATTCTTCTATAGAGTCAGAAAATACAAAAAGGATTCATAATTCACCCAACACAACAAATCATAAATATTATGTTCTGTACTCAGACTGATGTCTCTTCTTATTGGAGCCTAAACTGTTGATACCAATATAGTCCTTTTGAGAGACACTAGATTACATTGAATAAAATTCTTTTATACTTCAGAAGGAATAAAGATATGTTATTGATCTTTTGAGTCTAGGATGATAATTGTGTAAAGGGTTACACATATGCTATTTTACAATCCAGGAAAACATTTTTATGAAATATACATCTATAAGGTTGTTAAAATATTTGAAATATTTCCAAAACAAATACACTATACCAGTGACCATGGTCTCACCAAATGACTGAAGACATATTTTGTAAATACCATATTACATTAGAGGTCATTGATTATGGAATGGTAAAGATCAGTTGGTGGGTATTCTGGAAATATAGAATATCCATTGATAAAACCATTATCATAGAACAAACATGAGGTTTATATTGTACATCTTAGTATATGATAAATGATATATTGATGTAGCCATTTTAAATCTATATTTTTATTATAATAAAGGAAATATACAATTTTCATTCATCCATTTATGCCACAATTTATATTTCATAAATGCTTGAATGAAAAATATTCACTATAAGTATGACTTTGAGTTATCCCTAATTGATGTTCATCATGATATATTATGGGGTTTTATGAAATGAAAATATTACCATGAATAGAATATTTTACACAATATTGGTGGTTGTATGTGATTAATTAAGGATAGGTTCAGGAGGTAATATGTATATACTTATACATGGATTTATGTTCTAATCTATTCCCTTGGAATACCACATAGTCATCAATATACTTAGGGCTGTAAAGGTGCTATCAATTCTTATGACATGAGGTTGTGAGATACATATCAAGGGAAACATAATTATGTAATACCCATCTTATTGAAGTCATTGTATGAATATAACTATTCAGGGTGTTATTTTTTATGTCATTGAACATGTTTTGGGTTAGAGAAAAACATGGATGTGATTTTTCACTAGTATGAATAGATATGAAATTTGTACCATGATTGATATAGACTAATGAAATAAATTAAAATTCATAGTATTTCTCCATAATAAGTGATAAAATAATTTGATATGTGGAAAGTGATGTTGAAGAAAAGGGAATAATTTTTGTTTTATTCATTTAATTTATTTGTTATTTTCATAAAATTTGGAAATTCTAAAAAGATGATACTATATTGACAAATTCGATATCTTGTGGTCCCTGGATGTCACATAGAAGGGATTATATAGGTACTGATACAATGTATATTAAAAATCTCGTTGTGGAACTATTTAGTTTAGAGATATTAGTATATATAGTGTAGGTCACATAAGAGTGCATAAATGATTTAGTAGAACTGACACTTTTATAGAGGTCATTATTTTCTTATGCCAATGAAATTAGGATTATATAGTTTTTTCAACCCTGTAAATAAATACATGGTCACATAGTCAAGCCTTTGGTTAAGGATTATTTTTTGAGGAATTTTTTTATTCAAAAATGAAGATATTTTTTAGTGAACCATATGAAAATCTATTTTTATATAGAGTCATAATTATTTTTGAAATTTTACGTAATTTACATATGAGATTTTAGTACATGTGGAACATTATTTTATGAGAACTAAAATATGAATCACCACACATTGGTAGTGAATATAAATCCCAAATCAACAAAACACTTGTTTGTACATGCATGTGATTCTTATGGTGTACCATGTCCCAATTGCATGATTTCATCTATTATGAAATAAGTATTGTGTTCATTTATGTGTGCCACACCTCTTTTATTAAATTATTAAATGAATAAACACTCATATTTTTTGTAATGTTTTAGTTTCATGTAATAAAACTCAATTGTTTTATGGATTATGCTCTTCATTAAAGGAAGAGAATAATGTATCCCTTAAATGATTTGATCCCAATCTAGTTGTTTTCATCATGTGTGGTTGATTCCTAAAAATAAAATACATGATATTTTAATCTCTATTTTATTCATGAAGATCATTCTTCACCTTCTCATGGTTCAATAACCACTCAGATAATTTTAGATTCCCCATGAAAAATTCATGGATTCATTGTCTGGTGAATTCCCTTGGTGGAAGAATACATTTTTCTGTTGTCACTCTAGATATTCATCAATTAACAACATTGACAGTGATAGTGGATGCTTCTTATTTTTAGATGTTTTAGGTGAACCATTTTCATCTACTACATTAGAAATAATTTTTTACATATTATTCATGGATATATATTTGTCTATTTTTCGGGTTATCTTCAAATATTAATGATGATTAGATAATCAAAAATAAATCACTATGACTCATGGAACTCATGTGAGCATGAATTGTGTATATGTTCTAATGTTTGTACTTTTCTCAAAGGAAATCCATTTTTTTGAGTAATATTGGATATGAAAAAATGTACCTCAGAATTAATATGAACTTAACCAATGCTTCAATATTTTATTGTGAATTTAGTGTCACCATGAAATAAAATAGATAAAGGTGAACCATCAACCCTTAAATATTTATTGGTATACCGTTACATGGGACTTTTAAGTAGATCATTCCATGATGATAGAATGTGTGTGGAATTTGTAGGATAATAAAAAATGGCCCATATAGAATCATATTGACTATTTATATTAGGATGTATAACAAAAAAGTCCATTATGATATTCGTACACTTACGTGATGGTTTATGGAGGGTTTTCAATACACCCTTCTAGAGTTATCTCTCGAATTTTACTTAATGAAATACAATGAATCTAGAAACATAATTATAAAATTCCAACATCATCTTCCCCCCACCACAAAATAATCCCTTAGGTCCCTACACATCTTTGTACCACTATTGAGTATGGGAAAATTTGATCTATTAGCTTCACCAAGAAATTATATCTTCAACATTGGCACTGATGGTACATATACTCACTTTCAGACTAAACCCACCATCTTCATAAGTGTTTTCTTTAGGCTTACCTCATTCATGGACATAGTATTCTTTTAGAAACCATTTTAATCATTTTTTTATTTATTTTTCATCTTAAATATATATGGTACAACAATTAGTTGATAAAAGAATTATGTTTCTCATTCATTAATAATATCAATTTTAAACATTAATGAGTCCATGAATACTAGATCATTTTGTATTCTCATCATAGATTGGAATAAAGGATCAATCCTACTCAACACATTTTCTACTCTTTTCTATTCATGTATAGTAGTGTGTTGCACAGTCATAATACATGAATAATTTCAAATATCTCATTTGTCTCATACTGATCTCTTTCCAATGAAAAATTTCTTCTTGAAAACACTGATCTAGAAACTCTTAGAGTTTATATTTAAATTTATCATTAGATATCCTGGACTCACATATTTATTAACATTTATCTGAAAAGTGATTAGCATATTTATATGACCAAAATTTTTTCAGGATATCTGTGTATGTATATTCTATCCTAGAATTTTTTATACCTTTTACAATTTTTTTTACAAATGCCCATCTAGAATTTAATCCTTCATACATCCAACCTATTTCACTTCTCTTACCCATTAAAAAAAATATGTAATTCCACCTCCAAAAATAAATAAAAAATCATTTTTCGAAGTATTTTTTTACAAAAAATTTTATGAATCCTATTTTTAAAAAAATTCAATGTGTATCCTGATCTTTTTTATAATGTAGGGAAATTGAAAAAATTCCTAGAATTTTGTGACTTATGTTTCAAATAATAATAAATTTATAAAAACATGACTCACTTATGTTATTATTCATTATAAACCATCTTTGAAACATTCTATCTAGACTTCTAATAACATCATAAAAAAAATTCAAATAAAAAAATTCAGGTAATTTTAGCTGTTTTACAGAAAATATTGTTAAAAAATGACAGTTTTCAAAAAAGTCAAAAAAACATACAAACATCACGAAGGATGTTCAATATCCCATATTATAATTAATTAAAACACTCATTCAAAACATTTTAAAAGAAATTTTTTTCAAAAATTATTTTTTAAATAAAATCATGGAATCATAGACTATGTCAGAGAGAATGTATTCTCATCACACTACTAGAAAAAATCAATTTTTTGAATGAATTTCATCCCTTTGAGAAAAGAAAATTCCCGGTCTTGAAAAGACAAACTACTTCTAATTTTTATTCATTCATATTCTATTATATACCTCTTATTATGATATCCATATTTTTAAATTAATTTAGAAATATATTATGTCCTCCAATATAAAGAATTATGATTATATTTTCCCTATTTTTTCACATAATCCAAAGAAAATTGAGGATTATTCTAAATATTTTTAAGAAGTAATTATTGGGTGAATACCATGATATATAAACCTCAATTACTCAAATATATCTATTGGAATAGATATCATGAAAACATCATAAATTTGATATATATTATAAATATAATATAGTATCACATTACCACCAGTATCTTTATCCTTAATTCAATAATTCCTAATATCAATGTTCTTCAACCTTGAATGTCCTATAGGATTTTATGTATCATAAATTCCAATCTGATAAAAACAATGTATATTCAATGTTTTATAAACCTTTACCATTAGATCCTAAAACAAAAACTTCATCTAAATCATATGTGAATATTCTTGGGTCATAGAAACATACTCTTCTTTAGTTGTAATCAATGTTATTAAATCTTTTTATTTTTATTACAACTCACACAACATTATCCAAAGAATAATTTTCCCCTTAATGTTGATTATCTATTATTTCAATCTTCAGACCAATCAATATGATCATAACCATGAATGTTCAAATCACCACTTCTTTTATATAACATCCCTTGTGATATTTCCCCATTGATATATAGCTTTATTATTTTTTCTACCAACAAGTGAAATTATTTTGGATCACTCTGATATTTGGAGAAAAATTCACAACATAAACAAAATCAGGCGTTGAGGCTTTCATATAAATAAGTCTTCCAATAAATCATTGAAAATAATTTGGATTCACACAATTCCCATATTTAACATTACTAATATTCATCCCAACTAAAATAGTAGTAGAATCATTTTTGGGATCATCCATTCCAAAAATACATAAAAATTACCTTGGGAAATTTATTGACGTAGAAGAATGTATCATTACTTTTATTGAGATTGTTAACCTAGTATGAAATTTAATTCTCTTAACATCAACATTATGAAATTGTTCTTAATTTCATTAGATGAATATTTAAAAGAATTTCATATTTCCCTAGTATATAGTCCACATAAAAATGATAATCAAGATACATGAGTTTACTTGTTTCACATATATGTTGTTTTCTATGTCCCCTTTAGAAACATTCATCATTTTCAAGAAATTATCATGTTTTGAATACCAAAAAATTAAGATAGTTTTAATCTATAAATGGATTTATTGAAAATTAAAAAAACATTTCTTTCATTTTTATTAATCAAGAACCCATATTGTTTTTGAAATAATCTTAATCCTGAATGTCACTATTTAAGAAAGAAGAATTTTTTTTATCTAATAAACCATATAACAATGATTTGAAACCACATCTAATTTTTTTTGGATGTTTCCATTTTTCAATAGGGGAAATATATTCCTCAAAATCCACACCATCCAAATATTCATAGAATTTAATAAAATTTGAAGATATATTTCTTGAAATAAATCCATGTTTATTCATAATTTTTCCTTAAAACCACTTCTTTCTCATAACATTCTTCCCCATTAGTCATTGAACAAGTTCCCATGTTTATTTTTTCTCAATTTGGTCTAATTCTTCATTCATAGAATCAACCCTTTATTTATTTTCAACATCTTCTGAACCTTATTCTAGCTGAATATATTATATAAGTGAAGTTTGATTATCTAATCTAGGCAGACATCCTTTTAGAAATATATCTTATTGATTTCAATGAATATATTTTAGATTCTGCCATTTTCAAATGGGTTTACAAACTATGTTTTTTTAGCTTCACCTTACTCATCACAAAATTCTTATAAATCATCATGAACTCAATTTGATTCTTTTTCATTATTAATTTTGTTATTCTCGTCTTATGGTTTTGATTTTTCTTCCACATCATTTTCAATAACCATTGTTAAGGATGGTGTGTTTTCAAAAACATTGGCACCAGTAGAATACACTAAATTTTGTGAATATGTGTTCAAAAATTTATTACTTATTATATTGGATGAATATTCCAAGGAAATTATATACTCTTATTTTTAATAAAATTTTACAAGATATATATTTTTTTATCTTTACAATGCTTGGATTTCTAATGACTGAGAACTATTTTATAGAATTTTTTATAGAAAATTTCAATTTATCTTTGATAAGAGCCTTAGAAATAAAATTCTATATAGGTAAAATAGTACGTATAGCTTCCATATTGTAGAAATTTGAATTTTTTTACTATGACAACAATCTTATCTATCATGGCCCCTCCCCCAAATATATCGCAATGAGGGGAGAGAGATAATGAAGCAATGAGTCCCACACCTAGTAGGCCTCTGGTTGGAGACTAGACACAAGGGTATAAAAATCTCATAATATTATAGGCATTGCCCTATATTATAAAATAGTATTAGGAGATAAGATGAATCTTCCACACATAAATATATGATGTAATATAAAAAATAAAACAAAAAAAAATCCCATAATTATTTTATAGATAAAACAAATTCACAGAAAATAATCCAAAAATAGATACCAAAAAGAAAAACGTAATAAGAACCACAAAAACTATTCAAAAAGGACCCTGAAACTACTATACATCACAAAATACATAATACTATAAGAAACATATAAATAGTGTTATATAGATAAGGTTAGAATACAACTACACATAGTAGCAAAACCAATATCTCTCAGTAACATGTGAAATAAGTATACTAATGCACTAATGAGAAAATAGAAAAACCAATAAAATAAACATTTCAACTATATAACCCATCCTCACCATGGTATTCCCTTAAAATAATGCAATCCAAGTACAGTAACATAAATAAAAGAATATCAATAAAGGGTACCCATCACTTCTTTCACACTATCTTTCAACTCTCACACCCCAACATCGGACATCCTGGTGGTCCCATATCTACTAAATAACATATACCACCACACCATAGCAAGGTCACATCATATCATGCCCATAGATACCGATCCCACTACCCCATTTCATATTCATATCTCATTCACTCTGAGAAAACTGGTCTATCACATCACAACCATGTTAGGAGTAGAAGTGTATTGTAAAAATGAATAACATCAAAAGAATACCCTACTACAATTCACAAACGCCACAACATATATATTTTAAATGTCACCCAAAAACACATGGTCCTTCACCTAGTTCACTATCAGATTGTCTCCCATCATATCGTGCGCATGTCTACTCATATGGAAGAGTGATATAGAACTATCGGGTACCCGTCCATCAATCCTTGTCAATGGGATTTTGAGATTGACATCCCCATGGGAAAATATCACTGTCGGCTCATAGTGCTCGATGTAGGTGTGGGTGCATATAAAAACACAATGAATATACATGTACATACATATAATGATAGATAATCCAATCATATGGGTTCAAAACAAAAACTAACCAACTCACAACAACCCCTCATTCTCTTCCAGCTTTAAATAAATAAAACCACACAAACCATAGTCCACATCTCACATGACTAACCAATTCAATTATCAATCCCATATGTTTCACTATCTACCAAAATTAAATTTTAAATACATAGACCAAAATTTATTTATTCTATAATAATTTCAATCCCATTAAGAAAACCAAACCCCAACCATTTGAAACATTATTAACTAATTATTCCATCACTAATTTAGAATCTATGTGAACACAAAAAAAACACAAGAGTCTCATTATTCTATCGAATCATCACCACACCTCCCTAAATGAATGAAAAAAAAACCATCACCTCACCACCCCAACGTTACATCCAAACAAATCGTCTCCTGTCCTCCCCTAAATAATAAACAAATGAATCATATCCTCAATTCCCCAATAGCATAACCTAACCAAACATTAAATAACTTCCCCAAAATCATGACCAAACAATCCATCATCTCACTACCCTAAAATCACATAGAAACAAACCACCCCATATCTGACATAAGAGCGTGACTAAAAAACAATACATCACCCTACACTACATCACAACAACATAAGATCATGCCACAAGAACTTCCACACATCAAAACACATCAGAAAAAAATTAGATATAACAAAATGGATTTTATCAAATTTTACATTTTAAGGGGGTTATCAAAAAATCTATAAATACATGGGAAAAAAATTCATTATCCAAATAATGAGGTTAACAAATTTCCTTTTTTAAGTGGTATCACAACAACTTTAAATAAGGTTTCCACATCACAACAACTATAGTATGATAAAAGGCTCCACAAAACCATGATTTTCTGTAGGGAATTCAGTCCATTCTAACACAACATCACAATAATATAAAAAATATTAAATAATTTGAATCATTCTCATTTCCACATTAATTTAATTAACCAATTATTTTATCTTCATTGAGAAAGTGAAAAATATCAACCATAGATTAACAAGAGTAAACCCTTCATGCACGATACAAAAAATGATAAATGTGTCATTCCTTACCTTAAAGAAGCCTTTACAACTGGATATTCAAACCATGGTGACGAAGAACCACATGGAAACCACAAATTCTTGGAAAACCCCTCGATCAACCTACACCACATAAAGGGTTATAAAAAATGAATCCTTACTCATAACCCAAAAAAATTCTCACCAATATAATGCGTCATCATAGAAGAATAGATGGAAACCCCTTGGGATTGATAAGATTACTCCCCACATTTCACCAACCAATAGCCATCAGAACCAACAGATCGGGCAGGAGGAAGGGGATAAAAATCCTCTTAGAGCCACCTAGGGATTTCCCAAAATGAGGGAGGGAATAACCATGATGAAATTACTAGAGGATTGGATGATAAAATTATTTTAATATTAGGATATAACCATTTCATATCGTGCAAACCATTCATAATGTGAAATACCATGGTTTTCCAATAATTCATTGCTCTATTGAAAATCATTTATACTTAGCCTTTATTAAATTACATGTTTTGAATTAAATTTTCAATTTGAATTAGCATTATTGGTTCCCGCTAGTTTTTTACATGTAGTGATCACAATCGGTTATAAATATCCTGAACCACTATATCATTTCCTGTAAACCATTAATGATGTGAATATCCAACAACAGCTCTTGTCACGACCCATCCACCGGGGCCCATGTCGTGACTACCCCAAACCCTCCTTCCATAGGCCAGGAGTTGACTACTAGAACCGAAAGAGTGTATCCTTTTAACGAGAAGGAGTTTCCTTTAAATCTGTACAAACACGGAAACCATAAACACCACAAGAAGAAATAACGATGTAAACTATTATAGTAAAATGTGTACTAAAAGTAAAGGGGATGAAATAAAAACCCAACAAAAAAGTAAAAGTACAACTGAAACGAGAAAACATATCCTAGATTAGCCACTGATGATCCTACCAGAACTGTTTGTAAAGATAATCTCCACAACACTCCACGTCAGCCCATCTCATCTACGTACTGACAGGAACTACCTCCCTCGAGTCTTAGCCCAACTGCTCGTCATCGACACAACACAACAAGGTGCAGCTGAAGCCCGTGAAGGGGTGAGTATAACAATACTAATTAGGGACCCTAAAACCCCTCAAAGGTCCCCTGAGTTCCACAAACAAAATACCACAAAGAAATACCTTAATCACAAAGCACGAACCAATATTAATTTCACACCTAGTATTCATCTCATTAATCGAGAATAAATATGATTAGTCATAAGATATATCAATTTTCCCACTTGGAATTTCCACAACTAAACCATGAATAAGTTGTTCCATTGTCGATACACACAGGTTCATGTGTTGTTGATCCACGACGGGCTATTCTAAGGCCAGTCCTCACCGGGTCGCGTACTGCTGATCAACACAGGGTCGCTATGATGCTCATCCACAGAGGGTTGCTATGATGTTGATCCAAATAGGGTCTCTATGATGATGATCCACTCAGGGTCTCTATGATGCTGATTTAAATATGGTCTATATGATGCCGATCCACATAGGGTCTCTAGGATACTGATCCACACCGGGTCGCTATGATGCTGATCCACAGAAGGTCACTCTTCAATTTACAGCATGCCACAAGATTCTTGCTCATATCATGCTTGATTCTGGGATATCCACACATCCATCCATCAGTCATATTTCAACTGGTATGAATTCCAGGAAAAAGAATACCCAAGGGACTACCCTTTCATAGGGGCACCAACGTGACAGACGATGCGTCGATCGAACGCCCGGTCTGTGAGATATGGTCACTTTTGTAAAATGGGCCCAGTTGGATTAAAGTATGATCCAACCCCAGATTCACATTAAACTCCATCAAAACTCACTTAGTGTATCTAAAAAGGACCGCCATTTCACAAGGGCTGTTATGCCTCAAATGGCACGTCATTAGGATGCCTGGTCTGTTAGTTGCATCCCTTTCCATCAAACGAGGGTGATCGCAATAGTGTCCGGCTCAGCTCGGTCGGGCTTGCCAGAATATGCCAAAGGGTCCAATTCCCAAAAGGGATCTCAAGGCCACTGGCAGCGTGTCAAACGGACACTCGGTTCATCAGTTACGTCCATTTCTTTATTTGGGGACCAGTTGGGTCTGGGCTCGGTCAGACTCGGTCAGACCAGCCCAACGCAACAGTTCCTAGCGTCTACCTGACCCCACTTGGGTTCGACCCGTTAAGGGATGACCCTGTTCATTGGGTCTGGCCCATCAGGGTCATCCTGGTTAGGTTGTAAGTCATGGGCCACAGTTGGCTTAGCCCACCAGGTGGGGCTCGGCCCACCTGTGCTGGCCTGTCGTGCAACGGGTCTGGCTCACTGGGCTGTAGATCTAGCCCACTTGGTCAGACCACGTCCGACTTGGTCCCTTTTAAGGAAAACTGTTTTATCCTGTTGGCCCTACTATTGTGAGGTCGTTTTTCATACCAGTGGGGTGCTGTCCCACAGCATGAATGGTCCACTATTTGGATGACTGGGTTCCACCAACGTGGCATAGAGTGAGGCAACGTCCCTCCAACATGTCGCATCCCACTGGCCACGGCTGCTCCGCGCCACCACCCTTCTGCCACAACCCATAGTTCGTGGCTCCATCAAGTCGATGGTGCCACCTTCGGGTGCCGACCATGTCCCACATGGCCGGATCGGGCTAGCTGCCATCGGCCCCCATTGCGCATCATCGTGTTCCACCTTCCACCACCCGCGTACGGTTTCTGTGGGTCTCCCAGACCCACCGTCAGCCACCACTGACATGGTGCCCCATTTGTTTCTTCTACGGGCCATTATACATGCCTCAGTGGTCTGTTCTTGGTGATTTCTACACCTACGACTCTCCAGCATTGCCGCCATCATAGTGTGACCCGCTATTTCACGTTGTCGTCAATATGAGGAAACCGTCCCTGAAGAACATAACATGAGTAAAGCGCCAGAGGGTCTGGTCCTTGTTTGTTTGGCCCGCTCCCACTGCATTAATGTGATACCAAGCGAGAGCAAGGTAAAACATCAAAGATAAATTTTAAACAAACTCCCTTCCTGGAAGACACATTCACTGATGATGATAGACAAAACCTCCTTTGACGTTGTCATCAGTTCTTGATTTGTTGGTGCTCATCACCACTCACTAAAACTAGTATCTTCCTCGATGTGTTTGGAGTCATGGTACATTTCTAGAGTTTCTTCGCTTGGTGAAGTCATTCCAACACTTCACCCCGATATCCATATAAATAGGAGAGGAGAAGGGTGAGTAACGCATGTGGAATTAATGAGGTTCATTTAATTAATGATCCATCCAAATTTCAACAGTGTGGTTAAAAAAAATATATGAGTAAAGTAATTTAATGGATTGATATGTCATTGTTCCCTCCACCACCTCTCATCCATTGGAGGAAAAAAATAAATAAGTAAAATAATATTGTAATTTTTTTATTCTTTTAAATGTCAAAATGTTATCTTTTTCTCCCAACCTACTGCGGTCGAAGTGAATCCTCTCTTAAGTGAAACCTGACGCTACAGATTCAACGGTGCCCTTAGATTTTGATTCTGAGCGCTGTTTCAAATGTTAGAAAATGTCACTCACATTTTTATTGAATGTACCAAAAAAAGTTCAAAAATTCCTTCCGGGCACACCGAGTGTCAGAATCACGCTTCGTCAATTTTTCAGACTCGTAAAAATACCAAATAAATAAAATAATAATACTTTACATGGAAAAATTGGGTCTTTACATTCTCCCCACCTTAGGTCTATTCTTCCCCAAAATCCAGATCATAGACTAAGGAAACAGATGGTGGTAGTGAGCATGAATCTGAGCCTCCCGCTCCCATGCGCTCTCCTGGAGGTCCTCGTGTTTCCAGTGAACGCGCACCAGAGGTACCAATCATCCATGAAGGACCCACTCTTGTTGATCCACATCTCTACTGAATCCTCCGTAAATGTCATCCTATCATCAATGTCCAGATCGCCCCAGTCGATAATGTGCGATGGATCATGCACGTACTTTCTCAGCTACAACATGTGGGAAACGTCATGCATATGATGCATATGTGGGGGAAGATCTAGGCAATACACCACATCATAAACTCTACTGAGAACCTAAAAGGTCCCGATGAACATCTTATATAGCTTGTCACCCCACCAAATCTCTACAAACCATGTCGAGATGAGACCCGTAAGAATACATGGTCTCCCTCCTCGAACTACAACGATCTTAGTCTCTTGTCAGCATATGACTTATATCTGCTTTGTGTAGTCTCCATATTCTCATAGATGATCTTAACATTCTCAATGGCAGCCTATACTAACTCTGGACCCATAAGTGCATACTCTCCCGGGTATATCCAGCATAGAGGTGATCTGCATGGTAGATCGTACAAGGAATTAAACGGTACTATACCGATGGTGGAGTGCTAGATTTTGTTGTAAATGAATTCCACCGAGGTAAAGTGATCCTCCCAATTGTGGCCAATATCTAGGACACAAGCATGAAGCATGTCCTCCAGTTTTTGAATGGCGCGCTTCGTCTAACAATCCATATGTGGATGAAAGGTGGAGCTCAAAAATAGTTGAGTCCCGAATGACTCCTGCAATCCCTTCCAAAACAAGAATGTAAAACGTGATTCATTATTAGAGACAATTTCTGATGGAACTACATGGATCCCTACAATCTCCTGTATGTATAGGTGTCCCATTTCCTCTACTAATCCCTGCTCTCAAATGGGTAGGGAGTGGGCCGACATGGTGAGTCAGTCAACAATCACCTAGATAGAATCATGGCCCCTAGACGTACGTGGTATCCCTATCACAAAGTCCATGGAAATTCCATCCCACTTACACATTGGTACCTATATGGCTGAGCTAAACTTGCTAGAACCTGTTTCTAGGCCTTCATTTTCTGACAAGTGAGGCATCGTGAAACAAACTCTGTCACTTCATTCTTCATCCCTGGCCACCAGTGCTAACATTGGAGGTCCTAGTACATTTTATCCACACCATGATATACCTCCAGAGGAGAAGTATGAATCTCCCTCAACACCTCCTCATGTAGCTCCACCGGTACAATGGTGAGTCCTCTGAAGTGGGTGACGTGCTCCCCACCTTCAGAAAATACATCATGTGCCTGTCTTGAGTATATCTTAGCATATCAAGTGTCGCAGTCAATTTCCCCAAGATATGCCTCTTGAACTCACTGAAGAAGTGGGGGAGTGATAGTCATATACTAGAGGTAAGCTTCTCCATATCTATCCACAAAGGATATCCACAAGTCGGCTAGTTGCTCTATCACCTCACACAACAACTGTAGACCAGACCTCATGATGATTTCTCCTACTACTATGTTCTCCTTCCAAAGAGTGTACACTATCTCAAAGTCATAGTACATGAGGAACTCTAGCCATCATCAGTATCTTAGGTTCAGGTCCTTCTATGATAAGATATAGTCGATACTCTTGTGATCAGAGTAAACGGTAACCCATTAACCCATCAAGTAGTGTCACCACATCTTCAAGGTGAATAAAATGACTGATAACTCTATGTCATGGGTAGCATATTTATTCTAATTTTGTCTCAGCTGTTGTGAACCATAAGCGATCAATACTCACTCCTATATTAGGAAAAGTCCATGTCTGATCCCTGATGCGTCAATGTAGACTACATACACAACACCCTCTTCTAGTAGCCTCAAGATGGGAGCAATAATTAGTCTCTTCCTCAGCTCCTGAGAACACTACTGGAATATCCCTATCTACAAGAAGGGATATCCCTTCTTCTTCAATATGGGAAAGGGTTACAAAATTCTAGAAATGCCTGGTATGAATCTCCGGTATTACCCAACCAACCCAAGGAATCGCTACATCTTGGTCACCATCATGGGTGGCTCCCCATATAGCACAACCTCTATCTTTTCTAGATCAACTACAACTCCAACCTCAAAGATAACGTGTCCCAAAAAAAGGACATCTTGTATCTAGAAATGGCACTTAGAGAGCTTATCATAAAGCCGGTGATGTCGTAGTGTATACTGAAATATCTACATATGATAGGCATGCACCTCCTCCGATGCTGAGTATATCAAGATGTTGTCTATGAAGTCCACCACAAAGCGATTGACATATGGATGAATGATCATTTACATTAGTCCCATGAACACTGTAGGGGCGTTGGTCACACCCAATGGAATAACCATGAACTCATAGTGGCCATACCGACATTTGAAGGTCATCTTTTGCACATCTTCATCTCATACCATGAGCTGATGATAGCCTTATCTGAGGTCTATCTTCAAAAACTAACAAGCTCTCTTCTGCTGATCGAAAAGATTATAAATCCTTGGAAGTGGATACATGATCTTCACATTCACCTAGTTCAGGTGCTGATAATCCACACAAAGCCTCAAATTCCCATTTTCCTTCTTGGTGAACGAAAGTGTGGCTGCCCATGGAGAAACACTGGGCCTTATGATCCCCTTCCTCAGCAAGTCCTCTAGCTATAAACGTAACTCAAAACTCCCCATGAGAGCCATCTGATATGTTGGTGTAGATATCGGTGTCATCCTGGGATACTTGTCGATGTAGAAGTCCACCTCTATGTGAGGAGGTAGTCACGAAACATCATGAGGGAAGACATCGACATACTGATCCACCACTACAAGTTAGCTCAAAATCTCAACATCAACTGCCCAAGGGTAAGTCTAGCCAAATGATGTATGATTGGCTGCACCCTCCTCCGGGCGAGTCCATCTTGTGCTAAAAAGCTTCCCTTCTCACCAGTGAAGGAAAACCGGGTCCCATCCTCACAGACACAGTGCAAATTCAACCTAATGCATTCAATCTGAGCATAGACTATGGATAAACAGTCAATACCAAAGATGAAGTTGTAAGGCCTTGACGCTGCTACTAGAAGATCCCAACTGAATCTCTCACCTCCTAGAGTAAGATCACACTACCGGCACCAGTGTGTAATCATCGAATCATCTCCCCAGTGAATCTATAATCGCAAGGATCGATCCAACGGCTCCACTGGAATCTCTGAGCTCCGAACAAGAGTAATGGAAATGAAATAGTGAATGGGACTTGTGTCTATAAGTACTGCATCTAAGGTGGAGTAAACACAGATCATACCTCGAATCATATCTAGATTTTAATGGTTATAGGCCTCAGCTATCTGGAGTTGAGATTGCCCCTATCCACCTACTCCCTGTGGTCGGGGTGGACCACATGGATGTGGTGGCAGTAGAACCTCGAACCATATTCCACCACCTACTGCACAACCTGATCCTTTTTCACGTCTAAACCCTTCGGACCTCCTTGGTGAAATCTATACATCTTCCACGATGGTCCCTCAACTGTATGCTAGTCATCAGTGTGGCTGGTCGGGCAGTCCTGAGTCATGTGACCTTACCTGCCACATGTGAAACATAGTCTTCTCCCCTCCTAGACTGCTCTACCTCTGAGCCTTGCACCTTCGACCATACATCCTGGGGTTGTCCACCAGATGGTGTGGTTCTCTTGGACCTCTGTGTCATCTTCCTACTACCAGTCATAGATGACTCTGCTACGTGTCTCCCGGTGGTGGGTCTCGCTATCAGTGTCTGCTCTGCAAACAAGCACTCCACCAAGATTGCTAACTTTATCACTCCTGTATGTGTCAGGATGCAGAGAGATAACATCGACACTCTGATCTCCCATTGGAGTCCCTGATAGAAGGTCTTTATCCATAAAGAAAGGGTCGCGTACCATGACGGTAGAGTAGTGTGAGAGGTCGGTGAACCTCGCTGAGAACTGGGCCACGGTCAGGCTACCCTATTATAAGTGTAGCAACTCCTGTATATGATAGAGTGTAGATTCACTTGAGCGAACTCTTCCATGAAGAGGCCCTCAAAATATACCTAGGCGAGAGTCGCCTTGTCATGCATCTGGAGCGTCAGGGTCCACCATCTACCTGCTGTTCCTTTGAAAAGACTGGCATCTAGGATCCCCATCTAGTCAGATGGTGTCCCAACTAGGTGAAAAACACTGGCCATAACCTCCATCCAGTCCTCATCCGCCTACGGATCCATCTCACATTGGAACCTTAGAGGCCTCTATAGGTGAAACTTGTGCAACAGGCTCAGTCGTCGTGCACCATCTACTGGTGGGGCTGGTGGAAGCAACTGCCCAATGGGCAGTGGTGCTGCTAGTATATCACCTTATGGTACTATCATCGTAAGAGGGCCCTGTACCGAAGCCTCATTGCTTGGTGGGCTATCATCGTATACTCTCTTAGGAATCCTCACTGGCTGTCTTCATGGTAGTATACTAAAACAAAACAGGTGCACCATGATCAATAAGTTATACTTCGTGATCTCACTCAATGATATCAAAAATGAAACACCTTCCAAACTCATGTAATAAGTGTTTTCATGCACAGAGTCAGAAACAAGAATCCAGGGTCCTGGTGTATGGATACGTCGGCTTCCACACCAGCACTAGACTCCCCAAACTAAAAACCACACTCAAAACACATAACACTATTGCTTTATTAAAAGACCATATTCCTATTTTTTGATAGAACATACTCCTCCGATACCACTTTCTCACGACCCATCACCAAGGGTCCGTGCAGTGACTACCCCATTCCCTCCTTCCATTGGCTAGGGGTAGGCAGCTAGCACCGAAAAGGCGTATCCCTATAAAGGGAAGGCATTTCTTTTTAACCTGTAAAAGTACACAAACCACGAACATAACATGAAGCGACCACGAAGCAAAATGTTGTTGTAAAAAGTGTACTGAATGTAAATGGGCTGGAATAAAAGCCCAACTAAAAAGAACAATTAAAATTGAAAAAAGAAAATAGCTCCAGGATCATCCACTGATGATCCTATCTAAAGGGTAGGTACAAGTCATCTCCACAACACTCCAAGTCAGCCCATTTCCTCCATGTACCACCTAGTCCTGACTCCCTCAAGTCTTAGCCCAACTTCTCGTTATCTGCACAAGACACCACAAGGTGCGGGTGAAGCACATGTAAGGGTTAGTATAACAATACTCAGTAGAAAAAATAAGACTCCCAAAGGACTCCCAGAGTTCCAAAAAGGAAAAACCACAATGAAAGACCTCAATCATGAAGCATGAAGAAATAGTCACCTCACACGAGGTATATGACATAGTGATCGAGAATAAAGATGATTAGTCTTATGCTATATAATTTTATCAAATTCAGAAGTTCCATAAATGAACCATGAGTATGTTGTTCCATTGTTGATCTACACAAGGTCGTGTGTTGTTGATCCATGATGGGCCACTCTAAGGATAGTCCTCACCCAGTCGCGTACTCTTGATCCACACAGGATCGCTATGATGCTTATCTATATAGGGTCACTATGATGCAGATCCACACGGGGTCACAATGATTCTAATCCACTCAGGTTCACTAGGATGATGATCTAAACAGGGTTTCTAGGTTACTGATATGCACAGGGTTTCTATGATACTGATTTGCACTGTGTCGCTATGATGTTGATCCATACAGGGTCTCTCTTCAACTGACAGCCAGCCACAGGATTCCCGCATAGAACATGCTTGATTCTGGGAGAACTACTCCTCATGTAATCGATCATATTTCAAACGATACAAAGTCCAGTAAAATTAATACCCATGGGACTGCCAGTCATACGGGTCCTAACTTGACAGACGACACGTCGATCAAACGCCCGGTCAATGAGATATGGGTACTTTTGTAAAAATTCCCGATTGGATTCAAGTCTGATCCAACCCATGTTGCATGTAAAACTCCATCAAAACACACTTAGGGTATCTCCAAAGGACTGCCTTATCACAAGGCTTCTTATTCCATAGATGGTGCGTCGTTTGAACACCCGGTCTGTTAGTTACATCCCTTTCCGTAAAATGGGGGTGATCACAGCTCGGTATAGCCTGACTCGGTCGGGCCTAACGGAATATGAAAAATGGAACGTTTCCTAAAAGGGACCCCAATACCCCTGAAGGCGTGTCAAATAGACACCTAGTTCGTCAGTTACCGGTGTTTCTCTATTCGTGGACCGGTTGGGTCTGGGCCCAGTATGACTCGGTTAGACCGGCTAGACGCAGTGGGTCTTAGTGTCTACCTGACCCCGCCTGAGTCAGGATCATTAAGGTTCATCCCGGTTCACTATTTACATCCCATTAGGGTTGCCTTGGTTCAGTTTATGGGCCCGAGCTGCGGATGGCCCAACCTGCCAGGTGGGTCTCGGCCTACCCGCACTGGCCGACCAGGCCATGGGTCCCACCCACTGGGCAGCGTGTCCAGCACGACCCGTTGTCGTGTCTGGTCTGCTTGGTCGGCCTGTGTCTTGCTCTTTCCACCTGAAGGCAGATAGTTGTGTCCTGTTGGCCCCTTAGTTGTGGGGATGTTTTGTCAGCCGGTGGTCCGCTGCCCCACCACAGGAACGGTCAGCCGTTTGGCCTTCCGGGTTCCGCCAACACAGCCCGGTGTAGGGCCGTGCTTCACCTTCTTATAGTGGCCTGCTGGTCGAAGTTACTCCGCGCTGCCCACCTTCTGTTGTGGCCCCCTGGCTGTGGCTGCTTCACATTGCTGGCAGTGCCTGCAGGCGCCACCCTTATCCTGTGTGGCCTGCTTGGGTTGGTCACCTTCATTCACCATCGCACGCCATCGAGTGTCTCCTTCAACTGCTACGGATGGTTTTCATGGGTCTCCTCTAGCCACCACCAGCTGCCGCCGACATGGAGATTCAATATATTCTTCTCTGGGCTATCAAATGTGTTCTGGTGGTCCGTTCTTTGTGACGTCTGTGCCTATGACTCTCTAGCACTACCTCCATCATAGTGCGACCCACTATTTTTTGTTGCCCTTAATATGAGAAAACCTTCCCCAAATAACGGAACATGAGAAAAGTTCTGGAGGGTCTGAGCCTTGTTCGTTTGGCTTGTTCCCTCCTTGTCAATGTGATAGCATGAGGGAGAAAGGTAAACATCAAGGATAACATTTATACAAACCCCCTACTAGTAATAGAAATTCGCTAACGGTGATAAAAAAACCTACTTTCTCGTTGTCATCTGTTCGTGATTCGGTGGCACTCATCATCATTCACTAAAACCGGTCTTATCCTCCACATGGATGGAATCGTGGTATGTTTCTAGAGCATCGTCGCTTGGTGATGCCATGCCAACAATCCACCCCAATCTCCATATAAATTGGAGAGGAGAAGGGTGAGTAACAAATGTAGAATTGATGAGGTTAATTTAACTAATGAACCCTACAAATTACAATGACATGGTTATAAAAAAAGGGGAGTCAATACATTTAATGGCTTGAAATGTGGTTGGTCCCGCCACTACCGCTCGTCCGTTGGAGGGAAAGAAAAAGAGAAATAAAATAACATTATTATTTTATTATTCTTTTAAATGTCTAAATACTATCTTTTTCTACAAAACTATTGAGGTCGATGTGAAGCCTCCCTTACGCGAATCCCAACACTGGGGTTTTAACAGTGCCCTCATATTTTTAATCTGATCACCGGTTCGAACGTTAGAAAATTCCGCTCGTGTGTTATCTGAATGCACCTAATAAAAGTTCAGAAATTCATTATAGAAAGACCAGGGCTCAGAATCACGCCCCGTCAATTTTTTCAGACTCATAATAATCCCAAATAATTAAAAAAATACATGGGAAACAATTTCTTTACAGCCTTGATTCACACCCATCTACAACACATCCTCCATATGCCTCCTTCAAAACATATTGAACACCCAAAGAAAATGTAATGTGATGTGAAAGCATGATCCATTACATCAGAAACCACTCAAATTATTCCCCCTCTAGAATCCAAAACTAATCCTATAAGTAAAGGGCTCCGAAAAACAACCCAGTGAGATTCCTCTCAAGAATCTAATTACTTCTTAATAACACCTCTAGCAAATAATGCATACTGATACACACTAAAAAACCACAAACCGCCTCTTTTCACACAACCAAACTACCACAGAACCACTCCCAAACCATCTCAACATCCACACTTCCCAAACCAACAACTACTCTAATTAAAAAACAACACCACCTCGAACACATGAATTAATGAACTCTATCAGCACTGTCAAGATATTATCCACTCTAGGTGGCATTGACTCCCCTACATGGTTTTAATCACATCATAGTATAATGATTCATTATTAGGAACCAAGTCCTCCCCTTTTAATATTTTGGATCTTTATCACACGTCAAACATATAAAAATAGTAAATCTCATGACAAAATAAGATCCAAACATAACATCATTAGATATAATGATTAATGAAAAAATCAAAATAAAGTTATGTACTAAGAATGCATCTATGTATCTCACTCCTAAGTAATATTCTTCAATCCACCATTCCTCCATAATACACAAACCAAGAGAATGGTATGTCAAAATAGTTCCTTATTTGGGC
This sequence comes from Viscum album, assembly GCA_963277665.1. NCBI lineage: Eukaryota > Viridiplantae > Streptophyta > Magnoliopsida > Santalales > Viscaceae > Viscum > Viscum album. The sequence goes on from OY728138.1 coordinate 163,732,694, forward strand.
CATCCTGATTCTCTATTTGATGCCTCCTGTATGTCACATAATCATTGATATCTTACTCTCCATATAAATGACATTTCATCAGGAATATTCTAAAGAAACAAATAGATGTGTAAGACCTCATCGATCCTCTGTAGAAAAAATGTAAATTCAAACATATATTCCACCTCACTAACTCACCCAAAACAACAATGGTCACAACAAACATGGGATAATGATTACTCCCACTACTAAACCCCCACTTCTCATGTTGAGGGGAAACATTCAAGAACTTGTAGTCCCCAACCTCAAACTCCAATGACCTCATCCTACCATCGTCATAATAATTATGATGGTCCTGCACTACTTTTTTCCTCTCACAAACAAGATAATCCTTCTCTGTTGTATTCTACATTGTATCGGTGCCATGATATACAGCCTCTCCAACCTCCTTCTGGAAAAATAGAGAACAAAATGGACCCCCCATACAAGGCCTGAAATGGTTCTATGTTTATGGATGAATGATAGATGTTATTAAAAAAAATATTGGAAATTTTTGTTCACAGGATCTTCCAAAGTATAAGATTCATTTCCCAATCTTATCCCCTAACTCATAGATAGTCGGATCCATCTACCTATCCATCTATGGATGTAAAGCATTGTAGAGGTGTAAGTGAGTTCGAAAATAATGTTAAAATAAACTCTAAATTAAATAGGTAAAAACGAATCCCAATTCAAGAAAAAGGACCTCATAACTCCATTTAACCACACCACCTCAACCATATAATTAGTAGATAAAGCATTGTAGAGGTGTAAGTGAGTTCGAAAATAATGTTACAATAAACTCTAAATTAAAGAGGTAAAAATGAATCCCAATTCAAGAAAAAGGACCTCATAACTCCATTTAACCACACCACCTCAACCATATAATTAATAGATAAATCAATAATCATTGTTGACTCCTTGATCTCTTAGAATTGGCTAGATTTCATCAAATGATCTACAATCACCCATATAACATCATGATATACCTGATCTTGGTATCACCAAATGATAAAAAACTATGATATGTCATCCCATTTCAACTAGGGAACACCCAATGATGGAAAAATATTTGAATAACATTATAGTTAGCCATTACATGATTCAATAATAAAAACATATCCATGAACTACTCCACCACATGTTTCAATCCGGGACACCCAAACTAAATCCATAAAAATGGTAAATCTAGTATACTTTAGGGTGTACCTCCAATGGTGATATATGAAACTAAAAAAGGACTCCATCCTGCCTCACTACCAAAAATCCACCCATGAAACAAAATCTAGTTATATCCATCCTCCAACCATCCCTACAGAGCATCACCATGTCCCACATGTTCATGCATAACCTCTACCAATGAGTCTCTCCACTAAAAATAGTACACATATCACATCATAGAATACTACACTAACATCTGAAATAAGAAGTCACTACCATCATCCACCGTTTAATTTAGTGAAAGGATACCAAAACCCCCATTACATTCCAAATAACCCCATAATCTAGAACAACATTATTCCACGATATGATGATTAAAACATCATCCACGAAATTATATTTTCCTAAGGTTTAAGATATATCAAAATCATAATACTAATAGATCTCCAAACTCCCCTAATAATATAAATAATATAATTATGAGAAATGAAATTCCCCAATATCTTGTGATATATGAAGACAAAAACGCTCCCCATAATGATTTAATATATCCAATGATTCAATGAAAACAAAACCACTACTAGATCTAAATAATTGGGGGAATAGTTATTTTCATGAAAATGTGACTTTATTGACCCATAATAGAACACTTACCTCAAATACATCAATACACATTCTATTCCTAGATATGATTAATCAAAAAACTCCTTCAACATCACATCATCTTTAAGAAACTAAATCACTGTACCACTGACCAAATTCCCCTTAATGTAACTGATCACTACCTGGAACTGATCTTGACACCCACAAATATAGTCATTCCTAATAAATTCTATCAACGTGGATGAAAATCAAGAAAAATTTGGGATAAACCTTTTATAATAAACATTAATTCTATGACATATTCAAACCAATAATATGTTCTTAGGAGATTTTTTATAAACAACTTTCTCTATCATCGATGAGTCTACTAACACACCAATATGAGACACCAAATGCCCAATGAAATTAATCTCTCAAGGAGAAAACATAAACTTATGAAACATTCAATATAGTTGGTGGTGTTGAATGTCCTACAAGATATATATGAGATGATTGACATGATCCTCCTCTGAATTGGAGTAGATCAGCATGTCATCAAGGAACATGACTATTACATGGTCTATGAACTCCTTGAACATAGATTTCATGAGTCCCATGAGTACAAATGGTATGTTTTTGACACTGAATGACATGAACATGAACTCAGTGATCCAATATGTTAATCTGAATGTATAATTTTGGATATCTCCCTCCACTAGTGACATATATAATGTATATCGTTCTTTTAAAATCCACATGACACTCTCGGATAGTCAAAAAGATAATTTATCCTCAGAAGAGGGTAAAAATTATTGACTATCATTTGATTCTACATTCGATGGTCTATAAACAACCTCAAACAACCATCCACCATCCTAGAGAACAGTACTAGGGAACCCCATAAAGGAAAACATGGTCAGATAAAACCCATATACATTAGATCATCTAAATTAATCCTCAAATTATACAATATAGAAGGTTCCATATAATAAAGATCCATCAAAATCAATGAATCACCTAGATGCAAATCTATCTCGGACTCCACATCACGATGAGGTGGTAGAATCCCAAACTCATCAAGAAAAACATCCAGAAAACCCCATAAACTATAGGTACCCCATATCTGATCATCTAATGATTCCACAAACAATTCATCCATCAACTAAAGAAGGGATTCCACATTCCAAATTCCCACCTAACAACCCTACCCACCAATATAATCCATACTCTGGCTATCCTCACATGAGTACATGACAGTCTTCCTAAAGTAGTAAATTAGAACACACACAGAAAAAACCAATTTGTTACTCAAATGACATCATATGGATGAGTCATTATCAATAAAATATCTCTATGAGACTGATGTGTCCCCATCATTAGTCTACACAACCAACACACATCAATCAAGATTCTCTATTGTCTGACTAACATAGTCAACACTAGTGGAATGTGATGAATCTCCCAATGTAGTTCCAAATCATGAAAAATTGTTGGTGAATGAACAATCTTTGAAGCCCCAAAATCAGACAAGTCACAAATATGAGTATATGAAAATCTTGTTATACCTGCAAAAATCTATGGCCCCTCTACAGTTACTGCCTCCAATTAGTACAAAATACCACAACTATCTACCCAAACTTGTGGATGATGAATAACTATATGAAAAAACATAGGTTGTGGTACCAAAAAATGAGGAACAACCAATGTTCTTACTCAAACCCATCTATCTCTCAATAGAATTTCATAAACATGTCGTCCTTATGGTTGAAACGGTCTCACTGGAAGCTAGTATGGTGGTTGGCACTAGTCCTATCCACCTACACGTAATTAAGATCAAATAACCACTAAGCATAGATTTTAGAGGTGGACACAAACCCCAAATAATGAACATGTTGGACAAATAGATTTAGGAAATTCCTAGAAACCCCTGGAACCATTTGGCCGGAAAGAAAGTTTCTATGGTTGACTCCCTAATAGTCATAATGTCAAATGTCCTTGTGCCTGGCACCTAACACTGAAAACACATATTAATGAAGAACCCTATGGATTAACCTTAGTTGTTTGACATCCTTATGAGTGAATCCGCTCAGTCACCTATTACAAATTTTGGACAACATTATGTGTTTGAAATGTAAATGAGTAACTACATACTAAATAGAAATATGAAGTGCCTCTTCAAGATGTCTCTCCTGAGACTCGTCATCTAGAAAATGATTTGGGGAAATTAATATAAGGTAATTGACCATAATTACAAGAACCCAATTTAAAATAATCACATACTAAATAAGAATAAGTTCCTTCCACTTCCCTTCCTTCATAGTTGAAAAAATAAAATCATCTCAAAATAATTTTTAATTGTCGACCCATAAACATCTGCCTCCTTCCACTCAATCAAATATAGTGTCCACAACGGATTCACAACTTTGTGAATATGACTAAATTCTAAAGGGAAATATCATATTATTGAGGACCTTATCAACTAAATATGATCTATAGATTCCCTAGCCAGTTCACTTTATCAACATCAGAAACACATCACTCAAACTTTCCCAAAGCCGACCGTTAAAATTCACGAATCTTTATCTTCCAAGCCTCATCCTCTTCTATTAGATCATCCCTATGGTGATAAATTAGATCTTCCTGATGAACCTTAACAACCTAGCCCAATTTAAGATGATTTATAATATTTAGAGATGAAAATAAAAAATAATTTCCTATGTCCAATAGTATATAATTTTGTATAGACAAATTTCAATTCACATTTTTTATTTTAACCTTCCAAAAACAACCCATCACAAATAGGAACATAAGTCATAAATTTTCTTGTACCTCTCCATGATGTTTACTGTGCAAATAGTTACACCTCACCTTATCATTATAGAAGCTCAAACCTCATGTACTTGATAATGGGGCCCTAAAATCACATGTCCTAGTCAATATCCCCAACCCATGTCAGAAACTATGGTCAACTAGAACTATTGAAAAACCATCCCATGAAATCCACACTATTTATAACCCCAAATTTTATCCTATCTCCCAACTATATTTTCTGATACCTCTCTGTCCTAAAAAACTCCCACCAAGGATATTGTAGTGAGGGGATAGATAAAAGTAAATAATGTTTGTAGAGATATTGAAAATATGTTTAGTTTATTTGTTTCCCTTGGGGATTCCTTGGAATGGAAGGGTTTTTGATAATATATTGTTTTAGATTCTTTGTATATTGGTATAATATTATAATTTATGAATATTGACTATATTATCATGGGGAAACCCAATTTTCATAGAGGTATTTAAGGGGCGATGACATGACCTCTTTTTGAGTAGTGGAATTGACATTTCTGAAAATAGTTCAACATAAAATAATGGGAAACATGTTAAGAAAGTATAATTGATCTAAAAATAGATAATATTTGATCATATATCATCCAATCAGTTAGAATCATATTTTTAATGTGTTCACTTCCCTGTGTTCCTTGAATTATTGAGTTTCTCATTTTATAATTTACCATGGTAACTAGTTTTTACCTATGTTTAATTAATCATTACACCTATAAATATTGTGTCCCTTATTTTATAATTCTTAATCACTAATACTAGATATTTAATATATTTATTTTTTTATATTTATAAAAGATTTGAAAATTATATTTAATAAAATTATAGTATATTGTATTAATATATTTTTGGAGAAAAAAAATATTACTTAAATTTTAAAATATAAAATATATTATACTAATAAATATGAAATATGTTTTAATTTAAAATTAATACTTTAAAATATTTTTTTTAAAATTTTTCATAAATTTAGAATTGATGCTTATATAAAAAAATTACATAAAAGTCATAATATCGATATATTTTATTATTAACCGTAGAATGATTTTTAAAAAAAACTCAAAAATGTATACCGAGCTACTTTCTTATTATAAATCAAAAAAATGAAGTTATCATTTTCTAATTTAGATTATATTTTTTAAGAAAATTATATGAAAAATACAAAATATAAATAAAAATTATTTTATTGAATGTAGAGGCCCAAAGCTTGGCATACATGGACATTACATACCTTTTGCGGAATACTTAATACATAACAAAAACAGACACACAAAGACCGTAATAGTTTAGTGTCTTTGGAAACTCGGAACATAATCTTCTAATTGTGGTGAAAGATCTTCAACATCTCCCATAAAGATCTTCCACTTTTGGTTTTCTTACCTAAAACATTTCTTTAAATCCTAGGGAAAAGAAAACATATAAAGGGTGAGCTCAAATGATCAGTAAGGGTAAGCATGGATAAAATAAAACAAATCATATACATTGGAACTTAAAAACATGAACATAATGTTTAAACATCAAAATCTTGGGAAATGACATAAAACATGGCAGTAAATAAGGCATAGATCATAAAGAAACATTAATCATGATAAAATAGAATTGGAATAAAACATGTGATTGTGAAAACCATTAAGCACATGATATGATTTCCATAGTAGCCAAGGCATTGCTACCAAGACCATCTTAGTGGACAAAGTCCCTTTCCAAATCGAGTTCACTCCCCATTCCAGACCTATATTAATAAACTAGATTAACTTACCATTCCAACCATGTCTATATCATGAGATATAAATCCTTACCCAATGAATTGGAGGGAGATATAGGTCCCACCCATCTCATAATGAAATCATTCTTTCGTGTTCCACAAAATCATAAATCATACATCATAACATAACCCATGTAATAGAATGGGATTCTTAGACATCAGCCATCATAACATAATCCATATAAAAAAATGGATATCATTTCATCATAAGAAGAATAAAACCATGTAAATAATGGAGACATTATACTTTAAACATAAACATATTAAATAATTTCATTTTAGATGGAAAATATTTTTGATAAAACACTTGAAATGAAATCTTGAGGAAAATAGCCTTTCTTCTTCAAAATCATTTCCTTTTCACAAAATTCCATGAAATTTTAAACGAAAACTATTTTGTTGAAAACCATCATTAAATCTTGTATATGAATCTTCATGAAAATGAGGCGTTATGATACCATAAAAATCCGTTCACACCGTATAAGTTAAAAATAACATTCTCCTCGTTCTTTTGTTGGAAAAGTCAAAAAGTACCTCGTATGGTAAAAAAAATATTGATTTAATACCATGTAGTAAAATTAAAAAATGGTTAAACAGGGTTTTAAAAATACATGAAACTATTTTTAGGAAACATGGACATGGATGATAACAATAACCCCAGTAAATACTTACGAATAACAATCTCGGATAAGAACGAGATTGGAATAGTCATCCCTTACCTTCTATCTGATATGCTTCGTACATATCCGAAACTCCTGTATAATGATTTAAATAATGTCATTGAATTATTAAAGAATCATATTCTTTGTTATAATATCATATATGGTTTACTTATGACTTTATATTACCCGTTCTTTTGTAAATTCGATGTAAAAACAACTTTTTGTGTAAAATCGTTTCATTTATTGTATGTGTTTCGACTTGTTGTTCTTGATATTATTACTTATATCCTGATTTACTTAATTCCAGAATGTAAAACATGATTTATATATAATATATATTCATCATATAGATATATATATGATAGATCGATAAATGGAAAGAAATAAATCGTTCATGGAGACGGTAGGCCGTACGTACGCATTAACGCTGTTTTCGTTTCCTTATTGAATTGAATGGAATTAAGTAGATGACATACATATATAAATACATAAATCCAGTATCATTATTACGTAATATATTTCATTATTACTTATTATATATAGTTTATAATTATTCATGAATGGTTAACATGGAGAATCTCATCGCGTCGTGGAGATGGTAGTCCGTACGTACGCACGAGCGATGATACCATTCCCATGATCGTGGAATTGTATTGAAGTGTATGTATAATATTTAAGAATAAATATCACTTTTAAATAATAATATTTATTTATTTATTTACACCATTATACCCATCCAAGTAAAGTGGTGGTCGAAAACAGATTACACCACGGCATGGAGACTGTATTTCGTACGTACGCACACGCGGTGATTTCGTTTTACGTAGGATGGATAGATGGTGAAATATGATTGTTTCCTATTTATAATAACATATCAGTATATAAGTAATACTTATGTTATTACTTTATAATTATACAAATATATAAGAATAAGTAGAAGAAGAAAGAAACTTGAAAGAATCGGAAGAAGAGATTACCACTTTTTCGACGCACCTCCTTTAAGCCTTCTCTTAAGGAAGTAGAGTTGGTCTTTTGAGAAGACCAGAACCTCCAGAATGTTTCTATGGAAGTTTAGAAGATAAATGGGCAGGGGTTGGCTGAGATTAAAGGCTCAAAAGTGTGTGAAGAGAAGAGGGAAGGGGTGCCCTTTTTATAAGGGAGGAGAGGGGCACCTTCGGAAAAACTCAAAATATTATTTTATAGTAAAGTAATATTCGGTTTATATAAGCTCCAAATTAATTTATTTAGAATATAATGTTGGGATGGGTCGAAATCCTCTCAACCAATAGGTTTTAGATAGGTTTAGGTTATTATATTAACCTTATCGTTTAGTTTTAACTCTTAGTTAATTAGATTGTCATTTACAATGTCACTTTGTATTTTTATATTATATAGTTAATAAACTTACCATATACATCTAAACGACCCCCAAGTGGTCCATTAATGATAAACCTATTATTATATAAGCATCTTGGACTAAAATTAGATTTTTATGAATATAATAACAATTATTAATATAATGTTTGTTTTAAAAGCTATTTTATGTCAATTTTGACACTATTTGGTAATTGATTTTTGTGAAAATCATAAAAGAATTATTAGTTCGAAAGCAGTTAATTAAATAAATACTAACATTCAATATTAACCTAAAAATTAGTGTAATTCATAAAAAGTCTCAAATTACATTTATTTGGGTATTTATAACATCAATTATGTTAATATTTCATTAAAAAGATAATTACTACATCATCATTTTGTCATAAATAAATTAAATTATTTAATGTCTAAAAATTATAAATAAAATAACATTATTTAAGAAATATTTTTATCTTTCGAACGAATATTTATTGTATAATTTATCTTATGTATAACCCTATATTAAAATTTTTTTAGTTACTAAACATTGATTTTAACTATTTTAACCCCTCTTTAAATAAATTAATAATAAATGTCCTAATCTAATCCATGTGGACTTAAATGGTCATATTTTATTCCTAAGGTTGTTTTTGGTCGAATTAAACTTATCCAATAGAATTATGTCATGTGTTAGTGTAATAATAATATCATTTTTACCCTTAATAACCCTATTTACTTTTAACCGTGCTAAATAAAAGTAAAAATTTACTATTCACCAAAAATTATTTTCATCTCATTGAACCAAATTTTAGTCCTTGATATTAACTGTGTCTCTCAAATTTTCAAAATTCAATTCACAGAAGAGGTAAAATTTCATTGAAATGAAAAAATCAGTTTTTTTAACTACCACTAAGTGGTTTCACTATTCATCGAAAATTGAAGTTTTTCAGAAAAATAACAAAAATTCAGTCTAAGAATTATTTGATATTCTGAATTCAAAATTGATGTCTATTTTTCCAAATTCAAAACATAAAAGTGGAATTAATTAATTTTAAAATTAATTCCCGTTATCAAAACAAATAGCGTATTTTTAAGAAACAATAACTATCAAAAGATCGATACTTGTTTATATCCAATTTCAAAGTGAAATTAATTCCAATGACCAAAATTAGATTAAATGGTAAAAATATATTCTAATTACACTTTAAAAAAAATAAAAAAGAAAATCTAACCATATAAATTATTGCGATGAAAAAAAGTTGTTTTTAATTAAAATATAGCGTGTTTTTACTTTTCATTAAAATATGAAAGTTATGAGAATAATATGAAAAATTTAGCCAAAGTAAATTTTTATATCCTGATTCCAAAACATAATTTTATTTTGTCAAATTGAACTTATAGACATGTAAAAAACAAGATTTAAAGTGGGTGCTCCATCAAAAGGTGGGAAAACTATAATTTTTAAAAAATACATATTTTACACGAAAAATTTATTTTGTCCTCATACCATATTATAGAAAATGTGTAAGATGAATAATAATGTTATAAAATTAAAAATGTAGTTAATACTATTTGTAAAGGCTAATTTATAATAATACTATAACCATATATCGTTTTTTAGTTAAACCTGATATTGCGTACAACACACACTATCGAGTAAGGTCGCGATTGCATGTAATGCAAGCCAAGTCAGGCTTGTGTGTGGTGCAAGACTACTTCGTTGTTTCGTATAACAGAATCCAACCACATTTCACTTATACATTAAATATATATATATATACACTCAATGTTTCGTAGAATAACTACTATCAAAATTATGTGTAACATGATCCCAGAATAGTGTTGCGTATACTGAAAGCTAATACGGTGTTGCGTATAGCGCAAGGTAATCTTGGTGTATCGTACAACACAAGACATCAATGAAATTAAAAGAATATTTTTCATAAAATCTTGGGGTGTTACATTCTACACCCCTTAAATTGAATTTCGCCGTCGAAATTTGTCGGGGTTATAAATTTTTTACTACTTGAAAGTTTCTTTCATAGAAACCCACATCGTAAAAAGTAATACTAAAACAAAATTTTAATAACTAAAGTATGAAACGTAATGATTAGCCAAAGTAACTCATCACTGGGTTTCCATATAAGAGAACATAGGTGAAAATATGGATTTGGAAGAAAAATCTAACCATCAAGTTCTGATGGAGAGTGGTAGAGAACATGGCTATGAAAAATCCATCAATCACAAATCCAATAATTTGTGATGATCTATGGTACCATCTAATTCATCAGATATAAGAGCACTAGGACAACATATTTTGTTTTAAATATCATTTCCCTAAAGTTGAAAATTTTGAATTAGAAGAAATATTTACTTTATTTTGGTACAATCTCACTATTGTTCGTGCTTTGAAAAATTTCCACATCCTCTCTTAAAGAAATGAAGTTGAATTTGTTATTCGTGAAGTGTTAGTAGATCATGTGATAGAATTATGGGTTATTCCATCTGTTTTAAAAAAAAGTTTATCAAAAGTTATCAAATACACATAAGTCCATCTATGGTGAGGTTAATCGTATACGATTCTAAAAATGAACTAATACTTCATCTATCATACCGCTTAATAAAATAAAACTAGTTTATACTAACCAGGGACTTCCGGTATGCAATAAAGGCCAGTCTCACTTCAGTTGTGGGTTCGATTCCCACAGCCTTGTCCGACGCGACGGGTTGTCGCCCGTCCTGCAGGTTGTCCTTTTTCTAAAATTACATCATTATGAAATTCTATCAATAATATCGAAAAAATTTCTATCCTTAATCAATACTAACTTGTGTTCAACATAATACATTCCAATCTTTAGGCTTATCCAAAATACATATGTCCAATCTCATAGTATAAATAAAACAATTACTTGAAAGGTCACATAACAAGAACGTGAATACAATCATTTATAAGATATATCTTGTTGGTCACATTCCAAAGATGTGAATACCTTAATCATGTATTCTATTGAAAAAATGAATACACATTGAACCTTAGTGAAAACATGAATGTTGTCAAAAGTTAATTCTTTCCACATACCAAAATCCCAAAAATTCTATATACTCAAACCATTATATCACTTAGTCCTTATATCAATCATGAGTTCATTTCATTTTTTTTCATTATCCATTCATTATGCGCATATCATATTCATTCCAAAAGTATTTCAATCACTTTTTCATGGTTACCAGAACCATATAATTATTGAAAACCAATACATAGATATTCCAAAATTCTACAATACCAAAAATGAGATTCGATGATTCTATTTTCATATCCCATTACATAAACACTTAATCATTACACAACATCATTTTCATACTCAACATCACAAATAGTGATTGCATGAGACTTCCCTTTATCCTTTTCCTTAAGAGGTTTCTCATGTTGATCATCATTAACCCATGGATTAGGGAATTTATTAGCATAGTGCCCCATTTCCTTGCACTTGAAGCATTGAAGTGTTGGTGGAACGTTCTATGAAGTCTTTTCTCTATTAAAATCATTAGCAACCTTTTCCCATTGCTTCGACAATCAACTGCTCGATGACCTTCTTTACACACTTAAAAACATTTTCTAGTACCTTTTAGGCAATCTCCACCATGATTCTTTCCACACTTTGAACATAAAGAAACATTCATATTATTTTCACCATTGTTCTGAGATTTCTCCTTGAACTCCATCTTTCGTTTCTTGTCGAAACCATGAGATGGATATGTAACACGAAATTCTAGTTCTACCTTGATAGCACAATGCACAATTTCTCCATAGCTACTGAAGTATCTTATAGACAATGCCCTTCGACGACTTGGTTTTAAGCCATTGAATAATCGATCAACTTTACTTTAAGGTTGGATGATAAATCCAGATTCATACCTTGCAAGCCTTGTAAAATTCACCTCGTATATACCAACAGATTCATCATCCTTTTGCTTAATCTCAAGGAACTCCTTTTCCATCTTTGTTCGAAGAATACGAGGGAAGTACTTACTGAAAAACAAGTTCTTGAACTCGTCCCATTCCATGGATTCAATTTCATCATGGGGCCTTGTATTCTTAATTAGAGTCCACCACTAGCCTGCTTCACCTTCTAAATGGTAAATAGCTTGAATGACTTTATCATATTCCGAATAGTGAAGTATGGAAAATATCTTTTCAATGGTACTGATCCATTGTTCAGCAACAAGTGGATCTGAAGACCCATTGAAGGAAGTTGGACGTTTCTTTATGAAGGACTCAATAAAATATTGTTCCCTTCTTTGCTCATTCGGAAGTCCAGAATGATTCATAGCTTGTGTAATTATAGCAATAAGATTTTGCACTCCATCTCCCAAAACATTGGATTATTCAGGAGGACAATCATTTCATTGCCCATTACATTGATCAACACGGTTCCTTCGGGTTCCAGCCATCACCTAAAACCCAAAAAGAATAGTGTAAGAGGCAAAAATTATGCTAGGGAAAACAAAATAATAAAGGAGGAGTAACTTAAATATCTAAAATCTTAGGTATAATTCTAAGATCGTTACCGTAATTCTAGCACTATAACCTATACATATACTTAACCTTAGGGACATCCCTAGACATACCTTAGAAATATATCTAGGGATCTCACTAAAGTATTCACGTCCTAGTTTCCCAAGGTTAACTAAACCTTTCCTCTGATACCAACTATAGAGGCCCCAAGCTTGATGTACATGGACATTACATTACTTTTGTAGAATACTTAATACATAACAAAAACAGACACACATGGACCGTAATAATTTAGTGTCTTTGGAAACTCGGAACATAATCTTCTAATAGTGGTGAATGATCTTCAACATCTCCCATAAAGATCTTCACCTTTTGGTTTTATTACCTTAAACCTTTCTTTAAATCCTATAGAAAAGAAAACATATAAAGGGTGAGCTCAAATTCTCAGTAAGGGTAAGCATGGATAAAATAAAACAAATCATATACATTTGAACTTAAAAACATGAACATTATGTTTAAAATCAAAATCATGGGCAATGACATAAAACATGGTAGTACATAAGGCATAGATAAGAAAGAAACATTAATCATGATAAAATAGCATGGTAAAAAAACATGTGATTGTGGAAACCATTAAGCACATGATATGATTTCCATAGTAGCCAAGGCATTGCTGCCAAGACCATCTTAGTGGACAAAGTCCCTTTCTGAATCGAGTTCACTCCTCATTCCAGTCCTATATTACTGAACCGGATTAACTTACCATTCTAGCCATGTCTATATAATGATATATAAATCATTACCCAATGCATTTTAGGGAGATATAGGTCCCACCCATCTCATAATGAAATCATTCTTTCATGTTCCACAAAATCATAAATCATACATCATAGCATAACCCATGTAATAGAATGGGATTCTTAAACATCATGCCGTCATAACATAATCCATATAAAAAATGGGTATCATTTCATCATAAGAAGAATCAAACCGTGTAAATAATGGATACAATATACTTGAAACATAAACATATTAAATAATGTCATTTTAGATGGAATTTTTTTTATAAAACACTTGAAATGAAATCTTGAGGAAAATATCCTTTCTTCTTCAAAATCATTTTCTTTTCATAAAATGCCATGAAATTTTAAAAGAAAAGGGTTTTGATGAAAATAATCATTCAATAATGTATAGGAAGATTCATGAAAATGAGGCGTTATGATACCATAAAAATCCATTCACGCCGTATAAGTTAAAAATAACATTCTCCTCGTACTTTTGTCGGAAAAGTCAAAAAGTACCTCATATGGTAAAAAAAGATGCCTTACATACCATGTAGTAAAAGTCAAAAATGGTTAAAAAGGACTTTAAACATATATGAAATCATTTTTAGGAAACATGGACATGGATGATAACAATAAACCCAGTAAATACTTACGAATAATAATCTAGGAAAAAACGAGATTGGAATAGTTATCCTTTACCTTCGGCCCGATATGCTTCGCACGTATCCAAACCTCCTATATAATGATTTAAATAATTTCATTGACTTATTACAGAATCATATTTATTGTTATGATATCATATATGGTTTACTTATGACTTTATATTATCCATTCTTTTGTAAATTCGATGTAAAAGCAGAGATTTGGGTAAAATCCTTTCATTTATTCTATGTGTTTTGACTTGTTGTTCATAATATTATTACTTATATCCTGATTTACTTAATTAAATAATGTAAAACATGATTTATATATTATATATATTCATCATATACATATATATAAGATAGATCGATAAATGTAAAGAAATACACCGTTCATGGAGACGGTAGGTCGTACGTACGCATGAACACTGTTTTCGTTTCCTTATTGAATTGAATGGAATTAAGTAGATGGAATACATATATATATACATAAATCTAGTATCATTATTATTTCATATATTTTATGATTACTTATTATATATACATTATAATTATTCATGAATGGTTAACATGGAGAATCTCATCGCGTCGTGGAGACGGTAGTCCGTACGTACGCACGAGCGATGATACCATTCCCATGATCGTGTAATTGTGTTGAAGTGTATGTATAATATTTCAGAATAAATATCACTTTAAAATAATCATATATAGTTATTTATTTACACCATTATACCCGTCCAAGTAAGGTGGTGGTCGAAAACATATTACACCACGGCGTGGAGACGGTATTCCGTACGTACGCACACGCGATGATTTCGTTTTCCGTAGTATGGATAGATGGTGAAATAGGGTTGTTTCATATTTATAATAACATATCAGTATATAAGTAATACTTATTTTATTACTTTATAATGAGACAACTATAGAAGAAGAAGTAGAAGAAGAATGAATCTTGAGAGAATCGGAAGAAGAGATTACCTCTTCTTCGACGCACCTCCTTTAAGCCTTCTCTTAATGAAGTAGAGTTGGTCTTTTGAGAAGACCAGAACCTCCAGAATGTTTCCAGGGATGTTTAGAAGAGAAATGGTCAGGGGTTGGCCGAGCTTCAAGGCTCAAAAGGGTGTGAAGAGCAGAAGGAAGGGGTGCCCTTTTTATAAGGGAGGAAGGGGCAACTTTGGAAAAACTCATAATATTATTTTATAATAAAGTCATATTCGGTTTATAATAGCTCCAAATTGATTTATTTCGTAGATAATGGGGGTATGTGACTAAATAATCTCAACCAATAGGTTTTAGACAAGTTATTTCATTATATTAAACTTATATTTTAGTTTTAACTCTTAGTTAATTTGATTGACATTTACCATGTCACTTTGTATTTTTATATTATATAGTTAATAAACTTACCATATACATCCAAAATACCCCCAAGTGGTCCATTAATGATACACCTATCATTATATAAGTATCTTACCAGAACCTTAGATTTTTAAGAATATAATAACAATTATTAATATAATATTTGTTTTAAAAACTATTTTATGCCAATTTTGACACTATTTGGTAATTGATTTTTGTAAAAATTATAATAGCTTTATTAGTTCGAAAAAAGATAATTAAATCAATAATAACATGTCATATTAACCTATAAAATTAGTTTAATTCATAGAAAGTCTCAAATTACATTTTTTTAGGTATTTATAACATCAATTAAGTAAATATTTCATTAATAAGATTATTACTTCATCATCATTGTGTCATAAATAAATTAAATTATTTAATGTATAAAAATTGTAAATAAAATACCATTATGTAGGAAATCTTTTTGAATTTCTAATTAATATTTATATTAGAATTTATCTTATGTATAACCCTATATTAAAAATTATTTAGTTATTAAACTTTGATCTCTACTATTTTAACCCTTCTTTAAATAAATTAATAATAAATTTCCTAATCTAATCCAAGTGGACCTAAATGGTCATATTTTATTTCTAAGGTTGTTTTTGGTCGAATTAAACTTATCCAATAGAATTATGACATGTTTTAGGGTAATAATAATATCATTTTAACCCTTAATTACCCTATTTACTTTTAACCGTGTTAAATAAAAGAAAAAATTACTATTCACCAAAAATTATTTTCATCTCATTGAACCACATTTTAGTCCTTGATATTAACCGTATCTCTCAGATTTTCAAAATCCAATTCACAGAAGTGTAAAATTTTCATTTAAATGAAAAAGTCAGTTTTTTTAACTACCACTAAGTGGTTGCACTATTCATCGAAAATTGAAGTTTTTCAGAAAAATAACAAAAATTCAGTCTAAGAATTATTTGATATTCCAAATTCAAAATTGATGTCTACTTTTCCAAATTCAGAATATAGAAGTGGAATTAATTAATTTTAAAATTAATTCCCGTTACCAAAACAAATAGGGTGTTTGTAAGAAACAATAACTATCAAAAGATTGATACTTGTTTGTATGCAATTTCAAAGTGAAATTCATTCCAATGACCAAAATTGGATTAAATGGTAAAAATATATTCTAATTAAACATTAAAACCAATAAAAAATATAATCTATCCATATAAATTATTGCGATGAAAAATGTTTTTTTAATTAAAATATAGCGTGTTTTTACTATTCATAAAAATATAAAAGTTATCAGAATAATATGAAAAATTTATCCAAAGTAAATTTTTATATCCTAATTCCAAATAATATTTTCATTTTGAAAAATTGAACTTATAGACATGTCAAAAACAAGATTTAAATTGGGTGCGCCATCAAAAGGTGGGAAAATTCAATTTTTGTAAAATACATATTTTACACGAAAAAATTTATTTTGATCTCATACCATATTCTAGAATATGTGTAAGATGAATAATAATGTTATAAAATTAAAAATATAGTTTATACTATTCATAACGGCTAGTTTATAAAAATATTATAACCATATATCATTGTTTAGTGAAACCTGATATTGCGTACAACACACATTATCGAGGAAGGTCACGAATGCGTGTAAAGCAAGCCAAGTCAGGCTTGCGTGTGGTGCAAGACTCCTTTTTTGTTTCGTATAATAGAATCCAAACACATTTCATTTATTCATTGAATATATATATATATACACTCAATGTTGCATATAATAACTACTATCAAAATTGTGTGTAACATGATCCAAGAATAGTGTTGCGTATACTGCAAGCTAATACAGCGTTGCGTATAGCGCAAGGTAATCTTGGTGTAGCGTACAACACAAGACATCAATGAAATTAAAAGAATATTTTCCATAAAATCTTGGGGTGTTACATTGAAAATATATGTCTTAAACATCATGTGTTTTTAATATTATTTCATATAAATCCCTAATTTAAAATATTTAAATATATTATATCATGAATTATAATATCTTAAAAGTGTTCTATTTAATTCTTCTGTTTGAATATACTATGTATAACAAAATTATTTCTTGAAATAAATATAACTTTTATTGTAATTATTTTACAAAAAAATCTATTAATATTAATAATTTATATTTCACAATAAAATTTTTAAACACAACTAATATTAAACAATTTATTAAGATTATATATTTATCATATAATATTTCAATAGAGATATTAATTTCTACCCATAACACATAAATATATATTTAACATATTTTAATATCAGTCTCATTTTATTCCGAGTTATATTATTTTAAATTAATTTCATAACAATGCACAACATTAGTATACATATTGGATATATTACCAACAACCATATCCATGAATGACCATATATGTAAAGACCATAGTATCAATGGATAGATTTTATTCTGTTTAAACTTACCGAACTTCTTCCATTCATACATCCAATATCTATAGTTATTATTTTAGATCTCGTAACATGATTTTTCATTTCCTTGTATTCTTCCTCATTGTAGGTTTTTATTTACTAATGGTGATTCTAAGAAGTTATGGGGGTGTATCGGAGTTTCTAGATATAAAGATATATTTTTTAATGTATTGTTCTCTTTAAATTTTTTAATTTTAATTGATGTAGTCATCTATGTTTTTTAATAATCTATTATATGCGACAGATGGTTTCTTGAGCATTCAGTGTATTATTTGATTATAATTGCATAATTCTTTTTTATCTTTGTTAATATATTCTATGTCCCATTCTCTAATAATATATCAAATATTTTGAGTGAATAGGGAAACATTATTTTAATTATATGATAAAAAATTAATGCCTCCTAAAACACAGGGTGTTTCATACAGTATATACATTGTTATGTTGTTAAAAAAACATAAATTAAAAAAAAAATTAATCCTTGAAGAATATTTATCTGGTACCACTATTGGGTTTCATTTTATAATAATATAAACAATAGTAGAATAAGGAAACCAAAATATAGATGGAATTTAAACCATGGAATAAAAAATGAAAATGTATTAAAAAATATAGTATATAATGGTTTACCTTAAACACCATTATATCATAATCTTCCACCTTCATATTCGATGTTAAACAGTTTATAAGAGTCATAAGGTGAGGAAAATTCGTTCCTCCTTCCCTTATTAGGGTAACACAGGCCAATGGATCTGAAAATGTTTCATAGATATTTTCAAGACTCTAATGGGGTGTAAACAACATTGAGGGATGATGAATGGGCTATGGGAAAGATGTGATATTTCCGTTGTTTAAAAAAATAATACACTTATGGAATAAATTAAGAAACCATAATAGGAGAAGGATATCATCCTTATATATTCCCATTTTTGATTCTTCATTAAATAACATCAACACGTGACACATTTCATGCATTGATTTCTGCTGGAAAATATACAAAGAACCCTTAAATGTTTTCTCAAGCATTAACAATGTATTCATAAATGAGTTTTAACTAATGAAAATGGAGTGGAGAAGGATGTGGAAACCATATTTACCATATATATTCCTAATTTCAACTATGGAAAATGGTATCACATGCCCATCCATAGTGTGGTGGATCCCACTATAGTGAACTTCCTAAAATTAAACCTCACACAATTTTGAAATCTAGGTAATTGTTCAATAAATTCATCAATATAATCCCTCACAATGGATACAAACTATATTATAAGTATATTCATTAACCTCATTGATTAATCATCACTAATAATTTTATTAGGATGATCCACAATAGGTGGTTCCAAATATTAATTAAGAAATAAATATCTCATTTTAATATAAGGAATTCTATTCCAGGCATAGCTATTTTAATTACATTCTATTAATAATAAATTCTTGTTTTATAAATTTAGAGGAAATATTTTCCATGTATTATATCATTTAAACAATTTGTATAAAAACTATGTTTACAAGTAATAGTCATTCATTAATTTTAATAAGGATAATGTGATATATTTTTCTTTCTAAACGATTCTTATGATGAAATTTAACTAAATACCACTTTATTAATTTATCTATGGATGATCAATACTCTTAGATAACATGAGATATGTGATAGTGTGTGCAGATATACAATCAAATAATATTGAACATATCATTGAATTCATGATCAAGTTACCATTTTTGACATCATTGCGACATCTAATTATATTATTATCATAGAATAGGTTTGAATTTTTTTCAATTGGACTGTTCTAGGAATGATTCCCTTGATTATTATGTATTTGATTTAAATAATGACCCATGTTCTTGAAAATAAATCATTTAAATGTGTGTCGTCTTTCTTTCCCTTTCAATCATGATAATGATAGGCATTATCTAAAAACTTGTTGAAAGCTCTCATTCTCATCACGTAGTCCCCAAGGTGTTTCTTCCATTAGTTATTGAATTATGGGAATTATGCGCTTCCAATCATCTTATTTTATATATTACTGTTGACATTGTTACCCATTTAATTTATATTCTCTTGATTCCCTTTGAAATGATAAAAAATAAAGAACTCTTTATCAACATTGGTATCATTTTGCACAATCAAATAATAAGATAAAAGTAATTGATAGAAATTCCCTTTTTATACATTAAATTAATCTATAAATGATGATATTTATTATATATATAGGTTTGTGTAAATAATACACAACATATATTAATAACCATGAAATTTTATCATCACACTCAACAGTATCGTCTATTCATTTTGTCTTAAAATATGAATATATTTTTCTATGTTATCTCATCTCCCATTAAGATAGTTCATTTCTAGGATAATCACCATAAAATAATTTTATTATATATTATGTATCTCCACTTCATTATTCAAATTCTTAACCAAAGAAATACATTAATATGAATTTCCCTTTATATGAGATGTATCCATGATAACCATCTCCATTTTATAGCATCCAAATGAATGGAATACCTTCTCTAGGGATTCGATCTATTTCTAAAATTCTAATGGAACTATTATTCCATTTAAAGATAAGTATTTCTACCTCATGAAGAGGTCCAAATTTTTCCCCATGTTAAGAAGAAGTATATTTCCTCATACGTTCTTGTTTATGTGCCCCTACCAAAGTTAACTGCCCCATATCAATCACATATTCAATGCTCCAATAGATGCTCTATTTATTTTATCATGGGGGGATTCTAAAAATTTATTATTCCCATTAACATGGTTTCTATTACTTTGGTCAAAAACCAATTGTAGAAAATGGTATATAAATAATTAATTCATGAATAAAACAATAAATCATAGAATTATTATGAATATATTAAAAACTAATGTCATTTAATCAATACATATTTCTAGAATATCATTTGATTTTGTCATATGGTCATGTTCTCAAACTATGTTATTCTAAAACTTATTTGTAAGGGTTCTACAAAACATCTCTTTCAAAAAAAAATAACACCTTGAATCCAATATAATAAAATTGATTATTTATTTAATGTTATAGAATACATATATCCCATTTCACAGGATGTAGTTGTTTATTAGTCTCACGAACTATAAATGTAAATAAATATTTCATTTGATAAAAAATATTATATATATCAAAAAAATATGATGATTTATAATTATTCTAACAAAATAAATATGGAAAACATAATAATTTTTATGTATTACTAGGGAAATGAGGGACAATATAAATTATTGAGTTAGAAGGTTAGTAAGTGGTAGAATATATAAGAATATATCCGAACATAAACATGTAAGAAATAAATATTCTTGGAATAAATAAATCAAATAATTTCATAATAACAAATTTGTATGTATAATATTTCCATGGATAATAGGTTAATAAATAAATACATTCATTTGAATTACCAATATCATGGTTATATAATTCATAATATCAAATATAATAATTTTACTATTTGGGATTCATGCCAACACATTATAGATAATTCAAATTATCAAGGATTCATTCCAAGGAATTGTAAATAAATGGACATACATATACTAAATACCTATAATAGTTTGTCTAATGATATCCATAGATTCATCAAGGGATTATATAATTATAGGTCCCACCCTTAAAAATTTAAGACTAATTCATTTCCCAAATGAATTAATGGATAAACAATACATATATTAATGTCTCTAAGTAACCTCATACATAATCATGAATATGTAATTTATAGTTATATATAAAGATATTATATATATATATATAGATGACCAATAATTCCCCACTCAGTTAAATATGGTGACCAAATTATTGAATATCCAACCAAAAGTATATTCATAATGAAATGGAAATTACCCTTATCAGATGAATGATAACTATGTAGTAAATATGTGTAAATTCAATGTATAGGGATTTCAATATTAAATGATCCATTATTATGGTTTTAAATTATTCTTATAAAATATCTGATGCATATCCCACAAGATATTCCTACCAGGTGTGTAGTTAGGCCCATTATTTATACAACAAGGGAAGATATAGTTATGACCCAACCAACTTTTTTTTATATCACCACTAATTTCAACAATCCATATCCTTTAACCACTTTTTTATCTATATTGGGATTTTATTTCTACGAAACCACGCACTCTATACTATACAGAAATATTTGGATTTTTATTATTATGGAAATTCTTGAGAACTATAATATCTTATAGAAAAAATACAATGAGAGTGATTGTTGATATAACACTTAAAACAAAATACAAAATTTATAATACTGAATTATAATGATAGTTTTCATGGTAAAGGGATATAAATTGATGGATTGTAAAAATAAAGTAAGAGAAGAGGTTCGGAACCCCTATTGTAATCATATAATTAAAATAATTTGATGGAATGTTTTTTTAAAAAAAAATCCGATCCCATGTAGTATACATAAATAATAATAATAAAATATTTTCAGGATGTATACACAACATATAAAAGATGAATATGTTTATAATATGAAAATATACCTCAATGAAAGGGAATTGAGATGAAAAACCTAATGGATTTAGTAAATTTTGAATTGAATTTCCGTGAAAGGTGGACATTGGGATGTATTTGTAAACCGATTGAATTTTCTGAAATAAATTATTAAAGGGATCCATGAAGATATATATATATATATATAAACCATGAAACATTAAACATGTCCGGATTATGGCATAAGTCGCAATGAAAAAAAAATTAGATGAAGAACCCATACATTAACACCTGACTTCCATAGAATCACCTTATTATCCTATATAATTAACATATTAACCCTATTTATATATATTTCTTTTTTACTCATTAATTATAATTGTACATTATATTCTTATTAAAAAATTAGTATCTACTTTCATCAACATATGTTAGTAATTTTTATTCATATGGAGGTTTAATAATATTCAAATAGATCCACATTCTTTGATTCAATGTTCATAATTCATTTAATATTTTCGGTACTTAAATATGTGTTATTAAATTATATATAATTTGATAATTGTATTCCACTAAATTTTTAGTTATGATTCATTAGGATGAAATCAATGATGATCTTATTTCAATAATTTAATCTAATAAAATGAATTATATTAATAATGAGTTAAATATATTTATATATATATTACAATTAAAAAATAATATTTTTAGATAAATATAAAATAGTTTTAGTTATTAATTTTCCATATTTATCCACGAGTTATATTTAATCCATCATTCAAGTAAGTGTTTAATCCGAGTAAAATAAGAACATGTTGTAATCTATGGATGAGTATGGTTTTTAAGTTACTATTTTATTTGAATATAATTTTAAAAGATGGGTAGTGGAATTATTTTGATTTTATTAAGGCATTGAATTATATTTTGGGTGTGGTATATGAAAATTATAAATGAAAACAAATGAAAATAATTTAATAGTTATAATGAAATATTGTTTTTTCTTTTAATATTATCAGTTTATCATGCTAAATTTATTGTTAATATTTTTAAAATAATGTATAATTTATCTTTAAACAATATTATTCATTGCATGAAAATATTTTTTATTCATTATGTACCTTATTATAACAAACAATGTATGAAGGTGACGAAAAATGAAGTATGATGTTCCTGGAGGTGGTATTTCACATGTAACATGGAAAATGCTTTTATTTTACAAATGTTACGAGGTGAAAAGATAGCGGTTGTTGTGGAAATATAATACAATTTAAGTATAAGATTAATACTTATATAATTAAACTATAATTATTAAAATAATTTTTTGTGTTATATATAAACATGAAATGGTTTGGGAGTGGGTAATACTGACGTTGAGGGCTTGAATCTTATCATGATGGAACTCTTAGAGATGGAGGACGGGAAAATATTTTAACTAGGGGCTAAGAAATATAGAATTTGTATCTAGAAAATGTAAAATGGGTATCTTGTGAGGTCTATTTTTAAGGGATGGAGTTGTTGGATGTTATAATTGTTTATAGGGAAAAAGGGTGACAATTTCTGGGAAACGAAGGTTTGGTGAGTGGTGAAGATAAAATCATGTTGGAGTTAGGTGTGTTAGGTAGGTAATTGGTGGTGAGAAATGTAATTATGAATTTCTAACTAAAAAATCCATTTAAATATCTTCGTGTAAGGTTAATATAGATAAATTTAGGCAAGTTTAAGTTACCCTTTTTCCCGTGATAACCATTTATTAATTTTTGAAGGTGATAATTTTTTGTAATAAATATATAATATTATCTCTCCAACCAAATTTTGAAATTATAAACGTAATAGTATATCTAAATGTATTAAAATTTAATTTTATATTCAACCTATGATATAGAAATAAACTACCTTAATTAAAAATGACTTTTTATACATTAAATTTTTTTGAAATTATATCATTTCAATTACTAATTATTTGGGTGTTATAATATTTTTTATATATTAAAAGAATATATTAGAGTATTTATTTGAAATATATAAATATTATTTATATAGATAAAAATACGCAATAGTAAATGTTGAAATTTATATAATTTTGATATTTCAAAACCAAAGAAGATGTAATTTTTTCAAATTAGGAAAAAAAATTAAATATATTTATTAATATAATCTCTCTCTTGTATTTAATAGTACAAGAAACATCATCACAAGAACCCAATATTTATGTATAATTTATTTTTTAGGAAACAAAATTTTGAATCATTATATCTTATAGAATAACATTATATGTAAATAGTGACATTTCAATTATTTTCTACTTACAACACCCTATAATGTATTATTTTCTAGAGTCAATTATTGGCAAAGTGATACTCTCTATCATTCTAAAAATTATCATATTTAATTTTTAATTTTGTTTTTCAATGCAAACTGAAATATATTTATCATTCATTTGAGCATATCACACTACCTTCTTCTTATATAATATGCTTGATTCAGTAAAACTGACTAAACGTTGGCCATGATTTAGCATTCATTGAGTAATTTAGAAGTTTGAATATTCTTCATAGATCATTGATTCCTTTGTTAACCTATCATGTGATTTTTATGATCCTTATTTTACATCCAATGATATATTATAATTTAACATTATCTTCCCCAAGAAATTTTATGATACATATAATTTTTACTCAAATAAATACTTTTTCAATAAGGGAAGAAAAATTATGTACTTTCTTTAATAATATTACTAAATATTTAATGAAAATATTCTATGATCTCCACATTCCACAAAAAATATTTTAATTCTTTTTATTAAAATATAGATTAACATATCTTTTATCAAGAGAATTATTTTATTATGAAATTTAATTCTATAGTATTGGAATATTATTAATTTGTAATTAATGTTCAACATACATGTCATTATTCAATTCATATTAATTATCTTCATCATTAACCCTAGTATAATCATAACATGTTCCTTAATTATATTCTTATTTCCATGAAATAATTATTCTCACTGAACAACAAATTTTATCATCATCATTTTATTTATTTATTGTTTTTAATTTTTCCAAAAGGATTATAGTTTAAAACATTTGAAATTTTAATGTTTTGAGTTGTCAGAATAGTTTCACTGGTTGCATAATCTTAGTAGAAATTTTTTTGAAACCACACACCATTGTATTTATCCTGGTGGTAGATTTTATCAATTTCAGAACACATCTTATCATACAATATTTCCAAAATGTGTGAGTGACCTAGTGTCCCCAATGAATAGTTCATGATGGTGACACTTTTTATAGACCATGCCCTGACTGAGTGATTTTCCAAGTGTTTTACTAACAATACAATTCCAAGATTTCCCTCCCCTTAAAAAATTAAAATAACACTCATTAAAAACCCATATATCTCATAGATAAGACCCCTAAATTCATAGTTGGGAGTAACCCTATGCATGTATACCTCCTACTCTTATCTCTAATTCAAGTTTCTCATCCCTTGGATTTATTTTTCTATCATCAATGTTCAGGTATTCATTGCCTCCTCCTCCTCCTTCCTGTCATATAATCAGTTTTTTCTCACTCCTTCTTGTTGTTTATTTACCTATGTCAACCCTAGGTGGGCTATGGGTTCTAAAATATAATGTAATTGAATTCTAGGGTGTATGATGTTCCCAAGAGGCCATTCTACCAGTGTTCATGGATATTTGACCTCATTTTTTCTTGTTTAATTTAGCGGTTTCCGTACATTTTGATTTTTCTTGAACAATTATTTATTCTTTAGAGTCTAAATGAATTCCATTAAAGTTGAGTATGTTGTATATTTAATTGAATTATTAGATGGAATTTATATGGGAATGGATTTTAATGCGATTTTGTAAAATGTACAGTTGATTTATAAAGTATAATTTAATGTTTTATTTGATAGTGTTTAACTAACAAAATGATTAATATTTATTATTATTATTATTATCATCATTCTAATAAATTCCATTAATATATCCATTTATGATTGGAAAATGAGATGTTATTAATTTATCTAGAAATTGGAATCACTTATGAATTGTTTAATAAGAATGGCATGTTTAGTGACTGAATTTGTATTAGATTATCCTCATAGGAATTCTAATGTACACTGGTGGACTAAAATTTACCATACATGGACTGTTCCACTAGTTATGGTGTCTCCCTAACCAGTGAATTATGTTGGTGAAAATTACCTTCTCCCAATGATATATAAATTATATTGGCCTGATATAGTTGTATAGTTACATTCCATTAATTTAGGGTATCCCAAATTAGTGAAATGGATGTTCAAGGGTTCCCTAGATTTAGTAACCCTAAGTTATTTTACCTCTATTTTTATATTAAATTACAAATTTTCTAGTTTATATAGTGCATATATTTTACCATATATTGTCATGATTATGAAAACATTACTACATTCCTATATTATGGTTCTTTTAAGTTATTTTAGTATGGTTTCAACTTTTCATTATTCTCCAACATTATGTATATGGTTTATGTAAATAATATATTTATTAGAAATTATTCTAAAGTATTTTTAAAAATATGTTGTTATAAAATTTCAACCAAAATTGAATTAAATAAATGATTTTGATTAAAATTGGGTTGAGGATAGATAAATTATTTTCAAGTTATTTTCTTTACTTAAGATAAATAAATTTAATTTAGAGGAAAAATATTTTTTTAATTATAGTTTCAAACGTTTTTATAGTCAATTTCGAACAAGGGAAAAATATGAACTCTACAATGATTACCTACTAAGGTATTTATGCTCACACACAACTCAAAACCGTTGTTTTCCATAGATTAAGTGGAGTTATTAATATTTAGATTTAGTTATTGGTTTCTCTAGTCGTGAAATGATCTTGGATAGAGTCTGACTCCTTGAAAGAATTGATAGATTTAATTGTTATGTTAGTTTCTTTTCATTGTGAATTTATAGTTTCATCCAAATATGAAATTCCTATTTTCTAATATGGTTATTGTTTGGAACACAATATACACAGAGGCTTCATTTGAACCAACTTTTGTTTCATGTGAGGGTGTTAGAGGGTGAGGTCACATATATTTATTTTCTTTTTGTTTGGTTCATCATACTTCTCAATTTCTGTTTTATTTAAATTTTTCTATTCGGTTTTTGGATTGTAAGTCAAATATAAAATTTTTCCATGCTCTAATTTCAATAGAATTACACTATTTTAAAAATATTATTTATTAGGAAAAAAACATCTCTAGTGAATAATTTTGATTCTTATATTGTTTTTCCTATACATGGTGGATCGAGGTATCCCATAAATTTTATAGAGAGTTGGGTCAGATCACAGTTATATGTGGAAGCTATGGATAGTTCATTACCAACAGTATGAATGTTAGGTTGTCAGGGTCAGCTTTGGTTCAAGATTATCATTCGTTATTTTAGTTTTCTGGTATCTCATAGTATGAATTTTGTTTCCATAGAGGGAGGTATAGGATGATTCATGTGAACTATTTCTCTAAATATAACTTTAGTTATCATTGGATGTCAGGTTTTCTTACTATAATATCGAATTATAGTTTGTTTCAAGTGTTTTGGACTATGCATTGGGTTTGTTTGTTTTGAGGGATTCTAATGGGATTTGAACTAGCATCACACTATGATCTCTCATATCTTTGATAAAAGGTGGATTCTTAGTACATAAACCATCATGACATCAAATGGATGTTTTAGGATTTCAATGGGCTTTGAACTAGCTTCATAATGAAAGTGTAGACCCCCCTAATGAATTTTTTACCCTTGATTATATTTGGTAATCTATTCCAATTAATGGGGGAGGGTGTATGAATCCATACAACACTCTAGTTCAGATTATATGACTTGGGTTAGGGAATTACATCTATACACATCAACTGGTGAATCCTATTAGGAAATGATTATCTGACAATTTTTATCACGTGAGGGACAATCTAACTTAGATGATTTCTTACACCACCATCTTTATTTAGAATCAAAAATTCATATAATCGTCATATCATTAGATATGTTAAATTCTATTCTCATTCTTTCACACATCATGTTTGTATCATTTTCATGGGTATATCAACCATATTCCATATTTAACTCAAAGGATATATATTTAATGAACTATTTACACTAATAAACTAAAATTAGTATTAAATTCATGTTGAAAAAACCAAAATGTTTAAATATAATACAATTAATCAAGTAATATTCATTCATTTGAAAACATTATACCAATTTTTTCTTCTCTAATAAGGCTACATTGTGACAGTAAGGTACAAGATTGTGTGACTATTATGTGAAAACATAGATAATATTATTAAAAATTAAATTCGATGAATTTTATTATTCATATTTCATTTCCAATATTCATATTCACTATACTGATATAATGAAATTCATCATTCGAATAACAACTACCAATTTCAAAAAAAAATTATTTTTTATGATTTATGTAGTTATATTTATCAATAAATTTGTAAATTTTATAAATTCAATTTGATAGAATATATTTTTTTATACAATTTTGTAAAATTTATCTTGGGATTAATTTGTGGGATATTTTTAAAAAAAATAATATTTGTTGAATAGGTAAAAAATTTAGAATTTTACAAAAAAATACTTTATTTTTAATAGTTCAAAGTGAGAAATTATTGTTTTATTTTTTTAAATTAAAAATTTACAACTGTAATAAAAATAATTTAATTAATTCTATAAAAATTAAAATTATATATTACTTTGATATAAAATAATTACAATGATTAAAACAAGTATTTTTCTAAAACAGGTCTTTCATTTAATTTAATGAACATATATTAAAAGTAATTTCATCAATACAATGAAATTGGATCATGAAAATGTAACAAAATATATTTAATAATAATTTATAAATTTTTTAATGATTTTATTTTAATTTAAGATATAAATAATATATACCATTGATAAAATTTGTGACCATGTGAAATGGTGAAATTGGTTAATTTGGATTAAAAATATGTGAAAAGGTCCAAAAGTATTCTATTTAATATTTTAGGATGATATTATTGCCACTATATTAGATTATCATTGAATTATATATAATATATTTCAATTCCAAAAATAAGTGTAACCATATTTTATTTTAAAACATTGAATATATGTAAGTGTTCCACTCCTATCACTAATAAAAGGAATCCACATCTCATCACTTATTAATATACATTGGGCCACTTATCTAAACCAATACCTCAACAAATTCCATTCAAAATTCCATCCACACATCCTAGAGGTCCTCGTCTCAAAAAAGGATCAATCTTAAAATTAAAATAGAGTAATCAAATAGAGGTTTTACAAAGAAGTGGTATAACTCTCAGCCTATTTTTTCAAGTTTATTTCAACTATCACCTCCTTAGAATATTTTATAAACATAAAAACCTATAAAATATATATCTTAAATATACTTATTTTTTGTTTTTTTATAGAATGATACATTTTATTCCCCTTTTCAATCCTTTGGGTAATTAAAACATTCCTCATCCATATTTGTGGCATACCACCTGAAAGGGTGATGTGTTCCATTTTTCATTAACTTCTTATATGTCATGTTAAAATGATGAATAAAATGAATATATATGATAAATATGAAATTATTATAATTATAGTAAATTAAATGTTTAGTTACATTGATTTTCTTTAATCCAGTAAAAAAATGAAAATGTCTTTCATTCGTATGGATGTACTACAATATGTATGAAATGATGTGCTTCATTTTTTATAACAAACTGAAATTGAATAACTTAATTGTTTATTTAATTAAAAACAATAATTATTAAATATTTAAGATTCTATAGAATATATAACAATATTATCTTTGACCATGGTTAATGAAATGATGATATTTTGTGGTTATAAATCAAACAACCCATGCACAAGTAATGTAATCATAATAAATTTAGTAACTAGAAAACATCATAATAAATGGATTAAAATGTATATTGATAATGAATTTACAATGAAATATTCTCATGTTTAATTAAATAACTGTTTAAATTTTAATTTTTAGAAATTAATGAATGTACATAACCAGACGAGACTTAATGTAAGGGATTATTATTTAACACCTTGATTTAAATTATTACTTTGAATTTTTTCTACACCGTATCCATTTTGATAAAAATTTTACTAAAACATTATTATTTATACAGAATATATTATAAAATTTAATTAAAAAATAAAAATTAATTTCATTAATCTATTTTAAAACAATATTTTTAATATTTACCAAATATGATATTTTCAATTTTTATAAAGGTGATGTTGTTACTTGTTTACATAAATGACATGACTACATCTTACATTCTCCATTTTAATTACTCATTATAAATATTCTTCAAAAAAAGTTCATAAATATGAAAATAATATGAATATTATTCATAGATTTTTTTAAATAATTAATCTATAAGTGAAGGGTATATTTCATAACATTTATATAAAAAATTGATGGTGTTTTTTATGGTTTCAAATGGGGTTCCCAATGGATTATAATGAAAATTAAAACAATACAATTATTTTTTTTCATGTAAATGTACATGATAATTATGTAGAATTACAGGTTATCCAAATCTAGTAGTGACCTGACCCCCATAAGTCCAGATCTGGTATTTTAGTACCATTAAGTTGGAATAAGATACAAGTAAATCACTTCTTAAATGACCATATAGTTTTGTAGTCTTGGTAAAGTAGATACATACATGAGTATTGTATTAAAAATTAATACACTAATTACAACATAATTTATTTCATTCGAGGATAATAATTTAATTTCAACTTTCATATTTTCATATATCTTTCTTAGCACACTTTAGGGAATCCTAGGTAAAGAAACATAAGAAGGGTGACCTCAAATTCCACTAAGGTTATTGATAAGTGGAAGCAATAATTTATCAGTGATAGTAACAATCATTATAATGTATATAATTGCTAAAAATGTTCATGTAGTAATAGATGAAAGTGAAGTGATTATATAATATTAAATGAAAATTAAATGAAAGCACCTAACATTTAATCAATGAACTAGGAAAGAAAAGCATCCATAGATAATGTTAATGTGAAAAACTCACAGGTAATAATAATTGAATATAAATTATTTTAAATCATAATTATTGGATGCCAAGTGTCTCAGGTACATGGTACCTTTTCTGTCAAGACATTTCAAAAGATGGTTTAACATTATACTATCATGACCTTTTTCAAGAAAAATTAAAACTACTCTGACTTGGAAATAAAATCACTGGGTATGTCACATACTAATTATATCCCATTATATTACTGATATATTGAGGGTATATCTATTACTAGACACATCCCATGTCATTTTAATCCAAATCATTCTTCAAATATTAGATGATATATTTAATTAATGACAAATGTTCAATATCAAATATACACCTTGAGTAAAAGATATGAATTTATCAATATTTCCAAAGATAGTAAAAAATATTAATATTATACCCCATATGTAAAAATGGAATATGGTTTAGTAAATAATCATATATATAATAGATGACCTGGATTTTTGGTGAAATTCAGTGTTCCAAGATCATAGAAAATTAAATATTTCAAGGGGACTAAAGGGAACCAAGATAGTGAATATAAATATTTTCCTTAGTCAAAGGAATCATAAAACATCCAGAGAAATAATATGTATGGTATCAATATAATATATCTAATTTAAAATAAATGGAATTTATTTTTTGATGAATGAAAATACTTGAAAAACATCTTTTAAAAAATTATTATCTGAAATATTTTTTTCATTTTAATAAAACACTTCTAAAAATACATTTATTTAAAAATCAATTTTAAAACATTTTCTTTAAGAAATATCAGTTTAAACATGTGATGTAATATTAAAATTAAATAATGGTGTGCAAATACTTATAATTCATTGAGGGTAAACAAAACGTTTTTTGTTTCGTAAAAAGGATAGAAAGGCTCATTTTTTGAAAAAAGATAAGAAGATGTATTTGAAAAAAAAACATTCAAGATAAAAATCTTATAATTTCATTAACAATACTCTTTGAAAATGATAACAAAATTTGAAAACCTTTTTAGAAAATTGGGTGTTTATAAAAAAATAGGTTCCCTAACTAAAGGGAGAAATGAAGTAAAGTTTTCTTGAAAATATTTTTTAAAATATTTTAAGTATCTAAGAGTTGAAAAATCATAATATTACATGATAAAGGACATTAATAACCATAGTATAATGAAATTAATGGGGTTATTGAATAATTATACAATAATTTCCCTTGATGAAAATTCATGTATAAACTGTTCTGAGAAAAATGATATTGTAAAGTAACACCTTGAAAAGACTATAATATTTACCTAATAATTAATTGATAAATAGAATAAGTTTTTCAAACAAAATGACAACATGTAATATAACCAATATAAACTAAATTGGATTATGGAATTCTTTTCCACTTGATAATGCTTAATTTAAATCCCATTTTAAAAAATAATGCAATTTTAAACTCATAATATAATGAAAAATTAATTAATAATTATACTATATTTAAAAATGGTTTTATGTACACCATATTTAATAAATTAGGTGCACAATAATAAAAATATTTCTTATAGAATGAAATTTAGGAAAAATACTTTATTACATGGAAACTTTTGAATTAAAATACCCCAAATTAGTAATATTAAAATGAAAATTTAAATAAAATGAATATAAAATGATTCATGATATAGCGTATACAAGGGTTAGCAGATACACTACACCAAAGAATTATGTGGTGGGAATTGTGTGTGCCTCATGTATGAAAAGTGAGACAAGATTCCCTTACATTGCATTTAATTTCAGGTGAACATCATTTAACCTCCTATATTATTTATTTAAACATGTAAAAACTTCAGAAAGAACCATAATATTTTTTATAATATCATATATTAACTTCTTATAACATCTTATTACCAATTTTGTAATAATCATTAATTACTTTCACTATTTAGTATGTAAATTGCATAATTTTTCAAGAATGATAAATCTTTTTATTTTTTTATTCTTCATTAGATGATTATTTAATCATCTAATGAGTGTAAAACATTATGTAAAAATCATAAATATCATTTATTTATGAATTTATAATAATTCATCAAATTTGGAGATAGTAAATGAAATGCGTCATTCATGGAAACAATTGGTCATATGTACACATGAATGCTACATCCATTTCATTGTCGAAATAGAAGAATTAAAATTAAATAATATACATATATATATAATAATTAATTTATTAAATTAATGTCATATATTTCACAAATTTTTATTAAAATAAACCATTATATATTACACATATAGTGTGAATTAATAACATCACATTGAGGATACAATAATCCAAATGTCTACAAACGATGTTACCATATTCCCACAAAATTTAAAGCATAATGGTATGTTTGATATAAATATTAAATAAAAACAATAAAATTATAAATATATTATATATCACATATAAATAATTTTCTCATCTTAATTCCCAACCATGAGAGGTGGTAAAAGAAAAATGAATAATCATTGTTTTGTGAGCCAATAGTTCTCCATACATGGAAGGTATGCTTGTTACCCATTAAGTGTATGTCCATGTAATTTTAGTTCAAAAACCTATTATATGAAGATAAATTTATCTTTATAATACTTATTTTATTTTATAAGCTATTTGTATAAATAATTGAAGGAGTGGAAGAGTAACTGAAAGAAAAGAGATCACTAGAAAATAATGCCTCTTAATTGGGTAACCTCATCTGTTATCTACCAAAATACATCCCAGGTTTTTTTTTCAAGGATAGGAAACTATTATTAGGTTAGGGATGTTTGTAGATTTTTTTAGTTTATTTTGGATATTCCAAAGGGCCTTATAGGTTCGAAGAAGTGGGATGGGTGAGTTTTTTTTACAGTGGATGAGGAGTGACATTTTTCTATATTTTTTTAAATGGAATTCCAACAACATTTTTTTACAATGAAATGTGTATCCAATAATGACCCTATTATGATACAATAGAGTGTATAAATATATATATAAAATGCTTTTTTAGAATTTTCTAGTTCTATATTTCCATTTTGTTTAAGGATTAGTCACTTGTTAAACTAATTTTTTTCTTACTCACTCTAATTAATTTTAATAATTTAAAATATAATATACAACAATGTTAAACATATGATAAATTAAAAATTATTATTATTCCAAATATGGATTCCATTTTCAAAATTTAAATAAATAAAATATGGAAATAATTTTCTTAAATTTAATCCCGCTGAGGGAATGACAAAGTGAGTTTTTAAAGTAAAAATGATAAATCCTTGGTGTGTTTTTATATAAAGATTCCATGTGAAATTTAATAAAATTAACTAAATGAGATTAAGTTGTTTTTAATTTATCTAATTTAACTTTAAAATAATCAAAATCATAATTTTTCCTTGCAAATAAATGAGATAAAAACATTTTTCAGTTATAATTCAGTAGTGTTCATTATTACTCAAAAAATGAATCGTTATAGAAAAAAAATAATCCTAACCTAATTATAATGTTATATTTCACAAATTCATATAACTCTTGATTATTACATTTATAAATGATCAAAAAATTGGATTTATAATATGGTTTTCATTAAATTGTGGTAAAACTATCATTGAAAAATATTGGTTTTTATGCGTGAAATTAGGTTCATTCTTATCTTATGCCTATCAAACCTATTTGATTAGTGTAAGAAATAGTTTATTGAAAATATAAGATATATATTTCATTAATATAATTTTCTAATTTTAAATAATTTTATTTTATAATAAAACATGACTTTGGGAGAATAAAAAATCCTTTATATTTAACTGGTTTAAGTATTATTTTATAATTAATTGGTAATCAACAAAATAATATAATATTTTTATATACAGAAAATATTTTTATGATAGTAAATAATATTAATAACCTATAATTTAATGGACATGATATATATTTTTATACTAAATAATAATGATTCCTTAAATTTTTTTGTAAAACTTTATCTTGGGTGTAATAGAAGCCATTAAAGAAACGCGATTTTGGGTGTGATGCATGATAACTCTGTATCACATGAATTGAAAGCTATATTGTGGGTTATTTTTGTTTAAAATAGTAAAAATAATATATTTTATTGTGATATTATATTCCAAATACTATTAGTGTTTCCGGTAATACATGCTTTTGAATACAATGATCTTACTTTAAAATTTTGGGGCATTACATTCTCCCCACCTTAAATAAATTGCATCCTCACAATTTAAAGTCAATATTGGGAAAAGAATTTATATTTACTATTTTTAAATTACAAAACATTATAAGGGTTTCAAAAAATCATTTATAAAATATAAAATGAAAATTAAAATCATCACTTGGACTAACATGTAACTAGGCCTTTAAGTAATAGAAAATTAGTGGAATGTAGAGAAAAATACATAGAGGAAAAGAATAATTATTTATAGGGGTTGATTGAGGATATAAGAAAAATGTTAATGATAATATTAATTTTCAGGGTCTCATGGTCATACAACTTT
This sequence comes from Viscum album, assembly GCA_963277665.1. Classification (NCBI taxonomy): domain Eukaryota; kingdom Viridiplantae; phylum Streptophyta; class Magnoliopsida; order Santalales; family Viscaceae; genus Viscum; species Viscum album. The sequence goes on from OY728138.1 coordinate 163,768,933, forward strand.
TATGACTTATAAAACCATCGATTCAACTAAAATTAAGGTACTAAGACATCATTTTTTTGATAATTTTCCTAAAGTTGATAATTATTTTACAAACAAAGAATATAATTAAACATACTTAAAATATATATTTTATAATCATATAAACAATTCCATATTTTCTTTATACTTTGATCAAATTATAATTCATCTCTTACCCCATGAAATGGATAACCAAGAATAAACCCCCTTTTTAGCACTAATATACACATTTAACAAATCATAAGTCCCATAAAAGAGTAACAATTCATTAGATCTGTCTCTAACTATTATCCAAGGATAATATGGTAAATTCATTAATATATTATTCTAATGTGTAACACTTTTGGTTTATCATAAATATTTATTCATTAAATGTTTTAACTAAAAACATTGACTTTATAACCTGGACATTTTGTTGGTCAGTGGTTGGTGAGAACTCTTATCATCTTTAGGTCATGAGTTATGGTCCCATGGACTTTAACCACATGATAGGTTGTAACCCATCATAAAATGTTTTCTTTTATAAAAACATATTAATATTATATCCAAAATAAATATTATGTATATATTTGAATGAATTTTATCCACTGAATATCATTTTAACTAAAGTTTCCAATACAGCCCCAATACATAAATACATAATCCATTATTTTTGTATAGGATACTCTTTGTTCTATAGTTTATAATTTAAAAAGGGAATATACTTAAACCAAATACCATTGTTTGAACATTAATTATCATATTGTAAATACCGTACAATGATTTTTTAGATGTCCATATACTGAAAAAATATATTCTATCTAAGACACCCCAAGCTTACTCTAGGTTATTCATTTTCATTATCAATTCAAATCCATCATAGCTGTTTGTAATGAAGAAGTGAATTATCCTAATAATATCCCCTAGGAGTGTCAAAACAGGTGCATAGTAAGGCCTATTTTTGTGTACCAGGTATTGATTGAGTCAAGGCCAACATACATTTTCAAAGAGGTTACCCATAGTTACATCTGTGATTGAACCACATCCACTTTTATAATCCATACCCTGACATATTTTAATGAAGATCTACATTATCCCAACCTCACCAAAAATCTAGTGTATTTTTCAATACATATCCTAAAATTATATCTTATATTTATGTTCACTGATCAATGATTTGCTAAATCTACTTCCCAACGATACTACTAGAATTTCTCTCATACCAACTATAGCATCCTTACCCCAAAATTTCAAGAGAGGAAATCATTATACCCTTATAGTGGAATAAGATACAATTTAATTACATCCCAAAAGACATAATAATTTACTTTTCCTTGTAAACCAAATATATAGATGAGTCTTCTATTACAAAAAAAATAAAATAATTACAAACTAAATTTTTTATTTCGAGGATAATAACATTATTAAATGTAGAATATCCTTTAATATCATTCTTAGAACACGCATGGGTATCCTATGGAAAGGAATCATAATAAGTGTGAGCTTAAAAGATCAATAAGGTTGAACTAAATCATATGAAATAGTTAATAAATTACAATACTTATTATGGAAAGTCATATAATTGAGAAGATTTTTCATATGGTCAATAAATTTAAAGGAAGAAAGTAAATAATATGGGAAGATAAAAAACCAAAATCACATTGCATATAATCAATGAATTGATAATGAAAAGCTTCCATATATATTTTCCATGAAACAAATATTAAGGGTAATAAAAACAGAATCTAAATTAAATAAATGTGTAATTATTGGAAACAATGTTTCCCAGTAACATGTTACCTTTACCATCATAATCATTCACAACACATTTTATCATTGTATTTTCAAGTCATTTCAAAATATAGTTTAAAATTACTCTACTTTGTAAAAAAACTCAACGGGATTGTCGCCAACTGATTTCCTCTCATGAGAATATAGATGCATCAAGTGGATATCTATAACTGGGCCCCACCCAGGACATATACATCCAAATCATTCTTCTTATGTCAAAAATATTATTTAATTAATGACCAATGTGATTTATCAAATATTTGAATTGAGTAAAAGCTATATATTAGTCAATATTTTCCTTAATAATAAGATAACTTTCAAAGTATACATAATATTTATAAATGATATATTTTTCATCAAATAATCATATACATGATAGATGATATGTATATTTGGGAAAATTCTATGGTCAATGATCATAGAAAATTAAGTATATCAGGGGGCCTAAAAGGAATCAAGGTAGTGAATATCAATAGAATCATTGGTGAACGGATTCATATACCATCCAGAGGGAGAATAAGGATGTTATCAATACAACATATCCTATGTGGAATAAATTTTATGGTTGTTGTTATTGATAAATGAAAATATTATAAAGAAATATTTTAAAAAAATTCTTGGTGAAAATATTATTTCCATTTTGTTATTTTTAAATAAAATTCCTTGAAAATTATTTTCAAAGACATTTTATTTAAGAAATATCCATTTAAAAATTAAAATGAAGATTCCAATAAATTATGATACATAAATATATATTTGTTGTATAATATAATAGTAAAATTATAGTCATTTTATTATAATATCTACGACAACAAGGACGTCATTTATCCCAAAGAAAACAAATTCGGATATAAAATTATTTTTTACTTTGTAATTCATAATTCAAATACCCATTGATGAAATAATTCATATTGAAACTCAAAATATCATTATGATTGAAAAACTCGTTATTTTATAAGTAAAATTGGTATTATGTACACCATATATATGAAATTAGGTTCACAATAAAAAAAATATGTCACAGAGAATGAAAATTGAGCTGAAATCCCAAATTACATAGTTACTTTTGAATTAGAAGACGCAAAACTAACAGTCATAAAATTAATAATTTATAACCCTAATGATAAAATAATTCATTATATATTATATCATAATTGGAAGTAGATACACCACCAAAAATAAGTATGTGGTGAAACTAGAATATTACTTACTGAAAGAAGGTTTAGACAGAAATCCATTACCCTATGTTTCATTTTGGGTGACTATCCTTTAAACTACACTATATGGTTTCCAAAGATATCACTAACTTATATTATAACTATAATAATATTTAAAATATCATATATTATCTTTTTCTTTTATCTTATTACATGTTTGTTAATAATATTTCCTTATTTCAACTATTTCGGGTGTTAATTTCCCATTTTGTTGCGTATGTTTTAACTTGTTATCTTTGTTATTCATAAATAGATCATGATTTAATCAATTAAAACATGATATAAATATATTATATTTCAACTATGTATTTGTTTATAAAAATTCATAAAATTATGAGATATGAAATGAAATGCATTGTTCAGGGAGACAATAGTCAGTTTGTACACATAAATCCTACTTCCATATATTTTTCATATTAAAATAATGAAAATAAAATGATATATATGTATATGTATATCATAATTAAATTATAATAGTCAGTTCAAATATTTCACATTGGTTTATTAATACCATCTTGTCTACATTCCATTTACAGTTTAAATGAATCATATCACTTTGAGTAGGAGGTAGTCCACACCTCCACAAATGAAGTTATCAAATTCCACTAAAATGTAATAAATAGAGTTCTATGTTGTAAAAAACTTATAATAGAATAATGAGATTATAAATATCATTAATATATTATATAAATAGATTTTCTATCAAAATTATTATCCATGATAGGTGGTAAAACAATAAAAAGAACAATTATCTTTTTACGAGGCGATTGTTCTCTATATAAGAACCTAAAATTCATCCCAAATTAGATGGAAGTGTAGATAGGTGTAGGTATAAAAATTATAATAAAAACATATCAGTATATTTATAATATTTATGTTACATTATATTAATGATATAAAAATAATTTATGGGGAATAATAGTAAATAAATATAAATTGATCGTTGGAAAACACAACCTCTTAATCCAATAAGAGTATTTGGTTTATACCAAAATTCATCATAGGATTGATTTAATCTAATGGATTTTATTTTAGTATTAGTTTATGGATGTTGGGAGATACTTTTAGTAGATTTAGGGTGATAAAAAGGGATTTATATATGTTAAAAAGTGTGAGGGGTGAGTGCCATTTTATAGTGGAGGAGGAGTGATATTCTTAAAAAAAATTAATAGGGAATACCACCCACGTTTTTTCCATGCTATTTGGCTCCAGTAATAGACCAAATTAGATAAACTAAATTTTAATGTCAATATACGGTCATCTTATTCCTTCCGTAAAATAATATAGGTCATTTTGGATCTTATGCTTAAGGTTCAATTGCATTTTATGCTAATTTTTATCTTAATCACTGTAATAAATTTTAACAACATTCTATAATATTTTTCACCAAAAATTAATATGATCTATTTATAAATTATTTGGATTCTAAATATGAAGTCTTTTATTAATATTAAAATCACATAAGTGTTAGAAATTAAATTAAATTTCATCCTTCATGAATGATGACAATGTCGGTTTTTGAAGTAATAATGATAAAAAGTATCGATTGTTTTTATATCCAATTTCAAATATAAACTTATTAAAATTACTTAAATTAAATCAATTGATGAATTATTTATATTTTTGAAAAATAAAAACTATTAAACACATAATTTATCCTTATAAATAAATTATATGAAAAAGTAATTTTAAATTAAAATTCAGCATTTTCACTATTTATCAAAAATTATTGTTTCACAAAAAATACCAAAAATTTACCCCATCCTAATATTGATGCATATATTTCAAAAATTATCTTTATTTTTTTCTTATATATTTTTTAAAAAATTCATAAAATTTTATTTCAAATATGTTCACTAATAAATGATGGTAAACCATTATTTAGTGGAATAATGGTTTTATAGGTAAAATTTATTTTTTTCTTATCGTATTACTATTAAATATATTTTATGAATGTAAAAATAATTTAATGAATATATAAAATATTTAATTAATTAATTTTATTCCATTATTTTAAATAATTAAATTTATTAACACCCCATGCCATTGGGAGAATAAAAATATTTCCTTTATATTAAATCAGTTTATTTTTTCGTTTATTATTAATTTGTAACCAATGAATCAACCTTATGTTTTTATAGACCATATATTTTCATAATTTATTTAATATCATTCATAATCACTTGTTTTATTACTTCTTTATATATTATTATACTTAATAATAATATTTTATTAATATATTGTTTTTTTGTAAAACTTGATCTTATGTGTAACACAAGTCATTGAAGAAACATACTGTTTTTGGAGATTCACATGAACTCAGTATCACATTCATTGAAAGTTATATTTGGGTTTAATTTTATTTAAAAAATTTAATTTATTATAAGTCTTGGGATATTATATTACCTTTAGCAATTTTTTGTCGCGTTTCATAAACTCTAATAATTTTTTTACATTATAATTCTTTCGTATTTTATTCTCCCCACCTTAAATAAACTACAACCTTGTAAATTATATTAAATCATGGTAATATATTCTTTTATATTTCCTTTTTTTAAATCCACCATTATGAGAAGGGTCCTTAAAACATCCACTAGAAAATAGGGAATGAAAATTATAATGGTCACATGGACTAACTTGTAAATAGGTCTCTAAGTATGAGAGAAATAGTGGAAAGTGGATATATCTACATAAAGGAAAATTATAAATATTTATAAACTATGATTGAGTTCATCGATCACAAAAAAGTTAAATAACAATGAAATGGTGAGGGCCTTAAAGGCATAAATCTGTGATGATATAGATGACCATCAGTTCAAAAAAAAATAATGTGTTATGACAACATTTTTTTATAATTTTTCTAATGTCCATTAATTATTTCCCTACATAAGAATATAAAGAAATATAATTTCTGGATACATTTGTAAATAATTTGAACAATTAAATATTTTGGCTGTGATTTGATCAAATTTTAATTCATCCCTTAATCCAAGAAATGGATGGCCTAAAATGAACCCCCTTATCTGAAGCACTAAAATAAACTTTTAACAGATTTTAAGGCCCCTTAAATAGTAACAAGTCTATCTATTTATTGGTAACTATTATCCAACGCCGATATGGAAAATTCAATAATCTCTAAACCTAAATAGAAACACTACTAGTTTATCATTAATATTTATTCACCAATTTTTTATCTAAAAATATTGACATTTTAATGAGGAAAATGCATAGGTTAGTGGTTGGTGTGATACTATTTTCATCCTTTGGACATTGGTTTATGTTCTGTAGCCTAGACAGACATGATGGGTTTTCTGCCAGTATGGGGTTTATGCTTTCTTAAAACCATATTAGTATATTTTAAAAAATAAATATGATGGAAATCCATGATATATGGTTAGTCACATGATAGAATTTTAACTAATATTTTCAATACCACCCCAATACATAAATATGTCATCTATTTATACCAATATTGATCTTTAGATGTCTATAGTTTAACCTTTGAAATATTTTATTTCAAAAAACGGAAAAACATAGCGTGAAAATCAATTATAATTTTAGAAAAACTGTATAATATATTTTAGGATGTCTAAATCATGACCTATTATTTTCAATCTAAGACAACTCATGTTTAACCAATATTACTATTTTTAATTATCTATTCAAATCATTCATAAAGTTTTGTAAATAAAATAATAATTTTACTAAGAATATCCCTCCGGATTATCAAACTAGGGGCACAATAAGGCCCATTGTTGTGTACCAAGTCACGCTCAAGTCAAGCCCAAAAAACGTTTTTGGTGTAGTTTCTACAGGTTTATATGTTCTAGAACCACATACACCTGTAGGATATAGATAGGGAAATATATTTATGAATACCCACATAATCCTCACATTACTAAAATTCTAGGTCATTCATCAATAATAATAATCATATTCTACGTTACGGTTGTGTTCCATAATTTATGTTTTCCTAAATACAGTCCCCATGGTTTCTAATAAACACACTCTAATACCAACTATAGTGACCCGACCCCATGATGCTCATATTTAGTGTCTTGCTACCAATACATTGGGGTGTGATACAAGTAAATTTCATCCTAAAGTCCAAAATTTTCGATAGTCTTGTTAAAACAGATACATACATCAGTCCTGTATAATAAATTAATACACTAATCACAACATAATTTTTTTCAATAGAGGATAATAACTTTAATCTATCTCACATATCCTTACATATCATTCACATCACACTTTATTGGATACTAGGGAAACAAATCACAATATTGGTGAGCTCAAATACTCATTAAGGATAAAGTACAATAGAAGCAATGAAAAATAAATTCAAATAATCAATATGAAAAGGTTAATAACTAACAACACATTTTTAGTCATTAATTGGGGAGGATGTCAAAAAATAATATAGAATGGTTAATAATTTCTAACTAATTCAATTTAATCAATTATATGATAATGAAAAAAAATCCATATATAATGTCAAATAAAAAATATCATGCATAATAATAAATCAATCTAAATTAAAGAAATTCTTAATTATTTGATGCCATGATACCCAGTTATATGTTATCTTTAATTTCAATACCTTTCACTAGACTTTTTTAAATACTAATATCAAGAACATTTACAGTACACTTTAAAACTTCTATGATTTTGAAACAAACTCAAAGTGTTTTTCACCAACTGATCTTTCCCTATGAGACAAATGATGTATTTTGGGTCTATCTGTAACGACCCAATGTGTAATTAATGGAAATACCTCTTGATCTAATTAAATATCTCTTTATGTTTATATAAAATATCAACTTCATTGGTTTTATGATAAGAATTGTGACCGTTACTTTTATAGTTGTTGAACAGTAATCACATGATCAGTATAAATAGAGGACATTAACAAATCCAATTTACTCAGACAAAGGAAGAGATGGCCTCATCCAATAGAATTACCCCATACGAAACCCATTTGTCGGAGCTCGGAAAAGAGGTGGCATATTTGGGCTTCACCCTTGACCGAGCCCAAGCTGGGCTTCATCTTTTCAAGCTCGAACGTGACCGTCTACAGGAAAAGTGGAAGTTGATTGAAATTACCACTCAAGCGATGCTATCTGAGCCACCCCAAGAGTCTGTCACCATCGCACACCATACCCTTAGGTCTTATGCTGTTGTTTTAAGGGGTTATGTAACAAATACATAGTACTATGTTCATGTATATTATTTTTGTATATAATAATGAATATACCTTCTTGTTTTTTTGATACATTATAAATAGTTTTTAAAGTACAAATGGTGTTTTTAGTTATTATTTAATTAATAAATATATTTTATTAAATTAAGGGATTTTCAAATTAAATAATATTTTAATAAAATAATATTATTATTATTAAATAATTTTTATTAAATATAAATGATCTTATAATTGTATGAATGCAATTATAATTTTTATTAAGGTTTGAAAGCCTTTTTTGTCAAAACCCGTGAATTTTTTATAAATGGTGGTTTTTATTTTAAAAGTGAAAATTAAAATATTTAGAAAATTATTTAGATAAAATAAATGTTATTTTTGGAATCAGGATGTCAAAATTATCCAACGGTGAATTTTTCATAATTTTCTGAGACAGTCAAATTTTTGAGTAAAAATTAAATACCGTTTAAATATATAATGTGTTTTATGACATCATAATGACCCAATTGTGATGTAATAAAACACTATAATATTTATGTTCCTCCAATATATGTTTTACCATTAAAATAATGTGATTTTTGGTTTGTTTGGCTTACTTTTCAAAGCATTAATGGACCCCTCAAGACTTATTAAACACCTTGTCTTTTTAAATTAATTTCCATGGGAGTGTGACTCACCTCCTCATAAGAAACCCTAATATTTTCAGATTTTAGGACTTTGGCCTTATAAAATATTTTCTTTCTCTTCCCGTTTCCAAAAACCATGGCCAAAAACCATGGGATGGTTTGTGGTTTAGATTAATTTAATGTAAGGGGTCCCAAACCTAAATAATAAAGAATTTCCTCACCTTTCCTATATAAACCCACCCAAGCTCCCAATTCCTCCTCACTCAAAGCCCTTGGAGTTCATCCAACCTCTTCCCTAATCTCTCTTGAATCGTCCCAATGTTCCCCAAGCTCCCAAGAAGCCTCTCACAAGCCTCTCTCTAGCCTTTCGAAGCACACTTCCAAGTAAGGGTTTTTTTCTTCCTTTCTCATTTTTGTCCAATTTTATTTAAGTTGTTTTTCCCTTTTAATTTCAATTATGAATGTTGGGGTACGGTTTCTCACCTCCCCCATACTTCCCTCTTATTTTTTGAATGATGGGAGACCCCTTTCTCTCTCATTAAATGCCTCCCATGTTCACCCGTTACTATGCCGAAATTCCGAAAGAAACTTCTCTCTCTTCTTTCACATTCAAGAAATAATTTTGTATCATGAATCTAAATTCCCTTAAAATTGTTGAGACATGTATCCATATGACCTCCTTACTATCCATTACATGTAAATATGATGAGGAACCACTTTCTCTTTCATCAACCATTTTTATGAATTCATATTTCACGCCATTACACTGCCGAAATTGCACCGATTTTCTAAGCCAATGTCATTGTGTAGTGAATACCATACCCATTTCTCCATCAAGGGTATTCACATTTATTCAAATTTAATTATTGATTATAAAGTTTCATGTATGAATTCCACATTCCTTTATTGTTCAATAATTGATTTTGTTTTATGAATCCATGTTTTATGATCCATGTGGCACACTTATGCATGAAATGAAATGTTTAAGAATACATCATGTGAAATGAGTGTTGACTCATGCTAATTCAAGTGCAACGAGGGTTTACTCATGCTTCATGTGCAATGATGATTTACTCATGCTTCATGTGCAATGAGCCTTAGCTCATGCTAATTCCATGTTAAGTATTGTTGCCACATTTCCATGTTATGATTATAATGATTTTTCATGCCTTTATGTTCATGTTTCTATTGTGATCTATTGATATGACTATTGGCTAACATGTATTGTACTCCTCATGTTATTCCATGTGTACTCCCTTACTGGGCTTTATAGCTCACCCTTTTCTTATGCATGTCCTCAGGTTATCCCATGCAATGCTAGGTACGAGGGAATGTAGTTGTCATGTAAAGGAGGTTTTCAATAAAGATGTTGTATTTCATGTTTTAAGAATTTTATGTAATGATCCTAATCCCCAAAGACACTAAACCTAATGGTCTTCTTTGTTGTATCAAGTGATGTTTTATGTAATAAATCAGGTTTAAGTTAGTAATAAAAGCAGGGTTGTCATAGTTGGTATCAGAGGATAGGTTTAGTTATTTTTGGGATTAGGAAACCCTAGTAAAGCCTTAGATACAAGACTAAGTATAATAAAAACATCCCTAAGTTTTGGTAAGTACTGAGTAAGTGGTTTATCAAACAAATACATCCCTGTCTAGATACGAGCAGGTAGAGGCGGCTCTGGAACAGATGTATCCTAGGGGTAAAACCCAAAAACACGGCTTTGAGCTAGACTCGAACGGGAACTGGTGCACGACAACGGGTCTTGCTACACTCTTGGTTATGACACTCCTAGGGGGATATGCTTTGGTAAATTCACAAGCTTAGTATGAACCCTTATTAAGGGAATAAAAAAAATTCCCCTAAGAATATATGTTAGAAAGTAGATCATGAAAACCCTATATTTAAGCCTATAGACTCATGAGTAAGGAAATAAAAGTTTATTTAAAAGTCATCAACTTTTGTCTTTGGATTACCCTTTATGTGTTATCCCCTAACTTTCCTTTTATTCCAGCCAGTGGTCGGTAATAAGAGGACTCGGGCTAACAACTGTTGTAAAGATCAGTGTGATGATTGTACTAATGAGATGCCCAATCCAATGGGAGCGGGAATCACGAACTTTGTCACGCTTCTCTCTCAGCTAACTCAATTTTTGAATAGAAACACTGGTCAAGAGGAACATCCAAACCCCCCTAAGAAGGAACAAGTTGCTATCGAGAGCTTCCTGAGGCAAAGGCCTCCAACTTTTAGTGGATCATCCAATCCCACGATCGTTTAACAATGGATCAACTCCATTGAAAAGATCTTCTCCATCCTTCAGTGTTCTGAACAAGAGAAGGTTCTCCTGGAAGCTTATCATATGGAGGGTGAAGCTGATCAATGGTGGACGTTGATCAACAATATGAAGCCTGAGGAGGAGATCTAGGCGTTGGAATGGAAGGATTTCCGGAATATTTTTTTCGATAAATATTTTCCACGCACGCTCCGGCTTAAGATTGAAAGGGACTTCATTTCCCTCAAGAAAAAATAGGAAGAATCTATTGGAGAGTACGAGGAAAACTTCACAAGGCTTGCACGATACGCTTCCGGCTTTATCGTTACCCTCGAATGAAAAGTTAACCGCTTATTTGGTGGGCTGAAGCCTAGCTTGCGGAAGCCATTAGCGATCCGTGACTTCGACAGCCATGAGGAAATTGTCTGATGTGCCCTCAAGGTCGAAATGGAGATTGGAGAATCATAGGGGTATCATGGGGACAAGAAGCGTAAGTTGTACTTCAATGCTGGCGGTCTGATGGATAAATCTAACGGTGCTAAGAAGATCAAGCACCCAACTTTCCAAAAGTGCGGAAAGAAGCACCCTTGAAATTTCCTTAAGGGGACGAGAAAATGCTTTAGGTGTGGAAGAGAAGGGCACCTAGCTATTAACTATCGGCAAGAAAGACTCGTGGATGCAATAGAGTAGAGGAATGCTCCGTCTAATGTCAATGTGTTGTTCAATGCTACAAATGCAAAGAACCGGTTCATTTTTCAAATCAGTTCCCTAATCCAAGGGTTTTCGGAGACAACTAACAACCTCCAGGGCAACAAGGAAGAGATTTTTCCATCACTTCTGCTGAAGTGAACCCCGAAAATGAAGTGGTGACAGGTACGCTAGTTATTCATTCAAGAATAGCGAACATACTTTTTGATTCAGGTTCTATGCATTCTTTTATATCTCGAAAGTTTAGTAGAACAATCCCAGCACCACCATAAATCATGGAAGTGAAGATGTCAGTGAGTACGACAAATGGGGCAATCATTGAATCCCATGAATATAAGTCCTCCCATGTTATAGTTTGTGGATTGAATTTCCCGGCGAACCTCATCATACTTCCTTTGGTGGAATTTGATGCAATTATTGGCATGGATTGGATTTCCTTATATAGATCCAATATAAATTGTCAGGAGAGGGAAATCACACTCCATTTGGAGAATCAGCCCCCGATTCTTTACAAGTGTTAAGAGGAAGATGAATCTCCTTTATCTCCATCATCTCAAGCATGGATATTAATGCCCTATGAGCACACATATCTATCTCAGATGATTGATTCCAATGAAGAAACCATCCTTGAAGAAATGCCTATTCTGAGGGAATTCGCTGAAGTGTTTCCCGAGGAACTGCCTGGTCTTCCTCCTAGAAGAGATGTTGAGTTCTCAATTGAACTTATACCTAGGGCGCTACCAATATCCAAGAATCCATATAGAATGGCTGTTGTTGAGATTTAAGAGTTGAAGAAACAACTACAGGAGAATCTGGATAAAGCGTTTATACGCCCAAGTGCTTCACCATGGGGTGCACCAGTCCTCTTCGTCAAGAAAAAGGATGGGTCAATGCGGCTTTGCATCGATTACCATGAACCTAACAAAATCACGATAAAGAACAAGTATCCTCTCCCAAGAATCGATGACTTGTTTGATCAGCTGCGTGGTGCACAATACTTTTCCAAGGTGGATTTGCGGTCATAATATTATCAAGTAAGGGTGAAGAAGGAAGATGTCCCCAAGACTGTTTTTTGTACAACATACGGGCACTATGAATTCATAGTAATGTCTTTCGGACTCACCAATGCTCCAGAAATATTCATGGACTTAATGAATAGGGTCTTTAGAGATTACCTTGACAAATTGGTTGTAGTCTTTATAGATGATATTATAATATACTCCGAAACCAAGGAGGATCATGAGGAGCATTTAAGAACTGTACTAGAGACTTTGCGTAAGGAGAAGCTCCAGGCAAAGTAAAACAAGTGTGAGTTATGGTTGAAGGAGGTCTCATTCTTGGGCCATATCATCACAAGAAATGGGATATCTGTGGACCCCTCTAAAATAGATGCAATTGAGGGATGGTCGAGGCCAACATCGGTAACAGATATTCGTAGCTTCTTGGGGTTAGCTAGATATTATCGACGATTTGTGAGAAATTTCTCATGATTTTCCAACCGTCTTACCAAGATAACATGAAAGGGATTAAAGTTTTCTTGGAGTGATGAATGCGATGAAAGTTTCAAGAAGTTGAAAAGGAGGCTTATCATTGCGCTCGTGCTCACTTTACCCACAAGTGGGGAAGTTTTTGTGGTATTCAGTGATGATTCATAGAAGGTCCTAGGCCGTGTGCTGATTCAGAATGATAAATTTATATCTTATTTCTCAAGGCAGTTGAAAATCCATGAGCAAAACTATCCAACGCATGATCTGGAGTTAGCGGCGGTGATCTTTGCCTTGAAAATCTGGCAGCATTATCTCTATGGGGTGAAATGTGAGATATATATTGACCACCAGAGTCTTAAATATATATTCACACAAAAAGAGCTTAATATGCACCAGAGAATATGGATAGAGGTCATCAAGGATTATGACTGTTCAATCCATTACCACCCTGGGAAAGCGAACAAGGTGGCAGATTCCCTTAGTAGAAAGGACCCATCAATTCTATCAATGATGAGAATTGAGAAGGATCCAATCTTCTTAGACTTGTCAAAGATGGACGTAGGAATAATAAATAAGGGAACATCATAAATCCTTTCACAAATGATTGCTCAATCATCTCTTTTGGAAAGGATAAAGGATGCTTAAAAGGATGATGTGGGAATTCAAGAAAAAGTGGAAGCTATAGAAAAAGGGGAAATCCTCGGAGTTTAATGTTAATAAAGAGGGAATTGTGCGGTTTGGGAAAAGACTATGTGTTCTATCAATTCCGGATTTGAAGAAGGAACTTTTGGATGATGCACATAGTTCAAATTTCTCTATTCCCCCAGGGATCACAAAGATGTATAAAGATCTCCGAGAAAACTTTTGGTGGGATAATATGAAGAAGGAGATCACTGAATATACATCAAAGTGCCTGGTGTTTCAGGAAGTGAAGGCAGAGAGGCAGAAGTCTAAGGGGATGATGGAACCATTGCCCATACCAGAATGGAAATGGGAGAACATCGCCATGGACTTTGTCACCAGACTTCCGAGGACATCCAAAGGCAATAATGCAATCTGGGTTGTTGTGGATCGTCTTACAATGACTGCACACTTCATTTCTATTTGGGAGGATTTCTATTTGGATCAACTGGCACTGATATATATCATGGAAGTGGTAAGGTTACCTGGAGTACCACTATCTATTGTGTCTGACCGAGATCCAAGATTCACCTCTAAGTTTTGGAAGAGTCTTCAACATGCTCTGAATACTGAACTGAACTTCAGTAAGGCCTATAATCCTCAAACTGATGGCCAATCTGAGCAGACTATCCAAACACTTGAGGACATGTTGAAAGCATGCTCAGTGGACTTTAAAGGAGGATGGGATCAACATCTTCCTCTGGTTGAGTTCTCTTATAATAACAGTTTCCACTCGAGCATCAAAATGGCACCATATGAAGCCCTGTATGGGAAAAGGTGCAGAACACCAGCATGTTGTGATGAGGTCGGTGAACGTAAGCTGCTTGGACCAGAAACGGTCAAGGAAATGGTGGAGAAGGTAAAAACCATTCAGTAGCATATCAAGGCATCTTAGAGTCGACAGAAGAGTTATGTAGATAATCATCGATGAGACCTTGAGTTTAAAGTTGGAGACATGGTTTTTCTACACATATCTCCATGGAAGAAGGTCATGAGGTTTGGAAAGAAAGGGATGTTATGTCCAAGGTACATCGGCCCCTTCGAGATTCTTGATCATGTCGGGGTTGTGGCCTATCTACTTGAACATCCACCTATCGTGGCCAAAGTACATGATGTCTTTCATGTATCTCTCTTAAGGAAGTACATACCGAACCCTTCACATGTACTCTCTTCTGAGGTGGTACAATTGGAAGATGATCTTTCTTATGAGGAGCAACCAGTGAAGATCTTAGATCATAGAGAAAAAGTTCTATGAAATAAGACAATGCCCTTCATCAAGGTGTTGTGGAGAAACCACAAGTTTGAAGAAGCAACTTGGGAATCAGAGGATATGATGAAGCTGAGTTACCCACATTTGTTTTAGTGTGGGAAAAGGAAAATTTCAAGGGCGAAATTTCTTAAGGGGGGAATATTGTAACGACCCAAAGTTTCATTAATGGAAATCTCTCTTGATCTAATTAAATGTCTCTTATTGTTTATATAAAATGTCAACTTCATTGGTTTTATGATAAAAATTGTGACCGTTACTTTTATAGTCATTGAACAGTGATCACATGATTAGTATAAATATAGGACTTTAACAAATCAAATTTACTTAGAAAAAGGAAGCGATGGCCTCATCCAGTAGAATTGCCCCATACGAAGCCCATCTGTCGGACCTCGAAAAAGAGGTGGCGTCTTTGGGCTTTTCCCTTGACAAATCCCAAGATGAGCTTCATCTTGTCAAGATTAAACGTGACCGTCTGCGGGAAAAGTGGAAGTTGATTGAAATTACCACTCGAGCGATGCTATCTGAGCCACCCTAAGAGTCTGTCACCATCGCACACCTTACCCTTAGGTCATATTCGGCTGTTTTAAGGGGTTATCTAACAAATAAGTAGTATTATGTTCACGTACATTATTTTTGTATATAATAATGAATATAGATTCTTGTTTTTTTGATACATTGTAAACAGTTTTTAAAGTACAAATGGTGTTTTTAGTTATTATTTAATTAAGAAATCTATTTTATTAAATTAAGGGATTTTTTAATCAAATAATATTTTAATAAAATAATAATATTATTATTAAATTAATCTTTAGTAAATATAAATGATATTATAATTGTATGAATGCAATTATAATTTTTACTAAGGTTTGAAAGCCTTTTTTGTCAAAACCCGTGAATTTTTTATAAATGTCGGTTTATATTTTAAAAGTGAAAATTAAAATATTTAGGAAATTATTTTGATAAAATAAATTCTATTTTTTGAATCAGGATGTCGAAATTATCCAACAGTGAATTTTTCCTAATTTTCTAAGACAGTCAAAATTTTGAGTAAAAATTAAATACCGTTTAAATATATAATATGTTGTATGACATCATAATGACCCAATAATGATGTAATAAAATAATATAATCTTTATGTCCGGCTAATATATGTTTTAACAATAAAATAATTTGATTTTGGGTTTGTTTGGAATACTTTTCAAAGCATTAATGGACCCCTCAAAACTTATTAAACAACTTGTCTTTTTAAATTAATTTCAATGGGAGTGTGACTCACCTCCACATAAGCAACCCTAATATTTTAAGAAGTTTGGACTTTGGCCTTATAAATTTTTTTTTTCTCTTAAATTGTCCAAAAACAATGGGATGGTTTGTGGTTTGGATTAATTTAATGTAAGGGGACCCAAACCTAAATAATAAATAATTCCCTCACCTTTCCTATATGAACCCACCCAAGATCCCACTTCCTCCTCACTCAAAGCCCTTGGAGTTCATCCAACCTCTGCCCTAATCTCTCTATAATCCTCCAAAGGTTCCCCAAGCTCCCAAGAGGCCTCTCACAAGCCTTTCTATAGCCTTTGGAAGCACACTTCCAAGTAAGGGTTTTTTTCTTCCTTTCTTATTTTGTCTAATTTTCTTTATATTTTTTTGCCCTTTTAATTTCAATTATGAATGTTGAGGTATGGTTTATCACCTCCCCCATACCATCCTATTATTGTTTGAATGATGGGAGACCCCTTTCTCTCTCATTAAATGCCTCCCATGTACACTTGTTACTATGCTGAAATTCCGAAAGGAACTTCTCTCTCTTCTTTTACATTCATGCAATAATTTTGTATCATGAATCTAAATTCCATTACAATTGCTGAGACATGTATCTATATGAAATCCTTACTGTACATTACATTTAAATATGATGAGGAACAATTTTCTCTCTCATCAACCATTTTGATTGATTCTTATGTCACGTCGTTACGCTGCCGAAATCGCACCGATTTTCTAAGCCAATGTCATTGTGTAGTGAATACCATGCCCATTTCTCCGTCAAAGGTATTCACCTTTATGCATATTTACTTATTGATTATAAAGTTTCATGTATTAATTACACATTACTTTATCTTGGAATAAATGATTATGTTTTATGAATCCATGTTTTATGATCCATGTGGAACACTTATGCATGAAATGAAATGTTTAAGAAGGGTGTGCCCTTATAGTGCTCCAATGCATTAGGTAAAGTATAGTATCATGATACGTCATCTGCAATGACTGTTGACTCATGCTAATTCAAGTGCAATGAGGGTTTACTCATGCTTCATTTGCAATGAGGATATACTCATGCTCCAGGTGCAATGAGCCTTGGCTCATGCTAATTCCATGTTAAGTGTTGTTGCCACATTTACATGTTATGATTATCATGATTTATCATGCCTTTATGTTCATGTTTCTATTGTGCTCTATTGATATTCCTATTGCCTAACATGTATTGTACTCCTCATTTTATTCCATGTGTACTCCCTTACTGGTCTTTATAGCTCACCCATTTCTTATGCATGTCCTCAGGTTATCCCATGCAATGCTAGGTACGAGGGAATGTAGTGGTAATGTAAAGGAGGTTTTCAATAAAGATGTCGCATTTCATGTTTTAAGTTTATTATGTAATGATCCTATGACCCAAAGACACTAAGCCTCTATATCTTCTTTGTTGTGTCAAGTGAAGTTTTATGTAATAAATCATCTTTAAGTTTGTAATAAAAGCAGGGTTGTCATACTATCTATAAACAAACCCCACCTATTTCATACCTATCCGAAACATTCCTCATATAATGAATAATCTATTTAAGTAATGAATAATGATCCTTATCAAATATGTACATTGATTAAGAGATAGAAATTTATCAATATTTCCCTAGATAATCAAAAAAGTGTCCAAGTATACACCATGTGTGAAATTTTACGTGTTTTAGATAATAATAATATCCATGATAGATGACATGTATATTTTGGGAAATTAAATGTTCAAAGATCATATTGAATTTACTGTTTTAAGGGGACTAAAAGGAGTCAAGGTATTGAATTTCAATACCATCCTTGGTAAAAGGAATCATTAATCGTCCAAAGGATGTATAAGGATGTTATAAATATCTCATATCAAAATTTTAGTAAAATAAATGGTTTTTTTCATTGATTAATGAAAATACTATAAAAATATATTTTTAAAAATTGGGAAAATATCAACTTCATTTTGATTTATTTTTTGAAATTAATTTTCTCTGAAAAATGATTTAAAAAAAATTCTTTAATGACTATTATTTTATACATGCAAAGGAAGATTCAATAAAATGATAATAGAAGAATCCATTCATGAAATAAAAGGTAAAAGAACTTTCCTATCACAGGGTAAAGTTGTTAGAAAAATGCATTATTCGTAAATAAACAAAAATATTAATTTGAAAACATTTTAAAAGAAGAAAAGGTATAAAATTTCATTAATAAATATGTTTTTAATGGTTATAAATTTTTTAAAACATTATTAGAAAATAAAGTGTTCAGAATAAAACAAGTTCTCTAACTATAGAGAGAAATGTAGTTAGGATTCATTGAAAATAGTTTCTAAAAAATTTTATGTACGATTGAGTACAAAATTTGAACTATTAAATAATTGTAACAACCCATGAAAATCATTAACGAAAATTAATCTTTGTATATTTAAATATATTCTTATGGTTATGAAAAACATATTCACATATTTGGTTTTATGTTTTGGATTTTAATATACCATTATGAATTGTGACTGTTGCTAATATAGTCGTTAAACAATGATCACATGATTAGTATAAATATAGGGTTTTAGAAAGTCCAATTTACTCAATCAAAGGAAGTGATAGCCTCATCTAGTGGACTTTACCTGTATGAATCCCATTTATCAGAGCTTGGAAAGGAGGTGACGTCATTGGGATTATCTCTTGACCAATCTTAATCCAAGACTGACCACTTTAAGCTTGAGCAGAACCGACTATGGGAGAAGTGGAAGTTAATAGAGATAACCACCCGAGCGATGTTATCCGAGCCACCCCAAGAGTCTGTCACCATCGCAAAGGTTAATCTTCCGTCTCATGTGGGTGTTATAATCGTTTATGTAACAAGACCCTAGAACTATGAATATGTACATTATTTTTGTATAAATCATGTGCCTTCATTTTATTTTTGTTACTTGGTAAATAGTTTTTAAAACACAAATAAAATATTTAGTTAATATTCAACTAAAAAATCTATTTTTATGAATTAATGGTTTTTTGAATTAAATAATATTTTAAGAAAATATTCTAATTATTATTAAATTAATTTTTATTAAATATAAATTACCATATAATTTTATGAATGCAATTGTAATTTATATTATGGTTTGAAAGCTGTTTTGTCAAAGCCCATGAATTTTCAGTAATTATCATCTTTATTTTAAAAAAATCTCTTATTTATAAAATTATTTAGATAAAATGAATATTATTTTTGTAATCAGGAGGTCGAGATTACCCAATGGTGAATTTTTCTTAATTTTTTGAGATAGTTGATTTTTTGGGTAAAAATTAAATACCATTAAAAGACATAATGTGTTTTATGACATCATAATGACCCAATAGTGATGTAATAATATAATATAAACATTATGTTCGGCCAATATATGGTTTAAAACTATAATAATTAGATTTTTTGTTTGTTTTATTCATTTTACAATGCTTTAGTGGACCCTTCATGGCTTATAAAACATTTTGTCTTTTTAAATTATTTTCCTTGAGAGTGTGACTCACCTCCACATAAGAAACCCTATTATTTTAAGAAGTTCGTCCATTGGCCTTATAAAATATTATTTTCCACTCCTGTTTGGAAAAAACTATGGGCAATAAATATGCGATTATTTGTGGTTTAGATTAATTTAATTTGAGGTGTCCCAAACCTAAATAATGAACAATTCCCTCTCATTTCTGATATAAACCCACCCAGGATCCCACTTCATCTTCACTAAAAGCCTTTGGAGTACGACTATCCCATGCCCTTATCTCTCTATAATCCCCCCAAGATTCCCCAATATCCCCCAAGGCCTCTCTCAAGCCTCTCCCAGGCTATTGGGTCACGCTTCCATGTAAGGGATTTCTTCCTTTCTCATTTTGTCCAATTTTCATTAAGCTGTTATGCCCTTTTTTTCAATTAAATTGTTGAGGTATTATTTCTCACCTCCCCCATACTGTCCACTTTATGTTTGAATGATGGGATACCCCTTTCTATCAAATTAATGCCTACCATGTACACCCATTATCATGCAGAAATTCTGTGATGGATTTCTCTCTCCTCTTTTACATCCAAGTAATTATTTTGTATTATGCATCTCAATTCCATTACATTTTTTGGGATATGTATCTATATGACCACCTTAATTTCTATTTAATTTAAATAGGATGAGACACCCTTTTCTCTCTCATAAATCATTTTCATTAATCCTTATGTCACACCCTTATGCTGCCGAAATTGCATCCTATTTTTCCAAGCCAAGATCATTGTGTAGTGAATACTATACCCATGTATCTATCAAGGGTATTAAACTTTATTCACATATACATATTTAATGGTACTTTAATTTATTTTTTATACATTACTTAATCATGGAATAACTTATGATGTTGATTAATTCCATGTTATATGATCCATGTGGCAGAATTATGCATGAAATGAAATGTTTAAGAAGGGTGCGCCCTGATAACGCTCCAATGCATTAGTTAAATTATAGCATCATGATAGGTCAAGTGCAATGATTATTGACTCATTCTATTTCAAGTGTAATGAGGGGTTACTCATGCTTCTTGTGCAATGAGGGTTTACTCATTCCCCATGTGCAATGAGACTTGGCTCATGCTAATTCCATGTTAAGTGTTGCTGCAACATTTCCATGTTTTTATTATAATGCTTAGTCAAGCCTTTATGTTCATGTTTCACTTGTTCTCTATTGATATTCTGATTTTTAACATTTATTGTATTCCTCATGTTATTCCATGGTTGTTCCCTCACTAGGCTTTATAACCCACCCTTTTCTTATGCATGTCCTTAGGTTATCTCATGCAATGCTAAGTATGAGGGAATGTAGTGGTCATGCAAAGGATGTTTTCAACAAAGATATTATATTTCATGTTTTATGTTATTACATAATAATCCTAAGCCCAAATACACTATATCGCTCGATATTCTATATTGTATCAAGTGAAGTTTATGTAATAAATAATGTTTAATTTTTTAATAAAAGAAAGGTTTTTATAGTTGGTATCAAAGGATAGGTTTAATTATTTTTTGGGATTGGGATTAGAAAAGCCTATTGAATACATAGAGATAATAATAAGTA
Source organism: Viscum album (assembly GCA_963277665.1). Taxonomy (NCBI): domain Eukaryota; kingdom Viridiplantae; phylum Streptophyta; class Magnoliopsida; order Santalales; family Viscaceae; genus Viscum; species Viscum album. The sequence continues at coordinate 163,790,568 of OY728138.1, forward strand.
TAATAAAAACACCCCTAAGTATTTGTGTGTATTGAGTAAGTTTTTTATCAAGAAAATACTTCCCTTTCTGGATATGAGCATGTAGAGGCGGCTCTGGCACAGATATATCCTAGGGGTAAAAACCCGAAAACACCACATTGAGTTAGACTCGAACGAGAAGTGGTGCATGAAAACAGCCTTGCTGCACACATGGTTATGACACTCCCAGGGGATATGCTTTTGTAAATTTACAGGCTTATTATGAACCCTTATTAAGGGAATTAAAAAGATTTCCCCTAAGAATATATGTTAGAAAGTGGATCATGAATAGCATAGATTGAATCCTATGGAATCATAAGTTCAGGAAATAAAAGCTATTTATAAGACATTAGTTTTGTACTTGGATTACCGTTTATGTGTTACCCCTAACTTTCTTTTTATTCCAACCAATGGCTGGTAATAGGAGGACTCGGGATAATAACTGATGTGAATATCAATGTGATGACTGTGCTAATGAGATTCCAAATGTGATGGGAGCGGGAATCATGAACATTGTCAAGACTCTCTCTCAATTACTCAATATTTGAATAGAAACATGGGTCCAGAGAAACATTCAACCCCCCTAAGAAAGAACTATTCTCTATCGAGAGCATCATGAGACAAAGGCCTCTAACGTTTAATGGATCATTTGATCCCTCAATCACCGAACAATCGATTAACTCCATAGAAAAGATCTTCTATATCCTTCAATGACCTGAATGAGAGAAGTTTCTACTGGGTGATTATCATATGGAGGGTGAAGCTAATCAATTATGGACGTTGATAAAAAAATAAGAAGCCTGAGGAGGAGATCAAGGTGTTGGAATGTAATGATTTCCGGAAGATGTTTTTTGATAATTATTTTCTGCGCACCCTCCGACTTAAGATGGAAAGTGACTTCCTTGCCCTCAAGTAAAAATACGCTGAATATATTAGTGAATATGATGAAAACATCACAAGGATTGCACGATAAACCTTGGACTTTGTTGTTAACCCCGAATACAAGGTTGGACACTTCTTTGGTGGGCTGAAACCTAGCCTACGGAAAGCACTGGTGATCTATGACTTCGACAGCTATGATGAAATTGTCCGATGTTCCCTCAAGGGGGAAATGGAGAACGGAGAATCTCATGGGTATCATAGGGAAAAGAAGTATAAGGTAGGGATTTAATGTTGGCAGTCTGATGGATAAATCCAACAGTTCTAAGAAGATCCAGCACCACACTTGCCAAATGTGCAGAAAGAAGCACCCCAGAAATTGCCTTAAGTGGAGGAGGAAATGCTTTAGGTGTGGAATAGAAGGGAACCTAGCTATTAAATACCGACCAAAAATACCTGTGGCTTAAACAAGGGATAGAAATTCTCCATTTTAACCTCAACACATTGTTCATTGCTATAACTGAAAACAACCAGGGCATCTTGCAAATCAATTCCATAAGACAAGGGTTTTCAGAGGCATCCAACAACCTCCAAGGTAGCAAGGGAAATATTTTTCCATCAATACTACCGAAATGAACCTCGACAATGAAGTGGGGACAAGTAAACTAGTTATTAACTAAATAATAGTGAACATACTTATTGATTTTGGTTCAACACAATCTTTTATATACATAATGTTTAGTTGAACAATACCAACACCACCACAAATCATGGAAGTAAATATGTCACTGAGAACGGAAAAGGGGGAAATCATTAAATCCCATGAATAAAAATTCTCCCCTATCATAATATGTGGATTTAATTTCCTGAAGAACCTCCTCATACACCCTCTAGTAGAATTTGATACAGTTTTGGGCATGGATTGTCTTTCCATATATAAAGCTGACGTAAAATTCTATTGGAGGGAAATCACTCTCCGTGTATAGAATCGGCCCCCGATTCTAAACAAGTTAAAGGAGGAAGATGAATCTTATTTAACTCCATCTTCACAAGCATGGATATTACTGCCAATGATCACGTGTATCCGACCCAAATGATTGAGTCTAAGGAGGAACCCAACCATGAAGACATGCCTATTGTGATGGAATTCACTAAAGTGTTTCCTGAGGAATTTTCTGGTCTTCCTCCTAAAAGAGATGTTGAATTCTAAATTGATCATATACCTAGGGTGTTTCCAATGTCCAAGACTCCATATAGAATGGATGTTGTGGAGCTTGAGGTGCTGAGAAAATAACTACATGAGAATCTGGATAAAGGGTTTATACGCCCAAGGGCATCACAATGGGGTGCAACAGTCTTCTTCATCAAGAAGAAGGATGGCTCAATGCGCCTTTGCATCGATTATCGTGATATTAAAAAAATCACGATAAAGAACAAGTATCCACTCCCACAAATTGATGAATTTTTCAATCAGCTTCATGGAGCACAATACATATCTAAGGGGGATTTTCGGTCGGGATATTATCAAGTAAGGGTGAAGAAGGAAGATATCCCCAAGACTGCTTTTCATACAAGATAAAAGCACTATGAATTCATAGTAATGCATTTAATACTCACTAATGCTCTAGTAATCATCATGGACTTGATGAATAGAGTATTTAGGGATTACCTTGACAGATTTTTGGTAGTCTTTATAGACGATATTTTGATATACTCCAATACCAAGGAGGATCACGAGGAGCATCTAAAAACAATACTTGAGACCTTAGAGAAGGAGAATCTCTATGAAATGTACAACATGTGTGAATTCTTGTTGAAGGAGGTCTCATTCTTGGTCTATATCATTAAAAGCAGTGGGATTTCTGTGGATCCCTCCAATATAGATGCAATTGAAGGATGCCCAAGGCCAACATTGGTAACAGATATCTATAGCTTCTTCGGGTTAGAGGGATATTATTGATGATTTGTGAGAAATTTTTCATGATTATCCATCCCTCTTACCAAGTTAACTTGGAAGGGAGTAATGATTTATTGGGGTGATGAATGTGAAGAAAGCTTCAACGAGTTGAAAAGGAGGTGTATCACTATGGTCGTTCTCACTTTACGCGCAAGTGGAAAACTTTTGTGGTATTTAGTGATGCTTAGAAGAAGCACCTAAGGTGTGTTTTGATGAAAAATGATAAATTAATTGACTATGATTCAATGAAATTTAATGTGCATGAGTAGAATTATCCATCACATGATCCAGAGTTGGCTACGGTGATCATTGCTTAAAAATTTTGGTGGCATTTTCTATTTGGCGAGAATTGTGAAATATATACGGACTACAAATTCCTCAAGTATATATTCACACAGAAAGATTTGAACATGCGCCAATGAAGATAGTTAGAGCTGATCAAATACTATACTTACTCAATCCATTACCACCCTGGGAAAGAAAGCAAGGTGGAAGATTCTCTAAGTAGAAAGGACCCATCGATTCTATGAGAATTGAGAAGGATCCAATCTTCTTAGACATGATGAAAATGGACATGGGAATCATAATGAAGGGAACATCATTAATAATTTCACAAATTATTGCTCAACTATATCTTTTGTAATGGTTAAAGGATGGTGAAATGGATGATGTGGGAATTTAGAAGAATTTGGAAGCTATCATAAATGGTAAATCCTCAGAGTTCAATGTTAATGAAGAAGGAATTGTGAGATTTTGAAAAAGAATATGTGTTTCATCAAGTCTGGAGCTGAAGCATGAACTTTTGGATGATGTGCATAGTTAAAATTTCATTATTCACCCCAGAAACACAAGGATGTATCAAGTTCTCTGAGAGGATTATTGGTGGGATAATATAAAGAAGGGGATCACAGAGTATACATCAAAGTGCTTGGTGTGTCAGCAGGTGAATTCAGGGAAGCATAAGTCTAAGGTAATGATGAAACCATGCCCATACCATCATGGAAATGGGAGAACACCAACTTGGACTTTTTCATGAGACTTCTGAAGATATCCAAATGAAACAATACAATCTGGGTTTTTGTGGATCATCTTACAATGTCTGCAAACTTTATTGCAATTCAGGAGGATTTCTCATTGGATCAACTGGCATAAATATATATCAGGGAAGTGGTAAGGCTTCATGGAGTACCACTATCTATCATATTCGATCAAGATCCATGATTCACCTCTAGCTTTTGTATGATTTTTCGACAAGATCTTGATACTAAGTTGAACATCAGTATGGCTTATCATCCTCAAACTAATGGCCAATCTGAGCAGACTATCTAAACACTTGAGGATATGTTAAGAGAGTGCTCAATGGAATTCAAAGGAGGATGGGATCAAAATCTTCCTCTGGTTGAGTTCTCTTATAACAACAGTTCCCACTCGAGCAACCTAATGGAACCATATGAAGAATTGTATGGGGAGTGGTGTAGAACACCGGCATGTTGGGATAAAGTCGATGAGGATAAGCTTCTAGATCTAGAAATGGTCGAAGAAATGGTGGAGAAGGTGAAAACCATTTAGCAGCATATTAAGGCAGCCCATAGTTGGAAAAAGAGTTATATAGATATCCATCAATGAGACCTTGAGTTTAATGTTAGAGATGAGGTATTTCTATGCATATCTCAATGGTAGAAGTTCATGAGGTTTGGAAATTAAGGGAAGTTAATTCCTAGGTATATAAGTCCCTTCAAGATTATTAATCGTGTTGGGGTTCTGGCCTATCAACTAGCACTTCCACCTACCAAAGACAAAGTACATGATGACTTTAATGTATCCCTCTTAAGGAAATACATATCAGACCCATCAAATGTACTCTCTTCAGTAGTAGTACAGTTAGAGGATGATATTCTCTATGTGGAGCAACTAGTGAAGATCTTAGATCATAGGTAAAAAGTCCCACGAAATAAGACAATACCTCTTGTGAAGGTTTTGTGGCGAAACCACAAGTTTGAAGAACCGACCTGGTAATCGGAGGAAGTAATGAAGCAGTGTTACCCAAATATATTTTAGTGTGGGAAATGGAAATTTTGAGGGAGAAATTTCTTAAGGGGGGATGATTGTAAGGACCCAAATAAATCATTAATGAAAATTCCTCTTGGTCTATTTAAATGTATTCTTATGGTTATGTAAAACATATGCACTTATTTTGTTTTATGTTTTGTATTTTAAAATAACATTATAAATTGTGACCATTTCTAATATAGTCATTTAATAGTGACCACATGATTAGTATAAATATAGGTCTTTAACAAATCAAATTTACTCAGAAAAAGGAAGTGATGACCTCATCCAGTAGACTAGCCCCATATGAATCCCATTTGTCGGATCTCAAAAAGGAGGTTCCATCATTGGTCTTCTCTGTAGACCAATCTCCAGCTGATCTTTAACATGTTATGCTTGAGAAGAACCGACTATAGGAGAAGTGGATGTTAATAGAGATTACCACCCGAGTGATGTTATCCGAGCCATCCCAAGAGTATGTCACCATCGCACACCTTACTCTTCAGTCATTTGCATGTGTTATAAGGGGTTATGTAACAAGACCCTAGCAATCTAACTATGTATATTATTTCTGTATAAATAATGTTCCTTCATTTTATTATTGTTACTTTGTAAATAGTTTTCAAAACAGAAATAGTATTTTTAGTTAATATTCAACTAAGAAAACTATTTTGATGAATTAATGGATTTTTGAATTAAATTATATTTTAATAAATTATTATTATTATTAAATTAATTTTTATTAATTATAAATTATTCTATAATTTTATGAATGCAATTGTAATTTTTATTATGGTTTGAAAGGTGTTTTTTTTCAAAACCCATGAATTTTCTGTAAATATCGGTTTTTATTTTAAAAGTAAAAATTCACATATTTATAAAATTAATTAGATAAAATTAATATCATTTTTGGAATCATGACGTCAAAATTATCCAATGGTGAATTTTTCATAATTTTCTAAGACAACCGAATTTTGGGTAAAAATTAAATCCCATTTAAATATATAATGTGTTTTATAACATCATAATGACCTAATAGTGATGTAATAAAATAATATAAACATTATGTTCGGCCAATATAGATTTTTTAATAAAAATAATGTGATTTTTTGTTTTTTTGATTTATTTTACAATGATTTAGTGGAGCCTTTAATGCTTATAAAACATTTTGTCTTTTTAAATTGTTTTCCTTGAGAGTGTGACTCACCTCCACATAAAAAACCCTATTATTTTAATATGTTAGGACATTGGAATTATAAAATATTTTTTTCCACTACCCTTGGAAAAAAACCATGGGAAAAAACCATGGGATTGTTTGTGATTTAATTAATTTATTGTGAGGTGCCCCAAACCTATATAATAATGAATTCCCTCTCATTTCTTATATAAACCCACCCATGCTCCCACTTCCTCTTCACTTAAAGCCTTTAGAGTTCAACTAACCCCAGAAATATTATCTCTAGATTCCTCCCAAGGTACCCCAAGCTCCCAATAATCCTCTCTCAATCCTCTCCCATGAATTTGGGATCTCACTTCCAAGTAAGGAATTTCTTCCTTTCTCATTTTTGTCCAATTTTCTTTAAGCTGTTATGCCCTTTTTTTCTATTAAAAATGACGGGGAATGATTTATCACCTCCCCCCTACTGCCCTCTTTATGTTTGGATTATGGGAGGCCAATTTTTCTTTCATTAATTCCTCCCATGTACAACCGTTACCCTGTCAAAATTCCATGAGGGATTTCTCTCTCCTCTTTTACATCCAAGTAATTATTTTGTATTATAAATATATATTGAATAAAGTTTGTTAGGACATGTATATATATGATCCCCTTACTGTCAATTTCATGTAAATATGATGATACACCCTTTTCTCTCTCATCAACCATTTTCATAAATCCTTATGCCATGTCGTTATGCTGCCGAAATTGCACCACGTTTTTCCAAGCCAAGAACATTGTGTAGTGAATACCATACTCATTTCTCTATCAAGGGTATTAACCTTTATGCACATATACATATTAAATGGTACTTACATGTATTTATTCCACATTACTTAATTGTGGAATAACATATGATGTTGATTAATTCCATGTTATATGATCCATGTGGCACACTTATGCATGAAATGAAATGTTTAAGAAGGGTGCACCCTGATAGTGCTCTAATGCATTGGGTAAAGTATAGTATCATGATACTTCACGTGAAATGATTGTTTAATCATGCTAATTAATGTTCAATGAGGGTTTACTCGTGCTTCATGTGCAATGAGGGTTTACTCATGCTCCATGTGTAATGAGCCTTGGCTCATGCTAATTCTATGTTATGTGTTGCTGCCACATTTCCATGTTTTGATTATCATGATTTATTAAGCAGTTTTGTTCATTTTTCTCTTATTCTCCATTGATATGCTCGTTGTCTAACATGTATTGTATTCCTCATGTTATTCCATTTTTATTCCCTTAATCAGCTTTATAGGTCACCCTTTTCTAATGCATGTCCTCATTTTATCCAATGAAAAGCTAAGTACGAGGGAATGTAGTGTTAATGTAAAGGAATTATTCAATAAAGATGTTGTATTTCATTTTTTAATTTGTTATGTAATGATCCTAAGCCCTAAAGTCTATAGACCACTTGATCTTCTATGTTGTATGAAGTGAAGTTTATGTAATAAATCATTTTTACGTTTTTAATAAAAGCAGGGTTGTTATAATAATAAAGGAAATGAATTACTATAAGATAATAAAATTAAAGGGTTTATTTAAAAATGATCATTTATTTTCATCAGATGGAAATTCAACTATAAACAATCCCAACGAAAATGGGATTGAGAAAAAAACCCATGAAACTATAATTATTTTGATATGATAATAAATCAATTAATAGATTTTGTTTGTAATATTAAAATCCACATAAATAATCTATAAACACAAAAAATTTATAATAAAAAGTTATTACATAAATAATAATAGAGTATTGATGAAAATGAGGAAGTAATATAACCCTAAGAAAAGAAATTTGTTTATGAAATTATTTCCACTTGATAACACTCAATTAAAAACCCATTTAATGAAATAATTCTATTTGAAACTCTGAATACAATGAAAAATGAATATATCATTATATTATATGTAATAGTATCATTATGTACACCATATATAATAAATTAAGTTCACAATAATTAAACATGTCTCATAAAATGTAAATTTAGATAAAGCTAGTTATTAATTTGTAACATATTAATTGGAAGACAAAAAAGTAATATCCATAAAATTAACCATGTAAATACAATAAATGTAAAATTATTAATTATTAATTATATCAAAATGTCTAGCATATATACCACACAAATGATGTAAGTGGTGAAAATGGCATGTAGCTCAATAAAAGAAAATTGATTTAAGAATAAGTTACTTTGCTTTTCTATTTCGGTGAACATCATTAAACCTTATATATATTGGTATAAAACAATTAAATATCTAAACAAAAGCCATACACATATTTTTAATACCATATATTAAATTATTATAATATCTTATTACATGTTTGTTAATAATCATTCATTATTTTCACAATTTTGGGTGTTAATTTCCTAGTTTGTTTAACATGTTATTTTTGATGTTGTTATTAATTAGATAAATATTTAACCATATATATATAAATATATTATAATACATGACTTAAATATCATATATATCCATTTTTAATATTTATTACAATCCACAAAATTTAGATAAAGGAAATGAAAAACATCATACATTGAGGTGATTGGCTGTAACTACGCCTGAACGCTAATTCCATTTATTTATCGTATTAAAATAATTAAATTGAAATGGTATATATGAATATTTATATTATAATTCTAGTATCATATTAATTTCATATATGTTATAATGTTTTTTTAAAACAATCCTTTATACATTCAATAAATTGTGTTAACGAATAACATTGTTTTGAGAAGGCGGTAGTCCACACGTCCAAAAACAATATTATCATAATCCCACAAAATGGAAAGCATATAGGTATGTGTTAAATGAAAATTAAATAAAATTAAATATATTATAAATATAATATATATAATATATATAATATATAAATATATGTTCTATTATAATTTCCAACCATGATTGGTGTTAAAGGAAAAACGAACAATCATCATTTCTTAAGGTAGTAGTTCACTATACATGAACGATAATATTGTTACGCATTATATTGTAGTATGTGTAATATTAAGTAAAAAACTTTTGATAACTAAATCTAAGTGAATTTATAATAATTATTTTATTATATAATCAATATATAGAAATAATTGAAGTAGTGGAAGAGTAAATTGTAGAAAAGTTACTATTGGAATGTGATACCTCTCAATTAGGTAACGCATTTTGGTTTATACCAATATACATGATTGGATTGATTTATTCCAAATGTTAAGATTATAGTATTATTTTAGGGATTTTGATATCTTATTTTATCAGATTTTGTGTGACCCAATGGGCTTGAGAGGAGTGAATAAGTGGTAGGGGTCACTACCTTTTTGTAGTGGAGGAGTGGTATTTCTTGTAAATTTTTCAAAAGGGAATTAAAACCACATTTTTCCTTCAAAAAATGTCTACAATAAGAGAAAAAAATTATATATGATGGATTAGAGGGTCAAAATATGGCCATAAAAAATATTTTGGATCTATTTCTTTGTCAGTTTGGCTCTTAAGATAAATGTTTGATCCTTTACTAAGTTAATTTTAATCTTAATCATTATAATTAATTTTAACCATTTCACTATTTTTTATAAAAAACTATTATTAACATATTATAAATTGAAAATTATTATGATTCCAAAAAATGAATTCCTTTTTTTCAAATTTCAATCATAGATTTTGTAGAAAATAATTTAAATTTAATCCCATAAACGGGACGACAATGCAGGTTTTAAAAGTAAAAATATTGAAATGTTTGGTAAGATTCTATATCCAATTTCAAAGTGAAATTTACTTATATTACCTATATTATATTAATTTAGGTATAATGGATCAAATTTATCTTTAAAACCAATCCAAAACATAATTTATACTTATAAATAAATTAGACGAAAACGTAGTTTTGAAATAATATTTAGTATTTCTCATTATTCATCAAAAAATGCTTCACAGAAAAAACTAAAAATCAACTCTAATATAGTGTTGATGTTTCAAATTAAAACAATTATTTCTATTTTTACATATTAAGGTTATAAAATTTCCAAATATTATATTTAAAATTTTTTCTCCATTAAAAGGCGTTAAAACTATCTTTTTAAAAATATAGGTTTTTATATGTAAAATTGGGTTTGTTCTTATCTTATTAATATCAAATATATTGGATAGATGTATAAAATATTTGATAAAATATATTTTAGATATATATAATAAATATCATTTTATAGTTGTAATTAATTTAATTTGTTTATACAACATTCCATTGCAGGTATAAAAATATTTCCTTTATATTGAATCAGATTATATTTTCAGTTCTAATTAATTGATAACCAATTAATTCCTCTTAAATTTTATATACCATATATTTTCATTATATAGTTACTAAAATTCATAACCACTAATTTAGCAGATTGTTAATATCTTATTATACTAAATAATAATGTTTTATTAATATATTGTTTTCTGGAAAAATATTATATTACATGTAATGAAAGCCATTGAAAAAACTCAATGTTGTGTGTGATGCATGATGACTCTATATTACATGAATTGAAAGCAATATCATGGGATAATTTTATTTAAAATATTAAATATATTATAAATAATTAGTATATTTTCTTCCATTATATTCTTGGTGTTTTGACATACATGTATCCCTATACAATTTTCTTACATTAGAATTTTAGGGTGTTATAGATATTTCTTATGAAAAATTGGTTCACCTGATATAGCTCTCCAATGCATGTGTAAGGATTATTCTTGGAAGGTGATAAATGGGGGCGAAAACCTGAAATTGGGCATAAGTTATTATGAAATTGATTAATAATGAGTGAATAATGGATATGTATTTGATCCTCCAAAATATATATTTCATTTGTGTATGGATGTTATATATAAATATATATATTTTAGTGTAAAATTAATGTTTTCAGACTTAAAATGGTGTATTTTTATTTTTTATGGATTAGGTTTTAGGGTTTTTTATATTCCTCCCAATCCAATTAATATTTTATTTGGTGATAATCGGTATAAAATATTTCTCTTCGAAAATGATTTATTTTCTAATGTCGATATGTTTTATTTACATACTCAAATTTGTATTGTTAAAAAGGAAATCATTTAATGGTATTTAATTTATTTATTATAATAACGTGTTTCCTTTTTTAAAATCCCTAAGTGATATTTTTTTCTCATCTATATATGTGTATGAATTATAGAAATTCCAATTGTAACATCACTTGAATAAATAAAAATTTACTTGAATGAAATATGGGTGTACAGTTAAGAACATGTTTTTGTTGAAAATAATGTTGACTATGTTTAAGTGTCCACTTTTTCATATAAGTTTTTAACCAATTATCATAAACTATAAAAATAATATCACATAAGTTAATTATAGTGAAAACCTTATTGTTAATCATGTAATTGTGGGATGATTATGTTATGGGTTGTTAAAGTTAGTATTTGAGAAATTTATTATATAACATCAGAGGATAGAGTTATCTTAAAATACAAGTTTATGATATTTTAATTTGAGGGTGTAGTATCATGAGATATCATTTTGATAATTTTTCTGTCTAACCATCATATTCATGACTGTTTATAATGTTTTACTATATATGAAATTGGGTATCTATGTTAGGAAGGTATAATGGGGATAATAATCATTTGAAGGTTCATGATGGAGTAGTTGTAAGAAAAATATTTTTGTGTTATTTTCATAATTGATATTGGATTTTAACGGTAGTCACCATTAAGGAGATTAATTGAATTATATACAAGGGAACAAGTATATAGTGTATACTTTAATTATGTTTCACCATCTAATATTTGATGGATATTCATACAGTGTGAAAATTAAAGGATGCATAAATAAATTGGAGAAGATATTTGATGTTTTTGGATGAATATATCATCAAAATATGAATATTTTTATTTATCATTTTGATGTTGAAGTTGATCTATGGTAGTGAATCATGAATAATACTGAGGAAAAAACAAAATATTCATGTCATAGAGTATAAAATCCTTAAATACATGTTTCTTGATAAATTTCTTCCCAAGGTTAATTTCAACAAATGGAAAATAAATTTTAATAGTTAAATAAAAAAGTGAGAAAATCTAACGGCTACCTATTTTAGATTAAATTTCAATCATGTATTTTGTGGGTAATGTTGATAGATATTACATAGGTATAAAACTTTATTTATGAGGATATTTTTAATATTTTGAATTTAAATGTTTTGAGGAGGTTAATCATTCTACAATCAAATTTATGGAGTTTTCTGACACTTTTGTACATTGGGACAATAAAAGGTAATAATAATTGATGATGGAATGTAAAGGTCGTGTATAAAAAATGAAATATATAGATAATAACAATAATTGTTCCAAATGTGGTAAATAAAATATTAAATAATGTTTGACCACATCATGTAATTATTATTAAAATTTTGAGATTAACCATTTCTATCATGACTAAAGGGAAAAGAGTTTTTCTCATACCACTAATGATAAAATAGATAGTTATCTAGTAGTGACATGTTTTAACTACAATGAGTTATGTCATTAAACTAACACATTTATGAATTTAGTTACTAATGGTGGGAATCATATGTATTGGGGATATAAATGTATTGTGGAGTATTTTCCTAGTACTATGGTTGATGGATGACCCTCAAATGAAGTGATGTGGGTGTGTTACACATTGATTTGGATTTTTATGGATATGTTACTCATTTATTTTTATCTTAACGGTTATTATAATCATTTAATTACATTATAAAAATGTTTTTTTATTAGGTATCCATGGATTTTTTATTTCTCATAAATTTACAGTTATAATTCAAATAATATATCAAGAAATGAAGTTATAAATTTTTGTTAAAACACAAATATGTATAATTAAGAAAAAAATAATGCATAGGAACCATTCTATCCTCAAGTGTGGAACGTTTGTTTCTTGATAATATTATTTTTATATATTTATTGGAGTTTTATATTATTATAGGTATGGATTTCATTTTAATTTATCAAGGTAATAAATAATGCATATCTAAACAAGTCAAATTAAATATTTTTATTCATTTTCAGTTCATATATAAGAATTTGATTATATGATTGATAACATATTAATAAATTTATTAAAAAATTAAATATGTTACTAAAGGTTTTATTTCATATGTTATTGAAAAGATATAAAAAAATTATGCTCTAGTAGTACGTATATATATTCATTCATTTCCTGATGAATTTTTTAGTTTAGTTTTAAATAGAGGTTTAATTTATTATTTAATTAATGTCTTATGATCATAAAACTTGAAAACCACCTTATCAAATAGCTCTATTATATCTTTTGGAATTAAAAAATAAATTACAAGTGTTACATGATTACAGATTCTTTCATTTGAGTTCCTCACAATAGGGTTATCCTATTTTGGTTATTAAAAATGGATGGTTATATGATACTTTAAATTATTAAAGATAACTCAATTAAATTACTATTAATATTACATATATGTTTCCTCGTATATAAATTTATTTGGAATAGTTCTAGTGGTTTTAGTATTTAAAAAAAATCTCATTTATGGGAATCACAAGTTGATTGTGATGGAGGTAGACAATTTGAGGATGGTGGATCATACTATGTATGGATGTAATAATTTTTTGGATACGAATGTATTGCTTAAAAATAAACACAATATGCCTATAGATCTTATAAAAAGTGTTTTACATGAGAACTTTTATAAAAAGAATCTATTTTTAATGATTTTATTCTTTTTTATTCATAAGGATATGAAGAATATTAGTTAACTACAACAATTTTTAAACAAAAATTAGAAGAAAATATGTTTTATATAAAATAATGAAATTTGAATTTTCTTATTGAAAATATATTTCCCTGAGAATATTGATTATGATCATGACATAACTATTGTTCTTATTAATACTAATGTGGTGAATGAATGGAAAATACCAAAAAAGTTCATAGAGATTCCTATTATTCTTGGAATAGTATGGCTCTATTGGTGGTTTGTTAATGTCTTTTCTTTTTTTACTATGGCACTGACTATGGTGTCAGAAAATGAATAACAATTCCTAATGTCAAAGGAATGTGATCACTATTTTCAGTAATTGAAAATAAGAATAGTCAATTCTTCAATATTTTCCATTCCATCAAGAAATATAAATTTTTATATAATTATGATTCATTAAAGGAAATTGGATGTGACATGTAGCATGATGATTTGGTAATTTCACATTATTAAAGTTAAAATACACTCAAAGAGTTCAATTTCCCTACACATGGTATTGAACATATATTTTTTTTTTATAAATGATTGGAGGCATCATTTTTATAAATTAAAATTTTAAAAAATAAAGAATCGATTAAAAGATTATAATGTATATAATCACTACAAATAATATAAACATGAGGCTGAGAATATTGTTTGAATTGATATCGAATTATGATTATAGGATTCTATATCATCCATTCGTAGAAATAAATGTTGTTCATGCCTTGAGTCAGAAATATAATGCATCATCTACCTTTCCAAATTTGGAAGAAAATTCATTGGTTATTTATTTAAAGAATTTTATCATAGAAGTTTTTATTTTATGGACTCTCATACATTTAATTCATGTGATATTAAAATTATATTTATCAATCTGAATTAATAATGATAAAAACAATGATTGTGAATTTTAAGAAAATATATAGTTGTTTAATAAGGGTAACATTCATGAATTTAACATTACACATAAGGTGGTATAATATTAAAAAAAGTTGTTTTATGTGCCAATTGATTCCATTTTATAATGAAATTATTATTTAAAGCTTATATAACTCTATTTTTATCACTTTATCATTAAAATGTATAGAGACCTTTAATAATAATATTGGGTGTCGAATAAAGAAAGTTATTTCAAATTTCACCATGAATTGTTTCTCTTTTAAAGAGGATAAAGTAAATCGAAAACTTTCAAAAGGAATTATTCATCCATTTTTGGTTCCTAATTAGAATTGGTATAGTATATCCATGGATTTCATTTTTATATTACCAAAGGAACCTCTGAGTACTAATAAAATTCTGGTTATTATTAATTGATTTACTAAATGTACACATTTTATTCTTGTACAAGTAGTGGGCCTTTTATTGGACTTATTGTACATATATTAATGATATATTATTATTACATGGAGTTCCCCTATGTATTTAATTTTATCATGTTCCTAGATTTATATCAAAAAAGTTTAATGGACATCAATAGAAATAGGGTACTAAATTAACATTAAGTTCGTCTTTTCATAGTCAATATAAATAATTGTTATAGGGAATGATTCTGACAATAGAAGATATGATTTGACCATTATAAATTGATTATTAAGGATTTAAGGATCAATATATTACATTTTTATAATTTTATTATAATATTAGTTTTCATTCCAGAATATAGAAGGAATCATTTGAGTCATTATATGGAATGTGGTGTCGAACTCAATAATATTGGCATGAAGTCAGTAAAATAAATTTGTTGGAAAATATCTAATGGAATATATTTTTGAGAATTCAAAGATTATTAAACAATATACGAGAGAATCTAAGAGTAGGGATAATATTTATGAAGATAATTTTAGTAAATATCTATTTCATGAGGTTTGAGATCATATTTTTCTTAATGTTTCTACATGATAAAGAGGTGTGTGATTTCATAGGAATGAAAATCTATGCCTATGGTATATTGGTAAATATAAAATTATTGAAAAAGTGGGATCAATTTCATACCATGTGTCCTAACATCCGATTTTATCTTGGGTACATGATGTGGTTTATGTTTCATTCTTAAGGAAATATATACCTGATGAATATGATGTTTGGAGCTATGAATTTCTATAGTTAGTAGAGAATATCTCTTATTGAGGAAATATTGTTCAGACATCCAATCACATAGAGTGGGTCTTACATAATACTATTACTCAACTAGTTAAAAATTTATGGAATCCACATATGATTGAAGAAGGGACAAGTGAACCATAAAAAAATTTGAGTGAAAAATAATGACACCTATTTACATAGTGAATAAAATTGCAAGGATTAGATTTTGTAAAGAGGGTAAGAATGAAACAACACATGTAATGTTAATAACAAATTATTTTCTTATATTATTTATATTTATGGTGAGATTTTATATATTCATATTCATTATAATTATTTTATGAAATTTCTCAATTGAGGAGGATTTATATTTTTCTAATCAAAATGTTTGTCAGAAATTATATGCTCTTATTTTAAAGATAAATATCTAATTTTAGAAAATTTAATTTAATATAGTTTTCTTCATTTTTGATTTAATCATACCAAATTTATATTAGGGTTATTTTTTTGTATTTTCCAAAACATAATCTTTTTTGGTTGAGTAGTGAAAAAGAACGATTTTCAAGAAACCATTCATTTTATTTAATGTATTTACAAAGTAGCACTCAATTTATAATAGTTTATAAATTATAACTAACCCCAATTGATTAATATAATCCAAATAATTCTATATTATACATAAATATTCATTATTTTGGTCTACAATAATTTTTTTTCAAAAAAAAATATGTTCCTAAAAACAAATTTTCATTGTGTTTTTCTATGTTATATTAAAATTAATTTCTAAAACTTATATAATTTTAATAAAGTTAAAATGGATTTAATATTTGGAATTAGTAATTTCAAATATATTAATGAGTTTAATTTCATTTTTGGTCATAATGAATAGTAACAATTATAAAAATGTGTCATCACATCAAAAGGTAAAATAAGTTAATTATGGTTAAAATTAATTGGTAAGTACACCAAATATTATATTTAATCATATTTAATAATAAAATTCCAAATATTAACATCTTATATTTGAGCTTTAATTTTATTAGTTTGACATGATACATTGATTTACGTAATGTTTTGTTAAAACATTGAATATTTAAAATATTACAACTCCCCTCAATTATAAAATAGCACACCCTCTAATCTCCATTTCCCATTTTTCGAGTCATTTATCACAAAAAATCCAACAAGAAATCCTTTCCAACGTCCCTTTAATTATCCTCTATGTTTTTATCTCACCATAAGAACAATCCTATAATTCTTAAGGTGTAAGCCAAAGGAGTATTTCCAAAGAAGAGGTACAAATCTTAACCTACTATTTTAATGTTTATTTATACTTTCTCTAGCATAAAACATTATTTAACAAATATATTATTGTAAAATTATAATAATTATTTCAAATAAATGTTGTTATGTTTGTGGAATGACCCTTTTTATCTTATTTTTCATTATTATTAGAATTAAAACTTTTCTCCTGCATACATGTGGACTACCGCTAGTATGGAGTGATGTGCTTATATATTAAGGATAATTTCTTATGGATTGTTAAAAATAAGCGTGAAAATAATATAAATTATAATTATGAATTTTTTTTTATTCTGAAAAAATATAATATTTTTTAATTTATTTATTTTCCACCATGTTGAAAAAATGAAAACATAATTCATGAGTATGTACGTACTATGGTCTCAATGTAATGATGCGCATCATTTTTCCTTTCTCAACTTAAATGGTTGGTTGAAATGTATATTCATTGTAAAAACATGGTAATTATAAAAATTTTATGATTTTGGTGGTGATGTAACAATAAAACCTTTGACCATGGTCAACACACTGATTCTTTTTTTATGTAATAAACTAGATGACCGTAAAACATCAGAGGGAAATTGAACTAATTTAGTCACTAAATAAAACACGGTAATAAATTAAATAAAAGGAATAATTATAATGGTGTCAACATTAAAAAGGTTCTATAGAAATTATACCATTAAAATAATCTTATTGTTTATGAGTTTGATAATGTATGTGGCTTGGTGGGACTTAAAGTATGTTATTTTTTATCATTCTTGTTTCAAATTATTAATTTCAAATATTTTTCCTCCATATACATCCTCCTTAAAAAATATCCATGAATGTTTTTATTTATAAACTAAATTAAAATAATTTTTATTATTATTTATTTTTTAATTTCTTTTAAATGTTTTAGAAAATAATCTTTTTTACATTCACTATATGAGTCATTTAGTCTTCTTTTAAAAACATGTAAAAGATAGTCTTTTAACCGATATAGCTTGACTACCTAATATATATATCCTAAAAATTATTCATTATAAATATTACCATAAAATTCTTCATTTGTATTCATATTTAATCATATTTTTATTCTTTAGTGAATATTATTCTCAAAGGGTTTTGAAAAGAGAAGGGAATTTCTCTATAATTTTGTACAGAAATAGAACATTTTGTCACTTATTTGTTTAAATGAGTTTTCAATGGTTTCTTTGATGAAAAGTGAAAATTAAAAATATTATTTTCAGGATATAGTACATTCATATTCTATATTATAACAATTGAGATTGATATAGCTTGTGATGATGGGTGACCCCAATATAGCTCTCAAATGAATTGGAGAATGTTTCATCTTCAAATGTGTAAAATGATGGAGATAACATAGTAGGTTATTCCTATGGAATTAACTGGGATTTATTTATTCCATCCTGGGTTATATTATAGTTAACATGGATTATGAATATGATTATATAAGATAATTATTTTAGTCATTTAAAGGGTTTGTAGTTAAATATATTGATTTCATCTAAAAATTAAAGTTTATAAACATATAAAGGTTAACGGTTTATATAAGAATCTATCCTGAGGTGAAATACAAACTAGAACCTCGCCCAATTTTCTACAAGGCCCTATGGGTGATACCGATCCCTATGGGATGGAGAAAATAAACCAATCATTATTGGAATTCCTTTGGGAATAATTTTTCAAAAAACAATGATACATTAGTTGAAAAAATAAATAGGATAATCATGAAAGAATAAAATAAATAGGAATACCACAATCAATGATAACTGATGAGAGAATTATACCATATAAGAGAAATATAAACATTATTCTACATAACCGCATGGGTCACCACAACCCAGTACAATCCATAGCCATAACGCACAAACAAGATAAAAAAACCCTGAAAGATGAAATGATAAAGGCGTGTGCTAAAAATTCCAGTAGGTAACCACAACCATAAAAACAATGAAATTATCTTCATAAGGAAATTAATTAATATTATTTTTGGAAATAATATACAAAATAGGATTTTCAAATTTGTCATATATGAAGATCAAAACAAGTCAATAACCATCATATTAAAACATTCCCCAACCAAATACACCAATAAATGACCACCCATTTTTGATCCACTTTAAAGTACACACACATAATAGCCACGAATTTTCAAAATATATTTTACCCCAATCCAGGATACATGCTCGAAGAAAGTACTCAAGCACCAGAATCATATTCTTGGACAGACCATCTGTCTGAGGGTGATAAGCTCTACTCAAAAGTACATGTGTACCCAAAGCCTTCTAAATCCCCTATCGGACTCGATAATTAAAACGATAATCCCTATCTAAAATAATTGAGTGTGGATCTTCATGTAAATGTACAATCTCTCGGATGTGCAATCTTACCAGATCAACAACACTAAAGGTATCTATGATTGGTAATAAGTGAGAAACATTTGTGAGTCTGTCAATGACAATACATATGACATCATTCCCTTGAGGTGACCTTAGTAAACCTTTCACGAAATCCATCGCGACATCATTCCACTTCCACTCAGGAATGGGTAACTGCTTCCAAAGCCCTGTGGGTCGTAGATGCTCCGGATTTACCTGCTGACAGGTCAAACACCTCTTGGAAAAACCCAGCAACATCTCTCTTCACACTTGGCCAACAAAACTGACGGTGTAGATCAATATACATCTTGGTGACACAAGGATGAACTACCCAAACTGAGGAATAAAATTCCCGCATCAGCTCCTCACATATGTCTGCTAACACCAATACATGCCCATGAAAACACAAGATCTCATCTTTGCCTATGGTCCATACAGGAATAGAGTCCTCTCCTGACACACTTTCCCAAAGGACTATGCCTTCAAAATATGATAACATCCCCATTCGCACTACATCAATAAGAGTATAGGTAACAACTACCGAAGAATGAAAGGGCTTCCTCTATCAGTCGTGCACCTCTAAATGAATCTCAGAGAACAAAGCCATAAGTTTCCACCTACTAATGGCCTCCTGAACTGCCTGTATCTGAGTCCTCATGCCCAGTGCATCAGCCACAACGTTGCCTTTCCAAGTCGTGTAGGCATACTCGAAGTCAAAAGACTGAAGGTACTCAACCCACCTTCGCTGTCTCAAATTTACATCACATTGAGTGAATTTATACTTGAGACTCTTGTGGTCGGTGAAAACCACAAAATTCTCTCGGAGAAGATAATGTCTCCAAAATCCTAATGCATGAACAACTTCTACAAACTCAAGATCATGCGTATGGTAATTCTTCTCATGCTGCCTCAACTTCTAAAACCCATACGCAACGACTCCTTCCCCCTGCATAAGTACAACTCCCAGCCCGATACCTGAAGTATCACAATAAAAAGTATATCTCTTACCTAGCTCTGTAAATACTAGTATCGGTGCTGAATTCAACCTCTCATTCAGCTCCTAAAAGGATGACTCATATGAATCTGAACACAAGAACCTTTCTCCCTTATTAGTTAGACTTTTCAGTGGTGCTGCTAATCGTGAAATACCTATATAAAACGTCTGTAGTATCTAGACAGCCCTAGAAAACTTCATATGTCAAAGACGTTCCTCGGATACTCTCAGGAAACTACTGCCCTCACTTTATTTGGGTCTACTGATACTCTTGTATCTTAGATTACAAGACCCAAGAAGTGAATTTGGTCCATCCAAAAGTTTCATTTTGAGAGCTTAGCGTAAAACTGATTCTCTCTTAGTGTACTCAAAATGATCTCAATATGGGTAGAATGGTCATGTCAAGTGTGAGAGTACACCAACATATTGTCCACGAAGTCCAACATGAAATAATACAAGTATGGATGGACAACTCGATTAATCAGTTCCATGAAAACTGAAGGTGTGTTCATGAGACCGAAAGGTATAACCATATACTCGTATAGACCATATCTGCTTCGAGAAGCTATAAGATGTATATATAATGGTCTAACATGCAACTGATGGTATCCGGACCTTAAGACAATCTTCAAGAACACCCGAGCTCCTCAAAGCTAATCAAAGAGATCATCAATCCTTGGAAAGGATTATCGGTTCTGGACTGTCAACTTGTTCAGCTTCTGATAATTCACACAAAGTCTAAGGGTAACATCCACATTCTTTGAAAATAGGATAGGCAAACCCCGAAAGAGATGTACTGGTTCAGATTAAACCCTTTTTCTACAACTCCTCTAACTACCTCTTAAGCTCCTGTAACTCTGGTGTAGCCACCCTAAAAGGAGGAATGGACATCTGTGCCGCTTCTGGAACAAGATCAAAAGAAAAGTCTACCTCATTCTCTGGAGGAAAACATGATTGGTACTTTGGAAATATGTCCTAGAAATGATCCACCACTGGAAGAAAGTCCATCTATGAAGTCCCCTTGTCATCCAGATAAATACTAGAAATCTGGGTTGTATCTCATCCAATCCAAAGATGCTCGGCTCCTGATCTGCTCTCCTGGACATCCCATTCACCCTTGTAAAGAAAAGATCCTCCCTCTCCTAATGTGAAACTCACCCTACGGAGATAGAGATCAAAAAAATAATGAAAGGGAACTAAGAAGTCCATTCTGAGAATGATTTCATAGCCTGTCATCTATAGGTTATTGAAATCCCAAGAGAAGTGACACCCACCATAATCTAGAGAGCACTCCCTCAACTGTCACACACTTGCCGTTCTTGTCCCCAACGGTGTTTCTAGCGACAAGATATCATCAGAAGAAATGATACAAAGCCCAAGTCTCTCTAGAACAGCAACATATATAAATCTATGTGAGGCCCCCATATCGAAAAGGGAAAATCTAAAACTGGGGAAACCAGAATCATACCTCGAACTGTAGAGGGTCCAGGATCTGGGTCCTACTGAGTATGCTCCACTACAAATGTATGGCATGTACCGTGACCCTGTGACCCTACTTGACAACTCTGATATGATCCACCCTGTTGTCGCTATAAGCCTGGATGTTGACTACCGCAACTACAACCTCCTCCTTTTCCTGAACTGCTGGAAGAACCCCAGTTCCTAGACTGGTGAGAAACTTGTGGCACTGGTCCTAAATGAGGAGTCATAGAAGAACCCCTGTCACCAGCTACTGGTGAGAAGATCTGAGAGAAACTCTATAGATGACCCCTCTTGTCACATGATTGGCACTCCACTGGGTCTCTAGGGAAATGTGGCCCTGTATGCTCGCTCCTACCACACTCTTAGCACACCACCTGGATACCAGAAGAAGTGTCTCACCTCCTTGGATCACCACGTGATGACCCAAAGTGGTGATTCCTGCTGTCAGTAGGTGGGTTGCTAACTGTATATGTTGAGCCGCCAAAGGTGTGAAGCACTGAAGATCTATGAAATGAGAAGAATACTCCATAACAGAAAGAGTACCTTGATCTAGACTCATGAACTCTTGAGCTCTATCGGCCCTCAATGTCTTCGGGTAGAAGTAGTCGTAGAAGGTAAGCTGGAACTCATCCCATTCCATAACCAGATGTCATCCTACCTGTGAGATCACAACCTACCTTCTATTGGTGGAATACCGAAACACGTAGGTAGCAATCATGACCCTCATCTCTGGAGGAATCTCTAGATGCTCGAAGATATAAATCATGGCTTATAACCATGACTCTACAGCTTGAGTTCCTCCTTCCCCTGTGAAGGTCGGAGGATGATACTACTAGAAAACCCATGTTAGCTCTGCCAGAGATGGGGCTGGATGTGGTACTCCTAGGAATATCTGCATGAACCTTATAAAGCCCTCTCAGATTTGGGCATTAACACCTGTGTCCAGAATGACTGCTGGTGCCAAGACTGGCACAACTGGAGGATCTGTAGGTCTTCCATAATCAGTCACGTCTGGTGTCTGATCATTGCTCTGTAACAGGAATACAACCGGAGGACGTCTTAGTGGCATGACTCTACAAGGTCAAATGCACACCTTTGATCAGTATTACCAAGGATGTAAAGCTGGGAGGGTAAGAATGGAACAAGAGAAAGAAATAATTAAAGTTTATAAAACATTGATACACGGCCTGTATAATGCCTAAATGGTGTGTTCCCTTAAGCCTTTCACATGGACGTGTACTTCTGCCGAAACTAGTCATGTAACACCCCATAGACGGCATATTGTCCTAACACACAACATGTAATTGAATCCTATTCCCATTCACGAGTTCACTTACACGGCTAAGCCACACGGCTCACTTAGAACAAGACTACACGGTGTGTTTGTGCAAGACACAGTGTGTACTAGAGGAGATGCACACACCCGTCTTGTTAGTGACATGGAAAGATACATGACTCAAACTACACGGCGTGTTCCAGTTGGACATGGGGTTCACCAAATGATTTCCACTGACCTGTGTTGTTATTTACATGACCGGATTCTAGGGATTACACTATACAGTGAGTTCAAGACTGACATGTCGTGTATTACTTATGTTTTTATCAATCCGTGTTGTTAGTCACATGGATGGACACATGGTCTATACAATATGGCATGTACAACTAGTACACAACATGTTCCTCCAAGTATTTCCCAACCTCATGTCTCTGACCACACAGCCAGTGACATGGTTAGCAACTACATGGCGTGTACTTAAGAAAAACACTTTCTTCCCAAAAAGAAGTAAAAAATGGCATGTATTAGAGGTTTTATGGGATAGTAAGCCTCAGAAACAACTTTGGTGCCCAGAATAACACTGAAACGATTAATTAAGTGCCAAATTCCAATCCATGAGGGACCATACTCCACACGAATCAAAGCTTGGAATCTTATACATGTCATAAACAAGCATAATAGACAAGGGTCCACTAAATTCTGATCCATGAGGGCCCATAACACCTCAAGAACCAAAGTTTGGCATATATTCAAACAAAACCTTTCACAATCCAATATCCGATCAAATAGTCGGAATTTTTATCAAGGCATATATCATAACAACATGCATATCTTGCACAACATCTTTCACAACTACATGAAATTGCCAATGCACCCTAAATGGAATGGCAAGAATTCATGACATGTGATTTCTAGAAAGTTCCTATATGATTTATGAGATGGCCTAACCTAATCTCATTGGGTTTCAACAGAAATAGAACCTCAATAACATCAACAATAATATCACAAAAGCATGTGAATCATCCAATAGTATATTTGAAAAACCAGAAAAGTTTCTATAACGAGGTAGATTGGATTTTCCCTGTACATGGGTTAGCTACTCCCTGGAACAACTTATTACCAAGTACATATTCTATCTTATCCCTGGATATAGGCTCCACATAGCATGTCAAGAGAAAGTAATTCCTCTGATACCACTTTGTAATGTCCCGGTTTAGAAAGCCACCCAGAGGTGCCCCATACCTGGTTGGTCACATGGCCTCAAGAACATTTCACCTAATGAGAGAGGCTACTGACTAGAAATGAGGTCCTTGGGTGTGATAATGGGGAAACTATGCCCTCATTGGTAGAGTAACACAATGGAAGAGAAACAGAAAACAATAGTGGAAGCAGTAATAATGGCATACAACAGTAAACAGTGGAAGGAAAAAAGAAATAAGCAGCTGGAGCACAAATATAATGATGCATGACACATATGTCTAGGAAAACAGGCAATCAAGTCACAATTCTGAAATACAGTACTAAAACAAAGTACAAGAAAAATAGTAAACAACTCCACAACATCGCAATCCAAAGCTTGGTCCCATGTTCTCCAGCTCTAAAGCAGTCAAGTACCTGAGGTAGAAAGGATCTTCCCTTTTCTATACCTGCATCAATATATTCTGTTTGGGCCCAAAAACGTGGCCCAAACAGGGTGTGAGACTTAATCCCAGTAGGAAACCACCACGATATATGTGCTTAACTGTCAGTGAATATATATAGCAGCCAAAAAACAAATGATGCAGTAAACAAGGAATTACTCAATAGTAACAATTCCATAATTTCAAAGCATTCAGTTCCACATAGAAAGTAAACAAATAATCACAAACAGGTAACCCTATGGGATTTCCTCAAAGCCTAATCCCCACTAGTCCTACCTAGAAAACACAAGAAACCCTCTCGGATGTATACACAGTCTAACCCCTCTGGTTCAGATTTAGTATAGACTCTCTATGGAAGCACTCGCCGTCAATTCTCCCTATAGTCTCGTATTGGTAACTAAAAGGCACTCTAGGGTATCACTTACGTCACATTACCCCTATGGCCCATGTCAAGGAACTACATACACTCTGAGGAAGCACTTAAGTCAACTCCCCCTATGGTCACGCATCGTAACAATAATAATGAACACTTTGAAAAATCCCTTTTGTCTATTATCCCAATGGTCCACTACACCAGGTTCTCACTACCCTGTGTAAGTAAAACAAGCATAGCAATGCAAATAGGTCAAAGTAAACCTCATAGAAAACATGGATAACCACTCTACATCATAAAATCAAGACATATAAGAATAACGCAATCCTAAAATACTAGGCATGGAAGGTTAACAGTAGCCTAACATGCAAATCTAGACCAAACAGTCAAAACAAGAAAACATGATATGGGAAAACAGTTCCAAAGCATAGAAATTAACTCTATTAACATTCAATTAACCACTATTAAATCATAAAATCATAGAAGGCAATTATCAAGTCTAAATTAATAAACACACAATACCCCGTTCATGGGTATTGGGAGCTTTTTCACATATAACTCAAACACTTTCAACGGAAAGACACAAACCACCTACCTCGGTGTTGTAGGATCGTTATACGTGAACCTCAAGCCTGTAATCGACCATGAAAACTGTAGATATACAAGAATGAAAAAACCTCTCAACCAAAGATAACATGATAAATAGGAGGGATCATAAAATGATGCTCTTGAAGAAGTAAGAGCATACTCAAGAGATCTCAATGTAATTGACGATGGTCGAATCGAAGAAGAGATGATCAATCGAGGGCTCAAAGAAGGGTTTTGGTCGTACTTTGTCTCATGGAAAAACCAAACCTAGAAGGTGGGACTCCTTCCAATTAGATGAAACCCCAGCGTGTTTAATGAAAAAAACAAAGTACACGATGTGTACTTACCTTAATCGGCCCCTGCATTAAGCTGTCTCTAGGTCACCACACACGGCCGTGTGCATGGACGCTAGATGGCCAGCACCCTGCTACCCGTGGTAACCGGGTACATGGTGTGTACTTATAAATTTAACGACGTGTACTTAAAAAATTTCCAAAAACTCCGCTTTTTTCTAAAAACACTAGGAAATGGAAAAACATACCTAAATAGAAGATCTGGGTTCTTACACCTTCACACTCACATATTATCTTATAGTCATTATCTCATTTAAAATAGAGATGTATCATCTAGGATATGATGAAATGTGACAGCTTTTGATTGAGTTGAAATAATAGTGTAACAATAAAATACTACTACTTAAGAAAAAGGAAGTTACTAAATAGAGATAGCTTTTAATGTTTCTTTTAAATTATATTTGATCAAACCCGGACCATCATGTTATTTCATTAATTAAGAACAAATTGTGATAGTAATAGAGACATCCTTTGATTTATAATTTACAAATGAGATGTAAAAAATAATAATCATAATTATTGAGTAAAAATAATTAAAATCAATTACATAAATCTCTTAGAGCCCCATTAATGCAATAATTTTTCCAAAAATTCAAAATTCCAACTATAATATCATTTGATAAAAAATACCTCAAACAATAATTCCTCATAAATTTTGAATGTGATGAATTGAAAATTGATAATAGTAATTTAAATTTGTGAATTACATTCCTTGATAAAAATATTATTTTCCACGTTTTCTTTATTGATCTTTGTACACATAAATAAACTAGATTATTGTACCATTCCCTATGGGATTATTTCAAGAAATTGAGTTCCCCCTTTATTCTAAAAACACTATAAAAATTTCATAATGAAATAATTCCTTTGGTTTTTTGAAATAAAAAACCTCTTTAAGATCATGCTATAAATTAGTAGAATTCATGCCATTTAGGGATAATTTAGACTTCTCTTTAGTGAAACAATTTAAAATTACACTTATTGTTTTTTCAATAAAAATATATGACTGTATCCTCAATATATTTATCTTCCTCTAGTAAACCTATCTTGAATCCAATCATTTTCCCCTTCCAAGATACTTTACACATCCCATTAAATCAGAAACACCCACACCTGTCCCATTATATTATTACAATTTTTCTTTGGTAGAATATTAAAATCATTTTCCATTATTTTATGAATATCATTATTTATCAAAATTATTAATTTCATATGTTTATGTTTTTATTAATATCCTTAGGCTTCCTCGAGGAGTAAAATAAAGTGTCACATATGTCCTTAAAAATTTTCTAATTTTGTATTCCTCCATTATTGTGATCATTTGATCTACATGATTATAAGTAATATTATTTTTTATTTCATGTTTTATGATATAATCATTACTATTAAAATTAGAAACAATAACCATTTAAAACATCCAATATAGGTTACTCCCTCTTGTAGACATTGATTTCTGACTTTCCCAAGACCAACCTAATTTATTTAATCTATGAATATGAGATTATTTAGTGGTTTAAGTCATCTAAAAATATCCATACTAAAATAATACGTAAAATGATAACTCATTATTGAAAATGAAATATCAATGTTTAATAATTAAAAAAATATAAATATTACATTCATATAAATCACGTTCATGATATCATGACTTTGTATACTATCCTCACTCATTAAAATTAAATATTATAGACACACTTTCAAATATTTATCTCTATGTAAAATAAATTCAAAATCCTAAAAATCTAAGGGAATATCTGGAGTAAAATAATTTTTTAGAAATGTCTAAATATGAACTGTTATATTTAATTTATTGGGAAATTAGTAGATTATTATACATACAAAATTTATTTAGTTAATCCCCTTACTTGATGAAATTAATTAATTATTAAAAATGAAATGGTGTATAATAATAACATATATTGGTTGAAATCATGGGAAAGTGAGAATGTTTTTTACATGGTACCCATATTTATTCTACTATATACCCATTTTGGGACATAGTGCTGATAGTGGCCTATGTTTTCTTTAAGAAGTATTGGTTGTGACTCATTATATATTTAGCTCTCTAAAAGGACCCCGATGATAGGCATATGATTATGTGTACAAATAAAATATAATAATATTCTATAAAGTACAAGAGACTGTATAATCTTGGTAATATTATTATATGTCTATTGTGACATATATAAGTATATTATTTGTAATAAATAGTTTAAAAATTATATTAAACATCCTAGTTTAGTCATTGTATCATCATTGTACCAAATTTAATTGATTTCCCATGTTCACCAATTTTAATTTGTATCCCCTACATTATTCCAATAGTATCGAATATATAAGGTATTTTCCCTGGATCCCTTATCATAGACTTTATGATTTTACAATATCTTTCATTCATCTATCTAATCCAGGATTCCTATATTTTTGCCTCAGTAGATGGTCAAGGATTTTTTGTATATAATATTTTCTTTCATTAAATAATTAATTATATAGTAATGTATTGTTTTTGTTCCACTTATTTTTTATATTCCTTCCCTTAATCACCCAATTTAGACTTATATGTCATCTATGAAAAATCATAGAAAATATTTTTATCCACTAATTTATGATAATGGATTTCTTCCAGAAACTGTTTTTGTGTTTCTCAAATATTGTTTCGTGGCCTTTTATTTTGCATGAATTTCCATAATCATTGTAGAAAATGATTCTTTCTATAATTTTATTCCATCGCACATATAAAATTACACCCATTGATTTTGTTGAATAACTTTTTGAAACACGTGTAAAATACTATATACATGGAATTACCAAAAAAATATAACTTAAACAATCATGTTACTATTCATTTCATAAAATCAATCAATATTTTTCAATAAATGTGAATTCTTATAGAAAAAAAATATAGTAATTTTTCTATATTCTATATCTTGTAGGGTGACATATTCTCCCATAGAAATATTAATGCTCATCACTTGTTATGTATATATCCAATTATAAATTTATTTAAAATATTAAATAGTATATTCAATATTTATGTTATTCAACAATTTAAATTTTCATTAAATTATTTAATAAATGGTTTACATTTCACCAATGGTTTATTACATATTTTTTTATTGTTATATAAATAATTATTCAATCTAATAGATGTATACTCCTTGAAAATTGCTTTCCAATATTCCATTATTTATCTTCCAAAACCATTTTCCTATATCTTATAAAATCACAATGAAATCTATTTAAATGTTCTATTAATGTGTGAACATTTATAATTTAATTCTCTAGATGCATTTTTTCTTATGGGAAAACACATGAATAAGTACTCCATTTTAAGAAAACTTATTTCTCTCATTTGAATTAGATTATAATAACAATTAATGTATCTATCAAAAATATACTCATTATTCCTAACAAAAACTATTAATTTCTTAAATAAAAAATGAATTAATATGTTCTAAATGATTTTTCATTTACATAACCTTGTGCCAATTCTACAAGATATTTTATTTTTTAATGGAAAAAAACATCGTATTTCTTCCATTCCCATCATGTATCGAATACTGTCGGTTATTTGAACATTAATTGAATCATCTTCAATAATGAATATTATATAAAAGTGAATTTTATTAAATGATCAATCATTTTAAAAGCCACATTATATTTTTATGAGAAAAATATTTTGATGAGGCTCATCCTTGAAGATAAAATTATCAATTTTAAATATGAATCCATATTGGTTAATCATATCATGGACACTATTAATTAAAGGTAGGTATTTTTAAAGCTTTTAATTAAAAAATGCATAAAATATTTATCATGATCATATATTTTTCATTAAAAATAACATATATTTTCTATAAACCAAAAAATATTACATTTTAGTTTATTTTAATAATTTTAAAAAATAAAATTCTAATAAATATTCCTCATCATCTATAAGATAAATTAGTTATTTGATAGACATCTCCAATCACAACTCTTGTAGTTTTATACAGTTATGACACAATGATAATTGAAAATTTATTTCACATGATTTTTATATATAGACTCCACTTCAATCAATGTTGATATATTCTATAATATAGTTCTTATTGACTTATTTATACACAATAAAATATATATCAATATTTTGAATGAAAAATTCAATTTTTACAAATTTATTTTACCCTTATTGTGTTATGTAAGTTCTTATTCTTCATATTTTTGCTTCCAGATAAATTTCTCACATATGTAGTAACTTGTCAATTATATTTATTTCATTATAGGTCATATGTAGAAGCAAATTTTTATAAAATAATTGTAAATATAATTTTTATCTTCTATTAATATAACAACATATATATATGAATTTTGAGATATACTAACCATTTTTAGGTGACAAATACACTCATGTTTATTATAACTTTTATATATTTTTCTTTTCTAATTTATTCATTACACTAGATGATTTGGATGAATCACTTGTATCTCAAATTCCAAACATTCTCATTACCAAATTCCATTATTAGGAAAAAAATTAATATGTTTCCTAAATGATTGTTATAATTTCTATTTGGATAGAATACTATTACATCTTTTCATAACATCATATATAGAAATATATTTGTGGGAAAATAAAAAACCTATCTTTGGTAGATCTAGATATGGTTTTTTTTCAACGTATAATTATTTATTTAGGTTTTCATGATCTAATAATTATTTTTTATTTATTTTATAGGAATACACAATTGTTGTGGGATGGTAGACACGCATGGATAGGATTAAATAATATTTATATACTATTTGTGAAAGATAATATTTTTTATTACCTTGATGGGACATGCTTGGTAAATAATTTCATAAATTTTGATGTTACTAAATGATGATTATAACCCTAGTTTCCAAGTGAAATTATATAATATTCCTTATAATATATCCATATTTCTATATAAAACCTTGGGATTACTAATAAATAACTCCTTATCATCCTCCTGAAACCAGGTGGCCTATTATATTATTTACTAGAAATTTTAATTGCATATAAATTTTATCAAAACATATTGAATAACACATACCCTTATATAGATGACTACATATTCCTACTTTTAATATCCAATATGCACCTCCACTTCTAATACATTAGACTCAATTTTCATCAATAAATTGATATTCTATCAATTAAAAATATAATATTGAGTTAAGGTTATAAACTCCCACACATGTATTTAATATTTATATTTTTCTTAGAACTTATCCACCTTTTATGAAGGGAACCAATCATTTCACATTTGTGTATAATATCATTTTTGATCAATATTAAATACATGTCATAAATATCATTCCATGGAACTGAAAAGGTTTACAGTCATGGGAGACTAGATATATAATCATATTATATATTGAAATATCTTCAGCATCTCTCACAATGATATTATTACACAGAAATATTTTTAGCCATAATCAGTGTAGAAACATCATTTATAACATGGGTAATGAAAAAAAAAAGAAATAATGAACTCTGATGTGCAGTAAGGGTAACCTAAGAGGTCTCAATAAATGATCATAAGTGATCATAAGGAAACAATAATGGTATGTAAAAATTATCATAATTTAAAATAATAATAACAAATTATTCAAATATTAGTAATTATATATCATGTAATATTTTTTTCCCATAAAAAAGACCATATGTGTGCATAATCACCAAAATAAATCATGATCCATGATAAATATATCTTTGTAATACTTTATATGTTTGTTTTATACACATAATCCCAAAAATCATTTCCTTAACCAAGTCTCACATTCAAGGATATCATTTTTGATTGGGTTCATTCTTAATTCCATCATTTCCTTTGTTAAGGATCACTACCATGACTATCATAGTTGATATAGACCCTTATAGAACTATGTTTACACCCCATTCTAGTATATATTATCTCATTAGATATCCATCATTACCCAATGCACTAGACAGATACATAATTATGGTCCCATCCGTCACATAATGAAAATCATATAAAGGTATCACATAAGATCATAAATCATAAATCATATCATCATATCATAAATGATGAAATGGAAATAGGTTTTATGAAAATGTTATCATTCCATCAGGGTATAACTCATGGAAAAGAAATTGGTTTCATCATACCATAATTATCCTATGTGAAAGAAATGTGTTTCATAGAATCGATTTTAATTCATCTTCATTATAAGACATCAAGAGAATTAAATTTGATGTTATCCTAAGATCATATATTCAATGGATCAAAAATATCCTTAATAGTTGTTGACATAGATGAAAAATACCTCGTAAAGAAAATTAAAACCATTCTTTGAAAACCTGAGAAAAATATCCTTCTCTTATGATTAAATTTTAAATAAAATGTCCGAAAAAATTGAAAAAATAATATAACTTTAAAATAATCTTTGAAGCATATAAATTAATCCTAAAATAAAATAATATCTATAATAGGGGAAAATATTTTCATGTCATGTTTTTAAAAGAAAATATTCCTCTAAAACATTTACAATAAGTCAAAAGGAACGTATCTCTAAAAATATTCTTTTAAAAATAATTAAAATAAATTAAAAGTTTGTAAAAATTATAATTTATAAATATATATATTATATCTAAAAACTTTTATATAATAATATTGAAGAGTACAGTCATGGATGGAAATGTTCATCTATCAAGGATGAATTAATGATGACTTTTCTTAAAAAATAATTTCTTTAGAATTTTAAGTACCAGTGAGTTTAAAATGATAATATTAAAAAAATATAGAAATAAATAAATGAGAATTAAATATATGGATTTTAATGTATAATACCCATATTATTTCCCCTAATGGAAAATTAACACAAACAATATAAAATAGAAATTAAATTATTATATAATCCCTTACTTCATGTTTTTACCTACTTCGTACACATTAAAATATAATATATAATAATTATTTTTTTATTCATATATTATAGATTCGCATTAATATATAAATTACTATGAGTAATTCCTCTTTAATTAAGAATTATCACTTAATTTTTAATTTGATAATTAAAAAGGACATTCACGTGAAAGAAAGATAATTTTATATGCATATTTTGATTTGATTTTCCAATACATGCACCTTGAACATGGAATCATCATATAATATTGTTAATAATCAGATTTATATCATATTTATATATAATAAAATCATTTACAATTATTTATATAAATAAGGTATGTATGTATAATCACGTCACTTTGTGGAGGTGGTAATCTACACATACACACGATTGAAGTTATAATTATCCAAATAATTGAAAGGTAAGAAGGTTGATAAAATATTATAATTTTAGAAGCATAATTATTTCATTAATAACATTTAAATTCATTAAATCCATTATAATAACAAACCATGAATGATGTTGATGGAAAATAAATCATATAACTACATGGAGGTGTTAGTCTACAGATTAGCACGAGTGATACATTCATTTTTCATATGATGTAATGAATGTCAAAATTAGTTGATCCATCACCATAATAAAAATTTAGTATATTTAAGATAGTTATATAATGGATACAATATCTTAAGATGATGTAGATGAAAAAAAATGTTTAAATTACTCTCTTAAGAGTTATACCTCATTGTGGAGAAACCACATTTGAATTTCACCGTAAGCCTTAAAGGATTGTATTCTGATAAAAAATGATCTCTAACAAATAGGGAGGTATTATAGGAATTTATTTGGTTTGATATTGGATAATATGTAAGGATCATTAAGTATGAATAATAGAGTAGTGGTTGAATTCTATTATAAGGGTATGACAATACACACTTGGAGTTCCACAAAATATTAATATATAATATTGTCTCACTCAAATCAACTGATCTAAAAATATAAATTATTGAAAATAATAAGGATAAAATTGAAATTAAAACAAAATATCAAATTAAATATGTGTTTCTTGATATTTTAAACCTTATCTCTTATTTAATCCTCCACCAGAATAAACCCTTTTTATCCCCAACCATGGTAATAATATTTTTCTATTTATTCAATTAATTATGAAAAAAAATATGTTAACCTTATAAGATAATATTTATTAATATTATTAACTATATATAATTAATTTTACAAAAATAAATAACTATAAATTACATAAATTAATTTTAATATAATCGTGTAAAAAGCAATGAGAGAAAATTTGAAAAAATAAATTTTAATAAAATTACTATATTTCATATTTTTCCATGACTAATAAAAACAATCAGATGACTGTTAAATCATTTTGTTGAATTTATAATCTATAAAGCTCCATAAAATCAATCAATATTTTTAAAAAATTATATTTATTAAGATAAAAACACATTGTGCACATAAAACGATATTTTAGTAATAATATATCTATTTAACTTCAAATGATTTTAGATTTATTTATAATAAAAAAATAATAAATTAATTTTAAAAATATTTAAAATATATTTTTCATAATTTAGTATGTCATATTCATACCCATAGATCTAATAGCTAGGTGATAATTATAACATTAAATTTTAATATTTATATAGTGGTTTGTTTATACTTAGTGTTGCGTGTAAAGTAAGCTATCAAACAAATCATATTTATTTGATGAGAAATATATAATAAAATATAATGGTGTTATGATAAAACTCTAAATAGATATTTTTTATCTGAGGGATGTACAATTGTTCAATTATAAGGGATGCGAAACTTCCTAATGTTATAAAGTATGTGGTTAATATCATTTTATCGAATATTTTTCATATTCTATATACATTATTGTGTGATGAAATGGGTTCCCAGTTTAGGGTGATACAAAATTTGACTAAAAGGGAGAATAATCATGAGTAAAAATTTACCATGGTGTTTACATTCAACTATCTCACATTGAACATAAAATATATGTTTCTCTTATATAATTTATATATTTTATATTTTATTAAATCATCGATGGTTATAATATTATTTATTAATCAACTAATGTGTTTTTAATGAAATGGAAGAGTGTATTTTTTCTAAATGTCTATGATGAAATTGGTAGTGAATTAAGAGTGGAGAAAAAATTTATAATGAATATAGGTAAGAAGAAAGGGTAGGTTATTTATATAATTGTTACGTAGAGTGAGGAAATTGAATATGCTAAACTAGTACTCAATAGACCATATGGGTATGGATAAAAATTTATAATTTATCAGTAATAATACAATCTGAAACATGAGTTTCCTTCCATTTCCATCTATAATTAATTAATTGTATATTAATCCAAGAACCATTGTATACATGTGAAATTCAAAAATCCCTAAAATATAATAGATCCCTCATGAATGACTGTAATATATGAATCATTTTGAATAATGACACACAATATTTGTTCAAAAATCATTTGAAATATTTTTTATTCAATAATGTATATTGGATATCATAAGAGTCACCAAAAAGTTGGAATTTATTGGCTATATATATAGTGATTTATTTTTCAAGGAATTTATTTTATTTTTACAATGTTAAAAGAATAGTTGATGGGATAAAAAAAGATTTCAACTAACATACTCATCCACATGAAATTAACAAAATAAATACACACTAGTGATAGAATATAAGGGATATTTATGAAAAGGGTTCCATAAAAAGATAAACTACATTAAAATATATATATAGAGAATGTGATAATTATTAGTATTCGACTATGGATACAATGATTTGGTTGCCCAATTTAATTGGATGTTTTAATACTAAGGATGATTATATATTCATGTGTGCTGAGATTGTATTGGTTACCTCTTGGATGATTATGTTTCCTTCTTCCTTTATTATTCCTCCTCATTATTTACTCATGTGGAGGATTTTTAAGGGTATACTTCCTTTTTAATTGATGTTGCAGTGGGTTGAATTATCTCGTCCACTTGTTTATTTTCGTTGTCTTGTTGCGGATGAATCATTTGATCACTTATGTATTTATTTTCACTCTTTATCTTGTTTGTGGAGTTATTTGAATGATGTTTTTGGTTGCTTCTTGAATCTGGAGTGCTTTGACCAGCTTATAGATTCCATATGTCAGGCTGATTACAGTTCTCTGGTAAAAACACTACTTCTATCTGCAGTTTCATTGTTGATTTATTTTATTTAGAGAGCCCAGAATACTCTTATCTTTGTGAAAATAATTACACCAATATATTTTGGTATTTAGGAGCTCCATATTGATGTTCTGGCTATTTCATGGGCTTGAATTGGAGTCATGTGGAATGATATTTCATTTCAGTTTGTGTTACAAGCACTTTGTGTTTATAGAAGATGCTAGCAACCGATTATGATGAAGCTTGTACGGTGCATACCTATGATCTCTCAGTGACTAAAAATTAATGTGGATGGGGCATCTTTAAGTGCACGGGGTCCTTCAGGTTGTGGTGTCATCTTTTACACTTATAGGGCCTTCGTTAAAAATTGTTTCTATCACTTCATAGGAAATTATTAGGAGATTATGGCGGAACTATGGGCTATGGTTATGGAAGTTTGGTAAGCTTATTATCATGGATGGGCAATTTAGTGGATGGAATATGACTCATATTCGGCAGTTTACTTCTAGGAAATCGTTCAAGGAATGTTCCATGGAGGATGCTTTCATCCTGGGATGACTGTCTCATAGTTGTGGAATAGATTTGGTTAGTTGTCATTCATGTTTATAGATATGAAAATCAGGTTGTTGATTCACTTTAAAAGAGTTATATTGAGGAGGATAGTTCTTTATGGACCTTTGTAACACCAACCTTCTGTTGTGGTTTCGTGGATTCTGATGTGTGTGGTGAGGTGTATATGCATCTTTATTGAACCCTTTCTTCTTCACATTACTGTAATTAATTTTTTATTAATAAAATTCATGGGATTGCGCTTTCTTGATCATGAATCTTCTGGTAATTATCAAATTACATAAACAGTTATGAGATTACAATAAAGTGAATAATAAAATCATTATTAATTCATAAAGGATTAGGGGTCTAAATAGTTACAATTAGATTTTTGAATATCTTAAAATACCTAAATAAATTTCTAGATGTTCCAAATATCGTTCCATCATTTTAAAAAATTATAACCATTGTGATGGAAGTGAAGTCACATTTTTATAAACAATATGGGTGACTAGTTATCCATCAGAAAAAATTCAAATTATGACCCTTGTTTGACCCATTCGTACTCACAATATGGATAAAGTTTAATTTCCAAACATATTATCTAGAGTATTATTTTTTTATACAAAATGATTTCATTAGAAACATATATAAATATTGTGAAAGGAATAATAATATATGATTATTTTGGCTTAACATATTCATCACATTCCAATGATCTTATTTCCCATGCATTTATGGGATTGAAAACAAAATTATATTGGTAGATCCAATATAATGAATTTTCTTCTCTTACACTTTTCTATCACTCATATATTTTAATCTCATCTTGATTGTTATTTTGATATATATTGTCCAATTATTGAGAGTTTTGAAAACAATCGATATATATCTATGGATTTATTTAATGTTTTGATGGGGTAAATTCATTGATGAATTCAACATTGAAAATTAAAAATATTTTTACCACATTTTTATGTCATCAATTGAGTTTCAAGTAAAATGTTCTTCTGCAGTATGCACGGTAATGAAATCTAAACATATATTAAAGGATAGAAAAATGGTGAATCATTTTCAATGATTTATGTAAACATTGAAATGTCTCATATAGCTCAATATCAGGTTCAATAATATGTATAAAATAATTCTAGGATTCCTAATAAGGATTCATTATATTTATTTTATTTTAATATAAAATTTTATAATAAAAATACAAAACATTCACAAAAATGATTAATTTATTCAATTCTCATAAATTTTCTTCAATATCAAAAAATAAACATTACATGAAAACAAGATTCTTTATGATCAATGAGTGATGTTATTAAAATATAATTAATGAAAGTTACCGATAAGATCCCCCTAACCTAAGAACGTTAGCATCCTTGGGAATAATAAAATCAAAAAATTTAAAAAACTAGGATCACCCTTTGACCAATAAAAAAACTTATTTTAAATAATTAAGGGAGGTAAAAAAAATATCCTCTCATTAACTATAAATTTCAGAGCCTCTTCTATATCTAAATTATGCTCCAATAACCATTTTCATTTTTATTTAAAAATTTTATAATTTTAAAATGTTATCACACATAATTCACTCATATCTTATTTATTTGATTTTTTAGTTCACTAATTCACTAACCAATAGTGATGATCTATTAATTTTTCAAATATCTGAACTTTTTTTATCATATTAATGTGAATATATATCAATGGGTCTCTTTGAGAAGATTTTAATGTCTTAGGGGATAGTAGGAAAATAGATAAAAAGTGATAAATTTTAGTCAAAACATTAACAATCATAAAACATTGAAAGGATTATAAAAGGGGATGTCAAAGGGCTTCCAAATAATTTTGTTCAAGATAGACACACAGTTGAGAAATTGTAAATAAGAGGTAGAATTGAGTGATTATATGTGATATATATAAATAAAAATATATTAAAATATTGAATAATGAGTCAAATAGAAGTGTTCCCTGGAATTTTTTTATTCTTATGAAAATGTTTTTAGAAACAAAATTAGTATATGATTTTTTATATTATCTATCAATATTTTCCAATCATTCTTCAACATTTTGTTAAAAATAAATCACAAATGATTTAGAAAAAAATTGCAATGAATTCTTTTAGGCTCTCAAAATCAAAATATATCCACCAAACATAAAATTATTCTTGTTCTTAAAAACAATAATACTTGATAAATATCAATAAATGTAAATCCTTAATGAAAAATATTCCCCCGCACACAAATTTACTCAAATGATTTATATAATATCTAATCGAACGTTTGGTGGTTCAATATCAAATGCATATTAGGTAGTTGTAAAAAATGGGGTCGTTATTAGCTCAAAGGGGTAATTAAATGGATGATTATTATATTATTAATAAAGCCTACTATGATAAAATAAATATTCCATGGATAATAAATTTTTATGATAAAACATGGATGTGTTCAATAATGATAGGGGTGAATTAGTGTGGGTATACTATTACTATAATTATAACTTCATTCCTTAATAACCTATCCTAATATTTAGATTGTTGTTCTATCAATTTATTTCTCTCCTTTTATCATTTTAAAAATATAGAAACTAAAAGTTATTCAAGATAACACTAGTTTTTGTTAATGATGATTTCCTCCCTATGGATGGCTATGTCCCGTATAATTAATGGTTTTTTTACATGTAAAACATTCTTCTTATTAAAAAAGAAATCAGTAGAGTGGGTTTATCCATGAACTTGTTATCCCGAAACTGGGAAGTTACTATGAATATATGGACAAGTATCCATTTAAAGAGGAGAATGTACTTACAATTCCTCCATGAATGAACACATGTGTCTACTCAATTCACCCATGGACTATAAGGATTTATCTACTTCCCCACCATTAGAAATCAATTGGTCTACTTCAAGATTCTCTGGAACCATACAACATTGGACTATATTATAGATCCCTCATATTCTCAACATGAATATATTATATAATATATATATTTTTAAATATATTTTCTTCTTTTTCATCAGTATATAATATATTAATACTTCATGAAGAATATGAACATTACCATCCGTATCCTTTACTGTATGAGTAGGTTCATAAAAGGTTATATGAAACTCATCTTCATAATTAATCTTCAGAGATATTGAGTGGACAATAGATTCCTGATTTCTTATACTTTTATCTTTGACCTACATAGAATATCTATATAGTTTTCTACTTCTATTATTTCTTGATATAATAATTCATCTCTTCAAAATACATTATTGATTCTCTCTTTTTATTTTTCTTCAGCCTGAAAAAATATATATAATATTTTTACAAATATAAATTCCTTCTAAAATTCCGAAAATCCAAAAGTATCATGTATATTTCTTCGTATCATACTTGAATAATCAAAATATAATTTGTATAATTTTTAGTATTAAAGCAACCCAAAATATCTTCTGTTAAACTCCAAATTTTTATATTTTAATTTTGATTATAGACACATTTTATTTTATTATTTTTCTTCTAAAAAAGACATTCATTTATTCCATTTATAAATACTCCACTAATTCATTAATTTCATTCATATTTCACAGTTTTAATTTATCCTTGATTTGTGATACATGAATCACCACAAATCACTTCTATCAGTATTCTACTAGAATCATGTCTTCATCTAAAGAGTCATGATATCCAGAATTTAAACCCAAGGAAAATAATAATCATGAATTCGTATAATAATCCTTTAAAATAATTATATAAGGTGTCTTATGATCGCAATACATATTCTCGAAGATGTATGATGCAACCATCACCATATTATCAGCATAAAAATTCATCTGATCCATGAAGAATCATCATGAATATATATTGTAAAAAATTATTACACTCTTGTATATGTTGTTTTATCTTGATATTATTTATATGATTTCAAAAAAATGTCTTATGATTTGTTTATGTCATATGATGAATACATACAGTGAAGGCATGCAATGAAAACATGTGGTCTGCATATAGTCTTAATCTTCTACATGAACTCCTCAATCTCAGTATTTATTATTCTACATGTTTGTTATATTTTTTATTATCCAAATCACATCATGGTAATTAATAAACTATATATTTCATAATATTTACAATTTTCAAGAGAAAATATCACCATGGGTTTTCATATGATGTAGTCTTAATTTTTTACTTTTTTTTGCAGTGAACACTATTATCTTTACATCATAGTCTCCTTAACTTTTATGTTGGTTATCTTATATAATAATAATTACATCTTATTAAATAATTTTTATACATTCTCCCAAACTTAATTTTTCTCATTAATAATCACTACTCATTTAATCCATGATATTTCTAACTACACTGCAAATACAAATTCATCATATGATTTATTACTAATTTCATTAGTATATAAAAATTCTATAAGATAAGATATTCTTAAAATTAATTTGAGGTTTTACCAAATCAACATAATAATAAATAAGCATGTAATTGTGTATATACATTCAATATATTAGCATACTCAAGTAGTGATATGTTGATTTATTCAATTTGTTCCACATAGCTTCTTCTAGTATTTGTTTTTCATAATAGTAACAATAATATCCTTACTAGATGGTTTATTATAATGTACACTAAAAGATGTAGAAATAAATTATATGACGTAAAATGTGTTTAAATATGAATAAAATATCTTTCAATTGCCAATCATAATAATCTTCATGGAGCTATTATATCGATCAATATGATTACTCAACAGAAATATACCTCAACTATAAATAAAATATAAATTAAATAATTTTTAGTTAAACATTATTCCAATATATTATTATACATTACATATTAAAATAAATTGACAATAAAAAATCATCATAATTTGGGTTCATCAATATCCCTCTTTATAAATTTTTTTCAGTAAAAATTCTTTTTCTTCTCTCACAACCTTGTTAATAATAAATAAAAATTAATTGAAAATGTATTTTATCAATTATTTTCTGTGAAAGTTTCCCCCAAAAATTAAAATCTACATCCACATTATCCATACTCAATATAAAAATCAAGTGGGTTTTATTTATATTATAAAGAAATCCATAAACATCAGTGTTTGATAAGAATTTTTACCTTTGTAAATTGTATTTCTAATTAGATGATCACATGTATCTTGGTAAAAATTTATCATTGAAATTATTTGATAAAAATATCTTCTATCGTTTTAATCCTGGATTTCCTAGACTTACACAGTACACAAATTAAGAAAAACTGTGCAACCTAATGGTTTTAGATTTAAAAATATTTGGAATAGTAAATGTTCCAATAACTTTTTTATGATTTATTAATATAAATTTATACCGTCTAATATCAGAATAATTTATTTTAGAAATAAGGATATGAGAATAGTAATTCATATCTTTTCAATAACTTTTTTCAAGAACCATCCATTAATTTAGATGTGTACATGTTATCAACTCCTACAGATTTTCAAGATATAATCCCCCTAAAATGATGATTAGCACCTCTACCTAATCAATATTGAACTCATATTCAAATAAGAATTATAATTTCAATTTCATAGATAACACCAAAATGGTTGAATGTTTTCATCCTTAGGGATGGTTTACTACTTCAAATAATCTTTAGGATATCATGTTTTATTTTCTACCACGGTGTTTACATTTATCGCTATATTATTCAATTTTTTACCGCATATTTACTTTTATCATGGTTGATATTTTTTCATGATATTCATTAGAATAAATTTTGATAAATACTATAAATATGGTGAATTATTCAGGTATATATTTTTTAACAACTTACTTCATTTCATTATTTCTTTATTTGGGAACAAGCATCACCGTAAATTCCCTATATGGTTTTCACATTAATAGAACACGAATGATTTTGAGTATATGGTGGAATTTCATCTTTATCAATGTAAGTATTTATATTTATAATTCTTTCTAAACCAATTTTTTATTCTTAATTTAGATCTATGATATGATAAATACTTCATGTGTTTACAATTATCCTTCAAATATATGATTTCATTAAAAATATGGCCTCTTTTCTTTACTATATATATGGAATCTTATATTGAAATTTATCCACAATAGAAAAATGTTGCATGGTGAATCTTTTGAAATTATTATTATTTATTCTAGATTTGGAAATTTTTCCTCACGATTGTGTACATTTTTCTTCTCCTGATTTCATATAATCCATCAAGATTTGGTTAATTTCTTTCATATTTATTCAATCTATTTGATAATTTTCATTTCAAACATAGTGAATATGTCTTTTGTTATTCTACAGAACTATGTTAGGCTTTGAAAACAAAATTTTAATATTTCAATACATGAAAGACATAGATTTTCTTATAGTAGTTATAGAACTACATCTGAATTGAATTTTACACAATATCAATTACCTACAATATATTTAATTTCATGCGATGCTGGGTATTACCGAACTATAATATACAAATAATATTATTAAACAATATTATTAAAGTCCCCTCCTAGCCATTGGAATAGAAGTTATGAATAGGATAAACTGAAATTTTAAAATATGATTTACATAGGTATATAAAATGAATCTATTGGTAAACAATTAGTTATAAATTATTGTAATAATTATTTGAATGTAAATTAATTAATTTTTCAATATAAATAATTATTTATGCAGAAAAACACTTTTATCCAAAAAAAATGAAAAAAACATGTTTGATTAATTTTATCAATGATATATATATATATATATATATTATACTCATCCAATATATTTGATAGGTATAATATAAGAATAAATAAAATTTTATGAATAAAATTATTTATTTTCAAAAAGGTAATTTTACAATCTTTAAATAGATAACCCATTTTAAATATAAATTATCAAACATTAATAATTTATATTTGAAAACATAAAATTTATTTTTCAAATAATGATATCAACATTTACAATAGTTAAACTTTTAATATATTTTTAATATGTTTTATTTTTATATTAATATATAAAGATAATGAATTTTAATTCAAAACTATCATTTCATTTAATTTATTTACATAGTTATATTTTATATTAATTTTTTTTATTGTATGATTATAAAATGTATAGAAAAATTAATCAAATTTATCTTAATATAAC
Organism: Viscum album; assembly: GCA_963277665.1. NCBI lineage: Eukaryota > Viridiplantae > Streptophyta > Magnoliopsida > Santalales > Viscaceae > Viscum > Viscum album. The sequence continues at coordinate 163,834,682 of OY728138.1, forward strand.
CAATTTTAATATGAATTTGGATATAAAAACATTTCAAACATTAAGCCTTTTCTCTTTAAAACCCATCTTTCACGAAACGTCCATGGGATTAATTTCAAATAAATATATACCACATACATGTTGAGAATTTTGATACTGTATTGCATGTTTTTAATCAGAATAATTTATAAATTCTAATATGTTAAAGTTTGTTTTGACAAAAATGATTAGTAAAATTAATTAATAGTATATACAACGACTAAGGTAATACAAGAATAATTAGTGGTTAAAATTTAACTTAAGTGTCCAAATAAACTACACACATGTAAGAAATCCAAATTAATGATATAATTACATAATTTCCCATATTTATTAAAAAATGAGAAATTATTGTATTCACATTATGTAAGGGAGAGTTCGAAATTGTGTTTTCATTTTCATATTTATAATAATGCAACTCCTCTACCACTATTTAAGGGCACCCCCCCACACACTTCCACACACCTCTCAAGAAACATTCCATATTCCATAACCATTCCAAATAATCCCAAGAAACCCCTCATCTAATCCTATAATCAATATATTGGAAAACAATCAAACCATGTTCATCGATTGACGAAAACCAAAAGGAATTTCTAAAGGAATATGCAATATCCTTCCATAAGATCTTTTATTTTATTTACATTATCCAAATATTAAATTATTTATATTAAAAGATTATATAATAGAATTAGTTTCAAATTTTTTGGTGATTTTTTATTCTAATGTTTTAACCATCACCTACACTGTCTTGCATCAAATGGGTAACTAACTTACCTCTAGTGTGTAAGTCATACTACCACCTCACGAAATGATGTTTGTTCAACATTTAACAGCTCACATGGTTTTTTATAATAAGGAAAACACTTTTTTATATTATATATGTTATATTTTTTATCTATTTTTTATTCTAAAATTATTATATAAAACATACCTTCATGCCTTCCAGTTTTTGTAAATATGATAACTTTGTTTTTTTGGTTGTGTGGACTTCTGTATCCTCAAAGCATTGTGACTAATTCATACTTTACATTGAATGTATTAAAGATAGGATTAGTAAAATTATATGATATATATGGATAATTAAATCAACTATATTAATGTTATTTATATACATAAATACATCTATATCATTTACATTCTTTATTTAAATATATAAACAAAACAAAAACAACATTTACGCATACGTACGACATATCATCTCCATGAATGGTGTATTCCATTTCATATTTATATATTTTATAAATTATTATAAATATTTTTATTATTAATATATATTATATTTAAATAATTTTTTATAATTATTAAATATGAAAATAAACATCTATGTGTGATAATAAAAAATAATAAGTCAATACATGTATGAAAAACAAAGAGGATATTACCCGAAACGTAAAATTCACATTAAATTGATAATAGAATAACAATTAAAAATAATTAATAATTATATATATATTGATATATGAGAATATGTTTTTATTTTAAATTTATATTACAATTATACATACTATACATGAGGGTTTAATATTTATTGAGAAAGTCATTACATAATTTAAGGGTTTTTGAAATCTCCCTTTTTATATCCCTGAGAAAAATTCCATTTTCAGAAATTATTTCTTTTGTGGGGTGTATATACGGGTCATGAATGTATTGTATGATACATATAATTAATTTAATGGGTAATTAAAAATCCATTTTATTATCTCTCTTTCATTGGGTTTATGGTAAAAAAGATACTAAATCGGTAAGGTAATTCTGTCTCAAGTTACCTTCTTTGTGACACATGTTATGCCATGAACCTATATTATTCTAAGAGGTGTATATACTAACCTTTTACATGTTTTTTCATCAGTAACCATATTCTCAGGATATTTTAAGCTTCATTTAATTTAATTTATTTAGGGGTATTATGATTCAATGTCACCAAAATTATAACACTTTATTTCTACAATCTCACCATTTAACATGATTATTTATGATCATGCTTCAAATTATGAAATATTATGATCCATATATCAATATATCATATAAATTATATTATCCTATAATTATTCATTATATATACATGTAATCAAACTTATTTACAATATTTGGTACTTAATATAATTATGCATTTTTTATGAAAATGAAATTTTATTTCACCTTTCGGTCAAGAAGTCTGTGTTCTCCCTATACCATGTTTTATAAAAAAAATAAAAAAATTTCTAATATTATGAAATATTATTTAAAATAATATTTTTCCCATTTATTACCTTTTTAACAAAATGATATTTTAAAAGAAATATTCTTTTTGTTTTTTGATCGAAGCACATTTCCAAACATTATTCTGTGAAAAAGGAATGTTTGTTACGTAAAAATTTATATTTTATCATGAATATAATTTATTTTATGCTTCCATTAAAAGTTTCAAAATTTTATTTTTCTGAAAATTTTTATGTTTATATTAGTATAATTCATTTTTACAATTTTTATACAAATAAAATGTAGTTCTGAAAGAATTTATTTTCAAGAAGTGTTATATATGATCTTAAAATATTACATTAAATGTTTTTAAAGATACTTTCAAAGAAAAATGTATTCAAAAAATTTCTATCATAATATATTTTCATTCAAGGAATAAATGTTTTAAAAATTATCTCAATATTCTTTTATATATTTTCAGGGAATAATGTTTTCAAAAATATTTTCAGGAATCATTTATATGTTTTAAGGGAAACATGTTTTCTTGTTATGTTCAAGATAAGATTATATGTATTCATGAAAAATGGTTTTCAAAATGATTTCATGATTTTTTTTCAATGAAATGTTTTTTTAAAATGTTTTTAGGATTCAATTATATGATTTCAAGGAAAATGGTTTTCAAAATTTCGTCAATATTCCATTATATGTTTTTCATTTAAAAAGTTTTCAAATTTATTTCATGATTATTTTATATGTTTTCATTAGAATTATTTTTAATATGTTTTCAATATTAAATTATAAACATCACTTCTTATTTCCAATTAAAATTATTTTAAAAGAAATAGTTTTAAAAGTAATTTGTTACAATTAAGTAATAGTATTTTCCCCAAGAATTAATTAAAAAATATTTATAAAAAATTATGGTCCATCTATAATGACAACTATTTATGTTAATAATTCCTTAATATGGATATGATCCAATGGTTCCATTTAAATTATTTATCTAAATGTTTTTTGGTTTTAATGGAATCATCTTTATGAAAAGTTTTTCTTTTTTACGGGTTATATGATTATGTGGCGTTTTTCTCTTCCATCAGTTATATGTTTATGAGAATCTTTTCTCATTCATGGTATATATTCTTATTAACCCCACATAGTTTAATGGGTAATTTTTTGATGATATTATTTTGTAACATGTCTCTTTTTTTAAAAGGTTATGATATGATGAAAAGTTTATAACACCCTTTTCATTTATTTAGTTATGATATAAATATTTTTGATCTAGTGGAACAAGTTTGTATGGTTTCATTATGAGATGGGAGGGACCTATACCTCCCATCAAATCATTGGGTAATGATTTATATCTTATGAGATATAAATGGATGGAATGGAGAGTGAACATGCATAACTAAAGGACTTTTTCCACAAAGATGGCCATGGGATTGAACCTGGACTACATAAAAGGTAATGGGAATGAACCATGACAACCAAGATGGTATGGGTAGTGTACCCTTAGTACTAAGATGGCCTTGATAGTGATGCCTTCACTACTATTGAAATCATTTAGTATGATTACATGACTTCAAGAATTCCATGTCTTATGGTTATGTTATGCATTCATGAATTATTCTCTTTATTCCCTTAGAATAAATATGTTATTAGATAATAATATTTATACCACGATTCATGTTTTTGATCTTTGATATACATGGTATAATATTCTAATGTTCTGATCATGTTCTCATTCCGTTATTCTTGTGATTAGGCATATATATATCCCATGTTTTCTCTTATTTAACATCTAAGGTCACACCTTCTTATGTTTTCTTTCCCCATGTTTTGAAGAAAGGTTTTATGTAAGAGTACTAAAAGAGATGATCTTTAGTGGGATGTTGAAGATATTTCCCTATATTTAAAAAAAATTTCCTAGTTTTCCTATATAGTAATCAATTATGGTCATCGAGTTTTTATTTTTTAAATTTTCTGAATATTTATTTAAAATTGTGTAATATGCATGTATGTTGACTTTTGGTCATTATAGTTGGCATCAATTGGAAGGTTTTTTCAAAAATTGGAAACAAGGATGAGAAAGCCATAGTGATATTCATAGGGATATTTATATGTGTATTTCTAGGGATGTATCTAAGGAAAATATTAAGGTGTCCAATATTAAAAAGTAAATGTTACAGTGTAGACATCACATAAGAGAATTTCCATGGTGAAATGGTTTTCCTCTAATATAAGGTCTTCTGAAAATATGATTTGGTATTATCCAATATCTGGAACATGAATTAACTAGGTTAGAATTGAATGTTTCATATTTTCAATGTATGAGAATTATAAAAATTTATTTCATAAATGGAAATATCATAATGATAATCAGGTCGGTGTTACGATTATTGATTATAATACTAAGGGTAATGAGATAGGAAATGACATGTGGATGGAATGGGATGCTATAACAATATTTTTTTATTAAATTTAATATTAATTATTTAATTTTGGTTGAAGAAATATAAGACACGATTCATGTATCATATTTTGGGAAATGGGTATTAAGGAATAAGATGATGAACCTTGAGTGATGGTTTAATAAAAAACATAATATGATTGATGTTTATATGTTTTAGGATTGAAATATTATTTTATATAAATCATAAAATATATAATAATTTTAAATATAATTCTTTCATTAATTATTTTAATGGTTTCAATGAATAATGATGATGAATTAGAAAAACTGATTTCATGGAATGTTTATATTTTGATTAAGAAAAATTAACACTTGATGTGTTCAAGATGCTGATAAAATTGTGTTTATCATGGATAAAGAGATGATGAATTTTGATAAACTAAATTAGATAATATTGATGATTATAGAAATGATAATTTTTTTTGAGAAATAAATAAATTTTATAATGGAAGAAGTTTAAAACTTTTTTGATATTTAAGGCATATATCTAATATTCATTATAAAATGATATCATGCAAGTTCTAAAAAAGGATTTATAGTAATTCTGATTATTTCAATGTTTTAATAAAAAACATGATGAATTTATTTACTTATTTGGTATGTGAAAACAAATAGATACATTATAATATATTGGGAATCAATGATAATATATTTTTGTGAAATTTAGTTACCTTATTTCTAATGTTTTGGATTTTCATATTTTGGATTGGTTTAAGGTTAAAAATTTCTTGACAGTTTAAGTTAAACCTCATATGATATTTTTGAGATTAATGTATAATAACAACATGTGAGAATTTATGCATATTGGGAAACCATTTATAACTAATTTTTTATGGTAACTATAGATAGATGGGATGAATTATCATAGATATCATTATATGTTATTTCTTTAGGAATGTAAAAAATTAACAATCTTTTTTTGGAGTAAGAGGTGAAGTGAAAATTTAAGAAGATGTGATAGAAATGTGAGATTTTTCTTTGGAAAGGGAAATAAATCAAGTAAATATATCTTCATTTAAAAAAAGTATACAACTTTAGGAAAATGTTTTTTCTATAAAATTGTTCTATATTATAATCATTTTTTATGATATCAATGAGCAATTTCTGAGAAAGGTATGACCCATAATGGGCTCCAAATATCTAGGGTTTCCTCATGTCACTGCCTTTATCATCTCCATCTCATGGCGGCGGTGGATCATCTCCTCAGCTCCTCTGCTTGGCACGGTCATGGTGTGTGGTTCTCTTTCTGTGGATTCGTGTGCTCGACTCTCGACAATTTTCTTTGTTGTTGGCCCATCTTCATTTCTATTCCTCTGATCCGTCTTGGGGTTCTCATGGCAACACGAGGAGTTTGTGGTCGAGTATCAGTTTTGTGGTATAAGAGTTGCAGCCTTGTTTCTACACCGACTATGGGAGCGTTGGGAGGTTTTTTGTGGTCTTTGAGTGTGGTCATGAAGGCTGAGATGGGTTATGGGATCTGTATTAAGAAGGTTCTTTTCTTCTGGATTGTTTTGGTGTTCTGGTGGCTGCAATTTTGGTGATGTTTTTCACTCTATGATTTTATGAATCGCGTTCTCATTTTGGTTGAACTGTGGTGTGTGATTTTTGCTCACTTGGTGATGTTGTTCAGTTTAGGGTTATTCTATTTTTGGTGTGGCATTGGATTCGACATTGATGGTGATGAAGATGGTAAAGTGATGGAGATTTCATTGATTTTGGTTGTGTTGGTTGATTCTATTTTTTGTGTCTGTGAAGATAGTGTTTTTTGTGTGCTTGATACGGCAGTTCTGGAGATGTGGAGGATGGTCTCTGATGAGAATTTCTTGATCAGTATATGATGATGTGTATGGGTTAGTGGGTGCGTCATGGTCTGCGGCTCGTGGCCTGCTCATGGTTGGCATCCCGAAGCGATGGTGTATTTTCTGAAATCTCTCAGTTTGCAGCTCGAGGCTATGACATTTCTTTAAATTTGAATTTTGTATTTGGTTTATACCGACTGGAATATGACTACATTGAATGTTGTAGTGTATTTTGTGGTGTATTTTAATTGGTTATCTGGAATTGTCTGGTTTTCACTCACCTAAAAAGTGGATTTTTAAGATTAAATAAAAATATAATTTTATGTGAAAATGACCTCTTTCATTGTTAATTAGATTATTGTTTTGTGATTTTTTACTTTCTCTAGATCTCCCACATTATTTTGATCGGTGATCTTTATCAATGGAAAAGATTATTTATGCTTTTATTCCATGTTCATGATTCAAATTTCCACCTATGTTCTCATATGTTTAAATATAGTTATGATTCACTTTTGTATATAGTTATGTTTATCTTATTCCCCTTTTAAATGATGTTTTATTTTTATTTTTTATGATGTGAGTTTCTAGGATAGTAAATTTCAAGAATTAATCCTTTGATAATATAGATAAATTTTGAGGTGAAAATACATTTTAAAGGCGTAAGAATATAACACCCTATGATTTTTTGAATTTTTTTCAAATTAAATTAATCTATTTGATATTATTTATTTAATACAACATTAAATATAGATTTTTTTATAATAATGAACTATGGTTGGATTGAGAAATACCATGTTAATATTTCACTACATGAAACACTAATATTTTTCATCGTGCACATGACACTATGTTTGGATTTTATTACACACTATACTAAGTCCCTTCCATAGCTTGCATCACATGCAATGCCGAGTTTTACCAAACTACAGTCTACTGTTAGTATTATAATTAGAATATTATTATAGATACCAACTATCCATTGGAGTGGACATTAAATATAAGATTTAATTTTTATGATAATATTTTTTAAAAAATGTAAATAAAATGATTCCTTTGGTTATCAATTAGTAATAAATTATAGTAATGAATACTTAGAAAAAATGAAATTACATCTTTAATAAAACCATTTTTCTTGGAACAAATTTTTTTTATCCAAATAAAATTAAAAGAATTTTTTTTATTAATGTTTTATATAAAATTTTTATATATTATTGATACTCAAACAAAAAATATTATAGGTATAATAAAATAATAAGTCAAATTTTATGACTAAAAGATATATTTACTAAGAAGTAAATTTCCTTGTTTTAATGATAAACCCATTTTAAATATAATGTCTGAAAATTTTATTATTTTTATTTTAAACAAAATACACACTATTTTTTAAAATATAATATTAATATTTACATGGGGTGAGTTTTGGTATTTTTCTAAAAATTTTCATTTTTTTTGATGAATAGATAAAAATTCTATATTTAAACTCCAAACATATCTTTCATTCAATATAATTATATATCTAAATTATCTATTAATTTGATTTTAAATTATAGTTGTATAAAATATAAACAAATTAATCCAATTCATTTCCTAGGGGCCAATTTCACATTAAAATTGGATGTATAATAATTTCAAACGTTTAGAATGTTTTTCATTAAAAACCATCATTCATGACATGTTTGTGAGATTAAGTTTGAATTAATTTCATCCAGTTATGTGTTTAGAATTTTGAAAAATGAACTCAATATTTAAAATCAAAATAAATTATAATTTTATAATAAGTTCCACATGGTTTTTTTCAAAAATTATAACTAAATGTAATTAAAATTAAATATATTTATTGAGGTAAAAACAAGATTACATTGTGGTTTATCATTAAATTAATTATCCAAATAATGCAGAAACATGTACAAAATGCATTATGTGAACATATTTTTACAAGTTAAACTATTTTCTAATAAATGGATATTTTTAGAGGAACATTATTAAATTTTTAACTCTCATAGTGTTCTCCTTTTTATATTTACAAGAATTCAACTCCTCCCCCACAATCGAAGGACACTCCCCCCACCACCTCACTACTAAAAACCTCTCAAACCACTTTTTGGTATGTAAATCCATCCCAAATAATCTTAAAAAAATTTTACTATCAAAATAGAACCTTTAATTTTGGAAGAACGAATATCATGTTAGTCCAATTGTAAAAACAAAAAAGAATTTCCCGAAGAAGAGGTAACATCTTTCCACAAGCTATTTTGTTAGATTTTCATTCCTCATCGACTCAAATATTCATACTAAATGATCATATAATAACAAAAGTATCTTAAATATACTTATATGTGATTATTATAAGGGTTCAAAACATAAACACACATCCATCAAATTGGTAACGAACTTACTAATTGTGTATATGTCATACTACCACCACGTGAAATTATGTTGTTCATTTATCCATTACCACCTTTCATGATTTAGAATTATGATGGAAATGTCGTTTAATATTATATATATATATTAAATATATTATTTAATTACTGATTTTCAATTATAACATAAAACATACCTTAATTATTTCAACTTTGTGTAAATATGATAAATTCATTTGCGGACGAGTGGACTACCGTCTCCTTAAAGTGATATGATTAATTCAAAATTTACATGGAATCTATTAAGGATGAGTTTAGTAAAATTATTTTATATAAATTAATTAATTATTATATAATAATCATAATCTATATATACATATATTTTATTTACATTCATTCATTCAATACGATAATAAAACGGAAATAGCATTCATGCATACGTATGACCTACCATCTCCATTAACATTACATTACATTTTGTTTTTGTGTATTTCATATATTATTATATATATAATTATAAATAATATATATTATATTTTCCTCAATTTTTATATTATATAGATAATTAAATAATGATCAATTTAAGAGGATCAAGGACAATGAGTAAAAATATATATGAAAAAATGAATATATTAACTGAAACATAACATTAACATTAAATTGTTAATAAAGATATAATATAAATTCATAATAAAATAATATATGATATCATATAGGAGAATATTTTTATTTGGTAGATTTTAATGAACATATACTTATTATACCATAGGATCGAATTTGTATAAATAATGTGAATACATAAAGTAAGGGTTATCTTATCTCACTTTTATATGCTTGAGGCATAGGTCATGTTCATCACTGATTTATTTTGTGCGGTGTATATCATTAAAAATAATTTATTCTATAAAAAATATATAACTTATTTTTTTAATTATTTATATATCCATATTATGATCTATCTTTAATAGGGTTTACTGTTCAAAATATATCAAATCAGTAAGGTAATTTTTTCTCAGGATGCCTAGTTCGAGACACATGTTATGTCATGAACCTATATTATTTGAAGAGGTGTATAAAATACCCTTTACATGTTATATAACGAATATACTTATACTCATGAAATTTTATTATTTGCATAATGTTATTTTTTCATTGGTATTAGGATTCAATGTTTAAAAATTGTTAATAGTTTATTGCTTCATTCTCATTGTTTATTAGGATTGATTCTGACCATTCATCATTTGATGAAATATTATGATCCATATCTTAATATATATCATGAATAATATTCTAAAATTATTATTCAGGTAATATCCAAGTAATTTTACAATTTTTACACTCTTTATTACTAAATATATTAAAGAATTTTTTTTAGGAAAATACAATTTTATTTCTTCTTTTGGTTAGAAATATGGGTTCTTGAAAAAATATTTCTTCTAGAAATGATTCAAAAAAAATATATCCAATTCTAAAATGTTCTTTATATTTCATTTTGACCCATGTTTTAACTTTTTAAAATATAGTGTATTAAAAATCATCTTCTCATAATTTTATAATCAAGGCACGTTTATAAACATTATACCGTGAAAACAGAATGTTCAGAATGTATGGATTTATTCACCGTCATGAACAACCTTCATTTGAGTCTTTCTTTATAAGTATATATTTTTTATTTTGTAGAAATATTTTTTTATTATTTTTTAAATTATATTTTTATAAAAAAAATTCAATAAAATAAATTAAAAAAATTTATATGTTCAAAGAGTGTTTTAAATTATCTTCAAAACATACATTATTTCATCCATATCTATTTTCAAAGAAAAATATTTTCATTTTTTTCATTCTTAATTTAAATGTTTGAAAAAAAAAATCAAAATGTTTTCAAGATTTTTTTATAAGTTTTAATATTTTTTTTTCAAAAATTTATCTGGAATATTTTGTATGTTTTCAAGGAAAAAGGTTTTAAATAATTTGAGGCATATTTTATAAGTTTTCTTGGAAAACATTTTCAAATTGTTTTCAAATGTACTTTTATTCCATTTCATGGAAAATGATTTTAAAAATGTTTTGAATATTATTTTTCTAGTTTTTAAGGATATTTGGTTTCAATATCAAATCATGGTTATTTTATTTTCTTCATAGAAATGGTTTTTGAAATGTTTGGAAGCTTCCTTTATATGTTTTCCATGTTATTTTCATGAAAATGGTTTTCAAAAAAATTTAATTTTTTTTCAAATAAGAAGTGATATTTTTCTGATGAAAATATTTTAAAATATTTCTCAAAAATTAATCTTCAAATAATATGAAATCCAGTGGTGTCACTCATTCCATACTAGAGATATGATCCAAGCATTCCATTTATATTCTTTATCTAAAAGGTTTATGTTTTTATGGTATGACATTTATGAAACCTATTTCGTTTTAATGTATTATATGTTTATGAAACCTATATTTCATTCATGTGTTAAATGTTTATGAAACTACTTTATATTTAATAGGATATGATTTGATTAAAATTTCATGAAACCTATCTATTTTCTAATTGTTATGATATGATTAAATTTTTGTGATACCCATTATATTTCATGGGCTATAATGTGAATTTTTAATATCCATTGTCACAAATATATATGATTTAATTTTTTGATGGGATGGACCTATATATCCAACCAATTCATTGGGTAAATATTTATATATCATGTGATAGACATGGATGGAACTAAGAGTGATCTCGGATAGGTAAAGGACATCGTCTACTAAGATGGTCTTAGGAATGAACCTTCAGTAATAAGTTGGTCATGGGAGTGAACTATGACTATAAATATGGTATAGGGAGTGAACCAATACTACTAAGATGGTCTTGGTATTGATTCCTTGACAACTGTGGAAAAATTTTATTACTCTTATGTGTCATCCAAAATTTTGTGTCATATTCTTATGTTATAATTTCATGTCTCATGCTCTTGATTAACTTATGATTCCTGAATTATGAAATATTGATATTTATTACCAGATTTATTCTTATGTTCATTGATATGTTCGGTATGATATTTCAATGTTATGATCATGTTCTCATACCCTTATTATCTTGATTATTCATACATGTATCCGTTATTTACCCTTAATGAGTATTTGAGCTCACCCCTTTTTATGATTCCACTCCCCATGTAATGAAGAAAGGTATTAAGTATGTGTACTAAGTTGGATGACCATTAATATAGATATTTAATAACTTTCATAAAAATTGAATAATGCCGTCAATGATTCCAAAGGAACTAAAATATTACAGTCCTCAAGAATGTATTTTTTTAATGTATAAATATTCATTTAAAATAATGTAATATCCGTGTATATGAATCCTATGTCAATATATTTTACCTTCTATATAGAACCTCCTGATATTTTGGTAAAAAATTATACAACCTCTCATTAAATTCTATTTATAATTCATGTTTAATATTTTATTTATCAATTTATTTTTCCTTATATGGGGATCTAAATTCTATTTCATTCTCAAATTCATCTACCCATATTTCAAAACATAACATAATTAAGCGATTATCCATTTTGTTTCAACATATATTCTTAGGTTTTTTATTTAACACATAAAATTATTTTATAATTATAATTTAATGTTCTACTATTATTATATTTTTTAATTCAATTTTCACGTACACTCAAGGATTATTTGAAAAAATACAAGGGTTGTCATATTTTTTAGAAAAACTTATCATCTTTCCCTTAATGTTGGTGGATCATTATTATTAATCATCATGTGCTTATTTTGAACAAGACTCCTCATATTCTGTCCTCTAAAATTTATTTATCATCCTTCTTCATAATCTTTTTGTGAGTTTTCTTCTCATTATTTTTATCATGACTCTTTCTCAAGGTGGTCTTGTCTCAATTATACAGCTTATGGAATCTTGATATTTAATTTTTTAATTTCAATGATAGGGTGATTCATACATTAATTAATATTTACTATCATTATTAATACTTTAAACATTGTATAGTTATCCAATCATTTCAAATTTTTTGTTGTATATTGATTCTTCTTCACATTTTATTGATGTTTTTGTTTCTAAGACCCCCCACTAAATAGTCCATCCACTTCATCATTTCCTTAATATATTATAAAAATAATAAATATCAATATATGAAAAAATATTATAGAATAAAAATCAAATGAACATACTCTTTTGTTTAGGGATACAATCTTTCTATAATTTACCATATATTCCGTTTTCAATCTCATTTAATAATAGCACAAATATTTTTTTAAAAGTGGATGATACATTCTACCATGTAGTTATCATTCATTTATTAGCTCATGATTTCTGGAGTTTTCTTCCACCAGACAGAGGTATTTTATAATAAGATACCACCATTGTAGTTTGTGAATGAACATACTTCTTATAAACATGTTTTGAAGAATACACCTTGAACTAACTCTAGATTATTTAATTTTATTTCAAGATATAATAATTTTAAATTTGATGATTCTTCTCAAATAATTATTGTATTTTAGTATGTATTAACCAACCTTTATAATCTCATTAACCTACTCATCATATATTTATTTTTCATTTCATGCATTATAATTCCATACGAGTTAACCCACATAGCCTTGGCCTCAAGCTGATATCTATTAAAACTATTAATTCTAAAAACTCATGGCTAATTTATTCACGTTTCTTGTTTTTTAATTCTCCACAATGAATTTTATTTATCCATTAATTCTAAAAAAATAAAATTGTAATTAAAACTCTTCGTTACTTATTTTTAGCTCCCTCTAATGTAAATAAATCTATCAACATTAACACCATTTTCCAAAAATTGTTATCCCAATTTATTTCTCCTAGCCAATCTAAGTGATGTTCTCCATTATAATTATATTGGTTCCCTAAAAATGAATAATAATCTTTTACATTTTTGTATGATCATCATAAAATATGAACATGAATAATCATATAAATTATCATTTGATTATTAATAGATGTGGTGTTACTATATTTTGTTTAGTTATTTTTATTTCTTTATTAATTTTCCTTGATGATAATTTATTAATGGAAAAACTAATAATTCCTCCGATTTACAGAATAGGTTTAGATTCTCATCATTAATATATTTTAGATATAGATTATCAAAAGATATGTTATAATGAAATATTCAGTGAATACATTCTTTTACTATAGAATCTTTAAATTATACTATATTAGATGAATGCTTACTCAAGTTCATTTATTTCTCTTTTCTTCATGTTTTCCATGATCTTAGAAGAAATATCACCCATTTTTTTATATGAATGAAAACCCACAAGAGACTCTATAATAATTTTTTATAGAGTCCTTTCAATGAGAAATTAAATTCTAAATAATTATCAAGAATGAGAATAGGAAAGAGATTTGGACTTATGTGATACTAATTATTATGATAACATAGGGATGTGCCCAAAACATGAAGGCGGTGAATTAAAGTTTCCATATTTTTATTATAATTTTACTTTTATCCCATAATCTCCTATTCACTACTAATTTAGTGGATCTCTCTTTCTATTTACCTTATTCGGTAAGAATGTAGATATAAAAAGTTAAGCTATTATAAATGAATAATAGGGTTTTTTAATAAGGGTTACATACCTATGTATGAATACATCACTAGGATATAATGGTTATTATCCCATGTACATTTATTCTTTATTATTATCAAGGTAATCGTAAAAAAGGGTCTAACCTTGAACTCATTATCATAGAACTGACCGGGTATAATGTAATTGTGGGGTTTTTTTCCTTTTTACAAGAATATAGACTTTCAAATACATGAATCCAGATCTTATGTGCTGGTTTGATCCCCTTCATGATTATATGGATTGATCTAATTCCTTTCTCGCAATATTCAAGTGGAATCCCTCAATATTCCTATGATTTCTTTTGAAGATAACTGTAGAATGGATCTTGAATCTTCTCAATAGAGATATATTATCTGACACACACACACATAGACATATATATATGTTTCCATATTTATTTTCTTCTTATTATCATTTTATAATGTGAATGCAATGAATCCTTCATAAATTATTGGAATCTTTCCTTCAATCAACGTCACTATATGAAAAACTACACGTAAAACTATATTTCTATTCCTTTTCTACATCAAATTGATGAATATGATCTGAAAAATAGAGTAAATATATCTTTTACATTGGTCTTACAACTGTAAATAATATCTATGTAGTTTATAGTGTCAATTCAATCTTGGCATAAGAATTTGTCACATCAAAATATATCATTGATTCTCTATCTTAAATTATATTTAAACTAAATAATTAATATATATACAATTTTATATGTAGTATCATGTATCCCGAATATTAAATACTAGAACTGTTCTAGGATATTTTTCTTATTTTCATTCCAGAAGTCTCGATACATAGCTTCAATAATTCTAAACATTCTAAACTCATAAGATCTTAAAAATATAACTCATCAATAATTAATTTTACATCAAACAATAGTGTCAACTTATTTAATTATCATATTCATAAAAATATATTAATATATTATATATTTAAATCATATATGAAACACTTCATAAATTATGTTAAAAATAAAACAATTCTCACTACCCTGTTTCACAAGCAACACTGAGCTTTAATAAAATTTATGTATACTATAAAGATATTATTATTTAAATGTAATTGTTATAACATAGAGGTCATATCAGAGGGTATAATATTGATTAACTAAATTATAAAGTATACTCATAATTTTCCTATTCAATAAAAATTTATTAATATATACTTAGGTAATAAGAAATCAAAAATTTTTGAAGTTTCTTAGAGCATCAAAATAATTTATCTAAAAAATGGATTTTATTTCTTATTGTGATTGAATATTATAGTAAATTTCTTCCATTTTAGGAATTTTATTATATGAAGTGAGCATAATTTTGTAAATTATCATATCAAAAAATATCTAAGGGTAATATTTTAGGAGATTTCTTAAATATTCTTTTTCATTGAATAGTAAAAAATAATTATTTTAGTGAGTCTATAATTTTTTCACAATAATCCATGTAATTGAAAATTAAAATAATATCTAATTATAATAAGTCTAATTTATTAATATATATTATAATTAATTACTTAGTAATCATAATATATATTATTTTTCTATAACTTCATTTTTATGCTTAAAAGTACGTTTAAAAAATTGTTTTTATTTTGATTTAAATTTTTATTAAAAATCATATATGAAAAGTTTATATATTTAATATTCATAAAATTAATCAATATTTGTAATTATGAAGTTTAAATTATCTAAATATTTCTAAATTATTTTTTCCTAATGTTTATTAACAGTGTAAAATATTTTCCAGTTTGGTATGGTTAAATTGGTAATTATGGTTAAAAATAATGAGATAACACTATAAAAATTTCTATAACACCTACCTATTTTCTATTGGATGAGTATATTTTAACCAAATCCTTGAGAAATTCTAAAAAATGTAATTTGGGTTCAATATTTCCTTAATAAATTCAATTATATTATTTAAAATAATGGAAAATTTCAAAATGTGACTCTCTTGGTTTAAAATTGTATTATATGTTCAAATAGAGATAATAAGGTTTTATTAATGAATATAAAAGATAATTTTTATCATAATAAATTTATTACTTTGATGGAAATTTATTTTTAATTTTTAGTGATGGTATAATTACCTTAAATACTAACACAACACTAATATACTACTTGTGCGAGTTGTATAAGAATCAATGTAAATGATTTTAAAAAGATCATAAAGTAACATTTTTTGCTTTAAAATTGGTGTAATATGAATTTTATGTTTAATAATAATATTAAATTTATGTTTAATGTGTTTATACAATAATTACAAACATTTCAAGATGTCTTTGAATTCAATATATGTGAATAATTTTTGAAATGTCATCAATGTTATTTTGTGTTAAACAATATTTTATTAAATGATTTTAAAATAAATAAAAATTAACAGACAACAAGGGTGATGAGATATAGTCTAAAATTTCATCACAATACTTTTTTTCATTTTTTATATTATACATAAATTTAAAACACTATCATATTGATGACATCATTAACTTGATTCCTAATATAATTCATTAACGATGTGGTTAAAAGAATATATATGGTTTAAAATTCCTCATAAACCTATCAAAATTTTATTATTTGAATTTATTTCATCCATATTCTATCTTATATTCAAATATTTTCCACATGGTTACACATTAACATGAAAATTAATATATTATATTGAAATATTTTTGGTAATTCTAATTGTTTCCTTTCCATTAATATAAAATGAGACAACCTCTAATATAACATTCACACATCGTTTATCCAATTATACTAAAATAAACATGAAAATAAATCCATATACATTTTATGTAGGATCATTTCTATTTAAATTAAAACCCATAGGGTCCTGAAGAATAAATCCAAATGAGGTCTCTAAAAGAAGCGAAAATCATTTAAACTTATATATTTCTTTTTTAAATCTTATTTTATATATTTTAAATTCTATCAGATTCATTGAAATATATTTAAATCAATATATACCATATATTTAGAATTTATTATGTTAATTTAAAAGCCTTAAAAATCATCATTCATTCATACATGTGGACTACCACTTCCATGATGATATTTGATTATTTTTTCATCACCACCTCAAATGGCCGATTTTAATGGATTTAATAAATATATATTATAATAATAATATATTTATGTTTATAAATTTTGTATAAATTTTTTCCCTTAACCCAATTGAAAATGATAACGTTGCTCGAGCGTATATGTGAAATACCTCCTCCATAAAGTGCTGTAATTATTTTTTTTACATCCTCCATTAATCGGTGATTCTAAAATTATATTTGATATAAAAAAATGATAATTATTTAATGATTATTTGTTGGGATATAAGGGAATAATGACAACATTGACCCTGGTCAACCAACCAAATTTATTTTTTGTCATGAACTGAATGTCCCCAAAACACCTGACATCTACATAACCCATTATGTATGTTAATATGCCTTATAATAAAAGAAAATATATACTTTCATGATAAATTAATAAACTTATAATCCTTATTAAATAAATAATTAATTAATATATTTTTACTATTTCGTATCTAATGTACATATATAGAATTTTGGGACTCTAGGTTTGGGGTTTCTTAACAAAATTTTCAATTATTAGGTTATAATTTTATTAAATTGACTTTGTTATTCATTGATTATATGTTTAATGACCTTTCATTATGTTACATTGTATTTCAGATTTCATTTTGAGTTTTTGAAATTATAACACTTATTCACTTCATTGATTATTATCTTAAATCAATTATGTGATCTTTTTAAGGATTGTTTATCTCAATATTTTTTTATCTGAGATTTGAATTGTAACATTAAACTACATTATTTTATAAGGTATATATGCTTCCTATTGAGATATTATATCATGAATGAATATTTTATTATGATATTTAAAGTTAATTTGATTTTTTCTTTTCTGTGATATATTTATTCAACTGTGATAAAAGTTTTAATGGTTTTCATGGTCTCAATTTCAATTATTTGAAACATAATTAATTTTATAAACCATGTTTTATTTTATATAATGTAATTTATTTGTACCATATACATATTCAACCAAAAATATAATTTTTAAATAATAATTCATATTCATACAATCCTAATGTTTTTTTAATTTTATAGTTTAAGAGAAATAGGTATCAGATCTGATATAACAAATTGATATATTATTTTTTTGAAACATAATCTTAGAATCAATTTTTTTCACAAAATTAAAAATTTAAAATAAATCATGGTTTCTATTCTTGAAAAAACATCATGATTTTCATCTCAAAAACATCATTGATCTTACACATCCTTAACTCCAATAAAAAATGTTTAAAAAAAAGTGATGATCGAATACATATAAGAAAGTGACATATAAAAATTATGAAAATTTCTTTCTAATACATTTAAATACAATGAGATCCTATAAGAAGGTTTTTTATCATAATTATCTTTGAGCTCAAATAATAATTTACCTACACATGTAATTTTCATTATTCCCCAAATTGATTCATAAAAATATTTGTAATAAAATAAGATGTAAATATCATAATCATGATGGTTTCATGGAAAACTAGGTATCCCTTGAAAAATATTTTCATTAAATTTTTTTTTCCAAAAAAATAGCATAATCATTTCATCAAACCAGAAGATCATTTAATTAAATTTTTAAATCAAAATATTTCCATGAAATCTCATTTGAAAGCATATAAAATTCATGTACCTTCCTTTTGATATATTATTTATAAAATCCTTATAATGAAGCTCTAAAATAAAGTATAAATGGAATAACCAACTCGGTTAATTGTAATATTATTCTTTGGAGAACATAATCATTACCCAGTGCATTGGAGAGCCATATTATGATCACTCAACATAAGATATATACCACAATCACCCATTATTCAGAATAATTTACAAGGAATATAACATGAATGAAACAAAAAATATTTTATTTCAATTACAATACACATAAAAAATATAATTTTCAACCCATTAGTAAAACCTATTTTTATTTTTATATATGATTTTTAATTAAGACTGAAATTTAAGAACTAAAATATCTTTAAAAATAGAAGGGGAGTTTTTATGTAAAAAATGAGAATATGAATATAAAGTAATTCAATTCCAAATTATTGTTATAATGGTTGTAAAATCTGTCAATGTCATATGTATTAAAATTGAAAATTCATTTTGTTTCCTTCTGTAATGAATGTCAAAACATCCCATATAAGATATATAAAAAAGATTACCTTTAAAAATAATTTATATTAAGTAAAAAAGAGACCTAATATTTCATTTAATATTTTTTTATTTTGATACAAATACAACTATAAAATATTTTTATGAACATGGACATGAATGAAAAATAATTAGCAAATAAATCATTAAAACAATTAAAAAGATATTTTTAAGGTGGAGTGTCCATTAAAAAAATTAAGAATTTTCTGGTAAATTCATTATGATTCCAAATAATAAATTTATGTTAATTATGTACTTGAGTAATAAATTAATCATTTTTATTATAGTTTCATCCCAACATTTTCATATATTAACAATTTTGCAAAATTTATACGCCACATCAAGATTAAGATAAAAACTAAATGTTATTATTTAAATATTACTATTACAACATTGTCATTAGAATGGAGAGAATGAACAATATTAACTAAATTTTGAAAATATGGTTTACACAAGTTTAAATAATGATTTAATGGTTACTCAATTAATTAGAAATGAAAATAAAAACGAATTGAATATAAATGCTGTGTTTTTATGAAACATAATATTAATGTAAGAATAATTGTGTATAAAAATAATAAAATCACTCTTTTTAGAATATATTAATGGAATATAAATTAATTATAAAGTTTAAAATTTATCTTATATTTTTTACAAACATGATATAAGAACAAATTCAATTTTATGGATAACAATATTATTTTTCTAACAAGTCAAATTTTCCACCTTTTTGTAGTGACTTGTTTTAAATATAGTTTTAACACATTGATATGTTCTATTTGAAAAAATAAACTTTTTATTTTAATTATTTGTATCAATATTTTCATTGGTTTAATTTATGGTATTTTTTCTCAAAAAAATCATTTATGATTGTCAATGAAAAAATAAATCACTTTAATTGAAAACTAATTTTTTATCAAATTTATTTATAGTGTTAAATTATAAAATTCAGTTGTTTTAAAGTATTATTAGACCAATTTTTTATCATTTAATCCAATTTACGTCATTGGAATCAACTTCACAATGAAAATGGAAATAAAAACACTGTGAACTTCTGAACATGTTTACTTTAAAAACAACTTTTCTTGATACTTCAACATGATTAATTTTTAATTAAATTTAGCAAACTCTATGTTTTTAATTATGAAAAATAGAAATACCTTGTTTTATTAATTATTATATTTATTATATAATAATATCAACCTAATTTTTTATAAAATATGAAATGTAAAATTAGTAATTAATTTTATAAACACAGTTAGGGGTAAATTAGGTAATTCAGGGTAAATATAATATTCTAAATAATATAAAACATCCCTAAAACGTGTCCTAATTTTTTTATGAGTTATTTTAGACAAAAAAACCAATTGGGAAATTTTATGTCCACATGATTCCACATAGAGGACATTATCCATTTTATAATATTATACATAATGAAGAGTAAAAGTTTTCACACTTTTGTTTTGATCAAGTAAATTATTTTTTATATGAGGTTATATAGGTGATATTTTCAGCAATCTAGATTAATTTAAAATATAAAATATGTATCTATATCATGGTAATTTATTTATAATATTTAGTTAGAATATAAATACCTTATATGCGATTATATTGATGGTGTAGTAATTGTTTAATTAATTAAAGTATAAAATAAATTATATTAAAAATTTAAAATATATATAATTTATGTAATTAATCTCATACACTAATTTTAATAATGAATATTACATTTTATGGATGATTTAATATAGTTGGTTTGAAGATATCAAGTTTTTATGTAAAATTAAATAATCAAATAATGAATAGGGTCAAAATTGACACTAATGATATTTTAAAATATAAAATATTTTATTAAATGATATATAATTAAAAAATATATAATTCAGCCATATAATTGGGAGAAGTCCTAAAATTTCATTAATTACCATTTTTTTAGTATATTTTAATGTTATAGTCGTTATATTTACCCTCAAAATTTAAATTACATGATTACATTGTAAGAGTTAAAAGAATAAAATAAGGGTTAAAACAAAATGGTAATGATTAAAAATCTATCAAAACATATCCAATTTTCATTATAATATATGTATTCGACCCTAAATCATCCTATTATTGATTCAATTCACCTAGTATCCATTTTGGAATGAAAACTAATTGATATTAATTTAATATTTTGAAGAATTCCTAGACTTCCACTCACCTCTCCTATAAAAGGGTGCACATTATACTCTATTATGAACACATATAAACCTATTTGTATTGGAAAATATCTACACAATTCCATTACTATAATAGCTCCTCAAATTCTAGAGGTAATAGGTTAGGCATAACACCTGCCATAGAGGTGTTGATGTGTTAATCAGAGAAGATCATCCGAAGAGGGGTTTTCGTTTTGAATTAAGATTTTCTCTTTTAGTTGATCATCCACTTAAATAAAATCACTTTAAATTATGATAAAATAATAAATCATGTATCCTAAATATAATTATTGTTTTTTCTATTTTTTATCATGGCCCATATACGTGCAAATTAAATCAAATAGGAAATGAATTAATCGTTTGTGGGTACATGTGAACTATGACCTCCGCGAATCAATATAATTTTTTATTCATTAATATACCTCAATATTGATTTTAATGGTGGAATAAATTATTATATATGATATTCATGATATAGATATCATTAAAATATAATAAACTATCAATTATGTTATTACTTCGGAAGCAAAAAAAAATGATAACGTCGTTCGTGCGTACGTGTGACCTATCACCTACACGAAGTGATGGGATTATTTTTTAGTCACCAAATCATATGGAAAATATATATAATTGTATTTAAATGATTAACATTATATTAAAGATATTATTATCATTATAGAAACTGAAAATAATATTTAACTTATTTTTATAATGATCATTGAAAAAATGGAAACCTTATACATGCGTACATACATATTACCATCTCTATGATTGTATCATAGTTTATTTTTCATATCCATATTTAATGAATGGATTTAATAGTATTATTTATTTATAGTTATTATAGTGTAATTAAAATTATTCCGGAGATGATGTACTAATGACCAAAAGGACCATATTCGACTTACAGAAGTCATTTTGGACGTATGTACTAAATATCATCAAAAAATCTAATGTGAACATAAATAAATAATTAGTTGTTATAAAATTATAATAAGAGATATAAAAGGAATGTTAAATTTGAAAATATTCTCAATAAATTAAATGATTAACATAATTTTATTATTCAGTAAGTAAAATGATATACGTGATTAAATAGACTCACAGTAAGGGAATCTTTAACAAAAACATTGTTTTAAGGGTTTTAAATATTTATTCTTATAAATAATTCTCATTCATGTATATGAATTCAAAATAGTTTTATGGATTTATTTATATATATATTAATTTTTTGAAATGCTAAATTTATGATATCTCTAAAAAATCAATGTTTTATAAGACACTTTGATTAAACAATCACTTTTATAAATGTTTTAATTTTGTTTTTGAAAATGAATTTTTTATTTCAATAACATGAAATGTTATATAAAGACTGTAAATGAAAATCTAAGAGTGAAATGTTCAAAATTGAATTATTTTAGGTGTTAATGGTACTTGTAAATTTAATGGGTGGACACGTGATAAACCAAGGGTGGGTGATTTGGTTATATCATTTAATTCATTGGGTCTAGGAGTCATCCCTATGGATATGCCATTTTGAAGAGTGACATGTGTTGATGTAGATTGTTTAATTACTCAATTTGTAAGAATTATATGTATGGATGTCGACCTCATGGTTTTTAAAGTTTATTTTAATTATATCCCATGTTATGTATATAACTTTTATATTCTTTCTTATGATTTTTCATGAAAATCGTTTGATTTTCAAAAGGTAAGTGTTATGAACCACCTTCATCAAGATGAGGTAAGGGATAGTAGGCTATCTGACCCTTCCTTATTTAAGATGATAAAGATATAATGACCCATGAGTCCCACCTTCAATAGGTATTAGAGTGGAAACTAGAACCAAGTGTATATAATCACATGTAATGTGGAAGTCATTACCCATTATATTTAATAGGATCAGAAGATGCAGTGGTAAAAACCCAAAAAACTCCAAAGATGAAGATAAAAGTAAATATAAAACACAATCCCATATGCATGTTCAATGATAAACCCATTCAAAATACAAGAAAACTCTAAAGGGAATGTACCAAAATAAAATAAAGAAATCAATGACAAATGTCCCGATGTTCAAGCTAGGACAGTCCTGCATGGTCCTCGATGACCTCCTAGAAACCTGAAAGTAGTTTTATATATGTAGGGTGAGTATAAAGGTATACTCAATAGTGAAAAACCAAAATATCTCTTGCACAAGTTGGGAGGCATTCTAATACCCAATGAGAAAGTATAGGTAACCAAAACACCTAGAAAGGAAACTATACACCCTTCCTCAACAAGGAACACTCCTCAAATAACACAAGTTAGGTAATGTAATAGTAATAGAACCTCGATATTTTAGTACCCCCACACATCTTTGCCACTGGTTATTGATGATATCCTATGCATTAGACACCCCCTTCCATTTTCACCGCAGTCCCACTATCACCCAAACAACAACCTTATTGTCCACCACAACCACACATCCCGCCCATTGACACCTGGGCCACCATAACCATGGATCCCCGCCCACAGACACCTGGGCTAGAACAGCTATTGCCACACCTGAATTCATATTGTCCTTATCCCAAAGACACTTGTGATACAAAAAGTCCCTCAAACACATGATCCAACCACCACAACATACCATGATCAATGAGTTCTGGGTTAAATATGGACCTCATGCCACCACAGCCTACCCGAAGAGTCTTGGGCTACTCGGTAGAGGGAGAATAAGGGTGCCAATAAGGGCCACCTAATTGGATGTTGGAAAAAACACCCTCCCCCATGAAATGGGTCTGTTCAGAATGATGTTATCAACATGGGATGACTGAGAATAAGAAATATAAAAACAAAATTTATACATATAGGTAAAAAGTCACTCATCACATCTTTAGGGTCCTGAAACCAGCCCATACATAGACACCCTCATTACTATTCATTCATTCAAAAAAAGCTGATCAACCACAACTAGGGAACCACCCATTCTTATCATCATGTTAAAGTGATTTTGTTATAATTTATTTCATCACTACCGAGAAACTAACAGGAATGTCCACAAGTGAAAACAACTGTGATGGAGAAAATAACCAAATTTCAATTTACGAAATCACACCCAATTCAATTGTAAGGTCACAACAACAAAAGGGATACGTGAGACCCCTCGATGTACAAAAACCAAACCAAGCCCCATCTTTTTACCCCACATAGCCTCATGTCTAGAAACAACCAACTGTGCCATAAGGGATACCCTCCACAACCACGTCACCCCACAATCATCCAACAGAACAACCGTGCTTATTAGTAGAACATAGAAAGGGTGTTTTAATATTTAACCACACAATTTATCATGTTTCTTATTTCTATTTGGTTAACTAGGGTGAAAACTCAATGATTATTATTCATTGATCATCCATTTAATCAACCAGGTTTACATAATAACCCATTTTCCATGTTATGACCATTCAATCACAAGTTTATCAAAAAGAACAAAGGTTTACTAGTGCCCCAGAAAGGACCACCAAGACAACGATTTTTAGAGGGCATAAGACCATACATTTCATAATATACAAATGAAAATAAAATATTACTTCAACATCATCATTAAGCACACCCCTCCATTCTTTAGAAACCATTTATTATATTTCTTACGGTTGGAACTCATCCACGCCCCAAGGAAGCATTAACATACCCACCCTATATGATTCACAGTAAAGAGGGACGAAGGAACACCCAACTTGGATGATCAACGATCAATGTTTTCTCCTCATGCCATGAACTAGGGATGTGCCACTTGCATGAAATTCCATATCTCCCTGGGTGAGTGGAAAGGGCTCTAGCACGGGGCATGATTCGTCTTTGGAAGAGGTACTCCAACCCACCAATAGAGATAGAGAAATGAAAATGAGAGATGATATCGTCTTAAGAAAAGGCCAGATCCTAAAACTAGAGAGACACTTTTGAGGTACATAAAATACAGTTCGTGGATCGACTATGATGTTGGGTGGTTCCACACATTTGTATTTATAATGATTTAATATTTATTCTAGGATATGTTGGAGATAATGGTTGTGAGTTAATAGATTTCCTTTAAATAGGTAAAAAATTGTAACATGTGTGAAACTATATAACACGACAAGGGTATTACATTGAGGAAAAAGACCACATGTTTCGGTGCCTCAAGGAACACCCAACTATTGGGGATTTAAAAAATATTTTTCTGATTTAAAACTAGCATTGGAAAGTGTATTAAAACACATTTACGTCAAAAGATACATTAATGGGGAAAAACTAGAAAGTCCTGAAAAAACAGGGAAGGACTCACCGTTAGGTGAGTAACCGTCACCCTGGAACCATTACCCTGGCATCATCTCCCTAGCATCGTCACCCTGATACCTTTAGTGCCACCGCTCACCATCAGTGCCACAATCACCCATCGGTGCCACCGTACGTTCAACCCTTAAATTGTAAAACCCCTTAATGAGTCACTGATGGTCCCCATGACACCCTAGACACAAGAAATATGAATTGTAATGGACCAAGAGGGAATTGGACATTAGATCAGGAACCCATCAAACTATTCTCATTCTCTAGAATCCAAGAGTAAACCCGATGAAAAGAGAGTGTTTCGAACAACCCCCTCGTAATATTCCTCTTAGGGGTAAACCTCTATGATGTATAAGAACACATCTCCATCATTTTGATCAACAATAGAGGCACTACCACTCCCCTCCCTTAAGAAACTACACAATCATGTAAAGGTTATACCATCCAGTAATATTGATTAGAGAGCCCCTTATTCTATGTCATGACACTATCTTCTTTGGGAAGCACTAACTCGCCCACACATGTTTAATCACATCCACATTAATACATCTTGATCAGGGATCGGGTTCTCCCCTACCCACATTCAGGACTCTTCACACATATTCAGAGAACAAGGGAAACAACGCATCTGATAGTTAACATGGTCAAGAACAAAATCATAATCAAGTACAAAATGAAACAAAACAAAACTCAAAACATCTCTAGGTACTAAGAATGCATTTTTACCTCCCATTCCGAGGTACTATCCTCAAGGCTGACATTACTCCATAACACACGAACAACAAGAATGGTTCATCTATAAAGCACCTTCTTTTTATGATCCTCGACCCTCCCTGGTCTCTCCACGAACGTCACATCGTCTTCAACATCCACTACTCCCTAGTTGAGGACATAGGAATCATTGTGCAGATACCCATGGAGTTGCAATACATGAAAGAAGTCGTGCAAACTTAGTAAAAGTAGTGTTAGCACCAGCTGATAAGCCACTTTGTTGTCCCACTGCAACACCTTGAAGGGTCTGACGAACCTGTGAGAAAGCTTACTCCCCATGTTGATCCTCTGTTTCCCATGCCGAGGGGAGACCTTCATGAACCCATGGTCTCCAACCTAAAGCTCCAAGGGTCTCCTCTTATGATCCACATATGACTTCTTCCAGTCCTATGTAATCTTCATCCTCTCCCGCACAAGATCAACCTTCTCTATCGTGCTTTGCACCACCTCCAGGCTGACAACACCCATTTACCCAACCTTTGTCCAACACATAGGTTAACGACATGGTCTTCATTACAAGTCTTTGAATGGATTCATTCCAATGGTAGAGTGATAGGTATTTTTTTAGGCAAATTAATCCAAAGGAAATTGTCATACCCATGATCCGTTGAAGTGTAGAACACATGTTTGTAGCTTGTCTTCCAATATCTGGATGCTCCTATTTATCTTCCCATCCATCAGAGGGTGGAAAGTAGTGATAACACATATCTAGGTTCAAAATGAAAGTTCCAATCCCTTCCAGACTTGTAAGGTAAACCGTGTATCCTGATCCGAGACTATGGACCTTAGATCTCCATGAAATTGCACCACCTCATCCATGTACATCTAGGTTAATGCATTCACTACACCCGACTCCTTGATTACCTGGAAGTGAGATGATTTCATCACCTTGTCCTCCCTACCCAGATTGCATCACAACCTCCTCGAACCATGGGTAGTACCGTGATGAAATCCATCAAGAAGTCATCCCATTTCCACTCGGGGACATTTGAATGCTACAACAGACCTCCGGGGACGCGATGTTCAGCCTTCACCTACTGACACATGAGGCACTTCGCCACATAAATCGCCACTTCCCTATTCACCCTCGGACACAAAAATTAACCCTTTAATCCCGGATACATCTTTGAAATTCTAGGGTGTACTACCAGGTGTGAGTTTGGGACTCACCAAGTACTCTTTCATGCATTGAAAAATAGGAAAAACAACATTCTATGAAATAGAATCTGATTCTCATCATCTTCTGACAACCCTGCTGAAGCATTGACCAGGATAACACGATCGTGCATCACTTCAACCACTAAGTCCCCCCACTATAACTCCTCCACCAGCTACAATATAGAGGACTTCGCTTTAATTTGAAACAGACATCCCCTACCACCATCCTCCCTTGAAACCAGGTGTAAGGAAACCAACTGCCCCATCTCCTTCCAAGCATCTTCTAATTCTTGAACCACATCCTTCTGTGAATTTTTTCTCAAGGCATCGGCCAGCACATCCCCATGTTATGAGGTGTAGGAGATATCGATGACTTAATCCTAAAGAACATACTCCCACATCTGTTGATGCTAGTTTAAGTCCCTCTGGGAGAAGATATACTACAAGATCTTGTGATCCATGAAGACCACGAGACGTCCCCCGATGAGGTAATGTCGCCACAACTACAGCACAAACACACCCGCTGAATGAACTTGGTCATGAGTGGAATAGTTACATTCATGAGGACATAACTGCCTAGAACTATAAGATATCACTCCCCATTGCTGCATCAGTACACATCCCAAGCCTCAACCTGAAGCATCAATGAACACTTTAAATGCCATCCATTCTTCTGGAAACCACAACACTACGTAAATGACCAACATCCTTTTTAGATAGATGACATATGCCTATCACTGCTCACTCCATACAAAGGCCTGGTCATTCCTATTCAACGATTTCAAAGGTGTTGTAGATCGAGAGAATTTGGGCATGAACATCTAGTAGTAATCTGTTAGACACAAAAAACTACGAACCTCCACTAATTTCTTGGGTTACCCCAAGAAATAAACACCTTGACCGTCGACTTTTCCACTATTATTCCCTATTGGGACACCACGTTTTCTATGTGTTTCACCTATACTATATAGAACTTTCACATGGAAAACATCCCGTAGAGTTTGTGCTATCAGATGACCTCTAAAACTGTTTTTAGATGCTTAGTGTGATCCTCCTCTGATCATGAGTATATTAGGATGTAGTCGATAAACAAAACTACGAACCAGAACAAATATTCTTGGAATACAGAGTTCATGAGCCCCATGAACATGGATGGTGTGTTTATAACATTTAATAGCATGACCCCAAACTCAAAGATCCCATATCTTCACCTGAATGCAGTCATTGAGATGTCACCCTCATTTAGAATCATCTGGTGATATCCTGATCGTAGGTCGTTCATAGAGAACAGTCCTTCCACATTAAATTGATCAATAAGGTTGATGATTCTTGAAAGTGGTAATGGTTCTTCACTATCACCTGATTCTTACTTCAGTAGTCTATACATATCCTGAGACCATCATCTTCCTTATTTTTAAACAAGAATGGATTACTCCATGGTGATGCGCTCAGTCGGATATAACCCTTCTTTATCAGGTTATTAATATAAATATGTAACTCCCACAAATTGGAATGCTCTATAAAATAGGGATCCATTGATATCAGACAAGCACTAGGTTTCATGTCTCACCCGAACTCAACATCATGTCGAGGAGGTAGAGTCACCCCCTCTCCAGGGAAGATGTCTAGGATCTTTTTGAAAACCCCTCAAAATTTTACCATCTCTGTATCTATCTAATCGACTAACAGATCAACTAAATTGAATGAAGGGGCTCTATTCACCAGATACACCCTTGGAGACCCCGCTCGCGAACGAAGTAACATGTCGCCCACCCATATATGTAAATATAACCCTTCTCTAGAAGAAGTTGTTATTGGTGCACAGAGAAAACATCCATTCAATGCCTAATATGAAATCATATGGCTACATCTGTAGAAAAATAAGGTCTCCACTAGACTGATGCAGCCATACCATCGGTCTATATCTCTAGTAAACATAACACAAGTTGGTCTAACCTGAGACTGGCATACTCAATACCAGGGGAAGGGGATTTATATTTGTGTCTAGAACCATAACATGGTCTAGACTAGGTGCAACAAAGGAGTGTGAATCTCTTGAATCAAATAAGGCACATACAAGAGTACTAAAAAATTGATCGTACCTTGACCGACCTATGGTACTGCGGGAACTGTAGCCTCTATGGTGTGAAACTACCCACGCCCAGCTGCTCTTCCCCTCGGTTGTCAGTCGCCTCCCCGTCCACACCCTGGTTGAGGTATCTAAGGAGTTCCCTAAGGTCTGCCTCCTCATATGATGTCTACTCTCAGAGGAGCGGGAGCCCATCGTCCCTACTATGGCTGCTGAACTGGCCTGGATGGAAACTGATGCTACTGAGGGGGGAACTGTACTTTCCCACCTCTATTATACTACACTAGGTCTAGAAACTGATTTCCAATCTATCCACGACATCCATATATGAGTCACCTTGATCATAGGCTCACAGAGAAAGGTTGAGGATAGGGATATCGAAACAGGAATTGTTGAGGCCTACTCCCCACCGGCCAATACCTGGAGGTCCTGATGCTGGAGGTTTACTACTAACGGCCTTCCCCATTGACATGCTTTGCTGGATCTCCCCATATGAAATACTTTTCTATGTTTACATCCTCTAAACCACTTCATCCTTCTTCTGAACCTCAATGTATGTCGGAAGGGTGAGGAGAGTAAAAACATACTGGAGAGAAGGTTAGAGTGTCTCCACTATATGACTCTCAAAAGACTTCTCATATGGAAAGAGGTCTGGGGAAAAATGAAGGAGATCTTGGAACATGATCCCCAATTCCTCTATCAGCATACTCTCTTGCTAGAGGTCGAGAAGCTATTTCCTCTTCTCAGAATTCAATGTAGAAGAATGTAATTCCACCCGGAACTCCTTCTCAAAGTCTTTTCATGAATCCTCAGATTCCCTCTTCTCCCTGAGGTATAGCATCCACCACTGACATGCATCTTCTTTCATCTTACTCACAACCATAGGATCTAAGTACTCAGCCAGAGCCCAGATCATTCCTAAAATTATCACAAACTCCTTGAGTCATCTTTTTGTATCCATGTCATAGTTGATGACCTCATACATCTCAAGGGTCATCCATTAAATATAATTAAGTTTCTTCTGCCACTACTCTCCCTAATATTCTCAATCAGTCCTCTTCTAATCATCCAAATCATCCTCTTAGTCCTCGATTTCCCACACTACTCATGGTCATCGTCCGGGTGCCATAGCAGCAAGGTATACAAGGAATTCCTAAGCCTGTGTGGTGTAGAGAATTTCTTTTAAATTTTGATTAAACTTTTTATTCATTTTAAATAACAAAAAAACTGATAACACACATGAACACAAGTCATTATGATAAATGTACCTTTCCAAGGGTCTCTTCCCTCTAATCAATGTAGAATCACTTGATTGTTCGGTTGATTCGAGGTCCTTACATAGGATCACTAGGGCCCCTAAAATATGGTGTCCTAGCTGGACTTCCATGGCATATTTCATGAACAATGACTTCCTAAAACTATATCCCTACCGTCCCATGAAATCCTCACTATGCCTAACTTTGAAATCCATCTTATATATCAACCATCCCCCATAATATCATTCTATCATGATCCACCTTCATCATGATGAGGGAAGGGAAAATTTGTTTCCAAACCCTTCCGTCTTCAAGGTGAATGAGAGAAAATGACCCCCCAAGTCCTGCCTTCAATATTCCCTAGAGTGGAGACCAGATCCAAGGGTGTAGATTCATATGTAATATAGAAGTCACGAAACTTTTGATTTAGTGGCATTGGTAGATACGATGGTAAAAACCCAATCAAATCCAATGTTGAAGATAAAAGTATAGCCAAAACCCATTCCCATATGCATGTTTAGTGATAAACCCATAAAATGTCCAAGAAATCTCTAAAGGGACGGTACCAAATGAAAAGAAATAAAACAAACAAAAACGGTCCTGAAATCTGAACTTGTATGATCCTACATAGTCCCTGATGTCCTTCTAGAAACCTAAAAGCAGTTTTATATACGTATGGTGAGTATATAGGTATACTCAATAGGGAAAAACCAAAATCTCTCATGCACAAGTGGGGAGGTATTCTAAAACCATATTGGAATGTAGAGAAAAAAACACCTAAGAAGGAAACTATCCACCTAGCCTCACCAAAGAATACTCCCTAAATAAATAAAGTTAGTTAATTTATTAGTAATAGCACATCCATATTTGGGTAGCCCACACAACTTTCCCACTAGTTTTTTAGACATTATGCGCATGAGACATCCACCTCCATTTTCATTATAGTCCCACTACCACCCCAACAACAACCTTATAGGCCACTACAACCACACATCCCACCCACACACACCTTGGCCACCATAACCACACATCCCCGCCCATAGACACCTGGGCTCGAATAACTACCACCCCACCTGAAGACACCTGGGCCTTATCCCGAAGATACTTGGGGAAAAACATGCCTGCACACATTGGTTCCATCCACCAAAACCTACCCTGTCCAAAGAGAAATGAGCTAAATATGTACCTAATGAAGTCAGTGCCTACCCAAAGAGTCTTGAGCTACTCTGGAGAGAGATAAAAAGGGATCTAACAACCACCCACCCACATGGATTTTGGAAAAACACCCACCCCCATGAAATGGGTGTGTTCGGAATGATGTTCTCAACTAGGGTGGGGTACTAATAAGAAACATACGAAATAAATTTATACAAATCGATAAACAAGCATTCATACAAACCTAAGGGTCCCAAAACTATCCCATATACAAACACTCTCGTTACTATGCATTCATACACAAAATCAAAAGAACCACAACTAGAGAAAAACCCATTCATGTCATCATGTTCTTCTGGTTTTGATAGAAATTTATTTACCCCTACTAGGTAACTAATAGAAACATCCGCAAGTCGAAACTACTCTAATGAAGAAAACAAACAAACTTAAATTTAAGCATTCACACACAGTTCTCTTATATAATCGCAACAACAGAAGGGATCTATGTGATACTAGGATGCACTATAACCAAACCAAGCACCAACATACAACCCCACATGCCCTCATATACACAGACCAAAAAATGAGTAGTAGGGGATCATATCCTTATCCACGTTACCCCCACAAGATTCCAGCAGAACAACCATGCTTATTCGAAGATCATATCAAGGGAGTTTTCAGACTTAACCACACCATTTATCAAGTTTTTTCATTATGTTTTATTAATCAGGGTGATCATAAAAGGATTCTTATTCATTGAGCATCCATTTAATCAACTGATTTTATGTGATTAACCAGTTTCAATGTTATGGCCATTCAATCACAAGTTTATCAAGATGAACAGAGGTTCACTAATGCCCTAGAAATCACTACCAATGACCATGATTTTCAATGGGAATAAACCCATAAATTTCACTACATATAAATGAAAATAAAATAGTATTGTAGCATCATCATTAAAAACCCCTTCATTATTTATAAATAATTTATAATCATTATTAATGTTGGGTTTCATCCACACCCCAAGGAAGCATTAAAATAAACACCCCGCATGATACAAAGTTAGGAGAGATGAAAGAAGAACCAACCTAGATGGTTAATGATCAATTTTTTCTCCTGGCACCAAGAACTGGGGAAGTTCCACTTGAAAGTAAATCCATTTCTCCAAGGGCGAGAGAAAAGGGATCGTGCATGGGGCACAATTTGTCTATGGAAGAGGGACTACAACACACCAAGATAGAGAGTGGGAAAGGAAAAAGAGATAATATATCCACTTAAGAAAAGGCTAGATCCTAAAATCAGGGAGATGATTTCGAAGTACATAAAAGTGAGATGGTGGCTCAACCACGCGGTTGGGAGGTTCCACAAATTAGGATTAATTTAGATTTAATAATTAGCCTTGGAAAGAGTGGAGATAACGGTAGTGTGTTAATATATTTCTTTTAAATGGAAAAAACCTATAAAAGGAGAGAAATTATAAAACACCAAAAGGGTGTGATACCAAGAAAAAATTCCACATGTTTAGGTGGCTCAAGGATCGCCCCACTTTTTGTGAGTTAAAACATCTTTTGTTGCCATTAAAAAGGCTTTGTAAAAGGTATAAAAACACATTCACATCAAACAATACGTTACTATAGAAAAACTAGAAGGTCCAGGAAAAACATGTGATAAAAAAATCTTATAGAATATCTTATTGGAAATAAATGATTTAGTTAATTCACAATTTTGTAATAATGTACATTTATCAAATATTAGGGATTATAACATTCATTTAAAAATTTGATGGAAATTTTAGTTTTAACCTTTAAAAATACACTATAGTATTTCGACACAAATAATATTATTGGAATTATTTTAAATGAATATTTTGAAAATTTGTTTCTAACATAAATTTATACCAATTTTATTCAGGACATCTGAGTTAAATCATGTATTTGGGTTGTGCAAATAGGCCATGAAATCAATGTTGTGCTGGACCTGCCAGATTGGACATTGGATCAATATTTGGATCATAACATCTTCATCTATTAATGGATTAGGAACAAATATTGAGAGGTCATTAAGGAATAAGTTTCTCATATATCATTATTCTATAAGGGGAGATGGTTCACGAGTTTTCATGGTCAAATGGGTGGTTAAATTTGGATTTAAATATTTATCCAAGATTCCCCATTCACACATGAAACTGCATTAAACCTACCCTCCCCTACACTCCTTCAATTGGTGATTTTATCATTTGGAGGGGTTGGGAAGTGAATAATGAGATTGAAGGAAAATTAGAATTAGTTTCACTCAAATTATATAATCATTGTAAGATGGGTAGCTCTTGCAGCAAGGATTCCCTCATCAAAGCCTTCTTCTTATTCATGTAGTAATGTTTGTATTTGCATAATAAACTTCATTTTTCTCCTATTATTTCGTATATTTTATTCTTGTTTTTCAAATATCATCTTCCCATAATCCTCCAAATTGGACTGGAATCAATAATAGAACTGAGATTGGGTTTTTCCCTTTCTAAACCATTGAAAATACAATCCATTTCTACGATGACTACACCCCCAATGGATGTGCAATTTTTTTTAGAAATCTATCAACCCCTATCATTATTTATTAATTTATTTTGTATAAATTATTTAAATTAATTAACATTATATGATATATTAATTGAGATTTTAATTTAATTGAATCTAGTCAAGCAATTGAAAAATTAACACAAGTTATGCTAGGTCAGGAATTTTGTGAATTATAAGAGCACAACCTTAATCTGTAGTACAAAAACATACGAGATCAGATTGTAGTGTTAAAATATAATCCCTAAACTCAATTAATTATAATTTTTAGAGAGTAAATTTTACTTAATATTCCACTAACCATAATCTATCCGTATAACATCAATCAAAATAGGCTGTTGTGATTGCATGTTCTGATGTTAGCCTAGGGTTAAATTCACATCATCGTTGTGGTAAATTTAATTATTGTAGGGTTTGACATTTAACAAATTATAGGATCATAATTAAGTGGATATTGATTTGAATGATAATGATTATGAAATTATTGGATAGGTAAAGTTAGATTGATTATGCCTTTTGAATTAATTTTTCAAAAAAAACATCTTCTTGTAGTATCATTTTAATCGAACATCATTTCAAAAAAAATGAATTCATCTTCCAGAAAACTTATTCTAGTTTTATAAATGCTAAAAAACCTCCCAATAAATCATGTAGTGTTTTCATTCTCTTTTATTTTAATTTTTTTATAACCTTATGAAGTTTTTTTAATTCATTTCCTCCTTTCAAAGACAACCTTTTTCAGACACTATACTGCCCATAAGTACCCAAAAAATCATATTTCATTTGAAATAACCCATGAAGATGTCTTTAAAATTGGAACCATTACTGTGGAGGTGAATAATTATTTCAACCAATTAAAGGTATTTATTTTATTTTAAATTTTATTCTCTTATTATCTTCTTTCTTCATTCTTTATCCAATCTAATTTCTTTCATCTTGTTCTTTTATTTTATTCTTCTTCTTTGAAGACTATCAACTAAAACTTCTCATTTTTATTATGGTATAATTTCATTATTTTATTTTTATTTGATTTATGACTCTAACTAATTGTTAGGATATTTTAGATCTTTTCCATGGTGATTAATGCAACCTTAGGGCTCGAATTATTCATTCTCAGTCAACATGTTGTTTCAACATTCATCTAGTTGGGGAATTTATCCATTCTAGAGTCACGGAAATTGGAAACAATTATAAATAAAACATAAAACAAGAACCAATGGAAGAAAATAATATAAATGAACAATATAGAACCATTAAATAATTGGATTCACCTGGTATTAACTATCAACCAAATTGTATTCCATACCCAAATTTTAAATCGGACATTGAACAAAAATCTGGGTTAATTTATCTTCTTCCAATGTTTCATGGATTATCTGGTGATGATCCAAACCAAAATTTAATAGAATTTAGTGTGGTTTTCTCAACCCATAAACTAATAAATTTCTCTGAAGATCAAATAAAACTAAGATCATTCTCATTTTCACTTGATGAAGCTGTAATGAATTGGATGTATTATTTACAACCTAAACATGTAACATGATGGAATGATATGAAACTTCTTTTCTACAGAAGATTTTTTTTCAGCATCAAGGAACACTTCCATTCAACAAATGATCTCAAGGATTAATAAAGCACAAGGGGAGTCAATGTATGAGTACTGGTAGTGATTCAAAAATTTGTGCACAAACTATCTCTATCACCAAATCAGTGAGAAACTCATCATCCAATAATTTTATGAATGACTCAAAACTATGGAGAGAAGCATGGTTGATGTTGCAGCTAGAGGGGAATTGGTAAAAAAACACCACCAGCTGCACGTTCATTGATCGACATGATGGAACAAAACTCCAAACAATTTGGCAATTGAGGTACTCCACTTATTAGAAGAGTACATCAGGTAAGTCCATATTCTCTTGAGAGTCATTTCATTGATACCAATTTGGAGGAACTGACAACTATGGTGAGATAGATTACTCTTTCACAAAAGGCATCCCAACCCTCTCCATCAAGGCCTTATGAATTTGTACTGAGACAAGTCACCCAATTGGCTATTTCCCCATACTACAAGAAACAGAAGATTGAGCAGCATTGTTTCTTGGGTGTCCATTTCAGCAACAACAACAAACATAACCCCAAAAGAAGGTTGATTCCTTTTCACCAACATACATCCACTGGTGAAAGGATCAATCAGACATGAGGTATGGCTCTGGAGAACTAAAAAGTCTCCCATTCAACAAAACATCCAGTAGCCTCCGCCTTACCAACATGGTTTCCAAAAACCCCAAAGACGATTTGAAGTCTTAGCATAAACAACCCAAAAACAAGGGAATCTCTCACCAAAACTAGATTCTAACACTGATAGACTTTTGAATGAAATTATTCTTAATCAACAGAATGAGCAGAAAAGTCATGGTTTGTAGGTGAGGGTGTTGAAGACAAAAATGAACAAGATTGCCACCACCCTCCATGAACAGGTAAGTATGAACTCTAGAAATCATCCTTCCCACCGTACTCCAAATCCATAGGGGAATTTTTGTGTCCTCACATTGAGAAGTGGGACAAAAACAACTGATAAATCTCCACTTATCATTCCACTGGGATTTACCTCAACTCTAGGGAAGCCTAATTCAACACAAACAGATGAGAAATCCATAGAGAAATATAAAGGTAGAAAAATATTAATTATGATCCTCCTAAACCTCTCCCCATTCCACACAGGGTTTTACAATCCATGAATATGGCTGAGGAGGTGATGAAAAAAGTGTTTCTAGACACATTCAATCATGTGGAGATCAACATCACTCTACTTGAATCCATTATGCAAATCCCAAGGTATTCCAAATTCTTAAAAGAACGTTGTACCAATTGAAGTGGACTAAAGGGAAATGATAATATCAATATTTGAAGGAACATGTCAACAGTCATTAAAAAACTCTATCAATGCCAACAAATTCAAAGGATCATGGGACATTCACCATCACATTAACCATAGGAAAGTTACACTTTTCTGATTTTATAAGTGATTTAGGAGCATCCATAAATGTAATGCCTCACTTTTTTTTTTCTTCCTTAAAAGTTGGTGTGTTGAAGCTAACAATAGTAGTGGTGCAGTTGGATAATAGAGTTACAACATATCCAATAGGAGTCATTGAGGACATACTTGTCTGGGTAATATATAGTATCTTTACACCATATTTTTATAGTCTTAAAATGGAGTAGGATCAGGTATGTTCATGTTCTCCAATTATATTAGGTATTCCCTTCCTCAAAACTGCAAAAAATATCATAAATTTTAATAAGGTAACACTTTCCATGGATTTTAGAGATGAAGTTGTGATATTTAATGTTTTGGAGTTCAGGAAGTACCTTTTGAAAGACCATTCTACTTTTGTTATCACCCATTTTGAAACACTAAATGAAAACCCAATGGAATTTGATGGTCATATGTTGAGGTAAATTAGGAGTATTTGATCTTAATTAATGTCTGAGAGTACATACATAGCTATTTCTAATTCATAAGACTCTCTAAGATTTTATTTTGAAATGGATTCATATTCTGATTTTGAGTATGTGAACCCTGATTATGGAATGGATATGAGTATGACGATGGATTTTATTCTTTATTCTTTTATTTTGATGATGAATATTCTGATACTGATGTTTATTATTCAAATATTTCAGTTCCTTCAATTTCTCCATCCATAAATCACCCCTACATTGGAACTCAAGGCATTACCACCAAATATAAAGTACACATACATGTTATGTGGTGAAAAATTACCTGTTATAATTGCTAACAATATCCCTTTTGAACATGAAGAAAAAAAAATTAATCATTTGATAGAGAACATTAAGGAAATTGGGTGGACCTAGGCTGAAATATCATGTATTAGATCCTCCATTAACATGCATAGGATTATATTGGAGGATGGGGATAAACTGGGTAGGAATCTACAAAGGAGACGGAATCCAACTCTTCTAGAAGTTGTAAAAAAAGTGGTTGAAAATTTGATCTTTGAAGGTATAATATATACCATTTCAGATTCCCAGTGGGTGAGTCCTATTCAGGATGATCCTAAGAAAAGTGGCATAACTATCATTAAAAATGATAATGATGAGTTTGTTCCAACGGGGGTAAAAACAATTGTCTATGTGTATTTATTATAGGAATCTAAATCATTTCAGCAACAAGTACCATTTACCCATCCCTTTTATTGATCAGATGCTTGAGAGTCTAGCTGGAAAAACACACTATTGTTTCTTGGATGTATTTTCTGGATACATTCAGGTTCCTATAGCTCTGGAGGATTACGAGAATCAATATTCACTTGTCCATTCGGTACGTTTACTTACTGAATGATGCCATTTGGACTCTGCAATTCCCCAAGTACCATCCATAGATTCTCGGTAAGTATTTTTTTCATATTTCATTGAGTCCTGTATGGATGTATTTATGGATTATTTTACAGTGTGTGGGTCTTCATTTTATTATTTTATATATAGTTTTGGAATGGTGTTGAATCATTTTATTGAGATGAATCTAGTCTTGAACGTTGAAAAGTGTCATCTCATGGTAGGGCATTGCATTGTCTTAGGGAATGTAGTGTCAAAACATGGGATAGAGGTTGATACATCAAAGGTATATATTATTTCATCCTTAACCTATCCTTCAGGTGAGCATGATGTTAGATATTTCCTAGGGCATACAGGTTTTATCTATGATTCATCAAAAAAATTAGTAATATTTCTATTCCTTTTCATGATTACTTCAAATGGATCTTGATTTTGTGTTTGATGATTCTTTCAAGGTAGTTTTTGATGAGATGATGAAATTTATGACCACTCCACCAATCATACGTCCCACATGATGGGACATTCCATTTGAGATTATGTGTGACACATTCAACTTAACGGTTGGTGTTTTCTTATCTTAGAGGGTGGAGGGATGTTCGCATGTGATTTCCTATGCATCGAGGAAATTGGATTCAGCCAAATAAAACCACACTACCAAGTAAAAGGATTTTCTTGCCATCATATTTTCATTAGATAAATTTTTTTCATATTTATTGGGCTCTAAAGTGGTTTTTTTCTTACCATGTAGCTCTGAGGTACCTCATGAAGATTCTGGATGCAAAGCCCAAGCTAATCTGATGGATGCTCCTTCTTTAAGAATATTACATTGAGATAAAGGACAAGAAGGGGTCAGAAAACTTAGGGGCGGACCACTTGACTTGGATTATTCACACACTATAGGATGACACCGTGGACCGGGTACCACTTCTGGACTCTTTCCATAATAAGCGTCTTTAATCTATCTCAAGTATTATTCCATGGTGTGCTGATTTAGTTAACTACTTTGTTTCATATGAAATTCTTAAAAACTAAAAAAACATCATGTCAAAAAGTTAAATAATGTGTCTATATTTTTTGTGTGGTATAATCACTACTTATAGAGCATGTGTAGTGACTATGTTATTAAGAGGTGTGTTCCTGATCACAAGTTTGAGTTTGTTCTTTAATTTTATCATAGACTTGGTTGTGGGGGTCACTTTGGACCCCAACAGATAGCCATGAATGTTTTGGACACTAGAATGTATTGAACTAGTTTATTCCATGAAGCTTAGGTGTTTTGTAAGTCATTCTCACGTTTCCAACATACTAGTAATATTTCTAAGAGACACGAGATTCCCCAACAACCCATATTTTCCTGTGATATTTTTGATGTATGGGGAATTAATATTATGAGTTCTTTTCCAAATTGATATGGTTTCCTATATATTTTGGTTTCCGTTGATTATCTGAGAAATTGGTGGAGGCTAAGGCTAATAGGACCGATGATTCTCATGTTGTTGAAGAATTTGTCAAAGCACACATTTCTTGTAGGTTTGGAGTTCCAAAGGTCATCATCAGTGACCAAGGGACACACATTTTCAATCAGAATTTGGATTTCCTTATTTATATGTATTGG
This sequence comes from Viscum album, assembly GCA_963277665.1. Taxonomy (NCBI): domain Eukaryota; kingdom Viridiplantae; phylum Streptophyta; class Magnoliopsida; order Santalales; family Viscaceae; genus Viscum; species Viscum album. Next base: position 163,875,856 of record OY728138.1, read on the forward strand.
GTAACACATAAATCATCAACACCATACCACCCCCAAACAAATGGCCTGGCTGAGTTTTCAAATAGTGAGTAGAAATTTTTTTTGGAGAAACCCGTGAAACCAATTAGGAAGGATTGGAGAAAGAACTTGAATGATTTATTGTGGGATTATAGTACATCATAAAATACCCCCATCAGTATGTCCCCATTGTGGATTATATTTGGGAAAATGTGTCATCTCCCTATGGAAGTTCAGCATCATGGTTATTGGTATATAAAGAAATGCAACATGGATTTGGCCTAAGCTAGAATCCAAAGGAATATGAAAATTCAAGAGACTAAGAAGATTCAATTGTCTTCATAAGAGAACTCTAGGATCTAAAAGGAATGATCAAAAGTAGCTAATGATAAAATGATCCAGAAAAGTGAATTTCAAGTTGGAGAGAATGTATTGCTCTATAGTTCATGAATGAAGCTGATACCTAGTAAGTGGTGTTCCTGGTGGTTAGGTCCTTATGTTGTAAATAATATTTTTACTTATGGTTAAGTAGAGATCTCAAAATAGTACATAAGAATGATCTTTACAGTCAATGGGAAATGTTAAAAGAAATACATTGATAGATTTCCTTCTGATGCAGGGGATTTCATCACACGGCATGACCTCATCATCACTTGAGTATATTAGGAAGTTCATACACCTTTATCTTTTTTTCCCTATTTAAAACTATACATTTCATGTGAAAATATAATTTCACAGGTTCACATTGTGCAGAAACAAATATTTTAAGTGTGGGGGAGGTATCCTTTAAGTTTTGTAATTTCAATTGTTTTCTTGTCTTTCAATGATTTTCAAATTAAATTGTGTGTTTATCAAATTTTGTGTGTTTATTATTCAAATTTTTGTTTTTTTTAAAACCGTTGAGCTGAAATGGTTATCATAACCATTTTTAAATCTATATCAATAAGTAATACATTTTATCCCATGAAACTAATATTAAATGAAAGTCGAAAAATGAATTTGTTTCAACTTAATATCTTCATTAATTTCATGAAAAGTACTCTGAATTTTGAATCCCACTCCACATATCAATGTCCTTATATTTGAAATCAATTTCATGTGAGGCTTTTGAACCATTATTTTCATACTCTTTACATTTACCTCACTTTATGAGGGAACCAAACAATGCATTATTTAACAAGAATTTGATTTATTCTTGTCAAAACAAGAGGGTTTGAGGTACTTGTGTTTTAAATTATTGAGGAATTTATTTGGTATTAAATCCCTTATTTCATAAGAATCCTTTTTATAATGACATAACATGAACATTTAATCCTTGTATCTCTTATAATCTGTGAACAACTTATTAGGTTTTCCACATTACAAGACAATTTTCTTATCCAACAAACCTTTGAAGTGAAATTTCATAATCCAGTTGAACATAATTGTGGGGGATGTTGTCTTGGTTTGTTTTAACAAATTTTTTGATACTTCGGGTGGAAAATTAAATTCTAAAGAGATGTGTTAACTGTAAAAGAAAATAATTATATTGAAGTATGTTCCTTTCCTAGATCTTTCATGATAAGTGAAGTAGTTCCTTTCTGGAGCTTCTAATAGAGGGAGAAAGTTGGACCTATCTTGATAATTCAAGAAAATCATGTTTGAGAAGATTTACATTTATACTACTGAAATGATGAATGATGTGCACATTCTTTTATTTTTCATGATAATGAACATGAATTGATTTTATTGGGATTTAGAAGTAGACCATATTTATGTTAAAAAAAGAATAATGCAATTTCTCTTCAAAAAGTGTCAAGCCCTCCCCATTTAGCCTCAGAAGTTCTCACATCTAAATCCTACCAATCGAAAGCCACATAACTACCCAAAAAAATACTCATGATAAACATATGTCCTTGATTTAAAATAGGTTGTGATCTAGAAATTTATCAAGCCTATGGTGACCCTTGTATATGTTTGGATGAGAAAGACATTGTTGAAAATTTGACAATTCTGTGATAAGAGAACATTAAAGTGAGGTATGCATTTTGTGTATGGGAAGATAAATGAAGTGGAAATATAATGAATGAATTAAATAAAGAACATGAAATAATTTTTATAAAGATTCATGATATATTTTGTTTCATAGTGTGGAATTTTTGTATCTCAAGGATTTGTGTTTTAAAATTTGTTTGGATTTGATATTGATGTTTACTTGTAATAATTTTTCGGAATACATCATATGAAGTTTTTCCTGGGAGTACTAAAGGGTATGTGTGGGGGAGTTGATAAAACAAAATATTATAGAATATTTTATTTATGATAAATGATATAATTTTCTCACATTGTGGTAACTATGTTCATTTATTGATTATTTGGGATTAGAATATTCATTTTAAATTTTGATGGAAATTCCAGTTTTACCCGTTAAAAATGATCTGTAGTATTTCAAAAATAAATAATTTTATTTGAAATATTTAATGTAATATTTTTTAAATGTGTTACTGGCTTAATTTCCTTCAACTTTTATTAAAGACATCTGAGTTAAATGATGCATTTGTATGGTGAAAATGCCCCATGATGTCAAAGTTGGGCTGCACACTCCTAAATGGACATTGGATCTAGATTTGGATGATAAATTCTTCATTTTTGATTTTATTAGGCACTAATTTTGGGAGGATATATAGGACCAATATTCTCACAAATCCTCTTTCTAGAAGGAGATCTAGTTCACGTGTTTTGGTGGTCAAATGGGCGGTGGAAGTAGGATTAAAGTATTTGTCCGAGATTTCCCATTCACACTTTAAACCTAGACTCCCATCCACTCTATAAATTGGAGATTATCTCATTTGGAGGGGTTTGTAAGTGAATTAGAAGATTTAATTAAAATGATAATTTGTTTCACTCAAATTATAAGACCATTGTAAGAGGGGTATCCCTTAAACCAATGATCCCCTCATCAAATCCTTATTCTTCTTCATGTTGTAAGGTTTGTATTTATGTAATAAACTTCTTTGTGCTTATTTTATTTCTTATATTTTCTTATGTTTTGTTCAAATTTATTCTAATAATAATCTTCTTAATTAACCTAGAATCATTAGTAGAAATGATATTGTGTTCTACCCTTTCTAAACCATTGCAAATGCAATTTTTTTCTACAATTACTACACCGCCCATGGAAGAGTAATTTTTTTGTAATTGATCGACCTCTATCCTTCTTCATTAAAATATTTTTAATCAATGATATACTTAATATCACATAATATTATCTATTAATTGAGATTTTAATTTAATTGAATCTAAGAAAGAAAGTGAATAATAAACACAAATCACGCGGGGTCAGGAATTGTGTGAATTGTGAGAGTGCAACCTTAATCTGTTATAAAAAACAATAAATGATCAATTTATAGTGTTCCAATATAATCCCTAAATTAAATAAATTCTAAATTTATAGAGGAAATGATTCTTAATTTATCAGGGAACATAATCTAACCTTAGAACATCTATCAAAGTTGGGTGCTGTGAAAGTATGTTCTGAAGCTAGCTTAGGGTTAAACTCACATCATGTTTGTGTTAAAGTTAATTCTCGAATGGTTATGGATTTTACAAAATATGGGCTCATCATTAACTGGATATTAATTTACATGATAATAAATAATAAATTATTGAATAGGTATAGTTAGATCGATTATGCCATTAAAATATTTTCAAAATTCATCTTCTTGTTGTGTCATTTTAATCGAACTTCATTTCAAAAATAAAAACAAAAAATGCATTCTTCTTCTAAAAAATTTATTATAGTTATATAAATGGTAATAAACTACGATACATTCAAGTAGTTTTTTTATTCTCTGTTATTTTATTTTTTATAATACCTTTATGGAGTTTTATTAATTCACTTGCTCCTTTGAGAGCGACCTTGGTCACCCACTCTGATACACCCATGTACCCAAATAATCACACATCATTTGAAAGTACCCATGACAACACCTTTAATCTAGGATGGAATAACTGTTAGGTGAGTCACCATCACCCTGATTCCTTGACCCTGGCATCATCGTCCTGGCAATGTCTTCCTGGCACCGTCGGTGCCACAGTTAACCATCGGTGCCAGTGACGCCCATCTGTGCCACTTGTGCCTCTTGGTGCCACAGATATCGATTAGTGCCATCGATTCTCATCAGTTCCACCGATGTCAATCGATTCCACCATTCACCCCGTAGTTCCACTGATGTCAATTGGTGTCGCTGACTCTAATTGGTGCCACCAATGTTCATCGGTTCCACGAACACCCATCGGTGCCATAGATGCCCATCAGTGCCATTGTTCGTTCAACCCAGAAATTGTAAACCCTTTAATTAGACACCAATGGTCTTGAAGACACCCCAAAAACTATAAATTTTCTATGTAATGGACTAGGCAGGTCTAGCCCATTACAGTAAGATAATGAGTTCTTTTGAAATATTGATTCCTTTTTTAGGGTAATATTTTTTGTCTTTAAAAAAAGTTTTAAATTTTTTACTAGAGTAATGTTTTCCATTATTTTAAGTTTCTTACTGAGATATTGTGCTTATCCAATGTTTTAGAATTTTTTTATTAGGGTTTATGTAATATTTGTATCATGGATTATTTCAATGGAATATTTTGATGATATATCATCATAAGAAATCATGTTTTATTTTAATGATTTTTTGTTTGTTTTATGTGAGAAATAGATAATTAGTATAAGTGTCCATATATAATGTATGGGTGTAAAATGTAATAGATTTTTCTAATTCTCTACAACTCACGAACTAAAAGGATTTTTGGAAGTCATTGTTATTTTGAGTTTTAAAATATATAGTATAAGTAATGTTTACGGTTGGGTCATTACAGTTTGTATCAGAAAAATTTTTAGAGAACATTAGAGATTAGGTTATTTTCTTAAGAGTAATGGAGATCACCACGAGTTTATAAATACTTTTTTGTTCAAATGATTAATGTATTAGATACCCATTTTTAGTGTTTAATTAATAAAATTTCATTGCTATTAATGGTATTTTTGGAAACATCAATTTTTGAGGTAATTATAGGATATTACATGATGGGAATAAAAATGAAAGGTATGAGATAAAAATTCAGGTTAAGAAATCTTATGGTTCTTTTTAGGACATTATCATACTTTTATAACGTTATAAGAATTATATAGTTTTAGAAAATTGACATATTGTAGGATGGGGGACACCTTGTCACGTCCAGCAAGGCCACGAGTTTTGAACCCACATCCGAAGTGCGAAAAGGGTACATCGCCTACCACTAGACTACATAATGTCCTAGTTAGTATAAATTTTTATTTTTTGGTAAATAATACAATGGATGAAGATTAATCATATTTTTGGAATATACAATTTATTGAATATATAGCCACATGAATTGGAAAAAGATTTGGAGATTATGTTATTATTGTTATTTTATACATTGTTCACTATTTTGGTAACTTTATATGATTAAGGTAAATATAATATTTTGTAATATTATTGGATAAATAAAGGATAAATTATATTTTATAAAAAAAATATGACTTTATGGTTATTCATGTTAGAAGTAGTTTTTCATTTTATAATGGATAATTCGTTTTTGGAGAATTTTTTAATCTTATCCTAAACATTTTGGTTTTAATAATTGTTTAAATATAGGATAAATAGATAGTTAATATTAGGTGGAATATTTTATTTCCTAGAATAAGATTATCGTGCATCAATCATATAAAAATCATCATAAATACTCATCATTTGGAGATAAGATAAATTTTTTGTGGAAATTTATTAATGGATAAAACTAAAATTTTCTAGTGTATTTATTTATGTTCATATTAAATAATGTAAATGAATTTCTCACCTCTATGAAAAGGATCTTAATAAAAAAGGTTATTCATTTAATTTTCTTATTAATAAATCAATAAACATTTATCCCATCATAGAATTGTGTTTTTTATTGTTAACATTGTCTTGACCATGTTCTCTATTACACTCCATCAGAACATGATAGTTGTTTTTCTCTTCCCTGTCAAATATTTCCTACATGGAACCATTTTATGTACTATCTTAGGTGACCATTGTACTTTCATTTCATTCTTTTAGAGAGTATGTTTTATTAATCCTTTTTTCCAATATGAGATTTCAAGGAAAAAAATTTAAAAAATAAACATCTACTTTTCAATCCTGAGTTCAAATTATGCGGATTCAATATATTAAGGTGGGGTATAATGTAACATCCCGAGTTCTTATGAAGGAAAGACTTTTTTCGAACATGATATGACACATCAGGAATAATCTCAAAACTAAATATTATTATTTAAATGTGTTAGGTTCACAAGGCTAAATACCCTGAGAGGGGGGTGAATCATGGTATGAATAATTTAAAATTAACGCCCGTTCTGATCTTGTTTCGCTGTTAAGAAAAACACTCTTCTCTCTCTATCTTGTTTCATGATATAAACAGAAAGTAAAGCAAGCACAAGACACAACAATTTTACTTGGTTCACTACTAAGGGATACGTCCAAGGAGCATACGCCGACAGGTTGTCAGTCATACCAAATTCCACTACACTTCACTAGCTGTGGATTATAAGGTTTGGGTACAGTCACTCTGTCCCAGGCTCACAGCCTTTACAAGATTTAGGGTCAGCTCATTTCTTTCCCAAGGGTCACTCTCTGTTTCTCTCTCTCTGGCTCACTGCCGGTGGAGAGGATCACCTTCTTCCTCTTCCTTTGCTCACTGCGTCGAAAAGGATCCACTCACAGTTTATAGACCTATAGGTCTCTTCATTTGCATGAAGGAATACATATTCTTCTGTAAGTCGATGCTCTGTTGAAGCCCAAATTTCACCCGTAGATGAATCTCTATTTGCACCAAAGGTATCAGGCAAACATCCAGCTTCCACGCAACCGGAAAATCACTACTAGAAATAAACCTTACTTGGAACGCAAGTCAATCTCAGTGCGCAAGTATCAGCGCGCAAGCCACAACGGGCGCGTAAGTCCACCACACACACTTACGTGACACAAGCTTCCTCAACTCCAAACTTGTGCGACTCTCTTCCTTTTATGTCCAAACCAATAATTGCGTGCAACTGCCAACCGGCGCGTAGCTTCTCACACTAGCGCGCAACTCCTCACACTGGCACGCAACTCCACTTGTGCGATCACACACCGTTTACGCGACCACCACACCTACGCGAAAATAGCTCTAATTTCTGAAAGTGTTGAACTCCAGTTAAGAATTATGATGGGTGGTCCAATATTTATATGCAATTTGACCACCCTGTGCGATGGCACACAAGTATCCCTTCGGCGTGAAAGTCTCGGCATGTAGGTCTCTGCCCCTGCAAGTCACTTGCGTAAACCAATTACAAACTTGCGTGAACCTCTTTCTTTTTCCATATTTGGATCTTCTAATCTTGAAAAACCATAGGCGCTCAAGTTCTCAAGCTTCCAAGGCATCAGCGTGCAAGTCTCTTTCACAGCGCGCAAGTCACTTGTGCGACCAACCCAATACTTGCGCGATCCTTATCCCTTTTCCATATTTTGATGATCTGATCTTTAAAAACATATGGCATGAAATTTTCTTATCCTCCAAGACCATAGAGTGCAAGTCCCTTTTCCAAAAACCACTTTCCTTCATTTGTCGATTTTCAGGCCCAAAAATTTGGCAAACACTGGAAAACGGTGCCGCCTTGTATTTGTTCTTTTTATGCCGCCTCCTGATCATCCATTCCTTTTGTCGATATTCTTAAATCAAACATGGATAATTGACCTCAGCTCTTGAACTCAAAATTCCATCATGAAATCCTCTTTGTCAACAAATCACCACTCAGATGTCCACTTTGTCAACAAACACAATCACCTCAAAAATACTTCAATGATACCTTGAGGGATTTTTTCCCAAAAACATGTTATAATTATATCCTTATCACTAGAACTATAAAAATGGATATTATCAAATAAATTATCAAAATAGGGTTTACACATGTTTATATATTGATTCATCAGTTACCAAATTAATTAGACATGAAATTATTAAAATATTTAATATAATGTATGGATTTTTATGATAAACTATTTAAATACAAATAACTGTGCTTATAATATAATGAAATATAATTTTTTATATTATATTAATAAAATTTAAATTCAATATAATATTTAAATTTCATCTTATGTTTATTCATGTCATGATATATGTAAAAATTAAATTATATGGTAAAAGGAGTATTTTTTTAAAGAAGGTGATTTTTTCACCATATGATGACACAAGTATTTGATATCTAGTTTTTTTACATGTTAATTACTTAAATTTAAAAAATAATAAATCTTATTTTAAATCAGAGTATCAAAATTTACATTGGTTGTTTTATGTTAATTTTTGAATAAGATTCATTTTTTGAAGAATAGTAAAAAATAATACATTTTAATTGAAAACTATCTTTTCATCAAATTTATTAAGAGTGTAAAATTATATTTTTTTTAATGGTTTTAAATTGTAGATAAATAAATTATTAACCAGTTTAGTATAATGTAATTCCTTGGAATCAATCTCAAATTGATATTGTATATAAAAACAAAAGGAAAATTTGAACATTTTTACTTTAAGAACCCATTTTCTCGATCCTTCAACGAGATTAATTTGAAATTAATCTTAGAAACTTCTCAATTTTAAATTTTATGATACTAAAATACAATGTTTTAAATAGAATATAAGATTATGTTTTGGAAAACATGAAAATTTTCTTTAGTAATTACTTTTTTAAACACGATTACGGGTAAATTAGGTAATTAAGGGTAACAATGCAATTATAAAAATTATAACAAAATAATAAAACATATCTAAATTTTGTTGTATGAGTTTTTTTCATCCAAAAAAATATTTAGTATTATTTTAGGTCCACATGGAGCTAGTTTAAGTACTTTAATAATTTTATAATTTTAAATTCAATGAAAAGTCGTTTTTTCCACACTTTGGTTTTTGACAATTAATAAAATTTTAATATGAGGCTATAAATGTGATATGTTCGGCTATAAATAATAATATAAAAACTTAAATATTTATCTACATCCTAATAATTTATTAATATTTTTAGTGATCAAATAATTAACATAAAGGATGACAGAATAATGATCATGTAATTGTTTAATTAATTGAAGAATCAAATAAATGATATTAAAAATAATAAAATAAATATAATTTTATATAATTAATATCATATAGTAATTATATGGTTGACTAGAAAATGTTATGGATGATTTATGGAATTAGTTTTGAATATATCGGTATTTTATGATATTTTTAAAAAGTCAAATAATGAATTGTGTCAAAAATTACAGTAATGATATTTAAAATTTTAAACTACTTATTTAAATTATATAAAATTAAAAAAAAATATCCATTAGAATACTAATTTTCATATGTCCTTAAATTTGAAAAAATTTAATTTATTAATCATTTTTAATGTTATAGTAATTACATTAACTCTCAATGTGTAAATTACATGATAACACACTAAGAGTAAAATGGCTAAAATAATGGTTAAAACAAAAAGGTAAGAATTAAAAAATAGGAAAAATATATCAATTTTCATTTTATGAATGTAATTAGACTCTAAATCATCCTATATATTATATAAATCCATTTCTATCAATTTTGAAAAGAAATTTAATTTACATTAGTTAAATATTTTGATGGATTTCAAGAGTGTCCCTCCCCTCTCCAATAAAAGGGAACCCATTAATCTTTGTGACTCACAATTAAAAAATTATTGGGTTCAGCCAATATATTCCCAAATCCCATAATATAACAATTATATATGTTCTATAGGCATTATTTTATGCCTAACACCGACCTTAGATGTGTTAAGGTGATAATTAAAGGTGATCATCTGAAGAAGAGGTATCGAATTTAATTTAGTGTTTCTATTTTATTTCATCTTCCACTTCCTTAAAATCCTCTTCATCCATGATAAAATAAAAAATATATAATAACAAATATACAGAGATGTTTTTTTAATGTTCCATATTCATCTCCAATTCCCTTAAATGGGAAAATAATTACTTGTTTGTGCGTGCATGTGAACTATCACCTCCACAAATAGATATAATTAGTTTTCTATTACTGTCTCTAAATAATGGTTATATTGATGGAATAAGTGATTATATATTATATTCATTAAATTAGTTTCATTATAATATGATAATATATCATTTGTTTCTTACTTTCCATATAATTAAAATGACAATGTCATTCATGCGTACATGTGAATAATCACCTTTATGAAGCGATATGATCTATTTTTTAATCACCACGTCACATGGATAGTATATATAATTATATGTAAATCATTAATATGATATTAATTATATTATTATAATCATATAAACTTAAAATAATATTTACCTTCTTTCAACAATGATCTTTAAAAATTGGAAACATTAATCATGCGTACATACGGCTTATCATCTCCATGATTGTAACATAGATCAATTTTCATATCCATGTATTATGAATGGATTTAAAATTATTATTGATTTATAAAAATGATTATTATTTCATAAATATTATTCTTCATATGATGAACTAATTACTTATTGACCATATTCAACATATCAACATCATTTAGGACTCATGTACTGAATATCTTCAAAACAATCGACATGAATTTAAATATTTAATCAATTTTAATAAAATGAGTATTTTTGATAAAAAGTGAATAATAAAAGATAAAAGACTCTAAAGAAATTAAATAATTAACATAAGTTTATTATTCATGTATAAAAAGGAATAATGTGATGAATCATACGCAAGGTAAGAGAATCTTTAACTAAAACAGAAGTGTTTTAATGATTCATTCATATAAATATTTATCATTCATATACATGTTTTTAAAATGGTTTTATGGGTTTATTTATATATTAAATAATGTTTTGAAATGATAATTTTTTTAATTTACCTAAAATGTTTCAAAGAGGTATATGTCACATTAATTCAAAATTCACTTTTAAAAATGTTTTCATTGGGGTTTGGAAAATTGATTTTTTGTTTTAATTACATAAAATGTTTTTTAATGAGTGTAATGGAAAATTAAAGATTGAATTGTTGAAAATAGAAAGATTTTATCTATTAATTTTACATGGAAATTTTACTGGTGGTTATGTGATAAACCAAGTATGGATGGTTATGTTATTACCAATAATTCATTGGGAGTACAAGTTGGTCATATGACTATTCCATTTGTAAGAGTGACATTTATGGAAGTTGACCATATTTTTAATCCATTGGTAAAAGTGGCATGTATGGAAGCCCACCACATGGTTATTCCATTTTAATTTAATAATGTCCCAGTGTACCTACTTGTCCTTTATATGATTTCTTAGAAATTTTCATGAAAATAATTAAATTTTTCAAAGTTATGATAATGATTTTTTAAATAATTATTCATTATTCATGGTAAAAATGTACATTTATAAGGAAATGATTTATTTATTTTCACTAGACTAATGGTTTCCTTTCATGAAGGATATTTGGTGGTATTTTTTCCCATCACCAATTTTGAAATTTTTTTCACTGGGTTGAAGGAATATTTGGTTTGAGGATGATGTCATGGGAAAATTGTGAAGATATATCACTATAAGAAACCTTGATTTGTTTTTATGATTTTTTACTTTATTAAAAAAATGGATACTTAGTGTATGATTTGGTATGTAATGTGTGGGTTTCATATTTAATATATTTTCCTAATTCTCTAAAACACTATACCTAAATGATCTTTGGTGAAATAATTTTATTTCTAAATTTCAAAATAACTACAATATGTAATGTTTAAGGTGAAAAATGGTATCTTTGGAGACATTTATTTTTTAGGTAATTAAGGGTTGTTACTCTTTGGGAAGAAAAATGAAATGTATGAGGTTAACATTGATATCAATACATGTTATGGTAATTTTGGAGAATTTATCATATTTTTATAATGTTATAAGAATTAAATAGTTTTATAAAAAGGATAACGGACAGGCTAGGGTAAAACCCATCATGTCCGGCAAGGCTATGAGTTTTGAACTCACAACCAAAGGTCAATAAGGTTACATCACCATCCATGGGCCTATAAGTAGTCCCATTTTTTATGAATTTTTCTTTTTAGTTAATTAATTTTATGGATGGAGAATAATATGATTTTGGGAGTATATAAATTATCAATTAGATATCTATGGGAATTGGAAAATGATATGGAGATTAATAGAGTAATGTTATTTTAGAATACTTCCACTATATTGGGAGCTTTGTATGATTAAAGTAAAAAGTATATTGTGTTATTTTATTGGAGAAATAAAGGATAATTTATGTAACATCGAATTAATAATTTTATGGTTATTCACATTTTTATGGAAAGAATTATCATACCATGGAGAATATATGGTAGGTAAAATTAATTTTTTTATGATCCATTTTGAGTGATTGATGATATTTTAGATATAAATATAAACATTTATCTTGGAAGACTGTTTTATTGTATTCTTTTTAATTATTGGTTTCAAGCATAGTTTGGATTATTTTGAAAAATTTTATGGATGGTTTTTTTTATGAATTGTATATCTTGATCTTTGGGTATTGATGTGGAATTTTGGATACTAAAATCATTTTTTTAATGTGATGAAAACTCTAAATGATCTCATGGTTTGATGAACCCTAAACTTAATATGTTTCTGGATATGTTTGTGGTGGTTTTCATCGATGAAATCCACATATAATACATTCATATGGTGGATAGTGTAGAGCATATGTGTGTCATATTTGGGGGTATTAATCATAAAAAACTATAATGGAATTTGTTGATGTGTGTGTTCAAGGATCGTGAGTTTTTATTCTTGTGAAATATCATGTACCATCATGGTATGTTCATGGATCAATCGATGATAGAAGAATATGTTGCTTCGGAAACCACCAAGACTATTGTAGAGGTTAAAAGATTACATGTTCATGAGGGATATTATAGGTGGTTTATAACCAATTTATCTTGGATTTTGAATCCTATGATATCCATGACCAAAAATATGGAGGCATTTTTATAAACTGATTAGTGTTAGGTAACCATTGAGTACCCAAATGAGAAGTTGATCAATTCATCAGTCCTATATTTCCCAACAAAAGGAGTTCAACTTGGTAATTTATTAGATTCTTATGGGTTTGGTTTGGGATGTTTTTTATATATAACTGATCAGTTTATTATTTTTGGTATCAGGAGTTATTTACCCATAATTTTAACCATGATACCCATGTTCTTGAGTTTATATTGGTAATTTTTTCCTTAATTTTGTGGTGACATTACCCCATTAGAAAATATTTTTTGGTTATCACGGACCATAAGATACGATGTTATGTCATCTAATAGCATAACATGAAATTGAAACAATGAATGCGGATGGTATTATTGAATAATTATGACTATGATATTTCATATACATAAGGAAATTTAAATTTGGTATCTAATCTTCTATGTATGAAGTCATGTAGTTTTGTTATTTGTTAATCTAGATATCTATATATGGTAATATAAGAACTCTTGGTTTTATATCTTAAAATGAAATAGGTTAATGATATATTTTTTCTTCCCTACAAGATAATTTATTTCTCTTTAGTGTACCACATTGGGGATTCCGTATTGAAGGATTTTGAGGTAGTGTTCTATAGAGATGAATATTTTTCTGTTCATTCCCTTGATGGTTGGTATGAGAGTGTATAGAAATAGTTATTGTTCTGAGGGAGGATTTTCATCCCAAAAGTCACATGTGAGGATGTTTTCTCGGAGTTCCATATCTCACCCTTGGATATACATTGCTTCATTGTAAATATTTAACATGCTTCTAAAGACAATATTTGGAATCTTGGTTTGAAGAATGTTGTTTCAATGTTTTTGTCTCATTGATTAGTACGCTAGAAGGTGATGGATGAGAACCATGTTCCTAGTGGTTTTGTCCAACCATTAAATTCCCCTCAGTGGAAGTGGGAGGAAATATCAAAGGGATTTGTTACGATTTTACGTTGAAACCATGCAGTATTTGATTCTATATGGGTAATTATGGACCATTTTACAAAATCATCCAAATTTATTGTTATCATGGAGTCAATCTATGTGTGGGATTTTTCAAGGACGAACTTAGAGTTGGTGGTGAGACTTGATTGGGTGACAATTATTATTATCTTTAACCGAGATCATTATTTTACATAATGGGTGAGGAGAGAACTCCATAAATTTTTTGTCTCTTAGTGATGCCATATAAATGATTTTTATCCATAGATGGATGGATAGATCAAAAAGATCATCCAGAAACATGAAGATATGTTTCACTATTGTATACTAGATTTTGGAGGATCAAGCATGAGAAACCTTCCCTTGGTTGATTTTTCATACAATAGTAGTTTTGAGTCTTGGATTTGTATTTATCCATTTGAATATTCCTAAAACTGACCATGTCTTCATCCATTGTGGTAGACTAGGGTTAGAGAATTTTTTAGGCTGGAACAGTTGTAGAATATAACAAGGATGGTTTAGGTTATTCTCTAGAGGATAATATTAGTGTGATATTTACATAAAACCTATTTTGGTCAATGGTAGTGACCTATATAGTCCCATTTTGGAGATGAAATTTTACAAAGGGTGAATACTCATCATTGGAAGTGAAGGTTTGGTCATGGTAGTAAGCTCCCTAACCAATTTTTTGGTTCTTTTGAGGTATCAAATAATATTTTATTCATAGAATATTATATAGATCTTCCCCTATGAGTGATCTACATACATTATTTTCTAAATGTCTCATAGCTCTACCTATATCTTTATAATAACCCTCATGACATAAACTGGAGTGAGATCAATCGTGATAATGATGTGACCATGAAGTAGTAACTTTTGGATTTTTAGGACAACAAGGAGAATGAATTTCATTGGTCTGGTATTCCCTTGTTCTAAAACATTTGGTAGCACAATGGCATGGAGTGTGCTAATTGGGAACGTGATTTATAGATAATCACTCAGAAACCTGAGATATTTATTTTTAACTTTACAATTATTTTAACACTAGTTTTTTTGGTTAAACCATTTCTTGTTATGAGATGGTTTCCTATTATCTTATTGTTTTTTTGTAACCACACCCTTGTTTGAGATGTATCTCCCCTAGGAGAGTGTCTTGGAGCTTGTTGTATATGTTTTTTGGATTTTCTTTTGTTATTATTATGATTTGGTTGAGATATTTTGATTGGGAGATCCTTTAGAAGAATCATGTGAGGTTTTATTTTGGACGACCCATTTCTCTTTCATTATCTCTATGTATAGTCATGAATTTATATGTATGAGAATGGTTTGAGTATTAGTTGATGTAAGGTCCTAGATTAAGGTGGAAATTTACATTTTGAGTTATAGGTGTTGGAGACACTCAGAGGACATTATATGTTAATGGGATAATGATTGTAGAAAAGGTTGGATCCATTTACAAAAATGAAATTTTGGGGCCATGGAAATGTGTGTTTTGTTGTGGTGTTAGTGGTAGTGGTGTAAAAGATCCATGTTGTATTGTAGGGGAGGTCATAGAGGAAATCAAGGACACTTCTATTTTGTAGGAAATGATATTCAATAGATGTTGGTTGTAGTGTATCCCTTTATTAAATGGTTGAGCACTATGGAATTGGGGATCCAGCCTATAGGGATGTGTCGTATCCCCCATATGTACTTTAATATGATCTATCTTGGATTCTCTAAAACTCCATTGAAAAATTCTAGTTGTGGTTTCTCCCCTTAAGAGACATCATATATTACCCCATGTTTGTAATGGATATGGAATAATCCAAGATCCTGTATCTGGTTCTTTATTTTTTTGTGGGCCTAAAAATAACTTGAGACCCTCAAACGTAAATCCTTTATGAAATTTTACACTCGTCCCTTTTGAATCCAGGAGAGTGTTTTGAAGTCTTTAAATCCCCTTTAAATGGGTAATGATCATAGGCTCCTAAAGATCAATCTATGGTAATATAAGGTGATTTGAACCTCTTGTCTTCTTGAATCATCCATTATATTGATCATGTGTTCTACCATTTCTTCTTCCCATGTTTTTTCATATGATATCAATTGATCAAATTGAGTTTTACATTACATTTTAATGTGTAATCATGTCATGAATTATAGAAGAAATTGTGATTTCATCATGGGATAGGTTATCGGAGATCCACAATGTTAGTCCATTATTGTTTTACAATAGATGACACTGTTAAGGTTTTTTCTTTGATTCTTAATGTGTTATCATGTCTCATGAATTCACTCCTCATACCATATTGCAATTCATGATTCACTCCCAAAAATATCTTGTTTTTCATGGTTTACTCCCAACACCATCTTAGTCTATATCATGAGATATAAATCTTTATCCAATGCATTGGAGCGATATATAGGTTCCACCTATCTCATAATGAAATCATACATAAAGATTTTATAATATCATAAAAAATCATATCATAATCCATGAAATGAGATGGTAATCATAAAAATGTAATCCCATTATGGCATGTGGGAAAATATACAGGTTTTATAGTCATATATTCAAAAGCCTAACCCATGAAAAGAATGAGGATTCAAAAGCAAATACCCATAAAATAAATGTAGTTTAATAAACATCATACATTGAAAATATACAAAAATCAGAGAAATAATATTAATGGAATAATTGAATAGTCTACCTTGAATGGGATGAGTAACAACAATGAATTTTATATTACATCGGAAATAATTTTGATATATCTTTAAAAAAAATCTATTGGAAAATATCATTTCTTATTTGAAAAATATATTTAAAACATAAAACCTTTTGAATGAAAATTTCATTGAAAATATAATTCAATACTTATAAAGAAATATAAAAAATATAAAAAAATTATTATAATTTTTTTCCTTGGGATTTTTTATTGAAAACATGGTTTTTAAAACAAAACATATCCCCGACCAAAGAGAGAAATACTATCATTTTTTTATTTAATTTTTTTTATTAATTATCCTATGTACCATAAAATGTAAAATTGTTTCTAATACATGGATATATTTTTAATAAATATAGGATAATTAATCTCATGATTTTCTTTAGATATGGATAATAATATTTCATTATAACTAGCATAATCATTAAAATATCGAAAAGCTATGAGATTGATTCAATAAATTCTTACCACTTCATCACACGGGATCACACTCTCCTTATAAAAAAGGGAAATACATACAGCATAAATATATCATTAGAGTAATGATATTCAAGACATAACATGAAAAATAGAATTATGAACACGTTGAAAAATAATGAAGGTGCATAACAAACCATGTGTCTCCAAGAAGCTAAATTGAGAAAAAGATATCTTATCAATTAGGTAACTCTTGAAACATAAATAAAATGAAAGAAAGAACATAGAGAGTATATTTAAATCACATAAATTTAATTGTAATAATATTATAAAACTTTCATGGGTTGTATATACACCACACAAAAATAAAAGATTGGTGAACCTGGCATGTATCTCACAGATATAAAAAGTGAGGTGAAATTCTCATAACTTGTGTCTTGACTCTCATCACACTCATTAAAACCAAATGAATAATAAATATAAATTATTTTTAATATTTTATATTTTTGGTAATTATACTTATATCACTATTAAATGAATTTTCATAATTTTATAAATATCATTTATATTCATTATATTTTCATAATAATAATCTACATAGTATATAAGTATGAAATTGAATACTCCATTCATGGAGATGGTTAACAGTACATATGCATAAATGTTGATTCTGTTTATTTTTCATATTGTAAAAATAATGTAAATGTCATATATGTGTTTATATATATATATATAATTATTAATGTAGAATTATAATATTTTATATATCATATATATTCACCAAGCACATCCTTATTTCATTCCATTTAGTGTGTGAACGAATCAAATCACTTTGAGGGGGAGGTAGTCCACAAATCCTCAAACAAAATTATCATATTCATACCAAATAAGAAGAATAAGGATATCTGTTTTAAAAGTATTCAATAATATTAAATACATAAAAAATATAATATATAACATATATAAATAATTTTCCATCATAGAGTCCCCCATTATAGGCATTATGGAAAATATATAGTCATTATTTTGTGGGGCTGTATTTCGTTATGCATGTAAACAGTATATTCATTACCAATTAGGTGAATTTGTTTGTAAGTGTTGGTCAAAAACTTATCACAACAAAAACTAAGTATATTGAGGATACATGTTTTTTTATAAGTATGGAATCAGATTAATTGATGTGCTGGAGAAAGAAAATAAATTAAAGGAGCTTGATAAAGGGTGTTACATCTTAATATGGTAACTCCTTTATGATTTCACCAAAGGACATCCTTGGAAGACTTTCTACTAAATGTTAGGATTAATGTAATAATAGAGGTTTTTGTAAGGATATTGGGATACATATTGGCCGAACCTTAGGTGTTTTGGATGTTTAATTAAGTGAATGGGAGGAGGCCATTTTATAGTGGAGGAGGAGTGACACTCTTGTAAATATTAGGAAAAGGAATTACACACACGTTTTTTCCATGGAAAGTGGTTCCCATAATAGAAAACTTTATATAAACAAGATTATATGGTATAAAAGTTTCCATTAAATGGGTGTTGTGCATAATTTTAGGTCATTTTGGGTTTTAAATGTATGGTTTAGTCCTTATATAAGCCTAATTCTACATTAATTATTTGAATTAACTTTAATTATTTTTACTACTCATTTTGGTAAAAAATATGTTTTTAAATAATTAGAAATTTTAAATTATTATTGTTCTAGTTATTGAATCCATTTTATATAATTACAATTATATAAGTTGACCAAACAATTTTAAAAATAATCAAGCTGATAGGACAACACTATGGGGTTTTAAAAAAATGATCAATTTTTTTAGTTTTGATATCAAATTTCCATTTGAAATTAGTTATAATAAACTAAAGTGGATGAATTGATAAAAACATTATCTAATATACTCTTAAACCTATTTATAATATAATTTACCATTATAAGTAAATTATATGAAAAATATATATTTTGAATTAAAATTCAATATTTTTCACTCTTCATCCAAAAATTAAATTTCTCAAAGAAATACAAAAAAATAACCCTAATATAAATTAAAAATTAAAAATTAGAAAATTAATTTTATTTTATAAAATTATATTTCATAAATACTCTAAAAATAATTTTATTATTTTTCTTAGTTGGGCATTAAAATTAGTTCATTTGAGAAAATATTTTTCTAATAAAATGAGGAATTTAAAAAAAAAGTATACACTTCATTATCAATATGATTTATTTATATAAAAAATTATAAACTATATATAAAAATTGGTTATTAATATTCATATAACTATGTTTAATGACTAGTTTAAAATTATTTTTTAAATAATTATTAAAAAAATTATGGTTTGTAGAAACATATGCATTGTGGGTAACATACACAAATATGATGTTGTGTGTAACATACGATAAGGAGATATTCCATGTAACATAGTCCATATCAATTTTCCATGTAATGTATTCTAATTCAGTGTCATTTGATTGTAATTTTTGACTTTGTGTAGTGAAATATATCAGTGAAAAATTAATTTATTCAAAAAAATACCCATAAAAACTCAGGCTAGTACATTCTACCCCAATAAAATGAATATCCCCCCTCAAATTCGTCACTCGTGAAAAATAAGGGAGATATTTATAATTCCTCGTATACACATGTTATGAAATAACTTATTCTATCTAGTTGTTGCTCCTCATAACTTTCACTTAGTGAGTGGTATTGTTTGATAGAAATTTCTATGATCAATCAAGAATTTCAACTGGTTGTTCCTCATTATAAAGATACTTTTCTATAGGTATGACCTCTGAGTTCAGTGCATGTGAAGGGTCTGGTTTGTACTTCTTTAAGCTAAATACATAGAGATCATCATTCACATGATGTAGATTTTTATTATGTTCCAAGTGATATTCTATAATCTTAATATGATGAAGAATAAAAAAGGGAGAAATATACCTATGACTTAGTTTCCCATTATTCTCAAATATCATAACCTAATTCTCGGTTGAGATTTATAAAAATACCTTTTCACTAACATCAAATTATAGATCATGCCTTCACTTATCAGCATAAATTTCCATCTAGCTTCGAGATGCCTTGATATGTTGCTAAATGTTTCTATCCTTCTCAACTATTTCTTTACTAATCTCATGTACCAATAGATGTTTTTTTCCAACGTCATCCTAGGGAATTGGAGTTATACATTTATTTACATATAGGGATTCATAAGCTTCCATATGAAATATTGAATGATATCAAATGAAGTATGATAAATCTACTAGAGTAATTTATTGGTCACAACATCCTTTAAATCATGAGAAGATGGTCTCAACACATCCTCAATGGTTTGAATTGAAAATTCAGAATGACCATCCATGTGAGGATGATAAGATGTTTTGAAACTCATTTTTGTATGAAGTTATATCTGAAGTCATTTCCCAAACATATATATAATCCTTCGATCCTAATCTGACATAATGGAATGTGGTGCTCCATGAAACCTTATCACATCCTTAATGTATATCCCAGATATGTGATCCAGAGAGAAGTCTTCTGTAATATTGATGAAGTGTGTATAATTTTTAAGTCAATTGACTACCACCCATATAAAATTTAACCCTTTATAGGGTTTTCGTAGTCCAACAACAAAATCCATTGTTATGTCCTCCCATTTTAATTCCAGTATGGGTAATGGATGCAACGTCACCCTATGCTTTGGTCTTTCAACCTAAACTTACTCGAATATGAAGCACCATGATACAATCATTGTGATATCTTTATTCATTCCATCACACCAGAAGTATTATTTCAAGTATCTAGACATATTCATACTTCTAGTATTAATAGAGAAATAATAACTATGATCATCCTTTAATAGATCTGTCTTCAAATACGGTACAGAAAGAACATATACACGATTATGGAACCTTATTATTCTGTCCCGATAAATGGTAAACACATGCAGATTTCAATAATTCTTTTGCAGCTCCAAATATTTCTTCTGCTCCTCTTTAATCATCACATAGATAAAGGTTTGGACATTCATTTAGAAAATAAAATATTTTTACCCTTCCATTAGTTTTTCATGATCTATCCTTTTTGAATCCATAAATATGGGATCTTTTTTCATCTTCATCATGGATAAGATAGCATGATCCATTTAACTCAAAGCATCAGTTAACTAGTACACTTTACCTGGGTGGAAATGTATTGAATAATCATAATCCATTATCAACTATAAAAATATTCTATGTCACATGTTAAAATCCATCAATGTGAATATATATTTCATTATTTTATGATCCATATATATATAACACATTTATCCATAAATATGATGCCTCCATATTTTTAATGAAAAAATCATGACTGCTAACTCCAAATACTGAGTTGGGTAATTTTTCTCGCTAATATTCACCTTCCACAAGACATAAGTTATATCCATGTTATCACATATAAGAACAAATTTCAATCCCTTTTTCTATGCATCATTATAGATTATGAACCCTTATCCACTATATGTTAATATAATCATACATGAATTGACTATCCTTCTATTTAGTTCCATGAAATTTTCTTCACATTCATTTATCCATAGTAAATTGACACCCCTTCAAGTCAAAATGTTTATAGGATTAGATAGTGGTGACAAAATCTCCACAAACCATCAATAATATCCTGTTAAACCATGAAATATATGGATCCTAATCCCCATGGTTGGTTTCATCCAAAATTTAATAAACTCCATATTTAATGGATCTACAGATATACCATCTCTTGGGATTATGTTACCCAAAAAATGAAACCTTTTGTAAGGACCCGACCCCAGTTTCCCAAAGTCAATGCCTTATTTGATTACATTGGCATGCATACAAGGAATACGAATCTCGAAATACCTAGTAGTTTAGTATTATTGGAAACAAGTTACATATATAAGTTTATCATTACAGCATTAAGGGAAACAAAAACATTGTTTTATTCCACTAGAAACCTCACATCTCCTAAATTATGATTGCAAGTCATTCATAAATTACTTCTTCATATCCTAAGAAAATGAAACGTAAGAAAGGGGTGAGCTCAAATGATCAGTAATAGTAATCAATACAATGGAAGATAATATAAACATTAGACATGGTGAATAATTGAAAACACATTCCTTTAATAATAAATATGAACACATTATGGCAAGAAAATGAACTGAGTAAATAATGCCATAATAAAACCTAACCATGGGTATTATACTAGTCGAATAACCACATGAACATTAAATTAATAGCTTCATAATGAGGGAAGTGAATATTACGGACATTCTAAATCATTTTTTATGGCCTCAGCCAAGACATCTAGTGATTAAGGCCTCGGCGAAAATCCATATCACATTGGGAAAGGCCTTGGCCAATTCCACATCTATTTGTCTCATGAGACCTACCAATGTATCGAGGGGCTATAGCGGGCCCCACCCATCACATAATAATTCCAATGCATTCCTCGTATGAGCGGGGAAAAACATAAAAAACATATACCTTAATATTAAAACTATCATATGAAATTTAACTATCTTTCCCCAATCATTAAACATAAAACACTAACCATTTCGAGTAATATGGTGAATGGTTTTAGGATAGATCATCCACAATAGAGTCAGTCATAAAACATTAAATAAAATATGGTAGATGAATTCACAAATTATTATACCCAATAATACCATGAAATCAACAAGAGTGTTGAATTAGATGAAAACACTCTTATAAAATCATAAAGCAATTCTGGAGATAAATACTCTTTTATTTTGAAAAGAATAGTTCTTTTGGAAAAATCTTTGTATAAAACCAGAAGTGAAGTAAGATAGTATTTTCATAAGAAAATGAGTTATTTAATAATGTTAATGGTTTCCAAAAACAGATTATCAAGTGCCCTTTAATGTAGGTAAGAATTTGAGAAATTACCTTGAATCAGGCTTGTATTTTTGAAATAATTTTGAAAGTTCCTTTTAAAACATGTAACTATCCCTAAAATAAAGAAGTATTATGGTTTGTAAACATATATATGATACTCACAGAAAACATATTATACTTGTTAATAACTTATTTCAGAACCTATTATACATGTATTTATTTTACCATAATTCTGGTTAGTTCATTTATGTCTTTATTGACAAGTTATTGTATTGAATTTTGTCATTTTGGAGTGTTCGTTTCCTTTATTTTCATATTCAGTTCACTTGTTTTTAAGTAATGAAGTTCATGAGGAATGGTTATAATTCTCCAAGATTGAAATTATATATTACTAATGAACATAAATAATTGATAATGTTCAGTTCTATCATTTTGTTACATGGAATAAGGATAAACCATTAGATGACCACCACTTCGATTATTCGGCAATTTTTGGAATATTAGGAACTAGTTTGTCCATATAACTTAATTATATGTACATATTCTGGTTCCTGAATATTAATTAGGTTATAACACATATATTATAGTCCATTTCAACCATGAATATGGTTTCATGACTAGTAATGAATAACAAATTGAAGAACGAAACTTCGTTATCCACGAAGGTTATAAATCAGAACCTCATGGACGTCAATTTCATTTATAAAATAAAAGGAAGGGAGTAAGAATATTTATGAAGGTTCTTCCATTCACATGATATAAATCTAGTATATAGATGTTACTGGAGTTTCGTGATCATTTGGACAGAGGAGGTGAGGATAGGATAACAAAAGTAGATAAATTAAAATAAAACAAAATGAGAAAGAAGGGTGCTTTACCTCTTGAAATAACCTCCTTGAGAAACTCCTTAAGAGAAGGGGTTTTTGTCTTTTGGGAAGACTATGAGCTTCCTGGTCATAGGGAGTGACTAAGGAAGGGTAATTGGGCAGAAATTTTGGAGCTTCAAGGCTTAGAGGTGTGAAGAGAAGAGGTAGTGGTTGGGGGTTTTATAGTGGAGGAGAGGAGTAATTTTTTAATATTTAATTCATTATTTTATTATTTCCCTCAAGACAACCAATAGTATTGTTTCATGTGACCCATAATAGTAATAATGGAATGTGGGTTCGAACCAAGTGGTCTTACATCATCCTTGCATAAACTATGATGCAATAAATAAAGTATTTAGCATTTATCGTATTTTATCGTATTTTACTATTCATAAAAAAATTATAGAATTTCAGAAAAATCCCAAAAATTCACCCCTAAAATTTGTCGACATGTAGAATTTAAAAGTGAAGCCCATTTTTGAAAAATAATTTTCTAAATATTATTAATTTAACTTTTAAATAAATTCATACTTAATTCAAAAATAAACAGTTCAAATTCTACAACTACTTCTTTATCACAATGAAAAATTAACCAAGATGTCATTATATTCTAGCCTTAAGAAAATAAAATAATAATAAAATTTATTATTCATTAGGGTCATATTACTATTCATATTACTATTCATAAGTGTATGTTACTATTCACCAAAAATCATGTTTGTTCTATCAGACTCCAAATGACTTACAGAACACAACTCTAGATGATCATTTTTTGAAATTCAAGACATAGAAGAGACAAATTTGTGTTTAATGGTTAGATTATACAATTTCATTCTATATTTATTTTCAAAACCTTGGAGTGTTACATTCTCCCCTCCTTAATAAACTTTTGTCCTCAAAATTCACAGAATATCACACAATAAGATTCGGGTATGTCTTTAACATAAGATCCTCAGGCTCCCATGTTGCTTCCTCCATCTTATGGTTCCTCCATAGAACCTTCACCATATGAGTTGTCCGATTTCTCAATACTTGTTCCCTAGTATCATGAATCTTGATAGGCTCCTCACAATAAGATAGATCAGGCTCAAGTTCCACTTCATCATAAGTGAGTACATGTGTTGGGTCTGGAATGTACTTTCTTAACATTGACACATAGAACACATTGTGAACCTTGGAGAGACTTGGTGGCATTTCCAAATGGTAAGCTACGACTCTAATTTGGTCCCGAATTTCAAAAGGTCTGATTTACATGGGACTTTACTTTCCCTTCTTACCAAATCGTATAATACCCTTCCATGGAGATACCTTTAGGAAAACATGATCACTTTCTTGAAACTCCAAATCCTTCCTTCGGTTAGATGCATAGCACTTTTTCATACTTTGAGAAATTTTGATATGGTTCTCGATAATCTTCACCTTTTCTATTGTTTCTTTAACAAGTTCTGAGCCCTGGTCTTTCTTTCAAAAACATCATCCCAGCAAGTTGGTGTACGACATAGCCTCCCTTATAATGCTTCATAGGGTGCCATCTGTATACTTGAATGGAATCTATTATTGTATGAAAATTCTACGAGAGGTAAATACTGATCCCAAGTGTCTTGAAAATCATGTGAACAAGACCTCAACATGTCTTCCAATGTTTGAATAGTTCGTTCTGATTTTCCATCAGTTTGTGGTTGGTAGGCAGTTCTCAAATGAAGATCAGTATCTAGGGCCTTCTGAAGACTTTTCCAGAATCTTAACGTAAAACGTGGATCACGATCAGAAACAATCGGTAGGGGTACTCCATGAAGTCTCACAACTTCATTAATATATAGTCTTGTTAGACGTTTAAGTGGTAGATCTTCTCTTATAGCATGAAATTGTGCTGACTTGGTAAGTCGATCAACAATGACTCATATTGCATCGTTCCTTCTAGGAGTCTTTGGTAGTTTCATGACGAAGTCCATAGTGATATTATCCCATTTCCACTCAGGTATGGTATGTGGTTTCAATACTCCTCCAGGTTGTTGCCTTCCTGCTTTCACATGTTGAAAAACCATACATCTTGACACAAAATTAGCAATCTCCTTCTTCATATTCTCCCACTGGAAATGATCCTTCAAATATCTATACATCATATTGATACCAGGGTTTATAGAGAAATTGGAAATATGATAATCATCTAAAAATTCTCTTTTTATATCAGGTATATTGGGAACACAAAGTCTCTTCCCAAATTTAAAAATTCTATATTCATATATGAAGTCACTCAATCTCCAATCATTCATAGCTTTAATCTTCTTTTGAAACTCTTCATCATCAGCCTAAGAAGTTTTTATCATTTTTAGTAAAGATGGTTTGGAAACCAGTTGAAAAATAATTGATGTTTCACCTTCCATTGTTATTACCATATCCATCTTTACTAGATCCAAGAAAATAGGATCCCTTTCGACTCTCATATAGTTCAAAACTCCTTGATCCTTTCTTCTCAAAGCATCTTCCACCTTATTTTACTTCCCCGAGTGGTAGTGTATCGTGAAATCATAATCCTTGAGTAGTTCAAGTCATCTCCTTTTCCTCATGTTGAGTTCTTTCTATGATAAAATATACTTCAAACACTTGTAATCAGTATAAATCTCACATTTTTTACCATAGAGATAATGTCTCCATATCTTCAAAGCAATTATTACACCAAAAAACTCAATATCATGAGTGGGATAGTTTTTCTCATTAATTTTTAGCTGTCGTGATGCATTATAAATAACCCTATCATTTTTCATAAGAACCCAACGAAATCCTTTCTTTTATGAATCACTATAAATAACAAACCCATCATTCCCCGATGGTAGAGTCAATATAGGAGCATTGAATAATATTTTCTTAAGTTCATCGAAATCTTCTTCACAATATTTTGTCCAAACAAATTAAACCCCTTTACGTGTGAGCTTCGTTAGTGGGTTAGAAAATCAGGAAAAATTCTGTACAAAACACCTATAATAACCTGCTAAGCCAATAAAACATTGTACCTTAGTTATGTTTGTTGGTGTGGAAAATCTTGGATTGCCTTTGTCCTTGAAGGATCAACTAGGATTCCATCCATAGAGAAAATATTACCATGAAAAGAAATCTCCTAAAGCCAGAATTCACAGTTGCTAAACTTCCCATATAATTCATGTCTTCTAAGAGTCTTCGGGATATTGCACAAGTGATTTTCATGATCTTCGCAGCTTTTAGAGTATACCAAGATATAATCAATAAATAGCACTACAAAATCATCAAGATATTCCTTGAAAACTCTGTTCATTAGATCCATGAAGACAGAGGGTGAATTAGTCAATCCAAAAGTCATTACTGTAAACTCATAATGCCCGTACCTGGTTCAAAACATAGTTTTCAGAATGTCTCCCTTCTTCACACTCAACTGATGATACCCAGATCAAAGGTCAATCTTTGAAAAGTATTGAGTTGCATGTAGTTGGTCAAATAAATCATCAATGTGAGGTAGGGGATACTTTTTCTTTATTATTATAGCATTGATCTCCCTGTGGTCGATACATAACCTCATAGATCCATATTTCTTCTTAACAAAAAGGATAGTGGCTCCCCATGGAGAAACACTAGGGCGAATAAATCCCTTATTACTCAATTCCTCTAGTTGTTTCTTTAGTTCCACTAAGTCCACAATGGCCATTATAAAAGGGGTCTTCGATATGGACCTTGAACCAGAAATTAAATCAATGGAAAACTCAATTTCTCGTTCTAGAGGATGTCTAGGTAAATATTCTAGTAACACATCAATATATTCCCTCACAATAGGTACATCTTCTATTTGAACATTCCTTTCCTCACCCACAGTTATTTCATTCTCTTCCTCCCAAATAATTGAATTTAGTTGAGCTACTGGGGGTGGATCTAGATAAGAATCAGGTTGTGACGATTCTGCTCTAAAGATAAGGTGTTCTTTATCATCGTCATAAAAATCATAACCTCCTTCTTCTTACAATAAATATTTGCATCATGATCCGAAATCCAATCCAAATCGAGGATTATATCAAATTCAATCTAGGTATGACAATGAGATCAATAGATAAAGAACATTTATATGCCTTAATGGGAACTGATTGAAAGAACTTTGTAGCAATTATACTTCCCTTAGAAGTTTTTAATGAAAAATCCCTTGTTAAATCAAATTGGAAATATCTAATTTTCTTAGAAAAATGGGAAGATATGAAACAGTGCAATGATCCAGAATCAAAAAATGCATTGGATAAACATGAGGAAACAATTAAAGTTCCTCCCACCACGTTATTAAGAACTTCAAACTCTGCAGTTGTGATTGCATAAGATTTTCCCTGATCCCTTTCCCTTTTCTGTTGCATATTTTCTTGACATTATGGATAATCATTAGCATAGTGTCCCATCTCCCGACAACTATAGCATTGAACACCACTTGCTTCCTTCTTCCCTTTGCAATCACCAGCATGATGGCCTTTCTGACCACATTTGTAACATACTCATTTTCCTCTAAAGCATGCACCAGGGTGATTTATTCTACAATTTTCACATGGTGGAAATTCAACTCTTCCATTCTTCCCCGTTTCCTTATTTCCTTTCCCATTTTTTTCAGCATCCCTCTACTTTTCTTACTTTCCCTTAAAGTGATAAGGCATAGAGAATTATTTTTCTATCTTGATGGCACATGAAACTATATCCTCATATGATGAAAAACTTTGGGAGACCAGTGCCCGTCGAAGAAATGGATTTAGGCCATCAAAGAATCGATAAATTTTTCTCCTTGGATTTCATATGTTGTCTACAACATGTCTTTATAATCTTGTGAAGTTAGCGTCATACCTTGCATCATTCTCATCTTCCTTCTACCTCAGATTCATGAATTGACTCTCCATATATGCTTTATGCTCACGAGGGAAATATCTTTCTAAGAATATTTCCTTAAAATCCCTCCACTCTATCTATTATATGTCTTCCTCCTTCTTTGTGTTTTGGATTAATGTCCACCACTAATCGCAATCTCATGATAGACGATATACTTCCATGACAACCTTATCACTTTCATTACATCCAAAAGCATGAAATATCTTCTCAATGGAACATATCCACCACTCTGCTACAAACGGGTTTGTAGTCCTGTTGAATGATGGAGGTTGTTGTCACATAAAGCGATCCAGCATGGATCCTCCACATGGTGGATCCAGATGCTCTATATAGGTATGGTTATTATTCATAACATGAGTATGTTGTCCCATTATAATTATGAGTTGCTCAGCACTAGTCACAACACGAGATCCAACATCAATATCTTGCATCGGAGGAAATTCCCTACAGGGGACACATACATTCATACGATTTCCATTCCGTCCACTACGTGCCATATCTAGATAATGGCCTACACTATATTAGGCTATGAATCACAATGTATAATCTTAACTTAAAAATACTCTTAAAAAT
Source organism: Viscum album (assembly GCA_963277665.1). Taxonomy (NCBI): domain Eukaryota; kingdom Viridiplantae; phylum Streptophyta; class Magnoliopsida; order Santalales; family Viscaceae; genus Viscum; species Viscum album. The sequence goes on from OY728138.1 coordinate 163,905,214, forward strand.
TGAGATTCTATGCATGGCTAATCCCATATTCACAAAAATTGTTTCTTTGAGGAATATTTAACATTTCAATCGTTCATAATGGCTTGTAAAGAAAATGTGAATTATCCAAAGCAAATCCCCCAAGAGTGTCGTAACCAAGAGTGCAGTATGGCCCGTTTTTGTGCAGCTGTTCCCATTCAAGTCTAGCTCAAAGCGGTGTTTTTGGGTTTTACCCCTAGATACATCTATGTCAGAGCCGCCTCTACCTGCTCGTATCCAGACGGGGATGTATTGCTTAAAAGATCCACATAATCTATTCCTTACCAAAATACCTGGACGTTATTGTATGTATATCCTCAAAGACTATCTCAGGGAATATTTCCTAATTCTATGTTTTCTAAATCTAGTTCCCAAGTATTCTACTAAACTTCATCTGATACCAACCGTAAGGACCCGACCCTAGTTGCCCAGAGTCGGTGCCTTATTTGATTACGTTGGCATACATACAAGGAATATGAATCTCGAAAGACCTAGTAGTTTAGTATTATTGGAAACAAGTTACACACATAAGTTTATCATTACAACATGAAGGGAAACAAAAACACTATTTTATTCCACTAGAAACATCACGTCTCCTAGATTATGTTTGCAAGTCATTCATAAATTACTTCTTCATATCCTGAGAAAATGAAACATAAGAAAGGGGTGAGCTCAAACACTCAGTAAGAGTATGAAATACAGTGGAATATAATATAAACATTAGACATGATGAATAATTGAAAACACATGCCTTTAATAATAAATATGAACACATTATGGCAGGAAAATGAACGGAGTAAATAATGCCATAATAAAACATAACCACGGGTATTATACTAGTTGAATAACCATAAGAACTTTCAATTACTAGCTTCATAATGTGGGAAGTGCATATTCCGGACATTCTGAATCATTTTGTCATTGCCTCGGCCAATACATCTAGTGATTAAGGCCTCGGACAAAATCCATATCACATTGGGAAAGGCCTCGACCAATTCCATGTCTATTTGTCTAATGAGACCTACTGATGCATCGAGGGGCTATAGCGGGCCCCACCCATCACATAATAAGTCTAATGCATTCCTCATATGAGCGGGGAAAAACATAAACAACATATAAATTAATATTAAAACTATCATATGAAATGTAACTATCTTTCCCCAATCATTAATCATAAAACACTAACCATTTTGAGTAATATGGTGAATGGTTTTAGGATAGATCATCCATAGTAGAGTTATTCATAAACCATTAAATCAAATATGGTAGATAACTTCACAAATGATTAAATCCAATAATACCATGAAATCGACAAGAGCGTTGAATAAGATGGAAACACTCTTATAAAATCATTAAGCAATTCTCGAGATAAATGCTCTTTTATTTTGAAAAGAAGGGTTCTTTTGGAAAAATCTTTGTATAAACCCAGAAGTGAAGTAAGATAGTATTTGCATAATAAAATGTGTGATTTTATAAATATAATGGTTTCCAAAAACATATTATAGAGTGCCCTTGAAAGTAGGTCTGAATTTGAGAAATTACCTTGACTGACTAAAAATTAATTTTTTTATTATCATAATCCCCTTTTAAGGGGTAAGGGGGAACCCAAAAAGACATCAAAGACAATACCAACAATTATGTCTCCACAGAAAAAATTTAAATCCAAACAAAACATTCAAGACTACAAAGTAAAGCCCCTACTCAGCATCAAAAACATGAAGACCAGTTCCACCAAGCCATTGTTGCACGACTAGATGTCCCGTGCAAACAAATCATGGGCCTGGTATCGATGGCAGAGCCATACCCTCTCAAACATCCAAATCCATATAGAAATGACCTGATGAAACTCACACTCTGAACCTCATTTAGAGCAGTCCCAAGTAGATGAACAGGTTGAAAAGGCCTTAAACCACAAACCGCAAGACCGCAAAAATCACCACATAAAAACCATTTCAAAAGTACAAAACTTCATCACCATAAAGAATCAAACCTTCAAATCAACCATGAAACCTTCATGAATCTGCACCTCCACCAGAGAGACCACCGATCTCTACCGCGTTCTGCCAACAGGGAGCGATACCAAGTGAAGCCGTAAAACACATCCAAGAAACCACCGGATTCATCACCAATTAAAAAAACAATCAGAAAACCTGCCAGATATGTGATGAAACCGGGTGAAAATAAATCATCCCCCCTCTGAACCACCCAGAAGCCTGTGGTAGGCAACCTCAGAAGACCACGACCGAGCCGATACTGGTTCGAGCTATCACCCCACCTGGTCCGCCCTGGAAGCACACTTACACCGTCGAACCACGCACACCGGATCTACGCTATCATGACTCCATCTCAATCCACACTATAATTTCAAGGTCCATGATCTACGCTGAAGCCGCCAACACCACCGAGCCACCCTGAATCCACCGTCAAGGCACGCAGGGACCCGAGCCACACTGACTCCGAAGCGGGATCGAGGAAGGGATGTGAGCCGTCGAGCAACGTCGGAAGAGGGGGGAGGAGAGGCCTCCACTGAGAAACCCTAGAAGCAAGTCTCTCAATTACCCACTCTGCTCAGAGGCCCCATCGCAAGGTGGAAGCTCACAATACTTGAGAAATTCCCCTGAATCGGGCTTGTATTTTTGAAACAATTTTGAAAGTTCCTTTTAAATCGTGAAACTATCCAAAAAATAAGGAAGTATTATGGTTTTTAATCATATATATGATACTAACACAGAACATATGATGAGTACATAACAATACATAAGAATTACATCAAGGTAATCAAACAATTAAAGAATCCCGAATGAAAGTGGATGTTCGAGTGGAAAAACCCTTACCTTAACTCCGTACGTGTTCTTATCTTGTACTTAAGATCATGGAATATGAAATTATACTTATCGATAACTTATTTCAGAACCTATTATACATGTATTTAGTTTACCAATATTCTGGTTAGTTCATTTATGTCTTTATTGACAAGTTATTGTATTGAATTTCGTCGTTTTGGAGTGTTCGTTTCCATTATATTCATATTTGGTTCACTTGTTTTTAAGTAATGAAGTTCTTGTGTAATGGTTATAAATCTCCAGGATTGGAATCATATATTATTAATGAACATAAATAATTGATAATGGCCAGTTCTATCATTTTTTTACATGAGATAAGGATGAACAATTAGATGACCACAACTTCGATTATTCAGCGGTATTTGGAATATTATGAACTAGTTTGGCCATATAACTTAATTATATGTACATATTATGGTTACTAAATGTTAATAGGTAATAAAACATATATTATTGTATGTTTAAACCATGAATATGGTTTCATTAGCAGTAATGAAGAATAAATTGAAGAACGAAACTTCATCGTCCACGAAGGTTATAAATCAGAACGTCATGGACGTCGATTTCGTTTATAAAATAAAAGGGAGGGAGTAAGAATATATATGATGGTTATTCCATTAACAAGATATAAATCCAGTATATATATGTTACTGGTGTTATCAAGATCATTTGGATATAGGAGGTGGGGAGAGGATAACAAAAGTATATAAATTAAAATAAGATAAAATGAGAAAGAAGGGTGTTTTACCTCTTGAAATAACCGCCTTGGGAAACTCTTTAAGGGAAGGGGTTTTGGTCTTTTGGCAAGACTAAGAGCTTCCTGGTCGTGGGGAGTGACTAGGGAAGGGTAATTGGGCAGAACCTTTAGGTGCTTCAAGGCTTAGAGGTGTGAAGAGAAGAGGTAGTGGGGGGGGGGGTTATAGTGGAGGAGAGGAGTAATTTTGAATATTTAATTCATTATTTTATTACTTCCCTCAAGCCAACCAATAGTATTGTTTAATGTGACCTATAATAGTAATAATGGCATGTGAGTTCGAACCAAGTGGGCTTACATCATCCTTGCATCACCTATGATGCAGTAAATCAAGTATTTAGCATTTATCATATTTTATCATATTTTACTATTCATAAAAAATTCTAGAATTTTCAAAATAATCCCAAAAATTCACCCCTACCATTTTTCGACGTGTAGAATTCAAAAGTGAAGTAAATTTTTGAAAAATAATTTTCTAAATATTATTAATTTAACTTTTAAATAAAAGCATACTTAATTCAAAAATGAATAGTTCAAATTCTACAGCTACTTCTTTATCACAATGAAAAATTAAACAAGCTGCTATTATCTTCCAGCCTTAAGAAAATAAAATAATAATAAAATATACTATTCATTTGGGTCATATTAATATTCATATTACTATTCATAAGGGTATGTTACTATTCACTAAAAATCATGTTTGTTCTAACAAACTTCAAATGACTTACTAAAAACAACTCTAGATGACCATTTCTTGAAATTCAAAACATAGAAGAGACAAAGTTGTGTTTAATGGTTAGATTATACAATTGCATTCTATATTTATTTTCAAAAACTTGGGCTGTTACAACCTTTGCATCCAAAATTCACACATTGTAAAATTTCTATGTAGTTTACCCTTTCTTATGGTATTTTGTATAATTATCAAGTGATCTTGATATTCTTCGTTGAAATTTGAACATGTAAGAATATTATATTTAAACACTACCAATACCGATCCAGATGATCTATAAAGACACTATTCATAAAATCCATGAAGATAGTAAAGGGAAGTAGTTAGAAAAAAATACATCACTATATATTCATAATGTCCCTAAATTGTAAAAAGATTATTATAGGGTATATCCTCCTTGTTTATCCCCAATTGATAATATCCATAATAGAGGTCAATATTGGAAAAGTATTGAGCTCCGCAAATTTTATCAAACAAGTGATCAATATGGGGAAGAGCATAAATGTTTTTGATTGTGAACTTATTCAACCCCTAATAATCAATGCAGAGTCACATTGATCTATATTTATTTGTTACAAAAAGAAATGGTTCACCCAATGGTGAAACATTTTGGGGAAGGAATCACTTATCGAGGTTTTATTGAATTTTCTTCTTCAATTACCGCAACTCAATTTGGTCCATTCTATAAGGAGTATTTGAAATTGGTGTGGAACCAGGTATGAGTTCTATGGAGAACTAAACTTCACATTTTGGTGGATTGTTAGGTAATTCTTCTAGGAAGACATATGAAAATTCCTAAACAATAAGCATAGGATCGATGTTGATTTTCTCTCCAATAATTTGAGATAAAAAAAATTCTAAATAAGAATTAAGACCCATACATTGGATGTAATATCCATAAGAATTTCATTGTTATCATAACAAAGTTGTTTGATCAAAGGATGGTATGAAATATCATATGTAACTTCAATTTCATATCAAATTATGTGTTATTTTAATAGAGAAATACAATCTATTCCTTAAATGACATCAAATTCAACCAAAGGAATAATGAGAAGTTTTTCAGGAAGAAAATTACCACAAACATCAACTGGGGAGGAATCATAAACTTGGGATGCAATCATCATACCATTAAGAATATTCACTAATAATTCGACAATTTTTTTTAATCTTGACATACATAAAAAATTATTTAGTTATGAAATAGTGGGAAGATCTAGAATCAAATAAGAAATTTGCAGTTCTAGAGTGGATAGTAAGTTTACCATTCACCACATTGTTATCAACAACCTTATATGAGATAGAGATTGTATTATATGTTTCTTTTTCTATATCTTAAGAGGTCACTAACATCGACCATCATCACTAGCCTCTAGGTTTGGGAATTGGGTAACATAATGGACATTCTCCTTACACCTGTAGAAATGAACCATATTAGGTGCATTATGTGTTAGGTTTTCTCAAATCACACAATTAGCATACTTTTTCACATCACATCGGCAATCAATTTGTAACGCCCCGGTCCCGGGTGCCACTCAACGGGTGCCCCGAAGATGGTTCACCCCAAGCCCTCAAGCGCATTTCCCCAAACGCCAAAGGCTACCAACTAGCAGCGAGGGCCCAGGTCTGATAGGGGGGAAACTATGCCCTCATTTGTCAAAGTGTAGCGCAGCGGAATTTAAATAAAACATACAACAAACAGCGGAAGCAGTAAACCATACACATCTGAAATAACTGCAGCAGTGGATATAACCAATAGTATATAAATGATCACGCTACATGTTTAAAGTTCTTAGAAAATAGCCAGAACATGTTACACAACAATACAATACAACAAAATATAGAGTACAACAAAACAAGCAAAACATATGGCAGCGGCATCGCGAGTCTAGGCTCGGTCCCATTCCCTCCTACTCTTCTACAATAGTCAAGTACCTGTATAGGGACTCTTTCCCCTATCTAAACCTGCAGCAATGTAATATGTTTGGGTCGAAAATCATGACCCAAACAGGGTGTGAGAAATATATCTCAGTAGGCACCCACCCAAGGCTCATGCCCAACTGCGTGTAAGCATACAACAATAGTGTGCAGCAGTAAAATGAAATAAAGTAAGCAGTACTCAAAAGTAACAACTACCAGTTATATTGCCATTTTAAATATTCATTTAATCCATTTAACATAAGAAATAACCACAGTGCATTTCTAAGTAAACAACTAGTGTCCTCATACACGTAAACTCCTACCCTCGGGTAATAAGTATCCAACACAAAAATCTGCTCTCAGGAATAACAGAGTTTGCCCTCAGGCATATGTAGTGCCACCCATAGGCATAGAATCAGCTGCCCACAGGCACGGAAGAAGTTTCCCTCAAGCCGAGATAACTACTGCCCACAGGCTAAATAGTTCAGTGCCCACAGGCTAATCACAACAACGCCCTCAAGATAAAAAGATAACTGGGCCATGCCCAACATATCAAAATGTAGTAAACAAGCAATTCCTCTCAAGGAAATTCTACACTTACTACATTAAAGGCATACCCTCGGGTATCCGGCCAAATAGCTAAACAATGGTACGCACCCCCGGGGTGGTTCCGGATCCAAGTTACGATCCCAACTAGCATTTTATTATCACAATTTAATCACCTATGAAATTCTAGGAATTTAAATATATCAACGAACTCAGCAAAACGACACCCCAACATGGGTTCGTGGCACGAAAATGCACAAAAACGCAAAAAAGTTGGAAATTTACACCAAGCCACCTACCTTATACATCAACGAGCGTTATACTTGAATGCCGACTCTAGAAATGCCCAAGAACGGCGTAGATATGAAGAAGAAGAAAAACCCATTCAAACGTAAATAACTTTTGTTAGGGGAAGAATTGGTAAGAACCATACCAGGAGAGGAGAAGGCTTACCCGTGCGGTTCCAACGAGATCGTCCAAAGTCGAATCGGATTCCAGATGAACACTCGGAGGATCTTCAAAGGTCTGGCCATCCTCCCTTTCTCCAAAACAGCTCAAATGCCTCCTTTTCCAAATGAGGAAGCTACAGCCTATTTTAAGCTGAAAAAACAAAGTACACGGCGTGTACTTCTGAGTACGTGGTGTGTACTTCCTTCATTTAACTGTTCCTATGGCGGCACTGCCACACTGTTCATCTGTCGACATGAGTACACGGCATGTACTCCCAAGTACATGGTGTGTACTGTCCCCCAGCCACTACAGAAAAACCGCCGTTTCGCGGCGGTTTTTTAGCGGCGGTTTTTAAAACCGCCGCTAAAAAAAAATCTGGGTGGCGTTTCGCGGCGGTTTAAAAACCGCCGCTAAAAAACCGCCGCGAAACGGCGGTTTTTTTTTTTAAATTTAATTTTTTCGGTGATTAGCGGCGGTTTTTTAAAAAACTGCCGCGAAATGAAATGAAAAAAATAAAAAAAATAAAAAAAATTAATATATTGTTATATAAATACATTTATATTGATATAAATATAATATATATATTATAAATATGTTTTAGATAAATATAAATAGACTACTACATTTAATATATAAGAAATTTAGTGAAAATGGCTTCAAAATATTTTTAAAAAATATTATTAATTAATAATTTTCTATTTATTATCGATTAAAAAACATTTAATAACAATTTGAAGGGTAAAAAAAATTAAAAAAAGATCCAAAACATGTTGAAAACGGAACTCAAACTTCAAACGGCCATAACTTTTGACCCGGGTGTCCGTTTGAGCTCTACCACATATCAAATCGAAGCCTGCGACGAGCTCTACGTCGCTGTGACTCGGGCTAGCCCAGTCAAGGGTTTTTCGACCCCAAAAAAGGCCTAGAAGGCCTCCAAAACTGAGTTTTTAGCCGGGGCACCCCGATTTTTCAAAATTTAAACAGGTATAACTTACGATCCGGATGTCCATTAGGCCTGTACCACATATCATATCGTAGATTGTTTCATTTTCTTCGATTTGACTGGTTGTGGCGTTGAAACAGGATTCTAGATTATATGTTATGGTTGTTTTAACATTATATGGCTTTTCAAATACACACACATATATGTATTTATTCGTAAATATATATGTGTCTGTGTGTGTGTGTGTGTGTATTGTGTGTATGTATAGATGTATTTATGTATTTATTCATAAACACACATAAAAAAATTTTATAAATGTATTTAAAACTAATCTTATAAATATATATTAATGGTTGCTCTATTTATTACTATTTATTTGATTTTCTATGACTTCTTATCTTTATCAATGGTTTTTTGGGGTTATTATGATGATTATGTTAAATTCTTAAGAGGTTTTACAGAGTTTTCAGGAGTTGTCATGAGTTTTCATGCATTCTCGTGCTTTCTAATACTTCTTCATGCTTCTCTATCTATTTTCATGTGTTTTCATGATTTTTTATCCCTTATCACGCCTTTTCATACTTTTTCATGTGTTTCAGATACTATATATCATATATTACTTATTATATATTATATATTATATATTATATATTATTTATTATTTATTATTTATTATTTATTGTTTATTATTTATTATTTATTATTATTTTTTCTTTATTATTTATTATTTATGATTTATTATTATTTATTATTTATTATTTATGATTTATGATTTATGATTTATTATTTATTATTTATCATTTATCATTTATCATTTATAATTTATAATTTATAATTTATTATTTATTATTTATTGTTTAAAATTAATTATTTATCATTAATTATTTAAAATTAAATATTTATTATTATTTATTATTATTTATTTATAATTTATAATGTATTATTTATTATTTATTATTTATTATTTATTATTATTTATTATTATTTATTATTATATATTATATATTATATATTATTTATTATTTATTATTTATTATTTATTATTTATTATTTATTATTTATTTATTATTTACGATTTATTATTTATTATTATTTATTATTATATATTATTTATTATTTATTATTTATTATTTATTATTTATTATTTATTATTTATTATTTATTATTTATTTACGATTTATTATTTATTATTATTTATTATTATATATTATATATTATTTATTATTTATTATTTATTATTTATTATTTATTATTTATTATTTATTATTTATTATTTATTATTTATTATTTATTATTTATTATTTATTATTTATTATTTATTATTTCTTATTTCTTATTTCTTATTTCTTATTTCTTATTTATTATTTATTATTTATTATTTATTATTTATTTATATTTTACGATTTATTATTAATTATTATTTATTTATTATTTATTATTTAATATTTATTATTTATTATTAATTATTAATTATTAATTATTTATTATTAATTATTAATTATTTATTATTTATTATTTATTATTTATTATTTATTATTATTTATTATTTATTTATATTTTACGATTTATTATTTATTATTTATTATTTATTATTTATTATTTATTATTTATTATTTATTATTTATTATTTATTATTTATTATTTATTATTTATTATTTATTATTTATTATTTATTATTTATTATTTATTATTTACCATTTATTATTTATTATTATTTATTTATTATTTATTATTTATTATTTATTATTTATTATTTATTATTTACGATTTATTATTTATTATTATTTATTTATTATTTATTATTTATTATGTATTATTTATTATTTATTATTTATTATTTATTATTTATTATTTATTATTTATTATTTATTATTTATTATTTATTATCTATTAGTTATGTATTATTTGTTTTTTCAATTAATATATATAAGTATATTAAATTCTGTTTATTAACAACATGGCGGGCTTGCTGGAGTGGTAAAGTCTTTGAATAATAAGCAAGAGGTCAGAGGTTCAAATCTCACCAGACGCAGATTTTATTTATATTGCATGGGCATGTGCATGGGCAGCTGTCATGCAGGCAGCTGCATGGGCATGTGCATGCATGCATGGATAAAGTAATACGAAATTAAATAAAATAAAAGTGAATTAGATAAAATAAAAAGGAAATAAATAAAAAACGAAATAAATAAATGATAAACGGAATAAATAAATGATAAACGGAATAAATAAATAAATAAATAAATAACGAAATAAATAAACGAAATAATAAACGAAATAATAAACGAAATAATAAACGAAATAAATAAACGAAATAAATAAATAATAAACGAAATAAATAAATAATAAACGAAATAAATAAATAATAAACGAAATAAATAAATAATAAACGAAATAAAGAAATAATAAACGAAATAAAGAAATAATAAACGAAATAAAGAAATAATAAACGAAATAAAGAAATAATAAACGAAATAAAGAAATAATAAACGAAATAAAGAAATAATAATAATAAAATAAACAAAAAATAAAAAATTCAAAAAAATTCAAAAAAATTCAAAAAAATTCAAAAAAATTCAAAAAAATTCAAAAAAAAAATCAAAAAAAATTCAAATAGCGGCGGTTTAAACCGCCGCTAAAAAACCGCCGCGAAACGTTCCGACGGTTTTGAAAACCGCCGCGAATAGTTTCCCGACGCCACATTTAGCGGCGGTTTTTGAAAACCGCCGCCAATCCATTTAGCGGCGGTTTAAACCGCCGCGAAACGCAAAAAAAACCGCCTCTAAATGCTTATTTTGACGTAGTGAGCGGGCATCTACTCCACCGCCTTACTGTTTTGGCCTGCCGACTGACTACACGGCGTGTAAGTACCACTACACGGCGTGTAGTCAGTTCCTACACCCCTCATCACCGACAAGGCTACACACCCCGTGTATTCATCCCCACACGGCCAGAAGTACACAGCATGTGGAAAAAGTACAAGGCGTGTAGTTCCAAAATTTAGGATTTTTCCCCATTTTACATATTTTCTCAAATACACGTAAGGAAAAGGAAAAAGAAAAGCTCATACCTAAAAACTAAGAACCAGGTTCTTACAAACTTCCCCCCTTATAGAAATTCGTCCCCGAATTGCCCTTACAAGGGTGATGAAGATAAAGCTCAGAACAGCTCTGGCCACTGAGCACGTACGTCGGCCTCCCGCTCCCAGGTCTCGTCCTGCACTTGGCCATGCTGCCATAACACCAGTACGAGAGGAACTGACTAGCCTCAGAGAACCTTCGTGCTCCTTTCAACGATACGGATCGGATGCTCCTCAAAGGACGCATCATGATGAAGCTCAACCTCCTCTGGCTGAAAGGTGTGAGATAGTTATGAATGGTAGCGATGTAACTAAGGCACGTGGAAGACTTCGTGCATGGCCCGATACCGCTGCGGTAACTGCAACTGATAGGCAACCAGCCCGACTCTCTCCAGAATCTCAAATGGCCCCACATACCTTGGTGAAAGCTTACCCTGTCTCCTGATCCGCTTTTTTCCCAACCTCAGAGAAACACGCAAGAAAACCTGATCCCCGACCACGAACTCTAAGGGCCGTCTGTGGTGATCATCATATGACTTCTGACGAGACTGCGCGGTAGCCATCCGCTTCTGAATCAACTGAACCTGCTCAGATGTCTCCTGCACAAGTTGTGGCCCTAGTAAAGCTGCCTCACATGCCTCTAACCAGCACAAAGGTGATCGGCATGGCCTACCATATAATGCCTCGTACAGTGCCATATAGAGAGTTTCCTAAAAACTATTTTTATAGGCAAACTCGACTAAGGGTATATGCTTCTCCCCAGAGCCCCCAAAGTCCAGGACACATGCGCGCAGCATGTCCTCTATCACCTGTATCGTCTTCTCTGACTGGCTATCTGTCTGAGGGTGGTATGCTTTTCTCAGAAGCACCTGAGTACCCTATGCCCTCGGAAAACTCTTCTAGAAACGAGCCGTAAAGCGGGCATCCCTATCAGAAATGATAGAACGAGGGACCCCATGAAGGTGTACGATCTCTCGGATATACAGCCTTCTGAGTTCGTCAACACCAAAGGTCTCCTTGATCGTCAAAAATTGAGCTACCTTCATGAGTCTGTCCACAACAACCCACACGACGTCATTGCCACGAGGTGACCTCGGCAATCCCATCACGAAATTCATCGCGATATCATCCCATTTCCACTCTGGAATGGGTAACTGCTGTAATAGCCTAGCTGGTCTCTAGTGCTCCACCTTCACCTACTGATAGGTGGAACACCTCGTAACAAAAACAGTTATCTCTCTCTTCATACCAGACCACCAGTACTGATGCCTCAAGCCACGGTACATCGTGGTAACCCCAAGATTTACATCCCAACCTGAAGCATGAAACTCCCGCATCATCTCCTCACATATATCCCCTGAAAACCATACTTGTCCATGGAAACACAAAACCTCATCATCGACTATCATCCACCCAGGAGGAGGGTCCTCACTTGCCACCGACTCCCGTAGAACTAGGCCTTCTGAATCCGATAGTTGTCTCATCCTCACTCTAATAAGGAGGGTAGAAGTCACAGCTAAAGATGAAAGATAAATCTGCCCCTAACTGTCATGCACCTCCAAATGCATCTCAGAGAACAAGGCCATGAGCTACCACTCACCACTGGCCTCAAGCACTACCTGTATCTTGGTCTTCCTGCTCAGTCCATCGGCTACTGCATTACCTTTACCAGGTGTATAGGGAAGTTCAAAATCGAAAGTTTGAAAGTACTCGACCCACCTTCTCTACCTCAAATTCAGGTCACACTGAGTAAATATATACCTGAGGCTTTTGTGGTCGGTGAAAACCAAAAAATTCTCTCCCAACAGATAATGTCTCCAACAGCGCAACGCATACACAGTTGCAGCCAACTCGAGATCATGCGTCGGGTAATTCCGCTCATGTGGCCTCAACTGCCGAGACCCGTACACAACAACTCGGTCGCCCTGCATCAAAACTGCTCCCAGACAAATCCCTGATGCATCACATTAAACTTTATAGCTCTTCCCCTGCTCTGGGAGTATCAGGATCGATGCTGATGTCAACCTTCCCTTCAGGTCCTGAAAATCTGACTCGCAAGCTTTTGACCAAACAAACATTACACCCTTCTTAGTCAGTCTCGTCAATGGTTCTACTAAGCGGGAGAAGTCTTGTATCAAGCATCTGTAGTAACCAACCAGCCCTAAGAAACTTCGTATCTCAAACACGTTCTTAGGCTGCTCCCAAAAAACTACTGCTCTCACCTTCTCTAGGACTACTGCAACTCCTTCCTCTGAGATGATATGACCCAGGAAGTGAATCTGGTCCATCCAAAAGTGGCACTTTAAGAGCTTAGCATGTAACCAATGCTCTCTCAGTGTACTCAATATGATCTCAAGATGGGTGGCATAGTCGTGTCGGGTGTGAGAGTACACCAAGATTTTTTCCACAAATACTACCACAAAAGAATCAAGATATAGATGGAACACATGATTCATCAGAGCCATGAAAACTGTTGGCCCATTCGTCAGTCCGAACGGCAAAACCAAATACTCATACATACCATATCTACTCCTGAAAGCTGTGAGTGGTATATCAGATGGTCTAATGTGCAGCTGATGATATCCGGACCTCAAGTCAATCATTGAGAACACTCGTGCTCCACGAAGATGATCAAACAGGTCATCAATCCTCGGAAAGGGATATCGATTCTTAACATTAAACTGGTTCAACTTCCAATAATCCACAAAAAGTCTGAGGGTACCATCCGCCTTATTTGCAAAAAGGACTGGAGAACCCCAAGGAGAAGTACTGGGTCGGATAAAGCCCTTCGCCTGTAACTCCTCTAACTTCCTCTTGAGCTCCTTCAACTCTGGTGTAGCCATCCTATAAGGAGGAATGGACACCGGTGGTGCTCCTGGCACAAGCTCGATAAGGAAATCCACCTCTCGCTCTAGAGGTAGACATGAAAAGTCATCCAGGAAGACATCCCTGAAACGATAAAAACCTGGAGGGAAATTTTTCTGACAAGTCCCCTGGTCATCTAGATATAATCTTTCAATCTAGGTTGTAACTCCACCTCGCCCATGATGCTCTGGTCCAGCTCGATAGGCCTGAACATCCCACTCACCCTTGTATAGGAACTCTCCTCCCTCTGGTGACGTGAAACTCACCCTGCGATGATAGCAGTCTAAAAAGGATCGATAGGGAACCAACCATTCCATCCCAAGAATGACGTCATATCTCGTCATCTCTAAGACATAGAGGTCCCATAGGAAGTGACTCCATCCAAACTCAAGGGAGCACTCCTTATACTGACGCACACTAGACGTCCTAGTCCCCAATGGAGTGCCTAGCGTTATGATATCCGAAGAAGAAGAAACACCGATCCCAAGGCTCTCCACAACGGATACAGATATGAAACTATGTGTAGCCCCTGTATCGAAAAGTACTGAAGATAAAATAGAAGCTACTAGAATAGTACCTCTGACTGTAGAAGGTCCGAGATCCTGCTCCTGCTGGGTCTGTTGCACTGCATATACTTGTCCAGTGTCGCGGCCCTGCGATACAGCCTGACTACCCTGAGTTGTCCCGCCCTGCTGCCTCTGAGATCCTAGTGTCTAGCTACCACGACCACGACCACCATCTCTACCTGTACGCCCTGGCGTATTCCAGTTCCCTGCCTGGTAAGAAGCTACTGGTCCTACTCCCACACGAGGAGTCTGCACAGAACCCCTCTCACTAGCTACTGGTGGAAACGCCCTGCAAAAGTGATGCAGATGACCCATCTTGCCGCAATCTTGGCACTCCATTGGATCACGTGGACAATGTGGCCTCTTGTGCTTCTATCAACCACACTGGTAGCACATAACCTGGCCACCTGAAGCATTCTTCTGACTGGTACTGCCACCCTGAGAGAAGTCCATCTGTCTCTTCCTCTTGCCAATAAAAATAGTACCAGTAACTGGTGCTGAACCGCCCTGACCCATACCACTAAATTCCTATAGGTTCCTCTAAGTAATCAGTGCCTGGTTCGCAATAGTGTGTACTGATGGAAACCTGGAAACATTTACCAGTGCTCAGATCTCATAATTAAGACCATCCTCAAAACGTCTAGCTCCCAACGTCTCACTACCCACCAACACGGGTGAAAAACGCCGAAGCTCGGTGAAGTGAGCAGAATAGTCCATCACCGACATAACGCCCTACTGCAGATTCATGAACTCTCGAGCTCTATCTTCCCTCACTGTCTCGAGAAAGAAGAATTCATAGAAGACTGCCTGAAAATATCCCCACGCCATGTCTCTGTGATGCTCTGACTGGGTGGTAACATCACACCACCTATTGGCAGAATCACGCAGCATGTAAGTCACGAGCTTGACCCTCCACCCTGGAGGCGTCTCAAGGTGCTCAAAAATAGTCTGCATCGATCCTAGCAAAGGCTCTGGAGCCTGTGGTCCTCTATCCCCTAAAAACATAGGCGGATGATGCTATAGAAAGATACGTGTCAGCTCGGCCATAGATTTGGTAGCCTGCGGTGCTCCCTGAAAGGTCTGAATGAACCGCATAAAGCCTTCACGGAACTGTACCTCCGCGCCTATGTCTGGTATAACAGCTAGCGCCGCATCTAGCTCTGTTGGAGGATCAACTGGTATCCCATGGCCCACCATCTCCGGAGTATAATCATGGTCGCTCTCCTGACGAACTACTCACGGTTGTCTAGGCGGCATGACACTACAGGGTGAAAAGCACACCTTAGATTCAAGATTAATAAAACTGAAATGAAGGAAACACAAAGGAACAAGAGGAAAAAGGCATTTCAAAATTTACAAAACAAGACTACACGGTGTGTACACTAACTACACGGCGTGTACTTGGCTTCTCTTCCCCTGCATGGGTCCTTATACACGGCTAAGCCACATGGCTCCCATTGAAAATAAAACTACACAGTGTGTATAATATCAACATGGAACGTACGGTGTTATTTTCCAACTTCCCGTGTCATCTGTGACACGGCCGACTACTAGTCTTGACACTACACGACGTGTTACACCTGTACACAGTGTGTACAACACCCCATTTCCCAGCCACACGGCTAAAACCACACGGTCTGTCCTTAGACAATACTACACAGCGTGTCTCAACGGTACACGGCGTGTCCAGGGAGAGGTGACACTGGCCCATGTTGTCAGTTACACGACCGAGTCCCCAGGTCACACTACACGGCGTGTTCATCATTGACACGGCATGTTCTGTATAAGAGTTCACCGACCCATGTTTGTTAGTTACACGGCCGGACTCCGGGTCACACTACACGGCGTGTTCACTAGGTACACGACGTGTTTTACCCAAGCCTTTTCCTACCCCGTATCGCTACCCACATTGTTTGTGAAACGGGAAGAGACTACACGGCATGTACTCGGGATACACGGCGTGTACTCAAAAAGTTCATTTTCCTTCCCGAACAGACAAAAATACACGGCGTGTATAAAGATACTACATGGCGCGTATACTGGGTTTCCGGACAGTATGCCTCAAAAACTTCCCCAGAACCCAGAAAATACTGAAAAACAACACCTAAGTGTCAAATTCCAACCCTTGAGGGACCATACTCCCCATGAATAAAATTTTGATATATTATATGTGTTATAACTAATAACAGCTAATGATCCACCAAATTCTGGCCAATGGGGGCCCATACTCCCCAAAAACAAATGTTTTGGGTCCATTCTATAAACAGGCTCACACAAGAAAATACCCTATCAAATAGCATGTATTTTATCAGAGCAACTATCATAGAAGCATTCTTTTTTAGCACAAAAAACATCATAACAACATGAAAATTATAATGCACCTATATGGGATGGAAACTATGCATGGAATGTGATATCTAGAATGTTCCTATATGATGCATGAGACGGCATACCCTCATCTCATCGGGTTGCAACTCAATAAAACCAATAGATAAATTAAAAATAGCACAATCTCAAGTGCATCACCCAACGGTGAAATCAAATCAACTGTAAATTGAAAAATGAATAAAATTGCAACACGAAGTAAATTGGCTTTTCCCTGTACATGGGTTAGCTACGCCCAGGCACAGCTTATTACCAACTACCGTTGGTCCTATCCCTGACTACGGCTCCAAATAGTAAGTAAAAGAAAAGAACCCATTTGATACCACTTTGTAACGTCCTAGTCCCAGGTGCCACTCAATGGGTGCCCCAAAACCGGTTCACCACAAGATCTCAAGCGCATTTCCCCAAACTCCAGAGGCTACCGACTAGCATCAAGGGCCTAGGTCTGATAGGGGGAAACTATGCCCTCATTTGTAAAAGTGTAGCACAGCGTAATTTAAATAAAACATACAACAAACAACGGAAGTAGTAAACCATACACATCTGAAATAACTACAGTAGTGGATATAACCAAAAGTATATAAATGATGATGCTACATGTTTCAAGTACTCAGAAAATAGCCAGAACATGTTACATAACAATACAGTACAACAAAATACAGAGTACAGCAAAATAAGAAAAACAGCTAGCAGCGGCATTGCGAGCCAAGGCTCGGTCCCATGCCCTCTTACTCCTCAGCAATAGTCAAGTACCGGTATAGGGACTCTTGCCCCTATCTACACCTGCAACAATGTAATCTGTTTGGGCTGAAAAGAGTGACCCAAATAGGGTGTGAGAAATATATCTCAGTAGGCACCCACCCATGGCTCGTGCCCAACTGCGTGTAAGCATGCAACAACAGTGTGCAGTAGTAAAATACAATAAAGTATGCAGTACTCAAAAGTAACAACTACCAGTTATATTTCCATTTTAAATATTCATTTAATCCATTTAACATAAGAAATCTCCACGGTGCATTTCTAATTAAACAACTAGTGTCCTCAGACACATAAACTCCTACACTCAGGTAACGAGTATCCAACACAGGAATCTTCCCTCATGCATAACAGAGTTTTCCCACAAGTGTAGGTAGTGTCGCCCACAGGCATAGAATCAGCTGCCCACAGGCATTGAAGGAGTTTCCCTCAGGCCGAGATAACTAATGCCCACAGGCTAAATAGTGCAGTGCCCACAGGCTAATCACAACAATGCCCTTAGGCTAAACAGGTAACCAAGCCATGCCCAACATATCAAAATGAAGTAATCAAGCAATTCCTCTAAAGTAAATTCTACACTTACTACATTAAAGGCATACCCTCGGGTATCCAGCCAAATGGCTAAACAGTGGAACACGCCTCCGGGGTGGTTCCGAATCCATGCAATGATCCCAACCAGCATTTTATTATCACAATTTAATCACCTATGAAATTCTAGGCATTTAAATATAGCAACGTTCTCAGCCACACGACACCCCAACATGGGTTTTTGGCACAATAACGCACAAAAATGCACGAAAGTTGGAAATTTACACCAAGGAACATACCTTATACATCAACGAGCGTTATACTTGAATGTCGACTCTCGAAACGCCCAAGAACGACGTGTATCTGATGAAGAACAATAACCCTTAAAACGTAAATAACTTCGGTTAGGGGAAGAATTGGTAATAACCATACTAGGAGAGGAGAGGGCTTACCCGTGCGGTTCCAACGAGATCGTCCGAAGCCGAATCGGATTCAAGACGAACACTCAGCAGATCTTCAAAGGTCTGGCCATCCTCCTTGGCTCCAAAACGGCTCAAATGCCTCCATTGCCAAATGAGGAGGCTACTGCCTGTTTTAAGCCAAAAAAAACAAAGTACACGCTGTGTAATTCTGAGTACACAATGTTTACTTCCTTCATTAAACTAATCCTCTGGCGGTGCGCCACACTACTCATCCGTCGACATGAGTACATGGCATGCACTCCCAAGTACACGATGTGTACTGTCGCCCAGCTGGCGGCTACTCCATTGCCTTACTGTTTTGGCCTGCCGACTTACTACACGGTGTGTAAGTACCACTACACGGCGTGTAATCAGTTCCTACACCCCTCGTCACCGACAAGGCTACACGCCCCATGTACTCATACCCACATGGCCAGAAGTACACGACGTGTGGAAAAAGTACATGGTGTGTAGTTCCAAAATTTAGGATTTTCCCCATTTTCCATATTTTCTCAAAAACACTTAAGGAAAATGAAAAATAAGAAGCATGTACCTCAAAACTAAGAACTGGGTTCTTACACAATTGACCAATGGTCTTCCCTTCCACAATTAAAAAATTTATTATACCCCTTAAGTCAATTTCCTCCATGCTTCTTCCCACACATAGAGAATAAAAGAAATCTCATCTTATTCTCTTAATTACTTTTAGATTTTACTTTAAACTCTATATTCGATTTCTTTTCAAAACTATGGGATTGATACATGACTCCAACCTCCTTTTCCACCATGATTTCAAAACACACAATCTTTTAATAGCTATGAAATTATATTATGGTAAACACCCTCTAGAAACTTTTATTTAAGCCATTGAAGAACCTATCAACATTACTTTCAGGTTGTATGATAACTACTAAAGCATACCTCTGATGTCTTATGAAATTATCCTCATAAGTACTGATAGATTCATCATCCCTTTTTATCATATTGAGGATCATTTTATATATTTTTCTATGATGAATCAGAGGAAAGTACTAATTTAAAAATAATTTCTCAAACTTATCTTAATCCATGGATTTAATCTCATCTTACTTCATTTTATTCTTTATTAGTGTCCACCACTGGTCCACTTCACCTTCTAAATGATGAATAACCATAGAAACTTTCTCATGATCCAATCACTAGAGAACAAATAATATTATTTCAGCAGTATTGATCCATTTTTAAAAAAAATTGATCAGAAGACCCTATGAATGAAGGTTGACATTTCCATATGTTAGGGTGAACATAATGTTGTTCCATCCTTTTATCATTAGGAATTCCACCACGATTCATAGCTTGAAAAATAATTCTGAGCTTAGAAATAAGGATTTTCATTCCATTTACCTTATAATTTTGTTTCTAAACGAGAAACTCAATGTATTTATAGTCGTAATCACCATTAATGGGGTTCCTTTAGGTTCCATCCATTTACTGAAATCAAAAGAATAGAGTAAGATATAGTTATTATAATGAGGAACCAAATAATCAAAAAAAAATCCCAAGTACGATTTCTAAATTATGACATCATCCTTAATCTATTACACTATAGGTTTATCCTATGTTATTAAAAGACAAATTATATTTATATAATTAATGATGGTTTATGAAGTGATTGTGAATTACAAAAGAATATCCATTGGGAGAGTCAAATTAGGTGTGTAGTGAAGCCCATTTTCACATACCAGATTACCTCGATTGAGGCTCAAGACAACTTATCATAGTTGTTACACCTTGGTCCATCTATGCTTGACCCACATCCACTTATACTATCTAGACAAGTATTTATTTCTAGGAATCCACTCACTCTATCCTTTACCAAAATTCGACGATATTTTCATGTACTTTTCCTTATCCTTAGACTTTTTCTTAGACATGTCATTTTATTTCTCATTGTTATTTTCGAATCCTAGTTTCTAAAGGTTAACTAAACATTTGACCTTACACCAATAATAGTTACCCATTCATTTCCTACATTAACATTACATATATTTTACCAAATACATAAAACGTTAAAAAAAGGGACACCCAACACTATACTAGTCTACTGACTTAAGAAACATGAAAAAATTAACACTATTACATAATCTAGATAAATTATCTCCCACTAGTTTAATCCTTACTAGAACCCTTCTTAGACCAATGAAACATAATACAAGTTTTTTTAAGAAGGTGGTTCCATGGTCAATAACCAAAGCACAAAATTTATTATTAAAACTAGAAATTACATGAGTCTAAAACATGAGATTCTTTTAAAATATCATTTATAAAGGGGTAGTAATTCTACTGGGAGTTCATCCAACTATGTGGGGACATGGTTAAATACCATGTTTTCAAGACCATAAACCACCTTGTTCTCCTCATTAAAGTAATCCATAATAATGTAGTTTAAGACCATGAGAAAATGAAGACACTCCATCAAACGTGTTGTAAGAGGCCACGTGAGGTTCCTCACATGATTTCAGATAGCTTGAATGATTGAAATAGAGTAATATTCAATCCAGATATTGTTCTAACCATGTTTCTTGGTGAAGGAGATAGCATAGATCACACTCATCATTTCATCCTCCAGAATGAAGGAGATTCAACAAGTACTATAGAAGCATCCAAGAATCTTCTAGGACTAATTTCTAAAAATAGTGCCACAACTCGAAGGTCCCAGGTTTCCTATGGAAGCACTATCGACCTTAAATTTAATCTATCCTAGGATAATAGATTTCCAGAACACTTCAAAAGTGAATCTAAGTTGCTAATAAATACCATTAACCACAATCCAATTCAAAATCCCAAAGTCATTTTATATGTTCTTGAAAAATCCATTTTGAATTGAAGCAGATTCTCAAATGGCACTGAGGACCCACATCTGACCTGCATCTAAAATATTTGAGTATTTTTTATTAATAATTGAATTCCTATCATATAGAAGTACATTCATATATTCAGCTAAATCAGTTAAAGAATCTCTCTTGATTTTTTGAGAGGCTTCAAGATCCATATAATGTTGAAGTCAAGATTTGATTGAATCATTACGTAACCATCTGCACTCAAAAAGATCAATAAAATAATTCCACAAACCAGTAGAAGTAACACACAAAATTAAAATATTGTTAATGTATTCATGACTCAGGTTACAAATATGACATTTAGAGGAATGATGGATCCCAAAATACTAAAGATATGTGTCAGTGGGAATCCTCTTGTGAGAAATACACCAAATCTGAGTGAATCTAGATGGATTTAAAAATACTTTATATAATAATTTAATCCAAGTAAATGTATTTTCCTAATTCTTAAAACCATTGTTCTAAAATGTTTTTGAGTTGAGAATGTGATTATGAGAAGGTTCCCAAATCAAAAAATAATCTGTGTTGGAAAAACTGTAGCAGCCAATGACATGATTGACATTGTTGGGAAAATTAAGGCTATGAGAGCTAATGACCCCCTTGATTGTATAGTTAGTGTAATTTGGAATTTTAATAGGGGAAATCATTGAAATGAGAGGAGTTCCAGACAATTTTATGAGCCAAAAATTCATGGAAGAGTCTCTTCTCACAATCCATCTAGAGTTATAAATTATGTTGGAAAAAGCATCCTTAATGGAATTCCAAATGCAAAAGCTCATGTAATTCAAATATCCTTTTTTATGTTTTTAACAAATCTATTTTTAAGGAAATAAATTTAGTCAGAGTTATTATAAGAATGGATCCAAGTGAGTCTAGCTTGTAAGGAATCATTAAATAGTTTGAAAATAGAATCTAATACCCTTCTTATCAAAAATTATATACATGTATCATGCAATAAATCTTGGAATTTCATAAGAGATGAATCAAAAGGAAATAATGAACATAAGCCATGAAAACATTAAATATGAATTAAACATGGATGTTTTGTAGATTCATAAGTATATAACATGATTTCTATATTAGCCAAGGCATCACTGCCAATACCATCATTGTAGTATGGGTTCCCACCCCATACAATATTGTTAATCATGTATCAATCTAATAGACAAAATAGTAGCATGAGTTCATTTCTTATACCATCGTGGTAGTCATGGTTCACTCTCATGGCCATCATAGAAGTCATGGTTTACTCCAATGAACATCATACTATATATAATGAGATATTCATCGTTAACCAATGCATTAGAGGGAGATATTGGTCCCACCCGTCTAATTATGAAATCATTCATTCAAGTTTCAATAAATCATTAACAATAATATCATAACCCTTGAAATTAAATGTGTATTATAAACATGTAATCAAAACATAATGTTTTGAAAAAGATAAGGGTTTCATAATCATTTTATTCAAATCATATCCAATGAAAAGAGACATTTTTCAAAAGCATACAACTTTTGAAAAAAACGGGGTTCATAAACATCATGCTATCAAAAAAATAAATTAATAAGAGAAATAATATGAATGGGTCCATTGGACAAATTCCCCAGAAATGAATGAGTAAGACTAATTTATGGAATCTTATATGGGAAATAATTTTGATAAATCTTTCACAAACATTTCTTGTAGAAAATATACTTTCTTATTTTAGAAAATAATTTTGAAAAAATAATATATTTTTAAAAAATTAACAGAAAAAATATTTTAAAACTTATAACATATGCTTTGAATACCATAAAACATTTTTAAAATACACATTACCTTTAATTTTTTTAAAACATTTTTTAAAAATTGGTTTTTAAAATAAAAGTGATTTTTCAACTCAGGGGGGAAAACAATAAAAAATTTTATTAATTTTTTTATTAATTATATTATCTTCCATTGAGTGTAAAATTGGAACTAATTCATGGATATGTATTTAATAAATATAGGATAAATATTATAATGAGTTTTCTTGAGATATGGATCATATTAGTTTATTAAAATTCAGATAATCATTAACAATCTCGAGAAGCAATGAGATTATTTCAATAAAATATTACTACTTTGTAAAATGATATCATACTCTACATTTAAAAAATGGAATAAAATGAAGCTTAAAATATCATGAAATTAATAAGATTCATGATATAACATGTCAAATGGATTTTTATACACATAGAAAAAAAATGTAGGTGCATAACAAAAAATGTGACTCAAAGGTGGCATATTGAGACAATCAATCTTATCGATTTAGTCTCTATTGAAACATAAATAGTAGGAAAGAAATATAATAGAGTGGTTATGTAAATAACAATAAATTAAATAATAAGAATTATATTATACATTCATTGGACGTATATAAACCACTCATATAAAATGTGTGGTGAACTATGAATTATCTCACAAATATAAAAAGTGAGATAAAATTCCTTTACCTTCTGTCTTGACTCTTATCGTACTCATTAAGACAACCTGTATTATAATTATAAATTTATTATAAATTATTGAAGGAACCATATTATTATATCTAACTCCATATATGTTTTGGTTATTAACTAATATACCCACTTGTTAACCATCATGTGTTGAGATTTCACTTCGGGTAATATTTATTTGGTACTTCGCATGAATCTTATTTTTTTTATTTGTACTCCTTATAGAAAAATGAGGATTTGAATAATTTAAATAATGATATAAATTTCATGTATATTAATTATATTTTTATTATAATAATCTATAGAATATATAAGTATGAAAAAGAATACACCATTCATGGAGACAGTAAGTCATATGTATGCATAAATGTTGTTTTTCGTTTTTATTTTCATATTGAATGAAAGAAAGAAAATAATATATATATATATATGTATATATGTATATATATATAATTATTAGAACAAATTTATTTTATCATACATATCAAATATATTCATGAAACCCTTCCTTAATACATTCAATGTATTGTGTGAAATATTAGAATCACAATGAGGGGCGGTCGTCCAAACATTATCAAAAAAATAGAGCATTCACACCATTTGTTAAGTATAAATATATTAGTTATAAAAGGAATAAATAATCTTAGATACATAATAAATATAATATATATAATATATATATTTATTGTACATCATAATTTTCACCATGAGATGTTGTAAAGAAAATGAACAATCATTATTTGGTGAGGTGGTAGTTCACCGTACATGTAAAGAGTAGGTTCATTACCCATTACATAAGGTTGTGTGTAAGTAAAGGTATAATACATATCATAAAATAATCTCATTATATTCAGGATGATATTTTTTTATAATCAAAGAATATGATTAATTGAGGTGGTAGAAAAGAAAATAAAAAAATGAGCTTGAGGGAGGGTGTTTCCTCTTAATCGGGTAACTCCCTTTGGTATGCACCAAATAGATTTTGTAGAAGGATTTATTCATAAAGTTATGATTAAAGAGGAAATGGATTATTTTTTATTATATTTTGGTTGATTTGGGACTAACATAAGTGGTTTGATTGATGTAATTAAGTGAAGGATAGGATGCCCTTTTATAGTGGAAGAGGAGCGGCCCTCCTATAAATCATTGTAAATTGAATTCCACCCACGTGTTTCCACTTAGTAGTGGCTCCCATAATATAAGAAATTATATTAAAGGGATGATATGATTGAAAAATTGAAATCAAATGTGTTTTAGACAAGTTTCTAGTTCTTTTTGGGTATTAAATGTAAGGCATAGTTATGACAACCCTGCTTTTATTACAAACTTAAACATGATTTATTACATAAAACTTCACTTGATACAACAAAGAAGATAGAGAGTTTTAGAATATTTGGGGCTTATAATAATTACATAAAAACATTAAACATGAAATACAACATATTTATTGAAAACATCCTTTACATGACCACTACATTCCCTCACACATAGCATTGCATGGGATAACCTGAGGACATGCATAAGAAAAGGGTGAGTTATAAAGCCCAGTAAGGTAATACACATGGAATAACATGAGGGGTACAATACGTGTTAGAAATTAGGCATATAAATATAAAACAAGAGAAACGTGAACATAAAAGCATGATAAATCATGATAATCATAACATGGAAATGTGTAACATCACTTAACATGGAATTAGCATGAGCCAAGGCTCATTGCACATGAAGCATGAGTAAATCCTCATTGCACATAAAGCATGAGTA
The DNA here is from genome assembly GCA_963277665.1 of Viscum album. Lineage (NCBI taxonomy): Eukaryota > Viridiplantae > Streptophyta > Magnoliopsida > Santalales > Viscaceae > Viscum > Viscum album. The sequence goes on from OY728138.1 coordinate 163,931,179, forward strand.
AACCCTCGTTGAACTTGAATTATAATGATTCAACACTCATTGCACATGAATTATCATGATACTATACTTTACCCAATGCATTGGAGCGCTATAAGGGCACACCCTTCTTAAACATTTCATTTCATGCATAAGTGTGTCACATGGATCATAAAACATGGATTCTAAAAATAATCATCATTTATTCCACGATAAAGGAATGTGGAATTCATACATGAAACTTTATAATCAATAAGTAAATGTTCATAAAGGTGAATACCCTTGATTGAGAAATGGGAATGGTATTCACTACACAATGACATTGGCTTAGAAAATCGGCGCGATTTCAGCAGCGTAACGGCGTGAAATAAGAATTCATAAAAAATGGTCGATGAGAGAGAAAGGGGTTCCTCATCATATTTACATGTAATCGAAATTAATGAGTACATATAGATACACTTCCCAACAATTGTAATGGAATTTAGATTCATGATACAAAAGTATTGCTTGAATGTAAAAGAGGAGAGAAAAGTTCCTTTCAGAATTTCGGCATAGTAATGGGTGTACATGGGAGGCATTTAATGAGAGAGAAATGGGTCTCCCATCATTCAAAAATAAAGAGGGAAGTATGATGGAGGTTCGAAAACATACCCCAACATTCATAATTGAAATTAAAAGTGCAAAACAACTTAAAGAAAATTGGACAAAAATGAGAAAGGAAGAAAAAACCCTTACATGGAAGTGTGCATCCAAAGGCTAGAGAGAGGATTGTGAGAGGATTCTTGAGAGCTTAGGGAACCTTGGGAGTAATCTAGAGAGAGTAGGGAATAGTTTGGTTGAACTCCAAAGTCTTTTAGTGAAGAGGAAGTGGGAACTTCGGTGGTTTTATATAGGAAAGGTGAGGGAATTCTTTATTATTTAGGTTTGGGTCCCTTTACATTAAATTAATCCAAACCACAAACCATAACAAGGTTTTTGCCCATGGTTTTTGGAAAAATAGAAGAGAAAGATAATATTTTATAAGGCCAAAGTCCGAACTTCTTGAAATAATAGGGTTTCTTATCTGGAGGTGAGTTATACTCCCATGGAAATTAATTTAAAAAGACAAGGTGTTTAATAAGTCATGATGGGTCCATTAATGCTTTGAAAAGAAATTCAAACAAACCCTAAATCACATTATTTTAATGGTAAAACATAAATTGTCCGAAAATAAAGATTATAGTATTTTATTACATCATTATTGGGTCATTATGATGTCATAAAACACATTATATATTTAAACGGTATTTAATTTTTCCCCAAAAATTTGACTATCTCAGAAAATTATGAAAAATTCACAGTTTGATAATTTCGATGTCCTGATTCCAGAAATAACATTTATTTTATTTAAATAATTTTTTAAATATGTTAATTTTCACTTTTAAAATAAAAACCGACATTTATCAAAAATTCACGGGTTTTGACAGAAAAGGCTTTCAAACATTAATAAAAATTACAATTGCATTCATAAAATTATAATATCATTTATATTTAATAAAAATTAATTTAATAATAATAATAATAATTTATTAAAATATTATTTAATTCAAAACTCCATTAATTTAATAAAATATAATTCTTAATTGAATAATAACTAAAATCAATAATTGTACTTTAAAAAAACTATTTACATGTATCAATAATGACAAGAAAGTATATTCATTATTATATACAAAAAATAATGTACATGAACATAGTACTTTTTATTTGTTACATAACCCCTTAAAACAGCCACATAAGACCTAAGGGTAAGGTGTGTGATGGTGACAGACTCTTGGGGTGGCTCGGATAACATTGCTCGAGTGGTAATTTCTATCAACTTCCACTTCTACCATAGATGGTCATGTTTGAGCTTGACATGATGAAGCTCAACTTGGGCATGGTCAAGAGTGAAGCCCAATGATGCCACCTCTTTTCTGAGTTCTGAAAAATGGGCTTCGTATGGGGAAATTATACTGGATGAGGCCAGCACTTCCTTTTTCTGAGTAAATATGGATTTTTTAAAGCCCTATATTTATACTAATCATGTGATCACTGTTCAATGACTATATTAGAAATGGGAAAAATTATTGACATAAAACCAAAGAAGTTGACATTTTATATAAACATAAATAGACATTTAATTATATCAAGAGGGAGTTCCATCAATAAAACGTTGGGTCATTACAATATTCCCCCCTTAAGAAATTTTGACCTTGAAATTTTCCTTTTCCCACACTAAAACAGATGTGGGTAACTCAGCTTCATCATTTCCTCCAATTCCCAAGTCACTTCTACAATCTTGTGGTTTCTCCACAACACCTTGATGAGGGGCATTGTCTTATTTCATAGAACTTTTTCTCTACGATCTAAGATCTTCACTGGTTGCTCCTCATAAGAAATATCATCTTCCAATTGTACCACTTCAAAAGAGAGTACATGTGAAGATTCCGGCATGTACTTCCTAAAGAGGGATGCATTAAAGACATCATGTACTTTGTCCATAGTAGGTGGAAGTGCTAGTCGCTAGGCCACAGCCCTGACACGTTCAAGAATATCAAAGGGGCCGATGTAACTTGGACATAACTTCCCATTATTTCCAATCCTCGTGACCTTCTTCCACGAAGATATGCGTAGAAAAACCATGTCTCCAACTTTAAACTCAAGGTCTCAATGATGATTATCTGCATAACTCTTCTATCGACTATGGGCTGCCTTGATATGCTGCTGAATTTGTTTCACCTTCTCAACCATTTCCTCGACCATTTCTGGTACAAGCAGCTTACGTTCACCGACCTCATCTTAACATGCTAGTGTTCTGCACCTTTTCCCATACAGGGCTTCATATGGTTCCATTTGGATGCTCGAGTGGAAACTGTTATTATAAGAGAACTAAACCAGAGGAAGATGTTGATCCCATCCACCTTTAAAGTCCATTGATCACGCTCACAACATATCCTCAAGTGTTTGGATAGTCTGCTCAGATTGGCTATCAGTTTGAGGATGATATGTCGTACTGAAGATCAGTTCAGTATTCAAAGCATGATAAAGACTCTTCCAAAACATAGAGGTGAATCTTGGATCTTGGTCAAACACAATAGATAGTGGTACTCCATGCAAACTTACCACTTCCCTGATATATATCTGTGCCAGTTGATCCAATGAGAAATTCCCCTGAATAGCAATGAAGTGTGTAGTCTTTGTAAGACGATCCACAACAACCCAGATTGCATTGTTTCCTTTGGATGTCCTCAGAAGTCCAGTGAAAAAGTCCATGGTGATGTTCTCCCATTTCCATTCTGGTATGGGCAATGGTTGCATCATCTTCTTATACTTTTTCCTATCTTCCCTCACTTGCTAGCACACCAGGTACTTTGATGAATATTCAGCGATCTCCTTCTTCATATTATCCCACCAAAAGTTTTCTTGGAGATATCGATACATCTTTGTGCTCCCTGGGTGAATAGAGAAATTTGAACTATGTGCATCAACCAAAAGTTCCTTCTTCAGCTCCGGACTTGATGGAACACATAGTCTTTTCCCAAACCGCACAATTCCTTCTTCATTAACATTAAACTCCGAGGATTTCCCTTTTTCGATAGCTTCCACTTTTTCTTGAATTCCCACATCATCCTTTTGAGCATCCTTTAACCTTTCTAAAAGAGACGGTTGAGAAATCATTTTTGAAAGGATTGATGATGTTCCCCTCTCTATGATTCACATGTCCATCTTCATCAAGTCTAAGAATATTGGATCCTTCTCAATTCTCATCATTGATAGAATCGCTGGATCCTTTCTACTTAGGGCCTCTTCCACATTGTTCAATTTCCCAGGGTGGTAATGGATTGAACATTCATAATCCTTGATGAGATCTATCCATCTTCTCTAGCGCATATTAAGCTCTTTCTGTGTGAATATATATTTAAGACTCTTGTGGCCAGTATATATCTCACATTTCTCTCCATAGAAATAATGCCGCCAGATTTTCAAGGCAAAGATCACCGCCGCCAACTCGAGATCATGCGTTGGACAGTTTAGATCATGGATTTTCAACTTCCTTGAGGCATAGGATTTAACTTTATCATTCTGCATCAGCACATAGCCTAAGACCTTTTTTGAATCATCACTGAAAACAACAAGAAGTTCCCCACTTGTGGGTAAAGTGAGCACGAGCACAGTGGTAAGCCTCTTTTTCAACTCCTTGAAGCTTTCTTCGCATTCATCACTCCAAGAAAACTTTACTCCCTTTCGAGTTAGCTTGGTAAGAGGGTTGGAAAATCATGAGAAATTTATCACAAATCGTCGATAATGTCCAGCTAACCCCAAGAAGCTACGGATATCCATTACCTATGTTGGCCTCGTCTATCCATCAACTCCATCTGTTTTGGAGGGATCCATAGATATCCCATTGCTTGTGATGATATGGCCCAAGAATGAGAATTCCTTCAACCAGAACTCACACTTGTTGTACTTTTCATAGAGCTTCTCCTTGCACAAAGTCTCCAGTACAGTTCTTAAATGCTCCTCATGATCCTCCTTGGTTTTGGAGTATATTAGAATATCATCTACAAAGTCTACCACAAATTTGTCTAGGTAATCTCTAAAGATTATATTCATTAAGTCCATGAAGTTTTCTGAATAATTAGTGAGTCTGAAAGGCATTACTATGAATTCATAGTGCCCGTATCTTGTGCGAAAAGCAGTCTTGGGGATAACTTCCTTCTTCACCCTTACTTGACAATATCCCGACCGCAAGTCCACCTTGGAGAAGTATTGTGCTCCACTTAGCTAATCAAACAAGTCATCAATTCTTGGGAGAGGATACTTGTTCTTTATCGTGATTTTTTTATGTTCACAATAATCGATACAAAGCCGCATTGACCCATCATTCTTCTTGACGAAGTGGACTGGTGCACCCCATGGTGAAGCACTTGGGCGTATAACCCCTTTATCTAGATTCTCCTGTAGTTGTTTCTTTAGCTCTTCATGCTCTACAACAGCCATTCTATATGGAGTCTTGGATATTGGTAAAGCCCCGAGTATAATTTCAATTGAGAAATCAATATCTCTTCTAGGAGGAAGACCAGGCAGTTCCTCGAGAAACACTTCAGCAAATTCCTTCACAACAGACATTTCTTCAAGGCTGGTATCTTCATTGGACTCAATCATCTGAGCTAGATACGCATGCTCATAAGGCAGTAATATCCATTCTTCAGATGATGGAGCTAAAGGAGATTCATCTTCCTCATTACACGTGTAACGAATCTGGGGTCGATTCTCCATTTGATGTGTGATTTCCCACTCCCGGCAATTTATGTTGGCTCTATATAAGGAAAGCCAATCCATGCCAAGAATTTCATCAAATTCCACCAGAGGGAGTATGACGAGGTTCGTTGGGAAATTCAATCCCCAGATTATAACAGGGGAGGACTTATATTCATGGGATGCAATGATTGCCCCATTTTCCGTACTCACCAACATATTCACTTCCACGATTTGTGGTGGTTCTAGGATTGTTCTACTAAACATTCTAGATATAAAAGAATGCGTAGAACCTAAATCAAAAAGTATTTTCACTATTCTTTAATGAATAACTACCGTACCTGTAACCACTTCATTTTCGGGGTTCACTTCAGCCGAATTGATGGCAAAATCTCTTCCTTGCTACCTTGCAGGTTGTTGGTTGCCTCCGAAAACCCATGGATTAAGGCACTGATTTGAAAAATTCCCCCAATTCTTTGCATTTGTAGCATTGAACAACGCATTGAGGTTCGAACGGAGCATTCCTCTCTTATGTCGTGGCCGCGGGTCTTTCTTGCCGACAGTTATCAGCTAGGTTACCTTCTCTTCCACACCTGAATCATTTCATCGTCCCCTTAAGGCAATTTCCAGGGTGCTTCTTTCCGCACTTTTTGCAAGTGGGGTGCTGGATCATCTTAGCACCGTTGGATTTATCCATTGGTCCACCAGCATTGAATTCCACCTTACGCTTCTTATCCCCATGATACCCCTGTGATTCTCCGATCTCAATTTCAACATTGAGGGCACATCGGACAATTTCCTCATAGCTGTCGAAGTCATGGATCTCCAATGCTTTCCGCAGGCTAGGCTTCAGCCCACCAAAGAAGCGGTCAAATTTTCATTCAGGGGTAACGACAAAGCTGGAAGCGTATCTTGGAAGCCTTGTGAAGTTTTCCTCGTACATTCCAATAGATTCTTCATCTTTTTTCTTGAGGGAAAGGAATTCCCTTTCCATCTTAAGCTGGAGGGTGCACGGAAAATATTTATCAAAAAACATCTTCCAGAAATCCTTCCATTCCAATGCCTCGATCTCCTCCCCAGGCTTCATATTTTTTATCAATGCCCACCATTGATCAGCTTCACCCTCCATACGATAAGCCGCCAGGAGAACCTTCTCTTGTTCAGAACATTGAAGGATGGAGAAGATCTTTTCAATGGATTTGATCCATTGTTCAGTGATCATGGGATCGGATGATCCACTAAAAGTAGGTGGCCTTTGTCTCATTAAGCTCTCAATAGTGACTTGTTCTCTATTAGGGGGGGTTGAACATTCCTCTTGAACCGTGTTTCTATTGAAAACTTGAGTTATCTGAGAGAGAAGCGTGACAATGTTCACGATTCCCGCTCCCATTGGATTGGGAATATCATTAGTACAGTCATCACACTGATTTTCACAACGGTTGTTAGCCCGAGTCCTCCTATTACAGGCCATTGGATGGAATAAAAGGAAAGTTAGGGGTAACACAAAAAGTGTAATCCAAAGACAAAAGTTGATGACTTATAAATAAAGTTTTATTTCCTTAACTCATGAGTCTATAGGCTTCAATCTAGGCTTTTCATGATCTATTTTCTAACATATATTCTTAGGGGAATTTTTTTAAATTCCCTTAATAAGGGGTCATACTATGATTGTGAATTTATCAAAACATATCCCCCCGGAGTGTCATAACCAAGAGTGCAACAAGGCCCTTTGTCATGCACTAGTTCTCATTCGAGTCTAGCTCAAAGCGGTGTTTTTGGGTTTTACCCCTAGGATACATCTGTGTCAGAGCCTCCTCTACCTTCTCATATCCAGACAGGGATTTATTTGTTTGATAAACCACTTACTCAGTATTTACCAAAACTTAGGGATGTTTTTATTATACTTAGTCTTGTCTCTAAGGCTTTACTAGGGTTTTCTAATCCAAATCCCAAAAATAACTAAACATATCCTCTGATAACAACTATGACAACCTTGCTTTTATTACAAACATAAACATGATTTATTACATAAAACTTCACTTGATACAACAAAGAAGATAGAGAGGTTTAGTGTAATTGGGGCTTAGGATCATTACATAAAAACTTGAAACATTAAATACAACATCTTTATTGAAAACTTCCTTTACATGACCACTACATTCTATCGTACATAGCATTACATGGGATAACCTGAGGACATGCATAAGAAAAGGGTGGTCTATAAAGACCAGTAAGGGAATACACATGGAATAACATGAGGAGTACAATACATGTTATAAATTAGGCATATCAATAGAGAACAAGAGAAACATGAACATAAAAGCATGATAAAGCATGATAATCATAACATGGAAATGAGGCAACAACACATAACATGGAATTAGCATGATCCAAAGCTCATTGCACTTGAATTATCATGAGTCAACACTCATTTCACATGATGTATCATGATACTATACTTTACCCAATGCATTAGATTGCTATAAGGGATCACCCTTCTAAAACATTACATTTCATGCATAAGTGTGCCACATGGATCATAAAACATGGATTCTAAAAATAATAATCATTTATTCCAAGATAAAGGAATGTGGAATTCATACTGGAAACATTATAATCAATAAGTAAATGTGCATAATGGAGAATATCCTTGATGGGGAAATGGGCATGGTATTCACTACACAATGACACTGGCTTAGAAAATCGATGTGATTTCGGCAGCATAACGGCGTGACATAAGAATCCAAAAAAAAGGTTGATGAGAGAGAAAGGGGTTCCTCATAATATTTACATGTAATGGACAGTAATGAGGTTATATAGATATATGCCCCAACAATTTTAATGGAATTTAGATTCAAGATACAAAAGTATTGCTTGAATGTAAAAGAGGAGATAGAAGTTCCTTTTGGAATTTCGGCATAGTAACGGGTGTACATGGGAGGCATTTAATGAGAGAGAAAGGAGACTCCCGTCATTCAAACATAAATATGGAAGTATGAGGGAGGTTCGAAAACATACCCCAACATTCATAATTGAAATTAAAAGGGCATAAAAACATAAAGAAAATTGGACAAAAATGAGAAAGGAAGAAAAAACCCTTACTTGGATGTGTGCTTCCAATGGCTAGAGAGAGGCTTGTGAGAGGCTTATTGGGAGTTTGGGGCACCTTGGGAGGATTCTAGAAAGATTAGGGTAGAGGTTGGACGAACTCCAAAGGCTTTGAGTGAGGAGGAAGTGGGAGCTTGGGTGGGTTTATATAGGAAAGGTGAGGGAATTCTTTAATATTTAGGTTTGGGTCCCCTTACAGTAAATTAATCTAAACCACAAACCATCCCATGGTTTTTGCCCATGGTTTTTGGAAAAGGGAATAGGAAAACAATATTTTATAAGGCCAAAGTCTGATATTCTTAAAATAATAGGGTTGTTTATGTGGAGGTGAGTCATACTCCCATGGAAATTAATTTAAAAAGACAAGGTGTTTAATAAGTCTTGAGGGGTCCATTAATGTTATGAAAAGTAAGTCAAACAAACCAAAAATCACATTATTTTAATAGTAAAACATATATTGGCCTAACATAAAGATTATAGTATTTTATTACATCATTATTGGGTCATTATGATGTCATAAAACATGTTATATATTTAAACGGTATTTAATTTTTACCCAAAAATTTGACTGTCTCGGAAAAATAGGTAAAATTCACCATTGGATAATTTCTATGTCCTGATTCCAGAAATAACATTTATTTTATCTAAATAATTTTCTAAATATGTTAACATTCACTTTTAAAATAAAAACTGACATTTATCGAAAATTCACTGGTTTTGAAAGAAATGGCTTTCAAACCTTAATAAAAATTACAATTGCATTCATAAAATTATAAGATCATTTATATTTAATAAAAATTAATTTAATAATAATAATAATATTTTATTAAAATATTATTTAATTCAAAAATCCCTTTATTTAATAAAATAGAATTATTAATTGAATAATAACTAAAAACATTATTTGTACTTTAAAAAAACTATTTACAATGTATCAATAATGACATGAAAGTATATTCATTATTATATAAAAAAAATGTACATGAACATAGTATTATTTATTTGTTACATAACCCCTTAAAACAGCCGCATAAGACCTAAGGGTAAGGTGTGCGATGGTGACAGACTCTTGGGGTGGCTTGGATAACATTGCTCGAGTGGTAATTTCTATCAACATCCACTTCTCCCATATACGGTCCTGTTAGATCTTGACATGATGAAGCTCGTCTTGGGCTTGGTCAAGAGTGAAGCCCAAGAATTCCACCTCTTTTCCGAGCTCTGACAAACGGGCTTTGTATGGGGCAATTCTACTGGATGAGGCCATCACTTCCTTTGCCTAAGTAAATTTGGATTTGTTAAAGCCCTATATTTATGCTAATCATGTGATCACTGGTGAACGACTATATAAGCAACGATCAAAATTCTTTACATAAAACCAAAGAAGTTGACATTTTATATAAACATAAAGAGACATTTAATTAGATCAAGAGGGATTTCCATTAATGAAACTTTGGATCGTTACAATAGTACACTGTAAAGCATAATTTTATCATAATTGATGTAATTAAATTTAATTACATTCATTTTTAATTTGGGTAAAAAAACTATGTTTATCTTATTAAGAATTATAAATTATTATTAATCTAAATATGGAATTAAGTTTCCTTTATTACAAGAAAAGAATTGGCAGAAATTAATTTAAAATTAATCCCACTGATGAGACGACACTCCTGGCTTTTAATATAAAAATGATGAAATCATTGCTATGTTTTTATATCTAATTTCATTGTGAAATATGCTCCAATGAACTAAATTATTATTATATAATAAAATATTATAAAATTAAAATATTAAAACAATTTTAAAAATAATTTATAATTATAAATAAATTAGATGAAAAATATGTTTTGAATAAGAATTAAGTATTTTTCACTATCCTTCCAAAAATGACGTGACTAAGAAAAATACCAAAAATTCTCCCTAAGAAGAATTAGACATTATAAATTCAAAAGTGATGTTTATTTTATCAAATTAAATTCATAAAATTTTCAAAAAGTAAATTTATTATTTATCATAGAAGGACATTAAAATAAATTCGTTCGGGAAAAAAGTATTTTTAAACATATATATACTTTAAAAAATATTTTATCTTTCATTATCAATATGTTTTATTTTCATAAAAAGTTTAAAAAAATGATTTGAACATAATTTATTTCTATTAATATAACTATTTGTAATGTCTAGGTTATAATTATCTCATATAAATTACTTAACAATAAAATTATGTTTTGTAGAAACATGGGTGTGGAATGTAACGTATGCAATGTCGATGTTGCATATAACATGCGCCATGTAGGTGTTCTGTGTAACAAACAGTAAGTACATTTTTTGTGTAATGTACACCTAGTTACCTTCATTTCAATGGAATGATTTAATTAGTGCATTGAAATATATCTATGAAAATAAATTCATTTAAAAAGGCATATAAAACTTGTGAAGAAAACCAAATGCATGGTTGGGTCTTCTTCACAACACCTAAAAAGGTGATATGTTCGGTTAAGTGAAAAAGAACTATGTGGATTCTAAACTCTCTCACCAATATATGTAAGAAGCCTATCTTATAGGTTCGATCCCAACATAAAAACAATACATGTCCCTCATGGAGGATGATAAATCCAGAGTGACCCACCACATGGATTGAAACTAGTGTCATCACCATAAACAACAAACGAATCCCCGGTCTATCCAAAAGGGTATCATTTATAGAGAACCCCGTAAACATAAAGATCTATCCATTATTGTAGAACCATAGAATCATAAAGATGATTCTAAAAACATGCATAGTCATAATGGATCATTTTATAAAAGTTATCCATAATATACAGACATTTGTGTGAACCAAGGATTCACAAACATGACTTAAATATTTAATAGAGTCCCAGAATAGGCTATAATTCCTCTCAAAATGGTGAGATGATCCTAAAATCTAATCCTATAATGGAATGGACCACTTTGGTCCATTACATTGTGAAAATATGGTGTTTATTATGTTCTAGGATGCAAAAGGGACTCATTATAGGGGGATTCTCTAAATCCAGTTTTCCAACAGTAGGTGGTGTCAATAAGTCGAATCAGTGAGTTGCATTTGTGTCTCACGATGGTGAATTTTTGAAGGTATGTAAAAATGGTAGTTTTCAGATGTTATCTTGAAATGGTGACTAACCATCGGTAACTCATATCAATGACTCATCCAACAGTGATTCATTTCCAACAGTTTATCAAAATACCAATTTTCTTTAGTTTTTCCAGATTCTCCCATTTAACATCATATTTGATTTAAAATGAATTTAAAACAATGTTTGACTATTTTTTAAGTTATTTCAAAGGATATAAAGTATTTATTTAATTTCATAATTCCCTAGGAATTTTAATATTCAAACAACATGGTCTTGATCATGATCTGATATTAACGTCCATTGAAACCATATTCCCTGTAGATTTCAGATCTAGCCTTTTGAAAGATGAGATCCCTCCTCCCTTGTGTGATTTCTCTATACTCTTTCTAATATGTATCACTAGAACTATTCTTCCCATCTTATTTGTGCGTCGGTGTTCCACCCATGGATTGTATCTCCCTATAGGTTCCTCCTACTTCATATGAACCCGTATTTTACTGCTAGGAGGATTTTCCGACCATAGATTCTTCCAAGTAGGTATCCCTTCTTCTCTTTTATATTTTGCATCATGTGTGGTGGGTGTATGAATATCCTATTTTAAATATAGATGAATTTATAAATTAATAATTATTATCAAATCTGTTTAATATTGATATACAAGGGTTGGGGAAAAGTTACGCATGCTTATGACTTATTTGTTACCGATATTTTGATATGTATAGTCTATATTCCTACAAAAAATCAAGTCCATTAGTGTTATTTTTTTTTGAATTTATGATGGATTTAAGATGTTTATTGTTCATCCTCGATGAAAAACCATATGAATATGAAATTTCTTAACCACGTGTATTCAGTAAAATGAAATTATACCCCAGGATCTAACTTTTCTAGGTGATAACCCAAACCCCATAATTATAGATGTGTAATTATAGAATATGTGTTTTCCAAATCTGAATATGCCTTGAATTATTGGGGTAGTTTTGTGTTTTGTGTGGCCTATATGTGTCTTTTTTGTGGTGTAGTGATGGAATTGATGGGAAACATATTTCTGGGGGTGGATTGGGAGGTGTAATGGAATCATAGTATGAGAGATTGACTGATTGTGGCATGGATGGGTAGTGGTTGAGCAGTGAGGCTACAATTTTAGGTTGTGGTGGGTTTTTGGTGCTGGTGTAATGGGTGTGGTGTTATTATATATGTGGGATGTAACTTTTGGTTGTGATGAGGTGTGTTGAGGGGTTTGTCTATAGGTTGGGGGTTATATTTTTGAGAAGAAAGATATGGTGTAATGAATTGGAGGAATGATTATGGATGTGGTTGGAATGACTGTTAAATGGAGAGGAAATGTGAAGTAGGTTTTTTGGATGTTTGGTTTGTCTCATGGTGTGATTGGTGACTCTTTTCATTATAAGAACTATTTCATCTATTTTTCCTATTAGTTTCTTCAGAATTAATGGGATGGGTGAACTAATTTTTTAATAGATTATGAAAGGGTAGGGCATGTTTGTCTAACAGAATTGATGTGGTAAAATATTACAATGTGAATCAGTGTAATCGTGGAATAAGTATGAAACAACATTAGTTCATCAAGCTTTTACCTTCATAAATAGATTGTGTGATGTTGTACATTTTAGGGGTAGTAGTAAAAGTGGTTTTGTTGGTTGGTTTTTTGATTGAGAACCCATTGGTTTGGTTGACTGTTATATATATATATTTATATAATTCCTTCTAATTGTTATATGCACCCCACCCTAGTTGATAACTATGTGCTGAAAACCCCCATATTAATGGAGGAGGGTGTCTATCCCAAATATCTAGGTGGCAGGCCGGCCGGCCGGCCACCCGATCTTCCATGTACCCTCTTTTAGCCAGTGATATCCTATGATTCCTCAGGCATATAGTTGTTTTGAGGCTATGTTGTGTCTGTGAGAGTTATGCTTTCCCATAAATCTTTGTGATGATATGTGTTGTGTTTCCCCAAGTGTTTTTTGGGATGTGTTGTCATTGTGAGATTATAAAACAAAATTTGATTGAATATTTTATTGATTATAATTGATATAATTCCCTCACATTGTGGTAAATATGTTCATTTATCGAATATTTTGTATTTGAATATTCATTTGAAAATTTGATGAAAATTCCAGTTTTACCTTTTGAAAATCCACTATAGTATTTCAAATATAAATAATTTTTTTTGAATTATATGAACATAAAATTGTGTAAATGTGTTCTTAACATAATTTTATACAACTTTTATTCAGGACATATGAGTTAAATCATTATTTTGGTTTGTGTAAATGGGCCATGAAGTCTAGGATGGGATGGACTCCCCATATTGAACATTAGTTCGGTATTTGGGCCATAAATTCTTCATTAGGGCTTGGATTATGACCAAATATTTAGAGGATATCAAGGACTCATTTTATCACAAATCATCGTTATGGAAGGATATCTGGAACACTCGTTTTTTGTGGTAAAATGGGAGGTGCAATTTGGATTAAAATATTTGTTGGAGATTCCACTTTCACACTTGGAACCACATTATACCTAGACTCCCCTCCACTCTATAAATTTTTTTTTTATCATTTTAATGTGTAGGTATGTATATTAAGATATTTTAGGAAAATTATAATTGTTTTCACTCAATTTCTCCAACTGCTTTGAGAGGGGTATCTCTTGAATCAAGGATCCCCTCATTGAAGCCTTTTTCTTCTACTTCTTCTACATGTTGTAATGATTGTATTTACATAATAAAATTCTATATTCTCTATTTATTTATTATATTTTCTTTTATTTTGTTCAAATTTATTCTCCTATTAATCTTCATAATTAGGCTGGAATCATGAGTTGAAATGAGATTGGGTTCTATCCTTTCTAAACATTTTCAAATGCAATTCGTTTCTACGATGACTACACTGAACTTGGAAAAGTTGTTTTTATAGTAATTGATCGACCATGATCCATATTCATTCATTTATTTTGAATAAATGATATAATATAATTTATATTATATTATCTATTAATTTATATATTAATTTAATTGAAATTAAGAATCAATTGAACTATTAAAACCAATCTTGCAACTCCAGGAATTGTGTGAATTGTGAGAGCGCAACCTTAACCAGTAATAAAAAAACCTTAAAAGATCAATTTATATGGTTCATATATAATACTTGAATTCAATAAATTATAATTTACATATATTAAATGTGAAATAATTTTCCACTGACCATAATCTAAACTTAGAACACCAATGAAAGTATTGTATAACGATTTCACATCCTGAAGATTGCCTACAGTTAAATTCAATTCATCTTTGCGGTAAAGTTAATTTTAATAGGGTTCAACATTTAATAAATTAAGGGATCCTAATTAATTGGATAATAATTTAAATGATAATTATTAATAAATTATTGAAGTGATAGAGTTATATTGATTACACCTTCTAAATATTTTCTAAAAAAATATCATTGTTCTGTCATTTTAATCGAACATCATTTCTAAAATAAAAACAAAAAAAATGAAATCTTCTTCCAGAAAAATTCTTCTAATTTTTTAAATTGTAAACAAACCCTAAACATTAAATTATTTTCTTTATTCTCTTTTTTTATAATACCTTTAGGAAGTTCTTTTAATTCACTTCCTCCATTGAGAGACAACCTTGGTCAACCACTCTACTGCACCCAAGTACCCAAAAAATCACACTTCATTTGAAAGCACCCATGACAGAACCTTTCAAATTGTTTATGTTTTCAGAGAGGCAAGTAATAATTTCAACCAATTAGATGTATTTATTTTATTTTACATTTTATTCTCTTCTTTACTTATTTCTTTCTTCTTTACCCTATCTGATTTTTTTTCTTCTTCTTCTGTTGTTTTATTCTTCTTATTTTTGGACCATCAACTCAAACTTCTCATTATTATTATGGTACAATTTTCTTCTTTTTATTTTTATTTTATTTTTGACACAAAATAATCCTAGTGCCCATTTATATTTTGACCATGGGATTGAAAGTAGAATTTGTGCTCGAATAAAAAACTGTCACTTTATGGGATGTTTTAGCATTCAACTAATAGGAGAATATATCCATTCTGGGAACACAGAAATAGGAAAAAATTATAAATTAAACCTAAAACAAGATCCAATGGCAGAAAATAATTGAAATAAACTTAATATAACCAATCGAGAATTGGTTGCACCTGATATTAACAATCAACCAAATTGTATTTCATACCTAAATCTTGAATCAGACATTGAACTGAAATCTGGGTTAATTCATATTCTTCAAAATATTCATAGATTATCTGGTGAGGATCCAAAAAACATTTAAAATAATTTAATGAGGTTTTCTCAATCCTTAAACTAATAAGTGTCTCTGATGGTCAAATAAAACTAATAGAGTTCCTATTTTCACTTGATGGTGATACAAAAGAATGGATGTATTATTTACAACTAGAAGATATAACATGTTGGAATGATTTGAAACATATTTTCATGCAACAAATTTTCACAAAATCAAGGAGCACATCCATTCATAAGGAGATCTCAAGGATCAACCAATCACAAGGGGAGTCAATGTATGAGTACTGGAAGAGATTCAAGAAGTTGTGTGTGAGCTGTCTGCATCACCATATTAGTAAAAAAATCATCATCCAATAATTATATGAAATACTCACACTAATGAAGAGAAGCATGGTGGATGCCTAAACTGGAGGGTCATTGGTAGAAAAAACACATGTGGTTTCATGTGCGTTAATCGACAAGATGGAACAAAACTCCCATCAATTTTTGGATTGAGGTACCCCACATGTTAGAGGAGTACATCAGGTATGTCCATCTTCTCTTGAATGTAATTTGATCGATACCATGTTGGATGAATTGAAAACTATGGTGAGACAAATATTATTGGAAAAAATACATCCCAAACCCCTCCTTCAAGGCCTTATGGAATTTTCAATGAGACAAGCCACCAAACTGACTGTTTCCCCTAACTACAAGAAACAAAAGATTATGCAGTAGTGTTTCCTGGGTGAGAATATCTGCAGAAACAACAAAAATATCCACAAATGTATGTTTATTATTTTTCAAGAACACACATACATGGGTGAAAGGATCGATCACAATGCGGTATGGATCTGGACAACAACAAAGGCCTCCCATTCAAAAAAACTACTTGCAACCTCTGCCTTACTAACATGGTTTCCAACAACCCCAAAGGAGATTTAAAGCCCAAGAATAAACAAGCCATGAACAATGTAACACCCCAAGATTTTATGAGATATATTATTTTTAATTTCTTTGATCTTCTATTATACACTACAACAAGATTAGCTTGTACTATACGCAACATCGCATTAGCTTGTAGTATATGTAACACTATTCTTGGATCGTGTTACACACAATTTCAAGTTCGCAACATTGAGTGAATATATATATATATATATGTATATGTATATATATATATTCAACGTATAAATGAAATATGGTTGGATTATGTTATAAAAAACAACAAATAATCCTTGCACTACACACAACCCTGACTTGGCTTGCATTACACGCAATCACGACCTTCCTCAATATCGTGTGTTGTACGCAATACCGGGTTTCACTAAAAAATAATATATGGTTATAA
This sequence comes from Viscum album, assembly GCA_963277665.1. Classification (NCBI taxonomy): domain Eukaryota; kingdom Viridiplantae; phylum Streptophyta; class Magnoliopsida; order Santalales; family Viscaceae; genus Viscum; species Viscum album. The sequence continues at coordinate 163,948,292 of OY728138.1, forward strand.
TATTATCACGACCTAGCTGTTACGAATAGTATTAATTAAATTTTGAATTTTATAATGTTGTTATTCATCTTACACATTTTCTAGAACATGTTATGAGAACAAAATAAATTTTCGGGTAAAATAAGTATTTTTCAAAAAATGCATTTTTGTTGCCTTTTGATGGCCCACCCAATTTAAATCTACTTTTTGGCATGTTTATAGGTTATATTTTACAAAATAAAATTATAATCTTGAATCAGGATATAAAAATTTACGTTGGATAAAGTTTTGATATTTTTATGATAACTTTCATATTTTAATGAATAGTAAAAACACGCTATATTTTAATTAAAAACAACTTTTTTCATTGTAATAATTTATATAGTTAAATTATAATATTGAATGGTTTTAAAGTATAAATAGAATATATTTTTACTATTTAATATAATGTATGTCATTATCATTGATTTTACATTGAATTCATAGGTTAAATCCATTCAATCTTTTGCAAGGTTTTAAACAAAAACCCGTTTTCTTTTGACAACAAGATTAATTTTAATTTAATTTCTGCAACTTCTGTGTATTGAATTTGGAAAAATGGATTCCATATTTGGAATCTGTGGGTTCAAATTATATTAATAGACTACTTTTTATTTTTGGGAATTATGAATAGTAACTACGGTAAATTTTATTTTACCATAGTTAAAGGTAAATCGGGTAATTAAGGGTAAATATAAGATTATAAAATTACCCTAATACCTGCCAAAATTCTATTGGATGACTAAAAGTCGACCCATATCACCTAAGGGTCAGAATAGATTCATTTTATGGACTTGTTTTCTTGAAAATAATTTAATTATTATTAAAACCAAAGAAAGTGACAACATGTCACTCTCTTAAATCTTATAAGTATATTAATTTTAATTTAGTGATAAACTTAATGAAACTCCAAACATGAATAGTATCCAGAAATCTAATAAAATTATATACAAAATATGAATTTATTTATAATTTTTAGGGTTTAAATAATTATCATTAATTGGGACACAATAGTGATGCAGAAATTGTTTATCTAGTGAAAAATCAAGAATATGGTTTTTATTAAACTTATAGTGACCTTAAAAGGCACAAAACCCTGACAAAAACTTATTGGTCATGTAAATGTAAACCATAATCATCCAATGGTCGAATATTTGACCATTTGGAGCCTTATAAAAGCAATTATGAAACTTATATTATTTTATTTTAAATGATGCCAAAGTTGTCACCTTCATAATTTAATAAATAAAACAATTTAAATATTGTGATTTTAAGATGATAAATTCTATTAAAAGTATTATTGTGAAAGGTAATATATTTATATTCATCATAGGATTTAATTTTAATTTTTATGCAATATATAATTATATTCAATAATTATACAAAAATGTTGTAGTAATTAATTTATTAAGGGATAAACCAAATAAATTGTTTTAGAAATAATAAAATAAACATTATATGTACTATTTAATGTGATAAACTAATTTTCTAGAAACATATGACCTTTTATGAATCTATTAAAGCTTTTATTTTGAACATATCTTCTGTATATAGTTTATTTAAATTCAAATAAATAAATAGTGTTAAAATTGACACTATTGTTATTTTATAAAAATAACATATTATAAAATTGTTTAAAAATCACAAAAATATTTAAAAATTATTAATTAAAATTTATATGGTCTACAATTTCAGAAAGCGTCAAATTATGGAAAATTAACAACACATAAGTAATTATTTATAATAATTTAAAATTTAGAATATTATTACCACAAATAAAATAAAATTGATAAATAAGGATAAATCATGTTGATAATGTTTATAATAAATTCCTAAAATGTCTAAATTTTATTGGTTGATGAGATTACAACCCTATCTCATCTAATCTTTTGATATGAGTCATTTTGGAAGATTTTATTTGGGGTTCGGATTTAATATAAACTATATTTCTTTTATTTCCAAAGGTGCCCATCTCCTCCCTTATAAAAGGGAATCTCCTCCCTCTCTTACTCACACCACATTGAGCCTTCAAGCTCAGAAAAAACCATCCAATTTCTCTTCTCCACTTCCGTAGAAACATCCTAGAGGTTTTGGTCTTCTTAAAAGACCATGTTTAGTGCCCTAAGAGGAGGTTAAGAAGAGGCGCTTCAAAGAAGAGGTAATGTCCATTACCGATTCTTTCAACTTTATTTCTTCTTCTACTTCTTCTTCTTTAGTTGATTAATTATTAAGTAATAACATCAGTTTCACTCATATACTGATATGTTATTATTAGTATGAAACAACCCTATTTCACCATCTATCCATCCTACGGAAAATGAAATCACCGCGCGTGCGTACGTACGGAATACCGTCTCCACACCGTGGTGAAATCTATTTTCAACCACCACCTTACTTGGATGGGTATAATGGTGTAAATAGATAACTATATATGATTATTCTAATTGATATTGATTCTGAAATATTATACATACACTTCAATACAATTCCATGATCATGGGAATGATATCATCGCTCGTGCGTATGTACGGACTACCGTCACCACGACGCGATGAGATTCATTCTCCATGTTAACCATTCATTAATGATTATAAAGTATATATAATAATTAATCATGAAATATATGACATAATAATGATACTAGATTTATGTATATATATATGTATGTATGTCATCTACTTAATTCCATTTAATTCAATAAGGAAATGAAAACAACGTTCATGCGTACGTACGGCCTACCGTCTCCAGGAACGGTGTATTTCATTCCACTTATCAATATATCATATATATACGTATATGCTGAATATATATTACATATAAATAATTTTATACATTCTGGAATTAAGTAAATCATGTTATAAGTAATAATATCAAGAAGAACAAGTCCAAACTTGTACGATAAATAAAACGATTTTACCCAAAACGCTGCTTTAACATGGAACTTACAAAAGAATGGGTAATATAAAGTCATAAGTGAACCATATATGATATCATAACAATTAATATTATTCTTTAATAATTCAATGACATTATTTAAATCATTATACAGAAGTTTCGGATACGTATGAAGCATATCAGACCTATGGTAAGGGATAACTATTCCAATCTCGCTCTAATCTGAGATTGTTTATTCGTAAGTATTCTATGGGGTTATATTTATCATCCATGTCCCTGTTTTCTAAAAATTGTTTCATGTATGTTTAAAGTAATTTTTCCCATTTTTGACTTTTACTACATGGTGTGTAAGTAATCTTTCTTTTACGAGGTACTTTTTTGACTTTTCTGACAAAAGTACGAGAAGAATGTTATTTTTTAACTTATACGACATGAAATGATTTTTATGGTTTTATAAAGCCTTATTTTCATGAAGCTTCCTCCCAAATATTTCATGACTAATTTTCAACAAAATATTTTTCTTTTAAAATTGCATGACGTTTTGTGAAAATAAATTGATTTTGAAGAAGAAAGGATATTTTCCTCAAGAATTCATCTCAAGTGTTTTATCAAAACCGTTTTCCATCTAAGATGACATTATTTCATATGTGTATATTTCAAGTATAATGTCTCTATGATTTACATGGTTTCACTTTTCTTATTATGAAATGATATCCATTTGTTTTATATAGATTATGTTCTGATTGGATGATGTTTATGAAACCCATTTTATTCGTTGGGTTATTATGAATGATGTATGTTTATTTTGTGGCACGAGTAAGAATGATTTCATTATGAGATGGGTGGGACCTATATCTCCCTCCAATGCATTGGGTAAAAATGTATATCTCATGAGATAGATATGGCTGGAACGGTATGTTAATCTGGTTAAGTGTTACAGGACTGAAACGAGGAGTGAACTCGATTCAGAAAGGGACTTTGTCCACTAAGATGGTCATGGCAGTAATGCCTTGGCTACTATGGAAATCATATCATGTGCTTAATGGTTTCCAAAATTACATGTTTTATTCCCATGATAATTTATCATTATTAATGTTTCTTCATGATCTATGCCTTACGTACTTCCATGTTTTATGTCATTGCTCAAGATTTTGATGTTTAGATTTTATGCTCATGTTTTTACATTCAAATGTCTAAGGATTGTTTTATGTTCTCTATGCTTACCCTTACTGAGCATTTGAGATCACCCTTTATATGTTTTCTTTTCCCCATGATTTAGAGAAAGTTTTTAGGTAAGAAAACAAAAAGGGAATATCATTAATGGAGATGTTGAAGATCTTTCACCATGACTAGAAGATTGCATTTCGAGTTTCCAAAGACACTAAACTATTATGATCCTTTTGTGTCTGTTTTTGTTATGTATTAAGTATTCCGCAAATATAATGTAATGCCCATGTACGTTAAGCTTTGGGTATCTACATTTGGTATTAGAGGAAAGGTTTAGTCAACCTTTGGAAATTAGGATGCAAAAACATTAGTGAGATCCCTAGAGATATTTCTAAGGTATGTCTAGAGATGTCCCTAAGGATAAGTATATGTATAGGATATAGTCCTAGAACTACGGTAACGATCTTAGAATTTAACCTAAGATGTTATGTATTGAGGGTACTCCCCCTTTACTATGTTTTTTTCACTGGCATGATTTTTTCCTCTCATACTATTATTTTTAGGTTTTAGAAAATGGATGTAAACAGGAATATTCACGATAATAGAGGATACGACGGACAATGGAATGATATTATTCATGAGCAACCAAATGAAATGGGATTTGGAAGTCCAAACATCGTTATTATGCCTAATCATCAATCTCATAATATGATCAATAATCTCAACTTCGGTAAGTTTCCCGACTCAAATATTAAGAGAAAGATGGAGTTTCATGATGATCATAGAAGAAAGAAAGTTCAATTTCCCTCATGTAAATCATGTGGGAAGAGGCATCATGGATATTATTTCAAAGGAACTGGAAGATGCATTGGGTGTGGAAAAGGACACAAATCTAGTAAGTGCAAAGAAAAAGGTTCAGTTAACACCATGGAGAAGGATAATGGTATTGCTATGACATAAACAATGATTATATGTTTTAAATGTGGAATGTATGGGAATTATGCAAACCAATGCCCTAAGGGAAAATCTCATGAAGAGAATCAGCATGGTCATATGGGTAGTATTTATGTGGATGATGATGAAGAGACTAAAAATGAAATATGAGATAAAAGAAATGATGAAGCTCAGTCAGTGGTTTAAGATGTTAGTGTAATGATTGTACGTTTATAAAGAATAATGTATGGTACTATGGAATAAAGAATCATCTAAGGATTGTTACACTATTATTTTTTCTAAAGTATTTGAAAGTATACATTGAATTGTACCGATGACCATGAAAGCTTATTTAGATATATTTTGGAAAGTAGATGATATGTGCATAATTAAGGGACAAGAAGATAATGAGATGTTTGATTGTATTCATGAGATCATGACTGATATAAGGACTAAGTGATATTATGGTTTGATTATATAGATTTTTTGGGATTTGGGTATGTGGAAAGAGTTACCTTTTGATATTATTCATGTTTTCACTAATGTTCTATGGTAATTTATGTTTCAAGAGAATATATGACTAATGTATTCATGTGTTTGGAATGCAACCAACAAGATATATCTTATGATATATGTGGGATAAATGATTGTATTCACATTCTTGGTAGATAACCTTTCTAGTAATTTCTTTCTTTATAGTATGAGCTTGGACCGAAGTATTTTAGGTAAGCCTAATGATTGGAATGGATTATGTTGGACATAAGTTAGTATTGTTTAAGGATAGAAATTTTTTCGATATTATTGATGGGATGTTATAGTAATGTAGTTTTAGAAAAAGGACAACCCGTAGGATGGGTGACAGCCCATCGTGTCAGACAAGGCTATGGGAATCAAACCCACAACCGAAGTGCGACTGGCCTTTATCACCTACCACTGGCCTACAGGAAGTCCCTAGTTAGTAGAAACTAGTTTTATTTTATTAAGCGGTATGATATATGAAGTATAAGTTCATTTTTGGAATCGTATATGATTAACGTCACCATAGATGGACTTATGTATATTTGATAACTTTTCCTAAACTTTTATTTGAAATAGATGGAATGACTTATCATTCTATCACATGATCTATTAACACTTCACGAATAACAAATTCAACTTCATTTCTTTAAGATATGAAGTGGAAATTGTTCAAAGCACAAACAACAGTGAGATTGTACCAAAATCAAGCAAGTATTTATTCTAATTAAAAAATTTCAACTTTAGGGAAATGATATTGAAAACCAAAAATGTTGCCCTAGTGCTATTATATCCGATAAATCAGATGGTACCTTATATCATCACAAATTTATGTCTTTTTCGTAGCCATGTTCTCTACCACACTCCATCAGAACTTGATGGTTATATTTTTCTTCCATATCCATATTTTCACCTATTTCTCCTATATGGAAACCTAGTGATGAGTTACTTTGGGTAATTTTTACATTTCTTACTTTATTTTTTAAAATTATGTTTTAGTATTCCTTTTTACGATGTGGGTTCTATGAATAGTAAACGATTTATAACCCCGACGAATTTCGAGGACGGAATTCATTTTAAGGGGGGTAGAATGTAACACCCCGAGATTTTATGAGATATATTATTTTTAATTTCTTTGATCTTCTATTATACACTACACCATGATTATCTTGTATTATACGCAACACCGCATTAGCTTGTAGTATACGTAACACTATTCTTGGATCGTGTTACACACAATTTCAAGTTTGCAACATTGAGTGAATATATATATGTATATATATATATATTCACTGTATAAATTAAATATGGTTGGATTATGTTATACAAAACAACAAATAAGTCTTACACTACACACAACCCTGACTTGGCTTGCATTACACGAAATCGCGACCTTCTTCGATAGTGTGTGTTGTACGCAATACTGGATTTCACTAAACAACGATATATGGTTATAATATTATCAAGAACTAGCCGTTATGAATAGTATTAACTACATTTTGAATTTTATAACATTATAATTCATCTTACACATTTTCTAGAACATGGTATGAGAACAAAATAAAAGTTTTGGGTAAAATTAGTATTTTTCAAAAAAATGCAGTTTTGTCACCTTTTGATGGCGCACCCACTTTAATTCTAGTTTATGAAATTTTTATAAGTTCAATTTTACAAAATAAAATTATAATTTTGACTCAGGATATAAAAATTTACATTGGATAAAGTTTTGATATTTTTCTCATAACTTTCATATTTTAATGAATAGTAAAAACACGCTATATTTTAATTAAAAACAACTTTTGTCATCGTAATAATTTATATAGTTAAATAACAATATTTAATGGTTTTAAAGTATAAATAGAATATATTTTTAACATTTAATATAATTTATTTCATTATCATTGATTTTACATTGAATTCATAGGTTAAATCCATTCAATCTTTTGTAATGTTTTAAACAAAAACACGTATTCTTTCGACAACGAGATTAATTTTAATTTAATTTATGCAACTTCTGTGTATTGAATTTGGAAAAATGGATTCCATATTTGGAATCAGTGGGTCCAAATTATATAAATAGACTACTTTTTAATTTTGGGCATTATGAATAGTAACTACGGTAAATTTTATTTACTATAGTTAAAGATAAATCATATAATTAAGGGTAAATATAAGATTATAAAATTACCCCAACACCTGCTAAAATTATATTGGATGAATAAAAGTCTACTCATATCACTTAATGTAACATCCCAAGTAAGTAATGAATAATAGATATTTTTATCTATGTCTTTTAATAATTAAGATAGTGTTATAGAGGCTTAAAATGAAAATAAATACAATCTTATGCATGGAATACATTAATATTCTTAAAAGATTGTTTTACTGCCTTTTGATGGAAAAACATTTTTGAATCTATATTTTGACAATTTTATAAACTATTTTTTTCAAAATAAACTTATCCTTTATGATTGGGACATCAAAATTTACCTTGTGTGAATTTTGGTATTTTTCTGACAATGTTCATTTTTTAATGAATAGTGAAAAATACTGCATTTTAGATCAAAACTGCTTTTTAATCTAATTTATTTATATGATTAGATTATGTTTTTAATTGGTTTTGAAGTAAAATTAGAATATATTTTTACCATTTTATCCAATGGTGGTCATTGGAATCAATTTCACTTTGAAATTAGACTTAAACTGGTGTCAATCTTTTGATACTTATTGTTTTGTAAAAACACGCTATTTGCTCTGGCAGCGGGAATTAATTATTAAATTAATTAATGTGACTTATATGATTTGAATTTTGTAAAATAGACTTCATTTTTGAATTCTAATTATAAAATATAGCTTAGGGTGAATTTTTGGTAATTTTCTGAAAAACTTCAATTTTTGATGAATAGTGAAACCCCTAAGTAGTAATCAAGCAAACTGATTTTTCAGTTAAAAGAAAGTTTATCACTAATGTGTATTGAATTTTGAAAATCCGACATACATGGTTGTCATTAAGAAGTAAAATGTGGTTCAATGAGATTAAAATAATTTTTTGGTGAATAGTAACTTATTAAGTTCTTAATCGCGATTAGTGGTAATTAGGGTAGTTTAAGGTATAAATAATGCTTTAATAATAGGAAATGACCTAGACACATGTCCCAACCTTATTGGTTGTGTCATGGCCGACCAAGACAATCCATGGGTCAACTTTGGGACCCCATGGAGACACTTTGGTTTGGAAATGACATAAATAACTTTTTATTAAATGTTAAAGTAAAAATGACACAAACAAGAGATGTTTTACGAAAAAAAATTTTACATGGGGTTATAAAGATCATATTTTTGATTATAAATATTCATTGGAAAGATAAAATAATTTCCTACATCATAGTAATTTTTTTATGATTTTTAGACATTAAATAAATTAAATTATTTATGACATAATAATGATGCAGCGATGACATCATTATTTGACGATTTAAATAAAATGGAAAGATAATGTAAAATCTATGAACTAAACATGTCCAAAACTTATTGGATGAGTGTATTTCGAAGCCTTATCACCTTATCCACGAATTATATCAATGTGGGACCTTTTGAAACCGAAACACATTTTCAAATAAAGTAATATTTCTTTACTTTCCAAAAGTGCCCCTCCTCTCCTCTTATAAAAGGCCCCCACCTCTACCTCATTTCACACACTCCTCAAGCCTTTGGCTCGGCCAAACCCTGCCCATTTACTCTCTCCACATCCCTCTCCTCATCCTAGAGGATTCCCTTTGGGCAGAATCCTTTCAAAGGAAGCCTTTAGGCTCAAATCAAAAGGAGTTACACTTTTAAAGGTAATTCATTCTCTCATGTTCATTTGTTTTATTTTGCTTCTCCAACCCCCTAAACTCTTTTTATTTACTTCTTTTGTAACAAAACCAGTATCTTCAATATACTAGGTTGTTGTTATAAGATTTATTTGAGCTACACTCTCACACAACTACATCAAATGGTTAAAGAACATACGGTTTTCGTGGATGGAGAAATTCTGCCTCCCGAAACGATGATTGTTCAGTACTCATTTAACACCTTAAAAAGGGGCCATTATGATGTCACTATTTTTATATATGATATATAATATGTTTATGTTTTCCTTAAGCTTCTGTTTTTTTTTCATTTTTGGCATACCTTTATGGTTTCCATTATGGGTAAACACGATATCTTCATTTTAGGAAGTGCGGACTACCGCCCCCTGAAAGTGATTTGATTCGTTAATACCATATGTGGGATGTGTAAAGGATAAAGTTAATGATATTATATATGTTATTATATTTTAATTATAATATACTCTTATATAATTATGATTCCATTCCAGAAAATATGAAATAGAAATGGAAGTAGCGTTCATACGTACGTACGGCTTACCGTCTCCATGAACGGTGCATTTCATTTCTTACCTCTAAATGTGATGTAATATTATAAATGCATGTATGTACTAGATATATATGACATATATGATATCTACATCATGAATACCATTCTGTATATAATGAACCTTTGACCAAATTAACAACATGTAAGTGTAAGAAGTCTATTTTTGACTTAAGAACCAAATACCGACAAAATGAACATTATTAACTTAACTGATTACATGATGTTCATAACATGGTATAAAAGGAATAATGAACTTGAAAAAGATTCATAAGAAAGTAGAGATTAACTCAAGTTTATTATTCCGGAGATTAAAGAACGGTCGGGTCAAGTCGGATACGAGGTATGGGACTTCGTCTCAATCTCCTTTCGTTGAGGCATATTTTATTTTATACACAACTTTCTTTTATACGGTGTATAAACCCCTTTGACTTTTACATTTATTCAAAAGGAATCTTTTTTATACGAAGAGTTTACTAAACGACAAAAGGGAATGTTTTTGTCGTACGTATGCGGCGACAATGACTTCTCCGCCGTCGTGACCGTTATTTGAGTTTCGGCTTCCTCTACAAGCCATACCTTCTTTTTAAAAGAAAGATAAATACCATATTTTACTTTTCTTTTATTTTAGTATTGAAAATGGTTTTCATAATGTTTTTATATCAATGTGTTGTATTGATATCTCGTGATTGAAATGTGGAAATTTTATGTTTCCTTTATGCATGTTTTATGTGATATGATTATGTTATGGTTCTTGGGCATTATTATGAAGACGGGTGGTTCCGTGATAAACTAAGGGCGGGTGAGCCCGTTATAGCTCTCCAATACATTGGGTAACGCGAAGGAGTGAAACGTTAAGGTTTCTCCGAAGAGATTTTAGGGAATATACTGTGATGGGTATTCCAAACGTAACCAAGAGGGTTACTCCCTATGTAAGAATGTTATGAATGCCTCAAGTTACCTTTACGTATTATGATTTCTATGATTTATTCATGATTTTATGAGGTATGTTAAAGTGCCTATGTTTTATGGGTAAAGTATGATTTCATTCTTATGTATATATGAACTCATGTTTCCTTTCCATGTTTTTTTTATAACCCATACTGAGTTTTTATGCTCATCCCAAGTTTTTGAAATGTTTTTCACAGGTTAAGGGAAAGGTACATGATAAGATGATAGAGTCAAGGATGTGTCAAGAAATAATCCATGTTTTATTTTAAATGTGTTTCCATTGATGGGAATGAAGAATACTATCTTTATGTAACCACTTTGTTTATATGTGGAATGTAATGCAGGTTTTATGATCTAATTCTCTAAAACTCTAAACCCGAAAAGATCCTCAATGTGTAATCTTGTAATAACTCAAGATTAAGTAAGGTTTAAGGCTGGGGCCTTATAGTTGGTATCAGAGGTCAGTTTAGATAACTTTAGGAGTTAGAATTCTATTAAATGATTATCCAAAAATATTTTTTTTCGAAATGATATAGCATTTAAAGATTACCATGTTGCTTCATCTAAGACATGTTTGTTCAGAATGGTTTTCCGCAGAGGAAACAGGGAAGCAGTGCTAGGAATGCATACAGAAGGAAATAACCTTCCGAATCAGCATCCAGAAATGGTCGGAATTGGAACTGAACAGTTTGTTGCAGTAATGGCGCAGTTGACTCAAGCGATAAATGGCGGTGGTATCCATGCACGAGATCAGCCAGAACAACCGCAGAGGAACATGTCAGTGGTGGAACATTTCATGAGGCAACATCCATCATCATTCAGAGGATCATCTGACCCTGTGCTAGCTGAAGGGTGGATTAAATCACTGGAGAAGATTTTTGATGTCATGGGGTGTTCAGACAATCAAAAGTTTAGTCTTGCTATTTACCGTTTGGAGGGTGAAGCAGATCAGTGGTGGTCTATTGTTAAAAATATCAGGGATACCGATGAGATTGATGCTCTTGAATGGGATGAATTCAAAGGTATGTTTCTTGAGAAGTATTTTCCTAAGGCTGTTCGACTTAGGATGGAAAAGAAATTCTTGGAATTGAGGCAAGAGGAAGACTCAGTGGCTGCCTATGAAGAAAGGTTCACTCGATTGGCAAGGTATGCTCCAAATTTTATCCGGGACCTTGATAGTAAAATCAATCGTTTTTACTCAGGATTAAAGCCAAAATATCGAAGGGCATTAGGTTCTCGTGAGTTTAAAAGTTATGAAAAGCTTGTTCGATGTGCTGAGAAGGTGGAAATGGAGTTTGTCGATGACCAACTTTTCTATAACAACCAGCAGAAGAAGAGACCGAGGTGGCAGGAGAAAGGTAAGAATTCTTCAAAAAAGTATGATGGTAAGAGAACTAAGTTTCCAGTTTGTGATAAATGTGGAAAAAGGCATGCTGGGGAATGTCTTCTGAATTCTGGGAAGTGCTACCGATGTGGTAAGATGGGACATAAGGCTCGTGATTGCACTGAAAAGGATCAAGGTGAAGGTAAGAACAAATTTGATTTACAGTTAGTGAAATGTTATAAGTGCAATGAGATGGGTCACTATGCAAACGAGTGTCCGACAAGGAGCTTGAGTGATGGGAAGCAGTTAGACTACAAGCAAAAAGGGGTGGTGAAATCCTTTTCAACTACTTCAGCAGATGTCGGGCCATCAAATGAAGTTGTATCAGGTACTTTGTTTGTTTTTTCAGATTATGCCAGTGTGTTGTTTGATTCGGGGTCTACACATTCTTTCATCTCTGAAACCTTTTCTAGTAAAATGGGAATACCATCTCAAGAAATGACTCCTGAACTTTTGGTAAAAACACCTGGGGGAAATGTTGAGGCAAAAAGAATTTATAAGAATCTTCCTATCCTTATCTGTGGAAAGAACCTACTTGCAAACCTTATTGTTCTACCTCTAGTAGAGTTCGATGTTATCTTGGGTATGGATTGGCTCTCTATTTACCATGCTAAGATTGACTGTAGAGATAAAGAAGTTTCTTTTCAGAAAGACTTTCAGTTTGTTTACAAGAATGAACCCTTACTTTTGATAACATATCAAGAGGCCGAGAAACTTGTGAAAGATGGAAATGAATATTACCTTGCACACGTCGTTGAAAATAAAGGAACTGTTCAGATTAATGATGTGCCAGTGGTAAATGAGTATCCTGATGTTTTTCTTGATGATTTGCCTGGAATAATACCAGATCGGGAAGTTGAGTTTACTGTTGACTTAGTTCCTGATGCTAAGCCAATTTCAAAACCCCCTTATCGAATGGTAGAAATTGAACTTTTAGAGTTGAAGGAGCAATTGCAAGATTTATTAGAGAAAGGTTTCATTAGACCTAGCACATCACCATGGGGTGATCCTGTTTTATTTGTTAAAAAGAAAGATGGTTCTATGAGACTTTGCATTGATTATAGAGCCTTGAATAATATCACTGTTAAGAACAAATATCCTTTGCCTCATATCGATGATTTGTTTGATCAGCTCCAGGGAGCTCAGTTTTTTTCAAAGATTGACTTGAGATCGGGGTACCATCAGCTGAAGGTAAAGGAGGCAGATATTCCGAAGACCGCGTTCCGTACGAGATATGGCCATTATGAATTTGTAGTAATACTTTTTGGGCTAACCAATGCACCTGCTGTATTCATGGACTTAATGAATAGAATTTTCCATGAGTTCTTGGATAAGTTTTTGGTGGTTTTCATTGATGATATTTTGGTGTTTTCTAAAAGTAAAGAGGAGCATGAAAAACATTTAAGGGTTATCTTGCAAACCTTAAAAGAAAAGAAATTGTATGGGAAATTCAGCAAGTGTGAGTTTTGGTTGCAACAAATTTCTTTCCTTGGTCACATTGTTTCTAAAGATGGAATAACTGTTGATCCTGCAAAAACAAAAGTTGTGGAAGAATGGCCAAGACCCACAAATGTGACCGAGATTCGTAGCTTCCTTGGTTTGGCGGGCTATTACCGAAGTTTTGTTAGAAATTTTTCACGGTTATCTAGTCCAATGGCTAAGCTAACTCGGAAGGGTGATAAGTTTATCTGGAAAAAAGAATGTGATGATTGTTTTCAGGAATTGAAAAGAAGATTGGTGAATGCTCCAGTTTTGGCACTACCTTCCAGGAATGGTGAGTTTTTTATATACAGTGATGCTTCATTGAAAGGACTTGGTTGCGTCCTAATGCAGAATGATCAGGTAATTGCTTATGCTTCACGACAGTTGAAAACTCATGAGGTAAATTACCCTACACATGATTTGGAATTAGCTGCTGTTGTTTTTGCTTTAAAAATTTGGAGGCATCATTTGTATGGAGTAAAGTGTGAAATATATACCGATCACAAAAGTTTAAAGTATATATTCACTCAGAAAGAGTTAAACATGAGACAAAGGAGATGGCTGAAATTAATCAAGGATTATGATTGTACAATTCATTACCATCCGGGAAAAGAAAATAAAGTGGCTGATGCTTTGAGTCGAAAAACTAATGCTTCATTAACAATGTTGCGTTTGGAAAGTGATCCTTTGGTTAACGATTTGATGAACTTTGGCATAGAAGTTGTTGGTGCAATAAGTCCTTCTGTTTTGTTTCAGGTATCAGTGAGATCTTCTCTATCAGATAGAATCAAGCAAGCACAGAAGCAAGACAGTGAGTTGCAGAAAAAGGTAGAGCTAGTTCAGAAAGGTAAGTTGCCTGAATTCAACATTGATAATGATTACGTTTTGAGATTTGGGAAGAGATTGTGTGTGCCTTGTGATTCACAGTTGAAGAGAGAGTTGTTATGTGAAGCTCATAGTTCTCCGTTTTCAGTTCATCCGGGCAGTAGTAAGATGTATAGAGATCTGCGGGAGTATTACTGGTGGGATGGAATGAAAAGAGATATTGCTGATTTTACTGTGAAGTGTTTGACTTGTCAGCAGGTTAAAGCCGAGCGACAGTTACCGAAAGGGATGCTTCATCCTTTACTAGTGCCAGAGTGGAAATGGGAGAATATATCCATGGACTTTATTGTTGGATTACCGAAGACATCTCGAGGTAATAATGCAATCTGGGTTATTGTTGATCGCTTGACCAAATCTGCTCATTTCCTTGCTATACGAGATACTTTCTCTCTTGATCAACTTTCCCGTTTGTATCTTAAAGAGATAGTCAGGTTACATGGAGTTCCTCTCTCCATTGTATCGGATCGTGATCCCAGGTTTACTTCTAACTTTTGGAAAGGCCTTCAGAAGTCGTTGGGTACTGAATTAAATTTTAGTACAGCTTTTCATCCTCAATCAGATGGGCAGTCAGAACGAATAATTCAGACATTGGAGGATATGCTACGAGCTTGTTCTATGGATTATTAGGGAATTTGGGACCAACATCTTTCTTTGGTTGAGTTTTCATATAATAACAGTTTTCATTCCAGTATACAGATGGCACCATTTCAGGCATTATATGGGAAGCGGTGTCGAACTCCAGCTTTCTGGGATGAAGTGGGTGAAAGAAAGTTGATGGGACCAGAATTGGTAGAAGAGATGGCAGAAAAAGTTCAGCTGATTCAGAAACACATGAGAACAGCTCAGAGCAGGCAGAAGAGTTATGCGGATAACCGGAGGAAGGATCTATCTTTTGAGGTAGGTGATCATGTTTTTCTCAAGGTTTCTCCTTGGAAAAGTGTGATGAGATTTGGTAAGAAAGGAAAGTTGAGTCCAAGGTTCATTGGACCATACGAAATTCTGGAAAGAGTTGGATCAGTTGTATACCGAGTGGCTTTACCTCCGAGTTTATCTTAGGTACACAATGTTTTTCACGTTTCGATGTTGAGAAAGTATATGCCAGATCCATCTCATGTTTTGAGTCCAGAGGTAGTTCAGCTGGAAGAGAACCTATCTTATGAGGAACAACCGGTCCAGATTCTTGACCACAGGGAGCAAGTGTTACGGAATAAGGTGATTAAGCAGGTAAAGGTTTTGTGGAAAAACCACATGATTGAAGAGGCAACATGGGAATCTGAAAATGCAATGAGGGATAAGTACCCTCATTTATTTGATAAGTAAATAAATTGCGGGGACGCAATTTTCTAAAGGGGGGAAGGATGTAACATCCCAAGTAAGTAATGAATAATAGATATTTTTATCTATGTCTTTTAATAATTAAGATAGTGTTATAGAGGCTTAAAATGAAAATAAATACAATCTTATGCATGGAATACATTAATATTCTTAAAAGATTGTTTTACTGCCTTTTGATGGCAAACCATTTTTGAATCTATATTTTGACAATTTTATAAACTATGTTTGTCAAAATAAACTTATCCTTTATGATTGGGACATCAAAATTTACCTTGTGTGAGTTTTGGTATTTTTCTGACAATGTTCATTTTTTAATGAATAGTGAAAAATACTGCATTTTAGATCAAAACTGCTTTTTAATCTAATTTATTTATATGATTAGATTATGTTTTGAATTGGTTTTGAAGTGAAATTAGAATATATTTTTACCATTTTATCCACTGGTGGTCATTGGAATCAATTTCACTTTGAAATTAGACTTAAACTGGTGTCAATCTTTTGATACTTATTGTTTTGTAAAAACACGCTATTTGCTCTGGCAGCGGGAATTAATTATTAAATTAATTAATGTGACTTATATGATTTTAATTTTGTAAAATAGTCTTCATTTTTGAATTCGGATTATCAAATATAGCTTAGGGTGAATTTTTTGTAATTTTCTGAAAAACTTCAATTTTTGATGAATAGTGAAACCCCTAAGTGGTAATCAAGCAAACTGATTTTTCAGTTAAATGAAAGTTTACCACTAATGTGTATTGAATTTTGAAAATCCGACATACATGGTTGTCATTAATAAGTAAAATGTGGTTCAATGAGATTAAAATAATTTTTTGGTGAATAGTAACTTATTAAGTTCTTAAACGCGATTAGTGGTAATTAGGGTAGTTTAAGGTATAAATAATGCTTTAATAATAGGAAATGACCTAGACACATGTCCCAACCTTATTGGTTGTGTCATGGCCGACCAAGACAAGCCATGGGTCAACTTGGGGACCCCATGGAGACACTTTGGTTTGGAAATGACATAAATAACTTTTTATTAAATGTTAAAGTAAAAATGACACAAACAAGAGATGTTTTACGAAAACAATTTTTACATGGGGTTATAAAGATCAGATTTTTGATTATAAATAGTCATTGGAATTCTAAAAATATTTCCTACATCATAGTATTTTTTTTATGATTTTTAGACATTAAATAAATTAAATTATTTATGACATAATAAAGATGCAGCGATGACATCGTTATTTGACGATTTAAATAAAATGGAAAGATAATGTAAAATCTATGAACTACACATGTCCAAAACTTATTGGATGAGTGGATTTCGAATCCTTATCACCTTATACACGAATTATATCAATTTTGGACCTTTTGAAACCGAAACACATTTTCAAATAAAGTAATATTTCTTTACTTTCCAAAAGTGCCCCTCCTCTCCTCTTATAAAAGGCCCCCACCTCTACCTCATTTCACACATTCCTCAAGCCTTTGGCTCGGCCAAACCCTGCCCATTTACTCTCTCCACATCCCTATCCTCATCCTAGAGGATTCACTTTGGGCATAATCCTTTCAAAGGAAGCCTTTAGGATCAAATCAAAAGGAGTTACACTTTTAAAGGTAATTCATTCTCTCATGTTCATTTGTTTTATTTTTCTTCTCCAACCCCCTAAACTCTTTTTATTTACTTCTTTTGTAACAAAACCAGTATCTTCAATATACTAGGATGTTGTTATAAGATTTATTTGAGCTACACTCTCACAAAACTACATCAAATGGTTAAAGAACATACGGTTTCCGTGGATGACGAAATTCTGCCTCCCGAAACGATGATTGTTCAATACTCATTTAACACCTTCAAAAGGGGCCATTATGATGTCACTATTTTTATATATGATATATAATATGTTTATGTTTTCCTTAAGCTTCTGTTTTTTTTCATTTTTGGCATACCTTTATGGTTTCCATTATGGGTAAACACGATATCTTCATTTTAGGAAGTGCGGACTACCGCCCCTGAAAGTGATTTGATTCGTTAATACCATATGTGGGATGTGTAAAGGATAATGTTAATGATATTATATATGTTATTATACTGGAATTATAATATACTCTTATATCAT
Source organism: Viscum album (assembly GCA_963277665.1). Lineage (NCBI taxonomy): Eukaryota > Viridiplantae > Streptophyta > Magnoliopsida > Santalales > Viscaceae > Viscum > Viscum album. The sequence continues at coordinate 163,966,397 of OY728138.1, forward strand.
TATGATTCCATTCCAGAAAATATGAAATAGAAATGGAAGTAGCGTTCATGCGTACGTACGGCTTACCGTCTCCAAGAACGGTGCATTTCATTTCTTACCTCTAAATGTGATGTAATATTATAACTTCATGTATGTACTGGATATATATGACATATATGATATCTAAATCATGAATATAATTCTGTATATAATGAACCTTTGACCAAATTAACAACATGTAAGTGTAAGAAGTCTATTTTTGACTTAAGAACCAAATACCGACAAAATGGACATTATTAACTTAACTGATTACATGATGTTCATAACATGGTATAAAAGGAATAATTAACTTGAAAAAGATTCATAATAAAGTAGAGATTAACTCAAGTTTATTATTCAGGAGATTAAAGAACGGTCGGGTCAAGTCAGATACGAGGTATGGGACTTCGTCTCAATCTCCTTTCGTTGAGGCATATTTTATTTTATACACAACTTTCTTTTATACGGTGTATAAACCCCTTTGACTTTTACATTTATTCAAAAGGAATATTTTTTATACGAAGCGTTTACTAAACGACAAAAGGGAATGTTTTTGTCGTACGTATGCGGCGACAACGACTTCTCCGCCGTCGTGACCGTTATTTGAGTTTCGGCTTCCTCTACAAGCCATACCTTCTTTTTAAAAGAAAGATAAATACCATATTTTACATTTATTTTATTTTGGTATTGAAAATGGTTTTCATAATGTTTTTATATCAATGTGTTGTATTGATATCTCGTGATTGAAATGTGGAAATTTTATGTTTCCTTTATGCATGTTTTATGTGATATGATTATGTTATGGTTCTTGGGCATTATTATGAAGACGGGTGGTTCCGTGATAAACTAAGGGCGGGTGAGCCCGTTATAGCTCTCCAATTCATTGGGTAACGCGAAGGATTGAAACGTTAAGGTTTCTCCGAAGAGATTTTAGGGAATATACTGTGATGGGTATTCCAAACGTAACCAAGAGGGTTACTCCCTACGTAAGAATGTTATGAATGCCTCAAGTTACCTTTACGTATTATGATTTCTATGATTTATTGATGATTTTATGAGGTATGTTAAAGTGCCTATGTTTTATGGGTAAAGTATGATTTCATTCTTATGTATATATGAACTCATGTTTCCTTTCCATGTTTTTTTTATAACCCATACTGAGTTTTTATGCTCATCCCAAGTTTTTGAAATGTTTTTCACAGGTCAAGGGAAAGGTACATGATAAGATGATAGAGTCAAGGATGTGTCAAGAAATAATCCATGTTTTATTTTAAATGTGTTTCCATTGATGGGAATGAAGAATACTATCTTTATGTAACCACTTTGTTTATATGTGGAATGTAATGCAAGTTTTATGATCTAATTCTCTAAAACTCTAAACCCGAAAAGATCCTCAATGTGTAATCTTGTAATAACTCAAGATTAAGTAAGGTTTAAGGCTGGGGCCTTATACCTAAGGGTCGGAATAGATTCATTTTATGGACTAGTTTCCTGGAAAAGTATTTAACTATTATTAAAACCAAAGAAAGTGACAACATGTCACTCTGTTAAATCTTATAAGTATGTTAATTTTAATTTAGTGATAAACTTCATGAAACTCTGAACATGAATAGTCTCCAGAAATCTAATAAAATTATATACATCATATAAATTTATTTATAATTTTTAGGGATTAAAAAATTATCATTAATTGTGACACAATAGTGGTGCAGAAATTGTTTATCTAGTGAAAAATCAAGAATATAGTTTTTATTAAACTAATAGTGACCCTAAAAGGAACAAAACCCTGACAAAAAATTATTGGTCATGTAAATGTAAACCATAATCATTTAATTTTCATATATTTGACCATTTAGAGCCTTATAAAAGAGATTATGACACTTATATTATTTTATTTTAAATGATGCCAAAGTTGTCACCTTCATAATTTAATATATATAAAAATTTAAATATTTTTATTTTAAGATGATAAATTCGAGTAAAAGTATTATTATAAAAGTTAATATATTTATCGTCATCATAGGATTTTATTTTTAATTTTTATTGAACAAATAATTATATTAAATAATTATACAAAAATGTTGTAGTAATTATTTAATTAAGGGATAACCAAAATAAATGGGTTTAAAAATAATAAAATAAATATTATATGAACTATTTAATGTGATCCACTAATTATCTAGATAAATATGACCTTTTATCAATCTATTAAATCATTTAGTTAGAACATATATTCTGTATATATTTTATTTAAATTCAAATAAACGAATAGTGTTAAAATTGATGCTATTGTTATTTTATAAAAATAACATATTATAAAATTGTTTAAAAATCACGAATATAATTAAAAAATTTAAATTAAAATTTATATGGTCTAAAATGTCATAAAGTGTCAAATTATGGAAAATTCACAACACATAAGTAATTATTTATAATAATTTAAAATTTAGAATATTATTACCACAAATAAAATTTAATTGATAAATAAGGATAAATCATGTTGATAATGTTTAAAATAAATTCCTAAAATGTCTAAATTTTATTTGGTGATGGTATTACAACCATATCTCATCTAAGCTTCGTATATGAGTCATTTTGGAATATTTTATGTTGGGTTTGGATTTAATATAAAATATATTTCTTATAGTTCCAAAGGTGCCCCTCTCCTCCATTATAAAAGGGCGTCTCCTCCCTCTCTTCCTCACACCACATTGAGCCTTCATGCTCAGCCAACCCCTACCAATTTATCTTCTCCACTTTCGTAGAAATATCCTAGAGGTTCTGGTCTTCTTGAAATGCCATCTTTAGTGCCCTAAGAGGAGGTTAAGAAGAGGCGCTTCAAAGAAGTGGTAATGTATGTTACCGATTCTTTCAACTTTATATCTTCTTCTACTTATTCTTCTTTAGTTGTTTCATTATGAAGTAATAACATCAGTTTCACTCATATTCTGATATGTTATTATAAGTAGGAAACAACCCTATTTCACCATTTATCCATCCTACAGAAAACAAAATCACCACGCCTGTGTATGTACAGAATACCGTCTCCACGCCGTGGTGTAATCTGTTTTCGACCACCACCTTACTCGGATGGGTATAATGGTGTAAATAGATAAGTATATATGATTATTGTAAAGTGATATTGACTATAAAATATTATACATACACTTCAATACAATTCCATGATCATGTGAATGATATCATCACTCGTGCGTACGTACGGACTACCGTCTCCACGACGCGATGAGATTCATTCTCCATGTTAACCACTCATTAATGATTATAAAGTATATAAAATAAGTAATCATGAAATATATGACATAATAATGATACTATATTTATTTATATATATATTTATGTCATCTACTTAATTTCATTCAATTCAATAAGGAAACGAAAACAACGTTCATGCGTACGTACGGCCTACCGTCTCCATGAATGGTGTATTTCATTCCATTTATCGATCTATCATATTTATATGTATATGCTGAATATATATTACATATAAATCATGTTTTACATTCTGGAATTATGTAAATCAGGTTATAAGTAATAATATCAAGAACAACAAGTCCAAACATGTATGATAAATAAAACGATTTTACCCAAAACATTACTTTAACATGGAACTTACAAAAGAACGGGTAATATAAAGTCATAAGTGAACCATATATGATATCATAACAATGGATATGATTCTGTAATAATTCAATGACATTATTTAAATCATTATACAGGAGGTTCGGATACGTACAAAGCAAATCGGACCTAAGGTAAGGGATAACTATTCTAATCTCGCTCTTATCCAAGATTGTTTATTCGTAAGTATTCATTGGGGTTATATTTATCATCCATGTACCTGTTTTCTAAAAATGGTTTCATGTATGTTTAAAGTCCTTTTTTCCCATTTTTTACTTTTACTACATGGTGTGTAAGGAATCATTCTTTTACAAGGTACTTTTTGACTTTTCTGACAAAAGTACGAGAAGAATGTTATTTTTTAACGTATACGGCATGAAAGAATTTTTATGGCTTTATAAAGCCTTATTTTCATGAAGCTACCTCCAAAATATTTCATGAATAATTTTCAGAAAAATATTTTTCTTTTAAAATTGCATGAAATTTTGTGAAATGAAATTGATTTTGAAGAAGATAGGATATTTTCCTCAAGAATACATCTCAAGTTTTTTATCAAAACCATTTTCCATCTAAGATGACATTATTTCATATGTGTATGTTTCAAGTATAATGTCTATATGATTTACATGGTTTCACTTTTCTTATTATGAAATTATATCCATTTGTTTTATATGGATTATGTTATGATGGGAGGATGTTTATGAAACCCATTTTATTCGTTGGGTTATTATTAAGGATGTATGTTTATTTTGTGGCACAAGTAAGAATGATTTCATTATGATATGTGTGGGACCTATATCTCCCTAAAATGCATTGGGTAATGATTTATATCTCATGAGATAGACATGGCTGGAAAGGTAAGTTAATCCAATTCAGTGTTACAGGACTGAAATGAGGAGTGAACTCGATTCAGAAAGAGACTTTGTCCACTAAGATGGTCATGGCAGTAATGCCTTGGCTACTATAGAAATCATATCATGTGCTTAATGGTTTCCACAATTACATGTTTTATTCCCATGATAATTTATCATGATTAATGTTTCTTCATGATCTATGCCTTACGTACTGCCATGTTTTATGTCATTGCTCAAGATTTTGATGTTTAGATTTTATGCTCATACTTTTACCTTCAAATGTCTAAGGATTGTTTTATGTTCTCTATGAATACCCTTACTGAGAATTTGAGTTAACCCTTTATATTTTTTCTTTTCCCCATGATTTAAGGAATGGTTTTAGGTAAGAAAACAAAAGGGAAAGATCATTAATGGAGATGTTGAAGATCTTTCACCATGATTAGAAGATTATATTCCGAGTTTCCAAAGACACTAAACTATTACGATCCTTGTGTGTCTGTTTTTTCTATGTATTAAGTATTCCACAAAAGTAATATAATTTCCATATACGTCATGATTTGGATCTCTACAAACAAGGTAATACCCCACCCAAGTTAGATTCTAAAATTCATGGCCTTTTGAATCAAAATTCTCTTAATCAACAGAATGAGCTGAACAGTCACGGTTCGGAGCTAAGGTATTTAAAGACACAAATGGGCCAGATTTCCAACACCCTCCATGAACTCGTATGTAAGAACTCCAGTAATCATCCTTCTCAACTCACTCCAAATCCCAAGGGGAATGTCATTTCCATCACATTGAGAATTGGGAGGCAAACAACTAATACATCTGCACCTACCATTCCACCAGGATTTACCTCAACTCTAGAGAGGCCCCATTCAAAACCAGCTGATGAGAAACCCAAGGGGAAGGATAAAGGTAAGAAAAACATTAATTATGTCCCTTCTAAACCCATTCCCTTTCCAAACAGGGTTGTAAAAACCTAGAATATGGATGAGTATGTGATGAAAAAAGAGGTTTAGGGTACATTCAAGCTTGTGGAGATCAACATCCCTCTACATGAATCCATTAAGAAAATATCAAGCTATGCAAAATTCTTAAAATAACATCATACCAATTGTAGAGGTCTTAAGGGAAATGAGAGGATCAAGCATGGAAGGAATGTGTCATCAATCATTATAGCAACTCTACCAATGCCAAAAAAGTGAAAGGATCCCAGGACATTAACCATCCCATGAAACATAGAGGATTTACACTTTTTTATGCTTTTTGTGATTTAGGAGCTTTCATAAATGTAATGCCTCACTCTATTTTTTCTTCCTTACATGTTAGTGAGTTGAAGCCGACAAGATTAGTGGTGCATTTTGAAGATAGTTCTACAACATATCCAATTGCAGTCCTTGAGGATTTACTTGTCTATGTAAGAGACATTTTTATTCCAGTAGATTTCTAAGTGATTAAAATGGAGGATGATCAAGTAAGTTCACGTGCTCCCATTATCTTAGGTATGCCCTTTCTCAAAACTACAATAAATATCATAAATTTTAATGTGGGTACACTTTCCTTGGATTTTGGAGATTATGTTGTGATATTTAATGTTATGGACTCCATGAAGTACCTCATAGAAGACCATTTAGCTTTTGTAATCACTGATTTTCAACCACCAAATAAAAACCCCATGGAATTTGATTGTATTATAATTAGGGATATTATGAGTATTGGTTCTATTTTTATGTCTAAGAGTACTTCCACATCTGTTTCTAATGCACAATGCTATTGTAGATTTTATTTTTAAATTGTTTCATATTCTGATTTTGACCATGTGAACTCTGATAATGACATGGTTATTGAGTATACTGATTTATTTGAGGCATTATTCACAAAATTTGATGATGTATATTCGGATATTGATGTTTATTCTGTACATATTTAAATTCCTTAAATTTATCTATCCATACATCACCCCCTACTTTGGAAATCAAGCCATTACCACCAAATCTAAAATAATCATACTTGTCAAGTGGTGAGAATTTACTTTATATAATTACTAACAATCTTCCTTTTGAACATGAAGTAAAATAGTTTAGTCTTTTGAGGGAGAACATTAAGTTAATTGGGTGGACCTTGGATGACATATCATGTATTATCCCTCTATTTGGTTGAATTGGATTCTTTTGGAGGGTAGGGATAAGCCAGTTAGGCAACCACAAAAGTGAATGAATACAACTCTTCTGGAAGTTGTAAATAAAGAGGTTGAAAAATTCCTGAGGTAGGTATCATCTATCCCATTTCAGATTCCTAGTGGGTGAGTCTTATTTAGATTGTTCCTAAGATATTTTGGTTTACTGTCATTAAAAACGAGAAAGATGAGTTAGTTCCAATGAGGGTAGAAAAACTGTTGGTGTGTGTGTTGATTATAGGAGACTAAATCAGTCCACTCACCAGAAAAATTTCCTCCTGAAATTTATTTATTAGATTCTTGATAGGCTAGCTGAAAAAAAAAATCTATTGTTTCTTGGTTGAATATTCTCGATATTATCAGGTTCCTATAGATCTAGAGGACCAGGAGAAGAAAACATTACCTTGTTCATTCGGTACGTTTCCCAACCACATGATGCCATTTGGACTTTGCAATGCCCCAATTACCTTCAAGAGATGCATGGTGAGTATTTTTTCATATATCATTCAGTCACGCTTGGAGGTATTTTTGGATGATTTTATAGTCTATGGTTCGTCATTTGATGATTGTATCTGTAGCTTGGGAAAGGTGTTAAATCATTGTATTGAGAATAATCTATTATTGAACTTTGAAAAGCATAATTTCATGGTAAATCATGGCATTGTCTTAGATAATGTAGTCTCAAAACATGGGATGGATGTTGATAGATCAAAGTTAGATGTTATTTCATCTTTACCCTATCCTTCATGTGTGCATGTTGTTAGATCAATTCGAGGGCATGTAGATTTTTATTGGTTCTTTATCCAGGATTTTAGTAATATTTCTCTTCCTTTATCGCGATTACTTCAAAAGGATTTTGATTTTCTATTTGATGATACTTGCATGGCAGCTGAAGAAATGTTTGACCACTCCACCAATCATTAAACCCCTATGATGGGTCATTCCATTCGAGATTTTTTATGACGCATATAACTTCGTGGTTGGAGATGACTTATCTCATAGGGTGGAGGGACATTCATATGTGATTGCATATGCATCAAGGACATTGGATTCAGCCCAATCAAAATACACTACCATAAAAAATGAGTTTCTTGACATCATGTTTTCTTTATATAAATTTCGTTAATATTGATTGGTCTCTAAAGTAGTTGTTTTTTCTGACCATTCATATGTGAGGTATATCTTGAAGAAGTCGGATGCAAATCGCAATATAATCTGATGGATTCTCCATCTTCAATAATTTTATATTATGATAAAGGACAATAAGGGGTCAAAAAACCTGGTGGAAGACCACATGAGTAGGCTTACACACACACTAGAGGATGACACCTTGGACCAGGTACCACTTTGGGACACTTTCCCCGATGAGCATCATTTTTCAATGTTAGGTACGCATCCTTGTTATGCTGAATTATTGAAAAAACATGTTTCATATGAAACCCCTACGAATTTAAAAAGACATCATCTTAAAATTTTAATGAGTGAGTCTATATTTTAAGTTCTGGATGATCCCTACTTATGTTGAATCTATAGTGACCACATTATTAAGAGATGTGTTCTTGATCATGAGTTTGAGTCTGTTCTTCAATTCTTTTATACACATGGTTGTGGTGGAAACTTTAGACCCCAATGGATAGATAGGAAGGTTTTTAACTTCAGATTTTATTGGCCTAGTTTAATAGATAATTCCTATGTGTTATTTAAGTGATGCCCACATTGCCAACACACTAGTAATATTTCTAAGAGACATGAGATACCCAAATAACCCATATTATTATGTGAGATTTTTGATCAATGGGGAATTTATTTTATGAGTCTTTTTCATAGTTCATTTGGTTTCCTATATATTTTGGTTTCCACTGATTATGTGAGAAAATGGGTAGAGTTTAAGGCCACAAGGGCTAATGATTATCAAGTTGTTGTGTAATTGGTCAAATCACATATTTTTTGTAGATTTTGGGCACCGAAGACCATAATCAGTGACCAAGGGGCACACGTTTTCCATCGGAATTTTTCATCCAATTTTGGGAAGAATGTGGTGACACATATCACATCAACATCATAACACCCCCAAACAAATGGAAAGGCTGAGGTTTCAATGAGGGAGTTGAGACAAATTTTGGAGAAAATAGTGCAGCCAAATATGAAGGATTGGAGAAAGTGCTAGGATGTTGTATTGTGGGATTATAAGACAAAATTCAAGACACCCATAGTTATTCCCTCATTCAGGATTGTTTTTTGGAAATCCTTTCATCTCCCCATGTAAGATGACCATTAGTCTTATTCAGATATAAAGAAATTGAACATTGATTTGGTTCAATATGGAATTCAAAGGAAGCTACAAAATCAAGAGCTTTAAGAGATTTTACTGTCTTTATATGAGAACATTAGGCTCTACAAGGAATGATAAAAAGTATCTCATGACAAAATGATCAATAAAAGATAATTTCAAGGTGAAGACAAGTCTATCTCTATAATTCACGACTGAAGATGATGCCTAGTAAGTTGCATTCCTAGTTGTTAGGTCCTTATGTTGTGACTAATATTTTTTTACGATGCAGTGGAGATCAAAAAAGAGGACACATGAAGGATATTTATAGTCAATGGGAAACTTTTGAAGAAATACATTGATGGAATTCCTTCTGATGTAGTGGATTACATCACACTGCAAGACCCCATCATCACTTGAGCATATAAGGATGTTCCTAACCCTTTAACTTTTTATTATTTGTCCTATTTAAAATTATAAATTTCTTGTGAATATATAATCTAATTGGTTCACATTAAGGACAATTCAATATTTTATATTTGTGGGAGGGAACATTTTAGTTTAGCAATTTGAACTGTTTTCTTATTTCTCAATGATTTTTTTAAAAAATTGCCTATTTTTTGAAAATTGTGGGTTTATTTTTAAATATTTTGTGTGTTTGTGAAACTTTTTATTGGAAATTATTCTCATCACCTTTTTTAAATCCATATCAATATGTGAAAATATTTATCCAATGAAACTAAACATAAATGAATGCTGAAAATTTACATTGTTTCATGTTCAAATATTTAGTAATTTCCGAAAAGTACACAGAATTTTGAATCTCATACAACATCTCACTGCCTTTATACTTGAATTCACATTACAATGTGGTTTATAAACCTCTCTTTTAATATTCTTTACATTTACCTCACTTCTTGAGAGAACAAAACTGTGCATTATGTAATCGGAATTTGATTTATTCTTCTGAAATCTTGAGGGTTTGAGGTACTTTTGTTTTAAATGATTGAGGCATTTCTTTAGTATTAAAGCCCCAATTTCATTAGAATTTTTTTTATAATGGCCTAACATGAACATTTAATATATATATCCCTTGTAATTCGAGAACAACCTTTTAGGTTTGACACATTAAATCCAATTTTCCCTATCCAACCAACTCTTTAAGTGAAATTTCATAATCTAGTTAAACATAAGTGTGGGGGAATCTATCTTGTGTTATGCTACCACGTTTTGTGACACATTGGGAGGAAAATAAAATTTTTAAGAGATGTGTTTACTGTTTAAGAAGTTCATTGTTTTGAAATTTTTTCCATTTCTAGAGCTTTCATGATAAGTGAAGTTGTTCCTTTTTAGAGCTTCTAATAGAGGGAGAAAATTGTGCATATCTGAATCTTTCAAGAAAATCATGTTTGAGAAGATTGAAATTTTTACTGTTGAAATGTTGAATGGTTTGAAAATTTCATTATTTTTCATGACGTTGAACATGGATTGATGCTATGTGGATTGGGGAGGAGACCATATTTAAGTGAAAATTAGAATAATGAAATGTTTCTTCAAAAAGAGTCATGCCCTCCCCATTCAGCCTCATAACTTTTCATATCATAATCCTACCAACCGGAATCCAAAAAATAGCACTGAAAAGTCCTCATGATAAACATATGTATTTGACTCAAATTTGGGGGTGATGTTGTAATTTTGATGCCTATGGTGACCCTTTTATGATTTTGGTTGAGAAAGACATTACTGAAAAATTGTCATTTGTGTGATAAAATAATATTCAAGTGAGGTAATTGTTTTGTGCATGGGAGTATAAATAAAGTTGAAATATATTGAATAAACTAAATGGAGAACATGAAATAATGGGTTTTTACGAGGGATGATTTCTTTTGTTTCTTTTTGTGTAATTTTTTTATCTAATGGATACGTGTTTTAAAATATATTCTGATTTGATATTGATGTTTACTTATCAAAATTTTTCGGAATACATGATATTAGGTTTTGCATGGGTGTGAAAAAGGTTAAGTGGGGGGAGTTGATAAAAGAAAATTTCGTTGAATATTTTTTGATAATAAATCCTATAATTTCCTTACATTATGGTAACTATTCTCATTTATCGAATACTTGGGATTAGAACATTCATTTGAAAATTTGGTTGAAATTTCAGTTTTACCCTTTAAAAATCCACTATAGTATTTCGAACATAAATATATTTTTTTGAATTATTTGAAATTAATATTTTTTAAATTTTTTACTGAATTATCTTTCTACAACTTGTATTCTGAAAAAATGTGTTAAATTATATATTTGGATGGTGAAAATGGGCCATAAACTCAATGTTGGGCTGGACTCACCCGATCGGACATTGGTTCTGAATTTGGGCCATAACTTCTTCATCCGTTCTTGGGATACATTTAAATTTTTTGGGGATCTTATGGATTCATTTTCTCACAAATCAAAATTCTAGAAATGGATCTAGTTCATGTGTTTTGGGGGGAAAATGGGCAGTGCAAGATGAAATAAAGTATTTAGCTGAGATTCCTCATTCACACTTGAAACCCCTTTAAACCAAGCCTCCCCTCCACACTATAAATTGGTTTCTTTCTCATTTTGAGGGTTTGGGAAGTGAATTAGTAGATTTATGTAAATGGATAATTTGTTTCACACTAATTATCCTACCATTTTAAGAGGGTATCTCTTGAAGCAAGGGTCCCCTCATCAATTCCTTCTTCTTCTTCTTCATGTTGTAATGTTTTTATTTTCGTAATTTAAGTATTTTTCTTTATTTCCATACATCCTATGTAAAATACTTAATTATTGATATTAAAACAACAAAAAAGTATAATGGTTTCTAAAATAATGGAGACCTATAGCATCTCCTCTAATTAGGTTAGCCCCCTCCAACTTGAAATTGTGTGTATTAGGGAGAATAGTTATCCTGAAGTCTGTTATGGATGTGAGATGATCCGAAAACTTGTTCCCTTCTATCCATGTGTGAGACACCTTTTTGTTGTTGTTCAGAAGTTTTTTACACTTTCTGACCATATAAGATATGGACCAGGGGTAACACGTTTTCCATGAAATGTTTCATAGAGGATCAAAGAGTCGGTTTCTACTTATGATATGTCCTTGTTTTCTTGTCTTCATAGGGATTTGCATTTGTTCTTCTTTTATTTCATATCATTTCTTCTATTTTGTTAAAATTTCCTTTTATCATAATCTTCCTAATTATTATGGAATCAAGAGTATACATTATATTAGGTTCTACCCTTTCTAAACCATTGCAAATTCATTCCATTTCTATGATAACTACACCTCCCATGAAAGTGTTGTTTTTCTAGTAATAGAGAGACCTCTATCCCTCTTGATTCATTTATTTTGAATCAATTATATAATTTAATTCACATTATATAATATATTAATAGAGATTTTAATTTTATTGAAACTAATAAATAAATTTAACAATTAACAGAAATCACATGTGGTCGAGAATTGTGTGAATTGTGAGTGCCCAACCATAATCGGTAATACAAAACCATACGTGATCTATTTGTAGCATTCAAATATAATACCTAATCTCTATTAATTATAATTTCTAGAGAGTAAATGTGCCTTAATTTACCACTGACCATAAGCTAGCCTTATAGAGTCATTCAAAGCTGGGTGTCGCGATTGCATGTTCCGAAGTTAGCCTAGGATTAAATTCACTTCATCATTGTGGTAAAGTTAATTCTTGGAGGGTTTGGGATTTGACAAATTAAGGGATTATAATTAAGTGGATATTAATTTAATTTATAATTATTAATAAATGATTGAAGTGGTAGATATGGATCGATTACACCATTTAAATATTTTCTAAAAAAACATCTTATGGTTTTGTCATTTTAATCCAACTTCATTTCAAAAAAAAAATGCAATCTTCATCCCAAAAACATATTCGAGTTATATAAATGGAAAACAACTCGCATAATTTTATATAGTTTTTCCCTTTTATTTTATTTTTTAGAAAACCTTTAAGAGGTTTTTTTTACTTCACTTCCTCTTTTGAGAGACGACCTTGGTCAGCCCCTATGTTTCACCCCAAGTACCCAAAAAATCACTTTTCATTTGAAAGCACCCATGAAAGGGCATTTTATGAGGCCCATGCCTATGTAGTCGATATGTGATGATAATCATTTTTCTATGTTGAAGGACTAGATGTGAGGCCTAGGTGTGTGTGGGTGGGTTGTGATGTTGTTTTTTGAAAGATGTGGGAGTTCCATGATTCTTACCGTTAGGGTGTGAGTGTGGCTAATCTACAAGAAGATGGTGTGGGGTAACCAATAATCGATGTGGTTACTATATTACTTTAAATGACTTTTGTTACATGGTGAGTGTTCCTTGGTGTGGTTGGGTTGCCTAGTATACATTATTAGGTGATGTTGGTTTCTACTGTTTTTCTCACACAAGCCTTAGTGTTCTTCTCCAAATTTACATGAGAGACATTGATTTTTCTTACTGAGTATACTTGTATGATCACCCAACATTATTAAACTACTCTCAGGTTTTTAGAGGGACTACGAGTACTATTTTGGGCATTACTAGCTCAGAAATTGGGAAAATTTCAGTGACACAACATAGAATTTTTCTTTTGGTATTTACTTTGGGGAATCTAATTTTATAGAATTTATATTTGAAACAAGCATGTAGGATAGAATTTGGCTTTCATTGATGTATGTATGGAAATTATATTGATGATGGGGCTGTATCATTCTTGTGGTGATATTTTCCTCATATTGATGAAACCGTAGGATTTCATCCTTGGCATCAACAGGTTGTACTCTGTGCATATTGTCATTGATGCTTTTGGAGGAGAGTCATGATTTCAAACTTGGATGAACAAGGTGTGGCTTTCATTGGGAAGAAGGATTGTCATATGGGAAGATGTAGTATGGTCCCTCTTCCTTCCTTGTTGGTCGACCTGATAGTGGAAGCAGTAGATAATGAAATGGAGGAGGTTCCTAGTGTTGTTGGGGAATTCTTGGATATAATTCCTAAGGAGGTTATGAATCTACCCCCTTAACATGATGTTGTGTTCAGTATAAACATGCATCCCAATGATTCTCCAATTTCGATGTATCCTTATCGGATGGAACCTTCAGAGGTACGGGAGTTGAGGATTTAGATAAATGATCTGATGAAGAAGAGATTTATCTGGATCTATATGTCACCGTGTGGTGCTCCTGTCTTTTCTGTTAATAAGGTGGATGATGTGCTTAGTTTTCTAATATGTGAAGGCTAAGCACCATGTTTTTTGTGTGTTTTTGTAGACCTGAGATGTCCCTGAGTTGATGTGGGATGAAATCTTGATGGATTTTTGCAAAGGATTACCCCAGACTCATGAAGGATGCATTAAAATAATGGTAGTGGTCGATTAGTTGACAAAATCATCTCTATTTTTAGCAATTTAGGTTTTGGGCACAATGGTTTTGTAGGAAAATAGGTATATTGATTAGGTGGTGCAGCTCCATGGAGTTATGAAATCCATCATCTCTGATCAGGATGTGTGGTTTACTGTGTAAGTTTGGAAGGGATTTCCAGATGATTTTGTAACTCATTTACTCCTCATCACTGTTTTCCATCCTCATATAGATGGGCGGACAGAGCCAACCATCCAAATGTTAGAGGACACGATATAGGCATGCGTCTTGGTCATTGGTGGATCTTGGAAGCATCAAATTCCCTTTATAGAGTTTATTAACAATAAAATATATCACTCTTCCATTGGAATGGATCTGTTTGAGGAAATTTATGGATGACCTTGTCATTCACCCATATGGTGTACAGAGGTTGGGGAAGAATCCCTTGTTGCTCTAGATGTGGCGCAGGGTAAAAATTATAAGGTGTGACCTATTTGTGAGAAGATAAAGGATGGGAATGACTGGCATAAGTCATGTTATGATCTTAGTAGGAGGCCCTTAGATTTTATGGTTGGGTACCACATGTTATTGGAGGTTTCCCGTCAACATGGGAAGCAGAGCTTTGGTAGAGGGAGAGATTATTCTCCGAGGTTCATTGGACCTTTTGAGGTTTTGGGGAAAGTTGGTGAGGTGATTTACTAGTTAGCATTTCAACTTCAACTTGAGAGGATCCAAAACATCCTTCATAGATATTAGATTCTCCAGTATATTCATTATGACTATCATGTCATATATAGGAGAGAGATGGAAGTTGAAGTCGATGCAGCATTCATGGAGCAGCCAGTAGGGATCTAGGATTATTGGGAGAATGTTTTTCATGGGGGGACCATTCCTTTGTTTCATGTGTTTTGTGGGCATGGTGTCCTTGAGTAGAGTACTTGGAAATGGGATATGTAGATGAGTTTCTAATAACCATAGTTGTTCTATGTTTTCCCATGTTTTAATTTTCCTCATAATCTGATTCTTGAACCTTGTTCATATGAGATGATTTTTATTATTATTACGTGATGTGTGATTAATTCATGACATGTTGAAAGGGGATAACTGTAAAGATCCGTAAATCCTGTGGAAATTTTTTTCTTAAATACATGGGAATTTTATGAGTCCGCAGTTTCTGACGGCGCCTGATTCCGAGGCCCGGTGTGTCAGGAATCAATTTCTAAAGTTTTGTTTGGGTACTTTCAGTGAACGTACGTGCGGGATTTTATATCATTTGAACCGTTGCTCAGAATTGAAATCTGAGGACACCAATGAACTCATAGCACTGATATTCATTTAAGGATACCTTTACCACAGTTGCGTTTTTATCGGGACTGGAAGTTAATTTTTGGGGTTTCTCAAAATTAAATAAAAAATTATGTGTGACATAATTTTTATTTGGGTGGTGGTTATTTTCCCCAAAGGGAATTTGGAGGTGGAGCCCACCCCCACATAACCTCCCATTGGAGAATATTTTGTGTTGGGGCCCACATGAGCTCAAGTCCCCTTGAACCCCCTTTTAACTCTTGAACTCCCACTTTATGGTGGAGCCTTTCTACCTTCCCTCATAATGGTGCCAACACAAGGATTAATTATTGCCTTAATTAATGAATTTGCGGTGTTATGAATTATTTTGAAATTCATGGCATCATTAAAATATATGGAGTCTATTATTTTATTTTTAGTTTGGTTGGAATAAGCATTGTTGGGAGAACTAATGAGAGGAGGAGAATCATTCATCCAATGTGGAACGTGAACAACACGAAGAACGCCCTTTCTCTCCAACAAAAAACGACGAACTTCTCTTCTATCTTCTTCAACCGGAGCATGGAAGGTAAGCACCTCCACCCGAGAAGTACACTGAGGGAGTCTTCTCGACTCGAATTCACCAAGCTCTACTCCCTCGAATGTTGACAGAATGACATCCGTCTTCCGTGACGACCATCTTCCATGACACGTCAACGTACAACGACAAATACGATGTATGGGGATTTGATTAATTTTAATGTTTTAATTATATCCTCATTCGTCGATATTTGTTTTGGGTTTACTGTGACCAAGTTATTATCACCTAACACGGAGGGTGCGGGATGAACAAACACGGCTTGATGTCCATTCGTTGAACCTTGTTTGTGTTGACGATGGAGGCAGAGCCGGTAGGGTGCAGTGCCATCTCACCGCACTAAAGAAAGGGGGTCACGACCATGCGGGCCGTGGCGAACGGAAGAGGCACCGGTGACTGGAGGTGGCGGCGGCCACTCGGGCCGGCCGGACCACATGAAGACCAGTCGGCCGATCGGCCGGCCCACTGGAGAAATTGCAGTGCCCGCAGGTGCCGCGTGAGGGTGGAGGACGCGGCCCACATCTGTTGGCCCCTCGGCTGAACCGAACCTGCCAGCCGCCTGCCGGCCGTGCTAGATATCTGCAGCCCGCTTCTGCGGGTTGCTCTGTTGGACAAACCGGTCGGCCTCCTGCTGTCCGGGATGGAAAACCGCGGCACCCGCAGGCACTGCATGGGAAGAACTGTGTCCTGCTGTGGGGGCCTCATGCACCGCGCAGAACCGACCGGCTACGGCCGGCCGGGGAGCAAGGAGGCGGCACCGCCGAAAAACCTTGACCGGACCGCAGCAAGGGCTGGGTTCGCAGGTGGGTTGTGCCCCACCGGGCCGCATCGACCCCCCAGCTAGGCCAACCCCCCAGCCGGGTCGGATCCGCCGAGCCAGGTCGGGCTAACCCGCCACAACCCACTGGGCTTGACAGGCCGGGCCCAACTTCGCTTAAATGAGAATATCTTCATGACCGCGTGTCCGAATGACACATTGTCTAAGGCACTGGTACCCTCGCAACGAGGTGGTCCTTTTTCGATACTGAAAGTGAGTTTTGAAAAAATTTGGAAGACTTCCGGGTTTAGATCGAGCATAAATCCAATCGGGCCCCTGGAACGGAAATGCCAATAACTTTCAGACCAGGCGTCTGATTGACACATCATCTATCACGTTGGGTTCCTTATGAAGAGAAAAAACTACAGGATAAATCAAATCAAAACTTTGTGATAATTTATGTATCGAAACTTGGCTTGAGGAGCGGACCCTCCTGGAATCGAGTGTGGTGTGTGCGGGAAACCTATGACTGGATGCGACTTAGATGACGGAATCCTTCGTGGGTTCGACTACGACGCTATTGTACTAGAATCCTACATGGTTAAACAGTGATGACTACAGTATCAGAATCCTCTACGGGTTCGACTACGATGCTACTTTACCAGGATCCTCCGTGGGTCAAACAGTTCTGACTTCTGTTCCTGTATCCTATGTGGGTCTGACAGAATAGCTGGTCCTGTATCCTATGTGGGTCCGATAGCTTAGCTGGTCCTACATCCTGTGTGGGTCTGACAACTTAGATGAATCAGTGACTACAAATGATCATATCTAGCACTCTACAAAAGGTGTATACCTGTGTGAGATGATTCATGTATTTCAACCATTATCATCGTGATGATTGACTTTACTTCCTTTGTGGACTTGGATGTGCTTGGGATCGAGAGTTGGAGTCGGACTGTGACTGGTAACTTAGGTATATGTATGGACATATACCTAAGTAGGGTTGGTTGATACTTCTTGATTGTATATTTCTTCCGTGGTTTATCCTTTGTGGATTCTGGGAGACCTTCAGGAGTCTCGTGGTCCCATACAATGTATTTTTATACTCACCCCTATATGGGCTTTGCACACACCATGTTGTGTTCTATGAAGATGACAGACAGTAGTGATCGAGGCTGAGGGTGATGGATGGAGGCTACTCAGAGCTGGACTAGACGAGACATACTGTAGGGACAAGTTGTTCGAGTTTTGTACCTATCCTTTAAATAGGATTCCCCGGTGGACGATCCAGGAGTTGTTTTCTATTTTTACTTGTACATGTACTAGTTGTTCAGTTGGGTTTTTATATTGGCCCAATTACTTTCAGCACACCTCAATTTTCTATTTTAGTACATGTTTCCTCTACTGCATGTGTTCGGACTGTGTGTTTTAAATATTAAAAGGCAACACCTTCCCTTTTTATCAGGGATTCGCCTTTGGTGCCAGTTTCCAACCCCTGGCCTATGGAAGGCGGGCTTGGGGTAGTCACGGCACGGGCCCCGAGGATGGGTTTGTGACAAATTGGTATCAGAGGAGTTGGTTCTACCACCTAACTTGGACTCTGATTCTTTTAACGGAAATAGTGTTAAGTGTTTTGGGTGTGGTTATCAGATTAGGGAAACTGATGTTGGTGCGGCAGCCGATGTATCCATACACTAGGACTCTGACTTCTAATCTCCGACTCAGTGCTCGAAAACATTGATTGTGTGTGTGTTTCCATTGAAAAAGTTCTCTTAGTGATTATTTTGGGTCAACTCCCCAGATATACTATTTTAACCATGGCGTACCTATTTTCATTTCCGGATGGCCCCACGAAGGTAGCCAGCTAGGGTTCGGAGTTTGGTATGAGATGGTAGCCCACCGAGCGACAAGGTCTCAGTGCAGGGCCCCATCACAGCGGTGGTACCAGCGGTACCACTACCCACTGGGTCAACGATACCACAAGCTCCATCAGCAGAAAGTGCACGCCGCGTGTGTGCGTTGCACGAGTTCCAGTGCCAGAGGCCACCTAGGATGCGAGGAGAGACGGACCCACAGGAAGTTGTGGATTGGCTGGAGGCTGTCGTGAGAGTTTTTAGATTGGTAGGGACACCATCCAACCTCATGGTGATCCTTATGGCGAGTCTCCTACATGTAGTAGCAGGCAGATGGTGGAGCCTGATGATCTAGGTGCGTGACGAGGCATCATTAATCTGGACAGACTTGGAGAATCTATTTCGCTCAGAATTTGTTCCAGCCACCCTTCGTGCGGTGTAGATTCAGGGGTTACGTCTTCTGCAGTAGGGCAGCATGACAGTAGCTCAGTACCCAACGACATTCAATGACCTCTCATGATACTCCACAGATATGGTGTGGGAGCCATTCGTCAGGGCCCGAACCATTGAGCAAGGACTCAAGCATGAGATTAGGGCTTTGACGATTCCCCTCATCATTCTGACGCTGGAGGGGGTGCTGGAGCGAGCCCTTATGGTGGAGTGTTTTCTCACTGAGTAGTCACCAGTGGTGAGACCCACCAAATGGCGACACGTAAAAGAGTCTTCTGCAGCCAACAGTAGACAGATGACGCAGAGGACCAAGAAGACCAGGCCATCAGGTGGGTGACCCCAGGATATAGTTTTGGTTGTGCGGGGCACACGAGATAGAGCCACCTATACGAGGAGCAGGCAGTGCTCTGCATGCGATGGGCATGGCCACTTATCTTGTGAATTCCCAACCTCCCATGCAGATGAGCAGAATATAGTAGAGGGACCTCCCAGGTAGATGAAGAGGTTCAACTGTGGTGGTCCTCCAGGAGCAGGCGATCGTGGCAGAGGAGCTAGCTGAGCAGCGGGTGGTGGATGATGTATCAAGGCTCTACCACCACCACCACCAAGTGGTCCACCCCAACCATAGGGAGATGGCAGGCAGAGGAAGGCTCAGATCCAGGAAGTCAACGCCTTGGACCACAGCGCACCTGAGATGATTCGAGGTACTATCTGGGTATACACCACCCTTGCTGCAGTACTTATAGACACAGGTGCGAGTCATTCTTTTATTTCCACTGCCCTCGTTCAGAGCTCGGAGATTCCGACGGAGCCATTGGCTCAATGCTTTTGGATAGGGACTCCTATGGGAGCAGAATCAACAATTACGCACTGGTGCCGATAGTGTGAGCTTACTCTAGGAGGTGAGAGCTTCATTTGGGATCTTCTTGTAGCGGCGTTGAGGCCTTAAAACGTCATCTTGGGTATGGACTGGTTATCCCCAATTCATGCTCAGATTGACTATATTAGGTGCAAAGTGGGGTGTATCCGCATAGATGGGACCACGTTCACCTTCACCGGTGAGATAGGATCCTTAACAGTACACTATGGACTTACACAGAGGAGGGGGAAACCAATCACACATCAATTGTCTGGTCTCATCCTCGAAGCGGTTCATGTGCGGAGTCTGATTTTTTCTGTTGTGGTGGATCAGTACATGGATGTTTTTCCTGACGATGTTCTAGGACTACCTCCTCGCAAAGAGGTAGACTTCTACATTGACATGTACCCCACGACAACACTGATATCTACTCTAGCATATCGAATGGCTCCCGCCGAGCTTCATTATCTGCGGGTACAGATGGAGGACTTTCAACGGAAGTGATTTATACAACCCAGTGTTTTACCCAGGGCATCACCGATTTCGTTCGCCAAGAAGGCAGATGTGAGCTTGTGACTATGTGTCGACTACCGTCGCCTGAATCAGGTGACTGTGAAGAACAAGTACCCAATCTTGAGGATTGAAGACCTATTTGATCAGCTCAATGGAGCAGGATGGTTCTCGATGATAGACCTCAGGCCAAGCGATCAACAACTCATAATTCGAGACGAGGATGTGCAGAAGATGGCCTTGAGGTGTCAGTATGGCCATGACGAGTTCTTGTTTATGCCCTTCTGCGTAACCAACACTTCATTAGGGTTCATGAGTATCATGAACAGGATCTTGAACCTTACCTTGATCGTTTTGTCATAGTCTTCATCGATGACATTCTGATTTACCCGACAACTGAGGAGGAGAATACCTACCATTTGTGGGTAGTACTAGACAATCTCCAAGAGTAACAGCTTTATGGTAAGCTCTAGAGGTGCTAGTTCTGGATTTGAGATGTTCACTTTCTTGGACAAGTCATCTCGGAGGCTGTAGTTGTAGTATATCTAGTGAAGATTGAGGCAGTACTAGCTTGGTATCCACCCAGGAGTGTGACATAGGTACAGAGTTTCCTGGGACTGGCTGGTACTATCGGAGATTTTTTCTAGACTTCTCCATAGTTGCATAACCACTTTAAGCATTGACAAAGAAGGGGTAACCCTTCGTGTGGTCAGATAGATGCTAGCAGAGCATTCCGGAGATGAGGCGGGGGATGACCAGTACACCCATCTTGAGGATACTAGAGGATGGCGTAGGGTACGTACTTTACTGTGATGCATCAGGGACCGGACTCAGGTTTGTCCTGATGCAGGAGCGAGCAGTGATCATGTATGGTTAATTGTAGTTGAGATATCTTGAGCAGAACTACGCTACCCATGACCTGGAGTTAGAAGTTGTAGTCTTCGCATTGAAGATGTGGCGGAACTATTGGTTGGGAGAGCGTTTTACAGTCTACTCTGACCACAAGAGTCTCAGGTACATCTTCTCATAGAAGGACCTGAACCTGAGACAACGGAGATGGCTCGAGTTCCTCCAAGACTATGACTTCGAGATAGTCTATACTCCTGGGAAGGGGAATGTTGTAGCCGATGCTCTAAGAAGTAGATCAGACATTCAACTACTTGGAGAGGTGACATAGCAGCTGGCTGCGTTGCAGATATCCTTTGTGGATAGAGATAGAGCAGGCTTTTTGCAGTATTTCACAGTCACTCCTCCACTTCTTCAGCGAGTCTGAGAGGCACAACATGTGGACGTTGACTGTGAGATGCGACGAGCTCAGATATCCTCATGGCCGACACCTGATGGGTTTTCTTAAGGTGGGGAGCACGTCATCCTTTTCAGAGACGTACCATGGTACTAGTTTTACTATAGGAGGAGGTGTTGAGAGAGTTCCACACTTCTCCACTAGCGGTACATCTAGGAGTGGCGAAGATATATCAGGACCTCAGACGATAGCACTAGTGGCTGGGTAAGAAGAAGGAGGTAGTAGAGTTAGTCTCATGATGCCTCACTTTTCAGCAAGTGAAGGTGGAGCACCAGGTTCCATCAGGCTTAGTTCAGCCCTTAGAGGTCCCAGATTGGAAGTGGGATGGGATATCAATGGATTCCGTGACGGGACTTCCACGTACATCCAGAGGAAATGAATCTATCTGGGGGATTGTCGACCAACTCACCAAGTCGGCACACTTCCTACCAATTAGAGATCAGGGCTCAGCAGAGATCTAGGGACACCTTTATGTACTAGAGATCTTACAGTTTCAGGGTGTGCCATTGACGATCGTCTCCGATCAGGATGCTCGTTTCACTTCCCATCTATGGAAGGGGTTGCAGGAGGCTTTCAGGATGCAGATTAAAATGAGCACTGCCTTCCATCCACAGACACATGGACAGACTGAGAGGACCATTTAGTCTCTCAATGACATCTTCTGTGCATGTGTCCTTGACTTTGGATGAAGCTGGGAGGATCACTTACCCTTGGTGGAGTTTCCATACAACAATAACTACTACTCCACCATCGGGATGACACCTTACAAGGCACTGTATGAACGACCTTGAAGATCACCACTATGCTAGACTGACTCATGGGAGTCAGCACTTGTAGGACCAGAGATGGTTCAGGATACGACAGAGAAGGTGCAGATCATCCAAGAGTGGATGAAGACTGCACAGAACAGACAGAAGTCTTATGCTGATAGGAGATGGAGACCACTAGAGTTTGAGGATGGAAACCACGTCTTCATATGAGTCTCACCTCGACAAGGTCTATGGAGATTTGGCCGAGGCATAAATTTATCTCTACGTTTAATCGGACCTTTTCAGGTCCACGGTAGAGTAGGTGAGGTGGATTACCGCCAGGCCCTTCCACCTCAGTTGCACCGGGTGCATGACGTCATCCACGTATGTCAATTGAGGAGATACATGCACGACCCGTCCCACATTATCAACCATGGGGAGCTGGACATCGATGACGGGGTGATATTCACAGAGGTTCCATTGGAGATTGAGGATCAGCACACTACTGGAAAAAGAGGCATTTCCAATGGTTCACAACTGTTGGGAAAGGCCACAGAACCGTTGGGAATATCTATCCCAACGGTTCTGCAAACTGTGGGGAAGTAAGCCGTTGGGAAAAGTTTTCCCAACGGTTTACAAAGAACCATTGGGATAGGTTAGAAAAATCAACCTATCCTAACAGTTTACATTAACCATTAGCATATTTTTTCCCAACGGTTTTATGTAAACCGTTGGGAAAACCAAACAAAATATCTAGCTTTTCCCAACGGTTCACTCAAAAACGTTGGGAAAAAGCCAACTATACATCTTTTCCCAAAAGTTTGAAACCGTTGGGAAAGAGTTTATACCAACGGTTCCATCTGAACCGTTGGTATAAACCTCTTTAGAAGACTATGTCAACGGTTTCAAACCGTTGGCATAGCCTATGCTGTGCAAATTGCACAGCAGCCTGCAATTTTCACAGCAGCCTTCAATTTGCACAGGGGAGGAGCTGGGTGTCCATTCACCTATGATTCTTCAATCCCTCTCCTTTTCCTGCAATAACCAACTAAAATATACATATACAGAACAAATTCATATACATTTAACATATAATACATCCTAAAACTATACACATTCAGAATTAAATCAGAATTCATAACGTAATTATAAAGATACATAATTTAGAATTTATTTAGAATTCATTTTAAAATTCATTTAGAATTCATTTAGAATTAATTTTAAAATTCATTTAGAATTCAATTTCAAATTTAGATGACAATTATATATGAAATTTGGAATTCAATTCATAATTTGATCTGTTTTTTGTATACAGGTGTTTTTACTATATATGATATCCATTTTAAACAAAATACATGCACTTGGAGTAGTACCGGTCACACCATGCCTCGTATTGAGGCATGATTTACTATTGCACGTCACACATGACCCATTGATCATTTTCTTGAAGTATCAACATATTCTGAAAGGTTTTCGTTTGTTTTCCATATGCCAGTTATTATCACTTAAAATGTGGTTCATTTAAAAAAATGACGTTTTTGAGTGATCCCTACCACACCGCGACTCATATTGAGGTGGGGTTGACTCTTAAACGTCAAAAATAACCCATGGATTGTTGTCCTAAAGTTTCAACCGAATACGAATGCGTTTGCTCAGTTTTTTCATATGTCAGTTGTTGTTTTCACTTAAAATGCTTTCCATTTCAAATAAAAGTGATCCCCTTTGAGTTGTGGCGGCCACACCGAGGCTTAGATTGAGGCACGGTTGACTCATACACATCACAAATGACCCATGGATCCTTTTCCTAAAGTATCAACACAATCCAAATGTGTTTGGTCGGTTTTTCGTATGTTAGTTGTTCTTTTCACTTAAAATGAAGTCCATTTTAAACTATAGAGAGACACTTAGAGTGATCCTGGACACACCGTGACTCGAATTGAGGTGGGGTTGACTCTTACACGTCTCAAATGACCCATGGATCATTGTCCTAATGTTTCAACGGAATCCTAATGCGTTTGGTCGTTTTCAGTATGTCAGTTGTTGTTTTCACTTAAAATGTTTTCCAATTCAAAGAAAAGTGAGTCGCTTTGAGTTGTCCCGGCCACACCAAGGCTCAGATTTAGGCGCGGTTGAATCGTAAACATTAAAAATGAACCAGGGATTGTTTTCCTAAAGTTTCAATAGAATCCAAATTCCTTTTTTTTTGTTTTAGTATGTCAGTTGTTGTTTTCACTTAAAATTTTTTCCATTTCAAAGAAAAGTGAGTCACTTTGAGTCGTGGCGGCCACACCGAGGATTGGATTGAGGCGCGGTTGACTCATAAACGTCACAAATGACCCATGGATCCTTTTCCTTAAGTATCAATAGAATCCGAATGTGTTTGGTCAGTTTTCCATATGTCAGTTGTTCTTTTCACTTAAAATGAAGTCCATTTAAAACTATAGAGAGACACTTGGAGTGGTTACGGACACACTGCTTCTTGGATTGAGGTGGGGTTGACTTGTACACATCACATATGACTCATGGATTGTTTTCCTAACGTTTCAATGGAATAAAAATGCATTTGGTCAGTTTTCCATATGTCAGTTGTTGTTTTCACTAAAAATGATGTCCTTTTGAAATAAAAGAGATACACTTCGAGTGGTTCTAGCCTCACCGCGCCTTGGATTCAGGTGGGGTTGACTCGTAGATGTCACATTTGACCAATGGATCGTTTTCCTAAAGTTTCAACTGATTTCGAATGTGTTTGGTCGTTTTTCCGTATGCCAGTTGTTCTTTTCAGTTAAAATGATGTATATTTTAAACAAAAGAGATACACTATGAGTGGTGTCAGCCACACCACACCTCAGATTGAGGAGGGGTTGACTTTTACACATCACATATGACTCATGGATTGTTGTGCTAAAGTATAAACACAATCAGAATCCGTTTGGTCGGTATTCCGTATGTACCTAAAATGTTTTCCATTTTTAACAAAAGAGAGAAACTTAGAGTGATCCCGGACACACCACGACTCGTATTTAGGCGGGTTTGACTTGTAAACATCACAAATGACCCACGGATTGTTCTCCTAATCTTTCAATGGAAACCAAATGCGTTCTGTTTGGTTTCAGTATGTCAGTTGTTGTTTTCACTTAAAATGTTTTCCATTTCAAAGAAAAGTGAGTCACTTTGAGACGTGGTGGCCACACCGAGGCTTGGATTAAGGTTCAGTTTACTCATATGCATAAAAAATGAACCATGGATCATTTTCTTAAAGTATCAATAGAATCCGAATGCGTTTGGTCAGTTTTCCGTATGTCAGTTGTTCTTTTCACTTAAAATGAAGTCCCTTTTAAACTATAGAGAGACACTTCGAGTGGTTCTGGCCACACCGCACCTTGGATTGAGGTGGGGTCGACTCATAAACGTTACATATGACTCATGAATTGTTTTCCTAATGTTTCAACAGAATCTGAATGCATTTGGTCAGTTTTCCGTATGTCAGTAGTTGTTTTCACTAAAAATGATGTCCTTTTGAAACAAAAGAGAGACACTTCGAGTGGTTCCGGCCACACCACGCCTCGGATTGAGGTGGGGTTGAATTGTAAAAATCAAAAATGACCCATGGATCGTTTTTTATAGTGTTTCAACAGAATACGAAGTCATTTGGTAGGTTTCTCGTATGTTAGTTGTTGATTTCACTTACAATTTTGTCCTTTTTGAACAAAAGAGAGACAGTTTGAGTGGTCCAGGACACACCGTAGCTCGGATTGAGGCGGGGTTTACTCTTACAAGTCACATATGACCCATGGATTGTTTTTCTAAAGTTTCAATAGAATCTGTAGGCATTTGGTCGGTTTCCAGTATGTCAGTTGTTGTTTTCACTTAAAATTAAGTCAATTTTAAACAAAATAGAGGCACTTTGAGTGGGTTCGGCCACACCGGGCCTCATATTGAGGAGGGGTTGACTCGTACACATAACATATGATCCATGGATCATTTTACTGAAGTTTCAACACAATCAGAATCCGTTTGATCGGTTTGGCGTCTGTACGTAAAATATTGTCCATTCGGAACAAAAGAGAGGCATTTTGGGTGGTCTCGGCCACACCGCACCTTGGATTGAGGCGGGGTAAACTCTTACACGTCAAATATGAGCCTTGGATCATTTTCAAAAAGTTTAAAAAGAATCTGAAGGCAATTAGTCAGTTTGTCGTATGACAGTTGTTGATTTCACTTACAATTTAATTCATTTTGAAAAAAAGAGAGATAGTTTTAGTAGTCCCGGCCACACTGAGGCTCAGATTGAGGTAGGGTTGACTTGTAGGCATCATATATGACCCATGAATCTTTTTCCTAAAGTTTCAATAGAATCCGAAGGCGTTTGCTCAGTTTGGCTTATGTCAGTTGTTGTTTTCACATAAAATTAAGTCCATTTTAAACAAAAGAGAGGCACTTTGAGTGGTGTCGGCCACACCAGGCCTTGTATTGAGGCGGGGTTGACTCGTACACGTCACATATGATCCATGGATCATTGTCCTAATGTTTAAACACAATCAGAATCCGTTTGATCGGTTTGGCGTATGTACGTAAAATATTGTCCATTTTGAACAAAAGAGAGGCAGTTTGGGTGGTCCCAGCCTCACGGTGCCTCAAATTGAGGCAAGGTTGAATCGTACACATCAAATATGACCCATGGATCGTTTTTCTAATGTTTCAATAGAATCTGAAGGCGTTTGGTCCATTTCCCATATGTCAGTTGTTGATTTCACTTATAATTTAGTCCATTTTGAACAAAAGAGAGACAGTTTGAGTAGTCCTGGCCACACCGCGGCTCAGTTTGTGGCGGGGTTGACTTTTACATGTTACATATGACCCATGTATCGTTTTCCTAATGTTTCAACATAATCCGTAGGTGTTTGGTCAGTTTCCCATATGTCAGTTGTTGTTTTCACTTAAAATTAAGTACATTTTAAAAAATGAGAGCCACATTGAGTTGTATCGGCCACACCGGGCCTCGGATTGATGCAGGGTTGACTCGTACATGTCACATATGATACATGGATCATTGTAATAAAGTTTAAACACAATCATAATCTGTTTGATCGGTTTGGCGTATGTACGTAAAAAATTGTCAATTTTGAACAAAAGAGACGCATTTTGGGTGGTCCTGGCCCCACGGTGCCTTAGATTGAGGTGGTGTTGACTTGTACACAACAAATATGAACAATGGATCATTTTCCTAAACTTTCAACAGAATACTAAGGCGTTTGGTCCATTTCCCATATGTCAGTTGTTGATTTCACTTACAATTTAGTCCATTTTGTACAAAAGAGAGACAGTTTGAGTGGTCCCGGCCACACCATGGCTCAGTTTGTGGTGGGGTTGACTCTTACACGTCACATCTGACCCATGAATCATTTTACTAAAGTTTCAATAGAATCCATAAGCGTTTGGTCGGTTTTGCGTATGTACGTAAAATATTGTCCATTTTAAACAAAAGAGATACAGTTTGGGTGGTGTCGGCCACACAGCGCCTCGTATTGAGGCAAGGTTGACTCCTACACGTCACATATAACCTATGGATCATTGTACTAAAGTGTCAATAGAATCCAAAGGCATTTGGTTAGTTTCCCGTATGTCGGTTTTTGATTTTACTTAAAATTTAGTCCATTTTGACCCAAAGAGAGACAGTTTGAGTGGTCCTGAGGGGTGTCCGGGGGGTTGTCCGGGTACCAAGGAGGAGGTTAGGGGGGGCTATCTGAGGGGTTTCCGGGGGGGCTATCTGGGGGGTGTCTGGGGGCCTGTCCGGGGTCCAGGGAGGAGGGTGGGGGGGCGTCCGAGGGGTGTCTGGGGGGGTGTCCGAGGGGTGTCTGGGGGTTGTCCGGGGACCAAGGAGGTATGGGGGGGGGGGCTGTTCGGGGGGCTATCCGGGGGGTGTCCAAGAGGTTGTCTGGGGACTAAGGAGGGAGGGTGGGGGCTGTTCGGGGGCTATCTGGGGGTGTCCGGGCGGCTGTTCGGGGACCAAGGAGGAGGGTGGGGGGGCTGTCCGGGGGCTATCCAGGGTGTCCGGGGGCTGTCCGGGGACCAAAGAGGAGGGTGGGGGGTTTTCCGGGGGGCTGTCCAGGGACCAAGGAGGGTGGGGACTGTCCGGGGGGCTGTTCGGCGGGTTTCCAAACATTATTACAGTCATCTTAGGAAGCCAATTAACACTCATGACTAACCATGCAACTATAAACAACATAGAGTGTATGAGTTTCCTCTCTCATCTCAACAATATCATTACACATTCTTATGATGATGTGAATCATGTGGAATATGGAGGATATTTACACAAAATTCCCAAAAATACCAAGATTTCTAAGAACTGAAAATTTATAGATGATATTAACACATAAATCATTTTGAATCAAATTTGATTCAATGTCACTGCCCAACACACATCAAATCAAACAGAAAAAATTTCATACACACCCAAATCAAAACAGAAAACCAAAATAGTAGATGCAAAACATTAAAATGATAATATCACTTATAGATTATAAGTGTAAAACTATGAAATGTAACAAAAACAGAAAACAGAAAACAAATCAGATATTTTTTAGGCAAAATCAAAACAGAAACCAAGAATAATAGATGTAGAACATTAAAACTAAGGTAAGCCTTACAAATTTGGAGTGTAGAACTAAAAAATTGACTGATTGAAGATGGTGGAAGAAGTTCTTCGACCTGGGTAAAGAGAGACCTTCAAAAGATATTGGAATTAGGGTTTCATTCTCACGGGAAGGGAAAGAATCAGGGTTGCTGTATATTGGGGAAAACATCCCCAACGGTTTTTAAAAACTGTTGGGAAAATGTCTTCTTTACCAACGATTTTACAAAACCGTTGGTATAAATCCTTCCAAGAGGACATTTACCAACGGTTTTAAAAAACTGTTGGTATACATGCTTCCAAGGTGACAATTCCCAACAGTTTTGTGTAATCGTTGGGAAAAGAGTGACCTTTCCCAATGGTTTTGGTAAACCGTTGGGAAAGCCTTGTTTAAAATCCAATACACCAAAGGTTTGAGGAAACCGTTGGTGTATCCTTCCTATAACAACAGTTTTGTATAACCGTTGGTATTTAAGCGTTGGGAAAAATACCATTTCTAGTAGTAACAGGAGTGGGTCCTATGAGGATGGTTGATTCCTCTGGTGCGCATTCGCTGGAAGAACGAAAACCTCCAAGAGACCACATGGGAGCGGGAGGCTCAGATGCATGCTCAGTACCCCCATTTTTTTCTTAGTGTGTTTTGTAGCTTACAGGGACGTAAATCCTTGAGATGGGGAGAATTTAAAAACCTTGAAATCCCATGGGGATTTTTTTCTTAAATACATTGGAATTTTAGGAGTCCACAGTTATTGACGGTGCCTGATTCTGAGTCCCAGTGGGCCCAGAATCAATTTCTGAAGTTTTTTTTGGTACGTTTAGTGAAAATATGTGCGGGATTTTATATCTTTTGAACCGGTGCTCAGAATTGAAATCTGAGGACACCGATGACCTCACATCTTTGGTATTCTCTTATGCAGACCTTTACCGCAGTTGCGTTTTCTCGGGAGTGGAAGTTAATTTTTGGGGATTCTCAAAATTAAATAAAAATTTATGTGTGACATAATTTTTATTTGGGTGGTGGTTATTTTCTCCAAAGGGATGTTGGAGGTGGGGACCACCCCCACAAAACCTCTCATGGGAGGATATTTTGTGTTGGGGCTCACACGAGCTCAACTAACCTTGACCCCCATTTTAAGTCTTGAACTCCAGCTTTATAGTGGAGCATTTCCACCTTCCCTCATAATGGTGCCAACACAAGGATTAATTAATGCCTTAATTAATTAATTTGTGGTGTTATGAATTCTTTTTAATTATTTTTCAATGCATGAAATCATTAAAATATATAGAGGCTATTATTTCATTTTTAGTATGATTGGCATAAGCTTTGTTGGGAGAACTAAGGAGAGGAGGAGAATCATTCATCCAATGAGGAACGTGAAGAACACGAAGAACACCCTTTCTCTCCAATGAAAAACGACGAACTTATCTTCTATATTCATTAAACGGAGCAAGGATGGGAAGCACCACTGCCCATGAATTACACCGAGGGCGTCGTCTCGACTCGACTTCACCAAGCTCTACTCCCTCTGACGTTGACAGAACGACATTCATCTTCCGTGACACCCGTCTTCCACGACACGTCAACGTACAACAACAAATACTAGGTAGGGGGATTTGATTAATTTTAATGTATGAATTATAACTTCAGCTGTCAACTTTTGTTTTTGGTTGGTGGTGACAAATTTGTCATCACCTTACATGGAGGGCACGACCCGAAAAAACATGGCCCGACATCCCTCTATGGATCCTTGTTTGTGTTGATAACGGAGGCGGAGCCGGTAGGGCACGGTGCCATCGCACCATGCCAAAGTAAGGGGGTTGCAGCCATGCATTCCATGACGAATGGAAGAGGCATCAGCGACCGGAGGTGGCGGCGGCAGTGGCGGCCACGCGCCGGCCGCGTGGAGTGTTTGGCGGCCACTCGGGCCGCCTGGACCGCAGAACGACCGGTCGACCCACTGGAGAAACCGCATCACCCGTTGGCACCGCGAGGAGGTGGAGGACGCGGCCCACGTCTGTGGGCCGCTCTGTCGAACCGAACTAGCCAGCCTCATGCCGGCCAGGCTGGAGATCCGCGGTGCCCGAAGGCGCAGCGCGGAGAAGACTGCATCCCGCTTCCGCAGGCCGCTCTGCTGGGAAAACAAGTCGGCCGCTTGTCAGCCCGGCTGGAAAACTGCTGCGCCCACAGGCGCTGCGTGCGCTGGGCAGAGCCGACTGACTATGGATGGCCGAGAAGCTAACAGATGGTGTCTCTTGGCGCCGCTGGGCGAACCAGACCGGCCCGCAGTGTGGGCCGGGTCCACAGGTGGCCCGGAGCGTGAGACGGGTGCGCAGGTGGCCCGTAGTGCGGGTCGGGTCCGCAGGTGGCCCGTTCTCCACCGGCCTAGGACAACTCGCCAGCCTGGTCGGACCCACCGAGCGAGGCTAGGCCAACCCCCAGCCCGATCGGATTCACAGAGCTGGGTCTGGCTGACCCGCCACAGCCCACTGGGCTTGACGGGTCGAGCCCGAATTCTCTTAAATGCGAATATCCTCATGACCGCATGTCCAAACGACGCCCCATTTGTGGCACTCGTACCCTCATGATGAGGAGGTCCTTTTGAGATACTATAAGTGAGTTTTGGGCAAATTTGGAAAACAGCCCAGTTTGGATCGAGAATAAATCCAACTGGGCCCCTGGAAAGGAAATGTCAATAACTTTCAGAACAGGCGTCTGATTGATGTGCTGTCTATCACGTTGGGTTCCTTATGATGAGATGGAACTAGGGGATACATAATCTTAAGACTTTTTGATAGTTGATGTATCGAAACTTGGCCCAAGGAGCGGACTCTCCCGAAATCAAGTGTGCTATGTGCGGGAACCCTAGGGCTGGCTGCGACTAAGATGACGGAATCCTTCGTGGGTTCGACTATGACGCTATTTTACTGGAATCCTCCATGGGTTCGACACCGATGACTACAGTACCAAAATCATCCATGGATTCGACGACGATGCTACTGTACCGGGATCCTCCATGGTTCCGACAGTTCTGACATCTATTCCTGTATCCTGTGTGGGTCTGACATAATAGCTGATCTTGTATCCTGTGTGGGTCCGACAGATTAGCTGGTCCTGTATCCTGTGTGGGTCCGACAGCTAAGAAGAATCAGTGACTACAACTAATCATCTCTATCACTATATGAATGATGTATACCTGTGTGAGATGAGTCATGTAATTCAACCATTATCATCATGGTGATTGACTTTACTTTGTGGAATGGGTTGTGTTTGGGCTCGAGAGTTGGAGTCGGACTGTGACTGGTAACTTAGGTATATGTATGAGAATATACCTATGTAGGGTTATTTGATACTTCATGATTGTATATTTCTTATGTGGTTTATCTTTTGTGGATTCTGGGAGACCTTCGAGAGTCTCGGGGTCCCCTACTATGTATTGTTATACTCACCCCTACACGGGCTTCGCCCGCACCTTGTTGTGTTCTGTGCATATGACCGACAGTAGTGATCGAGGCTGTGGGTGATGGACGGAGGTTGCTCAGAGCTGGACAATATGGGACATACCACAGGGACAATTTGTTCGAGTTCTATACCGACACTTCATGTATGATTCCTTGATGGATGATACAAGAGTTGTTTTCTCTTTTTACTTGTACTTGTACTAGTTGTTCAGTTGGGTTTTTATACTGGCCCACTTACTTTCAGCACACCTTACTTTTCTGTTTTAGTACTTGTTGCCTCTACTTCTTGTGTTCGGACTCTGTGTATGTTATAGGTTAAAAGGAAATGCCTTCACTTTTCATCAAGGATTCACCTTTGGTGCTAGTCTCTAGCCCCTGGCCTATGGAAGGTGGGCTTAGAGTAGTCACGGAATGGGCCCCGAGGACGGGTCGTGACAATAACCTAATTCCAAATCGAGACACATAAATTTAGATGTGATTAACCCTCTACAGGTGAGTCAGTTCCAACCAGAGTGGATAGTATCCTGACATTGATGGAGGAATTCCCTGATTCGTCTGTTTAAGATAGTGTGGTGGTTGTTCTTGAGTGGCGTGTCTTGTGGTTGGTTGGGGTAGTATATTTTCAAGGAGGTGTTTTTGGAGATTTAAGTTCCACTCCATCTTTTTGGAAAAAACATGGCGGTTTATCATTGAACATTGATGTTATAGCAGTGTATCAATTATAGTGGGAAGCTTGAGAGGTATATCATGGGGTTCTTGTTCGGACCCCACTTTACCTTTTAGGATGGTTTTGGATTCTCAGGGATGAGAAAAGTTTTAGAGGTATCTGATGTAATGGTCAGAACCTCCTTGTTCTATTACTTTGCAAAAATCTGGTATTTATAGTATTTTGGGAGGCAACAATGACTCATTTCACAATTTTTCAAATAATCTAGTTTTCTAATGTTAGGTGGAATTAATAAGTGGCATCAGTGAGTTGTGTTTGTGACTTGAATTGGTGACTTATAGATAGTAGGTTGTGATTATAGGTCACAAATGGTATCTTGCATCAGTGAATTTCCATTGATGACTCACGTAGGAGACTCACAAAATGGTGATACATTTTCAACAGTTAACCAAAAAATGAATTCTTCTCCATTATTTTCTAATTCACCCCATTAATGACTTATTTGATGTAAACTAAGTTTAAAACCATGTTTTAATTTATTTTACACCATTTATAACGATATAAAGTATGTCAATTATTTCCAAATGCCCCATGGATTTTAACAGTTAAACGACAAGGTCTTCATCGGGATCTGAATTTAATGGCCAGAAAAACCATTTCCACATAGAATTAGGATCCTAGATTTTTAAAGATAATACCCTTTATCCCTTATTATTTTTCTCTATAATATTTCTACTGAGTGTCCCTTGAACCCTTATTCCCTAAGGATTTGTGTGTCAGTGTCGCACCCATGGATCAGATATCCCTAGAGGTTCATCCCGCTGCATGTGCACCCCCGTTATGGTGCTAGGAGGAGTTTCTGATTTAATATTCATCCATGTGTGCATCCCTTTGACTCTTTTATTTGAAAATAATGCAGGGTGGGTGTATGAACGTCCTCTTGTGAATATAGAAAAATTTCAAAATAAATAAAAATAATCAAATCCGTTTAATATTGTTATATAGGGGAAAGGGAAATTTGATTCATTCTTATGTTTTATTTGTTAATGATATTACGAATTGTATAGGCTATATGCCTTCTGAACATAACTTCTATTGTTATTATTTGTTTTCGTACCCGTTATTGATGGTGGATGTTTAGTATCGATCCTTTCTGAATGACCGTATGAATATAAAATTTCATAACAATGTATATTTGGTTAAATGAATAGATAACTCATGAGTGAACATGATATATGATAACCCTAACACCTAAATCATAAAAGTGGAATTAAATAACGAGTGTTTGCTAAATATGATTACAAATTTCATTTGTGGTGTGGTATTTTTTTATGTGTAGCGTTGTTTTTTATTCATCCTTGTGTGGTTTTGTGTTGCTCGGGTTGAGAGAAAAAATGTATTTGGGGGTGTTATAAGTAGTGTAATATAATCTCAGGTTTATAGATTGACTAACTGTGG
Source organism: Viscum album (assembly GCA_963277665.1). Taxonomy (NCBI): domain Eukaryota; kingdom Viridiplantae; phylum Streptophyta; class Magnoliopsida; order Santalales; family Viscaceae; genus Viscum; species Viscum album. The sequence goes on from OY728138.1 coordinate 164,001,333, forward strand.
CATGGATGGGTAGTGGTTGAGAAGAAGGGTTGTAGGTTGAATATGTGCAATGTTTTTGTTTCTGGTATGATGAGTGTGGTGTTTTTATATTGGGGGGGCTCTCAGAACTGGTTGTTATAAGGTGTTTCGTAGGGTTTGGATGTAAGAGGGGGGTTTCTTTTTGAGAGGTTGAATATGGAATAATGACTTAGAATAATGATGGTGAAAGTGGTTGGTGTGGGTCTTAAATAGAGAGTAAATTTGATGTAGGTTGTTTGGATGTGTGGTTTGTCACATGGTGTGATTGGTGACCCTTTAATTCTGAGAACTATTTCTTTTGTTATTCATGTTAGATAATCAGGTGGTAATGGTGTGGATGAATGAATTTCTTAATAGATTATGAAATGGATGGTATGGTTTGGCTAATGGAATGAATGTATTAAAATATGACAACGTGAATGGGTGTAATCATGGAATAAGCATGAAACCACATTACTTAATCATGAATTTTTCCTTTTGAATCAGATGGTGTGTTTTCTTACTTTTTAGAGGTAGTAGAAAAGGTTGTTTTATTGGATGGTTTCTGATTGAGAACCCATAAGTTGGGTTGAGTGTTTTTCATATATATATATACTTGTACTTCCTTGTGATTTCTATTCAAACCTCACCCTAGTTGAGAACTATTTGTCGAACACCTCATTGTCTTTGGGGGTGTATTTCCTGAACATCCAAGTGGGAGAATGGCTGGATGGACACCCGCTATTCCCAAATCCATCATCTAGGAGGTGATATCCCAAGACTCATTGATAAGATAATGGATTGTGAGGGAGATGTGTGTGTGGGAGAGCTGTTCATTCCTAGGCATCTTCGGGATGAGATGTGTTTTGATTTACCTACTGTTTTCAGTATGTGGTGTGTTTTTTAGGCCATGGTATTTTCTGGAGAGATGTGATGTGCTTCATTTGTCCTGGTTGTGGGACTAACTATGAAGCCCATGTGTTAGTGGGTGGGTTGTGACATGGTTCTTTCTAAAGAGGTGGGATCAACAATACTTTTTTCATTTAGGTTTGGGAGAGGAAAATTAGTGGTAAAGTGGTTTGGGGTACCCTATCATGAATGTTCTTATTATATTACATTACCTAAATTATGATATTTGGTGAGTGTGCCTTGGTGAGGTGGGGATAACATTTATAACTTATTAGGTGATGTGGGTTTATGAAATTATTCTCACAGGGGAATTGGTATTCTTATCCACTTATGAACGAGAGACTTTGGTTTTTTCTACAGTGTATACTTGTTTTCTCTACTTCTATTATAAAACTACTTTCAGGTTTCCAGGAAGACTATGAGGAACATGATGGGCATTACTAACTTGAACATTGGGATAGTTTTCATGTCGCTACTTATATTTTTTCTTTTGTTATTTATATTGGAGACTCCTATTTTATAGAATTTATATTTGAAACATTATTGTGGGATGGATTTTTTTTCATATATGTCATGAAGATGTTTTGTGGATGATAAATCTTTTCTCCTGATCATGGAAACTATAAAAAGGTTTATTCCTTCGTATTGTGAGATTTTTATTCCCTTCGTTCTAGTCACCTCCTTGGGACCTACTGGAGGTGGGACTCAGGGGGTCATTATCTCTCTTCCGTCATTTCCAACTCAAGAGGGGAATTTTTAGTGGGAGAGGTCGTGACACATCCCCTCAACAAATGTGACAACTTCACTATTGTTGGCCAATTCATTAAATGAACACTAGATATTGGAATGTAGGTCCACAAATCATGGATGTGAGAATGGTTGGGTGTTATTGGATCTACAAATAAACAAATTGGAAACAAATCAAAGATGATAAACCCTTCCTCAAGAATTAAATTCCATTTAACCCCCTAAAATCAACCAAATTAGGCATAAACCCATGTTATTTAGGTAAAAATGGTAAATCTAACATAAATGAATTTTCTACGGCACCTAATTAATAAGATAAAAGGGATACAATTCTTAGTGACTATCAAACCATTCCATCCAGGGTATCACCCCACCCTAGAGAAAAAAATAGTGAACCCAATGTGAATCCTTCACTAAGGTGGTGGTGTTGCCTCGCATTGGGACCCCGTCTTATCCAAAAATAGGAGGGGAAAAGTGAGATCATAAATTACACACGTGGTCATGAGATTCTACTTTGATGAGGTTTTTATTTCTATAAATGTCACATATATTACATGCACTCTTCAAGATTCTTTCAATCCTATGGTATATCATAGGTTTTCACAGATAAGCATTTCAACCATTTCACTCGAAGTGTCCTCCACAAAACAAGGGGAATCCATCTCCCACCCAGTATCCCAAACGGTGGGTCCCAAATGCTTTTTTTTTTCTGGGAGAACCAAAAAAATAGTACTCTCCCCACCATGGGGGGAGCTATATAAGACCTCCAGATGAAGAAATTTCATTAACTGACCACAATCAAATGGCCGCGATCCAAAATTGGGAGGCTCCACTAGAGATATAAAACCATTTCAGGAATATGTACCTAGAGTGAGACAATGAATACCTCCTTTATCTTAGGAATGTTGATGAAAATTTCATTAGTGATTTTAACCACACAGCATAGGGGTCTCGCTGAAGGGCCCTTGAAGGATGTCGCTGCCGCTAACACTATGTGGACCAATATCCTCATTATGAAAAGGATATTTCATAGAGGGACCCAACTGATGTTAAGAAGCCCCAGGTCTCTATGGAATCCGATAGAGGGTGACATTCTGTTAACGAGTATATGAATATTATCCTCGTTCTTACTAAAGAATACCACCATGTATGTACAACAACATACCCTGAGAAGATTTATATTCTTGCTCACCATCATGAAGTCTGTCAATATAATGTGATAGAAACCAATTATAGGCTGACATATATTCATTACAATGTACTAAAATCCTACTATATAAATTCTGTGGAACATGAGCATATGAAAATTCCTAATACTTCTCTCCAAACCTTCCATACAAAAAGGGTGTTGAATTACAAGGATGCAAAAATTCTTATAGATGAAAAAAAATCATAACAACCAAATACTACCAAATTCAATGAAAGAATGTATATTATTCAACCCTCATTTCAATACCATCATCCTAATATGATGGAAACCATTTGAAAGAAGATGGATATTGTGGTGGATGCATATCAAGACCATCATCCAAATAGGGCGGAAAATAAGAAGTTATAAATCCCTACTCACAAATACAATTCCCATCCAAAAAATACATGGACAAAAAAATACAAGAAGAATGAAATTATTAAGGACGAATATCATGATCATCATCCATATAGTGTGGAAAACAATAAGATGCAAACCCTTATCGCAAATATTAATCCCATCAGCAAAATACCATGGAAATCAAATACAAGTGGATATAAATTATAGTAGATTCATATCATGTTCGTCATCCAAATACTGTGGAAAATTAGTAGATCCAAATCCCAACAATCAAATATGAATCCCATAATAAAAAAAATTATGGTAAAAGGAAAAATAAAATGGCATATCCCATATATAAATTAGGGATATACCCGTTCCATTACCCCACACAAGAAAACTGCTCGTGCCCACTAAAAAGACACAGAGAACCAGAGAAGTAACAGATTCATGATCTGAAATCACAGTGTTTATATATTCATATTCCATATAAATATGTCTCTCAACATATGCTGATAATGATGGTGGATCAAAAATCAAATCATTATCATATATTGTAGACTTTTCAAGATGCAATCACATCCATGTTAATACCAATGAATCTAGCCCACAATGTCATCTCCCCAAGTGGGCTGCCCCACCCACAAAATTAGGTTGACACAATGAGTATACCAGCATCCCTACTCATATACAGGAGGGTCAGAGGCTATATTCTATGATAAATAGACAAAAAGATCTTGAAAAATACCTATTCCCAATAGGGGATACTAGTCCACTTTAGTGGCCACTTCGATGCAATCATATATCACTGCCAGAACTCAAGTATCTTGTTGGCCAATCCTGGTGGTGCCATAAGAAACACTCAAATAGGAAACCATATATGACGGTCATTACATACAGCAGGTGGAAAAAGTTTCCCTCAAGAGGGAACCCAAAAATGAATTGTGCTAAATGAAACAGGAAAATTAAGAGCAAAATCATGACCATTATCTGTTGGAATAAGGAGTTCATAATTATATCTAGTATATAACATTGGTAGCTCAAGATAAGGATAATCCATTTCCAAATTATGGAATCATCATTAGCAGTTGTGAAGGTCCTCCCTACTTCATTGTTACCAGCATCTCTGGAGGTCATCCTTGGAGTATAGACCATGAATTCCCCCTACATGGATGAAAACTGATTGATCATGAGAGATTATATCATGATATGTGTCAGGGAATTCCTTCTTTTGTCCAGATGACCATACAAATAGAAGTTCGTCACTCTGTTTTCATCTACCCTAATAGTCCTCTTTAGTGTATATGTTGTTGAAATTCTTCTTGTAGTCATACAACAGGCTATAATGGTAGTCCTCTCCATGATGAAATCACTGTGAAGGTCCTCCACCCAATGATGTCAAATATTAATATTGTTCTCCCCATGATATCATCCACAATGATGTTCCACTTCATGGTATAAACTATGGAAACTCTCTTTATATTCGGAAATCATGCTGCGATGGTAGCCCTTGCCATAACTACATCTATTGAAAAGTTACTCCCCGTAGTTAAGTCTCACATCAGCAAGACGGTCCTCCCCTTTCAAATTCCAGTATGTGGAATCCCTTATATTATGAGGAACTTTAAAACATGGGGTTTGACTTGTTAGATACCCTCTCAATAACAGGAGGCATCCTTCCTCAATTAGGATATGGATCGGGACAATGATCATCATATGAGGCACCCTTAGAATAGTTACATATCAACAAGACCCCTACTAGCCATGCTAATTTCAACCAAATCATCAAGAATAATTCAATATAGGAATATCATGTAGAGGAGTCCCTAGTAGAATAAAAATAGGATATATTTCTTATGAGGAGAAAATTGTACAAGGATGATATACTAGTGATGTTTTGGACCTCAGCCACCTCTCAGTTCAATAGTTCAAGGTATTTTTCAATGGAATGCATACATGACAATTGTATCAATCTCTGGACAACCCTATTCAACATGAAGAAAAAATTATTTCTTTGAAATTGGTATGCAGGGAATGTTTAAATATTTGAAGAGATTCATCGTCAAATCGATATGGAATATCTTCCATCTACATGACGACTACAAATAGATAGGCCGAAGAAAGATCTCAAACTGACATGCCTTAATTTTATACATAAATTGTGTCGTCTAATAACTTATTCCCCATTTGGTATTCACATCTGGGTATGAGGAGAACATGGTACTCTGGATATCACCCCAGTACCTATTCCATAAAACCCATAAGAAATAACATCTTATAATTTAATAATCATAATTAAAAAATTAAACAAACTTCCAATTCAGTAAGGGAAGCATGTCCAATATGGATCGATCCTATGTGGTCTCATTGGAATAAAATAGTCATCAACATTGCACATCGATGAATGGAATCACCAGTAATTGAGGCTAACAAAGATGATATCAGGGGTAATTTTCCGTTCTATGAGCCATACAATACTACCATTGTATGGATGACACCCATTCTTGGCTACCTCCAATAAGGAGGCCTTCCACCATATAGGGCTAGAAGGGAACAAATCTGAATAAGATGAATTAATATTGTTTTGTATAAAGGAATAAATCAACAAAATGTCCTCTATAAGTAAAGACATGATGGGGTCATGCATAGGTTAATAGATGGATAAGATACAACCACACTCACCAAAGAAATTCACACTAGAAAATTTGGTTCCCACCAATCTAGACCCATGTATTCCCATAAAATTCAATGTCAAGGATACTATTGTCCCACTATAACACATGATTAAACTAATTTTACAAAAAATGTCATTTCAACCAATTTCATTGAAAATTTATCCACCAAACCCTATAATTAATTCACACAGTTGTGTAGTCCATACCAGTTTCCATATGGGGAATGGACGTTGTGGGACTATATTCTCCCGAAATAGCCAAACAATTCAAGTATATTCTCATAAAAACAGACATGTTTTCCAAATAGAAAAAAGATGTACCCCCAAAGGGATTTTGGAATGAAACATTTTATGTACCATGAAATCCAAAATCATCACCATATTTTCTGTCCCACATACAATAAAAATGTAAAATGGCACCAATTTATATTATTTTATTTTATAAAAACTATATCAAGAGTATGGAATCAAGTCAAATCACTCATCCTGCTATCATGAAGTGGATAAAAGATAGATAAGAGTATTTAACAAAAATCTATCCAATATACCCCTAAATATGGTAGATAAAGATAATAATTTGTGGCTGGACAAGCTCCTCCATGTCCCGTGGGCCTACCGAACCACAAACCGCACTTCCACTCAATAAACCCCATGCTTGTTCTTATATTTTCTAGAGGAGATTCTACCCATAAAAGTTAAATTTCCTTCACTCCTTATTGAATTATGTGATCAAAATTCCCTAGAGGGGAAATCCCATAAATGGTTGGATGAATTTGATGAGATGAACAAAAAATCATTGCATGCATTTCACCTTTTTTTTGTTAACCAATCCCGGATCACACAGCCATTCAACAGAAAGTTTATCCCCTTGTATTTCCTTGAATGAGAGATAGTGATGGTTATTAGGAAACCAAATAATCTGAAAGAAACCTCTAATTCTGCATTCCAATTGGGAGGGACCAAATGTCATACAAAAAGGTCTACTCTAATGAATCTTATAACATAATCTCAATAGAAAAACAAGTCATTATAGCTCAGACCAATTCAAGGATCTTAATGAAATATAATATATAGACAAAAAAATTCCTTGATCACATGATGATAAACATAAGGATGTCACATCATTTTGCTACAATGTTAAACTTCATGGAACTTCTCATCTTAACAACATGACATTAAATGGTATAGAGCACATCCCCCCAATATAACGGTAATTTTTTCTACCAATATCATGGTTGCATGATGATAAATTATTCACATGGTCCAAACTCTATGGCCTTAAACTAGGATTTATCCTCAGCTTCACAGGACATTAAACAACATGAAGATCATTTTTCCAATGAATGATTCACCGCACATGTGCTAGATCTATACAATAGAAAGGTCAGATGCCCATGTTCGTACACGGTAATCAGATTCTTGTAGGGTGTGTATTTATCTATAACTACACGTGGCTTGATTCCTTCCATCTTTGAACAGATATTGACTCCATGGCCCTATGACGTGGACCTAACCACAAATCATGAATTATTTTTAAAATCCCCCTTCGACATATGGATTAGAAAAGCATGGATAATTTCCATCAACAACTATGTTTGGATTGATTCACACCCCTATAGGATTCATAGTGATGCCTATACTCCACATGTCAGGTCAAACTCAGAATTTTCCCACCCTCAATGGATTGATTTTCTCACCAACCATAGTGCCTCTTAAGGGCCTCATTCAAATCGATATCAAATATTTTACCATTCTACAAAATCATCCTTCTCACTGTTTTTCCATCCATATCCTCACTAAATGTTGTTAAACTATATAACAATACGGTTTCCTCAACTGAGAGGACATCAATCACATTATTGGTCTTTTACCTTTTAGTGACCAAGAACTATGTGGGTCTCGATTATTGTTCCTTTTGGATATATATTGATGTCTAAATCTCTAATCTCAGTCCCCCTAGATAAAAATGAAGAAAAAATAAATTCTCCACTCCATTTTTATGGGAATAACTGATGAATGGTGTTTTCTATAAAGAACTATGTTTGGCATGACTCACATACCATGGGATACATATCAAATCCAAAAAAATTATTTCTATAGGACTAGATACAAATATATTCAACTTTATAGAATCTTAGACTGAATTTCCTTTTTGAGTGTGTGGTGTGGTGTAGGGCCTCTTAGGTATTTATGCAAATCATTTCATATAAACCTCACTACGAACTCCCAAAAAGAAAAATTTATTTTCCCTACATCTTTGAAATATAATGTTAAACAGTGCTTCTATAATCTTGGTCCTACATAGATAAACAACAGAACCCCATCACGATTCCCTATCCTAAGAATCAATCACCCCCAGTATTGGTCATCCACTATGCCATGCTCAAAACTGGTTTATTTTTTATGTATGAGTGTAATCTTCCTTGGGAGACCACTTTCTCAAGAACTGTGTATGGATTGATTCCTATCAGTGTAGAATATGCCGTGACTCCTATTCTCTACATCATTGCCCTAGCCTCAAAATATGGAAGAAATTCCCCACATGTGTACGCATCAAACCCATGATAGAAATTAACATTGAAAACTACATATGGAATTATTCCTATATATGGGATACATTTTGAGACCAAGGTTTCTATTCCTTATTTAAGGGACCATCCACCAGAAATCTGATTGGACCATGACTTTCTTTTTATCACCTCTATGTGGTGGAATATAACCTTTTCCACCCTTTATTTCTCATACCGAGCAAGGTTCACATGTTCTTAGGATGTTTGGAAAGGTATTACCCACATGACCAAGGTATATCAATATATATCAAGGTTGATTTGGACCTTGTAGAATGAACATAAAGGGAATGCTAAAGTCCTTACTGCACGAGATTTAACTGAATGGACTCCTATAGAACTATGTGTATCTTGATTCTTCTTTCAAAAAGATGCATATTGATTCCCATGTATCTAATCTTAGGTCCAACAACAATCAAACATATCTCTAACTCCCTTGGTATGGATATGAACTATATAGGGAACGTTTTCAAGAACCGTGTGACTCAATTCTTGCCTCAGAGAGCCACTTGGATACATTCAGGTCCAATGTGTCGACCAAACTACATTGTTTCCTCTCATTCATGTTATTTCATCTTCGTACTTATAACAATTTGTTAAATTTCATTATATCTCAATATCTATCAATGGAATGATTCATATTTAAATAGGATACACAGGGACACCTAGTCCAAGTATCCATGCCCCAAAAATTATGAAAAGAAAATAAAAATGTTCATGTCTCCTACATGAAAATGTTGTTAGTGAATCTCAAATTGGGGTTCTACATTCAGGGTACTATCAATAGAACTTAATTGACACCCCCTACATATGATTTCAATCTTGGTATGTAATTTCACATTCCATGGATAAGGGTGGTCTTAATATTTCTTACGTACCCCAAAACACCCCTTCCAATCATCCAAATACATTCCCATGCATTATTAAACATCTATAAACCTCAACATAAAATGGAAATGGAGTGAAAGTTTCCTAAAGAAACCTTTTCTTGAAAATTAATATAAAGGCATAGTTGGTGATGAATAATTCACCCACTAAAAAGGCATGTCAACCAAAGTTAAATTCATCTGTGGGAGTGGATTTGTATACCACATTTTTCCCCAATGACTTCCATTCCACATATCATTTCTCTTGATTTGATAATTCCTAGAACCATGGTTTACACTTTCTTTCCCCTTCATCTCTTGTGAATTTTAGAATACCCCTTATTGATTATCCCTAGGTTAATCATGGTTTATTTTAAAATTTTTCCATAAAAGATGACATAAAAATGTGATTTTAATTTCCTCACATAATGACATTTAATAGCACAAAAAAATCCCAAATTGAATGACACTAAAAAAGGATGTTTTTAAGAAAAACATGTGGTTTGACTCCCATATTATGGGATATGTAGTGATTCCTGGTGTTAAACCATAGTTCTATCTACACAAAAGATAAATATACCCCTTCTTGATATATTGGTCCATCTTATAAGGGAAAACTTAAGAAATGCATGGATTGATTCATACCCTTAGGGGATATGTAGTGATGCCTAAACATCATATTTTGGGTCTATCCATGGGACATTGATATCACCTCTTTTCCTTTGTATGGTGCAGACCAAAAGATAAATTTCCAAAGAAAAAAAGAAAATAATTTTCCCCCATGTTCCTATACCTGAGGTAAATATTTTTAGTAAATTTAAAAAAATGTCTAATTCAATGTGCATGGGACATACCTACATGGGTAATCAATCAAGAAATTAGTATTGTTTGATTGATTACCTTGTAAAATATATAGTGATAATGAAATCAATAAGTATTGGATTAGCCACAACTCCCCTTCTTTTAAAAGATGAGTGATCATTATCCTTACCGTATGACTTCAAACTATATGGGCTTCCTAGAACTAAGTGTGGAATATTTCCATCCCTTGTATAATATGTAGTGATACCCAAATATATAATTCTAGGATCAGACACAACTCCACATATTCTTCATGATGGGTGATCAACGTTTTAATAGGAATAATTTAAACTTCACGGAATTCCTAGAACTATATTGTCTTGAGTAATTCCATTGCAGGATACAAAGTGACTCCATAGATCTTAAATCTTGGGATAGAGCTGTAAAAATAATGAAATTTTCATTCCTTATGCATGGGTCATAACCATGTAAAGAATCCTCTCATACCTACATTAGGGTGAAATCTCTACCTCTAACCAAGAAGTTATTACATGGAATATCCATTTTGGGTTCTGGTACCCCTCTCAGAAACCAAAATCCGTGATTAGAAATGTCTAAATCCCAAAAAACCTCCTCGATCATTATAAATGGAGGGTCAGTTTCATAAGGCCCCATTTTCATAACTATGCACAATATGAACTGGTTTGTTTATCAAAAGTATCCCCTGAAAATTTACTACCATCCAAAGTAAAATTCATCCCCAGTATAGTATTTTCCTACTCCTGTATTCCCCTATGATGTTTACATCCCACATCACTCCCTATATTTAAAAACTATCCATATTAATGTTTATATCACCCAAATAATTCCTAAGGATTATATAACATTAATGATCCAACTCCTGTGAAATGTAGAAAATCATTTACCCTTGATCTTTATTAAAACTCATTACGGTCCTGATGGTATGAAATTAAACTGCACCACCCATGTCATAGTTTTATGACGATAAAATGCACTTTGTTTAAACCCCCCATTACAAAATACAAAAACTTGTGGGTGAGGTTCCCCATTCAGGATAAAATATGATACAGATGCCCTCAATTTAGATACTAGTCCATTTAAAAGACACCTTTTTTGTCTTCAAAAATATGAATCTCACAAAATTATGTGGCCATTGGAAATGGAGGGCTAGTTTTTTAAGGAATTCTTTGTTTCACTATGCACAATAATCTCTGGTTGTCTCTCCAACAGATTCCCACTAAAAAGGCCTATCAACTGAGAAAGAGCATCTTCATCATTGAGAACTCTTTCATAAGTCTGACACAAGCAATTCATAGGAATATTCCTCCTAGTCATTATAACCATAAGATGTTAAACTATACAAAACTTATCCTGGAAACATGATGTTAAACTATACCAAACAAGTCCTAAACACATGACTTTCAACATTAAATAACTTTTCCTACCTACATGAATATAAAATGTAGTATACCTTATATCAAAAAATAGGATGCCTCTAATGAAAAACACCATAATAGTTATTTTTTAATATTAATATTAATCATGTTGTAATCATGAGACAACCATAAAAAAAGTAGAGCACTCCTCCTGAGGTAAGCGCCTACCCTTTATTTGGCAGGGGAAAATTTTACTCCTCTTCACCTCAGCCTAGGAAATATCTAGATAGATAAAAAACCATGATTGTACTATATATGAAAACAAGATATGAAATTGGAACATTCAAATACCCCCTCTCTCTCCATTTTTGGGTTCTAACACCATCCATCAACATACAATGAGGGATGTCCGAGCTTCTTGTCCACTGCCTCTTCTTTCTGATAATGGGAATGACTCACATGGGAACAGAAGTTGCTGGAGATAAAGATATATGTGTGATCCAAAACCATATCATGGACCTCTAATATGGTATAAGACGAAATTACATACCCACATAACGTGCCTTCTCTATAGATTTCAACCCCAACATTAATCCATGTGGTCATCTTCCATGTGTAAGCCCCAACCATGTCCCTTTAATGGGCCTCCATTAAAGTGTAATTCCCATTCATTCCTAACTACATGGTAATTTATTTTTAATTACATAGGATATATAAGAAGCCACCTTGAGGTCCATACCAGGCATTTGAATCCACCCAAATCTTTTATGGGCCACATTCCAGGTAGGGTCATATTTTCCCGGGAGACCACTTATCTTCAGATTACCTCAATCCACTAAACATAAGTCCCATACCAACTTTGAATAGGAAAAAAATCTCCAAGATGTTCTTTCTACATGACATTAAACTATATGGGTGGGTCCTCATCACATGACCTTAAATGGTGATGGGTCAAGTTATGTGAAACCAAACTAGATGTGTTCTGATTCCTCACATGAAAATGCATAGGAATCCTATATTATGGGTTTGAAATCGACATAAAAAACTCCCTTACCCTTAGATGAAGATAAACTCTAGAGCACCCCTTCATGTTACTTGAAACTACTGTTGTCATAACAAATAACCAAATATTACTTGGTTTATCCACATAATGGAATCATTAATGGAGATCCTCAAATACATACTGATCCCTATATTGATGGAGAACCTAAAATATATACAATAAAATATGAATCCATATGTAGTCATAAAGGATCATTTCATTAGGGTAATATTTAATATACAAACATGGGAATCAACCATGGATTCATGAGCATTACTTAAATGTATATGAGTGTCAGAGTTTAAGAAATAGTTCCCCCCAAAAGGGAGGGATGAGCCTAATTTCCCATAATATTGAACAATGTGTGTAATTAAGAGTTGTTAGGCAAATCATTCAACAAGTGTATTTCTTTGAAAGGTAGGTCCATGAAAAATGGATGAGAGAGTCATTTAGTGGTTTTGGATCTACAAATAAACCAGCTGTAGACCATTCGAAGATTATGTACCCAACATCAATGATTGAAAAACATTTAACCCCATGAAATCAACTGACACTGAAATTAACTAGTTTTCATAAAAAACACTTGAAAACCTGACATAAATGACTAAACTACATCACCTCCTTCTCAAGAAAAAATATATACACTATGTTGTCCATATCAAACACTTCTATTCTGGATTGCACCCCATATTCGAGTGAATCAACATCTACCTTATTTAATGAAGTATATATACTACCCCTTTGACTTGTTTTGTCATGAATATTATTATTTTAATGATATTTAAAGGATTAATTTTGTCTTATTCTTTCTTTTGAATTACAATACAAATTTAATGTATGTGGAAAAGATTTTATGTTACAACAACATCATTTACTAATGTATCTTATGATTATGATTCAATAACAAAATATAATGATCTATCTCTCCCGAAACACATTTTTCTCTTCTCATATGGATATTCAGGAACTCTACAAGTAATTCTTCCATTTTTTCTCTATATAGAGCATTTAATGTTTGTGACAATGGTTTTAGGTAAAATATACATTATTTATTAAATCCCTAAAAAACCCTTACTCTTATATGTTCATGTTCTCTAAAATGTTCTCAAAACATTTCCTCTCCTTTGATTATGGAAATAATTTTTAACCTAGATTTTTCTTTTTTTCGAGAAATTTAAAATAAATCATTGTGTTATTTCAAAATTATACTCTATTGTTTTTAATGAAAATTTGAAAGAAATATTAGTCGTAATGTATGTGAATGAACATTAATACTAGAACTCATGAACATTATTTCCTTTAAATATTTTTTTATAATTTCGAATGTAAATTTTCACAAAGAACTATTTTGAGAATGTTTGGTGAACATTAATTTTCTAATTAACATGATTTTAAAATAAAAGGGAAATATTATTTAAGAAATGTTCCAAGAGATCAATAAAAATCATCATCAATCTTAGATGATATCCATTGATGTTAATTATGCATTAATGGGTATATGATCCCATTTTACAATCTTTATTATTTATCTATATTATTTATTATATTGATGAATATTGGGTTATGACACTCATTTCCTTTCTATGGGTTGTGTTAAGATAAATACATTATGATATTATATAATAAAAAATTATGCATTATTATGGGTGGTGTCTATATATCCATATATTTTATTGATTAATGATTAATTTTAAATGAGCTCAAATATTATATGATAATTATCAAAAAAACCTGAAGATGGTACATGTATGGTTATTCTATAAGCAAAATAGGGTACATGGGAGGTTAGTAAAATCCCAGAATAGGGTACACATGATTTTATACCAAGCCTAAAATTGATTAAACTGGAGGTTATCCCAAGCTCAAAGTTGGTACACAGGTGGTTAACCATGATATAATATTTTCTATGATTATGTATATTTCACATGTATATGCCTTATGTTAATGTTGTGTTCTCATGGTTCATGATCATTTATTCCATTATTATTCATGTCTTTGGAACTGTCAATTATTATTATAAGACTCATGTTTACGGTCAATGATAAGAAGAGTATAGTTTTTGAATTTCATTCTCATTTTATCATACCCATATTCTAAGGATATATAGATATCTTCCTTGAGTACCCTTACTAAGAATTTGAGGTCACCTATTTAATGATTACCTTCCATAGGTTATGATGAAAGGTAATATGTTGTATATGTATAAAAGCTTTCTAATTATGAAGAACATAGTGGGAGATGGTTTAGATCACATATGGACCTATTGTTTATGTGTCAATGTTTCCAATGAAACTAGAACTAAAAAATTCTAGCATGGACCATTATGTAATGTAATTAATATTAATCTTTTAATATGTAATATTTATGTATGATATGTTGGTGTCATTATAGTTTGTATACGGGAAATGTTTTAGTAAACCTTTTGAAACTAGGATAAGAAAACATTAGTCCATCCATCCATCCATCATCCAAATTTAAAACTTTTATTATGAAGCCATTTTTTGGAAAAATGGGAAACGAAAGTTCAAAAAAGGTACCACTACATGCTGAAAGAACTCAAAAAATGGTTAAACACAAGACTAATATTACTATACCCAGCTACTCTATAGAGTTCCCAGTGCAGCTTACTAACCTGGGTATCTAGATCCTCTCTGATAAGCTCTTCAAGGTGAGAAATCATAATTTTCATTGTATGAATAAATTCCTCTGAGTTGATTTAACTCTGATTGAAGCCTCGGGCCAGTATTCTATCTTGTTTATCTAACCACACTTCTAGCTTCTCTATGGCATCAACTTTTGACCTTAGTTCATAGATTCTATTGATCTCTTCATCTGAGTCATTAGGTCATACAACTTGTTCAATCAATTCTTCCTTGGAGTGTAGGATAAGTTTCAAGAACTCCCCAACCTATTCTTATTTGTCTCTTGAATTCCTACTTGATCTTTCGCTTTCCCATTTTTGTAGGGTTGTGATTTCCTTGTCTCTACGCTTCTTGGCCAACCTATTCTACATTGGTTTTGGAAAGTGGGAGTAATCCCTGTATCCCTTAGACTTTTTCCCCTGAACCTTGATCCACTCCCCTGAATCTTTATTGCCCTTTTCCCCTTTTTTCATTCGAGGTCTGTGAGGACATTTCCCTTGAATTTGATCGATGTTATCCACTGAAGGATGGCTACAACTTTCATCTCCTAATGAATCCTCTTCCAGATATAGTGAAGGTTCATGAAATTCCACCCCTCAAAATGATTCCCCAGCTTTAACGTCATGCCTTCTTTGAGATGCCTCTGCTTACAGGGAGGCCCCTCCTTACCTGCCTTATCCACCAAGCAAGAATTTTTGCCACCAACCCCAACCTTCAGAATTTCATTAGGGGAATCATCAAGGGTGTTTGTGCCTAAGGTCCCCAAGACACTCTCGTCGTCCAGCCTCCCTTGTCCACTTTGAGGTTCTGTTGCATCCATCAAGAAAGACTTTCCCTGCACCGAGGTTGAGCCTGTGGGCTGTTCATAACCGCGACCCATGAACTGCGGTTGCTTGTTAGTATCCTCCCCACCTCATACATGTTCATCGAGACCTTGGACATCACTCCCTACCAATATCGCATCACCTTCCTCGATACAATTGGATTTAGCTGGTAAATTCACCATAGAAAATGATAATGGAACTTCTTGTACAACTCTATTGAGCTCCAAATCAATCTTTAACCAGGAAAAGATTTACACATCCCACGGTTCTGCCCCCTTTAGCTTCACAGTATTCATGACCCCTAAAGAAAACAAAGGGCTCCACTGCTTTTGATTACTGGCCTCCACACCTGAAGAATCCTGAAGCCTGACTGGAACCATCGCCATTGGAACATCGTCGCACGCCTCCTCTGGCTCACCCAATACATCACTATCCCGCAACTGGAGATCCATCCCGGTATCAACCTGCACCGTGGATACCCTATCTCGAATCGTGAAATCATGGCCAGAAGTCATAGGGGCTCTCTCCTACACTGAATCTGTCCCCTAAGCACCCTGCCTATAGGAAAGGGCCGCGTGACCCAGTCTACGGTAGGAAGAACAAAAATCCACCAAATGATAAAAAACCACAGGTTTCTTGCACCTAACATCCTCACCAGCATTAATCTATAAAAAACTAATTGGAGGCCTTGACACATATACTTCCACACACATACATGAGTTGATCAAATGGCACACTAAAGCGGTACGTGAGGCAACACAAAGAAAACAACCCACTAAATGATAGAGAAAGTGTTTTCCCAGATATTATATCACTCCATGGATACTACATGTGGATATGGATCTGGTATATAGGTATCTATAATTAATAACCCCAAAAGGGCACATTTAGATGGACTCGATCATATCCATATGCACACCATTGGTCCTTGTAGTAAAATTGTTTTTTTGTCACTAGGGGAATTATTTTTGAAATTTACAGTATCATTATAAACCATTATAAAATATTTCAATAGTGACCATGAATGAACTAGGTTATGCATAAGGTTTCATATATTGGAAATACTGTTTCATTATTTAGACATTCTATAATTTATTTTTCAAGATTATGATGTCTTACACTTATGATTTGTGTAATTCACAATATGATTTCAAGTTTTAGTCAATGGATAGAACCTGATAGATCCATGATGAAGCTTATTTTAATAGAAAATGCATTTATTTTCATCCTAATAAACCTAATTCTATGGAATATAGAATGAAAAAACATCATTCTTATGCTCACCCAACATTACAAAGGTATTAATAAAACTAAACATCCAAACAAAAAAGGGAATAATTTATTTTTGAGTCCTCGTGAGGAAATTTCTATCCAATATTAGTGGGTCCACTAATCTACTAGTCATTAAGAAATATTTCAGTGCCACTAAAAATAAATTTCCCATTCATTAGTGTGAAGAGCATGAGAATTTCATTTTGGTTGTCTACCATTTTGATGAAAAACAAGATAAATGTAAGATAATTATGAATAATTTCAGACAAGAGGATATAATTGAGTCCATGTAATGGGTTTATTTTAAGAGGATATCTTTTAGTAATTAGTTCCCTTGTACTATATGAAAAAATATGAGGATAGAATTTCTCTTTTTCAAACAGAAGGATAGTGAATCTATTAATACCAATGACGATAACATTACATGAAATTTATAGTATTCTTACAGTTTAATCATCATTCATGTCCTATGAATTGCTTGTGTCAGCATTGGGAACTCTTTCATAAGTCTGACACAAGCAATTCATAGGAATATTCATCCTAGTCATTATAACCATAAGATGTTAAACTATACAAAACTTATCCTGAAAACATGATGTTAAAATATACCAAAATAGTCCTAAACACATGAAGTTCAACATTAAATAACTTTTCCTACCTACATGAATATAAAATGTAGTATACCCTATATCAAAAAATAGGATGACTCCTATGAAAAACACCATAAGACTTATTATTTAATATTAATATTAATAATGTTGTAATCATGAGACAACCATAAAAAAAGTAGAGCACTCCTCCTGAGGTAAGCGCCTACCCTTTATTTGGGAGGGGAAAATTTTACTCCGCTTCACCTCAGCCTAGGAAATATATATATATAGATCAAAAACCATTATTGTACTATATATGAAAACAAGATAGGAAATATCAACATTCAAATACCCCCTCTCTCCCCATTTTTGGGTTCTAACACCATCCATCAGCATACAATGAGGGATGTCCAAGCTTCATGTCCACTGCCTATTGTTTCTGATAATGATAATGACTCACATGGGCATATAAGTTACTGGCGATCAAGACATATGTGTGCTCCAAAACCATATCATGGACCTCCAATATGGTATAAGACAAAATTACATACCCACATAACGTGCCTTCTCCATAGATTTAAACCCCAACATTAATCCATGTGGTTATCTTCCATGTGTAAGCCCCAACCATGTCCCTTTAATGGGCCTCCCTTAAAGTTTAAGTCCCAGTCATTCCTAACTACATGGTAATTGATTTTTAATTACATAGGATATATAAGAAGCCACCTTGATGTCCAAACCAGGCATCTGAATCCACCCAAATATTTTATGGGCCACATTCCAGGTAGGGTCATATTTTCCCGGGATACCACTTATCTTCAGATTACCTCAATCCACTAAACATAAGTCCCATGCCAACTTTGAATTGGGAAAAAATCTCCAAGACATTCTTTCTACATCAAATTAAACTATATGGTTGGGTCCTCATCACATGACCTTAAATGGTGATGGGTCAAGTTATGTGAAACCAAACTAGATGTGTTCTGATTCCTCACAAGACAATGCATAGGAATCCTATATTATTGGTTTGAAATAGACATAAAATACTCCCTTACCCTTAGATGAAGATAAACTCTAGAGCACCCCTTCATGTTACTTGAAACTACTTTTTTCATAAAAAACAACCAAATATTCCTTGGTTTATCCACATAATAGAATTATTAATGGAGATCCTCAGATACATACTGATCCCTATATTGATGGAGAACCTAAAATATATACAATCAAATATGAATCCATATGTAGTCATAAAGGATCATTTCATTAGTTTAATATTTAATATACAAACATGGGAATCAACCATGGATTCATGAGCATTACTTAAATGTATATGAGTGTCAGAGTTTAAGAAATAGTTCCCCCCAAAAGGGTGGGATGAGGCTAATTTCCCATAATATCAACCAATGTGTGTAATTAAGATTTGTTAGACAAATCATTCAATAAGTGTAAGCCTTTGAAAGGTAGGTCCATGAATAATGGATGAGAGAGTCATTTAGTGGTTTGGTATCTACAAATAAACCAGTTGCAAACCATTCAAAGATTATGTACCCAACATCAATGATTGAAAAAAATTTAACCCCATGAAATCAACTGACACAGACATTAACTCGTTTTCATAAAAAAACACTTGAAAACCTGACATTAATGACTAAACTATATCACCTCCTTCTCAAGAAAAAATATATACACTATGCATTCCATATCAAACACTTCCATTCTGTATTGCACCCCATATTCGAGTGAATCAACATATACCTTATTTAATAAAGTATATATACTACCCATTTGACTTGTTTTGTCATGAATATTAGTATTTTAATGATATTTAATGGTTTAATTCTGTCTTATTCTTTCTTTTCAATTACAATACAAATTTTATGAATGTGGAAAAGATTTTATGTTACAACCACATCATTTACTAATGTATCTTATGATTATGATTCAATAACAAAATATAATGATCTACCTCTCCCAAAACACATTTTTCTCTTCTCATATGGATATTCAGGAACTCTACAAGTAATTCTGCCATTTTTTCTCTATATAGAGCATTTAATGTTTGTGACAATGGTTTTAGGTAAAACATACATTATTTATTAAATCCCTCAAAAACCCTTACTCTTATATGTTCATGTTCTCTAAAATGTTCTGAAAACATTTCCGCTCCTTTTATTATGAAAATAATTTTTAACCTAGATTTTACTTTTTTTCGAGAAATTTAAAATAAATCATTGTGTTATTTCAAAATTATAATCTATTGTTTTTTAATGAAAATTTGAATGAAATATTAGTCTTAATGTGTGTGAATGAACATAACTACTATAACTCATGAACATTATTTCCTTTAAATATTTTTTTTTTAATTTCGAACGTAAATTTTCACAAAAAACTATTTTAAGAATGTTTGGTGAACTTTCATTTTCTCATTAACATGATTTTAAAATAAAAGGGAAATATTATTTAAGAAATGTTCCAAAAGATAAATAAAAATCATCATCAATCTTATATGATATCCATTGATGTTAATTATGCATTAATGGGTATATGATCCCATTTTACCATCCTTATTATCAATCTAGATTATTTTTTATATTGATGAATATTGGGTTATAACACTCATTTCCTTTCTATGGGTTGTGTTAAGATAAATACATTATGATCTTATAGAATAAAAAATTATGGATTATTATGGGTGGTGTCTATATATACATATATTTCATTGAGTAATGATTAATTTTCAATGAGCTCAAATATTATATGATAATTATAAAAAAAAACCTAAAGATGGTATATGTATGGTTATTATATGACCAAAAGAGGGTACATGGGAGGTTAGTCAAAGCCCAGAATAGGGTACACAACATTTTATACCAAGCCTAAAATCGATTAAACTGGAGGTTATCCCAAGCTCAAAGTCGATACACAGGTGGTTAACCATGATATAATATTTTCTATGATTTTGTATATTTCACAGGTATATGCCTTATGTTAATGTTGTGTTCTCATAGTTCATGATCATTTATTCCATTATTATTCATGTCTTTTGAACTATAAATTTTTATTCTAAGACTCATGTTTATGGTCTATGATAAGAAGAGTATGGTTTTTGAATTTCATTCTCATTTTATCATACCCATATTCTAAGGATATATAGATTTCTTCCTTGAGTACCCTTACTAGGAATTTGAGATCACCTATTTAATGATTACCTTCCATAGGTTATGATGAAAGTTAATATGTTTGATATGTATAAAAAGCCTTCTAATTATGAAGAACATAGTGGGAGATGGTGTAGATCACATATGGACCTATTGTTCATGTGTCAATGTTTCTAATGATACTAGAACTAAAAAATTTTAGTATGGACCATTATGTAATGTAATTAATATTAATCATTTAATATGTAATATTTATGTATGATATGTTTGTGCCATTATAGTTTGTATAAAGGAAATGTTTTAGTAAACATTTTGGAACTAGGATAAGAAAACATTAGTCCATCCATCCATCCATCCATCAAATTTAAAACTTTTATTATGAAGCAATTTTTTGGAAAAATGGGAAATGAAAGTTCAAAAAAGGTACCACTACGTGCTAAAAGAACATAAAACATGGTTAAACACAAGACTAATATTACTAGACCCAGCTACTCTATAGAGTTCCCAGTGCAGCGTACTAACCTGGGTATCTAGATCCTCTCTGATAAGCTCTTCAAGGTGAGAAATAATAATTTTCATTGTATGAATACCTTCCTCTGAGTTGATTTAACTCTGATTGAAGCCTCGAGCCAGTATTCTATCTTGTTTATCTAACCACACTTCTTGATCCTCTGTGGAATCAAATTTTGACCTTTGTTCATAGATTCTATTGAGCTCTTCATCTGAGACATTAGGTCATACAACTTGCTCAAGCATTTCTTCCTTGGAGTGCATGATAAGTTTCAAGAACTCCCCAACCTATTCTTATTTGTCTCTTGAATTCCTAATTGATCCTTCGCTTTCCCATTTTTGTAGGGTTGTGCTTTCCTTGTTTCTACGCTTCTTGGCCAACCTATTCTCCATTGGTTTTGGAAAGTGGGAGTAATCCTTGTGTCCCATAGACTTTTCCCCCAGAACCTTGATCCACTCCCCTGAATCTTTATTGCCTTTTTCCCCTTTTTTCCTTTGAGGGCTGTGAGGACCTTTCCCTTGAATTTGATCCATGTTATCCACTGAAGGATGGCTACAACATTCATCACCTAATGAATCGTCCTCCTCAGACAGTGAAGGTTCATGAAATTCCAACCCCTCAAAATGATTCCCCAGCTTCAACATCGTGCCTTCTTTGAGATGCCTCTGCTTACAAGGAGGCCCCTCCTTACCTGCCTTATCCACTAAGCCAGAATTTTTCCCCCCAACCCCAACCTTCATAATTGCATTATGGGAATCATCAAGGGTGTTTGTGCCTAAGGTCCCCAAGACACTCTCGCCGTCCAGCCTCCCTTGTCCACATTGAGGTTCTGCTGTAGCCATCAAGAAAGACTTTCCCTGCACCGAGGTTGAGCCTGTGGGATGTTCATAACCACGACCCATGAACTGTGGTTGCTTGTTAGTATCCTCCCCACCTCAAACTTGTTCACCGAGACCTTAGACATCACTTCCTACCAATATTGCGTCACCTTCCTCGATACAATTGGATGTAGCTGGTAAATTCACCATAGAAAATGATAATGGAACTTATTGTACAACTCCATTGAGCCCCAAATCATGCTTTAATCAGGAAAAGATTTACGCATCCAATGTTTCTGCCCCCTTTAGCTTCATAGTATTCACTACCACTGAAGAAAACAAAGGGGTCCACTGCTTCTGATTACTGGCCTCTACACCTGAAGAATCCTGAAGTCTGACTGGAACCATCGCCATTGGAACATCCCCACACGCCTCCTCTGGCTCACCCAATACATCACTATCCTGCAACTGGAGATCCAAACTGGTATCAACCTGCACCGTGGATACCCTGTCTTGAATCATGCAATCATAGCCAGAAGTCATAGGGGCTCTCTCCTACACTGAATCTGTCCCCTAAGCACCCCGCCTATAGGAAAGGGCCGCGTGACCCAGTCTACGGTAGGAAGAACAAAAATCCACCCAATGATAAAAAACCATAGGTTTCTTTCACCTAACATCCTCACCTGCATCAATCCATAAAAAACCGATTGGAGGCCTTGACACATATACTTCCACACACATACATGGGTTGATCAGATGGAACACTGAAGCGGTACACAAGGCAAAACAAAGAAAACAACCCACTAAATGATAGAGAAATTGTTTTCCCAGATATTATATCACTCCATGGATACTACATGTGGATATGGATCTGGTATATAGGTATCTATAATTAATAACCCCAAAATGGCACATTGAGATGGACTCGATCATATCTGGATGCACACCATTGTTCCTTGTTGTAAAATTGGTTTTTTGTCACTAGGGGAATTATTTTTGAAATTTACAATATCATTATGACCCACTATAAAATATTTCAATAGTGACCATGAATGAACTAGGTTATGCCTAAGGTTTCATATATTGGAAATAAGGTTTAATTATTTAGACATTCTATAATTTATTTTTCAAGATTATGTTGTCTTACACTTATGATTTGTGTTATTCACAATATGATTTCAAGTTTTAGTCAAATGATAGAACCTGATGGATCCATGATGAAGATTATTTTAATAGAAAATTTGTTTATTTTCTTCCTAATAAACCTAATGTTATGGAATATGGAATGAAAAAAAATCATTCTTATGCTCACCCAACATTACAAAGGTATTAATAAAACTAAACATCCAAACAAAAAAGGGAATAATTTATTTTTGAGTCCTCATGAGGAAATGTATATCCAATATTAGTGGTTCCACTAATCTACTAGTCATTAAGAAATATTTCAGTGCCAGTGAAAATAAATTTCCCATTCATTAGTGTGATGAGCATGAGAATTTCATTTTGGTTGTCTACCATTTTGATGAAAAACAAGATAAATGTAAGAGAATTATGAATAATTTCAGACAATAGTATATAATTTACTCCATGTAATGGGTTTATTTTAAGAGGATATATTTTAGTAATTAGTTCCCTTGTACTCTATGAAAAAATATGGGGATGGAATTTCTCTATCTCAAACAGAAGGATAGTGAATCTATTAATACCAATAACGATAACATTACATGAAATTTCTAGTATTTTTACAGTTTAATCATCATTCGAGAATGGAAAATTGATCAATTCATTGATGGATTAAGATAAATTTTTCAAAAGGAGTTGGTTATAAGAAACATTAGTCTCTACAAATAATTATTTAAATGCGTATTGAAGGTAGATGTTTAAATTATAAATTCTAAACAATAAGAAATGGAAGGTCTACACTCATAATAACTCAAATAAATATCCTAGTGGAAAGAAATTTTAGTCACTTATATGAAATAAATGTTGTAAGAATAACTTATGTTAAATCCTGACAGGGGAAAGATGGTGTAACAAGTATGGGAAACCTATACATCATTGAAAAGATTGTATAATCTATGTGAAGAGGATTTTTAATGAAATTAATGTATGTAAATCTAAATAAAATGATGTAGCCACTTTCTAGTGTTCCAAGTGCCAGGATTGAAGGCATTTCATGAATTGATTCCCCAATCAATGGGATAATGTGGATTATAATCCACAAAAACATAGGAGTAAAAAGGGAAAAGTAGAAGCATATGAAATCATAATTGATGAAGTGAGATATGATATTTAGATAACACTTTTCCTCCCCTCCTTAGTTGGTAACTTCTTGTGTTTTTGAATAATCCCTATAAAAATATTATTGTTCATTTTTTACTATTATTTTTTGGACCACTACATTTATAAGAATTTATTTTTTGTCAACAGTTTTCAATATAGATAAAAAATGAAGAAGGAGATAAAGAAGAACTCCATAGTTATTGAGAGTGTTGAAGGATTGATGTTATAAAGTGATCATGCAACATATCACTATTCGGAGAGACCATGCAAGAGCCTACATGAAGAGACATGAATTTTTACATGAGGTATCATGTGGATATTATTGGATTTTAGAATGATCATACAAAGCTATGAAGATGATGAAAGTCATATTCAGTGTTGACTAGAAATAATGATGTTTCTGGAAGACATAAAAGTTGATGTACATTCCCTGTAGAATCTAACGATGCTGGAACTGATCGTTCAAGGAGTATATATCAAGGTGGAAGCAGATCGTGATTAAGGATGCAACCTGTTGAAGAAACTAGAAGATAGTGATGAAGAATGGGAGTTCTTTCTGAAGTAGTTATTTAATGTGGTTTTATTTCCCAGTGTTTTCTAAATTGCTGGATCTCAAAATCAAGATTTTGTTTTTGGAAATGGAAGGATTTCTGGATAGGATTGAATGAGATTCTGAATGTTAAAGGAAATTAGAAATGGAATAAAACCATGTACCTCGGAGCATTGACCATTTACCATGTCCATGAATGGTTCACAACTGCATACCATGTAGTGGGGAAGGTATGCAGAGTAGTTTGCTGAACCAAAAATGGTTTACATCGATGGTACACGATTAAGTAGTGATGTACGCAAAATGGTGATTGTTCATGGTGGAAGGAGTTATGGTATGTTGAATGGATCACTGTTGGAGGAAGAGATGTAGTACATGGACTGACAGAAAAATGGTACGTAGTGAGGGTTTGTAGTTTTCACAAAGGTTGCAATACATAATGGAGATTCACTATACATGGATTGAGTTTAGTATGTGTTGGTGATTGTCCCAAATTGTAAATTTGGGTAAAATAGATTAATCAAATTTTTGATTTTATTTACTTATATAAGGAGTGTTTATCCATTCATTATGTGAGATATAATTATATTTAATAATATCATCACCATAGAAGAACTCAGCTATGTCTAAAAGTGGTATTTGATAGAGATTTCGCGTCGGAAGAAGTTGTATTTGAAATAAGAAACAGTTTCTGAAATTGGAAGCATCGATCCAGGGAAAAGATTTTGTGTAGGAAAAATGGGTATACTAGAGATGAAATAATTTTCATAATGTGAAGAAGAAATACACTGAATAGAGAAAGCGTATGTTAAAGAAGTATGCAGAGGATATACGTGAAAGAGTTACGAAGAGGCGGTACTTGAAGGTAGTACGTAGTGGCTTTATATAGAGGTGGTACAGAGAGGTGATATGTGAAGGAAGTACATAGAGGTGTCGTACATAGAGCACACATAGTATACGGAACAGAAACAGTGCATAGAGCAAGCACAGTTCATGGTGCAGGCGTGGTGCGCATAGCTAGCGTGGTATGCGGAGCAAGCACAGTATGCGGAGTAGAGGCGGTATGCGGAGTAGGAACAACATGTAGACCTGGCACGGTATGTAGAGAAGAGAAATTCCACATAATGATGAACACTTCATGGAAACCAGATCATCATAAAGGATGTTAGTTATTCTAGAGAATTAAGGGTGAAGAAGGTCTAGTGCATTCAGTAATTGAACTAAATGAAAAAACTAAATATAAAATAGCATCAATTAAAGACATTGATGAAAATATGGTCTCGTTATGAATAGTGACAAAGACATTTCATGCCAATGTGTTGAAGAAACCTTCATATTAGTATACTTATTGAGACCTCTCCCAAGGTAGTGAGCCAGGGGAGTCAACAGAAATGATCTGATGGAAGCAACGGGCTATCCCTGATCCTTTGTAAAGGTAGTGTTCCTAGGAGAGTGTGACTGTGATCGAACCATTGTAATCCATATCTAGTGAAGATTATTGGAATTTGGTATGACTGGAAACCTATCAATGTATGATCCTTAGACGTAGACCTTAGTGGTGAACCATGTAAAAAGTGTTCTCTTGTCCTTAAGCATGTGAATGTTTCAATTACAACAAATATCCATCATACAGGTTTAAAAAATTTCCTACCAATATGAGAACTAGATCTATTAAATCATAGATAAATTTGACACCCATATTCACCCCCCCTCAGGGTGGCCTACAGGTCCTTCTGAGATTTTATGTGATTATATCCCTCTATAGGGATTGAAGAATAATGAAATAAGATTTGATATCCTATCTCTATAATGATGAACCAAATATACTGATGAAAATTACTATGTAAAATGAGATATCTTATTTGTGGAATAAAAGGTGAATTAATTTTGTATGTGTACATGATTCCATGTCATATTATATTAAAAATAATGGATACCATCGTGCTTTTATGATTTTAAGATTGATCATAATCACTAATATATTAACACCCATTTTATGGTTTTAAGTGATATGATTTTATCATGATTAATATTATTTTATGAGAAATTTGTGGAAATAAATTTCATTGTTCTAGTTATGTTTATGCGAAAAGGTTATTTTATGGGAAATTCTTATAATATTTTGGTACATGTGATTTAATGTACTACAAACCATTGTGTTTTATCATGTATTTAATGTTAAGGTATTAATTTTTTCTAGTAGATCACCTTAATAATTCATAAAACAACGTTGTTACCACATAATACTTCTCTCTATATCTTATTTCACTAAAATACACTAAGGAAGTGGTATGGTTACATGGAGTACCTCACTTTAATGTAATTGATTGGGATCCAATGTTTACCTGGATGTTTTGGTGAGGTCTACAACAATCTATTGATATGGAGATGAGTATTAGTATTGAATATCATAATAAAATTGATGGTCACCATGAGAGAATAACTCAACCACTATAGGATATTCTAAAATCATTTTATATCAATTTAATACATGTATGGGATAAAAACATTCCTCTACATTAGTTTTGAAAAAACAATATCATTCACTTGAGCATTAATATGGATCCTTATGAAAACCTTTAGGGAAATACGTGTATAACTCCAATTTACAATAATGATGTTTCATAAATAATGTTATTAGAACCAGAGATAGCTGATGAAATGGTATATATTTTTAGTGACATTCATTGGCATGTATGGTTGAAAAAAATGTTGACAGAAATGTTGTAATGTTAATCATCGATGTGAGCTAGAATTTTATGTTTCTATGAAGGTGTTTATGTGAATTAATCAATGGATGAAATAATGGAAAACTAGGACCTAGTTATATTAGTCCCTTGGAAATTATTTACTATATCGAGACCATAGTTCATCATTTGTCAATTCCACCAAACCTCACTCCAGTTCACAAGGTCTTTCGTGTTTCTCTATAGAGGATATAGATACATGAAAAATCACATGTATTGTATATAGAGTTCATAACACAGGATCACATCTTTTTATGGGGAAAAACCGGTGAAGATTATATAATTGAGAAATTTTTACAAAATAATACCATTATCCTTGTTAATATATTGTATCCACACCACTAGTAGGAGGAAGCTATGTGGGAACCTATAATCGAAATGAGGAATAATTATCCTCAGTTGTCAGTAAAAAACAATATAATTTTTAGTGATAAATTCATTTTATTGGTGGTTAAATGTAACACCTATATATATAATATATATAAATAAATATAATCTTTTTGATATATTGTGTTACATGTAACATTGATTTGAAACAAAAAATGACATACTACAAAACTATTATTGATTAATATGATAGTTATTACAAATATGTTGAAATAGCAGAAATTGATAATATTAAATGGATATATGGTTTAAAATTGTATATAAAATTAATTCTTTGTTGACAGAATAATAAATAATGAAAATAAAATATGTTTGAAAATAAAGATAATATTTTTTTAGGAAATATTTTTATATACACAAGCATTTGTTTGTACCAAATTAAACTAAATAGTTTTTTTGAATGATATTAATGAAATTTATATATCATATATTCTATAATATTATCAATATTCATCTTTTTTTTTCTAAATAAAATATAATAATAAATTTTTTTATCCTTAAGAATGTATTTTTCAATAATAATCTATTTTGTCACATATTATGCACTAATTTTAAAATTAATTTTTTAAACTATTATAAAATTTATTATAAAAAATGAAATTAATATTTTAAATATGAATTGAAAATCAATCTAATGGAAATTTATTTTTTAATTTTCTAAGATGATAAATTTCATAATGATCGATGAAAAATACAGGTTTTTATTAAGTATTCTAATATATTTTAAAACATTTTAACATTGAATTAAAAGTAATATTATTTAATTAATATATATTTCCATCCAATTATTTTCATTTTAATCAATCTTATATTGAATTTTAACAAGAAAACATTTTGAACTTTTGAACATTTCTCTTGGTAAAGTCATTTTCTCATCATATCAGCGACTTAAATTCTAAATTAAAATTTTCATCTTCTATGAATAGAAATTGGAAAAATAAATTCTTTATTTTTAATCATAATTGTTTATATATTCTAATATGTTCAACATATGTTTGACCAGTGTGAATAGTAAAATCAATAGAATATAAATATCACAGTTAGTTAAAAATGGGTTTATCGAGGGTTATACTAAATATCTAAGGGGTAAAATGACGTTGAAAATTTAATATATATATATATATATATATCTTATGAACTATATTTTGAAATAGTGTTTAATGTTTTAGCCTATTTGCATGTGAAAACAATTGATTAAACTTTTCCTTTTCAAAAATTACATGTGGGCCACTAACCTCACTTGTAAAATGACCCATCCACATCACAACACATCACACATCCAAAACCCATTGGACTTTAAAATAATTGATGAATTAAATTCCAAAATTCCATCATATAATCCTATAATTTATTTTGTTTTCATAAATCAAAACTAATAATCCATTTAGTAAAAAATAAAAGACGTTGTCTAAAGAATATTTAACGTTCTTAAATGATCATTTTATTTTATTACATCATCCACCTCCATTAATTACAATTAAATCATGGTGATATAATAAACTCAGTATATTAAACATAATTATATTTTATTATGTTAGTGTAAAAACATAAATCTTTCTCCTCCCCTATATAATGGGATACATAATCATCATTTGTGTAGGGATGACTATCACCTCAAGAAACCATGTTATTTGTTTTCAATCACCACCTATAGAGGATGAATATAGTGATGTTTTAAATTTTTATATGTGATATTTATTATATTAATATACCTCATCGATTATAATACAACATATACATTTTTACAACACATCCTGTTGGAATAATGTAACCTGGCTCGTGTGTATGATATACTACCAACTTGCAAACATATGTGATCTGTTTTTCAATTTATTACTTCAATGTTAATATAGAGAGGTAAAATTAGTAAGAATAATATTTGAAAAATAATTATCCATAAGTAATTAGGACACCACATTTACATTTACCTTTCCATTCTGTGGGGGATTCAATATTGTAGTTTGTGTGTATAGAGGACTACTACCTTACAAATCAATGTGATTTGTTCTCATGTTTTATGAATGTTTATAAGGGTGTGATTAATAAAAATAATTTATTTATATGAAATAAAAATTATTCTGAATGTTATATTTATTATTACAAATAATTCTACCTGTTCATTGAGAAAATGGAAATTGCATTCATGTATACATACGACCTACCATCTCCAAGAATAGTTGTTTTTTATTTTCTATAAATAAAATTTATGGATCAATATAAATACACGTATACTAAATATATATTATATATATATATATATCATTTTTATAGTTCTATATATTACGAAACTCTGATCAATCTAATAGGAAAGAAAATAAAAAATCAAAACACAAATGGAAAACAAACCGGTTTTTTCCTGATAAGTGATTTTAATAAGAAATTTTTTCTAAAATAATTATAAATGAACACATGTAAATAATATATGGTTTGATATATGTGATTATTTTTCTAATAATTATATATAAAATAGCTATATTTTTTAGACATTAGGTTTAAATGTGAACTAAATAAGTTGAGACTCATGGTTTGTGATTTCTATCTCACTTTTTACTTATATGAGACAAATTCTATATTCACCACTAATTTCATATATGTGGGGTGTATACATCCCAAGAATCTTTTTTATTATTATTCCCATGAAAATTATGTGGATTTAAAAATTCATTTTTGTATCTCTATTTCATTGGGTTTACTATTAAAAAGATATCAACACATTAATGTATTTCTCTTTCAATTTATCTTCTTTGGGACAATAATTATTTTATGAAACTATATTATTTATAAGGATTACATTAAAAAAGTTTTTCATATTATATATTTAATATACTTTTTTACATTATATATAAATTTTTCATTTGATGTTATTATTTTATGGGTCTTTTGATACAAATGTTACAAATGTTGTAATGATTTTATGTTACAATCTAACCCTTTATTGTGATTATTTATTACTATTATTATAATTATGAAATATTATGATATATCACTCAAAGAACATTTTTATTTTATTCTCCTATGGTTATTTGTGATCAATTTTGGTAATAGGTCAATTTTTCATCTATGTAGGATTTAAAATTTCTGAGAAACACTTTTTTAAATGAAAATATACATTATGTCTCTCTTTGGTTGAAAACTCCTTCTCTTCCATTTTAATTTTTTCAAAAAATATTTAAAAAATTTAATTTATTCAATTATTTTTAAAAGATATATTTACCCATTTTTAATTTCATAAACAATGATAGTGAAAAGTGATATTCATGTCATTTTCAAAATGAGTCCCTTTCTGCATTTACTATAAATTTTAAAGGAATAATTCTCTTAACATGTACGCTATGAAAAAAATTTGATGATATTATAATCATTTAAATTGAAGGATTATTAATAAATTTCATTAGAAATTTTCAGATAAAATTATTTTTAATATGTTTTGTGAACATCCATTTTTGATAAATGTGATTTTCAAAATGAATATTTTATTTTCCTCATGAAATATTCCAAGAGATCTTTCAAAAAAAATTACATAGAATATGGTATCATTTGATCTTACTTATGATTTTCTAGGGATATGTTCCTATTTTACTATCCATATTGTTTCTCTGGATGATTAATGATAATGATGAGGATATGGGTATGAAACCAATTTCTTTTATTTGGGTTTCATTATGTTAATTGCTTTATGATATTATGGAACATGACTGTATGAAATATGTGATGTATGGGATGTGTATATCCCTCTAATACATAAGGTATTGTTAATGTTATATGAGATCAAGGAATAAATTGTATGTTATCCCATTCCTAGAAGAGGGTATATGGGAGGTTATCCCAAGCCCAAAATAGGGTACATGGGAGGTTATCCCAAACCAAATAGTGGGTACACTAGAGGTTATCCCAATACCAAGATAGGTTACATGGGATTTTATCCTAATATCTAAGTAGGTAAACATGTTCTTATCCCAGTCTTAACATGTTAGAAATATCATTTATGGGTATCCATGACATATGAAATTCTATGCCTAGGTATATTTCATTAATCTATTTCATATGAAAATGGTGTGTTCTCATTGTTCATGCTCATTAATTATACTATGATTCATGTTTAATGAAATACCAATATTTACACCATGAATCATGTTTGTGATCTAAGTATTGGATGGTATTTTTTTATAATGTTATTCTCACATTATTATAACCTTATTGTCATGATAGGTTTATATCTCCCTTGATTACATTTAGTGACAATCTGAGATCACCCAATATTATTTATCATTTACCTTGGAAAAGATGAAATGTTTTATATCTAATATGTATAAAAATGGTTTATTTTATGCATAAAATATTAGAAGAAGATGTAGCTCAATTTTGGACTAGTTTTTTTTGTGTCAATGTTTCCAAATGCACTGGACCAAATATTTTTCCCATGTATCATAATGTTATGAAATTAATATTAATATTTTTTGAAGTAATATTTATTCATGATAAGTTTTGGTATTTATACTTTGTATGTTTACCATTGTTAGCATGCTGTAATTATTTGTTTAGAGTATTGAAATTGATGAGAAATTAAAAATATCATTAATATATATTTAATAAGATAAAATGGACAATGAACATAATGGAGAGTAATTTATATAGTTAGGTTTTGTAATTTGATAGTATTCTAAATGATTATATATGAATTTTTAGTTGTAAATGATCATCCGTGTGTTAATGGAATTGATAAATAATATAGAGCATGATAATGCTAGATGATAATATTAAAATCCATGCTAAATGAGAATGATACTTCTTTTTGTTTTTTGAAAATATAATTTATACTAATTGAATGTTAAAATATTGACAGCTTTTTACATCATGATGCCTTTATTATCCCACTACTGGAAAAACGGCCTATACCCACGGTTCAAAACCGTGGGTATAGCCCCCAAAACCGTGGGTATAGCCTATACCCACGGTTTTGGGAACCGTGGGCTGGAACGCCGTCGGTATAGGTCCCCAGCCTATACCCACGGTTTTGGAAAACCGTGGGTATAGGTGTCCTGCCACCGTGTCACCAAAACATAGACAATTTCCACGGTGTCAACGGCTTTTACCCACGGTTTCCAAACCGTGGGTATAGGTCCTAAAAAAATGCAGCAGCCGAGTTTCGATCCCGCAACCTCTTCGCTGCAAACACCGCGTCTAACCACTACCCTAACTTCACATATATGTACATATATATATATTTAGTTAAATATAGTTATAAAAACCGGGGGTATAGAGGGAAGAACCGTGGGTATAGGGTTCCCGCCAAAAAAAAATTCCTTCCTGCGGGAAAAAAAAATTCCCGCGCACACAAAATTGACCTATACCCACGGTTTTTCATAACCATGGGTATAGGTATTTTATCCCAGACCTATCCCCACGGTTTTCACCAAAACCGTGGGGATAGACCCCCCCTATACCCACGGTTTTGGGAAACCGTGGGTATAGGTGAATTTTTAGGACCTATACCCACGGTTTTCACCAAAACCATGGGGATAGACCCCCCCTATACCCACGGTTTTGGGAAACCGTGGGTATAGGTGAATTTTCAGGACCTATACCCACGGTTTTCCAAAACCGTGGGGATAGAGCCCCCTATACCCACGGTTTTGGCAAACCGTGGGTATAGGTCATGAAAATTCACCTATACCCACGGTTTTCCAAAACCGTGGGTATAGGGGGGGTCTATCCCCACGGTTTTGGTGAAAACAGTGGGGATAGGTACATTTTCCAGTAGTGTCCCATAGTTGGAATATAGGAATAATGAATGGGTTAGTTCAATATAGAGTAAAACATGATTTTTTGTTAGTGATAACCAATCCGGCGATGATTTCTAATATTCCAATAAATATTTAAACCCTTGTGTAGGGTAATGTGAGATCTAGTTTTTGTGAAATGGATGAATTAATTTTTTTAGGGATTAGTTTTTTTGTTGATTATGCATGTTGGTTTACTTACTTCTATGTTTAATAGATATGATCCTTGGGAAATGAGCCTAAGATGGATGAGCCATGGATGGCTGATGAGATGTGGTTTGGGATTCCAGATGATGTTGTTTTAGGTAAATCCTATAATAGAGATGTGCATTGGGATATTCTTGAGGGTGTTGGGGATGCCACTAGGATGATGTGGTATCTATTGACTCCTAAAAAGGTGAGATGAATCAGGATATTCATTAGGGAGTTGGGGATGGAACTTAGATGGTTTTAAGGTGTTTGATCTAGGCTTATCTACTGATGGGATAATGTTGGATTCTTTCCTGATATGATTTTGGTTAATATACAATAGACGAGTTTCTTATTATCTATATTCTATTCCCCATTTCTTGAGGATCCTTGATGCACTTGGTTTCATTTAACATCATATTATCCTAGGATGGTTTTCTAAGAGTACCTAGAATAATGGAATGGATAACAATGATTAATAATTATTTTACCCACGGGGTTAGTGTTCATAGAATGAAAATGTGATGATCATGAGAAACTATGGACATGATTTTTAGTATACATAGAGGGTGAGGACATATATATGATGGTTAATTAATATTTAACAAATTAATTAACATAATGAAAATGATAAAAATGAAAGATGTAATTTATTATAGCGCATTAAAATACTTGTGTTATTTTAATATATCCAGTCCCTAATAGTGGTAGCTGGATGTCTCAATCATGATAGATATTGATTATCCTATGATTGTGTTATCCCCTTAGTGTGGTTGTGGTCTATATTATATCTTATTCATTTTTTTATTTCATATGATACCCCACAATATCAAATATAGAGACTGACACCCAGTGTACTCTTGGAAGGGGGTTTTCTCAATATCCCATTTGGATGAAAGATGGTTGACTTGCCCCTCTATCCCCCCTCTCTCTCTTCTCTTGGTAAATCCTATGTGCTACTTTGTGTTGTGGTAAGAAACCTATATATTTTTGTAGAGGGATTTAATGGATTGGGGTGATTTCAAATAGATGAATCTTTATATATAGTATCCATGGATAATTATTATCATTTCTTTTAAAGGATGTGATGTCTTAAGGTACCTTATATATTTTATGAGTTTTTATGTATTGAGGTATAATAATCGATGTATAATGAACATCATAGAGAATATGGTGGATCTCAAAAACATAATTATTACTATATTGGATGATGATATTTTTTGATGAACATGATTCCTGTTGTGATACTTAGACTTGATGTCTTCAGGACGACTTACATTGGGATAGTGATGGATCATGACCTGCGATACTGGGGAAGAGTGAAAAATAGGTGGAGTGTGGGTGGGTTACAAATGATATATTGTAATTATAATACATGATACATTGTATGAGATACATGTGGATTTATATCCATGGTGAGCCTTCGAACTTATTATATATATTTATGTGATGGGATAGTTTCACTTGTTCTTCATTTTTCTTTAGTATGATCTCACTATATTTTCCAAGATAGGCTCAAGAGAGGATCCTAATGAGTGTATTATTATTCTAAACAAACATATATATATAATTTTTCTAGGTCTGTAGGAGTAGGTTATATTTTGGGATGGATATTTCATGCTCATTGTTTTGTAGGAGATGTTTTAGAATAGTGATGGTTGTTGTGTTAACTTCTTCTCCACAAGTATTTCTACTCTCATTTTTTAGAACTGTATGAAATTTCATGTAGGCACTTGGGATTTCATTTAGTAATCTGATAAAATTTTACTATTATATCTATCTTATGTCTCTCTTCCAAATGATTTTCTTATATATTAATATCTCTCATTTGTAGGTATATTGTACTCTCAGTGATAGTGTCCTATCTGGGGCCAACTGGGGTCAGGACATGGGCTGTCACCATCCAACTTCTCTCATTGCTAGACTGGGTGGGGTACACATTGGGGGAACTATTTCATTATAAGATATTTGAAATCATATAATGGATTCTTCAAATCATTGATCAATCATGATGGTGGGAAATTTCATTCATTCTTTATAGGTTAAAAAATGGTTTAATTATCATTTTCAGTAAAAAGGTAAAATTTAACACAATAGAAAAAT
The DNA here is from genome assembly GCA_963277665.1 of Viscum album. Classification (NCBI taxonomy): domain Eukaryota; kingdom Viridiplantae; phylum Streptophyta; class Magnoliopsida; order Santalales; family Viscaceae; genus Viscum; species Viscum album. Next base: position 164,037,715 of record OY728138.1, read on the forward strand.
TATGGGAATATTCTACTCAATTTTTTTAAAATTAAAACATATATAAAATTTTCTTTTATGAATCTTTATATATTAGTAAAAACAATTTTGAAATATGTTTTTGAAATCATAGACATGGATGAGAAGGAATTTTCAACCAAGGTGAGTAATAAAGTATATTTTTCTTTAAAAAAATTTGTTGTCATCATTAGATCTCAAATAGTGTAAAATGAAATAAAATTATGTGTTCTCCAAAAATAAAAAATAGGATAAGAAATACCATGGGGATCTTGAGAGTTAGATCCATAAATTTCATCACCCCAAAAATAATAAAATCCAATCCTGAGAAAGAATGAGATTGTAACATTAATCCATTCCCACATTGAGAGATTTTGAGTCATAAGACCCCTATAAGATATAGAATATATATGGATATGTAAATACGTAAAATCTTACTAATAAAAATCTTAAAATTATTTCATAGTCACTATATATACCATATATAATGAAAATTTGTGAATATGGGATGTTCCTCAGAGAAATTAATGGGGGAAAAATACCCCTTACTTCAAGTACTGCCTTTCCACATTATTCTTCAGAACACTTTTATAATACATATAGATTTTTTATAAATTCATTAAAGAAATGTAATCATATATATCATACCATTTATTATTTTCTTATTCCATTTTATCACATGTTTATTAAAAATGTATTTTTAAAATCACTATTTTGGGTGATACCTGCACTGTTTTTTATACAAGTTTCGATTCGAAAGTATTGTTACTTGTAAATTGATCACAGTTAAACATTTTAAAAATGTTTCATCAATATATAAACATGACATTTATTCATTATATATATTTTTTAGATTCAATCAGAAAAGTTATAAATAGAAAAATGAATTACTCCCTTCATATAGATGGTAGGTAAAATGTACACATCAACAATGTTTTCACGATTCAAAGGATGGAATGAAATAGAGGTAAATTGTAATTATTCATTAAATAATAATTGTTTTAACATATATATATATATATATATATATCAAATCCATCATCATTACTATCAATGTAAATCATATTTGTAAGACTAATCACATTTCTTCATGAAGGATTTAGTCCACAAGTCAGGATGAGCAACAATATCATATTCTAATGGTTTAGAAGGTAAGAATATTGATATGATATTTTCATTATATAAGAATAGTTATAACATTATTATAACATATAAATATAATACCAATCATTATACTCATTCATAAAATATGGTGATGTAAAATTAATTATATTTCTATGTGGATACGTAATGTTCTATGTACACACAAGCAATATATTCACTTTCCATTTCATGGGAAGTGGGTTTATAATGGTGGATTCATTATCATAATTACATTTTAGTATATTGAGGATACCAAAATTATTATTTATTGGAAACTATAATATATTTAATTAAGGGAAACAATAATAAAGTGATTAGTTATGAAAATCACCACATTTTTTAAAGAACTCCTTTGGATCTCCTCTTAAGGACCCAAAGGTTTGACTTTTGGCAAGAAAAGAACATAAAGAAAATTTATAGTTAATTTTAGAATACAATAATCCAAATTTTGGTTGAGATATTAGTCTCAATGTGTTGGGAAGAAGGACAATTTTGGGCACCCATTTATAATTGATGGGAGGTTCACTCATGTGATTTCGTAAAAGATTAAAATATAATAAATCCTTCATTAAGAAAAAGGGTTCCAAATTGACGTGGATTCAAATATAATTTATTATAGGGTTAAAATTTAATATAAAAATAAAAATTTTATATCTTTTTGTGGGTTTTTAAACCCAATATTTTGGATTAACCCCATAGTGAACCTATTGAAACCATATTTAAGGACTGACTTTTCTCACATGAAGTGTTATAATTTTACTAATGTTTTGAAAATTGTAATATAAATTGAAAATGGTTTTCATTTTAGATAAGTTTTAATCCAGATTTTCCTATTTCAATATAATTATGTGTTTTAATCAATTTATTAGAATATTATTGTGATGAAATATCATTAATGTTAATTTTGACACTATTCATTAATGTTGACATAGAAAACATAAATATGAAATATGAATATTTATATAATCACATTATCTCTCACTAATTTTTTATTTTTATCTAAAAATTTCTTGGAACCCTATAAATCCAACAAAAAATTTTACTTTTAAAAATATTATATCAATTATTTGATTTTTCTACTTGATGAATAAATATTTTATTGGAATTGAAAATGTATTTAATGTAATTTTATAATTACAAAAAATTATAAATAATTTTTCATCAATAAATAATTTTATTATTCTCAAAATATATATTTATATTCATTCATAACTATATTTTTTCTATTTTTGAACACAATGTGATATCTAAAACTAAGAGAGTAATACATTGTAGCTCATTTTGCATAAAATGTTATAGAGTAAATTTTAATGTAAAAATTTCCATTAAAAAAAATATAATTGATCATATGGTGATAAGGGAGAAATTAAATTATTCCAATGTGAAATAGGATGAATAATTATGGCATTATAACATAATTTTAAGACAGATTTACCCTATTTACCCTTTACCGAGGCGATACAATATACCAATGTAACTATTCATAACAACTAATAATAAAAGGAGAATATTTACGAAAACTGAGCCTTCTAATTCCAATTTTTTTCCCTTTTTATCAAATTCAGTACCTATATATGGTAGAAAATAATTTTATAACAATTGTGAAAAATATCGTTAAAACTACAATTAAATAAATATAGTTTTTAAGAATAAAATGTTAATTATTCTAATATCCTGAATAGTTAAAAAATTTGTTGAATATTAGAAAAATATTAAATATATAATATAAAAAATCCATGAAAATAATTCCTCAATATTGATTAATTTAATTCACTTACATAATAATTTTCTTCATATATAAAAACAGTTTTTCATAAAAATGATTTTTTATGTAAAAATATATTTCTACTAAATTAAATAATAAAATTGATTATAATGAACTTAATTGAATTATTAATAATATAATATAAATAATTATACTTTGAAATCAGTTAAAAAAGGTAATATTTTTTAAATTCATCAAATGAAAATACTATTTTGAATAGAAGACATCACTTTTTTCTATTCATTGAAAAAATATTTTTTTGAAAAACGTCAAAAATATATCCTAATTTAATTTTGAAAAGATTAATTGAAAAATTATATACTTTTATACAATATAATTTCTAAAAGTTATATGAAGAAATTTTAATATTCATCCTAAAGAATAATTAAATTCATTTTGGAAGGATATATATTTTAGAAGTATAAAATGACTTTACTAAACAAATATGGTTCTTTTCCATAATAAAAAATAAATAAAATTGAATGTGTAAGGTAATTTATATATAATTTATACAGTAGTTAATCTATTTCATGACCTCACATGCAATGAATTTGTGATAATGGTCATACAATAAAAATAATTCATGCTGAATTTCAGCTTATTGTTGGTTGTTGTATATGCTACCAAACATATTGTTCACTTAGAAACAAAGGGAGTTAATGACTAAAAAATTATTTTTTATTATAAGCATAATCCCCTTTTAATAGTTAAGGGGGAAATCCAGTATGACTTCAAGGACTTAATGACATAAAACATTTATATAAATTCCCGAAAACCATCAACAACTAGAACAAAACAGCAAGAACAACTCCTCCCTAGCATCAAAATCATTTGGTCAAGATTCCACCAATTCATTGCTACTCGGATAACTGTCATGTGCATGGATTTACGGGCCTAGTATAGATGAAATAATTCATACCCCCTCAAATGTCCAAATTCGGATAACAATGAGTCGGTGAAAACACTCTGCTCAAACCCCAACTCAAGCCGCTTCTTGAAGAAGGTCTGGATGCATATTCTCTTGAACATAGTCCATAAAATGAGAAAAACCACCAAAAAAACATTCACAAAGACAAAAATAAACTATTACGAAAATCCACAACAGCGAAGCCAAAAACCCAAATTCCATAACCATTATCGAAAGATAGTCCCGCTGCAACACAAGACTATATCGACAACGCCCACGACACTAATAACCTCAAATCTTGTCGCCGCCATCAAAACCGCACACCAAAACCGCAACAAACCACCCAACGCATTCACCCAGCCAGAGCACAACGTGGTAGACGAGAATCTCGACAATGCCGTGCTGGGACACGGCTATACCGCCCTTCGCCAACAGGACTAAGAAGCTCCGGCCCTATGAAACCAAACTTACAGACCCCAACAACCGGAGGTTCGGGTTCCCGTCACCGAGACTCGTCCTGACCCCAAGCCGCGGAAGGCTCGGATCCCACCGCGGATGAATTGAATCCTGTTTACTAAGTCGAAGCGCAACATGGAAGGCCAGGAACCCAACAGCCTGACCACAGAGGACCAGATCTTGAGCATCTCCTTCGCCTTGTTTCCAGACATCAAATCCCAGAGATGGAACGTGAGATGAAACACGACCAACACATTCACTGCAACACTAGACAACAAAGCCCGAGAAACCATCATCGTCGTACTAAGAAGGAGACACCGTGCTGGGAAAGGACTGAGAAAACGCCATGAGGGAAGGAAACGGCGCAACCCTAGAAGGAGGGAGAAGGTGTTCACGAGGGAAAACCTAGTTCACTGCACCCCTTACAGGCTCATTCATCCTTTTTAGGGCGTTACATTTAGTCCATTTCTAAACCATGAGATCATGAAAGAGTGTTTAAATTAAACAAAATATACCTTTATCTTAAATAATTTTTCACTTTTACATGAAATATCCTTTATTTCAAATATTATTCATTTAAAACATTATACAAAAAATAAAAAAATCGCAATCAAGAGGGTTATAAATAAAAAATATGAACCCTTTAAATCATTTATCAAAGAGCCTTTTTACCTAAAAATAGCAAAATTATTCTTTAAATAGTAAATCACAATACGAAGCCTTGTAAAATAAAAAACATTCCATGATATATCATTATAATGTGTAGAAAATTCATGTAGGTGCCTTGGAGAATTATCTTAATAGACCCCATAAAATACCCCGTATAAACGGAATAACTTACTAGTTTAATTCTAGAGTAATTATTTGGAGAACATAATCATTACCTAATGCAGTAAAGAGTTATATTAGGATCACCAATTATTTGAGCTAAATCGAGATCATCTACCATTAATAAATAATTTCCGAGGACCATAGAATTCCTATGACACATAAATTATTTCATTTGCATCATAAAAGTCATAAAATATATAATTTTGAACCTATAAGTAAATAATTTTTAGAAATTGACATATCCCTTAACTTTAAATCCCAATTTTACAAAACTAAAATACAATGAACAATGATAATAAAGAAATAAAAAAATTCCTTATGGTGTTGGAGGAATTCATCAACATCATATACATTAAAATATAACCTCCCTTTTTCATTTTTAAAGAAAGTGAAAATTTTCTGTATAAAATATATAGAATTATTAATTATAAAAAACGTTTAATGAATGTAAAAATAAATTTAAAATATAAATTGTAATAAATTTATGTGAATAAAAATACATCCCTAAGAAATATTTTGAATCAGGACATTATATAAAATTATTTAAAAAATAAATCCTTATAACATTTAAAATGAAGTTTTTAGGTTATTGTCCCTTACATCAAGTCTGAATTATAAGGTATATTCATTATATTACTAAAATATATATTTATGTATATAATTTACATGATCAAAATCCTTTTTAAATATTATTATTTATATAATTTCACTTATATAAATTTTATATTTAAATAAATAATTGATTAATGTCACCTTTAATGTTTTAAGCATGATTGGTTCATAAGCCCAGAATGAATTTAGTTGGTTAAATTAGGTGAGATGGATCATGATAATATAATTTAAATAATCTTAATCATGTTATAATTATCACATTTATTAATTAATTTTTTTTATAACCGTCTATTTAATATGGTTATGAAAAAAGGATTTATAGTATACACATGGAGATGGTAGGTCATACGTACGCATGAGTATCATTTCCATTTTTCATAGAAAATAAGGTAAAGAAGGTATTTACAATTTTATCATTTCATAATGATTATTATATCAAATTATCATACAATACATCTATATTCACTTATATATACCACCCATGTGACATGATTATTAAAAATGAATCACATCATTTCGTGGATGTGGTAATCCACATTAATGCACAAACATTGTTATTATTTTTTAATGGATAAAATGGTAAGAAAATAGAGGATATAATAGCTATATATAATGATAACTATGAAGTTAATATGTTTTATATACATTATTTCCATTATTATAACTAGTTGTGAGAGATTGTAATGTAAAATGAATTATATAGGTTCATGAGGTAGTAGACTACCATACACAAGAATGGTCGTTTCATTTCCCAATTATTTGAAGTTGATATGGATAAATGATATTACATAAATACAATAACAACTCAATACATTATAGTTATTAATTTAATTTATTTTATTGTTTTCAATATTTTTTATGGTGATAAAAGAAGAAGTAATATAAAAACACTTAGTTAAGCAATTTTCCTTTTCTTCGAACAAACTCCTTTGGTTTACGAACATTTCTTCCTATGGTGGGTTTTCTGATAAAAAAAGCCACTAGTATGTGAGGAGATATATTAGTAATATATTTTGGTTGGTATTTTCACAGATAAGAGGAATTTTATGTGTCTATAAAATAGAGGATATGTTTTCATTTTATAAGTGGGGGTGAGGACATCGATAGACTTTTTTAAAAGATTTATATATTTAATATATTACTGAATAGAAATAGCTCCAAAATAGTACATTATTTAATATGAGATGCTATAAGGTCTTAATGTGGATTTTAAAATGACTTAACATATATTTTTTGTCCATTTTAAACCTTATATTTTTTGTTTTATTTCCATTAACAAATTTTTTCTCTTACAATGGTCAGTGGCATTTCAAACAAATTTAACTATTCATAATGGCTTAAAAGGAATGTGGTTTCATTTAAATATATTGAAATTATTATAATAAATATGGATTAATTTTTATCAAATTCAATTTATATTACTGGCTATTTGTTTTAATAATAATATAGGAAAACTTAATGAAAATATTTTTTTAATGGAATTTTAATTATATAAATGTATTATACCAAATTAATTTAAAATGATTATTTCAATGAAATTTATTAGAATTTGTTTAAAAAATTATATGTTTTATTTTTAAAAAATATAAATATTTTTTCTATTTGAAAATATTTGAATATAAAATTAGTTTTCATTAAAATAAATATTATCTACAATTAAAAAAAATTCCCAAAAATTCCCAAAAAACAGTCCTACCTAATTTTGAAATTATAATATAAAAAGAATTTCATTTTATCAATTTCAGATTCTAAAATTCAAAAATCAAGATTTAAAAATCCATATAATATATGCTAACATATTTTTTAAGAATAAAAATATTTTATTTTAAATTATAAAATTATATAATATTTGTATAGTGAATATAACTTTATAAAATATAAATAATGAATTTTAATAATACTTAATTATTATTTAATATTAAAATTTCATTGTTTTAGGTACTTATTTCACATTGAATTGGTTTTCACATATTTTTTCATATCGATTGAGGGTTTAATATAATCATGTTATGTTCATTCAATCAATGTTTTTTTGATTGAATAATTAACCACATTTCACCAGTTTACCATCTAAATAAATCTTATTTGAGACTTGTTTTGTTTTATTCACATATATTCATTATTATTGTGTATATAATTACTCTTAAAAAATAACATCATGGCTCTTTCTATACTGATGATGTGTTATTCTCCTTCACTTTTTCATTATTTGGAATGTTTTTTTAAAAGGCCAAAAGAAGGGTTTTTCTAAAAATGATGTTTTAATATTTTAAATCCTTTAATTAAAAAATTGTCCCATGATTATAATTTTGATTAAATAATTATTTTTCTAAACATAGATTATTTCCACAAAAATTATACTCCATGATATTTGACCTTCTTTAAAATGTTTTTAAAATTAAATTTCTTAAAATTTTCTACAGGGTCCACTTTTGACTATATTTTAAAATGTTTGAAAACATTGTTTATTTTTAACTTTTATGACATGAATAGATTTTTTTTCATCATTACAATTCTATTATTATAAGATTAGTTTTTAATTATCAATTTTTGTTTTCAAAGAAAATATTCTATGAATATTCTATAAATTTGAATGAAATATTATATAAATAATAGTATTTTTCTCTATTTTCATAGAAATGTTTTGTTTAAGATGTTTTTCATTATTGTAAATAACCATTATTATATTTTATTCTATAATATTGATATTTTAAAATGATAGCATCATTAATGATTCTCTAGATGAAATATTAATTTTAAAAAGAGACTTTTTTTTAACTGGTTTCATTTATATAGGTTAATTAGGTTATAATAGGAATAACAGTAATTTATATGAATTATAGGACTAAATTAAACCAATACGTACATTATTCATTTTATGTTTTTTAGACATTTTTTATGATGGTGATTGAGCTTGATGTGTCTCTACAATGTAATGGGTAGTTATTATGATCTCTATATAATTATGTTATAATTAACTAAGATGGTTATTTCATTCATAAGGGTTTGATGATGATAATATTGCAGTATAGATAAATTGATTTTAAATTCCTAATATGAGTTCTAATAGATCCTATTATCATGTTTTGTTTTCACATGGCTTGGTAATATTGAATTATATAAATTTTCTCTTAGGTATGAATTTTATTCCATATATCATGATTTATGATCCATATTTTTATGGGTATGAATTCTCTTCTGTTATTTTCATGAACATTGATTATCTCATCATACCCTTATATTCATTGTATTACCACTTATGAAAATCAATATTTAATGGTTCTGGTTACTCTTACAGATTATTATAGATCACCCATATTATATTTTCTATTTCTCTAGATATAGATGAATGAATGTATTTTAATTATATCCATATATTTTATATGTTTGATGAATTTTATGGGACATATTGTAGATTTATTATGGAATAATAAAATACAGGTATAGTAGGAAAAATGATCACTTTATGACATTGTTTTTATTATGTAATAAATTTCCCAGATTCTCTAAAAATATAAATTGTAAATGTCCTATGTTGCGTATGTGATCTAATATTTACAGATAATATTTAATGTTTTTTAGGATTTAAAAATTGAGCCTTATTTACCATAATTAAATAAAAAATGTTAAGATTTTTTTGCATCATGTCCATGATTGAAGGTTCAAGGTTGTTATGCTTTCTGAATACATGAAAAGTATTCATATTTCATAGTTTTGGTTTCTTGGTGAATTAAGGTACAAGAAACTAAAAAATATCTTCTGTCCATGTTTTGATAGAATCAAATCCTCAATCAAAACTCTAAAACACCTTGATTATAAATTGTCTTCAAACATGTATCATTTTCGGATATCAAATTTCATTATATGACTTAAAAATGAGGTCGTATAATCAGAATAAATATATTTAAATAAATAAGATAAAGGTCATAGTCAAACACTCACCATAAAAAGTCCAATAATTCATAATGTCTTAAAATAAAGAATTACTTTTTGATAAAAGTATTATAATCTTAATATTATCCATTTTTAATTTATTAAGAGTCATATAATCTCAAATTAACTTATTTAATTTTGTCTGAAGTCATATGCTGAAGACATATAATGAATACTTATGGTCAACATAATGTTTCATGCTTGTATAATAATTATTCAAACTCATCCTCTATCTTTATTCTTATTCATCATCTTCATTACTATCAACCTCACTTAACATACATAACTATGGAATATAGTTAATCATCATGTTATTTTATAACCATAAATAAAACCATGGATCTTTATATGAAATGGTCTGAAATATATTTCCATTTTACAGTGTTTACAAGTTTCTCCACGGTGTATTGTCCTCGCCCTTGGCTTGGTCTCTCTTCAAGCGATTTCATCTGATCTTGTTATATCATCCATCTTCATTCTCCGCAAAATAGTTCATATTAAAAATAATTTATTTTCATTATCATCATGATATTACCACATTGACTACACATCATTTGAACCATCGAATTGAATATTCATTTCTTTATAATATATGAATTACAGAAACATAAATATTCATTAAATGACATTAAAATTGTTCCAAATCATATTTCTCACTTAAAGACCATTATCTACAAGATTTTAAGAAATAATTACTGCATCCTACTAATATTAAACCAACTATAATGATTCTCCCTATTTCTCATAAGCTCATATAGTATTTATTTCTCAAAATAAGATCATCGGTCTTCTTTTTATTTTCTTTCTTTCAACATACACTAATGATATGGATATCTCATCCATAGTAGTACTATAATTATGAATGTATAATAAAAAAACTATCATCCCACATTAAAATCCTATTAGAGTTGCAATATTCATCAATATGAATAATCTAAGACACTTTTCCTTCTCCATAAAAATGATGTACTTGATTCAAATGTATATATGAAATAGTTTTTAGTAGAATATTGAAAATTAAATGATATTTTATTATTGGATTGATTACTAACTAAATCCAAAATTAGGATAAACACAAATCGTTAATCAAACATTTCATCATGTGATGGGTTTTTCTTGAAAACAATGATAGAACATTATTCTATTCCATTTATTTTAAATTAATCAGTGGTATAATCTTACCTCACATAAAATATTCATGGCATACCACTAATCCCCACAAATTCAATACAAAGTCACACCTTCATTAGGAGACCATTATTTTCACTAGTAATCATGGGTTCATCCACATTCTAATAATATCTTCTTATTATTTACATATTTGAACACATTGATATAAAATACTACACAACCTAGTATGGGTTCATTAATCCTCTAATTTATATTTTTTATTAATAAAAATCTCATTTTATTCTTTCTCCCATTTAGGGATAATAATTAAAAATTATATAAGAGATTTTGGTATCATTTCGTACATTATAAATGTTCTATTAATCATTCCATTAAAAGTAAACTTCTTCCAATCTCATTTTAGATAAATAGTATGTCATATTTTGGAAAAATGGATTTCTATAATTAGTACCACATAATAAAAAATATAAATTTTTAATATTTTCTTCCATAGGGAATGATAATAGGTATCATGGATGACACTACTTATTGATCACAATTGTTTCCTATATACAACAATTAGAAAAATAATATTGAAACCAATAGAGTGTGACATATAGGTTTTGATATCATATATCCTTGGAACACATCATATTTAATCAAATTCGTATCATAGGTAAAATTAAATAATGTAACCCCAATTTCAGAAACATTTCTTTGAGAAATAAGGATGAGAGAATTGAAATACATACTATATGTACCAGACCATAATCTTTACCTTATCTTGACTTTTATTTAATAATTTACTTTTATTAAAATTGAGGATATTTCATATTTTAGAGTTTTATAGAACTGTTCCACAACTCATATATAAACAAACCCTAAAATAAAAAGTGGATACTTATTATATGTTTTTAATTTTTCCATAATATATTGTTTTTGATATATATCATAAATTATTTTCCTGAAAAATATCCCGGAAATATAACTGGAGTACTTCATTTTCACTACCAATCCTTAAACCCTATGAAATCATTTCAAAACATTTTATGATCCAAAACTCATAAGAACAGATATAAAAATTAATAAAAATATTATTTTACTAGTAACATGAAATCATGTATAACATATAACTATATCTTCAATGTTCATTAAGAATATTGGAAAAAAATAACTTGAATATCAATCACACATTTTTATGAATGAAAATCATTAAAACCCAAAAAAATAATATAAAAAATGATTTAGGTGACCTCTATTATCATATTAAATAAACAATTTCAGAACCCTTTTAATTGGTATAACGATATCGTAGACTTCAAAAATTTCAACCACACAAATAGAATAACCATACGATTGACTTTTATTCCCAATGCATTGGAGAGATTTGATGGGATCACCTAATTCTATCTGAAAAACCCCATGTTAAGATGTAATGGTATTTCCTTGAGATATATTGGCCACCCCATGTTATGTTGTATCGTTCTTTCATGGTGTTATATAGGCCACAACATTTTAATTTGTAATGCCTATTCCCAACACTATCTGGGCCATAACATGTTAATTAATAATGGGATTTACTGGCACTATATGGTGCACCATATCATGTAATTATCAAGTACCCCATAATGAATAAAAAAAATCATCCTAAACCCATTTGAAAAACTCTTTTAAACTCATATAAAAACACATTTAGATAAAAATTCAATTTTTCTTTCAAAACCCCATTTTCAAATAAATATAACCTTTCTATTTTGAAAACCATTTTTATTACCAAAATACAAAAAATGATAAAGAGTTATTTTTATTTAATAAAACAATTCCTCTTGAAATGGAATCTAGAAATAAAATAAAATTCACAACAACATGAATGGTCGCTGTGTCTGTATTTAAAAAATATGTCATTTGTTTTTTATTTTTTCAATTCATTCTAATTAAAAAATGTAAATTGATTCATTTTTAAAAACCATTGAATGAAATTTTGAATAGACAAAAAATTTCCATAATAATACTTTATATACATAAATCAATAAAATAAGATCATGGAGGAATTTGTTTTTTAAATTAAATCATTAAACATTTAAAAGGAGATTTTTAAATCAATGTGTCCAATAGAACATTGAAATATTTGAATCAAAATCCCAAAGAATGAATAATTTTTTTAAAAATAATATTTTTTAATCATGGGAATAAATACATTCATGATATGATATGTCAAAGTGTCTATATGTACACATCAAAAATGAAGGTGGGTGTATAACATCAATAGAGTGCCTCAATGAAAAGAGATTGACATGAAATACCATACCTTGAGCCTGACTTGTCACATGTGTATTTATCTTTATAAATAATAAAATTATGTTAATTATTTACCTTAATGAAGATAATTTTACTTTTTTTATCATTAATTTAATTTCTATTATTTTAATTTTATGTAAATCAACTTAAATAATTTTTTTTATTGTGGGTTTTGATTATAATTTGTTTACGGGTCAAAAATTAATTTCATAGGTCAAATAAGGTCAAAGATGTTATTATATAAACAAATCCAAAATAATCATCATGGGATATTTATCTTATTTAAAAATAATATATTTATTTAAAAACAATAATTAATGATGTTTATGAAAAATGATCCAAAATTACAATCGTGGAGTCAGTTGGTTTTACGCAAGAATGAGTAATGTTCTAATTTTTCACGAATGATTATAAAAAAATGTAAGTTAAACTTTTCATTATATAATGATAATTATATCATAATTACAATATTATTTAATCATTTATACATACACATATAATTATTTTAATATAAATGGTATCACATCGCTTCGAGGAGGCGGTACTCTGCACATACTTGAACGAATTTATCACTTTTTCAATGCGTAAAATGGTTTTAAAGAAAATGATTTATTATATTTAAATAAATTTATTTATTTCATGAAGATAATATATATTTCATGTATGTCATATATGTTTAATTAATCATATCCATAATACATTCCACACAATGTGTGATCATACCACATCTCTTTGACAAGGTTGTAGACCAAACGTCCAAAAATAATATTATCATATTCCCAAAAGATAAAAAGATTCATGTTATGAGTTATATCAAAATTATTGAATTACGAAGACATTATAAATATCATATATATAATATAGAAACTGTATTTCCTTCATAATTCCCAACTATGGTATGTGGTAAAAGAATAAACAAACGACATCCTTTTGCGAGGCAGTAGTGTGACGTGCACATGAACGTTTACTACAATAACTATTTGATTTATGGTTTTGTATATATAGGTAAAAACCATAGCATAAAAAAATATTTTTATTTTTAAGATATTGAGGTTGTTATATAATCATATAGTAATAATAATTTATATAGTTTGAGAAAAATAAAATAAAACAAATATGATCATTGAATACTATTGCCTCTTTTTTGGGTAACACATTTTGGTATTCACTAATTGGATTAAATGGATTGAATAATTACTAAATTCAGGAATATATAATGCTATTAGTGGTGTTGGGATATAATTTATGTTGTTTAATGAAGATACAAAGGTATTTAGAGTTCTGAATTATTGGGGAGGGTTACCGACTTTTTATAGTGGTTGGGGAGTGGCATTGTTGTAAATATAAACAAGGTAAACACTATTGGGAGGTCTCCAATATATCATGTGCTTCTAATAAGTTAAATTATTGATTAAAGGGTAATTATGGTAGATAAATAATCCTAAAAAATAATAAATTTTTTTTATCATTTGATCTTTAGTCATTCATTTTGATAATTTTTTCAATTATGGTTTTTATATATATAAATCATTTTCTAAACAATGTAATACATATATAAAGAATAAATTAAATTTATACTTATTATAATAATTAGAATAAATGTATCAAAAATATTATATATAATTAATAAAATGAATATCCAATATATGCCAGAAAAGAATTTTAAGAGAAATGAAAGTAACCTACAAAAACAATGCTTTAACCTTAATTGTGCTAACAATGTTTTTTCTATTTATGGATAAATATGTTAATTATAAAAGGTAAATGGTGTCATTAATTGGAAATAAATGTAATTTAATAAGTCATAGAAATATCTTTAAATATTATATGGTCTTATGTATTTTTTGTCATTTCATTAAATATCATTTATTTTATTTTATTTATAAAAAAATAATCCATGTATTAAAGTTCATTAAGAAATTAAATTCATTTTATGATCTATAATAATTAATAATATATTATTATGATCAAAATATATCATTTATATTGAAAAATATTATTTATAAGCAAAATTAGGTTTCTTATCCCCAACTCCAAATCTTTATAAGAGTTAATGGCAAGGAAAGAACTATTTTTCGTTTTCCTTAACTTATTAGACAGGTAACTTGAATAGAATAGTATCCCAATAAAACATATAAATTGATCCTATAGTGGTGATGGTATAAATATGTCAATCTAATATGTGTTTTATAATTGTTGGGACATTTTACACCTTATATGCTACGATTAATAATTATGTAAGCTTGTTCTGACTTTAATAAATTTAAATAAGTTTAACTAATTTCAACAATAATTTCAGTTAATAAATTAATTTAATATTATTCTAAAAAAGTTTCATACTTATCCCAATTAATTATATCCATTTCCTAAATTCAATTCAAAATATGTTGATAAAATTAATTTAATATGAATCCTATAGACATTGCGAGACATTAGTTTTTAAGTAGAAAAGTTCATAAATTTGAAATGTTATTATATGAAATTTCAAGATGAAGATGAATTTATTGACCAAAATTAGATTTATTGATTAATAATTTGAAAATTACATTGTGAAACCATTTCAATGAATAATTTATATATATAAATAAATTATATAAATAAGCAATTTTCAATAAAAAATCATTATTTTTCACTATTCATCAGATTATGAATCTTCTGAAAAAATATTCCAAATATTAACCCAAATTTAATGCTCATATTCCAATTTTAAATTTGAACCATATTTTTTCCTATAAATATTTTAATGTGTCAAAATTTAGTTTTAAAATAGCTGCTTCATTAACGGTGATAATAGTGCTTTCTGGAAAAATAGATCTTTTAAAAAAATCTTGTTTTTTTCTTATAGAATCCCTATAAAATATATTAGATGTATGTAAAAAATTTATAAAATTCTATAGATATAATATACCTAGTAATATTAAAACCCTATAATATAATGGCTAGGGGATAACAACCTTATAATAATATCAATAGTATATTATTGTTCGACCATTCTTATCCATTCATGTAACACAAGTTATAAAAGAAACTCAATGTTAAGTTCAACGAAAGAAAAACATAGTGTTGCATATGAAGAAATATAAACAATTCATTTCATGTAACTCATACTATCAAAAAACCTATATAAATATGAATGAATATATTTCATAAATCCATAAGATGTTACATCATACCGACTATAAGAGAATAATTTCTCACAATTTAAAACATGTCTCGGTAAAAAATGGTTGGAAATTTGAAAATGAAATTATTTTAAATATCATATTCTTAATGTTTAGGAATTATTTTTATATATAATATTTTATGTAATATAATAACTTAATATATTTTAATAAGAGTAATTTCATCCTCATAATATTCCCAGAAATATGATGACGATCGTTATAAATAACCTCAATCCTTAATGATCATATAAGCATTAAAGCTTATCAATAAATAAAAAATAATTTCTATAAGTAAATACCTAATTATAATTTTTTTAAACCTAAATTCAACTAAACATCTCTTAAAAAGTCTTTATTCACTTTATGACCACATCACATAAAAACTCATAAGGAGTGTCTAAAACCTTGAACTTCTGGTTAACCCTAAAAAATATAAAATTTATAAAGAATCCATAACGTCACTATATGGCCTAAAATCAACTAAATAAGCATTAAACGATGTTACTATATCATTTTACTTGATCATGATGATTTCAACCCAATGTATGTAACTTCATAGAGATATTAACATAATATCCCAACTCATTATAGTGAAAACATATCACTGTTGACTAAATATCTATTATCTCGCTCATGGATTATTGAGTAATCCTTTCTTTACAGTCATGAGGCTTGTGACCAGACCTACTAAATTGGTAACACTTTTTAGGATATATAGTACATTAACCAAAATGTATTTTACTAAAATTTGTATATGTTTTAGTTATACCTTTAGAATTCTTAGTTAGTTTCTTTTCAATTTCCTTCCATATTAACGATTTTTTACACTTTTCATCTTATGGAATATAATTTTCAGAAAAAATACATCTCTAATTTTTCATCATTATTAAACCTGTTATCATTACATATAAATTATTTAGAGTCCAAATAACTTAATATATATGGTTTCAATCTGATGTAAAAACAAATTTTTTTTCAATCAGTGCCTTGAATAAAATGCAGAATATACCATGCCAATCTTGTGAAGTCTTCTTCCTATGAGGCCACTGAATTTTCATCATTTTTCTTTAATTTGAAGAATCATTTCTCCATCTCATGTCTAACCATATTATGGAAATATATCACAAGGAATTTATTCAAAAAATATTCACATTCTATGGAATCAAGATAATTTTTCTCTGTAGTATTATTAACCAAAGAAAACCATTAATCAACATCACATATAAATTATAAATGTAGAGGGTAACCATATTACATTCAAGAAAATCCCATGACTTAAAATATCTTCTCTTGGGAATTGATCCATCCATTGACTAACACATTGTCGGAAAATCCATTAAATGATTGGGGATGTGGCCTCTTAAAATTAACCAATATATATATATATATATTCATTCATGGTAAATCATGTTTCTCTCTAGCATGGATACAACCACCATTAATTTATTATGTCAACTAAGAAATCACTAAAATAAACATTTCTATTCTGATTTTAACCATATTATTATTTTATTTTTGAATGATATTTTCCACTCAAATCCTTCCTACTACATCTCTCTTATTTGATATGTGTAAAACCATTTTCCAGATACATACCTTAGATAATGGAACATAGAAATATTAAAATTCATTTTTATTAAAAATTAAAACTAATGTGAAATTCCCTAATGGAATTATATTAACACTATCATAACCTATAAATTTCTCTAAAACCTTAATTTGATACAAAAAATAAGGACCCAACCTTAAATATTTAGTAATCATGGGTTTAATTTAAGAATTAACATTCATTCACATTGTAGATATTTTCATGTTTATATTTTTATATAATTATTCCATTACTCATAATTAAAAAAAACATAAAATATAATGTGGAAACATCCAATTAGTATCCATTTTTTCATATTATAATAATTTTAAAATAAATCTTGAATTATTTTCATTTCAAACCTCCAAAAATTCTAACTTTACATCTTCCATTAAATTAACCTTTAATAAACCATATAAAAACATTTATAAACATGGGATAAGAATCAAATATTAGTAATGTATATAAACATAAAGGAAACCATTATTTTGAAATAAACAGGAAAACTCATATAACATTTACCTCTAGCATCAATGTTATTTTAGAATATGAAATAAAACATTTTCAAATGAATAAAAAAACACATGTTTCTCAAAGAAAATAATTAAAACCAGTAACAAGTAAGTAAATATATTTTAGTAGACATAGATATTGGTATTCATTAAGCCTTTTCGAAAACCTATTCATTTGAATAAATATATAGTCGACTTCCAAACTGTCACTTTTTAAAATGAAATAACTATATGATCGACTTCCATACCCATTGCATTGGATTTAATTAACGAGATTACCCGATAATATTTGGTCCAACCCATGTTAAGATGTAATATTCATTCTGGATGCTATCTTGGCCACCCCATGTTATACTGTAACGGGATTTCTTGGCACTATATGTGCCACCCAATGTCAACCTATATTGGGCTTTCTTTCTGCTATTTGGTCCACCACATGTTAATATATAGTGGGAATTTATATCTATATCTATCCCACCCCATCATTTAATTATCATGTAATACTTAATTAATAAACTTTATTCCTCATAAAAACCTTCTAAAAAATATTTTAAACTCAAATAAAGAACCATTCAGGTAATAATTCCATTTTTCTTTTGAAATACCATTTTAAAAATGAAATACCTTTTTTAAACCATTTTCAATATAAATATACCCAAAAATAATAATTTTTGTTTTTCATTTCATAAAACATGTAATATTTAAATGGATTCTAGAAATAAAATAATATTCATTATGGCATAAATTTTTGTTGTCATGGTATATTAAAATTGGTAATTTCATTTTTCATTTGTCAAAAAATTCTGTTTAACACATATAAAAAGATTATGTTTCGAAAACATTTGAATGAAATTTGGAAGAGAAATAAAAATTATTTAATAATACTTAAATAATAATTATAATATAAAATAATATCATGAACGAAAATATTTTGAAATTATATTTTAAAAAATATAAAATGATATTTTTAAATCAAAATTCCACATTCCACTTTGAAATATTTTAATCATAATCCCCAAGAAAGAATAAAATTTAACATAAAATTATGTAATAATGAGAAAAAATAAATTCATTATATACTATTTCAAAGGGGTTCTATGTACACCTTATAAAATAATTTGGGTGTATAACTTCAATAAAATACCTTAATAAAAGAAGATTGAGATGAAATTCAACACATTATGTCTGACTTGTCATGTCTATTTTTATCATCCGGAATAATATAAATAAGTTTACTGTTTAATTACTTTTGAACTTTATTCATGATATTCATTAATTTTATTTCACTTGTTATAATGTTTTTTACAACTTCTTAAAAAATTATGTTTACGTCGGGTGTTTTTATCAAATATGGTTTATGTGTCAAAATCAACAGGGATAGGTTAACTAAGGTCAAAGATTCCATTCGAAAAAATATATAGAATAAGAATCATGAAATTATAAAAATATACATACATCAATTATACATTTAACACAAGTTATGAAAGATTATTATGAAAAATGAACCAATATAGGTTTTACGTACGTATGCGCAACATTTTTATTTTTCAATAGTCATTGTGGAAAGCAGTTATGAAACATTAATCATTATAGGTTGATAATTATATCATAAATACCATATAATTTAATCATATATACTTATATGTATAATTAATATGATGTAAAGGTAATAAAATTTCTTCTAGGAGGTAGTAGTCCACACATCCATGAATGATGTTATAACTTTTTTTAGTTTGTGGAAAGGTGTTACAGAATATGATATATTATAATTATAGAAATTTAAGTATTTCATGAATATAATATTTATTTCATGTATGTCACATATTTTTAAGTAAACACATCCTTAATAAAGTCCATGTAAATTGTGAACCTATAAATTATCATTGAGGAGGTGGAAGTCCACACGTCCACAAATGATTTTTCCGTATTCCAAAAAAATAGAAAGAATGAAAATATGTGTTGTATAAAAATACTATATGTATTATGAAAATATAAATATAATATTTATCATATTAAAATATTATTCCAATCATAATTACCAACCATGGGAGGAGGTAAATGGAAAATAAACAACATCATTTTGCGGGGCAATAGTCTATCGTACACACGGACAATAATTTCACTACCCATTTTTTGTAAGCATGTAGGTGTAGGTATAAACCATAACATAAAAAACACTATTTAAATTGATGATACATTGGTTGTTATATAATCATTTAATAATAGTAATTTATGTGGTTTGGAAAAAATTAAAACAAAATTGAATATTAAATAATGTCACATATTTTTCAGGTAAATTAATTTTTTTTATTGAAGGGATTCCACAGATTTATTAATGATCAATGTGAGGCCTATATAATTTTAGTAGGGAATTAGAATATTATTTGGGTTTGTTTTGGATAGTCCAAATATCTTGAGATGTGTGAATAAGTTGGATGGTAGAGTGCCTTTTTATATTGGAGGGCGAGTGTCATTTTTTATGTATAAAATTATAAACACTATTAGGAGGTTTCACATAAATAAAATGCTTCACAAATGTGAAATAATTGAGTACTAGGGAATTATGGTCAACCAAAAGTCACACCATCCAATAATTAAATAAAATTTTATAATATTTCCTAAGTCATTATGTTTCTTTATTTTTTTCATTTTAGTTATCAACCAAGGCAGCTAGTTTTCTAACATATGAAATTCATGTTTTTTAAATTAATTAAATTGTGGCAAATAAGAAAATTAATAAAAACGTTTTTAATAATATTGTATCTAAATTATAAAAAATAAATTTATGTGTTTGATAATTAATTTTTATAAAAATCCGGGTAACACGCAAAAACACTCCTTCCTCTCTAACTGCACTTACAATGGTTTCAATATTTATAGTTTAATATTTTTATTATAAAAGTAAGATTTTCCCATAAATGGACCCTATTTTATATTAATTAACATTTTTAAATCACTTTGAAGAGTATATTTTTTAAATAATTTTAATCATTCAATAAAATGTCATTTATCATTTTTAATAATTTACTAAATAATTTTTTTGTTGTCCTTTATTAATCATTTAATGTAATTAAATCCTCATTAAAAATTAAATATATATTATTATGATAAAATAACTCATTTTTATTACAGAATATAATTTATAACCAAATATATTTTTTTTCATTATTACTCTAATGCATTATAAGTGTTAAAGGGAAAAAATGTTCCTTTTAACATTTTCTTAATTAACTTATTATATAAGATAAATTCATTAAATACTATTCCTATAATTCATAAAAAACAATAACTAAGTGGTGAGGGTATATATGTGTCCATAAAAAGTGTGTTGTAAATGATTTGGGACATTTATACACCTTATATTCAAAACATAATCATTATGTAAGCTTCTTCTTACCTTAATCATTGTAATTAATTTTATCTATTTCCACTATTTATTTCAGTAGAGGAAATTAAAGTAATATTAAAAGAAAAAAATTCATATCTTTTAAAATTAATTAAATAATTTTTACCAAATTCTATTCATAGATTTGGATAAAATTAATTTAAAACTAATACTCTAGATGACACGAGACATCCGGTTTTTAGGGAGAAAAGTTCAAAAGATTAAATATTTTTTATGTAAAATTGAAATATGAAATTGAATCCATTTACCTTAATTATATCTATTTATTTATAATTGACTTATTTATACATTAAAAATGCTTCTAAAAATATTTTTTCTTTAAAAATTATTTAGAAAAAAATGAATTTTTCAATTAAAAACATTATTTTTCAATATTAATCAAAATATGAAACTTCGTAATGTATAAGAATAATTTCCCCAAAGTGAATTTCAACATTACCATTTCAAAAATAGAGATTATTTTTTCATATTAAAATTACATAGGTGTCATAATTTAATTTAAAAATTTGTGTATAATTAAAAGGTAATATAATTACTCTTTAGAAAAAGAAATCCTTTTTGTATAAAAATAGATTTATTATTATCTTATGCCTATCAAATATATTGTATGAATTTCAAAACATTTTATAAACATGTTTAATAATAATATAGTTATTCTTCTTCACAGCTTCCAATATAATGTCTAGGTGATAACATCCATGCCATATTATCCATAGTATATTATTTTTTATCAAGAGTCAGCATTGCGTCTTACACAAGTTATCAAAGAAACTAAATGGTACTTGTAATGAAAGATAAAAATTTTGTGGTGTATAGAAAAATATCAACTAAAACTTATGTGCATCACAAGATATCAAATATATTAAATATATTTAAACTAACATATTTCATAAAATCATGTTAATTTACACATACCTTTTGATTTATTGTTTTTTCACCCCATTGAGAAACTTGTAAAATTAAATTTGTTTTCAATTTAGAAAGATTATCAGGTTAAACTAAACATGAATAGATTAGGTCCCCCTATACATTTTTTATATTTAACTAATCATAAAAATTAATTTATAACTATATTTTGTGAGATAACACTAATATGTCAACAATATTTCTTTATAAGGATAGATTAACATATTCCAAAAATCTTCAGGATATGATGTATTTCCTTTCATTAATAGTTGGTACATTTATCAAACTTCTATCTAGTTTTTTAAAAACCATTCACCTTAATAATTGTTTTTTGTCTATATTTTCATTATTATACCATTTCCCAAATCAGTGTAAGTCGGTGATTATATATCAAATAGTAAATCTGGTGTAATTCATTAATGAATTACCCAATTTGAAAACCATCATCACTAAAAAATATCTAAATAGTTAGAATATACAAATAAATAATATATGGAATAATTTGGACCTCCTTATTCATCAATTTGAAATTTTTTATTGACAATTTTTATCAAATAGTTTCCCATAATAATTTAACTCTATCTTTAGATGAACACTTAAAGCTTAAATAACTCTTCTTAAAATATGAGATTTTATTATGTAGCCTAGTTTCTATTCTTAGCTAGTTATGTGGGATCAAATTTTTAACAGCATCTAGTACTTCACATTCATTACGTGGTTAAAATTAATTTCTCTTTATTATTTATTATTTGGATGGAGTAATTGATACAATATCATTTGAATTGTGTAAAACCTAGTTTCACATTCCACACAACTCCTAATATCATATTTTATCCATTTTATATCACCTATAATGAATGTAGGTTTTTATTAATTTTTAATCATTTTATTCTTTTCAGATTTTTCCTTATCTTTGGTTTTTAATTATATTTATTTCTTAAATCCTTATAACCGTATATCTAAAAACACTTTTATAATTTCATCAGTATTTTTTGAATTTATACATTATATCTTAGGTGTTCACTTAATAACTTTAGAAACTGCATTTTTTATCTTGGACTATTATTCTATTAAAATTTATCTTACTTCCATTAATACTAACACTAATGTATTCATTTCAAAAATCATTGATGTGTCCTTTTTTTAACAGAATAATTTATATGTTATTATTATTATTGGACCATTCTAAATAGACAACATGGGTTTTTCAACTAGAATCATCATCTTCTTAATTACCAAGGATAACTTACCAATCTTCTTTATAAATTTTTTTCGATTAATTTTCCAAAAATTTTATCATGATAATTCCTCTAGGTAAGATTATCATGATTCCTCAACTTATATGGTCTCATTTTAAAATTAGTTTAATTTTATAAATGCATGATAAATACTTCCACAAATCATCACTATCACCCCTTCCATTCCAAACATCACTGAAGTTCTCCAAGTAATTTTTTTGTATATAGATTTTTGTTAAAGGTGTTTGGATGTTATAGTTTCTAATATTTATCCCCCTCACTATAAGCCTCCATATTATTTATTTGGTTAAAAAATTATTCCAAAATTTAATACCAACATTCCCAAACTTTTTTTCCCATCATCAATATTTGAAGAACCTTATCAATTTCTTTAATAGTTAAATATATCTTTCATTTCATACATGACGATTTTTTCATGCTCATTGAATAAATGGGAATCATTAAGTAAATATATCCTCATAAACATGATTCCATAAAAATTTGTTATTTTGGAGCATTCCACATCATTTTTCTACATGTAGTTTAAAAATTGTTTATTTTTCAAATATGAAAAACTCTTGAAAATAGATTTATCGTACTCATGATTTTCAGAAGTGTATAGTTCCTTATCCATTGGGATAGTTATATATTGACCTTCATATGATCTTAGGATGTTCTCTCCAGTACATATATGTTTGTTAGTACATGAATCCTCCATTTTAGTTTATGTGGTAGAATCTTTCCATTAATTTTTTAAATACATGTCATGAACTAATTCTAGATGCTTTATTTTAATTATATGATCTGATTGGTTTATATTAAGGATTCATCTTTCATCCTTTATTAACATTTATTGTTCTTCATATATGCTTAATTTATATTAAAATTGACCATCATGAATTTGTTTTCTTATGGAAGATGGTCATGATATATAGTCCTCTTAATCTTGACCTCAAATTGAGAAATTTTAATTTTTAATACTTTATCAGATTCATGGGTATTTTTTAATGTTTTTCCTTATAATACTATCTCTCATGAATTTTATTGAGAAATTCATTCAAAAAAATATCACATTTATTTAATCTTATGTTGTATGCTTTTTAGGTCTCCTTTCTATTTAGAATGATTTATAGAAACAAACACCATTTATTTTAATGTATTCTCCACACATTTGTTCACATATTCTTGGTAACTGATATCCTCCTACTTATCTTTGACAGAGAAATAGATAAAAGTGACTACATCCATATAAAATTTATTTAATCTATTTATCAAATATTAACAAAAATAATAATGCAAATTATCACATGATTCGATGAATATGTGACATCCTCTATTTTTATTGGATCTTTTTAATCCATTCATGGTTTTCCATAATCACTATTGTTCCTTGGGAAAATGATTTTTTTTCTTTATTAGAAAAAAGGGGTGGAATATCATCACTACATTTTTTGTGAGACATATTACCAATAGATATATAATAAATAATTCTATATTTAATACCTTCAATTATTAGAGATTCATTATTCTCTCATTTGTATGATGAATCATTTATCAAAATCATTACTTCCATTTTTTTGTCATGGTATTCATGGAATTGGTAGATATATCATCTATGACTTATTTTTTATGAACCTTACTAGAATATTCAAATATATAGTTCATATATCCATTTAAAAGAAAATTTACTTATTCATAAAACCTAAAATATGAGAATATGGTAGAGGTGTGGCTTGCTCACATACTAATTATTTAGATCACATGGGAATGTTCCCAAATCAATGAGGGGGAATCCATATAGATATAATTTTATTCCATTTATTATTTTTTCCATTAATAACCAATTTTCTTATTACATGATTGTATATATAATTCTCTCCCTATCATTTGGTAAGTGTACAGATATAGAAATGTCAAACAGTATAAGAGAGTGCTAGTTTTTGTAAATGAGGTATACCTCCCCAAGGATTAATATGTCCCTGTTGAATCATGTAAATTTTATAATCTGAAAAACATCAATATTATTATTAAAGAAAGAACTATAAAGTGCATGAAAATGAAATTATTATCCTAGAACTGACAAAATAAAACAATTGGGGTCTTTTTATTTCATTTTATAATAGAATGAACATTCACTTTCTCTAAGAAATATCAACCATGTTTTCTATTGTCCTTATTAAACTATATAGATTGACCTTATTACGGATTTTAGTAATAAACTTGGATACCTTGATATTCATAAAAAAATATATACTAGATTAATTTAGGTATGCCCTCTCATCTTCTCATTTAGAATATAGTATCTTATATATTTATTACAAACACTTTATCTTCTTCTTCATCACTGTGGGAGAAATGACTTATTAATGAATCACCAGAACCCCACCTTCCTACGAATTAGTTTGATGAACATGCGCATTAACAGTTATATGTCACTTCTATTTATTTATTTAATTTATGAATATTGATTGAACATTAGATTTTGGATCTCCTATACTTTTCTGGTTGACATGCATATAATATATATTATATTTTAATTATTCATTCTTTATTGACACAAAAATATTTATTTGTATAATACACCGAAGAATATCTATCTTAATTTTTTTAAACATAATATATATATATATATAATAGTTATAGAAGATTCAAGTCCCTGTCACAGTAAAAAACTCTCTAAAATATTAAATAATTTTCTTCTTTTCATTTTTTACGAC
Source organism: Viscum album (assembly GCA_963277665.1). NCBI lineage: Eukaryota > Viridiplantae > Streptophyta > Magnoliopsida > Santalales > Viscaceae > Viscum > Viscum album. The sequence goes on from OY728138.1 coordinate 164,064,298, forward strand.
TCAACATTCAGTTTCCGTAATCATTATCGTTAAAACATCATGAAATACCTTCCTCTAAAATCTAAAAACATATATTTTAAATTACCATATAAACTCAATTTTTTTCATATATTTTATTTTAGAAGAACTAATTTTATATTCTCTTTCTAATTCCTCCATTCCTTCATGAATATTCTGATTATTTCACATTTTAATTTTATCCTTGATTTGTGGTAAAAGAATTCCCAAAAATCTATAATTTCATTATTCTATAATAACCACAAAATGAATTGTAGATTCTTGATATTTTTAATTTTAATTCATTGAAAACAATATTAAATTTTGGATATTGGATGTCTATAAAAGAATTATGAACAGAAGCGATAATATTAAGAAGGTATGCAATCAAATAATTATTTTTCAGCTCAATGTATTTATCTGAACTATATAAGTAATGTTATCCATAATGTCATGTGATGTAGACATGCATTCATCTCAAAGTATTACACTATTTCTTTTTCAATTGTCACTTGATTTAGATTCATATGATAAAAAACATAATTTTTTTTGATTTCTCAAATTAATAGGATGAATACATATTGTATATACTTAGAGTTAATTAATATAGTTATCATAAAATATTACACTCTTGTATGAGATATTGAAAAATAGACTTTATCATTATTCCCATTCACAATCTTCATTAATATTAAACTCACATAAAAATAATCACAAAGAAATGAAGTTTATTTGAATTGTTTTTTTCAACCACATATCACACAACATATTTTCATTCAGTGTGTTCTTAGTCTATTCCCAATATATTATGAATATATGTTTCTCGAAAACAAGGTCTCTTTTCCTTCAATGTGGTCAATTTTTAGTCAAATACATAATCATATGTTATGTATTTTTTCTTAATTTTACACCATCATGTTATTATCAGAATGAATTATTTATCATTATAATAACAATATTTTCACGTTGACCACACATCATTGTCTCTAGCCTATTTAATATTCATTTCATCCAATATATAAATTCTAAAAACTAAAATTTTAATCAAATAAATTAAAGGATATTTTCATCAAAATAAGCCAGAATATTTTGGTATACTGATACCCAATCTATATATAACAAATCCTTAAGGGTGATCTCGATCACCACATGTATGTGACTAAAACATGGAAACATATAAATGCTCAAAGGTAATGATTTTAAAATAAAAATAACAAAAAAATAAATGATAAATAAATAAATGGTTGGTATTCCAAAGAGACCTCAGATAGAAAAGTAAAAAAATTTGATTGAAACATCCCAATGATAAAACATCATTCAAATGAAAACAACATTAAATAATACCAAGTATCAAAATTCCAGTTTTATAAGTAGACCATAGCTCCACTAGTCACCACAATCACTCTAGATTCCCATGGATCAAGCACATCCACCTCCTCCATATTTATTTTTCCATATATATTAACATATATTAATATAATATTTAACCACATGAAGGAAAAGGTATGTTTTTAGATATACACCCCATTTGGATCTCACCAAGTGTTCTATAATCAATTCCATAACAATGAGACCATCAATTATTTTAAATTAAATAAAATAAGTCATAGTAATTCATTTAAATAGTTTAGTATATAAAATGGTTTCAGACCAATAGATGGAAAATATATCAAACTATACCAAATGAAATTTTTTTTATAAAATATATAGTAATTGAATATAATAATTATATCAAAATGTAATGTAATAATAATGTAAATAACCAAGGGACATGTTTTATATGATTAATATTTTGTTAGTTGTAGTCTATGTGACCCTCAAACTTGTTAGTCAATAATCAGGACTCAATATTTGGGAACAACTCCCCATGATCAAGATATCGAGATAATCAGTCGACACCCCATCTATGGAACACATTTCAATCTATGATTAGTTATAGTTATCATCATCATTTCATTATTAGGGAGTCAAAGAAGTTAAGTAATTTTTTTAATCTTTCGATAACTACCCATGCTCACATTTTCTTCAATTAATAAATCAATCATTTCAAAATCAATCATTTTATTCAAACTTCAAATCATGTGCCCTAATATAATTTAAACAATTCATTCTAATTTAAATTAAAAAATTGTAGTTTTCATCATGTTCTGTCCATTAAAAATCATATTTTATTTAAATCCATTTTCCCAGAATAATTCCACAAAATTTGGTAAAAACGATTTCCATCTCAATCCATATTTTCTTATATTTAATTTAGAATATCAAAACCACCCAAAACTAGGTTTTATTCAACAAAAACATTCCATAAAGATTAATTATAAAATATTATTTTGTTCATATCATATAAATATTTTTTAAATTATTTTTTAGTAAGTAAGTAATCTTTTGTTTCAATTGAGTGAAAAAATTATAAGAGAACCACCCATTTTTAATCACTAGATCAACTGATCTAACATTCGATATAGTAATGCCAACATAAAGTCGGTGTAGAACCTTAAGAGGGATCCCTACAATCAAATATCTAATAGAATAATATAAATATCATTCATAATCATGATTATACATCACTCTCCGATATGGATATAGTATAAAAAATAACGCAATTAGTAATTTAAGAGACAAAACCTTCCATAGAATAATTAAACTCTTCCATTGGAGCATTGATTATAGTATAATGGATATGGGATTTGAAAAAATGTCTCGTGGTATCCTTAAAAAGTCAAAAAGTCAAATGAGGATAGAGAGTATGTTTGTATAAATTTTAAAGGGCTCTTTTCATTTAATATTGGAAAAAATAAACATGATGCAACTCCCATTGTCCATTACATAATATTGTAAAAATAACCATGACCAATATTACAACTATACTAGACCATGTGAATCTCACCCCAGTCAACTAGCCACTAGAAAAAACATTGTAGATCCACATTAAATAGTTTGAGCAATGGACTAGCTCATACAACATTCTATAACCACCATAAAAAAGATAGATTCACCCTAATATCATTCCCAAGGCCCAATAGTATGGGATCTCATAAACACTGCATCCCTACCTAAATATGAAGAACCCTCAAAATTGCTACACAGTGGACTAGAGATCCAATTTGTGTCCATGGTATTTATGTAAGTGGATTACTAACCTTGTTTCATCATATTATTCTATGTCGTAATCATTATAAATTTGATAGTTGAACAAAAAATGGATACACCACATCCTTTGGGTCTTTTCTACATCCACATTATCAAATTGAATAGTACATCGACTCTATGGTGTAGCCTATTAAAGAAAAATATAAAACTACAAAAAAAATCGAAAAAATATAGTTTACACCCAAATGAAAAAGAGAAACAAAAAAATGGATAAGTGGAACATTGAAAAGGTAATGTGATGATTAATCCTCTACGAAATTGAAATTTTGTGTCCATCAAAATCCTAAAAAAAGATTCAACATCAATGATATTAGTTTGTCTCTCTCTCATGAGAGCCTCATGCACCCATATCTCATTTGAAATTGAACAATTCTTCCATATCACTCAAATAACGGTATATACATCAAATGAATAATATTTTCATGCAAATCAACAATCCAAAGAATCTTCTCATTAATCGATAAATCAGATTCAACATAAATGTCTTCTAAGCTTAGGATATGATAAGGGTTCAAAAGATACCTCTAATTATGTGATGTGTAAACACATTATGAATTGATGTCAACTAAGGATGAATATCCAATCGATATAACACATTTCAAATATTATAAATAACCTCAAATATTTTAACATATATCAATTAAAATTTTCCATGTACCCCTAGCCATTGGTGACATAACCATGGATAAACTTTCCAAAAAATAGGCCACTAACTAAAAACTCTAAAGGGAATCTCCAACTATTAGAATTATATTTTCATCAGCTCTATGCAATGGGAATTATATAATTAATCAAATAAATATTTATTTTCTCCAGTTACAACAAAAATGTTTTTAATAAGGGAAGCTTAACAAATCACTAATCAAAATAAATAATATTTAGATGTGTGTCCATATAAGGAATAAATTGATTCTATGCAGATGGATGAATGGTAGATATTTTTATATGAAAACCCAACATTTGAAAAATGGCTATCCCAAGATTTAACAAACTCTTGAACAAAATCATGAAAATTGTCTTCAATAACTTTTATGGCTCAATCTATCTGGCCATCCTTCAATGGATGATATGTTATGCTTAAAATTACATGGGAACCCATTACATCCTAGAGGACTCTTAAAATATTAGAATATAATTGAGGATCCCAATCAAAGATAATAAGATATCAAACTCCCGAAAAACTAATAGTCTCATACACATAGAAAAATCATATTTCCTCAATTTTGTTAGTATATTGAATGGGTATAATGTGAACGGATTTAATTAGCTAGTCGATCATTACAATTTTGAATTTATTTCTTCAATGGGAAAATTGATTCCCAACCACAATGTAAATATAAATACAATTCCACGTCTAATTTGAAATTGGAAGGGTATAAATAAAAACCGTAGTTTTATAGTGCAAATCCTGGACCTATATTAATGTGTAACAATGGGAAACAAAATCAGTAGTGTCTCATCTCGTACATGGCCACTAGAATCAGCATTCCATATCATAGATCATATTCAAGGTACCTGGGTGTGCATCCCATTGAGAACTATGAAACACCCCCAGTATATAAATTATCACAGGAGAAGTGTAAGACAAAGTTATTTTCAAGAGATATTTTTTATTTCATTTATTTCTAATGTTTTGTGATTCACTAAGATAAGATTGCACAACATGCAACACCAACATATCTTGCATTATATGTAACACTATGCTTGACTTATTTGACATTCAATTTTATGTTAATATGACAGTATTCATTTCGAAATGATAGAGTTCAAGTGAAAAACTAAATATTATTATGTTACCTTATAACATAGTCATTATAATAGCGGGTATGAACAATATTTACTTTCTTATGTAAATCTACTAAAATGAAAATAATTTAGTTTATAAAAAAATAAAATCACTATTTATATATTTTATTAATATAATATATATGTAATATATTAAATATACAGTTTAAAATGTTTTTATATGTTTTCTAAAGATGATATAAGAACAAATCCACTATTTCCAATAAAAAAATATTTTTCAGAAAATTAAATTTTAATACCTTTTTATGGCACAAAAATTTCAAATAATTTTTTTTAAACCTTTATATATTCAATTTAACTAAAAAATTAATATTTTTAAAATTTATACAAACACACACATTGGAAGATTTGTTTGATATTTTTCTGAAATGTTTATGTTTTTATATATATTAAAAATATAATAAACCTTAATAGAAAACAACTTTTTTCATAGAAATAATTTGTGTGAATATATTATATTATTGAATTGATTTAATATAAAAATAGAATATGTTTTTATCATTTAATATAATTTAGGACGTTGGAATTAAATTTACCATTATTTGTTACGTAAAAAAATTTCAATCTTTTGTAAATAGAATTCTTTTATTTTTGGGCATTTTTAATAGTAATTTAAATAATTATTTATCAATACGGTAAAAAGGTAAATCAAGTAATTAAAGGTAAATATAATATTATATAATAAAAATAACAATTACCCTAATATGAGTGGATGAGTGAGTATTCACATAAACTGTTCTTGGGTCAAATTTATACCCTTTGGAATCCACTTAGATGGGATTAGGGAATTTAATATATTTTATTTAAATTAAAGTTAAATATGTCTTACTTAAATTTTAATAAGATTATAATTTTTTAAATAAAGTTATACCGAAGATAAATTCGGTTATAAATACTCATTTTAAATATAAACGTTTTTTATTTATATTGGTAATTGATTCATAATATTTAGAAATTAAATAATCAACTAAAAGGATTACATTTTGATGATGTAGAAAATATTTAATGGTAAAAAATAAATAAACAAACTTCATGAAAATGATCATAACCATTAAAAGACACAAACACTTGAAAAAATCATATTTTCTGAGTATATCGTGACCATAATCATCCAATGGCAATGTTATTGAAAATTTGGACCCTTTTAGAATATATTATGACACATAAATTATTTTATTTAATATAATGTTAAAGTCGTCACATTTGTGTGTATATATATATATATATATCATTTTTAATGTAGAATTTTCCTGGTGATATATTAATATACAAGTACTATTATTTAATATAGTATATTTATCATCATCATAGTATTTTTTTTTGATTTTTACCCAATGAACAAGTATATAAAACAATTACAAAAAACTGCTATTATAATTATTTTATTAATGGAAATATCAAATTAATGTTATTGAAAATATTAAAATAAATATAATTTGGGATATTTAATATATTCAAAAAAATTTCTAGATGTCATTGAACCCAAAAATATATAATAAAATATTTATTTCATGGTCCACATCATATCATTAAATTTTTAAAATTCCATTAAATGAATAGTATCAAAATGACCGTAATGATATTTTTTTAAAATAATGTTTTATTAAATTATTTTAAATCATAAAATATTTTAAAAAATATAAAAATATTTTTATTTACTCTAAAATGATCTTTAATGTCAATTTATGGCCTAATTTACATCGAATAAACCATAATTATACTATTTTAATATTGAACAATTTGTTATATTAGTTTAAATTAAAAGAGAATAATTAAGGTTCAAACAAAATGATAATGTTTAAAATAAAAACAAAACATGTGTAAAAATTATTGGTTGAGGATATTACAACCTTATATTATAATATAATATATATAATCATATTTATTAGGTTTTTTTATGTGGATTGAGTTTATTATAATTTAATATTTTTTGAGTTTCCAATAGTCTTCACCATATTTATAAAAGGGAACCACATCCCTCACATTTTCCCATCACATATAACCATCAAGATCACCCATCACCTAAAATTTTCACTTCTAATAATCCCTAGTAATATTATATGGGTTCTAGTCTTCTCAAAAGACATTCTCTAGTGCTTTAAGAGGATATTCAGAGGGACCATGTCGAAAAAGAGGTAATATACGCTACTGATTATTTCAAATTATTTCTTCGTCAAATTCTTATTCATGAGTTGTATCCTTTATAATTTAATAACAAACGTACCGAATTTATTTAGGGATTTTATTATAATTATGGAACAACCATCTTCCACCTTCTATCTACTATACGAAAAATGAAATCACCACGTGTGCGTAAATATGACTTTCTGTCTCCACGCCGTGGCGTAGTATCTATTTCTCCACCACAATACATGGATTGATATATTGATGTAAATAAAAACTATATATTATTATTATAACATTATATAGATTATTTATCAATATATATACTACCAACTTTAATACCATTTCACAATAATCGTAATGTTATCATCTCTCATTCATATGTACAACCAACCGTCCCCACAATGCGATGTAATTCATTCTAAAATATATCAACAAAAGAATGATTATATAAATTTAAATATTGGATAAATATGTTACATATTATGTTAATAATTTTTTTTAATGATATAAATATGGCCTAAAATGGATAATTATAACTTATTCGACAAAAAAATACATAAGAACATAAAGTAGTTAATACCCGAATAATGATTGTCAATGATATGTTACTAACAAACGAAAGATAATATAATCATATGTTTGATAATAAAAAGGACTGTGATTATGGAATAAATCAAATAAATATTTTAAATAATTTTAAATGAGTTTTGTATACATTCAAAGGATATCATACCAATGGTAAGGGATTTTTTTGTCTCACATTTATTTTTATGGGGAATATGACTTATACACAACATATTTCTTCTGTGTGTTGTTTTGTATACCATGAATGTTTGTATTTCCCTTATTATGAAGGTTATGTTATTTAAATATTCATATGAATTTCATTATTTTATGAGACCTATGAATCGACTAGATATAAATTTGTAAGGGATAATTTCGCTATCTCATTATTATCTGAGATTTTTTATACATATGTATTTACATGGGAATATTTTTAATCCACATCAATGTACTCTAAAAATACTTTCTTAAAAAGTTTAAATACTCTCTTAAATATGTTTAAAGTCATTTTCCACAATTTTTTTGATTTTTTTCTACATTTTTAGGACGGAACCTTTCTTTCATTTTCAAAACAAGGTACATTTGGATTTTTTTTACAAAAGAATAAGAATAATGTTTATTTAAATTATACTTATTGAATAGATTTCTAAAAAATATTTCCATGAATCTTCCATTACAAAATTTCAATGTTATTTTCAGAGAAATTATATTCATTTAAACATGTGATTATTTTTTTAAAAGACAATATTTTTAATGAAGAAAGGATATTTTTCTAAAGAAATGATTTCAAGAATTCTATCAAAATAAATTTCCATATAATGTGAAATTCTATAATAAGGTTATGTTTCATGTATATTATCCCTATTATTCTTATGGTTTATTTTTTATGACGACTTAATATTTATGAAGTCCATTGGATTTACATAAATTATATTATGATGGAATTAATTTTAAGAAACCCATTTTATTTCTTAGGTAATTCTATGATTAATGATTTATTTTTTTGTGGAAAATGAAATATTGATTTCATTATGAGATTGGTAAAACCTATATCTCCAATTAATTTATTTTCTATAGATTTATATCTCATGAGATAGATATGTATATAATTAATGTAAATATGGTTCAGTAATAATTGGATGGAATGATAAGTAAATATAGTTTAGTAATACAGGGATAAAACAATAAGTAAATCTAGTTCAGTAATACAAGGATTGATTGAAGATTGAAATCAGTTCAATATAAGATATTTTAAACTAGGATGGTTTTAAAATTGAGTCTTGTATAATTTTGAAATTTGTTTATATGCATAAATTTATTCCCCAATTCCATGTTTTATGCCAATTCTATTTTCTCATGATTTATGATTGCATTATGATTTATGCCTTATGAACAACCAAGAATTATTTCATAAATTTATATTTTGATATATGTTATATGTGGTATGGTTTGAAAAGAAATGTTCTTGATTTTTCACTCTTATGGTCATCTTTTATTTGATATTCCTTTTTTTACCCATACATGGAATCTGATTTCACCCATTTTATGTTTTCTTTTCCTAGTGATATAATGAAAGGTTTCATGTAGAAAAAATAATTGTAGAGATCATTATTGGACATTCTGAAATTCTTCCTCCATGTTAGAAGAATGTGTTCATAGTTTTCAAAGACACTATACTAATACGTCAATTGGCCATTTGTTTATGTCATGTATTATGTAATCCTCAAAAGTAATGTACTGTCCATGCATGCTATTCTTGGGTCAATATCATTGGTATCAGAGTGATGGTTATGTTGTAATTTGGAAACTAGGATGTGAAAACATATGTGATATCCCTAGATATATTCCTAAGGATTTTTTGGATGCCCTTAGGATAATTCTATGGTTAGTTTATAATCCTAGTTATTTTCTAATAATAAATGAATAACCTAGTATTAATGCTATGATATGATAGATTGAAATATTATAATTAATTTAACTTACTTATGTGTTTTTAATCAATGATATGTATTTGTCACACTTTTCTTTTTGGTCTTAGCTAGTAGCTAGAACTATATAGGTCATAGTTAACTTTGAAAGTTTTATATTTGGAAATTATTGGGATTATGAGAACTGATTTCCAAATTAGAAATATCAAAGATTGAATCACAAAAGTGGTACAAGTGTTGGTTATACTTTTGAGGATAAGGATATTATAAATGAAATGTGAAATGTATCGGATGTTCTAGAATTATTGTTTACCTTAAACCAATGAAGCATGGATAAATTAATATTAATGAACCGTAAGATATTAGTCATATTTTAGGAATGTCTGAGATGATGGATCAGAATTAATGTTTGAAGAATAATTTTGGATGATTGAGGTGTATATGGTTTAGAATTCAAATATTACATTATCTGAATCATGAAATATATAAGTAAATTGGATAATAATAGTATCATTGGAACTAATTATGTATTTTTTCAATAGGGTTAAGCTATCATCGATGAAATACACAAATTTTTCAGACTTAAGAAATATATCAAATAATTTTTCAAAGAAGGAAAAATCTAGGTTATCAATAAGGATATATGGTAATTTTGTTTATTACAATGATTCAAGAGAATACATGATGAAGGTGATCACATGTTTGGATTGTGACTATCTAGAGACAAATAATGATATATTTCAGAAAAATGTTAAGATGAGTTATTTTACATTATTCTAAAGGATTATAATTTTTTGGATTTTCAGTTATGGAAAGGATTGTAATGTTATTAATTTATGCAGAGCATGAGTTATGATCCTGATGAATTTTGTATTATCATACTATAGGAGGAATTATGAATATCCAATCACCTATGCTAAACTTTTTTTTTGTTTTAATGATAGATGGAATGACCTATAATTATCACTACTGGAAATGAAAGGTAGATCAACGGTTGAAAACGGTTGGTGTAGGGTGGAGAGAAAGTGGTATAAATGATACCAACGGTTTTAGAAACCATAGCCAAGTAACCCGTGACCATATAAATATACCAACGGTTTGAGATAATCCATTGGAATATGTGAAGAAATATACTCTATATCAATGGTTTATGTCAACCGTTGGTATAGAGTTATTGTACAACACATATGCCAACAGTTTCAAAACCATTGGATTATCATTTTTAGTCTTACATCACCTCTATACCAGTAGTTTAAACCATTGGTAATGGTTTTTACCAATAGTTCAGAACACTTGGTAAAAAAAATACATACAGAACATATACCCACAGTTAAAAACCATTGGTATAGGCTTTGCTATACAATTCACACAGCAGCCCGCTTTGTGTGCTTCTGTTTGAATTGTACATTAGTAAATGCAGATTGAAATACAATACATAATAAGGATACATAATTAAAAACTGATAATTAAAAGGATTCATAATTTAATAATCAATTATGAAAACAATACATTAGAAACTGAATATGTAATTATATGTGATACAGAATTAAGAATACATAAAAAATTTCATTTTTTAAAACACACACATGTTTGAATTCAGAAATTAGAAGCTAATAACCCAAAATAAGTAAATTATTAAATTAATTCAACCAAACACAAATATAATGTCATGGTTTGGGGTAGGTTTCTTTGAACTTAGTGATGATGATAATGGGTGTGTATCAATGAGCTTGTGTCACTTAGAGAATATAGTTATCCTTGGCATATTAAATTTCAGGTGTTTTAGAATAGGGGTATGAGTTCCTCACATGAGAAGTGGATTGTGTGAGGCTAGACCATGGATCTTTGTGCTAATGTATCAACACAATATGAATAATTTTGGTCTGTTTTCTGTATGCGAGTTGTTTTTAATAAAAATGATATTAATTTTAAACAAAAGAGAGATAATTAGAGTGATACCGGACACACCATTCCTTTGATTGAGGTGGGGTTGACTCATACACATCATATATGACTCATGTATTGTTTTCCTAAAGTATCCATACAATCTGAATGCCTTTGGTTGGTTTTACGTATACAAGTTTTTGTTTTCACTTAAAATGTTGTCCATTACAAATAAAAGTGAGACACTTTGAGTGGTACCAGCCACAATGGGCCTTATATTGAGGCGCAGTTGACTCTTACACATCATAAATGTCCCATGGATCATTTTCCTAATGTATCAACACAATACGAATGCGTTTAGTCATTTTTCTGTATGCCAGTTGTAGTTTTCATTTAAAATATTGATCATTTCAAATAAAGGCAAGACACTTTGAGTGGTACCAGCCACACCGCACCTCGGATTGATGTGGTGTTAACTTTTACACATAAAAAATGACTCATGGATAATTTTCCAAAAGTATCAAAATAATTTGAATATGATTGGTTCGTTTTCCATATTCTAGTTGTTGTTTTCACTTTAAATGATGTCCATTTTTAACAAAATAGAGACATTTAGAGTGGTACCGGCCACACCGTGCCTCGGATTGATGCGGGGTTGACTTGTACATGTCAAAAATGTCCCATTGATCGTTTTACTAATGTATCAACATAGTCCAAATGCATTTGGTTGGTTTTCCATATGCTAGTTGTTGTTTTCAATTAAATTGTTGTCCATTTCAAATAAAAGTGAGACACTTTGAGTGGTACCGGCTACACCAAAACTTAGATTGATGCAAGGTTGAGTCGCACATGTCACATATAACAAATGGATCATTTTTCTAAAGTATCAACTAAATATGAATACGTTTGGTTTCTTTATTCCTTTAGTTTTTACTTAAAACATCGTCCAATTTAAAAAAAAGAGAGACAATTTGAGTGATACCTACCACACTGTGCCTCAGATTGAGGTGGGGTTTACTCGTACTCAGCAAATTTGACTTATGGATCATTTTCCTAAAGTATCCACACAATCCTAATGTGTTTTCTTGGTTTTCGATATGCCAGTTGTTGTTTTCACATAAATGGTTGTCTATTGTAAACAAAAGAGAGACATTTATAGTGGTACCAGCCACACCATTCCTCATATTGATGCGATGATGACTTTTACACGTCATAAATGTCCCATGGGTCGTTTTCGTAAAGTATCAACATAATATCAATGCGTTTGGTTGGTTTTTTGTATGGAAGTTGTTGTTTTCACTTAAAATGATGTCCATTTTAAACAAAAGAGAGACATTTAGAGAGGTACCGACCACACCACGCCTCAGATTGATGTGAGGTTGACTCCAAAACATCACACATGTCCCATGTATTGTTTTCCTAAAGTATTAACACAATCCGAATACGTATAGTCGGTTTTCCGTATGCCAGTTGTTTTTACATAAAACATTGTCCATTTTAAACAAAAGAGAGACACTTAGAGTGATACAGTCCACACTGTGCTTTGTATTGATGCAGGGATGACACTTACATGTCACATATTTCCCATGGATCATTTTCCTAAAGTATCAACACAATCCGAATGCGTTTGATTGGTTTTCCATATTCTAGTTGTCGTTTTCACTTAAAATGATGATCATTTCAAATAAAGGTGAGAAAATTTGAGTGGTACCGGCCACACTGGGCCTCATATTGATGCGGGGATAAATCATACATGTCGAAAATGTCCCATGGATCATTGTTCTAAAGTATCTATATAATCTGATTATGTTTGGTCAGTTTTTCGTATGTCAGTTGTTGTTTTCACTTAAAATGTAGTCCATTTCAAATAAAAGTGATACACTTTGAGTGGTATCAGCCACACCGTGCCTCATATTGAGGTGGTGCTGATTCATACACATCAAATATGACCCATTGATATTTTTTCTCCAGTATCAACACAATAAAATTATGTTTGGTCCGTTTTCTGTATGCCAGTTGTTTTTTTACTAAAAACGGTGTCCATTTTAAAAAAAAGTGAAACACTTTGAGTGATACCAGCCACATTGTGCCTCATATTGAGGAGGGGTAGACTCGTACACGTCACATATGACTCATGTATCTTTTTGATAAAGTATCAAAACAATCTCAATGCATTTGGTCAGTTTTCCGTTTTCCAGTTAGGTAAATATTGCAACAATAGTGATAATATCTTATACAAAACTATAGACATTGTGAATGATATGCATTACCAAGTGCATGGTTATGGAAAATCATGCACATTTATTCTAAGATATATCACTATATGGTTGGGAGATACCTTGTGGGAGGAACTTAAATTTTTCACTAATCACGTGGCATTGCATTTTTCTATGCCAACGTGGTTCCGAGCTCCGAACAAGCCCCATAAGCCCCATAAACCATTATAACATCATTAGGCTTCCATATTTGGTCAAAAGTAAAGAGTTATATTGAATTAAAAATATCTATACCAGAGTGAAAACCCAGTATAAGGCCCCAGCCTTAAACCTTACTTAATCTTGAGTTATTACAAGATTACACATTGAGGATCTTTTCAGGTTTAGAGTTTTAGAGAATTAGATGATGAAACTTGCATTACATTCCACATTTAAACAAAGTGGTTACATAAAAGACAATATTCATTCTTCCCATCAACAGAAAGATATTTAAAATAAAACATGGATTCTTTCTTGACACATCCTTGACACTATCATCACATCATGTACCTTTCCCTTTACTTGTGAAAAACATTTCAAAAACATGGTATGAGCATAAAAAATTCAGTAAGGGTTATAAAAATATGGAAAGGAATCATGAGTTCATATATAAATAAGAATGAAATCATACTTTACCCATAAAACATAGGCACTTTAACATACCTCATCAAATCATGAATAAATCATAGAAATTATAAGACATAAAAGGTAACTTGAGGCATTCATAACATTCTTACGTAGGGAGTAACCCTCTTGGTTACGTTTGGAATACCCACCACACTATAATCCCTAAATCTCTTCATATAAACCTTAACGTTTCACTCATTCGCGTTACCCAATGCATTGGAGAGCTATATCGGGCTCACCCGCCCTTAGTTTATCACGGAACCACCCGTCTTCATAACAATGCCCAAGAACCATAACATAATCTTATCACATAAAACATGCATAAAGGAAACATAACATTTCCACTTTTAAATAACAAGATATCAATACAACACATTGATATAAATACATTATGAAAACCATTTTCAATACCAAAATAAAAGAAAAGTAAAACATGGTATTTATTATTCTTTTAAAAAAATAGTTATGGCTTGTAGAGGAAACTGAAACTCAAATAATGGTCACGGTGGCGGAGAAGTCATTTTCGCCGCATACGTATGACAAAAACATTCCCTTTTTTTGTTTTGTAAAACACTTCGTATAAAAAAAATTCATTTTGGATAAATGTAAAAGTCAAAGGGTTTATACACCGTATAAAATAAGGTTGTGTATAAAACAAAATATGCCTCAATGAATGGAGATTGAGACGAAGTCCCTTACAAAGACGGTATCCTTGGTTTAAGGATAAATCAATTACATAATTATCTGTGACAAAAGAATACACCAAATATAAGAGGATATTAAGTGTAAAATAATCAAAGTTCATTCACACATATTTAAATGATGACATAATCAATAACTACAAGTTGAACCCAAAGAAATCGAAATTGGGTTAAGAAGTTCCCTTAACAGCCTAATGACGTCACATCAAAATGAGATGATGAGAGATAAAAAAAGGGTATCTCATCACTTCGAAATAATATTTACATCAATAAGGATATATGAGGACATATCCCAACATAACAATATGTAAATTAAAAGACCCAACAAAAGAATTCTTTTAAAAAGAGGAGGGTGAAAGGTTCCCATACCGACATGGGTATCTTTCGAAACATACACCTCGTGAAAGAAGGACAATACAACATTGATGTAAATACTCATAAAATAATGTATATTACACAATGAGTAAAATAATGGTCAGTACATACACCACTAAAAGGAAATTGTGGAAAATGTAGCATAAATCTCACGGGAATAAAAGTGAGATGAAAAATCCATTACGAAAACTCAGCAGCCTAACGGCACCACGTAAAACTTCCAAAAATGGATTGATGAGATAAAATAGGGTATATCACCACATTAAAATAAAATGTACATCAAGAGGAATATAAAAGAACATCCCCCATCATAACAAAGTGGAGCTTAAAAGAAGTGACATAATGGAGAGTACTTAAAGAGAAAGAGAGAGGTTAGATCTCTTACGAAAATTCGGCAGCCTAACGGCGCCACTCAAAACTTCCAAAATGGATTGATGAGAGAGAATAGGGTCTCTCATCACATGAACATAAAAATTACAGTAAGATTAATATAAAAGAATATTCCAATAACAAGAAAGATGAGCTTTAAAAAGAATGACATAAAAGAGTGTACTTAAAAAGAAAGAGTGGAGTTGTATCCATTACCTCAAGTCCAAATTGTCTTGTTCATTTCATTATATTCCTAAATAATAAACTTTGGTCAATTAATAATTGCCTAATTACCTACTTTAGAGATTATTATTCAGTTAATATCACATATTATAATGTTATAATAATTTTTTAATAATGTTAGTTCATATCAGACGTTTTTGCGGATGTTTGGTACATGAGTCAAAAATGAACTTGTTTGAAAAAAGATTGCCCAAGTAGTTATAAGTAAATAATTTCTATAATAGTATTAATGATTAAAATATCATATATATCCAGTATATATTCATTTTATACTATTCCATATCATTTGGAGATAAAAAACGAAAAGCATCGTTCATGGAGACGGTAGGCCGTACGTACGCATGAACGCTACTTTCATTTTTTTGTCATATTAATGGAATTAAAACAAAATGAGAGAGATATATATATGTTATAATTCCAGAATTATATCCATAATTTAGATGTAATATATTAAATATATATCCATTATATATATGTACTTATAATATTACATAACATTATGAGATAAGAAATGAAATGTACCGTTCATGGAGATGGTAAGCCGTACGTACGCATGAACGCTACTTCCATTTCTATTTCATATTTAATGGAATTAAAACACAATGATACATAATAGTATTTTAATTCCAGTATGGTATCATATATAATATCATTAAATATATCCTTTATACGTACCACATATGGTATTAACGAGTCAAATCACTTTGAGGGGGCGGTAGTCTGCACTTCCTTAAATGAAGATATCGTGTTTACCCATAATGGAAACCATAATGGTACGCCATAAATGAAAAATACAGAAGCTTAAGTAAAACATAAACATATTATATATCATATATAAATATAGTTTCATATTAATGGCCACCTTTGAAGGTGTTAGAAGAATGTGGAACAATCATCGTTTCGGGAGGTAGAAATTCACCATCCACTGAAACAGTATGTTCTTTAACCATTAGATGTAGGTGTGTGTAAGTGTAGCTCGAATAATTCTTATAAAAACATCCTAGTATATTTAAGATACTGTATTTGTTACAAAATAAATTAATAAAAAGAGTTTAGGGGGTTGGAGAAGCAAAATAAAACAAAAGGACACAAGTGAAGCCATTACCTTAAAATCATGTAACTCCCTTTGGCTTGAGGTCAAAGGATTCCTTGGGAAGACATCTGCCCAAAGTGAGGCTTAAAGGAGTATGAGAGAGAGGTGGAGAGTCAAAATGGGCAGGGTTTGGCTGATCCAAAGGCTTTGGGAGTGTGGGTAAGGTGGTAGAGGTGGGGGCCTTTTATAAGAGGAGAGGAGGGACACTCTTGTAAAGTTACAAAATGTTACTTTATTTCCAAAAGCGTTTCGGATTTTAAAGGTCCCACATTGATTTATTTCTAGGATAAGGTGATAAGGGTTCTAAATCCACTCATCCAATAGGTTTTGGACATGTTTAGGTCTTAGATATTAAATTTTCTTTCTATTTTATTTAAATCGTTAAATAACGAGGTCATCGCTACATCATCATGATGTCATAAATTATTTAATTTATTTAATGACTAAAAATTATAAAACAAATACTATGATGTAGGAAATATTTTTATATTTCCAATTACTATTTATAGTCAAACATATGACTTGGATAACCCCATGTAAAAATTGTTTTAGTGAAAAATCTCATGTTTGTGTCATTTTTACTTTAACATTAAATAAAAAGATATTTATGTCATTTTCCAACCATAGCGGCTCCATGGGGTCCCCAAGTTGACCCATGGTTTTTCTTGGTCGGCCATGACACATCAAATGAGGGTAGGACATGTTTCTAGGTCATTTCATTTTATTAAAACATTATTCTTACCATAAACTAAACTAATTACCTCTAATCGCGATTAAAATCTTAATAAGTTACTATTCACCAAAAAATTATTTTTATCCCATTGAACCACATTTTACTTCTTAATGACAACCATGTATGTCATATTTTTGAAATTCAAAACACAAAGATGCCAAAATTTCATTTAAAAGGAAAAATCAGTTTCTATAAGTACCACTTAGTGGTTTCACTATTCATCAAAAATTGAAGTTTTTCAGAAAAATCCCAAAAATTTACCCTAAGATATATTTGATATTCAGAATTCAAAAATGAATTCTATTTTACAAAATTCAAAACATATAAGTCATATTAATTAATTTAATAATTAATTCCTGCTGTCAGAGAAAATAGCGTGTTTTTATGAAATAATAAGTATCAAAAGATTGACACTAGTTTAAGTCTGATTTCAAAGTGAAATTAATTC
This sequence comes from Viscum album, assembly GCA_963277665.1. Lineage (NCBI taxonomy): Eukaryota > Viridiplantae > Streptophyta > Magnoliopsida > Santalales > Viscaceae > Viscum > Viscum album. The sequence goes on from OY728138.1 coordinate 164,082,598, forward strand.
CAATGAACTCTATTGGATTTAATGGTAAAAATATATTCTAATTTCACTTTAAAACCAATTCAAAAGATAATCTAATCATATAAATAAATTAGATTAAAAAGGGGTTTTGAATTAAAATACAACATTTTACACTATTCATTAAAAAAATGAACTTAAATCGGAAAGATACCAAAAATTTACACAACGTAAATTTTGATGTCCCAATTATTAAGAAGAGTTTTATTTGGTCCAATATAATGTATAAGTGTGAAAAAACTATATTTAATGACGGTTCTCCATCAAAAGGCGATAAGTGAACCTTTAGTGAAAACTAGGGCATATACGCCTAAAATTGAATTCTTTCCGTATTTTAAGCCTTTATCTTTTATTGGATAAATTTAAAAACATTTAAAAACATATGTAATCATATTTTAGTTATTTCTATCCATTCCCGCAAGTACAATGGCTACATGTTAACTACCATTTAAAATAATACTATTTTATTATTAGAGTGCAATGTAAGATTCCCAAGAAACTCGTTGTTGCGTGTTGGGTACGCCATCGAGCATAGCGTCCCCTTTAAAGTCATATTAATATTTTATTCACAAATATGGATAAATATGAAAATGTCATATTCTTTATTTACCTGGGGTGTTACATCCTTCCCCCCTTTTGGGAATTGCGTCCTCGTAATTTTTAAAATTGAGCTCGAAAACATCCTTGAAAGTCCCACATCAGAACAAGAGTCGGTAAAACAATCACATTAAAATAAAGGAAGATAAGTACAGAGGTCACCCGAGTTAATCCATACTAGGATTCCATGTAGAAAAACATGGACATGGAAGAAAAATCAAAGGGTCATGTTCTTGAGGGAGAGTGATAGTAAACATGTCTAGGGGAAAGTTAACCATAAGAAAATCACAAACTTGTGATGGGTTAAACGGTATTCGATTCCCCAGTAGGAAAAGTTAATAGACAACATTTTTGTTTTAAGTTACTTTTTATTGAGGAATTTATTCATAAGGAAACATAATCACTTATCATGTTGACTTTCAACTTTTACTAGATTCCTTAATCAAACTCATATTTTTTTTTTCAAAAGACGAGTATTTAGGGATACTTGTTCGCATTAAGAGTACTATAATCAACTTCTAGAGAATCACCTAATCCACCAAAGATAACTATATACTTCCCATATCTTTATACCTTAACCAAAACCAAAACCAAAAAGGTTAGTACAAGGTCAGATATTCCAGAAAAGGATAACCCTTTAAAAAGAAAATCTATGCTTAATCTCCAAAATTTGTCCAACAAAACCCAATGTTCAATGAGGACCATCCGATATACAATTTTTCCATAAAATTCTTCAAATTAAACAAATCTAAGATTGAAACCCAAATATTTTAAGGATTTAGTCACATAGTCTTCTAAGTTAAATCGTAACATTTATCTCCAAACCACATCAGTTGCTCCTAAAGTCTCGTATTGAAAACTAATTAACCTAATCACATATCCTCCATGATAGGTTAATCATTTTCATAAATAACCCAAAATCAACTTACTCTTAATTCATAAAATCATATAACTAAAAATAATCAGTCAAACTAACCAGGGACATCACGTAGTCCAGTGGTAGGTGATAAATACCAGTCGCACTTTGGTTGTGGGTTCGATTCCCACAGCTTTGTCCGACGCGACGGGTAGTCACACGGTCTGTGTGTTGTCCTTTTTCCAAAACTATATAATTATCAAATCATTCTCCAAAAAAGAGATAAAATCATCAAAATAACCGTAACATAATTTGACTTCAATTTTATCTCATGCCTTTCACTTCCATCATAACATATAGTAACCCATAATTACCTCAAAAGTTAGGATCATATAAACTCTAATGGTTAACTTTATAATTTTTACCTGAACTTCCACATCAATTGGTCATCTCGTACATGATGCATTAAATATCATACCAAGGTTCAAGTGGTTGATCATGACTCCTTGATAGTTGGTTTAGAACAACCACGAGTTTCCTCATTGAATCCCCCATTTTATCTAGTATCTTAATCATAGAACCACCACAGTTTCCTTCAAACCTGTTGTCTCTTTGGTGCCTACTAGATCCATCCATTCACTAAAAAGAGAAATGTCAGTTTGAGTATATCAACAAAACCATCATGTACTAATGAGGAAGGTAAACACTAAGATACACTTACTCATTCACTTTATCTAAAACTAGGACTCTTTCTGAAATCCTAACCATTATGGTAATGCCACTTATTCTTAAAGAATACCCTAACCTATAAAGTTATCTAAGACGACCTTTGATACCAACTATAAGGACCCAGCCTTAAACCTTACTTAATCTTGAGTTATTAAAAGATTACACATTGAGGATCTTTTCAAGTTTAGAGTTTTAGAGAATTAAATCATGAAACTTTCATTACATTCCACATTTAAACAAAGTGGTTAGATAAAAGAAAGTATTCATTCTTCCCATAAACGGAAACATATTTAAAATAAAACATGGATTCTTTCTTGACACATCCTTGACACTATCATCACATCATGTACCTTTCCCTTGACCTGTGAAAAACATTTCGAAAACTTGGGATGAGCATAAAAAGCTCAGTAAGGGTTATAAAAATTTGGAAAGGAAACATGAGTTCATATATACATAAGAATGAAATCATACATTACCCATAAAACATAGGCACTTTAACATACCTCATCAAATCATGAATAAATCATAGAAATCATAAGACATAAAAGGTAACTTGAGGCATTCATAACATTCTTACGTAGAGAGTAACCCTCTTGGTTATGTCTAGAATACCCACCACAGTATATTCCCTAAATCTCTTCGGAGAAACCTTAACGTTTCACTCCTTCGCATTACCCAATGAAATGGAGAGCTATATCGGGCTCACCCGCCCTTAGTTTATCACGGAACCACCCGTCTTCATAACAATGCCCAAGAACCATAACATAATCTTATCACATAAAACATGCATAAAGGAAACATAACATTTCCACCTTTCAAAACAAGATATCAATGCAACACAATGATATAAATACATTATGAAAAAAATTTTCAATACCAAAATAAAAGAAAAGTAAAACATGGTATTTATTATTCTTTTAAAAAAATAGGTATGGCTTGTAGAGGAAACCGAAACTCAAATAATGGTCATGTCGGCGGAGAAGTCATTTTCTCCGCATACGTATGAAAAAAACATTCCCTTTTTTCGTTTTGTAAAACGCTTCGTATAAAAAAAATTCCTTTTGGATAAATGTAAAAGTCAAAGGGGTTTATACACCGTATACAATAAGGTTGTGTATAAAAAAAAATATGCCTCAATGAATGGAGATTGAGACGAAGTCCCTTACAAAGACGGCATCATTGGTTTAAGGATAAATCAATTACATAATTATGTGTTCCAATAGAATACACCAAATATAAGTGGATATTAAGTGTAAAATAATCAAAGGTCATTCACACATATTCAAAGGATTCCGTATTCAATAACTACATGTTGATCCCAATGAAATCGAAATTGGGTTAGGAAGTTCCCTTGACAGCCTAACGACGTCACATCAAAATGAGTTGATGAGAGATAAAAAATGGGTATCTCATCACTTGGAAATAAAATTTAAATCAATAAGGATATTTGAGGACATATCACAACATAACAATATGTAAATTAAAATACCCAACAAAAGAAGTCTTTTAAAAAGAAGAGGGTGAAAGGTTCCCTTACCGACATGGGTATCTTTCGAAACATACACCTCGTGAAAGAAGGAAAATACAACATTGATGTAAATAATCATAAAATAATGTATATTACACAATGATTAAAATAATTTTCATTACATACACCACTCAACGGAAATTGTGGCAAATGTAGCATAAATCTCACGGGAATAAAAGTGAGATGAAAAATCCCTTACGAAAACTCGGCAGCCTAACAACGCCACTTAAAACTTCCAAAAATGGATTGATGAGATCAAATTTGGTATCTCACCACATTACAATAAAATTTACAGCAAGAGGAATATAAAATAACATCCCCCATCATAACAAAGAGGATCTTAAAAGAAGTGTCATAAAGGAGAGTACTTAAAGAGAAAGAGAGAGGTTAGATCTCTTACAAAAATTCGGCAGCCTGACGGCGCCACTACAAACATCGAAAATGGATTTATGAGAGAGAATAGGGTCTGTCATCACATGAAAATAAAAATTACAGTAAGATTAATATAAAAGAACTTCCCAATAACAAGAAATATGAGCTTTTAAAGTAATGACATAAAAGAGTGTACTTAAAAAATAAAGAGTGGAGTAGGATCCCTTACCTCAAGTCCAACTTGTTTTGTTCGTTTCTTTATATTCCTGAATAATAAACTTTGTTCAATTAATAATTTCCTAAGTAACTTCTTTAGAAATTATTATTCAGTTAATATCACATATTATATTGTTATAATAATTTTTTAATAATGTTAGTTCATATAAGACGTTTTTGCCGATGTTTGGTACATGAGTAAAAAATGAACTTGTTTGAAAAAAGATTGCCCATGTAGTTATATGTAAATAATTTCCAGAATAGTATTAATGATTAAAATATCATAAATATCCATTAAATATTCATTTTATACTATTCCATATCATTTGGAGATAAAAAACGAAAAGCATCGTTCATGGAGATGGTAGGCCGTACGTACGCATGAACACTACTTTCATTTTTTTGTCATATTAATGGAATTAAAACAAAATGAGGGAGATATATATATGTTATAATTCCAGAATGATATCCATAATTTAGATGTAATATATTACATTTATATCCATTATATATATGTAATTATAATATTACATAACATTATGAGATAAGAAATGAAATGTACCGTTCATGGAGACGGTAAGCCGTACGTACGCATAAACGCTACTTCCATTTCTATTTAATATTTAATGGAATTAAAACATAATGATACATAATAGTATTTTAATTACAGTATGGTATCATATATAATATCATTAAATATATCCTTTACACGTACCACATATGGTATTAACGAATCAAATCACTTTGAGGGGGCAGTAGTCCGCACTTCCTTAAATGAAGATATCGCGTTTAACCATAATGGAAACCATAAAGGTACACCAAAAATGAAAAATACAGAAGATTAAGTAAAACATAGACATATTAGATATAATATATAAATATAGAGTCATCTTAATGGCCACCTTTGAAGGTGTTAGAAGAATGTTGAACAATCATCGTTTCGGGAGGCAGAAATTCGTCATCCACGGAAATCTTATGTTCTTTAACCATTAGATGTAGGTGTGTATAAGTGTAGCTCTAATAATTATTATAACAACATCCTAGTATATTTAAGATACTGTATTGTTTACAAAATAAATGAATAAAAAGAGTTTAGGGGGTTATAGAAGCAACATAAAACAAAAGGACACAAGTGAAGACATTACCTTAAAATCGTGTAACTCCCTTTGGTTTGAGCTCAAAGGCTTCCTTGGGAAGACTTCTGCCCAACGTGAGGCTTCAAGGAGTATGAGAGAGAAGTCGAGAGACAAAATGGGCCGGGTTTTTCCGAGCCAAAGGCTTTGGGAGTGTGGGTAAGGAGGTAGAGGTGGGGGCCTTTTATAAGAGGAGAGGAGGGGCACTCTTGTAAAGTTACAAAATGTTACTTTATTTTCAAAAGAGTTTCGGATTTTAAAGGTCCCACATTGATGTATTTAGAGGATAAGGTGATAAGGGTTCGAACTCCACTCATCCAATAGGTTTGGGACATGTTTAGGTCTTAGATATTACATTATCTTTCCATTTTATTTAAATCGTTAAAATAATGAGGTCATCGCTGCATCATCATGATGTCATAAATAATTTAATTTATTTAATGTCTAAAAATTATAAAAAAAAATACTATGATGTAGGAAATATTTTTAGATTTCCAATTACTATTTATAGTAAAAAATATGACTTGTATAATCCCATGTAAAAATTGTTTTAGTAAAACATCTCATGTTTGTGTCATTTTTACTTTAACATTAAATAAAAAGATATTTATGTCATTTTCGAACCAAAGTGGCTCCATGGGGTCCCCAAGTTGACCCATGGATTTTATTGGTTGGAAATGACACATAAAATGAGGGTAGGACATGTTTCTAGGTCATTTCATTTTATTAAAACATTATTCTTACCATAAACTACACTAATTACCTCTAATCGCAATTAAATACTTAATAAGTTACTATTCACCAAAAAATTATTTTTATCCCATTGAACCAAATTTTACTTCTTAATGACAACCATGTATGTAGGATTTTTGAAATTCAAAAGAAAAAGATGGCAAAATTTCATTTAAACGGAAAAATCAGTTTATAAGTACCACTTAGTGGTTTCACTATTCATCAAAAATTGACTTTTTTCAGAAAAATCCCAAAAATTCACCCTAAGATATATTTGATATTCCGAATTAAAAAATGAAGTCTATTTTAAAAAATTCAAAACATATAAGTCACATTAATTATTTTAACAATTAATTCCCGCTGTCAGAGGAAATTGCGTGTTTTTATGAAACAATAAGTATCAAAAGATTGACACTAGTTTAATTCTGATTTCAAAGTGAAATTAATTTCAACGACCTCTATTGGATTTAATGGTAAAAATATATTCTAATTTCACTTTAAAAAAAATTAAAAAGATAATCTAATCATATAAATAAATTATATTAAAAAGAGGTTGTGAATTAAAATACAACATTTTATACTATTCATTAAAAAATGATCTTTATCGGAAAGATACCAAAAATTTACACAAAGTAAATTTTGATGTCCCAATTCTTAAGAAGAGTTTTATTTGGTCCAATATAATGTATAAGATTGAAAAAAACTATATTTAATGACGGTTATCCATCAAAAGGCGATAAGTGAACCTTTAGTGAAAACTAGGGCATATATGCCTAAAATTGAATTCTTTCTGTATTTTAAGCCTTTATCTTTTATTGGATAAATGTAAAAACATTCAAAAAAAATATTTAATCATATTTTAGTTATTTCTATCCATTCCCGCCAATACAACGACTACATGTTAACTACCATTTAAAATAATACTATTTTATTACTAGAGTGCAACGTAAGATTACCAAGAAACTCGTTGTTGCGTGTTAGGTACGCCATCGAGCATAGTGTCCCCTTTAAAGTCATATTAATATTTTATTCAAAAATATAGATAAATATAAAAATGTCATATTATTTATTTACTTGGAGTGTTACAACCATGTTCTTATAGTCTTTCCATTTAAAAGAACTCATCTTGACATTCACCTTCAACGGGTTTGTAAAAATTTATTTGAGAACAATTCTATCCGGGGGTTGTCTGTGGTCCAGGGGGCTATTGGGGGGGGGGGGGGCTGTCCAGGGGGCTGTTTGGGGGGCCGTCTAGGGTCTAGGGAGGAGGATGGGGGGATGTCCAGGTGGGGCTATCCGGGTGGCTGGTTGTCTGGGGGGCTGTCTGGGGTCCAGGGAGGGGGGGGGGGATATCTGGGGGACTGTCTGGGGTCCATGGAAGAGGGTGGGGGATGTCCCGGGTCCAGGGCAGAGGGTGGGGGGAAGTCCGGGGGGCTGTCTTGTGGGCTGTATGGGGGGGGGGGGGGGGGGGGGGGTTCAGGGGGGGCTGTCTGAGGTACTTGGTGGAGGGTGGGGGTGTAGTCCTTGGAGCTCTCCAGGGGGCTATCTGGGGGCCTGATTAGGGGGCTTTCTGGGGTCTAGGGAGGATGGTGGGGTGGATGTGATGGGTGTTTGCAAGGTGTGATCAGCCTTTAAGTAGAAAAATGCATCCATATTAAATAAAAAATCAAATGTCATAAATATTAGTGAAAAATATAATGGATCAATCTACCCCTAGTCACCATCATCATCACCACCGTCATCATTAGCCTCATCCTCGCCGCCATCTCTTTCCTCGTTGTCGTTCTCATCATCATCCCCGTGCTCATCCTCGGCCCCATCCTCACCCTCGTCCTTATCCTCATCATCGCCCTCACCATCACCTTCATCCTCGCCATTACTAGGGAAATCATCATCTCGACTGCCACAGGAAATTCCACCTGGTGGATTGGATAATGCACCCATCGATGACAAAATATGTCTGACAAGCTGCGCTGGCCTCTGGTGGAAGTGATGAAGATAAAGCTTTGATCACTTTCATAAATTATTTCTCCGTCATTTGAACATGTTCTTCCAACTCTCTGACCCTTTTATCAGACTGTATTGTATGCTGCTTAACCTATTACAACTTGGTGGTACTATAATGGATACCTGGAGAGGACTAATACCTCATCGAAACTATATTCTTACCAGGTCGGCAGCATACTCGACTAGAGTGCTCATCTCCAAAAACCTGATATAAATCATTATGTGGCCCAAAATTGTCAGGCTCTTGGGCATCAAGGGCCTCCAAAGAATCCTGTTAAAAATATTAATATATTATTAAATTTCAAAAGTGATATTAAACATTGAAATAAACAAAATTAAACATACATTCTTTTCCTGTGTTGGTTCATTAATCGCAGTTCCATCTTTTTTCCATCTACTCAAGGAAAACAATTTTACTCAACAGAGGCATCCTTCAATATTCAATTTTTTCTTATGTAATGACATTGAAACAATATAATGTTTTAGTATAATAATATATTAAATAATCAAAAAATCACATAATTTCAGTAGGAAAAAATAAAAAGGGAAAACTAAAGAAAATTTATAAACAACTATATCCTACCAGCGACCTCTCATGATCTGACATAGTAGTGCAACCCAAAGTGTAGAGGAATTGATTTGAATCAATTTTTTTTTGTTTTTAGAATATTCCAAAATAATTTATAATAATAAATAAGATAATATTAATGAAAAATATGAGAACAATCATTTAAATACCTCAAATGAGATTAAAACCATAAATTTGGCAGTTGCCCAATGGGTAATCATTTGGAGATATTGCTCTATCGGACAGTCATCCATGATAGGTACTGTCCTCCAACTCTGTGCCCACTCTATCACACCAGCCAACATACAACTCATGCTTATATGCTCTCCAAATATCTCCTAACTCCTTTAAACGTGTTGGTCGTGCACCCTCTCCATTAATTAATTTAAACCGAAGATGTTACCCAATATATTAATTCATATAAATACAAAAAATACTACATTAAATCTAATAGATTTTTACCATATTTATGCCCATGCATTATCCTTGACTTCGAGTGGCAAATGCCTCTAAGAGAGAGGGCTGACCGGAATGATGTTGGAGTATTTGGCTAGCGTCACTAAAAAACCCCAACATTCCTGCCCAGGTTTATTAATCATCTGCCCATCATCATTATATTCAACCATCAACTATGTATGGTGGTTCCATACTGCACGCAAGAGAGTATGCCCCTCCCCCACCTCCTATCAGTAGATGAATATGTATTAAAGAAAAAAATATCAGTACAAGTTATAATGAAAATAAATTTTGGTATAAAAATATGAAAGAGTTATATAAATATACCTGTGGTAGTCGGATCAATGGGCATCACTAGATATACAGAAGCTGAAGGAATATCTTATAAAGGTGGAGTGTCCCTCAGTGTACACTCCTCGTCCATATACTATGTTGAATCATAAGTCAAAGAAGGTGGAATATTATAGCTCGGAGATAATGAACATGAAGCAAAAGATGATGGCACAGACGTCTGACCAACTGGTAGTGTAAACATCAGAGGCATAAATATCTCATGTGTCCGAAAAGACACACCAGTATAATAATGGGGCATAGAAGATACGTCTGTGATAGGGGCATAGTCCAATTGGGTATGACCAGTGGATATTCTAACTCTCGGACCATGAGCCCCTCGTACCACCGACCTTAGTACCAGGACCACCAAATGATCGTCTAACTCTGACACCACCCTCCCTCCTACCACCAGCCTCTGTACTGGGGAACAATATGAGGCTCCTCATTGGATATCTCTCATCTAGGGAGTGGATCCTGAAAAAAATTTCAACACCAAGTAACACATTATATTATATGTTATTGAGATATAAATTTTTTAAATAAAATACTCACAACTGGGATGAGTGGAGGAATGCACATCTGTGTCATGCGACGATTATTTTTCTGTCATCTTTTTCACCACATCTTTTCAATGGGTTTCATTTCCTACAATGAAAAGAAATATGGAAGTAATTATAAATAGATAACTAATGTGTAACCCAAAAATCAAAATATAGAAAAAACCATTCTGAAAAAAAAATCATAAAAAATATATTATTTATGGTGTTTGAAGGTAAGTACAAGGATATACACTCTGAATGATGTAGGTGAAACATGTAGGCGAGACATGATTATATGATTTTATATATTTCCCACCACAACTTCGGGTATACAATAAACTCTTACAATTGAGCTATTGGAGTAATCATAAGTAATAAATGGATTGCTTCCAATTGAAGTAGGGATAGTGTCAACTTCATCATCACCATCATCCAAAACATGTCTGGAATTTACTTCCATAATTACACCAAATTTAGGATGACGATGATCTTTGACATAAAAAACCTTTTTCACCATTGATTCCAATACATATGGTTAATCAGTGGCAATAGTGTGAGTCATGTCAAAAACTAGAAATCCAAGATCATCAATAAAAATACCTTTCTTCATCATTGAATCAAACCATTCACATTTCATCATTGTGACTCGACCATGCGAGTAATAATCCTAAATTATTATTTTCTCCATGACTCCATAATAAGATACATTTTCAGAATGAGGTTTATTTTATGATGAACTAGAAAAACAGTCTATTATGGCAGTTAGTATACACCATCATACTATGTTCTCATGTTCCTTTCTCATTCAGTGATAAAAAATTTGTATACACTGATCACAAGTGATTTACAAGAACGAACCATGGTATTAAGACCAGAATCTATAGCTCTTATTTCTCATAAATAGAGTCTGTATGAAAAATTGATACCTGAAACATAAACAAATAGTAAATATAATTAAATATTATTTTAATTTAGTAAATACTGAATTATTTTTACCTTCAATTTCAACCAAGCAGAAAACCATTTTCTATGCAATGTCACTTTCCTTATCAAATATAATGAAAGATGCTTTCTATATATCAATTCTTTATGTTCCATGTAGATAAAAATAATAATATTTTAACAAATATTTAAAATTAAAAGAGATATGATAAGAGATTCATGTTACAACTTACTTACTTGATATACTCATCGATAAAATCATAATTGAACAACACTGTGTGATGTTCCATCTCTTTCTCTTCAGGCTTAATGTCGTCAATGTATATGATCCTGGAATTCTTCCAGTCTGAGGAAGTGATGGAAAACTAGGTTCAATTTACTCACACTGTTCTTATTCATTTCTCATTGGTCTGTTTATATGCATAGTAATATCAGACTAATACATTGAGAAGAAATACATACATTCTTGAGCCACATAATCGTTCAAAAATAGAACCTTCGGGATAATTTCCTGTTCCGAACATATGATTTCATTGTGTACATGTTTCTTTCAGTTGGATACATTCAATGAAATTCAACGGGTCCTCCAAGGAGTATTTAGGTTAGAAGATGGACATTCAGATGAAACATGCATGTAAAAAATGATGGAAGGAATATTTTCTCTAACTCACACAAAATTAATGGTGTCTCTGCCAACAGTTTTTGCAAGAAGGATTTAGAAAACGTCTTAGCACAAGATCTCTAAACAAATATAACAACTGAATAAATGAGACTCTTACATTATTGTACAAGAGATGGCAGATTTCTATTGGAATAAACTCATGCAAAATTATGTGATAATCACGAGTCTTCAATGATTTCATGTTCAACTCTTTTCTATTAACCCATTTTTATATATTGCATGAATTGCCATCAGGAACTTTAATAGTCTCTAGAACTTCCAGAAATTTATTTTTTTCAGTAGGTTTCATCACATAAGAAGCACATGGAACTTTCCATTTATTTTAACTCATACAGATAGGACGCAATTTTGATATGATCCCCCCAATCTAAAAAGTCACACAGAGATCTTAAATCATCTCTTGTCTTCCCCTTTACATTTAGAAGAATCAAAAGCAACATTTCACATATATTATTTTCAATGTGCATTACGTCTATCCAATTATATGACAAGTTGGTTGACCAATATGACAAATCACAGAATATAATCTTCTTCTTCCAATTATAACAGGTATCATTGGAAACATTTTTACTCTTTCTATATTTATTTACACCCTTCCCAAATGAATAATTGCAATCTTTCAATTCATTAATCACATCAGTTCCAGACATATGCTGAGGTGGATTGTCAGTCTCCATGGTATTGTAAAATTTTCAATGATTGTTTGTATATGGATAGTTCATTGGAAATAATCGTCGATGACCCATAAAATAAAACTACGATGATATTTCAGTGTTATCGATCGAGTATTCTTCATAAAAATAGGACATGACAATTTTTATTTTGTGCTCCATCCAGACATCATTGCATAAGTAGAAAAATCACTGATCGTCCACATAAGAGCATCATGCATCTGAAATATGAATTTCGAACATGCATATATGTTGGAACACCCACATCCCATAGTAGTTTCCAACTCATTTATTAAAGGATTCATGTATACATCTATATCATTGACAGGATCAAAATGGACAGATATCAGTATACTCAAGAAAGTGTAAGGATTTTTCATACAAAACCATGGGGAAGGTTATAAATGTGTAAGAAAACTGGCCATGTGCTGTGCGAAGTAAGCATCTGCCTAACCAGATTAAAACCGTTACATGAAATACCTAGTCTCACATTACTCACATTGAATGAAAATTCAGGATATCGAGCATCAAATATCTTCCATGAAAATATATCTATAGGGTGAACCACCTCTTCATTATTCTTTTTTCCCTCTGTGTCATGCCATATCATTTTTACTGATATTTCATCAGACATGAAAAGGTTCTGTAATCTAGGGAATAATGAAAAGTTCTACATTAATTTTTGTGGCACACGAGATGGTGTTCCATTATCTTTTTTTGCTTCCATTGGAGGTTCCACATTTGATACAATCATTTCTTTCAGCAGTTTCCTCCCAAAATAAGCTGCAATAATTCGGGCAAGCATGATTTTTTTGGGAATCTATGTTCATCAGCTGACTTGCATGCCATATAGTGGTTTGAGGGAATATCTACATCATCATAAAGTAATTCCTTCAAGAGGTTAATAATGTAATTGATTACAATATTTGAAATCCCATACAAAGTTTTTTCATGAAACAATCAGATTAAAAATTCCATCTTTTTCATTTTACCACATTGCCAATATACTGGAGTCGGTGCATCATCATTCAATTTTCTTACCCTATCAACATCATCATTTTCATTGGACACATCATGTGTGCTTGTATAGAAATATTGTTGGGATAGACATATTTTCCTTCTCGTGAGGCTGAATAAATGTAAACTGATCATATATCAAACTCTCCAATTCAGTCATATCATTTGGATCATCAACATTTTGAGTTTCCATTTTCTTTCTATTGTGATACCACACATAATAGTTTGTTTAGAAACCATATTTGGTTATATGATATCTAACAGCTTCACGAATCAACTAAGGTCATCCAATAGAATTAGAACATGGGTAGTGTATGCGACCGCTATCTGAAGCCTTATAAAATGAATAATCTAAAAAGTAGTTCAAATTATTTTAAAAATCGATTGGAATTCGATCAGTTTCGTACATCCAACTTCTATCCATTCTGTGAAAAAATTGCAATATGTCATTTCAAAGCAATTCAATAATATTGAAGTTCAATAAAAAAAAATATTTATGTAAATGAAAATTGTTTACTTTATATAAAATCATAACATGCACATTACTATATATGTGAATCATATTAAGAAACACAACAAAATACAGTTTATATAAGAAAATAAGAAATAGAATTCTAATTCCTATATTCAAGGATTGTCCAGTAAGATATTGGAAGTAGATCAAGGAATACATAATCCTTAAGGGTCTAGTTGAGAGTACATGAGTTTTATAATATAACTTCTTCAGGGATATTAGGATGAGGAGTAGGATGAGGATCACATCAAAAGTAGTTATTGCCTCATCAAGTTTCACCTTAATAATGGATTAAAGGATCCTAGATTGGGGCCATAGATCATAGGTTGGTAGGGTGTATTCATTGAATCATGCCCCAATTGATTTTGGAGATGGACCTTCAACAGTTATACGTATGGATTTGATTAGAAACACCTATAAAAAGATATCCTGGAATTATGACATCCCAAACCAGGATACCACTCATTAGTGTCCCAAACCCAGATAACCACTCATTGGAGAGGGACCTTCAAGTTCTATTGTGTTTTATCTCACATACGAATAATGATTTTTGGGAGTGAAATAGAGTTGATCATGATCTTTTTGTTAAAAAATGGAAGAGATCAATACAACTTCATTTGTGTGAAGAATAATAATTTCATGGTCCTATTGATATTTGAACCGCACAATTTTGATTTTCTAGATGAATTGTATCCATGAAAACCATATGAGAATCACTATTCAATACATGTGTTTTTCTGATTTTCCTAGGAATTTTGAGGATACCAAAATTAGTGAAAATGTTCATTGTGTTTTAAAAAGGTGATTGAATAACTCATGTATGATGTTGAAGGGAGAATGATTAATGATTATATTAAGAAAATTAATATTCATTAATATTACGGTTTGACATTCTGTGAATTAGTTTCATAATGAAGGAAGAAGTATTACATGGCAGAAGGAGAGGTACCAAAAAGAGTTCCCTTTTTAGATATTTTATTCATAAAAACATTGGATTTTTCGGTTAAGTATTTCTTATTTCTTTTGTGTAGAATAATTATGGACCACATAATATTTTTCAAAGTTGAAGAAGATACTCGATATGTTCTATTGTGAAAAGGATAAGTGAACTGTGTGTCATTATATATATAAATAAAATTGATAGAAACATGATACATTCTTGTTATGTATCACACATAGTGTACAAAAAATGATGGTGAATAAGATCTTCATGTTTGACATGCTCCTAATGAAAGGAGCTATTTTCATGAAATACTATGAATAAATATTACAAAAAATTTATTATGAGTTCATATACATGATGTTTTAATATTTTGAGCACTGAAATTAAAAAAAGAAATATATAACTTTTAAATTAGAACACAAGAAGGAGACCATTCCCTTATAAATGTATATGTGTAATGGAAACATTAATTGGACAATGTGCACATTGATGTAGTGATTCGAGTACACAATTTGTGAAGGGAGTAGTGAATCATAAATTTTTTTCAAAATCCCTAGAAATAGGGAAAAATGATGTGATCTTTCGAAATAGTGAAATAAATTGAGATATTCTGAGAATATAAGGATATCATTAGCTAATATGAGAAGAGGATGAAGGAGTATAACCTGAATGAGGGAGTTGCAGCTGATCGGATGGAAGAGGCTCACTTGGGCCGGTGCTTCTGGGAGTCGGGGGAATGTGTTTCTGAAAATTGGGCGCTTTTGGGAGTCGGCGGAATGTGTTTCTGTTGAATTGAACATTGGGGGGGGGATTTTCCAATGGTTCTTAAAAACTGTTGGGAAAATCATGGATTTTACAATGGATATTGGAAACAGTTGGGAAAAGTATGGTTTTCCAAACATTTTATTCAAACCATTGGGAAATCCATTCCTAACCACACCTTTACCAAACGTTTATTGAAACCAATAGTAAAGGATCTAGAAACCAACCGTTCTTTTAAATAGTTGGTATAAAATCATTGGGAAAGATATACTTTCTAGTAGTGTCTATTTATTTATTGCATGATCTCACAACACTTTTGGAAGGAAAAATTCAACTTCATTTTATTGAATAAGAACTAAAGGGGAAATTGTTCAGGGCACAACCGACAGTGTGATTGTAGATAAAAATAGTACGTATATATTCTCATGAATTGTTTTTATCCTTAAGAAAAAGGGATTGTGATTTAAATTATTGTTTTATTATCATCATTTTTATAATATCAATGACTACTTTAATGCTACACTATTTTATGGTTTTTTGATTGTTAACCTCCACTGGATCACAAACTTTGATGTGATACGTCATCTTCATCAATCTCAATTATTATTTATACTTTTCATCCATTACCAATCCTTATCCATGTTCTCATATGTAGAGACATAGTTATGATTTACTTTTAGAAATTATTATTTTTCAACTATTACATTTTAAAAGGAAACATTATTCTATATTTTTATGATGTGGATTTCTATGAAATAAATTTTCACGTATTAAATTTTTTAACAACCCTAATTAATTTAGAGGGAGAAATTAATTTTAAATGGGATTTAATGTAACACCACAATACTTTTATGAGTTATATTTTTTAAAATTTCATTGATATCATTTGTTTTACGATGCCCCAAGATAATTTTGAGTTATACTCAACACCGACTTAGCTTGCAGTATACGTAACACTATGCATGGATTTTGTTTCACACACATTCAATTTATTTTTATAGAATTAATTTCAAAAAATATTTCAGTTTAGTGGAAAAATAAATATTCTTATACTACCTTATAACCTAGTCATTATAATTGTTGGTATGAAAAACATTAACTTTCCTCCAAAAAACTATTAAAATAAAAAAAGTGTGTTTATAAAATAACAAAATCACTCTTGATAGATTTTATTAATGTAATGTATATGTAACATATTCAATGTATTTTTTAAAATTCATCTTATATTTTCTCTAGACATGATATAAAAAAATTCATATTTTTGGACAAATGATGTTTTTTAAAAAAATTACAGTTTTTCCTCCTTTTAATGCCACACCCATTTTCAATATAGTTTTGAAACCTCTATAAATTATATTTAACAAAATAAAATTCATCATTATATTCTAGTTATAAAATTTTACTTTGGATTATTTTTTTATATTTTTGTGATAAGTATTATGTTTTGATGAATAATTAAAATATTCTAAATCTTAATTGAAAACATTTTTTTTCATCAAAATTATTTATGTGGAAAAATTATATTATTGAATAGTTTTATGGTAAAAATAAAATAAATTTTTATCATTTAATATAATTTTGGTATTTGTCTTTAATTTTACTATTAATTTGGGTGTAAAAAATTTTGAATCTTTTTTGATGTTTTAAATTTTAAAAACACATTTTTCATTCCGATAACGAGATTAATTTTACATTAATTTATGAAACATTGGAGTTTTGAATTTTTAATAATTGAATCCATATTATGACTCAGTAGGTATTGATTATATGAAAATAATTTGTTTTGGTATTATGAATACTAACATCAGTAATTTTTTATTAATACGGTAAAATGATAAATAAGAAAAATAAAGGTAAAAATAATATTAAAAATTACATTAACACTTGTCCTAATATTATTAGATGAATTATTATTTACATAAATGGTACTTAAGTAAATGTTTGACCCTTTTTAAGACACTTGGATGAGATTAAGACATTTAATATATTTTATTTAAAGAAAAATTAAATATGTCTTACTTGAATTTTAGAAAATGTTTATTTTTTAAAATAAATTTATATAGAATAAAAGTTTGATTATATAAAATAATTTAAAATATAAATTGTTTTTATTTTCCATGATAATTTATTTTTAGTTTATAGGGATCAAAATAATTAACATAATGGTTTATATATTGATGATATAGAAATTATTGATTTGATGAAAAAATAATTAACAAATTTTTATTAAATTTATAATAAATATTATGAGAGATAAAAATTAGAAAAAATATTAATTTTCGAGTCTGTCTCGACCATAATCATCCAGTTTTTGAGTTATTGACAATTTGTACCCTTATAAAAGAGATTATGAGAATTATATTATTTTATTTGAAATGATATTAAATTTGTCACATTCATGATTTGATAAATATATCATTTTTAATGTATGATTTTCCAAGAAATATATTCACATAATAGTATTATTACGAAATATAAAAGATTTATCTTCTTCATAATATTTTTTTTATTTTCACCCATCAATTTATTATATTAAATAATTATATAAAACTGATAGAGTAATTATTTTATTAATGGAAATATCAAATTAAAATTATTAAAACTACAGAAATAAATATAAATTGGGATAATTAATATATGAAAAAAAAATTATCGATGTCCTTGAACTTGTAAGGATATAATAAAATATTTTTCTCTGGTTTAACATAATATCTGGATTTTGGTGAAATTATTTTAAATGAATTGTTTCCAAATGACACTATTGATATTTTTTCAAAATAATGTTTTACATAGTAATTTAAAAATCATAAAATATTTTTAAAAAAATTATTATTTATGGTTTACTCTAAAATTATTTATATTGTTTAATTATGGTATAACTGACATCAAATTAATTTAAATTACAATATTTTAATATTCAACAAATTGTTTATTTTATATAAAATTAAAAGATAATAATTAAGGGTAAAATGAAATGTTAAGGCTTAAAATGAAAGCAAACCATGTCTAAATATTATTGGTTGAAGATATTACAACCTAATCACATTTCATATTTATAATAAGGATATTTTGGAGGTTTTTGGATGTGGTTTTAGTTTATTATAAATTAATATATTTGTATTTTCCAAAAGGATATGTGACCTCAATTATAAAAAGTCACCACCTTTATCACCTCTACACTTCACATTGAGACACAATGATCGTCCATCCCTTGAAAATTTAACTTTTAAATTTCCCTAGTAATAATTTAGAGGTTCTAGACTTCCTAAAAGACCAAATCAGGTTCTTTATGAAGAGATATAGATGGAGTGCATTGAAGATGTGGTAATCTCTTATACAGATTATTTAAACATATATCTTCTTATACATCCTCTAAATGAGTTTTTTCCATTAAAAAGTAATAATTAAAATATAGAAGATATAAAGATATGTTATTATATTTATGGGACAACCATATTACATGTCGATACCCTATCTTTATGTACATGTACATTACATTTCATATGAAGAATACTTAATACATAAAACAAAAAGTATTTCCAAAGACCATATTAGTTTAGTGTATCTGGAATCTCAGATCATAATGTTCTAATCATGGTGAATGACGTTCAAAATCACCCATAATGATCGGCCTCTTTTTTCCTACCATAAACCATTCTTTATATCCTGGGGAAAAGAAAAAAAAGGATGAGCTTAAATACTCAGTAATGGTAAGCATTGATAAAAAAAATAAACCATATGCATTTGAACGTAAAAACGTGAACATAATGTTTAATCATAAAAATCAAAAGTCGTGAAATAAATCATTGTAGTATGTAAATCCTTGATCATATCAAAATATTAATCACAATAAAATAGCATTGGAATAAAACATGGAATTATGGAAAACCATTATGTAAAGAATATGATTTTAATAGTATCCAAGGTATTTCTTCCAAGACAATCATAGTGGATGAAGTTTATTAATGAACTGAGATTACTTGTCGTTATATCCCTGTATCACTGAACTGGATTTACATGCTATTCCAGCCATGTCTTCCTCATAAGATATAAATCATTACCCAATATATTGGGGGGGGGATATATAGGTCCCACCCATCTCATAATGAAATCATTCATACCAGATCAACAAAAACATAAATCATTCATCATTGCACTACCCCCAAAATAAAATGAAATTCTTAAAAATCATGTGATCAGAACATAATCCATATAATATAAATAGACTTCAAAAAAATAATTCCATCATAAAACAATCAAAAATAATAATAATTATGATTGAAACAAAACCCTATGTCATCTTAGATGGGGAATAATTTTTATAAAGCACTATAACTTAATTCCTGAGGAAAATATCCTTTCATATTCAAAAACATTTTCTTTTCCCAAAATCTCGTTCAATTTTAAAAGAGAATAATTAAATTGAAAATAAAATTTAAATATTTTAAACAATGATTCATGTAAATAATTTATTATGAAAGCGTAAAAATATGTTCATGTCGTATAAGTTAAAAAAACATTCCCCACATACATTCACCAAGAAAGTTAAAAAGTACCTCATATGGTAAACAAAAGAAAGATTCCTTCCATAAAATGTAGTAGAAGTAAAAAAGGGTTAAAAATGAATTTAAATATACATGGAATATTATTAATCATTTTATGATTACATTTTAGGAATTTTTTTATAAAACATGGAGATGGATGATAAATATAACCCTAGTAAATACTTACATAAAAGTAATATCGAATAAAAATGAGATTGAAAAATTTCCCTTACCTTAGTTCAGATTTCATTTGTATATGTGAAAATCTCTTGTTTGGTGGGTTTAAACATATTATTAACTTTTAGAAGAACCATAAAAATATTTATGATATCATATATTATTCACTTATGACTTTATATTGCCTTTCCATTTGTCTATTCCTTGTTAATGTAACGTTTTGGGTAATAATCGTTTCATTTATCATACATGTTTGGACTTGTTATTATTCATATGATTACATAGATCATGATTTTATATCTTAAAGAATGTATAAAATGATTAATAAATCATGTATATTATGTATGTAAATATATATAGTTGATCAATAAATGAAATGGAATACACCGTTCATGGAGACAGTAGGGTGTATGTACGCATGAACACGGTTTTAATTTCCTTATTAACTTGAATGAAAGTACGTAAATTACATTTACATGTATAAAAATATACAATATCATTATTATTTCATATATTTAATTATTATTTATTATATATACCTTATAATAATTCTTGAATGGATAACATGGAGAATGAATCTCATCAAATCGTGGAGACGATAAGTCATACGTACACACGAGAGACGATATCACTCCCATAGATATTGAATGGTATTGAATTGGATGGTGTATAATATCACATAATTAGTATCATTTTATAATAATCATATATAGTTCTTATTTACACCATTATACTCATCCATGTAAGGTGGTGGTGAAAATATATTACACCACGATGTGGAGACGGTAATCCGTACGTACGCACGGGCGGTGATTTCATTTTTCCTATGATGGATAGAAGGTGAAATAGGGCTATTTCATATTTATAATAACACATAAATATATTAGAGATACATATTTTATTACTATATAATGAAAAAACTAATGAAGATGAATTATAAGAAGAAATAAATTTGAAAGAATTGGTAGAAGAGATTACCTCTTCCTCGACATACCTCCTTTAAATTTCCTCTTAGACCACTATAGATGGTTATTTGAGAAGAACAAAACATCTATAATGTTACAAGGTAATTTGTGAAGATAAATGGGAAGGGTTTGGAAGGGAATGAAGTCTAAAAATGGAGTGAAGAGGAGAGGGAGGAGGTGACCTTTTATAAAAGAGGGGAGGGGCACTTTAAGAATTTATCAAAATAATAATTTATTATAAGTTCCATTTCGATAAAAAATGGTCCAAAATTATTTAATTATAATAAAATATGATTTGGTTCGAATAAACATCATAAAATATTTTTTAGACACGTTTTGTAATGTTTTTATCCTTATCATTTTGGTTTAACACTAATTTTAACCTTTTTATTCTTACCATGATATCATTTTTTTACACATTGTGGGTTAATTTAACTACCATATCATGTCAAATGACTCAAAAATATTATTTATGATATATTTGGACATATATCAATTATTTTTATGAATATTATATAACTAGTAATTTAATATCATTTAATAAACTATTCTATGTTTTATGTTATGAATTATATGAGTTTTAGACACTATTCATATGGGACTATTTTTGAAAATTTCATAACAACAATATTCCTTCAAAGAAAAGTAATTATATAATCCCCCATGTGTCAATGTCACCCAAAAAAATCGTGGATGACACAAAAAGTTCACATTAAATTTATTTTAATATGTATAACCTCATTTATTTGAATATTTCATTAATGAGTTAATAACTACATCATAATAATGTCTTAAATAAATATATTTATCCAATTTCTAAAAATTATAAGTAAAATAATATGATTTACTAAATATTTTTATCTATATAATTACTATTTATATAGATAAATATCAGTAATATATCCCACTATTAAATTAGATGTTGAAAAAGAAGTATGTTTACGTTATAATTATCATTAAATTAATTCTTATAAATTATTTGTTCACATCCAAGTGAATCCATGGGGTCCCAAAATCAACACATGGATGACCATGGTCAGAAATATGTCATCCAAAAATATTAGAACATTTTTTAGGGTAATTTAATATTATGATAATAATATTGTTTACCCTTATTTACCAGATTTACCATTTTACTATGGTAAAAAAATTACTGAAGTTACTATTCATAACATCCAAAAAAATAAGAGATTCCTATTTACCGAATATGAACCATATGATTAAAAATTTGGAATCAATTTTTCTTAATTCAAAATATAGAAGTTGGAGTAATTAATTTTAAAAAAATTCTCATTGTCAAAACAAAAAATTTGGTTTTTAAGAAGTAATTACTATCCAAACATTGACTTGTGTTTATGTCCAATTTAAAAGTGAAATTACATCCAATGAAAATTATTGGATTAAATGGTAAAATCATAATACAATTAAAATTTAAAACTAATTAATAAGAAAATATATCTCTATAAATAAATTAGATGATGATGCGGTTTTGAATTAAAATGGAGTATTTTTCACTATTCATTAAAATTTTAATTTTATCAGAAAAAACAAAAATTTCAACAGATTTAAATTTTTCTATCTTGATTCGGAAGAAGAAGTTTATTTTTTTTCAAATTTAACATATAAATGTTTCCAAAACTAGATGAAAATGGGTTCTCTATCAAATGGTTGTAAGAGTATATTTTTTAAAAAATACTTCTTTTATGTGAAAATTTCGTTTCATTCTCATTCCATGTTCAATAAAATTTGATATATGAATGATAATGTTATTAAATTAAAAATTTTAATTATAATATTCATAACCACTAGTTTATATCTAATTAAAAAATATTTTAATAATATATCGTTGTTTAGTAAAACTTGGTATCAAGTCGAACAAAAGCTATCAAGAAAGGTCACTCTTCTGTGTAACACAAGACAAGTTAGTGTTACATGTAGTTAATAATTCTATTGGTGTTGGTATAAAATAATCAAAACATAGTTCTTTTATTAATTGAAAAAAATCCATACTCGGTGTTGTGTGAAATCAATTCTATCAAAATCACATGAAATTGTGTGCAAAAAAAACATGTATATTGTTGTGTATAATGAAAGCTAATACGATGTTGTGTATAGCCCAACCTAATCTTAAGTGTTTGGTAAAACACAGAAAATCAAAGATATTAAAAAGATTTTATCTCATAAAATCTTATTGTGTTACATTTTAACCCTCTTATAATGAATTTCTCCCTGGAAATGATTTGGTGTTATAATTGGTTTTCTACTAGAACGTTTCATTCATGGAAACCCACATCGTAAAAAGGGATACTAAAACATAATTTCTAAAATGAAATTTAGAAAAATAATATTTATCCAATGTAACAAATCATGGGGTTTCCACATGTGAGATCATATGTGGGAAGTAAAATCAATGATATGGAAGAGAAATAGATCCATCAAATTCTGATGGATAGTGATAAGGAACAAGGTTTAGAGAAAGTTAACTAATAGAAATACATAAATCTATGATGATTTAAGGGACGATATGATTCATCGAATTACAGGGTACTAGGATAAAATATTTGGTTTTCAAGATCATTTCCCAAAATATGATGAATTTTTCCATTAGAATAAATACATACATGATCTTGGTACAATATCACTATTGTTTGTGCCCAGAACAATTTCCACTTCATCACATAATGAAATGAAGTTGAATTTTTCATTTGTGAAGTGTTAACATATCATGTGATAGAATGATAGGTCATTCCTTCGGCCTCAATATAATTGTTCGAACATGTTATCAATTATGGAAAATTCCACCTATATTGAGATAATAAATTAATGTGACAAACATAAAGTGAAAAATAACTTATACTATCCATAAATTGATAACATTACAATCCTTAAAAAAACAAAAAATATAAAAATCTAAGTGGGGAAATAAATCTCCACAACATTTGTCTCTCATATCTCATAATGTATTTAATGTTTTTCACATTCCACACATGTGAATACCTTAATCATGTATTCTTTTCAAACAATAATTACCATAGAAACATAGTGAAAACATGAGTGATTTCAAAAGATAAGTCTTTCAACATACCAAAATACAAAAATTTATATATACTCAAACCATGATATCACATTGTCTTTATATCTATCATGAGATTATTAATACTATCAGGCATCTCATTATCTCTATATCCCTTCATTATGTGTATATCATGTTCTTTCCAAAAATATCTGAATAAACATTCATGGTTACCAATACCATTCAACATACACTTTAAAATACTTATAGAAAACCAACAGTTTAACGACACTTAGATATTTCATTATTCCATAGTACCTTTAAATTACTTATACAAAATTACTCTAGATAAACATGAAATCATTACACTACCTTCTTAAACCATTAACCAAGCTTCAAAATTTTATTCCTTAACACTTTTTTCATCCCGCATATCATTTATAGTCTCTTTATCATCATCAACATTAATACTACCCATATGAACATGCTGATTCTTTTCATGATATTTTCCCTTAGGGAATCAATTTTAATAATTCCCATATACTCCAGATTTAAAACATTTAACCAGTATTTATGTCTTAGCAATATCATTATCCTTGTCAAGTGTGTTAACAGAAACTTTTCATTTTCAGTTACTAGCTTTATGTCTATCTTTTACACACACAAAGAATCTTCTAGTTCCATTGTAAAATTTTATTTGTTTCCTCTTCCAACATGATTTACATGAAGAAAATTGAACATTTTTTCCTCTATGATCATCATGAAATTCCATCTTTCTCTTATTAGCTGGGTTAGGAAATTAACCAATATTGATATTATTGATCATATTATGAGATTGCTTATTAAGAATAATAATGATGTTTTTCCTTCCAAATCCCATTTCATTTGGTTTCTCATGGAGAATATAATTCCATTAGACATCATATTCACTATTAACATGAATCTTCTTGTTTCCATCCATTTTATGAAACCCAAAAAAAATGTGTGACAAGAAAAAATCGTATCAGGAAAACAACATAATCATGGATGGTTACAATCAACCTCTAACATAGTAGGTTTAATCCAAGGTTATTCTGGATTTTTATGATAATTCTTGGACTGTAACCTATACTTATCCTTAAAATTAGAGACATCTCAACACATACCATAGAAATATATCTTGGGATCCCATTAATGTTTTTGTATCCTAGTTTCCAATGTTTGACTAAACCTTCACTCTGATACCAACTGTAGAGACCCTAGCTTTATCTACATGGAAATAACATTTCATTTTTGGAATACATAATAAAGGAAACAAATATACGTCCAAAGAATGTATTTCTTTAGTGTATTGGGAAACTCGAATCATAATTATTAATCATGGTAAAATATCATAGACATCTCCCATAAATATCTTCCCCTTTTTTTCCTACATAAAACGTATCATTATATCATGGGGAATATAAAACATAAAAAGGTTGAGCTTATATTTTCAGTAAGGGTATGCATGTATAAAATAAAACAAGCCATATATATTTGAGTGTAAAAACATGTCCATAATGTTTAAACATCAAAATCTTGTGTCATGAAATAAATCATAGAAGTATGTAAGGAATATATCATAAAGGAAAATTTATCATGATTAAATAGCATGGTAATCAACATGGAATTTTTTCAATCCATTAATAACTTAATATGATTTCCATAGTAGCCAAGTCATTGTGGCCAAGACCATCCTATGGGACAAAGTCCATAACTGAACTGGGTTTACATGTCATTACTACAATGTATTACTAAACCCGATTTACATCCTATTCCTGCCATGTCTATATCATGATATATAAATATTTATCCAATGCATTGGAGGAAGATATATGTCTCACATATCTCATAGTGAAATCGTTATTACATGTTCCTCAAAGAAATAAATCATTCACCATAGCGTAACCAATGAAATAAAATGGGATTCTTAAACATCATGTCATCATAACATAATCCATATAATATTAATTGACTTTCTAAAAATAATTCCATAATAAACACAATAACATAAACGTAGTAATAAGGATTGGAAAATAACCCTATTTGATCATAGATGGGAAATAATTTTGATAAAACACTTGAACATAATTCCTAAGGTAAATAGCCTTGCTTCTTCAAAAATGTTTTCATTTCTCTAAATGTCATGAAATTTTAAAATATATGAATTTAATTTAAAATACACTTGAAATATTGTAATGGATGCTTCATTTAAATAATGCGTTATGAAAGCATAGAAATATGTTCATGCCATATAAGTTAAAAAAACATTCTCCTCGTACTTTTACTGGAAAAGTCAAAAAGTTCCTCGAATGGTAAAAATAGATTACTTTCATACCATGTAGTAAAAGTCCAAAAGGAGTAAAAATGTGTTTATAAATACATGAATGATTATTAAAGATTTTATGAAAACTTTTTTAGAAAATATGGATATGGATGATAAATATAACCACTATAAATACTTACTAGTAAGAAATATCTGATGAAAATGAGATTGAAAAATTTCCCTTATCATAGGTCTGATTTCTTATTTATGTGAATAAAACTCCTGTATAGTTCATTTAAACAAATTATTAACTTTTATCAGAACCATAAAAATATTTATGATATCATATAGGATTCACGTACAACTATATATTACCCCATTCATTTTGTCAATTCCATGTTAAAGAAACATTTTGGGTAATAATTATTTCATTTATCACACATGTTTGGTCTCGTTATTCTCTACATGATTAAATATATCATGATTTACTTACATCCAAAATGTAAAACATGATTTTTATATTATATATATTCTATATATAAATTTATTTAATATATTCATAAATGTAATAGAATAAATTGTTCATAGAGAAGGTAGGTCATGCGTACGATTAAACATTGTTTTTGTTTCCTCATTAAATTGAATGGAATTAAGTAAATGATATATATAAATATACATAAATCTAGTATCATTATTATGTTATATATTTAATGATTATTTATTATATATATGTTATAATCATTGTTGAATGGTTAACATGGATAATGAATCGCATTGCATCGTGGAGATGGTAACCAGTACGTACGCACAAGCTATGAAATTGTTCCCATAGTTATTGAAAGCAATTTAAGTGGATGGTGTATAAATTCTCATAATTAGTATCATTTTATAATAATAATAATATAGTTATTATTTCCACCATTATATCCATCCAAATAAGGTGGTTGTTAAAAACATATTACACCATGACGTGGTGATGGTAATCCATACGTACGCATAGGTGGTAATTTCATTTTTCATAGGATGAATGAAAGTTAAATAGGGTTGTTTTATATTATTAATAACATATCAGTATATGAGTGATAATTATGTTTTTAATTTATAATGAAACAACTAAATAAGAGGATGTAGAAGAAAAAATAATTTTGAAAGAACTGGTATAAGAGAATACCTATTCCACGACGTGCCTCCTTTAAATTTTATATTAGGGCACTAGAGTTTGTCTTTTGAGAAGACAAGAACCTCTATAATGTATATAGGGATGCTAATAAGAGAAATGGGTAGGGTTTGTCCAAGCATGAAGGCTAAAAATTGAGTGAAGAGGATAGGGAGGAGGTTCCATTTTATAAGTGAAGAGAGGGTCACTTTAGGAAACTCTCAAAATATTAATTTATTATAAATACAATTTTGATAAAAAAATGTTCCGAAAATTATTTAATTCTAATATAAGATAATTTTGGTTCAAATACCCAACAAAAAATTATTTTTAGAAAATTTTTGAATTTTCTTTTATCCTATCATTTTGGTTTAACACTTATTTTACCCTTTTTATTCTTACTGTGATATCAGGTTATTTACACATTATGTGTTAATTTAATTACCAAATCATTTTTAAAGACCAAAAAAAGTATTTATGACAAATTTGGACTTATATTAATTATTTGGATGAATATTATATTTTTAGTAATTTTATATCATTTAATAAACTATTTTATGTTTTAAGTTATGAATTATGTCAATTTTGGAAACTATTCATATATGACTTTTAAAAAAATTTGTAAAAACGTTATTACTTCTAATAAAAGGCAATAAACCATCATTAATATGTCAATGTAATCCTTAAAATTCTTGTAAGACATCAATATGTTCCGATTAATTTTTATTTTCTTATTCATAAACTCATTTATTTGAATCATTCATTAAATAGGTAATCACTACATCATAATTGTGAAACAAATAAATATATGTATCTAATGTATAATTTTTTAAAAAAATACAATTATGTAGGAAATATTTATATATTTTTATTAACTATTTATATAAATAAGAATCAGTTATATAACTCTCTATTAAATTCTTTTTAGTAAAAGATATATGTTTAGGTTATAATTATCTTTACATTGAATTAATTCTTACACATTGTCATTTTCACATCAATGTGAATCCATGGGTGTAATGGCCTGGACCTATCTGCTCCATTACTTTAAAAATGTGGTTTTGGAGGTGTTCCGGGAGGACAATGTGACTTATCACCAACAATTTTCCAAATTTCCAGTTCTGTGAACAATGTTTCAATTTTTATGAAGAGTAATGGTAGGTGAACAATATTCTATCAGTGAGGTTCAGTGAAAGGTGTTCTATCGGTGATTTTTAGTGAACAATTTTCTATCGGTGAGGTTCTAATAGTGACCTTTGAATGGTGGACTTGAACAGTGTTTCTATAACGGTGAGGTTCTAACAGTGACCTTCTAACGGTGGACTTGAACAGTGTTTCCAGAACGGTGAGGTTCTAAAAGTGACCTTCTAACGGTGGACTTGAACAGTGTTTCTAGAATGGTGAGGTTCTAAAAGTGACCTTCTAACGGTGGACTTGAATAGTGTTTCTAGAACGGTGAGGTTCTAACAACGACCTTTTAATGGTGTACTTGAACAGCATTTATAGAACAGTAGTTGTACAGTGTTTCCAGAACGGTGAGGTCTATCGGTATCCTCTAACAGTGAGGTCCATCTATAACCTCTTACGGTGTTGTGTATCAATAACCTCTAACAGAGAGGATTATCAATAATGTCTAATGGTGAGGTCTATTAGAAACCTCTAATGGTGAGGTCTAATGGTGACCTTTTATTTCCTTTGCCAAATTTTTAGTATGAGAACAGTGTTTCCAGGTTCCTACAGTTCGCCCCTTTGACGTTTCTTTTGACGTAAAATACATTTAAAGCCTTATTTTATGGACTCTTAAGGCTAATTCAAATGCCATAAATCCTATATTAATTATCCCTATAGCTTGGTATGTTTTTACTTGGTCAAACCGCATGGGTTAATGCGATCTGATTTTAATAGAGAATTAACCGTATCTTAAACCATGACCCCATTAAATATTCAAAAGGGACAAGATATTATCCTCCCTTGTTCATCCTCTTTATTATTTTATATGAGACACTAGAACCTTTCAATCCTTTTTGTAGGATATTCAAAATCAAACATTACTCCCTTGATTGGTTTAGCACTATTTTGGATGCAACTGAGTTGTATTGGTCAATCTTCTATATAAGGAATGTTTTATCGTCGTTCCTTTGGGGATCCTCTTCTCCTGTTTCTCCCTTCCTTTTTATAGCATGTAATCTTCAAGATTATAATGGGTTTTTCATGAGGTTTGGTTGGTTTTGTCGTACCGTGGCATCCTAGGGTGGATGCAGTTGTCTCTAGAGGAGGATCGTGACCCGTTGTGTGGATAAAAAAGAGAGGAACTGTTTGAGGTAGGGTATTCATTGGTTCTATTTTCTTTTAAATACTACTATATCATTAGCATGCTTCATCCCAGTGGATCAAAATTGAATTGGCATAATAAATATTTTAATTAGATAAATAAGTGGATATCTATCTTATTTTATTAGCTCTTGTTTTACTAGATAGTGTGATATCAATGCTTGCTTTTTTAGCTATTTTTCCTGATGGAAATTGATAAAGAATGTAGTCCCGGATTAACCAATAAGTGTTTGCTAAAGATAAAGAGGCATGAAAACAAATCCGGATCATTTTGTAATTTTATGTTAATCAAATTAGTGCAGTAAGCATGTTTATTTATTTGTGATAGCTTAATGATTAGGTTTCCCGAATTTTGGAACCTACATGTAATAAATCTGTTAATTCTAGATGGATTAAAGAACTTATTGTTTGATAATTTTTAAAGGGGTTTTGAGTTACCCTTTTGATTGTTAAAGGGCCAAGATCCCATTGATGTGATGTTTGTTTTCCTATTGCTTGTGCTATAATGTTTTCCGGGATGGCTGTTGTGATATGTGGAGGTATGGAGACTTTTTTTTGTGGTAGAAGATGACAGCTAGAGTGGTGAGATGTATTGGATTATTCATGTGGGTGTCTAGGAGGACACCAGGGATGATTGAATAGAATGGATTTGATTTTTGGATTCTGGGTGAATTTAATTGGTTTCTTATCTCCGTTACTTTTCCCCACTTTTCAAGACAGCTGGTCATGCCTACCCTCTTTCCAAAAGAGGCGAAGACGCGCGAGGTATGCCACATGATTTTCGTGTTTAGATTCTCTAGGGAGGATGAGTCTACGCTCTTTCTATAGGCAGAAAAGATTCGACAAGTAGTACATCTACTCACCGTGTTGAGCCCCTTGTGTTAGTAGCATAGGATGCTTTTCTAGAATACCTGGGAATATGGTAAAGTAATTTTGTAATGAAGGTTTTAATAAATGGTGTTAACCCAAGGGGATGGGGTTGCTGAAACATAATGATGAGGTTGTAATTTTGAATGAAAAGCTGTCTTTTTGTGTGATGCTAATGGAACTTAATGTGTAACTGTTCCTGGTTAATGTTTAAAGAATTAATTAATGTACACTAGAACAGATTAGAAGGGAATGAAGTAAGCTTATAATTATCTTTAAATGGTTATGTGCTTATAGGATACCTAGTCTTAGAAGTGGCATCCCGGAGTCCGAGAGACATTACCTACAGTTGTGTCTAATACTAGGTTAGTCCCATAGTGTGGTTCTGAGTTATAATATATTATGTACTTTTTTTGTTTCTCTACGCTACTCTACCCTATCAGTACGGTCAACTAAATACCAGGGGATTCTGAGCCCTTGGGGGTGTTTCCCCCACATTCTGGTGGGAGGATGAATGGCGGAATACCCCCTTTGTGCCTGCTCTCTTATCTTGGTTGATACTTGTACCATAAGGAAAAACGTTTAGTTTTCCCCATATATGTGTGTAGAGGGATGTAATGGCTTGTGGTTATTCACACACATATATTATGTATATAGTATCCTATGGACTACTATAGGTGTAACGTGTATAGGATGTGATGGCTTGAGGATCCTTACTCAGTGTATGGGATATAATTGCTTGAGGTATAAAACCCAACGTATGATACACATTAAGTGAGCTAGGGTGGCTCCTGAAAACTACCTGGTTACATTGGTCGTGATAATGGTGTGGGGCTTTGCCCAGGTGTCTGCGGGAAAGCCTTTGTGGTGCACGAGGTGCAAGTTGTGGTTCCTCGCCCAGGTGTCTGTGGGCAAGCCTTTTTGGAGAGAGATGCTTAGGACGTGCGACTTTGGGGAAAGGTGGAAAAACTGTGGGGAAGTAGTAGCATGTTACCTTTTATATTCCTTACTATATGCTATATTCTTGTATGCATTACTTGGTGTGAGTAGCCATGGTGATGTTGGGAACATAGTATACCTGTTTAGGGGATGAGTTAGTTTCATTTGTTGTTCACTGTGATTTAGCATGCTTTCTTTACTTTTTCAAGAGAGGCTTCAGGGAGGATCCAATTGAGTATACTGTTAAAATCACACTATGTATACATAAAAAGTTTTTAAGGTCACTTGGAACAAGGTGGAGATCAAGCTGGTTTCTACTAGCTTGTGGTTGCAGGAGCTGTTCTGGCTTGGGGTTGCTGTTGTTTTTACATTATATTGGGTACTTGCAGTTTTCCCTTCCAGTTGTAGTACTCTCGCATGACATTTCATATATGTACATGGGTTTATTTTATATTCCAGTTCTGAGTTGGATTTCATTGGGGGTCTATCTTATCTCTCTCTTCTGCATGTGGTCTCTTAGAGGGCAATGCCTCCCATTTGTGTGTTTACTATACCCTCGGTCCTAGTAGCCAACACAGGGCCTTCTGGAGGCGTGAATCAGGGGTCATTATCTCCCTTATCACATTTCCAGCCCAGGAGGGGTATACATTGTGGGGAGGGGGTTGTGACAGAGTGGTATCAGAGGTTTGG
Organism: Viscum album; assembly: GCA_963277665.1. Classification (NCBI taxonomy): domain Eukaryota; kingdom Viridiplantae; phylum Streptophyta; class Magnoliopsida; order Santalales; family Viscaceae; genus Viscum; species Viscum album. The sequence continues at coordinate 164,115,176 of OY728138.1, forward strand.
TTAAGGTAAAGGATGGAGTTTGGAGTTAGGCACAGGTGAGATTTCATGGGTTTGTAGGGAAACAATGTCATTAATGCTTAGCAAGTGAGGTAAACACTGGAGACTGACTGATACATAGGCGTTTAGGTCCCCCTATGATCTGATGTATGAACCTTTAAGTTTACAATGGCTAATAAAAAAGGTGATACGAGTTACAGGGTACAGACCTCAGAATGGATCATGCATCATTCTTCTTTGTGTATGGGTTTGAATGGGTAGACCATGGGATAGGTTAACCTAAGTTGAATAAAAGAAAGAAATAAATAAATTAATGCTGAGTCTTCTATATTCAAGGATTAGGATCTCTAATTGGTTTTTATTTTACAGGTATGGCTCCAGGTCGACGTCCTCATCTGGTTTGCAGAGAAAATGTCCAGCAGGCTGTTCCAGCAGAACTCCGCCGGGTAGAGGTTGATGACAACGACACTTGGAGGAAGACACTTCGAGAGTTTTAACACCGGAGTCTATAGAAGTATGCGTGCTCTGTTTCAGAAGTAGTCATGGAAGATTGGTTAGAGGAGGTCGAGAGCAGATTTAGTTCGATTGGTGCTCAGAAGGAGCACTGGGTGTCCTTGGTTGTGACAATGCTGCGTGGAGAAGTGAGGTAGTGGTGGTTATTGTTCCTCGGGGATCATGAGGAGTCATTTATCGCATGGGTTGAGTTCCGATAAATGGTTTAGAGTCGAGTTTCTTTCTTTGACCACGAAGGAATCTAGTCGCCCAAAGATTCTTACCCTTTGACCGGGGACCTCCAGTGTTCGAGAGTTTGGAATCCATTTCAAGAACCTTCTACGATATGATTCAGACCTTCTGCCAGATGAGGAGGCCAGGGAAAGGCATTTTGAGGAGGCTTTGAGTCCAGAGATCCAGCGCCAAGTCACCCCATTTATTCTAAAAACATATCATGAGGTACTGGCAAGGGAAGAGGTTGTCGAGAGGACTTTGGCCCGGACTGGATCATCACGAGAGGGGAATCTACATGATTCCTCACGAAGAAGAGCTGTGGTGTGGGGTTCCCAGTTTTTAGGGAAGAATAGTTCTCATTCACCTGAGGGTAGGTCCCAACCCTTCACATCATGTTTCTCCATAGGTAGAAACTCTTAGGCCTATACCAAAAGATCATTCACTTTTTTTCTTGTGGTGGTCAAGGACATCAGTAGTGGGAGTGCCCTGCTTTTCAGAGTGGTCATCTTGCACCGGGCCCTATGCTCTAGGTCCCTCAGTTGAGGCAGTTCCAGCCGAGGCAGCAGCACCTGGTTGCACTAGCATTAGATCATCAGAGGGTATATGGGGCAGGTATAGGACATCCCCATGACACTCCTCATCCTTAGAGATCAGAGCGCAACCATGGTGGTGGTCGTCATCAGGGCCAGAGAGGTCGTGGAGGAGGTCATGGTCAGCTTCATGCTGTTGCGTTGCCATCTCCAGGCGAGGCAGATGTTGTCCGAGGTACCCTGTTCTTGTTTTCTACCTTTGTGCATGCCTTGTTTGATTTATTAGCAACACACTCCTTCATATCACCTAACCTTGTCCATTCTTGGGAAAATAAGGTAGAGAGGCTTCCAGTGCCCTTGGTGTTGACCACACCGGTTGGAGGTCGAGCCGACTTGTTTGAAGTATGTAGATATTGTGAGCTAGTGTTGGAAAGTCACCACTCTTGGGGAGATTTCTTATGTTTACAAATACAACCATATGATTTCATCATTGGCATGGATAGGTTGTATTCGGTGCAGGATATCATAGATTTCTTCATGAAGAAGTTCATCTTCATCGGTGTAGATGGAGAGCAGGTGATGTTTCTTGGGGAGAAAGATCCTTTGATGGGTCATAGGTGTGTTCCTTCCTTATCATCCATGATGAGTGAGATGATTTTGATCTCATCAGAGGTTCAGTAGCTGGAATTTCCTAGGGTCGTTGAAGAGTACCCTGATGTCTTTCCAGAAGTGGTTGTAACATTACCCCCTCGATGAGAGATCGAGTTTGGGATCGAGCTATAGCCAGGAGCGTCTCCTATCTCTATGTCCCCACATAGGATGACCCTTTTGAGTTACAAGAGCTACGTATACAACTTGATGGTCAATTACAGTTTGGTTTTGTTTGGACAAGTGTGTCACTGTGGGGTGAACCAATTTTGGTCATGAAGAAGGCTGACAGCAGTTTGCAGTTGTGTGTCGATTATCGTCGCTTAAACAAAGTGAAAATAAAGAATCTATATCCTCTTCCATGGATAGATTATTTATTTGATCAACTAAAGGGTTCATGTTTGTTCTCAAAGATCGAATTTCATTCAGGATATCATCAGATGCATGTAATGGATGAGGATATCCCGAAGACCGCCTTCTATTGTCGTCATGGGCATTATGAGTTATTTGTAATTTCGTTCAGTGTGATGAATGCTCCAATTGTGTTCGTTGGATTGAAGAATGCTATGTTCTGTGATTTCCTAGACAAGTTCGTGGTAGTCTTTATTGACGATATCCTTGTGTACTCCACAACTGAAGAGGAGCATGAAAAGCATCTATGAGCAATTTTGGTAGTTTTTCATCAACATCAGTTGTTTGGTAAGTTGTCAAAGTGTGATTTTTGGGCTCAAGAAGTCTGTTTCATAGGGAATTTTGTGTCCTAGTAGGGAATAGTTGTGGATCCATTTTAGATAGAAGCTGGTGTGTCTTGGGCAGCCTCAAAGATAGTTTCAGAGGTGCGAAGTTTCCATGGGCTCCCAGGATACTACAGGAGGTTCGTAGCCAACTTCTCACGAGTTGCGACTCCTCTAATAGCTTTGACTAGAAAGGATCAGGCATTCGTATGGAGTGATCAGTGTCAGATAGCTTTTGAGTATCTAAAGTATAAGTTAGTAAGTGCTCTCGTTCTTTGTCTTCCAGCTGAGGGAGTTCAGTTTGATGTTTTTATCAATGCTTCGCATATAGGGTTAGGATTTGTCCTCATGCAGTAGAGATCAGTTGTTTCTTATGGATCTCGGCAGTTACGTCCCCATGAACATAACTATGCCACTCATGATCTTGAGTTGGAATCAATGGTGTTTTCTCTAAAGTTTTGGATACATTACCTCATTGGTGAGCACTTTTTGGTTTTCACCGATCATAAGAGTTTGAGGTATGTTTTCTCTCAGTGGGACTTGAACATGCGACAACGTCGGTGTATGGAGTTCTTATAGGAATAGGACTTCTAAATATTTTATACACTTTGAAAAGGGAATGTTGTAGCTGATGCGCTGAGTTGAATGTCACATAGTGATGGTGTGCGTGAATCTGGTGATTCTTGGAGAGTAATGGAAGAGATGTCATCATTACATCTTGATATGGGAGAAATTGGGGGTAGAGGATGTCTTTTTCAGATCATGATATAGTCATCCCTGATGAAAAAGGTGGAGGAGTACCAGTTGGGAGATCCTGAGGTGGAGGTCTGGAAAGACCGAGTTGTTTGTGCTGAGGCCCCTGATGGTTGTTCTGAGGATGAACAACACCGAGTGTTGTACCAAGGAAGGATTTTTGTTCCCTAGACCATGCATGAGACAGTTCTCAGAGAGATGCATAGTTCTCCTTTAGCAGTACATCCGAGTGTGAAAAATATGTACCGATTCTTGAGGAGTCAGTTTTGGTGTCCTGGGATGAAGCATGCAGTTGCAGAGTTTGTGTCTCGATGTTTAGTTTTCCAGAAGTGAAGGCTGAACACCATGTTCCTGGTGGTCTTCTCCAGCCATTAGATATTCCTCAGTAGAAGTGAGAGGACATCTCGATGGAATTTGATACAGGTTTACCTCGAGCTCCGGGAGGACATGATGCTATTTGGGTGGTAGTGGATCTTTTAACAAAATCAGCTCACTTCATAGCGATCAAGGAGTTGATCTTAGTGGAGGTTTTGTCGAGTCAGTATCTAGAGGAGGTGGTGAGACTTCATGGAGTCCCTAGGCCGATAATTTCTGATCAAGATCATTGTTTTACCTCTAGGGTGTGGAGAGGTCTCCAACATGCATTCAGTTCTCAACTTTGCCTTAGCACTGCTTTTCATCCTCAAATGGATGGTCAGATAGATAAAACCATCCAGACTCTGGAAGACATGTTAAGATCTCATGTTCTTTATTTTGGAGGCTCATGGATGAGGCATTGAACCATGCTGGAGTTCTCTTATAATAATAGTTTTCACTCCAACATCGGTATGGCGCCGTTTGAAGCCTTCTATGGACGACTTTTCCGTTCTCCGTTATACTGGACTAGGGTCAGAGAGTCGGCAATTCTCGGACCCGAACTAGTGAAGAATACAACAGAGATGGTTCATGTGGTTCGTGAGAGGATAAAGATAGTGCACGATCTTTAGAAATCATATGCCAATTAATGGAGGGGACCCTTCGAGTTTAATGTTGGGGATCATGTGTTTCTGAAGGTGACTGCCCATCGTGGGCAGTGAAGGTTTGGTCGTGAAAGTATGATTTGTCCCATGATTGTTTGGCCTTTCGAGGTGTTAGATCATGTTGGAGCTGTGGTGTATCGAGTAGCACTTCCCCCATAGATGAGTTGGACACATGATGCTTTCCACATGTCACAACTCCGTCATTATCTTCATGATGACACTCAAATCATCGATTGGGGAGAGATCGATGTTGATGACGATGCAACCTTTGAGGAACAACCTATGGCGATCCAAGACTTCAAGGAAAAGGTGGTGCATGGATGTTTTATTCCCTGGGTTCGTGTCTTGTGGAAACACGGTGGCCTAGAGGAGAGTACCTGGGAACGTGAGTCATAGATTCCTGTCCAGTACCCATAGCTGTTTTAAGTTGTTTTGTTGTGTTTTCTTTGATCCTTTCTTTTATGTATCTTTGATGTGATTTTATGCTTGAATTGTCTAGATATGGATTCTTTGTTCCCTTGCTCTTGGATTTCGTGGTTTTTTCCATCTTTAGAACAACTCAATGTGGTTTTTCCCTTAGAGGTATCTTACGGGGTGGTTGTTCGGACCCCTCTTTTCGTTAGGTTGGTTTTAAATTCTCGAGGATGAGAATGTTTTGAGAGGTATCTGATGTATTAGCCCAGACTTCTCATGTCCATTACTTTAAAAATGTTGTGTTGGAGGTGTTCCGGGAGGTCAAGGTGACTTATCCCCAACACTTTGACAAATTTCAAGTTCTCTGAACAATGTTTCCAGTTTTATGAACAATAACGGTAGGTGAACAATATTCTATTTGTGAGGTTCAGTGAATAGTGTTATATTAGTGAGGTTTAGTGAACAATGTTCTATCGGTGAGGTTCTAATAGTGACCTTTTAACGGTGGACTTGAACAGTGTTACCAGAATGGTGAGGTTTTAATTGTGACCTTCTAACAGTGGACTTGAATAGTGTTTCCAGAATAGTGAGGTTCTAACATTGACCTTCTAATGGTGGAATTGAATAGTGTTTCCAGAATGGTGAGGTTTTAATAATGACCTTCTAACAGTGTAAATGATCAGTGTTTCCAGAACGATGAGGTTCTAACAGTGATCCTCTATCCGTGGACTTGAACAGTTTTTCCAGAACAATAGGTGTACAAAGTTTCTAGAATAGCGAGGTCTATCGGCAACCTCTAACGCAGAGGTTTGTCGATAACCTCTAATAGTGAGGTGTATCAGTAACCTCTAATGGTGAGGTCTATCGGTAACTTCTGACGTTGAGGTCTATCAGTAACCTCTAACAGTGACCTTTTATTTCCTTTTCCAAATTTTGAGTACGTGAATAGTGTTTCCATCTTCCTATAGTTTCGCCACTTTGACGTTTCATTTTACATAAAATACATTTAAAGCCTTATTTTAAGGACTCTTAAGGATGATTGAAATGCCATAAATCTTATATTAATTATCCCTATAGATCAGGATGTTTTTACTTAGTTAAACCGCGTGGGTTAATGTGATCCACTTTTAATGGAGAATTAAGCATATCTTAAACCATCACCCCATTATATCTTCAAAAGGGACAAGATATCATCATCCCTTGGTCTTCCTATTTATTCACTACTATGAGACACTATAACCATTAAATCCTTCCCATAGGAGTTTCTCAATCAAACCTTAATCCTCTGATTTGTTCCGCTCTATTTTGGATGTGACCAAGTTGTATCGGTCAATCTTGCATAAAAGGGACGTTTTATCATCCTTACTTTGGGGATCATCTAATCCTGTTTCTCCCTTCCTTTTTTCCCATGTAATCTCCAAGATTTTAATGGGCTTTTCATGGGGTTTGGTTGGTGCTGTCGTACCGTGGCATCCTCGAGTGGATGCAGTTTTCGTGAGAGGAGGATCGTGACCCATTGTGTGGATAAAGAATGTGAGGAACTGTTTGAGGTAGGGGATTTGTTGCTTCTCTTTTCTTTTACATGTGACTGTATTGTTATCATGCTTCATCCCAGTGGATCAAAATGGAATTGACATAATAAATATTTTAACTAGATAAATATATTGATATCTATCATATGTTATGGCCTCTTGTTTTTCCAGATAGTGTGATATCTAAGCTTTCTTGTTTAGCTGTTTGTTCTTAATGGAAATCGGTAAAGAACATAAAACAAGATTAATTGATAAGTGTTGGATAAAGATAAAAATGCATGAAAACGAATCTGGATCTTGTTGTAATTTGATGTTAATCAAATTAGTGAAGTAAGCATGTTTATTCATTTCTGATATCTTACTGATTAGGATTCCCAAATTTTGGAACCTACATTTAATAAATCTTTTAATTCAAGATGGATTAATGAACTACTTGGTTGATAATTTCTAAAGGATTTCTGAGATACCCTCTTGATTGTTAAAGGTCCCAGATCCCATTGATGTGATGTTTGTTTTCCTACTTCTTGTGATGTAATGTGATCCTGGATGGCTATTGTGATATGTGGAGGCATGGGGACTTTTGGTTGTGGCAGCAGATGATGCCTAGAGTGGTGAGATGCATCAGTTTTTGCCTGTGGGTTTCGGGGAGGACACTATGGATAATTGAATAGAATAGATGTGATTTGTGGATGCTTGGTGATTTGAATCGGTAGACTATCTCCATTATTTTTCTACACTACTCAAGGCAGCTGGTCCTGCTTACCCTCCTACCGAAAGAGGAAAGGACGTGTAGGGTATGCCACGTGATCTCCCGGGAAGATAGGTCTACACACATTCTATAGGCCGAAAAGATTCTACTGGTATTACATCTACTCACCGTGTTGATCCCCTTGTGTTAGAAGCATAGGATACTTTTATAGAATACCTGGGAATAAGGGAAAGTAATTCTGTAATGAAGGTTTGAATAAATGGTGTTTACCCATGGGGATGGGGTTGTTGGAACATAATGATGAGGTTGTAATTTTGAAAGAACAACTAACTTTCGGTGTGATGCTAATGGAAATAAATGTTGAACTGTTCATAGTTAATTTTTAAAGAATTAATTATTGTACACTGGAACTGATTAGAAGGGAATGAAGTAATTTAATAAATCTATTTAAATGGTTGTGTGCTTATAGGATACCTAGTCTTATAAGTGGATACCTGGAGTCCGAGAGACATTAGCGGTATTTGTGTATTAGACTAGGTTATGCCCATAGTGTGGTTGTGAGTTAAAATATATTCTTTACTTTTTGTGTTTCTATATGATACTCCACCCAGTCAGTAAGGGAAACTGATACCCCGGGGATTCTGAGCCATGGAGGGTGTTTTCCCCAACATATAGGTGGGAGGATGAATGGATGACTAACCCCTTTGGCCCTGCTCTCTTCTCTTGGTAGATACTTGTGCTATTAGGCACAACGGTTAATTTTCCCCATATATGTGTGTAGAGGGATTTAATGGATTGTGGTTATTCACAAACATATATTCTAGATATAGTATCATATGGACTACTATAGGTGTAACGTGTATAGGATGTGATGTCTTGAGGATCCTTACTCAGTGTATGGGCTGTAATTGATTGAGGTATAATACCGGACGTATGATACATGTTACAAGAGCTATGGTGGATATTAGAAACTACCTAGTTACTTTGGTTGTGAGAATGGTGTGGTGCTTCCCCCATGTTTCTATGGGAAAGCCTTGGTGGTGTACATGGTGCAGATTGTGGTGCTTCGCACAGTTGTCTACAGGCAAGCCTTTTTGGAGAGAGATTCTTAGGACGTGCGACGTTGGGGCAAAGCGGAAAACCTGTGGGGAAGTAGTAGTAGGGTACCCCTGATACTCATTACTATATTCTATATTCTTGTATGCATTACTTGGTGAGAGTAGCCATGGTTAGGTTGGGAACCTAGCATACCTATTTTGGTGATGAGTTAGTTTCACTTTTTGTTCACTATGCTTTAGCATGATTTCTTTACTTTTGCACGAGAGGCATCAGGGAGTATCCTACTAAGTATAATGTTATAATCAACCTATATATACATAAACTGTTTTTCAGGTCACTTAGATCAGGTTAGAGATCAAGATGGTTTCCACTATCTTGTGGTTGTAGGAGCTATTCGGGCTTGTGGTTTCTGCTGTTATTACTTTCTGTTGGGTACTTGCAGTTTTCTCTTCCAGTATTAGTACTCTTGAATGAAATTTCATATATATATTTGGGTTTATTTTATATTCAAGTTTTTAGTTGTAGTTGATTGGTTTCTATCTTATCTCTCTCTTCTGCATGTGTTTTCATAGAGGGTAATGCCTCCCATTTGTGTGTTTGTTATACCCTCAGTGCTAGTCTCCAACTCGAGGCCTACTGGAGGCAGGACTCAAGGGTCATTATCTCCCTTCTCACATTGTCAGCCCAGGAGGGGTATAATTTGTGGGGAGGGGGTCGTGACAATGGGGACCCCAAATCGTCCTAAGGATTCCCATGCTGTAATACCCCAAGCTTCCATGGTACGCTTATCTTTGAATAATAGAGCTGCATGTGTTGTACGAAACCTCGAATTCTAACACACCGCGACCAATCAAAGTAGCCATTATGAATAGTAATACCCACTTTTTGAAATTTTATAAATTATATATTTCAAAATGGACTTCATTTTTGGATTCTGAATATAGAATTTATCCTAGGGTGAAATATTGTAACTTTTCGGATAAATTTTATATTTTCATGAATAGTGAAAATTACTAAATTTTAATTAAAAACATCTTTTTTAATAAAAAAATTAATAGTGATAAATCATACTATTGAATATTTTTAAAGTATAATTATAATATAATTTTTCAATTTTATCCAATGGTGGTCATTAGAATTAATTTCACTTTGAAATTGGACATAAACAATTGTCAATCGTTTGATTGATATTATTTCTTAAAAACACGCTATTTGTTTTGACAAAAAGAATTAATTATAAAATTAATTAATGAAACTTATATGTTTGGAATTTTGTAAAATAGAAATCATTTTTTAATTCATAATATCAATTATAGCTTAGGTTGAATTTTTGGTATTTTTCTGAAAAACATCGATTTTTGATCAATAGTGAAACCACTATGTGGTAGTTAAAAAAACTGATTTTTCATTTAAATGAAATTTTACCACTTCTGTGATTTGAATTTCAAAAATATGACATAAATAATTTTCATTAGGAAGTAATATTTGGTTCAATGGGATTAAAATAATTTTTGTTGAATATTAACTTTTATGTTCTATTAATCGTGATTAAAGGTAATTAGTGTAATTTAAGGTAAATATAATGATATAATAAAATTAAATTACCTTTACACTTGTCCTACACTTATTGGATGAGTCATGTACGACCAAGAAAAACCATGGGTCAACTTGGGGGCCCCATGGAGCCACTTGGGTAAGAAAATGACATTAATAACCTTTTATTTAAAGTAAAAAAAAAGTGTCACAAACATGTATTGTTTTACTAAAACAATTTTTACAAGGGGTTATACAATTTATCTTTTTGAATATAAATATCCATTGGAAATATAAAAATATTTCTTACATCATGGTAATTTTTTTATAATTTTTAGGCATTAAATATATAAATCTATTTATCACACCATGATGATGTCGCGATTATCTCATTAATTAACGATTTAAATAAAATGAAAAGATGATGTAAATTATAAGACATAAACTTGTAAAAAACCTATTGGATGAGTAGATTTAGAACCCTTATAACCTTTTATTTGAAATATATAATTGTGAGACCTTTTAAATATGAAAATTATTTCATAATAATGTAACATTCATGAAATTCCAAGAGTGCCCATTCTCTCTTCTTATAAAAGGCCCCCACCTCTACCTCCTTATTCACACTTTCAAAGTCATTTGGCTCACCGAAACTCTTCCAAAATACTCTCTAAATATACCTCTATTACTCCTAGAATCCTAAATTTGGGCAGAAGTCTTCCCAAGGAAGCCTTTGGCTCAAATCAAAAAGAGTTACCCAATTTTAAGGTAATGTCTTGTCTTATGTTCTTTGGTTTTATTTTTGCGTATCCAACCCCTTAAAATATTTTTATTCTTTTATTTTGTAACAACAACAGTATCTTCAATATACTAGGATGTTTTTATGAGAAGGATTTTATTTAAAATTACACACACATTCATCTAATGGTTAAGGAACATAATGTTTCTGTGGGTGGCGAATTACTTCCTCACGAAACGATGATTGTTCAATATTCTTTTAACACCTATCCTGGTGTCCATTAAGATGTCAATATATTTAAATATTATATATATTATGTTTATTTTTTCCTTATAATTTTTTATTTTTCATTTATGGCATACCTTTATGATTTCCATTAAGGGTAAAAGGAATAATTTCATTTTAGGAAGTGCGGACTACCACCCCCTCAAAGTGATTTGAATCGTTAATTCCATACGTGGGATGAATTAAGGATAGAGTAAATGATATTATATATGATATTATACTGGAATTATTATTATATACCTTTATATCATTATTATTTCATTCCATTAAATACAAAATAGAAATGAAAGTAGCGTTCATGCGTACATACGGCTTACCGTCTCCATGAACGGTGCATTTCATTTCTTAACTCTAAATGTTATGTAATATTATAAATGCTCTTATATACTGGATATATAAGATATATATGATATCTACATCATGAATATAATTTTGGATATAATGGATATTTTACCACATGAACAACTTGTAATTAGAATATGTATATTTTTTGACTCAAGTACCAAAGATCAAAAAAACGACCGTTATTAACTTAAGTAAATACATAATCTTCATAAAAAGGTAATAAGTGATATAAAATGAAAAATGAACTCGAAAAATGTTCTTAACAAAGTAAAAAATTAACTCTAGATTATTATTCAGGAGGTTAAAGAACGATCGAGTCAAGTTGGACCCGAGGTAAGGGAACTTCTTAACCCAATTCACATTCTTTGGGTTGAACTTATCTTTCTTATTTATGTTGTTCTTTGATTATGTGAGAAATGAATTTTTATATCATATCATGCATTTATACTTTCTTTATGTGAGCTTATATTGAATAAACATGATCATTCTATTTTATTTACAAAATGATATTTGTAAAGGACTTCGTCTCAACCTCCTTTAATTGAGGCATATTTTATTTTATACACAACATTATTTTATGCGGTGTGTAAACCCGTTTGAATTTTACTTTTATTCAAAAAGAATATTTTTATACAAATTGTTTTTACTAAATGACAAAAGGAATGTTTTGTCCTACGTACGCGGTGACAATGACTTCTCCACCACCGTGACCATTATTTGAGTTTTGGCTTCCTCTAAAAGCCATAACTTTTTTTTAAAATGAAAAATAAATACCATGTTTTACTTTTCTTTTATTTTGGTATTAAAAATGGTTTTATTATATCAATGTGTTGTACTAATATCTTGTGATTGAAATGTTGAAATGTTATATTTCATTTATACATTTTTTATGTGATATTATTATGTTATGGTTTATGATATGTTTAAAACTTTTCATATAAGGAATGAATTGGACTTAGTAAGTGACGGGTGGAGCCCGCTATAGCCCCTCGATGCATCTGTAGGTCTCATGAGACAAACTAGTGTCTTGGTGCGAGGCCTTGACAAAACCTTATTTTTAGTCTTGGCACGAGGCCTTGGCTATGTGGTTATTATAGTATGGTATTATGCATTCCATCATTATGAAAGTGGTTATTGATATTGCATGTGATTATTTGACTAGTAGAATATCCATGTGAATAAGTAAATGGAATTATTTCATTTTATTATTTCTATATTATGATGATGTTAAAGTTTAAAAGGCTTTGGTTTTAGTTATACATTTCCTTAAATGTTTATGTTTATTTATGAAAGTTTTCGCTATATTGTTATCCTTACTGAGTATCTGAGATCACCCCTTTCTATGTTTTATTTTTCCTAGGATGTGAAGAAATATTTTAATATTGACCTGTAGGGATAGTCTGAAGGGGATATGAGTGTGGACTATGAAGACCATTTTATTTTAGTTTTTCAATTTATGATGTAATGTAACATTTACGAATGTATCTAGTATTTCCATAGCTACTAAACTAATCGGTCTTTTGAGACTTGATCTTTTGTGATCATGCTAATGTTTCATAATAATGCACTGACTCTTGGCAATGGGGTTCGGGGCATTACAGTTGGTATCAGAGGTAGTTTAGTACTAACCTTGGAAGTTAGATTTAGATAAACTCTGATTAGAGAACGTGGTCCAAAGATAGACATTGAGGATTTGTATAGAAGAACATCCTAGAATTTTGGTAAAGTATAGATTTTGTGTTTTTTCCGAGCAATACATCCCTGTCTGGATACGAGCAGGTATAGGTGGCTCTGGCACAGATGTACCTAGGGGTAAATCTCGAAAACACCACTTGGAGCTAGACTCGAACTAGAACTGTTGCACGACAATGGGCCTTGCTGCACTCTTGGTTGTGACACTCCCGATGGATATTCTTAGGATAATTATCATCTTTAAAAACCATTATGAAGCTTTTATGAGTATATACTTCATCAAAGAAAACATCTTTATGATTATAGATTATATCCATAAACCGTTCAATTTATGTTAAGTATTTTACAAGTTTGTAATTATTCATTGCAATTCATAAATTGACCTAGTTTATGCCATTGTATAGAAATGGCACCCAATAGAAGGATTGTGAACTCCAGCAAAACGTATGATCCAAAGAGTAAGAAGGAACATATCTTTCACGTTGTTAATCCAACATTTATAAGGGAAATAGTCTCCCATGTATTCTCAACATATGAATAAATAGTATCATGTATTAATAAGATAAGTAAATAATTCTCTGAGTCCTATGGATTTGAAGGGAAGAAAGAGAAGAAAAGGATGGAAGAGATAATGATGGATAAAGGGAAGAGGGAAAAGAAGAATTATCCAATATGTGATAACTATGGGAAGAATCACCTTGGAACTTCCCTGAAGGGAATGGGAGTTTGTTTTAAGTGTGGAGAAAAAGGAAACCATGTGAGTGACTGCAGGGGTAAAAAAATGTTTTCAAATGTACAATGCTTCATCTGCAAGGAGTGGGGACACTACGCAAACCAATATCCAAATCATCAGAGAATTCCCCAAATGATGATATTAGATAATAATCAAGTTATGATACTACCACAGATGAGGAGGAATGACTAGAGTTCTTATGTTGTTATCAATGAATTATTTCATTTGAGTGTTGTATCAACGATGTACTGGTTATAATAATTATGGAGTAAATAAGGATTGTACAGCAGTACTATTTCATTAAGGACATGAGATTTTCCGGAACCAAGAAAAGTGACTCAATAGAAGGTTAAATTTTTGGAAAATATATGGTTGAGAGAATGATAAACTATAATATGGTTCTGATACCGAGATAGTGATTTTGGAATAATACATGATTAATTTGGATAAATTATATTGGATATTCTTGACTTCCTTGAAGCTGATTAATGATTTTTCTACATTTTTTGATAGATGGAGTATATCTTGTATTCTATAAAGAATAAGGAATCATGAATGTAATCAATAAGGATTTATGGTAATTTAGGATGATTCAGTGTTTTAAAAGAATACATGATGAAGGTATTCACATGTTATTACATGGAAAAAAGGATCTTCATTGTTTCAACCTTCCTTATAAAATTTGGACTGTGAGTTTGGACAGAGGTATTTTGGATAACTATAATGTTTGAAATGGATTAAGTTGAACTTTGAATAGTATTATTTAAGGTTAAAAATTTTCTTATTATTATTTTTCAAATATTAAAATATTATAGTTTTAGGAAATGGACAACCTGCTGGTCGGGGCGATAACCCGTCGCGTCAGACAAAGCCGCAGGAATCGAACACACAACCATAGTGCGATAGGATTTTATTACCTACCACTAGCCTACAAGAAGTCCCTGGTTATTAAATTTTTTTTTTCCTAACCTAAATGGTATGTTTTAATATTTTTAACCTTGTACGATTAACATAAATATAATATTTTTGAGTTCTATTATTTTTTTGAGTGAAAGATGAGTTTGTGGTAGAAAATAGTTGATGGTTGAAACTCTACTTGTCAAGCATATATATACCTATCTCTTATTCTATGAATTAAATAATTATTAAACTTTAGGAAGGGTATATTAAAAAAAAATGTGTTATCCTAATACCTTATGTTTTTTTGAACTGATGATATTTTAAATAAACACAGATTGAAGGCTTTGAGGCCCTCAATTTTACACTTGTTTGTGATTGATGACCTCAATCACTCTCTACAAATATTTATGTTCTTCTTCCAATTATATGTCTCTAATTTCCACCAATGTTCTTCTAATCAAGATCATAATTTTGTGGTGACTTTTTCATTTCCCGTTCCCTCTTATTAAGGATAAATTCTATTAACATTATTTCCGATGTGGGTTTTCCACAAAGGTATTTTCTGTTTTAAACCTTTTATTTTAGAAGAACATTTTCAAATTGCGAGGATGAAATTTATTGAAGGTGGAGAGAATTTAACACCCCAATCTTCCATGGTACACTTCTCTTTGAATAATAGAGCATCGCGTGTTGTACGCAAACTCGAATTCTAACACACCGCGACCAATCAAAGTAGCCATTATGAATAGTAATACACACTTTTTGAAATTATATAAATTTTATATTTCAAAATGGACTTCATTTTTGGATTTGGAATATCAAATTTAGCCTAGGGAGAAATTTTGGAACTTTTCAGATAACTTTTATATTTTGATGAATAGTGAAAATTACTAAATTTTAATTAAAAATAACATTTTTAATAAAAATAATTAATAGTGATAAATTATACTATTGAGTGGTTTTAAGGTATAAATATAATATTATTTTACCATTTTATAAAATGGAGGTCATTAGAATTAATTTCACTTTGAAATTAGACATAAACAATTGTCAATCTTTTGATTGATATTATTTCTTAAAAACACGCTATTGGTATTGACAATGAAAATTAATTATAAAATTAATTGATTAAACTTATATTTTTTGAATTTTTTAAAATAGACATCATTTTTTAATTCAGAATATCAATTATAGCTTAGGGTGAATATTTGGTATTTTTCTGAAAAAACATTGATTTTTGATGAATATTGAAACCACTAAGTGGTAGTTAAAAAAAATGATTTTTCGTTTAAATGAAATTTTACCACCTATGTGATTTGAATTTCAAAAATCCGACATACATCATTGTCATTAGGAAGTAAAATGTGGTTCAATGGGATTAAAATAATTTTTGGTGATTAGTAACTTTTAAGTTCTATTAATTGCGATTAAAGGTAATTAGTGTAATTTATGGTAAATATAATGATATAATAATATGAAATTACATTTAAACTTGTCCAAAACTTATTGGATGAGTCATGTCCGACCACGAAAATCCATGGGTCAACTTGGAGGCCCCATGTAGCCACTTGGGTAAGAAAATGACATTAATAACTTTTTATTTTAAGTAAAAATAATAGTGTCACAAACATGTATTGTTTTACTAAATGAATTTTTACAAGGGGTTATACAAGTTATGATTTTGAATATAAATATCCATTTTAAAGACAAAAAGATTTCATACATCATGGTAATTTTCTTATAATTTTTAGGCATTAAATAAATAAATTTATTTATCACACCATGATGATGCAGCGATTACTTCATTAATTAACGATTTAAATTAAATGAAAAGATAATGTAAAATCTAAGACTTACAGTTGTAAAAAACCTATTGGATGAGTAGATTTAGAACCCTTATAACCTCATATTTGAAATATTTAATTTTGGGACCTTTGAAATCCGAAAAGCATTTCATAATAATGTAACATTTCATGACATTCCAAGAGTGCCCATCCTCTCCTATTATAAAATCCCACCACCTATACCACCTTATTCACACCTTCAAAGTCATTTGGCTCGACCATCCTCTGCCAAAATACTCTCTACGATTCCCTCTATTACTCCTAGAAGCCTCACTTTGGGCAAAATTCTTCCCAAGGAATCCTTTGTCTAAAGTCAAAAAGAGTTACCCACTTTTAAGGTAATGTCTTCCCTTATGTTCTTTTGTTTTATTTTTCTTCTCCAACCCCATAAACTCTTTTTATTCCTTTCTTTTGTAACAACACCAGTTTCTTAAATATTCTAGGATGTTGTTATGATAATTATTTTCTTTAAACTTACACACACCTTAGTCTAATGGTTAATGAACATACTATTTCTTTGGGTGGCGAATTACTGCCTCACAAAACGATGATTGTTCAATCTTCTTTTAACACCTCTGATGGTGGCCACTAAGATGTAACTATATTTAAATATGATATATATTATGCTTATGTTTTCTTTATTCTTCTGTATTTTTCATTTATGTCATACATTTATGATTTCCATTATGGGTAAACGTGATAATTTCATTTTAGGAAGTGCGGACTACAACCCCCTCAAAGTGATTTGAATCGTTAATGCCATATGAGGGATGTATAAAGGATACAGTAAATGATATTATATATTATATTATACTAGAATTATGATATAACTTTATATCATTTTGATTTAATTAAATTAATTACAAAATAGTAATTAAAGTACCGTTCATGCATACGTATGGCTTACCGTCTCCATGAATGGCGCATTTCATTTCTTACCTCTAAATGTTATGTAATATTATAAATGCATGTATATACTGTATATATATGATATATATGATATCTACATCATGAATATAATTCAGGATATGATGGATATTTTACCACATGAACAACTTGTAATTATAAGAAGTTTATTTTTTGACTCAAGTACCAAAGATCGACAAAACGACCATTATTAACTTAAATAAATACATAATGTTCATAACATGGTAATAAGTGATATAAAAGGAATAATGAACTTGAAAAAAGTTCATAAGAAATTATAAATTAACGCTAGATTATTATTCATGAGGTTAAAGAAGGATCAAGTCAAGTCGGACACGAGGTAAGGGAACTTCTTAACCCAATTCCCATTCATTGGGTTGAACTTATCTTTCTTATTTATGTTGTTCTTTGATTATGTGATAAATGAATTTTTATATCTTATCAGGCATTTATACTTTAATTATGTGAGATTATAGTGAATACAAATGAGCGTTCTCTTTTATTTACAAAATGATATTTATAAGGGACTTCGTCTCAATCTCCTTTCATTGAGGAATATTTTATTTTATACACAACTTTCATTTATGCGGTGTATAAACCAGTTTCACTTTTACTTTTATTCAAAAGGAATATTTTTATACAAATCATTTTTACTAAACGACAAAAGGAATGTTTTGTCTTATGTACGTAGTGACAACGACTTCTCCGCCGTTGTGACCATTATTTGAGTTTTGGCTTCCTCTACATGCCATAAATTTTTTTTAAATGAAAAATAAATTCCATGTTTTACTTTTCTTTTATTTTGGTATTACAAATGGTTTTATTATATCAATGTGTTGTATTTATATCTTGTGATTGAAATGTGTAAATGTTATGTTTCCTTTATGCATGTTTTATGTGATATTATTATGTTATGGTATATTATATTTTTAAACCTCTTCATATAAGGAATGCATTGCACTTAGTAAGTGAGGGGTGGAGCTTGCTATAGATCCTTGATTCATCGGTAGGACTCATGAGACAAACTAGTGTCTCGGAACTAGGCCTTGAAAAAACTTTATTTGTACTCTTGGCATGAGGCCTTGGCTACGTGGTTAAGATAGTCTGGCATTATGCATTCTATCATTATGAATGTTGTTATTGATATTGCATGTGATTATTCGACTAGTAGAATATCCATGTGAATAAGTAAATAGAATTATTTGATTTTTTATTGCCATATTATGCTAAAGTTCATGTTTAAAAGGATTTTGTTTTAGTTATAAATTGCCTTATATGTTTATGTTTATTTATGAAAGTTTCTTCTATATTGTTATCTTTACTGAGCATCTGAACTCACCCCTTTCTATGTTTTGTTTTTCCCAGGATGTGAAGAAATATTTTATGACTGACCTATAGGGATAGTCTACAGGGAGTATGAGTGTGGAGTATGGAGACCAGGTTATCGTAGTTTTTCACTTTATTATGTAATGTAACATTTATGAATGTATCTAGTGTTTCCAAGGCTACTAAACTAATCGGTCTTTTGAGACTTGATCTTTTGTGATCATGCGAATGTTACGTAATAATGCACTGACACTGGGAAACTGATGTCGGGGCATTACACATGGTCAGAAATATATAATATAATTGGATTAGTACATGTGTAAGGGTAATTTAATATTATTATAATTTTAATTTCTACCCTTTTAGCCGATTTACCATTTAAACATGGTAAAAAAATTTATTGAAGTTACAATTCATAACGTCAAAAAAGGAAGGTATTTTCAAAATTTGATCCTTATGATTCCAAATATGGAATCTATTTTTCCAAATTCAATATACATAAGTTTCATTAATTAATTTAAAATTAATTCTAATTATCAAATACCAAAAAGTGTGTTTTTAAGAAGTAATAACTATCAAAAGATTAATATGTGTTTATGTCCAATATAAAAGTGACATTACATCCCATTTTTAAAATTTTATTAAATGATAAAAAAGATTTCAATTACACTTTTAAACCAATTAAAACGATAATCTAACTATATAAATAAAAAAGATGAAAAGGCAGTTTTGAATAAAAATGTAGTATCTTTGACTTTTCATTAAAATTTGAATTTTTTCGCAAACAAAAAATCAATAGAAGTAAATTTTAATGTCACAATTCAAAAGAATATTTTTTTTTTAAATTAAACTTTTTAATGTGTGAAAAACTAGATTTAAAATGCATTTACCATCAAATTGCGGTAAAAATGCAATTTTTAGAAAAATACATCTTTTTATGAAAAAATAATTTTGTTCTCATATCGTGTTCTATAAAAGTTGAAAGATGAACTACAATTCTATAAAATTAAAATTTTTGTTAATAATATTCATAACGGCTAGTGTATACCACATAAAATAATAATATTTTAATAATAAATTGTTGTTTAGTGAAACTCAGTATCACGTACAATGGAAGCCATCGAGGATGGTCACTCTGGCATGCAACAAAAGACAATTCAGTGTTTCATGTAGTGCAAGATTCCAATGGTATTATGTATAACATAATAAAATCATAGTAGATTTATACATTGAAAAATATTTATACTCAATGTTGTGTGAAATAAATTCTATCCAACAAACATTAAATTGTGTGCAACACAAGCTAAGTATATTGTTTCATATACTGCAATCTAATACAATGTTTCATATAGCACAAGATAATATTTTTGATCTGTACAACAATCGACGTCAATGAAATTAAAAATAATCTATGACATAAAATCCTAGGGTTTTATATTACACCTTAAATACATCCTATTAAAAATACAGTCACCATATCTGCATAAGCATGACATATTGTCACCAGACCGTGTTGTAATATCTTTTCACCGTAACATTACTTGGATGGATTTAATGATGAAAATAAGAACTATATATGATTATTAAAACCTTATATGTTTATGGAAAACCTATATACCATCCACTTTCATACAATTTCCCAATTATTGGAATGATATTTTTGCTCGTGCGTATGTACGACCTACCATCTCCACGATGCGATGTGATTCATTGTACATGATATCCATTAATGTATGATTATATAAATGTAATGAATGAATTAATATGATATTTAGTATTTTAAATTAATTTTAAATGATATAACTATTTCCTAAGATGTATAACCAGAACTTATTTGACAAAACATGTATTTGTACCTAAAGAAGTTAATACCCAAATAACAAGTGACAATGAAATGTTACTAACAAATAGATGATAATATGATCATATTTGATATCATAAAAATGACTATGATTATGGAATAAATATAATAAATTATTTAAATCATTATATAGGTGGTTCTAATACATAAAAAGTATATCAGACCTAAGGTAAGGGAATATTTTATCTCACTTTTATATTTGTGGGACATATACCTTATACACCACTTATTTCATTTATATGGTGTTTATGTTGCCCATGAATGGACAAAAAAACAATATTATTAATATTAGGATATTTATATATGCATATAATTTTATTTATTTTATGAGACATATTAATAGACATCTTATAAATTTCTATGGGATAATTTCACAATCTCATTATTTTATGAGATTGTTTATACATAAGATGTTTTTGGGGGAATATTTATCATTCACATCCATGCATTCTAAAAATTATGTCATAAAATATTTTACGATTGTAGAATGGATTCATAAATTTATTTATTTCCATTTTTACTCCTTTCTACACTGTTGGATGGAATCATTCATTCATTTTCAAAATTATGATATTTATTAATTTTTCAGAAAAATTATTAGAAGAATGATTTTTTAACATCTACAACATGAATAGTTTTTACACAGTATTTTCACGAATATTTAATTAAAATATTTCAAGGTTATATTAAATTAAAATATTTTTTTAAAATTATGTGTAATTTTTAGAAAAGAAAATGATTTTGAAGAAGAAAGGATATTTTTCTTAAGAATTAATTCCAATTGTTGTATTAAAATTATTTTCCATGTAAGATGAAATTATTTAATATGGTTATGGTTCAAGAATACAAGACATTGTATTCTTATGGTTTTTATTTTTAATGATGGAGTTATATTTATGAATTCTATTTTTTTTACAAGGATCATTGTACGATGGAATGATGATTAAGAAAACCATTTTATTCCTTGGTTTATACAACAATGGATGATTTATGTTTTTATGGAACATGTAAGAATGATTTAATTATGAGATGAGTGGGACCAATATCCTTATAAAATTAATTGGGTAAATATTTAAATATCATTAGATTTATAGGGTTGGGATTAAAAGTAAATACAGTTCAGTAATTTATGGATATAATAGAATGTAAATATACTTTAGTAGTATAGGGTATGAATGAAGGATTAAATCAATTCTATATAGGGATTTTTCAAATATAATGGTCTAAGAATTGACCATTTTCTATTCTGGAAATGATTTTCTATGATTATGTGTTATCCAAACATTTATTTTTAATTCCAATGCTATTTCCTCATATTTCATGATTCCTTTATGATTAATTCCATTTGATCTTACAATATTTATTTCAAAACTCCCAATTCTGATATATGCTATATGTGGAATGGTTTTCAATAGTAATGTTTTTGTTTTTACATAATTATGTTCATGTTTCATTATATATTTTTCTTTTTTACCACTATAGAGCATCTGGTCTCGCCATTTTTATGTTTTCCTTTCCATTGGATATAAATAAAGGTTTTGGGTATGAAAAATAAAGTGGAAGATCTTTATGGGGGATGTTGAATCTCATTTAACAAGATTGGATAATGTGTTCCTAGTTTCCAAATACACTAAACTAATATTTTCATTGGGCATCTATTTGTTTCATGTAATAAGTATTCAGTAAAATTAATGTTATTCCCATGTACATCATTATTGGTTTATTACAAGGAAAAAAAACATTTTTTAAAACACTGGATACCCTCAGTAGAGAATAACAACTCACTAATGGTATCCCCACCATACAAAGAGTCCACACTACCATGTAATTAATTGACAAGATAATTCTCCTAAGGAATTGTCTAAAAAGTTAGGATTTAATTTTCACACTATCTAAATACATTTCCTCATCCCCTTGGACTCCCATTTACATACTAGAAATGAGATCCATCAGCTTCAACTCTTCTGATGATTCTTTCATGGTCTGGGTGGAATTTTTTCAATATAAAACATTTATGATGAAATTCAATTACTTAGAGTGTAGGAATTATAAAAATAACAGTATTGTAAATTCTATATAAAAATCCTCTATCGGAAATTAAAATATTGTTTTCAAAAGATATAACAAAAACTATTGTTATTATAAGAGATAATAACACTTTCTCAGAAAATGAACTTCTACCAACTCTTCGGGGTGTGTATCACAACTATATGTTTTTTATCATGGTTTGGATGACTCTTCTCATGTGGCCTAAGCTATATATAACTATATTCCACCATGTGGTCACACTACATGAGGACATATAAAAAACTATATTCATCACAAATGAAAATATATCTCCATCCATCCTCTAAAAGAGTAAAAAATTGTCTAAATGTAAAAATGTGTTTCAACTCCTTAAGAGATTTTTGAAATTTTATACCCCAAACTAATTTCACTAAATTTTGAGTGAGAGAAGTAATTGCTAAATCCAAATTATACAAATCATTAACAAACTAGTAGAAATACATAATTACACCCAATAACATCTAAATCATAAAAGCATGTTCAGTTCTTTTCGAGTAATGAATTATTTCAACATTTCATGTTCAACTAGGGTAACATGTTCTGAGACCACAGGTCCCACGAACATCACATCATGTATCTAGAAACTTAATTTTAATATATTGGAATAAATTTACTATTTTCCCACAATTTTTATATATTGTCTTAGATGAAACACTTGATGACACTCAGTCATATAGTATATAAATATTTCATTAAAAATCACTAAAATGGATGAATATAGGTACTCATGGAATATACTATTTTTTGATTCCATAAAAATGATAGGAGTATAGGTCAGTAAAAAAGACAAAAAAAGGTACTGATAATTCCCATACATGCTCTCAAAGGTAGTATTCAGAATGTTAGATTACATAATTCTCAATTAGTGATGAAAAGATAGAAAATAAACCATTTTAAAATACTTTTAAACTTCAACTATCCAATAATATATTCAATCAATGGTAATGGATATTTTTTGTTCACCGTAACTCGTTTGATTTTATTATAATCACAATAAAAGTAATGTGCCACATCAAAAATCATTTCAAAAAGATAGAGAAATACCCAAGGGGACACAATCAGGCATAGAATGCTTGTATCCAACAATGTATTTAAATAATTCCACTCAGCTAAAGCTATAATGTAAGATGGAATGGTTGAATGTTAGTAACAAGGTACCATGTCAATACAGAACACAAATTCTCTTACTCACGAAAGGCTAGAAAATTAAAAAGGAAAGACATCAACAAACTAGATGACCACATAAGGATGACCATCACTAAAATATTAAATCTCCATGTAAAAAGAAAAAACTAATATCACTCTAACTAACATCAGAAAAGGTGGTCCAACTCTACTCTATCTTATGTCCCATTATTCTAAGAAAAAATCACACAAAAAATCGAGTGAAATTAAGGATCCTCTCTAATGATAACAATAAATCTAAGATTTGAGGAAATTTACCAATCCATCCAAAAAAATATGTCTAAAGAATTCATGTTGATAGCCCAAAATCCTATAAGAGGACTATTATTGACAATGAGAGGACATTAGACAGACACCTGACTCTATCGTTATTCTGGGGGGAATAATAATATCCATAAAATAAAATAAAATATTTGTTAAAATATTTAAAAAATTCCCAATACATGTCGACATTAATGAATGAGATGTGATGGTAAAAAATAATGCAACCACTAAAGATGATTCCATAGTGATGAAACCTCTCAATATCATTGGACCAACATCAGATTCCAATAACAGTTGTTCCACAACATATTGATTCATTTTTTTATGATAATGGGTGGAACCCCATCATTATTGAAGAATCATGGTAAAATGTATTATTTTTTGGTTAAAATGATCATGTTTCACTATAATTTGTATAATTTAAATGTATGAAATTATACATGTGTCATAAAAAGCAATATGAACTTTAGATCGTTGGTGACTCCATACAAGAACACATTTTATGCCCAACCATTCCATAATGAAAGAATATCTTAGTGCATATACCATGAAGTGTAGTCGGTATGGATGAATCATTATATAAAAATCCTACATGAGACTCATATAATTTCTCCTATACATTAAATGAACTAAAAAACATATACTAGGTGTAATATGAACTCCCATCAACCTAGTCATAATAGATTGTTCAAGATTATCTATCAACTCTATATTTATCACATTAGTAAATGAAGTGATATTAAAAATTAAAACCATTGATTGAATATCATTTCCAAGTCCAATCTAATATATTTTTTCTTTCAGTTTTATATTGGTCACCACCCACGAAGTATACTGAAAAATTTCCAAAAAGAATATTTCATACTGATTCAATGTCATGTCACCTTTTTGAAGACTAATTAACTCCATATATTTATACTAAATAGTCAGTTATGGATACAACACATTAGTAAAGAGAGATCCTAAGACTTCCAACTCCATGAATTCATTCTGTTTCACTAAAAACATTTAATCACACCATATCATATTATTCCCTTCATGTATAAAGGTAGGATACTACTACATTATTGCTCGATAAATGTTCCAAATCTAAAGAATAAGATCATTGCTTTTCAATTAGTCTTCATCCAATTAAGGATCATTAATCCATTGGAAATATAGTGGTTTCTATCCATTAATCTCTTGAAAATTATCTATAGATTCCTCCCATCAAAGGTTACATAATTTTTTCCTAAATAGGAACAATTGTGGTATCCTATACCAGTGCATGGACAATACTCAACCACTATCTCTCCTATAATTTGATCAACTATTTTGTTCCCTTGTAGTTGTTTGATAGTAACTCGCTACCATGGTAATATCAGACATCTTCTTTGGGATATGGTGTTACATAAAAACAATATAAAACCCTAAAAACATCAGTAATGAAACATAGATCATCACATCAAACAATCGATATGTGATACACCATTTACACCAAATAGAAATTAAATCACTTGTATTTCAAAAAAAGTAAATATAAAATTCTTAAATAACTAAAATTTGACCAATATTTTCCAAGAATATGATTTTCCCCAACTCACATTGTGAATCAAGTCTCATTAAAATGATAGTGTAGCTTGAACATGCTCTCAAATCTCTCTTATTCCATGAAAACCCTACCTCTTTTTTACAATGAAAAATGAAAAATGCATACCAATGTCAAGGAAAGGTGAATAAACTACACAATTGATACAACTTTGTCGTGAACCATCCCAGAATACCCTAGTACACAAATAACAATGTATGATTTGACAAATCCCAAAGAGAATTCTTGATCCCCATGAGTTGGAAACTACCACCTTTCATCATATGAAAGCTCAAAGGGAATGATTTTTCCACAAAAATGAAAATATAATAAAAGATATTTAAATAAATAGAAGGTATTTCAAACCCTCATCAATTTGAAAATTATAATAAGATTATTGATAAAATCATAGAGATAAACCATCGTCCAAAAGATTACAACATCAAATAATACAAAGTATCAACATCCTTATCCAACAAGTTGACTATAAGCACAATTGTCACCACCATTAAATCATAGTTACATGGATCATGTACATTAAACTCCTCTAAGTCAAACTTTCTTGTTTACTAGATATGTAATATCAAAATCTACTAATGCAAAATGGAAAATGTTGGGTGTGAGATAAATTTCCTAGCAGGATATCACAATGTGTATCATAATAAATTACAAAACAATAAAAAAAATTTAATCATTAAATTTAAATAAATTAATGAATGACCAGTCAATTATATATTTTAAGTGATGTCCAGGCACTATTTTTGTATTGAAATGAGGATTGTTGGATGATGGAAACTTTAATGGGAAGATTACTTAAAAGGGTTGGCATGTGAAGGTAGTGGAAGGTGTTACACTGATGAAAGGAAATAGTGAAAATTTTAATGGATGAAGAGGTGGACATGATGGTGTTGAAGGTATGAACCACTAATGGAGAATGACATATACACATGGTTGTAGTCATTATTGACAAAATTCACTATCAAGGTTGGTTTGTGTCGTTAAAAAGGTGGGTGTGCAGTGCGATTTTCATAGAGAGGTCAATAAATCTAGGAATATAGGCATGTTGTAATTGAGTTAATCCAATAAGTATTTAATGATCATGAAATGTGATATCTAAACTAAGATTAAATGTGTTTTCCTTATATTTATAAAAAGGGGGTACTTCCCTCATACCTAAAAAAATCAATTCTAGATCAAATGCCCAAATTCAAGTTCAACATACCAAATCTCAAAACCAAAAAGTTTAATTTCATCAAGTTTATTCCATTAAAAAAATATTTCTTTTATATCCTTTTTATCATAATCAAGTCAAATCATTTTACAAAACAATTTCCATCCCAAAAAATGTTTTCTTGAAAATCATTTAGAATTTGAAATCCACCCAAAATATTTTATTATTTTAAAAAACTAAGTACTTTAAATTAAGAAGCAAATAGTATTATGTTAAAATCCTATAAATTAGTTTTAAATTTATATTGAATAAATCATGATATTGTGATTTTAATTTTTGGGAAATAATTATCAAACTACCTACAATTAATCATGAGATCAACCAATCAAACACACGATATGAGAATTCCAATAGGGAGATGAGTGTGTGGAAGATCTAGAGGAATAAGAAGAATTAAAGTTCTAAATAAAGATATAAAGAATTATCAATATCATGAGAATTCATCACTCTAATATAAGGATATAGGAAAATAAATAAGGAAATTCAAAATTGAGGATATGTAAGTTACTAGAGAGTAATCAAACACTTCCATATAAGCTTCAATCTGAGAATAATGATAGTATGTCTAGAAAAAATGACTCTGGAAATAAATAAATATAAAAAATATTGAATGAGTCTAGAGGGAAGCTAAAATGGAATTTAAAACAATTCATTAAAATTAAGTGTAAAAAAACAAAGACCATGCCAAAAACTCCAAGTACACGACATGAAAGGATAAAAAACAAGGACATAGAAAATCTACCCAAAACCATGCCACACCCCTAAGTAAAATGAACTCCTAAAAACCCACAATAGATCCAATTTATATAGGATTGGACTATAGTGCTGAAAATACAACATGTCGAATCCACCATAGAAATGGAAGTGGCAACCCAAACTCCATCCCAGGGTTCCCCAACGTAAGATATCCACTTGGCTGAACCCTCCATTGGTGTGAAGAATCCTAAAAATGGTTACACTATATCA
Organism: Viscum album; assembly: GCA_963277665.1. Classification (NCBI taxonomy): domain Eukaryota; kingdom Viridiplantae; phylum Streptophyta; class Magnoliopsida; order Santalales; family Viscaceae; genus Viscum; species Viscum album. The sequence goes on from OY728138.1 coordinate 164,142,762, forward strand.
TTGAGGTCCACTGTTAAACCAAGTCACATTTTAATATTTTTCAAAACTCCCTACATTTTATCCACATGGTCCACTCTATATTCATTCTATATTTGGTGGTTCCACTAAAAATTTTTATACTACATCATTGAGTTCCACTCCAATACTATCCTCTCCAATATATAAGTACTTTACCTCCATGGAATATCCTACTAAATAAAACCAAAACACACCATGAACTCTAGAAAAAATCATTTTTCAAACCAAATAACAGAGGGAAATAAAATACAGGATTAATACTACCTAAAAGCTGTAACAAAATGTTCTATTATCGAAAATATACTTTATCATTCACAACCCTTCATCCCAAAGAGTATAGAAATTATATAAAATATCCAATTCCCACAGTACTCCCGGGATTGATTATGTAACTTTAGCTAGTATCTGTTTCTAAAAATAAGATCATTAATATCATTATATGTTATTTTCTTTTAAATTCTACTAACTAATTTATAAAAAACTTCCGAAGTAGAAATAGTCTTTAAAAATGATGAATAGTATAAAAAATGATCACACATAAAAATCACAATATAGATATGTTAGTCATCATTTTAAATACACAATGTAACTATTCATTCTATTTAAATCTAATATCATTTAATCAGATTTGTATATATAATACCACAAAAAAAATATTGATGTCGGAAATGAAATTTTCTAAGTGGACGGATCGTCAACAATATATATTGGTAGAAACATATCACACAATCAATTATCATTTAAATCATGTGATTGGGTTTCCATGACTCTTATTCAAGTACTTCATTCCATTTCATTTATTTTACATATAATAAGTGGGGTAATATTTCTTTAATTCAAATATTTATGGAATATTTCTTATCCTTGCACACTCCACATAATGTGAAACATTTAATAGGGACTCCATTATTTTTAAAATTAAGACGAGGGATTAAAATGCATGATAATCACTTCTTTATCTTCACATATTGACATAAATTAAAAAACAATAGTAAAAAACAAAATATTTGTTGCTAAAAAATTGACTGTATTATTTTCCTTTGACTTTTTTTAAAATTCTACTCAATGGTTAATAAAATATAGATTCACAAATAACTGATGAAAAACATAAAATTCTAAATGATGGTCATAAAAAACCATGTAATAAATACTAAATTTTTATATAATTTAAATAGGGTGAAATCCATATAGATGTTATTAATGTTTCAATATAAATTTAAAATGTGTTTTAATGAAATTGGATGTGATTTTTAGAGCAAAGAAAAAATAAACAACGAAGTTAAGGTGAATGAAACTAATTATGATGAGTCAACATGAGTAAAAAGTATATGTTATTAATAAATTAATTTTATCATGTAATGAAGAATATCATACTAACTATGGAGAAATTATACAATATGGGTAGGGTGAACAATCTATAAAGTATTTTTTACAATCCATTTCCAAAAGAAAGCATCCTTCCAAATCCAAATATAGATAAATAATGTCCCATTGATATATGACGCATTTTGTAATAGTTCATTCCAATAATAAATTACATACATATTGATTCCATTTATATTTTCATTTTTACATGACATTCATGAAGGAGGACACATAATGAAGGTTTAATAAACATTAGACACATTTTCTCTCAAAGAATCCATCATATATAGAATTATCCTAACCCTAAATATAAATTTTATCATCCATCCATATGGTGAATAATGTGTTATTTGTGAAGGTAATTTCAAAATCTTAATGAATGAAAATTGGACCAGAAAATATCTATAATATCCAGACACATGTACATGAGTGATATAGAATGAATATATGAATGTGATATAATTAAAATTGGATTAAGGAAAGTGATTCTGTGTGAATTTTAGCTTTATTAATAAAATAAAAATATAACTCAAGAAGATAATTATTGTTTAGTGAATTTGTATAAATATTTATTAATATTAATTAAAAAATTACAATTATAGTAATGTTGTAATAATAAATAATAAGAATGATGAAGAATGATGAAATGTAGAGGGGTATAATTTATATAATTTTTCTTTTCAAATTTTCAATTTTTATCTATTTTTTTACATGATTTCATTATAAATATATTTATTTTAATCCAATAAAAATTAAAAATATTATAATTTAAGGTGATAATTCTTTAAAATTATCCAATAGTGTTGAAATATATTGAAAATATTTAATTGTATGAAATATAATTCATAACCAAACTGTTTATGTAGAATTATATAGTGGAGAGGGTAGTAGATGATTGAATTAATGAAATCAAAGGCTTTGGAATGTTCACATAGTTAGGCTCAAAAATATCTTTGGATTTTTATATGACATAAATTGAAGGCTTATACTATGTAAATTGTCTAATATAATCACATGTCTGTAACTTGGGTGGGTGTTCATAGCCCCCAAAGTATTCTATAGCATAAAACACTATGCCAACTGCCAATATTGTTTGGAAGAACCCCACAGATCAAAATTATGGATAATATGTTTCATGGAAGAAGCACTAATAAGGCTATACCACACCATCATAACCTTGTACACACTCCTCACAAAATAGTCCCAATACAACATGTCCCACGGTTGAAGAAAAGATTACTATAGTTCTGAGGAATGTTATATGAACTATATGGCACATCGTTTTCATTCTAATGATACCTGAAACCATAATTCAAATTGCAATCCCCCATAAATTATAATTTTATTATGACACACTATCTTATTAGAAGTATAATTTTTGATATGTTTTGGTATTTATTAAAAACAATATATAAATATATTCTCAATATAGTATTGTGTGACACATGCTATCTAATCCTCTATTCTATATTTTTATTTAGTTTTGAAAAAGTTACACCTATTTAATTATGTTGATCTAAAGGCGCTTATATATATCACACAATGTTAAAAAAAAGACCAAATGGCCCTTATAGTGACTCAGGTATATTTGGAAAAACTATGATCAGCCTCATTCATCGAGCCTATATGGAATTTCTTAAACCATAAAGAGCTCAACCAATGTAATTGGTGGCACCTCATGATATCAAATATATGAGTTTTCACCACCTATTATAATTAATACATGATACCTACAAGTAAAATAGTTTTCTAATAATTTTTTAAATATTTTTATAACTTCATAATATTGTTCACATAATCTGGTAAATCATAATTCATATAAATGGAATTATCCTAGTCTATCACTTATTAGATAACACTGCAACATATTTTATTCACTCTAAATTTTATAGTTAAAAAAATACAAATAATGATCAATGTTCTACCTGATATTACCTAGAGATGTTATTAGTAACCTTTGATTACTCCTGAATCAACCCCACCAACTTTTATCATATAAGAAATGAATTAGTTTTGAAAGGAATCTACAGGGATACTAATAAGAAGATAATAAGCAGTGATATAACTATAATGAATAATTGAAATATCTTATTATAAAAAATATGACTATATTTGTAGTATTATTATGAAATATAAATTTTTTTATTTGGTGGAAGAATTCATATAGAATTGGGTTGAGGGTTGTGTTCTTAGAACAACCAAAAATGGTTATGTGTGGCATCACTAGTCAAATAAAAAAAAGTAAAAGGGAAAAAATAACAAAAAATAGTAGATAAATCTAATATACTATGAACATCATTCCCTCTAATAAGACCGAGATGATTATTTAGGAAACAACACATCTATTATGGTCATTGTATGCACTAATCATCCCAATCACCCCATGTTAATGAAACATAATCCTTATAGTTTATATGATGAATGTTTTTCTCCCTTATTACCAATAAATTCCTTATTTTTCTAAGATTGTGTGATTACTATTTGTTCTCATATATTTTTATTTACAAAGCCATGAAATGAAAATGTAATATTACGTTGTCTCTTTTTTTCTATGACATATTCTATGTGTACTTGAGAAAATATCCTCATTCAAAGTTCTTTGGGTTTCTTCTAGGTTCATCTAAGAAGAAATGTCCAGTGGTGCCTAATTTTTATATATCATATGTTCCATACGAATTTACTCTTATATACTAAAATGTTAACTTTTATAAAAATGAGTAATTATGGCAATATTAAATTGTAACTTATAAAATAATCATACATTCCAAAAATTATCTCTTACAAATCAAATTAAAGAGTTATTACTATGGAAATTTTCATTATTGCAACTATATCTAATTTTACACAATATTATAATCCCTCATTTGTATTTTTGTAAGTGACATTTATTTTGAAAAATTATGGGCTTCTGTAACTTATTGAACATATCTATTGGTATGCTTAAGAATATATTAGAATAACTTTTATACATCTTCCGAGAAACTATCATGTGTTTGAACAATTTTTAGTACTACTTAATTGAATATTTAAAGTCTCTTACATGAAATTAGATTATTCAAACATGTCATAGTATGAATTTGATATACTAAAGTACTTTTCATTTATCATTCACTATATCTGGATGAATGAATTATACATATTTGAAGTTTTACCTTCATATATGAGAGTGTTTTTAAATTTCCTCAACTAACTTGTGGAAGTATTGGCCTATAGAATCCTCATATCTTCTCTATTTATTTCTTCATTAAACATATGTTCATAAATTTAGTCCATGATCATATTTTGAAAAAAATAATTAAAATAAAAATAGTGTAGTATTCAACATAATTTAATAAAAAATGATATAATCAATTAAAATTATCAAATATAGATCATGTTCGAGATAATATAAATGTATTAATAGAAACTCAAGTTAATGCAATTCATTCAAAATTAAAGGACATTCAATATGAAAATTCAATAAAACCATGAATCAAAATTTCAAATTTTATAGTTTGATCAATCACACTAACCAATAATAGAAATACTTCCCTTGTTTATAATGGTCAGACATCTTCTAAAGAAAATTTTCTAAATCCTTAATTTAAATTACAATTGAATTTAGTGATATTTTAGTTTTAAAGAATAGAAAACATATTTAATCCTACTTCACTATGATTCACAGTACAAATATCCTTATCACACTACATTGATACTTCCTATGTGGAATTTAGATATGTAAAATACCCTTTATTATTATATGTTCAAAATTCCCAACACCTTTCCATACATGTTTTTATCTAACACATATTTTATGTTTGCATCTATATATTAATGATTGATCATATTATATGAGTGAACCTTTATTTAGAATTAAATTATATCAAGACATAAAGAATTACATTATACAATTTTTCATATTTAATGCATGAAATAAATGTTTGGGAGATTGTATCATGTCCCTTTAACTCTTATTTTATAGAAAATAGAAAAAAACATGAATTATTTACATAATAACTATTTTAAATCATCTACAATGTAACACCTGATCGTAAATTATAGAAAGTGATTATTATAATTTAATAAAAATTAATAAAATGCACATTTTATTATATCATGGAAATAAAAAATATTCTAGTAGGATGGATATTGAATTGGAACATACTTGATCAAAATAACCCTAGAATGAATTTTTGAAATTTTATACTGGAAATATGATTTAATGAATAATTGAAAATTTACTGTTGAACTCTTCCCCCTTTTATATATAATATTGTATTTTAACATATATAATTAATGATGTATTTACTATCAATTTTATTAAAATGAGGATTAGATAATTTAGAGGTAAAAAGGTATATTTTTAAGAAAAAATATTCTTTAAAATCCATATTTGTTTACATTTTAATTAATTAAAGTAATCCCTAATGCTGAATGATTTAAATGAAATATATAGATTATAAATAAAAATATATAAATTTAAATCAATATAATGATAATTACAAATCATATAGTTATTCTACGATCATGTTATTCTTGCAAAATAATTTCATAAAAACATGTTTTCAACCTGTCTTGCTGGTTTATTTTTATATTAAATTATTTTAATTATACGAATTATATTTGATAATTTATATTGAGTATTTTTAAATACAACAATTTTTAAATTTTAATATTTTTAACATAATTTTTTTATGATAATGAATATTAAAAACATTAAAAATTAATTTACTCAAGTAAGGATTAAACATGTTTACAGGTCACCTTAAAATATGTTTCACTTTGATGAAATTGTTCCATTAAATTGGCTTCAAATTGTTTTAAAATTTTGATAATTTACAATTGTAACACTCATCTAAATTATAAAAGGGTACCTCCTCCTCTAAATTTCATACACATATTAATACATTTATCACTATAAACAACTGCCAAAATCCCTCTTGAATACCACTATCCACATTCTAGAGCTTCTGGTCTTCCCAAAATTTTATTTTTAGTGTTATTAATTAGACATCAATAGGTTTTTCTTAGTGGATGTAATAATATTCAACTATCTCTTTGTTTTCTACTTCTTCTTTTACAAACATCATTTATTTATTAAGAATTATGTAATAATAAAACAAGTAAATCCCATAAAATGATATATTATTAAGATTATGGTAAAATATTTTTCCATATAATTATCCATGAAATGGGAAATAAAACCATTTCTTTTGTGTAAGAATGATTACCACCATGTGAACCGATGCAATTTTTTCAATCATCGAATCACATGGATAGTCCTAGTAGTAGAATGAATGAATATATATAATAATAATGACATAATATTGATTCTATTAAATTAATATATCATTTATTTAATTATCCTCTTATCCATTAAAGAAAAGATAATGTTTATCATTTATACGTACGACTTACCGTCTCCATGATGTGATCTGATTCACTTTCCATGTCCATATTTGAAGGATTATTATAAAAATGATTAAAATAAATTAATATGATATTTCAATAATTAATATCATTATGGATATGACATAACTTTATCCTATTAACAATAACTAGAACATATAATAAAAAACTTCATTTATAAAATGAAATAGTTAACACCCGAAATAATGTTAATACTGAGATAATACTAGTTAACAAGTGATAAGATGTTATATGATGATCTTATATGGTATTAAAAACATGAATATGGATATGGTGTGATTTAATAACCATTTTAATAACATTATCATGTAGGCTTAATCATGTTCAACTAAATGGAATCATGGGGTAAGTTATTTCATATTAATTTCCACTCAATTAAGAAATACATGATATTATGCACCTATTTGCATTTTTGAAGTGTGTATATATTCCAATATAAAATATTTAGAACTAATAATATATTTTTCATTATGATTTATGTCTCAATTATTGTTTATCCTTCCATGGGGTATCAATTATAATGTTACCAATGAGGAAAAAATTTATCCCACAATTTTAATTTTATTGGGATTTGTTTATTTTTCATTGAAAGAATATCATACTTAATCCATAAAACCCCTTAAATTTTATTATTCTATATATATTTAAAGAGTTTCAATATTGTCTTCAAATTATTCTTCCTTATGGTACTTGAATCAATAAAATAATTATTTAATAGAAAATATGATCTCATTTCTTATTTTGATCTGGTATGTTTATCTTCAATGTAGACATTTTCAAGACTATTTTAAAATATTAATTTTATTTACTAAAATTATTTAAAATTAAATTTTATGTTAAACATGATTTGTAATAGGTTTTAGTGGAATCCTTCTAATTTTATTATTTTTTTTCATTTTCATCATTGTTTATAAAAATGTATATAGAATGTTTTTACATATACGATGTTAATGGACATACACCCTACCCTATCCATTTAAAAATAGTTACTTTATTTTATAAATTTTCAATTTTTTTAATATGTAAACAATTTCGTTAAATATTTTTTTAATAGTTTTATTCCATTTTATTTATTTCTCATAGGGAAACAATTTTATAATAAATACTTCATTTTTATGTATATATAGTTATCAATTATCTCTTATTAACTTTGTGTTCATTAAATTACTCTTTACAGATTATCTTTATTATGATATATGTATGTTAAATTCCTCTTAAATATCCATATAATTTTTTTAATCATTCTTATGATTATTTCCTAAACCATATACAATTTTTACATATACTATTTTATAGGGAATGTTATTTGATAGACTGGGAAAAATCATGACAAATATGTATTCGTTACTCAATGTAGATATTTAGTTATATATATTATTCTATATGAATTGATTTGATAATTCTATTTTTGAGGAATTCATTGAAAATGTAGTGATGTGGGATTCATAGATATAGATATCCCATTAATTCATTGAAATGTCTCATGATAAAAATCATCTTGGAAAATAAAATGGGTGTTTAGTGTATACCCACAAATTAGTTAAAATATATTGTTATAAGGTATTTACGGTATATATATCATGATGGATGATATCATGACGTTAAATATAGTTCATTACCTTTATTTATAATTTTTTTTATTATTTGTGAGATTATATTGTCGATATTATCCATGGATTCATTTTATGGTCATGTTATAGAATAAATGGAACATGTTTTCAGTTATTTACATTCCATACTGATTATTACTTATTTAACCATAATATCATTCATTTTACTCACCCTTATAGAGCTTTTGAGCTGAGCCTTTTTTTCCATTACCTTGGATATGATGATAGAATATTTTATTGTGTTATAAAGGTGTCAATCAATTTCTTTTAATATATTATATATATTCTATTCCCAATTTAAACAGGGAATATTGTTTACATATGATCTTCTAGGAATAATATAGTAATTAATTCATTGTGGAAATATCCCTTATATCTACAAAAATTTAATTAATTGGACACTAGATCTCTGTTATTGGAATTGGTAATGTTACAGTTTGTATCAAATGATGTTTTGCAGAAACCATGAGAACTATATTTTGTAAAACATTGACATGGGAACATATCCACCAAACTAAATTTGAGGATAATTCTATGTATTGGATAAAATTGAAATTTTTTAGAAATTTATATACTAGGTGGGTTTTCCAGTAATACATTCGTCTCTAGATACTATATGTGAACATGGTTTTTTATAGATGCATATAGGGTTAATAACCCTTAAATGATTTAGCTTGGTATGTCTCAACCATCCTTATAATATAGAGTAAGTGTGCCCTAACAGTTCACCTAGTTTGAAACTCTTGGGGTATATTTTTTGGTTAATTCAAATTTTTATTGAAAAACCCTTATGATTTAATTTAAAATACATCTACATTATACTTAAACAGACGATGTTTATGATTCCGAGATTATAAATGAATTAATTTCTAGTTTATTTTATGTGTTAGACCAGATTTATTATTATATATTATGGTTTAAAATTGATAGTGTTATTAATTAATTCAATACATTCCATTTCCTGAAAGAGTCCCCTATTAGAAATCATTGTATTAATATCCTCAGTCAATATATAATTTTTTTTGTTAATAAATCCAATTAAACTTGTCTGGGAGTTGAGTAGACTGTGGATATATTATGTAATCTAGATCCAGTTATGACTAAAAACATTTGACTTGAATAGAAATAAGGTTTTCTTTCTTATGATAATCCAATATTAAATCACATTGTGCAATAGATGCCTCCAATAATTTTGTAGAACAACTAATCAACCATTAACAAAGTTATATATCAAGCCTCTTGAAAATATATTTTAAGAAATTGGGATGTTAAGAAAGGGAAGAGGTCATTCATGTAGAATATTTTTTCAATGGAAATGATAAGAATTGTTTTTATTCGTCCATAATGTTATGGGAGAATAAGAAATAGAAGACATGAAAGATATAGTTTTTATATAAAAATTTCTGAATAAATATTTCCATGATGGGTAACAAAGAGAAATGATTCTAATGTTCCTTAGTGTAGTATATTAGGAATATGAGTGTGATGAAGATTATGAGTTTATCATTACAAGACATTATAGTTATTTTATGTATTACATACATTATATAAAATGCAATACTTGCTATTTCCATAAAGATCATAATCTCAGTCTCTAAAGGGCAATGGTTTCTCAAAAAAATCTTTATATGATGAAATATATTTTTTATCTTAAATCCAAATAGAGAATGAATTTTTGGGGCAATAATATATTAAATATAAATTTTTTAAAAAAGGAGTAATTTTAACACTATTAAAGAGATAACACTTTAAAAAAATTAAAATGAAGTGATTTTCTTCATATAAAATTATTGAATGAAATATCCAAGAAAATGAATGAAGGGAATGTGATTTCATTACAATTGTGGTTATAGGGTTTATATGTCCATTGATTATAGGGGAAAAAATAGAGTAATATTATCTTATAATTAAATCGTGTTGAAAATTTTCATTATTCAATCCAATGTCCAAAACGTCAAAGGAATCCACCACATAAGAGTCCAAGGGGAGAAGGATATGCTTTTGTGATCAATATAGTTATGGATGATGTTCTTAAAGATGTGGTGGAAGGGAAATTAATCATGTCTTAAAATTTATCCAATGATTTAATTCATTATAGAACATCACCAATTGTTATAAAATAGAGGTTTTCTATGAAATTAGATATTTCTCCAGCACCACAAGAAAGAAGTTTTCCTTCAAGACACCTAATGAAAGTATCACTACAAAAAAATAGGATTTAATTAGTTCCCATTATGATAAATAAATATTCCCTATTTTCATACATTATTTTTATTACTATGGTATACATTGATATACTACTAGTTATGAACTAGAATTCCAAATATAATGAAAAAATATTTTATTAATAAAATGAAATTATTTTTTTTATGATGATATATATTTCATTAAATTTTGTGCAGATTCATCATCTATTAGGTCATGTATAGATTTAACCCCAATAGCACCTCAAAATGAGATTCTTTGGGAAGAAGAGTACAAAAAATCAATATATGTAAAATTTATTTATAAAATTGAGGATATAACTACTGTATAAGAATATACTTATTTTTTTCATAGTAATACGTAAAATAAACTATACACACCCTCGTTTTTCATACATTAAAATTACACCACTTTTAAATAAAGTATATAAAATTTTACAAATAGCCACAAAAAGACTGCATTAGTCTAGTTCCTTAAGAAACATGAAAAAAAAACTGATACATAAGTGAGCTATATTATCTATGCCTAGGTTCTTCTCTACTAGAACCCTTATTAAAAACATCAAGCATAATACATATATTCATAACCTAGTGATAGAAATATAAAAAAGTGGTTATCTCAAATAATATGAAAGGGTAAAAAATGAAGATCTGTAAGAATTATCATGAGTACAAGGATATGGGAGCATAACCATGAAAGTAGAATATCATACCCTAAATATCAAAGATTATATATATGAATCATGGCATAAATCATGGTAGTTCATAAGACACGAATCATAAGAAAATAAATAACATAATATCTGGAAGAATAACATATGATTAATACATAGAATCATGGAAGGAACATAACTATATAATATGATTTCCAGAGTAGCCTTGTAATTGCTTCAAAGACCATCTTAGTAGTATGGTTTCACTCCCTATATCATATTCGTTTTCATGGTTCACTCCCACGACCATCTTAATAGCATGCACTCACTCTTAATACCATATTAGTAGTATTTTTTCACTCCCATAGAAATCATAATAGCCAAGAATCAATCCCAATACCATCATAGTTTATTTTAATAGATATTAATCTTTACCCAATGTATTAGAGGGAGATATATGTCTCACCCATCTCATAATGAAATAATATATACATGTTCCAAAATATAATTAAAAATTATATAACCTGACATAAAATTAAATGGGTATCATAAAAATGTAATACAGTCATATCATGTGTAAAAATATATTATTCATGTTCATTTCCTCATAAATATAACCTGTAAAAAGAAGTGGGTTTCAATAATCTATAACTATCTCCAGAGAAACATGTTTTATAAACAAAATTCCTTCAAAACATAATACATTAAGTGAAATATTATGAATATAAACATTAAATTATTTCCACATTAATTCTTTAGTAACACGAATGGATGTTGTATTATATGGGAAATAATTTTGAAAGCTCTTTTAAAAACATTTCTTAAAAAAATATCAGTTTATCATTAAAAATTAATTTTTAAAAAATAAATCGTTTTGATAAAATTTTCCTTTGAATGTAGATTTGAAAAAATATAAAGGATTATTTGAAACCAATAAAACATTTTAAGAAACAATTTTACTTTAAATATCTCTTCAATAATCATTTTAAAACATTTTTGAAAACATGCTTTTGAAATAAAAATGATTTTCAACCCAAGAGAGAAATTCAATCAGATTTTCATATAGACATTATCCTAAATATTGTAAGTACCAGTGATTGAAAAAATGTTACTAATACATGGATATATATTTTTTAATTATATATTTAGTAATTTCATAAGTGTTCCTGGGAGATATATCTTAAGATATAATGAAATAAACATAAACATTGACAATCTCGATAAGCGATATGATAGTTTCGATAAACTCATACCACTTGGTTACATGGGATCATACACTACATGTAAGAAATGGAAATTAAATGATGATTAAATTATCATAAAAATAAATAAATTTCTGATTTTTCATTTATAATGGAATTTTATTGAACTCAAAAAAGAATTTAGGTTCATAACAAATGATGAGTCTCAATGAAAAAAAATTTAGAGAAAACTATTTGTTAGATTTGGTAACTTTAGAAACACGAACTATATAAAAAACAATCTTGAAATGGATTTGTAAATACCAATAAATTTAATTATTATAATTATTAAATACATACATGGGAATTATTCCCACCACAAAAAAGATTATATTGTTAATAAAACATGTATATCACATAAATAAAAAGTGAGATTAAATCTGTTAACCTTATGTCTTGACTCTCATGGTACTCATTGAAATAACCTATAAAATAAATATATCATTATTAAAAATCTATAATAAAATAATATTATTACTTTTAATACTATATATCGGTTTATTATGGCTTTCTATTACCCTCTTGTTAACAATTATATGTTAAGGTTTCACTTCAAATTATATCCACTTTGTTTTTCACATTTGTCTTACATTTTCATATATTTTGTCATAATAATTATATCATTATTTCACAAATTTAAACCAACACTTAATTATATTTTTATTATAATAATTTATATGATATATAAGTATGAAATGGAACACATCATTCGTGGAGATGAAGATCCTTACATACACATGGATGTTATTTCCATTTAATTATCGTGCTAAATGAAAGAATGTTAAAGACATAGTTAAACATATGTAAATATATAATTGTTATACTATATTTATTATATCACACTCATATATAAATATATATATTATTTTCATTATAATCATTTTTAATACATTCTATATATTGTATGAACGAATCACATCACTTTGACGGGGTGATAGTCCACACATTTTCAAAAAAGTTTATTGTATTAACACAAAATCGAAAGTATAATGAAAAGTGATGTAAAATAATTAAATAAGAATAAATACTTATTAATATAATATATAAAATATATAAATATATTTTCCATCATAATTTCAACCAGGAAATGTGGTAATGGAAAAATGAAAAATCATTATTTCATGAGGCGGTAGTTCACTGTACATGTAAACAATATGTTCATTACCCATTAGATGGATGTGTATTTAAGTATAGGTAAAACCATTAGAAAAAATTAATACTCTATTTAGGATACCATTGTTGTTATACAATCATTTAATTAAGATATTGGAAGGGGTTGGATGAACAAAATAAAATAATGGATCTTGAAAGATGACATTACCTCTTAATTGGGTAACTCTTTTTGGTCACTACTAAAATGATTCCGTGGATTAATTTCATAAAAAGGGAGGACTCATGGAGGAATTTATGGATATTGGGAAGTGTATTTTTAAGATATTTTCATCACATATTATTTTTTAGATGTGTGAATAATATGAAGAGTAGGTGTCCATTTATGGGGAAGGGAAATGACACACTTGGCCTTTTTGAAAACACTTTCTGTGTACCCACCTTCTCACCTAAAAAAAGTCATACCAAACCAAATTAACTAATGAAAGGATGGATAATGTATGAATAATTGATATAAAATTGGTATTTGAAAAGTGTATAGGTTAGTTTGGGTTTTAAATTTATGGTTTTGTACATCATTAACCCAATTTTCTTCTTAACTGTTATAAATAATTATAATCACTTTCAATAATAATTTGGGTAAAAAAATAATTTTACTATATTATAAATTATAAATTATTTTTAATAATAATATGTATCAATTTTAGAAAATTATAATCAAATAAGTGGTAGTAATTATTTTATATTAATCCTACTAATGAGGAGACACTGACAGTTTTTATATTAAAAACGTCCAAACTTTTTCTTTATTTTTATATGCAATTGCAAAGTGAAATTAATTAAAATGGCCTAAATTGGATAAATTGGATAAATTTTAAAAAATATTTTATAAGTAAAAATTGAAACAAAATTAAGATAAAACTTAACATTATAAATAAAATAATGATGAATGTATTCTTGAGTTAAAATATTATTTTACTGTTCATCCAAAAAAATGAAGCTTCATAGAAAAATCACAAAAATTCTCATTAAGATAATTTAGATATTTTAAATTTAGAAATAAAGTTTATTTTATAAAATTAATTTTCAAAATGATTTTAAAATTAATTTTATTATTTTTCATAGGAGTACATGTAAATTATTTTATTCGAAAAAATAATATTTTTTAACATATAAGGACATTACCAAAAATTATATATTTCATCATCAATATTTTTTATTTATGTAAAACCATTATAAAAAATTTTAAATTTATTTTCACTTCATGTTACTATACCTGATGGCTATATTATCATTATATCTTTAATATAATTATACCGATAAAAATATGCTTCGTAGAAAATCAGTGTTGTGTGTAATGTACTCTATATTGGTGTTTCATGTTGTGTATGTTGTATAGGTCTTGAAGGTAATATATGCAAAGATTCAAGAAATCCTTAGTGTACTATGTAGATAAATCAATATATTATTTTGTGTTTAGTGCATGATTATCTTTCTGTTGTGTATAACTCAATCCAAACATAGTGTTTTCAAATAAAATGAACTATTTCAACTATTACGTGAAATAAAAAATATAACAACATTTAAATCAATTCGAAAAAGATAATTCACAAAATCTCATGGTGTTACATTCTACCCTCATATAATGAATTTCTCCCTCCAAATTTTTCTGGGTTGTTAAAGGTTTAATACTTAACTGTTTCATTCATAGAACCTCACAACGTAAAAATTGATACTATTACTTACCTTAAAAAGGGAATGTTGGAAACCTAATGGTTACCCAAAGTAACATCTAATGTTATTTCCATATAATAAAACAAAGGTTGGGTTTGATGATTTGATATAGAGGAAAAGTTTTTGTATTTATAGGGAGTGATTGAGGGAAAAAATAAAAAAAATGTAAATGATCAAAGAAAAGTTAAGGGCCTCAAAGCTATAAATATTGGATGATTTACAAGGCCATTAGTTTTAAAAAAATTAAGGTATTAAGAAAATTGTTTTTTTATTATTATCATATAATTTATGTTGAAAAATAATATATGGAAATATCCTTACATGATATATTTATATTAATAAAATTTCATCTTCGGTGGTGCTTTTTACTATTTATAATTCATCCAGTACATCATGAAATGGATGTACATAAATTTACTGTGACTCCTAAATCACATAAATACACCTTTTAGAATATATTAAGTCCCATTAAAGAATGCAAAGTATAACCATTTATCTATATATGTTCATAAAAATCAATATGTTTAATACATTTATATCTAAACATAAAAAATTAACACTACTGTTTCATTATAAATAATTATTCATAAAAAATAATTATATATTAACCATGAAATCATGTAGGAAAGTGGTTGTCTTAAATCACTTATCATCATTTGATCATGGGTTCAATACCCACGTGAGTTCAGAACATGATTAGTTGTCACCCGACATACATGATGTCCTTTTCTAAAACCATAATAACCTAATTTCCAAAATATGATGGAATTCATCGAAATAAGGTTAATCTCTAAATACCATTGTAACTATTGGTTTCAATTCAGTCAAAATTCATAAATACTTCATCTGAAGATTAACATTGATTTTTCATGAATATTTAACCATATAACACTTATAAAAGGTTAAAATTTAACAATTTACTGAAAAATTAATGAAATTAGCTAACCATTGATTCACTTGTATATCAAAAATTAGCTATTGGTTATCACACTCCAGATAAGTGAATATACCCTAATCATATATTTTATTGAAACATGGTAGAAACCTAAATTACCAGAAATCCTTATTGAAAATATGCATGCTCCCTTATTCAATGTTTATTGGATTTATTACATAAATCCAAAAATGTTTTTTAACATCGTCAATAATACCATATGCCACTTGTCAAAAAGTCCATAATTAGTTCCAAGGTGATCAATACCTTATAATTTACTTATTCATATCCTATATATCTTTATCCAAATCACATTATCATAACATAAGTAACATATTCACATTTATACTTCCCTTAATCATGTATTTTCCATGGACATCACCTTAAAATTATAACACTTCCCTATTTCATCTGAACCATTCAACATGTTCACTTAAATCCATAGGGAAAAAAATATACTGAACAATCCTTATATATTTCACCTTTCATATTACTAATTCCTGAATCCAAATACATAAAATATTTTATTATTCCACATCATCTTTATTAAATTAGTAATGTTACCTCATCCTATTACACCACACCCCATTTCATTAACATTTCATATGTAGTCTATTATTTATCGTAAATGTGACCATTACTCACACCACATTGTTGATTGTCTTCAATAGATTTCTGCTTGGGACATGGAGTTGTATAATTAGAATTTAATACACATTAAAAAACATATCCTTCGATGATGTCTTAGGGAAGCCAATTTTCTCACACATTTCATTAACTAAAATCATCATTTCTAACTTGAAATAAAATGATTTGTAACCTTTTTTTGAAAATTAAAAATATATTCGTGTTCCTTTAAGACAATCACTTAAGAGATTATTTCAACATTCTTAAAACAAATAAAAATGAATCCTCTTTCCTCCATAGTATATATTACCTGAACTCTCAGTGAAGTCCTTTTTCCTCATCCTTTTTATGTCTGATAGTGGGTTAATGTATATGTTGGTAATCATTTTCTGTGAAAACAGATTAGGTATGATAACAACATAATTCAATCTAGTGTTCATCCCACCTGACTTCTCATTCACAAACCATCCATCACATTAAATGTTAATCCAGTTACTTCCAGTTCCAACCACTAACTAAAACCAAAAGCACAGTGTGAATGTTACTTATCATAGTATAAAACCTCATTGTCATGAAAATAATTACTTATAGTATTTCAAAATATTCACACCTTCATTAATATATAACACCCTAGGTACATCCTTTATTATTCATATCCATATTATCTTTTAAATATTTCTTGATTATTAGTTATGAGAATGTGAATTCCAAAAGCATACCCCTAGGACTACCAAACTAAGTGTTCAACAAGGCACACTGTTCTATTGCAGATTACCCCGAGTCATTCTTGGACATCTTTTTAGAGTTTTTACACCTAGGTAAATTTACTCTAGATCCAAACCCACTTGTAGTATTCATAAATTGGTGTATTTCTATGAAATAACTCACTCTATCATTTACAGAAACTCCAATATATTTTCATATACATTTTCATTTCTTTATACACATCCCCAGACATTCCCTAAGGGTTCTAAATATGGTTTTATCACCATATAATCCAAAGGTTAACTAATCCTTTACTTTGATACCAACTATAAAGACCCATTCTTTCCATACATAAACATTACATCAATTTTTAATAATATTTAAAAAATTATAAAAAAAGAAACCCAAAGACCGTATTAGATTTGTGCCTTTGGTAACATGGAAACATAAACATAGATAACTCAGTGAGATATAAAATCTCCCACTAGGATCTTCATTACTAGAACCCTTCTTAGACACCTCAAACATAATCCATATCTTTATAACCTGTGGAAAGAAACATAAAATGTGGTGACCTCAAATGCTCAGTAATGGAAAAAAAGAAGAATATATGTAATTATAATCATGATTATATGTTTATGAGAACATGATCATGAAAATAATGTATCATATCTTTTAGATAAAATATATTACACATGAATCATGGAATAAATCATGGTAGTTCATAAGACATGAATCACAAGGAAATAAAAAACATAAGCCTTGAAATCATAACATATAAATAAAACATGGATTTTTCAATACACATAATAATATAATATTATTTTCATACTATCTAATTTATTACTTCTAAGACCATCTTAGTAGTATGGGTTCACACCCCATATCATCTTTTTTGTCATTTTTCACTCCTATGGCCATCTTAGTATCATGATCTCCCACATTATTCCATATAGGTGGACATGGTTCGATTCCATGGCCATATTAGTTGCAAGAGTTAACTCATAATACCATCATGGTTGTCATGGTCCACTCTCATGGACATCTTAGTTGTCAATGTTTACTCCTAATACCATTTTAGTTTAGTTCATGATATATTAATCATTATGCAATGCATTGGAGGGAGATATAGGTCCCACCCTTCTCATAATGAAATCGTGCATATATGTTCCAAAATATTATTAAAAGGTATATCATAACCCATTAAATGAAATGGGTATCATAAACTTGAAATCATATCATAACAAACAGGAAAAAGTAAGGTTTCATAATCATTTCATCATATACATAACTCATGAAGAGAATCTCGTTTCAAAAGCCTAAAATTCATGAAAGAGAAATGAGTTTCATAAACATCATGCCATGAAAAAAATATATATTAATAGGTATAATATTAATTTAAACATTGAATAATTTCCCCACAACCTATTTAGTAACACTAATAGATGTTATCTTATATAAAACGTCGTTTTAAAAGATCTTTTAAAAATATTTATTAATGAAAATATCCTTTCTTCTTTGAGTTTTTTTAAAACATAAAACCTCTTAAAAAATATTCATTGAAAATAGAATTGAAATAAAAATATATTAGAATAGAAAAAAAAATAAAAATATTTAAAATACGTTTTCATTGAAAATCATCTTTATATATCATTTTGAATCAATTTTGGAAACATGTTTTTTGAAATAAAATATATTTCCAAACAAAAAGAAAAATAAGGTCAGGTTTTCTTAAATTTTTTATTAATTATATTAAGTACAAAAGTTTTTAAAAATGGTAAAATTACATAAATATATCTTGAATAAATAAAAGATAATAAAACTCATGAGTTGACATGAAATATATATTGTAACATTTAATCAAATAAGCATAATCCTTAAGTATCTCAAAATACGAAGTGATTGTTTCAATAAACATTTACGACATTGTTACACAAGATCATACTCTCCATGTAATATAAATAAATTAAATTATTCATAAAATGTCATTAAAATAAAGAGATACCTGATATATAATTAATAATGGATGTATATACACCATGGAAAAGAATTTAGGTGCATAACAAAACACGAGTCTCAACGAAGGAAAATTGAGAGAGAACTATTTTACTCATTTGGTAACTTTGGAAACATAAAACTAATGAAAGAATAATAGTAAAATGTATATATAAATTCCCTTAATTTTAATTATAATTATCATCAAATACATCGACGAGTATTATAAAAACCAAACAAATGGAATTGTAATGAATAAAGAATGTATCTCATTAAAATGAAAAGTGAGATGAAATCACCTTACCTTGTGTCTTGGATCCCATCATACACATTCTAAAATCCTATATAAGAAATATAAATTTATTATAAATCTATTATAGAACCATATTATTATTTCTAACACCATATAGGTTTTTATTATGGATTTATATTACATGCTTGTAAGCAATTCTATGTTAGGATTTCACATCGGTTAATATTCGCTTTGTTTTCTTCTTGTATCAAAATTTGTTATAAATTTTTTCCTTATACATATATCATGGGTTCAATATTGTAAAAGACTAATTAATTATATTTTTATTATAATAATATAATCAATATATATGTATGAAATGGAATACATTGTTCATGGATATGGTAATTCGTACATACGCATGATGGTTATTGTTGTTTAATTGTCATGTTTTAAAAAAGAATGTAAAAGGAATATATATACATATATACATATATATCATTAAAAAATTATTTATTATATCATATATATATATATATATATTATATTCAATAAATATATTCTTAATAAATTCAGTGTATTGTATGAAAGAATCATATCTCTTTGATGGGGAGATAGTCCACACTCTCTCAAACGAAATTATCGTATTGACACAAAATGTAATGTCTAAATACGTGTATTTCAAAATAATTATAGAATCATAAATATATAATAAATATAATATATAACATATATAAATATATTATTTATCATTATTTCCACCATGGGAGGTGGTAAAGGACAAATGAACAATCATTGTTTCGTGAGGCAGTTTTTCTCCATACACGTAAACAATATGTTATTTACCAATTAAATGGAAGTATGTGTAACTATAGGTAAAATAATTAGCATTAAAACATATTATATTGAGGATACATGGGTTTTTATTAAAGTATGGAATAATTATAGTGGAGGTTTGGGTAAGAAAATAATATAATTAAGCATGATAGAAGATGTAAAAAATACAAGAAAAGAGTTTGAGGAGACACCCTACCTCTTATTCTGTTAACACCTTATAGTTTGTGAAAAAAGTTATCCTGGGATTAATTTATGCCAAATGGTAGTATTAAAGGATTAATGTAAACAAGGTGGAAAGTTGTTTTCAAAGATTATATCCAAACCTAACTTGTTTGTGAGGTTTGAAGAAGAGGAAGTAGTGGTGGCCTTTTACACAGAAGGGAAATGAAAAAGATATATTTTTTTTAAAAAAAATTTAAGCGTGCCCACATTTTTACGGAAAAAAATTCATACAATACAATAAAATATCCATAATGAAAGTTTCATGGTTGTATCATGTCATTAAAATCTGTTTTATAGAAGTGTCTAGGTCGTTCTAGGTCTTAAATTTAAGGTTTATTACTATATTAAACTATTTTCCCTTAGACATTGTAATTAATTTTAATCACTTCCACTAATATTTAGGAAAAAATAAAATTTTAACATATTAGACATTATAAATTATTATTATTAAAAATATTTATTTTGTTTTTCTAAATTATAATCACATAAATGGAAGAAATTAATTTAATATTAATCATGCAGACATGACATCAGTGTGGGTTTTTAATGAAAAAATGTCAAATATTTTTCTAACTTTTTATACCCAATTTCAAAGTGAAATTCATTAAAATGAAATATATTTTGTTAACTAATAAAAATTCTATATAATTACACTATGTAACTGTGTTAAAATATAATTTTATATTAGATATAAATTAGACAAAAAAGAAATTTTGATTTAAAATCAGGCATTTTTCACTATTCATCCAAAAATAGTGTTTCTCAGAAAAATACCAATCATTCTCCTTAAAATAATTTAAAAGTTATAAATTTATAAATTATTTTTATTTTATCAAATTAAATTTCTAAAATTTTCTAGAGTTTATTTTTCTATTTTTCACTTAAGGACATGAAAAGTAGTTTATTTTGGAATTCCTTGAAAATGGAATGTGATAAATATTTTAAATAATTTAATATGATATTGGTAATTACTTTGATTATGATAATATCATCATAAATTGATCGATTTGTGATATATAGTACCACATTGAAGAAGGTACGTTTTTGTGTCTATATATAGAATTATAATATTTTCCATATGTATAAATGTAATTGAAGTCTCATGTTTATAACTAACTTACTCATGATCTTGAGATGGAAACCCCAATCATTTCATTGAAGATATGAATATGATATGTATTTGTTGAAATATTTGATATAAAAATAGACTATAATAGTATAAAATAAAAATTTTCAATGAAAAATTTCAATTAGTGAAAAAAGTGATGGATTGAGTTACTCAAGGATTATGATTTTCCAATATATTACCTACCAGGAGAATAATATTAGGAGGGGGATGCATTTAAAAGGAAATATAGACCTATATTGAACATAATGGAGATTAATAGAGATCTTATGATCCATGATATAGTAAAAATGGACATAGAAATTATTATAGAAGGGGATACAACACTATATTTTCCAATTCATTCCAACCCATATTTATTTGAATGAATAAGAAGTTCCTAACTAGATGAGAAGAATTTTCAATATAAAATTAACTTCATGAATGATACAAAATATTAATACTTTATTTGTGAAGAAGAAATTCAATATTTTACAAAGAGAATTTTGGTTCCATCTCACCCTGATCTTAAAAAAATGAATTTGTGGATGATCTCACAGATCTAATTTCATTACACATTCCTGTATCACTATGATGTATAGGGATTTGAGGGAACATTTTTTTCGGATAATATGAAGTAAGTTTTTATTGATTTTATATCCATATTCATTGTTTTTCGATAGTTGAAGGCTACGATATAGCATCCAAGAGGAGTTATGAATCTTCTACCTATTTTCATATGGAAATGGGATGAAATTACTATGGACTTTCTCAATAGATTACCAAATACTCTTAAAAATAATCATATAATACGGAACAATATTGACCACCCTATATAATATCCACATTTTCTATTATATTTGATAATATTTAACTCTTTAGTTCCTTGAATGGATATATCTTAATATATTTATTAGATTTAATAGAACACCAAATTAAATATTTTATGACTATGATACATTATTTACATAAATATTCATTATAATTATTCTAATTCCTCTTCCTAATAAGAAATCATTGAGTACAGTTTACTAGCCTCAAACTGATAGATAGTCCAAAAGGGGTATTAATACATTTTATGACATCTATATTACATTCTCACATAACTTTAATTGTATGTGGGAAAAATATTAACTTTTATAAAATAGAATCCATTAAAGTATTCTATGGAATTGTTTTAAGAATTATATTAAAAGAGATGTCATATAATAAGTTATTAGAAAGATGTAGGTGAAATAAATATTATAGGATCCAAACATATTGGGGAGATAATAAAAAATGTTAAAATATATTCTGAATTATATTGAAGTATCTTACATTTGGAAAAAAGGTATACCCATAATAGATTGAATTGTTTTTAATATTATGTTGGGGATCCTGTTTTTTTGAAAGTATCTCCATGGAAGGGTGTTATTGTGAGTTGTAATAATGAGTAACTGAGGCTCAGGTACATTGAATCTTTTGAAATTCTAGAAATATATGGATATGTGGATTAATATTTTCCATGCCTCTATGTCTCTATAATTAACATGATGTGTTCAATATCTCATTATTATGAAAGAAAATTACAAACCCAATATATGTGATCACTGATGAAGGAATTAAATTGGAAACCGATTTATCTAACTATGAAGAGAGTAGAAATTTTTTATGAAAATAGTGGGAAATTAATGAGAAGTAAAAAGAATCAACTAGTAAAGGTTATTAAGAGAAATCATAAAATATAGGGATCAGGGTTGTAACTATAAGGTGTTATCAAGATGAACCACCATCATTTTTTAGAAATAAATAACCCTAAAAATTTAAACAATGAAATTTTTTAAGGAGGAAAAATTATAACACAAGGTCTCCAATTATATCTAGTGAAAATTAGATTATAATAAAACTATAATACAAATTTCATTTTTATTTTTCAGGGCATCAAAAATAAAATTTGATAGTATGGTTATCAATTTTGAACTTACATTTTCAAAATAATCCTATAAATGTTGTTTGAATTTTTCCCATAGAAAGGAAATTTAAGAGAAATTGATAACATAATATTTATCCTTTAAAAAATTTATTTATAAAAAAATTGTATAATATGTACAATTAAAAATATATTTACTATAAAATCTATAAAAATAATTATACAATTATTTGGATGTAAAAAGGGATATTTGCATATTTTTTAATGTAAATAGTCTTTCCATTTTAATGAATGAATATACTAATAAATTATGAATTATTTAACTGAAATAAATATATTAAAAATATAAATAAATTATTTTTAACCCATATAATTATCATTATGTGTAATATAGTGAATGTATGATCATATTATACTTTAAAAAATGCATTTCCTTAAAATACATTTTTTAACTCATTTTGGGGGTTTATTTTTAAATTAAATTCTTTAACATTTATGAATTGAATTTATAAAATGGATTCCATATTACTAAATATAATAATAAATATTTGTAAATATTATCAAATTAGATTTTTGTCAAAATTAATTGTTAAAATTGTAATATTTAAATATCATGGTTAAGGTTAAAACATGTACACCAAGTAGATAAAAAAATAGAAAAGACTAAAACATGACCAAGAATTATTCATAAACATAATTTTATGGTTTTATTTACTGCATAAACTTTCAAATTCTAATATGAGCCATTTTTTGACCCATCCTACCTTGAATGTGAATTACCTTTTTTTAAAACCCTTGAGAAATTACATGTTTTACACTCACTTCAATTATTAAAGGGAACCTCCTCCCCTCCCTTAATCACAACTCATAATCAATTAATATAGAAAAAAACATTCCAAAATACCTTCAAAATATCAATATAAATTTTTAAATTGTTATTTTTACAAAAAAACAAACCTATGGGTTTTAAAAATAAATCCAAATGTGGTTTTTCTAAAAATAGGTAATCATCTTAAACATGATCTTACCTTTTAACTTATTCTTTTACAACCATTAATTATATAAAAATATTATAAAAAAAATATTTCACATACATGGATTATTTATTATTTTTATTTTATATTATTTATCAATCTCATTCTCTATCAAATGGGAATCAAACCCAACACCCATTTTTACTACTAACTACTACCTTGTGACCGATGTAATTTCTTTTCCATCAAAGAATCATAAGGATAGTAATAATTATGGAATGAATGAATATATATGATAATTATAAAATTATATTTATAATTTAAAATTAATATATATTCAAATTTATTATCCATTAACCAGTTAAGTAAATGATAACATCACTCGTGTGTCCGTAAGACCTAACATCTCCACGAAGCGATGTGATTCATTTTTAGTATCCAAATTTAATGAATGGTTATAAAAATTCTACTAAAGGATTACATATTTTATTGATGACATATATATAATCCTAGATATGATTTATCTATATCCAATGAAAAATAACTAGAAATTTCATTATAATAAAAAGAATGAGAAAATGAAACATTAAACACCCGAAAAAATGGTAATAATGAAATATTATTAGTGAATGAGTTATAAAATGTTTTAAGATGATAATATATAAAGTTATCAATATGAATATATTTATTATGTTAATTATTATCATGTATAAAACCATTATACATGTGGTTATATCATGTTCAACTAAAGAAAGAACGAGGTTAGGGATTTTGTCTAAATTCCACTACATTGAGACAAATTTTATGTTATCCACATATTTAATTTTTTATGTTGTATATACAAATAGATAATATATTTGAAATGAATACCTATTTATTCATGATTAATAATGTTTTAATTAAATTTTATTCTTCCGATGTGATACAATTTAATTTTTACTAATGATGTAAGAATTTATTTTAGTGTCTCATTTTTTGATATAATTGGATAATCTATCATTAAAGGAATCTCATAATACATCATCCATAAAATAAATCTATTATTATCATATAGATATTTATGTGGTTAACATATTTTATACAAAATTTTACTCTCTTTTATTCTTTAATTGAAAAAATAAAATTATAAAATAAAATTTGATCTCATTTCTTTTTCTAATCAGGTATATTATTCTCCTATGTATATATATTTCAAAAAAAAATAGAAAATTAATTATTTACAAAAATTATTAAGTATATAAATTTTATGTTATAATTTTTTTAAAGTATTCAAAATAACCTGTGTATTTTTTTAAAAAAGTCTTGTTTTATTACTTTCTTTATGAAAAACAACAACTAATGTTTTTATCAAATAAAGTGTTAACAGACTTCCACACTACAATAGATATTTTATGAAATTTAGATTCTTCTAAATTTTTCCAATGGTTTTAAAAATAAAAAAATTTAATGAAATCATATTTTAATATTTCTCATCAATTTTATTTATTTCTACAAATGACTTGATTTTCTTACAAAACCTATATTTTTGATGAATATATGGTTATCTCGCATATATTATTAAAAATGTGTTTATTAACTTTATCTTTAAGAATTAACATTATTGTGAACATTAGAAATTAAATTCCTCTGAAATATTCGTATTCTTTTTAACAATGATATAATTTTTTCGAAAATTATATACAATTTTTACATTCGTTAACTTACTATTAATTTTATTAGACTAACTAGATAAGAGCATGATAAATTTGTATTATTTAGTAAATTTGGATGTTTATTAATAAGGAATATTTTTTATAAACATAATTTATCTTTATATATATGATGAATTCATTGGACATAAAGTGATGGGTGGGTCAAGATTATATATATCCCCTACATGCATTGACATGTCTCATGAGACAATTTATTTAGACAAACTAAATTATTTGTTTGTGTATGCATACATGATGATTAAAATATATTGGTGTATGGTATTGAAGATATAAAAATCAGGATATTATATATCATGATATTCAATATTATTAATTATATTTTTTAGGAATTAAATTATTGTTACCCATGATATTAATACATTGATATTATTCATTGATGCATCTTGTGTTAAATGTATTAATAAAATGACAAGTGTGTTATGTTATTTACCTTGTGATATTAATTATGCTATATTTACACATAACATCTACTGTTGTAGTCACCCTTATTTATCTTTTTATCTCCCTATTATTTTGTTTAATTTCTATTGGATATAAAGATGAAATATTTGAATGAGTTTCATGGATGTAAAACATTTTTTATTGTTATATTTTATATTCAATTCCCAATGTCAAATGTGTATCATGTTTATATCAACTTATCTAAGAATAAAAAACTGATCATTCTTTTCAAATCAGATCCCTTGTATATATTCAAATTTAATAAATAGTACATCATTTCTAGATTATTGGATTTTGGGTTGTTATATCAAAACTAATTATTTACCTCAATGATGATACCTTGGATTTTAAGAATTAATAGGGGATATGATACCTAATTTCAGGTTTAAAATTTCAATTTCTTCACATTTTAATATTGATTCGAATTATTTATTTTATAGAAAAGTAATTTCCATATTTATAATGAATGTTTCTATAGTTTATAATATGACTTGATTGATCTTAAAAAATGGTAATGTAAATTTTTTAAATATTTTCCATTTTTTCAGCCATAAAAACATAAAAAAATATATATCAGAGAAAACTATTTACACCCTATATTTATCATTTCCCATCTCTCACACATATCCTTCAAAATACCCTCAATTATGTTTAACAAACAAATTTCAATGAATATTATCCATGATAAAATATTATAATTTTAAATTATAAATTAATAAGATATCCTTGTTGTATTAATTTAGTAGATTTTGGGAGTCATGCGAACTCCATAAAGAGATCCTTCAAAAAATCATCATGAAACTTCATTAGTTAATATGGATTCAACTTAAAAGGATTCTATGGTTCTTCTATAAGGATCTCAACATACATGATTTTTTCTAGGAGAATAATTGAATCACCTTTTCACTAGATTTCATTTATTTTCTATTAAAGAGTCCATTCTTAATAGATATATTTTTTCCTTACAAATAGATGAGTTCTAAGAATATTCCCTCATTATATGATTAATATCATCCGTTAGGAACATTCTATAATCTCTATTTTTACTCAATTCTTAGTTCACTTATTTAATAGACTTGTATTCCTTTTTTACATAGCTAAATATGTTAGAGATTACAATTCCTATAATTAATTAATTATGGATAGATACTAAGGTGTTCTCGAAGAAGGTTTAGTAGTCTCATAATGCATCCCTTGGATTCTTTCTCATGTTTATTTTGTTATGTTTTACTTTTTTATAAAGTATTATATTTTACTTAGTTATAAGATACCACATCATAGACATTTTTCTATTGGTGGTATGAAGTATATGTCTTGTGTTGTACTACATACCTCTTCATGAGTGGTTTCAAACATATGTTGATGAAGCGGGTTCCCTGACCACTGATGATTTACTATATAATTTAATGCCAATACAGAATTATGAACATAAAAACTGTATAAAAACTCTTGAATAACCAATAATTGTATCTTGGGACTCAATAAATTTAGAAAAATAATATAAAACTAACAGAATATAGGTTAATCTAAAAGAAACTGGAAATCGTTTCATTAAGATTAATCCAAAAAATGAAATATTTCACAAAAAATAAACAAATGTGGATGAATTTCATTTATTTTAGAAATAAATTTACATAAATGTAAGTTTTTTCATGTTTCACAATAAAAATATGGTAATCATTAAAAAATATAGGCTTAAATAGTCCAAACTCAAATAAATATCTTGGTATTCATTAAGGCCCAAAGTGGATTCAAAATATTTTCTAAAAAAAAATTAATAATATAATTTTTCTATTCATCATATATATAGCTCATAATGACTTGATCACTATGTATTTTAAATATTTATTGATTCTTACACCTTTTGATTTTATGATTTATTTCACATTAAAATAATAATTTCATTGCAAGATTGTGATATAGGAAACCTTGAGTGGAAATGAACCATAAAATACTGTATCATTATAACAAAGATGTTTAAATAGTACATTACATATTAATTTCTAAATTTTGAAAAAAATTATGATAATTCCAATATATATATAAATAACAAATATTTTTTTTTGGAAAAGTCATTATATTCATTAAAAATACATTTTTTTCCTAAAAAATTGTTTCTATTATTATTTGTGATAAAATAATAAAATTTATATCTACTAAATTTATAAAAATTAATTGAAAAAATTATCATCATTTTTGAAATCATCTAGTGAAAACTAGTTTAGGGTGTATTTCTTAGAATTTTTCAGATTGTATTTTCAATGACTTGTATAAAATACTAATTTTTATTCATAAACAACTTTTCATTTGGAGTATTTATAGTGATTAATTTTTTAAAAATATTTTAAATGTAATATTAGTTTATTTGAGTTATAAATAATCAAATTAAGTCATCCATAATTTGTTTTATTTTGGATTTTGGTATAAATGGTTTTCATACATAAGAAAATTTTTTTCCATAAGACTAATATTTCTCATATTTTACTGTTTTAATATTAATTTACCTTATTTAAATTCTATCAATTAAAATTGATAAAATTGATAAAATATATTAAATATTTTCAATAAATATAATTAATATTATTTATATATTTCAACATTAATATTTTTATATTTAATAGTAAAATTAGTGGAACTCTATCAATGTGAATAAGGATAAAATTGGTTTCCCAGGGATTAAACTATTAGATATGGGTATTTTTTCTAATTAAAAATATAGAAATCCAATTTTATAGTCATATGTCAACCTCATCCTATCACACCTTCAAATATCTATCCATTTGGTATGATTTTTATTGATTATATTTTTATAATATTTTAATATCTTAATAAATTCTATTTTTTTGCTCACCCCCACTTATAAAAGGAAATCCAACATTTCCCTTATGTACACCACATTGGAAAATCTTGCTCAAAAATGCCATGAAAAACTCCCTTGTCAAAATTCTTATCTGTATATTAGAGGATTTTGTCATCCCAAAATATACTTTTCAATCTCATTTTAAAATGGATTTGTTGTGTGTGAATTGACATTGAGTAAAATTATATGATATTTTTCTAATAATCTATTTTATTTTTTTTCCTCCTTTGTTTTTCTATGAAATTTTCATAAAATATTATCATTTTTTCTTTTATGATAATTAAAATGATTGGGTAAATGTTTTATAAGAAAATAAGACATTATTTCCTCCTTAGTCAGTAATATTTTTCATCCATTTCCATGATTTGATAAAAATTCTTTCAAAATTCTTTTTTATTATATCATTTGATTATTTAAAGTAAATTTTTCATATTTTTGTTTCTATGAAATTTTTTTAGTGGAATCTTCTTATAATTTTCTAAAAAAATATATTTTTTTAGTTTTTATTAAAAATATTTTATGGATCATTGTTCAAACATACATAGAATATACATAAATTCCACAAGTCATGACTGATAAATTATTTGAATATTCTTTAATAGTTGTCCTTGATGTATTACAATGAAAAAAATTCCTTCAAATTCTTGAATTGTATTATTATAAATAATTTATTTCTATATGGAAATATTATTTTTTTCATAAAATTACAATTATATGTTAATGAAATTATTCATCCATGATAAAATATTTAAATTATACTTATACATTAATGGGAATAAAAGAAAATGAAACTATTCTTATTATTTATCATTATTTTTTATGATTATGATGAAGTTATTTTTATAAAACCATTTTACTTTCCATGAGTTATGTTTTGTTGGAAAGTTTAAATTTTTTTGAAACACATTTCATATCTATGGGTTATAATATATGATTAAACATTTATTATCTTTTTTCATACAAATAAAGGATTAAGATTATGGGATTTGTGTGACATAATTTTATTTCTCTCAATTTCATTTGTTAAATATTGATATTTAATGAGATAATAAGGGAAATACTGTGGAGTTAGTCTAATTCAATAAAATACTTTGTATAATATGATATAACATTGAGTGAAATTTCATTAAGGATATTATAGAATATAGTAAAAAAATCAAATGTGATGGTATTGGAATTGATCCATTACTATGAATTTATTTTCTTTGATTTAGTGTAAGCTCAAAAAATTCTGCCTTATTTCAATGTGTATACATCATAGAAAATGTTTTTTGATTTCATTATGATTTGTGTTTTATGACCAACCATGATTTATTCCAAGATTCAATATTATGATATATGATATACGGGGTATCTATTTTCGAATTTTATTATCTTGTTCTATTACAGTTATAAAAATTTTATTTTTAAGTTATCATTGATATCTCACTTGTTTACCCTTTCTGGGAATATGAGTTCACCCTTCCATATTATTTATTACCCAAGGATCTCAATAATGGTTTTAATTTTGTTTTTTCTAATAATAATATTATCTGGGATGACATTTGTGGGACATATTGAATATATATCTTAAAAAATAATATTTTTATCTAGAATCAAAATAAATTAATCCATTATGGTCTTCAATTATGTATTTTTAAAATATACTAAAAATGCATCTACTAAAATGTAATATCTATATATGAAACGTGTACATCACTATTAGGATATTTACATACATATAACATTGACTCAAAAAAAATTAATGACATTTTTATTATAATATAAAAATGGGTTCATTAAGGAAAATAATTTGTTTTCAATGTAAACCTAACATGGAACCATATAATAGATCTAATAGAGTTGGTAAGAAATGTGTGCATCTTTCTGAGTTATTCATTCATCTACGTCAACCTCAATAGTGTGGGGAAGTCTTATCATGTTTTCTACAACTAGGATCTCTTGAATTTATTTTCCTTAATCTATAATCTAATTTTATAGTGACTAATTATCCACCATGCCTTCATGGTTTTGACTTAAAATTATTTATAAATTACCTAATATAATTATGATTAGGGTAATATATTACATTATTTCTTAGTATATATGAATGAAACTTTTCCACTACAATAAATAAAAAAAATATCATTCTCAGTGGATGTGTATTCTGTATAATATGTATCTATCATTTTTAATGAATATACTATCAAAATGGAATTTTTATTGATCTTTTGGAACATAATTGCTCATATAGTTTGATTAGAAGATTTATATAATACATCAATGTTCATATCCCAATATGGTGGTATCACAGAATAGTTTGTTTCTATCATCTCTTTAAGATGGTCAAAATATTTATTTCATGCATTATTTTACACAAATATATAACCTTTTCAAAAATATGGGTTAGAGATAAATCAATTTATCTAAAAGTTCTTATAGTCATTCTATAAATTCTATAATCTCATATAAATTTCCTATCATGTTTTATTATGGTGGGGAATTTAAATATTGAGGTGACATCATCCATGTCTTTATGAACTCCTATCCCATTATTAGAAATAAGATGCCCTCTATTTTCTGCCCCAAAAATTAAAACATTTCAAAATTAACAATGAAATAACATTCAATTAATTTATTCAAAAACATTTTCAAAATTTTCAAGAAAACATTACGAATTGGATCTATATATTATAATAATCATACAAAATACCTCTAAGAAGTTTTTTATAAGGCCTAAAAATATTCTAAAAAATTAATATTTGAATGTAAATAAAAAATTTCATAAACTAAATGTAATAATTACTTATGAAAATATAACATTGGGACATGGTTATGTGGTTTTTCTTCAGATCTTATGGTGTAATAGTTAATTTAATGTAAGTATAAATCTATAAAATAAATAGTAGTGGCCCTTCCAAGATAATATTTATAGAATCTAAAATAAAAATATAATTGGAAATTGGGTCTTTATGTATCTCATATTTTATTTTTCTATAATCAGAGAACATACTATATATATTATGAATCCAATTTTTTATATGTTCATTGTTTCCATTCCTTATAAAGGTTATCTGGTCCTTTTTTGTATTTTTTATGCAACTCACCCACTAGAAGTTTAATAATAAATATATTTTCCCATATTATAAATGTAATTTAATATATTACTTAACTACTTCTATTTTAGTTTGGTTTAACTTTATTTGAGGATTCCTTCTAGGTTGTGATTCACTCTCTAGAATTTTCATATGACACCAATAGAGGTAATAATCCCAATTATGTCCTATAGTGTAAATCAATAGTTGTAATATTTTTTCATAATGTATAATAGTTTTATATATATAATAGGTTCAAAATTGTTTGAAATAATCACATGTATCTATTTTTCTTCAATGAGGTAGATATATTGTAAAACATACAATATTAGGTTTAATTTTAAATTATATAATTTTTCTAGAGATGGGAGTAATTTTACCTCACCCAAGCTTGTTATATGGACCTCACACTTAATATTTTATAATCTTGAGTTTTATGTTTGGAATTAATTCTCTTGCATTTTAGGATAATTTCAGGTTTATTTTTTCATAGAATTAAAAAAAACTCTTACATTATAAAAGCATAAAATGCAATGTGGACTCTTATTATTAGTATCCATTTATTACCATAATCTAGAACTGTTAAAATAAATCATTATTTCTTTCAGGGAAATTATTTAAAACTTTCAACATTATTTATTCCTTTCCATTACAAATTCTTAAATCCTGTAAAAAACATTTCAAAAACATGGGATGAGCATAAAAAACATAGTAACAAACATAAAAATAAAAACAAACATTAATCCAAAGAATAATAATAAAACTCATAAAACAATTACTTTTACCTTCAATATTCATTTACTATTTGAAATAATACTTTTTCACATGAAAACCGGGCAATATTTTTTCTCAATGAAATCATTTAAAACACATAGACGAATATTAAAACTCTTTTTTGTTGACACAATGAATTTTATTTATTAAACCCTTAAAAAAAATTTAGTTTTTTTAAAAAATATTTTTGAATTCAAATATAATCCCTACACAATGCATTAGAGAGCTATAATTGGTCTCATCCTTTTTATATGAAATATCATCCTCACCAATTTTTAGTGAGCTATAATGGGGCTCAACCCTTCCTATAAGCTATAGGAGGACCACCCATTTCTTATAATAATAAATTACAATATCATGAATAAAAAATTTCTATTGAAGATCTTTTTTATTAGAAAAAATAGGAATATTACTTTAACTAGTAATCCAAACATTTTTAGATAACAAAACATCATTTTCTTCTAAAAATACCTTTGGAGTAGAAAAATACCATTTATTTTTGAGAAACCATTCAAAACTCTAAAATAGAAATAATGGGAACTGTTTTTTTTATAAATACGTCAAATCTAGAAATGGAATATATAAATAATATAACTATCACAACAGTGGAAATTTTTTTCTCTCAATTAATATAGAACATTACTTTTTTCATTTTTCAAACTATTTTATATAAACCAGTTAAAAAGTTTCCTTTGGGAAACATATTAAATAATGTAAAAGTGACATAAAATATAAATAATAATATTTTTGGTTCATAAAATACCATTATTAAAAAACATGGACATGGAAGAGAAATAGTTGGAAGGAATCGCATAAAAATATGATTTTTTAGAGAAATTTCCATTATGACTAGGGGAAAACATGAATTGAAATTCCCCGACCCCAGTTATCCAGAGTCGGTGCATTATTACATAACATTGACATGATCACAAAAGATCAAGTGTCTAAAGAATGCGTAGTTTAGTATCTTGGAATCACTAGATACATTCATAATGTTTACATGACATCAAAAAATTAAAACTACATCAACAAAGTCTTCATAGTCCATATAAGGACCCGACCTTAAAACATTACATAATCATGAATTAAATGAATAATTCACATATAAGATCTTTTTAGGTTTAGTGTTTTAGAGAATTAGGACATAACTATTACATCTCAAAAGATTACAAATTAGACACTTCTACTATGTTTCCATAAAATAATAACTCTTAAGAAGAAACATGTCTAGTTCTATGTTTTAGATAGAATGTATTTCCGTGATCCCATCCTTGACCCTATTCATCTTTAAGCCCTGTGGAAAACATTTCAAAAACATGGGATGAGGATAAAAAGCCCAGTAAAGGATACATAAAGAAGGAAAACTATTAGTTTTTCAAAACAAAAAGTATACCATGAATACTCTATCAAAATGATACTTTTTACCTTTACGATGTACTAAATACTCATCACTGAATATAAGATAACGACTTATCCTTTGTAACCAAAAGATTAACATAAACCCATATAAAGAACACATAACATATAAGGGTAACTTGGGACATAAACATACTTAAATGGAATAAACTTACTAACGACTTCCACACATATCACTATAGGTGTACTTTGGCCTTATAGCATTATTATGAAATGCTTGTTGCCTTGTAGAATGGTTAGCCAAGTAGCTCTATAGGTGTACATTGGTCATCCAGGTAGTTTTATAGGTGTACTTTGGCCTTATAGCATTATTATAAACTGATTGGAATGGGGCTGAGGAAAGTTGGTGTTATAGATTATAAGGGATAGACTGAGTGAGCTTCCCAGAGAGTCTTAGACATTAGAGACTATAGAGGGGATGGACCAAGTGAACTCCTAGAGAGTCTTGGATTTTATATACTATAGAAGGGTAGACCGAGTGAGCTTCCTTAGATAGTCTTACCTTGATTGAATCTCTTTAGGAACCTTCCCAGGCTAGAGGAGGAATTGACCGAGTGAGCTTCCTCAGAGAGTCTGTAGTTTACCTGAGGCTATAGGAGGAATTGACTAAGATAGCTTCCTCAGAGAGTCTCCAGACCTTGGGGCTACGAGGGCTAGACCACGTGATCTTCCTCAAGAGAGTCCCTGACTAACCTAGAATATAATGGGAATTGACCGAATGAGCTTCCCCAGAGAGTCTCGTAAATTCGTATGACCAAGCCAGGGGGTTGGGCTGAGTGCACTACCCAGAGGGTTGTGGTACTTCTCGGAAAGGACCATAGGGGATGGCTGTTAGTACTTCCCAGAGGGTTACGGCTTGTTAGATTTTTTTTTCACTGCTGGTGATTTGTTGTGGATCGATTGCTACTATGTATCATCCTGTTTTACTGCTTACTGTTTATTGCATACTGCTTGATATTGCTATTTAATGGTTATTGTATTTTTACCGGCCATATACTCACTGAATGTTAGGCACATATATTCAGGTGAATGCCTACTGGGATTTTATCTCACACCCTATTTGGGCCATGCTTTTGGGCCCAAGCAGACTATGTTGTTGCAGGTATAGAAAAGGGCAAGCGCCCTTCGACTTCTGGAACTTGATTGCTTGGATCACGAGAGCATGGGACCAAGCTTTGGCTTGTGATGCTGAGGAGCTGTTTACTTTTCTTTCGTAATTGTTTTGGTAATGTGGTGTTTCAGCATTGTGTCTTTTTTGGCTACTTTCCAAGTTATGTATCATGCATCATTTCATTTATACATATGTGCTCTATTTTGTTGATTTAGTCTTCCGCTATTTATATTGTTGGTTATTAATGCTTCCGCTATTGTATGTTTATTCTTCTTCTGCTGTGTACTTTGCCAATGAGGGCATAGTTTCCCCACTATCACACCCAAGGCCCTCGTTGCTAGTCGGCAGCCTCTAGCGTTTGGGGAAATGTGCTTGAGGCCATGTGACCAACCGGGTACGGGGTGCCTCTAGGTGGCTTCCAGAACCAGGATGTTACAAAGTGGTATCAGAGGAATTATTTTCTCTTACATTCCTATTTAGAGACATTATCCATGGATAGGACAGATTCAGTACTTGGTAATAATCTATACCCTGAAGTAGCTAACTCGTGTATAAGGAAAAGCCATACTACCTCGTTTATTGCAGTTTTCTGGCATTGAGATTTTACGGTTGATACAATTTCACCTAGAATGATTCACATGTTTTTTTCTATTATTGTTTTGATTTTACGGTTCTATTTCTATCGCAACCCGATGAGATGGGGGTATGCCATCTCATGCATCATATAGGCACTTTTAGAAATCACATTCCATGCATTATTTCCATGTTATTTAGGGTGCATTAGCGATTGCATGATGTTGTGATAGACGTTGTGTAGATTATGCATGCTGTTGTGATAGATGCTTGATAGAATATTTACTGCTTGTTATAGAATTGTTGTACTGTACTTGTTTAAATGAACTCCAAATTTTTATTCATGAGGTTTTATGGGCCGACATGAATCAAAAATTGGTTCATCATGATCCTGTTTTCTCTTGTACATGATTGTAGGGGATACCAAGATTTTATTTGTGGGGAGTATGGGACCTCACAGATCAGAATTTGGCACCTCTTTGCCATGTTTCCCCTGTTTCTGGGCTTCTGTGTAGTTTCTGAGCTACTGCCCAGAAAAACCCAGAATACACGTGTACTTTCTGGTTACATGTCGTGTAGTTTTTAGGATGTGTTACTGACTCTGTGTATAGGAACATGGTGTTGTGAAAAATAACACCAGGAACACGCCTTGTATGGTATGTACATGCTGTGTAGTTTCGAGTCGTGTAACCAGACGTGTCACTAATAACACAGGACGGGGAATCCTGAGTAGAACACGCCGTGTTGTAAAGGAACACGCCCTGTAGTTCTGTCCAGGTACCCGACCGTGTCACGAACAACACGGGTTGGTGTGACCTTCTCTAAGACACGCCATGTTGATTTTGGAACATGCCGTGTAGTCTTTCCCAGGTACCCGGCCATGTAACGAACAATATGGGACACTATCAACTTCCCGTATACATGCCGTGTTTGTTCGGAACATGCCGTGTAAGGGCCAGCCATGTAAACGGCCTTGTGACTAACAACACAGGCCGCCGAGTCAGTTTCTAGTACACGTAATGTCCCTAGGGAACACACCATGTAGTTTGAGGTTAGTTTGAACCGTGTGATTTAGACATGTAAAGATACTCGGGAAGGGGAATGGTTTTCATGTACACGTCGTGTGTTTGGTCAACACGCCGTGTAGTTTGAGGTGTTACACGACCTATAGGGAAGGGGTACACGGCCATGTTAGTGGCTTAAGAAGACACTCCGTGTAGTTTTTATACACGTTGTCTAGTCGTGTTTTGTAAACTTGGGTGTCTTTATTCCCCTATTCCTGTTTTATAATCTTGTTTTATATGTCCTTGTTTTCCTATCTACGGTATACTTTTTTTCTTTCAGAAATATGCCTCCGAGAAGTCCTCCGTTTGTACTTCTGTCATCAGGCAGTGATCAGACGCCAGATATGGATGATCATGGACTTCTTGCCGATCCTCTAGTCGAGCCAGCCTTGGCACTGGCTATCATACCCGTTATGGGAACTGATGCGCAGTTTAGGGAAGGTTTTTTGAGGATGATGCAGACCTTCCAGGGAACGCCACCTCCATCCCCATCGATGGATGAGTTGACATGGGTTTTCTAGTAGCAGCAACCTCTTACTTTTTCAGGGGATGGGGGACCTCAGGCTGCAGAGTCATGGATAGAGGCCACACTGACCATCTTTGAACACCTATAGAACCCTCCAGAGGAAAGGGTAACGATGGCTACTAATATTCACTGGGACACCGCCAAGAGGTGGTGGGAGGTGATCTCATGGTCAGGGCGTCAGCAGGATATGTCTTGGGATGATTTTAAACGTACCTTCTATGACTACTTTTATCTGGAGACCCTGAGTGCCGATCGAGCCCAGGATTTTATGAGTCTGCAGTAGGGTACCCTCTCTGTTATTGAGTACTAATATTGCTTCACTGAGCTGCAGCATTTCACACCGATCCGAGTAGGTGATGAGTTGTTCCTTGTTAGGAAGTTTGAGGATGGTCTCAGGCAGAAGATTCGTTCCCATGTGAATATCATCTAGTTGACTTCGATATCATCCATCGTCAACCAGGTGCTGATCACTGAGTGCAATTTGAGAGATTCTAGAGCAGTGAGATAGGGCGGTTTGATATCCAGAGTTTGTGTTCCTCCTACGGACAGTAGGAAGCATCGCATAGAGTCTTCTCAAGGAGATTGAGGTTTGCGGGATGCGTCTTCTAGCACCCAGGTTGTATGCTACCAGTGCGGTAGGAGTGGGAAAACTAGGACTCAGTGCTAGAGGGATCTGATAGAGTTCCGGTCTTACAAAAAGATGTTCCATATTCAGCATTTCTGTCACATATTCTCACCTTCAACTGGTGGTAGGGGTTCCTCTATGACCCCGCGTTCTGGAGATGCTTCACCAGTTTCCCACCTGTCAGGGAACTAGAGTTCTTCCTGCCGTTTAGGCCAAGGTGGAGGTCGCGGCCGTGGTGGTCAGTCATCGGGTCATCAGTGACCACCGAGTTGATTAGCTCAGAGCGGTCAACCAGGGGCGTAGGGTTGCGGTGCAGGCCTGTCTTTTTCCATGGAGAAGACCTATTAGGAGCAGGATCCCGACCCTTCTACAACTCAAGGTACGATCCTAGGAGCCTCATTTTTATTTTCATCTCTTTTTGATACTGGTGTCTTGCACTTGTGGAGAGCCTTGAGTGCTGTATCCTTTCGTCTTCCGACATGTTGACTCTTGACACACCGTTGGGAATGAGGACATCTAGCGTACGTCAGTGCAGAGAGTGCGCTCTTGAGGTTGCGGGGTGTCATTTCATAGGGGACCACTATGTCGTAGAGATTATGGGATATGACGTCATTCTCGTTTTGGACTGGTTGGTTCCCTTCCAGGCAGTCGTTGATTTCAATCGTCGTAGGGTGTGTTTCGTATCACCCGAGGATGGATC
This sequence comes from Viscum album, assembly GCA_963277665.1. Classification (NCBI taxonomy): domain Eukaryota; kingdom Viridiplantae; phylum Streptophyta; class Magnoliopsida; order Santalales; family Viscaceae; genus Viscum; species Viscum album. The sequence continues at coordinate 164,182,522 of OY728138.1, forward strand.
ATTCCTTCATAGAGGTGAGTGAGATGTCTAGGCAGGTAGAGCTAGACCAGAGCATCAAGGGCTAGGGGAATTTACAGCCCAGATTTCCAGTCTTTATTTGGATGACCAGGGGACTTCACAGTTAGACTTTCCTCAGTGGTGGATCGTTTTAGGGATGTCTTTATAGATGAATTTTCAAGTTTACCTCTAGAGCGTGAGGTAGAATTCTCGATTGAGCTCATGAAATGATCAGTAATAGTCTCCATTCCTTTTTATAAGATGGCTACACCTGAGTTTCAGGAGCTCAAGAAGCATTTGGAGTAGTTGTAGGCAAAGGGTTTCATCCGACCCAGTACATCTCCATGGGGTTCACCTGTCCTGTTTTTGAAGAAGGTAAATGGTACCCTTTAGCTCTGTGTGGATTATTGAAAGATGAACAAGTTGACGGTCAAGAATCGATATCCCTTTTCAAGGATCAATGACCTCTTTGATCAGCTTCGAGGAACCCGGGTGTTCTCCAAGATCGACTTGAGGTCCGATTATCATCAGTTGCACGTTAGACCATCAAATATACCTCTGACAGCTTTCATGAGCAGGTATGGTCCTTTTGAGTATAAAGTCATGTCATTCATTCTTAAGAACGCGCCTTCAGTCTTCATGGCATTGATGGACTGAGTGTTCCATCCATACATGGACTCCTTTGTCGTGGTCTTTGTTGAAGATATCTTGGTGTACTCTAACTCTCAACAAGACCATGCCACACATCTTTAGGTTGTTCTGAGTGCACTGAGAGAGCATCGAAATTATGATGAACTCTCAAAGTGCCACTTCTAGATGGATCAGATTCACTTCCTGGGTCATGTTATCTTGGAGACAGGAGTGTTAGTGGACCTAGAGAAAGTGAGAGCTGTAGTTTCCTGGGAGCAGCCGAAGAATTTCATTGAGGTGTAGAGTTTCATAGGGTTGGACGGATACTACAGACGCTTCATTCATGACTTCTCTCACCTAGAAGTACCATTGGCAGGTCTGAGCAAGAATGGGTCGATGTTTTTATGGTCATATTCTTGTGAGTCAGCCTTTCTGGAGCTGAAAGGGAGGATGACATCAGTACCGATAATAGTCTTTCCAGAGTCAGGCAAGCGCTACAATTTTTATTGTGATGCTTCGAGTATCGGGATAGGAGCGATGCTTATGCAGGGAGATGAGGACGTTTCTTACAGGTCTTGGAAGTTGACGCCACAAGAGAGAAACTACCCGATGCATGATCTGGAGTTGGAAGGAGTTGTTCATGCCTTACGCTGTTGGAAACACTATCTTCTGGGAGAGAACTTTATGGTTTTCACCGACCATAAGAGTCTCAAGTATATCTTCACTCAGCGTGATCTAAATATGATACAACACAAGTGGGTCAAGTATCTTTAGTCCTATGACTTCGAGCTCACCTATACGCCGGGAAAGGGCAGTGCAGTGGCAGATGCGTTGAGCAGACGAACTCAGATTCAGGTAGTTCAGAAGGCCAGCAGTGAGTGGTAGCTTATAGATCTATTCTCTGAGATGCATTTGGAGGTTCACAACAGGCAGGGACAGAACTTTCTTTCACCTATGGCTATTACCTCTTCACTTCTTGATCGGGTACGAATGAGGGAGCTATCAGATTCGAAGGCCTTGGTCCTATGGGAGAATGTGTTGGGAGGGGACCCTCTTCTTGGATCGACAATGGGCGAGGATGAGATCTTGTGTTTCCAGAGATACGTATGGGTTCCAGCAGACATACGTGAGGAGATGATGCAGGATTTTCATTCCTCAGTTTGGGTAGTTTGTCCTGGCGTCACCAAGATGTATCGGGATCCTCATCGCCAGTACTGGTGGCCAGGTATGAAGAAGGATGTTGCTGGTTTTTTCATGGGATTTTCTAATTGTCAACAGGTTAAAGAAGAGAATTAGCGACCAGCATGGCTTATAATATAGTTACCCATTCCAGAGTGGAAGTGGAACAATGTCGCAATGGACTTCATGACCAGGATACCGAGGTCACCTGGGGAAGTGATGCTATTTGGGTTGTTGTCGACATGCTTACGAAGGTTGCACTCTTCTTTCTGATCAAAGAGACCTTCAGTGTTAATGATCTAGGATGACTGTACATCCGAGATATTGTATGTCTACATGGAGTTACACACTCCATTGTTTGAAATAGGGATGCACGCTTTACCTCTCGGTTCTAGCAGATACTTGAGAAGGCCTTGGGAACACAAGTACTTTTAAGTACATCATTCCATCCCCAAACTGATGTCCAGTCCAAACGCACGATCCAAGTGCTTGAGGATATGCTCCGAGCTAGAATTCTAGACTTATGAGGTTCTTGGGAGAAGCATATACCTCTTCTGGAGTTCTCCTACAATAATAGTTTCCAGGTGACCATTCAGATGGCACCATACAAGGCTCTGTACAGTAGGCCATGCCGATCACCCTTATGCTGGCTGGAAGAAGGAGAGGCAGCTTTGCTAGATCCTCGTCTTGTTCAGGAGACCACTGTCCAGATAGAGATGATTCAGAAGAGGATGTCTACAACACAGTCTCGACAGATGTCTTATGCTGATCAGTGGAGGCGACCTCTGGAGTTTGAGGTCGGAGATCAGGTTTTCCTGTGTGTCGCACCGAGGTTGGGACACAAGAGGATTCAGATACAGGGTATGTTTTCACCATGGTATGTCTATTCATTTGAGGTTTCGGAGAGAGTTGTGTCGGTTTCCTATCAGTTGCATCTACCTCAGAGGTACCAGGCCATGCAGGTCACCTTCCACGTCTCTTAGCTCCAAAGTTATTTTTCAGACTCGTCTCATGTCATTCATCCTGAGGAGGCTGAGCTCAATGCAGATGCGTCATTTGAGGAGAATCCCATCCAAACTGTCGATCAAAGCATGAAGGTTCTCTATGGCTGGCCTGTTCCTCTAGTACGAGTGATATGGCAGAACGGGCGAGTACAAGACGAGACTTGGGAGAGGGAGGCCGAGGTTCGATCGCAGTGGCCGGAGTTGTTCAAGGATTCTTCTTCTACGCCCACCAAAGGAAATTCGGGGATGAGTTTCTTTAATGGTGGATGTTTGTAAGAACTCTGATCTTCGTTTCAGGTATGCTTTTCCTTTTTTGTATTTTTTAAGAAAAATGGAGTTTCTGGAAAATTTTGAAGTACACACCATGTACATTACGAGTACACGCTGTGTACTCTTCTCAGGCTCAAATTCGTGTGATGGCTGTGTCCGGGTCACACACACGGTGTGTAGGGGTGATTTGGAGGCTGATTTTGGTGGAGTACGGAAAGACCCACTACACGCCATGTACTTTAAAAATACATGACGTGTAATTTTTTTTTCAATAAACGGACCGGGGTCGCGCCTCTTCGCCATAATCTTGTCCTAGGTCTTGTTCGTCCGAGAGAGACCCATACGACTGGATCTTCCCTAAGCTCCCTCCTCTCCATCCGTTTCCTGATTCGAGCTCTTTCGATTGCGTTGGAAGCACAGTGGTGAGTTTTTCCTTCTCCTTCATCCATGTTTTCCAATTCTTCCTCTTTCTAATGTTATCTAAGGTTGAACTTTTTGTGCGTTTTCTCAGACCTATGATGTTCTAGGAGGAATTATACATCTTGATTCAAGTATATCGATCTACTAGGATCGAGGTAGGTGGTTTGTGCCTTACTTTTCAAAGTCTCTGAGTTTTATGTGCAAATTCCACCAATACCTGTGAACGGGGTATTGCGTGATTACCTTTATGTCCCTGTTGTTTTCCTACCTTGCATATATGCTTGTGTAGAGGTAATTTGACCTTGTTAGAGGATTTTTTTGTCCTTGGATGTATTTTTCCTTGCTTAATTCTGTTATGAACTTTGGGTCCTGGTTACCTTTGGCTGTTACACATGTTTCATGCCTTGCGGTTATAGGTTGAAGTGAAATTCATGACATGCTTGTTGCCATGTAGACTTATTAACCAAGTAGCTCTATATGTGTACTTCAGTTAGGAAAGTAGCTCTATAGGTGTACTTTGGCATTATAGCATTACTATGCACTGACTGGCATGAGGCTGAGGGATCCTGGTGCTGTAGACTATAAGAGATAGACCGAGTGAGCTTCCCAGAGAGTCTTAGACCTTATAGACTAGAGAGGGGATGGACCGAGTGAGCTCCCAGAGAGTATTGGATTTTATAGAATAAAGGTTGGTAGACTGAGTGAGCTTCCTCAGAGAGTCTTACCTTGTTTGAATATCTTTAATAACCTTCCCAGGCTAGAGAAGGAATTGACTGAGTGAGCTTCCTTAGAGATTATGTGGTATACCTGAGGATATAGGAGGAATTGAAAGAGATATCTTCCTCAGACAGTTTCTAGACCTTGTGGCTAAGAGGGTTAGACCACGTGATCTTCTTCAAGAGAGTCCTTGACTACCCTAGACTATGAAGGGAATTGACCAAGTGAGCTTCACCAGAGAGTCTCATAAATTCGTATGACCAAGCCAGAGGGGTTAGGCTGAGTGCAATGCCCAGAGGGTTGTGGTACTTCTCGGATAGAACCAGAGGGGATGGTTGCGAGTACTTCCTAGAGGGTTGCGGATTGTTAGCTGTTTGTTTCACTACTTCTTATTTGTTGTGGATCGATTTCTACTATGTATCATCCTGTTTCACTGCTTACTGTTAACTACATACTGCTTGTTGTTGTTGTTTCTTGCCTATTGTATTTTGACCTGCCATATACTCACTAACTGTTAGGCACAGATCTTCAGGTGAATGCCTACTGAAATTCTATCTCACACCCTGTTTGGGCCATGCTTTTGGTCCCAAGCAGACTATGTTGTTGCAGGTATAGACAAAGGAAAGTGCCCTTCGTCTTCTAGAACATGACTGCTTGGAGAAGGATAGCATGGGACCACGCTTTGGCTTGTGATGTCGAGGAGCTATTTACTTTTCTTTCGTACTTGTTTCGGTACTGTGGTGTTTCAGCATTGTGACTTGTTTGGCTTCTTTCCTAGTTATGTATCATGCATCATTTCATATATACATATGTGCTTTAGTTTTTTGATTTAGTCTTCCGCTGTTTATATTGTTCGTTATAACTGCTTCCGCTATTGTATGATTATTCTTCTTCCACTATGTACTCTGCCAATGAGGGCATATTTTCACCATTATCACACTGAAGGCCCTCATTGCTAGTCAGCAGCCTCTGGCATTTGGGGAAATGTTCTTGAGGACATGTGACCAACTGGGTACGGGGCGCCTCTGGGTGGATTCCAGAACCAGGACGTTACACAAGATTTTAATATATGCTAAGAAGAAAATATAAATAAAATATTCCATCGGTTTACATGTATTGTAAATGGAATGGGTGATTTTGGATAATTCATGGATAATAAATTTATTATTGAATGGGTACTTAGATATTTTCCAAAAACATGGAATGAAATAAATCGTTATAAATGATTGAAATGAATTAAATTAATCTATTATTGATGAGTTTATTGGTTCATTAATGCAAAATGAATTAAATCATAAAAATATCTCAAATGATGATTTTATAAAAATAAAATGTTTCTATCCTTAATCCTAAATAAATAGTATATCTTAATCTTATAATGGTGAGATAAATGAAATTGAAAAACAATATATTTCATATGTAGAATAAGCAATGTAGAAAAGGAATCATGACTACTCAAGAAAAATATAAGGTTCTATCCTAAAGATGACTGAAAATGGAGAAATAAACTTATTAATATTTCAAATGATAATCCAAAATTAATCTATTTTAAATTCCAAAAAAACAAATTATTCTAGAATTCAAGTGGCTAATTAATAAAATAAAGAACAGGAAGACGTATAAGAATGAGAAGATATATCAAGAAGATTGTAGGATTTGTATTGAGGACTCGGATACATGTGATGAATATGGAACATAAAAATAATATTATATGAATCTGATTCAGAAAACCCATTTTTGATAAGTTATATGATGAGATTAATGGATTAATGATTAATATTATATGAATTTAAAATAAATTTGAGAAACATAATGAATATTAAAATGAAATGATAATTAAAAACATTCATCCCAATAGAAAAAAACTAAAAATGAAAATTAAAAGTAGAAATAATTTTTTTTCTAGGAGTAGTGTAATATATGAAAGTATTTTTGATGTCTTATGTGAAATATTTTACAATTCTTAAAAGAAAAATGTAAGTCCTAAAATGAAAATGATAGTTTGAATTAGAATATATCCTGTTCTTTTCATTGTAGAAATATACAGGATAAAATCTTATATATGAAAAATATAAATAAAACACATATTGTACATGAATATCATCTACAATTAAACAAAATGTATAAGTATTTTCATAAAAACATTATATAGAGAGTGTACTTACTACTACATGTTTTAGATGTTTAATGAAAGGTCATAGTGTATGTAAATTTTGATTAAGATTTCAATAATACATGGAGAGCACAACAACATTCATATATAATTCTTTTCTACAAATATTTCAAAGATTAAATAATTTAAATTGGTTTGGGATCTCAAAAATTAATTTTATATCTCTATTATTCCTAGAGAATCATTGGTGCCAAAACTCTATTTTAAATTGATTTATTAGAAATATGTCATCCTGGTCAAACGAAAGATTATTTTAATAAGGATAATTGTTTCTCTAGGAACATGAAAACAGATGAATCAAATTTTTTTATCATTCAATAGATGTAAAGGATATATTGTTTGTTTTGGTAACAATTCAAAAGTTAACATAAAATGATTTGGATTGGTGGGTATTTCTAAAATTTGTATTATATATTAATATTTAAATATTGATTATTTATAACATAATTTTTTTAGTGTTTAATAATTTTTTATTGATTTTATGTTTTTGAAATTTCAAAATGTCAAGATTATTATTTTTATTTACAATATGTTTTTGTTTTATTTTTTTAGAAAAAATAGTAATTAGTTGATTAATTTTTTTGATCTAATGTATCAAAATGTTATATGTTTAATAACTATAAAATTAGATAATATTCAGGGTAATATATTTTCTTAGTCATGCTAGGTATAGGAAAATAAAAAATCTACCCCAAAAATAGAGATGTTCTATAGTTTCCTAAAAACAATTGTACATCAATAATGATTGTGTTTTTTATATTAATCATAAAAAATATAAATAATTTTTTAATGATGTTAAAAATTAGAAAACCATAATTCCCATCCATTTTATTCATATCAATTATTCATATATTTATAAATAGTTTTCTTTAGTGTGAAAAAATACGGACTCTATTTTTATTGTTGATTTTATAAGATTTACTTGGAGGTTTTCCGTACATATAAATCAAACACAGAATATAACTTTAATTCTAATTATAATTATGATAAAAATGTTAAATGATATCTAATCATGACAAATAAATGTGATGTAAGAGATTTTATAAAGATATAATTCGAAAATTTGAGTCATTAAAATGATTAGTTTCTAAAATTTTCAATTCAAGAAAAACCCCAAACTAATATAAATGTTTAAATGAAAAAATCGAACATTATGTGAAATTTTTACGGATATGTTATTCAATTAAAAACACCTACTAGTTTTTGGGTATAAACTATGAATATAGATATCTGTGTTTAAAATTTTAATACTTTAATAAATATTATATATAATACTTTTTATGGGTTATGGAAAATTTTTAATCCTAATAGTGGTTAATTTAGTTTATTTAAGTAATATTTCCTTTCATAATATAAATGATTTTTTTTTGAAAAATTATCTAGAACATATGATGAAGGAATATTTTAAAAATATTAAAATATTAGTAAATATATTTGACTTTATTACAAAAGAACAATAGTTGTTGATTATTTCATAAATATCAAATTAAATGAAGATAATTTAAGATAGAAGAATGACGATTTCGATTTTATTGACTGAAATTTTATAGAGTTTATTATTTGAAAAGAATAAAATTAAAAATTGAATACACCTATTGAAATTGTGGATCATTATCTTGAAAAACATTGAAAAAATTAATATTATACTATATAATGAGTTATTAGAGATAGAGAATATAGACATTGAACACAGAACCAATTGATTTTTTTGACGATTTATTAATTTCACATTTTCTTCCTATATTTATTTCTAAATATTTTAATAATTCTAAGATGATATTTTATATAAAATTTGAACTATAAAATTTTTTCTAGAAATATTGTTTAGAATGTAGTTTATGAACCTAAAAGTCAAAAAATCATTGATAATATAAGTATATTAAGAAATAGACATGTTAATTAGAATACTTTATTAGACATAAATAATTATTACATGAATAAGTTTATTGTACAGAAAGAGACAATAATTATGATAAGACTTCTACCCCAATATATAGATTAGATCCTATTTAAATTTTATTATATTTTTTCCATCATGTTTTTAGACATTTCACATGGATGAGAAAAGTAATTTTGAGAATGGAATAATTTATGATGAAATGTGTATAAAACATCCCTGAGGTTTTGAACCTAAAAAACAACTAAACCTATTTTAATTAATCAAAATATTATTAAGGATTTATATAGTCCCCTAGAGCATGTTATGATGTATTTTCTGAATTTGTGTTGAAACAATATCTTTATAAAAGGAAATTTATGTCCAATATTATTTTTAACATGTGATCAAATGTTATTTTAATTGTTCAAATATGTGTCAATGATTCTATTTTTCAATGATCAAGAGAATATATTTGTATGAAGTTATTAGATGTAATAAATTTTAAATTTCAAATGAACCATATGGAATAATTAAAAATTATTTTTTACAAATATAATATTTCAATGGAATATTGTATTTTTTTTAAATCAATCTAAATATTATAAGGAATTGTTTAAATGAATTAGACACGATTGATGTAAAATTTCAAAAACCCATATTAGAAAAAAATTTATAGATTACTATGATAAATCCAAAAAATAAGGGGGTAAAATTATTTTTTGAGTAATGATTGGAAGTTCATTGTATTTAATTTTTATAGACTAGATTAAAATTCCAGGGTTTTCTTATTTTCAATATTTCCATATTACCATATATAAATACACATTAATGCGATCAAAAGGAATTATTAAATATATGAATTTTTTTATTTTATCTTGGAAGAAAAACATTTTATTTTAATTTATAAATGGATTATTTATTTTATATAAAACAATTGATAAAAAGGTATTATTGGTATTAGTAAATGTGTAACAAAAAACTAATTTTTTTAGAGTTTAAAGAAATTAAATTTCTATTTCATTATCTATTGATAAGGTAAAATATATTGTTGTTATCAGTTGTTTGCCTCAATATTTATTTATTTATAAATATTTAATTTATTTATTTTGTTTATATTGGTAGGTTACTTTTTTGTGTGATTACTCATATACTATTTTTATTTATATAAATCCATTACAACAGTCTAGAAAATACATACTGATTTTGGATATCATTTTATTATAGATCATATTAATGTGGGGGATTTTGAATTATAATATGTTCCATCTAATGACCAAAGATAATAGATTTTTATAAAACCATTGGTTTTACCAATGGTTCAGGAAATTATTCTTGAACTAGGTGTGATGGAAATATGATTTAATTTTTTATATTAATTTTCAGTTTGTAATATTTATCATTATTTGTAAATTATTTCCTAGATCCTTTAAGGAATCAATTTTTATATGGTAATTGGATTGAATGCTTAATTTATCCCCATTTAGAAACATGAAACACGAAATTTTAGGGTTTTTCCAATTATTATTATCAATATATCAGAATTTATGATTTCTCCATTTTTTATTTTCATCAGTTTTAGGGTGTGTTATGACTATAATTGAAGATATATCATACCTACATAATTTTTTTTTTGAAATATACACACATAGTTTATCCCTTTTTAATAATTTTTACCTAAAAAATTTGGGGAATAGTTGATTTTATAATATATTTTTAATTGAAATCTTCTATTACACTCATCGATATGTTTTAATTTGTTTATTTCAAATCTCCATTAAACACTGAAATTTTAGTTTATATACTCATTAAAACATATATTTAACTTAAGGATTTATTTTGTATCATATGGTAGTATAAAATATTATTATTATTTTAAAATGTTATAATTGTTTTGTTTAATGAAAATAAATTTTATTTATGAAAAGGGGAAGTATTTTAAAAAATTTATATATTTACCTTTTATCTTATTCCAAAGAAAGGGAATATTTTTTCAAAATATAATCATTTTTTTAATAATATAAAATAATTATTTTTTGGACTGTCATGTTTCCAATCTATTCTATTATGTTTTGATAATTAAAAACACTCATTTTATTACCTCTTACATGAATTAAAAAATGTTTACTTATTTTAATTTTTATTAAAGAAAAATAATATAATGGAATTCATGTTTATTTTGTTTATTGTTTATTGATTAATTTTTTTAATTTTTTAATTTTTTGATTTTTCTTATGTATTGAATTTATAGAACATTTCAAATAAATATGATTTGAGGAATGAATCAATCAACTAATACTGTTTGATATATTTATAAGTGTCAATTTACACGTATTTAAAAAAAAATAGAACATGTTTACATCAAAATTAAACATATGTAGATGATATGAACCATATATAGATATTTTATATAACACATATGTAGAATATGATCTCATTAATGTTTCTGTCTTATGAGTTTTATGCCTTACATATTGATGTTTTTTGAACTTCTAAAATGTATAATGTATTAATAGATTACTATTGGTCTTAATCTATAAACATATAACATTATGATTTTATGAAGTATTACCATTATCATTAAATTTATAATTTTTCCAAATATTAAAATATTATAATATATCATAAGATTTCTAAAAGACACACAAACTATATGAAGTCATAATACATTTTCTGCAAGTCAAATGAAATGAATTTTTAATTTGTTCATATGTAATACTTGTGTGGAATGTCTGGAGAAATAATTAGTCTTCTGGTATAAGAATCTAAAAATTCTAAACCTTTATGAGATGAAATTTTCTGTAGGATTATGAATTTTAAAAAATATTCATTCCATTTTAAAATATTAATTCTTACTAAATTTTTTATTCATATAAATATGAAGTCTTATGAATTTCAACGTCATTTAATTCTGGATGTCATATTTGATTTCATATGACTTAATTTTTTCCTTTTAAAAAAGAAAAATATATATTTTTACTTAATCAATAATTTCTTATTAAATTTTATTATTCTATTAAAAATATATATGATGTGTTTTATGAAAAATTAAATTAATATCGTGAGGGAATATTGGTGTTTCAATATTGATATTTTATACTTGTGGTAATAAATTTAAATTTCATATTTACTTGTTATATTAATACTTATTTTGAGTGATTATCTTGGAACTATGAAAAGAAATTAATTTATATTAAAAAGGATTAATTCATATTTTATGGGGGTAAATATTATTTTTTCCTTCATAATTTTCACAATCCAATCAATAAATCTATTTTAATTTTACTAATTTTCCAGGTTATTTATTACTGTAATGTACATCGATTTTTAGAAGAGATAATAGTATATCTTCTATTTAAAAAAGAAAAAATAAAAATTATAGTATTGTTAAAGACATTATTCCTATTTTTATTGTTTTTTAATGTTTACATTCATGAACAACCTCCATAAATAATGTTTGACATAACCAGGGTAAATATTTGTGGATACCACTATAAATGTTTAGTGTTGTACACATAAATGTTCATCTCTAAATATGAAATTTTTATTATCAAAACTATAAAATGAAATTATATACTACCATGTAGATCAAATATGCCACTATTTTTACATTTAGAATATGACTTCCAAAACTATGGTTCTTTTCGTAATGTATTCTTCCCATATATTTTTTGTGTGGGTTAAGGTTTTGTTATAAATTTTCACCCTGATAAATAACATTATGGGTTACACTACCCATTAAATGTTATGAATTTTTTTCCTCCTATTTTTAATTTTTTTTCCTAGATAGTGACTATAGGTTAAAAAATGTGAGTATATTTGGGTTGTGACTGTAAGTTGGAAAAGACATTATAATGGGTTTTTAATTTCCATTAAAATTTCTATTTGGTTTGTTTTTCCTAAAGTCAAAAATAAATTTTTAATTAGGTTGTTAGACCCTCTCAATGGTTAGTATTTTATTGGGTTCAATTCCTCTCAGATATATATAGTATTGAATATTATATGTGGGACCACTTTCATTAGAAATTTAATAAAAATACTTGTGAACATATCTTCGTTTCAGACTTATTAATTATATTAAATCTTATATAATATCAAAATTCATTAAAGTTATCAATTCACTTCCCATATTATGATTAATTCATCTCCATATATGGTACAAATAGAAATTATGTGACGATATTGGATATCTTAGAAGTAAAAGTCCATGCTCGTGATTTACATTGAAAAAGTACGTTATTTGACTTGGAACACGAAAAAACGTTTTTCGATGAAAAAATATACTATTGAGGTAAATTTTTATGTAATTTTTATATAGTTAATGTTTTCAATGAATTATATCTACTTCCCTAATGGATAAAAATAAGGTTTCATTAAATCTATGTAATGAAAAAACATGTTATGACACATATGAATTTTCCACTTAATATAAAAATATATAGAAGATATGATGGAATATAATGGAGTGTATGGTATCCCTAAATTTACATTTTATCATAATTATACGTTTTAATTTCATAAAAAATGAATGATAAATATGATAACATAGAATCAAGAAGATAATAATCCAAAACAGTTTGTGGAATTTTTGTTTATTGATGTCTGTGGGATAATAATTCCAAGAAACTTTGAAATAACAACATGTGTTATGTAATTAATTAATGATGAAAATATAATGGAATTTTTTATATTAATCCAATCCAAATAAGTGGTTTTTAATTATATAAAAAATTGATGAATATTGGGGGAAATTATTCTTTAAAATAAAACATTGAAATTCTAGGCTTATAATGGAATAAAATTTTATAATATCCATGTGGAACATTATCGTGAGAAGAATGTGAGAATGAATCCTGTTTTAATAGTGATAAAATATCAACAAAATAGTGTAATTTAGTGGAAGATTAATATCATTAATAACATGCCCAAAAGTATGATGTCAAAAAAGACAATGTATAAAAATTTTACATGTATGTGGTTTTGGAAATGATAAATACAATAAAATATATCCTTTTTATCTCTATGTGAAAAAAATCAATTTTATATATGGTATTGGATAAATCATACATTAATATTATTTTTAATCATTAAAAATGATTTATGGATATAATATTGAAAATGAAATTATTTATTACTACTCATCAGTGGTAAAGGTAAATAAATGTTTTAAAAAATGGAATAATTTTATTTGAGATCCAGTATGTTAATGTAGTGGATAATGAGAATATTTTTTAAAATAATTTTGATATAATTATAGTAGAATTATTAGAGTATCTGGGATGATATTTAGTAATAAAGGGGTTTTAATATATTCAAATTAAGGCACTTCGATCAAAAGAGTTGAAAATAATTCTTTAGTTATATTATATTAACAAAGAAACAAATAAAAGTATGAGAAAGACATTTTTGATGACTAAACCAGTCTTGTGAAAAAATGAAATACAATTTCTTTTCAATAAATATAACTATTATAATAGGTATATCCTATGTGTTTTAGTTATGTTTCTATCGATTACTTTTTGACGTTGTATATCAATAATATGCTTACAAAAATAAATAATAATCAAACATTGGAGATTGTTTTGAGGTTGAATTATAATTTTTTTAGAACCAAATATAATTACCAATGATGCTTAATATATATGATATGTTGAGTCAAATCAATGTATTTTTTACGGAAATATTATACTCACAAATTGGAAGGATTTAAATATATGTGATGGTTTCTCTCATGAAAAGAATGGGAATGATTTTATCATTATTATCCATAATATTGAAGAAGATATTTTAGGAAGTATATATTATTTTAAAATATACATTTCATATTTGATTTCATAATAAAATGTGTTATATTGAAAAATTTAATTGATTTCTAATTTATGATGAATGAAACAAAGTGTTTTTGTTACATAATTGATATTATTAAATAATTTAATAACATAAAAATTGACGTATTTTAGGCTTTATCAGTACTTGATATATCAATGATTCAAACAAATAATGCTTTGACATAATCTATTATTCATAATATAGAGTATTCAAAAAATTATGTTCATTAAATATTTTAATGAAAAAATAATTACATTATTAAATACATGGAAATGGAAGTATTTTTCTAAATTTTTATAGAGGGAGTTTGAGATTTATATATTGAGTGAATTGAAATTTTTCTTATAAAATAGGTGATATTACTATCTAAATGATTTTATAGCTCATAAAAAAAATATTCTAAAGTAGTTATAATAAAATTTTCATAGGAATTTTTTTGAAAATGACAATAATTGTTGTTACTTATATGATATTTTTGATATAAGTCTTAGGAAAAAATTATAATTTAAAATATTATAGTTAAATTAACAAGAGACTATACTGAAAAATGATAATATGTAACATTGTTTTTCCACATATTCAGTATTCTAATATTTTTTTCTAATTAATTAAATCCATATTCTGCTATTGAAAAAAATAATTTTGTTTATCAAATTTGGGGTAGGATCTAGAATTTTTTATAGTGAAACATCATAGAACAATATATTAGAATGTATTGATTTATACTGGGATGTTTTAGTATATGATAAAATTGTTATATTAAATAATGTGTTAAATCATATAGGCTTGTGTTATTCTTGTCTCAACAAAAATTCAGAATTCTTTTCATTTAGTACTATACAAATGAAAATTTGAAATCTATTATATATTATTCAAATAATTTATGGATAAAGAATAAATAAGTTAACATTCCAATTGAAGTTAAATTTATTATTTAAATAAGTTTTTAAAACTCATTTGAAAATAATTATAGAAAGAATATTATAAATCATTCATGTAAAAATCCTAATGTGATCAACTATGAAATTATAAAAAATAATTATTTTCAATTCTCAGGGATATTCGAGTATGTGTCTACTAAAAGTAAAATGATGGTTATCATGAGAAGTAACTCTACAATGAATGTTTTGAATAATATCTGTTATCTATTTGATTTTAACAACCTAAATTAACTTAAATGATTTTTACAAGGGACCAGTACTCTAATGTGATGATTTAAATTCAATATTCAAAGATAAATATTTAGTATATAATAATTTGTTCATGGAAAGATACAATATATATCATGGTTTGATTTTCTGAGTTACTATTTATTCCTTGTAAAATTCATAGAAGTTATCATTGGGATTTTTCAAAATGCAGGATATAAAAAATATTTAATTTAATTTTTATGGGATAATGTTTTCCAATAGAATAAATTTTAATAGATGTTTAAGAGAAATGAAGGTATCATGAAATTGGGATATTTTTGGAGATGTATTAAAGGATTTTATGAAACAAAAAAATTATGGTGTTTCAAAATGAGAAAATATTGATCAAATTATAAAATAATAAAAGGTTTTTTTTCCTGAAATATTTCCTATATTTGTTGTTTTGAATTGTATTATTAATTTATTGTCAAAATATTAATGAAATTGGATTATTTTGTTGATGATACCATATTTAACTATTCTGTTAAATTTTAAAAAAGGAAAATGTGAGCATAGATTGATTGTTAACTAAATCATTGATTATAATATATTGTCTTACAACAAATGATTGATGTACATGGACAGTAAATTTCCTTTTCATGATTTCCTAATACATGACACAAATAGATTCCCAAAGATAGTATTAGTTTAGTGACTTTGGAAATGTGGAACATAATCTTCTAACATGGTGAAAGAAATTTAACATATCTCAAAATGATTATCCAGTTTTTTCTTACCTAAAACATTTCATTATTTCATCAGGAAAAGAAAATATAAAAATGGTGATGTCAAATTCTAATTAAGGGTAAAAATTGAGAACATAAAACAAACCATAAACATAATAATGTAAAAACATGAACATAAAGATGAAATATCAAAATCATGAGCCATGAATTAAATCATAGTTATATGTAATGAATATATCATAATGGAACATTAACAATGATAGAATTCAATTACTATAAAACATGGAATAATGGAAAATAAATAAGAACATAATTTTTTTTATACTATCTACTGCATTGCTACCAAGACAACCATAGAGGAAAAATTACGCTACTGAACCGAGTTAACTTGTCATTCCAGCCCTATATTACTAAATTGGATTTAATTTCCATTATAGTGATATTTCTCTCATTAAATATATATCATTACCAATTCATTAGTAGGATATTTAGGTCCCACTAATCTCATAATGAAATCATTCTAACATTTCCACAAAAACATAAATCATTTATCATAGTATAACCCATGAAATAAAATGGGTTTCTTGAACATAATTCTATCATAACAAAATCTATATAAAATATAATTCCATAATTAAAACAATAATATCATAGTAACAATATGTAAATAAACCTAACCCTATTTAATGTGCATCACCTTATATGACAATAATTTTGATAAAACAATTGAACTTAATTCCCTAGGAAAATAACATTTCTTTTTTAAAAAAGTTTTCTTTTCTCAAAATTCCATGGAATTTTAAAATAATATAATTTCTTAGAAAATACACTTAAATTTGGTAAAATTAACCTTAAAAAATATAGGGATATTTGAGGATTTAAAAATCCATTCATTACACATAAGTTATAAAACATTTTTTGTACTCTTTCCAGAAAAGTCAAAAAGTACGTCATATGGAATATGAAAGAAAGAATCCTTCCATAATGTTTAATAAAAACATACCAATGCATAAAATTCACTTTAAAAAATAGTAGAAGAATATAAAAAACGTTATATATAATTAGAAAAAATGGGCATGAATGGTAAATATACCCTAGTAAATTCTTACGAATAAACAATCTCAGATAATAATGAGATTACCAAATTATCCCTTACCTTAGGTCTGATTTCTTCTGTATGTGGATAAAACTTATGTATAGTGAATTTAAACCTATTATAAACATGTAGATTAACCATAATAACATTTACCATATCATATATGAATCACTTATGGATTTATATTACATATTTATTTATCAATTCCATGTTAAAACAATGTTTTGGGTAATAATCTCTTTTTTGTCATACATGTTTTGACTAGTTATTTTTGATCTTTTTTATTACTTCATGATTTACATACCATTATAATTTAATACATTATTTATATAAAATAAATATTAACTATATAAAAACATATAATATATAGATAAATGAAATGAAATACCCTATTCATGGAGATGGTAGGCCGTAAATATACATGAATTTTTTTTCGATTTCCATATTTAATTGAATTGAAGCAAATAAATAACACACACATATATATATAAATCTAATAGAATTATTATTTCACATATTTCATGATTATTTATTTTACATACCTTATAATCATTCATGAATGGTTAATGTGGAGACTGAATTTAATCTCGTCGTGGAGATGGTAAGTAGTACGTGCGCATGAGTGACAATATCATTCCTTTGATGGTCAAATAGTATGAAATTGGATGTTATATGACTTAAAAATAAATAATTTCATTTTATATTCTAAATTTAGAGCTGTTCTACTCATCAGTATACCCATCCAAATTAATAATTGTTTGATAACAAGTTATATCATGAAGTTGAGATGTTATGTTGTAGGTTCGCACACATTGGGATATTTTCATTCGTAGGATAGATATTGAGATATATAAGGTTATTCCATAATTAATATAACATATAATAATCTATATGATACTATATTTGTTACGTTATAATGGAAAAACATAAGAATTGGATGTAGAAAAATAAAATAATTTTGGAACTGGTGATTAAACAATTACATCTTTTTGTAGTATATCTTTTTGGTATGCAAAAAAGGACTCCATATGTTGGAATTCTACTCAAAGGGTGGCTTCTACAATAATTTTATGGTTTTTGGGAGTATATTTGTGAAGGGTTTGTCCAGGAAAAATTGCTTTGGAGGTGTGTTTAAAAGAGAAGGATAAGTTATCTTTTATAAGAGAGGGGAGGGACACCTTTTGGAATGTCTCAAAATATTATTTTATAATAAATATATTTTTGGTTTAGAATGTTCCAAAACTCATTTATATTGAATTGAAGATGTGTATGGGTTGAAATAACTGAAAAAATAAAATTTATTCCTTTTTTATTTTATTGTAAAACTAATCATTGAAATTTATCCTTATTTAATATATTTAATATTATTTGTGGTAATAGTATTCTGAATATTAAATTGTTTTAAATATTTACATATGTGATGTATATTTTACTTTACTGGATATTTTATGACATTTTAAAACATATAATTTTCACTTTTTATTTTTTAAAATATTTTTTTGATTTTTTAATTTTTTAATAATATGTTATTTTTATAGAATATCTATAGTGTCAATTTTGACAATATTAATTTGTATTAAATTAAATTAAATCCACACCAAAGATAAATTTGAACCAATATATTTTATACACTTCTATCATGTCACAGTCACCTATAAAATTTGTGGTGGACATTAATTAGTTCATATGAGATTAATTTTAATATCTTTAAAACCATTTATTGGATATTTTTATCAATAAAATAAATTCTACCTCATTATTGTGTCATAATTAATGGTAATTATATAATCTCTAAAAATTATAAATAAATTCACATAAAATATATAATTTCATTAGATTTTTGTAGCCTATTTATGTTTGATGTTTTATAATGTTTATCACTATATTGAAATTGTTATACTTATATGTTATATGATAGTGACATGTTGTCACCTTCTCCTATTTTAATTATAATTATTTCAATTTTATGGAAAAAATACATTATTTAAATCCCCAAGCTTCCATGGTATGGTTCCTTTTTAAATAATTTAATAGTTTGTGATGTATGCAACACCAAGTTCCAGCGCACCATGACCAATCAAACTAGCCATTTAAAAAATGCTTACCAATATTATTAACCACATTTTGAATTTTATATATCCAATATAATTTTATCACTATTCTTTTTTTTATTCGATATAATATAATGACATATTCAGATTTGCAGTTAAAAGATGTATTTTTTTAAAATGTAAGTTTTCAACCTTTTAATGGAGAATCCTTTTTAAATCCAATATTTGACACTTTTATATATTCAATTTGTTGAGATTAAATTATTATTTATAAATGGGAGATAAAAATTTAGTTTGGATAAATTGTATGTACTTTTATGATAACTTTCATATTTTGATGAATAATGAAAAATACTAAATTTTAATCGAAAACAAATTTTTAAATAGAAATATTTCATTGGGTTAAATTATACATCTCTATGGTTATAAAGTATAATTAGATTATATTTTCATCATTTAATATAATATATGTAATTATATGTATTTTTACATTTAAATTTGACAAAAACAAATGTCTATCTTTTGATAGTTTTTACTTCTTAAGAACCCACTTTTCGGTTTAGACAGCGGATATTAATATTTAATTTAATTACTATAACTTCTGTATATTGAATTTAGAAAAATGGATTCCATATATGGAATCATAAGATCAAAATTTTTAAATAGATACCTTTTATCTTTGAACATTATGAATTGTAACTTTAGTGATTATTTTTATTTTCCATGTTTAAGGGTAAATCAGGTAAATAGGGGTAAAAAATAATATATTAATAATATTAAACTACCCTAACACATGTTTTAATTCTATTGTATGTGATATATTCTACCATTATAATCCTCATTCCTAATTTTTGGGTTTT
Organism: Viscum album; assembly: GCA_963277665.1. Lineage (NCBI taxonomy): Eukaryota > Viridiplantae > Streptophyta > Magnoliopsida > Santalales > Viscaceae > Viscum > Viscum album. The sequence continues at coordinate 164,202,500 of OY728138.1, forward strand.
GGGGACCACATGGAAGAGATAATGACATGTTACAAGAATTAATTTAAAGTAAATATAATTTTTACATATACATATATCTTTGACCAAATAAATTTTAATAAAGGGTAATATAATATATCTATATTTTTATAAATAGTAATTATATAAAAAAAAAAATTCCTACATAATGATATTTTATTTTTAATTTTTATACATTATATATATTAATTTATTTATGAGAGAATAATTATGTAGTATTTTCTTTATTACTGAATGAATCAAATAAATGATATTAGAAATATTAAAATAAATATAACTTGAATTTTTTGATTCCATCCACAAATTTTATGGAAGGAATTTACATATTGGCATTGATCAAATTTCTTTTGGATAGAATTAATCAAGTTGTTATGATTTTAACAAAAATCAATTACAAAATAGTGTCAAAATTTACATAAATTAGTTTTTAAAACAAATACTATTTTTTTAAATTATATAAAAATACTAAAAAAATATTATTCTACCAAATAACATATATAATATTATATATGTAATTGATTATCCATTTTATGTTCTCTTGGTACTTTATTGAAACTAAATTATCCTTATAGTGTCAAAATACAAGAAGCTTCGGAAAGAGTTAAACTATTAGACTATTGGTTAAATAAAAAAGATAAGGTTTATTTTATGCCCTAAACATGTATAAAACATTTTTTTGAAAATATTTAGACCCATTCTAGTATTATCCTTTAAATAACTAAATTTTTATCTATCGAAAACTGCAAATATTTTTATAATAAATTAATATTTCATGATTTTTCTTAATGTTCCCTCACATATCTTATAAAAGGGAACCTCCCTTTCACGTTATCTCACACCATTAAAGCCTTTTTATTTGGCCAAACCCTTCCCTTTTTACCTCCCAACCTCCCTCAATTCATCCTAGAGTCCTAACGTTGGGAAGAGGGCCATCCTAAGGAGCCATTTTGTTGAAATCAAAAGGAAACACCTAAAGAAGAGGTAATTGTTTTATCCCTTCTTTAAAAGTTATATTCTTCTTCTACATCTTATTTATATAATGTTTCCACAAGAACTAATAAATATACTATAATCCTTATACATATATTTTAATTTAGTCATTGTATAATTTTATTCATCATTTTATCCATCCTACGAATAAGAATATCACCATGTGTGTGTACGTAGAGCTTACTGTCTCCACGACGTGGTGTAATTTTGTATTCCACATTACATTATTTGTATGGGTATAATTTTGAGTATAATAGACATATATAATGAATATTACATTATTATAATTCTTTATAACTAATATACAATCCAGTTCTATATCATTTAATCATTAAAGTAATGATATCATCGCTCGTTCATACATACGACCTACCGTCTCCACGACACGATGAGATGCATTCTCAACTTTAACCATCAAATAATTATTATAAAAATATAAATATTATTCACAACTAAAATATATGACATAATAATTTTACTGTAATAATATATATATGTGCATATATGTCATTTACTTACTTCAATTCAATAAGATAAGAAAAGAAAAACAACATTCATGCGTACGTATGGCGTACCATCTCCATGAATAGTGTATTCCATTTTAAATATATCTATAATATATATATATATATATTATAAATATATATGATATATAAATCATATTATAACTTCTGTAAGTAATCAAATCATGATCTATTTAATAGGATCAGGAATAACTAGTCCAATCATTTATGATAAAAAAAGATATATTAGAACAAATATTGCATTAACTCATAATTGTTAATAAATTCATATTATAATGTCATAAAATAATAATATATGATATCATTATGATCCTGATATAAATTAACAATATGTTTAAAAACATTATATTGGTGTTTTAGACACGTACAGAGAGTATCATACCTAAGGTAAGGGTTATTTCTTCTATCTAATTATTAGATGAGATTGTTTATGTGTAAGTATTTAATGGGAAATATTTGAAATCCATGTTAATTTTTAATAAAAATGATTTAAAAATAAATATTTTAAGGTTTCATGGAAGGGTCACTTTTACTAGATCATCATTTTAAATGTTTTAATGATTTATTTTTCATAATCTAATAAATTAATTTCTAAGAATTCAAAATGATTTCAAGGATTTATTTATATGGACATGATTTATTTAAAAAGGATAATTCCTTGTATAATTTATAATGTGGTATAGGAAACTTTGATTGAAAAATCTATTTTAAATTACTTACTTTATAAATTGTGAGTGTTTTAAAAGATTTGATGAAAAAGGGATATTTTTCTCAATGAGTTTTACTTATCATTTTCAACTATGTAAAAATCCTTTGATAGATAATGTTCATGATTTAGGTTGATTTGTTATAATAAAATATTCCATTTTGTATTGAATGAGTTATGATATGTTTGAGTGTGGATGTGTTATTGTTATACCATTCAATGTTTATGGTTAAAGTATTTACATTTCTTATGATCATTTTAATACGAATTCTTATGTAATGTTTCACCTTTTTCCTATGAGGAATGCATTGGACTTCGTATGTGATGGGCGGGGACCGATATAGACACTCGATGCATCATTATGTCTAATGATACAAACTAGTGTCTTGGAACAAGGACATGACATAATATTTGTGACTGGACTTGGAAAATTTTCCTGACATAGTAGTTGTTATATTCGTCATAATGAATTCCCTAATTATGATATTAGTTATTACACGTGATTATTAGACTAGTAGAATATCCAGTTGTACAATTATTGTAATTTTTGTTTTATTGTTTCCATATTATGTTCATTTTTTAGATTAAAAAGGCTTCTCTTTTTTTTATAAATCTTTTTTTAAAATTTTATAGCTTCTGCTGAATTATTTACCCTTACAGAGAATCGGAGCTCACCCCATTCTTAAGTTTTATTTTACCATGATTCGAAGAAGTGTATAATGATTGTTATGCATGGTTAAGATAGACGAACAATGGAATTATCAATAGATTATTTATGGTGTGTTAAATGTTATATTGTTTAATGTAATGTTCATGTATGTAATCTATTTATCAAGACTGATAAACTGATCAGTCCCTCTGGACATGATTCAATGTAATCATGTCAATGTATTAAAATAATGCACCATCTCTGGGTAATTATGATTGGGGAATTATAGTTTGTATTAGATGAATATTAACAACCTTTGATATAGATTTAGTAAACACAATTATTGATTATAACCCTGAGAAATAATTTAAGGATATATATTGAACAATATCCTATAATTTTAAAATAGATATTGTGTGGTTGTTCCTAGAAAATACATCCATGTCTAGATAATACAAGTGAACGTTGTTCTGGAACAGATGTTCCATGGGGCGAAAACTCCAACAAGTTGTTCTGAGCTTGACATTGGGTAACCTGGTACAGAACTATTGTCCATATTGTGCACCTAGATTGACACTCCATGGGGATATTCTTAGGATAATTCATATTTTCTTTAAAACCCATTATGATTTATTTATGTGTAAATATATCCTCAATGGAACCATAATTATAATTATGGATTATATATGAATAATTTTTTCGATTTATACTAGTTATTTTACTAGTTTGAAGTTATGCATTTTGATTCATAACCTAATCTAGTGTATGAAATTGTTTATAAATGGATCTTAATGGAAGAAATGGGAATAGTATCAACTTATGTAATACATGTTGGAATTTCCCTCATATAAAATATAATAATAGTGGCCCTAGTGACACAAATAGTACTGAATAGATTAAAACTATACTGGGACAGGTGACTTAGGTTATGAATAATAACCTTACCCGTATGGAACATCCTGATCCAAAATGTGGAGGATCAATGTTAGGCTGCTTCATTAGAGAACTACCTCCAAAATTCCATGGGGATAAAAATACTTTGTTAGATAAGCAGTCGATAAGTTCCTTAGAGAAATTATTTCTCACTTTGGGGAGTAATGAAAACGAAATAGTTGTTATGGTAGTCTATCATCTCCTAAAAGATGCAGATCAATTGTGGTCATTGATTCAAAAACACCAAGATGGATGAAGATGTAGGAAATATATAATCAAAGGAGTTTAATGAAATTTTCTTATAGAAATAATTTCGTCATGAACAACGAGCTGATATGGAATGGAAATTTCTAAGTGAGATGAAAAATGAGGATGATAAAGTTCTAAAGTATGAGGCTAACTTCACGAGGTTAGAGAGGCATGCTGCAGACTACATATGTAACCCATTATGTATGATTAGATGATTATTTGATGTGTTAAAAGAAATACTCTTATGGGAATTGGTCTCACAATATTTCTCATCATACGATGATATATTCTCGTGTGCTATCAAGATGGAAAAGAAATTCTCTGAGTAGTGTGATATTAAAGTAATGAAATATAATATGAGAACAGTGGAGATTCAGATAAATAGAAAAATGGAAAGAAGTATTTTCCCATATTTGATAAATGTGGGAATAAACACCCTAGAATTCACCTAAATTAAAAGACATTTTTTCCTAAATGTTGAGAAAAAGTCCACCAACCTCGTGATTTCAAAGGTAAAAAAGAGGTCGTCAATGTTCAATGCTACAATTGAAAATAAATAGTACATTATGAAAATAATTGTCCAAAGAGTCAAGAAAATATATCATTGAAAACATAAATAGATCCAGGTCAATCTTCTTCTATTACTAAATTCAAAGAGTAATAATTAATTTATTTGTGTTTTTGGAATCAATAAATATATTTTGGTCATAAGAAGAATCTGATATATATAAGGATTGTGCTACAGTCCTTTTGGTTTTCATTAAATTTTTAATATTATGATGTTAATAATATATTTAGTATGAGAGAAATTACGTTGTTTGGGGAATCTGTTATTAAAATTGATTTTGGAAATATAGAGACATTTTATAGATAGTTTGGACAGAAGTATTTTGGATAACTCTAAAGGTGTGAATAGATTAAGATTAACTTTGGATAGTTTTTTTGAAGGATTAAACATTTCTTATGATTAATTTTGGAATTTTATAATACTATAGTTTTAGAAAAAGGACAACCTATAGGTCGGGAAATAACCCATAGGGTCAGAGAAATATGCAGGAATCAAACCAACTATGGAAGTGTGACTAAGCTTTATCACCTTCCACTAGCCTTTAAGAAATCCTTGGTTATTGAAACATAGTATTATTCATTTCAAAGGTATATTTTTGTATTTGGAACCTTATACGATTTAGTTAAATAGAATATTATTGAGTTTTATCTTTTGAAAAGAAAGATGAGATTGTGGTAGGAATTAGTTAAAGGATGAAATTCTAAAAATCAATTAACTATGCTCTTAGTTTATGAAGTAAATTTATTCGACAACACTAGGGAAAGGATCATAAAACCCAAAATGTTTTTAATTTGGTACTTTCTTTTGTGAAGAATCAAATGGCCCCTTTGTTCATCACATATTTATGGCTTTCATATTGTTAACTTTCTCATAATAATATCCTCTATCACTCTCCATCAGGACATGATGGTCAATTTTCTCTCTCATATCCATTTTTTCCTGTATAGAATTCTATTATAAGATATTTATTTTAACATTCATACATACCATTCTTTATTTTAAAATATCGGACTCATTAATCCATTTTTTAGTTGTGTGATTTCATCTAAGATATTTTGTATTTCAAACCACTATTTTTTAAATTCGAGATCTTATTGAAAGGAAAAAATTTATTAAAGAGGTGATAATTTAACACCCCAAAAATCCATAGTACACTTTTTTTCAAATAATTCAATAGCGTGAGATGTATGTAACACCGATTTCTGGTGCACCATGTCCGATCAAACTAGCCATTTAAAAAGTTATTTTGTGAATATTATTAACCAAATTTAAAATTTTATATATCCCGCATAATTTTAACATTCATATTTCTTGTTTCATAGACATAGTATATGGAGAAATTCAAATTTTCAGAAAAAAGAAGTATATTTCAAAAAATGCATTTTTCATCCTTTTAATGGAGAACCCTTTTTAAATACAAAATTTGACACTTTTATATTTCCAACCTGATGAAATTAAATTTTTCTTTAAAAGGGGGACATCAAAATTTAGTTTGGATAAATTTTCAATACATTTCTGATAACATTAAAATTTTGATGAATATTGACAAATAAAAAATTTTAATAGAAAATAAGTTTTTAAATATAAATAATTTATACCGTTAAATTGTTCATTTGAGTGGTTTTAAAGTATAATAAGATTATATATTTATAATTTAATATAATTTAGGTCATTATAAATATTTTTAAATTTAAATTTTACATAAACAAATGTCAATATTTTGATACTTTTTACTTCATAAAAACATGTTTTTGGTATTGACAATAATAATTAATTGTAATTTTATTAATTCAATTTCTATTTTTTGAATTTGGAAAAATTGATTCCATATTTGGAATCTAAAGGTCCAGATTTTGTAAGTAGTTACCTTTTCTTTTTGGACATTATGAATTGTAAATTTAGTAATTATTCTTATTTACCATGGTTAAAGTCAAAATCCGGTAAATATGGGGAAAATAATATTATAATAATAAAAAACAACCCTAAAATGTGACCTGATAATATTTTATGAGATACATTCGACCATTATAACTCTTACACATAATATTTGGCATTTGGGGACCACGTGGTTATGATAATGACATGTTATAAGAATTAATTTAATATAAAGATAACTATAACAGAAACATATATCTTTAAATAAATAAATTTTAATATACATTTATAAAAATAATATCTATGATTATAAATATTAATTATAAATCTAAAACGAATTTATACATCTTTGTATTTTATTTTTTATATTTAGACATTAAATATATATATATATATATATATATGACACAATAATGACGCAATATTTTCCTTATTAATGAAATAATCAAATAAATGATATTATAAATAATAAAAAAATATAACATTAAAGCGTCGTTGCCATAAATTAATTTTATCGAAGAAATTGAAATATTATGGATGATTTAATTCATTTGGTTCTATTTAATGAAGTTTTTGTGACTTTAACAAAAATCAATTACTTAATAGTGTAAAAATCGAATTAAATAGGTTTTTAAAACAAATAATATATTATTAAATGACATAAAAAACCAAAAAATATAATATTAAGACAACTAACTTAGGTAATGTAAAAAAAATCATTAATTATCAACTTGGGGTTATCGTGGCACTTTATAATGACTAAACTAACATTATATTGTCAGAATACAAGAAGACCAGGTAAGAGTTAATCTATTTGACTAAGGGATAAAAAAAAGATAAGGTTACATTTATTACATAAATATGTCTAAAACATATTTTATGAGATGATTTCAACCCATAATCAACTAATCCTCTAAATAAATTAATTTTTAGATTTTTTAATCCACAAATATTTTAAAAATAAATTAATATTTTGGATTTTTCTTAATGTTCCCCGAACATCTATTATAAAATGGAACCAACTTTTCTCATTAACTAACACCTATAAAGCCTTTTGATTCAGCCAAAACCTTCCCATTTATCCTCCCAACACCCCTCAATTCATCATAGAGGCGTATAATTGGTCATATAGCCATAATAAAGATAACTTTTTTTTAAATCAAATGGAAACACCAGAAGAAGAGGTAATTGTTTTATCCCTTATCTCAATGTTATTTTTTTCTTCTACTTATTCATTATATATTCTATGAATACAAAATTAATAAATAAATTATCATACATATACTAAGATGTTAATATAATAATTGTAAAATTATATTTATCATTTTATTCATCAGACGAATAATAATATTACCATGTGTGTGTAGTTAGGGATTACCATCTCCACCTCGTGGTGTCATTTGTTATTCTACATTACTTTATTTGGATGGGTATAATGATGAGTATAATAGATATAAAAAATGAATATGATAGGATTTTGATTATTTATAATTAATACACCATCCAGTTCCATATCATTCAATTATTAAATGAATGATATTATCATTTGTGCATACGTATGACCTACCTTCTCCACGACGCGATGAGATCCTTTCTCCACTTTAACCATCCATGAATGATTATAAAAAATATATATTGTTCATAATTATGAAATATATGACATAATAATTCTAGTTTAATGATATATATATATATATATTTATTTACATATATGACATTCAATTACTTCCATCCAATACTATAAGAAAACAGATACCACTTTAATGCGTACAAATGGCCTACCATCTCGATTAATAGTGTATTCCATTTTATATAGCTATCTATAAACTATATTTAAATATTAAATATATATAGGACATATAAATCATTTTATACATTCTAGAAGTAATTATGTCATGATCTAAGTTATATGATAAGGAATAAAAAATCAAAACACATACGCTAAAGAAAGCGATATTACCCAAAATGTTGCATTAACAGGGAATTGTTAAACAATATATAATATAAATTCATAAAATAATAATATTTGATATCATTATGATTCTGATATAAGTTAATTATATGGTTAAATTCATTATATAGGAATTTGGTACACATACATAGATTATCAGACCTAAGGTAAGGGTTAATTCCTCAATCTCGTTATTATTCTCGATTTATTATGTGTAAGTATATATTGGGAAATATTTATCATCCATGTACATGTTTCATAAAAATGATTTCAAAGTAAATATTTTACATTTCTATGTAATGGTCTCTTTAACTATACCATCATTTTAAATGTTTTAAATATTTATTTTTCTAAATCTATTTAATTAATGTCCATGTTTTCAAAATAATTTTAGGATTTATTTATATAGACATTATATCTTTAGAAACATTTATTTCATTGAAATGTATCAAAGTATTATGTGATACATTGATTAAAAATCATTTTCAAATGACTTCCTTTATAAATTGTGAGACTTTTAAATGATTTCATGAAAAAGGGATATTTCTCTCAATGAATTTAACTTATCATTTTTAACTAAATGAACTTCCTTTACTGGATATTTTCTTGATTGAGGTTGATATATTATAATAAAATATTCCATATTTTATTGAATTATTTATGATATGTTTGGATTTGGATGTGTTATTTTTATACAATTCATGGTTTATTGTTAATGTATTGACATTTTTTATTCTATTTTTTATACGAATGATTATGTTATGTTTCACCATTTTCATATGAGTAATGCATTGTACTTGGTAAGTGATGGGTGGGGCCCTCTATGGCCTCTCAATGCATCAGTAGGTTTAATGAAACAAACTTGTGTCTAGTAATAAGGCCATGATAAAATATTTGTGAATGATCATCACACAAGGGCTTGACAAAGTAGTTATTATGTTCGAAATTATGCAATCCACTATTATAAGATTAGTTATTACATTTTATTATTCGACTAGTAAAATATCCAGGTGTAGTTTTATATGCGAATGTTTGATTCATTTTTTCCATATTATTTTCTTTTTTATGTTTAGAAAATTTTATATTTTTATTATATATGTTTTATTAAATGTTTATAGATTATTCTGAATTATTTAACCTTACTGATTATCTAAGCTCACCCTTTTATTATGTTTTATTTTCACATGATGCAAACAATTGTATTATGATTGATATGCAAGGTTAAGCTAGGGAAATAATGGTGTTCTCCAAGAATTATTTATACATTTTATTACGTTAAATTTTTTAATGTAATGTTCATATATGAAATTTATTTTTCATGGCTAATAAACTGATCAGAACTTCAGAATTTGATTCCTTACAATCAAGCAAATATATTAAAATAATGCACCGACTCTGGGGAACTAGTCTCAGGAAATTACGCATTAAATGAATAAATTCAGACTGAGAGGTGATATTTTTTACTTTAATTCATCCAATAAGATTTTGGTAGGTGATAAGGTAATTTTATTATCTCTATCATATTGTTAGTTTCCACAATTTAACTAATTTACCTTTAATTGTGGTAAATAAAAATTAGGGTAGCTAGTATTCATAATATCCAAAAAAAATAAGTAACATATTAACATAATTTGGACCCAATGATTAAAAATATTGAATCCATTATTCATAACTCAATACACATAATTGGCATAAATTAATTTAATATGAATTCCCATGGTTAATAACCAAAAAACATGTTTTTATGATGTAAAAACATGTTAAAAGACCGTCATGTGTTTATATCCAATTTAAATGTTAAATTAATTATAATGACCAATATTGTATTAAATTATAAAAACACAATCCAATTACACTATAAAACCTACTAAAACGATAATATAACTATATAAAAAATTAGATGAAAATACAATTTTGAATTAAAAGGCAGTGTTTTCACTATTTATTAAAATATGAATTTTATCAAAAAAATAGAAAAAATTCAACCAATGTTATTTTTTATGTCTCACTTATAAATAAGAAGATTCTTTTGTCAAATATAATATATAAAATTGTTAAAAACTAGATTTTGAATGGGTGCTCCATCAAAAGGTGGAAAATGTATTTTTAAAATACTTCTTTTATAAGAAAAATATAATATGTTCTTATATCATGTTCTAGAAAATTCATAAGATTAATTTTTTTGTTATATAAATTTAAAAATATTGTTAATACACTTCATTAAATGTATTTTATCTCCCAATAAATAAGAAAATTCCAATAAACAATAATATTTTAATAAATGTCATTCTTTAGTGAAACTAGTTTTTGTGTACTATGAAAGCTATTGAAAAAGTTCTATCTTACATGTAACGCATAAAGATTAAGTGATTCATGTATGGAAAGAATCAATTGTTGTTATTTATAACATAATACAAACATAATTCTATTATACATTGAACAAAATCTATGCGCATTGTTATGTATATCGTACGCCAACTCGATGTTGCGTATAACTAATGAAAAGTTGGTTTAGTGTGAAAGAAATGTTTGACATAGTGAATTTAATGATTTAAATGAAAATTTTAATTTTTTTGAACAAAATGCTCCATAAAAACTTAGGGTGTTACATTATACCCTGTTGAAAATGAATTTCTCCCACAAAATTCATCAGGGTTATAAAAGGTTTACTACATTAATGTTTTATTCATAGAAACCCATATAATAAAAAGTTATGAAAAAACTTCATTTTAATAAATGAAATTTATAAACATAACAGTTACCAAATGTTACTCATCATTGGGTTTCCACATTGGAGAAAATAGTTTGAATGTGAATACATGGATATGAAAGAAAAATATAACCATCAATTTCTGATGGATAACGATATATTATAAGGTTTGGAGAATGTTAATAACTAGAAAGCCATAAATATGCGACGATTTAAGGGACCATATAATTAATCAGTTAAAAAGGTAAAAAGATGAAAATTTTGGTTTTCAAGATCCATTCTGTAAGGTTTAATAATTATTCAAGAGAATAAATACTTACTTGATATTGGTACAATCTCATTGTTTTTCATTCCTTAAAAACTTCCTATTCATCTCTTATTTAAATAATTGATGTTGAATTTTTTATTCTTGTTGTGTTAGCAGATTATGAGATAGAATGATAGGTAATTATATTTTTATGAACAAAATATTTATCACAGGTAATCAAATACGCATAAGTCCACCTATAGTGAGATAATACATCAATATAAAAATAATAAACTAGAATATAACATATACTATTAATAAATGGATAACATTACGATCCATAAAAAAATATAAATCTTTAGAACGAGGTTAAATAAATTGACATAAAATTTATCTCCCATATATCATAAGGTAGTTCATTTTGTCACAATCCAGATATGTGAAGAACTTATTCATGTATTATCATTAAACAATATAATAACATGAATCACCATGGAACCTTAGGGAAAAATGTATTCTTTCAAAATTAACTCTTTCAAAACACCAAAAATACCAAAAATTAAATATACTCAAAAAATGAAATAATGTTTTATTTATATCATTCACGAGGTCATTAATTCTATCAAACATATCATTATCACTTTTTCCCTTCATTATGTGCATATCATATACTTTCAAAAATATTTCAATCACATTTCATGGTTATTAGTATCATTCAACATATACTTTCAAATACATAAGAAAAAATAGTAATGGAACAATAATTAGATGTTTATTTATTATATAGGACCATAAAATTACTTATACAACATTATTCTTGATAATCATGTAATCATTCTAGTGTCGTCTTAAACCGTTGACCGAGATGCATAGTTTTATTCCACAACACTTATTTCTTATCATATATCATTTTTAGTCTCTTCATCCTCATCAATGTAAATACTACCCATGAAACCATGTTGATTCCCTTCAGGAGAATTTTTCTTAGGTAATATATTTGTATAATTCCATACATTCCACATTTAAAATATTTAACTATCATTTATGTATTAAAAATAACACTACCCTTTTTATTGTGTTAACTGAACCTTTTCCTTTGGAATTACTAGCTTTGTGTCCTTATTTTACACACCCTATGAATATTATATTTCCTTTGAAACATTATCCTCGATTCCTTTCCCTCAATATTTACAAAAGGAGAATTTAAATTTATTTCTTATATGATCACTATGAAACTCATTCATTCTATTATTAACTGGGAAAAGATACTTAGAAAGGATCTTATTATTAATCATATTATAAGATATCTAATTAGGAATAATAATGATGTTTAGCCTTCCAAATCCCATTTCATTTGGTCTCTTAATAAGAATATCATTCTGTTGTCTATCATATTCTTTATTAACATTAATCCTCCTGTTTCTAGCTATTTTCTAAAACCCCTAAAAGAGTAGTGTGAGAGGTAAAAATCATACTAGGAAAACATTACATTCTAGGGGGAGTTATTTTTATCTCTAACATATTAGTTTTAATCCATGTTTATTCATGATCATTACCATAATTCTAGGACTATAACTTATAGTTAGATTTATACTTAGGGACATCCCTGGACATACCTTAGAAATATCTCTAAGGATATCTCTAAAGTGTTTTCATCCTAGTATCCAAATGTTAACAAAATATTTTCTCTGATTCCAACTCTAATAACCCATGCTTGACATATATTGATATTTAATTACTTTTTTTTAATTCTAAATTCATGAAAAATAGTGCCCCAAAGACTGGATTAGATCAATGACTTTGGATACTTGCAACATAATCTTCTAACTTGATTCCAGATATTCAACATCTCCCGTAATGATTTTTCCCTTTCACCTACCTAAAACCTTTCTTAATATCCAGTGTTAATGAAAAAATAAAAAGGGTGAGATCAAATTCTCATTAAGGGTAAACATTGAGAATATAAAACAAACCATAAACAGAAGAATGTAAATTCATGAAAATAAATTTTAAATATCAAATTCATGAGTTATGGAATAAATCTTGGTAGTAGGTAAGGAATATATCATAAAATAACATTAAACCTGATAAAATATAACTTTCATAATCCATGTAATTATTGTAAAAAATAAGCCCATAATATTATATCCATATTAGCCAAGGTTTTGCTGCCAAGATCATAATAGTAGACAGAGTCCATTACTGAACCGAGTTTACTTACCATTCCAGCCCTGTATTACATATCCATATTGACTTTCTATTCTAGTCATTTTTATCTAATGAGATATAAATATTTACCTAATTCATTGTAGGGAGATATAGGTACCATCCATCTCATATTCAAATCAACATTATATGTTCCACAAAAACATTAATCATTCATTATAGAATAACTAAAGAAAGAAAATGGTTTTCTTAAACATCATTATATCATATCATAATCCATATAAAATATTATTCCATCATTTAAATAGTAAAATAATATTATTAATATGGATAGACACATAAATATATTTTAATAGAATCATCTTATTTGGAAAATAATTTTAATAAAACACTCGAACATAATTCTGGAGGCAAATCTCTTTTCTTCATCAAAATTATCTTTCTCAAAATAATGCAAAATTTAAAAAAAAATAATTTAATAGAAAATAATCTTTAAATCATGTTAATAATATTTTATATAAATAAGGGTTTGGGAATATGTTAAAATAATTTAATGCCTTTTATTTTTTTAAAAATATTTTTCTTGTACTCTTGTCGAAAAACTCAAAAAGAACCTTGTATGGAAATTGATTGAAACATTCATTCCATATCATTTAACAAAAATTTACTAATGGGTAGATTAAACTTTAGAAAATAGTATAATAGTATAAATAATATTATATATTTTTGAAATGTGAAACTAAATGATAAATATACCTCAGTAAATACTTTCTAATAACCAATCTCGGATAATAATGAAATTGAAAATTTATCCCATACCTTAGGTTTGATTTCATACATGTGTATCTGAAAATATTGTATAGTGGGTTTAGACAAATTATTAACATGTTACTGACCATAACGAAACTTATGATATCATATATGATTCACATGTGCATTTATATTTTATGTTTATTTACCAATTAATTGTTAAAGAAATGTTTTTGGAAATAATCAATATATTTATCATACGTGTTTTGACTTTTTATTTTTGATATTGTTATATATATCATAATTTAATTATATTCATAATGTAAAACATGATTTATATATAATTTATATTAATTATATAGATATATATAATATATCGATAAATTAAATTAAATACATCGTTCATAAAGACGGTTGGTTGTGAATACTCATAAACATTGTTTCTGTTTCCCTATTTAATTGAATGGAAGAAGGTAAATTATATATATTCTTTAATATATTTTACCCATATTTATTATATAAAAATTATACTCATTCTTGAATGGTTCACGTGGACAATGAATCTAATAGCGTCGTGGAGACGATAAGTTGTACGTACGCACAAGCGACGATATCATTCCCATGATAGTTAAATAGAATAAAATTGGGTGGTATATTAATTTTAAAGAAATAATATAATTTTATATTCATTATTTAAATCCATTATACACATAAATATACGAATCCTTATTAAGTATTGATGAATTACAAATTTTCCACGTCGTGGACACGATAAGCCATACATTTGTACACATGATGATATAGTTATTTTTGGGATGGTTAAAAGGATGTATAAGGTTCTACCATAATTATAATATCATAAAAGAATTTATAAAATTCTGTATTTATTACTTTTGTATGGAAGCAACAAATGAATTGGAAGTAGAAGAAGAAAAGAATTATGAATGAGTTGATTGATAAATTACATCTTTTTTGGGTATCTTTTTTGTATGAACAAAAAGACTCCTTAATATGGATTTATTCCCAATGGGTTGACTCTAAGATGAAGTTAGAGAATTTGGGTGGAGATTTGGGCAGGGTTTGGATGAGAAAAATGGTATTGGAGGTGTGTTTAAAAAACAATCAGAGGTGACCTTTTATAAGAGAGGGGAGGAAACCTTTTGAATGTCTCGAAATATTAATACATTATAAATTATTTTTCCATTTATATTGACCCAAAACTCATTTTTAATGTGATAATATGATTATAATTCTAAATCCTCTCAAAAAATTAACTTTATACATGTTTTGATTCTATTTTAAACCTTATCGTTTTGATTTACCCTATTTAATCTATTTAATTTTATTTGTTGTAATAATATTCCAAATATTAAATGGTTATAAATATTTACTTATGTAATTTCAATTTTATATAATTAGAATAATTATGATATTATAGACCATATAATTTATTCTTTTTAATTTTTTAAATATTTTTTGATATTTAAATAATTTAATAATATGTTATTTTTATAAAATATCTATAGTGTCAATTTCGAAACTATTAATTTGTATTACTTTGGATAAAATCCACACCAAAGATAAATTCAAACCAAAATATTTCATACAATTTTAAAATATAATAGATTCAAAGAGAATTAATTAATAATGGTAATTATATCACATTAGATTTATTTTCATATTTTCAAACCCATTTATTTTTTATTTATATCAATAAAATAATTTATAATTCACTATTATTTCATAGTAAATTGTAATTATATTATCTCTAAAAATTATAAATCAATTCACCTGATGTATAAAATTACATTATATTTATAGAGACTATTTATTTTCAATGTTTTACGAGGTTTGCCACTAAATTAAAACTATTATACTAATATGATGTATGAGAGTGGCATGTTGTGACCTTCTCTTGTTTTAATTATAATTACATCACATTCATGGAAAAAAGTCCAATAAATGAAAAATTCCTACCCATAGTTGATATTGGTCAACTTAAAATCATCCAATAGGATTTTGGATGGTGTTAGGGTAATTTTAATATCTTTATCATAATTTAAATACCGTAATTTTCCTGATTTACCACTAACTGGGGTAAATAAAAAATAACATTGTCATTATTCATAATATACATAAAAATAGAAGTAACATATTTACATAATTTGGACTAACTAAAACAAAATATAGTATCCATTTTTAATAATTCAAAACACATAATCTATAGAAATTAATTTAAAATTAATTCATATTGTCCAAAACCAAAAAGAAGGTTTTTAATAAGTAAAAGTTTATCAAAAGATTATAAGGTGTTTATGTCCAATTTAAGTGTGAAATTACATAAAATTCACAAGATTATATTAAATGATAAAAAAGTAATCCAATTATATTTTAAATAAGATTAAAAATAAAATCTAACTATATAAATAAAATCTATTAAAAGACAGTTTTGAATTGACATATAGTATTTTTCACTATTAATTAAAATATACATTTTATCAGAAAAATACAAAAAATTATAAAATTGTAAATTATATTTTATTACACCCAAATAATAGTTTTAAATTTTCATATAGAATATATAAAAGTGTTAATAACTAGATTTTAAATGGTTGAGTCATTAAAAGGCAGCAAATCTATATTTTTTTTAAAAACAATTTATCCAAAAAATTTAATTTGTTCTTATATCAGTTTCTAGAAAATACCTATGAGGAATTTTAATGTTATATAAAATTAAAATTTTGGTTAATATTATTCAAATTGGATACTTTATATCCCATTAAATATTATTATTTTTATAATATATCATTGTTTAGTGAAACTTGATGTTGTGTAGAATTAAATCTACTAAGTTAGGTCGCTCTTTCATATAACATAAGAAAACTCATTATTTATTTTAGTGAAGGATTAAATTGGTGTTACATATATAATAATCCAAACATAGTTCTTTTATACATTGAACCAAATATTTACTCATTGTATTGTATAATGTACACCAACTTAGTGTTGCGTGTAACATATGATTGATTGGTTTTGTGTGAAAGAAATCTTTGACATAGTGGATTGCATGATATAATTGAAAATTTTAATTTATTCAAAAAATTGGTCCATAATAATTTGGGGTGTTACATTATGAACCCCTTAAAATGAATTTATCACTCTAAATTATTCAGGGATATTAAAGGTTTACTACTTGAATGTTTCTTTCACAGAAACCCACATTATAGAAAATAATTCTATAACATGATTTTAAAAAGGAATGTTAAAAACATAACAGTTACCCCAATTAACTCATCACTGGATTTCCATAGATGAGAACATTAGTGTGAAGTTGAAACAT
Source organism: Viscum album (assembly GCA_963277665.1). Classification (NCBI taxonomy): domain Eukaryota; kingdom Viridiplantae; phylum Streptophyta; class Magnoliopsida; order Santalales; family Viscaceae; genus Viscum; species Viscum album. The sequence continues at coordinate 164,220,176 of OY728138.1, forward strand.
GGATATGGAAGAAAAATAAAACAATAATGTTTAGATGGATAGTGATCGAGAATATGGTTTGGAGAATGTTATCTACAAAAAAGCCATAAATATGCTATGAGTTATGTGACCATATGATGCATCAAATACGAAGGTACTAACATTACATTTTTTGTTTTCAAGATAATTTCCATAAACTTGAAGAATTTTCCAGAAGAATAACTACTGACTCTATTTTGGTACAATCTCACCATTGTTCATGCAATATAAAACATCATCTTCATCTCTTTATTAAAGAAATGAAGTAGAATTTTTCATTCTTAAAGTGTTAGGAAATCATGCTATAGAATGATAGGTCATTCCATTGTTCCCATAAAAATGTTTGTCATATATAATCAAATATGCATAAGTCCACCTATAATAATACAATATATAATTCAGACAATCTTGCACCATAATATAAATTATACTATCCATTAATGGATAACATTACAATCCATCCAAAAACTAAAAATATAAAATTGTAGAAAGAGGTGAACTAAATAGACATAACATTAATCTACCATATATTTTAATGTAGTTATTTTTTATCACATTCCAAACATGTGAATACCTTAATCATGTATTTTCTTAAAACATGATAATTACATGAATTACCATATAACATTAGTGAGAACATGCATTCTATCAAAATCAACTCAATACAAAAACCAAAAATACCAAAATAATTATATACTTGAAATATTATATCACATTGTCCTTATATCATTCATGAGGTCATTAATACTATCAACCATCTCATTATCTCCTTTTCCCTTAATTATGTGAATAACATGTGCATTCCAAAAATATTTCAACCACATTTCATGGTTTTCGGTACCATTCAACATATACATTCGAATACTTAAGGAAAAACAACAGTGTAACAATACATATATGTTTCATTATTTCATAGAACCTTAAATTCACTTATACAAAATTATTCTTGATAATCTTGTAATCATTCTACTATCTTCTTAAACCATTGACTAAGTTTCATAGTTTTATTCATTAACACTTCTTTCATCTCATATATCATTTTTAGTCTCTTCTTCATCATTAACATAAATACTACCCATGTAACCATGATGATTATCTTCATGATATTTTCTCTTAGGGCATCGATTTTTATAACGATCATACATTCCACATTTGAAACTTTTAACCATTTTTGATGTCTTAGTAATACCATTATCCATGTCCATTGTGTTAATTAAACCTTTTCTTTTTCAATTACTAGATTTGTGTACTTCTTTTCCACACACAATGCATTGTGTAGTTCCATTGAAACATTCTCCTTGATTCCACTTTCCACATGATTTACATGAGGAAAATTGAACATTATTTCCACTATGATCACCATGAAACACCATCTTTCGATTTTTATATTGGTCTGGAAACTCAACAAATATGTTATTATTGATCAAATTATGTGACTGTTGAATATGATTAAAAAAATGTTTATCCTTACAAATACCATTTAATTTGGTTTCTTATGAATTATATCATTCCATTGGCCATTATATTATTCATTAATAAGAATTATAATATATCAAGTCATTTTATAAAACCCAAAAAGAATAGTGAGAGAGGGGAAAATCATACTCGGAAAAAATATTCATGGGAGAGTAGATTTAATCTCTAAATTCATAGGTTTAATCATAGGTTATTCATGATTGTTACCATAATTCTAGGATTTCAACCTATAGTTAGATTTAACCTTAGGGTCATCCCTAGACGAAACCTAGAAATATCTCTAGGGATCACATTAATGTTTTTGCATCCTAGTTTTCAATGGATAACTAATCCTTTTCTCTGATACCAAATCTAACCACCCAATGTTGATGTACATCGAAATTACATTACTTTTTCGGAAAACATAATACATAATAGAAACAGACGCCCAAAGACCATATAAGTTTACTCTCTTTAGAATCATAGAACCTAATCTTCTAACTTAGTAAAAGATCTTCAACATCTCTTATTAAAATCTCTCCCTTTGTCCCTACCTAAAACAATTCATTATATCCTAGGGAAAATAATACATAAAAAGGGAGAGAACAAATTCTCAGTAAGGGAAAACATTGTGAACATAAAACAAACAGAAAACATAAGAATGTAAAAATAGGAACACAATGTTTAAATATCAAAATCACAAGTCATGAAATAAATATTGGAAGTACGTAAGGCATAGATCATAATGGAAAATTAACTATTATAAAATAGTTTTTGAATAAAACATGGAATTGTGGATAACAAATATTAACATAATAGGATTTCAATAGGATACAAGGTATTGCTACCAAGACCATCATAGTCGACAAATTCTTTTACTGAACTGTGTTTACTTTTCATTCCATCCTTATATTACTAAACCACATTTACGTAAAATTCAATTAATTTTTATATCATAAAATATAAATCGTTACCCAAAGAAATGGAGTGATATATAGGTTATAAACATATCATAATTAAATCATTCTTACATGTTTCATAAAATCATTAATCATTCATCATAGCATAACCTGAGAAATAAAATGGGTTTCTTAAACTTAATTATATCATAACATAATACATATAAAATTTAATTCTATCATTAACATAATAAAATAATATTAATAATAGGGATAGAAACATATAAAAATTTAAAGAGAATCATCATAGATGGAAAATAATTTTGATAAAATACTCTAACATAATTTATGAGGAAAATAACATTTCTTCTTCAAAAACATTTTTCTTCAAAATGGAATGAAATTTTAAAAACGAATATTTTATTAGAATATAATCATGAAATCGTGTAAAGGTTACTTCCTGAATGTAAGGCATTATAAATTATAAAAAATCCCTTCACTCTATAGAAGCTAAAAACATTCTTCTCGTACTATTGTCGAAAGAGTCAAAAATTACCTTAGCCAGAAAATTAAAGAATGATTCCTTCCATACCGTTTAATAAAAATTTACCAATTTATGAAATTAACATTAAAAAATAGTATAATAATACAACTGATATTATATAAATACAAAAAATTTAAGTTAATGATAAATATACCCCAGTAAATACATACAAATGAACAATCTCAAATAAAAATTTGATTGCAAAATTATCCCTTACCTAAGGTCTGATTTCATTTATATGTGTTTGAAACTATTGTATAAAAGGTTTAACAATATTATTATATTGTAACAAAAAAATAATAATATTTATGATATCACATATGATTCACTTATGACATTATATTACCTATTTATTTATCAAAATCATGTTAAAGCAACTTTTTGGGTAACAAGCGTTTTATTTGTCATACATGTTTTGACTTGTTATTCATGATCTTGTTAAATAGATTGTGATTTAAATATTTTCAGAATGTAAAATAAAGATTTATATATTATATATATCTAGTATATAAATATATATAATAGACAGATAAATGAAATGAAATACACTGTTCATGGAGATAGTAAGTAATACGCACCGATGAACGCTATTTCTTTTTCCTTATTAAATTGAATGGAAGAAAGTCAATGAAATATATATATATACATATATAATGTAGAATTATTAGGTCTTATATTTCATTATTATTTATTATATATTATTTTCTATTTGTAATTCTTAAATATTTTTGTGAATTTTCAAAAATTTAATAATATGTTATTTTTATAAAATATCAATATTGTCAATTTTTGCCCTATTCATTTATATTGGTTTTAATAAAATCAACATAAAATAAAAATTTGAACCATAATATTTAATAAAAACCTAAAAACTTATACACACATAGAAAATTTGTGTAGAACATTAATTAGTTCATACGATATTAATTTTTATATTTTCAAAATCATATATTTGATATTTCTATTAGTAAAATAATTCTAAATCACTAATGTGTAATTATTAATGGTAATTATTTAATAACTAAAAATTGTAAATAAATTCACATGATGTATATAATTTCATTATATTTTTTTAGACTATTTATGTTCAATATTTTATTATGTTTATCAATATACTAAAATAATTATACTTATAATATATATAAATGTGACATGCTGCCAACTTCCCTAGTTTTAATTATAATTACATCACATTCACGGAAAAAATTCCATTAAATGAATCAATTCCGAACTATAAGTGATATTAGTCTACATTAAATCATCTTATATGATTTTTTAGGTGTTAGGGTAATTTTATTATCTTTACCATATTTTTAGTGACCCTAATTTTCTATATTTACCTTTAATTGTGGTAAATAAAAATTACTGTATTTAAAAATCATAATATAGAAAACTAACCTATTAACATAATTTGGACCTACTAATTCCATATATGGAATCCATTTAAAAAAATTCGAAACACTGAATTTTTAGAAATTAAATTCAAATTAATTCTCATTGTCAAAAACCAAAAAGCGGGGTTTTACAAAATAAAAACATATCAAATGATTGTCATGTGTTTATGTCCAACTGAAATCTAAAATTACGTACAAAAAAAATATTGTATTATGTATTAAAAAATTATCCAATTATATTTTAAAAATAATTAAAAAATATCATCATACTATATATAAAAAATTGTCGAAAATATAATTTTGAATTAAAATGCAGAACTTTTAACAATTCGTGAAAATATGAATTTTATCAGAAAAAACCAAAAATTAAACCAAAGTAAATTTTTTATGTCCTTATTCCATATAATAAGTTTATTTTTCAAATATAATATATTAAAGTATAAAATACTAGATTTTAAATGGGTGTTCCACCAAAATGCGGTCAAACTGTATTTTTTGATAATTACTTATTTTATCCAAACAAATTTAATTTGTTCTTATGTAATGTTCTAGAAAATACGTATGATGAATGTTAATTTTATATAAAATTTAAAATGTGGTCAATAAAATTCATAATGGTTAGTTTATAGACAATTAAATAATAATATTTTAATAATATATCATTTTTTAGTGAAACTCTGTATTGCGTATAACACAAGCTATCGTGGAAGGTCGCTCTTGCGTGTAATGCAAGTGAAGTCAGTGTTTCATGTAATGAAAGATTCCCTTATTGTAACATATAACATAATCTAAACATAGTTCTTATATATTATGAATAAAATCTATACTCTAAGTTGTGTATATTTTACACCAACTCAGTGTTGCGTGTAACATATGACATGTCGGTTTAGAGTCAAAGGAATATTTGAATTAGTGCATTGAAAAATATAAATGAAAATTTTAATTTATTCGAAAAAATGGTGCATAAAAACTCAGGTTGTTACATCTAGTGTATATCTATTGTAGTATAAGTATAGTGTTTGGGTAGGTAAATTAAACTGTTGATATTTTTCAACAATCCCGATAGTGTATAATGTAATTAAAAATATATATAATCATTTTTTGGTTGTGGTTACTAACATAGATAGTTTGAAATCCTAAAAAAACTCATTATATCATAGGAGATTCAACATTTTAAGGGTTATAAACCTTTAAGGGTTCTATTAAAAAAGATGGCTCGGGTTTTCCATAATTTTATAAATATTCCATGGTGTATATGAGTTTATACAATGGTGAATAAAGATTCATAATGTACCAAAATTTCAAATTTATTATTCTTTGAGTGATGATATGTGATTTAAAAGTACTATATTTGAATACGATAATGATAATATTGATGTATGAATTTTTACATATATTTAATGAAAATATTGGACTCTAATGAAGTGAAATTTTGGGATGTATTCAAGATGATAGTGAATTCTTGAGAAGGATAATTTATGTTGTTTGGAAAGAGATAGTGTAGATTTTTATTTATAGATACTACTGAAAAGAAGCTAAAAATTATAGAAATTAATCTTATATTATATCCATTTATATCATCTTAAACACAAATAATCATCTTATTGAAACATAAGTCATAGTGTATAATCTTTTTCATGTTTTTTTCAAGATCAAAGTATACATGTGCAGGGAAATTGTGTTTTTTTAGTTAATAGTGTAGAGTTATCTAAAATATTTCGGAGGATTGTAATCATTGATGGATGGTGTGTCTATATTGAGCCTAGGGTCACATATATTACTAATAGGAAGAGGTGTGTATTTGTTAGGGTTTATTATAATTTCAACCATTGAAATCAATCATATAGTTTGATTAAGATCTTGAATCTTCATTACCAAATGTATCACAATTCTTATATGCAAAATTAAAATCACTAAAAAGACCATGATGATTGTTATAAATATCACACCAATGGCTGGAAACTACATCCTTGCTGTGTTATGGGTGATCCAATAAATAAATTCGGCACATGTAAAGAAAATTGATTAGAATTATATGCATTCACCAAAAATTCCTTAAAATAACACTTATAACGCCTTATTTGAAATGATTATAGTGGGACTTCTCTTGATGTGATCTCTGTACTAGAATACCACATGTTTTATTTATATTGAACTGACAATTTATTTATCTATCAAAATTTTCTGGTTGTTTATACTATCATCCCTCTAGTTATATGATAGAATTCCCAAATAAATAAATAATTCTTCAACTACATCTACCTACTGATGTATTGTTCACATTGGACTTGTTTTTTACCATGTCAAAATAGTGTGATCTGTTTATGAATCATAATTTTACATTATTTTCATCTCTTTTTAGAACTTTTTAACTTCTGATACTCACTAATATTTTCAAATCAATGAATGACAGGTGAAACTCTCCATAAACAAAATAATATGCATTCAATATTATTCTATGAAAAATTTAATGTATAACATAGTTGAAACATAACATCACTGTTGAATATATTTCATTGTGATTTCTCCTATAAATTCATGAAATTATTATGGAATTTATGTGTCACACTTTTTCTAGAAGCATCAACACTAATTTATATGATTTTTATAAAAACTCACTCTCATTTTTCTGTATCTATTATCCTTTATAAGTATCCAACCTATCCACCTATAATTAAATCATATAGACATATATGATTCATTTAAATGTATCACTATTCTTGAAACTATTTCACACATTCCTTCATGATACTCACATAGTTCATGGTACTATCTTAATAAAATTTTATTATCGACGAACATGGTACTCTATTCTAATTTTTTAAATATACCAAGGACCATTTTTATCTTCTTCATGTATGTGAATTAATTATAAGTTGTTCTTGTCATTCCTGTATTAAATAATAGTTTTATGAACCTCTTTCTTCATGAGGGTGATGATATTATGATCAAAGAATAAACCAAACATTATATTCTCATGAAGAACATGTAAGATCATGAATGAATTTAGACTTATTCTCAAATATAGATATATTTTTTTGAGACTCATTCTTATAAAAAATGGTTTCATAGAAGCACTATTATTCCATAAAATAATTCCCACTAAAAATATCACAAGCAGTAGAAACACTCATAGTCTCCGATGATCATTATTTTTATGCTATATTGCCATTGCATTTTTATTTTAGTTTCGCAAACATGAATTCATGTTTTTTATAACTCACCAATCAATTTTTTATTCCCATGGATTTACTCATTTTTCATATGTGGAAGTAAGTATTTACTTGATTCTATGTTTAATGGTGTTTTTAATTTATCAAAATTTTCCTTTTTATGGTATCCCCATGTTCATGGGATGATTATTGCCTGAAACAACTCCACTTGATATCATTCATGCTCTCAGATTCCTCCCTTATCCAACATTATTTTCCCACATGGTTTTATCATTTTTATTTTAATATAAGAAATCATTTTAAATGATTTTATGCTGAAGACACATGAATCATTATTATTGAATCACCAAACATGGTTCTAGATGTATATGTGGATGGAAAAGGAGAATCAAAACTCTTTCATTCCATCATCAAGTGATAGAAATTAACAGCATAGAAACTCCTCATGGGGGGGGGGGCTATAGGATACAATGGTATTTATTTGATTGGATGGTGGATATTTTTGGAATTTTGAAAACACAATTTTATCCACATATTCTTATATGGGTGAACAATAGAACCCTTGACTGTTTCTTTCGTAAAATCTTATCTCAACTTGTCACATTAATATAGTAGATCTATATCTCACCAAAACATTGATCTAGGAACAATGTGCGTATGTAGATACATTTCACCCAAACCCTTGTATGGGCCACACCACTCACTTATGTAGTCCACCCCAGAAACCAATGGGTTTTAAGAGAACAACATGTGAACTTCTTTGTGTACTCCCTTTAAGAGTCATGAAATCCCTAATCAATCCTGCTTTTCATATCAATCTTGGTTGAGTATCTTCAACATGGTTGGCCCATATGTCTCCCATGTGTGGTTGAGGGAGTTTCTTGTTGTCCAATGGTTTGAATATTTTTTTTACTAAGTCCCGCAAAAGAATTTGTAAAAACTATGTATGGGGATTATCATGACATCCTACTCAAAATATTATTCTATTTCCCCTAATTCAATTAATTTCTTTCTCCTTGCTCTTCAAATAATTTCAATACCTTATCCTCCAAAATATCTCCCTGAAAATTAGTTTTTTCATTTCCTTAACCTCATTAAATCTGGTAGACATTACGTATAACGCTAGTGAAATATTCACATGTCATTGAACTTAAATATAAATTCAACCATCATAAGACATTATATGGATAGTAGTAATTAAAATTCTTCTAATATTCAATTACGCATACGACATACAAATCATATTGACCTTTTATTAACATAAAATAGAATTCAATTCTACAAGGATCAATTATACCCCCCTTTGATTTTTTTTCAATAAGCATGACAGTTCACAATGTTAATATGTTAAATATCATCTTTTTTCTTCTCCTCTATAATAAAAATAAATAAAAATGTGTATTTAGGGTTTCTCATCTCAAATAATAACTATTTCATCATACCTATATCTACTCAAATAATTGAATAATAATTTTTTATGAAACTAATGAGCCCTTAGTGAACTAAAAATCTATTTAAGAAGATCTGGAGTAGAAAATAGTAGTTATATTAAAAAATCAATGTTTTCCCAAAATAATATTTATCTGTAGTACCATAAAAAATTTAATTCAACATAATTATTTCAATGGATTTCTAAGAGTTGTTTTTTAAATATATATTTGACACATCTAAACAAAAAAATACAAAAATTTCATGCTCATGAAATATTACCCCTATAATTAAGAAAACAAATGATCTATCCCTCAACTTTGAGAGATATTTTTACAGGTTCAATATTTTTTTAAAGGGTTATTTTCATATATCATAATTATTTATACTCCCCCATGTGGGATACACTCCACTCATCATTGTAGAAATTGCTGAACACCATGATGAACAAAACTTCTCACAAAATTACATGCATATTAGATAAGATAAACAATAGTACAAGAATAAATTGGTTCTACAATGATTCATAGTGACAACATCAAATCTCAAGTTCTCCTTACCTAGAAAATATCTTCATTCCAACTACAGTTACTTTCTTGTAAGAAACTCCTTTAAATTTTTAGTTTTTTATCATTTTATGGTGTCATGGTATTACTCTTCTTCATTGTATAATCCATAAAATAGCATCCATCATCATATTCATATTTTCTAAATTTATTTATTCATTATTAATTTATTGGTATAGAAATTACATAGTTCATTAATATATGGTCAGTTTTTAGAATCTTATACACAACCTCTAGTCATATTTCTAGATAAGATCTCTGAGGATGAATCTTCAGAATAAAATGAAAAATGAAAATTTTCTATTCATTGATCATTCTATGATTTACAATCCCTTAGTAACTATTTTTTTAATTTTGTTGGGAATTATTTTTCACACTGGCCTTATTGGTGATATATTTTACATAAATAATTTATAAAATAAATTTTATTCTGTCTAGACAACCTTGAAGATTTCCCAGCACCAAACATTTTCATTCTAATAATTTTTCTTCTTCTCACCAATGTACATATTTTATTTCTATAATTTATCCCCTTGATGTGATTAAATTCAATTAATGTGAAATATTATAAAAAAATTATTATTGGAGTCCAAATATACCAAAACATTAGTAGTAACCACTATAACTTCTTCTTTTACAATTATCACTATTATGGTGTTGATAAACTAGTTTTATTATAGGTACAATCCTTTCAAAAAAATCCTCAATATTATGGGAATTTTTTTCCACCCTCATTTAGGTTCTCATTATCATCATTAGTCCATATAATTTCAGTTTTTTATTATTAATTACACCCCAACATGAAATAGATTAACCATCAATGGAATAATTAGAAATAATTTGTACCTTTTTTTTATATTGATATTCATGGTATATTTTTTTGATTCATCTAAAATATCCATAGATTTATCAAAAAAATTTATTATCTTTTTAAGGTTTATTTTAATTTAAGAATCCTATAATATGTCTCATTAAATTATTCTTATATTGAATCTAGTTTTTAATTAATACCTTATCATGTTAAGAAATATTCACCTCGAATGTTTTTATCACCTCAATCCGATCATTCTCTTTCTTATTTTAATTACAATATTTCTTCAAAAATTTGATTCACTTCTTGAGTTGAGTTTTGTGATCATGACATAACATAAGTTTAGAGCTCATAATGTACTCATGTGGGTCTCAACATCTTATTCATTACTGCTTCAGTAATTTCCATGTCTCTTAAATCATTCTATAGAGGATTTATAATTTTTAGTTGAACCTCTGCTATATGATTCACTAAATGATGAAGAATCATCCTAAACATTCATACTCATCAAATCATTCTTATGATTACTTGAGAAAATATTCTTCTTTTTAATATTGCTTTTTCCAATTTTTTAGGTCTTATTTTACTATAGTTTTATTCTTCATCATTAGTCTCAAAATAATTGGATTCTTTCTTTGAAAAATATGATAAAAAATTTGCAATTTGACTAAAAATTAAGAACATCAAAGGAATAAAATACTTATATTTTCTATATAATCTATCTATACATTAATAAATAATTCACATAACTCTTTTATAATCTGTATAACTTACATAATCCTCATAAAAATATGAGGAAAAATCGTATTTATTTTCCTTTAGCTTGAGAATTGAAAATTATTTAGATATTATTTCCTACTTATATTTTTATTTAAAATTTTGAAATTTTCTCATCTCATAGTTGAGGGTGTACTATAAAACAAAATAATAGATACATATCAAGAGGTATAAATATATGGATCCAATTAGATAGGAGTAATATTGATTAGTTTCTTGACAACTGATGAATCTACCAATGCATCACTAAATACCATGATGTGAATTATGATCTCATTTACTCTTGTTAAATAGACATCAGTACTCTCGTCATTGTTCATTTTAATTTAAGCAAACATATCTCTCAATATATGTATCGTTTCTTCTTTGATATCCACAGTCCCTTCAAACATATTCCCATGTTTTCCCACATTTTATTGGGAATTTATTTCCACCCCCCTAGTGAAAACCTTATCAAAATAAGATGAAAAAAATATTATTTTGGGCCTTCAAATATGTCATGAAATTATTATTATCAACAAGTTTCAAATGATAACATATTATAGGTATAATAAAAACCATTTTTATAGAATCACTAACTTAAAGGCTTTGTGAATGTAGATATAATGTCATGGAGATCATTCATCAATAATATTTTATTCCATAAAATATGTGAACTCTTCAATTATTGATTCAATTGAAACTCTTCATTATTAGTCTTTAGTAAATATTGAATATTATTATAGGGAAAATAAAATTATGATTCTACTAGTAGAGCCTAGGTTTAGATATATCCCGTAGATGGAAATGGATTAATTAGTGGTGTTCTACAACTAGTGATAGTAGGAAACCATGATTCTAAACACTAGAATTCAATAATCGAGTGCTATATATGAACTACATAGAAACACCTCATTGGGAGAGGGGTTGGAAAAAATAGTGTTCATTTGATCGAATGGTGGATATTTTGTGAGTCATGAAAAAAATTCCACATCTTCTTATATGGGTGAATTATAGAAATCTTGAATATGCCTCCATAAAAGATTCTATCAACTAGTCACATCAATATATTTTCTCTCCTCCATAATAACCATTGAGATGGAACAAACGTTTTCATATGTATATATTTTTCCCATCCCCATTTGTTGGAGACACTATAAACTTGCGTGGTCCGACCAAGAACCCTATCATAGTTAAGAGAACACCCTGAATTTTTTTATGTTCTCCCCTTAGTGTTTATGCATACCCAAATTCATCCATTTTTACATATCAATATAGGTTTACCATCTCCCACATGGTTGACCCATATGTCTCACATATGTGGTTCAGTGTGTTCCCGATTGGCCAATGGATTGACTTTTTTGGACTAAGTCCTTCAAAACTCTTATTAAAAACTATGTGTGGGACTTATAATACCGACCTTACTCAAATATCAATCTCTAGATCAAATTTATATTAATATATATCTCTATGTTCTAAAAATAATTTTAACACATTCTTCTTCAAAATCTGTACCTGAGAATAAGTACCTTTATGGTCTTAACCTCTTTATATTATGTAGACATTTGGAATTATCCTAGTGAAATTTTCATGTTTCATTGAACATAAATAACAATTAATGCATCATCATAATTTATAAAGAAAATATTAATTCTCCATGCTTCTCATAATTGTCTATTCTTATAATATCAAAAATCATATTGACCATTTATATACCAAAAAATACAATTCAGGTCCATTAAGATCATTTATATCCCCCTATGAATTTTTCATTTTCAATATCCTTAACAATTCACCATGTTAATATGTAAAATATCAACCTTTTTATTCTATTTCTTACTAAAAATAATTAAAAAAGATGTATTTAGGGGTTCTCATCTCAACTAATTACCATTAACTCATACTTGTCTATCAATAAAAAATGGAACCATATTTTTTATTTAAGAAACAAATGAAATTTTAGTTAGTGATCTCTATTTCTACAAGGGATGATCTGAAGTAGAAAATATAAGTGATGTTACAAAAGAATTAATTTTATTAATAGATAATATTTATGTATGATACCATACAAAGTATATTTAAACTTCTTAATTTAAGGGGATATCTAAGAATATTTTTTCCATATATATCTTAAACACATCTTAACCAACACATCAAAAAACATCATTTTCATAAAATATTTCCCCATAAAAAATATCCATCATGCCCCTTTGAGATATAGTTTGACATGATTAGGGATGTTTTTAAATGTTTATTTTCATATGTCATCATTAATTATACTATCCCATATAGAATACACTCCACTCATCATCATAGAAATTGGTGAACACCATGATAAACACTACTTATCCTACAATACCTTGAATGCTAGATCAAACAAACAATAATAAGGGAATAAAGTTGTTCTTCAATGCTTCATAGTAAATATATCATATCTGGTATGAACCTATTAAGTCATTTTAATCTTGCTCTAGTTCTTTTCATGAAAACACCTACTTTGAATTTTTTGTTTTGATCATTTTATGGTGGCATAGTATTACTCTTCTTCATTGTATGAACCATAAAATAAGATGCATTATTATATGCTTGTTTTTCAAATTTATTTTTTCCCTCTTGTGTTGGTAGAAAAATAAAAGAGTTAATTACAATATGGTCACTTTTTTTCATCCAATACAGAACCTCTCATCATATTTCTAGACAAAATCTCTTGGGATGAATTGGTATGAATAAAATGGAATGATATATTTTATCTTTATTGATATTTCTTTGATTTATAAGCCTATTATAACATTTCTTGTATTGTTTTTATGAAATATTTTTCACAATATCCTGGTTGTTCTGCGATTTTACATAATTCATTGGGAAAATAAAATTTATTCTCTATAGATAAACTTGAATTCTCCGCAACAAACATCTGCATTCAAAGATTAATCCTTATTCTCGCTGAACTACTTATTCTCATTCAATACATTCTACCCCTTTACGAGATTAAATTATAATGATGTAACATATTATAACAATAGTTTTTTCATTGGTGTCCATGTTTACCAAAAAATTAGAAGTAACCACTATAACTTATTTTTCTATAATTATTCCTATTATGGTGGTGATAAACAAAATTTTTCTTAATAGACTACTTCTATAAAATTTCCTAAATATTAAGGAATAATATTCCCATCTCATTTAGGTTATAAATATCAATATTAGACTATATACATTCCACTTTTTTTTAGTACCTTCACCACAACTGGAAATAGATTTACCTTCAATGGAATAATCAAAAATAAATTGTACCTTTTCTATAGATTGGTCATCATAATATCTTGATTGATTCATATAGAATATACAAAGCTTTATCAATACCATTTATTATAATTTTTATGTTTCATTCATCCTTATGAAACCTATAATATGACGCATTCAGTTATTCTTATTTTATAGGTTGTTTTTTATTTACGGTCCTTAAATATCTTATCATGTTCGGTAGTTTTCACCTATAATGTTTGAATATACTCATTAAGATCATTCTCCTTTTGTATTTTCTTTTATTTTTTCCTAAAAAAATTCAATTCAATTAATGATTTGAGTGTTGTGATTAAGACATGATACAAGATCAAATCTCATCATGTTCCCATTTTAGATCCCTACATTGTAATCATCACTTCTTTATTAATCAGCATGCCTCTTAACTCATTATCTCTAGGATTTTTGATTTTTAGTTGAACCTCTATCTTATGACTCAATCCAAGATAAAGAGTCTTCATTAGCTCTCCTACTCAACAAATAATTCTTATGCATCCTTGAGAACAAATTATTCTTTATAATATCAACTTTTCTATTTTTATTAGTCATTCTTTTAATGTAGTCTAATTATTCATCGTCACTTGAAAGTTCATTTTATTATTTATAAGGAAAATCCATTAGAAAATTTCTAATTTAAATAAAATTAAAGAACATAAAAGTAAGAAAAACTTTAAATTATTCATTTCCTCTTTTGATCCTTTAGGAAATAATTTAAATGAATCTTCTATTACATATATTACTTACCTTATCCTCATCTAAATACTAGGATGATTTCCATTTCTTTTCATTTAGATAGAAAATTGCTAATTCTTTTAATTCCATTTCCTCCTCAGATTTATATTTACAAATATGATGTTTTCTGATCTCATAATTATGAAGTGTATTATACAACAATATAATTATGATACAAATTAATATTTGGAAAAAATATTTGGATAAAATCAGGCAGAAATGATAAAATTTAATTTCATGACAACTAATGAATATTCAAATGTATATCTAAAGCCATTTATATGAATTATGATTTCATTTACCCTAGTAAACTATATATCAATAGTCTGATCATCATCCATTTGGATATCTTCAAACTTTTACCTCCATATATGTAGTCTTTCTTTTTTGATCTCCACATTACCTTCATACATATTCTCATGGTTCCCCACATTTTCATGCTTATTTTTAGTACCATCACCTTAGTGAAAACCTTGTCTGACAAAGATAAAAAAATATAATTTATGGCCCTCAAATCCATTCCCATAGATTTCATTCCAACATGTATCATGAGATAAATATTCTAGGTGGATTAAAAAAATGGATACAACAACACTAACTTCAAGGCCTTGTGAAAGTAGATATAGATTCATTCAATTCATTCTTAAATAATATATTATTCCATAAATGAAGGAAACTTCTCTATTGTTGACTGAATTAAATCTCTCCATTATTGTTCTTCAATAACTTTTGTATTTTCTAAGGAATCATATCCTCTGATTCCACTAGTAGAACTCAAGTTTTGATATATCATTGAGAGGGGGGGGGGGGTTAATCAGGGGTATTATTTATAAAATTTATTTGTTTTGAATCAACTTATTTGTTTTAATAAGATATATACATATTATTATTAAATTGTGTCACTTGACCCATAAGAAAAATATTAAATCTCTAAAATGAAGATAATAATTTCACAAGTTTCAACCCAATGTGGGTGACAAGATCATTTATTAGTTAGGGATGATCCTAGGTAGAGAAACTCTACAAATAATGATAAGTGATTACATTCATAGGAAACATCCCAAAATGGTTGATCATCAATCTAATGTAATTACATATCATTAATTATTATAGTGGAACATCTCTCGATAGATTATTTAGATTAGAATCACACCAATGATCTTTAATGTAACTCCCACCAGTTGAGTTTCTCTTAAAAATATCTAGTTGTTTATAGGAGCATCCCACCAGCTCATCAATAGTCTTCCTAGATAATTAAAGAGGTATATAAGTGATTCTTCATATTGATGCAGTATGCCAATTGACCTTGTTTTTTCTTATTTACACATAGTTAGACCTTATTCCATGTTACTATTGTACTTTATCACCATCAGTTAACATAATTTTTCATCTTGATACACAGTGATATTTTCGGTTCACATAATAAATTATATCACCCAATAAAAAAAATATGTCTTATCCAATTCACTATGAACAATTTAATGTGTATTTTAATTCACACATAACTACACTATATATTTTGGTTGTTTTAAATCTTTCTTCTAATTGCAAGAAATTTATTATTGAATGTATTTATCACTATTTTTTAAAATATTTAACCCTAATTTATATGTTTTTCATAATACATCAATATCATATTGTTATAGCACATCTCAATTATGAACCTCAAACCTATCATTGTGTCCATCATTCTTTCACACATATTAGATATTTGTTCTTAACATGAATGTCTCAATATTCCTTAAAATGGATCAAATGATCTGTTATGAAACTCACATTATTCATGGTACATGCTAAATGTTCATCATATATATAAAAACATTGAATTATTTTCTTTATTTTCATAATTATAAAAGGGGTATTTTTTTTATCATCACCCATGTGAGAGATTTATATGTGGTTTTTCTCCTCTATAAAAAAATATCATTTTTAGAACCTTATTATTCTTAGAGGTGATTATAAAATGTGAATAAAATCAATGAAACATCATGCAATAATGAAGGCCAAGGAAGAAAAAAATACATGGATATTTATTATTTAATATAGAGAGATAACAATTGAACTCTTTATTATGAAACAAGGTTATGCGGATAATCTATTTTATTGGAAAACAAGAGCCTCTTAAAATATGCAGAGCTAAAGAAACCCTTGTAGTCTTTAAAGGTATCCCCAAATTCAGGAGATGAAGATTTCATAGAAGACGATTACATAATATGAACCATGATATTGCATTTATCATTATGAAACATCACTTGTATCTTCGATTGTGCATTTTTTTTCAAATCCTATAATTGTTTTATTCATTGAAGGTTAATATTTATGCATGGATATTTCAGACTAAATTTAATTAGTTCTATCACTAGTGATAGTCAGAAAAATGAAAATAAAACACTGGTATGTCATCATATTGTGATATATAATTATTGTATATTAACGCCACATATATTATAGATGATGATGAACCTTATATAATAAAATGGCCGAGATCGTTCGAATCATACAAATAAATTTTTACCTCTATCTTCTTAAATGGGCAAATAGTGTAATTCCCGAATGTGTCCCACATCGATGTTTTTATTGACTGGGTGCTATAATATTATAGTTATGATCCCCCTCAACCATTCAACCAACACCAATGTTGGAAACTAGATACAATATATCCACACTCTTGCCTGGGTTGTGCCACACACTAGTGCAGCCCACCCAAGAACCATGAGGACACCAAGAGCACATCATGAAAAGTTTTGTGTACACTCCCATTGTGTACTATGATAGACATAATCCTTCCCCACCTCTATGTCTAGATGTTTCGAACATATTCTACATGGTTGACCCTCTTTTTCCCATATATGGGGATAAGGGTGTTCCAGGATGACCAATGGTTTGAAAATTGTAGACTAAGTCCCATCAAATACTTTGTAAAAAGTATGTATAGAACTTATAAAACCAACCCTTATCAAATAATACTCTCCAGAAACTTAAGAAATGAATTTCATTACCCATGGTATTAAAATAATTTTAGTATCTTATCAATTAAAATAGCTTCATGAAAATAACTATTTGTATAGTCTTCACCTCTTTAATTAGTGTATATAATATGCACTATCCTAGTAAAAATTTCCCATGTAATTCAACTCAAAAGGCGGTTAAACAATAATAATTCAAAATAAAAACAATAGTAATTCTTCATGCATCTCATATTAATCTCCCCTTTTAATCTAAAATACATATTTACCCTTTATTGAAAAAAATACAATTCTAGGCCATTTTGTTGAATAGTTTTCTATGAAATTATAAGAATATGTCATGAATTTATAGTTGAATTTGATACACCTGTACATATACAAGTGTATACCCCTTTCACATATCCCAATATAGGTGGTCCTAGAAAAATTTACATATCTAAACATTTGTTTATTTCATTAATTCACTCTAAGATAAATAATTTAGCCTCCGCTAACAATTTAACAAGATGCTTATGGAGGAAAATTATAAATATATACACCCTAATTATCCACCTAAGAGGTTATAATTATTATGTTGGTGAAAATGTTTTTTTGGAATAACAAATTTTAATTTCTAACACCTTCTGATGTGTGTAGGGTTGATCATCATTGTTTCCTGGATAATGCATGATATCTTCATATGGATTTGCGTTTGTGTTTGTGTTTATTATTAGATCTCAATTTACATTATAGTAAATTATTTTACATGGATTATATTATGGTATCTTTCAAGGAAAACCTTTTTGGTTTCTTAATTATTTTTACACGCACAATATTTTCATGCAAGTTGGATGATCTTCATATCTTGTTTCCAACATGCATGTTTGGGTAAATACCCTGGTAAAAGTTATCCTACCATAGTAAATCAGTTGGGAGGTGTATATAGTTTAATATATGGGATTTATATTGCAGAAATTTTTATCCTTGTAAATTTGGTTTCATTTTATATATTTATATATCATGGTCCCAGGATAATCAGGTTTTGGATGTATAACCAATGTGTTATAGAAAGGGTTTATTTCAAAATTAAATATTATGGATGTTATGTATTCTGGATAACACATTTAATTAAAATATATATATACATAATATAAGGATTTTATTATATTTTTTATGATATTGAATATTATTTAATACTATCTGAGGGAATGGTTTACCAAATATAATTCATAGAACCTTAGTATTTCTTAAAAGCCTCAATAATACTAGAAAGTGTGCTTGAGGTTATATCTACTTCCCAAATATACCTTGACCATGTGGGAGGTCATATAGTTGTTAAAATGGTTTTTTATAGTATATCTGAAGTCATACTATTTTGGGACATGGTAAATAGATTTTTAACATGAGGGAATTTGTGGGGAAGATCTATATGTATGTGTATCTTACACCTGCATGATTTGTGTTCAAGATAGTTGTGATATGGGGTTGATTTTCACTTTTTTTTTAAAATATGGTCAGTTTAAATTTTAGTTGTTCTATATTGTTAAATAATTTTATAATATATTCCAAAATAAATAAGAGAAATATATATATGCCTCATATATTTCCCATTGGTTTATATTATATATTACTAATTTCATTTTATTAGAAAGGGGAATTTTGAAAAAAAAAGTGTCAATGATATTTATAAAAAATGGTATGTGTTGAATTCCTTAAAAAAAAAAATTTGAATTGGGGTATTTTAATTAGTTGTATATTTTTTAAAAAATATATTATTATATGTTATTTAAATAACTTATTTGTGTAATTTTAATTAAATATTCCCTATGGTTATGATTTTCTGTGTGATAAAAATTTTATAAGACAATTTTGATGATATAAACATGTGTATAATGGTATGTCAAGATATAGTTAATAGAGAAAATAAATTTCATGGGTATAAAATATCCATGACATAATATATATAATTTAATAAATGATATAAGTTCTAAATATTATAAAAACTATTCTTATGTGCATAGTGTGCAGGGAAAATTTGGAAATGATTGATTAGAGAATATGGGTATGATAGAAAGGTCAATTTCCTTGGGTATATGTGGGGTTGAATAAATTGAAAGGCTAGTTTCATATGTATTATATAATAGTTTTATCAGGGTAAAATAAATAATATTACTTCCCAAGTAGTTTTGTGATTGTATTTGAGATTGGGGAATGTGAGACAACTGATAGAAAATGATTGTGTGAAGATAGGTTATCTTTTATCTATGATTTTGGAAACTTATGTTATTTGTATAGTATATAGATATTTTTATATCTATTCTTAGTGAGGATATGGAAGCCTATTATGTTTAGACCTCAAGGTACATGGAATAGTGTAAAAATATATTGATTTTTCCCCAATGTGATTGTACTGTTATTAGATAAGAACATGTAAGAATGTTTTTAAAGGGTGAAAAGACAAGTTTTTAATTTATTATCAACTTTTGAGTTAAAAAATATTTGGAAATTCTATATTTATCATGTAGATGAGTCACTTATGAGGGATCATGTCATCGTGAATTAAGGTAGAATTGATTAATGAAACTATTATTGTATTGAAAATTAATAATTTTTCATTATACATGTTCTGGAATACAACGATTTTATTTTAAATAAAAATATATGTTATCTATGAAGAATTATATAAACAACATGGAAGTGTATGATTTGTGAAATGTGTTATAAAAAGTTCAATTTGAATCATCATGATGGACACCTATAATGGTAAAACCTAAAAGGCTATCATTAAGGATGTGTGCAGATATGTTGTATGTTACATCCCCTAGCATTGTAATTAGAGTGATTTAAATTAATACAAAGCTTCTATATGATGTGAAACAACACAAATCTATGGGATAAATAGATAAATATAAAAGATGTACTTATTAGAAAATTTTTCTTTATATCACCATCAGTATGAGGATTTTATAGATCATGTTACAATTTTCATGGTAGAATGATGTATTAGTGATGGGTGATCATGGTTGTTAAGGTATTATTTTGTCATGAATATTTTTTTTGACAAGGTGACTATTACATTTTGTGTGTTTAGTGATGTTTTTTATAGATACTGTTTGGGATGAAAGATTGTTTTGATGTTGGGTAATCATTATATAGAGGACAATTTTATCTTCAAGTAATATAGATATTCTTAGTACATATGTTATTTGGTTAAATTGAGTGTGTATCGTGAGTAATATTTTTAGAAAATAACATCATTTGATTGTTTTTGTCCTATAATATTATTTTATACATTTTAATATAGTAAGGACCATCTTATAGATCAAATTATAGTGTAACCGTATTATTTGTAATGGTTTTACTAAATTCTAAGTATGATGTGTGTAGACCTTATAGGAAAGTGAATAAGGCATAACTTGGGTTTGTGGTTTAGAAATAGGTAGATTTAATCTATCAACTATGGAAATAACATGTTATAATATCACTAATAATAAATTTATTAATGTCAATGTCGTTGCAACTAGGACAATGTATGAATTTCAAAATACTGTCATTATGAGTTTCATGGCATGTTTTTTATTTCAATGATATATTCATTTAATAATTTCTAAACTAAGGGAATAGACTAATGGTGTGATTGGATTATGATGTTTGGAAGAATCATATAGTTGAAGAATATCATCCAATGGTTTTTTATTTTGAATTTTATGTTTTTTTATAAGTTATCAAGTGGTTCCATTAATTATCTATGGTGAAGTGTCAGATTTAAGATTAATAATTTGAATAATAGTGATTTGTTTGTTAAATACTAAAAAAAATAGTGTATTTTGATACCAAAAAGAACATTTTATGGGCTACTATTCGTGTTGGGATTGTATTGGGGATAACATAATCATTTTAGAAACCAAAAGTGACTGATATACAGAAAAGTATAAGGCACTATTTTTTTGGATGTGGTTTTTTTAGTGAATGAATGTAATCTATATAAGTAATTAATGATAAGAAGAATGATATTAAATTAAATTTTTTAGAATTAAATATTTTTTTTCATACATATCATGTATTAAAAGTTTTGTGGTGGAGAGTTAATATTAAACTTTTCCAATAAATTTATATTTGATAACAGAAAGGTATGACTAAATGGAACTAAATCTATGTATATATTTTGAGTTTTGATATTTTTATTGAGGTTATGTTGTTAGAGTGTTTATTTTATGATTATTTAATATGATATAATGGTATTATTTTATTTCTATAAGTTAATGAGAGGAATTGAAGAGGTGGGATCTAATACTGATAGAAGAAGATAACATTAGGTACGGTGACTAGTTTTACAAGACACACGCTTTATGGAATACTAATTTTCGTAAATTTTAAACATACTATGGAGTATATGACTGAATTATACACGGTTCTCCACATGTTATCTAAATGGTAATGTAAGACCCGTTGTTAATAATTTTTTACCTGATAGTTATCCACTAAGTACTCATTATACCACTTAAATAATTAAATACATAAATAATTTTACATATTTATATTATCTTATAATATTCATCCCACTTAAATTGGTTGATAGAAGAACCTATCATGGAAAATCCCCTCTTCCAATCTCAACATCAAAGGATCCGGATTCCCATAATTCATCCATTTCATGACCCATCTATGGTAGTTATTATCCCAGGTAGTATTAACAAAAAATGTATTTTTTTGCTCATTGATTTTAATTTTCCAGAAACAAATAATTAAATTGAGGAAATTTTACAATTCTTCAGTTTCAAGTGATTGAAATAAAATAACATTTTTGTAAAGAATATTATAAATCTTACTATATCATGGATGGAGAACCATAAAATATTAATCAATATGTTGTTGTTTTAATTAGTATTTCTTGTGTGTATGGGAATATGTACCACAACCCCCGATACACTAATACCCCTTCCAAGCTAGTAGTCAAGATATGGATGACCCATCATGGCCCACATCTAATATTCTATGGGTTTGTCATTAGCACAAAAGTAATAGAAGGAAAACAAATCAATATAATTTCAATATATATATAAATTTAAGGATAATAGAGAAGATAAGACACCCCAATAAAAACCCAAACATAATTTTATTAGAAATCCCAAAATATAAATTTAATTTCATAAAAATAGACATTAATAATATAAAAACAAATCCTATACAGGGACAAAAAATGTTGACAGCTCTGGAATAACCACTTTTATCTAGTAACTCCAAGATCAATTATAAAAAAAATACTTTTATTAATAAAATAGATTATATATATATTTGGAATGATCATACAAGTATACTATATATGATCCTCATTGAATAATATCATGATAATGTAAAATAAATACACTAAATTAAATTGAATAAAAATGAAACTAACTCTTTATCTACAACGTTAACCAATATACCATCATCAATATGGAATTCTAACCAAGTAATGCAGAAATCTAAGAATATCCAAATCGAAAAAATATTTTTATGAAAGGTACGTCGTATCAAATTCATTATTTATTATTTCCCTAACATGCTAACCCAAAACATCATATATTGTAATCCCTTCCAAAATTCGTTCTAAACCATGTGCTTACATTCCTCAACCACATGTAATCTTGCACCTTTGGATGCTCATCCCAACCACATATCATAATGGTGCGACAATTATAAAATTCATTACAACTCCTAAATTATACATTATAGGAATTGACAGTAAAAGTAAAACCTCTTTAGTGGTTGGAGACTTTAATAACCACTATCAGTTATATGTCTGTGTTATAACATGAGGGCACAACATACCACACACACATGTATATTCAAACTGAGATCCATCAAATCCCATGTAGACACATAACATGTACTTCAAGTCATCATATCCTATATAATCATATACATCACTCTATACTGATGGGAGAACAATTAAGGGGGATAAGCTGGTCATTTTCCCCCCATAACCCTAAATGTTGTGGAAAACACTCAAAACCCAAAATATTTTGTAATTGGTTACCCCTTAGATAGGGGTTGTGGGGATTACAAAATAAAAAATAATAATTACTAGTATATTACAGAACCAACAAAGGAAATATGCATGTACTTAGACTCTACTACAGCTATCATCCTACATGGCACAATAATTCCACCACAATTTTCTAGGAAACAAGATCTCATAGAATCACACCATCAACATTATTTGATAATATATAATTTTTTCCATTTTTTCATTATCAATAAATCATTATTCCTTGTAAAAAGCTTCATATATTTAGGTTTTATCATTATAATTCTTCAAAATACAACATAATTGATAATTAACATAAATATTTATTAGTTTCTACTCCATGACATTAGATAAATAATCCCCACCATCCCGTTGCTCCCAAATAATAAATAAATACTCTCAAAAATGTAAATTTTGTTTATTATTACAAATATCTATAAAATAATAAGTGGATTAATTTATTATTCGATTTACCATCCAATAGTTACATGTATTATTGAAATCATCCTAAAACCCACAATGATTATACATATACATTTCACTAAACCGATTTTAATATTAAAACGAATATTACGAAAAGAAACCATTGAATAAAATATCCTCATTGAAACAACCCATTCAGGAAATCCCAACAGTAAACAAGAACCAATCAACCAAACAACATGAATAATAGAAAAACCTAAAAAAATTATTCCTAGACCCCAAAATATTTCATATATGAAGAATATATTCTTTCAAAAAATCCCAATCATAATAGGTTTATAGAAAATCACAACAAGGGATCTACATCATAGGGAGTGAATACATTAAAAATATAATTTTCATCCAAAAAATACAAGGGAAAATAAAGGTCATAACTCCATGGAATATGATCCTTTAACAAACATGGATGGGTTTAGATAGCAAAAAATATTAAAAATCATTTTTTTATATATTGAATTAATTAATTTACAATACTATGTTTTCAAAAATAAGAAACCAATAAATAAATAGGTTTCAATATCTATGCTTGATCAACTCAATGTTACACAAAGAAACTAAATCCTGAAAATCCCACACATATATATAACAAAATAAAGCTCATGAATCCTATATATCAATTAAATATTTCAATGAACGAACATATCAAAAACATAATAATTGAATACCAAAGGACCACCCAACATGACAGAAACAATCTCAGATCCTATACAAGACAAACTACCTACTGGTTATGATAAAAAATCATCCAAAAACTAGAAAACAAAACCTTATAAACATCTATAAATAATAAGCATGTAATATTATGAGAAGAAGATAATAAAGCTCCTTAAATTGGGAGAGTTCTATCTTGATGACCAAAATGGTTTAAACTCTTACCAGAAATGGATAGATATGGACATGATGGCCTAGAAATATCAGGAATTTGAGGGAAGAAACTAAAAGAAAAATCATGTATGTTTTTACAGAATATTTATAAATGAAACACAAATGGATTTCAGAATAGTGCGGTGAAGTGCACTATAGTAATGGTGACTTAGTTTGATGGGAGATCAAATTAACATGGATTTTATTACATTGAGAATAATTTTTTTCAAAAAATACATTAATCTCCTTTAATTATGACCATTCCATGATCTATTGAATTGGATATATTTTAAATCCCATTATGAAGCCACCACGACCACCATTCATGGTCTAAATAACAAATCCTCAACCATTTTCTCTCGCCACACTAAAAACATGGGCATGAAGATAACCATATTAATGTTTCCCTTAACCCATGAGAAACACTAGTGTGCCACAAACAAGAACCAACAAACCCATCAATATATCTAGGTGTTCTACTCATTTCTTTTGGGATACCCACTTAGAACCATTCCATGAATATTATTGACTACATGATTCCATTCCCATAATTATGTAATTGTAGTGTTCAATATTTTTATTAGGAAATACCTCAAGATCCTTATGAAACAATTCTCTCCATGATGGTGTGGATCCCCTCACCATTTTCATTAGGATATATTTTTATTTTAATTCCCAACAAAACAACCACCTTGAAAATTTCACTCTATGTGGTTCCCTAAGTAAACGTCATCCAACTAAAAACACACAAGGACTAAAAAAATCCAACAAAAAATAATATACCCCATAAAAAATCAATAAATAAGGATCACCACTACTAAAACTATACCTACCACTATTGTGTGGTGGCCTTATAGATGTATAAAAACTCAATATCTCTTATGGATATCCTCAAAGGTCCCTCTCAATATCGCAATTCCTTGAAATTTTTTTGAAGGTACATATATTAAAAAACTACTCCCTTATGTCAAATTTATCATTAGAAAATCTCACCATAAAGAAGTAAAAAATGAATGTACTATAAAGATAATTAAGAAACTAAATAGACACCCCGTGAAGATACCAATAATGTATCTCAATAAAATATAACACTTCAAATAAATCATGACATTAGAAAAATAAACATGAAACATCACCCTTCACCTCATAAAACAAAAAATGGACATACATAAAAAATAATGGATATTGTGCACAAAATAATTATTCTTTATCCAAAGTGTACAAGGATAAGATACTGTGACACCACATGAAATGTCCTTAGAGAATATTAAACCCATGAATCACCATCTCCTAGTAGTAATAATTATCGATGGGGAACTTATAGAATGTAAAATCAAAATCAATATCCAGATTCCCCAAATTAAAGAAATGGGAACCATCATGGAGATATGAGAGAACATATGACCTAAGAAATACTTCCAGGATATTACTCATATGTTGGTGAAAATATCACTAATACACAATATCATAAACATGTCCAAATACCTCAAAGGTTCTAATATATTAGAATAATGATTACAATCATAACTAAAAATTTACTACCTAAGAAGAATATATATCTCAAAGAAACATGATGTCAATAATCAAACTCATAGGGCCTCCATTAATAATCATCATTGGATTTTTTTCAATCCTAAAATTCCTTTATCCATTCATCGATCACCTGTATATTCTCAATGATTTTGGACACCAAATACATTAAATGATTTGACTACTCTATTACCATGCTCAAACTCAGTAGTGATCTGGACGTTCGTCCATATAGTTCTTCAAACAGAGAAATACCATTAGTTTAATGATAAATATTATATTAAGATAACTACGCCAATGGAGGGTTCCACACCAAAAAACATAAAAAAATCTATAGTGAATTTGTGAAACATGTCCTATAATGTATTTATATCCATCGTTGTTTGACTATATATCTTCAGATGAAAATTTGTATAGAAAAAAAAACTAAATTCCAAAATAAGGCTGAAGAACTCACCAAAATAAAGAGTTTAAATTATGATCTCAATCAAATATGATCATATTCATGAAATAGTTAATACTTATAACCTTTTCTATATATTTATTCAATAGAACATATACCAATATTGACTCCATAATTAACAAGAAGTGAGTCGACTAAATCAAAATGTCTATGATCACCAACATTAAATCTTAGGCTCCCTGAACTCGAGGAAATATAGTGATGATGTCCAAAATTATTCTCTCAGAAATGCACCAGGTAACATTAAATTGATAATGAAACCCATCAAGAACATAGTTCTCAACCACCACCCTCTCGAAAAGTAAGCATTGAGACTCAAAGTCAAAAATTGATCACCTTAACCAAAACCGTGA
This sequence comes from Viscum album, assembly GCA_963277665.1. Taxonomy (NCBI): domain Eukaryota; kingdom Viridiplantae; phylum Streptophyta; class Magnoliopsida; order Santalales; family Viscaceae; genus Viscum; species Viscum album. Next base: position 164,247,903 of record OY728138.1, read on the forward strand.
AATTTAAACTGATAATATGTGAAATAAATTGTAAACATTGTAATGTACCACTAAAGGAAATGTATAAATCTAATGAAGATCTATTCAACACATCACCAAATGAATTAATTGCTTACCTAAGAACAACAAACAAAAATTATTTTTCAATAAACATCCCTCAACGAAATCACCATGAAAAAATTGATCTCTCCAGAACTCCAACTCAAAATATCCCAACTAGAACTCCTAGAAATATTGCACTAAATATGATGAAACCATCATCTGATAAGTACATCATCCATAATTAAAATCTCCCATATAAAGTTTCATTATAGAGATATTCTCTATAAATCTTTAAAAAGAAAAAACTCCCACACAAATTCAATATGTAACTTCTATCTTAAACTATCACCAAATTCATTACTTTTCCTCAATGTATTGAATGTATAAATGTTATAATATTATATTAATTTAATAAATAATCATTGAAGAAAACTAAAATCATGATAGGATAATAAATTTATTTAAGATCTTATGATATGTGTATACCACAATGTTCTTCCAAATGAGTTAATTCCATCAAAACTATATAAAATCATAACTATAAAAATCTCAAGATCCAAGGTTGTGTACTTAAAGTCTAGATATTGTTATTTTAAAGGCCCCTATTAGATAACCACACTCAAATTAATTAAAACAAAACCAAATCTAGTTTTTTAATAATTACAATAAACATTAAATGGAATGAAATCCTCCGAAAAATGATGAATTGTATTGCCAACCATATTCTCTTTCAAATATTTCAAGGCATCCTAGTACACAACAATCTACACTAAAACATGACCCAATATTTTCATAATTGTTAAATGAGTTACAATATGATAAAATTTGGATATAAAAACATTTAGCAACCTATAATAATAAAGAAATTTTTCATCTCTATAGTGTTCTTCAATTCTATTGGATAATAAATAATAACAATATTCAAAATATATATGCCTTTCTTGTAGTGAAAAAAATAATTACCTAAGAAAATGACCACATGGGCCAATAAATTCAAATTAATTATCTTCTGAAATTTTTTATGATATTTATGAACAACAAAAATGTATAAAAATCTCTGAAAACTCCCCATTCGACAGCGAATAGTCCAAGATATAATCAATAAACACAACCATAAATTGATCTAGAAATTCATCTAACACAAAATTAATCAGTCCAATAGACACTAATATAGTGGTGTTGAAATGAAACATCTTTGAAAAACACATTATTTCAATAATAGAATTTGAAATTAGTCTTCAAAATATCCGTTATTTTTCACTTATATCTGAGATTCATTTACTGAAAACCCATATTTGATAATTAACTAGATCCCTTCAGCTGATCAAACATATCATCAATCCATGGGAGTTGGTAAGAGGTATTCTATTTCACCTGATTCATGAAAGGATTATGGATATATATATTATGATTTTAATATCATTAATTGAAAATTGAATTATAGAACCCCATGGTGACACACCCTATATGGGGACATAAATATCAATGTGACAATCAGTTCAAACTTTATTTTATACATGATTTCTCATGAATGATGTACAACCACCAAATATTTTAAATGTAATTCAGGGTATTTGTCCCCAACCATGGGAAACACCATCATAAAATTCTCAATTAAACTCAACACCATCATGGCGATCAAGGAATATAGGGGTTCAACATACTTCAAACCCGTCTGAGGGTATCAATCTCAATAAACAAAACATGGCCCCTCCTAGAATCCTAGATTATGAGTGTCCTCTTAATGAAATAGAAAAAATACGTATCAAATAATCAAATCCAATGATGGTAATGATTTCATAAGTCAATATTTATAAGAATATGTGATCTCCCTTTGAGAAATATTTCCTTAGTATAAACTCACAATATCTTCACACATTATATAAGAAAGATCATAAACTAACTATTGTATTTAATTACAAGGGATCCAGAAGCCCCTTTAACTAATAACCAAAATCAGAGTATAGAATGTGTTCAATTAATGATATTATAGCTTACAATTGAAAAAATTTATACACCCAGGTAGAGTAAAATAATATATTAACTCACACGATCTTTGCCTCGTCTTGTACTGAAAACACAAATCATGTATTTAACCACATCAAAATCCATTGTCCTTATATCCTATATAAATACCTCCTCCATATCCCCATAGAATGAGGCACATCATGGGACTATCCTTTACCAACTCTATACCTCTCTATTGGTCAATAGTTGTATCACCAATTTGTTATATCTACAAAGAAGAGTAATAGTAATATGGATATTACTAGAGAAGTCCTCCATATCCACATTAACTACTAATGATGGTAATTAACTCATGATTATGATGTCCATGACCTTTACATGTATAATATTCTACACTCGGCCCACTGGTAGGGGTATGCTAATTTCAATCCCCACTAAAATGGTATGAAATGGGATGGAACTGACTCCATACGTCATGAATCTTCTTTTATCTTAGAAACTATGAACATATGGCCATAAATATACTGCACATAGTAACTAGGTGACTCCCCTCATGTTATGATATGATCTTATCCAGCACCCTCTCTATAACATATACATTATTTACAATCAAAACATATGTTATACAAATAATAGAGAGACCTAATGTTTAATCTTCTGCATACAAACTTCCTTTATAGTTATTAAAATAAACTCATCCAAAAATTTATCATGAAATAACTCCCATATAACTATAAACTATTAATGATCTCTAAAAAATAAGAACCACAATTTCGAAACGTCAACATTTATTATAGTGATAGACAATGATTACTAGTTCTCACACAAATCATTAACAAAAATGAATTCAATATTATTATACTCCAATCAATAGTTAGTACTATTATCTGAAATCGATTCCTAAAACTTTTTGATACCATTTTTATGAAACTCTCAATGTTTCCCCCCAAAGAATCATCATATTTGAAATAAACTATATGATGATATTTGGGAATATATTTTCGAACATATTCGGTGAAAAATTAAAGGGGATGCTTACCCGGAGCCATTATTATAAAAGAAAAAACATATGATACTTCTAAACCCATAATACAGAATTTATAATCTTACATAATTATTTCAATTCCCACATAATTCTCATCTTCTAAGAAATTCAAAATCATTTTAACTCAATCATAACATGTGATCCATTTCTATATATATATCTCCAAAGTGGCTTAACTTCTCTTATAATTTTAAATAAACATGAAGTTTATTATGTTAGATCCCATGGGGCCCTAAATATACATGTCCTAGTTACTGTCCATTTTTTCACATAATATACTAAGTCAAGCTGATAGAGTTTACTTAACAACACATAAAATCACCACAAGTTCTTATCTATAGACATATTAATATCTCTAAATTTTATAGGATTTAGTTTCTTCATCGACATAGGAAGTGGATTATACGAAAGTTTAAAATAAAATTACTAGAATATCAAAACCCCAATGGGGTTAAATACCTAAACTTATACTTTGGTACACTATCGTCCCACATGACCCTAAAGGCCACCATCTAGGTCTAGGAAAAAATATCTCATAGAAAAATATATACATAAAGATTTTATCATTATTAATCATTTCTATTTAGTAATTACAAATTACCATTCCTAAATTATTAATCCTTTTATATATTCATGTATGATAAATTCATTTCATTGCATGAAATAATTCTTTATAATTCACATCATAATTTCAAGGTTTTATTTCCATGAAATGAGAGAACTTATTACAAACCGCCCATAGTTTTCTAATTAATAAATAATTAATATAGTATATAGCCATTGTTTTTATTGTTACTAAAAAATAACCAAATCCATTATTTTAATTGTTGTTCCAGTTACAACACCATAATTTTGGGTATTCTAAAGCTGATCCATTGCTTCTATTTGGATGATACAAACATAATATATAGAATCACCTCCCATAGAAAGAAGAGCATTATTTAAAACAATGTTCTAACAAACCATACACCATTATATAAGTAAATAGAAAAATCCCAACTCACAAGAAAAACCAATCAAACAGAAAATAATCATCACCAAATGAAAAATAAGAAATTCACTCTCTCAGACCAAGTCATATATTACCATTAATTTATCACTATACATCCAAAACATAATATGTTTACAATATATAAAAATAATGGATATAACATCCTATATCAATCATAAATGGTAATAAAATGTTTTATCATAAAACAAAGTCATGGGGAATCCATGGCCATATATTTGAGTCATACAATCCTTTAACAAAAAATTATAGTCTCTTATAGCCCCAAACACTTATATCTAGAACGAAACCATTATATAACAATATATTATTGACCTATTCATTATAAATTAGACATAGTAAGGAGTAACCAAAAAATGTATCAATAACTAAAAATTAACAACATGTATGTTTTATTAAAATATTCTATATTTTATATTTTTAAATAACTAAAAATAATTAAATTCAATTTCATCATTAAATATTCATTTCCTCATTACAATATTTTCATAGTTTATATATTTTAAATCATATTAATAATGATAAATACAAGAAAAATGGAGGTAGAATATAGAAATATCCCTAGAAAGTATCCAGAGGCATCACCAACATAGAATTACCACATGTAATCAAAATGAAATTATAATTTATTATTAATTGTGTTTATTATCATATTTTACTTTAATTATGTTTTTATATAAATAAACTAAACAATTTCAATCTTAACCACGGTTATAAAAAATGAAATCAATCCACTACTTCATTTCACGGTATAAATGAAAACACTACTCATAAACCAAAGAATCAATGAACCGATAAACACCCAACTCTAAAGAAACTACATCAGAAACTATTCACAATAAACCATCATCAGGAAATTCTAAAATTTCATCCAATAAATGAAGAAATATAACCATAAAACCATTATAATTATATAAAAATGTAATGTAAGGATAATTAGTTAATACAGTTTCTTGAATTGAGAGAGTGTTGTTTTGATAAACTAAGAAATTAAATCTGTCAAGAGAAGGAGTGATAGAAGGATAAGATCACCTGGGTGTTGATTAGTGTCTAAAAGAAGATAATGAAAATAAAAAAAAAACAAATTCATTACACTATATTTATAGATAATGTAAGAGTGGTCTCCACAACCTCATAGTGATTTACATTGTGAATGTGAAGCTTCAATTAAAATAAATGTCTATAATTCCATGAATTTGATTCACTAAGATTTAATATTTTGGAAAACCTCATTAAGAAACCTTAAATTGTACCACTCCATCATCCATGGAATGGAATACACCTTTTAATCCCTCTAACTAGCCAATATATCCACCCTCTCTGGAATATGTTAGAAATTATACGATAGTTAATCTCACCATGTCCAAGACATTAGTGTAGATTGAACCACCTTGTTATTTCACATTCCCTACACACAACTCAGAAATTGTTGAGCCATGAAATACCACATCCACTAACATGGAATATTGGTCTCCCTGTTTCCCATATGGAGACTCATTTAGATCAATTCCTAGAATCTATTCAACCGTATACTACCACACCCATCATCATGATTCTTCAACTCTCCCTGTTTACCATAGGTAAACACCACATGCTTCTCATGACATTTAACTTACAATTATGGAATAGAGACTATCCCAATATATCTTAGGGAATAACCCCATGAAAAAAACCTCTAAAATGGAAACTATGAGTCTTTAACTTCTCATAGAACACCAATCCAAACACAACAAACCAAAACATCCCAAGACATCAAAATAATTAAAAAATGGCCTTATTTGTAGACAAATACAAAAAATATCTCACATCATCCAAAAACTGACCTAAATATATTGTGTGGTAGCTATTTAGTGGGTGAAAAAAATTACTCACTCCTTCATATATCCACAAAGCTCCCTCTTGATGCCTCCAAAACTAATAAAATGATAAGAAATGGTTCTTTGAAAACTAAGACCATATAAACTCGAACATAGAGTCCTGATTAAACACTAAGATAAAGTAATATCCTAAGATAAATTTCATATATCTGATTTATATGTTAATATATATTTCCCATATTATAAGAATATTTTTGTATTTCTCCAAAATGATTTCTCCAAGATGCACATGGGATATTTGTGAATGATATACTGATGTGGCCCTAAAATGTATGATTTTGAAAAAACAATTTGTTAAGTTTTTAATGATTTCATAAATTAATGTTCCACTATTTACAGATTAATTTATCTTTAGAAATTTAAAAATTTAATTCATCAATTTATAAACTTTCATAATTAATTTTTTATTTTTGTCCTTTAAAAATATTAATTTGGTCTTACCAATTTTTCTGGTTCTATAATTCCATAATTACTTTATTATTTTTAATTTTACTTTAATTTTTAATTTTATATTTGATTATTTTGATTAACTAAACAATTTATCAAGTTATTTTCATTTAATTTAATTAAACATTAATTTGAATAATTAAATAATTTTTTATTAATATTTACATTTATTGTTTTTTTATTTTACATTTTATATTTAACTTTTATTTAACATATATGTTATTATTTTTGATGTATCCTTAGATCAATTTGGTTCCACATTTCCCACCATTGTCATCCTATTAGTGGCTCATCCTTTACAAAAAAAACCTAACTCTCAATTAGGTCTACCCAACGGTAAGACCCAATCATCATTTGTATCCATAATGTTATCCTCTTTTTTATTTTTACAATTCACTGTAGGTTTGTACAACAGTGACTCTTCTTTATCATCACCCTTCTTCCCTCATCCCACTCACAGTTCCACACTACACAATGATGATTCCTTTACTCACCACTACTCTCAATGATTCCATGAAGATTTTTTGAGTCATTGTTCCTCTCAACACACATCACCAGTTCCTCCCCATTGCTTCTTCCACAACAATGACTCCACCAAGATTTTCTCACCACTCACACCTGGGAAATGTCTCACCGCCATGGAGATTTCTCACCACAAAAAAAATGTATCACCACATTTCTACATTATAACCCACCAAAATCCCTATTTATCACCACCACCAGTGAACCAAATCAAACACCAATAACTCACCATTTCAAATTTAAAGACACTGTATGCCTTTTCTCCAGGATGAAGACAAAACCACCACAAATAATCTGGATTCTTACTAATTAGAAAATATCTGAGTTTCTTGAATTAATGGAATGACTATGCTCACCCTACTGTCTATATCAGAACAAACCCGACCTCGCACCACCGAATATACATCATGGAAGACAATTGAATTCCTTAATACATTGGATCTGACATTGTGCCACCAGATCCTAAAGGTTCCTTCCATTACAATCAGATGTCATCTAGAACCAATGCTAGAAGAAAAACCATGCTCATGCTACTTCCACGAAGGTCACCACTGTTCTCTACCAAGTAGATGTAATCCACCTATTAGATTACCCAATTATTGTAGTCATCATGGATGGCGATTTTACCAATTTTTGTGGAAGGAGAAGGACCCCCATTTTTTGCAGACCTTGTAGGAGATGCTGAAGAACTCATTCGCACACCACAGTTCTATACAACGAGAAAGAAAAAAAATTAATAAAATTTATAATTATAATAATAATAATATAAAATTAAAGAAACCAAGTTAATATTAATATTAAATAATAGTTAAAGATAATATTAATAATTAATACATAATATTTTATATTAAATATATTAAAAATAAAATTATAACATTAATAATTACAACATAATAATGTTAATCATTTAAATTAATAAATAAAATAAAAACATTAATATTATTTTTATTAAAAAATAATAACTTAGTGAAATATAAAAAACAATATTTTAAAATAATTAAATCAATTATCTTTTATATAGATTTTAAAATATGAACTTTAATAATGTTAATTAAATTAATTAATATTAATAATTAATTAATGTTATAAATAAAATATAATCAATAGTATAATATTAGTCAAATAAAATAATAATAGATGGATTAATACTAATTATAATAATAAATAAACTTAAATTAATTAATTAACATAATAATACTTACTATTTATTTATTTAAGTTAACTATTTATAAATAACGACAATTAATTTGTTAATTCCTTTATATTTTTTACCTACAGATATAGATCCTAGCTAGTTTCTTATCTATATTCATCCAAATTCATGAAATAGTTTTTTAATGGGGCTTGATAACTTCCTAGGGATGATATCAAGGGAAGACACTTGTTCGATGTTTTTTTGGAGACTAATCGATGTCGGTGCAGGGAGTCAGTGACGAAACATGAGATAATAGAGGACTAAAATATTTGAAGTCTAAAATTATAAAGGGGGGATTCATTAAACTAATTCAATTCATTTGAGAAAATCCTTTAGACTACATGGACTAGAAGACCTAAGGACATTGGAGGAGGAAAAATAACAGTCGAATGGTAGAAGAGGGGGAGTTCTTTATTACCAGTTTCATTATCAATTTATTATCTTGAAATTGAATGCTTTCAGTTCTTATTATCAACATGATCCTGGGATAAATTTATGGTCTTGTTAATTCTAAAAAAAATTGGGTTTATTTCATAAAATTATTCACATTACCCTTCTATGAAATTGGAATTAATCCGTGAGATTGATTCTGATTTTTATTTACATTGCTCGCACATCAACTATTTCTAATTGAAAATGTCAAGATCAATCAGTGATATTGATCTTGAATGCATTTTTCAGAGATTTAATTTCATTAACATTCTAATTTAACGGCGTGTTTTATTACAATAAGGTTTTAATTAAATTCTATATCACTTGATGACTCATGGAGTTGCGAACTCTAAGATTAAATATTCTATTTTATCTTTCTCTTAGAGATAAATCTTTTTAATTATTTTGTAATGTAATTTTATAGTATAATTTGATGAGGAATTCATTATTTCATCCAATTGTTTTATAATTCTCGAGTGTCTACCATGATCAATTTTTCTTAGTTACTATTCTTGTCTACATAGATAATTTTCAATGTTATTTTAAACATAATTCCTATTTCATCGTAGTTATTTAAAAAATATTGAAAAATACATTTTTTTCTCATAATTTATTTATAATAAATAAATAATAAATAAAATGTTAGAAAAAAAAAAAGAAAACCCATCCACTGTTAACAATGGTGGGATCCATATTGAAATATGGTCACTCTTCCTTCGCGATGGGTTTAACCTTACTTATCACTATTCAATGGTTAGTAGGAAAATATAAATTTTTAATCATTGACATGGTTTAATGATATACATGTCATTTTTTATGCCGTTTCTAGGGAATGATTCGACAGACATCCTTTAAAATATGATAAACATAAAATTAAAAAAATTAAAAAGTAAATGAAAATTGAAAGTATTTCTAAAATTTTCCTTTAAATGTCCTTTAATTTTCTAATGCATTTCATTTCTATAATGGATTATTTATTTTAGTAATTCGGTACTAATTTGAACTATATGAACCATTATTATTTTTTCTATTGTTTATTTCTTGATAATATGAATATCTACTGACAGATTAGAGCCTTTGAGCCTCAAAATAAAAAAACATACTTAACTTCTTTAAAAAGGAAATAAAAATTAGAAATGTAAAATTTAGATTACAGAGTCCCTATAAATAGACATTAAAATTATCATCCTAAACTCATAGATAAAATTTAGAGGCCTAGGATGGGGGAGTTTCAACTATCTCTAGTTTCAAGAAACACATATTCTATTAGATGTTATCTAAGAACCAAAAACAATGAATTGAAATATTCCCACCTTTCATTACTTCTAACAATCAATGGATTCTAAAAAAATACTCTCTAGCCTTCATTAGTGATATTTATAAGACATGGCATCAAATTATACTTCTAAGACTTAATGAAAAATATCTAATAATTTGAGTATTTCCATTTTTCTTCAAGGGAATACTTGAAACTAGGTTTTTAGTCTAGATGAAAACATTTATAGAAACTATTACAAAATATATAATTATCTTGTAATGAAATTATATCCCTATATAATTAAAGGATAACATATAAAAATAATAATATATTTTTACCAAAAAGATGGTGAATCCTTTCATGTGGCTTGGGACTGATTTATGGTCCTTCATATGCAATGTCTCCTTCATCAAATCCCATCCCATGTTCTCATGGACACCTTCTATGAAGGAATATCCTCCACTATTCAAAATTTGATGACCATTCTACTAGGGGAAATTGTAATGAAAAAATAGATGAATAGTGGAGAAAAATTTAAAAAAACTATTCCTTAAAATATCAATATTATCATTCAAGAAGAAAAAGAGTGTACATGAATGAAAACACTCGTTCAGAAGTAGATACTCAAGATTAATTGGTTTAAATAAATAGTAAAACTAAATAATTAATGAACCATAATTCCAATCAATCTATAAATCAAGAATTATTTCAAAATAAAAATCAATCCCTTAGGGAACAATGTTCCCATTGTGGAATGTTTGTGCATACAAATTATTTCGATATAAAATTTTAATTATATTCCGAAAACAAGAAAACTCATTATTTGTTAAATATGATCCTAGGATGCCTTCCAAGGATAATTTATTTTCAAATAACTATAACCAAGATTATATGAATCATCTTAATTTCTCAATGAATGAAAAAGGATTTATAAAACCACCCACTACTCATGGATACCAAAATCAATGAATAAAAAATGTTCAAAATCAACCAAGGGGTGAGTCTTCTAATTTAAAAGGTAATTTTCAGGGAAAACTGTTAACTAAATTGGATCAAATATTCAACATAATTGAATCCCAAGATAAAAAATTCAAAACTCCATTGTATAATAAAAAATCCCAATATAATACTGATAAAATATAAACTGATGATTGAATCCAAAACATGGAAACTGAATTGATCCAACTAGTTAGAGGCATGACATCTAGGGATAGAGGATGGCTTCCTAATACAATTGAACTAAATCCTAGTGACAAGGCCATGGTTATTGTAATAATATGTTATCTTATCACTGAAATTGAAACTAAAAAATTCTCAAAATTTTCCAAAACTAGAAAGAATAAATAACGTGGAAATAAATTTTTTTTACAGAATCAATAAATCAAGTGAAAAGTGTTTAAAATCATGAAAATGTAAATTTTCCTCTTGAAATTCAATCTAAACAATTTTTTGATAATAAATATAAAAATAGTAAATATTCATTTATAGATTTATTAGGGGACATGTCTAATTTTCATAGGAATGCTTCCCCACCAATCCCTTTCCAAGAAAAATTCAAACCAAAATGTATTAATAAAGTTGATATTATTTAATTCCCTCGTATTTTGACCAAGCTCTAAGTTATTATTAATTTTATTCAAAGCATAATTCAAATATAAAATTACAATTAATATCATTAAAAATTAGTTTCAAACAAAAGTAAAAATGAATAGTTTTCCACCTAAATCCTCACTGAAGAGTGTAGTGATGTTTTCAAGAGTATGATCCCTCCCAATATCAAATACCCAAGTTGTTTTGTCACACCCTACACCTTAAGAAATTCTAGTCAAATCAACTGCATGTGTGACTTAGGATCTAGCATAAACCTACCCCCATACTCACTATTCCAACATTTGATATTGGGTCATATTAAACCCACAAAAGTCATCCTATAGTTGGTTGACTACTCATTCACACATCTTCAAGGGAGGATTATTGACCTAATAGCTGATGTTGGGAATATATTTATTCAGTAGACATCATAATCCATGATATGGAGTGTGACCAAGATTTTCCCATCACACTAGGTAGGCCCATCTTAGCCACAAGAGGAGTTTTTAGGAATACTACTAAGGGTCAATTATTATTTAAAATTTGATAAAAAATTAGAATTCCATGTGGTTTAAAATGTCAAAGGAGAAATATTTTCTGAAAAATATTCCAATATAAAGCCCTTAAAAGTAGAAAATTCACATGAAAATTTTCATGAATCTAACTAACAACCTTCTATTGATGAAATTAATTTGGAGGATGAAAATATTTATTATACTATTTAAAAAACTGTTGAATCTATATAAACGTCCAATCTGAAATTTTTTCCAAAACTGCATGATAATGATTTTTCTACTGCTAATATATGAGAATCTATTACTTCCGGACATAGAAACTTTCTAATAGAATGTGGTTGTAATTATTCTATTACCAACACAATTGAAAAAATATATTTATTAGATGGATAGTTGATAAAACAACTGAAATACTTTTCGATGATAAATATATTGAATTCTGATCTATAGAATAATGAGTGTGAGTTGTCCACTTTGGAATGCAATGCTGAAAATTCTATAACTAGTCAAGAAAAAAAATCCTTCAAGATTTCAAACTCCATAAATAATTAATATTGATGGCCTTGGATATACAAGGACCATGTGTGTACCTTAACATGAAAAAGAACCCCTCTTTGAACTTAAATTGCTCCCCACACATCATAATTACTCATTTTGAGAGACAATTCTACATTTCATGTTATTATCTCTACTAAACTAAAATCTGATCAACAGGAAAAAGTATTGGGTGTTCTGAAGAAAATTAAATCATCTATATGTTAGACTATAGATGATATTAATGGGATTATACATTTCTAAATACAGAGAATCCCTAAGGAACTAGACCCCAAACCTACAGATGAGTGTCAAATAATATTAAACCCCTACATGAAATAGGATTTTAGAGAATATTCCATCAAATTAATAGACCTTGGAATTATATATCCTATCTCTAATAATACATTGGTTAGTATTTTTCATGAATTCCCTACGACAGGAGGTTCCATCATTATCACTAATGATAATAATGAATAAATTGAATATTCAAAAGTCACTAAATGGATAGTTTGTATAGACTATAGGAAACATCATTTAACCACAATTTATGACCATTTTACAATTCCCTTACTTGATCAATTAATTTAGAGGCTACTAGAAATGAGTTAGTTTTTTATGGAAGGTTGTTCTGGTTATAACTAGATTCTATTAGCTCAGGACGATAAATATAAAAATAAATTCACATGACCCTGTGGGGATTTTTCTTACAGGTAGATATCTTTTTAGTTGTGTGGTGCTCCAACAACCTTTAAAAAGAGTGTCATGGATATATTTTTATCATGATATAGAGTATTATAATGGTTTTCAAGGATGTTTTATCCATATTGTGTAGCTCATTTTATACTTTTTAGAATAATTTTGAGTTGGTGTTAGAAAGATTCTTAGAGACCAACCTTGTTCCTGACTAAAAAAATTACACTTTATGGTCACTAAAGGGGTAGTTTTGGGACATAAGGTGTCCAAGAAAGGTTTAAAATTTGAAACTATATACATTAAAGTAATTAAAAACTAACACCTCCTGAACATATTTAGGGTTTTATAGTTTCTTATGGCATGATAGTTTTTAACAAAGGTTTATCAAAGTATTTTAAAAAAACAAAGCCCTTCTATTCCCTTCTTATCAAGGATTACTGAGTCCACTTTGGTGATTTTTTTTAAATAATTTTATTTTTTAATGAAATATATCACTACATCAACTATAATCAATATACCTTGCTGGAAACATCCATTTGAACTCATGTGTCATTCTAGTGACCGGACAATTGGATATATCATATAGTAGAGTAGAGATATGATGTTTTATGTGCTCTAATATTCTAGTAGGCTCATAGATGAGGAACAAATGTATTAATCCACTACTAAAAATTAGTTTTTAGCTGTGGTAATTTCTCTAGATAATTTTTTGTTGTATCTTCTATGATCTAAATTCATAATCTTCACTAATCACTATTCCTTAATATTTATTTTTTTTAAAGAGGTCAAACGAAGGTGCATTTTTTGATTTATTTGGTAAAAGAATTTCATTTGGATATTATGCATCCGTAGGGAGCTATAAATTTAGTATCATAACACCTTTCTAGTCTTCCTAAACCCACTATGAAGATGCAAGTAAGATAAATTCATAGTTTTCTAATGAAATGATTCTAACTGTTTCAACAGAGCAGCCTTCCTAGTTTGTATACATTGCCAATTTTTTGGAAGCTACTGTCATTACCAATGATTTTTCTAATAAACAAAGGAGATAATCCATTTCAAATCTTATGTATTACATTTGGGATCATGTTTTATTTTTAGGAGATGTATTGATGGGATTTTAAAAAGTTGTGTGTCAAAAGATAAAATTTTTTGTACACTGTTGAGTTGTCACTCCACACAATGGGGAGGAAATAATGGCGGAGAAAGGAAAACTAAAAAGGTCATTCAAGATATATTATATTATCCTATAGTATAACAAGATTCTATGAGTTAAGTTGTTGGTTATGATAGATGTCAAGGGATGTGAAATGATAGAATGAAGCATAACATTCCACATAAAGGTATCTTAGAAGTTTATATTTTTTAGGTTTGGGGTTTAGATGTTATGAAACCATTTCCATCATCTCATGGAAATGTGTAAATTTTAGTTGTTTTTGATTATGTGTATATGTGGGTTGATCTAGTAGAAACTCCAAATAATCAAGATAATAGTGTAATCTATTTTGTTAAAAATTTCATTTTTTCATGATTTGGAGTTGCAAAAGAAATCATCAATGATAATGGAACCCACTTTATAATTTAAGGCTTCAATGGATAATTATGGATGAAACAATAAGACTACTACAGTTTATAATCCATAGTCTAATAGGTAGAGATCTCTAATAGATATATAAAACAAATTTTGGAGAAAACTATCATAAAAACCAGGAAGGAGTGGTCTCTTATATTAGATGAGGTTTTTCTAGGCCAACAAAACAGCTTTAAAACCCCAAATTGGAGTATCTTCGTATAAGATTATTTTTGGATAATGATTCCATTTTATTTTGGAGTAATAAAAAAAGTTGTATTGTCCATATAAATCATGAAATTTATATTTTAAGAGATATGTAGGGGGAATATTACTTGAGTTAAGTTAGATGGATTATATAAGAAGAGAGTCTTATGATTACTCTAGGATTTACAAAGTGATGTCAAATTTTTCATTATTCAATCATTCAAAATGCACAATTTATGATTATATAGAATGTCCTTCTCTTTAATTAAAGACATAATCACTTTCATATTGTGTTGAAATAAATGGGTTCAAGTCAAATTACATTTGATAGAGTTCTCAAGAATGTTGTTGATGATATTGTTGGAGAAGAAAAAAAATCCAATTCATGTTAGTGGTCCAGGATTCAAATTCTATTTTGAAGGGAATCCAAAGGTCATGGTTGCCTTCACAGTACTAGAAAAAAAACTTCCATTAATTATAACTGAATACTTAAAATTCATTGCTTCATTAGAGTCAACCCATTATATTTCTTTATTTTTACTTATATTCTTTTATTGAATAAATTTCTTCTTTCTATGATCCTTTCAATTTTTTTTATATTGTATAAATTTTCTTGGTCATTTTGGTTCATTTTTTTAGTGTAATAAGTTTGATGTTGGTTTTATATGAGAATCGTATCATACCTTGTTATTAAAATCACATGGAGTTTCATGATTGAGCATTAATAGATAAACTTTTATTAGGGAGATTCCTTAATTTTAATTCCATATTTCTTATCAATAACATTCATATGATAAAACAGTCACTGATAAGTCACAATTTTACTATTTAATGGTGAGTCCTCAATATAATATTAAAATTGATCCACCATTCCATTGTTGGCGGGGAGTTACCATAATGGTGACTCACTAGTAAGGTAGTGGTGGTTAGTCATTTATAGTATTCTTGCGGTCGCAGAAAATTTTTTCATGCTTATACATGTTTTCTCAAAGTTCAGTTTCAATGGTTTAACATCATCACTATATAGAATTAATTATTGGGGGAATTACCACTTACTGATTTGTCTTCACTTTGTGTTTAGCGTGCATCTTTTTGCTTTATTAAACATATATTTGAATCAATTTTTTGGAACTTTCCAACAACCTATTCATTTTATAATAATATTTTCATGATACTATTTTGAACATAATATAAGTTTTCTTTTCACTAGATATACTAATAATTCATGAGTTATTATTTACTTTTTTACAATGATTATTGAGGTAAAAAACGTAGTTTGAGTATCACGGGGACCCTTGTACATGTCATTAACCTCCTAAATTGAAAATATATTTAAAGCATTAAAAATCAAATTTTTGCTTTATTAACCCCCATAAATCTACATTGGGGACAAAGATGGGTTTTATGTGTGGGGAATTAAGGGGGTCAACGTATTTTTATCTATTCTTTTATTTAATTGCAGGATATCAAATCACTATACCTCTAAGATTTTTGTTAAAAAATGAAAATTTTTTAATTTATTAATCAATGCGATTTTCTCTAGGTTTCACAATGTACTTCAAATCTCTCTTTCCATAGAATAATAACATACTATGTGTTTGATAATTTTTATAAACCTGAATTTTATTTAGGATAATGATTGAGAATTGAATTTTCTTAGTTATTTTATGAATATTTTGTTTGTAACTATGTTTGAGAGTGAAATAGGATACATTTTTGAGATGTTATGATCATAAAAAAAGAAATATAGAAGTTTTATTTTCATCTTTGTTCACAAAATATATGTTACTAAAAAATAATCACATTAGTGAGCCCATTTAAATTTCAATCATATAAATAATTTCAAAATGGAGAAAAATTGTCATTTGGGAATCCACAGTCAATCTCTAATAATCTAGGCATAATGCCTTTGAGTTTTCCCAACGTAATATACTAAATAAATACATATGTACAGTTCTTCAAACATGTTACATGGTTGAGAAAAATTAGTACAATTTGATGTTCCCAATTGAAAAAAATGGCTTCATTAATGTGAGGATAATTATGAATAGCAGATGAAGAATGAGACAATTGATTTATATGAAATAATTTAAATTGTATCAGTAACATCGCTCAAAAATAATTTTTTTGGAACCTAGGAGAAAGTAAAAGTATAAGGTGCCTTCTATAAAGTTCATAAGTTCACTTATATGAAACCTTTTATCACTCTTAGCTTTAGAAAATGGGATTTAAAAGAAGTAATTCAGAATGTATCTTAAAATATGAGGCATGACATCCTAAGAATTACATTATTAATTTCTTCCTTGATCACCTAGTGAGTATTTGACGTAAGGAAATACTTCATTAGAGTATTTCTTTTAAAAATCATATTTCATAGTTTCTGATCCTCTTCTTCAAGACTGCTTTAGATGCCTCATCTTGATCTGATTAATAATAACATAATTTTTATTTTAAAAATATAATAAAGCACAAAATTGATTTATGAAAATCAAGGATTAATTGTTGGGAAAATTGATGTGGCCATAAAATTTTTGATTTTACCATATCTTTGTATTATGTTTTTAATGATTTAATTAATTATTTTTTCACATTTTAAAAATTAATTTTACTTTTCTAATTTAATAATTTAATTCTTTAATTGATATTTTTTTTATTAATTATGGATTTTTTCTAAAAAATTGGTAATTTTTGCTTAATTATTTTTTTGGTTCAATAATTCTATAATTACATTATCATTTTCAATAATTATTTACATTTTAATTTTTTGATTTATTATATTTATTAACATAATAATTCATAAATTTATTCTCAGATAAAAAAAATTAAACATTATTTTAAATAATTAGTACATTTGGTTTTTATTAATCTTTATATTTAACATTTTGTTGATTTTATTTTTTATATTAAACATTCATTTAAATTTTATTTTTAAATTTTTGATGAATCCGTGGTTGAAGTCCCCACAACATATAACAACATTATCTTCCCAATGGTGCTTCATCCTTTACCAAAATACACTATTCCAATTGGTCTTCCCAACAGTGAGTCCCACTTACCGTTCAGATCTATATCACAAAGCCTGTTTTGCAGTTTTCCATATCAACATTTGGTTGTCCAATGATGAGTCTCTCTTCACTATCACCCTAACTCCTTCATCTTACTCGCCATTCCACACATCACAATCATGAGTCCTCTAGTCATTGTTACTCTCCACACCACTAGGAAATTTCTGTGTGTCACTATTCAATTCAACATACACCACTAGCACCTACCCCTTGCTTCTTCTACAACAATGACTGCACCTAAATTTTCTCACCACTCGCACCAATGAAATAAATCACCACCATAGATATTTCTCACCACTATCCCAAATTCCTCAGTTCTTTTCTTCATCTCGACCCACCACTGTTCTAGTTTATCATTTCCACTGGTGAACCACAAAAATTATCACTAACTCGCTATTTCAAATCTAAATCCACCAGATGCCTTTTCTCCTAAATAAAGACAAAATTACCACTGAATATCTGGATTCTTTATAATATAAATATATCTAAGTTTCTCATATGAATGAAAAGTCTCAGGAAGCATTACTCTCTAGGATTCAAGCAACTTGACCTCACACTACCGAGTCTACTATGTGGAAAACAACTAATTTCTCTACTACCATAGGTCTGACAATGATCCACCATTTATTGAAGGGTCATGTTGTCATGATCATATGTCATCGAGCGTAGTTAATGTTGGAAGAACCCAGGTGACACTGATTATACTGCAGTCACCACCGGTCACTGCTAAGGAAAATGCATATGCTGGGGAGATTATTTGAGTAGTGTCGTCACAAAAGATGAGAGATGTACTTAACCTTCTTGGAGGAGAATGACCCCCATTTTCATCCCCCTATAAGAGAAGAAAAATAACACACTCCCCACCATAGTTCTATGTCAGGAGAAAAAAAAATATACTATAATTATTACTGTAAAGAAATAAAAAATGAAAATAGCTATATTCAATTAGTAATAATATTAAAATAATAATAACAACTAAAATTAATAAATAATGTTAAATATAATCAATTAAATATAATATGTTAGTTTTAATAATTGAAACATAATAATATTAATAAATTAACAAAATAAATAGATTAATAATATTAATAATATCATTAAAATAAGTAATTATAACATAGAAAAATAATAACAAATAATAATATTTTAATATAATTAAAAAAATTATCTATTATTATGATATTTAAAAAATATCTTTAATATTGTAAAATAAATAAATAAATATTAATAACTAATTAAAGTTCTAATTAAAAAATAATAATTAAAATAATATTGGTCAATTATAATAATTATAATATATGATTTATTTATAATTATAAAAATGATTAATAATAAATAAATAAATTAGTATAATAATACATACTATTTATTTATTTAAGTTAATTATTTATAATTAAAGTTAATAAAATTTTTATTCCCATTTTTCTTTGAACATGAAGATACATATCCTAGCCACATTCTCATCCAGATTCATCCAACCACCCAAAATAATTTGTTAAATGGGATTTGATAACTTCACGAAGATTACATCAATAGAAGACACATATTCAATGATTTTATTGGGGAATAATCGGAGTTGGTGCAAGCATTCAGTGATGAAGCAATAGAAAATAGAGGATTAATATATTTGAAGGCGGACAACATAGAGGGAGGATTCATTCAACTCACTAAATTCATTCAAGAATATCCATGACTCTTCTGGGATCAGCGGTCATAAGGATCATGGAGGAGGAAATAGAGTAGCAGCACATGAGTAGAAGGGGAGTTCTTTATTCAAATTTTTATTTTTATGTTCTTATCCTGTAATTGGTTGTTTTCAATTCTTGTTATGAACTTGATCTTGGTAAAAAATTCTTAGCTAGGGAATTTTAAAATTCTGTTGGATTATTTTTCAAACATCATCACTTTAATCATCTATTAAATAAGAATTGATCAAGTCGATTGATTCTAATTTTCATTAAAAGTATTCACACATATACAGTTTCAAATTGAAAAAATCTTGGCCAATTGGTGACATTGATCATGAATTTATTGATCTAAGATTTAATTACATTAACATTGGAATTTGAAAAAAATTATTCCAATAGGCTTTGAATTAAAATCCTTATGTATTTTTTATAGTAGTGTTCTGGTCAACGACCAGAACAAAAATATTATTGAAAAAAAAACAATTACACATGTCTGAAAAAAGGAATTTTGTTTAAATCCCTAACATAAAGAGATAATAACTCAGGTGGAAGATGATACCTCTAATGAATATAATGAGCAACACCCATATTAGCAATCTCATCTGCGATTCTGTTTGCTTCACCATACGTATGAGTGACGATGATTTTGATATCTGAAAGAGAGTTTAGGTAGTCCATCCAGCAAGCAGTGAGCGTCCAAGCAAGATGAATGGTACCATTCCAAATGACATGGACAATAATAGTGCATTACTCTCTATCCAGATGTTGTTCTAGTTGTGTTGCCTTGAAAAAGAAATAGCATGGATAACCCTCAACATATCGGCTTCCAAATAGGGAGCAAGACCGCAAGATCCATTGAAGCATCCAAGCATGTAGTCAAGGTGATTTTTGAAGATGGCTCCACAACCCACTGGGCCAGGGTTGCCTTTAGAGGCACCATCCACATTAACTTTTATCCTACCTGGGGGAGGAGGCTGCCAAAAATATTTAAAGGTATGTTTTGGGCAAGGGTAATTCCCATCAACCCCAATATGTCTAATATTCCCACGGTCAAAAACTGAGTTGTTGCAATGATCCTTTTGAATCAAAGTCGCCTCCCGAATCGTGATGAGGATTCTCATTTTACATGCATTAATCATGAATGAGTTGTTGCAAAAAGTAAAATCATTTCTACCATACCATATCATAAGAAGAAGCTCTACGAAAACTATGAAAAAAAAGATGCTTGATTTTTTGGGAGTCAAGGTGGTCCATACACTGCTGTAGCTGTGAGGTTATAAAACAACCAAACGACCATCTGCACTCAAACATGTCAAAAATATAATTCCAGAGAGCAATTTCATTATCAAAAGAAAGAAATAAGTGATTAATATCTTCTCCATGTTGGTTACACATACAAAATTTTGAACAATGATTAATCCAGAAAGATAGTAAGAAGGTATCCGTGGGGATTCAAATATGGGAGATACACCAAACTAAGGTGAATCATGTGGGTTTTAAATGCACTTTATTGAATTTTTTTACCCAGGATGAATTGTTATCATCATTGTTGAACATGTTATTGTAGTAATTTTTAGAGTCAACTATCCCATTGTGAGCAGCTTCCAAAATAAGAAAAGCATCTGTATTATTGAATGGATATTTGTCAACAATTTGTTTGATATCCTCTAGTAAACAAGGGTTTTGAGAATGCATGACATCATTTATGGTTTCATTGGTGTGGATAATAGGATGGTTATTGGGAACTAATGAGATCAGAGGAGCGCCTGTCCAGTTATCCCACCAAAATTTTAAATTTTAATCTTTGCAATCCATCCATCTGGAATTTTCCATAATTGAAGTGAAGGTGTTTTTAATGGAGGGCCATATTGAGGACGTGAGAAAGTGGGAATGATTATTTCTATGTTTGTTAAGGAATCGAGCCCTAAGAAAATCTGTGGAAGGAGAGTTATTATGAGTGAGATTACATGAAAGCTTGTCTTGTAGAGAATCATAGAAATTAGAGATGTTTTTAATACCAATACCCCCTTTATCAATCGATTTGTAGGAAGTGGCCCAGGGGACTGTGACCAGTTATCTCTCCAGAGTACTCCCAGTTCAAAATATATTCTGAATGACAACATTCATTCACTTAATGAGACTCCATGACAATTTATATATCAACATAAAGTAAACCAATTTAGAGACAATTGTGGATTTAACCAGACAAAGTCTCCTTACCATATAGAGGTTTTTACTCTTCCAGGAGGAGAGATGTCAAAGTGTTTGTTCAATGATGGGGGATAAGTAAGCCTCTTTGGGTCTACCTCAACATATGGAAAACCCAGATAAGTGTATGGTAATAAGCCCTCATTAAGAATTTATCCTTCTAACTAGTGGTTTTTGAATTCCTAACTGTCAACCAAGATCAATTATTCTTAGATCCTATTCTTGTTTTCTTACATATATTTTCCATTTAGTTTAAACATAATTTTCTTTTTATATTTGTTTATTGTAAAATAATAAAAACTTTTTTTCTAATTATTTTTTTATACATAAAAAAACAAAAAGAAAAAAAACAATTGTTATTGATAATCAGATCGGTTTTCAAATCTGGTCACTCTACTATCCATGTGGGTTCGATTTTACATATCAATTTAAATTAATTAGAAGTGAAATATATTTTTATAATATTAGACATAGTTAATGATGATCTCATCATATACTTAATTGGTTCCTGGTTTATGGGTCAAATTATAAGTATTCTATGTTCAACTCTCAAGTGCTAGATAAAGAGTCCTAGTGTTAGTAGGATTTTTAAAACTTGATCCACCAATAAATAGGTTATTGTATTCCATGAAAATGGTTTGAGGGGTTTCATAAGACTATATAATTTTAATATGTGGGAAACATAGACATTTAGAAAAGGGGCTTATTAAAAAACCAATAAATTTTTCATCTAATGACATAAGATATATTAAGTTAATGTATTAGAAAGATTTCACAATTCAGGTTGTTGGTGGGATAGGGAATAAATTTCATGGATATTATAAATCTATATATGATGGATGACTGGTATCTTGTTCATGGGATATTTTATTTATATACATTTAATTATAAGGATTTAAAGATGAGTGAATTATATAAGGATGTTGACTGTTACAGTGGTGTGAGCTATTTAGAACTTAGGATTACCTTAATGTGTAAAATGATGGGTATTATGGGAAAGACCATAAGTACAAATATGATTACTACTTGTTATCTGATATTATATTCAGGTTATATTAGTTTATGGGGATGATATTGGTGATGGGTTTTGCTCATATTATTAATGTTTTGTTGGGTACAAGACAACCCATGTGATATATAATAAGTAGGTTGGTTGTTTTCCCATAATGATAGGGAGAGGTTAAGATATGATTTAGTTCCCCATGCATAATTTTTTGTGATATAACTAATGTATGCTGATATTTTGTCGCATTCAGTAAAATAATAACTAGAATTAGATTCAGTGTGGTGAATATATTTCTTTAGAATTATGGATTTTTTACAGGATTAGGGTATCTATGGAAATTTTTTGATGACTAAGCGTCCCAATTTGATAGTTGGTATATTGGATGATCTGGATGTTCTAATCACTAAATGCATTTCATGAGTGTGTTAGGTATCAGTTTGTAGAGTGTAATATTCAATATAGGACTTATTGTTCGTTTTTCATGTTTTATCAATATTGGAACATTCGTAAGAAGTTTTGGATTATAGGATCTAATTGTGAGTCATGAGGTTCATATGGTGTCCTTGAAACAAGATTAATTTTGATTCAAGGGGAGTACATGGTCATTAATGTAATACACAATAGTGCAGTTCTTTCTAAAGAAATATTGTTATGATATTACCTTGTATTTTATACTACGATATTGAAGTTATAGTCTCACAAAAGTAATTAATAAAAACCTAAAAATAATATAGATCCTTTATCATAAAGGAGATGAACCTATGGTTATTATGTGATTTCAGGTTAAGTAGAATTTTTATTAATTACACTTACGATTTTACGCTTCCCAATCTATGATTCATGTAAGAATTTTCAAATTTAAGATAAAATTCTAATTTCTTCTTCATTATGGAAAATTTTTATTCCATAGATAAACTAAATTTCTAAATTATTTAATACAATAACAATAATCACTAATTTTCTCATCCTCTTCTTTAGTTTATAGTTCATTCTTACTCACATATTCATTTTTTATGAAATTCATTTGGATCAATTTTCCATGTTCGTATATTTCACATTCAACAACATAATCATATTCATATGGATCATTGAATAATCTATTTACATCATTTACCTATTATAAATCTGTCACATCATGAGAACCTTCACACTTATCCCTCATATCAATAACCCTGGGTCATTTATATTAATCTTCAATTTCAAATTATTTTTATTATATCACCATAATAGACACAAATTATAAACTATATGAAAATTTAATCTATATTTATATTGAAGATGATTCATCATCACCAATACCTATTCTCGGGTATATTTTCCTTCGATGTTATATGGTATTTGAATAAATTAATACTATATTAGACTTCCAAATATGAGTTTTTTTATTATCCTTGTTATATCATCCTATATAATTTTCATTCTTTTTTATTATTTTTAGAGATATGAACATCATTGATACATTTAATACCCTTACATGGAATCTTACGATAAATCCTACCATTCCCCAATTTTATATTATTTGATACAACTAATATAAACTCAATCATTCAAATATAGGCCAGGAAATTTTATTATTATTTAAATCTATTTTATCCATTGCATATAAATCCATTTACTTATATTAATTATTTAAATTTACTTATTTCTTAGTCCATCGATAAGAACATAGAATTTAATTTTTTTTATAAAAAATGCAGTCCTTTTTATTTCACAAGGGTTGTTGTATACTAATTGTTTTATGTTTTATATTCATGTCCTTGATCATCTAATATATTTTCTACATTGATCCACAAAACATAAATATTTAAAAAATACATTAATTTAGGTATACCGTACAAACATCAATATTTTTTGTGAATAACATGAAGGATAGATTCCTTTCCATTGTAATTATATTATTTAATTTTTGACAGTTTCTCACAGATATTGATAGAAGTATAGAAACCCATAAACATAATTTACACCATGTGGGAAAGATCTCTCTATAAATATATCTCTTTCTATATGTACATTGTAAATAATTTCTTATATATTTTAACTAAATTCATTTGATCATTTATTTGAATTAATAATATTGGTATTTTCAAAATATTTATATTAAGATAAAATACATACGATCATATTCAATTCATCCATTTTTTATGTTTATCGTATCTAAATTTAGAAACCTAATTTCAATAAAAAAATTCATTTTTTGGAAAAAGATATTTCATGTTATAATATTATTCAAAAATAAATAATTTTTATGACTAAAAGTTATGTATCAAATACCATATAATTAATAATGTCTGAAAATCAATTAAGGTGTTGTATTATGTGATATATATATATATATATCATCTATGAATTTCAATGAATATGATTATATATTCTTTCTCAAGAATATACAAATATGAAATTATTTTAATTCCAATTTTTTTAATTACATGAAACAAATATTAATATACATAATTTTGAAATACAAAATGGAACTTAAAAATATAAAATAAAAATAAATTCATTATATATTATCCTCAATGAATGATTTTATAACATTAATTTCCCATATATATATGAATTGTTTTATCATATTAATAATTTTTCAATTTCTTTTTATTGGTGATATTTTATTATATAAAAATAAAAAAGTATTCACATTTTATATCAAATAAATGCATTTTATGATTATTAATTATTTATCAAAATGGTTATCTAGAATCAATTTTTATAATTTTAGGTTTCTTTCGAAAAATATAGTTATGATTACTATATTAATCATTTCTATAATTTTATTTAAATATATTATCTTTAATAGTAGAGAATCATTTAGAATTAAATTGATAACATAACATTGCATAATCTATTATACTCCAAAAATTTCTATTAAAAGGGTTATGTGACATGTTCTAAACTATAGTAACAATATTAACTACTTTTTTCATTCAAATATTTAATTTTCCAAATATATATTTCCTTCTTATGAAATATTCAACATTAAAATTTGATAAACCAATCATTAGAAAAGTAATATAGTTTTTGATAAATCATTTTAACACTACTGTGTAATACCAAAAAATATTTCATCAATATTTATTTTATATTTATATTATTATTAATTAGAAGAATATTTATATAAAATATATCCTATTTTTTAATAAATATTACATTACTTATATTATTCATCATTTTTAGTGTTTCTGAAAAAAAATATTTTATGTGAACAATTAAAATAGAGTTATAATGAATATAAATTTTGTTTACATAATTGTTATATAAATATGAATTTATGGTTTATAAAATATTTTTCATAACATAAATTGGATTTAATGTTTAAAATAAAAACATTTAGAATAGAAAATTGGAATTCTTCAACCTATAAATCAAAATTCAATTCCTATGTCATATTTTATTGTAATAAAATTAAATATTTTATTTTTGACTATGTTTCAAATATTCCAAGAATTCCATTGATTTTTTTTGACAATAAATGTTCAATATAAATGTCTATTTATTAAAAAACACATAAAAATCAAATGAATCAACATTTTTCGTTGTTTTGATCAAAAATAAAAAAATATCATTGTTTTATTCAAAGTGATAATTCCCTCTCTTCTACAGAAACACCAATCATCCTCCAGTTTTTTACCTCACTCTAAAAAGTTCTTCTTTCGATAAATACTAGTGATAATACCCATACAAACTCTCCTAGCCATGTTCATAAATTCTTTTATGGCCAAAAGTTCCACCCCAAAAGGATTTAGACTCAATCCAATGGAGGCAACTCAAAGAGTAAGGTAACAATTTCTGTATATTTCATTCTATCACTAACATATGATACATTTTCCATAAAATAACTTTCAATTAATTTTAATTTTCGATCATGATTGTATTTATGCATTACAAACGTACCTTTTTGTATTATTTATATGATACTACACATTTCACCCAACAGAATAATTTAAAATTTTGTAATTATATTGAAGAAAGGATTTATAAACCCACTTCCCCATATATTAATTATCCTCTTACCCATTCTATAACAAAAATAATCAATAATGTTACTCTAAAATAATAATATAATTATAAACTAATTTTTTCCATAAATTCAATTTTTTAATAGTACCCGTCCTCTTTTAATTTCTTAAAAACATCGTTAAACAATTGTAATATTATTATACGTAAGTGTATCATGATATTTTATTTCAAACTATGTATTCATTAATATTAATGAATATAGATTTCATATATAAATACTAAACTATAATTAATAATTAGATTATTAATAATTATATAATTTTAAGATACTAATGATAATAATTATATTAAATGAAAACATCCACAATCATTTTAACAGTCTAAAACATTTTTTGGAAGAAAATCTTGGTAATATAAATCTATTTTAGAGAATATATTGAACTACTAAACACTTCTACTTATTAAATTGCATCAATAGTATAACATAACATATATCGACATAATGAAACAATTGTACAAGGACCTTTCATTATTACAAATATGTTACAGTAGGTTTGACATTATAACTGATAATACCTCAAATAAGATCAAAGCATGAATAATACATAAAATAAATAAATTATAAATGATAATAAAGGAATTAAAAATATTGTTAATAAAGAAATGAATATGAAAAATATTATGTGGAAATTTAATCAATGGTATAATTCTATTGCTTATGATGTTATAGGACATAGAATTTTTTATGGGTCTCATTGTAAGGGTTCTTTTCTAATTCAAATTTCATTTATATATATTATTTACCTACTTCCAATTTTATCTTGTACATTTATTCTATGTGATATTTAATATATTACATTCATTGTTATTATTATTTTTTATTTATTGGTAGTTTCTTTTTCTCCAATAACATTTTATTTTTCATAACTTGCATGGTCCATCTACAGATATTTTCCATTATTTCTTATAGTTATTGTTATATTATATTACATATATCAATATCAATCATACTATATTTAACAATCATCTATACATCCTTTAAAATATTCATTAATTTATCTCTATTTTAATATATGGTTTTGTGGGATTTATAAGGATCAAATAACACTTATTCAAAGTAGTGGATGAAAATATAATTCTCAGAACCATGGTCACAATTAAATACATAACTTTTACAATGTATATAAAAGGTGAATAAAGTGATCCTTGTTTAGATGATACACTCAGTTGTCTATTTTAACAAAAGAAATGACGAAGATCCACTAGAAATAACCTAGAGGTTATTTCCTCTATCATGTATCCAGATTCTGATCTGCATCACTCAAAGATTGTTTGGGATTCATGATAACTATATTGGTATGAATGTATCAATAAATTGAAAAACTAGGAGAAGGAATAAATTGATAGGATATTTTATAGAAGGTGTAGTTCCATTTAAACATTCTTCTTGATGGTTACTTCCCAATTATATATCCCTCACGGATACACAATGAGTATCATTGAATTTACTCAAATGTAATTAAATTTATTAGTAAATGGAATAAAATTAAAAAAAATTATCCCCTTCAACTAAATTAATTATATTTAATGATCCATTATACAAAATGGTTCAATTGATGTTAACAAACATAAAAAAATATGAAATAGTAACAATAAATGTTTTAATGACACACATAATTACAAGATGTAATATAAATCATAAAATATGATTAAACCGAAATTATCATATATAATATTTCATACCGTGTGATTTTCCAAGGTATTTACATTCCAATATCAATGTATCATAACCAAATGTATATTGAAAATGAATAAATTATGAATTTTCATTATAGATATTATATAGTACGATATCACTTATAGATTCTAATAGGATATTTCCAAAAAAACATCATATATATAAAAGAGTTTCTCTATATCTCCATCAATATAACACATTCACTAAATCATAATAGACTTTGTGATATTTCATATTATATATTATCATATACAACAATATGTGAAACCATATCCAAGTACCCATTTGGATACCTTTAAAAACACATTTTGGAAAACTACTATTAAATTCATCATGTATAACATCATATGAAAAACGTTTTGAATATCAATTATAATGAACATATTTTATAACCTATAGAATCCCCCTTTTGAGGAGCACTAAATGTTTTATAGAACTCAATCACTATTCAATCAATAAATATATTTGACCCATGGTCCTTTATATAACTAAACAAAAATATGGTTTCTAAAATTCAGAAATGATTAATGTTGAATTCTAGGAATGAATCAATGATCAATCAATAAAGGGATTTGGTGTGATCACCTTATAAACATTTGTCTCTAAACATTTTTTCCACAGATTTAACCCATAAAAGTA
Source organism: Viscum album (assembly GCA_963277665.1). Classification (NCBI taxonomy): domain Eukaryota; kingdom Viridiplantae; phylum Streptophyta; class Magnoliopsida; order Santalales; family Viscaceae; genus Viscum; species Viscum album. Next base: position 164,277,108 of record OY728138.1, read on the forward strand.
TGTATTTTCATATTATTTCTTTTCCAAGACATCAAGTGACTATGGGACACTGAATATGTCAGAATAAAAAAGTACACACATATTTTCTATATTTTCTAATTAGAGAATTAGTTTACCAGTGTATGAAACACTTTGTATTCATATATATAGGTGATTACATGAAATGAACATCCCAAATATGGACAACCATATCAGATGCACCTTATCTATGTTTGTATATACACATTCTTATCCTATATAAATAAAGTTCCCAAATTTTATACACATAATATGTAGGTAAAAATCCAATACAGGATAATAAATTCGTGAAGACATGATCATGAAAAAACATAAAAACCCATAATTATATAATATATGAAAATTTCATAATATAACTATCAATGTCATGAGTTTCTAATTATAAAAATCATTATAGGACCAAGTATATAGATCCTATTTGATTCATGTGGCACCCTATGATTTTAGTAAATACATTTTCTCTTTAATATATTGTAATGAAAAAATAAAATGGTTTTGTGATTAATTCTTATAAAATTTAAAATTAATAACAATATATTGTATTTAAATGAAACTTAATAGTCAAAAAAGTAATTCAATAAGAAATCCATTTGTACCTAATTTTTTTTTTGAAATTTTTTGTCATTGAGAACTAATTTTTTCATATCTATTTTATTTTAAAATATTTTAAAAATATAATAAATAGGAAACATTATTTTTTACAAAAGTATAAAATGGATTTATTGGTGGTCAATTGGATCGAAATTAAAATAAAATATTTTCAATGAAAAAGGATTTGTTTTTCAAAAAACAACTTTTGTGAAATGTGTTTTTATATTATTAAACTAAATATATAAATATTCATAAATTATTTTAATGAAATTTATATAAAATTTATAATTTTTTTAAAATTCATTTAATTATTTTTATAAATAATATAAATTAAATAAACTCAGTGTTATGCTCAAATATTCATTTTTCTAAAAATGGTTTTCATTTCATTTTACATATACACTAGGTAAAACATTATCATCTACATACGGAAGTTGAATATGGAAAAATATCATAACTTGATACATCATTTCCAACTTTTGTATGATGTTAAATTTTATTATTTTCATAATTATTATTAACTTTCTTAATTAATTCATTACTATGGTATATTCATTTTTTGGATATTCCATACATTGTGGAATACACGATGTGGGGAGTGATTAAATTCCATGTAAATATCATGATATGTGGTTTTTAGATACCATACACGTTATTTTAAATATATTCATATGTGCACCTTACTCTATCAAACCATAGCTCACCCTAGTAATTTTATTATGATTAGCCACCTTCAATATTTATTTTTCCTGTGATCAAGCCTTATGGTTGTTTTGGTCTAACTCTCTTGGAAATATTTCATTCTTGTTCTTATTTTCCATGGTTTCCTCTATCATGTTGTTTGTGTTTAGGATTATTATTAGTGAAAAGATAGTATTTTTTATCGGTCCTTTTCTGTTTCTTGTTGTGCATTGTCTTCTTACGATGGTCTCTTGGTTTTAAGACACTATTTAAAAGGAACCTACCTTTATAACATTTTTAGGTAGTTTTTTCTATAAACCGAGTAAATTTGATGAATTTTATATTTTGTATATTAATTATCTTTTCAGGGTTGCATTGATTTAAAGTTATATGTGGATTCATGGGATTTATTAGAAAAAAATCATTCTTAAATGGGTATTTATTTGAAAATGGATTATATTGGTTTCGAAGTGGGTTTTCAAAAACCGATGAAAGTTTTCTAGTCTTTAAGAACGTTTTACTAAATTTTGATCATGGTTTTGAAAAATATTTTGACAGTCATGGAAATTTTTTAACCTCGGTTCTATTAAGAAATAGACATGGGTATCCTTAGTGTGTGTGGAACCACTAGGAAGAATCCTTTGGGATATCGATGACCTATTTCTGGTATTGATATTTGTTGGAATTAGTGTTATTATTTTATAGGATCTTGAATTCCTTGTATGTATTTTCTTATGGAAAATATCCCAAATGATAATGTTCTTGGTCATTTATGGATTTTTATCGCATGATGGTTTTTTATAATGGATATTTTTCTCACATATTTATTTATGCATATATGTCACAAGGAATAACATGATGGTATTTAATTCATTCACACTTTTGGGTTTATCCCATTTGGATTGGATTGTATTGATATAGATGTAACTTTTTCTTCCACAATGTACACTAGTTTTATGTCTAGTTTTGATATGTACAAGACTTTTTTTGAGTTCTTGCTTCACTCACAATTTTATAGCCTTCAAAGGTTCATGGTCTGTGGGACTTAGCTTTGGTTTTTATGATTTTTTATTAGAGGGAATTGTCATCTTGAAGTGTGTTAACACTAACTATAATTTTTTATATTTTTTGGTAGACATGATTTTATACCTTCCTAATTCTAATAGGATGTATAGAAAAGGTTTCTGGCTAGCTCACTCTCACAAGTGTATTCAAGTTAGTCAGAGTGGTTATAAATATTTACAAGGTTTGAGACATGGGGTTTGGGGTCATTTGGATGAACTGTATGGGATATTTATTTAAATATAAATATTCTTTTTAAGCAGTGTATATCATTGGTAGAATATAAAATTACTTTAAATTATTTTGGTTTTAATGTATTTCATTGATTTTTGAAGATGTACAACTATTATTCGAATGTGATCATGATCAAATTGGTTGTTTTATTTTTTTTATTAGAAAATAAATCCAATAATATCTCTCCAAATATGGTATTGTATGATATGATACATTTTCCATTGCTGAATACATTAATTAACCCTTATTTTATTGAATCTAGAATCCTCATTATTCATACTCTGGGGAAAGTGTGTGTCGAGAACCCAGGATGTGCAGTGTATCATGGCTCTAAGTTTACTAAGGAGCATCAACCCGTCTATCAGGGTGACCAAGGACCAAATGATTCTAATGAGTTCCCTGAGTGGATTTTTAGGATCTTAAAATTAATAAAGACTTCTAATGACTCAAAGGTGGGTTTTTCTATGTATATTCACAAGGGACAGGGAAGGAGACAATGGAAGTATTTTGTGTATGCTAAGATGTATGAGGACCTTTCATATGATTCATTCTTGAAAATATTTAATTAGTAATTTTACCCCAATACTCTGTGTGAAGAAAAGGTCCAGGATATTGTATCCTTGTATAAGGGGGAGTTCACCGCTCTAAAGTATTTTTCCTCTTTTTCTGAGTTGGTTCATCTAGAACTATATCCTTTCACAAATGATTACGTATTGACTTAGGGGTCTTAGTTATGACTAATTCCAAAAATTAGGGCAATGTGGATTCATATGAGCCTTTATAACTTTTGTAGGTAGTAGAAAATTTCTCATGGGATGTGTTAGACATAACTGGGATGACTTGTTTTGGTGGAGTTTCAATTACCCCAGTTGTTAGCCATGGTGTATCATCTAGCCATAAAAGGAAGGAAAAAGTATCTAGTTTTCATCGGAACTAGTTTCAGGGGTTTCTTCATGATAGAAAAATATTGTTTTCTATTATTTTGGGTTAAATTGTCTCAACAATTGAATTGGTAGAAGGCTCCTAAGACATATTGTTTTTGAGTAAGACTTGGGTATCTGAAAATCATTTTTGATAGGATATCCCAAGGCATTAAAGAAAAATCCACATTCAATAAGGGTTCTTAGGATTTTTAAGAATCTTACAGTCGAATTGGCTACTATAATTAGGATAATGGGGATGTTCATGTGTCTATGAAGCCTTTGGAAGGTGTTGAGTCTAGATTTCTATATATAGTGGAGAATAAAGAAGATGAATCTGATGTAGAGTCTTCTATAGTTAGAGGTATGGTTTTTATTTCTTCCTATATGGTGCAAGATTTTTTTTCATATAGGATATACATATTATTTTATATTATCAAGGTTGGTTTATGTGTTGATATTTATTTAATTATTTATTCCATACATTTTGGATCTTTTAATTAGTTTGGTAAATAGTTCTAAAGAAGGTATCAAGTGGTTTGCATGTCGGGTGACAGTATAAGGCTTCATGGTGGTATAAAACCTGTTAGTTCATGATATTGACATCTTTGACTTGGTTATTGGAATGGATTGGTTGATTAGAACTAAGGCCCAGGTAGAGAGTTATCAACATCAGGTACTGTTCATATATTCCAAAGGGGTCAAACTTGATTTCAAGGTGCTTGGGAGTGTATACTGAGAAAGGAATTAACTATTGTTAAATGTGTTATCATAATCATATTCTAGTTTTTAGATTTGTTTCTTGATCGATTTTACCCTTGTATGGGTGGTCAAATTCCTACAATGGTCTTCTCATACATAGAGTTTTTCAAGGTTATTTTTCTAGTATACTTCTACTAAGAGAGGTTGAGTTTACTATTGGATTACTCCTTGGTATGTTTCCCATTTCCATACCATTTTATCAAATGGAACATTCTATGTTGGTCAAACCTAAGGTCCATCATGAGGACGTAGAGGATAAAGGAATTGTTCTCCATAGTGTATCATTCTGGTCTTCACCAGTTTCCATTACTACGATGGAAGAAGGGGCCTAAGACATTGTATTGACTATTGGAAGTTGAATCAGGTTAATGTTTGGAACCTGTATCCTTTACCGATTATTGATAACTCTATTTATTAGCTTCAAGGGGCGTGTTGTTTTTCAAAGATTGAATTTTGGTCAAGGAGAAACTACATGAGGGTCCTAGAAAATGATATACCTAAAATAGTGTTTTGGATCATTTGTTGCCTTTATGAGTTATTATTCATGAAATTAAGTTTGAATGAAGATCCTATGGTATTTATGGCTAGATAAACATGATCATTCATTGGTTCTTGGAAACATTTGTTATAGTTTTCTTGGATGGTTTTGGTGTACTCCAAGATGGAGAAGGACTATATGGACCATTTGGATATCATTCTATAAACCCTCAAGGAACATCATTTATATGGTTAGATCTTAAAATATAATTTTTTATATGATATGTAGAATCTATAATCCATGGGAAATTTGAGAAGGGTCCCTCATTGGATCTTGAAATGATACAAGAAGTTATGTCCTAACAGTATCCTAAATATGTTTTTGAGATCTGAATCTTCATTAGTATGATGATTACTATAGACGGTTTTTTTATAGGATTTCTCCAATTTCAAATCTTTGATGAATGATTTAACCCATATGGGTGTATAGTTTTTGTGTATAGAAATGTTTTAGAGATTTTTCGAGGAGCTAATTTTGAGGCTGACTTATATAATAGTTATTATTCCTCCAAAACAAGATTTGGTTTATTATGTTTTTTGTGATCACTACTGGAAATGCAAACTTTAACAATGGTTCCAAACCATTGGTAAAGGATGGATAACTGTTGGTATAATATATACCAATGGTTATCCAAACCATAGTAAAGTAAGCTATAGGAAAATACATATGCCAATGGTGTCTGAATTTTTTTTGTATATGTTAGGGAATCTACATTATACCAATGGTTATGTCAAACCCTTGGTATATCATTTCAAAAATGGTTTAAAACCATTGGTAAAATGATTTTTACCAAAGGTTTGTGTAAACTGTTGGTAAAGGCTGGAAATTTCACTAGATCCCAATAGTTTTTAAACCATTAAGAATGTGTTTTTACCAATGGTTCTCATAGAACTGTCGGTAAAAACCCATTCAAAGCCCTATTCCAATGGTTTAGAACCATTAGCATAGGCTTTACAATGCAATTCAGGTTGCAGCCTTCTGTAGGCTTCCCTTTCTTCATTTCGAGCTTCCCAACTCCAATTACATGTAATGACCACCTAGAACACATAGATATACACAATTAACTCATATAGATTTAACACATAATGCACCCAGCGACTATACACATACAGAATTGAAACTTAACTCATAAGATAATTATAAACATACCTAATTGATTTAGAATTCCATTCCGAATTGAGATGACAATTACAAGTGCATTCCGGAATTCAATTCAAAATTGAATACTAAATTGAATATATAGATAATTTAATTATCAATTATAAATACATTATATAAAAAATTGAATACGTAATTATATGTGTTATATGAAATTAAGAATACATAAAAATTGGCATTTTGTATAACACATACATGATTGAATTCAAAAATTAGAAGATAATAACCCCACAATAAGGAAATGGATAAATTACTTCATCCAAACACATATATAATACCCTGTGGTTTGGGGCTACTGTCTTTGAACATAGTTATGATGATAATGGGTGTGTATCAATGAGCATGTGTGACTTATAGAATGTAGTTGTCCTTGGCATATTAAATGTCATGTGTTTTAGAATAGGGGTCGGATTTCCTCACATGAGAAGTGGATTGTGTGAGACTAGACCATGGATAATTATGCTAATGTATCAACATAATCCAAATACGTTTGGTCAGTTTTCCATATTCCAGTTGTTTTTACATAAAATGATGTCCATTTTAAACAAAATACAGACACTTTGAGTGATATCAGCCACATCATGCCTCGAATTGAGGCGGGGTACACTCATATAGATCACATATGACCCATGGATCATTTTCCTAAAGTATCAAGAAAACCTCAATGTGTTTGGTTTGTTTTCCCTATGTCAGTTGATGTTTTCACATTAAATTTTTTCCATTTCAAATAAATGTGAGACACTTTGCGTTGTACTCTCCATAGGGTGCCTCAGATTGAGGTGGGTTTGACTCGTACACATCCCAAATGACCCATGGATCATTGTGCTAAAGTATCAACACAATACGAATACGTTTTGTTAGTTTTCCATATGCTAGTTGTTTTTACTTTAAAGTGTATCCATTTTAAACAAAATAAAGACACTTTGAGTGATACCGGCCACACTGTGCCTAGTATTGAGGCGAGGTTGACTCGTACACGTCAAAAATTACCCATGGATCGTTGACCTAAAGTATCAATAGAATCAGAATTCTTTTGGTCAGTTTTCCATATGCCACTTGTTGTATTAACTTAAAATGTTGTCCATTTTCAAATAAATGTGAGACACTTTGAGTTGTACCGGAAACACAGTGCCTCATATTGAGGCGGGGTTGACTCATAGATGTCAAAAAATGACCCATGGATCCTTGTTCTAATGTATCAAAACAATTCGAATATGTTTTGTCTGTTTTCTATATGATAGTTGTTTTTACTTAAAAGGGTTTACATTTTAATCAAAAGAAAGACACTATGAGTGATACCAGCCACATAGTGCCTCATATTGGGGTGGGGTTGACTCATGCATGTCCCATATGACCCATGTATCATTTTCTTTAATGTTTCAATTGAATCTGAATGAGTATGGTTTTTTTTCTGTATGCCAGTTGTTGTTTTCACTTAAAATGTTGTCCATTTCAAAAAAAATGAGACAATTTGAGTGGTACCAGCTGATGCACTGCTGTATATAAGACATTTCCAATTGGATTATTGTCTATAAAATTATTTTTGTGGATGGTTTTTCATGAATTTTACAATTTTGATGTACCTTGTTCCTTTTTTTCCGGTCACCAAAGGATAAATCATATAGTCTATAAATTTTGGAGATTTAGAATGGAATTGGAGGATTATGGACCCTTTTCCACTGACAATGCTAGAATGGAGTCACCCGGATCAAGCACTAGACATGAAGGACAATCGAATTCACGAATTTCATGCATAGAGGCAACCCGCATGGTCACCACATGGTTATCCAAACCGTGTGAAAACCATGCGGGAGAAGATACCATTGACAGTTCGCTCTGCACAGTTGGCGCAAGGCCTACCCAAACCATGCAACCCATCCAGGAGAACTGTGTGGATCAATTATTTGAGACAGTAGCTTCTGCACGATTGGCTCATGGTCTACAATACTGTACACTCAATCCGTGCGGACCACTACAACCTTCTACTTTTTTCTTTTTCACTTTTTAACAACTCATTTGCCCATTGTTCCCTTTTCCCATCCTATATAAAGAGAGAGGCCTCTAGTTTAGAATCCAATGGGGACTTCCCCAAGGATTCCTAAATCATAATCACAATGAATCCACGGAATATTACCCAAAGGTATTCTAAACCAAATTATCATGCAACCAAGGGGGTTTCCAAATGGAATTAAAACCTATGTTTTTAACATGAATCCTTTGTTGTATTCTTCAAGGAATTCCAAATCATTAATCAACTAAAAATTACACAAAAAATAAATTAAAATTTATTTATATTCATTTTAAAAAGGTCTCATATATGAGGAACATTCCTTAGGTCCCATTATGTGTTATAGGAATCTAAAATCATTCACCCATGTTCAATAACTCATTCTTGGCTCCCCCTATTTTCATACCTTTCATTACCAAATTATTTCCCCAAGTCAAGCGCACCCCATGGGTGGATAATTTTTAGGCTTCTACACTAATAGATTGTTCATGGATCCGAAAGAGGTTTAATTTCATAATGTATAGACACAAACATTTATTTTTGAATTTGAGATTAATAATAATATATGTCAATGATACTATACATCATTATGAACACAAAAAAGTGATATACATTTAAGGGATAGTTTATAAACCATATTCTATATACTCACAAACATCTACCAATAAAGTATTAGTCATTGATTTAATAACAAATAGTGTGAACCATATAATTTTCCAAAATCCCTAGAAATAGGGAATAATGACACGATCATTCTTGATAGTGAAATAAATTTAGAAAGGTTGAGAATAGAAGTATATCCTTATAAATAGATCATAGTTGGGATGAACAACACTAGAAAAGGATAACATACCTCAACTCACCATGATAGGTCACAGAGTTTGGTAGACCAACCAACAACCATGTCAATTACCTCAATGAAAGATTCTATGTCAGTTTTTGGGATGAGGATGAATGAGTCTGACCTGGATGGGGGTGTTTCAGCCAATTAGATGGAAGACCATGGGATAGGGTTCACCAACGTGGGGGCTTATGGAAATTGTGGGAAATGCATAATTATTTACTTCTGTGCAATCAGGTGCGGGCTATCCACGGGGGTGTCGGGGTTGTCAAGGGCGGTATGGGGTGTTCAGGGGGTATACGGGCTGTTCACAAGGGTGGAGGTGTAGTCCAGGGAGAGGTGGTGTTCAGGGGTTCAGAAGGCATTCCACGGTGGTGGGGGGCGGGGGGGCTGTCCAGGGGGTTAGAGGGGTCCAGGGGTGGGGGTGTCCGGGGGGTGGGGTAGTGTCTAGGGGGTGGGTGGGCCTTCCAAAGGGTTGGGGGATATCCAAGGAGTAGGGGGTGTCTAGGGGGTGGGCGGGCGGTCCACGGGTGTGGAAGGGTTTTACAGGGGGGTACCGAGTGTCCAGGGGGTGGTCGGGCTGTCCACGCGGGTGGCGGGGCTGACCAGGGGGTATTGGGTGTGTATGGGGTGGGCGGGCTGTCCTCAGGGTTGTGACTGAGAGCTATGAGATTTAATTGTGTTGTCATTCATGTTATGAAATAGAAACGATGGGTGTTAAGGATTAGAATAGTATTTTTTTTGTGAAAATCCATTTTGCTAGGATTAGTGACATGACTACATGATGGTATTAAGTTTTCAATTAGGAAAAGGCTGGTGCATTGTATTATAAAAGGCTTCCACAACCTTCCAAGGATATATTATTTGTAGAAAGATATGTTGTGGTAGAAGGAATTATTCTTATATAGTTGATGTCACTTTTAGATCATGTAATTCCTTACTCATCAAGATGACAAGACAAGAACCAAAACCAAAAAGGCATCAAACCTATCCAAATCACTAGAATTGATGACTTCCTAGAGCTTATTGGTGAACTATGGAAGTGATGAATTCCCACCTGCACATCCCCCCATCCCCACCTCTCCCACATCAGACTCCCCCAACACAACCCCTCCCAACCACTGACTGCACAATCCCCCCCGCCTTCACCCTACCCCCACTTGCACAACCCCCTCTCCCCCACCACCTCCTACATAGCCCCCTCCCATCCACCCATTGCAACCCCCCCACCACCTACACCCCCACCTACAAATCCCCCTCCCCCTGTGCCAAACCCCACCTATACTCCCCCCAACCTCACCCCCCAACATACTCCCACCTGCCCAGCCCACCCCCAACCTACATAGTCCCCTCCCCCCACCCACTTGCACAGCCACCCCCTCCCCCCACCTACACCCACCATTATCACACCCCCTCCCCCACCGCCACCCGTACACCCCCCCCCACCTCACCCCCAACATACTCCCACCTGTCCAGCCCCCACCCCCAACCTGCACACTCCCCCCAACCACTTCCACATCACCCCCCTCCACTATCACCCCCTACTTGAGTAGCCCCCCCTCACCCCACCCCCACATGTAAACCCCCCCCCCACCCACCACACCCCCAACATACTCCCCACCCCCACTAAACACCCCCACATATACATCCCCCTTCACTCATTGTACACCCCCCCCAAACTAGAACACCCCCACCAGCACACCCCCTCCCCCACCCACTGCACCTCCCACCACTTGATACCCCTCATTTAAAATAAATTGATTCACACATGACTGCAGAACAAAAACAGAAACCAAATCAAATTTAAATTGTTTGGTATAGAATATTGCATGAACCTCGAGATTAAGCCAAATCAAAACAGAAAACAAAACAAATAGATGAAAACATTAAACATAAGGTACTACTTATAGATTTGAAGTGTAAAACAAAACAAATTTGTGATTGAAGATGGATCTGGTGGAATGATTTTCCAAGCGAGAGAGCTATTAGGTCTTGGATTTTTCGCTTCAATCACGTGTATGGGATATTAGGTTCAATGGAATTTTAGGGGAAAACCTTCCCAATGGTTTTAAAAAATAGTTGGGAAAGGTAAGGTTTACCAAATGTGTAGAAAAAATGTTGGGAAAGCCTTCCTAAAAATTCCATATCACAATAGTTTTATCAAACCCTGGTGTAAAGTCATCTAAAAACTAATATATCCTAATTCTTTGCTAAAACTGTTGGGTAAAAGTCTCTCCATACCCCTATTCCAATGGTTTGTGAAAACCATTGGAAAAAATCATTGGTATATCCTCTATTTATAGTAGTGTATGATTTCAATAGAGGTTTTGAATGTGTCCTGATGTAGGTAAAAATATTTGTTGGCCTATTTCTCATGATAGTTATTCCATTATAATAAGAATTGCCCCACTAAGGATCTTGAGTTGGAATCAGTTCTTCATGCACATGAAATATGAGAAAACTATCAATATGTGGAGTAGTTTAAAGTGAATTATGATAATAAGATGCTAAATTACATTCTTAATAATAGGTATCTAAACATGTGATAGAGACACTATGTGGTGTACCTTAAAATTGAATACTGATATTGTGTACTCACATGGGAACTAAAATTTTGAATCTGATGTGTTTTGTTGGAAATTAATGAAACAATCCATTAGAGAATCAATTAAGGAGTGGTATCTGATGAGTTTTTTTGTTGAGATGATGTTGCGAGTATTAGAGGTTGGTGGATAGGTTTTCATGGATTTTATAAAAGATGAATAATGATTACATGAGTGAGTTATTCTTGATAAGATGATATAAAATGAGTTCAAATGCATGGTTAAGATCCATTATGGTGTGGAGACCCTGGGTGATTAGTCTTATTCTCCCATTGTAAATTTTTTCTTCCATAGTGGGTTGGTTGTTTAATTTTTCTAGAAGTATATGTTGATGAAAGTATGCAGAATTATTTTTGGTCCATTAACCCTGGGACTACCATGATGTATCATGACTTGAGACATCGTTATTGGTGACTGGTGATAAGGTAGTCAATTGGGGATTTGATATCATGATGTTTTATTTATCATTAAATAAAGGACGAACACTTGAGAACTTTTTGTTTTTTGTAACCCTTATCCATTCTAGAATGGATGTGGGATAATATTTATTTGGATTTTTTCATATTTTTCCAAAATATCCAAGTTAGAAGGATTTGATTTCGGTAATCCTTGAATGACTCAATAAATTGATGCATTCTCTATCTATCATGGATATGTTTAAGGTGTAATTTCATGGGGACATATGTGTCAAAGGGAATTTGAGACTTCATGGTGTTCCATATCTGTTTGTATCTAACAGGGACCCTTGGTTTACATCCAGGTGCTGGAAAAGATTATAGGAAGTGATGGATTTCTAGATTATATTGATCATGGATTATCATCCACAATTGGATGGATAGATATGGAGGACTATGTAGGTTCATGAAAATATGGTTAGGGGTTTTGTCATTTATTTTGATGGATCATGGTAAAAAATCATCTGATTGAGTTATCATATAAAAATAGTTATCTAGATTCGAAAAAGTCAGTTCCATTCAAGGATTTTTATAGGTGGACATGACAATAAACCTTGTGTTAGGGATTGTTTGGAGAGGGATCCTTAGCCCGAAAGAGTCATGTTTAGGAGTGTTAGAAGATGGTTCAGTTGATTCAAAGGATATTTATAATGGCATAGAGTCATATGAAATCTTATCTACAACATCATCATCATCCACTAGAGTTTGAGGTTGGTGATCTAGTTTTTCTTAGTGTTTCACCTCACTTTGGACATATTCAGTTGGGTAATCATGATATGTTGGAACTGAGGTCTGTGGGGACCTTTGAGATCATAGGATGATTGAGATTAGTGGTCGATCAGTTGGAATTTCTAGCTAGTTTGACAAATATCTATTACATATATCATGTTCTTAAATGAGTAGGTGTAACAACCCGAGATTTTATGAGAATTATTGTTTTTAATTTCATTTATTTCTTATGTTGTACATGACACCGAAATTATCTTCTTCTATACGCAACACCTTATACGAAACCCTATTCTTGGCTCGTGTTACACAAAATTTCATGTTCGTTTGATAGAAGTTATTCTACGCAACATTGAGTGTGTGTGTGTCTATATATATATATATATATATATTCAATGTATAAATGAAATATGGTTGGATTCTATTTTACACAACAACAATAGAATCTTTCACTACACACAACCCTGACTTGGCTAGCTTTACGCGCAATCGCGACCTTCCACGATAGCGTGTGTTGTATGCAATACCAAGTTTCACTATACGAGATATTATTATAATATTATAATGAACTAGCCATTATGAATAGTAATACCCACTTTTTGAAATTTTATAAATTTTATCTTTCAAAATTGACTTCATTTTTGGATTTAGAATATCGAAATTAACCTAGGGTGAATTTTTGGTATTTTTTGAAAACTTTCAATTTTTGATGAATAGTGAAAACACTCGGTTACTATTTAAAAATAGACTTTTTATATAAATAATAATTTATTTTATTTAAATTTATTTTTTTCAAAATTGATATATAATACCAATATATATTTTAAATGTAATTCATTTGAGTCATTTTATAATAATTTTAGATATATATAAATTTATTGAACTTTTCACCATCTTTTACCCACCTCCTATAAGCATTTGCAATTGTACATAAAACATAATTTTACTGTTTCTATGAGTTGAATTTCAAAAATCCGAGAGACAAAATTAATATCAAGGAGTAAAATGTGGTTCAATAAGATAAAAATAATTTTTGGTTAATAGTAACATTTTACTTTTATTTACCACGGTTAAAAGTATGTAGGGTAATTAAGGGTAAAAATGAAATTATTATTACCCTAACACATGTCATAATTATATTGGAAAAGTGTAATTCAAAAATAAACAAACTTATCAATAAAATATTACCCTTTATGTACACTTGGATTAGATTAGGACACTTATTATTATTTTATTTAAAAAAGAATTAAAAGAGTTAAAATCAATGTTTAATAACTGAAACATTTTTAATATAGTGTTATACATAAGATAAATTCTACTATAAATATTAATTAGAAAGATAAAGAGATTTCCTACATAATGGTAGTTTATTTATAATTTTTATAAATTAAATAATTTAATTTATTTATGACACAATGATGGTTTAGTAATTACCATATTAATGAAATATTAACATAATTGATATTATAAATACCCAAATATATGTAATTTGAGAGTTTTTAGAAATTATAATAATTTTTTTAGGTTAATATTACATGTTATTATTGATTTAATTAACTTTATTCGAACTAATCAGGCTATTATGATTTTCACAAAAATCAATTACCAAATACTGTCCAAATCGCCAAAAAACAGTTTTTAAAACAAATATTATATTATTAATTGTTATTTTATTCCTAAAAATATAAGGTTCGGAAAAATAACTCGGATAAGGTTATATTTGTTAATAATGAACCACTTGGGGTTATTTTGTCTTGTTATAGTAAGTTTATTAACCATATATTGTAAGAAAACAAGAAGAGATGGTAAAAGTTAAATTATTTAACTTGGAGTTAAATCTAAATGATAAGGTTAAAATAGTAACCTAAAAATGTCTAAAACCTATTGAATGAAAGGATTTAGACCCATTCCCACTTTAGATTATAAATAAATCAATTTTTAGCTATTATAAACCGAATATGACATTATTATAAAATAAATTTTTTAAGTTTTTCCAATGGTGCCCCCTCCTCCCTTATAAAAAGGGCACCCCTTCCCTCTTTTCTTCACACCCTTTTAAACCTTGAAGCTTGGCCAAATCCTGCCAATTCTTCTACTAAACCTCTATAGTTATATAATAGTGGTTCTTGTTTTCTCAGAATACCAACTCTAGTGCCCTAAGAGGAAGCATAAAAGAGGTGCGTCGAAGAAGAGGTAATCTCTTCTACCGATTCATTCAAGTTTTCATTCTTCTTCAACTTCTTCGTATTTAGTTGCTTAATTATAAAGTAATAACATCAGTATCACTAATATACTGATATGTTATTATAAATATTAATCAACCCCATTTCTCTTTCTATCTATCCTACGGAAAATGAAATCACCGCGCGTGCGTACGTACGGAATACCGTCTCCACGCCGTGGTGTAATATGTTTTTCCACCACCACCTTACATGGATGGGTATAATGGTGTAAAGAATAACTATATATTGTTATTATAAAATCATACTGATTCTGAGATATTATATCATTCACTCCAATTCAATTCAATAATTATGGGAACGATATCATCGCTCGTGCGTACATACGGATTACCGTCTCCACGACGCAATGAGATTCATTCTCCATGTTAACCATTAAAGAATGATTATGAAGTATATATAATGAATAATAATGAAATATATGAAATGATAAAGATACTATATTTATGTATATATATATCATCTACTTACTTCAATTCATGTCAATAAGGAAAGGAAAACAACGTTCATGTGTACGTATGACCTACTGTCTCCATGAACGGTGTATTTCATTTCATTTATCAGTCTATTATATATATATATATATATACTGAATATATATGATATATAAATCATGATTTACATTCTGTAAGTATGTAAAACATTATATAAGTAATAATAATATCCAGAACAACAAGTCCAAAAAACGTACGATAAATAAAACTATTTTTCAAAAAATGCTGCGTTAACATAGAATTTACAAAAGAACGTGTAATATAAAGTCATAAATGAACCATATATGATATCATAACAATGAATATGATTCTGTAATAAGTCAATGAAATTGTTTAATCATTATACAAGAGGATCAGATATGTACAAAGCATATCAAACAAAAGGTATGAGATAACTTTTCCAATCTCATTTTTATCTGAGATTATTTATTCGTAAGTATTTACTGGGGTTATATTTATCATCCATGACCTTGTTTTCTAAAAAAATTGATTCATTTATGTTTAAAGTATTTTTTACCCATTTTTTACTTTTTCCACATGTTATGAAAGGAATATTTCTTTTTTTACCATATGAGGAACTTTTTGACTTTTCCGAAAAAAATACGAGGAGAATATTTTTTTAAATTGTACGAAATGAATGGATTTTTATGGTTTTATAATGCCTTATTTTCATGAATATTACTCTACAATATTCCAGGATTATTTTCAACAAAATAAATTTCTTTTAAAATTTCATGGCATTTTCTGAATAGAAAATAATTTTGAAGAAGAAATGATATTTTCCTCCAGAATTCATTTCATGTGTTTTATCAAAACTATTTTCCATCTAAGGTGACATTAATTCATATGTGTATGTTTCAAGTATAATGTCTTTATGATTTACATGGTTTCATTTTTCTTATGATGAAATTATATCCATTAATTCTATATGGATTATGTTATGATGGGATGATGTTTATGAAACCCATTTTATTCTTTGGGTTATGATGAATTATTTATGATTATTTTGTGGCACAAGTAAGAATGATTCAATTATGAGATGGGTGGGACCTATATCTCCCTCCAATGCATTGGGTAAAGATTTATATCTCATGAGATAGACTTGGTTGGAATGGAAAGTTAATCCGTTTCAGTGATATAGGACTGGAATGAGGAGTGAACTCGGTTCAGTAAGGGACTTTGTCCACTAAGATTGTCTTTGCTTCAATTCATTGGCTACTACGGAAATCATATCATGTGCTTAATGTTTTTCCACAATTACATGTTTTATTTCCAAGCTATTTTATCATGATTGATCTTCCATTAATATCAATGCCTTACGTACTGCGATGTTTTATGTAATTGCTCATGATTTTGATGTTTAATCATTATGTTCATGTTTTTATGATCAAATGTATATGGTTTGATTTATTTTCTCCATGCTTACTCGTACTGAGCATTTCCGCTCACCCTTTATATGTTTTCTTTTTCCCAGGATATAAAGAAACGTTTTAGGTAAGAAAAAAAGGGACGATCTTTATGGGAGATGTTGATGATCTTTCACCATGATTAGAAGATTATGTTACAAGTTTCCAAAGACACTAAACTACTAAGATCCTTTAGTTTCTGTTTTTGTAATGTATTAATTATTTCGCAAATGTAATGTAATGTTCATGTACATCAAGCTTTGGGTCTCTACAGTTGGTAACAGAGGAAAGGTTTAATAAACCATTGGAAACTAGGATGTTAAAACTTTAGTGAGATCCCTAGAGATATTTCTAAGGTATGTCTAGGGATGTCCCTAAGATTAAGTATTAGTATAGTTTATAGTCCTAGAATTATGGTAACAATCTTAGAATTAAGCATAATATGTTATATATTAAAGGTATTCCCCATTTATTATGTTGTTTTCCGTAGCATGATTTTCGCATCTCACACTGTTCTTTTTGGGTTTTAGACGATGGATGGAACCCGAAGGAACCGTGTTGATCAATGTAATGGACAATGAAATGATTTTCCTCCCAAGAAACCAAATGTGATGGGAGATAGAGTGAAAATTATTATTGATATACTTACACAAGCTATGAATCATTCTGGATTTCCAAATTATCAGAGAAGGGAACAATATTCTATTGAGTCCTTCATGAGTAAATTCCCACCATATTTAAATGGGTCTTCTGATCCACTTGTTGCTTAACAATGGATCAATAGCATTGAAAATATATTTTCTACACCTCACAGTTTAGAACATGAAAAAGTCATTTTAGTTGTTTTCGTTTATAAGGTGAAGCAGACCAGTGGTGGACTCTAATTAATAATACAAGGCCCCAAGATGAAATTGCATTCATGGATTGGGATGAGTTCAAGAACTTGTTTTTCAGTAAGTACTTCCCACATATTCTTTGACAAATGTTGGAAAAGGAGTCCCTTGAGCTTAAGAAGAAGGATGATGTACCTATTGGTATATACAAAGCGAATTTTACAAAACAAGCAAGGTATGCATATGGATTTATCTTCCAACTTGAATGTAAGGTTGATCGATTCTTCAGTGGCTTAAAACCAAATCTTCGAATGGAATTATCTATAAGATACTTCAGTAGCTAGGAAGAAATTGTGTGTTGTGCTATCAACGTAGAACTAGAAGTTGGTGTAACATATCCATCTCATGGTTTTGACAAGAAACGAAAGATGATTTTCAAGGAAAAACATCAGAACAATGGTGAAAAGAAGGTGAATGTTTCATTATGCTCAAAGTGTGGAAAAAAGCATGGTGGAGATAGTATAAAAGGTAATAGGAAATGTTTCATGTGTGGAAAAGAAGGTCATCAAGAAGTTGAGTGCCGAAGTAATGGGAAAAAGGTTTCTAATGATGTGAATAGAGAAAATACTACAGAGAATAATCCACCAACACTTCAATTCTTCACGTTTAAGGAAATGAGGTAATATGCTAATCAATTCCTTAATCCAAGGGTTAATGATGATCGACGTGAGCAACCTATTAAGGCAAAGGACAAAGGGAAGTCACATACGATCACTGTTGGCGATGTTGAGTATGACAATGATGTAGTGGAATGTTTATGTGTTTATGTAACTGGATTCCCAAATATTGTTGTTGAATCAAATTTATAGTAATGTGGAATATTGGAATATCTATGTATTGGTTTGTTATGGGTTTCAATAATTATATGGTACCTGTAACCATGAAAAGTAATTCAAATATTTTGGAATGTAGATGATATGCGCATAATGAAGTGATAAGGAGAAAATAATATTAATGAGCTCATGACTGATATAAGGACAAAGTGATATCATGGTTTGATTATATAAAAATTTTGGGATTTTGGTATGTGGAAAGTGTTAACTTTTGACAGCACTCATGTTTTCACTAAGGTTCAATGTGTATTCATTTTTCAAGAGAATACATGATTAATGAATTCACATGTTTGGAATGCGACTAACAAGATATATCTTATGATATACGGGCGATAAATTATTGTATTCAATGCTTGGTAGATGACCTTTCTAGAAATCATTTTATTTATACTATGAGATTGGACAAAAGTATTTTGGATAAACCTAAAGATTAGAATAGATTATGTTATACATCAGATAGCATTGTTTAAGGCTAGAAAAATTTGTTATGTTATAATAAGTATAGTTTTAGAAAAAGTACAACCCATAAGACGGGCGACAACCTATTGCGTCGGACAAGGATGCGGGAATAGAACCTACAACCGAAGTGCAACAGGCCTTTATCACCTACTAATAGCCTACAGGAAGTCCATGGTTAGTAGAAAATAGTTTTATTTTATTAAGAGGTATGATAGATGAAGTATAAGTCCATTTTTGGAATCATATACGATTAACCTCACCACAGATAGACTTGTGTATATTCGATATCTTTTGCTAACCTTATGTTTGAGATAGATGGAATGACCAATCATTCTATCTCATGATCTGCTAATACTTCACGAATGAAAAATTCAACTTTATTTATTTAAGAGATGAAGTGGAAATTGTTCAAGACACGAACAATGGTGAGATTATACGAAAATAAAGTAATTATTTCTTCTAATTCATATTCTTTACCTTTAGGGAAATGATCTTGAAAACCAAAAATGTTGTCCTATTACCCTTATATCCGATGAATTAGATGGTACGTTAGATCATCACAAATTTATGGCTTTGTGATTGTTTAATTTTTCATAGAAATGTTCTCTACCACTCTTCATCAGAACATGATGATTATATTTCTCTTCCATATCCATATTTTCAACTATGTAATTCTATGTGGAAACCCAGTGATGAGTTAATTTGGGAAACTGTTACATTTCATACATTAGTTTTTAAAATTAAGTTTTATTATTCCTTTTTATGATGTGGGTTTCTATGAAAGAAACTTTCAAGTAGTAAACGATTTATAACCCTAATGAATTTAGAGGGAGAAATTCATTTTAAGGGTGGTAGAATGTAACAACCTGATATTTTATGAGAATTATTCTTTTTAGTTTCATTGATGTCTTCTGTTGTATGCGACACCAAAATTAGCTTTTTCTATATGCAACACTGTATACGCAACACTATTCTTTGCTCGTGTTACACAAAATTTCAAGTTCTTTTGATAGAACGTATTCTACGCAACAATGGGTGTGTATATATATATATATTTAATGTATAAATGAAATATGGTTGGATTCTATTATACTCAAAAACAAAGGAATCTTTCACTAATCGCAACCCTGACTTGGCTTTCTTTATACGCAATTGTGACCTTCCACGATAGTGTGTGTTGTACGCAATACCAAGTGTCACTAAATGACATATTATTATAATATTATTATGAACTAGCCGTTATGAATAGTAATACCCACTTTTGAAAATTTTAGAAAATTTATCTTTCAAAATGGACTTCATTTTTTGGATTCATAATATCAAAATTAGCCTAGGGTGAATTTTTTGTATTCTTATGAATACTTTCAAATTTTGATGAATAGTGAAAACACATGGATACTATTTAAAAACAGACTTTTTATTTAAATAATTATTTATTTTATTTAAATTTATTTTATGTAAAAATTGATACACAATACCTATATAAGTTCAATGTAATTCATTGGAGTCCTTTTATAATAATTTTAGATATATAAAAATTTTATTGAACTTTTCACCGTCTTTTACCCACCTCCAAGAAGCATTTGTAATTGTACATAAAACATAATTTTCCACTTTTGTGAGTTTAATTTAAAAAATCTGTGAGAAATGGTTAATATCAAGGAGTAAAATGTGGTTCAACAAGATAAAAATAATTTTTGGTGAATAGTAACTTTTTTACTTTTATTTACCACGGTTAAAAGTAAATATGGTAATTAAGAGTAAAAATGATATTATTATTACCCTAACACATGTCCTAATTCTATTCGATAAGTTTAATTCAACCAAAAACAACCTTAGGAATAATATATTACCCTTTAGGTCCACATGGAATAGATTAGGACACTTATTATTATTTTATTTAAAGACCAATTAAAAGAGTTAAAATCAAAGTTTAATAACTAAAAAATTTTTAATATAGGGTTATACATTAGATAAATTCGAATATAAATATTAATTATAAATCTAAAATGATTTCCTACATAATGGTAGTTTATTTTTAATTTTTAGAAATTAAATAATTTAATTTATTTATGGAACAATGATGATGAACTTGTTACCTTATTAATGAAATATTAACATAATTGATGTTATAAATACCCAAATATATGTAATATGAGAATTTTTATAAATTAAAATAATTTTTATGTGAATATGACATGTTAGTATTGATTTAATTAACGTTTTTTGATCTAATAATGCTGTTTTGATTTTCACAAAAATAAATTACCAAATAGTGTCAAAATTTACATAAAATATTTTTTAAAACAAATATTATATTATTAATTGTTATTTTATTCCTAAAAATATAAGGTTAATACAAATTACTTAGATAAGGTTATATATATTAATAATGAACCACTTGGGGTTCTTTTGGCTTGTTATAGTAAGTTTATTAACCATATAGTGTAAGAAAACAAGAAGACATGGTAAAAGATAAATTATTTAACTTAGAGTTAAATCTAAATGATAAGGTTAAAATATTAATATAAACTTTTCTAAAACCTATTGGTTGAGATTATTGTTTCCCATACCTACTTTAGACTCGAAATAAATCAATTTGGAGCTATTATAAACCGAATATGACTTTATTATAAAATAATATTTTTAGGTTTTCCAAAGGTTCCCCTCTCATTCCTTATAAAAAGGGCACCCCTTCCCTCTTTTCTTCACACCCATTTGAGCCTTGAAGCTCTGTAAAACCCTGCCAATTACTCTTATAAACCTCTATAGTTATATCATACAGGCTCATGTCTTCTCAAAATACTAACTCTATTTCCCTAAGAAGAAGCATAAAAGAGGTGCGTCGAAGAAGAGGTAATCTCTTCTACCAATTATTTCTTGTTTTATTTCTTCTTCAACTTCTTCTTATTTAGCTGTTTCATTATAAATTAATAAAATCATTATCACTAATATAATTATATGTTATTATAAATATTAAACAACCCCATTTCACCTTCTACCCATCCTACGGAAAACGAAATCACCGTGCGTGCGTACGTATGGAATACCTTCTCCACGTCGTGGTGTAATCTGTTTTTCCACCACCACATTACATGGATGGTTATAATGGTATAATGAATAACTATAAATTTTTATTGTAAAATAATAATGATTTTTAGATATTATATCATCCACTCTAATTTAATTCAATAATTATGGGAATGATATCATCGCTCGTGAGTACGAACGAATTACTGTCTCCACGACACGATGAGATTCATTCTGCATGTTAACCATTCAAGAATGATTAAAAAGTATATATAATGAATAATAATGAAATATATGACATGATAATGATAATTGATTTATATATATATATATATATCTCTGTGTGTGTGTCATATACTTACTTCAATTCAAGTCAATAAGGAATGAAAAACAGTGTTCATGCGTACGTACGACATACCGTCTCCATAAACGGTGTATTTCATTTCATTTATCTATCTATTATATATATATATTAAATATATATGATATATAAATCATTATCTACATTCCGGAAGTAAGTAAAACATGATATATGTAGTAATAATATCAAGAATAATAAGTCCAAACATGTACGATAAATAAAGAGAATTTACCCAAAACGCTGCTTTAACATAGAATTTACAAAAGAATGGGAAATATAAAGTCATAAATAAACCATATATGATATCATAAAAATTAATATGATTCTATAATAATTCAATGACATTATTTAAATCATTATACAGGAGTTTCAGATACGTATGAAGCATATCAGACAAAAGGTAAGGTATAACTTTTCCAATCTCGTTTTTATCCGAGATTGTTTATTCCTAAGTATTTACTAGGGTTATATTTATCATCCATGTCCCTATTTTCTAAAAAATGGGTTCATGTATTTATAAAGTCCTTTTTACACATTTTTGACATTTACCACATGTTATTAAATGAATATTTCATTTTTTACCATATGAGTAACTTTTTGACTTTTCCAACAAATGTACGAGGTGAATAGTTTTTTAACTTATACGGCATCAATGGATTTTTACGGTTTTATAACGCCTTATTTTAATGAATATTACTGTAAAATATTTCATGATTATTTTAAAAAAAATCCCTTTCTTTTAAAATTTCATGGAATTTTGTGAAAAGAAAATTATTTTGAATAAGAATGGATATTTTCTTCAAAATTCATTTCAAGTGTTTTATGAAAACTATTTTCCATCTAAGGTGAAATTATTTCATATGTGTATGTTTCAAGTATAATGTCTATATGATTTAAATGGTTTCATTTTTCTTATGATGAAATTATATCCATTAATTCTATATTGATTATGTTATGATGGGACGATGTTTTTGAACCCCGTTTCATTCTTTGGGTTATGATGAATGATTTAAGATTATTCTGTGGCACAAGTAAGAATGATTTCATTATGAGATGGTTGGAACTATATCTCTATCCAATGGATTGGGTAAAGATTTATATCTCATGAGATATACATGGATGGAATGGAATGTTAATCCGGTTCAATGATACAGGACTGGAAAGAGAAGTGAACTTGGTTCAGTAAGGGACTTTGTCCACTAAGATGGTCTTGGAAGCAATGCCTTGGCTACTATGGAAATCATATCATGTGATTAATGTTTTTCCACAATTAGAAGTTTTATTTCTAAGCTATTTTATCATGATTGATTTTCCATTATGATCTATGCCTTACGTACTTCCATTATTTATGTCATTGCTCAAGATTTTTATGTTTAAACATTATGTTCATCTTTTTATTTTCAAATGTATATGGATTGTTTTATTTTCTTCATGCTTACCCGTACTGAGAATGTGAGCTCACCCTTTATCTGTTTTCTTTTCCCCAGGATATAAAGAAGGGTTTTTGGTAAGAAAAAAAGTGATGATCTTTATGGGAGATGTTGAAGATCATTAACCATGATTAGAAGATTATGTTCTGAGTTTCAAAAGGCACTAAACTATTACGATCCTTTGGTGTCTGTTTTTGTAATTTATTGATTATTCCCTAAAATTAATGTAATATCCATGTACATCAATTTTTGGGTCTCTACAGTAGGATCATTATTTATCCTTCCCATCTGATTGGGTGGGATGATTTATATCATGATACTGATGACACTTTTCATTAGTATCCAGTTGATATTTTTGGACTTCCAAGAGAAGATATTGTGTGGTAAATAGATTCATCAGGTTTTGGTATTGTGAAAGTGTGGATGGGATAGACATAAGACGTGGGAGAGGTAATTATTAATGATGCATTAATTCCCATCACTTTTTTTTAATTTCCATAAATATAATGGATTTCTATGGGTAGGAAATGTTTATAATGGGGAGATTATAACACCTCGTCATGCTAAAAGTTTACTAACTTGTTTATACATTGTTTATTATACATGTTTTACTGATTATTTTATCTTCATGGGGATGAAGTGCCTTTTATTGTGGAAAATGTCCTAAATTTACAGCCTGTCTGTTTAATGGGGTTAATAGTGTCTGGGTATAAATCTTTTAATTACTTTGAGTGGTTATCCACATGTTCGGAGAATATCCCATGGGCATTTGTGATTTTCTTCTAGAAACTGGGTTGTTTGTTATCTTCTGGGTGATTATATTCCATGTAATGGGATTATATGACTTGTATTGGTTTCCTTGAACATTCAGTGAAATAGGTTTAGTTCACGAGAGTTTTAAACACAATTTACTCGGTTCATGATTTGTGATGATGAAAATATGGTTTTTATAAAAAGATGATGTGTTTTTTCATATTCTATCTTTCATGGAATACATGATAATTAAAAGGATTTCAAAATAGGTTAATATTACGATATTTTTCTATGGTGTTGTGTTAGTGATTTTCACTTCATTCAATTGTGAATCCTTGTCCTCTTGACCTAGAGCTCACCCTTGTAATTTTGGGTAATTAACTCCCTTCCAGATCACTTCGTTTGAGGATCAATCATCATGGTTTTTATGGTGCACCTCTTAGGGACATTTTTATATCTAGTTATACAATATACTGGTAATGGATATTTCATTTTTATGGTATCCTATGGGTATTTGTGCTCACATAATACATTTCCCATTGGGTGGTTGTAGAAGTCTTATTATATGATGCATATAAAGTGAGAGTAATCTTGTATCATATCTATTTATATTTTGTTATTCCCTTCATAACATGGTGGTTTAGAGGTAACTATTTGTCCCATGGAGTCTTTATGTCCTTGATTTATTCTTAATGTTTTGTTTAGCATTTCTGGATTTTATTTTATGGATATTTTTATATATTTTTTCTTCATAGTAATCTTGTTTTATAATAGGTTTCTCTATATTCCATACTTGTCTAATTTTCATGATTCACCACAAAATGGAACATATAACTTGATTTTTTAGTTTGGTAAACCTGGTTTTTTCACTTACAGTTATGTTTTTTATGCACTGGTGAATTAGTTTTCTTAACTCAATATTTATGAGAGATATTGGGTATGATTCTATAGGGAATAATTTTTTATTATCACCCTCTGTATATATGAACTATTTTTTAGTTCTCTATTAGGTCAATATGGCCTGATATGGGCACTAATAGCTTGAAAATTGGATATTTTGTTTATTTTTTCCATAATATGTTTGTTTGATACAATACTTGTTGGCTTTTATTTGTATTTTTTGACTCATTACACACATGTTAGGACATTGTGTTTCATGATTTTGTGATGAATTTTTATAGTGGTAGGTATAATATCTCTAGATTTTAATTCTCTATTAATGTAATGAATCCCATACGTGTGACTTTTCTTATTCACAATGTGTGAGTCACCAATCTTGGGCCTATTAGAGGAGAGACTCAGGGGTTCATAATTTATCTTCCATAATTACAGACCAACATGGTGTACGTTTAGGGGGAGGGATCATGAAATAAATAACACTAAAATTATCGAATGATTATGATAATAATTATTTCATAGATTATAAGTGAATCATGATGCATCTGGTGAAATTATGAAGTATTTTTGTATAAAAATTAGGGGATATCTTCATAAATACAGAGATGGTTTTATAAATAAAAATATATAGACTTATTTTTTATTTTGATGACTTAAAGCATTCTGAAATCCGATATTTCTTCCTTTTTAAATGATTATAATTTTTCCCCCAAGCTAAATTATTACCCCTTTTATAAAAAAAGGATTTAATTTAAAGTATATTTCTTCAAAACACTATTTTAAGATATAATTAATTTCTGAATAAACATTAATAATTGAATTTAAATTGAATAAGTTATTTTTGTCATCATTTTTTAAGGAAATAAACCCACATATATAACATGAAATGAAAATTTCAAATATATATCTTAAACACATTCAAAATGTGGAAAATAATTTTTAAAGCTGTCATTTATGATCATTTGAAAACTATTTAATAAATAATTTACACATTTTTATTTTTATAAATTACCTTCATTCTAATTTTATCTAGTTGTGAAAATGAATACTATAAAAGAATATTAATATTGTAATTATACATTATCCTTTAAACCCCTCTTCCACATAAACATCATTTAAAAATTCTATTCCAATTTTCAAGGAAATTGTTCAATAGATAGTCATCATGGTTTATGAAAAATTTTCATAACTGTGTCCTAACATTAAAACTCATTGGCTGAGTTTTTCATTGAATAATATTTTCAGAATATATTAACATATTATTTATGGGTTATTTGACCAATAATTTCACCATGAGGTTCTGATTTCTTACATTGATAGTGAAAAAAAATATTTATTAATTCTAAAAACCCAATCAAAGGTAAAACTATCATTGATGTTTTTTTTTCAAGATGGTGTGTATGAAATAATATTTTTTTTAATATTTATATATATAATTTTTCTCAAGATATGGTTTTTATATAGAAATATGAATATTTTTTAATAATCACCTTATCCTTAACATTATATCAGTGACCATATATGATATTTATGATAGTGTAAACTTGTTAGTGGGAAGTGATTCCAAAGAGTGTAGTATCATTAAAAAAAATAAATAGATCAAGATGAGAATTATGAAGAGTTATGTGCTCTAATTTTTTAATATCTACAACACCAGATACATACTAAATGAAATAGTTCCACAAAAAAGATTAATATGAATATGAGTGAGGACTCATCAACCTCAAAAATTTTAATATTCATTTAAATTTATGATCTTAAATTACATTACACATATATCAAGGATGATTTTATATAAGTCACAACATATAAAATTATAATTTAGTAAATATGATAATAAAAAAAATTCCAAATAAATTTAAATATCAAATGAACAAAAATATATTATAGCTATATATTAAGTGAAATTACTTTCATTGTTCAATAATTTTATCTCTTATTGTGTCTAATATATTGAATTATAATAAAATTCTCAAGGTAACATATAATTATTAGATTATTTATTATATAATAATCATTAATTTTATCTTACTCATCACAATATAACTTGTTTGTTTCCATGGAGGATTATCTAGAGGCAAATATGAAAATAATAAATAGAAAAAATTCTCACATCACCTTTGGATTTTTTTAAATAAAAATTACACATAAATTTTTTTCAATGAGATGTGTGTTTTTTATTTTTTCTTATAATATTAATGTGTAGTATAAAAAATGGAATCATTAATGAGGTTACCCTTTTAATAGATTAAGAGAGTATATAAGACATCAATAATAATGTATTTTTTTATTCAATAAAAATATAATATTAGACTTGTAATGTTTATAATTATTAATAATTATAGAATAATTCATTTACTAAAGGGGGATATATTTTATGAAATGTGGTTATTCATTTTGATACCCACATAGCTATAAAATTGTAATGGTCTTGGTGATATTTTTCATTTAATATATATATTTTAATTAGTCCTCCAAATTCTGTTATATCTAAAATCATGGATAAAATTTTTTATCTAAAAATACTAGTAAAGTTTTAGTATTAATATATTTTCCATTCAATTTTAAAAATTCAATTTTCCCAATATTTATTAAGAGATATCATTTCTTCAAGATGAAAAACATTTTTTATTTTGCAATCATCGTTTTCTTCCCAAATATTACTCAATATAGTTAGACTAAATCAATTAGTCTACCCCATAATAAATAAAAGAAATGATTACGTTGGTTTATATGTTAAAATAAAATAATAATTGGGAGATTAATATTTGATATAATGGTGATAATAATTATGATATTTCCAAAATATTTTTTCCAATAACCAATAACAAATTTTGGGAATTTAGAAAGATTTCATTAAATTGAAAAAAATTTACGATAACCTAAATATTATATGTGTTATAAACTAAGATTGAAAAAATAATTCTTATAATCAAAATAATGATTGTAGTCAATGAGATCTTAACCAATTTAAAAATATTTCTTAAAAATAATTTAAATTTATTAAAATAAATGTGAATATAATTTTTAATAAATTAATTGAAATATGTGATGAAATTAAAATTCTACCTATTAATGTATAAAAAGTTACAATTTAATCAAATTTTTATTATTTTTTAATTACTCTTTTAATTTATTTTTATTATTTAATAAATATATATTTATTTTTTAAAAATGGATATTGTTTTTATTAATTATTCATTAACAATGATGTATATCTCAATACTAATGGATGATTTATTTTTAGCTTATTTTTCAGACACTAATTTTACTCAACCCAAGATGAGTGATCAGTGCTTATTAATGTGATCATTAAATTCAAGGAAGAATAAAAAAGTATCATTTAAAACATACATGATATTATATACTTTTGGGACCCTACCCATAATGTTATCTGAGTTTATTAACATTATAATGCTATATTATTTTTATACATGTTGGATATGTAAAAATACTACAAAATCTATAAAAATATTATTTTAATTTTTTTCTCTATAATACAAAAACCATAACATTGTGACTTATGAAAATTCATGTGGATGTGATATCCAATTTGAGTGATATCATTTAAATTATATTACATTTTATATAACCATTTTTTATATAAACATTGAAAATACATAATAATTGTTATATTGAAAATTAATATATTGTCACATAAAAGAATGATCTATTGATAATGAAATTGATTATTGAAATTCAATTTAAAAATGAAATGGAATATTAAAAAACTATTTATAATCATTATGATGATCATCAGTTATATCATAAAATATTTATAATAAATTCTCTTAATCTCACAAATTATCACCCTATTATGTGACTTAATATAATTAAATATATAAAGTCTACAGTTACTCAAATATGATCAATATTACACTAAGATATTAAATGGGTGGTTTTTATCCTCTTGTTCCCAGTTGTATGCAACATACCAAAATCAAGTATTTCAATCCTTTGTAACTCAACTAAACAGTTATATTGATGAGATATATTCTCAAAACACAGACCATTACCAAATAATATAACTCTATTGAATTTTCCTACTCCATTGTATGAAATAATTTTTATGAAATTATTAAAAAATAATAAATAATAAAGAAAGTAAGAGATTATTATGTTGAATAATATATACCATCACTAAAAAACTAGTTAAAACACAGACATAAACAACTTATAATGGAAATATTGATGATATTGGTAAAATATTATTTGAAATGAAAAAACAACTAGATGGTTTTTCTCCAACAAAATAATGAAAATATTAATCTATATTTGATTATATAGATATGATTTAATTTTACGAGATTTAAAATGAAAATGATATTGAATGGAAATTAAAATGAATGTATATAAATCTAAAGTTCTAAAATAATTATTCAACAAATGATATTTTTAATTAAAAGACTTCATCATCCTCATACCATGTGGGTTTCCTTGATTACTCCATCTGTAATGTGATTCTTCCCATTATACCTCCATGTGGATTGTGAAAACATCAGTCAATCAGTTATTATGAGAAAATATAAAGAGACATTAGACACATGAAATTTATTTCCCATTCTAAACATTGCTTCTTATCCCCATAATTTATTTCCATAAGAATTTTATTAAATATATTTTTTCAAATTAAATTATATAACTTTTATTTATTTATTTTACATATTTTATATTTTTTGGAGTTTGAAATTTGATATCCTTGAAAATATGAATAATACAGAATGAGAGGTTATTGCATGGTTAATGAAAACTATACATCCCATTACGTGTAAAAGAAGATCATATTCTGGTGTCCACCACAAGGTTTTTTCATGTCTTCCCAAACTATGTGGCCAAAACATAAAATATTCCCAAATTTTGATATTTTGATCTTTTTAATTGGTATAATTATATGAATCTTACAATTATTATTCTACTCATTCAAAAAATTAAGAGAGAGAACTCATATCATCACCCTCTCCTCCTCATAGACTAGTTAATATTCATTTTTCATTATAAATTTATTTCTCTATGTGAACGTATCTACTATCTTCAATTTAATTTCTTATTTTTATTTCATCACATATTTCTCTATTTTATTCATTATTCTTTTTCTATATCCTACCATGATATCCTTGTCCAAATATAGGGTTTGGATAATATAAAAATATTTTTTTTAAGGTTCATTATCGAATCCAAATGTCCCAATATCTTATAATACAATGATGTAATGTTGTTTCCAATATAATAGGTAAGCCTTTTGAGGTTTATTTTATTTGTAAAACCATCAGTTCTTGTGTTTTATCTATAAATTTTCATTAATAATTTTTTCGGTCATGACCCATCCCCCGGGGCCCATGCCATGACTGACCCAAACCTACCTTCTATAGGACAAGGGCTGGTGATTAGCACCAGAAAGGCATATCCCTATAATTGGAAGGCATTACCTTTAATCCTGTACAAGCACACATACTATAATTCAACAAGATGCAAACATGAATTAAACTGCTGTAGTAAAAGAGTGCTGAAAGTAAAAGGTTTCGGAATACAAGCCAAAATGGAAAAGTACAAGTACAACTGAAATGTACAAACAACTAAAAGATGAAAAGAATATACAAGATCATGCACCACATATCTTACCTGAAGGGTCTGTATAGCTCATGATGAGTAATCCCTATGTCACATCACACCAAATTGTCCACCTATGAGCATCGTCCAGTCCTGGCTCCCTCAACCTCGATCAATGTTGTACGTTGTTTGAACAAGACACTACATGGCGATGGTATAGCCCATGCAGGGGTGAGTATAATGATATACATTAAGCACCTCGAGTCCCCGTAGGACTTCTAATGTTCCAAAAAACCACACAAAGAAAGACATCAACTCTACTTAGGATTACGCCCATAAAAATACATAATTTATCATGATATAATCATATGACACATGGGGGATGTATACCAAAAAGGGAACACCATGATTGTATAAGTACCACATAGGTAACACAATGAATATAGAAGTACCACATAGGTAAAAGGCATAGTTTAAACAGTGTCTCAGCTCAAACAAGGTTTTTAGTGATGTATAGTAGTACATCTGATTAGTCGCGAATCTAGAAAATCTTATTCTCTGAAAAGGCACTACTACTGACCATTCGGAGTCTGACCCATAGAGGATCGATAGTTACTAACCCATGAAATTACCCACATAGGATCCTATCTGCCTAATATCGATAGATAAAAAACCCACTCAATGATCCACATATGATCTTACCCTCACAGGATCGGTAGATAACTAACCCCCAAAATGACACACACAATAACTGACCCACAAAGGATCGATATGAACTGACCCACACAGGATCGCTCAGCACTGACCCACAAAGGATCTGACCCACATAGGATCAGTATTCTTTGACCCACACAGGATTGCTGAGTAGTGACCCACAAAGGATTGGACCTACATAGGATAGATTTTGACCCACCCAAGATTTCTCGGTACTAACCTCTGTAAGAACTGTCTCCAATCTATGCCTCACTCCTAGCCACTGGATTCCTCTCACTCGGTGCTCTTGAGTTCTGTAGTATTTTCCCCTTGAGATATCGGTTATACCTCGAACATTACTAATCTCAACAAAGAGAAACCCAAAGGACCTCCATGTCGTAAGGGTTCCAACGTGATAGACGGTGCGTCAATCAGACGCCCAGTCTATGAGTTGTAAGCGTTTTAGCTCCAGGGGCCCATTTGGATTCGGGTTCCATCCAACCTAGTTATACTCCAACTATCTCCAAAACTCATGTGAAGTATACCAAAATTAACTTATCGATCCAAATATCCCAACTCCATAGACGGTTCGTCTAACAGATGTCTGATTCTCAAGATATGCCCCTCTAGGTGTTTCTGGGCCCGGTTGGCCCTGGGTCCGGTCCAACCCAGTCAGACCGACACGGCCCACAAAGTGGTGGCCCGACCGTGTAGAGAGTGGCCCTAATGGGGCGGCCCAACTGTTGTCCACTTGATTTATAAAGGGTGTAATGGTTCCCACTAGTATCCTGAACGGCCTAGAGGACATTCGGTTTCTAAAACTGCGGCGCCATGGCGGTGCCACCTGGTCGCCGCGGAACCCACACGGAGGGTTCCTCCTCCACTGTTGATTTTGCTCATCGGTGGTGCACTGGTCTCACCGCATCTCCCCCTATGTTGTGGAGTGTTCTTCATGCCACCTCCCCTTTTTGGTCGGCCGATGTGTCAGCTACCTCGTATGTCTGCCATGGCTGATGAGCGGTGATCCCCTGCCCAACGGTGACGTGCGACGGCGCACCACACATCCTCTGCGGCCAGCTAGTGTTGACCGATCTGATGACCGCCGAGGAATTATGTTTTAGTATCCTCTTGTGGCATGTTTCAGTGCTCTCCGACTTCATATCCGGTCGGTGTCGCTACACTGGTGGTATTTCACAGAGAACACAAGGGTGTAGAAAAGTAGCAGAGGGTTCGGGCAGGGTCCATTAGGCCCGCCCCCTCCATGTTAGATCGTATCAGTAGGAAAGATAAAGGGTTCTATAAATTCATTTAAAATAATCAAAATCAAAACCCCTACCTCATAAACCCTTTGGTGAACATCTTCTCTTGAAGGTAGATCAGTGATCATCGTTCCCACCAGAGGCCTCCAACGATGCCGCTTGCACATCATCCTGCGGTTTGGGGTTTGGGGTTTTGGTGTCGCTTGTCACCACTCGCTAGAACTAGTTATTTCCTCCAAGGGTTTGGATTCTTGGATCTCCTTCATCACTTCGTTGTTTGGTGATTCTCTACCGACACATCTCCCCAAGCTCCAAATAAATAGAATAGGGGGTGGGTAAGTAACGATGTTGGGAATTAATGGGGCTGATTAATTATAAAGTTTCCTTCTTTCCCTAGTGTTGTTTGTTACTTATATTGAAGGGGAAATCCATTTAATGGCTTGACAGATCACTTGGTCACTCACCTTGCTTTTCCATTGAAGGATATGATTGAAAATAAAATAAAAATGATATTTTATTTTATATCTTTTTCAAATTCCCAAAACATAACTTTTTCGACAGACCTACTACAGTCAATGTAAAGTCTCCCTTAAGAGAATCCTGGTGCGGCAGATTCAACGGTTCCCTTGGATTTTTATTCTGATCACCGGATCAAGAGTTAGGAAATGACGCTCATTTGTTTACGGAACGTACATTAGAAATAGTTAAGAAATTCAATTTGGGCACACCGAGAGTTGGAATCACGTGCTTTCAATTTTAAAAGACTCATAATAATTCTATATAATTAAAAAAAATTACATGGATATCCGTGTAATTACATTCTCCCCACCTTTGGGAATTTTGTCTTTGAAAGCCACAACATAGACTATGGAAAAAAAGGGGATACTGAGCATGAATCTGAGCCTCCCACTTCCATGTGCTCTCCTAGAGGATCCCGTGCTTCCATAAAACATGCACTATAGTTATCGATTTCCCATGAAGGACTCGCTCTTGTAGATCGTCAAACTCTATTAGAACCTCTGAAAACATCACCCCATCATCAATGTCCAGCTCGCCATTGTCGATGACGTGATATGGGTCATGCACACATCCCCTCAGATGGAATACGTGGAAGATGTCATGCACCCTCTCCAAATGTGGTGGATGTTCCAAGTGGTACACCACCTTTCATATCCTCCAATGAATCAGAAATGGTCCGACAAAACTCAATGATAACATGCTGCCTCAGCCAAATCTCCATAGTCCCTATCGAGGAGTGACTTGTAAGAAAATGTGGTCTCCCTCCGGGTACTGTGAAGGTCTCCATCTCTTATCAGCACAAGATTTTTATTTTCTCTGTGTTGTCTTTATCCGCTCCCGGATGATCTGCAGCTTCTCAGTGGTAGTTCATACCAACTCTGGACAAATAAGTTCTAACTCCCCTAGGTCTGTCCTATATAGAGTTGTTCTAAAAGGTCAACCATATAGGTCCATGAATGGTTCCATACCTATGATGGAGTGATATGTATTTTTTTATGAAAAATCCACCAATGTCTTGTGATCCTCTCAACTACGGCCAAAATCTAAGATGCAAGAAAAAAGTATGTCCTCCTGAATTTGAATGGTAAGCTCTTTCTGACCATCTATATGAGGATGAAAGGCAGTTCTCAAATATAGTTGAGTACCGAAAACCCCCTGTAATCCCTTCCACAACCGTGATGTAAAACATGTGTCACGGTTAGAGAAAATCATCGATGGAACCCCATGAAGTCGTACAATCTCTTATACATAGAGGTCTCCCAAACCCTTTACTGATCCCTACTCTCAGATGGGTAATAAGTAGGTATAATTTTTTATTCATTAAGCGATCACCCAGATGGAATCTTGTCTGCTATATGTATGTGGAAGATTTGTCACAAAGTATAAAGAGATTCCATCCCACTTCCACTCTGTCACCTCTAGTGGGTGTACTAAGCCAGCTAGTACCTGATTCTCAACCTTCACTTGTGGACAACTGAGGAATCAGGAAACAAACTTTGCTACTGCCTTCTATATCATTGGCCACTGGTGCTAATGCCATAGGTCCGGGTACATATTTGGAACACCAAGATGTACCACCAGAGGGGACGTATGTAACTCCCTCAACACCTCTTAACTTAGCACCACTGGTACCCTGGTATGTCCTCTAAAGAAGATGATGTGCTCCCCACCTTCATAAATTCCATCATGTTCTTGTCCGAAGGACATCTAATAATGTATAGCCTTACGGTCAATGTCCCCAAGCTACACCTCCCTAACATGCTGAAGGAGTGTGGGAGTGACTGTCATTGACTGTAGGTAAGTAGCTCCATCTTTTTCCATTAATGATATCTCCAATAAAGCTAGCTGCTCTATCTTCTCACTCATCAATTATAGACAAGACCTCATGCTGAGTGCATCTGCTACTACGTTCCCCTTCCCAGGAGTATATACTCTCCCAAAGTCATAGTACTGGAGGAACCCTATCCATCACTGATGTCTTAGGTTCAGATCCTCTTGAGAGAAGGTATACATGAGACCCATGTGATCAGAGTAGACTATAAAACATTTGCCAATCAAGTTACTTCGCCATAACGTCATGGTGAATACCACTACTTATAATTCCCTATCATGGGTAGTATAGCTTTTCTCATGGTGCCTCTACTGTCATGAGACGTAGGAAATCACTGATCACTTCTGCATGAGGAAACACCTAAGTCTGATCTTTGAAGCGTCGTAGTAGACTATGTACCCAATTCCCTCTTCTGGTAGCCAGATGATGGGGGAACTTGTTAGTCTCTTCCTCAGCTCCTAGAAACTTTGCTGGAATATCTTCATCCATATGAAGGTTTTTTCCTTCTATTTCAATGCTGACAAGGGTTATGAAACTCTGGAATAGTCATGAACGAACCTCCGATAGTATCCATACATCACTAGGAAACTTTGTTCCTCAGTCACACTCCTGGGTGGCTCCCATGAAAGCACAACCTCTATTTTTGTTGGATCCACTAAAACTCTAGCCTATGAAATAATGTGTCCCAGAAAGTGGACCTCTCATATCTAGAACTAGCACTTTGAGATCATACCATAAGGTTGGTGCTATAAGAGTGTATCCAGAACTCTCTCTAGATTATAGGAATGCTCCTCCACCATCGGTGAGTATATCAAGATTTCATCGATGAACACCACCACAATGCGATCAAGGTATGGCTGAATGATCCTGTTCGCGAGTCCCATAAATATTGGTGGGTCATTAGTCTCATCAAATAGAATAACCAAGAACTCATAGTGGCCATACCAATATCTGATGGTCTTCTTCTACACATCCTCATCTCATACCTTGAGAAGATGATATCCTGATCTCGGGTCTATCTTCGAAAACCAGAGATGTCCCTTCAGCTAATTGAAAAGATCATCAATCCTTAGAAGTGGATATTTTTTCTTCATAGTAACCTTTTTTAGGTTCCAATAATCCACATAGAGCCTCAAACTTTTATATTCCTTCTTGGAAAACAAAATCAGGGCTTCGAAAGGTGAAACACTGGGCCTTATGAACCCCTTTCTCTATAAGTCCTCCAAATATACCTGTAATTCACGAAGCTCTGTGGGACCAATCCAATATTCTTATGTTGATATAAATTTGGTCTTGGAGTACATGTCATTGTAAAATAATAAGTATATTTGTATAGGTAGTCCTGGAATGTCATTAAGAAATACATCAACATACTAGTCCACCACTACAGGATTATTCGGACTTTCAACATCTACTTCTCTGATGGTAAGGCCAACCAACTGATGTGTGATTAGTAGCACCCTCCTTTGGGAAAGTCCATCCTATGTTTAATAGGTTCCCTTCTAATTAGTGAAGGAAAACATGGTACCATCTGTGTAGAAACACCATACTTTTCTCCTAATACAGTCAGTCTGAGAATGAACTATGGACAACCAGTCCATAACCAAGATCTTGTCTTCATGCCTCGTTGCCGCTACTAGAATATCCTAGCTGAAGCTCTTATCTTCCAGTGTATGCTCACACTGCCAGAACCACTGTGTAATCCTCAAATATTCTCCCATAAGACAATCTATCCATAAGGATCAACCCAAAATCTCCACTGGTATCTCAAAGATCCGAATAAGGGATGTGGAAATAAAAGAGTGAGTGACTATAACATGTGTCTATAAGTAATGAATATATGGTGGAGTGGACACATATCATACCTCTAATCATCTTCAGAGTCCCGTGGTCATAGGCCTCAACTACATGGAGCCGAGATCATCCATGTCCACCTACTCCCTATGGTCGGAGTGGACCACTTGGTGGTTGTGGATGTAGAACGTCGTATCATAATCCATCGCTTGCTGCATGACCAACTCCTCTACCACATCTCTCTGCCACCTACGGACCTCCTCGATCATATCTATGCCTCTACCTCAGTGGTCCCTCGATCGTCTAATGGTCATCTGTAGGGATGGTCAGGAAGTCATTAGCTATAAGACCCTACCCGCCCCATGTGTTGAACAACATGCCCCTATTTTGACCTCCTCTTCCTCGCGAACTCCTCACCTCCGACCCTGCATCCTGTGGTCAACCACCAGAAGGAATGGTCCGGTTGGACCTTTATGTCATATACCTACTACCATCAGTAGATGAATCTACTATGTGTCGCCTGATGGTGGGTCTTGCTATCAGTTCCTGCTCAGCTACGAATCTCTCTAAAAAATACACTCTCTCTAGCACCCCAGCCTGTGTCGGTATGCTGAGCGATATAATTGATTCTCTGATTTCCCGTCGAAGACCCAACTCAAAGGTCTGGGCCCAGATGAAAGGGTCTCGTATAATCTCAGTGGTGTAGCGGGAGAGATCAGTGAACCTCATAGAGTACAGGGCCAGAGTCATGCAACCCTGTTGTAAGTGCATTAGCTCTTATATATGCATAGAGCGTAAGGTCACTGGGAAGAACTATTCCCTGAAAAGGAACGTGATGTTCGCCCAGACTAAGGTCACCTTGTCGTGCATCTGGAGAATCATGATTCACCATCTTCCCACTGCTTCATGAAAAGACTAGATGCTAAGATCACCATAAGACCAGCTAGCGTCCCAACTATGTAGAAAACTCTGACTACAGCCTCCAACCAGTCTTGAGCCACCTGGGGGTCCATCTCACCTTGGATCCTCATATTCCCCAACCGCTGAATCTCATGAAACATGCTCAGTCAGCGTGAACCCTCTACTAGTGGGGCTTGGGGAAACAACTTCCCAATGGGTAATGGGCTGCTGGTACACAACCTGAGGGTGCTAACACCGTTAGAGGGCCCTGCACCGAGGACTTATCACTCAGTGGGCCGTCATCACATACTCACATAGAAATCTTGGCTTGTTGTCTACGAGGAAACATCCTGAAGGAAGACATGTGTGCCATGGTCAATAAGTTATACCTAGTGAGATGACTCAAAATATCATAAGAAAAACTCTTCAAAAACACACGCAATCAGTGTTTCTAGGTACTGAGTTGGAAATCAGAATTTATGGTCCTAGTGTATAGATACATTGACCTCCACACCAACACTGGATTCCCCAAACTAAAAAACACACTCATAACACTTAACACTATTTCACAGAGAAAAGATAAGAGTCCTAGTTATTCGATTGAACCAAATCCTTTAATACCACATTGTCACGACCCGTCCCCCAACATCCATGATGTGACTACCCCATACCTTTTTTCTATAGGATAGGGGATGGTGAATAGCACCAGAAAGGCATATCCCTATAATGGGAAGGCATTGCCTTTAACCTTGTACAAAAAAACAGATTAGAATGCAATAAGATGCAACCGAAAAGTAAACTGATATAGTAAAGAGTCCTGAAAGTGAAATGGGCTGGTATACAAGACCAATTGTAAAAGTACAAGTACAACTGAAATGTATAAATAACTGAAAGTTTAAAAGCAGCTCCTAGACCATCCACCACGGATCCTACATAAAGGGTAGTTATAGCTCACAATTAGTAGTCTC
Organism: Viscum album; assembly: GCA_963277665.1. NCBI lineage: Eukaryota > Viridiplantae > Streptophyta > Magnoliopsida > Santalales > Viscaceae > Viscum > Viscum album. The sequence continues at coordinate 164,316,012 of OY728138.1, forward strand.
TGTGTCACATCACGAAAAATGGTCCACCTCTGAGAACCATCCAGTCATGGATCCCTCTTCCTTGAACAATTTTGTATGTCATCTGCACATGACACAACAAGGTGCGAGCATAGCCCTTGCAGGGGTGAGTATAACGATTCTCAATAGGGACCCCGAGACCTCGTATACCTCCTAAAGTTCCACAAAGGGAAAACAGAAATTCAAGACATGAACTATACTTAGATATATTCCCATACAAATACCTATGTTATCAAGATATACTCATCTCATACATGAGGGATATATACCACAAAGGTAACAGCAAAAAAGGAAGATATACCACATAGGTAACACCACGACGAAAAAAGTACCAACAAGGTAAAATAATTAGTTCAAATAGAGTGCTACCTTAAGGCAGGTTTTCTACGATTTATATATGTAAAGATGATTATTCATCAACCAATATAATCTTATTCTATAAAGAGGCATTGTTGCTGACCATACAAATTCTGACCACACAGGATCGATAGCTACTAACCCCACAAAGGCTCCGCACATGATTTGATCTACCCAGGATCAATAGGTAACTAACCCCCCCCCCCCCCCCCCACACACACACAATGACCCACATTGGATCTGACCCACTACTGATAGATAGGTAACTAACCCCCGCAATGACCCACATATGATCTGACACACAAAGGATCGATATGCGCTAACCCAGAGAGGATCACTAAGGCTGACCCACACAGAATCTGACGTACATAGAATCGGTATGCGCTGACCCACACATGATTGATGAGAAATGATGCACTTAGGATCTGACCCACACAAGATTTTTCCTGACCCACTCAGGATGGCTCGGTACTAACCTCCGTATGATCTGTCTCCACCCTCCGCCTCACTGCCATCCACTGTATTCCTCGCACCCGGTGCACTCAAGTTATTTAGTATCTGCACCTTAAGATATCGGTTATACCTAACCTCCACTTAGTTCCATAATGAAGTAACTTAATGGACTGCCATGTTGTAAGGGTTCTAATGTGACAAATGGTGCATCAATTGGACACTCGGTCTATGACTTACAAGCGTTTTAGATCCAGGGGCCCAGTTGGATTCAGGTTCGATCCAACCCGGCCATACTCCAACTGTCTCCAAAACACAACTGAAGTATACCAAAAGGTCTATATACATCCATGAATCCCAACACCACAGATGGTTCGTCAAACGGACATTCAGTTCTAAAAATATGGTGCTTTAAGTATTTTTGGGCCCTGTGGGGCTCGTGTCCTATCCAACCTAGTCGGACCGACCCGACCCGACCCTGTCTAGGCTGGGTCGAGGTCCATCTTGGCCCGTAGGAGGCCAAGCCTAACAGGGAGACCGGTGAGGGTGGACCAGCCTACAAAGTGTGGCCCGCAAATAAAGGCAGCCCAGAATGGTGGTCCGACCCGCAAAGGGGAGCCTCGTGAGGGGGTGGCCCGCAAAAGGGTGGCCTGGCCGCGTAAGGAATGACCCACAAAGTGAGGCCCAAACTTTTAGGGTGTGGCCTGCAGGGGGAGGCCTGACCGCATAGAGCACAACCCGCAAGGGGTGGCACGAACATTGTCAGCCCAAGTTCGCCAGGGAGAAATGTTCCCCCCAGTATCCCGAATGGTCTGGAGGCCCTTTGGTTTCGTGAAACTGTGGGGCCCCATAGGCGCCACCCAGTCACATGGAACCCGCGCAGCGGGTTCCTGCTACACCATGACTTTTTCTCACCGATGGCCCGCTAGTCGCGCCACGTCTCCAACTTGCTGGCTGCATGCTGGTCACTCCACCACTCCTTCTATGACTGACCGATGTGTCGGCCGCCTCCTCCATCCGCCTCAGATTATGAGCCATGTCCCCCTTCTCACTAGAAGCACACAACACCACGCCGCACTTCCTCCACAACCGGCCAGTTCTGGCCACTCCGATGACCACCACTGCATTGTTCCGCGACCCCCTATTACGTTGTACGTCGGCGCTCTCCTTCTTCTTAGCTGGTTGGTGTCGTCGTGCTGGCAGTATTCCATAGAAAATGCAAGGGTGTTACAAAGTAGCAGATGGTCTGATCCGGGTTCGTTAGGCCAGCACCCACCGCGTTAGCTCGTAACAGGATGGAGGTTAAAAGGTTCAATAAATATAATTGAAATAATGAGAATCAAAACCCATACCTCTTAAACGTGTTGGTGAACACCCGCACTTTAAGGTGGATCAGTGATCTTCATTCTTGCCACAGGCATCGAACAATGCCACTTGCACATCATCATTCGGTTTGGGTTTTCAGTTTCTCTTATCGCTCCTCGCGGGAAATGGCTCTATCCTCCAAGGGTTAGGCATCTCAGTACTCCTTCATCACATCGTTTTTTGGAAAATCTATGCCAAAACCTCTTCCCATGCTCAATATAAATAGAAAACGGGGACGGTAAGTAACGATGTTGGGAATTAATGGGGGTAATTTATTAGGAATCTTCCTAACATCCCCAACGTTTATGTTTCATAGATTGAACGGTCAAGGCATTTAATGAAATGACACATCACATGGTCTCACGATTCACTTTTCCATTTGATGATATGAAAGAAAATAAAATAATAAAGTTATTTTATTTTAGAATATCCCAAAACAAAATTTTTCCTCTAACCTACTACGGTCAATGTAAAGACTCCATTAAGCAAACCCTGGTGCTACAGATTCAATGGTGGCCTCATATTTTTAAACTAAGCACCCTTTTATTGCTAGAAAACTCTGATCACATGTTTAATAAACATATCTTAAAAAATTTCAGAAATTCACTACGAGCACATTGGGCCTCGGAATTATATGCCTTTAATTTTCGTAGACTCGTAAAAATTCTATATAATTAAAAACAATTACTTGAAATTCCTAGACTTTAAATTTTCAATTGATATTAATATTCGATATTTTTATAATTTTTTTTCAATTTTATGTGTGTTCCTAAAAACTTTCATAATGGGTTTTTTAATGGTTTGTAAGGTGTTTCATCTAATTTAAATTTTAATAACAACATATTTTTTTGAAAAAAAAATTACTACTTATTTTTGTTGAAAATTTTTTACAAAGGAAATTTGAGGGATAAATTTTTTGAATCAAGGGTTTCTCATGATGTATTTATATTTTGATACATGAATGGTTTTTTAATGTGATCATTATTAAATATTATATATATTATTTTTTAATGACGGCCTAATTTTTTAATGATTCCCTAATTTTCTGTTACAAAAAAAATATTTTTTCACATTTGTTATGGATTATATAGATAACAAATGGGGGTTTTTATTTGGAGGGTTCATAGATTGTGTAATAAGTCTTTTTTATATTATTATTGAATTATTTTACTTTCTTATGATAGTTCACATGGGAGCATTGGGTTTTATGTAGGTAATTATGGGAGAGTTATTATCAAGAATTGATTTCACTCTATCCAGGGTACCTTATTTACACTATTCATTTTATTAGGGGTTTCCAATCATAGTGTCCATTGGAATAACTTGGTTTCCAATACTATCTGGATCATTTCATTTAGTGTAAGTTTGTATAAAGAGAGGTTATAGGTTTTCTTAAGAACAATGAGGTTTCTATCTTTTGTTATGATTATTTTATTTTTTTCTTAATTTATAATTCTACATCCATTATACCATATCTTATATGATTATTATTTTATCAATGTGTTATCTTTATTCATAAATGTTTTTTATATGAAATAAATTTCCTTTTTTTATAGAAAACATGATGTCATATTTTCTAATTATAAATCGAACTAGGATTTTATGTATGTCTTATGAAAGGAGTTTCAAAGATTCATGGTGGTTTCCCATTAGGTGTTTTCTCAAATATAGTATACACATGATCATGTATAAGAATACATTATTGTGTTTGAAAAATGATAATTCAATGGAGTTTATTTCATTGGCTTGATTCCCTAGTTCCCCTCCATTGGTGAGATGATGATCATGTGGTTTCTTTGAGTTAAGATATAGTGGATCATATAGAGTTTTGATGACTTTTTGGTTCTCATGGGATTTACATGTATAGTCCATTCTGGTCGATCTTTTTTTACTATGTTGTGCAATTTATTTCATATATAACATTAATAATTTTTCTTAACTATGTATTAAATTTTTATATTAGTTTTCTTTTTTCTAAGTAATTGGATGGTTTGATAATTCAAAAACATTTATTACATGGTTTGAAAATCTATTGTATATATAATTTAGATTTAATTTTTGTTAATAATCTAATTCAATATTTTTTAGAAATATTGGGGGAAAATTCATAATGTGGTATATGTTTGATAATCCAAATGCCTTTTAATATCCCATGGATTACACTTCTGACCATACAAATTGCTAACATGTGTAATGTGGTAGGTCAACCGAGTTTTTTCCATTATAAAATAGTATGAGATTCCTCTTTTTATTTTTTTAATAATATTATATATGAGAAATGATTTTCAAAAAATGATATATATATATATACATAAATTTTTTTAACAAATCAATGTTATGTTGTTCCATTAGTTGGTATGGGAAATCCAAATTCCTACCCATATATTTAAGAATTATTTTCTATTTATATTGAAACACTTATATTTGTTTCAATATTATTATAGATTTAATGTTTTTATGGATTTATTTTACACACACATGTAAATTGGGTAAATATTAGAGATGTTTCATGGGTGACATATTACCATAACTAGTCTAAAAACCCATGAAGATACCATGATTTTTTTTTCATGATACCTTCAATTGATAGTACTTATGTAAGGAGTTTCCTTGATTCTATGTGTGTTCCTACCGATAACAATCTTACACCCCACACACACATTCTCATGTGTCTATAGACGTTTTTTAATGAATCTGATGGAAAAAGAGGATATTGAATTGGTGGAGTTTCATAGAATTATTCCTCTGAATTTATGACCGGATGATTATGTGGTGACCATTGGACATTATGTGTGGATCATATTGTATATGGGGACTTTTTTTTTCATGGCATGAACCTGTTTTAGCTAAATTGTTTTATCCCATTTTTTATCACATACATATTATATTTTATTAATTACCACATGAATTTTGTTTATGAGTTCATGATTGGATGTTTATCTTATTTTTAATTTCATATTAAATGTTCGGATGTATTTGTAATTTGAATCACTTAATTACTTTTCAAGATAATATATTGTATGGATACATGATATCAGTGTATCAGTCAGAAAATATGCATTGTTTATTAGATTTATAAGGTTAAATCATTCCCAATAGAACATATGAAATATTTTTAGTGATTGTTTCATACCCATGGTGTTCAAGAGTGAACTTTAGGCATTGTGGAAATCCATCTCGAGGAATATCTCTACGTACATTGGTTAATTTTTTTAAAAAAATAGTTATATGTGAGTTTTCAATTAGTGAAAAAAGTTAAATTGGAGATCATATTATGGTAACAATAGAGTTTGTTATGGTGTTTTGGCGAAACAACTCAATATCATGTTAAAGCCTAAGTTACCATGAGTATTTCTGATTTTTATATTGGATTTGAGCTTTTATTTCTGTTATTTTTATGAAATATTTACTCTATAAACTTTTATAATGTAATTTATAAGATTTTAATGGATTTATTTTAGAAAAAAAAAGGAATGGAATGAAAATAATATAAGTTAAAGTGGTGTTAAAATACTATTAATCATCTATAAATCAATGAAATGATGATGCATTTGTTGTTGGACACTATCCAGTAGTGTTTCTATAGTTGGTGAATGGTCTGCCAAATTGTCGGAATAAACCATGCGTATGTGATAACTCGTTTATTTTTTTTAATCTTGTGATATTGAAAATAATTTTTTATTTTAACATATTTATAAGTAGTTCATATATATATTATGATATTTAAAAAAATTGACTTTAATGACATCATGGATAATTTCCCTACATTATCTATTTATCAATATTTCTTCTTAGAAGGAAACAAAAAAATGTAAGCAGATAAAAGGAAAATTTACCATAATGAAACCCCAATATACATCATACCCTTTTTTGAGAAACTTATTCAAAATATTCAAACTAAATATAGGGAAGAATATTTAGATACAACTCATGTGGTGGATTATGTTGAAGAATTCACAAAGAAAAACATGCCATCCATTCTTGGAGATCATGGGCCATAGTAACCTAAGGAATGGATGGATAAAATTGTGTATATATTTTGTTCATTATTGAAAAATGTAATTTATATTTCAAAATTGTACATCTATATACATGAATTTATTGGCTGTATATTGTGGGAGTCAGTTGTGTAGATCAGTGTTCATGAAGGCCACACATGGAAATTTTTAAAAATATGTCCAAGTTTTAGTTCTACTATTATAACATGAAAATATAATTCTCTAATGTAATTATTAAAATAGACAAAAAATAAGTATATGATAGAGTATTCAATTTTTTTTTAAATTTTCATACTCACCCTTGATATTATTAGAAATTATTTTCATAAATCTATTTCGTTAATATTGGTCCAGACGCCTGATATAAGATCAAAGATTGATCTATCATGTATACTTATATATGATGATATACTTAATAATTAAGGGATGTTAGACACCATTTTTTTCATGATACACTGGTAAGGGTGGTGTAATTTTTTTACAATGAAATCATATTTCCTCATATGTTTAGAAAATAATGGATTATGAATTAAAAGGGCGGGGGTAGTGGGTGTGTTCAACGAAAATCTAGGCTAACATCTTTAATAAACAAGGTATAAAGCTGTTGTATCTTTTCAATGTTAATTGTTTTTTAATTTTAAGGCGAAGTTCATGGAGGGTCCCAAAGACTTTCCATCAATATATTCAATTGGAAAATCTGTACACGTCATTCTCATAGTAGCAAGGTTTGTTATTTGATTAATAATTGATTTTAGATATACTATGATGAACATATTGGGGAAAGGTATCATTATCAAACATGGGATGTTCATATATATAATAATGTAAAATATATTCCTAGATATAAATCATAAAGTGGGATAGAATATATTAGATTATATATTGATGAACATGAAGAAACAAAATCATAGGATATGATATAAATTGATAGCGGTGTTGGAATCATTTCCTCGTGTTTTTTCCAATATTTGATTTATGTTGGTGATTTATATTCATTGTATTATTCCAATGTGATTAATTCATTTATATTTTTACCTATAATCATTACTTATGTCGTAAAAATAAATACTCATTTGTAAAAGAAGAATGTTCAAGGTTTAAAAATCCATTCATTTTATGTGTTAATTGTCTGTTTCAATAATATATATGATTTTATCATTATTTTCTTAGATATTTTTATTTTATAATTTGAGTGGACTATATAATCAGATTTATTTCTAAAATTGATTGTTGTTGTTGTTGTTACAATGTATTATCTTATTCACCAAGAAGAAATATTGTTGTATTCTGAAGTGACTAGGATTCAAGATCTAGTTGAGTAAGGCTTTTCATACAAGATATTTCTCTTATCTTAATATATATATATCAAAATTAAAAATGGATTATATAAAATGAAATTAGAGTGACCATTTTATTATGGGAAGAGAAATGTATCCTATGGTCATTTCAAATGATTTAGCCAAGTTTCCATAAATTTGGGAAGTTGAATTCTCCACCAATCCACTTATAGATACTTGTATCATCACATAAAATTATTATTGAGAGGATCTAGTGGAACGTAATGAATTTGAATTTCGTTTATAAGACCATTAGAGAAAGGGTTAAATAAATTCTAGTGTATCATTATGTGAAGTTTTAATAATAATTTAAATGAATACCAATTAAAGACTATAACTTTTAAAGGATTGTTGGAAGTTCATTTGGGTAACATTTAAAGAGAAAACAAGTTATTACTATGGTAAAATATCTATTTTATCATCTTAGTGTAGAGTTTTATTTTTCATAAATAAAATTCAGGTATAGATACCATCATCTTGGAGTAAATATTTTTGATAATATTATGACACCATTAAAAATTATATATATTAATTAGGAGTATCAATTTATTCCTTATTGGATTTCTAATGTTCCTATAGTCTTTATGTAATTAATGAAAATACCAATCTTAAGTACCTCAATACCATTATTTTCATGTTCATGGATGATATATTAGTTTATCAATTTTATAAAATATTTCTATGAGAATTACGCAGAGGTTTTCGAGAGAACAATGATGGAGCATCACTTATATGAAAATTTGATTATGATTAACTTCTTGATTAATTCACATAAATGACATAGTCTATTGGTGTCGTGGAAATTCAAATCTATTTACCCTAAAAATATTAAATCAATTATTTCATGGTAGGGGTTCAAATATATATTTTAGATTAGAAGGATCGGGTAATTATAGAACTATTATAGTTTATTTATGTGGGGATTATCATATGAATTGACACCTATAATTGATTTTATCCAAAAGGGGATTAAATTTTAATGGGGTGGGTGAGTGATAAAATACCTTCACTACCTTAATGGTAATAATAACATATCCTCTAATATAGATTCATCCTAGACCTATATAATGTTATATAATTAGTTATGATTCTTCTAGTATATTATTTGTGTGTATTATGATGAAACTAGACCATGTAGTGGTTTATTGTTTCCAGTAGTCATGCCATCGTGAAAATAATTACCAAAATCTTGTCCTAGATATAGTGTTAGTGATACTCCAATTGAAAATATGGATCTAAAATATCTTTATGGAGATGTTAAGGGTTTATATATATCATAATATTCTAATATATAATATCTTATAAAATATTATGAACACCAAACAAAAAATTTAGTAATAGTGTCTCTCAATGACTAATTTTGAAGAGAATTATACCCTGATTAACAGAAACACGGTTTTTTTTCAAATAAATAAATTAGAAGTGTAGGGTGAGAATGAATTTGAAGAAAATTGGTATTTGGTGAGCCTTTTGTGGAGATTTATCTTATATAATATAATAATTAGACCCGATATTTTTCAATACATTTTAAGACACAACCTTATTGTAAAGTCAAATTGTATTACTGAAGTCATAAGATACATGTTATTGTTGTATAACTGAAATTCAAAATTTTTTGTAGACATCAAGAATTTGGTCTTGGTCTATTGATGGAGAGATGTGTTTCAAAAAATGATTAGTGGTCTATGTGGATTTATGGTGAAATATGAGGATAGATAATTATCTTTCTTAATATATTGTTCATTGGGGAACAATCAAAATGTTATATGGTCTCAAATAGTGATATTGGTGGCTGATGAGAAAGTGATAATTTGTTGAAATTATGTCTGATTACCTCACATGCCAAAAGTCTTGTCAAATAATGACCATATTAAGAAAAATAGGGGGTGAATTATGTTATTTGAATTTTTATTTACATAGAAAATAACACTTTCTATTTTTTGACTAATTTAAAATTTATTCTTTAAAAAATAATCCATCAAAAATTAAACCATAAAGAATAGAAAAAAATGATTTATAGTATTTTAGGGAATAAAAGTACCTTATTCCACTCCCCCACCACTCTTTTTCACCGGTGTGATGAGTTTTACTAGACCAACCCATTTTTTGGGGGAATATCAGTCATTTTTTCATGCACTACAATATTGAGTGAAAGTATTCAAAACTTTGTAAAATAACATGCGATTTCTACCAAGATTCAGAATGTATTAACCAACAATATCATCAAAGGTTCTTTTTTCCAAAACATTTACAATAAAAGGTAATAGACTAAAGGATTATAAAGTTTGCTGCTTAGAGATGTAATATACAACTTATTGAAAAATAAGGATGCCAAAGAGAGATGAATTGATGAATACAAAGCTAAAGAAGTGTCTTCTGAAAATATAAAGAATTTAAAATAATAATTTCTAATGAAAATGTGACTTTTTATTCTTTGTTTGTATAGAAAAATAATGTTTCATTTTGGAGATCATTAAGAATGAGTTATATATATTTTATTATACACCTTTTTTCATAAAAAATGGTCACTCTATCTTTTTAAATGAATGCATGGATTCTCATTTAAATGAACTATAGATGATCTATTGAATCAAGGATTGGTGACATCTCCCTTCTACATAAAAATTCCTTAGAAATAGTAGAGAAATAAAATATAACTTTCCTTGTATTATTCTTGGTATTTGACCGTAATTATATTCAGTTTTCCCTTAAGGATGTAACTGAGAATATAAAGAATATACAACGTCATTAAATTCTTACTCGAGTGGTTCTACGTTAATAAATACCATTATGCAACATGACATAGTCGATTTTAAGAATTGAAACCATTTAGATAAATATGAAATTTGAATCCACATTGTCGAGTTATATATAAGAATCTATGTAGTTGAATTGAATTCACATATATATATTGAATCAGGTATTATTTATACTCACATAATCATATTTGATGTAGTTAATTGAAATTACATTTCAGATTTTAGCATGTAGGTGATTCACCGAACTGCATTCTTCACATGTCCATTTTATATAGTTGATTGATCATGTAGGTCATCTTTTCAACATTACAAATTTATACATTGGATATTCTGAAATGTTGGAAGTCGGATTTACTTGATTTTATTATATAGGAAACTTACTCACCATATTGATCGATGTATCCATTTTCCTCATGTAGCTAAAAACGCTACATAGAGAATTTCCCACACTTAGGTAAAATTTTAACCAAAATCACCAAGAATACATATTTAATAAAATTGTCAACCGTATATATAATAATACTTCAACAACCAAAAAAAAGATATAAAAAATCATATTCAATGTATAAAAGCTATTTCAGTTCATCAAAAACATAAACTACATGGGATATGCTGGATTTACCTTAGTAATCCAAAATGTGTAACCCTTTTAGGTGATCATAAACCGATTTAGATATTATTGTAAATATCAAACATGAAAATTATAAAAATATTTAGATGAATGTAAAAAATATTGTTTAAAATGTAATTTTTATACCCTTTAGTTTGTTAATTCATTCCTTTTTGAGTGTTGAAACTGCTCCCATTTTTAAAAGTCTTATCCCCCTTTTAAATGTTGAAAAATAATTCACCAATTTTTTATTGCTAAAAACTAATGGTAAAGCGAGTTAAACACAATATAATATGTCAATTTAGAGTAAAAAACCGTGTAAATGTGTGGCGGAAATATAATTATAGAATTATGGAAATATTGACATTTATTAAAATAGAATACAAATAGTAAAACATAAAATGAAAACAATCACTAATAAATGCATTAGAAAAAAATAAATAAGGAATAATTTTATTAATTGAATTGAAATATATATATACACACACTTATAACAATTATAAATTATTAGTTATGTAATCTAGGTTGGTATTGGTGAAGGTGGTGTTATGGTTGGTACGATTCTATAGGTATATGGGGTTTAAATTGATGGTGGTAAAGTATCATAAAAACCATCTATTCTTTGTCAGAATTTTTTTTGAATTACCTGTAGGATCAGAACTAATATTTATTCTTCTTATTATTTGAAATAGGGAATCGACACACATGTCAACCCTGGGAATATCCTCATACATGATAAAATCAATAATCAAAAGAGATTCTTTCTTATGATTTTGAGTGGCTTTTGCTAAGTCTTTAATAAATTTCATGAGATGATAGAATTTTTTTGAAGAGGACATGTAGATTCATAGATAGAATGAGGGAAAATAATCGGGGCAATGTCTATAGGGGTTTTAGAGAATTTATACCCATAATATCCTTCTTCTTAATTAGATTCACATACAACTTCACGTCTATTACCCTATCCTTCAGTGAATACACCTTTTGATATATATTGTTCACTTTCTCTTTAAAACATAGAAGAACATCATTAAATTAATTGATAGGGGATTTAGAAGATAAAATACTGAAAACAGGAATGTGTTCCTCTAATATTGATACTAGAGGAGGAATGTAAACAACCACATTTCTACCTAATATTGGATTGAGAACAGTTGATTATTCTTATGATTCTAAACATGAATCTTTATCAAAAGTTATATCCCTAAATACGTAATATATTTACTTCTATTATTTTAAAAATAGTTTACTATTTACATTTTATGTTGAATAAAAAATGAAATTTTTTCTTAGATTTCGTTGTAGCTCCTAAACTATCTTTAATCATACATCGAATTGATTTCTCAAGATGACTAAAATTTCCATTCATTCACATATCTAACACAATACTAAGCTTCTTAATTTCATACTGGGTATTGTGGAATTGACCCAAAATCTCATTCTCACCTAATCTAATAATATGGGAGAAATCATATCATCTTAGGGATAGTGAATCAAAGAAGATACAAAACCCAACTCTGATAGAATCTACTACAATTAATTCTAGAAATCTAGAGGGTATGAAGAAAATTAGGTAGTAGAAATGTAGGTTTAGAATTTCATTATAATTTAAAACATACATAACACATCACATTTCATTTTTTGTATAGTTTTATTCATATTAGTGATTAATTATTAGATTCCACCTAGAACATCTTAATATAAATCAAATTTCTTTATTGTAGGATTGTGAAATACATCTCTTTCAGGTAGAACCAATGTACTAAGAACACTAAACTCCTATATTGTATGGAAAATATCATTAAAGAAACATATAAAGGATTTCATTTCCTAAAGATACTTATAATTTATATTTTAACTAGATTGGTGTGAAGGTTCATCTATTTCAAGGCTACTTATCCATGTTTACTGGGAATCCACTACTCCAAACAACTTATTAAAATATGACTTTGAGATTGGGGAATATTTATGTTCTATGATCTCATCATTTCATGAAACTAACTCTACTTTAAAATCAATGATATTGACCATCATCTTTTCAAGATCCATCAACACATTATTAGAAATGAGTTCTATTTCTATGCGTTCCAAACTCTTACTAATAGAAGGAGCTACTTCATCAGTTGTAGAAGGATAAGATTGTACAGAAGGAGTATGAACATTAATTTCAGATCAACCATCCTCATTATGATCCCTTATTTTATAAATAAGTGATCTATGTATAATTTAATCATCTTCTTCATGAAATACTTCTAACACTAGACTTTTCTATGTATCAAAATTTTCAGTCCCAATCATTGCTATCCTATCATGAGAAAGAGGATTAACGGTCCCAACAATTGTTCCATATACTATCATTCCTCATCAGCCTCAAAAATATCGTGAGTACCATGTCTATAAGAACCCACAACCTCATAAATCTAGATAGGGTCACCAATTATAGGACTTATAGTTGTAACCGAATACTCGGCTATTACAAATGATATCTCCACTACTCCTCTATCAGACCCTATCTTGATAGGTGATAAATCACTAGGTAGTGAGGAATGAGTTCACTCCCCTTGGGTTACATTCCTAATAAACTATATTTAAAGAAATCATACAACAATACTAAGAATATCAAACATTTTTCAAGAGAAATAAGGATACAGTATTATTGTTATTCCCTTTCCCAGCATCATGTTCATTTAAATCTACTTATTTCTACTCCAAAATTAAATAAATTAACCTTTAATAAGTATAATTATTTAATTTTTCCATTTCCTTCCTAATAATAATACATTAATATCATCATGTATATTTAAAAACTCAATTCTTAAAAATTTATCAACATTAATTTTAAATATAAATCCTGAAAAATATAATTTTCTATATCACATGCTCAGTGTTCTATAATTTTCTCCAAATAAATTAATAAAAACTTCTATTTAGTAGAAATATCTTTTAAAGGTTTATTTCAAAGATATAGGTTCCAAATAAAACCATTTATACCTTATTTGTACCATCTATGATTTTCCTAATTTTAATATGTCTAATAAAAAACATTGTCTCATTTAGACAATGAATGATATCATACATTTCAAAAAAAAAAACTAACAGTACATTCCCTTTAAAATTTGATGAGATTACAACATCTATTTGATTAAACTAATAATAGAAATTCATTAATAAATCAATAATTCTATTATGAAAATTGAATCCTAACCTATTCTAATAAAACACAATACCCCAACTATGAAACTCATTTTCTTTATTTACTAGGATTTTGGTTTTCATCAACCACTCCATATCTAGGGATTTCATTTATGAAATACTCTACAAATTCCTTTCGATTTTATAGATAAACATGAGCTTCAATAATCAACATACTTTTAGTTTCCCATTTTAAAAAAGTCGGTAGATGGTATAAGGGATATCGAGAGGTTTTCTATGATTGTTTAACATCAAAGATAGGTATGTGAGAATGAAAAAAGGAATTTGAACTGATTTTATGATTGGTCACGTACCCAAATCCCAATTTTCTTTTTATATCTAGTATCATTTTAGGGTTACTTACAACTAATAAATATATAATATAAATAAATAAATAAATGAAAAGTTATAAATTCTTATATTCATAAAATTTAAATTAAAAGATAGGAATATGAGTAATTTTCATACTAATTTAACCAAAATAGTTTATAATAAAACTCTTTTTGAAATTTCAAAAACATTAATAGGAATAAATTCATTTATATCTAAATAAATAAAATCTATTAAAAAAATAAACCCATTTCTGTCTTAATAAAAAAATTCTTACATAAAAGGGATTTAGTAAAAATTTCTACTAACTGACTATTTATAATGATAAATTCTAGTGAAATGTCACCTTTTTTTGATTGATATCTTACAAAATGACACCATAACTCTATACTATTTTTATTAATTATGAATTGGATTCATATAAATACTGATAGAACAAGTGTTATCACATTTAATTGATACTTGATTATAATTGAATCCAAAATCTATTGATGTGTGTTTCATCAACAACACGTTTTCAAAAAAAATACCCGTAGTAATATATTCTGCTTCGTCGGTAGATAGTGCCACAAAGTGTATCATTATACTAGACTAGGAGAATGGGTTTTTCCTCGAAATATGAATATTCCTAAATTACCCAATATATCTAGTCAATAATTACCAAAGTCAGCATCATAGTGTGATATTAAATTAAAATGTTAAATTTCTAGAAAAAGAAAAGAAATATTAATTGTTCTTTATTAATATCATGAAATCCTTTTGGTTTCTTTCAAATGTGATTAATTTTGATTATCTAGAAATCAAGGACACAGGAATTATGAAAACCTAATAAGTAGTCAACTAGAAGACAAATAAAACAATAAAAAATTATTTTTCTATAAATCTTTTTCTTAACTAATTTCCCAACTTCAATGAAGTCATGGTTCTTAGAAGAAATCATATGGGTATTATTTACATTACCTCATTAAATTACAAACATTTTATCGATTATAGCATGCATTTTAATTAATTTAGAACATTCCCAATTTCATATTGAAAATTTTTTAAGCAGATAATATAATTTAACTCCCTCATCATAATCAATTCAAATTCTTTTTGTGTGACTTTTGAAAATTAATCCTACTATTTTTTATTTAAGAAAAAAAAATTACATCATCGTAATATATTTTCAATAACAACATATATAAATATGATACCTTGTGAAATAAAGTAAGATCTACCATACATAATTAAAACCCATATGATAAAAAATTGCAAATTACCATACCATGATCCTGGTTCATGATTAAGTCAATTAATATATTCCCTATGATTAAAAATAGATTTTGGAAAAAGAGGATTTTCAAAACCAAAATGTTGTTCAAAAATCATTATCCATTATAAACCCATTTTGAAAATAATTTTTTAAACGAATCTGGTATAATTTAAAATTCATATATGATTCATCATAGAAATGAATCAAAATGTGTAGAGACCAATTTTTTTGTATTTTAAGACATTGAAATATTTGTAAATATATTTCTGGAGCACGCTGTTGAGATGACAAGATATTTTTAGACCCAGTGTTCCCAAAATACAATTTATAAAAATAATAAATATAGTTTATATTGTATGCATGTGTTTAATAAAAGAATATGGGGAAACTCTTAAACAGTTGATCAAATTAGAAATCTGAGACCATGGTTTGTTCTAGAATGTGGTGTTTTCCCTAGGAGCAACATAAAATGATTCCCCATAGGACATATGGATCCCTCGGTCATTGGAGTATTGATTAAGTGAATTTATTAATTAATTCATTTAATTCATTTTACATAGGATAGATGTATATAAAGTCCTTGTTATGACATCTTGTATTGGGATACCCTTGGTATTTTTCTGAATTCACTGACGAGAGATCCTCCTTGATCAAGATATTTCCTCTAAAGAATGACTAATCTCTGATTCAAGGTAGATTGAATTCCCTGGATCCTGCTCCCTCATAGGAGAATACTTTCTTTAAGAGTGATTAATTCACGTAAGAGGTAGTACTCATCAATTGTTTTTTTCCCTTTTGATTAAATTTTTGAGTAGATAAAACATCATTCTTTGATATGTTCTCCCATTTTTAAAAAATTTGCATGAGATTGGATGATGAACCCTTATTTTTTAATTTTTATTAATTTTAATTTCCCATTATTGATCGGTTAGAAAATAACACTTCAAAAATGATTATTAATCCTTTTTTCTATGATTTTATTCCACCGTTATTCATCTTCATCACTGTTTGAACCCCGCGGTTCTCATCTTGATAGTTACCGGGCAATTCGTGCTCAATTTGGTGCTCATGTTCATTGGGAATCATTGAAATAATGATGGATATTAGAGCAAGGCATATATTTGGGATCATATTTAAGAATTGATGAGGATGATAATAGTTTTACACTAGATTTGTGGAACTATGAGGTATGCTGGCATGTGAAATTTTGGGACAAAACACTGTGACGAACGATGTACGATACTTGGTGAATGACAACCAACGGGAATGAATCTCAGTCAGATCCATGAGATTCAGGAGGAACTGGGGATGGATTTATGGTGGAAGGACCATATTCAGAGCATGGAATTTGATATGGAATATCTGAGTATTCCTTCGAAATCTGTACTACACTCCATGCTCAATAAAGAAAAAATGATGTGTAGCCTCCCCCAGTAGTAGCACAATGGTTGTGGATAATTTAAGGGTAACAATATGACTAACTCCCTCACATTCCATGTTCCCCATAACCAGTTGGAAAAACCATAGGATGGGTCAATCTATTGGGGACTCTGTGTAGCAGGACCAGGTCATAGGTTGACCACACGAGTGACATTCCATGTGGACCAACACATAATGTAACAAAGTACATAGACACGAGGTCTGAGTACACCTACATGATAGCATGACATGTTCTAGTCCTTTGATTGGTGGAAAAAACCATGTAGCCCACTTACACCACATGTACCCCTATATGGATGGGAACCATGAACCATCCAAAGACACAAACCAGTAGTGATGAGTAACAACATGTCGTGTGGGTCACCTCACACACTGTGTACAACTTGATCTCATCAAAGTGATCTTCGAATGTTCTTATATTTTTCATTTGATCTCATATTTTTCCCCATGATAAGACAATTTCGAGTACTTTTCCACATAGACCGCGATGGTTCCATTATTAGAGTATTTTGGTTTATGATGTTAAATGTTCTGGGTTTGGAAAATGTTGAGGTGACAATCAATGATGGTTGTGATCATAAAGAATCACTATAGAAGTTTTGGTGTTACCCTCCAGCTATTCTAGGTAGTGGATTTCCCTAATACTTATTTTGAGATAACCCTCCATCTTGGATGGGTAGTGGCCTCCCCCAATGATCTTTCCAAATTACCCTCCAGTGGGACTGAGCAATTGAGTTCCTCGATGTTCCATGATTATCCTATATCTAGGCAGGGAAATGGTGTTCCCCAATAACTTATTCCTGGTTTTTCCCTGCAGCTACGTTGGGTAGTGGAATTTCCTTGAAGACACTCCATGAATAACCTACATTGTGACTATGTAGTGGTGTTCCAAATTATCAATCCCGAGTGGCACCCTCCAGCTGAGATGGGTATTGGAATTCCTCAGTGATAAGCAGAGTATGACCCTCTAAACATACTAGGACACATGACCATTTTCTTAAAACATTGAGACCTGAGACTATATGGCACAATGATGAGACATGGTTTGATGTAACATTAAAATCATGAGAAAGACAGATCTGATCACCACCATGAATCATTCTTATGATATAGCCAAAAACCATTTGGGTTAGTTAGTTCCACCTAAAATGGATTGTATCCGGGTGTGGTCATTAGGTCCATTTGACATGTGTGACATGGGAAGACTCATGATGTGTTGGGAGTCATAGATGGACTTACCATTGATCCATTGTTTACTCTTCTTATTAGGTTCAGTTGTGAGATTAAGATCCCCTTACTCTCTCATTTTGGATTCCTTAATTGAGAATATGTATATATCCTACTTTATTTCCCACTCTTGAGTATATCTACTCTCCTTTAGGAGGAGATAAAGACAAGCAGGGTATTCCATGTTCATTTAATGTCTATCTTCTCATGGTTGGATGAGTCCACTCTCCTTATATAGGTAGGGATGAATCAAATATATGGTCATCTTCTCACCTTGTAAATCTCTTTGGATTTGGATGATTTTACTTTAAGTCTCTTATTGTGGTGAGTTGTACTCTTCTTACCATACATTTTTCTATTTACTAATTTCCTATTTAGTTATATATTTTATTTCTCCACATTCCCTTTTTGATGTGTTCTATTGGATTTGTATATACTCACCCTTACATGGGTGTTGCCCAACATGTTTCTTTCCTTTTTCAGATGGTGGAAAAGTTGATCGTAACTTGATAGATGCATAAGGATATAGACTCCTTGGATCATGTATGGTGGTTTTATCTTGGGATACATGATTTGGGATCTCATTTGTTTTCTCCTTTCTAGTTTTTTCATGTTGGGATATAACTTCTAGGTGGTTTTGTATTTTTTTCTTTTTACCTTTAATTTCACACTATCATACATCATATAGTTTATATGTCTATCCATGTTTGGTTTATTTATAGCCCCTATTATTCTTTTATTTCATTCACTGTTCAATTTTTAATTGTGGGGATTGTGTTTAGGTGTATAGGTTTCAAGGAAATGGCATCATAGTGTTTAGTGTGCCATCAGTTCTTGTCACCACCCCTGGCTTATAAATGTGGTCTTGGGGTAGTTGCGGCTCGAGCCACGGCTTAGGACTGGTCAAGACAGATTCACATGAGAGGGAGGTTTTATCGTTGGGAATTTGTTTGAACATTTAGCTAAAAAAATTGGTTGGGTTTAGGGTAATAACTTTAAATTGTATCGAGTGTGGACCCCATTATAGGGAGTTTTGTGATGGTGTTGGTAAAAACATATCTATTTACCAATACCCTAAACACCTTCATGTTGGCTCAACATTAATAGAAATTTGTTGAAGGGATCAATTGTACATGCATTTAATTGCAATTAGTCATTGAATGTCCTTCTTGAGTCAGCTCCCATGTTTGGGTTATATATATATATATTATTATTATATTGTGCTACTATTTTATAACATTTAGGATGGATCCTCGATGACAGCCATCCATGACTTGGGGTTTTCCTGAAAAAGTGGAATATCTCCTGAAGGGGTGCTCAGATCAGAAATCTGAGGGCACCGTTGCGTTCAGAGCAGTGATTTTACCTTAGGCGAGGCCTGACACTGGACGGCGCAGGTCGGTGGTGAAATCTAGTTTTTGGACGTAATAGTAAAAAAATTGTAAATAAAAATATTTTATTAAATCTCGTTGCAGAAAATATCTTTTTATCTTTTCAAATAATGATTTGTGTAGTGGTCCAGGGTTACAGACCTCATAAACCTGATACCCTTGGAGGCTCTGGAGGCTTTGGAGGAAACCCCAACGTGGAGACGACGTTCTTGACAGGTTTCACCAGCAATGACGACGCAGCGACCAGATCTTCACCAACGAACGCCGCGGATCCTGGTATGATGTTTGATTTGGATTTCCTTTCCCTGTTCATGATCAAATGATGAATGCATACTAACCCATGAATAGATTATCCCACAGAATGATCATATTTTCAGGAGGTGATTTTTTGGGGATGTTGGGGATTTGATTCTGGAAGGTTATTTTGGTTTCATTTAGCCTTCTAACGGTGACAAACCCAGATCACCATGAACATCGATCGAGGTTCACCCCTCTTGATTTTTTGGGCCTTTCTTCCCCGAATTATCACATTCTTCGTGTAATTTCTATGCATTCTTGGAAGAAATCGATCATTTCACATTAATTTGTTGGCACGATGATTCAATATTGTAGATCCAACCTCGGGATGATCGTACAGAGCTGCGACGATGGTTTCTGCGGACGATTTGGAGCAGATCAAGAGATATGAGTTATAGGTGTTTTCATTCAGATGAATCAATACTTGTTTTCCGAGCTGATTTAAGGTTCGAAAAACACGGATTCAGTTTTAGGATGATGAAATGAATAAGGATGATGATTTTCACGGAAAACGGACAATAGAAATGATAACCGAAGATCCGGCCGCGGTGCGAGGAGGAAGACGATGGTTTTGGAGAAATCCCGAGTACATAGTGTGTAGTATGGGCTACACAGCGTGTGTTCGTCAGCAGACTACATGGCATGTACTACAAGAGTACACTGACATGGGTTGGGTACACAGCCAAGGACATGGCATGTATACCCTTCCTCAGCCAGACCCGACCAGATACATGGGATACCCCATGTACTATTACATGGGCAGGGCGACACAGGTTGAGGCCATGTACGGGTACATGGCCAGCATATAAGGAGCGAACCCTGGACACTCGGACATGACATGTAATCCTTCTACACACTATGTAGTTACTTTTTATACGACAAACCTAGAGACATGGGCTGTTTACACGAGTAGTGCCCGGTGTCAAGTAACACGACGTGTGATCTTTCTACACGTCGTCTAAACTAGTTTTACACACCTGGAATTGAGACATGAGCCGTTTACACGGGAAGTACCCAGAGTCAAGGAACACAACATGTGATCCTACTACACACCATGTAATCTATTCTACATAGCTTGATCCATTTTTCTTCTGTGACTTGGACTTTCTTTCTCAGGGTTCGTACCCTTGGTCTTTCCCCTGAAGGTTTCTAGTATCATTTCCTATGTATAAGAGTATGATCCTTTCACCAGGACTTCCTTAATAGAGTTGTTAGAATCCCCTATGTAAGACTCAGATACAGATCCTCTATTCCTTTCTAGTACCCAAGGTAGAGTTCTTGGTATCGACGTGACCTACCTTACCCGGGCACCGATCCTCTACTTAGTAGATTAGTTCATAATGAGTTGTTGGAGTCACCCAATAGCTATTGGTTGTGATCCTCATCTGAGCATCGTATTATTAATTACTTGTGGAGTGAGTTCTCCCGGAACGATTAACTTGTATCTTTATCTTCGTATTTAGGATTCTGTCTTCCCTATTACATATATACTGAAATCTTCGAGATGAATCTTAGTGGCAGTTTCACGATAGTTGTTCATGTATGAGTATATCTGGAAATTCTTGTTATATGTTCTGTAAACATATACTCTGTAGATATGACTATATCGTTCCTTTTTGGTATTTTCTTTGTTGTATTCCTTTGTTGTTTTCGGGGTGTCGTACTGGGTATTGTTATACTCACCACTACACGGGGCTTTTCCCACACGTGTCGTGTCTTGTGAAGAAGAGCGAGCCTTTGAAAGGATTCTAGGTCAAACAGGACCGGACGGTGCTCAGTGAGATCAGGCAGGCCGAGGTGTGTTCCTACGACTATGGATTGCAGTCCCATTACCTTTCTTAACAAGTTGGACTTTGTTGCAGGCTTTCTTTTGGTGGCCCTGTACTTTTGGCCCAGGGTTTTATATTACAATACATTACTTTCCTGTCGTACTCTTTTGGTTGGGATTTTAGTGTATTCATACATTTCCATTTTTAGTAGTTTTATCTTTTAATCTTTTTGGGCATGGAGATGTGTGTGTGTGTGTGTGTGCAGTTTTATAGGAAATGCCTCCGATGTTAGTGAAATGCATAGTCAGTGCTAGTCACATGCGCCTGCCCTATTGGAGGTGGGCTTAGGGAGTTGTGGCATGGGCCCCACTGGGATGGGTCGTGAAAGAGTGGTATCAGAGGTGGTTAGTTATACCTTAAGATCGAGAGTCTGGGAGTTGGTTTGGGGAAACAATGTTATGTGTTTCGAGTTCGTCTTTCAGGCCATGGACCCTAGTGTTTGTACGGGCGGCCGACGTATCCATACACTAGGACCTTGATAACTTGTTTTTCAACTCGGAACATGAGAACACTAGTTACAAAGGAAAATAATGGTACATGAATCATATAGGAATGGGTTGTGGTTTCCATGTGCATCATAAGTCAGCTCTCAAGATATACTCAGTGACTATGATACATCTTGTTCCTTTACAGGATGCCTCCGTGATGTGCACCCGCTAGGATCTAGTAGCTCGATCACAAGGATGAACCCCTCAGGGATGAAGCTTCGATACAGGGACCAAATCCCCCAGTTTTACCTTTAGGTGGTGTGATAGTTATTCCACCACCCGTGGAGCAGTGTTTAGGGTCTACGGTACCAGTAGGGGAGGAGCGCAGGCTGAGTGAACTTCAAGAGTTTCAGAGACAGAGACCTCTTAGGTTTCAAGGTGAGCATGACCCTCAGGCAGCAATGGAATGACTTGAGGCGGTGGATAGAGTCTTCCATTTGGTCAGGACACCAGTAGACCAGATGGTGATCATGGCAGCAAGCCTTCTACAGGACTCAGCAGGGCGATTATTGAGTTTGGTTATCCAGACTCACGACAAGGTGACTCTTGCATGGTCAGAGTTTGAGCATCTATTCAGAGAGGAGTTTTCACCGGTTACCCTGAGAGCAGTATGTGTACAAGAGCTTCTTCTGCTCCAGCAGGGAACCGTGACGGTGGCCGACTATTCATCAAGGTTTACCAACCTATCATGGTACTCGATGGATATGGTCAGGGATTAGTACATTAGAGCTCGGACTTTTGAGTGGGTCTTTTGCAAAGACATCCATTCTAGCATCATTCCAAGGAGCACTCCTTATTCTGGGGTTCCCGAGAAAGCTTTGGTGGTCGAGAGCTTCTTGGAAGAGCAGAGACAACCAGAAGTTGTCAGTAGAGAGTGATATAGAGCAGAGATCTCCACAGTAGGGATCCAACCTCAGGGACCCAGGCATGGGAGACATTTCCAAGGGAGACCCCAGGATAGAGGATCTTCCATACAGGGTTCACAGGGCGCATCCATCCAGCCTCGAGAGAGGTGGTGCTACTCATGTGACGGTAGAGGAAATCTCGATCATGATTGTCTTACCCTCCATACTATTGACATGGGATCAGTGGATGGACCCCTAAGCCAGAGGAAACGTGTGGACAAGACAGATCCGCGGGGCGGCGGACATGTTAGAGGAGCTGGGAGAGCTTGTGGAGGTGGTCAGCGTTTTAAACCTTTACCACCACCATCCCCATGTGGTCCACCCCAAGTTCAGGGAGATAGTGGATAGAGGTAGGGACAGCTGCAGGCAGTAGAGGAATAGGACCCAGGTACTCCCAGAATGATTAGAGTTACAATCTGTGTCTTTTATACTTTGGTAACCGTACTGATAGACATAGGTGCTAGTCATTCTTTTTTGGCTTCTTATCTTGTTCGAGACCTTGACATTCCAGTTGAGCTATTGACTAGACCCTTATGATTTGAAACACCAAATGGAGATGATTCAGAGATCACACACCTTTGATGATAGTGTGACCTAACCCTTGAAGGTGAGAGTTTCGGTTGAAACCTCTTGGTGGTAGCGTCGAGGCCATACGATGTCATTCGTGGTATGGATTGGCTATCCACAGTTCATGCGCAGATTGTTTATTTTAGGAGAATTTTGTGGTTTGTCCGCAGTGATGGAACGAGGTTCTCCTTCATCGGTGAAAAGGAGACCCAAGAAGTGCAGGATGGACTCATGCGTAGGAACTTATAGCCGATTTCAAATCAGTTGGAAAGCCTAGACCTTGGTGCAACAGATTTTACGAGTGTCCACTTTCCAGTAGTTGTGGTTGAGTATGAGGACGTCTTTCCAGAGGATATCCCCGGGCTACCTCCCCATCGGGAGATAGATTTCTACATTGAGTTGCAACCCAGGATGACACTGATACCAGCATCAGCATATCAGATGGATCCTACAGAGCTTTGTGAGCTGAGAGTGTAGCTGGAAGACTTACGTTGGATGGGCTTCGTGATACCCTGTGCTTCACCCTGGGCGGCCCCAGTGTTGTTTTCCAAGAAAGTAGATGGTATCTTGAGGCTATGTGTGGATCATCGGTGCTTGAATCAGGTGACTATGAAGAACCTGTATCCACTACCAAGGATCGATGACCTATTCGATGAGTTAAGAGGGACACTATGGTTTTTGAAAGTTGATCTATGATCAGGCTATCACCAGTTGCGAGTACGAGATGAGGATACACTGAAGATGACTTTAAGATGTCGCTATGGTCACTATGAGTACTTGGTGATGCCCTTCGGCATGACGAACACATCGACGGTGTTTATGGGACTCATGAACCGGATCTTTCATCCCTATCTAGATCGGTTCGTAGTGGTCTTCGTGGATGATATCCTTGTGTACTCTATGTCTGAGGAGGAGCACGTGAGGCACTTAAGGATGGTTCTGGACAAACTCCGAGAGAATTGGTTGTATGGGAAACTCTTAATGTGTCAATTCTGGATATAGGAGGTCAACATTTTGGGACACATTATCTTAGCATATGATGTAGCAGTGGACCCAGCCAAGGTAGAGGCAGTGTTAGCATGGGAGACACCCTAGAGTGTAACGGAGGTGTGAAGTTTCCTTGGGTTAGAAGGCTACTATTATAGATTCATTTTGGATTTATCTTGTATTTTAGCACCCATGACAACCTTGAACCAAAAGGGGTAGCAATTCGTGTAGACCAAGAGATGCCAATAGGATTTTCAGCAGTTGACATAGAGTCTGAAGAGCTCCCCGATCATGAGACTACCAGAAGAGGGTGTTGAGTACATAGCATTCTTTGATGCATCCGGAACCAGGTTTGGTTGTGTCCTGATGCAGAGGAAAGCGATGATTGACCATGGCTCACGTCATTTGAGGCCACACGAGAAGAACTATGTGACCCATGATCTTGATTTGGAAGCGGTAGTATTCGCATTGATGATGTGGTGGAGCTACCTGATGGGCTAGCGGTTTATCATCTATTCTGATCACAAGAGTCTCAAATATATCTTTTATCAGAAGTATCTAAATTTGAGACAGAGTTGGTGGCATGATTTTCTCCAGGTTTAAGGATTTGAGATCATTTATACTCCTGGGAAGGGGAACATTGTGGCAGATGCTCTTAGTAGGAAATCTAGTTCGCTGTTGCTGGATGAGGAGACAAGGCAGTTGGCCTCTTTACATTTATCATTCATGGATAGAGAAGAGGGATCTTACCTTCAG
This sequence comes from Viscum album, assembly GCA_963277665.1. Lineage (NCBI taxonomy): Eukaryota > Viridiplantae > Streptophyta > Magnoliopsida > Santalales > Viscaceae > Viscum > Viscum album. The sequence continues at coordinate 164,341,570 of OY728138.1, forward strand.
TCAATGGTTGTTACCCCTCCACTCTTACAGTGAGTCAGGGAAGCAAAACTCGATGATGTTAGTTGTGAGACTCTACGTGCTCAGATATCTATAGGTGATGCTGCTAATGGATATTCAAAAGGTGGGGAGCACGTTTTTCTTTTAAGAGGGCGAAGAGTATTACCAGTGGCGTTGCAGGAGGAGGTTCTGAGGTAGTTCCATACATCTACTTTGGCGGTGCATCCAGGAAAGGAAAAGATGTACCAGGACCTCCGACGTCCGTTTTGGTGGCTAGGAATGAATAAGAGTGTGGTAGATTTTGTTTCTCGGTGCCTTACTTATCAGTAAGTAAAGACTGAGCACCAGGTTCCAGCAGGTTTGACACAGCCCCTTGAGGTGCCAAAATGGATGTGGGATGTGATATCTATGGACTTTGTGACTGTTTTACCACGTACGTCTAGGGGACATGATTCCATCTGGGTGGTCGTTGACTGACTCACCATGTCGGCCCACTTCCTAACCATACGAGAGCATAATTCAAAAGAGAGCTTGGGACGCCTCTACATGCAGGAGATAGTTCAACTTCATGGAGTACCATCAATGATCATCTCAAATCATGATTCTCGTTTTACATCCCATTTGTGGAAGGGATTGCAAGAAGCTTTTGGGACTCAGTTACGCTTGAGCACAATGTTTCATACTTAGAATGATGGACAGACAGAGTGGACCATCAAAGTTCTGGAGGATATTCTACGAGCTTTCATACTTGAATTTGATCATAGCTGGGAGGATCACCTACCACTGGTAGAATTTTCTTATAACAACATTTATCATTCCAATTTTGGTATGAAACCATTAGAGTCTTTGTATGGGTGACCTTGCAGTTCAACACATTGTTGGAATGACCTAGGAGAGTCATCACTCATGAGCCCAGAGATGGTGCGAGCTACTACAAATAAGGTTCAAGTCATCAAGGAGCAAATGAAGACTGCATAGAGTCGTCAAAAGTCTTATGCTGAAAGGAGATAGAGGCCCTTGTAGTTAGATGAGGGAGACCATGTGTTCCTTCGGGTCTCACCTTTACGGGGGTTGTGATGATTTGGCAGAGACGGAAAGCTATCTCCAAGGTTCATTAGACCATTTAAGATTCTGAGTAGAGTTGGCGAGGTGGCGTACCGCTTATCTCTACCTCCTTAGATGGACCGAGTACACAACGTCTTCCATGTGTCGCAGCTGAAGAGGTATGTGCATGACCCATCACACGTTATCGACTAGGGCGAGCTGCACATCGATGATGGATAAAACTATGCAGAGTACCTAGTGGAGATCGAGGATCGACAAGGGAAGATCCTTCATGGGCCAGTTATTCCCTTGGTGCATGTCCGGTGGCAGCACGGGAATCTCGAGGAGTGCATGTGGGAGCAGGAGGCTCAGATTTGTGTGCCGTACCCAAATCTTTTTTAGTATCATTTTCATGGCTTTTCGGGGACATAAATCCCAAAGTTGGGGAGGATGTAATTTCCTAGATTTTTCAATGTATTATTTTTAATATTATATGGGTATTATTTCGAGACCATGGTTGGAGACAACGTGCAGTTTTGAGGCCCGGTGAGAATGGAACAAATGTTTGAATTGAATTAAATAATTAAATATCACGCGCATGGGGTTTTCATGAAAAAGTAGAATAACTCCCGAATGAGTGCTTGGATCAGAATTCTGAGGGCACCGTTGAGTTCAGAGCAGCGATTTTACCACAGTTGAGGCCTAAAATCAGACGGCGTATCTAGTTTTCAGGTGTAACTGTAATAAAATATTTAACAAAAATATTTTATTAAATCTTATTGGAGTGAATATCTTTTTATATTTTTAAATAAATATTTTCACAGGGGTCTAGGGTTACAGACCTCATAACACTGAAACCCTCAGAGGCTCTGGGGGATTTGGAGGAAACCCCAATGAGGAGACGAAATTCATGATGGGTTTTTTCCAGCGATGACGAAACATCGACCAAATCTTCACCAACGAATGCTGCAGATCCAGGTAGGATGTTTGATTTTGATTTCCTTTGCACGTTCATGATTCCTACATCAAACGCGGACTAATCCGCTAATAGATTAGCCCACAGATCGATTGTATTTGCGGGATGGGATTTTTCTGGGATTTTGGAGATTTGATTCTTGAAGGTTATTTTGGTTTTGTTTAGCCTTCTAATGGTGACGAACCCAGATCGACAGAAACATCGATCGAGGTACATCCATCTCAATTTTTTGTTCCTTTCTTCCCCGATTTCTCACGTTCTTCATGTGAATTCTTGGCGTTCATGGAGGAAATCGATCGTTTCACATTCTTTTGTGGGCGTGATGATCCAAGATTGTAGATCCAACCTCGGAATGATGGTATGGAGCTGAGATGACGGTTTCGGAAGACGATACGTAGAAGATCAAGAGATATGAGTTTTGGGCGTTTTCCATAGGATGAATCAACACTAGTTTTATTAGCCGATTGAATAAAAAAAACACTCGGATTCAGTGTTAGAACTATGAAACGAACAAGGATCATGAGTTTCGTGGAAAACAGAAAAGAGAAACGATATTCGGAGATCCGGCCTAGGCACGAGGAGGAAGACGACGGTTCTGGAGAAATCCCAACTACATGGCATGTAGTATGGGATACACGACTTGTGTTCGTCGGCGGACTACCTGGTGTGTACTCCGGGAGTACACGGACACGGGTTGGGTACACGTCCAAGGACATGGCGTGTATACCCTTCCCTGGCCAGACCAAGCCAGATACACGGGATACCTTGTGTACTGGTACATGGGCAGGGCGACACGGGTTGAGGCCATGTATGGGCACATGGGTAGTGTACACTGAGGGAACCCCGGAAACTTGGACACGGCATGTAATCCTTCTACATTTCATGTATTTAATTTATATACGACAGGCCTAGAGACACGGGTTGTTTACACAGGCAGTACCCGGAGTTAATCAACATGGCGTGTGATTCTTCTACACGCAGTGTAGTCTAGTTTTACACACCTCGACTAGAGACACATTCCATTTACACGAGAAGTACCCAGAGTCAAGGAACACGACATGTGAGCCTACTACACACCCTGTAATCTGTACTACATGGCTTGAGCCATTTTTCTTCCGTGACTTGGACTAGCTATCTTAGGGTTCGTACCCTAGGTATTTCCCTCTAAAGGTTTCTGGTATCATTTCCTAACTATAGGAGTATGATCCCTTCAGCAGAACTTATTATATAGAGTTGTTGGAATCCCCTATGTGAGACTCAGAGCCAGATCCCCTATTCCTTCTTGGTACCCTAGGTATAGTTATTGGTATCAACGTGACCTACCTTACCTGGGCGCCGATCCTCTGCGTAGCGGATTAGTTCAAACTGAGTTGCTCGAATCACCCAATATCTATTGGTTGTGATCCTCATCAGAGAATTGTATTCTTATGTAATTGTGGAGTGAGTTCTCCTGGGACGAGTACCTATTATCTTTCTCTTCAGACATAAGAGTGTTTTCTCCCTGTTACATACTTAGTGAAACATTCGAGCTAAATATTAGTGGTGGTTTTGCAATAGCCGATCATGTATGAGTATATCTGAATATTCTTGTTATATGTTATGTAAACATATACTATGTAGAGATGATTATATCATTATTTTGTGTTATTTCCTTTATTGTATTCCTTTTTGGTTTTCTGGGTGTCTTACTGGGTATTGTTATACTCACCCTTGCATGGGCTTTTCTCGCACGTGTCGTGTCTTGTACAGATGAGCGAGCCTTTGACATGATTCTAGGTGGACCAGGACTGGATGGTGCTCAGTGAGATCAGGCAGGACGAGGTGTGTTCCTACAACTATGGATTGCATTCCCAGTACCTTTCTTTACAGGTTGGACTTTGTTGCAGTCTTTCTATTGGTGGGCTTGTACTTTTGGCCCAGGGTTTTTCATTACTATACTTTTCATTTATGTCATAATCTGTTGGTTGGGATTTTAGTGTAATCATGCATTTCCATTTTAAGTAGTTTTTACTATTCTGCATTGTGGGCTTGGATATGTGTGTGTGTGAACAGGTTTATAGGTAATGCCTCCCATGTTAGTTATATGCCTACTCGGTGCTAGTCACCAGCCCCTGACCTATTGGAGGTGGGCTTGGGGAGTTGCGGCACGAGCCCCACTGGGAACAGTTGTGACAGATACCAACTCTGATTAGTGATGAAGACCATATGAGTTACAAGGCCTCAGTTCAACATCTATCATTTTATCCCCTTCCTCCATGTGGATTGGAAGCAGCACCTCAACCCTTTTACCAATAGATCATCCTAGTAGTTCAGACTGGGGATGTGTGCAGGATAAGTGAACATCAGGAATTCTAGCATCAGAGACCACTAAGGTTCCATAGTGACACATATCTCCATACAGTAGAGGATTTTCTAGAGTCAGTGGTCAGCATCATCATGACTGTTCAGACCCTGAGATTATAGATGGTTGCTTTGGAAACTAGTCCTTTTCCATGGATTAGCTTGGTTGTGGTGGATACCAGTTACCTAGATGCATGATGATTCTAAAACACTTGTGGGATGACATCAATCAGCTAGTTTATGAGGAGTAGTACTCCTCCTTATTATGATCCAATCACATTAAGGATATTCTGGATCTTTAGAAGGGGACAAATTTTAGAGGCAGAGTACTTGGATAGGTTCATAGACCTTACACACTACTCTATTAACATGATTCATGATTGTTCCTTCCATGTATGGTTTCTTGAGAAGGGACACTATATAGAGTTTTGAGATAACGTAGTTCCCTTGTAAATCCCCACCCATGACATGGTACTAGAGTGAGTACTTGTGACAGAGATATTTATATCTGAGGGGAACCATATAAATGGAGCTGGCAGTGATTTCAGTAGAGCTGATTCATCTAAAATAGTAGGAAAGTTCCAATGACCACATAACAAGAGGCCCTTCTATGAGTAGTCTTAGGGATGTGGTTTTATAGTGCATGTGTAGTTTAGAGTATCAGTGCATCCCGAGGAGGGAGAATTCAATGCCTATTATGGGTGTGGTAACGTAGTATGAGACTTCTTGACTGGATGAGATGATCAACCCCTGAAGATAGTTGATGGACCTCTATAGTAGTGATAGTATCAGGATCATGGATCTACCAAGAATGGATAGGGTGGTCCCCAAGGAGGCAGATCTTGTAGAGGACTTAGACGAGATGAAGTTATCGGACAAATCTATGAAGTCATCTTGCCACCACCACAAGGCGTCCAATGTTTGGCTTAGGGAACTGGCAGTAGAGACTATTTACAATTGCTAGATTTGGATGTTTATAACCCAATGGTGCAACATATGCTTCAAGGCACAATCTGTGTTTATTTTATTATTACCTCAATATTATTAGAGACTGGTTCCAATCATTATTCTATCACTAAACTCTTGGTACTATAGTTGGAGCTCCTATAAGTGACTCTAGCACAACAACATTGTCTCAAGGTTCCTATAGGGAACATTTCTTATGTGCCTTTCATATACCAAAAGTTATCGCTGTCTCTTGGTTAATAGAGGTTCACATAGTACCTATTGGTCATCACTATTGAACACAATGACATCATCTGGTTCAAGGATTGGATTTCCATAGTTCGATCCCATATCTAAAATCACTGTAGACTTGTTATATACCTATGTGCTGATGGGATGGGTTTCACCCTTTTCAGTGAGAGTGGACCTATATCCGGAAAAGCAGGTGCTTTGGGAAAGATGTTGTATCCAATTACCCATAAGTTAATAAGTGTAAATAATGGAACATCAAACTCTTACAGAATCTGAGTTCCTTAATTTTTGAAGAAGAATATAGACATATTCCATGGAGATGTTTTAAACTATATCTAATGCATGATATGGAGTTTTTTCATATACTTACATATTTTGACCGCTCCGATATATTATGTTGAATATCATATGGATCCTGCGAAAATCATTGATCAACAATTATAGTTTGAAAACAATCATGAGAAAGGTTTCATCATACCCATTGTGTCCCCCTAGACAACTCTACTTCATGTTTGACATGAAGGAAGACAATAACTAGTGGATTTTCATGGATTATAATCACCTTAACCTGGACACAATATATAATTAGTAACACTTGATGAGGATTGAAAACCAATTTGATCAGTATGGACATGAGATATGGTTCCCTAAGATTGATCTTAGTTCCATCTATGACTATTTGTGGGTTTGCGGGGTTGATATTATAAAGATGGATTTTCGATGAAAATATGGAAACTATGAGTTCCTAGTGATTCTTTTTGGTAGGATAGATTACCCAACAATATTTATGGATTTGATGAAATATATATTCCATCTATACATTAAATATTTTGTTGTTGGCTTCTTTGAATACATACTTGTTTACTTTTTAATAGAGGAGGAGAATGTAGATCACTTAAAGATGGTTCTTGCTTTACTTTGGAGCACTATCTTTCTGGAAATCTCTTTAAATATCAATTCTAGATATGAGGGGTTCACTTTCTTGGGAATGTAATATTTGAATAATATTTAGTTTTGGTTCCAATGAAAATAAAAGTAGTTATTATATGGGTTACACCCAAGAATATATCAAAGGCTTGGAGTTTTTTCGATTTGGAAAATTACTATAAGAGATTTGTGGTTTACTTCTCTAGAGCCGCATCCCCTTTGACCACCTTGACATGGAAGGGTCATCTATTTACATAGACTAAGAAGAAATATGTGAATCACAACCAATATATGGTAGTTTTAGTCTTTTATTGAAGGATGTCGAGACACTACATTTTGGGAGATCACTTTGTGGTCTACTCAGAACACAAGAGTCTCTGGTACGTCTTCACTTAGAGAGACCTAAACCTGAGACAACAATTCTTGGTAGAGTTCATTCATGAAAAATACATATATATATTCAATACCTCATGAATGGGAAATGTGGTAGTATATTCCCTTAGTATAAATTATTAGGATCTCATATCCTAGTACGCTTCGGAGCAATTAGCTTCCCTATAGCTGGCCTTGGTGAAATAAGATGGTATAACTTTTCTTCAGTAAATGTGGTCGACTTCTTCGCTCCTCAGTCATGTGAGAGAGTCACAGTTTAGAGATATCTATTGTGATGTTTTGTGTGATCATATATCAATAAGTGACACATTATATTAATATTATTTTGGAAGGAATCATGATATATTGTTCTAGAGATAATTTTCGGTTCCAATCGCTATGTAAAAAGAGGTGATGTGGGAGATCAATACATCTCACTTCTGTGTACATCCCGGTGTGAGGAGTATGTACATAGAACATCAGTTGATGTTTTTTTGTCCATCCTGAGATTATTCTTAGCTAATTTCATCTCATGATGCTTCACATGTTAGTAGGAGATGGATGAGCACCATGTTCGGGGGGGTTTGTTGTAGCCACTTGAGATCTCCAACCAAAAATTGGATGAAATATCCATGGACATAGTCAAATAGATTACACATACATTAAAGGGACATGACGCCACCTAGGTGATAGTAGACTGACTCATGATGTTGGTTCACACCCTTGTTATCAGGGAGCATAGCTTAGTAGAGAGTTTGGTGTAGCTGTACATTTGGGAGATCATCCGCCATAACAGGGTACCCTCGACGATAGTCTCCGACTGTGGCACATGTTTGAATTTTTATTGTGGAGAGTCATAAAGGAGCAATTTTGTATCCATATAATAATTAATACCTCCTTTCACCACTATAACCATGGCATGACCGAGCACACTATCTAGGTTCTAGAGGAATTGTTGAGGGTTTGTGTGCTTGATTGTAGTCGGAGATGGGAGGATCACCTAACTTTTCTTGAGTTTCCATATAGTAATAGCTATCAATATACGATCAACATGGATCCTTGAAAGGACCTATATGGGAGACCAAATAGGTCACCCTTAATAGGATGAAGATCGATGAGTCGTCTCTTATGGGCTTGATGTTGGTGCATGTGATAACAAAGAAAGTTCAGGTGCTCTGTGAACAGAAGATGATCGCCTAGAAAAGATAGAAATCCTATGTATATCACAGTTGTTTTACCATGGTGTTTGACATGGGATGCCATTTAACCACGAGAGTCTCCCAATGAAGAATAATTCAGAGGATTTTCTAGGGAATAATTCTTTCCCTGATGTTCATATGGTTGTTTGATATCATAAAGGAGGTTGGTGAGGTTTCCTACAACCTCAACATACCCTCACAACTAGAGAAATTGCACAAAATTTTATGTGTGTCACAACTGAGTAAATATGTGAACTAACCTACACCTTCCATTGATTGGGATAACAGGGACAGCAAGGATGGAACTACCTTTACAAATCATCAATTGGGTATCAATGGCTGGCACGAACAGACCGTGCAAGGATGGACCTTCTGTTTGGTTTGCATGTTGTGCAATAATGAAAATGTGTTAGAGAGTTAATGGGAGAGGGAGATCAAGACACGAGCTATGTATCCAAATATGTTTAATTAGTTATTCTTTTGAGGGAATATTATATTGATGGTTTAATGATATAAGGACCTAATTCTATTTCCATATAAGAAATTGAATTATTTTTTTATATATATTTTGCAGAGCTACGCACTGAGACAGAATGTGATTCTGAGACCTAGAGTAACAAGTTTTAATTTGATAAATATATAAAAAAAATTATATTATTTTCATGTGGTTAATTTAGCAGAATGGTATTACTATTAAACAATTGATTAGATATGAAATCTAATAACAGGGTTGGTTTTGTAATGTAGAGTTCGTCCAAGGCACAATATAAAATTAGTCGGTACAGAATGTCCATACGCCTCACTAATTGGTGGTGTGTTTTATTAAATTCATTTATAAATTCATTTAAATAATTTAATTCAATTAACCTAGGAAAAAGGACCATAAATTACTTATCATAACATCTTGGAAAGGGTTACCCTCGTTATATTCGGAATTCACCAGTGAGAGAACCAACATCCTCTATAGATTTCCTTCTAAGAATGATGAACCTCTAATTCAAGATATATCGAATGCAATAGATCCTCCTCCCTCAATGGGAAAGAAATTATTCATTTGTGATCAATCGAAGAAAGAGTTAGGACTTTTCAATTAGTCAATAGGCCATTTTTGATTAAATGGTTAACCAAATAGAAATTCATTGTTTAATTTTTTCTCCTGTTTTTCAATCCTTTTCATGATCCTATGTAATGAAAGATAATTTTATCAATTTTTTCAAATCTTAATAGTCCATTCCTGATAGGTTGTTCAAGAATGCTTCTCCAATGATCATCAAACCTTTGTTTATATTCTTACCCCATTGTTTGTGTTCTTCACTGTTGGAACCCAGCGGTTCCCGGCACGACAGTTTCCATGAGACCTAAGCTCAATCAGGTGGCAGATTCAAGGTGAATCGGAAAAATAATTATGGTTATTCAATAAAAGAACAGACCTAGGTTCATCGAATTGAATGGATGATGAAACCAATGATTTTACTTAAATTCAATATTACTCATAGGAATTTATGCATGTTAAACATTCAACCCCCTCACGAAGAATGATATATAATTTACCGTGAAAAATGGCTTGAGAGAAAGAATCTATTTCATATGCATGAAATTCAGGAGGAATTGAGGTAGGATCTATGGTAGTAGGACCAAATTTGGATCTTGGACTTTTATATGGGAAATATGATTTCTCTATAAAAATCATGACTACACATTGTGTTCCTTGAAGAAAGAAAAGTGGGTATCCTCCCTCGGTGGTGACTCTATGGTTTGGGAAAATTTTAGGGAAACACCGTGTGTAATTCCATCAAATTCCATGTACCCCATCCCCGGTAGGACAACCCTTGTGATGGGTCACATGCTTAGGGACAACGTGTAAGAGAACACAGAAATGGTTTGACTACAGGGGTAGAATTTTGTGCGGTACAACATGTAGTGTACCAAATTACACAGACACGGTGTCCGAGTACATGAACACAGACGCAAGACATGGCTTGGTCCTTTGATAGGTGGGAGAAACCGGGAATTCAACATACATGGCATGTTCCCCTTCAGGTATGGGACATGTGTACTGGACATAGACATATAAGGTAGTGAAGATGAACCCCATGTCATGTTGGTCCCCTTACGTGTCTTGTACCACTTGAGCTCTTCTGAATGATGTTCGAATATATGTATCTCCTTCGTTTGAACTCGGATTTTACCTAGTGAGAATCCTATAGTGATTGTTTTTTCGTGTTGAACATGAATGTTCCATCAAAAGAAGAGTTTTAGATTATATATGAAATGTACCAGGTTTGTCACTCGTTGAAGTGATACCTGATGACCAATGAAATCATAAACAAATCACGAGAGTAGCATTGGGATGATTCTCTAGCTAGGTTGGGTAGTGTAATTCCACGATGGATGTTCTAGGCTTACCCTCCTTCTAGGCTGGGTAGTGTAGTTCCCCGATGATCATTCCAAGTAACCCTTTAGTAGGATTGGGAAATGGATTTCCTCGTTGATCTAGGCTTACCCTCCAGCGCTGTTGGGTACTGTAATTTCCCAATGAAATCTTCCAGGAATAACCCTCCAGACATGAAATGAAGTGGAATTTCTTATAAGACTCACCAGGATTACCCTCCAGTATGTCATGGTAGTGGCTTTCCCCTGTGACCATAGTAACTGGTACCCTCCACCTCGGTTGGGAAGTGTTTTCCTTTAGTGACTACCAGAGTAGTACCCTTCTAACATACTAGGACATGATATCCATTTCTCAAAATGGGTAACCTATGGACTGTGTGGTACAATGATGGGGCATGACATGAATTAGCTTTGTACTCACGAGAAATAGGGATCAATTCCCTATTGAAACACATTCTTGTGATGCAAACTAAAACTATGTTGGCCAATGACATCTATCTAAAGAGGATATTATAAAGCTGTGTTTATTGAGTCACATTGACTATTATGTCCTGGGAAGATGCATCATTTACTAGGAATCATTGATGGACATAACTTGTAAATATTTTCCATGGTTATTCTTAGGGTTAGATTTGAGATGGAGATCCCCTTACTCTCTCATTTGGGATTCGCTGATTGATTGTATGTATATATCCTACTTCAAGACCCACTCTTTTGGTATAGATACACTCTTTCTAGGATAAAAAAAGATGTGTAGGGTATGCCCCATGTTTTCTATTTTTATCTTTTCATGGTTGTATGATTCCACACTTTGGGTATTGAGAGAAAAGACTCAGCAAGAATTTATTATTCTCACTGAATCAAGATACTTGTGTTTGAATTAGTTTACATCCACTATGTTGTTGGGTTGAGTTGTACTCTTCTTACCACACATTGTTATATTTTCTGTATTCATATTCAATTGTTTCTCATACTGATACCCTTCCATTTTCAGGGTGTTCTACTGTGTATTTATATAATCACCCTTTCATGGACATTTCGAAACATGTGCCATGCCTTTTGCAGATGGTAGAATAGTCGATCATGACCTCAAACGAGTTTAGGGATACTGTCTTCTTGGACCGTATAAGGTTTTCATAGCATGGGATATAGGAACTAGAATCTCAACTTACTTGTTTCATGTTTTTTTAGGTTGGGATAGGCCTTCTTGGTGGTCATGTACTTTTTTACTTTTCCATCCAATTTTCACTAAAATACTTTGTTTTATTTAGAGTTCAATACATGTTAGGTATTTTTATAGTAAATTTTATTTTTTTTATTTCCCTATAGAAATTCTCATTATGTGGGATGTGTTCATGTATACATGTTCCTAAAGAAATTCCTCCCTGTGTATAATGTGCCTTGGGAAAATGTTGCAACCCCTGGCCTGTAGAGGTAGGCATGGGGTAGTTATGGTTCAAGCACCAGATTTTATTGTCTTATGACATAATGGTTAAGAATCATGCTATTGGGGAAATTTTTTTCTCATATTCTACCCCTTCTTTCTGATTATAACCTTTAGTAACTAATCTATAATTATTCATAGTTATCACACCTTGATGATCTTATTTATTCCTAGAAAACATTTTTCCCCTATAACAAGGGAGTTCGATGGTCTATCAACTGAATTCCCAATGTTCTTCCTATAAATCTGGTTTAATTCATCTTACATTGCTACAATCCGAGACTCACAATCCAAGGATTATTTTGTAGACATTGGTTATAGAAATTATAAAAAAGAATAGAATTATACAATATTTCCTAAATTCATTATATAGTTAATTACTTTATCTTAAATTTCTATAAGTATTTCCAATGGATATTTCATAAGGTTCTTAGGACGATATAGGTAGAACAATATTTGGATTCCTAGAATCCCACCTTTCGGGATTTGGTTCATGAATATTAATTTCAAATTATTTATCCTTTTTTTCATTAAAAAGAGGTTCACATCTCAATATTTCAAATGAATATATTATTTTATCAATTTGACATAATTTTTTTTATCAAAAGTAAAAATTTCATCAAAATTCACAAAATTTGGGTCTTCAAAAACCAGGGATCATTTCTTGAAAACTCATTATGATTTTGAAGAAGTAGAAAAACATAAAAATATTCCATCATGATATTTTAGATCAAACATAACAATATTATCCTTGGTGTTTAGAATATAATCCTTACATATAAAAACATTAAAGTACCCATCTTTTGTTTTACTATTGATCCACAGCTCATAGGGTTTTTCTTTAAAATATGACTAATTAAAAATTTGTTTATGATATAACTTGTTTTATTAATATCGTTATCCTATATATGTGTATGTAGGTAATATTCCAATGACATTATTCTGAAAATTTCTTATGAATTTGTTTCCACCATTTAACAACACCATTTTATTGTGGTGTCATGGAGGCAGAAAAGGTATGCTTGACACAATGTTTTGAATAAATAGTTATTGAACTCATGGATTTCAAATTATCATCCATTTTCACTATTCTAAGAAATAACTTTGGAATCATTCTCATTTTTAACCAGTTATCCAAAAGATATTAAAAATGTACAAGCTACAATTTTACCCATAAAAGATAAAAAACAAAAAATTCTAGAGAAATCATCAACAGAAAATTTAAAAAATTATTTTCTTATTCATATTGAAACTATATATTACCCTATTAAATACATATAAATAATATTCGTGGGTTTATATGTATTAACCACTTTAATCGGTTTAAAAAAGACCATCTATTACATTCCCATTTCGCATTTATCAGATAAATTATTTTTATTCAATTTAATCTGTGGTAAATATGAAACTAAATTCTTTTTGTTCAATTTTATCAAATAATACACATTATAATTACCTAATGTTTTCATCCATATCCATGACTTTCTTACTCATTTAAATGGTTAACATTATGTATTGTCAATGAATTATGATCTGGCATATATTCATTCTCTCTTCATGGTACCTTAAATTTATGAATTATATATATAAAAATATAATGAAAATCATTTGAAAAATAATACAAAAATAACTATCATCATAAAGTTATTATATAATTTTAAATTTTTTTAAACCGTCCATATAGTGAATTTTTTTTGATATGGACATAGTTTGGATTACCAACAGATAAAACCCCCATAATTTCTCAAATAAAATTGTCACAAAAAGTGACATGAACTCTATATATCATTGGTAAGTAATGAAATTTAGAAAAATATCCACTCATATTACTTGATATTTAACTATCCATACACCATATTTCATTTGTTCTCTTGGAAATTTATATCTAAAAATAAATGATAAATATGAATTATTTTTAGTGCCTATATTTTCATGGGTCGAGCAAGTTTAGAAACTATGGATTTTGGAACACAAATTTAAATTATATTTCCAAAAAATTTATCCCTGAGTTTTCAAAATAATTTCATGAAAAATGAATTTTTTTGACACCTAGGAATTGTGGTCTCTAAAAATAATATCATTTTCATAGTATCATAGATCAAAATAGTGAAAAAATTAATTTTTAATGGTTTTATTCTTGGAAGTAGTAAATAAATTGAATTTGTAAATATTTTTTTCACCTTAAATTTATATTCTAAATAATTGTTGATATGTATTATTACAACTAATAATTTGATTTAAATAATTTTACCTAATTGTATGTACACTATTAGAATCATTACATTATTTAACTTATTTTTAAAATTTTTCAATTTATTTCCATGTTCAATACATGATGCAGAATAATATTCATCTTTGGTTATTAGAAAAATTATTTTTTATTTATGTCTTCCTATTAATTTAAAATCAATTAATAGGATTTTTCTGATAGTTTTATTTTTCTATTTTGAATATAAATTCCTATTTTATAATGTGGATCAATATTTATTCAGTTCCTCTAATTATAAATTCCCATTTTATGATTTATTTTCATGATATAAAGAATATAAAGAATGTACCTCAATAATAAGTCTCATAAAAACGTGTTGGATTTTTTATGAGCATACTCATCTTATGATTGTGAAGATGAAAAATCACTAGAATATTCTAAACCAATCCATGTTTCATTCATTAATTTATTCTACTTATTATTGTAACCACAGTTTTATAATGATTTCTTTTTTGTACTTTCATCATCTTGAAACTAAAAATAACCAGGCTTCTTGTAGCCAAGTTTCTTTCACTCATTATATTTTATATCCTTATAATTCATTTTCGACATCTTATATTCATTAAAAGGATTCATATAAAATCTTATCCCTTTATATATATTCTTAATTCTTTCAGGAAATGTGTCCAAAGGCACTTTATGAAGCAGAACTACTTAAATAATTTTCATCACATGACTCAAATATCTATGTTTCATTACAATTCTCATCATACTATGATGTTGATACTTTAAATGTAGAATTATAATTCTTATTTATGATATTTTATCCACTAAAAGTTTCCATATCAACCTCAAACATCATTTGAGTATAGATATGATATTTCATTTTGTTGTTTTTGGCCTCTCTTTATTCAATTTCAACGTCTCAAATTTCATGGCTCAATCAATAGATTTTTAAAAAGATTATGGCCATCAGATAAACAGTAATCACAATTCCCTTTAGGTATATGATCATATTTTCCATTCAGAACCCATAATTACCACCATTAAAATAAGTTTCTATTCCATAGATATCCCTTCTTTGTTTTTAGTCATGGAATCCGTTATTAAAGAGATCTTTCGATTTTATCTTTTATAGCTACGAACTCGGGATTTACATTCATTGAAACCAAATTTTTTCAATGGCTGCTCGTGTTAAAAAACAATAGGGGTGGATTTAGTTCTTTGAAATCATATTCGCTTTAAAACCCCAGCCTCTCTAGTTTATGACTGATTTATGATATATTATTTAACAAAGAATGTAACATAAAAATAATAATAAAGAATAAAAATATAATTCAGGATTTATAGTGGTTCTGGGAATATAATCGCCCAAGTATACTCCTCCTTAACTCTTCTCCATGAGTATGATGATTTCCACTAATCCAGTCCTTTTGATGGGGACTACCAGTCCTTTTTATATATTTCATGACAGACCTCAAGAAGATGGTACTTAGTACAAGAACATGGTATTTCAACCGGGATCTAGAAATATTAAAAAAATACCATTCAAAGGTTTTTTTAGGGAAAATATACAATTAATGATAAAAACAGGAAATTTAATAGATTTTTATCTCATAATTGTAAGATAAAAGTCACATAAGAAGAAGGGTATCCAAGAGAGATGAACTTAAGAATAACCTGTTTAAGGTTAGTATTTCAATCTTAAAAAGAATAAAAAAGCATATCTAATGAAAATGATACATCATCATTCTTGTTTTCATATAATTAGAGAGTATTGTTTGGGGTGATTTCAGAATGAGTTCTCTATATTTTCTTGTGCCTTTAGTTTTCATACAAAAGGTACACCCTCGTTTTAAAATTCATACATTGTATATCATTTAAATGAACATCACATGATCTATTGAATTAGGGATCCATGAAACATCATTTGTTCTTAAAAATACCTGAGTAACCATAGAGATAAATAAAATTCATTTTTCCTTATACTCTATCATGAAACATGGATCTTATTATAAATGATTTTTACCTTAATGAAATAATTAAGAATATAATAATGGTACAATAACATTAACATCTTACATAGATAATTTAAGAAAAATAAATACCAACTTGTTTCATTACATAACCAATATTATGAATGGATTCCACATATCCAAATTTAATATTTTAACCCACTTATCCAAATTGAAGATTTGAATCCACGGACCCAAATTTTATTTATGCATCCAAATTTAATCAATATGGACCTATACTCACATAAATAAATCTGACATAGATTATTTAAATGATGTAAAACATTTCAATACATAGGTGATTCAACAATAAAATTTATTCATGTAACCATTTCACTTAGATGACTGATCACATAGGTGATCTTGTCGATGTAGGCAATTTACATGTTGATGATTCCACAAAATATACAATTGGACATAGCTGATTACTTTATATAGGTGATTAACATTTCTGATTGATCATTTTTTTTCACCATGTAGCCAAAATCTTCATGTAGATAATTTTCCAAAAATGCGTAGATTTTAGCCAAAAATCATTCAGAATCCGTATTTACAATAAAGTAACCAGTGAATACATATGATTATGATAAATCCATATAAAATCACTTTGAAAAAATACCATCATCAGTGTATTAAGGTTATTTTAAATCATTATCACCTAATGTACATGGGATATGTTGTATAGAAATTAATAATAAGAAAGGAAAAGTCAGTCTTTAGAATTCAAAAGGATTATTAAATTTATACACAATACCAGTTTGGGAATACAATGTGTTCTTTATGGGTTTTATGGTTCAATTTACATAATCTCTTATTTTAAAGAATGATATAAGCATAATTCTTGACATTTTTAAAATATCAACTCACTTCCATTCTATAAATGAGACTTCATCGGTGGAAGAACATAAAAAAATTTGTTTCCTAGAGATCGTGAATATTCCTAGAGTACCATCCGCTAGAATTTATGATTGAGGAAGATAATTTGTTTCATGATATTGGAATGGTCTTCAAGAATAAATTTATCTTAATTGATGATGATAATATGACATAGGAATGGATGGTCAGACCCAATCATCAACTCATATCCTTGAATATATGAATTATGATTTTATTGATAGCTTTAGTAGAGTATTAGTGCTACATTTATCAATTTTTGAGTTCTAAATCAATAGTTTTTATCCAACATTGATCCATATGACTTATGTTAATGTAATGTATGGGTCATTATTCCAATAACCTCAAGGTTACACTATGGTGGGTGAGAATTCTCTATTTGGGAAGAGCGTTATTTAGGATATCATGATAATGTTTCATTGGATCCATATACAATTGTAGAAATATAAGTGTCATCATAATTCACATTTCAATATTTATTGTCATATATTACGTGTTTATGTGGGTGATCGAGTGTTCATTAAAGTCACATCTCTTCTAAGAATCTATAGAGTGTGATTAAATTAAAACTCTTCCATAATATATGAGGTAATTATATATTGTTGAAAATTTCATGAATATTGAAAATTAATTTACTTTAATATCCTAGTTTTTTATCATTCATGTGGAATTAAATATATCCTAACTGATTGAATACTACCCTGATCTATTTTGTGTGATTGAATTGAGAAATATAGATTTCAAACATGATGACACTATAGCGTAGAAACTAGTTTGTATCCTTTCTTAATATAGTAAGGTTTTGGGAGGAATATATAATATCATGGACCATGTGTTATGTAATTTTGGAAATTATATCTACGATACATTAGTCCAGTAAGTGTTAATATTTGAGTTATTGTTAATTCTATTTTCTAATAGTGTATATAAATGAATTTTTTAGGGTATAAATATTTATGTTGGGGATAATTATGAAACATGTGATGTCTATGGAACAAATTAATTTTATTATTTATATTATTTTTAGAGTTTTCTTGAGGTTCAAATTTAACCAAAAAATGAAAAATTTTGGGAAAGTGTAGGATTAATTGTTAGCATAACTTTAGATCAAATTGTGTACCACAAATTGTGTAAGGGTGTATCTTAATCTAGTGTCTCCTTCATAGTTTTGATTGAGATACCCTAACCATGATGTCGAACTATGATATCTTCAAAAAATTCAATATTTTGATATTTTTCAGTTATTTATAATTTAGATAGAATCTTAATTTCATCCATTCAGTATATACATTTCATAATGGTCCTCTAACCATTATTTTACACTCCCCTTAGCCTTATTAGTGTTCTTACTTATCCTAGAGTAATTTATCAAGATGAAACCTTAATATATATCATCCATTCCATATATTCACACCTCATATTCTCTAAATTATCTACTTTATCATTTATTATTTTCACTAACATGATATAATAACAAAGTTCAATGTTAACATTCAATTAATTAATGAGTTTCTTTGTTTTTATGGTCAATGATGCATCTTCCTTTTCAAAATACTTGATTACTCAATAATGGAATGTTGCTTCCAATAAATTTAAGTAGATGTTTCAATTTAATATTTTTTTAAATTACACATTTATTTCATTTATATACATCTAATGTTTCTCTTTGTAAATAGTATATCTAAAATTTTCCTCTATTAAATCTAACATTATTATCAACTATTGTTGTATTTTTCAGTTATAGTAAAATTAGTTTCTTTATAGTTTTTAAATTAAATATATTCAATATAAATTCCAAATGCCATAATGGGATTGAAGTACTATTTATAAGATTATAATTTGTTATACTAGACTTATAAAGGGGAATTAATTGATGTTTCAATCCACATTAATGTAGTTTCAAGAATTCTTGATATTTTTTTACATGAAAGATTTTGTTCCGCATAAGATCATTGTTATTAATTATAGATATCCTCTTTCATTCATGTACTATATTGGTTTGGTTTTAAATGTATAATTTTTTTGTTATTCATTATCTATGGAATTTATATACTAGCGATGTACTGTACATGGTGATAAGTTTTTTTTAAGACTACTGTTTGGATATAAATGCATGAATTCTTTGATTTTGGAATGAAATTTCACTTGGGATCCTGGGGTACTAAATAGATAATTGATGAGGAGTTATAATATTTAAATGATATCACTAAATATATGTGAAAATGGATATTATTTCTCTCAATATATGGATATCCACTCAATTAGGCCATGTTTATAATTCTGGGTCCTATACATTCTAGGTCACATCAAAGACCGGTAGGTGATAATTGAGAGGATTATAATGCAGTCACTAATATAATTGAAGTTTTCATCCCATTTGATTAATATTTTTCATCTTAAAATTATTTATATACAATTTTAAATATTACTAGTGATATACGATTATTGTTGGATCTTTTTTAATTTCTTGTCCTTATATATTTTTTTATAATAAATGGTTTTGATATAGAAAAATATTTGGTTTTGTTTTTTTTCTTTCTGAAAAAAATTTAACACTACATTTTAAAAAATATAATTCAAACTAGAATTTACATTATGTTGTATAAAATGAGTGAAACTTTTTTCTAGGTAATATCCAACTATGAATTACCTCATATAAGGTATGTACATGCTAGTGTGTATATGAAATTGATTAGGTCTCATATTGGTGAAATGGTACAAGTATATTCCATTGGTAGATCTCCATAGATAACATCATCCTCATTTAGTGACATGATGATCAACTGGTGACCCATGATAATAACGTGGATTCTACTGGATCATTTTCTAGAAATTTGGTTATCCTAGTATGTACATGTTTCGAAAGTACTAGCACATCATTTTCATGGGTTAATTTATATTAAAAATTTATAATATTAAACTACAAATTTGTAATATAGAGACATATATGGTTTCCTACCATGGTTTAATTTTATTAGTCCATATATCGGTGGAGTTGTAATTTTAAACTCTATTACTTTTCATGTGGATCTAATGTGTGTAAATGATATATGGGATTGTTGAAATGAATATGATGTTTGGTGTAGTATATTTTATAATGAAAATTCCTCCTAATTGAACATTTTTGATACTCTTAGTTCTTTTCGCTATCCCATGAAGACCAAGAATTTATTTTTGGCCTTGTATAGATCCAACTCAGGGGGGGATGTGGAAGATTCATCCAGGTCGGTTCACAACACCTTACACTGTTCTGTTAGAAAACCAATATCATTATTTAATTCCTATCATTGGGTAATCCGTATAAAAAACATTGTATGTGGAATTTATTAATTTTCATGTTCCTTAAAAATTATTTCACATCCAATATTTCATTTTATTGCCTTTTTTATATTTACCATGCATCCACTCAGAGATTAATTTGATGATTACGATTGTTCTGATATGTTTTAGTTAATATTTATTTATCTTTTTATTTTAGTATACCATATTAATTATATATAATAGATTATGTATATTATTCTATATTTTAAATAAATATAAATATATCATAAATTATGGTTTTGAAACTTACTCGTGTAAAACCTACAATATACAGATGACACCTTCAATGATATTTCCATCATCATAAAAAATTCATAACATAGACAAAAAAATCGGATCTTCCATTTATTTAAGGAATAAAACATATATTACACATTTATAAGAAATCAAATTTCCACAAATACCGAATTTAATAAGTAATAATATAAGTATATCCTTCGTTTTTATCAATTTAGTTTTTTAATACAAGAATTTAATTTGGAAAATATCAATCATAGTTGCAATAGAAATACTTTTTATGCAGTGATGCATATATTCATAATTCAAACTACATATGTCCTATTATGTTATCCATTATCATTATTAGAATTCTATATTATTCAAAAAAACACTACATGCTAAAATAATTTTCATTTATTAATAACTCTATACAATATGTTTCAATTTTTGACAACCCATTTGGTTTCCAGTACTGAGTGGCCTCTTTGGAATTAAAATTTCCATTAAAATGTCCAAACATCCAAAATCATATTTACATTATGGAATTTATTATCAAAAATAGGATTTAGACAATAAAAACTTACAATGACATAATTATCTTGTTTTTTTTTGTGGCAAAATATTAAAAAATAAAGTAAATTTCCAAATAAATATAGAAAATAAAGAAATATTAATAAATAATACTAGAAACAATGTAATCATTTTTATTAAATTAAATAACATATGATATTATATATTATACCATATGATATATTATTGGTGTTTTGGTGAATTTTGGATTTTGTTGTTTTGTTTTTAATATATTAAACATTTTTAAATCATATTTTCGTATATCTATTGACTAGTTGTGGAGTTTGAATTATTGATTGATTTTATGATCAATTTACATATAGATAGTACTTTAAAAAATATAATATTCTTTCTATTTTTATGTTTATTTATTCTTGATATGTTCAATTATTTTGTTTCATAATTTTTTCCTATTATTAATTGATAATTACAAAAACACATTTTAAAATTTTATTTTAGTTTAAATTTTTTACTATTTTATTATTATTAATATTTTCATTTCTATTGTTATTTTTGGTGATTCCAAATTCCAGTTTTATGTGTGGGTTTTGTGATTATGAACAATAGAGAATGAAAATATCCATATGTGATATAAATGAAAATTTTAAGATCATTGTATATTTTGGATAAAGAATCTTGTTGAATGATGAAAAGATAATCCAATGCATGGTAATAATTTTTTTTATTAAGCGAATAATATTTTTTATAATTATTTAATATAACAAAATAAAATGATCATGTTGAATATAAAAACACAGTGATTTTATATGTGGAAAAATAAATAATGAGGTTCTTTAGCAGATGATTCCATTTTGTATATCTTTTTATATGATGTATTAAAGTGTATTGCTTGTAAGAGATAAAAAATAGAAGCAATACATGTCACTTTTTTATTAATAATTTTTATTTTCGAAAAAATATTTATTATAATAATAATTTTTTTAAATATGAATCAACAACCCCAGTTGTAATAGTTTTGTCACTACAAGAACACATTGTTAAATAAGAATTTATTTGACTAATATCCTTGAATATTTGAATAAAATATATTAATATAGATTAATACTAGTATAAAAATAGTACTTCTTCTATAGATATGTAAAAAATGTTTTTGGGGGAATCTGATATTAAATAAGTGAAAAATTAGTAGGTGTATAAAAACTATCTAGAAGGGTAAATTTCAAAATAATAAAATTGGACATATCCATA
This sequence comes from Viscum album, assembly GCA_963277665.1. Taxonomy (NCBI): domain Eukaryota; kingdom Viridiplantae; phylum Streptophyta; class Magnoliopsida; order Santalales; family Viscaceae; genus Viscum; species Viscum album. The sequence goes on from OY728138.1 coordinate 164,363,894, forward strand.
CACAAGATTTAATAGATATGATCATTTTAGCTCATAAATAATAAATGTTTACTTTTAATTATTAATTTATGATTTATTTAATTTAATATTAGATTTCATTTTATAATTATTTCATCTCAATATACTGTGCTAGTTACACATAATTTAAATTAATTTTTAAATACAAATTTTTATAGTGATATGTTAGTTTTAGCATCATAATTTACACCTATAAAAATATAATGTTCACCTTTGGGTACATGTTAAAAAGATTTTGAACCAAATTAAACCTCGTAGAATAACTTATATATCATTTCAAACATATGATGTTGTTATAAACATGGAACATATTTTTCAGAATTATGTAGATTTGTAATGTTACAATGTTTCCTTAGATTCTAATAATTTTTCATTGTCATTTATCGAGAATCATTTGATTCAAATGTAAAATATAGGGTTTTGGTAATTAGTATGTACATTTGTAGATATTTTTTATTCAATATTACATTATTATGCAATTATAATGTGTCAACAAATTTTGGGAATTTGAGAGAATCAAACAAGAAAAAGTAAGTTATTCGTTTGATTAAAAAATTTAATTAATATAAATTTTTTTAATTAAAAATGGTCATGTTGATTTTATTAATAATTCAATTAAATATTAACTTATTCTATATCTCAATAATAACAATACATTTATTGTAAAAATTTATTTATTGATTTTGTGTGAACATGCTTTGGTGGATCACATTTTTTCCAGTTTTATTTAAAGTGGGTCTAATAAGTTATCAGGTATCAATCTAGGATTATGATTATTAATTTATAGTTTATAGAAATATTAATGTTAACAAATTATTCACAACAAAAAATATAGAATTTTTCAATCATAATTTATTTTTGATCATAATGTTTGTCAAATATTTTGGGTATGCTTATAATTTTTTACATAAATGAAAATTTGTATTTCAAATTTGACTATGTATTCTCAATTTTCCCATGATATTGGTAATTTTTATATATATTATTTAAATATGTTTTATTTAAATAATAAATCATTAATTAAAATTTAAACTAATTTAAAAATGATTACCAGTATGGCGGCATATCCTGTTATGTCCATTGGGCTATATTTCATCGCGGGAGTTCTTAAAAGTAGTATTATGCATCATTCTTCACCCATTCCAACTCAAAAACCTCAATATATAATGGATTGATATATTCTAAAAAATCATATGATATAAATGAATTTTACGAATATAAAAATATGAATACAATATTTTTTTCATTATTAAACCAAACTTCTCCTTTTATAATGATTTTGGTAAAAAATCAAGTTATTTTATAATATAAATAATTAGTATATTTAGTGGGTAAATAATAATGTTTTAGAGATTTGAATAGAATATGTGAATATCATAAAAAAATAATATCATCTTAATATATATATATATATATAATGATTGTTTACTAGTGAATTATTGATAAAAAATCATAGATATTTTTAAATTTTACACTATGTTTTTTAATCTTAAATTTATAAAAATTATATAATTGTTAAAATAATATAAATCATAGAGACATGGGATTTAAAAATTTCTCAACACTAAATACAATGGATAATAATATGTGTCTCATTATAGGAATACTCATATCTTGGTGTATCACATGATGTAGATCAAAGAAAAGATTACTCACCCCCTTCTAAATTTTACCACACGAGATGTCACATTATGAAACACTATTTTATATATCACATGAGAAAATTATTATATATCTATATATAATGATATGTAAAATATAAAAATTATATTCTCATAAACAATGTAATATTTTTATAATTTTTATTACTATAATTGACATTTCAATCATATTATATGGGTCATATCTAACATAAACATTATATCTTAACATAAAATATATGTCTATGGAGTTTCACAACCTTAATTTATCCATAGCATAAAAATTATATCATATATATATATATATAATTTTAATATTTTAATTTTTTTTATAGTTCAGACAAAATACCGAATTTTATACATGGTATACATCTTATCTTTTTTGTTTCATAAAAATGTAATATTCTATGAAACACACATTATGTGAATACCAAAAAAGGGATTCATTTCATATAACTAACTAATTTCATGTATGAATTAGAATTATTTTCATCATTGTGAATTTAAAAAATCCTTGATTTTGAAAAAAATACAATTTAACATTTTTTATTATTCAATATATAAAATTTTTATCTCCCTGATGTATTCTATGGTTATAAACATTAATTGAGTAATTTGATTAAATATTTTTATATATTTTAATTTAAATTAATTAATCCAAAAATATATATTTCACATGAACAAGGGACTTGTGATCAAAATTATAAATATATGATAAATAGGAGCTTATATGAGAAAATAATTAGGGTTATATTTGAAAAACCCTCTTGGATAGTGATTAAGATTGATTAATTGGTTTTATATGATTTTAATATATCAAGAAGGGGAAAATCCAGTATTTTATAGATTTGGGTGATGGATGAAGAGTGCAATAAATAAATAAATGATTGAGATGCATATTAGAATTTCCATAGACCACTAATTATGTGGATTTATGAAATGAGAATACTAACGTGGATTAATTTATATTATTAGAAAAATTAGATCAATTCTTCTATTAGTGAATAATGTCTATGAGGAAGATGATCCTTATTCTTGTTGTTCTTGAATAAATAGATTCAAGGAAACAAACTATATATCTTAGGATAGTAGAAATGGTCTTTCAATGACTTAATAAAACATAATATTGGAGGATGAAGTAAATATCTTCTATAAAATTATAATGATTGAAAAATCTGCAATTGAGTAATGAAAAATAGAGCTAGTGTGATAAATAGAAGAAAATGATGATTATAAATTTTTTTGGAGAATTTATCCCTTGATAATCTAAAATGAATTATTATATAAAAAAAGAATGATATACCCTGGATTATTGATGGATAACACTTAGTTTTACGGTATAATTAAGGAGGTAGTGATAGTTCATTGAAATACATAGGGTTGGGTACTCATATGATACCGAGATTTGGAAATAAAGTTTAATATATTGGGCGGATTTTGATAATGTTCGATGTCATATAAGTTTTGGTCGATTAATTATATTGATTAGAGATTCAAAAAAGGTTATTATAATATTTTATATTTTTATTAGTATTTTTAATGGATTTTACACATTTTTTTGATATTTCGGTTAAATAAAACACATTGAACCCTTTTTGTGTATGCAGTTTCTATACTATAGAATGAAATTTTAAACATTCATTGATTTCCTATGGGTTGTTTGGCACGTAGAATGGAATATTGAAAAGGTGTTCAAATAAATATGTTTATATTACAGTTTAAGATATTTTTTTACTAAATAAATTTGAAATTACCTGATAGGTAGAACAAAAATAAGTAATGGTTCTCAAAGAGAAGACAGAAATTTGGAATTTCTCAAGTCACAAAGTGGTGTGTAAAGGAAATATGGGTATTTAAAATTTTCAAAGTCATCAGTTGCAAAGTGGAGGATAATGGTACACCAACCACTAATATTTATTAAAAAAATAAATTCACTACAAGATTTAAGGGTAATTGAAGGGGATGATGATTTGACAAATATATTTTTTAAGGGTTAGTTGCTAAAAATTGGTAGTCCTGGTATGGATGGATTCTCACGTACATGATTTATAGAAATTAGAGAAGACAAAATTATTCACTATAATACATGATGGTGGATATGTGGATATGTAAATGTTATCTACTATAAAAAAAAGTGATTATAATAGTCCAAAATATGAACATGTAAAAGATATTCCTTCATTAATTAAACATAAAAAATATTCAAATGGTTTTTGAAATTCAATTTAAGTGTTTAGAATATGATGATCACATCATGGTGATGAGGTTAACATTATGAATATATTTAATAATTAAATATTATAAGAAGATGGTTCTAATAATGGATATATATTTACATCTAATTAATAATTTTTTGTTATCTTGTAGGATGAGAAGAGATTGTTTTGAGGGAGATTCAATCCATGATGCTAAGATGTGAATATTTTATTTTGTGATACTTTATGATGAATGAAGAAACCATTTAATTAATAGAACTTCATTCCATGAATTAGATTCTAATTATTTTTTAATAATTTGAAATTGTGATTATTATTGATATTACTAAGTTTTTTTAAATACCTTGTCTCATGTAGATATTTTATATGTTCTGTTTAAATCAATTTTGAAGAATTAATTTTATATTGATGTTATATGTTTTGATAGAATAATATTATTTTTTAATATATTAAAAAATGTGGATATAATATGTTGAGTATAAAATAATAAAAAGGATAACATAATATTTTCTTGTATTTAGATTTTAAGAGTATAAAATGGTCATTCATTCTAAAAGAATACTTTACTGTAAAATAAAAATAAGTCAATAAAATTCTGTAGAAAACACACAGTGTGTTGAGGAAGAAAAATATGAGGGGTTAAAAAAGATGAGATCTAGTAGTCGAGGACAACACTATGATAACTCCAAATAAAGTAAGATTACTCACAAGTTAATGGTGACACATTGTAAGATACTAATGTGTTTTCCCCTACTATTCATCTTATTCAACGAGGATGAGAAAACATGATACATAGAGTGAATAACATTTAGGATTTCATTCCCCCAGGAATACATTGATCAATCAAAAATCATTAATATAATGATGATGTGTATGTAGTTTTTATGACTATATCCTTTCTTTAAAAGTCATAATTGATGAGTAAGATATTACTTTGTGAAGTGAATACAACTAGGAGCACACAAAATATATTAATCACATATAATATTAGAATGATGTATTTTTAATGTTCAAGGGATCATGTATATTTACATCCATATAATGGGGATTGAAGTTTTGTATGAAGATATTTGTTATAACACAACAAAGAGTCTAAAATATATTCATCCCATCCATTATAATTTCTTATATATCCTTATAGGAGTCAATAATATACACTAACCTTCCCTTGTATCCTTGGTCCTAAATTAGATACAATCTATTTCAAGAACTCAACCTGAACAGAACAGTTAGTAGATTCACACATTGTATTTGAACCATGAAAAATTATTCTATTTCTTTTCTAGTACTTATTTAATGTGTTTCATGTGATTGTGTGTGGTGGTACATCATATAGGTAGTTGTACATATTAACTAAGATAATTGTTTTAATAATATTGGAGTTATGTTAAAATTATAAATATAGTATGATCGAAAGGGTAAAACATATCCAAAACCCCCCACCCCCACACACAGCTCCTCTTAGATTTATTAGATGATCGACAAGGAAAATCAAGTAATATCAACAATTATATAAGTTCCCTATAGTTGGATAGATATTTTTTCATAGTTTCAATTTTTTTCAGATGTATATGAAGTGATTTTTTAAATAATAATTATATTTTCCTCATATGGAGTGTACAATCATTATCTCCATAAAAACCAATTTGGTGGTTTTGTAAAAATCAAGGAAAATATGAATAATGGAGAAACTAATATGTTTGGAAATATTTCAATTGATAAATAGGATTCATCAGTACATGAATATAATCTTTCATTTAGATGTTCATATGAAATTTATTAATTATGATCCTCGATAAGATTAATGTTCATACTATGAAGGGTTTTAATAGAAGTAGTATCTTTAATATATTTAATCTATACACTGAAAATTAAATGATTATTTCATGAGATTTTTTATTGAATATTTACTTATATATTTTGGCTTAACAAGATATTACTTGATAAAAATTCAAAACTAGTAATGGAAGCAGATGATATAGAGAAACTGTTAGATAGAAATCTATAAAAGTGAAAAATAGTCACACAATATGTTGAGTAGAAGGAAAAATACTTATTACTTTTAAATTAAATTCAATTCTTTTATAAAGAATATTTGAAAATTAGATATGGGAGAAGGAATGTTTTTTGGAATATTTATGATTAAGAGTTCCATGCATTGAAGGAAATAAAGAATTCCTCTATGAGTGTCAAATATTATAAATTTTATATAAATTTAAATAGGGAAAAATAAAATTAATAATCTCTATAATAGAGTACTGTGTTTTATAAAGACTATATGTTATAGATGATATATGAAAGCGATGATTGGGTGAATCTATGTGAAATTCAAAATAATAGTCTAAATATGACATGTCTTGGTTTTTTGGTCAATTTGACAAATATACAAAAATCACTAAATGTGAATCATCACATTAATCTAAGAGGATAAGTTACTCCATTAGAATAACGGATAAGATTCTTCCTCTAAATGAGAGTTGTATTAGATTACAGAATGGATTTTTATCAAACAATGATCAAGACACTATAGGCTCATGGAATGCGGTATCCCATATTCTAGAGAACAAAATCTAAACTAATAATGTTTCATCTTCTAGTAAATGTTAAAAATAAAATTCAATAAAGATATGCGTGAATAAAATCCTTAGAATATGAAATTATTAAAAATTGGTTTAATTAAATGTTTAATAAAATAATATCAAATTGTTTTTTTCAAAATAATGTTTATTTTTCCTTAAAAAATCACATCTTATAGGGTACCCATACTACAATTCCAAACAATGGAATTAGATTCATTGTTTAATGTTGTTTCTAATAGAGTTTTAGTGGAAAATCCCATCAATGATTTTATAATATAACCATTCATAGAGTTGTTATAAGTAATATATTATGGCAGATAAAATCAAAACAAATTCTAATGACATATGAATGAAAAAAAAATATTCACCTTCAATATGTTCGAAATATTGGTGAATATCATTGGAAAATAAAACTTTAGTGGTCATAGTGAAATTAATTTTATTTTAAATCATATAATAATTTGAAAAATACAACTAGGACGAAATTAATGAAAAATGTGAAACTGAATAGAAATTCATTTGATCATTCCTTGGAATGTATGTCAGTGATGAATAGTATTCATGAAAACATGCTAGTATGTCGCAAATTGGAATAAATGCTTCTTTATTGAAGAATATTCCACATTGTGGACCATTAAAAATGGTCCATTAAAGTCAATATTTGAGTTCCCAATATAGATAAACCTAAAAAAATCCATGAATGAAAAAAAATTATTTATTTTGCAGAAGACATTCATAAGGAATATTATATAATTTCCCAAATAAGGCTAACCCCAAAATGGATGAGAATATGTGTGGAAGAAGAAAAAATGTTGTATACCTGTCTAAAAAATCATTAGATGGCTCTAAGCTAGATGTGTATTTTTTTAAAAACAATTAAAAGAATAATTGATTGTGATTTTAGAGATGTGGTGAAATATCCACTTCTATAATTTAAGAAATATTATAAAATATAGAATTAGATGTCTTCAAGGAATTAAATAGATTAGAAAATAAAAATATGACCTAGAATGTAATGTTTACACTAAGCTAGATCTTTAGAAAATAGATTTTTGGGTTGATAATTATATTTTATCCTTGTTTATATCATTAAGAAATGAAAGAAGAACTTATATTATTCCCATATCTATTGTTCAGTTGTTTCCATGCATGTAATCAAATGTGATTCATATAGGCGTTGAACTAGACAAAAACTATGATAAATATACTGCATGAAATGATATTCATCATGGGATACATTTTTTGTATCATGATTCCTCCTTGAAAATTTTCAAGATATATATGATTGGAATCTGGGATTTATATTTGGATAATTATAATAATGATGAATTTTACATTGTATCCTTTGGCAAGAAGCTGAAATGAATAGTCTCTACCAAATCATATTATTTCATGAAAATATAAAATTTGTTTAGTTTAATAGAAATTTTAAAATTTACGTGTGATAATTATAATCCCATCTATATTTATATTGAATAAAATCTAATTATTTAGGGGATAGTTTCTGTAGTTTGATAAAAGTATCAAGTTATAGGGGAATTCTTGGTTATTATTATTCATAATTTTTTTTATTTATAAAATTTCTCAAATAACCCATCAGGAGAGAAATTTTATTTTTTATAACCTATTGGATAATTTTAAAAAGAATTTTGATGTCTTGGTTATTCAAATCATGTTTTATAAAAAAATGATTGTATATATAGAGTTAATTAATTTATGTCTCGTTTCATAGAGTAATGTCAAGTTCCCATTCATTATGTAAATCAGGATCTACTTGGGGATAATATAGTGTTTAGAATACTCTTTAATCATGATATGAAAAATTCTTTCACCTATAAGTATACCTTTTATTTTATCAACAACAATGAGTAGAAAAATATTTACAATAAATTTTCAATGGGTATTATTTACATGGTTATTGATAGAAAAAAAGGATATTGATGTACGTATATATATTTTTATAAAGTGTTTTTTGTGTTTATTTTTGTCAGTATTTAAAATAATTGTAAATACAATATATATAAATGACTAAGGTGATAGATGAAGAGCCCAACAAATGAAAAATGCAATGATATACTCCTTCAAATTCTAATGGATAACCTTTATTGAGGAATAATTCCATTTTACCTGATGAAATGGATATTTTTTTGATGGAAGAAGAGTTTAATTTTTTTTCAACCTTTATGAATATTGGTTTGGAAATTTAAGATTTTACATCTTGGTGTTATGGAATAAAGATATTCATGTTAGTAGCATGTACATCAGATGATTGTATATGTTTTCTTATAATGGTAGAGTGAAAGAATATATTTTAGGTTGGAATAATTATCTACTATGTATATAATGATTTTTGTAATTATGTTTATGATTTATGTAGAATATATCTACTAGTTTGAGTAGAAAATATTGATATTTTTAATTACCATATGAATTTAACCATGGATTATTAAGTATGAAGGATGTCTTATTCAATGAAGAATAGTACATGGATTTTTATGAAAGAAGGATGAGTTTGAATCTAGAATTTTGGGGGTGGTGACGGTTTACTAAATACAAGAAGATGAGTATTAATATTTTCTAGGATTTGGAAATGATTATCAAGAGTTTTGGGAAAATATTATAATTTAGAAATTCATTTACGATGTTTTAAGATTCATTAGAGTGATTTTTGATTCCCAATAGATTATTTGAGGAGGTTCTTAACAGATAGTGAGGAGTTCAAGAAGTTTCATATTTTGGTGACGGCTAGGAAAAGAAAACTCCTCTAATCTGCGATATATATATATATATTCAAATTATAGACATAAATTCGATAAATCCATGTAATTAATATGTTTAATTAATATTATAGAGCATAATATTGAAAAATATTGTAAAATTTCTTGTTACATAAGGGTTTCCAAATCCATAAAGCAAGAGAATAAGAAATTTCCATTAAATGTATAATTATAATATTTCATGGTATAGTATGTAAACAATGAAGTCTTTTAAATTATTGAGTCACACAATGGTGTTTAAATTCGCATAGAGGGATTAAATTTTCAAAAGTATAGACTCTCTCAATGATTCATAATGGCACTCAATGGAATAATATATGAAAAAAGTCTTGAATATCATAGAAATATGTAATGTTACTTCAATAGTTTAATTATTTTAAAAACAAAGTAAATACGGATTAATTTCCCAATAAAAATAATAATTTCACAATATATATGGTTTCTTTAGTGTTTTCTTACTAAAAAATTAGAAACGTATTAAAACCTCACATTATCATACGATTATCGATAGGATTATATGTAAATGTTATTTGTATAATAAAATAATATCAATGGTGTTGTAAACATATATACATTAATGTAGTTCTTTAGCGATGTCAAAAACACAATTATTTAAATTGATTTTGTGATTCAAGCTATGTTTTGAGAATATGGTCATTAATTAAATGAGAGGATACTATTTTTGAAAATATTTCTTTGAATAAAATTTCATTTGAAGTGGATTCTATGAATTTATATGTATTCATGAACATGATTTTTCCATTGTACTCTAATAGAGGAGAGGTTATCTATCAAACATATATAAATCCCTCTAGAGTTTCCCTTAAACCCCCACCCCTCATTATGGTTATGGAAAGCCATCTCATTCCCCCATCAGTTAATGCTTGGACCTTTATCTGATCATCTTCTTTCATAATGGTACTATCTCATTCCTCCAATGACCAAGAAACTATGACACCTTCTATGATTAGGATGTGCATGGTGAATGATAATTTAAATGGACCTTTATTGGCTACATATCATTGCTGGAGGATGGGGGATTCCATAGTGTGGGGTTCTTTATTTATTAGTATTGAATTTAGGATGTCATAGTCTTACTACAGTATCGAAAATCACATCATCAACTTGGTATTACCTATTTTTAATACGATATTATAGCCTCATTCCTTATTTGGCCCTTTATGGTTATTCATTTCTCTTCCTTGGGATGATTTGATTCCATATCAAGGATTTTTTCAACGATTTGTTGTCCTATAGGAAATGGTGTCTATGGTTTTCTATGTAATACTTTCCCAAGTGACTAATTTATGTCATTGAATTTTCTATAGCTTGTAAGTGTGTGTTGTCAGTTAGTGTCTTTCGTTACCCTATTTATTATTTTTAGTGTCTTTGGTTTCCCTCAATATCATAATACCATTTATCATGGTCTAAGTAAATAAGCATATAACTACCTCTACTTTTAAATTTAAATGTTTTTAAATTCCATTCATAGTTTTCTGGGTTCATGCTCTTTCACCACATCTCTCATATATCAATTTTCATGGTTGGTTTTTATAAGGACCCGACCTTAGATCATTAAATAATCATGAATTAAATGAAAAATTTACATTAAAGATACTTTCATGTTTAGATTTTCATTGAATTAGGCCATAACTATTACATTTCATTTAAAAAACAAAGTAGACACTTCTACTCAGTTTCCATTATTCTCACAAAATAAGAACTCTTTAAAAAAGAGTCATATCTAGTTCCATGATTAAGACATCATGACTTTTCCTTGATCCCATCCTTGACCCTATTCCACATTATGTCCTGTGAAAAACATTTCAAAAACTTGGGATGAGTATAAAAAGCTCAGTAAGGGATACATAAAGAATGAAAACTGTTACTTTTTCAAAACAACAATTAAACCATGAATACATTAACATAAGTAATAATTTTCACCTTTATGAAGTAGTAAGTAATCTCCACTGAAAAAAGATCACTACTTACCCTTTTGTAACAAAAATATTACCATAAAACCTATATAATGAATACATAACATATAAAGGTAACTTGGGACATAACCATACTTAAATGTAATAACCATACGGTTGACTTCCACACATATCACAAAATGGAATAGCCATATGTCCTACTTCCATACCAAATTCATTAGAGGTTATAACGTAACCTACCATCCTGGTTTATCATGGCACCTCTCGTCACTTGGTTTATCATGTAACCACCCGTCAAATGTCCAATTACCATTATAAAATCATAACACACAAAACAAATATAAGGGAAATAAATCATTTCCACATTTCAATCATAATATATCACTTAAATATATTGAAATAAAAAATACATTTTCAAAACCATTTTCAATACCAATATACAATAAAGAGTATATGGTATTTTTTTCCTTGAAAAAAAAGCATTATTTCTTGTTAAGGAAGTCAAAGAACAAATAATACTCATGGCGGTGGAATGGTCGTTGTCACCGTTTATGTTAAAAGTAAAATTCATTTTTGTCATTTATTAAAATGATTCGTAGAAAAATATTCCCTTTAAAATTTCAAGGGTGTTTATACAGCGTATAATAGAAAGTCGTGTATTAAAACAAAATATGCCTCAATGAATGGAGACTAAGACGAAGTCCCATGCCTCCTGTCCGACTTGACTCGATCATTATTTAATCTACTGAATAATAAACTAATTTTAAGTTATACTTTCTTAAGAACCATTTTCAAGTTTATTATTCCTTTTATATCACTTATTACCATGTTTTAAACATTATGTAATCATTTATGTTAATAACGTTTGTTTTGTCGATATTTGGAACTAGAGTAAAAAATAAACACCTTATATTTAAAATTTGTCCATATTGTCAATATTTTATTATATCCAGAATAATAATCATTATTTATATACCATATATATATATATATTATATCTAGTATATACATGTATTTTTAATATTACATAACATTTGGAGGTAAGAACTAAAATGCATCGTTCATGGACACGGTAAGTCGTACGTATGCATGAACGATACTTCCATTTCTATTTCTTATTTTAATATAATTAAAACATAATGATACATAGGTATATTATAATTCCAGTATAATATAATATATAATACCATTAACTCTATCATTTATATGTCCCACATATGGCATTAATGAGTCATATCACATTGAGGGGGCAGTAGTCCGCACACCCTCAAATGAAATTATCGTGTTTACCCATAATGGAAACCATAAAGGTATGCTATAAAAGAAAAATACAGAATAATAAAGAAAAAATAAACATAATATATATCATATATAGATATAGTGTCATCTTAATGGCCACCGTGAGAGGTGTTAGGAGACAATCGAACAATCATCGTTTCGTGAGGCATTAGTTTGCCATCCACAAAAATAGTATGTTCTTCACCCATTAGAGGGAATTTTGTGTAAGTGTAGTTCTAAAGCATATCGTAACAACATATTAGTATATTTAGGATACTATTTTTGTTATAAAATGATGTTATAATAAGATTTTAGGGGTTGGAGAAGTAAAATAAAATAAAAAAAGATAAGATAAACTGTTACCTTTAATTTGGGTTACACTCTTTGGTTTGAACCAAAATGTTTTTTTGAAGTGCCTTTTTCCTAAGTCTGGGATTCTAGGTGGAAGTGAGGGATTTAGGGAGACTAATTGGGTAGTGGATGGACAATCCAAAAGGCATGATAAATGTGATTAATTGGTTAGAAATGGTGTCCTTTTATAAGGGGGAGTAGGGGTTCTTTAGCAATGTCTGCAAATATTATTTTAGTATATAAAGATATTAGGTTCATAAAAGTAAAAAAATAATTAAATTCAAATATAAGATGACTCATGGTGGAAATAAAGTCATCCGATAAGAATTGGACATGTTTTGGATATTATTTTAATATTTATAGTCTTATTTATTTAATGATTTTTTAATAAGGTAAACACTGCTTCATTATTGTCTCATAAATAATTTAATTTATTCGATGTCTAAAAATTATAAAAAAATACAATGATGCAATAAATTTGTTTATTTTTCAATTTAATATTTATAGTAAAAAATACTACTCATATATGACCATATAAAAATTAGTTTACAAAGAGATATTTGTTTATGTCATTTTGGCCTTTACTTTAAATTAATCAATCTAAAATGTCATTATCATTCATATGTGGAATCATGTGATCCCAAAATAGACCCAAGAATGAACATGGTCGTCCATTTCTCATCCAATAATGTTAGGACAATTGTTAAGGTAGTTTTGAATAATTATAATATTTTTTTTACCTTGAATTACCCTATTTACCGTTAACCATGGTAAATAAAAGTCAAAATTTATGATTCACCAAAAATTATTTTAATCTTATTGAACCACATTTTACTTACTAATAATAAACATGTATGTTTTATTTTATAAATTCCATTCCCATAAGTGGTAAAATTTCATTTAAATGAAAAAGTCAGTTTTTTTAACTACTACTAAGCGGTGTCACTATTTATCAAAAATTAAACTTTTTTAGAAAAATATCAAAACATCAGCCTAATATATATTTGATATTCCAAATTAAAAAATTATGTCTATTTTACCAAATTCTAAACATAGAAGTTGTAGTAATAAATTTAAAATTAAATCATGTTGTTAAAACAAATAGCGTGTTTTTAAAAACCATAACTATCAAAAGATTAACACTTGTTTATGTCCAAATTCAAAGTGAAATTAATTACATTGACCAACATTGAATTAAATGGTAAAAATATATTATAATTACACTTTAAAACCAATTAAAAAGAAAATATAACCATATAAATAAATTAGATTAAAACACAGTTTTGAATTAAAATACAATATTTTTCACTATTCATTAAACAATGAACATTATCAGAAGAATTCTAAATATTTACACAAAGTAAATTTTGATGTCCCAATTATAAAGAAGGATTTTATTTGGTCAAATATAATTTATTAAAGTGACCAAAACAATATTTTAATAGGGTTCTCCATCAAAAGGTGGTAAATTGACCTTTTAATGTAAATTATTCTTAAAAATAGATTCATTTACATTTTAAGCAACTAACATTTCTTGGATAAAAGTTAATAAATTTAAAAAACATGTATAATAATATTGTAGTTCGTTTTGTTCATTCCCACCAATACGATGGCAAGGAGTTAACATCCATTTAGAATAATAATATTATATGATTAGTGTGCAGCATAATATTTTAAAGAAACCCGTTGTTGCGTATGAAAATATCTTATTATCAAAACATGTGGGGGTATTTTTCTCTAATAGAATTTTCAGATTCCAATGTTTCCTTTTCAACCATATGGTTTATTCACAAAACCTTTACCTATTGAATTACCTATTCTGCAACACTTTCTCTTTTCGGTTAAGAATATGGACAAGTTGTTCTTCATAAGACAGATTCTCTTCCAACTGAACTACCTCAAGGATAAAAAAATGAGATGGATCTGGTGTAAACTTTCTCAACATCAAAACAAGAAAAGTATTGTGTACTTAGAATACAATTGGAGGTAAAGCTACTTTTTACGCAACTGATCTGACTTTCTCCAAAATTTCATAAGGTCCAATGATCCTCAGACTCAACTTTCTCTTCATTCCAAAACTCATCACACATTTCCATGGAGAAAAATTGATAAAGACACCATCACCAACCTAAAATGAAATATCCTTCCTTCGGTTATCTGCATAACATTCTTGTCTACTCTGAGCTGTTCTCACGTGCTTATGAATCAACTGAACTTTCTTTTCCATATCTTCTACCAATTCTGATCCCATCAACTTTCATTCACCTAATTCATCCAAAAAAGTTGGAGTCCAACAATGCTTTAAATATAATGACTCAAATGGAGCCAATTTTATACTGGAATGAAAACTATTATTATATAAATATTCAACCAAAGAAAGATGTTGGTCCCAACTTACCTGATAATTCATCGAGCAAGAACGTAACATATCCTCCATTATCTGAATTTTTCATTCTGATATCCCTTCTGATTGAGGATGAAAAGTTGTACTAAAATTTAATTCAGTACCCAATGAATTCTGAAGGCCTTTCCAAAATTTAGAAGTAAACCTAGGATCATGATCAGATACAATGGAGAGGGGAACTCCATGCAACCTAACAATCTCTTTAACATACAACCGCGCTAGTTGATCTAGAGACAAATTATATCGAATAGGAAGAAAATGAGTAGATTTAGTCAATCGAAAAACTATAACCCATATTGCATTATTACATCGAGATGTCATCAGTAATCCCACAACAAATTCCATGGATATATTTTCCCATTTCCACTCTGGAACCGGTAAAGAATGAAGAATCCCTTTCGGTAACTGTCGCTCTGCTTTAACCTGTTGACATTCCAAACTCTTTACAGTAAAATTGACAATGTCTCTTTCATTCCATCCCACCAGTAACAATCCCAAAGATCTCTGTACATCTTAGTACTACCAGGATGAACTGAAAATAGATAACTATAAGCTTTACATAACAACTATTTCTTAAACTGTGAATCACAAGGAACACATAATCTCTTCCCAAACCTCAAAATAGAATCATTATAAATGTTAAAATCAGGAGACATACCCTTCTGCAATAACTCTACCTTTTTCTACAACTCAGTGTATTTTTTCTGTGCTTTCGTTATTCTGTCTAATATAGATTATTTCACTTACACCAGAAACCATAAAAGAAGAATTTCCTACACCAATAACTTATATTTCAAAATTCTTCAATGAAAAAACCAAAGGATCTCATTCCAAACATAGCATGGTTAATGAATCATTATATTTTCGACTCAAAGCATCAGCCACTTTATTTTCTTTTATCGGATGGTAATGGACCGTGCAATCATATTCCTTGATTAATTCCAGCCATCTCCAATGTCTCATGTTCAATTTATTTTTGAGTGAATATATACTTTAATTTTTTTTGGTCAGTATATATTTCTCATTATAATCCACACAGATGATGCCTCCAAATTTTTAAAGCAAAAAAACATCAGCTAATTCCAAATCATGTGTAGGGTAATTTAACTCATGAGTTTTCAACTGACATGAAGCATAATAAATTACCTGATCATTCTGCATAAGGACACAACCAAGTCCTTTTAACTAATGATCATAGTAGATAACAAAATCACTATATGTAGAAGCCATTTCCAAAACTGAAGAATTCACCAATCTTTTTTTCAATTCCTGAAAACAATCATCATAATATTTTTTCCAAATTAACTTAACACCTTTTCGATTTAACATAGTCATTAGACTAGATAACCATGAAAAATTCTCAACAAACCTCTGGTAATAACCTTCCAAAATAAGAAAACTACAGTTCTTGGTTATATTTGTCGGTCTTGGCAATTCTTGAACAACTTTTGTTTTAGCAGGATCAATAGTTATGACATTTTTTGAAACAATGTGACCAAGGAATGAAATTTGTTGTAACCAAAACACACACTTGCTAAATATCCCAAATAGTTTATTTTCTTTTAAGGTTTATAGGATAACCCTTAAATGACTATCATGATCTTATTTACTTTTAGAATAAAGCAAAATATCATCAATGAACACAACCACAAACTTATCCAAGAACTCATGGAAAATTATATTCATAAGATCAATGAATACAATAGGTGAATTGGTTAACCCAAAAGGAAAAACTAAAAATTCATAATGGCCATATCTAGTACGAAACACAGTCTTCAGAACCTCTCCTTCCTTTACATTCAACTGATGGTACCCCGACCTCAAATCATTCTTCGAAATATACTGATCTCCCTCGAGCTAATCAAACAAATAATCGTTATGAGGCAAAGGATACTTGTTCTTAATAGTGATGTTATTCAATTCTCTATTATCAATGAATAGTCTCATTGAACCATCTTTATTTTTAACCAAAAACACATGATCACCCCATGTTGATGTGCTAGGTCGAATGAAACCTTTATCTAATAAGTCCTGCAATTTCATTTTTAACTCAAAAAGTTTAATTTGAGCCATTTGATAAGGGGGTTTTGAAATTGGATTAGCATCAAGAACTAATTCAACAGTAAATTCATCTTCTTGATCAGGTACAATACCATGAAACTCATTAGAAAAAACATAAAGATACACATTTACTACTTGCACATCATTAATCTAAACAGTTACTTTATTTTCAGTAATATGTGCAAGGTAACATCCATTTACATCTTCTACTAGTTTCTCATATTCTTGATATGTTATCAAAATAAAGGGTTCATTCTTGTACACAAACTGAAAATGTTTCTGAAATGAAACCTCTTTACCTCTGTATCCAGTCTTAGTGTGATAAACAGATAGCCAATCCATGCCCAAAATAACATCAAACTCTATAAGAGGCAAAAAAATATGGTTTTTAGGTAGATTCTTTCCACACAAAAGGACATGAAGGTTCTTATAATTTCTTTTTGTCTCAACATTCCCACCATGTGTTTTTACCGTATTTTCTGTATTCATATATTGAGATGGAATTCCCAATTTTTTAGAAAATTTCTCAGAAATGAAAGAGTGTGTAGACTCTGAGTCAAACAACACATTGGCATAATCTGAACAAACAAATAGTGTACCTGATACAACTTCATTTGATTGCCCAACATCTTCTGAAGTAGTTTCAATGGGTTTCACGACCCCTTTCTGCTTGTAGTTTGGATTCTTTCCTTTAGTTGAGTTCTTCATTGGATACTCATTTTCATAATGAACCATTTCATTACACTTAAAACATCTTATAGTTGTTTTTTCATTGCCTGATTGATCATCTTCCTTATAATTACGAGCAATATGACCAGACTTACCATACCTAAAGCACTTTCCAGACATTGATAAAAATTCTCCATGATGCTTTTTTACCACACTTCTCACAAATTGGATATTTAATTTTCTTACCTCCAGGATTCTTTTGATGAATTCTTTCCCTTTGGCAGCCTACCTGACCTCTTATTCTGTTGTTTTTCAAAGAATACCTGATCATCGGTAAACTCCATTTCCATCTTCTCTGTACACCAAACAAATTTTTTCTTAACATTTGAACCCATGAAAGGCTAATACTCTTCAATATCATGGCTTCAGTCATGATTAATATCGATTTATCTTAATATCAAGATCTAGGATAAAATTTGTGGAATACCTTTCTAGTTTAATGAATTTTTCTTCATGAGAAGCCACTGAGCCATCCTCGTGCCTTAATTCCAGATATTGTTTTTCCATCCTAAGACGAAACACCTCAGGAAAATATTTCTCAAGAAACATACATTTGAATTCATCCCAATCAAGAGAATCAATCTCCTCACTATCCCTACTAATTTTCCCCATCAACCACCACTAATCATCTTCACCTTCAAATTGGTAAATAGCGAGACTGAATTTTTGATGTTCTGAACACCCCATGACATCAATAATCTTTTCTAGTGCTTTAATCCATCCCTCATCTAGCACAGGGTCAGATTATCCTATGAATGATGTGGGATGTTGCCTCATGAAATTCTCTAATACTTACACGTTTTTCTATGGTTGATATGGATAATATTGTGCGTGGATACCACCACAATTTATAGCCAGAGTCAACTATTTCAACAATTCACCAAACTATTTAGTTCTGATTCCGACCATCTTAGGTTGGTGATTTGGAAGGTTGCCTTCTTCTTGATGTCGTCCCAACATAGCTACCATGTTTCCTCTGTGAAAAACCATTCTAAACAAAGAAATATCTAATGTTAAGCAACATGGTAATCTATAAACCGACCTTTGATACCAACTATAAGGACCCAACCTTTAAGCATTACATAATCATGAATTAAATGAATAATTCACATTAAAGACCTTTTTAGGTTTATAGTTTTATAAAATTAGGCCATAACTATTACATTTAATTTAAAAAACAAAGTAGACACTTCTACTCAGTTTCCATTTTTCTCACAAAACAAGAACTCTTTAAAAAAAGAGTCATGTATAGTTCCATGTTTAAGATAGCATGGCATTTCCATGATCCCATCCTTGACCCTAGTGCACATTATATGCTATGAAAAACATTTCAAAAACATTGAATTAGCATAAAAATCTTAGTAAGGGATACACAAATAAGGAAAACTGTTCGTTTTTTAACACAACAAGAAAACCATGAATAATTTATCATAAGTAATAGTTTTCTCATTTATGATGTAGTAAATACTCTTCAATGAATGAAAGATCACTACATACCCTGTTATAACCAAAATATTACCATGAAACTCATATAATGAACAAATATCATATAAAGGTAACTTGGGGAATAAACATACTTAAATGGAATAACCATACGGTCGACTTCCACACATATCACTAAATGGAATAGACATACGACCAACTTCCATACCTAATGAATTGGAGGTTATATAATAACCATCAGTCCTGGTGTATCACAACACCACCCTTCATTTGTTTTATCATATAACCACCCATCAAATGTCCACGTACCATTACAAAATCATAAGACATAAAACAAATATAAAGGAAATAAAACATGTCCACATTTCAATAAAAATATATCACATAAAAATATTGAAATAACAAATCCATTATCAAAACCATTTTCAATACTAGAATTCATAAAAGAGTATATGGTATTTATTTTACTTGATAAAAAAACAATAATGCTTGTTAAGGAAGCTAAAGAACAACTAATACATGTGATGGCAGAAAGGTCATTTTCCCCGCTTACATTAAAAGAAACATTCATTTTATCTTTTAGTAAAATGATTTGTATAAAAATATTCTTTTTGAAAAGTAAAGGGTGTTTATACTGCATATAAAAGAAATTCATATATTAAAACAAAATATGCCTCAATGAAATAGGATTGACATGAAGTCCCACATCTCGTGTCCGACTTGAATCGGTCGTTCTTTAATCTTCTGAATAATAAACTAAAGTTAATTTATACTTGTTTAAGAACATTTTTCAGGTTTATTATTCCATTAATATCACTTATTACCATGTTATAAACAATATGTAATCATTTAAGTTAATAACATTCGTTTAGTTGATATTTGGAACTTGAGTAAAAAACGAACACCTTATATTTACAAGTTGTCCATGTGGTCAATAGTCAATTATATACAGAATGATAATCATGATTTATATTTCATATATATATATCATATATATCTATTATATACATGTATTTATAATAGTACATAACATTTGGTGGTATGAAATGAAACACACCGTTCAGGGAGACGGTAAGTCGTACGTACACATGAACGCTATTTCCATTTCTATATCTTATTTTAATGAAATTAAAATATAATAATACATAGAAATATTATAATTCCATTATAATATCATATATAATACTATTAACTCTATACTTTATATGTCTTTCATATGGAATAAACAAGTCATATCACTTTGAGGGGGTGGTAGTCTGCACTTCCTCAAATGATATTATCTTGTTTACCCATAATAGAAACCATAAAGGTATCATATAAAAGAAAAATACAGAATCATAATGAAAAAATAAACATTATATATATAATATATAAATATAGTGTCATCTTAATGGCCACCGTGAGAGGTGGTAGTAGATAATTGAACAATCATCATTTCGGGATGCATTAGTTTGCCATCCATAGAAACAATATGTTTTTCACCCATTATATGGAGGTGTGTGTAAGTGTTGTTATAATACTTCTCATAAAAACATCCTAGTATATTTAGGATACATTTTTTTTATAAAAAAGTAATAAAAAGAGTATAAGGGTTGGAGAAGTAAAATAAAAGAAAACAAGTCAAGATAAAGTGTTATCTTTAATCTGGGTAACTCTCTTTGGTTAGAACCAAATTGGTTTGTTGAAGTGACTTCTGCCTATGGTATGGCTTCTAGGTGAAATATATGAATTTAGGGAGCTTAATTGGGAATATTTGGACGAGCTAAAAGGTTTGAGAGGTGTAATGAATTGGTTAGAAATGGTCTCCTTTTATAAGGGGGAGGAGGGTTTCTTTAGGAATGTGTGAAAATATTATTTTATTATATAATGATATTCTGTTTCTAAAGGTCCAAAAATAATTGAATTCAAAGATAAGATGACTAATGGTCGAAATAAAATCATCCAATAAGAATTGGACATGTTTTAGATATTATTTTAATATTTATAATCTTAATTATTTAAATAATTTATTAATGAGGTAAACACTACATCATTATTGTGTCATAAATAATTTAATTTATTCAATGTCTAAATATTATAAAACAAATACCATGATTTAGTAAATGTTGTTATATTTCCAATGAATATTTATAGTCAAAATAATTACTTATATAACACCATATAGAAATTAATTTATAATGAAATATTTGTTTATGTCATTTTTGCCTTTACTCTAAATTAATCAATCTAAAGTGTCATTATCGATCATAAGTGGATCCATTTGGTCCCAAAATCAACCCAAAAATGTCTATGATCTTACGTTAATCATCCAATAATGATAGGACATGTGTTACAGTAATTGTGAATAATTATAATATTCTTTTTACCTTGATTTACCCTATTTACCTTTAAATGCGGTAAATAGATGTAAAGACCCAAAAATTTCAAGGAAATTTTTTTCTTAATTTTCTTTGGAATTTTCCAAGAGCGCAGCTTCAGACGGCACCTGATTCCGAGGCCCGGTGTGCCCGGAATCATTTTACGAAGTTTGGCTCGGGTACGTTCAGTGAACGGACGAGCGGGTTTTTTCTATCTTTTGAACCGGTGCCCGGAATCGAATTCTGAGGGCACCGATGAAATCGCAGCGCCGGTATTTGCTTAGAAATGCCTCTTCCGGAGTTGCGTTTGCTCAGACGTGGTTTTTAAATTTTGGGGCTTTAAGTCAGAAATAAAATAAAATTTGTGCGACAACTTTATTTTATTTCACTTAAGCTGCTTGGAAGTCACTTGGAAGCCACTTGAACTGAGTTAAAGCGGATAGGGTGCTATCCAGAAATATCCTACCCTCTTGGTAGGATATTTGTGAGGCAGGGCCCGCACGAGCCCCGCCGTTTCTTTCGCTAAGTAACGCACCCGCGAAAACCCGTCAAAGTAACTGAAAAGTCAACCGACGCGTTTTCTTTAATTTCTTAACAGACCATTTAATTGGGCGGTTTATTTAGTGAATTAAATGGGTTGTTTCATTCGTTGAATTAATTCAACGAATTTAATGGGTCGTTACTTATGCGTTTTGCGTTTGTTGGCAAAATAATAAAATAGACAAACTTGTCTATTTTGGAGGATTGCTTTCGTTGTGCAATTCCTCTGAGCCTCCACCCCCTCCGCAAAGAACGCGAAGAACGCGAAGAACGCGAAGAACGCGAAGAATGCCGGCGACCGGAATTCGACGACGCACACCGTGATCTGCGACGTCGACGAGCTCTACCAGCGACGTTCTTCGGCGACGCCTCTTCTTCTGCGGCCGATCCTCGTTCGGCAACTAAGGTGAGAATCGGATCGTTAATTCTCCCTTTTTTTAATTTCAATAACAACGGATTTAATTAATTAAATCCGTTTGTTCTTGATCCGGAGATTGGCGACGCGACGCCGGATACCGCGACGACGCGACGATCTCCTTCTTCCGCGACGAGCGATTCCGCGACGACCTCTCGTCCGACGACGACGACAAGGTAAGGGTTGATTGGAATATTTTATTTTTCCCGTGTTTATTCTTTCCAAATAAAGAACCCGATCTCGGAGCAATTTTAATTTATTTAAAATTGTTGATTGGTTAATTCTTTTCCTCCCGATGATTTTATGACTAACGCGGAGGGTGCAGGTCTAACGAACAAGACCCAGCAACCCTCCGCCGATCTTTTGTTGTGCGGATTTGGCGGACGACGACGAACCGTGCGGCAAGTGCGATCCGTTGATCCCGCAGTGAAGATCGGCCCCCGGGAGGAGCAACGGCGCAGACGGGAGGCAAAACGGGCCACCGGAGCAACTCCGGCGGCCCGCGGAAGGCGGCGGCGGCGCCCGGCGCGCCGCCGTGGAGGAGTTCCGCCGCGGCTGAAGCCGCGGCCGCGCGGAACCGGGGAGGGACGCGGCGGCCCGGCCGCGTCCGCGTGACAGGCGGCCCCCCGCGGGGCCGCGTTCCACCTAAGCCGCGGGTCAAACCCGCGGCGCCCCCTCCGGCCGCTCGGCCGAAGCCGAGCCGGCCGGTCCGGTCGGCCGGGCCGCGCCCAGGCCGGACCGGACCCGGCCTAGCCGGGTCGGGACGGGTCGGGCCGACCCGGTTCGGGTCGACCCGGTTCGGCCGACCCAGGGGTGGTTCGGGCCGGGTCGCCCCGGGCCCAGAACCCCCGTTTTCGGGCCTTCATCGGTCTTTCGCCCATATCTTGGGCCTGAGACCTCCGATTGACGAACCGTCAGCGGCTACGCGATCCTTGGATCGAGACGGTCGTTTCGGTATATTATACTCAAGGTTTCGGAAGACATTGGGTTCGGCCGGGTTGGTTCGTACACGAAACCAACCGGGCCCTCGGAGCGGAAACGCTCATAACTTGAGCTACGGACGTCCGATCGACGTACCGTCAGCTATGGTAGTTTCCTCTAAGTGAGACAGAACTTTTGGCATACTCCGCCCGAGGATCAGATACAGGCGGAGTACGGTCGGGTTGGTTTTGCCCTAAAACCAACCGGGCCCCTGGGACGAAAATGCCAATAACTCTCAGACCGGGCGTCCGATTGACGCGCCGTCTGTTGCGTTGAGATCCTGTTGTCGATACGGAACTTTTGGATACATCAACTTCGGAATACGTGTCAGTTGATGTATCAGCCTCTCAGCTCGTGGAGCGGACCCTCCTAAACGAGCTCGCTATGTGCGGGAACCCTAGCGCTGGCTGTGACTTCGACGACAGAGCAGAGATCCTCCGTGGACTGCGACGACGGCAGAGCAGAGATCCTCCGTGGGCTGCGGCGACGGCAGAGCAGAGATCCTTCGTGGACTGCGGCGACGACTGTGCAGAGATCCTCAGTGGACTGTGTCGACTACTGCACTCAGCGATCCCACGTGGATCAGTGCTACAGGTTCTGTGTGAGCCCGATCCTATGTGGGTCCTTACTACCGGTTCTGTGTGAGCCACTGCCTACAGGTTCTGTGTGAGCCCGATCCTGTGTGGGTCTTTTGCGGGGGTTAGTACCTATCGATCCTTCGTGGGTCCGACGACTTAGATGGATCAGTGATCATCTTTGACGTCATCTGAAAAAGTATACCTGGTTGAGCTGAATCTTATGTTACTCTCCCTTGTGGATTGTGTTGAACTATCCTATGTGGATTTACTGTTTACTCTCATTGTGGATTTGAGTCTTCATTTCCTTTGTGGATTGAGTTGTTCTTGAGCTCGTGAGCAGAGCTAGAAGTGGGGACTTAGGTATATGTATGGGCATATACCTAAGTTGAGTCAGATGTTACTTCGTGATTGCATCTTTCTTTTGTGCTATATCCTTTGTGGATTTCGGGAGACCTTTGGGGGTCTCGGGGTCCTTACTAAGTAGCTTATACTCACCCCTGCACAGGCTATGCCCGCACCTTGTTGTGTTGGTTGCAGACGACGGACAGCGCTGATCACGGTTGGGGCGTGGAGCAGGACGGTACCTGGAGGTAGACCACTGGGCAGGACGTGCTCGGAGCGGACGTGGGACCCGAGGAGCCTGGAGGCTATCTGTACCCACCCTTCAGGTGGGATTTCCAGTGGACGACACGAGGCCGCCGTCTTTTCTTCAGTTGTTGTTCTTTAATTTTCAGTTGTACTTTCAGTTGGGCTTGTATTCCGGACCCCTTTACTTTTCTGCACTTTACTTTCCGCTTGCTGACTCTGTGGTGGTTGTTACTTATAAAGGCAATGCCTTCCCTGTTTACCGGGATTTTACGCCTTGGTGCTAGTCGCCAGCCCCTGGCCTATGGAAGGCGGGCTTGGGGTAGTCACGGCACGGGCCCCGAGGTCGGGTCGTGACAAATTGGTATCAGAGGAGGTCGGTTCTACCGCAGACTCTGATCGTCTTTTCTTTCTATATGAAGCAATAGTGTTTAGTGTATTGAGTGTGGTTATCAGTTCAGGGCGCCCAGTGTTGGTGCGGCGGCCGACGTATCCGTACACCAGGACCCTGACTCCTGATTTCCGACTTAATGCATGAAAACATTGATTGTGTGTGTGCTTCAAGTTTCTTTGTGATTACTTGTGTCAGCTCACCGGGTATACTGATCTGCTTCATGAAAGTCTCAAGTTTTCCTTGTGATTACTTGTGCCAGCTCACCAGGTATACTGTTCTGACTGTGGTGCTCTTGTTCTCCTTTTCAGGATGGCCCCGCGACGACAGCCAGCTAGGGTTCCGAGTGTAGGGCGCGACGGCAGCCCACCGAGTGACGAGGCCTCGGTGCAGGGCCCTTTGCCAGCAGTGGCACCGGCGGTAGCTTTACCCGCCGAGCCACCGATGCTACCAGTACCAGACGCTGACGATGCACGTCGCCTTAGGGCACTGCATGAGTTTCAGAGCCAGCGACCGCCCAGGTTTCGCGGTGAGGCAGACCCCCAGGCCGTCGAGGACTGGCTAGAGGCGGTGGTACGGATCTTTAGGCTAGTGAGGACACCAGCAGATCTCATGGTGATTCTCGCGGCGAGCCTCCTGCAGGCGGCGACAGGACGATGGTGGAGCTTGATGCTCCAGGTTCACGATGAGGCATCCTTGCTCTGGACGGACTTCGAGAGCCTCTTCCACTCTGAGTTCGTCCCGGCCACCCTCCGAGCGGTGCGCATCCAGGAGCTTCTCCAGCTGCGCCAGGGCAGCATGACGGTCGCTCAGTACGCGGCGAGGTTCACTGACCTATCTCGCTACTCGACCGACATGGTACGGGACCCCTTCTTCCGGGCCCGGACCTTCGAGCAGGGCTTGCGACAGAAGATTCGGGCGTCGCTGATCTCCCTCAGCATTTCAACCCAGGCGGGAGTGCTGGAGCGAGCCCTCCTGATCGAGAGCTTCCTGGCAGAGCCTTCTTCAACGACGAGACCTAGCGCAGGGCGGCAGGTAGCTGAGTCTTCGGCAGCAGGTAGCCGACGGATGACTCTCGGGTCCAGGCAGACCAGACCCCCACGCAGACGACCTCAGGACACCGACTCAGCAGTGCGGGGCACACAGCGGAGTGTCAGCCTTCCGAGAGGCAGGCTGTGCTACTCCTGCGGCGGGCAGGGTCACATGGCTCGTGACTGCCCGACTCGCCGACCAGAGGAGCATCAGACGTTGGAGGGGCCACCCAGGCAGAGGCAGAGGGTCGACCGTGGCGGTCCGCAGGGAGGAGTCGGACGATGCAGAGGAGCTGGCCGAGCAGCGGGTGGTGGGCGACGCTTCCAGGCTCTACCCCCACCACCACCAGGAGGGCCACCTCGACCACAAGGAGCTGGTGGGCAGGGACAGGCCCAGCTCCTGGCAGTGGAGGCCTACGACCCCGACATGCCAGAGATGATTCGAGGTACGATCTGTGTATATTCCACCCTTGCTGCAGTACTTATAGACACAGGAGCGAGTCACTCTTTCATAGCCTCTTCCCTTGTTCGGAGCTCAGAGATTCCGACTGAGCCGTTGGCTCGATCGTTACGGCTAGAGACTCCTACGGGAGCAGACTCGACGATTACGCACTGGTGCCGGCAGTGTGAGCTTACTCTAGGAGGCGAGAGCTTCGGCTGGGATCTCCTTGTAGTGGCGTCGAGGCCTTACGACGTCGTCTTGGGCATGGATTGGCTATCCACGGTTCATGCCCAGATCGACTGTTTTAGGCACAAGGTGCGATGTGTTCGCACCGACGGGAGCAGGTTTACCTTCACCGGCGAGAAGGGAACCTTTGCAGCACAGGATGGACTTCCGCGGAGGAGAGTGCAGCCCATCTCTCATCAGTTGGCTAGCCTCATCCTAGGAGCAGTGGACGTGCGGAGTCCAGCTTTTCCTGCAGTGGTGGACCAGTACGTGGACGTCTTTCCCGACGACGTTCCAGGGTTACCTCCTCGTAGAGAGGTAGACTTTTACATCGACTTGTACCCCGGGACAGCCCCGATATCTACTCCAGCATATCAGATGGCCCCCGCCGAGCTTCGAGAGCTGCGGGTACAGTTGGAGGACTTACAGAGCAAAGGGTTTATCCGACCCAGTGTTTCACCCTGGGCTTCCCCGATTTTGTTCGCCAAGAAGGCGGACGGGAGCTTGCGACTGTGTGTCGACTATCGTCGCCTGAACCAGGTGACAGTAAGAAACAAGTATCCGCTGCCACAGATTGATGACCTCTTCGATCAGCTCAAGGGAGCGCGGTGGTTCTCGAAGATAGACCTCCGGTCAGGCTATCATCAGCTTAGAGTTCGAGACGAGGACGTGCAGAAGACGGCCTTCAGGTGTCGGTATGGCCATTATGAGTTCTTGGTTATGCCGTTCGGCGTAACCAATGCTCCAGCAGTGTTCATGAGCCTCATGAACAGGATCTTCCAGCCATACCTCGACCGATTTGTCGTGGTCTTCATTGACGACATTTTGGTATACTCGACGACTGAGGAGGAGCATTCCTACCACCTGCGAGTTGTGCTAGACACACTCCGAGAGCACCAGCTTTATGGCAAGCTCTCGAAGTGCCAGTTCTGGTTACGTGAGGTCCATTTCTTAGGGCACGTCATCTCTGAGGCGGGAGATGCATTGGATCCCGCGAAGATCGAGGCAGTGCTAGCTTGGGAGCCACCCAGGAGCGTGCCAGAGGTGCGGAGCTTCTTGGGCCTAGCCGGATACTATCGGAGATTCGTGCCAGACTTCTCCAGAGTTGCCGCACCACTCTCAGCGTTGACTAAGAAGGGGAAACCCTTCGTGTGGTCAGACAGATGTCAGCAGAGCTTCCAAGAGCTGAGGCAGAGGTTGACCAGCGCACCTATCTTGAGGTTGCCTGAGGAGGGAGTTGGTTACGTAGTTTACTGCGATGCATCAGGGAATGGACTCGGGTGCGTCCTGATCCAGGAGCGGGCCGTGATCGCCTACGGATCACGTCAGTTGAGGCCGCATGAGCAGAACTACGCCACTCATGACCTGGAGTTAGCAGCAGTGGTCTTCGCTCTGAAGACTTGGCGGCACTATCTGATGGGCGAGTGCTTCACAGTCTTTTTTGACCACCAGAGTCTCAGGTATATCTTCTCTCAGAAGGACCTGAACCTGAGACAGCGGATATGGCTTGAGTTCCTCTAGGACTATGACTTTGAGATAGTCTATACTCCTGGGAAGGGGAACGTGGTAGCCGATGCCCTCAGCAGGAGGACGGGCATTCAGCTACTTGAGGAGGCGACAGAGCAGCTAGCCTCCTTACAGATATCCTTCGTGGATAGAGACGGAGCAGACTTTCTTCAGTCTCTCACAGTCTCTCCTCCACTTCTACAGCGGGTCAGAGAGGCTCAGCGTGGGGACGCTGACTGTGAGACCCGGCGTGCACTGATATCCTCAGGTCAGGCGCCTGATGGTTTCTCCCTTGGAGCAGAGCACGACATCCTTTTCAGAGGACGTACCTTCGTACCAGTCGCTTTACGAGAGAAGGTGCTGAGAGAGTTTCACACTTCTCCCTTAGCGGTGCATCCCGGAGTGGTGAAGATGTACCAGGATCTCAGGCGACAGCACTGGTGGCCGGGCATGAAGAAAGCTGTGGAAGAGTTCGTTTCACGATGCCTCACCTGCCAGCAGGTGAAGGCAGAGCATCAGGTACCAGCAGGCTTGGTACAGCCTTTGGAGGTCCCGGAGTGGAAGTGGGACGGCATATCTATGGACTTCGTGACTGGACTTCCATGCACTTCCAGAGGTCACGACTCCATTTGGGTGATTGTCGACCGACTCACCAAGTCGGCACACTTCTTACCCATCAGAGAGCAGGGCTCAGTGGAGAGTTTGGGACGTCTTTACGTCCAGGAGATCATACGGCTTCACGGTGTGCCATCGTCTATCGTCTCCGATCGAGATGCTCGTTTCACTTCCCGGCATTGGAAGGGGTTGCAGGAGGCGTTCGGGACGCGACTCCATCTGAGCACAGCCTTCCACCCTCAGACGGATGGTCAGACGGAGAGGACCATACAGACACTCGAGGACATGCTCCGTGCATGTGTTCTCGACTTTGGTCGCAGCTGGGAGGACCACCTACCCTTGGTGGAGTTCGCGTACAACAACAGCTACCACTCCACCATCGGGATGGCACCATACGAGGCGTTGTACGGCAAACCCTGCAGATCACCGTTGTGTTGGACAGACCCTGGGGAGTCAGCACTCGTGGGACCAGAGATGGTCCGAGCCACGATAGAGAAGGTCCATATCATCCAGGAGAGGATGAGGACAGCTCAGAGCCGGCAGAAGTCATATGATGACAGGAGGCGGAGGCCACTAGAGTTCGAGGATGGCGACCACGTCTTTTTGTGTGTCTCACCTCGACGTGGTTTACGGAGATTTGGCCGAGGCGGCAAGTTGTCTCCACGCTTCATCGGGCCTTTACAGGTCCTCAGCAGGATAGGAGAGGTGGCTTATCGCCTGGCTCTACCACCTCAGTTGCACCGGGTGCACGACGTCTTTCACGTGTCTCACCTGAGGAGATACGTGCACGACCCGACGCACATCATCGACTTTGGGGAGCTGGACGTGGAAGATGGGGAAACTTTTGAGGAGGTTCCAGTGGAGATCGAGGATCGACAGGAGCGGGTCCTACGTGGGCGGTCGATTCCTCTTGTGCGCGTCAGATGGCAGCACGGGAACCTCCAGGAGAGCACTTGGGAGCGGGAGGCTCAGATGCGTGCTCAGTACCCCCAATTGTTCCCCTAGTTTTTGATATATCTTTACGGGGACGTAAAGCCCTGAGGTGGGAGTAATTTAAAGACCCGCAAATTTCAAGGAAACTTTTTTCTTAATTTTCTTTGGAATTTTACAAGAGCGCAGCTTCAGACGGCACCTGATTCCGAGGCCCGGTGTGCCTGGAATCATTTTCCGAAGTTTGGCTCGGGTACGTTCAGTGAACGGACGAGCGGGTTTTTCTATATTTTGAACCGGTGCCTGGAATCGAATTCTGA
The DNA here is from genome assembly GCA_963277665.1 of Viscum album. Lineage (NCBI taxonomy): Eukaryota > Viridiplantae > Streptophyta > Magnoliopsida > Santalales > Viscaceae > Viscum > Viscum album. The sequence goes on from OY728138.1 coordinate 164,394,243, forward strand.
GGGCACCGATGAAATCGCAGCGCCGGTATTTGCTTAGAAACGCCTCTTCTAGAGTTGCGTTTGCTCAGACGTGGTTTTTAAATTTTGGGGCTTTAAGTCAGAAATAAAATAAAATTTGTGCGACAACTTTATTTTATTTCACTTAAGCTGCTTGGAAGTCATTTGGAAGCCACTTGAACTGAGTTAAAGCGGATAGGGTGCTATCCAGAAATATACTACCCTCTTGGTAGGATATTTGTGAGGCAGGGCCCGCACGAGCCCCGCCGTTTCTTTCGCTAAGTAACGCACCCGCGAAAACCCGTCAAAGTAACTGAAAAGTCAACCGACGCGTTTTCTTTAATTTCTTAACAGAACATTTAATTGGGCGGTTCATTTCGTGAATTAAATGGGCTGTTTCATTCGTTGAATTAATTCAACGAATTTAATGGGTCGTTACTTATGCGTTTTGCGTTTGTTGGCAAAATAATAAAATAGACAAACTTGTCTATTTTGGAGGATTGCTTTCGTTGTGCAATTCCTCTGAGCCTCCACCCCCTCCGCGAAGAACGCGAAGAACGCGAAGAACGCGAAGAACGCCGGTGACCGGAATTCGATGATGCACACCGTGATCTGCGACGTCGACGAGCTCTACCCGCGACGTTCTTCGGCGACGCCTCTTCTTCTGCGGCCGATCCTCGTTCGGCAACTAAGGTGAGAATCAGATCGTTAATTCTCCCTTTTTTTAATTTCAATAACAACGAATTTAATTAATTAAATCTGTTTGTTCTTGATCCGGAGATTGGCGACGCGACGCCGGATACCGCGACGACGCGACGATCTCCTTCTTCCGCGACGAGCGATTCCGCAACGACCTCTCGTCCGACGACGACGACAAGGTAAGGGTTGATTGGAATATTTTATTTTTCCTGTGTTTATTCTTTCCAAATAAAGAACCCGATCTCGGAGCAATTTTAATTTATTTAAAATTGTTGATTGGTTAATTCTTTTCCTCCCGATGATTTTATGACTAACGCGGAGGGTGCGGGTCTAACGAACAAGACCCGACAACCCTCCGCCGATCTTTTGTTGTGCGGATTTGGCGGACGACGACGAACCGTGCGGCAAGGGCGATCCGTTGATCCCGCAGTGAAGATCGGCCCCCGGGAGGAGCAACGGCACAGACGGGAGGCAAAACGGGCCACCGGAGCAACTCCGGCGGCCCGCGGAAGGCGGCGGCGGCGCGGGTCGCCGGCGCGGCGGCGCCGGCGGCCGGAGGCGGCGGCACCCGGCGCGCCGCCGTGGAGGAGTTCCGCCGCGGCTGAAGCGGCGGCGGCGGCGGCCGGTTCCGCGGCCGCGCGGAACCGGGGAGGGACGCGGCGGCCCGGCCGCGTCCGCGTGACAGGCGGCCCCCCGCGGGGCCGCGTTCCACCTAAGTCGCGGGTCAAACCCGCGGCGCCCCCTTCGGCCGCTCGGCCGAAGCCGAACCGGCCGGTCCGGTCGGCCGGGCCGCGCCCAGGCCGGGTCGGGCCGACCCGGTTCGGGTAGACCCGGTTCGGCCGACCCAGGGGTGGTTCGGGCCGGGTCGCCCCGGGCCCAGAACCCCCGTTTTCGGGCCTTCTTAGGTCTTTCGCCCATATCTTGGGCCTGAGACCTCCGATTGACGAACCGTCAGCGGCTACGCGATCCTTGGATCGAGACGGTCGTTTCGGTATATTATACTCAAGGTTTCGGAAGACTTTGGGTTCGGCCGGGTTGGTTCGTACACGAAACCAATCGGGCCCTCGGAGCGGAAACGCTCATAACTTGAGCTACGGACGTCCGATCGACGTACCGTCAGCTGTGGTAGTTTCCTCTAAGTGAGACGGAACTTTTAACATACTCCCCCTGAGGATCGGATACAGGCGGAGTACGGTCGGGTTGGTTTTTCCCTAAAAACCAACCGGGCCCCTAGGACGAAAATGCCAATAACTCTCAGACCGGGCGTCCGATTGACGCGCCGTCTGTTGCGTTGAGATCCTGTTTTCGATACGGAACTTTTGGATACATCAACTTCGGACTACGTGTCAGTTGATGTATTAGCCTCTCGGCTCGTGGAGCAGACCCTCCTAAACGAGCTCGCTATGTGCGGGAACCCTAGCGCTGGCTGTGACTTCGACGACAGAGCAGAGATCCTCCGTGGACTGCGACGACGGCAGAGCAGAGATCCTCCGTGGACTGCGGCGACGGCAGAGCAGAGATCCTTCGTGGACTGCGGCGACGACTGTGCAGAGATCCTCAGTGGACTGCGTCGACTACTGCACTCAGTGATCCCACGTGGATCAGTGCTACAGGTTCTGTGTGAGCCCGATCCTATGTGGGTCCTTACTACCGGTTCTGTGTGATCCACTGCCTACAGGTTCTGTGTGAGCCCGATCCAGTGTGGGTCTTTTGCGGGGGATAGTACCTATCGATCCTTCGTGGGTCCGACGACTTAGATGGATCAGTGATCATCTTTGACGTCATCTGAAAAAGTATACCTGGTTGAGCTGAATCTTATGTTACTCTCTCTTGTGGATTGTGTTGAACTATCCTATGTGGATTTACTGTTTACTCTCCTTGTGGATTTGAGTCTTGCTTTCCTTTGTGGATTGAGTTGTTCTTGAGCTCGTGAGTAGAGCTAGAAGTGGGGACTTAGGTATATGTATGGGCATATACCTAAGTTGATTCAGATGTTACTTCGTGATTGCATCTTTCTTTTGTGCTATATCCTTTGTGGATTTCGGGAGACCTTCGGGGGTCTCGGGGTCCTTACTGAGTAGCTTATACTCACCCCTGCACGGGCTATGCCCACACCTTTTTGTGTTGGTTGCAGACGACGGACAACGCTGATCACGGTTGGGGCGTGGAGCAGGACGGTACCTGGAGGTAGACCACTGGGCGGGACGTGCTAGGAGCGGACGTGGTACCCGAGGAGCCTGGAGGCTATCTGTACCCACCCTTCAGGTGGGATTGCCAGTGGACGACACGAGGCCGCCGTCTTTTCTTCAGTTGTTGTTCTTTACTTTTCAGTTGTACTTTCAGTTGGGCTTGTATTCCGGCCCCCTTTACTTTTCTGCACTTTACTTTCCGCTTGTTGACTCTGTGGTGGTTGTTACTTATAAAGGCAATGCCTTCCCTGTTTACCGGGATTTTACGCCTTGGTGCTAGTCGCCAGCCCCTGGCCTATGGAAGGCGGGCTTGGGGTAGTCACGGCACGGGCCCCGAGGTCGGGTCGTGACAATAGAAGTCAAACTTACTATTTAAAAAAAATTAGTTTCATCTTATTGAACCAAATTTTACTTACTAATAACAAACATGTATGTCATATTTTCTATGATCAATTCAATTTAGTTGTAAAATTTCATTTAAATGAAAAAATTTGTTTTTTTAAGTACTACTAAGCGGTTTCACTATACATCAAAAAATGAAGTTTTTCAGAAAAATAAAAAACATTCAGCCTAAGATGTATTTGATATTACAAATTGAAAAATGTTGTCAATTTTAAAAAATTCTAAACATATAAGTTTCATTAATTAATTTAAAATGAATTCCCATTGTTAAAAGAAATAGCGTGTTTTTAAGAAACAATAACTATCATAATTTTGATAGTTGTTTATGTCCAAACTCAAAGACAAATTAATTCCAATGACCAAAATTTAATTAAATGGTAAAACTATATTCTAATTACACTTTAAAACCAATTAATAATATAATATATCCATATAAATAAATTATATTAAAACGCAGTTTTGAATTAAAATACAATATTTTTCACTATTTATTAAAAATTGAACTTTATCGGAAAAATTCGAAAAATTTAAACAACGTAAATTATGATATCTCCATTCTAAAGAAGTATTTTATTTGGTCAAATTTAATTTATTAAAGTTACCAAAACTATATTTAAATAGGGTTCTTAATCAAAAAGCAGTAAATCGACCTTTTAATGTAAATTATGCTTAAAATTAGATTCATTCATATTTTAAGCCTCTAACATTTATTGGATAAAATTAAATACATTTAACAAAAATGTATAATCATCTTCTATTTAGTTTTTTTCATTCCCTTCAATACATCTTCTTGGATTTAACATCCATCTAAAATAATAATATTATATTATTAGTGTGCAATGTAAGATTTCAAAGAAACTTGTTGTTCTGTATCAGGTATAATATTGAACATAGAAACCCTTTTAAAGTAAAATAAATATTTAATTCACAAATATTAATAAATATTAAAATATATTATTCTTAATTTACTTGGGATGTTATAGTTTTCCTCAATCATTTTCATTATTCCATGGTGTTAGTTAATGATATTTCAACCTATGATCATGGTGTTCTACATGGTTTTACTTAGGATCATTTTTTATACTCTAATGGTTGGATTAAAAATAAACCCATGGATTTTGGGGAATATTGTATGGAAATAGTATCTATGGGAGAAATTGGTTCTATTTTGGGTTCTTAGGTGTGTAAATGGGATGGTGACATGGGATGATGTCAATAGTTGGGTTCAAGGATAACACATTAATCAGTTTAGGAAATGTTTTTGGGTGGTCTATGTCGGTGGGGTTGGTTCATAGGATGGGTTTCATGGCCTAACCAGCTTCTATATTCACCCCACCCTACTTAGGTGGGTTCACATTAATCCAAAAATGTTTATTTAAAAAAAACAAGAAAAATGAATTGAAAAATATGTATTCATTTTGATTGGTGAACATCATTCCATGGTGTACCTAGTGAATATATTATAATGGGGAGATTAATATCATCATGTTAGTTAATGAATATAGTTTTCTCTGGTAGTTTATAATGAATGAAGAAATCATAATATAATGAAAAATTAAAATCATGAAAAAGACAATATATATTTCATGTATAAAATGAGGTCATTATTACTCTACAAATCAAAATGGATTTTGGAAGAAAATATTTCTGAGGGATCTTTTTTATTTTTTGTTTTAAATAGATTTGAAGATCATGATTTATATATATTATAAATTTTTTGATTAAATAATTTTGATATATAATATATAAAAACAATATATAGGTATGCATTTTAATATTAAATAACAATATATAGAAAAATGATTTGGAATTGATATATGAATAGGATAATCCAATGGCAAATTCTTAAAGAAAACCATCTGAATCAAAGGGAATAGAAATGAAAATATTCCATAGAGAAAATATATTGAATTGAGGAGTAATAATAGGATATTATAAAAAATAGGGGAATCATAACTGGAGACCAACCGAATAACATCTCATTATTATAGAATTGATTTATAAGATTTTGCGATACGTGGTCTGAAAGACAATAAGTATTTTCCACAATTATTCATCATTTATGTTGTGGTTAATAGAATTGGGTACTAATTATCTTAAGGGACTCTTTCTAGAATAAATAATATTAAAATTTTCTTTATTTTTCTCATTTATATGTTGACCATTATGAAATATTCAAATTACGAATGTTGTCTCTATATTTCTATTGATTAAATTCTAGCAATCAATAACCAGATTTAGGGAAAAGATATTACGTTGTGATAAAAATAAATAAACGGGATCAATAAATATCATTTTCACTAATATGATAAAAATGATTATTTTTAAGACTAAAGGGATAAATTATAATTATATTCATAAAATTTGGGATAATAAAGAATTTTTGGAGAGAGATTCTATTTCATTATAAATAGTCGAGGATGTATTCTTTCCGTCCTTGTTAGTTTCTTAGAAAATATCCTAATATTAAAGGATATAAATATCCCATATCTTGTTGTAATTTTCATAATATAGTGAATATTTTTTTTTCAGACTCATACTGAATATACCATAATGTATATTCCAACACAATGGTCAAATACAATAATAATAATGCATACTATTATCTATTACTTATTTACTACTTTTTATGTGGTGGTGTGTGTAGGGAAGGCATATAAAAGTTCATTCCATTTAATTAAGGAAGATATTTAAATAAAAATATGGGTATTTAAAGGAGTAAAAGAATTCTGATAAGAGGGTAACACTCATTCATGACCCCCTGAGTGACTTCCTGATCTACTAGGAACATCAGTTTTACTCAGACCAGTGTCACTTATAAAGTGGTATGATTTTGATATTCTAGGTCTTAGAACAATAATATAGAACTATACTTATAAATAGGGGATTAGTTACTTAAATAAACTTGTTATAATATATTTTTAATATTTGTGGTCATAACAGTTCTACAGTTGTTGGTGGAGTTCTTCTAAAATGTGATTACTAAACCACTTTATTTTTATTTTTATTTATGAAATTTATCATATGACATTAAGTATTAATATAATTCAGAAATATATTTTTTATGTTTTTAATTAATTAGATAAAATAATTAATTTATTAAGGATATAAGAAAGTGGTATCTCTATTGATTGTAACACCCCAAGATTTCACGATATGCTTCTCTTTGAATAAAACAAAAGCGCGTGTTGTTCGCAACTTCGATTTCTAACACACCACAACCAATCAAACTTTCCATTATGAATAGTAATACCCACTTTTTGAAATTTTGTAAATTTTATCTTTCAAAATGGTCTTCCTTTTTGGATTTGGAATATCGAAATCATATTAGGGTGACTATTCTGTATTTTTCTGAAAACATTCAATTTTTGAAGAATAGTGAAAAACAATAAGTTATAGTTTAAAACTGAATTTTTATTTAAATATTTTTTTATTTAATTTAAATTTATTTTAGTTAAAAATATATAAATAATACATATATAGGTTCAATGTAATTCATTAGAGTTAGTTTATAATAATTTTAGATATATAACAATTTTATTGAACTTTTTACCTTCTTTTACCCACATCCTAGGAGCATTTCAAAATTTACATAAAAAATAATCTTACCACTTCTGTAAGTTGAAATTCAAAAATCCAAAAGAAACGATTTATATCAGTAAGTAAAATGTGGTTCAATAACATGAAAATATTTTTGGTTGAATTGAAACGTTTTACTTTTTTTTACCACGGATAAAAGTAAACGGAGTAGTTAAGGGTAAAAATGATATTAATATTAACCTAACACATGTCCTAATTCTATTGGATAAGTATAATTCGACCAAAAAATACCTTAGGAATAAAATATTAACCTCTTTGGTCCATTGGGATTAGATTAAGACATTTATTATTATTTAATTCAAAGAAGAGTTAGAATTGTTAAATTCAAAGTTTAATAACTAAACCATTTTTTATATGGAGTTACACATAGTATAAATTCTACTATAAATATTAATTAGAAATATAAAAAGATTTCATACATAGTGGTATATTATTTATAATTTGTAGATATTAAATAATTTCATTTATGACACAATGATGATGTAGTAATTACCTAATTAATAAAATATTAAAATAATTTATATTATAAATATCCAAATAAATGTAATTTGAGACTTTATATGAATTCCACTAATTTTATAGGTTAATATGACATGTTAGGGTTAGTTAGATGAATTTTTTTCTAAGTAATAATGATTTTTATGAATTTATAAAAAAACAAAAAACCAAATAGTGTCAAAATTGACATAAAAGAGTTTTTAAGAAAAATATTTTATTATTAATTGATATTCTATTCCTAAAAAAATAATATTAGCACAATGGTCTTAAATAATATTATATATTTAATTAATTAACCACTTGAGGTTCTCTTTGAGGTCTATAGTAAGTTTATTAACCATATAATATAAAAATACAAAGAGACATGGTAAGTGTCAAACAATTTAACTAAGAGTTAAATCTAAAAGATAAAGTTAATATATTGACCCAAACCTTTCCAAATCCTATTGGTTGAGTGATTTGCGACCCATACCAACCATAGAAATTAAATAATTCATTTTAGGCCATTAGAAACCGAAAATTATTTTATTATAAAATAATATTTCTAGCTTTTCCTAAGGTGCCCCTCACCCCTCTTATAAAAGGGCACTCCCCCTTATCTCTGATTCACAACTTCAAATCCATTTATCTCAGCCATACCCAGCCCAAATACCCTCCCAACTATATCCTTTCATCCTAGAGGCATTCCTTTAGTCATAAATCCTTCTTAAGTAGCCTTTTTGATCAAATCAAAAGGAAGAACTCGAAGAGGAGGTAAATATTTTATCACCTCATTCAAGTTCCATTCTTCTTCCAATTCCACTTTCATTGTTGTTTCCATTCTAAAATAATAAATCAAGTATCTTATATATACTATAATTATATTGTAAATATGGTACAACCATATTTATTATTCTATCCATCCTTTGAATGACATGTCACTATATGTGCGTACGTACAGCTTACCGTCTCCACGTCGTGGTTTAATTTTTATTCAATACCTTATTATTTGGATTGGTGTAATAAGGATGTATAATTGTATAAATAATAAATATATCATGATAATGATTTTTTATATATGTTATACCATCCAATTCTATATTATTTTAATATCAAAAGAATCATATTTTCACTTGTTCGTACGTACAGATTTCCGTCTCCATGAACGCGATGATATTCATTCCCCATCGAATCAATTCAAGACTAATATTAATTAGATGATTAAAAATAATGTTTAAAGACTTAATATAATTATAAATATATATAAGATGAATCCTATCCATAAAAAACATTAGTTACGCAACAAAGCATATAATGGAAAATGAATCAGTTAACACCTGAAACGATGATTATACTAAAGTATTATAAACAATGTAATATTAAAAGATCATATATGATATCATATTAATGTATATTATTCTTTTATAATTTAATAACTATTATTTCACCATTATAAAAAATGTGAACCTACCCTTGACCAAGGAAAAGTACAAGTTAATGGTTAATTTTTACAATCACTTCATTATCTGAGGTTGTTTATACGTAATTATCTAGTAGGATATCTTTATCATCCACATCCATGTTTCGTAAAAATATATTTCAAAACATTTTCACTATTTACTAGATAATGGTATAAATTCATTTATACCCTTATTTAAACTTATATGTTATGAAAGGAATTTTCCAATTTTTTTCCAACCAAGTTACTTTTGACCTTATCAAAAAAATTAAGGTAAGAATGTCTTTTTAACTTAAATAGATGGTGTGTATATTTTTTGTTGATATAACATCATTGATGATTCCCTTACAAGATTATATAATTAGTTTTAAAATAATGTTTTATTTTATAATTATATGACTTTTAAATGATTCCAAAATAGAAAGAGATATTTCTCTAAAAATGTTTTGATTTATTCTATGTAAACATCCTTGGATGGATTCTAAGTTTATTTGAAGTTGATTTATTATGATACAAAACATATATATTGTATTGAAGGTATTGTGGTATGTTTGAGTGTGGATGTGTTATTTTTATACCATTCATGGTTTATGGATAAGTATTGACATTTTAAATGATAGTTTTAATACGGATGTTTATGTTATGTTTAAACTTTTCCATATAAGGAATGCATTGGAATAAATATGTGATGGTTGGAGCCCGCTATGGCTCCTCGATGAATTGGAAGGTCTAATGAGACAAACTAGTGTCTTGGAACAAGGCCTTGACAAAATCTAATTTGTAGTCTTAGCACAAGGCATTGACTACGTGGTTTTAAATCCTGACATTTTACATTCCATCATAATGAAAGTGGAAATTGACATTGAATTTTATTATTTGACTAGTAGAATATAAATGTGAGTAATTAAGTATAATAATATTGATTTATATTTTCCATATTATGATGAATCTTAGGTTGAAAAGGATTTTGTTTTAGTTTCATACATATCCTTAAATGATTATTCTTATTTATGAACGTTTCTGCCATATTGTTATCCTTACTGATAATATGAGATCACCCCTTTCTGTGTTTTATTTTTCCCAAGATGTGAAGAAGTATATTATGACTGTCATGTAGGGATAGTCTATGGGTTCTTAGTGTTGTCTATGCAAAAACTTCTGTTGTAGTTTTCCATTTTATGATGTATTGTAAACCTTATGAATGTATCTAGTACTTCCAAGACTACTAAACTAATCGGTCTTTCGATACATGATATTTGGTGATCATGCCAATGTTATGTAATAATGAACCCACTCTTGGTAAGTGGTTCGGGGTTTTATAGTTGGTATCATTGGAAGTTCGGTACAAACCTTGGAATCTAGGTTAAAAAAACTCGGATTAGAGTACATTTCCCTAAGATAGAATGTGTGGATTAGTATATAAGAACTTCCTAGAATTTTGGTATTGTAGAGATTTTGTGTGTATTCAATGAAATACATCCCTGTTTGGATACGAGCTGGTACAGGTGGCTCTGGCACATATGTACCTAGGGGTAAAACCCGAAAACACCACTTTGAGCTTGACTCGAATGAGAAATGGTGCATGAGCATGGGCCTTGCTACACTCTTGGTTATGACACTCCCATGGGATATTCTAATGATAATTCTTATTTTCATTAAAAACCATAATGAAGGGTTTATGAGTATATACTACCTCAATGAAAACATTTTTTATGCTTATGAATTATATCTATAAACTATTCAATTTATGTTAAGTGTTTTAGAAGATTGGAATTATGTATTTCGATTCATTAACTAATATAGTTTATGCCATTGTTTGAAAATGGTTCCTAGTGGAAGGAATGGAAACTATTTTAATGAATGTAATTTATTTATAGATTTTTCTCCTACACATGATAATAATAGTGGAGCAGGTGAAGCAACTGTTGAGGATCATCTTATCATTATACTAGTACAACTCACTCATGTTATGAATAATAATCTTACCCGTATGGATAACCCTGATCCACAGTGTGGAGGATCAATGTTAGATAGATTCATGAGGCAACATCCATCGAAATTCCATGGTATGCAAAATACACTAGTAGCTGAGCAATGGATAAATTCCATAGAGAAAATATTCCACACCTTGGGGGGTAGTGAAAGGGAAAAAGTTTTCATGGCCGTTTACCACTGTACTGGATCTGCTGATCAATGGTGATATTTTATTCAAAACACAATGGAAGATGATGAAGTATCAAATATGGAATGGAGGGAGTTTAATGAAATATTCATAGAAAAATACTTTCCTTCTAACCATCGAGAGGATATGGAAAGACAATTTTTGAGATTGAGGAAAAAGGAGGATGAGATTATCGCAAAGTATGGAGCTAACATTACATGGTTAGCGAGGCATGATACATATTATATACATAACCCAAGAACTATTATTGATTGATTATTTTATGGGTTAAATCCATTTCTCTGTTGTGAACTTGTCTCATAATCCTTCTCGTCATATGATGATATTTTCTCATGTGTTATCCAAACAAAAAAGGAATTCCCTAAGTCTTTCGACTTTAATGAAAAGAAAGAGAATAATAGATCTGATGAACACTCTGGAAATGGAAATAAGGGTAAGAAGGAAAAAATTGAATATCCATCATGTAGTAAATATGGGAAGAAACACCTTGATAAATTCTTAAAGGGAATGGGAGTCTGTTACAAGTGTGGTGAAGAAGGCCACCTAGCTTGTGATTGCAAGGGGAAGAATGAGTTTGTCGATGTTGAATGCTACAATTGTAGAGAAATGGGGAATTATGCGAATTAATGTCCTAAGAATCAAGGGAACATACCTTATAAAAGGCCAAGGGATCAAGGCCAAGCTTATGCTATCACTACTGCTGATGTTGAAGCACCGGAAGCCGTGGTGGAAGGTAATTTAATTGTTTTCTCAAGTTTATCAAATTATTTATTTCATTCTGTATCATCGCATTGTTTCATATATTCCTAGTTTGATAATAAAATTAGATATATCCAATTTGATTTAACAATGGAGTTATCTGTACAAACTCCTAAGGGAAGTATCATTGCAACAAAGTATTGGGAATCATCCCCCATTAGGGAATATAAATTTTTTTTATCTACTGATCTCATCATCATACCCATGATTGAATTTGATATTATCCTCATCATGGATTGGATTTCAGACCATGATGATAAAAAAATTTGTAAGAAGAAGGAGGATACTATTTTAGATGATGTTGATAAAGAACACCTTATCTTTAGAGTAGAATCATCACCAGCTAATTCTTATCTAGATCCACCCCCAGTAGCTCAACTAAATTCAATTATTTGGGAGGAAGAGAATTAAATAACTATGAGTGAGGAAAAGAATGTTCAAATTGAGGATATGTCTATTGTGAAGGAATATGTTGATGTGTTTCCAGAATATTTACCTGTACATCCTCCAGAATGAGAAATTGAGTTTTACATTGATTTAATTATTGGATCGAGGCCCATATCGAAGACCCCTTATTGAATGGACACTGTGCAATTAGTGGAACTAAATAAACAACAAGATGAATTGAGTAATAAGGGATTTATTCTCCATAGTTTTTCTCCTTGGGGATCCCCTGTTCTTTTTGTTAAGAAGAACGATGGATGTATGAGGTTGTGCATTTACTACAATGAGATAAATACTATAATAATAATGAACAAGTATCCCCTACCTCACATTGATGATTTATTTGACTAATTTCCTGGTGCTCAATACATTTCAAAGATTGTCCTTCGATCTAGATATCATTTTTTGTGTGTGAAGAAGGAAGGAATTTCGAAAATAGAATTTCGAACCCGGTATGGGAATTACGAGTTTACAGTAATTTTTTTTGGATTGACTAATTCACCCTATGTCTTCATATATCTAATGAGTAAAGTTTTCAATGATTATCTTGATGGCTTTGTAGTGGTATGTATTGATGATATCTTGGTTTACTCCAAAAGCTACGAAGATCGTGACAATCACTTACACATTATCCTGAAGACTCATAGAAGACATGAATTATATGGGATGTTTAGAAAGTGTGAATTCTGGCTTTAGGTGATTTCTGATCTTGGCCATATTGTCTCTAAGGATGGAATCTCTGTTGATCCTTATAAGACCAAGGAAATCCAAGAATGTCCCGCACTAATGAGTATAACTGTGTTACGTAGTTTTATTGGTTTAGGAAGTTGTTATTGATGTTTTGTCCAGAATTGTTCCTAATTTGATAACCCATTAACAAAGCTCACACGAAAAGGGGTTAAATTTTTTTTGGGAAAAAATGGTGTGAATAATGTTTTGAAGAACTGAAGAGAAGATTAGTCAATTCTCCTATATTGACTCTACCATTTGGAGAATGATGGGTTTTCTATTTATAGTGATTCTTTAAAGAAAGGAAATGGTTGTTTCCTTATGCAGAATGAAAGGGTTACTGCCTATGCATAATTATAGTTAAAAATTCATGAGAAAAATAATCCTACTCAAGATCTTGAGTTAGCCGTTGTAATATTTTCTTTGAAGATTTGGAGGCACTATCTCAATGGTGAAAAAGGTGAGATATATACTGATAAAAAGAGATTGAAGTATTTTTTATCACAGAAATAACTCCACATGGGGCAAAGTAGATTCACGATACACTACCACCCAGGGAAGGAAAATAAGGTTTCAGATTCTTTGAGTAGAAAAGATCATGGAGTTTTGAACAATATGAGAGTTGAAAGGGATCCTATTTTATTGGATCTAGTAACGATGGATATGAGAATAACCATGGATGTTGAAACGTCAATACTTTTTCAAATGGTTTCCAAAAAATATTTATTATAAAGGATAAAATTTTCTCAGGATAATGATGAGGTGTTTAAAAAAAGTCTAATGTTGTGAATAATGGGAGACTGAGTGACTTCATTTATTCAGATGGAACTGAGAAATTTGTGAAGAGACTTTGTGTTCCTGATATACCAGATCTAAAAAGGGAATTTTTGGATGATGCACATAGTTCCAATTTCTCTATACACCCTTGTGGCACTATGATATATATATATTTTAAGGAACATTTTTCGTGGTACAATAGGAAGAGGGTGATTTATGATTTTGTGTCAACATGTATGGTATGCCAACAAGTGAATGCTAGATGTTAACAACCTGGAGGAGTCATGCAACATCTTCCCATACATAAGTGGAAATGGGATAATATTACAATGGACTTTGTCATGGGAATACCAAAGACTCCTAGAAGGAACAATACAATATGGGTCATTCCTGATCATCTTACCAAGTCAGCACTTTTTTTGCTATAAGAGAAGATTTACAACTTTAATTTTTAGAGAGAATATATATTAATGATGTTTTTTGACTTCATGGATTACCACTATCAATTGTTTCTGATCATGATCCACATTTTACATCAAGATTTTGGGAAAGTCTTGAGAAATCCCTAGACACTGAACTTTGTTTGAGCACTACCTACCACCCCCAAACTGATGGAAAATCAGAAATGATTATTCAAACCTTAAAAGACATGTTGAGATCATGCTCACTTGACTTTCAAGGTATGCGGGATCAATATTTTCCTCTGGTAGAATTTTCCTATAATAATAGATTTCATTCAAGTATTCAGATGGAACTATATGAAGCATTATATGGAAAGATATGTCACACACTAACTTGTTAGGATTAAGTTGGTGAAAGAAAACTCATAGGGCCCGAACATGTGGAAGAAATGATGGAAAATGTGAAGGTAATCCAAAACCACATCAAAGAAGCTTAAAGTAAGCAGAAGAGATATGGTTATAACTTAAAGAAGGATTTTTAATTTTAGGTAAGAGATCATGTTTTATTTATGGTATCTCCATGGAAGGGAATTATACAATTCGATAAGAAGGGTAAATTGAGTCCCAGGTACATCGGACCTTTTGAAATTCTAGAACGAATTGGGGTTGTAGCTTATCATTTGGCAATGCATCCAAGTCTCTCCAAAGTTCACAATGTGTTCCACATATCACTATTCTTAAAATACATGCCTGAACCAACACATGTACTCACCTATGAGGAATTAGAACTGGAACATGGTCTATCTTATTACCAAGAGCATGTCAAGTTTCTTGATACAAGAGAACAAGTGCTAAGAAACTGGACAAATTGTCTAGTAAATGATCTAGAGAGAAACCATAATATGGAAGAAGCAATGTGGGAATCCAAGGATCTTATGATGAAGAACCACCTGAGTCTTTTTATGCAGTAATATTCTAGAAATTTCCTAGATGAAATTATTTGAAGGAGGGGAGAATGTAACTCCCTAAGCTTCTAAGGCACGCTTCTCTTGGAATAATACAATAGAGTGTGTTGTACACAACATTGAGTTCTAACACACCAAAACCAATCAAACTAGCTGTTATGAATAGTAATAACCACTTTTTGAAATTCAAAAAAATTTATCTTTCAAAATGGACTTTATTTTTGGATTCAGAATATCAAAATTAGCTTTGGGGAAATTTTGGGTATTTTTCTAAAAACATTCAATTTTGGATGAATAGTGAAAAACATTAAGTTATAGTTTAAAAACAACTTTATATTTAAATAATTATTTATTTTATTTAAATTTATTTTAGGTCTAAATAGATACATAAAACCTATATAAGTTCAATTTAATTCCTTGGAGTCAGTTTATAATAATTTTAGATATATAAAAAATTTATTGAACTTCTTACCGTCTTTTACCCAGCTCCTAGGAGCATTTTAAAATTTTAATAAAACATAATTTTACCTCTTCTGTGAGGTTAATTTCAAAAATAATAGAGACACACTTCATATTAGTAAGTAAAATGTGGTTTATATGATAAAAATAATTTTTGGTAAATTGTAACATTTTTACTTTTATTTACCTGGGTTAAAATGTAAATAGGGTTATTAAGGATAAAAATGATATTATTATTACCCTAACACATGTCCAAATTTTATTGGATAAGTATAATTCAAACAAAAACAACTTGATTAATAAAATATTAACCTCTTTGGTCCACTTGGATTAGATTAGGACATTTATTATTATTTAATTCAAAGAAGAGTTAAAAGTGTTTAATTCATAGTTTAATAACCAAACCATTTTTAATATATGGATAAAGATAAGATAAATTCAACTATAAATATTCATTAGAAATATAAAAATATATCCTACATAATCATATTTTATTTAAAATTTTTAGACATGAAATAATTAAATTTATGATACAATGATGATGAAATAATTACTTAATTAATGAAATATTAAAATAATTAATTTTATAAATATCCAAATAAATGTAATTTTAGACTTTTTATTAATTCCACTTATTTTATAGGTTAAAATGACATCGTAGGGTTGGTTAGATGATTTTTTTTCGATGTAATAATGATTTTATGAATTTATAAACAACAAATTACCAAATTGGGTCAAAATTGACATAAAAGAGTTTTTAAACCAAATATTATATTATTAATTTATTTTCTATTCCTAAAAAACTATGATTTGTAAAAAGGTCTTAAATAATATTATATATGTCATTAATGACCATTATAGGTTCTCTTGGATGTTTATAGTAATTTTATTAACCATATAATATAAAAATACAAAGAGACATGGTAAATGTAGAACTATTTAACTAAAAGTTAAATCTAAAAGATAAAGATAATATAGTGACACAAACCTGTCTGAAAAATATTTTTTGAGTGGTTTTTGACACATCCCCATCTTATACTTTAAATAATTTATTTTTTATCCATTATAAAACGAAAATAAATTTGTTATAAAATAATATTTCTATATTTTCCTAAGATGGCCTTCGCCCCTCTTATAAAAGGGCCCTCCCCCTTCTATCTAATTAACACCTTAAAAGAATATTTGCATCACAAAAACCAGCCAAATTACCCTATCAAGTATCCTCCCATCATCCTAGAGGCCTTATACAAGTCAAAAGGAAGAACTCGAAGAAGAATTAAATATTTCATCACTTCTTTCAACTTCCTTTCTTCTTCCACTTCCTCATTCTTTTTCGTTTCCATTATAAAATAATAACTCCAGTATCTTTTATATACTGTGATTTTATTATAAATATGGTAAAACCAAATTCATTATTCTATCCATCTTTTGAATTACATGTCACCGTACGTGCGTACGTACGACTAACCGTCTCCACATCATGGTGTAATTGTTATTCGATACATTATTATTTGTATGGGTGAAATAATGATGTATAATCGATACAAATAATAAATATAACATAATAATGATTATTTATATATTATATAAAATTCAATTATATATTATCTTAATATCAAAAGAATGATATTGTCGCTCGTGCGTACGTAAGGATTACCATCTTCATGAACGCAATGAGATTTTTTCCCCATCTTATCTATTCAAGACTAATTTTCATTTGGTGATTAAAAATAATTATTAAATAATTAATTTCATTATGAATATCAATAGGATACATACTATCTGTAACAATCATTTCATATGTAACAAATCATATAAAATAAAACAAATCAGTTAACACCTGAAACGATGTTAATACTAAAATATTTTGAACAAAGAAATATTAAAAGATCATATATGATATCATATTAATTTATATGATTAATGTATAATTTAATAACAATAATTTCACCATTATACAATAGGATAATCTACCCTCTACCATGGAAAAGTACAAGGCAAGGGTTAAATTTTAAAATCTCTTCATTATCAGAGGTTATTTATACATAATTATCTACTAGGATCTCTTTATAATCCACATCCATGTTTATTAACAATGTATTTGAAGACATTTTTAATATTTACTAGATAATGTGTTAATATAATTAATAAAATTATTTGACCTTATATGTTCTGAAAGGAATATTTCCTTCATTTTCCAAACAATGTACTTTTGACCTTTTCGACAAAATTAAGGTAAGAATGTTTTTTAACTTATATGGCGGGTGTGGCTATTTTCTGCCATTATAACAACGTTCAATCTTCCCTTAAAATATTATAAGAATATTTTCAAGATAAATGTTTTCTTTTATAATTATATGAATTTTAAATTATTTCAAAATAGAAAGATACATTTCTCTAAAAAAAGGTTTTGATTTCATATATGTCAACATCCTTTGAGGGATTTTAAGTTTAATTGAAGTTGATTTATTATGATACAAAACTTACATATTGTATTAAAGTTTTTTTTGATATTTTTTACTCTAAATGTGTTATTTTTATACAATTCACAGTTTATGGATAAGTATTGAAATTTTGTTTTCTTGTTTTAATACGAATGTTTATGTTATATTTAAACTTTTTCATGTGAAGAATGCATTGGACTTAGTATGTGTAACACCCCGAACTTCCACGATACGCTTCTCATTCAATAATGCAATAGCTTGCATTGTACGCAAGATCGAGTTCTAACACACCGCGACTAATCAAAGTAGCCGTTATGAATAGTAATAACCACTTTTTAAAATTATAGAAATTTTATATTTCAAAATATACTTCATTTTTGTATTTTTAATATCGAAATCATCCTAAGTTCAATTTTTTGTAACTTTCTGAGAACTTCCAATTTTTTTTGTGAATAGTGAAAAATACTTAAAACAAATTTTTTAATCAAAATAATTTATTGTGATAAATTATACTATTTAGTGGTTTTAAAGTATAATTAGAATATATTTTTACCATTTTATCCAACGGTGGTCATTAGAATTAATTTAACATTGAAATTGGACATAAACAATTGCCAATCTTTTGATATAAATTGTTTTTTAAAAACATGTTATTTGCTGTGACAGCGGGAATTAATTATAAAATTAATTAATGAAACTTATATGTTTGGAATTTTGTAAAATATACATCATTTTTGAATTCGGAATATCAATTATATCTTAGGGTGAAATTTTGTCATTGTTCTGAAAAACTTCAATTTTTGATGAATAGTGAAACCACTAAGTGCTAGTTAAATAACTGATTTTTCGTTTAAATGAAATATTACCACTTCTGTGATTTGATTTTCAAAAATCTGACATACATCGTTATCATTAAGAAGTAAAATTTGGTTCAATGAGATTAAAATAATTTTTTGGTGAATAGTAACTTTTAAGTTCTTAATCGCGATTAGAGGTAATTAGTGTAGTTTAAGGTAAAAATAATGTTTTAATAATATGATATGAGCTTGAAACTTTTCCTACTCCAATTGGATGAGTCATGGCCGACCAAGAAAACCCATGGGTCAACTTGGGGACCCCATGGAGCCACTTTAGTTTGAAAATGACATAAATACCTTTTATATAATGTTAAAGTAAAAAATGACACAAACATGAAATGTTTTACTAAAACAATTTTTACATGGGGTTATAAAAGTAATATTTTTGACTATAAATAGTAATTGGAAAGATAAAAATATTTCCTACTTCATATCATTTTTTTATAATTTTTAGACATTAAATAAATTAAATTATTTATGACATCATGATGATGCAGCGATGACCTAATTATTTAACGATTTAAATAAAATGAGAAGATAATGCAAAATCCAAGGATTAAACTTGTCCAAAAACTATTGGATGGGTATATTTAGAACCCTTATCACCTTATCCACGAATTATATAAGTGTGGGACCTTTAGAATCCGAAATTCAATGTATAATAAAGTAATATTTCATTACTTTCCAAGAGTGCCCCTCCTCTCCACTTATAAAAGGCCCCCACCTCTACCACCTCATTCACACTTTCAAGCCATTTGGCTCGGACAACCTCTGCCCAAATACTCTCCCAACTTCCCCCTCTTACTCCTAGAAGCCTCACATTGGGAATAACTCTTCCCAAGGAAGCCTTTGGCTCAAATCAAAAAGAGTTACCCGATTTTGAGGTAATGTCTTCTCTAATGTTGTTTTGTTTTATTTTTCTTCTCCAACCCCCTAAACTCTTTTTATTCATTTCTTTTGTAAAAACAACAGTATCCTAAATATACTAGGATGTTGTTATAATAAGGATTCTATCTACACTTACACACACCTACATCTAATGGTTAAAGAACATACGGTTTCTGTGGATGGCAAATTTCTGCCTCACGAAACGATGATTGTTCAACACTCATATAACACCTTCAAAGGTGTC
This sequence comes from Viscum album, assembly GCA_963277665.1. Lineage (NCBI taxonomy): Eukaryota > Viridiplantae > Streptophyta > Magnoliopsida > Santalales > Viscaceae > Viscum > Viscum album. Next base: position 164,414,215 of record OY728138.1, read on the forward strand.
CATTAAGATGTCACTATATTTATATATGATATATAATATGTTTATGTTTTACATATGATTCTGTATTTCTCATTTATGACATACTTTATGATTTCCATTATTGGTAAAACGAGATAATTTCATTTTAGGAAGTGCGGACTACCGCCCCCTCAAAGTGATTTGAATCGTTAATGCCATATGTGGGATGTATAAAGGATGGATTAAATGGTATTATACAATATATTATACTGGAATTATATTATACATTTATATTATTATGATTTCATTCCATTAAATATGAAATAGAAATGAAAGTAGCGTTCATGCGTACGTACGGCTTACCGTCTCCATGAACGGTGCATTTCATTTCTTCCCTCTAAATGTTACGTAATATTATAAATGAATGTATATACTGGATATATAAGATATATATGACATATAAATCATGAATATAATTCTGGAGATAATGGATATTCTACCACATAAACAACTTGTAATTATAAGAAGTTTATTGTTGACTCAAGTACCAAAGATCGACAAAACGACAGTTATTAACTTAAATAATTACATAATGTTCATAACTTTGTAATAAGTGATATAAAAAGGATAATGAAATTTAAAATGGTTCTTAATAAGTTATATATTAACTCTAGTTTATTATTCAGGAGTTTAAAGAACGGTTGAGTCAAGTCTGACACGAGGTAAGGGAACTTCTTAACCCAATTTCTATTCTTTGGGTTAATCTACTACATTCAAATTATGCCATGATGTTATTATGTCATATTTTGTGTATTTACTTTCTATATGTGTACCTATAGTGAATACACATAATATATCTCTTTTATTTTAAAAATTATCTTTTAAGGACTTCGTCTCAATCTCCTTTCATTGAGGCATATTTGGTTTTATACACAACTTTCTTTTATACGGTGTATAAACCCCTTTTACTTTTACGTTTATTCAAAAGGAATCTTTTTTTATATGAAGCGTTTTACTAAACGTCAAAAAGGGAATGTTTTTCTTTCCGTACATATGCGGCGACAACAACTTCTCCGCCGCCGTGACCATTATTTGAGTTTCGGCTTCCTCTACAAGCCATCACTTTTTTAATACAAAGTTTTAACTTTCTTTTATTTTGGTATTGAAAATGGTTTTGAAAGAGTTTTTATTATATCAATGTGTTGTATTGATATCTTGTGATTGAAATGTGGAAATGTTATTTTTCATTTATGCATGTTTTATGTGATACGATTATGTTATATTTTATGATATGTTTAAACCTATTCATATGAGGAATGTATTGGACTTAATAAGTGACGGGTGGAGCCCACTATAGCTCCTCGATGCATCGGTAGGTCTCATGAGACAACTAGAAGTGGAATTGGATGAGGCCCTTTCCCAATTTGATTTATGGTTTTGTCCGAGGCCTTAATCATTTTAGACGTCTTGGCCGAGGCCCTGAAAAAATGTTTCAGAATGTCTGGCATTATACATACCCTCATTATGAAAGTGGTTATTGATATTGCATGTGATTATTCGACCAGTAGAATACCCATGTGAAGAAGTGAATGAAATTATCTCATTTTACTTTTGCCATATTATGTTAAAGTTCATGTTTAAAAGGCTTTTGTTTTAGTTATTCATTGCCTTAAATGTTTATGTCTATTGATGAAAGCTTCCGGTATATTGTTATCCTTACTAAGCATCTGAGCTCACCCCTTTCAATGTTTTAATATTTTCCAGGATGTGAAAAAGTATTTTATGAATGACCTGCAGGGATAGACAGAAGAGGATATGAGTTTGGACTATGAAGACGTTGTTATTAGTTTTTCACTTTATGATGTAATGTAACATTTATGAATGTATCTAGTGTTTCCAAGGCTACTAAACTAATCGGTCTTTCGAGACTTGATCTTTTGTGATCATGCCAATGTTACGATGTAAGGCACCGACTCCGGGTAGCTGGGGTCGGGGCGTTACAGTATGTGATGGGTGGAGCCCGCTATAGCTCCTCCATGCATCGATAGGTCTCATGAGACACCCTAGTGTCTTGGAACAAGGACCTGAAAAAATATTATTTGAATTCTTGGCACAAGGCCTTGACTATGTGGTTATGAAGTCTGGTATTATGCATTCCATCATTATGAAAGTGGCTATTGATATTGCTTGGGATTATTCGACTAGTAGAACATCCATGTGAGTATGTAAATGGAATTATTTTTATTTATATTTTCCATATTATGATGAATTTTATGTTGAAATGGATTTTGTTTTAGTTATATACATTGCCTTAAATTTTTATGCTTATTTATGAAAGTTTCCGCTATATTGTTATCCTTATTGAGCATCTGAGCTCACCCCTTTCTATGATTTATTTTTTCCAGGATGTGAAAAGTATATTATGACTGACCTAGAAGGATAATCTATAGGATCTCAGTGTTTTATATGGAAACAATGTTTTTGTAGTATTCAATTTTATAATATAATGTAAACCTTATGAATGTATCTAGTATTTTTAAGGATACTAAACTAATCGATCTTTCGAGACTTGATCTTTTGTGATCATGCCAATGTTATATAATAATGCACCGACTATGGGTAGCTGGGGTCGGGGTGTTACATTGGTCGTAGTATTAATCCACCACTTTTGAAACACCGCCCATATAGATAAAAATAATAGGTGTACCACCTCATACCCATATCAAATAGGAAATATTTCTGTGGCTAACATCAATAGGGTATAAAATCCAAAAAATTGGAATTCAACATTGAAATCTCTTATAGCCTTTCCAAACCCACCCATGAAAGTAACCTCTATGCCCAATATACTAACGTAAAAAATAGGAATTATATATATGTATGATATAACATCCACCAAGAAAACCATAAAATTAATGTACTTAATAAAAAATAGAATTATTGTAGTCGAACAACCCAATAATCACATATAAATGAAATAATGTCCAACACATGGCCACCAAAATAATCACTTATACATTTAATATGATCACCATCTCTATCAATACCATATCTACCTATATAAATTGAAAATTTTATGTTGTCTTCATAGAAACAAGTACATGACACCAACATGTTTAGGTGAGTATAAAAAACATGCATTACAACAGAAGCTCAATGAAATTTTTATTTCAAATATTTGAATTCATAAAAATATTTTATTAAATATTTTATAATGAATTATCGTTACTCCCCACACTTATCACACCATAGTCATCTACATTATTTTATAATCCATAATATACTTGTATGAAATCCACACCCAATCTATCATCAATTATCATTCCAAAATATGAAAGTATTTTATATATATTCACTGAAAAAATATGGTCCCAAAATCACTTCCTTATACATATGAGAACATCATGGAATATTTAAATGATTATAAACCACTGGGATATGTATTGAAATATTGTATTCCACTATCTTGATTATAAGGCATCATTCATGGTTGACGTAGGTATCAGTATAATGAATACCCAAATTCAATTTTTTTGTTGATGAAGGATCATTCATTTTTAATAATAGTTTCATATATAGTAAATCCTAAACTCTATGGAAATAAAGTCCCCATGAATACAGAATGGTAATGGTGTCTCTATATTATTATCTTCTATAAAAAAAATTGCATATAGTTAAAAATTTATTTACTTTTATAATTAAAACAAATTATCAATGGGATCACAAATTAACCCATTCATGATTATTGAATTAACCATGAGTAATTAATCTAACTGGTCATTTTCAATGGTCAATTGAAGGTTAATAATGTGGCTAAGTAATTCAAAATCATCCCCTTGTCTAGTACAAAACTTTGGTCATGCAGCATGACTTAGAGATGACACCCACCTATGTCATATTTTTTCTATGAAAACTAACAATGTATTTTATAGTATAACAGAATCATATAAACATATTTTTGCATCATGTGACACTATAATTTTTTAAAGATCATCATAAATGTTCTCTTCCAGGTGGTGATCAATAAATATGAATGTTTACCTTCATCTTAAATGTTTATGATTGAATTTTAAATAACAAAATATTAACAAAAACTACTAATTGTATAAAAACCTCATATAACAGTCTCCAAACATCGCATGAAAACATTCTATTGTATTGTACTTGGAATTTTTTTTTAAAAATAATATATTTTTCTCTTCCTAACCAGTCTCCAATGAGGATGAAAATTCCCATAAATTAAAATATAAAATATTAAACAAAAATAAAAACATCAAAACATTTATAGATTCATAATTGTGATAAATTAAATATTTTCCTCTTTAAATCAAAATTGAGAGAATTGATGTGTGAATTAGTTGTTTGAATAGTTTAAGGGTCCATGTAGATTGTTAAAATTAAACCATAATCAATTCCATGGAGGGTTGTCACATGCATGAACTAAACCAATGACATAAAAAAATATGTATTACCCTTTCATAAATAATAGTATCTATTTACCTCATATCACAAATTTAATGTTTCTTGAACCACCATAGTCTTATCATGCATCAAAATTTAATTTATCACTCATAAGATTCACTCATATCACACTTTGATAACCTTTATATATTTTAAACATATAGATACCTACGTCCAGAATTGGGAATAACATGTCTCAGGCATTGGTAACCCACTTTTCTCACATTGAATCAATGCCTATCTCATATATTCTAAATTTGAATATCTAACAAATATCTATAATGACCTACCACATGTTGGGCCACTAATTTACTAGTCCTTTTATGTTAAAAAATCAATAGTATCATCTTGAAATTACCTTCTTGTGAAATGGAATTCCAAAATTTCTTTTAATCGTTCAATCATTAGGATCTTGTGGTACCTTTTGACTTTGAGATGGAAAGTCCAAGAATTGGCTACATGGATTCTTTAATGGCCACACAATTTTTTACACCCTTTTTTAATTCAATTTTATTTGTTACTAACATAAGTTGTGAACCAATAAATAATAAATAATACTTATAAGAAATTTATTTTCAAAAAGTCTTGTTTTCAAATTTTTTGGAAAATATAAATATGACCACATTTACTTCAAAATATCTTCGCCTAGATATATAAAGACGCTTGAATAACCAAAATCACCATGATTTTCACCCTTATCACTCTATCATTTTAAAATCCACTATAGAAGTGTACATATAGTATAAGGTCCTATCTAATCCTAGGATCATCTTCGTTATCACCAACCTGAATGATTATAGTCATTCTAGGACATCAATTAAATTTGTGAATATTGTCAACCACTAGAAAATAATATTGAATAATTATTTTCTATTATATTAAATCTATAATTTAAAATGTTATTTGTAATTCACATATGACTATTAAGTTAAAAAATATATTAGTTAGGGTCACAACATTCATATTTCTTGGGGATGAAAAATTATTTAGCTATTCTTTATGGATTCTATATTATCTCAAAAACCAGGACAGTGATGATAAATAGAGTGTGCACTACATTATTTATTGAAAAAATGAGCCTCTAATAGGCACGAAACAAAAAAAAAATACATCTCACATATTAATGAAACACATTTTCCTATCCATATTATGATGATGGTTATTTATTCTTCGGTTTGGTTTGTGAGATATTATCATTTTTCCACTAATTCCCTTAGTTCAGGAATATTTAACATTTTACGTTTAATTTTTATTCACAAACTAAAAACATATAAAATCATTCTCCCAATTAAAATAAGTTACTATAATTATTCATAACCAAAATATAAAAAAATAGAAAAGTTAAAAAATAATTAAAATGTACATTGATAAAAACATTGCCACTATAACTTTATTAGGTTTTAGTATTTGAATACATAACTAGATAATTAAAACACTAATGATGGAAACAATTCTGTTTACTTATTCATGGTTTTGGGTTTTATATTCCATAATAATAAAAGGTAATTTTTCATAATATTCATAAGAAAATAGACATAAATTATTGAGTTAATTCACTATAAACTATTTTTTTCATTTGAATAAAATAATTTTCAGTCATTGAATGGTAATATCCAGGTTATTCAACTTGATGTAACAGTGGTGAAGTTTTTATTATAGTTAATTATATTATAAGTACAACGATTATGATGCATTTAATGGACTATTTCGTATTTTAATCAGTACTTTAATTGAAAAAAATAAATTTCCACAACATCAATTGACCATATGAGAATATATTAATATCCCACACATTCAATATACCCCATTTCAATGTTACTACATGAGAATTCCTTATATGAGAATTAATTAATGGTTTTTCTGTGGATATGATTCAATTATGCGTTATCAAGGGTTTTATAAATCACCCACTGATTATTTCACACTACATATCATAGATCACCACATTGATATCCTCTAAATAAAAGGATTATAATTCCATGTATGATCCAAATAATCATCTCATTCAATCATAGTTATAGATAAATCATGTAATATTTTGATCTATATTTCTCGGTAATGTTATGTGTCCTAATAGTTCATTATTATGCTATATTTTTTAGCCACATGTATTAGAACATGAATTAAGAGACAGAACACAATCTGGATCACCAGATCCTACATCTGTATGATTAGAAAAATCATAGAACATGCGACATTAAACTAAAATATATTATGTGTTGAATCTCAATGATTTCTATTATAGTTCATGGGTGCGCCACTTGAATCCTATAAGTTTAAATAGAACCTACCAGAAATTAAGTGAATTTATGGGGCCCAATATTTCCACCAAAAATCATTCATTCATTTTTTTGACATGTTTTAGAATTTAGTGTTAATTAAATAGAGCTTGTAGTGTCAAATTTTTTATAATTGTTGATTCGGAATAAATAAAAGTCATGTTAATTATGATAGTACATTTATGATGATAATAAATGAGGAAAAATAATCTAACGAAGGATCCCATTTGTGAGGAAATATTTGATAAAATTCCAATTTATTATATAAGTTAAATTATTTAACTATTCATAGATGTTAATCATGAGCTAATAAATTTATGTTGGTATAGTTCTCGAATTATAGTAGTACAGTTTTATTTATAATTCATGGTTTTGGAATGATTCAAAAATATTAGATGTGTGAATCATTCTAATATCTAGAATCACAACCATAGAGTATATTTCTCTCTTCATATGTTTAGTTTGTGATTTATGTTAATTTATTTAGATTTTGAGAACATTTTTATTATTAACCATTTATTCATGTTTTTTATTTTCATAACCCAAATTGTGAAAAAATGAGTTGTTTGTCCAACATTGGAAATATAACGACCTAATATTTTAATTAATGGACATTACATCCTTTTAGATTAGTTTTCATTATATTATATAAAACATTCTTGGGGAATATTATTATTTAGTTTCATTCAAAATATGGTACAAAATATTATTATTTCAAGAAAGGTATTTAATGTCTTCCACTTTGGTACTCCTAAATAAAATATTTCATCATAACCTAGGGGATTGAAATATAAGAAAAGGTGATCTTAGATGCTCATTAAGGGTAAAAAATGATATACGTAAGAATCACATTTCCATAAGGGTTTGAGAACATGATCAAAAAATTTTACAACCGTACATTGCATATCAAATATTATAATTTCAAGTCATGGTATAACTGTTAAAATTTATTAATAAAATATTAAAAAGATAATTAAAAAAATCCAAGACAGTATAACACTGACATAAGACATATATTTTTCCCCTAAAAATAATTATAGAAAATAATTTCTACAGAAGTTAAGGATAATTTTATAAACAATTAAGTGTACTAAATATATGACTACACATCCTGGGAGGGACAAACCAAAAAAAACAGTGGCACCTCTTTCATGAGAGTGGAATGGGATCCCTCCCCAAACAATATTATTAGTAATGTTTTACTCTCATTTCCATCAAATAAAAAAATGTCCCTTACTGATCTAAGTTTCATCCCCATTCTAGTCTAGTCTTACTATATATGGATCACTCCCCATTCATGTATTGTATTACAAAATTAGGTTGACTCCCCATTCTATTAATCCATTATTAATTGAGTTCACTCCCCATTAAAGACATGTCTTGTGGAACTGTGTGAACTCCACAAACCATCCTTGTAGTTAAGGATTAGTCACAGGACCATCATAGTGGAAAATTTCCCTTACTGAAATCAGCTCACTCCCTATTCTGGACATGTCCTTCTAAACTGGGTTCACTCCTCGTTCTAGTCCTATCTTATCTAACAGGGTTCACACCCCATTCCATTATTGTCTTACTGAACCCGGATCACTCCCCATTATAGTCCTGTCATACAATACTAGGTTAACTCCCCATTATATACCTATATATATCAAGAGATATATATATCTAACCAATTCATTGTAGAGAGATATAGATCAAACCCGTCATTGGTTATAACAAAACCATTGTCATTTGATATAACTTAATAATTTTCCTGTGTTATAATAGAACCACCATCACATAATAGAAATCATAAATATGTCTTGCCTAATATCTTAAAACATTCATCGTATTATAACCCATGAAATGAAAAGAGTTTCATAAACATTTGATCATAACATTTCTGATATAAAATAAACATGTTTTATAATCATTTATTCAATTCATCAAAGACAAACTGACAGAAAAAAGAAGTGGGTTTTATAAGCATTTATCATGATATAACCTATGTAAGAGAAATGGAATTCATGAACATTTTATCATCAGGATCATAAACCATTTAGAAAAACAATGGGAATGGATTCTTGTGATCATTTCATTGTAAATCATTAGTAACCTTAAATAATGTAATTGTAGATGAAAAATAATTTTAAAAGACTCATTGGGATATTTCTTAAGGAAAATTTATTTTCATTGAAAATAAAATTATAAAACAAAAAACATAATGAAAATCCTTTTCATTGAATATAATCTGGAAAATTATAAATTAAAATTTAAAAAAAACATGTAAATAATTTATTTAGTAATATAACATTTCTAATTTAGGAAATAATTTTTAAAACATAAATTTTTTTAAATAATATTTTTCATTTTAAAATTATTTATTTAATATATAAAAATATCCCAAATATTATTTAAATAATTTAATTTTACAATCACATTGAAAACATGAAAATTAATCTTGAAATCAAAGAGCAATCAGGAACGTGGGAAATACTATCCATGTTGTGCATGTGAAAAAAATATTGATTTCTTATTTTTAATAGAAGCCAAAAAGTAATTTTCTTGTAAACTGACATGAATATTACATTAAAAAAAATAAAAATTAAACCATGGGGAGTAATTCCGTTTAAAAATAAAAAAAATCATTTTTGAAAATATATTTACAAAACATGCTTTTGGATGAAAATTAATTTCTAGTCGAAGAGAGAAATAATGTTATGTTTTCTAAATAAATATCATTTATCTTAATTAATAAATAGTGGAGAAATGAAACCATTACATTAATATATCATTTATATCCATAGGATAATAAATTTAGTGAGTATTTTTATAGATAGATCACAGTCTTTCAACAAAAGAGACTTAATCATAAATAATTTTGATAAATGATGAGATTGTAAGATAAAATCATTACCACTTTGGTATCATTGAATAATATTACCCATGAAGGAATAAAATAAAATAAAACTTAATATTTCATTATTATGAATAAATTCATGATATTCATGTCAAATTTGATTTATACACTCCTCCAAAAACTATATAGTTTCATAACACAACATATGTCTCAAAGAAGTAATGTTGAGGAAAAAATCCATTAATAATTTGGTAAATTTTGTCCATATAATCCCATCAAAAATAGATCCTAAAATTGATTTATAAATATCATTAATTTTAGGTATAATCATCATAAAATACAATAATGATATGTATAAACACCACATTAAAAAAACATGTGGCGAACATGGCATGTGTCTAACCAGAAAATAATTATGAGATTGAAATCCCGTACCTTAAGTCTCAACTTTTTCCGTAAAAATTAAATGTTTTTGAATTATATATATATTTATAAATATATATATATATATATCCTACAATATCTGAATTCATTATCAATTTTTATCACCCTTTTATTAATATTTCAATGTAAAAATTATGATTTCCGTAATAAACACTTTTTTCCAAATATGTTTTGACTTGTTATTTTTTGTCTTCATAATTCGATTATCATTTAATAATAAGAAAAATGAGAACCTTTATATAAATGACATATATATTTATTATATATTTACATAGAGTGATCCATAAAATTTAATGATAAGAAATTAAACACACTGTTCATGGAGACGGTAGGTCATACATACTCATGAACGTTGTTTTAATTTTCTTATTAAATTGAATGAAATAAAATTAAATAATATATTTTCATTAAAAAATTACTTTAATATCAAATATATCACATATTTTATTGAAAACATTTTTAATACAATATATTTAATGCATGAATCAATCCTGTCAGTTCACGTGGAGGTAGTCTGTCAAACACCAGAATGACGTTATCATATTCCCACAATATGATGTGTATGAACTTATGTGTGAAATAATAGTAATTTAATCATAATAAAATCATAAATATCATATATATATATATCATGTATTAACAATTTATCCAAAATTATTTTCATCCTTTAGAGGGGATAATGGGGAAATGAATGTCATCGGTTCACGAGGTGGTAGTTTGTCGTGCACACAAATGATGATTTTCTAACCCATTTGATGGAAGTGGATAATGTTGTAGGTAATGATATTAACATAACCTAATATCATTATATTTAATACAATTAGGTTATAATATAATCAGTTAATAATAATAATTGATGATGGTAGAGAAATAAATCAAATAAATATGCTCGTTGAAGAAAATTACCCGTATTATGGTATTCTTCTTATGTTTTCATTAAATCCTTTATAAGATGGGGTTTTGACGATAATAATGAATCAAGGAGGAGTGAAGCGATGTTGATATGTTATTTACAACTTTAATTACCAAACCAATGAGGTATGAAGGTGTGAATAATAGAGGATAGTGGGGCCTATTTTTTAAGTGGGGGATATGATACACTAGGTATTTAATAAAAGAATTGAGTGATCTCAGGTTTTAAATATTTTAAAAGGGTATAAATGGATAATTATTGAAATTTATTTGTTTAATAGACTAAATATACATTTAAAATAGTTCCTAGACAAAGTTATATCTCATTTTACCCTTATATTAATAGTTTAAACCCCTAATAAACCCATTTCTACCTTAAGTACAGTAACTAATTTTTACTTCATTCAATATTCATTTTGGTCTAAATAAATGTTGAACTTATTATGTAATATTAATTATTCGGATACCAAATATAAAATACATTTTTATAAATCCTATTCTCCTAAGTGAAAAAACTCAATTTCAAATTAATCTCACTAATGTGACGAGAAAGAGGGTTTTAAAGAGAACATGTTCAAACGTTTACAAACATTTTTTATATAAAAATTATACATGAAATTGATTCCAATGAACTAAATTGGATAAATTAGTACAAAATTGAAATAATTTAACTATAAACATAATTTAAAATATATTTTTACTTTGTAAATAAATTGAAATTAATGGTAGGTTTCAATTAAAATTCATTATCTTTTCACTATACTTCAAAAATTAACGACTTAAATAAAATACCAAATAACAAACATAAGATAATTCTAATATTATGACGTTAAAATATTTTTTTATTTAATCAAATTTATTTTCATGAAGTGGAATTATTTATTTTTAAAAATATTTATCTTTATAAAAAGGAAACAAAACTTTTTTTAGAAAAATAATGTTTTAATGCGTAAAAGTGGATTTTTTATCTCTTATCTCAAAAAACCATAAGTGAAATTTCAAATATTTTATTTAATATATATATTTGTGATATTTCATTTAAATCATTCAAAAAAATTTGTTTTCTTATTTTATTGGGTTGATACACATTTATTTGTATAAAAATATTTTCTTTAAGGTTTCTTTTATTTTAATATAGTTTTTATTTTCATTTATAATTATTTGGTAACAAAATAATTAATTATATATACATTTGTAAACCATATATTCATGAACTTTTAATCCTATTTATAAAAACTATTATAATTCCATTTTGTTAACTATCATAATAAATAATAATATTTTTATTGCATGACACCTTTTGTTTTAACTCATTATTAAATATAACGAAAGATAAACTAGGTATTGTCTGTAATACAATACAAACACAATGTTGTTTGTAACTGAAGCTAAAATCCTTCTCTCATTTAATCTAATACTAAATCATTATTTTATGTCACACAAATTATGGAAATTAATAAATCTATTTGAAAGAAATAATTTCACAAAATCTCAGTGTGTAATATTCTACCGCCTTAAAATAAATTTTGACCTCCAAATTAATCTCATTCTTCAATGGATAAACATTTGGAAGTTACTTTATAGAAACTCATATCATAAAAATCAATAATAAATTACCCTTAAAAGGTAATGTTATAAACCAAATGGCTACCTAAATGAACTCATTTTGAGCTTTCCACATAGGATAACATATCTGGGAAGGGATGATTTGGACATGAAAGGAAACCATAAATAGTTATAAAGAGTGGTAGAGATCATTGATCATAATAAATTGTGTGATCAAGAGAAATTTAATTTCACAAATTCCATAAATCAAATAGGTGTGAAAAAGTTTCATTGATTTTAAAAAATTATGAAAACAAAACGACATTTTATATCATGATCCTTTGCATACAGATGAAGAAATTTTTGGGGAAGATATACTTACATAATTTCATTCAATTTCATAAGAACTATCCCATCCTTTAGTTTTTCCTTGATCAGTATGCACATAATCTTTTACTAAAACAAGTAAAGGTGATTTTTTTTTCTCTTATAGCACTTATGGATCATAAGATCCATAAATAGAATAATAATTAGTCAATTTATCTTTAGTTTTCATCATAACAAAATTGTTTTCATAGATTATCCAATATGGATAAATATTCAAATGGTGATTTAATTAATTAATATATAATTCTCTATAAAATGTTCAACTAAAACCATTCCATTAATGGTAAACCTAATAACCCTTACAAAAAATTGAAATTCAAATATTTTGTAAAAAGTTCCATGAATTTCTAAAATGAACTTATTTGTAATCCCAATATACCATAAAGTGGAAGCTAATTTTTCCACACTAAATATTTGAATACATTTGTCATCTATTATCTTAAAACATGTTACTAACTTGTATTACAATAAAATTTTATTGAAAACATATATGTATCATTATTAATAAAATAAAACATAAATTATTGGATTGATTAATTAAATGTAAAAATGTTTTAATCTCCATAAATGATAGAATAAGTCACTTTTTCAACAAATTATAAATTAGTTCAAAGGTAATAAATATTATTAAATTTAGATAATCATATCCAAGATTTATTTACCCCAACAAAATTAACTTAACATCTAAAACATATTAAGGGTTATATCTCATTATTAAAAATATTATATTTCTGTTAAATCACGTTTCAATTTCATCGGTTCAATTTTACACATTCAGGAAAATAAATAATTTAAAACATATATAGAAAACATTATATATATTCATATAGAATAATTCTTGAATTCAAATTCCTAAACCCATCAATTATTCCACCTCATCATTAATCAATTAACTAGGCTTCCTTACCTTTTTCTCCAATACCAGTTTCCTTTCATATGTCATTCATAGTCTCTTCATCGTCAGTAGTGTAACAATTACTCATACCACCTTGTTGATTCTCTTCACGATCTTCCACCTAAGATATCAACCTTAATAATTCCCATAATTTCTATATTTATATTATTCATTCACTGATCATACCTAATGAAGACCAATATTCACATCCATTGTGTTGACTGATCTTTCCCTTTTTCCATCATCAACTTTTACTCTATGATATTATTGTCCACACATAAAACATATTCTCTTTACATTAAGATATTCTATAGATTCATTCTCCCATCATTCATAAAATATATGAAATTTAATCTTTTTTCTCCATGGTTACCATCACCCAAACCCTCAAAAAACCCTTTACTTCTCATCTTTGGTTAAGGTATGAAATATTAATCATCTTTTGTTAAATATGATTAGTCATAATCATAGAATATTATACTATAGATAGCTTCCCATTTGGATACTCATCAGAATAACATTTATCACAATCAATGTAAACCTAATTCTTTATGGTTCCCTTCATGGAATAAAACCAAAAATCATATTATAAACAACAATAATCATAGAGAAAAACCAAATAATCATGTAAAAAGATCACTAATTGGATCTTTGATTCATTAAACTGTATTTTTATTCAATAAATACCTAGGTTTATCCAGAATAATTCATAGTGATGATTTATTTAAATCATTAATGATGTTTCGTAAAGAGTTTTTAGGTTATAATTCATATTCCCTGACAGCCTCAAATCAAGTGTGAATTAAGGCCATATTTCCTTCAATTATTCCTAATCAAGCCACAATAAATAATGTTTTTCGAGATAGTTACCTCTAGGTGCATCTGTGCTAGGCCCACATCCCCTTATAGTATCTAGATATAGATTTAATTTCTTGTAAACCACTCAATCTAACCTTTACCAAAATTATAGTCTATTTTCCTAAACATTAACTCCTTTAAAAACATATCAATTGAGAAATACCTAGACACATCCTTATAAATATAACTAGGGATATCAATAATTATTTCTCATCCTAATTTCCAAAGGATAAATAACCATTTACTTTGAAACTAACTATAGTGCATTAGGATTTCATAAATAGATAATAAAAATTGCTAAATTAGTATTCATGAAATTATAAAAACATATTAGGGAGGACTGTAATAGTATATTGACTTTGGAAGAATTGAACACAATATTATTATTTATTGAATGATATTAAATGTATGAAATATATATATTCCCCTTAATTACTCTTACATAATACCTATCTTCATAAACTTGTGAAAGGAATCATTTGAAAGGGTGATCTCAAATTCATATTAAGGTTAAAGAAAAGAGATATGTAATCATTACATGATAATAAGGTTATGAGAACAGGAGATTAAAATTAGAAAATAATACCCTTTATATCAGAAATCACAATCTTGAGTTGTCTAAAAAAGATTGAAGTTTATAAGACATGAAACTTAAGATAATAAATGAACATATTCCATGAGAGAATAACATTTACATAAGATATAGAATTGTGAAATGTACATATATATAAAAAATAATTACCTTTGAAGATGAAGCTCATTCTGAAAACTGATAAGGGAGCACTATGGGGGGATACAATCATAGGTGTGAAACTCTCCCATACGAAGTGGCATCCCATTCTAGATAGTTGAATGGTTTCACTCCCCAGACCATCATATTAGTCAAGGATTGCTCCAAAGACTATCATAACAAAAAAATTACATTACTGAACCATGTTTACTCCCCGTTATAGTCTTTGCCTTACTGAACCAGTTTCACTCCACGTTCTAATTTTATCTTAGTGAATCAGATTCACTCCACATTCCAGGCCTATCTTGTTTATTTGAGTTCTCTTACCATTTCACTCTTCTCTTAGTAAACTGGTTTCACTTCCACAACCATTATAGAAGTAAGGATTCACTCCCAAGACCATAATAGTGGAAAAACTTCCTTACTGAACTAGGTTCCCCCCATTATAAACCTATATTACTTAACCGGGATAAATCCAAATTCCATCCCATTTTTACTGAAAAAGGGTCACTCCACATATTAGTGACATCATGCAAAATCTGGTTCACTTTTCATCACAGTCTTGTATTAATGACCTTAGTTCACTCCTCATACCATTCCATTAAATATCATGATATTTAACTCTATACCCAATACACTGATGGGATACATAGGTACCCCCCATATTTGGTTATAACGTAACCAATGTACTTTCTTATAATGTAACCACCATCCATGAATATAACACAACCCTTGTCACATAATAAAAATAAATCATATATGTTTAACATGATCATAAAAAACTAATTATATATGAACACATGAAATGAAATGGGTTCTATAAATATTTTATCATAATATATCTCATGTAAATTAAATCATTTTCCTAAACATTTCATTATTTCATTTAATAATAACCCACGTATAAAGAAGCCAGTATCATAAGCATTTTATTATGGTATAACTCATGGTAGAGAAATGGGTTTTAGGAACATCTTATCATCTTAAATATAACCCATTTAGAGAAATAGAATTAATGGTACCCATGTATCATATCTCCTATAATGAATAAGTAACCTCAAATAATGTCATATTAAATGAGAAATAATTTTCAAAGACTACATGAACTGTTTCTTGTGAAAAATAGATTTTCCAGGAAAATAAATTTTAAATCAAAACATTGGGAAAATAATTTCATTTAAAAATAAACATGAATAAATATAAAGGATTATTTTAAAAAACATTTAAAAGTTTTATGATTAAAACTTCATTTCTAGTTTATAAAGCCTTTTTAAAACACTAAATATCTTAAAAAAAATTCGCATTGAAATCATTTAAATGAAATCTAAAACATTCATAAATATTAAGGAAATCATTTTATTTGAATAGAAAATTGAAAACATATAATGGAATATTGAAATAATTTACTAATCAAGATAGTGGGAATACTTTTCATGTTGTTCATGTTAAATAATAATGATTATTTTCACATTTAAAATATAATCTAAACTGTATATTTTTTTGTAAAATGAAATGAATATTTAATTCAAATAAAAATTAGGCCAATATGGGTAAAAAATAATTTTAAAAATAATATGATAATAATAATATATCATTTAAGACATTTTTAGAATACATGGTTTTTAAAGAAAATGGATTTTATATCAAATATAGAAATGATGTTTTTTTTTCTAAAAAAATTCCCAATCATCATATGTACCAAAGAGTGATATATTTTTACCATTACATGATGATATCATTAATATAAAGGGGAAGAATAAATTCATGAGAACTATTGAAAGGTAGATAATGATATTTCAACATTGGAGATGTAATCATAAATAATATAAAAAATGATATTGTAACATAAAATCATTACCAGTATGATTCCATTGAATCATAATCCTACTGAAGGAATAAAAAAATGAAACTTAAAATATGATGAGGATGAATAAATTCAGGACATTTGTAATGGCCCAAACATTTATCGATGGAATTATTCCCCTATGTATAATCATATTATGTGGTATAAAACACATACATATAAAATAGATCAGAATAAACACATTATTCTCGTAAAATAATAATAAAATAAGTTATGTTTAAACAAATTTTGGAACCTATACCAAAGGAATAGTAACATGGATCTTATAATATTAATGTGACCATTAAGAATAATAACCAATATAATATAATATTAATGTCACCAAATACATTGTAAATAAAATTTATGAACCTTATAAATAAAAATATTATATAATCATATCATAGTATAAGTAAATAAATGTATTAAAAATGGTAAATTAAGTGTTCATATTTTTTAAAAACATAATGTTTATTTAAAATATTATAATTAACAAAATTATTAAGAAAAACTTATTTTCAAATAATATATTCATAAAAAACTATTTTTTGTTATGATTATAGAATAATTTTATGATATCATAATTAATTTTTCCAAGTATCATAAACTCAGTTATTATTTTAAAATATGAATTTTTGAATAAATAATGATTTCAATTAAAAATATTATTTTTCATATTTAGAAACAAATTTTTATTTAATGGATATTATTTTTAAATTTTACCCATAATAAAGTTTAGGGCGATTTTTTGGTATTTTTCTAAAATATGTGAAATTTTAGTGAATAGTAAAATACAATAATTTATGATCAAAGGTAAATACATCAATATTTGAGTCCTAATTTATGTATGTATTATGTAGTCCTAAAAAAATATTCTTTATTATTTTAATATTATTTGTTATAAGGATAAAATTGTTCATTGTCTTGATCCAAAATAATAAACTAATGATTAAAATAATGAGAAAACACCTCTCTCCTCCCATATAAATACAACCCTCACAACCTCTTCCCATCAAACCTTCTAAAACATGAAAATTAACCATTATCTATCCAATACTCTTACCATTCCCCTCCCCCATGTCCAAGATATCTTGGTCTCATCGAAAGACCAAAACCCTTTATGAATGGTGGTTATCAAGGAGGAGAAATTCAAGAGGTAAAATCCACATTTTTCTTCTAATTTATTTTCAATTTCATTTTTTTAATCCAATATTATAAAATTTAAAAACAAATTATAATGATAATATATTATATATTATATAATGTAATTTTATTATGTTAATGTAATTATATATATCATCAAACCTCTTCTCATGTCCCTTTTATTCTATGAATTGAAATGTCGTCCATTAGGTGTTGTTTTATCACCACCAAGGATGAAAAGTTTTCATTTTCCTTCACTACATTCATGCCTGGTATTAAAGCCATAATAATGGTTCAAATATATTTTACAATTTATATTTAAACTTCCTTTATGTTCTGTAAAAATATTATATCCATAATTTTAAATAATAAACAAACAAAATCATTGTGATCGAAAACTGCCAAAACTTATCTAAAAAATTATCATTAAAATTTTATATAACGATACATCCTAATATAATATAAAAAAAATGATATATAAGACCAATTTAACTTATTAATTTTCATTAATAACATAAAATTTCTATTCTGATTAATCATTTTCATTGTACATGAACATCCATACTTATAAATAAGCAAACCGATCTTGAAAACCAAGAAAATAAACACAATTGAACGATGAAATTGAAACCTATAACTCATATAAAGGGCATAAATGATCTCATTAAAACTAAAATGAATCCAAAAATTATATAATAAGTTCCATATTTGCTAATTAATTTGTTTAATTTAATTATCCTAGATATTGAAGTGAAGAAAGCACTATAACATTAGGTAAGGGGACCCTCGATTCAAACTCGATTTCCTTGGGTTTTACCTCTTTCAATGCATTTCCATTATGAATTATACATTACCATTAATTAAATATAATTTATATATCCTTATATAATATTTTCTAAGATATACATTTTTCAAATCTAAATTTATGACAAACGAAAATATTTTTCCAAATGAACTCGTCTTTCCAAGAATACGTCTTTTACATCTCATGAGATAGTTTCTACTTCACTCACGATTGAGGATTATTTTATAATGTATGTTATTCCATCAATATATTGTGAATAAAAATGATTATTCATGATTTTACACTTTTTGAAATGAAACAAATTCCATTCCATGGGATACATTATTTTAATGATTGATGTACGTTCTTTGTGGCATCCATGATAAAGTAAATGTTAGTGTGACGTGTCTGCCTAGAATTATATAGCTCTCCAATTCATTGGTTAATTGGATGTATCTCAAGATATAATGTGTAATATTCATGAACATGGTATTATATCTTTTAAAAATTATGATGTTATGAT
Organism: Viscum album; assembly: GCA_963277665.1. Taxonomy (NCBI): domain Eukaryota; kingdom Viridiplantae; phylum Streptophyta; class Magnoliopsida; order Santalales; family Viscaceae; genus Viscum; species Viscum album. Next base: position 164,433,816 of record OY728138.1, read on the forward strand.
GATTCAAATATGTTATGTGTTAACTTGATTCTGTTATTGTTCACAACTATGTGTGGTATTTGACCACTAAGACATGATGTTTCTATTTTTTTATTTACACATTCTAGGACTTTTCTTAATGATTAAAATCCTGATTATGATGATGATAGCATTCTTATGTTATGATGATGATGATTATGTTCACCTACATTATGTTGACTCAAAATCTTATGTATCAACTTACTGGCCTTTTAGCTCACCCATTTTTTTAATGTATATCATTAGGTGATTACTAGTACTATGGAGAAAACTAGGTATAACAAGAATCTAGATAATAAATAAATAAATAATGTTTATTCATTATTATATAAATTCTATGTATGGTCATTATTTTTCCAAGACACTAAAACATTGGATCCTGGTATTGTAAAGCCTATATTTTTTTATCATTAAAAATATGTAATAATCATGTAAGATTATTAGGGTTTCTATAGTTGGTATCATATCACTGTTTAGTTAATTTGGTAATCAGTATTAGATAACCTTAGTTAAAAAAATTAATATGAGACTATATATTATAAATCACGCATGAATGAATGTTTTACATAAATTTTGAACATAGGGATCCCAGAAGACATTCCATTAGAGTTAATTTCAATAAGGGAAGAAATTATTGATCTGTGACTTATTGAATAATGCTTCAAATGGTTTTTATTATTTAAATGATGGTATAGAAGAGAAAATTGTCCAAAAACCCATGTGATGCACAATTTAGTGATCCATAAGGATATCCCCATTGTTTTGAGAGGCAAAGATCAAAATTTCATGCAGATGCCTACCCAAATATCCCAAACTATGAATAATAACCCAAAAATATGGATCATGCTCCTTCAACTATGAGGGTGAAAATAGATATAAAGTATTTTATGTATAAATAAAAACCAATATATAATTGATCATCTAATATACTCATCATAGAAGAGTAGGTTAACTTAATGGAGAAGATCATTTCTATGATTCGCAGTTCAGAGATGGATAAAGTGGATTTAGCCATTTACATTCTATATAGATAGTCCGATCAATGGTAAAGATTGATTAGGAACTCCAAGATGAAAGGATAAATTGAGGAGATAGAGTGGGAATAGATTATGATAATGTTTGTTGACAATTATTTCCCTCAAACACTTCATACAATGATGGAGGGAGAATTCATAGAGATCATGAAAAAGGAAGGTTCATCTTCCATGGATTATGAAACACATTTTTTAAGGCATTCAAGGTATGATTCGGGTTTTTTTTTATAAAAAATTATAGTAAAAATGATATATTTTTTAGTGGTTTGAACTTATACCTTTGAAAGGATTTTGGAATTTGAGACATTGGGAGATATGTATATGTTTATTTATGTACTGTAAAAGTGGATATGGATTTTTGAGGTTGATCCCATTGATATGTTGATAAGAACCAACATATAGAATTTCAACCTAGAGGATCCAATAAAAAATGTGGAAAAAAACTCAACCACTCACAATTAATATATTTTGGAAGAAGCATCATGGGAACTACATCAACGGGATGGGGAAATTCATTATGTGTGGGAGTGAAGGCCACGAAGCTCATTAATGTAGATGATATGTAAATAATATAGCCGATATGATGGAGTAGAAAAGAGCACCACCCAGGGTACTTTGATAAATTTTAGGGAATAATGGAACTATGTAATTAAGTGCACTAAACCTCATGATATTGATGGTAATCAGTGGTAGTATTCATCAATGCTAGAGGAGAAAGGGAGTGATTATTCCATCACTACTACAGAAGTGGAACAACAAAATGAATTTATTCAAGTTACACTTTCTATTCATTCAATAATGGGAAAAATAAAATTTGATTCTGGTTCTATGAATTCTATTATATCATTAATGTTTTCTAGATCTATATAATAAAATCATTGATACCTTGAAGTAGAGGTATCCATAAAAAACCTAGTAGTGTAATCATTTCTACCCATGTGTTATACTCATATCTTACCGGTGTATGTGGGGAGATTCTTCTAGCGAATCTTGTTATACTTCTCTTATAGGAATTAGACACTAAACTATGGATTGATTCCCTCTCATTATATATCACACACATAAATTTATAGGAAAATGAAATATATCTTAAAATAATGATCTATCCAATTCCCCTATACAAATTTAAGGAAGGTATTGAATATATTTTTGAAAATCTTTCGACAATGTCAGTATTGATTCTCTATGAAGAAGAATACCTAGATCAAATTTTTGAGTCAATAGAAGGTATAAAACTAAGTAAAATTACCATTATGAGGGAATAAAATGTTGTATTTCCTAAAGATCTACCCTATCTTCCCCCATATTGTGAGGTAGATTTCTAAATAGAGCACATTCCCATGGCTACACCAATATAAATTATCACCTAAAGGATGTCCCCAATCGAACTAGATGATATAAACAAGTATTTGCAAGATTATTTGAAAAAGGATCCATGCACACTAGTGAATCACCTTGGGATGTGATAGTATTCTTTGTGAAGAGAAAGGATGGGGAAATTCAAGTTTTTATTGATTATTAAGAACTCGACTTGATCACCAAAAAGAATAAGTATATTCGATAAAGGATTGATTAATTGTTCATTCGACTAGGAGGAGCTCAATATTTCTCAAATGTGGATATTCATTCGGGATATCATCAGATAAAGGTGAAAAATAGATTTATTTAGAATACCTGATTCTATAAAAGTTATCGACACTATGATTTTCTAGTTATTCCCTTCGAACTTAATAAAGCCCTTGGAATCTTTAAGGACTATATTTATAGTTTTTCAGACATTACCTTGGAAATGTTTTTGTAGTTTTTATCGATGATAATAACATCAACTATAATAGAAATTAAGAACATGATGAACATTTAATTATTTTCTTTACAACATTAGGAAAGGTGAAATTTCATTCCATGTTCAAAAAGTGTGTCTTTTGGATGCAACAAGTCACATTATAGGGAAACATGGTCACAAGTGAAGGAATTTTTGTGGAAACTTCAAAAACAAAGGCAACTAAAGAATGGACCTCATCCTCTAGTGTCACAAAAACCCTTAGTTTTCTTCGATTATAAAGATCCTAATAACATTTTTTAGAATATTTTTTTGATTTTATAACCCTATAATTAATTTTATAAGGAAATGGAAAAATTATTATTAGATTTAAGAATGTGAATAAATATTTAATAACCTAATAACGAGGATGATATTGACACCTTTAATTAGATTACTGACAAGTAGTTAATTTTTTTTGATATATAGTGATGCTTCAAAGAAATACATGGGTTCGGTACACATGAATAATGATAAAATGATATCATATGCCTCACAAATGTTCAATATTCACGAGAATAACTACACAATGCATGATCTATATATATGAGTTGTAATTGTTTCCTTGAAAATATTATATCACTATCTATATGGAGATAAATTTGACATATATACCGATCATAATAATATAAAGAAAATATTCACATGAAAGGAACTCAACATGTGTAGAAGGATATGATTAGAGATAATAAAGGACATTAATTACTATATTCAATATAATCATGGAGAGGAAAACATGGTAGTATATGATCTTAGGGGAAAATAACGTTCTACTATATCCATGGTGTGGATTGAACAAGTCCCCCTCTTAGTGGATATGAAATATATGGATTTGGATGTCATAATGGTAGAGAATAAATCCTACATTTCCCAAATTATTCTCAATTTATCTATCCAATTCAAGATCAATGATCCATAAATGGATGATCGAGATCTTCAAATTAAGGTGAAATGAATACAGAAAGGAAGGTTACATGATTTTTATTTCAATGATGATGGTTTTATTTGGTTTGGAATGAGGTTTTTTATGAATTCATCACTATGGATTTAGAAAAAGCTAATGTATAATGAACATTGTTCAACACTATCCATCCATCCTAAAAGTAATAATATTTATTGTTATCTTAAAGAACACTTCTATTGAAACAACCTGAATAAAGATATTGTGGAGAATATCTCAAGGTGATTGATATGTCATAAAGTATAATAAAAAAGACAAAATTCCAAAGTATAGTAATTTGGTAAGATTACTCACTTGAAAAACATTCCATGAGATATAAGAAGGAAGTGGTGAGGATAAATGGGGTCCCACTTTTGATCAACTTAGATCATAATACAAGGTTCACAACGAAATTATGAATACTTCTTCAATGTACATTGACTAGATAATTGAATTTCAGTATGGCCTATCACCCCAAACTGATAGCCAATGTAAAATAACTATTCATACACTCAAGGACATGCTGAGAGCCTTCTCGATGGAATTAAAAGGTGGATGGGATCAACAACATATAGTGGTATAGTTCTCATATAACAATAACTTCCAATAGAGTATTTAGATGGATCTATATGATTCTATTTAGGAAGAGTGATTTAGAACTCCAACCCGTTTGGATGATTTTTGAAAATAGAAGGTACTTCTAATTGATCTTGTGTAAGGGTTGACAAAGAAGGATCAAAAAATCTAGAAATATATCAAATTTTCATAGAGTTTTCAAAAGATATATGTTTAAAACCATCTAATGGAATTGGATTTCGACATTTGAGATAATATATTTCTTTCAGTATCACCATGGAATAGATTTTTTGGTTCGGAATGAAAGTGAAGCTTAGCCCAAGGTACATTGGCCACTTTGAGATCCTTGATCATATAAGAGTAGAGGATTATTGGAATGTAATTTCACAACATATGAATCATGTCTGGGATGTGTTCCATGTTTCACTCCTGAGTTAGTACATATATAATCCGTTAGATATGTTGAAATCAGAGGTGGTATGGATGGAATATAATATCTCTTATGAGGATCATCGAGTATATATTTTGAACCGAATAGATATAGTTCTACAATAAAATATAACCTATATTTTCAATGTGTTTTGGATGAAATGTATGTACGAATAAGTTACATGGTATCTAGAGGAGTCAATGCAAGATAAGTACTCACATATGTTTCTGAAATACAACATTTTGTGTGAGATATTTCAAAAGGGGGGAGAATGTAACGACCTAAAACATTTTCAAAAGAATTCATTATATTCTTATAAACATATTATATTGTATAATAAACATATATATAATATAGAACCTAATAAAAAATCAAACAAGTAAAATAATAATTGAGTAACTGATATTTTACTAAATTAAGGAACCTATACTGAAGGAATAGTAACATGACCCTTGAAATACTAATATGGCCAATAGGAAAAGTAATATAGCCAATAGAATAGTAACATCTCCTAAAAGAGAATAAATAAAATTTAGGCTTCTTACAAATAAAAATATGGTATAATCATATCATAGTACAAGTAAAAACGGTTTTAAAAATAAAAAAAATTAAATTTTGGTATTATTGTAAATCTATTTTTTTACTATTTCTTTATTGTTAAAAATTTTTAAAAGGAAATTTATTTTCAGAAAATGTATTATTAAATTAATATTTTGGTTTTAATTATTATGAGATAATTTTATGAGATCTTAAATAATTTTTTAAAGTGTCATAAAATCATTTATAATTTTAAAATTCACATTTATTGAATAATTGATAATTTTATATAAAAATTAAATTTATCATATTTAAAAAAAATATTTTCATGAAATGGAGTCCATTTATTAATTCTAAATATTAAAAAAAAATATTTAGGTGTAATTTTTTCTATTTTTCTAAAATACTTTTAATTTTGGTGAATAATAAAATATGATAATTTATGATACAAAATAAAAACATGAACATTGGAGTCATTATTGATGTAATGATGATATAAGACCAAAATCTCAAAATCTACCTACTTATTTTTTAATAAATCATGATTTGGTTCAAACTATTCATAATCTTGATCCAAAATAATAAACTAATGAATAAAATAATGAGAAAACTACCCACTCCTCCACTATAAATACCAGCCCTCACCACATCATCCCCTTACAACTACAAAACAAGGAATATTTTTAAATAAATTCCCAATAATCTTACCAAGCTCGTCCTCCATATTAATGAGAACTTTGTCTCATGAAATTTCAAAACCCTTTTCCCTAATGAGGATCTCAAGACAGAGAAATTCATGATCTAAAATCCTTTTTCTTTTTATTTTAATTTCCTTTCAATTTAATTTGTTTTATTAACCTATCCACACCTACATTTAATCAGGTTTAATGATAACACTATTATATTTAATATACTTCAATTTTAATTTTTTTAATGGAGTAATCTATCATCAAAACCCTTATCCTATCCCTTTTATTCTAAAAAGTCAATTGTCGACCATGAGGTGTCATTTTATCTTAATCAAGAACAAAAAGGTTCAATTTTCATTAAATTCCTTTAGGTTTGGTCTTACAACCATTATAGTGGTTGAAATAGATTTTTATATTTATTTTATAACATTATTTTTGTTTTGGAACAAGATTATATTCATAATATTAAATAATAAAACAATACAAGTTCATTGTGATCAAAAACCACCAAAATTAATCCAAATGATTATCATTAACGTCTTTTCTAAGGATTTATCCTCATACCATATAACCAAATGAAATATAAGACCATTTAGAATTATTTATTTTCATTAATAACATATAATTTATTTTCTATATAATCATTATTTTTTTACATGAACTTTCATACATATAAATAAAATAATTTATCATAAAACCCATGAAAACGAACACTAATGAACTATAGAAATAGTCTATATAACTCATCAAAAATCCTATAAGTAAACATAATAAAACTAAAACGAACAAAAAAAATGAATAATTGGTTTTTTTTGTTAATTATTGAATTTAAATTTAATATCCATGGTATTAATGTGATGAAAGCACTCAGACATAATGTAGGGGATTATTGAACCCAACAATATTTCCTTGTGTTTTCCCTCTTTCAAACCTTTTTAAAAATTAATGTTCCTTTAGTGTTTTTTATATATCATTTCATTATTGTAAAAATATATTTTTTGGTTATAAATTTTTTAAATATAAATTTATTATAGATGAAAATATTATTTCAAAATAATTATTTGTTCCCAAAATACATATTTGACTTCATGTAATATTTTTTTTCTTCTTCAATCAAGATTGATGATTATTTTATAAATTATTTAATTTTCTATTTTTTTTGGGAACCCAAAAGTTAATTAATTAATGTAAATATTATGAATGATACTCATTCGTTTCCATGGGTTACATTATGTCAAATATTGATCTATGTCTGAGGTGGCATTCAGGGTAATGTAAATGTTATGATGTGATGGTTGTTTATCAAATTATATAGACCTCCAATGAATTTGGTAATGTGATGTAACTTCAGAGATAATTTGAAATATTCATGAACATTAATATATATTTGTTCACAATAATGATGTTAGGATGATGCACATATGTTATTCTTGAGCATGATTCTATCATTGTTCACAAATATGTGTAGTATTTGACCCCCAAGAAATGATGTTTCATTTTTATCCATTGCACATTTAATGCCCTTATCTGATGAATTCACTCATGATAATGATGATGATAAAATGGTTATGTTATGATGATTATGACTTTTCTCACCTATCACAACCCGTCCATCAGGGCTCGTGTCGTGACTACCCTATGCGTGCCTCCCACAGGCCAGGGGATGGAAACAAGAACCTAGTTGTCATATCACAAACAAATGTTAGGAATTTTCCTATGAACCTGTACACACACACACCACTCCAAGACACAAATTCTAGAAGTTGAGAAAAATAATTAAATAAACAGAAGGTATGAGAGAATAAAACTAAAGGTAAACATATCCAAAATAAAAACCCAAATGAAATTGAAAAGTAAAAGTACAAATCAATATATCACTGACTCTCATGGTCAGTCGAAAAAAGTAGATACTTGTAGGGTCTCCCATACAAGGCCCCAAACAGTTCCATACATATGTTGGAGTGGTAGTGTTTTTGTATGCAAACTCCAAAATAGGTAGATTACCCTCACAACTGCATCCAAAATAGAGGATTCAAGCATGTGGTAAGTCCTCTATGACATGAATTGTCCACTTAATCTGGCTATCTATCGACAGGTGGAATCCTGTAATCAAGTGCAGCATAGACCCCAATTCCTCCTACAATCCCTTCCACAATAAGGATGTAAATCGTGCATCTTGATCTAAGATGATCTTTGATGGGACTCTGTCGCGTCAAACTATCTCCAACACATTGAGGCATACCATGATCTCTTTGTGACTATATCCCTGAAATTATATGAAGTTAATGACATGGGGAGTTAGTCAAAGATAAACCAGATAGTTCTATGTCCCCTAGAAAGACATGATAAACATGTCCCAATTTCTATCGATATCAATTCACACTCCCATCTTGGAACCCACAAAATAAAAGAGAAACCCTCTTCCAATAATAGGGGCTCGACATAATGTTTTGACAAACCATGCAAATAATTAAAAAGGGTCCCATATTTTATATCAATATGTCTTCATATCTTCAACCAGTACCATCATCCCGAGTGCCTTCCTTGACTCCCGCATGCATTTCTTTATGCACATCACCACTCTAGGTATCCAATGTTACTACTGTGAATCCATCGAAATGAATGACATGCTCCCCATTATTCAAATATCCATCAGGCATATTCCCTAATGACAACTGAGCACTTAAAGACTCAAAGTCCATAACATTGGGTTGTGCCTCCCTGACTCACATTAAGAGTGGAGGGGTTACAACCACTGATTGAAGGCAAGTATCATAATCACTATCCATGAATGATAACTATAACAAGGCCAACTAATCTGTTTCCTTTTTCAAAAACTACGAACTAGATCTCCTGCTGATAGCATATGCAAACACATTTAATTTACCATGTGGAAAGACCATTTCAAATTCATAGTCCCAGAGGAACTCCAACCATAATATTTTTCTCCCATTCAAATCCTGATGATAGAATATATACTTGGTAATCTTATGGTTAGAGTAGATGATAAACCAATCACCAATAAGGTAGTGTTGACTCATTTTCAATGCGAAGACTACCACTACCAGCTCACAGTTTTGGGTCACATAGTTCAACTCATGTGTTTTCAACTACCAAGAACCACATTTATCATTTCAATTGATCGAAAAGATCATTTATCTTTTGTAGTAGAATCTAATTTATTCCCAGTCCCTTGATTCATGTGTCATAATTCAATACATAACCTCAAGATATTTCCTTCCTTTTTTTCAAACAATACTGGGTCTTCCCATGGCGAAATCCTTGGTCTCATAAAACCCTTCCGTTTTAAGTCATCCAATTGTACCATAAAGTAACGAAGCTCTATGGGATCCATTCGATATGACGATGTAGATATCAGTGTCATCCCTGGGTACATGTTAATATAGAAGTCTACCATCATATGAGGAGGTATTACTAGAACTTCTGTTAGAACATTGTCCTCGTACTCATCAACTACTGTAGGAAACTAAAGAATCATCTCATCCTGTACAATGAGGGTCATCCTGGCCAACATAAGTGTAATTGGTCACACCCTCCCAATCATGAGTCTATCACATGATTCCTAGGTTTCCTTTTTCACCGACCAGGGAAAAACCAAATCCATAATTGTGGACATACCACACCCTATTTCCTAAAATAGTCAACATGTTCATGGATTGTGGATAACCAATCCAAACCACGAATGATTTAATAAGGCCTCTACTCTTCCGCAAAGTGGTTCCTACCAAAACTCTCTTCTTAAGTGTTGATCACACTTTCGGCATAAGTGTGATTATCGAGTGTCCCCCATTGGTATCTCTAGATGTAAGGGCCATGTCAACTGTTTAACTAGAATCTCTAGGTCTCAATTAAGATTTGTGATATAGAATTATTATTACCACCTATTCATATTAATATGGAATATAATAATAACAATGAACATACAAAAAATCATTCTTGGATCCCTTGGGTCATTTTCCTTGACCGCATTTAGCTACCCCTTCTCTTATCCTCTAGCTCCCTCAACATAGTTTGGACCACATAGGGTGGTGGTGGTACCATGTAGAAAAATTCGACCACCTCCAATGCCTCTCCCAAGTCCTCGGACACACCGGCTTCCCTGAAGATTCATTTGTTCCTATCATTTTCTCCTCCTAGGTGGCCCGTACACTGTTTTACTATCGGCATTATGAGCTGGACAATATTTAGCATGATGTCCCCTTTTATATTTTGAAACTAATTACCACTTTTTAGGCCAACTGGACTCAACCTATGATCCTGGAGTTGTATATCCCCTCTCATGGGACCTCCTATAGAAATTTCTCACCCGTCAAAGTCCTTTATATTGATGTTGGCTTCCAGCTCCCAATATCTCTGCTCCTACTTTCCCACTTCATACATCCACTAGCTGTATCTTTTCAGCCAATGTACATTCAACCAAAAAGTTCTCTATATAACCCCATCATAAGTAGAAATTCACATAGGAATAGTTCTATCATGGATGTCCATAAATACACCTTTCTAAATGGTCTGACCCCTAAAGCATTGGTCGTATCGTATTCATCGAGTACCTAGAAAGGTTGGTATGACTCGATGAATACTCAGATTCCAACATTTCATCCCACCAAAGTTGTAGAATCCCTTGTCCCTGCATACCGCTTAACATTTATAGAGAGATCCCCTTCTCTGCGAAAGGTTCTCAAGCTCTATCCATGGAAGAGTCACCTCATCGTAAGATCATGTAATCTATAACCCACCATCACCCTACTGAACCACGTAGAAGTCTCACCTCTATGATCGACATCTGATCTAATGGTGTCTTGACTATTTGAAAAACTCGGTCACTACCTCATGCCAGTACATAGATGCCTTTGAGTTGGGTTCACCTCGGAACCTGAGGGGTATTTGTCACTGAAACTCATGAAGTGCGCTAAGCCCACACAACTCATCTGTTGGTATTATGAGTAGCATGTGCTACTCCAATGATTCTGGTATATCTAGTATAGAATCCAGAGGTGTAACAACTAATAAAAACTCATGTTCCTATTTCATCACCATGTAGATCTTCCTTTTGATCAAGTGGTAGAATCCCGACTGGCTATATACGTGGATGAATCATGAAATAAAAGAACATGTACCATGATAAATTGAGTATACACGGTGAACAGAATCCAGAAGGAAATGGATAACTCTACCCATTCCTATATGATGGATGTAAAATTATTTTCCCCAGCAAACAATGTTTTAATTTACTGATTTGAAAAGACGAATTCAGGGTCCTGGTCAATGGATACATCAGACACTGCACCAACACTAGTTTACCTGGCCTGAAATCCAAATTCAAATCACTTAACATTGTTTCTGCAAACCAAACTCATAGAATATGTGTTCTTAATGGAGAAAAAACTTCCTCTGACACCACTCTATCATTACCCATACCTTCAAGCACATGTCGTGACTACCCCAAGCCAACCTCCCATAGAACAGGGGCTACAGACTAGCATTGAGTAGGCATATCAAAATCAAATGGGAGGCTTTTTCATAAGAAATTGTGCACACACAAAACTCTAACCCATATATTTCATAAAGTGAAAACACAAAATAAAAAAAACAAAAGGTATGAAATTATAAAATAGATGGTTAACAGGGCCAGAATTCCAGCACAAATGAAATAGAAAAGTAAAAGTACATCTTATATTAACTCCTCTTTAGAAAACACTACCTGAAGGGTAGGTTCATAAATAGTTTTGTAAAGACCCGTTAAATTCATGGGAAATTTTTTCATAATTTTATTTGGGATTTCACAAGAACATAGTTTCTGACGGCACCTAATTTCGAGGCCCGGTGAGCCCGGAATAATTTTCCGAGGTTTAGATCGGGTACGTTCAGTAAACAAACGAGTGGGGTTTTCCTAACATTTGAACCGCTGCTCGGAATCGAAATCTGAGGGAACCGATGAAACCGCAGTGCCGATAATTTCTTAGGAACACCTTTTCCGGAGTTGCGTTTTCTCAGGTGAGGTTATCAAAATTTTGGGTTAAGAAATGAATAAAATAAAATGGTGCAACCAATTTTATTTTTTTTGTTTAAAGTAGTATAGCCTAAGCTAAGTGGTTGGAGTGATACCCACTGATGTTCTAAAATTCCCTTGAGAATATTTAAGGTGAGGTGGGGCCCACACGCGCCCCCACCTTTTCATTTTTCCTTATCTCCTTTTAAAACCTCTTTGTCATTAGAGTTTCTAACTTATCAGTTCAATAAATTATGATAAGTTAAGTGAATTAAATTCAAATCTTTGAATATAAAAAGGTTTGGCATGAGAAATAAAATAAGGCAAAGACTTATTTTATTAAGTTGGAGTTTTGTTGTGCGAGGAGGTTTTGGAGAGGATTTTCTCTGACTCTTGAAGAATATCTTCTTCCTCATTGAAGAATGCGAAAAACGCCAAGCCTTTGACGAAGAACTCCGTCACCACAAAGGGGAGTTCGTCGTACCATATTCATCCCTATCTGCATCCGGTGAGAGACGCCATCCTCAGAGATCGACAACACGACGCCGTGTACCACGACGCCGTCGATTCTCTTCTCCGCGACGCCGACGATCCTCCTTCCACAATGCCGTCTTCCGCGACGTCCCTTCCCCGCGACGAACCTTCGTTCAACAACGCTCGAGGTAGGGTTTAATTGTTATGTGTTCGTGAATACATTCGTCGCCGTTCATCGTTTTTAAATTGGGATTTCTGTTATCACAATAACGGGAGGAGGTCGGACCGCAAGAACACGGCCGACACTCCTCCCCCCTCGATTGTTTGGACTTGTTGCGGCATGAGAAAAGGCAGCGCGGTGCTGTTGCACCATGCGGAAACAATAAATAATGGGAGAAGAAGCGCGGCGCCGTCGCACCGCGCCGTTGAAGTCGAACAAAGCCGCGGCGCCGTCGCGCCGCGCCGGAGAACCTCGAAGAGGCCGCGGCTGGAGCGGGGTTGCGGCGGCCGGAACTGTCGGCCGCCGGAGCAGGAGGGTGGGACCGCGGAGGTCCCGTGGTGGCACCAACCTGCCGGCCAGACCGGGCTTGCTGTTTCAGGGGGGGACCGGGGGTTCGTAACCCCTGTCTGGAAGGAGAGCGGCCCCCACGTGGGGGGGGGGGGGGTGGGTTGTCAAACAGGGGGGCAGTGCCCCCCCCTTCCGCTCGACCGTTTCGGCCGAGCCGCCTGGTCATGTAAGCGCCACCACAGCACCAGGCCAGGCCGAGTCGGACCGTGCCCTAATGGGCTGGACCCGGTTCGGGTCGACCCGGGGGGGGGGTATCGGGGTGGGTCGGACCAGGCCCGAACCCCCTATTTTCGGATAGATCCGTTCCAATGCCCATAACATGGGCTACGGAACTCCAATCGACGCACGGTTAGCTGCGATGCAATCCCTGAATCGAGACGGTCGTTTTGGTATATTACACTTAAGGTTTTAGAGAACTTTCGTTATGGCCGAGTTGGTTCGAACACGAAACCAACCAGGCCCTCGGAGGGGAAACACTTATAACTTAATCTCCGGATGTCCGATTGACGTGACATCAACTTTTTTGGATTCCTCATAGTGACACGGGCCTTTTGGCTTACTCTGCTCGAGGTTTGGACGTAGTTGGAGTGCAGTTGGGTTGGTTTTGACTTAAAAACCAACTGGGTCCCTAGAACGAAAGAGCCAATAACTCTGAGAGTGGGCATCCGATTGGCGCGCCCTCTATCACGTTTAGTTCCTTTCTAAGATACGGAACATTGGGATACATCAAATCTAGACTTCGTGTCAGTTGATGTATCATCCCCTCGGTTTGTGGAACGGACCCTCCCGAAACGAGCTTGCTGTGTACGGGAACCCCAGAGGTGGCTGCGACTACGACGACGATGAAGACTGCATGGGAATCCTCTTTGGGTTTGACAGCGATGACTATAGCACTCAGCGATCCAGTGAGTATCAGTGCTTACTGATCCTGTGTGGATCAGATCCTATGTGGGTCAGCGCTCAGCAGTCCTGTGAGGGCCAGTGTGTGTCGATCCTGTGTGGGTCAGATCCTGTGTGGGTCATTGCGGGGGTTAGTACCTATCGATCATGTGTGGGTCATTATGGGGGTTAGTACCTATAGATCCTGTGTGGGTCTGATGGCATAGATGAATCAGTGGATACATTTGATCATCTCTATCGTCTTACGAAGAAGTATACCTGTGTGAGATGAGTCTTGACTTTCAATCTTATCTTTGATAAGATTGACTTGATATCCTGTGTGGATTATGTTGTACCTTCCTGTGTGGATTAGGCTGTGAATTTCTATATGGAATGGGTTATGTTTTCCTCTGTGGACTGGGTTGTACTTGGGCTCGGATGTGGAGATGAACTGGAATTGATGACTTAGGCATATGTATGGGCATATACCTATGTAGTGTTGGATGTTACATTGTGATGGTTTCTTTCCTTTGTGGATTATCCTTTGTGTATTATGGGATACCGTCGAGGGTCTCGGGGTCCCTACTAAGTACCATATACTCACCCCTACACGGGCTATGCCAGCACTACATTGTGTTCGATGCAGACGACAGACATCGCTGATCGTGGTTGAGGCTTGTGGAGCGAGTCGGTAACTGGAGGTGGACCACTGGGCGGGACGTACTCAGAGCAGACGGCTGGACCTGAGGAGATGAGGATGCTATTTGTACCCACCATTCAGGTGGGACTTCTAGTGGACGGATTGACATTGCGGCTATACTTTTCAGTTGTTGTACTTCCTTTTGCAGTTGTACTTTACTTTCAGTTTGGGTTTGTATTCTGGCCCACTTACTTTTCCGCACTTACTATTGTACCCAGTTTTACTTAATGTTTACTTTTTCTTTCTTACTCTGTGTGTTTGTTTACTTTATAAGGCAATGCCTTCCCTTTTTATCGGGAATTACGCCTTGGTGCTAGTCGCCAGCCCCTGGCCTATGGGAGGCGGGCTTGGGGTAGTGACGACACGGGCCCGGAGGACGGGTCGTGACAAATTGGTATCAGAGGAGTTCGATTCTACCGTATAACTCAGGACTCTGATCTTTTTCTATGTGAAGCAATAGTTTTATGAGTATTGAGTGTGGTTATCAGTCCAGGGAGTCCAGTGTTGGTGCGGCGACCAACATATTCTTACACCAGGACCCTAACTTCTGATTTCCGACTTAGTGCATGAAAACATTGATTGCATGAGTGTTTCAAGTTTTCATAGTGATTACATTGTGTCAGCTCACCAGGTAACTGTATTAACCGTGGCACACATGTCTCTTTTTAGGATGGCCCCACGACGACAGCCAGCTAGGGTTCCGAGTTTTGTACGTGACGATAGCCCACCGAGCAACGAGGCCTCGGTGCAGGGCCCTATTACTGCGGAGGAACTGGCGGTACCACTACCCACCGAGCCACCAATGCTACCAGCCCCAGCCGCTGAGAGTGCACATCGCCTTAGTGCACTGCATGCGTTTCAGCGTGAGAGAACACCCAGGTTCTGCGGGGAGATGGACCCTCAGGAAGCCGAGGATTGGCTGGAGGCAGTTGTACAAGTTTTCCGATTGGTAGGGACACCATCAGACCTCATGATGACCCTTTCAGTGATTCTACTGCACGCGGAAGTAGGCAGATGGTGGAGCATGATACTCCAGGTGCACGACGAGGCATCACTCCTCTGGATGGACTTTGAGAGCCTCTTCTGCTCGGAGTTTTTTCCAGCCACCCTCCGTGTGGTTCGCATCTAAGAGCTACTACAGATGAAGTAGGGCATATTGACGGTCGCCTAGTACTCGGAGAGATTTACCGATATCTCATGCTATTTGACGGATATGGTACGGGACCCATTCTTCCAGGCACGGACCTTCGAGCAGGGACTGAGGCATGAGATCAGGGCATTGCTAATCTCCTTCAGCATTCTGACACAGGAAGGAGTACTGGAGCAAGCCCTTATAATTGAGAGATTTGTTGCTGTGCCTACACTAGCAGTGAGACCTACCACAGGGCGACACGTAGCGGTGTCTTCTACAGCCGGTAGTAGACAGATTTCGTAGATGTCCGAACGGACCTGGTCATCAGGCGGACAACCACAAGATACTGGCTCAGAGGTGCTGGGCACACGCAGCAGAACCAGTCTTACGAGTGGAAGATAGTGCAATGCATGCGGCAGGCAGGGCCACTTGGCTCGTGACTGCCCGACCCGCCATGCCGAGGGGCAGCATACGGTTGAGGAACCACCCAGGCAGAGGCAGAGGTTCGACCATGGCGGTCCGCAGGGAGCAGGTGGACGAGGCCGGGGAGCTGGTCGAGCGGCTGGTGGTGGATGACGTTTTGAGGCTCTACCACCACCACCACCAGGAGGTCCACCCCGACCACAGGGGAGAGAAAAAATTCAGGCCGCTAAAGCTTACAATCATGGATCTCTTGAAGCGGGTGGACAAGTGAAGGACTAGCTCCAGGCATGGAGGCCTTTTCCCATAATGCCTATAGCTTCGTGGTTTGTATTTCTTTGTGTCCATGTTCATTGATTTGCAGTAATAAAAGACTCTTGCAATAGTGATGTTTTCTTTCATGACTTTTTTATGTCAATACTAAGATGATCTATTTAAAAAAATTGTTGACTTGACCCTCACATATGAGATTCCTACTGGAGGAGACCCAGTGATCACACACTAATGCCGACAGTGTGACTCAACCTTTGGAAGCAAGAGTAACGGTTGGATCTCTTGGTAGCAGTGTCGAGGCCTTACGACATCATCCATGGCATGAATTAACGAATCATGAAAAGATTGACTATATTAGGAAATGAATTTGGTTCATCTAGGGGATGAGACCAAATTTCTCTTTTCGGCAAAGGAGAAATATTTGCAGCTTTGTAGAACGTTAACGAAGAATGGGAAACCCTTCGTGTGGTCAGACAGATGTCAGCAGAGCTTCCAGGAGCTGAGACGAAGAATGACTAGTGCACCTATCTTGAGGGTACCAGCGGAGGGAGTAGGGTACATAGTTTACTGCGATGCATCAGGGACCGGACTCGAATGTGTCCTGATGTAGGAGCGGGATGTGATCGTCTATGGATCACGTTAGTTGAGGCAGCATGAGAAGAACTATGCTACCCATGACCTGGAGTTAGCAGCAGTGCTCTTCGCTCTGAAAATGTGGTGACACTCTCTGATGGGCGAGCACTTTACAGTCTATTCTGACTACCATAGTTTCAGGTACATCTTCTCACAGAAGTACATGAACCTGAGACATCAGTGATGGCTCGGGTTCCTCCAAGAATATGACGTTGAGATAGGCTATACTCCAGGAAAGGGGAACGTAGTAGCCGATGCTCTCAGTAGGTGGACGAGCATTCAACTACTTAGGGAGGTGACAGAGAATCTAGCCACTTTACAGACCAGCTACTTTACAGGAGGAGGTGATGAGAGAGTTTCACACTTCCCCTTTAGTGGTACATCCCGGAGTGGTGAAGATGTACTAGGATCTCAGGCGACAGCACTGGTGGCCGGGTATGAAGAAGGTTGTGGTAGAGTTCGTACCTCGATGCCTCACCTGTCAGCAGGTGAAGGGAGAGCACCAGGTACCAGCAGTCTTGGTACAACCTTTTGAGGTCCCAGATTGGAAGTGGGATAGGATATATATGGACTTCATGACTAGACTACCACACACTTCCAGAGGTCATGACTCCATTTGGGTGATTGTCGACCGACTCACCAAGTCGGCCCACTTCTTACCCATCAGAGAGCAGGGCTCAGTGGAGATCATGGGACGCCTCTACATACAATGTATTGTACGGCTTACTGGTGTTTCATCATCTATCGTCTCCAATCAAGATGCTCTCTTTACTTCCCGGCTTTGGAAGTGGTTGTAGGAGGCATTCGCGACGCAGCTACGTCTGAGCACCGTCTTTCACCCCCAGACAGATGGTCAGACGGAGAGGACCATTTAGACTCGCGAGGACATGCTCCGTGCCTGTTTCCTCGACTTTGGTCATAGCTGGGAGGATCACCTACCCTTTCTAGAGTTCACGTACAAAAACAGATACCACTCCACCATCGGGATGGCACCATACGAGGCGTTGTACGGACGACCTTGCAGATCACTACTGTGATGGACAGACCCTGGGGAGTCAGCATTTGTAAGACCAAAGATGGTCCAGGCCATGACAGAGAAGGTCTAGGTCATCCAGGAGCGGATGAGGATAGATCAGAGACGGAAAAAGTCTTTCTGGAAATAGGTGGAGGCCACTAGTGTTTGAATATAGAGACCACGTCTTCTTGAGGGTCTCACTTCGATTGGGATTACAGATATTTGGCCGAGGAGGAAAGTTATCTCCATTCTTCATCAGACCATTCCAGGTTCTCAGCAAGATTGGCGAGGTGGCTTATCGCCTGGCTCTACCACCTCAGTTGCACCGACTCTATGATGTATTTCACGTATCTCAGCTGATGAGATATGTGAAAGACCCGACGCATATCATCGACCATGGGGTGCTGGACATCACTGATGGGGTGACTTTTCCGGAGGTTCTGGTGGATATCGAGGATTGACAGGAGCGGGTCCTACGTGGATGGTTGATTCCTCTAGTGCACATTAGGCGGAATCACGGGAACCTTCATGAGAGCACTAGGGAGCAGGAGGCTCAGATGTGTGCTCAGTACCCACATTTGTTTCCTTAGTTTCTGATGTATCTTTACGAAGACGTAAATCCCTGAGGTGGGATTAATGGAAAGTCCCATAAAATTCAAGAAATTTTTTTTCTTAATTTTCTTTTGGATTTTACAAGAACACAGTTTTGGACACCACCTGATTCCAAGGCCCTGTGAGCCCGGAATAATTTTCCGAAGTTTAGATCGGGCACGTTCAGTGAACGAACGAATGGGGTTTTCCTAAATTTTGAACCGGTGCTCGGAATCAAAATATGAGGGAACCGATGAAACCGCAGCGTATGTAATTTCTTAGGAAAACCTTTTTCGGAGTTGCGTTTTCTCAGGTGAGGTTATTAAAATTTTGGGTTAAGTCAAGAATAAAATAAATTGGTGCAACCAATTTTATTTTATTGTTTCAAGTAATACAAACTAAGATAAGTGGTTCGAGTGGGACCCACTGATGTTCTGAACTTCCATTGAGTGGATTTAAGGTGACGTGGGGCCCACATGAGCCCCCTCCTTTTCATTTATCCTTAAATCCTTTTAAAACATCTTGGTCATTATTGTTTCCAACTTATCACTTCAATAAATTTTAAAAAGTTAAGTTAATTAAATTCGAATGTTTGAATTTCAAAAGGTTTGGCATGAGAAAAAAAATAAGGCAAAGCCTTATATTATTAAGTTGGGGTTTTGTTGTGCGAGGAGTTTTTGGAGAGGATTTGCTCTAACTTTTGAAGAACATCTTCTTCCTCATCGAAGAACGCGAAGAACGCCGAGCCATCGAAAAATAACTCTGTCACCACAAAGGGGAGTTCGTCGTAATCATCTTCTTCCATCTCCGTAGCTGGTGAGAGACACCATCCTCGGAGATTGACGACGTGACGCCATGTACCGCGACGATGACGATTCTCTTATCCATGGCGCCGACGATCCTCCTTCTGCGACGCCATCTTCTGCGATATCCCTTCCCCACGACGAACCTTTGTTCAATAATGCTCAAGGTAGGGGTTAATTGTTTTGTGTTCGTGAATATTTTTGTTGCCTTTAATCATTTTCAAATTGGGCTGCTTGTTATCGAAATAACAGGAGGAGGTCGGACCGCACGAACACGGCCGACCCTCCTCCCCCAAGATTGTTTGATCTTGTTGCGGCACGAGAAAAGGCAGCGCAGTGCCGTTGCACCGCACGGAAAAAATAATGAATGGGCGAAGAAGCACGGCGCCGTCGTGCCGCACCGTTGAAGTCGAACAAAGCCGTGGCACCGTGGCGCCGCGCCGGAGAACTTTGAAGAGGCCGTGGAAAAAGTGGGACCACGGCAGAGGGGAGCGGCGCTGCCGCGCCGCGCCGATCAGACAAGGTCGCGGCCTATGGCCATGGTGGTGCGGGGAGCGGCAGTCGGAACTGCCGACTGCCGGAGCAGGAGGACGGGACCACGGTGGTCCCGCGGCGGTAGCAACCGGCCAGCCGGACCGGGCTGGCCGTTTTAGGGGGAGACCGTGGGTTCTTAACCCCCGGCTGGAAGGAGAGCGGCCCCCACGTGGGGGGGGGGGGGGGGGCGTGGGTTGTAAAACAGGGGGGCAACACGCCCCCTCCCCCCCGCTCGGTCGTTTCCTCCGAGCCGGATGGTCACACGGGCGCCACCCTAGCGCCAGGCCGGGCCGGGCTGCACCCATCGGGCAGGGCCGCTCCCTAAAGGGCCAGACCCGGACCCGGTTCGGGTCAACCAGGGGGGTATCGGGGCGGGTCGGACCGGGCTCGAACCCCCTATTTTCGGACAGATCCGTTCAAACGCCAATAACTTGGGCTACAGACCTCTGATCGACGCACTGTCAGCTCCGATGTGATCCTTGGAATGAGATGGTCGTTTCAGTATATTACACTCAAGGTTTTGGAGAACTTTGGGTACAAACGGGTTGGTTTGAACACGAAACCAACCGGGCCCTTGGAGCGGAAACACATATAACTTAAGTTCCGGACGTCTGATTGACGTGTCGTCGACTTTCTTGGATTCCTCTTAGTTAGAAGAACCTTTTGGATTAATCCGCTCGAGGTTTGGATGCAGTTGGAGTGCATTTGGTTTGGTTTTGACTTAAAAACAAACCGGGCCCCTGGAACGAAAAAGCCAATAACTCTCAGACCGGGCGTCCAATGTAATGCGACTAAATAGAAATCTTCAAAGAGTTATCCTCCAAAAAATCAGGGATACAAGTGTAAGGAAATGAGGCATTATGCTAACCAATGTCGTAATACAAGGGTTATGGATGATTATCGATGTCAAAAACCTCTTATATAAAAATACAAAGGAAAATCACATGTGATCACTATTGGAGATATTGAGTATAAAACAAACATGGGGGAATGGTTAAGTATTTATGTAATGGGATTCCAAAATATTGTTGTAGAATATATTTTACGTAATTATGAGATATTGGAATATCTATTTTTCTATTGTGGTTTTACATATATATATATGGTACAAGTAACCATGAAAAGTGATTGATATATTTTTTGAAAGCACATGATATGTGCCTAATGAAAGGATAAATAGATAATGAGATGTTTGATAGTATTAATGACCTTATGAATCATATAAGAAAAAAGTGATATCATGGTTTAATATATATAATTTTTGGTATTTTGGGTGTGTGGAAAGAGTTAGTTTCTATATAATTATTGTTTTTTACTTAGTTCCTATAGTGATTCATGTTATTATCTTATATGAAGAAAATACATTATTACGGTATTCACGTGTTTTGAATGTGAAAACCAAGAACTAGATAATCATATATGGGAGATAAATGGTAAGTCAATTTAGTTAACCTCTTTATAATGTTTTATATTGATTGTTTTTGGATGGATTGTAATTTTATCCATTTATGAATAACATATCTTATATTCTGGTTGAATTTTGTTTGATTAATTTATTATCTCATTATAGGTGGACTTGTGCAAATTTGATTACTTGTTCTAACCATTTTGTTGAGACACATGGAATGCCCTATCATTATATTTCATGATATTCTAACAGTTCAAGAATGAAAAATTCAACATTATTTCTTTAAATAATATATGATGTGGGAATTTTTCAAGGCACAAAAAAGGTGAGATTGAATAAAAATCAAGTAAGTATTTATTCTAATTAAAAAATAATCAAACATAGGGAATATATCTGGAAACCCAAAAACATATCTTATTACCTTCTTATTTGAAGAATTTTATAGCCCCGTAAATCATCGAAGATTTATTTCTTTCTGGGTGTTAACTTTCTCCAAACCTTGTTCTCTATCACTATCCATCAGAAATTGATTGTTGGATTTTTCTTCAATATTCATGTTTTAACTTACCACCTTTGTTCTCCTATGTGGAAAACCAGTGATGAGTTAGTTTGGGTAACTTTTTTGTTTCTTACGTTCCTTTTTAAAATTAACTTTCATTGTTCCTTTTTATGATATGTGTTTCCATAAAAGAAACTATCAAGTAGTAAACCTTTTGTAACCTTGATGAGTTTCAAGGGAAAAATATATTTTATGTGGGGTATAATGTAAAACCTTGAGTTTTTATGGACTATTTTTTCGAATAAATTAAACTTTTCTTTATATAATTCAATTATCTATGTAAAAAATTCCTTTCACACGAAACTAACTTGTGTTATGTTACATGAAACAACTAGTTGGCATACTATACATGAATTACTGAGAATAGATTGTTTTTAACATATAAAAGAACTATATTAAGATTATGTTATACATAACATCGATGGAATCTTTCACCACATGTAACAATGACATGTCTTGTGTTACACTCAAAAGTGACCTCCCTTAATAACTTTAATTGTACACAATACCAGGTTTCACTAAACAACGACATATTATTAAAATATTATTATTTAATGGGATATAAACAAGCTATTATTAATAGTGTTAAACACATTTTAAATTTTATATAACATTAAAATTCATCTTATGTATTTTCATCAAATCATATGAGAAAAAATTCAATTTTTTAGATAATAAAAGTATTTTTAAAAAGAAATGCATTTTTCACCCTTAGATGGTGCAACCATTTTCAATATAGTTTTAAAAAATTTTAGAAATTCTATTTGACAAAATAAACTTCATCTTTGGAAGAGGGACATAAAAATTTACATTGGTTTATTTTTTTGTATTTTTATGAAAAAATTCATATTTTTTGGATATTATGAATTGTAACTTTTGTAATTGTTATTATTTATCATGGTCAAATGTTAAACCAGGTAAATAAGGTTAACAAAAAATATTATAATAATATAAAACTACCCTAACACATGTTCTAATCATATTGGATGAGATATGAGAAACCATGATTGTCCTTGGGTTGATTTTAGGTCCCCATGGAGCCACATGGGGGCGATAATGGAACTTTATAATAATTAATTTAATTAAAGGAAAATATAACATAAACTTTAATCTTTTAACTAAATCAATTTTATTTTGGATTATATTAATGTTCTATAAAACTATAAATAGTCATTAGAAATATAAAAATATTTCCTACATCATGGTATTTTATTTATTATATTTTGACATTAAATAAATAAATAAATTTATTACATAATAATGATGTAGTGATTTCGTTATTAATGAAATATTCAAATTAGTGATATTATAAATATTAAAATAAATGTAATATGAAAATTATTATTCCATCAAATAATTTTTTTTGTTCCATTTAAGTGTGAGGGATGATTTAATTACTTTGGTATTAAGGAATCGTCTAGTTAAGACTTTAACAAAAATCAATTACTAAATAGTGTCAAAATTTACATAAATGAGTTTTTTAAAAAGTACTATTTTATTAAATGATATATTTCTCCTAAAAATAAATTATTATGAAAGATGAATTATATAATGTTAAAAATTTCATTAATTATGCAATTTTGGTTATCTTGGAATATTATATTAAATATAATTACCATATTTTTTGAAAATATAAAAAAGCATGGTATGATTTAATGTTTTTAACTAAGTGTTAAAGCTAGAATATATGGTTAATTATGTGATATAAACATGTTTAAAATCTATTGGTTGATGTTTTCTTGACAAATAATAATTATATATTAAAAATAAATGAGTTTGGGAGTATTATAAACAAAAAAATTATAATAAATTAATAATTAAAGACTTTACCAAAGTGCCCATCCTCCCAATTATAAAATAACACCACATCAACCCACTTACTCACACATCTAAATCCCATTGGATCTTTCAAATTATACTCAAATAATCTCTAAACATTAATACCTTCCACCTAGGTTGCACACGTTGGGCAGAAATCCATCTAATGGTTAACTTTTGTGAAAATCATAAGGAGATACTCGAAAAAGAGGTAATTGTTTTATAACCTCGTTAAAAACTATTATTTTCCTATACTTCCTATTAATATGTTGCTTATATAATTAAGAAATAAATATATTATATTCTAAATTATGTGATGTTATTATAATTAAGTTAAAACATTATACCTCCTTTTATCCATCCTACGAATAACAATATCACCATGTGTACGTACGTAAGACTTACCTTCTCCATGCCATGGTGTAATTTTTTCTTCAACAATACTAAATTTTTATGGGAATAAGGATGGGTATAATGGATGTTAATAATGAACATAACATGATAATTATTCAGTATAATTAACATACCATCTAATTCTATTACATTTAACCATTAATTCAATGTTATCGTCGCTCATGTGTACGTACGACCAACCGTCTCCACGATGCGATGTGATTCATTCTACACAATATTCATTAAAAATTGATTATATGCATGAATATAATTAGTAAATATGATATATATTATCTTAATATCATTATTTAAATGATATTAATATATCATAAGAATAGTCACATGACCTTATTTGATAAAACATGCATAAGAACAAAAAGCAGTTAATATCCAAACAATGGGTGACAAAGAAATGTAACTAAACAACAGAGGTTAATATAATCATATATGATTTAAAAACAATGATAATTATTTTATAATTAGTCAAAAAAATTATCTAAATAATTATATAATAGGTTTAGATACATGAAATGCATATTATACCTAAGGTAAGGGATAATTTCATAATCTCTTTATAGTCAAAGATTATTTATACATATGTATATTGCTGAGTTAAATTTATAATCCATGTCCATGTTTCTTAATTATATTATATTAGTTCAATTATTATACTCATTTTTCAAATTCAATTATACCCATTTGTGAATTTTTATTAAACTTTATGGAAGTAATCTTTTTTTTATTTTCTATATGATGTATATTTTGACTTTTCCAGCAAGAGTATGAGAATAATTTTTTTAACTAATACAACATGAACAAATTTTTACCTCTTTATAACTCATTAGTTACATGAAGATTTCTATAAGCAATTTCAAGTTTATTTTAATATGAATTCTTTTTGTTTAAAATTTGATTTAATTTTGAAAAACAAAACCATTTTTTAATAATAAAGTACATTTCTTCAAGAAATAAGTTTGAGTGTTTTAGAAAATTTATTTTCTATCTAAGATGATCATGCATAAATAATGTTATAATTATATCCCTATTATTAATATGATTGTCTTATTAATGGTGGAATGATATTCTATATGTATTGTGTTATAATGGAATGATTTTTAAGAAACCAAATTTATTTTATGGGCTACACTACGATGAATGAATAATGTTTTTGTGGACATGTAAGAATGATTTCATTATCTAATGGGTGGGAACAATATTTCGATCCAAAGAATTTGGTAATGATATATATCACATGAGATAGAAATGACTAAAATGACAAGTAAATCTAGTTCAGTAATACAGGTCTAGAAATACATTTAAATATGGTTCAGTAATACAGGGATGGAGTTGAAAGTAAATATTGTTCAGTAATACATGGCTAGAACAAAAAGTAACCCCGGTTAAGTGGTTTACATTGTCCACTATGATGGTCTTGGTAGTAATGCATTTAAAACGATGGAATTAATATTATGTGCATATTTTATTTCCATAATTCCATATTTTATTCCAATGGTATTTAATCATGGTTAATATTTCTTTATAAGACTATGTTCTATGTTTCCAAAGACACTAAACTAATATGTTCTATGGAATTATCTTCAGGTAATGTACTAAGTATTTCTCAAAAAAAAGTAATGTCAATTTATGTAAATCTTTGGATGAAAGAGTATTTCTATAGATATTTCCATAAAATTGAGATATTAGATTTAGAATGAAGGGGATGTTAATCACTAGATAAATTAGTCCTTTTATAATCCTTGATCATCTGAGTATGGTAACTGATCACCTTGAGCGTCTTCTAAAAAACCACGAGGTACATAATATTTTCCATGCATCACTTTTGAGGATTTTCATGCATGATCCTCAACATATACTACAATAAAAGGATTTATATATGCAACTTGATATATATTATGATGACAATATTAAAGAGAACTTTGATCATAGAGATATTGTTCAAGGAAAAAATACCGCCCACTTGGTCAATGATCTATGTAAAAATTATATATTTGAGGAATCTACGTGGGAACTAGAATATGAGGTGAGAAAAAAATGCATTCATTTTTTCATCTGAAAAATATAAATTGAAAATGGGAAACTAAATCAAGTATATGGACTATAAAATCCTAAAAATAATAATAATAATTACATGTTATGATTGCCTTTTTTACACACAACACTAAATGAAAATAATTAATGTTAAAATTGAAATTTGACCATGGTAGCATGATTATTGAATAAGACTGTATCAATATTATTAAAATAAATTAAATTCAATAATGAAACCAAAATAAATGGAATCAAATAATAAAATTACTCTTTAGGAAGATTATTTTTAAGAACATGTAATGTGGTAGATTCACTAGGGTTTCCTCTAGACCAATCCCAGGATGACCTCCAACAAGTGAAGACTAAGAAAAATTGATAATGGGATAGGTTAGATCTCATGTAAATCACAATGAGATATAAGTTAGATGATGTTTCATCATTGAAAAAAAATTCTTATTATCTAATTCTCATGTATTTTTCATATACATTTCAGGTTTATGAATGTTGAGGTTTGGATGATGTAAACATGAAGTTATCAATGTAATAAATCTTATATATATATATATATATATATGTCATGGGTATATTTATACGCTTCATATTTATAAATTTAATTGACTATAAAGTTTATATATCATAAAAATGTATTGATAATATAAACACCTTCCAACTGTTATTACTATGATATTCATAAGCATAACTTCATTCAATGGGTAAAAGTTATTTTAAAAAACTATTTTTATGTGTTATGCATACTTGTTTTGATTTTTTCATTCCCTCAAATAGATATCCGTAAAAGGTTTTTCATATTTTCAATCATAATATTTAAATATTTAAATAAGTTCATTTTCATTTTTTAAATAAAAACTATATACTAAACTAAATATTATTTACCACGGTAAAACCGTAATTTTTGAAAGAATTGTTTTTCTAAATATTGTTCAATTTTAATATAAATAAATTAAATTAATCATATTTAAATGATTTATATAATACAATTTTTAAACATATAAATAAATAATTTATCAGAAATTAATTAGTAATTAATTGAAAATGTGCATAAATACAATTAATGTATAGAAAGGAATTTTTTTACAAATACACTTTTTTGTATATCTTATGATTTAATTTGAACGATTATTTTCTCATATTTAGAAATAAAATTAGATTAAATGGATTAAAAATAAGGATTAATAAAATTAGAATTATGTAGTAGGGTTCTTATTATATTTTTATTTAAAAATAATTACCATTTCTAATATTTAATAAAGGTTAGAAATGTAAAAAATGTTTAACAAAAGCTGGCTTGAATTGTTTTAGGTTTACATGAATTTTATACCCAGTGGAAGATATTTGTTAGGGATTTATGTAAAAATAACTTGTTTCACAAATAATCATTCACCTAACACTCTTTACTCTCATTCTATTTCATGATTACCCCACACATAACAATCTATTCTAAGTAATACAACTTATAAGACAACAAAAGAAGATCAATTCAGATCACTTCAAGACACAAAATCCCATTAAATTAATTATAACCACTTCCATTTTACATCCAATTGAATCCTATTTCATGTTTTGATGATTTTTGTTACAAGAACAGGACCTCAAATCCTTTATTTCTAAATTATCCATCAAGATAAGATTCAAACACCCAAGGTGAGTATTATCGGCCCCCAATCTCTTTATTCAATATATTTCTCTTCCATCCTCCTCTAAATATGTTATATCCATACTAATATATTTAAAATATTATCATAATTAATTAAAAAGTTTATTAATTTAATAGAACTCCTGCAACACCACCAGATTTATTATTATATATTCCTTCCAAACATAATATATTTTACATAGTGCGATACACCTAATATTGAATTACAAAAAACCCATAGAAATATATGAAAATTATAAAATGAATCTATTTAATTTGTATGTAAAATTATAGATAACAAAATTAATAAATATATGAATAAATTAAATAATGATAATTTTATATATTAATGCATCGATAAAATTCAATTATCATGGATAAATAAATACTTAACTCATTTTATAATTAAAAATTATTTTTTTCTATACTTGGATTTTTCTGTGTATATTTTATGAAACTAAATATTTTTTCGATAAACTATATTTTTAATATGAGTAATATATTAACACCAATTTCCCATGGGGTTCCAGAATGCTTCTCTATACCCCCGATCCATTCATGTGAACTGGATCTCAGCTAATTCTCCAAGTACCTATGATTTTGGGTCCTAGAGTGATCTCTATGTACACATGATATTATTATTCTACTATTTGTCCATGTACCTGAGATAATGATGTTTGACTGAAGCCTCAAGTATACATGATAAGTGTACACATACTGACACTCTAGGGAACTGAAATTTAATGGAATAAATTTTAATAACGGAATATCTTGAAAGAAAAATTTGTTTTATATTTATGTTTTCGGTTTAGAATCAGGAACAGGATAAGTTCGGTTTTACTTGTATTGGTTTCATCGTCTACCCAAGTTCCAATATGGTTAAATGAATAATAATAAATGTTAATCCTATTTATTTATATCATTTTCATTTATTCATTATAACACTGTGATCAATTTATAGATTATATATTGCATTAGATGTCATTGTTGGTGAATTATTATATTTTAACACCATCCAATATAAGAAATTATTTGATAAACAAACTGAATTCATGTTTATAGGTCATTAAAAGGCCAAGATACCAATGCTAGATGGTAGAGTTAGGATTCAAGAAGTAGATTGGATGTGGAAATTGGACAAGATGTCAGGACCCACATGGGGGTTTTCAGTGTGTATTTATTTTGTTTTTTTATTTTAAACAAGCCAATATTTGAAATTACATATATACTAAATTTTATGGTCATTTTTCTTATTCTAATATAATTATTTGATGTCGAACCGTATTGGTTATTGATTATTATATAATATTTTTTATTTTTTATATCGATTTATCATATATTATTTCATCAATAAAAAGGGTATCAACTACCATAGTGACAGATTAAACCCTAAATAATATTGTTAATCTCTGGGAGTATTGGGAGTCATGCATCATATCATATAACAAATCGAATTAGGGCACCAGTATGTGGCACCCGGGTTAAGAAGCTACATTGTAGAAGAGTTATTTTAGAATAATTATTTTACTAACATTATGATCAATTTAATATATAAATTAAATAGATCTATTTTATTTTAAGCATTTCATATTATTTTTAAACATAGATAAAAATATATTACAAGTTATTTAATTTATAGATAAATCTCCAAAAGATTAAAATCAGGTAATGGTTAAGTGAACAATTTTATGAAAAACTATTTTTCCTTACATGAATTAATTTAATTTATTATTTAATTTTATCGTATTATCAAATTGAAATTTATTATATGTAACATAAATATATTCAGAATAAAAAAACAATTATGATGGTTTTCCATATATATTTAATAAAATATATATTACTTCGTTGAAAACTAGTTACCAAGGTAAATATCAAAATGGTAAAATGTATAAATTTAGTAAAAAATAATTAAAACATGATTCCAAAAATGAATTTTAACTTATTTAAATACAATATATCACCCCCCACACATCATGTTTTCTTACTTTTGGATACATTTACCCTTTAATAGTTTCATTCCAACACATAATAATTAAATTATGTTTATAAATATTCAATTATATTCATTTTGGTAAAGAGATCACTCTTTCCAAATTAATCCTCAATTTATTGTTCTTTAGACAATAAAAGCATAACATTATTTCTCATAAATCCTCTTTAGTTGGATTAAATCATTTTTCTTTCCAAAATACCAAAATAAGGATCCTTATGGTGTTACTCAAAGTAGAACATCCAAATGGAGAGGTAATATTTTCAACTATACACTTTCAATTATTAATTTTTTTACCCTCTCAAATATATTATTACCATGAATTTGTGAAAAAATTAGTGTATTTAATATAATTAATTTTTTTACTAATTTAATATCAAAATTTTCTAAACACCTAAAAAAGTAATTGAAAGATGATGTTTTCATTCTAATGTACGGACTACCACATTCATGAACGATGGGTTCTATTTTTTCAAAACATCCTGGCATAGAATGTTTAAAATAGGTATTTAATGTGAAAATACATTATTTATAAAATTATGAATATTGTTAAACGAAGTTTACATTCATTATTTATCTCTCCCATGTTATATAGTTAATGATTGCTCCGTTTTTGTGTATATAAAAACTACCTACTCCATTGAATAGTTTATTTAATATTCCATACCCAGCTAATGTGGATGACTTTAACTATGAACTTAATGTATAAAAATTTTTATTTAGGAAACTATTAATATTATATGATGAAAATATTTTAAATTATATAAGTGATATTAACAATTAATATTAATAGAAAATGTAATTTTCTAAAATGAACATATCAAGGAACATTTCTTAATTTGAAGCCATTTTGAAAAAAATATAGAAATTATATAAATTTTTTCCTTAAGGATTAATAAAATAAACACACCAACACAATAATAGATATCAAAAATATATTTTGAAACATATTTTATCCTGGTCAATATACCACATAAGTTTCAAAAAAATTAGATGAATTACCTCAAGTAACCAACATATGCGAAAATATTTTAATAAATGAATAGTTGGTGATAATAGATAGACCCTATAATATAATTTATTGATAAAAAATGTTCTTATGTAATTTTTTGAATTATTTTTAATTTATAATCAATATATGCACATGCATAGAGTGAATAAGAACATAAGTTATGGGTATTTCATCTCAATTTTACTTCGTTGAGATATGATTTGTATTCACAATGTGTTTCATTTTATGGTTATCTATTGTCCATGGATAAATATTTTTCATTATATGGAATAAATTTATGTTATTTAAATATTAATTTCACATTAATTATTTCATCAGCCTTCGATTGAAATGATACCAAATATATAAGAGTTTTTACCACCTAATTTATTTCATTAGGTCACCAGCCATGTAACATCCTACCCCTCATCATTGGATTTAGAGGTGTAGAAATATTACGTTGCCTTCAGTTATATCCCCATGATTCCAAAGGATAGAAATAATTTCCAATATCTTTATTTATAGTAGTGGTATGATTTATCCTTTGAAAATTTAGAATCCAACTAAACAGGTCGTAACCAAATAAACCACTATATGATGAACAATATAAATTAATGGAAACTCATTGAAGTATGATTTATATCAATACCAACTATAATGGAGTATAATAAGGAAATACTACAAAACAACACAGTACATAGTAGATGATATAACGTATAAAACTCAAGACTCTATGAAATAACTCCCATCTCAAACAATATCAATGCTCTAACTCCACAAAATATCAAATATATCGCTCATAACCACTAGTGAAATTTGGTACTTTATCAATTACCATGTCACAATAAACAATATCATCAAAATCACTAATATGCCAATGTAGGAGTGAGAAATTTAACCTAGCAGGATTTCCCCAAATAAATTATCTAATCATGCCACTATGAAAGAACATGTAAGAAAATTTTTATAAAATGGTTTATATAAAACAATTTCTAAACAGTTTGTATCAAAATATAATAAAGTTTCATATCCAAGTAGTTTTCACTAAACAATATCATGTTCCAAGTGTGGTAACAAAACAATGATCTAAAACCATTTCACAAATTACATTTTGAAACAATCCCTTCCATTCCACAAATCCACACATCCAAACATGCAAGAAAATTGTACATCCCTATAATCATGACTATCAAGTTGTACTTCCACTAATACATCCCATAGTGGACCAATTTTATGGGGCTTTTTCTCACCCATATCAATCCCATCTTTTTTATGGGGGTAATTTTTTCCCTTATCCATTCCAATGCATTTGAACACACACCACACAACCATGTGAAACCCATTCTAAACCCAAGTGTTATGAATCGACTTAAATACAAATTTTTTTATTGAAAAATAATTTCATACATCCATTTTCATAAATTCAACCAAACCATCAATTTTAAATTCATCATTTTAAAAAACAAACAGTAAGGCATATCTCCCAATAATTCCACTATTTCCCTAATAGCTAGGAGTCATAAATATTGTTATATTTTACCATAATTTCCACACCACATTCACTAACAATTTACAATAAAACAAGAATTGTAAATGAATACTTCATATTCTAAATATATGATTTGAGAGTGACTCCACCTACCTCAGAAAAAATTGCGAAAATTGAAAATCAAATGAAATATATTTATGAAACCTAGTTGAATCTCCATGAACCAACCTTAGATCTATTCTCCTAAAATAAAAAAAGGATAAACTATTATTATTTAGAATTATATACCTTTTATCAATCCACAGTGGATATAGATATCAAAAACTGAGGGATAAGAATAATTTTATCTTTGGAAACCCCTAGAAAACAACGTTGAATGATGACTTACCACTAGAATTTAGATTCACCACACCAAGAGAAGCCTTTGGATCTTATAATACTGAATGAGAGAAACCACTACACCCTTTAAGAGTATAAAATCTCATGTTATGGTCATATTAGGGAAATATGATGGGTAAAATTATAATTTAGGCCAAGATCCACTTTTTCTGGATCAAATTTTTAAATCATTCCCGATTAGTCAGACGATTAGGATAATAGTGCGCTAACCATGCACCTACTTCTATCATAAAAAGGAACCACACATAGTTGGATCTCATGGTCTCCAAACTATGCACCAACCCTGCCAAATCCCACTATCCCATTATGCATAATTTCTCCTAGGTAGATGCACAATTTGGAAAACCCAGGCGTATAGCCAAGCACCTTGTCCTTAGATTTTGCCTTATTATGTATGGTTTCCTAGAAAAGCTTCACAACCTCTAATAAACGTTCACCATCCATAGACCTTTATAAAATCCACAAAACATTTTAAACATCTTCTTAACCTTCCCAAAAATCACTTTAATGCGTCATGTACTTAAAAGGAATAATACTATTGTTACTTACTTGAAACTGAGGGTGATATATTCTCACGAACATTGGCCATTCTATCCCCAAAAAGTAGAAATCCATAATTTCCCTAAAAATGTTTCAATAATTTCACATTCTTTTTGTTCACATGTTCTCGATTCTCTTCTTGAATATGATCATGTTCCCAAGAAACACACACTAGATCAATGATTTCTCCATGAAATACTTCCTCTTTACTAACCACAATCCACATTTTCATTTGTACCAATGAATAATATGAATCTAGATCAATGTTACCCTGTTGAATCTCATAGTTAGGATTAGGATGATAATTTTTCAAATGAGATTGATTAATGATTTTATGCACAACACTGAACTATTAATTCAATTCCAACTATTATGAAACCGCAAAACCCATTTCAGTATCTCAAAAGGCCTTAGGTATCGAGTATATAACACTCCCCGCATCTAAAAATTACAATGTAAAGACTTAAAGATATCTTCAAGAACACATGATCACTGAAAATTAATGAAAATTTCAAAAAATGATGATTCACATATGATTTCAGGACACTTTGAGTCGTCCCCATCCATTTCCATATCAACTGAACATTCTGCAGTGATTCTTGGACAAGGCTCAGCCCAACCAGTAAAGTCTCACCTATTTCAACACTAGAAAGTAGGGAACAAAATAGATTCAAATGAAACGATTCAAAAGGAACCATATGTCTCGAGGCTTCAAATGTCTTGTTATTTGAGAAATCCTATAATAGAACATAATCTTCCAATAAGCCACAAAAACCATTACACAATCCCACAAAATATCATTCAATGTTTTTGTCACCCACATGGATTTCCCATCCATTTGAGGGTGATACGCCATGCTCATAGTCAACTGAGTTCCAAGGGAATTCATTATGGATTTCTAGAAATGATATTTGAAACTCAACTATATATTTGACAATACTGAAATTGGTATTCCATACCTCTTTACCACTTCTGAAATATCTATTTTTTATAATTCTTCAACCATATTTATTTTCAAATAATAATGAAATGAGATGACTTTGTGGGATGATCAATTATCCCCCATATAGAAACATGTTTCCAAACCATTATTAGGAGTCCTGTTACACAATCCATGGCTATCTTCTCCAATTTTCAAACTGGGATAGTTAAAGGCTCCAACATACCTCTTGGTCATTGATGTTTGACCTTAGCTTACTGCCAAGTTATGAATCTCAAAACAAACCTAGCTTCCTTCCTTTTCATACCGACCCACCTAATATTTTCTTTCAATTACTTATAAATATTAAATATTCTACGATGAACACCCCATCACAAATGGGGGTGACCATGTATAAATTGATTATAATAATCCATAGGTATTCCCATCCAATTTTTGAACCACATGAGAAAACATCCATCCAACATCTATTGATCGATTGTCTCCCCACCATTGAGTTTTTATCTCATATACACACATTGAGAATAAGATGATAGTTCCCTTTTAACCATCTCTACCATATCAGGATAGAATGAATCTAGAAAGAATGAAGTGACTTTACCCCAGTCTTTACATTCCATGTTTGTGTCAGCTATAACCAACATCAACCAGAACTCTTCTGATACTTATTTTTTAAACCAAGCATATGGATTCCTACAAAATGTATTTACCATCGAGATCCCTTTTAATATTCTATACATGAAGTGAAAGTCTATATTTTCCATATAATTTATCCATATTGTTTGTCTCGTATTTAAATAACTTTTTAATAACAGATGTTTTACGATTTTATGACCTGTATACATAATAAATTTCTCCCCAAATATGAAATAATTTCTATTCGTTAAAGATTTTACTGGGTAAGATATCTTCAAATCATGTCTTTCATATTTCTTCCTAGTAAACCATAACTTCATTGATCTCTAAGAAAGAACATGATCTCCTTGCAAGAGAACACACCCTGCCATAAATCCTAAACAATCACAATACACCACATACCCCTATCCTATTTCTGGGAAAATCATGATTGGTGCTGGTGTAACACAAACCTTATGCTATGGAACAGAATTTTAGTATTTATTAGTCCATTGAATTGGAACATTATTCATTGTCAAAGTTTTCATCTAAGAAGATAGTCATACGAAGTCACTAAAAAAGGGTCAGTAATAACCAGCTAGACTACGGAAGCTCTATATATCGAAGTCATTAATTAGTGGTGGTGGAGAGATAATAAATACTAGCTTTTCTGGATCCATATAAACATATTTTTAAAAAATTACATGGAAATGGAAACATACCGCTTATATCCAAAAAATTGATAGTTCTTCATTGAATTGATTCTCTCTAAATATTCCCAACACTATTGCAATGTGTTTCTCATGCTCATCCATTGTTCTTCAATGCACCAATATGTGATCCACCAACACCATAACAAAAGAATCTAGAAACCTATAAAATATCCAATTAATAAATTCCATAAAGACAACTGCTACATATTAAAGACTAAATTGAATTACCCCATATTTTTAATTTCCATATCTACTCCATAAATATTTCTTTGGAATATCATCCTTCCGAAATAACAATTTGTGGTATCCAGATCACATGTTAATTTTTGAGATCCATTGATCTCCCCTAAATTGATCAAATAGATCATCAATTAAAGGAATGGGATATGTGTTCTTTTTTGTAACCTGGATAATCTTATGATAATCTTCACAAAGATGAAGATTCTCATCAGCCTTTTTGAAAAACTAGATTGGTGCTACCAACAGATACATGATATGTCAAATTAACACTTTTCTCTCCATGTTTTCTTACCAAACATTAAATTCCCTTAATTATTTTGATTCCATCCAATTAGATTGAAGGGAAATTGCCTTGGTCTCAAGAAAGAGACCAATCATAAAATAAAATTCTCTTATAGGTGGTAACCATGATAAATTGTCTAGAAAAAACATCAGGAAATTAATCGAAAACTAATGGAATATTTTCATAATAGATCTCTTCCATTTATGCTGAAGTCAAATCTAGTTACTGGTATAACAAAAATCTAGTCGTTGGTGCCAACAATCCCATTTCACCTGCCTCTATATTTTTGTTTCAACGAATGATATTATCAACTCCGTCATTAGTTTTCAAACTGATGACTCTAGTATAACAGTCGACATGAGCCTTAAATGTTTTAAAAAAATCCATCCCTATGACTATATCATTGAAATCCATCAAAAGAACAATAAAAAATTAATATCATACTAGATCCATCAATAGTTTTAGAACATGATTTACATTGAAAGACTCAACTTTCCCTTTGACTAAGAGAAGTTTCATGTTTTAGCACAGAAGTAATCATCTCAAGTTTTAAAATCAGAAAATCAACAGTGTGATAAGAAATAAAGGTTAGCTATGTCAACTTTATGACCATGATAAATGAATAATAATTTTTAAGAACAGACTGAACAAACAAATACCATATGTTTCACAAGGAAATTTAGAAAGAATAAGAACGATACCACATGTAACATCCTACCCCTTCTAATTGGACTAAAAAAGAATAAGGATATTACTTCTCCTTAAAATACACCCCCAAGATGCCTAGGAATGGAATTAAATAATATGGGAGTCATTTACAATTGGGGGGTTATTTCCCCTTTGTAAATTTGACAACCAATGAAACATTCAAAAACAAAATTAGCCACTATATGATTCATGTGATAAATGAAAGAAAACTCAAATTGCTATCATTTATTTCAATATCAACAATGATACAGTACCCAAGAAGAAGACTAAAAAACAACCTTGTACATAGGGGAAGACATAATAAAAAAACTCAAGACTACAGGATAAAACTCCAAGATCCAATAAGATTCCTGCTCTAACTCCACAAAAAATCCAATGTATCACTAAGATCCACTATTGAAATTTGATACATTACCTTTTCCCATTCCCTGGTTAATGATATCTTCAATATAACCAATGTTCAAAAGTAGGGGAGATTAATGAAACTCAGTATGATTTACCCAAATGAATAACCTACTCACACAACAAATATAGAACATGTTAACACATTTATATACAATAGTTTATATAAAAAAATTCAAAAAATTTTATATTAAAATAAAAATAAGTTCCATAAGTGAGAATTTTGATAAAAAAATATTAAGTTCCAAGGAATGAAACCAAATATTTTTGTAATACCAATTTTGAAATCCAATTTTAGCATAATCCATTTCATTCCAGATATCCACACATACATCCATGCATGAAAATTTGACATCCCTATACTCATGAGGGGTTAGTCATCCATCCACTATGTTGTCACTTAGTGAAACATTTTTATATGGGCACTTAATTTCCATATCAATAAAATCCTTTTAATGGGGGTACTTCACACCATTATCCATCCCAATGAATATGAACACATGCCACATAAACATGCCAAACCCATGAAAAATCCAATTTTTCCAAAACTATTACAATATTACATCAAATATATAGAAAACAAATGAATAAAACCTTTTTAATATCACCATTCTAGAAAATTATTTTCAAATAATAATTTTAAAAACAAACCACAATCCATTTTTCACACCAATTACAAAATTTCCATTAAAACTTCAAACCATAACCAAAATGGGTTTCTAATATAATTTACACTCTATTTCAATAATAAATATAAATTAAGACAACCAATTTGAAAATATACATTTGTATTCTAAATAGAGGAGTTGGGAGTGAAGCCATATACCTTAGAAAACATGAAACAATCGGAAAGTAACATGAAAAACGTCCATGAAACCATGTTGAATCCCCAATAACCCACCTTAGATCTCGTCCACTAACATCTAAAATGTCAAATATTATAATATTTGGCACCAAATACCATATATATATCCATATAAGATATATATCTGAATGAACTAAGAGATGGGGAGAAGTAGATCTATGTAAAACCATGATAACTATGAAGAAAGAATACTTACAATGAGAATCTAGCTTTAACTCCCAAAGATAAGCCTACAGAGAACCTCTGAATTGATGGTAGTAGGCTCTATTTCCATTCGGATGATAAAATATTGAGTTAGGGTCTATTTGGAAAAATAGTGATGGGTTAAATATTAATCCAGTCTTATATACACTTTTTTGATCTTTTTTTAAATAGTTAATAATTAGTCACACGGTTAGGCAAACCATGAGTTAATTATCTTATAGCTTCTATCTCAATCTGAAAACTCACATGGATGGATTAAACTATTTACAAACAATTCCCCAACTATTGAAAATCCTAATTTCCAAAAATTTAATGTTTCTACTAGATGGCCACATGGTTTTGGAATATTGTGCGCCTACCCATTTTCCTTCTCCTTAACTACTTTCTCATTGTTCATGGTTTCTTGGAGGAGTTTCACAATTTACACTAATCGTGAACCAACTTTAAACCCTTAGAAAAGCCCCCAGAAACATTCCAAATATCATCCATACCCTCCAAAACATCCCCCTAATTCTTTATGAACTTAAAACATAAAAGAAGGGTTACAAACATGTAACTACGGGTGCTAAAAACCCTATTATTTGGAGGCAATATTTTTTTTATTTATTCCAAAATTTCACTATATTACAGTGAAATTACCATTTTCCTTTTTAAAATTATTGACTTAACCATATACCCATTATTCTATATTTTCATATTTGAGGGATTTGTTTTTATGAATATATTTCACCAATTAATTAGAGATATTATTAACATAACAATATATTAAATACTCTATACGGTGTTAGTTTAAATGATACATACATTGAAAGATTTTTTATTTTTTAACTATGTAATTTATTGATTTAATGATATACTCATTACTCTACATGGTGTTAGTTTGAGGGATTCTAAATATAATTTTGTTCTACTTATTGATTTGTTAATATTTAAAATATGTATAATTGAAATTTTAATATGAATATATATAAATAAATAATTCATTTTTGTTATGTATTTTATAATTCATTAATTCCTTCATATGATGAATGTATTTGAATTAATTATTTATTATTGGGGACTGTAATAGCCCCCCCCCCGATGAATCGATATATATTTTGAGACAAACTAGACATGGTATATGGTGCATGCCTACTCATTTTTTTTACATTCCTTGGATACATGTATGATAGGAATTATATATCATTCTACAACACATTTATGGTTTGTAATATCTTGGATCAAGGCCTCCATGATCCTAGAATTATGTATAACATCAATATTAAGTCATTTTTTGTTTTCCATGTGTTTATTTATATTTTTTTGTAGGTATTTCTATTTGGATAACGTGATTAGTTATATAGAATTATTTGATTAAAATTCGCATCCCACCATATTCATCTGACCATGTATATTTTTTTCTACTTGTATAATATTTCCCTTACTGAATGTATGAGTCCACTACTGTTATGTTCCCATTTCCCCAATTTATAACAGAATTTTTACAAATGATATATCTATTTTAAAATATCATGTGTGGGTAATAATGGGAGATTTCAAAGACTTATTATGGATTAATTGGTTTCTTATACACTCTGAATAAATGACATTTTTTTTGAAAGAGACATCAGCCGTATTAGTTATTTATGTTTCCTTATTCTCTATATATCTTAACATAAAAGGTAATGGGAATGTATGTAATGTAATACATCAAATAAATCATGTAATTAGGGTAATGTTACATTTTTGTTGTCATAATTGGTATAAAATCATGGTTTAGATAACTTTAGATGCTAGGATGTTATCGATTGAAGATAATATTGTAGATATAATAATAATCAAGGGATGATAAGTTAATTTTAATCATAGTTTCAAGTTATGGATAACTCTTTGAGTCCGTTAATGTTAATATTTAAAATTTTACTTTTTTTGGAAATTATTTCTTGAACTGTAGTGAAATCCCAAAGAATATATCTAAAAAATGTGTTTATGTATAGGATAACATCATGGTGTTTTGGTAAATTACTGATTTTGTGGTTTTGAATTAATTAAATCCCTGTCTATATTGTGGAAAGTGGATACAGATGTGGTGTAGATGATCCTATATATATTCTCCTTTAAAATGATGGTTGAGTATTATCTTAGTCTTAAATTAGTTTGAGATGAGTATGCCGAAGACTATAAACCTTAATAGACACAGCCTAGTTTTATTCATTGGTAAATAACATTCTCCATGAAACCCATTATGAAGGAATTGAATATATAAACAATTATATTAGATATATTGGTAAGAAATTACCGTATATAAATTATATTAAGACATAGATATTGATAAGGAAGTGTTTATATAAACAAATATCTGGTTTTATAGTTAATGGATATTTACAATTTTGAGGGATTTGATATCATTCATTTTTTGGGGTTGTAGTATTTAAATAATTTTCATGATATTTTTAAGGATATTTATTTTTATGATTAGATTAATAAGTACTAGAGAACCTTTTTTAAAATATAACTAGATTTGACCCAAAGTATTATTGTTTTAAACTAATGTATCATAGGAATTAGTATTCAGATTCACATAATCTTTTACTATAATTATATTGGATATTATCATAAGCAATTTGGTGTTAGTATTTGGTTGGAATCATTAACATGATAATTATAATTTAAAAGGTTTGTATCTAGAAACCACTTTTTTATAATATCATACCATGAAAACTTATATGGATTAAATGTTATGAGAATTGAAAATTGAAACCCATGATTATTAGTTGGTAAATGATGTATTTTTATTAATAGGTGTGATATTAAGTTTAACAATAAAATTGAAAATATATCATCAGTTATTTATATCTTGTAGATTCCATTAAATAATTTTATTCATATATAAAAATAAAAACGGGGATGAAGAAAATTATTTATTGGGGGAGAATGAAACATCCTGATTTCTTAATTTAATTGTTCCTTTAAATAATAATAAGTTGATAGTGTGTCATAAAAAACATTGAACGAATAAATACCACAAAATAGAATACAACAATAAAAATTTTGTCACACAATTTTCAAAATAAAATAACGGAATCTAGAATAAAAAATATATATATATAAACAACACAAAAATCAATTTTAAGACAAATAAAATTATAAAATTCAATCTTAATAACCAAATAACTAATAGGATTAATTTGTGATAAATTTTATTTTTTCTAAAATTGGATTTTTTTTATGTTTGTAGTTTCAGATAATAAATAAAGAATAGATAAAAGATATTTTTTATATGAATAATATATTTACAGAAACTATTTTATTAATTTATTGGAAATAAAAATAAAAATAGTTATCATTTTAAAAATGTATTTTCCTACAAAAATACTTTTCATTATATACTTATGTTTCTATATAAAAGTAAAATTATATAATATTATAAATTGAATTTGAAAAAATAATTTTTTGTTTTTATTCATCATTATAATATTATCATTACATGAAATTTTGGGACTATTCTAAAAAGGTTGATTTTTAGGAGAATAGTGAATAATATAGTTTTTATAAAAAAATGGGAATTTAATGTTGTTATCATATTATATGAAAAGTCCAAAAATATTAAAACATTTTATTTGATCAAATTTGAATTTAATAATAAAAATAAATCATTTTAAAATTACATTTCTGAATTTTAAAACCCATGTTTAACAGTTTCGAAACATAAATAATATTTTGTAGCAAAAAACTATTTTTATTGACATATATTAAAAATTAGTTTCCTTATGTGTAAAATTATATCATAAATTTGGAAAAAATATTTTAAATAAATATTTTACTAATATTTAATGATATCAATTTAATTTTTAAGCATTATTGAATGATTATGAAGATGAATGATATTAACCATGTAAATGTTGAAAGGGTTAATTTCGAATAATAGTTTTACTAATGTTGTTTAATATTTTTTCAAAAAAATTAAATTGATATAAATTTTATAATTAATGTGATAATATAATTATTTATTTTAAAAACATATATTATCAAGTATTTAATAGGTAATTAATGTTTCATAAGATTAAGAAAACATAATGTTGAAAACAACATTATTTTGTATAATTGTTTTATAATATTTCAAATATTTTAATATATAAGTTGATTTTGACTTAATTTTAAATTTACTTTTATTATATGAATCTTAATTTTAGGTTTTTGAAAATAAATTTTTTATCTTTCTTTAATAATACTTATATTAAAATATAAATTACTTGAGAAAAAACTAGTTACTAACCTAAAATCCAAAATCAAACATTGTAAAAATATAATGATAAAAGACATAAAACATTTTTATGAAATGTGTTAAAATGAATTACAAAGGATATATAGACCTAATATCACCCCAAACATCACTATTTTCAACATTGAGAGATACTAACCATTGGATAGTGTCATTACATCATTGAAAAATTAATTAGTATTTAAAAAAAATTAATTTTATTCACTTATCAAAGGTGATCACTTCCACCACATTTATTTGTTCAATTGAAATATGTATGTAAATAAAAAATCACTATTTTTCTCTCCTAAAACCACTACCACATCCTAGATGCCTTTTTTCAGGACGAAATACCAAGCTAAGAAACTTTAATTTGTTACCCAAAGAAGAACATTCAAACAGATAGATAATGTTCTCAACCGAGATACTTAATTATTTTCTTATTCTAC
Organism: Viscum album; assembly: GCA_963277665.1. Lineage (NCBI taxonomy): Eukaryota > Viridiplantae > Streptophyta > Magnoliopsida > Santalales > Viscaceae > Viscum > Viscum album. Next base: position 164,476,843 of record OY728138.1, read on the forward strand.
ACTTTCGAATATATTTTAATCCTAAAATAATGAATCAATTATTATTATTATTATTATTATTATGAAATTTATTACTAATTTTATATCCAATTTTATACCTTCTATCAAAACCATTCGAAAAATGAAGATGTCATCAGGCGTATGTTCGGACTACCGCCTCCATGAATGATGTGTTGTATTTCTCAAAATATCCATACACGATTTTTCAAAAGATTTATTTAATGTTTTAAATATAATATTTATAAATAGTTAAAGATTATATATGATAATTAATTTCATTTCAATCAACCTCATCTTCTAGGAAATATTATATTTTAATCATTGTGTACCTCTGAACTATCGCCTACACGGAACGACATATTTCATTTTCCAAAATTTCATAAAATTGTTATTATTAAAAATAAATTTATTGTGTAAAAATTATATACATGAAAATATTAATGATCATGAAATAATTTTTTTTAATTCAGTATGTGATGTTAAAAATAAATAGTGATATTATACTTAATTGTGTAAAATAAACATATCAAGTCACCTTTGTTAATTTAGGTCCATTTTTTGAAAACCCATGAAACCATAAAACAATGTTGTTAATATAATAATAAAAGGAATAATAATTTATAATTATGGTTATTATGAACCTATATCATTTTATATTTAACAGTGATAAATATACAATGGTTTTTTAATGGTAATTGACTAAACCACCTCAAGTAACTAACATAATAGAAATATATTTAGTAAATGAAAGTAAATGAAAATAAAATTACTATATAAATAAAAATATAAATGAAAATATTTATAAATAAAAAATTTAATAGTATTAATTTTATTTTTTATTATTTCATGTGCATGAATAAAACAAATCGGGACATATGGTAAAGAGTTTTTAATCACTCCTTTTCCCCTGGAATATATGATTTTTATTCACCACTTTTTTCTTTTTGATGTTAAGATATTGGAAATGAATTTATTTTTTCCATAATTTTTGTAAACTTTCATGGATTTAAAAATCCATTTCATATTATATCAATCATGTACCATTATTCTAAATATACTAAACCCATAATGTTATTTGGCCAACATCATTTTCTTTTCTTAGTAACAAATCTTATTTTTTATAATAATCATTTCAAATAATTTTATTCCATGATTTCTCTATTTTAAATTATATATCTCATATTATTTTGGAAAATTATGAACAATAACATATAACCATTACTCTATATTGTTTTTTTGAGGGTTGATTACAATGAAATCAATTCAATTTATTTAATGGAAAAGTTACTAACATAAGTATATTAATATTACTCCAGTATATTTTAGTCTGATGTATTATTAAATAGAAAGATATTATATTTTTACATTTGGGAAATTATTTATATAATCAAATACAAATTTCTCTATTTAGTGTTAGTCTGAGAGATTATTACATAAAAATATATTCCATTTATTGATTGTGATTGTATTGGCAATCATTATAATTTTCATTAAAATATGGATATATATTGATTACCTTGTCATTCTTGTTATATATTTTATAGTATATATAGTACATCATACTATTAATGCATTGTACTTAATTAGTGATTCATAGGGCCCACAACATCTAATTTAATCATCTATAGGTCTCATAAGACAAACTATAATGTGTATTTAGTGTATGGATGCTAATTTATTGTTATGTCTTAGTTGTGGTCTTGAAATATAGTAGATATATTTTTATAAGGCCCCGATGTTATGAAATGTATTAGCATAAGGCCATGAAATTTCATAATTATGTATTCCATCACATTAATCATATATTATTATGCATTACATTTTTAATATTTTAAAACATGGATTTATGTCAAATCTTGTAATTAGGTATTTGGCATTATTTGATTCTTAGTAATTTCAAACCACATTATTAGAAACTTGTTTTTTATATGATAACTTCTATTGTATTTTTTTTCTCAAACTAAGTGTCTACATTCAACCTTATTATGTATTCATTTCCACATGTTATAAAGAATGTGTAACACATGATATGTACATATGAAAATAACATGTGTGGATAATTTTTTTGGAGTTATTTATAACATTTTATGTATTAAGTTGTTTATTATACAATTGTAAATTTTTCTGTTAGTTGAGAAAGTCATGGGAAATAATAGTAAATGAATTGTCCTAATTATCAAAAGATATTATAATAAAATGGCTTATTAATGTATGAAATTAAATATATCTTATAAATAAGGTAATTATAGGATATTTATACCTTAGATATCACCACAAACATTATCCATCCCCTTAGTATCCGATGTGAAATGAAAATGTCAGTAATCTAATGTGAATACTACCACATCCAAGAAAGATATGTCATATTTTTTATTATCAAAATTCATGAATGGTTAGAAGAAGGTATTTAGTGAATTAAAACTATATCTACGACATTGTTAATTTTCTAGAATGGTAATATTAAATATTAAATTATTTTTTTACATACATCCTTTTTCCTATTAAAAACTAAATCTATAATCTTGTCACCAATTTTATATAAAAACCTCATTAATAAAATTATCATGTAATGGAATTAGAACCTTATAAATAATTTTGAAATTTCTATTATAGTTCCTTAAATATTCTATCAATGTTGAAATTTAGAAAAAAAACAAGAATGTGTATCGATATTGAAATTAAAAAGAATATATCATACGATTAATAGAACTAAAAACTGATGATAATATTAAACATGAATTAACTAGTAAATGAATAATTTATCATTATAATTAAAGAAAATAAATTTTAATAGATAGTAATAAGGTTTTTAAATAATTCATTAAGATAGTTTTTTTATTATGTATGATGACTATGTGATTCTACAGAATTCAGGAGAAAATGTATGGGTTTTTGTTTTCACAATTTCTATTCAATGATTTCTGATCATTCTGCTTGAAATTTAGTCTTATTAGTTTGATAAATTCAAACATAAGGTTTAATAATATTTTACTTCATCCTATTATTTTAGGAATTTAAATTTATTTCACTTGAAATCATTTTCAATGTTTTTTACAACAATTATTCATTCTAGGAATACTTATTTACTCATTAGAATGACACATTGTTAAGTATAATCTACATCATAATTTATGGTTATTTCTCCTCCATGTTAATATTATTTATTTGAAAAAATATTTTATAATGTTATTTTGAAAAAATAGGTTTTATATCTTATGATATGATAAATTCTCTTTACCTCTTTTCAAATGATATTTTTAGTTTACTTTTTTAAGATGAGGGGTTAAATAAAGGTATTATACAATATTATTAAAATGATTTTCCGCTCATGATCATGTATTATATCATGAATCCAAATTTCATTTGGATTAAATTTAATAATTTTAGGATTATATTATTAATATTTCATGACAAATAATTTTTGAAATTTTATTCATCTCAATTTATCATAGATAATTTTTTATAAGTGACTCCTAACATTACCGTTTTACAATAAGTATAATTTTTTTATAAATAACTTTTTTTATTTACTTATATTTTCCTCTATGTATCAATATGATCTATATTTTATGGAGTTATGTTCTAAAAATTGAATTCTAATTGATATTATAAAATATTCCTTCTTTTAGTTGAATTTTTGGATCAACTGATCTAACTCATATAATAATGTTTTGAGAAACCATTTGAAAAGAGATATGACACCCCTTTTCTTTATTTATGTATATCTAGATATGATTTATAATTGATTTTTTATGGATGACATGTTTATGGGTTATAATTATTTGTTTTTTGGGACTTATATACACCCTAATTCATTGGGTAAGGTTTTATTTACCATAATCTAATAATTGGAAACATGTAATATTTCTTGATCTACTATGGGAAATAGGTTGTGATTCCTAATACAAAATGTAAAATAGTTTATGTTTCCTAATACACTAAGGGGAATATAATGTGATTCTTGAACTGCTGATATGATTTTAATTTATATTTTATTCCTCATTTCTAGGTTATAATAATTTCATATGACCATAGAATGTTGATTATTGTATCATGTCATTGATTTATTTCCCCAATAAATATATTTGGCAATTTGGGGTTATATTTATATCCATAATGATTATGTAAACCTTTTATTGTTTCATGTTCTTTTAATATTATATTTCGCATTTCCTTATATTTTCTCATATTAATAAAATATTACCCCTTATGACATGTTAATATGTTTTTTGTAAAAATGAGAATTTGAGATCACCCCTTATTATCTTTTCCATTCATTATGTTATGAAGTTGTATATAACATTTGAGACGACTAAAATAATGTTTTTATATGCTGTAAATATTGATAAATGTTTACGATTATATGAAATATGATTTTGATGGAGATAATATAACAAGATTCTAAACCATTAAATTATGATATTTTATTATTATTGTGATATGTAATATCTAAATTATGGAAATATATTTATCTTATACTTTATTAACATCACATGGTAAAAATACAGGTAATTAAAGTATATATTTTTTCACCATATATGGGAGTGTGTGTTTGAAGAATCTCATCTCACCTCATTTTTTCATGAACTATAGAAGAAATTAATATGTGATTTTAAACACCACTAAATAGTAAAAATTAATTTTAAAGTGGATTTATTTTTTATAATGACAATTATTTTGAAAATTCCTTTTGAAATTTACTATGTGACTAAAACTATGATTTCATAACTTTCACTAAGGTTACCAAAATATTTCATGCAAAAATATAGAATAATTTTAGTTGGATATTAAAAAAATATCATAGAAACACACACTATAGTACCATAAGGTTTTAGTCACTATGGATAATCGATATATATGAATATTAATTAATTTCATATCTTCAACATCTGCAAAAAAATTCTTCTTACATAAAACACTAGTTAGACATACCCTACTAATGAAGTTTATTTATAGACTGGAGAAAGGAAACATAAGTAAGGGTGAACTAACATTATTATTAAGGGTAAACATAGGAGATATTATTTAGTTATCATATTTAAAAAAACATGATAATAAGGGTATAAGAATATACACTTAACATTTGAAAATTATACCCAACTACTCATATATCATAATCAAGGAATAAGTTTTGGGAGATCTATAAAGATCCATACAATTCATACATTGATATTAAAAAAATAATATTAATTACATAACATAAAAAAATTCCATAACCATATAGGTTTAGTGTTTTTGGAAACTGGGTAACATAAACAACCGATTCATAAAACATCAATATCATATCCCACTTATTCCATCATAACTTGAACCCTTTTTGATAAATCTTATAGAATAAGTTTATACATATCTTGGGGAAAAAGAATAAGAAAGGGAGAGATAAAATTCTCAATAAGGGAAATAAATTTTGATATCAATCATAACATAATCAATTTTCATAATAACATAACCAAAGCATTTGTAAAATATATTATACAAGTCAAAGTTCCTGATATGGTGTCATGAGAGAAATCTTCAATGTTCATAAAGAATCTAATAACATATTCCATGAAATCATAATACAAGAAATGGGATTATGGTATACACATAAAAAAATAAAAAAATTTCCCAAATAATCAAGGATCGTTTCCAAGACCATCATAGTGGAAAATGAGTATTACTGGATATATTTCACTCCTCATTCCAGCCCTCAATTATTGAACTGAGTTTAATACCCATTTTATTCTTGTTTGTCTGATGATATGTATATATATATATACCTAATTAACTAGAGGGATATATAGGTACCACCCATAAAATAATGAAAATAATATATATGTTTTTTACAATAATATATATGATTCATCATATAAGAACCCGTAAAAATAAATGGGTTTCAAAAATGTCATTCCATCAAAACATAAGTCTTTGAAATGAAATGGGTATAATAAATATCATTACATTATTAACATAATACATCCATAGAAATAATAGTGCTAGAATACATGAAAAAAAATCCCAAATAAATCATAACTAACTTCAAATATTGTTATCCAAAATGGAAAATAATTATTAAAGAAAATATATTTTATTCTTTGAAAGTGTCTTCTTTTAATATAATACCATGAAATTTTAAAATTAAAATTTCATTTGAATAATACCATTTAATATTATATGTTACAATTCAATGAATTAAGGAGAAATGAAATAAAAAAAATACATTTGAGATATATAGGTTAAAAAAACATTCCACTCATACTTTTTCTGGATAAGTCACAATGTATATCGTTATGAAAATGATAAAAAGATTCCTTTCAAATAGTTCAGTAAAAATTAGAACATGGGTAAAAATGACATTAAAAATTATATAATATTAGTTAGAATATTTTGTAAAATCATTTTAACAAACACATACATGGAATATAAAAATTCCACATCAGATACTTATAAACAAATAATCCTAAAATTTATGAGATTGTGAAATTAACCCTTAATGTATGTCCTATTTCTTTCATAAGTATCTAAAACACATGTATAATGGCATAAATAATGTTATTAATTAAATCAAGAACCATATTACTATTTATTATATCAAATATGATCATTTTATATCATTTTATTTCCAATTAATAAAATTACATTATTACCCTTCTCTCTGGTGTTACTGATTCATTTTCTTATGTATGTTTTATCATAAAATTCCCAATTATTGTGATTAGGATATAGTTTTATCATTTATAGAGAAATATTTAAGTAATATATACCATATTTATTCATTTTAAAAAAAATAATTACATGTTAATGGTGCACAAGGAAAATGAATCGCATAGCGTCGTGGTAATGGTAGGTGGAACATACACACGAGCGGTGGTATCATTCCCTTAATGGTGACATGATAAGAAATAAGATGATATAATAATTTTATATCTAGAGTTAATGTAATTTTGTAATTATCATATAAATATATATATGTATTATTTCCACCATTATAACCATCCAAATAACGGGGTGATGAAAAAATGATTTCACCATGGCATGGAGACGATAAGTTGTATGTACGCACGTGCAGTTCATTTGTATATTATAGGATAGATAAAAGGTGGCATATATTTGTTCCATATAAAAAATAACATCTCATAATATATTTTATACATTATTTATTACATTATAAATGAAACAACAGATAAATAGGAAGTAAAATAATAAATAATATTGAAAGCGCTAGTAAAGACGATTATATCTTCTTTGGAGAACATCATTTAGATATCCTCTTAGGGACACTAGGGTTGGTATTTTGAGAAAAAACCTCTATAACATGTCTATGGATGTTTAAAAGATAAATTTATAGGTTATGGTTTATATTATAGGATCAATATAATTTTAATAATTGAGGGAAGATATTCCCTTTTATAATTAAGGGGAGGGATACATTTGGAATTTTTGAATATATTAATTTATAATAAATTCAATCTCAAATAAAATACCTCCAACATTCCATTAAAAAGAATTTATGTTCATATAACATCTTAATGTCATCAACTAATTAATTATATACATGTTTTGATATAATTTAAAATGTTATCATTTGGATTAATCCATAATTATCTTATTATAATTACTAAATCGGTGTTGTGTAGTTTTTTAATATACTTATTTATTTACTAAAAATTTCAAAAAAATGATGATAAATATTCAATGTTTCAGAAACATATTTATATTAAAATATATATTTTGGGTAACTTTATATTAAAAATGATATATTACTTAAATCATTAATGTGACATTCGTGAAATTTCTTTAAATAAAATATTTTAGATATCATAACCCGAACTAGGTGTCCAGAAATGTCATAAATAGTTTTTTATCATGAAAATTGGTTTATTAAGATAAAAAATTATATTTATATTCAATCATAAGAAAATATTTTCCCCATGTGGACACCTATGGGATATATAAGAAAACGAAAGTGATATTTTTTTTGTCTTTCATTGATTTATATTTTATATATGTCATTTTCATGGAAAATGTCTATTTTAAAATATAATTTCAATACTTTGGTGTTAAGAGAATAATTATATTTTGAAAATATAATTTTGGCATTTTTATGGTCGTTTTACACTCTTTATAATTTAATTTTTAACATAAATCACCCAATTTACCCTATACAGTTATAAGAAAATTTAAAAATATTTAAATTAGTATTAGAAAATAATAAAAGGAACATGTTAAATAAATTTGGTGATTTTAAATATAAAATTTCTATCATTATTTTTCATAATTCGTTACTTTGAATCTTTATAATTTAATTTAAAATAAAGCGTGTAAAAAGCTGTGAGTAACAGTTTTACAAAAAACATCCAATTTTATAAAATGTTTTTATATGAAATTACTGTATAAAATCATTTTAAAACCCCATTATAAGATTTTGTAAAATGAAAATAATAATAATAAAATTAAAAACTAAACTCAAGCATAATTTTACCTTATAAAGACTTTAATAAAAAAAATAGTTTTCTATAAAAATAATTGTCTTCAGAATTCCTTAATTGTTTTTAGGAAAAGGTAATATTGACATGTGGAAAAATGAAATTCATTTTTTCAAATCCATTTTTTTGAATCAATAAAAATTAATCTTCATTTATAAATTGAATTAAACTTCAATTTTAAAGAAAACAATGTTTTGAAGAATATCATGATTTTAGAGTTATTTGGTTACATTATATGAATTTACCAATAAATTCATATTGAGTTGGGAATTTATGTTTATTTAATTAATTAGTTATTAAAATTTATTCCCACCAATTAATTTATTTGTTATAATAGCTATTTTATACTAATAATTCCACACAGTTGGTTTAAACTCACGGTTTCATGCCATGCATGCTATAGAAGAATTAAAATTATTTAAATATAAATATTTCAAAAAAGAATATGTGTGTTTCATTCTACCACCCTTAAAATTAATTTCTCACTAAAAATTAATCACTTGGATAAAAACATATGAGGATAACTCTACCTCATCCCATGCATAGTTTCCCACATATCTTCTTCAAATTGGTGGTTCCACCATAAAACATTATCCTAGTGACTTTTCTTGTTTCATAGAAATGTTAATCTATGATCCATAATCTCTTTTGGTTGTTATTCATAAGAAATTTCTTTCTCTATATCTAATAAATCATAGTTAGTATAAATTAAAGATCAGGTATGTATTTACTCATGAGTGATACATGGAACACATCATGAACTTGAGAGATATTCGGTTGAACCTCTGATCAATAATCTAACTTCCCAATAAGATTTAGAGTATGAAAATGACTGATATATCATGGGAATATCTTTTCCTTATTTCCAAATCTCGTCGATATGTTATAGGAAGATATCAGTTGAAATACCTTTACAACTACTTAAAAATATAGGAATTTTCTTCAATTCTCATCACAATATTTTTTCACCTATATGATTCTCTTATGTGATGTCGAATAGATCTAACCTTATCAATCATTTCATCAACTAGATCAGATCCCAATATATTTCATTCCCCAAATTTATTCCATGATCATGTAGTTATACACATCTTACCATAGAGGGATTAATAAGGATCAATCTAAATTCTATATTGAAAGATATTATTGTTATAAAACTCCACCAAAGGTAGGTGTTGATCCTAACCACTATTAAAATTAAATGATAAAAATCTTTACTGGTCTTCTAGTGACTGAATTGTCCTATTAAAAAAAACATCTATCTGAGGGTTTAATATTTTTTAAAACATAACTCTATATATATATATATCCTACTGATGACTTCTCCAGAACCTCTAGGAAATCCTTAAATATCAGTCAGATATAATTGAAGGATCTACAATATGAAATATCACCACATCCGTCATAAAAATTCTGGAAAACTAATCAGTAGATATATCTTTATTGATAATAATCATGAGTTTATAATTCTTAAAGTGATCAACCATAACCCATATTTCATTAGTTCTATGGAATTTTTTGATATTCATCATGAAAACTTCCATGGTGATGTCTTACCATTTCTATTATGGCATGGGTATTGTTTTTAATAAACCCTAAGAATTATGTATGTCTGCCTTAACATGATGACAAACTATGCACCAGGAAACATATTTAAGAATATGTATCTTCATCCAATCCCACCATAAATACTCTATAAGGTCCCTATACATCTTTTTGATTGTAGGACGAATAGCGAATTATAAACTATGAGCCTCATCCAAGAACTCTTTCTTTAAATTTGGTATGGGAGGGACACCGACATGTTTTTTGAAACTTATTATTCCATCATAATCATGGTTGAACTCCAGAACATTTCTAACTTTCCTTTTTAGATCCATATATTCCTTCAAAACCTCATTAATAATCAACTATAAATATTGTTTAGCATTAATTTGAAAAATATAGGATTTTCTCGTTCCATTAAAATTTATAAATATGTCTTTTGAAAATCTATAAATTTTTTTCATTTTGTGATCCTCATCATAAATAAGAAGGCATGGTCCTATTGACTCAATGCATTATCTACCTTGTTCACAATCCCATGGTGGTAATGTGTTGAATAGTAATAATCATTAATAAAATCCCACCATAATCATTGACCCATATTAATCTAATTTTCAGTGAAAATATTCTTTACTCATTTATGATTAGTATATATATATCACACTATTATACATAAATATAATTCATCCACACATTTAATACAAATATTCACACAATTAACTCCAAATTATTATTTGGGAAATTTTAATAATGGATTTCAAATCTTAGTATGGTGTAATCAATCACTATATCATTTTTTAGTATAATACATCCCATAACCTTATTTGATGTATAACTATAGATCATAGAACATTCTCCACTATATCGTAATTTGAGTACATGTGCAATGACTAACCTTCTTTTTAGCTCCTTCAAATTCTCTTCACATTCCTACATTGATATAAACATAATTCCTTTCCGAGTCAACATGGTGAGTGGATTTGATAATAATGAAAAATATTTCACAAAATGTCAATAATATACTTCAAAATAATGTAAACAACATATTTGAGTTACCATTGTTGTTTTAGGACAATGTTCAATAACTACAATTTTTGTAAAATCCAAAGATATCCCCTCTCTTGAGAATATGTGATCCAAAATTGAAATATTATGAATCCAAAATTCATACATCGTAAATTTTTCATAATGATTATCCTTTATTAGGGACATTAGTACAATATTCAAGTGATCTTCACGTTCTTCCTTACTCTCTGAAAGTAAAATAATATCATCTATAAATACTTCTATAAATTTTTAAAATTTAATCAAAAGACTGTTTTCATTATATCTGTGAAGATTTCGGGGTAATTTTTTAGACTAAAAGGAATCAATATAAATTTATAGTGTCTATACATTGTTTTTATTTCCTTCTTAGTTATAACCACCTTCTAGGGAATAAATGGATGATATCTAGAATGAAGATAAATCTACGAAATGTATCCTTCTCAATATAGTAAATCAAATAATTCATTAATATGGTTGAGATGATATTTTTTTATTAATAGTGATCTTTTTATGTTATCGATAATCATTTAATACTCTCACTAATCTATCTTAACAAATAGAACATTTTCACCCAAACATGAAAAAATAAGGAATATTAATCCCTATTCATGATTTACATGGAGTTTTTTCTTCAATTCCTAAAACTCCATTGGGGATATTTTATAAGGAGACTTGGATATAGGCATACCAATCAATATTAGTTCTATTTAAAAATAAACATCATGATTCACTAGATGACCTAGAAATTATTCTAAAAATAAATCATCCGACACCCATAAAATAGGTTTATCAAAATTGTCATGTTTCTCCCGAACCATATGAGAAAGATATACTTCATTATTGGACTTCATACCAATAAGATGGAAGTAATAACCACTAGGATTTCATAACCATCATTTCCTCAGTAGATGATCATGGATTCAATATGAATATCAAATTTGACTCTCCTTACATTTCAATTGATATCATGTCTATATAATAAAATATATTCCATTCCAAAAATCATATCGAATCCAACCAGAAGAAGGATAAAAATATTTTTGGGAATCACTTTCCCCCAAATTTTAACTATAGTAGAATTATAAACTTGTGAGGTGGCCACAATTCCATTAGGATTCTTCACAAAAAAACTCGGCTTCTAATTGTTGAGGTAATATGGTGATACCCATTGAAAATTTAATTTAAATAAAAGAGTGCGTGGATCCAGAATAAAATAAATAATTCTTGGCTTTAGAGTGTATGGTAAGTGTAACTTTCACCACTTCATTTTCATAATCCACACCACCAATAGTGATCACATGAGATTTCCCTTTGTCTTCCAACATAAAAGGTTTCTAATTGCAAGTTTCATGTAAAGCCTTTTAATTTGGTAGTGAAATAGTTTAATTCATATTCTCCATTCACATGATGAATTTATGTGTGGTAGTATCATTATGTTCTTCAATTTCTCTATTCATATCCTTGTCTATATTTTTAGCATCACTACTACAAATAATTTCATAATTACATTCATTCCCACACTTAAAAAAATTTATAGTCCCATTAGGAGAGATTCCTCCATGTTTCATTCCATAAATTAAGAATAAAGTAAATATAATATTTGACCACAGTAGTTTTAGGTTTTCCTTTTTAATTCTATTTTTTTCTTCTTATTGAACCCATAACACTGAGTGGTATCTCCAATATCCATCTCAACCATGATATTACTTTGAAATTTTTTCAATTATCTATTTAAGATACTTATGGATGCTTCCATTTAGAGAATTGGTTTATGAAAATGATTAATTTATAAACCATAATCATATGTCGGATGATATGTCCATAATTGTGGAATTAAATTTATAAAAAAATTTCCACATCGGTACCAACCGATTCATCATCCATTTTCATAACCTTATAAAACACCTTCTCTATATTCATTTGATGAATAAGAGGAAATTAATAATTTAAAAATATGTTCATGAACTCATCCAATTACGTAAATTCGATATCATTTCATTTCCTCATATTCTTGATAAGATTCCAATATTTATATTCAACACATTCCAAATGATATAATTCCAAAATGACATTCTCATTCCTTGAACATTGGAAAAATAAACTTTTCTTTTCAGTTGTACTAATACATTATTCTGGAAATAGTTTATTAGAATACCCACTAAAAAATGTGTTCACTACCCCAAGTAGGTCTCAACGAATGTTGTTCTCTCCTTTCCTCATTTGAACTTCTAGATGACCTGTATCATCAGTGTTTTTAACATAAAAACAAGAATTGTCATTCTAACTCCACTAAACATTAGTTATTTAGGAGGAAAATCATTGAATTTTCCATTGTATTCATTATTAACATAGTTATTATAGGTTATATATATTGAAAAAACCCAAATATCATAGTTTGAGAAACAATAATAAAAGTGGGAAAACCATATAATAAAGGGAATTTACTTATAAAATTTAAATTCATGAAACAATAGGTTCTATCCTAGTTTATTCATGATCATTACCAAAACTCTATGATTGTTTCCTAAGCATAGACTTATACATAGGGTAATTACTATAGTTTCCACATCCTAATTTAAAAAGTTTATCTAAACCATTATCTGATTCCTACTATAATGTCTCGTACTTTCAGACAAGATAATACATCTATGTAGAATAATATACATAACATAACATAGAAAACCATGATAGAAACAAATAGTATTATTGCCTTTAAAATCTAGGAAACATAAAAAACTTATTCAAAAAATATCTACATCTTCTCCCACATATTACATCACAACTAGAACCCTTTTTTGTTCCATTATTTTTAATAGAATTATTATTATCCTCAAAAAACTATAAAAATGGGTGAGCTCAGAATCTCAGCAAGGATAATAAATTAAAATATCAATCATAAAGTAATCATAAAACTTTTGAACATAAACAAAACATTTGAAATTTATATCCTTAATGTCAATGATTATGATATCATTCCATGGGATAAATCATTTATTTTCATAAATAATCAAAGAACATATTTCATGAAGGAATAAAATAATTCATGGAATTAATGTATCAAAATATGCATATAAAATCATTTCCATATCAATCAGCTCTCATTCCCAAGACTATAATAATAGAAAAAGTCATTTAATGAATTGAGTTCACTCCTCATTCTAGCCCTGTATTACTGAACTGTGTTTATTATACATTACAATATTATCTATCTCAGGAGGTATAAATCATTAACATTTTAATATAATGAAAATTTAGGATCCAACCATTACAAAATGAAAACCATACATATGTGTTCATTAAGAACATATATTATTCATCATATCAGAAAAAATAATAATAAATGGGTTCCATTAACATAATAAATCATAACACAACCCATAAAAAAGAAATGGGATAGATTAATATAAGTTTATAATAAACATAAACTAAATATATATATAATATCGATGGTTTCCTTGAAATATTTCTCTAATAAAATTTATGTGACATCAAATAACATTATCATAAATTGAAACTAATTTTGATAGATCAGTTGAAAAAAAATTATGGAAAATATTCTTACATAATTAAAAATATTTTATTTTCTTAAATTACATCAAAATTGTAAAAGAAACCATTTTATATAAAAATAAACATGAAATTTTGTAAGATATAATTAATGCAATTACAGCTTCTTTAAAGTATAAAAACCTTTTAATGTTGTATAAGTAATAAACATACTCTCTTACTTTTTTATAAATATCATGAAGTACCTCATTAGAAAAAGTGGCAAAAAGATTCCTTTCAAACCCTTTAGTAAAAATTCAAACATGGTTAAAAATGTTTTTAATAATTATAGAATATTCCTAAAAATATTTTTGAATTTTTTATGAAACGTTTACATGGAAGATAAATATTAACTAGAAGATACTTAGTATAATCAATTACGAATAATATTGAGACTGTGAAATTAACACCTACCTTAGGTCTGATTTCCTTCATACGTATACCAAACTATTCTATAATGGATTAATAAAAGTTATTAATTTACACCAGAGTCATATCCCATTTTATTATATCATATATTATCCCATTATATCATATTTCCACCTATTTAATAATATATCATTATTACACTTCTTTTGGGTGTTTACTAGTTCATTTGTAAGCATGTTTTATCATATAAGTTCTAGTTATTGTGCTTAAGATACAGTTCAATCATTTCAAGAATTTTATTATGGTAATATAAATAATATTCATTAATTATATACATTTTTATAATCATGAAATAACATTGAAGATGGAAAATCAATTATATCTAGTGTCGGAGACGGTTGCTCGTACGTACACACGAGCAATGGTATCATGCCCTTGAAGGTGAAATTGTAAGGAAGAGTATGGTATATTAATTATATTTCTAGAATAAATATAATTATAAAATTATAAAATATATATTAATATATTATTTCCATCATTACAAAAATACAAATAATGTGGTGATGAAATCAAATTACATTGATGCGTGGTGATGCTATGTCATGCGTACGAACCTGCAGTGCTTTTGTTT
Organism: Viscum album; assembly: GCA_963277665.1. NCBI lineage: Eukaryota > Viridiplantae > Streptophyta > Magnoliopsida > Santalales > Viscaceae > Viscum > Viscum album. Next base: position 164,492,446 of record OY728138.1, read on the forward strand.
TTAATAGTATGGATAAAAGGTGGAGCATGATTGTTCCAAAATCATTATAACAACTCATAATATAGGTGATATTATATTAATTACTTCATAATAATAAAAAAACATGAATATGATGTATAATAAGATATAATCATGATATAGTTGGTAAAGACAATTACTTATTCTATGGAAAACATCCTTTAAATCTCTTTATAAGAACACAAGGGTTGACATTTTGAGAAGAATAAAACATATAACATGGGTATAGATGTTGATCAGAATAATTGGCAATGTATGACCTATTTTTATTATCAATTTATTGTGAGGTAGTGAGAGAATATGTTCCCATTTATAATTAAGGTGAGGGAAAAATTTTTAATCTACAAAATATTAATTTATAATAAATTAAATCTCAAATAAAAAACCACAAAACGTATATTTAGTTGAATGTAAAATGCGATAAGGATTTAATATCAACAAATAATATATTTTAGATTTTTTTTATATTTTAGATTTTTTTTATTATCGTAAACTTTATTGCTATAATGAACTCTTACTTAACCTTTTTTAATTTTAACGGAGGTTCATAATTTTCAATATTAAAAGTGGTAATTTTTACTTATATGATGCAAATTAAATAATAAATGAAAACTTTATAATATGTTACCCAATCATATAGGTTTGTTTTATATGAAATTTATTTTCTCATTTTTAAATAATTAAATAATATATTATTTTGACGAAATATCATTAGTATCATTGTTGACATTATTTATTCATAGGACATCAAATAATATTAATATAACAAGTTATGTTTGAAAGAAATATTTTATTATATCCCTAATAGGTCAATGTATTCTATAAAATTAAATTTTCACATTAATTAGCTCAAATTATATATAAATATATATTAATATTTTTAAGAAAATTTATTTCATATTTCCACAGATAAAATATTCATTACATCATCTGTGTATAATTATTTACTATACATATTTATATAATAAAAATTAAAAATAGGATTCTCTGAAATAGATAAATATTTAATATTTCTAAATAATATTTATAGACAAAAATATATTTTGGTAAATTTATAATAAAAAGGATACATTATCTAAAACATGAATTTTACATCTATGAATTTTTATAAATAAAATATTTTATATATCTTAATAATAACAAAGTTCGCTAAAAAGTTAGAAATAAATTTATATAAATAAAATATGTTTATTGAATAAAACAATTACTTTTTAATTCATTCATAACATACTTTTTCCCCATGTAGACACATAAGGAATATTTGAGATCGAGAATGTGACATTTTCTATCTTTATTTGATTTAAATGTTATATAAGTCACTTTTAGGGACATGTTTCCATTAAAAAACATAATTTTGATCCTTATATGTTAAGAATATAATTATATTCATCCAATAATATTTTTAATGTGTTTTTATCATATAATAGTGATTGTAATTTTACATTTAAAATATACTACCAAATAAACTAATTACTATGGTAACAAAATTTGCCAAGATTAATATTCATATTGGTCAAAAATAAAATGAAAATATTTAATAAATTTATAGCTTCTAATTCTAAATTTTGAATCTATTTTTTAAAAATTCAAAACAAAAATGTTGTCAATTTAAATTAAAAAATAAACAGATAAAATTTTATGAAGATCAATTTTTCAAAAAGGTATTTTTTATAATATTTTTTAATAATAAATTCACATATAAAATAATTTAAAAAAACTTTATTATATTATTTTAATTCATAATGAACTATGAAAATTTTTAAAAAAAATTCAAATCATAGTTTTAACATATTATATATTTAAGTAGAATAAGTTTTAAATAGAAATCCGTATTTTTACTATTAAATAATTTAAAAAAAGATAATTTTGCAATACTAAGGAATTAAATTAATTTTTTCAAATCAATTTTATAGATCATATATAAATTAACATTCATTTATAAACAAAATAAAAACACATTTTGATGGAAACATGTTTTTCAATAAATAATTAATTTTATTACAAAAAATTGTGATTATTTTCAATGAACTTACCAATATATTCATATTGAGTTGGAAATTTTTATTTATGTCATAAATTAATTATTCTATTTATTATCTCAAGTGAATGGCTTATTTATAATAGTCATTTTATAATATTAGTGTGTCGAAGTTTGTATAAACTCACAATTGCATACAACACATGCTATTTAAGAATGAAAATTATTTAAAGGGATATATTTTATAAAAGTATATGGGTGTTCTGAGATCATATAAAAGGAATAAAAAAAGAATCTATTATCTTAATCCATGAGTGTAACAGTTGGATGGTTTTATAAAATATTTTGTTTAAGTAATTTTAATTCATTAATAGCATGCATTGAATATAATTGTGAGTTTAGAAAAACCATTAAATTCCCTTGATATAAAATTACAATTATAAAATAGCTGCTAGGTTAAAAGTATGAAATAAATATCTTACGAAAATATAGGTTGAATTCATTAGCTACCAATTATTTATGAAAAATATAATCTAATTAAATGTAATGGAAATATTTTTATTTTTTATTAAAAAATAATGTGAATTACAATTAGTAAATAAAATTAAAGAAATATATATGTTATATATTTAATAAAATATTTCTCATTTTCTCCCAATAGATATTTTAGTCATATGGTATGAATAAAAAATATTTATGCATAATAACCTATGTTTGTCAAAATGGAAAGTTTATTGTCTTTTAATGGAGACCCTTATTAAATTTCAATTTTATAACATTAATAATTTTTATATGACAACACAAACATATTATTTAGAATAAGGATATAAAAATTTACTTAATATTTTATTTTTAATTCTGATAACATTCACGTTTTGATGAATAGTAAAAATATACAAAATTTTAATTGAAATTTTTTTTTTCATAGAAATATTTTTTATTGATAAATTATTCTATTTGATAGTTTTAAACTATTAATATATTATATTTTTATCCATAAATATAATTTATTCCATTGGAATTAATTTTACATTAAATTTTGATATTAAAACATTTAGATCTTTTGGTGTATTTTAATTTTTAAAACATGTTTTCTCTTTCCGAAAAAGAGATAAATTTTAAATAAATTAATTTTTTTTTTGAATTTATAAAAATGGATTACAAATTTGGATTTAGTAGGTCCAAATTATTTAAATATCTTTCTTTTATTTTTTAGCATTATGAGTTGTAATATTGCTAATTTCTTTTAATACGGTAAAGGATAAATCTTGTAATTAATGGTAAAAATAATGTAATAAAAATAAAATAACACATATCCTAATAAAATTGGATGAATTTTTTGACCTAAGTCATCCTTATGTCTAACTTGTATCCCTTGGAAGCCACTTGAGTGAGATTAATACATTTAATTTATATTATTTAATGAAAAATTAAATATTCCTTACTATAAATTTAATACATGTATCATTTTTAATATAAGGTTATAATAAAGATAAATTCTATTATAATTAATATTCTAAAAGAATAATTTTCTTAATTTATCAATGAAATTTATTCTCATTTTTAGGAAATAAATATTTACCTTAATATCTTATACATTATTGATGTTGAACTTATTTAATTGATGAGAAATCAATAAAATATTTTTTATTAAAATAATAATAACCATTAAATGACTATAACACATTACCAAATCATGTTGTTTGAGTGAATCTCTACCATATTCATCAAAGCGTATAATTTATGACCATATTAAACCATATATATAAGATTATGACACTCATAATAATTTATTTATTGTGATTTAAACATTATCAAATTCTTGTTCAAATAAATAAAACATTTTTAATATTAGATTTTCCAGAACATATATTGTATTGTAAATATTCCATTAGAGATAGAATAATTATATTCGTTATCATATTTTATTTGTAATTTTCTTTAAAAAATATATATGTTAAATAATTACACAAAACTGATGGTGTGATTATTTTATTAATAGAGATAAAAAATATATTTTATTAAAAATATTAAAATAAATATAACATAGAATAGTTAATATGTAAAATTAATTTCATAGATTACCTTGACTTGATAGAAACAAAATAAAATATGTTTTTATTAGTTAACATATTTTATTAATATTTTTAAAAACCAATGAATTGAATAGTGTCAAAATTGACAATATTGATTGATTATCTATATAATGTAATATTTAAAAATCATAAATTTTTTTAAAAAAAATTAAAATATTCAGTTTCTGTTTTAAAATGTTCGAAAATAGTAATTATTCTCTAATTTATAAAAAATAATTAAATATTCTACCCATTCAACATTGAAATATTAGTTACATTAGTTAAACATTAAATAGAATAAATTTGAGTTAGTTAAAATGATAAGGTACAAATTGACTAAAAAAATGTCTAAAAAATTTTGGATGATGAGATTACAACCTTATATCATCTCTTCTTAAAAAATAATCCATTTTTAGGTTTTTATATGTGGTTTTAATTTATTATATATTATTAATTTTTGAAATTTCAAATGTTCCCCCAACCTCAACTATAAAAGGACTCATCCTCCCTCATTTCTTTATAACAAATTAATCCATAATGTTTGTCCATACCCTACCCATTTACCTTATAAACTTCTTTAGTCACATTATATTGGGTCTAGTATTTTCAGAAGACCAATGTTAGTGCCATTAATAGTAGATCTACATGGAGGGACCCGAAGAAGAGATTATCTCATTCATTGACTCCTTCATGATCATTTCTTCTTCTAATTTTTCTTCATTTTTTTCCAATATTAAGTAAAACACCAGTATCCCCTATAAATTTGTTTTTTATTATTTTTAGGTAATAACCTTATTCCACCTTCAATCCGTCCAATGAAAAATGAAATCACCACGTATGTGTACGTACAACTTACTGCCTCCACGTCGTGGTGTAATCTGTTTTTCACCAACAGGTTACTTGGATTGGTATAATGATGTATATAATAACTATATATTACTATTATTATAATATTTTATTCAATAATAATATATATATAATTCACTTTTATACCATTTCATAATTAATGGAATGATATCATTGCTCGTGCGTACGTATTCCCTACCATCCCCACGATGCGATGTGATTCATTATACAACATATCCATTAAAAAATAAATGTATATAATGATTATATATTATATATATTATATTAATATAATTTTAGATATCATATAACTATAATCTATGGAGAAAAATTAGAACTTATTTGACAAAAATGCATAAGAAAGTGAATCTGTTTATACCTGAATGACGAGTAATACGGAAATTTTATTAAACAAATTATAATATGACCATGTATGATATCATAAATATGAATATTATTATAGAATAAGTCAATGGAATTATTTAAATCATTACATATTATATTCATATATATATATAAACAATAGTGGACCTAAGGTATGGGATGATTTTTCAATCTCATTATTATATGAGATTGTTTATACGTAACTATATAGTGGGGTATATTTATCATGCATGTCCATGTTAGTTTAATATGTATTCCAAAATTTTATTTCTATCCTTATACAATTTTGTTAAAGTTAATTTTATCTAATTTGTGATTTTTTATTAAACTTTATTAAAATAATATTTTCCATTTTTCAATATGAGGTACTTTTTTACTTAATTGACAAAAGTAAGAGAAGTGTGTTTTATTTCAAATTATAAGGAATGATGGGTTTCTAAATTTTCATAGCACTACATTTTCATGAAGCTTCAGTTAGAATATATAAAGTTTATTTTAAAATAAATTATGGTCCATATAAATTATTTGGCATTTTGGGAAATGAATTTTTTTTAAAGAATAAAGGATATTTTCCCCCAAGAATTAATCCAGGTGTTAAATAAAACTGATTTTCCATCTATAATGGAATTTATTAATATGGTTATATTCAAATTATATTATTATTATTGATCTTATGGTTTGATTGTGTTTATTTATTCCATGACACTTATGAAACCCATTTGTATTACTTTATGAACCCCATTTTCACTTAGGTTATATTATGAGGAATGATTTATGTTTTTGTGGAAAATGTAAGAATGTTTTCATTATGGGATGGGTGGGACCTATATATCCCTCCAATTAATAGGGTTAATTATTTAAATATTATGGGATAGACTGATTTGGAATGGGAAATTATCTTAGTCTAGTAATATAGTTTCGGAATGTGGAGTAAGCTATGTTCAGTAATGGATATTGTTCACTATGATGCTCTTCACAATGATCCTTGACTAATAAGAAATGATTTTATATGCCACTATGTATGCCAAAAAATTTCATGTATTATAATATGACTTTTGGGATTATGGAAATTTATTCTTATGAACTATTAAGATTTATCCCATGGAATGATATCATGATCTTTCATATGCATGATATGATTTTGAAATGTTATGTTGTTATGTGTTATGATTATTATATGATTTATATCTACCTATTTACCCATACGGGGAATCTGAGCTCACCTTTTCATCTGTTTCTTTACCCCAAGTCATGAAGAATGGTATGAACTAAGATATGTCAAAATGGGTTTAATTATGATGGAATAATCAGGATAAAATATAGATGCCTTACGAACCCGTTTTATATGTTTCCCAGTTTCTAAGGACCTTATACCTATGCATTCTTTTTGTGTAATTTTTATATTTTTTAATGAAAATTATTCTGTTTTGAAGTAATATCTACATATTTAAAGTATGGGTCAAAAAATTTAGTATCGTAGTAAAGGTATATTTATCATTTGGTAAGTAGGATGATAAAAACAAAGGAAGAACCATAAGGATATGTTGAAGTATAGGTTAAAATCCTAGTGTTTTAGAAATGATCATGAATAGACTAAGATAAACCCTATAATGTCATAAATGGAAATTTCCTTGTTTTTTCTATGGTTTTACAAATAAGATTAGTGTTTCTATTACTATGAATCTTAGTTTTAGTCAATAGATATAACTAAGAAGAAACACATTAATGCTTAATGCGATGGTAAATGTAATGATTTTCCTCATGAGCAACTACATGTTATGGGAGATGGAATTAAAAAATTTATTTCTATTCTCACACAACATTATCATGCTATAAATCATACAGGACTTACAAATGAATATACTAGGTAACAAAATTCTATTCAGTCATTCATGAGGAAACTTCAACCTTCTTATAGTGGGTCCTCTGATCCAATAATGTCTGAATAATGGATCAGGGACACTGAACATATATTTATAGTTCACCATTGTTCAAAACAAGATATCATTATCTTGGAAGCCTATCCTTTTGATGTTTAAGTTGATCAATTCTGGAAACTTATAAAGAATATGAGTCAAAGAGATGAAATTGAATCCATAGAATGGTACGTGTTCAAGAACTTATTCTTCAAAAAGTAATTTCATTATATTCTTCCAAAAATATGGAGATGTAGTTCATTAAAATTATAAAAAAATGATTATTCTTTTTGTACCTATAATATTTATTTTAAGTGACATTCAATGTACCCCTCTGGAATTATTATCCCTCATGAGAATAAAATTGATCAATTATTTATTGGATTAAATATGAGTCTCTGAAGGGAATTGGATTTTAAGGGACTTTAGTACCTATGAGGAAATCATTTGATGTTCACTAAAGGTTGAGATGAATATTAGTGTAACCAATTTTTTGTATGGGTTTGATAAGAAGAGGGAAATGGAATTAAACAGAAAAATATAAAGAACACACTAAAAATAAGATGAGTTTTCCCTTATTCTCAATGTGTAAAAAGAATCACAGAGGTAATTTCCTAAAGGGCCTAGAAAATGTTTTAAGTGTGGGAGAGAAGGCATCAGGCAGTTGAATGCTGAAGTGATGGAATTAATATGTATAATGACGATAGTAGGGAAACATATACAGATAATTCACCAAGTATACTTTAATGCTACAAGTGCGAGTAAATGGGTCATTATTCTGACCAATTCCCTAACCCAAGGGTTATTAATGATGATCGATGACAACAAATTATTAAGGCCGAAGATAATGGAAGGTCAATGATTTCACTATCATCGATTTTAAATATGATAATAAAATGGTGAAATGTAAAATTATCATTCACCCTAAAGTATAAAATGTTTTATTTCATTCTAAATCCATCCACTCTTTTATCCCTGAAGAATATTCTAATGGTATCCCTAAATTAACTTCACAATTCGTTGTTTTATTAGTTTTTAAAACTAGTAATGGCATAATATTCACATTAAAAGTTTATAATTCTTCTGAAGTTGAATTTTCTGGGAATTTGATTTGTGAGAATCTTGTTATCCTTATTTTTCTGTATTATGATGTGCTTCTTGGCATGGATTGGCTTTCTCTATTTGGATATCATATCATTTTCCAAATAAAAGATGTCATATTTTATATTCCAGATCAATATATATTATCATCTATCGATGAAAGTATGAGTATGAAATTTCAGTGAAAATTTGTTCCATTTTATAGGTCTTGATTCATATAAATGACGGTTTTGTATAACAATTTGTTGTGAAAAACATACCATTAAGAATACAAATATTGTTTGAGATTTTGATTATATCATTCCATAAGAATATCCAGGTCTTCTACCAAATTTTAAAGTTGATTTTTTGATATAACTTATACTAGTTCATTTGAATATTTCAAATACTCCTTATAGAATTATATCAATTAAGATATAGTAATTGAAGAAGAAACTCCAAGAGAATATTGAAAAGATACTCATACACCCTATTGTGTCACCATGGGGTTCACATATTCTTTTTTTATGTAGAATTATGGATCGATGAGACTCTACATTGATTATTTAGAAAATAAAAGTATCACTATCATGAAAAAATATACTCTTCTCTACATTGATAACATATTTGACCAACCACACAGAGCTCAATACATTTCCAGGATTGATCTTTATACATGATATCATTAATTAAGGGTCAACAATGAGGATATACCAAAGGCAACATTCCGTCCAAGGTATGGAAACAACAAATTTATAATGATTCCTTGTGTTCTTATTAATTCCACTATTATCTACATTTATTTAATGAATATATTATTTTGAAGATATATTGATCAATGTGGTTGTATTTATAGATGATATTCTTCTTTATTCAAAGAGAAAGTAAGAACATGATGATCACTTGACAATTATACAGAAGACACTGAGAAAGAGGAAGATTTATGAAAAAATTACCAAGATCGAATTTTGGATTTATAAATATTCATTTTTAGGTCACATAATATAAAGAGGGGCGATATCTATGGGTTGAGTAAAAACAGAAATAATTTAATGTTGGCCTAGACCGAAAAAAGTAACTATGATCTGAATTTATCGTGGTTTCTTTTATATTATTAATGTTTTTTGAATTTTTTTCATAACTTTGTAATCCACTCATCAAGTTGAATTGAAAAGTAGTTATGTTCATGTGGAATGAGGAATGTGGAGCTAATTTCAAAGAGCTAAGAAGTTGTTTATCCAGTGAACTTATTCTCACACAACCTTGTAGTATAGAACAGTATGTGATCTATAGTGATGCATCCAAGAAGGGTCTGGGTTGTTTTCTCCTATAAAATGATATGTTGATATCTTATACCTTAAAATTGAAAATCCATGACAAAAATTACCCAACTAATGATTTTGATTTAGCTACAGTGATATTTTTATTAAATATATTGTATAATTATCTTTCTGGTGAATGGTGTGATATTTATACTGATCAAAGATGTTTAATGTATATTTTTTCACAAAAAAGATTTTAATATGCACCAAAATAGATGGATGGATTTTATTATATATTAGTAATGGTCAATACATTAACACTAGGGGAAAGATAACATTATTTTAGATGCTTTGAGTAGAAAGGAAAATGATAGCCTATCCATGATGATAATAACAAAAGATCCAATATTTATGGATTTGTGAGGATGGATATTGAAATCTTAAAGGAAGTGAGAAATGTTCTCTTTATCAAATGAATTTTCAACCATATATACATGTGAAAATTAATGAGTTGTTGAAGGAATATGTTGAGCTAGAAAAAAAGTCTAGAAATGTTTTTGAATTAAACAATGATTTTGATGTAATTATTATGTTCATGAACTATGATTATATTAATCTCATTCTAGATTTAAAGATGGAGGTATGCGATGAGGCTAATAGTTCTTCATTATCTATTCATTTTGGAAGCATAAATATGTACATGGTCCTAATTGATAAATTTTGGTGGGATGCAATGAAAAGATATATTGCTAAATATGTCTCTTAGTGCTTGGTTTTACAGTAATTTAAGGATGAGAAATAATGTCCAAAGAGATTTTACAACCATTACCCATACTAGAATGAAAATTGGGGAAATCACAAGGGAATTTGTCATCAGACATCCCAAAACATTTAAAGGAAATAATGTTATATGGGTTACAGTTGATCTCCTTAAAAAGTCTTCACACTTCATTTCTATTAGATAATATTTATCTCTTGATCAACTTGCTAATATATATATAAAGGATGTGGTAAGATTTTGTGGAGTACCACTTTCCATTATATCTGATCGAGATATAAGGTTTATATTGATGTTCTAGAGAAGTCTTTAGTGGTATCTAGAGGTAGAGTTACAGTTCATCACTACTTATCATCCTCAGACACATGGTCAGTCTGATAGGAAAATTCAAACTCTAGAAGAAATGTTGAGAACATAATCTATGGATTTAAAATGTGGTTGGGATCAACACCGACCTTTGGTGGAATTGTCCTACAACAATATCTTTCACTCTAATATTATGATGTAACCTTATAAATACCTATATTGAAATAAGTTCTGAACAGCAACTTTCTAGGATGATGTTGGGGAAACAAAGCTATAAGTACTATATCTTGTTGATGAAATGGAATAGAAGGGAAAAATATATTCAACAACACATTAGAGAAACTAATAGTTGAAAAAACTATATGATAAAATATGATGAACATACCCAAAGTATAAATTGTGTGAAAAGGAATTTCTTTAAATATCTCCCTATAATAGAGTAATGGGATTTGGAATGAAGGGAAAATTGATCCCTAGGTATATCGATCTTTTTGAAATTCTAGATTATATTGGGAAGGTGTCTTACCGATTGGAACATCCATCAAATAACTCTCATGTTCATGATGTGTTACATGTATCTCTCCAAATAAATTACATACATAATACTTCACATGTACTGAACTCAGATGTCATGCCACTTGAGAGAGTATTTTCTTACGAAGAACAACTGGTTGAGATTATGGATTATAGAAAAAATATTCTATGAAACAAGACCACTCTTTTGGTTTTTGTTTATAGAGAAACCACCAATTTGAAGAAGCAACATGGTAACATGATAATGTGATGATGCCAATGTATCCTCTAATATTTATACCCAAGTGATGATTTTTGAGGTTGAAATTCTATTTAAGGGGGTATAATATAACACATGGATGTGTTTATATAATATTTTCCTTAAATAATGTTAATTCTTCAATTCTATCCATTGAATGAAGTCATGAGTTTAAAATAACCAAGTGATTCCCATGGTAAAAAATGACCATTATAACCTAACTGTTAGGTTAGTACGAATAAATTACTAATGTATGAAAATGTAAGGTAATTTATTGGGCTACCAACTATTTATGAAAAACATAATCAAATTAAATGTAATGGAATGTTTTGTATTTCTTTATTGGAAAATTTAGTAAACTAAAATTAGTAAATGGAATTAATGAAATATTTAATTTATATATTTAACTTAATATTTTTTATATTCACCCAGTAGATATTTTCTTCATAGGGTATGAATAAGTCCTATTTGATGTATAAAAACCTATATTTTTTAAAATGGTAATATTTCCTTATTTTAACGGAGAAACATTTTTAAAATTAAATTTTTTTCACATTAATATTTATTTTACGAACACATCAAAAAATTCTTTAGAAGAGGGTTATAAATTTTTTTGGATTAATTTTTTATTGTTTTCTCATAACAATCACATTTTGATAAATAGAAAGAAAATACTAAATTATAATTGTACACAAGTTTTTTCGTCAAAATACTTTTTTTGTTTAAATTATATTATTTGAATGATTTAAAGATTAAATTAATCATATTTTTATCAATTAATATAATGTAGGTCATTAGAATTAATGTTACATTGAATTTAGATGTAAAAATAATTCATTCTTTTTGAATGTTTTAACTTTTAAAAATCATTTTCACTTACTGAAAATTAGATGAATTTTAAATTAGTTACATCAACTTATGTGTTTTTAATTTTTTAAAATGGATTCCATATATAGTATCAGTCGATAAAAATTATTTAAATAACTTTCTTTTAGATTTGGAAATTATAAATAGTAAGTTCAATACATTTTATTAATATGGTAAAAGGGTAAATCGGATAATTATTAATAAAACTAATTTTTTAAAATTACCCTAACACTTTTAAAAATATTATAGGATGACTTTTTTTTTCAAAAAAAGTCATTATTGTTGTCACAATAGTATCCTTTGGAATCCACATGGAAGATATAAGGACATTTAATTATTTTTATTTGAAGAAAATATAAATATGTTTTACTCAGATTTTAATAACTATTTCATTTTTAATATAAGGGTATACATAATAAGAATTGAATAATAAATACAATTTTTTAATATACTTTTTTTATCATTGTAATTTATTTTTAATTCTTAGTAAAAAATTAATTAACTAAATAGTTTATACATTAATGGTGAAGAAATTATTTAATTAATAAGAAATCAACAAAATATTTTTTATTAAAATGATAATAACCATTAAAATATTGGAACATTTGAAAAAATATTTATTTATGATTATATATCATCCATATTCGTACAAAGTTAATGTTATTGACCATTCAGATCCATATGGAAAAGATTATTCCACTTATAATATTTTTTTTAAAGTGGTGTTAAAGTTGTCACATTCATGTTTTAATAATTACTAAATTTTTTATATTGGATTTTCCATAAGGTATATTATATAATGAACTATCCTTAAAAATTTATTAGAATTATTTTAGTTATGGTATTTTATTTTTAATTTCTATTCAAAATATATGTATGTTAAATAATTACACAAAACTAATGTTTTAATTATTTTATTAACGGTTATAAAACATCAATGTTAATAAAAATATTAAAATAAATATTATATGAAAAAATTAATATGTCCAACAAATTTTCTATATTAACATGACATTATATAAAAATAATAAATTTTTTTTGAAGCTAACTTATTATCTACATATTTTTAAAATTCAATTAATTGAATAGTGTCAAAATTGACTATATTTATTGTGTATCAAAATAAGTTATTATTTAAAATTAATTTTTTTTAAACATATATATAATAATTATGATAAGTTATAAAATTCTATAATTTATTCAACTATTTTATAATTTAAATAAAATAAGTAAATATTTCCCCTTTTTATATTGACATGTTTGTTACCATAGTTAAAAATTTAATTGAATAACTCTGTGTTAATAAAAATGTTAAGGTAAAAATTTGAAGAAAAAAATGTCTAAAATGTATTGGATAATGATATTACAACATTATATTATCATGTATTCAAAACTAATACATTTTTGAAATTTTTAGATATTGTTTGAATTTATTATAAATTATTTTTTAAAAAAATTCCAAATGTGACACAACCTCAACTATAAAAGGGAACATCCTCCCTAATTTATTAATAACATATTGATCCTTCATGTTAATACATACCCATTCCATTTACCTTATAAAATTTTGTAGTCACATTATAGAGGTTCTGGTTTTCTTTAAAGACCAACTTCAGTGCCTTTAGGAGGAGATCTAGATTGAGCCCGCTGAAGAAGAGGTAATCTCCTTTATAGACTCTATCAAGATAATAAATTCTTCTACATTATCCTTCATTATTGTTTCCAATATTATGTAATAACTCCTATATCACCTATATATAAGGTTTTTATTATGGTTATGGAACAACCTTATTCTACCTTCGATCGATCCTATGAAAAAAAATCAGTACGCGTGCGTAGGTACGGCTTACCATCTCCACATTGTGGTGTAATATGTTTTTCACCACCAATTTTCATGGATGGGTATAATTATGTAAATAATTACTATATAATATTAATATAAAAATATTTTTATTATGGAATAATATATATACCATCCACCTCTATTCCATTTCATAATTAAAGGAATGATATAATCATTCATGAAAACGTACGACCTGCCGTCTCCAAAATTCAATATGATTCATTAAACATGATAAAATTAAGGAATAAATGAATATAATGAATAAATATGATATATGTTATATTAATATCATTTTAGGAATGATATAACCATAACCATTGATGAATTATCAGGGCTTTTTCGATAAAATATGCATATCCAAATGTAACTGTTTATACATGATTAACTAGTAAAAATGAAATGTTATTAAAATATGATATTATAATCATATATGTTGTCATAAAAAAGAAAATAATTCATTGATAAGTTAAATGAAATTATTAAAATCATTATACATGTGGTTTGGATACATACAAAGGATATCATACCTAAAGTAGTGGATAATTTTTCAATATCATTATTATCCCATATGGTTTATATATAAGTATATATTGGGGTATATTTATCATGATTCCTAATTATTTAATCTAGAATATTACTTATATCAATCTAAAATTTTTTAATTTCATTTTTACCCATATGGTGAGATTTTATCAAATGGTATGAAATGAATCTTTTTTGGTTTTTCGATACGGGGTACATTTTGAATTATCCAATAATAGTACGAGAAGAATGTTTTCTTCTAACAATTATGAGAAGATGTATTTTTATATTTTCATAAAACCATATTTCCATGAGTCTTCCTTAAATTATTTCAATTTTATTTTAAATGAAATTTATTTCTATTAATCTTATGTGGCCTTTTGAGAAAAGAAAATTATATTCAAGTGGAAAGGATATTTTCCTTGAAAAATAATTTCAAGTGTTCGATCAAAATTATTTTCCATCTCAGATAACATTATTTAACAGTTTCATGTTTTAATAATTATTTACTTGTAATTCTTATGATTTTATTGTGTTTATTGATGGTATTATATTTATTGAATCCATTTTTTCATGTGTTATCTTATGATGAATGATGTTTAAGAAACCCATTTTATTCCTTTGGTTATACTATGATGAATGATTTATGTTTTTTTTGTAACATGTAAGAATGTTTTAATAATTATATGGGTGGAACATATATCTCCCTCCATCAAATTTTTTATAGATTTATATATCATGATATAGATATGGATATAATAAAAAATTATATCGGTTTCATAATATAGGAAAGGAATGAAGAGTGATCTTGATTTAGTAATGGTCTTTTTCAACTATGATGGTTTTCAAAATGAGCCTTGATTAATAAGAAATGATTTTAATTGTTTATATGTATGTCACAAAATTTCATGCCTTATGTTATTTCTTTTGTGATTACATTCATTGACAATTATGAACTTTTATGATCTATCCCATGGAATGATATCACGATCTTTAAAATGAAGGATAATATTTTATAATATTATATCATTATGTGATATGGTTGTTATATGATTCATACCTCCCTATTTACCCTTACTAAGAATATGAGCTCTGCCTTTCTTATGCTTCTTTTCCGCATTTCATTAAGAAGGGAATTAATTAAGATATTTCAAAATGGGGTCTAGTTATGATGGAATAAGTGGGAGATAATGTAGATGTCATATGAACTTGTTGTTTATGTTTCCTAGTTTCTAAAGACACAATACTTAAATGGTCCTATAATTTCTTTGTTATATTTTTTAATGAATATTCTTCAATTTTTAGGTAATATCTATGTATATAATATATTTTTTTTTATAATGAGAACATAACATTGTACAAAGAACATTTCATACCGGAGTTTAATAATATGTGTCATAATCATAATCATTGAAATTGCTTTTCAGGTCTATCTAATGAGAAATTCAGCACATGTTGTGCTTGGGATATCCACGCATGTACCCTATTGGGGCTTGGGATAACCTCTTATTTATCTTCTTCGAAACGTATAGAAACATCTTATATATCCTTTAATCTCATAAACATTAAAAATTACCAATTTTTTAAGGTATATAACAGACCAACCCATGAAATAATAATAATACAGTCATATATATTCCATAAGATAATGAAAACATATATCATTTATTCATAGCTTAACCAATGGAAATGAAAATGTTTTTCATCAATATATCATCATCATAATCATACACCATCTATGGAATGAATAAATAAATTATTATCAGATCACATCATTTGTGAATAATAAGTTACAAAAATGGATGTTTCTATAGACGAAAATAACTAATAAAATATTAATGTAACATTTCATGAGGAAAATATCCATTTTATTTTAATTTCACTTATTAAATATCAACTAATTTACAAGACATTGGGAAAAATATCTTTTTTGAAAAGATCCATGAAAACATTTAAATGAAGCCTCAATAAAAAGAGTATTCATGACAGTGGGAAGAATCATTATTTGGTATATGTTTAAATAAACATTTTTCTCAAATATTTGGTAAAAATAACCTCATTTAGAAAATGACTATTGTATTCCTTTTAAAAAATTAGAAATTAATACAAGGGTAAAAATACTATATTTAATCATTAGTGAATAGTAAAAAATATCGAATTGTTTAATGAAAATATATTTATGGAAGAAAAAGAGACTCGTCTAAATAGAAAAATGAAGTTATTTTTCCTTAAGAACATTCTTTTGGACTATTTAGTCCACATAGATAATAAATTTAATGAAAAGAAATTATTATTTATAGAAATTAGTAGAGGTTACATAATGGAAAAAAAATTTCATAGATATATTGAGGCAACCCAAAAAATATATACATAAATAATATATCAAATTGGATAAATATTTAGTAAATTTTATAATAATACATGCATTTGGACTATAGATGGTTAGTTTCATTGAATATTTGATATATAATCTTCTTATTTTATGAAGGATAATCAATATATCCAATAAATTTCTTCTAACATAGTACTCTTATTAATCATACACAACAGAAAAACATTAAACAAAACATTGTAAAGGGAAATATAACAATTTGTGAAATTGGATACCCGGTAAGGGTAAACATGAAAGATATCAGACCCTAATAATCTGTATGTATAACATTAGAATAAATTTATAAGAATATTAGCTGAACATTTTAAAATAATACCCATAAACTCATAGATCATAATCATTGAATAAGTATGTGGTGGTACATAATAAATGAATCATAGATGAATCAGATATCTTGAACCATGATAATGTAATATTTTAATAATATCATGTCGTAAAAGAGTTCCATAATGTGTTGCAAAATTAGAATATTATAAAAAAACTTCCATGGATATTTACCACTACATTCACCAAATGGTTCGATTGGAATAACCAATAATGTAACCACATACGGCTTGAGATAACCTATGATGTACACTCTTTTTTGCTGGAATAACCTCTCGTGTACACATTGAGCTCCTAAAAATTAAACTATAACCCAGTTTGTTTGAGTTCCATAACAGACCAACAAATAAATTAATCATAATCCATTAATATTTATTCCACAATATCACCAAATCAATAATCCTTTCATTACAACATATCCTAGAGAAAAAATTAATAAGTATTTCATCATCATAATCATAAACCATTCAGATAATGAATAAATACGGTGTCATTGTATAATATCCCTAGTGAAGTATATGATAAATCCATGGATGTTTTCAAAGATGAAAATACCTTTAAAATATCACTATAACATTTCATGGGGAATATAAACTTTTAATTTTCAAACCACTTATATAAAATCTAAATAATTTGAGAAAAATAGGAATGAAAATTCAATGGAAGGAACCATAGAGACTTATAAAGGAAGATTTAATGAAAATTGTACTCATGTTGGGGTGAAATCCATTTGTGTAGAAAATGATAAAAAGTGATTACGTTAAAATATTATGAATAAATCAGTTCAATAGGAAATTTAATATAATATCACTTTTAGAAATTTTTATATTGAAATTACAATAGATAAAAATGATTTTAGTAAAAAATTGTAGAATTGTAACAAAAATATAGAAAATATTTTAATTAAAATATAAGCCTGGATGAAAAATAATATTGACCAAATAAAAAAAAGAAATGTTTCCATAAAAAAATTATTTCGGAATTTTGATTATTTATAAAGATGAAAATTAAACAAAATCTTTTAATTTCAAAAAGTAACTAGTACAGTATAAAATAAATAATATTTCTTGACTGATAGATAATATAATTTCATCATCAGAAATTTGATCCTAAGAAATCATGGTATAGGGTGATATTATAACAAAAAACCTTTTCCTAAAGTCTGGTTTGATTAGTTAGTTATTTGAACCTCACGTATAATATATTTAATGTTATTATATTTATATATAAGAACCATGTATATAAAGATAATAACAACATCTTATCACGCATTAAATAATAATATTTCATTATCATCATTATTTCAAGTTTTTACTGATTTGTTGTTCATGAATATTTTTATTTGGATGTTATTATCCTTGAATATATATCATGGCTCTATAATCTCCATAATTTTAATATTGATACTTATTTTGAACCAACCATATAATTTATATATATATAAATTAATTACACCATTCCTGAAGATGGTTGGCAACACCGACCCTTAAAGGTTGTCTCCATTTTCTACCAATAATAAGGAATGAAATATACATAATATTTTATCATTAAAATTCATAATTATATCATATATAACAAATATATTAAATAAATAAAAAATTATAACAAGTCATGAAGTATTTTTATGGAAAATTAATCATATCATTATGTAGTGGCGGTTCTCTACATGTATTCAATAGTGATACTATCATTTCTCATTTCATGGAAACGAGGTTGAAAATTGATTTCCCATAATCATAATAATGTCTCGGTATATTAATTATATATGATTCATTATGTTATGATATAATATATATATATATATATATTAAAAGTGTAATAAATAATAATCATTGAAAGTGTCTGGTAAGACAATTACATTTTATTTGAGATACCTCCATTATTATACATCATTATCCTTCTTAGGATGGTAGTAGGGTAAGAAAATGAGATTAATAATGAATAAATAACTTATTTGAAGGTATAATATGATTTAGAGGATAAAAATTTTGTGAATAACAGAGGATAAGAGGCCCCCCTTTATATGTGAGGGGAAGGACACACAATGATATACTGAAATAAATAAAAATTACAAAGTCATTTTCTTGTGTATGTTGAAAAAAATGTACAATATTTAGAAGGTAAAAATAATAAAAGGTCTAAGTGTATTAAAAAAATATTTAGACCCTTCAAACTGGAATTTTAAAAATTAACTATTACTCCCCCTGAGGTTCAACCATTTACGATCAAATATGGTAACAATTGTTTATTGGTTTAACAATTTATTATGAACCAAAATCCAAATTTTCCCATGAAAAATTTATAAATTATGAATCCAAATATATAATCCATTTTATAAAAATATATTTCTATCTGTGGAAGAAATTATTTTTCAAATAATCAATTAATATACAATGAAGAACCATTCTTTCATAGATGCATTTTTAAGAATAAAACTAAATTTTCTATCATTGCTTTCCAAGTAAAAAAAATTATTTGAATAAAAAAATACTGAAGATATATTATAAATTTCATTATAAACATTAATAAATACTTATTTTTTAAATTTATTTAGATAATAATGAATTGAGCACATTAAAACTATTTTTTAAAAATATAACTATTTAACATTGAATGATTATAAAACCATTCCAAATCATTAGGTAACTAATGTTTGAATTATTAAAAATAAATTAGAAATAAATTTAATTGAAATAAATTCCGAATATTTATCACGATATATTATATATAAAAAATTCATAACACATAGAAAAATAAATTTCTTCATAAAAATATTTATTTTAATCATGAAATAATTTAATTAAAAAATTTATGATTATTTATTAGGAGCAAGTAAAGAAATTATAATTTAGGGAAAAATTATATACACATATATATCATTTTAATCGTATTTATATCTAACAATACAAAAACTATTTTATAAAGTCCATAATATATTGTGGTTCATTTAGACTCAGGGTTTCCTTTAAAACACGCTATCAAATATTTCAAATTTATTTCAATGATTGAATATACAATATCAGGTTGTAACATTATAAACTCTATAAAATTATTTTTTTAACTTAATAAACTATCACTATAATAAAAACATGTAATTATAATTTTTCAATGCCACATTATTGGTTTCCCACGGAAAAGTCTTAAAATTTAATTTTTTTTGGAAAATAGTGACTAAGTGAGTGGTATTATTTTGAAGCACTTGATATCTATGTTACAAAATCATTAGTGGTTATTCTTCATAAGAGTGATCATGATCTCTAAGTAAAACATATGGTTTTATTATATGTGATGTATCATGTGTTTACATTCCCAAAATTGATACATCAAACACATTTGGAACCTAAGTGAGGTTCGGTGGGAGCTCCATTAAAATAATAATTGTCACTACTTGATCAAGAATATTTATGTGGGAAATATCCCTAGGGAACATATTTCCCTTATTTTTGAATAACATAAACTTCTTCCTTTGAGAATATCTAAAGAACATCTTATCCCCATCTTCTAATTTTATTTCTATTTGATGATTTTAAATATTACACTTTTTTAAATTGTGATATGACTATATGTATTTCGTAATAAAGTTAAAAATATCTACCATTTTCACTACAATATCATGTCAACATATGTTTTTAACTCCAACCTCCTCATTTTATTTCATATTTATACACATATTTCCAGCAAGGACTCCATAAGGATCCATCTAACTGATTGAGTGAAATATATTCTTATAATAGAATTTCACAAGTGGAAGTTCATGATCACTACCACCATTTAAATATAGTTAAAATGATCATATATTATAGTCTAGATTATTTATTTTTCTTTTATAATAACCATATACATGGGGATGATAAACAATGATAAATTTTATCTTCATATTTAACTCCTACTGATAGATTATTTATAGCTTTGAGGTAAACATTAGATATCAATCAGATGTAATAAAATGTGGTCCTCTATAAAAAATACCATGGAATTTATATCTATTATATAATGTTGAACAATAGATAAATCTAATTAGAAATTAATGAAATGTGTTGAATTCAATATTTGATATACTATATCCCAATGAGTATTATGAAATTATGAAATTTTGGAATTAATGTGATAAAATCTATAGATAAGTTTTTATGTCTGAATTGTAGTATGGGAAATTCTTATAACATCCCCTTAGAATTATACTCCTTAACATTAATGAGTTGTCATACCATTAATTGAAAAACAAACATTGAAATATCTCACTCCATTTTATCTTGACAAAAGTTATCACTATCATCTCTATACATCTTCATAATTTCGGTATGAATATAAAATAATGATCTATGAGATACATCAAATGACTCTTTATTTCAATTTTTTTATATTAGGGATATATACTCTATTCTTAAAACATATCATTCCATCATAATCGTGATTGAACTCAGTAAAATTCATCAAATATGTTTTCATATCTACATATCCCTTTTATTCAGTTATATTCATCACATATAAATATTGATGAACACAAATTTGAGAAAAATAAGATTTATCCCCATCGTTCTAGATTTCAAATTCAATCTTCTAATTTCCATAAATATTATATCTTTTAGGACCTCATTATATATATTATATCATAACCCTTTTGACTCCCTGAATTAAACACGTTGTTCATTTTCCCATGGTGATAATGTTTTGAAAAATAATAATCCATAATCTAATATAACTATATTATTAGGAACATATTAAACTATTTAAATGTTAATATATACATTATACTATTATTATTTTTATATATTTCACACCATTATTCATAAATATAATTCAATAATATATTCAATGAAAAAATTTCCAATGTTAATTTTATGCCAGGGTTCGAGTAATTCATCTCATGAACCATTAAATGAATGGAGGAATAATATTTCACCGTGTCATTATACAAAAGGACATGTCCCAAAAACATATTATGTGCGCATGTATAGATCAAAATATATTTTCCACTATAGGGCAGTGTGAGTAATGGTCCAATGAAAATGTTCTATTCAGTTCCTTGATATTTTATTAACATTCATCAATCCAAAGGAACCTGAATTACTTTTGTTTTAACTTTATTGGTGGATTTGACAGTTAATACAAATTCTTTACAATTTCTCGATAATATCTAACCTATCCAATTAATCTATTGATACATTTCAATGTGTATGGAATTATCCAATGTTCATAGACTTCTATCATTGATGAATCTATTGTTTACACTTTTGTGTGATCATGTATCCCAAAAATGGTTCTCATTATAACTAAAATTCATACATGAAAAATCTATATTATAGTGTTTTCATTCCCCAGGTTCTTCCATAAAAATTTAAATTATCTTAATACTATTATTTTATCCTTGATTTCATGATAATTTAATTAATAATTACTACCATAAATTAATTGAATTAATCTATATAGACTTTATTCATTAAATTAATGATGATTGAGGATATTAATTATGTTAAAAATTTCATCAATATAAATTCATATTGTCCATACATTATATGGAAGGTTATCTTAGGTATATATTCATTTTAAACCCTCAATTTATTGTATATATAATGTAGGTCAATCTTGAAAAGTATTAATCTCTTATATTTTGATAAAAAATTTCCAAATAATATGTAAAACATTAATATTATTGATCAATATCTTGTTAAGTTATGAATATTCAATGTAGCGTTTCACGATTCCATCTATGTTTATAAAGTAAATTATAAGTTGAACACATGATGCAACACTTGGATGAATTATTCATTTATCAATATTTCCCTAGATCTTCTTCTCTAATTCCTAATACTCAATTTAGGATATTCTACAAGAATTCTTTAAAATAGGTGTAGCACTAAATACGAGTTCTATTGAAAACCCAAGATCACAATTTAGATGAGGTCTAAGAAAATCTTCTAGAATAACAACAAGAAACTCATGTAAAAAATTATTATATTCTAATTTGACTATATTCACAATAATATTCTCTAAATACTCCTTATAAAAAAGAACCATAACCCATAAAATGGAAGTAATTTTCATTATAGTCTCATATTTATTTTTTCATTGATAATTGATCATGGGTTCATTCGGAATATGAAATGTGACTTTTATTCCAAGAATATTAATATAGGAAATAGTGAAATATATAGAGAGAGAATCCCGGACCAATATCACGTCGAATTAAATCAAAGGGATGTTAATAATATTACTATGAAGCACATTCCCATAGAATTTAATCAGAGAACAATCATTGAAATGTTATAAGATCATCATATTGTTTGGATTTTTCACTACTAATTCAACATCTAATAAGTTTGGTGGAAAAATTATACAAATTCAAAATTCGTTATATATAAAAGAGTGGGTATAAATATAATAAAATAATACCTTAGTAGTTTCTGAGTTTATGTTATGTGAACCATTCACCACTTCTTTCTTATAACCCTCATCAAAAATACTAATCACTTGAGATTTCACATTGTTTGTGGGATTAATAAGATTTTAATAATTATCATCATCATTATAAGTTATATTTGTGAACTAGATAGAATAATTACAATACTACTTTCTTTTGAAACACAGGCCTGTGGGTGGTGAATTCTACAGACATTTATCTCTATTCACGTTATTATCCAAATTAATCCCATCACATTGATATTTGATTTCCCTATAACCTTCATTTATATTTATAAATAATTTACTATTACCATTAAGAAAATTTCATCCATGTTTCTTTTTACAAATATGAATCAAATGATGATTCATATTCTAGCCTTCATGTTTATTTATTATAATTTCTTTTGAATTCAATCTCTCTTTTCATATCATAACCACAAGATTTATGCATTACTGTAAAATCTAATTCAACCATGAAAGAACATAAAAGGATTTATTCATGGATATTGAATTATCTAATTGTTAAATAACTTCAGAGACTTGATTTTATACTGCTAAAGAATTTATATGCTTTATGGTTATGTTCAAGGATAATACCAAAATTATACATCATAATACTTTTAAAATTTTCGCCATAGGTACTAATTGATTCTTCATTTTTATACATTAGCACAAGGAATTCATTCTCCACTATCATATGTAGATTAAAAGAATATTTATTTTATAAAATGACCCTATAAATTCATCCCACTCCATTGAATCGATTTTTTCATGATTCCTCATGTTCATGATAGTATTACACCATTGATCTACTTCACCATCCAATTGATAAACATCCAAAATAACATTAATAAATTTTTTTGGAACTAATCTTCCTAGAAATTTTATGAGTAGTAGACCAACTAAAATAATTAAAATTTTCCATCATGATGGACTCAATAGTATGATGTTAACTTCTTTTCATGTTTGGAAGCTCAATAGGATACATAACATATAAAAGTTTCTTCATCATGTAAAAAATATTATTTATTCTATATCCAATAAAACTCAGTTTATCAAGTAGAAAATAATTAAAATTTATAACACAGCAATCAATAAAATTATTCCTCCTAGTTCCATCCATTGATCAAAACCAAAAATCATATATTGGGAAAAAATAATCCTAGTGATAGATCAAATAATCAAAACAATAATTAAGAGGATGTGTAAATCCAAAACATTCCTTTTAATCTACAACACCTTATTTTTTACCTAAGTATACAAGGTAATTATCTACTAAAATGTTTACAAATTTTTCATAAATAAATTGTTAATTAACATAACCATATACACTAATAATGTTATGCCAAGTGTGTAATCTTAGGGCCACTCATCATGCACGAGTGACGATTTAGTTAATACTCATTCCACCCATTTCAATTTTTCCCCCTCGATTCCTCTACAGCATAGCCACACTATAAAAACCTATGTAATATTACAAGAAATTATTTTATCATATTACTAATTTTCATAAAATTAGATTTTATAGAGATATATTTACTATAAGAATGTACAATATGTTTCAAATAAAAAAGAAAATAGTTGTATACTTACTAGAATTTGGTTTTGATTAAAATTATGATTTTCATATATTAGAAACTAAATTAAAAAAATTACATTTTTGAATTCATTATGTAAAAATTATATTGTGATATATTTTTGATAATTTATGAAATAGTTTTCTTTATCTAATGAATAGTGAAGATATTAATTTTTAATGGAAATTGTATTTTCATTTCATGTATTTACAAAGGAAAATTATATAATGGTTTAGATTAAAATTTTATTTTTATAATAATGATTTAAAATTTATATAATGATCTTATGAATTATTTTAACTATATAATTCAAAATGAAAACATTTTTTTATACATAAAAAATCATGTTTTTGAAAGAATAGTTTTTCATCGTGTTTTGAGGGATTAACATTAAATTAAATTCTAGAAAATTTATGAATAAAGTCATTAAAAATCAGTTATTAATTCATAATTATGAGTTAAAAATTTGTTAAATATGACCCTATTATTTTTAGTTATTTTGAATAGAAACCAATATTAGTTTTTTTACTATGGTATTGGTAAAATGGGTTATCTAGGGTAATAAATAATGTGTAAGTATAAAATTAACTCAAACACTTGAATTAATTTCATTAGATGAGTCTAATTCATCTATAACATAAAATCTTTTCAAATTTGACATTTTTTCATTCTACATTGATTTTGACATTTTCTAACATCTAAGTAAATTATAAAGTCAAAAATAACACTCTCTGGCTTTAAATATCAATAATATTTTTTTAGGGTTGAAAAAACATATGTTTTTTTATTAATGGTTATTTAATATAAAAATGATTTTTTATAATGTTAATTTATTTATTATTTTAATAGATAAAATAAATTTCCTTAAATTCATATGCAATGCCGAGATGGAATTTATTCAATTAATCAAAAAATAAAATCAATGATTTTAAAATTGAAAAAGTAAAATAATTTGAGTGAATAAAATTGTACAATAAATTTTATATAAAAAATTACATATTTGGAGAATTTAACTAGATTATATTTAAACTCTAATGTTTTCACGGGTTAGGCCCACTATACAAGATATCCTGAGGGGGAGTGTGAATCAGGGTATGAAAAATTAAAACAACTACACCTTTTGATCTTGTATTGTTGTAAGACAAAACCCTCTTCTCTCTCTCCTTCACATTACTGAGTATGAATGAATCTTAAATAATGCAAATGAAACGTCATTTTTACTTGGTTCACGCTCACTGGGCTACGTTCAAGGAGCCTACACTGGCGATGTGTTGATGTACCAAATCCAATATAAGAACACTTTTGTTTACAAGTTCGGAGCAGACTCACAACCCCTCTTGGTATAAAATCAATAACAATATGGAAGCTCACTAATCTCTCAAATGAAGTGTTCTCACTGCTTCATCAGAATTTCCACTCACATTTTATAGATTTATAGGTCTCTTAATTATGTTTAATGATATGTGCATCCTTAACTGTCAATATATGCTCTGTTGATGTCCCACTTTCCCCTATAAAAATAATTCTTTGCTCCAGGTGTACTAGGAAACCACAAATCTTTCACGCAACCCTTACTATGTCTTGTGCACAACTTTATTGTATTTCGCACAAGAATCAACTTTTATCACGAAACACCCTTGGCACTCAACTTCAATCTTTCTCACCACTGAAATATTATGCGAAACATTCTTATCTTGCACGTAACTCCAATTTTTTCGTGAAAATCCCTTTGCATGAAATTCTTATGTGATCCAGTGCTTTGATTTTCTATAAGTGTTGAGCTCTGACTAATGATAGGGGTCACATAATATATATAGGATTTCTTGACCCGTGCGCAGAAGATTCACCTTTGGTCACGCATGTTCCTATTCGAGCACAGAAAACCCCATTTGACGTGGCATTGGGCGCACAAGTTTCTTTCGAACAACCTTTTTTTTCTCACCCATTTCCAAATCTTTCACATACATCAAGAATTTTCCAATTTTTATTGTTCAACTCCTAAAACCTTCCATGAGTGCAAGATTCCTTTGCACAACTCCATCTTTCATGCAGATCATCAAATCATTCGTGTGACATATTCCTTTTCCATTTTTCTATGTTCTGAACCGGAAACATGCCTTGCACGCAAGTTTCCAAACAACCATTGACCTTTCATACAAAATCCATTTCCAAAAACATGTTTCCCCATTTTCTGATTTTGAGGCCCAAAAATTTGGCAAACACTACAAAATAGAACAACCTTAGATCTGCCCTTTTTGTAATGCCTATAGATCATCCATTCCTTTTTCATATTTCTTTGTCAACATAGGTTGTCAGCAATATCTATTTAACTCGACCAATCACCATGTAAACCACCTTTGTTAACAAAATTAACATCATAGTTTTTTCTGTCAACAAAAACAAACATGGAGGCCTACTTTGTCAACAAACATAATTACCTAAAAATGATTCAGTAATACCTTTAAGGATTTGTGCCCAACAATCCCCCCCTTTGGGTTTTTGACAAATCTTCTAATAAAAATTATATAAACTTTAATACCTCATGTAATCTCTTCTAGCTGCTACCACCATTCACCTATTATGATTCTGATATCGTTCAAGGATTCACATAGCATGTACTCTAAGACCACATGAGCAATGCTCGCCACGAGAAACAAGAGTAAATAAAAATATAATCAATGAATCAATGCATTTCTGACACTAACTATTGACAGGAAACTAATACAAATTGCTAAACAGATTCCAATTATTGATCACTAGAGCCCTTCTCAAACAATTCCAACATCACTCTTCTGCTTTTATCACAATCCTCACCTATCATGATATCTACTCTTTGTTCAATCACTTCTATCATCGTCAAATTTAAAGTCTCCCCATATTTCATTCCTCTCCCCCTATCTCACAGCTCCACCTGTCAGCTTCTCCCCATGTGATTGGCAAAGAAATATTCTCCCTTCATAAGACATAATTTCTCCACCTTGAGGAGTCACTATTTCTCCCCCTTTTTCAACCAACCCCATGGTAACTCCTCTGTGGTCTGAGACATTAGAAAGAAGATATATTAGTACAGTAGAGAAAAACACAACGTACCTCGAGTAGAGGGGGTGGGAGGCCCACATACACACCTTTTCAAGCGTGGGGAGTCGATTGAACTCCCATATCCAGTTGATGCATCTCAAAATATTCCTTGGGTAAAGCCTTCATCAGAATGTCTCTTACCTATATTTATATAGGCACAAACTCCAACTTCTCTATTCTCTGCTCAACCTTTTGCTGGATAAAAGGATACATTATCTAAATGTTCCTTTTCCTTGAGTGATGGACCATATTTTTTATGATATTTATAACACATTAGTTATCACACTGGATTCTGATAAGAGAATTCACTTTAATGCCCATATCATCAAGCTGCTACTTCA
The DNA here is from genome assembly GCA_963277665.1 of Viscum album. Lineage (NCBI taxonomy): Eukaryota > Viridiplantae > Streptophyta > Magnoliopsida > Santalales > Viscaceae > Viscum > Viscum album. The sequence continues at coordinate 164,521,207 of OY728138.1, forward strand.
TCCACAATAAATGTGTGAAAGGTTGAGTGGCTGCAATATACTCAGCTTTTGCGGTGTTTAATGAAATGCAATATTACTTATTTTTTATTCAAGAAATATTGAAACCACCAAGATATAAATTACCTTTTGATGTTGATTTTCTATCATCCTTTGAACCGGCCCAATCTTCATTAGTATAACCCAATAACTATGATAGATAATTTCTACTATATATAAAGGTGAAATCCATTGTGTGCTTGATATACTGATGTTTTTTTTACAAAACGCATGTAAATTTACTTGGTATTACATTGATATCGCACTGCATGGAATGTGGTGAAAACAATATCAACCCTTGTCACTACCAGGTATAGTAAACTCCCAATAATATACTTGTATTTTATGATATTAACTGCCTTGACATTTTCATCTTTCGATAATTTCATCTACGTAGAAACCAGAGTCTTCATATCCATGGAATTTTCCATTCCAGATCATCTTAGAACCTCCCTGGCATATTTAGATTAAGAAATGAATGTTCCATTACTTCCTTGTGTCACTGGTAAACCATGGAAAAATTTCAACTCACCAATCCTAGACATTTCGAATTCAAGTTTCACGAACTCAGAAATCTATCTTCATTGTACATCATCTAATCCTCCAAATATTATGTCATCGACATAAACCAGTACCATTATCCTCTTATTACTATTGTAGTTGAAATATAGATTGAAATCAACTCCACCACTCTGGAAGACAAACTTCTTCAAATACTGATCAAGCCATTAGTACCATGCTCTCAATGGTTGTTTCAACCCATATAATGGCTTCTTCAGCTGAAAAACATTTCTCTCATCTTCATTAATGAGAAAACCATCTGGATACTTGATGTACACTTCTTCCTCCAAAATACCATTCATGAATTTAGATTTTACATCCATCTAGAACACATTGAACTTTCATTGCACTACAATTCCTAGGAATAATCTGATTGTCTCCAGCCTTGCAACTAGTGAAAATGTCTCATCAACATCAATTCCTTTTATCTTGGAGTATCATTTTCACACTAGTCATTCTCTATTTTGAATCACTATTTCATATCCATTCATTTCGTTACAAAAGACCCATTTAGTCCTGATGACATTCTTATCAACTGGCCTTGAAACAATCTCCCATATCTGATTCATCTCAATTTGATCTAGCTCTTCATTCATGGCCTGAAGCCAATGTTTATCTTCAACTGCATCAGTAAATCATTTAGTCTCTACCTGAGATAAGAATGATGCATGATATAGTGATTTAATTATCTTGTCTAAACAAGATATGATTGATCTCCAATGATATTTTTCCTATCAATTTCATCTCAACCCCTTGGATTTTGTTCAGATACAGATTTTTCATCTTCGTGATCATCATCAGTAACTTCATCTGAATCAGCATCAGTCATGTTTTCTCCTCCTGCATTTCTTTCCTCCTCATCGCTTTCATTAGGAAATTGTTCATTGTGCATTCTAATTCCCTCTTAATTATACAATATATTGAAATCATTTCTCTCAATTACTTTTCCTAGACTTTTGTGAAAGCATTTGTATGCATTGATTTTTCTCGAGTATCCAAGGAATATCCCCTCATATCTACATGACTCAAATTTTCTATGTTTTCTATTTGTTAGACTGAATCGCTTACTTATGAAGACTCGAAATTATATCATGATTGTCTTCATTCCATACCACATCTCATATAGAGTATGTCCTTCCATCGGAAACAATAGAGACCTATTAGAAATGTAGACCAACGTCAACACTTCTTCTTTCCAGAAACTCTCTGGTAGGTCATTTTCTATATGCATCATTCTGGCCATGTTGATGATGATCTAATTTATCCTTCTGACCACTCCATTCTATTGGGGGTTTTTAATGAATAAAATTGATGCCTTATCTTGTGTTTCTCAAGATAGTCTTCCACCTGACTATTTGTGAATTCTGTACCATTATCAGTACTAAACATCAGAAGTTTATATCCAAGAATCCTATCACACTCTCTCCAGTACTATTTTAAGCAGTTGAACACATAGGAATTATGGGAAATAAAAAATACCCAGGACATTCTTCTATAGTCATCAATAAAAAGAACTTAGTACCTCTATCCATTTATTTATCTTGGTGTGATAGGCCCACAAACATCAACATTCACCAATTAGAGTAATCTTGTTGACTTCTTTTACATTACTTTATAATCCATTCTGATGAGCTTCCATTGTTGGCATGCATCACACGTGTGAGTAAGATCATGTGATAGATTATCAAGGTCCCTTACTGCATCACCCTTTACTAGATAATCTATGGTTGGTTGACATAGATGGCCAAGTCGTTTATGCCACAACTTGTTTTCTTCCTATTTGAATAGAAAGAATATATCTTTTTCACCACATACAAGGTAGAGATTTCACTATTTTTTATTCTTCCCTTAAGAACCACTACCCCGTCTCTTCCTTTGACGATACACATCTTCTTAGTAAACCTAAAAGAATGTCCAGAGTCACATAGTTGACTAACAATAAGGAAATTGTGACAGAGGCATTCTACTACTAAGAAATCAGCACGTCTCATCTCTTTGAACGCAATCATGGCCTTTGTTGAGCCAATAATCTTCATCCCTTCATCATTTCCAAACATGAAAACTCATTCTTTGTCATAGTTTACGCCTCTAACAAGATTCTTATTACCTATCATGTGAGATTTGTAACTACTTTCAAGGATCCAAAAACTGGAGTGATATGATGCTTTAAGGTCAATTTTTATCACCACTATCTTCACATCCTTTTTTATTGGTCCGTATTTATTTCTTCACACTCGGCAAGGATTGAGTCTTTTGATCATTCTCATAGTTTGGTGGACTAGCTGAATTTTGCAAAGCTATAAATTTATTTTTCATTTTCATCTGACATGTTGGTTCATTGATATACTGCTTGCAAACATTTTGATTCATCTTTGGAACATTCATCTATATAGTTAAAGTACAATAGCTATCCACATTCCCAAATCCTCCACACCAATAACAGTGTCCTTAAAAATATGTCCTTGATAACCATTATTTATTTGTATGCCACCTCTATTCTTGTTCCCGTCAATATATCTTGGTTCTGGAACACACATAAAATTAATTTCCCATCTTTCCACAATAATAACACCTGATATAAGGCGCATTCCCTCATGTCACTTCTGCCCTACTAGTTTCCCCTTGGGATCTCAGAATATTCTAATTCTGCCTTATCCCCAAATCAACATTCTATCATGGAATGGGTGCTTTCATTCTGACTTCAATTTTAGTAACATTTTGTTTTTATCAAGCCCCCCATCTTCTATAGCATCTGAACATTATTGATGCTTTCTTTCTGCTAAACCACTATTCTCTACTTTCAGCTTCTCGATTTTCTGTGTGATATGCATTCCTCATATCCCAGCAAGAGTCAATAGTTTTTCATTATCCTTAACCATTTTCCACAAACTGACAAATTCTTCTTCAAGTTATTTGATACACTTGATTTGATCTTTCTTTCTATTATTAAACCCATAGAACTTCCATTTATATTCTTCAATCTATATTTTAAACTCACTAATCGAATCTGAGTCCTATGCTATTGATGACTCAAGTTTCTGAATTTATTCCATCAACTCAGAATTATCTTCTTTCTATTACATAATATAGAGTTTGGTATCATGAACTAATTGGTTGGATTTCATTGTTTTGTCTCTCCAAACATCTATCTCCTCAAGAGCAGCCTCTGACTCAGCATGGATGTAAACTCATCCTTCAACTTCTTCTTAATTATCAATGTTGTTTTCTTTCGTTTTCTTAGTACTCCTGAAAATGACAACAATATAATTTTCTCCATGATCATGGCAGTTCTCTATCTCCTCATCCTCCTCAAATTTGGACTATTCTGAACTGTCACATTCTTGTGAAAGAAGGTTCTTCTCCTTATAGAAATTTATCTTGAAATGATTCTTTCATTTTCAAGTGGTTGAAAAATTTTTACTAGGAATTTTTATTACATTTTCATTATTATCATATTGGGACATTTTTTGAGAACCATTCAACAAGATGTCTGACCCTTCGACATCGAAAACCAGCAAGTGGAAGTTTCCCTTTAAACATTCCTTTCCCTCATTGAAGGTTCGATGAGCGTAATGAAATCACCTCATCATTCTCTTGTTTTTCGTGAGAATCTTCAATGGTGAGCTTCTTCATGGACTTGAATGACACCTCTTTGGATTTCCCCTTTTCTACAACATCATTATCAACATTTTTAATTTCATAATCAATAAGGGTGATGTGTAGGTTATCCATTGTCATCCCTTTCGGGACTTTTTCTTCCAAAACTGAAAATTTCTTATTGAATCGAGGTGGATGATTCCTCACGATGCGCTTCAAATTAATTATGTCTTCAATAACATCTCCAATTCCTCACATTTCATCGACTTCAATAATTACACTGTCAAATAATGCATAAACAGACTCATTTGGGTTCATTGTCATATCTTCATACTTGTTCCACAACACTTGCAGCTTCTCTTCTCTGAAATTTGTATCTCTTTCATATATAGTTAATAGCTTTTCCAAAATGGAATGTGAGGTTTTTCATTCCATAAACGTTGAATAAATATCATGGGATAGGGCTCCAAATAAAGTATTAATTCCTTTTTCATAATCATCCAATTCTCTACGCTCAGCTTCTGATAGTGCACCACAATTAATATTAGCTGTTATACCATGCATTGCGGCTGTAAACACATCCACTCCCAAAGATCAAAAGTATTGTTGCATCTGATTATTCTATAGAAGAAAGTTATTCCCATCTATTATTAGAATCCCATTTTGATTATAGACCTCAATGTTAAAGAGAAACACTGATCTCAAGTATTCCCTCTGATAAATTTTTTTAGGTCCACTAGGCTAGATTACCTGAGGGGGGGGGGGTGAATCAGGGTATGAAAAAGTAAAACAATAGCCCCTTTTGATATTGTTTTGTTTTTAGAAAAATCATAATTCCCTCTCTCTCTCTTTCAATTTGTAGAGTATGAATGAATCTTAAATCATCCACAAGTCACAAAAATTTTACATGGTTCACTCTCACTTGGCTACATCGAAGGAACATACACCATCGATGTGAAGATGTAAAAAATCCACTATAAGTGCACTACTAATTACATGTTCAGAGTAGACTCAATGTCCCTCTTGGTTTACAACCACTCACAATATGAAATCTCACTAATATCTCTTCTGATGTGTGCTCACAGATTTTTCAGAAGATCCACTCAAATATTATAGACATGTAGGTCTCTTTATTATATGTAATGAAAACTGCATCCTTAACTGTAAATAAATGCTTTGTTGATGTCCCACTTTTACCAATAGACGAATCTCTCTTTGCACCAAGTGTACAGGAAAACCTAAAATCTTGCATTCAACCCTTACATCATCTTGTGCACAACATTAATTCCTTGTACGCAAGATTAAACTATGGTCACGAAACACACTTTGTGCACAACTTCATTTTTTCTTGCAACTCAAATCTTACACGCAACATTCTTAGCTTGCGCACAACTCAAAATCTTTTTCACAACTCCCTTCATAAGAAATTCTTATGCAATCTGGTGATCAGATTTTCTCTAAGTGTTGAGCACTGACTAATAAGTGGGGTCACATCATATTTATAGGCATTCTTGACCCATGCGTAGGAGATTCAACTTTTTTCATGCAAGTTCCTCTTCGAGCGCGCAAAACCCCCTTTGACGTCACATTGGGTGCACGTGTTTCTTTCACACAACCACTTCTTTCTCACCCATTTCCTAATATTTTGCGCACATCACGCCTTCTCAATTTTTCTACATTATTCTCTTGAAACCTACAATGCGTGCAAGATTCCTTCGCAGAACTCCATCTTTCGCGCACATCTCCAAATCTTTCACACGCCACATGCCTTTTCCATTTTTCAATGTTCTGATGCCAAAACATTCCATACGCGCATTTTTCCAACACATCATATATCTTGCGCACAAATTACTTCACCAAAAACTTGTTTCCCCATTTTCATATTTTGAGGCCTAAAATTTGGAAAACACTACAGAACGGTGCCACCGTGGTTATGTTGTTTTTGTACAACCTCTAGATCATCCATTTCATTTTCATTGTTATTTTTCAACATAGGTTGTCAACAATATCTTTGAACTTGACAAATCACCATGTAAACCCACTTTGTCAACAAAATTAACTTCATGGTCTACTCTGTCATCAAACACAACATGGAGGATCGCTCTTTCAACAAACACAATTACCTCAAAAATGATTCAATGGTACCTAGAGAGATTTTTTTCCCAACACCATGTTTTTTTAAAATAAAATGAGATAAATAGTCTAAAAAATAACATTATTGTTATTTTATAACAAATTATATCTAATTAAATGATTTTAAAATCTTCAAAAACCCAAATTCAAATATGTTAATGGGATATGGTTAGAAATATCAACCAAGATTTATTTATCACCCAATTATCCTTTTACAGTTAATTTTATTCCTTCTAAAGTGTAAAAAACATTAATGTTATGCTAATTGTCAAAAATGGTTCACACGGATTAAAATTAAAATATAAGGTTGAAAACATCACCAAAACATGTCAAGTTCATAATAAATGAGTATATTTCAACACATACTCATATTATATTGAAATAAAATAAAATTTTCACCATTAAAATTTTAATAATAATTTATATTAATATAATACCTTTGAAAATTTCTAGAGTTCCCCTCCCCTATCTTATATATAGAAACCACATATCATCATTTCTTGACACGTCAAAATAATTTTTGTTCAAATCAACACTCAAAAAATACCTTCATTAACCCAATGTCCTCTATTCCTCATTTTTACTAGATAAAAACATCGGAATACATTAATTATTATTTTAAAGATGTTATCCAAATAAGAGGTATAGTTATTAACTGAGCATTATAATTTTATTTCTTCTTCTACCTTCATCAAATATTAATCAAACCTTCTGTTATGATAACACATGTATCACACATATGATGATATTTTTATGTCAATTTAATATCGTAAATATATCTCCATATTCAATATATTTGTAAAAAAACCATTATTCATGTGTTTGGGGGACTACAGCCTTGCAAACTAATATAAATTATTTTCCATTTCCGCCACTCAATGATTGTTATAATTTTTATCTTATTGTGTATATATATATTATTCAAGAAATGGGTATATTTTTTTAAATATAAAAAACCATCTAATTTCTTAACTTCCCATCCATTGATTAATTATAATGTTGTTCATGTTTAAGTGGGGATTACCACCGTTACAAAGAGATGCGAATCAATTTTCACTACCACATCAAATTTATGGAAAATATAATTTTATTAAAATAATAAATTTTATATTTATTAATGAATTATCCCTATTTAATGATAAAATTATACTTACATTCATTCAATCATGATCAATGAAAAATGGAAATGTTACTCATGCATACGGATGACCGATCATCTCCCTAATTGAAAAATTATTCATTATTCATAACCAAGTTTCAAGGTTTTTAAAAAATTATAACCTATATATGAGTAATATAGATTTTTTCATTCTTATAATTCTATATATAATGAAATAATTATCCATTTCTCAATTTTCTTCTTACCATTGTCATTTTGGACATATGAGTTGAATATCATCCAAACATCTATCCTAATCATAATTGATTATGTAATTTTATTTAACAAGGTATTAAGTAAATTAAAATAAATAATAAACCTTATAAAGTTCATATGAAATTAACTAATTTATTCTATTTTATTATTTACTATGATAGTGAATTCACACAATGATTCAGACTCGATGTACGGGCCACATTACATTAAAAATTATGTTTTCAATGTTTTTATTATTTATTATCTATATCATTTTTTCGTATTTATATTCATAAATTTATTTTATGGATATATTTATTTGGAAATAAATGAATAATAAATTACATTTTATTTCAATTTTTGCTTTATTTTAATGATTTTTTAATGGAATATTTTTATGTATTTTATTTTGAATGTTTTTTTAAGAAGACAAACGTAATGTTATATTTTAATGTATAAGATGTCAATGGATTTTTCGAGAATTGTACCCATTATTTTATTTTTGTATTCAATTACAATGATAAATTTTTTATTCAAATAAAATTGATCCATCACTTTATTTTAGGTATTTTCAAAAAGGGTTCTTAAATAATACATATTTCAATATCCTGAAATTTATATCTTATTGGTGAAACAAATAATTTTATATGTATGAAATCTTTCATGTGTTATGATTATGCTATGGTTATTAGTAATTTTTTATATTGATGGCTATTATTGTTATAATCAATGGAATGGTGGTTACACTATAAACTAGGGATGGTTGTTTATGTAATAAACTAATGTAGTATAGGTTCATAATGTCCCTCCAGTGCATTTGGTAAGGACAATGTACTCCAAATAATTACTATAGTAGTTGAACATATTGATTATTTCATTTATAAAAATGATATTGAAATTTATTCCCAAGATTACTATATGATTTATTTATTTATTTATTATGGAAATATATGGATTTAAAAATGTACGTTAGTTATATTTTTTTTAAAATGAAATTATCTTTTAATTCATAACTATAATAAGTAAGACATTTTTAAGAAGGATTCGTGTGTTGATCATTTTTTAGAGGTAACAATTGTGAGTTTTAATTTTTCCTTTATGATTTATAATTAATTATTTTATGAGAATAATTGGGAGAAAGTTTATTTCTTGAGTAATAAAATGATTATTTTATGCCCAAAATTTATTTTGTTAAAGGAATAAAATAATTAGTATTATAGGACCAAAAAGTTTTCTTTTTTCTTTCTATGACCCTTGTTGAATATTTTGTGCTCATCCAAAATTTAAAAAAATATAAAAGGGTTTAAAGGATTTTTATTGTAATGTATGGGGTTAATATTAAAATTGTGAAGCTTTATCATGAAAAGAAAACTTTGTATATTTTAAATCTTTTTTTTTGTGAAAATAGATATTGGGTGGAAATGTACACTTAGTTATGTAATATTTATTTATATAATGGTGATAGACTAATTATATAAAAATATAAACCTTAAATATCCTAAAATTTAAGAGAATTAATTAGTGAGTTAAAACTCAGGATAATATGATATTTATGGTTGGGTCATTATAGTTGTTATCTGACAAAAGGTTTAGAGAATTTTTGAGGTCAGGATAATACCCCTACGTGATTCTAATTTATACTTATCATGAAATGTAATTTTATTATTACTATATTGCTTCATCTAAACTATGTTTTTTATAATGTATTTTTAAAAAGAAAAGACGAAAGCTGAGGTGGTAAGGAACCATGAAGGCAATATCATTCCAAATCGGCAACCTTGAATTGTGGAAATCGGAAATTGGTAGTTTTTTATTGCAATGTCTTAATAGACACATGATATAATTGTTTGTGGTATACATGATAGAGAGTATCCATATCCATCATAGAGGTAAATTTCAATATTGGAAAATTTTATTAGACAAAATCCACCAACATTCAATGGATATTCTATCATAGTAGTATCTAAATGTTGGATTAAATCCATTTGAAATATATTTGATTACATGTGTTGTACAAATAATAAAAATTAAATAGTTTCTATTTATCATTTTCAAGGTGAAGTTAAAAAGTGGTAGTTAATGGTAAAGAATAACATATATATAAATGAGATTGATTCATGATAATGGGATTAATTTTAAATCAAATATTGAGAATTATTTTCCGAAGGCTTCTTAACATATAATGAAAAATAAATTATTTGAATGAAGAAAAAAGGGGTAAGATTTTGTGGCCACATATGATATAAAATTCACCTGATTTTTAATGTTTATAGAAAATTTTATCCGTGATCATTGTAGAAAAGATAATTTTTATTCATATGATTTAATCTACGACATATAAGTGAATTGTCATCTAATTAATCTAAATGTTTTGATCAACTTTTTTGATGTGATGAGAAGGTAAAAATGGATTTTATTGGTGGTCATGTATTCTATAAAAATAGGAAGAAGAAACGGCCAAGATGTCCATGATTGGGTACGATACCGTGAAAAAAAACATATGGTAAGAAAATAATGTTTTCATTTTACTATAGTTGTGATAAAGATCACCCTGGGGAATATATTATAAATTCTAGAATTTTTTTTATGATGTGGTAATATTGGTAATATGGATTTTTATTATAAGAAAAAAGGTCATAGAATTGGTTAGAGAAATCCTAATCCGTAGGAATTAAGGTTTTTAAATGCAATTAAATGGTACATTATGTGGATGTGTGTCCAAAATAGATCATGAATAATTGGTATTATCATGATTAAAAGAATAAGGTGCTGTGAAATCATTTGAAACCACATTGGTAGATGTTTGGCCATCATACAAAGTGTTGACAACTCTAGAGAACTTAGTATTATTTAAGGTTTATTTCAGGTTCTGGTACCATCAGCTGAAGGTGAATGAGGATGAAATTCCAAAAATAGTGTTGTCTGCTAGTTAGAGAAATTATGATATTTTGGTTATTCTATTTATATTAAAAAAATAACAATTTTTATTTATGGTTCTAGGGAATAGATATTTTCATGGATATTTGGAAAAATTTAGGTTTGGGTTTGTTGATAAGAATTTGTTTTTCAACAAACAATTAGGAACATGAAAAACATATAAGGATTGTTCTTAAAACCCTAAAAAATATGTTATACACGAAATTTAGAATATTTTATTTTATTTGAAGAAAATTTCTTTCCTCGGAAATATCATAAGAAAATATGAAAAAACAAATAATCCTGCTAAACAAAATTGGTGTATGAAGAACCATGTCATATAATTGTTTCTTAGATTCATAGTTTCTATGGATTAGTAATCTATTACCAATAGTTTGTTGGAAACCATTCATGATTATCAAGCCCAATCATTATGTAAACAAGAAAAGTAATTAGGTTCATCAAGAAAACGAAATGTGATGAGTGTTTATTAAATTTAAAAAGTAGATTAGTGAATGCTCCTAATTTGTCCCTTCCATCCAGGAAGTGTTGTTTTTTTATCTGAATAGATGCTTCACTTAATGGAATGGGTTTTGTTTAAATGCAGAATGATTGGGTTATTTTTTTTTTTTGCTTCACTTAAATCCAAAACTCATTAAAAAAATTATCATACACATGAAACTGAATTGGATATGTTAGTGAATGCATTAAAAATTTAGAGATCTCATTTTTTAAAATTAAATTTTGAAATAGGACTAGACAAAAAAACTAATGTATGTATTCTCTTAGAACGATTTGATCATGATATAGAGGATATTTTCAGAATTGGTACAGGATTACATTTGTATAACTCATTGCCATCTATTTAAATAAGATGGAGTTGCTGATGATTTATATTAGAATGATAATTAATTATTAACTATTTTATATATATAAAATTATCTATAGTTTTATTATTTAATGAAGTATTTATTATAAATTATTCTTATAGGAACTCTCTCTATTTTGTTTGAGGTGTTCATACAATTTTATCTATCATAACAAATTTTGAAATGACATAAAGAATCTATTGTGATATAATAAAATGTATTGTAGAATTCGAAATCTATGTTTCTTAAATTTAATGTTCACAATGAAAAAAGTATGAGATTTAAAAAGGATACATGTTTCTGGAGACCCTGAGTTGAAGAAATAATTTTTTATTTAATATTATACCGCTCTATTTTCAATTAAACCTTTTAGCACCAAGATGTATAAAGAACGTAAGAAACACTTCATATAGGAATTAATGAAAAAATATTTTGCCGATTTTACTGTGAACTTTTGGATATTTAAATAGTTAAATATTGAATGATAATTAATGATGGGTATGAATCATCATTTTCCCATACCATAATGGAAATGGTAAAATATATCTATTGATTTCATGGGGGGATTACAAAATACATCTCACAGTGACAATGTGATTTTGGTAATTTTTTATTGATTAACTAAATTTGATTATTTTCTACTCATTTAAGATAATAAATCCTAGATAATTATTATTGAATTTATATTAAATATATAAATAGATTATATGTATTAACTATTTCTAATTTATTTTAAAATTACCCCATATTGACCACAAAAATCTAGAAATGACTACAAAATTCATTGGGGTTTGAATTAACTTTTTGTATAGATTATCATCTTCAATACGATGGATTATCATAGAGAACGACTTAGAATTTTATGGATATTAATTGATAACATTTAATTCATTTCCATGGAAGTTGGGATCAACATCATTGTTGACATTGGAAAAATGAGAATCTACAAATTCAAAATTGAGGAAATACCAGAATTTGGGTATTATTATCCCCTAAATAAAACGGAAGAAGATTGTGAATGAGACCATCAGATCGAATGAGCCTTCAAAGGAATCATGATCACATGACCATTATAAGTTCATATGAAGACTCCACATATAGTGAATAACCTATAGTGGATCCTAAATAAACCCATTAAATAAGTACCTATGCTATTACGATGCTACATCAAACAACTACTGGTCTCATGGTTACAACTCGATAAGCTATCCTATGACATGTGGATTGTTGGCATCAATACCTTATAAATCCATCCTAAAAATCATTTTAATAAAAGTTTTAATGATATCTAAAATGGGATACCACAATAGGTAGTAATGATAATATGAATCATCAATGATGGGAAGGCTAATTACCCATGAAAAAATTCAATAAAAATCATGAACTTCTAGAACCTTTGTAAAATAATACATAGTAGATAAAAATGGAGGATGTGGGAGTCTCTCATTGTTTCTAAACATCATGTGGTGCACCCATAATGAATCAAAAGAAAACACAAAACTGTTGTGACATGTCCTCATCATCTTGTGAAATACCTTTGGATGGCCAACCTCACCGATTGAAGCACTCTGAGCATGCCCGGGTAACCTCATGCGCCCCATTTTAAGTACCTTATAAAAAATGGATGGATTTCTCCACAAAATGATCGAACACCTCTACAAGATTCCTATTGGTCATGCGATTCATCTCTTAAAAATATAGTAATTTTCATTAACATTACTCATGTAATCTCACATGACTCCCTAACCTCGGTAAAATAAAACAATAAGAATAAAAGGAGGAGGAGGAGGAAGCGACTCATGGTGGTAAAACACCACCAATGTACTAAGTTAGTCTAAAATGCTATCACACGAGACTCCTGGAAAAGTTGTCATAATCTCTCAGAGACCCATGAAAACCACCCTTGCCTTGGGAAATGCCTCAAACAAGGCATCAAGCATCTTTTGAACACCTTTCAAGAGGCACATTGATCTTTTGAAGGTCCATGGACATGTCAATATGAATATATAAAAGTCCTTCAACATACACACATGATCAAACAAGTCCTAGTTAACTATAAATAATCCAATAATAGAGGTATTGACGAGAGGTACTTGTGGTTTTTTTATATTTGGTGATGTCATCAGTGTGATCCGTTGTAAAGGATCGTGAAGATGTGAGCTGTAAGAGACCTTGGCCAAATCCAGCCAAGATCCACACTAGATAATTTTCAAAAACTAGCGAAAAATTGTGGTGGGGTGGCCTACAAACCCCTACCCTGGATTATATAAAAAGGGGGTTGAATTTTCTACATCTAGGTGCATCGACACACCCAAGGACCAGTGCATATTTCTCAGTGTGACTGATATCGCAACAGAAAATTCGTCTATATGGTAATATGTCATCAAATATACGAAGAAATCAAGAACCATTCATAATGTATATTATAGGATCATTTATAGATCATACAATGTAATTCTATAATAATGTGAAAATAACATATTGTAAAACTTTTAGATCATGAGAAAATCAAAATAAAATGATACTGACTAAATACATGGAATTCATGAGAGAAGGGATAAAAAATGATACAAATTTGAATAATTAAGAGAAAATCATGTCTTTTAAACCTCATGAGATTCGCGTGAGTCATCCAAGAGACTCAAAACCACCAAAACATGTCGCCTAAATCACATTATTCTCCTTCATCATGATATTTCGGTCATGAAAAATATTCGGAATATGCCATTTAATGTCATTTGGTCCCTCTAGGAACACCACTTATGAATTTAGAAACCCTTTGGGACTATTTCCCAAGCCTCAAAAAATCATTCATATATATATCCTGAATCATTAAATGGTTCCAAATCATTTCAGATAAGTCTCGTTGTTGCATAAGGGCATGTCAACTATGCTCCTGTGATTCCCTCTGAGCAAATCAACTATGTCTTGTGTTTCCCTCCTTGCATGACGTCACGATCTCAAAATTACATCTAGGAATTTCGTCGAAGAGATATGATGACCCTGAGATGAGTAATAAATGTTCTTAACACGTTCTCTAAGTTTTTTAGTCAACTCTGGTGATGATTCTTGGTTATGTTGGTGGGATCATGTGACACCCCTGGGTATGTCAGCAGGGTTATGCAATAGACTCTAGAACAGCCGATTTGGATCATGAGATATCATCCATAAAAGTAACCTAGGTAATGAGAAACCCTATAAACCCATAGGATAGGACACAAGGGAATCCCAAGACTTGTTAACATTTTCATTCGTCAGTGTTTAATTCCTGATCAATAGTGAATCCTTAGTATCTAAGCCCTGGAAAAAATAATAATGATGACTCTGATTCCTTCCATATTCAGTACCCGTAGGTTACTTCTTTATAGTTTTATATCCTTAAAGAAATCCAAAAATATAAGTCCTTCACTCTCCAGTTGATGATATTATCCATTTCCAGTCACTTGTTTCTTGTACCAAGCATAGCTCATGTGATAATAGGAAGTTACAAAAATCATATCATTCACATAATGTGTCGTTATCTAACATGGAATCATATGAATGTAAAACCCCAATGAGTGGGGTTACACATTATCCTCAACACAAGGGAATCTAACATGGGGACAATCCCAAGGGCATGGTTGTACTATGAGAACTCTAATTTCTACCATAACTAGGATACACATGACACCATCTAAGGCCCATGATCAAATAAAAATCCCTTTCATTGTAATTCATTTTATTAATTGGACATATCATCCATCGTGACCCAATTATTCTCATGGTATGATCCTTCATCATCATCCATCAGTGTACTGATAAGTTAATTGAACTATAATGACTCTGACTCCATCGATAACTAAGATATCTAGGATATCTCCGTTTGACCCAGGTACTCTAATAATTAATATTAGTGTAGTCTAAGTATATAAGTCTCATATCTTGAACAATGAAAAATGTTCATTTACCATCTATTCAGTCTCAAACCGAGCATAGATCACATGGGATTAGGTAAATCCAATATTCATGCCATATGCACCATGAGTCACTATAACGATTTGGAATGTCATGGGGTGTGAGCCACAAATAAATGAATTATGAAAACTATTATTCTCGTTATACCCGGATTCATATGAATTCCCTCCAAGACTCGATATTAAATACGTGGTTTCCCAATGAACCCATATCAGACATTTATCTGTGATTGTAAATTTCATAGGTCAAATGAACTATGTGGGTGTTGATTATGGAAAAAACCTTGATACATAAGATGCCTCATAATGGCTCAATCCCCCCATCAAAATATTAAACATTTCTTTGTGTGGTTGGGAATTTTGATGCACTTGGTTATAAAACTTCTGAACAAAAACAGTCACCCATTATTGAAAAACGGTGGAGAAATATAGATATATACATATGGATTTACAAAATAGACCCTTCTCTTTTTCACATTAAAGAGAATTAACCTGTAATAAGTTTTCTAGGGTAACCTGTCCCATATCGAGATTTGAAAGAGATTAAAAAAATCATCTTAAATCTATGATAGAGTACCAATGTATGCAGTAATTCCCCCTAAAAGTGTGATATGAGAATCACCTTTCATCCTTTCAGCCAATGAAAGTCACCTGTAGTCATTGGTCTAGAAAACCCAGGTGATCGATTTCCATTGGAATGAAGGAAAGTACCTAGTTATAGATGAGGGAACCATTGGAAGTTTCATGTAATAGAGATAGTGGTAGCCCAATATTCATGATTGTGAACCCCCCTCCCCCCCCCCACCCACACACACACACACACACGCATACACACACACAAAATCAATCCATCTGGTGGATCCCATCTGCACCTCTTCTCCCAACCAAACAAAAATGGTAAACCTGATTTGAATCTCTCTAAATGCATAACGATAGGTTATTATCTATAGGAACATTTTATTTCCCCACTATATTCAGAGAAACAAGGTGAATCCAATATGAATCACTATAATAACAAAATATTCAGTTATAATCCATCAATCCATTTTCCACCTTATGAAAACATGGAAGGAAAAAATAAAATTAATCTCTCAAATAATAGAATAATCATGCATTAGGATACATAGTTTTTCCATAACCTATACTAAAATAATATTAAGAATGACATTATCATATAGATGATCCTCTATAACTATGGTACCTATAAGACCATCCACTTGTTTAAAAGTCCACATGAGCAGAATAGACATATCGGGATAATAAGACAATTGTGTTAACAATTAATTTCTGATTGAGAACATCATACCTAAGATATTTAACTAATTTATAACCTTATTACATTTTTTCTTTGTGATTGAAAATACAATTATCATCAATGTAATCCCAACCCAATGAATTTTCTTCATCATACCATGTTCAATATGGTAAAGCCTCAATAGTTGTAACCTACATGGGATGAAAAGTGATTTTACCTGCTCAACTATTGGGGAAAAGTGGGATGGAGAAGGAAGTATGAAGTGTCTGTTGTTATAGAGTGTTGACTTTTGTTTTCAAAGAAGATAAATCAATGCACATTGTAATGGACATGAAAATCAGACGATGCATTGCTGATATGTTTTTCACGAATATTATAAGTTTGGAGAAATTTTGATGTAATCTTTATGAAGTAAAGGGGGAGAAATTATAAAGATAGTCATATACAATTTTTATTGCAAAGAATTATGCTTCTAGAAGATATTGAAGATTCAATACTTCCCATTGAGAATATAATGATTCTAAATGTGTTTTATCAAAGACTATATATCATGACAGATATGTTTCATGATAAAATCTATTTTTTTGTTGAATATGCCAGATGACAGTGAATCAGAATTGTTGTTCTTGCCGAAAAAGATTTCACGGTGGCGTCGTTTCCCAGTGTTTGCAAAATTATAGGACCTACAAATCAGGATATGAATAAATGTGTTTTTGGAAATGGAGGATGCCTACAAGTTCGAATATGGCTTGATATGTTGCACCCAAGTGTATCCCCACGATGCAAACATCAAAATCTGGAAAATGATAGGCTAGCGAGAAAGATTGGGTTTTGCGCACAAGATTGTTTTTTGCGCGCAAGATTGAAGGGAGTTTGGAATATTGCGCGCAAAGAGGGATTTAAGGTCCAAACGTCAAAAAATGGCCAAGTCATGAAGTGCATGAAAGATTCATAGAAGTTCACGAATGATGAGGTTGGCACCAAAGAGATATATGCACTAAAGGCGACATCAAAAGTTGTTTTCTGTGACACATGACTTACGCGCCCAATGCGACGTCAAATGGGGTTTTGTGTGCATGGAATGATTTGAGGTCCAAACATTGAAAAATGGAAAAGTAAGAATTTTCGCAAAATATTCACGAAGTGCATGAATGATGAGGTTGGTGCGAAAAATACTTAAGTGCCCAATGAGATGTCAAATGGGGTTTTTCACAATGCATCAAGATCTTGCGTGGCACAATGATGTATTTGCGTACAGGTGTCAATGAGGTTTATAAATAATAGGTGACACCCTCACATTTAAAAATATCGACAATTACAGAAATCTCAAGCTCTATGGTGCAGAAAAATATTACGAAATGTAGAGTGCACGAATGAAATAAAGTTGCAAGCAAGATAGAGAAGTTGCACGGATGAAGAGAGTTGCGTGCAAGATTGAAGTTGCACGAAGAGGTGTTTCGAGAAAAAGTTTAATATTGTAAAAATGGAATAAAAGTTGCACACATGACACCTAGAAGGGTTCACGAATGATTTGGGGTCTATTCACGTATTAAATTTTGTGTAATATAGTTTTTATCGGCTTCTGGGTAACACAGTGAAGATTTGTACTTCAATGAATACCCTTGGTAAATTGTAAATAAGAACTGAAATACTGTAATTCCCTATTTGTGCTAAGTGGGTGCACAAACACTTGAGGATTGTTTTCCAAGTTGTACATGAGATTAAGGTTATATCCTACTCATTTTATTCCATATCAAAGGATGGTTTTCTAGATGATTGTGTGTTAGTGGATTGTTTTTGTACAATACCAAGGATGTATCTACTCTTGTTGAGTGGTGAATCTTGTAAATATTGTCTTTATGCGGTTGTGTGTGTTCAAAAGGGAATAAACACTTTAACAGGAGGATAAGGTTGTTTCAAAAATAAGTAAACATAAAACGAAAAATATATCACTAATTCACCCCTCCCCGTCTTAGAGATAGTTGGATCCTGACTGGTAACTTCATCAACAACTCCAATGACTGTTGGTAAACATGATCATTCATGAGTACCACCAACATAGCACAATCACAAACATGGAAGATTCATTTGAGGTACTCCATTCATAGAATCCTGTGACTCTACATCACCTGAGGAAGTTTATTTGTATTTTAGTATCCCTCTCCGCTACAAAAAATTGGTTCGTGAGCTTCTCACCCAATTATGACAACTGCCACCTTCTTTAACAGATGAGGGTGGCTTAAGAATCCAAATATATCTCCCATTGGATTTAGGTGACATCAAGGAAGAAGCCTATCAACCTTCATCACCATCATCATCCTACGAGTACTTTCTTGTTTCCTACTGAGGGTACCACCAGATACGTTGCTTTCTCTAACGCCCATACACGGGTAGCAATGAAGGCTCATTGAGGGATAAAGGCACTCAATATCGAGTAGGGATCATATCACCACTCGTTATTATGTTTCTTGTCAAAATATCCTAGTAGGAAGAAGAAATTAGTCTGATAAGCCTATTGACTAGGAACAAGTCTCTGGGAATATTCCTACAGTAGGCACGGTGGGTATATCCCCACCGCCATGCATGCAGGTCGTCATCATATTTTGATGGCACTAGGAATAAAAATGTGCAAACATATCCCTTCTTGAATAGAAGAAATATTCCATTGTATAATGGAGACATAAAATTTTAATACTTATATTCTTAAATACACATTTCAAAAATGCCAATATATTTTAGCAATTGTTGATGAACTGCATCGATATGTTTGAGCACTATTGAAAAAAAGGGGTATGCACATACTGTTATCCCTGCATCTAGGGAAATTCAACACTCTGATTTTCATAAACACATTTATGAACTTGATCAAGAGAAAACTCTTGCTTCCATCTAGGAGGAATATTAGAATATTAATATAAAGGATGATGTATATGTCAGTGCTCATACTCCCATTCAAACCGGGGCTCACAGTTGAGAGATACACATTCCTTAGGATAGGGATAAATTTATGATAAAATTATCTTGTAGAATATTACAATGGACAAGGATATGTCTCATTTATTTGTTATGGTTGGGGATCACAGTATAAGAGGGACACAAACCTCTTGATATCCTCATATTCCTTTCGAAGAAGTCTACAAGCATACTCCAAAGGTCCAAGTTCAGGGATATATCACAGTTCTATCCAGGGATAACCAGGTGAGAATTTAAAAATCCTAGGGTCAATTTCACATTATTATTGTTAAATATTCATGTCCTATTCCTACAGATCATGGATGAATTATGAAAATTCTTACCTTTTCCGATGAATAACTGCACTAGCTTCTTCAAAGGAAATATGAGAGCATGGCCATATTCTTTCTCCCATTCCTATGGTCCGCCAACATATTTATTTAAATAATTAGTATTTGAAATAGGCTCTCATTCATGTTCGAACCAGGGATCACTAGGTTATAGTGACAAATGCCTCGTGGTAGACTCATTCTTCTTCCTAGAAGAACCTGCGACCTACTCCAGTGTCTCAAGATTGGGATCAAACTTATGTATTGACTGTGTCCCACCACCAGATAAGAGAACATTTTTATGAAAGGATTCTATTAATATAAATAATGATACATATCATTAGAATATCCTACTGGATTGTAAGAAGTGTGCATATATTCTGACAACATCATACGGTTATATACTAGTTCTAAAAACTATCATACAGCCGGATCATATCCCTTCAATATTTCAAAAGTTAGGTTGGAATATTCCTACCATAATTCATAACATTCACCATATTCCAAATATTCTCATTTACATTGTCCTTGAGGTTGTTCGAGACACATTCTCAACACCACATGGGTCCGTCAAATATTATATCGATGTAGAAGAAGAAGATGTTCATTACAATGACAATCCTCCTTTTGGTAGTTTGAATATGGGTCGTAGGGACCAAAATCTTGAGATCCAATGCGGTAATCCTCCCCACATATACAACCACATTAATAAGGAAATCATATCCTTTCCAAGACACCATTATATAGATATGTTTTCAAAAATCCAGCACCGTTTTATAGGGAGGTGATCGAAACATCAGTGTCAAATGTATATGGTTCACCATTAGGTTATAGTAACACATCACTAACATCCAAAAGTAACCATAAAAGCCTTCATCTATTTTATGAACAAATTTTGGCATGTAATACTAATAAATAAGAGATAGAAATAAAAAAAAATATAGTTATCTAGACAGAACCTAACTGTCATGTTCAGGCCCCTCACTACTTAAAGCTCTGAGATCCCAGATGAGCTAGAAAACGAGTTCATTTCTTATATACATAAGAATTTGGGGAATACTCATCAGTGACTGACGGATTTATAGATCCTATATCTAGAATACTAATTTCACCATCAAACAATCAAGATAATCTACTTTCCACTAGACCTATTTCATTTCCAATAGCTTTGGATCCAAAATTCGAAAGGTACATCGCAAATCTGCAAAATGATTTCCACCATTGCATTCTGATACTTTGACAGGTTATCTCTAAAGCCACATCATTCATATATATTCAATTATGAGGATAATATTCACTTTTAAATTTTTCAAACCACTAAAATATGAGAACCCCAAATATTCAGCATCTTGTAATGTTATAGCCTCTAAAGAAATAAGGGTACTGGGTAATTCTCAGGCTAGTAGATTAGTAGAATAGAATTACACCACATAAACAATTCCTAGAAATCATGAATAGAGGTAGAGGATAACCAAAAAATGTAAAAATGGGACCCTATATGTAATTAGATCACATTGTTCCATGGATAACAGAGGATCAATCATCCATAAAACATCCCGTGAAGAATTGTTCTCATCAAGGGATACCATCGCTCCTAGATCCCACACAATAACTACTTCACCACATCAAACGCTCCACCATATAAGATTCCATTACATCCATCTAGGATTGGACCTACCTCCATAGGAAAGGAGAATATCAACCACCACCTCCACCCCTCATATCATTAATTCTAGAGAGGATTTAGGACAAATCCTCAGTAGTTGTGACCGAACCCCAGCCCGCTGTATTGGGAGAATTTGTATCTCAATCAAAATATTTAGACTCATAATCCCCTAAGAGGGTACTAGAATAATTGGTAGAAATTCTAGATAACCCTTATCCCATTGATCTGGAGGAATTTATTTCATAATGTTCATCCCACGAGTCATCAAGTCCCTTAGTAAAATCATTTAATCCTCCACAACAGGACTAATCAGTGCTAATTTTGGCCCCCACCTTAGAGGGTTTGGGAATATTCATCATCATTATCCCCAAATAGATAAATATCCTTCTCTATATTGGGAGTAAAATAGTCGGTGTCCCGCCAATCCCTCTCACCACAATACAAACCTTGCTGGTCGAGGCCCGTAAAATAACAACAACTAAAAAATCCCTTAAATTCATTGTTAATAGGATGATATTAGAGGATATTATGATAAATTAGATCAGTTATTTCAAGGTTCAGAAGAAAAAAATATCCAAATATTTACAAGAATCAAATACTGACTTTTATGAAGGCAGTGTAGAATCATGTTGTTGAATTGAAAGTAATGGCACAACCACCTTCTCCTAATATACCTCTTTGAATGTCAACCCTGTAAACATAATAGACATTTTTTAAGAAACAAAGTGGGTTGAAACATTGAGAATGTACCCCTATATGATTGTGATTTGGACACTACAAATGAGGTTGCCTGAACCTAGAACAAAATAATGATTCAAAATATGGAAACACAGAACAATAATCTGCCACCTATCAGGTGGAACACTTCCACGAAAAAATAGAAAGGTGGTGCTACATCCTGATCACAATCTAGAACATTTTAGATTCCTTCAACGGATGAAAAACTATCATCATATGAAAATGTAACTCAAACTCTCTATAAACACAATGAGGTTCTAGTTAGGGAATATATTCCCTCTACGTATCATCTTCAGAAAAAGATCAATATTCTCCATCACATAGTATATCAATCAAGAAAAGTGGTATTTGAGCATCATATTGGATCCATATCTGGACATCCAATAATTATAAATGTGAAAGTACAAAATGATTTTGGCTTCCCTATTTTTCAAAAAAAACAACTCCCTCATTTAGAAAATCATTCAATCATAGGATGAATTAAAAATTTGGTGGGAGATGATGTTTGGACAACCTAATCATCCCTTTACCACTCCCAGTGGATGGGAGTTGTCATAGAAAGTAGTTCCTCCAAAGTTATTTAACTTTATTGATTCCCTACATACTCAATTGGAATCCATGAAAGCGTAATGTAAAACTATGCATCCTTAAAGGTATCCATATCCCAAATAGGTGGATGAATCTCCACCAACATCCAACTTCTTAAATCCAAACTTCTCTTCCTTTGACGATGCATATGAACTAGAACAACATCTCACACACATCGTATCCTAATTTGGGTTGATTACAGGACCTCAAGATCAATAGGATGCAACAAAGATAAAGTGTATTGTATAAACTCTGATAGGGGAAGACGTTGTTTGGTGTATAAACCTACTAGAAGGATCCATTACTGGATGGGAAGACCTTCCTCATTAGTTCCTATATTAGTTCATCGTTTCACTATGAAAAGTGATTATTTTCAACCCGAAGAACTGAAACAATGAAAGAATGAGAGGTTCATTAATTTCATAGAATTTTAGAGTGGTTTAACCTATTATCTCATCATCCCTTTCTCATAGGAGATGCTCCTGTAAATCTGTGATAAAAAAACAGAGATGAGTGGAAGACAGCTCTAATCCCCATGAATTATCTCTATGGATTTGTTGAGTTCATAGACATGGATGATCATCTCTAATAATCTATTTAGTGTACCCTATCTAAGTCTCAACTAATGCCAATAGCATAGGGAAAAAATCCATGAAGAACAACAACTAAAACTATCACTATCAAGATAGCAGTAGTACCCATATATAAACCTAAACAGGCTCTGAACAACCCACCACATCATGTTGAGCATCGACAGCCGCATAATCTCCGTCATTTAAAAGAATAGAGAAATATGGTTCACCTGAGATTTGTGAAATAGATTACCAAATTATACTCCTTATAAAATGAAAAATTATCCAGTTATTTCCTAGAATCCATAGACAATAACCATCTCTTGATTCCACACACTAGGAATCATGATGCGGTAAACCTGACCAAAAATCCAAACAACTAACCATACAATAGAATGTTGGGTCATTATATCCAATAAAACATCGACATTAAAAACATCCTTCAAGGCATGGTCAATTATTGATAGGTGGAATTAGTCAACTCCCTAAACCAGGTTGCTTACATGACATTATCTAGTACAAAGCATAAAATTGTTTACAGAATGTTTTGTCTAGGTTCTTACAAGAGTTGGACAACTGGATGACTCAATAAATAGTTGATCATTCTCACTCCATCCTGAATGTACAATTACAAAGACCCAAAACATCTCCACCACCTTTGAAGGATACATTAGAAGCACCTGTCAAAGGTGGTAGTCACCATCATAAGTAAGAAGAAATAGAAGTGTTGTCATCATATTCTACTCCAACGTACTCCCCACCTCTTTCAACTTTCATCCATGAAACATCTATATCATGGGTACCAACCCACCAAATGGAATCCTTGATAGATTAAGAGCTCATATTTTGTTCAGTGTATGTGATACATCGAGAATAACTATTCTACAATGATGAGTCTACCCATAGATATGGTTTTCCCAGACATAACGGATGAACAAGATGCATCAGGAGTTGAAATTGAGGGTATATTGGAAGACACAGAGGTCATCATACACAATATTTTGATAATATCCCTATATAGAACATATATGAATCTATGAATTATCGGAAAGAGCTCCTACAAGAACATAAAAAGAATGTGGATGTCCTAGAATCCTCTGGAGACTGTCTTCACCAAATTTCATTGCATGATCACCTAGTGTGGGTTCAATAATCTAATAATCCATGAAAATGTGGAAGGCAAACACATCTGTCCCCACCAACATCACATCTTCTCATGAAATATGCATAGAAACCAGGAATTTCCACCTCAAATGCATCGACTCTTGATCAACATTCCCGGGAGAATCCTCATATCAGGAAGCACTGTCATTTGGTAGAACAGTAGAATGTTTTGAAATAGCTGGTTGTAATCGAAGCCAGGATCTCAATCCATGATGCACTATATATTTCAAAAAAACACAAGGAGGCTCTTATTTAATCCCTATTGATTCCATGGTAGTTCGAGATAGAATTATTTGTATTTAAGGTCTATCGAGTGGATTCATTGTCAAAGGAATGTCATGTCGTCATATCATTCACCGATCTACATTAGGAGGATTCCATCCAAAGAAATATCAAGACCCTATATTTTTCAATAAGACTCAATAATTTCAACATCCAATGTTATCATATTGATAATGGTTCTAGTATCAATGACATCCTAGTTCGAACCTGCTGACATTTTGGATATGCCGAAGGGGCCATATCTCCGAGAAAGCCGACCATTCAAGGGAATAATAAGTGTCGGCAAAGACCTCTTGGGAAGATCATACTCAAGGCTCGGTTTTGGGATCTCATGGTTGATGATGAGTTTATCATTATCCAGTAATAGATTGCATAAAATGTCCAGATCATGAGGCCTAGCACCATAACCACTTAGAGGTACTTTGAATAATCCATCAGTATTTGAAGTTCCTCTTTGATGGAAAATTCATCATAATAAATGGTGAAATTCCCCCTTAGATACTGGAGGAGCCACATATATTTATGTATATTTCAACATATAGGGTGGAAAATAACCACTTTATAAATATGATAAATAGGTTGTTGTTCCTAATGGATTGGGGACCAATCCTATGAAGCCCTAGAGTATTATCGACATAAAATAGGTAATCCCAATAAATCATGTTGAGGTAATAGATCTGATCCCAATGCCAAAAAAATCTTCATATCTCAAGTGATGATGTGAAATGAAATCAGCTCTATCATCTCTCTATGATGACTTAGATAGAATGGGATGATAATGTCCCTTCTAATTTCCTCACTCACCATAATTGTGAGAGAGAATCCTTAATATTTAGAAATTCATCTGAAAATTACTCCATAGAATCAGAATTGGTGAATTAAGAAGTTGATTTTATGAATTCCCCTATAGAATTTAAATAAGGTATATCTACCACCATAGGTGAACTCAAGAATATAAATCTTGGAATAAAAGAAACCTCGTAGAAAAATATGATTAGTTCCATTATTCCCCATTAAGATAAATATATGTGAAAATAATTTCTTATGTAGCACTGATATGTGATATCTTGGAAATATAAAAAAAATACTTAACTAAATCAAGATATGGAAATGAACTATCTCAGACTGATCGATGGGAATCAAGGGTTCATAGAGGCATCCAGGAGGATGTAACCATCTCATGCCACCAATGTATAGAAGGATGTTGGAAAGTTTATCAAATCCAAATTTTTCTAAGAAGTAAAATAAAAAATATGACTTTCCAACATCATTCTCATCATGAAAATGAGTAGATAGATTATTGTGTGCATTTATTTCAATGAGCATAATCATCATTTCTTGAAGAATGGTTTCCCAATTTCGATCACAGAACTATTGATCAAGGCAACTGCTATTTTACAAGACCTTTTATTCATGGATCGATACTCGGGGTATAATCAAATCCAGATGGTTCATGAAGATTAATAACTCAAAAACATCAAATATCTATGAGGGATCATCTTCTATCAGACCATTCACTTTTTATTAAATAACATTGGTTCTATATAATAGTTCACTATTCATCACTTGTTCAATCCATTCCTATGAAGGATAGTAGATTGATATGTCGATGACCTAGTTGTTAAATCCTAATTGATATGTGATCATTTCATGGAACTTTGGACAATCATCAAAAATATGTGACATCATACTTTAAATATGAATCTATAATATTATTTAAAGGTAACATCAGGAAAATTACCAGGCTTTATGGTATTCCACCACTACATTGACGATGATCTAGATAAAACTAGTTCTATTATAGAAAAGTCCCCCTCCTGAAATATCAATGAAATGAGTGGACTTTAAGGGGACCTCACATACATTCGGTGGTTTAAAGCCAAGCTACTAGAAAAAGCACTCCCCTTCACTAGGAAAATGATTAATCTAATCACCAATAAATGGGATGATGACTGTCCAAAATCCAATGAATATCTCAAGTAGTACATACTACACCAACCAGTTTTGATGCCTCATGTGGAAGGGAGAATTTATATGAGGCATCCATGGAGTAGTCACTGGTCACCCTCCTCGCATAAGAAAAGAATGTCACATGTTATTAGAGTATCCACATACATAGGTAGATGATTATAAGTCATAATAACAAATACTCTGATGTCGAGAATATTTGGCATGCACTCATCTTTGAGGTACATAAGCTGTGGTATTACTTGCAGCACCATGAATTCCACTTTGCCTCTCATATTGATCCACTCAAGTACATCCTTGATAATCTTATGTTGACAGGGAACTTGGCTCCTTGGGAGGTCATTTTAAAAAAATGCCATTTAGTTTATGTCACATAAGTCAGTGAAAGGGGAATCCAAAGATAATGTTCTCATAGAACATCCTACCCCCAAAAAATACACCAACAGACACTGAGCTTCTAGATGGGGAGGTTTTCTATTCTAATGACACTCCCCAAACATGGTAAATATACTTTTATGGAGCCTCCAGGGGACTTGTAGACATATAGATGGAAAATGCAAAGCTCAATCGGGTTGGTCTAGGGATTTTATTTGTCTCTTGAGATAAAACAGTTTTTCCCTAATCTTTCACACTATCCGAAGATTGAATAAATAATAAGGCATAATTTCAAGCCCTCATCCCTGGATTGGAACTATCCCTATATATTCACATAGACTACATGATATCAAAGAGGTATCATAATTGGTTATGAAGAAGATAAATGGGGAATATTCCATTAAAAAGGAGGAACTAGCCCCTAACATCAACTGTATTAAAAAAATTATGGAATAATTTGTTTTTTAGACCCCATTAAGACATGTTCCTTGATAAAAGAATGATCATGATAATGCATTGGAAAATGTAGTCGTTGTCCTTGAAGACTTGGACCAGGAGGAAAAAATATTCCATGTCACACATTAATTAATTGAATCATCAATCATAAAAGGTGAAATAGAAGATGTTAATCTGGTCAACACCTACTCAGATCTTATTGAGCCAACATCTACCCCTAGATAGATGCAGCCTGAAATTGGATATCTCCAAAACTAGATTCTCCCAAAAGATCATACTGAATGGGGACAAATTTGGTTCCAGGAAGAAAATATCACCCTATAGGATGGTCCAAATGAGAAAAAAGTATTCTACAAAAATAAATTTGATTGAATCCTCCTAAAATGCATAGAAGAATGAGAAATTCTCATTTTCGTGGATGAATTCCATGAAAGCGCTTATGGTGCACATCAATCCAGAACTAGGAGCTCCCGCTAAATAAAGAGAATGGTATATTAATGTAAAACCATTATTTGAGACTACATGGAATTCAATAAGAACTGTCATAAAGACTATATATATATTCTCCATCCATCAGCCCCCATAATTTCTTCTTATAGTTATGTATTCCTGGATATTTTCCATTTTAGGAATGGAAGTATTGGAGCTATATACCCAGCTACAACTAAGTAGTTCAAGTACTTCTTTACTAATACTAACTTCTTTTACAAATGGAATATGGTCATATCACATAAGTAATTCTTGATGAGGAATATCATCAACTCCATAATGTCCCATATCATCTCTAGGTTCTAGGTCCTTCACACAATATTGATGGAAAACCACCATTTTATATTCCATAGATTTGAAGATGTAGTATAATGAGTACAATATAAAGTTCAATCACTCATATAACTATAACGTATTGGAATATGTATAGATAGAGGCCTTAAATAATGGTTTATTTGATATACATCATATATTGGTGAAAAAATAAAATAATTCTTGTTCGTAAAAACTCCTCCATGATTTATGGGACTACAATACTTCCATGCTTACCGAAACAAAATAAGTTACATAATAATTGTTATATGGGATTGAGGTAGTGTAACCCATAGAGGTCCAGCCAACACCACTCCAAATTGCCATTTTCAACAGATCTCATATGATTGATAACTCCAAATGTTGTTAGATGAATTTGAATGGATGGATGAGGATAGATTGTGCACACTACATAACCTACAGATCCATCAGAATGGGATAACACTATCCTCTAATAAAGATGTTCACCCTCTTTCATTCCTCCATGTGGAATTGGTGTTGGATCTTATAACCCCAATGATTCAAGGAAAAAAGCCCAAAAAATACGAACCCATGTAGGAATAACCTTATGTAATACATAAGGATTATCAGAATGGATCCTGTTCATTGGACACCATGGATGGGGAACATGTCACACAACCGCTAATGATATATTTCTCATGAAAAACTTTTCATATATATTATCAATAGGGAATCCACATCATAGTAAGCTTGTTAATTAATCCTATAATAATATATTAAACAGTAAAAATTATTCTTGACAACATGACAATAAAATATATAGTGTGTCATTTATGCATGACGTTAAATAGCATAGTTACCAAACACCAACTTGTGGCATGATTAATTCAATCCTAAGATACGTATGGATGCCCTAACCGCTATTCTTAGGACCATCCATTGGATTACATTCCTTTCATATCAGGTTACCCAATGTCCTTATCGAGTGATTTTAAACTATAAGAAACATTACCTTAGTGCATGCCTTTACACTAAAAGGAAAATTTCATTACCCCATGACTTCAAACTGCACAGAAAATGGCCTAACTACATGATATAGAATTGCATGGATCAACAAATTCCCTTTTCATTCACATTAGGGGATCTACATTCTTACTACATTATGTATAACTAAAAACATCTATAATATACATCTTCAATTATTTCAATTCAACAACATACCTGATGAAAATAAACTATATGAGTTTCCTAGAACTACACATGGAATGATTCTCATTTCTAATGAGATATGTAGGGAGGCCTCGATCCTTTATCTTCGTGGATCCCACACATGATACAAAATTATCCTATCCTTCTATTAAATGCTTATGAATTTTGATAGGGACCTTTTTTATTCATTGATTCTCACCCTGATCATAGCTCACATGTTATTAGAAGTATCGATAATGGATTCCACACAAAAACAAGGAAAAACACCATTCAACATACCCATCTTGGTTCCAAATGTAAGACCATAAGTGGCCTACCATGAGTCCCAATTGCATTATGTTAAACAAAACTGTTAATGTCCCCTACATGACATAAAACTGAAAACTCCTCTGAACCTCCCCATATAGGTCCAATATAGTAGGTGATGGTCTTTTACTACACCTCCAACCCCTCAATCCCACTTTAATTAATGATTCAATGTCCTTTCTTCATGATGTTAAATAGTCATGTTCTTCAAGAACTCTGTGTTACTTGATTCTAATTTTCAGGATATATATATAGAAGCCCAAACATCCTTCCATGGGCCCAGCCACAACATCTCCACATTTCTGCATCATTTTATTTTCATAATTACATGTGGCTTGAGTCTTGTAATCACAATATATGTAGTGATACATGGGTCTTCAATCCTGGTCCCATCTACAATGATTAACAGAAATAATGCCCACCTCTTGGTATGGTCCAGAACTGTGTACAATATTTCCCACTCAAGAACTATGTGTGACTTGATTCATTTCCTCACATGATCTGTTGTGACTTCTAGAATTCCAAAACCATGCCCATTCGCATCAAATCAATATAAATATCCCCATTTTATTTGTAGGTTACACCCATGTAGGGGACTTCATTAAGAACTATGTATGTCTTGATTCCCAATGCCATTTGATACATAGTGACACCCATAATTTCATTCATGGGCTAAGATGTGATACCACCATTTCATATTGGGGGATCTACACCCTCACATCATGACATTAAATTGCACATCCTTTTATTACATGTGATTTGATTCTCAATTTCATGAGTTACATAGTGATGCATGGACTTCCAGCCATGGGACCAACAACAAAATATCCATCCATTCATGAGTGTTCATACATCCTTACTGCGGGATGATACACAACATGGAATTATGTCTTTATGACATGATGTTAACATTCAAGGAATGCTTCTTCATCACATAACATTAATAATAGATGACAAATACATCCTTACCACATGATGATAAATTGTATAGAAATTTTTTGAACCACTTGATGTTAATCTACATGGAATAGAACCCAACCCCATGATCATAAACCATGAAGGCCATCACCCATCATCATACATTATATATTGATCACAAGATCCTTACCTCAATCAACTAGAGTACTGGGTGATTCCACCATATATTTAATTAACTAAATCCATATAAAAAACATTAAGTCTTGAGATTGTTGTGTCATCATAAACCATTCATGGCCCTTGGAAAAGAAATTATATCTTTTGGTTCAGCAATGTTATTAACACATAATGGCTTTAGGCCCACCAATCAGAGACATCATGTACCAATATAATGGAATTTATAATTTTTGTGAGCATAAAGTCACCAATATAGAACCCATAACTTTATTGTGGCATATACCACTCCATGTATAAATATTCCATATCATTAATCATGACTAGAGAATCTCAACATTTGATGTACCACATTTCCATCTCCCACTCAGAAGGATGTTAGAGTTCTCTTGACCCTAGGTATCCTAATTAGGATATTATGAATCATATTTCGTATCAGGTCCATGTGTTTCATTTCCTTAAACTAACCATGCTTTGTATGTAATACGGCCTTAAACACTAGACTATAATGGTCTAAACCACAAGTCCTTAAAATTCTAGTGAAAGGGAAAAAATGTCTAGTTGAAAACCTATAAAGGGTTACCCAAGAAAAAGTCAATAGGCTGCTCACTAAACTCTTCATCACCATAGTTTTGGAAAGAATTAATTAAGGAAAAAATATCACATGGACTACATTATATGACTACTAATGGAAAAGAAATGATATTTGGAGCCCATGTCCCAAGAAAAAGAGAGAGAGACAATTTTTCACATCTCATCACTTTAAGAATATATTCATTAGGTTTTGATATGGCCTTTTGGGTGTTCTAACCCTTCTTGAATATAACATTTTCAGAAAATAAAACTTCATTATTTGGGTTCCTTCAATAACTGTATACCTTTCATGGCCCATAAAAAATATATACGGCTTCAAGGGACCCTTTTATTGACTATGCATGAATGTATATGGCCCTTTCATATATGAGTATGGTTGTAAAAAAATATGTTACTCTGAAAAAAGTTAATTCCAATCCTTATGATCCCTTACATCATGGAGATCACAATCAACACCTCAATGTTCAAGAAATAATCCTAATATGATTTCCCATATCGTCCACCAAATCCAATTATTTTGGACACCATGACTTAAAATCCCCATAAAAAACTATATGAGAAAATTCGACATCCCTAAAATTTTGTCACCCCGATTTGTAGCTTTTCTCAAGGCAAGATTGTGACACTCCATTCCCTAAACATTGATGGCCCAAACCTCATGATTCAAAATAACTTGGCGTGGAGCATGAGCTTCATAATTAGGTCTGAATTTCCCTAATGGTCCAAAGTCTTTCTGAGATAGCTTTCATTCAATACCAAACATCATTATCTAGAAGTTCGAGTCTTGAAAAATCCTGCATGACCCTTGGAATGAAGTGGATATCAGTTCATCTTGTTCATGTTATCGATGCGTAAGGGATCTAAAACTCCAACTAAAGGAATCACCTCCTTAAAAGAACATAGCTTCAATCCTTGAAATCCCCAGCAATGTTGTCGCAGAACCTGGCATCTTAGAGTGTTTTAGGTCATCCATGGTATGTCTAGCCAATCCTATATCTAGATACTCGTGTTTCTTGATTATTACATAAATTACACACACTTAATCTATCCAGGAAAACATGGAATCCCTTATGTTATACCCTCATATAATATTACTTCAATAAATCTCACATGACCCTTGGAAGACAGTGGATTCCATCTTTGGTTGGAAATTATATCGATAAATAAAGAATTTAACCCAACCACTAAAGGAATCTACTCCATCCAAAAAGAAACTATAATCCCTGTGAGGTATAAGAACACAATGGATAAACCTAGAACCTCTGTGTGTTTTAGGTCATTCCAAGCATATATGCATCATATTCTAGGGTCATCAATATCAAGGTCAAAGATAAAATTCCCCAAACTACAACACCTCATGTTTTGAGATAAAAGACCCTAAAATATAGTATATATAGTTCTGAGATCAAATACCTTAAAAGAAAGTACATCTAGGTTTGATATAGGTTACCCTAACCTATAAGAAATCAATTTTCGCGCTAAAAGATCATAAACTACAGTACATCTAGGTCTATGTTAAAAGTCCCTAAACTAATGTAAATAAAGATCTGGGCTAAATGACCATAAAATACAATACATATAGGTATAATCTAAGATATCCTAAACTATGGTACATCCAAGACCAAGATAATATACCCTAAACAATAAGGCATCCAGGTCTAATCTAAAATACCCAAAACTATAGTTCATTCAGGTCCAAGCAAAAAGAACCCAATTATGAAACATTAAGGTATGATCTAAAAGACCCTAAAAACACTACATTTAGGTTGAGGTAAAAGACCCTAAACTACAGTAAAACATGTTCCGAGAAAAAAGACCCAAAACTATAGTACATCCCTATCTGAGATAAAAAAAATCTAAACAAAAACACATAAATGTCCAAGCTAAAATAACCTAAACTAAAACACACCAAAGTGTGATCTAAAAGATCCTAAACCATAGAACAACAATTTAAAATCGAATACACCCCTAAAATACATCACAACAAGGTCTGATCTAAATGACCCTAAAATAAAATACATCCATCTTAGAGATAAAAGACCTCAAACTAATGTGATATCAGGTTTGAGCTAAAATACCCCAAACTATTGTATATGTTGGTCCGAGCTAAAATATTAGAAACTAAAGTTATATCTGTAATGATCTAAAATACCATAATCTATATGATGTATGTTATTTTGTCTGAAATATATTTTATGGACAACTAGATGGCCTTATCACTCTCCAGTTGCTCCTACTAAGACAATCAGCTTCAGTACAAGACATAACACTATCAATTCAAGACATGTATCCTACCCAGATGACCCCTCTATAGATCAAATTATACTTAGATTTCTAAACTCGATTATCAACAAGTAATATCATATTGTTGGGAATTCATGAGACTCTCTCATATGAAATATGTTATAATTTCAACATTCAATTCCAGGAATTTATGTTTACTTGATGTTATAAAATGTATAGGTATCGTTCATTATTCTCATAATATCATAGCAATTAGTTATCATGCAAATCATTGGTGAAATAAAAATGGATAGTAGAATAGAAAAAAAAAATTCATCCATTCAAATTGAGAAAAAGTTTGAGGAATAAGTACCTTTTTAGAGTCGCATTGTTGTGACACAACAAATGATATTCATTACATAAGAGGAATCATGATTCAATTCAGTCAGCTATGCTGGTAAGATCAGTAAGTGTCTAAAAATAATAATAAGTTGAACGCTGGTGTCATCTTCTCCCTACCTATTCCACTACTACCCTAGGATAGAGGTTCTTGACCATAGTATTAAACTCTTAAACCCTTTTCTAAGAAGTTACCAATGAGGATGATAATGTAAAAATATCAGACCTCAAACATGAAATAATCTCTTTATATCTCCATATATATTTAGTCTAGTCATCCATCTAAGGTCGCAGTTAGGATATTAACTACCGACCTTACTCCAATGCACCTGAAATCTCTCACATCTTCCAAGAAAGAGTATCCTCATCTACAAGATCAATCAAGTATTTTCTCCAACATCCTGATATTTCCGAATCAATATAACTTTCATAAAAATTTCATTGAGAGGTTCTCAGTCAAAACCACCTTCCCCAAATTCATGAAATTACTAGTGAACCTATTCCCTATGTTTGAATAATATATACATGGGGTCTCAATGATCCGGGCATGAATATATTTTCAGATCACCTTACATTAAATCTAAGAATATGTGACAAATAGAGTAGGAATTCCAGGGGTAGGACTAACCAATTCAACCAATGTAAAAAAGTAGAATAATGCCCATATTGTTTTTCTCAAACGGCGTTTCAACTATAGTCTGTGTTGGAAGATCAATTTCAACAACAAAATTTTTTTCACCATTACAATAATCATCACTTAAACTTTGTCTCTTTCCTGACATCTTACCCAGGTCATCAATCAAATTCATACTCACCACCAATAACGGGGGTTGGGGAGGTGAAGGGAATGTCCATACAATGATCTAACTGGTTCAGAAACCACCTAGGTAAGCTATTATCCATCCCTGGGAATAATCCATGTTAACAAAAAGGTGGATGAATCAGTAGTCTGAATTATGATCTCAAACCCAATATCTTCATGTTCCAATGTCTTAAAAAATTATAAAATGACTCTAGGATGTCTCTCCCCTCGAACACTAACTAAAGGAAGAGGGGAGATCCATTGAATGTAGCCAAACTGACAAGAAAATAGATGCGGTGTATAAGGTTCAAAGATAACTAGAACATCCACTCTAGCTATAATAAATCTATCCTAGATAGTGATCATATACAACCTTTCATCAAGATAACATTATCATTATCAATAATAGGTCCAGTTGGTGACTGAAAAAGAGTAATATCAACATACTTATATTGGATCCAGGCATATTTAACCTCATAATGGCTTAGATACAAGGCCTAAATCCCTGGTATATTCAATATTTTGGTGAGGTATTAGAATTCGGGATCCATGTGGTGTTTAAATATCTATAACAATGATTGTTCTCTCCTATCCTGGAAAATATAAACTTCATAGGGTTGCTAATCTTTTATGGAGTTATAACTTGTTGAATATACCTCAATGGCTGAGAAATTAGTTCAAGTACTAGAAATAAAAAATTGAGACAATATCCTTCTATGAGTCTTTCTTCCATCCCCAATGTGCTAACTCAGATCCTGGAACATGTGTCCTCAACCAGGAAGATCCACCCATTCAAAATAATGGCTATAAAGCATTCCAAATTCATGTCCAAGGAAATATATGAACTCACTCAATATCCCAAAGATGTTTAATACTCGTCTTCAATGATATCCCAATATGAGCTAGTGCCATTACAGGCTTTCTGAGAAGTGAACCAATGAGGATGTATAATAGTTGGCATATCTAATCTATAGAAAAGGATGATATCAATCTAATCCATGAAGGAAATGATCTAATATGTTGCAAAATCCTTCTCCAATTTATCATATACAATAATAGGAATCTTCATCACAAAAATTGGTTTCTGTAAAGGATTATCCCAAATATCTACAATAGGAAGGAATTAATCACATATCTCTATAAGAGGGGGGATATCACCCCCTTGGTAGAAATAACATAGGCTAATACCCACTTCACCATGAGAGAAATGGAATGTGTTGATGACAGTACACTAATGGATGATCATCTCTTGTAAAAGTTCAGTTTGGCGGTAAATGATGAACTGGGAAATCCACACAGCTTCATAAATATGAACAATGTATTGCTGAAAAAACACTATATAGATTTCCCTAACCCAAAAGGGCAAGTACCATTCATCTGAAAAATTACTATCGGGACTAAAATCCCACTTCAAACCCCATCCAACTCTACGATTTTTCATAAAGGATGAATATATACATGAATATCTCTAATAAATGGGTTGATAATAAAATTAAAATCTATGTGTTTATAAGGTGGATTTTTCTAGTATGTAAGATAAATCTTGAGATTGAGCTATGTCCAGTCGACCATCATTGGAAATTATCAATTAGACACAGTTGAGAGAAACCAACACCCAACAAGATGGAAAATTAAAATCTAGAGGGGGGAAGAGAAAATCATCCAATAGACCAAACCCATATAGTGGGATTCATTAAGATAAAGGATAGTTCTGAAGCTCAGTTGAGGGGGGCCTCTTCAAACCCCCATTATCAGCATATACACGATATTGAGGATCGGTGTTATGATTCCAAGATATGTCAACCCTTTGGTTTTCCATAACTGGAGAT
Source organism: Viscum album (assembly GCA_963277665.1). NCBI lineage: Eukaryota > Viridiplantae > Streptophyta > Magnoliopsida > Santalales > Viscaceae > Viscum > Viscum album. Next base: position 164,558,187 of record OY728138.1, read on the forward strand.
GATTAGTGAGAACTGAAAGCCATATGAATATTGGTATGTGGAATATGTCAAAAAAAATGAATATAAAATATTTTCATAAACAAAGACATAAAATCACTAAATCACCATGCACATCAAATGAATCAATAAGGGATTAAAAATCTAATAAAAGGTCCAAGAATTGTGTGAAATCTGAATGTATCCCAGGTCGCATAACCCCCACAGGTAATTGTGAAATCGCATGACCTTTTTAGTGACTGGTGATCACATGACCTGGACATGATCACGTGAATCGCATGATGATAAATCAATTATTTGATTCAACAAGTAGATCTTTCAAAAATCATCTAGAAAATCACAATTCCTCATGGTTGAATTTCAAAAAAAATTACCATGTACAGTTCTTATTTTAACTTAATAATTACTTGAGAAAAAGAAATTTTGCAGGATAGACCTGTCAATGAAGGGTTACAATGATGTCTCATAATCAGGACACACCACATTATCTTGTGGGATAATTGGGAAATGGAGGAAATATAAGAGAGATATGTAAAAATGGTATCCAGTGGATAAAGCTTCCCTCTAACCCCTGTATATAATGCATTCCACAGAATACCAAGCATCTCCTGGTTGACCAAATATCCCCCAAAAATGGATTCAAGACAATTCCAATGACTTTTGGGGTAATTTACATTCCTTACAATTGATATTTTGTCCCTATGAATGTCACTCTTAGGGGGGGGGGGTTAAAACCAACCAAATTAGAATTAACAAATTTAGAAAGAATAAAATACCTAAAAATTGGTATTATTTTCCATTCAATGTCAACAGAAAAGGATGGTAGATGAGACCATTGGATCACATTATTCATCAATGGACAAATGAATGTAAAACCATATATGGTCACACAAATACACTACATGTTTCACATAACCTAAAATAGATCCCATGTAACCCACATCATAAAGTCCCTCTAATCTGGAAAATATGCTCTTAATAACTAGGGTACATGTGGCAATAGCTAGATAAGATCCCCTAGGCCACACGGATTTTCGGTAGCAGTCACCTGGAAATCCAACCTAAAAATCATTTAAAATAAATGTTGTAGTATTTCTAAAAGTTAGAGACCCTTAGAGATCATAATGATCATTCTTCTCATCACTGATATAAAGGGTAATTATCCATCATTATATTTGAGAAAAATAATGAACTCCATGTGCCTTTTAAATATATATCATAGGAGATAAAAGGGGAGAAGGAGGGAACCTCTCACAGTCATTGATCATCATGAAACACACCCCTGAAAATTCTCAATTTATCGTGAAAAATCCCGTGACATGTTCACATCCTCTCACAATGTCCCATTGGCTTACCATCCTCGCCACGCGAAGCACCCTTGTTATTCCTAGGTAACTGCACCCACGTGGATCCCTAAGTAATAATGAATGTATTTGACAAAAAAATTATCACATCCATTGGACCCTTTTAGGTCATCTAAGGCATCACTGAAAAATAGAGTCATTATCAGTGACATTACTCATGTATTCTTTCATGGATCCCAATCATTTGTGAAATAAAACAAAGGGAACATTAGGGGGAGGAGGTGGAAGACTCACAAAAAAATGAAATTCTTGCAATGTGCTAAGAAAGTATGTTTCATGGTTTTATGAGACTCTTGAAAAATCGGCCTTAATCTCATGGAGACCCCCAAACAAACCACACATTCCATGAAAAATTTCCCATGCAAGGCATCAAGCATCTTGGGAATTCCATTCAATAGACACTTTGATATCATAAAGTCCCCTGGTCATGTAAATATGACAAATATATAGTCCTTAGACATGACCAGATGATAAAAAATCCCCATTAATTGAAAATAATCCAATAATTCTAGCATGGACTAGAGGGACTCACAGTCACTAAAAATTAGGCAACACCCTCAGAGAATTCCATGGAAAAGGCTCAAAAAGAAGCATGGAGACAGAACCCATCACCAAATATTTCCTAGATTCATTCAAGATATTCCCAAAAATTAATGAACCATCAAGGTGGTGATGTATTTAAATCTCCCACCCTAGCCATATAGAAAAAAAGTGTCGGACTTTTTGCATCCAGGTGCATCAGTACACCCAATCACGGAGGAATATTTATTGGAGAAATTGGTCTCATGACAGGAATGTCTTATATCAGGTAATATGATGTTGAATATCCCAGGAAATCATACACCATGCATAAACTACATCCCTTGATCATTCATAAATCGCGTGAAGGAATTCTGGAAAGATGTGTGAAGAATATACCACACATCTGGCTAAACATGAAAGACTCAAAATAAACTAACACAGAAAAAATATGTGGAATTAGTGAGGTAAGGGATTGAAAAAATTTTAAATGTGGAATAATTAAGTGAAAATCATGTTTGAATACCCTCATGAACTTTTCGGGAGTTATCTGAGACACACAATAGTACCAGGACATATCACATAGATCCTACAATGCTCTTTTGGCAAGAAATTTGGTTCATGAAAAATATTTTTGATATGTCAGATAAATTCATACGGTCCCCCTAGGACAACAAATTTAATATAGAGAAGACCTATGGTCCAATGTTCCATGCCTCATGATGTCTTTCAGATATATTTCATGACTCATGTAATGTAACATGCAAAAATCAGCATGGTCTCACGGTTACATCCAGGAATGTGAACTAAGATCTCTTGATACCCCAGTGCAAGTCAACCAAGATTCGCACTACCCTCAAGGCATGTTGATCAGATATCTTGACTCTAACTAGGCATGTTATCTATGAAACATTACACCCCCATGATATGTTGTACTAACTGTTGTGAAATAATTAATCTGTGTTATCCAACAATGATGAAAAAATTCAAATATATCTATTGAATCATCAAACACCCCCTAAATATATTCATAGGGTCATGTTATGGCCTCCCAAAACAAAAAAATTTGGATCTTGTTATGCCCTCAAGACAATTCAAGTAGGTCATGTGACACCCCCTCAAAAAGAATTCTATGTCACAATGGTATACCAAAGACAAGATGACATTGTTCTTCCTTTATGTTTAAACCCCGATCAATAGGGGAGCCTCAGTTTGTACGCCCTTATAAAAAGAACTATGATGATTTTCATTCCTACCATATTTAGGATACGTATAGACCATATCCAAGGTTTTGGATCCATAGGAATATCTTAATACATAATTCCCTCAATCTCTAGGAGATGATATGGCTCATTTTTCATCCCTTGTTCCTCACAATAATCATAGATCATGTGATCTTAGGGGAGTCTCAATAATCATATCATTCAAATCATGAGTACCCATGAACCATGGAAACATATATATCTAAATCTCCAATAAATGAAATACATATTCACCTCAACACAAGGGAATATACATTGGGTAAATGCAATGGATTTGATTGAACTACTATACCTCTGTTTCCTATAATTAGAAGGATATGTACGAAACATTCCAAAAGCCCAATATCATATAAATGCCCCTTTTAGTGTAAGTCCTTTTATGAGTCGACATACCATCCATTAGGACCCATTTATTCTCATATTCTGATCACTCTACCTCATAAATCTGTGGACAAAGAAATCAATTGAACTATGATGACTTTGTTTACTTCCCTAACTAAGATACATATGACACCTCCTAAGTCATGAGATCTATAATAAATATTTTTAGAGTGGTCTATTATATATGTTCCATATCATGAGAAATGAAAAAAGTCATTTTTATCACTTTTTTGTCACACTAGGAATAGCTCATGTGGTCTTAGGGAAAAAAAATTATCATGTAGTCTACACTATGAATCTCAACAATGATAGTGGAAACCTCTGTGTGTAAGACCCAAATAAATGAACTACAACAACATTGATTCTATCTATACTCAGGATATGTAAGACATTCCACCATGACTTGAGATTAAATACATGGTGTCCTAGAGAAACCATACAAGTAATTTCTAAATTATTTGAAACTCTATAGGTCCAAAAAAATGATGTGGGTTTTGATTCCTGCAATAATCTGGATATGTAGGACTCCTCGAAATGGCTCAATCCCCTCCTTAGGAAATTTAACTTCCCTATCATGTGGTAATGAATTATTAAGACCTGGGTTATATGAATTCATCACATATGAAGCCTACCATTACATTAAAATGATATGGATCCCTTGATTCAAATATATAAATTCACTAAAGAGACCCCTGTCTTTTGCACATGATATAGAATTAACCATTAATAATTTTTTTGTGTATCTGATCATATATCATATTTATTAAATGACACATGAGGATATATTAAATCTATTATTGATTCTCTAAAATTGCAAATAATTCCCCCCAAAAGGTTCTGATGAGCTTATCTTTACATCCTTTCCACCAATTTGAGTCCCCAAGAGTAATTGGGCTTAAAAACATAGTTGATCCCCTACCTTTGGAAAGCAGTTGTATACCCATTTATTGATTAGGGAGAAAGTGGGTTTTTTCTAAGATCGATAATGGAAGCCTGATGTTCATGATTATGAATAGTACACACCCCAATAAAACTGCCGGGTAGATCCCATCCATGCCACTACTCCCAATGAAACAATATTATTTTGGTTGAACGTTCTTATATTGTTAGTTTTCATTCATGTATATAGATGTGACATTTTTAAATATTATTTTTAAATAGGTTTTAAAATAATTATTTTCAGGATGAAGTTGTGTAAAGGATGTTATTGAGACAATAAATAGTAGAATAAATATTATAGAAAGTGATGTTGATTTAACAACATAAGAAAATTTTTCATATAAAGTAGAAAAATTATGACGATAATAAGATAAAATAAATTCTATTAGTTGTAGTGGATCATCTTTTTATTATTTTTTTCTCTATGAAAAGTTTTATGAATTGTTTTATAAATGTAAAATTATATCCATGTTTCATTGGAACATCAAAAATCCCACTATATGATGCATCAAATTCTAATTGAGTTTCATTTCATTCGAGTTTATCTTCATTACGTGACATATTTCTTGTATCATGGTTATGAAAATATATTCCCAATGCATCTCATGTTTTTATCCTTGAATTAGTTCAGTTGGAATATACAGATTCATTTAAGGAAAAACATATTCAGATTCTTGACAATAGTGAGATTTTTTTTTAAAAGAAGGTAATTCATTAAGTTATGGAGTTTCTAAAATCCCATATTATTGATGAAGCAGAATGTGATTCAAAAACATCTATGAGGGAAATGTAACGACCCTGACCTAGTATCCTGATTTAGATTTATTAATTTATAAAATTGGAATTAATTCCCAAATAACTCCCCAATTTTCTTGTTTTATATAACCATGTATATTAATAATACCAATTTTCCATTGGGAATACGAAATAAAAAGTAATATATTAAAAAAATATAATAAACTTAATCCTTCAAAACTCATTCAATGATATATAATTCATAAAATATGGAAAGAAAAAAAATAATATTGAATTCAAATACTCAGTAAGGTTTACCTAAAGAAGAATCTATCATGAATAAATAATAATAATGAACCTGGAAAGGTAAATATCTAAACACACATTCCATTTATGTAGTTGGATAAGGTATAATCAATATGGTAATCTAAATAATTGATCACACATAATATTAAATTACTAAGTGAGAATGAAATGACTCAATGGATAATAATATAGGAAAATATCATTGATAATAATAACTAAATTCTAAATGAAGATAATTTTGTCATTATCGGATGTCATGTTTCCAAGGAATATGATATCATTACCTTAAACATCATTTGTAAGATAGTTTAAAAAATATTGGTTAAAAAACCATCTGGATTGGCCAACTGATTCTTCTCATTAGACTATGGATGAATTAAGGGGATATAATTAATCTATCCCAACCATGTCATCATCTAAAAATCAATCCTAATATATCAAATAAACAATTTCATAATGTTTCTTCAATCAAAATTCTAAAGAATATAAATTTATCAACATCTACCTGGATATAAAAAACCCTCAAAAGTAAACTATACGTAAAAATAGAAAAAATATTAGGAAATAATAAAATCCATCATAAAAAATAATGATATTTAATAGAAATTAATTTTTTATGGATAAATTATCAAAAGGGTTTCATTTTTTATGAAAATTTGACAATCGCAAAGAAAAGTGATATTTCACAATAAACTTTTCAACTTGGTAATTTTGGTGTCAAATCCCCATGGATGAAATGATTCAAAATAAAAACTAAAATACCATGAATTATTTTTTATTCATGATTTTAATTTTCAATGGGTATTATATGAACCACATAAAAGTTAATTGGTTCGTAATAACAATTATTCCTCAGTAAAATTAATTTTTAGACAAAACACCTTAGATTATGCTTTAGTTAGGCTAAATACTCCTTAACCTCAAATATAATAGATGTAATCATGTTATTATCTTAAATAATAACCATAATAATATTTATCATATTATATATGATCCTATTATAAAATCATATTAGTAATTTTTCAATAATCATTCACTATTTTGTTTGATTCCGGTGTAAATTATCTTGTTTTATTATACAGGTTTCGTCATTAAATATATGGTTCATTCACATATTATAGATTTTTATAATATAAATAATATTAACAATGATATATTTATAATATTTATAAATAAATAAAATTTTAATTCCTATCACGAATTATTGTTATGAAAAGAGATTGACACCGCTTCTTATGGGTGGTAGCCCACACGTACATGAATAATGTTAACTTTTTTTATTGTAAAAAGAAAATGATATATATTATCATTTTATAATGATGATTACGTCATGAATATACTAATAATTTAAATTATATCACATATAATCAATGTAATTATCCTTATCACCTTCCATGTAAATTATTAGTGAATGTCAAATCACATTGCTTCGTAAGGCAGTTGTCTTTTATACACACGAGCATCATTATCGTTTCCCCTGATAAATGTCAAGTAAAAAATAATATATATGATATCATAACTATATAGGTATAAATATGTTATAAATATGAAATATATAATTTTTATACATCATCATACCCAACATTTTTAGGTGGTATTGGAAAAATGAACAACATCGTTTCACGAGGCGGTAGTCTATTGTACACACAAATGATACTTTTGTAACCCATTTGATGGATTTTTGTGAGGTTTTAGGTAGTAAAAATAACCTAAATCATCCCCATATATGTAATATACTATGGTTATTATATAATCATGATATAATTTAAATCAAATAAGGTGTACAAGGACATTAAATAAGGATGCTTTTTGAAGAACATACCTATTCTTCTATTATGTTACTTTGGTTTTCACTAAATCCCTCAATGTTTGAATATATTCCAAAATAAGGAACATTAAATGATGTGAGTGAATTTGGGGAGTGATTTTTTCTAATCATAGATTAAAAAAATTAGTTTGATAGTGTGGCGAATGGAGGAGAGTGAGTGTCATTTCATACTTGAGGAGGAGTGACATTCTTGTAAATACTGTAAATTATTCACTATTGGGAGGATTCCATAAATTATCTACCACCAAATTTGAATAATAAAGGAGGGTAGGATTTATTTGGTATTTAAAATCCTCTAAAACCCAAACATATATTCCTTTTTATAATTGTATTCTTTAACATCTATGTTTCTCAATTTTTACCATTAATTTGTTATTAAAAAAATTGTTTTCTAACCAAGTTAGTGTATCCATTAAGACAAAATTAAAGTGAAAATTATTATATAATTTATAAATACTGATTCAAAATATATTATATATTTAATAAAATATGAAACACTTGTTTTATGGAAATTATCTTTAATAGAAGTACATGTATTGCGTAAAAACACTCCTTTAACACAAACAGCTATAATAATTTTTTTACTATTTAGGTGTAAATATGATCACTATAAAAATATATTGGTCCATTAATAAACCATATTTGATATTTATTAATATTTATAATAAAATTGGAAAAATATAGGATTTTAATAAAATTTTAATCATTAAATAAATATATTTTATTATAAAATAACATTAATACCATTTTTTCCATTATTTATTTTAGTTGAATTCAAAAAATTTAATACAATTATTTAATTTATATATACTAATTTAAAACATGTATAACGTTATATATTTTAAAAAATAATAATTTTTGGTAAAATATATTTCAATTTAGCTCAATGATAATACTTTTAGTGACATTTTTTTAGTAAATTATTAACTAAATATTTTCATTGTTCGAATTTCATAAGAATTCAAGGTGATTGTTTTTTCATTAAAAATTAAAATATATTATAATGAAAAAACATACTTACATTTAATAAAAATATTTATAACCAAACAGATGATTGTTTTCCTTATCCCAAATCATTATAAATAATAATGGAAATATAGGTTTCTTTTTTCGTTTTCAATGAATGACATTATATAGGTCACATTAACTGGATTTTATTCTAGAAACTTAAACAAATAGACCCTAAGGAGTTTTTGGATGAAATATACAAATAATATGGATTTGGGACATGTTGCTAGGTCATTTAATCTTTATATTCTAATTTTAACAACTAAGTAAATTTTTTTTCATTAATCAACAATATTAATATTAACTATTTTCAATAAATAGTATGTTGAAAAAAACTTAACTTAAAAGAAAATAGAAATTATTTTGATCCAAAATATAGAATCCACTTAGATAAATTCAAATCACATAAATGTTGTCATTTAATTAAGAATTAATCCCACATATCTGATGAGATACTAGGATTTTGAAGTGAAAATCATCAAATGTTTTCAATGTTATTATATGAAATTAAATATCAAAATAATTCCAATTACCTAATGATTATTAATAGCTATATAATTGGAATATTTTTACTTTATAACTAGTTCAAATTATAATTTATCATTATAAATTATTTAGATGAAAATTGATGTTTACCACTAAAATAATATATTTTTAACTCTTCATTAAAAAATGAAACTTCTCAGAAAAATATCAAAACTAACCTTATGATAATTGAGGTATTATAATTTAAAAAACTATTTTTTTCATATAGATTTTCTAGATGTGGTAAAAAGTTAATTTTATGTTTTTTGAGCCCTGAATGATTAAACCATATTTCTGAAAAATACTATTTTTAAGAAAACATTTACTTTTTGATTAAAATATTCATATTTTTTCTAATAAATAGATAACTAATAAAAAAATTAATATATATATATATGTGTTATTTAATTCTATACATACATTCTATTCCAATGCATATTTAATAACTATTATATTAAATAATAATATTAATAGTATATTGTTGTTTAGTAAAATTTGGTCTTATGTGTGACATAAGAAAAACTAATTATTTCATTTAATGAAATCTATTTATGTTATTCAACTTATCTAAATAATAAATATATCATCAAGTATCAGGATGTTAAATTCCATTCCATTATTGGTGTATCATGTCAAACATGCTTTTGAATTAAATGTTGTTATTTTATAATTTTGGGTTGTTACATTCTCCCCACCTTAATTAAATTGTGTCCTAATAGTTTAAATTTGATCTTAGTAAAAAAAGGGTTTGATATTTGAAAACAAAATTATTAAAAACACACATCCTAAAATAGTTAATAAAATATCATCTTAATAAGATAATAAGGGAGGAAAAACTCCTCTTAAATAATCACATAAATAGTTTTCCAAATTGGAGAAAAAAGGTGAGAAATGAAAGCATGGACATGGAAGAGAAAAAAAACCCAAATACTAAGGGGAGTGATATAGAACATGTTCTAGAGATATTTAATCACCAAAAATCCCTAAAATATTTGTGTGAAAATGGTCATTCATATCATCAAAAATGATGATAATAGGATACATTTTTTATTTCAAGACCCTTTTCCAAGAGTTGAGTAATTATATTCCAATCTATAGATATTATAAAATATACTTAATTATAGATATATATTTCATAATAACAATTTCATATTTTTATTGTGCTTTTATAAAATACTTATTTATTACTTACTATAAGATATGAATATCAGAAAATGATATTTTTTTGCCCAAATCACGAAGATTACCATCTAACAAATCATATGATCCCTCAAGAAGTAACAATAGATTCCTCCAATATTTACTAAAACCAAAATGTATTGAGGAATTTATCCAATAACACTTAAGTTTAGACATAATCCACACCATAAGTCATTAACCTTAAAGATCATCTAAAATATTTTTGACCAAATAAAGAAGAAATGTTTCTAAATAATAAATATATTCCCTAAACTAAATAAAATGAATCTTAACCATCAGATAAAAGAAACATGAATCCCTTCATCATGTATTATCTTGAAACATGGTAATATCTTAAATTACAATTAAAAATTATTTAAAATATACATTATTTAATTCTACTTATGTGGAACATGGTTTAGTGGATATATTCCTTAAATCATAATTTTTTATTAAACCCATCAATGATAGTATAAAGTACATTTTCAAAATATCATTAATCAAATACAAGGTAGTCACTACTATCCTATTTTGATTTTATTTATCATTAATATCATTATACCAAAATAAATATCTCAACATTATGGCCATATTAAAGGTTTTATTTACTTCAGTAATATGTTTTCCATGAAGTTCAGCTCATTACTGAATCAATTTTCTTTGTCATTGGTGTCTTTCAACATGTAATCTAAGATCATTATTGAAATACTACTGTAATATAATCCTTATATATTTAATTATTCTCATAACTAATACATAATTTCTAAAATAATAAGATGAAGAAATAATCATGAATCCAAAAACTAGAACATTTATCATTTTTATGCCTCAATGATAGTACAATAATATTGATAATGATCCATTAACTTATTTTGGGGTATATTCCATTTATTCTTAGGAAATGGATTTTTGTAGTTCCCCATCTCCATAAATATTAATAATTTTATATTAGAAACTTTTTTATTACCCTTGTAGTCTTAAGAATGTTAGTAATTCCTTCCACACTTTCAAAAACTCCAATTACTTTTAGGTGAGTACTGGGGTGTTTCATTCGCCAATTATCACATGAGTGAAAATCCTTAATTATCTTCTTTCCTTTGTCTAACTTTATTCCAAATATCCTATTGTTATAATTATTCCCTCATAATCCATGGCACATGTAAAATTATATCTATATCTTGTTATAATATTATATTATGTCCTTGAATGTTTAAAATTTTTAGTAGAGTAGTTCCCTTCGAATTTTTTTCTTAAACCCATCCAACAAATGACCATTCTTACTCATTGGATTACGTGAATTGATGTAATTCCCATTCAATATGTGAGGAATAATTTTTAAAAAGTACTATATACGGTATTAATTATTAAAAATATCAAATTTTTAAAATTACAAATAGGGAGTTGAACATAACATAAATTCAAAAAATTATGCATAGTTAATCTCATAATCATGAACATGGTTTCTTTGGGAATATCATTTTCAAAAAACCATTAATAATGGTTTTTATAGTTAATTTGTATTGTTATAAACATATAAACTTGTAGTGTCAAACCTGGTGTATATTAATTTCCATTATTATGTACTAAGTGACATTTGATTCTAGATCAACACAAATTTTTGGAGTTATTACCCCAATGTACCTCAGTAACAGAACCACGTACACTTTTAGTATCCAAACAGAAATGTATTTGTAAGAAAACCAAGATAATATATTCTTTACCAAAGATTTATGATTTTATTCATTGATTATAATCAAATTCTATCATATGGTTATCATCCCTAATATTTTCCCTCCTAAATATAGTTCACATGGTTCCTATTAAACATGCCCTGATACAAATTCTAATGGCCCTGACCCTAGGATCTTAGAGTCGATGCCTTACTTTATTAAATTGTAATAGATACAAGGAAAAAATACCAAAGGAATAATTATTTTATATGTTTTATTATTTAAATACATGATACCTATTTTTTACAAATTCAAAATAAAACATAATATGTAACAAAATACAATAAATTGCATCACTGAAAATTCATTCAGATATTTTTTATTCATATTAATTGGAATGAAACAATATAAGGGTGAGATCAATTTCTAATTTAGGGTTATATAAAGTGTAATATATCATGAATAAATAATCATAATGAACATATAAAGTAAAATAATTAAACACGCATTATATTTAAGTAATTGGTTTTGGTATAATGAATATGAAAAGGTAAATAACTTAGCACACATGCCATTTAATGAATAATTGAGAATAAAATCCATCCGTGGATATTATCATATTGAAAATATCATGGATAATAATAACATAATTATAAATTTAGGGAATAATTAATTATTAGATTCTAGGTTTCCCAAGAACATGATTCCTTTACAAGTAAGACATTTTATAAGACGATTTGAAAAATACTGGTTAAATTCCAATTTGATATGTCCAACTTATCTGTGTCATGAGACTATTGATGAATAAAGGAGAAATCATTAACTAGGCCCCAACAATGTCATACACTCCAAAATATTCCATGTTTATTGAATAATTTAATTCATAATGTGTCATACCATAAAATATATGTTTTGAATAATGTATATAGATTTATCAAAATTTCCTCAGATATATAAAATAAAATTTAATGTATACAGTATATGATAATGTGTAATACATATTATAACTAATAATATCCATCAAAAGATAGTATTTATATATAATATAAATTAAATTTATAATGATAAAATATCACCATGGAGTTACTTTTCATGAAAAAGTTAACAATCACAAAAGAAAATGGGATTGTAAAATAACGTTTACCACATTGTAATTATCATATCCAATCCCCTTGGAGGAATTGGTTCTATATAACACAAAAATTCCGTTTATTATGAATGAATCATTATATTTTTCATATGTAATTATATACACACATAAATGTTAATTGGTTCATATTTAAAAATTAGTCTCATTGGAATGTAAATGGAGACGAAAAAACTTACTTTGCGTTTACTTTTGGTTGATCTCCATTTTAACTAACGTAAAATGGTTTTAATAATGTTATTAAATTATATAATAACCATAATCATATTTATTATATCATATATTATCCTTTTATAATATCTTATCACATGTTTGTCAATAATAATTCATTATTTTAATTATTTCAGTAGTTAATTACCATGTTTTATTATGCATGTTTTTTATTAAATATATGGTTCTATCACATATTATAGAGTTTCATCATTCACATAATTATAATATTGAAAAAATTATATTATTTATATATAAAATATAATTTTATTAAAATTTGGGAAATATTTTTATTAAAAGAGAGTCACATCTCTTTGTGAGACCGGTGGTGTACAAGTACATGAATTTTTTTATCAACTTTTTAACGTAATAAATGAAATATTTATATATTACATTTTCATAATTATTAATAATAATTTATATAATTATTATTTAATTAATATATCATATAATTATAAAAAATATCTTTATCACCTTCCATATAAATTAGTAGTGAAAGAGGAATCACATTACTTCGTGAGGCGACAATTTTCCGTACACATGAGCAACGTTATCGTATCATCGAAGGAATGGACGGAAAAAAATATTATACATAATATCATGGCTAAAAATTTATAAATAATTTATAAATATAATATATATAATTTATATCCATCATCTTACCCAATCTTGATATGCTGTATTGGAAAAATGAACGACATTGGTTCGTGATGCGGTAGCCTTCCGTACACAGGAATGATGATTTCAATGCTCATTTTATGGAATTTTGTGTTTTTTATGTTATTATACATAACATGAAAACATTTTTTTATTTAATATACAATGGTTATTATATATTCTAGTTATAATATAAATTTAATTGGTTGGAGACAGAAATAAAATAATGACGCTTGTTGAAGAATGTTACCTCTTCTTCGGATATCATTCATTTGTTTTAACTAAAGCATTAAATAATAGTATTTACAACAAAAATAATTATTATAGGATGAATTTGTGTAATTTTGGGATATATTGTTATGTTATTTTTGGTACTAATGTTGTTATAATGTGTGATGAATGGGGGTGAGCGAGTGTCCTTTGATAGTTGAGGAGGAGTGGCATTCTGTTAAATATTCAAAATTATTCACTAGTAGGAGGTCTCCCATTCATCATGTGAATCAAAAATTGAATAATAATTGAGGATAGGTATTATATTGTGTATAAAACCCCCTAACATAAAAAAGGAATTAATTTTTTTAATTTTGTTCTTTAACTTCCATGTTTCCCTAATTTTATAATTTTGATCTTTATTAAGGTAATATATTTTTTAACCAAGGTAATTTATCTATTAAGACAAAATTAAATTGATAATTATTATAAAATTTTTACGTAATGGATCTTTTTTTATTTATAATTTATATAATAAAAAATTCATGTCTGTTAGAAATTAATTTTAACAGAAGCGCATGTAATAAAAAAACACTACTTTAACCATGAGTATGCTAACAGTTTTTTTACTATTTAAAGGAAAATATGTTAATTATAAAAAAAATTGGTCTATTAATAGAACATATTTTATATTTATCAATATTTAAAACTCATTTTGAAAAAGTGATATTTTTTGAAATTTTAAATCATTTAATAAAATATCATTTCTTATAAAATAACATTAACGTCAATTTTGGAATTATTTATTATATTTGAATTTAAAAATATCAAGGAAATGATTTAAATTATATATATTAATTTAAAACCTATGTAAAAGGATATATTCCTATAAAAATTTAATTTAAGATAATAATTTATTCAATTTACCCCACTTTTAGTGTTTTTAATATCATTTATTTTAGTGAATTATTAACTAAATAATTAATGCATTCACATTTCTTAAGCATTTAATGTAATTATTTTATCTCTAGAAATTAAAATAAATTATTATGAAAAGAATATTATTTTTACTTCAATATAATATATATATATATATATTATAAAAAAAATTCCTCTATCCTAAATATTACTAAATATTAAATGCAATAATGGTAAATTTTTGCCTTTTTATTTACTTAGCATGTTATATAGGTCACCTTAATGGAATAGCATCCCAATAAATAATAAAGATTGAGAATAATATATTAAGATTATTAATATTTCTAGACGGTAGCTGTTGGACAGGATTCAAGATCATTTTACACCTTATTTTCTAACATTAACCACTAAGTAAACTCTTTATTACCTTAGTCCCCGTATTTAATTTCAATTTTATTTACTAATCAAAATTGAAAAATATAAGTTAACATTAATATGAAATATAAATTTTTATGATTCCAAATATTATATTAATTTTAAAAAATTTAACTCCCTTATGTTTAATAATTTAATTTTTCATTAATCATGCATGCTTGACGAGAATGAAAGTTTTAAAGTGAATTTTTTTAAAATATTATAATGTTTTTATATGGAAATAAAAAATGAAAATGATTCCAAAAACCTAAATTGGATTTATTAACTTATAATTAGAATATTATTACTTTAAAACCAATTAAAAAATTTATAATTAAAAATTACTTCTCTGAAAAGGGATATTTTCAATTTAAATCCACTATTTTCACTATTCATTGAAAATTTTTATTTAAAATAAAACATGAAAGTAACTCGAAGATAAATTTGAAAGTAATATTTAGAAAATAATTTTATTTTATAATTATAATTTTTTATATTTGGTGTAAATTAATTATAAATTATGCATACCATGCAAAATTAAACTGTCTTATAAGGAGAAAAAATTGATATTCAAAAAATATTTATTTTTTTAGATGGGTATTATTTTATTTATAATCAATATTTAATGAATAAAAATGTTTAATATAAAAATTTTCATAATTTACATAATCCTAATTATACTCACTATTCCAATGGAAAGGATAGAACTAATATATAACATAATAAAATTAGTACTTTGTTATTTTTTAGGGAAACACGGTCTAGTGTGTAACATGAGCTAAACATAGTCTTGTGTGTAATCGAATATAATTTAATATATTTAATTTATATAAAAAAAATATCACAATGTATTGGGTTGTTATATAACCTTCTCTGCTCGGTGTTGCGAGTCACATACAACATTGAATAAACTGTTATTTTTTAAGAATTTAAGGGTATTGCACGAAAAATATCCCCATTTGATTTAGTAATTATTTGAATTACAAGGGAAAAATTAAAAATTTGGGTAAGAATATAAATAAAATATTTATTGTTATAATAATTGATTTTATTGATTTATTAGTACACTTTAATTATATTTTATATAGATATACTCACTATAATAATTTAAAGTAATATTCAATTAAAAATTGAATAGTTTTATTCTTACTAAATTTTGGTTATATTCAAAATCAAGAGATTCAAATTCTATAATTTGAAATTTAAAAAAATATACTACATATTTTAATTAACCATGATAAAATTATCTTAGGATGGATTTTTGATAATTTTCCAAATATTTTTTTTTCAATGAATAATGAAAAGGTACATGTTTTTATTAGAAGATATAATTTCTTTTCAAGTATTTATCAAAACAAATTATATTTTTAATTATCTTTAAAATTTAATTTTATTATTAAAAAAATCAATTATGTTATTTTTAATGAGATTTATACTTAAAATTAGCATAAAAACATTTTTACAATTAAAAATGTATTAATTTAAAAACAACTGTTATGTGATGATGGTTTAATATTAAATTAAATTCATGAAATTATTAACATTTGATTATGAAAAATTGATTCAATATTTTCAATCGGGAGTGTAAAATTTGATCAGTAGGACCCCTTTATTTTTTGTTACTATAAATAATATCCATAATAAATATTTGATTCCACGGTAATGGTAAAATGGGTTATTTAGGGTTACAATTAATGTGATAAGTTCCATAATTCATTCCAAAAAATTACTTCGTTTGAATGTATGATTATATTTCATTCATAAATATTAAAAAATAAAAAATATTCCCTTCTTCCATTAATCATTGTTTTTGTACTTTATAACATATATGTAATGTATAAAGTCAGAAAATGACACTCTATTACAATTAAAATCTATAATATTTTTTGATAGGTGTTAAAAAATAATTTTTTTCATTTTTTTAATTATATAAGTTATTTTTTATCATGTTATTTTATTTTTACTTTTTTTATTAATAACCATAAATTCTTATGCAACGTTAGCACCTTATTTATTCAATAAATAGAATTATAAAACAAATGATTATAAAAATATTAAAAATAATATAATTTTAATGGATTTTTTTAACGAATAATTTTATATATATAAATAACATATTTTTTATTTCTTTATGTATTATATTTTTATTCCATTGTTTTCATGTTTTTTATTATTGAAATTAGATTAATCTTTCAAAAATAGAATTAATGGTATTTTATTGTAAATATAATTTTATTAAATGATTTTAAATTCATAATAATCTCATATTATTCCTAGTGAATGAGATGTATTTTAAAATATCAAAAATGATCCATTTATTGTCAAATTATCCTTTTATCAGAACTTTCATCACACCTAATGTGAAAAAAATTTAATACAATGGTAATTGTGAAAATAGGCTAACACGAGTTAAAAAATATAATTGTCAAAATGCAATATAAAAATGTATAGTTTTAATTGGATGATTTTATATTTATTAAAATATAAATTATATTATAATATTATAAATTTTAATCTATTTTAATGAGAAAATTATTTTATATTAATTTAATACTTTAATAAATTCATTATTTTCCCTCCTCTCTCTTATATATTATCACACAATCTCTAATTTTTGTTACACATTAAATACCTTTTATTTTTCTAATACCAACCCAAATCTCTTTATTACATAAATTTTAAAATTGAAGAGTCTTTGGATTAGTTATATAACAAACCTATGATGGCTCCTGATATATCCCAAAATAGGTTTTCAAAAAACGATGTATAGTTGTTAAGCATGTGTTTTTGTATTATATATCTTCAAACTCCATAAATTATTCATCAAAAAAGATGAAATAATAAAACTTTTGTATTATATATACATAAAAACTTTTTTTTTGTAATAACCTATATCCCTCTCCTTCTTCAATCAAATGTGAAATTAACCCATCATTCATTTGTATGGAGGACTTCCGCCTCATGAACTAATGTAATTATTTTTCCATTACCTCATCTCACATTGTAATATAATGATGTATTTAATGTATATATATAATATTAATGACCAGTTTATCATTTTTAAAGATAATATATCATCTAATTTATTATCCTTTCATCCATTGAAAAATGACAATGTCATTCATGCGTACATGTGGATTACCACCTCTATGAAGTGATGTGGTTCATTTTTCACCACAACATTACATGGAAAGTATATATAAGTGTATTTAAAGATATAATATTATATTTATGATAAAATTGTCACTCTATTAAAATAAAATAATACTTATCATCTTTCTATAATGATCATTAATAAATGGAAATGTTACTCTTGCATACATGAAGTATTCTATCTCCATTATTGTAACATAACTACTTTTTCATAACCGTCATTCATGGATTATTTTAAAAGTATAAAGTAAATATTAAAATGATTATTATTTAATGATTATTATTTTATAGATGATGATATAATGATTCCTCTGGCCACATTCAACTTACTGGTGTGATTTTGGTTATATGATCCAAATATCACAACAACATGTGCTGGGAAGATAATTGATAATGTAATTGTAAATAACATAAAAATTGTGAGATAAACTGGAAATAATCAGATTTTTTTTCTTATAATTAGAAATAATTAATAAAATTTTATTATGAAATAATATAAGGAATGAAAATGATTAGTCAAACTCGAGGTAAGGGATACTTTACTTTAAAACTCACATTCTAAATATTTTCAAGATTTATTTTTTACATATTTTTATTCGATGTTCATATAATTAAATTTATTTTATAGATGAATTTATTTTTATATTTAAAAATTATAAATTACATTATATTTATGTTTTAAAATTATTTCAACCATTTTTAAAAAAAATTATGTATTTTTTAGAGAACATTTTGTTGATAAGGAAAAATGAATTTTTTATTTTAATATATACAGTGTTAATGGTTTCTTCCACCACTATAAAATTATTTTATTTTTATATTTCTTTAAAATCATTCTTGTTCTTTTCAAAAATATCCAACCTTTCATTTTTCTGGTTATATTCATAAAAAATGAAATAGATATTTCAATATCTAGAAATTTTTTCTTATGTGTCAAAAAATTACTTTCATTAGTACTCAATATTTCATGTATTATAATTATGTTACGGTTCTTGGAAATTATTTATATTGATAGTTATTTCTATTATAAACCATGTATGGCTAGTTCCATTATAAATAAATGACATGTGGTAGTGGAACAAACCAAGGATGAGTGGGTTATTTATAACAATTGAATGCATTTTGTAATGATTATGTTCTTAAATGAATTATGATGGATGTTAACTGTATTGTTTATTATATTTATCATATTTATAAAGAAAATGAGTTATCAGGTAACCAAAATGAATTATATATTATTTCCTTATTTTTTATGGTTGTATCCTGATTTAACAAGGTAATGTAAATGTTCATATGTCTAAAATAAATTATTTTCTTCTAATTATGGGTGAAATGAGTAAATTTATAAAAAAAATTATTAGATTGTCATGGTTTCAAAGAAACCATTATCTATTTTATATTTCCTTTATGATTTCAATTTTATTTTTTAAGAAAATATTTCTACATTGAAAAAGATATTTTGAGTTAGAAAATGGTAAATTTTATGAAAATATTTATTTTGATAAATGAAAAAATATGAGTATACTTAGATTAATTTTTTTAGTCATTTTACTTCTCTTAATGATTATTTTTCTCTCATCCCATATGTTGTTTTCCTAGGGTGTTAATTATGAGTATGTAAAAGGATGGTTTCATGAAGAAAACATTGACTATGTCTCATTAAAATAAAAATTTTTATATCATAAAATTTTTATTTTGTGGTAAAAATGGATACAAAGGGGATGTTTCGACATTATAATGTAATATTTATTAATAGAAGTATTACAGACAAATTATTTTAAACAATAATATTTAGTGAACCTAAAATGAAATATAATGACTTCATGACTTAAAGCTCTATATTATAAAATTATTATGGTCGGGTCCTTATATATAACCACATTCATGTATCTGTATATGGATATATATTCTAGGAAAACGGAATAATGTCTACTTTAATGAAGCTTCAGTATTTTACCCTATTATTATAAATACAACATATATTATAAAAAATTTATCCAATACTAATCTCTAAAAACAACTAAAAACCACTATTATAAAATATAGGGTGACCCAAAATTTTCATAAATAAATATTACATCATTTTAGATGGATATTCAATACATATCATATCAATAAAAATTGCAAAATCATAAATATTTAGTTTATTTACATAAAAAATACATAAATAAATTAATCCATGAATGACCTTCAACATCTACCACAGCGTTATTCTCTTATTATACACTTATTCAAAAAGCCATAATTAAACCCTATATTCAAAACCTTGAGAAATAAATCATAAGAAAGGGTGATCATAGAGACTTAATAAGGGTGAACATGGGAGATATTAGTCAATGATCAATTGTAAGTATAACAAGAGTTTATGTATATGATAATATTATCTTAACATTTTAGAATTACACCCATCAATTAATATATCAATATCATTGCATTAGGATATTGTAGTTCATAAGATGTGAATAATATAAGAATCAAATATCATGAGCTATTAGAACTTTACATTTTAATAAGAACATGTCATTATAGAGTTTAATAATGTCTTTTATAATTATAATCATAGAAGTGGTATAATTTATCTACAAATACATTCCTCAAGAGTTGGTATTATGCTAACCACCTAAGTACCATATTTGGGATTGGGATACCCTCATATATAACCTATTTAAGGAATGGTAGAACCTCTCATGTAACAATTAATATTATAAACATTAATCATTACACAACACATTAGATTAATATTTTAGACCCACCCATCACCAAATTATTATCCATTCATATGTATTCAAAGAGACATTGAAATCATTTCTCACTTCATAAAATCATAACCCAGGGAAAATAAAATTAATCTCATCAATATTTCATCATCATAATAAAAAAATCCATATAATGAAAAATTATTGTATCATTATATTAAATCTCCAATGAATCCTAAGTGAAATCACCAATTTGTTTCATTTCAAAAATACATTTATAAGACCATGGAAACATTTCTTGAGGAAAGTAAAAATTAATTTGAAAATAACATATTTAAAATCTATAAAATTTTAGTATATAATTGAAAAAATTATCTATAAAAAGAAACATTGAAACATGTAATGGATTCTTAGATGAAAATAGTATTGATGATGGCTAGAAAATTGATTCTTGTGGTATATGATAAAACAATGATTATGTTAACATATTTTGTTTAAAAGTACCATCTCAGGAAATGGACAAGAAAATTAATTTTAAAAAATATATACAAATTATTATATTGTAATAAATTAATTTAAAAAATATATGGTGAATATAATAATATTCATGAAATCATGGTAAGTAATATATGGACATGGTAGAAAAATAATCTTGACCGAATACAAAAACAAAGTCTGTTTTTCATAAAATTATTTTCTTTTGAAATTTTTTATTCTTAGAGTGAGGAAAATGAATTATTTTTTAATTTATATAAATAAACAATATTAATAAAATAAAAATAATTATGATATACATATATATCATATAATATCTTCATAAAAAATTTGATCGCAAACAATCTTGGAAAAAAGTGAGAATGTGACATAAAACCCTTACATCATGTCTTAAATAATTCATATGTTATATTAAAAACTTGTATAATAAATTTATATTTATTATACTTCTATATTAGAAAAATATTCATAATTATAATAAAAAAATTGATTTAATTATAACATTTTTTCACCCATTTGTTGAAATATTTAATTATCATCATCTATTTGGGTGTTAACATCTTCGCCTTTCACATTTGTTTCGATTCCGCAATCCTGGATCATTCATCTTGATCATGGTTCCTTCATATAAATAATTTTATTATTGATATAAAAATCATATATATTAACTATAAACAAATTTATAACCATATATAGAGGTTATATATATAAAATAATTACATCTTTCATGAAGACAGTTGTCTGTATGTACGCTTGAAAGATGTTTTCATTTTCTGAAAAGTATTATAAAAGAGTGATAAATAATAATTTATCATTAAAAATTAAAATTTTATAATAAATATTATATATATTTATTAATTCCATCACTATATATATCAATTTGAGGTGGTGATGGAAAATGGGTCATATCATTATGTGGATGAAATAGTCTTCACGCACACATGAGTGATTATTTTATATCCCATTTTATAGATGAGAGGTGGAAAATGGTTTTCTCATAGTAATAATAACATCAATGTATATTTATTATACTATAGTTATTAATTTATGTTGGATCCACAATATTTAGAGGATTTTTAAGAAAAAAAATGACATTGAAATAGTCGGGTAAGAAGATTACCAATTCTCTTAGAGACCTCCTTTGCCTTACGCCTAAATCCTTCATAGGATGGTATTATGTTAATAAAATGGAATCAATAATAAAGGTAATGAGTATAAAAATGATATGGGTATGTATTGGATATGATATAGGGCTCAATGTTTGTTAATGTGGGTGGAGAAGATGTTCCCTTTTATAAGTGAGGGGAGAGATATACAGAAAATAATGGAAAATATTTAAATAATATAAATTCATTTTTTAGGAAAGATATAATAAATGTAAAATATATATTTTATGATAATATATGGTATATAGATTAAAAATTAATATTTATATAATATTAATTTAAATTTATACTCATATATTTTAGTTTAACCCCCTCCCCCTAACAAATATACCCCTTTAACCATAACAGTGGTAAAAATTTGTACTAATTTAATTATTCATTGTGACATAGAAATGAAAGTGTCCTCACAACAATAGAGGTAAATTATAATTTCAAATATATAACACATTTTATCATAATAAATTTTCATATTTTTAATAAATTAATTTTAAAATAATCAAACAATACTCAACAAACACCCATTTTGGGAAAAATGCATTTTATGCATAAAACAAAATTTAATTTCATTATGTTGCATGTAAAAACAATAAGATGAATTTAAAAATTACTTTAAAATATATATTCCATAATTTTAATTTAGATCAATATTTAATTTTTATTTATTTAATTTATTAATATGAAAACACATTTTGCATATAAAAACATTTCTTTAAAAGATAACTCTTTTTTACTCTCAAATGATTTATCTTCAATAAAAAACAATAGATAACTAATTTATGAATTATTATTCAAATAATAATATCATGTTTTCATTAAATTAACTTTTTAATTATGATCACTATATATTTTATATATAAAAACAGAACACCTTAAAGAATAAATTTCCTAAAAAAATGTCTTTTAATTTTTTTAAAGGTTAGGGCCGAAGCCACATTTTAGTATTTAAGAAATGAAATTACCTCTTCTAATTGGGAAGATGGAGACCCATTGCATAGCCTGAAGGCCCTGTGGGCTTGTATCCCATTTCATAGTCCGTAGGCTGAAATTTTTGGCCTAAGGCCCATTCTATGAATAGTAACTCGGCTGCTACAGTGCCCCCCTACTACTACAGTACCCTACCACTGCTATAGTGCCCGCTGATCAACAGTACCACCACTGCTACATTTATATATATATTTCATAATGTGTTCAATTATATTCATACTCTAATATAATGGATCAGTTATAAAATCTATAATATATAATTGTTTATTTAGACTTTAGGTTGCATGTAAACAAATATATCAAATACATAAAATTTGTTTCAAAGGAATACATATAAAATATCATCGTGTTATTGTCACCACTACATTTTATTCATAATTATATCTAAAATCCTTCAAAAATCATATAAATAACTCATATTATTAAATGATTTATTCCCCTTTCATATATTTTAATTTTAATGGATTTCTATTAACCTCAACCCTAAAAAATAATGTAGAAAATTTCTAACATATGTCATAGAGTCCATTCCTTGAGGTTTTTTATATAATCCTTACACGTTGAAATTGTATTGATATTATTTTTATGTTGATAAGAGGAAAGAGTAAAATACCCTCACTAAATATAATAATTGGATATATGTAATCCATCATATTAAGGTTTAATATGATATCTCTTATATCCTATGATAAATAAGTGTCGTAAAATAAAAATGGAATCATATATCATGGATTGGTATAAAATTGGAAGTTTTTCACTTTTTTAAGGTTAGTGTTTTCCCATATATTTATTAATGTGAATTAATCACTATTCATTTATTCTCGTTATCAACTCGCATTAATTATATTTTTCAGGGTTTTTTTACTAATCCTTTAGTTTTGATCATATTATAAAACTATGTTCTCAGATAATTTTTTTCTTTTAGAGTTATACATTAATGGATACGTTTTCTTGAGTTTATTAATGGGTATTATTTATTTCACTACATTATTTTTATATATTTATGTAAATTAATTTTTTTTTCATTATATAAAATCATTTATATGGTACATTTATAATTACCCTTTAATATAAAATTACAAAATAATGTTCTCATATTCATTATGATGCATTTAATATTATAGAATAACTTAGTCATGAGGTTATTGTTTTAGAAAATAACTATATTAAAATTGAATTAATTGTTTGTAGTTAAACAATATACAAATATCCATTATATTGTTTAAGTATTCCTTATATAATTATAGGATATATCCTTCACATATAACTTTTATAGTGTTATAGTGACTATAAAATTATACATTATTCATGTAAATAATTCACAAATTATTGATTTTTTAGTTTTTTTTGTATCTTTAGTAGATGATAGTTAATATTTTTTAGATTTATTTTAAAAAAATCCAAATTATTTATTTATTTTGTCTTAATAAAAGTCAAAAACCTAGATCTTACTAAATTATTTCTCAAAATAACACTATAAGTCATTTCACCATCCTTGGTGTTGTCCTAATGATTTTGGGTTTTGAAATAGTAGCATTATATAGTGGTTCTGATGTATAAGACATTATATGTTTTGGTTTAAAAGGACAACTCTTAGAGGATTTGAGAACATTTTTTTATTAAGAACCCAATATAAAAAATTTATTGAAAAATAGTTATAAAGGTACTATAATTTCACAATTTAGAACATAATAAATTATATATAAAATTAGAGGGTATGGTAAGGTTTTTGTGTTAAGTAGTTATAGATAGACGGTTCATGGTTTAATCTATTTGAATTTTTATGGATGGAATGATTTCTGAAATTGATTTTTTGTATTTAAATTTATTATGTTTTTGTGTTAAATATTGTTTTCATTTGATATGATTTTTTAATTAATTATATTCCCATGAATATATTCAATTAAGTGAAAGATACAAGATTGGTCTGGTTATCCAACTATTATCGTGCCACCCATTGATAGATTGGATTAAATGAGGATTTCATTTATGGATACATATTGGGAGTGAAATTATGGATATTATAAGGGAATATCACCCTCTATTAATTATGAAATATTATAATTTGGTGTTATTACTTGCGATATAGCTCTATAGGTCTACCATGTTCCAACGAATGTTTTCTCCTTGTAGAGTAGACGGTAACTAGTTTTTAATCCCATATGTTATATTCAATGAGTTAATGCATAGATCCCAATGTGATCATTAGGGAAAGTTTAATCTGTATTATGGATACTATAATATTGAATAACTCTATCAATACATTGAAATAGTAAGTAATTATATATATGTTTATAATGATATTTGAGAATAATTTTTTTTGATTCACTTGAAATATATCCTTGATCTAGTAGTTTTTCAATTTTTAGTTTGAAAATTTATTGGACATGTTGTAAACCATTAACTTCAAAGATATAGAAATTTTTTCAATAATTTGAAAACAGATGAGCTTTTATTGGGTCATTAGTTGAAATGTGTAATTTTTTATTATATCTATGCATATCTAATGCTATACGAAAAATGGGGTCACACTAGTTAACATCATGGTTATATTTAGAATGAGTATGATTATAGTATGTTATTTTCCTGATATAAATTCAAATATTTCAACATTATATCCTCAAAATTATTCTATTTTATTGAAAAAAACTTTATATGGATTGGCTTATATATATGCATCAAAAATAACAACATCTTAAATAGTATTTTACTTGAGGATAAGATTCTTCATATTATCATTATGAGGAATTGAACATAGTGAGAGGTAATATACATTAAATATACATACAATTTTTTTCATTATATTTATGGTTGATAATTATCCATATAAAAGTAAATGAAAATATCAGGAAACACTTTGAGGAGGTCAGTGCTGTTCACTAAAATTTATTCATCAAGGAAAAGTTAGTGAAAATATAGGTGGGTGATGATTTGATTGATCCATTAATATAAATAAACTTACTAACATATGGTAGATATAGTAATATCCTTAGGGACACTAATATATTTAATGTTTTATGTGTAATGACATATGGGATGATGTTATTTAATTATTCTTCACCATACCTAGTTTTTTGTACAATATTAATTTTCTATTCTTTGATTCTTGTATTAATTTAAAAAGTCATTCTCCACTATTTTATCAGTAATATAATCAATCAAGAGTTATAAATACTCAGTAATATCATTATATGTGATAAAATGTTGGTGACACAAAAAGGGGATGATTAATAATTTGATATTATAAACTAACAATGTTTTTTTTCTTGGTTTATGAAAACATAGTGGTGTATTACTTTTTGATGAATATGAGGAACAATAAATTCATTTTTTGAATGGATTAGATAATTGAAAACCAAATATCTATTATCATTTTTTAGTAAAAAAATTTGTCCCTCAAGGTGGTAGAATGTTTTTAACTATGAGTAGCATATCATGGTTGGTGAAATTGGACCTATACAAAGAGATGGAGTTAACTAATAGATCACATTATGTTAACCTTGGGAGGTTATATCATAGATTCTAATGTTCTTAATCTATTAAATGATTTAAATAAATTGATGTATTTCATTACCATATATTTCTTTATGATTTTCCCAATATCAATACATTGATTTTAGTATTGTGGTATATCTTAGAGGTGAAAAGTAATCCATATAATTATATAAAATGGATTATGTTGATTTTAGTTTATTAGTTGTTTATATATGGGTGTCTTTAAACATAAGTAAGTCTCAATGGGGATAACTTGTTTCATTGTCAATGATAATTGATGTGATTGTGATTTTTTTTCATTATCTACCATATTTCGAATATGTTGATAATGATAAATATAGAATTCAATACCAACGATAAATGGTTTATTTAAATGGATTAATAGAGTTTATTTGTCGAAAAAGTTCAAAAATTGTTTTGGTTATCATTGTATTTAAGTTTTATGTGAAGTCATATCAGTGACTTAAATTAAATTACACTATGATCATAATGGGTTTTATTTGTTTTCAAATGGGTTAATAAATTTTCCAATATTGATTATGATTTTTTTAATATATATAAAAAATATTATTTTACTAATCCAACAATAACTTCAATAAAAATATTTTGAAATATTCATAAATATATAGAGATTGTTTTGAGAGTTTGAGTATTCCTTTGAGTTTATTAATGAGAAAAAAATAATTTCAAACTTGTGAAGTTTCACATCTAGATTTGATATGTCTACTCCAGAAATGATTTCAGCTTGAGGGTGTATTTTTTGTCAACATAACGTTGATAGAGGTGGTAGTTTATTATGAGTTACTTACAAATTTCATTAAAGTAAATGACATATCAAATGGGGTGTTAATGACATGGTTGAATCGTACATCACTATTTAGTGGTGTCAATAGTGCTGACAGAGAAACTATTGGAGTTTAAAATATTTTTCATGGTGGTACAACACAGAGATTTTGAGATATAAAAAATACAGGGTTTCCATTTTTGTGACATCAAATGATATAATACATAGAATTAAGTTATCCATAGTAATCTCCTTGATAAAAATTTTATTCTCTTTTGTGTTGTCTGTTTCAAAGGAGAATCCAATCGATGGTTCCTCTAAATGTATTCACACATGCTTCATGAATCTACGAATAGTTTTCTCGAAACTCTATGTGCTATCATGGAAGTTCAATGTCATCCACATCAATACTTTTCAATTTTAACCATATATATTGCTCTATCTATGTTATTAAGAGGGAGTAACAGAGGATTATATATATGGGGATTGATATAATTCTATAACGAGTGTCACTGTGGTGGAAATGGATCTTCCCTAAGAATTGATAAATATTGGAATATATATTGAGGGTTTAATAATGATAATTTCATAATAAACCTTATAAAAATATGTATTTTAATTTATCCCTCTCACCAATAATATAATAATAATAATAATAATAATAATATATCCCATAACACATGTGAAAAATATCTTTTATTAAATAAATAAATGTTTATTTATTTTAACTATAATGTGAAATATATTATATCTATTTGATTATTGAAATCTAATAATATTATTCCAAAAAATATTCTATTTAGTAATATATTTGAATAATTATTTATTTTAATATTCATGTAATTACGAAAGTATTAATCAATTCAAAAAAACTAGTGAATGCATAAATATATTCATTACCTTATTTATCATTATAAAATGGATAAAATTCAACTCATATATTCTAAAATAAGATATGGCATGAATGAATTCCTATGATCAACATTTAATAAAATAAATTCTATTCTATATTGCAGTGAGAAATATATTCTTATATTAAATTCAACACAATTAATGAGATTCTAGATACACACTATTTGTTCTATATTAGGCTCTTTTCTCAATGGAAATAGGTGAAAACACCTAAAATCTAATATGAGTGATTGGAAACATTTCAAGACACTCGTAGATAAATAAGTTAATATATCAGTTAAAAGAAACATCTGATGAATGCTATAGTGTACTATAATTTATTATTCCATTAATATCTCCTCATTCAAGAACCATAGTAGTTTTATCACCATATATGATTGATTTAACTTTCATTGAATTTCTAAATAAAAATCATCGATAAAATTTAATATACATAGATTTTGGGAGAAATTGATCTAATCAAATGTCTATAGAGATCTTCTTAATATACCAATACTTTCATAACCTTTAAATTAATTTGATATCACCTACGACACACTAGACTAGTACTACTTATATATGAGCATATGTCATCATAGTTTTCATCAATGTGTATAAGTATGTAATACTTGATATGAATTAATAATGACCTTATGTCTAAGGACTAATACACACATTCACAGATAATGATATCCAATGAGGCATAAAACATGTTGGTATAGCCTCATTACCTATTTTATTGGAGATCAATTACTTCAAACATTATTAGAAGAAGTCTTAATGTCTTATGCACCCCAAACACCTGATATTAAACCATCCCATGTGTCCCCTTATAAAAATGTTATCCAGACTATATGATATATTTAGAAATATCTTCATGGAATCTTTAGGTTCTCAATTTAGAGGGGACATTCCAGAACATATTAATGTGATGAATATTACAAGGATATTAACTCTTTAATATTACACAAAACAATTATCATTATATTACAAGTTAATGTAAATATATTCATGTGATCAAAAGAATAGAAAATTTTATTCTTTGGAACCAAATCCAACATACTTTTTTTAATTCAAGAGACAAAAACTAATAACTTTAAGTCCTCTAGTTTTCACATGTTTTCCATGATTCTTATAAGGATTAGCTTATATTCAATGGGTTGGTCATATTTTCCATTTGGATACTCTTCTAACCATGACATAACAACTACTTGTTAAATATCTGAAAAGGTGATACTTCTTAATTATTTCCTTATTTTTTTGATATAATCTTGTCACATTACAACGAACCCTTTTTGAAGTATTTTCATAATAATATGTAATGGGATCTAAACTACTATGTAAAAAAACATGATCCATGATAATGTTCCGTATCCAAACTTGTTAAATAACAATTTCATAAGCTATTTATGCACAAATTATATTGTATAATAAACAAACAATTGATTTATAGAACTCACCAACAAAAATAATCCCAATAAAAGTAATGACATGGCCTGATATAAATTTCAACTAATTCTAACATATGTTGATACTAGTATATATATAGCCTCTTACAACTAGTTCCACATCTGAAACATAAAGTAATAACATAACATTTTTATTATATTGGTATATTAGGTTAGTCTTTATTGTCGGTCAATGTGTCTCTTGGAGATCTACTTCAAATATGCCCACCATTTTCATGGAATATGAAACTTTTCCATTTATGTGTAGCATAACATTCATGAAAGACGAAATACATAATGCATATGGATTTATACTCATTATTAATCACTCTTTTTTTATGGATTAATATTTTACATTAATTTATGCATTTGAAACAAGTAAAAATACAGTATGGGATTATTTTATATATTATCTTAAAAATACAATATAAATATCTGTACCTTGATATGGTCCATGTAGCCTCTATGATCTATATCAATGGATGTTCATCTCTATAATATAGGCTAATTAAGCTATGTATTTTCTAGATAATAATGTATTAAACCATATTTTAAATTAATACAACTCTATTATCTCATTTCCCATCAATAACATATCAGCAGAACATATAAATAAGAAAACAATAACACTCTTGCTTAGCCTCTGGTAAACACAGTTCTCACATTTATTATTAGAAAAATAAAATGTTTTATTGATTCATAAATGGATATATTTAATGACTATGAAACCTTCTTTAATATCTACATAGATATATAAAACATGTTTTAATTATTGGAAAAATTAGGTG
The DNA here is from genome assembly GCA_963277665.1 of Viscum album. NCBI lineage: Eukaryota > Viridiplantae > Streptophyta > Magnoliopsida > Santalales > Viscaceae > Viscum > Viscum album. The sequence goes on from OY728138.1 coordinate 164,589,356, forward strand.
TTAAAACACCTTTGTTTTTTTGTGGATAAATCATCAACAATATATTCATTATTTAAATCAACATATAAATTATGAAGAATTCTCAGCATCCCAATGTGAATACTGAACATAAACTTTCTAATGAGCAATTAAAGTGGGATTTATAATAATTTTCAACTAGTCAAAATAGCCTATTTATAATTATTGGAAAACAACTCTCTCTTTAATATACTACAATAATTTTTTATCAACCTGGGAAACAAAAATTTTTTAAAATAAATTTTTTATCCAAATATGGAAAATTTGGTTTTCTGCTCAGATTTAAGAAATTCTTCTTATTACGGTGCTGGAAAATCTTCTACTGTTTCTAATTATTCTAGAACAAAAATATTTTATTTTTCTAAAATTTTTAAAAATACTTACAGGAAACCCATGAATAAAATTTCGGTTCTAAAATACTTAACTAATAATATTACTAGAACCACGAATATCAGGGTACCAAATTATTTTTATTTAAGATATTTTTGTAGGAATGATGTTTGAAGAATTATTGTAAAAACATATGGTACATTGAAATCAGGTGTTCAAGAAACATGTCAGGGGACTACTATAGCTTAAATAACCTCATTAAAATTGATGGTCGACATGTCACCATTGGTGAAAATTAAAAATGTATAATTATTGGCATCAGCCTAATCGGTAACAAAAATACAGTTTTAATTTATAAAGATCTTTTGGATGATGTTATAACACAAAATCTACATTTCATTTCATTGTTATGTGATTACAATATTCATGTTAAATTTGAATATGATTCATATAAAGTTTTTTATTTTATGAATGGTGAATTATTTACTGATTTTTGAAATGAATATGTTTATGATATTAACATAGATTCCTATGTATCAAAGAATATTTCATGCTAAATTTCCTTTCATAAATAATTTATATCTAGCATAAGAGACTATTCAATTATAAAATTCTCTCTCATAGAAATAGTACTAGATAAACATGAGTCAAGAATCTACAAAAACTAGTGTTTCTAAATGATAATGTCTATAATCCTTATCAAAAGGAATAAATCATCATATATATTTTAAACTACATAAATATTTTTTATCTTCTCAACCCCTTGAGATGATTCATGTGGATGTTTTTGGACCTTAAATAGTTTCATGTTTAAATGTGAAGCATTATGCCTATGTACTAGTATATGACTTTTCATGGTACACTTGGACCATCTTTTAGATCACAAAAATAATTCATGTTCTTATTTCACCGAGAATGGTAGATCAGTAGAAAAATTAATTTGACTTAGAAACAAAACCTTAATAATTGACTATGGTCGTGAGTTTTAAAATTAATAATTCAAATCTTTTTTCTCAAAAAATGGGTATAGTCGTAACTTATCTTCTCATAGAAAACCCCTGTAGAATGGAGATGTAGAAAAGAGAAATAGAAAAATGAAGGAGATAGACCAAACATTTATTATTTAATATGATCTACAAATTTATTTCTAGAAAGAAGCAGTGAATATAGCTTACTATATAATCAATAGAGTGTCAATTAGATCTACCCCCTTATGAGTTATGGATCTATAGGTAACCTAAGGTTAATTACATCAATTTTTTTAGAAAATTATTTATTCTTAATACAATATATAATACTGATAATTTTTCCTCCATGAGCAATAATATAATTTTCCTAGGTTATCATATCTCTAGTAAATACTATTGAGTCATTAATAAGGGAACCAAATGTGTGGAAGAATATACACAGGTAAAATTTGATGAAATAGATCCACATTAATCCATAACATACTTATAAAATATTGAGGATAATATTTCAAATACAGACATAAATACTAAATCATTTGATTATGTTGTCAAACAAGATGAAAAAGCATCCATTTTTAGAAAATTTTCAAATTTCGACCAAAATGAACCAGATCCTAGAGAAGAACCTTATGTGACCATCCGATATTTTTCTAGACATTCTATAACTCTTAAAATCTATCCTTTATATTCATTAGTTGGATTGATAGGCAAAGGAATACATTCTATAGATTCTTTAAGAAATCAGGTTAAATATAAAGACTTTTTGTCACAATATGAACCTAAGAACATCAAGGAGATAATAAATGAGGAATTATATGTGATGGATAAGTAACAATAATTAAATCAGTTTGAATGAAAAATGTATGTGAACATTTTGACAGACACAAAGACACCTAGAACATAGGCACTATATGGGTGTTTAGAAAAAAAGTGAATGAATATGGAAAAATGGTATGAAATAAGTCTAGACTAGTTGAAAAAGGTTATAGTCAAGAAGAGGAATAGACTATCACAAAACCATTACACTTGTGGCCCTATATGAATCCATTAGAATACTTCTAGATTATGTAGCACATCTGAATTTTAAACACTATCAAATGGATGCAGAAAGTGAATTATTAAATAGTTATAAAGTTGAGATGGTTTTTGTTGAACCACCCTCTAGTTTTCTTAATCATCATTTTCCATGTCATTTTTTCATGTTAACAAAAAAAATTTATTGTTTAAAACATTCTCCAAGATCTTGGTATGATTGGCTCAACAGTATTTATATTTTTAATGGTTTTTCTAAAGGTATATTTTATCCTACTTATTTCAAAAAAGGAATCTATAAATATATCTTAGTTGTTTCAATATATGCTGATGAAATTAGTATTGGATTTTCAAAAAAAATATTTAGGTATTGACTTTTCAAAAAATATGAAAAATGGGTTTAATGGGTGAACTCAAATTCTTTCATAGATTTTAAAATTTTAAAATAAGGAAAATATTATTTTAAATTAGAGTAAATATAATAAATATATTAAAATTTTTATCCTAGGATAAAAAAACCATATTTATACTTAATTGAGTACCACCAGAAAATTGGATCATGCATAAGATGAAAAATCAGTGGATCAAACCAATTATAGAGGTATAATTGGAAGTCTTCCAACATAACTATTATATAACCTAATATCATTTTTAGTTTATATATGTGTGCTATTTTTCCATAAAATCCTAAAGTGTCACCACTTATTATGGTCAAACTAATTTCCCAATACATTAAATATCCTACCAATATAAGAATGTTCAACCCTTGGGGAAAATAAAATGACTTAGTTATTTTGATGATTATTTTGGTGGTCTCGTGTTAGATAGAATAATAACCTCTAGAACATATCACTTTTAGGAATGTCTCTATTTTCATGATATATTAAGGAAAAAAATTTATTTTCATTATCTACTACTAAAGCAAAACACATAGTAGTTCGTAGTTGTTGTGCTCCAATTTTGTGGATTAAACACACATTACTATACTATGGGTATAAATTCAGGCATGTACCAATAAACTGTGACAACACAAGTACTATTAACATTTCTAAGAACCCATTTTCTCATTTCATAAAAAATCATAATGATGTAAGTCATCACTTTTAAAAAATCATAATAAAAAAATGTGATATATATCTTAAATTCAGTAGCACTGAACATTAGCTTGATGCTATTTTAATAAATCCATTAAATAATGAGATAATGAGTTATATCTGACTTTAGTTAGGGATGATCAATTTTGAGAATCTCATCATTGGGACTCATCATTGAAGACTCACCATTATGAGTCACTATTGATGACTCACTAGCAATGAATAACCATTTGGACTCACCATTATTGAATCACCATTGGGACTCACTGTTTGTGAACACCATTGGGAATCAGTATTGATGAAGTAATGTTAGGACTAAACATTGTGTCTTAATATTCTTCACGTCTTAATTTTTCTCATTTGGAATAAAAAATATCTATTATTTATTTCTCTTTTTTTATTTATAATTTTTTCTTTGTGATTTCCGATTCCCTAAATGATTAAAATAAAATCAATCCAAATCACATATCACTTTCTCTTTCACTCTTCTCCTAAAACCAAACCATTCTCTCCAGAACCTATACCACCTTATTCATTAAAACCAAACCCTTCGAATCATTCATGCCTTGAGTAAAGAGTTTCTATGAGAAATCTACAGACATGTCTCATACATCGAAGTAAAAAATAGTGACTCTAATGAACCAAAATTCATACCTGTTAACCCAAAACTCCAAAACCAAATAGTCATTCTAGAAAAGGATGTTCATACTGGAAATATTTTATCACATAAGTCTCTTGTTCTGAATGGGTTGCACGAACAAGGTTGGTTGTAATGGTTATCAAACAAAAAACTTCCTCTATATCTAAGGCTTGTTCATGAGGTTCATTAGTATTTTATGTTAATTCTCCTGGGAAAAGGGGGATATTGGATAATGTTTATAATAATTGGACAATGTATTGGATTTTATACTATTTAATGGGATGAGTGTTTGAACGTACCTCGTGAAGGTATTTTGGAAGATCGCAAAGGTATTGAAACACCTACAATTGATATATTTCATTATGAATAATCCTTATTTGGGCGATTAGGAGATGAAATTACATGAAGAACCATGTCCACTGAACATGATTGAGAATAAGGGTTGGTGTTTTAATTTCTTCATTAAAAAATTTTTCCAAGGAAAGGTTACTTTTCCTCTTAAATATATTAGGTTTTTTATTTTTTATATCTTATGTATCAATGAAACGAAATAAACATATATAGATTCATTATGGTTTATATGAGTGATAAGATAAATCTAAATTCAAATTCATACTCCTTTTTCTATTCAATGCTTATTTCTTCCATATTGAAAGCTATATGAATGTGAATGAAGGTCAAGAAACTATCACAGATTGTGATGGATTTTTCATTACTATTTATATATGGAAACAAATTATGATAATATGGAATCATTGGAGGAAATAGTCAATTGTTGACAATGAGAAAATCTAAAAAAAAAATTAATCCTGTTCAACACCCTACAAGACCAAGCTATATAGTTGATATCTATCTAAAACTATAAGTGCCTGTAAAGTATTCATATGTGGAGGGAAAATAAGATGTAGAAAAATAATCCTCTCTTGATGACATAAGTGATCCTAGAATTTCTGGAAGTCTTGGACGAATTACATATGGATCATCTCTCCATAGAAATGGAATTCCTACAAGTGAAACCATCATAAGGGATGATAATGATGAATTAGAATAATCTGATGATGTTGAATATTCTAGTGAAATTGAAAACCAAGAAGAAAATGGGAATAATTTTTAAGAATAAGATAGTGGTGAAGAATAATAATAGAATGATAAAGAAGGGGAATAAGAATGAATGGTGAAATTAATAGTCAATCCAATCATCCTGATAGTGATCAGGTTAATGATACAGAACCCTAATATCTTGTTGAAACTGGTTTAGTAGAAAAGGAGACAGTCATGGAATCTAAAAAGGCTCTAGAAATTGTTTTTGTTGATGATACAATATAAATATTAAATTGAAATATAAAGTTCGTCTTGAAAAAGAACAACATATTAAGGGTGAAAAACATCCTCGTAGAGTTAATGTTGATACTCTTACTCTTTATTATTTTTCTTTTGTGAATGAATTAGAATGATATCCATGATATGTCATACTGATCATGGACTATCAAGACTTTGATGTAGTTGAATATGATCATAAGGGATCCATGTTGAAAGGATTTTATTTTAATCAATGAGATCAAGTTGGAATAGATCTAATTGTGGATCCTACTCCTTCTGTTGCACATTTTTCTACTTATTATGTGAGTCCGATTGATTTCAATTATTTTAAAGAAGAAATGTGCTAAGGTGTATAAATTATCCTTCCAAATCAACCTTCACTAATGTAAAATCATAGGAAAAGTGATCCTATATTTATTTAATTGAAAATTTTTACATATCTTCGACTATAATGATTTCTGAACATTATTAAATAAAAATGGAGAATAAAAGGTTGAGTGAGGAACTAGATTGTATAATTCTTATAATTAAAGGAATGACATCAAAATTTAGAGAATCCGTGGAAAATGTTATAAAAACTATGGGAGATACCTCCATTGAGTCTTCTAAAGATGCTACAAATAATCCTCTTGTACTTGACATAGATATTTTAAGATGAATTATCAGAGTATGATAAAAATGTGCATCATCCTCAGCTACCCATCCTTCTCAGACTCATGAACATGATATGATTAGATCAATTGTACAGGAAGATATTTATTCCTCGATAGGTGGTGTTGATCAATTAGGTTTCAATAATACAAAATAGAACTGTAATCATGTGAATGAAATGGTAAGGAATTACATAAAAGGGGCCAAATCATATAAAGAGGCCATCAAGGAAAAGTTTGATTATTACTTCTCCAAAATTTACATGAAGCATTAGGTCAATTTTCATTTAAAATACATCACTGAAAATTTAAGGATGCCCATATCACCAATCCTTTGAAGGAACATGTTAGAAAACTCCAGGAGTTTACTGGATCTCTTCAAACATTCATGGAAAACAAAGATATCATTACCAGGGAAATAGAGAAAGGTGGGAAGATTATGCTGAATTTTATCAACCTATTGAAGACCTATTTCCATTTTTAGAGTACTACCATTATAGCTCCATAGGCCACCCCAATTCAAAATTTCATGTTGAAAATCCCATCAAGTTCCATCTAATGGACTTTTGATTATCATTTGAGAGCTTCATTCACCCATGATCCTTTTCTCCTCTTCACGCAACCCTTAAACCATTTCCTATTGCTTTAAATTAGTAACATCATCATCTAAGGCCTGATATCGATCAATAACATAAATCCCCTCCTTCTTTTACAATATGTATTTCCCGAAAACTAATTTCTTAAGTTCATATCCTTTCTTTCAGAACCTTGAGCAACATTCATCAATTCTATACCTCAGCCACTTCTGTCCCTCCTCTTCCTCCACCTGGTTCATCTACTAATGGAAAATTTGTCATGGATTCGTCCAAGGAGAAATATTGATTTTATTGTTCTTTGGTACGGATGTATTTATAACTTTTTATCATCCAATGTATTATCTCTTTTCCTTTATTCTTTCTTACTTATCTCTTTCTTTTTCCCCCTTTTTGATAATCTCAAAAGGGGAGAATGAGTTTGTCATTTAAACTAAGAATGAGAATACTTATGATGTTTAATTTCATTTGGTTTTATATATATATACTATAATTTAATCTCTCATGATATGTAATGCATTTTATAAGAACATATGTCTTTTGTACTTTGATCCTTATGAATGACATGTACTGTTTTGTATAATTCCACGATTTATGATCACAAAAATAGGGGATATTGGTGGAATCCACTATTTTTAATGCTCTCAAATCATGATTAATCATGTTAAATCATTTTTAATTATGTGTAATAATGTTTACATATAATATTAATATGTTATGTTATTATTTTACATCATAATATCAGTTGGTAATATATTGAAAATGATGAGTCACCATTAATGATGACTCGCCGATAAGATGGACTAACTATTTGAAATCACACTAAAGGAAACAAAATCAGCTATGTATGATTTAATGTCATGAAAGACTTGCTAATAAGATGTCTCACTATCAAGGGTCTCACCATCAGTACAGATGCTGGATTAAACCCACAGTAAATAGATTTTTTGAATTTTCTCAGGGTATTAGTTACCATCCCATCAAGATACCGTCAAACTCAATCCAAAATATTTGCAATGTATGAGTTACCATTGAAATGATTTATCAATAATTCATCCTAATATTATATAAAAGTAATCGTCAATCCAGCCTACCACTAGAGTGACTTACGGCAACTTGACTAACCATTCATGAGTCTCCACTCAAAATACTGTTACAAGCTAAGCCCATGACACTATTCCAAGTCACCGTTCAGAGACACTATCTGAATAATTCACTATTTATAAACATTGTCCGATCAAGTCTTCGTTCAGAGACATAGGCATACTAAGTGACTATTCAGAGACACTGTCAGACCTAGTCACCTTTTGAATACTTCATCAATAATTCCATTTTCTATTAAATTAAAATTTCTTCTTAATGGTCATATTTTGGAAATTTAATGAAATTGAATAAATTAATGACCTTTTGTAGGTAACATTAAAAATGTTTTCATACTATTAAATGATCTATGAGGTACCAATATATGATTGAGATCATGATCGTTGTCTGCTGTAGTGTACATAGAAAATACATGATCAAAAAAAAGTTTTGATGTTTGGTGCCTGAGAAAAATAATAAAAAAATTATGTTTAGGATACAATAAGATACTGCAGAGAAGTCAAAGAGAATAAAATTTTGAAGAATCAAACAAATAGATTAGATGAACTCATCAATCAAATAAATACCTCACTTGGAAAACAGTAGAGAACATATCATGATGCTCAATTTTGATGTCTGTTTCTGAAAGATGCCTCAATCTTCATTTCAGGATATGTTCCAAGAGTTGCAAGCTGCATTGCCTATCACATAGATCATTATAACTCTATTCTCACTATTGTTCACTTCAAATGTACATTTTTTACATTAGAATAGTGTGTGAAAATCTTTGTTGTAATAAAACATACTTACTCTTGTTATAAACAGGATGATACATATATATTTTCATAATCTATATTTTACACCATACACTCCAACATATATCAGTGGAAGAGGTCCCTGTTTGGGATTTTTGTATTAAAACTCCCTTGAAAACTGTGTAAGAGGTCTTTATGACATGGATTGTTGTTTATTATATTGTTTACCTTGATCTAGGGTGTGGATAAATGTTTATTTATATAAACTACTTGGTAGCAGGTGATCTAAAAGTGTATTGGATTATGTCTTGGCTTGAGAATGAACATATTTTTTAAATTATGTTGTGTTTTTTATTTTTATTTTCTCTATTTGTGTTTATTTAAATTATAAAACTTCTCCTTACTTTGATAGTTAATTATATATAGTGTTTATATAAATATATTATTTACTAGATTGATTTCATAAGTTAATGTAATAATTCATATTATTTTAACAGAGAACTAATAACTCGTTGATAAATCCATTGAATAACCAATTCATTGATAAACATACCTTTTGGTTAACAAGGTCATTTTTAATTGAAATTGGGGGGGTCACGAACCAGGCCGGGTCGCCATCCGACTCGGTGCCAGACTCGGTCCACGGCAAGGCCCGAAGGGCGTTCCCGATCCCCACGGGCTGGCACAAGTGCCCGGGTGTCAAGAGTAACCTGTGGGAACGGTTTACCCGAAAAAGTATACACAAACACTAACAAGATAATAAAATGAAACTAGGAAAATCGAAAACCAACGAGACCATTGAGCTGAAATCAAATTTAAAGGTTTAAAATTAGAGCCAACATCCCAAAGAAAAATAGACGACAACAATAGAGACCAAAACTCTAACTCAAACCTCCAAGCGACAAGAGTGGTGTAGCATCTCCATGCCACAACACCAAACTGCACGAGAAGACCATCACCGACCAAAACCACCATCACTAAGCACAACGCACAACCTGGAATACACAAGGAACGAATTCTACATACACCCGAAGGTGTATGCATGGTGTGAGCGAAAGGCCCAGTAGGACGTCACCCAATAGAAATGTTCCATGCCACAACATCAAAAGGAAAATTTAATGTGATTATTAAAGTTATAATTTTGAAATACTTTTAATGAAAACATTTACAATCCAAATGCTAAAGGGAAACACTAAAAGAACTCATTTCACAAACATGATTTTTAAAGGGGAAGAGAAAAGTTCATTATGGGCACACACACACACACACACCCACAAACACACACACACATACTCACACACACAGACACTCACACCCAGGTGTTCCTCCATATGCCGACGGAAGGCACCACACCAATGATGGTAGAGCACTATGGGTAAATCCCCTAAGGTTCATCTAGTTCGAGTGAGACCCTAGAACCTTGTGTCTCGGTGAAACGTGGCTTAGAAGGCCACGACCCTCAGAAAACGTGGCTTAGAAGGACACGACCCTCAGAACACGTGGCTTAGAAGGCCACGACCCTCAGATATCATGTTTAGTTAGTGTTGCAATCGTCAATCCAGCTAAGTGAGACAGGGACGGTACCCATCTGGCTCATTAGCGCACTATTTCTAGTCCTCCAACCTAGATACTCGGGGTTTTCCCTTGTGCTCAATCAAGTTTCACATTCACATGGTATATTTTTTTCCCATATCACAGACCCAACCATACATTACACACAAGTCACTATTTTCACACCCAAACAACATTTCAAAAACTCACGCATGCCAAAAATACCATTCCAAAAATATATTTGTCGTTACCTAATCGTTTCGCAAAAACCCCATTTTAAAAAAATACTCAAACAAGAACATAAACAATTTTCACAACTTAGGAAGCATTATTTTAATAACACAACAAGGGACGACACAAATAAACACACCCAATTAAAAAGAAGGGAGTTGTTCAAACCACTTGCTTAATAAATTGTCTTTAAAACTAGTTTCACCCAACTACACAATTGTCTAAACCATCTGAAACTCTTAAAATGATTCGCTACACATTAAAAACCCACATTTAGACTTAAACAACTCAATTACCCATAAAAACTAAGTTCGCACCAACCAAACATCACCTAGAACCCAACATGAAAACATTGCACCAAAACAACACATATTTTTACATGTAAAGACCATTTAAAAATCAATTTCGCACTCAAATATTATAAAACCACATTTGCACCATATAAACAATTGATTAAACAATTTTTGTACTTACCCACAACAAGTTAAAAATGAAGAAAACATGATAATTTCTAAATAAAGTGAAATTTCCATGATGCATGCATGTCAAACAATTTTTAAAATGCATTTCGCATATCTTTTAAAGAACAACCAATAATTTATGTGACAACACACATATAAACAACAAGAGCCTACTATTTCAGAAATCCAATCTCCTCAGATGAGCATGCCAGAACATTATAAACATGGATCACCTTATGAAATTAAATCATAGAACATATTAAATTAATTAAACAACCAAACTAAATTATCTAAAAGATGTAAAGACATGGAACCACCTACATCAGGTTTTGGAGACTCCACAACATTTAGGGAGCGACTCCAATTGGTCATCCAACGCACCACAAAAAATGCAAAAGAACCTTAGAAACAAGTATCAACAAATGCGTCAAAATTAAACCAACGTCACCCTAAAAATATAACCTGACAACCCCTAAAATTTAAGAAATAAAAACGAAGGTGTTCCTCAAAACTCGAAAATACTAAAAATGTAGTCAAACATTCCTTTGAGACTCAATGCAAACTGACGCTAAACCAGAGCACAATTTGTATAATTTATAAACTACAAATAACCAGTTTAACATCAATTTTTCACATAAAACACACTTATATCGCATGCACATAACAACTGCTACTACAAACATTATTCGCATCAAATAAACTAATTAAATAATATGGTAAACTAATTTAAGAAGAAAATTAATTCGTCAAAACATGGTTAAATGCAAAATCACCTTCCTTTGACGCAGAGATATCCATGATTGGGTGAGAAACACCAATTGCAACCAATTCCCATCACAACCAACTCAAATTTATACCCTAAAACAATAATTAAAACAAAAAGTAAATAAAATGGAACCCTAAAATATTTGACCTGCTGAAACAGCCAATACTCAAAATGAAATAAACGAAAGTCGACCTGAGGGGGGGGGGGGGGGGTAGCGGTCACCGGACCGAGACTTCACCAGAAAGGAAAACAAAAACTACCGAAAATGGGGTTAACGGCTGGGCGACGACCATCCGGGAGGGGGCGACGGCGGTTGGCCAAGGGGGGGTCCGTGGGGCGAGCCGAGAAATCTGGTAAGGAGTAGAAGGGGTGCGGGGCACCAAAAGTGAGCAGGGGTGAGGCTGGTCCAGTGAGAAGGTGCACGACGAAGGGGGGAGAGAATGGTGGAGTTGGGTGGCGGTCACCGGATGGAGCAGGAGGGCAGCAGGGCGGCATTTTCGGACGGAGCAAGGGAGGCGCCGGGGTTCGCCGGACTAGGAAAGGGGGGGGGGGGGGGGTGGCGGCTAGGGTTCGCTGGACAAGGAAAAAGTGGGTGGCTGAGATGGGGTGTGGCGGAATGAAGAGGAGAAGGGGGAGCTGGGTAAGATGGCGAACTGAAGAGGGGAAGGGGGAGATGGGCACGGCGGAGGACCGAAGAGGAGAAGGGGGTGAAAACAGGGTGCGAGGGAGAGGGGTGGGGCGACGGACCGAGGGTAAGGGGTTCGAAAAACCTAAAAGAAAAAAAAACTGTAAATAAAAGAAAACTAAAAAATAAAGCTATAAATAAAACAATATATATATATATATATATTAATTATAATGGTAAAAATAATAATAATAATAATAAACCAAAACTAACAATAAAAATAATAGAAATAAAATAAAAGTTGCAGCAATTATGACCATAGTGATAAAAAAAATTATAGCAATAACCTCCTCAGATGATATTATTATTATGTTCATTAAAATAATTTATTAAAACTTTTATCACCTTTAATTTTATTTATTTATCATTAAGTCAATTTATTTAATTAATTTGACCCTAGCAGGTCACCCGGTGGACCAGGCGATGCTGCGCAGTTCCAAAAACATGCTTCGCCCAAGTCGTGCGGTCTCAATTTTTATTGCGTTCTCGTTTTATTAATCGCCGCGTATATTTTTCATCTCCCTTAAACTTAGGGAAGGTCGTGCGGTAAGATAGGCGAGGTCACGCAGTGACCCAAGCGAGGTTGTGCGGCTTTGACAGCGGTGCGCTTAACACCGAAAAAGCCAAAAAGTGCGTTTCAAAATAAAACTCAGAAAATTTGCGTTCGGCCTTGACCTAAATTATCTGATTCCCAATAGAAATAATAAAATAAGTAATATATATATATATATATATAAGACGGGTGTGACAATTCTCCCCACCATAAAGCTTTTCGTCCCCGAAAAGCCACAACTAAGGCTGAAACCCAAAGTAGGAAACGACACCTCACTAAGGATCAAATAGGATCCCCACAAACATCAAGCAAAGAGAGAGAGAAACATTGTGCTCAGAGAAAGTGACTCAAATACAACATCAAGAAATGCATAAAAAGACTTTCTGATATGTGTCTCCCTCCCCAAAGAGTTGAAAAACCTCTAGTTGATTGTTTAAGAAGATGAGCCCTCGCACCCACAAAAATCAACTTTACAAGACGAAATTTCCTCAAGCACTATTAAACGAAAACCACACCATTTGGCTAGAATGAACAACAAGGTCATACCACATCCACGAAACACTCTTTTCACTTATTACCAACCTATCTTTAGAAACAGAACCACAAAAGTTAACATGTGGAAGCCCGAGGGGCTCCCCACCATTAAGAACCTACTAACACCCAGGAAGGGACTGGAAAACCAATACGGGGAGGTTCGAGTGGACTCCCCACCATTAAAGAAAATCCAATACTGATTTATTCTAGAGACCTTTGTGCGAGACCCAATGTGGTTCTCCCCACCATTAAGGGAAGGCCCACATCAATTTATTCTAGATATGTTTGTGCGAGATACAATGTGGGTCTCCCTGCCATTGGAACTAACAACAGATACAAAACATTAGAAAAATTCTAGATGGTGACCAACCACCCCACCACAAGGGGCGGGGAGGGAGGGGTCCGACCACTAGGCGTCAAAACCACGGCCGGTCACAACCATCATCTCAAAATTTCCTGGATGAACACCATTCAGATTTGAGACTGAGTTACCCAACAGACTCTCATAAGAACCACTAAAGCGACTCCATCTAGTGGAATGAAACCCCCAAGAATTTAAGGAACGAGACGAACACACCTCCACGTAGACACGAAAACCCTACGCAACCAGATGGCTCATTCGGAGCGGAACAACCGTAGGAACAATTTAAACCGCCTCTACTTTTAACATTGATGACCGAAATAAAGTTGGGTCCCATACACTCCCGTGGTTCCTGACCACGCGCCAGCTTCACTCCAAGGCCTATGGCTGGAGCCCTGATGTATGAAGCATCTTCTGCCTTGCAGTCAGGCATGGAAGACTCCCAAACGGAGCTTCTCCTTTTGGTGTCACGCCCAATCACACTGCACCTGAGGAAACACCATCAGACACAACACCCCATGACATCCAATTACTCTCACAGAAAACATTCACCTGAACGACAGCATAAATGGTACACATGCATCATCCCTTGTTACACTAAATGAGAACATGACACCACAAATCGTCGCTGAGAACGATCATTGCTGTCGAGAGAAACATTACTTTGAGAAAGACTTTAGACTGCATCTTGAACAACACGTAATTCCAACAAACGACCATAACAGCCTCATACGACTGGGTCTGCCAAACTAGTATCCTAACATGAACCCTTAAAAGAAACAAACCAAAGACCGGAGGTCATTAAAACAATAAATCAAACCAACAACTTAGGTTTGCTTCCACCATCCCCACTGGAGTCTCCTTTACCGCTACCAAGGGAAACCTTCCGACGCAACGATGTCAAACATTATACCTGTCAACTAAGACAACTCAAGGAGACCAAAGTCCCATTCAACTCCTCTCATGTATGTCATTCCACAACGAGAGGATCCTCTTAGTTGCAAAAAGAAGAGGTGGTTTCAATTCTAGAATTCAAGAAGAAATTCCTCTGATCAACTGGAGGGTTGGCCAATGGCGAGTTTCCAGTAGCCACACTTCAATCACATGTCAAAAATTTATGGGGGAGGCATACACTAGTCATGAAAGGAAACCATGGATCCAACCAAACTGGTCCAACAGTCAATACATACCACAAGAAAACACCAAACGTGTAGGGGGAACCACTACAAGGGCTCCCTGATGTACTTTTCAAAGGAATTATCTCGCTACACGCTTGCGTACCAACATACAAATAAGAATTCAAACTCAAGACACGAACCAGCTAGAAGGAATCCTCGCCTCCAAATGTCTCACAGCTAAAATTTATAAAACACAAGGACACGCCACACAAAAAACAGTTATCAACATACTGAATTTTTATTTAACAAAACCTTTTTGAAAATAAGCAAAGCAGGTGGGTTACACAAACACCAATGGTGTCCCATGGGCCTCGCACATGCATGTTCTCGTGCCACACTGGTACCCACCTCATATCCATATAGGCACTCATCCACTCGTGCCATTAACCATTTTTTCCCATATACACTCATGCATGTGGTTTCCCACAAGAACACCAAGGGTCAAAAAAACCATTACATTTTTCAAAACCAAAACATCCAACCCACACCTTTCAAACCTCATACCTCATTTTATTTTTAAATCCCTTCATTTAAAAATCATTTTCCAAGTCCAAAACATTTTTACTTAAAAACCAAATTCTCACGAATCCAAAACAAAGAGATGAGAAATGACACAAGAGAAAACTTGTGTCAGAGGGTGACTGGAATGTATAGTTGGCGGCCATACGCCAGTCATGCCACTGCCACAGAGGGTATTCTAGGACAGTGTCCCCGGCTCCACATGGCTTGCTAGACCCTGTGAGCTCACTAGGACCACTGACCTTACCCCTTTTTCATTTCCCATGGACACATTAACTGCAATGACCAAAAACACAGACAAACCTCAACTCACTTTGGTTACCCGAGTCCCGCCACGAGGTGTGCTGGCCATGCACATTGCTCGTAGCTAGAACGCCGAGTTCCGACAACCTTAATTTTGGTCTACTATGAATCTATATCAAAAGAACACAACCCAAGAGAGCAACCCTCTCCCTCTGATACCATTTATTCATGAACCTGGTCGGGTCGCCATCCGACCCGGTGCCGGACCCGGTCCGCGGCAAGGCCTGAAGGGCGTTCCCAATCCCCACGGGTAGGCACAAGTGCCCGGGTGTCAAGAGTAACATGTGGGAACGGTTTAACCGAAAAATTATACAAAAACACTAACAAGATAATAAAATGAAACTAGGAAAATAGACAACCAACGAGACCACTGAGCTGAAATCAAATTTAAAAGTTTACAATTAGAGCCATCATCCCAAAAAAAATAGATGACAAAAAAAGAGACCAAAACTCTAACTCAAACCTCCAGGCGACAAGAGTGGTGTAGAATCTGCATGCCACAATACAAACCTGCACGAGAAGACCATCACCGACCAAAACCACCATCACTAAGCACAACGCACAACCTGGAATACACAAGGAACAAAGTCTACATACACCCGAAGGTGTATGCAGGGTGTGAGCGAAAGGCCCAGTAGGACGTCACCCAATAGAAAGGTTCCATGCCACAACATCAAAAGGACAATTTAATGTGATTATTCAAGTTATACTTTCGAAATACTTTTATAGAAAACATTTACAAGCCAAATTCTAAAGGGAAACACTAAAAGAACTCATTTCACCAACATGATTTTTAAAGGGGAAGAGAAAAGTTCATTATGGGCACACACACACACACACACACACACACACACACACACATACACACACACACACACACACTCACACCCAGGTGGTCCTCCATATGCCAACGGAAGGCACCACACCAAAGATGGTAGAGCACTATCGGTAAATCCCCTAAGGTTCATCTAGTTCGAGTGAGACCCTAGAACCTCGTGTCTCAGTGAAACGTGTCTTAGAAGGCCATGACCCTCAGAAAACGTGTCTTAGAAGGCCACAACCCTCAGAACACGTGGATTAGAAGGGAACTACCCTCAGATATCATGTTTAGTTAGTGTTGCAATCATCAATCCAGCTAAGTGAGACAGGGACGGTACCCATCCGTCTCATTAGCGCACTAGTTCTAGTCCTCCCACCTAGATACCTGGGGTTTTCCCTTTTGCTGAATCAAGTTTCACATTCACATGGTATATTGTTTTTCCCATATCACATACCCAACCAGACATTACACAAAAGTCACTATTTTCACACCCAAACAACATTTCAAAAACTCACGCATGCCAAAAATACCATTCCAAAAATATATTTTTCGTTACCTAATCGTTTCGCAAAAACCCCATTTTAAAAAAAAATGCTCAAACAAGAACGTAAACAATTTGCACAACTTAGGAAGCATTATTTTAATAACACAACAAGGTCCGACACAAATAAAAACACCCAATTACAAATAAGGGAGTCGTTCAAACCACTTTCTTAATAAATTGTCCTTAAAACTAAATTCACCCAACTACACAATTGTCTAAACCATATGCACCTCTTAAAATGATTCGCTACACATTAAAAACCCCCATTTAGACATACACAACTCAATTACCCATAAACACTAAGTTCGCACCAACCAAACATCACCTAGAACCCAACATGAAAACATTGCACCAAAACAATACATATTTTTACGTGCAAAGACCATTTAAAAATCAATTTCGCACTCAAATATTCTAAAACCACATTTTCACCATATAAAAAATTGATTAAACAATTTTTGGACTTACCCTAACAAGTTCAAAATGAAGAAAACATGATCATTTCTAAAGAAAGTGAAATTTCCATGATGCATGCATGTCAAACAATTTTTAAAATGCATTTCGCACAGCTTTTAAAGAAAAACCAATCATTTATTTGACAACACACATATAAACAACAAGAGCCTACTATTTCGGAAATCCAATATCCTCAGACGAGCATTCCAGAACATTATAAACATGGATCTCCTTATTAAATTAAATCATAGAACATATTAAATTAATTAAACAACCAAACTAAATTATCTAAAAGATGTAAAGACATAGAACCACCTACCTCAGGTGTTGGAGACTCCACAACATTTAGGGAGCGAATCCAATTGGTCATCGAACGCACCACAAAAAATGAAAAAGAACCTTAGAAACAAGTATCAACAAATGCGTCAAAATTAAACCAACTTCACCCTAAAAATATAACCTGACAACCGCTAAAATTTAAGAAACAAAAACGAAGGTGTTCTGCAAAACTCGAAAATACTAAAAATGTAGTCAAACATTCCTTTGTGACTCAACGCAAACTGACGCTAAACCAGAGCACAATTTGTATAATTTATAAACTACAAATAACCAGTTTAACATCAATTTTTCACATAAAACACACTTATATCGCATGCACATAACAACTGCAACTACAAACATTATTCACATCAAATAAACTAATTAAATAATATGCTAAACTAATTTAAGAAGAAAATTTATTCGTCAAAACATGGTTAAATGCATAATCACCTTCCATTGACGCAGAGATATCCAAGCTTGGGTGAGAAACACCAATTGCAACCAATTCTCATCACAACCAACTCAAATTTATACACTAAAACAAGAATTAAAACCAAAAGTAATTAAAATGGAACCCTAAAATATACGACTTGCTGAAACAGCCAATACTCAAGATAAAATAAACGAAAGTCGACCTGAGGGGGGGTAGCGGTCACCGGATCGAGACTTCACCAGAAATGAAAACAAAAACTACCGACAATTGGGTTAGCGGATGGGCGACGACCATCCGGGAGGGGGAAACGGCGGTTGGCCAAGGGGGGGTTCGTGGGGCGAGCCGAGAAAGCCGGTAAGGAGTGGAAGGGGTGCGGGGTGCCAAAAGTGAGCAGGGGTGAGGCTGGTCCAATGAGAAGGTGTGCAACGAAGGGGGGAGAGAACGGTGGAGTTGGGCAGCGGTCACCAGATGGAGAAGGAGGGAAGCGGGGCGGCATTTTCGGACGGAGCAAGGGAGGCGTCGGGGTTCGCCGGACCAGGAAAGGGGTGGGGGGCTGGCGGCTAGGGTTCGCCGGACAAGGAAAAATGGGGTGGCTGAGATGGGGTGTGGAGGAATGAAGAGGAGAAGGGGGAGCTGGGTAAGACGGCAGACTGAAGAGGGGAAGGGGGAGATGGGCGCGACGGAGGACCGAAGAGGAGAAGGGGGTGAAAACAGTGTGCGAGGGAGAGGGGTGGGGCGACGGACCGAGGGTAAGGGGTTCAAAAACCCTAAAAGAAAAAAAAACTGTAAATAAAAGAAAACTAAAAATAAATCTATAAATAAAACAATATATATATATATTAATTATAATAGTAACAATAATAATAATAATAATAAACCAAAACTAACAATAAAAATAATAGTAATAAAATAAAAGTTTCAGCAATTATGACCATAATGATTAAAAAATTATAGCAATTACCTCCTCAGATGATATTATTATTATGTTCATTAAAATAATTTATTAAAAATTTTATCACCTTTAATTTTATTTTTTTATCATTAAGCCAATTTATTTAATTAATTTGATCCTAGCAGGTCACCCGGTGGACCAGGCGAGGCTGTGCAGTTCCAAAAACATGCTTCGACCAAGTCGCGCGGTCTCAATTTTTATTGTGTTCTCGTTTTATTAATCGCCGCGTATATTTTTCATCTCCCTTAAACTTAGGGAAGGTCGTGCGGTAAGCTAGGAAAGGTCACGCGGTGACCCAAGCGAGGTTGTGCGGCTTTGACAGCGGTGCGCTTAACACCGAAAAATCCAAAAAGTGCGTTTCAAAATAAAACTCAGAAAATTTGCGTTCGGCCTTGACCCGAATTATATGACTCCCAATAGAAATAATAAAATAAGTAATATATATATATAAATGACGGGTGTGACAGGGGGAATTTTAAATAAATATATTTTTGAAATTTTTATTTCATCCTAATTCCCCTCCCTCTTCAATGTCATACTCTGACTAATAGAGCCTAATAAATCCAATATTGAGCTCAATGTGATATAGGTTGAACCATAATTTTCATATGTTGATAAAAAGGATTCGTTATTTATGATTTTTTAGGAATGGTTTTCATGATTATATGATTTCTATCACTGGTTATTTTAATTTTATGATTACTGTCTAAATTTTGGTTTTAATCAAATTTGGGAACTAAAATTAATCATGCTAGTAATGAATGTGGTGTATAGTGAAATTAATTTTCTCCCAAGAAACTAAATACTATATGAGATGGAATACCTAATATATTAGTTATTCTGATTAATCTTTCTCATTCCATGAATCATGTTGAGCTTATAATCGATCAATAGAGGAAAAGATGTAATGTTTTTTCTATCAAGAGGTATCACAATCATTTAATTAGTGGTTATTTTAATTCATTAGTTGTATAGTGATGAATTAGTACCACTGAGAAAATATTTTATATTCTATAGGTCTTAGAGTATGATAATGTAGTCTTAGGAATTTATCATATTGAAGGTGAAGAAAATAAATGGTGTAATTCTATTTATAATCTGATGAAAAAATGAATAAATTTTGTCCATGGAATGTGATAATTTTAAGAGGATATTTTTTAGTTGTAATTTCCCCTTTTTGTGTAAAAAAATATAGAAGGAATTCCTTTAGCCAAATAAAAAAGATGATGAATCCCTAGGTGTCTTTGAATAAATTTTTAAAAGTCCTAAAAGGTAAAAATCTAGTGCATTCATGATCCCTGAAGAAAAAATTAATTGATTTTATGGTGTATCAATACCAATTAACTAAAAGGAATTATATTTAATATACTTAAGTATCTATGAAAACAATTATTGATGTACTCTCAAGGTAGAAATATAAATTGTAGATTTCCATCCTTCTCCTGGTTTTGATAAGAAAATAAATAGAAAGACACAAAAAATTAAATAAATCACATCATGGAAACAAATTTCAATCTCATACATGCTAAAAGGGGGAAGAAACACAAAAAAAATCATGACTAAAAATTAGAGGTTCATTTGATGTGGAAGGGATGGTCCTAAATCCTATGAATATCGAATAGTTATAAAGAGGATATTTGATACAATGGAAGAATGGTATATTTCAATTTATGTACCACCCACACTAAAATTCTTAAAATATTTTAATTATGAGAAATGTAATAACCATTTCAAGAATATGAAGGCTAATGATGATGATTGGCATGAACAACCTCCTAATCCCAATAAAAAAATGGAAATATCAAGTGATCATTACTATTGGAGTGGGATATGAAAATGATTTGGTAGGAGATACACTTATCATTCCATCAGTAATAATTAATTTCCAAATTTATACTATCTCTACAGACTCTTTTATATCTATGGAATTTTCTATGAGTATCACATTGAAAACATAACAATTATATGTTCAGTTAGGTGTGAAATATCATAATGGGGTGCTAATAAAATATCATGCCTATAGCTCACTCCCAAATAGATGTTTTTGGTAATTTCTTTTGAATATATTATGATTCTCCCTATAGATAAATTAGATGTGATTTGGGGAATGGATTGTATCTATTGATATATAGACCATATCGATTTATAGGTAAGGCATGTCATGTTTGATATTTAACTCAGTAAATAATAATATTTTTATGTGGTTATGAACATGAATTTCCAGTGGAAGTTACTACCAATATATGGATCTTAATGACTATTCATGTGAGATTTTTATCGATATTTTTTGTGAAGAAACTCAAAATTGAATATATATATATATATATATATATATATATCTCTGTGTGTGTGTGTGTCAACTGTTCAGGATTTGATGATATATTTCCTAATTAATTATCTAGTCTCCCCCTAAATAATGAAGTTGGGTTTCAATAGAATTCATACCAAGTTATATAGTTATTTCAAATAATCCATATATAATGGACATTATTGAGAAATAAGAATTTATGATGAAACTATGGATAATCATAATAAGGGATACATGAACCCTAGTGTGTCAACATGTGGTACACCAACTCATTATGTTATGAAGAAATATGTTCTAAAGTATTTTTACATTGAATATGGTAACATAAAAAATCATTATCATGAACAAGTATCATCTACTATATATTGATGATTTTTTGATCAATTATAAGGATTTCAATACTTTTCAAAGATTGACCATTTTTCTTGACATCAATAATTGATGCTCAAAAAAGGAGGAAATACCCAAAATAGTCTTTCATAAAAATTATGGGCCTTATAAATTTAGAGGGATTTCTTTTAGACTAACTAATTATCCAATTATCATCAAGAATATAATAAATAGGGTATTTATAGAATACCTTCATCATTTTTTTCATATTTATAGATGATATTATTATATATTCCTAGAAAAGGGAAGAGGATTAATATCATTTGATAATTATTCTATGACCCTGAGGAAAGAGAGGTTTTATGAAAAATTTAAAAAATGTGAATTTTAGATAGAAAACTTTTCCTTTTTGGGTAACATAATCTCAGGTGGGGGTATATTGATGGAAGTTAATGAGAAATTTCCTAGACTATCCATGATAATAGAGATCCACGGTTTTCTTAGGTTCGCTGGATACTATTGAGAAATTTTGAGACAAAGAAAGATGCGGAATTTTAATTTTAAACTGCCTTTTCATTAAAATTATTTATAAATTCAAAATTATAATTATTTTTATTTTAAATTAATAAAAAATTAATTATATAAGTATTAATTCAATTAAGGTCATTTTAATATTTTTCTAATTTAATTTTTATATAAAACTTTGTGGAATTTTGAAAATTTTCTTTTTGAAATCATGATTTCAAGTTACATCTTCTAGATTATTTTAAAATTAATAATTTCTACTAATAAGATATTAATTTGAAATAATTGATTCAATATATTTAATCATAATAATTTATATTATATAATGATATAAACATAATTTTTGACAAATGAATAGTGAAAATTGTAAAAATTATTTACCATGGTTAATATAAAAATGGTTACATCATGGTTTAATCTAAAAATATGAAGATTAAAAATAAATAAAAATGTATGAAACCCATTTTATTTATATATTTCAACCTTTTAATTTATAATAATTAATTTTTTTCTATTTTGGATCATATTTTAATGATAAATACATGGGTAAACATTTTTTGTTTCAAAACATTACAAGTGTGAAACTCACCTCACTTATAAAACCCACCACCACTCATCTCTTCATAACACCATAAACCCCTTTTATTTTATCCAATATTTAAGAATCACATACAAAAAAACCAAATCATCATCCTAAAAACATTATTTTTGTCCAAAATACCACTATGAAATTCTTTTTGTGTAGGCTTATAGAGGATACCCATGGAATAGTTAAAAATCTTAATTGAGTGCTTTTATTTTATTAATTCCTACAACTCATTAAATTATTATGAAAACATGATGATATAATTAATTATCTATGTTCCATATAATGATATTTTTATGTTATTTTAATGACCGAAAATCCCATTCACTTCCATCAATTTTGTTACAGAATCATCATTTGTGCGTACAACAAACTACATCATCATGAATCGATGTCATTAGTTTACCCATTAATACATCTAACAACTATTTATAATGATGGATTAAGTGTTAATATAAGATATATATAATATTATTATACTTATGGAATTATTTTCTCACACATACCTTCATAATATTTATTCTATGGGGATATTAAAATGTTGCCTAGGAGTACAGTGGACTACCTCCTTACGAAGTGATATGATTCATTCATTCTTTACATGGAATGAAATAAGAAGATTTTAAAGAAAATATGTGATATATATTAAAGTAAAATTATTTTTTAAATATAATATATTTTTTACATATCTTTATCTAAAATCATTGGAAAAAAGGAAATAGCTTTCATGTGTACGTAAAGACTACCATCTCCATTAACTGTGTATTTCATTTTCTGTATCTATATTTTATAGATTACTATAATTGAATATATATTTAGTATATAATATAAGTTTATATTGTTTGTAATTATGTATATTATATAATTATTATCTATGTAGTATGATAAAAAATAAAAAGGCAAATCTTATAGAAAAACAATATAGTTATTGCCCGAAACGTGACGTTAACATTGAATTGGTATTAAAATAGTGATAGAAGGTAATAATCCCATCATTTATTGTATGCTATATATGAATATTTTTTAATATATTTATATATATTATATTTATTATATATGTGGTTTTATTGTGTATAATGGAAATTATGATTTATGGTATGAAATTGTTGCCTCAATTTACTGTCCTCGAGAAATGTTATGCACCTATCTTCTTTTATGAGCTATATATTAAACCCTAATAACATGTAACAACCATAATTTTCATATTATAATGATATTTTTTGTTACATTTTATTTTACTACTTCAAAGGGATCAAAATTAAATGTTACCAATGTGGCATAAATTTTTTATTACAATCACATCATTTATCCGGTGTGTCTATGATTATATTTCAGAGGATGAAATATTATTATCCATTTCTCAAGAAACTCATGTTTTTTATTCTCCTCATGTTATTTCATGATAATATATTTTTTCCATTAATTTTCCAATATTTATAGACTCAATAGTTCCATATAATTTATTTAATAAAAAAATTTAAATTAATCACTTGAGTCGAAAAACTTTTTTATACAAAAAACATGTTTTCTAAAAAAAATTCAAAATATGTTTCTAATATTATTAAAATGATTTATTAAAGATATTTTTATCCATTCTTATCTTTGTTTTAAAAATATATGAATATTATCTTCATTTTTTTGTAAAAAAAATTCCTATTTAGATTTTACCAAAAATTTAAAAGGTATCATTTTTTAATTTTCATAAAAGGAACATAATTTTATTCTATAATGACCAATATTTTACTTGAAGATTATGTGATAACATTTCGACTTTATTTTCAAAGATAAGTATTAAAAAAATATTTTAGGAAATTTTATTTTTAAAAAGTTATTTTAAATGAATATTTATCTTCCTCAACCAACGTTCTATATGAGTTACCATTAAAAATAAATCTCTGTCTATGATGAAATACCGTGATCTAAATTATTATTTGATGGGGATATTAACTAGGGATACCATTATTGTTATTTTTTATAATGGTTTGTGATTAAAAGAGGTTGATGAAACCCATTTCTCTTCCACTAGTTATACAATGAATCCAGTCCCTATTTTATAGGTTATTATATGATGATTTTTTATGAATACCATTTTATTTCATGGTTTATGATATGATGAATACTAATTGATCTTATGGAATACATATATGATTTTTTTATGATGTGATTGGTGGGACCAATATCTCTCTTTAATGAATTGGGTAAAGATGTATATGTCGTGTGATTTATAGGATAGGAATGAGGAGTGAACCTGATTTTGTATTGTAATTTGTATAATAGGATTGTATTGGAAGTCATCCTTGTCTACTATAGTGTTTTGTGGAGTAACCCATTCCACAATCATAGCCTTGGTTTTAATCCATAACTTCTATAGAGATATTTTCTTGCTTATGTTTATGAAAAAATATATATCTTATACCAATGTTATGCTCTCATGGATCATGTGATTTGGTTATCTTATGATTCATGTCTTATTAGATTACAATATTTATTCAATTACTCAATATAATTATATTCTATATACATAGAATGAGTTTTAAATGATATTATCATGTTCTCAAAACCATTGGTTCATTTTATGCTTGCGTATCTCCATTGTTTTCCTTTACTAGGAATATGAGCTCACCCTTTATTATGATTCCTTTACACAGGTTATTATGAAATTTATTATATATGATATGTATAATAGGGGTTTTAGTTATGAATAATGTACTGGGATATTTTTTATTTTACATATATACCATATTTTGGGGTCTCCATGTTTCCAATGGAACTGTAGCTTTACAATCCTCAACTGTGTTCATGTGTAATGTAATAAATGTTCCTAAATTTTTTTTAATAAATTAATTGGATAAGCCTGGGTCAATATAGTTGGTATCATATAATATGTAAACTTAAGATAAGAAAACATTACTGATATACCTAAGGAAATTTCATTAGATAAGTCAAAGGATGATTATGTTTATAAGAAACAATATTAGAATTTTGGTAAAGGATAAAGTGAATGGTTTCCAAGAAGTTACATACTTACATATAAACTATAATTCAATGTAGCTCAAGTGTAGAGGTATATAGGGGTAATTACTCTGAAATTTGAAGATTGGGATGGACTATATTTTCACTTGGTTCACATTAACATGATTTCCTATACATCTAATTTGACACTTCTGGGGTACGTACTTTCAAAATTCACAAAATATTTATGAACTATCATGATAGATTTTAATAATCACAATTAATGACATATTCTAAGAATAATGATTCATAAAGATATTATTATTTAGGCAGAAAATATGTAATATTTTATTATTATGTAGTTCCCCACTGTGATTATTATTTCATACACTTTACCTTTTTCTTTTAGTTAATTATTAGAACCCAATGGAACCATGTTAATGTAGAGTGTGATTAAATATGAAATGATTTTCTACCTGAGAATCCAAACATTATAGGATCTAGAATGAAAAATCTTATTAGTATTCTCACACACCTATCTCAATATATAAATCATGTTATACATCCAAACATGAAAAGAGGGATCAACAACCAGTTGAGTCTTTCATGAAGAAATTCATAACTTCATTCTATGGGCCTTCTTATCCACTAGTTTCTAAACAACTGATAAGCTTATGTAAACATATTTTTCTCATTATCTAGTGATTGGAAATTGTAATTTTGATTATCTTTCATTTGGAATGTAAATTGGATCAATGGTGGAATATTTTCAAGAATATTAGACTTCAAGATGAATTTTACTCCATGGATTGGGATAAGTTCAAGAATAAATTTAAATAAAATTATTTTCCTTAAATTCATTATACAGTGATGGAGAATAATTTACATGAGTAATATGAAAATGATGATTAAGATGTTGGAAAATATGAGAAACATTTTACAATACCTACAAGGTATGCTTCTATTATTATCATTTATCTTGAAATTTGTGTATATAATTCCTTCAGTAGCTTAAAAACATGTCTCTGAAGGGTATTATACATAAGAGATGTCATTAGAAATGATGATATTTTTTATTGTGCTATTATTGTAGAAATGGAAGTGGGATTTATATATAAATTGCAGGGTTTTGATAAGAAGATAAAAATTGAATTCAATGGAAAATATAAAAACCATTGAGATTTGAAAATGATATTTCAGTGATTCTCATCATTTGAGAAGAATCATGGGGGGAATTTTCCTAAGGTTATTTTTATTTATTATTTGTATGTAAGGGAAGTTCATTTGGAAATTTATTTCAAAAGTGATCGAAAGAAGATATCTAATGATGTGGATAATGGTAAATATGCCCAAAATGCACCACCCACACTTTCATGTTTCAAATTCAAAGAGTACGGTCAGTATACTAACCAGTTCCCCAATATGGTGGTTTTTGATGAAAATGGGTGTCAAAAACTTCATAAGATGATAGATAATAAAAAATATAATGGTATCACTAATTCTGATGATGGGTCAGTAAGGAGATGGTGAAATTTATGCTAATCATACACTAAATAACTGTTAATATATTATTTTACACTATATCTACAAATTAATTATTCTATAAAGAATTTAAAAAGGGTATCAAGATTACACATATAAAATTTAATGTATAATTAGTAGTGAAAACCACTAATGGTTCGCTGATTATATCTCAATTCTAGGATTAAACTCCAAAAGAAATTTGTGGGAATGTGATTATGGGAAATCTTTTCATTCTTCCACTAGTTGCATTTGATGTTATCTTAAGCATTAATTGTATTTCTATACATAATTGAAACATTAATTATATATGAAGGGAAGTCACATTTAAGATTCGAAACCATTATATGATCATCTATTAATGAAATTATAAATATATACTTCTGATGTAAATCAAAAACATTGAATGGAATTTTATTCCTATTAGAAATTAGATGTTATTTGATATGGTTAGAGTGTAACTCAACATAAATGATATGCCTATTTTAAAAGATTTTTTTTCCTTTATAGAATTTTTCCCTAGGATTCCACCAAAATATGATGTTGAGTCCTCATTAGAACTTTTTCCTAGTTCCAAAAAATTTCAAATACTCCCCAATGAAATTTTTTAATTGAGGTTTAGGAATTGAAAAAAAACTACAAAAGAACCTTGAAATGGGATTTAGGATAACCTATTTTATCAACTGTTTGAAGAATATTACTTTTCTAAGATTGACATTCATTCTATATATTAGAAATTGCGGGTCAATAATGATTATATATACAAAATAACATTAAATAAAAGTAAATGAAATATTAAATATATAGTTATTATATTAGTACTTACTAATTCCCCTTATATATTTATGGAGATAATGAATATTGTCTTTATATACTACCATGAACAGTTTTTGGTAGTCTTTATTGATTATTTTTTTACTGATTCAAATATCTTATAAGAGCATGAATATCAATTGATAATTGTACTAAATAACCTAATAAAATAGAATCTATATGAGAAATTTAAAAAATATAATTTTTTGGGGTAAAATGATTTATTTTGGTTTTATATAATCTCTAGAGAGGGTATATTGGTTGATAAATAAAATAAGGTGTCTATTAAGTATTTTACAAGAACAACCATTGTGATAGAATCTATTGTTTTTATGTTTTATATTGATATTATAAATGTGTTCAGGATAATTTATCATGAATATCTAATATAATCACCATGTTAACATGGAAAGTAACCAAGTTCCTTTTGGATAGATGAATGTGAATAAAAATTTGAGGAACTAGAATGAATATTGGTCAATTCACTTAGTGAATGTTTGCGCATCATTGGGAATGGGTAACAAACTAAAATTTATAACCTACTTACTACTTAGGACAGTAGAAAGACTGGGTCGAACCATAGGGAGGCCTAATGTTGTGTTTGGTGATCTAAAAAAAATAAACTAAACAAAAATACACACAAGAACAAGAAAAAAATAGTTGGTGGTGGTAAATTAGACTGAGTGAAGATAAGTGTGTGAAGATGTGGAGGTGAACTGGTGATTGCAAGGAAGCAGACAGGACAACAAGAGATATTGTGGTGAAAACGACCAACAGATGAAAAGGGGGAGAAGGTCCACTGGCCAATTCCAATATTTCTTACCTTTGTTCATTCCCTGAAATTTAAGAAATATTGATAAGGCTTAAAGTAACTGGCCAGATTTTTCCTCTGGTATAATTTTGATGAAATAATTCTTACGGTCCTTCGACTGTAAAATTCATTCCATCAAATGGCGATATCAAGTCAGATGTCACTATGCTAAACTTTTCAGTTGACTTCAGTGTGTCTTTCTCATTCGAGCATAACTCACATGTTAGTGATTTCCTCAAATTGAAACAATTTTCATTATGGTTCAAACAAGATCAGTTTTTACTCATCCTTGTTGTTTGGAAACTAATATCGTTCTGCAAACAGTGAGAGAGACATTCCAAAAATTGATGCAGTCCATGAATAAGAGTGAAGAAAATATAACAAGCCAGCTTATTCTCCCCAAAATAAATTTAGATGGACATAATAGTTGGGTTTAGTACAAAAAATGAATTAAAATAAAATAAGATCATATTAAAGTGATATTCCCAAAAATAGAGCATAAGGATAAATAAAAAGTTCATCTCTATACTCGAGCTCCTGAAAGTTCAAATCCATGTTGCTGAATGGTGGATGTAAATATGGATTTCGCTCGATGTCCCGCCCTAAGAATCAAGGTGTGAAATTATTTAATCTAATTCTCTCGGTACTCAAATATGATAGCCTCTAGGATGATGTATGTTCCTATCACACTCTATCCCCAGTCCCGATCGCTGATTCCCCTCTCTTCTCATGCTCCACCCTTCGGTGTATCAATGCTCTCGTACCCATAATGAATGATAATGACTAGTATGAGTGTCTGGAATCTTGCTCGAGGTGTTTCTTGGCTTCCACGTGGAACATTCAATGTGTTGCCTCCTCTTCACTCATCACTGGAGAAGTTTCTTCTAACCGAATGAAATGATGTGCATGCGGAGAGCCACAACCTTCCCTATAATCTTAGGCACAAGGTAGGGTGGGAGGTGATTTCTACTCAGAGGGTGTGCAATATTAGTTTAGGGTGAGGCGGATGGAGGCACGTGGCGTAAGGAATGATTTTAGGGGATTCAGTGCTGTGGGAAGAGGAGAACATGGCGTAGTAGCTTCGGGGAACATGGATTGTGTGGAGTGAAGGCGTATTGGTGAGGGTATGGGTTTGCAGCTACAGTGGAAAAGCATGAAGGTGGGTGGCTAGAGCTGGAGTGTAGGGTTTGAGTGTGGTTTCTAGTTCGAGATGGATAGGATGAGTAGAGGGGGGTTCAATTTGGGTGAATGGGTGCTGAGCTGTGGGAAATAGAGGCATCGTGAGGCAGAACTGGAGAGCTCGGACTTGAATCAGGTGAGGTTTGAAGAATATTTTTCTGGTAGGATCATAAATTGGTGTTTTGATTTTATGCTAGGGTTTTATTTTGATTATTGTTTATTGATACGTGATTTTTATCTCAATGTTTCGATTCGCTACTCAATGAAATGATGTTGTTGATAATTTGATGCATGTTTTTTGAATTTGTTGATCTTTTGAGGAGAGTATGTTGTGACGGCACAGGGGAGCCAAGGCAGAGAAGTGGAATAGTGGAAAAGGTAGGAAGTTGTAGCAAAGGAAGGAAGCGGTGCATGAGTTTTCTATGGATCCATGTCTGAACCGGTGGCACATGCACCATGATGAAGTCATGAGAATGTATGTGTGGGATGATGAGACAACAAGGAGAGGAAATAGTGACACCTTGAAGAGGGATACAATGGAAGGGTATGCGATATGGAGGAGTGGCACCATGAAGGCTACTCACAGGCTCACCGTGAGGTGGGGCATAAAGGCATGGAAGAACGGTATGCGGTATGGAGGAGTGGCACCATGAAGGCTACTCATGGTCTCACCATGAGGTGGGGCAGCAAGGCGATATGGTGCCACCATGACCATGAAGAAACCACAGCACGCATCAACACCTACAAAATAAACACGACAAAAAATTAAATAAATTAATAATTTCATAAAACTAAAAATTGGTTAATCAATTAACAAATTAAATTGAATATAATTAAGAAAAAAATAAACAAAACAAAGATAAATAATAAAAGTAATTGTGTTTTGTTTAAAATAATGGAATTTTTTTTATTAAAAACTATAAAAAAGTTAATTAAAGAAAAAATTAAAACATTTAAAGTCACGAACATAAATTAACTAACCAAATAATTAAATAATTAATTAAGTAAATTAAAGAATGAGGAATATTATTTGAATAATCTTAGATTGTTAAGGATAATTTAATTATTAAAAGACTACAAACTAAATTGAGTTTTTTATTTAAAAATTAAATAGTAAAGAAATAATTAATTATATTAATAATTTAATAAACTAACTGGAATGAAAATTTTGTAAAAGTAAAAGAATAAATATATAAAAGTCAAATTCACATGACTAATTTAATTATGAATTATTTAAAAAATGTAATTAATACTAATAACACATGATTTACAATATAATTGAATATTTTACACAAAAAATACAAAAACACAATAATGTCAATTATTTAAAAAACAACATTTTAAAATAAAAAAGTCAATAAAAAATACAAAAAGGATGTGGTAATGAGTGTGAAAACAATGCCACATGAAACTCCCCCACACTTAAAACTATGCTTGTCCTCAAACAAATATATGCCTTTAACATTAAAACAGAAAGAT
Organism: Viscum album; assembly: GCA_963277665.1. Classification (NCBI taxonomy): domain Eukaryota; kingdom Viridiplantae; phylum Streptophyta; class Magnoliopsida; order Santalales; family Viscaceae; genus Viscum; species Viscum album. The sequence continues at coordinate 164,621,008 of OY728138.1, forward strand.
GATTTGTGAGTTTCAGCTCAAAATGTGCATGATTAAACTTTAATACCCAGAATAGCAGGACCAACCAATGAGTCAGTATTTTAAAAGATTTTCCACAAAATGATGTCCTGCCTAGCTTAAAATACTCATTGGAAGTCAAAAGCCTCACAAATTCATACATTGTCAAGTATATCATGCCTCCTATGTGTATTCATTAACTGTCCTACTTCACCTTCCAATTCAAGTTCTAATCCAAGGAGTGTTGACTGGTTAGATTAAGTGGAACTCAAAACATATCCAATGGAACCATCCATTTTCACCTTCCCCCAAGTTCCAAAAATTAAATTCCATTAATTTGATCACTTTTTTGACTCAACATAAATGAAAATTAACCATGTCAATATCCCCCTACTTCATCTGGGATCAAAATTACCATCACCTTAATGAGTTCCTTTTGGACAGGGTCACATTATTTTAATCTTTCTAAGACATATTCCATTTGCAGAGCACCATACATAATTGTTATTAAGAATGAAATTGGCTTTATTTATACAAAAAAATGTCCCCAATGCAACTTGTCTCAGATACTCATTGTGGGATCCCATTTGCATATTTTACTCCAGTTACAAAGGACATAATTAATAATAATTTCAGTTAACTTCCCAACGTCCTTGACTATTTTTATTTAATAAAAATGTGATTCACCTAGGATTCTATTAGAACTTTTAGTTACTCCAATTCATGATCCTAATCCCACAAAACCTATCATATCACACTCTAATCCTTACTTTCTAAATTGAAATGTTTATAGAGATGGCGAACAATTACACTCAACAATCACTCATGCCTAACAGTTTCTGACTAAGTGCCACTCTCAACACCCAGTAGATATGTATCCATTAAAAGGACATAATTGAAATACCATTGAACCTCCAATTAACCTAAATTGATGAAAGAATTTGATTTTTTTTTTAAGGAATTCTGAGACTTTTGAAAAAAATGACTTTTTTTAAACAAACACAAACTCAGTTTGAAGAAGGGGGAATTCGACATGACACTAGAATGACCCCTCTCCCCCACACTAAAAACCCAACATTGTCCCCAATTTTTTATCTCAATGTGGGAGATAGTTTATGTAAAAAAATGGAAATTTCAATTGAAAAAGGGTTTGTATGGGTAGAAATGAGGTTCAAAAATTTGCTTTTCCACACAAAATTAGATAAAAGATATACACAAAAAAACCAAAACAAAAAAACTCAACCCCAACAACCATAACCAACAACCAAGTACATTTTTATTCCTACACTATTCTTGATTTGAATCATTGTGAGTAGATGAAATAATTTATCAATAACATTAAATTAGAAGCATGATGAAAAGTGATGTGCAGCAGCAGCATAATGATATTGAAAGTAGTGGGTGCAAGAAAGATTCACAAATCAGGTCAAAATAAAATTTCAAATCTCTAGATACTAGCAGCTAAACACCCATGAAAGAGAAAATATTCATTTTAAATAGATTATTCGATGTCCCCCACACTTAATTTAGAGAGAAGATTAAGTAGGTAATGAAAACTGAAAAGGGCAGAACAACACTTCCCTGAATTATTGGATCCTTAAAACTAAATTCCGTAGATAGATCCTCATCAGCAGCACTGGGTTGTTACTCTTCTTCATTAAACAGCACGTTTAAATAATTAAAATAAGATTTCGGAGTTTTATTTTCAAGATACTTAACATAATAGATTGAGTATAAAGATATTTTTTCCATATAATGTAGTGGATTGCTGCCTTGGGGTTTTTAGGCAATGTTTCTAGTAGCAACTACTCTATCTCTAAAACAACAACAGATCATGAGGCACCATCAAGATGTTAAGAGGGTAAACTGGAGAACAGGAAGTAAAGGTTAACATTAATAATGAGAAAAATAAAAGGGAAACAACTATGTATCCATGGGTTAGCTTCCATGCAACACTGAGTTTATATTCCTTATATAGTCATGAAACAGCTCATCCTTACAATAGAGATATAGAAGCCAAGCCCTTTGGCTACCCATCAAATAAGTGATTTAGTCTTTGACCATTTACTAAGAAAGGCCGATTCACTTCTCCAACTAGCTCATCAGCTCCATTAACCAAAACTATAACAATGGTAAAGGGTCCTGACCACTTGGACTTCAACTTTCTTGGAAACAGCTTCAACATAGAATTGAAAAGTAAGACTATCTCAACAACTATAAAATTCCAATTTTGAATGATTGAGTCATGAAAATCCATTGATATCGCCTTGTAAATTTCATCATTATGATTGGACTCTCCTCTAATATCATCTAGATCACTTAGCTTTAACAGTATCCTCTCACCAGGAGACTTATAGTCAATGTTAAGATCCTTCACTTCCTAGTAAAATCATTTTTGTAACCCAATATATAGATGACATGTTTTCCCAAATATTAACCTATATGGTGACATCCCTATAAGAGTCTTATAAGTAGTTATATAGGCTCAAAGGGACTCATCTAACTTCATTGACCATTCCTTCCTAGATCTAGAAATTTTTTTCTATAAAATCTGTTTGAGTTCTCTATTTGAAACTTCTACTTTCCCACAAGACTTTGGGTGGTAAGTGGTGCATGTCCTATTTGAGCACCCATACTTCTATACTAAAACTCAGAACTTATAATTATTGATGTGATTACCATTATCAGTGATGAATTCTTGAGGCACACCAAATCTGGAAAACATGTTTTTATGATGAATTTCACAACACTCACAGCTGAATTTTTGGCATTACTACTAACTCAACCCACATGGACACATAGTCCACAGCAAAAAAAATTTACTGATTCCAATAAAAGGATGGGAATGGTCCCATGAATTACAATCCCTCCACATCAAAGATTTCTACCTCCAGAATAACTATTTGGGATAATTCTTTTCTTCTTCCAATGTTCCCCAACATTTTACATTTCTCACAGCTTATAACCAGACTTCAAGCTTCTTTAAACAATGTTGGGTAGTAGAAACCAGCCAGTTTGACCTTTTGAGTAGTCCTTTCCCCACCATGGTGTCTACCCCAAGGTGATGAATGAAAGCTCTCAAGTATGGGAAAAATATCATCCTAAACCACATATCTTCTCAAAATACAATCAGCACACCTCCTAAGGAGAACATGGTCAACCCAAAAATAATATTTTAGTATAGAGGTAATTCTCTTCCTCTGGTTGTGTGAGATATCTGTGGGCATGACGCCAGTTTCCAGAAAGTTGGCCTTGTCTGCGAACCAAGAAGACCGCTACACAGAGGATGCAAACAAATTTTCATCAGTTAAAGAAGTGTTGATCTAGTTTGGTTCCTTACTTGTGGAATTGGGTGATCGGGACATGTGATCTGCTGCTACATTCTCATTCCCTTTCTTATCCTTAATAACTAAATCAAACTCTTGTAGCTGCAAGGTCCACCTAATGAGTCTGGGCTTTGAGTCCTTTTTAGCTACCAAATAGTTTATGGCTTAATTGTCTATGAAAATTATGATCCTTGATCCTATCACATACTTCCTAAACATTTCCAAATAAAACATCACATCAGCCAACTCCTTTTCAGTGGTAGAATAATTTTTCTGGGCATCATCTAGCAGCTTTATTGCATAATAAATAACACGTATTTTTCTATCCTTCCTCTGACCTAACACAGCTCCTACTGCAAAGTCACTAGCATCACACAAAACCTCAAAATAAAGCTTCTAGTCAGGAGCAGTGATTATTGGTGAAGTAGTCAACTTCTCCTTAAACAGGTTAAAGGCCTCTAGACTTCTCTCATTGAAGACAATGGGTGTTTCCCAAACCAGAAGGGAACAAAAGAATCTAGTAATATTATAAAATCCTTTAATGAACCTCGTGTAAAACCTATCATGATCCAAGAAACTTATGATTCCTTTAAAATGTTCAGGTGGAGAAACTGTTGTGTGACCTAAATTTTATCATTATCGACCTCCAACCCCTTCTTAGAAACTTTTTGTCCAAAAAATATGCCTTCAGTGGCCATGAATTGGCAATTTTCCCATTTTAGGACTAAGTTGGTCTCATGGCACCTTTCTAACACTAGTTCCATATTTTTCAGACAGTTCTCAAAGTAATTTCCCTCAATAGAAAAATCATCCATGAAAACTTTTATTATCCTCTCAATCATGTCTAAAAAATTCCATCATGCACCTATAAAAAGTGGTATGAGCACCACACAAGCCAAAGGGCATCCGACGGTAGGAAAATATCCCAAATGGGAATGTGAATGTGGTTTTCTCTTGGTCCTCAAGTGAAATAGAAATCTGGTTTTAACCAGAATAACCATCATGAAAGCTGAAGAATTCATTGCCTACCAATATCCCTCAAATTTGATCCAAAAATGGCATGGGAGAGTCATCCATTCTTGTGGAAGTATTCAACTTTCTATAGTCTATACAGACTCTCCATTTATTCACTGCGATTGTTTGGATTTTCTCGATCGTTTCATTAGTGACCACCGTTACTCCACTCTATTTGGGTACCACCTAGACAGGGCTGACCTAGGGGCTATCAGAAATTGGAAAAATTATTCCATCATCAAGCAACCTAATCACTTCTTCTCTCACAACTTCATTTATGTTTGGGTTGATTATTCTTTGGGCTTCTACTCTAAGATCACACTCAGGTTACATGAGAATTTTATGCATGTAGAACGCTGGACTTATCTCTTTGATATCAGTGATCGACCAACCTATGACTGACTTGTATTTCATTAAAAGACTAAGAAAATATTTCCCTTGACTGTCCTCTAGGTTGGATTAAATGATCATAGGGGGGAGGAACTGTCTCTTAAGATAGAATAATTGATATGAGTAAAGAGGGGTTTGAGTTCAATGGTGTATGGTAACTAGCTTGAGGGAAGACACTTGGGCCTGGGTGGCCCAAGGTCTTCATGCTGCCTCTTGAAGAAGGAAGTAGATAAGTATTTTTTCCACATACAAGTGATATATTTCATTATGAATAATCCTTATCTGATATACTAGGAGATGAAATTACCTGAAGACCCATATGCACTGAACGTGACTGAGAATATACATTGGTGTTTAAATTTCATCATTATAATATTTTCCCAATGAATGGTTACTTTTCCTCTTAAAAATATCAGGCTATTTATTTTCTATATCTAATGTACCAATGACACAAAATCAACCTATTTAGATTCTTTATGGTTTATATGAGTGATAAGATAAATCCATATTCAAATTCATACTCTGTTTTCTATTCAATGCCTGTTTCTTCAATATTGAAAGCTAAAGGACTGTGAATGAAGGTCAGGAAACTATATCATATTGTGATGGATTTATCAACACCAAATATATATGAAAAACAATGAAGATAAGATGGAATAATAGGAATAAATAGTGGGATAAAGACAATGAGAAAATCTACAAATATTTTAATGCACTTCAACACCCTACAAGGCCATTCTATATAGTTGATCTCAGTTTAGGACTAGATGAGGTTGTAAAGTATTTATATGATAGAATATAGGATGAGGAAGATCTAGAAAAATAATCATCTCTTGATAACATAAGTGATCCTAGAGTTTTTTGAAGTCTTTGCGGAATTACATATGGATAACTTTTCCATCTAAAAGGACTTCCTATAAGAGAAACCCACATAAGTGATGATGATGATGAATCAGAAGACTCTGGAGATGTCAAATATTTTTCATAAATTGAAAACCAGGAAGAAAAATGGAAATTTTTTTAAGAATAATATAATGGTGAAGAATAATAATAGAATGATAAATAAGGGGAATAATAATAAATGGTGAAATTGATATTGGATCCAACCATCCTGATAATGATCAGGGTCATGATATAGAACCCTACTATCCTTTTGAAACTGGTTTAGTGGAAAAGGAACCAGTCATGGAATCTAAAAGGCTTCAGAAAAAGTTTTTGTTGATGATACAGTATCAAATGATCAATTGAAAGATAATGTTCTTCTTGAAAAGGATGAACATATTGATGTGGACAAACAGCCTCATAGAGTATTAGTTGATACACTTATTTTTTTATTTTTCTGTAGTAAATGAAGGAGAATGATATCTTTGATATGTCACACTGTTATAGGGCTATCCATACTTTGATGTGGCGAAATATGATCATAAGGGATCAATATTTAATGTATTGTATATTAAACAGAGTTATCAAGTTGGAATACATCCAGCTGTGGATCCTAATCCTTCCATTTGCACATAATCCTACTGATCATGTGAGTCAAAGTGAGTTCAATTATTATAATGAAGAATTGTGATAAGATGTATAAATTACCACTCCAAATCAACCAGAACTAATGTCCAATATTAGTGAATGTGATCCTACTTTTATTTCATTGAAATTTATTCAATTTCTTAAACTATAATGGTTTCTGAACATTATTAAATAATAATGGAGAATAAAATGATGAGTGAGGAACTAGATTCTCTAATTCCTATAATTAAAGGCATGAAATATAAATTTATATAATCCTTGGAAAATGTTGTAAAAAGTATGGGAGATACCTCCATTGAGTCTTCTAAAGATGGTACAAATCATCATCCAGTACATGGCTTGGATATTTTAAGATCAGTTATCAGAGATTAATAAAAATGTGAATCAACCTCACCTACCCTTCCTTCCCAAACTTATGAACTTGATTTTATAACATCAGTTGTATGAGAAGTGCTTTAGTCCTCGATAGGTGGTGTTGATCAATTGGGTTTCATTAAAACAAAATAAAATAGTAGTAATGTCCATGACATGGTTAGGAATTACATGAAAGAGGCCAAATCATATCAAGAGGCCATCACTAAAAATGATTTTTATTACTTCTCCAGGATTTACATAAAGAATTAGCTCAATTTTCATTTAAAATACAGGACTAAGAATTTAAAGATGCCCCTATCACCTATCCTTTGAAGGAACATGTTAGAAATCTATACGAGTTTACTGGTTCCCATCAAAAGTTCATGAAAAACAAACTTAACTTTACTAGGGAGATAAAGAAATCTGGGAAGATCATCATGGATTTTATCAACCTATTGAAGCCCTATTTTAATATTTAGAGTACTACCATTGTACCTCAATTGGACGTCCCAGTTATAAATTTCAGGTAGAAAGTCTCCTCTACTTCCATCTACTGGTCATTTGATTCTCATTTCAAATATTAGTTCCCCCATGACCCCTTTTCTCTACTTTGTGCAACCCTTAAACCATTTTCTATGTCTCTATCTTAGTAACTTCGTCATCTGAGGCCTGATTTATATATCAATTACATTAATCCCCTCCTACTTCTACTCAATTAATTACTTTAACACTACCTTCTAAATTTCATATCCTTTCTTTCAGCACCTTGACCAACATTCATCAATTCTATACCTCAACCGATTTTTTCTCTCCAATTCCTCCAACTGGTTCATCTACTAAAGGAAATGTAGCTGTGGATCTATCCATGGAGAAATATTTATTGTATTTTTCATTTGTTGGGATTTGTTTTGACCTTTTTATCATCCAATTTATTTTCCCTTTTCCTTTAATTTTTCTTATTTAACTTTTTATTTTTGTCCCCTTTTTGATAATATCGAAAGGGGATAATGAGTATGTCATTTAACCTAAGAATGAAAATACTTATGGTATTTAGTTTCATTTTATTTTTTATATATATTATTATTTAATCTCTCATGATCTGTATAACTTTTTAAGAAGACCAATTGTCTTTTCTAATTTGATTATTATGAATGACATGTTCTATTTTCTATAATGGCATGATTTATGTTCACCAAAATGGGGGAGATTGGTGGAATCCACTATTTTTAATGCTCACAAATCATGATCAATAAAGTTAAATCATGTTTACTTAAGTGTAATCATGTTTATATATATAATTAATATGTAATGTTAGTATTTTACATCATAATACAGGTTGGTAATATATTGAAAATGTTGAGTCACAATTAATGTTGACTCACCGATAAGATGGACTAACTATTGGACATCCCACCAAAGGAAAACAATTGGTTATGTATGATTTACCATTAAGAAAGACTCACTATTAAAATGTATCACTATCATGTGTATCACCATTATACATATGCTAGATTAAACCCACCATCAATAGATTGTCTGAATTTTTGCAAAGTATTAGTTTCCATCTCATCAAGCTACCGTCAAACTCAATCCATAATTTTTGCAAAGTATGAGTTACTATTAAAATGAGTTATCAGAAATTCAATATACTATTTTATAAAACTAACTATTGAGACAACCTACTAGTATGATAAATTTCCACTACTAGACTAAGAATTCATGAGTCGCCGCACAAAATACAGTTACAAGCTAAGTCCATGACACTGTACCAAGTCACCGTTCAGAGACACTATCATAATAATTCACTATTCAAAAACACTACCAGATCAAGTATTTATTCAGAGTCACAGTCGGACAAAGTCACTATTCAGAGACACTATCAGACCTAGTCACCATTCAGAGACTTCATCAAGTATTCCATTTTCATTTAAAATATAATCTCATCATAATTGTCATATTTTGGATATTTAATGAAATTGACTAAATCAATAACCTTTTTTAGATAACTTGAAACTTGTTTTTATACTATTAAATGATGTATGAGGTACTAATATATGATTGAGATCATGATCTTTGTCTAATGTAGTGTAAAAATAACATACCTGATCAAAAACGAAATAAGTTGTGAAGTTTGGTGCCAGAGAAAAATAGTAAAACTTCTTGTTTAGGATACATGAAGATACTTTTGAGAACTCAAAGAGAATAAAATTTTTCAGAATCAAACTAATAGAGTAGATAAACTCATCAATCAAATCAATACCTCACTAGGAATAGAATAGATAAAATGTCATGACCCGAACCGAGGCTTGAGCCGCAACTACCCCAAGACCGCCTCCATAGGCCAGGTGTTGGAGACTAGCGCCGAAGGAACAATAAACTAACGGAGTACATTGCCTAAGAAACTGTACACACACACACATGAAGCCAACTCAATGCAAAAGTGCAGAGAAAAGAAAGAAAGATACAACACTGCTACGAAAAGGGGAACCAACATACATGCATCAAACTCTAACCAGTAAATGTAACGTGCTGACAAGTAAACTGAATAGTAAAAAGGGAAAAAACATGCGCCCATCCAGAAAGGTGCCACAACCCTGCAATAGGTAAAACAAGGGTAAACCGCTGGTGGGTCTCACACCATGGAATTCCTGCTATGGCCACCGAACGCATCCCAAGCTCATGTGTCCACTACGCTCCTCCATAGTCTCGACTGACCTTTCCATCGTCTACAAGGGCACACCAAGTGCGGGCAAAGCCCAAGCATGGGTGAGTATAAAAACACTCAGTAGGATTCCCCCCGAAAGCTTGAGGGAGAAACAAGGGAGGTACTAAAATGGGGAGTAGTAGACAGAGCAGGGAACAGTGTAAGAGTGCAAAAGAGAGAGAGAGAGTGCAGCTCAACCCAACAAGAGAAAGGAAGCAGACTCATCCAGACTCAAGGAGCTAGAGACGGTGATAAGACAAACTTCTTGTCGACTCTTCGATGCCTATAGTAGGAGAGTATACTCGTCCAACCAAGAGGAGCTAGACAAGGAAATCACGTGGAATACCCCATGCGTCTTTTCCCCTCCTAGAAGGAGAGTTACCGAACCCAAGGAGTGGGAACAACAAGAGGATGTATATATATGCTCAAAGAGAAACCCGAATGAGTGGGTAAAGGGATATCTATCCCCAATATCCGCACAAGAAGAATCACCAACAGATCAAAGGATATCCAACACTGAACCCAAACATTCAGCACGTCAACCTAGGAGGTACAAGTCAAAGGGGCCCAATCACAGCACCTCGATACTATCTGCTTTGGGCGGCACTGACTCGATCGCATGGCTTTTAGGTCGCCTCGCAGAGATGCATCTTGGTGGGAAAATCACCTCTCATCCTCGTATGTCCTAAGGTCACGTTTAAGCTATCACATCACTGACCCGTATAACCAAGGGTCCCGCTCCGGTAGTCAAGGAGAAAATTCACCGACTAGCCTCATAAGAAGGCCTGAGATAGAAATGCCAACATGTGACCCACTGCCCAGCCCTGCTGGATGGTAAACCCTAATATATCATCAGGCCACCCACTGCCCAGCCCTCCTGGATGGTAAACCCTAATACATCATCAGGCGACCCACTTCCCAGTCCTGCTATAGGGTAAACCCTAATACATCATCAGGCGACCCACTGCCTAGTCTCTGCTGGAGGGTAGACCCGGAAAACATCGACAGGAAACCCACTGCCGAGCCCTACTGGAGGGTAGACCTGAAATAAGTCAACAGGCGACCCACTGCCCAGCCCTGCTGGAGGGTTGACCTCAAAGAAGTCGACAGGCGACCCACTGCCCAGCACTGCTGGAGGGTAGACCTGAAAGTAGTCGACATGCGACCCACTACCCAACCCTACTAGAGGGTAGACCAAAAGAAGTTGACAGGTGACCCACTTCCCAGCCCTGCTGGAGGGTAGACCTGGAAACGGGTCCGATAACTCAACACTACAACTGACATCACCAGGTGTTACCAACATCACTACCGTGCGTTGGTTTGGAGTGCGTCAAACGGACCTCCATCCAACACCCTTTCATGTTTTCGAATTTAATAAGATCTCAAATGAGGCTCCACATCCCCAAAAGGATCACACCGTTGTCTTTATAATAGAAAAACACGCAAGATAGACCATTTACTCGCACAAAACGGTCAACCGGTGAATATAATACTATTCACTATAGCCAACCCATGTGGGGACAACACCAAGATCCTGAAACTGAACAAACGGATTGCACCACTGCGATCCCCTTGAAAAAACACCCGGGGTTGACTACTCGATTACCCAAATCGGACACCTGGTGAAAAAGGTATTATTCACCATAGCCAGCCTAGGTTGGACCCACACCACGATCCCAAAAACGGTCAGGAAAACAGAGCCATCACGATGCTCTCGGAAAAACACGTCAAATTGACTTCTTACTTTCTGGGAATAGATATCTAGTGGAGAAGATGCATTTCATTGTACCGCACATGAGGGGTGTTATGTGGGACCCATAACTTGATCCCTAAGTGCTACAAACGGGTCACACCATTGCATTCCTCTCGGAAAAGCACACAAGATCGACTATTCTCATGTTATAAAATGATACCCGATGAAGTAGCTGAAATTCACCGTCAACACCCAAAAAGGGCCCCGTGGGGTCCACACCTCATTCTCGGTTTTAAGTTCTCAAAATCAGTCTTGAAATTTCCACCTCAACTATTGGGTCACGATGCCGCTGACGGCGCATTAATCGGATCTTGTATGCAGACGTAAGGATCGATAAAAGATTCCCTCAAATAATAATAATTATATTATTATTATTATTATACTTGGGTGTTCCATCCAATCTTTCCACGAGCATGAATTAAGCATCCATGATTGGACTCAAAATGATCGTCTCCAAAACAGTATCATGTCTCCACTGGCAGTGCATCAATCGGACGTCGCACGAGGGAGTTACGACCGAAAACAATATTTGATAACAAAAGAATAATAATAATATTTAATATTATTATTATTATTATTATTATTATTTATTTTTATTATTATTAATTAACTCAATCACTCACACATTTTCTCCTCACGGGTGGCGCACTCCCTAATGCCATATTTTTTATTCTTTATTCTCCTTGTTTTTTTCATTCTTCTCTCTCCAATCAATACAAAACTTCTCATTTCTCTCGTCAAACACTAGACCCGCACCACGCGGGTCTTGCTTCCCCCACCGGTCACCCAGGTCACTGCCTCGGGCAGCTCACCACCGGATGTCCACCATCCCAGCTCACTGGTGCATCGCCGTCCAGCCACGCCGGTGACTCCCTCGGCCTCCGGTATGCCGCCACACCAGTCGCACCCTGTCGTGCATTGACCCTACTCCGCTGGACTGCCTTGCTTCCTATTTTCTCGGACCGCCGCCATGACCCACTGCACACCACCACGTCGGCCGACCTTCACCTCTCCGAACCAGTTTGCACCATGTACCGAAACCCTCAATATGGTCTTGGGTTTCTACCTCTTGTACCTCAATCGCGGTCTCTAACCCAAATCTATGTCCCCATAAAAGATCCATGTTGTCAAGGATTGATCTCGAGACACTTTATTATCGGGTATTTTATCGATCCGCTGATCAAAAGAAAAGTCGGTGATGAACAAGAGATGAAATAAGAACAAGATCACAATTAACAATTTGAGGAACGAACATTAGTTCAACGCCGTTAAAATGATGAACTGAGATGAATGGTTATAACAATAATTAATAAGCTGTGGGGTCTTTTGAAAGATGATAATCGTAGATCAAATGAAAATAAAAATCAATGATCAATCTTTTAAATTAAAGGGACGAAAACCACAAATTGACGAATCCTATCTAGATTTGGATCGATCATCATTGACGAAGAATGCACGCCAAGATTTGAAGTTCCTTCATCGTCCGCTAAAGGGAGGAGGAGGAGGAGGAAGAAATCACCGGAGGAGGGGAGTTTCTTGCAAGAGGAATGGGAAGGGTTTCACTAGGGAGAAGGTGGGGGAGAAAGAAGAGATTAAATAAAGACAACTAATTAAACCTTTAATAAATTAAAAACTCAACCCAATTTAAATCCGCACCCCAAACCCCAAACGCAGTGAATGTTAGGTCACACCTAGGGTAAAACCCACCCCCTAAGCACAACACTGGTCTCAGAATTTTAATCTAAGGCTCTGTTCAAAAGATATAAAATCTAATGTCCGAGACCACTTAATTACGAAAACACCCCTGGTGACATTTTCCACACAGGGCTAGTGCTCTTGAAAGTTACACCCCTCCTAGTGTAAACGGCACTTTCTGGACTCAAAGATGCCCTCAGTTTTCTAATCCGAGCTACCATTTAAGAGATACATGAGTTCAACCATTAAACGAATAAATTAATTATTTTATTTATCTGTTTAATGTTCCGTTAATGGGGAGGGGTCCCAATGTCCCATAGGGTAAAACCCGATTTCAGATCCATCTGTACACTCAAATATTTTATTAGAAACACCATTTAGGAGTTATCCCATTGATTTGGTGTTCCTAGTGTGAACGCACAGAAAACTTAATTTTGGCCACACCGGGGCTCGAAATTACACGCCGTATGAAAGGGCTGCTCTGGAATAACATCAAGAATTTTTCTGAAGTCCATTATAGCACAAAAAAACTGGGTTATTACATCATTCCCTCCTTCAAGATTTTCATCCCCGAAAAGCTAAACCAGGGAACGACTCATGGTACTAAGCCCGCACCTGGCTCTTCCGTACCCAGATGAACTAATGCACAGTCCTATGTCACCGCACACAGACCAAAGGATTTGATCTATTCAAGAGAGGTCTTCCCTCGCCGATGACGTGAATAGGGCATGCACGCATCTTCTCGTGTAAGTCACATGGGAGACGTCGTGCACCAACTCCTAACTTTGGGGTTAGGGAAAGGTGGTAGGGAACCTCGCCGTCCTTTTGTACGGTCTCAAACAGTCCGAATGACCTCAGGGGTATATCACCTCCCCGGTCGAACCTCCACGTCGCATGTCGCGACTGGAATCATCTTCTGCACACGGGACAAGGCTCGGTGATTCCCTCATTCAGAATATCCATATCGTGAAACACCCAAGGATATCTAGTCACGCAAGGTTACATAGTCGATGTCTCGCAACCAAGACTCTCTTACACGCTCGGAGAGCGAAGGAGTCAACACCATCGATTAAAGAAAAAGGTCCCACGCCTTTTACCTTACCAACACAAGGTTACACCGATGCCCCGCATCCCCCTCGGTAATCCCTAGAGCAAGGAGTTAGAGGAAAGAGTACCTCGCACATTGTCTAACAAGTTCTACTGAGAAAAGTATAAAAAGATTCAGAGTGTACCTCTTATTATCTCTTGCGCTGCAGGATTGTAAACAACCACATCACACAGCCACCCACGACCCGTCTGTCAGCTCCCTGAGCCTGAAATTGGCCACCTAGTGGTGGTGGAAGGTCCTCGAAACATCGTATGCCAACCACAGTTCTTCCTGATTTCTGCCAAAACCGCCTCCCTGGGGACCACCGTATCATCACCTAGGAGTTATTTTATCACGACACTGCCTCTATCGAGATGGTGCATCTACCAACTATCTCGAAGACTCGGCACATTTGGTCGAGTAGTCTCATTCCACATGACATCGCACATCACAAACATAGCACTAGTCATCCTTGGGATATCTCTGTGCTCTACACTATCCCCAACCATATGCCTGAGTCTCATCAAGGGGAAACCTCCGGTGTTGAGGCCCCAGCAATTGATGTCCCTCTACCAGAATTTTCTCTATCACCAGTGCTTGCTCCAGTACCCTGAGATGGGTGAGGATTCACAAGGGCACTATGCTGGCATGAATCTCCTCTACAGAGATATCGTTCAAACTTTTGTGCTTAGAAGTTGCCGTCACAGACCACGTCTGGATAAAAACGTGCATGGTCTGCCAAACTAGTCCCGTACACAGGCACATTCCTCCCTCCCTGCTGAAACTGCAGGAGATCCTGGATCAGAATGGAGCATTAGTAGGAGGGGTAAAACTCCTCACGAAACAGTAGCTGAAAGTTGCCTCACGAAAGTGACTATTCATCGAGTATCCGAGAAACCCTGTCTCTACCACGCCACACTGTGGGGTGGAAAAAGACTGGCTGTCAAAGCCACCATCTAACCTGTCAGTGTCTGAACAAGCCTGAAGAGGCGGACCACCGACTCTAGCCAACCCTTGACATCCTAAGGGTATGGCTCACCATGGAACCTCAGTAGTCCCCGATGCTAGAACTCACATAGTACGCCCAACCGGCGCTTGACATCGGCCCTCGCTGCCGGTACTATCAGCTACTCCACAGGTGTAGGTGCTACTGCATGTCCTCCTGGAGAATGGGTAATCATATGATGGATCTTGAACTGATTCCTCTTCGATCACGAAATCGTCATCATAAACCAGAGCTAGTATCCTGGATGGCTACCATCACGGAGACATCCTAAACCCGATCAAGGAGCACCACATTCAAATGAGCATATATATATATCAACAACGATGGGGAGCTGACTCATAAAGGACACTCAATGAATAAATCTTATGCGATGAAAAATCCAATTTTTTCCTGCAACAGGTGTCTCAGCATGCCAAGTCAACAAGCGGGTTATCAAGGTCCTGGTGAATGGATAAGTCGGCCGCCACACCATCACTGGACCCCCTGGCCTGAGAGCCACTCTCGAGACATGTTAACAATATTTCCATAAATCCCAACCAATTACTTTTTAGGGAAGTCCAAAAAACATACTAAGGAACGAACCACCTCTGATACTACTTTGTCATGACCCGAACTGAGGTTCGAGGCGCAACTACCCCATGCACTCATCCATGGTCCAAGGGCTGACGACTAGCACCGAAGGAAAAATACACTAAGGAGGCTTTTTCCTAAGGACCTGCACACACACAAAAACGCCACCAACTCAAAGAAAAAGTGAAGAGAAAAGAAATCAAGATACAACACTACTACAAAAATGGGGACCAACATACATGCATCAACCCTTAACCGGTATATGTAATGTACTGACAAGTAAAATGAACAGTAAAAAGGGGAAAAACACACACCCATCGAGAAAGGTGCCACAACCCAACAACAAGTAAAAAAAGGTAAACCGCTAGTGAGTCTCACACCTAGGAAGTCCTGATATGGACATCAAATGCAGCCCAAGCTCATGTGTCCTCTATGCTTCTCCGTAGTCTCGACCGACCTGTCCGTCATTTGCAAGGGCACACCAAGTGCGGGAAAACCCAAGCAGGGGTGAGTATAAAAACACTCAGTAGGATGCCTCGAAAGCATGAGGGAGCAATAGGGGAGGTACTAAAATGGGGAGCAGTAGATAGAGCATGGAACATTGTAAGAGTGCAAAAGAGAGAAAGAGAGTGCAGCTCAACCCAACAAGAGAAAGGAAGCAGACTCGTCCAGACGCAAGGAGCTAGAGACGGTGAGTGGACAAACTCACGTCACGTCTTCGTTGCATATATCAGGAGAGTAGTCTTGTCCAACCAAGAGGATCTATACACAGAAATCATGTGGCATACCCCATGCGTCTTCACCCCTCCTAGAAGAAGATTAACCAAACCCAAGGATTGGGAAAAACAATAGGATGTATATATATTCTCAATGAGAAACCTGAATGAGTGGGTAAGGGATCTCTATCTCCAAGATCAGCCCAAGAAGAGTCACCAACAGTTCAAAGGATATCCAAAACTGAGACCAAATGGCCTGCACGTCAACCTTGGAGGTACATGTCAATGGGGCCCAATCACCGCACCTCGATACTATCCAGTTTGGGTGGCACTGACTCGCCCGCACATCTTTTAGGTCGCGTTGCAAGGACGCTTCCTTGTAGGAAAAGCACCCATCGTCCTTGTATGTCCTAAGGTAACATCAAATCTATCACATCACTAACCCGTACAACCAAGGGTCCCGTTTCACTAGTCATGGAGAAAATTCACCCACTAGCCTCATAAGAAGCCCTGAGACTAAAATGCCAACAGGTGACCCACTGCCCAGCCCTGCTGGAGGGTAAACCCTAAAACATCATCAGGAACCCCACTGCCCAGCCCTGCTGGAGGGTAAACCCTAAAACATCATCAGGCGACCCACTGGCCAGCCCTGCTGAGGGTAAACCCAGAACAAGTTGTCAGGCGACCCCCTGCCCAGTCTCTGCTGGCGGGTAGACCCGGAACACGTCCACAGGCAACCCACTGCCCAACCCTACTGGAGGGTATACCTGAAAGAAGTCGACATGAGACCCACTGCCGAGCCCTGTTGGAGGGTAGACCTAAAAGAATTCGACAGGAGACCCCCTTCCAAGTCTTTCTGGAGGGTATACCTGAAAGTAGACGAGATGCGACCCACTACCCAGCCCTGCTAGAAGGTAGACTTGAAAGAAGTTGACAGGAGACCCACTTCCTAGCCCTGCTGGAGGGTAGACCTAGAAATGGGTCCGATAACTCAGCACTGCAACTGGACATCACAGGGTGTTACCAACATCGCTACCGTGCATTGGTTCAGAGTGCGTCAAAGGGACCTCCATCAAACACCGTTTTATGTTTCTTATTTTATAAGATCTCAAATGAGTCTCCACATGCCCAAACAGATCACACCGTTGCCATTATCGTGGAAAAACTTGCGAGATAGACCATTTACTCGCCCGAAATGGTCAACCGGTGAATATGGTACTATTCACAGTAGCCAGCCCATGTGGGGCCCACACCAAGATCCCTAAACTGAACAAACAGATTGCACCACTATGATCCCCTTGAAAAAAACACACGGGATTGACTACTCGATTTCCCAAATCGGACACCTAGTGAAAAAGGTACTATACACTGTAGCCAGCCTGGGTGGGACCCACACCACGATCCTGAAAAAGGATGGGCGAACTGCTCCATTGCGATGCACTCGAAAAAACATGTCAAATTGACTTCTTACTTTCTGGGAACAGATATCCTGTGAAGAAGATGAATTTCATTATACCGCACAAGATCGGTGCAATGTGGGACCCACATCACGATCCCAAAGCGCTAAAAACGGGTCACACCATTGCATTCCTCTCAAAAAAGCACAAAAGATCGACTATTCTCTTGTCCTAAACAAACAACTGGTGAAGTAGCTGAAATTCACTCTCACAACCCAAAACGGACCCCGTGGGGTCCACACCTCGATCTCGGTTTTAAGTGCTCGAAATCAGTCTTGAAATGTCCGCCTCATCTTTAGGGTCACGATGCCGCTGACGGCGCGTTAATCGGATGTCGTATGCAGACGTACGGTTCAATACAAGATTCCCTCAAATAATAATAATTATATTATTATTATTATACTTGTGTGTTCCATGCAATTGTGCCACAAGCTTGAATTAAGCATCCAAGATTGGACTCAAAATGATCGTCTCAAAAACAGGATCACGTCCCCGCTGGCAGCACATCAATCGGACGTCGCACAGGGGAGTTACGACCGAAAACAATATTTGATAACAAAAGAATAATAATAATATTTTATATTAGTTTTATTTTTATTATTATTTATTGTAATTATTATTAACTAACTCAATCACTCACACATTTTCTCCTCATAGGCGGCGCACTCCCTCATGCCATATTTTTTTTATTCTTTATTCTCTTTGTTTTTTTCTTTCTTCTCTATCCAATAAAAACCAAACTTGTCCTTTCTCCCATCAAACACCAGAACCGCACCACGCGGGTCTTACTTCCCCTGCTGGTCGCCCAGGTCGCTTCCTCAGGCAGCATGCCGCCAGATTCCCAACATCCCGGCTTGCCGGTACACCACCGTCCAGCCACGTCGGCGACTCCCTTGGCCTCCGACCTGACGCCACACCAGCCGCACCCCGACGTGCGTTGACCCTGCTCCACGGGACTGCCTTGCTGCCTGTTGTCTCGGACCGCCGTCGCGACCCACTACACACCACCACTCCGGCCAGGATCCGCACACCACTACACCATCGACCCGCTGCGCACCACCACGTCGTCCAGCCTTTGCCACTCCGACCCACTCCACACCACATACCAAAACCCTCAATCTGGTCTTGGGTTTCCTACCTCTCGTACCTCAATCGCGGTCTCTAACCCAAATCTATGTCTGCATAAAAGATCATTTTCATCAAGGATTGATCTCGTGACAATTTATTATCAGGTATTTTTTCGGTCCGCCAATCAAAAGAAAAGCCGGTGATGAACAAGAGACGAATGAAGAATAAGAGCACAATTAGATAATTGAGGAACAAACATTAGTTCATCGCTGTTAAAATGATGAACTAAGATGAATGGTTATAATAATAATTAATAAGCTGTTGGATCATTTGAAGGATGATAAACGCAGATCAAATGAAAATAAAAATCAATGATCAGTCTTTTAAATCAAAGGGATGAAAACCCCAAATTGATGAATCCTACATGGATTTGGATCGATCATCAGTGACGAAGAATGCTCGCCATGATTCGAAGTTCCGTCGTCTTCCGCCAAAGGGAGGAGGAGGAGGAGGATGAGTGAATGGGAGGAGGGGAGTTTCTTGGGAGAGGAATGGGAAGGGTTTCGCCAGGGAGATGGTGGGGGAAGAAGAAGAGATTAAATAAAGAAAATTAATTAAACATTTATTTAATTAAAAACACAAGCCAATTTAAATCCACGCCCGAAACCCCAAACACAGTGAACGTTAGGTCACGCCTAGGGTAAACACCACCTCCAAAGCACAATGGTGGTCTCAGAATTTTAATCTGAGGCTCTGTTCGAAAGATATAAAATCTAATGTGCGAGACCACTTAATTACGAAAATACCCATTGCGGCATTTTCCTCATAGGGCCCACGACCGTGAAAGATACACCCCTCCTAGGGTAAACAACACATTCTAGACTCAATGGTTCCCTCGGTTTTCCAATCCGCGCTACCGTTTAAGATATACTTGAGTTTAACAATTAAACGAATTAATTAATTATTTTATTTATCTGTTTAATGTTCTGTTCACGGGTGAGGGGTCCCAATGTCCCGCGCCGACAAGTTTTATGTCGTTCTTAGGGTAAAAACCCTATTTCAGATCCATCCGTACACTCAAATTTCTGATCCGAAGAACCAATCAGGAGTTATCCCATTTATTTGGATTCCTAGTGTGAACACACTGAAAACATAATTCTGGCCACACCAGGGCTCGGAATCGCACGCCGTGTGAAAGCGCTGCTCTAGAATAACATCAAGAATTTTTCCAAAGTCTTTTATAGCAAAAATATCGGGTTCTTACATAACATATCATGATTATCTATTTTGATGTCTATTTCTGAATGATTCCTCAAGCTTCATTTCAAGATATGTTCCAATAGTTGCAAGATAAATTTCCTATCACATAGGTCTTTATAAATCTATTCTCGCTATTCATCACATTTTGTGTAAATTTTTTATTTTATGAGAAGTGTGTGATAATCTATGTTTTAATAACACATACTAACTCTTGTTATAAAATTGATGATACATAGATATCTTCATAATCTATATTTTAAATCTTACACTCCCGAAAATAACTGTTCAAGAGGTCCTTGCATGGCCTTTTTTATTTTAAACTCCCATGAAAACTATGTAAGAGGTATTTTTGACATGTATAGTTGTGTATTATATTTTTTACCTTCATCTAGGGTGTGGATAAAAGTTTATTTATATAAACTAATTGGTAGAAGGTGATTGCAAAGTGGAAATGATTATGTCTCAGGTTGAGATTGAACTAATTGTTTAAATTATGTTGTCTTCTTTTATGTTTGTTTTACTTTATTTTTCTTTTTTTAAATTACAGAACATCACCTTATTTTGATAGTTATCGTAACGCCCTAACCCCAGTTACCATGATTCGGTGCATTATTTTAATACATTGGCTTGATCAGAAGGGATCAAATCCCAAAAGACCGATCAATTTAATAGCCTTGTAAGCACTAGATATATTCATAAGCCATACATTACATCATAAATTAAAAAAACTACAACAACAAATTTTCATCATATCCCCTCATATTATCCTTTCATGTTATTCATAAAATACTTCTTTACATCTTGGGAAAAATAAAACACTGAAAGGGGTGAGTTCAGATTCTCAGTAAGGATGAAAATATAGAAAAAACTTGAATAAATAAACATAATAATTTAAGCAAATGTATAACTAAAACAAAATCCTTTTAAATTAGAACATAATCATAATATGGAAAAGATAAAATTAATTAATTCCATTTAATTATTCACATTGATATTCTACTAATCAAATAATCAAATGCAATATCAATAACCAATTTCCTAACAATGGAATTCATAATGTCGAACATTAATTTCTATGTGAAGGCCTTGTGCCAATACCTAATGGATAACTGTAACCGGAACCCATCCCAGAGAGACTCTGTAACCGGACTCTATCCCGGAGTGCCTCTAAAAACCAGACACCAAACGGGAGGGCCTCTAATAACCGGACACTAACCCAGAGTGCCTCTAATAACCAGACACCAACCCGAAGGGTCTACTGTAACCAGACCCCAACCCGGAGGGCTTAATTTTACTATTCCACAACCCGGAACTTACTAGTCCAGCACATTCATCTTATGAAGAGGATGAAATATAACATAATCATTCATATTAAAACTAGCATAGGAAATGCCAAAACATTAATCATAAACCATTAATGGCATAAAAATAACTCTTCCACAGTCAAAGATATCAAAAAAACAATAAATACAATATGTAAGATTGCTTCATAATAAATAAACTTCAAATAAGTGTAAAATTTATCAAAGGATGTTGACATAGATGAAATCAAAACTATTTGAGAGAAATTTCTCTTTTTTGAAATAATTTAAATGTCACATAATTATAAAAGAAACATTTACTTTGAAAATATTCTTATAAGATTTTAATGGATGCTTTGATGAGTTTATAAAGGTATTAAATAAATGAACCCTCCGTATAAGTCAAAAATATACATTCTTACATTAATTTTGTCAAAAAGGTTAGAAGGTAACTTGTTTGGAAAATGACAGAAAGATTACTTTCAAAAACGTATAAGGTCAAATAAGGAAATATATGAATTTAACCCATTGTCTATTAAATATTAAAAAATTTTTGAATGAAATATTTATGAAACATGGATGTTGATGATAAAGATTTCCCAGTAGAGAATTATGTATAAACAACCTCGGATAATGAAGATATTGTGAAATAAACCCTTACCAATTTGGATACTTAAGAAACATGCACACCATGAAAGAGGTATCATACAATTAATATGTAAATACACATAAATTAAAGTTTATTACATAAAGAATACAATTATGGGTAGTACATATACCACATAAAATGTAATAGTGGCAATATGGCATGAATCTCACGAAATAAGGAGTTAGATGAAACCCCCTTACAAATTTGGTAACATGTGAAACATACACCCCATGAAAGTGGTATCATACAATGAATATGTAAATACACAAAAATTAAATTTTATTATATAAATAATACAATTATGGGCAATAAATAAACCACACAAAAGGTAATAGTGGCAATATGGCATGAATCTCATGGGAATAAGGAGTGAGATGAAAACCCCTTACCTTGTACATTTCCTTGGTTGGGGATAAGTTAACCTCCTTTATAATGGTGAAATAATTGTTATTAAATTATACCAGAATAAGATACATTAATATGATATCATATATGATCTTTTAACATTGCTTTGTTAATAATATTTTAGTATTATCGTCATTTCGGGTGTTAACATACTCGTTTTATTTTATATGTTTTGTTACATAAGCCGTGTTGGTTATGGATATGTTGTATGTTATTAATATACAGAATTATATCAAGTCCTTAAACATTATTTTTAATCATAAAATGTGAATTAGACATTAATGGATACGATGGGGAATGAATCTCATCGCGTTCGTGGAGACGGTAGTCCGTACGTACACACGAGCGACAATATCACTCTTTTGATATTAAAATAATATATAATTGGATGGTATATCATATATAAATAATCATTATCATTTTATAATTATTATTTACATGAATAACACATCATTATTATACCCATACAAATAATAATGTATTGAATAACAATTACACCCCAACGTGGATACGGTAAGCCGTACGTACGCACGTATGGTGACATGTCATGCAAGTGATGGATAGAATATTGAATATGGTTTTACCATATTTATAATAACATCATAGTATATATGAAATTATGGAGTTAATATATTAGAATGGAAATAACAAAGAAAGAAGAAGTTGAAGAAGAAAGGATCTTGAAAGAGGGTGGTGAAAACATTATCTCTTCTTCGGGTTTATCCTTTTGATTTGATCAAAAGGGCTCCTTAGGTTGGATTTATAATACCATTTATTTGATTCATTGATGAATAAGGTAATTACTACATCATCATTGTGTCATAAATAAATTTATTTATATAATGTCTAAAATTTACAAATAAAATTCCATGATGTAGGAAATATTTTTATCTTTCTAATGAATATTTATAATCGAAATTATCTTATGTAAAACTCTATATTAAAAATGTTTTAGTTATTAAACTTTGATTGTAACACTTTTAACTCTTCTTTGAATGAAATAATAATAAATGTCCTATTCTAATCAAAGTGAACCTAAATGATAATATTTTATTCCTATGGTTGTTTTCGGTCGAGATAAACTTGTCCAATAGAATTATGACATGTGTGAGGGTAATATTAATATCATTTTTACTCTTAATTACCCTATTTACTTTTAACCGTGTTAAATAAAAGTAAAAAGTTACGATTAATCAAAAATAATTTTCATCTCATTGAACCACATTTTACTCCTTAATATTAACCGTGTCTCTCGAATTTTCAAAATTCAACTCACAGAAGTGGTAAAATTATGTTTTATGGGAATTTTCAAATTTTTTTAAAAGGTGGGTAATAGACGGTGAAAAGACCAATAATTTTTTATAAATCTAAATTTATTATAAACTTAATACAATTAAATAAAATGATATTATATAAGTATTATGTATCTATTTTTACATAAATTAATTTAAATAAAAAATTAGTTTTAACCAAAAACTCAGTGTTATTCACTATTCATCAAAAATTGTTATTTCTCAGAAAAATGCCAAAAATCCAGCCTAAACAATATTTGATATTATGAATTCAAAAATTATTTCTATTTTATGAAATTCAAAACTTTTATTTTTATTTCATTAATTTAAATTAATTCCCGTTTTCAAAACAAATTGCGTGTTTTTAAGAAATAATAACAATCGAAAGATTGACAATTACTTATGTCTAGTTTAAATGTGAAATTATGTTCAATGAAGAATATTGTATTAAATGGTAAAATTATATTATAAATATACTTTTAAACCACTCCAATTCCTAATTTATCACTATTAATTATTTCGATTAAAAAAATGTTTGTAATTAAAATTTAGTAATTATCACTATTCATCAAAATATAAAAGTTATCCAAAAAGTACCAAAATTTCACTCTAAGCTAATTTCGATGATCCAAATCTGAAAATTAAGTCCATTTTGAATGATAAAATGTATAAAATTTCAAAAATTTGGTATTACTATTCTTAATGGCTGGTATTATTGGTTATGGTGTGTTAGAACTTGAAGTTGCGTATAACACACGCTATTGTGTTATTCAGAGAGAAGCGTACAGTGGAAGCTTGGTGTTTTACATTATAATCCCCTTCAATAAATTGCGTACTCGCAACTTATTCTCGGTATTGGAAACATGGGGTTGACGTTTCAAAATATCTTAGTTGAAATCCCACATCGAAAAATGAATTAATAAGGCCTCTATTTAAAATACAGAGTGGTAAGTATTAAGGTTACTGAAAGTAACACATAATAGGGTTCCATGTAGGAAAATATGTATATGGAAGAGAAATATAACAATCAATATATAATGGATAGTGGTAGAGAACATGGATATGAAAAGGCCAACAATCCCAAAGCCATAAATTTCTTATGATCTAAGGTACCATCAAGGAAAACATATTTTATCTAAGTTCCTTTTCTTAATGTTTGGGAATTTATTTATGATATTGGATAATATCATAAGGAGATATACTTACTTTATAATTAGTGTTTTATCAATTAATAAATTTCTACCACAAACTCATCTTTCACCCCAAAACATAATACAACTCAAAAATACTCTATTTATCTTAATTGTATAGGGTTCCAAATATATTGAATTTATAATTCAAATATATGACCCTTTATGAAAAGAAACTACATTATACCATCCAAGAACTTCACGTAGTCCAGTGTTAGGTGATAAATCCCAATTGCATTATGGTTGTAGGTTCTATTACAGCAGCTTTGTCCGACGTGACGGGTCGTCACATGGTCTGTGTGTTGTCCTTTATAAAAATCCAAAAATAACCGTACAAACTTAATCCCTTCCAACCTTCAGACTTATCCAAAATACTTCTATAAACTCTCAGTCCAAAAATTATATGAAAGTTAAACATAATTTAGATCCTTTTTACCCCGTAATAGCATGTGAATACCTTCATAATGTATTCTTTTAAAACACTAAAACATCCTGAATTACCATAAAAACATATTTATTATATTCATGCTCCCTTATTCCATATAGAATACTGGATATACTTCATCCATCCAAAAATTTTGTAAACTCCAACAATGATGGAATATACAAATCATTAATAAGTTTCAAGGTAGTCATGAATATCCAATATAATTTACCCAAATCAACCATATCTTATTCCAAAATCAGTACCTCAATATTAGGACCATATTAAGGATTATCATTCCTTCAACCATGTAATTTCCAAAAAAATTAACTCGCTGTAGAGTCACATTTCTTAGTACCATAAAATCTCAAATCCTCAATGAAATAGTACTGCAGTACAATCCTTATTTATTTCTAGTACATCATTGATACAACAATTCAATGAAATAATTCCAAAATAACAATATACGAACACTAGTCATTCCTATTCATCTTTGGTAGTATCATAGCTTGACTACTATCCAATAGCATCATTTGAGGCATAGTCTGATGACTGGGAAATTGGTTCACATAGTGTCCAAACTCCTTGCAGATGAAGCATTGTACAGTTGAAACCTTTTTCTTACCCTTGCAGTCTCGTACTTGGTGTCCTTTTTCTTCACACTTATAACATACTCCCATTCCCTACAAGATTTTTCCAAGGTGATTCTTTCCACAGTTATCACATATGGGAAAATCCTTCTTTACCTTATTCCCTTTATTTGTCCTTCTCTCAACCATCCCTTCCATCTGTGGCTTCCTATCAAAGCCATAGGAATCTGAGAATTCTTTATTTATCTTATCTACAGATGATGATATTTCATCATATGATGATAATACATGGGGGACTATTTCCCTTCTAAATTCTGGCTTAGGACCATGAATTATATGACCCTTCTTAATCTTTGGATCATGTGTATTGCTAGAGTTCTCATTCCTTCTAATGGGCATCATTTCTAAACAATGGAATACAATAGATTAGTTTATGAAAAGAAATTCATAATCTCGAACTTGTAAAACACTTAACATAAATTAAATAGATTATGGATATAGACCATAATCATCAAAATGTCTTCTATGAGGATGTATATACTCATAAACCGTTCATAATGGATTTTAAAGAAAATAGGAATTATCCTTAGAACATCCCCCAAGAGTACCGTAACCAATATTGCAGCAAGGCCCGTTGTCGTGCACCAGTTCCCATTCAAGTCTAGCTTAAAGCGGTGTTTTTGGGTTTTACCCCTATGTACATCTGTGCCAGAGCCGCCTCAACCGGCTCATATCTAGAAAGGAATTTATTTCTCGAAAAAATCAAAAAATCTCTACAATACAAAAAATTTAGGAAGTTCTTCTATACTATTCCCAAATGTTTATCTTAGGGCTTTGTTCTCTAATTAGAGTTTATATATATCTATTTTCTAAGGTTTTTACTAAACTTTGTATGATACCAACTGTAACACCCTGAACCTAGTTACCCAGAGTTGGTACATTATTTTAATACATTGTCATGATCACAATGGATCAAATCCCAAAAAGCTGATCAGTTTAGTAGCATTGGAAACACTAGATATATTCATAAGCCATACATTACATCATAAATTAAAAAAACTATGGCAACATATTTTCTTGGTATCCCCACATACTATCCTTGTAGGTCATTTATAAAATAATTCTTCACATCCTGGGAAAAAATAAAACACTAAAATGGGTGAGCTCAGATGCTCAGTAAGGATAAAAATATAGCAGAAACCTGCATAAATAAACATAAACATTTAAGTAAATGTATAATAAAACAAAATCCTTTTACAATTTAACTTCATCATAATATGGAAAAGTTAAAATGAATTAATTCTATTTAATTATTCACATGGATATTCTAATAATAGAATAATCACATGAAATATCAATAACCACTTTCATAACAATGGAATGCATAATTCAAAACATTAATTTTTTTCATTCCAAGACCTAAGGGATAACTGTAACCGGAACCCAACCCGGAGAGCCTCTCTAACTGGACTCCATCCCGGAGAGCCTTTGTAACCGGACTCCAACCCTGAGTGCCTCTAATAATCGGACACCAACCCGGAGTGCCTCTAATAATCAAACACCAACCCCGAGTGCCTCTAATAACCGGACACTATCCCGGAGGGTCTGCTGTAACTGGACCCCAACCCAGAGGGCTTACTTTTACCGGTCCCCAACCCGGAACATACTTGTACAACACATTCATTTTAAGAAGTGGATGAAATATAACATAAAAATTCTTATTAAAACTAGCATACGAAATGCCAGAAAATTAATAATAAAACCATTAATGGCATAAAAAAACTCACCCATAGTCAAACAAATCAAAAAAATCTTAAATACAATATTGAAGATTTTTTTCATAATAAATCAACTTCAAACAAGTGTAATATTTATCAGAGGATGTTGACATAGATAAAATCAAAACTATTTGAGAGAAATATCACTTTTTTTAAATAATTTAAAATTAACATAATTATAAAAGAAAACCATTACTTTGAAAATATTCTTCTAAGCTTGTAAGGGATTCTTCAATGAGTTTATAACGGTAAAAAATAGCTGCACCAGCCGTATAAGTTAAAAAGGGACATTCTTACATTAATATTGTCGAAAAGGTTAACAAGTAATTTGTTTGGAAAACGAGGGAAATATTCCGTTCAAAAACGTATAAGGTAAAATAAGGATATAAATTAATTTAACCCATTGTCTATTAAATAGTAAAAAAGTTTTGAAAGACATTTTTATGAAACATTTATGTGGATGATAAAGATTTCCCAGTAGAGAACTACGTATAAACAAACTCAGATAATAAAGAGATTGTGAAATAAACCCTTACAAATTTGGTAACATACGAAACATACACCCTATGAAAGAGGTATCATACAATTAATATGTAAATACACATAAATTATCTTGTATTAATTAAATAATGCAATTATGGGCAGTACATACATCACACAAAATGTAATAGTTGCAAAATGGCATGAATTTCACGGGAATAAGTAGTGAGATGAAAACCCCTTACATTGTAATTTTCATTGGTTGAGGGTAGGTTAACCTCCTGTATAGTGGTGAAATAATTTTTATTAAATTATACAACAATCATATACATTAATATGATAACATATATGATCTTTTAACATTGCGTTGTTAATAATATTTTAGTATTATCATCGTTTCGG
Organism: Viscum album; assembly: GCA_963277665.1. Lineage (NCBI taxonomy): Eukaryota > Viridiplantae > Streptophyta > Magnoliopsida > Santalales > Viscaceae > Viscum > Viscum album. The sequence continues at coordinate 164,649,446 of OY728138.1, forward strand.
GTGTATACTTACACATTTTTTTTATATGTTTTGTTACACAAGACATGTTTGTTATGGATGGTTGTATATTATTCATATATAGAATGATATCAAGACATTAAAAATTATTTTTAATAATCAAATGAGAATTAGACTTGAATGGATACGATGGGGAATGAATCTCATCGCGTTCGTGGAGACGGTAGTCTGTACGTACGCACGATCGACAGTATCACACTTTTTGATATTAAAATAATATATAATTGGATGTTAAATCATATATAATGAATAATTATTATGTTATATTTATTATTTACATGAATTAAACACCATTATTATACCAATCCAAATAATAATGTATTGAATAACAATTACACCATGACGTGGAGACGGTAAGCTGTACATACGCACGTATGGTGACATGTCATTAAATTGATGGAAAGAATTATGAATATTTTTGTACCATTTTTATAATAAAATCACAGTATATAGGAGATTCGGGAGTTATTATTTTAGAATAGAAATAATAATAAAATAAGATTTTGAAGAAGAAAGTAACTTGAAAGAGGGTGGTGAAAACATTACCTTTTGTTCGCGTTCTTCCTTTTGATTTGATCAAAAGGGATCTTTAGGTTGTCTTTATGTTTAAGATAAGGTCTCTAGGTTGAAGTAAGGGGAGTTTAGAGAATATTTGGGCAGGGGTTGGTCGAGAAAAATGGCTTTGTAGGTGTGAATTTGAGAGAAGGGGGTGACCTTTTATAAGAGGGGTGAGGGGAACCTTAGGAAAAACATAAAATATTATTTTATAATAAATTCATATTAGGTTTCTAATGGCTCAAAATTTGATTATTTAAAGACTAATGTGGTGATAGGTCTAAACCAACTGAACCAATAGGTTTTAGAAATGTTTAGGTTACCATTTTAACCTTATCATTTATATTTAACTCTAAGTTAAATAATTTATATTTTACCTAGTCTTCTTGTATTCTTACAATATATGGTTAATAAACATACTATATACTGACAATAGAAACCCAATTGGTTAATTATTGTTATATATATTATTATATAAGTCTTTTGTATTAACCTTATATTTTTAGGACCATTATATCAATTAATAATATAATATTTGTTTTAAAAACTATTTTAGGTCAATTTTGACACTATTTGTTTTTTGTTTTTTTAAAAATAATAGAAACATGATTACTTCAAAAAAAATACATTGAATCAATCCTAACATTTCATATTAGACTAATAAATTCGTGTATGTCATAGAAACTTTGAAATTATATTTATTTTAATACTTATAGTACCATTTATTTGATTCTTTCAGGAATAACGTAATTACTGCATCATCATTGTGTCATAAATTAATTAATTTATATAATGACTAAAAATTATAAATAAAATACAATGATGTAGAAAATATTCTTATATTTCTAATTAGTATTAATAATCGAATTTATCATATGTAAAACCCTATATTATAAATGTTTATTTATTGAACTTTGATTTTAATTCTTTTAACTCTTCTTTACATTAAATAATAATAAATGTCCTAATCTAATCCAAGTGGACCTAATTGATAATATGTTATTACTAAGGATGTTTATGGTCGAGCTAAACTTTTCCAATAGAATTATGACATGTTTTAGAGTAATATTAATATCATTTTTACCCGTAATTACCATATTTAATTTTAACCGAGATAAATAAAAGTAAAAAGTTACTATTCACCAAAATTTATTTTCATCTCATTGAACCACATTTTAATCCTTGATATTAACCACGTCTCTCGGTTTTTAAAAATTAAACTCACAAAAGTGGTAAAATTAAGATTTATGGAAATTTGCAAATTCTCCTAGGAGGTGGGTAAAAGACGGTGAAAAGTTCAATAAAATTTTTATACATCTAAAATTATTATAAACTAACTCCAATGAGTTAAAATGATATTATATAAGTATTATATATCTATTTTGACATAAATTAATTTAAATAAAATAAATAATTATTTAAATAAATAATCGATTTTAACCAATAACTCAGTGTTTTTCACTATTCATTAAAAATTGATGTTTCTCGGAAAAATACCAAAAATTTGGCAAAAGCTATATTTGATATTATGAATTCAAATGTTAGTACTATTTTACCAAATTCTAAACTTATAAGTTGAATTAATTAATTTAAATTAATTCATGTTGTCAAAACAAATAGGGCATTTTTAAGAAATAATAACTGTCAAAAGATTGACACTTACTTATGTCCAGTTTAAATGTGAAATTATGTCAAATGACCAACATTGTATTAAATGGTAAAAATATATTATAAATATATTTTTCAACCACTCAACTTCATAATTTATCACTATTAATTATTTCTATTAAAAAAGTTGTTTTTAATTAAAATTTAATAATTCTCACAATACATCAAAATATGAAAGTTATCCAAAAAGTTCCAAAATATCACCCTAAGCTAATTTTGATATTATGAATCCAAAAATAAAGTCCATATTTAAAGATAAAATGCATCAAATTTAAAAAAAAGGGTATTACTATTCTTAACGGCTAGTATGATTGGTTGTGGTGTTTTAGAACTCAATGTTGTGTATAACACACGCTATTGTATTATTCAAAGATAAGAATCTCATGGAAGCTTGGGGTGTTATATTCTCCCCTCCCTCAATAAATTGCATCCTCATAATTTATGCTCGGTATTGTAAAATTGGGGTTGAAGTTTCAAAATATCTTAGTTGTAATCCCACATCGAAAAATGAATTAATGAGGCCTCTATTTAAAATAAAGAGTGGTAAGTATAAAGGTTATCGAAAATAACACATAATAGGGTTCCATGTAGGAAAATATGGATACAGAAGAGAAATATAACCATCAATATCTGATGGAGAGTGGTAGAGAACATGGATATGAAAAGGACAACAATCCAAAAGCCATAAATTTGTGATGATCTAAGGTACCTTCTAGGACAAAATTTTTGTTGTAAATTATTTTTCGTAATATTGACGAATTTATTTATGAGATTGGATAAAATCATAAGGAGATATACTTATAATTATAGTTTTATAAATTAATAAATTTCTACCACAAACTCATCTTTCACCCCAAAACATAATACAACTCAAAAATACTCTATTTATACTAATCGTATAGGGTTCAAAATATAATGAATTTATATGTCACATATCTGAACATTTATGAATAGAAACTACATTATACCATCTAGGAACTTCACATAGTCCAGTGGTAGGCGATAAATCCCAATTTCACTATGGTCGTGCTTTCAATTACCACAGCTTTGTCCGACGCGACGGGTCGTCACACTGTCTGTGTGTTGTCCTTTATACAAATCCAAAAATAACCTTTAAAAATTAATCCCTTGAAACCTTTTGACTTATCCAAAATACTTCTATAAATTGTCAGTACAAAATTTAAATTTAAGGTAAACATAATGTAGATCCTTTTTACCCCGTAATAGCAAGTTAATACCTTCATCATGTATTCTTTTAAAACACTGAAGCATCCTGAATTACCAAAAAACCTTATTGATTACATTTATTCTCCCTTCTTCCTTATTGAATACTGGATATACTTCATCCATCCAAAAAAAATTAAACTCCAACAATGATGGAATACACAAATCCTTTATAGTTTCGAGCCAGTCAAGAATATCCAATATTATTTACCCAAATTATCCATATCTTATTCCAAAATCAGTACATCAATATTAGGACCATATTAAGGTTTATCTTTCCTTCAACCATTTAATTTCCAAAAAGTTTAACTCACTCTAGAGTCACTTTTCATAGTACCAAAAAATTTCAAATCCTCAATGAAATATTACTACAGTACAATCCTTATTTATTTCCAGTACATCATTGATACAACACTTCAATGAAAAAATTCCATAATAACAACATAAGAACACTAGTCATTCCTCTTCATATGTGGTAGTATCATAACTTGACTATTATCCAATAGCATCATTTGCGACATAGTATGATGACTGGGACATTGGTTCGCATAGTGTCTAAACTCCTTGTAGATGAAGCATTGTATATTTGAATCATTTTTCTTATCCTTCTAGTCACGTACTTGGTGTCCTTTTTTCTACACTTATAACATTCTCTCATTACCTTCAAGAATTTTCCAACGTGATTCTTTCCACAATTATCACAAATTGGAAAATCCTTCTTTACCTTATTCCACTTATCTATTCTTCTCTCTACCATCCTTTCCTTCTCTAGCTTCTAATCAAATCTATAGGACTCCAAGGATTCTTTACTTATCTTATCAATACATGATAATATTTCTTCATATAATGATAATACATGCGGGACTATTTCCTTATTAAATTATGTCTTAGGAATATGAAAGATATGATCCTTCTTACTATTTGGATCATGTGTATTGCTGGAGTTTTGATTCCTTCTACTGGGAGCCATTTCTAATAAATGGTATACAAAAGATTAGCTTATGAATAACAATACATAATCCTGAAATTTTAAAAAACTTAACATAAATTAAACAGTTTATGGATATAATCCATAATCATAAAAATTTCTTCTTTGAGGAAGTATATACCTATAAACCCTTCATAATAATTTGTAATGAAAATGAGAATTATCCTAAGTATATCCCCAGGGAGTGTTGTAACCAATAGTGAAGCAAGGCCTGTTATTGTGAACCATTTCCCATTTGAGTCTAGCTCAAAGCGGTGATTTCAGGATTTACCCCTTGTTACATTTGTGTCAGAGCCACCTCTACCTGTTCTTATCCAGATACAGATGTATTGCTCCGAAAACTCACAAAATCTATACAGTGCAAAAAATTTAGAATGTTCTTCTATAATAATCCTTAATGTTTATCTGAGGGCTATGTGCTCTAATCAGAGTTTATCTAAATCTAGTTTCCATGTTTTTTACTAATCTTTCTCTGATAAAAACTGTAATTCCCCGACCCCAGTTACCCAGAGTTGGTGCATTATTTTAAAACATTGGCATGATCACAAGGGATCAAATTCTGAAAGACCGATCAGTTTAGTATCCTTGGAAACAGTAGACATATTCATTATCCATAAATTACATCATAAATTAAAAAAAACTACAACAACATCTTTTCTTTATATCCCCACATTCTATCCTTGCTGGTCATTCATAAAATACTTCTTCACATCCTGGGAAAAAATAAAACACTGAAAGGGGTGATCTCAGATGATCAGTAAGTATAAAAATCTAGCAGAAACTTGCATCAATAAACATAAACATTTAAGGCAATGTATAACTAAAGTAAAATCATTTTAAACTTTAACATCATCATAATATGGAAAAGATAAAATGAATTAATACCAATTAATTATTCACATGGATATTCTACTAATCGAATAATCACATGAAATATCAATAACCACTTTCATAACGAGGAAATGCATAATGCTGAAATTTAATTTCTATGTCAAGGCCTCGTTCTAAGACATAAGGGATAACTATAACCAGAACCCAACCCGAAGAGCCTCTGTAACCGGACTCCCTCCCAGAGAGCCTCTGTAACCGGAATCCAACCTGAAGTGCCTCTAATAACCGGACACCAACCCGGAGGGCCTCTAATAACCGGACACCAACCTGGAGTTCCTCTAATTACCGAACACCAACCCGGAGGGTATGATGTAACTGGATCCCATCCCGAATGGCTTACTTTTACCGGTCCCCAACCTAGAACATACTAGTCCAACACATTCATCTTAAGAATAGGATGAAATATAACATAAACATTCATAATAAAACAGGAATATGAAATGGAAAACATTAATAATAAACCATTAATGGCATAAAAATAACTCATCCATAGTGAAACATATAAAAAAACCATAAATACAAAATGGAATATTTGTATAATAATAAATCAACATCAAACAAGTGTAAAATTTATCAATGAATGTTGACATAGATGAAATCAAAGCTATTTGACAGAAATATCACTTTTTTTTAATCATTTAAAAGTAACATAATTATAAAATAAAACATTTAATTTGAAAATATTCTTATAAGCTTGTAAGGAAAGCTTCTTTGAGTTTATAAGGGTATAAAATAGTTTCACATGCCGTATAAGTTTAAAAGAGACATTCTTACATTAATTTTTTCGAAAAGGTTAAAAAGTGACTTGTTTGGAAAACGACAGAAAGATTCCTTTAAAAAATGTATAAGGTAAAATAAGGATATAAATGAATTTAACCCATTATCTATTAAATAATAAAAATGTTTTGAAAAACATTTTTAAGAAATATGTATTTGGATGATAAAGATGACCCAATCGAGAATTACATATAAACAACCTCAGATAATGAAGAGATTGTAAAATAAACCCTTACCAAATTGGTAACTTATGAAACATACACCCCATGAAAGAGGAATCATACAATGAATATGTAAATATCCATAAATTAAATTTTATTACATAAAGAATTCAATTATGGGTAGTACATACACCACACAAAAGGTAATAGTGCCAATATGACATGAATCTCACGGGAATAAGGAGTGAAATGAAAACCCCTTACATATTTGGTAACATAAAAAACATACACCCAATTAAATATGTATCATAAAATTAATATGTAAATACATATAAATTAAAGTTTATTATATGAATAATACAATTATGGGCAGTACATACACTACACAAAAAGTAATAGTAGCAATATGACATGAATCTCACGGGAATAAAGAGTGAGATGAAAACCCCTTACCTTGTACTTTTACTTGGTTGAGGGTAGTTTAACCTCCTGTATAATGGTAAAATAATTTTTATTAAAATTTTCAAGAATCATATATATTAATATGATATCATAAATTTACTTTTAACATTGGTTTGTTAATAATATTTTAGTATTATTGTCGTTTCGTGTGTAAACTTACTCGTATTCTTTTATATGTTTTGTTACATAAGACATGTTTGTTATGGATAGGTTGTATATTATTCATATAAAGTATGATATAAAGTCCTTAACCATTATTTTTAATCATGAAATTAGAATTATACTTGAATGGATACGATGGGGAATGAATCTCATCGCGTTCGTGGAGACGGTAGTCCGTACGTACGCACGAGCAACAATATCAATCTTTTGATGTTAAAATAATATAAAATTGGATGGTATATCATATATATAGAATCATTATCATGTTATATTTATTATTTACATAAATTACACGTCATTATTATACCCATCCAAATAATAATGTATTGAATAACAATTACACCATGGCGTGGAGACGGTAAGCTGTACGTATGCACGTATGGTGACATGTCATTCAAGGGATGGAAATAATACTGAATATTGTTGTACCATTTTTATGATAACATCATAGTATATAGGAGATTCGGGATTATAATGGAGATAATAAATAAAGAAGAAGTTGAAGAATACATGAACTTGAAAGAGGGTGGTGAAAACATTACCTCTTCTTCGGGTTCTTCCTTTTGATTTGATCAAAACGGATCCTTAGGATGGCTTTCTGATCAAACTAAGGCCTCTAGGTTGAATTTTGGGATGTTTATAAAATATTTGGGCAGGTTTTGGTAGAGCCAAATGGCTTTGAAGGTGTGAATTAGAGAGAAGGGTGAGTGCCCTTTTATAAGAGGGGTGAAGGGTAACTTCGGAAAAACTTAAAATATTATTTTATAATATATTCATATTCAGTTTCTAATGGCTCAAAAGTTTATTAATTAAAGTATATGATGGGGATAGATTGAAAACAACTCAACCAATAGGGTTTAGACAAATATAGGTTACCATTTTGACCTTACCATTTAGATTTAACTCTAAGTTAAATAATTTAACTTTTATCATGTCTTCTTGTATTCTTATATTATATGGTTAATAAACATACTATATACTGCCAATAGAACCCCAATTGGTTCCTTAATGTCATATATATTATCATATAAGTTTTTTGGCTGAACCTTATATTTTTAAGACCATTATATGAAATAATAATATAATATTTGTTTTAAAAACTATTTTATGTCAATTTTGACACTATTTATTATTTGTTTTTTGATAAAATAATTACAACATTATTACTTGAAAAAAATAAATTGAATAAATCCTATCATGTCATATTCATCTAGTAAATTCTTTGATTCCATAAAAACTGTGAAATTATATTTATGTTAATATTTATAATACCATTTATTTGATTCTTTCATGAATAAGGTAATTATTGCATCATCATTGTGTCATAAATACATTTATTTATATAATGTCTAAAAATTATAAATAAAATACAATGATGTAGGAAAAATTTTTATCTTTAAAATGAATATGTATAATCAGATTTATCTTATGTAAAACTATATATTAAAAATGTTTTAGTTATTAAACATTGATTTTAATGCTTTTAACTCTTCTTTGAATTAAATAATAATAAATGTACTAATCTAATCCAAGTGGACCTAAATGATAATATTTTATTCCTAAGTATGTTTCTGGTTGCTATAAATTTGTCCAATAGAATTATGACATGTGTGAGGGTAATATTAATATCATTTTTACCCTTAATTACCCTATTTACTTTTAATCGTGGTAAATAAAAGTTAAACGTTACTACTCAACAAAGATTATTTTCATCTCATTGAACCTAATTTTACTCCTTGATATTAAGTATGTCTCTAATATTTTCAAAATTAAACTCACAGAAGTGGTAAAATTATGTTTTATGAGAATTTTCAAATTCTACTTGAAGGTGTGTTAAAGACGGTGAAAAGTTCAATAAAATTTTTATACATCTAAAATAATTATAAACTGACACCAATGAATTAAAATGATCTTATATAAGTATTATTTATCTATTTTTACTTAAATTATTTTAAATATAATAAATAATTATTTAAATAAAAAATTAGTTCTAACCAATAACTCAGTGCTTTTCACTATTCATAAAAAATTAATGTTTCTCAGAAAAATACCAAAAATTAGGCCTAAGATATATTTGATATTATGAAATAAAAAATGATGTATATTTTAACAATTTAAAAACTTATAAGTATCGTTAATTAATTTAAATTAATTTCCGTTGTAAAAAAATAGCGTGTTTTTAAGAAATAATAACTAATGAAAGATTAAAACTTACTTATATCCAGTTTAAATGTGAAATTATGTCCAATGACCAAAATTGTATTAAATGGTAAAAATATATTCTATATATACTTTTAAACCCCTAAATTCTATAAATTATGAATATTGATGATTTTGATTAAAAAAGTTGTTTTTAATTAAAATTTAGTAATTTTCACTATTCATCAAAATATGAAAGTTATCCAAAGAGTTCCAAAATTTCACCCTAAGATAATTTGGAAATTAAGAATCCAAAAATGAAGTCCATAATGATAGATAATATGTATAAAATTTCAAAAAGTGGGTATTACTATACTTAACGGCTAGTATGATTGGTTGTGGTGTGTTAGAACTCGAAGTTGCGTATAACACACGCTATTGTATTATTCCAAGAGAAGTGTACCATTGAAGCTTGGGGTGTCACATTCTACCATCCTTCAATAAATTGCGTCCTCGAAATTTATTCTCTATATAGGAAACCTGGGGTTGAGGTTTCAAAATATCATATTTGAAATCCCACATCGAAAAATGAATTAATGAGGCCTCTATTTAAAATAAAGAGTGGTAAGTATGAAGGTTACCAAAAATAACACATACTATGGTTCCATGTATGAAAATATGGATATGGAAGGGAAATATAACCATCAATATCTGATGGAGAGTGGTAGAGAACATGGCTTTGAAAAGGCCAACAATCCCAAAGCCATAAATTTGTGATGATCTAAGGTACCATCTAGGACAACATTTTTGTTCTAAGTTCCTTTTCTTAATGTTGAGGAATTTATTTATGAGATTTGATAAAATCATAAGGAGATATACTTACTTTATAATTAGATTTTTATCAATTAATAAATTTCTACCACAAACTCATCTTTCACCCCAAAACATAACACAACTCAAAAATACTCTATTTATCCTAATCGTATAGGGTTCCAAATATAATGAATTTATAATTCACATATCTGACCCTTTATGAAATGAAACTACATTATACCATCCTGGAACTTCACATAGACTAGTGGTAGGTGATAAATCCCAATTTCACTATGGTTGTGGGTTCGATTCGGGCGGCTTTGTGTGACGCGATGGGTCGTCACACGGTCTGCATGTTGTCCTTTATAAAAATCCAAAAATAACATTCCAAACATAATCCCTTCCAACCTTTAGACTTATCCGAAATAATTCTGTAAACTCTCAGCCCAAAATTTATATGAAAGGTAAACATAATTTAGATCCTTTTTACCCCGTAATAGCATGTGAATGCCTTCATCATATATTCTTTTAAAACACTGAAACATCCTGAATTACCATAAAAACTTATTGATTACAATCATGCTCCCTTGTTCCTTATATAATACAAGATATACATCAACCATCCAAAAATGTTTTAAACTCCAACAATGATGGAATATACAAATCTTTAATCAGTTTCAAGGAAGTCAAGAATATCCAATACAATTTACCCAAATCAACCATATCTTATTCCAAAATCAGTACCTCAATATTAGGACCATATTAAGGTTTATCTTTCCTTCAACTATGTAATTTCCAAAAAGTTTAACTCACTGTAGAGTCACTTTTCATGGTACCATAAAATCTCATATCCTCAATGAAATAGTACTGTAGTATAATCCTTATTTATTTTCAGTACATCATTGATATAACACTTCAATGAAATAATTCCAAAATAAGAACATAAGAACACTAGTCATTCCTATTCATCTGTAGTAGTATCATAACTTGACTATTATCCAATAGCATCATTTGCGGCATAGTCTGATAACTGGGACATTGGTTTGTGTAGTGTCCAAACTCCTTGCAGATGAATCATTGTACATTTGAAACCTTTTTCTTACCCTTGCACTCACGTACATGGCGTCCTTTTTCTCCACACTTATAACATACTCACATTCCCTTAAAGCATTTTCCAAGGTGATTCTTTCCGCAGTTATCACATATAGGAAAATCCTTCTTTACTTTATTCCCTTTATCTGTCCTTCTCTCTACCATCCATTCCTTCTCTGGCTTCCCATAAAATCCATAGGACTCCAAGAATTCTTTACTTATCTTATCAACACATGATAATATTTCTTTTTATGATGATAATACATGGGGGACTATTTCCCTTCTAAATTCTGGATTAGGACCATAAAAGATATGATCCTTCTTACTCTCTGGATCATGTGTATTGTTGGTGTTCTCATTCCTTCTACTGGGCGCCATTTCTAAACAATGGCATACACTAGATTAGTTTATGAATAGAAATACCTAATCCCAAACTTTTAAACAACTTATCATAAATTAAAAATGTTATGGATATAATTCATAATCATAAAAATGTTTTCTATGAGAATGTATATACTCATAAAACCTTCATAATGGTTTGTAATGAAAATGAGAGTTATCCTAAGAATAACCCCCTGGGAGTGTTGTAACCAAGACTGAAGCAAGGCATGTTGTCGGGCACCACTTCCCATTTGATTCGGGCTCAAAGCGGTGTTTTCAGGTTTTACCCCTAGGTACGTCTGTGCCAGAGCCTCCCCTACCTACTCGTATCTAGACATGGATGTATTTCTCCGAAAACACAAAAAATATATACAATACCAAAATTTTAGGATGTTATTCTATACTAATACTCAAAGTTTATCTTAGGGATATGTGCTTTAATCAGAGTTTATTTAAATCTGGTTTCCAAATACCAACTGTAATGCCTCGACCCCAGTTATCCAGAGTCAGTGCTGTAACGGCCCGAAATTTTGAATAAATCTTGTTTCCTAATTTCATGTGTTATTTTATTTTATTTTTATACTCAACAAAAAGATTTTATTTGATAAACATGATTATAATTAAAATGAGATCATTGGGTTTTGATTGTTATATGACCATCGGTCAATATGACCACTATGAACAAAATTCTTTGATTATTGTCTCTAAATACAAGTAATCTTGGTTAATTATTATAGAAAGAAGATTCGATGGCCTCACCTAGTAGTCTTGGACCGATCGAAGCCCATCTAAGAGAGCTTGGGAAGGAGGTAGAACCATTGGGCTTTGCTCTAGATCAAATCCAAGCCGAACTTCATCATGTGAAGCTAGAACGGAATCGCCTTCGTGAGAAGTTCAAACTGATAGAAATTACTACTCGGGCAATGTTGACTGAGCCGCCCCAAGATTCTATCACCCTAGAACACCTTACTCTTAGGTCCTATGCTGGTATTATAAGGGGCTATGTAACGAGACCATAACTGCCTTGTGTAATCCTTGTTTTAAATGAAAATTGGGATTTCTTCTTATGATGAAGTTTATGAATTTTGAAATGACCGGATAAATATAGTATGCATATTTTTGATGAATTTTAGAAAAAGGATATTTTAAAAATGTTTGTGTAATCCTTAAATAATTAAAAATGTGTAATGATTTTCAAAAAATGGTCTTCTACAATTATGTCCCGTTCGAAATTTAGAGTCTAATAAGATCAACATGATTTTAATGAATAGTAAATTGTGAATAGTGATTTTACGCTTAGGATTAATAATGTGACCAAATGGATTAGTAATCTCACTTAAAGAACGTTTTAAAATAATCTAGGCACCTTGATTAAGTAATGTGATTCAATAAAATGGTTAAATAATGGTTTCATTAATTATTATCCAAGTATTAGTTTTTTCGGGTGAATAGTGTTTTTTAATTTAAAAATTAATGAAAAATATTTTGAAAAATATTTTTATTAAATGGATTTCATTTTTGAACTAAGAGCATCGATATTATGTTAAGGTAATTTTTGGGGATTTTTCTGAAAAAATGAATTTTCGGTGAATAGTGAATTTATTTAAAAATTGAATTAAAAATATTTAGAAAATTATTTTTTATAAAATTGAGTTCATAAATGTAATTAGGGAATCAATATTTAGTTAAGGTGGAAGTTTGGGATTTTTCTGAGAAAGATGAATTTTTCAGTGAATAGTAAAAATGCAGTTTTAGGGTTTCGGTATGTTTAATGACATCATAATTGTGTCATGATGATGTCATGAGATCTTTTAAGGGTTGGCCGGCCAAGGGTGATGAATTATTGTTTTGGGGGCCCCATGTGGCCTAACTCGATGATAAATGCCAAGGGAGAGCACATGGGTTTGAGAAAAGCACATGTGAGGTGTCCCTTGGCCATTAATGCCTTGTCCCCTCACTTTCCCTATAAATACCAAGCCCTCCTATCATCCATTCGACTCCCCACTCATTCCCAACGAATTTATGGTCTCATTACCTCCCAAGGAGTCCTCCCAAGGTGCCCCAAGCCCTCAAGGTCCCAACCATTGAGGTTTAAGAGTTACATTTTAAGTTAAGGGATCCGATCTTTCTCTTTCTTTTCAAGTGATCTCTTTTATGTCATTTCTTTTATGCTCCATGTTCATATGTTAGAGGATGTTCTTTTATACTCCTATTACTGACCTTTTCATGTTCATATAATGAGAGTTCCCTTTTTACTCTCATTATTTCGTTTTATGATGTTTTAAGTGGCGCTGTTAGGCTGCCGAAATTTTTGTAACGGATCCTTTCTCCCTTCTCATTTTTTAAGATCTATTTTCATGTAAAGTATTTCAAATTCCTTTTTATTATGTTGGGGTATGATCTCTAAATTTATCATACTGACCTTTTATGATCATATGATGAGATACCCCATTTGATCTCTTAAATTCAGTATTTTGAAGTATTAAGTGGCGCCGTTAGGCTGCCGAATTTTTAAGTGGTTCTTTACCCTTCTCGTTTTGAAGTTCTACTTTCATGTCAATTATTTCAAGTTCCTTTTTGTTATGTTGGGGTATGATCTCTCTATCTATCATACTGGACTCTTATGTTCATATGATGATAGACCCCATTTGATCTCTTCAATTATGTATTTTGAAGTTTTAAGTGGCGTCGTTAGGCTGCCGAATTTTTTAGGGGATTCTTTCACCCTTTTCATTCTTTTCAAAGTTCTACTTTCATGTCAAGTCTTTCAAGTTCCTTTTTAATTATTTTGGGGTATTATCTCTATATATATCATACTGAACTCTTATTTTCACATGATTAGAGACCCTATTTGATCTGTTCAATTCATTTTTGTTGAAGTTTAAGTGACGCCGTTAGGCTACCGAACTTTCATAAGAGAAATCTAATTTTTTTCTTTCTTCCATGTTTTTCATTTCAAATGTTATGTCCTTGAAATTTAATTAACATGATCATATATCCTTCTTATTCTGTCCATCTACTGTTTTATGGGTCATTTATGAATGTTTGACCCATTTTCCCTCTCTTTTTAATGTCTTCTAAAACCTCGTGACATGGCCGTTATGCTGCAGAATTTCCATCTCAAAATGTCTCTCTCTTTTTCTAAAGTTCTTATATATTATTAAGTGAATACTCAAAGATCATTCTTCTAAAGGGGTATTCACATATATACCAAAATTTTCTATTTTAAATTATGGTATTTACATACATGAGACCCAGCTTCCTTTTCTGTGGGTTTTAAAGTGACATAAAGATCATGTCTTTAAAGAAGTTTTTAAAACGTTATGATTATGAAATGAAACCCATTTATTTTTTTTCTATATGGGTTCTTGATGAAATGTTTGATGATGATATATGTGGTTCACATGATAATAAAGGCAAATTTATGGGTGCGCCCTGATAGCGCTCCAATGCATTGGGGAAAGACTTAATCTCTAGAGATGACCATTTTTAATGACGACATGGTGAATAACCTTGGTTATTTTTAACGAAACCTTGGGGATGGACCTTGGTGAAACGAAACGATTGTCAATATTAAATGTTGTAGCCACATATTCAAGTTATGAAAAAGGTTATTTATATTTATGATGTATCTCATTATTTCTATCTCATGCCTTAAATTTCTTTTCATGTCCTTATTGAAGTATCTCAAGTTCACATGTAAAATGTTTCTCTTGTTTCCCTTACTGGGCTTTCTTCTCACCCTTTCTTTTGATGTATGTCCCCAGGTTATGAGATGCAGTAATGAACCTAGGATGAACTTAAGGAGAATCCTTTCAAGTGTTTAAGAAGAGTTTTTTTTTGTTCTTTTCATGTTTTATGTTCCTGGTTTCCAAGACACCAAACCTTAAAGAACCTCGGTTTTGTAAAATGTAATGAAGGTTTATGTGATAAAAAGACGGGATGCTATAGTTGGTATAAACGGATGGTTTAGTTATTTGTGGAAATTAGGATATGAAAACACTAGGAAGAACCCTATAGAAAAGTTTAAATATAGGAAATATTCCTGGTATTTTGGCGAGTATTGAGTAAGGGGTTTCCAAAAAAATACATCCCTGTCTAGATACGAGCAGGTAGAGGTGGCTCTGGCACAGATGTACATAGGGGTAAACCCCGAAAACACCGCTTTGAGCTAGACTCGAACGGGAACTGGTACCCGACAACGGGCCTTGCTGCACTCTTGGTTACGACACTCCCGAGGGATATGCTTTGGTAAATCCATAAGCTTAGTATGAACCATTGTTAAAGGAACAAAGATAAAATAAAATAAAGATTCACACAAGAATATATGATCATGGATAACCTAGAAGGGAACCTAGGGGATCACAAGTTAGGGTATACTTTACTTCTACATGTTATCCATAGATGCTTTATGTTTTTTTCATGATTATTGGCTAAGTATTTAAGCCCCTAACTATAGCTTCTTTTCTTAGTTAATGGCGGGAAATGGAAGAACATGTCCCAACAACCGATGTGATAGGAAATGCTACGATTTCCGTATTAATACGACAAAGATGATTAGGGGATTAAAAGATGATTATTATTTTGGAAGACGTTCACTATTTTGAGGACCATATATGATCAAGGTAAATAGATTACTACGATGTTTTCATTGAGGAGTAAGGTTGACTTATATTTTGAAGAATCAATGAATTTAAGGTGGCCTTATAGTAATTTAGGTTACTTACGGGAATGATTAACCTATATTGGGTAAAATATGTTTAGGTTAGCTACTTTTGTTATAAGATGTTAGGAGTGGTTGATGTTGTTTGGAGTTGAACAATGAAGTTTATTTTGGAAGACTATGTTATCAAATCTATCTTGTATTTGGGTTTCAATCTTAGTTTGGTTTATTTTGAGGAATCTTAAGGACCATTATTTACGGAATGGACTATGATGAACTTTGGGTAGTACCATGGAACTTGAAGATTTAAAAGTAGTTTCCATTCCTATGGGATTATTTCTTTTTGAAGAGTTTTTTTTACCTTACTCTTTCTATTTTTGGGATAATGTTTAAAGATAGAAGAAATAGATAGTTGATCTTTTGTGGATTATGTGATTCTCTAGAAGAAGATTCTTGTGTTTTGATGAGACCAAGTAGTTTTGAATGCTCATCGTTTGGAGAAAAGATTAGTTTTGGTAGAAACATATTAAAGTATGAAACTCTACATGAAGGTAGATATATTTCCCTATGTTTTTGTTCTATGTTGTAAATGAATTCGTCAAAGTTATCAAAAGGAACGTAAAACAAAAACGTTGTTGGTTTACGTTTCCTACTAGTTAATCAAAGACCGCTTACACACATCATAAGTTTGGGATTTTCTTATGGTTAACTTTCTCCTAATCGTGTTCTCTATCACTCTCCCTCAGAACGTGACCCTTTTTTTTCTCCTCCGTGTCCATGTTTCCTACATGGAATCCTAGTATGAGTAAACTCGGGTGGCCTTTGTGCTCCCTTTTATTTCTTTTAAAGTAATAGTGTTACTGACTCTTTTTCCGATGTGGGACTTTCAATGAAATTTCAAAACCCAATTTTAAAAAATTGCGAGGACGCAATTTCTTAAGGGGGGAAGATTGTAACGGCCCGAAATTTTGAATAAATCTTGTTTCCTAATTTCATGTGTTATTTTATTTTATTTTTATACTCAACAAAAATGTTTTATTTGATAAACATGATTATAATTAAAATGAGACCATTGGGTTTTGATTGTTATATGACCATCGATCAATATGACCACTGTGAACAAAATGCTTTGATTATTGTCTCTAAATACAAGTAATCTTGGTTAATTATTATAGAAAGAAGATTTGATGGCCTCACCTGGTAGTCTTGGACCGATCGAAGCCCATCTAACAGAGTTTGGGAAGGAGGTAGCACCATTGGGCTTTGCTCTGGATCAAATCCAAGCCGAACTTCATCATGTGAAGATAGAACGGAATCGCCTTCGTGAGAAGTTCAAACTGATAGAAATTACTACTCGGGCAATGTTGACTGAGCCGCCCCAAGATTCTATCACCCTAGCACACCTTACTCTTAGGTCCTATGCTGGTATTATAAGGGACTATGTAACAAGACCGTAACTGCCTTGTGTAATCTTTGTTTTAAATGAAAATTGGGATTTCTTCTTATGATGAAGTTTATGAATTTTGAAATGACCGGATAAATATAGTATGCATATTTTTGATGAATTTTAGAAAAAGGATATTTTAAAAATGGTTGTGTAAACCTTAAATAATTAAAAATGTGTAATGATTTTCAAAAAATGGTCTTCTACAATTATGTCCAGTACGAAATTTAGAGTCTAATAAGATCAACTTGATTTTTGATGAATAGTAAATTATGAATAGTGATTTTATGCTTAGGATTAGTAATGTGACCAAATGGATTAGTAATCTCACTTAAAAAAAGTTTTAAAATAATCTAGGCACCTTGATTAAGTAATGTGATTCAATAAAATGGTTAAATAACGGTTTCATTAATTATTATACAAGTATTAGTTTTTTCGGGTGAATAGTGTTTTTTAATTAAAAAATTAATTAAAAATATTTAGAAAAATATTTTTATAAAATGGATTTAATTTTTGAACTCAGAGCATCGATATTATGTTAAGGTAATTTTTGGTGATTTTTCTGAAAAAAATGAATTTTCGGTGAATAGTGAATTTATTTAAAAATTGAATTAAAAATATTTAGAAAATTATTTTTTATAAAATGGAGTTCATAAATGTAATTAGGTAATCAATATTTAGTTAAGTTGGAAGTTTGGGATTTTTCTGAGAAAGATGAATTTTTCAGTAAATAGTAAAAATGCAGTTTTAGGGTTTCGGTATGTTTAATGACATCATAATTGTGTCATGATGATGTCATGAGATCTTTTAAGGGTTGGCCGGCCAAGGGTGGTGAATTATTGTTTTGGGTGCCCCATGTGGCCTAACTCCATGATAAATTCCATGGGAGAGCACATGGGTTTGAGAAAAGCACATGTGAGGTGTCCCTTGGCCATTAATGCCTTGTCCCCTCACTTTCCCTATAAATACCAAGCCCTCCTCTCATCCATTCGACTCCCCACTCATTCCCAACGAATTTATGGTCTCATTACCTCCCCAGGAGTCCTCCCAAGGAGCCCCCAAGCCCTCAAGGTCCCAACCTTTGAGGTTTAAGAGTTACATTTTAAGGTAAGGGATCCGATCTTTCTCTTTCTTTTCAAGTGATCTCTTTTATGTCATTTCTTTTATGCTCCATGTTCTTATGTTAGAGGATGTTCTTTTATACTCCTATTAATTCCCTTTTCATGTTCATATAATGAGAGTCCCCTTTTTACTCTCATTATTTCGTTTTATGATGTTTTAAGTGGTGCCATTAGGCTGCCGAAATATTTGTAACGAATCCTTTCTCCCTTCTCATTTTTCAAGATCTATTTTCATGTAAAGTATTTAAAGTTCCTTTTTATTATGTTGGGTTATGATATCTAAATTTATCATACTGATCTTTTATGATCATATGATTAGAGACCCCATTTGATCTCTTAAATTCAGTATTTTGAAGTTTTAAGTGGCGGCGTTAGGCTGCCGAATTTTTAAGTGGTTCTTCACCCTTCTCGTTTTGAAGTTCTACTTTCATGTCAATTATTTCATGTTATTTTTTGTTATGTTGGGGTATGATCTCTATATCTATCATACTGTACTCTTATGTTAATATGATGATAGACCCCATTTTATCTCTTCAATTCAGTATTTTGAAGTTTTAAGTGGCGCCGTTAGGCTGCCGAATTTTTTAGGGGATTCTTTCACCCTTCTCATTCTTTTCAAAGTTCTACTTTCATGTCATGTCTTTCAAGTTCCTTTTTAATTATGTTGGGTCATTATCTCTATATCTATCATACTGAACTCTTATGTTCACATGATTAGAGACCCTATTTGATCTGTTCAATTCATTTTTGTTGAAGTTTAAGTGACGTCGTTAGGCTACCGAACTTTCATAAGAGAAATCTAATTTTTGGCTTTCTTCCATGTTTTTCATTTCAAATAGTATGTCCTTGAAATTTCATTACCATGATCATGTATCCTTCTTATTCTGTCCATCTACTGTTTTATGGGTCATTTATGAATGTTTGACCCATTTTTCCTCTCTTTTTAATGTCTTCTAAAACCTTGTGACACGGCCGTTATGCTGCAGAATTTCCATCTCAAAATGTCTCTCTCTTTTTTCTAAAGTTCTTTTATATTATTAAGTGAATACTCAAAGCTCTTTCTTCTAAAGGGGTATTCACATATATACCAAAATGTTCTATTTAAATTGTGGTATTTACATACATGAGACCCACCTTCCTTTTCTATGGGTTTTAAAGTGACGTAAAGATCATGTCTTTAAAGAAGTTTTTAAAACGTTATGATTATGAAATGAAACCCATTTATTTTTTTGCTATATGGGTTCTTTATGAAATGCTTGATGATGATATATGTGGCTCACATGATAATAAAGGCAAATTTAAGGGTGCTCCCTGATAGCGCTCCAATTCATTGGGTAAAGACTTAATCTCTAGAGATGACCATTTTTAACGACGCCATGGTGAATAACCTTGGTAATTTTTAACAACACCTTGGGGATAGACCTTGGTGAAACGAAACAATTGTCAATATTAAATGTTGCAGCCACATCTTCAAGTTATGAAAAATGTTATTTTTTTATGATGTATCTCATTATTTCTTTCTCATTCCTTAAATTTCTTTTCATGTCCTTATTGAAGTATCTCAAGTTCAAATGTAAAATGTTTCTCTTGTTTCCCTTACTAAGCTTTCTGCTCACCCTTTCTTTTGATGTATGTCCCCAGGTTATGAGATGCAATAATGAACCTAGGATGAACTTAACGAGAAGCCTTTCAAGTGTTTAAGAAGAGTGTTTTTGTTCTTTTCATGTTTTATGTTCCTGGTTTCCAAGACACTAAACCTTAAAGATCCTCGGTTTTGTAAAATGTAATGAAAGTTTACGTGATTAAAAGACGGGATGCTATAGTTGCATTATTTTAATACATTGGCATGATCACAAGGGATCAAATCCCGAAAGACCGATCAGTTTAGAAGCCTTGGAAACACTAGATATATTCATAAGCTATACATTACATCATAAATTCAAAAAAACTACAACAATATATTTTCTTCATATCCCGTCATACTATCCTTGAAAGTCATTCATAAAATACTTCTTCACATCCTGGGAAAAAATAAAACACTAAATGGGGTGAGCTCAGATGCTCAGTAAGGATAACAATATAGAAAAAACTTGTATAAATAAACATAAATAGTTAAGGCAATGTATAACTAAAACAAAATCCTTTTAAACCTGAACTTCATCATAATATGTAAAAGATAAAATGAATTAATTCCATTTAATTATTCACAAGGATTTTCTACAAATCGAATAATCACATGAAATATCAATAACCACTTTCATAACAAGGGAATTCATAATTCCGAACATTATTTTTTGTGTCAAGGCCTCATGCCAAGACCTAAGAGATAATTGTATCCGGAACCCAACCCGGAGAGCCTCTCTAACCAGACTCCATCCTGGAGAGCCTCTGTAACCACACTCCAACCCGGAGTACCTCTAATAACCGGACAACGACCCGAAATGCATCTAATAACCGGACACCGACCCGAAGTTCCTCTAATAACCGGACACCAACCGAGAGGGTCTGCTGTAACTGGACCCTAACCTAGAGGGCTTACTTTTATCGGTCCCCATCCCATAACATACTAGTCCAACACATTCATCTTAATAAAAGGATGAAATATAACATAAAAATTCGTATTATAACTAGAATACAAAATACCAAAACATTAATCATAAAAAATTAATGGCATAAAAATAAATCATCCATAGTAAAAAATATCAAAAAAAAACTTAAATAAAATATGAAAGATTTCTATCCTAATAAATAAACTTCACAAAAATGTAAAATTTATCAAAGAATATTGACAGAGATGAAATCAAAACTATTTTAGTGAAATATCTCTTTTTTTGGAATCATTTAAATGTAACATAATTATAAAAGAAAACATTTACATTGAAAATATTCTGGTAAACATGTAAGGGAATCTTTGACGAGTTTATAATGGTAGAAAATAGCTGCACCCTTCGTATATGTTAAAAATAGACATTCTTACATTAATTTTGTCGAAAAGGTTAAAAAGTAACTTGTTTGAAAAATGAAGGAAAGATTCCTTTAAAAAATGTATAAGGTAAAATAAGGATATAAATGAATTTAACCCATTTTCTATTAAATATTAAAAATGTTTTGAAATATTTTTTTAGGAAACATGGATGTAGATGATAAAGATGTCCCAGTAGAGAATTACATATAAACAATCTCAGATAAGGAAGGTATTGTGAAATAAACCCTTACCAATTTGGAAACATATGAAACATACACCCCAAGAAAGAGGTATCATATAATGAATATGTAAATACACATAAATTAAAGTGTATTATATAAAAAATACAATAATGGGCAGTACATACACCAGACAATAGGTAATAGTGGCAATATGGCATGAATCTCACGGGAATAAGGAGTGAGATGAAAACCCCTTACCAATTTGGTAACATACGAAACATACACCCCATGAAAGAGGTATCATACAATTAATATGTAAATACACATAAAATAAAGTGTATTACATAAATAATACAATTATGGGCAGTAAATACAACACACAAAAGGTAATAGTGGAAATATGTCATGAATCTCACGGGAATAATGAGTGAGATGAAAACCCCTTATCTTGTAATTTTACTTGGTTGAGGGTAGGTTAATGAATTTTATAATGTTGAAATCATTGTTACTAAATTATAAAAAAATCATATACATTAATATGATGTCATATATGATCTTTTAACATTTCATTGTTAATAATATTTTAGTATTATCGTCATTTCGGGGGTTAACTTACTCGTTTTATTTTATATGTTTTTTACATAAGCTAGGTTTATTATGGATAGGTTGTATCTTATTCACATACAGAATAATATCAAGTCCTTAAACATTATTTTTAATCATCAAATGAGAATTAGACTTCAATGGATACGATGAGGAATGAATCTCATCGTGTTCGTGGAGACGGTAGTCCGTACGTATGCACGAGCGACAATATCTCTCTTTTGATATTAAAATAATATAAAATTGGATGGTATATGTTATATAAAGAATCATTATCATGTTATATTTATTATTTACATGAATTAAAAATAATTATTATACCCATACAAATAATAATATATTGAATAACAATTACACCACGACGTGGAGATAGTAAGCTGTACGTACGCACTTTTGGTGACATGTCATTTAAGGGATGGAAAGAATACTGAATATTGTTGTACCATTTTTATAATAACATAACACTATATATGATATTCTGGAGTTATTATTTTATAATGGAAATAATAAATAAATAATAAGTTGAAGAAGAAAGGAACTTGAAAGAGGGTGGTGAAAACATTACCTCTTCTTCGGGTTCTTCCTTTTGATTTGATAAAAAGGGATACTTAGGTTGGCTTTCTGATCAAACTAAGGCCAATAGATTGAATTGAGGGATGTTGAGAAAATATTTGGTCTGGTGTTGTCCAATCCAAATGGCTTTGATGGTGTGAATTAGAGAGAAGGGGGAGTTCCCTTTTATAAGAGTGGTGAGGGGCACCTTAGGAAAAACATAAAATATTATTTTATAATAAATTCATATTCAGTTTCAAGTGGCTCCCTAGAAGATTATTTAAAGTCTAAGGTGGGAATAGGTCGAAAAAAAACTAAACCAATAGGTTTTAGACATGTTTAGGTTTCCATTTTAACCTTATCATTTAGATTTAACTCAAAGTTAAATAATTTAACTTTTACCGCGTCTTCTTGTATTCTTACACTATATGGTTAATAAACGTACTATATACTGCCAATCGAACCCCAATCGGTTCATTAATGTCCTATATATTATTATTTATGTTTTTTTCCGAACCTTTGATTTTTAGGACCATTATATCAAATAATAATATAATATTTGTTTTAAAAACTATTTTTTGTCAATTTTGACACTATTTGTTATTTTTTTGTTAAAATAATAAAAACATTGTTAAATCAAAACAAATACATTGAATCAATACTAACAAGTCATATTCACCTAGGAAATTCGTGGATGTCATAAAAACATTGAAATTATAGGTATTTTAATATTTATAATACCATTTATTTGATTCTTTCATGAATAAGGTAATCACTGCATTATCATTGTGTCATAAATAAATTTAATTATATAATGTCTAAAAATTATAAATAAAATACCATGATGTATGAAATATTTTTTTCTTTCTAATTAATATTTATAATCGAATTTATCTTAAGTAAAACCCTTATATTAAAAATGTTTTAGTTATTAAACTTTGATTTTAACTCTTTTAACTCTTCTTTGAATTAAAAAATAATAAATGTCCTAATCTAATCCAAGTGAACCTAAATGATAATATTTTATTCCTAAATTTTTTGTTGGTCGAGATAAACTTGTCCAACACAATTATGACAAGTGTGAGGGTAATATTAATATAATTTTTACCCTTAATTACCCTATTTACTTTTAACCGTGGTAAATAAAAGGAAAAAGTTTCTATTCACCAAAAATTATTTTCATCTCATTGAACAATATTTTACTCCATTATTATAACTGTGTCTCTCTGATTTTTTAAATTAAACTCACAGAAGTGGTAAGATTATGTTTTATGGGATTTTTCAAATTCTCCAAGGAGGTGGGTAAAAGACGGTGAAAAGTTCAATAAAATTTTTATACATCTAAAATTATTATAAACTGAATCCAATTAATTAAAATGATCTTATATAAGTATTATTTATATATTTTTACATAAATTAATTTAAATAAAATAAATAATTATTTAAATAAAAAATCAGTTTAAACCAATAACTAAGTGTTTTTCACTATTCATCAAAAATTGATGTTTCTCTGAAAAATACCAAAAAATCGGCCTAAGATATATTTGATATTATGAATTAAAAAATGATATATATTTTACCAAATTAAAAAAAATATAAGTTTCATTAATTAATTTAAATTAATTCTCGTTGTCAAAACAAATAGCATGTTTTTGAGAAATAATAACTATCAAAAGATTGACACTCACTTACGTCCAGTTTAAATGTGAAATTATGTCCAATGACCAACATTGTATTAAATGGAAAGAATATATTCTAAATATACTTTAAAACCCATCCAATTCATAATTTATCACTATTTATTATTTCGATTAAAAAATTTGTTTTTAAATAAAATTTAGTTATTTTCCCTATTCATCAAAATATTAAAGGTATCTGAAAAGTTCCAAAAAATTCACCCTCAGATAATTTCGATATTCTGAATCCAAAAATAAAGTCCATTTTAAAATATAAAATGTATAAAATTTGAAAAAGTGGGTATTACTATTTTAACGGCTAGAATGATTGGTTGTGGTGAGTTAGAACTCAAAGTTGTGTATAACACACGCTATTGTGTTATTCAAAGAGAAGGGTACCGTGGAAGCTTGGGGTGTTACAGTTACTCGTAGATTGTTTTTATATTATTATATTATTTACTAGATCGATTATAAATATCAATGATATAATTAATAATATTTTAACAAAGAACTAATAACTCCTTGATAAATCCTTAAACTAACCAATTCGTTGATAAACTGCCCTTTTGTTTAATTGGCTCATTTTTATTTGGAATTGGTGGAATTTTAAGTAAATAATTTAGATTGAAATTTTTATATTAACCTAATTCACCTCCCTCTTTAATGTCATACTCTGACCAATAGAGCCTATGAAATCCAATGTTGAGCTCAATGAGATATATGATGAACCTTAATTTTTATTTGTTGATAAAAAGGATTCATTATTTTAGAATATTTAGGAATGGTTTTTATAATTATATGATCTATCACACTGGTTATTATAATTTGATGATTACAGTCTAAATTTTTGTTTTAATAAATTGTGGGAAATATAATTAGTCATGACAGTAATGAATGTTGTTTATATGAAATTATTTTTCTCCTACGATACCGAATACTATAAGATATGGAATTACTAATATATTTGTTATTCCCATGAATCATTCTCATTCCATGAATTTTGTTTTGATTATGAATGATCAATAAGGGGAAAAATGCAATGTCTTTTCTATCAAGAGGTATCACACACCTTTTATTAGTGGGTATTTTTATTAATTAGTTGTAGTGTGATGAATTAGTGCCACTGGGAAAATATTTTCTATTCTATAGTACCTAGTATATGAAAATGATGTCTTACGCATTTATCATATTTAAGGTGAAGAGAATAAATTGTGAAATTTTATTTTGAATCTGATGAAAAATTAATAAATTGAGTCCATGGAATGTGATGAGTTTAAGAGGATTTTTTAATTTTTAATTTCCCCATATTGTATGTATGAAAATAGAGAAGTAATTCCTTAATCCAAATAATAAGGATCATGAATACCTAGGTGTCTCCTAAAAAAATTTTAATAGTATGATAAGGTATACTTCTGGTACAATCAAGATCCCTGAAAGAAAAATTAATTGATTATATGGTGGATTATAACCAATTAACAAAAAGAAATTATATTTAATATACTTAAGTATCTACGAAAGAATCTATTGATGTACTATCAAGGGAGAAATATAAATTGGATATTTCCATTGTTCACATGGTTTTTATAAAACAATAAATAGGGAGTCTCAAAAAAATGAAATAAATCACATCAAAAAAACAAATTTCAATTGCATACATGCCAAAAATAGGGGAAGAAACAAAAAAATCCGAACTAAAAATGGGAGGTGCATTGGATGTGGATGGGCAGGACCAAAATCTTATGAATATCAAATGGTGATATAGAGGCTAGTTGATACAATGGAGTAATGGTTTATTTCATCTGATGCACTACCCACACTAAAATTATTCAAATATTGTAATTATTGGAATTATAATAACCATTTCAAAAATATGAAGGCTAAGGAAGATTATTTGAAACAAAAAGCTCTTAATCCCAATGAAAAATTGAAATATCATGTGATCACTACTACTAGAGTGGGCTATAAGAATTATTTTTTCAGGAGATACACTTATCGATCACTCAAAAATAACTAATGTCCAAATTTATACTATCTCTACAGACTCTTTTATATCTAAAGAATTTTCTATGGGTATCACATTAACACCTTAACTATTATAAGTTTAGTTAGCAGTGAAATATCTTAATGGTGTTCCAATAAAATATCATCCCTATAGCCCCTCCCGAATAGATGTGTTTGGGAATTTCCTTTGAATATATTATGATTCTCCCTCCAGGTGAATTAGAAGTGATTTGGGGAATGGATTGTCTCTATTGATATATAGACCAAATCAATTTACAGGTAGGGTATGTCATGGTTGATTTTTAAATCAGTAAATAATCATATTTTTATGTGAATATGAATATCAAATTCCAATGGAAATTACTTTAATTATACATATCTCAATGTATATTAATAAGGGATGTTTATCTATATGTTTTGGGAAGAATCACAAAATTGAATATATATATATATATATATATATATATGTGTGTGTGTGAGTTTGTGTCCATTGTTCAGGATTTGATGATATATTTCCTAATTAATTATCTAGTCTCCCCCTAAATAATGATGTTGGGTTTCAATTTAATTCATACAAGGTGCTATAATTATTTAAAAGATTCCATATATAATGGCCCTTATTTAAGAATAATAATTTAAGAAGAATATTTGGATAATATAAATAAGGTATCCATGAACCCTATTGTGTTACCATGTGGTACACCCACTCTTTATGTTATGGAGAAATATGTTCCAATGTATCTTTACATTGACTATGGTAACATAAAAAGATCATTATCATGAAAAAGTATCATCTACCCTATATCGATGATTTTTTTGATCAATCATAAGGATGTCAACACTTTTCAAAGATTAACCATTGTTCTTGATATTGATAATTGATGCCAAAAAAGGAAGACATACCAAAAAACAACATTTTATAAAACTTATGTGCATTATAAATTTAGAGTTATTTCTTTTGGACTTTCTAATTATTGTACTATCTTCATGAATTTAATAAATATTGTCTTTATAGATTACCTTGATCGATTTTTGTTTGTATTTATAGATGATATTATTATATATTCTTAAAAAATGGAAGAGCAGGAATATCATTTGATAATTGTACTATGACACTAAGGAAAGAGAGGTTGTATGAAAAATTTACAAATAGTGAATTTTGGATAGAAAAGTTTTCCTTTTTGGGTAACATAATATCAATTGAGGGTATATTGATGGATGTTAATGCGAAATCTCCTAGAATAACCATGATAATTGAGATCTATAGTTTTCTTAGGTTTTCTGGATACTATCGACACATTTTGAGACAACAAAAAATGCGATATTTTAATTTAAAATTGGCTTTTGATTAAAATTATTTTTAATTTTTAAATTTTATGTTTAATTTTATTTTAAATTAATAATAATTTAATTATAAAAGTATTAATTAAATTATGGTCATTGAAATATTTTTCAAATTTAATTTTCATAAAAAACTTTGTAATGTCATGAAAGTTTTCTTTTCGGAAGACGGCTTTCATGTTACGTCTGCCAGATTATTTTAAAAATAATAATTTCTACTAATAGATTTTAATTTTAATTAATTTATTCAATATTTTTAATCATAACTATTTATATTATATAATAATATCATCATTACTTTTGAAAAATGAATCATGAAAGTTGTAAAAATTAATTACCATGTTTAAGATAAAAATGGTTACATTGTGGGTTATGCTAAAAATATAAAGATTAAAAATACTTAAACATGTATAAACAAAATTTTATTTATATATTTCAACATTTTAATTTAAAATAATTAATTATTTTCTATTTTGGGTCCTTTTTTAATGATAAATACATGTGTAAACATTGTTCGTTTATAAAAATTACAAGTGTGAAACTCACCTCCCTTATAATACCCACCACCACTCCTCTCTTCATATCAACATAAACCCATTTTATTTTATCCATTACCTAAAAATCACATCCAAAAAACTATATAATCCTTCTAGAAAAATTATTTTTGTCCAAAATACAACCATGAAATTATTTTTGTGTAGGCTTATGGAGGATTCCCGAGGAAGAAGTAACATTCTTTATTGAGTGCTTTTATTTTATTAAATCCTACAACTCATTAAATTATTATTAAAACAAGATGATATAATTAATTATGTATGTTCCATATAATGATATTTTATATGTAATGTTAATGACATGAAATCACATCAACTTCTATAAATTGGGTTATAGAATCATCATTTGTGCATACAAAAAACTAAAATTTCATGAATCGATGTCTTTTTTTATCCATTACTACCTGTAACAGCTATTTATAATGATGGATTAAGTTTTAATATACGATATTGATAATATTATTATACTTTCGGAATTATTTTATCACACATACCTTCATAATATTTATTCTATGGGGATATGAAAATGGTCCCCATGTGTACGGTGGACTACCTCCTTACGAAGTGATATGGTTCATTCATGCTTTACATGGAATGTAATAAGGAGTAGTTTAATGAAAATAATTTATATATATTAAATTACAATTATTTTTTAAATATAATTTATTTTTTACCGATCTTTATATAAATTCATTGAAAAAAAGGAAATATCTTTCATGTGTATGTACGGACTACCATCTCCATTAACGGTGTATTTCATTTTCTGTATCTAAATTTTATGGATTACTATAATTAAATATATATTGAATATATAATATATTTTAATAATGGTTATAATTATGGATATTATATAATGATTATATTTGTAATAGGATCAAAAAAATAAAACGTCAAATCTTATAGGAAAACAAAGTAGTTATTGCCCGAAATGTGATATTAACATTGAATTGGTAATAAAACAGTAATAGAAGGTAATAATCACATCATTTATTATATGATGTATATGATTTTTTTAATATATTTATATAAATTATATTTATTATATATGAGGTTTTAATGTGTATAATGGAAATTATGATTTATTGAATGAAATTTTTGCCTCAATTTACTGTCCTCAAGAAATGTTATGCACCTATCTTATTTTATGAGCTATATATACATCCCAAATAACATGTAACATCCATTATGTTTTTATTATCATGATATTTTATGTTCCATTTAATTTTATTACTTAGTTGGGATCAAAATTATATTTTACCAAAGTGGCATAAATTTTGTATTACAGTCTCATCATTTATCGGTTGTGTTTATGATTATATTTCGAATGATGAAATATTATTATCCATTTCTCAAGAAACTCATGTTTTTTATTCTCCCCATGTAATTATATGATAATAGTAATTTTTCCATAATTTTTCCAACCTTTATATACTCAATAGTTCCAAATAATTTCTTGAATAAAAAATTTTCAATTTATCACTTCGGTAGAACAAATTTTTAATTCCAAAACCATGATTTATAAAAATGTCATCGAAATATGTTTTTAATATTATTAAAATTATTTATTAAAGATATTATTAACCATGTTTAACTTTTAAAAAAAATGAATATAATCTTCATGTTTTTTTATAAAAATTGCTATTTAGATTTTACAAAAAATTAAAAAGAAATCCTTTTTTAATGTCCATGACATGAACATATTTTTATTCTATCATGAAAAATGTTTTACTCAAAGATTATGTGATAACATTTTTATTTTATTTTAAAATATAAGTATTTAAAAAATATTTTATGAAATTTTATATTGAAAACGTGATTTTAAATGAAAATTTATCTTCCTCAACAAACATTCTATGTGATTTACCTTTAAAAATCACTCTCTGTCTATGATGACATACCTAGATCTAATTTATTATTTGATGGGAATATGAACTAGGGATTCCATTATTGTTAATTATTTTAAATTTTTATGAATAAAAGAGGTTGATGAAACCCATTTCACTTCCTCTAGTTATACAATAAATCCGGTATCTTTTCCATAGGTGATTATATGATGAATTTTTTATGAATAACATTTTATTTCATTTTTTATGATATGATGAGTATTTTATGATCTTGTGGCGTACATATGTATTATTTTTATTATGTGATTGGTGGGACCTATATCTCCCTCTAAGGTATTTGGTAATGATTTATATATCATGGGATATATAGGATAAGAAAGGGGAGTGAACCCGGTTTTGTATGGTAATTTTTATAATAGGATTGTATTTGTAGTGATCCTTGACTACTATGGTGTTTTGTGGAGTTAAAAAATTCCACAATGATAGCCTTGGTTTGATCCATAACTAAGATGGAGATATTTTCTTGCTTCTATGTATGAAAAAATATATGTCTTAAACAATTTTTATGATATCATGGTTTATGTAACATGATTGTCTTTTGATTAATGTCTTATTAGCATCCAATATTTATTCAACGACTCTATATAATTATATTTTATATACATATAATGGGTTTTTAATGAGATTATCATGTTCTCATACCCTATGGATCATTGTATGCTTACGTATCTCCCTTGGTTTCTCATACTCAGAATATGAGCACACCCTTTCTTATGATTCCTTTCTGCATGTTATTATGAAATATATTAAATATTATAAGTCTAATAAGGGTTCTAGTTATGAATAATGTGGCGGGATATTATGTATTTTATACATATACCCGATTTTTGTGCCTCCATGTTTCCAATGGCACTGTAGATTTACAATCATCAACTGTGTGCTATGTAATGTAATAACGGTTCCTCAAAAATTATGTAATATATAAATAGGATAATCCTGGGTAATTATTTTTGGTAACATATTATATGTTAACAAAAGATAAAAAACCTTACTGATATCCCTATGGAAATTTCTATAGATAATTCTAACAATGATTCAGTTTGTAAGAAATTTTTGTAGAATTTTGGTAAAGGATTATGTGAATGGTTTCCATGAAATTACATATTTATATATATACTAAAATTTGATGTAGCTCTAGTATAGAGATATATAGGGGTAATTACTTTGAAATTTAAATATTGATATGGACACAATTTTCACTTGGTTCACATTAACATGCCTTCCTACACATATAGTTTGACACTTCTGGGGTACGTACATCGAAAATTTACAAAATCATTATGAACCATAATGATAGATTTTGATAATAACCATTAATGAAATAGTTTATGAATAATGAGTAATAATGATATTAATATTTAGGAAAATAATATGTAATATTTAATGAATATGTAGTTCCCCACTGTGATTATTATTTTGTACACTTTCCCTTTTTATTTTAGTTAATTATTATAACCCAATGGAACCATGTCAATGTAGATTGTGATTTAATATGAAATTATTTTTTACCTGAGAATCCAATCATTATGGGATCTAGAATGAAAAATCTCTATAGTATTCTCACACACCTATCTCCAGATATAAATTCTATCTTGTTTCTATAGGTGATTATATGATGAATTTTTTATGAATTTCATTTTATTTCATGGTTTATGATATGATGAATATTTTATGATCTTGTGGCTTACATATTTATTATTTTTATTATGTGATTTGTGGGACCTATATCTCCCTTTAATGCATTGTGTAAATATTTATAAATCATGAGATATATAGGATTGGAATGGGGGTGAACCTGATTTTTCATTGTAATTTGTATTATAGGACTGTATTGGGAGTGATCCTTCACTACTATGGTGGTTTGGGGAGTGAACCCATTCTATAATGATAGCCCTGGTTTTGATCCATTACTAATATGGAGATATTTTCGTGCTTATGTGTATTAATGAATATATGTCTCATAAAAATGTAATGATCTCATGGGTCATGCTATTTAATTATCTTATGATTAATGTCTTATTAGCATCCAATATTTATTCAATGACTCCATATTATTATATTTTATATTCACATAATAGGTTTTAAATGAGATTATCATGTTCTCAAACCCTCTGGTTCATTTTTTTCTGATGTATCTCCCTTGTTTTCCCTTAATAAGAATATTAGCTCACCCTTTCTTATGATTCCTTTCCCCAGGTTATTAAGAAGTTTATTACATATGATATTTCTAATAAGGGTTCTAGTTATGAATAATGTAATGGGATATTATGTATTTTACATATATTCCAAATTTCTGTGTCTCCAAGTTTCCAATGGCATTGTAGATTTACAATCCTCAACTGTGAGCCTGTGTAATGTAATGATTTTTCCTAAATTTTTTTGTAATATATAAATAGGATAAGACTAGGTCGTTATAGTTGGTATCATATGATATGTTAACATAAGATAAGAAAACATTATTGATATCCCTATGGAAAATTCTATAGATAAGTCTAAGGATGATTCAGTTTAGAAAAAACATAATCAGAATTTTGGTAAAGGATAAAGGTAATGGCTTCCAAGAAATTACATACTTATATCTATACTATAATTTGATGCATCTCTAGTATAGAGGTATATATGGGTAATTACACTGAAACAATAATATTGAGATGGACTCGTATTTCACCTAGTTCACATTAACATGCCATCCTACACATGTTTTTTGACACTTCTTGGGTAAATACTTTGAAAATTCACAAATTATTTATGAACCATCAAGATAGATTTAAATAATCACCATTAATGAAATTTTTTAAGAGTAAGGAATCATAATGAAGTAATTATTTAGGCAAAAAATATGTAATATTTCATGATTATGTAGTTCTCCATTGTGATTATTATTTTATACACATTTCCATTTTCTTTTAGTTAATTATTGGATCCCAATGGAACCATGTTAATGTAGATTGTGATTAAATATGAAATGATTTTCTACCTTAAGAATTCAATCATTATTGTATCTAGAATGAAAAATCTCATTATTATTCTCACACAACTATCTCTTGAATAAGTCATGTTATACGTCCAAACATGAAAAAAGGGATCAACATCCAGTTGAGTCTTTCATGAAGAAATTCATAACTTCTTTCTATGGGACTTCTGATCCACAAGTTACTGAACAATACATAAGAACCATTAATTTATTTTCATTATCTATTTATTGGAAAATTTATTTTTGGTTAAATTTCATTTGGAATATAAATTGGATCAATGGTGGAATACTTTCAAGAATTTGAGACAACATCATGAATTTCCATCCATGGATTTGAATGAGTTCAAGAATGAATTTCTAAAAAATTATTTTCCTCAAATTATTAGTACAATAATGGAGAATAATTTACAAGAGAAAAATAAAAATGATGATTAATATGGTGGAAACTATGAGGAAAATTTTACAAGACTTATAAGGTATGCTTCTATTATTATCATTTATCATGAAATTGATGTATTTAATTTCATGAGTGGCTTAAAACCATATTTCCCAAGGGTATTATATATAAGAGATGTTATTAGACATGATGATATTTTTTATTGTTCTATTAATTTAGAAATATTGGTTGTATTTATATATTATTACCAGGGTTTTGATAAGAAGATACAAATTGAATACAGTGAAAAATATAAAAACCACTGGGATAAGTAAATAATATTTCCTTTATTCTCATCATTTGGGAAGAATCATGGGGGGAATATTTCTAAGGGATTGTTTATTTTTTTTGTGAGGGATGTTCATCGGGAAATTGATTTCCAAAGTGATCGAGTGAAAATAACTAATGATGAGGATAAAGGTAAAGATTCCCAAAATTTACCACCCACACTCCAGTGTTTCAAATGCAAAGAGTACGGTTAGGATACTAACTATTTCAAAAAATATGATGGATTTTTTTATGAAAATGGCAGTAAAAAACCTCATTAGATGATAAGTAACAAAAAATATAATTTTATCACTAATTCTGACGATGGGTCGGTAAGCAAATGGTGAAATTTATGCTAACCATCCACTATATAACAATTAATATATTATTTTACACGAGATATATAAATTAATTAAGGTATAATGAATTTAAAAAGTGTATCAAGATTACACATAAAAAATTAAATGTATAATTAGTAGTGAAAAAACCTAATGGTACGATGATCATATCTCAATTCTATGATTTATCGATTACAAAAATATGTTGGAATGTGCTTCTTGGAAATATATTAATTCTTACTCTAGTATAATTTGATGTTATCTTAAGCATGTATGGGATTTCTCTACATAAATAAAACATTAATGTTTGATAAAGGGAAGTCAAATTTAAGATTCCAAACAATTATATGATCATCTATTAGTGAAATGCTAAATATATACTTCTGATGTAAATCAAAAAAAATTGAATGGAATTTTATTCCTATAAAATATTAAATGTTCTTTAAAATGGTTAGAGGGTAACTCAACATAAATGATATTTTTATTTTACTAGAGTGTTTTATGTCTTTATAGAATTTTTCCTAAGCCTTCCACCAAAATGTGATGTTGAGACCTCATTTGAATTCATACATAGTGCCAGAAAATTTCAAATACTCCCTATGAAATTTTCCTAATTTTTATTTAGGAATTAATACTGAAACTCAAAAGGAACCATGAAAAGGGATTTAGGATAACCTATTTTATCAACTATTTGAAGCATAGTTATTTTCTAATATTGACATTCATTCTATATGTTAGAAAGTGTGGGTTAATAAGGAGGTTATATACAAGATAACATTCTATAAAAGTAAATGACACTTTAAATATATAGTGTTCTATTATTACGTACTAAATCCCCTTTTATCATTATGGAGGTAATGAATATAGTCTTTAGATACTACTATAAACATTTTTTCGTAGTCTTTATAGATTATATTTTTACTTATTCAAATATATTGATAGAGCATGAATATCAATTGATAATTTTACTAAATAACATAATAAAATATAATCTATATGATAAATTTACAAAATGTGATTTTTTTTGGTAAAAGGATTTATTTTGGGGTTCTATAATCTGTAGATATGGTATATTGGTTGATACATAAAATATGGTGTCTATTATATGTTTGACAAGAACAACCATGGTGATAGAATCTATAGTTTTCGTGGTTTAGATTAATATTATCAATGAGTTGGGGCTAATTTATCACGAATATCTAATCCAATCACCATGTTAACTTATAAAATTACCGAGTTTCTTTAGATAGATGAATGTGAAGAAAAATTTGAGGAAATGGAAAGAATATTGTTCAGTTCACTTAGTTCATGTCCGTACGGTGTTGGGCATGAGCGCCAAACTAAAATTTATAACCAACTTACTAGTTAGGATACTGGAAAGATAGGTTTGAAGCACAGGGAGTCCAAATGTTGTGTTTGGTGATTTAAAAAGAAGAATATAAACAAAAATACACACATGAAAAATAAAAAAAACACTATTGGTGGTGGTGAAGTAGAGTGAATGAGGATATGTGTGTGAAAAAGTGAAGGTGAACTAGTGAGTGCAAGGAAGCACACAAAAAACAAGAGAAAATATAGTGAAAACAACCAATAGATGAGTAGGGGGAGAAGGTCCACTGGCCGATTTAAATATTTATTACCCTAGTTCATGCACTGAAATTTAAGAAATATAGATCTGATGTAAAGTAACTGTCCATATTTGTCTTCTGGTAATTTTGTAATGAAATAATTCTTACAGTCCTTTGACTACAAAATTCATTCCATCCAATGGCGATAACAAGTCAGATGTCAATGGGATCAACTTGTCAGTGGAGTTCAGTGTGTCTTTCTCATTTGATCATTACTCACTTGTCATTGAGTTCCTCAAATTGAAACGGTTTTCATTATGGTTCAAACAAGATCAGTTTTCACTCAACCATATTATTTGGAAAATAAACTCATTTTACAAATAGTGAAAGAGATGTTCAATAAAATGATGAAGTGCATGAATAAGAGTGAACAAAATCTAAGTACCCATCTTATTCCCCCTAAAAAGAATATAGATGGACATAATTGTTGGTTTTAATGCAAAAAAATATCTAAAATCAATGAAGCTCATATTGAAGTGAGTTGTAGAAAAATAGAGCAAAAGGAAAATAAAAAATATTGTCTCCCTGATCAAGCTTCTGAAGGTTCTAATCCCTACTCCTCAATAGTGGACGCAATGCTGGAGTTCGCTTGATATTATGCCTTGCGAATCGAGG
This sequence comes from Viscum album, assembly GCA_963277665.1. Taxonomy (NCBI): domain Eukaryota; kingdom Viridiplantae; phylum Streptophyta; class Magnoliopsida; order Santalales; family Viscaceae; genus Viscum; species Viscum album. The sequence goes on from OY728138.1 coordinate 164,686,041, forward strand.
TGTGAAATTATTTGATCATATCCTCTCGGCACTCTAATCTGGTAGCCTCCATGATGTTTTATGTTCCTCTCTCTCTCTTTCCCCAATCTCGATCGATGATTCCTCTCATTTCCCAAGCTACAACATCCAGTGTATCAATGATCTTGTGCCCATCACGAATGCTAATGAACATTAGAAGTCTCTAGAATCTCACCTGAGGTGTTCCCTGGCCTCCACGTGGAACTTTCATTGGGTTTGATCCTCTGAACATGTCACTGGAGAAGTTGCTCCTAACTGAATGAAATGATTCATGTGTAGCAAGCCACAATCGTCCCTAGTGGCTTTGACACATGGTAGGGATGGAGGTGGAGTCTGCTCATAGGTTGTGCGGTGAAAGTTCAGGGTGAGGCGGATGGAGGCTCACGGCGTAGGGAGGGAGATTAGGGGCTTGAGCACTGTGGGAAGTGGAGAACAGGGCACAGAGGCTTCGAGGCATAGAGAATGTATGGAGTGAAGGCACCACGGTGAGGGAAGGGGTTCGTGGCTATAACGGCAAAGCAGAAAGGCAGGAGGCTGGAGCTAGACAGCAGGTTTGAGTGTGGTTTCTAGTTTGAGAGGGATTGGATGAGTAGAGGTGGGGATCAATTTGGGAAAAGTGTTGTTGAGTTATGGAAAACAGAGGAAGTGTGAGGCAGAACCGATGATCTCGGACTTGAATCAAGTATGGTTTGAAAAAAAAAATTCTGCTAGGTTCAGAAATTGGTGTTTTTAGTTTATCCTAGGGTTTTATTTTGATACTAGTTTGTTGATACATGATTTTGAGCTCGATGTTTCGATTCGCTGCGGATTGAAATGTTATTTTTGAGAATTTGATTCATGTTCTGTGAATTGTTGATCTATATAGGATGGTATGTTGCGATGACACAGGGGAGCCGAGGCAGAGACATGAAACTGTGGAAAAGGCAGGAAGCGGTAACAAAGGAAGGAAGCGGTGCAGGTCTTTGTTGTGGCACCATGTCTTAATCGGTGGTACTGGAACCATGATGAAGCTGTGAGAAAGTAAGAGTGGAATGGTGATATAGCAAGGATTAGACACGGGGACACCGTGAATAGGGATATGGTGGAATGGTAAGTGGTATGGTGGAGTGGCACAGTGAAGGCTTCTCATGGTCTCTCAGTGAGGTGGGGCAGGAAGGCCATATGGTGGAAGGGTATATGGTATAGAGGAGTGGCACTGTGAAGGCTGCTCACAGTCTCACCGTATGGTGGGGCAGCAAGGTGATATGGTGCCACCGTGACCATGAAGAAACCACAGCACACAGCAACACTTGCAAAATAAACACAACAAAAAATTAAATAAATTAAATATTTAATAAAACTAAAAATTGATTAATCAATTAAAAAATTAAATTGAATATAATTAAAAACTAAATAAATAAAACAAAGTTAAATAATAAAATTAATTGGGTTTTATTTAAAATAATGAGTTTATTTGAATTAAAAATTATAAAAAAATTAATAAAATAAAAAATTAAACCATTTAAAGTCACTAACATAAATTAATTAACTAATTAAATAAAGAATTCATAAAGTAAGTAAAGAATAAGAAATATTAATTGAATAAGCTTAAATTGATAAATTAATTTAATTACTAAAAATATAAAAAATAAAATAAGTTATTTATTCACAAATTAAAGAATAATTAATTAATTAATTTAAATTAATAAACTAATAAACTAACTAAAATTAAAAATTTTTAAAAATAAAATAATAAATAAATAATATTGAAATATGCAAGACTAATTTAATTTATGAATTATTTTTAAAAAACAATAATGAATACTAAAAACACATGATTAAAACCACAATTCATTTTTTTACACAGCATATTCAAAAACACAAAAATTATCAATTATTTAATAAAAAACAAAATTTAAAAAAATTTCAATAAAAATACAATAAGGAAGTGGAAAAGAGTGTGAAAATACGTCCACATCAAACTCCCCCACACAAAAAACTATATTTGTCCTCAAAAAAATACATGCCTTGAACATTAAAATAGAATGATGATTTGTGAGTTTCAGCTCCAAATGTGCTAGATTAAACATTAATACTCAGAGGAGCAGGACCAACCAATGAGTCAGGATTTTCAAAGGTGTTCAAAAAAAGGATGTCTTGCCTAGCTCCAAAATACTCACTAGAAGTCAGAAGCCTCACAGATTCATACACTGTCAAGTATGTCATGCCTCCTACGTGTATTCATTACTCCGAATGGCCTGAAGGCCTTGTTTTTTTATATTAATATCGATAATCCCCCTTTTAAGGGTTTAACGGGAACACGTAGATGACCCATAGGCCCAAGGAACAAGGCCCGACATGACCCATAATACATGACCGGAAGGCCCAGATGCATACCATGCCCATACATGACCCGTAGGCCCAGCCCAATAGAACTTCCCCTCCCCATTTTCTTGCATCATTGATCGCCTTAGCTCCCCACATTGCATTGGTGATCGGTTAGAATTGCCCTGTACAAAGCTGCATAGTTCCTGGTCACGATGGCGGCTACCATACCCTCTCATTTTTCCAATCCGGTTATCTCCGCATCTGGTGGCTGCTACTCCTACTGCTCTGATTCTCTTATGGGGACTGTTCTGTGTGAACTGGGATACTCTATGGTCTATGTGACCCGAAGGCCCTGTGGCCCGAAGGCCCTTGATTCCAAAAGGCCCTGGAGACCCGTAGGCCCAAACTGGTGGACCGAAGGCCCAAATCGGGTGAATAGTTCCAGCTGCTACAGTACCAAACAATAATTGCTATAGTACTACTACAGAAAATAGGAAATTTGCCTCCACCCGGTTTTGAACCCGAGTCTCTTGGATGCCAAGCAGGAGTCCTTACCACTCAGGTACGGGCTCATTGGCATGTGTATTCATCAACTGTCCTACATCACCTTCCAATTCAAGTTCTAATCTAAGGAGTGTTCACAGGTTAGATGAAGTGGAACTCAAAACTCAACCATGGGAACCATCCATTTTCACCATCGCCAAAGTTCCAAAAATTAAATTACATTAATTTGATCACATTATTTAATCCACTTAAATGAAAATTAACCAATTCAATTTCTCCCTTCTTCTTCTGGGTTCAAAATTCCACTCACCTTAATGAGTTAATTTTTGAAAAGGCTACTTTTTTTTAATCATTTCCAGCCATATTCCATGTGTATCACACTGTGCATTGCACAGATAAAGATTGAAATTGGATTTATTTATTCACAGAAATGAACCCAATGCATGTTGTCCTAGATAAACATAGTGGGATCCCATTTTCCCATTTTACACATGTTACAAAGGACTTAGAAAATAATCATGTGAGTTGACTTTCTAAAGTAATTTACTATTTCAATTTAATAAAAATGTGAGTCCCCTAGTTTCCAGCATGAACTTCTAGTTAATCCAAGTCATGATCATTATCCCACAAAACCTATAATGTCACACTCCCATCCTCAGTTCTTAAGTACAAATGTTCATAGAGATAGTGAAAAATGACACTCAGCAATCACTCATGGCTAACAATTTCTGCTTAAGTGCCACTCTCAACACCCAACAGACATGTATCCACTAAAATGACATAATTGAAATACCATTGAAACTCCAATGACTATAAATTGATGAAATAATTTGATTTTTTTTAACGAATTCTAAGACTTTTGAAAAAAAATTGATCATTATTTTAAACAAAAACAAACTCAGGTTCACAAAGGGGGAATTCAACATGACACTAGAATGACCCCTCTCCCCCACACTTCAAACCCAAAACTATTCAAAATGTTGTATCTCAAGGTGGGAGACAGTTTATGTTCAAAATAGTTGAACATTTCAGTTGATAAAGTTTATGGAGGGGTTGAAATGAGGTTAAAAAATTTTCTTTTCCACACAAAAAGAAATAAAAGAAAAACACAAACAAACAAAAACAAAAGAACCCAACCCCACCAACCATCACCAATACCCAAGTAAAGTTTTATTCCTAAATTTTTCTTGCATTCAATCATTGTGAGTATAAAAAATAATTTATCAATCACATTAAATTAGAAGCTTGATGAGAAGGGATGTGCAGTAGCAACATAATGAAATTGAAAGTAGTGTGTGCAAGAAGGTTTCACAAATCAGGTAAAAATAATTTTTAAACTCTCTAGATACTAGCAGCTAAAAATCCATGCAAGAGAACATGTTAATTTTTCATAGATGAGGGGAAGTCCCTGACACTAAATTCACAGTGAATATTATGAAGGTAATGAAATTTGAAAAAGGGAAGAACAACACTTCCCTGAATTTTTGGAGCTTTAACACTGAATTCCATAGACAGATCCTTGTCAGCAGCACTAGTTTGTTACTCCTCTTCATTAAGCTACAAGTTTAAATAAGTAAAATGAGATTGTAGAGTTTTGTGTTCAAGATATGTAAACCAAGAGTGTGAGTATAAATAAATTTTATCCATATAATGTAGTGGATTGCTCCATTGGGTTTTCGAGTCCATGTTTCTAGCAACAATAACTTTCCCTCTAAAACAACAATAGATCATGAGGCACCATCAAACAGTTAGAGGTTAAACTAGAGAACAATAAGTAGAGGTTAACATTGTTAACAAGAAAAAATAAAAGGAAACAACTAAGTAGCCAGGGGATAGTTATCATGAAACACTTAGTTTATAGTCTTTAGTTAGACTTGAAAAACCTCATTCTTCCATGAGAGATATGGCAGCTAATCCCTTTGGATGCCATTCAAATAAGTTATTTATTCTTTGAAAATTGACTAAGAAAGGTTGATTCTATTCTCCTACTAGATCAACAACTCCATTAACCAAGTCTCTATGAATGGTAAAGGGTCCTGATGACTTGAAATTTAACTTTCCTAGAAACAACTTCAATCTAGAATTGAAAAGTATGACTCTCTCACCATCCTTAAAATTCCTATATTGAATGATTGAGTCATGAGAATCATTTTATCTATCCTTGTAAATTTCAGCATTCTCATAGGACACTCTTATAATATCCTCCATCTCTCTCAGCACTAACAGTCTCCCCTCACAAGAATACATAAAATCAATCTTAAGAGCCTTCACTGCCCAGTACAATCTTAGTTGTAACTCAATAGGTAGATGACATGTTTTCAAAAAGAGTAGCCCATATTGTGACATCCCTATATGAGTCTTATAAGAAGTTCTATAGGCCCAGAGGGCCTCATCTATCTTCTTTGGCCTGTCCTTCCTTGAGCTAGATACTTTATTCTCTAAAATCTATTTGAATTCTCTATTTGAAAATTCTGCTTTCCCACTAGACTGTGGGTGGTAAGTGGTTCATGTCCTTTGTGAGCACCCATACTTCTCCATTAAACCATTGAACTTATCATTATTGCAGTGAGTTCCATTATCAATAATGAATGCTAAAGGAACACCCAATCTAGAAAAGAAGCTTTTCTTGATGAATTTCACAACACTAGCAGCTGAATTATCGGGCAGAGCTACTACCTCAACTCACATGGACACATAGTCGACAACAACCAAAATGTACTCATTCCCTTAATTGGATGGGAATGGTCCCATGAATTCCAAGCCCTACACAAAAAAAGATTTTAACCCCCGGAATACCTTTTTGTGGTAGTTTCTGTGTTCTTATAACATCCCCCAACATTTGAAATTACTCATAGCTAATAACCAGACGCCTATCATCTTCAAACAATTTCGGAGAGTAGAAACTATCCTGTAGGACCTTTTGAGAAATCTTTTCTCCGTCATGGTGGCCACCCCAAGGTGATGATTGAAAGCTCTCAAGTATGGGAAAATCTCATCCTCAACAACTCATCTTATCAAAAACCCATAAGCACACCTCTTAAATATAAGAGGATCATCCCAAAAATAATATTTCAGTTCATATATATACCTCTTCCTTGGGTTGTGCGAGTGATCTTTGGGCATCACTCCAGCTGCCAGAATGTTGGGATAGTCTGCGAAATAAGAAAAATGCTGCACAGAGGTAGCAAACAATGTATCATCATGGAAATAAGTGTTGATATCTTTCGGTTCCTTACTTAGGGAATTGGTTAATCGAGACAAGTGTTCTACAGCTACATTCTCATCCACTTTCTTATCCTTAATCACAAAATCAAACTCCTGTAACTAAAAGGTCCACCTCATGAGTATGGTATTTGAGTCCTATTTTGCCATAAAATACTTTAGGGATGAATGATATGTGAAAATCATGATCCTTGATCCTATAATGTACTGCCTAAACATTTCCAAAGCAAACATCAGATCAGCCAACTCTTTTTTAGTGGTAGAATAAATCTTCTGAGCATCATCTAGAAGCTGTCTAGCATAGTAAATAACATTTAGTTTCATATCCTTCCTCTTCCCTAACACAACTCCTACTGAAAAGTCACTAGCATCACCCATAACCTCAAAAATAAATTGCTAGTCAAGAGCAGTGATTACATGTGAAGTAGTAAAAATCTCTTTAATAATGTTAAAGGCCTCTAGACATGTCTCATCGAAGACAAAGGGTGTTTCCTTAACTAGCAGGGAACACATGGGTCTAGTAATAATAGAAAAGTATTTAATTAAACTACTATAAAAACCATCACAACCCAAGAAACTTTTGATTAATTTAACATTTTCAGGTGGGGAAACTTTTCTATGACCTGAATTTTATCATTATCGACCTCCATCCCCTTCTTAGAAACATTCTGTCCAAAAAATATTCCTTCAATGGCCATTAATTGGCACTTTTCCGAGTTTAAGACTATGTTGGTCTCTTGAAACCTTTCAAACACTAGTTCAAGATTTTTCAGATAGTTCTCAATGTTATTTCCCACAACATAGAAATCATCCATAAACACTTCAATTATCCCCTCAATCATGGCAGAAAAAAATTTCATCATAAACCTTTGAAAAGAGGAAGGAGCACAACACAAGCCAAAGGGCATATGCTAGTAGGCCAATGTCCCAAATGGGAAGGTGAAGGTGGTTTTCTCTTAGTCCTCGTGTGCAATGGAAATCTGGTTGTAACCAGAATAACCATCAAGAAATCAGATGAATTCATTCCCTACCAATCTCTCTATCATTTGCTCCAAAAATGGCCCGGGAAAGTGATCCTTTCTTGTAGAAACATTAAACATTCTCTAGTCTATATAGACTCTCCATTTTTTCACCACTCTTGTCTATATTTTCTCGTTCTTTTCATTAGTGACCACTATCACTCCACTCTTTTTGGGTACCACCTGGACAGGACTGACCCAGGGGCTATTAGAAATTTGAAAATCTATTCCATCATCAAGAAACAAAATCACTTCTTCTCTCACAACTTCATTTATTTTTGTGTTGAATATTATTTGGTATTATACTCTAGGCTTACACTCAGGTTCCATGGGAATTTTATGCATACATAAGGATGGACTTATCCCCTTGATATCAACAATCGACCATCCTATGACTTACTTGTATTTCTTCAAAACACTAAGCAGGATTTATTCTTGAATCACCTCCAGGTTGTATGAAATGGTCACAAGGATGGTGGTACTTTCTCCAAAAAAAGTTTATTTTAGATGATCGGGGAGGGGTTTGAGTTTAAGGGTGGGTGGTGAATGGTTTGAGGGAAGACACTTGGGCCTGGGTGGCCCAAGGTCTTCAGGCTGCCTCTTGATGAAGGCCATAGAGAAGGCATTTTCCTCAGAGCTAGAGCTTCCAAAAGATATCTCCTCAAACTTAGACTCCTCTCTCGGTGTAAGAATATGCTCCAAAATAAAATCATCTATGTTCTCTAAGAATTCTCCCCTGTACTCATCAACAAGTTCTCTCTCCTTACTTGAGCTAATCCCCATGCAACCGGCAGCAGGGATCTCAGGTTCACTATTTATTTCGGCTATCATTCTCCGAAATTTTCTTTGCATTTTATGAACTCTACTATCATCAACTAACAAGTCATATTTTAGTGAAATTGGGTGGGTGTATTCTTTGATTTACATAAACACAATTAATTATAATTTTTGTTCACCCATATTGAAAATAAATTTCACTTTTGACACATCTATCACAGCTCCCCCTGTGTCCATGAAGGGCCTACCGAGAATGATAAGAGCCTCATGGTCACACTCTACATCAAGGATAAGAATGTCTTCTAGTAAAAAGTGTTTCCCTACTCCCACTTACAGATCATTGACCCTATTAACTAGATGAGTAATGGACCCATCATCAAGCTGTAACACAACAATTGTGGGTTGGGGAACTCATAATCGTAGTTGATGAAAATGTGATAGGGGAATCATATTAATACAAGAACCTAGATAGAACAAACAATTGAACTTACCACCCCTATCCCCAAAAGTGAATGGGATGACAATGCTTCCAGGGTCCTGAAGATTAGGAGGTATCTTATTCTGCAAGACTGCACTACACTCTTCTGTTAAGATATAGGTGTTAAATTTTTCCAATGAATTTTTGTTTGAACATATTTTCTAGAGTTAATTTTGATATGAAGGGATTTGAATCAAGGCTTCCAAGAATAGGATATCAATGTTCAACTTTTTATCCACTTTCAAAAATTTCAACAGTTCAGAATCATGAATTGGATTCTTAATTCATTGTGGGAAATGGATTACAGGGAAAAATTCCTCACAATTGTGGGAATATCTACAGATTCCACTTAAAAAAATTTCTTTCCTTTATTGTCTTTGTTTTTCAGTCATTTTCTTTAGGTTTTTGAGTTGGAATAGTAGGAATTTGAGGGATTCCAGTGGTGCTGTCCATTTTTCCAGATTCAGGTTCTTTCAGATTTGAGGTTCCAGCTTCATCTAATTTATCACTTTCAAAATTTTGGGATTCTTTACTTGGCTCTTGGTGTGTTTGGAGACCACTTATGGTGGTCATTGTCATGTAATTCTCCCTTGGATTGGCTTCAATGGTTCCAGGCAGCCTACTATTTTGTCTATTACTAGCATCTCAAGCCAATTTCCCCATTCTAATTTCCAAGTTCTTTATTCTACCATCCATATAAAAATTATCATAATAATTTTTGGACTTTTTTTCATAAAACATCCTTATAAATTGATGGAACATGACTCTCAAATCATCCTTTGAGTTGGATGAATCAACTTTAGGTTGTGGTAAGGAAAAGAATTGATGAATAGGTGGCTACTGGAATCTTAGAGGGGTTGTAGGTTTGAGGACTCTCTGCTCCCTCCATGAAAGGTTTGTATGTTTCCTAAACCCCTGATTTTATGTGTTGTAAAAAGGATCTTCCCTAGGATGCATCTAGTGTCCATACCCATCAAAGCGGGAACTCTCATCAGGTTGGAAAGGCATCTCAATGTTTGGCCAACATATTTGAGAATGGCCATAGATTCCATAATGGTGGCACTTCTCCTTAAGGGTTTAATGTGAGTTCTCAATAAAGAACCGAGCATCTTGGGATTCAGCTTGAGGATCAGGGGCGGTTTCCTTTCTCACAATTTTTCTCCTCCTAGATAATTTGTGGTGGGAATTTTGAGCTAAGGTATTAATTATTTTTTTGAGATCCTCAGTGATCCTATCACGAAAGTCTCTTCCAGAAGACTGATCCACCGCGGTTTTGTAATAAGGGGTGAGACTATTGTAAAAGGTTTCCATGAGGATTTGGATGTACATTGATGATTTGAACACTACCTAAGAGAACCTCAAAACCGATCTGAGGCTTCATGAAATAGTTTTGCTTCATCTTGAAGGAATCCAATTATTTTGTGGCTAATTTCAGATGTCAACCTCCTAGGATAGAACTTCATTGAGAAAGCATTGTAAACAAGATCCCAGTTGATAATGATTTCTTCTTCTAACTATTTGAACCACGACCTAGAATTTCCCTTGAGGAAGAAGAGGAACACTCTCAATTTAATCTCTTCTTTAGTGAGACCCCTAAATGGTAGCTGCTGGACAGTTCAACAGAAGGCTTTAATGAAGTCAAGATAGTCTTCATTATGCATTCCATTGAAGGTAGGCGACTGACTAACCATAGATTTCTTGATCTTGTAATTCCTGGACCTAGGAGAGAGTCTAATGCATGAAGGGTTACTAGTCAAAGATGGCACTAAGAACACTCTCAAACTGTGCCTCTCAACTATCTCATTATCAGGTGGGTTCATCATTCTAGGTTGGTTCAAATTTTCAGGAAGTGCATTGTTCAACTTTTCATTTCTATTATCTTCCATTTTGATCTTTCCATTGTTCTTTTTCACTTCCTTGAGGTTTTTATCAATTTTTGGGTTACTAGGTACTAAGTATTCAGACATAGACCTAATTTTCATGCTGCAGGTTCACATTGTTTTTTAATTTCAATCTTTTTTTTGTAGATTTTTAATGTGATTTTTTTATTTTTTTTATTTTTTTATATGTGAATTTTGGTTTTGTTTTTTTAATATCGCACCTATCCTCCCCAGAAATAGTTCCAAAAATTGCATGTCCTCGGGTCGTTGGGCACAGGTGACGAACTAAAATTTATAACCTACTTACTACTTAGGAGAGGGGAAAGATAGGGTCAAACCACCAGGAGGCCTAATGTTCTATTTGGAGATCTAAAAAAAACTAAAAAAACACACACAATAACAAGTAAAAAACAGTTTGCGGTGGTGAATTAGAGAGATTGAGGATAAGTGTGTGATGAAGTGAAGGTGAAATGGGGAGTGCAAAGAAGAAGACAAGACAACAAGTGAAATTGTGTTGAAAACAACCAATAGATGAGTAGGGGGAGAAGGTAGACATGATGATTTCAATATTTCTTACCCTTGGTCATGTACTGAATTTTAAGAAATATGGATCTGACATAACGTAAATAGATCGATTTTTTGTCCGGTCAGCTTGTGATGAATTAATTCTTACAGTCCTTCGACTGTAAAATTCATTCCATCCAATGGAGATACCAAGTCAGATGTCACTGGGCTCAACTTTTCCATTGAGTTCTGTGTGTCTCCTTCATTTGAGCATAACTCACTTGTCATTGAGTTAAAAAATTGAAATAGTTTTCATTATTGTTCAAAAAATATAGGTTTTCTCTCAACCTTTTTTTGAATGTAAACTCGTTCTAAAAATCGTGAGAGAGATGTTCCAAAAAAATGATGAATCACATGAATAGGAGTGAAAAAAATATAACTAGTAAGCTTATTCCTCCCAAAAGTAATTTCACTAGAAATAATGGTTGGTTTTAATGCAAAAACATAATTAAAATCAAAGAATCTAATATTGAAGTCACTTGTTGAAAAACAGAGAATATGGAAAATAAAAAATTTTGTCTCCCCACTCGAGCTCCAGAAAGATCTAATCCAAGATGATAAATGTTGGATGGAATGCGGGAGTTCGCTCGATGTCCCGCCCTAGGAAATGTGGTGTGAAATGCTTTGATCTACTGCTCTCGTTACTCCAATCTGCTAGCCTATGTGATGTTGTATGTCCCTATAACTCTCTTTCCCCAGTCTTGATCGATGATTCCCCTCTATTCCCATGATCCTCCCTCTGGGGTATCAATGATCGCATGCTCTTCAGGAATGATAAATACCAGTAGAAGTATCTGGAATCTCTCCTGAGGTGTTCCCTGGACTCCATGTAGAACATTCATTATGTTGCCTCCTCTGCACTTGTCACTGGAGCAGTTTCTACTAACTGAAGGACTAGATGGGTGCACGGTGAGACACAACCCTCCCTAACAGCTTCGGTGCAATGTAGGGAAGGAGGTGGTGTCTGCTCAGAATGTGTGAGGCTGCAGTTCAAGGTGAGGAAGATGGAGTCTCACAGAATAGGGAATGTGATCAGGGGATTCAGCACTGTGGGCAGAAGAAAACAAGGCACATCGGCTTCATGGCACATGGAATGTGTGGAGTGAAGGCGTCGCGGTGAGGTAAGGGGTTCGCTGCTATAGTGGAAAAAGCAGGATGGCAGGTTGCCAGAGCTAGATAGTAGGGTTTGAGTGCAGTTTCTGGTTCGAGATTGATGGGATGGGTAGTGGTGGGGTTCTAATTGGGCGAAAGGGTGCTGAGCTGGGGAAAATAGTGGCAATGTGAGGAAGAACCGACGACCTCAGAGTTGAATCTGGTGAGGCTTGAAGTAATGATTTCTGGTAGGTTCAAATTTTTTTTTTCAATTTTATCCAAGGACTTTATTTTGAATATAGTTTATTGATATGCAGTTTTGTGCTCTATTTTTTGATTAGATAATGAGTAAAATACTATTGTTGAGAATTTGTTGCATGTTTTATGAATTTTTGATATGTAGAGGAGGGTATGTTTCGATGACACAGGGGAGCCGAGGTGCTGAAGTGGAATGGTGGAAAAGGTAGGAATCGGTAACAAAGTAATGAAGTGGTCCAACTATTTGTTGTGGCATCGTGTCTGACCCGGTAGCACATGCACCATGTTAAAGCCGAGAGAAAGTTAGCGTGGAACAGTGAGACAATAAGGAGCAGACATGGTGACACCCTGAAGAGGGATACAGAGGAAGGGAATGTGGTATGGAGGAGTGGAACTGTGAATGCTACTCACAGTATCACGGTGAGGTGGGGCAGTAAGGTGATACGGTGGAAGGGTATGTGGTGTGGAGGAGTGGCACCATGAAGGCAGCTCACGGTCTCACCTTGAGGTGGGGCAACAAGGTGATACGGTGTCACCGTGACCATGGAAAGCCACGGCACGGAACAACACCTGCAAAATAAACACAACAAAAAATTAAATAAATTTACTATTTATTAAAACTTAAAGTTTTTTAATCAATTAACATATTAAATTGAATATAATTAAAAACTAAACAAATAAACAAAGTTAAATAGTAAAATTAATTGTGTTTTATTTAATAGAATGATTTTATTTGTATTAAAAATTATAAAAAAATAATTAATGAAAAAATTAAAACATTTAAAGTCACTAACATAAATTAACTAACCAATTAATTAAAGAATTCATAAAATAAATTTAAGAATAAAAATATTAATTGAATAAGAATATATTTTTTTTATTAATTTAATAATTAAAATACTAAAAACAAAAATGAATAATTTATTTACAAATTAAATAATAAAAAATTAATTATTTAAATTAATAAATTAATATACTAAATAGAATAAATTTTTTGTAAAAATAAAAGTATAAATAAATAAAATACAAATTCGGAGGACTAATTTAATTAAATAATTATTTAAAAAAACAATAATAAATACTAACTACAAATGATTTAAACTACAACTGATTATTTTACATAGAAAATTCAAAAACACAATAATTATCAATTATTTAATAAAAAATAACATTTTATAATAAAAAAGTCAATAGAAATAAAAAAAGGATGTGGATAAGAGTGTAAAAACACTTCCACATCACTTAAGATTATATTACGTTGTAGTAGAGAAGGTTTGTAATCTATAGTGATGAATATAATAAGGGATTTGGATGTGTTCCACTAAATAATTATATCATTATATATTATGGCTCACAATAATTTATAGTTCATGAGAAAGATTACCAAAATCATGATTTGGAGTAAGCTGCTATAATTTCTTCATTATATATTTAGAGGCATTATTTTTTGGGAGAAATATGTCATTTATATACCTATCACAAAATACTATAAAATATATTCATATGGACGGATTTTAATATTCCATAAAGAATATAATTAAAGATAATTAAATATTATGATTACACAATACGTTTACACCCTCGGATAGAGAAAAACGTGGCTGATGCCTTGATTCAAAAGGATTATTGTTGCATATCCATGACGAGGATCAAAAAATATAAAGATATTTTTATTTACAAAAGATAAATCTATAAAAACTAAATGAAGGGGATAAATATTATCTTTATCAATAGAATATTAAAACATCTATCCATGTGAAGATTAAATAGGAATATAAGAAATATGTCATACTACAAATGAATTTTAGAAACATTCCTCATCTTAAAATATATCATGATGGAGTGATAAGGTTCAGGTACCATGTAGGCATTCTATGCATGCCAGATTTGATGAAATATTATTTAAATGAAGATCAAAATTAGTAATTCTCTATATATCCTAGAAGTATGAATAAGTATAGTGATTTGATGGAATACCTATGATGGGATGGAATGAATAGACATATCATAGAGTTTGTATCTTTGTGGTTGTTATGCCAAAAAGTTCAAGAAAAGAGAATAAATTATAAGGGGATGTTACATCCATTACCCACACTAGAATGAAAATTGGAGAACATCACCAGGGATTTTCTGGTTGGATTCCCCAAAACTACTAAAGGGAATAATACTATATGGGTTATAGTAGTTCCCCTTACAATGCTAGAACCCCTCATCACTATTAAGGAATAATTCTATCGATATTATGTTTCCATGATATACATTAAGGAAGTGGAATGGTTTCACGTAGTACTAAATTCCATTTATTCATATTAGGATCCACAGTTTACCAAAAATTTCTAGTGAAGTATTCGGCAATCTCCTGATACGTTGTTGAGTTTCAGTACTACATATCATTCTCATATTGATGGTCAGTCATAAAAAATAATTCAACCCCTATAGGATAGGTATATATCTTTATACTTCAAGGGTGATTGGTATCAACACCTTTCACTATTTAATTTTTCTTTCGAAAATAGATTCCACTCAAAAAATTTGATGGATCCTTATAAAGCCATTTATGGAATGAACTGTATATCTCCAATGTTAAGGAATGAATTTGGAGAACGAAATCTATTAAAACCTGAGATAGATATACATGTGGATTTGAATGTTATATTCATTCAGCAACACATCATGGAATCTTAGATTCATTAGAAAATTTATGCTAATAATTGCCTATGTGATATATTATTTTAAGTTAGTGACAAAGTGTTTCAAATAATTTATCCACAGAATATGGTTATGATATTTGGGATGAAAGGTAGAACAATCCTTTTATATATATATCCATTTTAAATTCATGATTGTATCACGATTATACAATAACATTTTCCACTTCCATCAAACATCTCTCAAGTCAATGATGTGTTACAAGTATCTCTTCTAAGGAATTACATAGATAACCCTTCACATATACTGAATTAAGTGGTCATACTGCTAGAGAAATATCATTCATATAAGGAAATAATGGTCAAGATTTTTGGATCATATAGAGAATTTTATATGAAATAAGACCAGTCACCCGTCAATTTTTTTTCGCGAAACTACCATTTTGAGAATCTACGTGGAAACATTTGTATTTATATGGCATAAGTATCTTTATTTTTTTTGTATCAAGGTGATGAATTTTTAGGGAAAAATTCATTTTAATGTGGGTTAATATGTAATACCCAATTTTTTAATGAATATTTTTTCTTAATATGTTATATTTCCTTGATATATTACATTACATACAATAACTAGTTATGATTCCATTATACAAAACAATAAGTTTTGCTTTTGTTATAATCAATGTTATGTTTTAACAAAACTGTGATATATTGTTGATATTATTAAAATGTGACCATTACAATATAGTCGTTAAACATAATGATAGGAATCATAATAACTAGTTTTAAAATATTATGTATAATGGTTTTATATAAAGAAAACATATTGACAAGAAAGTTATTAATTTTTTAATTAAGTAATTATTTTTTTGAAAATACTATATAATAAAAATTATATTTTTTTATAAAAAAAATATTAATTTTTGAACCATTATAAAAATATACTTGATAATGAAAACATATTTTTTCAAATCATATAAATTTTTTTATGGTTATTATTTGATTATTCTTTTAAAAGTTAAATTTTTTAGAAATAGTGAAAATATTATATGTTAACAGAAAAAACCTATTTGTTTAAATTATTTAAAAGATAAAATATTATCTTAATGTGTTTTTAATGTAAAATTATTTCAATTTTATGAATTTTAAACAAATTATGGTCATTGTAATCATTTTTATATTGAATTTTCATATTAAAACCTTGTAATATTTGGAACATTTTCTATTTAATAACCCCCTTTCTCATCACATCTATAGGATGATATTTAAATAAATTCTTCAAATACTATGAATTTAATTTGAAAAAAAGGATTTATTATTTGGAATAAAAAAACTTTATATTATCAAATATTATCAATTTTTTTTTGAAAATTTATCATTGAGAAAATTAAAAATCAATTACCATAGTTAAGGGAAAGAATCTCTACATGGGTTTAAAATTTAAATTTGAGGGTTTAAATTAACTAAAAATAGTCTAAAACCTATTTTATTTCTATATTTCAACCCTAAAATGTATAATTCTCTATAATAATCTATTTTGGATGCCCTTTACATGAGAATAATTTCGGTAAAATTTATGCTTTTAAAAATATTTCATGTTTTCCACTCGCCTCACTTATAAAAGGAAACCTCATCTTTTCTCTTATTCACATTATCATCACCTTTTATTTCATCCAATATCTTCCCAAGTCACTTCTCATATCCAATGTTCTCATCTTAAAAGCCTTATTTTGGTCATATATATAACCATGAAAGGATTTTTATACAATCTTAAAGAGGTTACCTGTGAAAGAGGGAATGTTCTTCATCAGGCATTTTTATTTTATTTATTCATTCACTGCCTTCAAATAATATGAATCTATTTTGATATAGTAACCCAATCATCATTTGTGTGCACAACGGACAACCCCCTCATGAACTGATATAATTCAATTTCAAATTCCCACCTATCTCATATGGTTATAATGATTGAATAAGAACTTATATATGATATTTATGTTATTTTTATACTTATTTAATTATTATATCACACATACCTTCATAATTTACATTCTATAGAAGTATGATAATGTTACATGTGTGTAAATAATACTACCACATCATGAAGTGATGTTTTCATTCTTTATTTACATGGAAGGTAATATTTATGGTTGTAATGATCATAAGTGATATATATGACATAAAAATGATTATGATATGTTAATAAATTATTTAACTTTATTTCTCTAATTATATTGTGAAAATATGAAATAGTTTTCATTCATACATATGGACTATCTTCTCCATTAATGATGTATTTAATTTTCTATCTATAACATTTTTAGATTGTAATAAATATATTTATTATGAATATACATGATATTTGTATAATTTTAATAATTATGTATATAATTTAGTCATCATAAAATTAATAGGAGCAATAGTAACAATTGAAACTGTATATGAAAAACATTGTTCTTATTTTTTGAAACATGATGTTAAGAAGGAATTTTTAATAAATGGGTAATAAATGTTCATAACCAATCCATATATGTTTTAATATATATTATTATGGTTCTATAATATATTTATAATATAATTTTATTTATTATACTGTTTTTTCGAACATATATGAAGGATTTCATGATTTAAGGTAAGGTCTTTTTGTCTCGATTTTTATTCCTTGAGTGATATGTTATGAATTAATATTCTTATTTGAGGAGTATATTCATATAATTAGACATTTAATTTCATGAATTCAATTATTATCATGATATTTAATTCTTCATTTAATTTTATTCATTTATTATAATTACAATTAATTATTTCCAATGTGGTAAGGATTTTTTTTACAATCTCATTATTTATCGAGAATGTTTATGATTATATTCTTGATGGAGAAATATTATAAAAAAATTATGAAAAAACTCTTCAATTTTTTTCATCAATTTTTATTTAATGAGAATATATTTTTCCATTAATTTCCATCTCATTATTTACTCAAAATTTCAAAAGAATGTTTTTAGGTAAAAGAATGTATTTAGTTTTCACTACGAATAAAAACAAAATTACTTCCAAACCCATATTTTCTAAAAAAAATTTTAAATTTTTTTTCCAAATTCATGAAACGATTTGTTAAAAAAAATGTTTCCCATGTTTTTCTTTTAAAACTATGGATGGAATATTCAATTATTTTTTCAATAAATTCCCATTTGGAATTTACTAAAAATATGATATGAATCTTTATTTTTAACATGTACGACATGATATAATTTTCCGCTCGCATACAAAATAATTTCATTGAACATAACATTATAATTTTTATAGTTTATTTCAAATGACCATGATTTAAAAAATATATTGTGATTTTTTATTTTTAGTATTTTTTTCAAATAAAAATAATCATCCTTATGAAATGTACCTTGTGATTTATCTTTAAAAATCATTTTCCATTTAAAATGACATCCCTCGAGGTAATTGATTGTTATAGGGGATATGAAACAAATATTTCATTCTAATTGTTTTTTAATGGTTTATGATGATATGATGTTTATGAAACCTATTTCCCTTCCAATGGTTATACCATGATAATGTTATTTTGAAACATACTTATTTCTCTATTAGTTATGTAGTGAAAAAAATTAATAAATAATTATTAAAACTATCTTATTTAGATAAGTTAAGATTTAATTAAATTTTTATTAATAGAATTTCATATGATGGTTTATGATGTGACTAATGTTTTATTATCTTATGGTACACATATGAATGATTTTCAAATTTTATCGGGTGTTAAATATATCGTCTTCCAATACATTGGGTAACGATTTATATCTTATGAGATAGACTTGACTGGAATAGGGATATGACCTAGCTTAGTATTGTACTTTTTTCTTAATTATAGTATTGGGAGTGATCCTTGACTACTAAGATTGTTAGAGGAGTGATCTCATTCCACTATGATATCCTTGAAATTTATCCTTTACTATAATGTATGTTTGTTTCTATGATTATACGGATGACACGAATCTATATATTATTAAAATTTTATGCACTCATGGATAAATGTATTTGATTATTTTATAATCCATTTTGTATGAATATCCAATCATTATTTCATGACTCCATATTATAATCTTTGATAAGAAAGGAATGGTTTTAAATTGTGATTATCACATTCTAAAAAACTCCTTTTTATGTTATTCTTACATATCTCCCTTTTATACCCTTACTGACCATATGATCTCACCCTTTATTATTTTTCCTTTCATAGGTTATTAAGAAATTTATTACATATTATATTTATGAGAATTTTTCTTATTATGAATAACGTAGTTGGAGATGATGTAGTATACTATTGAATCAGTTGTTTGTGTCTCTATGTCTCTAAATACACTACACCTTTACGATCTCTTGGTGTGAGTTTGTGTAATGTAAAAAATATTATAAAAAATTATTTAATATTTATTTATGATAATCTTGGGTCATTATAATTTATTTCGTATATTAATTTTCAATCATGAATCAATGTATTAATTAACATAGAAAATATGTAGGATATTGAATTTCAATAGAATGTGAGAAATGTTCCCAGGATAATGCATGGTCATAAATAAATATAATGTTCACAGACCAATTAAGTGTCACTTCAATACTAGACAATAGTAAACAACTATTGTAAGCCACTGATTTATAATAATTCTTCATCCATCATTGATGTAAACTGAAATATATAGATTTAAAAGAGTGTTTTGGTGGGATGATATTACGAGAGATATTGAAAAATATATATCATAGTGCTTGGTTTGACTAAAATTCTAGTAGTAGAAACCAAAGTATAAGGTGATGTTACAACCATTACCATACCAACATGTAAAAGGGAAGAAAACACCATCTTTATTAGAGTACCTAAAAGATAAAAATTCCATAATTTCATTTAGGATGTATTCGATTTCCTTATGAAATAGTCACATTTAATATGAATTATATAAGATTTATCTATTGATAATTTTGTTAGGTTATACATTAAAGAACTAGTAATGTTTAATGGATTACCACTTTCTATCATATTTTTTCATGATCTAAGGTTCAATTTTAGGTTTTGGAGTGGTCATTAAAAATATATGGATATAGAGTTGAGTTTAAGTACTATATATCTTCTTAAAAAATATGGTTTGTCTAATTTGACCATTAAAAAAATAGTATACATTTTGAGAGATTTCTCTATGGATTTAAAATATTTTTTGGATTAAAACCATCCATTGGAAGCTTTTTCTTATAATATAACCTTTCACTTGAGCATGAAAAATTCTATTTTTGAATCCCACTATGCAAGAATCTTTAGAAATCCATTTTTTAGGATGGTGTTCATGAAAAAAAGATATTGGGACTTGATATAATTGACTAAATGTAAGATAATATTTGATATAATAAAAAAAACATGGAAGCTAAAAGTTGATAGAAAATTTATTCTATTAATCATCGATGGGATCAAATGTTCTATGTTTCTAATAAAAAATTCCTATGAATATCTCATAGTAATAATTATGTGAGATTTTTATAGAAGAGAATATTGAACCATATATTATCATAACCTTCAAATTTAGTGATTCTATAAGGATTGTTTTTTATCACTAGGAACTTCATATGAATCTTTCTCAAGTTCATGATATGCTACATGTATCTCTCCTGAACAAGTATGTAACACCCTGATTTTTTCTGATTTTTTTTTCAAATAAATTAATTTTGTTTAATAGATAGCATTAATTGAAACACAAAGTTATTCTTTTGTTACTCAAAACACATAGTTTAGATTGTGTTACATACAACAAAGAATTTTAACAACATTGAGATATATTATTAATGTTATTAAAACATGGATTTTATATCATAGATGTTACAAATAGAGTTAAAAAATGATAAATAATTTGAAATTTTTAATTATAATTATTTTTCATGAAAGACATTTCAAAAAAAGTTCTTTAATTTTCAATAAATACTTAATATTTATTGAAAATATTATTTTCTCAAAAAATAGTGAATAATAGTAAAATAATTTATTCATATTTTTTATAAATTCATTTGATAAAATAATATTAATTTTCTAAATCATCATATCAAACTTATCTTTTGGAGAATTTTATATAATTTTTGGAACAAACTAATATTTTTATGAATATTGAATAATACTGAATTATAAATGAAAATTTTCTTTCTTATTAAATTATTTTTAAAGATAAAATTATATACTTTTTTGTTTTAAACTAAAATTAATTCAAGTATATTCGTATAGATATATTAATTCAGTTTTAGTTATTGTAATCACTTATTTATTGAAATTTTAGATAGAAACCTTGTAAACTTTTTAGATTTTTTATGATTGAAAACATGCTTTCTCATCCCGTCTACGAGATTATTTTTACATATAATTTGTAAACTTATGTTAATTTAATTTGGAAAAATGGATTCTATATTTTCAATCAAAATAAATAATGTTATCTGAATCTAAAATATATTCATTGACCAAAATTAATCATGAATATACTAAAAATTATTTATCACGGTTAAGGTAAAATTTGGTTTAACGAGGGGTTAAATTAAAATAATAACGGTTAAAATGACCCAAATATTTTCACTAAAACCAATTATATGGCCATATTGCAAACCCTATAATGATTTATTATGGAAAATAATTCATATATGATCCATGTTTCATGAAAAATGTGTCAGTACACATTTTTCATAATAAAACATTACATGTGTGTCACTCAACTCAGATATAAATGGCCACCCCTCTCCACTATTCTTCACACCTTCCAAAACATTTAATTTAGAAAATTACTACCAAAATTAATTCAAAAATTCAGTCTTGTGACTCTATTATCATTATTTTTTTAATAAATCCTTCATTTTAAGGATTTTTTTGGCAAACATTACTTTGTTACAAGAGAAGTGGTAATGCTCTTCATCAGGTGTTTTTGTTCTATTTCATCCCCAACCTACTTATATTATTAATAAACCAAGATGATATAATAGATTTATTATATTCCATATTACCATATTTTTTTTGATAATTGTTTAACATAAAACCCTCTCCACTTCCATCAAATGGGCTATGAAATGGTCATTCATGTGTGTGGAAGACTACCACCTCCCAAACCGATATCATTTTTACAATTACTAACTCCAACGGCTGGTTATAATAATGAATTAAATTATTACATATTATATTTATGAGTTTATTATAATTTTATTATTATTATTTCACATATACATTCATACTTTCCATTCTATGTGAATGGGATAACATCTCTTGGGTGTACGGTGTACTACCGCCACGTGAAGCGATGTGATTCATTAACGCATTATATGTAATGTAATATGTATGGTTTTAGAGGAAATATGTGATATATATGAAATGAATATGATTTTAAAATGTTAAAATAATATTTACATTTCTTTCACTCATTCTTTATAGAACATTGAAACAACGTTAATGCATACGTATGACCTACCACCTCTATGAACAGTGGATTTCAATTTCTATCTATGAATATTATATATTACTCTAAAAAATATAAACTAAAAATATATAATATTTATATCATGTATATAATTATAGAGATTATGAAACTGTTATATATTTAAAAGGACCGAAAAAAAATCATAACATACATGAAAAACAAAGTTGTTATTTCCTGAACTATTACATTAACATAGAATTGTTAATAATCTGGTAATAGATAGTCATAATAAAGTTATATATAGCTTGACATATATGATTAATATTATGTAATATATTTTTATTAATAATATATTTATTATATAGGATGTTTGAACGTGTATAAAGGATGTCAAGATTTAAGGTATGGGATTTTTGCCTCAATTTTTATTCCTTGAGCATATGTTATATGCTGATATGTTATAATGAGGTTTATATACAACCCTGCTAACATTTAATATCCTGAATATATTTATTCCAATGATATTTCACATTTCATTTAATATTATTCTTTCATTAGGATTAAAAATAAATGTTACCATATTGGTAAAGATTTTATGTTACAATCTCATTGTTTATTTAGATTTTTATGTTCATGACTCCGATTATGAAATATTATTAACAATTTCTCAAGAAACTCATTAATTTATTATAATATGGTTATGTCATTGGAATATAAGTTTCCATTAATTTTACTCTCTTTATGTATTCCATAGTTCTAATGAATTTTATTTAGATGCATAAAATAGTCTTTATTTATCTTTGCGGTCAAAACCCCATTTTTCTTCCAAACCTACGTTTTCTAAAAAAACATAAACAAAATCGCATTATTAAAATGACTTATTAAAGAATTTTTTACCCATGATTTCTACGATAAAAAAATATGAATTGGATCTTTATTTCATTTTCAATAAAAATCTCATTTTCCTTTTACTAAAATGGTGGATATTATCTTTCTTTTTTTCATTTACAAGAGGAATGAAATTTCCCACCATATTGGAAATTATTATCATTGAAATGTAATTTATTTTGTTTTTGAAAATATTTTTCCGGGAAATTATTTACCAGATTTTTTATGATTTTTTATTTCAAAATAATTTTCAAATAAACATTATCATCCTTGAGAAACGTTCCATGTTATATATATTTCAATAGCATTTTGTATCTAAGATGATATCCCTCGATGTAATTTATACATTGATAGGGATATAAACTAAGGATACCATTATAATTATTTCATTGAATGGTTTATGATGAAATTATGTTTAAGAAGCCTATTTAACATTAATGGGTTATGCCATGATAACATTTTTATAAAACCTACTTCTTTCTATAAGGGTTTTCCAATGACGAAATGATGAAATGATTATAAATCATGTCCCCTTTCTAAAGGTTGTGATATGATTAAATGTTTATGAAGAACATTTCATTACATGGGTTATGATATGATGAATGATTTATGATCATTTCTAACACATATGTATGATTTTCATTATTTGATGGGTGGGGCTTATATCTCCCTCCAATGCATTTCATAGTGATTATATCTCATGAGATATAAAGGATTTGAATGGGGATTGAACCAAATTCTATTAAAGAGTATTTTCTGCTATGGTGGTCTTTGGTGTGATGTATAACTACAATGATGGTTTGTGGATTGTTCCCATTGCACTATGATTTACTTAGATGTGTTCCTTGAAAATTATGAAAATATTTTAACATGTTTATGTTTATGACACCAATCAATTTTTTATGCCAAGGTTTTGGTATCATGGATCTTGTTCTTGGATTATACTATAATTCGTGTATTATTAACATCCAATCTTTATTCCCTTACTCTATATTATGATATTTGATATGTATTGTATGGTTTTAAAATTTGATTCTTATATTATCATAGACTTATGTTTATTTTATGAATATATATCTCTATTTTTAACCTTTAATGGTCATTTAAGATCACCCTTTATTATGTATATTTCCCCTATTTGTGAAGAAATTTAATACTTATGATATGTATATAAGAAATCTATTTATGGATAATATAGTAGGAGGTGACTAGGTTTACCAATGAAATAGTTGTTTGTGTCTCTTTGTCTCCAAAGAAATTATACATTTATGGTACTCATGTGTGTGTTTGAGTAATGAAATAAATTTTAATAAAAATGATGTGATATCTATTTATGATAATCCTAGTTGATTAAAATATATATCATAGAACAATATTCAACAAATCATTTCATGTAATAAATAAATAAGTATTGAATGATTATACAGAACTGTAGAGGAATGTGAGAAATGTTCCCAAGATCAACCATGAAAATAAATTAATGATAAAGATCAAGAACCGAGAATGTGAGTCATCAATACTTAACATGAATAATTAACTATTTAAGAAAGATAATATATCATAATTATCTATAAATACTTGATGTATATAGATGTATATAGATCTCAAAGAGTTTATCTAGAAGGTAAACATTAAGACAAATATTGAAAAATATATTACTCTGTTATTTGTATGTTATTAGGTAAAGGCTTATAGAAAAATGTGTAAGGGGTTGTTACAATAATTACCCATACCAAACTGCAAATGGGAGAAATTCATAGTATATTTCATCATTGGAATCCCAAAAACATTAAAATTCAATTATTTAATTTGAGTTGTAGTCAATCACCTTAATAAATTGAACAATTTCATTTCCATTAGATAATATGTATATCTTGATTCTTTGGTTATTATATACATTCAGTAAGTGGTTATATTGAATGTGGTACCATATTTTATCATAAATGGTCATTATAAAAGGTTTACCTTGATGTCCTCAATAAGTATTCAATATTATTTGGACACAGATATGAGTTTCAGTACTACATATCATCCCTCGACAGATTGTTAGTCTTAGATGACCATTCAAATATTAAGGAATTTTTTTATATTTCTCAATGTATATCAATGGTAGTTAGGATTAACACCATCCATTAGTGGAATTTTCATACATTAATAGATTTCACATGTGCATTCAAATGGATACCTATAAATCCCTATATGGAAGTATGTGTATAACTCAAATGTGTTGGGATGATGTTTTAGAAAGAATGTTATTGGGATTGAAACTAATTGAGTAAGTGGAAGATAAGTTTTGATCCATTCAACAACACATTAGGTAATCTCAGAGCTGACAACAAACGTATGCCGATAATCATTAGTGAGATACAGAGTTAAAATTTTGAAATATCATATTCCTTTGAATATAACATTATAATAATGTTATGATATTTTTTAAAAAGATAAATTTGATACCTATACATATAATTTCATTCAAAATTATTGATTGAATTGTGACATTATAATATCACTTAGAACTTCTTTTGAATCACGCTCAAGTTCGTGATGTGTTCCTTTTATCTTCCAGGAGAATGGATGAACCACCACCTGTTTTTAATAAATTATTAATATTAATTAATCATTTCCAATATGTTTTGTTACAAATAAACCACTCTTAATCTTGAATTAAACATGATTATGATTTTATCTTGTGTTACACACAACACTCACTTTTAACAAAACAATGATAAAATATTTACATTATTTACAAATTATCATTATAACATTGAAATTAAAAATAGATGTATTAATACAAATAAAAACTTTTCAAATATTTAGTATAAATATTTTATATAATGAAAATATAATGATAAAAAATAACTCAATTTTTCAATAATATTTATATGTTTTGAAAATAACATTTGAAAAATAAATTTAACGAAAAAAGAATCAATTTGTGAAAATTTTACAAAATATAATTGTTAAAATAAAATTAATTTTCTAAATCATCTAATAAATATTTTTTTAAAGATAATATTTGATATTTTTCTAAAAAAAGATTATTTTTTTGATAATTTGTAAAATGTGTTAAATTTTAATTTAAAACCACTTTTTCCATTAAATTATTTCAAAATTTGAAATAATATTTTAAATGAGTTTTTAATTAACATTTTTTAAATTATATTTATATTAAAATAATTTAGTTCAATTGAATCATTTTCATTGTTAATTTTTATATAAAACCATAGTATACTTGTTGACTTTTTCTCTTTAAAACCCTACATTCTCATCAAGTCTAAGATGTTATTTTTAAATTTCATTTTTTAATTGAATTTTGAAAAATGGATCCAATTTTTTTAATCATAATAACTTATAATATATAATACATTTTACATATTTTTCTGGCTAAAATTAATAGTGAAAATATAAAAAACTATTTACTACGAGAAAGGTAAAAATGGGTTTACATGGGGTAAAATAAAAAGATAAGCGTAAAAATGACCTCAAAATGAAATAAAACAAATTTTATGGAAATATTTAAACCCTATAATGTCTAATTATTGATAATACTATATTTTGGATCCACGTTTCATGATTAAAATGTGTCTACACCATTTTCAATTAAAAAACATATAATTGTTCCACTCACCTCACTTATAGAATACCAACACCAAACCTCCATTATTCAATAGATAATACCTTTCATAGGAAACTACCTACTAAAATAACATCCATAATTATATACTATAATCCTTTAATCCTCATTTTGACCATAAAATCATCCATTGAAGGCTTTTTTTGGTACCCTATGGAGGTTACACGAGAAAGAGGTCATGTCCTTTATCGAGAATTTTTATTTTATTTCTTCCACCACCAACATAAATAATTATTCAATATGGTGATATAATAACCATGTTATATTAAATATAATGATATATTTTTATTATGTTCATGAATTTCAAAAATCTTTACTTACATCAAATGGGTTACAAAATCAGCGTTCATGAGTACGAGAGACTACCTCCACGCGAACCGATGTCATTATTTTTTCCATTACAAACTTTGACAGATAGTTATAAAAATATATTCAATGTTAATATAGGATATTTATGATATAATTACACTTTTATAAATATTATTTCATATAAAACTTCATGATTTATATTCTATAAGAATATGATAATGTGGCTCTTGTGTACGGAGAATAAGCACCTCGTGATGCGATGTTATTTGTTGATTTTTCACATGGAAGGTATTAAAAAATATTTAACAAAAATATGTGATATATATATCATTAAAGTAATTATATAATAGTAATATATTATTTAAATTTATTTCTCTGAATCTGTCGAAAAAATGGAGATAGTGTCCATGTGTACGTATGACTTACTATCTCAATGAATGATGTATTTCATTTTCTATAACTAACTTCATTGGATTAATATAAATACATATATAATTATAATATTTGATATTTATATAATGGTTATATTTATTTATATTATGGAACTATAATTTAATTAGGATTACAGAAAATAAAAAATTAAAACATAAATGAAAAACAAAGTAGTCATTCCTCAAAACATGACTTGAACATAAAATATGTAATAAATTGGTAAAAGAAGGTCATAAGTAATTCACATATGGTATGATAGATATTAGTATTTTTATTAAATGGATGTATAATATAGTCATATATATTATACATGAGGTTCAAATATGTATAAATGAAGTTGATATTTATGGTAAGGTATTTTTGTCTCAATTTTGTTATGATGAGACATATGTTTTTAACATATCTTCCATTATGGGTTGAATATACAACCTATTTGGAATTTAATATCAAAAATTTATTTATTATACTGATATTTTATGTTTTATTTAATTTTATTCCTTCATGGGGATTACCATTCAAATCTACCCAAGCAGTAATGATTCTATTATATAATTATTTACAATTATGTTTCCAGTGATGAATTCATATGATCTATTTCTCAAGAAAATAATGAATTTCGTAATCATGTAGTTATTTAAAGATAATATATGTTTTCCCTTAATTTTACTTTATTCATTTAATCAATAGTTCCAATGAATATTTTTAAGAGAAAAATCATATTTATTTATTTATTCAATCGAATTATAATTTTTCACCAAAAAAAATGTTTTCAAAAAATGTTTTTAACATTAATTAAAAAATAATTTATATAATTTTTTACCAGGTTTTAATTTTATCATGTTTATTTGAAATAAATACTAATGTTATTTTCCAAAAAATTCCATTTTAGATTTTACTAAAAATAGTAAAGTATTATTTTTTTAACATGTGCAGAATGAATCGAATTTTCCAGTATCAAAACAATTAATTTATCTGATGAATATTTTATATTTTTTTAGTTCATTTTCAAAAAAAAATTATTTACATAATATTTTAGGATTTTTTTGTTTTGAAATTTTATTTTTGAAGAAAAGTTATCTATATCTTGAAAAATTCCAACTGATATTTTTTTAAAATCGTTCTCCCTCATAGATAAAATCTCTCGAAGTAATTTATAATTTGTTTGGCATATGAAATAATTATACCCTAAATAATGTTTAATTAAATTTTTTACGATTATATGATATAGATGATACTCATTTCTCTTCGATGGGTTATACCATGATTAAATAATTAATAATCCCACAACATTCATCAATGGGTTATATAATGATGAAATGATTAAGAAACTTGTCTCTTTTCAACATATTATTATATGATTAAATTTTCATAAATCTTATTACATTTCATGTGTTATGATGTGATTAATGTCTTATGATCTTGTGATACAAATATGTATGACATTAATTATGTTATAGGTGGGGAATTATTCACTATCAAACTATTTTGGTAAATATTTATATCTTATATGATATATAAGATTATAATGGGGATTGAACACAATTCAATAAGTGACATTGTTTTTTATAATGGTCATTTGAGTGAACTCTCACTACTATGATGGTTTGGGGAGAAAACCAATTCCACTTTGATATAATTTACCACGATCCTTCACAACTATGGAAATGATTTTCTATGACTACGTATATGACATAAATATATGTATTATACATGTCTTATGATCTCATGGATCATTTGATTTTATTATATTTTTATTAATTTCTAATAAACATCCAATATTTATTGCATGACTCCGTATTATGTTATTTTATATATATGGTTAGGATTTAAAATGTGATGCTCAGGTTTTCATAACCTTATTATAAATAATCATCCTTAACATATGTGGACATTACATCACTTTTTACAGAAAATTTAATACATTACAAAAATAGATTCCCAAAAACCATATTAGTTTAGTTTTATTCAAAACATGGAAACATTAATACTGGAACTTAAATGTGATACATAATCTCCCACTATGTTCTTCTTGATTAGAACCCTACATTGAAAGGTCAAGCATATTACATATCTTCATAAATTGGGGAAGGAAACATAATAAGTGGTGAGATCATAAGCTCATTAAAGGTAAATAAGGGAGACATGTAAGAAAAACATGAGAATAGGGGTATGGTAATGTGATAATGACATTAGAATATCCTACCCGAATTATCATAATATTATAAACACAAATCATTGAATAAATATTGACATCTCATAATACATGAATCATAAGGAAATAAAGATGATGATTAATGAAATAATATTAAAGGAATAATTCAAGGAACTATAGAATAAACATAATTATATGAGAATCCTATGAAAATGATGCCCAATAATACCTTCATAAAATTTAAATATTGGGATAATCACCTATGTACTACTTTGAGCTTCGGATGCCCTCATGTGTACCACCTATTATTGAGATTGGTATGCCCTCCCACGTACCCTATTATTGTAGTGATGGGATACCCTCCCATTCACCCGCTTGTCTCAGTCTTGAGATTCCCCCTATTTACCCTCTTTTTTCAGGATTGTGATTCCCTCCCAAGTGACATTTGAGCCGATAAAACATTTATCATTAGCAAATTCATTGGAGGGAGATAAAAGTCCCAATGGTTACATAATAAAAACATACATACATGTTCCATAAAGCATTCATCATATAACGACCCATAAAAAAGATTAGTTTTATAAAAATCAAATCATAACCCATTAAATTAAATTTATATAATTAACATTTCATCATATCATAATCTATGGAAAATAGATCAGTTTTGAAACCTTCCCATCAAAGAATTTCCCATAAAAATTATTAGGATTCATAAACTTATGACCCATGAAAGGGAAACAGGTTTCGTAAATATATTACCCCTAAAGGAGAAATGAGTTTTACAAAAATCCTTCTATAAAAACATAAACAATTTCGAGAAATAATATGAATTTAAAAATTGAATAATTTCCAATAATGGCATGTATAAAATTAACATATGACATCTTGGATGGAAAATTCTTTTAAAGTGTCTTTTAAAAACATTTCTTGAGATAAATACCCTTTCTACTTGGAAAAAGGCTCTTTAAAACATAAAAAATTTTGAAAACTATTTTCTAAAAAAATAAACATGAGAAATTATAAATAAATATTTGAAAAATTGTTGGAAAACTTTTCATTTAAAAAATATTAAGAGATCTTGAAAATGCATTGAAAACTATTTCCCTTGAAGAATTATAAAAGAAACATGAACATGTATTAATTTTTTTATATACTATTAAATCTTTTGAAGATGGATTGAGGATGTTTAAAATACTATTTTTAAAATAAAATATTATGTAAAACATGTTTTATTTAAAAATACTTTTCAAAAAATTTAAAGCATCACTGATAACAATAAAAATTTTGAACAACATTTACATTGAGAAACACCATAAAAATAAATAATTTTCGGAATGTTTATTAAAAAAACGTTTAATATAAACTAGTGCACTTACAATAGAATCCTTAATGAAATGGAAGACATGATGGATGGTATGTCCATATATGATGAACATTTTTTCATGACCTTAAAAGAGAAGAAAACATTCTTGATCAGAAAATGAAAATAATATTCCTTTGTAACAATTTTTTAAAGGTTAAAACATGGGTAAATATTTCCATTAAAATCATAGGATAAAATTAAATAATTTTTGAAATAATTTTTAGAAATCAATCTTTATAAACAACACAAATTCTTGATCAGAAGGAGAGGTAAAGTAGGATTTTCATAAAAACATTTTCTTAATTATCGTAAGTACTATATAGATGAAAAATAGTACCATTACATGGATATAACCTTCATATCCATAGGGTAATAAAATTAATTTGTTTTCTTGAGATATATATTATCATATTTCATCAATTGAATCATAATCATAAACAATCCCAATAAACAATGACAATATAACAATAAAAAATTAGCATTTTGAAAACTGTAATTCGTGATGGAAATAATAACATTACATAAAGGATAAAATATCATGAAAGATAGGTTATTCGTGATATAACATTATAAAAGTATATATATTCACCTTATAAAATTATTTTGGTTCATGAGATGGCATGTGTCACAATGAAGGAAAATTTAGATAAAGTTAATTTACTAATATTGTAACTTTTGAAACATTACCCCCCCCAGAAATAAATAACAATAGAATGGTTTTTAAACACCCAAGAACATAATTATAATAATAATATAATACATACACATGAATTTTATACAACACACAAATTAATTGTGTGGTGATTAAGGCCTTTATCACATGATAAAAAAAGTGAAATGAAATCCCCTTACCTTGTGTGTTGATTATCTTCACCCATGTTTAAAAATATTATATAATAAATTTAAGATTATGTTAAATAAAACACAGAACCAAATTTTTATATATAATACCATATATGGTTTCATTTTTTCTTATATTACATTTTTATTATCAATTTAATGTTATGGTTTTACTTTGGGTAATATTCGCTCTGTTTTTCACATATATCATAATTTGTTATATATTTGATCCCTAAACTTATAACATGATTTAATGAATTTAAAACATGTTATAAATATAATTTATATTCAGTATATTTTTATTATAATAATCTATATAATATATAATTATGAAATGGAATACACTACTCATGGAAATGGTATGTCGTACGTATGTATAAACATTGTTTCCATTTTATTTTCATATTAAAAGGAATATTATAAATGAAATATATGTATATATGTATATAATATGATTCAATTCGAATTATTATGTCATATATGTCATAAAATTACAATAAAAACTCACATAATACATTTCATGTAGTGTGTGAATGAATCACATCACTTCGATGGGGCAGTAGTCCACTATTCCTCAAATTAAATTATCTTATTTACACAAAATGTGAATTATAATGATATGTATTGTAAATTAAGTAAATATGATTAATGAAATATTATGTATCATATATTTCATATAGTAATATATTTTCTATCATAATTCCCATCCATTAAGGGTGGTAAAGAAAAAATGAACAATCATTATTTTCTGAGGCGGTAGTTCGTCGTACACATAAATAGTATGTTCATTGCCCATTATACGAAAGTGTGCGTAAGTGTATGTTGAAACCTTAGAATAACAAAAAATATAATAATTTTGATACAAATTTTTTATAATCATGGAATAATAATTAGTGATGTGGTGGAGATATAAATAAATTAAAAGAGTCTGAGGGAAGATATTACCTCTTTATCATGTAACTCATTTTGGTTTTCACCAAAGGGCTTACTTAGTTTGATTTCATCCCAAAGTGATGAATCAAGGATAAAATTAGGGATGTTTTTAATTTAATTTATTATATATTTTCCAAGCCTATGTGTTTTTAGTGGTCTGAATAATGGGGTTATGTGGTGGCCTTATATTCGGAAGAGCAGAGACACACTCTTCATTTTTGAAAACAAGTTTTGTATACCCATGTTGTTTTCAAAATAAAGATTTAAATAGCCAAAAAAATAAATAATAGATTTTTTATTGAGTAAAAATGGTCATAACTATTGTGTTTGACAAGTTTATAGGTCATTTTGGGCCATAATGTTATGGTCCAGTTCTTGTTTGAGTTAAATTTTCTCTTCATCACTATACTACATTTTAATCACATTTAGTAATTAGTTTTCCAAAACATAATTTTAACTTATTAGAAATTAGAAATAATTATTATTAATGATATATAATCCATATCTAACAATTTAAATCACATCATAGGAAGAAATTATTTTAAAACTAATTCTTTAGAAAGGACGACACTACGGGTTTTTAAAGTGAAAAGTTAAAAAGTTTAATAAGTTTTTTATATACACATTAAATGTGAAATTGATTCCATTGAACTAATTGGAATTAATTGAAAATTTATTGATAAATTGTTTTTATAAAAACAAATTTAAATATAATTGAATACCAAAAATAAATTAGAAAAAATCTGTTTTCAATTAAAATTCATTATTTTTAACTATTCATTACAAATGAATCTTCATAGAAATATACCAAAAATTACCCCTAAGATAATTTTTATCTTTGAATTTTATATATTATGTTTATATTAACATATAATATTTTTAAAAGTTCTAAATATATGATTTAAAATTGGTTCCACATTAAAAGTTTGTAAAAGTGCCTTAATAAAAAAAATTGTATTTTAGGCGTAAAATTTTGATTGTTCTTATCCTATGACTATATAATCTAGTGTATAGATATTAAAAATGATTGGTTTAATATATAAAATATTAAATACATTAATTTAACCTTCAAACTTTAATTATTCAAATTTATTAAGATATAACTGCTTTTGCAAGTATAAATATACTTTGTTTTAAATCATTCACTTCATTTTTATTTTTTCAATAAATTCATTTTCAACTAATTCAACCATATATTTTCATAAATTTTCTAATACTATTAATAAACCACTAATTTAATAGATATATTATATATTATTATTTTAAATAATTTGTTTTACTCATATTTTTTCGGTTAATCTTTGTAATGCGTGTTATGTAAGTCATTGTAGAAAGTCAGTCTTGCATGTACTAATAGTTAACATACATGTTAGATATAGATAAAACTAAAAGTTATGTTTCATTTAGTGCATGCTTTACTTGATATTGCTGACAACACTATCCAAACATTGTTCTTTAAGAAAAATAAACTATTTTCAATGATGCATGAAATGAAATAATTAAACAAACGATTCAATTAATTCCAAAAAATTATTTTACAAAATTTCAGGGTTTTATATTTTACACCCCTTAAAATGAAAATCACCCTCAAGATTCATCAATTTTATCAATGGATTAATAATTGAATGATTCATTCATAAATACTAACATGGTAAAAAATAATATTAACACTTCCTTTAAAAAATGTTTGACACATAATGGTTACCAAATGTAAATCTCAACCAGGTTTCCTCATAGGAGAACATAGGTTGTGAGTGAAGATTGCACATGGAGGAAAAGTATAAATATTTATATGGATTTATTGAGATCTTCAATCACAAATAGGTTATTTATTATTGGAAGGATGAGGTTCTCAAATTCATAAATATATTATAATTTAAAAGGATATTTTATAACCAAAATTAATGTATTAGGATAAACTATTATTTCTAGATCATTTTCATATTGTTGTATAATTTTAATGATAAGAAACACTTGTGTAATTTTAGGAAAACATCATCCTTTTTTTCTCTGATCCACATTACATCATTCTCCAATATGGAAGGAGGATTTTTGATTCTTGAAGTAGAAACAGATCATGATATCCATGATACTGCATTCTATTTATCATTAGTTATCATCAATAAAAAGTAGATATACAGGTTATTCAATTGGTATAAATCCTTACGTGGTGAGATAATACAAAAATATCAAAACATTATCCTAAGTGTAACATAATCTTTACATTAATGGTTAACCATATAAACCACCGAAAAGATGAAAATCTAAAATATTAAAAATAATGTAATGAAATCAGATTAATATTGATCCCCCATTAATCACAAAGTTACACATTTTTATGATATTCCAAACATGTGAATAATCTCATTTTAAACCCTCATAAGACATGGTAATGACCTGAATTACCCTAATTTTTTTTTGGAAAACATGCATGCTTCTTTATTCAAATGATTACTAAATTACTTATTTAATTCCATGATGTTGTAAACTCTATCCTTGATGATATAGAGAACATTATCAATAATCATTTTGATGGTAATCTATACCATCCAATTTACTTATTCATATCCAACATATATTTTTCCAAACATCATTATCTCAACTAAAGACATTAATTAAGTGTTACTGACCCTTACTAAAAATATCACATTTCTATGAAATCACTTTTCTATGTATTCATCACTATTAAAAATTTCATTTTCAACCCATAATGAAACCTTATACTAAATATACATAGATATTTCATGATTCGTATAAAATAATCATTGAAATCCAAAACATAAATATTTCATTCATTAAACCTTATTCTTAAACCACTACTCAGACTTTATCAATATATTCTTGAATACCTCTATCATATAATATGAAATCTAAATCATGAATTAAGGTTCATCAACATAAATCTAATAATTATTCTTATTTTTAATGTCAAAAATACTATAAGAACATAAAATTACTTTCATATGTCTTTTATAGTCACTTTATCTTTAGAAGTACATCCAAAAATTAAACCACCTTCCAGATTCTATTTTTGATATTCGCAATTGAGAAATCATTACACATATTTCACATAATTTACACGTTAGAAAAATTAAATTTTAACCATGTTTTTCTTGTAATATTCATTGGATAAAACTAAAAATTATAGTGTCAGAAACATTTATCATAATGGGATACCATTTTGTCATTAAATGATATTTTTAGGATGACTAAATCATGTCTCCAACTTCTTTAATCTATGTCAATTTTTGTTTATCCTATTTCATTCATAGTAATACTCTACATAAATCCATCATTATAGTTTATAATTAATTTTTAAATCCTTATTGCATATCTGTTGAGAGTTTCAAACCTTTTTCACAAACTAGGCCCATTGTCAATTACCAGGTTCTGTCGAGTTAGCCTAACACACCTTATAAGTGGTTTTTCCCCTAGGTACATCTGGTCTAGAGCCAAATCAACTTTTAGTTTCCAGAAAGATATTTAATTATAGGAAACCAATCATGGTATCATTTACTAATATTCTAGTACTATACATTTTTTCATCATTAAACTAATCATTTCAGACATCCTGATATATATCCATAGAAATATTCCTAGGGATCTCACTAATATTTTCTCATCTTGTTTCCCAAAGGTTTACTAAACCTTCACTCTAATACAAACTATAACAACCCAGTATTATCATACATAGAATTTACATCACATTAATAGAATAGTTAATTTAATAAAATAAGAGGAGCCCAAATACAGTTTTAGTTTATTGCCTTTTGAAACATGAAAACATAAACACTGGTATATAAATGAGCTAAATTGTCTCCCACTAGTCTCTTCATGAATTTAAATCTTATTATACCCAACAAAAATAATATATATATTTATAAACTAGGGAGGTAAACATAATAATGGGTGAGCTCAGATGCTCTATAAGGGTAACTAATGGAGACACATAATCATAAACATGATCATAGGGGTATGAGAACGTGATAATAAAATTAAAAGATAATACCCTACATATCATAACAATAGAAACATGTATCATGGCATAAATCATGGATGTTCTTAAGAAATGAATCATACGGAAATAAATAACATAATATATGAAATTTTATTAGGGGAATAAAATATGTAATTCTAGTATCAACATAATCATATAAAACACATATCAAAAGAATTCCCACCAAGACATTCATAACATGTTACGCTTGGGATAATCACCCATGTACCTACTTCGGGAATGAGATTCCCTCTCATGTACCCTCTTGTTTTTGGTATTGTAAATCTATCATGTATACCCTCTTTTTTTATGCATTGGATTCCCTCTTGTGTACCCTCTTGTTTCAGGCTGGGTATGGCCACCCATTTACCCTCTTATTACAGGCTTGGGATGCCCTACCGTATACCATTTTAGCCCATAAAACATCTTTCATTACCCAATTCAATGGAGTGAGATATAGGTCTCACTTATCTTAAATATATGTGGTGAAAACATTAATCATATCATGATCCATGAAAATATATTTGTTTTATAAACATCAAATCATAACCCATTAAATGAAATGTGTATCATTAGTATTTCATTACATCATAACCTATGAAAATTTGATAAGTTTTATAACCATTTCATCAATTAATAGCCCATTAAATGAAATGTGTTTCATAAGAATATAACTCATGAAAAAGAAATGGGTTTCATAAATATATATCTAGAAAAATATAAATGGGTTTCACAAACATCATAACATAAAAACATAAACCATTTAAAGATAAAATATGCATGTTACCTTTAAATAATTCCCCAAAAGGGCAGGAGTAGCATCCATGGATGTCATCTTATATAGTAAATACCTTTAAAATTTCATTCAAAAAACTTCCTTGAGGAAATTATTATTTCATCAATGAAAATGTCTATTTAATTTATAAAACCATTTGAAAACTATTTTATTGAAAAAAATTGATAACATATAAATAAATCATTTAAAAAAAATTTGAATCGCTTTTCAATGAAAACATATAAAGAGATCATGAAAATGTTTTGAATCCCATTTTCATTAAAAACTTATAAAAAATGAAAAGGTTTTGAAACCAATTTAATTAAAGATACAATGAAAACATATGAAGGAATGTTGATAATTTTTAAAATAAAATTTGAAACAAAAAATATTTGAAAACCTTTTTCATTACAAATAATTTTGAATATATATATAGAAAACATTGATAACCATATGTATTTTTTGAACACCATTTTCAATGTAACATACATAAATAATAATTAATTTATAGAATAATAAATGAAAATCCATTAAAATTAATCTTCTACACATATAATAGAATCTTCAAGGAAATGACGGTCATGATGTTGGGTATGTCTTTACATGTCGAACATTTCTTTTTTACCTCAATTGATCAGAAAATGGTGTTGATTAGAAAAATAATAATATTCCGTATTTATTTTAAAAGGTAACAAATTGGTAAAAATTTCAATTAAAATCATAGGATATGATTAAAATATTTTCTAAATCATTTTTATAAAATAAATTTTAGAAAGAACACAGATTTCTGACCGAAAGGAGAGGTAAAGTCAAATTTTCCTAAAACAATATCTTGTTTACCTTTAGTACCAAATATTGTAAAAATGGTACAATTATATGAATATATCATTCATATCTATAGGCTAATCAAATTTATGATATTTCTTGAGATATGGGTTATATTATTTCATCAATGAAATAATAACCATAAACAATTTTGATAAACAATGAGATTGTAGTAATAAACTATAACAATTTTGGTAATAGTAATTCATGTTTGAAAGAATAAAATTACATGATTATTAAACTATTATTAAAATAATATTATTCGTGATATAGCATGTCAAAATTCAGTTTATAGAACTCATATAAAAATATAGGTTCATGACATAGAATGTCTCTCAATGAAGGAAAATTGTGACAATTTTACATTACAGATTTGGTAACATTTCAAACATAACCGCTAGGAAATAAATATCCTCAAATGGATATGTATATATCCTTAAATATAATTATAATAATTATATAATACATCCATGTAATTTTTACACACAACATAAACTAAATGAGTGGGTATTAAGGCATCTATCTAACGAAAATAAAAGGTGGGATGATATCCCCTCAACTTGTGTCTTGACTCTCATCACCCTCCTTCAAAACTCATGTATATTAAATATGAGTTTAATATAAATATATCACAGAAACAAATTATTATATCTAATACCATATTTTGTCTTATTATTATTTATATTACCCTCTATTTGACAATTCTATTTTAATGTTTCACTTTGATTAATATTCTCTTTGATATTTTCATGTGTCTTAATTTTTTGTATCCTTGGTCTATATACTAAAATAATGATTTCAATGTTTTTAAATGTAATTTAAAAATAATTTATTTTCTGTATATTTAAAATATAATATCCTATTATATATACATTTATGAAATGGAATACACCGTTCATGGAGATGGTAAGTTGTATGTATGCATGAACACTATTTTTGTTTTATTATCGTATTGAATGAAAGAAAATAAAATAAATATATGTATATATGTATATAATATAATTATTTTTGATTAATTATTTCATATTTCTCATATATGTTCAGGAAACAAGCCCTTAATACATTCCATGTAGTGTGTGAATGAATGAAATCACATTGACAAGGTGGTAGTACACACTTCCTCTAACGAAATTATCGTATTTACACAAAATGGAATGTATAAAGATATTTTTTCTGAACTAATTAGAGAAAATAAAATAAATAATATGTATCTTATATATCATATATAAATATATTTTTCATCATAATTTCCAACCATGAAGGTTGGTAAATTAAAAAAGAATAATAATTATTTTGTGAGGTGGTAGTTTGTTGTACACATAAAAATATGACCATTACCCATTAAATGGAAGTGTGTGTAGATGTAGGATTAAAAAATAGAACAAAAAAATATAATTATTTCGATTATTATAATTTAAATTTATAAAAAATTAATAACAATATGTTATTTGTTATAGATATAAGTAAATTAAAATAGCTTGAGGGACGTTGTTACCTCTTAATCTGGTAACTCCCTTAGGTTTTCACCAAAGGGATTCCATGGGTGGATGTATCCCCAATGGGAGGATTCAATTAGAAAAGTAGGTATTTTTTTAAGTTAATTTATTAGTAATTTTCTAAACCTATGTGGTTTCATATGTGTGAAGAATACGTAGATGTGATGGCCTTTTATAGTGAAGGGAGGGGACAAACATTGAATTTTTTAAAACAAGTTTGGTGTACCCAAGCATTAACCTAACAAAAGTCATCACAAATTAAAATAACATAATAATTTTTTATTTATGGATTAATAATATCCATCCAATGTGTTTTGGAAATGTGTCTTGATTTTTTGGGCCTTATGTTTAGTGTTTTGTTATTTGTTATGTTAATTTCTCTCTTAATCGCTATACATAATTTTAACCACTTTTATTAATATTTGTGCTAAAAACTATTTTGAAATTATTAGTCATTATATATTAAGAAGATTAAAAATATGGAATCCATTTTTTAAAATTCCAATATCATTAGTGGAAAAAATTAATTTCAAACCAATCTGGTCGACAGGATAAAAATACAAATTTTTAAATTAAAAATGATCAAGTGCTTTCTATGTTTTTTATTTCAAAATTCAAGGTGGAATTTGTTACAATTAATTAATTTGGATTAATTTATAAATTGTTTATAAAAGTTTACTTTAGAAAAATTAAAATAAATGTTAACATTATAAATAAATTACATGAAAAGATGTTTTAAATTAAAAATTCAGTATTTTTTACTGTTCATTAAAAATAAATCTTCACAGGAAAATAGAAAAAAAATCACCTTAAGATAATTTTTTTTATTGGATTAAAAATATGATGTTCTTTTAAAATATATGATTTATAAAAGTTCCAAATTTATGATATAATATTTTTTCTCCATTAAAACGAGGTAAAAGAAAATTTATAAAAAATAGTATTTTATGCGTAAAATTGGGTTTGATATTATCTTATGCCTGTCAAATCTATTATGTGCATATAAAACTATTTATTTGAAGAAATAATATATATATATATATTACATTAATTTATGTAATTTAATATGATTAGTATAATTTTTTAAAAAATTGCACCCTTTTTAGCATAAAAGAAGTTTTTTTAATAAAATCATACCATTTAAATTTATTTGATATATATATTTATTTTAAAATAAAATAAACCATATATTGTCATAAGTTAGTTAATTATATTCATAACTTTCTAATTTAATATCTATAATATATCTCATTATATTAAATATTAATGTTTTAATAAAATTTTGTTTTCAGTTAAACTAGGTAATATGTCTAACGTAAGACATCGAAGGAGGTTAGTCTTGCATGTATTGTAAGTTAAAATTCGTGTTCTATGTAGAGAAATGTAAAATTTATTTTGTGAATTGTTTATATGAACATGTTTTTGAGAATAATTCAAGGCAAATTGACTTCTTTAATGAAAATAAACTATTTTTATGGTTTCATGAAATAAAAAAATAACTAAAAGATTGAATTAATAGGAAAAAAATAATTCACAAAATCTATGGTTGTTATACATATGTTCATGTTATGATTATGTATCTCCATTATTTACCCTTACTAAGATTCAGAGATCATTCATTATTATGTTTCATTTCCCCAGGATATGAAGAAATTTATGATACATAATATGTCCATGAAAGGTTATAGTTATGAGGAATGTAGTGAGAGATGATATAGTTTAAATATGAAACAATTATTTATGTCAATATGATTACAAAGGTGCTATATAACCCTGACCCGATTTTCAACCTGAATAGTGCTACGAGATAGAGTTCTAATAGGCCTTGGGCGCTCCTCCCTATGTGCCAATGTTTGGAGACTAGTAATGAGGGTTTAAAGAAGAGATATTGGGGAGACTATACCCTTTGGTGATGATAATAATAATGATCTATATAAATATATCAGTGGATGAAATACCACAAACAACTAGACTAGTAACCCACATTTGACGAATCAAGGAGTAACTATAATAATAAAAAATCTCAAAAATGGCGTTTTCAAAATAGAACACCACAAGATACCATTTATGGGACATGCATCCAATTTAGGTCATACAATAAAATAAATAAAGATTTGGATCATCCATGGAAAAACATCATTTCTTTCATATAATAATAATGTTGATACCAAAATAAATAAATAAAAATAATCTCTTAGTAATGAAATAACCTCTTAGTTCATATTCATCTATAGAATTATAAATAGAAGAACATGACCACTAAGGTCCATATCTTGATCCCACCCCCTTACCAAATCATAGAAGCATAAAATCAACACAAATTCTAAATGGGCTATGTAGGGTTTGACAATAATCTTAGTAGACCACCACCAATCTGTGAGTAACATTCATCTATGAAAAATTAGGTATATCTGAATACAAGTGAAATAGTACTTTCACATAAAATAAAATAAAATTCTTCACTTTTTATCAACAACCATAATGAAATGACCACCTTCTTCGGCCGTTTCCAGTATAACTATAGTGGTGAGGATCCTTATCATAATTCCCTAGGAATCCTATGAAGATAATCATCCTTGGTGAACCCTTAGGTTCCACCTCTAAATGTGTCACCCGACAACTTATCGCATCAATCATGTACCAGAATCCAATAAGAAACACCAAGACATTAAGTATGTGGTCCCTAAAACCCCGGCATATAAGCTCCCATTATCTCCATGGATATCATCCTGAGGCACAGGTCTGTATTTCCTCTATATAGTATGAACTTTTGGCTCAACATCTAATGCTTTTCGGAATTGTTATATTTATCCCCCAAATAATCCCAACCTAAAGAACTCAATATACCGTGAGCCGCATCCCCCAACCAATGGTATCATCACAACCAATTGATTACTCCTCACCATCCTCATGGATTTCTACAAAAATAAACACCGACCTCAATAATAATAAACACCATCATAAGATGAATTTAACGAAGTCCACTACCCACATGAGTTGTCAACACCACCTCATCACATGAGTCCTATCTATGTGCACATGGCTACAATGGCACATCGACATATCACTGTGAGTAGCAGTCACCAAAAACATTACTAATACACATCATATAACACATCATTCCACTATGAACATGTCACTAATATTAATGTTCAACAACACCCCAAAATTCATGGACCATTCCCACCACATGATGACCTCATCTCCTCAATTTAATGACCACATCTCCCAACATGGTCGTCAACATCACCATATATGAATTGGTCTTAGACTATCCATATGAACCTTGTCACCTCAATCCAAGATTCCCTCACACCTCAATCCTCCGGGCATGCCTGGTACATTTTTATGGAACCATTTCAAGAGATAAAATATGAACAATTTAATTTAACTAATACACCATGCCTAATAATCCATTGTGGTTTGAAGCATCTGCCCAGGAGTATCAATTATAGTCAAGGAAGATCAAGCCCATAGGATCCTAATATGACCATTACTGTAATTTTAAGAAAACCATTTTATTAGTATGGTCTCCCTATGATAACTCAATGGCATTCTCAATAAAAAACCACCCAACATGGGTGAAATTAAAGATAACTCTATGAACCACCTACCTAATATTGGAAGATATTCTCTCCTCTGATATAATCCTCTAACTCGGCCCAAATCATAAGAAATTGTAATTTAAGTCGAATACCATGAGAATATGGTAAAACACATTTCATTGATTTATTGCACCATATTTATAGTGAAAAATGGAAAAAAAGAAAGAGGATCAAAGGTCTTACTAATGCATTTCCGATGAGAATGATGGACAGAAATTTGGAGCACATATGAGGGGTTTGTCTCAAATCCTAGCAGAGGAGTAGAGGATCTCAATGATTTCAAGATATGAATCCCATACATGGGTCAAAAAATATGTTAATCCCTACAATGTAAAATATTGATAACACATTAATTTTTCTCATCTAAAGTGGCCTCACAGTTACCGTATTGTTTATAAAATGGTTATGTTACCAATTTCCAAGAACTAGGTTTGCACGATTCATGCGTACAGTTTACCAAACCATGTGAAAAACTCCCATGAATCCTCTTCTAGAATTATGGTAGACACTACATGGATTTTTTCCCCTACTATAGGGTATCTCAAACCATGAATATTGAAAAAGGAGGGACACAATGTTTCTCTGATGAGGCCACACATTTTTTCCAAACCATATACCTAAGTCTAGAAAACAAGGAAAGTTGATTTTTCATACACTAATTCACATGAATCCCAAAGGAAAATTTCAAGCCATTAAAACCATCCATAAATTTCTTTGTGTTAAAGGAACTATAAAAATTATGTTATGAAGATCAAGAAAAGAGTTTTTCCGACCACCAAACACAAAAATTTAACATGGTTTGAGGATTTTACCCACTCTAAAAAATTGGGATATTACAATCTTCACAGAAAACATATCTCATCTTTGAGCTATCAATTATTACCATAGATGCTAGAAAACATACCCATATTATTCAAAACACCCCATTCTATGGAAGTTGTAAAGGGAACAAGCCAACTCTCTAAATAATCTCACCACATTTGAAGTAACCTACCATAGTCCCTTTCTGACCTAAAAATATAATAGATTTATGGTCCACAAATCATCCCCAGACTCAAAGGGGCTCTTGTGATGCATCATTACTCCAAGACCTCATCAAGTTCAAATATAAATCATGTGTCACATCTAAAAATCATCATGTCTCGCATCTCATCATATGTCTGCCTCATAATATTGTTTCACATGGAACCGATGAGTTATCACATCTAAAAAGACACTTAAATGTACTTGTTCCACAAAAAAATCCATAAATCACACATCACATTACATTCCCACAATCAGTCCTGGTGCAATTCAACTGAAATAAAACCTACATCAGATCAATGACCATATTTCATCGTAGTGAAATGAACATCATATATATATAATAAATATGAGTCAATTCTAACAAACAAATGAGAACCTGATTAGTCCAAAAATAAATGTCGTCCA
The DNA here is from genome assembly GCA_963277665.1 of Viscum album. Taxonomy (NCBI): domain Eukaryota; kingdom Viridiplantae; phylum Streptophyta; class Magnoliopsida; order Santalales; family Viscaceae; genus Viscum; species Viscum album. The sequence continues at coordinate 164,730,930 of OY728138.1, forward strand.
CAAAAAAAGAAATTATAAAAAAATATATGTAAAAATAAAACAAACTTAGTCATTCCCATTGAATACCTCTAACCATCGTCTTCTCACTGGCCTACAATAAATCTAGAAGTTAAATAGAATTCACATTGCCTAAGGTCTAACTGTCTGAGGGCTAGCCTATATTAGGTGCAAAACTGACCACCAATGACTATCCCCAATACTCGTCCCCACATTCTCATCCTTGACCTCTTTATGTATCTTAATTCTGAATAAATTCTCTTTGCACTACATTGGGTTTGTCCTAAGATCAACGAGTCTTCCCGGTTTCTGGCACAATTCTATCTGAGAAGGCTTCTAATGGAACCTCTCTTGATGGACGACCATTCCACATGATCTTCACCCATTTGGTTCCCAATAAAATTATGTTTGTACATGTCCTGACTAACCATATTAGAAGCACAACATCAATGAACCACTACATAGTGGTCTACTGAAGAATCTAGCCTGAATTCCATAATAAGACACCCCACGTCCATGCTTCCAACTATTTAAGTCATCAATGCTAATATCACTTAACATTCTTACTCATCTTGAGTATGATCGATCTATAAAATTTCAATCTTCATTCAGAACCTATTTCACATCCCCTAAGAATGAGTCAATATTAAATACATTTACTTAATCCTTAATGGAGTTCCATAAACCATCCTGGAAATGTATCTCCCTCATGGTGTCATTGTCCACTATACAAGGTGGAAAATGAGAAACAAATGTAAATGTAGCATTATAGACCACGAAAAACAGTTCTCTCTATTGATTCTTCAAGATCTTTTGATCTCTCTTCACCCTATGCATCTCAATGAATAGGTTCTCAATGATCCTAGTATCATTTCATTAAAATCCATTTCCTCATGCCTATATTACTGAACCTATATATCCCACTAGTAAATGTCTTGTCCTAAGAGCATGTGTCTCTCCATCTTCACCCTCTCCCCTAGGGGAATCTCAATATGGTTGAAGATGGTCTGAAATGACTCAATCAAGTTCTTTTTCACATGTGGTCCACCCTCACACAGAAATAGTGCTCGGTGATGTAACTATAAATCCGAACTAAAGAATGTCATAGAAGGCTCGACTCCTGGATCTCCCATGTTAATCCCCGAGATGACATGAACTATGATTGTCCTAAGATACTCATCAAGACAATATCCCATTAGAATTTATATCTTTAAACTAATATGCATGTACCCGAGCCTCTACTTAATCATGAACCTATAGCTCATGATAAACCCCATACTCAGGGGCTTCATCATGTCCCACAGGGGGCTCAATCTTTCTACACTCACGTGGAACAATGTCATTGTCCTCCTGAAATTCCACTAGATCCCATCTTAGGTGCATCTCGCTAAATACCAATTACATGGTCTGATATCCATAATAACATATATATATATATATATATCTAAATAATGCGGAATGGGAAAGTTGAAACATGCAGTGAAATCTCACTGTTCTTACACTCACCTACAACAACTATATCACATGATGTACTGCCTCATGGTAACTTACCCACCCATAATAGATTTTGGTATCACATAAAAATCTGGCCTTATGGTCCCTCACATACCCATAATAGAGTCAAGAATCATATTTAAATATGAGGTAGGTGAGTAGAATGACCCCAAAGAGGCTAATTAAGAAAAACCAGTTTAGCTTCATTTTTGACATTTTAAACAAACCACCCATATCCATCATCCTTGCCTACTAGTATCAGATCTATGAACATATATATATATATATATATATATATATATATATATCACATTTCACATTTCATTAGACACATATTTTATTTAAACCACATTCCTAGGATTGATGAGTAGAATTCCACCAAAGATAGGCTAAGTATGAAAACACTATTTAGCTTCTTTTTTGGACACATTAAACAACACAACCAATCATTGTGAAATCCGAGTTCCCTGTGAAAATAAAAAAAAAATTATCATGAACATATATATATATATATACCAATCATCATATATTCCTATAATGAAACCAAGCCTCCCTTTCCATATCAGGCCAAGGGTCAAAAAATCATCCCTTAACATACTAGGCCAATGGTCCATAACACCTACCTTTACATATATGGGAAATGGTCTATATAATAATAGATAATATTCATTCCCTACTTAACTACTCATGGTTGAAAAAATAAAATATATACCAACACATGGTAGAACAATAATTTCCCACTCCTTCCGACTTGGTCTGTCCCCCGTGCAAAGAGTTGTAGGCACCCAAACATGATCCCTAAATCCAATTTAAATTACATAACAGTCTATTGTATTCCATATAAAAAATAGTAATACCCAAAAGGGGGTAAAATAAACAACTATGATTCAATTTTTAGTGTCACGACCAGATTCTCCACTCAAGTAGTGCTACGAGCCAGAGTACCACTAGGTCTTAGGTGCGCCTCCCCATATGCCAACGACCACTAAATAACATCAAGGTTTTAAATAGATTATATTAGGTAGAATATACCATTTAGGGATTATGGTAATAATGTTATATATAAATATAGTAGTGGAATCAGGAAAACAAACAAGTCAACCAATAACACACAAGAATAGAAGAAACTAGAAATAATAATAATAATCAATAAGCTCAAGAATAATTATAGTTGAATAAAACATGAGATGATACAATTTATGGAATACACATAAAATTCAGGTCATTCAATACAATTAAATAAATCAGGGTCACTCGTGGATAATCATCAGTATATACATATAATAATCATGTTGATACCAAAAGAAAGACATACAAGTAAACTTTAGATGAGGAGGGATCCTCCAAGGTCCCTTATCATCCATCACATTCTAAATATACCAACATGATAACTAATGTCAAACTCCAAATATTAAACCCTTACATTATCATAGAATCATAAAATCTACACCTGTCACGAAGGGCCTATGTAGGGTGTGAGAATAATCCTAGTAGGCCATCACCAATGTATTATTAACTTACATCTAGGAAAAATAATTTGTATCTAAAAACAACTAACATAGTAAATTTACATCATATAGAATAACATACGTACCATATGATCAATAAACAGAAGGATATGATCACTTTTTTCTACAATCATTGGTATAACTATAATGGTGGGGATCTATAACATAATTCCCAATGAACCATCTGATGAAAATAATCCTATGTGAACCCTCAACACCCCCTTGTAAAATTTTTACCTGGAACCTCATGCCAAAAATCATGATCTAGAATCCCTAAATCATACCTAGATAATAAGTACTGTTCCCTCAGACCCCTTCTCAAAACCTCTTGTTTTCTCCAAGCCCAATGTCCTATGGTACAGTGATGTTTGTCCACCAAGTAGTAAACACTATCAACCCAACTACTAATATCCCATTGAATAGTGATATACATTATCCAAAATATTCTTTGCCCAACAGCCTCAATATTTGACAAACCTCAGCCCCAACATATGGTCTCATCACTGTCATCTGATGGATCCTCTCCATCACTGTGATTTCTAAGAGAAGATCATCTAACCTCATATATTTTCAGCACTGTCCTAATTTAAAACTAACGGAGGCCTCTACCCATATGAGTGGTCAACAATACCCCATAATCTGATACTTATCTTTGGGAGAATGACTCCAACGGTGCTCTGTCCCATCATGGTTTGTGGAAATCACCAAATAACTACCTAACCCACCTCATATGGCACCTCATGCCCCTATGACTATGTCTATCATCTTCATTGTCCACACCATCTCAAAATGATAAGTCCATGTCCACAACATAATGTCATTATGGACTTAATCTGATGAAAATATTTCCCAAACTGGTGATCAACACCACCATATAGGACTCAGGCCAATCCCATCCTAATAAACCATGGTACCTCATTATAGGTGGTCATCACAACTCTAATCCCAACTCCAATCTCAGAACATTCTCAAGAAATAATCCTAGTAAATATAAGATAATCTATTTAATTTAAATATCAAACATTACATAATAATACCATGTCCTCTGAATCCTCTCACTAGGACTAACCATGAAAATCAAGGAGGATCATCCCATAAGCATCTCATATGATAAATTTAATAATTAATAATTAATAATAAAATTATTATGGTCTCTCTCTGACATCCCAATAAAAAACTCTATTACAAACCGCCAAAAAATGATGGAAATTAAAGATAAATCTAAGAACCACATATATCATGATGGTAGATGTTTTGTCCTCTGATATTATCCACTGACTTGAGCAGAGTGGTAAGAACACAACATTTTTTTTGAAAACTCTGGTATTAGGGTAAAATAACATATATGGATTCAGTGCAGTACATGTGAGAGTTTAGAGAAAAATATTTAAGAGGATTGATTTTAATACTGATGGGTTTCCAATGATACTAACATAGGGAAGAATAGGGCACAGACAAGGGGTTTGTCTTGATTCTAGGAAGGAGGTTGAGAGGAGCACCATGACCATTTGAGTAGAATCCCATACTTAGGAGTAGAAAAAAAAGAGTAAACTGTATTATGAAAAATATGGAGAAAATATAAAATTTTCCCTTTTAAATAGGTTGAATAGTTACCATATGCGTTTTCAACTATAAAAAAATAGTTTGGATCCTACTATCCAAACATAAGACTCAAACAGTTCATTTTCATGGTTTTCCAAAATATGCACAAATCATGTGTCAGGACTCTACTAAAACAGTGAAAGACCCATCATGGTTTTTGACCCCCACATACATGGGTTTTCAAGATAAGAATATAGAAAATAGAGGTTTTAAGGGTTTCTATAGGGAGGCCACATGGTTTATCCAAACCTTGCACCTGATTCTATGACCCCATAACCAGTTGGATTTTTAGCCTCTAATGGGCCAGATCCCAACAAAAACCTGAAAGAAATTGTTGAGCATTGAAACCAATATAAATTTTTTTTCAATGTAAATATAATAATTAATCCCCAATGATCTTGATAAGAGAACACTTGTCCCCCAAGACCCATTAATTCTAATGGGTTGAGGATTTCAACCCACTCAAAAACCCAATGATGTTACAAGACCATACCTTTATGATCAATAAGAATGTTTTTGTGAAATTTGATAAATGTTCATAGAAATTATTTTATATCTATTTATGGTGATCTTGGGTCCATATAGTTTGTATAAGATGATAGGTTTACTTGAAATATGGAAACTATGACGAGATAACATTAGTGATATCACTAAGGACGTGTCAAAGGATATATCTTAGGATGAGTCAATGTTTAGTAAAATTCCCTAGAATATTGTTAATAAAAATAGTGAGTAGTTTCCATGAAATTGAATTCATGTTTAGATTCTACAAGTTGGTTTGCCTCTAAAAAGATAGACCTAGGTAGTAATTACTCTAAAAAGGGTTCACTGATCAAGAATCGATCGTCACTTGGTCCATGATAACAAGCCAAGATACTCACCTATTTTGACACTCCTAGGGGATTTGCTTTGTAAATTAACAAGTACTTTGTTATCCATCATGAGGGATTTTAATAATAATCATTAATGGGATAGTTTATGTCTAAGGTTTCATCATGGTTTCATGATTTAGACACCCTATAGTTAATATTTTATGATTATGTAGTCCCTAATATGATTATTCTTCCATATATTCTTCTTTTAGTGTTAGTCAATTGATGAAGCAAAAAAAAAACCATGTTAATGTAATGTGTGATAGATAACATAATGATTTTTCTCGTGATCATCCGAAAATTTAGTGATATAGAATTCAAAATCCCATTGTTATTCCCACATAGCATTCTTAATATATGAATCGTAATGGACATTCAGAAAAACAAAGGATGGAAATAACATTCTCTTGAGCCCTTTATGAGGTACAGCATCACTTATTTCACAAGGACTTTTGATCCATTAGTTTCTAAACAATGGATCATACCACTGAAATGAAATATTCTCATTTACCGGTGTTCATAACATGAAGAAGTCATTTTGGGTATCTTCCATTTGGAAGGTGGAGCAGATAAATGGTGGAATCTTATCAATAATATGAGGAATCATTATGAAGTTGAATCTATAGATTGGGAAAAGTTAAAGAAATTATTCTCAAAATGTATATTACACATATTCTTGAAAAAAATAATGATAAGGTGTTCCTAATATGAAGAAAAAATTTGAAAATAAGTTGGTACCTTCAAGAAAAATTTTACAAGACAATTGATTGGTGTTTTAGGTATTATCGTCAAACCTGAAATCTAGGTTGATCAATTATTCAATGATTTAAAACCATTAATTTTAACGGAGTATCCATAAGAGACTGAAATTGTTATAAATATATTTTTTTGGGTGTGAAATCTTGTTGTAAATTGAGGTTAGAGTAATGTGTCAAAATATGTGTTTTGATAAGAAGATAAAACTAGAATTAAAAGGAAACTCTAAAAACCATAGAGCAAAGAAGAAGTGATTTCCTTTATTCTAAAATTTGCGGATGTTACATGAAGAGAAATTTCTTAATTAGACTATTGAATGTTTTTATGTGTGGATGTAAAGGTTATTGAACAATTTATTGCCGAAATTATCGGAATAAGTTAGTTAATTATTTGAATAGTGAGAAAGTTGTACATAATACACCACTGACACTCTAGTGACACAGATTCAAATTGTTTGGAAATAATACTTACAAGTGCTCAAATATAAAGGTTAAAGGCAATTTTGGACTTTAGTAAACTCTTAAGGTAAGAGGCAAGGGAAATATCATGTGATCATTTTTTTAGTATGGGGTGTGATAATGATGTTGTGAATGGTAAGCATATCATCCACTCTATAAATTATAATTTTTTATTTGACTATGGATCTACTCATTCATTCATATATTATGAATTTTCAATGATATAAATATTATAAAATCAAATTAGATGTATAATTATAAAATAAAATATGTAATGGAATGATGATCACATATCTGTTCTATGATTCCTCTTTGGTTGATTTTAGTGGGAATGCGATTCCTTCAAATCTGTTCTTTATTCCTCTAGTTGAATTTCAATTTATATTAGGCATGGATTGTATTTCTCTACATAAATACTACATATATTTAGAAAGGGGAAGTCATGTTTGATTTTACATAACAACTGATGAATGTATATCTATTCGATGATAAATATAAACATTTAATAGAAATAAAATCTATTTTATGGGTTTTGATTCCAATTCAAGAGGGAAATTTATCACGAATTGATGGGGAGAAACATAACATCAATGTTATGCATATTTTGAATTATTTTATTCATGTATTTTTATAAGTGTTTCATATACTTCCACTAAAATGTGAATTTGAGATCCCAATCGAACTCATAGATGGTGTGAAACCAATTTCAATGACACTTAATGAATGGCCCTGGTTGTGTTGCAAGAATGTAAAATATAACTATCTATGAACCTTAACAAGTGATTAATTCATCCAACAGTTTCACCTTGGGATGAACCTATTATTTTTGTTAAAAATAATGTTGGATCGATCTGACAAGGCATTCAATAATAGGAGATGAACATGATCATGATCTTGAAAAAGTATCATATACCTCATGTTGATGACCTGTTTGATCAAATTAATGTAGTTCAATAATATTTTCAGATTAATATTCATTATAGATATCATCAATTAAGGGTCATGATGAAGTATATACCCAATACATCATTATGTGTAAGGTATAAACACAATGAAATTATAGTGATGCCATTATATTCTACTAATCTCTGCACTATCATCAAGCACTTAATTAATAGATTATTTAGATATTAAATTTATTAGTTTCTGGTAGTGTTTATAGATGATATACTTGTTTATTAAAATAGAAAATAAGAATATAAATATTACGTGAGAATTATACTAAATACCCTAATAAAGGGAAAATTATATGAAAAATATAAAAAATGAAATTTTTTTCTAAAAAATGTTTCATTTTATGGTTTATAAAATCTCATGATTCGGTATATCAGTAGATCCATCAATGATGGAGCCTATTGAATGTTGGACCAAACTGAAAATTGAGGCATGGATCCATAGTTTTCTTGCTTTAATTGGATATTATCAACAGTTTTGGGAATCATTCCTCGAACTATCTAATTCAATCCCCATGTTAACCCAGAAGTAGGACATGTTCCTTTAGAGATTTAAATGTGATAAAAATATTAAGTTACATAAGAGAATATTAGTCAGAGAATTTATTTTTACAATACCCTATAGTGGATAATGTATTATATTCAGTAGTGATGAATCAAAGAAGGGATTTTATGGGTTATCTTTCATAATGACATGGTTATATCTTATTCATCGTGAAAATTGAAGGTTAATGAAAATGATTTCCTAACAAATTATTTGGAGTAAGCTACAATAATTTTTTCATTAAAGATATGTATGAACTATCATTATGCAGAAAAGTTGGAAATATATACCCAACATGATAATTTAATGTGTATATTAAAAGTAAAGGAGTTTAATATATTCCAGAGAATATGGTTAGAGTTGATTAAATATTATTATGTCTTTATACATTACCAAAATGGGAAAGTTAACAAGTTGGATAATTCCATATGAGGGAAGGATCATGTCAAATTATACATTATGAGGATCAAAAATGATAAAATATTTATAAATTTTTAAATGAGGAGTCTAGAAATCATGAATATACGGGAGAAATCCTATTTCTCTCAATTAAATAATCAACCATCTTCCTGTGTGAACATTAAATTGGCATAGAAGAAAGATGTTAATTGGAAAAAGAAGGCTATAAATGTTCATGTTCATAACAATGATCTTGATGGAATGATAAGGTTCAACAAGAATGTATATGTTATTCCTATACTTGTTTTTATGAAAGGGGTTTTAGAGGTAGCTCATAGTACATCATTGTCTTTTCATACTTGAAGTATTAATACATATGGAGATTTGAAAGAATACTTCTGGTGGGATGGAATGAAGAGATATATCTCATATTTTGTACCTTAATTCCTTTTTTGTAATCAATTTTAGGCTATGATACAAATGTATAAGGGGATGTTATATCTATTACCTGAATCACAATGTAAATGGGAAAACATCACCATGGATTTTATCATTCGACTCACCAAAACATCTAGAGAGCATAATTCTATATGGTTTGTAGTCGATCACCTTAAAAATTCAGTACACCACATTTTTATTAGAGAAGACATCACTCTAGATCATCTTTTTGGGAAAAACATTTACTAAGTGGTAAGGTTTGATGGAGTATCACATTCTATTATGGCTAATTGGGATCTGAGGTTTACAGCAACATTTGGAAAAGTATTCAGAAACCTCTTGATGTAGTGTTGAGTTTCATAACTTGGTATAATCATCAAATATATGGTTGGTATGGTATAATAATTAAAAAACTATAGTATATGTTGATATATTTGGAATTCAATGTTGTTTGGGATCAATGAGTTCCTGTATTTGAGTTTCTATACAATAATATATTTAATTAAAGGATTCACATGGCTCCTTATGATAACCTATATGGAATGAAATTTAGAGCTCCAACGTGATGGAATGAAGTTAGAAAAAATATGTTGGGTCCTGAGATAGCTGAAGAAATTGAATATAAATTTAGACTCATTCAACAACACACCAAGGAAGCTCAGATTCAGCAAGAAATTTATGTTGAAAATCTCCAATTTTTTCAACAATTTTGAGTATGTGATAAGGTGTTTCAAATCATTTTACCTTAGATGAAGGTTATTTGATTGTAAAATTAATGGAGTCTAATCCTTTATTATATCAGTCCATTTGAAATTATTAATTTCATCAATATGATTTTATATCGATTGGATCTTCCACCAAACATCCCTCAATTCCATGATATCTTCCATATATCTCACCATAGGAAGTATGTACCTTACCATTCACTTGTACTAAACTCATAGGTCATACAGTTGGAGAAAAATATTTCTTATGTTGTACAACCAGGGGAAATTATAGACCGTATAGAGAAATTTATATGAAAAAGATGACTAAAATTGTTAATATTTTGTATTGAAATTTCCCATCTGAGGAAGCTTTCATGGAAACTAGGGAAATAATGATGCTGATTTTTCCACTTTAATTTATATTAGGGTGATGAATTTTGAGGGGAGTCCATTTTAAGGGGGTACAATCTAACACCCCAAGTTTTATTGAATTATATTTTTTTAATAAATTAAATTTGTGTGACAGAATGAGTTATATACAACACTGAGTAAATCATGATTTATATTCCACACTGAGTTTATCTTGCATTACACATGACACTGAGTTTTAAAAAAACCATAATATATTATTAATATTGACATGAAATGGATAATATAGAATAAATGTTAAAAATGGATATAGGAATAATAAAAACAAATTTTTTAAATATTATGAATAATCGTTTTATATAAAGGGAAAATATTTGTAAAAAATACTTTCTTTTTTAATTAGTTCATTATATTTTTTGAAAATATTATTCTATGAAAAAATGTGGATTTTTTGTGAACTATATCAAAATTATTTTTAAAAAAATTTATAAAATATATATTATTAAATAAAATCCATTTTTTAAATCATCGTATAAAAATTATTTTGGATAAAATTTTAATAATATGAATAAAAGATTTATTTTTTTGATGAATAATGAAATATGAAAAAAATTTAATTCAAAAATGTATTTTAGGTTAAATTATTTATAATGTTAAAATTGAATTTTAATTTGGATTTAATATAAAATTAGTTCTATTATATAGCTACTAATTCAATTTAGTTCCTTTGATTCATTTTCATATTGAATTTTTATATAAAAATAATGTATGATTTACAACATTTTCCATTTGAAAATATTGTTTTCTCAATCTTTCAACGTGATTATTTGTAAATTAAATTATTTCTATTTTATTAACTGAATTTGATGTAATATATTAAATATTTTAATCTAGGATAATTCATATTATATAATTTTTATTATTTATTTGTATTCCAAAATGAATAGTGAAAACCTTAAAAATTAATTATCGCGGTTAAGGTAAAAAATGGGTATACATAGGTTTATACTAAAATTATACTGGTTAAAATGACCTAAAATATTGTATAATACCAATTTTATGACCATATTATAACCAATTAATTTATAAGTCTATATAATACACCATTTTGGTTCCTTTTGACATGAAAATACATCGGTACATCTTTTCCATTTCAAGAAATTGAAAATTTTCCACTCAACTAACTTATAAAACATCCCCCCAACTCCTCTATTTTTCACTACATCATCCCATTTCGTATCATCCTAGAACTGTTTGAATAAATTACCTAAATTCTGTCATCTCATCCTAGAATCATTATTTTTTAAATAAATATCACCTTTTTAGGATTTGTGTTCAATCCTATGGAGGTAGCCCAAGGAAGGGGTTGCGCTCTTCATTGAGAAATTTATTTTATTTTTGATCCTCCATATCCTTATGTTAGTTTTAAAACATTATATTATTATAACCTTAGTGTCTTAAATATACATAAATAATTTTATTCGATGTTAATTACCCACAACCATATCCAATTAAATCAAATGGGTTACGAAATCATCATTCATATATATTGTGTACTAACATACTGTGAACTTATGCCATTAATTTTTCCATTACCACCACTCATGAAAGGTTATAATGATTTATTTAATTTTTATATATATATTTATTATATTATTATAATTTTGGAATTAGTTTCTCACACATGCCTATATAATTTCCATTCTATGGGTATAAGATAACATTGCTCGTGTGTATGGCGAACTACCACCTTATAAGAAGATGTGATTTATCCACTCTTTACATGGGCAGTAATAAGGATGGGATTACTGAACATATGTGATATATATGACATAAAAATTATTCAATAGTGGTAATATATTATTTATATTTCTTTCTCTAAATCCATCGAGAATATGGAAACAACATCCATACTTACGTATGGTCTACATCTCCGTGAATGGTGTAATTAATTTTCTATCAAAAATATTTATGGATTACTATAAATAAATATATACTAAATATTAATATTTTTATATCATTTTTATCATTATATATATTATATAACCATGATCCTTCTTAGAGGATCGAAAATAAGAAATCTAAATATATATGACAAAAGGTAGTTATTGTCCGAAACATTACATAATCATGGAATTATTAGTAAATTGGGAAAAAATGACATAATAAATTAATATATTGTGTGATACTTATGGGTATGGTTCTATAATAAATGTATGATAAACTTAAATTTATTATATAGTATGTTTTAATTTTTATGATGGAATTTGAGATTTAATGTGAAGGATTTATGTCTCAATTTTTTTTCCTTGGGATATAGGTTATGCACCTATCTTCTTTTATGTGGTGTACATATAACTCTATGGAAACATAATATCATGAATATATTTATTATAATGATACTTCTGGTTTAATTTTAAGTTATTACATCAGGGTTATTATAAATAAATGTTACCAATGTTGAAAATATTTTATGTTACAATCTCATTGTTTAGATGTATTGTACATAATTATGTTTCCTATCACAAACCAACCTAGTTCAACCCCATACCAACCACCTAGTTATCCTATGAAAAGGCTTAAAAGTCATTATAAATCTTATTGAGATAGAATGTAGTGTTGGGAAATAATGATAACACAATTAAAAATTACTGATCTCATATAACAACAAATAAATAATCATGAATGGAAAAAATAAAATAATAGGGAAAATATTGAAGTGGAAAATAGAATAAAAAAACTAAATACTTCCATGGGACCCCTGGGTCACCACCAAATAAATTATTGGCTCGATCTATGAGTGAACTGGAATGAGAACATGTAAATGTAAAACACCTCAGTTCTACCAATACTGAGCAGGACAGATAGTGTGTGAGCCTAAATAGCTCAGCCGGTAAGGAACACAGAATCCATACATTCACATTCCCAAAAGTGATTATAAAAATTTGTTTGAATATATATATAGAAAATAGGTTTCAAACTATAGGCACAACCAGAAACATCATTTCCCAAAATCTCTTTGGAAAACAAAACATGAATTTCCTTAAAATAAATAGTTTTCCATTTCTAAATCCAGTTTTGAAAACAAAATCTAGAAATAAAAACCACGAGATAGGAATGAGCATTAATAAATGGAATCTAATTAAACACAACAAGTATGTCATATCAAAATAGAATTTCAAAAATAAAAAATAATTAAAATTAAAGAAATAATTTAAAAACAAATAATGGGGATGTAGTGCAATGAAATAATACAAAACAATATATTGATATATATATATATATATAATCATAGTAATTTTATAAAAATCTCTAAAGATACCATGGATGCACTCAGTTCATACCAATATTTAGTGTATAATGAAACATTGTAGTCAATTACCAACTTTAGTGCCCTATAATAGCCTCACTTGTGGAATATCCCACAAGGCCTATCACTAATGAGGGGATCTAATCCTTCTAATCGGTATATATAGAGAAATCATATCCCGACACACTAGTTGATGTCTTCGAATCCCCTAATAAAGGTATAAAGGGAATGTGGGAAGGTCACCACATGAATTGAAGTAAATATAACCCATATATATCACCATTTATTCTTTTAACACTCTCTAACACCATCAATGAGAACACCCTCTCCAAAGAAGGACAACCATTCAGGTTCCCATCAAATAGGAAACATTTTCAAAGTACCAATTGAGCCTACACATCAACTGTATTTAAATCCAATTTCCAAAGAATGTAAATGTACCAACCACATCATAAATTTCTAAACCCAAAACCAATATCATACCCAATCTGAATACACTATCTATTCCATGAATAGTCCAAATGGGGCTTTTTTAATTTAGATAAAAAAATTACACCTCAAGGTTCAAAACATAACATGTTTTAGATAACACACGTGAAAAAAAATTGAGTTTATTCGAATCCAAAAATGTATTAAGATATCCATAGGAGTTTTAGAAAATACATTGGAAAACAATGTTTATGAGGGAATGAAATGGAAGAGTGTTTCAAAAACTGGGGGTTTCAATTGGAAAATCAATATGGATTTACCCATTATATGCATGTTCCTATCTATATGTGTACCCAATTAATATATGGATATTCTCTCATTACCTTGAATATATTTGTTTGGCCATTAAAATAATCAAATCCTAGAAGAATAATTTCATCAAAGATCACAACCAATCATAATGATCGACACATAGAACCAAACTATAAAATATAACCAAAATCTACACACCATGATAAATATCAAATGTCTCTCAACTACCAAAAATAAAACAATATCTCAAAGTACAAAAATTAATTTTATAAATATAATTAGAATATTATAAAACACATCATATTCATATATATATATAGGTATAATAAGGGAAAACATTTGAAACACACATTTTTACCAAATTGAAAACAACAAAATGTCATGATATATCATTTCAATATATCAAAATCTTGAAGAATGAAATATGGAATTAATTTTGAATGATCGAGAATAAAATTTCATTCTTTGGTAAGGATATTGATGGAAACAACTACCTCGATGATGTTTTAATGTGATAAAACTCCAAGTGAGGGAAGAACCAAGCCTATGAAACAAACCGTACAACCTAAAATCAAAGAAACATACCCAAATAAGACCCCCTTGCCTTAGAGTTTAGAACAGGAGGATCCAAGTCAAGAGAAATAATAAGAATAATATATTAAGTGAATAAGAGGAGAAAGATGTCAAAAAAAAAGAGAAACATATCATGATTTTAATGAGGAGCACCAAGGATTCAAGGAAAGCCAAAGGAAGAGGGTTTAGAAACCCCTTCATGCAATTAAGCCAAATTTGGCAGGAAAAACCTAAAATATGGTCCAAACACTATAAGGTAAAACATTTAATTTTATCTTTTTAAAAATATAAGTATGTTTCAGGGATTATCCACAAAGGTTGACAAACCATGCACTAATCGTACACACCCTACTAGAAGGAAGGGACACTCACACGGGATTGTCACACAGTTTGGTAAATCATATTCTCACTATGAAACTCATATTTGTCAAAATTATAGTGACCCTCGCATTCTTGTCACATGTTTTTTACTAAAAATACACACAATCCTTTCACATTGTCTCAAAAACCACCCAAAAGTCACATAATTAATCCTTTTCCTTCAACATTTTAGCCCAAACTATATGAATATGAAGAATGAAAAATCATTCAAAAACAAAATTAACTAAAAAAATCTACACCTCCACCACCTTCATGGTTTCTCCCCAAACCATGCACCCAATCCAGTCATAAGAAAAAAACAATTCAAAACCTTTATAACTCAAAATTTCTCAATAATAACGAAACCTAAACCTCAACAAAGATATCAAACACCATGAAACAAAATAACGAAATAAAATTAAATATAGATAGGGGTGAAACATTTCTGATGAAGAGATTATATGATCAATTTTTCAATAAACTCATGAATTTTCTTATCTACTAGTTATGACATGAGAATATATTCTTTCCTTATTCTTTGTATCAATATATACTCAAGACTTCCAATGAATATTTTTATAAAAAAAATCGTCATTATTTATCTCTTAGTTTAAAAAACTATTTTCATTATAAAAGCATATTTTCTAAATATTATTCCAATTTTTTTCAATATTCTTCAAAAGATGTATTAAAGATATTTTCACTCATGTTGTACTTTTTACATAATGTTTTGAAATGAACTGTCTTGTAATTTTCTAAATAATTCATTATTTCCATCTAAAAAATTATGAAACAATCATTTCTTTAACATGTATAGCATGAATAAAATTTAATTCCATAATGTCGATTATTTTATTTGAATATTACATTAATTTATATTAAATGAAACTAATTTTTAAAATAAATTATGATTTTTTAGTATTAAAAAGTTATTATTAAATACAATTTATATTCCTTAGGATACATTCCAAATGATTTTTCATTTAAAATCATTCTCCATTTATGATGAAATACCTTTATATAATCTATTATTTTCTAGGGATATGAATCAAGGATACCACTATTATTATTTATTTAAATGTTTTATGATGTAATGATGTTTATGAAAGTCATTTTTCCTCCATGGGTTATTTTGTGATAAAATTATTCTCAAACCTTTTTCTTTCTCCATAGTTTATGCAGTATTTAAATTGTCAAATAATTATGACACATGTCTCTTTTCCACAATTTATGATGTGATGAAAAGTTTATGAATTCCATTTCATTTCGTTTGATATGATATATTTATTTTGTTATGATTTTACGGACTATATATGTATTATTTTCATTATGTGATGGGTAAGACCTATATCTCCCCCCACTTCATTGTGTTAAGAATTATATCTCATTAGATATATATAAATGTAATATATAGTAAACATAGTTCATTAAGGATATTTTCCAATATTATAGCATTGGTAGTGATCCATGACTACTATGATGGTTCATGTGGTGAACTCATTCCACTATGATTGTCATGGCAGTGAGCCCTGACTAATATTGAAATGATTTTTTATGCTTATTTTTATTCCAACAATCTATGCCTTATTATAATTTTATTCTCTCGTTACTCATTCAATTTTATTCTCTTATGATTTATGTATTTTGAAATTCCAATATGTATGCTAGGACACCATATATGATATTTGATATGCAGGGTATTGTTTTCCAATTTGATGATCATTTTATCATACACTTATTTTCATCTTATTCTTACGTATCTCCCTTGTTTACCCTTACTGAGAATATGGGCTCACCATTTCTATTGATTCCATTAACCCAGTTATGAAGAAATATAATACATATAATATGTCTAAGAAGCATTCTAGTATGAATAGAATAGTGGAAGATGATGTAGATTACCTATGAACTAGTGGTTTGTGTCTCCAAGATTCCAAAGGAACCATACCATTATGATCCTCATGATTTTTTTTGTAATGTAATAAATGTTCACCAAAAATGATATAATATCTATGTATGACGAGCCTAGGTCTTTATAAAGAACATAAAATATCATTTACATATACTGAAATTAATGGTCGTAACATTGGAGCATGATCTACTTTATGATGAACAATTTTTGGATATTTTAGATCAAAAAGACAAAGTGATGCAAAACAAGACCAATCAACTAAACAAAGTTGTGTGGGGAGACTATAAATTTCAGGATTCCATTTGAGAACCTTTTGATATGATATGGTAGAAGTTTCATGTGTTTTTAATATCAGTGTAAAATAAATTTGGTGGGGAAATTCATATATGTTGGTAAAATGTTACAAAACATTATTTTATCCTATATTTCTCTTTAAATAAATTTAATTTCCATGATAGATTAAATTACACACAACAAAATTTTAAAAAGAACCATTCTACACTGCTAAAATATTATTATAAAAATTTAGTTGTTATAGCATAGTTGTTAAATTCGAATTATGAATTGAAATAACCACACTACGAAAATATTTATAAAGGTCTAAAAAATGATAAATTAATTATTAATTCATATTAATTATGTACTAAATATTCAATAATTTCAATTGATGCATCAAAAATATGTTTTCTTCCTAAAATGTTATTACTAAATTTTGTACACAATCAATATTGTTGGGAAAAAATCCTCCAAGGCATCATTGAATCATTTTTGAGGTGATTCTGTTTGTTGAAAAAGTGGAAATTTCTGTTGTGATTGTTGAAAAAGCAAACCATGACGTACAAATTTGTTGACAACGGAGATTTCATGGTGTCATGTCGAGTTCAAGGGTTGTGGATAACGATCCATGTTTTATTAAGGAACGTTGACAAAGGATGGATCAGTCTAGAGGAAGTTCAAAAAGAGGATATACAAGGTGAAGAATCTTTCATGCCATATGTTTTTCAAGATCAAAACATCAAAATATGGAAAAGGGATAAGGGGCACCCAAGTTTTGGAGTTGGTCACTCAAGTGAGTTGCGTGGCAGATACTTGCACGCTGAAACTTGCGTTCCAAGGAGAGACTTGTGCGGTGTTGCACAAGGTGTAAAAATGCCTATAAATAGAGTTCGACCCCTCCTCATTTGGTGCAGAGTTCAACACTTAGAAACATCAGAGCTCCCATTGTACAGGTGTAGTGGTTCCGCAAGTGGTGTGTGTTCACGCAAGTAAAAGTTTTGCGCCAAGTGATAGTTGCATGCCGAAGGTGGTTTGGGTGAGAAAGGAAGTGAGTCGCGCAAGTTTTGAGTTAAAGAAGAAGGCTTCGCACAAGTGTTTTGGTGCCACTTGCACGCCAGATTTTGAAGAAGCGTAAATTTTTTTGGTTGCCTGCCAAAATTGGATTGGCTGTAAAAGGGTATGCGTCTCACATGTTTGGAGTAGCAGAAGCTTGTGTTGCGCAAGTGTTTGAGGTGTACTTGCACGCCATTTTGGACTTATGCACTGAGACTTGCACGAAATCTTAGATAAAATCTCCATGTAAGGTTGTTTCACGACAGTGATTCAGGGCTGCGTGGAAGCTGGAAGATTCCCTGATACCATCGGTGCAAAGTGAGTTCCATCTTTGGGTGAAAGTTGTACTTCAACAGCACATCTACATACAATAGAGGATGTATTCATTAGTTATAATGAAGAGACATACCTATCTATAAACTATGAGTGGATCCTTTCCAGAGTAGACAGAAAAGGAAGAGGAAGAAGGTGATCCTCTCCACCAGCAGGGATCCAGAGGGATAGAAACAGGGAGTGACCCTAGTGAAAGCAGTGAGCTAATCCTAATCATTATAAAGGCAATGAGCCGGGGAATATAAGTGATTTATCCCGAACCTGGTAAACAGCAGTGTTCTTATAAGGGATTTGGTACATCGGCACATTGCCAGTGTATGCTCCTTGGACATAGCTCAGTGAGGGTGAACCAAGTAAAAATTGTGGTGTCTTGTGAATTCTTTAATTTCTATTTATATTGTGAAATTGGACAGATATAGAAGAGTGTTTTTCTTAACAGCGACACAAGATTTGAATGTGATTTAATTATAAATTAGTCAAACCCTAATTCACCCCCCGCTCTCAGGGTATTCAGCCTTGTGGACCTACCAATTTGTATCCGAGGGAAAGGTTGATATTAGTTCTTCTCTTAATGGAGGTCACTAATCATAAAGGGATTCCGATCGTCGATGGATGTAATTTTCATATATGGAATAATCGAATACAACACAATTTCCGATCTTTAGGAATGGATGTATTTCCAGAAGCTATGCATGGTATCTCAGCTGAAATCAATAGTAGAGCATTATTAGAAGCTGAAAGAAGTGATCTAGATCTTGACACGAAGGGTATTAATGCTTTAGGTGGAGCCCTTTCACATGCTATCTATACGAAGGTGATGCGATGAAAAATGTCACATGCTATGTGGGAAAAGATTTTCAACATATATGAAGGTGAAAAAAACATCCGAGAGGAAAAGATGCATGTTCTGTGGAATAAATATGAAGATATGAAAATGAGCCCGAATGAATCTGTTGATGCATTTTTTGACAGGGTAAATGCCGTTGTGGAAGACATGTGGGGTCTTGGAGAACTCATCAAAGATATAAAGATTGTGAAGCATATCTTGAGAAAACTTCCACCTCGGTTTATTCCTAAAGTCTCAGTCTTGGAAGATAAAGTCCCATAAGAGCTGACGTTGGATAACCTGCACAATACCCTTATTGCATATGATGTGAGGAATGATGATAATGATGCTATGGAAAAGGGGAAATCCCAGGAGGTGGCATTTAAGGCCATGAAGAATCTGACCATCAAATAATCTCAGGAGGAAGAAGAGACATATGAAGTGATTTCATTCCTTTCCTCGAACCTTCATAGTGGAAAAGGAAGGTTTAATGGGAAATTACAACTTTCGTGCTTTAGATGTGGTAAGGTAGGACATCTTGCAGCAAGGTTCCCAAACAAGTCTCAAGATGATTAAGAGGATGAATTTGAAATCCCAATGAATAAGTCTTCAGTCTATGTGAATGGAAAGAAGCAGTTTAAAAGAAATCTCTTCAAGAAAAGGAATCTTCTTTCACAAGACTATGAAAGTTCAGATGAGACAGTGGTTGAAGAGGTTGAAGAGATTGAAAACTGCAAATATCATGGGGAAATTTCCATGGTGTCAGTTGTTGGAATTTATTAGAAAGGATCGGGTCAAATGTATAAATGAACATGAAAAAGAAGTTTTTGGTTTGCGATAAGGGATTAAGGATCAAAAAAACCCATGACACTCTTTACAGTGCCAGAAAAACTAATTATTCAGAAGACTGAAAAGAAAGAAGTGGAGCACAGACCTGCACCAGAAAAGGAGAAATAGTCATGTTCCAAAGATAACACTGGTATGGGACCTGAACAAAAATAGAAAGCGGTCATGGATGAAGAAAAACCGCAAGAACCTGCTCTGCGAATGAAGATATATTTGGGTACAAAACATAATCAGAATATTTGCAGGTCCAATGGGAAAACCAGTAGTGTATAAGTGGCACATAGGAATTCTCCGTAAATTCGTTGCTATTACTGTGGAAAGATGAGAAACTCACAGAATGTGTGTTCTATAGCCAAGAGATACTGAAGGGCACAAGAACAAAAGTGACAGCCAAATAGAGCTCAATATTATTGAACATCTTTTTAAGGTCATTGTTTTTTGGTGTGGAGAATTTTTTCACATGGCTAGATATTTCACATCAATCATTCAAAGAAATGTGCCAAAACAAAACTCGAGTTGTCGTAAGCAGCAACTTAGGGAATCGACAAGTGAGCTGAAAACACAAAATTGATTTGCAGCTATACAGGATGAAGTTGGTCTGTCACACTCTAAGGAATATCAACTTCTCCAAACCACACCAAGTGTGAAGTCTATGACATGGATCAAAAATAAAAAGGATGAGAAGTTAGTTATTGTGAAAATTTCCTTTAATGCTTCAAATAATTTAGGAGTATGGATCCTTGATAGTGGTTACACATCCCATGTGATAGGTAACAAGGATCCCATTATAGGCATTAAATATTACAAAGAAGGTGTTGTAAAGATTGGGAATGATGAAGGGATGAAGATTGTTGGTTCCAAAAAGGCTAAATTTGGGGGAAAAGAAATGAGACGTGCTAATATCTTGGTAGTAGAGGGCCTTAGTCATAACTTGCTCAGTGTCAGTCAACTATGTGACTCTAGGAACTCTATCCTGTTTACCAAGAGGATGTGTGTTGTGAAAGGAAACGATGGAGCAGTTGTTATATAGGGATAACGGGAAAATGGAAATATTTACCTTGTAAGTGGGGAAGAAGATATGTGTCTCTTATCCAGAGAGGAAGAAGAAATGTAATGTCATAAGCGTCTTGGTCATCTATGTCAACCATATATGGAAGACCTTGTAAAGTGTGATGATTCTAGAGACCTTCCCAAATTATCACGTGATCGCACTCATACGTGTGATGCTTTCCAAAAAGGGAAGATCATCAGAAAGACATCCAAGACAAAGGAATATAAATCAACTGGAGTGCTCGAATTGGTGTATGCTGATGATTGTGGACCTATCTCACCACTATTCATAAATGGTCAAAGGTACTATGTCATTTTCATTCATTATTATAGTAGAATGGCTTGGGTAATTTTCATTACCCATAAAATAGAAGTGTTCATTTTTATCAAGCAGTATAGAAGGGAATCAGAAAGGATGCTTGGGAAGAAAATTCTGAAGTTTCATACTGATAACGGTACAGAATTTACAAACAATCAAGTTGAAGACTATCTCAAGAAAGACGGGATAATGAATCAAGTTTCATCGGTATGTACTCCTCATAATAATGGATTATTTGAAAGGATAAATCGGATCATCAACAACATGGCCAGAACAATACTTATTGAAAAGGACTTACTAGATAAATTTTGGAAGGATGCAGTTTTAACATCGGTCTATATTTCAAACAGGGCTCTGTTGTTTCTGAAAGAATGAAGACTACGTATGAAATGTAGTACGGAATGAAACCAACGTTGAAATACTTTCTAATATTTGGAAGTAAGTGTTTTATCCTAAATAAATAAAAACACAAGAAGTATGAGTGATGAAGAGATGAGGGGATATTCCTTGGAAACTCAGGTAAAATCAAAGCATATAAATGCTTCAACAAAAGGCTGGGAAAAATTGTTGAGAGAAATGACGTCTCTACTGTGGAAAAATAAGAGAATATCAAACAGCACAGTGAACAAATTATTGATGAAAGTGATGAAGAGTATAGTAACACATGAGGAGAATAAGTAGAAGATGATAACTCAGAAGAAGACACTGATGATGAACAAGAATGTGTCATGTCTATGACTGTAAGGAAGTCAAAGAGTCGAGCTGAAATTGATATGCAGAATATGATTGATGATCAGATAGCTCCAATTCAGAAAAGAAGAATGAAGTCATTGTAGTATACATCTTTCATATCTTAGGTAGAGCCAAAATGTTTTTCTGATGTAGATAAAGATGAAAATAATATTCCTTCTATGAATGAAGAGCTTGATCAGATCGAAAAGAACTAGACATGGGAGATTGTTTTGAGGCTAGCAGATAAGAGTGTCATCAAGACTTAATGGGTGTTTCATAACAAGATGAACGAAGATGGCATAGTGATTCGAAAAAAATCACGACTGGTGGGCAAAGGATAGTCCCAAATAGAGGGTATTTATGTTGATTATACATTTTCACCAGTTGCAATGATGGAGACAATCAGATTATTTTTAGCCATTGTAGTGAAAAAAAAAAGTTCAATGTGTTCCAGATGGACATCAAATCTGCATTTCTAAATGGGGTTCTAGAAGAAGAGGTGTACATTGAGAAGCTAGATGATTTTCTCATTCATGAGGATGAGAACAATGTTTGCAGGATGAAGAAGGCGTTGTATGGGCTAAAACAATCACTTAGAGCGTGGTACTCAAGTCTTGATTAGTAATTTAAGAAGCTTGGTTTCTAGTGTGGGGTATTTGATTACAATCTCTATTTCAACAATGATAGTAATCATAGGATCATGGTGTTGGTTTATGTTTATGAAAAAATATTTGGCGGATCAGATGAAGCTCAGTGTAGACAGTTTTCCGAATTCATGAAAAATGAGTTTGAAAAGTCAATGATTGGAGAGCTAATGTTTTTCATTAGTCTTTAGGTGACACAAGGAAGGAATGGAAGATTAATTTATCAATCCAAATATTTCAAAGAGGTTTCAAGTTGTTTTGGAATGCATAATTATAATGAGATGAAGACTTCGGTTGCTACCAGGATGAAATTATCAATAGATGAGGATGGAAAGGCAGTTAATATCACAGAATATAGGCAAATCATTGGAAGTCTATTGTACTTAACTTCAAAAAGGCCTAACATTGTTTTCGCCACATGCCTAGAAGCAAGATATCAGAGTAATCCCAAGGTAATCCACATGATCACGGTGAAAAAAATACTTCAATATATCAAAGGAACCATGGATTTCGGTCTGATGTATGATGAAAAATCTCAATTAGTGGTATTGGGTTACATAGATTCAAATTGGGCCGGTTCAGCAGATGATATAAAATTAACGTCAGGTGGTGCATTCTATCTTGGTGGATTGTGTATTTCATGGATAACCAAGAAGCAAGATTTAATTTCATTGAGCACCGTAGAAGCTGAGTATATTACAGCCACTCAGCATGCACACAATTATTATGGATGAAGCAGCAACTTGAAGATATGGGAGTTGAAGTGAAGTTTCCGATTGGAATCCAGTGCGATAACTCAAGTGTTATCAATCTTAGAAAAAATATCTTCCATCATTAAAAGACAATGAACATTGAGATAAAGTATCATTTTATCAAGGAGAAGGTTGACCAGGGAATAATGAAGTTGAAGTATATGCCTACTGAGCTATAGGTTGGAGACATTCTGAAAAAGGCCTAAGCCAAGGATGATTTTGAGAGACATGGAATGGCTCTGGGAGTTCAGTCAACTCCCTGCACTTGAAAGAGTTTTTATGTGGACCCCCCTCTCCCTGAGTTATGATGTGTTTTCCCTAATGTGCTGCTATGTGTTCTCTACTCTGTTACAGCCTGCAAAGGAGTGACCATTAGGTTCATTGAAAAAGGGGGAGAAAATAGTGATTTTTCAAGGGGGAGATAATGTGTAAATTAGATAAAAAATTATTTATATGGGGAGAATATGATAGGTGGAGCAGTGAGATAGGGGGAGAACAACGAGAGAGGGAGAGAATATTACATCTAAAGGTGCTAGAAGTGATTGATCAAAGAATATATATCACGATAGATAAGGATCATGATGAAAGAAGAAGAGTGGTGTTGGGATACAGTAAGAATATTTCCAAAGATTGGTAAAAGTTTGGTGTCAACAGTGGGTGTCAGAGTTGAAGTGATTCATTGATAAAATTTTCGTTTAGTCTTGTTTCTCACACCGAGCATTGCTCATGTGGGCTTAGAGTATGTGTAGAGTAAATCCTTGATCGCTATCAAAATCACAATAGTCAAATGGTGGCTGAAGAATTAACGATGTATCTTTTTATGGAAGAGTTTTCAACAAACCCAAAGGGGGAGATTGATGTGCAAAAATCCCTCAAGGCATCATTAAAGCATTTTTGAGGTGATTGTGTTTGTTGACAAAGTGGACATATGTGTTTTAATTGTTGACAAAGAAAACCATGACATACAAATTTGTTGAAAAATGGATTTCATGGTGGCATGTCAAGTTCAAGGGATGTAGTTAACGATCCATGTCTGATTTAAGAACGTTGACAAAGGAATGATAGATCTGGAGCTGGTTCAAAAAGAGCAGATACAAGGTCAATCCGTTTTCCAGTGTTTGCCAAATTTTTGGGCCTAAAAATAGAAAAATAAAGAAAAGTGGTTTTTGGAAAAGGGACTTGTGCACTGTGTACTTTAAGGAGAGGAAACTTGTGCACCATATGTTTTTAAATATCAAAACATCAAAATATGGAAAAGGGGTAACTGTCGCCCAAATTTTGGAGTTGTATGCACAAGTCAGTTGCGCGGTAGAACCTTGCCCACCGAAACTTACACGTCGAGGGGAGACTTGCACGCCATCGCAGAGGGTGTCAAAATGCCTATAAATAGAGGTATACCCCTCTTCATTTGGTGCAGAGTTCTACACATTGAAAAATCAGATCTCCCGTCACGTAGGTGTGGTGGTCGCGCAAGTGGTGTCTGGTCACGCAAGTATAAGTTGTGCGCCAGGTGATAGTTGCGCGCCTAAGGTGGTTTGGGTGAGAAAGGAAGTGAGTCATGCATGTTTTGAGTTGAAGAAGAAGGAATTGGGCAAGTGTTTTAGTGACACTTTCATGCCAGATTTTGAAGAAACCTAAAAGTTGTTGGTTGCGTGCCAAAATTTTATTGGGCGTAAAAGGGTGTGTGTCGTTCAAGTTTGGTGTAGCAGAATCTTGTGTCGTGCAAGTGGCTGAGGTGGAATTGCGCGCTGTTTTGGACTTGCGCTTTGAAACTTGTGCATTGGCTTAGAAAAAAGAGCCAAGTAAGGTTGTTTCATGGCAGTGATTCAGGGATGTGTGGAAGATGGAAGATTGCTGATACCTTCGATGCAAAGTGAGATTAATCTTTGGGTGAAAGTTGGACTTCAACATCGCATGTACATACAATAGAGGATGTATTCATTAGTGATAATGAAGAGACATACAAGTCTATAAACTATGAGTCGGTCCTTTATAGAGCAGTGAGAAAAGGAAGAGGAAGACGGTGATCCTATCCACTGACAGTGAGCTAGAGAGAGATAAATAGGGAGTGACCCTTGGGAAAGAAGTGACTTAACCCTAAACATTTTCAAGGCACAGAGCCTGGGAATATAAGTGATATATCCCGAACCTTGTAAAAAGTAGTGTGCATATAGTGGATTTGGTACATCGACACATTGCTTGTGTATGCTCCTTGGACGTAGCCTAGTGAGGGTGAACCATGTAAAAGATTTTGTTTCCTGTGAATGCTTTACATTCTGTTTATATTGTGCAACGAGAAAGTGAGATAAGAGTGTTTTTCTTAACAGAAAAACAATATCAGAACGAGCTATAATTTTAAAGTAGGCATAACCTGATCCCCCCCCTTCTCAGGGTATTCAGCGTTCTGAACCTAACAACTATTAATTTAAAACATTTATTGATATTTTATCTAATTAAATTAAATAATATTTTTATAGAAAATATAAATAATAATTTGGGGTGAATTTTTAGGTTTTTTATGAAAAACATTTCCTGGTGAATAGTATAAAATACCATTTATTATGAAAATTATCTCATAATTTCCTGAATTTAAAAAGTAAAATTATATTATTAATTTTATTTATTTAGTTAAAATTTTTATTAAAATAAATAATAAATTTCATTTTAATCATCATTACTACTTCTTTTTTATTATAGAAATAAGTTTATATTTAAATGTAACTAGTACTCACCCGTGTATTCGCACGACAATACCATTCAAGCCTTGTTTTAAAGATGACAAAAATATATTTAAATGTTTATAAAGAACATGAATATTGAATATATTGAAATCAAAATATAGTGATACTTAATATTGGAATACAATTGGACAAAATATAGAGACATCATTACGATAGTAGATAACAATTTGGATAAATACATTTGAAAACATCTAAGAGAATATTTAAGAAATAAATAATTATTTTCAGCTTAGAGAATTGAAATACATGAATGGAAAGAACATTCAAATGGAAAATTGAAATTAAAAATATACATCCTAAGTATTATTATTTTTATTTGTAGAAATGTATCAATCATTGAAAGTAAGTTGATTTTGTAGGATGTCATTCAAAAAAAATTGTAATGTCATCGTACTCAATATAATGTTTAGAATAAAATGATGATAATGAAGTGAATGGGGTACCTGTGACATGAAGAAATTAAGTGAACACTAATTGTGATGGACATTGAACATGATTGAATGGAAGTGTTAGAGATAATAGACATAGATAAAACAAAAGGTGGCGGTGAAGGAGAATTTTGAGGAAAGAGGCGATATTGGGATAATTGAGGAAGGCATCCTAGAGAGAGTTTTAAGGTTTCCAGATTTTGAATAGAGTTAATGGGATTGAAAATATGTTGGGATGAGGATTAGTAGGAATCATGATTTCATTCATTTTGGTGTCTTTGAAAGTTAATTTAGTTTGGAGTTCATATTTTTAACCTATCACCATAATAAATAAATTTCATAAATAAATTTCACTTTATGATGAAAATATTATAACACACCATGATTTAATTTCATATGAATTTTTAACATTATATATATATATATGAAGTTATTTCTAGAAGAATACCAAAATAATCCAATTATATGATTATTAGTTGGTACTGGAATCATGATATCATACAGGAAAATCCTTGTCTATAGAATACATAAATAATTTGGATAACTCATGAGTTCTTCTCCAGGAATAGAAACTAATACCTAAAAAAAGAAAAACAAAAACCTATAGAAACAAAAAAATATTGAATAATGATTCTGTGACTATATGAAAAAATTTATGATACATAGAAACACAAAAAAAAATATGTTATAAAGGTAGTAAATTAATATTCAATGAAAATAAAAATGATATTGGAAAATGATAATGTTCAAACATCACTAACTATTGATTTATCCATGTCAAAATCCTTCAATGTAATGCCTCCATTGAATTAATTGAAGGGTTTAAAATCACTATATGTAAGCTCTAATTCAACACCTGGTGGAAGAGAAAGATCATTGTAATATTTATCGACTGGGGTTAAAATTATAAATAAGGATAATAAAATTGAAAAGTAATAATGTCAATGGAAAATATTAAATATAAGTATTAACATTAGAGAATTAAGATTTCAGACATATGGTGGAAAGAAATAGTATTTTTTAAATAAGAATATACTCAGTAATCAATTCCAATATTTCTTATATATAATATACCTATATGCAATGCACATATCTTATTGATAAAATAATAAGTAAAATCTATATGTTCATTTTTCAAAATATATACAATATTATGGATTTTATAAAAGGTTCTACAATATATAATCATTATGCAATATACTCTTTAATCTGTAAGATGTCCGAATTATTGATTTGATTTATGATTAATCATCATCTATATACATTTATAATCATTATGTCGATGATATATATCTAATACAGAAAAGATATAACATCTCACTATTCAAATATATGCATTGTGTTTATATGATATATACATTAAAATTGAGCTTCTATCATATTGGTTTTGATCTGGAAATGTAATATAATAGTAAATTAAAAATACTAAATTTTAATGTGAAACCAACCAAGAATACAGAAATCTATATAGATTAATTCAAATTATGTTTCTCCGAGCTATGTATTATAACATCAATATTTCTAGTAGATATTACTAAAAAATTAAACTCATTGTTCAAATGCATTATTATATTTGTATATGAATCAAAATATAGAAAATATAAAATAGATTCCTATAATGCATAATTGATTTCCAACAACTATAAATGATATTTTTCAAAATAAACCAAATTTAGAATATGAAACTGTAATAGAAAAAAAAATTCAAGGATAAAACCTTACACGGTATAATATTTTTATGATCCATTTTCATAACAAACATTTGAAATAAAATATAGGTAAACAATTTTGTTTTCTCTCGATGTTGAATACATATGGAAAACTAAAAAATTATTAAAAAAATGGGGAAATAAAATACGAGTAAACTGAAATGTATGTTTATGTGCCTAATAAAAAACAAACCCAATTGCTTCTAATCCAATAAAATGATTCCCAGGTTTAAAAAAAGAAATTTCATTGACATACAAATTACAACATCTAAAATAGAAAACATTACTATTTAACAGCATTAGGAATCAAGAATTCATTGAATGGATCAACTGAATAGTGCCCATACGAATCCCTTGAGCATATGCATGATCTCTCTTGAGATTCTCCCTCATCTCCCTTTGATGTTTATTCGATCAATTCAGCACTAAAAAGTATTTAACAGGCATGAAAGGCATAAAACATCCAAATTTAGTGTACATGTCAACAAATGGAAAAGGGATTTGATCATGGGATGAGATCTAAAGCAATAAACTGAAGATAACAAATTTTATGAAAATTTTCTCAACTAATGAACATTCAATATTATGAACATACCAGCCACTCCATGACTTTTTTAGTAGAAAGGGTTGTAACCTATGTGTGTGGAATACTAAACATAGTAGAAACCAGCCACTCCAAGACACAGTAGAAACCAACCACTTCAGGTCATAGTTTATGAATCATTTCCCAACTCACGAACATGCAAGATTGTGAACATACCAGCCACTCCAGACATAGTTTAGAGGTAAGAGTTGTAACCTATGTTTCTAAAATATTAAAAACAGTAGAACATTTCACATACTCTAGGAAAAATTTTATAGGTAAGGGTTGTAACCTATGTTTGTATAATATTAACAGAGTAGAAACCAGCCACTCCAGGACATTGTAGAAACCATCCACTCCAGTAGGAACCATACACTCCCGGACATACCCTGTGAAAAGTTTCTCAACTCACCAACATGCAAGATTATGAACAAAATAGCCACTATAAGACATAGTAAGGAGGTAAGGGGTGTAACCAATGTTTGTGGAATATTAAACATAGTAGAAACCAGACACTCCAGGGCACAATAGAAACAATCCATTCCATGACATAGTAGAAACCAGCCACTCTAGTAGAATCCTGTCATTCCACTAAAAAGTGGATTGAGAATTTAGAAAATGTGTCTATGAACTTATCATCACATAAACACATTACTCCAAAGACAACGGTACCTGATCATGGATTGACTTAATAGTTCAAACTGATACTTGAAGATAATCTGATATAAGCTCTTCAACATATTATATTTTCACAACAAACCCCCTTCTATGATAGGTCCAATTAAAATGTCATAACATCACACAAAAATGAAAATAGACAATGTGTTTTAAGGCTTGTTTGTTGTTGTTGTGTCACAAAAAATTGCACAACTACAAGCCAAATTGGTTGCATAAGGTTGATTTTATGGGGTTCTAAAAGAAATTCCAGATAAAGATAAAAGGCCAAACAGTTCTGAATGGAAACACACATCCTAAAAAAATATAATCTTCATTGCATATTTTTCCTTGAAGAAAAACCTCCTCGAAAAAATAAGACATTTATTTTTCATCAATTGTAGTTCATGTGATAATGTGGCACGATTTAGGTTGAAAATGGTTGATATGGATTTATGATGATAATTGAAAAAAGGATACATATGAACTGTTCTATTTTTGTAAAAATTTTAGAGGTTGATCATATAAAAAAATTACCTTTTTCAGGACTCCCAATAAGATATATATTGAAATTGATCTAACATGGGCCTCATCCACCATAATTACACTAACAGGATCATGTCCAAAAAAAATAATGTAATGACACATATAATATGGCTGGCAATGGAATCATGGCTAATAAAATAGAATGCATAAAAAAGGATAATATAATACCTATAGTTGCTCAAAAGAGGATCATCCATCATATCTCTCAGTAATACCACATCTCTGAGATATTTTATCGTGGTCACATCCTGTGTTTACATACACAAAATCTTCCGGTATAAAAAATAATAAAAAATACAAAAAATACAAACACATGAAGATAAAAACATATATATACTGCCAACTGAATACCACAAATTAAAACAGACACACACACATGAATATATATATATATGTAACAATATGGGAAATAAATATGGTACTGAATAATCAATATCACCCTTCCCCGTAAGAGATATCATATGTATCTTTTCAAATTAGTGAAGCATACCTTCTGGAAAATGTTGTGGATGATCCAAATTTTTTGATGGATGATCCTAAACAAGCAAATAAAAGATGAATTATTAAATTACAAGGTTTAGTAAAACATAAACCATGAAAATATAAACCAAAATAAGTATTTTATAGTCAAATTGATTCCATGAGATTCAAATTAGTGAAGCATACCTTTAGGAAAGAAAAGTTCACTGGAATTTAATACCTGTAACCCAACATGAAATAACATTGTTTATTGCATGAAAACACATATAAGTGCATGAAATTTCAGAAAATTAAATACAAAATGAAAACACATTGTTTAGTGCATGAAAACACATATAAGTCCATTAATAAGTGCATATACAATCTAAAAACACATATAAGTGCATGAAATTTACAAAAACCAAAAATATACTTACTATATCGTCTCCATCATCAATGCTTGTGTCTAATGGGTGATCTTCATTGTTGAGCCCGGGCGTGTGAAGAATTAAATGAAATATTTAGTCGATCATGGTTCTTCAATGAGAGGAATCATTATCTTGCTTAATGAATGATAAATCATGAAGGGAAAATAAAGAATAACTAAAATGAAGTAATAACTAAAATAAAAGAAAAATGATCCACTAAACCAAATAATTCCATGTGATATTTATTTTAACTAATATAATTATCCCTAGCTCTGATGCATGATCCACTTCTCTTAAATACATGATATGTTTCTCTAAAATACATGATCTGGTCCTTTTAAAAATGGACAATTGATCTAACGAAACACATGGTCCACTAGTCTAACGAAACACATGGTCCACTGGTCTAATGAATTATATGATCCACTACCCATAAAAAATGCATGACCCACATGCTCAAAGAAAACACTTGTTCCACTACCATAAAAAATAGTTCATTATTGAAATATAATACATTATCCACTAATCAATGAAAATATAATATCAGTTACTAGTATGGTTTGTTGTCAAGTTGTTTATTTACTATAATCAAAATAAGGAAAATGCTAAAAAAATAATCATAATATTGAAATATGATAAAGTTTTATTAATGTTTCATTACCTTGTGTGAACACATGAACAATTTAAAAAGGGGCAGTTGATCTAATTAAACACTTGATCTGCTAATCTAATGAAACACATGGTCCACTGATCTAATGAATTACATGATATATTAACCAAACAAAATGCATGTCCCATGAGCTCAATGAAAAAACTTGTTCCACTACCCTAAAAATAGTTCATTACTAAAATATAATACATGATCCACTAATCAATGAAAATATAAGATTAGTTACTTCTATGGTTCGCTGTCAAGTTGTTTTTTTATTGTAATCAGAAGAAGGTAAATGTTGAATAAAAATAATAATTGGACTATTGAAATAGGATAAAGTATTATGAAAGTTTCATTACCTCTTGTGAACATGAAAATAATATAAAGAAGAACAGAAGGGATAAGTATTGCAATCTAGTAGGACAATATACTTGTTATGGAAGGGATTATCGGAGCAGAACAAAGGAGTACTCGACATAACTGGAAGAGTATAATAGTAAATATTTTAGAGAAAAATAGATGATAAGTTGTCGGTGGATGATTTCAGAGTTACCGTATCAGAGGTACAAGAAGGAATTGAAGGTGGTCGACGATGATGGGGCCCTGGTAGCTATGTACGAAGAACATTAAACCCTATATTTCATAGACTGAAGGAAGTAGCTTACCAAACCCAAGATTAAAAATATATGAATAGGTGATGAGGGAGTGCTGAGAAGAAGCACTGAGCTTAGATTTTGGAGAACGACCAAGGTGAAATCTTCAGATGAAAACGGAAGCGGTGGAGGACTCATCAGATGACGGAGGCGACATAGGGGTTTCAGTTGGTTGAGGTGTGGAGGTCAATCAAAATTCGGGTGTATGGAAATTAGGTCATGGGAATGAACCTGGGTAATCAGGTGAGGAGCAATGTGTTGTGTGAGTGACACATGTCCGAAAAAAGCCATCATTAGTGTGTATATAGATATATATGTATGATCTAAAACCATGAGATCCGTAACAAAGTATGTGTAACTGAAAATCAGAAAAATCAAATCAATAAATGGAAATGAAAAACCATTCATAAGATAAATCATTGATAAAAAAATGAAATATCCATTGTACATGTGGGATGAGATTCATGTGGAAGAGTGGCTGTCCATCAATGATTTCCTGAAGAGAAATAGGGGGTTGAGACTTGATGAAACCTGATGAAAAAAGACAGTATATAGCGGTAGTTAGACTACCACAATCTTTATAGAATTATGTAAAATAAATGACAAACCCACGCGAAGACTTACTTCCTTTTTTTTTGATCTTTTCACGTTGAAACTGGACTGAAACATCAATATCATGTTTTCTTGTAAGAAATACAAAAACATCACCCATGAGATAATAAATAATCATATGGGAAATAAATATGATAGGTTAAATTTTTTAAGAAAAATTATTTATATTTGATATAAATCTATGAGAATTTTTTATATAAAACTATGTGATCCACCATGAGGAAACTAATTGTAACTAAAAAGCACAAAAACAGTTCAATAAATGAAAATTAAAACCATTTGTATGATAAATTCTGTATAGAAAATGAAATAGGAATTGTAGAGGGGGTTGAGATACCTATGGAATAGTGGATAGATTCCAATGATTTCATGAAGACAAGTAGGGGGTTGAGACCTAATTTTAACTGATGTAACCCAATGCAAAATAAAAGAGTATATACCAAGAGTTGAACTATAACAATATTTCTAGAATTCTATAAAATATATTAAAAATAAACATCAATACTTACTTCCATTGTTATGAGTTTTTTCACATAACATCTGGACTAAAACATCAATATCATGTTTCTCTGTAAGAAATAAAAAAACATCACCCATGGGCTTTTGAATTATCATATGGGAAATAAATATGAAAGATTACATTTTTTAAGACAATTTATTTATATTTGATCTAAAAGTATGAGAATGTTTGATCTGAAACTATGATATCCACTATAATGAAACAAAGTGTAACTGAAAATCACAAAAGAAAAATAAATAAATGCAAATGAAAACATTTTGAATAGTAAATCGTTGATAAGAAAATTACATAGGAACTATATAGGGTGGAATAGGATCAGTCAATAAAATTAAGAGTTATTCTTTCTCTATAATGCTTTTTAAAAACACATAATTTCTGAATATCACTACCAATTTACAAGACACTCATAGCTCAAAACATTTAAACATGATATCCCTTTCTATGAACATTAATTTACCATAATGATTCCATATAATAATCTTCACAAACAACGGCTGAAACGTACAAAATTGATCATAAACAAACTGCCAAAAACATAAGGCAGTCATCTTAAGACCTTTATAGTGAAAATAAATCATAAAAAAGACAAAGTTAAGATCCTAAACATTCTAGAAAAATGAAATAAAGGAATGGATCTAGAATAACTAATCAAGGAGTATGTAGTTAAAATATTATAATTTCTAGAAAAATGGAATACATGAATATATCTAGGGTTTTTTTCAGAAGCGAGGATGTAGATTCAGAGAATGCCGGAGCAGAGTAGGTGGATGTGTCGGATTCAGATACGAAAGAGCCCAAGTAGGCGGTAGTGATGTCGTGGGGGCTAGTGGAATGGGGCTGGATGTGTATGAGCTAGAGGTGTCTAAGTAGGACATGTAGGATCTAGAGGTTTCAGAGTCGGATGCGTAGGATCTTGATGCATTGGATCTAGGGTTGATTTAGGCAAAGCGCTCATAGACAGAGCTGTTATAGGCTGAGAAGGAGGAGGGAGGTGGAGGTTTGGAGCAGAGTTGGGGAGACGTAGAGCGAACCTGTTGGAACCAGAGGTTGTAGAGTCATTAACATTCAAAGGAACATATATTTTTTGAGGAAACTAATATACACATGGATTATGTTCTCGTTGTTGGGTGACTATTGGAGTAGATCAGGGAAGACCAATGGGTTTCACAAAACCATTGAAGTAGGTATATTGAAAATTCATAGATAAACTAATGAAAAATCAAAAAAGTTCGTTAAATGACGAACATAGATCAATATGCTCAAAGATTAAAAAATTGTGAAAACAAAAATTTAAAATAGAAAACAAATTATAGAATATGTTCTTGAATGGACCATTATTTTTCCAGCTAGATAAGTAATCAGGTCTAGACATTCATCTAAAAATTGTGAAAAGAAATTTCATAGAGAAAAAAAATTATAGAATATGTTCTTGAATGGAACATTATTTGTTGGGAAACTAATCTTGAAAAACCCATTATCTGTTCAAAAACTGATCCTGGAACATATTTCATCCAAACAGGGAAACTGATGTTATTTGTAATGAAATAAACAAATCAATGATGTTGGATTCAAACTCATTAATATATTGTACATACTAAAAACTATCAAAATTACCCAAAATGTCATTGCGCAAAGACATAAGGCTCGACTCTGAGATGAATGTCTATACCTGATTACATATCTAGCTTGACAAATCTGACCGTATAATATCTCCTTTCAAAATAGTAGTTCATGCAAAGAAAACAGAAGAGAGTTGAAACAAATATATATATCAAAAGGTACATGAAACACTAATTTCTTGGAAGATGTAGAATAATGTATCAAACAAATATTGATGACAAACTTCAAAACCAAAAATGAAACATTATGCAAATGAAAAAAGAAAAAATAGATAGATTCAATTACCTTGAATCTATAACACCATTACATTGCAAAGAAAGAGATGGTGATAAAGATACCGGAATCAATTTAGACATGTAAAGTCATTCAACGTCATTTTAATAGTCATTTAATGTAGATTAAAGGTAAAGAACATGAATAATATTTCATTTAGAAGATTGTGCATGAACTAATCTGAAGGTACTTACTTTATGCAAATTTTGCAGGAGAAAAATAAGTTAGCAATAAAGAATGGTCGGTTTTATGCACGTGTTGAGAGGGAATGAATGCAGTAGGCCACATGTGTGCGGGGACAAATAACTGATGTTGCAGAAAAAATTTTAGGGGAAAAAAGCAAAGGATCGGTCAGAATGGGTAGATAATAGGCAGTGATATTTCCACAGAACAAACATTAGTTAAATTTTAACAAAAAAAAACAAAATAACACATAATATATAAGATTCCATAATATAAAAACATCAAGTTGAATGAAACTAACTTCTAATGTGGCGTTCTTTGGTCGGGTCCTGAACTTGATTGGTGGGCTTAACAATGGCTATATCGAAATCTTTTCATGAGAGAACACCGAAGTCATTAATGATGATAGAAAATATAATCCATTTAGAAAACTAAAATTCTAAATTAACATAGAATAATAAATAAAATTAAAAATTTGTATTGGTTTAAGAAGATGAAAACAAAACTGCCACAACAAAATATGAATTACTGGAGGTGAGCAACCAATGATAAATTGCAACTGGGAGGCCAATATGTAGATGTGATTTTGTAATACCAGAAGTAGAAAACCTGGGGATGGAATTTCTATAATGTATGCAAGATGTGGGGCTAGTAGTAGATAATATAAAGTGTATTTTGTAGTTAGACTCCAAATTATTATGGAAACATATGTGGTTTTGTAGTGTCTCTAGGTTACTAAAGCGTAAATGTTAGGTTACCTCAAATATAGCTGACCCTATTTACGACCTGAATCCATCTCCAAGTATTGGAATGATGTTGTGAGAAATCTTCAATTGTTGAAGTGAAATGTTCAGAGTAGAAAATGGTTGTTCTACCTCGGCCTACAATTGCAAGAACCTGTTGACGGTATCAGTTAAATGGTGAGGATCTCCCGCAGAACTAGAGGGCTGAAACGACGACCAAAATTATAGGGGTTCTTTATTGGAGGAGAAGCATACAGTGGGAACCGGATGCAAGGAAGATCGTCCAGAGAGGAGTAGCTGACAATAGGATCCCTAGGTGTGGAAAATCATCGGGAGGATTCGAATAACATAAAGATTAAGAAAGATCCAGATGCGAGTTAGGTCACGATGTATTTTAAATGACAATTAGCTGAAATAGAAACCCCACCTTGGATGGAATGGTGGAGGCCGTGTGGGTCGGTGGGATTGATTATGAATATGGAGGGAGGGTAATCACGAATATGGAGGGAGAATGCTATTGTTGGAAACCGTATATGATGCGGATGGAGTAGCAGGCAGAGGCGGAGGAGTAGCAGGCAGAGGCGAAGGAGTACCAAGAGGTGCGGGAGTAGCTAGAGAAGGCACTGGAATTCATCTGGAAACCTAATGCTTGTGGAGGAAAATACCGACAGTGGGACAGGATTGCTAGTCAAAATGAAGTAAAATAAAGGGAGAGGGGTAACGTGGAGGGTTGTGGTGGTGAAACATATGTGGATAAAGCCTGCTTTAGTATATATATAGATTTTTCGTGAAAGTTATTACTCATCGCCTCTTGTATGTTTTTTTTAAATTTATTTCTTCCAATTAAAGACAGTGAATTCCACAAAATGGAATTCATATTTTGAATCATCGTTTACAATTTTTTTAATGAGGCTACTTTCATTTTTTTTAATTATGAATATTAACATTGGTAAAGAGTAAGTTACCAAGGAAAGAGGTAATACGGGTTCAAATGCCCACAGATAAATTCTTAATAATTAAAATAATATAAAAAAAGTATAAATATAATTTTATTTTTATATTTAAACCCTATATAATGTAATATTATAATATGAGTCCTTTTGGATCCATTTACCTTAATTAAAAATTAATATATTTTAATGTTATGAAAAAATCCATGTGTTCCCTCTCCCTCACTTTTATAAGGTCACCCATCTCCATTAATAAAAAACATATAAATCCTCTTATATATTATAGTCCCTAAAAAATATTTTCCTAACATCTCTCCCTATTTCATAGAGGTCCTTTATTGATCATAATACCATTATATTAATGCTTTAGGTATAAATGTATAGAGGTTTTTTCTAGAAGTTGTGTAGTTATTAACTGATCTCTTTCAATTCAATTTATTCTTCCATAATATATAGTCCTATTGTATCTATAATAACATTATTAATATAGTATCATAAATATATTTATATTTTATTAGGATTATGAAAAAATCACCTCCTTTCCACAAAATGGGAAATTAAACTACCGCTCATGCATATATGTGGACTACCACCTCCACGTAACAATGAGGTTCATTTTACATCACCGCTGCACAAGGATGTTTATAATTATTTATTTAATGAATATATGTGATATTTATTCTATAATTATGATTCTCGAATGATAAAATACTGATTATATTTCTTTCTCTTTTTTATTATAAAATGAAAACAACATTCATGCATATATATAGACTGCTGTCTCCATGAATGGTGTAATTCTTGTTTTTTTCTCTACATTTTATTGATGCTTATAAATGTTAATATAATGAATATATATGATATTTATATCACTGTTAAAATTCTATATATTATCATACCATTATCTATATGAAAGTATCGACACCATTTTACCAAAAATTATAAGAAAAACAAAATAGTTAACACTAACAAATAAGGATTTTTAAACACTATTATTAATATATAATTGTTGAAATGTAATAATTTTTATCATATATGATATTATAATGATGTTTTTATTCTTTTTATAAGTATAATATATTTAAATTTATTATACCATATATTATAGTTCATATAATTCAATTTTTAACTCAGGTAAATGTTAACACCAAAATCTTATTTCTTTTTGGGATTATCTATACTAAATTGTTTTTTGAAAAATATTATGGATATTATGTTTTAAACAAAAAATATATTATTTTACTCATTTTCCCCTATAAATTTTAAATATTTGATCAATTTTAATCACTTTGGTAAATAAATTTATCAAGATAATGTTTTTAAAGAAAATTCAACCTTATTTAATATTTGGTCGATAATATTTTTCTTATATGACCATACTCTTAAAAAAAATATGAGTGTTATTAAATGTACTTGAAATGTTTTAAAAAGATAATTTTAATTAACTTTTATATTTATTTAATATAGTTTAAAAAGGAATTTCTTTAAGAATTTTTTGAATATGTATTTTTTTAATTTTACAAAAATATGAAATGAATGTTTTTTTAACAAATAAGGTATGATGATATTTTCCCACAATCATAACCATTATATTATTTGGATAATCCATTATAAATTTTATAACAACATCGACCCCTGTTGACTAGAGTCTGTGGTAATTTTATAACAATTTCATAGATTAAAGGTATCACATCACCAAGGATCAATCAAATTATTAGTCTTGATGAAACTAGATGAAAACATAGATCCCAGATTAAAATGTTAATTAAAAATACTACATAACAGAAGAAAATAAACATTCTCTTTTCACTTATTCAAAGATCTAATATTCACATCCTGAGGATGGGAAAAAAATAAATAGGTGAGATTAAATTATTAGTAGGATTTAAATACAAAATGTTATGAATCAATAATAAGTTAATCATAATCAATAGGCATAATCATTATGTCATGGTCAATAACAGAAAAACAGACACCGTTAATACAATAAGAATGAAAATACATCCATAGATTTTGTCATATTCAAAATACTATGGACATAGATAATAGAATAATAAATAAATAAAATTATTAATTATTAGACATAATGTATCTACAACATGAACCAATATACTTCCAAGGTGGTATATGTGTGTGGGTAGATACCTATCTGATTATGTTTGGGAAAGAAACACCAAGGGTTTGTCGCCAACTGTTTTGTCTAAAGATACATGTTGATGCATCGAGGGGCTATAACTGGATAATACCATCACTTTATATAAAAATAATTCTCTATACATAGATTTAATTGAATAAAAATTTTCCTCAGAAAAATCTCTATGGATTAGAGGATATGGATTCATCAATATTTCCCTAGAAAAAACAACATTCAAAATAAAAACTATATATAAAATAGTATACGACTAAGAAAATAATCATATCTATGATACAATAATATATATATTTAGTATTAATATAATTTCTAGTGAATTGTTATCCCAAAGTGGTTGTATATACACCAAAAAAATTTATTAGGTTCATAATATCACGTAAGTCATAATGAAATAAAAATTGAGGCAAAGTCCCTTAACTAATGTCTAATTGTGTTCT
Organism: Viscum album; assembly: GCA_963277665.1. Taxonomy (NCBI): domain Eukaryota; kingdom Viridiplantae; phylum Streptophyta; class Magnoliopsida; order Santalales; family Viscaceae; genus Viscum; species Viscum album. The sequence goes on from OY728138.1 coordinate 164,771,097, forward strand.
GTACTTGATCTTAATATCCTATATAATAATATTAAATACATTAATTAATTAATTAAAAATCTTCTATATATTTATATTATTTCTTATTATTTTAAAAAACTAATTTATCCTATTTACTATGAGTTATAAATTACAGTTTTATTGTTCAAGAGCGTTCATTTCCTTTGTTTTCATGATCAGTTTACTTATATATTTGTATGGAAAATCATATAACGTGAGTATAGTTTTACAGAGTTGAAATTATATGAACATAAAAAATATATAATTTTTATATATTTTATTCTTTTATATGGTATGAGGATGAACCATTAGATAATATGTCAGTGATAATTATTTAGATTATTTTGGAATTTTTTTTGAATATCATGATCTAGTTTTTTTTATGATTTCATATTATGTGTATATACTGGTTCAAGAATCGCAAAGAAGTTTTAATACATATATTATAGTCTTTTTTCTCCATTAAAATGGATTTATGACCACATTTGATTGGAAAACTAGAAAAAGAATAATCATCATCCATGAAGGTGGTGAATCGGAACCTTATGCACCATGTTTTCATTTTTTGTAAATAATTAGTGGGGAAAAGGAATGAGGATGGATTATTCCATTAAAATAATAAAAATATAGTTGAAATGGGATAATGGGATTATAATTACACATGTATAATAGGATATTATGATCGAATAATAAAATAAATAGAAATGAAATAAAAAGAAATGAAAAAGAAAGAGGAATTTACCTCTTGAATTACCCCCCTTGGGAACATCCTTAAGTAACTTTGGACTTGTATTTTGATGATAAAAAAAGGCTATTATAAAGGTGAATGTGGCTTGATAAGAGTATTGTGTAGAACATGGACAATTTTAAATGCTTTGAAGGTGTGAGGAGAAGTGGTTGTGAGGGGTGGTATTTATAGTGGTGGAGAGTGTTCTGTTTTCATTATTTTATTCATTCATTTATTATTTTCACTCAAGACTATGAATTTTTTAGAATTATCAACAAATATATAAAAATAAATGTGGGGAGTTTGATATTATGGTGATTTCATTACATATGACTAATGTAATGATTTATTTATCTCCATTCTAATACTGACCAAAATAAATGTTGTCTTTCTGTTTAATACACAAGTCAAGATCATTTGGGAGATCAAGATCATTTAGTAATTGATATGCATTCCTATATGCGGGGTAATCATTCTGACAATATGAATCATTAGAGTCAAAATCAGAAGACGAAGTTGCATCCTCTGAGGACATAATTACTTTATAATTTGGAAGTGGGTGTGGAAGAAGTTTGTTCTGATGAAAGTTTAAAAATATCATTATTTACCAATATTCTCTTCAATTATTTAGTAAATTATGTATATTGTTTTTTCCATATGAACATAACCCTTTTACATGTGATTTTGTTAACAGTTTAGCCGATCGGGAAAAATTCTGGACGAAATACTAATAGTAACTTGTTAAACGAATGAAAGTAGGTACCACATTTTTGATTTGTTGGTGTAGTTTATTTTTTATTACCATTTTTTCTTAGGATCAAATGAGATTCCATCCATAGAGACTATATGGACAAGAAATGAAAATTTATGAATAAGGAATTCACACTTTCAAAAATTACTATATAACTTGTTTTGTCTAAGAGTCCTTAGAACAATCTACATGTGGTTATGATACTCTTCATAGATTTTGGAATATATCAAGATATCATTAAAAAATACCAAAAAAATCATCATGATATTAGTTGAACACTTGATTCATTAGAACTATAAAAATAGAGGGGTTATTACTCATTCCAAATAGAATTATTGTAATCATTGGATGCCCATACTAGGTTCGGAATGTTGACTTAGTAATATACTTTTTCCTTACACTCAATTGTTGATAACAAAAACTAAGGTCAATATTTTTAAAATATTGAGCTCTATGGATTTGACCAAATAAATCATCAATGAAAGGTATAGGGTAATTTTTCTTTATTTAAATAGCATTGATTTCTCTATATTCATTACATAGCCTTAGAGATCCATCTTTCTTCTTCACAAACATAATATGGGCTCCACCTAGAGAAATAGTTGGTCGAATAAATCCCTTATTTCTCAAGTCATCCATTATTTGTTTTATTATTACTAATTCCTTAGTTTACAATATGTTAGTAGTATTTGATATTAGTGTTGCATTGGGGATTAATTCAATGGTAAATTCAAGTCCATTCTCTAAGGGATTCCTAGGTAATTCTTCATGAAATTCGTCAATGAATTGCTGCATAATTGGTACATCCTCAATTCAAAAATTACCTTCCTCATCCCTATATGTTGTTTTTTATTCCACCCTAAGAGTCCCATTTAGTAGAGATACTGGTGGTTTATGTAGATAAGAATAAAATGATGAGTATTTCACTCTAAAGATAAATTATTCTATACATTCCTTAGATATTGTAATTTCCTTCCTTTCACAATACATTTCGCATCATATTTTGAAATTAAATACATAAAAATGATTATATCAAAGTTAATAATGGGTATGATTATATGTTAAACAAAAAAGTAACTTTATTTATCATAAAAGTGAATGAATTACACATTTTGGTTCGAATGAGACTTCCCTAAAGTGTTTTGACTAATAAATATTTTGTTAAATCAAAAAGTGAATATCTATATTCCATGGAAAATAGGCAGATATGAAATATTGTGATGATATAGAATAAAATAAAACATTGGATAAATTTTAAGATATGATTCATGTGCCTTCCACCACATCATTGGGAACTTCTACTTTATCTGTGGTGAGTGCATAATCCTAGCCATCACCCCTAGCCTCTTCTGTGGTACATTCCCTTGATGCTAGGGATATTGATTTGAATAATTCCCATTTAATTTATGTTGAATCATTTACCAAAATTCATTTTCTTCTTCCCTTTATAGTAAATAGCCTTATGACACTTTTCTCTACACTTTTATCAAACTCCCAATCCGTTCAAGCATTTCCCATGATGATTCTTTCCATAATTTTCACATATTTGAAATTTATTCATTCCCTTATTCTTTATTGATTCTTCACACTTTTCAAGGATATAATAATACTTATTATTATATTTATTTCCCTTGAACAAATTTTATCTATAAAATTCCTTCTCTCTTTTGATGGAACTTAATATTATTTCATCATACAATAAAACAGATTATAAAGTCAGTGACCTTTAGAGATTTGGCATAATAAATTCAATGAAACTATCAGACATATATTCTGAAACATGTATGTAATTTGTATCATACCTATATACTCTTATAAATTTAGACTCATACTCTGCAATACTCTCTTTTTCCCTTTTCATTAAGCTATAGAATTTTCTCTTCATTTCAGTTCATTGCTGGTGAGGGAAGTATTATTCAAAGAATGTTTCCTCGAAATTTATCCATTTCATGACTTTTATTTCCTTTTACTCCTTAGTATTATGGATCAAATAACACAATTGATTAGAATAACCATTGAGACAATATACTACTATTACTACCAATACATTTTCATTACACTTCAATGCTAGTTATATCTTCTCACGGGACAGGATCCACTACTCAGATACCTCATGATTAGTAGTCCCTCTAAATTATGAGGGGTTCTATTGCCTGAAACTATCAATCATATGTGTAGTGTGTTTATTCATCATAACCTGAGTAATCAATTTTAATATTTTCGTAACATGCTGAGCTCCAATACAAACTGTATTGACTTGTTCAGTGGGGAAATCCATAATTTTTCTATAGGTATTGATTCCTTTCCTTATATTAGGATCCATTTCTATAGAATGGAATATGCTAAATTAATTTATGAATCATAATTCATAATTTCAAACTATACACACTCTTAACATAAATTAAAAATATATCCATATCTAATCTCATAAACATTGTTTCTTTGGAGAAATATTTACTTATAAATCCTTTAGAATGGTTTGTAAATAGAATTTGAATTATACTATGCATATCTCCAAAGAGTGTTAAACTAGATGAACAGTAAGGCCTATTTTCATGTACCAGGATACCCCAAGTCAGACTTGGGACACCTTGTTAATGTTTTTACCACTAGGTACATCTGTTCCAGAACCCCATCCACATATAGTATCCAAAACAGACATATTATCTTGATAAACACATAATCTTTACCTAAAAAAATTAGGATGTTATTTTATGCATATCATCAAAGTACATCTTAGGGTATTGTTCCCTAAAATATGTTTTCTTAATCTAGTTTCCAATTTTTCTACTATACATTCCCTTATACCAACTACAACAACCCTGACCCTGGTAGCCTACAGTTTGTTTCCAATTTATTATAATATCCAAGATAAAAGAGATAAAATCACCAAGGATCAATATGTTTAGTAGTATTGAATAAAATAGAAACATATGTGGTTACCTTATTACATTGGTAATTAAATATAGTACATAACAAAAGAAAATAAATGTGTTCTTGTCACTAATTCAATGATCTCATCTTCACAACCTGGGGATGATAAAAAATAAAAGCGTGAAATAGAATGAAAAATAAGGGATACATACAATGGAATATTTAATTAATAATAAGTGAATAATAATATATAATAATTATCAATATGGAATGGAAAATAACAAAAAAAACACACTCCATTAATACAATGATATTGAAAATGCATACGCAGATTTTATCGTAATGAAAATACTCTGGATAATGTTGATTAATTTATAAATAAATAAAATGATTAGTTATTGGAATTCATGTATTTGTTATAAGAACCATCATACTATCAATATGGTTTATTCCCACTGGTAGATACACATCGGATAGTGTTTTGGAAACAGAAATGAAGGATTTTTTCACCAATTGTTTTGTCTCATGAGACATGTTGATGCATCGGGGGCCTATAGCAAACCCATCACAATGCTAAAAGTAAAAATAATTCTTTATTAATATATTTATTTGTATAAAAATATTCCTTATCAAAATATGTATTTTGTACAGGATATAGATTCGTCAGTATTTCTATAATTGAAACAACATTTAAAATAAACATAGTATTTAGAATGGTATACGGCTAAAAATCATATTTATGATACATGAATATGTATATTTTAGATAAAAATGATTTCAAATGAAAAATAAACTCTAATGGAATGTACATGCACCCCATATAAAGGATTATTTGTACAATACCAATTAATTCTAAATGAAAGGGAAATTGAGGTGAATTCCCTTACGTTATGTGTGAATGTGATCTACACATTATTTAATATATTTGATAATCAGATTAAATACATTAATTAATTAATTCTGAACCATCTATAAATGTATTTTATTTATTATAATTTAGTTTTGTTTTTATGGCCAATTCTATTAGTTCTAAAGTATATATTTTTCATTTGGGAGTGTTCCTTTCCTTGGTTTTCATGATCGGTTTACATGTAAATTTGTATGGAAAATATTTTAAAATGATAATAATTATCTTGATTTAAAAATATATGTAATTAAATAATATAAAATATTTGTATTTTTAATTTTGTTATATGGTTTGAGGATGAATCAATAGATAATACTTTAGTGTTAATCGTTTAGATTATTTTGTTGTTTTCTGATCTTCAAAAACTAGTTTTGTCTTATTAATTCATATTATGTATAAATAATGGTTCCAGAATCTATTATAATTCTTAATATAAATATTATAGTCTATTTTTACTTTGAAATTGGTTTTATTAACAACCATTATGGTTATGTAGAAAACAACAATCATCGCCTATAAAGGTATCGAATCAGCAACTAAAAGACGATGTTTTCATTTTTAGTACAAAATGTTAGAGGAAGATAAAATATGATGTATTATACAATTTAAAATATATATATATATATATATATATATATTATAATGTAGTCATCATGAAATTTGAGAAATGGTAGATTATGATATTATTATAAAATAAGTGAAATTGGAAGTAAAATAAAAGAAAAACAAAGTGGAATTTACCTCTTGAATTCTCCTCCCTCATAACCACCTTAAATAACATGGAATTGGTATTTTATTGATAAAAAAAGCTCTTGGACGTGGGTAATGGTACTTTTAAGTGTATTGGGTAGAACATGGACATGTTTGAATGATTATAATGTGTGAGGAGAAGAGGTAATGAGAGGCGGTTTTTATAGTGGAGGATAATGGCGTTTTCTCATTATTTTATTCATTAGTTTATTATTTTCACTGAAGACTATGAATAGTATTATCATTATCACAAAAAAATATTAAATTAATTTATAGGAGTTATATATTATGTATCTTACATCCCCCATGACTCAAGGAATAGTGTATTTAACTTATAATGTATAGATACAGTAATTTAAAATATTTTACTATTCACTAATAATTCAACAATTTCAACTAAAATCCAAAAAATTCACCCTAACCATTTTTCAACATTTAGTTTTCGAAAATAAACTTCATTTTATGAATCTATGTTTCTAAATATGGGAAATTTACTCTTTAATTTAAATAATCATTTAATTGAAAAATGCCAATTTTTAAATGAATGTTGATTTTAGAACACTTTGAAAAATTACATAGTGGATCATAAAATTATATATTAATCATAATAGAAAGAAAATATTACATTTTTATTCTATTTTATGAAAATAAATTATTTTTTTAAATCATTATATTAATTTTTAAATTGTAAATAAGAAAAATATTTGTTATTAAAACACTATTAATTAATTAATAATTTCAAAAATAGTTATTTACTTATAATATGATATAATTATATCATATAACCATTTATAATATGCATAAATTTTATTTATACTTGTTTAGGTGAGTTTACTATTCTATTAGTCGAATTACTATTCATATGGGTCACATTCCAATTCCAATTGTCATGTTACACTTTTATTTGAATATGTCCCTTAATTTCAATAAATTAAACCTATTTCATTACTTCTTCATTATAATGTTTTTTTGTTTTCAATATGTGATTTTATATGATTTTTACTATATGAAATAACTTTTTGGGAAATGTATGCTATGGAGTGAAGATAATTTTTTTACGAGGATACATACCGTGAAATCGTGGTGTGTTATAAATTTCCAACCTAATTTTCAAAGAAAATGATTATTCAAATATTCTGAGAAATATTATATATAATTTAATAAATTGAAAAATATATTTTATCATGATCTCAATTAATGTTTTAAATCTTATTTATATCGATTATTCATTAATATCATCGTCCTTTAAGAATTGTTATGATTTATGGTGGTATGATTCAATGAAAAAATATTCATTTTTTCTATGGTTGGATTTATATTCTAATGATGAGATGTTTACAAAATCCATTATTATCAATGGGGTTTTCTATGGTTATAGGATTAATATTTTACGATCATATGGATCACATATATATGGTTTTCATTATGTAATTGTTGGGACTATAATTATACATAATTCATTGGTTAAATCCTTATATCTAATGATTAATTATGATAAATGAGTTTGTGTGATCGATAAAGTATTTCCAATAGTTAATTTTTCTTTACACAATGGTATATTCATGATGTGATGTTTAGTGGAATAATTGACTTCAGTTTCAAAATTATCAAACAATTTCTAATAGGATTGTTTGGGAAACCAGAAACACCAATTGGTTTTGTATCCCCAGGGAACCAATTTTCAATGGCAGAAGCTCATTGGTGAGTTTGTAAAAATTTTCTTATAAACTCACATTTTTGAAGAGGATGGGAGTTTACTTTCATAACATTCTTTGGGGGGGGACTGTTTCCTTCTCTAAGACTCTCTTATTTATTTAAGATATTTTCATGACTACTTCATTAATTCCCATGTATGAAGTTTGTCAATATTCAATTAACAGTAAATTATTTGAAATTATGGAACATAGAATCATATGAATCTATCTTAGGTTATTCATCAATAGAGATACCTATATATATATTAGTCTATCCATAAATTGTATCCTCTCATGTGGTGATTTTATATTATTGGGTTTTTATTATGGTGATGCTGGGTTTTTTAGCGACCTAGTGGGGGTGATTTGGAGGGTATATTCATCTAGGGATATATGAGTTGTTTTGATATTAGGATTGAACCCATGATATGGAATTACTACATATCCTTGTGAAATTAATCATAACCCACGTAGTTAGGTGCCACATAATGGGGCACATCAAGAATTTTAAGGTCATGTGATATGGACCAAATTGTGATGTTTGACATCATCCAGCTAGTAATTATAGGACAAAGATTTCTATTCAATTTATTTTAGAGATATGATAAAGAGAGCCCAGGAACCTATGATAGATATGGTCTCCTAGGTTTAATTAAATTCTAATGGTTATGTTCCCTAAAGAAAATCTCTTGGATTTGGGGTGTTGATATTGGACATTAGGGAGGATTCCTACGTATCCCATTTGGATGAGAATCCAATCCCATGCAGTTCAGTTGTGAGTACCAATGCCTATGGAGTCTATAAGAATGATTCTCTAATAGGGTATTATGGACTTGTGAGGGGATTAGGATGGGGTTACTCCTAAAAATGATTCCCCGATAAATGGGTTTGGGGACCTAATAAATGACCTGACTCATGGCGATTTGGGGGTTTGGTTTGGGGAATAACCTAGGGGATGATCAATGTGTGTTGGCTTTGGTGTTATGATTAGGGATTATTTATAAAGGGTAATCCCAAATAATTGGTTATTGTTAGGTCTTATATTGAATAGGTAGCCAAAATATTTAGAGGTTGTGGTTGGGGCTTACTCTTATGGAGGATACCCATCTGTTCAGCTGGGAATTACACATGGAATGATGTTGTATGGTGAGATCTTGGGGATCATAACTTGTAGGAGGCCCATAGGTTTTGTTGGGACCTACACATGGAATTCTTCTCAAAGGTTTGGGGACATGTGGATGTCATGATCACCATTATCCTCAAAGCCCAAGTGAGTCATTGTCAGTGTGGGAAACCATAGGAAACATATGATATAGGAAATCACACAATATTATTTTCCCTAAGGTTGGATACACAATATTTAGGACCCATTCCTATGGAGGAACTCTTAATGAAGGAAAGAGAATGATCTGAATGAATAATATCTTCCAAAATCCACATCAGACTATGTAGATTCCATGATCATGGATGTCCTCTAAGCTCACATAAGTCATAGTGAGTCATTCATCAATTTGAGAAATAACGGTAACCCGAATATTTTGAAAACAACATGTTCCCTCTCTTCTAATAGAGGAAGTGAATGGGGTGAGTGGAGAATAAAATGGGGATTGGAAGATCTTATTCCATCTCTTGATTCTTATTATTCATACTCTGTTCTAACTACCCTATATACACAGCCCTTAGCGAGTGTTAAGGATAATGAGTGGAACTACCTACAAGAATGGATATGTGATTATATAATAGGGGATTAACTAAAATTGGTATCAAAATAGGATATGAGGATCTCATTCCTTATCAAAGGGAAAGGAAATATTTATCCTCACCCTTCCCATCTTGAATCCAGGGAAATTGGTCATAGATACGACTAGGGGAGAACATTGTTCTAACCCTACTACCCATGACTTGAAACTCCCTAACATTGTCCATATGGTTAGGGACCTCATGATCATAGTAATTCACACTCACATGTAGACTAAAACCCTATCCATTAGGTAGAAAAATCATGGTAATCCTCTAACCATAGGAATACATACTAAACTAGGAGACATGGTGTGGTGCCTATTTCTATGGTTTTTCTTGTGTAGAAAGTTTTTTTGGAGGATTCAACTTAGTCCCTTTTAGGAAAGGGAGATAAATTGAGATGTTTCCTGCCATTAGTGTCATGGAAGTGGGCCAAGATTGGGTCTCATGTATGGTATGAGTTGAGATAGCCAATGGAGTCCTATTCACTATATTGGGTTGAACAAACCAAAAGGGTCTTGTGTAATATATGGACAAAGCCATCCAATGTGATATTGTGTATTGGGTAGGCTGAGCGAGACCGGGAGTCCTTCAAGGGGGTAGGAATGCATGTGATTCAGGTACATTGGGTGAAATACTACTGGGGAAACAACACTTGGCTGAGGCTTTAATGCACTCCACAAGTGTTCCTAAAAGTGTCTCGTGTAGGTCCCTATTATGCAGAGGGGACCTCGAGGTAGTGTCGATCAACCATAGGAGAAATGGTTCCTCATGTAGGTGTTATGTTTTTAAAATTCTAGGATAGATTTGATTATACTATCACCCCCCTAATTCTATATTCATTATGTTTTTGAGGGCTACCTGGTAGGTTTTTTGATGGCCTAGGTGAAGTATTAGGGTGATAAGAGGGATATGAGTTCATAAGGATTTTTCATCCATACAAATAAATACCCCATGGTATTATATATAAGATAACATGGGACCCATGGTTAAGTGGATATATTGCATAGGGTTTCCATGTGGGCTAATGTGATAGACGATCATGCAGGTTCATACATAGGAACCATGAATGATAACACTTCTTGGGGGTACCTTCATAAAAGAACTATTGTGGATTTTGTGATACTTTTCATTATTTGATCCTATTATTATGTTCAATTTATGAGATTTCACTTCAAAAACTATTTACCCATGTGAAAAAAATGGAGTTTCAATAAATTCCTCCCCTCAAAATTGGATATGATCGAATGAATATGGTATAATCCTAAAGAAGAGGGATTAAAAGGATAGATGGATCATGGAGGTCATTTGGGCAGTTCATCCAATCTATCTATTTTCCATTGTCATCCACGTAGGTGATTCATGCACACAGAATGCGCAGAGGGGTCTTCTACTTTATAAATATGGCCCCCACTTTCAATGGAAAATTCTCATGACTCAATATTTTCAGTATCACCATGATAGTTTTCTATAAAAACAATCCATTGATCATCCTTTTCTAATGAATTGTTCAAATATAAATGATAAGAAACTACCTTCGTTATACATATGTTTAGGTGATGTACCTTTGAATTGCCTCATGGAAAAGGGACTAGCATGAGGTCACTTTCACGTTGTCACTAGTGCGGGTTCCCTATGTGAGCTCATGCCTTTAAAAAAATTACATCTTTTTCAACCTTTATTGAAATGAAAAATCATATGATTCAAATTTTGATTCTTATTTGTAGGTTAAATTACCACTCATAAGGCTATTGATTCTAATGAAAAATTTAATAATAACATTGATGATATGGTCAACGATATACGGAATTACTACTATAACACTCATGATGCATCTATAAAAAATGTCGATGGTCATTTGATGAAGTATAATCAGGACTACACTAAAATTAATTATCTACCACTTTATGGCCAAATCCATCTTATGGACATCCTCATACCATATTTTTAGAATTCTACTCCTCTTTCCTTGTTTCAAGACTACAAAAATTCACTACTACAATAATTTCATACATGTGTTCATATATTAATACTTTGACAGATTCAATGTGTTGCATCATGCATCAAATACACTTTTCTCCAGCGATAAATTCACACAATATTAAATAAAAGCCTCACTTTTATCCATCCGTCTTTTTTGACTCCTAGATAAAATAGTAAAAGGGTTGGAAGGAAGAATATGAATTCTCTCCTGGAGGGGGTGTTAATGTTTAGTGGATGAGGGTGTGATGGGTGAATAATAATTGTGTGGATTTCAAAAATAAGATGCATGATATAAAAATATAGGAGGCTATTTAGGGAGGGAGAACTTATGTGGTCACAAATGTTTAATCCATACCTAAGTTATTACGATGATGGTGTTCAATGAAGAAATCATTCAACCGGATACATGGAGAAGTTATTATCATCTTGTGGGACATCCAAAAGATCACAAGGGAACTAATCCTTGTACATATGAATTGTGATTTAATCCTGATGGGTGTGACATGGTATGATGCTGACAGGACAAAAAATCTGGTGCCTGAGCCACTGAAGATAGCTCTTCATTTGAAGAGGGAATACCCCCGCCTGAGGGGGGATATCCATCCTGACGTGTGGATGAGTGCATTTTAGGATCCAAAGGAATATGTCCCTACTCCAAAATGTACAAATGGGTTCCCTAAAATGGATAAATGGAGTGATTCCGGTATATTTTGGCCAACATTAGAAAAGGGGGAGTATAATCAGTGAGGGTAAACAACCAAATCTAGTGTATATATAAAGACACATCTCATAAGATTTTTATCCATGTGAAAAATAGTATACTTGCATCCTATTATTTATTCCAATAGTGGTTTGATGAAAGGGAAAATTTTTATAGAAGAATTTCTAGTATAGAAAAATAATTTGGGGATTGGAATCCCAGAACTAGACAAAATTTACCATTTCATGCTACATATTCACATTTGGAGGGGCCCGTTCAAAATCATAGGAGCATTCCGGGACATGTATGATCTTGGAATGTCTCTAGAAATTCCTTCATTGGTAAATCTCCCAGCATATAGATACTCATATGGGAATAAGTTGAACTCATTGAGCATGATCAACCTCATTAGAGTCTCACCGGGATTCATGTACATGGGTTTATATTCTAGGGATTCAGTTTAGACCATTTTTTGATGTTATTTCTAGTTTCCATCCCATTCACATGAATCCCGGTGAGACTCTAATGAGGTTGATCATGCTCAATGAGTTCAACTTATTCCTATATGAGTATCTATCTGCTGGAGGATTTACCAATGATGGAATTTCTAGAGACATTCCAAGATCATACTTGACGGATTTTGGGAATGACATGTTGGTAACCCATATAGATGGTGTGATTGTATTTAAATCTTATGTTTCATATATATTTCCACATAATTTCTCGTTCCTACAAAAACAATTATATCTCCTCGCATGTGTGTCCAGTCAGATAAAAATCCAATGGTACCCTAACTGCAACAAAAGCTTACAATGATGGAGATGAATCAAGAATAAATCACCCGGCCTCTATTTGATGCATCTACTGGATGAAACTATTGGCATGTCGAGGCCTATATTTCATAATGAAGAAGTATTAGTAGAAGTCGTCCCATGAGTTGGGGTTTGGAGAACTACCAATCATGGAAACCAAGGGAGAAGGGATCCTCCTACTAAAATAGATGTATCGTCTCTTTTATAGTATTCTTCATCCCCTTCGCAAGGTACATATAAAAAGGTCTCAGGTCCTCCCAAACAACCACATGTAAGGTTTTGTCCCTCATCTATAATCAAATGTGTTAGTCCAACTGAGGAAGAAGCCAGATGGTCTAGTCAACACCTTCAATTAGAGACCCAGGTTCCATTATCTCTTCTTTCGTCTAAGATAAAGAGGGTTAGGAATCCTTTGAAATTGATGATTATCCAATCAGCTTCATGATTGGCTAAAAACATCTCAATATGTGCAATTATAGGCAGTCTAATTTTGGAAGGACATGTCATCTAATACTAAAGTTGTATACTCACTTCTTCACGTTGCGATATGGATTCATAAGATACGAGATGCTCAAGATGCACCTAATCACCATTTCGAATAAAATCCAACAGATGTGGGTATTTACATTTAAGAACTAGATATGATTGATTTAAAAATAATAATAATATCCCTTCAATGATATGGGTGGAAGACATGTTGATATGGGGTATTTTTGAAGTGGTTTACCACCCATCTTTTGAGGAATGAATCGACGATGTTGATTTGGAGAATGAAAGTTCCATATTTCTTTTCCCCCATTTTTTCTTCCATTCATTTATCTAAAATATTGTACAATTACAAAGGGGAAAGTAGTCTTGATTTACTATAGTCTAGGGGGATCAGGTGAGATTATGTTGTTGGAATATGGTGTCTATGGTACCCTTTATTGAATCATTCAATAATCCCCGAACCGAGAAACATTACCCCATGTAAACATATAATGGATGCTAGGAATGTCATAGAATTTCTACTACCACCTACAATACCAATTTTGAGGAAGATGTTGCTAGTATTCCTTTAATGAATAAGATATAAAGTTTGGGAATAAAATATTTGGATAAGTACTATGTCATTAATCGTAACTCACCATTGTATCATTAATCTCTACATTACCCTGAAAAAATGATTAACAATGTCTATGGTTGTTGAATCTCCGTCCTAATCATCTCTAAAGGGGCTCGAAAAAAAAAAACATTAAGAAATAAGGATGTCGTTCTGGGCTAAATGCATATTCAGTGTTGTGAGTCACCTCCCTTGATAGAAGAAGTGTCAAGGGTTGATCATAAATTATCTTCTCCCGTCATTACTCATGTCACTATAGTAAGGGTGGAGGATTCTAGTAATATAATAGATACATCATAAAGTGTCAAATTATGACTACTGAATTTTATTCTTTATGGTGTTTTATGTTCATCTCATGTACTAGAGGAGCCTACCACGATGGACGTTGACCCTATGGATATTTATAGGGAAGCTTTCTTTGGTTTCAAATCATCAGAATAGGATGTTTTAATGAGTCCCAAGATAAATATTTTGTGAATACCCACAGTTGATACTACCAAGTGTCTTGGGATGTCAATACCTTCCATGAGAAATAGTATCCTGAACATTGAAAAAATTATAGAATATATTAATACTCCCACAACATTAGAATAATTTGAAGAACATAATAGGGAATTGAATAGACATGAGACTTTTATTTTGTGTAACCAATTTTTCAGGCCTGATTTTTTGATCCTGACTAGTTGAATTGTATTTCTCTTATTAATAAAAATATTTTGGAATATATCTATGAATAATTCATTGAATTTAATTCAAATCCCACTGTTGAGGGGTGAGAATTTAAGTGCTTCTAGAAATGGGGATTCTTCCTATGGCTCCTCTTGATATTTTTGACCAGGCATAGGATATTTTTCCTCATTAAGAGGTTCCATATCAAAATATTGAGCATTAGAATGCTTTGGAATAATCCACCCAAGTGGATGACCCATTACTGTGTTAGTGTTACCAACTACTTTAATTATCTCATATTTCTTCCAACTGTTATCCTTTTGAGGTTTACAATGATTCTTATCGATTATTTGACACTGTTGGATTTTGAGGACTTACCCAAGGGCATATTCTCTATTCCCATTCATTCCATTTTAGAAGTTGAGGCCACCACTATCAAAGAGAGAGTGGTGAAGGGATCCCTATTGAGTGCTCTAATCCCCAAATCCATTTATCCTTAGGAAAATGTCTCTGAGGCAGATGTATATATATAGAATTACATTCAAATGAAACATTTCACAACATGGTGGGGAAATTGGAAATTACACTTTGAAATATGATTGGATGACATGTATTCAAGGTTATATAGAATTTTGTTTCTATTTGGTAAGTTATGATATGTAATGATTGATTACATCCAGATTCATTCGGTTTTGAAGGAGCTCATATGAAAACTAGATTGATAACATAGGCTTCAACATGACCTCATAAAGGTGAATATGCTTGTCAGTGTTTATAATCATCATGTTTCATTATCATAGGGGAGGTAAATCGTGATAAAAAGTATGTGGAATTTAAAAAATGGATTAATGGGAAGATATCTCAAATATCATTCCTTCAACAAGAATTGGATTCCATTCAAGGGGATATTATACAACCTCACTATTCAGTAGATGAATCCGAAACTGAAGGGTTAACTACTAATGTAATTATGGTGGAGGAACTTTATCGGGATGAGGATACCGAAGCTATTTATTTGACTCGACTTTGATAACCTATTGAGGTGACTTGAGAGACTATTCAATAAATGAAGAGTCATGTTGATGAAATTTAGTAAATTTTTATGGAGAGATTCAATTTTTTGGATGTTCTAATAATTTTTTAAAAACATAAATGAAATTAATTATTTTCAATAAAATATTATTTCATCAATTTTTTTCTCCCACGATCATAACCTAACATTGAAAAAAAAATTCATAGGGAAATATTTTTTTATCTATTAATAACCACAATGATTTTTTAGGGATACACTCTGACTTTTTTCTAATAAATTGGACCTTGATAATGTTTTTTCACTGTTTCTAGGGTCATATGAACAACCCTACAATTTTTTTGTCATTTATTTCATTCCCATAATTTTTTCCAAAGTCTAATATGATGAATAAAATGTTGGTGAAACATGTATTTTTTTGAGACCACCCTTTTTAGGTTTTTATCCTAAAAGGTTTGTTCCTATTTCTTATGATTACTTGATTTTTTTTTCAAAATCACACGGAGTACAGGTTTAACAAGATACAACCCAACTTCTGTTCAGAGTTCCCTTTAATGCCTTTTAATCCTGTGAGTACCATCTACCATTATATAGGATTTTTTAATTTCATGCTTGTCAGAATAATGAAACATGTGTTTTAGGTAAGACATCATTAATTGTGGGTCTTGAAATGATGAAATAAACAATAGTTTTTGGACCTGAATGTTTGAACATTATTCAAATACACAATAAGGAATTTGGGCCATGATTGTGTGGTTTCAAAATGATGAATATAATATTCGGTAATAGAGTTTGTATCTCTTGATAAAGAAGTTACGACATGATGAAAAATTGTTTTGTAGGATACTTCATGAAAAAATAGGTCATGTGCCAACATTTTCAACTAGCGTTATTATTTTGCATAAAACCTCATTTTGTGAGTGAATTTATAATTTGAAAAAGAATTCATTTTACTACATAGACAGTGAAATATGTTCTCAGGAATACTGACATTCTATTATAGATGTCTGAAGTATGTTTATGATGATTTATATTTAAAATGATCTTGATGGGTAGTTTTACCAAGAGAAGATAGTTGAGAATGAAGGGAACATCTGTATTGGCATTTTCCATGATTGAGAAACTCCTCCTAAATGAATTTGGATTTTGTAAAGGATGGTGCATTTTTTATATGTCGAATTATAGGGAGGGGAAGGCCCATTCATGAAAAGGATTGAATCATCATATAGTTTATTCCATTTGACCAGGACATTGAATTTTATAGTTTAACGACCTATAGTGTGGTTTTTTTTGTATTGTTTAACATCTTCTGACTTGTATATCATTCTATTCAATTTAAATTCAAACAAAAAAGAAACTATGATATAAAATTTAAATTTGTACATCAATGATTTTTTTCTATATAGTTTAAATTCATACAATAAGTAAATTATTCTAGGTAGTTTAAAATCATATAGTAAGGATATTATTTGGGATAAAATTTAATGACATTATCTTTGATCAAAAGTATAATGAATCATAAATTCTGGGTAATATTTCTAATAACATACCATCATATTCATGAATGATGGATTTAATGTCATAATTTATAATGTGTGGATTTACAGATCTAAAGAGTGGTATTGGTAAAGATATTATGGGAATAGAGGAGGTCACTCTAGAGAATTATGATTCCACTTATTGAAAAACCTATTTTGTGGGACGGATTACGAAAATACAACTGGGGAGTGTTACAGAAAATTCAATAGTGGAATCCTCTGGATGAAAAACTAGTTTTGTGGGATAATTTATGAAAATATGTCTAGGGGGTGTTACATCATAGTAATGAAATGATTCTCTTATGAATATTTACCTTATATTGATTATAAATTAAGGAATTTTATAGAGATTAATATCTCCTTATCCATAGATTCAGGATTTAAAAGGATGGAACATGAGTATGGGCAGATAATTTGAAGTAAAAATTACTCGAGAATTGGAGGAAAATGATCCATATTATGGTCTGATCCATGAAAAGGAAACATAGTGCCTCTAGTTTTATTTAGTAAACCTAGGACCATATAATGTAGATATAATAGGGGATATGTGGCCTACCAGACCATGGTCATTCCTGTATACTTCATTAAAGAGGGAGGAAATTGTAAACCATGGTCCTAGGAGTTTTTAGATTTGGGGAACAGATACAATACAAATATTAAATGGATAACAACATACTGAATTTGAATTGTGGGTTCCAATATAATTTCATCCACAATTACAAGGATGAAATATGATTCTCCTAATGGATAAGTTACTGTTGGTAGAAAAATCCATTTTTGGGAGGTTTTATGAAAATCCAAATGGGGTGTATTAATGAATTGTTAAACAGTTACATCCTTTGGATGAGAAGCTCATTTTGTAGGAAACATAATGTAATTAAACCAGGGCATGTTACCACATTTTTTTGTGAATGAGTACTCACATATCATTCATTCTATCATCACGCTCTAGATAAATATTATGAAGATATGAAAATGTTTATTATTATGAGTATGACATGTGTACTGTATATGTACGAGCACATAGGAATCATTTCTATAGATATTATCCCTGAAATGTAGATCCCCTTACATAGATATGACTTATATGTAAATTGGGGTCATCTTTGTTTCCTCAGTTGATCCCCTAATGAGGGGACCCAAATTAAAATCCACTACATGGATCTTTATTTATATGAAGGAGAAGGTTAATATATATTTACATCATGGATGGGACTGGAACATGATGTGTAGGTGTCACCACATCTCTCACTGGAATGAGAATCAAGCCACATGTTGTTTTGGAGGGACCGTGCAATCTGAAGACATGTGGTCAGTATATCAGTCATTATGTTTAATTTCATCCAGTTAGGATAATTGTGACTTAATGTGGTTGTGGATAGACCAGGGTATAGGACCCAAGACTCACTATGTGTCAAATTGGATATCTAATCAATCCACACGTAGTTCTTGAATATAGATCCTCCATATTGATGGAATTTAGGTGTGGATGAAATTGGGTTTTTTTAACACGGTCTCATGCATAGGGTGAGACCTTTTATTGGATCCTCTTATGTAGATATGGCTCATAAATGGTTGAGTGGGGGAATTTCTTGTTTTGTGAAGTGATTGGGTTTAGGTTTCATGGTATGGGTGGCACTACATATCTTATTGGAATTAGAATCAATTGCATGTAGTTCTTGAAGAAATTATGTTGTTTATTATCATGTGAGAAGTACATCTGGTGTGCCTTTTATGGTCCTGTATCTAGGACCATGATAACCCTAATTTGAATTGATTTTCATTACTTATGAAGGGAATATTTTTACCAAAAATCCTAATCCCATTTTTGATATGATTGGTGTGAGAAGAAAAAAACATAAATATTTTCTTCCACAACATAAAGGATAAAAATGAAGGATATGGGGAATTAGATTCTATGTTGGATGGGCCAAGAGATATGATCTAATAATCACTAATTATATAATTATAATATGAATCAATCCATATGTAGTTCTTGAAATCTTATGCAGTTTAACGTCTTGTAGTGAGGAAAAATATAAACCAATATGAATGAATGGATATGTTGTGTGTGGGAATATGAACAGGAATCTGGTTACCACTATGTATTTCACTTTAATGATAATAAATCCACATGTAGTTATTGGAAGGTTCACTATGTATTTATGATTCGTACATAGGATTTGGAGGTGTTTGTTACTACTGGACCTGATATTGGAGATCGGTTCGTCATTATGAATCTCACGGGGATGAGAATCAAGCCATATGTTATTCTAGAAAGATGATTTTGATTTTCATCAAGTAATTATTAGATTTACCATGAGTTGTAATGTCTTATGGTAAGGTAATGGGTCACTTGATGTGAAGAAAATATTGTTTTTGGACCAGGAAATATTATCCAGTCATCACTATATATCTTGTAATAGCAATAATAATTCCACATGTAGTTCTTGAAAAATATTCCCCACATCAATCATAAATTGACCTGGGAAAATTGTTTTTTAATTTTTTTCATAGTGATATCTCATACCATGTTATCAAATGTAAGCCTCACTATGTATCTCACTTATAAATAGAATCATTCCAATGTGTTTTAGACAAGCTCCCTGTGTAGATCCGATTCATACATTGGAGAAAAGGGTGGTATTATTTTCTTAATATTAGATGGACCTAGGTAGGAAGGTCAGAGAATCACTAAGTATATCATTCGTATGATAATCAAGACACAATTTTTTATTTAAAAGATTCTTGTGTTTACATTCATGTGAAAATAATGTCATTGTCCAGGGACATATACCAGTAAAGGGGGCGAAAGTGGAACAATCAAGTAGCAATGATGTGAGTGGGGGCTTACTCATGGGATCCACTTGTATCAACTACCTTATTTCTGAACAAGATGGAATATCAACCAGATGAGGGGTTAGAGGTGTTTTGTTGGGACTTATACCAGATATGGAGACCCATTTTTAAGGTATCATAAGGACAATATCGGCTCGTGGTGTTACAGGTGTTTCTTAATGTTTAATGAGAAGTTATTTAACCATGTAGTTTAATGTCATGTGGTGAGGTTGAATGGTGTCTTTCTGTTTTAGTTCATGTAACTAATTTCATATGTAATGCAGTTTACTATCATATGACAAAGAGGTTGATTTCAGGTAGTTTAACATCATGCATCATGAATGTTATGTAATTCTTTTTAATGTCATGTGACAAATACCAACTATGAAATTTAGCATATTAAAACATCGACACACTTCATGTAATACTTAAAATATTTCCTCAAGAACCATGCTTTGGTTGGGGTTTTAATGATCTCTTCATCCATTGATATTGAGGAATAAGCTCCATAAGAGTGGAACATGTGTATGGAGTAAATTTCCTTCCAACTTTGGTTCTAGTTTTGGAGGCTTCTTTCATGGTATCATTTGAGTCATAATACGACTACCAGTTCTCCGTAGAATAATGAATAGAGGTAGAAATTTTTACTAAAGTCCCATACAATCTGATTATATAGAGTTACATGTGATGCAATGTCTGAAATATGTTATAATCGATATGGTCCAATTCGTCTAGTCGTTTCTAGGATTTTTCATATGTGGATATATAATAACAAATGGAAACACATAGTGATGGAAACTGAACCTCAATAGAAATAACTACTTCTATTCCATATACCAGTATGTACATTGCCACTTGTTTGGCAGTATGAGGCACATCCCAGTAATACCATAAGTAAAGAATGAAATTGGTAAGACAAGACATATTATATTTATCCAACATCATATGGAGTATGTTTTATAGGGTATTGTTTAAGCCCTCTATATATCATTCATCCACTAAATTACAGTGGAATGAATTGTGGTATTTGATATTTTACTCATGTTATATCTTTTCCACCTTAGAATATTAAACCATTATTCCATTATCTATAATTATTGTATGATGGACCCCAAATATTGCAATTATGTTAGCATTCGTGAACCTAAAATGGATTTTTTTCCTTGACTACTTTGAGGTTTATATCCTAAGCCTATTTGGAGAAGAAATCAGTAGAAACTAAGAATTATTTGAACTGATTGGATGTAGCTTGAGTTTATAGCCCAAAATAACCATTCGTAGTATCAAAAATGGGTAAGAGATTCCATGACATTGTATTTGATCAAAAAGAATGTACCTTGACAGATGGTCACCATAAGCTCCCCCGTGTACTCATTTAATGATTGCCATAGTCTCCTAACAATTGATACATCTGAGAAGTACTCTATTATATCCAAATTAGGAGAGTGATTTCTAGGGATTTAGTCTATCATGAAGGGTGAAGTTGACTACTTTTTCTTATACTTTATCCATCCAAACTCTTTCTGATGGATGTACCCATTTTTTGGGTATTCCAAGATGTGAATAATCAACCCAATTGAAGGACCATACCATTTAGTGATAAGGCTAACTTCATTTATTTATACCATTTAGACTTGAACAAAAGTTGAGACCATCTGGTAATGGGAAATGTTGATGACTATTTCATTTTGGTTTGGATTTCTTGAGTTGTATCTGTATTCTCCAATTTATCTTCCTTTGAATTCTTTGATCACTAGATCTAATTAAATGTTTTTCTGAGGGGAATTCTACTACTAACTCTACAACATAATCATGTTTTGGTATTATCTCCTCTCTTCTGGTCGTGTAATCTATCTTGATCTGTTTGATTACTAACTATGAATCACCTCTCACCTTTATGTGGTCCACCAGTATTTGGTGTCACAATTCCACTCCTGCAATGCAGGACTTATATTATTCCCCATTACTGGTACAACCTTCTAACAATAGGAATGAGTAAGGTAAAACACCCTTCACTAGGTAAATGAGAATGATCCCTAAGACAATATTGTTGAGCTTAGGATCTTTCTATATATTCATTATTGGTATCTAGGATGAACCCTAAAAAAACAATTCCCACATTTTGGGACCTTGCTGAATAGTTAATATATCTTCATATGGAAGTTTAGTATTTAACAAATTTTTTTCTATAGATTGGTTTTCTATAAGGAAATCTTCCACGTCTTGTCCTTTCATATATTTTTGAGGTACATACTATAAAAAGAACTACTACAAGATAGTCTCCCACCATTCTATAGGTCATGTCAACATTAGATGGATTAAGATATAATTGAGTGGGTTATTATGAGAGGCCAATTGAACTTTTTGGCGTTGTTGTTAGTTCCTAATTTTCTAAACTATAATGATTAAAGCCATTAATATCTTATCAATATCTTAATAAAAAATCTTAACATATATCAAAGTTTGAATGATATAATAACGGTTATTTTCAATCCCAACATCATTCTTTTTTTCATGGAATTAACCTAGTTATTTCTCCAGGGATGTCACTTATAGGATAAGTTTCTTATTCTCAACGGTTGGAATTAATATCAGTGGAATCGAGATGTATTTCTTGATATTGTCAAATGATTCCTTACATCCATTGTCTCACTAATATTTGACCCCCTTTTTCAACCGTCTAGTGAAGGGAAAACATTTTTCTACAAGGTTGTCTATGAAGCACTAGATATTGGTCAGTATTCCTTGAAGTTCTCTCAACTCACTGAGGATCCTAGGATGTTACATGATAAATATGGGTTTTTTCTTGAGGTTGGATTTGTTTTCATGATGGTGTATGATGTAGCGGGGAATATTTCTTGAGGTTACCTAATAATCAAATTTTAAGGGGTTCATCATTAGGAAATGTTGTTGTGGAATATTGATGAATGAATCTAAGTATACCAGGTGGTTAAAACTTTTCTAGTACTAATAGGTTATAAACATAGCATTTTTCTAAATTGAATAAGAAGGATATATTAATTTGTTACATGGCACATTGGTCTATGAAACTGGGTTTCTTTAAGAAAAATGGAATTAAACTTTAGTATAATACATTGTGGGGGGCCCTGAAGTCACTGGAAGCTTCATCTTCTTGTTCCATTTGAATTTTAGTATACCATAAATAGCCATCCAAGAATGAGATCGATTGAAAAAAAATATGATACATCAATTAGAATTTCTTTTATTGGAATTGGGATGTCATCTTTTCGACAATGCTAATTAAGATCTACAAAGTTGAGGAAAACTGTGATTTTCCCATATTTCCTATTCAAAGGATAATATTGTATAGCCATTTCGGATATTTTACCTCTTAGATGATGTCTTCCTTGATGATTTTTTCTATTTCTGCATTATATTGGATATATGTTTCTGGTGCGTCCTTCTGACCACCATCTTTTATCCCTGATAGTATTTTGGAAAACCCAAGTGATGGGTATCCACCTTAGGATCAAGGCTTGGTATCTATATGTAATTATAGGGGAACACATCCAATATTTTCTTCATTAGGGATATATAAACTTAATTTTCATTGGAATTTATTTTCACACTAATCAATGTGCGCTAAGGATCATCTTATCTTTCTAGATTTATCTCCTTGATCGTGTCAAAACTCATGTAGAGGCCTTCCTCAAATTCCAGAGTACAATCCCTGTTGTTTTCCTCTATTTCTAAATTATTAATCTACTCTTCCTCTCTGTGGGAAGTAGGTGATGAAAAAAAATATTTCAGTTGGGGTGGAGTCAACATTTGGATATCCAGAAGCTGAAGTAACCATTTCTGGCTCAATTTATAGTGTAAGGAATTTTTGAATCTCTTAAGGGGGTATTGACTAAGAATGAGCCTCCTAATATTCTCCCATTGACCATAAGGATTTTTATATCATAGAAAATGGGGAAAATATTTTTTGATGCTCAGGGTCGGAATGACTACATTTTCATTTACGATTATATTATTGTTTAGAGAGTTGACAACTTCTCCAACATTGCGGGGATCAGTTTCCTCAATTGGAATCAAAAAAGTAGTTTGATTGTGCCTAAATTTGGACCAACCTATTCAATTTAGTTGATGGGGAGAACATACTCTTCACTGAGCTCTATTAAAGGGTCTTCTATAATCATCTATAGACCATTAAAGGCAATAATGCAAGCATCATCATCAACCATGGACTATTTCCCTTCTTTATAGTATAATTCTAGTTCAGTGTACTATGATTCATATGATTTGAATGTGGAATTATCAACATGAAATTTCCAAAATTTTTGATTGGTAACATACTTGAGCAATATTTGGTATGCTGAAGGGATTTCCACAGGCTGATGTAGTGATGGTATTCCCAATAGACCATTCAAGGTTTTATGCAACTGAAACCATGATTTCTGAGTTAGACATAAGATTTTTAAATTCAGTTCTCAATTTTATTTCATCAATATTTTTTTTCTCATTATTTTCACAAACCTATAACATTATGTTAGAGGGGGTAAAATGAGATTCAATGAAACCGAGTTTTTTGTAGTGTTCAGATTGGGATGAGGATGACTCTTGAGTCATTGTGAATGAAGGTTCATCAGATATCAATACTCTTTATCCTTCAAGATATATAAAATGTTTTGACATGTCCCTACATAATTGAATCGATATCTATATTTGTGAAATATATGAATATGTGGAATTTTTTAGGATCATTCTCTATATGAGACCCTTCAATTATAGAAACCTCAACTTCGAATTCTAGAGGGACATGAAAGGCCTCAATGAGTTCTTATTGGAGGTCTTTTGATGGAATTAGAGAATATAGGATTGAAAACATGGTTGGAACCAAGTACAATTACCTCAAAACATCTTTCTTATGGTCCTAAGTTCTTTGTTTACTAGTATAGGGTTATTCATTTATAGGTGATTTAGATGGTTAAGTAACAGATGTAGATTCACCATCCCTTAGAATATGAGCTAATTGTGCTTCTTCCCTTGGTCTATTTGGTCAACTATGTATACCTATATGATAAGGATGATTAGGAGATGACATATCCAATAACAAATCATCTAGGATGATCATGTTAGGGTAGACCAAGTCATTTGTGTGGGGGGGACATACGTTATATTACGAAGCTCACTAAAGATCTTTCCCGCGAGTTCTGGAATCATAGATGGTCCGAACAAAATTGTTGTTAAGGTAATGACTCATATAATGACCACTTACTCATATATATCCTCAAATCTGATGGCATAATCCCCCAGTTCCCTAATAATGTGTGTGTAATTCATGTTTATAATCTTGTTCATCGTCTATGAAAGGATCCATTAAATGAATAACATTGACGGAACCAAATACTATTTCTTCATCTGATGGAGATTTTGTCTTGCAGGTGGACCCTTGTTGTATCATTTTTTGGGGGTGATGTTCATGCTTTTGATATTGTTATTATGAAGTTTGTTAAATTAATGAATAAAATGGTCCTTAATGAAGGTTCATCTTCATTTTTTTCCATCTTACACTTTTCCCATGTCTCTTTATTTATGACTGAATTATAGAGGAATGAGTTGTTAATATTGTTAGAAGTATTTTAGAGGAAGCGGTTAGAGAAAAAATATTCAATTAAATAATTCTCAAAGGATGACATGGTTTTTTTTGATCATTTTCCAAATGATACATTCAGTAAAATTTTTCTTACCGTAGATATTAAATTTAGGTCAATCATTTTCCGCCTCTAGATCGGTGGTGGAAGCACATGGTACTTGTGCATGTGGATTTCTCAGCATCACTTGTCTAGAGTCTGCCATACATTTTTTGAATTTATTGGGAAACAACTCTTATATTTTGTTCTCTAGTACATGATGGAAGGGAAATAGTTTGATATATTTTCATCACCATATTTTTTGGGTCTACTGGGACTTGGAAACTTTATCATATTGTTCTCCAATGTCCAGATGAAGTAGTATGGGACTTGTTCATTTCAAAAAGAATAAATATATTTTCAAATCATTAATTTATTTTTTCCTCTTCTCTATTTTATTAAACAGAAGAGGTATGAATTATTTCTAATGATAGGGAGGTGTAGATACAATGTTTGATAATGATTTTGGAGCAGGAGTCGGTGTAGGGGCCTCCATAAGTGTAAAAATGGCAGTCTCTACCTTCCCTGGTCTCCACCCTTACGTTGATGGAATATCAATAGACTTAAATTTGGCCCTTGTGATGGGGTATTCTACTCTCTAAGAAATTTCTTCAAGGTCATGAAACCCTTCAGTTTATTACATAGAGAAAAGGGTGGTGCATAACTCATCCAGAAGATTCTCTATATAGATGGGAAATAAGTCTTCATGTGGGATATGTATTTTCAAGGAGTATGTCTATACTTTCAATGAATTAATCAAATATGATATCCTTTTGTTTTCCCTTTATTTCTGTTTTCAAATGTCAAGGAATCTTGTATTCAATAATTGGGAGCTGAATTGGAAGAGAAACTTATGAAGGAGGTCTTCCAAAATTGTAATTGACCAAGGCAGAAAACTAGTGTATCATGAAATGGATTTTACCTATAGTTATTTCATGAAAACATCAGTTTAACTACATCATATTTTTTTGGTGTCCCCATCATGGGATTACTGTGAGATAAAAAATGCATAAAATACTGTTTTGGGACTCTGGAGTCATTAAAATGGGAAATTTTGGGTTCATGCTGTTTGGTAAGGAGGATTCAGATCTACCCATTCAGGTTAAGGATTATTTTATGGTTTTATTTGAATTTATTTTTCATCTATGGATTCAAATTCATATATTACTGACTCAAGGGAGTTCATGAGACCTCTTGGAATGTTTGGCTAGGCTACAGATTGAGATAGTGTAGAATATGGTAGGGATATAGGTGGCAGAACCTCTAGTATCTATCGTGGGTAACCAAATGTAAAGCCCCGACCCCAGTTACCAAGATTCGGTGCATTATTACATAACATTGGCATGATCGCAAAAGATCATGTCTCGAAATACTGATTAGTTTAGTAGTCTTGGAAGCACTAGATATATTTATATGTCTTACATTACATCATAAAGTAAAAAAACTACAACAATATGTTGTCTTCATATCCCCTCATACGATCCATTCAGGTCATTCATAATTTACTTCTTCACATCCCGGGAAAAATAAAACATTGAAAGGGGTGAGCTCAGATGCTCAGTAAGGATAAAAATATAGCAGAAAATTTCATAAATAAGAATAAACATGTAAGGAAATTTATAACTAAAACAAAAGCCTTTTTAACTTGAACTTTAGCATAATATGACAATGATAAAATGAAATAATTACATTTACTTATTCACATGGATATTTTACTAGTATAATAATCACATGAAATATTAATAACCACTTCAATAATGATGGAATGCATAATGCCTGACTATCATAACCACATAGTCAGGGCCTTGTTCCAAGACTACAAATAATATTATGTCAAGGCTTTGTTCCAAGACACTAGTTTGTCTCATGAGACCTACTGATGCATCGAGGTGCTATAGCGGGCTCCACCCATCACTTACTATGTCCAATGCATACCTCATATGAAATGTTTGAAACATATCTTAAACATCCGTATTAAGACTAGAATATGAAATGTCAATACTTTAACTAGAAACCATGAATGTTATAAAAATAGCACATCCATAGTCAAACATAACTCATTCGATACAATATAGAAGATTGTATTGTATCAAATTAACCTCAATCGAGAATAATTAAGGTAATTGACATAGACTAAAATAATCATCAAACTATTGAGAGAAATATACCCCTTTTTCTTGAAACCATTTAAAAGTCACACTATTTGTCAAGAAGCCATTTAAAATAGATTTTTGAATCAAAGTGTCTCATACCACTTTGAAACTTTTAAAAGTAATTTTGATTTGAAAACTTTAATGTCCATATAAATAAATCCTTAAAACCATTTTTAAAACATGGACATTAATGAGAAATAATTAGAATAATTAATCTTTAAAACATTTTAAAATGATATTTTAGTTAGAGTTTCTGTTCAAAAGGGAGACACTGGAATACAAAAAAATGAGGTAATAAAAACTTTGTAATATCGTCAGAATAAATGGATTCATGATATACTATGTCAAAGTACATTATATACACCATATAAAAGTGATTTGGTGTATAACAACAAAGGAGTCTCAATGGAATGTAAATTGAGATGAAATATATCATAAAGGTTGTATCCTTAGGTTAAGGATAAAGCAACGACATAATTATGTGTGATAAATATAAATACACTCAATATGATTGGATATTAAGTGTAAAACAATCAAAGTACATTCAGACATATTCTTGTAAAAACAACACAAATGGATTAAATGTTTAACTAAATAAATGGAGATTGAGTTAAAATTACTCTTATCATGTTCCTATAATTGACTTGATAATTTATCAATGGGGTGATTATGTGTATAAAAATTATATGCATATAAATGTGAGTTTAAATTATGACATAAGAAAATAAATATTGATTTCATACATAATCTTGGAGTAAAATAATCAATGAAGTATTCGTAAAGCCGCATGAGTGGAAATTGAAATTTCAAATTCCCTTTTCAATTTGGTAACTTAAGAAACATACACCTATGAAAGAAGGATCATACAATGATGATGTAAATATCCATAAATAAAATTATATTACACAATGAATACAATCATGGTCAGTACACACACCTCATGCAATAAATAAGTGGTGAACAATGGAAATATCACGGAATTAAAAGTGAGATAAGAAACCCATTACTTTGTAATTTTTCCTTGGTTAAGGGTAGGTTATACTCCCCTATAATGGTGAAATAATTGTTATTGAGTTATAAAAGAATCATATACACTAATATGATATCGTATATGATCTTTTAACATTGCTTTGTTAATAATATCTTAGTATTATCATCGTTTCGAGTGTTAACTTACTCGTTTTATTTTATATTTTTTGTTACATAAGGTGTGTTTTTTATGGATAGGATGTATCTTATTCATATACAGAATGATATCAAGTACTTAAAAATTATTTTTAATCATAAAATTAGAATTAGACTTGTATGGATATGATGGGGAATGAATCTCATCGCGTTCATGGAGACGATAGTCTGTACGTACGCACGAGCGATAATATCATTCTTTTGATATTGAAATCATATATAATTGGATGGTATATCATATATACAGAATCATTATCATGTTATACTTATTATTTACATGAATTACAAATCATTATTATACCCATCCAAATAATAATTTATTGAATAACAAATACACCACGACGTGGAGACGGTAGGCCGTATGCACTTACGTATGGTGACATGTCATTAAAAGGGTGGATAGAATACTGAATATGATTGTACCATATTTATAATAATATCAAAGTATATAAAAGATATTGGATTTATTATTTTATAATTGAAATTACAAAGAAAGAAGAAGTTATAGAAGAAAGGAACTTGAAAGAGGGGTGTGAAAACATTACATATTCTTCAGGTTCTTCCTTTTTATTTGATCAAAAGGGATCCTTAGGTTGGCTTTCTGATCAAAATACGGCCTCTAGGATGAAGTTAGAGAAGTTGAGATAATATTTCTGTAGGTTTTGGCTGATAAAAAAGGCTTTGAAGGTGTAAATTAGAGAGAAGGGGGCGTACACATTTATAAGAGGGGTGAGGGGAACCATTGAAAAAGCTAGAAATATTATTTTATAATAAATTCATATTCATTTTCTAATGGCTCCAAAGTGGATTATTTAAATATTAAGGTGGTATGGGTCGAAATAATTTCAACAAACATATTTTAGATAGTTTTTGGTCACTATAATAACCTTATCATTTATATTTAACTCTTAGATAAATAGTTTGACATTTACCTTGTCTCTTTCTATTTTTATATTATATAGTTAATAAACAGACGATATACCTCTAAGAGACCTCCAAGTTGTCATTAATGATACACCTATCATTATATATGTCTTTTGGCTGAACCGTAGATTTTTATTAATAAAATATAAATTAATAATATAATATTTGTATTAAAAACTCTTTTATGTCAATTTTGACACTATTGGGTATTTTGTTTTTGATAATTTTATAACAACATTATCAATTCGAAAAAAATTTATATAACCAATCCTAATATGTTCTATTAACCTATAAAATTAGTTTAAATCCTTAAAAGTCTCAAATTACATTTATTTTGATATTTATAATATCAATAATTTTAATATTTCATTAATTATGTAATTACTGCATCACCATTGTGTTGTAAATAAATTAAATTTTGTAATGTCTAAAAATTATAAATAAAATAGAATTATGTTTGAAATAATTTTATCTTTCTAATTAATATTTATAATCGAATTTATAATATGTATAACCCTATATTATGAATGTTTTATTTATTAAACTTTGATTTTATCTCTTCAAAATCTTCTTTGAATTAATTAATAATAAATGTCCTAATAGAATAAATGTGGACCTAAATTATAATATTTTATTCCTAAGGTTGTTTTTTGTCGAGATAAACTTGTCCAATTGAATTAGGACATCTGTTAGGGTAATATCAATATCATTTTTACACTTAATTATCCTATTTACTTTTAACCGTGGTAAATAAAAGTAAAAAGGTACTATTGACCAAAAATTATTTTCATCTCATTGAACCACATTTTACTCCATGATATTAACTGTGTCTCTTGGAATTTCAAAATTACACTCACAGAAGTGGTAAAATTACATTTTATTTGAATTTCCAAATACTCCTAGTAGGTGGGTAAAAGACGGTGAAAAGTTCAATAAACATTTTATATATCTAAAATTATTCTAAACTAACTCCAATTAATTACATTTAACTTTTATAGTTATTATGTATCTATTTTGAATTTAATTAATTTTAAATAAAATAAATATTTATTTAAATAAAAATTCTGTTTTATACTATAACTCAGTGTTTTTTTTCACTATTCATAAAAAATTGAATGTTTTCAGAAAAAATACAAAAAATTCACCATAAGATAATTTCGATATTCTGAATCTGAAAAGTAAGTCTATTATGAAAGATAAAATTTATAAAATTTAAAAAATTGGGTATTACTATTCATAATGGCTAGTTTGATTAGTTGTGGTGTGTGTTAGAACTCAAAATTGTATACAACACATGCTACTGTATTATTCAAAGAGAAGTGTACTATGGAAGCTTGGGGTGTTACATTACCCCCTCCGTCAAATAATTTCACCCTTGAAATTTTTATAATTGGGCTTGGGAATATAATGGAAATTCCCACATTAGAAAAAGATTCAATAAAACTATCACCTTAAAAGAATTAAAGAGGAGTACAATGGTCACTCTAGATAACTCATACTTGGATTCCATGTAAGAAAACATGGATATAGAAGATAAACTAAGTGTCATGTTCTGATGGAGAGGGAAAGAAAACATGTTCAGGAGAAAGCTAACAATAAGAAAGCCACAAACTTGTGATGGGACAAATAGTCATTAGTTTCCCAGTAGAAAAAGTATACGAGCAACATTTTTTTTAAGTTACATTACATAAAGATGAGGAATTAATTTACATGATTGACTAAGAACAAAAATAGATATACTTAATTTTTATATAGGGTTTCATTCTTTAATAAATTTCCACCACAAACTCATTTTTTTAAACGATGTGTATTCAAGAAGACTTGGTCACACTAGAAGAGATAGAATAAACATCTATAGAATCACATTATCCACGAAGGATAAACTATATATTTACCTTGTCTTTAGAGATTAATCAACACCAAAATGGTTAGTACAAGATCTGATGATCCCCCAAAAGGATATTCCTTTAAAGAAAGAAACGCTAATCTTAATTTCTAAAATTAAACCAACAATAACACAAAGTTAATTAAATACCATTCAATAAACAATTGTCCATAAAAACCTTCAATATAATCCAAACTAATATTGAAACCGAAAATGTAGAAGAATTTGGTTATGTATTCTTCCATGTTAAATTGTGTCTCCAAATGACATAAACTACTCTTAAAGTCACATACTTAAAAGTAATTAACCTAATCACATATTCTCAATTATAGGTTAATCATTTCAATAAATAACCCAAATCACTATAAATCCACAATAGAAACATATATAAAAATCCACAATTACTCCTCAAATGAAATCCCATAGTATTCTAGTTTCCTTGGGCATATAGTGTTCCCAACAAAGCGAACATCTTCCAAAATAACATTTATCAATTAATCACCAAATCATTTTCCTATACTAAGGGTATTCATTTGATAAGACATCATCACCAAAATAAATTATTATTGATCAATAAATTCATTTAACCAAAAATATTTAGTCACACTAACCAGGGAATTCACGTAGTCCAGTGGTAAGTGATAAATCTCAATCACACTTTGGTTGTGGGTTCGATTTCCCACAGCTTTGTCCGAAGCGACGGGTTGTCACACAGTCTACGTGTTGTCCTTTTTCAAAAACTATATTTTATAACATTACCAAAATGAGATAAATTCCTCAAAATAACCATATCATAATTTTAACTAGAAATGTTATCTCATACATTGCATTTCCATCCCAAAATATAATAACTTGTAATGGCCTCAAAACCAATGATCATATAAAACCAAATGGTTATTTATAACTATATCCACAAGGGAAAAGATAAGTCTTCCTCAAATACAATTCTCAAATGGAAAACTGTGGGGGTTACAAAAAAAGGGAAAATTATTCCAAAGTAATTCCATCAACAAGGAGCACCAATACTTTTAAAAATTTCTCCAACCATTTGTTTCCACATAGCTTCTTTTTTGACCAAGAAAATATCCTATATAATAGGGAATTCACTCAGGTAATGGCCAGGTCCCATACATTTACAGAAAATGACTGTAAATAAATTTTTGGGACCATTTTTTATTTTCTTCCATAGTACTCTTCATTTTTCTTCAGAAATTCTTCACTTTATGTCAATGCCACATAGTCAAGGCCTTGTGCCAAGACTACAAATAAGATTTTGTTAAGGCCCTGTGCTAAGACACTAGTTTGTCTCATTAGACATACCGATGCATTGAGGA
This sequence comes from Viscum album, assembly GCA_963277665.1. Classification (NCBI taxonomy): domain Eukaryota; kingdom Viridiplantae; phylum Streptophyta; class Magnoliopsida; order Santalales; family Viscaceae; genus Viscum; species Viscum album. The sequence goes on from OY728138.1 coordinate 164,804,347, forward strand.
GCTATAGCGGGCTCAACCCATCACTTACTATGTCCAATTCATTCCTCATATGAAAATTTTGAAACATAACATAAACATTCGTATTAAAACTAGCATATGAAATATCAATACTTCAACCACAAACCATGAATGGTATAAAAATAGCACATCTACAGTCAAACATAACTCATTCAATACAATATGGAAGATTTTATTGTATAAAATTAACCTCAATCGAAAATAATGAAGGATTTTGACATCGACTAAAATAATCATCAAACTATTAGGATAAATATCCCCCTTTTCCTTGAAAAAAATTTAAAGTCACATTATTTTTCATGAAGACATTTAAAATAGATTTTTGAATCAAAGTGTACCATACCACATTGATATTTTTAAACGAAATTTTGATTTTAAGACTTTAATGTCCATATAAATAAATCTTTAAACCATTATTGAAACCTAGACATTAATGAGAATGATTTACCATAATAAGATATTAAAACATTTTAAAATAATATTTTAGTTAGAGTTCCTAACCACAAGAGAGACACTTGAATACAAATAATTGAGTTAATAAGAACATTTTAATATCATGAGAATAAAGGGATTCATGATATACTATGTAAAAGTACATTATATACACCATATAAAAGTGATTTGGTGTATAAAAACAAAGGAGTCTCAATGGAATGTAAATTGAGATGAAATCTCTCATAAAGGCCGTATCCTTAGGTTAAGGATAAATCAATGACATAATTATGTACGAAAAATATAAATACACTCAATATGATTGGATATTCAGTGTAAATAAATCAAAGGACATTCACACATTTTCTTGTCATAAAACACCGTTGAATTAGTTGTTTAACTCAATAAATGGATATTGAGTTAAAATTACTCTTATCAAGTTCATATCGATGACTTGAGAATTTATCAATGGAGTGATTATGTGTAACAAAACTATATCTACAGAAAGTGGAGTGGAAATTATGACATAATCAAATAAATAGTGATTCCACACATAATCTTACTGTAAAATAATCAATGATGTATTCATAAAGTCGAATGAGTGGAAATTGAAATTTCAAATTCCCTTATCTATTTAGTAACTTATGAAACATACACCCATGAAAGAAGGATCATACAATGATGATGTAAATATCCATAAATTAAAGTATATTACATAATTAATACAATAATGGGCAGTACACACACTACATGCAATAAATAAGTTTTGAACAATGGAAATCTCACGGAATTAAAAGTGAGAAAATAAACCCCTTACTTTGTACATTTTCCTAGGTTGAGGGTAGGTTATAATTATGTATAATGGTGAAATAATTGTTATTTAATTATACAATAATAATATACATTAATATTATATAATATATTATCTTTTAACATTTATTTTTTAATAATATCTTAGTATTATCGTCGTTTCAGGTGTTAACTTACTCGTTTTCTTTTATATGTTTTCTTACATAAGGTGTGTTTGTTATGGATAGGTTGTATATTATTCATATAAAGAATTATATCAAGTCCTTAAACATTATTTTTAATTATAAAATTATAATTATACTTGTATGGATATGATGGGGAATTAATCTCATCGCGTTCGTGGAGACGGTAGTCCGTATGTACACACGAGCGATAATATCATTCTTTTGAAATTAAAATCATATATAATTGGATGGTATATCATATATACATAATCATTATCATGATATACTTATTATTTACATGAATTACACATCATTATTATACCCATCCAAATAATAATGTATTGAATAACAATTACACCACGACGTGGAGACGGTAGGCCGTACACATGCTCATATGGTGACCTGTCATTCAAAAGATGGATAAAAAATAGAATATGGTTGTACCATATTTATAATAACATCACAGTATATAAAATATACTAGAGTTATTATTTTATAATGGAAATTACAATGAAATAAGAAGTTGAAGAAGAATGTAACTTGAAATAGGGTTGTGAAAACATTACCTCTTCTCCGGGTTCTTCCTTATGATTCGATCAAAAGGGCTTCTTAGGTTGGATTTCTGATCAAAACAAGGCATCTACAATGAATTTAGGGAAGTTGAGAGAATATTTGGGAAAGTATTGGACGATCCAAAATGCATTAAAGGTGTAAATTAGAATGAAGTGGGAGTACACTATTATAAGAGGGGTTAGGGGCACCTCTGGAAAATCTAGAAATATTATTTTATAATAAATTAATATTCGGATTCTAATAGCTCCAAAGTGGAATATTTAAAGTTTATGTTGGGTATGGGTATAAATCCTTTCAACCAATAGATTTTAGACAGGTTTGGGTCACTATATTAAACATATCATTTATATTTAGCTCTTAGTTAAATAGTTTTATATTTACCATGTCTCTTTGTATTTTTATATTATAAAGTTAATAAAATTACTATATACCTCCAAGAGACCCCCAAGTGGTCCATTAATGACACACCAATCATCATATAAGCCCTTTGGCTGATCCTTATATTTTTATGAATACAATGTCAATTAATAAAATAATATTTGTTTTAAAAACTCTTTTATGTCAATTTTGACACTATTGGGTATTTTGTTTTTGATTTTTTCATAACAACATTATTACCACTGAGAAAATTTATATAACCAATCCTCATATGAAATATTAACGTATAAAATTATTTTCATTCATACAATGTCTCAAATTTCATTTATTTTGATATTTAAAATATCAATTATTTTAATATTTTATTAATTCGGTAATTACTGCACCACCATTGTGCCATAAATAAATTAAATTACATAATGTCTAAAAATTATAAATAAAATACCATAATGTAGGAAAAAAATTTAGATTTCTAATTAATATTTATAATCAAATTTATCTTATGTATAACCCTATATTAAAAATGTTTTAGTTATTAAACATTTATTTTATCTCTTTTAACTCTTCTTTAAATTAAATAATAATAAATTTCCTAATCTTATCCAAGTGGACCTAAATGATAAAATATTATTCCAAAGGTTATTTTTGTGTGAGATACACTTCTAATAGAATTAGGACATGTCTTGGGGTAATATTAATATCATTTTTACCCTTAATTACCCTATTTACTTTTAACCGTGGTAAATAAAAGAAAAAAGTTACTATTCGCCAAATATTATTTTCATCTCATTGAAACACATTTTACTCCATGATATTTACTATGTATCTCGGATTTTTGAAATTCCAGTCACAGAAGCTGTAAAATTATGTTTTATGTGAATTTCCAAATTCTCATAAGAGGTGGGTAAAAGATGGTGAAAAGTTCAATAAAATTTTTATATATATAAAATTATTCTAAACTAAATCCAATGAATTACATTGAACTTATATAGGTATTATGTATATATTTTTAAATTAATTAAATTGAAATAAAATAGATAATTATTTGAATAAAAATTCGGTTTTAATCTATAACTCATTGTTTTTTCACTATTCATCAAAAATTGAATGTTTTCAGATAAATACCAAAAATTCGCGATAAGCTAATTTCGTTATTCTGATTCCAAAAATGAAGTCCATTATGAAAGATAAAATTTATAAAAAATAAAAAAGTGGGTATTACTATTTATAAAGGCTAGTTTGATTGGTTGTGGTGTGTGTTAGAACTCGAAGTTACATACAACACACGCTACTGTATTATTCAAAGTGAAATGTACCGTGGAAGCTTGGGGTGTTACACCAAAGGTGGTAGGCATGTAAGGATGTTCCTATCGCTATTCTATTTTTACACCTAATGGATATAATTCCATATCATCTTTTGTGAGATCCAAATACTTGGGGGGTCAGTTTCCCATGTTGATTAGGTGTTCCATATCCATGTCAGTCACGATGATAAACCATCTTTGCTGAGTTATACTAGTTGGGGGTATGAGTTGAGGATCATCTTGTGGATTATATATATAATGAAGGACTCCTCGAAATAGTTCTCCATTGAGTCTCCTAAATTATTTCATCTCATCTTTCTCTTTAGAAAATAATTCATCGAGTGAAAGGAGTATAAACCCTATATTAGGGTGGCGAGACAAAATTTGACTCTTTATCGTTTCCTTGGTGGATGTCATTTGAGGAGGTAATTCTAGATTATATGAGGGAATTACAAGATTCATGGAAATATTTTGTTTCTTGGTATGTACACATCCTTGAATTATTTCAATTTAGAACAAATTTTTAACCTAAACATCCTCCCCCAATTAATCTTATGAATTGGAATCGTGTTTTACAAGGTCACCAAGGGAGTAATTAAGGACATTAACTGATTTTTAATTCATTTTTGGAAATATATTAATTAATTTGAGTGACTTCCTTTTTCTAGGACATCTGTGAGGCCTCTTCCTATCCCTTGTTTGTTATCTAGGATCTATTTGGGAAATGTTAATCTGAAAGGAATATCTAGATAGTTCAGTTGTGTGTTTTCCTAGTGAGGTTACTAGATCAAGGGATGGGATGGACATGGAACATCCATTCTATGACATTCATCATAGTCATGAGAAGACTTATTTTTGCTAAGTAGGTGTTTTTAGGTGAAAAATCACCTATCCCTAAGGCCTGGGGTTTTTCTAACACCGCTTTCCCAACTATTTGAGCCATGATTGCATACCTCAAATTTTGCGATAAAAATCCCAAAATCCTACAGGCTGGGGTCTCTCTTGAACAATATTGGTTTCTACTGTAATGTATATCCTTCTGATTTTATGAATTATATCTAAACAAGGGCTGGGTAAATCATTTGGTATGAACTTGAATCCCCCACTTTTAAATATCGACGATCTATTACAATTTTTTTATTATATGATTGAAAACTACTTCCAAAAGATGGACTGTTTCCTAATATTTTCAATTTCTTAGTGGAAACCTATCTCAATATCCTTTTCTCTTCTATCCCAACATCAATGAGAGTCATATGTGGCCTATTTTTTGTGCACCTCTTTGGTTGTGATTAGGTTCTATTTTTTGAAGGTTGGATAAATATTTGACATTCCATAATACCACATTCAGTGATATTTTTCAGTTAGATTGAAGGGTAAAATTAAAATCCCCATATGGACCCCATCCTCTGATATGAACACCTGATGGTGAATTTGTGATCACTTGTCGTAACATTTTTTACACACCAAGCATGATGTTTTAAGGACTCCAAATTGTTTCACTAGATATCATGTAGCTAGGATATCCACCATATAAATTTGGTGTCACATCCATTCTTTTTCATTGACATGACTTTGATATATGTCATAGGGTTATAATTTTTCTCTCATTTTAATTAGAGTTTTCCTTATATTCAGGTGCAAGTCATGCGAAAAATCATATGACAAGCCTCTTGATTACTATACATAAGGGTGGTTAATTACCCAAAAACGAATTTTATTTCCTCATTATCCATCTATTTCTTATTGATTAGAATGTCAACATCTTCATTTTTTAGTAGCTCCTCTACCAGATTTGACTATAGTGGACACTTTCTTACTAGTGTATTATAAGCAACAAGATTGGTAGGGACTTAAATTATTACACTAGAAGGTATATGGCCCAAGGGTATTTTGGAGAAGATTATCTACGGGAATTGTCTTGTAGATGAGAATAAATTTCACCTTTCAATGACAATGAATCATACATGATTGGCCTTGTTTTCTCATGTGCCTCATGATTTGTGAAATTTCTCGTGTGTACATTTTCCAAGAGGGGGATTCTATTGAAAATGTTAAATAAGAATATAGAGAGAAAATTAATAGATTTTTCCATCATGGGATGGAAAACCGTTGGGGATTATAACAAGAGAAGATCCCCCATAATTTTTAATCATTTAGCCATGTGGAGGGATATTTTGACTCTCATCAAGAGAGGGGCTCTCAATATTGATTGGATTATGATCATAATGAAATCCATCAAGTAAAAGTATATAATGTGGACCTTCTTAATTACTACTTCTACTCCCATAATTTGTGAATGAGATAAAATCATCTTATGCTTCCACATATATGTATCAGAGGGATTCATAAACCCCATTATTAATTATAGAAAAATCATATATGAGCTATTCATCTTCCAATTGTCTCTATTGAGGCTTCATTTTGTAATCCTTCTTTTGACTGATTTGGGACACTTGCTGGGGGGGACTTTTTTCATTAGAAAAAGGATCATTCATGCCTTAGAGTGTACATTGGGGTAGGTTAACTACCTCCAATTGGTACGGGTGTGTGTTGATGACCCGATTGTCCGTATATCATGGGGGTGTTTTCCCCAAAACCCTCCCAATTGTGTGTAGATGTGTGTTTCTACTCCAAAGTTTCTTGGTGATGATACACCCCATCTATGAGGATGATGTTTGGAACCCATCCATTTGGAACTACTTTTTTCACTGTAATGTTGGCTTGACATGTCTGTAGGATGTAGGAAAGGATCTATGTATTCCCCTTTACAGTCTTAACATATGTTTTGTCACTTCATCAATTTGAATGGGATATATTCTCTTTCCATATCTAGATAAGGGTATGTGCCTACTCTAATACTCCTTTTATTAACAATAGATACTAACAATACTAATATATGGATAAATAGAGTTGGTTTTTCCCTTATTTAACACAGTAACTTTCTAACGAACTTCTCCATGTGTTGCTAGAACAAACTCCTAGAAGGGTTTATGAATATATGTAGGTACCTACTCCTACATGTAGTTATGTATCAACCTTTGTTGGTGGGATTCTTTGATTTCTTTTAAAAAAATCTTGTTGGTAGGATTGATTACTGTGGACTATTGTGAGTTCCTTCCCATGGTGTATTGCAAGATTTAAATGGTGGGCTTCCTCAGATGATTCCAGGTGAGTCAGATGGCTAGGTAGATTATTGTGAGTGGGTGTCTATTACCACTAAAAATTTCAAACAAAATTTCATTGAGGGGATTCTATACAATCGATATAGGTGTGGACCTCCTCCGTGTTGACTGGTTACTTCCCCAAATCAGTCATCTAGCATGCCCAGGTCTGGATGAACTGGTCTTCATGGAATAGGATGGCTCCCTCATCATGTTGAGGGATATCAATCGTGTAGAATTAGTTGTGGTTCATTCTAATAGGATACCACTGGAAGGACCCCTATTCCTTTTGTACAAGTCTGTATGTGGCCTCTTGATCTGACGCCATATGATACGGGAGATAATATTTATTACGTTTCATAGATAATCTCTATAAACAATTGAAGATGGTGGTTGGAACCATATACTTCTGGACCATTGAACTTCACTGATCGGATGATAGGAGGGGTTTGGGAAGCTATAGGGACTATACTGCATCTTACAAGGTCGATATAGTACCGTTTTGATGATACTCACTGACTAGTTCATTAGGGACCAAGCATTGAAGATGTTGGGTTAGTGATGAAGTCATATTCATGGATGAAGACCTGTCATTAAATATATTTGGGGAATGAATCTATGATTGTTTTTAAAATTTAATTGAATCAATAGGATTTATAAGTGAAATTTCTATTGAATATATGAAATATACCATGTGAAAACCCCATCAAAGAAACATCTCCTTCAAATGAATTCATTCATGATTGATTTTCTTTTTTGTACCTCTTTTATTATGAGAGAAAAAGGATACTGACAGTTAGGTGACACTGTCATCTTCGATAAGGATTCACATCAAGTTCATGATTTCTTATAGATATTCATTTTCACATTACGTTTTATGTAGGGGTGAAGTTTTGTGAAATCATTCACATTAGGATCACTATTTATGATTGGTTTTATTTGTTTTTTTGTGCATCCATAAAGACACAAAATATTAATATCCATAGAGAACCACTTTCCAAATGCATCCTATCATTGGGGAAATTGTATAAGGATCTTTAAGAAATAACATTGGTCAAGAGTATGGGATTTCAGACTCATCACATCCGTGTGTGTGTGGGGCGGGGTTCATAATTCATGACCCAATTATATATTTAGTATATGTTCACACATCCTTAATTAATAAGAAACTATAATGTTATTAAAATTTTATTTAAAAATAAATTATTAGCATTTATAGAACATAGAATAATCTGTATATATAAGAGGTTCTTAATAAATTGAGATATCTATATGTATCTGAGGTTCTCTATCAATGGTATCCTCTAATGTAATGATTATAGATTTTTTTCCATTATTATAATGATGTTGGATTTTTATCCAGATGGTGGCACACTCTGGTACACATCTTCACATAGATATGTGGGAGTAGTCTTGATATATAGATCATACCCATGTTATGGTCTACCAACATATCCTTGTGATAAGAGTCTGAACACACATAGTTCGGTACAACTTAATGGGGCACATCATAGATGTTAAGGTCATATGATAAGGTAAAAACCATGTAGTTTAATTTCCTGAGGCTAGGAAATCTATGTGAATGTTTCCTATCCATATTTTAGCGTAGGACTTATGTCGATGTAGCCTAGTGAACCTGGAATGGATATGGGATACCAAGTAAAACAATATTCTAATGGGAATGTGGAATAGAGAAGATAGGGTTGATTTGGAAGGTTGGGTTTGGACCTCAAGGTGGCTTCATATGTATCCCATTTGGATGGGAATTAGAGCCCACATTGTTTAGTTATGAGGACACACCCTTATAGAGGCCCTTCAAATGTTTTTCTCATAGGGGAGTATGTCCTTTTGAGAGGATTAAGTTGGGGATTAATCCTAAAGAGGATTCCTTAATAAATGAGTTCGGATCCATGAGAAATTATACTACTCTTATAGATTTTTGGGTTTGGTTTTTAGTTAAATCATAAAGAGGATGCTCATGGTGTATTTTTTTATTGGACTAGGGATTATTCTTGAATATGTGGTCCAAAGGATTGGTTATTATTGAGGCTTATATTGAACAGGTGGACCAAATATTTAGAGGTTGTCACTGGGGATTGCTATTAAGGATGGTGGAAAATAGATGAGTTGGGACTTTCACTTGGAATGATGGGATAAGGTGATATGTTGGGTCTTATACCATGTAATATTCCTATATGTTTTGTTGGAACATACACTTGGAATGATGATCAAATGTTCGGTGTTGTGTGGATGTAATGATTACCATTAACCTCTAACCCCATGTGATTCATTCTCGGTGTTGGAAACAAGACAAAATAGAGGATCTGGGAAATCACACTATCCTATTTTCGCTGTATTTTGATACATTTTTTTGAGGACCCATGAAAATGGAGTCACTCAGAAAGAAGGTTAGAGGACCATCCTAATGAGGAATCTCAATAAAAAACATGCATCCGACTATGTGGATTTTGTGATCATGGATATCCCCTAAGACCACATAAGATAGGATGAGTCATGATTTAATGCAAGAAAATATATAAACTAGAAGATTAATAAAACCACATGATCCCTATCTTCCACTGGTGGAAGAGGATGTAGTGACAGGAGAAGAAAAAGAGGCATGGATGCACCCATTCTTTCCCGTGTTTTATATCATGTATAGTCATATCTGACTACCCAAATGGACACCTCCCTCATGGAGTGAGTAGGAGAAATAGTGAAACCTCATGAAGGAAAGGAAATGGGATTACTCTATGGGGGTATTACCTAAAATTGGTTCTGTAGCATTTTAGTAGGATCTTAATCCCTATCAAAGGGAAAAGAATGTGTTATCCTCACCCCTACCCACAGATCATGGAAAAAGAGGCCATATTTCATAGGGAAAACTAGTGAATAACATCATTCTTACAAAGTACCCATGACAAGGAACTCTCTGACATCATTCCCAGGGTTAGGGTCCATATGGCCATATAAATTCTTACACAGATTCACCCTAAGGACCCTAATCATCAGGTAGAACATGTGTGGGAATTCATTGACCATGGGAATTTATTACCAAATAGAAGACATGAGAGTGTACCTATTTCTATGGTTTTTAAATTCAATGGGTTTTTGTGGAGGCTTCAACATGGTCGCTTTTTGAAAATGGATCCAAAATGAGTATTTCCTTACCATTAGCATCATAGAAGATGGCCTGAGAGGGGTCTCACGTAGTGTATGAGATGAGCGAGCAAAACAGGTCTTGTGTAAGGTATGGGTTGAGTGAATGAATGGGGTCTGATGTATGGTGTATGAAAGGTGAGCATGGTATTGGTTCATGCTTGTGGGCCTATATGCGATGAAGTTACTTTAGGTTATGGACCACCTATGAAAAAACACTTGGGAAAGGCTTTTCTCAAGACTTCAAGGGTATCTATAGGTGTTTTTGGAAGTGTCTCATTCATATCCCTGGTCAGGGTATGAGACCTCACTATTATTTTCATGAACCTTGTAGAGAGGGTTCCTCATGCAGGTGTTATGTGATTTAAACACTATGTGGAATTTAGTTAAAATTCCCCCTTAATTTCGTATTTGTCAGGTTTTGGAGGGTTAGAGGGATGGTTTTTGATGTCCTAGTCAATGTAATATGTCAAGGAAAATGTTTGGAGTTCTGTTGAGTCAAAATTCTTCTTTTGAATTTTCTATTAAATTTTGTTTTGGAAATCACAATCTCTCTTTTCAAATGAATTAATATATTATACATGAAGGATTTTTTTTACTATTCTTCATTAAAATTTATCATTTTAGTATGATAATAATCATATCCATTAGTTTTACTCTACTATATGATTATCGTTATGACCCTAGATATGATCCTTGTTATACTCACCGAGTTGGATTTCCATCAGACATACCAATTGTTATTTCCATCATACACACCATTCAATATTTCATGAACAAGACAAATCGTATTCACTATCTTAAATAAAATCATCATTATCAATTACATTACACAATTCTATTTTATAGGAAGAGCTAAATTCATTTCAGACCCTTTCTGTCATATCTAGAAGACTATATTGTATCGAACAAAGACCTATTTTATCAAAAAAATGTAATTTATTCTCTTTCAATACGTATTATAAAAAACTCATGTATTATGATTCAATATTTCTTAAAAAATTATGTTGTTGTTTCAGTTACAAGATTTCCATTGGATTTCCTAATGTCCAAGTCCCTCTGCATATTTAGGTTAAAATATGACCCTTAGAATCAAATTTGACCATTTGTACATTGACCTATAAATACCAGGTCATCTGAATAATCTCATAACTTTTGATGAATTTGAGACATACTATTAGAGCTATTTAATTTTTATACTTCATGTGATAAACTCCTAATTCATGTTGTGAACTTCTCATTCTACATACTTGTTACTCCCAAGAGTTTTTCTTTTCATAGTGTGACACCGATTGTTGGTGATTGTGATTGGGGGCTTCTATGGATAAGAATACTGACATAATGATATTTTTTAGAGTTAGAGATTATGAGGCATGGATGAAAGAGGTGTTAATCACATTCTTAATTGAGGGATTGCAAGGATTACAAGGCAGAATCTGATCAATGTATCGAGGGCTTTCATTGGTCTGGGTGAGACATACTTTCTTTAAAGTATAAATCGAGTAACCTTTATCCAAGATCATTGAAAACCTTTTAGTGTGGGTTAAAATAATTTTGTTCTTTCACATTTATGGTGCTTTGTAATATAATATGAATAATTTTATATTTTCATTTTTTTTATTTCTTATTTTGATTATTGTAACCATTCTTATTATGATACATTAGTAATATACTCTAATTACAATCTTTGTAGTTATTATTTTATAGATTTCAATCTTTTCAATTACTCAATAGGATTATTTATGATTTATTATTGAATAATTATATATTATTAATCTGATCATCATAAAAATTGTGATTATGATATTTTACATGCTTACTCTATTTAAATCATTTCAATTGTGAATACAATTAATTTCATTTACAACCTGTAGATTGCATTATCGCAATCAAACTAATTATGATTCTTTTATAACTAAACCTAGATTCTTTTACAATTAATTTTTTAGTACATTAAGTGGTACTTTTATTTTAATTAGTTTAAATTCATCTAAAAAAATTTATGGATAAAAAATATTATTTTCAAACATACAATTCACCCTTCCATTCTAGTATTGTTCCATATGAATATACATTAAGATCCAAAAATTGGTATAAGAGAAGGTTTTCATTGATTACACAACTACCCATATATTTTCATACATTAGTTTTAAAAATTAATTATATTTCTTTTATAATATTTTTGTTTTTCAATACTTGTTACAATAACTTGTACTATGGAAAATATATATTATATTGTATTAAATATTCTAGTACTTAATGTCGGTTCAATTAAAAATATCAATCCTACAAGACCACCAATTTTTGATGGTAATGATTATGAATATTAGAGGTGTTGAATAAATACTTTTTTAATCAACACAGTGTTGAAAGCTTTGTTATATTGACTAGTGAATTTTAAATTCTAGACATGGAAGTTAGACTCTTTACCAATCATGAAAAGAAAGAGTATTAATAGAATTAAAAGGTATAAAATACATTAATTTGTTCAGTGACTAGAAATATATATACTTGTAATTCTTCTTTTGAATCATCCAAAAGTATTTAGAATAAGCTATAAATTACTCTTTTTGGTACATCCAATGTTTTTTATACTAGAAGAGCTATGCTATGAGAAGACTACCAATCTTTTGAATATCCTTATGGAGAAATTTTTTTCAAGGTAGAGTAAATATTAATAAAAGTTGTGAATAGTTTAGAATCCATGGGATGGAAAGTACAAGATGATTAATCACTAGTTCATAAGATCCTAGATAACAAGACATATAAGGGGAATAAAAAAGAACTGATGCTGATGAATAAATAATGGTTAAAGGTGTTACTCTTGATGATTTGTTTTTAACTATTTGTCAACACAAAAACAGATTGAAAAAAGTTAAAGAAACAGTAATGAAAAATAATTTAGTATTTTATTTTACATATAATTGAAAAAAAATCCAATACTTCTAATAAATTCATTAAGTCTATAATAAAAAAAATGTTGTTGTTCAGTCAGAATTAAGTGAATCAAAACATTCTAAGAATGAATTTTCCAATCATTCATGAAGGATGAAAAATATAATTGGTAATAAATATTTTCAGTATCAATATAAGAAAATAAACAAGGATAATAATTACATTAATGTTACATGCTATGAATTCAATAAAACTACACACATCAGACCTCATTTTCCAAAGCTAAAAAATAAATGAAAAAATCAATTCCAAGAGAAATCATAAAATGTATTACAATCCAAGAGGAAAAAAATTATTAAAAAAAATGTCTCTTGGAGTGCTAGTGGAGGAGAATACTCAAATTAATTTTTAAACAATGAGAATTCTGGATAGAATAATATTGGATTTCTTTCTATAATACCTATGGAAAATCAATGTTTAGGGAAAAGGTACACACTAAATATTCCTTAATGAATAAGTTTTTAAGTGAAAATTATCCTAATGATAACAATTTCTTATCTTTATATGAAAATTCAACCTCATCTAGTAATAATAATACTTTAGCATCAAATGAAGAGGTTTCAAGATTTTTAAAATTTCATGAAAATGAATATTTCAAAGTTATTAAGAAACACGACAAAGAAAATTCATGAAAATATGCTCTAAAAAGGGATGTATCAAATATTTCTAAAAATCATGATAAAAAAGTTTTGAAATTTATTTTATATCCAAAACCCTTGAGGAAGATAATTTTGAGTAGAATATCCTTTCAAAATAATATAATAAATCAATTTTGGCAGAAAATTATTTAGATTAAAATATCACTTCTGAATCTGAGATTAATTTGGATAATAATTTAGTTTTAAGAATAAAGTCTAAAATATTTTCATTAATGTTACATTTGACAAAATTTATCACTGGTAAATAAGCTTAGGAAAAAAAGTATAAAAATCCTAATCTAGAAGGTAATAGTTCACGAATGGGATATAATCATTAAACCATTTTTTTAGTTATAACTACTTTGTTCAGAGAACATGACCCCTTTTCACAATGTGTTAATGTCGAGGTTATTGGATTAAAAAAATTCCTTACAAAAATTCAAAATTTGGGATTCCAAATAGCCCAATTTTTTCAAAACAAATGTTGGTTCCTTTTATCTTTATTTATAATATTTCTGGATCCATGAAGGTGTAGACTCCAAAAAATAATTTTTTTATTTTTAGGAAAACAAATAAAGTACCCAAAAGAAATATTTTACATGGCTAGTAGAAGTTCCTGGAATATGAATGGTAACAATGAATTCTTTGAAAATACAATTGAAATGGAAAGTGGAAAAGTTACCATTGGAGACAATTCTCAAGTAATGATTGTAGGTATAGGTAATGTTTTTCTTCTTGTAAAATCATCGATTTAAAATGATTTATTTTTTAAGGGTCGTATGCACAACCATATAAACATAAGTAAATTATGTGATGATGTTTACCTTGGGAATTTTAGTAATGATAAATGTGTATTATATAATTCCAAGGATGAATTCATTCTTTCTTCCCATCATCAGTTGAATGTATACACACTAAATATAGAACACAATATGAGCCAAGACATACCTAACCTATGTGCAATAAAAGATTAATCTTGGTTTTGGCATAGAAATTTTAGAAACTGTAATAATAGAAACTAAAATTAATTTTTTGTGAAAATTCTTATTGAGGATATAACGAAACATAGATTTTATTCTTAAAAATTATTTGACCCTTATCAATATGGAAAGAAATATATGTCATGCTTTAAATCAATTAGTGAAGTTCCAACATCTATTGTTTTATAGTGGATGCACTTGGACTTCTTCAGTCCTAAAGAGGCTAGAATTACTATAGGAATGTATAATATATTTGTTTTAGTTCATGACTACACAAGATATGAAGGATCCTAGTTTCTAAAAAATAAATAAAAATCCTATTATTATTAAAAAACATTTATAAAAATGGTTAAAAATGAGAAAAACTGTCCATTTATAACAAATTATAGTGATCATGGTAGAGAATTTGAAAATTTTGATTTTGAAGCTTTTGTAGTAAGAAAGGTATTACAAATAACATTTTAAGCTCCTAGAACTCCTAGAAATAGTGTTGTTTAAAGAAGAAACCATATTCTTCAAGAGAGAACAAGAACCATGTTGAGTGAATATTCTATTGAAAAACATTTTTGGGTTGAAGCTATGAGTACCACTTGTTATAATGTAAATCATGTTTCAATTGGACTGTTTCTTAATAAAACTCCTTATAAGTTATGGACTGGCTGAAAACCAAAAGTCTCATACATAAATATATTTGGATACAATGTATTCATTTTTAATACAAAATATAGTTTACAGAAATTCTCACAAAAATATTATGAAGATATAATCTTATGTTATTCCACTACTTTTATGGCTTATAACATATTTAGTAAAAATTCATGTACTTTTGAGGAATTAGTACATGTAAAATTTGACGAAACTGATCCATTTTTTTAAAAAATACCAACCTACATCTTCTAATGGGTTTTCCAAAACTGATTATCATCTATTGATATAAGACTTTTCTAATAAGTAAAATATTCAATAAATTATTTTTGAACTATTCACATTGGAATAATTTCCATCTCATATCGATGAACATGTTTTATAAAACTCATGTAAGTTGTTTCTTAAGAATCATCCTAGTGATAGTATCATTTGTGATGTAAGTAAACATATAAGTGCTAGAAGTTCTTTGAAAAAAATATGTAAAACATCTAGCATTTCATTTAAAACTATATCCTAAAAGTATGGATTGGACTTTAGGAGATGGATGTTGGTTTAAATCAGTGCCTGATAAACTAAATAAATTCGAAAGGCATATATTATGGTCGTTAATTAATAGAACTAAATAAACTTATGTAATTGGAGTAAAATGGTTCTTCAAAAACATATGTGATGAAAACTGAATAATCATTAGAAATAAATCCAGATTATTTAAAAATGTTATAAAAAACAAGGGAGAATTGATTATGATGAAACCTATGCTCAGGTATATATACTTGAATCTACTTGGATACAATTTTCCTTTGTAGTAATCATTAATTTCAAACATCTTCAAATGGATTTGAAAAACTGTTTTCATAATACATATGATCAAGATGATTTTTTTGTTGAAAAACCCCCGGGTTTTAATGATAAAAACTTTCTTAATATGTTTACAAACATACCAAGGATTTATATGGCCTTTAACAAAACCATAGTGCCTATTGTGGTATATTAACATGATTTTTTCATTAAAAAAATTTATCAAGGGAATAGTTAATCTAACATTTTTTATAATGAAATAAAACAATTTCTTACCATTCTAATTTATGTTGATGACATTATATTTTGATCTACCCTGCAATATTTAATATATTATTTTGAAATTCTTCTGAAATATGAGTTCAAAATCAATATGATGGGTTAGTTCACATTATTTCATGGTTTTCAAATTTCCCAAAAACGAGAAGGGAGTTATATTTCCCAATATAAATATATTAAAGATATTCATAATAGATATAGATATGATAAAACTAAAAGAAATAGTACTCCAATGATTAACTCAAATACTCTTGAAGTTTATGAAGCTAGACAACTAGTAAATCAAATAACTTTTACAGGGATGATAGGAATCATACTTTACATAAAATATAGCCATCCAGACATAATGATTCTAGTATTCTTAGGTTCAACATATCATGAAAATCCAAAGTAATCCCATATAAAATCTATTAAGACAATTTTCCGTTATTTAAAGGGAACTGTAGATTTGGGTTTTTTTACTCTATTGGAAATGATTTTGAATTAAAAAACAGATGGTGGCTTTTGTGGTTATAGAATGGGTGGAAAACATCAACCAAGACCCTTTATTTATTAATTGATTCTTTAGTTTCATTATCTCGTAATAAACAAAACTTAGGGTCACTTTCCACTACTAAAGATGAATATGTGGTAGCTGGATGTTGTTGTGCTCAAGTGTTTAGATAAAACATATACTCACTGATTATGAAATGAGTTTTACTAAAACTAAAATACAATAATATAATACTAGTCCATCTCTCAAACTGAAAATCAGTCACATAACATTCTTGATAAACATATAGATATTTCTCATCATTTTCTTATGGATCACATATTTAAAAGAATTATCATTTTATAATTTATTGGAATACAAGAATAATTTGATGATATTTATTCAAAACAATTACCTTTCAATAGATATGAATACATTAAATAACGGTTATCAATGATCATTTTAAAGTAGTCATTCATATATAATTTTTCTTTAAATATTCTCCTTACATTATGTTACTCCTTTCCAAAGGAGGAGTAAATTTTTTTGATAGAATTTTTTTTTTGTAACCAAATTTTTTCTCATACTCAAAATTTTTGTAATTAAATGTTTCATACTAAGAATTTTAAAATATTGAAATTTAATTATCATAATTTTCAAACTCATATTCTTCCTACTAATAATTTTCATGCTCAGAATATTTTTATTGAAATTTATTTTCTCATTTTATTAATATTATTTTTAAAAACAATTTATTTAAAACTAATAGATCAAAATTTATATTCTGAAATGTACAATTTATTTTTATTTTCAATATTTTTATACATTTATGTTTTATGGTATTCATATTAAAACATTATCATATTCACCCAGGATATGATAATTTTTTTTGAAAACATAATATGAAAACCTCAATATTTCATCTCAACCATTGAATCACTTTGATCTATTCTGATCCATGTAAGTTCAATGGTAATATTTCCATCGCCTATAGAAAGGGACCCCCTACTTGTCCCACAAAATTTTTCCTCTTATTTTTATTGAGTCTCTTCTACTCATCATGTATAAAATACTGAAGGTTTTGGTACCCAGTGTATTCAATCATACTCAATTATCAATCATAAATAACTTCTCCAAAGGAAATGACAGTGAAAGATTACTCAAAAATGATTTTATTCCAGGAAAGATGTCTCACCAGATAGTTTTATGGAATGTATGACTCTTACCTAAAAATAATTATTCAGTTTTAATGATATAAGTTAGTATGTGGTGAGAAACATAAAAACCAAGATCCTATCATTGTTGATGAAGTGAAAAAATTATATAAATCTGTAATTTTTGATGAAAACATGATGGTGAATTTTCATATTTACGATAGTGAAATCAGTATCTCAGCTAAACAAGCATCAAATTTTTTTAATGTTCCATCTAAAGGAGATTTTTTTTGTCCCTTGAAATAGTATACAAAAGAAAAGGTAACATTTAAAAGGGAAAGGAATTGGAAATATCTTTTTGATATTCATGAAGAGAAAAGATAAAAACTCATCTTCCAACTGATAATTGAATAACTATACCTTGGATGAAAGGTTTTTTAATCCCCTGGATTGGTGATAAAGATAATCTCAAAGTTTTAGATATCTTTACAATTGGTTATCTTGTGTTCATGATGAAGATCAACTTAATGGGTTATATTTTCGAAACCATCAAAATATCAAGTAAAGTGAAATCATGTCCCAATTAATCATGTTTCCAAGCATCCTTAGTAATTAAATATAGAAAGGCGTGATGTTTTTCAATACTCCTCTTATGTTAGTACAGAGTAATCTGATAATTATTTTTATTAGTGATGATATAGTATAGATATTGATATTTCATATATATCTAGAATCTAAAATTTTAATTAAATATATTGAAGGTGAAACTCCAAAAGACACTATTGAAGGAAGATAGGTAATTCAAAAATAATCTATATTTATTATTTCAGAGAAAGAAATGAAATCCATGTCTAATTCTATTATAAATTCGATGAAGAAAAGTTCTTATAGTGAAGAAACAGTGGCCATGTAAAGAAATTAACAACCTAATGGAAAGAATTATACCCACAAATTGGACACAATCTTTCCTGTGAACTTGATGAGATGCCTCAGACCAATGAGATTCTAAAATATAGTCATAAGAAAAATAAACTGATGATGATAAAGGTTGAAAAAATTGACATCGATAAGTTTATGAAAGGAGTAAAAAATATAAGTGTTAAAGTAAGTTTTTAGAAATTAGATCAAAAAAAATAAGTCACTGTCTATAATAAAAACAATGGAAAGATGAAACAAAAAATGGGAGATGAAATTTCACTATCATAGGTCTCTAATAAAAATTCTTTATACGGTCAAGATTACACTAAATTTCATTATATAGATGAATATATTAATGTATAATAAGAGATAAATGAAAAGAAGATTCAAGAGGAAGAAGAATTAGAAGAAGAGAAATAACAAATGGATGATTTTAAAAAAGAGAATAGTGAAAAATAAAATACTCAGAAACAAAAGTTTTAGTTCGACAAAACTCCAATAATATATTTCCCAGACAAATCAAGAAAATTTTCATCCCTTGATGTACAACCTTTCAAGAATGATGGTTAGAAATCACAAGTTCAGAAAGTCATCAATATCCCTGAAAACGAAGAAGAAACTAGATCTGATGTCCATTGGAATTAGAATTAAGATGAGGATGATGTCGGAATTCATAATGTAGAGCTTCACAATTATGAAAAATACACTTATTCAGAATATAAAATCACTTTTAGAATAGATTAATATATTGTTCAAGCACTAAGAAAAATTGATAAGGAAATCCCGCATTTACCAAGAATAGAAGTGAAGAATGATTTTTTCCAGCCAATCAAGTTAAGAAATCTGAAACTATCAAGATTCAAATAAAAAGACTAATGAAACTCGAGGTTGATTTAAAATTATTGGATAAAAGTACCAAATTATAAATGAATCCTTGTAATAAAGTTTTCAAGTGGTATGAAAAGCCTGAGGAAAGTATTAAATAGCATGAATACTCAATAGAAGATATCAGAAAGCTCTTGAATGAACTATCTATTACATTCAAGGAGGTTTCATGTGATAATACTCAGAAATTGAAAGTCATATGAGGACTACATATAATCCTGTAGGAACATTTCAATGTATTTGAAAAGAAAGTGAATAAAATTAAATCAATTGTTACAAAACCATTGTTTCATAAGGATGATATAATTGAATTGAAAAATAAAAATATCATGTTTATTTATTTGATTGAATAACAAGAGAATATGAATAAAGATAATGATTTCACAATTCAAACTATGAACGAGAAGCTGAAATCCAAATAAGAATTAATTCATTCCCAGAACCAATTATTGGAAGATAAATAATAGAAAAACCGGGATAAAAAAGAATCTCTTGATAAACTGATGGAGGAATATAAAATATTTCATGAAAATGAATACAACTGTTTTAGATCTCATGAAGATGGATAAAGACCTGGAAGAGGAAAATAAATGAATCATTTTGAACACATTTTGTACTATTTTTAAAACACAAAATGAATAGTGTTGACATCTACATTTATTCTTAATGAATTTTTTCCTTCTGTGGATGAATGTCATTTCACTTTTTATCGATGATCATATTCTTTATTTCATTGAATTTTTTCTTTTTAGAACCCAATTTTAGTTATTAGAAGATCTTTCCAATTCCATTTTGTAAATCACAAAGGGTGGAATTTTTTATATAGGTGGATAATGTATTATAAAGGGGGTAAATTCGTATAAAAGGGGAAATGGGTGAATTATAATTACAAAATTAGAATAGTTTTAGTAAGGGAGATAATTTTTTCTAGAATACAATACATAATTATTTTTTATCCTAAGGGGGAGTTTAGTCATATTCAAATAATATTTATAAGAGTTTTAAAAATCAAGAAGAAATAAGTACAAATATTGACTTCTAAATACTAAAACTACCGACTGCTGTAAACATATATTTTCTTTAAATTTAGGTTTTATCTTTCCAAAAAGTGGGAGATTATTGAGTAAAAAAGTATTCTATTTAATTTTATATTCCTTTTTTTTGGAAATCAAAAACTATGTTTTCAAATGAATTCACCTATTTTATATTCTTCATGGATTTTTGTTTTAATTTTGATTATTAAAATTTTTCAAATTATTATGGTAATAATTGTACCCATAAAATTTACTATATTACATTATTATCATTATGAACCCATATACGATCTCCATTGTACTCAATGAATAAAATTCACATCAAATACATTGATTATGATTTACTTCATACACATGGCTAAGTGTTGTAATAACCAGAAAAATCATATTCACTATATTAACTAAACTCATCATACTCATTTACAATTTATAATTTTATTTTATCAGAAGAGAAAAAATATTTTCAGATCCATTCTATCAAATCCAGAAAATTGTATCCTAACAAAATGAAAACTATTTTATCAAAAATATGTCTAGTATTCTGTTTCAACATTTATTATAAAATGATGTTGTGTATTATTTTTAAAAAAGTATTAATAATCAAATTCATTGTTTTAGTTACAAGATGACCATTGGAGTTCTAGGTGTCCAAGTCCCTCTGTGTTTTCTAGAGAAAAATTGAATGTTGGATTCTTAGATGACCATTGGGAAATTGTTCTATAAATACCAATTCATTTGAATGAGCTAAAAACATTTTATGAATTCAGCACATCATTCGAGATCTGTGTAAAATTGCAGATTCATACGAAATACTCTAAAGTTGTGTTGTAAACTTTTTTTTCTATATATATGTTACTCTCGAGTGTTTTTCATTACTTAGTGCGATACCGATTATTAGAGATTATGATTAATGGATTATTTGCATAAGAAGAAAGACATACCTGTATTGTGTGGATCCAGGGATTACGGGGCTAAGAAGACAGAGGTGTTGATCACCTTCTTGATCGTGGCCTTTTGGAGATAGAAAGACAGAGGTCGATCATTGTATTAAGGGCCTTCTCTGGTGTGGGAAAGACATATTTTATTGAAATTATAAATCAAGGGACCATTATTAATGGTTATTGGGTACCATTATAGTTGGGTAAAAATAATTATATTCTTTTACATTTCAGATCGTTTTTAATATAACGTGAATCATTTTATATATTCATTTTTGTAAATATTATTTTGATTATCACAACCAATATTATTACAATAATTTAGTTTGATAAAATGATTATAATATTTGTAATTACAATTTTAGTGACTATGGCCTTTTAAATTAGTCAATAAAATTCAGTACACTTTTTGATTAAATCATTTTATTGTTTTACTCTTATCATTGTAACCATTGTGATTACTATCTATTTTGTGATTACTTTGTTTCAATCATTTCAATCATGAAGAAGATTAATTTATTAATGACATGTGGATTAAATTATCATAATCAACCTGATTTCTATAATTTAATAACCACAAACAGGTCCATTAATGATTAATGTCATAATAAATTCATAGATATTGGGAATTTAATTAGTTTAAATTCTTTTAAAATAAATTTGTTTAGTGATAAAAAAAGTATGATTTTAATCCTACAATTCACCCCCTATTGTATTTTTCTATCTTCATATACATTACAATCCAAAAATATCTATAAGAATTTTTTTAGTACAAATGAAGACCCAAGGTCCTATTTATATGAAAAAATGGGACCCTAGAAGAAGGTTTTATCTAACATATGTGTGTCATGCAGGCTAATGTGTAGGTCGATCATGCAAGACGATGCATAAGCACCCAACATGTTGACACTGCATAGGGAACCTACATGAAGGGCCTTTGGTAGAGTTTATAATCCATGGATTTCATTATTCATCTTGTTCTCTTAATATTAAGATATTTCCCTTTCACACCTTTTCATCAATGTGAAAAAATGTATTGTCAACATCTGCTATGGGAAAAGTGTAGGGATTCCTAATCCACTGTGATATGGGAAATAGATGGTGATGTCTGATCCTTAATGATGTGATTATCTTAGTAGTTAGCCTAGACATATAATATAGTATCTATGACTATTATGGTGCTACACTCTTATGAAACTTTGATATTCAATTGATTTGAACTCATGGATCATGATTTATGTTTTAATGATTGTATAATCTATGACATACTAACAACTAATTCTATGAAACATAACTATGATCTATGTAAAGTTGTTTATTTTTTTTTAATCACATGTTATAACACCCTTATGTTCATGATATTTTTAAATATGATCATTGATTAACATCTCCCATGCTTAACCTTGTTGTGAATAAGCGATCAATCCTTCAAACGTTTTAATTTTTTCCCAGGTTATAAAGAAGGTTACTAAGTGTGATAAGTATAGAAGGTTAAATTATGTAGTGAATTATATTATATATGTTGAAGGTTAAACATAGATAAAAAATTTATGTATCTAGTCTCTATGTACACAAAATATTTATAGGTCCCGATAATGTTTATTTTGGAGATATATGAAATATTCTTCAAAAAGTAAAAATATCTTTGTATGTTATTCTTGGTTCACCATAATTATTCCAATCAAAAATCCATCTACAACAATATTTTCCACATTATGGAGGTTTTACCTCACCAAAACACCAATTCATGTTTCCTTAATGTGTACTTCTAGAGAGGACATCCAAAGGAATAGGAAATATTCTTAACTATGGGCTATTAATATTTTTTTATTCTAAATCGTCCAATTTCATTCCCTAAAAATTGAAAAAGTTAAATAAGTGTCATAAGTATACGTAACTATTATTATGTTAATGGATCCATCTACCTTTCTCACATTCATTAAAAGAAGAAAAATTCCCCCAATGTTATGTGCAAACTACCACCTCAATGAGTGGTGTATTTTCGTTTTCATCACCACATTCATGGATAGTTATTAAAAATTAATTTATGGTTTAATATTATTATAATAATCATATTCTAAATTATTTACTATTTTTGAATTGATTAACAAATATTCAACTAAATAAAACAAATCAAGTATATAATTATGGAAAAATACCTAGATGAACATGCCACTAAATGATACCATTTATAATCAGTGAATAATAAATATGGGACCATTTAAACATATAAAATGATCTAAAGCTCATTTAATTTTACTACAATAGTTTTTTCTCATTTTACAACAACATACATAACCATACAAACATCAAAACGTTCTAGGAACCATGAAACGAATTCCCATAAGAGAGTAAGAATAAACATGATATCTTAATAAAATGATTATAAATGAACATAAATGAATAGTAATAAATCAGATATAGATTAAAAAGGTTTTAAATAAAGTGTTTGATATAATAAATTTAATTATTCAAGAGGTTATACATGTGAACCGAATGGGTCAGGACCTATGGTAAGGTATCCTTAAAACCCGCCACTTTTATTTTGGGTTACAATTATTTAAACTAAACCCACATTCTATGTGTATCTATTATTATTCTATATTTCCAATATATTTAATATGTATTTCTACAACATATACACCTAGTTATTTTACCTTTATTTTTTGGGTTTATACATGTTATTTATTTTTCTTTCACAATATATCTTTAAAATAAACCTATTTAAAGAAAACTTTTCTAATAATTATTCACTTTCAGTGTGAATATTTTTGATTTTTGGTCCTTATATAATTTCATAAAATTGTTATTATTTTTTAAAAAATATATCTGGAATTATTTTTGGTTTAAATCAAATGAACATTTTGTCTCTTTCTTTATTGATCTTTACCCATTTCTTAAAATATCATTTAAGAGGTGTATATCTGCACATTCCTCTCCATTTTTTAATGTTAAATGTTATTAAAATGGAATCCATATTTAGGGCTATGTTCCCAATTTCAAATACTAATATAAAATAAATTTAATTAATTATTATCTTTGGAATCACTATGAAATTTATAATGATTATTCTCAAAGACAATATCATATAACTTGTTTCCATCTCTGGGGAATTTAATTTAATTATTCTTTATGTATGACTTCATTATGTGGAACTCATATGAATTTCATGTTATCATGTGATGGGTGGAAAATAATTATATATCAATCCAATTAATTAGGTAATATTTCTCATGAGATGATATGTAAGGTACTAGGGAGTAAACCCATTCAAATATGGTACTTTTTCCACGGTGTGATGAGTGGGATTGGAATTATATTGTCCTATATTGAATTGGGTGATGTATTATATATCATGAGATGATAGTTTTAGGAACAAGAATAAATCCCAATAATCTACGTTACTTTTAACAGAAAGTTACGTTTCCTTTGTAGTGGGTCTTTATATATCAATATGAATCCATGTCTTATATTATTTACTCATTTTTATCATTACATTTATGATGAAATAAGTTTTATTATGCCATGATTACACATGATTATATGTGATATTCCCCTTTTATGATATAATTTTATGCCTTTTGTCTCATATATTAGAATTTATTTTCATGTTTACTCTTATTATAGGATTTTTTATCACCCTTTTCCTATATATATTTCCTCAAGGTTTTATATGCACTAATCTGCATTCAAATAGATTTAGGATCTCAATATAGAGATAAAAATAAAAAAATATATTAAATGTATAATTTTAAGTATTATATATCTAATCTAACAAAGATAATAAACTTCTTGAACCTGGGATTATTATGGATTTTAATGTTGAAAAATGTAATAAAATTAGTGTGAACTCTGGTTTCTGTAGTTTTTACCAAAAAAAGATCTAGTTATTTTTAGGGATTTTAACTTTTATTAATTACTAAAAACCATTGGTATAAAAAAATGTATTGGAAAAAATCTTAAACTTTTGGTAAATTATATCTTCTATGGTTCTCTAGAAATTACATCCCATTCCCAATTCAAAAAAATGGATATTGTCTCTGGCTCAAATGAACCATGAGGTAATACATAAAAAAAGCGATATTATTTCAATCATAACTTGGTGCACAGAAAATTATCCTTCTTAAACATATAGTTTGAAACTACTGGAGTATATTATTTGGTTAATTCACATGATCTTTACGATCCATTATAAATGATTTAATATATTTTTATATAATTTGATGATGTAATCTATAACTAGTTAGTTTAGATAACTTAATAATAAAATAACCATGGGTAACTTAAATTGAAACCTATAAAATTCTTATGTTTGGGTATGTATGTCCTTAGAAACTTCTATGTCTCATAAAAAACTATAAAATCATATTTTTGTAAATGGTTTCAATGTAATCTAATTATGAGGGAAAAAGTGAATTATTACCGTATCTGGGTTAGTGAGATTGATATATCATTAGAAATTATATTTTATGTCTTGTCTATCATATAGATATCCTTAATTATTTTCATAGGTGAGTAATAATTAAATATGCAAGGATTCAATTTATATAAGGGGTGGAATGTAAAATCCAGGGTTTCTAAAGAATATTTTAAAAAAATAATTTTGAAAATTCATAAAAAATCATTATTTTCAATGATATAAACCAAAAAATTATACATATATTTATTATCTATGTTCTTTTAACATTTATTGAACAATTATAATGGAATTTTTTGAAACAAATTATCAGAAAAAGGTCATCCTATAGGATGGTCCATAACCCATAGGTTCGGTAAAGACACATCACATTAGGCAAGGATGAATGTCTCAAACCAACTCCCAAATGGAAATAGGGGTGCATCACCTACCATTGGCATATATGGAACCCTGATTCAATTTTCAATCCATTTTATCAATAATTATATATACTTTACTATATTAATGATAATTTTTTTCAAATATTTTTTTTAAATACATTGATTTTTGTAATACAATTATTTTTATGATAATTAATTCATTGTAATAAAATTGGTAAAAAGTATTATACATGTTTTCATAGTCATAAAATTTTAAAAAATATAAAGTAATATCAAATTATGTGGAAAATTTGATGAATAATTAATTATAATTTTTATATTAAAATCAGATTTTTTTTTTACTTTTACTTTCATTATACTTAATTTAATTTCTAAATCGGTTTTATCAGATTCTACATATATAATTTATTAGTTAAAAATTTCATTTTAAAATATTACGTAAATCATTTTATAATAAAATGAAAATTTGAAATATTAATTTCTTTTCATTAAAATAATAATTACTCTTATTTATTTTGTGTTATTATCATAAAATGGTTATAAAATTTTGAAAATGTAGTTTTTAGAAATGTAAAATTATCATTGGCACACCGTTATAATAATAATGTATATAGTTTTTTGAACTAAAATCATTTTCTCAATTATGTATCTAAAAGATATATTACACTTAATTATAATAATAATTTTATAAAATGTAAATTTTTTACCTGAAGAAACAATCAATTTTCATATATATAATAACTTAAAAATATGAGAAAATATAAACGTAATCACTCATAATAAGGGAAATATTTTTTATTTAATATTAATCATTTATCCGTTTACTATTTGATTTTATATAAATATTAAATTATTAAAAATATAATTTCATTATGATAAAAATGGATTCATTTTTTGGATCAAAAATTAAAAATTTATCTTAGGTGGTATTTTCATGAATTTTCTAAAAAAGATGATCTTTTATGTAAAGTAAAAATATTGTTATTATTTATTATATTAACAATAATTTTTACCACCTTTAAAATTTTAATTGGGTAAATGGATTAAATATTTGAAATTATAATAATAAAAATTATGTAAAAATGTAATTTTAATTTTATGGAATAAGAATATGTTACCAATTTAAACAATTAGTCACCACATAATAGTTAAAATAAGATGAAAAATATAAATCAAGAGGTAAATATCACAAAACCACCTCACTAAATGGGTGTTTTAGAGATTTCAAAACATTACATAATATTTGACTCAATAATTGAAAAATTATTTTCTACATTCCATAATAATGAAATTTATTTTTATATTATCAAATTATATTTAAAAAAGTGCCACCTTGTCACATATAAAAGGATCCCTTCACAACTATATTGCTCCAAAAACCATGGAAAACATCACTTGACCAATACCTATTAAAATACCTCCCCGGTAAACTTTCCCTCATCCAAGAGATTTTGGTATTAATTAAAACTAATAGGTTCTTTCAGGTGTAGTATGATAGAGGACATCCAAATTAAGCGGTAATATTATTAATTATCTTATTTTAATATTTTAATGTTCTACCTCATCCAAATATATTCAATAAAAAATTATATAGTGGCCATATTATCATAAATATACTTGATATTTTTTTTCAATTTAATATCAACTATATTCATTCCTTCCATTCATTAGAAAATTAAAAACTCATCCCATGTTGTGTGCAAACTACATTCACCTAGGATAATGTGTTTCGTTATTCATAACCAACTTTATGTTTGGTTATAGAAATAATTTTATAGTTAAATATTTTGATAATAAGAATATTATATCTTATTTAATATTATTTAATGGATGAGTAACCATTATACGAAATACAAAAAAATATTGTTCATACTGGTCATAAAAATAACCTAGATAAAAATATAATTAAATGATGACATATATATTCTATTAACCATGAATATGGGGCCATTTAAAAATATATAATGAAAATAAAATCATTCCATTTCACATTATTTTTCTCACATAAAAATAACTTTCCTAATGACCAACAAATTGAAGCAGCCTTGGAATTGTGAAACGAACACCCTCTAGATTTTGAAAATAAACATGATGTCCTTATAAAATGGATATAAATGTAAAGACCCGTAAATTTTCAAGGAAATTTTTTTCTTAATTTTCTTTGGAATTTTACAAGAGTGCAGTTTCTGACGGCACCTGATTCCGAGGACCGGTGTGCCCGGAATCATTTTTCGAAGTTTGGCTCGGGTACGTTCAGTGAACGGACGAGCGGGTTTTTCTAACTTTTGAACCGGTGCCCGGAATCGAATTCTGGGGGCACCGATGAAATCGCAGAGCCGGTATTCTCTTAGAAACGCCTTTTCCGGAGTTGCGTTTGCTCGGGTGTGGTTTTTAATTTTCAGGCTTAAAGTTAAGAAATAAAATAATTTTGCGACAACTTTATTTTATTTCACTTAAGCCACTTGGAAGCCACTTGAAGCCACTTAAAGGCGGCTTTAACTGAGTTGAACTGGATAGGATGCTATCCAGAAATATCCTACCCCCTTGGTAGGATATTTGTGAGGTGGGGCCCGCACGAGCCCCGCTGTTTCTTTCTGCTAAGAAACGCACCCGTGAAAACCCGTCTTAATGAAAGTCAACTGACGCGTTTTCTAAATTCTTAACAGACCATTAAATGGGCTGTTTCTTTCGTGAATTAAATGGGCTGTTTCTTTCGTGAATTAAATTGCATGTTTCTTTCGTTGAATTAATTCAACGAATTAATTCAATCGTTTCTTAACCTATTTTCGTGTGTTGGCATGTTAATAAAATAAGACCAACCCAAAATCTTTTGAAAAGATTTGAGAGGATCCCTGTTTCTTCACCTCCCTCGCGAAGAACGCGAAGAACGCGAAGAACGCGAAGAACGCCGAACCCGGAAATCGACGACGCCTTCGTCCGAGACGTTCTTCCGATCTCCGATCTCCGATCTCCGATCACCGACCATTTGAGGTGAGTGATTTCGGATTTCCGCTCAAGGTTCTTTTCTTTTGGTTTTAAACACAGATTTAATTAATTATAATTTAAATCTGTTGTTCTTGGTGCGTTGAGTTCGCCGACTCAACACCGGATTCCGTGACGACGCGACGCCTCCCCACGACGACGCGACGATTCCTCTCTTCTGCGACGATCCTTTCCGCGAAGAACGCCCGCGCGCGAAGATCGACGAGGAAGGAATTTCATTATGGGAATTACCCCTTTTTAAATTAATTCCCGTCAATGTTTCTTTAAAGAAATTAAAGAACCGTTTGTGAACAATTTTAATCCTATTAAAATTGTTGTTTCCTATGTGGAATCTTTTTCTCCCGGTTGTTTATCTCTAACGCGGAGGGTCCGGGCCAAACGAACATGGCCCGATGACTCTCCGCCATTCTTCGTGTTTTGCGGATTTGGCGGGCGACGACGGAACGTGCCGCAACGGGTGTTTGACGATCCCGCAGTAAAGAACGGATCCTGGGAGGAGCAGCGGCGCAGACGAGAAGGAAAACGGGCCACCAGAGAGACGCCGGCGGCCCGCGGAAGTTACCGGCGGCGCCCCGGCGCGCCGCCGGACGAGACCGCCGCGGCTGAAGCCGCGGCGGCGGCGGCGGCCAACGGACCCGCAGCGCGCGGGTCCGGTTCGTCCAGGCGGGACGCGACTCAGCCGCGTCCGCGGTTCGCCAGCGCGGCCCGCACGCGGGCCGCGGTTCTTCCTCAGGCCGCGGGTCGGCGCCCGCGGCTTCCACCCGCGCCGCTCGGCCAAGCCGGACCGGCCCCGGCCGGGCCGGGACGGGCCAACCGGGTCGGGCCGACCCAGGAGGGAGTCGGGCCGGGTCGGCCCGGGCCCGTATCCCCCATCTTCGGACGTTTTCGTTCAAATGACTGTATCTTGAGCTTCGTGCCTCCAAACGAATCGCCGTCAGCGGCAACGCGATCCTTGGATCGAGACGGTCGTTTCGGTATACTATACTCAAGGTGCACCTTCCTTTTCAGGAGCATACGTAGTTAAAACTCCGTAGTTAAGCGTGCTTGGCTTAGAGCAGTGATCAGGATGGGTGACCTCCTGGGAAGTTTCCCAGGGTGGGTGTGAGACGGAAAGGCCAATAACTAACAGACCGGGCGTCCGATTGACGTGCCGTCTGTTTCGTTGTTTTCCTCTAAATGAGACGGATCTTTTGGCATACTCCGCCCGAGGTTTGGACGCAGGTGGAGTACGGTCGGGTTGGTTTTGCCTTAAAACCAACCGGGCCCCTGGGACGAAAAAGCCAATAACTCTCAGACCGGGCGTCCGACTGACGCGCCGTCTGCGACGTTGAGTTCCTGTTGTCGATACGGAACTTTTGGATACATCAAATTCAGACTTTGTGTCAGTTGATGTATCAGCCTCTCGGCTCGTGGAGCGGACCCTCCCGAACGAGATTGCTATGTGCGGGAACCCTAGTGCTGGCTGTGACTGCTACTTCGGCAGCGACGACGGTGCAGAGATCCTCCGTGGACTCCGACGACGACCGTGCAGAGATCCTCAGTGGACTGCAGCGACGACGGTGCAGAGATCCTCCGTGGACTCCGACGACGACCGTGCAGAGATCCTCAGTGGACTGCGGCGACGACTGTGCAGAGATCCTCTGTGGACTCCGACGACGACCATGCAGAGATCCTCAGTGGACTGCAGCGACGACGGTGCAGAGATCCTCCGTGGGCTCCGACGACGACCGTGCAGAGATCCTCAGTGGACTGCGGCGACGACTGTGCAGAGATCCTCAGTGGACTGCGGCGACGACTGTGCAGAGATCCTCAGTGGACTGCGACGACTACTGCACTCAGCGATCCTACGTGGATCAGTGCTACCGATCCTATGTGGGTCCGATCCTGCGTGGGTCAGCGCTCAGCGGTTCTGTGTGAGCCATTGCCTACAGGTCCTGCGTGGGCCCGATCCTGTGTGGGTCTGATCCTGTGTGGGTCACTGTAGAGATTAGTTACCTATCGATCCTTCGTGGGTCCGACGACTTATGGATCAGAGATCTTTTTTTCGTTATCCGAAGAAGTATACCTATGTGAGTTGAATCTTCTGTTTTACTCGATAGAGGTGGGGCGCTTGGTTGTAGCGGCAGACCCGTGATACTGGAGACGAGCGTACGGAGTACGGAGACCGTGTAGCCGGCTGAGACCTGAAGACTGCTTGACCGACTCGACTTGGAGTGAGTCGACTAGCCCAGTGGACGGAGCGCCTGGTATTTGGCGGCAGACCCACGGCGGACGGAGCGCCTGGTAGTTGGCAGCAGACCCGCGGTACTCGACTGGAGGAGTACCTCTGTAGGCTATTTGGGTGAGCGCTCGGTATTTGGCAGCAGACCCTCAGCGGACGGAGTGCCCGGTAGTTGGCAGCAGACCCGCGGTACTCGACAGGAGTAGTACCTCAGCAGTCTTAGGTTAGTGAGCAGTATCTCTGAGTCGTGACAGGACCACTGTACACTTCAGAGGTGGGGCTCTTCAGCAGTTACGGTTTCGATAATGAAAATCCTGGTTTGAGCTGAGTCAATGATCCTTGTGTTTCTCTCCTTTGTGGATTGTGTTGAGCTATCCTGTGTGGATTTACTGTTTACTATCCTTTGTGGATTGTGTTGTTCTACCCTGCGTGGGTATGCGTTTTGCTTTCCTGTGTGGACTGGGTTGTTCTTGGGCTCGGACGTTGGAGCCGATCGGGGAATTGACGACTTAGGTATATGTATGGGCATATACCTAAGCCGTGTCAGATGTTACTTCGTGATTGTACCTCTTCTTCGTGATTTATCCTTTGTGGATTTCGGGAGACCTTCGGGGGTCTCGGGGTCCCTACTGAGTAGCTTATACTCTCCCCTGCACGGGTTATGCCCGCACTTCGTGGTGTTGGTTGCAGACGACGGACAGCGCTGATCGTGGAGGAGGCGTGCGGAGCAGGACAGTACCTGGAGGTGGACCACTGGGCGGGACGTACTCGGAGCGGTTAGGTGGACCCGAGGAGCAGTGGAGGCTATCTGTACCCACCCTTCAGGTGGGACTTCCAGAGGACGGCTCGACGCTGCAGTTTTTCCTTTCAGTTGCTGTTTTTCCTTTCAGTTACAGTTGGGCTTGTATTTCCGGCCCCTTTTACTTTCAGCACAGCTTGTACAGTTTTTACTTAGTGTTTACTTTTCCGCTTGCTTACTCTGTGGTGCTTGTTTACTTTTCAAAGTCAATGCCTTCCCTTTTTGTTGGAATTTACGCCTTGGTGCTAGTCGCCAGCCCCTGGCCTATGGAAGGCGGGCTTGGGGTAGTCACGGCACGGGCCCCGAGGGCGGGTCGTGACAATAAATGAACATAAAAAATAGTTATAGTATATATATATATATGAATAAAATATTTAGTAGACAAAATTAAATTATTTAGGAGGTTAAACACGTGAACTAATTAATTCCGTATTTGACGTAACAGTTACACGAAACCACCCTCTTTTATTTTGTGTCATGATTTCTCTCTATAAACATAATTTTATCTCTATATTATTGTTATACACGTATTATATACTCTATAAATATATTTATCTAAAATATACATGTATTAATTTCCAATTTATTTTAGATGGTTATACATTTTTTTTCAAGTTCCCTTCTAATTATTTTGTAAAAATAATCATGGTCGAAGGGGACACTCTTAATAATTATTCCTTCTATTTTTAAAATATTTTAAATCTTTTATCCATAAATTATTTCATAAAATTTCAAAAAAATTATGGGAAAACATTTTTGATTTATTCCATTTTAAATTAAATTATTGTATTCTATCATTCTTTAACGGTTCTTTACTCATCCCGAAAAATATTTTTTTGGATGTGTGTTTCAAAGCCAACATCTCCCTCCATTCATATGAAATATTATTTACATGGACTCCAAATTAATGACCTATATTTACTATTTCAAATATGAATGTAAAATAAATATTTAATTCCTTCTTTTATTTGCAATATTTATGAAATATCCAATTTTTATGTTTTGAGACAAGATCTTGTAACCCATTTCTTTCACATAGGTGTTTTTATGTTATTATTCCTTATGTATGACATCTATATGTTGTATAAAGATCCATTTACTTGTTAATTTTTCATTTGTGGGAATCTAATTATATATCCATAAAAAAATTGGGGAATTTTTATATGTCATGATATGGTATATTAGGGATGTGTGAGTAAACGCAATCTAATATAAGACTTTTTTCCACTATGGGATGGGTCATCCTAGATTTATATATCCATCCAATGGAATATGAAATGTATTATATGCCATGATTTTTTATGTATGGGACCGGGGTGTATACTCAATCTATAATGAGGATTTTTCCATAATGATATGTTATTTTGAAATTGATCCTTATCTTATGCTTCTGATGTTATGTCTTGTGTTGTTTCCAAATTTTTATAATTTCATTTTCTAGATATTATTGTATTTATTTCATTCTTAAATTATATTATATATGATATTATACTTTTATGATATCATATTAGGACTTTTTTTCATTTTTATATTTCATTATCTTGTTTACTCTCTTACTAGGATTTATAGATTACATTTTTTCCTTTATGTGTTTCCTCATCTATCCCATATAGTAATATATGTTTAGATTAATATAGGAGAACATTATAGGGATAGAAATATTTAATATATAGTTTAAATTTATGATTATTTATTATATTTATAATCTCCCAATGATAATATAATCGTAGATCCTTATATTGTGTATTGTGAATTTTTATACTAAAAATTATGTAATAAAATGATTATGATTCTCGGGTTTCTGCCATGCATATGATAAAAAATGGACTTATTATTATAACTTTATTTGGAACATAGTTTCCATGTAATCTTTTGTTTTTAATTAATATCAAGAAAGTATAAGGGATGATTCACGTGAATCTTTGTTGAACATAACATGTCTAATAATGTTTTATTTCTACTTTCATTGACATCATTCCACTATAGTTTCTTAGGATGAGTATGTTGGGAAAAATACCTAACTCTTTTAGATAATAAATTAATTCATGATTGTGATGTTCCCCAACATTATTTGAGTAAGGCTTTTTTATCTTCTTACCACGATGACTCTCTAAATAATTTTTTATTAATTAAATGTATTGAAAGAATCATATTTATACCTCATAAAGAATTTATATACATATCTAATGAAATAAATATTAAATTTAATAAATTAAGTTAATACACCTATATATTAAACCTGAAAAGTTCTATAATAATAATTTTATACAACTTCTAGAAGGTAAGTGGATTTATGAATTTTTCCACTTAATGGGTCCCTTGTTAGTTTTTTTAATAAATAACGATGAGAAATATATAAATGGTTCATATAAAAAAATATTAATAGACATCTTGATATGAATTTTTATAATAATTATATTTTAAATGATAGATTTTGTCAAAAAGAAATTTGTTTTATATGATTAATGTTTATTTTATTCAATATTAATTAACAACGCTTCAATATAATATTCTACTATATAATGACCTTAATTTAAAAAATGTCAAAAAACATATTTTTTCCTATATAATAGTTGATTCTTTTACTTCATAATATAATTAAAAACATCCATGTTTATACTAGACAATTATATTATGTTAATTATTAATCTAAGTGTATAATAAAATTTCTTTAAAAATAAATCCATTTATTTCTGCAATGTTTGACAGTAGTCCCCGATATCTAGAAAAACTTTTTCCCATTATTTTCTACTTGATGATCCATATCATTTTTAGAGATCTTCCATAATCTATATTTTTACTATATTTAGAAAAAATGTGAAAATAGATAGATATATTTAATGCTCATTCTATTTTAATGGAATTATTTCAATTGTTAACAATAATGCATGAATCTTCAACTTACTTCTTTTCTATGGTACAGTTCTTATTCCAATGGCCCATATTTCCATAAAAAACATTCAATATCCTACTATTTATCCTCCCTTTGTATCCTTCTCATTATTTAAAAGAGTTCTAAAGATATATTGGGATTAAAACCTACAATAATCCTTTTTTCCTTTTCCATACCTTTCTTCACTATAATTAAAGAAGAAGTATTATCAAGTTTCATGTATTTATCCTCTTAGAGGGTTAATGTTAGAAGATATGGGAGTGACTTTTCTATATTTTCCATGTTGAAATATACAATGAAACATGAAAATATATGACATATTAAGGAGATGATGTGGTATATATACAATTCTTAGGGTATCTTGAATCCAAAAATTTCATTATGCTTAATGTAGACAATCATATTGACCACATATAGTTCAATAGGAAATCATACTAGGTTATATATAAATAATTTCTTAGAGGTCTCATATATCTATTTTATTAGTTTATCTACATATAGATCATGAATATGAGACAATATAGTGTCGGAATATATTTCTTTGTGATGATACTGAATCTCACTAGTCATGAAGTATAGTTTTTGGAAAAAACATCCAATACATCATCCACTTATTTCTAGAAAAAACATTCTCCTCCTCACATTACAACTCAAAAATCTCAGTAACAACATGATACTTCAATATATATAACATATTTGCTTGTGATAATGTAATATAAAAGTTCATGTTTCATTCATAGATGTTTTTTGATGTTAGAAGATTTCTTTTCTAGAGAATTAACTTCAAAAATTGTGTGTTGTGGATTATATTGTCTGCAAAATAATATTGTATATTCATTTACATTATCATTATTAGAATTTGTAAAATAATTAATAATTTAATTAATTCTCTTATAATTTATATAAAATCAAAATATTCATCAAAATAGGATACAAGTTATCTAGAATCATGGATGTTCTAACAAAACAGATCAATATTACCCTTCTCATAATAATGACTAAAGCCATGAAATTTATCTCATTATTATATATGTTTTATTTTCATTCCAACTAATATAACCCATTGTTCCTTGATGTTTATAGTTGGATACATAATCATGTAATAATATACATTTATTTCGAAAATATATACCTAAAACTTATATT
Organism: Viscum album; assembly: GCA_963277665.1. Classification (NCBI taxonomy): domain Eukaryota; kingdom Viridiplantae; phylum Streptophyta; class Magnoliopsida; order Santalales; family Viscaceae; genus Viscum; species Viscum album. The sequence continues at coordinate 164,840,907 of OY728138.1, forward strand.
ATGTTGATTATGGTCATTTCCCTTAATACCAATCTAGTTAATTTGACCCATAATATTTATTAAGGACACCTGATAATTGAAAATACCCTGAACAATATCCATATCTATTGTTGTCATTTTGGATTCATCCTAAATCATTGAATAGATGTCATTTTGATGATATAATATCATAATATTATGATTTTTTAATCTATTGTGTAAATATATTTTTACATTTTACATGCTTGTTATTGTAATGTAAAATTTAACCAAATATTTAACCATGTTCAATAAGATAATTTATAAATGTATGTTTTCATAGTATATGTTGTTTTATCTTATCCTATATTAATTATTATATGGGAATCCTACAGAAGTAAAATAATATAATAGAGAAAATAAATCTATAAAAATTATTTTATTTTAGATAGTCTTTCTCATTAATTTATTTATATTAGATGACCATTTTTGGTTGTATAAATAACCCATGAATCGCATACATACATAAATGATCATGATCTATTAAAATATAAAATATTATCATATGATCATGATAATTCATCTACAGTTTTGTTTTGCATGTAGTGATTAACAAACCTATACCCTATGGGATATAACACTGTGAGGCATTTTATAGACCGAGTTATGACATTCAACATTATCCAATGTATCTCATTGGTTGGATTTATCATGTATTTGCTCTTGATGTTCTTCTCTTTCTAGAAACATCATCCTATAAAAATTTTAACTCACATGTAGGTGAGTGGAACTTGTAGTTTAGTGTTATATAAAATAATTCATGGTCATACATGCCTATAAATAATAATGGAGAGTTGTATGATTCATAGATTGTGATATTTAATTTAATAGATAATTATCATACATTAATCTATGAAAGAAAATAAAATTAAATAAAAAATACAACACATACACAGGCCGATCAAAGCTTATGGTCCTTCACTACACGAAATGGATACTAGAATTAATATTACTAGATATAATTTTGAGTCTTCATAATCTATATAAATAATCACAAATTAAATAACTAATTTCTAATTAATTAAATAAATTACTTATCATGAATTATTTTCAATTAATGGCTCTTCCAATATTTTAAGAATCCCTCAAATTAATCTTAAGTAACATAATTTAAATTAATTTAGAATTTAAAATAACAAAATACATTGTGTGTACTTGGTTTAATCATGGATTATAATTTCTGTGTAACATTCAATCACATACTATAATTTAATATATTGCACAAAATCTGAACTGCTACCATATACTACATGAAAAAAAACTCCACATGATGTTTCTGGAAATACACGATAGGTTGTTCCCAAAGCCTATACACATAGTCTTCACGGTGTATATGAACACATTAGAAGAGATTGATATATATTTTTTCTACTTCTATAAAGAACATGTAATACATGTAATTTAATTGAAGGATATTGGTTGTTTATTGGTAATAATTACATGAAATTTAAGGATATTGAATGTTGAGTTACAAGACACACTAAAAATAACTCAATGTAAACTTGGTGTGGAGTGACATGTGTCACATGGTGTGTACTAGACCTGATCTTGGGTTAGGGGACCCCCATAACCTGATAACCCTAACAAGATAAAAACGCTTATTTGGGAATAATCATTTAGGCCTAATTATTAAATAAACATAAATTTACAACCCTTCATGAAAATTTATTTCGGAAAGGGTTTAAATTATTGAATAAATAAGTGACCTGATATACCTGATTGATCTATATAATAATTATATTTTCTAAATAAATTATTACCTTTTAGTTTATTTATGATTACTATATATATTAATAATGTTAATAATAAAATTTATAAAATTAATTTTAATAAGATTTTTTATTATATATAAATAACATTAATATTTATTAAAATGTATAATAACATTTATTAAAATGTAAAAAAATGATATAAATGTTTAAGAATAGCATTGTTCCTATGAAAGTATACAATGCTCAAAGAACAGCCTTTTATTTTCTTATGCCTTAGTCGCCTCCCTAGCTTCCCTAATCCATGTAGTATCTCACCAGTGATCCACTCTTACACATCACCATACAAGACCAAGACAACTCTTCCATCCTAAGAAACTGCCACATGTTTTTACCCCATCCTCACAAACACCAGGACATGCTCCAATTTCCACAATTCATACTGACTCCTGCATGCATCATTCTATAAGTCCAGGTAGTGTCACTATCTCTTCTATGTGTATTGATTATGATTATTAAAATGTATAATGTTTATATTAATGTTTAATAATGGTGTTTATATAAAAATATATATAATAATGTTCATATAATTATTATAAATAATTATATTAATGGGTATGTGTACTGTATATTATTATAATCAAAATGTATTTATTTTAATAATATATTAAGGCATGGTGGTATGTTTTAAATTCCCAATTATTAATGAATTTTTTTCGTGTCATTATGAATAAATAAGTCAGAATGGGGTCAATCCAGCCAAGATCAATTAATAAATTGGTCATTTATTCATCTCATACCAAATACAACCAGCCCATGTAGATGTATAGTGTATACATGATATCTATATATCATGTTGTCCAGGTCTTGTTTTGTTCGTGGAAGGAAGTAAATAAGCAGCATGTAATGATTCTATGTATTGATTGACATGATGAACAAAAAATTACGTGGCATGTAATTAATGTTGTGTTACATTGAATACATAAGCCTTAAATATGATTTTTAGTCCTTGTTAACCCATTTTTCATTCTAGTAGTCAACAAGGAAGATGTAATTGAACCATATATTGACCCACAAAATGAATTGAATATTAATTACATGGATTAACCATGGTTTCATGGTATGTAATCTGATAATAAATGATGTGTAATTCTGTCCCATATTAAATGAACTTCGATCCTCTATATGGGTTCTTCTTGTGCTATTCAGGGTTGTTTAGTCAGTTTAGGGTCATATAAACTCAGATGAATATGCCTTCTCAACTGTTTAACTATGAATGAAAATATAAACCAGAAAATTAGAAAACATTTACATGAAAGTAATCAATATATATATATAATTACAAATTATAGTGTGATGACAATAATACATAATTGAGGTTCAATTTAATAGTGAAATCCTTTTTTGGGTTCCCAATTTTTTTATTCATTCATAATCAATGGATAAATCTAATGAACTAGATGAACACGAAAATAAAATCTCATAGATATGATCATTCATGTTTAATTTATAATTAATCTATATAATGAATTACATATTACATGGTAATATACATGATCAAAAATCAATTTTCATTTTTTTTGTTATTTGTTTCTAGGGTGAATCAATGGAATTATTCTACTATGTGTATCTATATGTGTTATAAGAATATGTCAACAACATTCATAAAACATTTTCTTATAAAACATTTGATTCAATTACTCCACGTCATTCATTTCCAAAAAAAAATAATTTCTCTTTTTCTCTATATATTCTTAAGAGGGGGAATAGAGGAATTTCTCGCTATAGAATCATAGAAATATAAATATAATTTCTCTATTGTGGCCACACCTATATTTTAAAAATCATATATTTTTTAAAATATACTTTGGGATAAATAATTATAATTGTTCAAAATCCTTTATATAATAATTTATTATAAGTTAAACAGTAAACCATATATGTAATATGATAAATATTATTATGTCACTTTACATGTGTTTTTGGTATCATTTATTAAAACTTAATTAATTAATTTATTTAAATCATATTAATGAAAATATATCATTTCCATTAGATCTATAAACTCTATCCATATTCTACCCTAAAATATTTTATTGCATAAAATTTGTGAATAAATATTTATTTTAACATTTACATAACTAAATAAATTTTTATTTGAATGTATTCACTAAATTGGTTAATAAATATATATCTATTTATTACCAATGTAATTATCAAACAAGATAAAAAATTTAAACTCAAATTTTTTACTTGAATATCTCATTAATGAATATAATATCAAAATTTACTAGAATTAATATTGTCAAGAAAACATGTGATGAAACATATTCATTAAATTTAATTGTATTTATTGAAATTGTGGACAAACTATTTTTGTGACCCTCTTGTCCCTTTTCTCAATCAAAATATGTGATCCCTCCTAAATTTTGTTATTAGATTCATGTAATTTGTCTAGTCTCCCATAAATAAAATTAATTTATTCAGTAATAATAAAAAAATCCTATGAATGAAAAAATGTTGTATAATTTCATTGTCAAGTAATATTTGAATATGTAGGATGCATAATATGGTCATCACACTTTACTCTTTGTTTATCTTTCTCATATTTTGGAAAACGAACTCATATATAAACCAAAATGGATATGTATTTTGTTTTAATGTTATTTTTCAATAAATGATCCAAATTTATATTCGTCTATTAATATAAAATAGAAAAACCCATTCCTGACCATTCAATTAATTCCATATCACTTATGACACACCTGACACATAAAATTTTTCAATTAGTATTGGTCTTTATATTTTTCATTAATGTATTTGACAATATAATTCATGATACACATTTACAGTAACCTCTACTCTAAGAAAAAATACACACATATGGGTAAAGTAACATCCATTGACACAAAGAACTAATGGAATTGATATTTGTAGTTTTTTCTTCAAAACCTCTTTTAATAGAGATCACTAATTTCATGCGAATAAGTATCAACGTTTTTTGATCCCCTAACATCCAATAGTCAAAAAATCTTATGAATCATTGTATATATATATATTAATGAACATTATACATATTTAATAATATCCTCATAGAATCATGAGGTTCTCATTATCATGAATAACTAATATAACATATTAATGTGATCAATATTTGATAAATATTATCACATTAAAATTATTCCTAATATCAATCATTATATGATAAGATGATGTAGATATATTTTGGTCATCAAATGAAAAACTAAACTATTTTAATAGAATAAAAACCCAAATTATATATGTGTAAATAAATAATTAATAAAACTACTAGATGGAATATAAAAAAATAATTTAAATGATCATTGTCCAATTATATTCAATTCATATAGTTTTGATTTGTAAATATCTACCACAGGATGATCAGTACAAATACTTTAGTAAAATTATATGGGATTACATAGAGGTAACACCTATTTTGGATTTAAATTAGATATATTGATTTGATAAATTGTATGATAGTTCATTAAACATTTATAAAGTACATGTGATTGATGATGAGATTAAGAAAATTTATAATTATATGAAGTTATATATGAAGGGATGATAAATACCCATGTTGTTTTATGTGGAGGAAGAAATATTTCTGGTGATTACTTTTCTCAAATATTGACATATGTTTAATCAATGAAATAATTTTTTCCTAAGTCTAATTATTTTGTTTTGGATTTCAATTTTTATTGGTGAGTTAAATTTTTTTGTGCATACACTACACATAGAGACATTAAAGTACCCATTCTACATGTTAAAACTCATGAGGTATGTAAAGTATCCTTCACATCTTATTTATTATGGATATTTTTGTAAAGACTATGATTCAACAACCATTAGGTAAATTACGTTGAGTAAATATCTAAATGAATATGTCCTTCATTATAGGATGACTCAACAAGTGTCATTCCATTGGAAGCATGTATTTTTTTGAGTAAATTGGAGTGTGTAATTGGTATGAGAGGATAATTTTCCTACATATTTTATAGATTGTTTTTTTAATGATAATTTAAAATTGTGGGGAGGATTTAGTGAAATATATATTTTTGGGAATTTTCCCTACTATTATTCATAATTTGATACCTAAATTTTTTAATCCTTGATTTTTGTGAAGCTAGATATGATTATAAAATTTAATAGAGTAATATCTATTAATAAACTATTAAAATTTAATTACTATTTTTTTAATATTTTTTGAATAAAAATAATTCTGTCAGGAAAAAAATAAATATATCGTAAAATATTAAATCTCATTTAAAAATACCTCAATAATGTATCAAAAGAGGAAATTTGATTCCATTTATAGTGATTTAGGTTAATTTTCAATTTTATAACCCTTATAATCCCATAAATCTATAAATAGTGGATTATAATAAATAATTGTCACATCATCATTTTTTCAAAGGAGAGGTTGTCCCCAATGTTCTAGAGTATATATAAGTATTCTTTTATCGTAGAAACCCCATTTTTATTTTAAAATTTTAATATATGCTATAATGTTTTTGTATAAAATATTATTATATATTTAATATAATATATTTATTAATTAAAATAATTATTGGTCCTGGTTAAGGTAAATAACATAATAGGTGTGCATCATGGTACATAGATCACTCACAGCTGACCCTTTCTAATGATCTAGTTCCATTTTTTAGGAACACTACTCTACCTTCTTGTTAAAATGAAGCAATAAATAAATTAATAGACAGGGATACGATATCTTACATGGTTCCCTGAAACTATGGAAATATAAGGGGAATTACATTAAAATATGTCATGAACCTAAAACAAGAAGAACACTTCTTATTAGTTACAGTTAAAAGTAGTTTCATATGACCTCTAGGTTCACAAACCTGACAGATTAAATAACTCACCACTTTCAACCACATACGTAGCTCGATACATCACTAATTGTTATAGTCTTGATCCTTAGGAATAAAGAGTGATTTTACAATAAAATTGGTTTATCAATTAGAAACACTTTTCATACACTATAATTAATTCCATGAATATCTAGTATGATAACCTCATGGATCCCCATTTTCTGAATTTCCAAAACATGTATTGAATTTCTCATATGTTCCACTTGATTTTCTCTTATGGATCACAACCCATAATATTTTTTTTCTAATGCAGATAAATATATCTCTTTATATTTCTATGGGGTCACAATATTTCCCTCTTAAAAGATCATCAATTATCCTTCAGTAAATAAGAAAAATTATTTTAAATACCTCCTTAAAAAGTGATTTATATCACCCACTTAATTCCCTTATTCCATCCTAAAAAATAAAAATTATTAATATGTATATCTGCTAACTCGACACTTTCATGAAATAAAAATCATTATTAGGTTGTGATTATCAACATACCCTTAAATACTGAACTTTAACATATGGATCTCCATATCATGATGCCTCTCATTGTGGCCTATAAATATTAATCTCTAAATTTCATTTCATTTAACCATTAATCATTTCATTGCGAAAATATCTAAATTCACTTTTTACCTTCACACCGTGAAATGAGTCCAGACATCATGGAATAGAAATTAGGACACTCATATTTTAAATTCATGCAAATCCTGTATCCATTAAATGATCTAAATTTGTATACACTCCAATATAATTGAAGAACAACCAACATATACCTCAACCTCAACATGGGAATAGAAATACTCCCCATTATGTGATGAAATGAATTAAATTATCTAAAAAATAAAATACTTTTATGTATTAATTTATCCACTAAAACAAATAATGTTATATATTTATTTACTTTTCCATATTCATATATGTAATTCCACTCATTTGATTATGAATATTCCAATTGAATGACATTATTAATCACCACTTAAATAGCTCAAAGCATTATTCCCATATGGTCTCCACATAGTGTAAACTATACCTATGATTCCTACCTTCATAACAGGATCTTATGACATATTTGGGATATGGTATGACCATAGGTGTCTTGATATAACTATTTTTTTATCCGAGTGGCATCATCAAAAACTGCACACATGATTTACCATAATCTTACATAGGATTTTAAATATCCATAAATATATAGTGATATCTAATTCATTTACATTTCCTAAAAATTATTTTAACAACATGAATTAATTCCTCTCAAAATAACTTCAATCATGAAAATTAAACTACTATAGATCCTTCACAATTCTTCCAAAACCCCTTCATCCTTATTCATAATCATGAAATCCACATTATAAATAATCTAAACATCCTTTCTAATAAATATTTTGACCCCAATTTTCTATTTTGTTTTATATTTTATCCATATGGATAAAATTAATTAACATATGTCACCTAATGTCAATATTTTGGTGAATAGATTCTTGGAAGGAATCTGGAATCTCCCAATATTGTTGATAAGAATCATGGATTTTCCAATAAAGATATCAATATGTGTAATGAATTTTGATGATTGATTAAGGATTGATGGGTTACCAATTTACATATAAGTTATTTGAGTTTATCCAATTATTAACATGGAATATAATGAGGTTAATGTAAGGAGTTTATGTAATAATATATTAGAGAATATTTAAAAGATATGAAGTATGTCAAAATATTGTATGTGTTTGAAGGTAAATTTATATAGAAATGATGATTTGAAGATGTTGTTGCTTTAGGGTTCATATATAAATTATTTTGAGAATTTTTTAATACATGAGACATGAAGGTGGTAAATTTAGTTTATAATATACTTCCTCGAGGATATTATAGGTATATGTTTGTATAAAATTATTCTTGGATAAAGATTTATTTATTTCTGGTTAGTGTGGAATTTTATAATTTCTAATACAATAGTTTTTTGATGTGATTTCCATCTCCAATAGTATAAAATAATTTTGGAATAATCTAGATGGTGAGTATGTTGAAAAATTATTTATAGTTAGAAGATTTAACTAGAATAATCAAATATAATTTATATATGAATCTTGGGATGGTGATTTGAATTGAGTTGGGATTGGATTTCATGCATGATAATATAACAGTGAAATAATGTGGAAGTGTTTTAATGAAAAATGGAAAAGAAATGGAATTGGTTTTGATTTCATATGGTTGATAAATTTTTTTGTAAGTATGAGGCTACCATTGGAATAATTTTTGGATATGAAATTTTATGTTTGAGACAACCACTATAATATGGTTTAGAAAAGTCATCATAAGGTAGAGATAATTGTCTCTAATGCGTATATGGTTAATGTGAGTATTAACAAGGTCATGAAAGGTTTATTCTAAAAAATAATTATTTTAAAAGAATAATATCTTTTGATATTGTATGTGACACAAAACAACGAGCTTAAACAACCCTCAAAATATATATCTTTAAATTTAATCTCTTTAATTGCTTACGGAATACACAACCCCAAGAATTAATGAGCTATAATACAATATATCATTATAACCTAGTCATTAAATTGGAATATATGAATGTTACTGACTAAATTATGAAAATATTGTTTTTCTATTGATTAAAAATAAAATGATAATCATTTAATTGAACTTTTTTTTCTGAAAAGCTATTTATTTTCTAAAAGGCAGCTTACTCGCGCTTTGTGAATAAAATTTATATTAAATTTATTCCAATTTTAACAAAATAATTTATTTAATTGAACAAATTTTTGGAATTATATTATCAAAATTATCTTGGGGATTATTTTTTTAATTTTTCTAAAAAGATTAATTTCTTAATGAATAATGAAAAATACTGAATTCAAATTGAAATTTAAGTATTCATTTTAATAATTTATAATGATAAATTAGATTTTTAATCGGTTTTAAAGTAAATTTTTGTCTATTTTATATCAATTGATCAAATTTAATCCTTTTTAATAATTTTAATATTTTCTTTTGATAGAAAAGTCAATACACTTTTGAACATTTTCTCTTTGAAAACTCTATTTCATGTCGAGTCATTAGGATTAATTTTAAATTATATTTTGAATCTTTTAGCGGGGGAGATTTAAAAAATTTATTTATTATTGTGAATAATAATAATTTAAAATATATAACAAGGTCAAATTAATTTATTCCCAAAATTATTGGTGAAAATTGTAAAAATTATTTACAACGTTTAAGGTAAAAATGGATTTTCTGGGGAGACCTCTAAAAACTTAAGTGTAAAATTGACATCAAACTTATCTAAGATATATTTGCAAGAAATATTTATCACCTATAATATCTAATTCATCATAATATTCAATTTTTTATACTTTTGGAATTTTAAAATTGTGGGTATAAAGTTTCCTTTTCAAAAATTAAAATTGTGCTACACACATAACTTATAAAAGTATGCCCCTGTGCTCTCTTAATAAAAACAGAAAAAAATTTTGTTAAGAAAAATAAAACAAAATTCACTTGAAAATCCTTCTTATATTTATAGGATCATTATTTTCCTAATAAATCCTTCCTATGTAGTTTTTTGGTGAAAATCTCAGGTGGATACCTGAACAAGAGGTAACATACTTCAAATAGTGTTTTTATTTTATTTTTTCCTCCACCGACATAAATTATTATTAACCATGATGATATAATTAAATAATTATATTCTATAAAATTATATTTTTTATATAAATTTAGTTACATACAATCATCAACACTTACATTAAATCGGTTATAAAATCATCATTCTTGTGTACGGCGGATTACTGCCTCATGAACTGATGTCATTGTTTTCCATTACCACTATTCGTGGTTGGGTATGATAATGTGTATAAATTATATGAATGATATTTATAACACAATTATATATATTAATTCATTATATCATATACATATTTTTTAATTTCTATTCTTTAGGGTATACGAAAGCATCGCCCATGGGTACGGAGGACTATCGTCTTCTGAAGCGATGTGATTCATCATTCACTAACGCATTATATGGAATTTAATACCAATGAATACATGTGATATAAATGGAATAATTGTTATATTAATAAAATATTTATTATTATAAAAATATAATATATCATTTTTATTTTCTTTTTCTTTTCACTCATTGAAATATGATAACATTGTTAGTGTATAAGTTGACTATTCCATTGACGATGTGATATCACTATATTTTCATCACCAAACCACAAGGATAATATGTTTATTTATATTTAAATAAATAATATGATATTATTAACAATATAAATATATAAAACATTACTTACCAGCTTTCCATAATCATCCTTGTAAAATATAAATGTTACTCATTCATTCGTAGGCCTACCGTATCCATGATAGTAACATACTTCATTTCTCAAAACCATATTTAAATATTAGTATTAAATGTATAATTGATATGATAATTATGTCATGAATATATATATATATAGAGATTACGGGACTATATAATAGGACTAATAACCAGAACCTTCATAATAATTCACGAATATGAAGAAAATGAAATTAACACCTGAAGCAAAAAAATAAATAAAAATTATTAACGAATGAGTGATAAGATGTTATAAAAGGGACGTATATGATATTATTAATATTAATATAGTTATATAATAAGTTAAATTCATTTTGAATACAACATAAAAGAGGTTAAATGATTTTTATCCAAAATGAAGCATGAGGTAAGTGATTTATTAAATTAATTTCTATTTAATAGGTTCGACTACGACATTATTAATAATTTCATGCTAATATATTTTATTCTAATGACCATGGAGTACATTATTTTATATTTACACTTTTTATGTGTATTTAAGTTTTATACACATATTAAATTTTTTTATTAATCCCCACTTAATTGATATAATATTTATAATGGATTCTGTTCAATTTCGATTTGTTGGGGAACATTTGTAAGTTATGCACTTGTTTCATTTATATGGGGTATATAATTCCTCTTTTACATTTAATATAATGAATAATAAATAATTTATAGTTTTTATATTTTCAATTTCAATTATTATTTCCATGTGTATTTTACATAAATTTTCTATGTGCTAAAGAATTTCATTACTAAATTTCATTTGATTGGGATATGTTACTTCATCATAATCTTTGATATAATAAAATTTTGTGTCGAATGATTTTTGATAATATTACATTTTGTTTCCAATTATCCTCTGTGGATTTATATTGGACAAAAATAACTAACTCATTGATTAATTCTCACTTAAATTTCATGATCATTTTAAGGGTATATATCACCATCTCATTCTAATTTAGATTGTTTTTTAATTTTAATTGAAGTAAATTATTTCAAAATTTCATAATAAAATCATTTAATTTTCATCACATATTATTATTAATGATATATTAAAATAATAGTACCATTTTCCACTCATTGATACATAAAATATTTGAAAAACTTTGTTCAGTAAATCCTACTGTGTTTCATTTTTTAGTCGAAAATATGTTTTCCATCAAAACCATGTTTAAAAAAATTAACCTTTTCCAAATGATTTAGTTTGGAAAATTTCCTGAATTTTTTATTTTTTGATTAATAAATTTAATGAATCTATAGGATTATTTCAAAAAAATATCAAATGGTATTTCCTTAAAAAGTGAAAGAAATATTTTTTTAAATGCCTATGGATTAGAAGAAATTTCCAGCCATCATGACCACTAAAATGTTTTAATATTTTCATTATAAATTTTAATGTTTGTTTTAAAAGAAATTTATGTTAAATTTTTTTTCATAATTTTAATTTTTTAAGATATATATTTAAAACTAAAAGGTTATTTTTCATGGGAATTGTTTAGAGATCTATTTAGGGTATTTCAATTCATCAACGACAAAAACCCTTTATTTGAAATCCAATGGGTATATGTTTTATTAATATTATCCTATATAATTATTTGGATGATTTATGATCAATTTTTAACTCCCTATTACCTTTATGTTCGGTATATTTTAACATTTTTCCCTATTCCATTGGTTGTGTAATGTCGAGATTGAATTGGGAGGATACTAGTAATGGTGAGGTCAAAGATTTATTGTAATTTTCAACATAAAAATGCATTTTTTTAGTTCTCTAAGAAATTACATGATGTTTAATGGTAACCCATGATTTCGAATATCTTCTGGACATAACCCATGGAATGGATACAAAACATGATAATTTTACATGTTGTGTAATGGTTACATGTTGTATAATGAGAAACTATCATTTTTTAATGGAAATTAATTCTTTATCATATCTAAATTTAATTTAATAAACGATATGTAAGGGGGTTACACAACATGTAATAGTTGTGGATTTGGGATTAAAGTAACTTCATGTGTGGTTTCTCATTTAATTCATCAAATTCCTCATCCCTCTCAACCTAGAGGATCTTCCTAGTAAAATTTGGGTGACTCCCACCCCTCCTAGATTGCTTCTTGCAGCGATTGGTCACCTTTTTTGTCGAATTTTTTACACATGTAATTAATCCTTTCATTTATACTTTAGTTTTGATTGTGGTTTTGGTTGGGATGCAGATTTGTGATTGGATAGTTTTTTATATTGATCGTTCTTTGCTTTCTGGCATGATATTTTCTCAAAGGTTGTTCTCTTGGTATCTAGTCACTATTATTGAAAGGAGTAGGGTTTCTAATGTGATGAGGTAGGTGTTTCTATACAATGGGTTAATTTGATGAGTTTTAATTTTTTCTTCTAAAATTAATTTAGGTTGTTCATTTATTTGAAGTGATAAGTGGTTTTAAATGATTTCTGAAAAACAAATGTTTTCTATAAAGGGATATTCATTGAAAATGGATTTTCTTGATTTAGATGTGGGGATAAAAACTCTAGATAGGATTGTGATGGAATTGAAAACATTTAATGAAATTTGGATCATGGTTTTAAAAACACATTAGACAATTGGAAATTGGTAACCATAGGTGAGTCAGTATATAGAGAATTGTATCCATAGTATGTGTCGATCCATTTGGATGTATGCTTTTGTGATATCAATATATTGAAATCAATATATATTATACCCAATTTAATGGTTGTTTAGGAATGTGAATTTATAGTATGAATTTTCCCATATTCAAGTGCATGATATCTGTAATTATTTTTCATTTATGGTTATTTATAGCATTATGGTTTTTATCATGTATTGTTTCTAAAATATTTTTATATGAGGATGTATTATAGAGGTTCACATTATAGATTAATTCATGGATATATGTTTATTTTATATATCATGATTGGTTGATATAACTTATTCTTCTTATCACTTATATATGAAATATTTCTAGTTTAATAATATGAATGGGTTTTATGAATGCCCAAGGAAGAAAAAAATAAAATGATTTATAAGTGGTTTGAATTTATGAAAATTATTTATAAAATTGTTTTATATTAAAATATATAATTGTTTCATTATTAATATAATACCTTGTATATAAACTAGGGTGGTATCCCAGTGATTCAAATCACACCTTACTTGTGAATTTGGGTATTTTTAGATGTTGTGTTTTAGGATTCGGGTAAAGTGAAGACAGTCTTGTAGTACGTTGGTTTCTCTTGTTATAGTTCCTTTTGGTATTGGTGGGTCTGGAGGTCACTGTTACCCACATGGGGCTTGACATACTTTCATGTTTAGTATATTTTACCTTGTATTGTATTTCTTTCTATAGTTTTTTATATTTATTCTCCATACTCTGGTTGTGTGATTTTTTTATATTCAATACCATAACATGTTAAATGAATATAGAATATCTCATTTTCATATTTATTAATATTTTTGAATTAAATATTAATTTTACTTTAAATGGGATGCCATGTTCGATGGTGTACCTGATATGTAACAACGGGTTTCTTTGAAATCTTACGTTTCACACAACGTTGGGTCATACTAAAAAATAATAATATTGTTTTATTTTAAATAGAAGTTAATTACATGTCGTTATATTGGTGGGATTGATTAGAACTAACTAATGTAGAATTATACAATTCTGTTAATTTTTTTTACATATATCCAATAAAAATTTGAGGCTTAAAATGTGAATGAATCTAATTTTAAGCATAAATACCATAATATTATTCAAAAGGCCGATTTACCACCTTTTGATGCAGAAAACACTTTAAATATAATTTTGGTCTCTTTTATAAGTTCTATTTGAAAAAATAAAATTATTCTTTAGAATCGGGTCATCAAAATTTAATTTGGATGAATTTTTGTTATATTTTGGAAAAAAATCATTTTTTAATGAATAGTGAAAAATACTGTATTTTAATACAAAACTGCATTTTAATCTAATTTATTTATAATGTTTTATATTTTTTTAATTATATTTAAAGTTAAATTAGATTATATTTTTACCATTTATTCCAATTTTGGTCATTGTAAATAATTTCACTTTAAAATTGGATATAAACAAATGTCAATCTTTTAATAGTTATTATTTCTAAAAAACACAATTTTTGTTTTGAAAACAAAAATTAATTTTAAAATAATTAATGAAACTTCTATGTTTTGAATTTTGTGAAATAGAAATAATTTTTTTATTCGGAATATCAAATATATCTTAGGATGAATTTTAGGTATTTTTCTTGAAACCTTCCATTTTTAATGAATAGTGTAATCATCGTGTAGTAGTTAAAAAACCAACCGCTTCATTTAAATGAAATTTTACCACTTTTTTAATTAAATTTAGAAAATCTGACATATATGGTCATAATTATTAAGTAAAATTTTGTTCTATAAGATGAAAATATTTTTTGGTGAATAGTAACTTTTGACTTTTATTTTTCGAGGTAAAAGGTAAATAGGGCCATTCAAGGTAAAAATAATATTAAAATAATATAAAACTACCTTAACACTTGTCTTAACCTTATTTTATTATTCATGGATGGTGAATTCAATCCTTTGGTGAGATTTTTCGCCGTTGAAATCCATTTGGGTACGATAATGAAATTAATAACTTTTTATTTAATGTAAAAATAGAAATATCATAAACATGATTTGTTTTTCTAAATTAATTTTAATGTGGAGTTATATAATTGATATATTTTACAATAAATATTAATTATAAATCTAAAAACATTTCCTACATCATGGTGTTTTATTTATAATTTTTTGACAACAAATAAAAAATTTATTTATAACGTAATAATGATGCAGTTTTTACCTCATTAATGAATGATTTAAAAAAATAAGATTTTAAAGATTAAAACAATATCCAAAACCTATCCAATTATTATTGGGTGATTGTATTTCGAACAAGGGTCACCTTAACTTATACTTTTATACGATTTGGACATTTATAAATTGTAAATAATAATATAATAAAATAATATTTTCAAGCTTTCCGAAAGAGCACCTCCTCCGCATTATAAAAAGCCCTCATCTCTAACCCAAACTCACACCTCTTGAGCCCCATGGATTGTAAAAACTCTTCCCAAATAAGCTCCCCATGACTCTCTCTTCAACCAAGAATCCTTTCTTTAGGCAGAAGGCAATTCAATTAAATCTTTTGGGTCAAACGAAAGGGAGATACATGATTTAAAGGTAACAACTTCTCTTCAGTTATTTTGTTTTATTTTACATATCCAATCCCATTAACTATAATTATTCATTAATTTTATAACAACACCGATATCCTCAATATAATAGGTTTTTGTTTTGTTATGTATTTTGACTACACTTCCATACACCTCCGTCTAATTGATACGAACATACTATTTCTATAGACGGTAAACTAAGACCTCACGAAATGATTGTTCAAATATCTCCAACCGCCTCTCATGGTGGACATTATGTTTCACTTTAATTATATATGATATATATTTTATATTATATTATCAATATGCTTCTGTAATTCTTATTTAGAAAATAAATTTATGCTTTTCATGTTGTATAAATACAATAATTTAATTTGAGGAAGTACGGACTACCGCCCCCTCAACATGATATAAATCGTCCATACCATACATTGAACAAATAAATGATATTGTTAGTGAAATTAGATAAAATATATAAAATATTACATGATACTAGAATTATAATTTACCTATAATCATTATTTTTTCATTTCATTAATAAAAAAAAAATGAAAGTAGTGTTCATACGTGCGTAGGCCTTACCGTCTCCATGAACGGTGAATTTCTTTTCTTATGTCCAAATGTTATAGAATTTTATAAATACATATATACTAAATATATATGATATATATGATATCTAATTAATGAATATAATACTGGAGATAATATACTTTTGACCACATGAAAAATTTTAATTATAACAAGCTCATTTTTAACACAAATTCCGAACATCGACAAAATGTCCGATATAAACTCAAATAATTAACTAATATTTATTGAAATGTAATAAGTGATATAAATGGAATAATAAAACATAAATTTTTTTTGTAGATTTTAGAAATTAATTTATGTTTATTATTCAGGAAGAACAAGGAACAAATGAGTCAAGTCAGGCCCGAGGTAAGGGGTTTTCATCTCGCTTTTTATTCCCTTGAGATTCATACAATATTTTCCACTATTTACTTTTTTGTGGTTTATGTATTTACAATTATTGTATTATTTGTGTGATATAAATTAATTTATGGGTATTTATATCTTTATTTTATAATCCTTCCTTCATGGGGTGTATGTTTCGTATTTTACCAAGTCGGTAAGGGAACCTTTCACTGTAGTCTTTTAGTCAAAGACTTTTTTTGTGTCATGTCTTTTAATTTCCATTTTCTTATATTGGGATATGTTTTTATATATCATTATTTATTTAAATTTTATGTCCATGTTATGATAGATACTTTTCACTTTCTTCAAATCATTTTTTGAATTTTAATGTGACGTCGTTAGGCTATCGAATTTCTATAAGGGAACTTCTTAACCCAATTTCAATTATTTGTGGTAAACTTCTACTTCTTGATAATGTCAAGATATGAATATGTGATAATTACATCTGATTGTTTTACACTTAATCTCCACTTATATTGGGTGTATTATTATTTATCACACATAATTATGTCATTGATTTATCCTTAATCTATGGATACGGTCTTTGTAAGGGATTTAATCTCAATTTACATTCCATTTAAAAATCTTTGTTGTTATGTTACAATTCATTTTTATATGGTGTATATATTTCCCTTTTGAAAAATTATATCATAAGTCTCATTATTATCATGATATTATAAGTTCTTTATTTCTATTATTTAATTTTTTTTGTTCATGTATTTTATCAAGTGGTAGCAAACTCTTTTACTAAAACATTGTTAAAAATATTTTAAATATTTATTCTTCAAAATCTTTCTGATTAATGTCCATGTAATTAAATGGGTTTAAGGATTTATTTATATGGAAATTAAACATTTAAATTTTAATTTATTTTAATATTTTGAAT
Source organism: Viscum album (assembly GCA_963277665.1). Taxonomy (NCBI): domain Eukaryota; kingdom Viridiplantae; phylum Streptophyta; class Magnoliopsida; order Santalales; family Viscaceae; genus Viscum; species Viscum album. The sequence continues at coordinate 164,858,992 of OY728138.1, forward strand.
GTGGTATGGGACACTTTGATTCAAAAATCTCTTTATAAAATGTTTTTAATGGTTTTTCACAAATCATTGATTATGTCTATATATTGAAATGATATATTGTGATTGGAAAGTTTAAATGTTATCTTTCCATTATGATTATGTTATGAGTTATGATTATGTTAATGTTCTTGTAATTTCTTAATTATATGGGTGGTTTTGTGATAAACCTAGTGTGGGTGAGACCTAAATAGATCTCTAATGCATTGGGTAACATGAAAGAAGTAAACGTGAATGTTTCTCCAATGATATTCAGGGAATATACTGTGATAGATATTAAAAATATAACTCCCCACATAGCTGTGAAAGATAACACATAATTATGTTATATATTCAATAAGTTAACTTTATAATTTATGATTTCTATGTGTTATTCAAAAATCTTATTATTTCATGAGGTATGTTCTGATTTAAAAGTATGGTTTCATTGATTTGTATTTATTGATTGGTTAATGTTTCCTTTCATTATTTTATAACCCTTACTGATCTTTTTATGCTCATCACATGTTTTGAAATGTATTTCACAGGACTTAAAGATGAATACGGTCAAGGATAGGATTAAGGAAAATTCAAGCTGTTTAAAACATGGAACTAGACGTTACTATTTTTTCAAGAGTTTTTATTATATGAAGAAAACGGAAATTGATTGGAAGTGTCTAATTAGTAATTTCTGAGATGCAATGTAATATTCATGGCCTAATTCTCTATAACTCTAATCCTGAAAAGATCCTTAATGTGAATTCTTTATTTAACTCAATATTAAGTAATGTTTAAGGCTGGGTCCTTATATTTCATATTAGAGGTAGGTTTAGACAAATTTAGGGATTAAAAGTTTTTGTTAGACTCAGGTTTTGTCTATATGTATATTTTTTTAAATTAAATATTTATATTGTAACTTTTTTGATCATGGAACATTTGTTACAAATGGATGGAAAGGATCTTAAAGGACATTCTTATCTCTAAATGATGACTTGATTGTAATAATTATTTCAAGTCAATTACATATGACTCTAAAAAAATTTCTAACATACAAATCACCTGTAAAAAATTGTTTGAGATATCAAACACCTCTGCTATACCTTGATACGATCGTGGATCATGGGTTGTATTTAACAAATTATTATTATCTCAATGTTATCATATTTTGAAGAAAGATAAATATTATTAGGGCATTTTCAAATATGTTACCTTATCACCAGATTTTGAAGCATATTATGATTTTGAAAATTGTGCTGATGAAGGAGAACATTGCAAAAACTATTTATATTTTCATCGAAATTATAGTCTTTTAGCACAAACTTATATTATTTCAGAAGGTCCATTTATTAATTCTTCAACTCAAAATCTGTTAGACTATTTTATAGAAAGAATGTTTTATCATATATTTTGAAATTATATGTCATACGTGATTATTTTCCAATTTTTTTTTGTAATCACCCATATGACCCAAGTTATACGGGGTTTATCTGGATAAAGGAAACAAGTGATTTTGAAGGATCTCTAAATCAATGTTTAAATTCATGAACAATCTATCTATGTGAATAAGATGATGATAAAATTAGGTGGACACCATGATCAAGGAACAATGTTATTTCTTTGGGAATAATGTTATTTTATGGAGGTAAAAAATTATCAACATACTTTAGTCTTCATGAATTAAGATATTGAGGTAATTATGAGTTGGGATGAAAATGAGTGGCATAAGACAACCATTGAGGTTAAATAATGTAATGGTTATTTTTAAGGAGTTTATATCATTTTTGGGAATGTTATAAAATTATATAGTTTTTTAAAAAGGACAACATGCAGACTATGTGACAACCTGTCACGTCGGAAAAAGAAGTGGGAATCAAACCCACAACCAAAGTGCGATTGGTATTTATTTCCTACCACTGAACTACCTAAAGTCCCTGGTTAGTATGGATTATTATTTTTAGTTAAATGAATTTATTTAGTAATATAATGTTTATTTGGGATATTATGTTTTATCAAATGGATATCCTTATTATAGGAAAAATATTTGGTGATTAGGTGTTAAAGGTTATTTTGGAACACGTTTTGTATTTTTGGGAAACTACGTCCCTAAAAAATATAATACTTTGGGATTTCAATTGATGAGTAATGGTTGAATTTTATTTTGGAGGAATCTATGTTTTTATTATGTAAATATGAATATTTTGTTTATTTATTGAAATGATTAACCTATCATAAAGAATATTTGATTTGGTTAATTACAGTTCAGTGTGAGACATTAAGAGTAGTCTATGTTATTTATAGATAAATGTTAAGATCTATTGTGGAAGACTATGAGATAAAATCCTTCTAATTTTTTTGTTTCAGACATAGGTTGGATTATTTTAATGAATATTTAGGAAATTTTTGTATTATTTATCATTATTATGATTTGGGTATTTTTTATTCAATTTTGGAGATTAAGAGTAATGTTTCTTTTTTAAAAAATATTATCCTTTCTCTGGATTATCTGATCTTTTACTAACCATTTTGGTTTTGGTTAATGTCTAAAGACAAGGGAAATGTATGGTTCATCTTTTTTGGATTATGTGATTCTCTAGAATATCATTCTAGGACTTCATATGTGACCATGTAATCTTGAATGCACATCATTTGGAGAAAATATGAGTTTTTGGTAGAAAGTTATTAAAGAATGAAACTCTACTTGAAAAGTAAGTACATTTCCTTATTTCCTTAGTCAATATTATAAATAAATTTTCCAAATTTATAAAATGGAACATGAAACAAAAAAAAATCATTAACTATTACTATTGGGGAATCAATGACCATTTAACCCATCACATTTTTGTGATTTTCTAGTGGTTAACGTTTTCCTAATAATGTTTTTTATCACTCTCTATAAAGACTTGACACTTTGTTTCTCCTCCATATCCGTAATTTTTTACATGCAATGCTAGAACGGGTTATCTCGGTTGACCTTTGTACTTAACTTTCATTATTTTAAAGTGATAGTTTTTAAACTCTTTTTCCAATTAATAAAAGTAATGATGTTTCTTATCCCAATTATAAAATTGTGATGATTCAATTCCCAAAAGGGGGAATGGATGTAACATCCCAGGTGAATAAGGAATATGGAATTTGCATATTTTCTAATATTTGTGAATTATGTATAAATTTTACTTTAAAGGGGATTCTATGTTCAATGGCGTACCTGATATGCAACAAAAAGTTTCTTTGAAATCTTATATTGCACACAATGTTGGCTCATACTAAAAAATACTAATATAATATTTTATTAAATGGTCATTAAAGCATAGTCGTTGAATTTCCGAGAATGAATACAACTAACTACAATTTGGTTATACAATTCTGTTAAATGGTATTTATATTTATAAAAATAATGTTATAGGCTTAAAATGTAAATGAATCTAATTTTAAGCATAAATACTCTATTATTATTTAAAAGGTCAATTTACCACATTTTGATGGACACCCTCTTTAAATATATCTTTGGTCACATTTATATTTTATATTTAAAAAAATAAAAATTTTCTTTAGAATTGGGATATCAAAATTTATTTTTGGGTAAATGTTTGGTATTTTTCGGATAAAATATAGTTTTTAATCAATAGTGAAAATACTATATTTGAATTCAAAACTGCATTTTAATATAATTTTCTTATATGGTTAGATTGTCTTTTTAATTGGTTTTAATGTGTAATTATATTATATTTTCACAACTTAATCCAATTTTCGTCATTGGAAAATACTTTTATATTGAAATTAGACATACACAAGTGTCTATCTTTTGATAGTTATTATTTCTTAAAAGCACGTTTTTTGTTTTGATAATAGGAATTAATTTTAAATTAATTAACTTAACTTCTATTTTTTGAATTTGGTAATATAGACATCATTTTTCAATTGGGAATATCAAATATAGATTAGGCTGATTTTTTTTTATTTTTCTGAAAACCATCAATTGTTTATGAATAGTGAAAACACAATGTAGTATTTAAAAAACTGACCTCATCATTTAAATAAAAATTTACCAATTTGGTGAATTAAATTTCAAAAATCCAACATAAATGGTATTCATAAGTATGTAAAATGTGGTTAAATAAAATGAAAATATTTTTTTGGGTGAATAGTAAATGTTGACTTTTATTTAACACGGTTAAAGGTAAAAAGTGTAATTCAAGGAAAAAATAATAATATAATATTATAAAATTACGTTAACACTTGTCCAAAACTTTTTATATGAGTCATAGCCGACCAATTAAATCCTTGGGTGATATTTATGGCCTTTTAAATCCATTTGGTTTAGATAAAGACATCAATTAATTTTTATTTAATGTATAAAAATATCATAAACATGTGTTGATTTTCTAAAAAAAATTAATGTGGGGTTAAAAAATTGTTATATTTGACTATAAATATTAATAATAAATCTAAAAATATTTCATAAATCATTTTATTTTATTTATAATTTTTAGACATTAAATAAATAAGATTATTTAGGACACAATAATGATGCATTGTTTAACTCATTAATGAATGATTTAAATAAATAATATTATAAAGAATAAAAAAATATCCCAAACCTATCCAATTATTATTGGATGATTTTATTTCTAACAATAGTCATCTTTTCTTTAACTTTAATAAGTATTTGTGCTTTATAAACCAGAAATCATTTTGTAATAAACAAATATTTTCAAACATTCCTAAAGAGCCCCTCCTCCCCCTTATAAAAATCCCACTCCTATAGTACATAATCACAACGCTCAAGACCTTTGGTTCATACATCCTCTATCCAAATAAGATATAAAGATCCCTCTCTTCCACCTAGAATCATTACCTTAGGCAGAAGTAACTTCAAGTAAACATTCTGGTTCAAACCCAAGGGAGATACTTGATTTAAAGGTAACGCCTTCTCTTAATTTCATTTATTTTATTTTACTTATCCAACCCATAACCTTTATTTATTAATTTATTTTATAAAAACACTTTCATAATTAATATAAAATATTTTTTATATGATAATTATTAGAACTATAATTCCACACATCTCTGTTTAATGGATACAAACAAACTCTTTCTGTGGATGGCGATGTACTACATCCCGAAACAATAATTGTTCAAATATCTCCATAGTCCTCTCTTGGTGGCCATTATGAATGAAATTTAATTATATATGATACATATTTTAGTTTATTTATCTTTATTCTTTTTTAATTCTCAATTATAACATACTTTTATGCTTTTGAAGTTGTATAAAGATGATAATTTTAATTGAGGAAATGCGGACTACCGCCCCCTCAAAGTGATATGACTCGTTCATACCATACATGGAATGTATAAGTGATATTGCTAATAAATTTAGATAACATATATCAAATATGATATTGTTATAGAATTATAATATACCTATATATCATTGTGTTTTCATTTCTTTAAAACTTAAAAAAAAGAAATGAAAGTAGTGTTCATGTGTACGTACGACTTACCGTCTCCATGAACGATGAATTTCATTTCTTATTTCCCAATGTGATGGAATATTATAAATACCAATATAACGTATAAATATTATATATATGCCATCTAAATCATGAATATAATCATGTAGATAATGTACTTTTGACCACATGTCCAAATTTTAATAATATCAAGTTCCTTTTTAACTCAAATTCCAAAAATTGAAAAAATGTCTGATATAAACTCAAATAATAAACAAATTGTTATTGTAAGGTAATAAGTCATATAAATTTAATATTAAACTTGAATAATGTTATTAATAATGTATAAATTAACTTAAGTTTATTATTTAGGATGAATAAGGAACAAACGAGTCAAGTCGGACACGAGGTCAGGAGTTTTCATTTCACTTTTTATTCTCGTGAGATTAATGCAATATTTTATAATATTTACTTTGGTGTGGTGTATGTACTACCCATGATTGTATTATTTGTGTAATGTGATTTAATTAATGGCTATTTACATCTTCTTTGTTTGATCCTTCTTTCATGGGGTGTATGTTTTGTAAGTTACCAAATCGGTAAGGGAACCTTTCACCGTACACTTTTAGTCAAAGACTTCTTTTATGTCATATATTTTAATTCCCATTTTCTCATTTCAAGATATGTTCTTCTATATCCTTATTTCTGTACATTTTATTTCCATGTGATGAGACACCATTTTATCATACATCAACTCATTTTATGAATTTTAAAGTTTCATTTTTAGGATGTCGAATTTCTATAAGAGAACTTCTTAACCCAATTTCAAATCATTGGGTTAAACTTATACTTCTAGATTATGTCATTATATGAATAAGTGTGAATGAGCTCTGATTGTTTTACACATAATATCCACTTATATTGGGTGTATTTTTATTTTTCACACGTAATTATTTCATTGATTTATCCATAATCTAAGGATATGGTCTTTATAAGGGATTTCATCTCAATTTTAATTCCATTGAGACTTCTTTGTTGTTATGCACCAATTATCTTTTATATGGTGTATATACTTAGATTTTGACATATTATATCATAAATCTCCTTATTCTCATGTTATTATAATATTTCTAATGCACATTATTATTTATTTTTAATCATGTATTTTCTCAAGTGGTAACAGACTCTTTAACTATAACATTGTAACAAATGTTTTAAAGATTTATTCTTCTAATTCATTCTCATTAATGTACATGTTTTAAAATGGTTTTAAGGATTTATTTATATCGACATTAATGTTTTTAAATGTCAATTTCTTTTAAAAGTTTGCAACTGCTATTGGAAACTTTGATTCAAAAATCTATTTATAAAATGTTTTTAATGGTTTTTGATAAATCATTGATTATGTCAATAACATGAAATGATATATTGTGATTGGAATGTGGAAGTGTTATCTTTCCATTATTCTTATTATATATTTTATTATTATTTTAATTTTCTTGGGCATTTTTTACCTATACAGGTGGTTCCATGATAAACCTTGGGTGGGTGATCCCGAGACAGCTCTCCAATGCATTGGGTAACGTGACAGAGATAAATTTTAATGTTTATCCTAATAGATTTAAGGAACATACTATGATAGGTATTCCAAATGTAACTCCCTAATATTTGTGAAAACTATAACATAAGTTTTTTATGTATTTCATAAGTTACCTTTATGATTTATGATTTCTATGTGTTATTCATAAATATCATTATTCATTAGGTATGATATGATTGAAAAGTATGGTTTCATTGATTTGTATTTATTGCTAGGTTAATGTTTCCTTTACTTATTTTATAACCCTTATAGATATTTTTATTCTCATCCCTAGTTTTGAAATGTTTTTCACAGGACATAAAGATGAATAGGGTCATGTATGGGATCATGGAAAAGTAATTCTTTCTAAAACATGGAACAATACATGACACTTTTTTCTAGAGTTTTTATTTTATGAAAAAATGGAAAATTAGTAGACGTGTATACTTTGTAAATTTTGAGATGTAATGTAATAGTTATGGCCTAATTCTCTAAATCTCTAAAACTGAATAGATCCTCAAAGTGAATTCTTGATTTAACTCAAGATTAAGTAATGTTTAAGGTTTGTTCCATATAAATATTACCTTATATTTTACTATTTTAAAAATTTTATGTGATGGTCTAGTTCAGGTGTCTTGTCTAGTGGAATCTTCTTGGTTTTTTACAATTTGGTATCAGTGGCAGGTTTCATAGCATAAATTTTGTTATTTATGCCCGATTTTGGTTCAGTAACATGGGTAGACTAGAGTTTAGACCATTGTAATTCGACTAGTATGTTTGGAAAAGGGGCCTAGCTTGTTCACATTCATGGATGAAAACTGAGATACCATGGGTTGTCAAAGATTTTTACCTTGATTGAGACTTGGAGTTTTTTGTAATTTGAATGAACATTATTAGATGAATATTCAAATGGATCTATTAATTTTTAAGTAATGTTTTTTGGTTACTTTAAATTATTAATTTTTTAAATATTTCTTATCAATACTTAAGTTGGTTCTACAATTTTGGAATTTTATCCTGACATATTTATTATATTCCTTTTTTATAAAATGACTCTTATAAGATATATTATAAATTCCAAAGATCAAGTTGCGAGACAGGTTCAAAAAGTGAGTCCCCAAGTGGACCATGCCATGTTGAAAGCTATTATTTGAAAAGTTCATAAAATGGGTCAAGTGAGAGTCGGCAACCCAAAATGCATAGTGAACCATGGATTAGAATTTACTAAGAAACATCCAACCATATTTCCCTATGACAACAGACCATAGGAATATGAGGAGTGTTTTGAGTTGATAGAGATTATATAAAACATTTTTTAAGACTCATAACGACTCAAAGGAAGGTTTTTTAATGTTTATGCTCAAGGGAATGGAAGTATAATGGTGGGAATATATTAATCATGTTATCTTTCATGATTATATTAAATGGTATTCATTCATGAAAATATTTAACTAGTGATTTTATCTAGATACCTTGCACGTAGTGAAGACCTATGGGTTTTTTTACCACAGAGGAAGGGGAGCATACCATTATGGATTATTCTACCCATTTTTTCTGAGTTATTGCATCTAGAACCAGACCATGTCACTAATGAGTATCTGATGTATGAGACATTTGATTTTGTATTAAGTCCTGATATTCAATAAATGTTGATACTCATCTGCCTTTTGACTTTTTGGAGGTAGTTGGCAAGTAATCATTAGCCGAGTCAGACATAGATGAGATGATGTGTTTTAGTGAAGCTTTAGCTGGTTCATTGATTCCCTAGGGTGTATCTTCTATCCAGAAAAGGAAGCATACAAGTGGTCAGTTTTCAATAGGACCCATCTCAATGGAAACAACATTATAGAAGTTTGTTTTCTACTACCAGTGTGGAATGAAAGATCCAACCCAAGATAACTGTATGGATACTCCTAAGACATTTCATCTTTGTGTACAATATGGCCATCTATAATGATTTTATGAAAATACATCTAAGGACCGTTGGGAAGGTTTGACTCTCGCAATGGGTTTTCATGTTTGTGCAGGTGCTTCCAAGGGTGGTGGGTCTTATCCTCATGCCATGTTAGATGTTCATGTTTCTATGCCAAAACAACTTTATGCATTGGATTATGCATAGTAGGAATCTGAAGAGGTACTAGATAGTATTTGAGGTGCGGTGTTTATCTCATCTTCTATGGTGCTAGATATGTTTGTAACAGGTGATAATCATAGTTTTATATCATCATGTTTAGTTTTATAATTGGTTTTTCATTGATATCTTATTTTTTTGTGGTTATATCTTTCCAATCCTTTTGGAAAGAGGTTCAAAAAAAGTTTTATTTGTCCCTCATATCAAGTGATGATATCAAACTTTGAGGTGGAGTGGGACTTCTTAGTTCTTGGTCTTGACATCCCTGACTTGATTAACAAAATAGAATAGATGGTAAGAGTTCAATCCTAGATAGATTTTCATATCAAGAGATTTTAGTTATTATATGCCTATGGATTCATTGATGTTTTCTATGGTTAGTGGGAATCTTGATTGGGAAGAGAATGGCATGTTGTTCTATACATTGGAGTAATCTTGTTCCATTTTTCAGAGATCTTTCATGACCCATTTGAAACATTATTTGGTTTTCAACTTAAAAAATTGGTGTTTTCATACCTTAATGTTTTTAGATGATTTTTTTGGGTTTACACCACATAGGGAGGTCGAGATTACTATTTATCTTCTCCCATGAATGATTCCCATTTCTATTCCATCTCACCAAATGGAACTTTTTATGATCGTGGAACATAAGATCCATCTTGAGCACCAATATGTTATAGGGTTTATTCATCCTAGCATGTCACTATCATCTTATCATATCCTCTATGATAAGAATTAAAATGTGTTCCTTATACATTTCATTTATAATCAAAATTTGAATTATGTGAATATTAAGACAAAACTATTTGACCAACTTAGAGGGGCTCGTTGGTTTTCTAAAATTGAATTGTAGTCAAGCTATAACTAGATGAGAGTATGAGAATAGGATATCCCAATGATTGAATATAGGATTCAATATTGGTATTATAGTTTCTTGTTTTTGAAATTCAGTCTCACTAATTATCCAATGGTGTTTATGGCTTTTATGATCATTATTTTTCATTACTTATTGGAATATTTTGATGTTTTGTTCATGGATTCTACCATTGTGTACCGTTTTTTCAAAGGAGGAGCATATATGACATTTGGATATCATTATGAAAAACTTTAAAGAACATTATTTTTATTCTAATCTCTCCATTTTTTAGTTTTGGATCCAAGAGGTGATGTTTTTATGGAAAGAGATATCTGAGATGGGTGCCTCAGTAGATCCCAAAAAGGTATAGGCTGTTATGTCCTCGAAGAATCCTAGAATTGTGTTTGAGATATGAAGCTTCTTGGGTTTAGTTGGTAACTATAGAAATTTATCCATCCATACATATGATCACTTCTTTGATAAAATCATTAACCCATAATGGTGAAATGGTTGAATGGAATGACAAGAGTAAGAGATATTTTAAGGCGATGAAGGTGAGGGTAACATCATCACCAGTTTTGATTCTTCCAAAAATTGAATTGGGTTATGATTGTTTCTCTGATTCTTCTAGTTTGGGTTTAGGATGTGTCTTGATGTCAGGGAAATAGGCTATGGATTTTGGCTCATTCCAATTACACCCTCAATAGAATAACTTACCTACCAATGATCTTGAGTTGGAAATTGTTATGAATTCACTCCAAACGTGGAATCACTATAACTTTGGGGAGTGGTTTGTGGAATATTATAATCATAAGAGCTGACAATCTATTTTTACATAGAGGGATATGAATTTAAGATAGATATTATAGGTGGTGTATCATTGGAAATTTTATTTTAATATTTATTAAACCCATGGGAATGGAAATGGGATTGATAATGTGTTGAGTATAAAATTACCCACACAATCCATGAAAGAACCAGCTGGGAAATGGTATCTGATGGGTTTATTTACTAAGATGATCTAAGGAATGGAAGCAGTTGGTGGACAACAGTTCTTGTCTTCAATGAATGATAACTCTAATTTTTGTGAGAGAGTTCAGTTTGAGAAGGTGGGAAACACCATGTTCTAACGCTATAGTGAAAGCCATTATTGTGGTGATACCTCCGGTGAGTGGTCTCAGTCTCCTAGTGGATCATTGAGATTTTGTAGTAGGTTGGTTGTTCTATTTTGTTTGAGACATGTGTTTTTGGATAGTGGAAATTGTTCTTTTTGGTCTATAGACCCCAAGTCTACCAAGATATATCACGACTTGAGGGGTTGGTACTAGTGGAATAGAATGATATGGTCAAAAATAGATTTTTTAATGCCTTGTTAAATAATTCAGGACAAAAAATAGAGACATTTGGAACTGTTTCAACCTTTACCCATTCTCAAAATTAAATGGGATGATCCATATATTTCATCATTGATCTTCCATTGAATCTAAGTGGTAAGGATAAGATTTGTTTGATCACTGATTGACTCCCAATGATTATGAATTTACTACCTATCAAGTAGAAAATGAAAGTAGAATATATTGTGGATTTGTATGTTCGATATATTTTGAGAATTTAGGGGGTTACCCCTGCAATTATTTTTTATAGGGATATGAGGTTCACATCGTTATTTTGGAAAGATCTTTAGGAGGTTAAGTTTTCCAAATTTAAATTAAGCATAGCTAATCAACCATAGATGGATGGACAGATAGAGGGGACATCAAGGTTTTAATTTATATGCTCAGGGATTATGTGCTTGATTTCAGAGGATCTTGGGAAAGACATTTTTCTTTGGTTGTTTTTTCCTATGATAATATTTATTAGGATTTGAAACAGATGGAACCCTATGAGGATTTTTATGGGAATCCATGTACATATCCCTTTTTCTAGGAAGAGTTGGGAGAGCGACCCTTGATTGGGATGATTGTACTTAAGGAGATGAAGGATATGGTGTAGTTGGTCTAAAGGTATTTTATCTTGGTAAAGAATAATCATATATAATATATATACCATCCTAATGATTTTTTGGAGTTTGATGTTAGTTATTGGGTCTTTATCATAGTTTCACATTGCTTGGGACATCACTAGTTGATAATAACGGTAAGATTGAACCAAGGTTTATGGACCCCTATGAGATTTTTAGACGGCCAAGGAGGGTGTATAATTGATTTCACTTCATGTCTATTTTGGAAGTTATCCAAGACATGTTTCTTGTTTACTAGTTGAAGAGGCATATACTATATCATTCTCATGTGATTAGATGGGTGGATGTTGATCTTGAGATCAATACCATGTTGTTTGAGTAACCAGTTTCAATTATAGATCTCTGTGATAAGGTAATAAAAGGTAAAATGATCTACCTAGTATGCATATTGGGGAAGTTTGGACAGTATATCCATAATATTTGGGTGTGGGAGTCATTGATGATGTTGTAGTGGCGTTATCTTTTTGTGTATCTAGGATCTTGAGGGGCTTCATGGGGAAGAATGATTTTATGGAGGGTAGATTCTATCAAATTACTGGATTTATTATAGGTATGTTTTATCCTCTTTTTTTTCTTTTTCATTAGTTGAGTAATTTTGAGAAGTAATTGGGAGGATTTCTATAATGGTGAAGTTAGGGGTTTTTTGTAATTTTCATCATAAAACTTACATTTTTAAATTTTTGCAGAGAAATTTCATGATGTGTAATGGTAATAAACAATGTGTAATGTCTTCCAAATAAAACCTATGAAATGAAAAAAGTGAGGATTTTACACAACGTGTAATGGTTACACTTCATTTGATGAGACAACATTTAAAAAAAAGTGATAGGTCTTTTAGTGTATCTAGGATTCATCCAATAAACAATGTGTAATGGGATACACACAATATAGTAGAAATGAATTTGGTTTGTTGGGTTATTCAAGGGTAGTATCTCATTTATTTTGTTTCATCCCTCATCACTCTTGACCTAGAAAATCTTCCAAGGATATGTTGGGTGACTACCTCCTCTTCGGATCACGTCATTTAGTGATTAATCAAAATTGTGGGTGGATTGCTTCTCTTAGGTTACATAATCCATCTAGTTCATATTTGGATTTGGATATATATATATATATATATATATGATTTTGGATATTTATTTTTGATCATATAGTGTTTTTATTGATAATTTTAATTTTCGCTGAGTGCCTTGTCTTTTATAGGTCGTTCGCTTAGTTTCAAGTCATCATTGTCGATGGAAGAGAGGTTTCTAGCATACTGAGGTATGTGTTTCTATAAAATGGGTTAATTTGATAAATTTTATGTAATTATTGATAAATTTATTTGGGTTCTTCCTTTATATATATATATATAAGTGGTTTCAATTGATTTATTTTAATATAAATTGTTTTCAAAAAAGGAGGTTTTCACTGAAAATGGATTTTTTGATTTGGAAATTGGTTTTCAAGATCTGAAGTGGATTGGATTTTCTTTGAAAACATTTCATGAAATATTTAATGTGGTTCTAAAAATGTGTTAGAAAATTGAGCATTGGTGATGTTGGGTATATTGGGAAAGAGACATTATTATCCTTATAATGTGTTATAACCCTAGGATGTAACCTTTGTGATATCAAATAGAAGGACTCAATATCAATTGGATCCAACATTATGATCTTTTAATCTTGTGAGTGTCTAGTATGTAGTTTCTCATAGACTGTAGCCCAGTATGTGACTTACTTTTTCATTTATGGTTATTTTTCACATGGTTGTTTTTATTGTAGATTTTTTCTCAAAAATATTTATATGAGGTTGTATCACATAGATTTTCATGATAGGTTGATTCATGGATATGTGTTTACTTGTATACCTCTTGATTAATGGATTCTCATTCCTATTTTCATCACTTCTACATGTCATATTCCTAGTATCAGAATATGAAAGGATTTTATGAAAACCAAAGGAAGAAAAAGGTAAAATGATTTATATATAGTTATTATTTTTTAAAATATTTTTTAGAAATATTTTGTTTTAAAATATAAAATACATGATTTCATGATATTAGAACTCATATAAAAAAATGCCGTGTTATTCTACAAGGATTTTTCTCAAACCCTACTTGTGATTTATTGTGTTTGTTGAATTTTTATTACAGGATTCAGGTAAAGGGATGATCAAATTTCAGTATGCATTATTTATTTATTTATTTATTTATCTTTTGTTTCATGTTTTTTAGGGGTGACTATTATTCATGTGGTGACAATGCATAAGTTTCTATTTATCCTATGTTGTCTTGGATTGTACGTATTTTAGAGACCATATAAATTTCATATTTATAATCAGATTGTATGTCATTTTTTTTATATTTTATACTTCTTTTTGTTTTACTATTTTACCCATTTTACGTGATGGGAAAGTTTAGGTGGCTTATCTAGTCAACCAGGTTTGGTTCATTTTAATTTTTCTAATGAAAGTATTAAAATTCAGACTCCTGATTCAGTTTTTGTCATTAAATTTTTTTTTAAACATTCACTCTCTTGTAGTCATTGTAAAAGTTATCACTCTCAAATATTCATACTCTTTATATCATGTATGTGATTAATTCAAAATACTTATACCAATTCTACATATGGTATTTAATTTCAAAGTTATTTTATTTACCCTCAAATATTTATATATCCAAATTCATTAATCAATATGGATATTTATTGAAATGGAATATTGACATATGAATTATGTAATGACACACATTTTCTCCTGTTTTTTTTAAATTAATTGGGAATATTCTAAGACAAGGTGATGAGATGGCATGAGATTATGAGCCCCAGTGTTCCTATAATGATATGATGAAAAATGTTAATTATTATATAAATCAAGTGGTAGGTTTTACTTTATAACAAAAATATTTTAATTGGGTTCCCGGATCCGAAATTTGATGGCACTGATGCATTTGGATTAGTGACTTTACCATCAGCAGGGCCTAACATCGATCGGTGTGGGTCGACATTGAAGGTTAGAAATTTGACGTAACCATCATTGAAATATTTTAATAAAAATATTTTATATGAAATTGTGTTTGTTTATTTTAATTATGGAATATTTTCTAGAATCCAGGATTATCTCCATAACCTAGGAAATTTTTCTGAGGTGAGTAGATAGTAACCTCTCCAATAAATGGTGAAATTTTTTAATGGATCGAGGATCAATGATTACATGGACCTCTTTCTTCGTCAATGAATAATCTATACTTGAGGTAGGATGTAAATCTCTTTCTGATTTTCCTTTCCCATCGTATATTTTAAACGAAAAATATAGACCAACCCACAATCATGTTGATCCATGATTCGTTCATTCTATTGGGATGAATGACTACTTGTGGTATTTTGAATGGGTATTTAAATCTGTGTGTTGTTTGGTTCTTCATTAAACCTTATAAATGAATCAATCAAGGACAAGATCCTTTCATTGGTAATTCATGTTCTTTATCTCTCCCCCTCAATCTATTGTGGTCTTTATACGTTCTTCTCCTTGAAACCCTTAAAAAATCAATCGACTGTTGCACCCTTGATCCATGGTGGAATAGTCCAATATGAACGTTTTGACCCTGTAATGTCATATAATAAGTGAGGAGAGAGAATGGTACAATTTAGAAAAGGAAGTGGCTTATGGTGGCATAAGGTAGACAATCGGTAGGGCAGCTGATGTCAAGGGTATGACAGGAACGGCGGGGTTCGTCTAGGGGGAGCACAATGCAACCAACGACAGAGGCGGTAATGGAATGGTGGGGACCAGGCCAGTTGGTGTGCCAAGAAGGATGGGCTTCTTGGAGGGCGGACGGTATTGGAGGTGCAAGTAGGTCCGGTAGGGACGACGTGGGTGCCCACGACAGCGGAGTCCGTGAACCACAATTAGGGGGTCTGATGTTATTAATATTTTCATGACTTATTATAATCCCCCTTTACTTATTTTATATGAAATGTGCATAATTTTTGTGAAATATTAATGTTTTAATATTAAGTATAATATTTGAGCATTTTTAGAAGTAGTCAAATTGAGTCAGTTTAATGTTTTAATTATAACTATCACTATACTGATCCAAATTATGTGTTTCTTGTTTTGTAGGATTCACCTTTCAATATAAAACATTTCATTAGAAGGAACCATGATCCAAATCTGCCATTTGAAGGGTCATATGGTCCTCACAAACAAGAGCAAAGAATCTGTGAAGAAACTGGACTATTCATGAAGATTGATTTACTGGGCTCAATCTAGAAGTTAAAAAACCTTAACTCTCCACCATAATTCGGGGGACACTACATGTCATCTTGGATAAAAATTTCATGGCCCAAATCCAAGTACAAGGGGCCCAAATGAATCTTTGAAGTCCAGCCCACCATTCTGACCGAGAATGAAAATCAGTATAGTATGAATGACATATCTCCTGATGTAATAATCCAAGCGAGCTGAGATTCTGCAGTTTGAAAGAGGGGATGTAGGCGGCCGACTTTGTTGAAGAAACCATTCGGATTTGAAGGCATCTTAATATTCAAAAACCCTTTCACATTATGGACTTCAAAAAGACTGGATTGAAATGGACAGTTTATGTTTGTTTATTCAACCGGCCATAACTTTTTATCCTTACGTCCAAATGACTCCATATGTTGAGCGTAGTCGGCCAACATTAATTCCTACAACTTTGAAGAAGAAGATATTTGAAGATTCGGCTGGATGAATTGCCAAATTGGCGATGCAAGTGGAGGTACAGATTGGGAATGCAAACAGTCCACTCCTTGGGCTATAAATACTCTCCTCTTCTCTCCTTGAGAGGGGTTGGCATTTCAGAAGAGAGGAGATCATATTGGCACGACCAAAGCTTTGCCAAAGGCTTGGGAGGACCTGACAAACCCATGTTTTTACTTGAGAGACCTTTCCTCCTCTCTTTCTTTTCACTTACTTTTGTGTTCTTCATTTTTGTAATCTTGTAATTCTCTTTCTTTGTAATTCTGTTTTAATGCAAGTTACTTCTTCAATATCTCTTATTCTCTTCCACCTTCTGTATTTTAATATTAATGTTCTTAAAATAGTTTAAATTCAGTTCAATCCCCTTCCCTTCTTAAGCTTCCTCATTCAATCAAAATTCCATTTTTGATTCTTAAATTATTTCGTGTGTGTGTTCGGCACACTACTCTTATCTTGTCCCTTTCTTTTTCTTCTCTTTATAATTCATCACCATAAACATATATTACCAGATTATTAAACATCCAAATGGCTGAGTAAATCTCTCATTGGGGTGAGTTATAATTTGGGGATGTTAATTGATTGAGAGTTTTTCTCGATGGGTATTCTTTAAATTAATATTGTTTATGTTAAACTTAATATGTCATGGATTAATGATATGTTTTGTTTAACAAGTGGTTTCCATGGATTATTGGAACCATAAATACACTACCATAAATAAGTTTTGATTGAGATTAGAACCCTAAGTTAAGTTAAGGCTTCGATTAAAGCCTTCACACTTAGGAATTCCAATCAACATCAACTTATGACATGGGTGTTAATTTAATGCAATACAAAGTAAGGCTCAAGGATATCACATGCTTAACTCCCCAATGATGAACTCACCCCAATCTTTATCAATTTGTTAAATCAAACATCATCCATAAATCATTTCAATTAAGCTCTGCAAACAAACCCCCTAATCAAAACACAATCAACTAAAAACAATTGACTATTACGAAGTACCATCACCGAGGATTCGACCCGAGTGCTGCTATACACATTAGCAGAGCACCAAAACATTGACCGGTCGATAGGCGACAATCGGCCGTGCATTTCAAATGGCGCTGTTGCCGGGGATGGTGATTTAAGTAGTCATTAGTTTCTGGTTATTGTAAAAAAACCCAAAAAAATACAAAAGTTTAAAAAAATTGAAAAAAAACACAAAGAAAAACCCGTCTTCCTCTTAAAAATCATAAACTGAAAAAATACAAAGAAAAACCCATCTTCCTCTTTCTTCCAAAATCTCTCTGAATTCCCCGTAGCCTTCCAAACAATCCCTCGGATTTGTTTGACCCTGAAATTGAGCGAACACTTCGCCAACTTAGGAGGAACATAAGAGATACTCAAATAATTCAAGAACCAGTCCTCATTCAACCAATTGAATTAGATATGGCCAATCCTAGGGAACAAACATTGAAAGAACTTGCTGCCCCTGATATGAATTACCAACCTCTTGGTATTCAATATCCAAACATAGAGGCTGACTTCGAACTCAAGTCGAGTTTGATTCATCTTCTTCCTCATTTCCATGGTCTAGCTGGTGAGGATCCTCATCTTCACCTCAAAGAGTTCCAAGTGGTCTGCTCAACCAT
This sequence comes from Viscum album, assembly GCA_963277665.1. Taxonomy (NCBI): domain Eukaryota; kingdom Viridiplantae; phylum Streptophyta; class Magnoliopsida; order Santalales; family Viscaceae; genus Viscum; species Viscum album. The sequence continues at coordinate 164,877,396 of OY728138.1, forward strand.
GAAAACTCAAGGGGTTTCTGAAGAACAAATCAAGCTTAGAGCTTTCCCCTTTTCCCTAGCAGATTCTGCCAAGTCTTGGCTCTACTACCTCCCACCTGGTTCCATAAACTCATGGGTTGACATGAAGAGATTTTTCCTAGTGAAATTCTTTCCTGCTTCTCGAACAGCTTCTATCCGAATGGAAATAAGTGGAATCCGTCAATTCCCTAATGAATCACTCCATGAGTATTGGGAGAGGTTCAAAAAGCTTGTGGCAACTTGTCCACACCATCAAATCCCTGACCAACTCCTGATCCAATACTTCTATGAGGGGTTATTGACTATGGAGAGAACTCTCATTGATGCCGCAAGTGGTGGTGCTCTTGTTGACAAAACTCCTGTAGCTGCAAGAGATCTCATAAGTAACATGGCTGCAAACATGCAGCAATTCCATACTCGAGCACATGCTCAAGTGAAACAAGCCCAAGATAATCAATCCATAGAGCCCAACAAGATGAATGAGTGGATGAGTGAACTTACAGGTCTTGTGCGTCAACTAGAGGTGGCTACCAAAGCCCCAACCTCATCTTCTCCACAGTCACTATTCCCTGGACCTATCAAGAATTGTGGAATCTGCAACTATCCATCTCATCCGACTGACACATGTCCACAACTTCAAGATGATCCATCTGATTCATCTAGTCCAATGGAGATCAATGCGGCATATGCTCAGCGAAACTTCAACACTCAACAATCAGGTCAGTTTGTTAGAAACTTCAACCAACCCCACTCTGAGCCCTTCTCTTCTACCTTTAACCCACCTCTGAGGTATGGTAATCCCATTTCTCATCCTCCTCAATTCCCTCCTCAAAACCCAAACAAATTCCAATATGGTCAAGGTGGTGGTAACTTCCATCAACCTTATCCTTTTGTTCCTCAACCTCAAAGGAACAATCCTCCTCCTGGATTCCACTATCCTAACGAGCCTTCCCAATTCCCCACCCAATACAATCGCTTTCCCAAGAACCAAAATCAAGGCCAACCCAATTTGGGACATGCCTCTTCTTCTAAACAACCATGGGAAAGTGCTGTAGAGGATCTTGCTTCCTTCACCCGTTCTAGCCTAAAGAACATTGAAACCCAAATAGGTCAACTTGCATCCCACCTTAGCCAGCAACAACCATCCAATTCATCCCAACTCCCAGCTCAACCATTACCCAACCCCAAGGGTAATGTAAGTGCAATTGCACTTACATCAGGAAAGCAACTTGCTATGCCTCAAGAAAAATCCTCAAACCCCCCTTTCGATGTTGATCTAGAAAATGAAAAGAACAAAAAGCTGGAAAAGGAACTTGAATCCAGTCCTTCACCTTCTTCCATTCCACTTAGGAACCCAATTCCTTTTCCTCAAGCCATCTCCAAGCCTAAGGAGTCCTTTGAACCTGATCCTGAAATGCTTGACATGTTTAGACGTGTTGAAGTGAACATCCCCCTCTTAGATGCCATCAAACAAATCCCTAAGTATGCCAAGTTTATTAAGGAATTGTGCACCCATAAGAGGCAACTTAGGAACATTGAAAATGTTTCAACTCAACAGTCCATTCCCATGAAGTTCAAAGATCCAGGGACCTTCACGGTTCCATGTCAAATAGGGAGTTCCAACTTTGATGATGCACTCATAGACCTAGGAGCCTCAATTAATGTCATGCCCAAATCCATTTTCTCCAACCTTGGTCTAGGTCCCTTGCACCCAACGGGTATTGTCATTCAATTAGCCAATCGAAGCACTGCCAGTCCTGAGGGGATAATTGAGGATGTTCTTGTTCGGGTCAATGATCTTATCTTCCCAGCTGATTTCTATGTCCTTGACATGGAAGGTGAGACGACCTCTTCTCGATCTCCCCTAATTCTAGGAAGACCATTCCTCATGACTGCGAGAACCAAGATTCATGTCCACTCAGGCATCTTATCCATGGAATTCGGTGACCAACTGGTCAAGTTCAACATTTTCCAAGCCATGCGATACCCATCTGAGGATCACTCTGCATTCTCAATCCATGCTTTTGAGGACACTTCTAAGATTCAATCGAACCCCAATCCACCATGTTCTTCATGTTCTAATGATATATGATCTTGTGAAATCTGCACCATGATTAACAAAGTCATAAATGGTGAAGTTGATGTGGACCTCTCATTCATAGACTCCATCAATCTAGAGGAACTTGAAAACTCTCTTGAATCCCACATCAACTCTGATCTCTACTGCTCCACCTTGGACAGTGTTGAGGAAAATGATCCAAACCCATCTAGAATCCCTTCTCCTACTCCTAACTTGTCTAGCTCTCCAATCAAGGCTGAAACTGATCTAAAACCACTTCCTTCACACCTCAAGTATGCATTCCTTTTCCATGATCCCTCCTACCCTGTCATTATCTCTGCTTCACTTTCTGAAACTGAGGAGTCCCAACTTGTTCAAGTGTTAGAGGAAAACAAAAATGCCTTAGGTTGGACCCTAGAGGATATTCCAGGAATCAAAACTGCCCTTTGCATGCATCACATCCATCTAGAGGAATCATCCAAACCAATTAGGCAACCTCAAAGAAGACTCAATCCACTCATACTTTAGGTAGTTAGGGAAGATATTACCAAGCTTCTTCAAGCTGGTATTATCTACCCAATTTCTGATAGTGAATGGGTTAGTCCAATTCAAGTCGTTCCTAAGAAGGGCGGGATAACAGTTGTCACAAATGAACATGGATAAGTGGTCACAACTCGAGTGAAAAACAAATGGCGTGTGTGCATCGATTATCGCAAATTAAATGATGAAACACGAAAAGATCACTACCCACTTCCTTTCCTTGACCAAATGCTTGAGAGATTGGCCGGAAAGTCACACTATTGCTTTCTTGATGGTTACACCGGCTACTTCCAAATTCCAATCGCACCTCAAGACCAAGAAAAGACCACATTCACTTGCCCCTTTGGAACCTATGCCTATAGGCGAATGCCTTTTCGCCTTTGTAATGCTCCTGCAACATTCCAGCGGTGTATGATGAGTATCTTTTCTGAATTCATTGAGAATTGCATGGAGGTCTTCATGGATGACTTTACCATTTATGGAGAGTCATTTGAATCTTGCTTACATTCACTCTCTTTGGTCCTTCAAAAGTGTGTCAAGTGCAACCTTGTGCTGATTTTTGAAAAATGTCACTTTATGGTTTCAAATGGGATTGTTCTAGGGAACATAATTTCTCAAGAGGGTATCCAAGTTGATCCAGCCAAAATTGAGGTGATCCAATCACTTCCTGAACCCAAATCAGTTCGAGACATTCGGTCCTTCCTTGGTCATGCCGGTTTCTATCAGCGATTCATTCAAAACATCAGCAATATTTCCCTCCCACTCACTCGTTTACTTCAAAATGATGTCACATTCAATTTTGATGAGGCTTTCAAGAGAGCCTTCATCGAACTCAAATCTGCTCTCACATCTCCTCCAATAATCCAACCCCCAGATTGGTCCTTACCATTTGAATTGATGTGTGATGCTTCTGATAGGGCCATTGGGGCTGTTCTTGGTCAAAGAAGAGAAAACATTCCTCATGTCATCTTTTATGCCTCAAAAACATTGGATGAAACTCAATCACACTACACTGTGACTGAAAAAGAACTTTTAGCTGTGGTTTTTGCCTTGGATAAATTCTGGCCCTATCTCTTAGGTGCCAAAATCATCATCTTCACGGACCACTCAGCATTAAAGTTCTTACTTAAGAAAAGTGATTCCAAACCAAGGCTAATAAGATGGATTTTAATGCTCCAAGAGTTTGACCTTATGATAAAAGATAAACCTGGAAAATAAAACCCTGTGGCTGACCACCTGAGTAGAATTTCTAATTCTTCTCATTCTGAAATAATTGATCCTGAATTTCCAACTGAACACCTCTCATCTCTCACTCCAAACTTACCATGGTATGCCCCAATTGTCAATTACTTGGTTTCTGGTGTTTTCCCTGAATATTTTTCAAAAGAACAAAAAGAACAGATGAAAAGTGATTCAAAGAATTATTTTTGGGAAGATAATATACTTTGGAAAACTGGGGCTGACATGGTAATTAGGAGATGTGTTGATGAAACTGAACAATCCTCCATCTTGGAATTCTGCCACTCAATGCCTGGAGGTGGCCACTTTGGACCACAAAGGACTTCTCGAAAGGTCCTAGATTCTGGATTCTTTTGGCCTTCACTCTTCAAGGACTCACACGAGTTCTGTCAATCATGTCCCACTTGCCAAAAGTTTGGCACAATTTCTAAAAGAAACGAAATGCCTCAAAAGCCATTAATCTTCTGTGAGCTTTTCGATGTTTGGGGCATCGATTTCATGGGACCTTTTCCCCCTTCCAATGGATTATCCTACATTCTCCTTGCTGTTGACTATGTTTCTAGGTGGTTCGAGGCCAAACCCACTAGGAAAGACGATGCTCAAACTGTGAGTGAGTTCCTCAAAACTCATATCTTCCATCGATTCGGAACACCACGTGTTTTGATAAGTGACTTAGGAACTCATTTCTGTAATAGAACCATGGAGTCACTTTTGAAAAAGAATGGGGTTGTAAATAAAACATCCACTGCATATCACCCTCAAACAAATGGAATGGCTGAACTTTCTAACAGAGAAGTGAAAAGAGTACTTGAAAGAATTGTTAAGCCCACAAGAAAAGACTGGCCCGATAGACTTGGTGAAGCACTCTAGGCCTATCGAACAGCCTATAAGACACCCATTGGGATGTCTCCATTTAGGCTAGTTTTTGGTAAAGCCTGTTATTTACCAGTTGAAATCCAACATAAGTCATTTTGGGCTGTCAAAACTTGTAATTTAGATTTTGAAAAATCTGGTGAAGAAAGATTGTTGCAGTTGACTGAATTGGATGAGCTTCGACTCGATTCGTATGAGAACTCCATTCTCTACAAAGAAAAGGAAAAGTCACTCCATGACAAGCACATTATTCGAAAGGTATTTCATGAAGGTGAAAAGGTAATGCTCTTCAATTCTCGATTTCAACTTCACCCAGGTAAGCTCAATTCTCGTTGGGATGGACCTTTTATTATTACTAATGTTTACCCATTTGGTGCAGTACAAGTCGAAGACCCTTCTTCAAAAAGAACATTCACGGTAAATGGACACCGGTTAAAGCATCACCATGAGAGGCCATTCACTTTAGGTTCCACATCGACTTCCATTGACCCACCCCTAGATGGAAATGGCGACCCACCAAATCCAAACCAGGGGGCACCTCTTTCCCTTTAACTCTCTCTCTATCTCTTCCTCTCTCTACCTCTTTCTTCTTCTTCCTCTCTCTTTCATTTTGTTACCACTTTATTCATCAAACCCTTTATTTTTATCTTTCTTGTGTGGGTGTGTATTTTTAAAAAAAAACCTTAAAAACTAAAAAAACCCAAAAACACAATTACTTAAAAAAAATTACAAAAAAAGAGTCATGCTTACTCACCATCTAGTTTTGAAATTTTGTCCAACCATTTTGGGGAGTCAAAGGCTTGTTTTAAACTCAAATATATTGAATTTTTATCTCAAACTTGGGTAAACAATTTTGTGTCAATAACAAACATTTTGAATGAACAATTTTTGGTGGAAAATGATTCTCCCCTACCGTGAGGAATAACATTAGCCTTCATGCCAAGGTCGTCTATGGCCATCTTTTTCATTGTGTGTCTTCACCACTGATTGTGAGTCTTGAGTTTGTGGACCTTCGAGCTGAATTTCCATCTTTTGTGTGCATTAATATGATAGAGGCATTTTCTAAGCCACATGAGAATCAGAATAGCCAAATAGCCTCCCGTTACCCTTACATTGATCCTACTTTTGAAAGCCCCTTTGAGCCTATGAAAACCATTCTTTTGATAGCGACATTACAAGCCTAATACCTTGTCCCACCCAACATCTTCATGGATTTTCATTGTACAATTTATTGAAATTTCAGTGTGGGGGGAATGGACTTCATTTTTGGGCGTACTTTCATTGATTTCCAATGTGTCATCATATGCTTGAGGGCAAGCATCCATTCAAGTGTGGGGGAGAGGTTGTAATTCTGTGAGCTTTGGGGTGTATATGTGTAATTTTCATTTGTACAAAAGTCATTGAAAAGTGTTCAAAAAAAATGAAAAAAATTTATATTAAAAAAATGATGAAAAAAAAGGAATGGGTTGTGTCTTTGGTGGGTCAAAAATCATTCATCATCAACCTTTGATCGTGTTATAAGTACTAAAATTAGTTCCATGAGAAGATCAAACATGGGTTGGGAGATGACTGTGAGACTTGTTTCAAGCACAACTTTCGAAAAAAAAGAGCAAAAAGAAAAAGAAAAAAAAGAACACTTGAATCTTTTTGTATTGTGTCTTTATTGGAAGTCTTCCATGTTGTACATATTCCATCATCTCACCCTATTCCATTTTCTATCTCCCTCACTTTTCATTCATCACACATTCATGCCCTTGTAAATATGTGTTTCTATTTCCTTTCAAATCAAATTTCAAAAAAAAATGTGCATTGATTTTTCCATGTTGGTGTTTTTAACCCCTCTTTTCCTTTGGACATTATATACCTACCGTCCCATAGCCACTGAAAAACCCCTTAAAAGACCTCTTGATTCTTGTACAAATTAGATTTGGGAATGGAAGCTGAGAGCTCTTACAAACTCTTGATTTTCACTTTTTGTTGGTGAATGAGTGAACCTCCTAAAATACATTTTTATCATCTTGAGAGGAGTAAGTTTTGAGTGCCTACATTTTCTAATTCAAACCTTGAACATGAAAAAATGAATTGTTTCTGATGCATTATTGTGAACCAAATTTGTGATGGAATTCAATATGGATGAGTGAAATAGTCTAAACCTCCCCTGATTGAAGAAAACAAAATTTTTATATTTGTTGGTGAGTGAAAATGATTTTGTCATGTTTTTATATTTGTTGCACATGAGGACACGCGCAAATCTAAGTTTGGGGGAGTTGATGTTATTAATATTTTCATGACTTATTATATTCCCCCTTTACTTATTTTATATGAAATGTGCATAATTTTTGTGAAATATTAATGTTTTAATATTAAGTATAATATTTGAGCATTTTTAGAAGTAGTCAAATTGAGTCAGTTTAATGTTTTAATTATAACTATCACTATACTGATCCAAATTATGTGGTTCTTGTTTTGTAGGATTCTCCTTTCAATATACAACATTTCATTAGAAGGAACCATGATCCAATTCTGCCATTTGAAGGGTCATATGGTCCTCACAAACAAGACCAAAGAATCTGTGAAGAAACTGGACTATTCATGAAGATTGATTTACTGGGCTCAATCTAGAAGTTCAAAAACCTTAACTATCCACCATAATTCGGGGGACACTACATGTCATCTTGGATAAAAATTTCATGGCCCAAATCGAAGTACAAGGGGCCCAAATGAATCTTTGAAGTCCAGCCCACCATTCTGGCCGAGAATGAAAATCAGTATAGTATGCATGACATATCTCCTGATGTAATCATCCAAGCGAGCTGAGATTTTTCAGTGTGAAAGAGGGGATGTAGGCGGCCGACTTTGATGAATAAACCATTCGGATTTGAAGGCATATTAATATTCAAAAACCCTTTCACATTATTGACTTCAAAAAGACTGGATTGAAATGGACAGTTTATGTTTGTTTATTCAACCGGCCATAACATTTTAGCCTTACGTCCAAATGACTCCAAATTTTGAGAGTAGTCGGCCAACATTATTACCTACAACTTTGAAGAAAAAGATATTTGAAGATTCGGCTGGATGAATTGCCAAATTGGCGATGCAAGTGGAGGGACAGATTGGGAATGCAAACAGTCCACTCCTTGGGCTATAAATACTCTCCCCTTCTCTCCTTGAGAGGGGTTGGCATTTCAGAAGAGAGGAGATCATATTGGCACGACCAAAGTTTTTCCAAAGGCTTGGGAGGACCTGCCAAACTCATGTTTTCACTTGAGAGACCTTTCCTCCTCTCTTTCTTTTCACTTACTTTTGTGTTCTTCATTTTTGTAATATTGTAATTCTCTTTCTTTGTAATTCTGTTTTAATGCAAGTTACTTCTTCAATATCTCTTATTCTCTTCCACCTTCTGTATTTTAATATTAATTTTCTTAAAATAGTTTAAATTCAGTTCAATCCCCTTCCCTTCTTAAGCTTCCTCATTCAATCGAAATTCCATTTTTGATTCTTAAATTATTTCGTGTGTGTGTTCGGCACACTACTCTTATCTTGTCCCTTTCTTTTTCTTCTCTTTATAATTCATCACCATAAACATATATTACCAGATTATTAAACATCCAAATGGCTGAGTAAATCTCTCATTGGGGTGAGTTATAATTTGGGGATGTTAATTGATTGAGAGTTTTGCTCGATGGGTATTCTTTAAATTAATATTGTGTATGTTAAACTTAATATGTCATGGATTAATGATATGTTTTGTTTAACAAGTGGTTTCCATGGATTATTGGAACCATAAATATACTACCATAAATAAGTTTTGATTGAGATTAGAACCCTAAGTTAAGTTAAGGCTTGGATTAAAGCCTTCACACTTAGGAATTCCAATCAACATCAACTTATGACATGGGTGTTAATTTAATGCAATACAAAGTAAGGCTCAAGGATATCACATGCTTAACTCCCCAATGATGAACTCACCCCAATATTTATCAATTTGTTAAATCAAACATCATCCATAAATCATTTCAATTAAGCTCTGCAAACAAACCCCCTAATCAAAACACAATCAACTAAAAACAATCGACTATTACGAAGTACCATCACCGAGGATTCGACCCGAGTGCTGCTATACACATTAGCAGAGCACCAAAACTTTGACCGGTCGATAGGCGACAATCGGCCGTGCGTTTCAGGGTCACAGCAGGAGGTCGCGGCAGTGGTAGCAGCGTGAGAGCAACTTGACTGGGATGAAGAATTGTTGTGGAGGCATGCTGCGGGCAGATGAGGCTTGGATGTGGAGCTCAGGGGGTCATAGAAAACATCATGAACTATCAGGGGACTCAGCTGGGGTGGTCCATGACAGTTGTACCGGCCAGGATACAGCACGGGCCAGACCGAATAAGTCGAGTTGCTCCGACAGCCCTGTAGGCCGTGTCCAATGGGCCAAGCCTGATTAGGGTGGGAGAAAATGGGTGGGGATGGACTCTGTTACTCACATCGGATCAGGTCACTTCTGGCGGGATGGATCGGACCGAACTCAGACATTTTCAACAAAAAATGTAACATTCAAACTATGTGACTATTTGACATGTCATTTGTAGAGTAGGGACCCTTGAAACAATATGGTCATTTTTGAATACTCTAAATGAATCTTAGTGAATGTTGGTTTCTGTCATAATGACATGAGGAGTAGGTTTTCATAGAATAGGCATGCAATAAGTGGAATCCTTCGGCTAGCTGTGACTTGGGGACTATGTGACTTGGTGACTACGTGACTTGGTGACTACATAACCCATCAACTCTTCATGAACCATCTATTCTCTATGGGCCATCAACGCAAGGTGCGTCATCAATGCTCCAAGAACCATAGAAGCTATGGGTTCCATCGATGCTCTAAGTTCCATCGATGCTCTGGGAGCCATCAATGCTTCATGTCCCATCAATGCTTTGTACTCCATTGATGCTCTATGGTCCATCGATGATCTGTGTGCCATCGATGCTCTGTGTTCAATCAACACTCCTTGTGGAATTGATTATCTATGCGCCATCGACACTTTGTACGTCATTGACACTGCGTCAGTCAAGAAAATAGTGAGCTCTCTGGTTTATAACTGATAATCCATCTCTTCGTGCTTCGGACTAATACCTGTGTGAGAAGACCATATTAACTGTACTTCTAATGTTTCCTTTGTTGTTTAATTTTTCTACTTATTTTGTGCTGCACTTTGTGTGTTTCCTTTTTGGAATACATCATGTATTTCTTATTGGTATTCCCTTTTTTGTTACATGGTGTCCAAACTAAGTATTGTTTTACTCACCCTAACATGGTATTTTCCTGCATGTGTTGTGTCTTTTGCAGATGGTCGATGCTTTGATGGAGTTTTAGATGGACCAGTACTAAGACCAAGTTGTGCATAGAGGGATCAGATGGATGTGTTGTTCTCTAATGACTTCATCCAGTTTTCCTACACCTACCCTTCATGTACGGATTTCTATGGTTGTGTTTTAGGAGCTCGTGTATTCACTTTAAAGACTCTTTCTATTGGAGGGATTTTATTCTGGCCATGTTTACTTTCTAGTTTTCCTACTATCATACTTTTTGGGTTTGTATCCTAGGGTATGCATGAATTGTTTACATTTTTTACATTTTTTATATTTTTGTCTTGCATATGTGTGTATGTTTATAAGTACGTAGGGAAATACCTCCCATTTGTGTGATATTCTTACATGGTGATAGTCGCTAACCCCTAGCCTATCAGAGGTAAGCTTGGGGTAGTGACAGAACATGCCCCTTTGGCTCATATTGTTTTTTGCACTGGAAAAGGAATCCCCAAAATATTCTAAATGCTTCCATACATGATACAAGATTATATCCAGTTTCACAAGCTTTGATTTGGTAGATCGTTGGGCCCGAACGGAGTTACGGATTATGAGTTATGGACAATTGAAGATGGTTTGGAAAACTGGTTCACGTAGCCCATTCACAAAGCACCCTCCACAATCACGAAGCAATGGAACTTGACCAGAGCCTCCGGGAGCGCTGAAAATCTTGATGATCATCAGCTCCATAGTTACGATGAACATGAGGGAACATGAACATAGCCTCCCCGAATTCCATGAAGCTTGATGACAGTTGGCTTCGCGGTTATAAAGAACATGGGGGAACTTGACCGTAGCCTCTGCGAATTCCGCGAAGCTCGATGATGGTCAGCTATGTGATTATGATAAACTTGAGGGAACTCCATCAAGTTGTGGACTGTGATTTTCTTTGTGGTGCGTATTTGTACTTTGACGCGTGCTCCGCTGAACTCCATCGCCTATAAATATCGGGATCACCCCCTTCATAAAGATGGTCATGCCACCCCTTGGGCGGTTGTTCTCCCATTTCACAGATCTCTAGGGCAGTTCTAAGTGATGGCCTTCGCAAAGGGCTCTACAAGAGCCTTTGATCCGTGAGATGATTTTCTCTATGAGAGGATTTTCCCCACGAGACGTCTTTCTCTGCGAGCATATTTCCTTCACAAAGGTGCTACTTGAGTCCATGCTCTGCGAGCAGCTTTCATTAGTGAAGCTGCTCTGCGAGTCCATACTCCGCGATCAGCTTTCCTCCGCAAAGCTGCTTTGTGAGACCCCATGCTCCACAAGCACCTTTCCACTGTGACAGTAATTTTTGAAGACCTATCCTTTGTGAAGCACCTACATTGGCACCCGCCGGTCCATAATGTGGGGCCGCAGCCCCCACACCCCCACTTGGGTTTAGTTCTGCGATGGCCCATTTGCTACCATCACTTACCCCCACGAAAAATGGAGAGTCGCACCATGAACTTTTCAGGTCGGGATGTCGGGACTTTCCCTTATGCCCTTATGTGCACCCACCATCCACCTATGAAGTACCATGACTCGATATACTCCTCCAAACACCATGAAACACCATTATTTAGTATTCTCTTCTTGGTTTTCTTCCCATGTCATGATTTGAGAGTCTCATCATCAATTCCTCAACCACCTTGAGTTGACCATTACACAAGTTACTCCTGCAAACCCTATAACTTTGCTCTTAGGCCAGGATGAACCAGAAAGGGCCTCCCATGCATAAGTCCCAACTCCAGCCATTTTTAGGTGCGTTTTGACTAATAATCCTCTCTAAATGACTATAAACTACAGTACTTCTTTTGTTCCAAAAATAGGATGCCACTTTCTCTAAAAAAGAGATTCCTTATGATCCAATCATAAGATTCCTAATAGACCTCTCTAAATTACTATAAACTGTAGTAAACCATAGATGAATAATATTATATTCCTCTTTCCCCGAACAAGAGGTGCCTTATGCACCAAGCATAAGATGCCAACAATCCTCTCTATATGAATGTAAACTATAGTACACCCTATATAACAAATATAGATTACCCTTTACTACAAATAAAGATTCCTTATACACCAAGCATAATATACCAATTTTCCACACTGCATGAATTTAAACAATAGAATTCCCTATCATTCAATAATAGGATACCTCTTGTTCCAAATAAGAGATGCCTTGTGTGCTAATCATAATATGCCTCATGACATGATTGCAGTGGAATAATTTCAAGAGTGTTGGAAACTATTTGAACAATCCATCACTCTACCTCATGCTTTGTATGTCCTTAATTTGGATCATCATCCTCTTCCATTTCTGAAGGGAACCCCTAATGGTATGGTCCCATACTGCATTACCATCCTGGGCCAACACCCTATAAGACTTTTGACAACACTTCATGTCAGGTCTTGTGTTTCAACACGGTCAGCAGTCAACCCTCATTTGTTTGTCCCCATTTAAGGCTAATGTGATATGGATGTGGTGACTCAAACACGGTCAATGTTTATCCTCCATCTCTAAGCCACCCTCATTGTGTTTCGAATGATGGGCATGTGATTCACACTTTTTATCTCCTATTGTCTGGACTGATTCCAATTCCCCTTGGTGTTATCCCTCTTGTGAACCTGTGCATAGGTGTTACCCCAATTATATAACTCAACCCACTAGTGATTTGGGATGACCTCATGTCCAGACATAAGGAATACATTATGGGATTATTCCTTTCATAAGCCCCATTCATAATTGCCACTCCATAGTGGCACCCAGGACGCTTCATTGAATAAGTCACATTCACCATTTCTGCTCTATGGCAGCACACAGGTTGCTTCATTGTGTAAGAGTCATTCACCATTGTCACTCCATAGCAGCACTCACGCTGCTTCCTTGGAAAAGCTCCATTCACCATTACCTCACCATAGCGGCACCTGGGGTGCTTCCTTGCGTAAGCCCAATTCACCATTGTCGCACCATAGAGGCACTCAGAATGCTTCCTTCCATAAGCCCCATTCAACATTACCACCCTATAGAAACACCCAGGCTGCTTCCTTGTATAAGAACCACTCACAGATTCCATTCCATAGTGGCACCCGAGCAGCTTCCTTGTGTAAGCCCCACTCACCATTGTTTCTCCATAGTGGCACCCGATCAACTTCCTTGCATAAGCCCCATTCACCATTTTCCACTCCATAGCGGAACCCATGCAACTTCCATGTGTAAGCCCCATCCCCCGTTGCCACTCCATAGTGGCACCCGGGATGTTCCTTGCATAAGCCCCATTCACCACCCTTCATGGAAGCACCTTTGTGATGTGATCGTCAGGTCTATGATGCTTCTTGTTTCTCACACTGAGCCAGAATGATGTGGTATTAGAGTAGTAACCACTATCTATAGAATCCTACCTTGGCCTCCCTAGAGAGTAAGTCCCAACAACCATTGTTCCCGACTATCTTCACATTGGCTCACCAGCACCCATCCTGAACTACTTGGACATTGATCCTTTCCATGGAAAGGTACGTTGGATGCCTCCCTAATGTTCAAGCCCAACAACCACTGGTTCCGACCCCCCTTCACGTCAGTTCCCACTCCTCCCAAACTACGTGGACTATAATCCTATCCAGGACTAGGTATGTAGGAATCCTCCCTGGGGTTCAAGCCCACCATCCATCTAGTCCTAACTACTTCACATTGGTCGACCCCCATCCTACAATACGTTAAACTATATGCCCCTTTTCATCCTGATAGACGTTGAAATCTACCCATTCGAACTACGTGGGATTTGATCCCTGTCTCATTGTAAGAGTATGTAGGAAGCCTCTCCAAGGTTCATCCCCATATAGCGGTAATCCATTGTTAACCCCATTCTGCGGTAAGGCGTTTTCAACCTCATTCAGCGGCAGGCCATTGTCTACCCCATTTTGTGGTAAACCATTGTCAACCCCATTCAGTGGTAATTTGTTGTTAGCCCCATTCGGTGGTAAGTCGTTGATGTCCCCCAATAGATGGTAAGCTGTTGATGTCACCAAGCGACTGTAATCCATCATCAGATGAACTACATGGACATTGATTCCCTACCATGGGTATACGTTGGAAGCCTCCCTAAGTTTCAAGTTCATCACTCATGTCTCATCCTTATATCTCCCTCAATTGTATGTGTTTCGGGAAGGTCACGACCCAACCTAAAGGTTATATTTCGTTCAGATCCCATCCATGTGTCCCGTCTCACGGGTCAACTCCTCAGGTGTCCCCTCATCCTTCCGAACTACGCGGCCATTGATTCCCTACCAAGGATATATGTAGGGAGTATCTTCCAGGATCAAGACCAACACTACTGTCACATTCATGATGGTTAAATATCATTACCCCTCCACTACATTCAACTCTCCATCATCCATCCTGATTCTCACCCGGGCTGCTACATCTCAGTGAGATCATGACATTCATCCCAACACCACTCCTTGTTGTACCTGGGCAGCTCACCATGCATAAGCCCCACTCAATTCGTAACCATACACCCAAGAGTATCCCACTTGCGATGGGCCGCAATCCATGCATAATCCCAAGCTTGTATTCAAGTAGTTTTGTTCTTTGTACACCCTGTTTCATCACCCCTTGTAAACAATATGGGATTTGATCCCTGTCATCTGCACATGGTAGGAAGGAGACCACCGTGAGGTTCAATCCCAACAAATGATAAAACTTAGTGTTCCCCCATTCTGGGGTGAACACTCCCTGATCTAATCATAGTTGTGTCTAGATCAGCCTTTATGGTGTAAAATCTCCCATTTATAGGACACACCATCCTGGGTCTTCTGTTATTGAGTGTTCTGATCCGTCTACCTAGTAAACACTCCTAGATCTCCCTCCTATGGATGTACTATTATGATCTCTATCTATGGAAAATTATGACCACCCTCATTCTATCTCATCATGATGTCAAACTGATGGAATACCCTGTGTTAAACATGATAAGGTGAGGAAAACCATGGAGACATGCCTTTGAAATAAGATACCACGCGACTGATGTGGGATGCCTCGGGTTTTTCACCCTTGAGATTCCCTCTTAGAAGGTAGAATATAGGTTCCCCAAGGTCCATGCATTCAGAGATGCCCTGACATTTCTGATGTTGTCATCTACTCTGACCGATGGTTGCTACCATGTCAATACCCCATGGAATGTCTTGAAAAAAGAAGTGTAGTTAACTGTCGTTCATGAAGAAATGGAAATGGGAAGAGTTTCACGAACGATTTCTCCATATATAAGGGAGACTCAGACTAGGTGACAAGTTCTGAGGAGGAATCCATAGTAGGAAGAACCTACATCCCATCATCCCGTTTCGATCAAGGAGCAAACATCCTTAAATTAGGAATGGATGCCAACCACCTTTGGAAAGAGGGAATGCAGGGCAACTGCTGCGTGTCCTTGAAAAACGGATCTGTGCGCCCCGGCAAAAGCATCGGAAATAGTTGTGAAAAATTAAATCAATCAATTGATAAATGAGGAATGATTAGGACCAGTTTTTATGGGTCATGATCATCATTATATATCCTTTAAATGCATTGGTAGGTGTCATGATACAAATCAATATGATTTCATTAAAAAAATTTCAACCATTATTTTTGAATCATCTTGTGAATGGTCATGATGTTATAGTTATCATGATTCCTAATATCATGGTGTCCAATAATTAACAATTATCTTCATTAAGAATTCTTGTTATAAATATCCATGATATTTTCACAATGATATTACCTATAGATGAATTTCTTTATCAATTTATTGATTAAATAGATTTTTTTTGCATTTACCTTTCCACATTGATTATTTCTTATCTAATTATGATAGTCATGTTATTGATTAAATGTAATGTGTTTTTAGTACTTCACCTTACTATATAGATTATTATCCATGAAATTGTATCATTTATATCATATATGTATTCACTTCCTTATTAGTTTATTGATTAAATGGAATTCTTTTTCAGTGATTTTCATTTGAAAATTTAATATTCTTACTAATTAATTAGTGTTTCCTCTGTACATAAAAATTATTGATAATTTGAATTCACCATTAATTTTTCCCATATCCAAGAATCTGTTAAGTGTGCCATGATTTATATACATGGATATGATAGATGGAATAATGTTATTCATGAGAAAAAATATTTTTTGATTTGGTTAATCTGATGTAATGTATGATTCATGTATGTATCATGTCTACCCATGCTACAAAACCATTCAAACCTTTGGGATGTGATTCCTTGTATCATATGAAATTGGACAAAAGAAAACATTGGATAGGGTTGGAATAATTTTTTTTATTGAGATGTCTAGGTGTATAGTTGAGATAACTTATCAAAATGTTTCTAGAAACTTCATATGGTTTTTGAATGAAGACAATAAAGTTAAGACATTTTGAAAACCAATAATCTTAGAATCGAAAATAAATATTATTAAGAAATAAAATTAGATAATCTTTATGAACTAATATTTGTGATTTAAATATCATAATAATTTCAAATGATTCTGATACAAGATAATTTTGAAGGACCATCTCAGGAATATGACGATGTTAATATAATGGATTAATCATAAATATGATCTTATGGATATTTCCACAATGAGAAAAAATTTCCCACATTATATATTATTATTTCTTGCACACATGGATAAAAAATTAAAAATAATGAAGGTTTAGATTTTGTAAGAAGAATAATTCATGATATCCCTTGAGTAAATGAGGATATTAAGTCTTCATGAAGGTCTTTACAAAAAATCTATAATTAAAATAAAAATTAATGATGAAAATGGGAAATACATGGGAAAAATGAATAATTATAGTGACAAAAATATACCCAAGAAGATAGTGGATATTGATAAAGATTTATCCTTGGGTAACAAGCAGGAGAAATGTGTTATTCAAAATAATACAAAATATTTAGGGAACCTAGATACACCAAAGTAAAATAGTTTCTTCTATTAGGTGAAAATGAATATCTATAGATATAGGATATTAGGCTATATAAGTTAAATTTGATAGAGGCATGCTTAAGAATAATGGGAAATCATTTCAGCTTGAAAATGAAAACCGCATATTTGGTGAAGAAAAATCCTAGGACATCATTTGGGAGAACCAAAAAAAGTTGAAATCATTCCCATGGAGTGTATAAATATTTTGAAAAAATAAATTTGAGAATATATAAGAAATGTTAGATAAACAATATTAAGCAAGAGATAAGGGGGAATAGAATATTCCAAATGAATATGAACATGACATTCATTAGAGGTTGTCAAAAAATGAAAACCCAAAACCTCATTATCACACCTCGACCACATTTTTATTTTTCTAATTTCTCAATGTTAGATATTTTGGATGTAGTTTTGGTTGATTTTATAGAAATATTCCTTGGGTGTTTTTTGGTTTCGTTTTGTTTCTACCTCTATGCGTTGTTATCTTGAAAGTTATTGGGAGAAATTGGAATAGTGGGGAGTTTGTGTCACCCACGGGGTCACTAAATTGTGTTTAAATCATTCATGGATATTTTTTTTTTCTCTCCTACTATTTTGGGTGTCAATTGAGGTTATTTGGAAAATAGTTCAGGTCAGAAAATTTGAAAACGTGTTTCCCAAACCGTGCAACATAAATTTTCACTTTCAAAATATGTTTCCAGTAGTGTTGGAATGGTTTTTACATGGATTCATAAACATTGTAAGAAAACCATACATCCCATTAATACATAAATAAATTTTATTTTGAAAAATTATTTAAGTGATTCAACCTTATATTTTATGCCCTGTGAATTGGGTATTGACCAAATCCCCCCACATCATTCTCTATTGTGTTGGGCCACTTTTTGGATGGTTTCTCAGCAAAGGTTAGTGTTTATTCATGATTTTATAATCAACACATTATCATTCCTCTTTTCCTCTCGCCATCTCCAATTTCATGGTTCTCATTTGGCTTAGACCCCTATTTGACAAAACCTCGGGTTAGGGTTGGATAATTTTGGTTGATTTATTTGATGTTAGGGTGTGTGGATTGACTTTCTGGGTATTGTTATTCCTCCTCTTTAAGTTATGCTGCATTAATATGAATTTGTGATATGTGTCTCATTTATTTCCCATTCCTTCATTGTCCATTGAATGATTGAGCTTTCTTAGGTTATTACAAAGAAATATATTCTTACTGGTGATGTGCTAGTTTAAACAGATTATGTGTTTATATGATGAAAAATCGGTGTGAATTGGTTTTTAATTTGTTTTTTTAAAAATTATTATTTTTTCATGTGTTCAAGGTATTTGATAAAATTTTTCATGGTCCATTTTATGAAACTAAGTGGTTTAAGAGTATGTTTGGCCTTGGTTATGTTGTGATAGCTAAGTTTTATTGTGATGTGAACCTTGAATTCAAGATGTTATACTTTATAAATGTTTCAGATTCTCTCATTGGATTTCCTGGGAGTCCCATTGGTTGTAGGTACATCCTTATGTGCGTAGAGTTCACATATTGATGCAACATCAAATGATAATGGTCTTGTTTATCATAAACATTCATTTTTCAAAACACTCAAAATTTCATCCTCCCTTATTTCTCAATTTCCTTTAATCCTACATGTTTTACAAATTGTTAGTGGTCTAAATGTGGATTGAATATTGTTTTAAATGTTATGTTCAAAACTATGGCATTTTTGGTACCTTATAAGAGATGGTTTGTTTTTAAATGATATGAAATCAAATTTTTAATCTTCAAGTATGTTTTTTATATTGACATTTTCTAGAAGTGATGATAGAAATTTAATTTAATTAGAAATATAAGGGAATGTTTGTTATTTTGAACATGAAAAAACAATTGTTGCAAGATAGGAACCCCTATGTAGGATTCCCCAAGGATTGTTTGTCACATAGGTGGTGTCTGTGTTTTGGGTAGAAATGTGAATTATTGGTATGTTAGGTGATCTATGAATCAAAGGGCCTCCCCTTTCACTATTTACTATTACCATAGTTTTTATATGTATCATTCGTAGGGTCGAGTGAAGGTTTCTTGTCATCCTTGGATATCAGTTCATTACCCCTGTCAATTTATAGTTCATGCTGGGACATTCCATCATATTGGATAATTTAGAAAGGGTAGTTGGTTATTGAATATGGGGACTCACCATACCCTAATAGGTGAGTAAGATCTAAGTATGTGTAGGGATCGGTCTAGGTATTTTTAAGAAATAACCCTGGTTACAATTTGTGTGTCCTTATTTATTTTTCTATTTCACTTGGTTTCATTTTTTATATTTATTTATTTTATTTTTATCATTTCCTTGTTACAATTGTCTTGGATCCATTTGTGGAATTTGGTTTCTAAAATGGTAAAAAAATATAAAATTTTAATGTGGTTTGTGTTCTTATGAAAAAGTGAAATCCTTGGATACTTATTGAAAATAGTAAAAACACAATTTTTTTGTTTGTTTATTGAACTACTATTTGTGGAATATTTTGGTAATGGAAATGTATATATTTTGTGGTGTTTTCCTACTAATATGTTAATTCTCACAACTTTCTTGTACTATTTGGTGTTGGAAGACCCGGTCTAATTTTTAGGTTAAGGTTTCTGTTTTGAGTCTGTTTTTGAGTTGTTTGGTATTTTGGTTAGTGGTGAAAAATTGGTCATGTGGGTATCATGTAGGTGTTGTTTAGTTTTATGTTATTCAATTTTCATTATGTTCAGCAGTTGTTGTATTTGAATCACAATTTACATTTGTTGACATTTAATTTTTAGCCTTTATTGTGTGTTTATATTTAGTATTTTAATCATTTTTTATTCATGGGACAATGTTTTCCCATTAGAATTTTTTGATGTGAGACGCTTTTTTCTAACTCATGGGGATTGGGAATTCCCTTTGGATAGGTTTTGAATCGGTTCGGGTATTGGGTCAGATGGAATCTCAACCTGCTTTATGAAAAATTGGTAATAGAGAAGGCCCTTTTTATCTTCGGTGTCAGGTAGTTAGATATTAGGACTGATAGGACTAGATATGAAGGTATGAGAAGAATTTCATGAACCCTTTATCATTTCATTCCTGAGTTTCCCAGGGTTGTCTGGGATTAGATCCTTCTTTCTTTATTTTGGATAGAGGAATAACAATAGAGGTGAACTGAAGTCATGTTGTGATCTCACATAGAGTATTGAACCATGTGGAGTCTTAGTGCATGTTTTAAGGTCATATTAGTTATTTATTGGTATATGTGGAATATCCCACAAACAACGTGTCTATTTTATGCAAGGACTCAAGTTATATATCCTAGTATTTTAATGTGAGTTGTGATTTGGTTTTACTTTGGAAGATGTAGGATGGTTTTTATAAGACCCTAGCCTTAAACCTTACTTAATATTGAATTAATTGAATAATTCACATTGAGGATCGTTTCAGGTTTAGAGTTTTAGAGAATTAGGACATAACTATTACATCTCAAAAGATTACAAAGTAGAAACTTCTACTAAGTTTCCATAAAATAAAAACTCTTAAAAAGAATCATGTCTAGTTCCATGTTTTAGGTAGCATGACTTTACCTTGATCCCATCCTTGACCATATTCCACATTAAGTCCTATGAAATACATTTCAAAAACCTGGGATGAGCATAAAAAAGCTCAGTAAGGGATACACAAAGAATGAAAACTGTTAGTTTTTCAAAACAACAAGTAAACCATGTATACTTTATCAAAGTAATACTTTTCACCTTTTAGAAGTAGTAAAAACTCTTCACTGAATAAATGTTCATTACTTACCCTTCTGTAACCAAAAGATTACCATAAAACCCATATAAAGGTCACATAACATATAAAGGGAACTTGGGACATAAACATACTTAAGTGGAATAACCATACGGTCGACTTCCACACATACTTAATGGAATAGCCATATGGCCTACTTCCACACATACTTAATGGAATAGCCATATGACCGACTTCCATACCCAATGCATTGAAGGTTATAACGTAACCACCCATCCTGGTATTCACGGCACCACCCGTCATAATGTCCAAGTACCATTATAAAATCATAATACATTAAACAAATATAATAGAAAGAAAACATTTCCACATTTCAATCACAATATATAACTTAAATATATCGACATAAAAAATCCTTTATAATACCAACATACATAAAAGAGTATATGGTATTTATTTCATTTTAAAAAACATTAAGGCTTGTTGAGGAAGCCAAAGACCAAATAATACTCCTGACGGCGGAAAAGGACGTTGTCACCGCTTACGTTAAAAGAAACTGTCCTTTTTGTCTTTTAGTAAAACGCTTCGTATAAAAAGATTCATTTTGAATAAAATTAAAATTCAAAGGGGTTTATACACCGTATAAAATAATGTTGTGTGTAAAACTAAATATGCCTCATGGAAAGGAGATTTAGACGAAGTCCCTTACAAATTCGGTATCCTTATATTAAGGAAAAATCAATTATATGATTATGTGTGACAAATATGAATACACAAAATATAATTGGATATTAAGTGTAAAACAATCATAGGTCATTCACACATAATCATGGAAAAACAAAACCAATTACATAGATATTTAACTCAATGAAATGAGATTGAGTTATGATTTCCGATGCAAGTCCGTCTAAATGACATAAGAATTTATCAATGAGATGATTATGTGTATAAATAGTATATCCAAACACAGGTTTGTGGAAAATAAAACATAGATATTCCACACATAATCTTGGAATAATAAAATCAAGAATTAGAGGTTTAACCCAAAGAATTGAAAGTGGGTTAAGAAGTTCCCTTACAGAAATTCGACAGCCTAACGACGTCACTTAAAAACATATAAAATGAGTTGATGAGAGATAAAAAGGGTGTCTCATCACTTGGACATAAAATTTATATTAATAAGGATATAGAAGAACATATCCCAACAAAATATTATGTGCATTAAAAGACATAACAAAATAAGTCTTTTAAAAAGAGGAGGGTGAAGGGTTCCGTTACTGACTTGGGTAACTTTCAAAATGTACACCCCATTGAAGAAGGGTCATACAATGAATATGTAAGTACCCATAAATGAAATTATATTACACAAAGAGTATAATAATGGAAATTACATACACCACTCAAAGGAAATGGAGGCAAATATAGCATAAATCTCACGGGAATAAAAGTGAGATGAAAATTTCCTTACGAAAACTCGGCAGCCTAACATCGCCACTTAAAACTTCCAAAAATGGATTGATGAGATAAAATAGAGTATCTCATCATATTAAAATAAAATGTACAGGAAGATTTATATAATATAACATCCCCCATCATAACAACGATGAGATTAAAAGAAGTGACATAAATGAGAGTACTTAAAAAAAGAGGGAGGTTAGATCTCTTACGAAAATTTGGCATCCTAACGGCGCCACTCTAAACTTCCAAAATGGATTGATGAGAGAAAATAGGGTCTCTCACCATATGAAAATAAAAAGTACAGAAGGGGTAATATAAAAGAACATCCCAATCATAATAAATATGATCTTAAAATGAATGACATAAAAGAGTTTACTTAAAATGAAAGAGAGGAGTAGGATCCCTTACCTCGTGTACGACATGACTCAATCGTTCTTTAATCTCCTGAATAATAAAATTTGGTCAATTTATAATTGTTTAAGGAACTCCTTTACATATTATTATTCAGTTCATATCACATATTATAATGTTATAATAATTGGTTAATAATGTGATTTCGTATCAGACGTTTTTGTCGATGTTCAGTACATGAGTAAAAATTAAACTTGTTGGAAAAGAATTTTCCATGTAGTTATAGGTACATCATCTAAAGAATATTATTTATGTTTTAAATATCATATATATCCAGTATATATTCGTTTTATACTATTCCATAGCATTTGGAGATAAAAAAATTAAAAGCACCGTTCATGGAGATGGTAGGCCGTACGTATGCATGAACGCTACTTTCATTTTTTTCCATATTAATGGAATTAAAACAAAAAGAGATATATATATATATATTATACTTATAGAATGATACCCATAATTTAGATGTAATATATTACATATATATCCATTATATTTATGTACTTATAATAGTACATAACATTTGGAGATAAGAAATGAAATGTACCGTTCATGGAGACAGTAAGCCGTACGTACGCATGAACGCTACTTTCATTTCTTTTTTTTGTATTCAATTGAATGAAACAATAAATATATAAAGGTATATATTATAATTCCAGTAGGATATCATATGTAATACCATTAATTCCATCCTTTATACGTCCAACATATGGCATTAATGAATCAAATCACTTTGAGGGGGCGGTAGTCCACACTTCCTAAAATGAAGATATCGTGTTTACCCATAATGGAAACCATAAAGGTATGCCATAAATGAAAAATACAGATGATTAAGGAAAACATAAACATATTATATATCATATATAAATATATTCACATCTTAATGACCACCTTTGAAGCTGTTAAAAGAATGTTTAACAATCATCGTTTCGGGAGGCAGAAATTCGCCATCCACGGAAACAGTATGTTCTTTAACCATTAGATGTAGGTGTGTGTAAGTGTTTCTAGAATACTTCTTATAACAACATCCTAGTAAATTTAAGATACTGGATTTTTTACAAAATAAATGAAATATAATAATTTAGGGGGTTGGAGAAGCAAAATAAAACAAAAGGACACAAGTGAAGACATTACCTTTAAATCGGGTAACTTTCTTTGATTTGAGCTCAAAGGCTTCCTTGGAAAGGATTCTGCCCAAAGTGAGGCATCAAAAAGTTATAAAGGGATGTGGAGAGATGAAATGGGCAGGGGTTGGCTGAGACAAAGGATTTAGAGTTGTGGGTAAAGAGGTAGAGGTGGGGGCCTTTTATAAGAGGAGAGGAGGGGCACTCTTAGAAAGTAAAGAAATGTTACTTTATTTTAGAATGAGTTTCGGATTTTAATGGTCCCACATTTATGTGTTTCTAGGATAATGTGATAAGGTTTCTAAATCGACCCATACAATAGGTTTTTGAAATGTGTAGGTCTTAGATATTACATTATCTTTCCATTTTATTTAAATCGTTAAATAATGAGGTCAACACTACATCATCATGATTTCATAAATAATTTAATTTATATAATGTGTAAAAATTATAAAAAATACTATGATGTATAAAATATTTTTATATTTTCAATGAATATTTATAGTAAAAAATATTACTTGTATAACCCCATGTAAAAATTGTTTTAGTAAAACATCTCATGTTTGTGTCATTTTTACTTTAACATTTAATAAAAAGGTATTTATGTAATTTTCCAACCAAAGTGGCTCCATGGAGTCCCCAAGTTGACCAATGGATTTTCATGGTCGGCCATGACACATCCAATGAGGGTAGGACATGTTTCTAGGTCATTTCATTTTATTAAAACATTCTTCTAACCTTAAACTACACTAATTACCTCTAATAGAGAATAAAAACTTAATAAGTTACTATTCACCAAAAAATTATTTTAATCCCATCGAACCGCATTTTACTTCTTAATTAAAACCATGTATGTTGGATTTTTGAATCCAAAACACAAAGGTGGAAAAATTTCATTTAAAAGGAAAATCAGTTTTTATAAGTACCACTTAGTGGTTTCATTATTCATAAAAAATTTATGTTTTTCAGAAAATTACCAAAAATTCACCCTAAGCTATATTTTATATTCCAAATTCAAAAATGATGTCGATTTTACAAAATTCAAAACATATAATTTTCATTAATTAATTTAATAATTAATTCCCGCTATCAATATAAATAGCGTGTTTTTATAAAACAAAATGTATCAAAAGATTGACAGTAGTTTAAGTCTGATTTCAAAGTGAAATTAATTCCAACAACCACTATTGATTTAAATGGTATAAATATATTCTAATTTCACTTTAAAACCAATTAAAAAGATAATCTAATCATATATATAAATTATATTAAAAAGAGGTTTTGATTTAAAATACAACATTTTTCACTATTCATTAAAAATTGAACTTTTTCGGAAAAATACCAAAAATTTACACAAAGTAAATTTTCATGTCCCGATTCTAAAAAAGAATTTTATTTTGTCAAAAATAACACATAAAATTTTCAAAAGTGTATTTAACAGAGGTTCACCACCAAAAGGCGGTTAATCGACCTTTTAAAGAATATTAGAATGTTTACGCTTAAAATTGGATTCATTCTCATTTTTAATCCTCTAGAATTTATTGTAAAAAGTAAAAATATTTGACAAACATATATAATCATTTTTTAGTTAGTTCTGTTCATTTCTTCCATTACAACGGCTTGGCATTAACTACTATTTAAAATAATATTATTTTATTATTTGAGTGCAACATAAGATTCCCAAGAAACTCATTATTGCGTTTTGGGTACGCCATCGAGCATAGCGTCCCCTTTAAAGTCATATTAATATTTTATTCACAAATATGGATAAATGTGAAAATGTCATACTGTTTATTTACTTGGGTTGTTACATCCTTCCCCCTATTGGGAATTGCATCCTCGCAATTTTAAAATTGGGCTTGGAAACTTCATTGAAAATCTCACATCGAAACAAAAGTCATTAAAACAATCACTTTAAAATAAAGAAAGATAAGTACAAAGGTCACCCGAGTTAACCCATACTAGGATTCCAAGTATAAAAATATGGACATGGAGGGAAAAAGGGTCATTTTCTGATGGAGAGTGATAGTAAACATGTTTAGGAGAAAGTTAACCATAAGAGAATCACAAACTTGTGATGGGTTAAACGGTATTCGATTCCCCAGTAGGAAAATTTAACAGACAACACTTTTGTTTTAAGTTACTTTTCATTGAGGAATTTATTTTTGATCTTAAGAAAACATATTTAATTGTCATGTTGACTTTAAACTTTTACTATATTTCTTACACAAACTCATACTTTCCCCAAAAGACGACTATTTAGGAAGACTTATTCACATTAAGAGTATTATAATCAACTTCTAGAGAATAACCTAATTCAGAAAAGAGAACTATATACTTCCCATATCTTTAGATCTTAACCAAAACCAAAACCCAAAAGGTTAGTACAATATCAGATAATACCCAAAAAGGATAATCCTTTAAAAAAAACAAATCTATTCTTAATATCCATAATTTATCAATCAATACCCAAAGTTCAACAAAGACCATTCAAAAACAAATTGTCCATAAAATACTTCAAAGTAAACCAAACTAATATTGAATCCCAAATATTTGAAGGATTTAGTCACATAGTCTTCCAAGGTACAAATTAACACTTATCTCCAAATAACATCAATTACTCTTAAAGTCTCATATTGAAATGTAATTAACCTAATCACATATCCTCCATGATTGGTTAATAATTTTAATAGATAACCCAAAATAAACTTGTTCTTGATTCCTAAAATCATATTACTAAAATTAATTAGTCAAACTAACTAGGGACTTCACGTAGTCCAGTGGTAGGCGATAAATACCAGTCGCACTTTGGTTGTGGGTTCGATTCCCACAGCTTTGTCCGACGCGATGGGTTGTCACACGGTCTGTGTGTTGTCCTTTTTCAAAAACTATATAATTTTAAAAAATTACCCAAAACGAGATAAAATCTTCAAAAATGATCATTAAATATTTTAACCTCAAGTTTATCTCATTCCTTTCATTTTCCAGCATATCATATAATAACCCATAATTACCTCAAAAATAAGGATCATATAAACTCTTATGGTTACCTTTATAATTATTACCTGAACATCCACAACAATTGGTCATCTCGTACATGATGCATTACAGAAAATACCAAGGTTCAAGTGGTTGATCATGCCTCCTTGATAGTTGGTTTAGAACAACCATGAGTTTCCTCATTGAATCCCCAATTTTATCTAGTATCTTAATCAGAGAACAACCACAGTTTCCTTCAAACCTATTGTCTCTTAGGTGCCTTCTAGATCCATCCATTCACTAAAATCAGAAATGTCAGTGTGAATATATCAACAAAACCATCATGTACTAATGAGGAAGATAAACACTAATATATACATACTCATTCACTTTATTTAAATCTAAGACTCTTTCTAAAATCCTAACCATTATGGTAATGTCACTTATACTTAGAGGATACCCTAAACTCTAAAGTTATCTAAACTGACCTTTGATACCAACTATAAGACCCCACCCTTAAACCTTACTTAATATGGAATTAAATTAATAATTCACATTGAGGATCTTTTCAGGTTTAGAGTTTTAGAGATTTAGGACATAACTATTACATCTCAAAAGATTATAAAGTAGAAACTTCTACTAAGTTTCCATAAAATAAAAATTCTTAAAAAGAAACATGTCTAGTTCCATGTTTTAGGTAGCATGACATTCCCTTGATCCCATCCTTGACCCTATTCCATGTTATATCCTGTGAAAAACATTTCAAAAACCTGGGATGATCATAAAAAAGATCATTAAGGGATACACAAAGAATGAAAAATTTTAGTTTTTCAAAACAATAAGTAAACTATGTATAATTTATCAAAGTAATACTTTTCACCTTTTCGAAGTAGTAAAAACTCTTCACTGAATAAAAGTTCATTACTTACCCTTCTGTAACCAAAAGATTACCATAAACCCTATAAAAAGATCACATAACATATAAAGGTAACTTGGGACATAAACATACTTATGTGGAATAACCATACGGTCGACTTCCAGACATACTTTTTAGAATAGCCATACGGCCGACTTCCACACATACTTAATGGAATTGGCATACGACCGACTTCCATACCCAATGCAATGGAGGTTATAACGTAACCACCCGTCCCTGTATTCGCGGCACCACCCGTCATAATTTCCAAGTACCATTATAAAATCATAAGACATTAAACAAATATAATGGAAAGAAAACATTTCCACATTTTGATCACAATATATCACTTAAATATATCAACATAACAAATCCTTTATAATACCAACATATGTAAAAGAGTATATGTTATTTATTTCATTTTAAAAAACATTATGGCTTGTTGAGTAAGCCAAAGACCAAATAATACTCATGGCGGCGGAAACGGTCATTGTCACCACGTAGGTTAAAAGAAACCTTCCATTTTTTCATTTAGTAAAACACATCGTATAAAAAGATTTCTTTTGAATAAAATTAAAAGTCAAAGGGGTTTATACACCGTATAAATGAAATTTTTGTGTAAAACTAAATATGCCTCAATGAAAGGAGATTGAGACGAAGTCCCTTACAAAGTCGGTATACTTATATTAAGGATAAATCAATTATATGATTATGTGTGATAAATACGAATACACAAAATATAAGTGGATATTAAGTGTAAAACAATCAGAGGTCATTCAAACATAGTCATGGAAAAACAAAACCAATGACATAGATATTTAACTCAATGAAATGATATTGAGTTATGATTTCCGATAAAAGTCCGTCTAAATGACATAAGAATTTATCAATGAGATGATTATGTGTAGAAATAGTATATCCACACAAAGGTTTTTGGAAAATACAACATAGAGATTCCAAACATAATCTTGGCATAATAAAATCAAGAATTAGATGTTTAACCCAAAGAATTGAAAGTGGGTTAAGAAGTTCCCTTACAGAAATTCGACAGCCTAACAGAATCACTTCAAAACTTATAAAATGAGTTTATGAGAGATAAAAAGGGTATCTCATGACTTGGGCAGAATGTTTAAATTAATAAGGATATAGAAGAACATATCCCAACATAGTAGTATGTCAATTAAAAGACATAACAAAATAAGTCTTTTAAAAATAGGAGGCTGAATGGTTCCCTTACCGACTTGGGTAACTTTCGAAACGTACACCCCATTGAAGTAGGGCCATACAATGAATATATAAGTAAGAATAAATGAAATTATATTACACAAAGTGTATAATAATGGGCAGTAAATACACCACTCAAAGGAAATGGTGGAAAATGTATCATAAATCTCACGGGAATAAAAGTGAGATGAAAAATTCCTTACGAAAACTCTGCAGCCTAACGGTGCCACTAAAAACTTCCAAAAATGGATTGATGAGATCAAATAGAGTATCCCATAATATTACAATAAAATTTATAGAAATAGTAATATAATAGAACATCCCCCATCATAACAAAGAGGAGCTTAAAAGAAGTGACATAAATGAGAGTACTTAAAAAAAGAGGGAGGTTAGATCTCTTACAAAAATTCGGCAGCCTAACGATGCCACTCAAAACGTCCAAAATGGATTGATGAGAGAAAATAGGGTCTCTAACCATATGAACATAAAAATTACAGTATGGGTAACATAAAAGAACATCCCAATCATAATAAATATGATCTTAAAAGGAATGACATAAATGAGTGTACTTAAAAAGAAGGAGAGGAGTAGGATCCCTTACCTCGTGTCCGACATGACTCGATCGTTCTTTAATCTCCTGAATAATAAAATTTGTTCAATTTATATTTTCTTAAGGACCTCCTTTAAATATTATTATTCAGTTCATATCACATATTATAATGTTATAATAATTGGTTAATAAAGTGAGTTCGTATCAGACGTTTTTGTCGATGTTCAGTACATGAGTAAAAATTGAACTTGTTGGAAAAGAATTTTCCATGTAGTTATAGGTACATATCTACAGAATATTATTTACATCTTAAATATCATATATATTTAGTATATATTCGTTTTATACTATTCCATATCATTTGGAGATAAAAAAATTAAAAGCACCGTTCATGGAGACGGTAGGCCGTACGTACGCATGAACACTACTTTCATTTTTTTTCCATATTAATGGAATTAAAACAAAATGAGATATATATATATTATAATTACAGAATTATACCCATAATTTAGATGTAATATATTACATATATATCCATTATATATATGTACTTATAATAGTACATAACAGTTGGAGATAAAAATGAAATGTACCGTTCATGGAGACGGTAAGCCGTACGTATGCATGAATGCTACTTTCATTTATTTTTTTTGAATTAAAATTAATAAAATAATGAATATATAAAGGTATATTATAATTCTGGTAGGATATAATATGTAATAACATTAATTCCATCCTTTATACGTCCCACATATGGCATTAACGAATCAAATCACTTTGAGGGGGCGGTAGTCCGCACTTCCAAAAATGAAGATATCGCATTTACCCATAATGGAAACCATATAGGTATGCCATAAATGAAAAATACAGAAGTTTCAAGAAAAAATAAACATATTATATATCATATATAAATATAGTTACATCTTAATGTCCACATTTGAAGGTGTTAAAAGAATGTTGAACAATCATCGTTTCGAGAGGCAGAAATTCGCCATCCACGGAAACAGTATGTTCTTTAACCATTATATGTAGGTGTGTGTAAGTGTAGCTCGAATACTTTTTATAACAACATACTAGTATATTGAAGATACTGTATTTGTTACAAAATAAATTAATAAAACGATTTTAGGGGGTTGGAGAAGCAAAATAAAACAAAAGGACACAAGTGAAGACATTACCTTTAAATCGGGTAACTTTCTTTGATTTGAGCTCAAAGGCTTCCTTGGAAAGGATTCTGCCCAAAGTGAGTCTTCAAGGAGTTATATAGTGATTTTGAGAGATGAAATGGGTAGGGGTTGGCCGAGCCAAAGGCTTGAGAGGTGTGGGTAAGGAGGTAGAGGTGGGGGCCTTTTATAAGAGGAGAGGAGGGGCACTCTTGGAAAGTAAAGAAATGTTACTTTATTTTAGAATGAGTTTCGGATTTTAATGGTCCCAAATTGATGTGATTAGAGGATAAGGTGATAAGGGTTTTAAATAAACCCATAAAATAGGTTTTGGACATGTTTAGGTCTTAGATATTACATTATCCTTCCATTTTATTTAAATCGTTAAATAATGAGGTCATCGCTGCATCATAATGATGTCATAAATAATTTAATTTATTTAATGTATAAAAATTATAAAAAAAATACTATGATGTAGGAAATCTTTTTAGATTTCTAAAGACTATTTATAGTCAAAAATAAGACTTTTATAACCCCATGTAAAAATTATTTTAGTAAAACATATCATGTTTGTGTCATTTTTACTTTAACATTAAATAAAAAGGTATTT
Organism: Viscum album; assembly: GCA_963277665.1. Lineage (NCBI taxonomy): Eukaryota > Viridiplantae > Streptophyta > Magnoliopsida > Santalales > Viscaceae > Viscum > Viscum album. The sequence continues at coordinate 164,908,631 of OY728138.1, forward strand.
ATGTCATTTTCCACCCAAAGTGGCTCCATGGGGTCCCCAAGTGGACCCATGGATTTTAATGGTCGGCCATGACACATCCAAAGAGGGTAGGACATGTTTTTAGGTCATTTCATTTTATTAAAACATTATTCTTACCTTAAACTACACTAATTATCTTTAATCGCGATTAAAAACTTAATAAGTTACTATTCACCAAAAAATTATTTTACTCCCATTGAACCACATTTTAATTCTTAATGAAAACCATGTATGTAGGATTTTTGAAATTAAAAACAAAAAAGTGGCAAAATGTCATTTAAATGGAAAATCAGTTTTTATAAGTACCACTTAGTGGTTTCACTATTCATCAAAAATTGAAGTTTTTCAGAAAATTACCAAAAAATCACCCTAAGATATATTTGATATTCCGAATTAAAAAATGTTGTATATTTTACAAAATTAAAAACATATAAGTTGCATTAATTAATTTAATAATTAATTCCCGCTTTCAAAACAAATAGTGTGTTTTAATGAAACAAAATGTATCAAAAGATTGACACTAGTTTAAGTCCGATTTCAAAGTGAAATTAATTCCAACGACCACTATTGGATTAATTGGTAAAAATATATTCTAATTTCACTTTAAAACCAATTCAAAATATAATATAATAATATAAATAAATTAGATTAAAAAGAGGTTTTGAATTAAAATACAATAATTTTCAGTATTCATTAAAAATTGTACTTTTTCGAAAAAATACAAAAAATTTACACAAAGTAAATTTTGATGTCCCGATTCGAAAGAAGAATTTTATTTTGTCAAATATAACACATAAAATTTTCAAAAAGTGGATTTAATAGAGGTTCGCCATCAAAAGGCGGTTAATCGGCCTTTTAAAGAATATTAGAATGTTTACGCTTAAAATTGGATTCATTCGCATTTTTAATCATATAACATTTATTGTAAAAAGTAAAAATATTTTACAAACATATATAATCATTTTGTAGTAAGTTCTTTTCATTCCCTCCATTACAACGGCTAGGCGTTAACTACTATTTAATATAATATTATTTTATTATTAGAGTGCAATGTAAGATTCCCAAAAAACTCATTGTTGTGTGTTGGGTACGCCATCGAGCATAGCTTCCCCTTTAAAGTCATATTAATATTTTATTCACAAATATGGATAAATGTTAAAATGTCATACTCTTTATTTACCTGGGGTGTTATAGTTTTGAAGTGGAAAATGATTTTAGAAAAAGGCGTTTCAAATGGAAAATTAGTTTTGAGCATGAGATTTGTTTTAAAAGAACAATATGATGTTTTAATTAGATTGACAAAAATGGTTTTGATAGTTGGAATGTTTCCTTGGAAGAAGGTAGTTTTCAAAATAGAAATAGTATTGGTTATTTTGAAAATAGGATTCTATTATTCGTTTGCGATCTTTTTTAAGGGATAGTTGTTTTTATTGAGTTATTCATCTTTGTTAGCTTCTTTTATGTTAGTTTCGGGTTTTGGTTTTGATGTAGTTCATAATATGATATTGAGAAAAGTACCCAACTTTTCTAGTGGGTATCATCATGTTTTGAGTTTTTCAGAGTTGTTTCACATCTTCAATGATGACCGAGGACCATTAAAGGAAGTGGAATAGATTGGGGAAGATGAGAAAGTATTCAGATTTCTAGGGCCTTCCAATGCTATTAGAGTATGTGTTGTTTAAGGGTCCAACGTTGGATCAGTGGAAGGTGGTTTCTCCAACATCAATGTATGTTCGAATGACATGGAAAGTATTTTAGTGTGTCTTTTTCCAATGTATTATACTTGAGGAGGTGAATAAAAAAAGTGGAAGAGATCAAGAGTATTCTACATGGCCAGTGGATGGTGAAGTCCTATTGAGAATTTAAAGGAGTTTGTTTCATTATTTTTTGAAATTGAATTATAGAATCTATTGGAGGACTCTTTTTCTATCCTGGATCATCATCCAGAGATCAAGAATTTAACTCCCTCCTACAATTATCTTATTTTTTATAAGTTTTAGGAAAAATTGTTTTTATAATTGTTGGACTCCTGTGAAAAAACATTTGGAAATCCATTATCTTTGTCTTCTCATGAAGGTACCCCAAATGATTAAATGTGTGTTCTAGAGGAACCTATTTCTAGAAACCCTCTATCATTAATCCCATGTTATCTTTCATTGGACCATCTTTTCATGTGCTTCCAGTTTGTTTGGTTTGGGAATTCAAATCTGTATTGTAAAAAAATATCGAACAATTTTCATTAATGTGCCTATATTCATAATATATAGAATTTATGTAAGAATCATTTCCTAAATAAGAGGTCTTGATTGGAGGTTATAAACTTGTGACTGTGGGAAAGTAAATGCTTCACGACATTAGGGATTGAACCATAGTCCTTAGAGTGAATCTTTTCACGTATTCTAGAATCTCTAGGGTGTGGGGAAACACTGTTTATATTTTTTATCCAACGTTGGATATTTGATGTGATGGTTTAAGTTACATATTATTTTCATTTTTGTTATATTTTCTCTTCATTGAAAACATTTTATTGGTGTTTTTATTTTTTGATCTGAATTGTGGTTTCTTTTTAAGTGAGAGTCTTTGAATTTTTCCCCTTCTTGTGGGTGCTTATCCCATTTCTATATTAGTTTCAGTTTTTAGTTGTTCTCATTTTGGATACTTTCATGATTGAGAAAAAAAATGAATTATAGTTTGTTTCATTGTTTATTTTTTATATCTTCCTTGGGTTTTCCCCTTAGTTTTGGAGCTTTTTAGTTTGTGTTGGAAATTCCTATGTTAGTTGGCCCATAGTGGAATTGTTGAAACATTTCAATTTAAAATTTTTTGTTCATGGGGAAAAGTGGATGTTTTGGGCTTGGTTGTAGGTGCAACATGGTTTGCATATGGTTATCAAAATATTGTGTATTCACCTAGGTAACTGTGTGGTTCTTGGATTCATGTCTGGGGCATGAATGCTTGCTTGAGCATGGTTAAAGAATCTTTTCGGAAATCATAAAAGATGATTCTAAAATCTAGTAGTGGGATATTTCATTATTGATGCATTGTATGAGAAGCTATGCAGCCAGCCCATGAAGGGGGCCCTCTTCCTTGGGCGTTCTTGGTTTAAGTCATGAGTTTCCATATTAGGTCAGTCTGAAGTAGTTCCATGGTTTTAGCTAGGTTATTATAGTGGGGATAACTCTCTCGTGTTCTCTCATTGTTCTTCATACTGTGGCTTCTCTTAGAGGTTTTCATGTGTGAATATTTATGTGAAAAGTCACCCTGAGGTTCATTGTTTTGTTTGTATTCTTTTGATTTTTGTATAGAGTTCCATTTAACGTTTGGTTGGGTGGAATTATATGGGATGAATGTGTTTTTTGTGGGTATAATTGTCACACCCTGGCCATAGTTTTCCATTATTTTTATTTATTTCATAATATAATACCTATTGGTTTGGGTTTGGGTTTATTTTCTAATAATAGTCCTTGGGTTTCTGTGGTTTCAATTTGTTTATATTCCTGTCATGGGTTATTGTTAATGGTATTCGGAGAAAGTGGAATTCTATGGAGTTTATATCACACCCAAGGTCACTAAATTGTATTTAAATCATTCATGGATCATTGAATTGGATCTCTGTGTGTTTGTTGTGTCATTTTATGGTATTTGGAAAAAAGTTCAGGTCACATGGCTTTAGAATCGGTTTCCCAAACCGTGAAACGTGTAAATTTTCTAGGATGAAATATATTTCTTGTAGTGTTCACATGGTTTTCTCATGGTTTAAAAACCATTCAAGAATACTGTGCAACCCATTATAACCAAAATAACATTTATTTTAAAAGATTATTTTATGTTTTTCACTTATCATTTTAATCCCTATCAGTTGGGTATCAACTAGAGCCCCTACTCCATTATCCTTCATATTGGATAACTTTTTGAGTGGTTTCCCACCAATATTAAGTGATTCTTTTTGATTTCTTTATAAAAACTACCCAAAATATTATTATTGATTTTTTATAATCCATATCTTAACGGTGATGGGGAACACTTACAGGGCTCATAGGATTGGACACACATTACCTGACCCATATTCCTTAAACTAATTCATCCAAAATAGACTACTTGAAATTTATCTTCCCCAAAAAATATTTTAATGATAGTTCTCCACCTATTCAAAGAGGGTCGAGTAGTTGTCCTATGTACATAGGATCATTCTTGGTACTAATGGAAATTTCATACCCTCTCATTCTTCTAATTCAGGTTAGCTCTGCTCTGGTGAATTCACCTACTCTTGAATCCTTATCTTGATCCCTGTTCCCTAAAGTATCTCTGGTTGTATCTATATTACATGTATCCCAAAGGACTTGTAGATGCCCAACAGCTTTGAGGTGGCCCAAAATCCTCACTAACATAATGTTACATTACATTCACACTCCATTGAGGTTGGAATCTCTATTATTTTACATTAGAAAAAATTCATTTTGATTTCATTGGATTTCATAGTTGCTTACAAAGTAATATAATCTTTATTTTTATGTGAATGTATTAATTTATGAGGTATTTTTATGATGGAATTGTTTTGTGAATATTTTTTTAATTATTTTTCTAAAATATTCTTATGTATACATGTATTCAAGGTGTTTGATAAAAATTTTCGTGTTCCCTTATTATAAAATTCATTAGTTTAAGAGTATGTTTGGACTTAGTTTCATTATTAAAGTTCAGTTTTATTGTGATATGAACCTTGAGTACAAGATGAATTACTTTAAAATGATTTTGGATTTTCTCTTCGGATTTCATTTGTGTGCCAACATAAAATAATGGCCTTCATCAACATAAAGTCCCATTTTTTTAAACACTCAACCTTTAATAATCCCCTCTTTCAAAAGTTTCATTAATCCTACATGTTTTTTAAAAGGTTCATGGTCTCAATGTGGATTGAATATGGTTTTAAATGTTATGTTTGAAAAATATGGCCCGTTTTGGACATTTAATGACACGGTTGGTTTCTAAATGATAGTAAATCTCATTTGGATTCTTTATGTATGTTTTTTGATTTTAATTTATTATTAAGGGGTGTTGGAAATGGAATTCTATTTGAAATATAAGGGATCGTTTGTAATTTTTGAAATGAAACTGGTGTTTTATTTTATTTTGGAAATGGTTGGGAAACATTTTATAAATTTGTTGAAATTGATAATGTTGAAGCCCATGTTGGAACTTTATAATGTTTCAAAAATAAATATTGTGTTTGGAGGTGTAATTTCCCTGTTGGATCCCTATCATATTTTGAGAAATATTTTTATAGATAATATGTTGTGATGGTCTTATTGGAATGTGTGAAATGATTGTTTTGATATGGGAACCCTTCTAGAGGATTCTAGAAGGGTATTTTATCACATATGTGGTGTTAGTGTTATGGTTAGACATGTGTGGTAGCGGTAGGTCAAGTGAGATATGTGTGTGAAGGCATCCCCTTTCAACATGTACTATTACCATGGTATTCTTAGGATTTATTTAGAGGTTCTAGTGGAGGATTCTTGTCAACCTTGATTAGAGTGGTTGCTACCACATTACTTATAGGGCCTGGTGGGATGTTCCACTGGATTCACTAGTTTAGATTGGCCATTTTTTTATTGACTATAGAGATTCACCATATGTTGGCAGGTGATTTGGATCTGATTACCATTAGGGATTTCTCTAGATATGGTTAGGATACAACCATTGTTACTATATGAATGTGGTTATTTGTTTTTCTAATGAAGTTGTTTACCTATTTGGTATCACTTTATTTTATTTTCATCATCACCTTGTCTCACTTTTTTGTGTTCCATGTGTTGAATTTGGTAACAAAACTTGTAAATTTCTTTTCCAAATGGGAATGTGGGGCGTGTTGTTTTGAAAAAATGATATATATGGTTGTTTATTAAAAAATATAAAAACCAATTTCTTTATATGTATTTCAAAGGACTGTTTGCGGAATATTTCGGGAAGGTAAATATATGGTTTGGATAATAGTTTCCTATGGAGATATTAAATATCACATCCTACTAATACCATTAATTATTTGATGACTTGAGCTATTTCATAGGATAAGGTTTCTAGTTTTAGTCTCCTTTGGACTAGGTTGTTCATGTAGATGATGGGGACCATAAGGTCATATGGAGATCATGTGGGTGTGGTTTAGTTTTAGTTTTGTATTCATTTTTTATAATGTCCAGAATATGGTGTATTTTGACCATTTTTTATATTTATTGATGTTCATTTTTTAGTATTTAGGTTCTTTGTTATTACTAGGATAAATCATTCTCATTAGATTATTTTGAGGCTTGACAATAGTTTCCATCCTCTGGGGACCGAGACCACCCATCGGGCCATGTATTGGACTGGGTCGAGTGTTGGGTTGAGTTTCATCCTTGCTTGGTTTGTGACACTCCTGAGAAGTTTTTTGGGAGTTATAAGAAGGTTGTTCAGTTCTCAAGGTATTGTTTAAAAATAAAACCACCCCATGAAATAATAATAAATTATATAAAGTTTAAACTAATTAATATGTTTTCTTTCATTACATATAAGAAAAATAAATATTTGTACAATGAAAATTATAAGAAAGAAAAAGTATCCATATATCCAAAGACTACTTCAAAAACCAGAAGTCCATGCATGAAGAATTCACAAAGACCAATAGTTAAAATCGAAAGAGTAAACTAGTTGGTAAGAAATTCACCACCCATATTCTCACTTTGTTGAGTAACACGATCAAACTTATACCCTAATCGGTTGTGTTATATTTATGTGCATTAATTATAGGTAATTAGAGGAGAAGCTAATTCTTGAGAAGAAGAAAATTATGGTATTTAATCTAGAGTAAATAATATTTATCTAATAAAGCCACCATATTAGTATGATTCATCAATTGGTCTTCTCAATAACAATTGAAGAAAATATCTACCTTAATGATGTGTATATTGATGTAATCCCTTGAGGGTGGTTTAAGTTGACAATATATAAGACTTATTTATTCCATGAGAATATGCATTTTCTATTATTTTCTTTCATTGATGATGTGTGTATGCATATACGATCATCTCAGTTTATGAAAGAATAAATTATGATATTATGGGGGATAGTTTTATTTTATTAAATGGGAAGAAAGTAAGGAAATTTTATAGGATCTGAGGGATAGTTTCTAAAACCTTCTACATGTAAATTATTTATTTTTATGTGTATAGATATTAGTGAAAAGTTTCATATTGTAATTATAAGGATGAAATAACCACTAGTGTAAGGATCGAACATGTATCCATAAGGTTGATACAATTATTTAATGTCAATTTAATGCTATTATGAGGCATCATATAGTTGGGAAATTTTTCTTGTAATTTTTAGAAAAATTTTCATAAGATTTAGATAGTTAATAATAAGGATTATAGGAATTTTTTATACTTCCCCCATCAATATTTTAAGGTTCATGATTCTAAAGGTATCAAATCAGATGATTCTCAATAACTAATATTCATCACTTGATAGTCCCAATCACATTTAAAATGGTTATAATTCATGAAAAGACTTAGGAATGAATAAACAAATAATATTTTGGATATGAGATAATGGTTTTAACTAAAAATTGATCGTTATGATAGTGCCATGCCACAAAAAGAGTTTCCACATCATAGTGCATGAGTCCCTACACACATAGATTGAAATTCAGTAGAATTAAATGTGTGGATTTTTTTGGAAGAATATTATAGGATATCTCATGTTGGAATGAATATATCAAGTCATTCATATACTCTTTAGGACGATTTTAGAATTTGAGATGGAAAGAGATTTTGAGTCATACTAGAATGAGTTTAGGTACCTGAATGTCAAAGATTATAGAAATTCATAATGGAATATTAAATTGATATAATGAATATAAAAGAGAGGATAACTAAAGGATATGAGAGAGAACATGAAATATAACTATACTACATATTTTTAAATTTAATGTAAAATTACTAAGATTCATGACCCTGCAATCAACATTCTGATTCCCTGCATGTCAATAACAAAAGAAAGAACATATATTATGTGCATGTTGCAAACATGAAGTATCAAAGGGGGAGTGCAAGAGAATAATTGTTTCATTAATAATAAATTCCCAGCATACTAAAATAGATAAAATTTAATAATAGACTACATTTAAAAATATTCAGACCAAAGGATGTTAGAGATTAATCGTATTGTATTTTACTATACAAGTCTGATAAAGATTAAGTATGAATTGAATAATTTTATATATTTGGGAATGATAACATATTATTTATGTTAGGATAATACCAAATCTAATTGATGGTTGGATTTTATTATGAGTGGTTCAAATCATTTATCATTATAAGGACATGTTTCATGCTTTAACATACTCTATACCTATTCAGTGGTAGGATAACTGATCCAATTCCATACCCTTTTTTATGAGTATTTTTATTATACAAAGAATATTGTGTGTGATACTGAAAATAATAACTATAAATCAGGGGGTATTCACCATAAGAATGACAATCCTTGTTAAAAACCATTATATTCTTTCAATGTTTTTTCTTGATAATATATTAATGCATAATGAAAAAATGTATGATAGTGATAGGGTGAGAGGGATAGGAAAATTAAATCACAAAAAAAGTGAAGATGTGAAAAGTTGTATATTTAGAATAAATATTATAGTTATATGGATTCACCTCCCCCCGCCATATCTCAATGTTGGGAAAAGCCCATTGTGATATTTTATAAAACACAAACCAAAAATGCTCCAAATTTATTTCCTCTATCAATTATCCCCTTTATTTTATTTTAAAATCCATCCAACATGATTTATTAATTCTTCATCTGAAAACATTAGAGCTAACAAAAAAATTAGTTTGAACTATTTACCTTTATATAATGAATCAATGAATCACTAATCATCATCTAAAATCCCACATGAGTCAAGATCATCATTATAAAAAATATTTAGAAGATAATTTCCCCTAAAATAACATCTTAGATCCTTATACTCTATAATACCTCTATTTGTGGATCCATGTAGGTAGATAATAAAATAATTTCGGCCTAAAAAATAATCATGGGATAACATACCATTTTTTGAAGGAAAGAACTGTAACATCTATCTTCAGCATTAATCCTGAATAACTTTTCTTAAATAATACATGATCAAATTATTACCATTTTTCAATGAATCCAAACATAAATTATCAAAATAGTCGCAAGAGAGGGTAAAGAAATCAAAACATTTAACTTTTTATAGATACAAAATTTTTATAAAATATAAAATAATATCAGAGATTGAGGGTCATCTCATTATACCATAAAGATGTACAGAGGTGATTAAACTAAAAGATCCAACCACCTCCACTCCAACTATGCCTTCGGTAGTTCCTTCATAATAATATCCATAACACCATTCATGTTGATGCATGCTCAAATATAACAAATAATTGTTACACCTTCTCCATAAAATAATGAATCTTTATCTCAATATGATTATTCCTTTATTGATTGAAAATATTATTACCAAAACTAATAGCTCATGACTTATCACACCTATTTAAAATGGAATATTTCATTTCAACTCCCACATCCTCTAGCTTCTTCATTATCTTTATTAGTTGATTATACTCATGATTATTTAGAATATGTTGTGGTTATTCATTGTTAACTATAATATATTCTTGATTCTTTCATAGATAAGAACAGTATAATCCTCCAAGTTACAATGCACAACCTGGGTTAATGTATATATCATTCATTTAACCAACACAATACACATCACAGTATCCCAACAACTCCTACTATGATGTTATATGATTAAAATTCCTAAAACAAATTATGATTTGACATAAAAAATATTTATTTTCATTACTATAATGTATATTTATTAGGTAAAACATTAGTAAACTATGGATTGAAATGTGGAAAACACAATTTCAATTCCTATAGATTTTAGGTACTATAGGATTCCATTTCTTTTCCAATATTCTATTAAATCAACCATATTTCAGTCATAATATCTTAAATACTTCAGATAAATAGCCACCAGTGTTTTCATCAGCCTAGATTCCTTAATTCCAAACTATATAAGGGTCTCTTTATCATATTTATTTGGACTGATAATTGTTTTATATATTACATAAGTTACTTATAAACTAAGTAATCATTTAAATAATCCAATAATGGAAATTTAAAACTCACACCTAATATATTGTAAAAACTACATGCATTTATTTTAATCAGATCCAATGAAAATTATTTCATCCATATAAATCGGAAGTGATATAATTTGATCATTCCCATTTGTGATGTAGATATTTCAATCAACTACACCTTATTAGAGTGTTAACATTCTCAAATATCAGTTAATTCTAGAGTAAAAAGCTCTTTATGATTTCATAAAAAAAATTATTCAAAATGAAAACTATGTCCTAATATTATTCAATAAGAAATTGATATGGTTTCTCAATGTACAATTCATCCTTAAGGACTCCATGAAGATTTCTAATATTTCATCCGTTAAGTACACCTTTAATCCAATATTCAATGATATTTCAAATAATTTTTTAATAGTTTACAACATGGTTATGATAAAAATGTATCCTTAACATAAATAACATTGATTTGGGAATACCTAATGCACATTTACATTGTTTTGTTCTCAGACACCACAGTCTTTTGATTGAGTTTGTTACTGTAAACCCACATGGTTCTAGTGAGATATTTATCTACTAGAATTCAGAAAATTTACAATGTTCTGTTCACTTCAATTTGTTCAACCTCCTCATGCTTTAAATTGACCCACTGTTCCTATCTTAAAACCTATTCCTTGATGTTATTAACTACTTTGTATAATGAAGAGTTTTGTTATATAGTATTCATCTTATGTGTTTAAAAAATAGTTATTTGATCACTAATAATAATTTTTAATTAATTTAAACCTTATTTCTTATCTTATTTGTATCTATTATTCCTACTATAATTTCCCAATAATCAATTAATTCTTCTATATTTTATATAGATCAATTTTTTCAACATATAATGATAACTTCATTATCACAATCCTTTCAAATTTTATCACTATTTTTTGAACTATATTATTGTTTGTGAATTATACTAACTTTACACAACTATTTCATATTGACTTTAAAAATTATCCCAAGACGTTTTTAAATCATTTTTATTATTGACTATTGGATGATTTTTCATTGAAACTACCTTCATCCACTCAATATTCAATCATTAGGTTTTTCTCTTGGTTTAGAATAAATAAATTGAAATGGAAAAATTAAGAAAGTACTATAGTGTTGGATTAAATCCATTCTACATCTCATATGGTTTTATTTCATTATTAAAATATTAAAATTCCATATTAGATATAATAATTGATATATGAACTAATTATATCAATTATTTCTCTGATATATTCTTCTTAATGAGATTTTTCTATGATATGTTTTTAAACATCTGGTTCCTCCTCTAAACGAACTTTTTTTAGGAGTCTTGAACAATAATGTTCGGTTTCTTATGTTGGATATAAACTAAAATATACATTAATGAGGTTCATTTACATATTATTAAGATGGATTGATTATGTATAAGATATATGATTATATATATAGATATATATTTTTCAATTTAATAACACATAGCATGCATGTATTTTTCTAGAATGTGATGCATGAATATAATATCTAAATATATATATATATATATATTATTAATGAATTGTTTCTTATTTAGTTAAAATATAATAGGAATAGATTAAATTATATTCATTTAATTCATTGGAAATATTCAATTAATTAAACCCAATATAAAGAAACACATTTGATATGTTATGAAGTGGGAGTGTTAGGATTCAATAATAGAAGAGGATGATATCCTCTCTTATTGGGTGCATGTGGTGTATGATGTGTATGAGGCTCTATTAGACTTTCTTCCTCCGGATACTAAATTTATTTCATTTGATATGGTGGTGTTAGTATTTTAGATTTTTGGCATCCTAAAAAAGAATGTATGGATCCATTGGTCGATGTATCACATCAGATGTAGTGTGTCTTCCTTCACATTTCCTCCTGATTTCCCCCAAGCATACTCTATCCAAGAGTGATGATGGAATCTTCTAAAACCCACGTTTTAAAGGTACTCTATTTGTTATAATATTAATACATTTACTCCTTGGATAGGGACTCTATGAACAGGTTAGAATAAAATATATTTAATTTTTTTTAACAATAAGTGGTTTTATTGGTTTATAAAATATTTATAAAACATAAAAAATGTTTTTTAAAATATTTTTTTTATAATTATTGTATAAATTAATTAATATATTATAAAATTATTATATTTAATTAAATAAATTTTTATGAAATATTTTTCCCAAATATTAAAGTTTACTATTTCGAAATGATGTTTGAAAAATGGTATTCCTTATGATCTATAAATAAAAGGGTTCATATAGAAATCATATGATTTTATTTATAAATTATTTACAGATTAAAAAAATAAATGTTATTTAGATTATATAAATTTTTTACGTAATAGATATTGAATTATAAATTTTTTTTAATGAATTAAATATCAAAGACATTGCGTTTAATATAAAATTTTAATGTGAAAATATTGAAATGAATATATAATTTTTATATTCTTGATAAATTATCCAAAGCTAATAAAAATAATTTATTTATTAATATTTAATAAATGTATCATTTTTTGGAAAATAAATAAATTGTTTATTTATTGGTAAAATTTCGTTCATATTCATGTTTAGTAATTTTTTTATGAAATATGAATATTGCCTATAACCATTTATTTGAAAAATTATTTCTAGGATAGAACATTGTATTTCATGCTAGTTATGATATCATAAAATTTAACTTTCATATACCATGACCTTGATTTTTATTTTTACTTATGAGATTGAGAATATGTTTTGGTAATGGTTCATAAAATTAGGAGTTAGATTCTTTATGAATTGAATTCTCCCTTGAGTAACACCTCCCCAGGAATAGGTGCATTGGGTTGAACAACCTACTTTTATGGAGGCTTTCCATGTCTAAGAAAGTGAATGGGCTTCGTTGCATGTCCCTCTAGTCTTACTTGTATGGATTTTGTCTTTCTCATATAACTATATTACTTTACATTAAGTGTTCATGTACCGTATTCATATGGTAAATTTGGATATTTATTTATATTCTTGATTTATAATTTTTCTGATTGACACATAATTTTTTGTTTTATAATGAGTTAAACATTAATGTGGGGTGAATATAATAATTTGGTGGTTTGAATAGGTTTTCCAAAAATTAATTTTTAAAATCATCCAAATACAAAAGGAAACAAAACATGAGAACAAATTTATACATAATATGTAATGGTTATTAATTTTATAGGAATACGATTTATAATTAATGTGTGATACTAAAAAAATAAACCCCAAGAAACTAAGTGTGAGATTCCTTCCAAATAAACACTTGTAAGTAAATTGATCATCCAACTAGATTATTTTTCTCTGAATTCAGTTTCCCCTAGATTATCTTGGGTGAGGTAAGGAAATTATATGTTTCTATGTATTTCTTTTCCGGGTAGATTCATTCCAAATTCAGGTTCCCCTATATTATCCTTGGTTAGCTTTTTTATATTTCTCTTGGTTTACAATAGTTGGGAGGCCCTAATGGTTTGGATAACCTATGAATAGATTTGGGTTAATCCATATGATGGATTTGGATAACGGTTTATCTACTAAAAAATCCAAGAGTCACAACTATTTGGATTAGGATGAGTCACTACCTAAATAACGTAGTAGTGATATGATTTTCCTAGTGGACTCATTGCATAGTGAAATATGAATCTTCACTCACTAAAATGATATGATTTATGGGTTCATCAATTTTAGTTGGATAACTACCATTAAAATTCATTATTGAAAATACCTAAGGAATTATATTAATTAGATAGAAGTTAATTTGTAGATAAATTCATTATCATTATCAAAATATAATTTATATTAAACCACTATATGAGAATTTTAATGTAATATCATAAGACTAGAATCGTTTTAGAGATCATCATGAAGCTAAATATTCTATTTGTTAGAACATTTCATTCAATAGTAACCTAGTGCAGAAGTTGTTTAGTAAGAAAATCAAGAGTCTTATAGAAGCATGGAATGATTCATTTAAGGATTCAATGTCTGTAGATTCTAATTGACCTAAGGAATTCAAGAATCATAAACTCAATATGATTGAATGTGTTAATGATGTTCAATGTGATTGATATTTTAAGATAAATAGAAGAATCCCTAAAATGATTAAATTGGTTAAGTAATTCATTCTATTTTTATTTTTGGAATTATTCCACCATGATGGATGAATTTAATTTATTTTTAATCAATATTCACAAAATTTAGAGAATAGTTAAACTATGAATATGATTTCTATGTTATAGTGTTGTACTGATAGTATAATGAGGTAAAAGGTTAAAACTATATAAGATAAACTAGTATTTCCCGATAATATCACTTTAAGAATCCAATTATGGTTATTTTATACATGATGGTATTATCACGATGGAGTAGTGATTCCATGTGATGGAATTATCTAGAATACCTAATGTGGTTTGGGAACTTCATGTAATAAACATGTCAGGTATTAATGTTATTGAAATTGAGTCTTTGATAATTATTGTTAAGTGATATATACTGTGTTTTTTAAAGGTATTACAAATAGACAAGAGTAATAAATCATAACAAGAATATAAATGTCTTATAGTTTTCATTCAAATGATGTAGTAAATAGTTGGTAAATCGTACATTTTAAGGTAAATATATTTATTATAATTATAAGAATCTAAGTAAAATAATCGTTTCTTCATCTCACATATGTTATACTGTAAGAAGTGTTAATAACGAGTTGTTATAAAAAACAAGAGAATATTAATTATATACACTAGGTTTCTGATTCATTGTATTTTAGTACATGTTTGGAAAAGAAGATTTTGATTAAATAATATCTTGGATAAAGTGTTTATCTAACTATTTGATAAAAGATAAAGGATTATTATCACCACCCATGGTGTTTTATTTTAATTTTTATTATCTTTTTAATAAATAATCTAAAAACATAGAATTCCATATGATATGATAAAATAGTAGATTATTTTTTAATATTCCCCCTAAAATTAAAGAAGTGTTTTTGTGTAAAACACAATGAAATGTGTGTTGTGTCTTTGAAAGTTACTATGTAGTGAATATAATTTCAAATATACCTGTGGGAGTATGGTTAGACTCGAGAAGTTCAAAATTAACAAGTAAATATTAAATTATTTTAAATTCTATATCTGAAAAGATTTTAGGATAAGTTGTGATAATACTGTAAAAGTTTACGTTGGGTTAACAACAGAAAATGTAACACCCCAGGTAAATAAGGAATATGACATTTTCATATTTATCCATATATTTGAATAAAATATTAATATGACTTTAAAGGGGACGCTATGCTCGATGGCGTACCCAACACGCAACAACGAGTTTCTTGGGAATCTTACGTTTCACTCTAATAATAAAATAATATTATTTTTAGCCGTTGTAATGGCGGGAATGGATAGAAATAACTAAAATATGATTATATATGTTCTTAAATATTTTTACATTTATACAATAAAAGATAAAGGCTTAAAATACGGAAAGAATTCAATTTTAGGTGTATATGCCCTAGTTTTCACTAAAGGTTCACTTATCACCTTTTAATGGAGAACTGTCATTAAATATAGTTTTGATCACTCTTATACATTCTTTTGGACCAAATAGAACTCTTATTAAGAATCAGGACATCAAATTTTACTTTGTGTAATTTTTTTGGTATTTTTCCGATAGAGTTCATTTTTTTAATGAATAGTGTAAAATGTTGTGTTTTGATTCAAAATCTCTTTTTAATCTAATTTATTTATATGATTAGATAATATTTTGAATTGGTTTTAAAGTGAAATTAGAAAATATTTTTACCATTAAATCCAATAGTGGTCGTTGGAATTAATTTCACTTTGAAATCAGACTTAAACTAGTGTCAATCTTTTGATACTTATTGTTTTATAAAAACACGCTATTTGCTCTGACAGCGGGAATTAATTATTAATTTAATTAATGTGACTAATATGTTTCTAATTTTGTAAAATAGTCTTCATTTTTGAATTCGTAATATCAAATATAGCTTAGGGTGAATTTTTGGTAATTTTCTGAAAAACTTCAATTTTTGATGAATAGTGAAACCACTAAGTGGTAATCAAGCAAACTGATTTTTCAGTTAAATGAAAGTTTACCACTAATGTGTATTTAATTTTGAAAATCCGACATACATGGTTGTCATTAAAATGTAAAATGTGGTTCAATGAGATTAAAATAATTTTTTGGTGAATAGTAACTTATTAAGTTTCTAATCGCGATTAGTGGTAATTAGTGTAGTTTAAGGTATAAATAATGATTTAATGATATGAAATGACCTAGACACATGTCCCAACCTTATTGGTTGTGTCAGGGCCGACCAAGAAAAGCCATGGGTCAACTTGGGGACCCCATGGATCCACTTTGGTTGGGAAATGACATAAATAACAATTTATTTAATGTAAAAGTAAAATTGACACAAACATGATATTTTTTACTAAAACAATTTTTAAGTGGGTTTATACAAGTCATCCTTTTGATTATAAATATTCATTGGAAAGATAAAAAGATTTCATACATCATAGTATTTTTTTTATAATTTTTAGACATTAAATAAATTAAATTATTTATGACATAATAATGATGCAGCGATGACATCATTATTTGACGATTTAAATAAAATGGAAAGATAATGTAAAATCTATGAACTACACATGTCCAAAACTTATTGGATGAGTGTATTTAGAATCCTTATCACCTTATCCACGAATTATATCAATGTCGGACCTTTTAAAACCGAAACACATTTTCAAATAAAGTAATATTTCTTTACTTTCCAAAAGTACCCCTCCTCTCCTCTTATAAAAGGCCCCCACCTCTACCTCATTTAACACACTCCTCAAGCCTTTGGCTCGGCCAAAACCTGCCCATTTACTCTCTCCACATCCCTCTCCTCATCCTAGAGGATTCCCTTTGGGCAGAATCCTTTCAAAGGAAGCCTTTAAGTTCAAATCAAAAGGAGTTACACTTTTAAAGGTAATTCATTCTCTCATGTTCATTTGTTTTATTTTGCTTCTCCAACCCCCTAAACTCTTTTTATTTACTTCTTTTGTAACAACACCATTATCTTCAATATACTAGGATGTTGTTATAATATTTATTCGAGCTACACTCTCACACAACTACATCAAATGGTTAAAGAACATAAGGTTTCCGTGGATGGTGAAATTCTGCCTCCCGAAACGATGATTGTTCAATACTCATTTAACACCTTCAAAGGTGGCCATTATGATGTCACTATTTTTATATATGATATATAATATGTTTATGTTTTATTTATTCTTCTGTATTTTTTTGTCTTACCTTTATGAATTCCATTATGGGTATACGCGATATCTTCATTTAAGGAAGTGTGGACTACCGCCCCCTCAAAGTGATTTGATTCGTTAAATACCATATGTGGGATGTATAAAGGATGGAAATATGATATTACATATGATATTATACTGGAATTATAATATACCTTTATATCATTATTATTCCATTCTATAAAATACGAAATAGAAATGAAAGTAGCGTTCATGCGTACGTACGGCTTACCGTCTCCATGAACGGTGCATTTCATTTCTTACCTCTAAATGATTATGTAATGTTATAAATGCAAGCATGTACTGGATATATATGACATATATGATATCTACATAATGAATAAAATTCTCGATATAATAAACATTTGGCCCCACGAACAACATGTAATTGTAAGAAGTCCACTTTCGAATTAAGAACCAAATATCGGCAAAACAAATATTATTAACTTAAATGATTACATAATGTTTATGACATGGTAATAAGTGGTATAAAAGGAATAATGAACTCGAAAAATGTTCTTAAGGAAGTATAAATTAACTCAAGTTTATTATTCAGGAGATTAAAGAACGATCGAGTCAAGTCGGACCCGAGGTAAGGGATCCTACTCCTCTCTTTCTTTTTAAGTTCACACTTTTATGTCATTCCTTTTAAAGCTCATCTTTCTTGTTATTGGGATGATATTTTATATTACTCCTACTGTAATTTTTATGTTCATGTGATGAGAGACCATATTCTCTCTCATCAATCCATTTTGGAAGTTTTGAGTGGCGCCGTTAGGCTGCCGAACTTTCGTAAGAGATCTAACCTCTCTCTTTCTTTTTAAGTACTCTCTTTTATGTCACTTCTTTTAGGCTCATCTTTGTAATGTTGGGGGATTTTCTTTTATATTCCACTTGCTATAAATTATATTGTAATATTATGGGATACTCTATTTGATATCATCAATCCATATTCTTAAGTTTTATGTGGCGCCGTTAGGCTGCCGAGTTTTCGTAAGGGATTTTTCATCTCACTTTTATTCCCGTGAGATTTATGCTACATTCACCAAAAATTCCATTGAGTGGTGTATGTACTGCCCATTATTCTACTCTTTGTGTAATATACTTTGGTTTATGAGTATTTACATCAATGACCTATTGTCTTTCTTTCATGGGGTGTATGTTTTGAAAGATACCCAAGTCGGTAAGGGAACCTTTCACCCTCCTCTTTTTAAAAGACTTGTTTTATTGGGTCTTTTAATTTACATATTTTTTTGTTGGGATATGTTCTCATACATCCTTATTGATGTAAATTTTATGTCCAAGTGATAAGATACACTTTTTATCTCTCATCAACTCATTTTGATGTGATGCCGTTAGGCTGTCAAGGGAACTTTTTAACCCAATTTCGATTTCTCTGGGTTCAACTTGTAGTCATTGAATATGTCATCCATTGAATATGTGTGAATGAACTTTTATTGTTTTACACTTAATATCCACTTATATTGGGTGTATATATATATTTTTCACACATATTTGTGAGATTTATTTGTCCTTAATTTAAGGATACCTTCTTTATAAGGGATTTCATCACATTTGACATTTCTATTGAGGGTTCATTGTTGTTATGCACCAATTCACTCTTATATGGTGTATATACTGTCCTCTAGAGTATTATATCATGAATCCTTTTATTCTCATGATATTATAAAGTTCTTACTAAATGTTATTCCTCGATTATTGTATTCAAGTGTCTCTAATTTTGGTAAAACCCCTTTAACCAAAATATCGTTTTAAATGTTTTAATTATTTGTTCTTATTAATATCCATTTTTTCAAAATGGTTTTAAGGATTTATTTATATGGGTATTAATGGTTTAAAATGTTAAAATCTTCAAGGTGGTATGGGACACTTTGAATCAAAAATCTCTTTATTAAATGTTTTAAATGGTTTTGGAAAAGGTTTCTTTTTGAATGGATTCATTATTTCAATATCCTAAAATGTTATATTGTGATTGAAATGAGGAAATGTTATGTTTACTTTATTCATGTTTATGTGATACGATTATGTTATGGTTCTTGGGCATTGTTATGAAGAATGGGTGGTTCCGTGATAAACTAAGGGCGGGTGAGCCCGATATAGCTCTCCAATGCATTGGGTAACGCGAAGGAGTGAAACGTTAAGGTTTCTCCGAAGAGATTTAGGGAATATACTGTGATGGGTATTCCAAACGTAACCAAGAGGGTTACTCCCTACGTAAGAATGTTATGAATGCCTCAAGTTACCTTTATGTCTTATGATTTCTATGATTTATTCATGATTTGATATGCCTATGTTTTATGGGTAAAGTATGATTTCATTCTTATGTATACATGTACTCACGTTTCCTTTCCATATATATATATCCCTTACTGAGCTTTTTATGCTCATACCAAGTTTTTGAAATGTTTTTCACAGGTCAAGGGAAGGGTACATGATGTGATGAAAGTGTCAAGAATGTGTCAAGGAAGAATCCATGTTTTATTTTAAATATGTTTCCGTTGATGGGAAGAATGAATACTGTCTTTTATGTAACCACTTTGTTTAAATGTGGAATGTAATGCAAGTTTCATGATCTAATTCTCTAAAACTCTAAACCTGAAAAGATCCTCAATGTGTAATCTTGTAATAACTCAAGATTATGTAAGGTTTAAGGCTGGGGCCTTATAGTTGGTATCAAAGGTCGGTTTAGATAACTTTAGAGGTTAGGGTATTCTTTAAGCATAAGTGACATTACCATAATGGTTAGGATTTCAGAAAGAGTCTTAGTTTTAGATAAAGTGAATGAGTAAGTATATCTTATTGTCTATCTTACTCATTAGCACATGATGGTTTTGTTGATATACTCACACTGACATTTCTATTTTTAGTGAATGGATGGATCTAGTAGGCACCAAAGAGACAACAGGTTTGAAGGAAACTGTGGTGGTTCTCTGATTAAGATACTAGATAAAATGGAGGATTCAATGAGGAAACTCGTGGTTGTTCTAAACCAAATATCAAGGAGTCATGATCAACCACTTCAACCTTGGTGAGTTCTCTAATGCATCATGTACGAGATGGCCAACTCGATGTGGAAATTCAGGTAATAATTATTAAGGTAACCATTAGGATTTATATGATCCTTACTTTTTAGGTAATTGTGGGTTACTCTATGATATGATGGAAAATCAAAGGAATGAGATAAACTTGAGGTTAAAATATGTTATGATTATTCTTGAATATTTTATCTCATTTCGGGGAATTTTTTAAGAATTATATAGTTTTGGACCGTGTGACTACCCGTCGCGTCGGACAAAGCTGCGGGAATTGAACCCACAACCAAAGTGCGACTGGTATTTATCGCCTACCACTGGACTACGTGAAGTCCCTGGTTAGTTTGACTTATTCTTTCTAGTTATATGATTTTATGAATTAAGAGTAAGTTGATTTTGGAGGATATGTGATTAGGATAATTACTTTTCAATGTGAGACTTTAGGAGCAACTGATGATGTTTGGAGATAAATGTTATGATTTAACTTGGAAGACTATGTGACTAAATCCTTCAAATATTTGGGTTTCAATCTTATATTGTTTACTTTGAATAATTTTATGGACAAATTGTTTATCGTATGGTCCTCGTTGAACTTTGGGTTTTGTTGGCCAAATTTTGGAGATTAATAATAGATTTTCTTTTTATAAGGGGTTATCCTTTTCTGGATTATCTGATCTTGTACTAACCTTTTTGGTTTTGGTTTTGGTGTTGGTTAAAGCCTAAATACATGGGTTGTATATAGTTCTCTTTTTGGGATTAGGTGATTCTCTAGAAGTTGACTATAGTACTCTTAATGTGAACAAGTCTTCCTAAATACTCATCTTTTGGAGAAAATATGAGTTTGTGTAAGGAATCTAATAAAAGTTAAAGGTCAACATGATAAGTGATTATGTTTCCTTATGAATAATTTCCTCAATAAAAAGTAACTTAAAACAAAAAAATTTTCTATTAACTTTTCCTACTGGGGAATCGAATACCGTTTAACCCATCACAAGTTTGTGATTTTCTTGTGGTTAACTTTCTCCTAAACATGTTTTCTATCACTCTCCATCAGAACATGACCCTTTGTTTTTTTTCCTCCATGTCCATATTTTCATACTTGGAATCCTAGTATGGGTTAACTCGGGTGACCTCTGTACTTATCTTTCTTTATTTTAAAGTGATTGTTTTACCGACTCTTGTTCCGATGTGGGACTTTAAAGGATGTTTCCAAGCTCAATTTTTTTTAAAAATTGCGAGGACGCAATTCCCAAAAGGGGGGAA
This sequence comes from Viscum album, assembly GCA_963277665.1. Classification (NCBI taxonomy): domain Eukaryota; kingdom Viridiplantae; phylum Streptophyta; class Magnoliopsida; order Santalales; family Viscaceae; genus Viscum; species Viscum album. The sequence goes on from OY728138.1 coordinate 164,930,497, forward strand.
GGATGTAACACCCCAGGTAAATAAGGAATATGACATTTTCATATTTATCCATATATTTGAATAAAATATTAATATGACTTTAAAGGGGACGCTATGCTCGATGGCGTACCCAACACGCAACAACGAGTTTCTTGGGAATCTTACGTTGCACTCTAATAATAAAATAATATTATTTTGTAGCCGTTGTAATGGCGGGAATGGATAGAAATAACTAAAATATGATTATATATGTTCTTAAATATTTTTACATTTATACAATAAAAGATAAATGCTTAAAATACGGAAAGAATTCAATTTTAGGTGTATATGCCCTAGTTTTCCCTAAAGGTTCACTTATCGCCTTTTAATGGAGAACTGTCATTAAATATAGTTTTTATCACTCTTATACATTCTTTTGTACCAAATAGAATTCTTATTAAGAATCAGGACATCAAATTTTACTTTGTGTAATTTTTTGGTATTTTTCCGATACAGTTCATTTTTAATGAATAGTGTAAAATGTTGTGTTTTGATTCAAAATCTCTTTTTAATATAATTTATTTATATGATTAGATAATATTTTAAATTGGTTTTAAAGTGAAATTAGAAAATATTTTTACCATTTAATCCAATAGTGGTCGTTGGAATTAATTTCACTTTGAAATCAGACTTAAACTAGTGTCAATCTTTTGATACTTATTGTTTTATAAAAACACGCTATTTGCTCTGACAGCGGAAATTAATTATTAAATTAATTAATGTGACTAATATGTTTTTAATTTTGTAAAATAGACTTCATTTTTGAATTCGTAATATCAAATATAGCTTAGGGTGAATTTTTGGTAATTTTCTGAAAAACTTCAATTTTTGATGAATAGTGAAACCACTAAGTGGTAATCAAGCAAACTGATTTTTCAGTTAAATGAAAGTTTACCACTAATGTGTATTGAATTTTGAAAATCCTACATACATTGTTGTCATTAAGATATAAAATGTGGTTCAATGAGATTAAAATAATTTTTTGGTGAATAGTAACTTATTAAGTTTTTAATCGCGATTAGTGGTAATTAGTGTAGTTTAAGGTATAAATAATGATGTAATGATATGAAATGACCTAGACACATGTCCCAACCTTATTGGTTGTGTCATGACCGACCATGAAAATCCATGGGTCAACTTGGGGACCCCATGGATCCACTTTGGTTGGGAAATGACATAAATAACATTTTATTTAATGTAAAAGTAAAATTGACACAAACATGATATGTTTTACTAAAACAATTTTTAAGTGGGGTTATACAAGTCATCCTTTTGATTATAAATATTCATTGGAAAGATAAAAAGATTTTCTACATCATAGTTTTTTTTTTATAATTTTTAGACATTAAATAAATTAAATTATTTATGACATAATAATGATGCAGCGATGACATCATTATTTGACGATTTAAATAAAGTGGAAAGATAATGTAAAATCTATGAACTACACATGTCCAAAACTTATTGGATGAGTGTATTTCGAAGCCTTATCACCTTATCCACGAATTATATCAATGTGGGACCTTTTAAAACCGAAAAACATTTTCAAATAAAGTAATATTTCTTTACTTTCCAAAAGTACCCCTCCTCTCCTCTTATAAAAGGCCCCCACCTATACCTCATTTAACACACTCCTCAAGCCTTTGTCTCGGCCAAAACCTGCCCATTTACTCCCTCCACATCCCTCTCCTCATCCTAGAGGATTCCCTTTGGGCATAATCCTTTCAAAGTAAGCCTTTATGCTCAAATCAAAAGGAGTTACACTTTTAAAGGTAATTCATTCTCTCATGTTCATTTGTTTTATTTTGCTTCTCCAACCCCATAAACTCTTTTTATTTACTTATTTTGTAAAAACACCAGAATCTTCAATATACTAGGATATTGTTATAAGATTTATTCGAGCTACACTCTCACAAAACTACATCAAATGGTTAAAGAACATATGGTTTCTGTGGATGGTGAAATTCTGCCTTCCGAAACGATGATTGTTCAATACTAATTTAACACCTTCAAAGGTGGCCATTATGATGTAACTATTTTTATATATGATATATAATATGTTTATGTTTTATTTATGCTTCTGTATTTTTCATTTTTTGTCTTACCTTTATGGCTTCCATTATGGGTATACGCGATATCTTCATTTAAGGAAGTGCGGACTACCGCCCCCTCAAAGTGATTTGATTCGTTAAATACCATATGTGGGATGTATAAAGGATGGAAATATGATATTACATATGATATTATACTGGAATTATAATATACCTTTATATCATTATTATCCCATTCTATAAAATACGAAATAGAAATGAAAGTAGCGTTCATGCGTACGTACGGCTTACCGTCTCCATGAACGGTGAATTTCATTTCTTACCTCTAAATGATTATGTAATGTTATAAATGCATGCATGTACTGGATATATATGACATATATGATATCTACATAATTAATACAATTCTGGATATATTAAAAATTTTGCCACACGAACAACATGTAATTGTAAGAAGTCCACTTTCGACTTAAGAACCAAATATCGGCAAAACAAATATTATTAACTTAAATGATTACATAATGTTTATGACATGGTAATAAGTGGTATAAAAGGAATAATGAACTTGAAAAATGTTCGTAAGGAATTATAAATTAACTCAAGTTTATTATTCAGGAGATTAAAGAACGATCGAGTCAAGTCGGACCCGAGGTAAGGGATCCTACTCCTCTCTTTCTTTTTAAGTTCACACTTTTATGTCATTCCTTTTAAAGCTCGTCTTTCTTGTTATTGGGATGATATTTTATATTAATCCTACTGTAATTTTTATGTTCATGTGATGAGAGACCATATTCTCTCTCATCAATCCATTTTGGAAGTTTTGAGTGGCGCCGTTAGGCTGCCGAACTTTCGTAAGAGATCTAACCTCTCTCTTTCTTTTTAAGTACTCTCCTTTATGTCACTTCTTTTAGGCTCATCTTTGTAATGTTGGGGGATTTTCTTTTATATTCCACTTTCTGTAAATTCTATTTTAATATTATGGGATACTCTATTTGATCTCATCAATCCATATTCTTAAGTTTTATGTGGCGCCTTTAGGCTGCCGAGTTTTCGTAAGGGATTTTTCATCTCACTTTTATTCCCGTGAGATTTATGCTACATTCGCCACAAATTCCATTGATTGGTGTATGTACTGCCCATTATTCTAAACATTGTGTAATATACTTTATTTTATGAGTATTTACATCAATTACCTATTGTCTTTCTTTCATGGGGTGTATGTTTGGAAAGATACCCAAGTCGGTAAGGGAACCTTTCACACTCCTCTTTTTAAAAGACTTATTTTATTGGGTCTTTTAATTTACATATTTTTATGTTGGTATATGTTCTCATACATCCTTATTGATGTAAATTTTATGTCCAAGTGATGAGATACACTTTTTATCTCTCATCAACTCATTTTTATGTGATGTCGTTAGGCTGTCAAGGGAACTTTTTAACCCAATTTCGATTTCTCTGGGTTCAACTTGTAGTCATTGAATATGTCATCCATTGAATACGTGTGAATGTCCTTTTATTGTTTTACACTTAATATCCACTTATATTGGGTGTATATATATATTTGTCACACATATTTCTAAGATTTATTTGTCCTTAATTTAAGGATACCTTCTTTATAAGGGATTTCATCACATTTGACATTTCTATTGAGGGTTCATTGTTGTTATGCACCAATTCACTCTTATATGGTGTATATACTGTCCTTTGGAGTATTATATCATGAATCCTTTTATTCTCATGATATTATAAAGTTCTGACTAAATTTTATTCCTCTATTATTGTATTCAAGTGTCTCTAATTTTGGTAAAACCCCTTTAACCAAAATATCGTTTTAAATGTTTTAATTATTTGTTCTTATTAATATCCATGTTTTCAAAATGGTTTTAAGGATTTATTTATATGGATATTAATGGTTTAAAATGTTAAAAGCTTCAAGGTGGTATGGGACACTTTGAATCAAAAATCTCTTTATTAAATGTTTTAAATGGTTTTGGAAATGGTTTCTTTTTGAATGGATTCATTACTTCAATATCCTAAAATGTTATATTGTGATTGAAATGTGGAAATGTTATGTTTCCTTTATTCATGTTTATGTGATACGATTATGTTATGGTTCTTGGGCATTGTTATGAAGAACGGGTGGTTCCGTGATAAACTAAGGGTGGGTGAGCCCGATATAGCTCTCCAATGCATTGGGTAACGCGAAGGAGTGAAACGTTAAGGTTTCTCCGAAGAGATTTAGGGAATATACTGTGATGGGTATTCCAAACGTAACCAAGAGGGTTACTCCCTACGTAAGAATGTTATGAATGCCTCAAGTTACCTTTATGTCTTATGATTTCTATGATTTATTCATGATTTGATATGCCTATGTTTTATGGGTAAAGTATGATTTCATTCTTATGTATACATGTACTCACGTTTCCTTTCTATATCTATATATCCCTTACTGAGCTTTTTATGCTCATCCGAAGTTTTTGAAATGTTTTTCACAGGTCAAGGGAAGGGTACATGATGTGATGATAGTGTCAAGGATGTGTCAAGAAAGAATCCATGTTTTATTATAAATATGTTTCCGTTGATGGGAAGAATGAATACTATCATTTATGTAACCACTTTGTTTAAATGTGGAATGTGATGCAAGTTTCATGATCTAATTCTCTAAAACTCTAAACCTGAAAAGATCCTCAATGTGTAATCTTGTAATAACTCAAGATTAAGTAAGGTTTAAGGCTGGGCCCTTATAGAAAATGAGTGTCATAATTTCTTAAAATATTATTATAGTCTAAAATTATAGTGATTATTCATTTAATATATTAATTAAGTTTCACATATTTTATCATAGAGAAAAATGTAAATTGTAACATTTAATAGCCATACTAACTCAACATCATTATTCTCTAAAGATTTATATGATCCAATACACAATGTGTATTACTTGGTATCCTAAAAGAGTTTATGATATGGTGGAAAAGAGATATATAAAGAGCTATATTAGTTGATATACTAAATTGGATATCACATTATCCTAAAAAAAATTAGGATGTTTTGTAAATAGATATGATATTTATTAAATATTTTGACGATAATGTTTGATGGAAAGGTTTTCAAAGGATGATGATGATGTATTTGGAAAGAGTTATATATAGAAAACTTATGTTGAAAACATAGATATTGCGTCCCGAGATGACACATTTGGGGGAATGAATAATGGTCTGATGGGTGACTATAATTTTTATATTTTTATAGAATTTCTTGTCATATTCTCAATTATTTTTGACCCGATTCGCACTGCTTATCCTTTATAGTGTAGATTGAATTATTTTAACCCCACATAGACTGGGTAGTGCATCCCTATTGTATTTTGTAGGAGGTACCATAGCTGAATGGTCCCGGCGGAAAATTATAGGGGGTTAATCGTGTGTGAAATCATTCCAATTAAGATAATATTTTATAGAATGGTCTCCAACAAGTTTATTTGTGGAGCTAGAAACTCCCAACGTCCCTTGTATCCAGGATTCATCGATTTTTTTTCCAAATTCAGGTGCTCGTAAGATGACGATTTTGCCAATGAAACTTAAAGACTCCATTGTTTGAGAGGATGTGAAGTTTATCTCATAAAACCCTTTTTTGGGAAATTGTTGCCCATTTTGGGACTCCATTATAGATTTATGATGTGTTCATATGTTTGGGTATCCATGGATCATTCACGAAGAGAGTATCCATAGGCTACCCCTAGTTTTCAGGACCATCAAGGATAGGGGAAATGTTGAAATAAGCTATTCAGTAAGGTACCCTGGAGTTTATCATCATCTAGGAGAGACATAATGTGGTTTGATGATGGGATCAGACCCCTAAGATGGGATTCCAATAACCGTTTAAGTGAAATCATATCCCACATAGTTTTTTTTGGCTGGGGCTTGGACCAGGGAGGAGGCCCATTTATTTGGGGCATAATTTGGTGGATCCTTTTGGAAGGGAACCCCCATAAGCTATGTCCTTAAATCTGGAATCCTATGTATCTTGGTTTGAATGGAAATCAGAGTTCTCATAGTCCATGATATTATGTTGATTTTGGAGATGTTTTGAAAATAAAAAATATCTAAGAACACATGATTCACACTCAGTGTGAGAAACAAGAGGATGTAAGAGATTAAAAAAACCACACACCTTCTCTTTAGCTGATGGAAGAGGTCAGGCCTATGGAAGAAGACGTTGAGGTGATGGTGACTGAGTGCATAGAGAAATGAACCCTTAAATGTGGGATGACATTGGGGGTCATGTGGCTCAGATTTCATAAGGTTATGGTCTTTCCTTAGTGGGAGTTCCATATAATGTGTTCTAGGAACGGGGAGGAATGTCACTTCTCAACAAAAGAAAATGTGAGCATGATCCCATTTACTAATCACCATTCCTCATTGAATGGAAAATCATGTGATCATCCTTGATCCTTTGAACATGGAGTTTCACATCATTATCCCAAGGTTGGACTATGGGTTACCAAGGGAATTTAGAATTAGGGACATTCCGGGGGTCCAAACCATTATAGGGAAAGACTTCATGACACCACTTACTTTGGGAATGTAGACATAGAGAGCCGCTCAGATGCACTCAGCGATCTGATCATACGGGTCTAGTGGCATTAAAGGTGGTGTTGTCCTGATGTTAGTGGACTGGTTCATAGATGAGCTATGTAAGACTATTCTTTAATAGAGGGAGGAAATTGGATCTAGAGGGAAGGAAACCCAAAGACTCCCCATGTTAGGAACCAGCCTGGGGCTAACCCAAACCGGTCACCTGAGCCGGCTCGTGGCAAGTCCCGAGGGGCGTTCCTGATCCCCTCGGCATAGAAACTAGTTCCGATCATCAAATTTAAAACATTGGGAACAATTTGGCCCAAAAAATAAATAAATAAGTAAGTAAATAAGAATAAACATAACAAAAGAACTAAAATATAGCAGCAGAAAGTAATAAAACCAAATAGAAAATGTACCTCTACATGACCCTTAGGTCACCTCCCAACCAAGGGAAACATTGCTCCGAAAATGAGTAACTCAGCCAAGAAAACTGGAACGAGGGAAACCTACGACTAAAATGATAAAAATATGCATGAGCATTAAAAATGATCAGTAGGGATGCCAAAGTAAACCACAAAATCCAACCAAGACCACATTCAAAAAACAATCCCAAAAACACTAGTTTTCACATACAATGATAGAAAATAGGGTTTTCATTTTTTAAAGGAAAAAAGGATCCTGATTTACCATTTCAAAAACCAAAACACGCCACAACCCTTTTTCCCCAAAACAATGCATTTCTTGAAAAATGAATTTCAAATACATCTTTATCGCATTTGTGCAAAATAAGAACAGGTAATAAGTAAATGCTGGAAACCATGTGCAAGTAAAATTAAATAAGCAGATATAAGCAATAACCATGGGTGATCCTAAACATCCCTAGAAAACCCCTAGATGTACTCAGTTTTAGACTACCTGCCGTAGTGGTACTCCATAGGCAATAACCAAGTGGCCGCCCTAATAGCCAACCAGTGGAACATCCCTCCTGACCTGTCCATGACTCTAGGGGGTACTAACCCATCTGATCAAGGCTAGCAAACATCCATCACTCGATAATCTATAAGGCGCCCAAGAATCCATGGTGATTTCGATAATAGTGTGTATGTAGGAGGCCCTCGCACGCATGACTCATCTCACCGCACTTGCTAACCCCTTACACAGACACCACCACACGACAACCCTCAAAGGGATGTCCCCCTATAGAGATGCCCACAAATATGCATATATGAAATCCTTTCAAATTCAACAAGGTGCCAACCGGGCCTTCACAGCATGTGCAGTTTCAGAACATTTCGTAAATGAGTAATGTTTCCAATTGGGCACACACACATTTACAAAAAGTCAGTACAAACACCCCATTCAAAACCCAATACCAAATGGGCCTTCAAACCGAACAACCATTCAACTCACACCAAAGGCCATCCGGGCCAAATTCTTTTCATCCCTCTTTGATATACAAAACCATTTCATCAAAAACCTATATTTAAGAAAATATAGGTTTTATGTGTCATTTTCATTTGGAGGCACATCCATGTTGGAAACTATTACTCCCATGGATGTGTCAACATCCAAAGGCACATCTTGTTTTTTGAAGAATCAAATTAGAAACCATTTTTCATAAAACAATTAACATTGAAACCAATCCCAATTCTTTCACAGCACTTTATAAAAAAACTGCATCTTTCAAACCAACCACCCTATCCAAAACATTTCTAAAACAACCTATTGGTTCGTCATTTTTTCAAACAAACACACCTAACCAAATCTTACATTTCCAAAACACAATCACAATCAATTATAAACAAACACATCACAAGCCACTCAATTTAACTTTACCAAGAACCTATTCATTTCATATAAACCAATAGCAAAATCCGCTTTTAGAAATTTAAAACAACAATTCAACTATAGAAGATGCTTTTCATAAACACAATAGAAATGCAACGATATAAAATAATTAATTGAAAACATTCGAGTGCTCAATGTTTGAATCAAAAAGGGAAATGGTTGGAAACACCAACCTCAGTTAACCCATGTCCAAAACGCACGCTCTTCCAGCAGTAACCATCTTCACACATCACACAGTTGTGCACACGTTCCTTTGATGTGCATATATACACACACACACACAAATATATATATATATATACACATACATACATGATACACCTTTATACCATAGGTATATATGTCCTGCAATGCAAAAAGCGAGACATTGCTAAATTAATAATTCTGGTAAAGCCGGCTCTGGACCAGATAAAGACCTCAATGGTTCGCAACACAATTTTACATTTAAATTGGTGTAAGAATATATAACAATGTATAAATATATCTTTACCCAAAAAAACATCGGCATATCAAAACGAGTTCATCGCCTCGCCCTTAGCGGCAAATGCCAAACCTAGACCAAAGGGTCCCAAAACATCAATTGCCCATTCTAAACACTGTGAAAATAGCATGAATCACAAACTGAGACATCAAAGTTGGTTAAATTTAAGAAAACACAAAAATTGAAATGAGATGCAAACCGTGGTTTGACAGTGAGGGGAAATGAGACCGTGCCCTAGCAGAGCGGAGGTGCTGCACAATGGAATTCGGGTTTGTGCTTGAAAATAGTTAGACGGCGGGGTCAGGTTCACTAGAAAAGGGGCACACAAAGGGGGTTTGAGGCAGCCGGTCGCTGGAGTCGGTTCTTCCCGAGATAGCTGTGGCCGTCCAGAGGGACGCCGACGTAGGGGAGGGATACCAGCGAAGGGGAGGGATACCGAAGGAGGTGTAGGGGAAGGGAGATCCAGAAAGCAGCCGAGGAGGAGGGCCGATGCGGGGTTCGGGAGCGGTGTCGATGGGGGTGTGGTGCGGTCAGTCGGCGAGAGCGGAGGGGAAGCCGACAGGGTCCGGCAGCGGCGTCGAGGGGGGTGTGGCGCGGTCGGCCGTCGAGAGAGGAGGGGGATCCGGTGGGGACTGCATGACAGGGGGAGAGGAAAAACGGGGACCGCATGGGAAAAGGGGGGAAGGGGGAAAACCGGGTATTAGGGTTTCTATTTTCTTCATAATAATAATAATAATAATTAGTTAATTTTAATAATATTTATTATTATAATCAAAACATTTATAATAATAAAACTATTAAATATATATATGTATATAAACACATGTATATATATATACATATATATATAGAGACAAATATAGACATATATACCTATATATATATAAAAATATATAAACATATATATATATACACACATATAAACATATATACACATATAAAAATAAATATAAATACACATAACGTTAAACATAAACATATATAAACATATATACAGATATTTATTTATTTATTTATTTAATCCCTCAACAAACTAATTTAATAACGACAAAACTGAATGACCGTGTGGTATTCACACACCATATGGTACCAAAGCAGACTGCAAGTGGGCTGCACGTACCCAAGCGGAAAGCACGTGCCCAAGCGGACAGCACCTCTTAAACTTACTGTGTTTGCGCACTAACCCAAACCATCAACTAATCCTAGCATTAAAATTTTAAACTGTGACTCACCTTCACTTACAAAAAATCACCCAATGCCAAGAAAAATAAAATAAATAAAATGACTAAAAAAATCAGGTGTGACAATTCTCCCCACCACAAACACTTTCTGCCCCCAGAAAGTTACAAAGCCAATAGTTAGAATAACAAGAGTCCGTGCCCAGGAAAAACCAGAAGAAACTGAGATGCTCGGGGTGACCACTACCAACACAAGTCACACCCGACCAAATCGAGTACAATCATTGTCTGAGGTTAAGGGGAGAACACGAGAGGGTTCTCCTCACCACAGAAATTTACTAACACAGAAACTTTGAAACTCGAACACAACACCCCAGGGGGGGAAACGTGGGAACTCCCCAACTAAACTCATCCAACCCTCTCAAAGAAAACGGAACAACTCCACCACTAGGATTAAAACTATTCTGGGATGAAACTGGGACACTGAGACACTAGGAAGGAGGAATCCCCTACAAAACACAAACACACTAATTGAAGACTCACAGAGAGGCATCCGACCTAACAACAATCCCAGAAATGAAACCCATTAATTTCACAGAACCAAACATCCCCCTAATGTACGTAGGTGAGACCATCCTCAATATCAAAATGGGATCGTTTAGTCACGGACCTTACGCCTTTCAATGAATATGAACGATTTAGAAACTATACCAAGAGAAAATGAGGCCACTTGGATTGTGGCAGAACAAGCTCATCGCACAACCACAACAAGGATGAGCTTAAAACGAAGACAAGAATTGGACAAGAAAACTTTAGGTATTTCCCTTCAGAATTCTGAAAAAATAATCCGAAGAAAGGTTCTACGCACCCTCGGAAACTCCTGACTGTGTGCAAGCTTCACCCCAAGACCTGTGGTTGGGGCTTTGATGGCTAAAGCTTCCCCTTCCTCACAGTCAGGCATTTTCATTCTCCAGTCCCCAACATCTTCCTCTTATCGATGATTCAAACGACCAAAATGGTCACATGTTTTCAATGGGATGCATGATGTTGGCTTAGAATGCCCAAACTGGCCATACTGGTGGCACACAAGAGAATAGCTATACAAAAGAAAGTCATCACTGATGAAGATGGTGTCTTGGCGACAGGTTACTCAGGCATACACTCCTTGCCAGATGATGAACTAGCACCCTAGACAATTATCATTAAACACACCCCAAACATCAACGATAGTGAGACATTTCACCTTTACAAGTCCAAAACTGGTCCCTCAAATAAACCTGAGATGGTATGAACCCTATCAACCCTGGGAGTTCCCAACACCCTGAAGACCCACTCTAATTCCAAAACCACACAACTGCCCCTCATGGACTTTGATTACTTTGATCGATAGGCAACATGCAAAAAAGAACTAAAAACTAGGCATCACTCATTAGAAACCTTAGCGACCTTTCTGGGTGGCATACTCGAAACAATACAACTGAACTCGGAATCTATCCAAAACTCAATAAAAGCAAAAACCCATGTCAAAGTCAACAGGAACGTAAACCTAATATATACAAACACAAGTGAAAATTAATTTTCCAAAACCCTTCATTTCGTTTAAATTTTAAAAGGTGCCTTTGGCCCCTTATGGACTGTCACATGTGCATTCACCCAATCACGACTACATCGCTCGCAGAAAAGTGCTCCCACACACTCTATGCACATATCGATGCACATGTGATCCTCCACAAGGAATACCAAGGTCCGAACACTTCTTTCCCTTATCAAATCCAAACATGCAGTCAATCATTCCAAATCGAAACACTCCCACTTTAAAAAACCAGTTCACCAATTTCAAAATAATTTGAAGGAAATTATTTTCCATTTTAAAACCATTTTCATTTTTATCACACGCTCACATCGACCGAGATCAAAATGAAACACAATCAGCAACAAACCACTGGAACGAGGAACTGGTGCATATGCCTAACTCGGCGACATGGTGGTGAGCCATATCCCAAGTAAGGTATGTCACTAAAAGGACCTTGAACTAGACACTTGGACTCCACATGGGTCACCACTCCATGTGAGGCCACAACCTAAACCAGTTCCACTTCATTATCAAACCTCAAACCAGAACAACCAAAGGCAAAAGACTCAAAACCCAGACTACCCCTGGTAGCACAGGTCTCGTCACGGGAGGTGGTGATCATGAACCAACCTATAACCTACCTCCTGAGTCCTGAGAAATCTTAATCTCCTTCTACCATACATCCCAAATATCAAGAACCTCCTCTAATACCATTTTGTCATGAACCAGCCCTGGGAAAAGCTGAATCGGTCACCCGAACCGGCTCGCGGCAAGTCCCGAGGGGCATTCTCGATCCCCCCGGGATGGAAACTAGTGTCGGGCATCAAAGTTAAAACATTGGGAAAGATCTGGCCCAAAAATAAATAAATAAATAAGTAAATAAGAATAAACTGAACAAAAGCACTACACTCTAGCACTGGAAAGAATTAAAAAAACAGCAGATGTACCTCCATGTAACCCTTCTGTCACCTCCCAACCAAGCCCAACATTTCTCCCAAAATGAGCAACTCCGCCAAGAAAACATGAACGAGGGAAACCTGTAACAGAAATGATAAAAATAGCTGTGAGCATTAAAAATGATCAGTACGGATTCCAAAGTAGACCACAGAATCCAACCAAGACCACCTTCCAGAAACAATCCCAAAAACACTAGTTTGCACATACAAAGATAAAAAATATGGTTTTCATATTTTAAAGGAAAAACGATCCTGATTTACCATTTCAAAAACCAACACATGCGACAACCCGTTTTCCCCAAAACAATGCATTTCTTGAAAACTGAATTTCAAATCCATGTTTATCACATTTGTGCAAAAGAAGAACAGGTAATATGTAAATGCCGGAAACCATGTTCAAGTAAAAGTAAACAAGAAGATATTAGAAAAACCATGGGTGATCCTAAACATCCCTAGAAAACCCCTAAGCATACTTGGTTTCAGACTACCTGTCGGTGTGGTACTCCATAGTCAATAACCAACTGGCCGCCCTAATATCCAACGAGTGGTACATCCCTCCTGGCCTGTCCATGACTGTAGGGGGTACTAACCCATATGATCAGGGAAAGCAAAAAACTATCACTCGATAATCAATAAGACTCCCAAGAACCCATGGTGGTTTCTATAATACTGTGTAAGTAGGAGGCCCTCGCACGCGTGACTCATCTCACCGCACTTGCCAACCCCTTACATGGACACTACCACATGACAACCCTCGAAGGGAAGTTCCCCTGTAGAGATTCCCATAATTATGTATATATGAAATTCTTTCACATTCAACAAGATGAAAACCGGGCCTTCACAGCACGTGCAGTTTCAAAACATTTCGTAAATGAGTTAAGTTACCAATCAGGCACACACACTTTTCCCAAAAGTTGGTACAAACAACCCATTCAAACCCCAATACCAAACGAGCCTTCAAACCGAACAATCATTCAACTCACACCAAAGTCCAACCGGGCCAACTTCTTTTTGTCCCTCATTTAAATACCAAGCCATTTCATCAAAAACCTATCTTAAAGAAAATATAGTTTTTATGTGTCATTTTAATTTGGCGGCCCATCCATGCGACCACCTAGTGCTCCCATGGATGTGACAACATCCAACGACACATCTAGTTTTTTGAATAATAACCTTATAAACCATTTTTCATAAAACACTTAGCATTGAAACCAAACCCAATTCTTTCACAACACTTTATTAAAGCAAAATGCATCTTTCCAACCATCCACCCTTTCCAAAAATTTTCTAAAACAACCTATTGGTTCATAATTTTGTCAAACAAACACACCAAACCAAATCACAAGGAACTCAAAAGAACCTATCACTCACAAGGCACCAAATCTTACATTTCAAAAACACAATCGCTATCAATTACAACCAAACACATCATAAGGAACTCAATTTAACTTTACCAAGAACCTATTCATTTCATATAAACCAATAGCAAAATCCACCTTTTGAAATTTAAAACAACAATACAACTGTGTGAGATGATTTTCCTAAACACAACAGAAATGTAATGATATAAAATAATTAATTGAAAACATTCAATTTATCAAGGTTTGAATCAAAAAGGGAAATGGTTGGAAACACCTACCTCAGTTGACCCATGTCCAAAACACATGCTCTTCTAGCAGTAACCATCTTCACACGTCACACAGTCGTGCGCACGTGTCTTGGATGTGTATATATATATAAACATATATACACCATATACCTATATACCATAGGTATATATGTCCTGAAATGAAAAAAGAGAGACATTGCTAAATTAATAATCCATGTAATGACAACTCTGGACCAGATAAAGACCTCAAGGGTCCACAACTCAATTTCAAATTTAAATTGGCGTAAGAATATATAACAATGTATAAATATATCCTTACCCTAAACAACAGCGGCATATCGAAACGAGTTCATCACATCGCCTGTGGTGGAAGATGCCATAACCTAGACCAAAGGGTCCCAAAACATCGATTGCCCATTCTAAACATTGTGCAAATAGCATGAATCACAAACTGAGACATCAAAGTTGGTTAAATTGAAGAAAACACCAAAATTGAAATGAGATGCAAACCATGGTTTGACAGAGAGGGGAAACAAGACAATGCCTGAGCAGAGAGGAGGTGATGAACAATTGAATTCGGGTTTGCGCCGGATGATAGTCTAACGGAGGGGTCGGGTTCGCTGAAAAAAGGGAACGCAAAGGGGGTTCGGGGTAGCCTGTCGTCGGAGTCGGTTCTACCGAGATAGCTGTGGCCGGGAAGAGGGACATCGACGCAGGGGACAGATACCGGCGGAGGGGAGCGATACCGACGGAGGTGTGGGGGAAGGGAGATCCGAAGAGCAGCCGAGGAGGAGGGCCGATGTGGGGTCTGGGAGAGGCGTCGAGGGGGGTGCGGCGCGGTCGACCGGTAGGAGTGGAGGTGAAGCTAGAAGGGTCTAGGAGCGGCGTCGAGGGGGGTGAGACATGGTCAGCCGACGAGAGCGGAGGGGGAGCCGGAGGGGACGGCGTGACAGGGGGAGATGAAAAACGGGGTGCGCACGGGAAAAGGGGGAAAAGGGGAAAACCGGGTTTTAGGGTTTCTATTTTTTTCGTAATAATAATAATAATAATAATAATAATTAGTTAATTTTAATTATAATAATTATTATAATCAAAAAATTTATAATAATAAAATCAGTATATATATATATATAAACACATGTATATATATAGATATATATATATATATATATGTAGACATATATACCTATATATATAAACATATATAAACTTATATATATACACACATATAAACATATATACACATATAAAAATATATATTTATACACATAAAGTTAAACATAAACATATATAAACATATATACACATATTTATTTATTTATTTATTCTCTCAACCAACTAATTTAATAACGTTTAAACTGAATGACCGAGCGGTATTCGCTCACCGTACAGCACCCAAGCGGACTGCAAGTGAGCTGCACGTACCCAAGCGGAAAGCACATGCCCAAGTGGACTGTGTGTCTTAAACATATGGTGTTCGTGCACTAACCCAAACCATCAACTCATCCTAACATTAAAATTTTAAACTGTGACTCACCCACACTTACGCCAAATCACTCGACGCTAAGAGAAATAAAATAAATAAAATGACTAAAAAAAGCAGGTGTGACACCCCATTCTGCATACTATTTTCCCATGTGGGATGGGGGGAGCCCTCATATCGTAGTGTTATGTTAGTGGAGGGGTTCTCCCCTTACTGAAGTAGTACACAGACTTGGGTGTGGACCACCAAGTACCAAAGTGGTACGCATCCTTGGATGTGGTTTCACACAACACTTTGGGTTACATCTGCATATTGATTTATTATGCGGTGCAGGGTTCAACTATCCTAGTGATGCACTATAAGGAACACCGTATTGAAAAAGGATCATAGAACCTATGGTTCGTTGGGGGGGTCATCATCAAGGAATTTATGGTTCATGGTAGAACCAATTAGGTTTGTGGTTCACCAATTATTATCATATTCCTTCTTTTTATGGGTCATGGCTGGTTATACATGAAGAAACAAGATTTTCAAATTTCCATTCGCTGATGATTCAAAACCGAAGACATAATCATCTACGAATTCATTCTTCAAACCACTATGGTGTCCTCCGTGATTTCTTTATCATTAATTAGTTTCAATTCTTCATGTTCTCATTTTATAGAGAAGTGGGAAAATAATATTTTTGGGCCTACAACACCATTTTGAGGATGCCCAAGAATATGTATTTAAATATAGGGAAGACACAATCAACTGGGGTTTGCGGAGGTTGTGGTTAGTGGTTCAAGGTTTGGAAAACCCTTCCAGCTAGAATTGTTCATGAACTGATGAGTTCGCAGGATGGTATGCAGGTGTAATTCCCACACATGATTTTCACCGATGACATGGTTGAAAGTGTCCTAGTTTGGATGGTCATCTCCCTATGGTAAATCACCTCATGGGTCCTTAGGCATACTGGTGGTTTTTGGTTCATGCACCCCACGAACCATTCTCAGTGGTGGTCCATAGGTCACATAAAACTACTAATATTTTTTAATTTATTCAATTTCCATCTCAAATTTTCAATTCAATTTTCTACTACATTCCTTTATAGACAATTACGAATGTTATAATCTTTATATAATGTTTTTATGGGAGTATTTAATTCTATTTGAAAACTTTTCAGGACCTTAAAAATCCCCCCCCCATTAGAATGGGGTCCATCTAGAATGAAAAGGTAGTAATTCTGATGTAGAAGCAGTACTGAACTGAAGTGGTTTACAGTAGAACAGATAGTTCTAGTAGTAGGAGACGATGCTTATTTATAGGGGCCTATGTCAATTGCCTTTTTCCATTTCACATGAATAAAAGTTATCTCGACCTTCCATTGGCTTCCTCTGTATCTGTGTACTATCTCCTTTGAAAAATCTGTATTCCCGAACCACTCTTTAAGTTCTACAAACTGAAATATTAAAAATTGCATCTACCTTTGAACCTTTTTTGGGTTTCATGAAATGAACTGTGGAATTTAGATCTTAATTCCATACTTAATCATAGTGAAACACTATACGAATTTCATGTTCTACACACCGAACATTAAACCGGTGAACTGAACATTAAACCTTATTAATCCAAACATAAAATATCAGTCAGAAATATTTATATATCAGCAAGTACATATCACAATTCATGGTTTAATCCATCTTCAAATCATTTAATTTGTTGTACAATGTTCCGCGGGCCCTCACCTCGCAAGATTTTCGCATACTGAGGTCGTACATGAGATATAGCATCTTTGTACTGATGTAGTGTCTTGTTGATGGTTTTTATGTACAGTTTCCAAGATAATTATGAAGAGTCCCATTCATAACCTCTTTCTATGTACCTTGGCAATTGTTTTTTCCCTCATTCAATAATTTCTCAGTAGACTTACTTTTTGAGGCCTTTTGGATCTTTCTCTATAGGCTTCTTTGGCTCTTCTATAGATCTTGTTGAAATTGAACAAGATGAGAGAAACCATGATGGAGGACACCGAGAAACATATTTGATCTTACATTGTTCCCCGAGATAGTTTCTTAAAAGATATTCTTGTGCCAGAGCTTTTAGATTACCCATTATCTATGATGTTTCCACTTTATGGATTTTCTCTTTCTGATGACGTTCTTTTTCCATTGGCTGACCATAATACTCCCTTCATCCTCCTAGAGGCATCCCAATGGAATAATCGATCCAATCTTTCCTCAATTGGATAAATCATAACTACTGCCATTCAATAGAATGTTTTCATACTAAATGGATTAGCATTGACATAGAGCAATCACATTTGTCACAACATTCCCTTGAGTCTTGTCGCCCAAGAGTACATATTTATTATCAACCTTTCCTGAGAAAACCCAAATTATCGGTGGAGAACCAAATAGGACCTTAGAGTTGGAGGATTATTTTACAATTTATAGGAATCTTCATTCTAGGTACATTAAATCTTTTTAGAGTCCCTCAATGAGTTGGATGTTTTGAACTTATACCAGGCTTCTTAGGTCTCCTTGTTCGCAACATTCTCTCTAGGAGAAATCCTTCTAAGAATTTTGAGCCACTGGTTTTCAAGAACTAATACCGTCCCTTTGTCACATGGATAGGTGGGGATAAAATTATGGGAAATCCACTAGCTCGGGGAACTCCCCATTCATGGAAACATGTACCAAGAATTTCTTACAACTGTTATTTCTTTGGACACTGTCATCCATGTGTCCCTATTGACAAGGATTCTAATGGTCATGGAAGAGGGATTTCTCAATGACCCCCTCTACGATTTCTCACTTATCCCATTTTAGGATTGGATAGATCCATTTATGCAAGTGAACAGGACAAGGACAAGGGCCCATCACAGTAGAAATTATCTAACCTATGAGTCTCATCAAATTCAAGGGTCATATTGTGACACCCTCGAAGCCATGATGATATACTACATGGTGATATGATCTTCAACCGGATGTGCCACTTGAGCTTAGATTAATATCATTATCTTCCATGTTTTTTGTTGGATGGCTCTTCCCATCCCGTTACATATATACCGGGGTCATAGTTTTCACTCTGATGATGGAAGCTACACTGTTAGAGGGTTGGCCAATTAATCCACCGACTCCTACTCCTACCCAACCTTATGATCTGTTTAGAAAGATACAAGAAGGTAAACTAATACATCATCTCAGTGGACAGTTTCAATTTTTTATGGTTTGATAGGAGAAAATTTTCCTTTCTATAAATATCTATATACTATGGGGGTTCCATGATCCAACTTTCACCCCACTCTTCATAAAAATGCCATTTTTCATCTTATGACTTTAGGTGTTAGCGATGTGGTTGGGATACTGAATGATGCTTCTCACTTTTATTTTTCTCCATACCAAGCCCTCATGGGTCATTAGGTTGTTATAGAGGTGGATCTTTATTGGAGGGCTCATATATCATCGCACGTTGAGATGGTGTGCTAACCAATCACATAGATTGAGTGGTTATGGGTGAGACATACCTCCCCTTCCGGTTTTCAAGGAAATTTGTGTGCCTACAACATACTTCAGTTCTTCCTTCCTTTTAGTTTATGGAAGAATACCATCCCATAGTTCTTCTTAAGTTATGGCTTATAATGATATGGGATAGTGCCACCATGGATATTATTATCCCTAATATGATGGGATCCACTTTTATATCACTGGAATATGCCCAATTATGGGTGGACTCTTACCCTGATGGGGTGCTGGGAAGACTAATTGGATGGGTCCAAAATCCATTAACCATCATTTTCCCAATCTTGACCCCAATGACCATGCCATGTATCCCCAAATCTACGATGACCTTGATGGATATGCCATCTATTCCTATCTCTATGTTGAGAAGATGCTCGATCTGTCATCAAATTCATTTTGAAGGGGCTTCATCTGTGTGGACTATCTCGGCAAAAAGTTATTTAGACTGCTCCCCTCTTGTGGATATTGTTCATGTCTCTTATGAGGTTGGCCCCAACAGAGTTTCACTACATATCCTAGAAGTTTCATCCAATACCTCATGTCTTGCTCTTGGGGTCAAACCATTGGTGGGGAGGAAAACCCATCATTCCTGGGTAACCAATATTAGGTCCCTTACCACAACCGTAACTACACTTCCTACCAATAGACCCATTTCATTGGGGGAGTACCAAGGACCTGGTGCCTCTAGGAGGCATCAAGAGGTACAGAAATAGTTGTGGCATCAGTTATGTTCCCTTGCAATGGAAACCCCTCTGGATAATTTCACCGATGATACAGAAAATTTATGGAAATTATTTTTCAAATTGAATTTGAGTGGATTTAATTACCAGCATATACACTTTTTTATTTACCATATTTTCATAGCATATGAAGACCTTTCTTCTTGTGGGGACAAAATTTCTAGATTTTTTTCTTCACATCTTCAAGAAACCACTTTCTGAGATGTTTTTGAGGAGCTCAATCATCTGATGACTGAGGAGGTAATGGCTGAAAACATGGTGGTCTCTAAAACAAAAGAGCTACAAGACTGCAAGGCTCATGTGGAATGGATGAAGGCTCAACTAGTCACCTCAAGTGCCCATGATAAATCTATCAAGATGAAATAACGATAAATTAAAGAAATTATGGAATACGTACATCTGATGATCAAAGTCGAGGTGGAAGAGAGAGCTACTTTAGAGAGGAACAATAGTGGGACACAACAGTCTCCTACCATTATTCCGGAATGAGAGATCCGAACCTTACTATAATTTACCCAAATCATGATGTAACAATTTTCTTTTGATACTTTGGAGAGACTCCAACCTAGGGTTGTTCCTCCATTTTTATTGAACTTAATTGATCTATATCATCTTCCAATGCTTCTCATTTTCCTTTTCCTGTATTTTCAACTAATCACAATTAATCATGTAAACATTATATCTATCAGGTATTAATTTTAAACCATAATTAGAAACCAATAAATTAAAATAATTGAATCAGTCTCTAATTTATTCCTAATCCCTGGGACTCAGCAAGCATATTCTGACTATTTCTAAGGTTATATGGAAAATCTCACAAACATCTACATCTTTTCCATTATTACCCTAATTTTTTCTTAATCTTGTTTGGTATTGGATTAGCAGGTATAGCTTGACATTTTTAGGCTTCCATTTGTGGGTTTTCGGACTAACAAGATTTATGTCTCTTTTGATTAATTTATAGGTCAATGTTTTTTCCTAAACCATACATAGTATAGGATTCATGAGTCGGTACTCGACATTTACCCATGGGTTCCCTTTTTTGGTTTTTACTCTTGTGAGTATTGCATAATTTTTTAGTGGTTTATGGTCTTTCCAATCAGATGTATTGCTAATGTTATTGGTCAAACAGTTGTGACTATACATGATGGGGCAGGGGTCCCTAATTTTGGATTCATTAGACAGGAATGTCATTATTAATCTCAAATATAAATGATAAATTTTTCTTGACCATAACGTTGTGATTTTTTGATGTATACGAGGCTTGGGATCCATTTTAGGAAAATGAAGGTAGGAAAGGACTCTCTCAAGGATGAATTTTCATTTGGATTATGACCATTTTGTAGGAGACATATATGGATCCACAGGGGTATGATGTGAATAGTCAAAAAAAGGTGTCTATTGGACATGAACCTTCCATTTCCAATGGACAGAGACACTTATGTGAATTTTTTATTTGTTTTGTGGTTGGGAACATGGTGGGTGAACTATCTGAAGGATGATATCCAAAATTATTAATGACATTTGTACTAGCTTTGAATGAAAAACTGCTCCCACAAAAAAAATTCTTTTGAATGGGAGAGATGGTGAATGGTACATTTTATCATCATAAAACAAGGACACTTGAAACCTATTATGGGAGATAAATTTACTCATAAATTATTGAGTAAATGATTCATGAGTATAATTATAAATTCTTTTAATAATTGGTCATTTCAAATTGAAAAATTATGTAAACTTTAATCCAAGGGATTTTCTAATCCGGAGAGTGATATGTGACATTAATCTTAAATGGGAGTTTGGAAACTAGAAAAGACTCTATCAAGGATGAATTTTCATTTGATTGATGGTTATATCATAGGAAACATATGCAGATCCACTGGTGAATGATGTGTATAGTCAATCATATGTGTCCACATCACACTGTCCTTCTATCATTGATGGGAATTATGTATTATAGAGAGTTGGACCTTTCTTGAAATGGTGTGTGGCTTATGGAAGGGGGATCACCTAAAAATTAATGGGGTATTTCTATGGATGAACTTTTCATGGAAAACCAAAAATAGGAGGTTGGAATTTCATTTTTCATATGTGGTTCAAATCCGCACAAAAGTATGGGGAACCATTATGTTTTAGAAAACTCAAGAGAGACAACTGGTGAATCGGGATAGGATGTTTTGATATATCCTGTGTGTGGGTACGAAAGAGAATGTAAACTATAACATTGAGGGTTCTTGAATTAGGAGGGATACCCTAGGTCATGGGAGTCATTAGGAATACCTGGGTAGGATTAGACTCTCCTAGGGATGACCATACCTTTTATTGACAACCATTTTGTAGTCAATATATGCATAGCCACTAGGGCATGATGTGCATAGTCAAACAAAGCTGTCTATGGGACATTGGCCTTCCATATACAATGACCATGGGGGTTATGGGGATTCAAATTTTTTGAACACATGGAGTCTAATGTATGGAATAAGATTATCCAGATACATTTAGAAATGTCCGGTCTGTGATTAAACCATGGGATCAAGTAATAACCTACATAGATTAGGCTCATACATAGGGTAAGGCATTTGTCTCTTATTAGGAGTGCCCTGTAGTTTAACATCATACAGCCGGGACCTAGGGTACCTAATGGGGAAGAGAACTATAACAAGGAATTTTAAGGTTGTGCTGTTAAGACTAAACTGCTAGATTAATTTTCCATGTTCTCATGGTTGATATACTTCTGAGGTCCCTAATCTCAACTGATCTATTCTAAGTGTGAGAAGAAAGGGATTATAAGGATTCCAGGTCACGATTTAAGAATGAAATAATCAATGGAAGGGATAATTTTATGTTTAAATCAATTATATGTTGTTTAATGTCATGTAGTAAGTATAAATTGCCTACAATTTATCATCATGTGGGGTAGTCATAAGGTAATCCTGATGTGAATGAAAGAAATATGATTTTCTTAAAGCATCCCAGTGGATAGGACTTGTCTGGGGATTCTCTTCATTGACTCAATTCATGCACAGAAAAGGGGATATCTCAATACCTTATGTGGATGAGTCTGGA
This sequence comes from Viscum album, assembly GCA_963277665.1. Lineage (NCBI taxonomy): Eukaryota > Viridiplantae > Streptophyta > Magnoliopsida > Santalales > Viscaceae > Viscum > Viscum album. The sequence continues at coordinate 164,953,580 of OY728138.1, forward strand.
TCAAAGATTTAGAGTCCACCAAACATCTTCTCATGGGGTAACCTAGTTATACAGGATTCCCAATGAACATTCCTTGTGGAGGTCTAGCTCATATGCGGGAAGGAAAGGAATTTCATTTGAGGAGGCCGAGCGAAGATAAGAATATATGCATTTCCATGAGGTAATTTAGTTTAATGTTATGAAGATGATAAAATTATATCCTTACAGTTTATCATCATGCTGTAAGGATGTTGGAAACACAGTTTACTATCGTGTTACAGAGACAACATGACACAAATACCATAAATATCATTGAATTAATCGTGGTCGGGATATTCTGGCATTCCATAGTCATGAGTGAAGATATAAGGTGTAAACCATAGTCCTAGGGGACCTTGGATCAGGAGGAATGACATGGGGCATGGAAGCCAATGGGCATATGTAAATAGAAAAGGACTCTCCTAGGGACTTGTTTCCTTTGATTGACTGTTCATTTATAGGCAACATACTCAAATACACCAGGTCATGATGTGTATAGACAAACAAAGGTGTATTTAGGACACTGGACATCTTTCCCTATTGGCCATTAATGATTACGGGGACCCAATATTTCCTAGATTTTGGATTATGACAAATGAGAAATATGTGTATGGGAATGTAGGAAATATCAAGATCGTGATTGGCTATGGACTAGTAATTCTTCTACACAAATCTGACTCATATATATGGGGTAGCATGATATTTTGACTTTTTCTGAGTGTCAGAATTCAAATGTGGAATTTCTATCGTCCCTTTGAATTTTTTACAGAAAATTATGGTTTGTTCGGGATCCCATAATGATGAGAATCATGCCACACATGACTCTTGAGGAACCTTATAGTTTAATTTCAAGAGGTTAGGACCTTTCATGGATTCCTATGTGAAAATATGACCTATACACCGAGGAAGGGGAATTCTTTTGGGTGGATGTACCTGTATAGAGGATCTGGGAATCACTACGTATCATGCAATGGCTGAAATTAATCCATACTAAGTTCTAAATGTTTAATGTACAAATCTTCCTAGGGCGTAGGTGTAGGAAAATTTTGGTTTCATCCTCTATGGGTGTCAGTTCAATCATATTCCTCTTTGGATTGTTCACGTAAGGGAATCCTTAACACTGATCCTAAGCTCCCGTGAGACATACTCTATGTGAGAAACAAGGATATACAATGATTTCCCTCATATTATATGTTGATAGAAAATATGATAGAGGCAATTTTATTTCAGGTGATGGTTGGGCCAAGAACGAGGGTCAAAGTGACGCTACATATCCCACTAAAGAACATAAATCATTCTATATATAGTTATAAATTTTCATTCATGTGTTTGTATAAACATTAAATTTAACATCATGCAGTGAGGAAAAAGGTATCACACTGTTTAGAAACATGATATTTGGATGATTTATGTCACTATTTAGTTTAACATCTTACGGGTAAGACATTTATATTTCCATTATGTGATGTATTTCTTCAAAAACATTACATTAGTGCGAGCTGTGAGGAGCTTTCACCCATTGATATCCAGGAATTTTCTTCATTGGAGTAGACCATATGTATGAAACATGGTCCCTCCCATTTTGGATCTTGATTTGGGGGTTTCTTACTGACTATAATTGGGGTTATGAGGACTAACACCATCTCTCCATAGAGAAAATACTAGAGGAGAACATTTTTGTTAAAGGCATGTGCGATTCGATTTTGGTAGATTTAAAAATAGTGAATAGTGTGAAACCTTTTCCCATCGAGTTGTTATAAGTCATCATGACATTTCTTAGATTTCTCATTCTTGGAAAGTTGATAAAAAATGGAAATGTGGAGTAATTGAACTTGAATATAAATTGTTAGAACTGCCTTTTCCCTGTATATTAGTAAGTACAGGGTTTCCTGGGTGGCAGTGCTGGTCATGGTATGGTAATCCCATAAAGCATGGAATATCATATCTATTTATGATTTCTTATCCTTGTCAACCAACATCTAGAGTATCTTTGATAGAGTCTTGTTGAAAGAATTTATCTACCCGTTAGCTATTACGTGGTAGAGGGATGAACAATTGGCTTTGATTACATAATCTTGGTATAACATGTCCAACTCAGCCAAGTAGAAGGTGGGTTCTTTTTCCTTCTGTATTATATGAGGGACAAAAAATCTTGTAATGAGGTTGTCTTTCCCAAAGAAAAAAATTTTGTCCCCAACCCCTTTATGTGGTATAGCTTCATCCCATTTAGAGAAGATTTCAGCTGCTGTGAGAATATACATGAATTTTCTGGCTATGGCAGGGGGATATGGTCCTACAACATCCATCCCCCATACCGAAAATGGTTAAGAGTACTTAACTGTGTGAAGTAGCTTTAGGGGATGGTGAATTAAATTTCAATAAACATGGAAGGATTTGAAATTCATGGTGAATGTGGAACAATCCTATATCATTGTGGGCCAGTAGTATCCATACCATAGAATTTGACGGGATAGCTTGGGTGTTGATGTCTATGATCCACATGCTTCGACGTTAACTTCTTTCTAGATGACAACAGTCTCTTCTCCATCGATTCACCTGAGAAGGATTCCATCCAGGCAACATTTTTATAGAACATTATATTTGTTTTCCCATTGTGCAAGAAAAAATTGACTGCCCAACTCTAAATATGTTCTCTTCAATCTCTATCTGATGGGAGTTCACCCCCCCCCCTCTAGAGGCAATTTACAATGGGAGTCATCTAGACAGTTGTGTGACCATAAGGCTCAGAAAAAGGGATAATCTAATCTATATCCACCATATTTTTCTGAATTAATGGAAAAAAAATTCATTGGTGGGAAATTTTGTTGACTATTTCATCCTGATATGGATCAACTAGGGTTGTGGCTACATTGGCCAATGCATCAGCTTGATCATTTTGTGATCAGGGGACATATGTCAGTGTTGGTTGTAATAGGAATTATTCCATCCTCTTTCATACATGGATCATCAAAGGCGCCAATACAACATTCATAATGTCATAGTCACCATAAAATGTCTTGATGACCATCTTTGGATAACCTTCTATGTTCAGGAATTTGGCTGGTTCATGAAGTTCCAGCTCTAGGACTACAACGACGGCCAGTTATTTTACTTCATTATTTGTGAACCCCTCTGAAATTTGTAAGGATTAAGGCAAGATGGCCTTTTCTGGGTATTTTATTACAACTCCCTACCCAATATTGTTGATCTTGGGTTTCTCCATCCTTTTCCCTATCGAAATTTTGGCGGCACCATCGATGTATATTTCTAATTCCTGGGGGCCTTCTTGGGTGGATAATACTTCTTCATAAAGATTTCAAGTATCCAATGGGGTCATTTCTTCTATGGGGTAATCCTCAAATAATTATACTAATTCATGTTATTTGATGGATTTATGGGTCACATACCATATGTCAAACTATTGTAGGATGACTGCCCACCGTGATAGGCGTCCAGTTATAATTGGACGGCTAAGGATATACATAAGCGATTTGTAGTGGGAGACCATATGGGCCTTGTGGTGGTGTGGGTAATACCTGAATCTTTGAACGGAAAATATTAAGGCTAGGTAGTTCTTTTTGATTCATGAATATCAAGTCTTGTTATTGATCATTGTTCAAAATAGGTAATACAGTCTGTTCTCACTAAAAACATCATTCTTCTGTGCAAGGAAAGTGCCTAACAACAGTTCCAAGGTGGATACGTGCGAGATGATTGGTTTTCCCTCAATTGGAGAAATCATCACCTGTGGGATTACGAGATATCGTTTTAGATTTTCAAATTATTCCAAAAAAATCATTATCCCACTCGTATGTGATCCCTATCTTCATCAACCTAGTGAAAGGAATAAATTTAGCTGCACGGTCGGCTATGAAGCACCGAATGTAGGCCAAGTTCCCCTAGAGACCCATCAACTCATTTAGGATGCAAGGTGGAGACATGCCAAGTATGGATTTTGTCTTCTTAGGGTTGACATTTATGTCATGATGGAGTACAAAGAAGCCTAGTAATTTCTTAGAGGTAAAACTGAAATCAAACATTATGGGATTCATATTTAAACTGTGTTGTCACCGTTTATTGAAGAAATTTTCAAGATCTTTTAGGTATTTTGAGCGCTGTTATGATTTAACTAGAAGATCATAGACATAGAACTCGACGAATTTTCCCAGGAAGTGATTGAAAATGTGATGCAAGGAAAGCTGATATGTAGCTAAAAAATATTTTAGTCCAAAGGTAATCACCTTATAGAAGAATAATCCCTAAGGGGACCTAAAAGTATTGGCTTTTAAATCTCCATAGGCTTTTTGGATCCGCTTGTATCAGGAATGTCCATCAATGATAGATATGGCCTCATATCTGGTGGTTTAATCAATTGTAAATTCCATGATTAGGACCAGTAAATAATCTTTTGGGCTGCACCAATTGAGGTCAATAAAGTCAATGCACACTCTAATATATCCATTATTCTTTTTTACAAGGACTATTTTTTCCATCTCGATCATATATTGGACTTCCTAGATGAAGTAATATTTGATTAGATGTTAACATCAGCCTCTATTTTGGAATAATGTGTTGGGTGAGTCCTTCTAGAAGCCTTCTTATAGGAACAATGGTCTTCTAGATGACCCAGGGGATGAGTGGCAACCTCAGGATCGAGGCCTAACATTTCTGTGTGTAGTTCTAGAAAAAAATATCAATTCTTCTTTAGGATGGAGTTATATGAAATTTTCTCCTCGAAATGTGTAGCCAAACTAATCTGATTGGGTCTTGATTCATCTTTGGTACCCAGGTTTATCTCCCTAAGTTCATCGACCATGGTGGAGACACATTTTTTGATTGTGGGAGGGGCATCTTTGATGTCTTCTTATTCTTATTATTCTCTTCCATCCTCATATTCCCCTTCTTCCTATTTTGATGGATAGATGGTTCTCATGATAAAAACTCTATCAATGTGAGAGAACTACAACTCTGTTTTAGGGAAACCAAAATGATCCTTTTTTCCTCAATTGACTGTAGGGAATTATCTTGTAGACAATTGAATTTCCTTGAATTCTTTTTTTGATAGGAAATAAAATTCATCCTTAGAGAGTATGGAGGGAATTTTATTGGGTCCCGAGGATGGTCTTGGAGAGTCATTTTTTGGAGATTTCCTATTATCAAAGGGGCCAGTGTGCTTTTCAGTGTCTTTGGACTTGGTGTCCATAATGGAAATCATGTAGACAGGTGGGTCTGAATCCAAACATAATCTTATGCACTCAACATGGTTGATGGTTATTACATACACTTACCTAAGATATTTGAAGGGATCGGCAGGATCCATTTCCAATCCATTTGGGGAGATGATCCAATCAACATCGTCGACCAAAGACTGCTTCAATTTCGGTTCATAGAACCCTTCATTGATGTAATGGGACTCACAGTATTCGAATGCAGATTTATCAGCATATAATGTATCATTTTTTCATTAGAACAACATTTGATCCACTGATGGTATGATGAGGGAATCACAGCCTGCTAATGTACCCAGGGCCACCCCAATAAGATGTTGAAGTCCATACATTGTTGCAGTACCATAAACTTGGAATCAGACACAAGGTTACCAAGCCATGTTTTAATCTTAATTCATCCCAATAGATTCTTCTGAATTTTATCATATTCCAGAAGGGCTGACGTGTAGTATGATAGACTATCCTAATCATATCCTAACCATCAATGTGTTTGCGGTGGGAGGAGGTTGAATCCAAAGCCATTGTCGGTGAAAATTCATAGAACGTCAATGTTGTTAGTCTTGCCATACACAGATAAGGGATTGACATGTACTTTAATGATGATGTCTTCATCTTTATCTGTGAAATAAATGATAGGGTGACATTATTTGGGAATGGTATCTCTCTGATAGACTTTAGCAGCAGCTACTTTGGCCTCAAATTCATGGGGACTTAGTTAGGATTCGATGAGTGTCCTCATACAGTCTACAGACAGACTCAAGGCATCTAGGATCAGTAAAATTACAAGTACTACGACAAGCTTCATCAAAATACAGTATTTCATCTCTAAAGTTCATTTCATCCCAACTTGTAGATTCTCTTTCATGGGCTATTTATGGGATTGTGCTTTGGATTTAGATATTCTATACTCTATGACAGGAAATAATGGTGTTGTTGTGCTTTTTGAGTTCGGTCAAACTAGTCTGGCTACATGCCAAGGGAGATTAGACATCTTTGATTACATATACGGAAACTCCAAGATGATTGGGATTGAATTTATTCTGTCATGGGAAGAGAAATATTCTTGTTCTCGGTGTGTCTATTGAAGGGTCCTTCCATGAGTCTCTATAATGTTAATTTTTCGAGTTAAGGATTGGTTGGGGGTCTGACTATTAATCAAAAATTCCTAAAAGTCCTCGACCTCTACAGCCTCGTCCTCTGGCTCTCCAACTGAACATGTGTAATTCGAGTTCCTAGCCATAGTCTCCATTAGATAAGGGGTCCCTCAAATGGATGATTTTAATGGAGTTGAAAATCAGTTCTTGATCCAAAAATGAATATGTTTGACTATCATCTTCTGATTGTGTCATTAGGGGGGGGGGTTCCCATTGTGCTATTTGGTGCGGTGGTTCCTATTTTCCTGATTAGAGGGGTTCTACCCATATTTTCAATATTACTTTCATGAAGTATGAATGTGTCAAGAGCGGTTTCGGCTTTAGTGGAGGCTCAGATTCTTTCTCTTGATTTCTTCCCTTATGGCCCTCAAAGGATTGTGGTGTTGAGGATGATGGTAGTGTTACATCAGGAGATATTGGGGACATGGTTGGTTACTTCAACTGTACCTGGAGGATGCCCTGAGCTTGGTCGTCTATTTTCTAAGTCACACAACTATAAAAAAATTAATTTTTTTTCTTCTGACTATTTACCAGTCCACTCCCTCTCTGAAGTCTATGGTGGAGACATACACCAATTGTGTTAGAAGAAGACATAATAGGACTTTTCTGGAATCCACCATCTTTTTAAAGAGATCCAAAAATAAAATGTACTCTAGGATGGTGTGCTCCAGTATTCGGTGATAGGGACAATAATTTGGATATTTGTTAAGACCCACATCATCAGTTCTCATTGGATCTGGTAGAAGGAGAAAGTTTCAATACATGGAGGCTATGAATTATTTACATACTTATTCATATCAGAATTAGTACACCTTATTTTTTTCATTCCTTGAAGAAATTTATTTTATCACCCCTTCCCTCATCATGCCATGGTTGCGGTGGTTTCCCATGTCCCAGGGGCCAAACATAGTTTGGTGGAGGTCTAAAAACTAGAGGTGGTGCTCGGGGTGGCTTAATCATGACAGAAACAACATCATCTTTTCCTATTATTTTTTGTGGGATGATGGGGCCACTTGGTACTTGAGATTGGTCCAATGTAAGGTGTCTTCTATCCTTTCGGAAATGTAATAAAAATATCATAACCCACATCTGTACTTCACTGGGATGAGGGATATCTATAATTCTTAATATAGATTATCAATGCCATAGTAAGTATTTTGTCCTATGGGAGTGCCCAGTTCATGTAGTAATTTAGGCCTTTCCATCTGTCGAAAATGTCTAGAACTCTTTAATATTCTCACCACATGAAATTCATGAGATCGTTAAGTGTTTTATTAGGAAATGTTGAGATGAAACGGAAGAGAAACTATCACTGGAGGTCGTCCCAGCATGTGATTGAGTTAGCTAGAATGTTATTATACTAGACGAAGGCTGAACCCTGTAGATTTCTCACAGATCACCTACGTTTTACTACTACTTACTGCTCTGGGGTGCCCATAATGGGGTCACAGTTATTTTTACAGTGCATTAGATAATGTTCCAGGTCTCCGGAGCCATTGAACACTGAGAATATGGGGTTCTCAAAGTTTGGTGGTGGCGGTACGTTGTTCACCCAGTCGAGGTAAGGCCCCTGTTCCAATTATACTGGAGAAAATATCCCTTTCATGGATTACATTCATGTTGTCAATTTCTTGATGTTATTTAAGAACCCTTAATGCATATCCTACCAGAATTGAGCTAGGGTAGGTTCAGAATGGGGAAAAACTGAATGTTCCAAAACAGATGGAATTTGGGACAGCACCCATCCATGGGTATCATTTTTGGGTTCCCCTGAATTAATTCTGGATGCTTCTTAGAAAAGAGAATTATTTATGTCCTTTTGGGTTTGGATTCAAGTTGGTTGATGGTTTTGGTGCTGGATTGGACGAGCATCTGAGCAAAATTTTATTTATTAGGCTATTTTCCTATGGAAGGGGAACCTCTTCTACGAACACCTATTGAAGTAATTCTTGAGGAACAAATCTATAATGACTGGTCCCTGAATGCAGATCAACATTGATTCACCCGATCTCTTTCATTTCTTCTTCATTCTTGGCAAATCATTCCTTGAGTGGGAGGACCACATTCTCAGGGGGATTAGGAGGTGGGTCATTGATGACATGAGATTCATTCTTCTCCTTGTTGGGGATTCGTGAGGGAGTTATTAATGGGTTTTTTGAGGGTGAAACCAAATTTAGGGTAACTCCCTAGTTCCGGGTATGCACACCATCAGGCTTAGTGTGGGACACCTTTTATAGGGAACCATCTTTTTTGGAATCCTCTCCATTTGTATTGTTTTTGGTGATATTTGTGGGACTTATGGTCACCATGTTCATTTATTCATATTGTATTGGGGGTAGTGTAGAAAGTGAAGAACTATATGAGAGGTTCTTGTGTCCTTTCTAGGACATTCTCCTTCCATTCAATGATATTAGTTAGGTTTATTGGAAAAGATTGCCCTAAATGTATACCTGATCTTACCTCATAATATTCCTTTGTCCCGGAGGGTAGGAACCAGGAGACAGGGTTGAACATGTGACCTCTCTTATCATCTTCATGCCTAGATGAGAGAAGACATACATCCTCTATGAATGAATTTGAGTTATAAATTTCCCCAGTCATGTGGGATATAGTTTCTCCCATTCTCTCATTAGTGCGCTATGTCCCAGTTTTGTTTGTATTACGGTGGAATTTTGTGTTAAAAATACCGCCTTCCATGTGGGATAGGGATGTTTCTGTATTGTAGCGGTAGCCACCACCATTTCTACCTTTTTAACTTCATACACTCCCATGTGTGTGTTAATTCATATGGTGGTGGGTTTTCATGAGATTTATTGAAATTCTATGACATGATAATTGATTTCTAGTTGGATTCCCTTAGGCAGGAATATGGATAGATGTTCTCGGTTTCCTGGCGTTGAAGCATTTCGATGGCATGATCTCATCAGGCTTAATTACTTTTAGACTTATTCCAGGTGAGTTCTTGTTGAAAGATCCACCTTTCATGAGTAGAGATTTTATTTGATTACTTCTTTTGGGTAATGACATTGCGAGATTCAATTCTTAATGATGCCTGGAGGATGGGATGTGGGGTGAAGTGTTGAGCTCCTTGTTCTCCACATCCCCAAATATGAACTCCAGACATGGTGACGCCGATGAGGGAACGCAACTTGTGAAATGCGTGGAGGTGGGATACTTCAAGGTTTTTCATTTTCCTTTCTAATTATAGTAGTTGTGAAGATGATAGAGCTTCTATGATGATTATATGGAAGAGCTCTCTTAATATATTGACATGGTCTTCAAACCCTTCATAGGAAAAACATTTCTTTTAGCTAGCAAAGCGTCCTCCAGATATTGAGGCAAATTTTATGAATACATTCATCAAATAACTCCCATGGTATATTGAAGTGACAAGTGGTCATGTGACAATTCATAACTAGTATATTATCCTTATCTTGTTGTCTTCTCATGAGAATGATATCTTGTTGTTGTTCTTTTGGGAATCCTCTACTTGTTATAACCAAGTTCATGTCTTCTTACTGATTTTGTCCTATCTAGCTGGGATGGTAGGAGAATCATGGATATCTGAACAGAATTGGGGTGTCTCAGAAGATATTCATGGCCCCAGACCATCCTCTAGATGAGAAAGGATATTAATCATCATAGATAGAATGTCTGACATGTTTTAATCCACCTTTCCAAGAGCCTCAACATAAGATGGATTTCTCACATTCATCCTTGTAATGGAAGGTCATTCTTTCCATCATGAATTTGGATTGTAGGGAGGGGCTTCACGATCAGTGCTACAATGGAGAGGGATAACATTGCAACTTAAGTCCCGACCCCAGGGAATGTCCATACGATGTATTCCATGGAGAAGACCTTTATGGTGGGTTTTAGTAGGAGTGGTACATTCTTTTTTCTTGATTACACTAAGAGTAGGACCTTCTCGATGACATCAATGATGGTGAGGACTATCATCACAACTTAACATTTAACTGTAGGGATAGTATCTACAATTTACAGCCTAGAGAGGGCCTTCAAGATTTGATTCAATTAGGGGAAGACCTTCACATTTCTTTATGATTCTATGGGGAGGAACTTCGTAGAAACTCCCATTGTGGGGAGGTCCATCGTAGTGGCTATCATCATTGGGAGGAAAAACATCATGACTCGATGTTCGACTATAAGGAGAAGAATATCTGTAGTGTATACCCTAAGGAGGACCATCAGAGTGGATGAATGAAATGGGTGGGCCTTCTCATTTTTTGATCATCTGGACAAGTGGAGGGATTCATTGACATAAATTAGGAGATAGGATCTTGTGATTGTTCATTCCCAACCCATGGAGTAAGACCACCGTGGGTGCTCTAGGTAGGACTTTCAAAGAAACCGGTAAAAGCATTTTAGGGAGGGCCATCACAACGGCTACTTCCACTTCAATAATTTGGTAGTGGACTGACATGATCTTGGGCCTCTATTGATATATTCTCAAGGGATTCAAGAACACCAGCTTCTAGTATAGTGGGATCATGTATGTGAACATCATTTTCCATTTTCATTTGTCTCATTTCATTTTTTGGAACTCTCTAGTATGTAATTGGGTACATCTAATGTTGGTAACATCCTTCATATATGGGTCCCTATTTTTTTGCTTCCTGTGATGCCTCTATGAGATTGCGACACACATCTTGAGTTTTAGTAGGGATATACGTCTGTGAAGTACTGGGCACCACATTTGACTGACATCCCCCAATTAGAACATGTATTTTTTCCTCATATGGTTGTCTATGTATCATAGTATATTTACATCAAACCTCCTAGAATAGAGCAGGGATGCACAACTACACTAGATCGACTCAACAATTTTGAAGGTAAGTCATTCTGTTTGAGGGAACCACGTTGTGGGCTTGGTTCCTTGCCTTTTCCACTGATGCAATGATATCTTAACATGTATGGAAGATATGGTTTGGAATCGAAGTCTGATCTACCATAATTTCCTAGATTTTATGGAATACATCTTTGGATGGAATGGGTGTGAAGGCTTATCTTGATGTTGCAGTAGGAGTTTGTTCCTACACTAGTCTTCCAAAGGTTTTTAGTGGATATTGGAAGTTATCTTATTCCGAGATAGGGGAATGAGTCTGCCGCTAGTTTTCTTCTATGGTAGCCACTGTATATGACTTGTGGAAATCATATTTATGAGCATAAATTTGAATCTTCTTTCTTACCGCTATATTTGTCTCACGAGATTGATTTGAATCCACAAGATTTTTACTCTATTCTTATTTTTTTCCACCCTATTTGGATAGCATGATTGATACACATCGATAGATATTTGTTTCTTTGTATAGATGGGGGTCATCCTGTTTGGATGATAGGATCCTTGTGTATCAGTAGATATTTTCCTATTCTTGTAATTCGTTTCTCTATCTGCACGACGGGATCGGCGGGCCCCGTCGGGAATTTGTGCTTATTCATAGTGTGCCACCCTACATCTGTGATATAATTGATTGGAGGGGGAAGCGTTGAATGTATTCCCATTGAATGAATTCACATTTGTATGACCAAGTACCTCCTGTGGAATCTGGTTGATAGAATTGTTCTAATTGTATGCCTACCACCCATGGCAGGTGGCCCGAGGTGGACTTGTATTTTTGACTTCCACGGGTTCCTTCAGAATAAGATCATATTTAGAGTAAGGATACTGGGTCACCCATTGTTGGCAGCGACGCTCTCCAGAAGGGGAACATGATTATGCCCCATGTGTAACTGGTATGAATTCATTAGCATGGACTTCATTTGACTCCCTGGGATAAGGGAAGTACGTATTGTCACACTCTAAGGACAAGCTCCCGAAACAGTTTGAGATAACCACCAGGGAAGCCTTATGCTGGGGTTCCATTCATGGACCAGGAGCCAGATTGATGGATTTTGTAGATTGGTGGTACTTTCTTGCATCCTATACTATGGGGAGAGTACCATTTTTGTGGTACTCATTAATCAGTGTGTGGATACCCAACATTGGAGGCGCTATGTTGGCGAGGGGGTCCTTCCCTTCATCAGGGATTCAGCCTCCTGTGGGATCGCTGAGGTGACTATCTACATTGGTTTTCAGGATTCCATTTAGATCAAAGGTTTCTCTATGGAAACCTGCAATATATACCTATATATATATTTATATATAATTTTCAAAAAACAAAAACCCCAACAAATTAGTATATTTTGATCATATTCATATTGACGATTCAACTGACCCCCTTCCTTTCTCTTTTTTAGGTGAAGGGTCTTGAGTGGGGTAAACCATCTCCTTATTGATGATTTATGTTTAGTTCACCATTTTTTTGACCTAGAGTTACACATTTTGGGGAACATAAAATGGTCTGATGGGTGGAATGAATTTTTCGTTTTTTATAGAATTTCTTGTCAGATCCGTTATTTTTTGTTTCGACCTGATTCTCACTATTTACCCTTTGGGGGGTGGATTGAATTATGTTGAACCCATGGGGGCTGGGTAGTGAATCCATTTTTTATTGTGAATAAGGTACCATAGTCGAATGGTCCTGGTGGGGGATGACAGAGTTTAATCATTTGTGATATTGGTCCACTGAGTATAAAATTTCCTCAAGTGGTCTTCAACAGGTTTATTCATGGATTTAGAAACCCCCAAAGGACTTTGTATCCATGATTCATGAACCTGTTTTCTAAAGTAAGGAACTCATTGTATGACGATTTGTACAATGACAATTAAGGACTCCATTGGTCGAGAGGATGGCAGTTCGGGCTCATCACACCCTTTTGGGTGGAATTATTGTCTATTTTGGGACTCCCTTATAGATTTAAGACATGTTTATATGTTATAGAATTCTTGGTTTATTTCTGAAGTGGGTATCCATGGGATACCCATGGTTTGTTGGATCATCATGGATATGCATAGATTTGATTATAGGGATTCAATGATGATGAAATACATCCATTAAAGTGATATGGATTTTATTGTCATCCAGGAGAGACAGAAGTTGGACTGATGTTGGGATCAGACCCATAATATGGGATTATTTTGTATCCTCATGAGATAAATAGATACCACGTAGTTTGTTTGGGTTGGGGATTGGACCTGGGAGGAGGCCCATTTTTTAGGGCCATAATTGGATGCAATATTTTCATAGGAAACTCCTTTTATCTCAGGCATTGAAGCATGAGTCCGACATATCCTAGATTTAAAAAAAATTAGTGTTCTCGTAGTTCATGATATGAGACTGATTGTATATATTTTGTGGTCTTTACAAATATGTGACCCCACATGAGTCAAAATTGGGGTGAGAAGCAAGAGGATTTTAGAGATTCAACAAACCACAAACCTTCTCTTATGCTGATCAAAGTGGTCGGGATATAGTAAAAGAAGCTGGGGAGATGGCGAGAGAGGGTGTGGAGTAATGAACCCTTTAATACGGGAAGACATTGTAGGTCATGTGGATCAGATATCAGAATTTTAAGGACTTACTTCCACAAGACTGCCATAGAATGTGTTCTGGGAAAGGGGTGGAATGTCGCTTATTGTCAGAAGGGAAAAAGAAATTATGATCACATTGACTGATCATCATTACCCATTGAATGGAAACGAAACTAATCATCCTTGATCACTTGAACAGGGAGGTCCAGGTCAGTATCCCATGGTTGGACTTTGGATTACCTAGGGAATGTAGACATAGGGATATTATGAGGGTCTGAACCACTGGGGGGAAGGACTTCATGACTTCGCCAAACTTAGGTATGTAGGTATATAGAGGTGTGCTGATGCACCAGGTGACCTGATCATATGGTTATGGTGTGTTTGGATGAGGTTATGGCCAAATGTTAGTGGACTCTTTCGCAGATGAGCTATGAAGTACTGGATGGTAATTGAGGGAGAGATTGAATCCGAAGTAAAGGACACCTGAAGATTCCCCATTCCACATACTTTTTTCTCATGCTGGATGGCGATAGCCCCACATATCATAGTGTTATGCAAGTGGAGGGGTCTTTTTTCTACCGAAGTAGTATGAAGACTTGGGTATGGACCACCATGTACCAAAGTGGTGCTCAGTCTTAGACGTGGTTTTCCACACCAATTCTGTTTCCATCCACATACTGATGTAGTTTGCATCACATGGTTCAATCTGTATAGTGATTCACTATACATACTGTCATGTTGAAAAATTGTCCTGGAACCATTGGTTTATAGGTAGTTCTTCTGTGAGGAATTTATGCTTGGCAATGGAACCAATTAGGTTCAAGGTTCATTGATTATTATCAGGTTCCTTCTTTTTATGGTTTGTAGCTGGATAGACTAGAAGAAACATTATTTTTAGTTTTCACATCAACGATTATTCAAAACCAAAGTCAGAATCCCCTCAAAATTCTTTCTTCCAACCTCTAGGGTCTCCTTCGTACTTTCTTCTTCAATCCTCCCTTTCAGTTCCTACTTTTTTCCTTTTGTATAGAAATGGGGATATCATATATGTGGGAATGTGACACATTATTTGTGGAAGCCAATGAAGATATATCTCAACCCATAGAAGGCTTGGACAATTGGAATTTGCGGAGGCTGTGGTTCACAGTTCGTGGTTCGCCGAACCCTACCAGCTTTCCTCATTCATTAACTAGTGTGTTTGGGGGATGGTATGAGGATGGAATTTCTATGCTAGATTTCTTCAATGACATTTTTTGCAGTAACTTTGGTTCACTGGTCATCGCCCTGTGGTCTAGCGCCTTGCAGGTCCTTCCATGAACTGGTGGTTCGTAGTTCGTACCCCCCACAAACCATTCCTGGTTACGGTAAGAGTGTCACATAAATCTCCAAAAAATGATGATTTCTTCAAGTTTCTTATCAAATTTTCAGTTTAGTTTTCATCTATTTGATGTTCTGAACCTGTAAAAATGTTTTCTTCCTTCTATAAAGTGATTATGGGAGAATTTACTTACATTTATAATGTTTTCAAGACCTTATATTAACATTAAATGTTTTGATGATAATGAGTTTGAATATATGTTAAAGAGTTGAACATTAGGAATGTGATTTCTAATTATCCCCATTATTCATACTAGTTTTCTTTATAATTGATACTCAAGAAGTGTTTAGATGAGGTATTTTATAATATGGTCACATAGGGATGTAATAGTAATTACATATGGTTGTAATGTTCGAAATAATATTTGTAGCAGAAACATAAAAGTCATATATAATTTCATAAAACATTGGTTGTGCTGGTGTTAAATATATCATGTATTTTTAGTAAATTAAATATCTATTTATCATTCATTCATGTGTGCTGAAATTTATTTTACAAGGAATATTGAATGATAAATATCCCCTGAAACTACAAACATTGTGTTTTCCAAAATTGATGATCTTCATATAGTATTGTAGGATGTGATGATATGTTAAGATTATCATGAATTTATTCATGTACTAATTACAAAGGGTTTTATATGTGATATTTAGAATATATTCATGGAGTAATATGTAGAGACTTATTACATTGGATGATCCATGACTATATATCTCATGAAATTTCATATAGTGATAGATATAATTAGGGACTATACTTAATATAAATGTTTATTACTAGATGTTGAAAATATACCTAACATTAAAACTGTTATACTTTGATACACTACTTACTCAATTAATCATATAAATATAACTAATATGTGGGTCGCTGGATATATTTTTAATCATGTGATTGGTTAGAGTGAAGCTAATATAGAATTTTTTCACATATATGATAAGTTAATGAAATCTGACCCCTGACTGAATTAGAATAATGAAATACATGTTCCTTCTTAATTTTTACACATATGATGTGTTAAACATCTTGGATAAGTGATATGTGATGTGAATATTAGGTAAATAGAATGGAATGTGATTTACTCATTTACATGGTTAGTTTTTTAGAGAATAATGATATAATAAGAGTCCAATACTATATTGGCATGTTCCATATCTAGTGGTCACTCGAAGTCATGGAAAAGGATATTATATTGTTATACATAAGATTTATATGATGCATCATTTTGTGGACATGTTATTATAGAGATATGATTATGTTTGATGGTGATCACAATATACCCCATAGTAGGTTGAGTAAAATAGATGCTATTTTAGAGTCTTCTCTTTGCTTACATCTATGAAATTATGATTCCATAATTTATTTGAACACTACTAAGGCCATAATGTTCGTGTAGTTAGGCCCTTAAATAAGGGTATAATATTGGATATTTTTTTAAAATTAAGTGTGTTCGATGAATGAATGAATATAAAATTGATTGAATGGATTACCAAACACTATGTATGTTTTTCATAATGATATTATGAGAACTCAGTGCAAGTGGTAGATTATTATATGTGTTCTATAATGTACATGTGTGAGATGTATTTACACATGATTATGATTCATAGAGTGTATATAGGATTAATGATATTATATATAGTGTATGTCTTACATTTAATATGATTCATGTACATTTCATTCAAGAGATGTAGGAATATAATATATATATATATTCATATATATCTGAGTGTGTGATATATATATATATATATATATTGTGTGTTACTCCCTAATGGTATATTCAACAGTTATTGTATGCTAATAATTGATTAAATTATTTTCAATAAATTCATTGAAAATGTTCAATGAATTATACCAGATAGACAAGAAAATATATGATTATTTATAAAGCGGGAGTGTCATCCTTAATCTATAAAATATGACGGAATCCACCCCTTTAAGATGAATGTGTTGTGTAATGTGTATAAGCTTATTCGGAACTCTCCTTCTCCCAATACAATTTTTATCTCATTTGAAAAGGCAGAAGAACCCCTTCAAATGTTGGGTATCCTCACAAAGCATTTCTAGATCCATTTGATAGTGTATCATCTTGGAGGTACAATGAATTAATTAAGAACTCTTAATGATTTCTCTCAATAATCGTCCATTGAATAATAAAATGGAATATATTTTAACTCACAATTTTAGGTACTGTATTTTGTTATAATTTTATCACGTTGATTTATTAAAGATAGATATCATGTGTGTTTGGTTGTCTTGCACTGTGAATTTTAATAATATAATCATAAAATCCATCCCATTATTCCATTATTTACAATATATTAATCAACCTATTAATTAGTGAATTCTATATCATCATCTATCCAAAAATTGGAATTTTCATTCCAATAATCCTATATTCCGATCTCCAGTAACATGCAATGCACCTGAATAGTTTAGATTTCTGATATATTACCAAAAGACATGTAATCCGTATATAATCATCAAAAGATAAAAATATAATAAAATTTTCAATCCATTACCTCACATGATATGGATCTATATACATCAATGTGCAAAAATAATGTAAATATTATTTACTTATTATCCTTCATCATGTATGTCTTCAGAATGTTTTTTTAAGAGACATTGCACATGTGAGTTTGATCACATGAATGGTTATGGATATCATGAAATAATTTATTATTCACCATATATTCCAAGGAATTTTAGATCCTTTCTTGTATTGAAAGATATTATAATATTCTGCAATAATGAAATTCATATTCTCAATTTTTTGGTTCCCTTGAATCATAATTTTTATGTATATTATTTTTAGGATACAATATTTCTTGCTGAAATTTACCCTATACCTCACATAAAATAAATAACTTATAGTTACTAAATTTTAATAAAAGACTTCATCATATAATAACTCCATTATCATCTAATCCCTACCTATGATTTTAGCCTTTTCATATCCAAACTTCTTTAAACAATCATAATTTACAAAAAAACACTCCTCCTTGGTATTATTCGATTACTTTGATAATATTTTTATTTCCCATCACATGTTAAGTTCACGAACTATCAAAGATACACACTCAATCCAGATACATCACTTTTAAATAAATATCCATGGAATTTTCATACTCACTTTCCGATTTATTAATCCTTGATCACTATTTTTCATCAATTAGTGGTTAATGTGATTTTTTTACCTCCAGATCCATTGAATCATCATCGTCATACATGTTTGAAAATTAATTATGGGTTTCCAACCAACATTATGAATCATTGAAATGCTTATATCTTCATTTTTTGGGTATCCATAGGAACAATTATTTGTACTCTTTATTATAAATTCATTTACTTGTTTCTATAATATTCAACTCAAAAAAGTAGCCACTAGAACATATCGAGCATAGGAATTTCTATACATTTTTTTCTCTTAAGACCAAAAACAAATTTTTTCTATAAAAAAAATATTATGTATGCCAAATACTATTCAAACAAAAAAACAATATTCATGGATTACTATTCTGATTCTTCACTAATATTATTGTAGACAATTGGCCCTTTTTTTAATAACTTAAATCATCATTATTTCTTGGTGGACGTACATGATGATTCAAATAAACCACAAATGATTTTTTATTGAGGTCAATCATGTAATAAGTTATTTATTTTCCATTACACAAATACACTTGGAGGAAAATTTATACCCTTTAAACTCACCATGATCCTTCTATAATTTTTCTAAATCCCACACAATACAAATTCTCAATGTTCTCCCCAGATTTCAAAGTACATCATCATCATCAAGGTTTCATTATATAGCCATAGATTTACATTGATATTTTCAATCCATTTTAAAAAATATATTTAAAGAATAATTCATGAAATTAATAATATAGTTTTTCACCTTGATATTGAGATTGAACTCTAATTTCTTGTTTAAGTTTATTGAATTTCAATATTTAAGTTATCTAATCAGATATTCCAAATCATAGTTTTCAACTTATTAGTATTGTATATAAGTGTGGAATCATGTACTACACCATTTTTTCTTCAAATTACCCCCTCCAAACAGAAATTTCGTTAGTATTATCATCTACATTAATCATGGGATCCATGATTCCCATAACATAAGCACATTTATCATTGTTATACACTAGTTGAATTTTATCGTAGATATCCAAAATAACTTCATCATATAATTATTTACATTCCTTATCATTCACTGCATATTTTTCTTCCATGGTGAAATTATCTAGTCAATGAATGTTATTTTTTTTGAATAATTTCTTTTGTAAAATATTGTTTACTTCAAAAAAATTAGATTAATTTTTCATGTGTTATTCATATTCATAATTATCTCAGAATTTCAATGGGGACATTAAGGTGGGATTCATAAATTATACAAATGAAAATAATGTTTTTTGAATCATTACTTTGAATAATCATTTTCCAATTTTATGTTTTAATGAATGAAAATAATTTAAGACATAAATCTCCTATTCTTTGGGATCTTCCACCACTGTGAGTGTAATCACCCCCTTGAATGAAACTTTTTAAGAATTATCTTTCATCAAGGAATCATTATCATTTCTACTCATATTGTATATTATGAGAGTGATGTTAATATTCTTAACCATCACCAATATTGGTTCTTTTTCATTGGAAACAATGACCAAGACATTCAAATGCGGTGATAATATTCTTCAGACACTGATTAATTTTTTATAATCTTTGTGTTTTTCTCTAATTCAATGAATTCCCTCCACAGTGATGTTCAATTGATCGATCAATTATTCAATTTAAACATTCATGTAAATCCTCAAGTCCTCATAGTACTTTCATAGTTCTTATAGTTTATATTTAGGTACCATTGAATTCCCTTCATATATATTGATAATTCATTCCCACATGGGGAGTGAGGATTTACACAATAAGACCTTCACGTATATTGAATTGGATAATGCTCCTCCCAATTCACAAACTAGATCAATGTTCTCATTAATTTCCATTTTTTAATTTTTTAATAATTCTTGTTCCTCTATACTAAATGAGATCCCATGTATGTTATCCTTGTAAATATAAATTCCTAAATATAGAAAATAGTGTTACATATTATTCCTATATAATTTAATGTTATTTTTATCGAATATTGGAATCTCTATATGGATCATGACCACTGGAATCACATCTCAGATCAAATATTTCAACAAAAACCTTTAGGTTTGATATAATATATTCGACACAAGGACATTAAATACTTTAAGGGGTGAATTGGGGTATATTGATCATACATAGATGACCCTCTCTACAGATCATGTTCCACCATTATTAGGAACACTTATCTCCCTTAAAATACATATAATGAATTAAATAAAAATAGAGGGGAATAAGAAAATTTAATTGGATCACCAAAAATGGACTAATAAAATAATCATGTAACAATGATGTTTCATATACCTTAAAAACTAAGAACACTTCTTATCCGTAAAAACTTATAAATTTAACACTGATCCTCTAGGTTTATAACCCCAACGGAATATATAACTCACTGCACTCAAAAACATAAATGGATCACTAGTTTTCTAAGTGTAATAGAAATTATTTTAATAAAATAATAGTGAATCTACACTAGAATTGGATTATTAATTATCTCCTCCTTAATCTACTATAATAACCTCTACGAACCTCCAGAAATATAACCCCACGGATCTATATTCTCTAAATTTCCCCTACATGCATAGATTTCATCCACTATTCCACCTAATTTACTTTTTTGGATTATGAACTATAATTTTTATTTATATAATAAATGGAAATATATCTCTTCTCTATCTCTAAATAAAAATACCTCCCACATAAAAAATCAACAATTACCCTTCAGTGGGTGGGGGAAAATCAAAATATATCAATCAAAAATGAGTCATGAACTACAATTTACTTCCCCAACCTCCCTCATGGAAGATAGGAAATATGAATATATATATCTGATGACATGACATTGTCTTGATGTATAGCCTTAGTTCATATTGATCCCTGAGAAGTGGTGGATATGTTTTTTAATTCAATGAATTATTTTCTTTTAATTCATACAATTGAAATTGTTATGGATTTAAATCCTCTGATTAATATCTGACTTTATTAACACATGTGTTGTAATAATATTAAATATATCAGCACATAGTATTTATATGGTTTGAAACAAAATCATACCCTTTATCTTGGTTTTTATATTCCCCAACACAGATTAGTCACTATATCGAAAATTGATTACAATAACGATTGGTTAGACAACCCAACTACAAATCCCAAGAAATTGGTAACACTTCCCATCTGTAATATCTAATTTAGATACTGGTTAGAAACCCTATACAAAAACTACTTCTATAAATTTTATATAATGATAGAAATATCTCAATAGAATCTATATTTCTTTATCAACTCTTATAAATTGGCCCCCCTCCATGAAAATGATTGATCAATGGGTCTTGGTCATGTACAACCATTAAGATATTTAATAGTCACTTTAATAAGATTTCTACAATTGAAACTCACTCATAATTTTGAACATTCTTGGTCTCCTTAGTTCAATGAAAAACACTCTTAAAACTCTACTATTATTAACAATGATCTCCCAATTATCAGAACCTTATCTCTC
Source organism: Viscum album (assembly GCA_963277665.1). Lineage (NCBI taxonomy): Eukaryota > Viridiplantae > Streptophyta > Magnoliopsida > Santalales > Viscaceae > Viscum > Viscum album. The sequence continues at coordinate 164,975,448 of OY728138.1, forward strand.
CTCAAAATAATAGTGTATCAGTTCCTCTATTTTCTTCAAATATCGTTTATTCCCTATGTAACAAATAATACACCACATAGTCTTTATGTATGTTGTATATACTACTAGTTCATTTCACAATATTAATTTACATGAATACAAATAATTCACACAAATTTTGTAAGTTATATTATTTTTTATGAATTTTAGTTATTATCACACTATGTGGATGAGCACTACTCTCCACACTAACTGTGAGTGTTGTACCTCCACCTTACACATTGGGTAATGGATTAGTACTCTCACTCCACACACAAGGTATGTGCTCTTCAAGAAAAAATTAGATTTTAATTTTATATTTTATTGAATTTAAATGAAATAATTCCCTCAAATTATGTTAAATATGTATATTTATTGAATATTTGTGATTAGATCATTCATTTTTAAATTCGATGAAAATTCCATTTTTGATCCTTTACAGTGAACTGTAGTATTTTTGTAATAAATATTTTCTTATGGAATATTTGAATAGAAATTTTAAAAACATAATTATACAAATAATTTGAAACAAATTTAGTTCCTATCATCTAATATGGGTATTTCATTAGTTGTATTAAATGGACCATGAAGTAATATCAAGGAAAAACATGTCAACTTGGACACTGATTCACAATTTGGGAAAATTATTCTACATACAGACTTTAACTGTGATAAAACATTAAACATAGATAGAGGGAAAAAATAGCTTATTAATAAAAAATAATGAACATAGAGAATGTGAAAACCATAATCAATATAATATTCTTTGACTATAAAGTTAAATTGATGAATCCAGGTACATCCCAATCTGGGTCTTTACAATATTAAAAAAGAGTGATGTTTCCACATGAAAATATATTAAGTTTTCTTTTGTAAAAATATATATTTCAGTTGAAAAAATAATCTTGAGAGCTCTGATGATCATTTTCTTATAATCTAAAAAATATAAGGTACCATACCCATATGATAATTGTGTTTATACTAATTTATTCCACGTAAATATTATTGGTTACAATTTAAAGAATGTATAAATTTGAATGTGGAAATAGTGAGAATATTAACACTAAATATATTGTGTTTCAAATAAATAGTTGATGTTTTTGTTAACTAATAGAATCCCATTCCATGAATTAAAATTCATAATAAAAACATCAAAACATATCTAGGAAGTTTACTTTAATAAAAAAGATATTGTGATTTGTAGATCTCTATTCGTTTTGAAATCGATTTGGGAAAATTGTTATTGATTATTTGAATAAATTTTAATCCTATAAAATAAAAGAAGATCCAAAAATAAGTGGGTGAAATTTAGAAAGAATAATAATACACAAAATATTTGAAAATATTAATTTATAAAAAAAATGGAACTGCTAAACAATTATGTGTATATTACAATTATTGTGGTCATTGTAGTGTTTAATACTTATCTAACACAACTACGTATGTGTCAAAATCAAATAAAAATGAATAAAATAGAAATAAATGAAGAAAATGAGATATAATTGAGAAATAAAATGAATAATGTTAGTAACCAAAATATTCATGGGAAGATAGTGGGCATAAAAGGAGTTATCCATGGGTTACAAGCAGAAGAAATGTGTCGTTTGAAACAATCCCATGTATTCCTGGAACCTAGCTACACCAAAGTAAAATAGATTTTTAAATTTTAAACAAATGGTACTATATAGTTATTGGATAGTAGGCCATATAAATTAAATTTAATAGAGTCAAGCTCACGAAAAATAAGAAATCAGTTCAGATTGAAAATGAAAAGGACATATTTGGTGAAGAAATCTCCCAAGCAATAATTTCAAATAACCAAAAAGGTTGACCACATTCTCAAGGGGTGTATAGATGTTTTTATTTTATTTTAGAAATTATAGGAAATTTTAACTGAACAACATTAGGTAAGCTATATTGGGAAATAGAATATTCTACATGATGATTAACATGAATTTCATTAGATTTTGTCAAAAAATGACAACACAAAAACTCATTATCACACCATGAACATGTTTTTCTTTAATTTTTTTTCTCCATTTTAGATATTTTTAATGATGTTTAGGTTGATTTTATGAAAATGTTTCTTGTGTTTTTTTGGTTTCAGTTTGTTTCTATCCCAATCCACTATTATCATTAAAGGTATTGAGAGAAAGTGGAATGGTTGGGAGTTTGTGTCACCTACTGGGTCACTAAATTATGTTTAAATCATTCAAGGATCAATGGGTTGGGCCTCCTAGTGTTTGAGGGTTCATTTGATTTTATTTGTACAATTTTTCAATTCACATAATTTGAGAAAGGGTTTCCTAAACTGTGCAACTTAAATATTCATGTTTGCAATATGTTTCTAGTAGCATTTTCATGGTTTGCGCATGGTTTAAAAAATAGTGAAACTAAAACATAAATCCCATTAAAACCTATATAAATTTTATTTTAAAAACTTATTTAAGTGATTAAACCCCTCATTTTATTCCCTATCAGTTGGGTATCAACCAGAGGGTCCCCTTGTTCTTCTTCATATTGGGACACTTTTTGGGTGATTTCATACAATGGTTAGTAATTCTTCAAGATTTCTTGAGAAAATCTTACGCAATCCTCTTATACTCTCTATCTCTTTCATATTTTGGTTCTCATTTGTCTTGGACCCCTATTGGCCAAACCCTTGGGTTAGGTATGGCTAATTTTTGTTGATTTTGTTGTTTTAGGGTCTGTGGATCATCTTTTTGGGTCTTTTTCTTCCTCCTCCTGAAGTTATGTTAAATTTTTATGCTATTGAGATATGTTTATCCATTATTTTCATTTAGGACACATTAAATTTAATGCATGATATTTCTTATTTTCATACAAAGTTATATAATCTTTCTTGTGATTTGTTTGTTTAAATTGAATAAGTATTTTTATGATGACAAATTGGTGTGAATTCGTTCTAAATGAGTTTTAGTCAACATTTTTATGTGTTCATGTCTACAAAGAGTTTGATAAAAAATTTCTTGGTCCCATTTTATGATATTGAGTTGTTTTGAAGTATGTTTTTCATTGGTTATATTGTGATAGCTTAGTTTATTTATGATATGAAACATTCATAAAAGATGTAGTACATTAAAAATATTTTCGATTCTCTCTTGGGGTTTCATTGGAGTTTCGTTAGATGTAGGTAAATCAATATGTTCATAGAGTTCACATATGGACGTGAGATAAAATTATAAAGGACTTGTTCAACTTAAATACTTGTTTTTTAAAACACTCCACCTTTCCTCCTCCCTTCATTAACAATTTTCATTAATCCAACATGTTTTACAGATTGTTCAATGTCTGAATATAGAATGAATATGGCTTTTAAATTTCATGTTAAAAATCATGGCATGTTTGGTACCTTAGAAGAGATGGATGCTTTTTGAATGATATGAATACCCATTTGGAATCTTCAAGTATGTCATGTGCTTAAAATTATATTTAAGTGGTGTTGGAAATGTAATTGGATTAAAAATTTAAGGGAATGTATGGAATTTTGAACATGAAGTTGGTGGATTATGTTGTCTTGAAAATGGTTAAGAATATTTTTTATTGTATTTTATTTGATAATGTCGATTACCTGGTGGGCACATTATAATGATTTCGAAGTGAATGGTAGTTTTAGAGGTGTAAATACCTGGTTGGCACCCTATAAAAATTTCAAAAAAATTTCAAAAGTTAATATTGTGTGAGAGCCTAATTGGAACATGGAAAAAAAATTGTGAGATGGGAACACCCTTGGAGGATTTCTCAAGGGCGGTTTATCACATAGGTTGTGTCGGTGTTTGGGGTAGGAAAGTGCGGTAATGTATGGTCATGTTCACTACACTTGAAAGAGCCTCCATTTAACTACTCACTATTACCATTTTTTTACTGGGTATCTTTTATAGGTTCGAGTGAGGGTTTCTTGTCAACCCTAGTTAGAATCATTGATACCCCCCTTGAATTTACTGTTCTTGTTGGGATGTTTAATCGGATTGGATAGTTTAGAGAGGCTAGTTGGTTATTGACTATAGTTCTTCACCATACACTGAAATATGAGCATGATCAAATTATATCAAGTGATAACTCTAGGGATGTTTTGGAAATTACAATTTTTACTACTTGTATGTGCTTATTTATTTTTCTATTTCACTTGGTTTCATTTTTTTATCGCTTAATTTTATTTTCTTCATAGCCTTGTATCACTCGTTCTAGATCGATGTTTGGAATTTGTTTTCTAAAATAGTAAATTTGTTTTGAGAATGGGAATGTGGTGTTTGTTTTTTTTTTTGAAAAAGGGAAATCTATTTTTTCTTATGAAAAATGGTGAAAACCCATTTTTTATATGTATGTAAAATTAGTTATTATGTACTATTTCAGTAATAGAAATGTATGGATTCTTTGGGGGTTTACTACTAAGATGTTAAATCTCACACCCTACTTGTACCATTTAGTTTCGGTAGACCTTAGCAATTTCTCACAATTTGTTTTCTATTTTGAGTCTCCTTTTGAGGAGTTTGTTCTTTTGGTTGGTGGTGACTAAGATGTCAGGTGTATATTGTGGAGGTGTGGTTTAGATTAATTTTTTTATTCAATTTTTATTATTTTATGTTGTTGTTGTATTTGGATCACATTTTACATTTATTGATGTTTAGTTGTTAGCCTTTGTTGTGTGTTTATTTTTGGTATTCAAAATTGTTTTTATTCTTGGGATAAATTATTCCCAATAGATTATTTTGGTGTCAAGAACTAGTTTCTTTCCTGTGCGAATCATGAATGACCTTCAGAACATGTCTTGAATCAGGTCAATTGTCAGGTCGGATGGAATATCATCCTATTTCATGAAGAAATCATATTATAGAGGGAAATTTTTATTTGTGTTGTCTGGTAGTTAGAGATTAGGAATGCTAGAAATCAATAGGTAGGTATCGTAATAACATCATGAACCCTTTCTCATTATGATCCTAGAGTATCCTAGGGTAGTCTTGGAATCGAGTCATTTGTCTTTTTTTGGATTGAGGTATGACAATAGAGGTGATGTGGTGTCATGTTGTGATCTCAAAAGGTGTAGTGACCCATCTGGAGTTTGATTTTATGGTTCAAGGTCCTATTAGTTATTTATTATTACATGGGGAATGTCCCAGTAACCATGTGGCTATGTTATTCATGACCAATAGTTTGTTCTCATAATTGTTTGGTTTGAGTTGTGATTTGGTTCGATTTTGTTCATTGTCGGTTGGTTTTGAAGTGGAAAATGATTTTCATAAGAATGTGTTTCAAATGGAAAAATATTTTTGAGCATGAGAGCTATTGTAAAATAATAATAGGATGTTTGTATTGGATTTGAAAAATGGGTTTATAGTTGGGAAGTGTCATTGGAAGAAGGATATGTTGAAATTTAAATAATATTGGTGGTTTTGAAAATAGGATTCTAGTATTTTTTGCGATGTTTATCTTAATGGACAGTTTATTTGACTATTTATTCATCTTGTCTATGATTTTATTTTTATGTTGGATTTCATTTATTGTTTTTATGTTGTAAATAATATGCAACAAAGAATGCCCTCAAGGTTTCTAGTGGGTATTATCATGTTTTTGGTATTTCATAGTTGTTTCTCATCTTCCATGATAACTGAGTTCCATTAGAGGTAGTGGAATGGATTGAGGAAGTTGAGAAAGTATATAGATCTCTGGGGACTCCCAAATATGTTAGAGCCTATGTTGTTTTGGGTTTTCAGGGTACACATTTGGATCCATGGAAGGTGGTTTCTCCATCATCAATTCAAGTTGGGATGATATGGTAAGTGTTTTAGAATATCTTTTTCCAATGGTTTATACCTATGGAGGTGAAGACAATGAAAGTGGAATGGATCAAGAGTATTCAGCAAGGCCAGTGTAAGGTGAAGGCCTATTGAACATTTAATGGAGTTGGTTTCTTTCTCTTCTAAAATAGCATCACATGATCTACTAAAGGAATATCTTTTTATCATGGGTCTTCATCCATAGATTAAGGATAGTTCTCACTCTATTAATTATCTTAGTTTTCATCGATGTGTCTATTTGGGTCATCTAGAGATGTTTTGTAAGAAAAATTTCCTATAGAAGTATAAGAAGTATTAATCAGAGGATGTCATCTTGTGACTACGGGGAATTTGAGGCTTCAAGACAACATGGGTCGAACCATAGGCCTTGGAGTGAGTCTTTTCACACAATCTATAATCTTCATGGTGTGGGGATCCTATGTTTGGATTTTGTCTCCAAAATTGGAGATGTGATGGTTTATATTCATTGTTGTTGTTCTCATTGTTGATGTATGTTCTATTTGTTGTAAAAAAGATTATTAGTTTTTTTATTTTGTGATCTAGAAAGTGGTTCCTTCTTAAGGGTGAGTATTTGAATTTTTCCCCTTCATCTGGGTGCTTATCACCTTTTCTGGATTAGTTTTAGTTCTTGGCTATGATCATTTTGGATATTTTCATGCTTGTGAAAACGATGAATTGTAGTTTTGTTCACTATTTATTTTTTATATCATCATTGTTTTTCCCCTTAGTGTGGGATATTTTTAGTTCATGTTGAAATTTCCTATGTTTGTTAGCCCCTAGTGGAATTGATAAAATATCATGACTTAAAATTCTTAGTTCTTGATGAAAAGTGTACGTTTTTGGTATTGTAGATGGTGGTACATGGTTTTCGTATGGTTATAAAAATTATGTGGCCTCATCTAGGTAACAGTTTGGTTAAAGGTTTGGTGTCGGGGAAATGTATTAGGGCCTTATCATGGTAAGGGAATTTTTTTCAAAAAGCATGAAATATGCTTCTAGAATCATGCAGTGGAAACAGTGCACAGTTGGTGCAGAGTGTGTGAATTTATGTGGCCAGCCGGTGTGGTGTTCCCCCCCTCTCTAATAGGGTTCACACAGTTGGTGCACTATTTTTCAAACATTGTAGCAAAAGATTGTGAAATTACCAAATCATTAAAAGAGAGAATTTCCTCTTTTCCTTTCTAATATTTTAACCTTAATTGGGGGTTTCCATTATAATGGTGGTTCTTTGTGTATTATAGGTGTTTTAATCTTGGGTTTATTTGAAGTACATCCACGATTTTAGTTCGGTTCTTATGGTGGTGAAAACCATCTTGTTTTCCCCCAATATTCATCATATTGTGGCTTCTCATAGTGTAAGTCGTGTGTTAATTTTTATGTGAAAGGTCACCCTAAGTTTCAATATTTTGTTAGTAATTTTTTGGAGTTTAGGATCAAGTTATATTTATGGTTTGGATGGGTGGAATTCTAGTGGCCAAATGTGTTTGTGGTAGGAATAATTGTCACACCCTGACCACTATTTTCTTTTATTTTTATTTACTTTACAATGTTAATTTTTTTTTGTTCAATTTTTTTTATTTTCAGATAATATTACTTTGTTTTTTGTGGTTTCAATTTTTTTCTAGCCCTTGTTCAGTATTATTATCAATGGTATTGGGAGAAAGTGGTGTTTTGGGGAGTTTATGACACGCATGGGGTCACTACATTGTATTTAAATTATTCAAGGATCATTTGGTGGGCTCTATTAGTCTTTGGTGTGTAATTTGAGGGTATTTGAACAATTTTTCAGGTCGCACATCTTGATAATGGGTTTCTCAAACCATGAAAAATAAATCCTCTAGTTTGAAATATATTTCCCATAGCATCTTCAGGGTTTTCGCATAGTTTAATAACAATTAAGAAAAAATATGCAACCCATGAAAAAAAATATTTTAAAAACCTGATTTATGTGATTTCACCTCTCATTTGAAGCCCTATAAGATGGTTATCAACTAGAGACCTCTCCACCTTATTCTCCTTCATATGGGACATCTTGATGAGTGATTTATCCCTAATGGTTAGTTATTCTTCATGAAATCTTCATCAAAACTCCCCATTCATTTTTTATTAGTTTTTGATAAGCCCCGTCGTAAGGGTGTGGGGGAGCCCTTACATGGACCATAGTCATAGACACACAATACATGACCTGGAGTCCTTAGAGGATTTCATCAAAAATAGAAAACATGAAATATCCCATATCTTGAAAATATATTGATGGATTCTCTACATCATCGTAAGGCTTGTAGGATAGATGTTCTATGTAGATATGCACATCCCTGGTACCAATGGAAATTACATAACCTCTTATTTTTTGAATTTGTGTTAGCTCTGCTCTGGTGAATGCACCTACTCTTGAATCTTCCTCTGGAGCCTTGTTCCTTGAATTTTTCTATTTTTATCATCATTACATTTTGTTCGAAGGCCATGAGGTGGCCCAAAGGCCTTGAGGTGGTCTAATGGCCTTGATGTGGATTGAAAGCCTCAGTGGAATGATGTTTTTTTACATTCTCACACCATTGAGGTTGGTGTCCCTATTATTTAACATTATAGAACATTCCATTGAATTTTTAGGATTTCTGAGTTTCTTACAAAGTAATGTAATCTTGCTTGTGAGGTGTTAATATTAATTTATTAGGTGTTTTTATGATGGATAATTGTTGTGAATTTTTTTAATGGGTTTTAATAAATATTATTATATTTTCATGTGTGCAAGGTGTTTGATAAATTTTTTCTTTTTCCCTCTTTATAAAATTGACTATTTTAAGAGTATGTTTGGATTTCGTTAAACTATTATAGTATAGTTTTATGGGGATATGATCCTTGAGTAAAATGTTTATTCCTTTAAAAGGGTTTTGGATTCTCTCTTCTGATTTCATGGGCGTGCCAACAAATGATAATGGCCTTATTTTCCTTAATGAACAATTTTTCAAGAATCTCATCCATTCCTAATCCACGCTTTCTAAATTTTCTATAATACCACATGCTTTTTAAATGTCTCATGGTGTCATTGTGTATTGAATATGGGTTTAAATGTTATTTTTATATTATGGCCTATTTTTAACCATGGAAGAGATGGTTGGTTCCTAACTGATTTAAAATCCAATTTAGAATCTTTAAGTGTGTTGTGTGATTTCACATTGTTTGGATGTCATGTTGGAAATGGAATCAGATTTGAAATATAAGGACTCGTTAGGAATTTTGAACATGAAAGTGGTTTTTTATGTTTTTTATGAAATTATTAGGAATAATTTCTGTAATGTATGGAATTGATAATGTTGACAGCCCAGTTGGAACATTATAATGTTTCAGAAAGGAATTGTGGGTCTGGAGGTGTAAATTCCAGGTTGGAACCCTAGCCTATTTTGTGAAATTTATTTAAACATAATGTGATATTATGGATTGATTGGAAGTTGAAAAATGAATTTTTGTGATATTGTAAACCTTATGGATGATTCTCGGAGGATATTTTATCACATAGGTGGTGTGTGTGTTTTGGATATACAGGTGTGGTAGTGGCAGGTCAATTGAGTTATGCATGTGAGGGACTCCCCTTTCACCATGTACGATTACCCTGGTTTTCCTAGATACCTTTTAGAGGGTTGAGTGGGGGTTTATTATCAATATAGATTATATATGTTGGTACCCCATGACTTTAAGGGGCTTAGTGGGACATTCCACTAGATCGTCTAGTTCATAGACACCAATTAGTTATTAACTATGGCGATTCACCATATGTTGGCAGGTGATTTTTATCTAATTAATCTAGGGATCAATATATGGAATATTATAAAACAAATATGGTTACTATCTTTTTTTGGTTGTTTATTGTTCGGTAGCACTTGGTTTCATGTTTGGAAACACTTTATTTTATTTTCATCATATCCTTGTATCACTTTTATGGTATCCATGTGGGGAGTTTGGTTTCTAAAATGGTAAAAAAAATTTGAAAATAAAAATGTGGCGTGTGTTGTTTTGAAAATTGTTTTCTATCATTGTTTATTAAAAATGATAAAAACCCATTTCATTATATGTATTTTAAATGAGTGTTTTTGGAGAATTTTGGTAAAGTAAATGTATTGAATCAATAATAGTTTCCTTCTGAGATGTTAAATATCACACCCTACGTATACCATTCGGTGTTGGTAGAGTCCATCTATTTCACATGTTTAGGTTTATAATTCAAGTGTCCTTTGGACCAAGTATCTCTTTTGGTTAGTGGTGAAAATGAGGTCATGTGGAGATCATGCAGTGTGGTTTAGTTTATTTTTTTATTCAGTTTTTATTATGTTTTATAGTTGTTGTATTTGGATCTTTTTTTACATCTATTAATGTTCATTTTCTGGCCTTTGTTGCATGTTCATCTTTGGGTATTTTGACACTTATTTATTATTGGGATAAATCATTCACATTATATTATTTTTAGGTTAGGCACTAGTTTCCATCTTGTGGGGACCAAGAAAAACATTCCATCCATGTCTTAGACAGGTTCGAGTGTTAAGTCAAGTTTCATCTTGTCCTGGATTGTGACACTCATGTAGAGTTTTTTGGGAGTTACAAGAAGGTTGGTCACTTCTCAGTGTGTTTATTAAAAATAAACCATCCCATGAAGTAATCCTAAATTGCATAATGTCGAAACCAATTAATTCACTTTCTTTATTGACTTATAAGAAGAATATATATTTTTAAAAATTAATTTCCAAGAATGAAAAAGTATCCACATAACCAAATAAATCTTAGAAAAAACTAAGTGAATCTATGAAGAATTCACATTTACCTATAGTTAAAATGGAATAAGTAAACTAGATTGTATGCAATTCTCAACCTGTATTCTCACATTGATGAGTAATGAGATCCACATTATTCCCTAATCATGTGTGATATATTTATGTGCATTCATTATAGGTAATTGAAGGTGAATATAGTTCTCAATAAGATGAAATTTATGGTAAGTAATCTATAATAAATATTCTCTATCTAAAGAAGTTGTCATATTGGTATGATTCATAAATTATTATTCTTAATAACAATTGAAGAAAGGATCTTCCATAATGATATATATATTGAGATAATCCCTTAAGGGGGGGGGGTGACATTCACAAGATACATGAACTATTTATTCCAGGAGAATATTAAATTTCTATAATGTTCATTCATTGATGATGTAAGTATGCATATTCTATTATCACTATTTAATAAAGAATAAATTATAATATTATGGAGGAGAGTTTTATTTTAATAAATGGAAGGAAAATAATGAAATTTTAGGGGTTATGAGTGATAGTTTCAAAAAACCGCTACATTTACAAGATTTATTTTGACATGTGTATAGAGATCAGTGAAGGGGATCATATTTTAATTATATGGTTGACACAATAATTGGTGTAAGGATCAAAAATGTTTTCATATGGTTGATAAAAATTTTCATGTCCATTTAAAGTTATTATGAGTAACCGTAAGGTTCGGAAATGTTTCTTATAATTTTGAGACAACTAGGAATAATGTTGAGGTAGTTAATCATAAGTATTATGGGAATGTTTTATAATTCCCCAGTGAATTATGTATGGTACATGATTTTAAAGGAATCAAATCGGATGATTCTCAATAACTGATATTCACAATTTCATTGTCCCAATCACATTTAAAATGGTTGTAACCCAAGACAAGCCAAAAGATGGACTATCCAAATAATATTTTAGATATGTGATTGTAACAACCCACAGTATTTCAATGGAAATTACCTTCTTAAAAATATGGCAGAAAATTAGATGAAAACAATACATAATTAAATACTAAGTGCTAAGTGACCTTTAAATATAGGTTTGTCACTTCTGTGTTTGGAATTTCGAAAATATGACATACACGGTTGTGTTCAAGATGATTTCAGGTGTCCAATAAATAAACCATAATTTTTTATGAATAGTAACCAACCCCTATAAATAGTAACCTACCCATATGAATAGTAGTACAACCATTATGAATATTTAATCTTTTAAATAAGAGTAACCTTACCCATGAATAATTAAAAAATATTTAGTCATCTTAGAGAGTCACAATTTAACTATTGTAAAAGTTTTGGTATTTTTTTGTAAGTCATAAATGATTAAATATAATTAATTAATTAATTTAAAAGAAAATTTATCTTCTTAAAATTTTTAATAAATTACAAAAATCTATGTCTTCCAGTTTTTAGATAATTTTATGAGACCCAACGTATTTTTTGAAAGCATTATAAATTCAGTTTTAATTTTAAAAACTGTATTTTTCAAGTAAATTATGATTTTCATTAAATATTAAATTAGTCATATTCAGAAAATTATTTTTGAAAAATTAACTTCATTTTTGGATTATACATGTCAAAAAATGGTTGGGGTGAAATTTTGGGAATTTTCTGAAATATACCAATTTTCAGGAGAATAGTAAAAATACAGTTTTTTCACATAACAGGTGTATCCTAAATTACTTAATTAATGATGTAAAGATAACGTAAACATTATATAAATTTAGGTTAGGCATCATCAAATTAAACTTCATAAATGGTTCCTTAAAATACAATAAACTCAATTTTCAAACCTAAAAAAACTTTCCAAAGCCTAAAGTCAAAAAGTGGTTTCTTAAAGTGTCTTTTTCTATTTCTTTCACTTTTCTTTTAATAAATTGATGAATTAGATTTATAAAGATGAATAAAATCCAAAAACTAATTATATTATATTAATGTATTATTTAGGATGTCAAAAAACTACTATTATAAGTCTAAATTTTGATATATTATTTTATTTATTATTTTATTCTAAAAACACCTCCCTCCTCATGTATAAATAACCCATCACATACCCTTTCCAAACCACACCTCTCAAGATTCAATAATTGAATAAAGTCTTCTCAAGAAACTTTTATAGCCCATCCCCCACTTCCAAGAGCTTCTGGTCTCATCAAAATACAATGATTAGGCCCCTTAAGGAGGATCTCAAGAGGAGGATTCAAGAGGTAATTCCTCCTCCTCTTTCCTTTAATTCCCTTTCAATTTCAAGTCCGTTTCTTATTCTCTCCCAACCTATATTTGTCCAAATGGTATGGAAACTCCATTATAATACATTCAATATAATTTTACGATACTAATGGGATATTATATCATCCAACCCTTTCACCTCTTCCATTTATTTTATAAGAGAAAACGTTGTTCGTAAGGTGTTAATCTATCACATTCAAGAACAACATGTTCTCTTTTTCCATTTCTACATACAGATCTAGACTTGAAACCATTTTTAAGGTTGAACCAGAATATTATATATGTATTGTGTCTTATTTTATGTTCTGGAACTAACTTATGTACATATTACTAGATGAGTAAACAAAATAAGTTCACTGTGGTCGAAAAACCACCAAAATTAACGCAAATGATCATTATTAAATTCTTATCTAACGATTCATCCACATGGTATACAATGTAATTAATATTAAGATAATTTTAAATTCTGTAATTTCATTAATAACATTTAATATATGTTTTGTATGTTTACCCATGTTCTATACAAACTACAATTCATGAATACATGTGAAACTCTCATGAAAACCATAAAAAACAAACATTCCCGAACAATGTTTTTTAACTCTTTACCTCATCAAAAGTCCCATAAAATAACATAATAAAACGAAAATGTCAAATATATAGTATAAAATGTTTTTTAAATTATAATTAATGAATATTATGTCATTATACAGGACATTAAAGTGAAGGAAGCATTCGGATACAAGGTAAGGGGAAATTCTCGAACCCAACATTCATCCTTTGGGTTCTCCCTCTTTGACTCATTTTGGATATGGTTACTCCATAAAAATATTTTTTTAATCATTGAATTTCTTTTTCTAGGTTATACATGTTCTTCACTGGAATTCATGACAAACCAAATGTTTTCCAAAATAACTCTTCTTTCAAGGACACACCTTTTACTTCTCATTCAAGATTGACTGTTCTTGTAACATATATCTTATTACCTCTTTATTTTGGGAACCCAATGACTATGAATGTGTTCTTATGAAATGAAACCCATTACTTTTCTTCGGTAATTTATAATCATTTATGTTATATGTTCATTGTGTCATGCATGATAAATGATAATATTATGATGTGAAGGGTGTGCTCAGAATTATATAGTGCAATATGAATGTTTAAATGTGATGGGTGCGCTGAGAATTATACAGTGCTCTAATGCATTGGGTAAAGGGATGAATCTCATGAGTAAATTTGAAATTATATGTGAACAATATGATAGATTTGTTCAAAATCATGTGTGGTATTTAACCACTAAGACATGATGGTTCAATTTTATTCATTTCCAAATTTCAAGTATCTTATTAATGCTTCCTCTCATGATTCTTTACCTATGTTATGAATATGCTCACCCCATGTTACATTTTTCTTATATATCCTCTTACTGGGATTATATATCACCCCTTTTGATGTATATCCTCAGGTTTATACATATACTAAGGAGAGGTCAAGTGCCAATAATAATCTATAGGAGAAGAAAGGGAAAAAAATTATGCTCGATGTTGTAATTATTATATATGGTCCTCTTTTTTCCAAGACAATAAACCATTGGATCCTATATGTGTAATAATATTGTGTTGTTTATCTTTAATATGTTTTATTAGTAATGTATGAAAAGGATGGGTCTCTATAGTTTGTATCAGAGGAAAGGTTTAGTTAATTTGGGAATTAGGATTCGTGAACCCTAGAGAAAACCTCTAGCATGAGTCTAAGTACAAATATGCACACAAGAATCTTTAAATTTGGATCCCATATGTTATTATTTTTTTACATTAATAAATTATTCATGTATTTTTGCCTTATGTTTTGGTCTAACCTTTTCTATTTTAGGAAATGGTGGGAATGATGAGAAACCATGCCAACAACTTGTTTGAGGGCCAATGCAACGATTTCCCAAACGACATCCCCAATAATTTGGGAGGTGGAGTTCAAAAAATCAAGGCGATGCTTACCCAATTATCTCAGGAAATGAAAAATAACCATAATAATGGGGAATTCCCTCATTCACCAAAGAGAGGGAAACTATCTATCGAATGTTTTATGCACCAATGACCACCGATGTTTAATGGATCTTCCGATACACTAGTTACGGACCAGTGGGTCAACTTCATGGAGAAGATATTTTCTGTTGATCACTGTTCTGAGATGGAGAAGGTGACAAAATCCCTTTATCATCTAGATGTAGAGTCCTATCAATGGTGGGATTTGATTAAGAACACCAAGCCAAGGGTGGAAATTGAATAGATTGAATGGGAAGACTTTAAGATCTTGTTCGATAATTATTATTTCCCATGAACTCTTCATACAAATATAGAGAAAGAATTCATAATGCTCAAGAAAAAATAAGGAGAGACTGTCACAACCTACGAAGAAAATTTCACAAGGTTTGAAAGGTACTCTTTGGGTTTTTTATCAATAATAATAGCAAAATTTATAGATTCTTTAGTGCATTAAAACTACACCTTCGAAAGGCTATTGCAATTTGAGACTTTGAGAGTTATGATGAAGTTGTTTGGTGTGCTCTCAAAGGGGGTATGGAGTTTGGAGAACGGTCCCATGGCTATGGTGATAATAAATGAAAGATGGAGTTTCAAGCTAGTGGATCTAATGACAAAGGTCGGAAGAAAAATCAACGACCCACATGGAAAAAAGGTGGGATGTTTCACCATGGGAACTGCCTCAAAGGGATGGGGAAATGATTCAAGTGTGGGAAAGAAGGACACATTGAAAAAGAGTGTCAGAAAGAAATAAAAAGAAAGTTGAATGTGGCAGAAGAAAGGAGAGAAACATTCATTGTTCAATGCTACAACAGTAGGGAGCTAGGGCACTTTGCATGCCAGTGCACTAAAGCTCATGTTCTCGAGGGTAATCAGCGTCAGCAGCCACCAAAGCCAAAGGAACAAGGGAAGGAAAATTCCATCACTACTATGGAAGTGGAGCAAGATAATGAAGTCATACAAGGTACACTTCCCATTCACTCACGAATGTAAAAATTCTAATTTGATTCTGGTTCTATGCAATCCATTATATCATGTATGTTTGCTAGAACTGTAGAATCGAAGCCCTGAAACATTGAAGTAGAAATATCTGTAAAAACACCAAGTGGTGAAATCATTGCAACCCAAGTGTTTGACTCTTATCTTGTTGGCATATGTGGGTGAATTCTTCTATAAAATCTCATAATACATACCTTGGTGGAATTTGACACTATAATGGGAATGGATTGGATCTCTTTATATAAAGAACCTATCAACTTTTGGGAAATGGAAATATCTTTTCAAATTCTAACCCATCCCATGTTCCTCTACAATTGCAAGGAAGATCATTAATATCCATTAAAAATACTTCTATGGTGTGGATGTTAATTCCCTATGAAGAAGCATACCTCTACCAAATGTTTTAGTAAAAGGAAGGTGCCAACCTTGCGGAAATTCCCATCGTGAGGGAATACAATGAGGTATTTCCCGAATAGTAACCCTGAATACCCCCCGGATTGTGAGGTAGAGTAATCAATAGAACTCATGCCTAGAGCTATGCCTATCTCAAAGTTTCCCTATAGGATGGCTCCTATCGAACTGGAGGATTTAAGGAAGCAGCTGCAGGAGCATCTAGACGAAGGGTTAATACCCCCTACTTCATCACGTTGGGGTGCGCCAGTTCTCTTTGTGGAGTACAGAGCTCCTCTTAACCGACTGAACAATTCGTCAATCCTTGCAAGAGGATACAAATTTGTGGTAGTGTTTATCGATGATATTCTCATCTACTCCAAGAGAAAGGAGGAACATGAAGAACATCTAAGACTTATGCCAATGACATTTATAAATGAGAAGTTGTATGCCATGTGTTTGAAACTGTGACTATTTGGTGAAGAATATCACGTTCGTGGGACATGTGATCACAAGTATGGTAATTTATGTGGATCCTTAAAAAAATCAATTGAGGAATGGCCCAGGCCCTCTAGTGTCACCGAAATCCGTAGTTTTCTTGGATTAGCTGGGTACTAACGATGATTTTTAGGAACTTCTCACAATTGTCCAGACCGCTAAACAAGTAAACAAGGAATGGGACAAAGTATGTCTGGACCGAAGAATGTGAGGGAAGCTTCAAGGAGCTAAAGAGATGGTTGATCATTGCACCTGTACTCACACTACCAAAAAGTGGAGAATTTTTTCTGATATAGAGTAATGCTTCAAAGAAAGGCTTGGGTTGAGTACTCATGAAAAACGATAATGCAATAGCCTATGCCTCACAATAGTTGAAGATCCATGAGCAGAACTACTTGACAAATGATCTAGAGCTGGAAGATTTGATTTTTCCCTTGAAAATCTAGCGGCACTACCTTAATGGTGAGAAGAGTGACATAAAAACCAACCACAAGAGGCTAAAGTATATATTCACAAAAAAGGATCTCAACATGCGTCAAAGGAGATGGTTAGATCTAATCAAAGATTCCGATTTCTCTATTCACTGCCATCCTGGAAAATAGAACAAGGTAGTTGATGCTCTAAGAAGAAAAGAACCCACTACTCTATCCATGTTACGGATTGAGAAATACCCTATAATTATGGTTATGCAAAGCATGGATTTATAAATCATAAGGGAAGGGGATAAACCCTACCTTGACCAAATGAATGTGAAGCCATCCATCCAAGAGAAGATTGAAGAAGAAAAAAGGGATGATGTGGGGGTGAATGCGGTAATGGAAGGGAAGCTGCATGAGTTCCATATTGACGATGATGGGGTGATTTTGTTTGGAACACGGCTTTGTGTGCCTTCATCACCCAGGATAAAGAACGAGCTATTTCACAATGCCCAAAACTCAACATTCTCTATTCATCCTGGTAGCACTAAGATGTACCATGATCTCTGAGAACACTTTTTGTGGGATAACATGAAGAAGGATATTGTAGAATATATATCAAGGTGCTTGGTATTCCAGAAAGTTAATGATGACCGTCAAAATCCCAAAAGAATGATGAATCCGTTGCCAATACCCATGTGGAAATGGGAAAATGTAACTATGGACTTTTCACGAGTCTCTCGAAGACGTCGAAGGGAAATAATGCAATATGGGTTGTGGTAGATAGAATCACCAAGACTGCAAATTTTATCACTATTTAGGAATATCTCTCGATTGAACAAATATCAAGTATATATGTGAAGGAAGTGGTGAGACTGCATGGTGTTCCACTCTGAATTGTCTCTGACCGTGATCTAAGGATCACATCTAAATTTTGGAGGATCCTTCAACATGGTTTGAGTACTGAATTAAATTTCAGCACGACCTAGCAGCCCAAAACTGATGGCCAATCTGAACAGACTATTCATAGGCTTGAAGATATGTTAAGATCCTGATTTCTAGAGTTCAATGGTGGATGGGATCATCATCTCCCATTGGTTGAGTTCTCATACAATAATATCTTCCACTCGAGTGTTCAGATGGCTCCATATGAAGATTTGTATGGAAAGCGATGTAGAACTCCAACCTATTGGAATGAAGTTGGAGAAAGAAAGATACATGGAGCCAATCTTGTGGAAGAGACGGAAGAGAAGGTTCAAGACATCCATAAACACATCAAAGCTTCTCAAATTCAAAAAAAGAGTAAAGCTGACGAACATCGAATGGATTTCGAGTTTGACGTTGGAGATATATTCTTCCTATGAAGATCACCATGGAAGAGAGTCATGAGATTTGGGAAGAAAGGAATGTTAAACCCAAGGTACATTGGCCCCATTGAAATACTTGACCTAATAGGAGTCGTGGCCTATCAGCTTGAACTTCCACCGAATATGGCTCAACTTCATGATTTTTTTACGTTTCACTCCTGAGGAAGTACATAATTGATCCCTCACATGTACTAAATTCAGATGTGGTACAGCTAAAATATGATCTCTCTTATGAGGAGTTGCCAGTAGAGATTCTAGACTGGAGAGATAAGGTTCTACGTAACAAGAAAACCCACCTTGTCAAATTGTTTTGGAGGAACCATAAATTTTAAAACGCTACATGGGAAAGATGATGCGATGAAGGAGAAGTACCCTCACATATTTTTGTAAAGTGAAATTTCTAGGGAGAAATTTCATCATGGGGTAAGAATATAATGACCCAATGTATTTCAATTGAAATTACCTTCAACAAAATATGTCATAAAATCATATAAAAATACATCATAATGAACTACTAAGTGCTAAGTGACCTTTAAACATAAGTTTGTCACTTCTGTGTTTGAAATATTGAAAATCCGACATACACGGTTCTGTTCAAGATGATTTTTGGGGTCCAATAAGAAAAACATAATTTTTCGTGAATAGTAACCTAACCTTATAAATAGTATCCTACCCTTGTGAATAGTAGTATGACCCTTATGAATTGTAAATCTTCTAAATAAGAGTAACCTTACCCATGAAAAATAAAATAAAATTTAGGTATCTTAGAAAGTGACAATTTAACTATAGTAAAAGTTTCGGTATTTTTTTGTATGTATTAAATGATTAATTAAAATTAATTAATTAATTTAAAACAAAATTTATTTTCTTAAATTTTGTTCATAAATAATAAAATATATATCTTCTAGTTTTTAGATAATTTTATAAGCCCCTATGTAATTTTTGAAAGCATTATAAAATCAATTTTAATTTTAAAAACATTATTTTTCAAGTAAATTATACTTTTAATTAAATATTAAATTAATAATATTTAGAATTTTTTTTGAAAAATAGACATCATTTTTGGATTCTACAAGTCGAAAAAATTTTAGGGTGAAATATTGGGATTTTTCTGAAATATATCAATTTTCAGGTGAATAGTAAAAATATAGTTTTTTACATAACCGGGGTATCCTAAATTGCATCATTAATGATGTAAAGTTGAAATAAACATTCTAGAACTTTAGTTTCGGCCATATTATATTCAACTTCATAAATGTTTCCTTAAAATAAAATAAACACGATTTTCAAACAAAAAAACTTTTAAGAGCCTAAAGTAAAAGATGTGATTTCTTAAAGAGTCTTTTTCTCTTTCATTCACTTCCCTTTTAATAAATTAATGAATTCGAATTATAAAGATTAATTAAATCCTAAAACTAATTATATTATATTAATATATGATTTAGGATGTAAAAAAAACTATTACAAGTCTAACTATTAATATATTATTTTATTTAATATTTTATTCTAAAAACACCTCCCTCCTCATGTATAAATAACCCCTCACCATCCCCTTGCCAAACCACACCTCTCAAGCTTCAAGAATTGTATAGATTCTTCCCAAGAATCTTCCCTATCCCCTACCCCAGGTCCAAGAGCTTATGGTATCATCAAAAGACC
This sequence comes from Viscum album, assembly GCA_963277665.1. Taxonomy (NCBI): domain Eukaryota; kingdom Viridiplantae; phylum Streptophyta; class Magnoliopsida; order Santalales; family Viscaceae; genus Viscum; species Viscum album. Next base: position 164,995,695 of record OY728138.1, read on the forward strand.
ATGATTAGTTCCCTTAAGAAGGATCTCAAGAGGAGGATTCAAGAGGTAATTTCTCTTCCTCTTTCCTTTAATTCCCTTTTAATTTCAAGTACATTTCTTATTATATCCCAACCTATATTTTTACAAATGGCATGGTAACTCCAGTATCATACATATACTATATTTATCTGTAACTAATGGGATATTATACCATCCAACCCTTTCTCCTCTTCCTTTTATTTTAAAAAATAAAACGTTGTTCGTAAGGTGTTAATCTATCACCTTCAAGAACGACATGTTTTCCTTTTCATTTTCTACATACGGATCTACTCATGAAACCATTTTTATGGTTGAACCAGAATATTATATATGTATTATGTCCTATTTATGTTATGGAACTAACTTATGTACTTATTACTAGATTAGTAAACAAAACAAGTATGTTGTGGTCGAAAAACCGCCCAAATTAACAAAAAAGATCATCATTAAATTCATATCTAATAATTCATCCACATGGTATAAAATGTAATTCATATTAAGATAATTTAAACTTCTATAATATCATTAATAACATTTAATATATGTTCTGGATGTTTACCCATGTTCTAAACAAACCTAAATTCTTCAATACATGTTAAACTATCCTGAAAACCATAAAAACAAACATTCCCGAACAATGTTTTCAAACTCTATAACTCATCAAAAGACCAATAAAAAACATAATGAATCCAAAATGTCCCATATTAATTTATAAAAAGTTTTTTAATTTCTAAATAATAAATATAATGTCATTATACATGACATTAATCTGAAGGAAGCGTTCCGATACAAGGTAAGGGGAAATTCTCGAACCCAACTTTCATCCTTCGGGTTCTCACTCTTTCACTCCGTTTTGATATGGTTAATCCATAAAAATATTTTTTTTTTCATTGTATTTACTTTTCTGGGATATACATGTTTTTCACTTTTATTTAAGATAAACCAAATGATTTCCAAAAGAAATCTTCTTTCAATAATACACCTTTTACTTCCCATTCAAGATTGACGATTCTTGTAACATACATGTTATTCCCTCTTTCTTTTGGGAACCCAATGTTTATAAATGTTTTCTTATGAGATAAAACCCATTCCTTTTCATGGGATAGTTATGTTCATTTATGTTATATTTTCATTGTGTCATGCATGATAGAAGATAATGTTATGATGTGACAGGTGCGCCCAGAATTATATAGCGCAATATGAATGTTTAAATGTGATTAGTGATCCTTGAATTATAAAACACTTCAACACATTAGATAAAGTGATAAATTTGAGGAGTAAATTTTAAATGATGTGTGAACAAGATGCTATATTTTTTAAAAATAATGAGTGGTAGTTAACCACTATGACATGATGCTTCATTTTTATGCATTGCCACATTTCAAGTCTGTTATTAATACTTCCTCTTATGATTCGTTACCTATGTTATGAATATGATCATCCCATGATATATTGTTCTTATCTATCCTATTATTGGGATTATAGCTCACCCCTTTTTATGTATATCCTTAGGTGGCTACATGTACTAATGAGAGGTCAAGTTCCGATAATAATCCTGAGAAGAATAAATTAAAAAAAGGTTATGCATGATGTTGTAATTGTTATGTATTGTCCTAGTTTTCCCAAGACACTAAACCGTTTGATCCTATATGTGTAATAATATTATTTTTTTAATCTTTAAAATGATTTAATAGTAATTTATGAAAAGTTGGGTTCATTATATTGATAATGGTTTTAGCCAAAATTTGATCATTATGATATTGCAATGCCACAAAAAGAGTTTCCACATCATAGTGTATGATTCCATGCACACGCCAATATGAAATTCAGTAGAATTAATAGTGTATATTTTTTGGAAGAATAATTTATGAAATCTCATGAGGTAAATAACAAATCACATCTTTAGTATACTCTTTAGTAATATTTTTGAATTATAAATGGATAGGGATTTTATATTTGAATGGCATGAGATTATGAAAATGGATGTCAGTTATTATGGAAATTCATATTAGAATATTCTTTCGATGAAATGAATATAAAATAGAGGAAAATAATGACTAAATTAAATGAGAGATAATTCGGAATCTGATAGTAATACATATATTTCATGCCAAAGTAGAATTAATTAGAGTCTTGATGATACAATAAACATAATGATTCCCTGAAAGTCAAAGAATGAAAAAAGAACTCATATTTTGTGCTTACTGCAGGCCTAAAGTATGAAAGAGAGAGTGGAAGAGAGCCATTGTTGCATTAATAATAAATTCCATATATAATAAAAAATAAGAATAGATAAATTTCGATCATAGAGTACTTCTAATAATATTCAGACAGAATGATGTGAGAGATCTATCGTATAGTATTTTATTAGATAATATTTAAGAAGATTAAGAAATAAGTAAATAATTTTATTTATTGAGGAAGGATATAAAATTATTAATGATAGTAAAATATGCATGATAATTAGTGGTCTGATTTTATTATGATTGGTTCAAATCATTTATCACAAAAAATATAAGTTACATGTTTTCACATACTATGTATCTAGTTGATGGTGGGATAACTGGTCCAATTACATACCCTTTTTTATGATAAATTTTATTATACAAAGGATGTTGTGTGTGATAGGGATAATAATTACAAAAATTCATGGGTGTAATGTTCATAATAAACATGAACCTTGGAAAAAACTTCTATTATTGTTATTTTTTAATTGTTTATATATTAATGTGTAATGAACAAACGAATGATATATAGAGAGGGATAGGGAGAGGGAGAGAGAGATTCAGTCACAGAGTAAGTGAAGATGTGGAAAGTGATAAAATTTTAAATTGGATTAAATTTTATATCTATATGGATTCACCTCCACCCCACATATCTCAATGTTAGGAATATCCCATTGTGATTTTTTAAAATCACAAACAAAAAATATTCCAAATGGATTTCCACTAATGATTTTTCCATTGATTTTATTTTAATATCCATCATAAATTATTCCCAAATTATTCATCTAAAAACATCAGAGCTAACCAACAACTCATTTTCAATTATTTAACTTCAGATAATGAATCAATGATTCACTGATCATCATCTATAATCCTGCATGAGTCAAGATCATCATAATAAAACATATTTGAATGAAAATTTCCTCCTAAAATATCATCCTCGATCCTTATACTCTATAATACCTATATTCTAGGATCCCCATCGATAAATAGTCAAAAAATCTCCACCTAAACAAATTTTCATCATGGGATAACTTCCCTTTTTTATAGGAAATAAATTTAACTTAAATCTTCATCACCAATCATGAAAAACATCTCCTTAGTAATAAATGATATAATTATAAACATTTTTCAATGAAACCAAACATAAATGATCTAAATATTCTTAAGAGAGGGTAAAAAATCCATACATTAATCTCAAAAGTGCTACCAAATTATTCTAAAATTTAAAATCTTATGGGTTATTGTGGGTCTTCTCTCCAAACCATCAAGATGGATGGAGGTGATTTAACTAAAAGATTCCACCAATTAATCTCATATTTGACCTATGATAGTTTGTTCACAATGATATCCACTACATCATTCTCTGTTGACACATACTCCAACATCACTAATCATTATTAAACCTATTCCTTGAATGAATGATACTTTGTCTCAATATAATTAATCTTTTATTAATTGATAGGATTTTAACTAAATTTAATAGATTTTAAGTTATCACATCTAATTAAAATAAAATATTTAATATAAACTCCAACATCCTCAAGTTTCTTATTTATCTATATTAGTTTATTATACTCATGATTATCCAAAATATTTTATGTTTATACATTCTTAAATATAATGTAGTATTGTTTTATTATTAGATAAGAAATGTATAATCCTCCAAGATAGATTGCAGCTATTAGTGTAGTGTATAGATTATCCATTTAACCAACACAATACACATCATTGTATCTCAACAACTCTTACTATGAAGTTATATGATAAAAATTCCTAAAATACATTATGATATTGATGTAACAAATATTTAATTTAACTACAATAATTTGACTTTATTTGGTAAAACCTTGGAGAGAAATTGACAGAAATTTGGAAAAAACAATTTTAATTCATTTTGTTTTTAGGTTAAATAGGATACCATTTATTTTTCTTTATTCCATTAAATCAACCATCTTTTACTTATCATATCTTAAAAACATCATATAAATAGACACCAGTGTTTCCATTAGCCTATATTACTTAATTACAATCAACATAAGGATCTCTTTACTGTTTTTAGATAGATAAATTAATGTTATATATATTACAAAAGTAACTTATAAACCAAGTAATCATGTAAATTATCCAATCATGGAAATTTAAAACAAAAACCTCGTATATTGTGAATAATACATGATTTTTATTAATCTGATGCTATGGACACTATTTAATCCATATAAATGAGCACTAATATACATTAATCATTACCCTTCTTGATGTAGAAATTTAAATGAACTTCACCACATTGGAGAAAACAATTTCTTAAATATCGGTCAATCCATGAGTACAAAGATCTTTATTTTTTCATCAAAACCCCAAAAATGATTTATTCAACCAGAAACATATGGTATAGTATACATAAATAAGATACCGATATGGTTTCTCAATGTACAATTCAACCATAAGGACTACGCGAGTAATTCTTACATTCCATCAATTCTCTACACCTTTAATCCCATTTTCATTGTCATTTCCAAGAATATTTTAATAGTTTACGCATTGGTTATAGGAAAAAATGTTTATTTAAATAAAGAATTTTCTTTTGGGAATACCTAATTCACACTGAATAAGTATTTTTATAAACTAAACTCTTATCATTTAGTTTGTTACTGTAAACCCAAAAGGGTCTGATGAAATATTTGTCTTTTGGAATTCCAAAAATTTACAATGTTTGGTTATTTTCATTTTGGTCATGCTCTTCATGAATTAATTTGAAAAAATTTTAATATCTTAAAACCTATTCCTAGATTTTATAAACTTATTTAATTAATTTAGAAATTTATTATATATTATTCATCCTATGTGTTTACACAATATCTATTTGATCACCAAGGATACTTTTTATGTGATTTAAACCTTATTTATTAATTTCATTGTAGCTATTGGTACTACTCTAATTTATCAATAATCAATGACTTATTTTATGTTTTCTAAAGACCTATATTCTCACCTTATAATGATAACTTAATTATCTATATCCTCTAATATTTCATCACTATTTTGTGAACTAAATTATAGTTTGTGAATTCTCCTCACTTTACACAACTATTACATCTGAACCGTCATTAATTTTTCTCAAACAATTTTTGGAATCATTTTTATTCCTTACTATTGGTTGATTATTCATTAAAACAACCTTCACCTCATAATGATTCAAACTTTATGTTTGTATCATGGTTTAGAGTAAATACATTTCTTTTGAAATTTCGAAAGTACTATAGCGTAGGATTCAATCCATACCACATGTTATATGGTTTCATTTCATCATTTAAATATAAAAAGGATCTATTAGATATAAAAATTGATATAATAACATCATATATAAATTATTTCTCTGATATATCCTTATCAATGAAAATTTTTGGAGATAAGATTTTAAAAATATGGTACCTCCCCTTAACAAAATTTTTTTAGGAGTCTTCACCACTAAGTGTTGGTTTCTTATGTTGGAGGTACACTAAAATATACATTAATAATATGCATGTACATATTCATATGATGCATAGAGTATATATATGATAAATTATATATATATATAGTATTTTATAACGCAAATGATGCATGAATTTTTCACTCATGCGATTTAGGAATATATATATATATATTATTTATTTCTCATGAATGTTATCTTCATTATATAATATATATTAAGAATAGATTAAATGATTTTCATTATATTCATTAGAAATATTAAATTAATTAAACCCAATAGAAGGAAACACATAGGATATGATATGAAGTGGGGGTGTTAGGATTCAACGATAAAAAGGATGACATCCTCTCCTATTGGGTGAATGTGGTGTGTGATGTGTGTGAGTATTTTTTTGACTCTATTCCTCATTATAATAAATTTATTTCATTTGAAATGGTGGTAGTAGTCCTTAAAATTTTGAGTATCCTCAAAAATAATTCATGGATCCATTGGTCGATGTATCACATCAGATTTAGGGTGTGTTCTTTCACTTGTCCTCATGATTTCCCTCTAGCACACACTAACAAAGAGTGGTGATTGAATCTTATGCAACTCCCATTTTATAGGTACCCTATTTGTTCAAATATTAACACATTTATTTCTTAATGATTGATCTCTTGTATTTTAGGTTTTTCTTGTATTGAAAATGTTCATAAAATGATCATATGAAACCCATCAGTGATATAAGAGGATTGTTCTTCAAGATTTAGACATGTTTGAATTACTGTTTTACAAATGAAAATAAAAAAACTGCGTTTTCATAAAACTAAAGAAGCTTTACAGACCCTTAAATTAGCCACTTGATGGTAGATATTATTTACCCTTATATAGGTTGGCTATGTAAATGTAACACCCTTAAGTGATTCGGTTTTGTAAACGTAGATATTCATTTACCCTTACATAGAACCCCTGCACTGATGGTCTGCATAAGGGTAACCTAATTTTTACAATCTCACAAATTGGTTATATAATATTTTTACCCTTAAACAAGGGATATTTCATAATGTTTTTACCCTTACAATAGGGGTTTACATAAGGTAAATTGTCACTTTACCATTACACATTAATGTATTAGGGATTCTATGTAAAGGTCCATGATTCTTACCTTTATGTATTCTATTAAATACTCATAGTTTCTTTATGAAAAGTGGTTTCATAGAGGTAGTACCCTTTCACAATAGTGTCAAGTAAATTTAAATCATGAACTACCATTATGTGAAGTGTTTAAAAAAGGTTAACACCCTATCGCGGAATGAGATGAATTATGGTATTATTTATATTACCTTTTCACATCACATTAAATCTAATATATGTAAAGGTAAATATATTATCACTATTATTTAAAGGAATTTAGAACACCTGCATAAGGGTAAAGTGAGGATTACCTTATACAGAATAGGGACTCTATGAACAGGTTAGAAGAAACTATATTTAAGTCTTTTAACCATAAATGGTCATTATGGTTTAAAAAATATTTAGAAATCATAAAAAAATGTATTTTTAAATTTTTTAATTCATACGGATTTTGTAAAAAATTAATTAATTATAAATTGTTTGAAATTAATTAAATAAAGATTTATGAAATATTTTACCAATTACTAAAGGTTAATTTTTAGAATTTCTTTTTTAAAAATGGAATGCTTTATTATCTATAAATAATGTTTTTTATAGAAATCATAAGATTTTATTTATAAATTATTTATAAATTAAAAAATATATGTTATTTAGATTATATAATTTTTTTTCGGAATATATATTGAATTATAAATTTTTTATAAATAATTAAATATCAAATAAATTCCATTTAATATAAAATATAAAGGTGATCATAATGAAATGAATATAAAATTATATTATTCTTATTAAATTATCCAATGTTAATAATCAGATTTTATTTATAAAGATTTCTAAATGTCTCTTATTTTGGATAATAAATTAATAGTATATTTATTTGTTAAATTTTCATTATATTTTGTTTAGTAAATTTTTTATGAAATATATTAATATTGAGTATACCGATTTAGTTGAAAAAATATTTTTAGTATATATCATTGTATATTTTTCTAGGTATGATATCATTAAATTTAACTTTATCTATTATGACCTCAATTTGCAATTTTAGTTATGAGATTTAGAATACTTATTGGGAATGGTTTTTTTATATTAGGGGTTAGAGTTTTTATGAATTGAATTTTCCTTTGAGTAAATTCACATCAGGAATAGGTGCATTGGTCAAACCACCTACTTTTATGGATGATTCCCATGTCTAGGAAAGTGAAATGGGTTCGTTGTCTGTCACTTTGGTCATAATCGTATGGATTTTGTCTCACTCATATAACTATATATATTTACCTGAATTGTTCATATACCTTATGCATATGATGCATTTGTATATGTATGAATATAATTTATTTCTATTTTTTATGATTAACAAATTATTTTAGGTTTTGTAAATAGTTACACATTAATGTGGTGTAACTATAATAATTCATTTGTTGAAATAGGGTTTACAAAAATAATTGTTAAAATCATGTATATACAAAAACAATAAAAAAACATGATAATAAATTTATAACATAAGATGAAATAGTTATGAATTTAATATGGAAATGAGGTATATTAAACGTTTATGACCAAAAAAGGAAAACCCAAGAAACATATGTGATATTCCGTCCAAATACAAACTTTTTTAGACATCAATCATCCAATAATGTAATTTTTATCCAAATTAGGGTGACCCTAGATTATATTTTATGTGGTAAGAAAATTAGATGTTTCTATGTCTTTCTCGTTCTGGTAGATTGATTCCAATGTCTTGATCCCCTGGATTATCCTTGGTTAGCTTGTTTTTATGTTTTCCTTGGGTTACACTAGCAGGGAATCCTTAATGATTTGGATAAAATATGAATAGATTTGACTGAATTCGTATGATGGATTCTGATAATGAATTATCCACCCAACAATCCTAGAGTCACAACTATAGTGATTAAGATGATGTGTGACCAAAATAACATAACAGTGATATGAATTCCCTACTGGATGCATTGCATAGTGAATTATGGATCTACACTCACTAAAATGATATGATTTTTAGGTTCATCAATTTCAGTGGGATAACTACCATTAAAATTCATTAGTGAAAATACATAAGTCATGAAATTAATTCAATAGAAGTTATTTTTTAGAAAATTAGTCATCATTATCAAACGATAATTTATATTATGCTTTCAAATGAGAAGATTAAAGTAATAAAATACTATGACTAGTAGCCTATGAAATTTCTTTATGAAGATAATTATTATATGTTTTAGAACATTTCCTTCATTGTAAAACAAGTTTTGAAGTAGTTCAGTAAGAAAATCAAGAGGATTGTGGAAGCATGGAAGGATTCCTTTTATGTTTCATAGGATTTAGATTCTAATTAACCTATGTAATTATAGTCTCATACACTAAATATTATTGAGTGTGTCAATGATGTTAAATGTGACTTAATATGTTTAGATAAACTGAAGAATCCCTATATGAAATATATTGGTTAAGGAATCCATTCTATTTTCGTCTATGGAAATATTCCAGAATGATGGATGAATTCAATAAATTTTTACTCAATATTCAAAAAATGTAAAAAATAGTTAAACTAGTAATATGATTTCTATGTTATGGTACTATACTGAAAGTATATGGAGGTAGAGGTTCAAAACAAGAAGAGATAAACTAGGATTTCCCAAAAATATCTCTTTTACAGTCCAATTATGTTTATTTGAATCCTGATTGTATTATCAGGAAAGATTAGTGATTCTATATGACTGGATTATCTAGAATAACTAAACGCGTTTATGATATTCATGGAATATACATTTCAGGTATTAATGTTATAGAAATTGAGTCATTGATTTTTATGTGTATATGATACCTAGGGTGTGTTTTAAAAGTATTATAAATATGCAGGAATTAAAAATTATAGGAAGAATATAATAATTTTATATTTTTCATTCATGTGATGTAGTAAATAGTTTCTACATGATAAATTTGAATGTAAATTTTTTTATTATTCTTCAAAGAATCTAAGTAAAATAATTTTTCTTCATCACACTTCTATTATATGAAAAGATGTGTTAATAAAGAGTTGTTATGAACAATATGAGATGACTAATTATATAAACTAGGATTATGACTCATTTGATTATATTAAATGATTTAAAAAAAATTGATTATAAAATATATAGGATAAAGTGATTGTACAATTATTTGTTAAAAGATGAAGGAATATGATCACCTCCCACGGTGTTTTATTTTGATGAATAAAATATTTTCAAAAAAAATTCACTCTAAACATAGAATTACATATTAGATAAAAAATAGTTTGTTTTCGAATATTCAAACTAAAAGTAAATAGGGGTTATTTTATAAAAGACAATTTTGTGTGTTTTGTGTTGTAGAATGATATTATGAAGTGAATATAAGTTCTATGATACTAGTGGGAGTATTTTTAGACTTACATAAGTTCATCATTAACATATAAATATGAAATTATTTTATTTTTTATATCCTAAAAGAGTTTAAGAAATGTGGTGATAATACTGTAAAAGGTTACACTGAGATAACACATGAAATTTAATATCACAATTTCTTTAATGTTTATTACAGTCGGCAATCATATTGATTCTTCACTAAATATCTTATATAAGTTTGGTATATTTCATGGTAAAAATGTAAATTGTGAAACTTTATTTCCATAATAAGTGAACATCATAATTTCCTAAAGGTTTATATGAGCCAATATGAAAATTTTATCACCTGGTATCCTAAAAGAGTTTATAATACGGTGGGAATGAGATATGTAAATAGTTTGATTAATTGACATATATAAGTTCATATTACATTATCTTAAAAGAATTTAGGATGTGTTGAAAATAGATATAACATTTATTAAATATTTCAATATTAATGTTGCATGGAAAGTGGTCAAAAGATGATGATGATGTATTTAGAAAGAGTTGTATGTAGACAACTGAAGTTGACAACAAAAAATTAAATGTTGTTAAATTAAAGAGTTTGAATATATGTTAAAGAGTTGAACATCAGGAATGTGATTCCCAATTATCCCTATTATTCATACGAGTTTTATTTATAAATAGTCACTCAATAAGAGTTTAGAGGGGCTATTTTATCATATGGTCACATAGGGATGTAATGGGAATTACAGTTGAATATAATTTTCTAAGGAAATTTCTCAAGAAGTAACCTAATAGTCATGTATAATTTCATAATATATTGGTTTAGATGGTTTAAAATATAACATGTATTTATTATAAAGTAAATATGCATTTATATTTTATTCATGTGTGCTAAAATTTAATTTTCAAGGATAATCGAATGATAAATATCTCCCCAGACTAAAAACATTATGTTTTCCTTAATTGATGATCTTAATAGAGTATTGTAGGATGTGATGATATGTTAAGATTGTCTTGAATATTTTCGTTTACTTGTAACCAAGGGTTTTATATGAGATATGAAGAATAGATTCACAAGGTAATAAGTAGAGACTTATTACTTGGGATGATGCGTGAATGTATATCTCATAGAATGATATATTTTCATAGATATAAATAGGGTCTATAATTATTATCATTCATTTTTACGTGAGGTTGGAAAGATACCTAGCATGAGAACCTTTATAGTTTGATTCACTACTTACTCAATTCTACATATAAACATATCTAATATGTGTGTGGTTGGGTATGTAGTTAATCATGTATTTGGGTGGAGTGAAACTAAGATATAATATTTCCACTTATATGATTAGTTAAACAAATATGGCCCTTGAATAAATTAGAATAAGGAAATACTTGGTAATTCATATCTTTTACACATATGTTGTTTGAGACATCTTGGAAAGTGACATACAATGTACTTATTAGACAAATAAATGACATGTGATGTATTCATTAACATGGTCAGTTTTTTAGGGAATAAAGAAATAATAAGAGGCCAATATTAGATTGACATGTTCCATGTCTTGTTGTCACTCTATATGATAGGAATATGATTATTTAGTTATACATATGATTTATATGATTCATATGTTGGTGTACATGTTATTATAGAGATATGAGTATGTTTGATGGTGATCACACAAGAACCATAGTATGTTGACAATCACATATGCTTTTTTATATTCTTCTTATTGTATACATATATGAAATTATGATTACATAATTGACTTCAATGCTTCTCAGGATAGATGGATCATGTTTTTAAGCCCTTCAATATGGGTATACTTTGGGATAATTATTTTAAAATAAAGAGTGTTCGATGAAAGAATGAATATAAAATAGTTTGAATGGATTCACAAAGAGTTTTAATGTTTTTCATAAAGACATTATGAGAATTTAGTTGACTGGTAGATTTTTAGATTTCTATTAAAATGTACACATGTGGGAAGAATGTACATATGATTATGATTCATATAGTGTATATAGGATTTGATATATTATATTATATATATAGTGTATGCCTTATAGTTCATATGATGAATGTATTTTTCATTCAAGTGATGCATGAATTATATATATATATATATATATCAGTGTGTGATATATATATATATATATTATGTTTTAAACCCAAATAAAATTTTCATAAGTTACAGACCATTAAGAATGGATTAAAGTATTTGTAATAAATTCATTTAAAATTTTAAATGAATTATAACCAATAGAAAAAACCTTGGTGATGATTTATAAAGTTAGAGTGTGAGGATTAAGAGATAAAATATGATGAGATCCTCCCCAATTGGGATCCTGTGGTGTGAAATGTGTATCATCTTCATCTAAATTCTCTTCCTCGTAATACTATGTTTACTTCATTTGAGAAGGTGCAAGCACCCCATTTGATATTGGGTACCCTCATGAATCATTTTTGGATCCATTAGATTGTGTATGATCTTGGAGGTTTACTGCATTCATTGACCTCTCCTTGTGATCTATCTCATGCACCCTCTATATAATAATAAAATAGAATCCATAGTAAGTCACATTTTCTAGGTACTGTATTTTGTTATAATTTTTACTTGTTTATTTATTAAAGCTAGATCTCGTGTGTTCTTGGGTTTTTATACACTGTGAATTCTCATAATATTATCATAAAAACTCATCACCTTATGAAATTTTCTGCAATATGTTATTCTACATAACTATTAGTGAATTATATATCATTATCAATCCAAAAATTTAAAAATTTCAACCCAATAATCCTTTATTAAAATCTCCAATAACATGAAATGCACTTGAATAGTTTGGATTTGTGAGATATTACCATAGGACATGTCAACCTACTATAATCATCAGAAGAAAAAAAATATAATAAAATTTTCCATCTATTTCCTCACATGATATTGATTGATACACATCAATATAGAATAACAATACAAATATTATTGACTTATTATCCTACATCGTGTATGCCTTTTGAAGGATATTTTTTAACATACATCACCCATGTAAGTTAGATCTAATGAATGGTTATAGATATAATTAATGTATTTAATATACACCACATATTCCACGGAATTTTATATCCTTCCTTTTATAGAAATATCTTATCATATTCTCCATCAATGAGATATACATTCTCAGTTGTGTTCTTCCCTAGAATCATAAATTTATTGTATCTTATTTTTAGGATACAATGCTTCTTGTTAAAAGTTATTCTATACCTCACAAAAAATAATTAACTTACAATTATTAAATTATAACCGAAGACTATAAGAACCCAGAAATCAATTTTCCAGAAATTCTTACCTCTGATTTTCATCTTTTTATGGTCCAAATTCCTTTAAAAAATCATCATTTACAAAAAAATTCACTCCTTTGTATTATTTGATTATTGTGATAATATTATTTTACCATCACTTGTGATGTGAAAAAACTATCAAAGATACACACTCAAGTGAAATACATCACTTTTATTGAAATATACATGGAATTTTCATTCTCATATTCTCTTTTCTTGATCCATGTTCACTATTTTTCATCAATATGTGGTTAGTGCGATTGTTCTACCTCCAAATCCATTGAATCATCCTCATCATACAAGGTTTAAAAAAGATTAAGGGTTTTCAACCAAATTTATGAAACCTTTACCAACATATATCTTGTTTTTTTAGGTATCCATAAAAACAATTATTTATACCCATGATAAGAAATTCAGTGATTTGTGTCCATAATATTCACCTCAAAAAGTAGCCACTAGAACATATCGAGCATATGAATTTCTTCTCATTTTTTATTTATCTTAAGACCAAAAAATTCATTTTTCTATAAAATGGTTATATTATGTATTCCCCATATATTTGAAATAAAAACACTATATTCATGGATGAAAATTGTGATTGATCACTAATATTATTGTGGAAAATTGTTCCTTTTTCATCAGATTAATCATCATTCTTCCCTGGTGGATGTACTTAATGATTCACCTAAACCACAAATGATTTTTTATTAAGATCAATCCAATCATATGTTATTCATTTTTCATTAATCTAATTCACTTGTGGGGACATTTCTACCATTTGGACTTGTCATGATCCTTCTATGATTTTTATATAGCCTACACACTCCAAATTCTCAATGTTCTTCCTGGATTTAGATGTTCTTATTGATCAATAATATTTCATTAGATATCAATAACTTCACATTGATATTATCAATCCATTTAACACATTAATTTATAGAATAATTTAATCCATTTACAATCTAGTAATTCTCCTTGATATTGATATTGAGATTAATTTTCTTGTCTAGGTTTCTAGAATTTCTAGATTTGAGTTATCTTATCACATCCTTCAACTCATATTTTCCAACTTACTAATCTATTATATAAGATTTTGAACATGTACTACACCATTGTTTTCTTCATTTTACCCCTCCAAACATCAATTTCATCAAAATTATCATCTAGTTCAATATTTTGATCCATGATTACCTTAACTTAATCACATTTATCATTGTACCCTATAATTTATTTTTATCTATGATAGAAAAAATATCTTCATCATATAATTCTTTATGGTCCTCTTCATTCATCATTTATTTTTCTTTTTGAGATGAAATTATCTTGTGAATGATTGTTCTTATTTTTTGAAAAATTGTTATTATAAATTATTATTTACATAAATACCCTTAGATTAATTATTCATGTGTTATTAATACTCCTAATTATCTCAAAATTTCATTATGTAAATTAATTTGAGATTCATAATATTTAAAAACTAAAATAATACAAGTCAAATCACTACTTTGAATCGTCATTTTCCCTTTTTATGGTTTATGTAATGAAATTAATTTACCACATAAATATCTCTTTCCTTGGGATCTTCCACCACTATGAGTGTCTTCACCCCCTTGAATGCAAATCCTTAAGAATTATCATTTCTCAATGAATCAATATCATTGTTCCTCATATCATATACAATGAGAGTGTTGAGAATATTATTCAACATCACCTATATTGGTTATTTTCCTTTGAGCACCAAGACCTACACATTCAAATTTTTTGATAATATTATTTATATACTCATTAATTTTTTAAAATATTTTATGGTTTTCTCTGATTACATGAATTACCTCAACATTGATGTTCAATTGATCGATCAATTCTTCAATGTATACGTTTAAGTAAATCCTAAAGTCCTCGTCGTTGTTCCCTAGTTCTTATAATTTATAATTATATACTATTTAATTCCCTTAATATATATTGATAATTCACTCCCACAGGGTGTTTAAGGATTTACACAGCATCACCTTCATGTATATAGCACAAGATAATGATCCCCCAATGTATTGACTCTATAAAAATTAACATCAATGTCCCTATATTATTTTTTTAAATAATTATAATGTCTCAAAACTATATGAGATCCCATGTATGTCATCGTTATAAATAGAAATTCCTAATTATTTGAAATATTGTTAAATATTACTCCTAAATAATTGAAAATTATTTTCAACGAATATTGGAATCTCTTTGGGGTTTATGACCACAAGGATCAATTTTGAGAGAGAATAATTCACCATGAAATTTTAGTTTTGATACCATATATTGTACAGAATGACAGTAAATACCCTTATGGGGTGAATCAGGGTATGTTGATCTTTCATAGATGACCCTCTCTATAGATCTTGTTCCAACATTAGTAAGAACACTTCTCTCCCTCAAAATTCATATAATTAATTAAATATAAAATAGGGGGGATCACAAAATTTTTCTTGGATCACCAAAAATTTACTAATACAAGAAGAATGTAACAATGATTTATTAGACACATAAAATACTATGAAAAATTCATATTAGTTATAATTAAAAAACATTCAAACTGATCCTCCAGGTTTACAACCCCAATGGAATGAATAACTCACTGATCTCAACAATATAAATGACTCTCTACTTTTCTATGTGCAATAGTCCGGACATTGCTGAAAAAATAGTGAGTTTAGACTATCATTGGTTTATTAATTATCTCCACCTTCATAAAATATAACGACCTCCATGAATCTCCTAAAATATAACCCCATGGATCTATTTTCACTAAAATATTCGCACATGTCTTTATTTCCTCCCCATTTCCATAAAATTACCTTTTTTTAATTGTGACCTATAATATTTATTTATATAATAAAAATAAATGTTTCACTTCTCAATCTCTACATAAAAGAATAACCCACTTAAAATATCCTCAATTACCTTTCACTGAGTGGGAAAATCAAAATATATCGTTCAAAAATGTGTTAGGAACTACCATTTAATTCTCCAACTTCCCTCTTAGAAGATAGGAATTTTGAAAATATCGATATGATGACACAAAACTGTATTTATGTTGAGCCATAGGTCATATGGATCACTTAGAGGGGGTGAATAATTTTTTTTCCCTTTTATGAATTGGTTTATTTTAATTTATACACTTGAAATTGGTATGGGTTTTAATCATCTAATAAATATCTCACCTCCTTACCATGAGTGTATTATCAATAAAAAATACATCAGCACACTAAATTTTCAAGATTTGACATAAAATCCTACTCTTTATCTTGTTTTCTATACACCCCAGCATATATTAATCACTATATCAACAAGTGATTATAACAATGATTGGATAGACACCCCAACTACTATTCTTTATCAATTGGTAATACATCCAAACTATAAAATCAAATTTAGTGGCTGGTTAGAAACCATATCCACAAACTCATTCTTCGACTTTGTTCAAATGATTTAAATATCTCAATATATTATATATCTCATTATCACCTTCTATAAATTGATCCCTCAGAATGAAAAAGATGGATCAATTGGTTTTGATCATGTTTAGTCCTCAAGAGGTTTTATAGTCACTTTAATAGTTCGTACATTATCAAAAATCGCTCAAAATTTTGAATGATCAGGGTCTCTATAGTTCACTAAATAATCACTCTTGAAACTCTTATAATCTTAATAAATATTTTCCCATATTAAAAACCTTCACTCTCTTTGATATAATTTACTATATTTTCCTTTATTTTCTTTAAATCTCATTTGTTCCCTATGTAACAAGTCATACACCACATTGTCTTTATGTATATAGTATATACTAAAAGTTCATTTCGAAATATTAATTCACATGCATACAATTAATTCACCCAAATTGTGTAAGGGATATTGATTTTTATTGAATTTTAGTTATTATCACACTATTTTTTTGAACCCAAATTCAAACATTAACTGCGAGGTCTACATCACCACCTTACACACAAGGTAAGGGATTAGAACTTTTACTCAACACACTTGGTATGTGCTCTGTAAGTCAAAACAAATTTTTATTGAATATTTTATTTAATATAAATGAAATAATTTCCTCATATTATGTTAAATATGTAAATTTATAGAATATTTGGGATTACATCATTCATTTTAAAATTTGATGACAATTCCATTTTTGACCCTTTAAAGTGCACTGAAGTATTTTGGAAATAAATATTTTATTGTGGGATATTTGAAGATAAGAAATTAAAAACATAATTATTCACGTAATATTAATACAATTTCATTTAGATAATCTGATATGGATCTTTCATTTGTTGTATTAAATGGCCCATGAAGTCAAATATGAGACATACTAGTCAACTTGGACACCAATTCACCATTTGGGACAATTATTGTATATAAAGACATTAATTTGGATAAAAATTTAAACTTATATAGAGGATAAAATTAATAAAATATAATCCTTATATAACGATAGTTGTTTCATGTGTTTTATATGTCATAAAGTTTATAAAATATTGACTAAAATATTTGGCAGAATTTCCTAGACATTGTTATAAAGTCTTGAAAAACTATCCTCCCCTATACTCATTAATTATTTTATAGTTTATAGGTATTTTTCCATGAATTATATTTTTTTAGTAGTTGATAATTTCTTTCTTTCCATTTCTGTCCACAATTGGATGATGGAATCTCTAATGCTTGGATCTCCTCCAAAACACTCTTCTTGTCCCCTTGTTTTTTGCGACACTGTTGTTTTCCAATAAATTCTCTCTTTTTATTCAATTTCAACAATTTTATTTAACTTTTATTATTATATTTATATATTATTTGGGATATAAACCTGTATTATACAAAATATTTGGTTATCCCCTTTCTAGACAATTTAATATGAAAAAACGTTTTTATAATGACTACACTACCTAGGGAAGAGTATTTTTTTCTTAGTAATCAATCTAATTATCACCTTATTATATTTTTTTGAATCAATGAGATATTATAATTCACTTAAGATGATATATGAATTTAATTGTTGACTTAAAAAGAACCAATCAATAAATTAAATAATTAACATAATGTATATGAGGTCGAGTGATATGTGAATTGTAAGAGAGAAATCTTAATCAGTAAAAAAACATGGGATCAATTTTTAGAGATAAAATGTAATAAATAAACCCAATTAATCCTCACATAAATTATATGTATGATAATAAAATCACAACTGAACATAATATTTCCCTAAATTAAAAATAAATGTAGGTTTCTATGTTTCAATGATCCACAGATAGCCTAGGGTTTTATTCATTTGATCACAGTGATTGAGGTAAATTCTCATAGTGTATGTGTGTTAACAAATTAATGTATCCTAACTAAAAGTATTATATTGATAATTATTAACAATCAAGTGAATATATATTGTTATATTTATTATGACTCCAAAAAAATATTTTATAAAAAACATCTCATTGTATTTATTCAATCCAATTTAAAGGAAAAATCAATTCTAATCCAAAATATACGTTCTTATGTTATAAACCATTAAAGCCCCACCCCCGTTATTATTATTATTATTATTAAATACCATTAATAAGTTTTCGTATGTACTTCCTCCTTATAGAATGACATTGGTAAGCCACTTTTTTGTACCTAGGGACTAAAAATTACATATCAATTGAGGGAATCCATGATAGACCAATTCAAAATTAAAAAATTACAGGACTGTAATGGAAATTATTAAACTAATTAGAAATATTTTTAAATTTTCATTTAATTATCATCTTCTCTTCTTCTTCCTTCTATCCAAATTATCAATTTATCTTTCCTTTTTTTAACATCAATTCAAAATTCCAATCTTTTTGTTATTTTTCATTTTAATTAATTTCATTTTTCTTCAATCTATGACTTGAACTAATCCCAATTTTACATTTTAACGTGACAATGATATTCAATGAATCCTAAAATATAAAATCAAATAGTCTCATACTATATAAAGTTTCAACATTCACCCAGTCGGAAAACATTTATGTTATGTGATCATTGAAACTGGAAGAACTTCTGAATCAATCATAAACCTAGAAAAAATTACTGAAAATATTAAAAATGAACTTGATAAAATAATTTTATGATTTGTTACAGAAAATAATAACTATCAACCAACTTTTATTTCATACCCTAACCTAGAATTATACTTCAAATTAAAATGTAGATTAAAAAACCTTCCAAAATTTCATTGTCTATCTAGAGAGGATCTTAGCAAGAATCTAAACTAATTTAATAATTTTTTATCAACCATGAAACCATGGAATGTTAATGATGAAAAAAATAATCTAAAATAGTTATCATTATCCCATGAGGTAAATGAAAAATTTTATATTTCTTATTGAAAACCACAATGTGTAACATGTTGGAATGATTTTAAACACCAAGTATTGTAATGATCTTTCCAGCATCAAGGACAACAACCATTCAGAATAGATCTCAAGGATAAAGTAAGAATAATGTATGTTAATGAGAGTGTACTGGGAGTGATTCATGATGTTTTTTTTAAGATTCCCATATCACCAAATTTGTGAGAAATTCCTCATCAAATAATTATATATATAACTCACTCCAAATGAGAGGTTTATGATGGATGTCACAACTAGAGGAGAATTTGTTGAAAAACTTCCATGTAACTATATATTAATTGATTAAAAATATGTCACAAAACTCCAATAATTTTTTTGATTTAGGTACAAAAAATGTTATTAGAGTACATTTTTAAATCCATCTTCTCTTCAAAATAATTTAATTAATATTGTTTCTAATGAATTAAATATTACGGTGAGATATATTTCATTAGCGCAAAATATATCACAATCAACTCAAATAAGGCCTTGGGGAATGGTCACTAAATCAAACCACCATACCAACTATTTCCCCAAATTAAAAGAGACATAGGGTTACATATTCATATTCTTTGGGAGCCATATCAACAAAAACCACAACCACATCCCTAAAATAAGTATGATTCATTCTTAGAAACATACAACAGTGCATGGAAATTTCACTCAAAATGAGGTATGACTCTTGACAACAACAATGTCTAAATTTTCAAAAAAATCTTTTTGTAGCCTTTTACTTACCAACATGGTTTTCAACAATAATAGAAGAGAGTCAGATCCTAATAATAAATAATTCAACAACAAAAAGGATTCTTCCAACCAAAGGTAGATTCTAATAATGATGAACTTATAAAAAATATTATTAATCAATAAAATTAGTTGAAGAGCCTAAGTATAGATTCAATGGAACTAAAGATGAATATGAGCCATATTTATATAGACATCCATGAATTGCTAAGAATGAACTCTGAAAATCATCTATCCCAACCTACTCCAAATCCAAAAGAGAATGTTAGTTTCATTACACTAAGAAAATGAAATTTTACAGTTAAAGTATATGCTGCAATATATCCATTGGGAATCACCTCAACACCAGGGAAGCCCAATTTAAGACCATCAAATGAGCATCCAAAAGTGAAAGATAAATTAGTGTAAAATATTGATGATGATCCCCAAAATTCCATTCAATTTTTAATAGATATATGAATACCAAAAATATGGATAAAGAGGTTAAATAAACAATGAGGTTTTTGAAATATTAAAGTGTGTTGAGTTTAACATCTCTATTCTTGAAGAAATCATGAAAATTATCAGGTATACCTAGTTTCCTAAAGAGATGTTTAAATTAAACGATGTATAAATGGAAATTATTAAATCTAACATTGGAATATTTTATCCATTATTATCAAACCAACCATGGTGATGACACAAAAGGGGAAGGATGCTGATAAATACATTATTACATGTAATAATAGGGGGACTCAATTTTCTATTGTTTTATATTATTTGGGATATTCAATAAATTTATTATCTCACTATGTATTATATTATTTATAAATTATTTATTTGAATCAAAAAATAGAAGCTGTTTTATCATAAAATAGAGCTATTTCATAGTCAGATGGTGTCCATGAAGATTTAATTATTTGGGTATGGTACTTGATCATTATTAAAAAATTCTGTATGTTGAATATGGAGGATGATCTGGTATGTTCTCATTAAACAATAATTATTGGAAATACCTTCTTTAAAACATATAATAAAATAAAAAATTTCCTTTAGGATACACTTTCTATGGACTTTGGAGTTGAGATCATAAAATTTAGCATTTTAATATCCATGACATACCACTTAGAATACCATTATTCTCCCTTCATTTCCCTTTCTGACCCATCATATGATGGTTTTAAATATATTTATTTTCAATCTTTTTCACATTTTTTTTATTCCATACAGAAAAATATTTTCAATTTTAGGTCTGGATGGATGTCTCTAAACATTTTCACTTATTTTTTTCATGAGACTTCAATTTTGGTATTTGTTTTGATATGGATTATAAATATAAAAATTCACATTCTTAATTTGAAATGGTTGTTTATTTTATAGATGTATTTAATGCATTATTAAATAATG
Organism: Viscum album; assembly: GCA_963277665.1. Classification (NCBI taxonomy): domain Eukaryota; kingdom Viridiplantae; phylum Streptophyta; class Magnoliopsida; order Santalales; family Viscaceae; genus Viscum; species Viscum album. The sequence continues at coordinate 165,017,771 of OY728138.1, forward strand.
TTAATGATCTATATATAGAACTCAAAATTCATTGTCAACATATATCGGTTCCCATATAATTTCAATCAATAAAAACCCCACATGAATAGGAACACAAACAATTTGAACCAAAATTAATATATTGATACAGATTGAATGGAAAAAATTCCAGTAATAATTTATAATAATCCCCTTCTTGAAATAGAAACACAACATTTAAATCTTTTAAGGGTAAATATTAGGTAAATTGGGTGGACTTTAGTAGACATAACAGGTATTATCCTATCTATTTCTATGAAAAAGATTCTTTTAAAGGATATTGTTAAGCTGATTAGATATCTCGAAAGGAGAATTAACCTCAAATTATTAGAGGTTGTGGGGAAAGAGGTGAACAAATTTCTTGAAGAATGTATTTTTTATCCCATCCATGACTCTTAGTGACTCATTCCTATCCATTTTTTATCAAGTACAATTGGTTTTAATGTTTTAAAAAATTGAAATGTTGTGTTAGTTACCATGTTTCTATGAAAATGTTGTAAAATATGTATAAATTAAAGGAAACTAAATCAATCCACTTCAAAATACCAAATCCTCATTCCATTCATTGAATAGATGCATCTGACACATATAGGTAGGACACTCTATTGTCTATTGAATGGTTACTTTAGATTTTTTGAATTTCACATTGCAGTTGTAAACCAGGAGAATACAACATTCACCTGAACATTCATTACATTTTCTTACTAAAAGATTCCATTTTGAATTTTTAATTCCCCAGGAACCTTCCATTGATTCATGGTTATTATGTTTTTTGATTGAATTGAGTCATTAATGTAAGTATTTACATATGATTTTACTATGCATGGTTCCTTATTTGATGAGTTTATCTTACGTTTGGGTGATTTTTTGTATCATTTCATTGACAATAAATTGGTTTTTATTTTATAGAAATGTCATTTAGGAAAGATATTGGAATTTTCCTTCGTCATGTAGTCTCGAAAAATGGAATATAAATTTATATATCTATGATTGAAATTATTTCCACATTCTAAAATATGAATTGTGTGCATGATGTTAGATATTTCATCATACATGTATGTTTTTATCGACACATCATTGTATATTTTTGAAAAATTTCACATCAATTATCAAGATTCATTCAATAGGATTCTGGTTATTATTTTCTAATTCTATTGGGGATTCTTTTGATGAGCTGAAGGAAAGTCTCATCAAACCACCAATCATTCAGTGTTCTATGTGGGAGTTTCTATTTGATCTTGTGTGTGACACTTCCAACATTGTAGTTGGATAAGTCCTATCACAATGGGTGGAGGGAAGTTCACATCAGATTTCCTATGACTTAAGGAAATTAGAATCATCATAATAAAAAACATAACCACTAAAAAATATTTTCTTACAATAATATTTTCTTTATATAACTTCCATTCCTATTTATTGTCCTCTAAAGTAGTTTTTTTCAGACCACGCAACTTTGAGGTACATATTGATGAATTGAGATGTGAATTCTATACTTATCCTTTAGATGTTATTTATCAAATAATTAGATATTGAGAATACAGATAGGAAGGTTTCAAAGAAAATAGTGGTAGACTGTGTTAGTATGATCACTCACACATAAGAAGAAAATACCTTGGTTAATGTGCCGCTTCAGTATAAATTTCCGGATGATCATATTTATACACTCTCAGGTACCCATCCCTGGTATAATAATTTTGTCAATTGTAGTTTTAGAACTGTAATTTTTGTAAATTTAAATGAAACATCAAGTCTAAAAATTGAGGGGTAATTTTATGTTTTATATGTGGGATGATCCCTACAATTGGAACATGTGTATTAACTTGTTATTATAATCTATATTTCGGATCCTGAGTTAGGATTTTTTTCTATATTGTATTCATTCACATTCATTTGGTGGAAAACATAGAACCCATATAATTTTTGGTAAATTCCTAGCCTCTCAATTATATCTGGAAAGATTTTCCCAAATTCCCATGTGTTTTGTAAATCAATCTCACATTACCAATACACTGGTAACATTTATGGGAGACAATAGATTCCTCAATAGCCCATATATTTTTGTCATTTTTATTGTATGGGGAATAGATTTTATGGGACCATTTAATTTCTCATTTTTTTTCTTTTATAGAATGGTTTTTTATGATTATTTTAGAAAATGGTTGAGGCGAAGGCCACCATGACTTATGAGTTTCTTGTTTTAGATATTTTTTTAGGGAACATATATTTTTTAGGATTAGAATACTTATGGATATCATCAATGACCAAGGAATACACTTTTGAAATAAAAATTTTTCTTCCATACATTGTACCTATGGGGTGACACATGAAACAAATATTTTGTAATACCCCTAAGATATCGATATTCTAATGTTTAAAATCAAAATTTGAAACAAATTTTGGAGAAAATCTCGTTACAAAATATAAAGGATTGCATAACTAACATGGTTTATGGGAATTGGTCTTATATGACGACATAAATGGAACCAATAAGTTTGTACCCATTAAAATTATTTTTGGGAAAGACATTCAACTCCTTTTGGAAGTAGATCGTTGTGAATTTTTGTATATAAGGAAATGAAACATGTATTTGTCATAGGTAGGAGAATAAATGAAGTTATAACTTCAAGATCTTGGAGATTTACAATTTTCATCAATTCTAAACTCAAGGCTATACAATTAGTAGGAAATATTTACCAATGAAATTATGATCCATGGAAAGGGATTTTCCTTGGGGTGACAATGTTCTTTATTACAGTTCACAATTATAGTTTTTTTCATTAAGTTTAATTCCATTTTGTATGTTCCTTATGTTTGTGTCAAAAGATTTTTCGTATGGTTTAGTGGAGGTCAAAAAATATTACATAGTAAGAATATTTAGAATCAATCTGTATTGGTTTATGTGATACAAGGAATTACTTCCCACACTTCAATTTTGATTTCATAACACTACATAACCACATCATCACTTGAGAACATTAGGCTATCCCTAAACCATTCACTTTTATATTATTTTTCCTACTCAAAATAATTCATTTCATGTGAATATATAATCTCATAAGCTAAAGATTGAAAAATATGTAATATTTTATATTTGGGGGATGGTAAAACATTTTAGGGTATCTTGTTTGGGTTTTTATTTTTAGGTTTTTTGTTTGTGTGTTTTTTATTAATTTTTAAAAAAAATAAAAATGATAAAACGCCTTGTAAAATTATCTTATACATATGAAACATATGGAAAATTAATTTTTAAATATTCAAAATTCTTTGGTATCATGATAAAAATGATAAATATTCAATGATTAAGGGTTTATTTTTATAAAAATGTAATTTTTATATAATATGTGTAGTTATTTTTTTATAAAACATTTTAGTTTTTGTCCCCATTATTTATTATATTTTTTCCATGTGTATTATGCCATTTATTTATCCACATAATTTTTTGTGCAACAATGATGTTTGAAATTTTTCTTACTAAATTGAAATAATAGTCATGTTATATAATTTTTTCATCTTACATCAACGATTGATCCATACATTTGTTTATCTTTTGATAAATTTCATCACTTTACTGAATTGAATTATGTGTGTGAACCTGAAATCCAAAAATTATATGGCTTCAAAAAAATAAAACCCAATCAAATAAAAATAGAAAAATTGTATATTATCTAAATTAAGTTGGGAGTTATAACATGTAAATCATTGAGGGATATCTAGGTTGGGAGAATATTATTTGTGTTTCAGAAATGATTAAGTAAGAGAGTCTTGAAGTATTCATGAAAATGAATATAAAAGAGGATCGGTGGAATTAATATATGTAATAAAAAATATATTTGACCAGAATGAGCTCGAAATGGTTGAACACACACATTGGTAAATAATGTCATTGTTGACCCATAACTAGTTTTTGTTGTGAATAGTACCATTAAACCTAATAGTTTTTATTTTGATAAAATTAATGAGATAATAAATTTAAAATTTATTTTGATTGAATTATTTATGGGATTATTACATTACTAATATTTCCACTATGGATTGTGAAATATCAAGATGCATATCTTGTCAGAATTTTCTAGAATACATGATACTTGACTTTTCCCAAGAGTGTCAAATGTTATGTGTGGGGGAGTTTATAAAACATTATTTCACCTAATATGTTATTGATAATAAATTAATTAATTTCCACCCATTGTGATAGATATGTTTATTTATTGGAAATTTTGGTTTTGATTTTCCATTTCCTTATTTGATGAAAATTCTAGTTTTGATCCTTTAAAAAACTATAGTATTTTTTCCATTAATTTATTTTTTGGACTATTTGAACTGAAAAATTCATAAAATAATAATTAAATTAATGATATTAAACTCTCATTTAGATCATTTTTATTTTATCATTAATTTTTTGGAGTAAATGGTAGATGGAATTAAAGATGGACTGTACTTTTCAAATTCAGCACCACCTCACCATTTGTGTCATATCTTCTACATATATATTTTATTGGGTTAAAATTTTGAAAATATATAGCAAAAAAAATTACATAAGATCATATTTTTATAATAATGGTGGTTTATGAATTTTGTATGTTAAAAATTCAGTGAAGTTTCGATTAAAATATTTTTCTTATTTTCACAATCACACTTTTAAATTCTTAGAACCATAACCTCCCCTCCACTGCAAACATTTGGGTTGTTCTTATTTGGAAGGGTTTTGAAATTTATTATAATATTGGTTTTATAGTATTCATTTTTTATTTTTATTTATATAATGTATTTGAGGAGGGGAGTGAAGAATCTATGATCTCCTAAAAAATTTCATTATTTTCCTCATATTTGTTGTTGGATTGTTGTTCTTACAATAAATTATATATTTATATTATTTTTCACATATTCTAACATATTTTATTTATAATTTATTTTATATTATTATCTTATTTGGTATTTAAATTATGATTATAAATAAGATTGGGTGATACCCTTTCTAGGCCTCAACATACACAAAATGTTTCTACGATGACTACACAACCCATGGAAGAGTAGTTTATCGTTATAATAGATATAATTTTAACCTTCCTCAATTATTTTTTTGATTCCCTGAGATAATGTTATTAAATTATCATGATATATTAATTTATTTCTTAACTTAAAATTTACCAATAAAGTAATTTATAATTAAAACAAAGCATCTGAGGTCATGTATTGTGTGAATTATGAAATAGAAATCTTAATTGATAAAAACAACACAATATGGGACCAATTTTTTGGGTCAAAATATAATACATAAACTCAATTAATATCCACTTAAAATATGGATATGATCCCCAATTCACCACTAACCATAAGCTACCCTTTAATCGACAATCAATGTTGGATGCTACGATTTCATGTTATGAAGCCATCTTACTATTTATTTCATTTCATGTTTTTGGGGGAGGTAAATTCTCCAAGGGTTTAGAGGTTAAAAAATTATGTGATCATAATTTATTTTATTTTATGAACAATTATTAATAATTAAATGAATATCTAGAGATTAAAGATTACACATTTGGAAAATAATTTCTAAAAAAAATTATTATTTTGATTTATCAAACAAATTTAAAAAAACAAAAAAAAATCTTCATCCAATATAAAACTTATTATGTTATAAACATTAGAAACCCCCCCCCCCATAATTTTTTGAATTTATTTTATTTTATTATTATTATCAAAATACCATTAATATATTTCATTATAAACTTCCCTCCTCATAGAACAACCTTGGCCAACCACTCTACTGCACCTAATCACTAAATATTACATATCATTTTTTACCATCATGAATTCCACTTTTAAATAAGTGTCATTGACTAGGAGGAAGGTAATTTATTAAATAAAATAGAAGTATTTAAAAAATATATTTCTTTCTTCTCTTATACTTCCTTCATTCCCCTTTCTCGTGTATTCTTTCTTTTTTAAGACAATCAATTAAATTGTCTTATATTTTTATTATGGTCTATTTTTCGTTATTTAATTTAGTTTTATGTATAAAACTAACTAATCATTAGTATCTATTTCATGATGAACTTGATATTGATCACGAGCTTAGGAATCGAATCATATAGTCTTAATCTACAAGAATTTTCAACATTCACCCAATTAGGTAATTTCTCCATTCTAGGAACTTTGAAATTAGAATAATTACTAAATAAGACATAAAACTAGAACTAATGGATGAAAATATTAAAAATTAACATCATAGAACTATTTTATAATTTTTTTCACCAAAAATTAACTATCCACCAACATGAATTTCATACCCAAACCTAGAATCGTACTTTGAGTTAAAATCTTGATTGATATACCTTATAAAAAAATTTACGGTCACTATATTGAGGATACAATGAAATATCTAAAATAATTTAATGTGGTTTTATTAAAACTTAATATAAGTAATGTTACTAAAAATAAAATTAAACTATGATCATTCTCATTCTCCCTTGAAAATAATGAAAAATATTGGATGTATTATTTAAAATCTCAATGCATAACTTATTGGAATGATTTTAATTTCCTTTTTATGTAGATATTTTTTCAAGTGTCAAGGACCAATTCTATTAGAAAATATAAATTAATGATAAATTAATAATAAATGGAGTCAACTTATGAGTACTAGGAGAGATTCAATAAGTTTTGTGAAAGATTCCCACATAACCATGTCAATGAAAAACTCCTCATCCAACACATCTGTTAAGGCCTCACATGTATAGAGAGAAGCATGGTGGACGTCACAAATAGAGGGTAATTGGTTGAAAAGATAGTAGTTCATCCTCATGTATTGATTGAAAAGATATTAAAAACACCTTGAAATTTATCGATCAAATTAATATCCATGAAACCGTACTCTTGGATGTTATGCTTAAAAAACAAAATTTACATATATTGACTTGATACTGATGAATGTGACCTAATTTTCACCATCCTAAAGAAAAAAATTTACAAGGATATGGTGTATCACTTAAAAAACCGAGGACTATTTAGGTTTGGAGTTTATGATAATTTTAGAAAAATCTTATATAAACAGTACCCATGTATTTAAAAGAAAATTTATCCCACTTAAACCAACATTTCATATTTCACATTTAGCCATCATCATCATCCATGTGAAAAAAATATAGAAATAATTCAATCACATAATTATTGATAACTTGGTGAAACAGAAACATAACAAGGGTGATCCCAAATTCTCATTAAGGGTAATCATAAGTATTAACAATTGAATTTCATTAGTGATAATAGGATGAACATAATGATATGATGACATAATCAGAGTTCATGAAGATAAATCATACCAATAAAACCTTGATCAACAAATATGTGTAATGAAATGAAGGTTTACTAAATGAATGATTCATGAATATAAATAAATCAGGATCCATGTGATTTCATTCTAAATTAAAAGAATCATTAAAATACATATCAAATATAATGAAAATTGTTTAGTGCCTTGGGACATCGTCTTCATAAAACTCCTACAAACTGAATAACCAATATAGTCAACTTTTATATTTGTGGAACCCAATTCATTGGAGGGATATCATGGAACAACCTATGATTGGTTTATCATGGAACCACTCATCTTTAGTTTACCATAGAACCACCCTTTTTTTGTTAATAATTCAACCACTTAATCTTGGTTTATAATGGAACAACACATCCTTGGTTTATATCATAACCAGTCATCCTTCGATTATGATGGAACCACCCATAATTATAAACAATTTCCTTTATCATTATCATGAATAACATATATATAGAATTCATTTCAAATTAAACTCAATTAAATAATATATATTCTTTTCAGAACTAGATTAATCCATGAGAATAAAACAACTTCAATAAAAATATCTTTGGAACATGATTAACCCTTGAAAACAAAATGATTTTCATGTAAATATAACAAAAACTATATTAATACATATTAAGAAATAATGAAGATCTAACCATTAAAAAATATCCCCATTCAAGAATAAGTAATAATAATGTTTGATAACATTGAAGAAAATAAATACCATTAAAACCATTTATTTTGAAAAATAACCTCTTCATTATGAAAATTTGTAATTTTCAAAACATATTTTTAAAATAATTTTCTTTTAAAATAACCATTTAATCATATAATGGTAAAATCCATGAAAATAATGATCATGATAGTGGAAAAAATATGTTCATGTAATAAATGTTAAAAATGAAAATTATATTCAAATATTTTAAAAAGAGTGTTAATAGTGACCCAACTTGAAAAAATTAATAAATTTCCATTTAAATACATTTAAATGAAGGTAAAAGATCCTTTAAAATGTATTTTGAAAATAATTTTCAAGATCATAATTTTTTAAATCATTTTAGAAATCATGGATACGTAAAATAAATATAATCGATTAAGAAGACAATAAAAAATTGGTATCACTTACAAATATCTTTCCTGATATTTATTCTACCAATAAGGGTGGAAATAGAAATAAAAAACTTTCACCACATTCATTTGAAATTGATAAAAACTATATTTTTTTTAAAAAATATCGTATTATTTCCTATAAATTCAGCTCGAACATATGTAATCTTGAAAGGAAGAAGAGTGTAACATAATTATTTTTCCACTTTGGTTACTTTATAATCATAATAACAATGAAATAATAACATCAAATGATACTTATAAATCATGAAAATAATATGTTTCATTATATAAAATTAAAAATGGGTAATAGATACCCATCAAAAAATAACATAGGTTCATATTATAAACCTAAGTCCGAATGAAATACAATCTAAGACAATTAACACTTACAAAGATCATATCAGTGAATTCTGAGTCAATAAATTGAGATATTAAGCATAAAATATTTAAATCCACACAAATCAAGAGGAAGTAAAAAATAAAACTATTTAATCGTCAATTCACACACAATAATATAATAACGAAGTTAGTTAAGAAGATTTATGACCTAATGAATTGAAATTCAGTTGGGAAACCATTCACAACTTATTAAATTTCAGGTTAAAAACCTTGGATGAAATGATTAAAATTGAAACCTAATATACCATTAATTATGAAGTATTCATGCTATTATTTTAAAAGTGTTATTATATAAAATATATAAAATAAATGTGGTGCATAAAAATAAAATATTCCTCAATGAAAGTTAATTGAGTCAAAATACCTTACACCTTTTGGAATTTCTAGATAAACACCTTATGTAAGGGGGACCATCATAACAATTAGAAAATAAATAAATTTTTTAGAATAAAATTATATAATAAATTCATTGAAATTATATATAACATACAATAAAAACAACTTGTGAATATGGTATATGTATTATAGAAATAAAAATTTGAGATGGGAAACCCTTACCTCCAGTCTAGAATTCCCTTTTATGTCCATTAACTCCTTTATAATAAGATCACATAAATTATTTGGGTTATTAAGAAAATTTTACATTTATAAAACCTTTTAATTAAATCAATTATTATATATATTTTAATTACATATTACAATGTTTAATGAGTTAAGCCAACATCGAGTGTTTTGAATATATTCGGTTCATTGTATCAAAAAAAATTATGTGTTTTAACCATGGTCAAAGATTTCATGGTTTAAAAATATATGAAATAATAATAGTGAAATATTTATCATATTTATATATCAATTATAATTTTTGAAACCAATCATTAAATATTTTTTTGAAAAAAACTATGTTGGGGTCATAGAGATGGTATGTCGTACGTATTCCTTAGTATCATTTCCATTTTTCATTGATCAATATGGAAATAAGGAATGTAATTTTTTTTAAATAACGATCATAATATCATAAATTAAATATTATTTCATATAATATATTTATGTATATCATTCATGTCATTTAGTGATGAAAAAATAGTCACGTCGCTTCATTGAGGTTGTAGTCCAATTGTATGCACGAACCATGTTATGATTTTTCAGTGTAATAAATAAATTGATGTATTATACTATCTTCTTATTACCTTACATATAATGAGTTAGTGAATGATGAATAAAATTACATAGTCAGCTGTACAAAAGAGCGATGTTATTATTTCCTCCATGAAATGGAAAGTAGGAAATAATATCTGATATCATGACTCCACAAGTATAAATATTTTAAAAATATTATATATATAATTTAAATACATATTCATAATAAGCCTTGAGAGGGAATTAAGGAAAAGGAATGACCTCAGCTTCTGAGGTCGTAGTCCTCTGTATACATGAATAATGATTTTGTTTCCCATTTAATGGGATACGATATGGATTTATAATAACATCATAACATGAAAATATATCAGTATATTACATATGTTTTTTATTTTATATGAATAATTGAATAAATTTTACAGGTTGTGGAAGAAAAATAAAATACAAATGTATGGTTTAGCATGATACATATTCTTCAAAAAATCAAATTAGTTAGGAAACAAAAGCTTTCTTATGATATATTTCTAATAAAACCATGTTATTTATTTCATGGGGGAAAATTAAGTAATATAAATGGCTAGTTATTTTCTGATTCAAAGGCATTTTAAGGTGTGAATAAGATATTAGAGGGGTCTCTTTAAATAAGTGAAGTGAGTGACACACTTACAATTTTTGACATGAAAGAAGGTGTATCCACATTATTCCCATGCCAAAAGACTTAAAATTGACCATTATAGAGACATAGACATATTATGGTTGAAATATTCCAATAAAGTTTATTTTGGAAAAGTTTTTAGGTCATTTTTACCCTTATAATTTAATTTAAATGCACATAAATTTGTTTTTTCATTGACCATAGAAATTAAATTTCATTGTTTTTAATATTCATTATAATAATAAAATTAAGTCGATATTATTATATAATATAAATTATACTGATTAATATTATTTAATATATTTTACAAAATTCAATTCAAAAAATTGGAAATTATACTTAAAAATTATACTCACTTATGTGATGAAAATGCAATTTTTTAAGAATTGTATTTTTCAAGAAAAAATTATTTTATATTAAATAAATGAAGAATAATAATAATTGTGTGGATATAAATTAATATTAATTTATGTATGATATAGAAAATTCTTTTAAAAAATTATTAATTAAGAATTATTTTAATTAATTAAAATAGAGAAACACTATGCATTTTAGAAAAGATTCGAGAAAACCCAATTTATAAAACAAAAAATAAACATATAAAAAAAGCCAATATAATTTTCATTAAAAAGTAATTATGAAGAATAGAAATAAATTAATAATATTTATTTTACTTTAAATAATATTAAAAACATAATTTAGTTTTTAAATTACTTAATTTATTAAAAAGAAATTATTTGTTTTACAAAAATGATATTTTTCACTATTAATCAATAATCTCAAAATTTTATGATATGTTAATTTTAGTATGATGATTTTAAAACATAATCTTATTTTATCAAGCAGATGTTACAAAAGTTATAAAAACTAATTATAATTTTTTTTACAAAAATCAATAATTTATTTTGAAAAAGACATATTTTTGATGAGTAAAATTACTTTAATTGATTACTTACACATCATTCATAAATAAATTTATATTTATAATGAATCTTATATAAATATTTAATTTTTTTTACATGATAGTATTAATAATATCCAATATAATTTCTAGGTTGTAATGATCATATATAAAATCATATTATTTCATGATTTATTTAAGCTTGGTGTTTTGTGTCGAATACCATAACGAACATATGACATTATTTTAAAATATAATTTTATTACATCCTAACCATTCAATAAATTTCATCATCATAAAATAAACATAAACATGGTAATCAAATTTATTCCATTAGAAAAATAATTACCGATGTTGGAAACCCACATAAAAATGTTCAATAAAACATCTTCTTGATAAGTGAGAAAATAAAGTATGAACGTCTATTAGAATAACACATATGATGTTTAAAAATTAGATAAAATATGTGGGAAGTTAAAATTTGGAAATTTAAAAAAAATAAGTATTTCAAAATAATGATATAAAGTAATAGGGATCTTTCATCACCATAAAGTGAATGATCTTGAGAAAATAAACAACCACAAACCCATAAACTAAATATGTGTGAAAAACATCATTGATTTCATCATAAATAAAGGTAATGGGAAATTTTTTTGGTTTATGATCCTTTTACAAGGGTAAAGTGATTCCATGTCTCAAGACTAATAGAATAATGAAATATACATACTTGATGATTATAATTTAATTCTTTAAAAAAATTTCACCACAATCTCATCTTTTGTATCAAACAACTAGTTCTCTATATGTTTTTCTTTATTTCTGAAGCACTAAAATAAAATTTTAGAGGATCAAATATCTATAAAATTGATTGAAATATATTTATTCAGTATTTAGATGTCATCCAAATATAAAATGGTTATAAATGATAATATGTTCACCAAAATTATAGTCATCCCCTTCTAAAATAACATTAATCACCTAATCATAAAATCACTTTCAATATTTTGGTTATCTATTAGAAAAACATAATTTATTAAAATCATCATTATCATTATATTTCAAACCATTTAATTGAAAATTTTTAATTCATATTAATAAATACATCACATTGGTATGGGGTAGGTGTTACACCCTTGTTGATCTTTGACTGTGGGTTCAAGCCCTCTGGACTTTCTGGATGTGAAGGGTTGTCACCCAACCATTGGGGTTTCCTTTTTCCTAAAATTATATCCTTATAATGTTCCTAGAAATATGAAGTAAATAAATAATAATAACATTAATAATCAAATATCATATAAAACCCAGTCGGTATCAATACCTTTAAACTTATTAAAAGATAATTCCCCATAAAAGAATACATTATATTGAACCTGTGGTTTTAACATACCCTAACCTAAACAAAATGACTCCCAAAATGACATTAATCACCTCAAATTTTTATTAATTAACTCCTAAAAGGGGGTGTGTAATACATTGAACTTATTATTAAACATAAAAAATTAATCCCATGATGGAATATGTAACACTTAAGATAAACTCACAATAAAAAATCATAATACCCAATGTTATCTAAACCCTACTATGATAACAACTTTAATTTACCCAAACCCACACTCTTGGATACGGTTCTAAAAACATAAACATTCTATTTTGGGTTTTGATATCGATGAAGGTGATCCAATTTTTTCCATAAAAAATTACAACATAAAAAATGAAATATTTTATAACTTACATACCGAAGGACCTTTAAGGTTTTAATTTTTCAACAATTATGAAACAAATCTTACAAAAACAATACCCACAACTTTAAAAGATCATTTATCCCACATAACCCACCATTTCATATTTCACATTAATTAATAATCATCATCATCATCCATATGAAACCCTTATAACATAATTCATTCAATATAATTCATGATAAGCTAGTGAAAAGGAACCCTAAGAAGGGTGATATCAAATTCATAGTAAGGGTAAACAAAAGTATTATCAAGTAAATGTCATTAGTGAGAATAAGAGGAGAATAAGGTAATGATTAAATAAAAAAATTGCATGAGCATAAGGTAAGAGAACTCATACTTATCAAAACTAGTTCAATTAATATGTGTCAAGGCATAAATCATTAACAAATATAGGATTAATTAAAATCATAACATAATGAACAATGTGATGTCAATATTGATCAAAGGAATATTTAAAAATATATATAAAGAATAATGAATATATTTTTTTATCATGTAAAATCATCTTTATATCACTATTAAAAATGGAATAAAAAATATGGATGGATCCCATCTTCAGATGACATAATGGATTGGATGGATTTCACAGACCCGTCTATCCTTGTTTTATCACAGAGCCACTAATCCTTGGTATATCATAGAACATAAAATCCTTGGTTGATAATGTTACCACCATTCCTTTGTTTATAACAGAACCAACCATCATTAGTTTATAATGTAAGTTACTATACTTGGTTTATGATGGAACCACCATTCATTATAGAAATGTTTCCATGAACTGTATAAAAAATATAGTACATAAATAAATCATTACATCATAAACTCATTGAAACAGCATTTATTATTTTCAGAAAATTGTTAAAACATATAAAAGAAGTAGGTTCAATATTTAAATATTTGAAAAATGATTAAAACATGGAAAATAAATGGGTTTCATATAAATATATTTGAAACAATCTTAAAATATACATAAAAATGAAGATGGTATCATTAAAAAATATCATCATTGCAGCATAAGTAACAACTTGGGTTTTCAATATTGATGAATGGAAAACAATTAAAATAACCTTAATGTTTTTTATGAAAATAACCTTTTAATTTTGAAAATGACTGAAAATTCAACAAATATTATAAGAATCTTTTTATATGAAAATAATCATGGAAACATATAAAAGAAATACAATTAAAATAATGGACATAGTAGTAGGAAAATCCATTAATGTACAAAATGTAAAAAATGACCATTCTTTTTGAATTTTTTTGAAAAGGGGATTTAAAATGGGAATATTTAGAATACGTTAAGAAATAACATTTTAATTACTTTTAAAAGAATTTAAAATATAATTAAAAATGTATTTAAGAAATAATTTGTTTTTATAAAAAAAATAGTTTGAAAACATTTTACAAAACTTGGATATTAAAAAGAAAGATAACCAATCTAAGAGAAAATACAATATTGTTATCAGATAAAAACAAATTTCATTGAATTTATTCATTAAATATAGGATTCAATTGAAATAAATCATTTTTAAGACATTTATAACCATTAGAGAAAGAAAAATATGTTGTTCAAAAAATAAGATCAAATTATTTCATCTTATGGATCCTTGAACATAAATAATCTCTAAAGGAAATAGATTATAACATAAATATTTTCCCACTTTGATAAATCTTAAATCATAATCCTCAAACAATAATAACATCAAATGATACTTTAAATATCATAAATATAAGAAATTTCATGATATAACAAGTAAATGTTCTATTATATAAACCTAATAAAAGAAGTTATGTGCATATTATAAACATGTGACCCTAAGGTTATTCCTGATCCCCAGAGGCTAGATACTAGCACCTAAGAATTAAAAACAATAGTGAATGATTATCCCCAAAATGAAGTAGAAATAATGACATACATATACATATCTAAGAGAATATAAAGAAAATATAGAAAGAAATATATGCCACAACAAAAAAAGAAAACAATAGAAGCGATACAACCCAAAAGTGGATGAAACAGTCTCCAAGGAATATGTCCTATAACAATGGAAACAGACACTAAACAGATACTCTATTTGATAGAATTGGAAAGATCTCCCCATATCACCTCTAGCTACCCATATATTGCTATAATAAACAGTATCTCCTATTTGGGACACCTTTCTTTTCCCTGTAACAAATTAGTTAACAAGTTCTACTCATCGCCGAATAGGTGCATTAGTGTGAGATAAATAGGATCAGTAGGATCCCACCTTGATGTCACATGATAAGTCTCTATACATAAATCTGAACATGCTCAAATTTAAATAAAATAAGGAAATATAATTAGTTAAACAATCATTATATAAAAACCATGGAAAAATATTATCCTTTTTCCAATGTTCCAAAAAATCTAGTTAAAATTGTTTCAAAGAATATCACATATATGAATGTTTTTGAAACAAACCATGTATCACATATCATATCAAATACAAAGAAGTAGAAAACAAAAAGAGAGGTAACATCAAAATAATGATTAGAACAGTTTAGGCTCTATAAAACCCTCATACCCAAACATTGATAATCTTGTACATCAATTTTAATGATATATAAATCGAATCTAGTGATAAAATTAACATACTAATAAGTGAACCTATCAACTGGTCTAACATTTCCCTAGAATGACAGGCCTACGGACCATAGGAACACCCCATCAATGACCCCCCTCCCCGATAGTATCAATTAATGAGGCCTATTGATAAACATTCCACCTAAGTACCCAAGGCTTCTAAATCACTTCATTTTCAAACCAATTCATCAAAAACATTTTTTGAAAACCATTTCATAAATTCATTTCACAATTCCTCGAAAATACCTTTCATTTTACAAAAATAAGGGGAGAATCATCTTTCCTAAAAACCCATTTTCACACACACAATTAAATAATTACAATTCATCTATAAAACAATTTATAAAACCTAAGTAATACAGTTCATCCAATATATTCTAGATATGGAACCACCAAATATGAAACTCTGGTCAAACATCCTATAATGGGATCGACTAACAAGAAAGAACACAAATACAACAAAAAAGATCCTAGAATCAATCCCTACATATCATAATCAATTAAATAAGAGAAATAGTAATCAAACAGTATAAAAAACATGAAACTTTAGAAACTCACCATCCAGATTGCAACCAATACAAAGGCCAGTCTCTAGAAGATGATAAGACTAAAAATCTTGGATTCATCAACATAATCAACACCATAAGACCAATAGATCTAAAAATGTATTTCCACAATGAAATTTTATTCGAGGGAATCGAAGAAGTAGAAATATCACATACCAAGAGAGATACATTGAAACCACAATGTAGATCAATCATCCAAGGAAATGATTTGGATGGAGCATAGATCCTCAAAATCATGAAGTATAGCTCCTATGTTTTGAGGGAAAATATTGCATGATTAATGAAAATGAAATCAGATGTGATATTCATAATAGCATATAGGTCACAAATATTTTGTTATGTGAATCCCTGTTTGATGACATGAAATCCAAAAAATCAATATATTCAGAAAAATATGTCATCGATATTTAAAAAAAATCAATCAAGGTTTCTACAATGTGAATCAGTCTCACGGTGTGTAAATATTTCATACTCTAAACTAGTTCATCGTATCAACCCAACATCATATTCACGTTGTACAATCCATTCATGATATGAAATATTTTAGAAGGAAGATTAATAATAACACATAGAAAACCCCCCATGCCAACATAGATCCTAAAATACATTCTCTTATGATTTTTTCCATTTTTATACTTTGAATCCATTAATTAAAACAAACATATATCCCCAAAATTATGTTATTTTTTAAAGAAAGGTTTCCCAATCCTCAAAAGTTCTTCAATCTACCCAATAAAAGAGATAAATTTAAATAGAGATGAAAATAACATAAACAAGGTTACTGTTTGTTACTAACTCCCCTTTATAATAACATACATCTATAAGAAGTCATGTAGAAGTATGGTGTTTCAGAATATGTGAGACCTCTTATCCCTCATCAATTAATTCTTCTCCTAAATCCCCTTGGAATCAAATATGTTTCACTATAATACTAGAAATAACATAATTGAAGTCCCATGAAAGACTATTACCTAAGAATCAATGATGTCTATTGGTTTTTCCAAAATATAATCTTATGTCTTCAAATCAATATCTTCCCAATTCAGAATATGAGAGAGTCAGGATGGTTCTTCCTAACTAGTGATATATGAAACAAGCAATGAATAACTATCAACTAAACAGGAAATGATAATTGATAAGAAGCCCACCCAGGTAGCTAAATGTCTTCAAATGTTCTAGAAAGTCTCAGAGCCAAAATTCCCTATTTTCATGTTTGTAAAGACCCAACCAGGATGAATCATTAAAAAAAACCTTTTCACCAATGGAAAACACAAAATTATGATTTCAAAGATCCATGTACAATTTATATCAACACTGAGCTATAAATAGACACTAATGTATATCCTGAATTCTCACCGACGTCTCTTGAACAAGACACTGTCCAAGAAGGGAGGCCTCAACCACCTATTTGAAACAATGTTGTGGCTATCAAAGGTGACCATACAAATCCTCAATTGGATCTATTTTGATAAATAAATGATGAATTTTTTTTAAGAAAACTCAACCATTCCTTGATGGATATCACATTATCCACCAAAATTCCAGATATTGGCATGGATTATATCCTCTACGATCAAAATAGCATGATATGTCGAGTGATATACATGTGGATGATAAGTTGTACTCAACCTGGTTTGATTCCCCATCTCCTCCTAGGTACTATTCGATAACCAGGATATGATCCTATGATCCTGGTTCAAACAAATAGTCAAGGGATGCCCATGAAACCTCATAACCACCTATACATATAGCTTACCATGTTCTTCAACATTATTGGTGTCCCTGATTAGAATGAAGTGATCCTACTTCTTCAATCATTCAATCACCAGCCAAATAGAATTCCTCCCTTGGGGAGTCCTTAGTAATACAAAAAAATCCCACAGACCCCTCATCCCATATCCAAACCAGGGCTGAATGAGGATGTTGTAAACCGAATGGTTTCAAATGCTCTTCCATTATCTCTTGCATGGTGTAATAGTGGAGAATATAATCTTAAATTTCATGTTTCATACCTGGCCATCTATATTTCCATTTCTTTTCATTATACATCTTCACTGTACCATAATTAATGGACCATGAAGAACTATGGTAGTAAGAAATCATCTCCTTGCATATGTTGGGATGAAAAAACAATACTTAAAATAGAGAATACCATCTCAAGGGAGAAACCAACCAAAAATAGTCAACCCACCATAATGGGTTTCTCAAATTTCAATGAATTCAACTTCATGCAACTAACCCTGTAGAATAGAATCAATATGATATTAATATAACTAAACAACAGTCAAAACTATAACAAAAATATTCTCCTGAGCATCTAGATGTTACTATGAATAGATCGGTATAGGGTTGCACTCCGACATAGATTATTGAATTACATGGGATGGAACATTCCTACTGAGATCATCTATAATGGAATTCCCTTTCTCTGGGGTTTAGGTGATGTCAAAGTAAAATGCCTTAAATTATTCCACCCACTTCCACTATTTGGGATTCAACTCCTTAGAAAAATATATATCTCATACTCTTATGGAATGAAATGATTATGAACCTCTACCCAAAAAAGATAGTACCCCCAACATTGAAGCACATGGATAAGCACATGATTCTCTATTTCATGAATTTGATAATTATTCTAATGCAGTCAAAGATAGAGATATCCATAACCCACAATATGATCATACTTTATAAGAAGATAACCCAAAAAAGGACCAAAATCCTCACAAAAAATTGTATTCCCATGACTAGAATTAGGTTAGATTAGAATGGGAACTAATGTCAGAGGTCATTTCAACTCATCCAAATAAAACTATAACTTTTCATCCTAGATAAATTTAACCCCTTTCCAAGTAAGTGAATCCAAAGGTAATGAAAATAGTGATAAATCATTCAAAAATGTTTGTAGTATGAAATAATTCCAAGGAGGATCTAAATCATAAAGTTGTTATGTGGCTCTTCGCATGAAAACACATCCTTCAACTTCTTGGGATCAACTAATAAGTCATACTAAGAAATCAAATTCCCCATGAATTTGACTTATTTGATCCAGAAACTGTATTTTGGATTATTTCAAAACAAATAATGACTCATCAATATATCAATAACCAAAATTGAATGGTTCTCATGATGATGCTCTACTATAAAATAAACAAAATTATAATCCAAAACACTACCACAATTTTGTTAAGATACTCAAGAAAATCAAGTTAATCAAGGACATGAAAACTGTAGGATAACAATTTAGATCAAAATTCATCATAAGATATTAATAATTATTTTACTTACTCCTAAAATCTTTCTTCTGTATACAAGATTCTCAAACTCTGAGCAGATGATACCATGATTGAATATCAATCTTCAAAAACCATTGTCCCCCTTTAACCGGTCAAAAATTCCATCCACATTGGGAAAAGGATAATTATTCATTAGTGTTACTCATTTCAATTTCTGATAATACACACACAATTGGAGTGAACCATATTCTTTCATAGAAAAGGCCAATGTGGATTCCCAAGGTGGAAATCATGGCTGAATAAAACCATTCACCACTAGATCCTCTAAATGAATCTTGATATCTTTCAACTCAACCAATTCTATATGATAATATGGTATTGAAATTGGTTGTGTATCTGGTACCATTTAAATCGTAAACTCAAACTACCTAACTAGTTGAAGACTATAGAAATTATCCATGAAACAATTTTGGAAAATTCCTAAAACCCAAGGGAACACTACACAAAAAATAAATTTCGTAAGACACAACTACAATAAGAGATAAAAAATTCATGAGCCATGGGTGGGATGGTCTGGAATGACCAGACCTCAGATCCCAGTCTCCCTGGAACACTCGATATCTCTAATTGGACACAAGAAATGATATTCACTTATGATAACAATCAACCAAGTCTTGATGAGAAATAAGATAATCCATCTAGATGATTATTTCAAAAAAAATGTTCATATCAAGAATTGAAAAATCACATAATAACTCTACTTCAATTATCAATGGAAAATAAGGAAAAAAATTCTCTTTCATCTTAATAATAGGTTTTTCCATCTACATAAAAATGGATATGTTCCCTATGGGATGTTTAATCATATCAAAATAATGATGATATAAACAAGTGAGAGGAACCTGTATCAAATATAGTCGTCTCTATTAAAGAAGCAATAAAGATTGTACCTCTCACTATTATTGGACCACATCTTCCTCTTCCAGTAACCCATCCACTACATGATGGTGATTTACTCTTAAGGACCATATCTAGATCCCTATAAAAATTGAAGTATATGACTGTAATTTTTTATCCTTTGGGGAAAATTATCAACATTCATAATAGATGTAGACATATCCTGAAAGAAAGTCTGTTGATGGACATAGAATCCATAACTGTTACACATATTCACAGGTGCAAAAAAAATAATAACATGTTCATCCAAACCTTCCACACTAATATCAAGTTAGAGGACCACTAATGGTTATAATTTAATGTGATGAGTATGTAAACTTCTATGAACCATCCCTACAACTCCTATAATGATGATTCAATATTCTCTTCCTCCCTTTAAATCTATTAAATCTTTCACTAGGTAGAAGAGAAGGGGTAGAGTAACAAACCTTTTCATCAACATCTATTTATGAAATCATTAAACCATCTATTACATATTCATAGCTAAAAATATTTATCATAAATACCTTTGATCTGATATCTAATTGTGAACCCTTTAGAAACTTATAATCCTATATATGGTCATTCTTTAATACATCTAGAGAAAAAACCCATCTCAATGAATTTAATTGTGTCTGCTAAAACCAAACACTCTCCCTAATACAAGGATATGAACTCTATTGACTTTTTCACCATCAAATACATTCATAATAAATACTAATAGAAGTGGTTCTTGAAACCCTCTGTATCTAAGCCCACATGTCTATTAACATGTACCATGGAATCCAACCATTGTTTGTTGGGATCCCAAAGTCAAAAAGCCACACACTTTTCTTTAATATTCTCTTGTGCTTCTAGAAAATTAAAGATATGATCACTATTTTAAATCTAATAATACACCTTTTTAGGATCATTAATAAACTTAGAGGATAGTGGCCTCTCTTCTATGAAATCACGTGATCGATCCATTTCCCCTCTAGCTACTAGTTGTCCTCACAAATACCATTTGGACATGCGGTATATTTTGGTGGATAGAATGAACTTATAATAAAACATCCTAAATAATATTTTCTTATATACAAGGATTCCATTGAGTATCATCTATTTATCCCTCCTATGGAAACATTGGAAGATGTCTCTAAGGCATACCACAACACACCAAAATAGAATATATGATTAGAAAAAAAAACAAATATAAGTTTAAACTAGAAAATCATAATAAAAAACTACAATTAAGACCAAGAACTCAAAATAGGTGACACACATCCAAATATCCTAGGGTAATGTTAGTATATTCATTGAATAATATGGTCAGGTACTCACTATAACCTACCTCTTATGTATTGAAAAACCTATCTCTTGTCTTCCAACTTCTGAAAAATTGGCACAACCTACCATATATTACCAAATTAGGACCAACTCGACCCAAATAACCTCTCAATGAAGAAGTAAACCTAAATAGTCAAACATTATAAGGGTGTTTCTGATCCACAATGGTATGCGACTAGCCGAGACATCAAAAAACCATAAGAAATGATTTATCTCAACCTGAACCAAAAAACATGGCATATATATACATAGTAGATAGAAATAGTGGAATATGTAACATATAATTTATTGCATAACAAAAAGGATACAATTGGAGTGATAAAACCCATTGTGAGCTAAAAATACTCTAATGGAAAAGTCTAATAGAAAAGTAAAAAAGAAATAATAATTTATTCTCTATGTGATTGTTTGTGAAAACTCGTACTATCATACAACCATCTACCCAGATACAACTGATAAAAACCGTTCTGCCTCACTAAGGCACCATACCTTTCCCTACATAGAAATACTTAATAAAGTCGAAGTATCTTTGATGGTGTGTTTAGGGTTTGAACTAAAACAACTCTATTGGATCCCAACTAGGTGTTCCATAACAAGTCTCCGCAAAAAATTCATAACATGCTGAAATTTAAATAAAATAAGTCTTGATAAATAGTAAAATGGAATTTATGTCAAAATCATGGTAAAATATTCTCCTTTTTCCTAGTTACAAATAATCCATGTAAAATAGTTTCATAGGATATCACATATATCAATGTATTCATACCAAGTCATGTATTTCATATCTTATCATATTCAAATTAGTACATACCAAACCCAAATAAAACATCATTCGACGGATCACAACAGATCAGACTTTCTAGAAAACTTATACCAAGACATAGAAAATCGATTATAGCATACCTATAAACATATCCATCAAATCAGGAGATAATAAAACAATAGCACAGAAATTGAACCACCCAAAATGTGTAAGAGGTTACTAGAAAAGTAAAGTTTCAAAGTAGTGGAACTCCCCATGAGTGACCCCCCCGATAGTATCAATGAATGAGGCATAATTCCACACCTTCGAACTAAGTGCCCAAGGATTACACTGTGATATATTATTTAAACTAATTCCTCAAAAACCATTATTTTAAAAAAAATTACTAAATCTATTTCCCAATTATTTGAAAATAACATTCATTTTACCAAAAAAATAGGAAGACCATATTTCTTGAAAACCCATTTTCACATTGTAAATTCAATCATGATAATTCATTTATAAAAAAATTTATAAAACTAGATAAATACAGATCATCCAATATAGGATATAGATGGAACCACCATACTCAAATTCTTGTCACACATGAACATAGTGGGATCCACTAATAAGGAAGAAACCAAAGAAAAAAATGGAGGCCCTAGAATCAATCCGTACAACATTTAATCAATTCAATTATAGAAAAAATTGGGGGAGAAGATAACACAACACGTACCTCAAGAAACTCACATTCCACACTATAACTAACACAAAGGTCATACTATAATGGAATATTACACCATCGATCGCGAAAGGATATCCAAAATACACACCTGAAGACCAATGGATCTGAAAACATAGTGTAGTGGTAATGTTATGTCCATGGAAATAAAGAAACAGAAAGATAACTTACTCAAAGACATGAAACACAACAATAATAAAGAAAAATTACCAAAAAACTTATCTGAAAAGATAGAAGATCCCCATAATAGGCTAATAGAGCTCCTAGTTTTTGATAGAAAATCATTTGCACTGAATGAAAATTAAACAATACATATAATGCATAAAAACATACAGGTCATGAAAAATACATAATATCATTACAAGAATAATGAATTGAAATCCATAAAATCAATATACACTAAATAAGGTGTCACCTCAGATCAAAATCACCAATTTTAATTTTTCTGAAATAGACTAGTCTCACAATTTGTGAAATTTCCATGGTATGAAATGCTTATAGAATCATCATGGAAACAGATTCATATCATTCAACCCGTTCAAGATTTGATATCATTTTACAAGAATAATAATAAAAAAACTAGAAAACTCCCCAAGTCAACCAGATACCCAAACTATATCCTCTTAATTTGTTTCCATTTTCATATCCAAACTCCATAAATTCCAAAAAACATACATCCTCGAATGTTAGGTCATTTTTCTTAGAAAATTCCCTTCATCCTCAGAATTCCCAAATCACAAAAAAAAATATGGAAATGAAAAGAGAGGTTAAAAATACCTAAATTTGGGTAATGGGATGTTAATAAAAATTAGATATAAATTCACACATAATCACATCATAATGGAGTCAATAAATAGTATTTATAAACCCATTAAAATAAATTTAGTAATGAAATATTTTACCACTTACAACCTTTCAATTCAAATCTCCATGACTGAAATAAATGAAATTGAAAGATAAATTACCATAAATAATGAAATATTAATGATATTAAACGTAATAGGGGTATTATATACACTTTATAAATAAAATTAGGTCCATAAAATTAAAATATTATTGAATGAATGGAAATTGAGACAAAATCACTTATTGCTTTGGTAATTTATAGATCAAAACCTTAAGAAGGGAGAACATCATATGGATTTTTTAATCAAAATATTTATAATGAAGGAATCATAAAATAATTTCATTTTAGTTATAGAAACAACATAATAAAAAATGTGGTGAATATGTCATATGTCTCATAGAAATAAGAAGCGATACGAGAAACACTTACCTCAAATACATGCATTCCTTGTATATCCATTAAATTTTATATAATTATCATAGAAAATCTATTTCAATTTCTAATAGAGTATTCTGGGTATAATACCTTTTACATAAATGATTTATTTTAGTTTTTTTTAATGACACATTCAAAGACGTAATCAGTTAATTCCACTTAGATAGTTGTGAGGACCTTGAGTTCATTACTTCAAAATGGACTTGGTGTGCTAACCGTGGTCAAAGATGTTATTATTTCATCATATTCAGATTAATAATCAACAAATAAGAACCATATTTTTTCATAAATTATAATTTTTAAAACCAATCATGATATAGGTTTCTGAAAAATGTATTATGTTACAATCATGGATGTGGTTGGTCGTACATTTGCATGTGTAACATTTCCATTTTCAATGATCTTTTGGAAATAAGGTAAGTTATATTTTAACTTCATAGAATAATAATAAAGTCATAAATTCTATATTTTTCATTAAATAAACTTGCATATAATTTATGTGATTAATCTATGAAGGAATAGTCATATTGCTTTGTGGATGTGGCAGTCCACACATATGCATGAACGATGTAATCATTTTTTAATTCAATAAATAAAAAGAAATATTTTCTACTAATAATGAAAAATATTCCATTAATATAAGTATTATATAAATTATATCACATATATTTATTAAATTTACCCTTATTACCTTCAATTTAAATTTTTATTCAAAAATAAATCACATCGCTTGTTGAAGAGGAATTTTTTTGTACACACGAGAAATGTTATCATATCCTACATTGAATTGAATGTAAGACATTATATATTATAAAATTACTAAATAAGTATAAATAAGTTAAAAATATAATATATATCTATATATATAATTAAAATCCATCATTATAAATATCCATGAGATCCAATGATGGGAAATTAATGACATTAGTTCATGTGGTAGTAGTTTTCTGTACACATAAATGATGATTTTGAATCCCATTTGATGGAATGGGAGATGGATTTAGGAAAAAATATTACATTAATAACATAAAATTATAAGATATATACTTTTTTATTATATAATAATAATTTAAAAATATTTAATTTAGTTGGAATAATAAATAGAATAAACATGCTCAGTTAAGTACCTTACCTCTTCTTCGGAAAACCTCAATAGGTAAACACCAAAAGTGTTCCTAAGATGGATTTGTGGTCATAAAATGGAACTAGGTAATGGTGAGGAAAGTAAGAAAGATATTTTAGAATTAATTTCCCAATAAAAATGGTCTTTAAAGGTGTGAAGATCATGTGAGAGGGGTGGCCTTTTATAAATGAGGTGAGTTCCACAATTGAAATTGTTTAAAATAAAAATGTGTACCCACATTTTTCACCTGTTAAAAGACTCCAAAATGTACTATTATCGATACTTATATATATTATGGTATAAAAATTTATATAAAATGTATTATTTAAAATATTTTATTTCACTTAAACCCGTGTATTTTTTAACTCCCCAGTAAATCTATTTTTATCTTTACCATGGTAACTAGTTTCTACTATTTTCATTTTTCATTATTGAATACAAATTATAGTTCCATTAAAAGTTAATATAAATTATTATGATTAAAAATAGTAAATCCATTTTTCTAAATTCAATTCATATTATTGAAAAAATGTAATATAAAACCAAACCTGCAGAATTGATGAAAAAGTAGGTTTCCATGAAAAGTATTTTTCATGAAAAAAGATGGTTTGATATTAACTATATGACTATTAATAATCATTTACTAATTATATTTTAATATTTATTTATAAATATTCTACACATTTAATTTAATAATAAATTCAGTATGAATTATTTTAACTAATTAAATTAGAAAAACATTATTCGCTCTAAAAAGGTTTTTAGAGAAACCTAATTTTAAACACAAAAATAATCTTCTAATAAATCAAAATAAAAATTTGATTAAAATTTAATTTATTGTATTATATATATCTAAATAATTCTTATTATACATGAAAAAATAATTTGAATTTTAAATTAATTAATTTAAGGAAAATAATTTTTTTATTAAAAAAATGGAATTTTTAGTATTCATTGAATAATAAGTATTTTCCAAAAAAAATCCAAAAATTTAACCCTATGATACTATTGATATATTTATTTAAAATATAAAAAATTTTATATAATAAAGTTACTAACATTTATAAAAAAATTAATTATAATATTTTCTATCAAAAGGAAATAAAAATATTTTTTTAAGAAGACATATTAATGATGAATAAAATTAAATATCTTAATGACTTTCTAATAAAATATAAATAAATTTATATTTATTGGGAATTTTAAAAATATTTTATGAATTAGTTTATACTATTCATACCCACAAATTAAACAGATATGTTATAATAGTTATATTTAAAATATTATTATTTCAAGATTTTTTTAATCTAGGTGTATCATGTTGAATGCGTTATTGAACATAACGATGTTATTTTAAAATCATGGGGTATTGAAATTGAGGAGCACCACATGTTAGAGGGGTAAATCGGTTAATCCCATATTCACTTGAAAATCATTTAATTCATACTATGCTGGATGAATTAACCATTTTAGTTTTGTAAATTGTTTTTGGATCAAAATACATTCCAATAGACTCCTAAAAGGCAATGTGGAATTATCGCTGGAAAAACGACCCTACTAAATGTTGTCCCCAGTTACAGTAGATAGAGGATTGTGAATCTATATTCCCTAAGAGACCATATCAGCATGAAATACAACGATATACAAAAAATAAATTTGATTCTTTAACCACAATATATAACCAATGGTGGAAATATCACACAAACATAATGTATATCTATGGACAACAACAACAGAACCATTTCTAAAAACATATATCATCCACTTTAATAAAACCAAGGTCTTCAACAACCAAAAAAGATATTTGAATCCCACGAATCAATATGTCAACAACAAAAAGGGTCACCCCAACTAATGATATATTCTAATACTGAAGATGTTATGAAAAAAATGTTCTTATTTAATATAATGAGGTGAAGTGTTAGGGTATGAAGTAGGGGGAGTACAATATGAAAATGATCCAGGTTTCCAAAGCCCTATAGAAATCATCCTTCCTAGCCTACTCCAAATACTAATTGGAATATTATTTTCATTAGTTTTAGATGTGGGAATAAAACAACTAAGGCTTATTCACCTATCAATCAACTGAGATTAACCTCAACCCAAGATAATCCCCATTCAAGTCCAACTAATGAGAAGGCAAAGGTGAAATATAAAGGAAAGATAACTATTGATGTTATTCCTCATAAACCCCTTCCATTTCTAAATATAGTTAGTCAATCCATGATGATTACTCTTGGGGTTATAGAAAAAGTGATTTTGGATCCATTAATGTATGTTGAGATCAACATCCCTCTACTTGAACCAATCATGAATAGTAAATGGTAAACCCACTTTTTGAAATAATTGTGTTAAAATAGAATAGGGATAATGATAAATGAGTGGATCAACACTAGGAGTGATTTATCTGCACACATCATACCATGCTTGGTGATGAAAGAAAGTGAAAGTACAGAAGGATATTCACTATTACAGGAATTATAGGGGGTTTTACTTTTCTAATTAATTTTGTGATTTGGAAGCATTCTTAAATTTAATGTCGTACACTTTTTTACAATCTTTAGATATTTTTGAGTAGATGCTAACATGGGTAGATGTGAAATTGGAAAATAGACCAATAACATAATCATTGAGTTTACTTGAATATATATTTGTTCAAGTAAGGCACATGATCCTTCCTATGGATTTCTACATGTTGAATATGGAGGATAATCAAGTACTCTCCCATGTTCAAATCATTCATGGAATAACCATCCATAAAAAATCCAATATAATCATAGATTTCCAGGAGACTACAGTTTTTAAATAATTTATATATGAGATCATAAGATTTATCATCTTAGACACCAAAAGAAACCCTCATAAGACCATTCGACTCTCTTCATAATCCATTGTAACCAATACTATGATGATTATAAAATTATTAATTTTTAAAAAATTTAAATGAGGATTATTACATGATTAATGAGATTATATGTATTGGGGATTTCTTTTTATTTAGAAAACATCCACACTTATTTTTCATTATATTTCCTCTCTTGGTATTGATTATAATGTGGATTCTAATTCTGAGCATTTAATTTATGACTATGAAATGGATATTTATTTTTCATATGGATTTGATTGATTATTCATTAATTTTAAGGATTAATATTTATACCAAAATATTCATTGTTCGCACATATTATTTCCGACAATATTTCCATCAACACCGAACCCACTTAAACTGAAACTCAAACTGTTACCACAAAAATTAATATATCTATACCAATTGAATGATGAAAAGTTTCCAATAATAATTCATAATAATCTCCTTCATCAATAAGAAACACAACATTTAAATCTTTGAAGGTAGAAAATTAGGTAATTTGGGTGGACCACAACATAAATTCAAGGTATTATACCCCCATTTTCATGCATGGAATTCTTTTAGATGATTGGGGTAAATCGGTTAGATAACCATAAAAGAGAATTAACCCCACACTGTAAGAAGTTTTAAATGAATGGGTTAAAGAATTAATCGAAGAATTTATTATTTGTCTTATCTCAGACTCTCAATGGTTCATTCCTATCTAGGTTTTCTCAAATAAAACTATTTTCACTCCAATAAAAAAATTAAAATGATGAGTTAGTTCTCATGAGATTGCAAAACATTTGGAGAATGTGTGTAGATTGTAGGAAACAGAATTAATCCACTCAAAAATACCATTTCCCTATAATATTTATTGACCAAATATGTTAGATACATGTAGGTAGTACAAACTATTTTTTCATGAATGGGTTATATTGAATATTCCAAGTTTCCATTGTAGTAGATGACTAAGATAAGACATCATTAACCAATAATTTCAATACATTTTTTAATGATAAATTCCATTTAGAAGTCATAATACCTCATAAAACATCATTATATTCTTTGTGAGGATACTTTTTGATTTAATTTAGATATAAATAGAGGGATTTATGGATTATTTTATGTTATATGGTTCCATATTAGATGTGTTTCTCTTGAGTTTTCATGGTGTTTTATATCATTTCATTGAAGAAAATATGGTTTTAAATTTAGATAAATGTATTTTCATGGTAGAGAAGGGAATTTTCCTTGGTCATGTAGTCATAATACATGGAATATGGGTTGATAGATCAAAGGATAACAACATTTAAAAATTTCTATATGATATATATATATGAATTACGTTAGATCATTATTAGGACATGTGGGTTTATATCGACTCTTCATAAAATATTTTGTTATGATTAATCTTAGATTATCGATACTTTATTCTAAAGGATTGTGATTTTTTGTTTGAATATTATGATAGTGATTCCAATTATGATATAAATAAAAGTATCACCACACAATCAATCGTTAAACCCCTATGGTTGGATTTTCTATTCAAGTTTACATGTGACACATCCAAACTTTTTTGTATGATAATTACAATCACATAGGGTGGAGGGATGTTCACATAGTAGTTCCTATTCCTCAAGGAAATTTTATTCATCCCATAAGAACTACAAAACCATGGAAAATGAGTTTCTTTATAGTATATTTTATTTTTATGAATTCAATTTTTATTTATTAAGCTTTGAGGTAGTCATTTTTTATCATGTAGCTTTGTGGTGCCTCTTGAAGAAGCCACGTGTGTAGCCTAGACATATCCATTGGATTCTCTTTATTAAAGAGTTTGATGTTGAGATAAAGGAAAATAAGGCTTCAGAGAACATTGGGGTTAACCACATGAGTAGTATCACTCCCACACTAGAGGATGACTCCTTTGAAAAGGTACCACTTGAGGAAAAATTTCACATTTAGAATTTTTATTCACTCTTAGGAAATAATCCTCGGTATACAAATTTAGTTAATTATATTCATTCCAAAAATACTCTTATTAATTTAACTAAATATTATGTCTAGAAAATGAATAGTGAGTCTATGTTTTGGGTTCAGGTATATCCCTACCAATCTTGCATTTCTAGTGATCATATTATTAGGAGTGTTCCTAATCATGAGTTTAATTATGTTCCATATTTTCATCATAAGCATACATTTGGTTCTCACTTCAGACCCCAAAATATGGAATGGAATGTCATAGACTCTTGATTATATTTTCATAGTTTTTTCCATGATTCGCATGTGTTTTTATGTTAAGATCACATTTCCAACACCCTAATAACATTACTAGGTGACATGAGATGCCTAAATATCCCAAATTATTTCTGGATATTTTTATATATGGGGATTTGATTTTATGGGTCCATTTACTAGCTCATTTGGTATCTTTTATATGATTGTTTCTATTAATTATTCTATGAAATGGGTGGAATGCAAGGACACTAAGACTAATGATTCTCATGTAGAAATTTATTTTTGTATGGTATATGTTTTTTATGGTTTGGAATACTGAATGATATAATCAGTTACCAATGGTAAAAAAATTCAATTGTATTAGGAATTTACTCCATCATAAAATGAGGTGACACATGATTATTTTACTGAGTACCACCCCAAAACAAATTTTCATTCAAATTTTTGAAATTAAGAGATAAAATATTTTTTTAGGAAAACAAAGCAATTGAATAAAAATGAATATATATATCACTTTTATGATGATATTTGGGCTTATATGATGTCATAAATATAACCATTGGTATTTCCCCATTCCATATTGTTTTTTGGGATATACTTTAATCTCCCCATAAAAGCCAATCATTGGGTATTTTTGGTGATAAAGAAGTGAAACATGGATTTAGCACAAGTAGTATAGTGAAAGAAGTAGAAAATTAAAGGAATTGAGGAGACATGATTATCGTAATATGAGAAATCATGGATATATAAAGTGTGGGAAAAATTAACCCCTAATAAGAAGATCCAAAAAATAGATCTTCATAAGGGTGAAAAGTTCCTCACAATTCTTGATTAATGTTGACGATCGATAAGTTGTGCTCCATTTGGTTATGTAGTTATGTTGTATCTAATTTTTTTCCTTATGGAATTGTGGAGATCACATAATAGGACATGGGGAGTGATTTACAGTCAAAGGGTTGTGGTTGAAGAAATGATTATGGGACTTCCCCCACATGTAGTTGATTTTATCACACTGCGTGACCCCATCCTCACTTGAGAACATCAGGATGTCCCTAAACCATTCCCTTTAATATTATTTTTATACTTAAGATTTTACATTTCATGTGAATATATCATATTTTAAGGACATATTTGAGGATAATTTGATATTTTATGCTTTGGGGGGATGAAATTTTGGGATATATTATAAAGGCTTTCCATTTGTTTGGTGTGTGTGTGTTTTGTGTTAATTTTCAAAAAAAATAAATAAAATAAATAAATAGATCATGTAATATGCTCATTTTCATGTGAAACATATGTAAAATACATGATGAAATTTTCAAAATTCATTTTTATAATGATAACCATAAGTTATATTTCTTCGTTAATGATTATATATTATAAGAATGGAAGTCATTGATTATATTATTTGATCTGTCTTTATAAAACTCTTAAAATTTTGAAACTATTATTTGTGATATATATTCATGGTAAATAATATCATTGATTTCTCCATTTAACCTTATATACAACCATGACTTGTGAAAAATTTCATACTCAATTAAATGAATAGTTAGTTTAGGTAATTTTTATTATCTTACATCAATGGTTGATTTGTACATTCATTTCTATTCTAATCAATTTCATTATTATGCCGAATATAACAATGAATGTATACTTGATTCACAACTATTGAACACCCTAAAAATAAAATATTTTATAAAAACAAAACAATATATATATATATATATTATTAAAAAATTAGGTGAGTGATGAAGTGTTTAAAATATAAGGATATCTAGTTTTGGATATTAATAATTGACTTCCAAGAATTCATAAGTAATTGGGACATGATATTTTATTTCAAAGGAATATAGAACAGGTTCAATGGAATTAAATCAGGTAGGAATAAATGTTTTACATAACCTAAATATACTAAATAATATGTAGAGATATTATATTGAAATGGTTGGTATAAACACAAGTGGGAAATTATTGGCCTTGTTGAACCATTACATGTTTCATTATGATTACTTTCATTAATCTCAAAGGATTTTTTTAGATATAATTTATGAGAAAATTACATTAAAATTTAATGATATTTATTTATTTATGAGAACTCACATTTCAATTATTTACACTATGGATTGTGAAATATCTACATGAATATATTGTCACAATTTTATGGAATAAATCATGTATAAAGTTTTCCGAGAGTTACAAATGTTCAGTGTGGGGGAGTTGATAAAAAAATTATTGAATATCTTATTTATAATAAAAATACTAATTTCCACACATTATGTAAAATGTTTTTATTTACATAATATTGGGGAATAAGTCATTTGTTTGAAAATCTATCGAAAAATATTTTTTTGACCCTTTAAAGTCGACTATAGTATTATAGTCCTAATTATTTTTTATTTGGATTATTTGGTATTAAAATTTCATAATATTATTATTCACTTAGTGTGATATAACATTCATTTAGATCATATAATATGAATCTTACACTTGAATGAAGTAAATTGGCCATGAATTCAAAGGTGGATTGGACTCGTCAAATTGGATACCACTTCACAATTTGGGACTTATATTCTGTATTCAAACCATTATTAGGATATAAATTATTCAATTGAAAGATAAAATAATTAAACACAATTTATCCTTCTAAAAGTGTAGTGGTTTCTCCTATTTTTGAGGTCAAAAGGTTAGTTCGGTTTGGAATAGAATATATGGGTAAATGTCTCATTCACACATGTAAAGTCTTAGAATCCTAACCTCACATTCACTATATAAATGTGTTTTATTATCATTGTTATTGGAGTTTCATGAATTATAGTATTGGTATCATATTATAAGTGTTTCATTTCCATTTCTATACACCATTGGAGGAGCGAAGCTCTCCAGCTAGGATCTTCTCAAAAATGATCTTTTGTTAGACTTCAATGTCATACAATTGTTGTAATTTAAATAAATTATAAATTTCTATTATATTTCACCCATTTTAATTTATTTTATTAATATATTCTAATATTTTTTTTTCTAGAAATCAGTAGTATACTTTAGATTGTGTTATACCCTTTATAGACCTTTTCACATGAAAAACATTTTTATGGTGACTGAAACACCACCTGGAAGATTTATTTTTCATTGTAATAGATATAACTCTCACCCTCATCACTTATTTTATTGAATAAATGGGATAATATAATTCACCTAATATGCTTTATGAATTTATTTTCTTACTTAAAATAAACTAATCAATAAATTTAACAATTAACACAAAGCACATGTGGTCGGTTAATGTTTAAATTTTGACAATTTAATTTTAATTGGTAAAGAAAAACAATAAGGGATAAATTTTTATTGTTAAAATATAATACATAAACTCAATTAATCCTCACTTAAAGTTTGGATATAATACCTAATTCAAAACATTCAATAATATATACTTGTAATGACAATAAAATTTTGGTGCAACAATTCATGTTCCGAAGCTAGCCTAGGGTTTAATCCATTTCATCTTTCTTGTTGATCTGAATTAATATATGGTCTAGAGGTTATCAAAATAAAAGATCATAATTAGGTTACTTTTAATGATAATTTTTAATAATAAATATAATATGTATATTTAGATAGATTATACCTTACAAAAAATATTTTGTAAAATAATATCCTTATTGTGTTTATCAATAAAATTATAAAAAGAAAAAAAATAAGATTAATGTCGTCTTCCACCATAAACATAATTGTGTAATAAAGCATTGAAAACTCCCCAAAAATTTTATAATTTAGTTTCTTTTATTTTTTTCAAAATACTCTTAATATGTTGTTTTAAGTACTTATTTCATAGATAAACACCTTCATCGGCCACTTTGCTTCTATTAAGCCCTAAAAATTACACATCAATTCAGATCTCCCATGAAAACTCATTTAATTACACCTTCACCTCATGAAACATGTAATATGTATGAAACATCAATTTTAACATTGGGTATATGGTATATAATTTTTCTCTACACAACTAAACTATGCAGTAAACAACCCTCAAATTTGTATACTACACCTTCACTCCACATACTACACCTTCACTTAGTGCACTTAGTAACATTTTACACGTACACCAAGAACAACTAGTACGTAGATATAAATAATAATTATTTAGAAAATTTTCTCATAAACCCAAATATATTTACCTCCAAACTGTCTCATCTCATGAAGTTATGTTTTTCTCAAAGTCATTAGATCATGGTAATATGATAACTGTTGGTGTTTACAGGAAATAATGATCGAGAATTATTGTTGATCAATCTAAAAAATTATTGATCCATCATATGAACCACTATATGGAATTTAATTATTTTTTCACGTAATGAATTCCTTGATTGTATCGACATTGTACATACGACATCTCATACTAACCTATAGAATAGTTCCATTCATCGCATGTTTCTTAATCTGGAACCGCCCCAGTGATCAAACCATAATCCTGAACTAACCTTGTTACCTCATAGTATCTGCAAATGTTTATGCACTACATATTAAATTCATGGCATACTAGATTCATGAGCATTATAAAATCCTCTACCTTATGAGAATACGATAACCTTGATGCCTGATTTATTTTATGAACAATCCTCACATATATTAAACCTCATAACCAAACTAATTGGAAAACAAACCATGTGACATCACCTAGTAAGAACACTATCAAATTTTCATTTCCATTTCTTTTTGTTTTCCCAAGTGTACATTAATCTATCATGGAATTTTATATGTACTGTGGAATCAAGTGTTCAATCATGAACACACTACATGTTTGAACTCTATCACTAAGGATCCTTAATTTACATTTAGGATAACTACTTTTATCATCATCATTTTGATTTTATCCATGTACTCACATGATATATATATATATATATTTTAATGATGGGTAAAAATTTGGAAATTACAATTTAATCTCATATATGTTTTGTTCATAGCATAGATAATCATAACAACTCAATATATCCCCTTACCCTAGTAAAAAATTCAGTAGAGAATTGGTGTTTTCCTACTACCTCCTACATCTCCCAACACATAGAGTCTAAGAAACACTTATCCCAAATGTGTCATCCCATATTCCTCCATAAATGTTATCCTAAATCCTGAATTTTTTACATTTTATCTCTAACTATTCTTCTTCAGCTAAAAACTTTGGTTGGATATGTGTGGTTGAGAGATCTCATATGGCTTCCACTGGTGGTTGTGCTTGAACTTGATCCCATTTATATCCCAGGATGGATAATTTTTTAATCCATATCCTAAAAAAATAATTAGCTAAAAGTTCAAGGAATATAATCATCGACAAATTAAAATTTGTATTTCACATAATTAACATCCCTGATAAATAAAAACAAGTATGACATATCAATTGAAATATCATATTTATTTTACTAATCATCATTATATAAAACATGTTGTAGATAGTCTTGTCTTATTTATCAAGATTTATATTTGTTAATATCACCATAAATTGTCATGTATATACAACTTATTAAAATATATAAGATCATTAAACCTTAATCATTTCATTATTTATTTTCTTTCAACTTTATTCCTCATGATACATTGAAAAAAAATACGACATTCATTCCTCTACCGTTCACATAGTCTATTTAATTCCCCCCTTTGAATTTAATTTCAAAACTACTTAAATTTATAAAGTTAGTATACATATCTCCATTATTAATGATAAATGTAGAGGGGTAATTTGGGTTATCTAATCTCATTAGTATCTTTCACATTCCATCAATACATTCCCTTATCTTACATAAATTCTAAAATCATAGCATAAACCACTTGAGGGAGAATAATGAAATCGCATGTTATTCCGTAGTAAAGAGACATCGGTCACCAATCAAGGTCTAAATGGGAAAACATGGAGTATAATACAATATGTATTATCCAATGCTATCAATGAAGTCCTTAAAACACAATTCGTATGAAACAAATATCATAAAACTAAATATTTATATTTTGGGGCTTCTTAAAAAGTCAAATTATGGAAAATATATATAGTACTCATATAAAATAACAAATAATAATGTTCAAGTGTAAATCATATGGCTCCCCCTATTTACTAAACATCAATTCCCAAATGATAAAAATTTTAAAATCATTTAGATTATGGATATCAGGGTTATTTTCACACCACATATTTCGATGTTTACTAACCTATTTGGAAGTTCCACATTCATTATGTAGTGAAAATTTGATAGATTCAAATATGTTTTCTCCCCATAAGGGTTTGAATCCATATACTTAAATTCCATAAATGTTAGTAAAAATATTTATATATATATATATAAAGGAATTATGAGGGAACTATTTATTCATCAAAAGCAACATATTGGATATGTATTTTCTATCTACTTAGAATTTTATTTTCTTCAAAACTCAACATGAGAAGAATTTTTTGGATTCTTATCTTGGATTAGAGTATCAATAGTTTTCTTATACTCTTTCTTTCTCTGATATTATTATTTGTGTTGAATAGATTTTTCCTCCATAATTATTAGGTAAAAATGATTCCTTTTATCTTGAATCATATTTACCTTTAAATTTTCTTGGGATGGAATGATTTATATGAAATATTATGTTCCGTGCCATTATTGACCACAAATAACACATTGATGTTTGTAGATAATTCATATCTATATTGGTGGATATATTCTCATGAATATTAAATTATTCATGTGTAACTAATTTTTTGTATTTTAGATTTCTCATTCATCTCTTCTTTATATATTCTATAATCCATTTCTAACTGGTCTGGAAATACTAGTACTCATTTTTTTTAACCTACTCGGCTTCCATCAGCTTCTCACATGTCCTTTATAAAATAATAATATTCCATGAATCTTAATTTTAAACATTATGAATTGTATTCCCTCTCAAAACATCTTATATTTCTCCTAAAAGTATAATCGTACACTATTTTTCCCTATGAAATTCTTATCCACACCATCAACATAGTTCTTATGAATATTAAAATCTATTTTGGTTAGGTAGATTTAGTTACAACTTATTTTATTATCTATACTCAACTACTAAACAAATATAACCCTTAGTTTTTGCCTCATTATTAAAAATGAAATATTGTACTAATAAAAATTGAATTTATTTCCATACCATCCACAACACTATCAATTACCTCCGAATTATGACATCCCAAATTGACAGAACATATGTCCTAAATTTTTTGGGGGGTTTATTTCTTAGGTTTGAGCCTCCTTTTTCTAGGGGTACAATAGTACCCTTGGAATTTTATTCCCTTCCTTTGATGTGGAACATTTACACTCTATTTTCATTGTCCAAAAATGTATGGAATCATTTTTTTCACCTAAAATATTAGAAATTTTATATTTTAATTAGAATATATTAGGTGTGGTTTTCACGTTCTAATTAAAGCCCATCTTCTCACTAAATTTGTAAGAATATCCTTCAAGATCAGTGGATTGTTGAAGTCATCACTAACACTTTTTATCCCATTTTCAACAAACATTCACATTGATTATGTCTCACATAGCTCTTATTCATTTATAACTAGTTTATCCTTAAGATCACTAATAATATTGTCTTGTTTAGCTACTCAAATTTTGTAATTTTTAATCAAATGAATATATAATGTCTCTTTTCTAACCAGTTACCCTTGTTCTTTACCCACCTTCTTTTCTCTTTCAAAATTTTTAATTCATTTTATAAGATTTGTAATATTCACAATTCATGCTTTTAAATCACCTTGAACTATAATTCTATCTCTATCCTTTCTTCTCTATCATTGTAATGACTTGATGGATTAAATCCACTTTCACATTTATACTAAAAATTAACCTCATCGTTCAAATATCTATATGAAGATGAATCATATTTATCACGATTTTTTTTCCATATATAGTAATTATTCTTTTCCATATTATCATTTTTATATTTTTGGAATATCTTATCTTCCACATCACGATTAGGTTTATAAGTCTTATTCATTATGAAATAATAATAAATGTTTCCAAATTCATCATACTTCCATCACGTTTGTGATTTTTTTTCCTTTTAATCTCCAGTTATCCTATTTTATCCCCTTGATATAATGGAAATTCATTAATTATGGTATTAATCTCTATTATCATCTTAATCACATGGT
The DNA here is from genome assembly GCA_963277665.1 of Viscum album. Taxonomy (NCBI): domain Eukaryota; kingdom Viridiplantae; phylum Streptophyta; class Magnoliopsida; order Santalales; family Viscaceae; genus Viscum; species Viscum album. Next base: position 165,056,865 of record OY728138.1, read on the forward strand.
TTTGTAACCAATTCTTCCTTTAATTTTTTTCTCTCATGGATTTAAATACAATTTCTTATGTTTAATTCTTTTTTAAGGATGGGAGATTTCTTATCTCATAAGAAATGAGTACATTTTCACGATCATCTATTTTTAAATACTCACTTTCTTCTAAGGTTTTTATTTTTTGATCCAAATATACTAAAAAAATCCTCCTATACGTTTTTATAATGATATGATAATAAAACTTCTCACCAAACTATATAATATTTCTAACTGCCTCATTCACCCTATTGAAATAGTCATAAATATTTTCATCATCATCTATTTTTATGTCCTCAAACATTGTATTAAAAACATAATGTTTGGAATCCATAACATTGACATAACCATTATATTTTCCTCTTAATTTGAACTAAATTACATTGGTATTTTACAGGCCTATGAATTTTATGAATATTTTCTCTTATTTGATAAATAATAGTGAATTTTGATCTTTACCATCTAACTTCATATTTCTCTTAGAAAATTGATTCAAAGAAACATCTTTATGAATGGGTGAAAAAACCACTATTTTTGCATATATTACTACCAGGCCTTGTGATATGAGATAGGGTAGCATCATATTAATCCTACTATAATAATTATTCCCATAAATATTTGGAAAACCCAATTGAATATTGAATTAATATTATCCATTTATCAAAATCTCACAATGAATATTTAGAGGGAACCATAGATCTAATACCACTTATAGAACCCCAAGCTTGATTGACCACTATGATTGGGTGAATTGATGGTATAATTAATGATTTATTTTATTTAAATATACCATATCTAAATTTTTATGGTTCTTAATCCTATCAAAAATATATACTTGAATCACTACATCAATAATAATAATACTAGAGTAAATATCATATATTATTTATAAGGTTTGGCATAAAATCTTACTCAATTACATGTTGTTTAGATTCCATAACATGAATTTGTCACCATATCCACAAAGGGTTGAAATATTAGTTGGTTAGACACCCCAAATATAATTTTTTTTCCAATTTTTTGTACATAAAAAATTTAATATCCACTTGAAAAACTAGTTATGAACCCCAACAATAAACTCTTCTTCATATTTTATCCAATGATAAAAGGATATAAATAATATAAATGGTGATTTATCTCTCCCTCTATGAGTATGATGGATTAATATTTCATTATCATGTAAAATAATTAATAAATTTAAAAATAACTAAACATGTCATTTGGTCTTAGAAATCACTCTAAATATTGACGTATCATGTTCACATTAGTTAATTGAATACATGTGAATTAAATTCCAATTCTCTAAAAATATATTTCCTTATCTTTAGACTCATCTCTCACCTCAATACGATAGTGCATCAGTTTCATCAATGTTATTCAATTCCCAATGATTCCATGTGTAAAAATTAATACACCACATTGTCATCATAAATTTACTATATAATACATCCTCATTTCATAATGCTTATTCCCATACATTAAAATATGATTAATAAATGTGTAATAGATACCGATGAAAAAAAATTGTAGTTATGATCATAATAGTTGGATGGGATATAGATCTTTCATTGACTGAACAATCTATAAATTTATGTCACACATAAGTTAGGCAATTAGAACCTTCACATCACCCGTTAGGTACATTGTCTACACCATTAAGTCAGACATTAGGTATGTGGTAATAACCTTCACATCAAACCCTGGGTATGTATCTTTACCTATTTTATATACAGCTAAGCTTTCCCATTAAATCTTCTTATCTTCTCATACTACATCTACAATCCACCTATAACACAAGTACTTTTTGTTATTAGTAAGCGGTCTTCACCTACCCATAGGCACCCATTACATGATTATGATTATTCTTTCTGTGGATGAAAAATCTAGTAAAATTAAATTTTCTTACCTCTTGATAATCTATTCTTAATTATTTATGTGGTTCTCAAATATAATAGCACTTTGTAATGTGACAATGGGGAATATTTATATCCAAAAATGATCCATAATAGTAATTTAAAAATATAAAAAAAAATTATCATCCATATTATAAACCAATTAGAAATTTAATATTCCATATTTAATGAAATACAATACCCGTAGTTTCCACCTGGTCTATCCTCCATCAGGTACTCACCAATAGAATATTAACTTTTATCATGTGTTTCAGGAATGTGCATCATTTTTTTGATCAAACCATGACTATGAAAAAACCATGTGAACCAAATGTATCAACAAATCATCATTCACTACATACTCACTTCATTACCGACTAACCTCACAATAATCAAAAAACGACATGCCTTTTGACCTCATGATAACCATGTGATCTGATTTCATCTAATAAAACCTCACATATAATCAATCTCAAAACCAAATTCATCTATGAAAAAAACATATGGATCCACCTACTAAGAATGAATTCGGATTGAAATTTCTATTTTTTTTCATTAGACTTCATCAATTTAAAATGGTGGTTCATATGTCTCAAGGAATTAGTGGGTTAATAATAAAATATATATGTTCTCTAAATCCATCATCAATGAACTGTACCTTATAGTGTGGATGATGAATTCAAACATCATAAATTAAATTTAAATTACATAGTCAACTAAAATGTCTATATGTTTTAATTATTGATAAATAGTGTCTTCTTAGAAAAAAAATCCAACATCATTTTTTATCACAGGATGGAAGTACTTAATAACACAATGTGACTCCGTTCCCGAAAAATAAAGCTAATTGCTTTTTGATGTTCGCCTACTTCTTCCTATTCAACCCCACATGTGAGAGGAAAAGAACAAATTATTCCACCTATTCCAACCTTTTATCCTCCATGCATGCACACCCGACCCCTATTTATACATCATTGTAAAAACCCAGACTCTAAAACCCTAGTACTGGTGGTTATATTACATTATTGGTACAGAATAAAATGTTCCTAAAGGATCCAAATGATTAGTTATCATGGATGAATATATACTTACATTTTTCACATTAAACATGATAAAATAATGTAAAATATTAAAAAACAATGATAACATTATCATATCTTCTAGAATATCCTAAAAAATACACGTAGTTCTATTCTAGGTTTCCTATGGAAAGGGAAAAAAATAAGGGTGAGTATATACTCATTAAAGAGTAGTGTATAGTAGAATCTATTGTAACATAATCATAGAAAAAATAGTATGTAAAAATATTTGATTAGAATAATGTATAAATCAAATGAAATTGATCACATACTATATCCCCAAAAATAAATAAAAACATTGAAAACAATTATTGAACACATGATAATGTCATTAAAAATGTCTGATAACCTAAACTAATAGTAAAGGCCCTATGATAAGAAATGATATAGAAATGGGTAAAACATAAGTGAATACACTATCTAGATTGTCTCATGAGACCTATTGATGGATCAATGGTCTATCTATATAGGACCCCACTCATCACTAATTAATTCAAATTCATTCATCATGTGAGTTAACTAGACATTTCATAACATTACCCAAGGAACTTAATACATAATTAAGGAAAATTGAAAAATGTTAATCAATTTGATGGAAATATGAAAAAAAAATTATTCACTCAATGGAATAATGTTGTTATCTAAGATAATATCAAGAAAATAAACAATATATTGGATATTCTCAATGTAATAAGAGGTGCCCCTTCAATGAATCAAAGATAAGGCAGTGAAGAGGGTAATTTCAATGTATCAAGTTATCAATAGAATATAGTAATTGGGTTCAATAGTTTTTAATGATAGGAGACCAAAAAAATGATTATAAAATCCTTAAATAAGGTTCATAAATATATTGTGAAATAGATAAATCATATCCCTGAGGAGTGTCTCTCTTGAGGTGTAGTCTTAGGCCCACTAATCGTGAATTGATTGATGATTGAGTTGATGCTCAGATAGCCTCTTTAGGGTTATTCCCCCCAGGTGAATATATTCCATAGGCACATCCACTTACTGTTATTAGGTTAGGGATTTAATTTTCATGAAAACCACAAACACTTTACTTTACAAATTTTGTGATTTTTGAGAATTATTATTGCTCTGGTAACATCTCAATCAAAATCTATTGAAGTAAGGGATTTAAAATATAACATTAATTAAATTTAAAAATGATGGAATCATAGTATAAAATATAAATGGTGTATTAAGTACACCATTCAAGATAAAACATTGTGTATAACAAAATCATTTCATGAAGAATTTTAATTTGAGACAAATAATCCTTACATTTATTCCCACTAAGCTGAAAGTACTCTAACATCCTATAAAAACAATACATATCTTAATACCCTAATTCCATAATCTTATTCATACATATAAATGTTTTTCAAATTAATTTATATCAATTATGTAAATGTATATTAGTAAGTTATTATTTATTTTCAATATCAGGTGTGAGTAATCTTAATCATTTTTAACTCGTTTTATAATAGCTATGTTGTAAATCATTATTTTCCCAATTTTAACCACCACTAGATCATAAAATGAATTTCAAATTGGTATATATAAATTATTATAATGCCATAATTTTATTCTATTGAATTTTATATTATGATCCTTTAAGATTAAATCAGTGATGAGCATGTTTCTGCGATTTTTAACAAAATCACATTAATATCATAACTAAGGAGTTGAATGTTAATTTTACCATTAAAAAATAAAATAAATTAATTATTTCAATATTTAGATACTATATTACAAGAAATTAAATTACCATAGTCGTAAATGATATAAATTTATAGCCTTGTTAAATTAGGTGGTTAAACCTACCCAAACCGGAACATACTATAATTAATGGATGATTAGGATGTAATTTAATTTTAATATCATTATACTAGAATAATAGTGACCTTACTAACAGTAAATTATTTTTTTATAAAATATTTGAAAATAATTAGAATAAATATATAAATGATACAATGCTATTACATAATTTGAAGGAATCATTTGTTTCTCTTGGAACACTCTTTTTAGGGATGAATTTACCATAGTTGATTGTTACTCATATTGTTATTATGTTCTATAAATTTGTTTTAAAAACAAAATTATTTCATAAAAAATATTTTTTTTATATTAAACCCATTCTAATGACAATCCATTAATGTTGTTGATGGAAATAAATATTAAAATAAATCATTCCATGGATGCGGTATATGCACGTGCACATGGTTGATGATTCGATTTTAGATAGAGTATAAAATATTTATAATCATTAATAATTAAATAAGATAAATATATTATAAATATAATAATTATTTAATAAATTTAACATTATGACCATCCATGTAAGGTGGTTTGTGAAAATGAAAAATGATTCATTGTATAGGAGGTAGTCTACACACAAACAAAAATGTATTATTTGTTTTCTTTAAGTGAAAATAGTAATGATGATTAACAGGTATTCCATTATCATAATAATATTTTTTATAAAAACAATATTTATATAAATATATGGTAATTATAAATATATATTTTTAAAATTAATAGATAATGGAAATAAATTATGAAAAATTAGTACTCTTGTTGAGGACTTTGGATTTCTCTTAGAGGACACCTTAGAAAGGGTTGCATTAGGCTAATATATTGTGAAAATATTCTCAAGAAGGTGAAATAGGATTATAAGGGAAGTAATTAGGGAGAAATTTAAATAGTTCAATTAATTTTTAGTTATTTTAAAGAGGTGGTGAGAGACCCTTTTATTAGTTGTGAGAATGACATTTTTTAAAATATTTCAACTTTATATAATGAGGGAACATATTTTCCATGTTAAGTGGCTCGAACAATTGAAAATGAAATTTTTGGGATGATATAAGGTCTATAATATCAAAAATAATCAATTAGAAATTTTTTTCAAGATATTGATCATGAGATTTATTACTTTTATTGTTTTCAGTTTTACCGTCGTAGCTAGATTTTACCTATGTTAATCATTTTTATGCCAAAACATATCCTTTTTTAAAATAATTTACACCAAATGATTCAAAATATGAAATTAATTTTATCATATAAAATTTATATATGTATCAAAAATATATTTTTACATTAATGCATGTAATGCATAGAACCTCATTTTTAGAGAAATTGTAATTTTATGTTTAAAATCTATATGGGGGATAAAATTAAAAAAAATATTTCATTTTTAGGATATAAATTATTTTATAATATAATTTATGTGGACTAAAAATAAACAAAAATCAATGTTTTTATAAAATAGTATTTCATTAATTGAAAAGACGAAAAACTGTTTTTATTGGGAAATATTTCCTAAAGTCTTTAAAATTTTAATCATACGCTCCCTAAATTAAACATATTATTTATAAAATGTATTTTTTACTTGTTAAATACATATTATACCATCAAACATAATTTATATTCTTATATTTATTTCTCATAATTTCATAAAATTCACATCTTCAGTTAAATAGTAAAATCACTTATTTCAAAAAAAATCCCATAAATATATCTTAAGCTAATATTGACATTATAAATCAGAAAATGTAGTTAATATTGTAAAATTAACATTTTAATTTATCAATGAAATAAATTCATTATTAAAGGATCTTTATAGTCACATTATGTTATATTTTTGGGACACATTATTTATCTACTATGGTTGGGTCTCATGTATTTCATTACCCCCCAAAATAATTTATTCCATAAAGTAGGATACATGTAAGATAATAAAAGAATTGGAATTCCTTACACATATATTCATTAGGATCCCAAATTTCCTCTCTTATATTTTGATTTCTTTAATGTACTTTCACTATCTGAGTTATCTAATTCTATAATATTCTCTCTCTAGTTTCAATATTTTAGACAGGTAATAAAAGACAAATTCAAGCAATATTCCCTCATATGTTAGTTATGTGTTGGATCTAACATCTATCTAATCAATAATGAAATGTAGAATACTTAATATACTTTATGAAGGTTCGGTGGAAATCTAATAGATAAGATACAACTCAAGTTCAATCTAGAGTTTCAAAAGGCCTAATATACATAGGGATTAACATCCCCTTTTTTCCAAATATTACAACTCATATTATTGGTGGCACCATTATGAATATATGATCCAACACTTGAAATTCCATTTGATTATTCTCATTATTTTCATTGAAATTTTTTTCATTGAGGTGATTTGATATGAAGCGGGGTAGTATTCACTTTTATAGATGTCTCATCAAAATATTTTGGGCCTAATAACTTTTTTATTCAACGTATTCCAAGATAGTTGGAGTAAAACATATATTATGTTATAATTCATCATATGATGCCATTTGGATGCTCAAACACAAATTGTAATTGTATTAAAATTTCATCATAGGTAGATATTGGTCTCATGATGAATGGTTGTCAATAGAACAAGATGATTGCAAATTTTGAAGTGTTTGGATAGTCTGATTACATTTCGCATTAGTTTTGGGAAGATAAAATTTACATAAATGTACAACAGTATCAATATTCTTTCAAATACTCATCAATAATTTATAATTAAATTTTGGGTCACAATTATATGATATTTATAGAGGAGTACTATGAAGTCTCCCGATATAATTAATATAGATTCAAGAAAGGTTCTCAAGGGGTAGATATTATTTTACTACTAAGAAATGTTTAGTCTTATTAAGGTAATTAAAGATGACACATATTGCATCATTCTACCTTGTAATTATTTTTATTCCATTTACAAAGTACATGGTGATGTTTTCTTACATTGATATAGGTATAATAAGTTGATTCAAAATTCCCTTAGGATGTTGTCTTTAAACCATTAACTACGGGAATAAGAATAATCTAGACACATAATATCAAATCCCCCACATCATACCATCCCACTCAAAAATTTTACTTTAATACTTATTCATATTTATGATACTATTATGCATAGATAAATCTAAGCTATTTGATTCATCTAGTATATCCCTCTTCAGTATAGGTATATATGGAACACAAAACCTCCTTCCAAACATCATCTCACCATCTTTATTAGTGATTATTTTTTATTTCAATAAATTTTATATTTTAATCGATATTTATAAATCAATTTCATCCTACTAGGACTTCTCAATTGTTTCTAGTAAATATAGTTAAGAAATTGGTTTCAAAATGAGGGGTACGTCCCTTTGCCTAAACATTTCTATATCCATCTTTAATATACTTCATAATATAGGATCTTTATTGATCATTATCATAGTCAAAACTTCTTAGACCCTCCTACTCAATGTATTATCCACCTTTTTCCTTTTCAAGGTTGTACGGTATCATGAAATCATAGTGCTTGAGTAGATTTAAGCATCTCCTTTGACACATGTTGATATATTTTTAAAATAAAATATAATTGAAGACCTTTTAATATATATATATATATATGTGTGTGTGTGTGTATGTGTTACCTATTTTTCCATAGAGATAGCACCACCATTTACTAAAGGTAAAGATTATTGCTAAAGACTTAAGTTCAGGATTTTTTGTTTCCCATTTGATGAAATATTGGAATAATGGATTGATGGTAATGAGGTACTCTATCATATTTAACCTATGAAAGGGGTAACATGGTTAAAGGATTTAATATCGGTGTATTATTTAAAAATCCAAATTATGCACTACATATTTACTTCTGAGGAATATTGTAGGAAGATGGATGAATTTTGGGGTTCAATGATGGTTGATAATCAACCACATTAGTTTCAAAAAAAATTCTCGTTTAAGGGTGGGGAAGAATAACAGTTTTATAGGAACTCTGAAATATATCCTTTATAACATGTGAAAGGTGTGACATCTTTTAAAGGATTTCATATCAGGTTATTATTTACATATTCACATTGACATCACAATCTTTTTATTCTATTATAATTTTTAGAAAATAGTTTATTTTGGGTGTTTCATGTATGGTTACATAATCATTACTTTTTTTTACTATTTTCATCCCTCAGGGAAACACCCAATAGCTTCCACATCCATGGAATGGAACACACCTACTTTCCAAAGGTAAGAGTACATTTGGGGTTTCAATCCCAAATACACTTAAGAACACACATTTGTTGAGGGGATGGGAGGTCAATCTCATCACACCCTTTTAAAGTGGAATTTTTTCCTTCTACAAGATTCTCTTATAGATTTAAGATATGTTCATGAAACTATTTTTAATTCTAAAACGTGATTGGTTGCCCTCATAAAATTATCGAGTAATGAATCATTCTATATGTAAAGGGGTTATATTAATGGTACCATTTTTATGTATATGTTTCTCTCCATTCATTTTTAATTACTTCATAGACATTGATAGGAACTTATGTATTAAATAAAAATAATCGAGCACTCTAGATTAAATCCCACTCATGGATCCAACTAGAATTTCAATGATGATATTAATCCTCCCAGAGTTTTCCTACATATCCTATGAGAATAAGAATCAAAATCCACCTAGTTTTTTTAGTTCCATGACGTATAGTTTAAAATCATGTGAAAATGGAAATATATTAGGGCACTTAAGCATCGAGTGTGGTGTTAAATCCTTCTAATGGTGTCCTGTGTATCTTGGTTATAATATTAACAATGACTTCAAGGATCGGTATTCCCCCAAACTGGTTATTGTCACAGATAAATGATTGGTTTCTATAAAGGTTATTTTCGACAGGGTTTACAAATATAGGAAGGCCCTTGGGACTTACACCAAGGAGGATGACCATGTATTGAGGCATTTACATCATGTCATTTAATTGGGATTACACACTTTTTTCACTAATTAGGGGAATTTTAGGATGTTGGTGATGTGATCATTAAAAATCCCAATGCCTATGTGATTAATGATAGATGTGAAAAATAAGGGATAACGATTAATCTTACTCACTACATATGGATGTGGGACTTATCCACTAGCGCTGACCGGAGGAGGTGGTTGGTATACATCATGGGTGTTAAGAAGGAATTCTATATATACGGTTTGGGTAGGAATCATAATACCCATTGCTTAGTTCATTTCTAACCAACTAATTGGTTTGGATAGGTCATTACACTTTAAGGGACTATTATTTTCCCAAACGTTTATGAAATATAGGGACTTATACTAGGATGGATTCCCATGTTACATATTTATTCTCTATACATTAATGCATAAATATAAATGATAATCATTAAAGTTCTATCAAATATGTTTTATATGACATAGAGTCTCGCAGTAGTTCATGGTATTAATGGGGTTTTTTAATGGGAAACCCTAATCCTTTAAGAGAACTCCCCTTTTAAAAAGGTTTCTCGACTGAAGGTTCGTGGTTGGGGATTTACATGGTTTATATCCATGCGTGTCTTCTAGAAAAGGTTGACATATCCTACGGTGTCTTTCTAAGATGTCTAGGGTATATGCCTAATATATCGTGAGTGGATTCCTGACAGGTCCTGAGTTTCTTGATGACATGTCATGGTTGTATTCTTAACATTTCCTAAGTGTCTTCCTGAAATTTCCTAAGTGTCTGGTTGCCTTTTCAGGGGTGTCTACCGGACAAGTCGAAGGGGCTTTGCCTGATCAAATAAGACTAGTCCTATGTTCTTTGTGTGACTAAAGCTGATCTGTCTAAGGCTATTCAAGTGAGAATTGAAAGCATATCTAGAATGCATCTTGTGACTTCGATAATATGTCCTGAGGACATTATATGACTTGGATAACATTTTCAATGACCATCACAAGACTTGGATGGAATGTCCTGAAGTAATCTTGTGACTTGGATGAAGTTGTTATAATAATTCACCAAAAAAAGGTGACATGTCCAAGGGGACATCACGGGACTTTCCCTATTTGTCTAAATTCCATCAAATGGTTCTCTTAACAAGTTTGGGCGTTATTTTATAACTAAGGAATTTTTCACATTAGGTTAATGATCCACTTTTCATCAAAGTCATTATATCCACATTTTCATAAGGATTTCTTCATCATCATCTTGAAATACATAATTGATTAAATATTCATTACATTCTTTATTATTGAGGTCTCACGTGACATAGTCCACATGAGGAAACTTCTTATCATGATTCAATCATTATGTTATACATCATTTGCATGATTAATGGATTGGTCAGGAAAAGTTTATGAACATAATATAGCACCCCAACATGAATAACCACCCAAGCAGTGCTACGTGCTAGTGTTCCATTAGTCCTTTAGAGAACCACCCCATACACCAAAGGTTTTTGACTAGAATTGAGGGTGTAAAGAGGTGATAGTTGGGATAATATATCCTCTAGGAAGTATAATAATATTCTATATAGATATAACACATCATAAGAAAATACTCAAAACAATAGGACAAGTAACCCACCATATCAGAAGCATAAGAAGTAATAGAAATAATAATCAACAAGCTAAAAAGTTACCAATCTCCAAATTTACACCATATGTAACTACTTATAAAACATGATATCATCTATAGCATAATAGATACATGTTAGGTAATAGAATAAAATAAACCATGGGGTTCTCCAATGGATGACTTCATTATATACATATAAGCATACCGATATAAATAATGAAAAAAATAAACTCTACCTTATTCTAGAACCTCTGAGGACCCTTTCCATCCATCCCATTATAAATAGTATAACATGACCACTAAGGTCTACCACATGAGTTTGAAACCTTTCATGATCGAAAAATAATAAAATCTACACGCATCTCAAAGATCCCATGTAGGGTCTAAGAATAATACTAGTAGGCTACCAAAAACATGTACCTAACATACATCGATGATTAAGTGGGTGTGGAATAAAATAAAAAAGTATTGAGAATACATTCATAAATAAAATACCTTCTCCCCTAGTTCTTTGCATCCAAAATGATGTGGCCAACTCCTCTATCCAATACCAATATAACTGCAGTGGCAATGCTCTTTATGATATAGAAAAAGGAAACCCCTAATCAGTAACAAGTTGTATATCCCTTACGAACTTTCTGTATTATTATCCCTAGAACAACATGTCAACCAAAACCTTATTACATAATAAAGTAATCAATGTCCCAAAGGCATTCCAAACCAAGTTCCTCTTCCCTAAGACTTTAGCTCATATATCCTACATCGATTCGAAGCCCGACGTCTGTGGCATAGTGATGTCTATCCTTAAAATAATAAACACCATCTACTCAATAAATGACATCCCAAGTAATGGTGATATCATTCCTCACAAATAATCCTATCTCAATGGATTAAACATATGGGGAGCCTCATCCTATAACTAATGGATGAAGAACCATCAATTTATGGCTCCTCACCATCCTCATAGCATTATACACAAACACCTCCAACCTCATTGATGGTCATAACCATCCGAATATCCAATCTAGTTGAGTCCCATACACACAACAGTGGTCAACACCACCTCATCGTTTGAGTCCTATCAATTTGAATATGACTACATTGATGCATTTTCCAGTCATGATGAGTGAAAATCACTAAAAAATACCAATTTTGCATCATCTCATCACCTCATTCCCTTGTGACCATGTCTCTAAACCTTCTGGTCAAAACCTCTCAAAGTCCTAGGTTATGCCCTCAATAATGATGAATTATGTCAACTCAAACCGAAGGCCTAGTTTTCTAACTTTTGATTCACGTGACTCAAAGAATTTGGACCTTTCTCAACCTGACGAACTACATAACCTCAATTATATTATATTACCATCTCACGACTTGGGTCACACCCATCAAATTCCCATTGAAATGTACCAAGAAGTATAACATAACCATTTTATTTTAATAAAAAAACTCGTCTTAATCATTCAAAGTGGTCTGAAACCACTCACCATGATCATACCATTTGTATTCATGGGGGAACATTCCCATCATATTCTGAAGGGTTCAATTAAATTATTAAGAAACAAACATTAAATTATTATTACCACACTCAGACAACCCAATGGTTCACTCAATAAATCACCCCCAATACATGATGAAAATCAAATAAAAATATATCCACCACATACCTCGGGGGAGAAGATTCTCACGCATAAGATATTAGTGTTTTATAACTTGATCTAGCTCAGAAGATATTATTGTTTTAGTTAAATTCCATAAAAATAGGAAAAACTGGATCATATGGATTTAGAGCACCATATAGAAAGATAAAGAGAAGAAGAAGCAAGTGGACTAGAGGCCTTATATATGCGGTTCAATAAGCATCAATCAAAAGATAGATTGATGGAGGATTTGTCTCAACACCTAGAAAATGGATAACAGATCTCCGCCGAGATTCCTTGAAGAGAACCACTCATGGGAGAAATGAATAATAGAGACCCTATTTTGGTAAAAAAGCGAAAAAATAGTTATCATTTCATTCTTAATAAGTTGTGTGGTTATCAAAAAATTGGAAAACTCTGTGAAAACTATGCGGTACCAACCACCTAGGCACCACACCTCGCATAGTTCAAGTTCATGGTAATCGAAGTCATGGGAAATCTATACATGAGCCTCTTATAAGAATTTTTCAATTACCCAAAAAGCTGTGAAACCACCCCTACATGGTTTGGAAACACTGTTAATAATGAATAAGGAGGGAAAACTAGTTAATCCTAGGAGTCCTCAGGGTTTTTCAAAACTACGCACCCCAGCCAGTGCGTGCAGAAAATTGATTTTCAGCCTTCAACATACTTGAAAAACTAACGAACTTGTTGAGAATCCAAATCCATAAAAAAAGTGTATGGGTGAAATAAAATCTCATAATTATGTTTTGAATATCAAAAAATAGTTGGCTTGATCACCAAACTCCATGGATTAAAATAGGTTGAGTATTTTGACTGGCTCCAAAAACTCGGGATGTTAAAATCTCCGTACCTTAAAAAATATTGTCCCCAATAAATAAAATATTACATAAATATGGTACCAAACATACCAATGTCATTTCAAAAACCCCCAGTCTATCCCAGTTGAAATTCATAATTGATCTTTCTCACGGTGATCCCCACCTGAGAAGTTACCTACCTAGGTCTCTTTTTGACCAAAAACTCAAATATATTGAGGTTCTACCAACTATACTCACACTAAAATGTCCTCTTGTGATGAATATTTACTCCTATACATCATCAAGTGCTAAAATCATACTTATGTCACATCTAAAACCCATTATGTCTTGTTTATCATCAGATTTTTGCATTGTGGCCATGTTTCTTGGGGCTCCAATGAGATCCCACATCTCATAAAATTACCAAAACATCCTACATCTCAAAAAATGCTAAAAAGTACCAATGACACATTAGGCACCCATAAATCCCACACTCCATCGATGCTCAAATGGAAATTCACCTCATGGAATCTCATATAACAATGATTCCCAAATACCTTTGAACCTCATCAGAACCCACATAATATCAATGGTCACAACAAAAATTTCATTTTTACACACCTCATATATATATAATGCATCTGATTCAATGAAAACCTACTAAATGGTACCAGGGTAGTCCAAAAATTCATCTCATACACCTCTTTCACCCAAAACCATACATTCCTAAAAAAGGCCATACCAAATCAATAGGAATACTATTCAAAACCATGGAGTACCTTTAAATTTGATCGACTCACTATCCGGATCTAATACTATAAGCTCAACAATATACACCATATCCAAATACCAACTTCTTGAGATATGTTTTCCCTACGATGAGGTAGAAGCCACCAACCACTGAACCCAGTATTAGATCCAACATTCTGTACCACAACCTTCATGTGTAGACAAATCCTAGCTACCAGAACATCGTACTTCATATGTTCTGAACTCATATACTAAATTCAACATCATCCCCTAACTTCCCACTAACCAAGAAGGATTAATATAGAACCTCTTGAGATGAACAACCTAGCCACACACCCAGAACTCTTGCAGTGCTCAATCGCATTGTTTCCACACATGTCTTGAATTCCCACACTAAAAGAATTCCATCAATGACCAACATTGAGGTGGTCTACCTACATATATATATGGAATTCCCGATTGAGAATCATCTTGACCTCACATACTGGAATCTAAGTCTTATCGGCTTACATCACTTGATGCCATTTACTAGATCATGTATGGACAATCTATATTGTTTCATGATTCATAGCCAGTGAGAGTAAGTTTAAACTAAATATGCTTACCTACACTGTGATAGTGTGAATTTTAACCATCCTTCAAAAGCATCAAACCCAGGGATTCATCTCCCACCATACCAATTGAAAAATTAAACACATCTATTAAATTTGATTCATAGTCCATGATAGGCATATATCCCTAGTAAAGGTTAAATTACACTCATGAACTCTTCTCCCCCAACATCTTAGGGAATAAGTGATAAAATAACTTGTCCTAAAAATCTTTCCAGTCCAGTCCCTATTGTCTTTCTTCCAATACCTATATGTCCCACTAGCACTTTTAATATCTTCTTGGAATGTACATAGCCAACTTCACCCTCATCCCTAGGTGTGTCTGAAGATTCTCACATACGGTCTTCACATACTATATCCAATACTCTAACACCTTTGGTCCACCCTCACCCTAAAATAGTGGAGGGTGATGTGATTGGAACTCCGTAGATAGGTACTCCATAGAAGGATCCACTTCATATGTTCCCTTGTTAATCCCCTTAATGACACGAACCAAGATCTCCCAAAACGTCTTGTCAAGACACCACCCAAAATCTACCATATCCTACAGCCAACACGCCAATACCAGAGCATATGCTTTAACCTATGGATAATGCTCAGCCCGACCATCCAAGTCCTCACACTACTGGAAAACAGGCCTATACCCACGGTTTTCCAAAAAACCGTGGGTATAGGGTACCCCTATACCCACGGTTTTCCAAAACCGTGGGTATAGGGTTAATATGGGGACCTATACCCACGGTTCTCAAAAACTGTGGGTATATGTCCCCTATACCCACGGTTTTGGACAAAACCGTGGGTATAGATTATATTTGAAGACCAATACCCACGGTTCTGGAGAACCGTAGGTATAGGTGATTTTTTTTTGAAGACCTATACCCACGGTTTGGACAAACCGTGGGTATAGAGTTTTTTCGGATGACCTATACCCACGGTTCTTCAAAACCGTGGGTATTGCGGTTTTTTCTTGGAAGACCTATACCCACGGTTTTAGAGAACCGTGGGTATAGCTTTGCCACCATAAGGCGGGAACCAAAATTACGCGGGACAACGAAAAAAACATTGGCGGGAACATGGCTATGATTAATATATATAGATTTATACGAATAAAATTATTCAAGGTTTCGGTAGCTCGGTTGGTTAGAAGCAGCACTGCCGTCGGGGATCTGTAGTTAAGTGCGGGTTCAATTCTTGCTAGCTTCTTTTTAAAATTAAATACTCAATATTAATATATATACAATGATATGTGTGTAAATAACAGATATAAAATATAGCCTAGTTGGTTCGATTCAGCGGTGCGGTATATGGTGTCCAGTACAGCGCGGGTTCGAATCAGCGCGACTGCATTTTTAAATATAATAATCTATATTAATATATATACGCTGATATATGTATTAATAACGAATTGAATTCATGGCTCGGGTGGTAAGAGGTTGTTGTGATTTCGACGGCGCTGTGCGAGGCCTGGTTTCAAAACCCAGCGGCCTCAATTTTTTGACAATTAAATCCCCACGGTTCTCAAACCGTGGGGTCAATGGATTGCCAGCGTGGCCACCCACTTGCCACGCAGCCAAAAACCTATCCCCACGGTTTCTCCAAACCGTGGGTATAGGGTGACCCCCCTATCCCGACGCCATTCCAGCCCGCGGTTCCCAAAACCGTGGGTATAGCCTATACCCACGGTTTTGGGGGCTATACCCACGGTTTTGAACCGTGGGTATAGGGCAATTTTCCAGTAGTGTCATCCTAAACCTCATGGGCCTTAATAGATGCAAACTCCTATGATACATTATCACCACAGTCTTGATGCTCATTTAGAATCTTCCTTGGTGTAAATCCAAAAAATAAAAATTTCATGGTCATACATCCATAATAATTTGTATAATATAATACTTATAGGAAAATTTTTAATATACAGCACAATCTCACCATGCATACACTCCCCCATAAAACCCATGTCACAAAACATCCATCTATAAAATTACCATACCCTCCCATATCATGTCCAGGTATCACATATATATCATGCCTTGTGGACCCACCCATACCCTTATCAGAGTCTGGCCTCACATGTAGTCTGACGTAAATGACTAATACTCCACCAAAGAGGATAATTAAGAAAACACTACATAGATTCATTTTTAAAATTTTAAATAGCCCACCCACTCTTGTCCCCATTTCCTACACCTATCAGGGCTATTTCCATATATATATCACATATAACATAACATCACACATATATTTCATTAGAACCACATGCCTTGGCTTGCATAGTATAATACCCCCAAATAGAGGATGAGTAGGAAAATGTCGTTTAGATTTTTAAATTTACATTTTAAAAACCCAATCTCTCTAATAACAATCTAGTTTAACAATGATAATTACATTAAATTTACCATAGGAACACAAAAAACATATATATATATATATATATATACAAACATATATATCACCCTATGTGTAATTCATGATACCATAAACAATCACCCATATCGTATCACAATAAGGGTCCTATAATACTCCCTTTTCTTAATAGCCCAAGGGTCCAAATCATCACATATAACAATCACACCCAACTGAACCACTGAAGATGTAAATCATATCAAATTTAAAAACACATTGAAGAACATCAATTCCCACCATGGGAATCTTAGTATGTCGCCCTTGCATGGGGCTGTAAGCACCCAAACACAAGCTCGAAACCCAGTTATAACAACATCCTAGTCTTTGTTCAACTATAACCCCATATATTGATAGAAAAAATGAGGTAAATGAAACTCCAATGATAATATTTGTAGCACCCCGACCTCATTCGCCACCTGAAAAGTGCTACGGGTCGGTGTGCCAGTGGGCCTTCAGCACGCCTCCCCATACACCAAATACTATCGACTAATAGAAAGTGTGTAAAGAGGTTATAGTGGGAAAAATATACCCTCTAATAATGATAATAATGGTCTATATAGTCAAAAAAAATGAAAAGAGACCAAAAACAACTATTCCATTATATTTCCTTAGTGGAAGCATAAGAAATAGAAGTAATAATAATCAACAAGCTCAAAAGATACCCATTATAACATGAATATCATTTATAGATACTATAAAAACATGATAACATTTATAGGAGCATTCAGAAAAGTCTGATCATATAAGATAATAAATAGGAATGTTCATCCATGGTTGACATCATTATATATATATATAAGCATGATGATACAAAGAAATAAACAAAATAAACTCTAATTGATGCAAGAACCTCCAAGCTCCCTTTCCATCAATCCCATGGTAAGAAGCACAACAGGATCACTAAGTTCCATATCCTATGCCTGAAACCTTTCCTGATAACATAATCATAAAATATACAAGCTTATTAAAGGGCCCATGTAGGGTGGGAGAATAAACTCAATAAGTCCCCAGCAATTTGATCTTAACATACATCGATGATTAACATGGTGTGTACAAAAAATAAATAAATCAGTGAGAATGGATTCATAAATAAAATAACTTCTCCCCCTCTACTCAACTTATAAAAGTAAGTGATCAACATCTTTGACCAATGATAGTATAACTAGAGTGTCCAACATACTTAGAATTTATCTCACGACTTCCCCTAATGAGTAACAATTTAGAGAGCCCTCAGGAACCTTCTGCACTTGTATCCCTAACACCACATGCCAACCAACGCCTCGTGTCATAATCAAGTAACCGACATCCTAATGGAATTCCAAAAAAAGTACCTAGTCCCTCGAACCATAGCTCATATATCCCCATTGGCTTGAATTTTGATGTCCAAGGCACAACGATGTATGCCTTCTAAATAATAAACACCATTAGATCAATAACTGATTTCTTGAGGAATGTCAATATTTTTTAACCTAAATAATCCTGGAACAATGGACTCAACATACTATGAGCCTCATCCCCAAACTGACAGTCTCATCTCCCTCAACTGATGTCTCCTCACTATCCCGATAGATTTCTACGGGAATCACCTCTGACCTCACTGATGGTCAACACCATCTAATTTCATAATATAATAGAACCATCTAACGACATAATGGGTCAACACCACCTCAACATATGAGTCAAATATGTGTGTGCATGACTCCAATGGGATCATGAGGAGCATCAGTAATAAAAAAACCTAAACTACATCTTCCTATAAACTCATGCCTCTACAAACATGTCACTAAACCAAATGGTTAACACCATATCAATTTCCTAGAAAATTCCCTCAACCATGATGAATGAAATGAACTCAAACTAATGCCCAAGTCACCAACCTATTATCAACATCACTCGTATAATCTAGTCTTCACCCATCTTGATGAACTACATCAACTCGATCAGATGGTCCCTACCATATCAAACCTCATGGCGTGCCTATCATGTTTCCATGGAACAATCACAAGAAATATAAAATAAAAATTTTAATTTAATAAACCCACCCATCCTAATCTACCCAAGGATTATAAATCCCCTCACCAGACTCATTCCATTTGTATTCATGGGGGATCATGCCCCTAAGAACCTCAAGGGTACAATTTAAATAAAAATTACACACATTAAATTATTAGGTACTATCTTAGACAACCCATTTACATTTTCAAGAACTCACCCCCAAAACACAAGAATATTTGAAGAGAAATCAATCCACAACCTACCTCATGTTGGTAGATTCACACTCATCCAATATCAACCTATAACACATTATGATTTAGATGAAATTGGATTTTTAAATGAATTCCCTAAAAGTAGGTTAAAACAACTCATACGGATTTACAACATCTTTTGGAGAGATAAATGCTAATTGTTATTAAAAGGACTCAAAGAATTTCTAATTTTTTTGACAAAGATGATGATGAAGGTGGTTTTTTCCAAATGTAGTCTTTTTTATCAAAGAATGAATTATTTTTTAAAGGTTGTTTAAGATGAAAGGGAAATCAACTAACTTTTTATTTGGTGAAATTAATATTGGTCATTGTTTTCAAGAAAATGAAACACATGTTTTCTAAAAAATAGGACTCACTTTTTCGATCGTAATGAGAAGAAGAAATGGTTGTGATCAGACTCTCCTTGGATCTGGAATAAAAGTGAAAACATCTTACTAGAAGTAAATGGTCATCAAATTCACCATGGATCTGGTCTGAAAAAAGTTTGTTTGTGTGTAATTGGATTTGTTATGGATCCTTTTTAAATGTAATGACGATATAATGGTTCATATTTCATAAAAATAAAATGTTGATTGAAGAACATGTGATATTATATTTTTGAATGAAAGAGAGTAAAGAGGTGGTGTTGATTGATTTCAAAATGATCAGATAGCGATGGTAAAAGTGTAAGATATAGTGATGATTTATTATGAAATCTAATAATCCATTAAAATCATAATAAAATTTTCATAACAAGGATAATATTACATGGGATCAGGTTGAAATTGATCATACTAAAGCTAACCATACTCCAAAATATTGTACTCTACATAATCATACTTGGTCTGAGTTGAACAGTTTATTAAATTGATGAAGGAAGCATTACTTTTTCAAGTGGTTCGATAGAAGAGAAGGAGAAGAATTTTATTTTCTCAATTGGGTCAAAAAAGTGATGAAATAAAGTATATGGGTTGTATTTTAGTTCGGTAAAGATTATTTGCACCATAGTTAAATTGTTTTATATTTTCAACTATGTATAGAGTGGTTTAGAGTATGAGATTTCTAAATGAATCGAAAGAAAGATATTTAAATTCAAAAGAATGATTGTATTCAGAAAATAAGAGTGGTATCGATTTCATCATAAGTTTTTTTCAATTAATACGGTGTTTTGTATTAATAAAATCTGTATTCAAAAAAATTGGACTCATGTTTTGAAATCAGACTAACGATTTAAATAAATTTATGGAGAAAGAGATTATGTTTGAAAAATACTCAAGAAGCTTTTAGATGAGTTTAAGAAGTCAAAATTCACCAGATATTTTAGGGGAAATTGAGATTAAGGTGAATATTATTAAGGGGAAATGTTTTTGGGATCCTCGCCAAGGCTAATGTAGGGTCACTAATAAAGAGAGAAAAGAACATTGTACATTGCTTCTGACCAATGTATTGTTCATGGGAAATAAGCTCTGAGTGTTTAGTGAGAGTAAGAAGATACCATATTGATCTTTGTTGGAGACGTTCCAATGTGAAGAAGGAATTATAGAAGAGAAAATATAACATTTTTCTTTTCATCTAATAATAGTACTCATTGATTATTGTATTCAATTTATTACTATATTTTTCTTGTCAATTATATTCATCTAATCATCGTATTGGGCTGGATTAATCAGCTTTGGGATTTCCGCATTCTGGTTCTTAGACTAAGGAAGAATTATAATGAGTTTATTGGGATAATGAACTGAAGTGGTTCCAATTAATTTCATTCATATTATTAAAATAAAATCATACTAGAAGAATCCTTTTAAGAAGAATAATACTCAGATGAATCAGGCATGGAAAATGAGACTGATTTTTACTTTAAAAACTACCATAAGTTATTAACATCCTCAAGGTAAAAATTTGAAGAATTTCATTTCAATTGAATTCATTTGTTGAATTGAACATAATTATAGGTAACATGCACCGTTAAAAAAACATTATATTACCCTATTTGTAGTAAGAGGGTGGACACATACTTTTGGACTATCTACAAAGTACTATATAAGTGAAATTAAATATCCTACTTGTTGTAATCCAAGGATTTTTTTTCTAGTGGATTTTATGGTATTGGATCATTTCCCAACTATAACAAGTATGTATCTAGTCTTATTGAATATTGATCCTTTTAAATTATTTTCTTCATGTAGATGTGTGTTTGATTTTTTTCAGAAGGGAATTGAAATATTTAACATGAGGTGAAGGTTATTTCATATGAAAATAATCAAAAAATAAAAAGTATCACTGATTCACTCCTCAACCACTCAGTGATACAATTATCCTTACTAGGAAATTTCATGTTGAATCCGAGGGTATGTTCCCTTCCCTTAGTCATTATTGAAGGAGAACTTAAATTGTGCGAACAGTAAAGGTATTCTGGTATTCGATAGAAAGAATTATCATATCAAGAAAGATAATATATTGTCATATCTTATTACTATTGGATATGATGTTCTTGATGCTACAACAGATGGGTTTCCTACTATTGATTTTAAAACTCCTCTTACATCAATTGATAAAAAGAATCTAGAGAATGATGGAACATCCAAGAATTATATATTATCATCACTCTATGAAAGACAAATCATAATAGTTAAAGGTGTTTCCACATTCAAATATATATGGGATGAACTGAAAAATATATATGGAGGAAATAAAAAATTGAAGAACGAAAAATAAAAAATATGGATATTAAAATATGAATATTTTAAGATGGGTGAGTATGAATCTACTGGGGACTTCTTTACTAGTGTAAATAACATTGTGAGTACTGTTAGATGTCTTGGTGAAAATATGGATGACAATATAGTTATTTAAAATTATTTTGATAATCCTTCATGGCCTGTTTTATGGAAAATTTTCTTCATTTAATGATAGGGATCCTAAAAAATTATCTCTTGATTATTTATATATCACTATAATTACTTAAGAAATGTTAATTTTGAAAGATATGAAATAAAAACAAAGTTTGATAGACAATTTAATTTATGGATACCAAGAATGAAAATCAAGGAATAATTTTATTGAATATAAAGCTAAAAAAATTGATTCTGAATATGAGGTGTGTAAACATATTGATAATATTTTATCCATGTTTTATAAAAAATGTGAAAATATTTATAGGGAAATACAAATGGAAGCTTCCCTTGAAATTTTTTGAATGAGGAATAATTGGTCATTTTTTGTTAACTATCCTTGGAAAAAGAAATAAGGGGATTGTTATGAATAAGAAAAAAAGCCAAAACTATCTTTGAAGATGTAGGGTGATAAGAGAAAATTGTATTCCACATGGATAGAATTAAAATTCTTCAAATCCAAAAGAAGATATATATTAACGAAAGATGACGAAAAAGAAGATAGTGATTCGGAATTTGAAAAATTTGTTGAGTATGATATTGAAACTAAATTCATTGAAATAGAGAATTATGAATAACTCAAAAGGAGTAGTTTTGAAGAAGAATATGAAACTCAACATGATATTTATTTGAAAAATGAGTTGAAATAATTTCTGAGAAAGATTAGAAGGCTTGAAAATGAAAATAAAAAGTTGGAGGATGAATGTACCTTATCAAGAAATAAAAAAATTTATTCTAATAAGAAATTAAAGATTGTAAAAGAGACTAATAATTTGAATAAATATTTTGAAGAATAAAATAATCATAATTATAATATGGAGGTGAAGTTGAAAGAAAACGAATAATAGTTGAACTTGTCCAAAAAAATTCTAAAGATAAATTGAAAAGTAAAAGTTTCAAAAACATTATCACTTAATTTGGTGATAGTTCTTGAAATGAGAAACTCAATATCGATAAACATACGTTACCTTCAAATGGTGAGAAGAAATATATATTTTTTCTAAAGAGAAGAAAGATTGAAATCATATGTGTGTGGAAAAACTAAAGAATTACGAAGTTAAGAAACATCATACTTCTGAAAAAGTACTCTACGGATATAGAAATTTTTTGAATACTTCTGATTATATTTAGTCTAAAAGGAAGAAGATGAATATGATTGACAACATAATTGTTGTTTTCATAGAAAATAAAGAGATAATGGTGGAGAAAAATGTTGTCATATTTCCAATCAATATTTAATATTCAGAGGCCAATACTCCTTCTAGGGATATTGTTGGAATTATGGGGGATTCAGACACATAGAAATTATGTGCTGGTTCAAACAACGATATTACTATTATCTCTCCGGTTATGAAAGGAATAGTTTTAGGGGGATTCAATCTCTTTAAATAAACAATTATGAGAAATCTATTGTGAAGAAATGTAACACCCCAAGATTTAATAGTATGTTTTCTTTTCAAAGTAATTCAATATCTTACGCAACACGCATCATCGAGTTTAAGCGCACCCCAACTTACCAAACTAGCCATTCAAAAAGAGGTTATTAATAGTGTAAACTGAATTTTGAATTTTATATACTCTATAAAAGTTTATAATCTATATTATGTGTTTCTTATACATAATATAAGAACAAATTCATTTTTTTAGATAAAAGAAGTGTTTTAAAAAAAAAATTACCGCCATTTAATGGAGAAAACTTTTAAATCCCATATTTTTCACTTTTATATATTAAATTAGATAAAATAAACATTTATTTATAATCATCACATAAAAATTTAGTTTTGATAAAGGATTGGTGTTTTTCTGATAAATTTCATATTTGGGTGAATAGTGAAAATGACTAAATTTTAACTGAAAACAACTTTTTTAATCAAAATAATTTATAGATTTAAATTATACATTTGAATGGTTTGGAAGTATAATTAGATTATATTATTATCATTTAATACAACGTTTTGTCTTTATAAGTAATTTCACAAATAAATTTGACATAAACACATGTCAATCTTTTTATAGGTTTTACTTTTTTTTAAACCTGGTTTTTAGTTTTGACAATGGGAATTAATTTTAAATTAATAAATTCAACATATATGTTTTGAATTTGGTAAAATAGAATTATTATTTTAATTCAGAATATCAAAATTAGCATAGGGCAACTTTTTGGTATTTTTCGGAAAACTTTCAGTTTTTGATGAATAGTGAAAATTACTAAATTTTAACTGAAAAATTCATTTTTATTTAAATAATTTATAGCCCAATATTATACTATTGAGTAGTTTTAAAGAATAATTATATTAGATTCTTTCCATTTAATCCAATTATGATCACTGGATGTAATTTCACATTTAAACTGGACATAAACAAGTGTAAATATTTTGATAGTTATTATTTATTCAAAACACATTTTTTGTTTTGACAGAAGAAATTAATATTAAATTAATTTATGTAACTTATGTGTTTTGAATTTGGTAAAATTAATTCCATATTTGGAATTAGGTGGCCCACATTGTGTAAATAGGAAACTTTTATTTTTAGACATTATGAATAATTAATTTGGTAAATATTTTATTTACCATGGTAAAAGGGTAAATCTATTAATTAAAGGCAAACAAATAATATTATAATAATAAAAAAAATTACCCTATCATGTGTCTTGTTCCTACTGGTTGATAAATTTTTGCCAATGGGAATCCTTGGGTTCACTATGGGTCCCCATGGAGCCACATGGGTGTGATAATGACATTTTATCTTAAATAATCTAAGGTAAAGACAAAAATAACAGAAGAAAATATCTTTTAGTGAAACAATTTTTATATGAGGTTATATAATTTATCTATTCAACTATAAATAGTCATTAGAAATCTAAAAAAGTTTCCTACATCAAGATATATTATTTATAATTATTAGACATAAATTAAATATATTTATATATGACAAAGTAATGATTTAGTATTTTCTTTATTAATGAAAGAATCAAATAAATGATATTATAAATATTAACATAAATATAATTAGAAAGTTTTGATTCCATTAATGAGTATTATAGGTTAATATGAAATTTTAAGGTTGATTCAATGATTTTTTTCAAAGTAATAATGTTGTTATGACTTTGACAAAAATAAATTATTAAATAATGTCAAAATTGACATAATTAAGGTTTTAAAACGAATACTATATTATTGGTTGATATATTGTTATTAAAAGTGTACGGTTACTCCAAAGTTCCTAAATAATATTATATGTGTCATTAATGAACCAATTGGGGTCCTCTTGGATGTTTATGGTATGTTTGTTAACCATATAATATAAAAATACAAAAGGAACTTACCCTTCTCTTAATTTCAAACATCCAAAGAATTTTGGTTCAGAAAAACCTGGAAAAATATCCTCCCAACATCCCTTAATTAATCCAACATTCCCTACATTGGTCAGAAATCCAACTTAATGGGCCCTTATTATCATATCAAAAGGAAGAACCCAAAGAAGTGGTAAATATTTCATCACCTCTTCCAAGTTCTTTTCTTCTTCTACATACTCTTTCATTGTTGTTTCCATTCTGAAATAATAACTCCAGTATAATTTATATATAGGGATGTTAAGATAATTTTTTTATACCATATTCATTATTTTATCCATAATATGAATGAAAAAGTCACCATACGTGTCTACGTACTGCTTACCGTCTCCACATCGTGGTGTAGTTGTTATTCAATACATTATTTTTCGATGGGTATAATAATGATAAATAATTGATGTAAATAATTAATATAAAATTTTAATGATTCTTAATATATGATATACCATCTATTTACATAATATTTTAATATCAAAATAATTATATTGTCACTCGTGCGTACGTATGGACTACCGTTTTCATGAACACAACATGATTCATTCCCCATCGTAACCATTCAAGACTAATTTTCATTTGATGATTAAAAATAATGTTTAATTAATTGATATCATTATGTATATGAATACAATACATCCGATCCATAAAAATCATGACTCACATAACAACGAATATAATGAAAAACGAATCAGTTAACACTCGAAATGACGATAATACTAAAATATTATTAACAAAGCATTATTAGAAGATCATATATGATATAATAATTATGTATATGGTTCTTGTATAATTTAATAATTATTATTTAAATATTATACATGAGGTTAACATACCCTCTACCGAGGAAAAGTACAAGGTAAGTGGTTTTCATCTCACTCATTATTCCGGTGATATTCATGCTATATTTCCACTATTTCATTTTGTGTGGTGTATGTACTACCCATAATTGTATTCTTTGTGTAATAAACATTATTTTATGTGCATTTAAATATTAATTTTATGATACATCATTCTTGGGGTATATGTTTCGTAGGTTACAAAATTGGTAAGTGTTAATTTCACAATATCTTTATTATCCGAGGTTGTTTTTACGTAAGTATCTTCTAAGACCTCTTTATCATTCACATCTGTGTTTTTTTAAAATTGTATTTCAAAAAAAATTACTATTTAATTGAAAATGGGTTAAAGTAATTTATAACATTATTTAACCTTATATGTTTTGAAAGGAATCTTTATTTTGTTTTCCAAACAAGGTACTTTATGACCCTTTTCAACAAAATTAAGGTAAGAATGTTTTTTTAACTTGTATGGTGGGCACAGTTATTATCCTCCGTTATAAAATAGTCAAAGGTTCCCTTACAATATTATATTAATATTTTAAAAATAAATGATTTCTTTTATACTTTTGTGACTTTAAATGATTTCAAAAAAAATAAATAGATATTTTGATCAAAAAGTTTTGATTTCATCTATGTCAACATCTTTTGATGGATTTTATACTTGTTTGAATTCAATTCATTATGAAACAAATATTCCATATTGTATTGAGGTTTGTGTGATATATTTGACTGTGGATGTGTTATTTTTATATCATTAATTATTTATGGTTAATTTATTAACATTTCATATGATAGTTTGAATACAAATGTTTATGTTATATTTCATTCTTTTCATATGAGGAATGAATTGGACTTAGTAAGTGACGGGTGGATCCCGTTATAGCTCCTCGGTGCATCGGTAGGTCTCATGAGACAATTAAACGTGGAATTGGATGCAGCCTTTCCCAATTTGATATATGGTTTTGACTGAGGACTTAATAATTTTAGACGTCTTGGTTGAGGCCTTGACAAGATGTTTCAGAATGTCCGACATTATATATTCCCTCATTATGAAAATAATATTTATGGTTCATGTATTTATTCTACTAGTAGAAAACCCATGACTATGTTTTTTTATGGAACTATTTACTCACCTCATATTCCTGCCATAAAAGTTCTCATGTTTATTATTTGTAAAGGCATGTTTTTTCAATTATTCACCATGCCTAATATTTATGTTATCTTCCAATGTATTTCCTACCCTCATTGAGCATTTCAGTTCACCCCTTTCTTATTTTTTATTTTTCTAGGATATGAAGAATTTAGTTATGAGTGACATGCTGGCATTATCTAGGAGTCTTGGATGTTTCTAATGGAATAAATTAGTTTTGTATTTCTTTTCAAATTGTAACGTTGAACTTATGTATGAATATTGTTTCCAATAATACTAAACTGATTTTCCTTTTGGGACATGATTTTCCTTGGGATCATTCCAGTGTTATGTAATAATGCACCGACTTTGGGTATCTGGGGCGGGGTGTTACAGTTGGTATTAGAGGAAGTTAAGAATAATCCTTAGAAACAAGTTTTAGATAAACTCTGATTAGAGAACATTACCCTAAGATAGACTTTGAGTATTAGTATAGAATAACTTCCTCATTTTTGGAAATGTAGAGATTCTGTGTATTTTCCAATCAATACATCCATGTCTGGATATGAGCAAGTAGAGGCAACTCGGGCACCAATGTACCTAGGGGTAAAACCTGAAAAAACTACTTTTATCTAGACTTGAACGAGAACTGGTGAACGATAATAGACCTTTCTACACTCTTGGTTACGACACTCCCAGAGGATATGCTTAGGATAATTCACATTTTCATTAAAATAAATTAAGAAGGATTTATTAGTAAATAATTCATCAATGAAAACATTTTTATGATTATGGATTGTATCCATAAACTATTCAATTTATGTTAGGTATTTAACAAGTTTAGAATTATGAATTGTGATTCATAAACTGACCTTATGTATTCCAATGTTTAGAAATGGCACCCAGTAGAAGGAATGAGAAATCCAGTAATACGTTTGATCTAGAGAGTAAGAGGGCTTATATGTTTTATTTTATAAAGAAAAAAATTCAAAGTGAAATAGTCTCCCACATATTCTAATCATATGAAGAAATTGTATCATTTTTTAATAAAATAATTAAATAATTCCTTGATTCCTATAGCTTTGAAGGGAAGGAAGAGAAGGAAAAGATGGAAGAGAAAAATATAGATAAAGGGAATAGGGGAATGAAATATTTTCCTATATGTGATAATTATGGAAATAATCACCCTGTTAATTTCTTGAAGGGAATGGGAGTTTGTATTATGTGTGGAGAAAAAGGACACCAAGTAAGTGATTGCAAGGGTATAAAAATAGTTACAAATGCACAATGCTTCATCTTCAAGGATTTGGGACACTACGCGAATCAATGTCCCAGTCATCTGAGTATATATAAAATGATGCTATTGGATAATAATCAAGTTATGATACTACCCCAGATGAAGAGGAATGACTAGTGTTCTTATGTTGTTATTAAAAAATTATTTCATTTATAGTATTGTATCAATGATGTACTGGTAATATGAATTATGGAAATAAATAATGATTGTACTGCAGTACTATTTCATTGAGGATTTTAGATTATATGGTTCTATTAAAAGTGACTCAATATCAAGTTAAAATTTTTGGAAAATACATACTTCAAGAAAAGATATACCTTAATATGGTCTTGATACTGATGTAGTAATTTTGGAATAAGAGGTGTTTGATTTGGATAATTTATATTGGATATTCTTGACTACCTTGGAAATTATTAATGGTTTTTTATTTCATCATTATTGGAGTATTCAAAAAATATATATATAAGGATTATATCTAGTTTTATATAAGGAACATGTGAGATTGAATGTAATCAATAAGGCTTTATGGTAATTCAGGGTGTTACCATGTTTGAAAAAAAATACGTGATAAAGGTATTCACATGTAATTACGTGGAAAAAGATCTTCATTGTGTTTACCTTCAATATAAATTTTGGACTGTAAGTTTGGACTGAGGTATTTTGGATAACTATAAAGGTTGGAATGGATTAAGTTGAACTTTGGATAGTATTTTGTATACTTAAAAACATTTCTTGTTATTATTTTTGGAATATATTATAATACTATAGTTTTAGGAAAATGATAACCTGCAGGTCGGGCGACAACCTGTCACGTCAGACAAAGCAGCTGGAATCGAACCCACAACCATAGTGTGAAATGCCTTTATTACTTACCACTAGCCTACAGAAAGTCCCTGGTTATTACAAAATATATTTCTTCATTTAAATGATATGTGTTAATATTTGGAACCTTATACGATTAGGATAAATATACTATTTTTGAGTTCTATTATCATTTGGAGTGAAAAGATGAGTTTGTGGTAGAAATTATTTGAAGGATGAAACTCTACTTTTCATGTATATATATATATCACATATTCTATGAAGAAATTAATTCTTAAACATTTGGGAAGGGCTATTAAAACTAAAAATGTGTTATCCTAATATCATATGTTTTGTTGAACTGATCATCATAGATCGATGGCTTTGAGGCCCTCAACTGTACATTTGTTTGTGGTTGATGTCCTCAATCACTCCCTATAAATATTTACGTCTTCCCTCCAATTATATGTATGTAATTTTCACCAATTTTTTCCTATTCCGGATCATAATTCGGGTGTTAACTTTTAATTTATCTTTTGTCTTATTAATTATAAATATTATTAACCCCCTTTCTGATGTGGGACTTCAACAAATTTATTTTCTATTTTTTATCCTTTATCAATTTCAAATTGCGAGGATGCAATTTATTGAAGGAGGGGATAATGTAACACTCCATGATTTCATAGTAGGTTATCCTTTCAAAGTAATTCATCAACTTGTGCAACACGCAACACTGAGTTTAAGCGCACCATAACTTACCAAACTAGCCGTTCAAAAATCAGTTATGAATAGTGTAAAATGAATTCTAAATTTTTTATACTCTATAACGGTATATAATCCTTATTACTTGTTTGTTTGACATAATATAAGAACAAATTCATTTTTCTCAAATAAAAGAATTATTTTTCCAAAAAATGCAATTTTACCGCCTTTTAATGGAGAAATCTTTTTAAATACAATATTTGACACTTTAATATATTCAATTTTATAAAAATAATTTTTTAGAATCAGAACGTAAAAATATTTTTTTTCAATAATTTTTTGGTATTTTCTGATAACTTTCATATTTGGGAGAATAGTAAAAATTACTAAATTTTAACTGAAAATCACTTTTTTAATCAGAATAATTTATAGTGTTCAATTATACATTTTAATAGGTTGTATGTATAATTATAATATATTTTTAATATTTAATACAATTTTGTTTATTATAAGTAATTTCACAATTAAATTTGACATAAACACATGTCAATCTTTTGACAGGTTTTTCTTTTTTTTAAACCCTCTTTTTAGTTTTGACAATGGAAATTAATTTTACATTAATAAATGAAAATTATATTTCTTTAATTTGGTAAAATATAATTCCTTTTTGAATTCGTAATATCAAAATTATCTTTGGGAGACTTTTATGGTATTTTTCTAAAAACTTTATGTTTTTGATGAATAATGAAAATACTAAATTCTAACTAAAAACAATGTTTTTAATAAAAATAATTTATATTGATAAATTATACTGTTGAGTAGTTTTAAAGAATAAATAGATTTTATTTTTACAATTTAATCCAATTTTGGTCATTTGATGTAATTTCACATTTAAACATGACATAAACAAGTGTTAATCTTTTGATAGTTATTATTTCTTAAAAACACGAATTTTGTTTTGATAGTGTGAAATAATTTTAAATTAGTTTATGCAAATTCTTTGTTTTGAATTTGGAAAAATTGAATTCATTATTTAGAATCAGAAGGTCCAAATTTTGTAAATATGTAACTTTTATTTTAAGATATTATTAATAATTACTTCGGTAAATATTTTGTTTACCATGGTAAAAGGGTAAATCCAGTAAATAATGGTAAATAAATAATATTATAATAATACTAAATTACCCTAAAATGTGTCCTATTCCTATTGGTTGATACATTGGGTATCCTTTTTTTGACTTTGGGACCCCATGGAGCCACATGGCTGTGATAATGACATTATATATTAAATAGTCTAAAGTAAAGACAAAAATAACAAAAGAAAATATCTTTTAGGAAAAAAAAATTATATGAGGTTATATAATTGATCTATTCAACTATAAATATTCATTAGAAATATGAAACTATTTCCTAACTCATGATATTTTATTTATAATTTTTAGACATAAAATAAATATATTTATATATGACATAGTAATGATGCAGTATTTTTCTTATTAATGAAAGAATCAAATAAATGATATTATAAATATTATAATAAATATAATTGGGACGTTTTGATTCCACAAAATAATTTTATATGTTGATATGACATGTTAAGGTTTATTAAATGAAATTTTTTTGAAGTAATAATTCTGTTATGACTTTAAAAAAATAAATTATTAAATAATGTCAAAATTGGCATAATTAAGTTTTTAAAACAAATACTATATTATTGGTTGATATAATATTACTAAAAGTATAAGGTCTATCCAAAGGACCTAAATAATATTATATTTGTCATTAATGAACCTAATGGGGTTCTTTTATATTTTTATGGTATGTTTATTAACCATATAATATAAAAATACAAAGGGACATGGTAAAAGTCAAACTATTTAAGTAAGAGATAAATCTAATTGATAAAATTAATATGGTTACCTAAAACTATCTAAAACCTATTGGTTGAAATATTTTAGACCCACCCCCACATTATCTTCAAAATAAATCATTTTTCATCCATTAGAAACTGATTATCATTTTATTATAAAATAATATTTCGTGCTATTCTGAAAGTGACCTTCACCTCTCTTATAAAAGGGTACTTACACAAATATTAATTTTACACCTCCAAAGCATTTTGGATCTTCCAAAACCTTCCCAAGTATCCTCCAAACATCTCTAACTTAATCCTAGAGGCCTTAATTTGGCCATAAAGCAAACCTAAGGATCCATTTTGATCAAATCAAAATGAAAAACCCAAACAAGAGGTAAATATTTCATCACCTCTTTCAAGTTATTTTCTTCTTACACTTCCTCTTTCAATGTTGTTTCAATTCTAAAATAATAACTCATGTATATTACATATACTATTATATTATTATAAATATTTTTCAACCATATTCATTATTCTATTAATCATATGAATGAAAAAGTCACCATACGTGCGTACGTACGGATTATCGTCTCCATGTTGTGGTGTAGTTGTTATTCAATATATTATTTTTTTGAATGGGTATAATAATGATGTATAATTGATTTAAATAATAAATATAACATGTTAATGATTCTTAATATATTATATACCTTCTATTTACATACAATTATAATATCAAAATAATGATATTGTCACTCGTGCGTACGTATCGACTACTGTCTCCATGAACGCGACGAGATTCATTTCCCGTCATAACCATTCAAGTATAGTTTTCATTTTATGATTAAATATACTATTTAAAGACTTTATATCATTCTGGATATGAATAATATACATCCCATCAGTAACAAACATTACTCACGTGACAAAGAATATAAAGGAAACCAAATTAGATAAAACCTGAAACGAAGATAATACAAAAATATTATTAACAAAGCATTATTAGAAGATCATATATGATATCATAATTATTTATATGATTATTTTATAATTTAATAACAATTATTTATTTATTATATATTATTTTAATGTACCCTCGACTAAGGAAAAGTACAAGATAATGGATTTTTGTATCACTCATTATTCCCGTGAGATTCATTCTATATTGCCACTATTTCATTTTTTGTGTTGTATGTACTATCCATAATTGTATTCTTTGTGTAACACACTTTAATTTTTGTGTATTTACATCTTCATTGTATGATACTTTTTTCATGGGGTGTTTGTTACGTATGTTACAAAATTGGTAAGGGTTAATTTCACTATCTCTTTATTTTCTGAGGTTGTTTTTATGTAAGTATCAATTAGGACCTCTTTATCATCCACATCTATGTTTTCATAAAAATGTATTTCAAAAAAAATTTACTTTTTAATATAAAATGGTTTAATTTCATTTATTCCCTTGTTTAACCTTATCTGTTTGGAAAAAAATCTTTCTGTTGTTTTCCAAATAAGGTACTTTACGACCCTTTTTGACAAAATTAAGGTAAGAATGTGTTTTTAACTTATATGGTGGATTTAGTTATTCTACACCGTTATAACATCATCAAAGCATACCTTACATGATTATATGAATATTTTCAAAATATTTTTTTCATTTAAAATTATGTTACTTTAAATGATTTCAAAAAAACAAAGATATATTTCTCTCAAATAGTTTGGATTTCATCTATGTCAACATCCTTTTATGGATTTTATAATTGATTGATTTAGATTCATTATTAAATAAATCTTACATATTGTCTTGAAGGTTTTGTGATATGTTTGAATGTGGGTGTGGTATTTTTATATCATTCATGGTTTGTGGTTAAAGTATAGACATTTTGTATGCTTGTTTTAATACGGATGTTTATGATATATTTCAACCATTTCATATGAGGAATGTATTGGACTTAGTAAGTGGCATGGGGAGCCTGCTATAGCTCCTCGGTGTATCGGTAGGTCTCGTGAGACAATTAGACTTGGAATTGGCTCAGGCCTTTCCCAATTTGATATATGGTTTTCATCGAGGATTTAATCATTTTTAGACGTCTTCGACAAGGCCTTGATAAGATGTTTTAGAATTTCTGGGATTATACATTCCATCATTATGAAAATAGTATTGATTTTTCATGTGGTTATGGACTAGTAGAATACTTATGACTATGTTTTATTATGGCATTATTTACTCACCTCATATTCCTTCCATAAAATTTCTCATGTTTATTATTTGTAAAGTCAAGTGTTTTAAATTATCCACCATGCCTAATATTTATGTTATCTTCCGTTGTATTTCTTACCTTCACTATGCGTTTCAATTCACCCATTTTTTATTTTTCATATTTCCAGGATATGTAGATGTTAGTTATGACTGACTTGTAGGCATAATCTAGGAGTCTTGGATGTTTCTAATGGAATAAATTAGTGTTTTATTTCTTTTCAAGGTGTAATGTTGAACTTATGTATGAATCTTGTTTCCAATAATAATAAACTGAACGGTCTTTCGAGACATAATTTTCCTTTTGAGCATTCCAATGTTATGTAATAATGCACCGAATCCAGGTAACTGGGGTCGGGGCATTACAAGAAACCTTGTAGGGATGAAATGAATATTGAAAATAGGTTCCAGTCCCTTGAAACTATTTGTGAATGATTTGAAGAACCTAGTAACCTAGAAAAAGGATGTCTTGTTTTTTTAATGACACAAAAAAGACACTTAACAATACTCACAATCCGAACATGAATAAATAAAAGATAGAAGAAAAATATCTTGTTATTGAAGCTGCATTGAAAGAATTAAATTGAGAACGAACATGGATAATTGAAAGTGGTTGTTCTTCTCACGTGATAGGAGAATTTAAATTGTTTAATAATTTTACAGATTGTATAGAAGGCATAATGAAATTTGGAAATAATGAATCATGGAAAATAAAAGGTGTTGGATAGGCCGTCATTGGAAAAGAAAATATTTCTTCAAAGAGAAAATCGTATGTTTAGTGGTTGAAACAAAATTTTATATGTGTTTCACAAATTTCTTTTGAGGGTAACAAAGTTATATTTAGAAAAGATGATTTTTTTGTGAAAAGTGAAGAATATGGAAAGATATTTACAAGAGGCCAATGTACCAATGGGAATTTTTTCCGGTTAGTGAAAAATAAAACACTTTAAACATGAGTATAATGGATGACAATCATTTTTGTCATAAAATGATAGAAAAAATGTGTAATAACAACATGAGAAAGTTATCTAAAAGAGGCAATGTTCAATATATTATTGTTTTACCAAGAAGAAGAAATTGGTGTTTCACTATTAGTAAAAAAGGAGAGATTACAAATGTTGTGGATAAGAAAGTTGATATTTGTTCAAAAAAACCCATGGAGGTTATTCATTCTGACATTTGTGGGCCGATGATGAAATCATCAAAAAATTGAGAAAATTACATCATTACATTCATTGATTATTTTACTCACATTACTTGTGTTATTTATACAAAACATAAATTAGATTCTTTGAAAATGTCTAAAAGTTTTAGAAAAAAAGAAGAAAAGGAACGTGAGTATCCAGTGAAGAGGATTCGAACAGATAATAGTGGTGAATATAGAAGTGAATATTTGTATGAAAATCTTTAGAAGAATTCAATTTATAATGAGTATAGTTCCGTATATGCTCCCCAACAAAATGGGTTTTCTAAAATAAATAATAAACGTTTCGCAGAATTGGGAAGAACCATGTTACTTAAACATGGCCTATCTCATTACTTTTGAAGGCAATCCATGAGTGTTGATGATTATATTCATAACATTTGTTTATATAGGAATCAATTAGGTATGAATACATATAAATTATTTGATGTAAAAACTTTATTTTTTTGCACGTTATGTTTTTGTGAGTAAATGTGTTATAAAAAGTAAAGGTGGAAACTATTGTAAGTTTGATAGTAAAGGTGATGATGGAATCCTTCTTAGATATTCTCTATAAGGAAGTGGATACATATGATTCAATAGAGAAATAAGAAATTTTTTTGATTCTTTTGATGTAAAATTAATTTAAATAATTGAGAAAGAATAACATAATTATGAAGAAAATGATGTTGAGCATGTTGATAAAAATAATTAAGATAAGGATAAATTATAAATTTATTCCAAATCATGAAGAATAATCAGTCTCAACCATTTCCAGTGATGAGGAAAATTCTGGAAAATCTTATCCAAGGATGAGGAAGCAGTATAAGCTCAGAATACAATTGGTTATCATCATCATAAGGTTCAAATAAGAAGAACTAAAAAATATATTACATAGAATTATTTATATTCAAAAGTGTATTCGAATGATTGGAAATAAGATTTTGTGTATCTAGAATGGGTTTAGGCAATGAATTAAGAGTTAGATAAAATTGAAAACAATGACACATGGGAACTCATATTCAATCCTGATAAAAAAATCATTATTGCAATAAAGTGGGTTTTCTAGAAAAATCTGAGTGAATATGCTAAAGTGATAATAAACAAATCAATATTGGTGTGCAAAGGGTATTCACATACTGAAGGTATTGATTTGGATGAAAAATTTTCTCTAGTGGAAAGATATGAACCAATTATAATCATTATTTCCATTTCTACAAAATGAGGCTACAAGAACATTCAAATGGATGTTATATATGCATTTCTGAATGGTGATCTTAAAGGAGAAGTTTACATTGAACAACCATGTGTATTTATTGTTGGTAAAAATTAAATTTATCTGGGCATATTGAAAATGTTTTTTTATGGCCTAAAACTAGATCCAAGGGCATGGTATACCAAATTGGATACATGATTAAGGTAGATAAATTAAAAGAAAGGAAGAGTAGATATTAATCTCTACATCATAGAAAGACAAGAGTATTCCCTCATTGTGATTGATTGTGTTGATGAAATTATATTTACTGGGAATGACAAAAGCTGTTAAGAAAGTTTTACTAAAGAAATGGAAATGTTATTTCAAATGTCCATGTTGGGGGAAATGAAATACTTTCTTGGGTTAGAAATACATCATAGGAAGTAATAAAATTTTCTATTTAAAGAAATTAATTCTAAACAACATATTTATAGGTTCAATAGGGAAAACTCAAATCCTATTTTTGCACTTATTTAAGATAGAAAAATGTTGAAAAAGATGGAAAAAGACTAGAATATGATTAGAGAGAGTTTCAAAAGTTGATTAGATATTTTTTTACTACCTCAAGACCTGATATTATTTATGTTGTTACCTCATATGAAATATATTAGAGTGATCTAGAAGAATTAAATTTAATTTCAAGACATATAACTCTCATATACATCAAAGGAACAAAAAATTCAGAAACATGTATCGAAATGTAGAGAGTATTGATTTGGTTGGGTATTCAAATGTTGATTGCATAGGAAATTTTGATGAGAGAAGACAGATATATAGTGGAGTATTTTATCTAAGAAATATTTTTGTTAGATGGCATTAAAAGAAAAATAATTCACTAACTCTCAATATGGATGATGCTGAGTATGTTGATGCCTCTCAAGATTCTACTCAACTTATGTGGATGAAACATTAATTAGAATATTTACATGTTGAAGTTACATTACCCATTCTCATGGGTTGTGATAATAAATGTACAATCAACCTCATCAGGATTCTAGTTCAACATTATCAATCAAAAAATATTGATATTAAATATCATTTTATCAAAGAGCATGTTGAGAAGAATGAATTGAATATTTAAAATGTTCCCACATTAGAACAAGTGGAAGACATTTTCACAAAACCATTACTAAATGAATAATTTTCAAATTTGAGGCTGAACATGGTAGTCCAAACTCATTCTCATCGGGGTTGAGGTATATGATTATTTCCCCTATCTTGTCTTACCATTGGATTATTTTGAAGGGGGTTAATTGTTTCATAAAACCATCCTTTTGAATGAAAAAAAGGTAGTTGTAGGTAAGCCATGAATTCAGAATTGTTTTTTGAATGAGCTATTATAACTATTTGATGGAATAGTTATAGGGAAAAAGTTATTTTTTATTATAGGGTCAATGAAGAAATGATTTGGTTGAGGAAGAGATGAACAAGTAGAAAAGAAAAAAATGTTTTCATAATCACTACATTTGGACTACATGGTTTTGATTTCAATAAATTTTTTTCCAATAATGAGTTAGCTCACATAGGCTTAAAATTATTGATATATAATCCATTGCATGATGATACAAATTTTAGTGATTTTTTAAACATTTTTGACAACAAAATCCAATGTGGGATATTTTTGGGGCCAAGCTGAAGAGGTAGGTTATTGTATTCCAATGTTTTCTTTTTTAATTCACAAAAGGATTTGTTTTTTCAAGGAAGTTTAAGTTGAAAGTGAAATCACATCACATTTTATTTGATGAAAATCTTGTTGATCATTGTTTTCAAGAGAAGCAAACTTTTTTTAAAAAAAAATTGACTCACTTTGTCAATTGTAATAAGAAGAATAAATTATTGTGATCAGACTCACCATAGGTTTAGAATAAAAGTGAAAATATCTTTCTAAAAGTTAATGGTCATCGGATTCACCTTGGATCCAGCGTGAAAGAAGTGTTTATTTTGATGGGAAATTAGATTCTATATGTATCATTTTTAAATGTGATTATTCATCTATGGGTCATATTTCGTACAAATAATAAGTTGATCAGAGAACATTTGATACAAGCTTGTGGAATGAAAGATAGAATAATAGGGGTTTCCAATTGTTTTCAAAATGATCAGATCGAGCTGGAAGAAAAGTA
Organism: Viscum album; assembly: GCA_963277665.1. Lineage (NCBI taxonomy): Eukaryota > Viridiplantae > Streptophyta > Magnoliopsida > Santalales > Viscaceae > Viscum > Viscum album. The sequence goes on from OY728138.1 coordinate 165,096,372, forward strand.
ATATAAGGTTCTTATTTACTATAGAATCATATAATCCATCAGAAAAATAATATAACTTTCTAATATAGGATGATATTACTTAGGATTAAGAAGAAAATGACCATACCCTATCTAGTCGTAATCAGAAAGATCGTACTCTGCACAATCGTACTCAGGATGAGAAGAATGGTTTATTTAATTACTAAAGGAAGAGTAAATTTTTTAATTTCAGTCGATAGAAGAGGATAAAATGATGTTTTTTTATCTCAACTAGGTCAAGAGATAATGTGAATAAATGAAGAGTATTGTTTATATTTCATTCAGGTCAAGAGCCTTTGTATCCGAGTAAAATTGTATTATACTTCTAACTTGGAAAAGAGTGGTTTGAAAGACGATATTTAAAGGATTTTAAGGGGGATATTTAAATTAAAAATAATGATATTATTCATAAATTCAGAGTGGTATCCATTTCATTATATTTTTTTCAATTAATAAATATATTTTTATTGAAGAAATCAAGATTGGGAAAAATCAGACTAATGTATTTAAATCGGACTGATGATTCAAATGAAAGTCTAAAGAAGGAGAGGAAGTTTTAATAAGAATAGAGATGCTTTGATAAGAGTTTATGAAGTCAAAATTCACCAGATATATTAGAAGAAATTTATATTGAGATGAAATGGATTAAGCATGATTTTGTTTGGGATTCCCGCCAAAGCCACTAGAGGGTCACCTAAAAAAGGGAAAAAGTACAATGTACTTTTCTACAGACCAATGTATTGTTCATGATAAAGAAGCTCATAGTTTTTAGTAAGAGAATAAATATACTGTACTAATATTTTTTAATGATTATTAGACGAGAACAATCAATAATATAAGTTCAAATATTTCAAGGTTGTTCTCTGATGATAATCGTACTCAGTGGTTATCATATTAGCTAATTACTGTATTTGTCTTGTCAATTGTATTTGGATGGTCATCATCGAGATGGATTAAATTGATTCATTATTTCCATATTCAGTTTCTTGTACTGGGGAAGAATCTTACTGAGTGTATCGGGCTCAAGAAGTTATGTGGGGCCGATTCATTTCTTTCTTATTATGAAAATAAAATCAGACAGGAAGAATCACATTGGGAAGAATCTTACTCATAGGAATTTGACTTGGAATATCTGAACGAGTTTTACATAACAAAGTCCAAGAAGTTCATACTATGTTCTTGGTAAGAAATGGAAGAATTTCATTTCATCTATGTTCATTTTTGGAATTGAAAAGTATCACAAGTACCATGTGATATTACAAAAACTTTTTATTACAATTTTTGTGCTAAGAGGGTGCACACATATTTTTGGATTGTCTTTAAAGTACTAAACAAGTGAAAGTTTATATCCTACTTGTTGTAATCTTTGTATTTCTTTCTAGTGGATTGTATGGTATTAGGTCATTTTTAAACAATATCAAAGACATAGTTATTATTATTGAATAGTGAACCATGCAAATTCTTGTGTTCCTATAGATGTGTGTTTGATTTTTTTGGTAGGGAAATGAAATATTGAATAGGATGAAAAGGTTGTTTCATTTTAAGAGAAAAATAAAATAAAAATTATCATTGATTCATCTTTCCATCTCCCAATGATACAATCACTCTCACTGGGAACTTTCACTAATGGGGTCTCAATGAGACTAACGATGATCCAAATAGGCCTCAGATGGCGAATTTGTCTCAACACATTGAAGAGGGATAGAAGACCTCCCATGGAATTTTGTAGGAGATCAATGTGATGGGATAAATAATAGGTGAGTCCCTCTTAATGTAAATAGGGGAAAATAATAATTTTTTCCTTTTTTAATAAGATGCATTATTAGAATATGGTTTGTAAAACCATGCAAAAACTGAGTGGTACCCACTGTATGGGAACCACACCTTTCACGGTTAGTGCACATGACTAGCCAAACCTTGTGCAATGTATATTTGTACCTGTACAATGAATTAAAAAATGTCCAACGTGGTTGTGTTCCCCCTTCCACACAGTTTGGAAAATCTTTCTTAGTGAATAAGGAGGGTGGCATAGATAATCATATAAGGTCGTAGAGTTTATCCAAACCATACACCCCTACTTGAGCACCCTAAAAAATGGATTTCTTCCTATAATCCCCCCAAAATATAACCAAAACCCAATGTCACGTTCTAAGAATAGAAAACAATAAAAAAATGTCATTGGGTTAATAGAACCCTTGAAAATTATTTTTAAGATCAATAAAACAGTTAGAACGCTCCACAAACAAGAATATTTCAAACATTTGGATGATTTTGACCTCCTCCAAAACCCCATGATGTTACACATACTCTATAATCCCTTACGTTGATCCTGATTTTACATAGTGGAAGACTATTGTGATTCATTAAATCTCTGCTCTGAGAATCCCACTCTCTCCTCTCTGATCCCATTCCATTAGTTTTTTTACCAAGGTGGGAAATTTATAAGCATCACCTCTCTAGATCTCACTACTTCTCATAGTACATAAATCACAAATATGGGTTGGATTCGGTGGAGGAAGCATCACATCAGGTACTTCACATGAGCACTCCATGGTTCATCCATGATTTTATATTTTTAGCAAGTGATAAATAGTGACAAAATAATCACCCTATCAATTTCCTGTTTATCAAAATTGTTTCTTATCAAAGTGATTTCACAAAATAAAATCAATATTTCAAAGGGACATTACAAGATTATATTGACATGTCTGGGACCCTTCACGAGATGAATTTTTCATGTTTGGGGGCCTTCACATGAATATAATCATAATTGCCTTTGTGGTAATTTTCTACATTCTCAAGATTTTGTTTTATAAATCTTATGACATTGCCCATCAGTTTTCCATTAGAGATTCACATGATCAAACGTACATTTTGAGATCCATTAAATTATGAAGGTGAAATTTCAAATTGATTTCTCTTGGAATAATTTTCATCTCACCAGGGGTTTTCTCATGATATATAACTCAAATAATGAACCACATAAGAATTTTTTGTAAAAATAAACATAAATACTCTTTACAAAAAGCTTATTCCTTTTCATTTTTATTTTATAATGTTGTTTAGTGATTTTCAAGCATTTATTAGTATACATATCACATGATCATGTGAATTCATATGTTATCCATCATAGGATAATTAATGGTTGTCTAGAATCTTTTACAATATTATGAATGCACATTGGAGGAGCTTCGTGTGATCATGATAGATCAAGAGAAGTGCATGAAATATTCACAAGATGTCTTTAGGGTCACATGATTCAGATGAACCAAGATCCTAATCACCATGTATTAATACTGCTCATTACTTCTATTTTTATATAAAATAATACCCATGCTAGGAGTATTTTTGTGATCCAAAAATCCCCAACACATTTTTGTTGGGCATCAAAAATACCCCCTCCCCTAGAAGCAAGGTTTGAAGGGAAATGGACTTGGTTTTGAAGAAATTAAATTCCCACCTATACCATTTTTGATTTTTGTTTTTAGTGTAAGAAGTGTTTATTAGTCTTCTAAGAACGAATTCACATTCCATTGGGTTTATTATAAACAAGGAAGTGATATTATATTCGTTTCACTACTGATTCATACCTCCAATTCTCTCACAATTTATTCTCTCATAAAATTCCTTTGTATGTCTACTTCACATAAATGAACCACAACAACTATTTTCTTGATATAATCACATGAAAAACATTTCTTGATGAATCATGAAACAAACATTTTATCCAATCAAAAGTACATCACATTAACTACGATGCACTTCCTTGTCTATAGGGTCACTTCACACGATATTCCAGTGTTATCATATAATCTTTGAATCTTAATGTGACTCAATTTCCAATCATATGTTCATATGGTCATAAGTTTTAGAATGGAAAAATGGATCAAGAGATGTATCATGTGTAATATGATTCACTAGACATGTAATAGTATATGCGATCACAATCCTTTATATGGGTCATGAGATTCACATGATGCTCCCTGATATATTTAAATGTTTTTCCTTTTGGAATGGTCCCTTTATATGTATGATATTTTCTTCTTTATATTGTATAGATGGATTCAATTACTCATATGTATTATGATGTGTCTAGCCTGATATCCATGGTTATTAGGAACCACAATGCTAATCCTCCATACTAGGTCATTTGAAGTAATGAAATTTTAAATGGGCTTCTTCACACTGATCTTCAAAACTATCCTCTATCATTTGTACTTCCTTTCTATATATTTCAACATTTAATAGATACTTCAATAACATAACATAACTTAAATAATCCAACACACTATCTATCATCCTCTTTTGACTATATAGAAATATTGTTTTCTGAGGATAATCGGTTAATTGTGGTATCATTTCTGGGGATACAATATACATTTACTAATTACCATATGGGTCAGGATGGTAGTAATCTTTCACATCAATAGACAACTCAGAGATACTATATAATAATTATATCCTCTACAAGTAACCAAAAAGTTGGATAGAGTTCATAATGGGATTTCCACTATGGTGGTAACATTTTTGAGGAATCTGCTTGTCCATTTTGGGTTTAACAGAGTTGCATAAAATTATATGATCAGTTTCACACTATCCCTCTTCATAAGGTGACATGTATTTCATTGCTTTTCATGTACCATCAATTGGAAGTTATCAGAGAGCTGATTGTTCACTAGTGTCCCTACACTAAATCTTTTCATCTAATCCATGGAAAGGTAGGGATCAACTTATAGTATATTTATTAGTTTGGGGAATAACTCCTCTTAGTGATATGTGCATTGAATTCCATCCTGCTACGGATGTTTGCAATGTCCCTAAACGTACTACAAAATTGGAAGAAGACATTATAACCATTACGAAGGAGACGTTAAATAATGATATAAACCAAGGATTGATAATTTAATTCAAGGATTGATCAATATTTTCCTTTATAAATGTGGGACTCAACCTACCGCCATATTCCCCACCTGTGTCCCTCTTAAAAAGATAGAAATTGTGTATTCTCATATTTGGGTATTCTGGAAGCTCAATAGTTTGTCTAAGGGGAAATCTAGGTGAGACTGTAAGTGTCCCTATGTATTCGTTTAGTAGGATATTTTGTCGTTTTTTTAAATGGATATATTTTCCATGTCAAGGATTCATGTTTGGGAATTATAGTTGACACATTGGTAATGGATGGATAAATGGAAGAAGGGTGACCCCTCAACATAGTTGTGCCAACACTTGTATTCCCCTATTAGATCCTTGGACATGTTCAATATGGAAATTTACCCTATCATATCAGTGGCCATTTTCAATTTTTTATTTGGATGGATAGAGGAGTGTTTTCATGTTATAAGTATTGGAATACTACCAATATTCCTTATTTCTTATTCTATCCCATGTTATAGATTTTTTTTCGTATTGAGTTAACGATATTTGGAGTTGATGAGTTTGTTGATATACAAAGCTAGAATGACCATTTTAATTTCATGACATACCCCATACCCATTGTGCTTGTTATTAAAATTGTAATAGTTCTCTTTCCCAAAGATAGGGTAAAGGGCCACTTTAGGATGAGGTTATTATATTTTTCATAGATTAAATCATCATCTATGATCCATATACCCCTTACTAGTTTTCTTGTTTGTTTTTTGTTCACTCAAAATATTTTTCCTCATCCCTTAGCTAACATGTAGGGATAATTGTATCCTAGACTTATTCTCTAATTATAGCTTATATTGGTTCATGAAGATACAAATGTTAAAACTATTATTCCTCCTTTTATGACTATATCAACCTTTCTACATACTATTACCAAACATGGGTGGAACCATACCCTTATTTGATACAAAATTTTTTATTTTTTCAAATAGATAAGACTTGTTCTTTTTCAAGCCCCTAGTCCATGGTAGAGGTGGATTTGATTATGGACTCAGGGTAGCCTCCAAGGATATTCTCTCACAAAAGTGGAATGTATTCCATCAACAGAATAGAGTTCTTTATGAATTTGGGCCATCAATTCTAGTGACATATAACGCACTAGATATGGGAGAAACACATGAGACTTCATATTTTTCTTCCACATTGTCTTGGATGATCCTTCCACCAATGGACTTGATACCTCAATATGTGCCACAAGACATTATTCCTTCTAGTCCACTCACACAATATTTCACTATGAGATCATTACCATGAAAAAAACTAATCATGTGACTAGAGTGACCTATGAGGTTTTAATGACAGTACTCCTCTAATTGTATTAATAGGATAACTTTTTAAGGTTCCTGAATAGAGACACCGAAAATTATCTCAACCACATGCCTATATGGATGACGTGAATCCACATATAGAAAAACATAAAGTGATCATGGATTACGCAGTGTCTCATCTTTCAATGTCATCATCGTTATTCAATATCACTTAGGACAGAGGAGAAGATATATTCTACATTATTGACACTCTTCATCCTTAGAAGATAGTGGAGGAGGTGGAGAGAATTATACTTAAGAATTCCATTGATACCTCCTAACTAAATCTAGATGATTTAGAAAACACATCTGACAATATTTTATCATGATTTTTTTTGAATGGTTATTTTGGAACCATGGAAGGACTCATAAATGTTTACATTCCCCTTTATTTTTAATATTATGAATTAGTAAATATAACTAAATTTACATTTCATTATCAAGACTTCATTTATTATTTATTTTCATGAAATTATATAACCTCGATATCATATAGATCATCAAAAAAATCTATCCCCATTATAATACCAAGGGAACCAAAATTTTGAACTCAAATCCTTGAATCACAACATAAATTTTTTGAGGATTTACCATAAAAAACTATTGAAAAAATAATACTCATTGGTGTATCGGCACTGATTGTCCTAGATTCCCCTAGTTTAAAGGGATAATTGCGGTTAATATGTCCCATAGGTAAAGTTCTCTAATATTTTCCTAAGTCAGATTGTAACGCCACGAATCTCAAAGCACAGAGCCGGTGCATTATTTCATCACATTTGAATGAATATAAGAAATAAATCCTACAAGACTAATTAGTTTAGAATTTTTGGAAGACTAGATTACATACATGAAACCCAAAGTACATTTGGAAATATATAAAATATGATATGATACATATTAAAGAGAAATAAACTGCCTCCTTGAAATATAATTCATGGTTCCCTATTTAATAACCTGGGGAAAGGAAACATAAAAAGGTTGAGATCAAATTCTCAGTAAGGGTAACATATAGTGAAACCATGAATAAATAATAATTGAATAAAAATATATTATATATGACTAATATGTCATGATGAATAAATGAATCACTTTCCATCAATAAACTGAGAATAAAATGCATCAATAGATTTTGTCATAGTGAAAATATCAGGAATAGTAATTGCTGAATAATTAATAAATAGAATTATTATTATTTGTAATTCATTTATATGGCACCTGAACCATTATACAGTTGAGAAGGATTATGTCTTTGGGTAGTAACACGTCTGATTTTTGGAAAGGAACTTGAAGGGTTTGCCACCAACTTATTTGTCTCACGCGACCTGTCTCATCGAGGGGCTATAGACCCCCCCCCCATCACCAACAATCCAAAGAATAATTTTTAAATAGTTTTAATAAAATAATAATCTTCATCTCAAATATCCATGTTGAAGAGATGATATAGATTCATCAACATTTCCCTAATTAAAATAGCACGCAATATAAACATCATATGTGAAATGGTATACGGCTTAAGGAAATAATCATATACATGAAACAAGAAAATTTATATTTATTAGAATCATAATTTCAAATGAAAAATGATCCCATATGGGAAATAGATACACCTCATAATAATGGTTAGGTGCATAAAACCAAGTAATTATCAATGATATGGAAATTCAGATAAAGTCCCTTAACACATTGTAATCAATCATGTCATATGACAAAAAATTATTAATAACTGAATTAACAACATAATACCACAAATATATATATTATATTTATATTATATATCAAATTTATGTAAATTTACACCACATTCTGGAATGAAGTGGAAAACAATGGAAATCTCACGAAATTAAAAGTTAGAAGAGAAACCCATTAACTTATTCATGAATGTGTTCTTTGATTGGTCTTAATAACCTGAAAAATAAAACATTTCTTCATTAATTAATAATTATAGAACACCCTATACATTTAGTTGATTTATTTTGACCTTATAATGTACCTTCATGGCCTCTTTGATGGTTTTAAGAGGTTCTTTTATATTGTTTTGGAAGCATTTTCTTTTATGATTATCAAGATCGGTTTACTTAAATTCATGAATGGAAGTTCATTTGAAATGTGTTTAAACATCTAGAATTGTTAAAATATATTATTATTGAAATTATAGAAATATAAATTATTCTATAATCATTTTAGTTATATTCCATGATGATTACTCATTAGATAAAGGTTGATGAGAAACGCTTGGATTAACTTGGTGGTTTTGTGCATAATGAATTTTAATTGTATTATTATTTTATATTATGAGTTTGTAAGAATTTAAAGAACATTTTATAAAGTAAAATGAATATATTAGGATCTTGTTAAGTCATTAAAAAGGTTTCATGTCTAGTATTTAAGATAGTAATACAAATTGAAAACCAGTCTTCTTTGAACCTGATAAATTAATGCATCTCGGATGGTGCATTCAGTTATAGTATGAAAGAATGTAAAAGAAGATATGATGGTGGAATATTACATTATCATAAAAACAATTCTTGAATATATAAGTTACTTTATTTTTCATAATATTTGGATTATCAGTGGTGAGAATACAAAATATAACAAAGGAACATGAAATGAAAAGAAAATAATTGAATAGAGGAATTTACCTCTTGAATCTATCTTCCTTTGAGAGCCTCTTTTGAGGAGAGGATTTTGACTTTTGAGGAGACCAAGAGATTTTGGACGTGGGGCTGGATCCTATGGAGATATTTGATTATAATTTAGGAAATATTTGAAGATTGAGAGGTTTGAATAAATGAGGGTGTGAGCGGTGCTATTTATAATGGAGGATAAGAGGGTTTTCTTAATATTATATTCACTAATTTATCATTTCTCCACAAGAAAAGAAATAGTGAGGATACCATGATGTATAATAGTAATAAGTACATGTGAGTTATATATTTGGGTTCTTACATCACTCATGATTCTAGTAATATTTTATTCAAATTATAATGTATTTATACTGTAAATTAATGTATTTTACTATTCATCAAAGACTCATGTATTTCAAAAAAATCTAAAAAATTCACCCTAACCGTTTTTTGACATGTGTAATCCAAAAATGAACTCCATTTTTCAAAATAGAATTTTATAAGTAGGAGAAATTTAATTCTTAATAAAAAATTTATTTAATAGCAAAATAATAATACCTAAAATATTCATCTTTATTTTTCAGGTGCCTATATTTTATTTAAAATTTCATGGGTAAAGTTACCATTAATAAGGGTAATGTTACTATTCATAATGGTATGTTACTGTTCATAATGGTAAGTTAATATTCACCAAAAATTAAGTTGATTCTATCAGACTCAAAATATCACCATGATCGCAACCATATATGTCCATTTTTTTAAAATCAAAAACACAGAAGTGACAAATTTAAGTTTAATGGATATGTTATGACTATATCCTTTAATAACCAAGTGTTGTTTCATAGTCACTATGTGTTTCAAGAAATATATGCTCTCTAATGAATTGATATTATTTAAGAAAAACATTCAACAAAAATATTTGGGGTGTTATACAGTTGACTTATCAAGTGTAGCTTACCTTTTTCTAGGGACCGATAATGACCGCTAAAATATTTTTATATTTTTTTATATTTATTTAACTTTTCCTATGATTCATTTGGGGAAAGATTAGTGGGTGTGGACAAAAATATTTCTCAGGACTCCCCATTAAGGGCTTTCATCAATACAAGATTTTTTCTTTTTCAATTTCATAAAATCTCAATATTTCCTGGATCACACAATGTATGGGTCCAGTGAGCAGAGACTTACCGTTTTCCTAGGGTGGCCTTTATGGGTTTTCAACCTACTGAGCACTGTTTCTTTTTCAATTGAATGATTATGGTCTTGAAAACAAGAAAATTGATGTAGTTTAGTGTCTTCTTTCTCAGAACATATATTGTTTTAGTTTAGGATCTTCTATCTTTGACCATTTATTTATATTGTTTAGGGTCTTCCTGTTAAAAGAATCTATTTTTGTATTTTAGGGACTTTTATCTTGGACAATATATGTTTGTATTTTATTTTCTTCTACCTCTAACCTTCTGTTGTTAGTTTTTATGGATAGTAATTTATGGAGGTTCTTGGAACCCTACATCATATTTGGGATTCTTAATAATGAATATCCATGATGGACTCTAACACCCTATGATAATAATTGATATTCTAAATAATTAATGTACCTGAAGGGTTATGACACCATGTATTCTTACATAAATTATGAATGATGGTTATCAATGATGGGTTATGACACCTTACATCATTTCTGAGGTTTGGTTTGATATATGGTGGTATAATATTAGGGATATAAAATCCACTTGGATATTGGGAATATAGGTTTTTTTGTCATATACAAAAAAAACAAATTGAATGTGATGAGATGGGTAATACATGTCGGGGATGATCATGAAACATTATGAGATGTTGATTTCAACTATGATCTTTCTAGGTATCAAGGGGATTGTACTCCCTTTCTTATAAGGAGGATATTACTCCAGTTATTGGTTTAAAATTCCATATGAATGATCCCATAAATAATAAACACATTTTCAAGTATAGGGGGGCCTACTCCTTTCTAAGGGAAATGAATTATTTTTGAGGATTCAAACTTTTGGATGATGTAGTGTGATACAAAAAACTGAACCATCCAAGTGGGGTTATGGAATCCTAGGATAGTTTAGTTTATGGAATGGAAACTCAGGCCCTACACCATGTGGTTTTGGATCTCATGGTGAGGACCATCAAATGGTTTGGTAATTTAATAATACATTCCTTCTTTGAAAATGATTATAATACACGGTGATGTAATGTTGAGGATACCGAGGCTATATAAATTTACTAGATTTGGGATCTCTAAATCATAATCTAGTATAAATGGTGAGTGTCAGCTCAGAATTCAAAGATATGAAGGTAGTTTGTGGAAATTGTAATACTCAAGAAGGGATCAAGAACCCTAAAAGTTGTGTCGCCACCTACTGAATGCATTATCATGATGAGGATATGTGAAATATCATTACTCTAACATTTTATTAGACTAGGGGGTTTACCGATATTGGATCCTATTTTACAAGGGCCACAAAACATTCCCTATGATCATTATGCAATTTTTATTTGCGCTCTAAATTTTTTGTAAACTCAAGATATGAAGAGATTAGTGAGTGGAGACATGCATTATTCTTAGAAAATAATTTTTGATGTTTCTTCCAAACATTTTTTTGTCTATTTCACTATAATTTCATCATCTTGCAATTCGGACCATCAAAGGATAACATGTAAAGTTGTACCTCTTTGGAAAAAGTTCGTGCTATTTAAGGTTTTAGTGTAACTGGGCCAGATATGAGGGGAGTGTTACACAAGAGAAGAATTTAGATTCCCAATTTCAAATGTACCCCAATAACTTCCCAAGTGGAGTGTGATAATGATGTAAATCATGGATTTGGGTTCTCAAATCATGAGTAATGGTATGGGACAATCATTTCAAGGATGATCGCGAACCAATCTATAGTGATGAGCTCCACCATAATGATGTTACAGCTTAAAATGTTCAGAATCCCTATTTCCATGAAAATAATCATTTAGTTGATAGTCTAGATCTCATATAAATGAGATTGGGGTAGACATACATAGTCAAACAAAGGGTTCCTTAAAGCTGGGTGTCCTTTCCCAGTTTCCATTAGAGGTTTTTGGAAAATAAATACACTCAAGATTTGAAGTGTGGTTTATATATTATGGTGCTCAAAAAGATTTTGGATGCACCATGAAATTTGTTTGATTGGGATCATGTTCTGATGGTCCTTTCATGAGGAATGATGAATGGATGATGGTCCAAATAGTTTAATGTCATGTAGTGGGGATGCATCTGTTGTGAATTTTAACATATTTTGACAAAGTTATATTCCTTGGAGTTTAACATCATATGGAAAGTATGTATTACTTGAAATTTAAAATCATGTGGAAAGGAAGTATATGTATGAAAAGGGGATTTCCATATTTATTTATTTCTTAGAGTGGAAAGACTCATCTATATCATATATTCATGGATAGGATGGCTCACTCTATGTAATTTGATGTCTTACAGGATGGACCATATTTCACGTAGTTTAGAATAATGTGAATAATACATTTTCATGAATTTTAACGTCATAATATCTGTATGTATTTCCATGAGGAGTGACCAAAATAGGAAATTAGTTCTTCTCACAATATGTCTACCCCTGGATGAAGGGGTATAAGAGTATGATATTATAATATTACTTTTACAATGGGTAAAATTAACATATGTGTAACATCAATAATATCATAACCCACTTGAATATTTTGGATATGGTATGTGTAATTCCTGATACAAGAATATCTAAGCTAACTGGATGTACAAAATAGTGGGAATAGGTAACCCAATGACAATGATGGGAGCATATATTCTATGAATTAAGGATAATAACTCTTGGGTTTAAGAGGGACTCTCTTCTAGTACCATAACTCCTACTATGGTCAAAATATTATGAATTTTTTATTCAGTATCAAGCCCTATTAGGGTCCATTTGGATTAACCAATCCTTGTTACCGATTTGATATAGGGGAGATCAAGGTCAATGGGATTCTAAGATAATAATATAATCTTGTGGACATGGTTCATATCAACTCGGGTATCAATGATATGAAGTTAGTTCACAGAGAGCATAAGATTAATGAAGGTTTTTAGAAACCTAAAGTCTATGACAACATGTATGGAACCCTTTTTGAGAAGAAGTTATAATACAAGCAATAATTGAGTACATAATGATTAGAGGTGATGAACATATCAAAATGAAGTCCTCATGGCGTACATTTTAACATCATGTGACAAGGAAGTTGTCATGTAGTTTAACATCATGTAACAAGTATGTGGATACCTATCTTATGATATATTGATCCTCAATTTCCCAAGTCATAGAAATATTCCAGATTCCCTAATCTCACACAACTCCTTCTTTTCATGAGAAACAAGAGGTAATCATATTCTCGATTGAGACCTATGAGGGTGGGTAATATGGAATTTTTTGGGGTGCTCACATTTTCGAATAAGAGGGAATCCATGCACAAATTTTGTTCTCATTGATGGACTTAGTTTTGAGTGTTGAAAACTAATTAATTGGCATGAAATAGAGGATCCATTTTTCATTATTAATCCCATAGTTTGGAAAAAAATAAACACATATTTCACTAAAAGAAACATCCCCACATAGATTGGACTCGTGCATAGGGAAGGGCCCTTTTTGTTATTTCATGGATGGATTCACGATTGAGGACTCATGAGTCGCTATTTATGTTACGATGAAAAGGATCAAGATATACATATTTATGATATGAAATTTTTATAGTTTAGAGTCTTTAAATTGGGACTTAGAATATGAAATCACAAAAAAATAAGTCACTCTTGATCCCACTTAAATTTGGGAAAAATGGATGAAATTTATCATGTCCTTAGGGGTGTCCAAATATATTTCAATGCTAAAGGAATTTAGGTACTAATGGGATATTGAAAAAACTTGAAATTATAAAAGAATGTGATGGGGTAATCATATTTTCACATTGGGTACAATGCAAAAATGTGTAACATCGAGATTATCTAATTATGATTCAATAGTTGTGTTATGAGAAGTGTAAATAATAACACTAAAATATCTGAGTCAATTATAGGTTGAGACTAATTGGTATGATCCAACCTTTAGTAATATTGGAAACCCAAATTCCATGATTTTATGTTAATATCATTTAAATTTGAGGGGGACTTCTAATATGGGACAAAAACACACACCAGATGCAGGATATTTTGAATTACTTTATTCATGATCAAATCATAGTGGTTCCCCTTTAAATTAACCAATCTGAGTTACCAGTTTTCTATAAGGGAGAACTCAGAGCTGGGGATGCCAAGGTACAAGGTGTTTTAAGAGAATAATATCAACCCTGGGAATTGGTTTGTATTAACTGATATATCATAGATTTGAAGTTGGTTCATGGGGAATTTAATATTCAATAATTGTTTGAGCACCCAAAAATCAGGGCCAATGTGTATTAAAAAAATTTGGTTCAATGGATATGTCATGAAATTATTGAATACCCAGTCATTAGTGGGATGATATTTCTAGTATGAATACCTCATATCGTATAGTTTAATTTCATGTGACTTGGATGTTCTCATGATTTCTAAATTTGAAAAACATGGATACTGTTGTGGATTTTAATGTCATATGAATATGATGTTGTCATGCAGTTTTATATTATATGACTAGTAAATGGATTTCTATCTATGAAACATCTTGATCACACCCAAAAGAGCATCATTAAATTTTCCATAAGCACATATGAATCATGATTAGTGTGAGAAACAAGGAATAACTAGTAAATTTATTGAGCCATGCAATAACAGATGATAGAGAATATATGGGGGTTATAATAATTTATGGTGGACTGGATCCTCTATTTATATTTGAATATCATGGAGGGGCACGATTGGGAGTGTTGGAAACTTAAGGATAGGCCCGGAATGGAGGATCTTGGCATCACTACAGATCTAGTGATGGAAGGAATTGATTCCCTCGTTGTTCTTAAATGTAATGTTCCCCACAAAACTCAATTATCATAAGGAGAGAGGGAATATTTATCATATATCATCTACGATTTATACTTTGGATCTGGGTGTCACTACAAATCCTATGGTAAGTGGAATCAAGCCACATGTGGTTCTTAAAAAAAGATTATCTATGAATGTCTGGCCCATCCATAGAGAGGGGGATTATTTGTATTGTATCTTGACCAAAGACAAGATATCTAGGCATCACTATGTATCTTTTGGTAACATGAATCAATCCACATATAGTTGTTGAATGGGAAATTACTTTTCTATTTTTGACCCATACATGGGGGGGTATTACCTAATTATATTTTTCTTAGACTCGGTATCTAGGACCTGGGTGTCGCTTTGTATCTTGTGATAGAATGAATCAATCCATACCTGGTTCTTGAGATAGTTTCATGTAACTATATAACTCATATGTAGGAAGGGGAGTTTTTGTATATGTTATTTTGGAGACTAGTATTTGAGTTCTAGGTGTCACTATGTACCCAATAATTATAGGAATCAAGCCACACTAAGTTCTTATATAGAAAATTCCCTACATAGGGAGAGCCCATATGTAAGGGGGGACATTTTTTCATTTATATTATGGATGGAACTTAGATTGTGGATCTAGGTGTCACTACATATCCTTTGAAAATAGGAATCACTTCGTATACCATCATTGAGAAGGAAAATTCCTTGTGTATTTATGACCCATATGCAAGGGGGGGGGGGGTATCATTTCATTTGTATCATGGTTTTAACCATGATTGTATAACTAGTAATCACTACATATCCTATGGTAATAGGAATCAATCCACACGTAGTTCTTGTATGAAATTTTAGTACATAGGTATGACATGTATGCTGAGAGGGAAGATATTTTATATTACAACTAGTCCTAGGATTGAAGAATAAGGTATGAATAAATACCCTATGGTAATATGAATCAAGACACATGATGTTCATGAATATAAAATTCCTTATACATGTATGACACATATGCAGGCGGGTGAATTTTCAATTTATATCACATTTTCACCCAGGATTAGATACATGTGCATCACTATATATCCTATAGTAATAGGAATGAAGCCATGAATTGTTCTATAATTGGAAAATTCCTTATGCGGATCTGACTTGCACCTAGGTAAGAGAGTAATTGATTTTTCTTTCATGTAGATATAGCTCATATGTAGTGAACCATTCGTGAAGTAACATTCTGCATACAATTTATCTTCATGTGATAATGACATCTTCCCTATAGTTTAACATCACATGATAATGATTTCATCCATTTAGTTTTAACATCATGCAGAAAGGATGTCTTCCATTTTATTTAATGTTAAGTTGTAAGGATGTAAGATAATTAATAGTTTAAATTCATAGTACCAAGATATATAATCCTTTAATATATCTATTAAAATTAATTTTTGTGGAACCTTTCATTAGTGGGGTGTAATGTATTCACCATCCATTATAGCCAATGAGTAAGTACTTTTTGAATTTTTCTTATATATAATGTTAGTCCATTCCCACTCAGGTTCCATCATTGGAGGATTCTTTCCTAGTGTCATTGTGGTACAGAAACCCGATACCAATTCTCCTTAATGTAATTATAGTAAGTGAACCTTTTTTTAATTCTCACACAATATTATTTTGATGAACTTGTAGGTTTTGAAGTTTTCACAACCATTTCTCATCAAGACATTCTAACTCATCCAGATGCTTTTTTGATAACTCATCATATGGTAGTTTTCCATGTATACATATTTAGAGTGAGTGAAGATAGAATTATATGGGAACACTACATTCATTTTGAAGCACAATTAATATGGGTTCCCTTTTGTGGTTGTGCATAGTGTGGTAAAATATTCCCATAAAACATGATGGAGCTTTTCCATCAATGTCTTATTATATTTTCCAACTAATTTTTAAATTATTTTTTACAATGTCTTATTTAAGTCCACTATATATCTGATTTCCCCCATATGATAGTATGATGAATATTTGGACTTGATGTTTTACTCTTAGTACATTTTCATCAATTCAGAATAATAAAAATTATTTTCATTTATGTCTATTTCATGTTAGGGACACTATATCTAGTAATGATATTATACTTTAAGAAGATGATGATAGTCTTCATCGCAACTTCATTGAGTGTTATGGCCTCATCCCATTTTGAAAAGAAGTATGTAGTGGTAAGGTTATACTTAGATTGATTAGATCTATCTAGGGGATATGGAACCACAACATCCATTTTCCATATAGTAAATGACAAGAAATATTTTGTTGTATATAGTAACCCTAGGGGTTTATGGATGATGTTTTAATGAACCTAGAGTTCATGAAATATCCTAACGAATTCCATATAGTCCTACAAAACATTATTCTAGAAATAACCACGACCCCTAATTTTATAGGATAGTCTGGTCCCGGACTGATGAGCACTACATGAGCCTATATTGACATCTTCCATCACAGTGGTAATCTCTCAATATACAATACATCTAAGGAGGAATCCATAGAAATCATATTTTTAGAATTTTTTCTAATCATTTGTACAATCATATAAGTTAAATTTATCTACTCAACATTTATTTCATTACCATTAGCTCGATTTGACTAGCGGGTACCATGGTAATCAAATATGGGTTCCATCAATATAGTGGTGGATATCAATTCATCATTATCTATGGTAGTGTTGACACGAATGATTTTATCTATGTAAAAAATAATCACTGATTAGACTACCCTTTGGTGTGTCATGTGGAAAACAACTTTTCTCTAGTTAGGATTATCCAGGACTATGGTTTTACTAACCAATGCCTTAGTAAAATCATTTTGTGAATGATTGATATGATATAATGTTGGTTAAAAATAGAATTCATCAATTAATTCTCTAACATAACCGATGAGAAGAGATAATTCTTCATTCTTTATAGATTTTTTTATATATTTGATCACTAGCTCTACGTCCCATTTGATATTCTGGTAGACTATTTGCAGTTATAGGGATAAATCCAAGATGGCAGTGAGGAATTGGTATTCTTCCTCATTATTAGTGAATCTGTATGATATTGTAATGGAATATGTAAAAAAAAATTCCAGGGAAAATAATAAAATCCCTAGAACATCTCAGTTGAGCATCAATATTTCCATCTTATTTCCAATAAGACTTCAGGAAGCACTGCTAAAATACATATCGCATGTTTGGAGACTATCATGGGCCTAGAAAACCTCTTCGTCTTGATGTCTTATGTCTACTTCATGCTTTACAGGGTGGGATGTTCCACAAGAAAATCATCCATGCCTTTATCTTTAATATCCTTCTATTACATGAACTTGATGTCATATTTTTATGGGATAACCACTCATTGGTACAACACCAATTGATTATAGGGAATCTAGGGATTTACCTTTGTGGAAAATATTAGAGACCAAGTGAAATTCATGATGATACATGTAATGCCTTGGTTTATTCACTGTAAAGATTAGTGTAAGGATGTTATTTTCATTATTTTAATATCAGGTCTTAATACCTATCATTGTAAGATTGTATTATTAAAGGCTTTGTTCATTCCCCACAAAATTTTTTCCTATGTGGAAAGTACCAAGATATCATTACATGGTGAACTCATATAGGATAAATGTTTTTCCATCTACCAACAACATTAAAACTCGAGGGTGTATTAGGTACTATTAGAAATTCCTAATAGCTTCTTGGCAGTCATCATACCATCAGTAGGTGACACCCTTTTCATTAAGTTAATGATTGGGAGGGATTTTCCAACATGATTTTGTATAAAATTATAAATATAATCGGGGTTTCCCTAGACCCCCATTAGTTATTTTATATTCTGATGGGTTTGAATTACTAGTCTTGCACTAGTATTTTCTAAATATACCTTGATTTCATGGTGGAAAAGTAAAAATCCATGTAATTCCCCTTATGATACATAAAAATAAAAATTTAGAGGATTCTTCATCAAACATCCATATTGTAACATGCTGATGATTTTTTGAATAAATTTGAGGTGATAAATTACAATCGAGTTATAACTTCCTTGTCATTTTCATAATATTTTTTGATCCATCCCGATAAGGGTTTAAATATATGAAGAATGAAACAATGGTATGTATCCCCATCATTATTTAATTTAGAGGGAATGTCCTAGAAGAAAAATATCCCTTATAGTGCTCTAATGTTAGTGGATTCCTTGTCTTTAAGAGCAATATTTATCTAATTATTCCTTGAATACAAATCCATGATTGAAAGGGTTTTGTTTCTAGATATTGCATTGATCATAATTTTTGTGATTGGAAATGGGAAATAATCCTTTAGGAAGTTTCAATTAAGGTCTCTAAAATTAATGAAGTCCTTGATCTACCCATTCATTTTCTAGATAGGAACGACATTGGTGAGAAATATTGGGTACTTAACTTCCCAAAAATAATTACATTTGATTACTTTTTCATCTAATAATTTTACATTAGTATCGTGAGAGGGTTTCATTCTCTTGGATACTTTTCTGTAGCCTCAATGATCATCGTGAAAGCCTAGGTGATTTAAATTCACATCAGTTTTTAGCCTGAGAATTTCTATATAATTCCAAGAGAACATGTATTGATGTTTCTTTAGAAGTAAAATGTAGATATTCTAATCCTTAAGAAGCAAGATATATCTAATCAACATGGGCCCCCATTTCTTCTTTTATTCCCAGATTCACCTAACTAAGTTCATCGATGGTGGTGGAGAAACCTTCCTCAAATTAATGTGGGGTGCACCAGATTTCGTCATGTTCATCTTCCATCATTGTTCTTGTGGTGGAATTTTCTAAATTGGTGGAAATTTTGGGGCATCTCTATAATTTTCTAGATAATAAAAGACATGAGAAGAGGCATCAACATCCTGATTTACCAAATCCATCATAGATAGAATCTCAAATTTATTTTATTATTTTTCACTACTACTGGTGGAATGAATTATATGGAAGTCCTGAGTTATATAGAATTTATTTGGTGAATAATTAATATCTGATAATGTCACAAGAGAATTTTTAGGTCCCAATAGTGTATTATTCATACCTCCCTTTTATGAATCCATTTTGGATGTCATGATTTCTATCACATGAACAGAAACCGTTGAAATTTTTGTTTCATGATAGCTTTATAGAATTCAATATTCTACCTTGATCAGGTTTATGGGAAACACTTAGTAACTATTGAGCATTATCAAGGGATTTTAAAGGGAGGTAACCAAGAAATTAGGATCTACAACCTGCATTTCATCATCCCTTATTGGTTTTTTACCTCACCTGTTGTAAAAACTTTTCCCATTATATTCACATTTTCAAGAATTAAAGGGGATGATGCCACCATGTAGTATCCTAACCGTTCCGTCAATGGGGAATTTCAAGAATTGAAAAAATGTTGAAAGTAAAAATATTTGGATATGAATAAAAGGTCTTTGAAGAAAGAAATTGAATACTATGACATTATAGATAACCATGAACTCAAAATTATATGTGCGATCCGCAAATTGATCCTTGAGCTTGACCTTCATGAGAGTCCTTTCCTCACTCTTATCATACCCTTGAATGTATAGCTTCATTGGAGATAAGTCCCCCTACTATATCCAAAACTTTTAATGGTATGTATTGGTATAAGTTTCTTCATATAACCATTTAAAACTAGAGGAATTTTTATGTTGACATTATCATGTATTCCTAAATCATGTAGGTGTATGATATAACTCTAGATAACTTCTTGTTCATGTTCTATAAATGAGATGGGGGGTATGACCTTGTGATGGAATAGTCTCCAATTACAAAACATAGACTTCAATGAATTATATTTCAAACATATATGGGATATAGGGATCCTTGATGATTACGTGTCTAAATTATTTTGAATGTTGGAGAGAATATTTGATTGAGATTTTTGCTGAAAGAATTTCCAACTATTTCAGAATTTCATATTTTTGTGCTAGGTGTCTCTACTTTCTAAGGCGGGGTTGCTCTTTATTATGTGGAACATAATTTGACTTTTTTGAGGTTTATGAGATTGGTTCTGGAGAATTTACTGTGGGATCATCTATGGTATGTGGAGTAGTTCACATTTGTATACCCTTTTTTTGGATTGGCCCAAAAATCACACCCCAGCAAGTTGGTCATGTAAAATGATTGGGCCAAAACAATGACTAGAGGTATATGACACATATCCGTAATTATTTTGGAATTTAAAAAGTGATTACCCATATTCTTTGACTACATATATGGATTCCTCAAGTATGTGACCTAAATATTAGGTTCATCCATGCCTACATTGTCCCCTGTATCCTCATCTTATGCATCCTCAATCTCTAGTTCCATATTCTAGAATAATAAAATCATACTCAAAGGTGTATTCATCGTCAAGGAAGGGATTCATTGAGTAACATAATTTAATAGAATAAAAAATTATCTCTTAATCTATGTATGGTTCCATTTGGTGAGTAGGTTATTATTTTACCTTTTTTGGGGTTGGGGACCATTCTCTGGAAGTTGGTGGAATGAAATTTGCAAGTCTGAGAGCTTGTATGGGATTTGGATAGGACTCCATATATTATGTATTTTATTATTTCTGATGGTTATGATTTCTTATGGGAATCATTTTTAATGAAACCTCTTATTTTACTAAGATTGATACAGATTTTTGAAGAAACACTCTCTGGGTGGCATGAGCTCAATCAACTATCTTTCGAGTCATCTAGTTATTGAAATTTAATCTATTCCTGGATGGAACATCTTTCCAATCTCTCTCTTCTTCTGTAAGGGTGATCGTTACTCAATTAACCTATGTCGACACCTTATCTAGTATCATATGAACATAATTAACCATGATTGGAAGGATTTCATTTAATACAAATCAACCCTTGAGGGTGTGACCTAGTTTCCTATAGAAAGGGATGTATCTTAGACGATTATTAAGGTTGACCTCATTGGGTTTTTGGGGTTCTGGTAGCTTGATTATGTTATTTTCTATAGATATAATGAAATAATTAATAACCTTATAACTTAATAATTAATATGATTTATTAATTTTTTTCTCAAATCATGGGATACACTAATCTATTTTTTCTTATGACAACGGGTGATTTTTTTCTTTTTTCTACTAAATGAGAGGAATTGGGCGATTTAGGGCCTTCCTGGGTGCTTGAATAAGCACTACTATTAGTTTTAGGGTAATAAAAACAGTCACTAACATACAAAACCTATTCCTCTATAATAAAGTCATGGGACAAGATTTATATTAGGTCTACTAAATTGATTCTTCAAGGTGCTGTGTTGTCTCTATGAACTCTTTAATTCCACGTAGATATGCCATTGCGAATAAAGACAATTACAGTTCATCCCACATATTCTCTATAGCAACTCAATATTTTAAACGATTAAATATATATTCAATAGTATAGTAGAAATGAAACAATGACTTATATTTTATTACACATAATAACTAGTTTCTTTGGTCACTTTTGATAAATGCAAGAGTGAGTTTTACAAAACATAAATGACTCATCATATATATTATCGTTATAACCTAGCCATTAAATTGGATGATATGAATAGTATTAAATACTTTATGAAATAAATAAATATGTATATATATATTTAAATTTCTCACCCAATACATATTACATATTAATTTGTAGTAAATAATCAATCAAATTTTTTTAAAGTGATTTTATTCTTCAAATATAAGTTTTCGTTAAAAAAATTATTTTTTTCATTAAAAAAATATTATAGTGAATTTTTTGGACTTTTATAAAATAAATTTGATAAAATAATAATCATTATTGGAATCCAAATATCAAAATTTATTTTGGGTGAAATTTTGGATTTGTTGGAAATTATTGATTTTTTATGTGAATAGTGAAAATAGTGATTTTTTGTAAAAATTCATTTCATTTCAAAATAATAAGTAATTCAAAAGTAAAAAAAAATTAATATATATTAAATTTAAATATGTTATATGTAATCATATTAATTACTTTTAAATAAACAATATATTTTTTATTATATGATTGTTTTTGGGTATAAAAATGGGTTTTCCTAAAAACTGTTTTAAATTTCATAATGTATCTCCTTTTAAATTAGATAAAATAATCCCTATTTATAAATGTTTTAAATTAAATATATATATTATATACCATTAAATATTAATTTAGTTTCAATTAATGATTTTAATTGTTTATTTATTCAATATAGATTCATCTTTTTTTTAAAAAAATACTCTTCTTAAAAATCTGTTGTCTCACAGCATCAGCGGGATTAATATTAAATTAAACTTTTACACCTATAAGAATTTATTTTTGAAAAATGGATCCCATATTTTTAGTCATAATAATTTATAATGTCTAATAAATCCATATTAATTTTTTACCAATGTTATAAGTCAAAATACTTAAATATAATTATAATAATTAATGATAAAAATGACTTTCCCAAGGGATTAAACTATAACATTATGGGAAAATGACCTATAAACATTCCTAAACCCATTTTATTTAAATATTTCAACATTTATCAACTCATTGTATATTTTTATTATTTTTTGGGACACCATCCCATTAAAGTGTCCCATAATAAGTTATGTTAAGAGGAAGACAAAAAGGAAACCATTGTCCTTTTAATTTTTATAAAGCCTTGGGATAAGAAAAAGACAACATATGTTTTGTTATATATATATTTATATATATTTTAAAGCTATATGAATTTTTTTATAATTGTTATTTATAATTATTTTTTACAGTTTAAATATTTACTTTAAATGCTTAAGAAATGAAAACATAGTAATTATTTTTTTTAATAATGAATTAAATAAATGATACTAAAAATATTAAAAGTTAAGTAAATTTAATTAACAAAAATATTAAATTAAATTTTCACATGAATATATCATTTTAAATTAGTTTTAAATTAATACTAATAAATTTCATTTTTTTCTTGATATTTTAAAATTAAAAGTAAATTAATAATGTCAAAAATAACATTAATGTTATTTTATAATAAAATATTTTTTATTAATTTATTTAAAATTACTAAAAATACAACATTAGTAAAATTTGTTTATAAATTTTAATAAATATAAAATATGCTCCAATAACATACCAATTTATCTTCTATATTGAACAAATTGACCCATTAATTAATAAAAACATTGTTAGTATAGTTAAAGTTAAAAGGTTGTTTTTACACTGTACTTGCAGTTGTGTTAAAACAAATTTTCAACAAACAGAAGAATTTTTTGATGAATTTTACTTAATAATTATAATAATTGGTACTAAATAACATATTAATTCTCATTTAAATTTTGTATAAATTGATAAATTACATAGGTTAGAAAACTAGTCAACTTAGTGCAATAAGAAAAATGAAAAAATATAATGAAACTTAAGTGTCAATTGTTTTATAAAGGTTTTTATCTAAAATATCATACCTATAAAACCTTAATTTTAAATTTTTGTGACCCTTTAGGAAATTTTGACCTCCCAATAATGAATACGCTTGAGTATTTACAATAATGCCACACCTCCTCAACAATAAAAGGGAAATCACTCCCCTCACTTCTATAAAATTATGAATACATATGTATCTGAAAAACTATAAAACAATAACATAAAATATTTAATACTTTCATCCTATTAGCGATACTTTGGTAAAAAAATAAAAACATTTAAGGCCTTTGGTTCAAATAGATAGGATTTATTAGAAAAAGAGGTAACGTTCATCCATGAGTTTTTTTGTATTATTAATTTCTCCTCACTCTTAAATTGTTATTATAACATTATTATATAAAAAATTATTCTAAATATAATTATTTTTATTTTTTTTTAATTTTATGACCAAAAACCACACACACTCCAATCAAATGGGTTACAAAATCAATATTCGCGTGTGCAGCAGATACCACCTCGGGAATCGATGTCGATTATTTTTCCATTACCACTATCATGGTTGGGAAAAATGACAGATATAATGTTTATATATTATATTTTTAACAAAATTATATCTTTTTATCCATTATATCATTTATACCATTTTTACATTGCATACAGTACCAGATAACATATCGTCGCTCTTGTGTGTAGTGGACTACCACCTTGTGAAGCAATGTGATGTGTTTTTCACTAACACATTACATGGAAGGTAATGAGGTTAATGATAAAAAATATATTTGATATAAATTAAAAAGTGATAACGTTGATTGTGGATGTGTGGACTACTGCCTCCTCAAAGTGGTGTGATTACTTTGAAAACTAAATAGTGATATATATAAGTATATAAATTTAAAAATAATGTTATTTTTGAAATATATATAATTATATAATGATTAAAAATTAATTAAAATTTCCCAAATGATCATTGAAAAATGTAAATGTTACTCATGTGTATGTACGGCCTTCCATACTCAAGATTGTAACATTGGATCATTTTAAAAAACCATATTTTCCATAATGGATTTAAAGTATAATTGATATATAAATATCATTATTATCTCATTATGATTAATCTATAAATGTTAAAATGAGTTAATTTTTTATCATATTCAACCAGCCCAATTCTTTTCTTGACCCATAAAACAAATAGGGTCATCACATTTGACTTAAACATAATTTATTAAGTAATTATATATAACATATTTATAAGTGAAATAAATTAAAATATAAAATTGAAAATATTTATCAAAAAATTAAATAATTAATATAATTTAATTATTTTGGATGATAAGGAACAAGTTTGATTAATCAAACTCAATGTAAGTTTTTTTCTCATCTCACTTTTATTTCTATGAGATTCATGCCACATTAACCACTTATTTTTATTTTACGGTGTTTATAATAACCATGAATTTATGGTAATATTAATTAAATAAAATTTATTGTTGTTTACATATATATTTTTATATCTATCTTCAATGGCGTTTACGGATTCAATGTTACCAAAGTGGTAATAGATTTTTGTCACAATTTTTCTTCATTGAGACCTTTGTTATGTTATACATCTATCTTATTTTATGAGGTGTATATACATACTATTTGAAATTTTATATAATTAATATCCATATATTAATGATATTATATGTTTAATTTTATTTTATTTCTTCATGAGGCATAGAATTCAATGTTACCAAAGCGATAAGAGTTACATTTTAAAATATCATCATTTTTGGGATTATTTGTGACTAAGTCTCCAATATTGAAATAATATAATCTCCCTCTAAATTATTATCATAATTTTTCTTCGTATATATTTATTTCATTATGATACAGTTTTCACATTAACTTTCCTCTCTTTATATACTCAAAATTTCACATTATATTATTTATGAAAAATCATCTTTTCGATCGAAAACTATTTTCCTCCCAAAACAATGTTTTCTAAAAATATTCCCAAAAATAAATTAAAATTTTATTTTTAAATATGAAATATTTTATCCTCAAAAACATTTGTAAAATTATTTTTAAAAGATTCATTTATAATATTTTGAGTTTATTTTCAAATCAATGGATTTTCAAAGTTTTTTAGGTTTTCAAAATTGATTTTTCAAAATGAAAATGGTATTTCCCTCAAAATTTCATTAATTTTATATTAATGGTATTTTAATTAATAAAACTAAAAAACATTATTGTTACCTTTTCTAAAAAGGGGATATTTTCTCGTGATACCACTTTAATTATTTCTATGTATGGATTAATATTGTTTCAAAGTGATTAATAATGAACTCATTTTTTTCTATTGGTCAACCATGTTTGAAAGAGATTATTGTGGAGCCCATTTCATTTCAATGGGTTAATCATGTTTCAAAAACATTAACATGAATCCCATTTATTTTACATTGTTAAATAATCTTATTAAATAAATAATTATTATGTTTACAAGTTCATAATGAAATATGTACATTATTTGTCTTATGGTTCTTGAACACTATATAAACATGGGGTGGCCTACATAGCATCAGGTAAGCCCGGTATATCTTAAAAATGTTGTGGAACATATAGCATTGGGTAATCCCACTATAGCTTAAATATGGGGTGGCAAAAATAGAATCAATTAGGCCCATTATATCATATTCATGGGGTGGCCCGAATAGCATCGGGTAACTTTGTTATAGAATAAAAATGGGGTGGCCTATATAGTTGTGTGTGAGCTCAATATAACTTATATGATGGGTGTGTTGAATTATAGTTCTATAATGCATTGGAAAATTATTATATTGGATGTATTTTTTGTGTTTATTCCAATTAAAATGGTTTTGAAATGGTTTTATGAATATGATGATCTATGTTTCTAAAAAAATATTTTAATTATTTGTAATGGATTTATATAGTTTCTCATGATCAATATTGATATACCATGACTCATGATTATTGATTCTTATAAACCTTTCCTTTTCCATTTCCTCATATTTCGTGATCCAGATATTTATAGGAATGAGTTTATTTATGATTCTCCACTACACACCAATTATGTAACCATACCCTTATGCACTGCATATACTCATAGATGAAATTAAATTGATAATTATTATGTTTAACCCTAATGAGCATTTGAGCTCAAAATTATAATTTTTTTTCCAATATCATAAAGAATATTGTTCATTTATTTTTGAGTTTATGGTATTTCTTTTGGAAGATGATGATGTCTTAATGTGAAAAATAAATTCTTCGTGAAGCTGGAGAAATTCCTATTTATAGTCTTGTGAATTTTTATGAATGAGGTTTTCAAAATTATATAAAACCCTAATCCTAAATGTTCTTCATAGTTTTATGTTATCCATTATTTCCTTTTGGTTTGTAAGGTTTTCTTGGAAAAAATTGGGTCATAATTATTAACATCATATTCGAAAATAAAAGGTTAATATTTTACTAGTACGATCTAGGAGTGAAAGTCTGGAGTTTTTACAGATAATATAAAAGGTATATTACATAATATTGGAGATTATGATGTTATCCTATATGGTTATATTAATATTTATTGATACCATAATAAGACTTTAAAATTAAGGTTGATCATAAGTTCAATTTCTTAACCCCCCATTTAAGGGTTTTATGTAGTAAAAATTTGAGATTATTAATGACATTTTGGGAAAAATTTTATGAGTTTGGGGTATTTTGAACACCTAGGATAAACATGATGTTTTATTTATGGGGAATGTTTTCATTTTAAAATGTAATACGAGATAATCAAAAGGTCGGGTGACAACCCATCGCATCTGGAAAGGTTGTAGGGTTTGAACCCAAAATCAAAGGGAAATAATGTTGAAGTTCCTACCACCAGCCTATGTGATATCCTGGTTAGTATGTTATTTTTTTTGGTAAACATTCATTTTATTTCCCAAAAAAAGGGAATTATTTTAAGAATAACTACCAATTTATCTCTGAATAATATATGATCAAATCCTTCTAATCCTTTGGATTTGAACAGAGTAAGGAAATGTTTGAATTATTTTATGGATAGATATTTATGTAATGATATATGATGACCTTTTGGTAATAATAAATAAATTTTTAATATTAATGCATCATTTTAAGGTTTATTCATTTCTGGTAATTATCTTACCATGTGGTAACCATTTTGGTTTTAGTTGATGTATAAAGACGGGAGGAGTAAATTATAATCCATTTTATGGTTATGTGGTATTTTAAAATTTTAGTACTTTAGGAATTAAAAAATATTCCTAAATACACATCATTTGGAAAAAAATATTATATTTTTGTATAATTTTGTTAAATGATGAAATTATGATCATCATGTAAGTATATTCTATAATCTATTAGTATATATGTTAATAAAATCCCTCAAATATTGGAAAAGGATTATGAAACAGTAAATTTATCCTAGTAGATTTATATCTGATGAATTGGATTCTCTATTAGATCATCACATATTTATGGTTTTGAGGCCCTTAACATTATATTGATCATTTAGTTTATTTTGATTAATGACCTCAATCACCCGCTATAATTATTCACTCTTTTCCTCTATTCCCGCCCATGTTATCTTATTTGGAAACCTAGTTATGTCTTATTCAAAATGATATTTTTACATCCCATTCTTTATTATTAAGATTATCCTTGTTAACCCTTTTTATGATGCAGCTTCAGAATAAATTTTTTTATCAAATTTCTGACCCTTGATTACTAAGATAAAGTACAAATGGTGAGGACACGATTTATTAAATGGGGGGAGTATGTTACACCCTAAGAATTAAAATAAAAAACTTATATTCAATGATATAAAGGAAACAAAAAATCAACATAGATTTAGTTACACACAAAAATTATTTTCTTCGATAGCTTTCATTAACGCAAGACCCAGTTTTACCCAACATGATTGACCCATGATATATATTATTGGTACAACTTAGCCATTCAATTGGTGGGTATTAATAGTATTAAATATATTATGAAATAAATAAATATAAATATATATTTATATTTATATGTCTTATAAAATAAAAAATATTTATAAATACTTTATAAAAAATCACTTTTTAGAAATGTGATTTTATTCTTCAAAAATATGTTTTCTTAATAAATGATATTTATTATTTTTTAGGAAAACAATATTATAATAATATTTTTAAACATTAATAAAATTTATTTGATAAATTTAACTTCATATTAGTATTTTTAATATCAAAAATTACTTTGGGTTAAATTTTTGGATTTTTCAAAAAACAAATTGATTTTTCATTGAATAGTGAATAGTACTGGTTTTTTTAAAAAAATTCATTTCTTTTCAAAATATTAAGTAATATAAAAGTCCCAATTGGTTTAAAATATTTTTTAAAGTTACCTAGGTTATATTTAATTCTAATAATTTCTTTTTTACCAAAATTATATTTTTTCATATAAGATTTTTTTGGGTTCAAAAAAATGTTTTCTCTAAGAAATGTTTTAAAATGCATAATGTTTTTACTTTCCAATTTAATAAAATAATACCTATTGGGAAATGTTTTAAATGATATTTATTGTTTATATATATATATATATTATTTTATTTTCATTAAATAATTATTTTTTTCATCAAGTTAATATAGAATCATCTTTTTCCAAAAATACAATTATTAAAAAACCGATACCTCACAACTTCTATGAGATTTATATTAAATGAAAATGTTCCAATTTTTTTAATTGAATTTTTAAAAATGAATTCAATAATTTAAATATACATAATTTATAATTTCTATAAAGTATAACACAAATTTTTACCAAGTTGATTAGTGAAAATTTTAAATTTAATTATAACGGTTAAGGTAAATACAAGATTAACAAACGATTAATCATTAAAACTAAGAGGGAAAGTGACTATAAACTTGTTCAAAACCCTTTTAAGGAATTATTGTAAAACTTATTATCTTTTTTATATTTTTAGGATCTCTTAGGACACTATTACAAGACATTGACTCTTATAATAAGTTGTGTTAACAAAAGGACCAAAAGAAACCCCTTTTCCTTTAAATTTCTAAAATGACTTAGGATAAGGAAAAAACAACATATGTTTGGTTATTAAAATCCTTATTAAATAAAAATGAGTTGTTTTTATCATGATTATTTATTATTAATTTTTAGAGATAAAATAATTTCTTAAAATTATTATGAAATTCCAACGTAGTGATTATTTACAGAATAATTAACTAAAATAAATAATAATAATAATAAAAAGTGAAGTAAATTGAATGAATTATTTAATTGCAATAAAATTTTTGTAAAATATATCATATCAAATAGTTTTAAAATAAATATATTCAAATTCTATATTTTTATTGATATTTCAAAATTCAAATAAAACGAATACTGTCAAAATTGACCTTAATGTAATTTTATAATAAATGATTTTATATTAAGTGTCTTAAACTAAATAGAAATACTATATTATACAAATTGATTTTTAAATTTTAAAAAATATTAAATATGTTCCATTCATGGACAAATCGATCATTCATATCAAAAATACTGACCCCTAAATAAGAAAAACAATATTAGTGTATTTAATGTTAAAATGGTATTTTTGTGCATTACGTGCGCTTGTGTTATACCTAATTTTCAAAAAACATATGTTTATTATCTGTTAAATCAGATCTAATACTAATAATTAGAGTTTATAAATTATCTTATAATAATCACTTTATTTTTGTCTTACCGAATAAATTACATAGGATAGAGAGCTAGTAAACATAATGAAAATCCAAAATGAAACAGACAAGAAAAATTATGTGTTAAAGAACAAATTGTATATAAATTGTGATTCATTTTGTGGTGGAGGTATTTATAGGCCCTATAATCCCTAAATATATTTTATAATCAATTTTTGGGTCATTAGGTAATATTTACCACCCCAATAGTGAATACTTTTGATTATTTACAAGAATGAAACTCCTCCTCGACTATAAAAGAGGAATCACTCCCATCACTTATTCACACCTCTAAGATCCATTTTAATAGTCCAAAATATTCTTAAATAACTTATAAACATCCCTACTATCATCCTAGAGGCCTCAATTTGCGAATAAATTAGACCAAAGAATGTCTTTGGTTCATCCCAAAAAGATTTATTCGGAGAAGATGTAACATTCATCAACATGGTTTTTGTTTAATTAATTTCTACACCCCTATCAATTATTATTATAACATTATTATATAATGGAATTAGTATAATAAATATAATAATATTTTTTTGTTAATTGTACGACCTACAACCATAAACACTTCCAAAAAATGCATTACAAAATCATTGTTTGTTTGTACGCAACCATCACCTCTAGAACCAATGTCGTTCATTTTTTCATTTACACATCTCTGGGATAGGAATTATGGTTGATATAATGATTATATATTATTTTTATAACATAATTATACCTCTATATTAATTATATAATATATACCATTTTCATTTCATACAATTGGGGATATGATGACGTCGCTCATGTGTACGGTAGACAACCGCCCTGTGAAGAAATATAAATGGTTTTTCATTAACGTGTAACATGAAAGTTAATAAGGGTAAAGATAGTGAATATATATTATTTAAAGTAAATAATATTTATATTCATGACATAATAATATTTATAAAAAAAATTATATATAATCTTCTTTATTACCTTTTTGCACACAGAAAAAATGATAATATTGTTCATAGACATGTGGACTACCATCTACTCTAAGCAATGTGATTCCTTTTACATAAATATAAAGATATATATAAGTATGTATAATTATATCATTTTATTTATTATATAATTTTAATTTTTAATTAAAAAACAATACTTACCTTTTTTCATAATGGTCATTGAAAAATGGAATTGATACTCCTGTGTGTGTACTACTTATCGTCTCCATGATCCTCACAATAGCTCCTTTTTATAAACCATATTTTATTATTGGTATTAATATTATAAATTCTGTATAAATATAATCATTATATCATCATTATTCTTAATTAAATGTATAAATAATGAATTTTTTTACCATATTCAACTTATTGAAGTCATTTCTAACACATACATCGAATATAATCCAAACATCTCACTTAAACGTAGTGGATTATGTAATTTCATATAAAATATTTATAATTAAAATAAAAATAAAAAACATGTAAAAGGTTATAAATTATGTAAATAATTAACCAAAGGTTATTATTCCAGACAATAAAGAAGAAGCTAGTCTAATGGGACTCAAGGTAAGTTTTTTTCTCGTCTCGCATTAATTTCTGTGAGAAACATGACATATTCAATACTTATATTTATTGTTTATTGTTTATAATACACATGAATGAATTTTAGGAATATTAAATTTAATTTAATTTTATTTATGTATCCATCTTATGATCTCTCTTCCAATTTGGTTTATAGTTTCACTGTTACTAAATTAGTAAGGTATTTTAATCACAATTTTCTTTCTTTGTGATGTTTTTTATGTTATAAAGCTATCTTATTTTATGAGGCTTATATGTTTCTACAGTCACATGTTATATCATGAATCATATTATGTTCATTATATTCTATTTTTAATTTAATTTTATTCTTTTATGTGTTTTTTATTCAACGTTACCAAAATGGTATGATTTTTATGTTACAATCTCATCGTGTGTTAGGATTGTTTATGATTAAGTCTCCAATATTGAAATATTATAATCTTAATATAAATAACTCCCAATAAATTTATCCTACAATATTTATTTCAAGAGAATAAAATTTTTCCTTCATTTTCGTCTCTTTATGTACTCAGGAGTTCAGAAGAATTTTTTTAGGAAAAAATATATTTTTGATCAAAAACACTTTTCCTTCCAAAACTATATTTTCTATAATAGTTTTCAAATGTTATTTTAAAATTTTTTTTCAAATACAAAATAATATTTTCCTCAAGAAATTTTTAAATGATTTTTATAATATTCCATTATAATCAATCAATTTTATTTTTAGAGAAAATGATTTTCAAAATTTAACAAGTATTAAAAAGAGATTTTTCTAATTGAAAGGTTATTTTCATCAAACTTTATTTAATGATATTTTAATGGTATTTCAATTAATAAATGTCAAAAAACATTTTTAACCAACTATAAAATGGGAATATTTTTTAGTGACACTATCCCCATTAATTCTCTATATGCATTAAGATTGTTTGAATGATATTAATATGGAACTAATTTATTTTCCCCGGTTTAACCAAATTTCGAAGAGATTTTTATGGAACCAATATTATTCCACAGGTTAATCATTTTTCAAATAGGTTTACATTAAGACCATTTCTTTTCCATGTGTACATCATGTTATAAAATAAATAATGACTTCATGGGTGTTTATAATGAAATATGTAATTTATTCATTATGTGGTTCTTGGAAATTATATAAAAATGACTGAAATAGATAGCCTTGGGTAAACCCATTATACCTTAAACATGAGGTGGACTAGATAGAATTGGATAAGTACATCATTCCTTAACAATGGGGTTATCCAAATAGCTTCGGGTAAGCCCATTATAGCTTAAACATTGGGTGACCTCAATAGTATTGGGAAAGCCCATTATTTATTAAACATGGGGTGGACCAAATAGCATCAGGTGATCCCGATAGAGTTTATACGAAGGGTGAGAACCATTATAGCTCTCTAATACATTAGGTGATTATTATATTAAATGTTATACATATTGTTATTCCAATTAAAAGGGTTTTGAAATGGTTTTATGAATATGATTCTTCAAGTTACTGAAAAGAGTTTTAATTTCTTGTTATGGGTTTATAATGTTTATCATGATCAATATTAACATAACATCAGTCATAAATATTGATATTTATGAATATTTATTTTTACATGTTTTCATATTTTATTATCTAAGTATTGATGGGTATGATTTCTTTTATTATTTGATTATGCACTTTGATTATTCCTTCATAACCTTATGCACTACTTATTCTCATTGATAAGTTGATAATTCTTATTTTTTACCCTTACTGAGTATTTAAGATCACCCTTATTATGTATCTTTTTCCCCTATTTATAAATAATTATTTTTAGAGAGTTATTCCAAGAAGGTATTTCATACGGATGATGAAGATGAATAATGTGAAAATATAAATCATGATTATGTTGGAGAAATGAAAATTTAAAGTCATTTGAAAAGCTTTTTAGGAGATTTATCCATTCTCTAAAATTATACACCTAAAAGTTATTTGAGGATATGAGTGATTCAATTTTCCATTTTGGTTTGCAAGGTTTGTGTGGAAGAATTTCGGTCATAGTAATCGAAATCAAATAAAGAAATGTAAAGTTAATGATTTCAGCATTGGATCTGGGAGTGCGGGTCCTGGAGTTTTATATTTTCATAAAAATGTTCAAATAATTGATCTTATGATATAGGAATAGTGATTGAATAGGTTAAACCATTACATTTGGTAGTGAAGTTATAGACCCTCTCATTTTCACATTTTTTTCAATTAATGATGTCGAAAAGTGTTTTTTTACATAACATAGAGATAAACTGATAAAGTAATTGATGAAAAAGTTCTTTACATCCCAAAATTATTCCTTCCAAAATGATGGTTTACCAAAAAAAGGTTGATCCTGCCATATAATGTATAAAACATCTCAAATTAGTCACATCCTATTTATTTTAAGGGCCCATCATCAGGATGAATCCAGACACAAAGTACGTGACATATTTTTATGGATATCCCATATTGTTAAAGGCTTATAAGATTGGATTTCCAAAATTTGAAGAAGGAGAAGTTTCTTTCATGCATTCTGGATATGGATTATTTTTAGTTTTCATGGGTGTGCGCCAA
Organism: Viscum album; assembly: GCA_963277665.1. NCBI lineage: Eukaryota > Viridiplantae > Streptophyta > Magnoliopsida > Santalales > Viscaceae > Viscum > Viscum album. Next base: position 165,131,594 of record OY728138.1, read on the forward strand.
ACTTCCATGGAATCCATTTGAGTAGTCAGAGATTCTATGGCCGTGATAACATCAATAGGTATCACTATATAGACCACCTCCCATCTATTGGGAGTTAGAACAGATTGATGGGGTGGCCCTATTTTCATGTACCATTGATTCTTGATATGTTCTAGGATTGAATGATCACCCTCATGTGGGAGAGGATTTCATTATAATGGAGAAAAATTATAATAATTTTAAACATATTCATTCATATACAATGATTTCATAGATCATGAATCTATGTAATGAAAATCAAATCCACACTTATAGGTGGATTATATCTCTTCTAATGTATGTTTTGAGAGATATTTGTCTATATTAAATGACAACGCCCAGTGGGAATGTTTCCCTAGACTAGTTCTTAATTAACCTGTTTAATATTCCATATCTCAATCTCATATTATTCTCATTGTTTCTCTATGTAGTGATTTTTTTCTCCTCTAGGCAATTAATGGATTGTATCCACAGCTTTCCCTTAATACGTTTTTGTGTTCCACTAAGGATTTGGAAATTCCTCATTCAAAGGTGCTAGGTTATGGATCCTTCTCTGATTCCACATACATGCATCCTATATTTGGGCATAAATATTACCTACCTCCAAAGGCTTGGATTCTGTGTTATATCCCTCTATGTTCATATCTTCGCCCCAATAATTTTCTTGATTGATGGTTAAATAATTCAAAAACATATATCAGCTAATGGAAGTGATCCCATTACACTCCACACAATAGGGTGGTTCTGTACAACTTAATCCTCCTTGGAGGGTTTCATAAAGTTCATTTAATTGACCCTTGGTCATACTAGACCATTTTGGTTTGTAACCCTTATGGGGTTTGACCGAATTTTCCTTACATCCCCCCAATTTCATTCTCTAAATAGTAACCTTAAGGGAGTTTCTGGTCATTCATTTTGAGAAAGCCCCAAATGATAGAGGTGTGCCTCATGGCGGGAGGAATGGTTGGGATGTTAGACATCGATATTTACCTCCCAACCTAGAGAATACTAAATCCTTTTAGGGTGATAGTAATGAAAATAATTCTCATAGGCCTGTGGGATGGGGATGATTCGTGGATGTTACTAGCAGTTTATGATCCTGTTGTTGAGGATATGAGAACTCCGGTAAAGGATCTAATGTATCCTTGGATGGGAATTGAGATATAAATACCACCATCCTTATGGGATGGGGTTAATCTTGAATCCCCAATGATTTCCACAAGACCCACTAGGGGTGTGATGATACTACTTGTGGTGAATAAGATAAAAATTCCACAAAACCTATGGCCTAGGGTTGTTTTATCAGTTACAGTTGGTATTTCTAGGATCCACTCTGTGTTTTATGACACTTGTAGGGAGGTGGTGGTAAAAATTACCCATCTTTACTGGATATTTTTTCTTTGGGATAGATGTTATGGTGATGGATATTTCAATCCAGTTGATGTAGCACAATTGTTCCCATGCATGTGCCAAGTGCACTGAAATATTATTATTGGAGTCAATTATTATAGGGACTTTTTGGGTAGTCCACAAATTCAGATTCCATGTTTGATATGGGTTCTCATTTTTCTGAGAGGACCATATTAGGAGTATGTTGGAGTCCCTCTTTCTCTATTTCCAACATATTTATGTCCTCAATGTAGAGTAGTCTCTTTATAATGACCAATTGGCCAATGAATTACCTGATACCCTGATTTCTTCTAAGCCTATAACATTATATGTTACTAAATTTAGTAAGTTTTTCTATTACAGGGAGTGATTAAACGGAAATGCTTAATACTTTCCTTATTTATAGATACAAACTTTTGATAGGGCTCTAGCGAAGTGTTGTTATGGTATAAATGAAAACACTTCATATTATTTTTTCATAATCTTCCAACTTCTTGTTTTAGGCTCTGGAAAATGTGGATTTGTTTACATTCTAATAGATTGTATTTATTATCTTTGTATTACACTCATATCCTTGATAAGGGAGGTGTCTAGCCCTCATCCACTAATGATTCAACCACATATTCTGGAATAAGGCTTGAAATATTTCTCTAGATCATCTTGGATATGATAGTAGGAAATGGATTTGTTCTAGAACATGGTTGGGAAGATGTTTCTCACTAAATCTCTCCATTTATTCATATATGATTCTTCTTCATCAGGGTTATATACCTCCACCTTATCATACCAATTTTTTTGATTCTTCGGGTCACCTACTAGACACGGTGAAGTGTTTCAGATAGTTGATGGGGAAATATATATTGTTAAACTTGGTGTTTCATTAACCTCTCTATATGAATGTTTCACAGTAATGAGAATATTTTCTTTTTCTGAAAGAGATATTACCATGGGGAGGTTGGCCATGGTGTCCATAAATAGTAGAGACCATTTGGTTCAAATCTATACTACCATGAGGACAACTGTTAAGGTAGTCATAGACTCATGTTAAAGATGAAGGGTCAATTAACCTATTGATGTGTTGAAGATACACGTCATACAACCTCAAGGGAACTCTAATTGAGACTATTAGGGATATAGGCCTTATTCTATATAATGGTCAGAGTATTATGACCTTCCTTTTAGTGTAGAGAAGAGATATGATCCTAATGTATGACCATTATTGTAACATGTTGACAACATTCTGGTGTTGTGAGGTTATGAGCCCACATCTAAGAAGTTGCAGGAGTATTCCTGTGATCTTTTATATCATCAGTAAGAACATGAGCCAGCTTATGAATGATTTTATTAATATTTCTATTCATCATAGGTAAATGAGGGTATGTACCTGGTTCAAATATTCCTTCCCCCTTGGGATATTCAAATAGATTTCTAGAATAGTAGAAGGGATATGGGCCTCCTCATGTATTGACTCTAAAGGATTCTAATGAATTCATTCATTGGTGTAATTAGGGATATGATCCTAGCTTTAATAAGCTACGAGAATATGCTTAGTAGATTCACAATTATGGATAAATTTCTTTCTTGAGGTAATTTTTAGGCTATACTAACAACCCTCCATTGGATGAGGGATACAAGATTGATCATAATCCTTTGGAGTATGTCGTTGTCATTCATTGATATGATTGTGCATCAATTCTGAGGGATGTGAAAAACTAAGTTTGAGGGACACAGCTAGAATGGTAATATGAGCGGGGTCATGTGCCTCATTCTTTATCGGAATATTCTAATAATCTGCCTACATATGAGAAAAAATGTGCACATTCTAAAGAGAATCCACCTATTCATACTGATCATGGTGATATTATGCACTAGGTATTGGGATAGGTATATGCACATATCCCTATATTTTTACCAACACCAGAATATGCTCTTGGATCTATTCTATTATTTCAATAATGTAGTGGCACTTTAGAAATTGTTTTTCAGGATTATTGGGATGTATGTTCTTAGTCTCCAAGATATACTAGAATATTCCATTAATTTAAAGAGGGTAATAAGCCCAATCCATTACTTCTTGTTCCATCAAAATATACCGACGAGTTTCATATGTGGGGGAAGAGATATGTGATTCCCAGATGATTATTGTGGGAACATGTGTGTATTCTTGATCTTAGTGAGCAGGGACATGAACATACTCATTAGCCACCACCAGAATATGCTGATGGTATTCATCAGTGGATGCAGCGATATGAGAACACTCTAATTTATCCATATATTTCTTCACCATGGGATACCTATTTGTTTTTTGTGCATGACTGTCCATAGTGGAAATATATCATGTGATTACCACTAAAGGAGACGAAGGGGTACTAGTATAATGATTCTAGTAATGGTAGTTGATAAGAGACCTCCTAGGATGCTCATAAACCATGATGTATTCATAGTCCAATCCTTGATCTGCCTTCAAAAAGTACAGAATCTACTAATTGTAGCACTATAGGGATAATCTTCTAAAGATTATTGTGGTGGTGAAATGTGCCACTATTTTAATTTCATCTTTCCCTAAATAAGACAATATTATTGGATTCATCATCTGTAGACCACTACATGTAGCCTCGAGGTTTAAGATTTTACCATGTTAGTGGTATTCCCAAACCATCTCATTCTCCAGCCAAATATGAAGGAATCAAGTGGGTGAGGTTTTTTGGAAACACATATAGGTTACTTTCATATTTAAGGATCCATAATGTTCATTTGATAATTACTTGATCTCTTTCCAAGGTGTTGTTTATATCAGTAGTATCTATTCAGAAAAATAATAAGGAATAAGATCATTGACCAGTGCATCATCAAAAGTATGAAACATGATAAATTATACATCCATCGGTAAAAAATAGTTCATTCTTATTATGAGATCATCCATTTAAATCATGTTTAATATTTTTGGAGAGAATTGCCTATTGCATGGGAACCCCAATACATTATTGAAGGATTTTATGTATGGTGTAACATTTATTTTTATAGGAGTCACAAAAAAATTTCATAATTTTTTGTCAACCATTCAATTTTATTATTTGACTAATTCACATCATGTTATACATTTTTGTTTTCAATTTTAGGTTATATTGGAATAATGGATTTATGTGAACTGGTAAATCTATCATTTTTAATGTATGAATGTGGTTACATGATTTAAGGATTTAATATTGGGTTATTATTTACAAATTAACATTGAGTTCATTATAATTACTTCAAATGAAATTTAATAGCCAGTGGTTGAATATGGGGGGTTCAAGTATGGTTTCACAATTATTCAAATTAGGTTTACCATTTGGATCTCTCAAGGAAACTCTTAATAGCTCCCACATCCATAATAAGGAAAAGAACTTCTTTCAAAAGGTAGGTTCTCATTTTGGGTTTCAAAACAAATTACACTTAGGAGCTCACATTGGTCGAGATCATGGGACGTTGGGCTCACCGAACCTTTTTTAAGGTGAATTTCTTCCTACACTGAGACTCTCTTATTGATTTAAGATATTTTTTTGAATCACTTAATATTTTCAATATGGGATTGGATAACCTAAATAAGTTATTATGTGTTGAATCCATTTACACATAAAGGGGGTTTTTTTAATGTGACCATCTATATGTATTAGTGGTTCTCCATCTATGTCATGGTAATGCTTATCAATGGGTATCTTATTTTGTTTTGAAGCCATATAACTATTAGCCCTAGATTTTACTTCTACCTAGGGAGGAAATTGGCATTTTAAGGATGAGACTAGACCTCCAACAGGAGTCCTACATATCCAATGGTAACAGAAATTAAAACCCACATAGTTATTTTATGTCTATGTTGTGCATTATAAAATCATGCTGAAAGGACATATATGTGGGAACTTAGGCATCATGTGTGGTGCTCGATCCTTAAGAAGGTCTCATACATATACCTCCTATTACAATGGATAGACTCTTCATATTTTGGTACCCCTTCAACACACATATGGATAAGAATAGATGATTGGTTCTTGTAAGGGTTATTCCCTCAAGGTTTACCAATATGGGAATTCCTTAGGGACTTATACCAAGGTATACACCCATGTATGAAGGAGTTTTTATCATATCATTGAAAGGGGATTAATAACTAAGGATTACCTAATAGGGGGATTTTATGATGCTTGTGATATGATCGTTTGAAATATCTAAGCCAACATGATTCATGCTAGATGTGAGTAAAAATGGATAATAAGTTATCAGACTCGATGCATATAGATATGGGACTTATGATAAAGTTTATCCCTGATGGGATTTCTGGTATAAAGCTCGATCCTTATGAAGGAATCCTATGTGTCCTAATTGGAATGGAATTATATTTCCTTTAGTTCATTTAGTCCCTAATACATTGATGGTTTGGGATATGTAATTACACTCAAAGAGACTATTATTATACCTTATGTTTAGGAAATTTATCGACATTTATCATGATGGATTCCCTTGTTACATATTATTTATCTACCCTTTGATAGATAAATAGAAATTATAATAGTGAAAGGTATATCGAATATGTTCATTATGACATGGAGGCCCTCCTAAGGTCATTATATTAAAGGGGTTTCATGAATACACAACCCTAATCTATTATTTTCAATCCCCTTTAAATGTGTGTTCTCATCCGAAGGATAAAGTCTAGGGGCTTACATCGTTTGTGTCCAAGTGTGTCTACCAGACAAGGTTGACATGTACTGGGGCGTCTTCTTGACAAGCGTAGGGTGTCTAACCAACATGTCCTGAGTTTCTTCCAACCATGTCTTTAGTGTTTTGTTGTCAATTCATGGGTGTCTGGTTGAAGTATCCCCAACGTCTACAAAACATTTCCTATTTTTCTAGATGAAATATCCTAGGTTTATGTATAACATGTCATATGTTCTTTGTATGAACAAAGCATACAAGTATAATGTGATTTCCGTGATCATAGAAAACATATCCAAAGTGATTCACAATATTGATGTTGACATGACTAGGTCCTTTTTACATGAGTAAGGCTAATATATCAAGAATTCCTCATGTGACTTTAATAACATGTATTGAGGAAATTGTGTGACTTTTATGACACATCCAAAGGCCATTTCATGATATGGATGGCATGTCCAGAAGGCATCATGTGACTTGGATGACATATCTTGAGGACTTCACATGAACTATATGACATGTTCATAGAACTATCACTTCATATACACAATGTATATAAATGATTTCTCATGTTTTGTTTGACATGACTAGTTAATGTTGTGTGACTAGTGAATGGGTTATGCGATGTGAATGATCTCTTTGCATATATAGTAGTGTATCTATCTTTCTATAATGATTCTATCATCTTCAACCTTTGTTGAATAAATTATTCATGTTTCATCAGGAATAAGACTATGTGGCATCATGAGAACAATTAATCATGTGAAACTCTTTCACATTATATGATCAGCATTACAGAAGTCATTCACATGATCAATGGTGTTATTACATGATGAATGTGAACATACTACATGATTTACTAATATATTATCCTACTTTACCTAGTAGAACACACTTTTGATTATTTAGTTATCCACCTTGAGAAATATACTCTCACTTATATTCTCCCGTACCAGTGGTTTTGTGATGTGGTGGGAGGATTTATAGGCCTCTCTACCCTAGATCTACACCTCATTATATGGTTCTTAAATTGAATATATGGTATTGATTTTTCAGATAGAGCATCGCATCATCTCCTTTGTATAAACCAACCATGGGTCATCCATTAGGTCGTCATTATGCCTCTTGAAAATTAGTGACCACATAATCACATCATCATTAGAATATATTGTGAACCTATGGATTCTAAACGGTATTTTGCATAATCAAATTGATATTTCAAAGGTCCGTTTCAATATTAGGCTGATTTGTATGGGGGCCTTTGTGAGATAAATTTGGCATTTTTGGGGCCCTTCACATGAATATCAACATAACTCACTTCATGGGAATCTTCTTCATTTTCAATATTTTATTTTATAGATATTATTCCATTCGACCATAGATTTCCATCAAGGAATCATGTAATCAAATGGACATGTTTGAGATCCTTTTCATGATGTAGGCGACACTTCCAATAGTAATTTCTTAACAAAACTCAAAGGGTTTTTCATGTGATATATAAATAACCTTATGAACCACATAATCATTCCATGATAAAATAAATGTAACCTCTTTCCACATCAATTTTCATTCTTTTTTGGATTTAATTTTATAAATATTAGTGTGATTTTCTTACATTTGACGATCAACATATAGCTTGATTGGGAGAATTAATCTGGCGGCAATAACATGATCATAAGTTCTTGTCTGGAATATATGACAAGATCTTGACATATTTTTATAGGGGATTCGTGGGATCTTAAAAATATCACATGAATCACATGAATCATTTTCATGATTTCTTTAGGGTAATCAAATTTTTATGAACCAAGTTCCTAATCCACATGTAGACATGATGCTTTTTTAATCCCTTTGTAGAGTAAATAATAAGTATGCCTCATTTATTTCTCTGATACTAAAAAATTTTAGGCATGTTTTGTGGGACATAATAGTTGGATAGTTATATTCTTGGATTTTCAATTGCATTTAAGAATTATAAACCACATTATCATTCTATATAAGGAAACATCCCAGGCCTTTCTTTGATGCATCACTATATATTAAAAATCCTTCCTCTCATGATGGTAATTTCAATACCACTGTATTAATCAATATCTAATCTAGATCTTACAATTTTTCATCAAATTCACAGGAATGATCAAATATTACTCCTTTACATGTCAAATTGGTTAACAATTTTAAAAATCAACTAAATTTTGAAAAAATTACACATAATAACCTTTTAAAATGATGAATATATATATATCAGTTATATTCATCAGTGTAGACAATTGTTTGATTACATTTTTTCGATTGATCAACTAATATTCCATCCTTTGAGATAATATATCCATGAAAATAAATATCATTGAACCAAATTGTACACTTACTTAATTTCCCATATTATTTATTTTTTCTCATAGTCTCAATAATTATTCATAGATAGTTCTCATGTTGTTTATTAATTATGTAGTATATAAATATAACATCAATTAACACAACTATAAATTTATAAAGAAAATCCTCAAATACTCTATTCATCATATCCATAAAAATATAGTGCTGATTAGTCAATCCTTAGGCAATTTCAATAAATTCATATGTTTATATCTCTTATGAAATTTCTTCTTCAGTATACTTTTTTAAAGAGTCTCTCAACAAAGAGACCAAGGTTTTTATTGATGAAAATAACAACAAAAATATTCTAAATCATGGAATTTTATTAGAATATCTTTCATAATGAGTAACCAAATTATCTTGGAGTGAGTCTAACAACGTGAGATTCATACCAATGCCATTTTTAGCAAGCCCATTAGCAACCATATTTTCCTCCCAATAGAAATATGTGACAATGAAGTTGAGACTCAAAATATTATTCATTAACACTATCCATTTAGTTGTAAGTCTCTATGAATTATGAAAATCCCCATTTATGATAGTCTTCACCAATGTAGAATAGTCACACTCCAACAAAATGTTATTCCAATCTTTAATTTTTTTTAAAAATAAGAAAAAGGAATAATAAAAAGAATATCTACTTAAAGAGAAAAATATACACCAAAAGAACCATAAAAACAACCTTGAACATTATCATCATGATCACTAAAGATTCTACCACACCTTGAGGGTTCTCGGTTTCTTTTAGAAGCATCAACTATAATAAATTTTATCCAATGGGGTTTTGGGAAATCTAAAAAACATCAAATGTACCCATTTATGTCATTAAATTCTGATGAACTCCCAAATTTATTAATGTTATGAAGTCCTTCACACTATTTTTTAAAAATACCATTTTCATCACACTTACATATTTGATATTAAAATAGTCTATTATAGTTCCAACTTCAAATAGAATGGTTTAACATAATGTATTAATTCATTTTGTCTAAAAAAATGAAGTGAAGACATTTAAAAATATAAACATTAAACAATCCATGTACATAAGTATATCTTATAATGGGATTATAGTATCATAAGAGATACTATTGACCTAAAAATCATAACCCATACAATCTAAAGATGTAAAAGATCTCATTTGATACGGCTGATATAGTTTCACAACTAAGAATGATGTGTTCCTTGTCCTACATATAATAATGACGCATTACACACCATGTACAACGAGAGATATCCAAATTTCTTCAATACAAAATCATGGGGTACTCTATTATGTACAAGTATTCAGAAAATATATAACCAAGAGGGTCTGATACAATATTTATTAAAATGCATAATTCAATTAAATTCAATATTTTAATCCTTGGATGTGTGATGATTTAATTTTTTTCTTTTGAGAATACCATTTCTAGCAGGCTCCCAGACTAGAAAATAAGAATAGGAAAAAATTATAGTTGTAAACAATACCATGGATATTCTTTGACAATTGAGGTTGAGGAACATCAAAAAAATCCTTGATGGAAATCTGTGCATTGGAATTCGATTCAAGAGGATGTAAATCATCAATTAGTGTAGAACCAATCTAATTATCCATCCATAATTAGAGGGTGGAACACTTATTCACCATCCATATTGACCATGTCATTATACTAAGAAAATAATATTTTATTATCGGCTCGATAGATTATTCATATTATACATCACTCCCCTACATCAGTTTCTGTATAAATCATACTTTAAAGAACCCCAAGGAATATAAAATGTTGTGAATGATATTCCAACTGAGTATGTCTTCAATAGGGTCACTAAAAATCCTAAAAATTCTCATTTCCATTCCACTATTAGATAATGACTTACATTAAGTCTTCTACGGGGTGGTAACTAGATTTTTTTTCATGAACATTCTCACTCAAAATAAAGTTCTTAATACCCACATTCAAATGGTTAATATTGATCTCATTTAATTTAATCAAATAAATCATCATTGCGTGGAAAAGAAAACATATAATATTTACTAAACAAAAATATCTCCATGTAATTAATGCATATTCTCATATACCTATAGTTATTTTTAATGAATAAAATTGGTTCTCCCCATAGTGAATACTAGGGATAATAAATCTATTTTCATGCTAATATTGTAGTTGTTTCGTTAACTTAATCAACTCTAATGGTTCCATTCTATAGAGTTTTAGATATGGGAATTACGTTAGAAATGACTTCTATGTATAACTAAACTTCATACATAGGTGGGTGACCAAGAAACTCCATTCGAAATACATCAATCTATTTTTATATAATTCAGACAACCTCAATAATTAGTATGTCCATACCATATTTATATAGTGTTTTCTGTTACTATTCTGCCATAATTTAATTAATGTGAGCTACTGGAGATGGGTACATCGAGGTATCATGAGGTGAAGACTCTCCCTTGAACGAAAGGGATTCTATGCCCACTCTTATAATAGTAATATATTTATATCTATAATAAATTATTTCATTATACATTAAGATCTAATTTATAAAAAAGATTAAGTAAAAATCTACCATATATATAACAATCAAGGTTTCCAACAAGGAATATTTATCCAACATAACATATATATTTTTTGGTAAATACACATTAAAATAAGAATACAATTAGTTTTATTACCTAATAACTCATTTCCTAGAGTGTTAATGTATGATTCTATGTTCTTAGTAAACATGTATGATATAATGGACTGTGTAGATTTGAAATCAAATAAATCATTTTCTCACTTTGATTGTTGGATCAATATACAAGTAATAATCCCATTTAGTTGTTCTGCCTCAGTTGTAGTGATCACATAATCTCAGCCTTTCTACTAACTTGTTTTCTAAAAAAATACCATTAAAGTTAGGGAATTAGTTATTATAGTTACCCATCTCCTCAGAGTTAAAGCATTGAGCATTAACAACTTCTTCCTTTCCTTTTCATTCCTAATATTGATGGAATTTTTCTCTACACATGAACCAAACTCTCATTACCATTGTGTAATTCCATGGGTGTTTCTTCCAATAGTTATTACATGTGGGAAATTACACTCTTCTTTTCTCCCCTTTTACATGAATTTCATTCCATGGTTCGCTACATACCTCTTCTTATCTAGCTATTCATTGAAGATATATGTCATGTATAACTCATTCTCTATCTTAATTTTATTTGATAACATATCCTTATGTGATGACAACTTCCTAGATATCAGTTCCCTTTTAGGGATCATCTTTATTACATCACAAAAATGATCTATATTACTTTTTGATATGTGTACATAGTCTACATCATTTCCACCTATCCTCATAATGTTATCCTCATAATAAACAACATTTTCCCCATCCTTCTGTATGAGATGGATGAATTTTATTTCTATTTAATCCCTCTTCTCATGAAGAAAATATTTTTCTTTGAATATCTATTTAAAATTTCTTTACTCCATGTTCAATGTCTCTGTATCCTCTTTAGTGATCTAAATTAGTGACTACCAATGATATTAATCTCCCTTTAGATGATTTAAATTCATGATGAACATTCTCCTTTAATTATTTCTTAAAGTGATAAATATATTTTCTAGGTACTTGATACATTTCTAGGATACCAATGGATTGGTATTTTCATTAAATAATTTTTGTTGTTTCCACATGATGTGGTCCAATAGTGTTTCACCAAATTTTGTATTAATAGGTTTCTCTTTGTGGGTGAGGTTATTTTTCACAACTTGGGTCAACATCAATAAAATGTTTATGCTCTAATCAACTCCAACATTAGACTTATTGACTTTCTCGTCTAGAAAATGACTAAAATGACTATTGATGTTGATTTAATTCTCATTCCTTATATTAGTATACATATCTAAACAATCATATAAATATAATAAACACATGATATTTAATTCTAAAAAAACAATTCCTATAAGGTTTTATTGGTTAAAAATCCTGAAAATTTCAATGCTTTCCATAATAACTATGATATCCAGCTAGGTTCCTCTAAATAGAGACTTCATGGTTTCTATTAAACTTGTTATGATACAAATTGTAATAATCAATAATCTAAAAAATAATATCCAGTAGCTATATTAAATTGTTGGTACAAAATAATAGAGTTCTAAAATGATCATACAACATAAAAGTTTTAGAATATTAGAGACACACACATTTTTTTACATTACACGTGGAAATTTAAAGTATAGTATAAAACTCCATAGTGAAATTATTATCTCCTCTATAAGATCCTTTAATATTGCCTATAGTTATTTTCATGGTTTCTTTGTGAAAGGAAAAATAATGCTTGTATTTCATGCTCAGTAAGGTGTAGCATATAGTGAAATCTATCATAACATAAGCATGGAATAAAAAATATGGTAAAAAGTAAATGTTAAAAATATGGTTATAATAATATGAAACTATGATCATATTATAACCATGAAAATAATTAAAAACATGGATAATATATATTAATCTCATACTAATGGAATGCATAATATCGGACTACATAACTATATTATCAATGACTTATGCCAATAAATTATAGATAAATGAGTAAGGAATATTTCAATACCCTACTTATTTTGTCCCATGATACTTACTGATGAATCTAGGGGGTATCTATATTAGGTCCCATATATCACTAATTAGTTCTAATTCATTCCTTATATGAGTTAAAAATATATTACATAAAATTTTATAAGGAACTTATTACATAATAATGTAAAAATAGAACAATGGATTTCTTTATGATGAAAATTTGGAAATAAAATATTTCCCCATTCAAGGGAATAATATGGAAATCTAAGAAAATATCACTAAAATTAATGTAGAAAATATTGGGTATTCTATATGTAAGAGGAAACACCCTTTTCAATTAATTAAAATAACGTGGTAAGAGGCTAAATTTAAAGTGATGGGTTACTAATATTAGATAGTAATTGAGTTCAGTATATTTTAATTGTCTGAAATTGAATAAATGGTTGTAAAACCCTTAATTATTGTTTGAAAATAACTTTTGAATTATCCAAAGAACATTCCTTAGTAGTGTCTCATCATGTGTAAAGTACTAGGCACACTCCTCGTGTGATGACTACTATTTATGTTCATTCTCAACTACAATTATTTTGGGTTATTAACCCTAGGTGAAGATTTCCCACATCCATATCGACATTCTAGTATCTATATAGAAATGTAATTTCATGGAAAACCACACACACTTTACTTTCAAAAAATTAATTTTTTTGGCCATTTTGACGACTTTGGTAACATCTCAATCAAAATATCGTGATGGGTATAATTATAAATAGGACATTAAATACTATTAATAATTATACAATCATGGTATAAGATATAATAGTCATTGTAATCACTCCATATAATATAATACATGGTGTATAACATAATCATGTCTCAATGAATTTGAATTTGATACAAAGAATCGTGTCTTTTAATCTCGCTTAGCTGAAAAGGATCTAACATCCTGTATACAAAAACTATATAACATGTTTGAGAACATTATTCATACCTACAAACTTTTTTAACTAAATATATATGTATTATATAAAATTATATTAGTTAGTTTGTGTCTATTTTCAATATCAAGTGTGTGTAATAAAAATTATTTTAAACTATTTTTGTAATATTGTTTTTTTATTTATTACTCTCCCAAATGTCATAATTCATAGATTATACAAGGTAAAAGAATTTATTCATAAAAATTATTTATAATTTTATAATTTCAATCTATGTTTTTTTATTTGATCCTTAAATATAAAATTCTCAATGGGCATGTTTTTATTGATTTTTACCAAAAAAGAATTGGTATATTAAATAATGATTTTAATATAAATGTTACCATTAGAGAACTAAATTAAACTCATTAGTTAATTATTTATATCATTTATTATCATAAATTAAATTCTTATAGTCATCCATGATATAAATATATAGCATTGTTCAAGTAAGTGGTTAAACTAATCAAACAAGAACATACCATAATTAATGGATGATGATGAAGTTACTTAGCTATAATTTAATTATAAATGAAGATTAATGACCTTATATAGTGTTTAATATAGTGATATATTATAATTTTAAACAATTATAATAATAATATGACTTATAAAAATTTATCATATAGTATGAATACATCATTTTTTTCTCTTACAACACTCTTTTGGAAGGATGAATTTCCCACAATTGTTTAATGCTCATATTGTTAACAATTTTTCCAATTTTCTTTATAGAAAGATGATAATATCATAAATATAATACCTTTACATTAAACCCAATCTAATTTCAATCCATTAAAGGTGGTGATGAAAATAAAAAGTAAAATCAATCAATTCATGGAGGAAGTACTCCACACCTATGTATTGCTGATGAATTTGTTTCAATATAATTAGAGAAATGTATAATATGTTTTATCATTTAATAATATAAAATATTGTAAAGACCCGTAAATTTCAAAAAAAAAATTCTTAATTTTCTTTTTAATTTTACAAGAACGCAGTTTCTGACGGCACGTGATTCCGAGGCCCCGTGTGCCCGGAATCATTTTTTGAAATTTGGCTCGAGTACGTTTAGTGAACGAACGAGCGGGTTTTTCTAACTTTTAAACCGATGCTCAGAATCAAATTCTGAGGGCACCGATGGATTCGCAGCACCGGTAATACCTTAGAAACGCCTCTTCCGGAGATGGGTTTGCTCGGGTGTGGTTTTTAATTTTTGGGCTTATGTTAAGAAATAAAATAACATGGTACGACAAACTTTATTTTATTTCACTTAAAGCCACTTAAAAGCCACTTTAAGCTGCTTAAGATGACTTGAAGTGGATAGGGTGGATCCCAAAATATCCTACCCTCTTGGTAGGATATTTGTGAGGTGGGCCCCGCACAAGCCCCGCCGTTTCTTTTCCGCTAAGTAACGCACCCGCGAAAACCCCTTTTTAATGAAAGTCAACTGGGGCATTTCTTAAACTATTAAATGCTCATTTTAATTGGGCGGTTTATTCATTGAAATTAATTCTATGAATTAATTTTGGTCGTTTCTTAACACGTTTTCAATTTGTTGGCATGTTAATAAAATAATGCCAACACACCTTCTTCTTGAATGTTGTGTTAAACCTTTGTAGAATCTCTAAAGATCTTCCTCCTTTTTCACGATGAACGCGAAGAAAGCGAAGAACGCGAAGAACGCCGGCCTTCGATGAAAGGCGATCAAGAACTCCGAACCCTCAGAGATCGACGACGCGGCGTCGCGTTCTGTGATGCCAACGATTCTCCTCCTGCGACGTTCTTCTGTGACGTTCCTTCTTCCATGAAAAATCTCTGAACATTTTCTTGAGGTAGGAGTTATAAAATCTTTTAAATTCCTTTGTGGTTTATATCCTAAACATGTATTTAATTGTTATAATTAAATCCGTGTGTTACCTTTAAACCTCAGAGATCGGCAACGCGATTCCCTTCCACGACGACGCGACTCCCTTCCGCGACGCGACGATCACCTCCTACCATGACGGTCAATTTCGCGACGAACTTGCATCCGACGGCGACGACGAGGTAGGGATTTTATTTGAAAATAAAATTTTATTCCCATAGTTGTTTCCTTCTAAAACAAATAGCCCGGGATCAAAGTGAAATTTTAATTTATTAAAATTGTATCTTTTTATGCTTTCATGTGTTGATCATTATTTCCCGATTGTTATCACCTAACGCAGAGGGTGCGGGCCAAACAAACACGGCCCGGCAATCCCTCCGCAGTTCTTCGTTGATGTGTGGAACGGAGGACAACGACAAAACTGGCCGCAGAGACGATTTGATGATTCCGCAGTGAAGAACGGGACCCAGGAGGAGCTACGGCGCAGAAGAAAGTGGAATTGGACCACCGGAGCAACTCCGGTGGCCCGAGGAATCCACCGGTGGCGCGGGGCGCCGGTGCGGCGGCACTGGCGGCCGGAGCCCGCGGCGCCCTGACGGGCCGCCAAATGGAGCCGCTGCGGCTATTGCCGCGGCGGCGGCGAACGACCAGACCCGCGACCGCGTGGGTCCAGCGACACATGGGAAGCGGCAAAGCCGCGTCCTCTGACCAAGTGCAGCACCACGCGCGGCCGCGACACCTCATCACGCGGGGGCAGCGCGCCCCGCGGTCCCTTGCGTGGCCGCTCGGCCGAGCCGAGCCGGGCCGACCCGCCGGCCGGGTCGTGCCCAGACCGGGCCGGGCCGCCCAGGCTGTGCCGGGTCGCGCCCAACCGGGTCGGACCAGACCCGAGTCGGGTCGCCCCAGGTCGGGCCGACCCAGGGGGGTCGGGACGGGTCGGTCCGGGCCCAGACCCCCCGTTTCCGGACCTTTTTGGTCTTTTGCTCATAACTTGAGCTACGGGCCACAGAACGACGTGCCGTTAGTAGCGATGCGATCCTTGGATTGAGACGATCGTTTCAGTATACCACACTCAAGGTTTAGAAATACATTGGGTTCGGCCGGATTGGTTCGTATACGTAACCAACCGGGCCCTCGGAGCGGAAACGCTAATATCTTGAGCTTCAGACGTCCGATTGACGTGTCATTGAATTTGTTGGATTCCTATAAGTGAGACGGATCTTTTGGCTTACTCTTCCCGAGGTTTATACACAAGTGGAGTACGGTCGGGTTGGTTTTGACTTAAAAACCCAACCGGGCCCCTGGGACAAAAAAGCCAATAACTCTCAGACCAGACGTCCGATTGACGCGCCGTCTGCGACGTTGAGTTCCTGTTGACTATACAGAACTTTTGGATACATCAACTCTGGACTATGTGTCAGTTGATGTATCAGCCTCTCGGCTCGTGGAGCAGACCCTCCCAAACGAGCATGCTGTGTGCGGGAACCCTAGAGCTGGCTGCGATTGTTACTGTGACAACGACGACTGTACAGAGATCCTCAGTGCATTCGACGGTGACGACTACAACACTCAGCGATCGTTTGTGGGTCAGTGCTACCGATCCTGTGTGGGTCCAATCCTGTGTGGGTCAGCGCTCAGCGTTCATGTGTGGGCCAGTGCCTACAGGTCCTGTGTGGGCCCGATCCTGTGTGGGTCTTTGCGGGGGTTAGTTACATATCGTTCCTTTGTGGGTCCGAAGACATAGATGGATCAGTGATCATCTCTATCGTCATTTGAAGTAGTATACCTGTGTGAGTTGAATCCTTTTTTTCTTTCCTTTGTGGATTGCGTTGTGCTATCCTATTTGGATTACGTTTTACTTTCCTTTGTGTATTGTGTTGTGCTATCCTGTGTGAATTTACGTTTTTCTTTCCTGTGTGGACTGGGTTGTACTTGAGCTCGGATGTTGGATCCGAGCGAGAATTGATGACTTAGGTATATGTATAGGCATATACCTAAGCCGTGTCAGATGTTACATTGTGATTGTATCTTTCCTTTTTGGTTTATCCTTTTTGGATTCTGGGATACCTTTAGGGGTCTCGGAATCCCTACTGTGTAGCTTATACTCACCCCTGCATGGGCTATGCCCGCACTATGTTGTGTTGGTTGCAGACGATGGACAGCACTGATCGTGGTGGAGGCTTTCGGAGTAGCACAGTACCTGGAGGTGGACCACTGGGCGGGGTGTACTCGGAGTGGACGGCTGGACTGAGGAGCTGTGGAGGCTTTCTGTACTCACCCTTCAAGTGGGACTTCCATAGGACGGCTCGTTGTTGCGACTTTACTTTTCAGTTGTTGTTTTCCCCTTTCGAGTTGTACGTTACATTCAGTTTGGGTTTGTATTCTGGCCCACTTACTTTCCGCACTTACTGTTGTACCAGTTTTTACTTAGTGTTTAATTTTTCCGCTTGCTTACTCTGTGGTGATTTTTTACTTTAAAAAGGCAATGCCTTCCCTTTACCGGGATTTACGCCTTGGTGCTAGTCGCCAGCCCCTGGCCTATGGAAGGCGGGCTTGGGGTAGTCACGGCACGAGCCCCGAGGACGGGTCGTGACAAATTGGTATCAGAGGTGGTCGGTTCTACCGCGGACTCTGATCTTTCTTCTATGTGAAGCAATAGTGTTTAGTGTATTGGGTGTGGTTATCAGTCCAGAGAGCCCAGTGTTGGTGCGGTGACCGACGTATCCGTACACCAGGACCCTGTCTTCTGATTTCCGACTTAATGCACGAAAACATTGATTGCATGTGTGTTTCAAGTTTTCTTTGTGATTACTTTGTATCAGCTCACCAGGTATACTATTCTAACCGTGGCGCACCTGTTTCCTTTTCAGGATGGCCCCACGACGGTAGCCAACTAGGGTTCCAAGGGTTGTACGTGACGAAAGCCCGTCGAGCGACGAGGCCTCGGTACAAGGCCCTTTGACAGCTGAGGCACCAGCGGTACCTCTACCCATTGAGCCACTGATGCATCCAGCCCCAGCCGCTGACGATACACATCGCCTTAGTGCACTGCATGAGTTCCAGCACCAGCGACCGCCCAGGTTTCGTGGGGAGACAGACCCCCAGGAAGCCGAGGACTGGATGGAGGCAGTTGTACGGGTTTTCAGGCTAGTTAGGACACCAGCAGACCTCATGGTGATCCTCGCAGCGAGCCTACTGCACGCAGTAGTGGGCCGATAGTGGAGCTTGATGCTCTAGGTGCACGATGAGGAATCTCTCTTCTAGACGGACTTTGAGAGCCTCTTCCGCTCAGAGTTCATCACAACCACCCTCCGTGCGGTGCGCATCCAGGAGCTTCTACAGCTACGACAGGGCAGCTTGTCGGTCGCCCAGTACTCGGCGAGATTTATCGAACTCTCGCGCTACTCGATAGACATGGTACGAGACCCATTCTTCCAAGCCCAGACCTTTGAGCATGGATTGAGACATGAGATCAGGGCATCTCTGATCTCCCTCAGCATTACGACTCGGAGAAGAGTACTAAAGCGAGCACTTTTGATCGAGAGCTTTCTTGCTAAGACTTCTCCAGCGGCGAGACCTACTGCGGGGCGGCACGTAGCAGAGTCTTCTACGGCAGGAAGTCGACGGGTGACTTAGGGGTCCAGGAATACCAGACCCTCAGGCAGACAACCTCAGGACACTGGTTCAGCAGTGTGGGGCACACAGCGTGGAGCCAGTCATTCAAGAGGCAGGCAGTGCTACACATGTGGCGGGCAGGGCCACAAGGCTTGTGACTGCCTGACCCACCATGCCGAGGAGCAGAAGACGGTTGATGGGCCACCCAGGCAGAGGTAGAGGGTCGACCGTGGAGGTCCTCAGGGAGGAGGCGGATGAGGCAGAGTGGTTGGCTGAGCAGTAGGTGGTGGGCGACGCTTTGAGGCTCTACCACCACCACCACCACGAAGTCCACCCCGACCACAGGGAGCTAGCGGGCAGAGACAGGCACATCTCCAGGTAGCAGAGGCCTACGACCACGGTGCGCCTGAGATGATTCGACATATGATCTGTGTCTATTCCACCCTTGTTGCAGTTCTTATAGACATAGGAGCGACTCACTCTTTCATAGCCGCTTCCCTTGTTCGAAGCTCGGAGATTCCGACAGAGCCGTTGGCTCGATCCTTAGGGCAAGAGACTCCTACGGGAGTAGACTCGACAATTATGCACTGGTGCCGGCAATGTGAGCTTACTCTAGGAGGCGAGAGCTTCGGATGAGATCTTCTTGTAGTGGCTTCGAGGCTTTACGACGTCATCTTGGGCATGGATTGGTTATCTACAGTTCATTCTCATATTGACTGTATTAGGCACAAGGTGTGATGTGTACGCACCGACGAGAGCAGGTTCACCTTCACCGGTGAGAAGGGAGCCTTCGCAGCACAGGATGGACTTCCGTAGAGGAGAGGACAACCCATCACTCATCAGTTGGCTAGCCTAATCCTAGGAGCAGTTGACGTGTGGAGTCCTAGTTTTCCTGCAGTGGGGGATCAGTACGCAGATGTCTTTCCCGGCGACATTCTAGGGCTACCTCCTCATAGAGAGGTAGACATTCATATTGATCTGTACCCCGGGATAGCCCCGATATCTACTCCAGCATATCGAATGGCCCCCGCTGAGATTCGAGAGCTACGGGTACAGTTGGAGGACTTGCAGGGCAAGGGATTCATCTGAACCAGTGTTTCACCCTGGGCTTCCCCGATATTGTTCTCCAAGAAGGTGGATGGGAGCTTGCGACTGTGTGTCAACTATCGTCGCCTGAACTAGGTGACATTGAGGAACAAGTATCCGCTACCAAGGATTGATGACCTCTTCGATCAGCTCAAGGGAGCACGGTGGTTCTCGAAGATAGACCTCAGGTCAGGCTATCATCAGCTCAGTGTTCTAGATGAGGACGTACAGAAGACGGCCTTCAGATGTCGGTATGACCACTATGAGTTCTTTGTTATGCCTTTCAGTGTAACCAATACTCCAGCAGCGTTCATGGGCCTCATGAACAGGATCATTCAGCCATACCTCGATTGATTTTTCGTAGTCTTCATCGACGACATTTTGATATACTCGACGACTGAGGAGGAGCACGCCTACCACATATGGGTTGTACTAGACACACTCCGAGAGCACCATCTTTATGGAAAGCTCTCGAAGTGTCAGTTCTGGATATGTGAGGTCCACTTCTTGGGACATGTCATCTATGAGGTAGGATTTATGGTGGATCCCACAAAGATTGAGGCAGTGCCAGCTTGGGAGCCACACAAGAGCGTGACAGAGGTGCGGAGTTTCTTGGGACTAGCTGGATACTATCAGAGATTTGTACAAGACTTCTCCAGAGTTGCGGCACCACTCTCAGCTTTGACAAAGAAGGGGAAACCCTTCGTGTGGTCAGAAACATGTCAGCAGAGCTTCCAGGAGCTGAGACAGAGATTGACCAGCGCCCCTATCTTGAGGTTGCCCGAGGAGGGTGTAGGGTACGTATTCTACTGCGATGCATCAGGGACCGGACTCGGATGTGTCCTGATGCAGGAGCGGGCAGTGATCTCCTATGGATCACGTCAGTTGAGGCTGCATGAGAAGAACTACGCTACCCATGACTTGGAGTTAGTAGCAGTAGTCTTCGCCCGGAAGACATGGCGACACTATCTGATGGGAGAGCGCTTTACAGTCTTTTCTGACCATCAGAGTCTCAGGAACATCTTCTCACAGAAGGACCTAAACCTGAGACATCGGTGATGGCCTGAGTTCTTCCAGGACTATGACTTTGAGATAG
Organism: Viscum album; assembly: GCA_963277665.1. Taxonomy (NCBI): domain Eukaryota; kingdom Viridiplantae; phylum Streptophyta; class Magnoliopsida; order Santalales; family Viscaceae; genus Viscum; species Viscum album. The sequence goes on from OY728138.1 coordinate 165,153,249, forward strand.
TCTATACTCCTGGGAAGGGGAACGTGGTAACTGATGCTCTCACCAGGAGGATGGGCATTCAGCTACTTGAAGAGGCGATAGAGCAACTAGCCGCTTTGCAGATATCCTTTGTGGATATAGATAGAGAAGCCTTTCTTCAGTCTCTCACAGTCACTCCTCCACTACTGTAGTGGGTCATAGAGGCACAGCGTGGGGACGCCCACTGAGAGAGGTGGCGTGAACAGTTATCCTTAGGACAAGCACCTGATGGATTCTCCTTTGGAGCGGAGCATGACATTCTTTTCAGCGGACATACCTTGGTACCAGTCGCTTTACGGGAGGAGGTTCTGAGAGAGCTTCACACTTCTCTTTTGGCGGTTCATCCTGGAGTGGCGAAGATGTACCAGGACCTCAGACGACAGCACTGGTGGCTGGGCATGAAGAAGGCTGTGGCAGAGTTCGTTTCTCGATGCCTCACCTACCAGCAGGTGAAGGCAGAGCATCAGGTACCAGCAGGCTTGGTACAGACCTTGGAGGTCCCGAAGTGGAAGTGGGATGGCATATCTATGGACTTTGTGACTGGACTTCCACGCACTTCTAGAGGTCACGACTCTATTTGGGTGATTGTCGACCGACTCACCAAGTCGTCTCACTTCTTACCCATTAGAGGGGAGGGCTTAGTGGAGAGCTTGGGACGACTTTACGTTCAGAAGATTATACGGCTTCACGGTGTGCCATCATCTATCGTCTCCGATCGAGATGCTCGCTTTACTTCCCGGCTTTGGAAGGGGTTTCAGGAGGCATTCGGGAAGCAGCTATGTCTGAGCACTGCCTTTCACCCTCAGACGGATGGTCAGATGGAGAGGAACATTCAGACTCTCGAGGACATGCTCTGCGCATGTGTCCTCGACTTTGGTCGCAGCTGGGAGGACCACCTACCCTTGGCGGAGTTCGCGTACAAGAACAGCTACCACTCCACCATAGGGATGTCACCATACGAGGCGTTGTACGACAGACCTTTCAAGTTTCCTTTATGCTGGAAAGACCCAGGGGAGTCAGCACTTGTGGGACCAGAGATTGTCTGGGCCACGGCAGAGAAGGTCCAGGTCATCCAGGAGCAGATGGGGACAGCTCAGAGCCGGCAGAAGTGTTATGCTGACAGGAGGTGAAGGCCACTAGAGTTCGAGGATGGCGACCACGTCTTCTTGCGTGTCTCACCTCGACGTGGATTACGGATATTTCACTGAGGTGGAAAGTTGTCTCCATGCTTCATCGTACCATTCCAGGTCCTCAGCAGGATTGGTGAGGCGGATTATCGCATGGCTCTACCACATCAGTTGCACCAGGTGCACGATGTCTTCCACGTATCTCAGCTGAGGAGATACGTGCACGACCTGACACATATCATTGACCATGGGGAGCAAGACGTTGATGATGGGGCGACTTTTGCGGAGGTCCTGGTGGATATCGAGGATCGACAGGAGCAGGTCCTATGTTGACAGTCGATTCCTCTTGTGCGCATCAGATGGCAGTACAGGAACCTCCAGGAGAGAACTTGGGAGCGGGAGGCTCAGATGCATGCTCAATACCCACATTTGTCCCCATAGCTTATGATGCATCTTTATGGGGACGTAAAGCCCTGAGGTGGGAGTGATATAAAGACCCGTAAATTTCAAGGACATTTTTTTCTTAATTTTCTTTATATTTTTACAAAAACACTTTCTCTTACGGCACGTGATTCTGAGGCCCGGTGTTCCCTGAATCATTTTTCAAAGTTTGGCTCGGGTACGTTCAGTGAACGAACGAGCAGGTTTTTCTAACTTTTAAACCTTTGCTCGGAATCGAATTCTGAGGGCACTGATGGATTCACAATGCCGATAATTGCTTAGAAATGCCTCTTCCGGAGTAGCGTTTTCTCGGGTGTGGTTTTTAATTTTTTGGCTTAAGTTAAGAAATAAAATAACGTGGTACGACAAACTTTATTTTATTTCACATAAAGCCGCTTAAAATCCACTTTAAGCAACTTAAGCTGAGTTGAAGCGGATAGGGTGGAACCCAAAATATCCTACCCTCTTTGTAGGATATTTGTGAGGTGCGGCCCGCAGGAGCCCCACCGTTTCTTTTCCGCTAAGAAACGCACCCACAAAAACCCCTTTTAAATGAAAGTCAACTGGGGTGTTTCATAAACTATTAAACGCTCCTTTTAATTGGGCGGTTTATTCATTGAAATTAATTCTATGAATTAATTTTGTTCCTTTCTTAACACGTTTTCAATTTTTTGGCATGTTAATAAAATAATTCCAACACACCTTCTTCTTGAATGTTGTGTTAAACCTTTGGAGAATCTCTAAAGATCTTCCTCCTTCTTCGCGAAAAATGCGAAGAACGCGAAGAACGCGAATAACGCTGGCCTTCGACGAAGGGAAACTAAGAACGCTGAACCCTCGGAGATCAACGACACAGCACCACATTCTGCAACGCCAACGATTCTCCTCCTGCAACGTTCTTCTGCGACGTTCCTTCTTCCGCGACAAATCTCCGAACATCTTCTTGAGGCAGGAGTTATAAAATCTTTTAAATTCCTTTGTGGTTTTTATCCTCAACATGGATTTAATTGTTATAATTAAATCCGTGTGTTCCCTTTATCCCTCGGAGATCATCGACGCGATGCCCTTCCATGACGACGCGATACCCTTCCGCGACGCGGCGATCACCTCCTACCGCGACGGTCAATTTCGCGACGAACTCACATCTGACGGTGACGGCGAGGTAGGGATTTTATTTGAAAATAATATTTTATTCTTGTAGTTGTTTCCTTCTAAAACAAAGAGCCTGGGATCAAAGTGAAATTTTTATTTATTAAAATTGTATCTTGTTATGTTTTCATGTGTTGATCATTATTTCCCTATTGTTATCACCTAACGCGGAGGGTGCGGGCCAAACAAACACGGCCCGAAAATCCCTCCGCAGTTCATCATTGATGTGTGGAACAGCGAACGGCGAAAAAACAGGCCGTAGAGACGATTTGTTGATTCCGCAGTGACGAACGGGACCCGGGAGGAGCTACGGTGTAGACGGAAGTGGAATCAGACCACCAGAGCAACTCCGGTGGCACGCGGAATCCACCGGCGGCGCGGGATCGGCGACACACGGGACGCGGAAAAGCCACGTCTGCTGACCAAGCGCGGCCCCACGCGAGGCCGCGGCACCTCATCCCACGGGGGCAGCGCACCCCGCGGTCCCTTGTTCGGCCGCTCGGCCGAGCCGAGCCGGGACTACCTGCCGGCCGGGTCGCGCCCAGGTCGGGCCGCGTTGCGCCAAACCGGGTCGGAACAGACCCGAGTCGGGTCGACCCGGGTCGGGCCGACCCAGGGGGTCGGGCCGGGTCGGTCCGGGCCCAGACCCCCCGTTTCCGGACCTTTTTGGTCTTTTTCTCATTACTTGAGCTACGGGCCTCCGAACGATGCGTCGTCAGCGGCGATGCGATCCTTGGATCGAGACGATCGTTTAGGTATATCACACTCAAGGTTTCGGAATACTTTGTGTTCGGCCAGGTTGGTTTGTATACATAACCAACCGGGCCCTCGGAGCGGAAACTGTCATATATTGAGCTTCGGACGTCCGATTGACGTGTCGTTGACTTTATTGGATTCCTCTAAGTGAGACGGATCTTTTGGATTACTCCGCCCGAGGTTTGGAAGTAGGTGGAGTACGGTTGGGTTGGTTTTGACTTAAAAACCAACCGGGCCCCTGGGACGAAAAAGCCAATAACTCTCAGACTAGGCGTCCGATTGAAGCGCCGTCTGCGACGTTGAGTTCCTATTGATGATAAGGAAATTTTAGATACATCAACTCTGGTCAATGTGTCAGTTGATGTATCATCCTCTCGGCTCGTGGATCAGACCCTCCCGAACGAGCTTGTTGTGTGCGGGAACCCTAGAGCTGGCTGCGACTGCTACTGTGACGACGACGACTATACATAATCTTCAGTGGATTCGACGGTGACGACTACAACACTCAGCGATCCTTTGTGGGTCAGTGCTCCCGATCCTGTGTGGGTCCGATCCTGTGTGGGTCCGATCCTGTGTGGTTCAGCGCTCAGCGGTCCTGTGTGGGCCAGCGCCTACAGGTCCTTTGTGGGCCCGATCCTGTGTGGGTTTTGCGGGGGTTAGTTACCTATCGATCCTTTGTGGGTCAGATCCATTGTGGGTCATTGCGGGGGTTAGTACCTATCGATCCTTTGTGGGTCCGACGACTTAGATGGATCAGTTATCATCTCTCTCGTCATTCGAAGAAGTATACTTGTGTGAGCTGAATCCTGTTTTGCATTCCTTTGTGGATGGCGTTGTGGTATCCTATGTGGATTGCATTTTACATTCCTTTGTGGATTGTGTTGTGCTATCTTGTGTGGATTTACGTTTTGCTTTCCTGTGTGGACTGGGTTGTACTTGAGCTTGGATGTTGGAGCCGAGCGCGAATTGATGACTTAGGTATATATATGGGAATATACCTAATCTGTGTCAGTTGTTACTTCGTGATTTTATCTTTCCTTTGTGGTTTATCCTTTGTGGATTCTGGGAGACCTTCCGGGGTCTTGGGGTCCCTACTGAGTTAGTTATACTCACCCCTTCATGGGCTATGCCCGCACTACGTTGTTTTGGTTGCAGACGACGAACAGCGCTGATCGTGGTGGAGGCTTGCGGAGCAGGACGATACCTGGAGGTGGACCACAGGGCGGGGTGTACTTAGAGTGGACGGATGGACCGAGGAGCTGTGGAGGCTTTCTGTACTCACCCTTCATGTGGGACTTCTAGAGGACTACTCGTCGTTTCGGATTTACTTTTCAGTTGTTGTTTTCCCCTTTTCGAGTTGTACGTTACTTTCAGTGTGGGTTTGTATTCTGGCCCATTTACTTTCCGCACTTACTGTTGTACCAGTTTTTACTTAGTGTTTACTTTTTTTGCTTTCATACTCTGTGGTGCTTGTTTACTTTACAAAGGCAATGCCTTCCCTTTACCGATATTTATGCCTTGGTGCTAGTCACCAGCCCCTGGCCTATGGAAGGCGGCCTTGGGGTAGTCACGGCACGGGCCCCGAAGACGGGTCGTGACAATATTATATTAGTATAATACTTATTTTTTAAATACATCATTATTACTAGCCTTGTAATGTGGCTAATGAAAATAAAACATGATATTTTTTGTAGGAAGTAGTCTAAACACACACACAAATGTTGTTTTTTCCATAAGGGAAAATGGGAAAAGTGGTTGATTATTATTCCCTTTGCATATGGAAATTTATTATAAAAACAATAAATATTTATTTATATAAAATTGATAAAAATGTGTTTGGATAATTAATATATAAAATTAAATATATTAGGGAAAATTATTACACAAGTTGAGGACATAGGATTTCCATTCGCAAACACATTAGAAAGGGAGTGATTAGGCTAATCTCATATTAAAAAAATCATAACTCGTGAAATTTTATTTTATTGGAATTTATAAGGCAATATTATCAATATAAAACATACTTTTTTATTATTATTTAATGGATGGTGAGGGGGACCTTTTATAAGTGGTGAGAATTGTATTTTTCTAAATATTTCAACTTAATATAAAGGGGGAATATGTTTCACATGTCAAGTGGATTGAAAATTAGACAATAGTTGAGTGGGGGATGATATGAGATAGATAATATCTAAACCACTCAATTATAAAATATTTTTTAACATTTTTTAAAATATTTTACCTTATATTTATTAATTTTATCATTTTCAATTTTACCATGGTAACTAGTGTTTACCTAAGTGAATCATTTTCTGAATAAAAAATTGTTCTTATTATATAATTTTAACCGAATTATTTCAAATATTAAATCTATTTTATTAGATAAAAGTTATATATGTATTAAAGATTAATTTTAATATTAGTACATGTAAGGGGTAAAAAAAGTATTTTTTAGAAAAAGTGTATTTTTATGTTTAAAATTTTTATATAGGGTAATATTATATATGAATATTATTTTCATGATATAAACTTGTTTATTATAAAAATTAGTTTTCTTTCAAATAAATACAAAACCATATTTTTCCAAAACTAATATTTAATTATAATAAAAGACCAAAAATATTTTTTATTAAAAAAATATTACTTATGTCTTTAAAATATTAATCATATATTTTAAAAATTCAACAATTTTTTTAAATGTATATTTTTACATACTAAAAAAATATTACCAATTAAAAGTATTTAAACACATATAATTCTTGTTTATATGGTCATAAAGGTCATTTTTTCTAAAAACTGTAATTTTCACTATTCACCTAAAATAAAATATTTCATAAAAATATAAAAAAAATCATCTTAAGATAGTATTGAAATTATAAATACATAAATTAAGATAATTTAGTAAAATTAAAATTAAGATGTAAATTCTAAATAAATTCAAGAATAAATTCACTTAAGAGTGTACATTGTGTAATTGTTTGAGGATGTAGTATTTACCTACTGTAGTAGTGTATCAAGTATCACATGCATGATAAATCTCACTATGCTTTCTCTCTACGATTCTTGTGATGGCTATATTTTTTTGAGATATCTCATGTGGCTACCTCTATTTTCTATGGTTGAATTTTCTCCCATGGCTGGCCAAAGTTGGCTAGTTTTTTATGTTATCTCCTAAAAAATTAAAAGACAAAAATTCTTGACATATATTTGTCCAAAAACATCCAAGTGTAATTATCGTCATTAACTTCCATGATAACTAAAAAACATTCATGAAATATAAATTTAAATATCACCTATAATTAACTTATCAATACCACAAGAAATATGTTGTAGATAGTGTCATCCAATTAATCAACTCATATCATTTGCATTAATATCTTCCCACCATCATTCATTAGATTTATGATTCTTTTTAAAATTTAGTAGCTCATCAAACCTTCATCGTTTATGTCTTATATGTACTTATAAATTAATATCATGATACAATGACACAAATACCACATTCTTTATTCCAACATTTACTTGGGATCATCAAACTATATCAACCAAGGATAAATAAAAACATTTACACCATTATTTTACATGAATAATTATTCCATCTCAAAAATGGTCACACAAATCCAAGAACCAATAGTTTAGTGTCATAGAGGGTTAGCTACATAAGTATCTTATTTTATAATACTTATCAAAATTTCTTCATAATTTCACATAATAGACTATATTCTAAATTCCTCATTTGTAAAACTCATCCTGATAACTTAAGGAATTAAAACATGAGAAAGGGGTTTTTTTAAACACTATGTAAGTGATGACTAACTATTTGATCAATGATTATATTAAAATCATGATAAAAAAAATAATCATTAGAGAAATATCATCTCATTATCAGTAATATACATAAAAAAAGTGTACTTTAAAGGACATGGAAAATAGAAATTAAATCCATAAAATATAATCATGGAAACCTAAATGCCATAACATTTATTTGATTTATTTAACATAAATCATGAATCATGTGAGAATAATATTGTAATGGATAGAATCTTCTAACTATAGCATAAACTGCTGGTCAGAGATATATGGAATGATATGGTGAATTTCTAAAGTGAATTGTTTAGATATTTTATGGTGGATTCTAGATTATTTTCATCTCTTTAATTTTTTATTTTCATTCTGATATTACCCTTTTCCTTGAATTAAATATCCATTTTTATAGATTATATTTTTTTAAACACATTCTTATGTTCATTTTTATGTTCTATTTATAAATTTGAAAGTTTATGAAAACTATTTTCAAGTTGACTTCACGCATATTTTTTGTATTGATAATTTAGGTAACTAGAGATACAAGAATAAGAAGATACAAGAGAGGAGGAGGAGGATGAGGAGATATTAATATGTGTACTAACCTTAGTGTCTTAATCAGTATGTGTTAAAATCACTTTTAGGTTGAGTCACATGATGTGGATGGTCAATTTGAATCCATATAGTCATCACTTGTGCTCCATGTTCTAAATTTAAAATCCATTTTACCTAATTTATTTTCTTTGAGTGTATTATTGTTGATGGGGTACTCTGGCTTGATTTCATCTTTCCTTTTTCATATATATCATGTCATCTTGTTTCAAAATTTGATTTAAATTTTTGGATTCATTATAGAATTTATTCTTCAGGAAGTAATTGAGAAAGTATTTTGAAAGAAGATCATGGTCTAGAACAGCACCAATAGACGGTTCATAATTTTAATCTTTTAAGGGAGTAGGTATGAGTTATTATCTCAATAGGGGGATTGTTTAGTACCGAATAAAAAAAATTATAATTTTTTTAAATAAAATCCAATAGTTTAATTAGAATATAATAGTTAATCAAAACAAAATATTTATATAACTCTTAATATTTTAAATGATTTCTAAAAGAGTGATTAAGTCTCAGTAAAAATAATATGAAAACTATTCTAACTATTGAAAAAAATTTACAGAATCAATAACTTATATAAACACTAATTAAGATTAACTATCAAAGGAGTGGTTTAGTTTATAGTTTAAAACAAATTTATTATAAATCGTAGAATGAAAAAACTAAAATACACATTTAGATTAAATCAAGAGGTACAATATCAATCCAAGACCTAATATCTTCATCATAGAAGTCACTCACTAACAAGAATATTATATAAAAAAATAATTATACAAAACATGAAATGAGTAAAAACAACATCTAATCCATTGTCACGGCTACACAGGGACAAAATCCAAAATAACCATGGTAAAAAAACAATCACAAACCAATCAAGTACATCTTCCATAACACTATGAGTAAAAATTTTTTAAAGAGAGTGTATAATATATATTTTTTCTCCTTGTTAAACAACATGGGTTAGTTTGTGTTTAATAAATAGTGTAAATAAAACAATGTTTGAAATTAAATTTAACAAACTGATAGAGAAGGTATAAAGATGAATAAAATTTTGTGTTTCTCTATCTGGTGTGCTAAAAATTCTTGAGTCTCCTCACATGTATCTTAGAGTGAATCTCAAGTTTTTTCTCATAAAAACACCATAAAATAGAGCATCATAATATCTATTTTTTCAAAATGTAGAAAAGGTTCTAAATTTTCTATGTTCTTTACTCTTATGAAGTCGGTTGAAGGTAAGAATGCTCTGTGTAAGGATCTAAGTAGTTGGAACACTTGATCATGTATTTTCACATAGACACCATGCATTACATCCACTTGTGTATCATGCATGATGGTGAATTATTTTAATATATAGTGTTGAAGAATGTTGAGATCATTTGAGGAAAACTCATATATGTATTCTTCAATCTCATACTCAGGTCTGAAACAATATTTAATTCATTATGTGATTGATTATGAACAATCATTAAAATATTCCTCAAAAATAAATTTGATAATATAGTTATTTAGAAGGATTTAATTAAATTAAATAAGAAACAGTAGTGGTGACTCTTATGGTGGTGAGACAACACTAGTAGTGAGTCATCAGGGTGGTGGCTGATGGTGATTCATCCCAATGGTGAGTCAGGATAATGATAAGTCATCTGGAAGTAGGTCATGATCAACAATGACTCATCTCATAAGTGATTGTTTTATGATGTAATGTCTCTTCAATACTTTTAAAAATTTCTTGGTGGTAGGTAAGGTGTTATGGTGGGTCACCTGGTGTTGATTCATTCTCAATGGTGACTCCTTTCTAGAGTTAGGTCTTTTCAATACATTGCAAAATTTCTATGGATATAGTGACTCAACTTTGTAGGCAGTTATATCTTAGTGGTGAATCATCCTCAACAATGATTCATTTCTAGCAATAGGACTTTCTTGTACTTCCCCAATGTTTCTCCAAACTATCTTATAATATAAAATGATATCATAAATCTGAAAAACCATTCATAAAATAATTAATATTATAACAAGGATTTTCTAAAAATCTTCCCTTTTTAGTATCGCAAATAATTTCATTTCATAAGAATGTAAAGAATAAACATTGACTTAAAATATATATAGTTGGAAAGAGTATTTATATATGATCAACAATATAAAAACTAATTTGAGGGTTTAAACATAAATTCTTACTTAAATAAGAATGGTATCAAAGATATTAAATAAATAATATATCAAACGGAAGTAGGTACCAAATGATAAAAAATCATAAAAGTAAAAAAATAATGATTTATTAATACTTTTTCAACGAAATAAAATAAATACATATGGTATCAAATTTATGTTATCAAGAAACAACATAAATAATGGTAGAAAAGTAAAAAATCTCTGTAAGGATGGTAAAAAATTCCATATTCATTATCACCCTTTTGGGATTATCAATAAGTGGATCAAAAACCGTAAATTCCAAGAGGCAAATGATAAATGAAAAGATAAATTCAAATAAAAAAAAATTATATGTAAATTCACAAAGATATACACCAAAAATTCATACAAAAATCAATAAAAAAACAAACACTAAATTCAAGATTCTAATGATGGGTAGTTGGAATAACATGTTCTTTTCTAACTCCCATGTCAGAGATGGAGGGAACATTAGTAAAAGCTGATGTAACTATAGTGGTAGTTTTAGGGACTATAGGAATAGAAGGAGGCTCCCTGATAATAATCAGCCTGATATATTTCACAACTTCTTTGGGATTCAAACTAAAAGTCTAGAAGAATGAATGTAATGGATAATTTAGACATTAGGTAACAACATATCTGAACATATCAAGAGTAGTGTCTAGAGTAGTGAGATGTTTATTTATAGGAATAGCATCCTGGGCCACTACTACTATTCTAGACACATGGAGAAATGGTTTCTTCATATTGATGAATTTTATGATAATATTTCCTCCTCATTCCATGGTACTAAAAAAATACTTATCATATTCCATAAAAGACATGAGCACAGTGGTCATCACTTTCTGTTGGTAGACTAGTTCTTTAATGGCATGAGTAAATAGAGGCATCCAGAGGTCAGTAAGGAACTTAAAGTACGATTTAAGATCCTTCTTAGTGTATATTATTTGAGGTAATTATTGATTTTATTTGTAATTTTTTTCTCGATCATATATGAATTCTTTTAGGCATTCCACGACCATCTCGTAGACAGGATCACAGTTCTGCATGTTCTTCCTCAAACACTCCTAAGGGATATCAGGAAAATTTCTGAAAATATATCAGAGTTCATCCCTAACTATTGATCTAGTAAACCCATAATCCAAATGATGTGGTGGTTAACTAGAAGTAGAAGTTGTTTAAGGAATACTCTCAAACCTCTCATGAAAGGCATCCATTCTAGTAGAAAATCATGTCTGTATCCCCTCCATCACTGATATCAATGACTCCATCTCATTGGATCCTCTTTTTTTACTATCTCCACATCCAAAATCGGATGTACCATGATAGGGTGGATGTGATGTATCACCAAATCCAACATATATGTTGTATCTTGTTCACCAATTAATGTGACAAGAGGTTATTTATTTTTAAACAACATAAAAAAATTATAGAGAGGAATTTATTTGAATTAATATCAGTCATCTCGTGTTACACTATCAGTATAGAATTGAGGTAAGGGTAGGTTTATGTAAGGGTGCAAATTCACTTTCGACAGTAGCCTCTATAGGCATAGAAGTGGAAGAAATTCCTGAAGAAAATATTTATTTCTCCTTGGCACTATCTATATTTTCCACCATTTATCCCTTAAGATCCTTCTCAATTTGAAATGGAAAATAAGTTCTCTCATCATCAGAGTTAGTGTATTCTAAACCATTTTTGGCTGTAAAATGATACCTTTCTCATTCCTCAAAGGATGTGACACCCAACTTGGTTAAATACACAATTGAAGTCTCAATAGCTACAAGCTTTACAAATTGAATCTCAACAGCCACCTTCTTATTAACATAATTCACCTCACTTGTCTGCACATCAGATTCACCATCGGTATTCTCAATAACTACAATTTCAACAATAATATTCTCATTAAATGTCTGCTCAAAATCTACAAGCTCAACTGGTCTCCATCCACTAGATCAATAAGATTAATAATAATTCTTGTGTATTTCTAATCAAGAAAATATGCATCAACCTCATCTATAGTAGTTCTATAAACATTTTTAACTAATCTTTGATGCTCATCAGATCTAGTAGCAACTAATAAAACTAGTGAAGAATAAACTTTCTAAGGTATCTCATGATCATTATACCTATCAATATCCGAACCATCATCATCTCCACCTATATATTCACCATTATTTGGCAAATATTTTCCATCTTCATAGTTCTTATCTTTTCCTTATTGTTATTTTCCATCATCATTATCTTCACTATCTTCTTCTTCATATTATCTACTATTTGCTCCACTTTCACCATAGCTCCCATTTTCATCATCTGATAACTCAAAAACATCTTCTGAATCCTCAGTTTCCACTTCTTCACATACATATTTTAAAGCAGTCTCTCCGATTCGGAGAGATCTAGGAGTACTAGGTAAACCAAAATATATAGCAAGAGGACACATAGGAATATTTGAGCCAATGTTATCATAAACTAAAAAAAGTACTCCAAACTTCCTAAAGAAGAAGATTTATGTTCCTCTTATTATTCCCCATAAATGTTTTCTACCTCTTCATCTAGTACTAAGATAGCATCCACATGATTTTCAGCCTTGTTGGGTGATCAAATGCATTGAAATATTCATAAAACTTTTTAGCATCAACAAACGATTTCCTCAAGCATGGGTTCCAACTTACCTTAATTCTATTTCAAATCACTCTTGTAAGGAAAAAACCTCCACAATTTACTTCTTCTTCTACATATTAATCAACTAATACCGTGTCCAAATTGAATTTAGTGTTGATAAGTGAGTTTTTTCTGGACATTTCTTGTACATATACATCATATGATTCATTAGATATCTGAACACGTAAATATTTTTTCAACTCTTCATAAGATATACGAGATACACATTTTGATACCTCATTATGTTGAAATCACCTTTCCTTGGGGAAAACATATGATGAATAATTTTGATCAACTAACTAGATTCACCATATAACTCACTTGCATCTGGTACTCTTATAATTCCAGCTATAGTAACCTCAACAAAAGAATTATCATACAGGAAGGTATCATTTTCACTCATAATAAATCCTTGATAATCATTTACGACACCTTAATGATGTAAATTCAGATATATATTCCATTTACATGAAGAGAAAACAACATCCTTACCAATTATCCAGTTTTGATCTTATTATTTTTATTCTCCAAAGTTGAACTCAATTTCTGAAAAAACAGATGCACTAAATGGGGATAGAACCACATCTCATTATTTCAGAACCAGTCTAACCCTCCCTAGTCCTTCATTACTATATGAAACAGTTAATTTATTTAAAAAACACTTTTTAGGTACTTCCTTATCATGTACCACTATTTTACTTGTTTGTATGGGGTTTAGTAACCTGATTACAGATATACTCAAATATATTTTCTTCTTCATTGAATGAATTTGAACATATAAAGATGATATAGTTTCTCACTTCACTCTAACCATTGAAAAAAATAGAAGGTTCAGATGAGGTAGATAGAATGTGAAAGTATGGAAGAGAATGGTATCGAAGAGGCTCAAAAGGAAAAGGCATGAAAGAGTGCACATGGATATTAGACCTAGTATACTATTTATATCATTTATGGAATTGTAAATCAAAAATAAAAATAATTTTTGAATCAAAATGAAATTAAATAATTCACCCATAAAAATAAATTATCAATGCTGATATAAAACAAATGATGGGTTAATCCAATGGTGGGTAAAACTCCTATAATGGGTAGACACCAACGGTTTGTAAAATCCAATGGTTGGTAAAATCTTACGGTGGGTAAACTCAAGTGGTGGTTCCATAAAAACTATTTCTAACCCTAATTTATTATTCCTAATTCATGTTTGATGTATTTTAATCTCTTAGAATTTAATTTCATAGTAACAAATATCAACAAGATGATTTTCATTTCTAACATATTGAAGATTTATATCTCCCTTTTGAAAATGATCTCTTAAAACGGGATGTATTAAATCATTATGTTTTGTTATATAGGGTGTTACATGGTTCTTATAAATATTTATAGAACTTGATTAGTAAAAATTTATAAGGACATGTAAGAATTGATATCCATATTCTAGGAAAGTGTGTTTCATTCATAAAATGTGCGCATAACAGCTACCTATAGTTATGTATTCATATCGAGAATTAGGATGTGTAACAAAATTATTTTTCATATCACACCAAGAATGTAGAGACCATACAAAACGGTGACTTGTTCTAGAGGTACCTTTTCTATCTTACTTACAACAACCAAAATTAGAATTTGAATAAAAAACCAAGTCAAAAACTTTTCCTCTCAATTAAAACAATTACAAATTGGTTGTATACATGAGTTATTTAAAAATATTTTTTACATCATGTTAGTCTGACTCTTTTTGTTTTTCATTAAAATGAGCACACATAAACATACATAACACAATGTTTGGATAGAAATTTTTTATGTTTCTAAGACTTCTAATCATACCTCTGTATCTAGTTTAATCTAATAATTTCCTAGATTCACTAAGATCTAACATACAAGTAATAATGTCACTAATTTTAGTGCAATCCATACCAAAATATTTCAGAACATCGTTAGTATATTTAGATTGATTTAAAATAATTCCTCATTTACTTTGAGAAATCTGAAAACTGGGAATGAATTTTTCCCCCCACTAAACTCATTTCAAATTACTTTTCCATCATTTTTTAAATGTCAGTACATGGAAAATTTCAAAAATATGAGAAGATAATATCATATACATAGATTTGATCAAACAAATCTTTTTTGAAATCCTTTTTATAAAACGGTAGGATTAATTATACCTTTTAAAAAATCAATGAATTTTGAAAATACATTATCAGATAATACCAAGCTCTAGGAGCCTATTTTAAATCATATAAAGATTTCATAAATTTTAAATCATGATGTGGAAAGTATGGTTTTTAAAATCTAGGATTTTTTCAACAATAACATCATCAATTTTCTAATCATTAAAGAATGCACTTTTGATCTCCATTTGAAATAGTTTGAAATATATGTGTGTTGCATAAGAAAGAAGTATTCTAATATATTCAATTCTATCTATTTCAGTAATTTTTTCTTCATAGTCTAAAAAATCTTCTTATCTATACCCTTGTGAAACTAGTATGCCTTATTCCTCACTATAATGCTAGATTCATAAATACTATTTCTAAAAACCAATTTAGTTCGTATATTTAATGTGAATTTGGGTCTATCAACAAGTTAAAAAAATTGTTTCTTTCAAATTGAATACGTTCTTCTTGCATATCCATTACCCAAAATTCATTACTAATTACATAAGAAATATTAATAGGTTTATGCTATGATGAGAATACTTGATGTTGAACCTAGTTTCTTAGAGAATCTATTTTTTGTTTACCTATATCTAGATCTCCTACTATAGCATCTAGGTGGTGGTATTTAAGAGCATAGATAGATATAGAAATAGGTGTTTTGTCCACCACAGGGTCCTATTGAGGTTCTGATTTTGGTTTTGGATGTTACTCAACACTGCATTATTTTTCTACCTGTTTTATAGTAGTATCAAGAGTTTTTGAATTTATTTCTAGATTAATCATGTAATCCTAAATATTTTATAATGGTGTTTTAGGATCATGTTTATCTGTCTCATTAATCATGACATAGACAAACTCTTCCAAAATAATTGTTTTATTGTTAAATAATTTATAGGATTTACTTGAAGTTTCATAAGCAAGGAAAATTCCTTCATTTCTTTTGGAGTAAAACTTATCAAGATTATACTTAGGGTTTAAAATAAATACTTCACATCCAAAAATTATTAGTTAATTGACCATAGGATTAATATTATATTAAATATCATAAGGGGTTTCCTTTAAAATAGGTCTATTTAAAACTCTATTAATATTATAGAAGGTTGTACTTATAGCCTTTACCCAAAAGTATATCGATAAGTCATATTTATTAATAATTTTTTGGGTTAAATCTTAAAGTTTCCTATTTCTTCTCTCTATAACTACATGTTTATGAGGAGTCCTAGGAGAAAAGAAGTTATAGTTATAGCCATTCTATGATAAAAAGGATTCAATGTCTTGATTTTCAAACTCACGGCCTGTTCCACATTATAAGGTCTCAATTCTAAGTCCACTTGGGTTTTCAATAGATTTAGCATACTTGGTAATGTGAAAGAAAGCTACAATTTTGTGAGCTAAAAAATTTCACAAGTATACCTAGAAAATTCATATATAATTACATAGGCATAGTGATTCCTTTTTTAACTAGATAATCTAGAAAATCCAAAAAAATCCACGTGAACCAACTTTATCGATTGGGAAGTTAAAACTTCTTTTTTTAATTTAAATGGTATTTTGTCTTGTTTCCCTTTTTAATTTGGGATACAGACTTTGATGTTTATGGATTAAAGTTTGGGTACATCCTTGACTAACCCTTTCTCTGTAATATTTCAATGTTAGTGGATTTTACAATGGAATAGTATCTTATGCCAAATCCAAGATTTTATAAAAAATGAAATTATAAAAGAATCATTTTATGAAATTAATGAATCAATATTAATAGCATAAACATTCTCATCTGTCAAATTAGTATACACTAAATAATTTTTTGAATTATAAACATTATAATTTTTTTTCTTATTTTACCTAAAAACCATTAAAAAATTGTTACGAGAGGATAATAATATTGTATTTTAAACAATAAAAAACAACTAATTTTAAATTAAAACTCAGTTAGAGTTGCCAATTTGTCTAAGGCCAATTACGTTTTCTTTAGAATTGTCTCCAAAGGTGACATGTCCACCATTAACCTTTATCATGTTCTTGATGCTCGAGTAATATCCTCTCATATTTCAATAGAAAAAAATATCCAGGAACCATAAATTATATAGGTTCTCCTCAAGAAAGTTCTCTACAAAACAATTTGATACCCAAAATTATTTGGTACCCAAAATTTATTAGGTCCAAAAAAATATTAATGAGAGCATCAGGAAACCAGGTTTTCTTGATGGGTTTCTAATATTCATATTGTAATATTTTTTAAATAATAAAATTATGTGGTCCACTTGAATAAAAAAAAGAATTATAATTTTAAAAATTAGATTTAGTAACAAAATTTCCCAAAAAAATATTATCTATCTAATTTGGTAACCTATAACTATAATATATTTATTATAAATTTTTTTTCCTACTATTTTAGTGAGATATTATCTTCCATTTCTGAATATATTTAATTATTTCTTTAATTTGTCATTTGAAAAAATTATTTCTGTATTTTTTTCAATAATTGATCTTTCTTTTCTCTTTATACAAAAAAATATGATTTAATATTAGAGGACAAAGATTTTTATTTCTTTAGATTATTTTTATTTTTCATTCAGATCATTAATGGTTTATTCGAGCATATTTTGATATTCAAAAATTAAATATATTAGCACATCATATTAATTTTCATCTCTAAAATCATTAGAATTAAATAAAAGAGATACTTTATATACCTAATATTTTTTTTTTAGGAATCATATATTTGATCTGTCAGTATTTTCCTCAATAGTTGTGCTAGAGACACTATATCTATCCTCAAACGCACTCAAAGTTGATTTGATTTCATTCATATAAAATATATTCATATCATCATAATATTTTCAACTCAGGATAGTCAGCTTTAACAAGTCATTTTCTCTTACACTTATAATATGTAATCGCATTTGAATTATCATATATTTTCTAGTCTTTCATACAATTCCCTATAAAATCATACATAACCATGTATCTCAATTTCCTAAATAATATCTTATTACTATATAATTTCTTAAAACATCAAGAAAAATTGTCCATTTCCTCATCACATTCCACTAGTGATTACTCTTCACAATATATTTTAGCTTGAAATATTTCCTTTTCATTCTATTTTTATTTAGTATTCTTGAATGATATAGACTTCCTTTTAGGTTTGTCAAACTCTTCTTGATTAACGTTAATCTCTTCCCCATACATCGTCAACATCCCGATCAATTACATGATATAGAGTTTAGTGATGTCACATGATTCTATTATTGAAATTGATGTTCCTCTCTATCTCTCTAGTGGATATCTCATAAATCACATGATTTGATATTTTAATAACACTGGTTTTCCTAAATGCCTCAATATATTCACTATCTCATTCATCATAAGATACATATCATAAATTAACTCAACATATTTCCTCTTAAATTTATTTTATTTCTGTGTATAAGTATTCAATCTAATTTCATTCACATTATTTGTTCTTTCTTGAGAAATGGATAATGTGTCCCACATTTAAAAAGATATTTTACTAGAAGTTATCCTATTAGACTCTTTATCACCTAAATCAAATTAAATATTATTCATTTCATTGTATTTTTTTATAATCAAGTGTAATAGCATCATTCAATGTATTCCTAGAAGTGTTAGGTAATTCGTATTTATCTTCTATACCACACCATATTTAAAAACCCATTATTTGAATGTTCTTTTTCATATTTATTTCCCATTAAACAAAATTATTATTGTTAAAGAAAGAAGGTATGTTGTACGTATAACCTTCGTGACTATATTTATTTTAAAGAAATAAATTTATAATTGATAGAAATTTAAGTTCTTTAAAAGAAAACCAAAATCATAATCAAAATAATTGTTAAAAACCTCTGATACCAAATGTTGTTCAGAGTGACTATCTCTAGAGGGGGTGAACTGAGTACCCAGTAAATTATTTTTGTTAAGAAATGTTTAAAAAATCCCTTTGTTTAATTAAAACATCCCAGTTAATCAAAACACTAGATTGATATATGTTATGATTATTTAAATATTTCTCAAAGAATGATTCAGTACTAATAAATATAAAATGAAAACTAATTTAAATTTTGAATTCAATTTACAGAATCAAAATATTATATAAAAACTAATTAACATTAACAATAAAAGTAGTGGTTTTTTTATAGTTTAAAACTAATTTAATTTAAAACATAGAAAATAAAGAAAACAAAACACATGATTCATTTAAAAAAAGAGGTCCAGTCTTAAGCAAATAACTAATCGGCTTTACATGGAAATCAGCCATTTCCAAGAAGATTATATAACATAATCTTGATCCACAACCTAGATCAGGTAAACACAATAGCTAACTAGTTGTCATGGTCACATAGGGACCAATTCCAGAATAATTGTGAGAAAAAATGGTCACATTACACAAAATAACCTCTTCCATAACATTTTGGGTTAAAAAATTTAAAGAGAGTGAATAATTAATCTTGTATCTTCTAGGTAAAGATCCAGAGTTGGTGTGTGATTAATAAATTAGAAAATTCACACACTACTCGAAATTAAATGAAAAAATATAAAGATAAGGAATAAATATATTGAAACTGTTGAGTGTCTTAATATGGTGATCTCTGAAAGTTTGAGTATCCTCAAATATATCTTGGAGTTGATATTGAGTCATTTCTCAAAAAAAACTCAATAAAAATGAGCATCATAATCTATCTTTGATCTTACAATAGAGAAGGTTCTAAATGTTCAGTGTGCTTCACTCTTCCATAGTTATTTTCTAGTAATATGTCATAGATGGTATCCTAGGACCAACTATTTATAATTCCATTATATGTATAATTGACTTAATTAATATTAATAAAACATCTTATTACATACTATTTGATGTTCTTTATGAATCTAATGTATTAATTTCCTTGAGTATATGTCGCATTATTAAGGTCATAGAAGTTCTCTACTATGATGAGAACCTTGATGTGCTGTGAATATATTCTAAAATAATTTTATATGGCAGTATATTGTACTATGATAGGACACATAGTACACATGCTCTTAGATACAACTACTTATAAGAAGATGAGGCTTCTTCTAATGATGTTTTCACATTGTAATATTCAAGATGGGACATTATGAGAATAGAACCACCAATAAAAATTCTGTATCTTTTGGTGGAATCTTATATTTATATCTACAAGTTTGTGTGATGGTAATTAGACTATATTAAAATTATTAATACATGTTACAACTCATGTAGCATGATGAATTTCTTAAATCAAGATGATAATAGTTCATGACGAAGTTGGATATGTTGGGTACATCAAGAGTGAAATTTCATTAATGAATAAGTTAAGCATTGATTTTTCACTTCCATAATTATAGAATATGATATCTAATATTTTTTATTAGAAAATAAGGGTCAAATTAAATACCATTTTCATGGTGTAAGGACATGTTTATTTCAGATAGCTAATGAAAAATATATCAAGAATATAGTTTGGTGACACAGATGTGTAGCTATCTTGAGGAGATGTTGTGACAAATGGATTATATTACATTGTGAGTATTCATATGTGGTTCTCAACTTTTGTAAATTATGTTCATCCTCTTTGATGTCTTTAATCATTGCTATACAGTAATCTTGGACTTTAGGCAATCCTGCATAATGACAATGAGAAAGAATCCTATAGGGTCACACACTTAGTGTTTCTCTTGATATCGATTAAATCATATTTGAGTTTAATTAATGGAATAAATATTATTCACAATTCCAAGGGATTGTTTTATTAAAGTAATATTGATCTCAAAAATTATGTAAATATTAATTCTTCAGCTTTTTAATAACATATTTATTTTATTTATTAAATCATTTAAAAAAAAAATTTCGAAAAATTGTGAATAAAATATTTATTTATGAGTAAAACAGTTTTTTGGTTGTTCAATAAATGAGGGAGAAGTTCGAACAGACTAAGACCGAGTTTGGTGAAAAATATTAATTAACAATACTGTTAAAAAATATTTGTAATTGCGCTAGTTGGTGAACACCACAAATAAATATAATTATTTTTATGTGTCCTTGGGATTATTAAAAGTAATAATTGTTATATAATAGCTGGTGTGAGATTAAATAAAATTTTATCTTAAAACATAAATCTATTAATATATGTCTATCACTATTGTATATAGAATCCAAAAATTGAGAATAGATAATTTGTGTGCATGACTAATTCTCTCTCAACACCTCCTTCTCTATCCCAATCAAGATTGAGAAGAGAAAGAGAGATCTATTCAAGACCTAAGAATAGTGACAAAAAATGAACAACATAATACAATCAACTTTCCATTCACGCACCCTAAGATAGAGTGGTGTTGCTCATAGATCATAGGAGGATGTGTGGATAACTTCTAGGGAGATTCTGTCCTTGGATCCTCATAGTGCAATGAAGGTAATATGATTTAGACTTTTCGTATGATCAATATTCACAAACAATGATATTTTCTAAGCCAAGTATTTATTTCATCAAATATTAAATAAATAAATTATAAATTTAACATTCTATATCATCACTCATAGTTTTGGTAAATTATTATTAAAATATATTTTAATATATTTCCATCCTCTATATGCTTCCACTACACCCAAAACTATCAAGTGGAATTAGAGAAGTCACATTTAAATTTTTAATTATTCAATTTATTATTGATCTATGAGAAATTGTGGTTATATTTTCATTTCATTTTATTAATTTTTAATATAATTTTAATTATGTAATCAAATAATTAACCATGTTTATTTAGGATTTCATTTTATTAAAGGTTTAAGAAAAAATGAAGAATGACTGGAGATGTCATCAAGAAGATACAAATCTTTTCCCGATAAAACATGGTTTTGGGGAGTGCATCTAGATCACACATTGTATACCATTTCCCATTTTAGATAAACCGACCTATTAATTACATGTGTTGATTTTATTTCACATAGCATGTAGACTAGGCCAACCAGACACATGAAAAGAAGATCTGACTATGTGGATGGCATTTACAAATTGTGTAGTTTGGTGGAGACAACACACTGAATCACCAGGATTGTGAATTGGATATACGACAACCGAGGCACATGTCATTTAGTTGGATGTACATCCCATGTAGTCTCCCATTAATAGAAAAATTAAAATTACACTATTTGTTTTAAAAAATAATCATTATTTTATTTATTGGAACATCGATTGTTGTTAGACTATTTAATAATGGTTTTATATAATTTTAAATGCACAATTAATTTATCGTAATTAATATTTCACTATTGTTTCAACAATTTATTTTCGATTAATGTAATTAATTATTGGTTTCTTTATATATGTTGGATGATCATTAAGATAAAAGTCACTGAATTAATGAATTGATTAAATAATTAATGTATCTATGTTTATCTTAAATAAAAAAATAAAAAAATTATAAATTATTGTTATCCATTTACTTTCATGAATTCATTTCAAGTATGAAATTTAATGAGATTGAAAAAGACCTTTGTATGTGTTGGATGTTTTAGTTTAATTTATTTTATGAGTATGAAATTATATAATATTAAATTAAATGATGGCATGTGATTCACCCTCCCTGCACTATTTTGTGAGACCTGCTTGTAAAAGGATATTTACATAATCCCTTTAAACTAATCTATTGGTTCCCCTCAAAATCAAGTGATTAATAAAGATTTTTACAAAATGGAGTATCTTAGAGTGCATAGGGGATGTTCAAGATGGGACCATAATGATTTTAACCCAGGTGTTACACTACTGGATATGTGTAATGTTTTAACTCATTCCAAGACTAGAAATATGAGGTATTTCCCCCAGGTCAAATCTTGATTTAATGTATGCTCATTAAATCAACCATTAGAAAAATTTCATGAATGGGTCATTTAATTAATTACCTATTTCTATTAATGAAATTATTTATTTTAGGAATGGAAGGTATTGATCAATAAAATAAATCAATTTATGTGAAAATAAGGAAATTAAATAAATGAATTATGTGTAAATGCTTTATCCAACTAGGTTAATTAATCATATAACATACACTAAAAATTAAAAATATGTTTAAATGATACAAAAAGATAAAATTTATTGACAATAAATTAATATCCCTTGATTAAATATTAAGTTAGACTAGTACTTCCATTACTAGATTGGGAATGTTAGAATAGACCAAATTATAGTACAAGGCCAATTTCTAGAAACTTATTTTTATTAGGGTGTTCTCATGATATCTTCAAGTTTAGTTAAATGAAACTATTTTGAGTTTTATAGCCACATTCTATTCAATATATATTTAGAGATAATTTGGTAGGAAATAAAAGATAGGATTTCAGGATTGGGGAATCTATTCAACTAATCAAAGAGTTCCAAGACAACAGTTGGCAAGATAGCCAACCTAATTACTTCATTGTGGTTTTCATGTCAAATGTATGGATTGTTGATAAAAGTTATGGGATCTTTCCTCATAAAACATTAATAAAACTATAAATTCTGTTTTCAATGCTGAGTTCCATTAAAACAAACTAAAATAGTGGGATATTAAAAAAAATCAATTTATTACATATGAATTTTTTTTAATCAAGAAAAATGATAACAATATATTGTTTTCAAATGTATAATAAAATGACAATTTCATCACCCACACTTTCCCTATAATCAATATTGGAGAAAGATAACCTCCTAACTGATAGTAACTTCTTTGAGTGGTTTAAACTCATTTGGGTTGTACCACACCATGAATGGAAATAATGCATTCTATAATAATCAGTGACTGATCTACCTAAAAAAAGGTGAGGGATGAAGAGTTACTTATCTGTGAAAACAATTGTGCAATATGGTTGATGTTCAATGTTTGATTCATTCATCAATGTCTAGTGAACTAATGAAGTCTCATGAAATCATGGATGCATATAGAATGCTTGAGAACTTCCATGGTCTTTCCTAAGATAGATCTAGATATGAACAATTTTAGATTTCCAAGGCTCTCTTCTAGACCAATCGTGGATAGGGTTTCCCAACTGGGCCTCACATGGTCAATCTCATTATAAAAATTTAGTACGTAAAGATTATAGGGTTTAAACACAACGAAGACCCGAGCATTGACATAATTCTGGAATCACTCCCTTAGAACCTCTCCATATTTATTGTGAATTTAAATATGAAAATCACTAAGAAGTTGTTTTATTGATATTCTTACTCTTCTTTACCATGTATATAAGGATATGAATCATAGAAAACCTTACGTCCTTATGGATAATATATAGAAATTTGAATCAAAGAGATTTAATCCCAAATCTTCATTATACCCATCTAAGAAGAGGGGGATAAAGGGGAAAGTATGAAAACAATATGATGTATTTTTATCACGGTAAAAGAAGGTCCACTAGAATAAAAATTCACTCTTATAAAGAAGCAAGTAGAAGCATAAGGTGTATTTATTATCGAGTAAAATTTATCTATTTTTAAAAATTGGGTATCAGATAAAACTTTTAGTTCTTATATATGTATTCAAATATAGAAACCACATAGATTCAAGCAGTTTGACTGAGTATAGGTAGATCTTTGAGAATCCAATGGAGCTAATCAAGATGTTGTAGGTATCAGGGACTGACACCTCATGTTTTTGGTTATAATTATGTTGTTATTATTGGGTTCTTATTATGTGTGTTCAGTTACCAAAATCATCATTTTTGTATCCAAAAATGATATAGATGGATTCATTATCAAAATTGGTAATAAATTTTTCTTCATTTATAAATATGTCATTTATTATGGTAATGAACATTTAAATAATGTTCCTTCTATGTTGGATTACACAAAAAAAATAATGGAAATCTTTAATGAAGTTTCTTCCCATGACTAATACCATTCCCAACTTTGGCATCACTGGTCAGGTCATATAAATGAAAAGAGATTAACTAAATTAAATGAAGATGTATATTTATATTCTTTTAAACTAAAAGAACATGGTGTTTTCCACTCCTTATTACAATGAAAAATTACTAAAGACCCATTTAGTGGGAATGTCGAAATGGATAAATAGCTTATTGAATTAGTTCATACCGATGTGTGTGTTCACTTTCCTATTGAATCAAGGGATGGGTACTCATAATTCATAAATTTTAAAAATTATTTTTGTAGATATGGATATGTCTAAATAATGAGGAATAAGTTGTATTCTTTATATATATTCAAGGAATTAAATAATAATGTTGAGAACTAGTTTGGTGAGAATATTGAGAAACATTACTTAAACCATGGTTTATAATATCTTAATCAATACTTCATTTATTTTTTAGAGTTTTTTATTTTATCTCAACTCAACCCTACTTATACGCCTCAATGGAATGGGATAAGATAAATGAGGAAACATACCATTATTATATAGTGAGATCAAGGATGAGTCATGAGAGTCTTCCATTATCCTTTTAGGGATATTCATTGCAAAAAACAACATACGTACTAAAATAACTTCCAATAAAAACAAATTTTATACCATAACAATTATGTAATGGAAAGAAAACCATGTTTTCTAACATACATGTGTGGGGTTGTGAATCATTTATAAGGCCTTTTCAGGTAAAAATCATTCACCACAAGGAACAAAGTGTATCCTTATAGGATATCCAAAAGAAACAAAATTATATTACTTATAAAATCATTAAGACAAATAAATTTTGTTGAAAAACACCGTACATTTATTATGGATGATATTATCTCTTAATATATAGTGGGAGTTAGATATACATTGATAAAGTCTAGTCTCATCAAACCCAAGAGTTGGCACAATAAAAAATTCCACAATGACCCATGGAAGTAGAATTTATTCTACAGAAACAATTATTTTATAGGAATATTGGAGAGATTAGATAACCTGAATGGTATGGTTTTCTAGTCACTAAGGATAGTGAATCATTATTAGTAGATAATAATAATCCAATAAACTACAAGGAATCATTATGTCGAAAAAATACTTCCAAGTGGAAAGAATCCATGAATTCTGAAATTAATTCCAAGTATCAAAACCAAATATGGATTTTATTAGACCCTAAGGGCATATAAATCCCATTTGTTGAAAATGGGTATTCAAGAATGAACTAGACATGGAATGAAAATTCATCACCTCCATGGCATGCCTGGTTTGAAAATCTTTTAAAATGAATCGAGGAATTAACAAATATGAAAAAATTTCAAAAGTTTTAATGCTTAAATCCATCAAAATATTACTTGTCATTATGGCTTTCCATGATTATATATTCAGAAAATGGATGTTCAAATAGCCTACTAAAATAGGAACATTCAGGAAGATGTATATGTATGATAAATGATAAATACATTGTAACTCTAAATGATGCAAGCAAGGTATGAAAGTAGAAATTATCCCTGTCATGGAACATTCATTTTGATGTGGCCGTAATGGAATTTGATTTCATATATTACAAATGTGAGTCATGTGTCAATAATATTGTTTGTGGGAATGCAATCATTTTATTAATTATATATATTGATGAAAAATTACTCATTGGAAATAACTGAAAATTATCTTTTTTATTATATAAATTCTTTTAAGGAAATGTGAGAAACCAATGGTTACACACATGGCAATGATAATCCATGGTACAAAACTAAAACCCAAAAATCACCCTCTATTATGGTGTGGTTGAATTAATTGTTCTCTATAATGGACTTTGGTGATGACACATACATTATAGGGATCATGACCCAACATGATAGATCCAAGAGGTTGCTCGGCCTAAGTCAAATTACCGACATTAACACGGTACTGAAGAGATTCGGTATGGAACAATCCAATAGGGGATTGTTGTTATCCTCCCATGGAATTAATATTTCTTGAAATATTTGTACGCAAACACATGAGTAAAGAAACAAAATGACTAGGATTATGTAAGCCTTAATGATTGGGTCATTTATGTATAATATGTTATGTACTAGTCTAGTAGTCACCTATTCATTATGTGTGGTATGGAGATATGAATCTAACCCATGTGATCACCATCGGATAGAAATAAACTCTATCCTTAAGTATTTGAGGAGTAATAAGGATATGTTCCTAATTTAAGGAATAGATGATGAACTAATCATCAGAAGATATCCATATTCTTATTTCCAAAACTGATCGAGATAACATGAAGTCACAAATGATATTCATATTCACATTGAATAGATATGTTGTGAGTTGGAAGACCTCAAATCAGGTTGTGGTTAGAGATTCTATATCATAGTCAGCGTATATTTCTTATTCATTGGTAGCTAATGAAGTATATTTTTGAATCTTCTTCCAATAGATTCATGTGGTATCTAGGAGAAAAGATCTTACCAAACTCAATTGTGATAATATTGTATTAGTGGTTCTTGTAAAGGAGACAATGTCACAACAACGAACGAAGCACTTACAATAGAAGTACGATATCTTGAGATATTTTTATCATAGAAATGAATTTTATGTAAGAAATATTTCCATGAAAAGAAATGTGGAGAAACCCTTTACTAAATTTTCAACTCAACATAAACATGAAAATTATACGAGGTCTAGCGGACTGAAGGTCATAGGGAGATGGCTCTAGTCCTAGTTGGTGTTTGTAGGAGTTGGATTCCTATAGCCAACCAGTAATACTTTGATTACATGTATATTAAATTTATTGAATATTAATAAAACTACTTATTACATACTATTTTTTGTACTTCATGACTATAATGTAATAATTCCCTAAACTATATGTTGCATTGATAAGGTCGTAACAGTTCCCCACTATAATGAGAACATTGATGTACTATGATGACATTCCCAAAAAATGTTATGTGTTTGGATAACATGCTATAATAGGACACATATTTCATAAACATTTTGGTGTGAGTGATCATAAGGACATGAGGATTCTTCTCATGCAGTTCACAATTGGTGATCTTTGAGATCGGATATTATGAGAACAGACCCACCATTATGAATTATTCATTTTTTCTGTCATCAAATATAACTATATATGAGCATGTATAATGGTCCTTATACATTATTATTATTATTAATGTATTCTATAACTCCCATACATAGATGTATTTTTTAAAACATGATGATAATATTTATTGGCGATCTCAGATACCTTGGGTGTATCACAAGTGAAATGTAATTACTAAATAAGTTGATAAATGATTATACCCATCCATATTTACGAACGATGATATCATAGACCATTGATTGTAATACAACCATCGCATTAAATTCCATGATATGCATGTAAGAAAGTGTTTATTTCAAATAGTCAAGGAAATACATATTGAGCATGTAAGATGGTGACATGGATGTGTAGTCTTCTTGATGAGATATTTTTCAAAGGGATTATATTACATAGTGACTGTTTATATGTGGTTTTCAACCCTGAAAAAAATTTCATTCTCCTCGAATCCTTGACCCGTTGTTAGAGAGTAATATTGGAATTTAGCAAAGCCTACATAATGCTAATGAGAATCATAGAGGGTCACACACTTAGTGATTCCATTGAAAGAGATTAAATTCTATTTGAGTTTAATTAATGGAATAAATATTATTTTCAAGTTTGATAAATAATTTTATCCAAGTTATATTGGTCATATAAATTAAATAGATAATTATTCTCTATCTTGTGAATGAAATATATATTTTTATTTATTAAATTTTTTAATAAATATTTATTCTCTAGATTGTGAATATAATATTTATTTACTAATAAAATATTTTTTTAGTTGTTCAATATATTTTAGAGGATTTCAAATGGACGATGAATTATTCCAGGGGAAAATCTTATTTAACATTAACGTTAAATAAATTTTTTTTTGTGAAAGTTAGCGTGCAACAAAAATAATAATAATATAATTATAATTATATGGAATTGGGTTTATTAAAGATAATTCATGTTATTTAATGTTGGTTATGTAATTAAATAATATTTTAACTTAAATACTAACCCTATTAATTGAATGATATTTCCTTTGTGTAGAGGATCATAGATTAATAATATAGAATTATTGTGCATAGTGAATTCTCTCTCGAATCTTCCTTCTCTCTCCCTCAAAATAGAAAGAAGTGAAAGAGATATTTCATCCAGACTAAATAATGAGTGATCAATAATGACCAATTCAAGATTTTCAACTCATTGTATTATCTCCCAGATATCGATTAGTCTTTCTTGAAGATCATAGGAGCATGCGAGTATCTCCTCTAGAGGGATTATTTCCATATAACCTCATAGCATAACAATTATAATTTGGAAGGGTCTTTTCATATGATCAAATTTCAGCAATGAATAAAGTACCTAATACTTATTACTTATTTCTTAAAATATAAAATAACTTAATTATAAATATTTTGTGAATGATCCTCTATCATGGATTTAGGAAACAATTATTAAAATAAATTTTAATATATTTCCCACCTCCATATGCTTCTACTACACCCATAACCATCATTGTGATACTTTGTTTAAGGCTTTTAGTAGGTGATACAAATGATTAATATTTTTCACTTCACTAGAATGAATTCAATCCGCTTGTGTATCTTACACGAGGGTGACTTCTTTTAATATAAAATGTTTTTAAATGTAGAGAACTATTGAGTAACCATAATCATAGTATTCTAAATCCTTATACTTAGATCTGACATAATCATTCACTGTCTGTATAGTTGTTTAATAACAATCATTAATATAATTCTAAATATTAAATTTGATAATATAGCCATTAGAAACATTTAATTTAAATAAATAATAAATTTTGATCGTTACTCTTCTATTAGTGAGATAACCCTGGCAGTGACTCGTCTGAATGGTGACTTAAGATGAATGTGAGTATGGAAAATGGTGATTTAGTCTAATGGTAGTATATCTAGTGGATGTTAATGATCAATGGTAACTCATATTAGTGGTGATACCTTTCTGATAAGAGTTATTTTCAATACATTTCCAAATGTCTTGGTGATAGGTAAAGTGTGATGATAAGTCATCTAGCGGTTAGTCATTTCCAATAGTGACTCCTTTTTTGTGGTAGGTCTTTTCAATACTTTTCCTAATTTCAATCTTGACGGTGACTCAACTCTAATAGCAGGTCTTTCTAGGTAGTTAAACCTCATCAAAGGTGATTCATGTCTTAATGTAGGTGCTTTCTGTGCTTATCCAATATTTCTCCAATTTACCCTATATTATAAAATGCTATCATAAAGAATAAAAAACATTAAAAACATTATTAACCAGATTTTTGAGCATCAAAACAAGGAGGTTCAAAGAAAGATGATGGTTTTCATGATTTATTTTAATTAGTTGGCCTTCATTTTCACTTTTCAATTCATAATTATTTCATATGTCATTAGGGAGATAATGAGTTACTCAAGTGTCATTATTTCAAAAGAAATTCTTCTTGAATGGTTAGGAAATTGGGATCATAATAGCTTGGTAAAACCCATATTATTTTCTTTATAAGCATTATGTTATATAATTCATCCCTGAGGGACTTTACACCATTGAAAATGTCAATAAATCACATAAAACTTCTTGTAATAGATTTTTTAGAATACTTTGTGAATCAGTCAAAATCATGGCTATACATATCTAATCTAATGTCATTAACATTATTTTTTCTTCATTTTTTGTCTTAGAAAAAATTCTAAATTTCATAAACATTTTTTGACCTCAAATATGATTAAACTCATTTCTATAAATGTAATAATACAAGGCATTTATATATTTTTTATTAAGTTCAATATTCATAGCATCTTTAATAGTCCATTATTCTTCATATTCTTTAGTGGGAACATAATCATGGATTATAATTTTCCATATAGTATAAAAATACTACCAAGAATTGTTTACATATAATTCATCCAATAAGAATAGTCACTCCTATAAAAAATAGAAGCATGGAACTTGAAATTATATTATATAATTAATCAAACAACTAAATTAGTTGGGATTTTAAGAAATTATTAAAAGACTATTTTTAAAAAAAGTTAATTTTTATAAAAAAGTTCATATTTAGAAAAAAAAAATTGGTCAGATTTATATGTAAAGAGGGTTTGAATTTCCATTGTAAAATATTTAAAACAAAATATAATATTAAATTGATAACTAAATAAAAAAATATTTTTAAATTTGATTCGAGTTTATAAAAAAAATATCTAACTATTTTTAGTTCGGAAAAAATCAAACTGAAATTATTCAAGTATACAAATCGATGTTAAATTATGAAATATGGAAATAGTAAATTGGATACCAACACACTTTATAATGAGATTGGTAATAACATGATATTTTCCACTATGTATCCTCCCCTCAATTTAAGAGGTAAATAGTATAAATCACTTTGTATTATCAGTTATTGAGATACTTTTACATCACAATTATGGTGTTTGAGAACCCTTTTGAGCTACACCGGTATCCAAGGAACATTGCCCTCACTATTTCATAGTGATAGCTATTGGATAAAAGTGGTTGAGAAGAGAGAGGATTTGTTTAGGAAAAACCCATTACAAATTTCTCCAAAAATATCATGGACTAATGAATACTATAGAGGAAGATAGATTTGAGAGGAATATTGAGATCCATTGAATGAACTAAGAACATGAAGTTCTGTCTTGATATGTTTGAAAAATTCTAGAAATTCACCATCAATTCGATCTTGGGAGTGTTGTTCAAAATTGGTATTGTGCTTCAAGGGGGAATGAGAGTACATGTATTTGATCTATAAGGATCGGGATCGTTCTGGAACTCACCATGGGTTATTAAGTCAGGTAAGACCAGAGTTATGGACTTTTTGATAATAATTAATGATTTCCTGGTGATGATATAGTGAAGCCATTAGTTTCCTAGTAGCCACCATCAGGTAGTTGGTGTTAGAGTTGGTGCCCTAGAACCAACCTTGGTGTATATTATGGTAACATGTAATCAAATTTTTAATATTAATAAACTAATTATCACATAATGTTTGTTCTTATGTGTAACATAGTATATGATAATCTTCTAAGAGTAACTATCTTACTAAAAGGTAATAGAAGTTCCTTGATATGATGAGAACACAGAAGTTCCATGACATTATTCTTATATATATATATATATATATATATTCTATAACCAGATGATATCATTTTACGGAGGCAAATAATATAGGATATCGGGAATGGAGACTCATTGCACATTGAAGAACCCTCTCATGGTGTACTCCTAAGGTAATATCTAGTGTAAAATGTAAGGAGAATGAGACCCTCCAGTAGGAAATCCACATTCATATGTGTTATTATATATTCTTATCTTTGGTCATGTGTATTGATACATATATGTTAATATTATTATTAATCAGTATTATAAGTCACTTATTATGATGTAATGATGATAACTATGATGAAATATGTTCATCGAAATGTATGATAAGTTTGGCGTGTCACGAATGGTATTGAATTAATGAACACTATGAGAAAGTATTTTTCCATTTTGTTCATTAAAATAATTTGATATAATATTCCCTTTGATAGAAATGATATTTCTAAAATAAATTTATGTTCATTGTTTTCTATAAGCAAGTTGGATTTCCAGAATATTAAAGAAAAAGACATCAAGAACACAGGTAGATAGAACCAATGTGAAACCTTCTTGATTACAGATATCCTGGAAAATAGATTATATTACACAGTAAGATCTCGTATGTGGTATTATATAATTGTAGAATTAACATCTTTCTCTATGGGTTTTTTGGTGTGTTTTTATATACTATACTTGGAATTTATGGATCTTCACCAAATTCCCCGAAGAAATAGACCTAGAGGGGAACACACTATATGTATCAAGATTCTCTGTTAAAGAATATAATATTATTTATTATTTAACAAGTTGAATAAATATTATTCTCATACAAGTTTTAATAATTATTCATGTATGCTTGATCAAATATATTTTGACAGTGGTTATTTGATATAATATAATGTTAGTGGACTTTTTAATAAATATTTATTTTTAATTTTTTGAATATAATATTTATTTATTTATTTGATAACAATATAGTGATATTATTTTATTAAATAAATATTCATTATTCTAGGCTTAATAAATATTATTGAGGATTGGTGGACTAAGTGTTTATGTACGGTGAGAAATAATATATACTAAATAATATTTGATTAAATAATATTTCATTTAATTCACATGTTATGCACATGTTGAGAATTTATTATTATTATTATTATTTTAATAAGCTTGGGAGTTTTATAGATTAAATAAATATTAAAGGGTACTTGGGAAAATATTTATTTCCAAACCCTTAGGGTATACAAACCAAATTATATTATTTTTCAGTAGATCCAATTCATTTGTTTTGTTGTTCCTAATGAATCTATAGAATCCTCTCAAAGCCCTAGAGATCTCTCTTCTCCAATAACACTCCCATAAATAGAGATATATCTTCCTCCACCCTTTGTTGTAAATTCTAAATAGATTAAGGAGAATCCTTTGAAAACAAATCGCATGGAGATCAACTATAAATACTGGTAGAAATAGGATCTCTCGTTCTATCACATAGAGATTCTTATAGCAGCCTTCAATGATTTTTGGAACATGTATGGATCACTGATAGAGGGAATCTGATCTAGATTCCTTCATCATAATGAAGAAACAATGTAGGTTAGTTTTTATATCAATCAAGAAGAAATAATTCCCACAAGGTAATTATTTAATTTATTAAATTAATTATAAATAATATCTGATTATCAAGTTCTTGGTTCTGGTGTTATATCTATTTTCTATTTTCTTTAATTCAATTCAATTGATCATAAAATTTATTATTGCGTAAATCTTAGATTTATCATTGATCATGACAAAAATAAATGTTCGGAACAACCCGTTTCATTATTTTCCCACACCTAAAACCTATAAGTGGCGTCAAAGGGATCGAATAATTATTTATAATTATTTAAATGTCATTAATTGATTTACACATTTGACATTTAATTTTCAATTCATGTTTAATCATTTTTCGATGTGAATTTTGAGATCTAATTCTTCCTATTTCATTTATCATAAATATAATCTAATTTATTTATTTTATGAATGAAATAAAATCGAAGATCTCATCCAAAGGCCCTGAGGATTATTTGAAGATAACATAAGGGTATATGACCCTTAACCCATGGGGTTCACGTATTGTACTAGTGTTTAATGCACTAAGAATGAATTCAGAATTAATTCCTTGTGTGTGAAATTATTACATGTAGTTAATTTAATTATACATCACATGTTGACCAGGAAGGCCGAGTGAACAGTCGGCTAAAGTACATGTCATTTAGACCGCATACACGATATGTATTCCTTCAGTTGCAGACGGTTCAGGTCTCTTCTTACACAGCCAACCTGACTAGTGACCATGTAACTCAGAGACCACACACCATGTATCCCATGTACATGACATGTGCTCCAATTCTCTCATGGTATAGTATATGCATTGAGTCCCTAGTCATGTTCCATAGATATATGGTGAGAAAAGTACCAAGTATGTATTTGTCTTGTATATCCCATGTACATTTACCAAATTGAGAATAATTAAAATTAATTTGTTATACTATATAAAATGTGGCATCATTATCTTGGGTTTTGTTATTAAATTAGTAATACATTCCATTTGTTGAATATTAATATATATATACATATATATGTAATTAAGACTTGCATAATGTTTGGATCTAAATATCATGTATGAGTCGTATTACAGTTATTAATCTACATTAGTTGAAGCATAACATGTTATTGAAAAGTCATATAATCTGTCTGGTCATTAAGTTGATATTACATGTCATGAAAGTACGTGATAATTCTTGTATTCCATATGTCACAAGAGTAAACATTATATGAGTATAATACATGTTGTGTATATTTGGATGGGTATTCATCGTGTTTCTCCCATGGTACACTTACGTACATAGTTAATTTTCAATAAATTTATTTAATTTGATTATAATTATTATAGAAGAGAATCTAAAGTAAATTCAAATGATAATTAAGATAAAATATTTGATTAGTAAAATAATATAATTAATTTATATATGTTAATTTTATCTTAAATAAGAATGATTAAAATTTAATGCTTATATTATTAAATTGGTAATTCATTTCACGAATGTGGATGATCATGAAAATATGCAAGACCATTGTATGTGACTAGGTTCTTTTAATTTACTATTAAATTAAATTGTTGGAATACATGTCATATCTATTCTCATTATGAAAGGGATTTTGTGCCCATGGTTTTTTATGTAAACCCCTTGTTTCCCTCACTTTTTTGTGATAAAGAGATTATCTAATAGATGGAGCACCCATGTTAGTATAGGTGGTTCAAGTATAAAGATGAGGAAAGAAAAATCCAAGGGACATTAATTGGTGGAAATGTGTAAATCTACAACAAAAACCTTAATTGGATCAATGTGTTTTCCCCAAGGTCAATGTTTAGTTTATCATCCTCTAAATAAACCAATTGTTAGTAAAAGATCATGATCACGTTGCTTTATTAATTTATTTCCTTCATGTTGAATGGTTATTTCATTATGGATGTATTATCATGATCACATGAATTAATTAATTAACAAGCATACAAGATAGAACTAAAATAAATTAACATATGCATAAATATTATATAAGACATGGTTAATAAAATAATTTAACACACTTAATTTTAAAATGATTTGAATAAAAATAATAATTGTCTATTTATACATAACAGCATATAATCCATCAATATTATATATTAAGTCAGTGTAGCATTATACTACTTCAGTTATAATTGAACCATAGTAAAAAGTGGATAACCATCAAAAGTTGGGGTGCTTTCGATTATTGAGTAATTCGAACTTGATGTTTCCGGTTGAATTAACTTAGTTCACATTAATGGTTGACTAATAATTTAGTACTTGGTGAAACTGAGAGGCAAGAATTGAAGAAATATGATTTAAGGATTTTTGGATTGGGGAGACCACTCACCAGATCATGGAACTGTGAGTTAATGTAGTTGGAATTTGGAATGCCAAATGGAAACCATTCAAGTTGCTTAACCATCCAATGTTGGAGTAATTATAAGTCGAATATAGATCTTTTCCACTATAATGTCTAAGAAACAGGATATTCTGAAGCCAATGGTGAGTAATATTGGGTTTTAATAATATAGTGAGATATTAATTAATATAATATTTATTTATTTTTATTAATTTTACGAGATAAAGTACTAAAATTATTCTCATCTTATTCTTCGAAAATAAAATAAAATGATTTCCAACATATCATAGTGATCCATACATGAGATGCATAACCTTCTCACCAGCACAAATTTCTATGAGTGGAAAAGGTGATTACGTGTTATACTTCACCATGAGAGGAAATATTTTGTTCTAGAAGAGCATATTATTAATGTGCATTGTAATGAGGCTACTGATGAAGAGTTAACTCTCTACAAGGAACATTTCAAGGATTCCATATATTTTAAGTTTTTTATTCTATAATCCATGACTATTGACCTTTTCAAGAAACATATGTACAAGGATGTGTATAGAATTATTTCTCAAACTTAGGATCACTATTAATAGAAGGCAGCATAAGATAGATACAAGATCTTCAATTATTTGTTTATAGCTATTTTTAGAGATTCTATGCTAGTTGTACCTCATTTAGTCATGATTATTGGCTACATTGAAAGATCAAACATCATAGGGATTAATTTCTTATAGTATTTTCCTATAGTTCTCATACTTTTATACCTAAAAAATAGTTTATCCAGTTTTATTATTAATTAAAATATGAGTAATAATTATAATAGTAATTCAAAACTTATTACTTTGATTTTTCAAGTAGATATGAACATTGGGCATGAAAAACCCATGGTCCTTATGATGGGTAATTATAGGATGAACAAGGAGGAGGGACCTCGGACACATAACATGTCTAAAGATCTTGAGACCTATCCTTTAGAGAAGTGTAATATCTAGAGGAAGATAAAAGAAAAGGGGGCACTATTTTTTCATGTGGTATGAAAGGGAAACAGAGGAGGAACTACACCCATAAGCAAGGGGAAGATAAATATGTGTTCATTATCAAGTGTAATTTTTCAATATCTACACATTGGGTATTAGATACTGCTTGGGGTGTAGACATCTATATCCAAATTTTGGATCCAAGTAGATTCCAAAATATTGCTCGAGGAGAGTTGGATCTTAGAGCTACCAATGGTGAAAGGATAGATGGTCTCACAATTGGTGAAAACCACCTTTTGGTTCCAAAAATAATGATATTGGTTTTAATGGATTGTTATTACATGTCTATTGATAATAAGAAAATAATTTCTATATCATGCCTCGATATAGATGTTTTTATATTCATGTTTGGAAGTAAAAGTTATTTATATTATAAAGACAACTTATTTTATGGTATGACACATTATATAATGGTTTTTATGAATTAAACAATTAAATACAAGTATTCTGGATATAGAAATAATCATGTTCACACGAATCATATAACACTCAGTTATGGAATCACCATCTTGGTCATATAAATGAGAATAAAATTACATAACTCTATCAGTATAGATATTTAGACTTTAATGAGATAAAAATATGGAAATTTGTAATTTTTGTCCAAGTAAAATTTATTAAACTACCATTCTTTGGAATGGGTGATAGAAAAAAAAAGCTT
The DNA here is from genome assembly GCA_963277665.1 of Viscum album. Classification (NCBI taxonomy): domain Eukaryota; kingdom Viridiplantae; phylum Streptophyta; class Magnoliopsida; order Santalales; family Viscaceae; genus Viscum; species Viscum album. The sequence continues at coordinate 165,190,871 of OY728138.1, forward strand.
CAAGTATTTCTATAAATTTATGTGTGTGGACCATTTATAGAAGAAACTAGAGTTGGGTATTATTACATAATAACATTTAATAATGACTTGAGTAGACATGATTATGTGTACTTGATGAGTTATAAGTCTGATTACTTTTACAAAATCAAAGAATTCAGAATGAAGTAAAGAATCAACATGGAAAGAAGATAAATATGCTTCAGTCATATCATAGTGGTGAATATATTATCCAAGAGTTTTTCGACATTATACAAGAGTTTGGGATTCTATCTCTACTCACTCAACCTAAAAAACTATAGAAGAATTCTGTTTGTGAAAGTAGGAACTATACCTCTTTAGACATTGTATGGTTGATGAAAAGTCATGTAGAGATTCTATTATCATTTGGGGGATATGGATAGAAAACTATAGTATACACACTAAAATGAGTACCAAATAAAGTAGAAAATATAATTACCTTTGTGTTATGGAGTGGAAAGAAACCCATTTTGTTGTATGCAAATGTATGGGGTGGAAAATAATTTTTAAAGACCATCTTAGGTAACAAACTAGAACCCCAAGGATCAAAGTGCATCTTTATAGGGTATTCTAAGGGAAAAAAGGGATACAACTAATAAAATCCCTTAAAAACTGATTTTCTCTTGAAAATTCATCTTTATTGAGAGGGAGAACATACCCAAAAAGTATAGTTGGATAAATATTGAATTCGATGAATTTATTGCTCAAGATACACAATAGTTTGTACAAGAATAGATTCCATAGGTCTCCCATATAAAAATTAGTTCATGAAACACAATTATTATGTAGGACCACTAGAGTAATAAGAGAACAAAAGTGATATAGTTCATTTGTAACCAAATATGGTGACTAATTATTAGTTTACAATGACTAACCTCTCTCCTACAAAAGGCATTATATACATAAGAAGCTACAAGATGATAGAATCCATGAAAAACGAAATGGATTTGATGTATTTTAACTATGTTTTGGTTCTATTCGATAAACCCGTTGATGTAAATCCATTACGATGGAATGCTTATTCTAGTGAAAATGAGACATCCAAGGTAAATTAAATACCAATAATGAATGGCTAGTGGATAATGGATTTAAACTACATCGATGTATTGACTATGATAAGACCTTTTCACCAGTTACCATTTTTAAATCCATTATAATTCTAATTTCTATAAAATATTTCCATGACTATAAAATTTGTGAAATTTATTTCAAAGTATATTTCCTTAATGGTAACCAATTGGAAGATGTATATATGTTATAACTAGAAGGTTTTGTGACTCTAGGTAATGCCAAAATGATTTCCAAGTTTCATAGGTCCATCTATGGATAAAACATATCATCTAGGTCATTGAAAAAATTATTCATTAAAGTTATAAAAGAATTAGGATTAATTAAAAATGAATTTGATCCATGTTTTTACAATATGTCTAGTGAGAATTTAGTCGTTATCCTTGTAGTATATATTGATGACATATTACTTTTTAGAAATGAAAAACTAGTATTACAATCTGTTGAAGATAGATTAAACAAGTATTTCTCCCAAAATACTGTGGGTAAAGTAGAAAGTATTCTAGGGATAAATATCATTTATGATTGATCCATGAGGCTTTTGGACTAATTCAAAGTAAATAAATTGACTAGATACTAGAGAGATTTTGTATGGAACATTCAAAGAGGGGATGGGTCCATTTTCACATGGTATACATCTTCCCAATAAAATGTATCCTTATAAATGATGGGATAATGATAGAATGTGCAACATCCTATACACTTCAGTGAAATTTTCAATCATGTGTTACATGTTATGTACTAGACTTGATTTTCCCTATACAATGAGTATGGTAGGAAGATATTAAGATGATCCAGGATAACATCATTGGTCTACTATTAAGGATATATAAAAGTATCTTAGAAGAACTAAGGGTATGTTCCAAGTGTATATAATAAATGTGGAAAAATTCATTAGGGGTTATACTAATTATAGTTTTCAAATAGATTATAATCAGCTAAAGCTAAATTCAAGGAATTTCTTTTGTCTAAACGAAGGAGATGTGAGTCGTAAGAGTTCAATGCATCTAGTTGTCATTGAATCTGTACTAGACTCCAAGTATACTGTGGATTATAATATATCCACAGAATCCATTTAGATAAAAAACATTTTCTAGTATCTTCATTTTTTACCTAGAAGTAAAGAACATATCAAATGTTATTGTGATAATACTAAAATGGTGGCACATTCTAAAGAGACAATGTATAACCCACAGAAAAATCTTATACTATGGAAGAATCACATCTTGAGTGATTTTTTTTCACATAGGTGAATTTTTAGTTAGAATAGTACCAATAGATGAAAACATGGAAGAGACCATAACTAAATTTCTATCTCATCAGAAGCATTAGTATCATCTGGGAGCTATCGGATTGATGGTTGTTATCGGTTAGATCTAGTGAAACTGGGGGTCTATTGGAGTTGTTTCCCTAAAATAAAATTATGTGTACTTTATGATAACATTTATTCATAATTTTTAATATTAATTAACTACTTATCACATCAGGATTGTTATTATTCTTAATATTGTTTGTGATAATGTTCTAAGAGTAACTATCTCACTAAAAGGTCATAACAGTTCCCCGCTATGATGTGAACCCAAAAGTGTCCTAGAAGTATTCTTAAATATAAGTTCTATAGATGGATGATATCATTTCAGGGGAGTAAATTATGTAGACTATTAGGGGTGGAGACTCATAGGACTTTGAGGCACCTTCTCATTGTGTACTCCCTTGGTAATATCCAGTGTAGAATACAAAAAGAATGAGACCCACCAGTAAGAAATCCACATTTACATGTGTCATTGGATGTTCTTGTCTAAAGATGTTTTTATTGATCCTTATTGTTTAACATTATAATTATTTAAAAATAAATTTCATATACTTTGACGTATTAATGAAAACTTTGATGGCATGTGTTTGTAGTGATGTAGGAAATGTTGGGTGTATCATGAGTAATATTTCTTTAACAAATAATGCAAGAAAGGATGGTTCCCTTATATTCATTAATGTAAGATAATATATATAGCTCTTTGATAGAAATGATATATCCTAAATAAATTCATGTCAATCGTGTTCTATAGGAATGTTCTATTTTTTGAAAGTCAAAGAAAGAGACATCGAGCATGTAGGTTGATGGCACCAGTGTGAAACATGAAAGATTAAATATATCATGAAGTGATCATATTAAATAGTAAGTGTTTGTATGAGGTATTATTCCATTGTGGAATTAATTTATTTCTTTATGGGTGCCGTGGCATGTTTCTAGATTCTAACTCTGTACTTCAATCTACTTCGCATAATGCAATTGAGAAATAGGCCTAGAGGTTCACACAATATGTATATCCAAAATATCAATTTAATATTATGTTATTATTTATTATCTAACATGTTTAATACGTATTATTCTTGTATGTTGTTTAAAAATTATTCATGTATACTTGATCACATATATTCCATCATCAACTACTTGAGATAATATTATGTGAGAGAAATTTTTAATAAATATTAATTTTCTATTTAGAAAATATAATATTTATTTATTTATGAGTGAATAATTTTTTCTTATTTTTTATTAAATAAAAAGTTATAATTCAATGCTTTATGAATATTATGGAGGAATTGCGGACAAAATTTTTATTTTGGATGAGAGATAATATATATTGAACATTATTTGATTAAATAATATTTAATTTAATTCTAATGTAAAGTGAATGTTGATAAAATAATATTATTTTTATTATTTTTATAGATATGTGGTTCCATAAGGATTAAAAAAGTATTAAATTGAACTTGGGAAGATATTTATTTTTAAACCCAACTAGTATACAAACATTACTATATTATTTTTTAGTAGATCCAATTACTCTTTTTTGTGAACAACCAATCTGGAGAATCCTCTCTATGCCCAAGAGAGATCCTTCTCCAAGAATGCTCCCATGAATAGAGAGAGATATTCCTCTTGACCTACACTCTCGAGTATAGATAGGTCAAGTAGAATCCTTTGGATTTGATTCTCATCACAATCATTGGTGAATGATGTAAGTGATAGGATCTTCCATGCTAGCACCCGGAGATTCCAATGACGACGTTGGGAGATTTTGGGAACATGTGTGGATCACTGCTAAATATAATCTTCTATTGATTCCATAAATGTATTGACTCTACAATGTAGATCTATTTTCAAATCCATAAATGATTAAATAATTCACACAAGGTCATCTTTTAATTTATTAACTTAATTAAAAATAACATGTGATGATACTATTCTTGGTTCAGATGTTATACCCCTTATATGTTTTCATTTATTCAATTTCATTTATCATGATTTTTATCATTGTGTGAATATAATATTTATTATCGATCAGGAAAAAAGAAGTTGGTCAGGACCTGTGTCACACTTCCACTTTTCCTGGAACCTAGAGTTTGTGGGATTTCTATAACTCTATGATTCTAGAAAATCACCACTGGAACTACCACAAAATAGGGCAAGGGAAGTGCTACCCTTTATCAGTGCTAAACAGGAAGCGCTGATAAAGGGCTATGCCTTTATCAGGGCTAGTTAAAAGCGCTAATAAATATAACCTTTATCAGTGCTAAAATAAGCACTGATAAAGGTATACCCTTTATCAGTTCATTTTTTACCGCTGAAAAAATGTCACATTTATTAGTGTTTATTTTAGCGCTGATAAAAGTTTTCATTCTTAATTTATATAAAATTATAATATTTATCAACACTTTTATGAGCGCATTTTTTAGCGCTGATGAAAGGGAACATTTATCAGCTCTTATTTTAGCACTGGAAAAGATTTTATTCTTAATTTATATAAAATTATAATATTTATCAGCGTTAAAATAAAATCGTTCATAAAACATACCATTATCATCACTTTTAACGAGCACTGATAAAGGTTCCAGCGGTTTCTATTTAATAACCCTAACAGGACCTCCTCTCTCGTACGCGGTAAATCTTTCGCGGAAGATGAACCAAGACCCACTTCTGCCACAACTTCTCCTCCTCGTCTATACCGCGTCCTAGTCTTACTCCTCCTCCTCGTCCTAATCCTCCTCTTCCTCCTCCACTGTCGCCGCCGCCGTTGCCTCCGCTCCATTGGTTTTGCTCCTCCGCCGTGACTGCTGCTTTATCAACCTTCGCGACAGCCACGACCGCTCCTGCCTCTTCCGCCGCGACCACCACTCCCTCCACCGACGATGCCTCCGCCGCCACCGCCTCCACTGCCGGTCAATGTAGGAGTATATATAATCATTAACTATATATAATATTTATTCAATTTTAGGATTATACTATTACAAACATAAGATTGTTTTCTATAGATGGATTTTGATGATAAACCTCTTAGGAATGAGATTCGGTGTAGGAAATTGGTCTTGAGGTGGAACCTCTGGGTGGTTTTCCAATCCATATGCTACCCATTGAGTAGAAGGTTATGACGACATTATAAGATGTGGATGTGAACAAGCTTGTTTTTCTACATGTGTTTTAGAGGAAGATGTCTCCCATTTATTGGTGGGAGCTAGACCCCATGAAGTTTATGGTTGGCTTGATAGAGTCACATATGTTCCACACCATGTGATGAAACCTCTCAATAAAATGGTGGTCTTAACAATAATTATTTTCTGGTATTAGCTAGTCGATGGTTAATTATGGTGATGAATAACCATAATGAGATGATACTCACTTGGATGAATATTAAGTTATTTTTTTTGGGTAAAGTCTTATCTAGACATGTAGTGCTCAGTCTGTATCTAAGAGATTCTACACCTTTGGAAGAATATCATGACCTTCATAGATATTTCAATGAGGTTAAAAAATCTTTCATATTATAAAATGGATATAGTTTGATAGTGAAGGAATAGGCATGCCATGGATTTGTATAAGGGAAGCACTCTTTATTCTTGAGTTTTGGTGTTATGAATGGGTTGAGGGACATGATCATTTGAATTCCTAAATTATTGATTTATAGCATGGTTTTAATGTGAACATCACTATTGATCCTAGATGGATGGGTTTAGGGTAATGAAGCATGGGTATATTTTTTTTGTTTTGGAATAATGTTGGGTAATTGGTGATCGTGTGGTGAGTTTTGGCATGGTGTGATGTTAAGATTGTAAAAGAGTACCAGGGGTGTCCCATTGGAAATATGTGCATTCCCCCTAATTATTTTCAAGATGTATGGGTAGGTTCATTGAGTTTGAATAGGGATATGATCCTAATCACTAGATACCATGTGTTGTGTTGAAAAGATTGTACGATAAAGTTAAAAGTCATCTGATTAGGATGTATGTGTTTTGAAAGGTGAGATAATAGAGGATTGATCAGGGATTACTCATTTGAGATATTCTATCTAAAATAAAGTTGGGGATTATACCAAGTAAGTAGGACCTATTCGTCAGGAGATACCCATGGTATGTTGATCTTTTATATTTTAAAAAGACTGATGAACTCGTTCTATCAAAGGTGGGTTCTATAATTTCTTGTTATCTTAAGGTGTATTTAACCATGGAATGGGTTGATTTCAGTTTTAGTGGGTTCTTGGGGTTTGTGGGATGTGGTAAATGGTGTACTCGGTTTTGGATTATTTTATTCTCATGAGTTCCCCATATTTAATGTTTTCTTTTTAGTTGGAAATCTTCTCTATTGTGCGCCTCTCCTATACCATGAACGCATCTCTGTCGTGTGCTGAACGACACCTTCACGGTGAGTTTTCTCCTGTTACTCATTGATTTCCTCTTGTTCGCATGTTATTACTGTTTGATATTGATGGTTATAATGTGAAATGTATGGGCTAAACGCCACGCTGAAAATCATGGCCGTTGGTGGACCTTGTTTGCACACTAAATGAATTGTATGTTGGTTTGTTCTTGTTGAACATTTGTATATAAAAATTGCTAATTTACATATACTTGACTTATGAATGAAATCCCCATGATGATAAAACTTATGTGTTAACCCCTGAATTAACAAACAAAATTGAATAACGGATGCTTTATAAAATATAAAATTGTGATTGTTTGGTTTGTATCTAATGTACATGCCTTTAGCTCAAGTTGTTCAATATGTCATTTATTTTCAAAGGCATCATGCAGTCTTTGTAACACTAACATGGAATTAATTTTATATATTTCAGATTAAATCAGGTGTCTAATCCATAGATGATGTTCACCCTATTGGAAACACCATTTATTTGGATTTCACATGAGTTTAGAAACGGTAGTATACAACCAACCTTGACTTAGAACCCTACACACTGTGTATCCATTGAAAAAAATTGTTTGGTATGTTAGTTTCATTATTATTATTTATTTTTCACTTAGATGATAATATTTCATGTATGAGTAGCCCATTATAAATATCTTCTAATGTAGATCATATTATTATGATTTCCTCATTCATAGGAAATTTTACATGATGTGGTTTGGATATTTTAATTTTCTTCACTATGCTTGAGATTTGACAAGTGACAAGTGAGATGTTTGGGGAAGATAGAGAGTATGGTACTCCCTCATGTTTCGGTGAAGATTCCTCCATGTATAAGTTTTAGGTACTACATGGAGATATACAAAATACAAGGCAAAATCCCCCGTATATAGATAGATTTCAAGTACTTTCACGTGTTTTGGGGTAGGTTCCTCTATTTCATTATAGAAGCATGTGTGCCATGATTTTTTCTTATAAAACCCAAACCATGATACATTATTAATTAAAACATAATTTAATTAAAGTTTGAGATCGAACCCATGAAGACGATGAACATGAATAAAGAATGGATGAATTCCAATTGGTAGACAAAAGAGTATGAATATGGTGTGAATGAGTTTATTAAGTTTGCAGTAGATCATGAATGTGAACCTTCTCAAATCCTCTGTCCGTGTTTACACTATTGTTATTCAAGACAAATTAGTCCATAAGAGTTAGAAGAACACCTGATATTTCATGGAATAGATTGAAGTTATACATTATGGAATAAACATAGGAAAAAAATGAATGTAGGTAGTTTCTCGGATAACACGACATTTTATGGAAGATCTGATATGATTACCTGAGTTAATAGTGAAGACGATCATATAGAGGGTGTGATTACAGATGTGAATAACGATGAAGATCGTATTGAGGAAATGAAAATAATAGTTGAATATTAACTTCGTGATTTCGCAAAATTGTTTGAGAAGTTAAAGAGTTGTTCAAAAATGCCATTGTGTGTCGGTTACACTGAATATACAACATTGACAGCCATATTGAAGCTGTATAATTTGAAATCAGGAAACAGGTGGAGTGACGAAAGTTTTACGGAACTACATGCTCTCTTGATTTACATGCTCCAAGAAGATAATGAAGTCCAAAGCTGAACATATGATGCCAAATGAATGCTAATATTGATGGGTATGATCTCTGAAAGAATACAAGCCTGCCTGAGTGACTATATATTGTTTCTCAAGGACCAAAAATAACTTAAATAATGCTAAAATTGTAGTTCTTCTCGATACAAGAAAGATTATTCTAGTCCAACGAAAGTTGTATGGTACTTTCAAATCATTACAAGGTTTAGGAGCATATATGGAAGTAAGGAGACAGCAGGAAAATTGACATGGCATGCAGAAACAAGAATTAAATATGGGAAACTACTTCACCTGGCAGACTCACCTAAGTGGAAAAGAATTGATCACGAGTATCATGAATTTGGAAACGTGTCGAGAAACCTTCGCCTGTCTTTATCTATATATGGGGTGAATCTTTTTGGTTTTCAAAGCATAAGTCATAGTGCATGGCCAGTTATTTTGGTAAATTATAACTTACCACCGTGGTTATGTTTGAAATGAAAATACATCAATTTATATATGTTTATATCAGGACTAAAACAACCAGATAATGATATTGATGTTTATTTGGCTCCACTTATTGAGGAATTGAAAATATTTTGGGATTCAGGTGTTACATTGTATGATTCTTACAAAAAATAAGATTTCAAATTTAAAGCCATGTTATACGGGACGATAAATGACTTTCCTGCTTATGGAAATTTTTCAGGATATAGTATTAAAGGAACTCAAGGGTGTCCCATTTGCGAACAAGGTACACAGTCAATTAGGTTGAAACATTCATCGAAAACCGTGTTTTTAGGACATCGCAAATTTCTACCCCGATGGCATAAGTACCGATCTTGGACGCCACCATTCGACGGATGGTCAGAAGAACGTACAACACTGTCTCCACTAAAAGGTGATCAATTGTTTGAGAAGGTAAAAGATTTGAACACTACTTTTGGTAAATCATTTTCGAAAAACCATACGAAAACTGGTTGGAAAAAGAGATCAGTTTTTTTTAATTACCATACTGGAATTGTCTATATGTAAGAAATTTTCTTGATGTTATGCATATTTAAGAAATTTATGTGATAGTGTCATCGACAAGTTACTAAATTCACCAGGAAAAATGAAGGATAAAATTTAGGCTAGCTTGGACATGGTTCAGAAGTGAATACGAGAAGAGTTGGAACCAGTGAAGGGTGAAAAACAAACATTTCTTCCTCTTACTACTTACACTCTTTCCAGGAAGGAAAGATATCAGTTTTTCAACTTCTTGAATGACGTAAAGGTTCCATAGGGGTACTCATCAAATATCAAGAACATCGTGTCAATGAACAATTTAAAATTAAAGGTTCTGAAATCACATGACTTCCATGTTTTGATGCAAGATCTAATTCCTATAGCTTTACGTTGCATTTTGTACAAGAATGTCTGTCATACATTAACCAAGATCTTTTTCTTCTTCAAATCTATATGCAGCAAAGTTATAGACCTGACAAAATTGCCAACTATGGAAATAGAAAATGACGTCATATTATATGAATTGGAAATGTTCTTCCAGCCAAAATTTTTTAATATCATGGTTCATATGATAGTTTATGTGGTGAGAGATATTCGACTATGTGGTTTTGTACATTATAAATAGATTTACCCCATTGAACGATATATAAAGATTTTTAAATGGTATGTCAAAAATCGAAGTCGACCAGAGGGTTGTATTGAGGAGCAATATATTGTTGAGTAAGCCATTGAATTTTGTACTGAATACCTGTCTGGTGTGGATAACATTGGCCTACCAAAATCTCGTCGTGAGTGACTTTAGGGAGAAGGAATTTCTGGAAGAGAGGTTGTCACAATCAATATTACAGATCGGGAGCATGCTCACCTTTATGCTTTTCATAACAATTTCGATGTTGACCCATATGTTCAAACCCACAAAGAAATTTTTAGGCATTTTAATCCATCTAGGGATGAAAAATGGATATCAGATACACATAATCGATAGTTTATTGGATGGTTTCATGACCATAGTTTGAAGTAGTTAAATGAAAATTCATACTCAATTTCAGAACGACTTCGATGGCTAGCTGGAGGAGCAAGTGTGTATGTATTATCTTACAATGCTTCTGCAGTTAATGGTTATACATTCTATACTAATATACATGATGAAGACAGTACCATGCAGAATAGTGGGGTTAAACTTGTGGCTGAGGGTGGTGCATCAATATCGTCTAATGCATGGAACGAATCCAGGGCATAAGGATGAGCAAGCCGACAAGATCTACAACTATAAAAGTATTCGGGTATATATGATAACATTACACTATCCAAACACATATAAAAACAAATTACTTACTATTTTCGATGTTTCTATAGTGTCCAAAACAAACAAATGGAAAGGACTGTGGTTATTATGTTTGTAAATTTATGAAAGAGATCATATTTCATCAACAAACTGGAATCACTGATGAGGTATTTTCGAAAATAATTATAAGTTCATTTAAAATATATATTAATCATTTGTGTATTTATATTTTTTAATTACTACCATGACTGTTGAAAAAACACATATTCAGAAGATGATATAGATGTGTTTAGAAATGAATTGGAAACATACTTGATGGAAGATTGTACAAAAATAGGATGGAGGTGAATTCCTATTAATGTTATCCATATATGATCATTGATATCTCCATTTTTTACACTTACTGAGCATATATGATCACCCTTTATTATGTTTTATATCCTTACGTTATGAAGAATGGTTTTAGATATGATTTGACTTTCTAGTAAATCATAACTCATTGGCTAAAAGTGTCTGATAACAGTTTCAAATTGACATTAATTATAGAAAAACAACACAAATGACTTACAGAATAATGGGAAAACGTGTTCGGATTGTTTTTATACATTCAAAAAATGATTCATGAGTCATTTGTGAGGTGTAAGAATTGACCGAACCTTAATCTGACTCACGGTGTGAGCGGTATGGCTAAAAGTGTCAGATACCAGTTTGAAATTGACATTAACTTTAGAAAAAAACACTACTGACATACAGAAAACTGAGAAAATATGTTCAGATTGTTTTGATACTTTAGGACAATGATACATGTGTCATTTTTGAGGTGTACGAATTGACCGCACCTCAATCTGACGCACAGTGTGACCGGTATGGCTAAAAGTGTCTGGTAACAGTTTCAAATTGACATTAACTTTTGAAAACAACACTACTGACATACAGAAATCTGGGAAAACGCATTTGTATTTTTTAATACTTTAGGACAGTGATCCATGATTCATTTGTGACATGTACGAATCGACCTCACCTAAATCCGATGCACGGTGTGACCGGTATGGATAAAAGTGTCTCATACCAGTTTCAAATTGATATGAAGTTTAGAAAAAACACAAATGACATGCGGAATACCTAGAAAACGCATTCAGATTGTTTTTATACTTTAAGAAAACTATCCATGAGTCATTTATGAGGTGTAAAATTCGACCCCACCTAAATCCGATGCACGGTGTGACCGGTATGGCTAAAAGTGTCTGATAACAGTTTCAAATTGACTTTAATTTAAGAAAACTGCAAAAATGATATATGGAATACCTAGATAACTCATTTATATTCTTTTCATACTTTAGAAAAACGATCCATGAGTCAGTTTTGAGGTGTAAAAATTGACCGCACTTAAATCCGACGCACAGTGTGACAGGTATGGCTATAAGTGTCCGATACCAGTTTCAAATTGACATAAACATTAAAAACCCACACTACTAACATACGGAATAAAAAAGAAAATGCCTTCATATTGTTTTGATACTTTGGTAAAACGATCCATGAGTCATTTTTGAGGTGTACGAATCGACCACACCTCAATCCGATGCACAGTGTGACCAGTATGGATAAAAGTGTCTGATATCAGTTTTAAATTGACATTAACTTTAGAAAACAACACAAATGACATATGGAAAACATAGTGAACTCATTCGGATTGTTTTGATACATTAGTAAAATGATCTATGATTCATTTTTGACGTGTACAAATCGACCTCACCTCAATCTGATGCATGGTGTGACCGATATGACTAAAAGTGTCTGATACCAGTTTCAAATTGACATTATGTTTAGAAAACAACAAAAATGACATATGGAATACTGAGAAAATGCATTCATATTGTTTTGATCCATTAGGAAAATGATCCATGAGTCATTTTTGGGGTGTAAGAATCAACCTCACCTCAATCCAACCCACGGTGGTACCGGTATGGCTTAAAGTGTATGATACCAGTTTGAAATTGACATTAACTTTAAAAAACAACACTAATGACATACAGAAAACCGAGAAAACGCATTCGTATTGTTTTGATACTTTAGGAAAATGATCCATGAGTCATTTTTAGGTGTACGAATCAACCAAACCTAAATTCGATGCATAGTGTGACCGGTATGGCTAAAAGTGTCTGATTCCTATTTCAAATTGACAATAAGTTTAGAAAACAACACAAATGACATACAAAATACTGAGAAAACACATTTGTATTGTTTTTATACTTTATGAATTCGATCCATGAGTCATTTTTAAGGTGTATGAATTGACAGCACCTCAATCTGATGCACGGTGTGACCGTCATGGTAAAAAGTGTCTGATACAAGTTTGAAATTGACATTAACTTTAGAAAACAACACTACTGAAATACGGAAAACCAAGAAAATGCATTCGGATTATTATTATACTTTAGTACAACGATCCATGTGTCATTTTTGAGGTGTACGAATCGACTGCACCTCAATCTGACACACGGTGTGACTAGTATGGCTAAAAGTGTCTGATACCAGTTTCAAATTGACATTAACATTAGAAAAAAACACTACTGACATACAGAAAACTGAGAAAACAAATTCGTATTGTTTTGATACTTTAGGAAAACAATCCATGAGTCATTTTTGATGTGTAAGAATTGACCACACCTCAATCCGATGCACGGTGTAACTGGTACGGCTGAAAGTGTCTGATATCAGTTTGCAATTGACATTAACTTTAGAAAACAACACTACTGACATACAGAAAACTGAGCAAACGTGTTCAGATTGTTTTGAAACTTTAGTAAAATGATCCATTAGTTATTTTTTATGTGTACGAATTGACTGCACCACAATCCGATGCATGGTGTGACTAGTTTGGCTAAAAGTGTCTGATACCAGTTTCAAATTGACATTAACTTTAGAAAACAACACTACTGACATATGGAATATTGAGAAAAACATTGGGATTGTTTTGATACTTTAGTAAAATGATCCATGAGTCATTTTTGAGGTGTAATAATCGACCACACCTCAATCTGACACACGGTGTGACTGGTACGGAAAAAAGTGTCTGATAACAGTTTCAAATTGACATTAACTTTAGAAAACAACACAAACGACATACATAAAACCTAGAAAACATGTTTAGATTGTTTTTATACTTTAGGAAAACAATCCATGACTCATTTTTGACGTGTAAAAATTAACCACACCTCAATCCGACACACGGTGTGACCGGTATTTCTAAAAGTTTCTTATACCAGTTTCAAATTGAAATTATGTTTATAAAACACAAATGACATATGGAATACCGAGGAAATGCGTTTGGATTTTTTTGATACTTCAAGAAAATGATCCTTGAGTCATTTTTGAAGTGTAAAAATTGACCGCACCTCAATCTGACATATGGTGTGACCAGTATGGCTAAAAGTTTCTGATACCAGTTTGAAATTGACATTAACTTTAGAAAACAACACTATTGACATATTGAAAACCGAGCAAACACATTCAGATTGTTTTAATACATTTGGAAAATGATCCATGAGTCATTTTTGAGGTGTAAAAATTCACCGCACCTCAATCTGATTCACGGTGTGGCCGGTATGGCTAGAAGTCTCTTATACCAGTTTCAAATTGAAATTAACTTTAGAAAAGAACACTACTAACATACAAGATTCCAAGAAAATGCATTCGTATTGTTTTTATATTTTAAGAAAACGATCCATGAGTCATATTTTAGATGTACAAATCAACCGAACCTCAATATGATGCACGGTGTGACTGGTATGAATAAAAGTATCTGATAACAGTTTCAAATTGACATTAACTTTAGAAAATATCACAATTGACATATGAAAAACTGAGAAAATTCATTCAAATTGTTTTGAAAGTTTAGGAAAATGATCTATGATTCATTTGTGACATGTACAAATTGACCGCACCTTAATCTAACGCACGGTGTGACCAGTATGGATAAATATGTCTTATAACAGTTTAAAATAGACATTATGTTTAGAAAACAACACAAATGACATACGGAATACAAAGTAAACACGTTTGGATTGTTTTTATACTTTAGTACAACGATCCCTGAGTCATTTTTGAGGGGTACAAATCAACCGCACCTCAATCCGATGCACGGTGTTACTGGTATGGCTAGAAGTGTTTGATACCAGTTTGAAATTGACATTAACTTTAGAAAACAACACTACTGACATACGGAAAACCAAGCAAACGTGTTCTGATTTTTTTATACTTTATGAAAATGATCCATGAGCCATTTTTGAGGTGTAAAAATCAAACGTACATCAATCTGATGCACGGTGTGACCGGTATGGCTAAAAGTGTCTGATTATAGTTTCAAAATGACATTAACATTCAAAAAAAACACAAATGACAAACGGAAAACCGAGAAAAATCATTCGTATTATTTTGATACATTAGTATAATGATCCATGAGTCATTTGTGAAGTGTACGAATCGACTGCACCTCAATCCAACGCATGGTGTAACCGGTATGGCTAAATGTGTCTGATAACAGTTTGAAATTGACATTAACTTTATAAAACAACACTACTGACATATGTGAAACCATGAAAACACATTCGTATTGTTTTGATACTTTAGGAAAACATTCCATGAGTCATTTGTGAGTTTTAAGAATCAGCCACACCTCAATTTGATGCATGTTGTGACCAGTATGGGTAAAAGTGTATGATAACAGTTTCAAATTGACATTATCTTTAGAAAACAACACTACTGACATACGGAATACCAAGAAAATGAATTCGGATTGTTTTGATACTTTAGGAAAACTATCCATGATTCATATTTGAGGTATACGAATCGACCGTACCTCAATCCGACGCATAGTGTGATGAGTATGGCTAAAAGTGTCTGATAACAGTTTCAAATTGACATTAATTTTAGAAAACAACACAAATGAGATATGGAATACCTACCAAACGCATTCTGATTGTTTTGATACCTTAGGACAATGATCCATGAGTAATTTGTCAGGTGTACGAATCGACTGCACCTCAAGCCGATGCACGTTGTAACCAATAAAGCTTTTCATTAGATAAAGAATCAGAATTTATTAAATGAGATAAATCATCCAAAAACATATTGAATTTACATTATTCCCTTTCATTGTTATCAGAATGAAAACATTAGAGTTTATCATTTCCATATTTTAGTTTCACAATTCTATATTAATGTATTTTTTCATATTAATGTTTTAATTTATTTCATTATTGTATTACTAACATACTATTTGTTTTCTTATATAGGTGAATTATTTTCCTTGAGTTCGGATGCTTGGTTCGGTTACAAATACCATGGACGACAATTTTTAAGAGAGGATCTGAGATATTAAAGGATGAAACATTAATGATTATAAATTTTTTTGGATAATTGTTATTGTAACCATGTAAAACATTGTTTGAAATGAATATATTAGTGTGTGTTTATTTATTCATGATTTTAAGTAAATGTATATAGGATTATATATCAAATATTGTGTGTGGGTGCTGTTTCGTACAGGTGCAAGTGCTCTTTTGTACAGGTGTAGGTGTTGGTTTGTGCAGGTGGTGGTTCTGTAGGTGCAGCTGAAGTAGCCTTTATCAGTGCTATATTGAGTGGTGATAAAGGACACCTTTATCAGCACAATCTTGAGCACTGGTAAAGGTAACCTTTATCTGCGCTATCATGAGCGTTGATAATAGGGCCCTTTATTAGCCTTCAAGATAGCGCTGATAAAGTATCCCCTTTAAAAGAGATATAAAGGTGTTGTAAATTCTGGGGAAGATAAAGGGGACCCCCTTTATATTTTCTGGCATTTACAGCACCTTTCTAGCACTGTTAAGTTGCTTTTTAGCGTTGATAAAGGGACAATTTGTAGTAGTATGGTGATCCATTTCAGGAAAACAATTGTCTAGTATTCTTTGAATGGAAATCATCACATATGTAAGATCCATCAACTAGTTTGTGGATCTTCTAGATAAAACCTACATCTGGCATCATGGAAATGGTTGGTTGGTGTCCCACATAGGCTAGTTGGTGTTATCTACAATTCACCAACATTATCCATGGCCACTGCCACTTCCCTTAAAGACCTTCTACGGTTTTTTGTACATAATTCCATAGACATGATAGATAACGAGAGATTTTACCAATCCTTCATCAAGCCTTGAAAGTATATTTATGATTCCATTGAATTGCACTATTTAATATTTAATGTAAACACTGATACTCTGTTAAGTTGAAAATGTTAGAAACATACGTTAGTGTTTTTTATCATGAATAAATATTGATAGAGATAGTGGTGAAAAAAATATTAAATTCATAAGACACAACATTAGTTCCCACACATAAGAGAAACTAAAAAATACTCATTAATACTTTTCTTGTGAGGTTTCAACTTTTAAAAATTTAATTGTAAAATTATATAGGACCACACCCATCCTAATTCATGTTTATGAGTTCCTCTTTAAAATCATTCACTTATCACATCATAAAGAACCCATGGATATTAAATGGGTTTAATAAAAAAAATTATTGAAAATATTTAATTTTTCATAGAGAACCCATTGAAATAAAAAAAAGGTTTAAAAAAATGAAATTAAAATCATTTAATTTTAGTTGCATAATGAAATTATTGTAATAAAAATTGATTTAATAAAGTTTTTAAATGGTAAAAAACACTATGAATTAAAATTATTGACACAAAAAAACATGGTTACCCAAAATAAGAACATGATAAATAATAATAGAGGGTGAAACATGAATCATAACTCCATTAGAGATAAATATTTTTTGAATATAGAGAAAATTGAATACAAAATCAGAAAATATATTTATTGAAAAAAAATAATCATCAATGTAAAAGTTATAGTTATGAGTCTCTTTTCAAAAGTTCTCCTTTATTACCATAAAATGGTAAAAGGAAAAAAGTTCATGGAAGTGGGTTTGAATGAAAAAATATTTTTCCCTAGAGATATAAGAGATAAAATAATTAAAAATGGAAGATGTAGTGAACAAAATGGAATGAAATTCAAGAAGAAATAGTATAACTCAAAGGAAGAAGTTTGAATTTTCAAATCCTTACCATTAATCTTGATTTTAATGAAAGGTTTTAACCTCTTATACTATAAAGATAAACATATTGTTAGCAATTTCATAAAATTTTCTATATAAATTTATATTTATATCTTTACGTTTTAGTAATTATCTTCATGCATGTTAGTTTTTTTACCTATTTTAAACACTGGGTGTTTATAATTTGATCATTATATTTGTTTCATAGTAGTGATATCAATATACCATCTTCTCCCAAGTTTTATCTTTCTAAATCCATAAATGGTATTTTAATTTATGATTTTTTATGACCTATGATGTTATAATTCCATTACATTAGAGAGTTTTCACATTTCACGAAGACGAATTTGTTGATAAACTAGTTTCAAGTTATTAATCGACTCTACTATAAAACTGGGTTTATCCATCACTAGGGTTTTAACAACGCTACCTAGAAGAGTTGTTAAAGACCCCCTTTGTCAGAATGAGAAAATTCATTAATAAAGGGGATCTTTAATAGTGGGTTTTGACCACTGTTTAAAGGGGTATTTAACAACTCTAAAAAAGTGTGGTTAAAGGGGACTCTTTATCAGTGCTGGTAAAAAAATTCACTGATAAAGGGGGTCCCTTATCAGCCCTTGAAAACAAGTACTGATAAAGGGGCTTTTATTAGTACTAGTAAAAAGTAACTGGTAAGGGGGGGCCTTCATCGAAACATGTAAAAAATCACTAATAAGTGGGGGTCTTTATCATCACTTTTATACTAGCACTGATAAAGGTTATATTTCAAAAAAATATAAAAAATAATATATTTATATATATTTATATTTATATTGATATTAATATAATATATATTTTTTAAATATGTATTAGATATGGCTAAATAAGAATCTATACTTAATATATAAGATATATAGTGAAAATTACTTATAAAATAATTTATATCTTATTTTTAATTAGTAATTTTCTAATTATTACCTATTAACAGTCATTTAATAACAATTTGATAAAAAAAATCAGAAAATTAACAAAATGCCTAAAAATATTTTGAAGATATAACTCGCACATAAATTGACCATAACTTTTGATATGGTTGTCTGTTTGAGCTCTACCACATATCAAATTCAAGTTTGCGATGAGTTCAATGTTTTTTTGAATAGGGAAACTCTAGATCCTATTTTTTTAGACCAAAAAGGCTTAAAATCCCTCAAAACTGAATTTTTATTCGGGGTACCCCAATTTTTTAACATTCGATGGAATTTTAGCCTCGTTTATGGGGGTATTTTTTCCATTTTTTAGTGAGGATTGATTTTATTCCCATGGATTACCATCATATTGATATTATAATTTTATAATTTTATCATTTTTTTATAATTTATTTTCATTTATAATCTAATATATATAAAAATATATACATATTATTAATATATTCACACACAAACACTAACATATTTTATATATGTATTCATTATATATATATATTTATGTATGTATAAATATATGGATAAAAAATTTAATGATATATATATATATATCATAAAATGGGAGACAAAACAATATTGTGTTGTGGAAAAGGCTTTTTCAATTTTAGTAGAAGGTCTCAAGTTTGAAACTGGATTGAGGAAGGGGATTATGCGAGTGGGTGTATTGTCCGATGTGCGGATAAATGGGGGTGGGAAGCGCTGATAAAGGGGATGATAGGAACTAATAAAAGCTGGGGTAGGAATATGTTTGATTAATAGATATACCCATTTACGAGAAGGTCCATTATAAGTTCTCAAAAAAGCACTGATGAAGGGGACCTTTAATAGTTCTAAAAAAGACTTGATAAAGGCCCCCTTTATCAGCACTAAACAAATCACTCATAATGGTCCCCTTTATCAATCGTATTTATGAGAACTATTAAAGATAACCCTTTAACATCACTCACATTATTAGTACTTATAAATCACTATTAAATCCCTTTTACTAGTGTTGTTAAAGGCTATATTTTTATTGGTGTAAAGACCATATGTATATTAGTGTGATATCAATAGATTGCCTAATGAAGATTGTTAATTTTTATATTATCTATTAACAACCATAATTAAATTATTGTTTACTTATTTATATTATATATTATTATAATTTATGTTCTAATATTCATATATGATTATATCATTGGTCAAGTATGTGGTTAAACCAACCTAATAAGAATATACCATAATCTAATGAATAAGAATGATTATAGGGAAATTTGGTTATAAAATAATTATTATAAGATTATTATGATATTATTTAGATATTATTATGGTTTTTATTATATTTTTAAAATATTTTTATAGAGAAAAAAATTACTATATGAAAAACAAAAAATGTTATTTCATGGAGGTGGAAGTCTGTAGAAACACACAGTTAATGTTGTAATTTCTTAGAAAATTACACAGTATAATGGTAGATAATAGATTTACTTATCAGAATAATTATTAAATTAAGTATATCATGTGTTTTTTTAATTCCCCTCATTAAAACCTTCCTTCAAAGATGATGATAAAAAAGGAGAAAACATTGCTTCATTGAGGCGGTAGTCCTACCATGGCAAGATCGACACTCTTGTTTTTCTAAATGGAAGGAAAAAAATAAATAATTCATGTTTCATTAATATAATAAACTTGTTTTATATTAATTATATTAATTTATTTATCTTATGATTGTTAAAAGAGTGTTGGAAGATGAATATTAATAAGAAAGGAATAAAAATTTTGTAATACTTATGTCGGAAGATCGAGTTTTCTCTTAGAAATTTCTTTATAAATGTATTTCAAAAGTTATGTAATCATGAAAAAAAATATTTCGTAAGTAGGATAGAGTTCAACTAAGAATAAATTTTCATACATTCAAGAATAAACATGAATTTAAAGGTTAAACTATAAGTGGGGTAAGTGATTCTATTTTATAAAAGATGAGGAATGAAATTTTGGAATCACCCTTTACATTTTCAATAATGTGATGCTACTCTTCAAGGATGAAAGACTCAAGATATAGAAAATGATTATGGTTGGTTATGTTCTTTTTTATTCCCACCATAAATATCCATTAAAATCATTTTTAATATATTTTGGGTTATTTCCTCTTAGTAAATAAATTTTTAAGTTTTTTACTTTAACTGGGATAATTGATTTTGAACCACAATAATTAATTTTAATTAATAAGATTAAAATTAATATATTACCTAATTTAATCCTTATTATTTAAAATAGTAAATAACTTCATCATATACATTTTCTAATAGTGTAATGTATTTATTTTATAATAAACACACATATCACATAAAATAGTTTCAAAGAAATGTTTATTTTCAACATTAAAACTTATGTGTATGCCATAGTTATCCAAATTATCAATTTTCATGAAATAAATTATTTTTATATAAAAAAATTATGAATCATTTAAAACAAGACAATATATAATTTTAAAAATAAAATACTAATTATTATAAAAGATTGAAAACAGTATTTTATAGAATTAAAATATTACACTTGTTTTATAAATATAAAAAATATATATAAATGAATAAATATATTCCTTAAATAAATATTTTAACAATTAAAAATATATTTATTTGTTATATACTTATAATTTATTCAAAATATTTTTCGGTAAAAAATTCATTTACACTATCATCTTAAAATAAATTTCTTTAGAAAAATCCTAGAGATTGATCTTAAGATAATAATTTATTGATAAATATGAAAATGAATGTAATTTTCTTAAATTTAACATTTTATAATTCATGAATATAATTTTTAAATAAAATCATAGAGTATGAAAAAGATATTATAGAAAATAATCCTTTAGTTATATTAATAATTCATCAAAAATTATTGCTAATAAAAAATATATCAAACTTTAAAATATCCATTTTAGATGAAAAAAATCCTTATGAAAATATTTTATTAGATACTTCATTTCAATATTTGAAATAGTATTAAAAAGTTACATTTATTTCATAATGTGGTTATAAGTGTTTGTATCCAATTATTTAATATTAACATTATAGTGGAAAATATATTTTTTATAAAAAAAATTCTGGTTTAATACTATTAGATGTCTCTTATGTGGTAAGTTTTCAAACACAATATTTATTTAATGTAATATAATATAGTAAAAACATCATTTATTACACACATGACATGACAATCATCATCACGACATGATTATCACCTTCCTCAAACTAATTGAACTTAGAATTCATCACATACATGTAGTGAATCTAATCCTTGTAACATGTCAACATCAATCTATAAATTTCATGGCTTTTATATAAATATTATGTCACAGAAAAAATATCAGAATTTTCTTTTTTCTAGAACACCACATTGTGACTCTCTAAATAACATAAGGGTCACCTAGAATCCATGATTTTAACTCATGTGTACCGAGTCTCTATGTTGTGATTCACCACCAGGGATTAGACACCTATATAATGGTAGAAACATTTAAATTTTTTCAGATTCATTATACGTGTTATCATACTCACTATAGTGTGACACATTTCTTTCTCTTTTGCAATAAATGAAATAATTGTATGAATTCTTCTGATCTCTACATAATAGAACCTTATGTAATGAGGGAATTTTTCTTAATACCATATATAGGTCCACACATAAGTGATGTGGGGTCAGAGAGAGTTACATATTTAATTATACCTAAAACAGTTTAGATATTTATTCGTATGGGGCCCCCACATTTAGTGAAACTTCCTCATGATTCTTGCCTTTAGAATAGGCTCTTCCATCGTAGTTTGGTTGTGGTGTGACCATTTGATTCATAGTGGGAATATTGTTATTTTCCCAGAACCAATGTCTAAAACCTTATAAATGATTTCAAATAATCTTAAATATGATTTTAAAAATATTTACAAACACAAGAAATAGAAAACCCTTTCTATTTCCCAAGATATTCTTTCATGGCATGACATATGGTGTCACAACATGAACTTTTTCTTTCTTATAGAACTATTGTAACTATTTCAATATTCTTACAAAACTCATTAATCTTTTCTCATAATTATAAATTCTAAATTTAAACAATATCAATAATCCTTATCCATAAAAACTACTCAAAAATTATCCAAAGTCTTTTTCATAACAATAATTAACATTATATAAAAAATAGGGGTTGTCTAAAAAACCCCCTCCCATTTATGTCCTATGTGGATTGACAAAATTTATGTTTATCTAACACTGGTGATGGTGGTATATAATTAATCAAGAAACAATAGTTTATTTACTATCACCATTTGAGGGTCATGGTCATAAAATCACAAAATAACATTTATTATCTATAAAGGATATACTTACAAAATTGACTATATAACTCTTCACAGCTGAATTTTATATTAATTTAATAATATATCTATCATTTCCGAAAAAATGTATCAATATGATGTGTTCCTTATAATTAAATTTAATCACGGTAACTAGGGTAATATCCTTGATAATGACCCCCTTAAACTACTTCATTGGATTCGGTAGAGTGGTTGAATCTTGGTCACTTTTTCTACTAGGTGGAATGGTTTACTAGTAGCCACTTTATCATGAGTAATATGAGATACATTCCATTGATCACATGGGGTTTTATATTTGAGACCAGAAATAATTCTGAGATCCACAAACATATCCATTATTGGTAAAATTTAAATTTTTTAGATCACTACACAAGTGGCCCCTTGGTCATTAATTCATGTTTTATGGAATGATTAGGACTTTATAGTTGTGTAAAAAAGAAATTTATCTCTTCACACCATGGAATTATCTTATTTTTCCATTTATTTATTCATCCAATGTATTTCCAATTATTCCTTACATTGTAATGTGATCATGGGTGTCCAAACATGTAACAAAAGGTTCTAAAACATGGTCTAAACTAACTCCTGGGGTTGTTTTGGGATTCTATGTGAAAACCCATGATTGGACCAGATTATTTAGTGGAATGTTTTTTAACATGAAAGGAGATACCCCCTATTTTTATTCTTTTTCATATTGAATAGCACTAGGTGTTTAACTGATGTAATAAATATCCTAAAGTGGGACTTTATCTAAAATATTATTTTTGAATAAATTGTATACAATATTTTCATGAAACATAATCTACAGTGATTATGTATCACTATGATGTAATTTTAAAGGACCCAATGAGTTTCTAAAATATTAATAAAGTATATAAATAATTTAGTAGTTAATGATGTGACCATAATTATTATTCATTATTCCTAACCCCAGTTCATATGGGTTGTGTCGTTGATTATAAGATTATTAATAATATTTTCCCATTTTTCACCATTGTAATCAAGATGTGATTATTCAATTGTGAATGATTCTCAAGTGATGCATCATTATGATGACTATATTGGTGACCATTAAGGTTATTTATCTATAGATTTATTTAGGTTGAATTTTTTTTAAATTTTTCTTTATGTGATATTGATTTGTTTAGGATATACTAAACGTTCTCATAAAAGTAACCATGTCATAAAGAAGTATAGCCTTAGTGGAAAAGAGATGAATTAGGTGTATGACTCCATCAACATTGAGTTTGAACTATAATGATGATGGTGTTGACTAGCGGATTGATTTATCCCTCTTATCTAAAACTTTAAAAAGATATATTGTGCTTCTCAATTAAATGGTCCAGGTTGATATATCCTTCTTGTTATAATAGATCCATTGGTCTATTATTTAACTATTGTGGTCCCCCACATGTAGTAATACATATGGGACTAAATTCATCAGTTTTAAATGAGCATGACCCATTATATCTAGTTTTATAGTTTTGGTGCTTGTGCTTTGGTTTTAGTTATAAAATATCATGAGTTAGTTATTTAGGTATATTTGAGGTGGTGATGCATTATAATAGATCTAATAATATAGTTGGGTTCCTAGTGAATATTATGTAATCATGTTAACCTTGGGTGGTATCAAGAAGTGTGGTCACAACTAATATATTTCACTATAATGAATTATATTATAGAAATAGAAAATCAAAAAAGGGTGTTTTTTAACTAAATTTTCTATCCAATTAGGTGTTGTTGTACTCACCTCAGCATTGGTACTTATTTGGTAATATAATAATGATTTTTTAAAAGAGTTTAATTTTTTTGAGAGTGCAGTATTCATGGTGTTTTTAGAGAGGCTCCCTATAAGCCCTTTGGGATTTTGAATCATGTTTATAAAATATTAAACGATTCATTTTTTCATTTATGTCATTATTTTTTACTATATATTTTTTCATTTTTAATGGATTTCCATATATTAATTATATAATTGTGGATTAGAAATGTGATTAAAAAGTTAATTTATATTTCATTGTATATTTTGAATTTATGGTGGATGGTTTCCTATGTTTGGTAAGGTATTGTTAAGATAATTCCTCTCATTCATGTGTGTATTTTATTTTCAATTCTAGTTACCAAACCATTAACTATAAATTTAATACATAGGATGAAATTTTTTATTAAACAATGGGAGGATTTTTATGGCCATGTCATGTCATGAATGTTCATTTTTATCATCTATGTGACAAGGATAATGTCATCCATATGACGCTTCCACATGTATTCCATTGAATATTTCAAAATGAATTATACAACTATCATACTAAAATTATCATTTTAACATTAGATTATACTAAGAAATAGTTTTATTTAATGTCTAATTATAAAAAAATATATCTTATTATTTGAACATAATGTATGATGTTTATAGATTTAATATGATTTTAGGTGTTTCTTACTTTTGAAAACATAAGAGACATTGCATGGGCATCTCATGTATTGGTAGGTAACCACTCAAACACTTAAACTAATTTAAAATTGGTAATTTTATAGAGGATAACATTTACAAGGTTTTTGTTGAAATTTTTACATATACATTATCATAATAACCAAGTAAGTGTCATTTAGTGATAATTATTTTAGTATCAAAAACATTTAAAATTTTTATATAGGGAATGTACTGTTATATTTTTGAGGAAAAAATATAAAAAATAATTCTTATGTTTATGAGTAACATAGGGTAGAGAAAATGGGATATAAGGAGGTTAGAACACTCATGGTAGCTGGATCCAGAATAAGAATAAACAAAATAAACTTCTGCCAAAAATGGTGTTTTTTGTACGTTTTATGAAGAAAACATTAAATAAATATAAGATATAAATTTTTATAAAATTAACATGGAAAAGAAAAATAAGTAATTAACTATTTTAATTAATTGAAATGTGGCATGAAATATTTAAACTTTTCCTCCTATTAATGAGAATTGATGATCAGGAAAATTTGGAATCCCACTACTGCCTTTCGCCTAAATAATGGAGAAAGGCGGCGTCAGGGTACCGCCTTTCCCAAAACTACCTATAAAATCCCCCCTTACTCACTCTAAAATACAATCATCTCTCTAAATTAAACTCTATCATTCTCTTTACAAGAACCTCAGTGATTTTTCCTTTGTGCATGGTGATTTTGATGGCCTATAAAGAGTTCTAAATTTTTTGAAGTTTCTTTTAGAGGAATTTTTTCTTATTTATTTTAATTTTAATTATTAATTTAATTTAATTATTAGGTAGCTCTAAATTTGTTATTTGTTAACTAGTTTAGTTAG
This sequence comes from Viscum album, assembly GCA_963277665.1. Classification (NCBI taxonomy): domain Eukaryota; kingdom Viridiplantae; phylum Streptophyta; class Magnoliopsida; order Santalales; family Viscaceae; genus Viscum; species Viscum album. The sequence goes on from OY728138.1 coordinate 165,217,283, forward strand.
TTTAATATAGTTTACAAATAATAGTTTGCATTAGTAATGATTAATTATAGATTAAATAAAAATAACTTATAATTAAAAAGATATTACATAATGATTAGTTAATACTATTTAACTAATGATTACCATATGAATAAATAATTATTAAGTCATAATTATTTAAGGATGAAGTAATGTTTAACTAATTATTATCTTATGAATAAAGAATTATTAACTAATAATTAACTAATGATTAAAGAATGATTCACTTCTGATTAATTAATGATTGACTAATGATTAACAAATGATAAGGTAATGATTATGTAATGATAAAACAATTCTTAAATAATGATTAAATAATGATTAAATAATGATTTCATAATGATTAAATAATAATTAAATAATGATTATATAATGATTGACTAATAGTTAAAGAATTTTTAAAAAATAATTAAAGAATGGTTAACTAAATAATTTATAATGAGTAAAGAATGCATAATTGATGAATAACTACTAAATCTATAATGTGTAAGTAATTATATACTAATAATTAATTAATAATTACATATTGACTAACTAATGATTAGATAATGATTAAAGAATAATTAACTGATGATTAAAGAATTATTAACTAATGATTAACTAATGATTAACCAGTGATTAACTAATGATTAACTAATTATATAAATAATGATTAACTACTGTTTAATGATTGATTAATTAATTAAAAAATAATTCTTAAATAATTATTAAATAATGATTGAATAATGATTGACTAATGATTAAATAATTATTAAATAACGATTAAATAATCATTAACTAATGATTCAAGAAAGATTAACTAATCATTAACTAATGATTAAGAAATTATTATCTAATGATTAATGAATGACTAAACAATTTTTAATTTATTACTAAATAATGATTAAATAATGATTAAATAATAATTAACTAATTATTAAAGAATGATTAATTTTGGATTAAGTAATGGTTAACTAATGAATATATTATGAATAAATACTGATTAACTAATGATTAAAGAATAATTAATTAACGATTATCCAATGATTATCTAATGATTAACTAATGATTAAATAATGATTGGTTAATGATTAAGTAATTATTAATTAATTATTAAATAATTATTAACTAATGATGAGATCATGTTTACATAATGATTAAATACTACATAACTAATTATTAACTAAGGATTAACTAACGATTAAATAATAATAAATTAATTATTAAAGAATGATTAACTAATGATTAAAGAATTATTAAGCCATGATTAATTCATGATTAAAGAATTTTTAATAAATTCTTAAATAATTTCTATACAATGATTAATGAATTGTTAAATAATGATTAAATAATGATTAAGTCATGATTAATGAATTATTAAGTAATGATTAAAGAATGATTAACTAATGATTAACTAATGAATAAATACTTATTAACTAATTTTTAAAAAATAACAAAGTAGTTAATATAAAATAGTAATCTTAGTATTAAAGAATGATTTATTAATTATTATATACTGACTAACTATAGATTAACATAGAATAAATAGAGGATGAAAATGATAAAATGGACAATAAAGAGGCATAAATGTGCACATGATTTGTTACACCTATGATTTAGATGATTCATACCTTACTACTTGCATGGGTTGTTACTCTTAGTGTATATGTTTTAGATTAATTGTATTCTATTTATAAACCACTAATCGTACCATTAGAAATATTAACAATTGTACTACAAAACATTAGTGTCATCTTTTAGGATATAATAAAACATTCTAAAATTTTGTTACCATAAATATTATGTGGTTAACTAGACAATAAAATCACTTTATGGATAATAAAGTTTGTTTTTGATCTAGCACATGTGTACCTAGGTGTAAAACCCAAAAAAATACATCATTGAACTTGATTGATCCGGAACTAGTGCATGACAATGGGCCCTGTTGCACACCTAGGTTGATACTCCATGAGAATATGCTTTAGATGATTCATACTTTATTATAAAATATTGAACATACCCTTAGGCCCAAATACATTTTTAATTTATTGATAATCCACTTTAAGGTTACGTTGAAACCATAGAGAAGTATCCACGAACAACATCAAGTTAAACAGACCCTTTCATTACATATTACAAATTTCAAAAAATTTAAATAGTACAAAATCCCCTGTGTAATAAATTTTTGTCATGCACCCCAATTAAAAGTTCAAACAATAGACCATTATACCACCTTGAGATTACCTCCTTGTGATGCACACCCTGACCTGTGTCACCTAGAATCACAACATCAACCATACTCCATCCTTAGAGTTACACCATCTTCCTCGCTGACGTAGACCATCACCACAGGATCCGATGACTGGAGAAAACAAACAAGAAGATACCTTCAACATATCAGCCTATTCGTCAAACAATAACAACCACCCGCAATCAAGGATTAATAAAGTGCCATTAAAGAAACAATTATACAATCACTAAACAAAACAACATCATCCACAGATTCAAGGTGAAAAGAAAACAGGGTCCAAAATGTGGAATAAGCAAACATCTAACATGTAACACATAAACCAATGGCTTCCCAAATAAAACACCCCAAAACTACAATTAGATACCACATCACCAGACCGATGGGGAAGGGATAAATATTCTGAGAATTCATAACTGCATTGAGTGGACAACAGATTGGAATGGGATTGCGCCTTCACAAGAGCTCCATCCATTCCATCAAGGATTCAAACAACCAGAAAACCAGAAATAAACCTTGCAAAATCTAGAAAACCCAGAAAATTAAATAATTGCATTATCCATCTGAGATCATCAAATCTGTTGAACATTCCACCGAGAACATCACCACTAGAGGGGAACACAAAATCATAGTAATAAAACCATCCATGGTTTGTGCTCCCATGAAACCAATAATTTCTCAACTAGCATAACCCAAACCACTTCAAAGAAACCATCATACTAGACCAGGATTTTATGGTCAACTACCAATATCAATAGTATATACACTATCATAATAATGATCAAAAATCATTTTTAATATATATAATCAGGTTTTCCTATGTCTACTATTATTGAGAGGTTATTCAAACCAAGAAAAGAGATTCTTATAGTATAAAACAAACAATAATGGTTACAACAACTGATTGTGTAAAACTAAGTGAATTTAATGAACTAATTTTTGGTAGTTTAAATCATAGAAATAATCAAGAGATAAAGTTTATTAGCTATAGAAAATTTTAATTCTCATCTATGTTGTGGAATTTAGATTTTTTATTGACCGTTAATGAGTACTAGGTCTAAGAAATAAATTAATTTTCCCTATGGTTAGATGACTTCATGATGGAGTTATATGCTATGGTTTCTACTACATAATAAAAACCTTCAATTATACAAACATTTAGAATTACATGAGTGGTATAAGAAGTTTCATCCTATGGGAATGTTGTTAAATCACTATGATGTGGAAGATGTAACGTCTCGGACCCGGGTGCCACGCAACGGGTGCCCCGAGCCCGGTTCGCCAAAAGACCTCAAGCGCATTTCCCCAAATGCCAGAGGCTGCCGACTAGCAGCGAGGGCCCAGTTCTGATAGTGGGGAAACTATGCCCTCATTTGTCAAAGTGTAGCACAGCGGAATACCAAAATAAAACATACAACAAACAGTGGAAGCAGTAAACATACACAACTGAAATAACTATAGCAGTGGATATAACTAACAGTATATAAGTGATTATGCAACATCTTCAAGTTATAATAAAACATCTAGATCATGTTATACATCAATACAATACAGCAGAAAATAGAGTACAGCAAAACAAGAAAAACAGATGGCAGCAGCATCGCGAGCCTAGGCTCGGTCCCATGCCCTCCTACTCCTCAGCAACAGTCAAGTACCTGTATAGGGACTCTTTCCCCTATCTACCCCTGCAGAAACGTAATCTGTTTGGGCTGAAAAGAGTGACCCAAACAGGGTGTAGAAAATATATCTCAGTAGGCACCCACCAAAGGCCTGTGCCCAACTGCGTGTAAGAAATGCAACAATAGTGTGCACTAGTAAAATGCAAAAAAGTAAGTAGTACTCAAAAGTAACTAATTGCCATTTCTATTACCATTTTATTATCAATTTAATCAATTTAAATTTTAGAAACCACCACAATGCATTTCTAGGTAAACATTCCACGTCCTCAGAAAAACAAAACCTTACCCTCGGGAAAGAAAAATCCAACCCGTAGGTATAGCCCTTAGGCGTAATAGAAATTTCCCTTAGACATAGGAAGTGTCACCCTCAGTCACAGAAGTCAAGCCCTCAGGCACGAAAGGTTTCCCTCAGGAGAAATGCTATAGCCCTCGGGCTAAATAGTGCAGTGCCCTCAGGCTAATCCCAACAACGCCCCCATGCCAAATACAACAACGCCCTTAGGCTAAACAGGAAACCGGGTTATGCCCAACATGTAAAAAAGAAGTAACAAGTAATTAATCTCAAGGAAATTATACAATTACTACTTTGAAGTCATACCCTCAGGTATCCTGGCCAAACAGCTAAACAGTGAAACACACCCCAGGGGTGGTTCCGGATCCAAGCAGTGATCCCAACCAGCATTTTAATATCATAGTTTAATCTCCTATGCAATTCTAGGAATTAAACATAGCAATGGCCTCAGCCACACGACACCCCAACATGGGTTCATGGCACAAAAACGCACAAAACACACAGCAGTTGGAAAACTAAACACAAAGCCACCTACCTTATACGCCAATGAACGCTATACCCAAACACCGACTCCAGAAATGCCCAAGAACGGTGTAGATGTGACGAAGAACAAAACCCATTCAAACATAAATAACTTATGTTAGGAGAAGAATTGTTAAGAACGGTACCAAGAGAGGAGAGGTCTTACCCGTGCGGTTCCAACAAGATCGTCTGAAGCAAAATCAGATTCCCGAAGAATGCCCGGTGGATCTTCAAAGATCCGGCCTCCTCCTTTGGCTCCAAAATGACTCAAGTTCCTCCTCTGCCAAATGAGGAGGCTACTACCTGTTTTAAGCTGAAAAAACAAATTACACGGCAGTACTTCTGAGTAAACGGCATGTACTTCTTTCATTTAACTGTTCTTTTAGAGGCACATCCACACTGTTCACTCGCCGACCTTAGTACACGGCATGTACTACTAAGTACAAGGCGTGTACTGTCGCCTATCTGGCAGTGACTCCACCGCCTTACTATTCAAGCCTGTCGACTGACTACACGACGTGTAGGGTACCACTACACGGTGTGTAGTCGGTTCCTACACCCCTCATCACTGACAAGGCTACATGCCATTTGTTCCCATCCCAACACGGACAAAAGTACATGGTGTGTAGTTCCAAAATTCAGGATTTTCCCCATTTTTTCCATATTTTCTCAAAACACTTAAGGTAAAGGAAAAAGAAGACGCTCGTACCTCTAAAACAAGAACCGAGTTCTTACAAACTTCCCCCCTTATATCAATTCGTCCCCTAATTGCCCTTCCATGGGTGGTGAAGAGAAAGCTCAGAGCAGCTCTGGCCACTGAGCACGTACGTCGGCCTCCTGCTCCCAGGTCTCGTCCTACACTCGGCCATGCTGCCATAGCACCCATACGAGAGTAACTGACTGGCCTCGTAGAACCTTCGTGCTCCTGTCAACGATATAGATTGGATGCTCCTCAAAGGACACATCATGCTGAAGCTCAACCTCCTCTGGATGAATGGTGTGTGATGGGTCTGAATGGTAGAAACACAACTGAGACACGTGGAAGACGTTGTGCAAGGCTTGGTACCACTGTGATAACTGCAACCGATAGGCAACCAGTCCGACTCTCTCCAGAATCTCAAATGGTCCCACATTCCACGGTGAAAGCTTACCATGTCTCCTAATCCGCTTTTTTCCCAGCCTCGGTGAAACACGTAAGAAAACTTAATCCCCGACCATGAACTCTAATGGTCGTCTGCGGTGATCAGCATAAGACTTCTGAAGAGACTGCGCGGTAGCCATCCACTTCCAAATCAACTGGACCTACACAGAAGTCTCATGTACGAGCTGTGGCCCCAGTAAAGCTGTCTCACCTGCCTCCAACCAGCACAAAGGTGATCGTCATGGCCTACCATATAAAGCCTCGTATGGTTCCATCTAAATAGTCACCTGAAAAGTATTGTTATAGGAAAACTCGACTAAGGGTATATGCTTCTCCCAAGAGCCCCCAGAGTCTAGGACGCATGCACGCAGCATGTCCTCTAGCACATGTATCGTCCGCTCTGACTGGCCATCTATCTGAAGGTGGTATGTGGTGCTTAGAAGCACCTGTATACCCAGCGCCCTCTGAAAACTCTACCAGAAATGAGACGTAAAGTGGGTGTCCCTATCGGAAATGATAGAACGAGGGACCCCATTAAGACGTACTATCTCTCGGATATACAGCCTTCCGATCTTGTCCACACAGAGGTCTCCTTGATCGGCAAGAAGTGAGCTACCTTCTTGATTCTGTCCACAACAACCCACACGACATCATTGCCTCGAGGTGACCTCATCAATCCCGTCATGAAATCCATCGCGAAATCATCCCATTTCCACTCTGGAATGGGCAACTGCTGTAACAGCCCAACTGGCCTCTGGTGCTCTGCCTTCACCTGCTGACAGGTGGAACACCTCGTAACAAAACCATCTATCTCTCCCTTCATACTCGGCCACCACAACTGACACCTCATGTCACGGTACATCTTGGAAACCCCGGGATGAACTGACCAAGTTGAAGCATGAAACTCCCACATCAGTTCCACACGTATATCCCCTGGAGCCCATACACGTCCATGGAAATGCAAAACCTCATCATCGCCTATCGTCCAACTAGGAGGAGGGTCCTCACTTGCCACCAACTCCTGTAGAACTAGGCCTTCTGAATCCGATAGCTACCTCATCCTCACTCTAGCCTCGAGGTTAGAAGTTACAGATAACGAGGAAAGATAAGTCTGCCCCTGACTGTCATGCACCTCCAGATGCATCTCAGAGTACAAAGCCATAACCTGCCACTCACCACTAGCCTCCGGCACTGCCTGTATCTGAGTCTTCCTGCTCAGTGCATCAGCTACTGCATTACCTTTACCAGGTGTATTAGAAATCTAAAAATCGAAGGACTGTAGGTACTCGACCCACCTTCTCTGCCTCAGATTCAGGTCACGCTGAGTAAAATATACTTGAGACTTTGGTGGTTGGTGAAAACCACAAAATGCTCTCCCAACAGATAGTGTCTCCAACAGCGCAACGCATGCACAACTGCAGCCAACTCGAGATCATGTGTTGGCTAATTCCTCTCATGTGGCCTCAACTGCTGAGACCCTAATGCCACAACTCAGTCGCCTTGCATCAAAACGGCTCCCAGCCCAATCCCTGACGCATCACAGTAAACTGTATAGCTCTTCCCCTGCTCTAGGAGTATCAGGATCAGTGCTGATGTCAGCCTTCACTTCAGGTCCTGAAAAGCTGTCTCGCAAGCCTCTGACCAAACGAACTTCAAACCCTTCTTAGTCAGACTTGTCAACGGTGCTTCTAAGAGGGAGAAGTCCTGTATAAAGCACCTGTAGTAACCAGCAAGCCCTAAGAAACTTCGTATCTCAAACACGTTCTTGGGATGCTCCCAGGAAACTATTACTCCCACCTTCTCTGGGTCTACTGAAACTCCTGCCTCTGAGATTATATGACCTAGGAAGTGAATTTGGTCCATCCAAAAGTATCACTTAGAGAGCTTATCATATAGGCGATGCTCTCTAAGTGTACTCAATACGATCTCAAGATGGCTGGCATGGTCATGTCGAGTGTGAGAGTACACCAAGATGTCTTCCACGAATACTACCACAAATGAATCAAGATATGAATGAAACACACGAGTCATCAGAGCCGTAAAAAATGCTGGCGCGTTCGTGAGTCCGAACGACATAACCGTATACTCGTATAGACCATACCTACTCTGAAAAGAGGTAAGCGGTAAATCAGATGGTCTAACGCACAGCTGATGATAACCAGATCTCAAGTCAATCTTTGAGAACACTCATGCTCCATGAAGCTAATGAAACAGATCATCTATCCTCACCAAGGGATATCGGTTCATAACCGTCAAATAGTTCAGCTTCCAATAATCCACACAAACTCTGATGGTACCATCCACCTTCTTCACAAAAATGACCGGAGAACCCCAAGGATATGTACTGGGTTGGATAAAACCCTTTGCCTGCAACTCCTCTAACTGCCTCTTGAGCTCCTACAACTCAGGCGTGGACATCCTATAAGGAGGAATGGACACCGGTGCTGCTCCTGGCACTAGCTTGATAGAGAAATCCAACTCGCGCACCAGAGGTAGGCCTGAAAAGTCGTCTGAGAAGACATCCCTGAAATGATAAAAAAATGGAGTGAAATCCATCAGACAAGTACCCTAGTCATCCAGATATAAGCTCTAAATCTGAGTTGTGACTCCACCTCGCCCATGATGGTCTGGTCCAGCTCGACTCGCCTGAACATCGCATTCTCCCTTGTAAAGAAACTCCCCACCCTCTGGTGACATGAAACGCACCCTGCGACGATAGTAGTCTACAAAGGCTCGAAAGGGAACCAACTAGTCCATCCCAAGAATGGGGTCATAGCTCGCCATCTCCAGGACATAGAGGTACCCAAGGAAGTGACACCCATAAACCTTAAGGGGGCACTCCTAGAACTGACGCACACCAACCGTCCTAGTCCCCAACATATTGTTTAGCGTCAAGATATCAGAAGAAGTAGAAACACTAATCCCAAGGCTCTCCGCAGCGGCTATAGATATAAAACTATGTGTATCACCCATATCAAAAAGTACTGAAGACAAGAAAAAAGCTACTAGAATAGTACCTCTGACTGTAGAAGGTCTGGGATCCTGCCCCTGCTGGGTCTGTTTCACTACATATGCCTGTCCAGTGCCACGGCCCTGCGACACAGCCTGGCTACCCTGAGCTGTCCCGCCCTGCTGCCTCTGCGATCCTGGTGTCTGGATACCACGGCCACGAACACCGTCTCTGCCTGCTCGCCCGGACATATTCCAGTTCCCTGACTGGTAAGAATCCACTGGTCCTGCTCCAACACGTGGAGTCTACATAGAGCCCCTCTCACTAGCCACTGGTAGAAACGCCCTTCAAAGCGCTGCAGATGACCCATATTGCCGCATGCTCGACACTCCATTGGGTCTCGTGGACACTACGACCTCTTGTGCCCCTCTCTGCCACAATGGTAGCACCTGATCGGTCCACCTAAAGAAGCTGTCTGGCTGGTACTTCCACCCTAAGAGAAGTCCCTCCGTCTCTTCCTCTTTCTAGCAGAAATAGTACCAGTAACTGGTGTTAAACCGTCCTATCCCACACCACTTGATTCTCGCAGGTTCCTTTATGTAATCAGCGCTTGATTCACAATCGCGTGTACAATAGGAAACTTGAAAACATTTATCAGTGCTCGGATGTCATACTAAAGACCATCCTCAAAACGTCTGGCTCTCAACGTCTCATCACCCACCAGCATGGTTGAAAAACACTGAAGCTCTGTAAAACAAGCAGAGTAGTCCATCACTGACATAACACCCTGCTGCAGATTCATGAACTCTCAATCTCTATCTGCCCTCAGCATCTCGGGAAAGAAGAAGTCATAGAAGACTTCCTGGAAATCCTCCCATTCCATGTCCCTATAATGCTCTGACTGGGTGGTAACATCCCACCACCTCTTGGCAGAATCACACAGCATGTAAGTCGCGAGCTTGACCATCGGCCCTTGAGGCGTCTCCAGATGCTCGAAAATAGTCTGCATCGATCCTTGCCAAGACTCTGTAGTTTGTGGTCCGCCATCCCCTAAAAACATAGGCGGATGCTGCTGCTGAAAGATACGCTTCAGCTCGGCCATAGATGTGGCAGCCCACAGTGCTCCCTGAAAGGTCTGCATGAACTGAAATAATCCTTCACAGAACTACGCCTCTGCGCCTCTATCCGGTATAACAGCTGGTGCCGCATCTGGCTCTACTGGTGGATCAACTGGTAGCCCATGGCCCACCATCTCCGTAGTATAATCATCGCCTCTCTCCTGACGAACAACTCGCGGTCGTCTAGGAGGCATGACACTACAAGGTTAAAACACGCCTCAGATTCAAGATTATTAAGACTGAAACGAAGGAACCACAAAGGGACAAGAGAAAGAAGGTGTTTCAAAATTTGAAACACAAGACAACACGACGTGTACACTAACTACACGGCTTGTACTTGACTTCCTTTCCCCTGCCCGGGTCCTTCTACACGGCTAAGCCACACGGCTTCTGTTCAACAAAACTACATGGTGTGTATAATATCTACACGGCATGTATAGTGTTCTTTCCAACTACCCGTGTCATCTGTGACATGGCCGACTACACGGCTTTACACTTCATGGCGTGTTACACCCGCACACGGTGTGTACATCATCCCGTTTCCTAGCCACGCGGCTAACTCCACATGATCTATCCTCGGAAAAGACTACACGGCATGTCCCACAGGTACACGGCATGTTAAGGGAGTGGTGACACTGAACCGTGTTGTTAGTTACACGACTGAGTCCCCAGGTCACACTACATGGCGTGTTCATCATTGACACGGCACACTGTACAGGAGTTCACCAACCTGTGTTTGATAGTTACACGGCCGGACTCCGGGTCACACTACATGGTGTGCACAAACCTACACGGTGTGTTTTACCCAAGGACTTCCCTACCCCGTGTCACCGCCCACACGGTTTGCGACACGGGAAGAGACTACACGGATTGTACTCGGGGTACACGGCATGTACTCAAAAAGTTAATTTTTCTTCCCGAACAGAAGAACACACACAGTGTGTATGAGGTCTTACACGGTGTGTATTCTGGGTTTTCTGGATAGTATTCCTCAGAAACATCCCCAAAACCCATAAAATACTAAAAACCAACACCTAAGTGTCAAATTCTGACACGTGGGGGCCCATACTCCCCACGAATCAATGATTGACATCTTATCTGTGTTATAACCGATAAACCGTAAATGATCCACCAAATTCCGGTCAATGGGGGCCCATACTCCCCAAAAACCGAAGTTTGGCGTTCATTCTATAACAAGATCAAACAAACTTACCATATCACAAGGCATGTATTTATCAAACAGCTATCACAACAGCATGATTTATTAGTACAACAATTATCACAACAACATGCCAATTCTAATGAACCTACATGGAATGAAAAGTATGCATGGCATGTGATATCTATCAAGTGCCTATATGATGCATGAGACGGAATAACCTCATCTCATCGGGTTGCAACTAAATAGAACTCATAGTTAAAATATAAACATCACAATCCAAGTGCGTCACCCAACGGTGAAAACATATCAACCATAAAATTTCAAAATCAAAAGAATGCAAAAATACGAGGTAGACTGGCTTTTCCCTGTCGATGGGTTAGCTATGCCCGGGAACAACTTATTAACAACTACCGTTCCGTCCTATCCCTGACTACAACTCTAAATAGTAAGTCAATGTAAAGAACCCTTTGATACCACTTTGTAACATCCTGGACCCGGGGGCCACGCAACAGGTGCCCCGAGCCCGGTTCGCCACAAGACCTCAAGCGCATATCCCCAAACGCCAGAGGCTTACAACTAGCAGCGAGGGACCAGGTCTGATAGTGGGGAAACTATGCCCTCACTTTTCAAAGTGTAGCACAGCAGAATACAAAAATAAAGCATACAACAAACAGAGGAAGTAGTAAACAGACACAACTGAAATAACTACAGCAGTGGATATAACCAACAGTATATAAGTGATTATGCTGCATGTTCAATTTCTAAGAAAACAGCCAGAACATGTTATACATCAATACAGTGCTGCAGAAAACAGAGTACAAAAAAATAAGAAAAATAGCTGGCAGTGGCATCGCGAGCCTAGGCTCGGTCCCATGCCCTCCTACTCCTCAGCAACAGTCAAGTACCTGTATAGAGAATCTTGCCCCTATCTACCCCTGCAGAAACGTAATCAGTTTGGGTCAAAAAGCATGACCCAAATAGGGTGGGAGGAATATATCTCAGTAGGCACCCACCAAAGGCATGTGCCCAACTGCGTGTAAGCAATGCAACAATAGTGTGCAGTAGTAAAATTCAATAAAGTAAGCAGTACTCAAAAGTAACTAATTACCAGTTATATTGCCATTTTATTATCCATTTAATCCATTTAAATATTAGAGACCACCACAGTGTATTTCTAGGTAAATAGTCCATGTCCTCAGACAAACAAAACCTTACCCTTATGTAAGAAGAATCCAACCCACAAGTATAGCCCTCAGGCATAACAGAAATTGCCCTCAGGCGTAGGAAGTGTCGCCCTCAGGAACAGAAGTCAAGCCCTCAGGAACGAAAGGTTTCCCTCAGGAGAAATGCTACAGATCTCGGGCTAAATAGTGCAGTGCCCTCAGGCAAATCACAACAACGCCCTAAGGCCATATACAACAATGCCCTCAGGCTAAACAGGCAACCGGGCCATTCCCAACATCCAAACAAGAAGTAACAAGAAATTCCTCTCAAGACAATTCTAAAATTACTACTTTGAAGGCATACCCTCGGGTATCCTGGCCAAACGGCTAAATAGTGAAACACACCCCGGGGGTGGTTCCGGATCCATGCAGTGATCCCAACCAGCATTTTAATATCATAGTTTAATCTCCTATGCAATTCTAGGCATTAAACATAGCAACAGCCACATCCACATGACACCCCAACATGGGTTCGTGGCAAAAAAACGCACAAAACACATAGCATTTGGAAAACTAAACACAAAGCCACCTACATTATATGTCGACGAACGCTATACCCGAATGCCGACTCCAGAAATGCACAAGAACGATGTAGATCTGACAAAGAAAAAAACCCATTCAAAGGTAAATAACATACATTAGGAGAAGAATTGGTAAGAACGATACCAAGAGAGGAGAGGACTTACCCGTGAGATTCCAACAAGAACGTCCGAAGCCGAATCGGATTCCAGACAAACGCCCAATGGATCTTCAATGATATGACCTCCTCCTTTTGCTCCAAAATGACTCAGGTGCCTCCTCTTCCAAATGAGGATGCTACTGCCTATTTTAAGCCAAAAAAAGTACATGGCACGTACTTCTGAGTACACGGCGTGTACTTCTTTCATTTAACTGTTCATTTGGCAGCACCGCCACACTGTTCACTCGTCGACCTGATTACAGGGCATGTACTCCCGAGTACATGGCGTGTACTATTTCCCAGCTGGAGGAGACTCCACCACCCTACTATTCAGCCTTCTGACTGACTACATGGTGTGTAAGGTACCACTACACGGTGTGTAGTCGGTTCCTACACCCCTCGTCGTCGACAAGGCTACATGCCCCATGTACTCATCCCAGCACGGCCAAAAGTACACGGCGTGTGGATACAGTACACGGCATGTAGTTCCAAAATTCAGGATTTTTCCCCATTTTTTCCATATTTTCTCAAAACACTTAAGGAAAAGGAAAAAGCAGACGCTCGTAGCTCTAAAACCAGAACCGGGTTCTTACAGAAGAGTACAACCTAGTTGATCTCTTATATGTACATATAAACCTGACTTCTAATGAGTAATTTTATAATGATGGAATAGATGGAGAAAATAGTACCGAAGAGGAGAGAGCATTAGAAGTTCGGCCTGAACATTATATAAATGCATTAGTGGTACATCATCATCGACCCATAATAAATCATCTACCACCATTTTCTTCTTGTCCAAAACCAATGAAACATTTTATAGATTTGTTTTGCAATATTCTCACACATGAAACTTAGTTGATTGAATTTATAGTTGATAGGTTTAGTGACATGGAAAAAATTATATGTTTTACTGGTTTTTTCAAGTAAATATGCATTTAGAGGCATAGTAAAAAGATTTTATATTGAGAGGGACTACATATATTTAAGTAATGAATCTAGTTTTAAAAAATACATCATATGGTGTGATAAATATGGGAATGATTGTAGATTCTAGTTGAGGGTGATTACAAACATTACATTTGGATGTTGGAGAATTATAAAGAGTGAGGCAGCTCATTCTTTCACTCAACCAAACCTAAAAAATAGATCATACTTCATTGGATGTTGAATTTTTTTCTTCTATTTTCATCAGGATGATTAAGACTTTCCATGATGTTCCTGTTTCCCAAATTCAAGAGATGATACAACAAAACTTTGGTTGTAATGTTTCCAATAATTAAGCATAGATAGTGAAATAGAAGGAAATTCTAAAGGTCTCTGGTGATTGGGATGACTTATATAGGGTGTTCCCGCAATTTCTATCACTACAGATAAATAGTGACCATGTTATATTCCATCATTATATGAACAAACATGTGTCTCAAGATAACTGAATTGATTCCACTCTGTTCAATTTCATTGGTTTTTCTTATAATTTTTCCAATGTATTTACATATTTCATTTTAATGAACAGTTCATACATATTAAGTAACGTTTCTATATGGAAAATAAAAGGGCGTGTTGTGAATTACAGAAACCCAAGATAGAAACCATTCACCTCTTCTTCTTGTATTCACCATTGTGGATAATTAAGAATAAAAATCATGGTTTTGGTTTTTTGAATGTATAATCAACCATTTCCCCAATATTCAGGTTTTCCATTTTATATCTGATCATCAACATGAAATCATTGAGGCAATCTATGTGGATATTGATTCATTGAGTCCCCCCAAATTCATATCATCAATACTACATCTGAAACATTCCTAGAAATTTGTTAAAAAAATTCTAAAACAAACCTATGAAGAAGTCAATAATGAGGCTTGGAATTAAATTTCTTTCTTATATTTTATTATTTCAATATAAATATAAAATTAATTAAGGTGAATATAATCACTTCTGGGTAGCATATGAGCTAGATCAACGATTTTTTTAACAACGTTTCAAAAAACCACAAGGATAATCAACAAGTGTATAATTATATAATAAGGATAAAAAATGTAAAATGGGCACTAGAATATAAATGGTGAAGAGGTATAAACACATGAACATAAACATTATATAGTGCATCAATGGTGTCTTCAAGGGGAATCTCAAGATATCTATCACTACACAAGTTAAGGATACATTTTATTATTGTGGGAAGTATTTTGTTGATAGAAAAAAAACATGCCTCAAATAAGATTCAACATGGGATAAGGTACCTAAGACACATTCAATGATAAATTAAAAAGAACATTAAAGAATATTATCATTATCATGTGTTCATGTTTCATCAAGAGGACAATTTATTTGACGTTTAAGAGTGTTCAAACCCCAATGCAAATTGAAGAGGTCATAAAATGGTCGTATTACTAGAAGCTTGGCAATATCAATGTAATTTTTTTAGGAATTACAGTTTCCATATGCATACTTCATCACAGCATGTGACTCTATAAACATATCATCGGAAGAATATAATGATTCAATGTATCATCTAGATACAATTTCTAATTGTTATGATGAACCATGTATGCCTATGGGGGAGTGTCAATATTTTCTTATTCCTGAAGACCAACAGATATTAATACCTTAAAGCCATAGGTTTCATCAATGATGGAGAATTAAGTCCATTATAATGTGAAATAAGATTTATTACCATCAATAACAAGGGAAATGTTTGATATGCATCATATTTCATCAAGAAGGTCATAATAAGAAACGGTGACCTAAAATTGCTTCATCAAGTTCACATTCTTAAACATAATGATGTATTTTCTCCAATTTAATCTTATTATATTATTAATTACATGATGTTAATTTAAAATCATTCATTTTGTAGAATTTTTTTAAATTTATGAATACTTTTATAATAAGATAACAATAAGAATATAATATTCAAATTAAAGGGAATATTACATCTACATGTGTGGTAAAATGAAGAGAAAACGTAAAATAAATTTATTTATCAATGATGAAATGAAAATTATGATCACATAAAGTTAAATGAACAATAAGAAATCCATTAAATAAAACAAGAATTCTTTACAAAATACATAAAATAACTTGATATTTTCAACAGAATGTTGTTTGGATGAGATGAGCCTAATATCAGAAGTGGATTAAAATCCAAATTATATTAATCTACTATCTTAATAAAATATTCCAATGGAATTAATTTAAATTTTTAATTTTCAAAATAATTCAAAATTATAATGATGGGGCTCCCTATATAGTGAAGATTTCATTCGAATATTGAAAGATTTTGAAAATCTTGAAGTTATGTACATACCTTTGGAAGATGTTATTAATCTAACAATTGAATATAATTTGTTTTTTAATTCAATTATGAAGTCATACTCATCTCATCCAAAATCTATTCTATTGGAAAATTTAATGTTATTTATTTTCTTTTTAAAATCATTCGTTTATTATTTAATGGATTTTTTCTTGTCCATTTAACTTTATATGATCATAATTTTCATTTTATAATTGGGAAATAAATTTATTTTTCATTTTCTTTTATTTTTACCTCACTTTCAAATACAATATGTGACTTGTTTTCTATTAAACTATTAGATAAAGAAGTTGATATGTTTAAATATATAAATATGTAAAACCATATCTTACAAAACAAGATTACCTAGGTAAAAAATATATAATACACATTATAAATATGATTTGAGAAACCTAAAGACATTCCCTTATCCTTTGGTAAAATATACATTATAAAAAATATAAATAGACATGTCATGTCATGTTTTAAATTATTATTGTCATAATATTTTTCTGACCATAATAATATATTTTCATTTTAGACTTAATAATTATTTCATTTTTTACATATAGATGGATGATACTACACTACTCACTGAGTAGTATAGGATTGTTTCACCTGACATGATTATGGGTCGTGAGGTTTTAAGGATTAAGGTGTGTTGAGCACAAAATTATAATAACCTTTTGACTCCAGCACCATTATACCCTATGTTGTGAGGGATTTCATTGAATTGTGGTAAAAAGATTTACAATCTTTGATCATCACCTACATTCTTTCCTCCCTAAGAGATGGAGACCAATGACACCCACATTCCACTTGAATGAGTTAGATATTACCATCATCATTGATGATGTGGTAGTCCAGCTTGGTCTTTCTATCCAGTGGGATGCAGTTATAGGACCCAACCATGCATATTGGTCTAACCATGTACATATATTTCTATGTGTCGACGTTTTAGAGGTTTATGATACTAATAATGGTGGGTCGATATCTATGAGGTGTCTTGAGAGGAACTTTGCATAGTTACCCATTGATGCTGATGATGAGACTATCATGCATCATGTATGTGCATATATCTTACAGATTGCTGGATGGACATTATACACTGCTCACTTAGGTATGAATGTACACATTATGTATCTGGCCCTACTAGTGGATTTTCATTAGGTATGGAGATAAAGTTAGGGGTTTTCATTCCTAGCATACACATACAGAGCCTTATGCATGGCATGCCACTCATATCTCACTAATTTTTGGGATTCATCATCTTTTCAGATGTGGGCAAGGGATCACATCCCTCCCCTCTCCCCTATTATTACTAGGCAGGATCTATATATAGATGCATTGTGTGATGCTCCACGTGGATGCTGGTATGATCAATCTTCTCTGTTAATTTTTTCTGCTTGAAAGAGTTATTGAAATTTAATTCAATTTATTTATCACTTAAAGTGTTGTGATTTATACGTGGAGTTAGGGACACCTCTTCATCAATTCTCTGAGAAAACATTTAGTTTCATAACGTCCCATGTGGGATAGTCTAATACCCATCGACTAAAGTATATACAATCTTTTATTAACTAACCAATTTCATAATATCATCATTTTTTTAGTAACAAAAATTTTTCTCAAATATTATATGTCATTTCATATTACTAGGATTTTATACTGGGATTTATTTATACTAGTTTCCCTTATACTATACTATTTTACTTTAGGATGTTATTTTTATAGTTCCTCTCATTCAATTTCATATTATTGTGTGGCACAAGCCTGATAGTGTCATGCGCCAGTTTGGCTATGTTTAGTGTATCTCATTTCCAAAAAGACAATAAACAATCGTTCATTCCCTGAAGCTGAAAAAAAGGAAATATGTTTATTTGAACTAATGAAATGTCAAGTGTCTTGAACTCTAGGACATATGAACGTCGTTTCATATCGAGGTCATGTGAATGATTTGATTCCAACAATCATAAGAGACCGATTATGATCCTTGGTATAGACTGAAGCCTATTATGTATCTTATTCCACATGGTGGAGGGATTCATGATCTGGTAATTCATAAATTTACATTATTTTTTTATTATATTATTTTCTAATTCATTTCAAATATCTTTAATACATACTCAACTATAATTATTTATCCACAAGTCGGATCTTGATGGTGAGGATGTTTCGAGCCCGGTAGTGATCCATGTTGCAGTGTAAGAGATGATGTCAGATTATCATGAATTTGAAGATAGTTTCATCGATCATCCACCCAAGGGAGATGTTTTTTTTTCTCAGGGAGTATGGGTTCCTACTCAAGAACCTCCTCTAGTAGCTATT
The DNA here is from genome assembly GCA_963277665.1 of Viscum album. Classification (NCBI taxonomy): domain Eukaryota; kingdom Viridiplantae; phylum Streptophyta; class Magnoliopsida; order Santalales; family Viscaceae; genus Viscum; species Viscum album. Next base: position 165,235,917 of record OY728138.1, read on the forward strand.
GATGTCGAGGAGTAATGAAGACGATGATGTAGACTGCGTCATGAGGCACATGAGGCCTCATTCATTCTAGAGTCATAGGTTTTACTACTAGCAGTCTAACCCTATCTGAATGGGGATGTGCATCATCATGTATGGGATCCATTTTTATAGTTAGGATATCCCTATTTCTCTATTGATACAGCTCATCTAAGATTATATCTGGTTTTATTTCTCACACCTCCACCTTTTATGACTTAGCCTTCATATGCTTTATGGATCCCCTACAAAATTATGGGAGATCCTTTAACATACCTACTAGGATAATGGTCGTGTATATAGAATGACCTCTAGTTGACACCTCCTCCAATTGAGATATAGGAAGAGCATCCGAGAATCGAATTTCCAGCACTTTAGGATTATCCCCCTCCATGTCATCGTACTCCACCCTAGTGTAGAGGTTGGAAATATTGATACGAGTGTCTCAGTCACACACCATATTGTGGGATGAGACCTAACCATAGAGAGTTACTAATATCATTTGTGTAGATGATTTTTTGACATAAAGGATTTGAAATAACATTGTGTTCTCTCCTCTGTATGATTTAATTTTTATTAAAATGATGAAATTATTTTTACAATCAACCATTTTTACATGTTTATCCACTATTTCAATTTTTATTTATATTTTAGTTAATGTTTATAGTTTATTATCTTTCAATGTTGTCTAATTGAAACATAGGAAAACATATTAAATTTCCAGTAGGTAACTATAGATTTTATAAAATATAGAATATAAAAACAATCTAAAAACAGAAAACCTACCCCAAGAATCTTTTTTTTTGAAAAAAAAAATGAATTTCATAAATATAGTAAATAATTGAAAATGAAATGAATGTTAAAAAATATTATAAATAAAATTTTAATGGCTTAAAACAACAATATATTGTGTAACTAAATTTAATTTTCTTTAACTTTCTTATGAAATGTTTTTTATTTTCCATTATTTCTTACATGTTCAGTATGTGTGTCCAATTTCATTTAGATTTTAATTCAAATTTATTATTTATAGACATTCAAAGCCACTAACATCAGCCATTATTATGTTTCATATTTGTGACATTGGAAACGAATAAGTTATAAAATATAAATATAATCTAAATGATATTTGACAAAGTGACTCAACATAAGAAACATAATTGAAAATAAAAGAACAAAAATATAATATGTAAGATCTGATTTACATGTCACAATACTAATGGATTAAAAACAAAATATTTTCACTCTAAAATATTAATGAATGTAATTATAAGCAAAATCAAATAAACATAAGATAAATATCAAAATATAAAACATATATATTTTCAAATATACACAAATGTATATTTTAAAAATTACTTTTTTCTGAATGGAGGCATTGATGATGTTAAATTTCAACATCAATTTTTAAAAAAATAATAACACAATATTATTTTAAAATAATTAAATGACATATGAAAAAACATTCATCCACAAACACTGAAAAGGGGAATAAAACTCTTCCCCCCACCCAATCCATGCACAATCCCAGACTACCCCAGATCATCAACATGCTTGACAGACATGGAGTCTTGAGTATTAGGACAATTCGATAGAGTAGAGTAGAAGGAGAGGGGATGTGATCACTCTAAGTAGCCATAATTGAAATGTAGTAGAAATAGGTAAGAATATGAAAACTAATAAAAAAGAAACATGAAAAGTCAAAGCATCTAGCCTGGAGGAGAATCTTGAAAAGGAGAGGCGGTGAAATGGAACTGAATGTGGGAGGGGGGAAAGAAGGTCGAACCATCGCCTCCACTAATGAGGATAGTGGGAAACCCTAACCATTGTTATGGTTGGTGATATGGAGAGAAGATGTTTTTTATTTTAAAGTGGTTTTCCAACTTAGAAAATCATAAAAGGGAAAGGTTTTATGGTATTTTAAAAAAATTAGTCCTAAGAGGCATGAACCTTGTTCACGCTTCATTATTTGGATATGAAGAACATCAAGATTTTTAGCCATAGGGAAGGAGGCGTGAACCGCAACCACTTTATATATATATATATATTATTAATAATTTATGTATGTAATTATTAATAAAATATTTATTATAAATATTAAATACTATTAATATAATTTATAAATTTTGGTGAATGATTCTTTTGATATATAATAATACCAATTTATTAATAAGTAATAAATTTAATAAAAATATACTATATGGTTTGTTGTTAATTAATATTATATTTTTATTTTATAAATAAATAATTGTATAAAAACTTATATTTACAATATTTTAATTATAATTCTTTGCTAAATTTTTTGTTGATATTTTTATTCTTAATTTATTAATATATAAAATATTTATTAATAATATACATTATTATTTATTATTAATTTATAATATATTATTATCTTATTAATATAAATAATAACATTATAACTAACATTTAATGTATAATAATATAAATAAAATAAATGGTATTTATAAAAATATATAATAGTTGATAATTATATAATTCATAGTATAGTATATAGTATTATTAATTAATTACTTATATACAAAGTAATATAATATTTATTATTAATGATAATAATATTTGTTCATTTCAAAATAAAAACATTATTGACATTTAATATTATGATTAAAATATTATTTATTACACATACTATGGATAATAATTATAAGAAGTATTAATATAAATAAAAAATAATCTTTATTATTATTACCAATGTAGTTATTAATATAAATGCTTTTTATCCGTTCAAAAATATATGTACGAATTTCATATTATATCATATTATTGATATATGAAACATTATTTAAAATATTAGAATGTTTTTAAATAATGTATAAATAATGATTTCAAAAACATATAGCATATATAAATAGAATATGCATCGGTGGACTAGATGATGCTTTATGCCATAACTAGGTGTATATATAATGAATCCACATCATGTATGTCTATGTCATGCTCTGACATATGCTACTAATGTGTATCACCCATATAACCAACTTCCACATCATCTACTATGACATGTGGTGGATTTACAGCCTCACCACCTATACCATAAAGACTGTGGATGCTGGATAAAGAGCTAATAAACAGTGCAGAACAGACCAGTCAACATCTATTTCTACAACAAAGTCTGACATGCTAATATATAATGTTTTTTCATGTGCCTCTAGTTGTGGTTTTGGATCAAATACAATAGGATCTGGAAGATCATCTAACTGGTCATGATGAACACCCTCCTCATGTGCCTCAACTACATCCATAATAGGGCCATCACCCCCCTACAATATCTATATCATGCTCAATAGCCCCATCATCACCTGGTGTATCAAATAAAATCTCATGATAAATATCATCCATTGGGGGAAGCAACACTATCAAATAACTACTAAAATAATAATGGTGAAAACAGCCTCCCTCTATAGTATAATATATGTGAAGGAGAAGGGTGATAAGATCATCCTATGAAAAAACATTATGCATTTAACTAATGTTAATAAAAAATATTCAACAATGGAAGGAAGAATCATTACCAATTCACGTATCCCCATCTATGTCACCTAATAAATATCATTGATTACATGTGGTACTGGGCACATAATTCAACTGATCGAATGAAGTCATGTATACTATGTCGGTCCCTCATAATTAGGACACTTGTCGTATGTCACTCATCTCAATATATCTTGCATGATATATCCTATAGTCAAATTATTTTCAGCCTTGAAATATTTAGGGAATGAAGTGAAGGAAACTTATTTAGTTGTGCAGGAAATGCATAATATAGGCAAAAATACCTCATAATTATTTTATTCTAATTCCACTCAACAATCTGAAAATAATTCATAGGAACAATGCATGAGCTGATAACAAGAATCACCATACAGTGTGGTAGGATACTTGGGATGATATCCTAAGTATATGGAATCCATGAAATCTGAAAAAATGTAAAATAGTTTAATAAATGAATTCATCTATGGTATAGAGACCTATTTTTTTCTTGTAAGACATTGGACTATTTTTTATATATATTTTTGGAGCCCGGAACTAACATGAAAAGATATTCTGAGGCATAGTGTTCCAGAATAATTTTTATAAAATTATTGAATATATTTTATATTTTTCACACATTGTTTCTTAAAAAATTATATAATTCTTAATTGGAAGCTCGGATTAGAAATTTGAGACCACTGTTGAGTCCATGATGGGATTTTTACCCTAGGAGAGACCTAAAATAGGTCTTTGTGGGGAATTCAAAAACTTGGGCAATTGGTGGTACATTTAGTGGATTAATTAAATTATTAATTTAAATAATTAATAAATTTTACAAAATTATTTTCATTTAAATAAATTTTTATTTCAATTTTCTAGGGTTTAGATGCATAATCATTGGGATAATACTGATCATTCTCCCTCCCATAGGTGAATTGAGATCTGATGACGACAAATATCTCGATCAAAGTAGATTGAAGTGCAACAAATTCAATGTCACCTCTCAGTCATTGGGGAGTGCATTCTTCAAAAATTAACAATCCAATATCTAGGTAAGACTCTTCAATTCATGGATTTCACCCTTATTATAATTTTTTTAGAAAAATTGTTCCTTGTTTGATTTTTACCAATTAACAGTCTTTTCATTCACACATGTACAGAAATTAAATTTTTTATTAAATTTTTATCTAACCCAAGATATCCCCATTTATGATTATTGACCATGAACACTTGGAAATTATTGATAAACATTTTTTATGAAGTTATCTAAAATTATCTTTGTATTCTTCTCCATTGAGTTACGGGGTCATGGCTCGCTCTTGTTGGGTGGTACCGAGCCTGATCCAACCCCCATATTCGTAAATAAATCACATATATCAAAAAATCACTGAATAAGAGATGGAAATAGAGGCTTTTCATGTTGTGGGTGATTAATTTTTTGATTTGGGATATAAATCAGAGACTATTGGCGATAGAATAAGTGTATGGTGCGGGATGATTCGTGCAAAATTCATACGTAGAAATTGGTACTGATTTCATATCCACTGGAGGGATTGAAATCATCGAATGGAGAAAGATCATTCATTTTCATTAAGAAACTAACTATGATTCATAGGAAAGGTTATTGTATATGAATCACAAAGACTGGATCTGAATTTTACGAAAAATCCCAACAATACGCCGTGTTGTTTGAATAAAACAGATTCTTTCGGGCCCTAGTTATAGAATATAGTGCTTCTATTATTTATCAGTATCACATTACATATGGGACCCACACACATCATGTGATTGTGTGGTTGAAGAATTTTTGTGTACTCTGGAAGTACACAGGAATGGGAACATCAAGGCACACACCATGTTCTAGTGTTTACAGACATGGTCTATGTACACAGAAACGGCCTAGAGAACATAGATCAACCATGACTAGCTTAGACACAACATGTAGTGCACATTCACCCTGTGTACTTCTATATGGGATGGGATCTATGTAATGGTGGTGACATGGTTAGGTTATATATTGAAAAAACATGTTGTGTGAGCCCCCATCACACTGTGTACCCCTATATTCATTTTTAAGAAACTTCAATCTCTTGTATCTCCTTAGTTTAGAATCAAATTTTGGCCCGTGAGTATCCTACCTAATTGTGTTTTTCATGTATAATGTTATTTTTTCCTCTATAATGTATTTTGAGGTGAGTCATGAGATATTCCTAGCATGGATCTTATCTTTGTGATTCTCAACAATATAAGTGATCAGAGAAGATCAAAAAAGCCTTTCTGAGGGGAACCCTATAGTTGCGATGGGCATGGGTCCTCAAGGACTAGAGTGGCTCCCTCTTGTAGAGACAAGGCATGGGTCTACGACCATCAAATAGGAACACTCCATCTGGGCTGGGCATGGTTTGTTGATTAATAAAATATAACCCTCTTTCACAGATAGGGCATGGATCATCGGCCTTCTGAGTGGAGCCCTCCAGGTAGGCTTGTAATGAGTCCTCAATGACAATATGGAACCCTCCTACAAACATAGGACATGATTCCATGACCACTAGATTCACACCCTACTATTTTACTCGAGTAGGGGTCCTCTATATAGATATTTTGGCACCTTTACTATGAGATACAGAAGTGATGTGTGGCATGTCTAGGATTTTTTTAGCTGAGAATAAGTGTGAGATGTTTGGTATCGTTGATGACTTGTAGAACTGATTGGGACACTTTTCCTCATTTGGGTTGTGAGATGGTGATCCACCTATCTCTCATTTGTGTTTCTTTGGTTTGAGAATATATGTGTCTATGTGTGTGTGTCCACGTTTTTTTTATTTTTTAGTCTCTTGCTATGGGTGGTAGAGACGCAATGTGTAGTCCGCCTATATGACAAGTTGAGCCCCAATGTTTGGTTGAGGTTACCTTATTACTTTGGATTGAGCTTCATATTTACTATTTACTATATTTCGATTCCTGTTGTATCTCTTAATTCTCCCCCTTTATATTTTGAGGTGTCCTACTAGGTATGGATATACTCACCCCCACAAGGGTTTTTCCCTCACATGTCATGTCTTATGTAGACAAAGGATAGGTTGATGGTGACTTTAGAAGAGGTTCGAAATACATGGTGAATTAGACCACACATGGTGGTCATAACTTGGAGATTAAAATTTTTCCTCTCTCAACATTTTACATTCCATTTTTTGTTTGTTTGGTACCTCTTCTAGTTGGGCATGTATTTTTTCCCTTTAGGTTTAATTTACACCGTCGTACTATTGTACACCCTATAGGTTTTGAATGCTTGGTTTATATTCTATACATTGCATATTTTTATTATTATTACACTATAATTTTTCTTTTGTGTGTTTGGGAATGTATGTATATTTACGTTAGGAAAAGGCCTCCCAATTAGGGTATTCCTTAGTGTTCTTATCTCCACCCCTGACCTCTGGAGGCGGGCTTGTGGTAATTTCGGCTTGAGCCCCAGTTACAGTTGGGTCATGATAGATTGGTATCAGATCACTTCATTCCTTGAGATGGTGTTTGGATTAGTCACCTTATGAGGATTTGGTTAGGACATAAGAAAACAATTTCAAAATTTCTCAAGTGTGACTCTCTGGCCCGGGAGCCCAGTGATGGTATGGGTGGTTGGTGTGTCCATTCACCAAGACCTCGACTACCTGCTTGTCGACTCTGCTTATTAAGACATTGGTTATTCTAATAAATGTTAGATGCATCATATAGAAATGAGTATTTAACTATACTTATTTAGTATTATACCCATTAAATATATATATATATATATATATTTGATCATCTGACCATGGTACATCTTGATTAAATTTTTAGGATTTCTTTACAACGACAATGATCCAGGATACCAGTTCCAGGTCATGATGATGATCTAATGAGTAATAAAGCCTCATTTCAGGGTCCATCATACAATATCCCTCCTCTAGGTGGATAGGTATCATCACCCCCACATTTTGATCAGCAGATCATACTAGCCGAGCTATATTTTTTTGCGCATAGGTTTAGTACACTCTGTGAGTTTCAGTGTCAGTAGCCTTAGAAGTTCAAGGGAGAGCTAGATTCCCTAGTAGTGGAGGATAGGATGGAGTTGGTAGTATTTGTTTTTAGACTCACCTAGACACTGTTGAATCATTTGGTTACACTGGGAGCTATCCATTTTCAAAAAGCATCTAGGTACTAGTAGAGTTTTGTTTCCCAGATTCATGAGGAGTTTACACTCTTGTGGACTGAATTCTAGAAGTTGTTCATTGAATAGTACTACCCCACATTTTTTCATATAATTCATATTTTTCAACTTCTAGAGTACCATTAGGAAGGGATTATAGTTTATGATTATGAAACAAGGTTTATATACCTTATTTGGTACTCCCACAACATGATTCAGGATGGCTACTTCTGAGTACATAATTTTGAGCAGGGAATCCGCCGAGATATTCATGCTAGTGTGGTACCATTCTGAATTCCCACCTATTATAGAGTTTTGGAGTGGGAAATAGTGATAGAGATCTTTTTAAAATACACATGATGGGTGTCTCCAGATGGTAGTATGTTCCATAGGACTTAGTTTTCTATATCATCCAGCTGATTCCAGTTAACTGGATCTCAATGTAGAAGATCATACTAAGATCAAAATTTTTCACGTGTATCGGGATAACAAGAGGAAAAAGGTATGATTGATAGTGGAAGTTATATTATTATAATGAGAGAGGTCATATATTTCATTATTTCATGGCCCGACATGCTGAGGGGCATTGGTAGATTGTGGACGGACCACCGCGGTAGAGGCAGTGTAGCGATTAGGGATATCCCAAGAAAGGGATGGGTGGTCCCTATGGAGGAATAGTTATAAGAGGAGGATACATATATATGGGTGGTGGAGGACACTATTATATCCTTCCACCACCACCATTAGGAGGCCCAAATCAGGCTCCTAGATTTCGCAGTCGTGGCTTCAGACACTTATTGGCTATGGAATTTTATAACCCCATTGAACACTATAAAATTAGAGGTACCATTTTGGTATTTTCTACTCTTGATTAAAAAATAGTAGGAATAAATATCAATAATTCATTCATCTCTATACATTTGTTACAAGATCTAGAGATCCTAGTTGAGTCACTATCCCAACATCATTATCTTGATGTTCTTACAGGGAATGCTTCTTCTGTGTCTTTTATCGGCCAATAGTACGAGATATTTCTTGGTAGAGAGAGGTTCACATGGGAACTTTTAGTCATCATGATGGAACCCTATGAAATTATCATTGGTATGTGTGGGTTTTCCATGGTTCGATGCTATATTGAATTTCACCACATATGAGTTAGATTCCTTCGCACTGATGGGAAAATATTCACCATTATGAGCCAAAGTAATTTCATTGTGGGATGAGTGGGTTCTGTAAGCATGAGGTTACAACTAATCCCAAAAATTTTGTATGTATATACCTTCGTACAATAGGATATTTCAGCATTTGGATTCCTTCACCTGTGGAGGATTATGTTGGAATATTCCCTGATGATGTTCTAGGACTACATCCTATGAGGGATACAGAATTTTGTATTGACTCAAATCCTAGGATAGCTCTGATATATTTTTTAGTATAGTGGCTGGCCCCTACCAATATTTAGGATTTTTCGATGTAGTTGGAGGACCATCGTGATATGGGTTTTTTCTGACCAGGTGTCTCCCCCTTGGCTGCTCCAATGTTATTCATGAAAAAGGAGGATTGGATCCTGAGGGGTTTAATGGATAATCATCATTTGAACCAGGCCACGATAAAGAAAATAAACCATTACTAGGGATTAAAAAACTATATTACTAGTTGTGAGGAATTATATTGTTCTTGAATATCAATCTTAGGTCTAGATACCACCAGTTGAGGGTTTTTGATTTTGATATTCAAAATATGGCACACTGATATCATTATAGACACTATGAGTTCCTATTGATGCCCTCTGGTGTGACAAATTCACCCATCATTTTTGTGTCTATGATGAACTAGATTTTCCAGCCATACTTGGACCATTTTTTATTTATCTTCATAAAAAGATACTAATATATTTTGTTTTTTATTGGAGGAGCATGTAGAGCACATAAGAATGGTTCTAGATTTTCTTCGGCAGCCCAATCATTATGGTAACCTCTTGATGTTCCAATTATTGATTGATGAGGTTTTATTTTGTGTTAATTTCGTCAATGATCATATTTTATCCATAGACCAAAAAAATATCAATGCAATTTTTTCTGGAAAACACCAAACATTGTTTTAGAGGTACATAGCTTTCTTGGATTTTTGGGGTAATACATGAGGTTTGTGATAGGATACTCCAAGATGGAATCCCCATTGGATGCCCTAACATATAAAGGGAATCCATTTACCTAGAAGGAGGATTGAGAGAGGTCCTCTGAGTAGTTTTGGTTGAGGCTAATGAGTGATACTTTTTGAGACTACTAGAGGAGGGAGTGGAGTACATAGTGTATTATAATGCCTTAGAAATCGGTCTTGACTATGTGTTTATGTGGCATCAGGAAGTTATCACATATGGGTTAAGGTAGTTGAAACCCTATGAGAAAGGATACATGACTCATGAACAATAACATGAAGTGGTAGTATTTTCCCTGGGGATTTCGAGGAACTGTCTTTTGAGAGAGTGTTATATGGTTTATTCAGACCATTAAAGTCTCAGATACAACTTCACACAGAGAGACTAGAACATGAGACTACAGTTCTCAATAGAGATCAGGATGGATTATGAATTAAAGATAGTCTATACTATAGGGAAGGTAAATTTGGTGGAGTATTCCCTTATTGGGAATTCTCGGTCTCCCCTAGTTAAGGAGGCTTTTATGTAGTTGGATTTCTTATATCTGACCCTAGTAGAGTAGGAGGGCACATATTTTCTTCAGTCTATGGTGCTGACCCCTCCTCTTCCCAACCATGTGAGAGAGTCCCAGTAGGTAGGTATTGAATGTGAGGTTTTCCATGACCAAATATCCATGGGGGAATGAACATATGAATATTCTAAGGGAGTTAATAATGTCACCCATTTCAAAGGACAGACGATGGTCCCAGTCATGATAGGGGATGAGGTGATGTGAGAATTATGTACTTCTCCTTTTGTTTTACATCATGGTTCAAAAAATATGTACAAATACCATAAACGGTAGTTTTTGTGTTCCATCATGAGATGAATCATGGACGAGTTCATCTCACAATGCCTCACCTTTCAAGAGGTGATGTGTATGCACTAGGTTCTTGAAGGTTTGTTGCAGCACCTTGGATTGAAGGGTGGAAGTGGGATGACATAACCTTGGACATTATGATAGTGTTTCAATTAAAATAGGAGGTTCATAAAACTATTTGACTAATATTTGAATGAATAAAAAATTTTATGCAGTTTCTTACTATCGGGGAGTAGAGTAAGGTGGAGAGTCTAGGTCAGATGTATATAGAGAAGATTGTTCACATTCATGGGGTTTTCATGACTATTGTCTTTGATCATGACTTGAGGTTTACATCAAAATTGTGAAGCGGTATTCAGGAGTATTTAGAACCCATATGAGGATGAGTATAGCCTTTCACCTCTAGATAGATTGGATGATCAAGAGCACTATCCATGTGGTGATACATATACTGAGGAAATTTTTTTTAGACTTTGGAAGTAGTTGGTAGGATCACTTTCCCATGTTAAAATTTTCTTACAATAATATAAACAACTCTAAAATTGTCTAGGTTCCTTTTATGGACCTATACGAGAGACCCTGTAGGTTACCCATATGTTAGACAGTGATTAGATAGATATCTCTTGTGGGTCCAGAGTTAGTGTAGGTGAAGGAAAAGATGGTCCAGGACAACCGTGTGTCGATGAGGATGTCCCAAAGTTGACATAAATCTTATATAGATCAATATAGTAGGTCCTTGGAGGTCAAGTATGGAATCCACATATTTCTGAGCGTCTTTCAATGATGAGGATTAATTAGGTTTGTATGAGGAGGAATGATACCCCTAAGGTTCCACTGGTCATTCAAGATCTTTTAGTGAGTTGGAGATGTTCCCTAATACCTCCTTATACCACCATAGTTGGATCGAATGCATGACATCTTCTACTTGTCATAGCTGAGGAGATACATGAATGACCCCAAAGACATCATTTAATAGGGAAAGATGGACATCGGGGATGGAGCCACTTTAACAGAGCACCTGGTGGCGATCAAGGACCAACATGAGAGGATCCTACATAGATGGACCATCCTCGTATATCACATATTATGGTAGCATGAGAACATTTAGGGAATCTCATGAGAGTTGGATATCTAGATGAGGAATCAGTGTCCAATTATTTTTGTATAGTTTTTATTTCCGATAATGAAACTATAGATGTATAAAATGATTTAGAGACCAAATTTTTAATGTAACAGATGGAAATGGTTTCTATAAATATTTACAATGATATGTACTGAGACGTCATGTGATTCTAAGTCCATGTGTTCCTAGAATTAATTTTATAAAAATATTAATAATTTTTTGTATTAATAAAACAAATTTTCATAAATAAAACTAGATAACACTTAAAGGGAAGATCATGTTAGAAATATGAGACCATAGTTGAGTTTGGAACATAATTTTTACCCTATATGTGACCTAAAATAGTTTAGATTAGGGAATTTAGATATGTAGGAAGTTGGTGGTATATTTAGAGGATTAATTAAATTATTAATTTAATTAAAACATTAAATTATTAGTTTAATTTATTCATTAAATTTACACAATATTTTTCCTTTAAAGAAATCATTATGGATATTTTCCTAGGGTTATCCTCATAACCCTTAAGAGAATCCAGAGCATTCTTCCTCCTTCTATTGGCTAATCGAGATTTGATAGTAACGAATAATCAGATCAAAGAAATAAAAATCAGAAGAAACATATCAATTGTTAGAAAGCATGTTATTTGTAAAATAATTATCTAATATCTAGATAAAACTAATAAATTCATGGATTTATCCATTTTTTGTTATATTGATTGAGAAGAATCATTCCTTTTTTGATCTATAGTGATTGCGGGAATTTTCATGCACCCATGTACGTAAATTTATTTGTTTATTCAATTTATTTCTTACATAAAATCTCCTCATTCATGATCTTTGGACAAGAACAGTTGGAAATTATTGATACACCTTTTTATTATTCCTATCTCCCAAAATTTCTTCATATTCTTCACCATTGGGCTATGGGGTTGTGGATTAGGGTTTCCAGGTGGTACTAGGCCCGATTGGACCCCTATATTGACCAAAAATCATGTTTGGTGAGAAAAAAACTGAATCTAGGATGGAAATGATGGATTTTCACTTTGTGGGAGATCGATTATTTAATTTGGGATCTAAATCAAACATGGAGGGGGACTAAATTCTTGCACGGTGTGAGGTGGTTTGTGTCGACTTCATGCATAGCAATGAGAAATGATTTCCTGACCACCGAAGGGATGAAAATTACTGAACAGACCAAGATTATTTTTTTAAGAAGACACAAATATGGATTCATAAATTTTTAGATGAGATATTAAGCATGAAGTCCAAATCAAAATTTCTAGAAAAGTCTTGACTATATTCCATGTAGTTAGAAGAACATAATGTGTGTCAATAACTAGATGCATAAGCTAAGTTTTCAGTGATTTATAAGAATAACACACTATTTGGGGCAACCAAATTCCCTGTCACCATGTGCTAGTTGACTCAGAGTGTACTCTACAAGTACACGATCATGAGCACAACCAAGCACACATAGCGTGCCAAAGTACACAGACTGGGGATAACTACACAGACATTGTCTGGAGAACATGGCTCAACCCTGACTTGCTTAGACATGAAATATAGTTCATCTAAACACCATGTAATTTTTCATGAGATGGTATCCATGTGAATCCAAGGAAATTTCTAGGATATAGAGTGGGACCACACACAATATGGGTCCCCTATATGCCATGACACATAGTTTCCTTTTTAAGAAACTATAATATCTCGTATCTTCATCATTTGAACACAGATTTTTTCCCCATGAGTAGCCTATTATAAGTGTTTTTTTAGTAGAACATTTTGGTTACCTATGAAATGGACATTGAGATATGATGCAATATTTTTCATGTGTGGAAGTTATCTAGGGGAGGCTTAATGATGGTAGTGATCAGACAGGACCACTAGAGCCTTTCTAAGTGGCACCCTCCAGCCGGCTAGGCATGAATCCTTGATGACTAGAGTGGTACCCTAACACAAATATTGGGTGAGGGTCCTCAAACATCCAAGAGTAAATCTACAACTGAATTGGGAATAGGTCCTTGACGACTAGAGCGACACCCACCTGAAAACAAAAGACCTGGTTCCTTGAGTTCCACCTACCCTCCAGGCTAGGCATGGGAACTCGATAACTAGAGTAGAACCCTTCAGTGAAGATAGGTCAGGGGTCCTCGACCTTTTGAGTGTCACCCTCAAGTCATGCTGGACATAGGTCCTCAATGATTAGAGTTGAACCCTCTTGAAAAGATAGGGAATGGGTCCTCAACAACTATAGTGGCACCCTTCTGTTTTACTGTGGCATGGGTTCTCTATCATGAAATTGTGGAAAATTGACTATGTTGAACAAAAGAGATGTGTGTCTTATCTTGGATTTTTTCTACTGGGAAGACACATGAGATGATATACAACATTAATGTTATTTTGGAATAGATGGAGACTATTTTCCAAGGTTGGGTTATGATTTGGAGGTACCCTTCTCTCTTGTTTGGGTTTCTTTGATTTGAGAATATATATATATATATATATCCATATTAATTTATTTTATCACTCTCTTGATATGGGTGTTAGAGACATAATGTGTAGTCAACCTACAAGATGTGTTGAGCCCCAATGGTTGGATGAGGTTACCCTATTAATTTAGGTTGATATGCATGTTTATTATTTAATTCCTTTATATTACTATTGTATCCCTTACTGCTTCCCCTTCATATATCATAGAATCCTACTAGGTTTGTGTTTACTCACCCATGTGTGAGATTTTCCTGCATGTACCATGTCTTATGTAGATTTCAGGTAGGTCGCCAATGACTTCCAAGGAACTTAGGGGTACTTTCTGCCATGGACCATGAATGGTTGTCATAGATTGAAGATTAAATGTCAGGATCTCTCATCATTTTAACTTTTATATTTTTTAGGTTGGTAAATCCTCTGCTTCGATGTGTATTTTTTCCCTTTTCTTTTTAGTTCCATTGTAGTACAGTTTTATACCCTATAGGATTTTCATGACTAGTTTACTTGGTAGCTGATGTATCTTTTTATTATTATTTACCTTCACTTATGCATTGATATGGTCGAGTGTGTGAATATATGTACAAAAGGAATAGGCCTCCCATTTATGAAATTTCATTCGTCTCTTATTTCAATATCCTGATCTATAGAGGTGGGCTTGGTGTAGTTGTGGATTGAGCCCCAGTTAGGGTCGGGTCATGACATACTATACACAATAATTATTTAACAATATAATTAATAACCACTTACATCGTCTAGTCGAAGAGTGTATAACATAACATTGTAAGCATATATATCAGGTTTGGATGTGTTTAAATGTCAATTTGTCTGACTCCACCTATAGGTTACATTTTTTTATATATTTAATAATAGAAAGTTATATATATTTTATTTTATCATTATATTTAGAGAATAACATACCATTTTTCATGTGGAGACTCTGTTACAATATCAATATGAAATAGAACACATGCATACGGAGAAAAGAGAGGGATGTGCTCTAATATCCACATCAGTATATGAATATAACATCTCTTTTTTTCTTCTTCTTATCGATGCAACATGCACTACATAGTTCCTTTTATTTATATACGAGACATGAATAACCCCAGCTGTACCACCTTGTCTGGTCAGTCCCCTAATAAAGGTAAATACATCAAATGTATAAATGTAGTCCAATAATCAGTTAATATCATGTCAACGATCAGCCTTAAAATGTTTGCATGATAAAATCATAGCATGGTTATATAATCAACATCATCATCTAGATGAGAAAAGTTTTCTTCTATACATGGAATGCTTAATCTACTATTGAAGATGGACTTACCATCATTTAGGACCTCAATGCCCAATAATATGCATACTAGGTCAACCTAATCTCCATTACCTCAACCCATCATAGTCGCACTATCGGGGGGGATTAATATAATAAACATGTCTTCGAGTGTAATAGTCATATCTCCCTCTATAAAGTTGAATGTATGTGTCTTTGGCTTCCATCTCATTTTTATAACAGCAATGATTAGATGATAATAAATTTTCAATTAACACATCTATATATTGTAGAACCCATCATGTTGAAGACGATGGACAATGGAGGGGGAGTTGTAGCATTATAGAAAAGACGATATCTCCATACACTCAAATTATGCACTAGACATCCCTCTAATATAATCCATAAAACATGTCTATTTGATGATGTGATCAATAAAGAAGCATTAATCTGTACATTTTATTTCATAATAACTCTTTCATTGTTAATTAAATAAAATTTGCAAACTATTTTTAAAAAACCTACAAGAAGAAAAATGTGGTATGTAATTATCATATATATTTCATCATTATAATGAAAAATGATGTAATCAAATAGAATTTCCACGTATTGTTGGATTATTCTATCAATTTATTATTTTAATGATATCGATTTAATTTATTTATAAATATTTTTATGTATATAATCCATGATTAAAACCTTGCATAGAACATGTGAATGTATGATATATGAAATCAACCAACTTATTTGAAGGATATATTGGAAGAAAAAACATTTATAGGTTTCACATATTTTTATTTATTTTTGTTGTGTGATTATTTTTTTAATAGCTGAAGTATCAAAAAATTATTTCTAATTGAATCTAGAAATGAATAAAACTAGAGAATAAATATGACATAAATAGACTAAGATAGAAATAAAAGGATCTATTTATGTAATTTCTAGACATGAAAAAAATGTATAAATTCATGATAAAGTACATAGACTCGGCCATTGATGATGGGAAGTGGAGTGCTATAATACCACATGGGGATATCTCTTATGAGTATTCCCCTTTTCAAGAAAAATGTAGTATCATATTACACATTCCCATTGTTGATGTCAATCCATATCATTTATGATATGATAAGACTTTGGTCACCCTGAGGGCTACAACCTCGTAATATAAATCCAATAATAGAAAACATATAGAAATGAAAAAAATATATAAATGAATAATCCATAATACGAAACCTGGAAATATAGGGGATGATAGTCAACTGATATGATGGAAAGGTAATAGAATAAAAGACACCAATTGGAATCCAAGGTGCACTATAATAGTTAACCAGATTTCTCACAAGATGCACTAGGTCAACATTGTGCTCTCGGGATATGTTCACAAATGCACAAGCTATAACAACATGTGCACAAGGATATCTAAATGACTAGAAGTTACCACAGTCACAATACCTATTTTTCAAAATGACCACCAGCACTCAACCACTGTTTTTTATAAGATGGTCCTGGATCCCTCTTACCTGAAATTGAATCTATACCTAGGTAAATTTTAGAAGACGTAATGATGTTGCATCATGCAGTATCTAAAGAATGGATCTTTGGAAATTCTGACCAAAATGAATTCCATTTTCAATCCACTGGTAGGCCTATTGGGATTATTCAATAAAGTACTTCACACATCTATAAAATTTATCCTATACTAACTATTGGATTAGAAGATTAAAAACACCCTTGAATATCCCATTTATTCATGCCAATATATTAGTGGTCATATGGATATCTCTCCTACCACTATCTTATGATAATGACCATTTTCGTTTGAAATATTCATCATATAATTATACACACCATGATTATCCATTTAAATTTCATAAATAAATTTATTGAACCTTCTTTGTTGGGGTCCATATGATGAAAACATAAGTAAATAATGTAATTAAAAAGATATTAAATTTTCATTCCAAAACAATGTGTAGAAAAACAAAACCGACTTGATGATCGCCTTATTTATTACATCAACAATAAAATGATTATGCATATCAATAGAAATATGTATAATGAAATGTCGATGATAATAATTCTATTCTCTCCATAAAACCCCGTTTCTATTAATGACCTCTATATTCATTCTATTTTGATCAGATATCAATCACACTCAATAGTATTGTGTGACATGAATGTATATACATGCAAAAAACCAACTCCATTATTCAAAATTATCCTTCTCAATACTAATGGAAAAAAATGTTAGGGTAGAATGATTAATATACTATGTGGAAGAAAAAGTATGACCTCTTTATTCTTTCCATAATGAAAAGTTCCATCGACATGAATGAATTGTTTTCAATATGGGAAAGTAGGGATACATGGTCAGAATTCCCCAAAAAAATCTTATGTAACAACACCTTTGATTGATCAACTTGGTGATTTGGGTGACATACTCAACAATGTCCAAATGATAAATAATATAATTATTGAGAGGAAAAAACCCATAATATGTATAAAAAATGATTATGATTCATCCAAAAACCCATAAAATTTCTCAATTTCCATTGGTATAGCATTCCAAGATTTGTCATAAGATATCTTATATTTAAATATCTATTGTATACGTTCCTAAACAAGGTACACATGAATATCCTAAACGTTTATCTAATCTATAATATAATAGTTGATATAAACTCTATATAATGTGAAGAGAGACCCTTTGAAAATCATGTATGTACAAGAGTGTGTGGGCATTATAATTTGGTTATGTATCAACATGAAAAAGAAAACATGTATTTCCCTCATTTATAATTTTAATTTTTTCCTGTATTTTTCACATCAAATGAGATATTTTCCATGTTCGACTCATTAACCAAAAATAAAAAATTTCACTCTATGTGGAACTATTTTATCACATTTTTTTAATGTAACATTACTTTCAAACTCTGACCCAACATAGATGGTGTTATCAATCATTGCAGATCTATTCCTTATAATGATAGGTAATTTAGTAGTGGATAAAATGAAATCTCAATCAAAATGTTATGAAAAAAATATTACATAAACTAATTTTGTCAAAAGTGTATTATGATTACCAATAATTGGTGGGTATGTATCTATAAAAAAACCACAGAAGGCCTATTACCCACATCACCCTCACATCATGTTCTGATGCCTCACAAGATACTTCCTTATTAGAGAATCAGTCGTCCAATAAATCAAGATTACAAAAATGGATGTCCCCTACATTTCCATCCAAATACTGATCATATTCTTTATAATTTTTTTCCTATTATAGGGGTCATAAGAGTAGAAAACAAATCATATTGTTGTAATGACACAAATTGTATATAACTCACATTAAATGATTCTATAGTGGCAGGTTGTACCTCATCAATATGAGAAGTCACCACATATAATTCCATTAGACCATTACTACACTGTTACCTGATAAAAAATGATTCATACATCTAATCCTTATCATCCACCAGAGGATACTCAATGTTTCATATTCATTTCGCACATTGGAGATGTAGATATGTAAGTGAAGTAATTGTTCGATCAGCCCTCAGTTTTAACCAATTATGAATATAATTGAGAACTTCATCCAATGTCACAAAATCGTAAATATTTTACACTCTTGATAGTGGAAAAAATATATCTAAAACCCATATAAGTATAAATTATCTCACTATTGTAATATATTTGGGCTAAAATGATTAACTAGAAAATAATAGTTAATAAATTTTATATACCGCATCATGAGATGTCTAAAAAAATTAAATTGGTTATGATTAAATAATTTAATTCATCCTCATTCATTTTCAATGGATTGATTTATAATTATTTGATAAGTCATGCAAAACCTAGGGGGATTCCAAGATCCCCTATTATCATAGATTTCAATAACTATTATTATCCTCTCAGGCATGATGAAAATCTCAAACATCAATCATCAACACTTCTTGTCAAATGCCCTTTTATTACAATATTAATCACATTAATGTTAGGGGTCTAGGGGTTTGATATACATAACATTTTTTACATTCAATAACGTTCCTACATTCTTAGAGAGAGGGATGATGCACAAGTCATCAATGAGGAAAATACTATGAAATTATTACACATTTTTTAATCGAAAAAAATATCTAGAAATTTCAATCATTCATTAGTTGGTCATCTCAAGATCGTTGAGTTGTTATAAATGAAATAATTTGATACAAAAAATGTTACATGAAATTAAAATCATACAATAGACACCCATCTCAAGATCATCCATCATACTAGATTAATAACATGTTTATTGAGATATTAATTATGTTCCATATCTTGTAAATTTACTTATTACTAATTTTAATAAATAATGTATATATATATATAAACATCTATTTATATTTATAATTTCAAGAAGGGTTGTCACAATAACAAGTGAAAAATAACTATTAAAACCATGATAAATATAAATAACCTTACTTTTGAACTATATTGATGGTGATATGATTACCAAATAAAATTAATAAAATGTTATATATATTTATACCACATCATCAGATGTTTAAAGTATATTATTTAATTATGAATGAATAACTATGACATGATCTTGAAACTTTTTTAATGGATTAGTTTATCATTATTTTATTAACCAATAAAAACCTATGGGAAAATTAAATAGTCGTTATTATCTTAGATTTTAGCAACCACCAATCTCATTTCCAACATAAATAACTCTTATCAAATGCCTCTTGTCGAAAACCTTTTATTACAAAGTTACTCACATGAAAGTGAGGGGGTCTAGGGGTTTTAAATACATAAAATTTTCTTTGGATTACATGTAGGTCTTTACATACTTAGAGATAGGGTTGACTAAAATGTCATTAACAAGAGAAATAAAATGCAATTATCACAAATTATATCACCACATAACCAAAAAAGTCATGCATGTTCCATTATCCATTGGTAGGTTATCTCAAGTTCAGTAATCACATAATAATTTTAACATGTTCTTTGGAATACATATTATGTTCTACATATTATATAATTTTACCTATAACTATATCTATTATATAATAAATATCTACACCTATTTTCTAAAAATTTAATCTTTTCAATGTTTGTGTGTCTATATATATTTTGGTATATTGACGTTATTTGTATACATATATATCTAATATTATATTTTAAATCTGTTTTACTTTATATATAAAATTAAATAATATATACAGAAATATATATTTATATAATATAAGATAAATATATAAAAATTTAAATATATTCAACTTTGATTATTAATATTTTAAAATATAATTACATATAATTTTATCAAAAATTATAGTTTTCTAAGTAATAATATTATTAATTTACACATAAATACTAAAAATATTTGTAATAATAAATTTTATTAAATTTCATTAAAAAATAAAATCAATTTACACTAACATATTAACCATTGAAATACTATAATATTATGTTATTTTCAATTTTATAATATTACGTATACATATATTTATGGTAATATTTCTACTTTCTAAAATTCATGTTAATATACTTTATACATTATTAGTTGGAATAATAATTATTTATACTTAAATATAATTTAAAATTATTATTTCAGTATATTATTTACTATAAACATGTTATATTATTTCCAAAATAATATTATATATATTTAAATAATTTTGAAAATTATACATAATATAACTAGTGTTTTTTAATAGAATATTTTTTTATAAAATATTAAGAAAATTTCCTATATCTATATAATATTATAAGTTAATATATGTTAGTTTAAATATAATATATATTATATACAAATAAATCTATTCTAATCTAATTACATACCATATAAATAAAAAATATTTTTTTAAGAAAAATAATATTCACCTATATAAAATTATATATTACGCATAAAATTTAAATTACATATACACCATATTTAAATTTCCCAAATCATTAATATTAAATTAAATCATAAAGAAATAACTGGAAAAAAAATTATGTCATACAAAGGAAAATATTTCATACATTTATATATTCATACACTCAAACATCAATACCTATTTAATAAATAAATCATAATAAAATTACAATTAAATTTTACCTTTTTAAAACCTTAAAATACATGTCGAGAATGAAATACAGAAGGGCTTCACACCAAAATTCAAATCAAAAAATTTAAAATTGGTGGGAGGAGCCGCTCTATAAATTGTTCTCGTTAGGAGATGTGAAGATCATTCATGCCTCCTTCGTAAAAATTTATAAAGAATTTTGAATGAGGTTCATGATTCCTTGGTAGAAGATATAAAATCATGAACCTTGTTCAGGCTTCTCAACCAAATGAAGAAACATGAACAGGGTTCATGATACTTCAGACCTTTTTTTAATACATTAATCCATATACCATTAAAAATTTATATTTTTAAACTCATTCAAAAAACATGAGAGAAGATGATTAAGGGAATGTGGAGTGATCCTCTATCAGCCAATACTATTAAATATATATATATATAAAGTTCCCTTTAATACTTATACATTACTTATAAAAAATCCATGAAAATGCATAGTCTTTTGAACATTTTGTCTTCCCAAAAAATATAATATTATACATATATTAATGTAGAGGATAATAATAAATTTAAACATTGGAAACCACCCCCAAAATACAACTAAAATCATAATTAAATTATAATTAAGGTGTGTAAATCTCTTAGAAATAGCCATGTACCACCTAAAATTTATGAACTCTTAGTGAAATCCCATTATTTTAATCCCCATCCTTCAATATAAACCTGATTACTATCATATATATAAGATAGAGTCCCCACATATGTCCTTGAAAGTGTAGGTACACTAATATTGACCAGACCATTAGCATCGCTAGAGAAATCCTTTCTCATCACTAGAAAAGAATCATTTATCAAAACATTGTTAAAAGGGATCCCCTTTTATCAGCACTAGAAAATAACTAATAAGGAGAACCTTTATCACTTGTAATTCTATCACTGATATGTGAAAACATTTATTAGTTGTAGAAGTAGCTCTATTAAATGTCATACTACTTTAGTATGCTGTTAAAATTATTTCACACTACTCCAAAAAATAATGGAAAAAATCATGAAATAGAAAATTAATAATTTAATTGAAATAAAAATTGCATTACAAATACAATAAAAATGACACTATAATAGAAATTTCAAAAAAATGTACAATTACATTAGAAAGTACAATTTTTCACAAACATTCAAAAACATCAATGGTCTCATTGTCTTTATCACACCAGCCCTCATAAAAATTTTAATCATGGTATCAGTTACCAAAAAAACAATCCCAACTCAAGAAAAATAGTCCATCTATATAATAAATCAATTTGTATGTTAATAATATTATAAAGAAATAAATTAAACATAAAAATGAAACAATTCTTTAAAAAAATTTCATTTTAAAACTAATCCTACAAAAATTTGAGTAATATCTGTCCCATGATGCATAAAATTGATGTGTGGTTGATTCCTACAGATTAGAAATGTATTAGGGAAACTTTTCCTAATATATTAAAACTATTCTAATGTGTTTGATCAGTTTTGAGTATGTCACATGTTTTTTTACTAAAATATAATTTTAATCTAAAAACACACACATTGAACCACACTAATCTCATTGTGTGTCGGTTTAATGTGTGACATATTCTTACATGTAACAAATGAATTATGAATCATTTTCCCAAATTATGAAGATAATATGAGCGTAGTTTCTTAGTTTTCAGTCAGTGACACCTTTTTTGAAATATTATATCACTTTTAAATTGACAACAAATACTCTGAGTCATATTGGGGAAATTGTGTATCAAATTGAGGTGCGTCATATTTCTATACATCAAAAATGTTTTATGGGTTATTTTCAAAAGGTTTAAAACAATTGTTATGTGTTTTCTCAGTTTTGAGTATGTCATGTGTATTTCTTAATAAAATGTAAATTTTAAATAAAAAGACAAACTTTGAGTAATACCATCCACATAGTGTATCATATTGAGTTGAGAATAATTCTTAAACATCAAAAATGACTTAGTTATAATTTTCCAAATGTATAAAAACATTCCAAATGAAATTTATCATACTGGTCACATCGTCTTTCAATTTGAAGTAAGAATTATTCCTATATGTTAAAAATTACTTATGAATCACTATCCAAAATTATAAGGACAATCTGAGTGTGTTTTCTCATCTTTTAGTGAGTTACAAATGTTGTGAACTAAAATGTAATTTTCAAACTCATAACTAACACATTGAGTCATATCAGGCACATTGTGTGTTGGATTGAGGTGTGGTTGATTCTTACACATCAAAAAGGACTTATGGATAATTCTACTAAAGTATCAAAATAATCCAAATGGGTTTTATTAGATCTGAGTATGTCATTTTTATTTTAAACTAAAATTTCATTTTTAAATAAAAATGCACACTATAAGTATTATCGGTCACGCTATGCATCATATTGAGGTGTGACTAATTCCAAAAAGTAAAAAATGAATTATATGTCATTGTTCAAAAGTAAAAAAATTAACTTGAAGGTATTTAATTGGTTTTTAGAATGTCACTTGTGGTTTTTACTAAAATTGTAATTTTAAATAAAAAACACACACATTGAGTCATATCGGTCATACTACACATTAGATTGAGGTGAGGATAATTCTTATACATCAAAAATGAAAGATGTATAATTTTACTAATGTATTAACATAATATAAATGTGTTTTCTCCATTTTGGGTATGTAACTCTTTTACTAAAATGTCATTTTAAATTGAAAACACATACACTAATTTATATAGGTCACATCATGTGTCAGTTTCATGTGAGAATGATTCCTAAATTTCAAAAATATTTTATGAATAGTTTTACTAAATTTTCAGGACTATTTGAGTGTGATTCCTTAGTTTTTAGTGAGTGATACAGGTTTTGAAGTAAAAAAGTCAATTTTAAACTAATAACAGACACTTTGAGTCATACTCGGAACATCGTGTATCAGATTGTGGTGAGGCTAATTCATAAATATCAAAAATAACATATGGAAAACTTTTCTAAAGTATCAAAACAATCTGAATGTGTTTTCTCAGTTTTGAGTATGTCACTTGTCATTTTTACTAAAATTACATTATAAAATAAAAAGGAAAACTCAATGTCATACTGGTCACACTGTGCAGTGGAGTGAGGTGCATCTTATTCCAACACAAAAAACAATTAATGATATTTTTAACAAATTATCAAGACAATCAGAATGTGTTTTTTTGTTTTGATTATGTCACTTTTAATTACTAAAATGTAATTTTAAATAGAAAACACACACTTTGATTCATTCCAGTCACATCATGTGTCAGTTTGATGTGAGAATGATTCCAGAAAATTAAAAATAACTTATGTGTATTTTTCTAAAATATCAAGGTAATGCAAGAACTTTTTATAAATTTTTAGTGAGTGACAAGTATTTTGAACAAAAATATCAATTTTAAATAGATAACAGATACGTTGAGTCATACTGGGCACATTGTGTATCAGATTGAGGTGTGGATGATTCTTACAAATCCAAAGTAACTTACATATAATATTATTGATTTATTAAAACCATATAAATGTTTTTTATTGGTTTTTAGTACGTCACCTATATTTTTATTAAAATTATAAATTTTAAATAGAAATCATAGTTGGAATCATTCTGATAACACCATGTATTAGATTACAGTGTGGCTAATTCCCACATGTCATAATTTATTTATGGATCATTTCTGTAAAATATCTAAATAATACAAATGTTTTTGATCATTTTTGAGTATGTGAATTGTATTTTTTACTAAAAGGACAATTTTATATAAAGAGGTACCCTTGGAGTCATACCAGTCACACCTTGTGTTAGACTGAGGTGTAGCTAATACATGCACATAAAAAATTACATATTAATTATCATTCTAAAGTATTAAAATAATCTAAATATGTTTTATTATTATTTAGTATGTCATATTTTTTTTACTAAGTTATCATTATAAAATAAAAAAAGCACTTTGAGTCATTATGGTCACATCATGTGATGGTTTTATGTGATACCGATTCCGAAACATAAATAAATACTTATGAATCATTTAAATAAAACATTAAGATAATTTAATTGTTTTTTCATAGTTTTCAGTGAGTGTCATTCATTTTTAACTAAATAATCAATTTTAAACTAATAAAAAACACATTGAACCATATTGGGAACACTGTATATCAGACTAATGTGTAGATTATTTCTACACATAAAAAATGACATGTGAATCATTTTAATAAATTATATAAATAATACAAATGAGTTTTCTTGGTTTAGATTATTTCACTTAAGTATTATAACAATTTCAATGTGTTTCCTCGGTTTTGAGTATTTAACATGTATTTTTTATAAAAATTTCATTTTAAACTGAAAAATGAACTTTGAGTATTACGTGTCACATCATGTGTCACTTTGAATTTAGAATTACTCCTACACATCACAAATGGATTATAATTTTCCCCTAAATTATCAACATAAATCATGAATGTTTTCTATGTTTTCAATGAATGACACATGTTTTGATCTAAAAAATCAATTTTAAATCAATAACGGACACTTTGAGTCATACCAGGAACACCATGCATTATATTTATTTGAGGCTGATTCTAATATGTCACAAATGACTTATGGATATTTTTCCTACAGTATAAAAACTATATAAATTAGTTTTTATTATTTTTGAGTATTTCACTTTTCTTTTTAACTAAAATGTTAATTTTAAATGAAAAGACACACATAGAGTCATAATGGTCTCACTGTCTGTCAAATTGAGGTTCAGGAAATTAATACATGTCAAAAATTACTTATATAATGTTAATATAAAGTATCAAAATAATATGAAATCATTTTCTATGTTTTGAGTATGTCACTTTTGGTTTTTACTAAAATATACTTTTAAATTTAAAACACTCACTTGGAGTCATATCAGACACGATATGCATCATATATGATGTTTGGATAATACCCAAAAATAAAAATAACTTATGAATCATTTTCCTAAAGTATCAAAACAACTTGAATTTTTTTTCTCAATTTTGAGCATGTCACTTATTTTTTAATAAAATATCATTTTAATCTAATAAAATAACTTTGAGACATACCAGTCACATCATGTGTTAATTTGATGTGAGAATATCTCCTACACATAGAAAATAATTTACAAATCATTTTACTAAATTATAAATAAAATCCATGAAATTTTTTTCAGTTTTTTTAGTGAGACTGACTTTTAACTAAATTGTTAATTTAAAACTAATAAAATACACTTTATGTCATACTAGGAAAACAGTGTATCTGATTTAGCTGATTTTGATTCTTACATATTAAAAATGACATATGGATTTTATTCCTAACGTATTGAAACCATATGAATTTTTTCTTGGTGTTTAGTATTTGATGTGTGTTTTGAACTAAATTGTCTATTTTAAATTGAAAACATGCACATTTTTTCATACCAGAAACATTGTGTATCATATTAATGTTTAGTTGAGTCCTACATGTCAAAAATGACTTATGGATCATTTTCCTAATGCATTAGATAAAAATTATAAGAAAATTAACTAAAAATGGAAGATCAAATTATGAAAAAATCAACTAAATCCGCACTACGAAGTCACCACTTCAGGACTTCTCTATACATTTTGATATTTACTATTCTTTTAAAAATAATAATATTTCATCTTTCAAATTTAAGGTCAAAAAAAATTCGTGTTATTATTTTAAAATATAAATAAATGATAAATAAATATTTTTAATGAAATTCTCATTATCTTTAAAAATTCTTTTTCATGGATGATAGTTTGTTGGTGTTATATGATATCTTTTATATATTTTTCAAAAAATAATAACCAAAATATTTTCCATTAGTTTGTTTTATAAACTGTTGAAACATTTAGAAAAATAAGTATTTTTTATATATGATTTGATATTGGAATTATATTATATGTACCCTAATACTTATCCACTTATAGAAGTAGATATGATCATCAAATTCCTGGACTACCCTCATTACATGAATTTGATAAAATTTAAACACCTCCCTATCATAACATAATTTCATTAAAACATAATATAAAATTTACAACTTGAATTTTAGTTATAAAATGTTTCACATAGAGTATTAAATTTTGATAAACACCATCATGTGTTGTCAGTTTGTTGGGTATCCATGCACTGAGTCCAGAAAATAAATCTTTTGAGTATCCATATTAACTACAATGAATAACCAATGCTACCAAAAAATGTAATATGTAATGAAGTGAATGAAAAAATATTTTACATAGTTAAATTGTATATTTTTACCACTATGTCATAAGTATTAAGAAGCGTCAGTTTTCTGTAAGTTTCCTTTCAAACATTATAACATGTTTTCCCCTATTCCTTCATATTGATTTCTTCCATTGAGTATTATTATAAAGAATTTATTTGAGGACTAATGAGTCTAAGTTTATTTTCACATTTTTTCCCTATTTATAGTTATGATATATACACCTTCAAAACATTATGATGAATATTTAGACAAAATTAACAAAACATGTCACCTATTGGTAAAAAAATCAGGAAAACACACCTCATGTATAAATTTATGATTGAGAATCCTATCCATTCATGTGTTAGGATTAAATTTACATTCTCAATACCAAGATAGTCATTAATTTCCACTCTATACATTTTTTCTAAAAATCAATTATGGTCATATCACCACTTTCTAACATTGTATCCACATGAACCATTAATGTTATTAAATAAGGATGTTTAATAGGTGGGTATAAGTAATTTGTGAAAAAATTTGATTTTTTGGTAGATCCTTTAGATAGTTTTGATTTGACATTTCATTCACCCCTTCCCTTTTCCAATTTTTAATAATATCCATCGGTTCAATCCTTTTTTCATTAATAATTAACATTTTTTTGAAAAATAAATTTAAAATGAATAACTATTTGTTTTAATGATTTTTACATGATCTAATAAACATGATATAAATGCTTCAATAGAATTGCCACCGATCTAAATATTCACAACATTAAGTGGAATAGGCATCTCAACACTCGGATCAAGAGCTATCTGGGTCCCCAATTTCACATGACCTATTGTACATTTTTTGTATAATATCACCTGGGATATTGTACATTGTACCTCTCACAACAAGGTGATGGGTGGGTGTTTATATATATAAATCACAATCATTTTACACGTATAATATAAATACAAGAAAGGTATATTTGTCTTCCTAATTCAAATTTCATAGAAATAATTATGAATATATTTGTTATCTATTTTAAGATAAATATTTGAGGGTAATGTCTTGCCTTAAAGCTGGTGGGGGTGGGAGGATCTTCATTTAGTGTTGGTTATTTTATTGCATCTTCTCTTTGATTCTTACCCAAGACATTTTCTAAAAACTCAATCTGACAACTATGTTTTTATTATAGATATGATAATCATGATTGTAACTCTTCCATTTTCATATAATTATCCCCTTTTTCATTTCTTTTCTCAATATATTTTTTGGGTGACACATTAAAACCCTCACCTATGATGTGAACATAATGTTCTAGCTACTTCAACGCCACTGATAGTGTTTTTACATCGGGTACAGCTGATGATGATTCTTGTGTCTACTTTGGATAAAAAAATATAGTAAAATAGGTAAAATTTATTATGTAAAACTTATTTAATGGTATAAAAATTATTATGTAATACATAAACATGATTCCCATAAATTTTATGTGTCTTCATCTATTAGAATCCCTTCTTTATTTATATGTGACTCCTTTAAAGGAACATGTTGTTGGTGGAAGTGTATTTTTAATTTGATTCATCAAAATTTATATTAGTATAGGGACATAATTATTTTTTTGTTTCATGTCACATAAAATTATTATATTAGATTTAAAATAGGTACCATTTTTTTAATTGAAGCATACCCCATCCTTTCTTTATTTTAGGGGTGTATTGTTTTTACTGCTGATTGTTTATTTTCATCACTTTGTTTTTGTTTAAAAAATTAAAAATTCTTAATCAAAGTGATTAATACATTTATTTTCAATAATTATATTACCGATCACAGTATACCTAAAATTATGAATCCTTATGATAACCAATAAAATCATCCCATTATTGTGGTTTTATCAGGTATGCATACATTTTTTGAGGGTACGGATTTGTTATCCCTTTAGAAACATTTAGATAATACTTCAAAAGAAAATTTTGAAAGCCTCTATGAGCCTTTTTAGTGAGAATTAATACAAATTTTATTCAGGGTTAATCTACTATAAATTCACATTACTTGGGATAATGAATTATAAGTCAAGGTTTCATTATTTTTTTAGTAATATAAACAAAGTATATCATAATGTAACCCTAATATCTTCCTAAATTATTTTCTTAAGAACAAACATAACATCGTTTCATGAATCTAGATTAATCAGTACATGGATGTGAGTGGTGACCCCAATATAACTATTAAACATGGCCTTTTGGGGTTAAGTGGATGGCCATGTGCAATCCATTCCACCTAAAATTTTATTTTATTTTTTGTTTCTCACCATAATAATGTTTTGCTAAAAATATCATTTTATGATGCTCCTATTTTTTATAGGATATAGGTTATTAACCATATACCATTTATTTTTCTTTAACATTATGAATATATTGATCCTCTAGATTGGTAGTGTCATAATGTTCATAAGGTTATAGTTCCTCTGCATTGGGAGCACCAACATGTGGAGAAACTAGTTATTCTTTAGGATTGGGAGCATCGGTATGAACTAAAGTCATTATCTAAAGAAGTGGTTGATCATTTAATTTTGATTACCAAATTGTAGTAGTTAAAAAATAATAATATGAAGTTACATGATGTATATTACAAAAAAATATAAAATAATTATTAATCTATCTCTCTATTTTTAATAGTTGATGGTATTTTAACCCTCTTTTGAGTATCTAAATTCTTTTATTGTGGTCCGATATAACATACAAGACTCTATCTATACTGGGAGACCTGAAAAAAATATTTGACACTCCAATGAAATGGTAATCCTTAGTTTAATTAACATATGGCCCTTCAGTGGTTTTAGTCGAAAACAAAATAATTGACCACTTTCAATATACCGGATATGAAACCTAAAATAATATTATTTCCTATGATAAAATTATAAATATTTTATTGTTGTACCCTTACTTTATAAAATCTACTTTCATGAATCCCAATTCAGACATTTTATGATAACTAATGTTATCAACACATTTTCATTGAAAAATAAGAAATTGATGTAACATCCATCGATCTCGTACTCTCTCGCATGGATAGAAACGGCCGGTTATGAGACCTAAAGGACTCCTCCCCATATTTCATAGGATTTTGTCTAGAAACAGGGGTGAGATAAGAATAACTTGGAGACTATACCCCCTATTTATGGAGATTAACAAAGTGGTAATAAGAAATATAGATGAATGAATTATCAGAGTATGGTAATAATGGAAACAATATGATATAGTGAGAAACCAACATTAATAAAAACCGAATAATCCAATAAATAATACATGAATAAAGTAGATGTTGGAATGTAATGAAATTTCATGCTATAGTTAATAAAAAATGAAAGAATAACATACTCAAAATAACTTGATCCTAAATACCATGTTTGTCTCATCTCTAAACTCCATCCCATCATGAACGAAAATAATCAATAGCATAGTCCTTCTCCTTTTTCCTATCCTACATCCACATAATCTACTAGGGTGCCAAAAGGTATTACAAATTGTGTGTGAGTACAACTCTGTTGGTCAACACGGCCATGTCGAAATATAACCAGACTAATAATAAGTGTATGAAATAATATAATAAACTTGTGTATTAATTAATTAAATAATTAAATTAATACCACATAAACCTGCTTCGATTCCATGCCGGAATATCACTAAGCATGAATCTCAACCATGCCAACTATAACCATATAACCATGGTAAACATAACCTACCTTAGTGCCATACTAGAATGTATCTGAGTATGTCTCACATCAATGCCAACCAAAACCATATGAACTTGGTAAAAACATAACCATATAACCAAGGTATAAATCACAAAAAATTTTGTTTAAAACTCTCTATATAATAATTTCAACACTTAATTAGGGGTGAGCCAAGTATATAATAATTTCATCACATATCAGGCCAAGCCCGATATATCTTCATTTCATAATGTGACATTGGGAACATCTTACTATATAATAATTTCAGTATTTATTCATGCCAAGATCAGTATATAAACATTCTAGTAATTTATAAGGGTGAAACCTGGTGAATAAATATTTCAACATGTCAACTAGGCCACCTCCCTATATAAGAATAGGAAAATATAACAAAACACATTTCATAATAATGAAGATATCGCAATTTCACAACATTAATGGTTAATTATGAAAATTATGATTTATCTTTCAATTTCCCATTTCTTTTATCATTTGGTCCTAAAAAATCAAGCATGTTATCTCAATAATAATGTTAAACCAAGGTGATTATATATCAAGAAAACACCCCAAACCCATGTCATTATAAAAAAACAGTTAAATCCATTTAAACAATTAAATTAATGATCAAGGGTTGTCTCACTCTCATGGTATCCCCATGTTAGGTAAAAACCCAATTTGATCCAAAGGAAATCCAAATATTAACCCAATGGATCAATTAACATATATTGTGTATGATATGTTTAGGCAATTTCAATATCATACATGACAATTATCGACCAATAGGGTTAAGGTTTAGACCACCTACCTTTAATTGATGGCCAAACAGTTATTCTAATTCCAAAATCGTATGATGAAGAAGGTGTGGATGATAGAAATAAGGATCATAGATAAAAAATGTTCAAGATAAAAACAAAAAATGATCACGGTTAAGAGATTTAAGAACAATGGTTGAACTAACAAAGGGATAGAAGGGAAAACCTAAATAGAACCACTCACCATGGATCAGATAAACAAAAAGTGTGTTTGAAATCTAGGGAGGTTCTCCAAAATCTCCAATAAGGTTCCAAAGGGTCAAGAGGGGTATGTTTTAGTTAATACGAAATAAAAATAAACCACACTATACACATTAAAACTTTATGTAATGGGATTAGATAGAGGGTATTATATTTACACCTCAAATAATTCTATTTAAATGGATGCATAGAGAAAAACATCACCTATAAAAAATATTAAATTCACCCAAGCATTAAATGACATGTAATCCATTTACACTGTGTTTAAATGGTCTTCATATGGGTTTTCATGCCATTTTCCTTATAGAATACCTAAAACCCCTTTAAGGATTCTCAACATACCTAAATCTTATGGTACCAATTTACCCATTTATACTGAGACTCCATTAATTCAAAAAAACTTATAACCCTGAACATTTATTCTTCATTCACAAAAAAGGCACTTCGGGTGTATCGTATTTAGTTTTCTGATGTTTCCTCATAACCCAAGACCATTTTTATTCAAACATAAAAAAATTCATGAAAAAAACACTACCACCATGGTTTAAAGATAAGGAAAAACCCAACCGATGTAATTATAATGAAAGAATCATAGAAAGACTGATAAAATAAAATTTTATTGATTTATTAATTAATAATAAAAGACCTAATTTATTTAAATTATGTAAAATATATTTATTTATAAAATATTTGGTATTAGATCATTCATTTGAAAATTTGAGGAAAATTCTAGTGTTTCCATTTAAAATTCACTATAGTGTTTCAAACATTAATATTTTTTAGTTGAATTATTTGAACATAAATTTTTTAAAATCTTTTCCTAACTATATTGGATAACACTTTTATTCATGACATATAAGATAAATCGTGAATTTCATTAGAGTAAATGGGCCATTAAGTCAATGATCGTCTAGACTTTCCAGATTGGACACCACTTAATTATTTGGCTCATAAATTCTTCACTCATTCTTGGATTGGGCCCACATTTTTAGGGAAGCAGGAGAACCCAATTTATCACAAATCTAACTTCTATGATAATATCTTATTCATGCTTTTTTAGGTCAAACAGTCAGTGAAACATGGATTAACATATTTGGCTGAATTTCCACATCAACACTAAAATCCACTTGTAACCCAGCTTCCCATGCAGTCCATAAATATGTATTTTTATCAATTAAAGAGGTTTGGGGGTTAATTATGAAGTATAGGGTAGAGTAAAAGAGGTTCCACTCCAATTATCCAAGAATTTCATTAAGGGTGGCTCTAGAAACAAGGATCTCTTCATCGAAGCCTTCTTTTTCTTCTTCACATTGTAATTTTTGTGTTTGCATAAATATATTCACAGTTACTCTTTTATTTATTCTATTTTTTCAATTATATTATTCATTTATCCTACTATTGGATATTTAAATCAAGAGTATAAATTCAATTTGGTTATCCCCTTTATAAATTGTAGCACATGTAACACATTTCTATGATAACTACATCTCCCAGGGAAGAGTCGTTCTTTTTAGTATTCTATCTACCTCTTAAATTATTCATTAATTTATTTTGAATAAATGAGATACTCTAATTAACATAATATGATATATTATTTTTTATTTTAATTTAAATTAAACTAATCATGCAATTGAACAATTAACACAAAACACGCTAGGTTGATTATTGTTTGAATTGTGAAAGCGTGATATTAATCGTTAATAAAAAACCACATGAGGTCAATTTGTGGAGTTAAAATATAACAAATAAAATAACTTAATCTTTATTTATAGAGTTTAAATGTTCCCTAATTTATCACTAACCATACTCTAGCCTTATAACATCAATCAAAGAAGGTTACTTGGATTGCATGTTCCGAAGCTAGCCTAGTGTTTAATAAATTTCATCTTTGTGGTTCAGTTAACTCCCATAGGGTTCGAGGGTTAAAAAATTGGGGGATCATAATTATTTGGATATTAATTTAAATTTTAATTATTAATAATTAAATAAACTGGTAGAGTTAGATCAATTACTCATTATAAAATTATTTTCTTAAGGAACATATTCTCATTATGTTTTCTCAGTCACATTTCAAAAATATAAATGAAATATTCCTATAGAAAATTTATTCTATATTTATGAATGGAAACCATCATCCATTTATGTAGTATGTTTTCTACCTTTTATTTTATTTTCAATTTTACTTTATTTTATTTTTAAATTACATTATCCTTTGAGAGACAACCTTGGCCAGCCACTCTACTGCACCTAAATAGCCCTAAACTAAACATCATTTAGTAGCATCTTTCAAATTACCATCATTAATAGGGATGAAAGTAAATTTTTCAAACAATTCGAGTTATTTATTTTATTTTTTATTTTATTATTTTCTTCCCCTTTTTTCTTTCTACATTCAACTTTCTTATGATTTTATATTTATATATTCTTTTCATTTTATTGGACCATTGACTCAAACTTCTTATCTTTTTATTATGATTAAATTTTCCTCATTTAATTTTTATTGGATTTATGACATGAACTAATCTAGATGATCTCTTAGATCTTGACCCAAAGATTGAGTGTAGCCTTAGTGATCGAATCTGAAATTCTCAGTCTATGGGATGTTTCAACATTCATCCAGTTAAAGAATTCCTCCATTCTGGTAACATTGAAATTTGAATAAATTATAAATAAAAAATAAACCAAGAATAAATGTCTACAAATAATTATAATGAACTTAATTGAACCATTCTATAATAGTCTTCACCGACATTAACTATCAACCAAATTTTATTTCATATCCAAACCCTGAATCGTACTTTGAACTGAAATATGGGTTAAGTCACCTACTTCCAGAATTTCAAGGAATATATGGTGAGGATACAAATTAATATTTAGAATTATTTAATGTGGTTTTATCAACCATTAAAAACCAAAAAAAATTAAATGATATTTGTTTCTTCAAAATGTTTATTATATTATTACACACCAAAACTATATCTCATTAATAATGAAGTAATTATATATTAATATGACCATCAGGTTTTGAAAATTATATGACCATTGGTCAATATTATCGTTTCTCAATATTATTGTTGTTCAATATGATCATTGTTCGATATGACTGTTGGAAACTATACTCTTTACATTATGATTATTGTTTATATATATAAATGACAAGGGGAAATTAATATAAAAAGAAGAGTTGATGACCTTATCCAGTAAAGCTCTTCCATATGAATCCCATTTGACGAAGCATGGCTGTGAGGTATCATCTTTTTTATTCATTCTTGGAAAATCCAAATCTAAGATTCAATATGTTAATCTTGAGTGAGATCGCCTATGGGAAAAGTTCAAGTCAAAGGAAATTACCATTCAGGCGATGTTATCTGAGCCGCCCAGTGATTCTATCAGCATCGCACACCTTACCCTTAGGTCATACACAAGTTTTATAAATGTTTTTTATAGGTACCTAGTTACATAAAGTTTAAATCCTTTGAATTGAAAAAATACATCTTTTCTATTTTAAGAATAGTTTTTCTTAAGAAAATTGCGTAGTACTTTTGAAAATTTTATTTTTCAGATAGAAATTATATATTTCAGGAAACAAATAATTATTACAAAAAACAATTGTATTATGAAGTTTTTTATTGTAATTAAATAGTGTTATAAAATATTCCTTTTTAATTATAAATGATAAAATTATTTTAGTTTAAGTATCAGAAATTTCAATTTTCATTCTTACTATGCATTTTATGTCCGCTATTATTTTTAATAATTAAGTATTTTTATACTTAAAAAATGAATTTGTCATAATTATAGATTTATTATGATAAAAAATTTCATTTTTTAATTCATAAATAAATATTAAGTTATGGTGAATTTATGAGAATTTTATAAAATACTTTAGTTTTACGCGAATAGTAAAAACACAGTTTGAGTTTTTCGGTAAGTTTGATGACATTGTAGCTATTTCATAATGATGTAATATTTAATTTAAAATCATGT
The DNA here is from genome assembly GCA_963277665.1 of Viscum album. Classification (NCBI taxonomy): domain Eukaryota; kingdom Viridiplantae; phylum Streptophyta; class Magnoliopsida; order Santalales; family Viscaceae; genus Viscum; species Viscum album. The sequence continues at coordinate 165,272,544 of OY728138.1, forward strand.
TCAAATATTATGTGTTAATGTAACTCAATATTTGTCCCATGTGGCTTATTACATGAGAAAATACCCAGGGAAATCCCATGGTTTTTCAAATACCACAATTGAGGTGTCCTTGGAAATTAATAAAAAACTACCTCACTTTTTCTATAAATAAGCACCCATTCAATCATTTATATTCCTTTAAAAATCATAATAAATTAATATATGTCAGTATTACCTCCCAAGTATTCCTCAAAATGTGTCCTCAATCTCCCAATGTTATGATCTTCAACTTTTCGGAGACACTATTCAAGATAAGGGAACTCTCAACTTCTCATTTCCTTTCATGTTTCCTTTTTTATGTGGTATGTATTTCAACATTCCATACCACATACTTCTATAAATTTTATTCTATACCTTTATGGTATTATGAGTTATTTATGAATTATATAACCTTGACCCCTATCATTTTAGGTTTGCTAAAACAATGTTTCAAACCTGTTATGTTTCCAAATTTTCATCTAAAATTTACCTCTTTTTATCAACAAATTATTTTATTTTATTTTGTGAATACCAAAACCTCTATAATTTCTAAAGGTATTAACAACGATATCAAAATGATCTATTTTAATTCTATGATTAACATACATGAAACCTTTCATCCTTTTTCATGGGTATAAAATTAGAACCGGGTGTTTTTTTAAGCACACTTTAAAACACAATGATTTTGAAATGAAACCTGTTTGTTTTATTCTCCACGGGTTATTTATGAGATGTTTTCTTATGATATATGTGTCTATAAATAATTAAGTTATACGAATTTCATTCTTTGATAGTTATCTAATTCATTGGGCAAAGAATTTAATATCTCAAGATGAAAATTTTTATTATAGCTTGGTGAATAACCTTGGTGATTTTTATGATACCTCCGTGATAAACCATGTTGATATGCTTATGAATAACTTAATTAAATTATTTTTCCACATTTCAAATTCATGATTCTAGTTATATTTTTTATTATACGAATCATGTTCTGTTTTTCATTAAATATTGTTATTATTCAATTTCAAATCAATCTTTATCAAGATCACATGTAAATTGTTTCGGTTTTTTTTCCCTTACTAGGCCTTCTTCTCACCCTTTCCATTGATGAATGTCCCTAGATTATTAGATGTAGTAAATTTAATTATTATGAACCTTGAATAATACTTTCATGTGTAATATAATAATTTTTTAAATTTTCATGTATTATGTACATTTTCCCCAAGACATTAAACATTAAAAAATACTATGTTTGTATAATGCTATTTAATTTTATAAAATAAAAATGAGGGATTCCATAGTTGATATAGAATTAAGTTTTAGGTTTCTTTGGAAATTATGATATGAAAATTTTAGGAATAACCCTAGAGAAAATTTTAAATATCGGAAAAATCCATAGTCTTTCGAAGAAATATTATGTAAGTGGTTTTTGAACCAATAAATCCCTATCTGGATATAAACAAGTGGATGAGGCTCTGGAATAGATGTACCTAGGTGTAAAACATAAAAATACCACATTAAGTTAGACTCAAATGGGATTTGGTGCACGACAACAAGGCTTACTCCACTCTTTTATTGATACTCATGGGGGATATGTTTGATTAATCATAATATTTCTATAAACTATTATGAAGGATTTATAGAAAATGAAGATGTTGTTAATTAATAAAAAATATAAACATGATGATTTATGACATAAAATTATTTTAGAGTTATATTATTATTAATAGAAACTGGTTTCTCACTAATTTATCTTCTTTTATAAAATGATGGGAAATTTAGGGAACCTCGTAAATGGTGAGTGCAACAGACCATACACAGACGACCCTCTGATGGAAGCTCGAATGGGAAAAATCATAAGAATGATGAATAAACTAACTCAAATTATGGTAAATAACATTAATCGGGATGAGATACTAGTTACACCATGAAGGGAAAAACTTTTTGTTGATTACTTTATGCGTCAACGACCACCAACATTCCTTCGATCTATCGACCGGTTGATTTTGGAATAGTAGATAAGCTCTATATAAAAGATCTTTTCCATACATTGTTGTTCAGAATAAGAAAAATTCACTTTGGTTGTGTACCGTTTAGAGGGAAATGCTAATAAATTGAGTTCACTAACTAAAAACAGAAGCCCAAGAGGAGAGATTCAATATTTGGATTGTGAAGAGTTTATGGGAATCTTCCTCAATAAGAATTTCCCACGTTTAGTGAGAATGAAAATGGATGGGGAATTACATAATCTAAGTAGAAGGAGAATTAATGTGTTTGTAGTTATGAAATGAACTTAACAAGACTTTCACATTATACCTCTAGCTTTGTCATGGATCATAATGGGAAGCATGATATGTTCTTAGGTGGACTAAGACCTCATATATGAAAGAATTTGTCCAACCAAGACTATGAAAACTGTGAGTAAATCGTACAAAGTGCTATAAAGGTCGAACTGGAGTTTGGTGAGATGTAGTGGTATCACAAATTGAATGAGAATAATAGATCTCTAGATCCAAACCTAAGAATGATATTTGATCATATATGGGTAGTAAAACAAGTGCAACTTTCCACATGTAATAAATATTGGAATAAGAATTCGAGGAACATCCCGCTCTAGAGCAGGAAGTGTTAGAATTGTGGAAGAGATGTCAATATTTCTTGGAACTGTATTATTGAAGTGAAGCCTCAACTTCTCAACACACACAACAAAGGGAATGTGGTGCATTCCATACATGAATTACAATGATTCAAGTGTGTACAGATCATTCACCATTCCAATCACTATCACGATCGGAGGGAAGGGGAGGGTAATCACCATTAAGCTTAGTATATGAAAATGGAGAATGTTTTTTATTTTTATATCATGATAGTTGAAGTTGTAGTTCCAAATTATTTGGTGAAAGGTACTCTCATTGTTGTCTCATATGTACCATATAATTTGTTTGATTATGGTTCTATGAATTCCTTTATTTTCTCTATGTTTGCAAGGAATATAGAATCATTACCTGAACATCTGTAAGTAGTTTTATCAATAAATACTCCTTGAATCACCAGTGTTTAGAAACTCTAGTATTCACATTGGCGAGCATAATCTCATCAAAACTCTAGTGGTCATTCCCATGTTTAGTTCGACATTATACTAGGGACGGGATGAATATCAAAGTATAATTCTAATATAAAATATAGAAGAAAGGAAATATAAGTAGTCTTGAATGGAAAACCTATAGTTGTTTTTAAAGGAGAGATATCTCGACCTATGTTTTGTCTAGAAGTACCCCTTATAGTATTATATATAGAGATGATTGGTGAAGATGTAAAAGAAATGAAAGTGTACAAATATATAATATCCCCATCATTCAGAAATATGTTGAAGTAATTCTTGAGGATTTTTGTGGACTTACCCTAGAAAGAGAGTTATAGATCTCCATTGAAATCATTCCTGGTTCCAAGTTGATATGTATAAACCCATATAAAATAGAAAATGTTGATCTTGAGGAATTAAAGAAGAAACTCTAAGATATTTTGGATAATGGGTTTATCCGAGTAATTAGGTCTCTTTGGGGAGCACCTATTCTATTTTTGATGAATATGGATCGATCAACGCGGTTATTCATCCTGTTAAATATGTTTATTTCTAAAATATTTTGGACTATATCATTCATTTAAAAATTTGATGAATATTTTAGTTTCTATATTTAAAATCCACAATAGTATTTCAAAAATAATTTTTTTATTTATATTATTTGAACTTAAATTTTTTTTAATATTTTAATAACTATATTGGATATAATTTTTATTTAGGACATCTTTTATAAATCATGAATTTGATTGGATTAAATGGGAAATGAAGTCAAATTAGGTCTGGACTCACCATATTAGACACCACTTTAGTAAATGGGTCATTACATCTTCATAATTAATTGAATTGGTCCCAAATTTTGAGATAATATTAAAGACCCAATTTACCACAAATAATCCTTTAATAATATAATCTATTTAATATTTCTTGGAGGTTGAATAGTTATAGAAAATTGAATTAAAATATATGGATGAATTTCCCCATTCACACTTGAAATCACATGTAACCTAGCCTTCGCTTCACTCTATAAATATTTATTTTTCTTATTTTTAGGGTTGGGAGGTGGGTTAGGAAGTTTAGGGAAAAAGATACGTCGTTCCACTCTAATTTCCCAATAAATTCATTATGGTTCTCTCTTGAAGGAAGGATCACATTATATTATCCTTCTTCTTATTCTTCACATTGTAATGTTTATGTTTCCATAACAAACTTCATAATTCCTCTATTTATCTTCTATATTTTTCTAATATTTTCAATTCTAGTCTTATTTACCCATCCAAATTTTAATGTAAATCTGAAGTAGAAAATTGATTGCATTATACCCTTTCTAAACCTTTGAACATGAAATATGTTTCTTAAATGACTACACCGCCCATGGAAGTATAGTTATTTTTAGTAATCAATCTACATCTTAACTTATTCATTCATTTATTTTGAATTAGTGAGGTAATTTAATTCAATTAATTTGATCAATTAATCGAGATTTTAATTTAGGTGAAGCGATTCAATTAATTGAACAATTAACAAAAAGTACACAAGGTCAAGTACTGTGTGAAGTCTGAGAGAATGATATTAATCGGTAATACAAAACCACACAGGATCAATTTTAGTGTTCAAATATAATACCTAAAATCAATTAATCCTCATTTATAGACTAGATATGTTCCCAAATTTACCACTAACTATAATATATCCTAATAACATCAATCAAAGTATGGTGATGTGATTTCATGTTACCAAGCTATCCTAGGGTTTAATTAATTTTATCTTTGTGGTAAAGTTAACTCTTGTAGGGTTTAATGTTTAAAAAAATAGAGGATAATAGTTATGTGAATTTTAATTTAAATGATAACGATTAATAAGTAAATGAATAGGTATATTTAGATCTATTAATCATTTTAAAATTATTTTCTTAAAAAATATATTTTCGTTGCATTTTCTCAGTCACATTTAAAAAAATATCCAATATTGTTCCAAAAAACATTTTCTAGATTTTTAAGTGGAAAACCACTGAAAATTTTAGTTGTTTTCTTAATACCATTTATTTTATTTTATAAATAACATTAATATGTTTTTAAATTACATAATCCTTTGAAATAAACCCTTGGTCAGCCACTCTATTACACCTAAGTAACCAAAAACTGAACATCATTTTAGAGTGATCAAGACAATGCCTTTCATATACGTACCTCGAAAAGTATGAGATCTCACAGCCTCACCACTATAAAACATCTCATATCTGAGTTTTCTCATGAATCACTATTGGTTTTTGTAAAAAAAAATTGACCACTATGATCATATATAAAACTCCCTCTTCTAGATATCCTACAGAACTCACCCATACTTCCACTACACCTGAACCAAAGGAATCACCCTACCCTAGAGATACTACTCAATAAAGTCCAAAACTCATATCAGATACTCTTAAAAAGGCACATCATCACTAAGCTCGACGCCTTCTATGTCTGTCTTATGGGAAGGTTCTGGATAATATCTCTAAATTTATGAAATATGGAACACATTGAAAATGTCACTATATAAATGTATAAGGGATAAGTAGTATTCCCCTGCAATAACCCTATCTAATATCTCAAATGGCTTGAAAATCCTAGGATCTAGCTTTCCCTTTTTCGTAATGCGGTGTTTCCCCAACCTAGGAGACATCTAAAGGAAAATATTTTGACCTATAATGAATTCTAGAGGCCATCTCCAATAGTCGATATATGATTTCAGCCTACTCAATGTGGTTAGTAACCACTTCCTCGTCAATTAGACTAGGTTAAACATCTCTGGCATGATACTAGACCCAACAAGTTCTGACTCACCTACCTCAAACTAATAAAGTGGAAAAATTAATGGGATTCTATATAAATAATCAAAATGTTCTATTTTGATTGATGTATATAATATGTTATCATATGAAAAATCCATGATTGTTATAGGTTTGCCCCATGAACCACCAAATTTCAAAACATAGTCTCATAACATATCCTTAAAAACCTAAATAGCTCACTCAGGTTGACCATCATTATAGGGGTGATAGTACGTACTCAAAAGAACCTATGACCCCAAATCATTTTGAATACCCTTCAAAAACCATGATGTGAAATAGGTATCTTTATATAAAATGACACTCCTCAAAACATCGTGTAACCAAACTACCTCATACACATAAATACTACGCTTATCATAAACTATGAATGTCTCTCTCATAGGCAATAAGTGAGATACATTCATCATTCAATTCATAATCACCCATTCTATATCATTATTATGGGTGTCCATAGGGTATCTTGTAACAGAATCCAAAGTGAAAATATCCCATTTTACACTTAGGAATGGAATAATGCTAAAAAAATCTTATCTGGCCTCTGATTATCAGCATTCACCTACTGATAAGTGAAACATCTCACCACAAATCTTAATACCACCTTCTTTATTCATGACCATTGGTATTGTATTCGTGTATCGCAATACATTTTTTTAAACTAGGATGTTCCTCCCATCTAGAATCATGATACTATCTCATTGAATAATCATGAAAGTCTATAGAAACTCATACTTGTTCAAAGAAAATAATAGAATTTATATATCCAAAAGACCATCCTGATGGTGTCTCCCCACCAAAATAAGTTTTCTCTCATATCTATGTCTTCCGGATCAGATAATAACTCAGTATTGATCCAGTCCAAAATCATGGGCATAACAGATGTCGATGTTGCTGGGACTATGTTGGAAAGAAGTTATTTTGGAAGATGTAAGATGTTTAGTGTTGTATTTTGTGTTCAAAAAATATGAAGAAGAAAATAAATCACATCACATGTTAATTTTTTGTGATAAAAATAACCATAATATTCAAAATAAAAAACTCACAATACTTAAGAATGTCCATTGGATTTTGAAGATGTTTTATATAATAAAGGGCTCATCGAACTAACCATTGGTACAAATTGATGTTCTGATTGTAATGATGAAGAGAATAAAATTCTTTATAGATCCAAAAAAATATGAAGATGCTTTTCTATTTTTTAATTCAGAAAAGAATATATTTAAAATTTTTGATGCTAGATTTAGGTAATTAAGGAGGGTGATTACAATCATATTGTGGTCTGGTTAGAAACAAAAATGTTTTTGGAGGAAAGAGAAGCTAAATATTTCTGGTCATAATTAATTGATATGATAACAACGAATTTATAAATGTTTTTTGGCTGTAAAGGCTGATCAAAACATGAAAATGAGAAGAATCTGGTTTCCAGTTAAACTAGTAAGGCACAAGATACAAATATTCAAATTAAGAATATGAGTTCTGAAATATTATTAGTATCATATTCAGAGAAGGAAATAAGTTATTGAAGTCAAAGTTGTAGGAACCGTTTCATAGGATGTGGTGTTCCATCGGTCCATTGTAATAGATTCATGCACCAATTCATATTATTGATATCTTTTGAATATCGTATGCATAGTTTTATAGGAGGAAGAATTGTTTTTCGGGGAATTTTTTGGGACCAATAAAATGGAAATAAATTGGGAGTTGCTAGAAATATTATATACAATAAACGAGAAATGTTTTTTGTGAAAAATATAAAGAATAAAATTATAGATCAATCAAAAATTTAATATATAATTTATCATAAATAAGAATTGTTTATTGTTTTCTAGAGAGAAATTTTTTTTTAAGATTTTTTTCCACAAGTGGTTCAATATTATCGGACTAGTGCTGACACCAATGACTTATCAGACACGAGATCATCCATCTAAGAGAAGAAGAAAAGGAAATTTGATTCAATAGTGTCAAATTGTTATCAAGATGATCATAGAATTATTTTAATAACTTTGAATAATGGTTATCATATGTTTCATTTGGTGAAGAGAAATATAATGAAGAATTGTTTATCCCCATCATAATAAAGACATTGAAATGAGCTGTTGGTTGTGAGGATTGTAATGAGAATACATCTTGTTCTCATATAATTGATATAGGGTTTCTCAATTAGTGTATATTTTTGGTGTAGGAAGACATAATTAAGAATTCATTAGCATCCTCATAATGAAGTAATGTGAATAGGTAATTGGAATCACACCGAAGAATGTAATAATGTCTGAAGTGAGTAAAACTGTAGCGACCCAAACTATTATGAATAAAATTCCCATTTTTATTTAATTGAATGTCTTATAGAAAACACAAGAACTTATTTTATTTTATTATTTCCATTTTTATTTAATTGTCCATTATGTATCACTACCTTTGATAATATAGTTTTCGAATAGTGACCACATGACTAGTATAAATATAGGGTTTTAAAAAACCCAATTGATAAAGACAAAGGAAGTGGTGGCCTCAACAAGTAGGATAATACCATATGACGTCCATTTATCAAATATTTCAAAGGAGATAGAATTTATAGTATTTTTTGTTGACCAATCAAAAATTGAGATCTAATAACATAAGCATGAGGAAAACTGTTAATGGGAGAAGTTTAATCTATTTGAGATCACGACTCAAACCATGTTCATTGAATGGCCCCATGAAATCCCTGCCATCGCATACATTTCTATTAGAGTGTATGATAGTTTAATAAAGGGATATGCATTAAGAACCAAGAAATAAGAGTATGTAAAATATTTTATATATAGAATAATGAATATATTTACATCCAATTATTGTTTCTTTGTAAATTATTTTTATACAATAAATTGTATTTCTGGTTAATATTTAAATTCAATTAATGAATTAATGAATTAATGCAACATTTATATAAATAATATTTTAATTGAATACTATTATTAAACAATTTTTATCAAAAAAAAATATTCATATAATTTTTATAAAGTCAAATGATAATTTTATAAGGGTATCTTAATATAGAAAAACTCATCATTTTCAATATATTTCAATTTTTTACTTTAAAAGTGAAAATACACACAACGGGAAAATTATTTAGATAAAATTAATATTATTTTTGGAATCATGATGTCTAAATTATTAAATTGTGAATTTATCGTTATTTTTCAACATAGTGGAATTTTTGGGAAAAAATTAAATATCGTATTAAAATACATTGTGTTTTATGACATCATAATGACCTAAATTCGATATAATAAGTAATATAAATTGGATCCATGACCAAATAATCGGTTTCCCTTTAAAAATTATTATTTTAATTTAATTTTATTTATTTTGAAAATAAATTATGTATCCTCCAAGACTAAATGTATATTTAAGGATTTTAAAATCATTTCTTTAAGAATTTGACTCACCTCTACATCACCATTGGTAATATTTTAATAATTTATACCTTGCAATTAAAAATAGTGTACGCCACTCTACTTTGGAAAAAACCATTGGATGGTTTGTGGTTCTGGATATTTTATTATGTAGAATCCAAAACCTAAAAAACAATGAAATCTTCCCCCTTTCCTATATAAACCCACCCATGATCACATTTCTCTTCACTCAAACTCCATGATAACGACCACACTCTACCCTCTACTCCATAGAGTTCCCTCGAGGCTCCCCCAATCTTTTTGGAAGCCCCTCCCAATCCTTTGGAGTCACACACTCGAGTAAGGGATCTTCCACTGTCCTCTTTTATCAATCACTCCTTTTAGGTTATGTCTATTAAATTTTCATTTGGATATGTTATACCATATCCCCCATACTTTAAATTTGATTTATAAATTTTTAGATCCTCTTTCAATATAATTTATTCATCGTATGAGCCTTTATGTACACCCAATACTTTGTCAAAATTTTATAAGGGATCCTCACCTTCTCCTCTTTATTAAAGATTATTTATGAACATATGCATTCTATTTCCATTTCCTAAAGTTTTTACATGTATTTCCATTTCCCTCTTACATCCCATTTTATTTACAATTTATGAGATACTCCTTTCTCTATCATCAATCATTTTTATTAATTTTTTTATAATGTTGTGATGCTGCCAAAATTTCACAATGACTTTCCATAAAAAAATATTATGTAGTGAATATCATACCCATTTTATATCAAGGGTATTTACCTTTATGCACATATAATTATTTATTAGTTACTTTCATATATTTATTCCACACTCTATGATCATGTAATAAATTATTATGATGAATTAATATGTGTTTTATGATCTATGTGTAACAACTAAACATGAGAACAAAATTATAATGATGGGTGTGCCCAAATGCAAATCCAATGTATTGTGTAATGGTTAGTCTCATGAGACGTCATGTGAAATGGTCTTGTTGGTTATCCTTTAATCATTCTATATGTGAAATAGTCTTCGTGGTTTGCATTGACTCATGGCCCTTCATGTGCAATGAGCCTCAACTAGTGTTTATTTCATGTTTTATGTTGTTTCCAAATTTCCTATGTAATGATTATCACTTTATATCATTCCTTATTATTCATGTTCCTTTTATTCTCCGGTGATATACCTATTGTCAAATAGGTATTTTTTCTTCATGTTATGACTTGTTTATTCTCTTCTTATGATTTATAGCAGGCCCCTAACTTCTGTTTTTCCCCATGATATCCCATAAAATTTTATGTTTGTTGGAATATTATGATCATGTCAAGGAAGTGATCAATAATTATTTGTATCCCATGTTATAAGTTGTTATGTAATGTACCTAATTATCAATGGCAATAGATTTATTGATCATTTGGGGTTGTGTTAAGTGTTCTTTTTTATAATAAAAAATGTATTAATGTGTAATATAGATTAGGGTTTTTATAGTTGGTATTAGAGAAATAGTCTTGTTATTTTATAGAATAGAATTATAAAACTCTAGTGGAATCCATATGGATAATATTACGTATAATAAAACATCCCTAAATTTTGGTTAGTATAATGTAATTGGATTCTCAAGAAGATAAATCTATATGAGGATACTAAAAGTGTATGTGGTTATAGAACATATACTCCTATGAGTAAAAACTCTAAAAAGTTGTTCTAAGCGTGACTCGAGTTAATATGGTACATGAAAATAGGCATCACTTCACACCTGGTTTGACACTTCTAGAGGGTATTGTTTGGTAAATTCATAACCTCATTTGGAGACATTATTAAGGGAAAAAATCCCCATAATAATATATGTTAGGAAATAGATCATTGATAACATATATTGAATATTATAAATTCATAAGTAAAGGTAATAAATGTATTTTATAAGTTATCCCTTTATTTTCATGGGATTCCCCATTATGTTTAGTATAAAATACTCATCCCTAATTTTCTTTTACAAATAGATGAAAATATGAGGAATCAGTTTAACAACTCATGCGAAGGGAAATTTGGGGACTTCCCTAACGAGATTCCCAACCCGATGGGAGAAGGAATCAAAATCTTTTTCATGATACACTCTTAGATAAAGAATGTTCTAAATATAAAGTTGGATCAAGAGTATAATCTACCCCGCCCCCACCCCCACCCCCCCCCCAAAGAGAACAAGCCACAATTACGACCTTCTTGTGGAAAAGGCCTCTTACTTTCAATGGATCATTGGATCCCTTAATCACTAAAAAATGGATCAAATCCATTGATAAGATATTATCTATACATATATTCTATGAGAAAGATACGGTTCTACTAGCTATTTATCGTAAGGAGGGAGAAGATGATCATTGGTGTACATTGTTTAAGAATATGAAGCCTGAGGATGATATCGAAGCAATGGAGTGGAAGGAGTTCCAGAAAATATTTTTCAATAAATATTTTCCTCACACTATATATATTAAAATGGAAAGATATTTCCTAGAACTAAAGAAAAAATATGATTAATCTATTTGGGAATTGGAGGAAAACTTCAAAATACATGCATGAAATGCCTCTGTTTTTTTAGTTACCCTCTAATGCATGTTTGACCGCTTCTTTGGTGGGCTAAAACTTGTTCTATGAAGTGCCTTAGTGATCTGTGACTTAGAGATCTATAAAAAATTGTCTAATGCACACTAAAATTAAAAATAGAGTTTGGAGAATCTCAATGGTGTCATGAGGATAAGAAGAGTAAAGTGGAGTTTAATTTTGACTGTTGGATAAAGAGATCTATCCGTGTTAAGAAATTTTGACATCCCATTTGTCAAGGGTTTAGGAATATGCACCATATAAATTGATTAAAGGGAACAAGCAAATTATTTAGATGTGGGAAGGAAACCTAGCTAATAATTTCCATCAAGAGAAACCTTCTATTATAATGGAGAAAAGGAATGCTCTAACCAACCCCTCAATATATTGTTCATTGCTTCAACTGCAATGAACTAGGGAACATTGGAAATAAATTCCAATGTATAAGGGTTTTTAGAGACAACCAAAAACCTGTAAGGCATCAAGAGTGATATTTTCCATCACTACCTCCGAAATGAATCCTCATAGTGATGTGGTGGAAGGTATGCTAGTTATTCATTCATGAATAGCAAATAAACTTTTTTATGATGGTTGTACACATTCCTTAATATCACAAAATATTATTAGAACTATCCAAACCCAACAAAAAATAATGGAATTAGATATGTATATGAAAAAGTTAAATGGGGTAATTGTTTCATTCCATGTATTAACTCCTACTTTGTCAATGTTTGTGGGATTAAATTACCTTTGAAACTTGTCATACTTCCTTTGGTGACATTTGATTCAATTATGTAGATGTATTAGATTTCCATGTACATAGAAATCATAAATTATCATGCGAAGTAAATTGCTCTCCTTGTGGTGAATTGACCCTCGGTCCTATACAAGTGCAAAGAGGAGGATGGATCTTCTTCGAAACCATCATCTCAAGAAAGGATATTACTACCCAGTGAGAAATAGTATCTTATTAAGATAATTGAGTTAATGAAATAACCATCCTCAATGACATGTTTATTGTGAGGGAATATACTAATGAGTTTCCTAAGGAATTGTCTAGTCTTCCTCATAACTGAGATGTTAAATTTTCAATCGAGCTTATCCATCCATCCAATGGCCTGAAGAACGTCATTTTTTATTGATTTTTGATAATTCACCTTTCAAGGGGTGAGTTGTAACCCTTACAAGGCCCATAAGTGTATGTATTACATGGATCATAGCCCTTAGAGGAATTCATTGCTCATAGGATTCAAACATTACATAAAACCTAGTATAACTACTTGGAACTGCTCCTCTGCAGCATCTTCATCATAATATCATCTCATCAACTTTGCATGGTTGTTCAGCTAGGCTTTCTCGTGCATGCATAGGATTGTCCTGATGGCAGGTTACATACCCTCTCATTCCTGCAATCCATATTTCTTCTGATGTGGTGAAAGATCCTTGCTCGTCCTCTTTCTGAAATCTTGTCCTTTGGTTGTCTGGTTTGCATCTGCACATAAGGAGGCCTGAAGGCCTTGAGGTGGCCACAAGGCCTAACTGACCCAAATTCATTGGTGGCCTAAAGTCCGTAAAGGACTCGAGGACCAAATTGGTGGCCCAAAGGCCCAAACAGAGGAATAGTCCCAACTTTGTGGAACTTTAGGATCTAAAGAAAAAACTATAGGAGAATATGGATATAGGGTCTATAAACCCATGTGCTTCACCATGGGGTGCCCCAGTCCTCTTTGTCAAGATGAAGGATGGGTTAATGCTCATTTTCATTGATTATCATGATCTCAACAAGATAATGATAAAGAAAAGGTATCCTTTTCCACAGTTTTTAGACTTGTTTGAAATGCTACATGGATCACAATATTTATCCAAGGTGAATTTTCGGTTAGGATATTACCACATTAGGGTGAATAAAGAAGATATCCCCATTCCTTCTTTTTATACAAGGTATGGGGAATACAAATTCATAGTAATGACCTTCAAACTCACAAATTCTCCATAGATCATCATGGAAATGATGAATAGAGTATTTAGAGATTTCCTAAAAAAATATTTCGTGTTCTTCATTAATTATATTCAAGTATACTGAAAAGATAAGGAGGATAATGATAAGCATATGAGAACTATTCTAAAGACCTTGTGAGGAAGTATAATCTCTTTGAAAAGTACATAAAGTCTAAGTTATAGTTGAAATATGTCTCATTATTGGGATATATCCTCACAAGAAATGGAATTTTTCTGGATCCTTCAATGTCAAAAGAAATTTAAGGATGGTTGAGGCAAACATCTATGAAATATATCCATATATTCCTCAGGATAGATAGATATTATCTCTGATTTGTGAGAAATTTCCCAAAATTTTTAAACCCCCTTACCAATATAACTCAGAAGGGAGTCATGTCTTATTATAATGATGAATGTGAAGAAATCTTCAGGGAGTTGGAAAGTAGGATTATCACTGCCCCCATGATCATGTTACCTACAAGTGAATAAATTTTTCTAATTTTTAATTTTTACATGAATAATGGATTAGATTTTGTGTTAGTATAGAATGAAAAATTTGAAGCCCATGCTCTAAGGGAATTGATAATTCATGAACACAACTATAACATACATGATCTAGAGTTGTTAGTTGTGAACTTTCCATTCAAAATATGGAGACATTATATCTATTGGGGGAAGTGTGAGATATATACTAATCACAAGAGCCTCCAATATATATTCACACAGAAAGAGCTTAATATGCACCAATAATGATTGTTAGAACACATCAAGGATTACAACATATTAATTCACTAAAATAGTGGTCATGAAAATAAAGTGGAGGATGATCTAAGTAGAATGGACCCAGAAATTCCATCCCTGATGTGAATTTAGAAGGATCAGATCTTCTTGGACTTTTAGAGTATGGCCATGGGAATCATAATGAAAGGAAAATAAAAATCCTTTAACAAATGATTTATCAAACATATCTTTTGTAAAGGTTGAAGGATGATCAAATAAATAATTTGGGAATTAAAATGAAAGTGGAAACTATAAGGAAGGAGAAATCCTCAGAGTTCAGTGTTAATGAATATGCCACTATGAGATTTGGGTCAATACTGTGGATTTCAAATATTCCTGAGTTAAATAATGAAATGTATGATAATTAACATAGTTTGACTTTCTCTATTCACCAACCAAACATAGAGATGTATCAATATCCCTTTGAGAACTATTGGTGGGACAATATGATGAAGGAGACCACTGAATAAACATCAATGTCTAGGGTATGTTATAAAGTAAAGTATGAATGAAGTAAGTCTAAGGGGATGATGAAACCCTTACCAATACAAACATGGATATGGGAAAACATCTCCATAGACTTTGTCACCAGAATTCTGAAGACAACCCATGGAAACAATGTTAACTAGTTTGTTGTGAATTGTCTTATGAACACCACAAACTTCATTTAAATTAAAGAGGATTTCTCACTGGATCAACTTGTATAGATATACATTAGAGATGTAGTAAGGATGCATGCATTACAATAAAATATTATGTCGGATCGAGATACTAGATTCACCTCTATTTTTTGGAAAATGCTCCAGAATTCTCTAAACACTAAGTTGAAATTCAGTACAACTTATCACCCTAAAACTGGAGTCCAATCTAATCAGACTATCCAAACACTTGAGGACATGTTGAGAGCTTTCATAATGGACTTCATTGTCAAATGGGACCAACATATTTCTTTGTTTTAGTTCTCTTACAACAACGATTTCCACTCAACCATCCAAATAGCTCCCTATGAATCCCATTATGGTAATAGGTGAAGAAAACCTAATATTTAGGATGATTTTGGGTAACATATACTTCTAGGTCATGAAGTAGTCTAAGAAATGGCAGAGAAGGATTCGATTATTTAGTATCCCATCAAGGTTACTTAGATTCGACAAAAGAGATATTATGAAAAATCTTTGATGCGACCTAGATTTTGATGTTGGATATATGGTATTACTATGCATATCTTCATGGAATAAAGTGGTAAGATTTTTGAAGAAGGAAAATCTTAGTCCAAGGTACATCATCCCTTTTGAGATACATGATCGCATCGAAGTAGTGGCCTATTGACTAGCACTATAACTAAACCTATCTCAAGTAAATGATGTATTCCATATATCCATCTTGAGAAAGTACATACCAGACCCCTCATATTAACTCAATCTAGATGTGGTGCCATTGGATACTAGTATTTCCTATGAAGTGTAGCCATTGAAGATCATAGATCATAAAGAAAACATTATATGAAATAATACAATTCACCAAATCAAGGTGTTTTGGAGAAACCACAATTTTAAAGAATAAATGAATGAACTAGAGGAGGTGATGATGTATAGTTATCCTCATCATTTTGAGTGTGAGAAAAGAAAATTTATAGGGGGGAGATTGTAATGACCCGAACTATTATGAATCAAATTCCCCTTTTATTTTATTTAATCTATTATAGAAAACACATCAACTTATTTTGTTCTATTATATCCAATTGGATTTAAATTACTATTAAGTATCATTACCATTGATAATATATCCATTGAAAAATGATCACATGACTAATATAAATATATGGTTTTAACAAACCAAATTGAAATAGTAAAAGGATGTGATGGATTCAACCATTAGGATTGTACCCTATGAATCCCATTTATCCAAGATTTAGAGAGAGATAGAATTTATTGGCTTCTCTCTAGACCAGTACCTTTCTAAGATCCAACAACTTACACATGATAAAACCAGTTTATGATAGAAGTTCAATCTCATTGATATCATGAACCAAACCATGTTCATCAAATGGACTCATGAAAGCCCCACCATTGTGCACATTACCCTTAGAAAGTATACTGGAGTTTTAAAGGGATTTGTATCAATACCCTAGAAATATTAGTATGTACATTATTTTTTATAGAATAATGAATTTATTATTATCTTATTATTGTTACTTTATAAATATTTTTAAACCACAAGTTGTATTTCTGGTTAATATTCAAATTCAATTAATGAATTTAGGAATTAATTGATTTTTGGAAGAAAAATATTTTAAGGTAATATTATTTTTAATTTTTTTTATCAAATATAAATGATAATGTAATTTTTATGACGTCAATTAAGATTTTTATAAGGGTTCAAAAACGTTATTGTCAAAAACTTTTCATTTTAAATAAATGTTTATTTTTATTTTAAAAGTTTAAATTCACATATTAATAAAAAAATTAGATAAAATGAGATTTTTTTTTGGAATCGGGATGTTGAAATTATCCAACAATGAAATTTTCATTTTTTTAGATAGTTGAATTTTTAGGTAAATATTAAATATGGGGTAAATATACATTGTGTTCTATGAAATAATAATGACCCAAATGTGATGTAATAAGTAATACTAATGTGATTATTTAGAAATTATATCTTTTCCATTTAAAATAATTTTGATTTTATGTTTATTTTATTTATTTTTTAAATCCATTATGAATCCTCCAAGACTTATAATATATTTTAATATTTAAAAATCATTTCCTTAAGAGTGTGACTCACATCCACATCCCCAATGGTAATATTTTAAAATTTTAGTCCCTTGGACTTATAAAATAATTTAAAACACATCTATTTGGAAGAAGAAAAAGTCAAGAAACATGGTATGGTTTGTGGGTTTGGATATTTTTTATGTAGAGCCCAAAACCTAAATAATTAAGAAATATCCCTAATTTCCTATATAACACCCCCCCCAAGATCCCATTTATATTATCTAAAAATCCTATAATCATGACCAAACTTTTTAATCCACTCCCTAGAGGCCTCCCAAGGCACCCCAAGCTTTCAAGAAGCTCCTCCCAAGCCTTAGGAGTCACACACTCAAGTAAGGGATCTTCCACTCTCTTTTTTTATCAAGCACACCTTTTATGTTATGTCATTTAATTTTTAATTTTTTTATGTTGGGATATGTTCTTATAAATCCCCCTTACACTAAATTTGATGTTTAAATAGTGAATGACCCTTTATCTATCATTTATCCATCCTATGATATTTTATGTACACCTATTACTATGCCGAAATACTATACGAGATCCTCACCTTCTCCTATTTATTTATGACTTTTTATGAATTTATGAATTCTATTTCCATTTCCAAATGTTGGGAAATATATTAACATGTGCCTATTATTGAACTTTTAATGAAAAAATGATAAGAGACCCCTTTCACTCTCAGCAAACACCAATATGAATTTTTATGTTACGTTGTTATGCTGCCGAAATTTCACAGCGATTTTCAATGCCAAAACGATTCTGTAGTGAATACGAAGCCCATTTTCCTATCAAGGGTGTTAAAATTAATTCCCATATAATTATTTATTGGGGGAATTAATGTATTTATACCACATTTCTTGATCATGGAATAAATTATTATGATGAATGAATCCATGTTTAAGATCTATGTGGAACACCTAAGCATGAGAATGAAATGATTATGATGTGTGCGCCCAGATAGAGCTCCAATTCATTGGGTCATGGTTAGTATCCTAGGATGTCATGTGTAATGGTCTTGGTGGTTATCCTTGACTCATTCTTTATGTGTAACATTCTTAGTGGTTAGTCTTTAATTGTGGTTCTTCATGTGCAATGAGCCTTTACTTATGCTTATGTCGTGTTGTATGTTGTATCCACATTTCCCAAGTTATGATTATCATGAAATATCATGCCTTGTTATTCATGTTTTTTTATGATCCAATGATATGAATATTTTATAACATGTATTATCATAATCATTTTGTTCCTTTTTTATTCCCTTACTGGGATTTATAGCTCACTACTTATTATTTTTTCCCCAGGATATCCCATGTAGTTTTAAGTTCATTTCAATATTATGATCATGTCAAGGAAGTGTTCAATAATAATTTTCATCCCATGTCTGAAGTTGTAATGTAATATACCTAATTCACAAAGACACTAAACTTATTTATATTTGGGGTTTTATTAAGTGTACTTTTATGTCATAAAACATGTATTAATGTCTAATAAATAAAAGGGTTATTATAGTTGGTATCAGAGCAAGACTCTAGTAATTTTTGGGATTAGGATTAGAAAACTCTAGTGAAAGCCTTAGGGATAAGAATATGTATAAAAAACATTCCTCAATTTTTATTAGTATAGAGTACGTGGTTTATCTAGAAAATACATCCATGTATGGATTCTATAAGTGGTCATGGTTCTGGAAAAAATGTACCTAGGAGTAAAAACTATTAAAATATGACCTGGGACTGACTCATGGTAATCTAGTACACGAAAATGGACCATACTATGTACCTATTTTGTCACTCCTAATGGATAATGATTATTAATTCATAATCTCATTTCTAACAAATATTATGGGAACAAAGGAAAATAAATGACATTAAGAATATATCTTATGGAATATATCATGGATAACATATATTGAAGAGTTGAAATTAATAAGTTGAGGGAATAAATGTAATTTATAAGTTATACATTTATTTTCATTGTATTCTTCATTATGTGGTTAATAGTATATAATACTCATCCCAAATATTCTTTTTATTCTTTCCATTGTTCATAAATAGGTGGAATTGGGTTGAAAACTAATTAAATGGGGAATGTGAGGACTGCCCCAATGAAATGCCTAACCTAATGGGACTGGGAATCAAAAAAAATTTCATTATACTATCTCAGCTAAATAATGTTCTAAAGAGAAAACTATATCAAGAGGAGTATCTAAACCCTACTAAGAGAGTACAACATACAATTAAGAGCTTCTTGTAACAATGTCATCCTACATTCAATTGATCATATGATCACTTAATCATAGAAAATTGGATCAACTCCATTGAGAAGATATTCTATATCCTTCAATGTTTTGATAAATAAAATGCTCCACTATCTATTTATCATATAGAGGGATAACCTAATAAGTGGTGGAAATTGATCAAGAATATGAATCTTGTGGAAGAGATTGAATCAATAGAGTAGAAGGAATTATGTAAAATATAAAATAGTAATGGATTTCCTTACACTGAATAAAAAAAGATGAAAAATCTATTTGGGTGTATGAGGAAAACATCAAAAGACTTGAATGATAAAAATCTGGTTTTTTTGTTACCCTCAAATTCAAGGTTGGATGCTTCTTTGGTGGGATAAAACCTAGTCTATAAAGAGCCTTAGTTATCCATAACTTTGATAGCTATGAATAAATTGTTTTATGTTCCCTTAAAGTAAAAAAATGGAGATTTAAAAATCTCAAGGGGATAATGGGGATAAAAATTTAAAGTAGAGTGTGATTATGATGGTATGATAGATAGATCTAATGGTGCCAATAAATTTCAAGATCCCACTTTTCAAGGGTGTGTGAAGAAGAACCATGGAAATTTGATAAAGGGAACAAGGATATTTTTTTGGCGTGGGAAGGAAGGACACCTAGATAATAATTTCTAATATGAGAAAACCTCTATTATGAAAAAGGAATGGAATACTCTAGTAAAACCTCATTACATTATTTATTGCTAAATCTATAAGGAACTGGGTAACTTTGAAAATAAATTCTCTAATCCAAGGGTATTTTGATACAACCAACAGCCTTCAAGGTTGTAGGTGTTATATTTTTCCATCACTACCACCAAAGTGAATCCTAACAATGAACTATGATAGGTATGATAATTATTCATTCACAAATAGAAAATTTACTTACTAATTATATTTATAAGCATTCCTTCAAATCACGAATGTTTAGTATAAATATAAAAACAGCACCACAAAACATGTAAGTACATATGTTGGTGGAAAAAAATATTTATATTTTTGCATCTCATGTATATAATTCCTCCAATGAAAATGTTGTTTATGGGGTGAAATTCCTTGAAATCTCTTTAATACTCCATTTGGTGGAATTTGATGTAATTATGGTCATATATTTAATTTCCCAATATAGATCCAACATAAATTTTCATGAGAAATAAATCCCTCTCAGTACGTTACATCGACCCCCATTAATATAAACTTTTAAGGAGGAGGATCAATCTTCTTTGACACCATCATCTCAAGAATGGATATTACTAACCTTTGTGAAATCATATATTTCTCAAATTATTTAGTCTACAGAAAGAACCATCATTTAAGGAAATTCTACTGCGAGGGAATATGCTGATGTGTTTCTCAATAATTTATTGGTCTTCCTCATAGATGAGAGGTCAATTTTCAATATAGTGTATATCCAGGGTGTTTTCCATATCCAAGACTCTATATAGGATGATTTTAGTGTAGATTGAGGAGCTAAGGAAACAAATATTGTAGAATCTGGACAAAGGGTTTATACACCAATGTGCTTTACCAAAGGGTGCACTGGTCCTCTTCATCAAGAAAATGGATAGATCAATGAACCTTTTTATTGATTATTGTGAGCCAAACAAGATCATGGTAATTAAAAACTATCATTTTCCATGAATTGAAGACTCATTTTACTACCTGCATTGAGAATAATACTTCTCCAAGGTCGATCTATTGTTGGGATATTACCAAGTATGGGTTAAGAAGGAGGATATCCCTAGGACTACTTTTTGTACTAGGTATGAGCACTATGAGTTCAGAGTAATTCTCTTCAAACTCAGTAATGCTCCATAAATCCTAATGGACTTGTTTAATAGTGTCTTTAGAGATTAAATCAATAAATTTGTTGTCGTATTTATATATGATATTCGAATATAATCCAAAATCAAGTAGGAGTATTAAGATAATCTGAGCATCGTGTAAATGCCCTTGCGAAAGGAGAATCTCTATGAAAAGTATGACAAGTGGGAGTCATAGTTTAAGGAAGTCTCATTATTAGGACACATCATTACAAGAAATTGAATATATATGGATCCTTAAAATAAAAAATAAATTTAAGAATGTATAAGGCCAACATCCAGGAATGATATCCATAGCATCCTTGGGTTAGATAGATATTATCGTCGATTTGTGAGAAATTTCTCTAGATTTTCAAACCCTTTTACCATGATAACTCGAAATAGAGTCAAGTTTTCATGTAATGATGAATGTCAAGAAAGATTCATGGAGTTTAAAACGGGGATTATCACCATCCTCGCACGCAATCTACCCACACTTGGATAAATTTTCATAATTTTTATTGATTTCTCAAATATGGGATTAGGTTGTGTGTTACTGAAAAATGAAAAGGTTATAGAACATGCATCAAGGAAGTTAAAAATTAATGAACAAAATTATCCCAAGAATGATCTATAATTGGTATTTATGATCTTTTTGTTGAAAATGTGTTGATGTTATCTCTATGGGGAGAATTTTAAGATATATACCGATCACAAGAGCCTTAAATGTATATTTAAACATAAAGTGATTAATTTTTTCTAGAATAGATAGTTTGAAATCATCAAGTATTATGAATGCTCAATTTAATTCTATCCTAGTATAGAAAATAACCTGATGGATTCTCTAAGTAGAATGACACAGAAAATCTATCATTGATGTGAATTTAGAAGGATCTAATCTTCTTTGACTTGAATCATATAGACATGGGATTCATAAATAATGTAACATCATCAATACTTTCACAAAATATTTCTCAACCATCACTTTTGGAAAGGTTAAAGCATGATCAAAGAAATGAAGTGGTAATTTTGAAGAAAGTGGAAACTATTAAGAAAGGTGAATACTTGGAGTACAATGTTGATGAAGAATGCATTGTGAGATTTGGGTCAAGACTACATGTTCTATCAAATCCTATGTTAAATCATAATATTTTGTATAATGCACATAGTTCAGCTTTCTCCATTCCCAAAAGAAACATAATGATGTATCAAGATCTCCATGAGCACTACTGGTGGCACAACATGAAGAAAGAGATCCCAAAATATACATCAAAGTGCTTGGTATGTGAGAAAGTAAAGACTAAAAGAAAGAAGTATAAGTGGATGATAAAATAGATAGGTCCACTAGGTTAGATGCCCTGAGAGGGGGTGAATCAGTGTATGAATGAATAAAAATACATTCCCTATTGTTCTTGTTTATTTGTTAGAAAAAACTCTCTTCTCTCACCTTCCAATTGTAGAGTATGAACTAATCATAAAGAAAACACAAGACACAAAAATTTTATTTGGTTCACCCTCACTTGGCTACATCAGTGAAGAATACATCAGCGATGTTCCAATGTACCAACCCAACTAGAAGGGAACTATTTTTTACAATGTTCGGAGCAGGCTCACTATCCCTCCTGGTTTACAACCAATTACAATTTTAAAGCACACTACTCTCTAAACTGAAGTGTGATCACAAATTTTTCAGAAGATCCACTCACAGTTTATAGACTTATAGGTATCTTCAATTGAATGAATACCAACATCCTCAACTTTGTATAGATGATCTATTGAATTTTGACTTTAATCCATAGATGAATACCTCTTTGCCACAAAATTGAACTGGACATCCTCAAATTCTATAGGAATCCCTTACTACGCATTACATTTAATTCCATTTCCTTGTGCACAAAATCTCTATTTTGTGTGCAATCCCAACTCAACGTATTTCATAGTTTCCAATATTCTACACAACCTCCATTTTCCACGCAATTTCCAATTTTTCATGCAATTTTCACATTTTTATGCAACTCCATTTTCGCACAATTTTTACACATGTCCGAGCTCAGATCTTCTCTCTGTCTTGAGCTTCTTAAAATGATGGAGGTTTCCTTTTATTAATAGACTTCGATGACCCCAATATGTCAAACCCACAATATCATGCAAAAAATCCCATTCTATGTGCAATGATTTTCACACAAGAACCATTTTCTACGCACATTAGCTGATTATTTTCACACCTCATGCAATTTAAATTTTTCAGCATTCCGATATTGAAACAACTTTTGTTCATGAATTCCAACATGAATTCGATGTTTTGCAGAATACAAATTTAATGCCCATTTCATATTTTTCACACATCACTCCAAAAATTTTTGCATCTTCTATTGCCAAAAATACATCCCTCCATTTTCCGATTTGAGACCCAGAAATTTAGTAAACAATGGAAAATGGCACCACCATGTATCTTCTCTTTTCGTACCACCTCTAGATCATCCATCCATTTGTCGATGTTATTCTATCAATCATGGAGTGTCAACAACATCAATTGAAATAGAAAACTCAACATGGATGTCCCTTTTTTCAACAAAATGGACTTAGAAACACACCTTATCAACATCCTAAACATTGAGGCCTACTTTGTCAAAAAAAACACAACAACCCCAAATACGATTCAATGATGACTGGAGTGATTTTTTCTTAAAAGAAACCAATACCCATACCAACATGGAAATGGGAAAACATCACCCTGGACTTTGTCATCGTAAATTCAAATACATCGATGGGAAATAATTCTATATGGGTTATTATAGATCATATTACAAATAAAACACTCTTTATTTAAATTAAATAGGATTTCTCACAATATCAACTTGCATTGATATACATCAGAGAAGTGTTAAGGCTATATAGAGTACCACTATCTATTGTTTATGGTCATGATCCAAGATTCAACTCTATGTTTTGGAAAAGTCTCTGGCATGATCAAAAAACTGATCTAAACATCAGTATGTATTATCACCCTCAAACTGATGGCCAATCTGATCAAAAAATCCAAAAACTTGAGGATATGTTGAGAGATTTTTCAACGGACTTCAATGACATATGAGGACAAAATTTTTTTGGTCGAGTTCTCTTACAATAACGATTTCCACTCGACCATCCAAATGGATCACGATGAAGAACTTTATGGGAAGAGGTGAAGAACACTAGAATGTTAGGATGATGTTGGGGAACACAAACTTCTAGTTCTTGAAATAGTTCAAGAAATAAAGAAGAATGTTAAGAACATTTATCATCACATCAAGTCTTCTCATAGTCGAAAGAAAAGCTAAGATGTCAATACTTAATGAGAGCTAGAGTTTGATCTCATCAGAGAAGTGGATTATTGACTATAACTCTAAACAAACCAATCTCAAGTACATGATGTATTCCACATATCCCTCTTAAGAAGTTACATACCAGACCCCTTACATGTACTCAATCTATATGTGGTACCATTGGAAAATTATCTTTCATATGAAGAGTAGTCTGTGAAGATCATAGATCATAGAGAAAAATTTCTATGAAAAAAGACAATGCCCCTCGTCAAAGTTTTGTAGAGAAACTACAATTTTAGAGAAGAAATGTGGGAACAAGAGGAGGTGATGAAGAATATTTACCCTCATATGTTTTAGTGTGAGAAAATAAAATTATGATGATGAAATTTCAAAAGGAGGGAAGATTGTAACGACCCAAACTATTATGAATAAAATTCCCCCTTTATTTAATTGAATGTCTAATAGAAAAAACATGAAGTTATTTTATTTTATTTTATCCAATTCAATTTAAATGACCATTAAGTATTATTATAATTGATAATGTAGCCATTAATCATTGATCAGATGACTAATATAATTATATGGTTTTAACAAGCCCAATTGACTCAAACAATGAAGGTGATGACCTCAACTAGTAAGATCATACACTATGAAGCCCATTTATAGGAGATTATGAGGGATATATCATTTACTACCTTTCCCCTAGATCAATATCAAGCTGAGATACAATAATATAAACATTAGAGAAACCATTTATGAGAGAATTTCATGATCATCGAGATCATAGCCAAAACAAATTTCACTAAATGGCCTCATGAAAGCTCCACCATCGTGTACCTTACTCATATGGTTAATGCTGGTGTATTAATGGGATATATATAAAGACCCTAGAAATATGAATATGTAAAATATTTTTTTATATAATAATGAATATATTTTCAACCTACTATTGTTACTTTGTAAATAATTTTTAAACCACAAATTGCATTTCTGGTTAATATTTAAATTCAATTAATGAATTTATGAATTAATTTATTTTTGAAATAAATAATATTTTAATATAATATTATTATTAAACAATTATTATTAAATATAAATGGTCATATAATGTTTATGAATTCTTTTGTGATTTTTAAAAGCATTCAAAAAAAATTATTATAAAAAACACGTAATTTTCAATAAATAATAGTTTTTAATTTAAAAATTGAAATTAACATATTTAGAAGTTTATATAGATAAAATGAATATTTTTTTGAAATCAATATTTTGAAATTATCAAATGGTGAATGTTTCAAAAAAATTCAAGATAGTCGAATTTTTGCCTAAAAATTAAATATCATATAAATATACTTTGTATTTTATTACATAATAATGAACCAAATATGAAGTAATAAGTAACATAAATAGAATCCATGACCAAATTTATGTTTTAACTTTAAAATAATGTTATTTTATTTATATTGGATCCATATTTTAAATCCATTTTGAATCCTCCAAGACTTATAATATATTTTAAGATTTCAAAATCACATTATTAAGAGTGTGACTCACCTCCACCTCCCCAATGTTAATATTTTACCAAGTAAGGCTCTTTTAGTTGTAAAATAGTTTAAAATAATCCCTTTTTATAGAAACCATGTTCAAAAACCATGGGATGGTTTTTGGTTTTGGATATTCTATTATGTAGATTTCAAAAACTAAATAATAAAAAAAATTCCCATTTTTTCTTATATAAACCCTGACAATATCCTATTTATATTCACTAAAACTACATGGAACACAACCAAACACTCCCCTAAACTACCAGTATACATCCCAAATCACCCCCAAGAATTTAAGAATCCCATCCCAAGCCTTTGGAGTCACACTCTCATGTAATGTATCTTCCACTCTCCTATTTATCAAGCACTCATTTTATGTTTTTTATTTTAAATTTTCATTTTCATAAGTTATTATATGTTCTTACATATCATTATTACTATAAATTTGATTTATAAATAATTATATCCCATTTAACTATAATTTTTCCATCCTATGAACCTTATATAAACCTGTTATTATGCCGAAATTATGTATAGTATCCTCACCTTTTCCTCTTTATTCAAGATTCTTAATGAACATATGCATTATATTTCCATTTCATAATTTTGGGAAATGTTGTTCAATGTTCCTATTACTTTCCATTTGGTGTACAAATTATGATAGACCCCTTTATCTATCATAAAATACTTTTTTTGAATTTTTATGTAATGTAATTATGATGTCAAAATTTCATCACAATTTTTCATGCTAAATGTATTGTGTAGCGAATACCATACCCATTCTTCTATCAAGGGTATTTATCTTTATTATCATATATTTATTGATTGGGGAATTTCATGAATTTATTCCATATTCCTTGATCATGGAATAAATTTTTATGATGAATGAATCCATGTTTCATGATATATGTGGCACACCTAAGAATGAAAATGAAATGATTATGATGGGTGCATCCAGATAGCACTCCAACGCATTAGTTAATGGTCAGTCTCATGAGACGTTATGTGAAATTGTATTGGTTTTTAGCCTTGAACCATTATCTTTGTGCAACTATCTTTGTTTTTGTCCTTAACTTTTTCTCCATCATGTGCAATTATCCTTGACTCATGCTTATGTCATGTTGTATGTTGTTTCCACATTTCCCATTTATGATTATCATGTTATATAGTGCCTTATTATTAATATTCCCTTTATGCTTTAATGATATACATATTTTCTAACATGTATTATATTATTCATTTTATTCCTTTTTTATTACCTTATAAGGCATAATAGCTCACCCATTTCTTATATTTTCCCCAGGATATCCCATGCAATTTTATGTTAATTAGAATATTATGATCATGTCAAAAAAGTTTTCAATAATGAGTTTTATCCCATGTTATAAGTTGTTTTTTAATTTACCTAATTCCCAAATACACTAGACTTATAAATATTTTTGGGTTTTATTAAGTGTTTTTTATCTAATGTAACATTTATTAATGTGTAATAAAGAGAATTTTTTTATAGGAATTTTTTATAAGCTTCAATAAAAAGAAAAAAGAGTAGAGAATTAGTAAAGAATTCAAATATGTATCTGAAATTCAAGGAAAGTTTAAGGATTTATGAAATTTAGTTGAGTGGGAAAACGTTTTATAATCTTCTTCAAATGGGATTTGGGACACATATGAATAGTGTAAGTACATTTTGCTTCCTTAAAAATTGAATTACTGAAGATAAAAGTCAGAGTGGTGAAGAAATGTAGAGAGAAGAAGATTCTGAATTTAGTATTCCTAATGATGGTTTTCAAGAAATAAGAATAAAGGGTAAGATAAAAGATCATAATTAGTGTTTCTGAAATCACACTGTGAAATTATACTTGGGTTTTCAAACTGAGAAATAAGAAGTTTATACTTGGTTCACCTATATTTTGGTAGAGTATTTTATCATATTGAGAAATAAGATTTAGAAGGTCAGACTAAGAAATCGCATGGAGTTTCATTATTTAGTCCAGCAGAAGTTCTTTCCTAGTACACGGTAATAAAGGAAATAATTTTTTTAAGAAAAATTTGTAAAAGATGACAAAGTAGCATAATAACATTTTTCAAAACATATTACAAAACCGTGTATTACATCATTTTTCTAGAAGGATCACACTCATTTTTCTATTGAACATAGTACTACTTGAGTGTAATAGAATATCCTACTAATTTTCTCCCACATATAAGTATTTTTTCTTGTTTATTTTTTTGTATCAGATTGTTTAAATACCATACCAAGGACGTAACTAATCTTTTTTAGTAGTGAACCCTGTAAATTATTGTGTTATTATGGATGTGTGTTTAGTTTTTCTTTTATTAAGATTAAAAGTCTTTAACATGAGGTTAAGTTTATTTTAAAAAGAAGTAAAAATAAAAGGAAAATATATCACTGGTTCACCCCCTCCCCCTCTCATTGATACATTGATATGGCTAGGAATTCTTAATTGGTATTAGAGCTAATTTTCCCATCGTTTACTTTTTGAAAAATTCTTGAATAAGAGTTTGTGATGGATAATCTCAATTGTGTGAACAGTAAAGGGATCCCACCCTTATATGGTAAGAACTATCATATAAGAATGATAAAATGTTTCAATATCTTGTTTTTATTGGGAATGATGTTCTTGAAGCTACAAAAGATTGATTTCCTATTATTGATGATAATGTTCCTCATATATCTGTTGATAAGAATAATCTTGAGAATGATAGATGGTCCAAGATTTATTTTATCTCACCACTTCCAGAAAGTGATTTTTTAAGAGTTATAGGTGTTTCCACTAATAGTGGTATCTAGGAAAAGATGAAAAAAATTATTAAGGAAATAAAAAAGTAATTAAGTTAAAGTTAAAAATATGAAGGCTGAATTATGAATATCACAATATGGGTGAATATGAATCTATTAGTGACATATTTACTAGGGATAATGATATTTTCAGAAATATTATATGTCTTGGAGAATAGTTATAATATTATACTATTGTTGAAAATATTTTGATAATCCTTCCTGATAAGATTGTTATTTTACATTCCTTATTGGAAGATATAGATCCAGAAACGCTATCTATAGATTAATTTAATATCACTCTCATTACTTTTTAAATGATAAAGAAAAATTTAAAGAAAGGAAAAAATTTGATAGAGAAATTTATTTAAAGGCAACTAATAAAGAAAATTCCACGAAGATTCTTGTTGAATAATAATCAATTGAATTTGATTCTAAAAATTAGGTATGTAAAAAACATGATAAATTCTATCCATGTTTTCATAAAAAATTGAAAAAATAATAGGTAAATATAATAGAAAACATAATTTTTAATGTTTTGAATTTGTAGTTGTTTGTAATTTTTCAGCTAATTTTCGTTGAATAAGTAAGGAGGAAGATATTGAAGAAGATGACGAAAGGTAGAGAAGATCCTGGAAGAAACAAGGTAAAAATGATAAATATTATTTCAAAGGAATGGATAGAAAATTACACCAATTTAAATGGAGATGTTTCTTATCTAAAGATGATGAAGAATAAAATAGTGAATTGGAATCCAAAAATTCTGTTGAGAAAGTTGAAAATGATTTTATTACAACATTTAATAATGAAGAGTTCAGAAGCCTTAGTTTTCAATAAGAAGAAACTCAATTATAATTTCATGTTAAAGAAAAATTAAAACATGTATGAGAAATATTGGGAGTATTTAATAGTAAATAAACAAGTAGTGAAGACTCTTCCACAAATAATCAATAATTTTTTCTGATGAGAATTTTATGTTGTTGAAAGTGATTGATGATTTGAAGAAATATATTGAGAAACAAGAGAATCATAAAGAACATCTGGAAGAAAATTTGAAGGAAAAAAATAAAAAGTTCTGAAACTTGTCCAAAAATAAACTTTCTAAAGATAAAAAGATGGTTACAAATTTCAATAATTCATTCATAAATTTTGGTGATAGCTCTATAAAGTGTAAAATTGATGAGGATAAAAAATTACCTTCATAGGTTAATAAGAATATGGAAATTGTTTTTGAGAAGAACAATGATGGTAAAGATATATATATGACAGAGAACATAAATGTGGGGAAGTCGGATGTTTCAATAAATAATAAATATAAGAAATTCTATACTTATTCTGGTTTTTATAAGGATAAAAATAAAACCCATATGAAGAAAAACATTCTTATTTATAGCAAAAAATTTGGTGGTCAAAAGAGTCCTAATAAGAATATTTCTAAGAAAAATCCTCTCAATTCTGGTAAGTACGGAAGTTTTAGAGGAAAATATTCTTTCTATGGGTACTTCTGGTATTATAGTGGATTTTTTCATACAAAAAATATGTTCATGTTTAATTGATAACATTTCCACTATTTAAAAAATTAGTGAAGGAAAATTTTTTGTTGGATTAAATCCTCTCAAAATAAAAATCTTCAGATTGATGTTCTGAAGAAACCTGAGATTGTTTTTGTGAATGTAGAAAAAAATTTCCAAACCCTAGAAACTATTTTTTAAAGATGTGACCAACCTAGACATCTTTCAAAATTATTTCTTGTTTTGTTACTATCATAAAAAAAAATTGTTACTAATTTTTAGAATTTGGAACTTATTAAAGATGAAGGTAAATAAAAGGCTCTAATTCTAGAAACCATTCTCAGAGAAACAAAAACAGAATGAACTTGGACTATGTATAGATTTTATTCTTATTATATGATATTATATTTGAAATTTTTGAATAATGTGATTTATTTTAAATAATGAATAATTACATTTGGAAATGATGAAGCTCTTAGAATCAAAGTTGTTGTATCAGCCATCATTGGGGAAGAAAAGTTGAAATCTAAAAAGGATTTATTTTTTTATGGGATGAAACATAACATTCTTAGTGTTTCACATCATTGTGATGATGTTAAGAAATTCCTTTTTAGAAAATATGTTATTTTAGAGAATAGTGGTCAATATGGAAAGATAGTTATAAAAGGATAACATAAAAAAGGAAAATTTATTCCATGTTAGTGAGGTTCAAAACTCTTGTTACTTGTTCATGGTGGAAGAGAATCAGTTGTGGTATAAAATACTAGGACTCATGTTTCTGAGAAACATGACAATGTTATCAAAGGGTGATAGTGTCTGGGATATTCCATATATGTCAAGAATATGATATTTGTGTAGTATGATATTTTTGGAAGGAAATGATGACAAACTCTATGCAAAATAAAGTTTAAATTTGATCAAAAAGGACCTAGAACTTATTCATTCTGATATCTATGGGATAAAAAGAAAAAAAATAAACTCATGGAGGTAAGTATGTCATCCCTTTTATTGATGAATTTAGTCTCATTACTGGTGATATGTATATCAAAAATATGTCAGATGCTCTGAAAATATTTAATTGTTTTAGGAAAACAGATGAGAAGAAATATTAGTGTTCAGGGAAATTGTTGAGAAATGGAAATGGTGGTGAATTAAAAAAAGATGATTATGAATTTAATCTCAGGAATCGTCGAATTTAGAATGATAACATTACACAATACACTCTACAACAATTTTTTTTTCTGAAATGAAGAACAGAAGTTTGGTTGAAATGGGAAGAACTATGTTACTAGAACATTGTATATCTCATTACATTTGAAGGTGACCCATGAGAACTTGTATTTATATTCAAAATAGATATTTCTATGGTTTAATTTCATATATGACTCAATATGAAATATTTTATTGAAAAACTCCATGTTTGAAACACTTTATATTTTTGGGTATTCAATTCATTAGAAATAAAAAATTTGGAAACCTCATAATGTTTGAGTAGAGAGGTAGAGATAGAATTTTTCATGGCTATTCTCTATATGGAAGAGGACATATATGTTTCAATAAAGAGTCTGGAAGATTAGTTGAGTATATTGATGTGAATTTCATTGAAAAATATATGTCATATAAATAGACTCATGGTGATAAGGAAGATAGATAGGTCAAAATAATGTATGATTAATATTATGATAAGTGTACTAAAAATGGTAATCATACTCAAGAAGAAGATTTGGACTCATTTATTTCTAGTGATAAAGATGAATCTCAAAAATCTCATCCTAGGATGAGGAAGCAAGTATAATCTCAAAACATTATTATTGATCGAAATCAAAGGGTTCAAATAAAAAGAATAGTTACAAAAACTTCATTGTATTAAAAAGTTGATCCAATGGATGCTAATGATTCTTTTGAGAAACTAGAATGGGTTCAGTATATGAATTAAGAGCTAGATTATATTTAAAATAATGGTACATGGGAACTCATACCTAAACCTAATGAATAAAATTTTATTATTAAAAATGGGTTTTCTATAATAAGATGGATAAAGATGGTCAAGTGATTAGGAAGAACGAAAGATTAGTGTGCCAATGTTGCTCACAAATTACAGGAATTGATGTTTTTGATACATTTTCTCTATTGTAATGGTCAGAATCAATTATAATCTATCTTTCTATTATTGTACAGCGAAGTTAATTTTTTTTTCAAATGGATGTGAAAACAGTATTTTTGAACATTGATCTTGATGAGGATTTTTATATAGACCATCCATGTGGCTTTGTTGTCGGGAAATATGAAATTTATGTGTGTAGGTTAAATATATAATTTTATGGGATAAAAAATAACCAATATCATGGTATTCCAAATTAGATACTTTCTTCAGGAATCTATGTTTTAAGAATATATTGTTTATAATAATCTTTAGATCAAATAATTTCAATAGTTTTCCCACATAATAGTTGTTTATGTTGTTGATTTTATCATTGATATGAATGAATAATGAAAATGTGAACGATTTTCTAAATAAATGAAATTATTTTTTGAGATTTTCATGATTGGATAAATGAAGTTTTTCCTTGAGTTATAAATTTTAGAAATTAAGAGGCACATTTTATTTTCCCAAGAAATGTTTGCAAAAAAAATAATTAAGAAGATAGGAATGGATAATTAAAACATATTTTTATACTGATTTTAGTGGGAACCATGTTAACAAAATATGGATAAGGAAAAAAAGTTAATAAGAATGAGTTTTGGAAGATGAAAGGAAGGTTGTTGTATTTGAATTCTTTAAGACCTAACATTGTTTATGTTGTCACCATATGTAAAATATTTCATAGAGATAAAAACTAATCACAATTTTTGGCTAGAAAAATAATTCTTTGATATCAAAGAACATGTAATTTTGGAATCAGATATGATAGCTCAGAATTTATTGACTTGTTTGGGTATTCATATGAAGATTGAGTAGGAAATTTTGATTATAGAATATCCACATCTGGTGGAGTTTTCCTTCCAATTTTTTTTTAGTTGACATATAAAAAAATATAATTTTTTAAATCATAGAATAGATGATGCTGAGTGTGTTACATCCACTCAAGATGCTACTGAACTTATGGGGATGAAGAATCAATTAAAAGATTTACTTGTTGAAGTGAAGTAACCATTTCACTTGGTTATTGATAATAAAAGTGAAATAAATTATATTAAAAACCAGGGAAAACACAATCATTCAAAATATATTGATAGAAAATATCATTTAATCAATGTGCATGTGTGGAAAAATAAATATAAACTAGATCATATTCCTACATCAGAACAAGCTGCTAATATTTTCACAAAACCATTACTGAAAGAACCTTTTTTTAATTTAGGGTGAACATGGGTGTCCAAATTCTTTCTCATCAAGGATGAGGAATGTGTTTGTGTCCACATTCTCATATTGTCTTTGGAAAGTGTTTTAAAAGGTGGGAATTTTTTTAATAAATTTAACCATTTTTATGCTAACCTTTTAAGGAAGCATGTAAAAAGGGGGAGTTTTGGGTGAGCTATCAATCCTCAATTGTAAATGTGTGAACTATTCCAACTATTTGTTGGATTGGATGTAGTAAACTTCTATTACAAGAAAGTGTAAAAAGAAAAGAAATAGGGGAAAAAATTTATGAAGATATGTTGACGAAGTTTTCAAGAGTAACTACATTGGGATAGAATAGATTTTATGTTTATAATTAATGTTTCCTAAAATGAGTCAACTCACTTAGTCTTAAAATTTTTACGGGTAATCCATTTTGTAAGGTTACAAAGTTCAATGATTTATGATCCTTGGTTGAAAAAAAATTAAATGGGGGTATTGTTGGTTCTAATTTGTCAAGAAGTTTTTTTTATGTAGGAATATTTTTTTTGTTGTCTTTTATTATCATAGATGATGGAGAAGAAAATAAATTTCCTAACTTTTTATTTGTTGGAGATCGGACTGACCATCATATTTATAATATCAGACTCAAATTTCTTATGAAACTCCATTAGATTTTGAAGATGTTTTTCGGAAGAAAAGGATCATCAGAGTCACCTTGGGTTTTGAATGAGGTTCTGATCATAATGAGAAAGAGAATCAAAGTCTTCATGAATCTAGTAAAAATGTAATGATGCTTTTCTATTTTGTAACTCAGAAAAATTATAAGTGTTTTAAAAAATTATGATACAAGATTTATGAAAGAAATGGTAATGTTCCCAATTGTATTGTGGTCTGGTTGGAATGAATGATGTTTCTATATGAATGGGAATTTAGAATACTTTCCATTATAAGTCATATGATGTTGAAGTTAATCATAAATGTATTAAATGTCATGAGGAAGTAAAAATAAAATATTATGTTTGGAGGAGAAGAATTTTTGTGATGTTTAAGATTTCTAGTCTCAGTTCATCGAGATGAGAACACTAGATGCATAAATACTTATTAGATGAGAAGGTTGATCAGAATGCGAACAAGTAAAGATGCTATTTTTCAGTCAGACCAATAAGGCAGAAGATACAAATATTTGAGTAATAAGATTATTTCTAAAAGTTCTTTGGTATTGTATTTAGATAAGGAAAGAATATGATGAAGTTGAAGATTCTATAACTAGTCCATCAGAAGTGGTGTGCTACCACCCATCATAATAGATTCTGACACGGATTCATATTATTAGTATCTTCTAAATGTCATATATAGAATTTTATTAGAGGAAGATTTTTTTTGACTTTTTTGTGACAA
Source organism: Viscum album (assembly GCA_963277665.1). NCBI lineage: Eukaryota > Viridiplantae > Streptophyta > Magnoliopsida > Santalales > Viscaceae > Viscum > Viscum album. Next base: position 165,308,016 of record OY728138.1, read on the forward strand.
AAAAAAAAGAAAATAAATTGGTATTTGTTGGAACAAATAAATAAAAATAATAAGAAATGTTTTTTGTGACAAAAAAAAGAATAAAATTAGAGATCAATCTTCAATATAGTTAACCATTTCTCATCAAATTTGATTTTTGATTGTTTTCCAAATGGAACCATCTTTTTAAGAGTTCCGTTATAAATTTTTACAAGTCTATTGGTCTATATTTTACACTTATGACTTATCAGACATATGATCATTTTTATGGGAAAAGAATAAAAGTAGTTTCTCTGGAAGAGTTTTAAAGTGTTATCAAGGTTATCATTGTAGCATTTGGATATATCATGAATAATTTTTATAATATGTTTCATTTGTAATAGACAAACATAATGAAGAATATCGTATCCCCATTATAATGAATATATTGGAATGATCATTTGGTTCCAAGGATCATGATGAGACAAAATATTATTCTCATATGATCTATACAGTGTTTTATAATTGGTGTTGACTTTTTGGTATGGATAAATGTAACCAAGAAAATATTTTCATCATCGTAATAAATAAATCGGAATGGGGAATCAAAATATGGATTAATAATGTAATAAATACTTAAGTGAGAATGATTTTCAAGAAGTTTCAATAAGAAGAGAGAAGAGTAGAGAATCATTGAAGAAGTCAAAGATATATACAAAATTCAAGGAAAATTGAAAATTTCAGAAATTTGGTTGAGTGAGAAAACATTTCAAAATTCCTCCCAACCAGATTTGGCTCACATATAAATAGTATAAGAACCTTGTACCTCCTTGAAAATTGGTGTGCTGAAGAGAGAAGGATGAGTGCTGAATAATTTTAGAGATAAGAAGTTCCGAGATTAAGTACTCTTGAGGAAGGTTTTTTTTTGTATTGAATAATGAGAATAGATAATATTGTAATCATTATTTATGGAATTAGATCAATTAATCGAATTGGGGTTTTCTGACTATGAAGGAAGAAGTTCTTATTTGGTTCATCCATATTACTTTTGAGTATTTTATAACATTAAGAAATCAAACATGGCATACCAGACTGGGAAATTAGACTTAGTGACATTATGAAGTCCAAAAGAAGTTACTTCTTGTTATTTGGTAAGAAAGTAAAGAATTTTTTTTTGAATAACATATTTCTGAAAGTTGACATAGTAGAATATTAACATGTTTCATAACTTGTTACAAAATAATTATATTACATAATTTTTCATAAAATGATTACACAAACTATTGTATTGAACATGATTCTACACAATTGTAAGGTAATATCATACTAATTTTTTTCCACACAAAAGGATTGGTTCTAGTGGATTGTGGGGTATCAGATTGTCTACATACTATATCATGGATGTTGCTACTCGTATTGAGTAGTGAACCTTATAAATTTTTATGTTCCATTGGATGTGTGTTTGGTTTTTTCATAAATAATACAACTATTTAACAGGAAGAAAGGGTTGTTTAAAAAGGTAGGAAACATAAAAGAAATTGATATCATTAATTCAACCCCTCCCTCGGTTGGGGATAAATTACTCATGTTGGGAATTCTCAGAAGTCATTGTTATTCATCCCTAAGACTCATGAATATCTAGATACAGCTCTAAAAATAGATTCATTATTCATCACTCATTGTGAGATTTGTGTACTACCTCTATCTACATCTTCTGGCTTAATGCATCAGTAATGAATTTTCTATTCACTGGTGTATAATCCAACTTGAAGTAAAAAAGGACTGCATGAACTCAACCAACCTCCTCTTATGATGGTTCAATTTCCACTATGAAAAGATGTACCTAAGGATCATGTGATCCAAATATACCAAAAAACTCTCCCCAATGAGATAATTCATCCAACCTTTTATGGAATGTACCACTGCGGATAACCCCAAATCTTGAGTGCGAGAATTCCTCTCATGAGGTCTCAATTGTCTAGATGAAAAATCAACCACTCAATCCTCTCGTGTTAAGTCTTATTCGATTACCACTACAGATGCATCACAGTAAATGACAAATGATTTACCTAGAATAGGTAAAGTGAGGATTGGTTCTAAGGTCATCCATCCTTTTATCTCCAGAAAATCATTCTCACAAGCATCTAACCAAACAAACTTTACTCCCTTTTTGTTCATAACTAGCATCAGTGATGCTATAACGGGAAAAGTATTGGATAAAGAATCAATAATAGAGAAATCATAACCTTTTAAACATATTATTAAATGATTTTAAGCATAATTATTCATCAAATATAAACCAAGAATTATAAAGTCTAATGTCTTTGGAAGACTAGGTACATAATTAAAAATCATGAAACAAAAATAAAATCATCTCTTATTTAATCTTCATAATCAGTTCCCAACATTTTTTGATCTTTTTAATATTTATAGGATAACCTGGGGAAATGCGTGAATAAATGGTTGGTCTGAAAATACTACCAAGGGAATAAACATAGGAATAGAGCCTAGCACATGGGTTAGAAGGCATAACATGATGTAATAAAAAGAAATGGAACATGAATAAACGTAAGGAATCATATAATATAGTTCAAGGGTTTTTTTGATCATGGAGACATGAGAGTTTGGAAGCAACATATAAAATGAAATAAACAAGATTCATGTACAACTACCAAGACTATATCACATGGTGGAAAAATTCCCATAATTGATTAGGTTTACTCTCTAATCAAATACATGGCATCTCATGTGACTAAAAATTATGAATTTAATTTGATCACTATTTGGGAACACCCAACCTAACATGTTCATGCATATGTGTTACACATGAAGAATCAAATATAATGAATTAACATAAGGGTTACCAATGGAAGTAAATGGGAATTGGAATCATATCATATTGTATAACCAAAGGGAGTATCATAATGAAATACATGATAGAGTGGATTTAAATCATACGTGAACACTCATAAGGTAAAATGGGAATATATCATCATAAATTATGTCCATCCTAAGTGAAAATATGTTAAAATATTGTTTAAGAAACTTTAGAATTGGTCAACTTTAGTGTGGTTTAAGGGAAAATATTAAATATTCTTTAATGAGTAAAATGACTAATTGTATTTATAAAACTATAAATTAACTAAGATAGATTTAAATGAAAAAAAGGATTTCATAAAAATAATGGTGGATTAAAATATATTATTGAGTGTACTTTAAAATGGGAACAAAATTGGGATGTTCTCTTTAATTGGGCATTCTTATTGGGAGGAATTCAGAATGGGTCATTTTTAGTCATGAATTACCCCATAAAAGAGGGATTAATTAATCAAAAAAAATAATTTTGGAACATATATTTAGAATTTAGTTTAATTATATCAGAATAATGATGAAATAAATTATATTAGTGAGATAGAAAGTGTAACTTAATGGTAAATTTGGAGGGTTTGAGATATCTTTTAACTTATGTATGAAAGTGTTATACACAAGAACATAATGTCTTGTATAATGAAATATGATCAATTAAGTAATTAATTAAGAACATATTATAAATGTATATTATTTATTAAAATTTTATTAAGTTCATTTAAGGTCATTTCAATGAGTTATGTTTCATTTTTTTTTCTTTCAGGAGCATTCGTTTCACGATTTTATGATCGGTTCCTGTGAGTATAATTATGTGAGTTCACATAAAATAGAATCAAAACTATTGAATTAAAATGATATAGTATTAATATAATTCTATAATTTTAAATTCCCTCATATATCATTTTTATTTTTTATATGATGATGGTTCTTTTTATAAAATGTTAAAGATAAATGTTTAGTTTATTTTGGCGGTTTTTTGATCATCGCGAACTTGTTTTTTTATTAAATTTTATGTATATATATTAATTATAGAATATAAAAAAGTTACAATATAAATTTTAAAATCATTTTTATCCTTTATAATGTTTTTATGACCATCCATGGAGGTGGTAATGGAAAAAAAACTATTCATCCATGAAGGCAATGAATTGACACATCACAGATGGTGTTTTCATTTTTTGAATAAATGAAGAGGGTAAGAGAATTGATGATGGGTATTAAATTAATATAAAAATGTTAAATTATATATATTATACTTTATTTATGATGATGTTTGGGATAGGTTTTTTTAAGGGGGATACGAAATGAGAAGATATTAAAAGAGAAAGAAGGAGGATTTTATCTCTCGAATGTCGTCACCTTGAGAACCTCCTTAAAGAACTTGGGTTTTCTCTTTTGGTGAGACCAGAAATACTAGTAAGTGTGAAAGATGTTTGGTATAGTAATTGTGTATAATATAATAAATATGAAAATCTTAGAAGATGTGACGATACGAGGTGGTTTAAGTTGACATTTATAGGGGACGAGAGGGGTGTTTTTTGATTATTTTGTTAATTAGTTTATTATTTTTGTTCAAGACAATAAATTGTGTTGATTCTTATGACAATGTATAGAAAATAGTTCATGTGAATTATAAATAGTGGTTTCATACCTCATTCAGTGCTAAAAAATATTTTATTTGACTTAAAATGTTAAGAACTATAAATTAACATATATCGATATTCACCAAAAAATAAAGTATTTTAGAAAAATCCTGAAAATTCATCCTAACTATTTTTTGATGTGTAGATTTTAAAAATGGACTAAATTTATGAAAATAATTTTATAATATTAGAAATATAATTTTTAATTAAAATCATCATTTATTCCAAAAAAATGATTTTAATATTATAACTGATTTTATGACACTTTGAGTAATTAATTAATATCTCAGAAAATTGTATTATAATTATAAGAAAAAAAATATTAATTTATGAATATATTTTATGAAAATATATTTTCTTTTAAATTAGTAAATTAATTATAAAATTGTAAATAAATATTTACATCTTACAAAAATACCAACACTTAATTTATCATTTTAAAACATTTATTTACTTATACCATGATATAATTACAACATCGTTTCATTTATAAGATTCCAAAATTATATTTTTACTTTAATAGGTGAATTTTATATTATATTCATCGGGTAACTATTATTAATGGTTATATTACTATTCCAATGGTCAGGTAATTATTCTATCAGTAAAGGATCCTTAATTCCTATAAATATCACTTATTTCATTCTTAATTTATGAGAATAATGTTTTTATTAGAATTTATTTTTCATTTATGTGTTTTATAATATATAACATAATTATAAGAGCGGAAATTCCATTGAATTTTTTTTGGTCATTACATTTTTCCCCCTTCTGAAATTTCACCTCGAAATTTATTTTTACATTCTATGGTGGAAATAGATGAGGGTACTTATCCTTATTTTCTTCCTTGGGTTACCATATTTCCTCTTCATATTTACGGTTCCTTCAAATTACATTGACCAGGTGATTTTCCTTGTTGTGTAGACCTTTTTCTCTATGGTCCAAGATATTCATAGGTTGATCCTCATAAGAGATGTCATTTTCCAACTATACCATATATGAATTTAGTACATGTTAGTAATCTGTTCTATACTTCCTCAAGAGGGATATGTGTAATACATCATGCACTTGATACATGGTCAGTGTAAGTGCTTCTAAATAGTCCACATCTCCGACAGGATCAAGAATATCGAAGGGGATGATGTACTTTGGAATTAGCATTCCTTTATTACCAAATCTCATGACTCTCTTCTATGGAGATATTCTAAGGAATACTATGTATCTAACATCGAACTCCAAGTCCCTTCAATGGATTTCCTCATGGATCTTTTTTGGACTCTAAGTATCTTTAATATGTTGTTGGATGTATTGAACCTTCTATATCATCTCTTCCACAAGATCAGGTCCAAATATATTTTGGTCTCTATCTTCATCTGAACAGGTTGGAGTTCTAAATCACATCTCATACAGTGCTTTATATGGAGCCATGTGAATACATGAGTGGAAGTTATTATTGTATGATAACTAAACCAATGGGGGATGATGATCCCATCCTCATTTGAATTCAATTGAGTATGTTATTTATATACCCTCAAGCTTTGTAATAGTTATTTCCAACTAGATATCAGTTTGGGGGTTATAAGTCATGTTGGAATTCAATTTAGTACTCAAATCATATAAAATAATTAATTATAATTTAAATGTAAAACATGGATAACGATCACATATGAACAAAAGTGGAACCCCATACATCCTCACCACTTCTTTTACATATATCTATGAATGTTTTTTAAGAAAGATAACTTCCCGAATAGTAATAAAGTGGGTAGTCATGGTGAGTTGATCCACCAAAACCCATATGTAATTGTGTCCTTTGGATGGTTTCTGGATACTAGTGACAATTTCTATAGTGACATTCTCCCATTTCCATGTGGGTATAGAAAATGTTTCCATCATCTCATTGGACTTTTATCACTCAGTGTTAACTTAACGACATACCCAACACCTTGAGATCTACTCCACAATCTATTTCTTCATATTGCCCCATGAGAAGTGATTTCGAATATCATGGTACATCTTAGTACTTCTTGTATGGATGGATAAATGTGAGCTATATTCTATATAATATAGATCCTTCATTATTAAATGTGATAAAGGCACACAAATTCTTATTCCAAACTAAATTATACCATCATCATAGATTTGAAACTCTTATATATTACCTTCCTTTACCAATTTTACATTATTTTATTATCTACATCATCTATTTTTTCTTCATTGATATTATCTTAGATAGTCGGTTGGGAAGTAATTTTGGAAAATATGATGTATTACCTACCGTTATGATTTCAAAATCCATCCTTTTTCATATCCATGAAGACAGGGTATTTCATAATGCTCATAATGGATAAGGTAGGAGGTTATTTTTAGATTAGGGCAACATATTCCTTTTTCACATTTCATAGAAGGTGGTAGAGAGGGAAACGGTAGTCCTTGATCAGATCTAACCATATTATTTGATGCATTTTGAGTTCCTTCTATGTGAAAATATATTTTACAGCTTTGTGATCTGTATATATGTCACACTTCTAATCATTGAGGTAGTGATCCAGCTTTTTAATGAAAAAATAGCAGCCATTAACTCTAGATCATGCGTCAGGTAGTTATTCTCATGAATATTCAACTAAACCGAGGCATATGATATCAATTTATAATTATGAATGAGTACACAACCCAATACATTCATTAAAACATCATTGTATATCACAAACCCTTCTTCTCTCCTTGTTAGTGTGAGTACAGGTGTTGTTATTAGCCTATTCATTAGCTCCTTAAAGAATTCCTCAAATTAATCTTTGTAGATATACGTTACCCCAATATATGTTAACATAGTAGTCGAGTTTGATAATAATGAGAAATTCCTACCAAAACATCGGTCGTACCTAGCTAAACCAAGAAAACTAAGGATCTTTGTTTCAGATATTTTTCATGGCCACTCCTCAATTGCCTTCATCTTGGAAGGGTAAAAAGATATTCCTTTTATGGGGATAATATTCTCCAATAATGATAATTCTTCCATCCATAAATCACCTTTAACATACTCTGAATAAATTTTATCCCTACAAAATCTCTTAAACACATTATTCAAATTCTCCCCATGTTCCTCCTTACTCTTGGACTATATTATAATATCATCCATAAAGGCTACCATAAATTTTTCAAGGTAATCTCTAAATAATCTATTCATTATTTCCATAAATATTATTGAAGTATCAGCGAGTCCAATGTTCATCACTATTAACTCATAGTGTTTATGCATCATTCCCAAGGTAGTCTTGGAAATATCTTCCTTCCACAACATTAATTAGGGATATCCTAATTGATGGTCCACCTTAGATAAATAATTGGCCCCATGTTGCTAATTGTAAAACTCGTCAATCTCTAGAAGGGGATACTTGTTATTTATCATGGTTTTTTCTAGATCACAATTATCAAAAAAAGGGTGCATTGATATATCATTCTTCTTGAAGAGGAGGACTGGTGTACCACATTGTTAAGAACTTGGATGTATGAAACCCTTGTCCAAGATCTCTTGTAACTACTTATTTAGTTATTCAAACATAGCAGTTTCCATTCTTTAAATATCCTTTGATGTAGATAGAGATCTATATTTATGATTAATTGAGAACTCATCTTCTCGATTTGGAGGAATACTAAGAAATTATTTAGGGAACACATCAGTGTAGTCCCTCACAATGGTCATTTTATTGAGCATGATTTTATCCTTTGCCTCATTAATTTTATCCAGATTTGATTTATCATAAGGTAATAATATCCATAATTGATATAGTATTTCTAAATGTGATTCATACTCCTCCTTATAGTTATATAGAATTAAAGGATTATACATAATGTGAAGATTGATCTCCCTTTATCGATAGTTGATGTTGTATTTATATAATGATAGTCAATCTATTCCTATTATTTCACAAATTCCACCAAAGGAAGAAAGACAAGATATACTGGATGGCTCAGTCCACAAACATTAATCATGGAGTATTTATATACTTTGGATGCAATAATTTCCCATTTTTTTATCATCGAAAACTCAACCTCCATATTTTATAGTGGTGTTTTAATTGTTCTACAAGACTTTCAAGATATGAAAGAATGTGTAAAACTAGAATGAAATAGTACATTTTCTATTCATCAAAGAATAAACAACATTCCTATCACGACATCACTATTGGGATCTACCTTAGCAGTACTGATTGAATATGCCCTTCCTTGTTTCCTTGGGGGTTTTTATTGTTGATTCCCACCCACAAACAATAGATTAGGGAATCGAATCTTATAATTCCCTTGTTCTTTGATGTTCAAAAACTGCATGGATCAATTAAGTGTTGATCTGAGCCTTCCCTTCTTCTTCCACATTTGTGGGATTATTCATATGCCTTCGGAAATAATTACCCTGATGCCCTTCTCTTTCACATTTGAATCATCTCATGGTTCCCTTTAGACAGTTCTCAGGATGCTTCTTCCCACATTTTAGACATGTGAGATGTTGGGATTTCTTTCCATCATGGGATTTATTGGTTGATCCTCCCATATTAAACTATATATTCCACTTTTTATTTTCAAGATTACTAGATAACTAAGAGTCTCCAATATTCATCTAAAACATAATGTCACAATAGAATATACTCTCATATCTTTCAAAGTCTATAATCAAAATCACTTTTTATAGACTCAGATTTAATCCTCTAAATACGAAATCCACCTTTATTTTGGTGTTCATTACAAATCTGAAGGAATATCGTGAAAATAATATGAAGTTTTCATTATACGTCGTGATAGGATCATCTTCTTTTTTCTTAAGTCCAAGGAACATCATTTACATCTTAATATAGAGAGTTTGAGGAAAAAATATTGAAATATATTTTCTTTAATTCTTCCCAATAAATGGAATCAATTTTATCCTTAGAATTTTTATTTTTGATTAGTTTCCACCACATATCAGCTTCCCCATCAAAATGATAGATTGCCAACACAACTTTTTTATCTTCGAAGCATTTAAGGAAAGTAAATTTCTTATCAATATAGTTAATAAATTGTTCTATGATGAGGGGTTCAGAATATACACTAAATATAAGAGGCCTTTTTATATAAAGGATTTATCCACAACATTCTCTTTCTTAGGAGAAGGAGCATTTTCCATGCAATTCATGTTATTATTCACAGATTAAGCTAGTAGTTATAGTACTGTCATGATATTTTGATCTCCTGTTCCCACCAGGTTTGGAATTTCATTAGAGAAGTCATCACATTTCATTTCACATTGATTATTAGAATGAGTTATCATATTTAAAACCATTAACAAATAAAAAAATAAAATTAGTGGGTCATGAATGTTTATCTAATAATTATATAAAAAGTAAACATTGAACATGGAAGTATACACATGTAAATGAAATGTATATCCTACCTAGTGATTCCCTATGTTTTGATCTAGGTTATCCAGGTGAATGAATTATCCCTTTGTTTCTTAATAATATTTTCTTGTCCTAATCCCCCAAAAAAATAATCTATCCTCTAATACAAACTGTATCAACCCTAGAAATTTAAACATATTATTACATGAATTTAAGCATAATTATCCATAGAATACTAACCAAGGATCATAAATTATTATGTATTTAGGGGAACACATAAATAAATAGAAATTATGGAACCAAAATAAAATAATATTTTATTTAATATTCAAAATGAGCTCTTAACTTCCTTTTAGATCTTAAATTTTCACAAAATAACCTAGTGGAAACACATAAACAAAGGAATGGGTTAAAAATCCCAGCAAGGAAATAAACGTAGGAATAAAACATATCACATGGTCTAGAATGAATAACATGCTGACATAAAAAAGGAATGGAACAAAAAAACATATGGAAACATATCATATTGATAAAGGGTTCATGTGTTCATGTAAAAAATAGAAGTGTGGTAGAAAAATACGACAAGTTATAAACATGATTCAAGGCTAACTTCCAAGACTATAACATATGCTACAAAATTACCATAATTTATTAAGTTTACTCTATAATCCCATACATGAAATCTCCTGAGACTAAATATTAACCGACACACCGTATATATATTCTGAAGCAACCATCATAACATGTTCATGAAACTGTGTTGCACATAAATAATTAATCATAATGAAAAATATTAAGTTTACTCAAGTAAAGGAATAAGTATTTTAATCATGTCATATGGCATAACCAAAGAGTCTATCATAATAGTGTATAATAAATAATAGATTAAAAAAAATATTTGGACACTAATAAGTCAAAATAGGCATATATAATGATAAATAATGTCCAAACAAAGTTAAAACATGTAAAAATAGTTTTTAAGAAACTTCATAAATTAGTCACTTTAGTGTGGATTAAGGGAAATTATAAAAGATTCTTTGAATTGGAGAATCCATAATTGGTTGTATAAAACCAGAAATGATCTCAGATAGTTTTTCAGGATAAAATATTTTTTTAGAAAACTTATACCATCTTTAAATATATTATAGAGTGTACATGAAAATGTGTCAAAAATTTTGATGTTCCTTTTAATATAGTTTTCTTATTGGGAATAATTGAGAAGGGAAACATTTTAAACATGCATTTTCCCATAATATAATAATTAATTTTTATGGATACATAAGTTTGAAACATATAAATAGAATATATAATAATTATATATGAAAAATGAATAAATAATTTAGAGTAAATAGAGAGAAACCATAACCCAATGGAAATTTTGGAGGTTCAAAGAGATCCCTTAACTTATGTCTGAAAGTGTTCTGTACTATTACTTAATCTCATGGGTAATAAAATTAAATCAATTACATAATTATTTCAGAACATATAATATATTTATTTTATTTATAATAATTTTATTAAGTTCTTTATAGTCATTTTAATGAGTTATAATGTTTAATTTTTTTCCCAACAGTGTTTGTTTCAGGATTTTAGGATTGGTTCCCTTGAGTATAATTATGGAAGTTCTTGTCAGATGGAAGGAAAACCATATAAATGTAATTATATGGTATCAATAAAAATATATAGTTTTAAATGGAGTCACATATCATTTTTCTAGGATATGAGGATGATTCTTTTTATAAAATGTTAAAGTTAAACGTTTAGTTTATTTTGGAGGGTTTTCAATCATCACGAACTAGTTTTGTTTTATTATTCAATATTATGTTTATATATTATTTACACAATATAAAAAAGTTATAATATTAATTTTTAAATATATTTTATACATAATTTTTTTTATGATCTTCTATGAAGGTGATAATGGAAAATGAAAACTCGTTGTCCATGAAGGTAGTGAATCGACATGTCCTAGACAATGCTTTCATTTTTAGAATAGAAGGTGAAGAGAAGAGTATTGATGATGAATATTACATTAACATAAAAAATTAATTTATATACATGATACTAGATTTATCATGTTGTTTTAGATAGTTTAAGTGATGGGATGATTGGAAATGAAAATAACTTAAAAGAGAAAGAAGTAGGATTTTACCTCTTGAATGTCATCTCCTTGGGAGCCTCCTTAAGAAACATGGGTTTAGTCTTTTGGTGAGAAAAAAAAATAAAAAGTCATAGGGAAGATAGTTGGGAGATAATTAAGGATGAATATAAGAAATATCCAAATCTTAAAAGGTTTTAATGAGAATAGGTGTTGAGGGGTGATATTTATAGGGGAGTGTAGAGGTTTTTTTGATTATTTTGTTTGTTTGTTATTTTGGCTCAATACTATCAATAGTTTTGATTTTTGAGAAAAATTAAAATAACTAGTGCATGTGAGTTCAAACTAAGGGTTTTTTATATCATTCATGATGAAAAAAATCATTTATTGGGTTTAAAATGTTAAATACTGTAAATTACCATATTTTACTATTCACCAAAAAGTAAACTATTTTCGAAAAATCCAAAAAATTCACCGTAACAATTTTATGAAATGTAGATTTTAAAAATCTAATCCATTGTATGGAAATAATTTTCTTAATATGAACAATTTAGTTTTTAATTTAAATCAATATATATTCAAAAAATAATGATTTGAATATAAAAACTAATTTTAGGACACTATGAAAAAGTAATTAAGGTCTCATAAAATTAAGTTATAATTATATGAAACCAAAATATTAATTTATGAATCTATTTTATGAAAGTATTATTTCTTTTAAAACATTATATTAACTATAAAATTTTAAATTAATATTTACATCTTATAAAAATGACAACACTTAAATTATCATTTTAAAAAAATTTATTTACTTATAGCATACATAAATATAGAATATATTCATATATAAAATTCCTAAATTTTATTTATACAGTAATAGGTGGTGTTAATATTCTATTGGCTAGGTTACTATTCTTAATAGTCATATTTTTATTCCAACAGTCACGTTACTATTCCATCATTATAGGTTCCTTGATTTCTATAAATACAACTTATTTCATTTTTAATTTATGAGAATAATGTTTTTATTGCGTTATATATGTGATATATGTGTTTTATACTATATAACATAATATTAATAAGGAAAATTCAATTTATAAAATGTTGGGTTGTTACAAATAATAACATGTTAATCCAACAAATCTCTAAATCGTGAAGACATTACTGGGCTACTCTGATGATACAACAACTAATACTTTATATAGGTCCAATAACACTTCTACTTATGAGATGACATGGATCAAGAAGTTCATTTTATCAATCCAGAAGCTACATTGGGTTATCCTGGTGTAATGTTGATTCTCTCTCAATGTGATCATGATGATGTCAAGATGTTGGGCATGATTGTCTGCTAACTAGGAGTGCACTAAGATATAGTCGTCAAGAACCACCACAAACTTATCTAGAAATGTATCAGATGTAATATTTATCAAGGGAATTAATACTGGTAGGGAATTTTTCAAACCAATTGGAATCACTACGAACTTGTACAAGTTATACCTTATATTAAAAGTAGTCTTAGGTATGTCTAATGGTATCACCCTCAAATTATGGTATCCTAATATAAAATTGATCTTGGAGATGATATTAGAACCTATCAGTTTATTAAAGAGATCATCAATGTGTATAAGATGATATTGGTTCATAACCTTCATTCGGTTCAATCTCCAATAGTCCACACATAAGCTCAATGACCAATCAACCATATTAGTGAGGATAAATAGAGAACCCCAAGGAGGTGTATTAGGCTGTATGAAACTTTCAGATTACAGATCATCCAACTAGACATTATATTGCTAAAGCTCTATTGGTCCCATTATATTAGTCAAGATAGAAACATTCTCTTCTCATAAAACCAACTCAATCATAAACTTGATCTATCACTCAGGAGGATGGATATAGAACACATCAAGAAAAACATTATAAGGACCCAGCCTCAAAACATTACATAATATTTAATTTAATAAATTATTCACATTGACGATCTTTTCAGGTTTAGAGTTTTAGAGAATTAGCACAAACCTATTACATTACATCTCCAAAATTACAAACTAGACACTTCTACTCAGTTTCTTGTTTTTCATAAAATAAAAAGCCTTGAAAAAAATAGTCATGTCTAGTTCCAAGTTTTAGACACCATGATGTTTCCTTGATCCCTTCCTTGACCCTATTCATCTTTAAGTCATATGAAAAACATTTCAAAACCTCATATGAGCATAAAAATCTCAGTAAGGGTTATAAAATAAATAAATAAAACAATAGTCCAAAAAAACATAAGATTCTTAACATACCTCATGAAATAATAAGATTTATGAATAACACATATAAAACATAAATCTTAATGATATCTTGTGTAATTCATAACATACTTACATTGTTGCTTTCACAGATACATATAAAGTTAAATTTTGAATACCCATCACAGTATATTCCCTATATCTATTGGGAGAAACATTAATGTTTACCTCCATCACGTTACCTAATGCGTTAAAGAGCTATCTAAGGCTCACCTGCCCAAGGATTATCATAAAACCATCCATATACGTAAAACAATTCCCCACAACCATAACACATAAAACAAGAATAAAGGAAAAAAATATTTCCACATTGCAATCACAATATATCATTTTAAGAGATTGAAATAGGCAATACTTTCCTAAAACCATTTTCAACACCAAAATTTTAACAACCCGAGATTTTATAAGATATATTCTTTTTAATTTCTTTCATATCTTTTTTTGTACGATACACCAACATTATCTTGCATTATACACAACATCATATTAGCTTTCCGTATACGCAACATTATTCTTGGATCGCATTACACACAATTTCATGTTTGTTTGATAGTTGTTATTCTACGCAACATTGAGTGTGTATGTGTGTATATATATATATACAATTTATAAATGAAATATGGTTGTATTTTGTTATATGAAACAACAAAGGATTCTTGCACTACACACAACCCTGATTTGGCTTGCATTACATGCAATCGCGACCTTCGTCGATAGCGTGTATTGTACGCAATACTGGGGTTCACTAAACAACGATATATGGTTATAATATTATCGCGAACAAGCCGTTATGAATATTATTAACTAAATTTTGAATTTTTATAACATTATTATTCATCTTACACATTTTCTAGAACATGGTATGAGAACAAAATAAATTTTTTGGGTAAAATAAGTATTTTTCAAAAAATGCAGTTTTGCGGCCTTTTGATGGCACACCCACTTTAAATCTAGTTTTTGACATGTTTATAAGTTAAATTTTACAAAATAAAATAATAATTTTGAATCAGGATATAAAAATTTAAATTGGACAAATTTTTGATATTTTTCTGATAAGTTTTATATTTTAATGAATAGTAAAAACACGGTATATTTTAATTAAAAACAACTATTTTCATCGTAATAATTTATATGGTTAAATTATAATATTGAACGGTTTTAAAGTATAAATTGAATATATTTTTACAATTTAATATAATTTATGTCATTAGCATTGATTTTACATTGAATTCGTAGGTTAAATCAATTCAATCTTTTGCAATGTTTTAAACAAAAACTCGTTTTCATTCGACAACGGGAGTAATTTTAATTTAATTTCTGCAACTTTTGTGTAATTAATTTGAAAAAATGGATTCCATATTTGGAATCAGTGTTTCCAAATTATTTTAATAGGATACTCTTTATTTTTGGGATTTATGAATAGTAACAACGGTAAATTTTATTTACCATAGTTAAAAGTAAATCGGGTAATTAAGGGTAAATATAATATTATAAAATTACCCTAACACATGCCAAAATTCTATTTTATGACTAAAAGTCGACCCATATCACCTAAGGGTCGGATTAGATTCATTTTATGGACTTTTGACCATAAAAATAATTTAATCATTATTAAAACCAAAGAAAGTGACAAAATGTCACTCTCTTAAATATTATAAGTATAATAAGTTTAATTTAGTGATAAACTTCATAAAACTTCAAACATGAATAGTATCCAAATATCTAATAAAATTATCTACATCATGATAATTTATTTATAATTTTTAGGGATTAAATAATTGTCATTAGTGGTGATACATTAATGATGCAGAAATTATTTATTAAGTGAAAAATCAGTAATATAGTTTTTATTGAAATAATAATACCCATTAAAAGGTCCACAAACCTGAAAAAAATTATTTTTTGTGTATATATACACCATAGGCATCCAATTACCTAATATATAACCATTTGGAGTCTTATAAAAGTGATTATGACCCTTATATTATTTTATTTTAAATAATGTCAAAGTTGTCACCTTCATAATTTAATAAATATACCATTTTAAAAGTGGGGTTTTTTAGAAAATAAATCTGACTAAATGTATTTTTATGAAATATATAAGATTTATATTCGTCCTAGTTAATTATTTTTAATTTTTATGCAACAAATAAGTATATTTAATAATTATACAAAAATGTTGTATTAATTATTTTATTAAGAGAAATATCAAATAAATTGTTCTGCAAATAGTAAAATATATATTATAGAAACTATTTGATGTGCTCCACTAATTTTATAGATTAATATGACATGTTAAGAACCTATTAAATATTTTATTTCGAATATATCCTCTATGTGTATTTTATTTAAATTCAAATAAATGAATAGTGTCAAAATTGACACTATCGCTATTTTATAAAATTAACATATTTTTAAATTTTTTAAAAATCACAAAAATATTTTAAAAAATTAAATTGAAATTTATATATTCTAAAATTTCATAAATTATCTAATTATGGATAATTAACATCACATAAGTAATTATTTATAACAATCTAAAATTTTGAATCTTATTACGATAAATAAAATTTAATAGATTAAATAAGGATAAATCAAGTTGATAATGTTTAAAATAAATTCCCTACATGTCTAAATTTTATTGGTTGATGAGATTACAACCCTATATAATCTAATATTCTAGTAGAGTCATTTTTGTCTGTTTTTATGTGGGGTTATATTTATTATAAATTAATATTTTTATCATTTCCAAAGGTGCCCCTCTCCTCCCTTATAAAAGGGAACCTCCTCCCTCTCGTCTTTACACAACTTTGAACCTTCAAGCTCGGCCATCCCCTGCCCATTTCCCTTCTAAACATCCCTAGAAATATTATTGAGGTCCTGAATTCTTCAAAGACCAATTTTAGTGACTTAAGAGGAGGTTTCAAGGAGGCGTGTTGAAGAAGAGGTAATATTCGTTTCCGATTCTTTCAAATTTATTTCTTATTCTACTTCCTCTTCCTTAGTTGTTTCATTATTAAGTAATAACATCAATATCACTCATATACTGGTATGTTATTATAAATATGAAACAAATCTATTTCACCTTCTATCCATCCTACAGAAAACGAAATCACCGCACGTGCGTACGTACGGAATACCGTCTCCACGCCGTGGTATAATCTATTTTTGACCACCACGTTACTTGGATGGGTATAATGTTGTAAATAAATAAATATATATGATTATTATAAAGTAATATTAATTTTGAAATATTATACATACGCTTCGATATAATTCCATGATCATGGGATAGATATCATCACTCGTGCGTACGTACGGACTACCGTCTCCACGACGTGATGAGATTCATTCTCCTTGTTAACCATTCATTAATGATTATAAAGTATATATAATGAATAATAATGAGATATATGAAGTAATAATGATACTGGATTTATGTATATATATATGTATTTCATTTACTTAATTCCATTGAATTCAACAAGGAAACGAAAACAGCGTTCATCCGTACGTACGACCTACCGTCTCCATGAACGGTGTATTTCATTCCATTAATCAATCTATCATATATATGTATATTCTGAATATTTATTATATATAAATCATGTTTTAAATTTTGGAATTAATTAAATCAGGATATGATTAATAATATCAAGAACAAAAAGTCGATACACGTACGATAAATGAAACGATTTTACACAAAACGCTGCTCTAACATGGAATTTACAAAAGAACGGGTAATATAAAGTCATAAGTGAACCATATATGATATAATAACAATGAGTATGATTCATCAATAAGTCAATGACATTATTTAAATCATTATACAGAAGTTTTGGATACATAAGAAGCATATCAGACATAAGGTAAGGGATAACCTTTCCAATCTCATTCTTATCCAAGGTTGTTTATTCATAAGTATTTGTTGGGGTTTTTGTTTTCTTCCAAGTACATGTTTTCTAAAAGTGTTTTTATGTATGTTAAATGTCCTTTTTACCCATTTTGTCTTTTACTTCATGGTATGTAAGGAATATTTCTTTTGTTTATGTTATGAGGAACTTTTTGACTTTTCCGGCAAAAGTACGAGAAGAATATTTTTTAACTTATACGGCACGAACGGATTTTTACGGTCTTATAAAGCCCTATTTTTATGAAGCTTAATCTATAATATTTCATGACTATTTTCAAAAAAATAATTTTCTTTTAAAATTGTGTGGAATTTTTTGAAAAGAAAATTATTTTTAAGAATAAAGGATATTTTCCTCAAGAATTCTTTTCAAGTGTTTTATCAAAACCGTTTTCCATATAAGATGACATTATTTGATATGTGTATGTTTCAATTATCATATATCAATGATTTATATAGTTTCACTTTTCTTATGATGAAATGATATCTATTTGTATTATATGTATTATGTTATGATGGAATGATGTTTATGAAACACAATTTATTCTTTGGGTTATGATGAATGATTTATGATTGTTTTGTGGAACACATAAGAATTATTTCAATATGAGATGGGTGGGACCTATATATCCATCCAATGCATTGGATAAAGATTTATATCTCATGAGATAGACATGGATGGAATGGTAAGTCAATCTGGTTCAGTGATACATGACTCGAATGAGGAGTGAACTTGATTCAAAAAGGGACTTTGTCCACTAAGATGGTATTGGCAGCAATGCCTTGGCTACTATGGAAATAATAACAAGTGCTGAATGGTTTCCACAATTACATGATTTATTCCCATACTATTTTATCATGATTGATGTTCCTTTATGATATATTCCTTATGTACTTCCAGTATTTATGTCCTTGCTCATGATTTTAATGTTTAGATTTTATGTTTAAGTTTTTGCATTCAAATGTTTATGGATTGTTTTATGTTCTCTATGCTTACCCTTACTGAGCATTTGAGCTCACCCTTTTTATGTTTTATTTTCCTCAGGATTTAAAGAAAGGTTTTAGCTAAGAAAACAAAAGGGGAAGATCTTTATGGGAGATGATGAAGATCTTTCACCACGATTAGAAGATTATTTTCTGAGTTTCCAAAGACACTAAACTACTATGGTATTTGTGTGCCTGTTTTCATTATGAATTAAGTATTCCGAAAAAGTAATGTAATGTCCATGTACGTTAAGATTTGGGTCTCTACAGTTGGTATCAGAGGAATGGTTTAATCAACCTTTGGAAACTAGGATGTGAAAACTTTAGTGAGATCCCTAGAGATATTTCTAAGGTATGTCTAGGGATGTCCCTAAGGATAAGTATGCGTATAGGATATAGTCATAGAACTATGGTTATGATCATAGAATTTAACCTAAGATGTTAGATATTGAGGGTACTCCCCCTTTACTATGTTGTTTTCCCTAGAATGTTTTTTTCCTCTCACACGATTCTTTTTGGGTTTTAGAAAATGACTGGAAATAGGAAGATTCACGATAATGGAGGATACGACGAACAATGGAATGATATTCTTCATGAGCAACCAAATGAATTAGGATTTGGAAGTCCAAACATCGTTATTATTCCTAATCAGCAATCTCATAATATGATCAATAATCTCAACTTTGGTATGTTTCCTGACTCAGATAAAAATAGAAACATGGAGTTTCATGATGATCATAGAGGAAAGAAAGTTCAATTTCCCTCATGTAAATCATGTGGGGAGAGGAATTGGGGAGATTGTTTCAAAAAAACTGGAAGATGCTTTGGGCATGGAAAATAAGGACAAAAAGCAAGTAAGTGAAAAGGAAAAGGTTCAGTTAACACCATGGATAAGGATAATGGTATTTCTATGACATCAACAATGATAATATGTTTTAAATGTGGAATGTATGGGCATTATGAAAACCAGTTCCCTAAGGGAAAATCTATTGAAGAGAATCAGCATGATCATATGGGTTGTATTTATGTGGATGATGATGAGACTACAAATGAAATATGAGATGAAATAAATGATAAGGCTCAGTCAATGATTTAAGAATTTAGTGTAATGATTGTATGTTTATAATGAATAATATATGGTACGATAGAATAAAGAATGATCTAAGGATTGTTACACTATTGTTTTTTCTAAAGTATTTGAAAGTATATGTTGAATGGTACTGGTAACCATGAAAAGTGACTGAAATATTTTTTGAAAGTAGATGATATGCGCATAATGAATGGATAAGGAGAAAATAATATGTTTGATAGTATTCATGATATCACGACTGATATAAGTACAAAGTGATAACATGGTTTGAGTATATCAAAATTTTGGGATTTTGGTATGTGGAAAGAGTTAACTTTTGACAGAATTCATGTTTTCAACTAGGTTCTATGGTAATTCATTATTCAAAATAGTACATGATTAAAGTATTCACATGATTGGAATGTGACCAAAAAGATATATCTTATGATATATGGGGGACAAATGAAGGAATTCACATGCTCGGTAGATGAAATTTCTAGTAATTGGGCAGAAGTATTTTCGATAAGCCTAAAGGTTGGAATGGACACCATATAGTATCGGTTAAGGATATAACATTTTATTTCTGAAATGTTATGATAGTTTAGTTTTAGAAAAAGGATAACCTGCAGAACGGACGACAACCCATCGCGTCGGACAAGGTTGTGGGAATCGAACCCACAACAGAAGTGCGACAGGCCTTTATCGCCTACCACTGGCCTACAGGAGGTCCCTGGTTAGTATAAATTAGTCAAGTGGTATGATATATGAAGTATAAGTCTGTTTTAGGAACCATATATGATTAATATCACTATAGATGGACTTATATATATTTGATAACTATTTCTAACCTTTTGTTTCAGATAGATGGAATGACCCATCTTTCTCTCACATGATCTGCTAACACTACATGGATTAAAAATTCAACTTCATTTTTTTAAGAGATGAAGTGGAAATTGTTCGAAGCACGAAAAACAGTGAGATTGTACCAAAATCAAGCAAGTATTTATTCTAATTAAAATACTTCAACTTTAGGGAAATGATATTGAAAACCAAAAATGTTTTCCTAGTGATCTTATATCCGATGAATCAGATGGTACCTTAGATCATCACAAATTTCTGGCTTTGTGATTGTTGGATTTTTCATAGCCATGTTCCCTAACACTCTCCATCAGAACTTGATGGTTATATTTCTCTTCCATATCCATATTTTCACCTATGTTCTCCTATGTGGAAACCCAATGATTAGTTTATTTTGGTAACCATTACATTTCATACTTTAGTTTTTAAAGATAAGTTTTGGTATTCTGTTTTACGATGTGGGTTTCTATTAAAGAAATTTTCAAGTAGAAAACCTTTTATAACCCCACTGAATTTCGAGGGAGAAATTCATTTTAAGGGGGGTAGAATGTAACAAACCGAGATTTTATAAGATATATTCTATTTAATTTATTTCATATCTTCTGTTTTACGATAAACAAAAATTATCTTGCGCTATACGCAACACCGTATTAGCTTGCAGTATATGCAACATTATTCTTGGATCGTGTTACACACAATTTCATGTTTGTTTGATTGTTGTTATTCTACGCAACATTGAGTGTGTATGTGTGTATATATATATATATTCAACTTATAAATGAAATATGGGTGTATTTATTTATACTTAACAACAAAGGAGTCTTGCATTACACGCAACCCTGATTTGGATTGCATTACACGCAATCGCGACCTTCCTCGATAGCGTGTGTTGTACGCAATACTAGGTCTCACTAAACAACGATATATGGCTATAATATTATCACGAACTATCCTTTATGAATATTATTAACTACATTTTGAATTGTATAACATTATTATTCATCTTACACATTTTCTAGAACATGGTATGGGAACAAAATAATTTTTTTGGGTAAAATAAGTATTTTTCAAAAAAATGGAGTTTTGCCGCCTTTTGATGGCGCACCCACTTTAAATCTAGTTTTTGAATTGTTTATAAGTTCAATTTTACAAAATAAAATTATAATTTTGAATCAGGATATAAAAATTTACATTGGATAAAGTTTTGATATTTTTCTGATAACTTTTATATTTTAATGAATAGTAAAAACATGCTATATTTTAATTAAAAACAACTTTTTTCATTAAAATAATTTATATGGTTAAACTATAATATTGAATGGTTTTAAAGTATAAATAGGATATATTTTTACCATTTAATATAATTTATGTCACTATCATTTATTTTACATTGAATTCGTAGGTTAAATAAATTCAATCTTTTGCAATGTTTTAAACAAAAACTCGTTTTCATTCGACAACGAGATTAATTTTAATTTAACTTCTGAAACTTTTTTGTATTGAATTTGAAAAAATGGATTCCATATTTAGAATCATTGGGTCCAAATTATGTTAATAGGCTACTTTTTATTTTTGGGAATAATGAATAGGAACTACGGTAAATTTTATTTACCATAATTAAAGGTAAATCGGGTAATTAAGGGTAAATACAATATTATAAAATTGACCTAACACATGAAAAAATTCTATTGGATGACTAAAAGTCGACCCATATCACCTAAGGGTCGGATTAGATTCATATTATGGACTTTTGACAATAAATAATAATTTAATTATTATTAAAACCAAAGAAAGTGGCAACATGACACTCTCTTAAATCTTATAAGTATAATAATTTTAATTTGGTGATAAACTTCACAAAACTTCAAACATGAATAGTCTCCAAAAAGATAATAAAATTATCTACATCATGATAATTTATTTATAATTTTCAGAGATTATATAATTTTCATTAATGGTGATACATTAATGATGCAGAAATTATTTATTAAGTGAAAAATCAGTAATATAGTTTTTATTTAAATAATAATACCCATTAAAAGGTCCAAAAACCTGACAAAAAATTATTGTTAGTGTATATCTACACCATATTCATCCAATTACCTAATATATAACCATTTAGAGTCTTATAAAAGTGATTATGACACTTATATTATTTTATTTTAAATAATGTCAAAGTTGTCACCTTCATAATTTAATAAATATATCATTTTAAAAGTTGGGTTTTTTAGAAGTTAAATCCGACTAAATGTATTCTTATTAAATATATAATATTTATATTCATCCTAGTATTTTAGTTTTAATTTTTATGCATCAAATAAGTATATTTATTAATTATACAAAAATGTTGTAGTAATTATTTTATTATTGGAAATATCAAATAAATGGTTTTAAAAATAGTAAAATAAATATTATATGAACAATTTGATGTGGTCCACTAATTTTCTAGATTAATATGACATTTTATAAACCTATTAAATATTTTATTTCCAATATATCCTATGTGTGGATTTTATTTCAGTTCAAATAAATGAATAGTGTCAAAATTGACACTATCGTTATTTTATAAATATAACATATTATTAAATTGTTTAAAAATCACAAAATTTTTAAAATTTTCAAATTTAGATTTATGTAGTCTAAACTTTCATAAATTATCTATTTATGGATAATTAATGTAACATAAGTAATTATTTATAACAATCTAAAATTTAGAATCTTATTATGACAAATAAAATTTAATAGATTAAATAAGGATAAATCAAGTTGATAATGTTTAAAATAAATTCCCTACATGTCTAAATTTTATTGGTTGATGATATTACAACCCTAACTCATCAAATATTTGAATATGAGTCATTTTTTGAGGTTTTTAAGTGGGTTTAAAGTTTTTATAAATTAATATTTTTAAGATTTCCCAGGGTTCCCCTCTCATCCCTTATAAAAGGGAACCTCCTCCCTCTCATCATTACACAACATTGAGCCTTCAAGCTCGGGAAAAGCCTACCCATTTCCATTTTCAACTTCCCTAGAAATATTATTGAGGTCCTGGTATTCTTCAAAGATCAATTTTTGTGCCCTAAGAGGAGGTTTCAAAGAGGCGTGTCGAAGAAGAGGTAATATCTGTTACTGATTCTTTCAAATTTATTTCTTCTTATACTTCCTCTTCTTTAGTTGTTTGATTATGATGTAATAACATAAGTATAACTAATATACTATTATGCTATTATATATATGAAACAATCCTATTTCGCCTTCTATCCATCCTATGGAAAACGACATCAATGCGCGTGCGTACGTACAGAATACCGTCTCCACGCCGTGGTGTAATCTGTTTTTGACCACCACCTTACATGGATGGGTATAATGGTGTAAATAAATAACTATATATTATTATTGTAAAGTGATATTAATTTTGAAATAATATACATACTCTTCAATACAATTCCATGATCATGGGATTGATATCATCGCTCGTGCGTACATACGGACTACCGTCACCATGACACGATGAGATTCATTCTCCATGTTAGCCATTCATTAATGATTATAAAGTATATATAATGAATAATAATGAGATATATGAAATAATAATGATACTGGATTTATGTATATATATATTTATGTCATATACTTAATTCCATTCAATTCAACAGGGAAACAAAAACAGCGTTCATGCGTACGTACGGCCTACTGTCTCCATGAACGGTGTATTTCATTCAATTTATCAATCTATAATATATATGTATATTCTGTATATTTATTATATATAAATCATGTTTTATGTTCTTGAATTAAGTAAATAAGTATATATGTTCTAATATCAAGAACAACAAGTCGAAACACGTACGATAAATGAAACGATTTTACCCAAAACGCTGCTCTAACATGGAATTTACAAAAGAACGGGTAATATAATGTCATAAGTGAACCATATATGATATCATAACAATGAATATTACACTCTAATAAGTCAATGACATTATTTAAATAATTATACAGGATTTTCAGATACATATGAAGCATATCAGACATAAGGTAAGGGATAACCTTTCCAATATCATTCTTATCCGAGATTGTTTATTCTTAAGTATTTGATGGGGTTATGGTTATCATCAAAGTCCATGTTTTCTAAAAGTGTTTTATTTATGTTTAATGTCCTTTTTACCCATTTTTTCTTTTAATACATGGTATGTAAGGAATCTTTCTTTTGTTTACGTTATGAGGTACTTTTTGACTTTTCCGTAAAAAGTACGAGAAGAATATTTTTTTAACTGATATGACCTGAACGGATTTTTACAGTTTTATAACGCCTTATTTTTATGAAGATTAATATACAATATTTCACGAATATTTTAAACAAATCTTTTTTTTTAAATTTCATGGTATTTTCTGAAAAGAAAATGATTTTTAAGAAGAAAGGATATTTTCCTCAAGAATTCTTTTCAAGTGTTTTGTCAAAACCATTTTCCATCCAAGATGACATTATTTCATATGTGTATGTTTCAAGTATCATATATCTATGATTTATATGTTATCACTTTTCTTGTGATGAAATGATATCCATTTGTATTATATGGATTATGTTATGATGGAATGATGTTTATGAAACCCAATTTATTCTTTGGGTTATGATGAATGATTTATGATTGTTTTGTGGCACAAGTAAGAATGATTTCAATATGAGATGGGTTGGTCCTATATCTCCCTCCAATTCATTGGGTAAAGATTTATATCTCATGAGATAGAAATTGAGGGAATGGTAAGTTAATCTGGTTCTGTGATACATGACGGGAACGAGGAGTGCACTCGATTCAGAAAGGGACATTGTCCACTAAGATGGTCTTGGAAGCATTGCCTTGGATACTATGGAAATCATAAGAAGTGCTGAATGGTTGCCACAATTACATGATTTATTCCCATGCTACTTTATCAAGATTGATGTTCCATTATGATATATGCCTTACGTACTTCCAGGATTTATGTCCATGCTCATGATTTTGATGTTTAGATTTTATGTTCATGTTTTTGCATTCAAATGTTTATGGATTGTTTTATATTCTCTATGCTTACCCTTACAAAGCATTTGAGATCACCATTTTTAGGTTTTATTTTCTCCAGGATTTAAATAATGGTTTTAGGTAATAAAATAAAAGGGGAAGATCTTTGTGGGAGATGTAGAAGATCTTTCACAGCGATGAGAAGATTATTTTCCGAGTTTCCAAAGAAACTAAACTTTTACGGCCCTTGTGTGCCTGTTTTCATTATGTATTAAGTATTCTGCAAAAGTAATGTAATGTCTATGTACATCAAGCTTTGGGTATCTACAACAATACGTAAAAAGGGTATGTGGTATTTATTTTCCTTTATAAAAAACACTATTACTTGTTAAGGAAGCCAAAGATCAATTAATACTCACAGCGGAGGAAAGGTCATTATCACCACATACATTAAAAATAAACACTCTTTTTTTTGTTTATTAAAATGCATAATAGAAAAAAATTACCATTTAATGAAATGAAAAGTCAAATTCTTTTATACACTTTATAATATAAATTCATTTATAAATCAAAATATGCCTCAATGAAAGCTGATTGAGATGAAGTCTCTTACCTAATGTCTGACTTGACTCGTATGTTCATTAAATCTTCTGAATAATAAAATAAAGTTAAATTATACATTATTTATAACCTTTTCGGGTTTTTTATTCCTTTTATATCACTTATTACCACGTTATAAACATTACATAATCATTTAAGTTAATAATGGTTGTTTTGTCAATATTTGGTACTTATAATTACAAGTTGTCCATTTGGTAAAATGTCCATTATATACAAAATGATATCCATGATTTAAAAATCATAAAAATCATATATATACAGTGTATATGTATTTATAATAGTCCATATCATTTGGATATTTGAAAATGAAATGTACCGTTCATGGAACTGGTAAGACGTACAAACGCATGAACGCTACATTCATTTCTTTTTTTCATTATTAAAGGAATGAAAACCAATTGATACATATGAATATTATAATTAAAATATAATATAATATTTTATATACATTATGTAATTTCATTTACACTATCCTTTATACGTTCCATGTTTAGTATGAACGAGTCATATCACTTTGAAGGGGCGGTAGTCCGCACTTCCACAAAAGAAATTATCGTATATATACCACATGAAAATCATAAAGTTATGCTCTAAAAAAATTAACAAAGCATAAAGATAAAATAAATATCATATATATCATATATAAGTATAGTTCCATCATAATGGTCACCATGAGAGGCAGTAGATGATAATTGAACAAACGTCATTTCGTGAGGCAGTAGATCGTCGTCTACAGAAAAAGTATGTCAGTATCTATTAGATGGATGTTTGTGTAAGTGTAGTTAGAATAATTCTCATAAAACAACCTAATATATTTAGGATACTGGTTTAATTATCAAATAAAGGATTAAAAATATTATAGGGGGTTGGAGAAGTAAATTAAAAGAAAATAACTTAAGAGAAGACGTTACCTTTAAATCGGGTAACTCCCTTTGTTTGAAACAAAAGAATTTATTGAAGTGCCTTATTCCTAAGGTATGTCTTCTAGGTGGAATATATAGATGTTGGGAGCTTATTAGGATATATTTTTGACAATACAAGGGGCTTTAGAGGATTGATTAATAGGTTAGAGTTGATGGCTTTTATAAGGGGGAGGAGGGGCTCTTTGGGAATGATTGAAATATTATTTTATTATAAACTAATAATCAGTTTCAAAAGGTCCCAAACATACTAAATTCGAATATAATATTACTATTATTTTAAATACTCTCAACCAATTGGTTTTAGATAAGTTTTGGTTTCAAATTTAACCTTATCATTTAGCTTTAACCCTTAGTTAACTAATTTGACTCTTACAATATCTTCTTGTGTATTCACTCTATAAGGATAATATACCTACTATTAAATTAAAATAAACCAGAAGTGGTTCATTAATGACATTTAAACCTTATCTAAGTGATTTGACCAAATATTATATTTTTTGGATTATTATATCATTTAAATAATAATATTTTTTTTAAAAACTCATTTATGTCAATTTAAATACTATTCATATCCTGGCTTTTTAAAAAATATAAAACAACCTAATTATTTCAAAACCCATCATTAATTAAAATTTAACAATTCATCCTCATATGTCAAATTATTTTATGGAATAATAAGTTTCACAATGAATTTAGTTTAACATTTATAATGTCATTTATTTAAAACAGTCATTAATGTGGTAATCCTTACACCATCAATGTGTGGTAAATAAATTTATTTATTTGATCTCTAAAAATTATAAATAAAATATCATGATGTAGGAAATATTTTTGTATTTCTAATTAATATTTATAATAAAATATAATAATTATATAACCCCACATAAAAATTGTTTATGAAAAATAATACATGTTTATGATATTTTTATTTTTACTTTAAATAAGAAGTTATTAATGTCATTATCTTACCCAAATGGCTTTTGAAGGCCAAAAAGGTCACCCAAGGATTGTTTTGGTAGTCCATGACTCATCCAATAATGTTATAACAAGTGTTATGGTAATTTTATTTTATTATAATGTTATTTTTACCTTGACTTACCCTATTCACCTTCAATTGTTGTAAATAAAAGTCATAAGTTATTATTCACCAAATATTGTTTTCATATTATTAAGAAACATTTTAATTACTATTTAGAACCATGTATATCAGATTTTTGAAATTCAATTAACAGAATTTGTAAAATCACATTTAAATGAAAAAGTGGGGTTTTTAACTACTACGTAGTGTTTTCACTATTCATCACAAATTGAACGTTTTGAAAAAAAAAAATAAATCCACACAAAGATAATTTTGATATTATAAATTAAATAATGATTAATATTTTACCAAATTAAAAACATAGAAGTTGTATTAATTAGTTTAAAATTAAATCATGTTGTCAAAACAAAAATGTGTTTTTAATAAATAATAACTATCAAAATATTGACACTTGTTTTTTTCCAATTTAAGAGTGAAATTTATTCCAATGACCAAAATTATATTAAATGGTTAAAATATAATCCTATTACATTTTAAAACCAATTTAAATAAAAATCTATCTATATAAATAAATTATATTAAAATGCAGTTTTGAATTATAATAAAATATTTCTCATTATTCATTAAAAATGAACATTATCAGAAAAATTAAAAAATTTCATCCTAAGTAAATTTTGCTGCCCCAATTCTAAATTTGAATTTTATTTTTTCTAATAGAATATATAAAAGTGACCAAAACCAGATTTAAACAGGTTTTTCCATCAAATGGTGGTAAATCGACCTTTTAAATAATATTAGAGTATTTATGCTTAAAATGTGATTCATTCTCATTTTAAGTCTCTAATTTTATTTGGATAGATGTAAACGAATTTAATAAATATATATAATCATATTTCAGTTAGTTATATTCATTTCTTCTAAAATAATGGAAGGGAATTAACTATCATTTAAAATAATATTTTATTATTATTATTCAGTATTACTCAATGCTGTGTGCAACGTAAGATTTCAAAGAAACCCATTGTTGCATATTGGGTACGCCATCGAACATAGAATCCCCTTTAAAGTATGATTAATATTAATTCACAGATATTGATAAATATGAAAATGTTATATTCTTTATTTACCTGGGATGTTACATACATAATTCGAATGGTCTAACATTAGAGGAAAAAAATCCTACCTCATTCAACTATAATTTCGGGAAAGACCAAACATATGAACCATGAGAAAATAAAATCAACACTCAATTGGTCCTTCATGAATATCCTAAAGATCCCACCCACCATGGTGAAAATAAATGCATCAATCTAGAGATAAAAATGTGATTCTCCTCTGATAATAGTCGAATTGAGTATGGTATTGTTCTAACCAATACATACAATGAATCAAATCTAAGCTTATCATTTCTAGCACAAATGTTTCCCATGAGAAATGATAACTACCAATCTATAGAGAACACACCTGTCAATATTTTATATTCATTGACTATACTCCCAATAGGGTATTTATGGTCAAAACACCAGCCAAAATTTCTACATCCATGCCTGAACCGTTTACAAAAAATTTGTATGGAAATGAATGTGATTCCCCCATATCAAACAAAACACAATCAAAGGTACATTATATTATTATTGTACCAATGATAGTAGACTATCCTACATCCGTAATACCTGGAGTAGCCTTCATAACATGAATCTGAACAACCCCTCTACCCTAAGCTCTATCCTAACTCTCCTAAGCTATACCATCTTCGTAGTACTATCATTCATGCACGAGGGTATCATGTACCCTACCTCAACCAAAAAATCCTATGGAACATCATCTTCATATATATTGAGTATTAGTTGATTCCTTCCCATACTTTAGTTCCTATATTGTTCCCCTACCACTAAAATGCAATTTTATACCCCTAAAAAGCCTTTATAGGTGGCCCAATCTACTATAATAATGACACTCCATAGTAGGGTATGTACACTAAGTCCATTTGTGGCCTATATTTCCACACATACAACATTATAATGGAAAATGATCTTGGGATGTATTCCCACCTCCCTAGTTTCCCTAACAACTATTTCCATAGATAAAATTTTCATAATGACACTTATTTCAGCTAGAAGAAGAGTGCACAGTTTTCCCTATTGAAAAAGCTACAGTGCGGCACATGGATTCTCTCAGATAACATTATATGATGAGTGCATGATTCATCTTATCTGAAAAAATTTATGGAAGATGTTCAAATAATAAAAACACTCATAGAAAATACCATACTAAAAACTTATAACCCTATATATCTCATCATTTTCCAAATACGGCACAAATTATTGTAGATCCGTGAAATGTTTAGTGTTGTTCTGAATGACAAGTGCTCCTGTGTCAGGTGAATGAACTCAAAATCCTCTTCATACCTCAATATATCGAGATTGAAATCTCTCAAAAAATTCATCTCAAACTCCTAACAATATAGCTCATCTTGCTTCCCTTCATTCTCTATAATGTCTCACCAATGCTTGAATGGTCCATGAAGCATATACACAACCAGCTTCACCCTTTTATCTATGGGTGTCTCAAGATTATAAAATATAAAAAGGACAAAATCGATCCAGAACATGGATACCTATAGGCCTCCCTCCCTTGTGGGAGTAGGTAGATTCTAGAGCTTTAACACTTTCATTAGCACGGACATATAGGGAATGATAAATATAGTCTCTCTTTCCATGGATCTCATGACCCTCAAGAATCTTCAGAAAATCTAAATAACTATATGATCCTTAAGAACTATAGGAAAATATAGTTTAGTTGTGTTAAGAGCATGCTAATTTCCACTCTATTAATGCTCAACTAAAAGCTGATGAGAGGATATTTTCTCTATAATATAAACACACCCCTTAGAACACCGGCTAACTACAAGGTCAACCTCAATAGGTGAAAAATTGGAGAACCCCATACTCTTATTCTCTATAAAAATTCATTTCAAGAAATTTAGCATGACATTATAGTTCATTTATTTCATTTCTCAAATATAAAAGTCATCTCATATCACATTTCAATAGGAAAGTATATATCACATTCCAAAAATATGTCCCTTTCATGAACAATGAATGTCAATATATATCCCCATATTCCTATCATGATGCATCCATACATATCTCGTGCCATAATAGACCATGAGTATAACCTCGAGAATCAATTACATCATAAAAAGATAACATCGCACAACATTTGAATAATCTTGGGTGAAATAATATCAAATATAACAAGAAAAAAATATAAACAGTAATCCACCATTAGTAACTCGGATTTTCCACCATACATCAGTTAGATACTCCCATGCATAAAATCATTACCATCTCCCAAAACATCCTAGTATCCTATTTTAAATTATGAAGTATTAAATAACCAGAAAATAAACCTAGTGTGTTTTGATACTACTTTGTACATCCCCTGATTTGGCACTCTCACGTTGCCAGAAAGGGTTGGTTATGCAACCAGAAGAATAGATCCCTATATTCAAGTGGTTTCCAACTAGCATAGGGGGTGTGATAAGTACATTGGTGAGAATATACCCCTTGGTAATAGAGTTACAATATAGTTTAAATAATTAGAATAAATTAATAAATTCATATAAGAGTCCAGACATAATGGAAACAATATGATACAATACAAAACCATTAATAAATCCAAATGAATAATCTAAAAAATAAAAAAGGATTAATGTAATGACATGTTGGAATGTAAATGAATTACATGCTATAAGTGATACAAAATAATAGACTGGAGGACTCAAAATTACACAGTCCTAAATCCCTTATTGGTCCTATCTCCAAACTCCAGCCCATCCATCATGTAAAAAATCAATAGAAAAGTAATTTTCCCTTATCTAATTCTACATTCATGTAATCTTCTCGGGTACCAAACAATGACCTAAATAGTGTGTGAGTATAACATAGTAGTTTTACATAACCCTATATAAATATAACCAATATGCTAATAAGATAATGTAATAATAATATAAATAAATTTATTAATTAAGTAAACAATTAAACTAATACCACATCAACCTTCTTTGGAAATATAGTGAAATATCTTTGATCATGTCCTATAAACATGCCAACTATAACCATACAACCAAGGTAAACATAACCTTCCTTAGAGCCATGTTGGAATGTCTCTAATAATGTCTCCCATCCATGCAAAATTTAACCATATAAACATGGTAAAAACATAACCTTATAACTATGGTTTAAATAAAAAATATGGGTTAAAACTACTATATAAGAATTTCATCATTTAATCAGGTTCAAGCCTAGTATATAATCATTTTAGCAAGCGTTAGGGCCATGAATTGTATATAATAATTTCATCATGTGTCACTGGGAATGTACCACTCTATATTCATTTCAGTATTTATCAGGGCCAAGCTCAGTATATAAGTATTTCAACATTTTATTAGGGTCAAGCCATGTGTATAATCATTTTATCATTTTAACTGTTCCAAAACTCTATATAATCATTACAACATTTAAACTAGTCCAATGCCCTATATAATCATTACAACATTTATTAAGACACATGTAATAACAATGAATATATCACAATATCACCCCATTAATGGTTAATTATGAAAATTAGCATTTATATTTCAATTCAACATTTCATTAATCATTTGTATTAAACCAAAAACATGCCAATTAACTTAATAATATAGTCAAACAAATGTTATCCTATATCAATAAAACACCCAAAACCCATGTCATATTAAACACACAATTTAATCCATTTAAATAATTCATTTTATAATCAATGGTTTGCTAACCCGAATGGTATCCCCAAGTCAGGTAAACAACCAATTATATCTAAATGGACTCCAAGGAATAATCCAATTAATTATTTAATTTATTCAGTGCATGATATGTTGGCACAATTTCAATATTGATCATTGTTTACAATTATCAACACATATAATTATGTTTTATACCCCCTACCTTTCACCAATGGTCAAACAACACTTCCAATGGAAAACCCCCTTAAGGAATAAGGTGTGAAGGACCTTAAGAAGGATCCTAGACCAAAACCGATCAAGATAAAAACCAAAAATGTGCACTATAAATATATTTCACCACAATGGCTAGAAGAACAAAGCAATATAAGGGAAAAATTAACCAAAACCACTTAATAGTTATTAGAATCCCAAACAAGAGGTTCAGAATCAATGGAGGCACTAAATAAATTCCTAGAAGGTTCCCCAGGGTCGATAGGGGGTTGCCTCAAGTTAGAAGAAATAAAAATCAACCACATGCCACACATTAAAATTTGAGGTCAGGGAATTACATAAAGTGTAATATAGTTACACATTGTGCAATTCAAATTTGATGGATACACTGAAAACCTGTCACTTCAGTGGAATATTACATTCACACAAACATTACAAGATGTGAAATACATTTATAGGGTGTGAAAATATTTTTCAAATTATTTTCTATCCCATTTTCCTTATAAAAGACCTGAAACCTCTTTAATGATTCTCAACTTACCAAGAACCCATGGAAACACATTACCCATTTATAATATAACTCCATTAATTAAAAGAAATATACATCCCTGAACATTAAATCATTTTTTCCAACATAGGATCTCTGTATGGATCTTCTCTGGTTTTATCATGTTTCCTCATAACACAAGACTGCATATATTCAAACAAATTGAATTTCAGGAAAAAAAACTCAAACACCATGGTTTAAAGAAAATTAAAAACAACGGAGATAAGTTTAAAAAACACTCATAGAGATACATACCTGGAAAAAGATGGGATTGTATACTTGTAATGTTGAATAATTTAAATTCTATATTTCTTATATGATTCCAATGTATTTAATATTTACATAAATAGGATTTTTCCCATGATACCAGATAAATTAATAACATAAAATGAAAGTGTAACTTCAATTTTTTCATGGTATGGCACTCATTATGTCATTTTTATAAAATGTATAACCATTAATTACAAAACCATTTTAAGACAATACAAGCACACCTTGTCCTCTGCTTATCCATCAAACATTTTAAAATTAAATCCTTATTTTCAATTGAATAATTAAAAACATGGACTCGAAACCATCATATAAACAATTGATTATGTGTATTTGATATCAAGATCTCTTCCCTTGATGGATTCCAATGCCTAATAATTACATTGTGGGTTTTAGTATATAGGGAAAACTATATACTATTATAGAAAACTTAAATGTGGGTCTGGTCATTATTTGTAATAATAATTTTGACAAAATCAAATCCAAAAATTCTTTCACCCAAAAATCCACCTGCTATGATGAGATTTTGGTAGACCAGTGCTTTCCACATCAGACAAATAGTCAATACAAAATTCAAAAAATCCTCAATAACATATCACTCTGTAATACAACATTCTGACCGAAAATGATTTCTAATATTCCCCTTCAAAATCATTATATATCATTCAATGTTGTACATCCAAATATAATGTACAGGAACACATATTTGAATAGATATTACCATGTGAACAATAAAGTGAACCATCGTATAAAATCATTTTGATGGGATGAACATCTCCAATTCACATAAAATGAGAGAAATTTACATTTCTATAGTTATAAGTTCCCCAAATATTTATCTTTTATACATATATATTTGAAAAAAAAACATATCTTGGTTAATTTAAAGCGGACATGGGAAAAATAAAACACCAACCTACAGGCATTAGATCTTGCACAAAAACATGACAGTCATGTGATTTCAAACCCATTATCATTAAATCTTTCATTAACATGATATTCTTGATATTTGATGAATAACCCTATGGAGCATTTACATTATTAAAGTTGTTGAAAAACTAAAATCTCTCTTTCTTGGAAATATTTTATGTAGTTGGAGGAAAAAAATTCCATTTTTTACTATTTACTGGCACCAACTCTTCATGTATTCTCATTCCAATCATATAAAAACTTTCCAGATGATCAACCAATGTTTTTTCATGTTCATTTAGTAATGTTCTAATGACACTATCATATACATTTTCTTCTACATGAATAACATCATGAAAATAGCTGAGGTACAAATATTCTAGTAGGAAAATTAAAAAAACTGATCTCTTTTCCCAAAAATTTTTTGTTAGGTCTTTAGAAAAAGGTTCACTAAAAGAAGCCTTCATATATTTTAATTTCTCAAATAGTTGACCACCTATTAGTAGATACAGTGTTGTAAATTCTTATGTTCTCTCATTGAATGATGTCTTCCATGATCGGTACTAAAGTCACCGAGGTAGAAATATGTGAGGTCCTAGAAACATAGTCTTTGATGAATGTTTCAAACTAATTGATTTTTAATATTATTCACAAATGGGAAAATCTTGAATTACATTAATGCTATATCTTGAAAATTTTATTTTAGTAGAAAAATAATTTTACATCTCGTACAACATGGATCTAAATGTGAAATCCTCATTTTTGTAATCAACATACAACATAACACCTAAGTCCCATAATAAATTCAAATTTTTGATCAATAGATCCAAATAAACATCAATATAATTACCTCATTGTTTTTGACATGATATAAGCATAGATAACATAATGCATTCTCATTTTTGGCATAACCATAGTGGAATGTTATTATTTACCAACATAACCTACCGTGCACTATGACTAATTATTTGAAAACCAAAAGAATTCACTCCATCTATAGATAGAACCAGATGAATTTTTGTCGGCTCATTTAAAAATTATGGATAATCATTATCAATTCTATTATAATGAGATGAGTATGCTCAATGATAGAGTTTACCATTTATTTTTATTATCTTCATTCCAAATCAATTTTCATATAGTATGCTCACTTCCATATGGGCATTTAATCCATGAAATGATTAGAATGTTCCATACAACTTTTGTAGAACCCAATTAAAATTTCTTACATAGAGAAGCATCGCACTTGGGGATTTTTTAAGTGAATTTGGCCTCTTGTGAAACATAATACAATCATTTGAAAAGCCATGTATTCTTTCATATAAAATATTCATTGAATTTATTTATTTTTTATCATCATATTTTTAACAAGGAAGCTCATTATATTCTGGGTGTATATCATTCAAGAGATAATGTAGTATAGTAAAATGAAATCACTCTATCTTTTTCTAGATTTTAAATTATACATCTAGAGTATGGACAAAAATACTATATATTTAGTATAATAATCATACAATGGTGTGTTTTCAAATCTCTATAACTCTTAAAAAAAATTAGACAATCTCAAATTTTATCATCCACTTTGATTTTCATTTCTTCAATACGATATTCATCATCATTCGCACCTACAATCACATTCTCGATATGATATTTATCATTGCATAAACATGTAATAATATTAGATGATCCATAAAAAATAATCTTATCCTAGTCACTAGGTACATTAATTTTTCCACATTTTTTGTCCAACCTTTATAACTAGGATCTATTCTATAACAGATCAAGTTTCTTTCCAACTTCTATGGACAAATTAGTCTTGAATAAAGAACATGTGAAGATGGAAAACAGATTTTAGAAGGGTCATATGCATGATATTTTTGAGAAATGATGAATTCTTTCACCCCATCCTCATTATCTTTTTTCATGTGATTGGAATCCATCACTTTTGTATTTATATCCACTTTTTAATAGGGTGTGGTAAACCCCTTTATTAAATGAAAAGAAAGAGAAAATGGGGATATGAGACATACCTGAAATCCTAACACCAAAAAAAAGTCATGCAGCCTGAGATCGGGTACTCATATTATGAAAAGGTATTATTCCACCCTTACCGTGAGGATTCGTACCCCTTCACCTTGTCTTGACCTACTACCAAGGAACACCACCTTCATCCAAAAAATCATCGGTAGTGACATTGATGTCATCATTTTCATTACAATCATCAATTATGCTTTTAATTTTTTCTTATCTACTTTCAAAATCATGAAAATAAAATCAATTAGTTGTGGATATGTTACCACATACCAATGAAGATGAAAGCCATGATTCATCTACACAAAAATTCTTACTTGAATCACAAGGAGATCTAATAGTTTATGGGACATCATGAACCATTTTTTGTAAAGCCAATGGATTCTGATCTCTATAGAGGGAACTCTCTCAACTATAGAAGTTAAAATCCTCCCTTATTGAAGGTCCTGAGCTGTTACATCATAAAGAAAAAATATGTCCACAACATTACTTATATTGATCAAATTATATTTGATAATATAGATATTTAACATAATAGATAATGAGTAAAAACTATTTCATAGAAAATGATTATCTTATGATTAAAATATTATTATAAGTTTATATTATTAAGGGATGTGATTTGAAATCCATAAATTGGTTTATTAATGGTCATTATTTTACTAAATTGGGTTATAATTGATATTTTCTATATTATATGAAGATAAATACCATCTCTTTCACTAATATTTATTTCAAGGGAGACTATTCCCCTATCAGAACCCAACATAGAGGTGGTAAATATATGTACATTGATAAAAAGATTCAATTGATAGAATAGATATCAATTCTATATAAAAATTTGTATACAAAAAATCACAATTGTTCAGATTTTAAATTTTCTCTCTCAATGTCTGGAAAAATATAATTTATATATTTTTGTTTCCTTAAAAGAAGAAAATAATTAAATACGATAATATAATGGTCAGAAAAAATAAAATACACATGGTAATGAATTGTTTTAAAAATATATTGTGGTTTTAATCCGTGGAATTTTGTGTGATAATAAGAATAAAATGGGTATAATAGTTTAATTTTAATCCATGTGAACATGAGGGATACTTGAAACTTGTATGTGATTACCATATATGCACCGTAAAAACTCTATCTACATATCATCAATAGTCACCACCAATCATGATAAGTGGGAATGATTTTTCTGGTGCGCATCTTGGACCACAATGAAATTGGAGTGCGAAATAATGATGAATGGGTGAAAAAGGTTATGAAAGTGGGTGAGAGGGAAAAC
The DNA here is from genome assembly GCA_963277665.1 of Viscum album. NCBI lineage: Eukaryota > Viridiplantae > Streptophyta > Magnoliopsida > Santalales > Viscaceae > Viscum > Viscum album. The sequence goes on from OY728138.1 coordinate 165,346,694, forward strand.
CAACAATGTTCTGAGGAAAAAGAGATTGGTTGGAGAATCAATGAGGTAGTTTGAGGGAAACTAAAATTGGATGTTCACACATTGTTCAAACCATTTCAAAAAATTAAAAACAAAGAAGTTTCAGGGGGAGAAAAGGATCAACACTAATCACATACATTGATTTTAATATATCATTATAATTTCAATAAAAACTTATTAAATAAAATTTAATCAATGACAAATATATTTAAAATATTAATATTAAAATAAATGTTTTAACAAAAGTGATTATATATATTCATTAAAATTATTAAAATAATCCATATATTTATTTATGATAAAATATATAGTTTAAATTTATATATAATCATTAGTCTAAATTAATTTTTAAACCCATCAATTTCAAAAATAGTCAGAACTATTTACATAAAAATTTTAAAATATTTACACACAAATTGTTTACATAAATATAAATATAATTATTTATATATTACACTAACGATCACCAATTCAGATGAATCACCCCGTCAATCACCAATATGTTAATGGGAAACACTACACACATTTTTTATATGAATGAACACCTAAAAACATCGAACACAATCACAATTTCCAGGAAAAAATTCCACTAATTCAATGTATTAACCCAAATGACTTCTGATCAAAATCATGATATGAAACATAAACCCAAAAACAGAGAAACGCAATGAAAAATTTTATTTTTGTATCATTGATAATGATAGTCGACTAAAACAACTCATAAATGGTGGCGATGTTTTATTGTGGGTAGGAGAGTGTGATGATGGTTCTGGTCTATTGATGATATGGTCATGGAATCACAATGAAAATTCGATTGAGACTTCGGTGGGTATTTTAGAACGATCTTGGGGTGCCTCCAAGAGTAGAGGCATCATGTTTGAATAAATAAATAACACATCAGTGGTGTAAGCCAATAATTTTCGAAGGGGTTGTCCAATGGAGGTTTAAGTGGTTGTTTTTTATGTGACGTGATATGGTGGGATTGGAATCGGATTAGGTGCATAGTTTTGATCACAATGAAAGATGAGTTGAAATACTCACATATCTTAGTTGTTGAGAGGATTGTTCGTCAAGAAGATCAATGAAGAGTGGAAACAATGATTCGCTTATGTGAGAGCTTTAGTGGCGCCAACGAGGAGGACTCTATTAGGGTTCTATTTAAAAGCACGGGAAGACATTTACCAAAACATTCATAAAAGCGCTGATAATGACTGGTTTTATAAGCGAAAAAATAGTAAGTGCCGATAACTTCCTGATTTTTATAATATTATAAATATAATTACAAAATTTAAATGTATATAATTATAAATAAATATTTAAATAATTACAAATACGTATTTATAAATATATATATATATTTATTTATTTATTTAAATATATTTTTTATATTTTTATAATTATTTAAATATATATATTTATGATTATAATTATAAATAAATATATTTAAAAATATTTTCAATATTTATATATTTATATAATTATATAGTTATATCTAATTATATATATATATAAATTAATATATAATTATTGTTATAATAAATGTATTTATTATAATTTTATAATTATCTATCTATATAAAATTATAATTATATATATTTAAGAAGTATTTATATAAAATTATAAATATAATAAATATATTTATTAATCAAATATATTTATTATAGTTTTATAATTAATTAAAAAATATATATTTATTTTCTTATAAGTATATTTATAAATAAATATATTTAAACATATTTTTATATAATTATAAATATATGTATATAATTTTATATAATTATACAATTATATATATATATTAATATATATTTAAATATAATTATAAATATAATAAATTTTTTTATTATTTAAGTATATTTATTATAAATTTATAATACTTTAGATATTTATTTTTTTTTATTTTTTATTTATTTGTAAATTTTGAAAAATATATCTTAAAAGTATATATATATATATATAATTATATATATTTATATATTTAGATATACATGTTTAATTATAAATATTTTAATAATTATATATATATATATCAATATATAATTATATATAATTATAAATATAAAAAATATATTTTTTATTTAAGTACATTTCTTATAATTTAATAATTATTTAAATAAATATATATTTAATTATAATTATAATTAGAAATCAATCTATTTATAAATATTTGTATATAATTATTAATTTATTTATATATATTTATATATTTATATTTATATTTTTTAACATATAGGTATATATATTTATCAATATAATAAATATATTTAATAATTTTATATTTTTTTGTATATATTTATTTATTTATAAGTAAGTGTTTATTTAATGATTATTAAAAATTCATTTAAATAGATTAACTATATAAATTTCAAATATATTTTAGATTTTATAAATTAGTAAAAAAACAAATCTATATTATTAAAATTAATCACAATCATATTGAAATTAATACATGTATTGAAAATAAATATATGTATAAATAAATTTTAAAAATGATCTAATGTATTTTTAATGTTATTAATGAATATATAATAATAAATTAATAAATATATTTAATTAATTACAAAAAATATAAAAAAGTAAATTCATAACAATTACATTAATTACAGACACATAAAAATGAGTAATGTTGAATAAATAGATGATATTAATTATATAAATAACAAAATTATTAAAAATGAATTATATTGACAACCCAACAATATTAATAATTAAATTAAATCGAATTAAATTAAATTAAATCAAATTAAATTAAATTAAATTAAATTAAAAACAACTAAATATATATTCACGATGAATAGATTAAAATAAATTTACATTAAAAATGAATAAATATTAAAAATGACTAAAGAAGTTGGGGTGTGCCTCACTCGTATAGGTGCCCCGTGATTCTGAACCAAACTCGGGTTCAAATTCGAGTGGGAGTGAATTTCCACTGGAAGACGGTGACACATGCATGACACAGATAGGTGGTCATGCAGGCAAGACACAGGCATGACATAGGCATGACGTATGCAAGTAGTGACGAAGGCATGATGTAGGAAAGTTGTTGCGCTAGAGCATTTAGGCTAGATTGTTGGTTATTGAGCCATGTAATGGTCTTCATGCCTTCTAGGCCTTTGGACCATGTTCTGAATAAATAAGTCTTGATGGGTGGGTTATCCCTTGGAGGAGCTATGGTCTACCTTTCCGGCCTCTGTGTGTATTTAATGTAATTTTACCCTCAAGGACCAAATATATATATTAAAAATGACTAAATGCAGAAAATACAAAAAAATATAGATATTAAAAAGGAATAAATATTATTAAATCAATAAAAATACATGCGCAAACACATACATGTACACATGACAAACATATATATGTAGCATACACATCCACACACACACACATACACAAATACGCATACATTCATACAATTATACATTTAAAAATATTTTAAATTATTTAATATCAAAATATATATATTTAAATAAATTTATTCATTTTTATATTAAATTGTTTTTTAAATAAAATATTAATATAATATTTCTATTTTAATTATATACATATTTTGTAATTAATGTATACAAATAAACTATTAAACATTTTGAAAAACATAAATTTGATAACATTTTATATATAAATTTATGAAAATACGATTCATTTTTTATTAAAATTTATATAAATAAAATTTATATATTATATTTATATATATAATAATTATAATATAAATCATAATTTAAAATATATAATTATTTATATATAAATTAAATTACTCACAACAATATTTATCAGTGCTAGGAAAAAAAGGTGATAATAGACTACCTTTTATCACCACAAAAAAACAGATGATAAATGGGGGACTTTTATCAACAGTAAAAAAAGCACTAACAAAGGGTACCCTTATATTAACAATTTTGTTGCCATGGATAAAATGTTACTTATCAGCACTTTTTTTCAAATGTTTACAAAAGTATCCACTATATCAGTACTTTTTGTCTTCCACTATTAATGGTTAGTTCTAGTTAAAGCATGATATGTGGAACTGTTTCTTTTTACCAAGATTGTTTTATCTAATTAGACAAAAGTATGACACACCCCACCTGAGGCCACTCACCAGTGTCCTGACTAGAGAGTAAAAATACCTTAAGAATCCCACCCCATATTCCATAGGCTTTTGACTAGAAGCAAACGTCTAAAGTGTTGTCATGGGGAGACTATACCCTCTTATCTAAGAAAATAAACAATAAAAATAACAAAACGTCACCCACAATAATAATAAAATTATGAAAAATATAATAAATAAGAATCATGCTATAAATAATAAAATGGTTTCTCACAAGTATATATCTGAAATAATCGCTCATCGGGAAAATCAAATATAAAAATAAGAAAAATAATAAAATACTCAGAGGCTCTTCTACCATCCCAAATCCAATTCTTATCCCAAGCTCTAAATCCTCATTATCTAATCAAACCTGGTCAAGAAACATTGTAACTATATACTACCTAAACCATTGAACATGTAATATACTTGGTACCAAATTTATAAGGCCATCTGAATAGGTTATGACCAAAACTCAGAAGTCGACCACAAAAAACATCCCCAACATAAATAATAAATATAATGTATGCACATGTGATATGCTGGAAATAATAACTAAAACATGAATGTGTAATAAAATATCCTTCGCTAATCTATGGGTTTGAAGGTAACACCCAGGATCAACCATACATGCTTAATCGCATGCCAGATGTCTCTCATTATAAATAATATCACCCCAGGGGAACCATGTCATACTTTATAACATGAGGTATTGAAGGGACCCAAAGCTTGGCGTACACATACATTAAAATAATTTTAGTGTAATACTTAATACATAACAAAAACAGACACACAAGGACCGTAATAGTTTAATGTCTTTGGAAACTTGGAATATAATCTTCTAATCATGGTGAATGATCTTCAACATCTCCCATAATGATCTTCCCCTTTTTTTCTTACCCAAAACCTTTCTTTGAATCCTATGGAAAAGAAAACATATAAAGGGTGAGCTCAAATTCTCAGTAAACGTAAGCATGAAGAAAATAAAACAAATCATATACATTTGAACTTAAAAAACATGAACATAATGTTTAAACATCAAAATATTTAGCAATGACATAAAACATGGCAGTACATAAGTCATAGATCATAAAGAAATATTAATCATGATAAAATAGAATAGGAATAAAACATGTAATTTTTGAAACCATTAAGCACATGTTATGATTTCCATAGTAGCCAAGGCATTGCTTCCAAGACCATCTTAGTGGACAAAGTCCCTTTCTGAATCGATTTCACTCCTCATTCTAGTCCTGTATCACTGAACCGGATTAACTTACCATTCCATCCATGTCTATCTCATGAGATATAAATCTTTACCCAATGCATTTGAGTGAGATATAGGTCCCACACATCTCATAATGAAATCATCCTTAATTGTTCCACAAAACAAACATAAATCATTCATTATAACCAAAAGATTAAAATGGGTTTCATAAACATCATCTCATTGTGACATAATCCATATAAAAAATGGATATCATTTCATCATAATAAAAATTAAACCATTTAAATAATAGAGATATTATACTTGAAACATAAACATGAAAAATAATGCCATCTTATATGGGAAATGGTTTTGATAAAACACATGAAATGAATTCTTGAGGAAAATATCCTTTTTTCATCAAAATCATTTTCTTTTTACAAAATTCCACACAATTTTAAAAGAAACGTATTTTATTGAAAAGAACTACTGGAAAATGGGTCTATACCAATGGTTTTACAAAACATTTTGGGTATAGAGTACCCCTATACCACTAGTTTTCCAAAACTGTGGGTATAGGGTTAATATGGGGACCTATACCCATGGTTCTTTTTGAGACCATGGTTATAGGTTTATTTCGATCACCTATACCCACGGTTTTTCAAAACCATGGGTATATGTGTTTTTTTCAAACCCTATACCCACGATTTTGACTAAACTGTGGGGATAGGGTTTTCCCCAAAAAACTATTCCCATAGTTTTCTAAAACCGTGCATATTGGGGAGGTTTTTTTGAAGAAATATACCCACAGTTTTTGAGAACCATGGGTATAGATTTCCCGCATTATGGTGGGAAAAAATATTAGGTGGAACGATAAAAAATTATGGTGGGAGCATACATTTTATTCATATTATTATAAAAATACAAAAATAAGAACCAATAAATTCTACGACTTAGTTGTTCCAGTTATTAGGATACTCAGGGTGATCCGGGGATCAAATTCCGCGAAAATTTATTTTTCAATTAATTTATTTTAATAAATTTAAGTAAATAAGTGCTATGTAAATAACAATAAAATATCAACAGTTCAGTTAGTGAAGTGCTGCTTCGGAGAACGAGAGGTCTGCAGTTTGATCCTCGCTATGTTTTTATTTTCATATAACCAGATATATTAATATATTTAGTGAAATAAATATATAATTTCCAGTAACAGAATTGGCTTGGTTGGTCCAGCTATTCGGTGTAAAGTAGGGCATGCAGGGTTCGATTCTCCCAGGATTCTAATTTTTAATTCGACTTGAATAAATTCCCCACGGTTTCAAACTTTGGGGTATGTTCCTGCTTCATGCTGGTGTGTGACACACATATACCCACGGTTTCAACCAAACCATGGGTATAGTTCAAGACCCCTATACCGACACCATTCCAGCCCACGGTTCCCAAAACCATGGGTATAGCCTATACCCACGGTTTTGGGGACTATACCCACGGTTTTGAACCGTGGGTATAGGTCGTTTTTTCAATAGTGAAGAACCATGAAAAATTGTAGAGGAGGATTTATAAAAATTAGGCATTATGAAACCATAAAAATCCATTCATGCCGTATAAGTTAAAAAAACCATTCTCCTCGTAATTTTGTCAGAAATGTCAAAAAGTACCATATATGGTAAACAAAAGAATGATTCCTTCCATAACACAATATAAGAGTCAAAGAGGGGTAATCATGACTTTAAACATACATGGAAGAATATTAAACACTTTATAAAAAACATTTTTAGGGACATATATGAAAAATATAACCCCATTAAATACTTACGTATAAGCAATCCCGGATAAAAATGAGATTGCAAAATTATCCCTTACCTTAGGTCCATTATGCTTCGTACTTATCCAAACCTACTTTATAATGATTTAAATAATTTCACTGACTTATTAAATAATCATATTCATTTTTATGATATCATATATGGTCCACTTATGACTTTATATTACCCGTTCTTTTGTAAATTCCATGTTAAAGCAGTGTTTTGGGTAAAATCGTTTTATTTATCGTACGTGTTTGGACCTGTTGTTCTTGATATTATTATTACTTATATCATGATTTACTTACTTTCAGAATTCAAATCATGATTTATATATCATATATATTCAGTATATATATATATATATAATAGATAGATAAATGAAATGAAATACACCGTTCATGGAGACAGTGGGCCGTACGTACGCAAGAATGCTATTTTCCTTTCTTTATTGACATGAATGGATGTAAGTAGATTACATATATATATACATAAATCCAATAGATTTATCATGTAATATATCTCATTATTATTCATTATATATACTTTATAATCATTCTTGAATGGTTAACATGGAGAATGAATCTCATCGCGTCGTGGAGACGGTAATCCGTACGTACACACGAGCAATAATATCATTCCCATTATTATTGAATTGAATTGGAGTGGATGATCTAATATCTCAGAATCTATATTATTTTATAATTACTATATATATTTATTCTTTAAACCATTATACCCATCCAACTACGGTGGTGGTTGAAAAAGAGATTACACCACGGCGTGGAGACGATATTCTGTATGTACGCACGAGCGGTGATTTCGTTTTCCGTATGATGGATAGAAGGTAAAATAGGGTTGTTTAATATTTATAATAACATATCATTATATCAGTGATACTGATGTTATTAATTTATTATGAAACAAAAAATGAAGAAGTTGTGTAAGAATAAAGAAACTTGAAAGAATCGGTAGAAGAGATTACATCTTCTTCGACACACCTCTTTTAAGATTCCTCTTAAGGCACTGGAGTTGGTATTTTTAGGATACCATAATCTCTATAATGTTTATATGGATTTTGATAATGGAAATGGTCTTGGGTTGGTTGATATTGATGGCTCAAAATTGTGTAATGATAAGAGGGAGGAGGTTCCCTTTTATAAGGGGGAGAGGGGCACCTTAGGAAAAACATAAAATATTATTTTATAATAAAGTCATATTCGGTTTATAATAGCTAAAAATTTATTTATTTAAAAGATAAAGTGGGTATGGGTCGAAATCCTCTCAACCAACAGGTTTTAGACAAGTTTAGGTTACTATTTTGACCATGTCATTTAGATTTAACTCTAAGTTAAATAATTTAACATTTACCATGTCTTCTAGTTTTCTTACACAATATGGTTAATATACTTACTATAATAAGACAAACGAACCCCAAGTGGTTCATTATTAATATATATAACCTTATCTAAGTCATTTGGCCTAATCTTAGATTTTTAGGAATAAAATAACAATTGATAATATAATATTTGTTTTAAAAACTATATTATGTCAATTTTGACACTATTTGGTAATTGATTTTTTTGTAAATTATAACCGCATGATTAGTTTGAAAAAAGTTAATCAAATCAATACTAACATGTTATATTATTCTATAAAATTATTTAAATTCATAAAAAGTCTCTAATTACATTTATATGGGTATTTATAACATCAACTATGTTAATATTTCATTAATAAGGTAATTACTCTATCATCATTGTATCATAAATAAATTAAATTATTTAAAGTATAAATATTATAAATAAAATACCATTATGTAGGAAATCTTTTTAACTTTCTAATTAATATTTATAGTCGAATTTATCTTATTTATAACCCTATATTAAAAAAATTAGTTATTAAACATTGATTTTAACTCTTTTAACTCTTCTTTAAATAAAATAATAATAGGTGTCCTAATCTAATCCAAGTGGACCTAAAGTATAATATTTTATTCCTAAGTTTTTTTTGATCGAATTGAACTTATCCAATAGAATAAGACATGTGTTAGGGTAATAATAATATCATTTTAACCCTTAATTACCCTATTTACTTTTAACTGTGATAAATAAAAGTAAAAAGTTACTATTCACAAAAAATATTTGTATATTATTGAAGCGCATTTTACTTATTGATATTAACCATGTCTCTTAGATTTTCTAAATTCAACTCACAGAAGCGGAAAAATTATGCTTTATGTACAATTTCAAATGCTCCTAGGAGCTGGGTTAAAGACGGTGAAAAGATAAATCAAATTTTTATATATCTAAAATTATTATAAAATGACTCCGATGAATTAAATTGAACATATATAAGTATTATGTATCTATTTTGACATAAAATAAATTTAAATAAAATAAATGATTATTTAAATAAAAATTCGGTTTTAACCAATAACTCAGTGTTTTCACTATTCATCAAAAATTGAATGTTTTCAGAAAAATACCCAAATTTTACCCTAGGATAATTTCGATATTACGAATCCATCAATGAATTCCATTTTGAAAGATAAAATTTATAAAAATTCAAAAAGTGGGTATTACTATTCATAATGGCTAGTTTATATAACATTTTAATAACAAATCGTTGTTTAGTGAAACTCGGTATTGCGTACAACACACGCTATCGTGGAAGGTCGTGATTGCATGTAAAGAAAGCCAAGTCAGGGTTGCATGTAGTGAAAGCTCTATTTGTTGTTTCCTATAACATAATCAAAAATTATTTCATTTATACATTAAATAAAATCTATACTTAATGTTGCGTAGAATAATTTCCACAAAACAAACATGAAATTGTGTGTAACACGAGCCAAGAATAGTGTTTCATATACTGCAAGCTAATACGATGTTGGGTATAGTACAATCTAATCTTGGTGTAGTGTATAATATAAGACATCAAAGAAATTAAAAATAATATATCTCATAAAATCTCGGGGTGTTACATTCTACCCCCCTTAAAATGAATTTCTCCCTCGAAATTCGTCAGGGTTATAAATCATTTACTACATGAAAGTTTTGTTCGTAAAAACCCACATCGTAAAAGGAATAATAAAACATAATTTTATAAATTAAAGTAAGAAATGTAATGGTTTCCCAGATTAACTCATCACTGGGTTTCCACATAGAAGAACATAGGTGGAAATATGGATATTGATGAAAAATCTAACCATCATATTCTGATGGATATTCATAGAGGACATGGATATGAAAAAGCCAACAATCACTAAGCCATAAATTTGTGATGATCTAAGGTGCCATCCGATTTATCAGATATGAGGGTACTAGAAAACTTTTTTGGTTTTCAAGATCATTTCCCAAATGTTGAATAATTTTTGAATTAAAAGAAATACTTACTTAATTTTGGTATAATCTTACCATTTTTTGTGCCTTGAACAATTTCCACTTCACCTCTTAAAGAAATAAAGTTGAATTTGTCTTCTGTGAAGTGTTAGTATATCATGAGATAGAATGATAGGTCATTCCATCTGTCTCAAACATAAGGTTAGAAAAAGTTATATACATAAGTCCATATATGGTGAGATTAATCGTATATGTTTCCAAAAACATACTTATACTTCATCTATCATACCTCTTAATAAAATAAAACTAGTTTATACTAACTAGGGACTTACTATAGGCCAGAGGTAGGCAATAAAGTCCTGTCTCACTTCGGTTGTGGGTTTGATTTCCGCAACCTTGTTCGACACGATGGGTTGTCGCCCGTCCTGTAGGTGGTCCCTTTTTCTAAAACTTCACTATTATAACATTCCATAAATAATATCAAAAAACAATCTCTATCCTTAAAAAATACTATCTGATGTCCAACATAATCCATTCCAGTATTTAGCCTTATCCAAAATACATTTGTCCAATCTGATAGTGTAATGAAAATGATTACTTGAATTGTCACATAACAAGCACATGAATACCATCATTTATCCCCCCTATATCATAAGATATATCTTGTTGGTCACATTCCAAACATGTGAATACCTTAATAATGTATTCTTTTGAAACATGAATTACCATAGAACCTTAGTGAAAACATGAATGCTGTCAAAAGTTAACTCTTTACACATTCCAAAATCCCAAAATTTCTATATACTCAAACCATGATATCACTTTGTCATTATATCAGTCACGAGCTCATGAATACAATCATACATATTATATTCTCCTTATCTCTTCATTATGCGCATTTCATCTACTCTCCAAAAATATTTCAATCAATTTTCATGGTTACCGGTACCATACAATTATTGAAAACCAATACATAGATATTCCAAAATTCCACAATACTATAAATGAGATTCCATAACATTATTTTAGAATCCCATTACATAAACACATAATCATTCCACTACATCATTGTCATACTCATCATCGCCAATAGTGATCACATGTTACTTCCCTTTTTCCATTACCTTAATATGTTGTTGAGTTCGATCGCCATTAAATCTTTGATTAGGGCATTGGTTAGCATAATTCCCCATTTCCTTGCACTTGTATCATTGATGTGTTGGTGGAGCATTCTCTGTAGTTTTTTCTCTATCGACGTCATTAGAAAAAATTTTCCCATTACTTGTCACTCAACTGATCGATGACCTTATTTTACACAGTTGAAACATTTTCTAGTACCTTTTAGAAAATCTCCACCATGCTTCTTTCCACACATTGAGCATAAAGAAACATTCACCTTTTTTCACCATTGTTCTGAGATTTTTCCTTGAACTCCGTCTTTTGATTCTTGTCAAAACCCTGAGATGGATATGTAACACTAGCTTCCATTTCTAACTTGATATCACAACACACAATTTCTTCATATCTACTGAAGTATCTTTTAGATAATTCCCTTCGAAGACTTGGTTTTAAACAACTAAATAATCGATCAACTTTACTTTCATGTTGGATGATAAATCTAGACACATACCTTGCAGGCCTTGTAAAATTCTCTTCGTATATACCAATTGATTCATCATCATTTTGCTTAAATTCAAGTAAATCATTTTCCATATTTGTTCTAATAGCATGGGGTAAGTTCTTATTAAAAAATACATTCTTGAACTCATCCCATTCTATAGATTCAATTTCATCTCGGGGCCTCGAATTCTTAATTAGAGTCCACCATTGATCTGCTTCACCCTCTAAATGGTAAATATCCAGAATGACTTTTTCATGTTCCGAACAACGATGTATGGAAAATATCTTTTCAATGGTACTGGCCCATTGTTCAGAAACAAGTGGTTTAGAATACCCACTGAAAGAAGGTGGATGTTGCCTCATGAAGGACTCAATAGAATATTGTTCCCTTGTCTGCTCATTTGTAAGTCAAGAATGATTCATAGCTTGTATAAGTGTAGCAATAATATTCTCCACTTCATATCCCATAAAATTTGTTTGTTCAGGATGGAAATCATTGCATAGTCCATTACATTGATCAACACGGTTCTTTCGGGTTCCGACCATCGTCTAAAACCCAAAAAAATAGTGTCATAGGAAAACATCATGCTATGAAAACAACATAATAAAGGTGGAGTACCTTCAATATCTAACATCTTAGGTTTAATTCTAATATCCTTACCATAATTCTTGGATTATAACCTATACTTATACTTAACCTTATGGACATCCCTAGACATGCCTTAGAAATATCTCTAGGGATCTCACTAATGTTCTCGCATCGTAGTTTCCGAAGGTTGACTAAACCTTTCCTCTGAGACCAACTAAAGAGACCCAAAGCATGATGTACATAGACATTACATTACTTTTTGTGGAATACATAATACATAAAAAATAGACACAAAATGACCGTAATAAGTTAGTGTCCTTGGAACCTCGAAATACAATCTTCTAATCGTGGTGAATAATCTTCAACATCTCCCATAAAGATCTTCCCCTTTTTTTCTTACCTAAAACCATTATTTAAATCATGGGGAAAAGAAAACATATAAAGGGTGATCTCAAATGATCAGTAAGGGTAGTCATGGATAAAATAAAACAAATCATATACATTTGAACTTAAAAAAACATGAATATAATGTTTAAACATCAAAATCTTGAGCAATGACATAAAACATGGCAGTATGTAAGGAATAGATCAAAAAAACATTAATCGTGATAAAATATCATGGGAATAAAACATGTAATTATGGAAACCATTAAGCACATGTTATTATTTCCATAGTAGCCAAGGCATTTCTGCCAAGACCATCTTAGTGGACAAAGTCACTTTCTGAATCGAGTTCACTCCTCGTTTCAGTCCTGTATCACTGAACCAGATTAACTTACCATTCCATCAATGTATATCTCATGAGATATAAATATTTACCTAATTTATTGGAATAAGATATGGGTCCCACCCAGTTCATAATGAAATCATTCTTACTTTTTCCACAAAATAAACATAAATCATTCATCATAACTGAAAGAATAAAATGGGTTTCATAAACATCATCTCATCAAGACATAATCCATATAAAACAAATGGATATAATTTCATCATAATAAAAATTAAACCTTTTAAATAATAGAGACATTATACCTAAAACATAAACATGCTAAACAATTTTATCTTAGATGGAAAATGGTTTTGATAAGACACTTAAAATGAATTCTTGAGGAAAATATCTTTTCTTCTTCAAAATAATTTTATTTTCACAAAATGCCTCACAATTTTAAAAGAAAATGATTTTATTAAAAAGTACCATAAAACATTTTATATGAATCTTCATGAAAATTAGGCGTTATGAATCCGTAAAAATATGTTCATTCCGTATAAGTTAAAAAAACATTCTCCTCGTACTTTTGTCGGAAAATTCAAAAAGTACCTTATATGGAAAACAAAAGAAAGATTCCTTCCGTAACACAATGTAACAGTAAAAGATGGGTAAAAATGAATTCAAACATACAAGGAAAAATATTAAACACTTTATAAAAAACATTTTTAGGGACATAGATGAAAAATATAACCCCGGTTAATACTTACCTATAGGCAATCTTGGATAAAAATGATATTGAAAAATTATCCCTTACCTTAGGTTCGATATGATTCTTACTTATCCGTACCTACTGTATAATGATTTAAATATTTTCATTTAATTATTACATAATCATATTCAATGTTGAGATATCATATATGGTTCACCTTTGACTTTCTATTACCCGTTCTTTTGTAAATTCCATGTTAAAGCAGCGTTTCGGGAAAAATTGTTTTATTTATCGTACGTGTTTGGACTTTTTGTTCTTGATATTATTAATAATTATATAATTATTTACTTAATTATATAATTTAAATCATGATATATATATTATATATATTCAGTATATAAATATAATAGATAGATAAATGAAATTAAATACACCATTCATAAAGACGGTAGGTCGTACGTACACATGAACACTATTTTCATTCTTTATTTACTTGAATGGAAGTAAGTAGATGACATATATATATATATATATATAAATATAGTATCTATATCATGTCATATATTTAATTATTATTCATTATATATACTTTATAATCATTCTTGAATGGTTAACATGGAGAATGAATCTCATCGCGTTGTGGAGACGGTAATCCGTACGTACACACGAGTGATGATATCATTCCCATAATTATTTAATTGAATTGGAGTGGATTATATAATATATAAGAATCTTTATGATGTTATAATTACTATATATAGTTATTATTTACACCATTATACCCATCCATGTACGGTGGTGGTGGAAAAACAGATTACACCACAGTGTGGAGACGGTATTCTATACGTACACATGTGCGGTGATTTCGTTTTCTGTAGGATGGATAGAAGGTGAAATGAGGTTATTTAATATTTATAATAACATATAAGTATATTAGTGATACTTATGTTATTAAATTTTTATGAAACAGAAATTGAAGAAGAAGTATAAGAAAAAATAAACTTGAAAGAATCGGTAGAAGAGATTACCTCTTCCTCAACGCACCTCTTCTAAGCTTCCTCTTAAGGAACTAGAGTTGGTATTTTGAGGAGACCAGAATCACTATAATGTTTCTATGGAAGTTTAGAAGGGAAATGATCAGGTTTTGGCCTAGCTTGAAGGCTCAAAATTGTGTAAAGAGAAGAGGGATGAGGTGCCCTTTTCTAAGGGAGGATAGGGGAACCTTAGGAAAAACAAAAAATATTATTTTATAATAAAGTCATATTCATCTTGTAATAGCTCCAAATTAATTAATTTCGAAGCTAAAGTTGGGATGGGTAGAAATCCTCACAACAAATAGGTTTTATACAAGTTTAGGTTACTATTTTAATCTTATCATTTAAATTTAACTCTAAGTTAAATAATATAACATTTACCGTGTCTTGTTGTTTTCTTACACTATATGGTTAATAAACTTACTATAACAAGACAAAAGAACCCCAAGTGGTTAATTATTAATATATATAACCTTATCTAAGTCATTTTTCCGAGACATAGATTTTTAGGGATAAAATAACAATTAATAATATAATATTTGTTTTAAAAACTATTTTATGTCAATTTTGACACTATTTGGTAATTGATTTTTTTGAAACTCATAACAGTGTGATTAGTTCGAAAAAAGTTAATTAAATCAATAATAACATGTCATATTAACCTTTAAAATTAGTTTAATTCCTAAAAAGTCTCAAATTACATTTATTTGGGTATTTATAACATCAATTATGTTAATATTTCATTAATAATGTAATTACTACATCATCATTGTGTCATAAATAAATTAAATTATTTAAAGTCTAAAAATTATAAATAAAATATAATTATTTAGGAAATATTTTAAGATTTTAATAAAAATTTATAGTCGAATTTATCATATGTATAACTTTATACTAAAAATGTTTTATTTATTATACATTGATTTTAGCTCTTTTAACTCTTCTTTAAATAAAATATCAATAAGTTTCCTAATCTAATCCAAGTGGACCTAAAGGGTAATATTTTATTACCAAGGTTTTTTTTGTCGGATTACACTTATCCAATAGAATTAGGACATGTTTTAGGGTAATAATAATAACATTTTTACCCTGAATTACCCTATTTACTTTTAACCGTGGTAAATAAAAGTAAAGAGTTACTATTCACCAAAAAGTATTTTCATCATATTTAACCACATTTTACTCCTTGATATTAACCGTGTCTCTTGTAGTTTCTAAATTCAACTCACAAAAGTGGTAAAATTATGTTTTATGTACAATTGAAAATGCTCCTAGGAGGTGGGTAAAAGACGGTGAAAAGATCAATAAAATTTTTATATATCTAAAATTATTATAAAAGGACTCCAATTAATTACATTGAATATATATAAGTATTATGTATCTATTTTGATCTAAAATAAATTTAAATAATATAAATGATTATTTAAATAAAAATTATGTTTTAACCAATAACTCAGTGTTTAAACTATTCATAAAAAAATTTATGTTTTCAGAAAAATACCAAAATTTCACCGTAGGATAATTTCGATATTCCGAATCGAAAAATTAAGTCCATTTTGATAGATATAATTTATGAAATTTCAAAAAGTGGGTATTCATATTCATAATTGCGAGTTTATATAATATTTTAATAACATATTGTTGTTTAATGAAACTCAGTATTGCGTACAACACATGTTATCATGGAAGGTTGTGTTTGCATGTAAATCAAGCCAAGTCAGGGTTGTGTGTAGTGAAAGCTTCATTTGGTGTTTCATATAACATAATCAAAAAAAAATTCATTTATACATTAAAAAAAATCTATACTTAATGTTGTTTAGAATAATTTCCACAAAACGAAGTTGAAATTGTGTGTAACATGAGCCAAGAATAGTGTTGCGTATACTGCAAGCTAATACGGTGTTGCGTATAGTACAAGCTAATCTTGGTGTATTGTATAACAGAAGACATAAAAGAAATTAAAAATAATATATCTAATAAAATCTTAATGTGTTACAAGTATCATCACCCTAGGGTATGTATATACTACACTAGTACCTGTTTTGAATATCACCCTAGGGAATGTCCTGCCTCAAATCATATTCCATAATATTGGGCACCCATGAGAATCATCTTCCCTAAAACCTCTTATCTCCTAAACTTGGGTTTTATCTTCCACCCTAGAACCTCATATAGTATACGCCCATAGGATCACAAACCATAGTTGGAATTATTACGAGGCTATCATTATCTGGGGGAAACATCTGAGCTTAGTTCTTGATAACACATACATAAAAACACCAGAGGGTCACAGATCATCCTAGAACCATGAATAACAAGCCTCCATGGGTTCACATCCCTTATTAAAATCAAACATAAACCATCAACTCAGGCGATCATAACCACTACCCAAAACCATCCAATACCATCCACTTATGGGGTCACATTTTCTACCTAGAACTAATATATATCATCTAGTGGTGGGGTTTCATTCCCTACAAGGGATATTTACAAACCCTTCATTACCTCGGGGGTAGTATCCCATTCTAGAACCTGATAACACATACCCTCAGGGGCCACATCTCACACTACAACATTATATAACATACATGCAATAAAAATATATAAATTAATACCACATATACATAGGCACATATCAAATCCCTAGAACATCATGTAATACCACATAGATAAGATACTCATCTGAACCTAGCAAATTTCCCCTAGGTTGGCCCCTCTTGATAACAACCAAGAAGCAAATATCAAGGATTATACCATGCATCAATATTAATATCCCTATTTTTCTAACCTTGCAAGCTAATTATGACAATACCATCCTAGTTAGACAACCACATCGTGAAAAAAACCATCAATATTCTCATATTACTCACATGGTCACCCACTATCATCCATCAGACCCATGATAATTTTTACTCAATGGAATCACGCAATATACATAACCCCATACTGTCATTTAAATAATGATTGATCACTCATAATGTAACGACTATATATCACATTATATATCACATTGGCATGCAATTTAGAAAAATTCATAGATACTACCAACCTCATACAGATTTATTCCCTTAATGTAAGCTCATTCACCCCTAC
Source organism: Viscum album (assembly GCA_963277665.1). Taxonomy (NCBI): domain Eukaryota; kingdom Viridiplantae; phylum Streptophyta; class Magnoliopsida; order Santalales; family Viscaceae; genus Viscum; species Viscum album. The sequence goes on from OY728138.1 coordinate 165,364,900, forward strand.
GTGATATAATATTAACTTTAGAGCCCCTATCTCAATAAACAACATCAAAAAATAAATTATGAGAACTTATTTTTTATTTTTTATTTAATCTAGAAATACATAATCACCTAGATCCTCATCAAGTGATTGCCACTCTTCAAAACCTACTACAAAGAAATAATGAAAAAACACATCATTCTCTCATCACACCCAATAAAAAACACCTTACACCTAGAACCCATTTAATAACTTGTTTCATAATATCTAATAAAAAACCGTACAAAAATTCATAGATTAATATTCCTCCAACCATAAAGATAGTAATGGTTTGTGTAAATCCACTATGGATCTCTATTATCCAATCCATGTTAAATCACCATCGAATTGGTATAATTTCCCCCATGATCTAGTGAAATAATCATTGAAATTGGAGCCAAGGACACTAAATTCATAAGCTGCTAAACAAAAAGGAATAATAGATGTAAGGAGACTGGGAACCTACCTTTAATCATCGTGTAATTTATGAAAAAATCACTCCTTTTTAGGGGGGGTTTAATGGAGTAAGTGGAGGAGATATCAAGTCAAATGGACCTATTTGGATGCCTAACATTCCATAATTAATGAATTTGTTGGATTGTTAAAATACCAATATGCCCCTTTTAAAAAAATAGGGCTTTTTAGTTGTGACATGACCATCTGGGTAATTTTTTGGCACCCCTTCACTCATCTAGGATGTGACACAACCATTATGGGTCACATCTCGGCCACCCCAGGTAGAAGAAATGTATATAAACCACTCAATACAATAGTGTGACCCATATAGGTTGAAGTTTGGATGGATGTACACCATGAAAATATAAAGTAAAAAACATAATGTTCCCTTCCCATTTCATAAGAGTAACTTTCAAGGATTTACCTCTCTAGGTTGCAAAATGAACACATTCATAAGGGCCTTTCCCTTAGTCAAAAACCCACAAAATTCAACCAATCCATGAATCCCTTAGTCATAGAGCAACCACCACCCACTCAATGCTCATCACGATTTGACCTTTAACCATCATGGTGAGAAGGGCTGCTTGTAGCCATAATCTGCAAGGGGGTTACATCAATAGAAAACTGATGTTCACCCAAGCCCCCACATCACTTTATGAGCCTCCAACCATATCCAAAAAACGTCTCTTAGTGACATTAGAACCCTCATTATTTTTATTTGAGTCTTAATTATTGAAATTTCCAATTCTATATTACTAGATATTAAAATTACCCATAATCTTCACAACCCACAATGAAATTGGTCACTATGAACTCCCCACCATATAATTTATTATACTTTAGATGTATTGGGGGGCCGTTGACCCCAATCATGAAGTACCATATAATTAAATTCACTTTTAACTAGCTATGTTCTATTTTAAAACACCAAATGAGAATTCATTATGCACCTAAAATCATAGAGGCACATTATGCACCAAAATTAATGTTACATTCTTTTCACCATTACTAATAACGAGATAGTGCTCAAAAATGCCAATTTATCCCGATATACCAAGGAACCATCGACTGATTAATTCCCATGATTATGTCACTCCCCACCATATGAATCATCTCATAATGGATGATCCCAAACCATGGTGTTCTCCACCATAGGAATCACTCAAAAATTCATTTAGAATAGTCTATACACATGATCAATGTAGTTTCCACCTTACTGCCCCTAATATCACACTAAAAAATCGATTAGTCTTTATATGTCTACCCTTTCCCTAAAACAGTTGGCCACACCCAATGCATGGTCATATCTTCTTTTCATAATGTATTAATTCTCCAAGGCATCAAGATATCATCTGGATAATCACATTAATTTCCAAACCCAACCTTTGATGTAATTCCCTAGTTGGGACCTCAACCGCCCAAATAATTTATCATACTATCTCCATGAGAACTAAGGCATTTTGGATCCAAATATCTCTTACATCACGACCAAACCAAACCATGCTCAATCCTAACTCACGTACTCCATCTGAACCACATCTGAATCCCAATTCTATTGTTTTACAAGGAACCAAATACAATAGGATCTATTTGGTCACCAGAATCTCAATTCCATCACAACCATTCACCAACCATTCTCACCACAATCACAACCCTAAAAAAACTACTGTCATAAACCAAGGATAGATCTAATGCTCTCAACCATAGTATTATCCTTATCATCACCCCTATGAACAAAAATTACCAATCTCCATAGCCCAAACTCGATTAATTATTGCACATAAAGACTGTAAATGGTTGTACTGCTCATTCCCAAGCACCATTACAATTCAATGATCTTTACCCATTCATGGATCACTTGGAATACCATAATTAGGATCTACCAAAATTCTAACCAGATATAGGGTCACACATCCATGTCTAGTAGCATGCTCCCACCATATGTCCCTCCTAATACCGCAATGCCTGAATTTTTTCCTATATTACAATTATTTCTCTCTTACTGAGCCATGATCACCCTTCCTGACTACCCCAGTCAATTTAAAATCTCTAATCAACCATAACTTGGTACCCAAATCCATCTATGATGTCTTATCACCCCATAAAGGGAAAATTTTCATTTTCATCAAAACATTGAGAGAGCATTTCAATATACATCTCATCGAAACCATCTTACATCAGTATGGACACATCCATTCGTTGATCCATGAACCATATGTGCATCGTGCATGAAAAGTATGCACATTCCCTTACACATCAAAAATTTTCGCATAAATTTTTTTTTCTAACCCTCACTCTCATTTCTGGATGAGTGAAACTCTAAATAACTATCTCAAAGGTTTTTATCCACTATTCATCATTCAGTAGAGAAAAATAAAATATTCATGAGGAGTTTTTCACATTGATTTTATAAAACTAATCTAAAAAATTTCCCCAACAACATTTATTTGAATATCAGAGTTAAAAATGTTCATATTTTATTTTCAACATCATTTCTAAAATAACTGATGCTAAAAAATTAAATTTTTTATTAGAATTTAAGGTTTTCTAATTTTTTTCATTGTTTCATTCATTGGGCTTTTAGTTTCCCTCCCAACACGACCAAAACCTTCATTCTTCTATATTATGACTATCATCCAACCATAAACACCTTATTACACTATAATATATTATAGGTTACCACTTTTAACCTTCATTATCCTCCCTTATCCATTTCAATCCACAATTTTAGTCCTCTCTAGGATTTCATCATCACTTTTTTTTCATCCTCAACCCTAAAAGGTATTTTTATTCAAGGAGTAATTGTTTGTGTTTTTCTAAATAGTAACTAATGTATATTTTAGTGATTGAATGATTGTTTGTTGTCTTTATTTATGTTTTTATTTATTACGGGATACCTATGAATTACATTATGATGAATCTAATGTGTATATAGATTTTCTCTAATCCATGGAAGAAAATTGTTAGAATAAGGGTCTTGAAAACTAATACCCTTTGAAAAAAACCATCCTTCATAAAATTTATAGTTAAATGATTTTTTATAACCTTTTAAGAATTGTTGGAATTGATTTTTTATTTAAAAATAATGATTAATATAATGATTATATGATTTTTAATAGATTATCAATGAAGTATGATGACCTTAAAACCAGTTTAGGTAGTTAATTATAAGGAAAGGGTTATCAAAAAAGTTTCATTATGTTTAAATTATCAATAAATAACAATTAGAGAACATTTTTGTTTTCATATATGAATCTTGAATAACATTTTTATGAGAAAAGATTATTTGATCACAAAAACAATAGGTATATGTTTCATTTAATAATTGGTATATAAGGTAACTAAATAATATTTTTATTTTTAAGGAAAAAAGTTGTTGAATTTCATATGTGTTATGTTATGTTTGTGAATTATTTATATTCATGTTTTTTGATCATCTAATATAATCATAATTTTTAGAAATTGTTTGTCTGTTTGTAGGATGTTTAATGTTTCAAAGTTGTTTGATAAGTTTATGTTTTTATTTTTCAAGAATAAACATAAATTACGTAATTTTAATGTGGTTTCTTTTGATAATCTTTTATAATTGGAATATTCAATAGATTATAGTGTTTATTATACTTTTAATAATTTATATGTGATCTAATATGCATGTGTCTATTTTTTCCATTTGTATACATAAATTCTATGTTCTAAAAGTATTTTTTTCTTTATAAAAATGTTGTTATCCTTTACTTTATAGGTTTTTATTTTGTGTTTTAAATTATTATATTTTCATAATCATTTATTTATTTTATATTGTGTGTTTTTTTAACATTTTTTTATAAAATAAATTGTTTTTTGTAATATTTCATTACATGATGAACAATGACGATAAAAGTGAGTAATTTGAATGTTTATTTATATTGTTATATATAATATAAAATTTGAATTTACCTTTAGAAATATATTAAATTATATTTAATAATTAAAATTTTTTTATTGGTGATATGGTTTTGTAATTTGATTACTTCATGTTGAACAAGAAATGAATATGAGTAATAAATTGCTGATTTTTTTTGAATTTTCAAAACAAAATGTTTTAAAAATGACCTCTTTTTGCCATGATTGGAATTTTAAAATATGGGAAACCTAAAAATAAGAGACAGTCAATATTATTTTATTTTATATGGTTTTAATTTTAATTGTAGTCCTTGGATTTTTCATGGTGAAATGGGAAATATTTGGTATATAATGATGTTAATGATTTTCAAAATGAAATTTTTTATCAAATTAAAGAAATGATACATGATATTAAAGAAGAGGAAATTGAGAAAATAGTGTCAATTTAGCGCTTATATGGTGATTCTGAAAAACCATTTGTATCTAGGTTATAAAAATTCATAGTTTTATCAATGATTTTGAGATTTATGAACTTCAAATCTATAAATGGATGTGTTGATAAGAGTTTTATATAATTGAAACATTATTTAATTACATTATTCATGAAAATAATGACATTCTAGATTCTAATTATAAAGAAAAAAAATTATGCCTGATGGGATTGGGGTCAAAAAGATACATTCCCTCACCAATAAATATGTGTTATATTGTATGGAATATGAAGGTCTTTCAAATCGTCCTAAAAATGGTAAATCACAATATAAGTTGAAAGAAAAATTATTAAATGATTCATCTAATTATTCTATGTACTGAAACTCTTACTAATGTAATTTGGTATCTCCCCATAATTCTTCTTTTAAGAAATTTATATTCAAATTCAAATAATGTTAAACGGTTAATATGTAATGAATATGAATTGATATCTGATAGAAATTAAATCATATAGTTGATTGTTCAAAATGGGAAAAATTGATCTAAAATTTCATAAATTTAAAAATTATTTTTGAGATCCCATACTTGGGTTTTGAACATATTGAAAGAATTAATAGTAGATCCTTATTAGAAAACAAAGTTCATGTCTAGTTTTTTTTGGTAATTTACATGTTATAATTGGAAATATATCATATTTGTTTTAATAAATTTTTTACAAAAATTACATGGGAATGGTATTTATGTTTTCTTATCAACAGAAATTTATGACTTAAAAAACTTATGGTAGTAAGTTATAAAATTTTATGATTCTTATAAAAAGAAATATTTTGAATTGAAAAAATTACTTATTTTTACTATAAAATAAATCACATCATATTAAAATTCTTTGTTATACAGTGTTAAGGTATATAATGCACATCTAATTTTTGAAGATGGTACTTCTTTTTTAACTACAACATGGTAGGAAAAAATATACATGGTTCATATAATGTTTTTTTCTATAAATTACACTTATAAAAGACTAAAAAAATAATTTTATAACTTATAAGAATTAAAGATCTCTCCAAATACATTTTCAACTGATAAATATTTTAATAGGGTAAAAAAATTAATATCACATTTGGAAGGACACAAATAATTGGGACTTAAATTATTTATTTAGAAGAAACAATCAATACATTTTAAGATTACATATTGGATATCTGTTGAGGGAAAACACAATATCGATATAATTCATGTTGAGAAAATATTTATGAAAGTTTAATTGATTAATTATTATATATTAAAGGCAATATGGATGATGGTTTACTTTCAAGAATGTATTTTATGTGAATGAGGATATGTTTCGATTTATCTCCCACTCTTAAAGGAAAAACTAAAATTCATTCTGACCACTTTTCACACATTATCCAAGATTGAGAAAAAAATAATTTTCCAGTGCCTCTATGTTTCAAAGTTCCTAAATGATGTTATTCAAATGTAAAAAAATTGTTTCAATGATAGATTCAATGTTAATTGGAATAAAATCTCATGATTTTCATGTCATGATGCAATAACTCTTACTAGTTTCATTTAGTGGAACACTACATATCTATGTCAGAATGACTCTAATGAAAAAGTGTTATTTTTTCAATTCTATATATAACATAGTGATGAATATGAATTTATTGAAAAAGTTGTGTAATTATGAATTATATATACTTTTCCAACAAGAAATGTACTTTACCCCATATTTTTTGATGTAATGGTTCATTTAACAGTATATTTGGTGGTATAAATTATGTTTTGTGGTCCTATACATCTAGTTTGGATGGTATATGAAGATAATGATGGGGTAAGATAAGAATCCATATCAACCAGAAGACTCTATTATTGAGATGTATAGTTATGATGATCATGAATATTTTTTTATAAACTACTTTTCAATAGTGAAGCACATTGGTTTTTCTATATCTCACCATGATGGAAACAATTTTGTTGAAAAAGGGATCCATAGAATAAAATTTAAATCATTGACAGGTGAAAAAATAAATCAAGAACATTTATACATATTTAATAACATTGATTATTCTCAAACAAGAATAAAATTTCAGATTAATGAGTTAAAATATGGTTTTATGAAGAATAAATAAATGTGGGTGTTGAATGATCAGAACATTTTTTTGACTATGTAATGAGTATATCATTCTTAGAAGATCAGATGCATTAGAAACATTGAAATGGTTAGTAGTTTGGTTGATTTTAAATGTGATGACATGTTAATGGTATGACATAAATGGTTGTATATTTTACACCAAATATCAGGAAAACATAAGTGAAATTCAGAATAACAGTGTATTATTATTCACTAAAGCAACACATTTTTCTAGTGAAAATACAAATACCAAATCTTTATATCATGTTTATTCGATGGATTTGTTGAAAAAGTATTGAAGATTTATTACATTAATATTTAGGTTCTTGTGTTTCACTATAAATGGATTGTTAGTAACAATGGTGTTAAACATGATGAATTCAGAATGACATTGGTAAATCTGAATACGTTGGAATACAGAGATGAACCTTTTATAAAGGAAACTCATGTGAAAAGAAATGTATGTTCATGATCCATCAAATTTTCAATGGTCCATCATTTTGTAAGGAATAAAATAGTGTTTTAGTTTTGTCAAACAAGATAATAATGATGAATTATGTGAGATCCAAACATCCATGGATAGATTATCAAAGGATATTGATGCCAACATCAAATTCATGGTTTTTTCTATATTGACTGATCATGAGGAAGGAATATGGGAAAACAATCCTTTAGTAATCTCTTTATATTATTGATAAAATTTATTTACATCCTATTTTATATTTTTTTAGAAATTCCAGATATAGTATTTCTAATTTTATAATTTAATTCATATTTTTTATCATTTTGGATGATCTTTAATTAAAAATACAATACAACATTATAAATATTATATTTGATCACATGTATTTTTTAATAATTGATATTATTTTTTATGTGTATAATAAGTGTAATGTGATCAAAATTTTTTCATGTGGTAATTTTTCATGAAAATAAATGAAAATTCTGTTAGATATGGAAGATTCATAATATAATTTTAGAGTATTTATATTTTATTTTTTTCATATTACATATGTATCTCAATATTTTTAATTGATTTTATTTTATTATATTTCATTAATGTTAATAATGTTTTTAATTTTATGTATCATTTTTTATTTTTTTTTATTTTTTTAGTTTTTTATAAAACATATATCATGTTTTTATAATATTTCTAAGTATTTTACTTATCCTAATTCATGTGCTTAACTTCAATTTTATCCTAAACTTTTTTTACTCTTACATATCTTTGTTTTACCTTAACATAACTCTATTTTACCTTTACTTAACTTTAGTCTTACCCTTCCTTAAATGTTTTTTACCCTTACCTAATTTTGTTTTATTTTTAATTAACTTTTTTAGCTTTAACTAACATTGTTTTAATATTAATTACATTTTTTTACCTTTACTTACCTTTGTTTTACCCTAACTTAACTTGTACAAATTTATGCTTAACCTTCCTTAACTTGTATAAAAATTTATTTACCCTAAAATAACTGATAAAAATTCTTATTTACCCATACATAACATGTAAAAACTGTAGATTACCTTTACATAATATACATAAAATTCATATTTACTTTCCATATCCAAATCCAGTACCTTTACATAGAGAGTGAAATTATTAGTGTATTATTCCTTATTTCATGCTTAAACATACAACATGATTTTGAATTGTATTACTAATGGATTTTCTATATTGATTTTATATCTTATTTAATGACGTTTTGTTAGTGATTGGAGGAGGTTATACACACACAAAAAGTGATATTGCTTTGCTGATATGTGATATTTCATTTTTTTCAATTATTTTTCATGTTTATGATCATGTGTGAACAATTATTCATCTTCTAGATGATACCTCAATGGTTTACCTAAAATAATTTTACTTATACTAACTTAATGAGATGAGCTGATATGATACTCAAAAAACTAATACATGTGCTGCTCTTATAATAATGTGATTAATAGAATTAAAATAATTGATATAATAATTAATGACTCAATAATCACCTAAATCCTTATACCAGGATTGATTATAGAGCTAACATGACCGCTAAAGTGTTGGATATTTTTTTAATTTACATTTATATTATAAAAAATTATATTACTTTTATTTTTGTGGGATCTTTTTAAATTTATATTTATCTTTCTATGTAACCATTGGATTCTTTTGCTAATTGTTATCAATTTTATTTGTAGGATAATGTCAGATCAGGCTTCTGATTCACCTCAGTTTTTAAGTGAGGACCCCACACATACAACTTAATAGTATCTTCATCATACTATATAGGTCCTTTCTACTACTATAGGGATATAGAAGGATTCAATGGTAAGTAAACTCAGTTTTACATGTTACCTAAATTTTCAGTTGCTAATGGCTAGCATTAGAGGATATATGTTCAGCTTGATGATAATAGTAATCCTACATGTCCAAATTCAATCCAAATGGAAAGTTTTATGGTATTATAGGATGTAGAAAATCAGAAAGTTGATTTGGGATTAGAGAAATGTCCCTAAGATAACACTATTATATCTATGCAAGATAATTTCTCTAAGGGATTTTATTATAATTTGACACATAATTACATGTTTTTAATAATATAATTCATTTTATTCTATTCATCAGATGAGGTATGATATATCAGACACTAAATAAGTTAGGGGGAAATATTTATCCATTATTTCTTGGATTTGGAGGGATTGTAAATCAACCCTCACTTGTGATTTCATTTTTCGTAGAATAAAAAATGATATTACATGTCATTTACATCCCTTTCTAGGAGAAGAAACATGGAATAAATTTACTAATATTATATGAAAATGATTAATTTTTTGTAAGTAAAATTTAATTTTTTGATTTTGTTATTAAATGACTTTAATGATCATATTAATGTTTTCCCCTTAAATAATAGGAACTGAGAATATCTCATTAGCATATCTAAACCAAAAATATATTCCCATATAATCTATCTCAAGGAGTGTATTTTTTATTTTAAGATAAACTTTTTACTAAAAAACTTCAAAATTTTATATCTATGTCTTTAGGCTTAGCTGAGATTGACCCTCCTTACCCCCCACCTAGACAAGTAAAATGGTAGATTACCAAGATTACCAAAAAGGGGACATAAATTACCAAATAATTGAGGGATTTAGTTGAGAGTATTGAAATATTTATTTATGTTAGATTACTTATTCAATTTACTTTTAAAATAATTAGATTTTATAAATCAATAATAAATTATTTAAATATTTTACACAGAAATACATTAAAGAGAATACAATATAGATTTCTTTCCTACCTGAGTGTAGAGAAGATATCTTAGCAACGTCATTGGAAAATCATGAACAACCAGTTCATATATGGGGAAATGACGAATGTTTTTTAGATAATTTTTTTGGTTGTTTGGTAAAATCCTCTAGGGGGATTTATATAATTAAAAAATATATGTTTTAGAATTTATGGTTTAGGAGATGGGTCAAATGATGGAGGAGAGTATTAAAGCTATAATAGTGGAGAGGATCTATACGTCAGTATAATCAAAGTTTTCTAACATGTAGAGATATTTTCAAGAAACATATCTTAATCCTCCACTATCAGCTATAGATCACACTACCTCACCGCTTCCTACAGATCCCACTCCTTTGCATACTCCTACAGATTCCACTTCCACACCTCATCCACATCTTCCCATTTTTTGTGAGTTATATACTGAGGATATATAGTATCATATTGTTGTATACAGGGTGATATATTATATTGGAGATAATCTTTATAATCAATTGATTGATATGGATCATCCTATGATAATAATACTTGATATTATGGATTCATCAGTTAGAGTTTCGTTCCTTACATGTGAGGCTTTGATAGTTTGAAAAAAATTTAGACATTTTTTTTCTAGCCATCTCAACTTGTTTGACAACTTACCATTTAGGTATTTATATATTATAAACTTTATTTCATAATTGTTTTAAATTTTTTATTATTATTTTAATATATATATATACACACAAGAATACATCAATGGTAGAGAAATATTGTATAAAAAATAAAAAAAAATTGTTGAGAAGACTTAGACATTAGATATAACTATGATTTCTAAATTATCAAGAAATAAATATTAGTAGTTGTATCCTTATGAGATTCCAAAATATGATGAAATGATTGGAATAATTATTATTGTGATTATTTTTAGTAGATATATCATTGGTATTTTTACTTCACATATATTGGGCCACACATTGCTGCAAATATTTTTCATGTAAGTTGATTATAATATTTCGTACAACAATTTCAATTTGATTTATCCAATATAATACATGTTTTTAATTAGTTATCTTTATACAATTTGGGTTACAAATTATATTGAATCCGTGTAAGGTTTATTAGAAATCATATTTATGAATCAAGATGTGAGGATCATGATTGGTGATTAAAGAAACACATATATTTTTGAAATTTTAAAGAATGATGAAATTTAGTGCTGGATATTTCTATATATTGATAGGTATAAAACATAAATTTAATTTTGAATCTATTAATTTAATATTCAGTAACAATATATTTTTATATTTTAGATTCCATTTGATGTTTGGTATTTTTTGTCAAAAATAGAAGAAACATTATTGGTTATGTTCCTTACATGGTGAAGTGCAAGCAATCTTAAAAAAATTATAAATGTATGTTTTATTATATGAGTAATAATTTTTATATTTGCTTTCACTTTTATTTCATACCAATCATTTTCAAAAAAGGAATGGGAATACTATTGAGTGTCATTAAAAAATATTAAAACAATTATTATATAAGTATAGGAAATAATAAATTCATTTATAATTTCTTCACTTTTAAATACAAATCAAACATTATTTTCAATTGAAAAATTATTTTTTAAAATGATTTTTCATCATCACGGAGGAGAAATATAATGAAGATAATATGTTAAGAATTATGTTTTAAAACAATTTCAACCAATACAGTTACAAAATTCCAAAAGGATATATTTTATTATAACTATTTTTTATTTATCTTATCATTATATAGAAAATATATGTTAAATATACATTCAATCGTATCTATATATTTTTGATGACCATCATGCTTAAAATAAAGAATACTGATTTAATTTGAATAATGTTTTGAAGAAAATACATTTTATTATTCATATTGTTGTTATTTTTCTGCTATTGCATTTTGTTTGTCTTGTTTCATCTAACTTTTGGTTACTAGTTTCATTTAATATTTAAAAAACTATTTTCAAAATTATATTTTTAATAACTAATGCTATACAACATTTTCAATATTGGTCATTGAAAATAATTGACTTTTAAAATCCACTATCCACTAAAAAAATTAGTTTGTTTTTAACATCATCTATTAAAAAACCAATGATAGAACCCATTTTCAACCTCAGTTAAAATAACTGAAGTGGGAAAACGTATTTATAATGATACATTTTAAGTCGTTGTATTTAACTGATATTAAACCATAAAAATCGATATGACTGGCTGAAAATTACTTTTTTATTTTAAAACACTTTTAGGAGAAAGTGAGAAACCACAAAAGTTAACAGAACAGACAACAACACCCAATGAAATCAATCGGTCCTGCCCCACCTAATAAATTGTGTCATGATGAGAAGCCTACAATGATGCAGAACCCTTAGAAGCGAGTCCCGTATAGATTCATGGTCAAAGAACCGATGGCAACACCATACCCTCTCAACATCCCAATCCAAAGGTCTGCCTTGATGAAGACTTCTTGCTCTGATCCTCATCTGAAGCAGATCCAATTCGAATGTAGGGAACCGAAATAAACTCACAACCAAGCCAGACAACAAGGGATCTCTGAACTGCAAAACTCACAAAACCCTAACCCTCAAGCCACCCACCCGAGGCCAATAACTTACATAGTGATTTTAAAAATAAACTTGATGTTACCCGAATCAATTTTCCTAAAAATTTTCCATGCTTTTGATGTCAACTGTAAATCAGCTCCTTCCAAAATCAGCTTCTCAAAATTAAAGACCTGCAGGTCCAAAGAATAAATGTACTCTTCTACACTGATCTTTCCATGATTGAAGCCTCCAACCAAAATTGAATCCTGTGAGTCGATCCATATATATTGCTCCTCATTGAGAGATGCTTCAAGAGACCACCCCATCATTTTAGCCACCTCCTCATCAGTTGTGTTGAGAAATAAAGGTTGTTCTATCACATGGTCATCGGAGCTTAACAGCAAGATCGTGGGATGATCACATAAATAGACTCATACTCCCCTGATTTTCAGTAAATCAATCCAAGGATCCCAAATATAAAAAATTATTCATTCCCCAATACATGTAAATCTATCATATCCAAGATAAATTGTCAATTATTCCTTTCCAATAAACATGAAGAATCTCACCCATGCTTAGGACAATAACATGATCACCCACCACTCAGGCGTCCTTCCAAAAAAACAAGCATCTAATCATACTCTACCAATCCAAGATAGAACCATCTAATATCATGATATACTATCTCATTATGAATCACATATAAAATCAATAGGTTTAGGAATATAAGTTACTCTAACCCAAAAAAATACATATGATACCAAATCATTATATGTTATTTACATCTAGAAATCATAAAGAATTCAACATTACTTTCTTATACCCCAAAAGGGTATACACATCTTGAAAGAAAATGACATAAAAATAGACCCAATTTGGTGTTCTCAAATATATATATATATATGAGGAATCACATGATGATTCACCACCCACTCTTAAGAACCCATCCACAAAATGAATCAACAAACCAAACTTCCCACTATAGGACTAGGTCATATCCAAGTGCATATAATAACATCTTTATATGACAGCTCACAACATGTAGAACCATAGTTATATGGTTCTGTTAAGTAGAATGCCACTCAAAAATACATGTTAAAACTCAATATATCATGTTGTTGACATATTAAGTAACTAGACCTATTGGATTTTTCTATAACCAATATCAAATAATTCAATGCCTATACTGACGAACTAAGGGCCAATATACATCCCAGGAACATATGTACTATATATCTGTTGTCAGTGAACATTCCATGATGGGATCCATATGATCTATCATCAAAAAATTAATATTGTTCAATTGAATAAAATTATAAAATAAATTATATGGTAAAAAAACATATAAGTTGTTGTTTACAGATTAAACAAACAAATCCTCTATCATCATAGATATCAATAACACACAAGAACATGAATATCATATGAATACTATATTCCAAATATGATTCATGTACAAAGGTCTATTTCTACTATGGGATGATATCCAAAACCATAAATGAAGTTCTCAAATTTAAACATGTAGTTTGAATAAATATCTCAACTATAACATTGAAAACCAAGAATCAAAATATCATAAACCTGTTAACCAAGACTTCCTGTTAGAAAAGGTGTTCATGATGCACTATTCTAAGGTCCATCAAAATATCTAACATGTCAATATTACCTATATACAATACCCCAAATAAGAATACAATGAAATAGGTGATCTAATACCACGTTGGGATTCTCTTGGTCTGAGACCACTCACCAGTATAACAGATGAAGTGTCACGTGACAACATTGGCACCTCTCTACACACTAGTGGTTCTGGAATTGTAGATAGGGTATAAGATGTTATCATGGGGATATTATAACCCCATATTAGAGTAAATGATAAAAAAATTTACCAAACATCATCAAAAATAATAATAATAATAGGTATATAAAAATATAATAAACAAGAATAACGATATAATAAATGAAATGCAGATATATTACCATATATCCTAACTAATCATCCTCCGAGCTAATTAAATTTACAAATAAAAATAATAATAAAATAAAAGGATAGTGTATTATATTCTCTTGGTGTAATAAAATACCATCATCTATATCTATGTTCAGATACTCCATCCTTGTCATCCAACATTGGCCCACTATCCTACCTATACCCACAAACATGATCATTACTAATGTATTGTAGTGATAGGGATACCTGAATAGGGTGTGAGTAAAACTCAGTTGGAGACCACCATCGATGACCCTAACATAACCAGTAAATATAATGTATACACTGTGTTAATCTTATATTAATAAACAAAACATTATGATGTAATAAAATAACCATCTTCAATTGTTGAATTCTAATGTGATACCCATTATTGATTATACTAGCTTTGGCCCATGTTGAATGTCTCTTATAAAAAATTATACCACCTAAGGGGAACATATGTACTACCCCAAAACATGAAGTATCATACCCCATAGGGAACCAAATATTACTCCAGAGCCAGTTTAAAATATTACATCGGGGGTGTTTCCTTCCCCATAATAAGTACTAAAATATCATACACTCATGGGTATTATCCTTTCTAGAACATCCTATCATTTTTAGCTAGGGAAATCCTCTTTCATAGAAAATTATATAGAATACACCCATGGGGTCTCATTCCTTACATGGAAACATTAATATACCATCATTACCAAAGGGGATGCATCCTATAACAACCCAGTCTTAATTTACATAGACATTACATCACATTTGCATAATACTAAAAACATTGCACAAATAGACACCCAAAGACATTATTAGATTAGTGCCTTTGGAAACATGGAATATCAATCCCTGGTACAAAAATGAGATGCATTATATCCCACTAGGTACTTCTTGACTTGAAGCCTTATTAGACACTTAAAACATAATAAATATCTTCATAACCTAGGGAAGGAAACATAAAAAGGGGTGGGCTCAGGTGCTTATCAAGGGTAAATAAGGGAGACATTTCAGAAAAAACATGATCATAGGTGTATGATAATGTTATAATAACATTACAATATCATACCCTGCATATCATAAGATCATAAATAGGAATCATGTCATAAACATGGAAGTTCATAAGACATGAATCATAAGGAAATAAAGAACATAAACCATTAAATAATATCATAGGTATAATACATGGAATTTTTGTATATATAAACATGTGATATCATTCCCTATAAGTTAAGAGGAATTTCTAGAATTTTTCAAGGAACTTCATGGGAACTTCACCTACTAGTAATGACACACCACCATCCTTAGTTTTAGTCATTTCCTTGTAGGGGGTTAGGTTTCCCCATCTTCCCAAAGCGCATCAGGTTTCCCCATCATCCAATAGTGTATCGGGTTTCCCAATCTTCCATATTCATGATGAATAAAGCTACTGGGTGGGACACATCATGATCCTATGTTGTAGTCCTTTCCTTGTAAGGGATTTGGTTTCCTCATATTCCCATAGGAGACCAAGCATTTCAACTTGATTCCCATCATTATATCATTAGATATGAATCATGACCCATTGAATTGCAGAGATAAATAGGTCCCACCCATCTCATAATAAAATAATTCACACATGTTCCACAATATAGTAGAACGTTCATCACATAATGACCCATATAAAGATATGGGTTTTATAAACATCCTATCATAATCCCATAAAACAAAATGGGTGTCATAAATTTGTAATAATATCTTAACCCAATTAAAAAATAGGATTCATAATCATTTCTTTAAATTATAACCCATGAAAAGAAGCGTGTTTCAAAATAATATAACTAATGGAAGAGAAACATGTTTCATAAACATAATTCCTTCAACACATAAACCATTCAAGTAAGAATATTAATGAAATAATTGGATCATTTCCTATAAGGGAAAGAGTAACATAAACATATTTCATCATATATGGAAAATAAATTGGAAATATATTTTGAAAACATTTCTTCAGTAAAATATACTTTCTTCATTGAAAATGATTTTCAAAACATAAAACCATTAGAAAACAATTTTCTTTGAAAATGAATTGAAAACATAGATTGAAGGATATAGATCATTTTTAAATCCTTTTCCTTTGAAAACATATAAAATAATCTTGAAATAAAATTAAAACCATTAATTTGAAAACCCTTTGAAAACATACAATGAAAGCTCGAAAAAGTTTTGAAAATCATTTTTCGTAAAAAATTGTAAAATAAGAATGATTTTTAAAAAAAATATGTATTTGAAATTAATATGAAAACTTATAAGGAAATAATAATTTTTTTTAAAATACTTTTTAAACATAAATCAATTTTAACCCCATTTTCTTTAAAAATATCTTCAAAAACATTTAAAGGAATAATTGGTAACCATATTTATTTTTGAAAACTAATATTTAATTGAAAACTAATTTAAAAAACATTAATGTATAGAAAATTAAAAAATCAGTTTTACTTAAAAAACTTGTAAATTAGAAATGTATGCTTTATGGAAATTATAGTCATGATTGCGGGTTTATCTGCACATGATGAACATTACTTTTTAAAAAAAATAACAAGAATATTTAATATAAAATCATTTTTTAAAATTTAAAACATGGCTACAGATTCCTTTTAACATAATAGTATTAAATAAAAACATTTTTCAAAACATTTTTAGAAATCACAGTTTTGAAAGAACACGGATTTTCAATCAAATGGAGAAATAAATTCGATTTTCATAAAATCATTTTCTTAATTATATTAAGTACCAAAGAGTGGGAAAATGGTGGCATTACATGGGTATTTCATTCATATATATAGGACAAGAAATTTCATGATAGTTCATGAGATATGTATCATAATATTTTATCAATGGAAGCATAATTATAAATAATCTTGATAAACGATGAGATTACAATAATAAAATTGTACCATTTTGATAAATTTATTTCATGATGGAAATAATCAACTTACATGAAGCATAAAATATCATTAAAATAAATTTATTCATGATATAAAATGTCAAATATCATTATATACTCCTCATAGAGAAATATAGGTTCATAACAAGGCACATGTCTCAAAGAGGGAAAACTGAGACAAAGTTACCTTACCAATTTGGTTACTTTTGAAACATAAACACGATGAAATAAATATAATAAAATGGATATGTAAATACCTATAAAAATAATTATAATAATCATATAATGAATCCATGGAAATTATACACACTTCACAATTTAAATGAGTAGTGATTAAGGCATGTATCTCATGAAAATAATAGGTGAGATGAAATCTTCTTACCTCTTGTCTTGACTCTCATCATACTCATTCAAAACATCAGTATAATAAATATAATTTTTTTATAAATATATCAAATAAATATATTATTATATCAAATACCATATATTTTTTATTATTACTTTATATTACCCATTTGTTACAAATTCTGTGTTATGGCTTCACTATGGGTATTATTCACTTTGTTTTTCTCATGTGTCTTAATTTGTTGTGTCGTTGGTCATTATTATTATATCATGATTTATATAATGTATAATATGATATAAATATCATTTATATTAAATATATTTGTATTATAATAATATATATAATATATAAGTATTAAATGGGATACATAGTTCATGGAGATGGAAGGTCATACATACACATGAACGTTGTTTCTATTTTACTGTCGTATTGAAAAAAAGAATGAAGATGATAGACATATATATTTATATAATATCATTAATGTATAATTAATTTCTTATGTATAACATATAATTTTACTAAACACATCCTTAATACATTCCATGTAGTGTGTGAGTGAATTACATCTCCTTGAGTGGGCAGTAGTTCGCATTTTCTCAAAAGAAATTATCATATTTACCCAAAATGGAAAGTATAAAAGTATGTGTTATAAAATAATTAAATAAGAATAAAAAATTACAAATAACATATATATTAAATATTAACATAGTTTTCATCATAATTCTCATCATGGTTGGTTGTAAAATAATAATATACAATCATTGTTTTGTGAGGCGGTGGTTTATCGTATAGTTAAACATTATGTTCATTAACCATTAGATGAATGTTTGTGAAATTGTAGGTATAACCATTAGAATAAAAACATTTCATTATATTTAGGATACTGGTGTTGTTTTTTAATCATTTAATAAGGATAATTGAGGTGTTGGAGAATGAGAATAATTGAAAGGAGCTTGAGGGGGAGTGTTACCTCTTCTTTGGGTAACCCCTTTTGGTTTTCACCAAAGGGCTTCCTTGGATTGAATTATTCCTAAAGGTATGATTTAAGGAGTAATATATCGATTTTGGGGAGTTAATTTTGAATATATTTTCCTAACATAAGTGGTTTGATAGGTGTGATGGAGGGAGATAGGTGGTGGCCTTTTATAGGTAAGGTAGGAGACACACTTTCAATTTTTAAAAACAGGTTCGGTGTACACATGTTTTTATCTAACAAAAGTTATCTGAAACAAAAAAAACTATATAATAAAATTTTTATAGACGAAATATTTATATAAAATGGTTTATTAATAATTTTATATGTTATTTTTTCCTTTAAGATTACGTTTTCTATCCTTGTTAAGATTAATTTTTCCTTAATCAATATAACTAATTTCAATTGCATTCAATAATAATTTTGTGTAAAAACTAAGATGAACTTATTATACATTAAAAATTATTCTTATTTCAAATATGTAATCTTTTTTTTTCAAATTTAAATTACATAAGTGGTAGAAATTAATTTAAAATTAATCCCACAGACGGGATGACAATGTGGGTTTTTATGGTAAAAGCGTTCAAAAGATTACTATGTTTTTATATTCCATTTTAATGAAAAATTGATTCCAATGACCTGAATTGGATTAATTAATAAAAAATTGATCTAATTAAACTTTAAAACGAATTCAAAATTTAATTTCACACCACAAATATATTAGATGAAACATAAGTTTTGTAATAAAATTCATCATTTTTAAGTATTAAATCAAAATGAAACCTTACATAAAAAACCAAAAATTAATCCTAACCACATTTTCTTGTTTCTATTTTAAATGTTTTGTTTATTTTTAAATATTAAATCTATATAAGGGTCAAAAAAGTGTATTTAATATGATTTTTCCATTAAAAGGATATAAAAATATCATTATAAAAATATTAGTTTTTATGCATAAAATTCGGTTTCGTCTTATCTAATGTCTATAATTTATATTTGTCGAATATGAAAAATAATGATTGAATATATAAAATATATATTAAATTAATATCACTAACTAATTGGATTTTATTTAATTTATTGAGAACAAACACCTATGGGAGGATAAAAATAATAATATATCCTCTATATTCAATTGGTTCTTATATTTTCATTTATAATTAATTGGTAACCAATGAATTAATCTTATATTTGTGTAAATATTATATTTTCATAAGTTAGTTAATAATACTCATAAATAATAATTTAATAGTAGGGTTATATATTATTATATTAAATAATTATTATTTAATAATATATTATTGTTCAGTAAAACTCGGTCTTATGTGTTACGCAAGCCATTGAGGAAAGTCATTTTTTATGTAACACAAACTACTATTTTTTGTTCCACACAGAGAAAAATAAAATTTATTTTATTTTTAGTGAATGATTAACATGGTGTTGAATATAATGCACTCAAAACATAGTTCTTTAAT
The DNA here is from genome assembly GCA_963277665.1 of Viscum album. Classification (NCBI taxonomy): domain Eukaryota; kingdom Viridiplantae; phylum Streptophyta; class Magnoliopsida; order Santalales; family Viscaceae; genus Viscum; species Viscum album. The sequence goes on from OY728138.1 coordinate 165,385,333, forward strand.
ATAAAATAAACTATTTCCAGTGTTGCGTCAAATGAAAAATATTCAAAAGATTAAATTAATCCAAAAAATATATATTTCACAAAATCGTGAGGTGTTACACAACCAACCTTGTGTCCGAATTACACAAATAACACATACATCAGGGGCCACAACTCACAATGGAACCTCATATAACATGAACACATAGGTTTTCATCCACAACCTAAATCATCATAATCCATCCACGAGAGAGGTCATATCCCTTATAAAGAACTATCATAAACCATCCATGTAAGGGTTCATATAATGATATATGTTTTTTAAACATATAATTTTATGATTTTAAGAATAGCTACCCTCAAAATACAAACCAAGGGACAAAAGGTCTAGCATATTTGGGAGATTTGATAAATAATTTGAAAACATTAGACTAGAAAAAAAATAATTCATTTTAAACTTAAATAATGACCTCTTATATTCTTTTGAGATATTAAATCTGCATAGGATAACTTGGGGAATACATATACTTAATTGATGTGAAAAAAACCCAGTAAGGGAGTAAACATTGAAATAAATCATATAACATCAGTTTGAATGAATATCATGATAATATAAAAGGCTTGGATCATGAATATACATAAGGATGCATGAAATATAGAACATGGAATCTTATAATTAATGATGGAAATATAATAAAGTGTCAGTGACATATAACATGAAACAAACATGAGTCAAGGCTAACTGCCAAGACTATATGACATGGTGGATAGTGTCCCATAATAGAATTAGGTCTACTCTTTATCCCTACATGACATCTGAGGAGACTAAAATATTACCCAATTCATTGGAGCACTATCTAGGGGTACATATTATAAAATGATCATGCAAATTTGTTCTAAATAAAGAATAAAAAATAAGGAATAATCATAAGGGTTACCCAAGGAATGTAATTGGTATGGTAATAAAGCATAACTAGAGAAAATATAACAATGGGATCCCTAGAATAAGGGGTGAAATTAGTCGAGTACATTAATAAAGAAATAATATATAAAATATAATGATTTCTAACTGAATTTAAAAACAAGAAAAACAGTGGTTAGAAATGTTCCACTTAAGTGCAATTTTAGGGAAAAGAAAAAGATACTTTAAAGATGAAAAAATAATAAGTGATTTCATAAAACTAGAAAAAAATATTTTATCTTGTTAAAATGATTTATTTTGTAAAAATATTGGTCTATTTAAATATTTTATGAAGTGTACTTGAAAATGGGAATGAAATGGAGAAGTTACCATTAATTGGGCTTACATGTCGGGGAGAATTGAGAAGGAAACCTTATAGATCATGTAATTACCCATAAAATAAAAATTAATTGAGATACATAAATATGTGTGGTTTATATATAAAGAACATAATATAATTATATAATATAAATTAAGAGATAAATTTATGCAGAGAGAGAGAGAAAATATTACACAAAGGTAATATGGAGGTTCTGAGAGATCCCTTACATTGCACCCAAAATCCTTTTACACTTGTACTCATTATCCTAAATAATAAAATTATATTTATTAATTACTTACTTAAAAACATATTAGATGTTTATTTTATTTATTATAATTTTAGTGAGTTCATTCATAACCATTTTATGACTTATAAAGATAAATTTCATTATTCTGAGAGTGTTTGTTTCACGGTTTTTTGATTGGTTAACTTGTCTATAATAATGAAAGTTATTATCAAATGGGAATAAAAATCAAAAAGTAAAATTAAATGTTATTCATGAATATAAATATGTTTAAATGGTGATATAAATCAATTTATATTCTTAAATTATTATGATTCATTAAATAATACAATAACATTAAATGTTTGGTTTATTTTGGTGGTTTTGTGATTATCATGAAATATTTTTTGTTTTAATTAATATTATGTGTATATATTAGTCCAAAAACAGGAAATAAGTTATAATATACTTATTAAAGTATTATTAAACCATAATAATTGTTTTATGTCCATCCATGATCGAGTTAATAGAAAAAGAACATAAACATTATTCATGGAGGTGATTAACCGGTGTAATTAGACAATAATTTCGTTTCTTTGATTAAGAGGAGGTAATAAAAGGGTTGGATATAAGATATTAAATTATTAAAATTAAATTATTTAAATTATAACAAAATTATTATTAGGCTATGGACGAAAAATATGAGGATAATGTATAAGTAGAAAATAAAATAAGAGAGGGTAATTGAGAAAATTGCCTCTTGAATATCACCTCCTTAAGAGACCCTTAAAGACCTTGGATTTGGTCATTTGGTGACACCATCATCACTTGGATCTATTAAGGGTGAGTAGGAGAGGTATTATTAGAGATTTTAGGATATTCACATCTTTGGAGTTGAAATGGGTAGGTGAGGGTCAGTATTTATACTTGAGGAGAGGTGAGTTTCAGTGACTAAAATCAATTTCAATGAATTAGATTCTTAATTTATTTTTTTGGAGTCTTTATATGGTCTGTAAATACATCAAACACCAATTAAATTTTTTATTTTTGACGTATTTTAAGATTTTAACTTTTAACTTTAACATTTTTCACAATTTTACCTATACTAAGATAAATAATTTTTTTACTACAGTAAATTATTTATAAATAAATATTAAATTGATCTTAAAGGATAATTTTGATATTATAATTAAAAATATTAAATCAATTTTAAAAATTTAAATCCACATAATTGGTAAAAAAAATAAAACTAATCCCACAGACATAATGAATAAGAGGGTTTTTAAAGTGAAATGTTCAAAATATTCAACTATTTTTATATTCAATTTCATTTTGAAATTTATTCCAACGATATAAATTGGTTTTATTAATGTATAATTGAACTAATTATACTTTAAAACCAATTAAAAATATAATTTATCTATATAAATCAATTAGAAAAAAATAAACTTTCAATTAAAATGTAGTATTTTGCACTATTCACCATAAAATAAAACTTATCAAACAAATACCAAAAAATCATCCTCGGATAATTTTGATATTTAAATTTAAAAAATTAACATTATTGTTTCAAATAAAACTTATTAAAGTTCTATAAATTATATTTAAAATAGTTTCACCATCAAAATCCATAAAACTGTCTTTTTGAAAAATATAGATTTTTATGCTTAAAATTGGATTTTATTATTATCTTCTGCCTATGAAATTTTTGGACGAATTCAAAAACATTTTATTGAATTTATAAAAATTATATTTTATTAATCTATTTCAGTAATTTCTATTAATTTAATTTATTAGGATAAAATTCAGTTATGTGCATAAAAAATTAGTTTTTAAACTAAACACATCCTTTTTGTTTAATTAGTTATTATTTTCATTTCTAATTAATTAGTAATCAATAAATTAATTTTTTAAACATGTAAAATCTATATTTTTATAATTAATTTAATCTAATTAATTCCTACTATTATAATTTGTAGGTGACAATGGTTCTGTTAAAATAATAATATTTTGGAGTTTGTTTAAGCTTGGTGTTTTTTTCAAAGTAATCTATCAATGTGATTGAATTTATTTAGAGAAATATCCTAAATTATTATGGTAATATATTATATCCCCCATAAAAATAACTTCTCCTTTGAAATTAATTACTCATATATACACATATGTGGATTTCTCTACCTCATCTCATCCTTAGTTTCCCACATAGTTTCCTCAAATTAGTGTCTTCCCCACAAAACATTTACTAGGTTACGGGTTTTGTTTTGTATAACTTTATCTATATGATCCATAATCTATAACAGTTATTCCATATAAGAAACTTCTTTCTCTATTGGTATGACCTAATAGTTTATTATATTTAATAAATCAGGTATATACTTCCTCATGAGAGATATATGTAATAGACCATGATCTTGAGAGGGATTTTCTGGAAGATCCAATCGATAAGCTACCATCCTGGTATGATAAAAATTTCAAAAAAATTATGTGCTTGAAAATTTAAAATTACACATTGAAAATAAATGGTGGATATCAAAAAATTCATTTGTGGGAAACCCACATCATAAAAAGGGTCGATAAAAAATCCTCTTCAAAAGAGGGAAGTTAGAAGGAGAATATCACCACATAAGTAGGGTTCTGATTTGGAGAACATTAGTGGAAAGTGAAAACATGACCATGAAGATAATTATAACAATCATGTTCTATTGGATAATGATAGATAGCATGGTCATTATAAGGATAACGACCAAAAAACCATAGACCAAATATGTTTGAAAAAAAGGTTATTGATATCATTATAAATGAATATAATGGGATTACTTTTTATTTCAAAATCTTTTGCATAAATGTACTTAATTAATTTACTCTTATATGTACAATATCTCTCAATGTTTGTGCCTTGATCAATTTCTGCTTCATTTCTTACTCCAAGGAATGAATTTTAGTTTTTAGTACCTGCAGAACCAATGGATCAATATATCCACAATGGGAGGACTAGTCATTCATTCTATCATTAGTTGTCAAAAAAAATTGTTAGCACAAGTTATCCAATATACATAAATTTTCATATGTTTAAATAATAAATTCATCTCTATAAATTCATCCAATGTTAAAAATAATCAACTTCATAAATGGATACACATATAAACCTTCTAAAATATTAAAATCCAACACTTTTCAATAATGTTCACTAAATTTTCAAAATAAACTTATCCTTAAACCCCAAACAACTTAATGTATCACTTAATTTTCACACACCAAACATGTGAACATCATTCTCATTTATTTTCTTAAAACTTGGTAATTACCATAAAAATTTATTTAAAATATGCATGGTTTCAAAAATTAATTCTTTCTTCCTACCATAAATCCAAATAAAATATATAAACTTATTCTATGATATAATCAACCACCTTAACCTCATATTACTAATCATTTATAGGTTCATAAATATTTTCCCATTACATTTTTCATAATCCAACATATATTTAACTAATAATTATCTTATCATCATTCACATATTAAGGGTTTTCTTTCACTTAATCATGTGTTCTCCAAATATATCACCTTACCATATCAATAACGTTTTATTATTACCAGTACCATTCAAAAAAATCAATTAAATAAGGGAAGCTAGAGTTGAAAAATACAAAGACCATTCATAATACCAGAATTAATTAAGGGGGATATAATCACATAAAATTCAACTAAAGGTATAATAATAATATATTAATAAGTCTCACTCATGAAATTCCTAGATAATGAAGATAAATGTTCCTTAATTACCATAATCTTATTCACACATTGTGATTTTATATTATTTCCCTTTTTCCATTTCCTTTATAGATAGTTATGTACTATCATCTATATTATCTATTGGATTTTTGAATTGATTATATTAAGACCCAAACTCCTTGTAGTTAAAGCATTACACAACAGGAAAAAGAGTTCATCTGAACCTTATTTTTCACTTCGTCATTGTGGGTTTCTTCATTTAACTTTAGGATCGATTATCTTTCTTCCCATATTTTACACACATGAATCACCTTTTGTTTATCCTTAGGCATTTTCTAGGATGCCTCCTCCCACACTTTTGATAAGTGGGATGCTGGTTTTTGTTTCCTCCATAATATTTTTATGTTTTCATTTCTAAAGGGAGTTACATCTTACATTTCTTGTCTCTATTCCCATGAGACCACTGAAAATCACTGATCTCCATCTCAACTTTAAAGGAACAACTAAAAATATCTTCATAACTATCAAAGTCCTAAATTTATAATGATTTTCATAGAATTGGATTCAAACAACTATAAAGTCATTACACCTTACTCTTGGTGATAATGATAAAATAGGAAGGGTACTATGAAATGCTTGTGATGTTTTCCTCACATTCTTCGATAAGCTCGTATTATTTTTCTTTTGACTCATGAACTCTCTATCCATATAAATACGGAGTGTTCTAAGAAAATATTTATTAAAATAATATATTCTTTAATTCTTCCCATTCCATAGAATCAATTTCTTATTTATTCTTCATGTTATTTATTGGTGTCCACCATTAATCATTTTCCCATTCAAAATGATAGATGACCAACACAACTTTTTCCTATTCTAAACAAATTGGGACCTAAAATTTATTCCTAATAGAGGTAATATATTTTTTATGAAATGAGGGGAATACAATAACTACTATAGAAAAGATTCCATTATCATATAAAGGATTCGAATGAAACTTTCTCTTTCCTATGAGATGAAAGATATTCCACAAGATTCAAGTTATCATTCATAATGTGAGTCAATTGAGCTAGTATTGTCATGAAGTTTTGAAATCCTATTATTGTTAGATTTGTCATGTTATTAAGGAAATATTAAAATTGACTACCACATAAGTTGTTGGAATGGGTTCTTCTTTTTTTCATCCATTATCTTGAAAATAAAAAATAAAATTAGGGGGCTTGAATATATAGGTATAAATAATTTAAAAAGGAAACTTCAAACATATAAGTGTAAACGTTTAATTAAAAATTATATCCTAACACGGAATTCTATATCTTTAAATATAGGTTATCCATGGTTATTTAATTATCCCTAGGTCTTATACTAAAGTTTTCTAGTCCGGATCCACAAAAATAACTGGAACATTCTCTGATACCAACTATTGTGACCAATGGTTTTTACATATATTATTTTATGATTTTTAAGCATAGTTACCCAAATAATACAAAACAAGGGCTGAAAATTGTATTATCTTTGGGAGAATTGGTACATAATTAAAATAAATGATACTAGAATAAAATATGTTCTTATTAAATTTATATAATGATCTTCAAATTAAATTTTATCTCCTATATCTTCATAGGATAACTTGGGGAATACATTGAAAAAATGGATGACGTAAAAAGACTAATAAGGGAATAAACATGGGAATAAAGAATAAACATGGGTTAGAATACATATCATGATAACATAAAATGAATGGATTTGGAATAAATATAAGGAATCATCATCTACAGAACATGAAATCTTATGATCATGGAAATATAGAAATTAGAATTGATATACAATATGACATAAACATGAATCAGGGCTAACACCCAAGACTATATAACATGGTGTACAGTTTCCTATAAGGGAATTAGGTTTACTTCCTATCCCAATGTGACATCACGTGAGATTAAAATAGTACCCAATGAATTGGATCATTATCTAAGTTCACCCATTACATCATTCTCATTCATATGTGTGCCACATAAATAATCAAACATATGCAATTATCTAAAGGTTACTGATGGAATGAAATGGGTATGACAATGACGCATAATTATAGAGAATATAACAGTGGAATCCATGAAATAAGGTGTTAAATAAATATTGGTCATTCATAAGGTAAAAATATTTAAAATATAATTATTTTCAATAAAATTAAAAACATGAAAAATAGTGGTTAGAAATTTTCCACTTAAGTGTGGTTTTAGGGAAAAGATGGAGTATTTAAAGAGGAAAAGATAATAAGTGTTTTCATAAAACAGGAAATGAACAAGAAAAAATTTTAATAATAAAATGAGTTATTTGTTTAATTTATAGGTAGCTTTGAACGTTTTCTGGATATTACTTGAAAATGGGAATCAAACAAAGAAGTTCCCTTTAATCAAACCTTCTTATCAAAGAGAATTGAGAGGAGAACCTTATAGACCAAGTAATTACCCAAAAAATAAAGATTAAATGAGATAAAAAAATGTGTACATATATACAGAAAATAAGTAAATTATATAAGATAAATTAAGTGATAAATTTAGGGAGTGAGGGAAAACATAATCCAAAGGTAATATAGAGGTTCAGATAGATTATTTACCTTACATTTGAAATCACTCTCCACTTGTACTTAATATCCTGGATAATAAAATTATATTCATTAATTACTTAATTAATAACCAATTAAGAAGTTAATTTATATATTATCATTTTTGTAGTTCTTTCATGGCCATTTTGATGAGTTATAAAGATTAATTTCATTGTTGTGAAATTTTTTTTTAATGGTTTAATGATTGGATAACTTGTTTATAATTATGGAAGTTCTTATAAAATGGGAAAAAAACACTATAATTTAAATTAAACGGTATTAATAAAAATAAATAAGTGTAAATTGTGACATATATCATTTTATATTCATACATTATGATGATTCATTGGATAAAACATTAACAATAAATGTTTAGTTTATTTTTTTTGGTTTTTCAAACATCATGAACTAGTTTTTATTTAAATTAATGTTATGTATATATATATATTAGTCCCAAAACATGAAATAATTTATAATATAATTATTATAGTCTTATTTAACCATAATAATTGTAATATGTCCATCCATGATGGCAGTAATGTAAAAATAACAAAAACATTATTCACAGAGGTGATTAACTGATGTAATTGGATAGTAGTTTCATTTCCTTCATTAAGAGGAGGTAATAAAAGGATGGATATAAGATATTCCATTAGAAACATAAAATTCAGGTATTTAAATGATTTTTGAATTTTTATGCCTTAATGGATGAAATACATGGGGACAAAGTAGAAGAAGAAAAGAAAATAATGGATGTTTTTTGGGTAAATTACTTCTTGAATATCACTTCCATGAGAGACCCTTAAGGGCCTTTTATTTGATATTTTTGTGATTAACTAATCAATTGGATGTGTGGAGAGTGATAAGGAGAGTTTTTTTAGACATTTTAATAGACATGAGTCTTTTGAGTCGAAATGGGGAGGTGAGAGGTGGTATTTATACTTCAGGAGAGGTGAGTTAACGTTATTAAATAATGAATATTTATAATTAAATCCAAGCACATTGAAGTGGTATTAATTTCAAAGAATTATATTATTAATAAATGTGTTTTATTTTTTTAGTTTAAATAAATAACTCAACTACCCATTAAATGTTCATATTTTAGGTATTTTATGCTTTTATCTTTTAACTTTAACCATTGTCACTATTTTACCTATACTACAGTATATAATTTTTTACCATTGTAACTTGTCTATAACATAAAAAAAATTGATCATAAAAATTAATCATGAAATTATGATTAGAAATATTTAATCCATTTTAAAAAATTAAATTCGCATAATTTTAAAAATTAGATATAAAATAAACCTCGTAAGAGACAACGAAAAAGAAGGTTTTTAAAGTGAAATGTTCAAAAGATTAAAATGATTAAATATTTAATCTCATTATGAAATTTATTAAAATGAACTAAATTGGTTTTATTAATGTATAATTAAACAAATTTTACTTTCAGAAACGTTTTAAAATATAATTTAACTATATAAATCAATTATACAAAAAATATGATTTCAATTAAAATGTAGTATTTTTTACTATGCTCCAAAAAAATAAAACTTATTAAAAAAATACCAAAAAAATACCCCTATTAAAATTGTGATATTTATATTTAAAATATTAAATTTATTTTTTTATATAAAACTTATAAAAGTTTAAATTTTTAGATTTAAAAATGTGCACCATCAAAAGGTGGAAAATTGTGTTTTAGAATAATATGATTTTTTATGCTTAAAATTTGATTTTATTCTTGTCTTAAGTCTATAAATCATATTGGATGAATTAAAAAACATTCAATTTTTTATATAAAAAATTAATTTCATTAATAAGTATTAATTTAATTTATTATGATAAAATTTCATTGTGGGCATAAAAATTTAGTTTTTTTAATGCATCTTTTTTGTTTAACTATTTTCATTTATAATTAATTGGTAACCAATGAATTCATTTTATAAAAATATGAAAACTATATTTTCATAATTTATTTTATATCATTAATTCCATATATTCCAATGGGTAGGTGACAATGATTGTGTTAAAATAATAACATTTTTGAGTTCCTTTAAGCTCGGTGTTTTGTTCAATGTAATCTATTAAAGAGCTTGAATTTATTTAAAGAAACATAGAATAAAATCTTGGGGTGTTACAGATCGCATCCCCTAATAAAATAGTTATAACCCATCTACTCATTAGGTTGCATATGCTTCTAGAAACCATCAACTGTCATCTACCTGAGTGGGTCGCATTCCCTATCAAAAATAGTTACTAGGTCAACCTTACCCCTAGGGATGTATCCCACTTTAGCATCTGATAGCACATACACTTGAGGATAATAGATCAACATTAAACCTCTTATAACATACATATCAAATACATACATACATATTCATACATATATAAATACATACATATATATCTTATACTTAGAGGGTATATCATCCTCCTGGAGCATCATGTCCTACCGTATAGGGTGTCCATTCTCCCAAACTCAGAAAACATCCCATATGGTGGCCTTTCATGTGAAAAACCTAGAATCATCACTAAAGGCTTATCTCATTCCTTGAATCTTGTTTCATTATTCATCCAACCACACATGTTATTTCCCTTGATATCATCATAATCATAATATCATGTCATATCAAACCAATCATCTTTTTATTATAATCTATATGGGAACCCACTAGGTTCCATTAGACCCATCCTATTCTATTATCTCTAGAACCAAACCATATAAACACCCCACTATTTTCTCTTATACCGTGGGACTTATACGGATTCTAGCCTCAAAATGTTGTCTTGAATTCGCATCCCATTACTTGTATCTTAATATGTTTATGAAATTGATTAATCATCCTGACTATCTTTCACTAAGCCTCTTGAAATCATTATTCCTTGTCCTTGTCCATTATCATAACCCTCAGTAGGGATCATCTCATATATCAATTAACAGAACCCTCATGCACATTATCTAGAGGTAATTCCTCTTTATCACACTATTTCTAGCCTCAGAGGACTCATCTCTCCCATGGAACTCATAAAGTCCCTACTCAAACCTCATGAGCGTGTTCCCCATCATTAGTGAGACATATGGTCATCTTACCCATCACACAAGGCATACACCACTCACTCCTTCCCAAATAGACATAAGAAATTACCAAGTGTTATGAATATCTCAAATTTTATCTGAGGACCCATTTAGGGTCTCCACTGACCTCAATTGGATTCTTCTTCCCCTTTATAATAGAGTCACTTGGAGACTCCATTTCTCAAATACATCCTTATAGAACCCAATCCAAAAAAATACGGCTTTATCACCATATCTCTCAGTTCACTTTATTTATTGATTTGATTTAAATTACACCCCTTAGGGTTTATGTGTCTCATAACATCCATTTATAATCAATCCATTAACCAAAAGTGGTCAAGACAATGTATTATTATCAAGGGTCCATCATGGACCATGACACTTCCAATAATATTATATGGTTCAAGGGAAAAAATTAATTTAATTTAAGTTTAATTTCCAAAATTTTCAAGAACATATACCACATGCAACAAGACACGAGCATAAAATTTTAGGAAAATTATTAAGTACCACCAACCTATTTTATTTTTATTCCCTTTATGAAATCTCAGTACCCAATCCTAAGATAATGTCAACATTTATGCATCTATATCAAGCCACACCATCAAAATATTTTATTATAAAAATTGAATAATTTCTTAATTAATTTAATTCAAAATGGAATGTCATTTAAAACCTCATATCCACATACACTCACTAAGAAATCATAAAACAACACACATACAACCATCTCCAAACACTTAACACATCCAAAAATAAAATCCCAAGTATATAGAACCTAGTCCATCATGGATTTAATCCAATTTAACAAAAAAACTTGAAATATTCATAGAGTGTTATAACTATATCTAAATGATAAGAAACAAAATGAATTCATGCTCCAAAAATTACAAGGACACTGAAATGATATGGTAAATAATGTAAATAATATAGGTAATGAGAGGAGGAATGTACCTTGAATCACCGTAGAAAGGTTCAGAAATCCACCCCCCTCTAGTAGGGAAAAAATAGAGGACTATAAAGGGGGGACGATATTAAAGGACATCTCTCAATGCCTCTCTCACTTTTAATTTTCAAGGTGGGGAGACTATAAAATACCATCCTTCCATTATTAAAAATACAAGGTTGAAGGTCAGTCGTAGGGCAACCATGAGTGTCATATTATGACACTTATTCTTCTATCTAGATTGGGGTGAGAACACTTTATGTCATGATCAAAAAAACCTAGTTAGAGGGTTTTCCCATAGATTAAAAACATCATGGCATGAAACATCTGGGTCAATGTGCGACTGACATCCTTTATGAAAAACTAAAGGCCAAAATATAAGGGTACGACCCGTTTTATTAGATTGGATACTGTAGTGTGGACCCTTTGGATCACGACGTGACCACCATTGTATTGATATTTTCCATAGAAAAAATCCCACATAAATATTCTATGTCATAAATCCCTCATTCATAGAATGACCATCACCTGTTGAATGTTCATCTTGACGTTACATTTACAAGCTATGGTGTGATGGGCTAACTATAGTGAAAATCAGCAAGGGTGATCACCCCTACCCTACTCAAATGCTCACCTGATACCCTATTACACTTATCAGTCCCCAAAACATGTCGAAATACATATCTAAGTGGTCTTCCAAGCTTTTAATGTTTGATTTCAATCCAAATTTTTGATACTTCCCCTGACCCAAAACAAAAAATTCAAATATTTCCTAATTTTCATAACCCTTAATGATTTGGAGATTTACACGTAGCATGTAACTAGAATAAAAATACTATAGGTGAAGAAATTTCATAACACCTAGAAATAAAAAATCAACCCATATATAATTACGGACCATTAGAACCACAATTATCATTAACTCACAAAGAAATACCTCACCAACCATGATAATGAATATTAGGATTACATATATATATTAAGCTCTTAAAAAATACTATAGGATCTCCATAAATCACACCAACCAGATAGTATCCTGAATATAAGTGACACAACACATGCAACTAATATTAGTCTGAAATCACCCAATACCTCAAATATAATAGAGATTGGACCAAGCTTAATTCACATGTACATTCATAGAGCATTATCAACCCTTAAATATTGGGATTTAATTTTCATGACTTCATTTGTATTTGTATAATATGGTGATAAAACTACCTCTGTAAATACCTATAATTCCAATTATTTAATAGGTTGGTTATTTAATTAATTTAACCCATTATTGTTTTTTATTTATTATCCTATTGTTAATATGAGAATTTATAAATTTTAAAATTGGTAATTAAATTCTTTTTTCATAGTGTTTAATTTGAATTATTGATGAATCATTGGGAAAACTGAAATATGGATGTAGTATTAAAGGGAAAATTGACTAATTTATTGATGGAGAGAGGAAAAATTTATAGGTTTTTTATTCTATAATTATATGGGGTGAAATTGTGTTGCCATGAAAAATTAAAATATTATGAAATAAGGAAAAAAATTAAAAATAGAAAGAGATAAATATTTTTTATTACATATTCATTCAATATTATAAATTTCAATTTCACTCATGTATATCATAACCACTATATTCTTATGATTATATAAATATACATTTATCAATAGTATTCATCACTTCCTTACTCCATTAGTGACACATGAATCCCACTTATCTTATTTCTTTCCTCTTCCCTTCACATAGATAGAAGCCCCCCTTTATATTTTATATTGCTTAATTATAAAAGGATCCTCCTATACCTATCAAGGTTTCTTCTTATCCAAGTAATACATGATCTTGATTTCTTAACACCACTTAGTTCCCCTAGATAATCAGTTTAGGATTCCAAGAGAATTTATTTTTTCATCATTGAGTGTTGATTATTAATAGGATTTTCATATCTTTGTGGTTGAACTTAGATTTTTTCATTGAATTATATGTGTAATGATCATGTAATATAGATTTTTATAAATAATTAACAGTGATTGATATGAAATATTTGTGTATATAAACCAAATTATATGACATTACGGTTATGGTATTTTAGGATTCAACAAAAAATTAAATACCCATGAGAAATTAATTTAAGGATATGGTAGAGAAATTGGGAATTATTTTGGATATTGATGAGATATAGATTCAAGATTTCATAGTTAATAAATAGAGATATATTATAATTATTTAATTGACACTATTATATTTCTATATTGGTAGTAAAATAGAAAAAAATACAACAACACCCATGGGTTGGGAGGATAGGTCATGGACCCACCAAGGTATAACACATCCACCCTTAACTTTACAAATATTTTAATGGTCGGAACCCCTTGTATTTTAGTGGAATAAACCACATTTTTTGGGGAGTCCAAAATTTTGGATGGAGATAATTGTTCATACACCCATCAAAACACATAGGAGACTCATCCCCTTCATTTTTGTGTGGGTCCCTCAATAATACCATCTGCCTGCCAGAGACCCCCCCCCTTCATTGAGAACTTCATATCTATCACATGATGAAGCATAATAACTAAAACCAAATCTCACTGAAGAGGAAAATTCGGAGATTCAATCCCCTATCATGGGATTCCATATGTGTAAAATAAAAAATTATGGAATTTCATTGAAGAATTGAGAACTAATTTACAAGAAATCCAAGTATTTAAGCACACATTTAAAGATCTATGATGTTAATGGTGATAGTTATTAATGAATAAAAAATTAAATAAATATTAAGGATAAATATAGTATAATTAACTAAAAAGGAAAACATATAAATAAATCACAGTAGTTATATTTTATTTATATTTTTATATGGATTTTAGGATGATTCATTTAGTTAAAATCCTCAAATACATAGGTTGTGAGAAATATACATGAATATGTAATGAGTCAAAAACATGTGTATCCAATGAGCACTGTAATGGAGACACTTTTCTTAAACCCTTCAATATAAGTGATTTATTGATTCCTAATAAAATAGTTAATTATTTTTTTGACTCAGAATACAAACTACATTATAAAGAATCAATAAAATTATTGTGTTCTTGTACATCCATTATATTATAAAGGGAATTAAAGAGTTGAAAACAAATAAATTAAGTGAGGTAATTATACATTTACAAACCTAATAATGGGATTTAGATGATACTAAAAGATATTTAAAATTATATTGATTTTACTTTTTCATAAATTGATTCGTTATAGCTATTAGGGTGAATCTATAACACATTAGGCCACACTTGTGGAATTATATAATTAGTTTATTGTAGTAAATGAACACAATTAGACTTTTCAACAATGTACCAAATTTTTTCTAAATGAACATGAATTTTACTTTTAAATTTTTCTTTAGAATAGATTGTATATGTTTATTTATATGAAAATATTCTTATATTTTTTAGTAATTTCTCAAAAAAAAATTATTTAAAATAGGGAATCATTTTATGAATAATATTAAGAGGTTTTGACACCCATG
This sequence comes from Viscum album, assembly GCA_963277665.1. Taxonomy (NCBI): domain Eukaryota; kingdom Viridiplantae; phylum Streptophyta; class Magnoliopsida; order Santalales; family Viscaceae; genus Viscum; species Viscum album. The sequence continues at coordinate 165,400,697 of OY728138.1, forward strand.
GATTTTGAGATTGTGAATTACTTATGGAATTTAAATTTTTGAGTTGCGGAGGGGGGGGGGGGTTTAGAGCTAGTATTCAAATAAGGATCCCTAATTATTGTAATTCCTCCAATGATAATTTTTTGTTATGTTTGATGCTCGGTGAGTTTCTTGGGTTTTAGGGTGAGCATTTGAGTGGGGTTGGGTGGCCCGGGTGCTGAAATTCAGCTACCTACTATAGGTAACACCATAACCCAAGAGGGTTTATTCCAGAAATAATGTAGGATAATGGAATGATCCTTATGTATATCGAATTCAAAACAATAACGTTATTGGATATAATGTTTTTTATACCAAAGGGACACATGTGTATTGACATGTGACATTACGGGAGGGAAATTATTGAAGGAATTTAAATTTTCTATTGGAGGGTGGGTCATTTTTAGAACTGGGACTCAGGTTGGATACAGGAGGGTTTTAATTTAATAAAATAATTTTTCTGTATATGTTTTATGTTTTTGTACGCACCCATGGTTTCTAAGATGTTTCGATGGAGGAATAGAGTAGTCTGACTATAGGGAGGACGTGTTGTAGGATGTTTATAGCATGAAGTAGGGCTTCATGGAATTACTTATTATGGAAGGTGTTCAATCCCCCCTTCCATGGTTGTTCCCAACATGAACCTATGGTTAACACTTTTCATGTTGTGAATATGTGTCTTGTTTTTCTAATTGAGCCCCCCCCCCCATCACAAGGTCGGGTGCATGCACAAGGAGGGTAGTTTGGCCGATGCCTCCCATCATATTCCTTTCCTCTTATACCCTTGGATTGGGGTGATTTTCACCCTATTTTGGGGTACGTGTCTACTCTACATCCCTTCAAATATGGTTTTAATTATATAGACCTAATTTCACCCAACATTAGTTTATAGTTTTGGAAAATTTCCATCAATTCATAGTAGAAAACATCTTGGTTAATAGGGACTTCTCTCATCGAGCATAGTGGACAACCCAATATGACAATTTCCTAATTTCAGAAGCATTTTCAGAAAAGTTACATCTCCCAGTGAATTTCCTTGGGTTTTTGACTATTTTATGAAAAATAGGACATTAAATCAAACATAACTTTTGGGGATTTTGTATAGCCAAGGTTTGGGGTTGGTCGGGAGTAAACTGAACATGTTTTCCTAAAATTATAGAAAGTGGATAACATCAAGAGGGTTATAGGATTTTTCATCCATTTAATTAATCTTAAATAATTAATTAAAAATTGTTTATAATTAATTATGGGTATTATGTCGTGTGAGATAGAAACTCAGGAGCATAGATTGTGCCTAGTTGGATTGGATGAGGGTCAAGGAAGCATGGTGATGAGTTAACTCCAGTCTCAAGGTAGGTGATTCCTATGATGAAAAATAATATTCATGTCTATTTGCAGAAGTTAATTCCTTTATTTTTCATGGGGTTCTGGAATTGGTTTTAGGGACCATGAGTGCCTTTGGAAGATGATATAGGATTGTAAAAAAGGCCATTTATGCTTAAACAAGGTGTTTTAAGAACTTACTAGAGTAAAGGGTCATCAAATAAGTATATATTTATGGGGTGTGTGGTTAGGTTGAACTGAATAAAAACCTATCAGATGTATTGAGATTAAAGTTGAGATATAGGTTGTCTAGGGTTGGGTACTTGGGGCCAGTGGGATCTCATGGGAGGCTGGAGGCCATGTGATGATGGGTGAGATAAACATATGTCTTACAGTAATTGAGGAACTCCATCTAGAGATCGGAGGTGAGTCTTGTTGTTTGAGGATAATTGGTTATATAGAGACCCTATCTAAACATACGGAAATATTATACTAATTTGATGGTTAAATTAAAATATTTCACAACCAATGGAATGATACGTTTAGTGTCTTGGAGACTAAAAAAATTAAAATACTATTTTAAAACAGTTGTTGAATTTTATCCATAATTTTTTTTCTATAAACCCTCTTTTAGTAATCCCATATAATATAATCATATTAATTACCTCATTTAATAGAAACATAAAAAGGGGTTACCTTGAATTCTATGTAACAGAAGCTTATCAATTGGTCATCATTTATATATTATAAATAAGAGGTAAAATATGTGTAATGAAGTAATATCATATTAAAATATTAATGGATCATAAGTAAAAATAATAAAACATGATTTATCATTATAAATGATGGCATAGAAATATACGACCCAAGAAAATTCATCAAAAACATGGCTTCAGATCATAGTGGAGTGATCATTCCATGGTTTATTCCCATAGTTATCTCATGATATATAAAACCTTAAACAATGCATTGGACATAATTATAGTATATCACATTTCATTATACAAACATATGAGTGCCTCTTAAAATCAAATCATTCATTTTATCAAAAATAACCACAAGGAATAGATTGGGGTTCATAACTTTTCCAAATGGTATCGTATGAAAAATCATGATCATTTTATACAAAAAACATGATAACCCAAAGGAGTATTAAATAATATAACATAAAAAGTAATTTATTAACCATTAATTCATTGGAGAATAATCCTTCAAAAATGTAAGAGAAATCAAAAAAGTGTCTTTTTTATTAAAAATTATTTCCCAATATCACCTTAAAAAAGACATGATTTTAAAGTCACTTTAAAAAACCCATTTTTTTAAAATGAAAATAAAAAATCATAATAAATGACTTCAAAAAAATTATAATAAGTAAAACATGATAATAAATAATATATATTTTAAAATCTAAAGTGTAATATAAGAATATAAGACCATGGTAAGAGAATGCCTTTTAAATATTTTAAAACACCTTTATTGAATGATGACAACACCATTATTTTAAAATAAATTTTTTTTTAATATAATGGAAAATAGATATATAAAAATTTTACGTTTCAATGAGGTAATGTAAGAAATTTTTAGGAATTAAAATCATAGATATAAAAAAATATAGTAAAAGTGAATAGAATTATTATTAACAAAATTACATTTTTTATGAATCATTAAATTCATCATGAAAGAATATTTCAATGTGAAACATGATTTCCCAAAAAAGGTTATAGATATGTAACATAACATCATAAGAGGGAATTATGGTTCAATATTTAATTATTATAATATATGTGTAGTGAGTATGACTCATGAAAAATATTTGATCTTTAAAAACACCTTACAATATTTATTACTGAGTTGAATGTTCTATAACTTCCTATAAAAACATAATTATATTAATAACTTATTTGAAAACATTATTTATATAAATTAATATATTATATTATTCATTTATTAACATTTATAATGAATATATAAGTTATTTATTGCTTATTTTTACCATCAGGTGTTAGTAATTTCAATTATTGTGTGCATTCTTTATGATATTGTTGTTAATATACATTATTTGATACAAAGTATATCAATAATCAGTCATATAATCTCTTGTAATTGATATTTTATAATGAAATATAATATTATAATACCATTACAAGAGATTCTTATCACATTACAAGAAGATTAAATCAGGGATGAATAAGTTTTGAGTTATTTATTGATATTGATGGATTGCCTAATAATGATCAATAAATTTTATATTATCAATAAAAAATCATATTTTTTATATTTAGTAAAATTAGATATCATATATACACATCAATTATAATTTATAACTATTCATTAATGTAGTAGTGAAAACACAATATTCCGTTCAAAGGAAGCGGTGGGACCCATGTATGCATGGATGGATATTTCATTTCCCATATAATGGGATAAAGGGGTAACATGAATTATTATTTTTAGAACCTAAAACAAGTTATAAATATCATAATTGTTTGTTAAATTTCTTATTATTACCCACCTTGTATGATGGTGAAGAAACATTAAATGAATTATGTTGTGGAGGTGGTAGTCTGCAGGTATAGATGATTGAGGTGTTCACTTTACTTAAGGGGAAGAGAAGATGTGGTTAATTTTTATTCCAAAAACATAAAAAAATAAATTATACCATAAATACTAAATTAAAAATATAATACTGGGTAAAATTAATGTTAAAGATAAAGTTAAAAGAAATTATGGTTCGAGAAAGATTGAACTTTTATTGAGAACTATGGGTTTCTCTTAGAGGAGTACTTGGAAAAGAATACTTCATCTAATATCTTGTGACTGATATCTTATGAGAGTGAAATAAGATTATATTTGAAGGAAATACAGAATATTTTCAAGAGTAAACCTAATTTTTATAGTGTTAATGAAGGGATGGTGAGTTCCCCCATTAATAAGTGGTAAGAATGAAATTTTATAAATATTTCAACTTAGTATAAAGGTAGAACATGTTAAATATGTATAGATAGAAAAAAATAGATAATAATTTAGTTAAATATGAGATAAGGATAATAATATTTCAACAACTAATTTAAAAACATGTTTTTAACATGTTCTAATCCCTTTAACCCTTTAATTATTAGAGTTGCATTTAAAGATTTTGTCGTGGTAACTAGTTTTTACCTAAGGTAGATTAATATTTATAACTAAACATAAAGTGGTAATTATTAAAAAAATAATACCAAATAATTATATATTTTTAATCCATTTATTCTTAGTCAATTTAAAAAAAATTAATATTAATATAATAAATGTATAACGTAATTATATATGTTTTTAAAAAAATTACTTGAGTTTTAAAAAATAAAATATAGGTTTTAAACTATAATAAATATTTTAAAATTTATAATTTAAATTTTTAAATACATATTTCATCAATAAATTTTCATTTCATGAATTTTTAAGTCATAATTATATACTAATAATAACATAAAAGTCAAAGTATCTGAATATTTCACTATTCACCTAAAAATCAGTTCTTTGTAGAATTAATCAAAAATTAATGCTAAGATTATTTTCATAGTATAATTAAAAAATAAATTTAGTTTTATACAATTTTTATTCTAATATTTTTATATTTAATTTTAAAATGAAAATAAAAAATATAAAGAAAAATTGCTCTTATTAAAAAATGATATTTTAAACATTATGTGTTTGTATAATTAGTTAATATAAATTTATTAATTAAAAGTTGAAAATTTATTACATAATAAATGACATTATTTTAAAAGTGTTTAATTTGATATATTAGGATAAAATATAATATACTCTATAAAATGGTTCTTTGAAAAAAATATTAATTTTATATTGAATATGGTTTAACAAATATAATTAAAATTATTTATTTATATTCCAAAAATTAATTTTACTACTCCATTTATATGAAAATATTTATTTGAATATATATATATATATATTATCCTAATTTTAATACTAATATTATTATATATACAAAATGCATAAGTATATATATTTATAATATTATAATTTTAGATTTTTATTTCATGGTGAGTAATATTATTCTAAATTTACTCCATAATAACAAAAAAAATAGTATACCTATTGGATATATAACCAATGACCATATCTGCAATGACCATATTTTCATTGACCATATTGGAAATGACCAGATTTTGTTTTTATATATATAACCTCACTAAACTTCTTTGATTCGCACTTCTTATTTCCATAGTTTTCATTTTAGATCTATCAACATGATTTCTCATTTCAGGGTATTATTTGTCATTGTAGGATTAGTTATACTAATAATGAATTAGTTGATGGTGGTCCAGGGGATTTTCTACTTCTAAATATATTATTCTTTTCAAATTATTTTTTCATTTTAATTTTGGTGGTTTTAATGGATGTAATTATCCATGATGTGTAACAATCCATTTTATACGATACATGGTGTCATGTACTTTAGTTATAATGATCCATTATGATTGAATAACGTGTTATTATCTTTTTTCATATCTTGTGTGGCCCACTATCTAAACAAGTATTAATTATTTTAAATAATAGATAAACATTCTTTATAATTATAGGGAAAAAATAATGTCTCCAAAAACCTGAGGCATTACATACCCCCCTTAAATAAATTAAATCCTCACAATTTTAATTATTACATACTAATTATGTTAGATAAGGATATCTATAATATGACTATAGATTTAATTTTCTAATGAGTTATCAATCATGTCTATTTATTTTAATAAGCATAATACCAATATTTAGTTTCTTCCAAGCCATTTGATTTAAATACCTCTCATGGTTGGTTGTTCGGCCCTATTTTATTTTTCCTCAACTTTATATTTTATAAATTTAATGAAAAAATATCCTACATCCATTTAAGGTATGAAATTTGATTCCCTATTTTTAAAATAGCTATAAAATACACACTTATCTCCCATTCCATGTGGTTCTTCAATTGTGTCATGTCGACAGAAAGTTGTGGTCGAATGGTGAAGTTGAAGAAGAATTATCATTCTCTTTATAAGCCTTATTGAGATCAACATCCATATCCCTCCCAATCCTTTCTGGAGTAGTCGCCTCCACCACAGGAACCTTCACCCTCTCTATAATATTCCTCGCATGTGTCTCTAGTTTCAATATATAACTAACCATATCTTTTACTTCTAGTTTCACAAGTCCTTTCAATACCTACTTTGGGAAACCTTCTCAGATAATGGTTGGTGGGGGATAGTGACCCCCACCATATCCACTCTAGGTGGCCCTTCATTTTTGTCAATACGGATTTCCTCACACAAATTATATACCACATACGTTGTATGGGATCACATGCTCTGGGGAATCAAACCTACTTTTAAAACAGCTCTCGGCCTCGAGGTCATTAGGAAACCTCACTTTTTTCACATAACCAGTGTCTCCAGTTGCACTAGAGGAAGTGGTAGGGGTTCTATTCTATATCCATCATAGGCAGTTTTAAATTATCTTGTAATTTTGAGGCCTACACGTGGTAGTAGTGCATTTATGGATGACGGTGAAGATGATTCATTGTTTTTCATTTGTTGTTGTAGTGATGTTATTATCTCTCTATGGTGGCTACTGGTTTTTGTTTCCACCCCCAGACATATTTTTTAAATGGTGATGATGTTATAAGTATTCTAACCAAGATCTTTGAATATAGATTCCAGGTTTAAATAGTTAATCCATTACCAGAATTACATAAAATATGACTACAAAACCTATACTAAGATTTATATTCTCAGAAACACGAATTTTGAAATGAAACCACCATATAACTACATATTATATTTGATAAACAAAAAATTGAGGTGGTACACTTAGAAAGAAATCTAGACATCATAGCATGTCTAGATTATAGATCTCATATTCAAAATTCTAAAGAATGGGATTTAGTTAACATTGTCCATCTCATCGTTAGTCAACAATCAAGATCCACCTTGTTTTCTTGGTCATGGTGGTATCTCATGCCCATTGTCCATCTCATCAGTAGTCAATAATCAGGCTCCACCTTGTTCTCTTTTTCATGGCGGTTTCTCATGCCTATCATCCATATCATCCCTTAGATTATGACAATGACTAGAATATTTTTCATGTTTTCTATACTCAAGGAATTTCACTACGGGAAAAATGGTTATTTGCGACGGAGAAGGGTCTCGTCGCAAACAGTCTTCTAGAAGAGACTATTTTCAATCAAACCCTCTTCTTGTCGCAAATAATCAGTTATTTGGGATTGGAAGATTCTTCATGTCGCAAAAGATAAACCGCGAGAAGGGTATTGGAGATGGGATTTTACAAGTGTCGCAAATACCCGACATCATTTTTTTTATTTGTGACGGGAGATCAATCTCGCCGCAAATAGTATGTCGGCAGATTGGTATTTGTGAAGGGACTCATCTAAAATATTCACGTCGCAACTAATCTAACTTGTATATACCTCCATTCGTTTTTTCTCTCATTCCACCACTTTCTCCACCCCCTCTACCTCTCTACATACATTTTTTCTCTAAAAAACGTTCAAAGATTAATGTTTTAAATAGGAACACTATTTTCGGCTTAGATCCTCTAAAAGCTTCATCTTTAAGGTATTTATCTATTTCTTTTATTTATAATTATTTATTTTATTTTATTTTAGTTATAATTATTGTTAATTAGCAACATTTAAATTAAATTTGAATTAGATTGTTTTATTTTACAATATTAGTTTTACAAATAATTACCTATGATTAGTATTAATTATTATGAATTAATAGTAATATTATTTATTATTAATTAATAGTCATTAGTGATAATTAGGGATAATTAGTGATTACTAGTCATAATTAGAAGTAATTAGTCATAATTAGTAATAATTAATAACCAATATTAATAATTTGTAATAATATGTAATAATTAGTGATAATTAGTGATAATTAGTGATAATTAGTCGTAATTAAAAATAATTAGTCATAATTTGAAATAATTAGTAATAAATATTAATAAATAGTAATAATTAGTAATAATTAGTAATAATTAAGAGTATTTTGTAATAATTAGTAATAAATAGTAATTATTAGTAATAAAAAGTAATAAATTGTAATAGTTAGTAATAATTAGAAATAAATCTTGATTAATTCAGATTAATTATGATTAATTAGAAATAATTAGTAATAAATAGTAATAATTTGTATAAATCGGTTATAATTAGTATTAAATATTAAATATTAATAATAATTAGTAAAAAATATTAATAAATTGTAATAATTAATAATAATTAGTAATAATTAGTACTAAATAGTAATAATTGTAATAATTAATAATTATTATTATTAATTATTAATAATTATTAATAATAATTAATAATTATTTATAAATGGTAATAATTAGTAATAATTAATAGTAAATAGAAATAATTAGTAATAATTAGTAATAATTAGTAATTATTAGTAATAAATAATAATTATTATGACTAAATAGGATTAATTTTTAATAATTATGAATATTTTGTAATAATTTGTAATAATTAGAAATAATTAGAATTAATTAGAATTAACTAGTAATAATTAGTAATAAGTAGTAATAACTAGCAATAATTAGTAAGAAATAGTAATAATATGTAATAATTATTAATAAATAGTAATAAAAAGTAATAAATTATACTAAATTGGAATAATTAGTAATAATTAGTAATAATTAGAAAAAATTAGAAAACAAATTGTATTAATTATCAATAATTATGATTAATTATGATTAATTTGGATTAATTAGAATTAATTAGTAATAATTAGTAATAAATTGTAATATATATTTATAATTATTAATAGTTAAGATTAATTATAAATAATTTGGATTAATTGGTAATAATTTGGATTAATTAAGAATAAATTGTAATAATTAGGAAAAATAGTAAAAATAGTAATAGTAGTAATAATTATTATTAATTAGTAATATTTAGAAAAAAATTAGTAATAATTAGTAATTAATAGTAATTAATAGTAATAAATAGTACTAGTTAGTAATAATTAATGATACTTAGAAATAATTAATAGTAAATAGTAATAATTAGTAATAGTTAGTAATAATTTGAAATAATTAGTTATAATTAGTAATATATAGTATTAATCAGTAATAATTAGTGTTAATTAGTAGTAATTATGATTAATTTGTAACAATTAGAATTAATTATTAATAATTAGTTTTAATTAGTAATAATTGTGATTAATTAGTAATAGTTAGAAATAATTAGTAATAGTTAGAAATAATTAGTTATAAAGAGTAATAACTAGTAATAATTAGTAATAATTTGTAGTATTTAGTAATAAATATTAATAAATAGTAATAAATAGTAATAATTAGTAGTAAATGTGATTAAATAGTAATAATTAATAATGATTAGTAATAATAAGTAATAATTAATTGTAAATACTAATAATTAGAAACAATTAAAAATAATCAGAAATAATCAGTAATAATCAGTAATAAATAGTAATAATTGTCAATAATTAGTAATAAATAGTAATAATTAGAAATAATTAGTAATAATTAATACTAAATAGTAATACATAGTAATAAATAGAAATAATTTGTAATAAATAGTAATAAATAGTAATAATTAGTAATAATTAGTAATTAATACTAATAAATAGCAGTAATTAGGAAGTGCATCAAAAATGCATATAACCATCAGGAATATGTGAATTATTACATATTTTTTTAATTAATTTTTTCATCATTTATCTATTATTTTAAAGTTAATTTCCTTATAATTTTTATCTAATACATAATTATTATTTTCACAGATCTTTTGGGTAATAATATTTTGTTTTAATCTATCTGCAACATGACACAAAACATATAAAATGATTCTTTCTGCCAATGTAACCACATTTTACATATTCATCGTCTTTCATTATCAAACTTCCAGCACTTAAATTTGATTCAATATTCTTAACCGAAAAACCTGTCTCATATTTGAAGGACATGAGAGTAAAGGAAGCTCATGTGAACATTGTGGTGAGTTCTTGTGATAAAATAGGTAAATGAGCTTTTTCTTCTCTTTTGACTTTCAGCAAAGAGAAAATAAATCGACTAAGAAAATTATTTTAATATGTTTTTTTTCAGTAGATCGACATAAAATGAAAATGGAAACATGGTTACATTAGAATTTAGGATTTTTTTATGACATTAGGATGTGTACAAATCAACCACACTTCAGTCGGACACATGTTGTGATCGGTATATACTAGGGAAGATAGAATGAGACATGACGATGACAGAAGCAATAGTAGTAGGAGGAGAAGATGTGTCGATTACTGGAGTAGCAACCCCAGTAAATAACGAAGTACATGCGATGTGTGTCTCATGGTTTAGTATGTTTTTTATATTTTCTGTGAATATTGTGTTTTTTATTATTTTATTATTTATTTTATTTTTTAACATTTTAATATTTTAATATTTATTTTTTGGTTTATTATTTTATTAAAATTATTTTTTTTTATTTTTATTTTTATATTTTTCTTTACATTGAGGTTTTTATTAATTTATAATTTTTTATTATTTTATTAGAATTATTATTATTATTTTTTATTATTATTAATTATATTATTAGAAGTATATTAATATTATTTTATTATTATTATTATTATTAGTATATTAATATTATTTTATTATTATTATTATATTATTATTATTATGATTATTTTATTAATTTTATTTAGTTATTTTTCTTATTTTTATTATTTTATTTATATAATTTTATTAATTTTATTTTTTAAATTTTTTTAATATTAATATATTGAATTTTTTGAATTTTTTTGTGAAGGGCTTGTCATAACTGAGTTTTCTAGAAAACACAGTGAGACTATTTTTGATGAGATAATTTCCCATCGCAAATTATTTATTGTGACATACTGTAACAAAAAAAGTATTTTTGACACCATTTTCCATAATGGGTCATATGCGGCGGGACCCCATCACAAATACCCAGTTTTTTCGTAGCGTTGGACCAGTAGTGGTGCTTTTGGGTGCATTTTTTCCAATCCCATCATGTTAACTATACTATTAATTCCCATATAAATGTTTTGTTCTTAATTAACACCTCTACCACATGTAAATAATCTTCAATTCCCCTTGACGAAAACCCTTTGGTGGTTAACTCTAAATTTTTTACATATAAGAAATTGAACATTCTATCCTTTATCATCTTTTTCACTTTATCTATCATGAGACTTTGTCTTTCACATCATGAGTGTGTTTGGAACTTTTGTTAGGTTCACATTGTTAATAAAATTTTATTATAGTTGGTTTTGAATAATCACAAGATTTATCACTTCATCTCTCATTCTAATGGGTTGTTTTTTGTGGCAATTTCTTCATTTTCCCTCACACAAATGGCTCCTTTGTGTTAAAATAATTACTAAAACCAAAAGTGTTGTCATGGGTGATGAAAAATTAACAATACTAGGGAATTGTCATTTTTAGTAACCTAAATTGGATTCAACCTTAAATCTTTTTACCCATATCATCACACTAACCTATAATTCTTTTAGTTCAACCTATATCAAACTTAGTTTAACCAAGGTTACTTTTAGTTGGGTTATATAATAATTTTCAACCTATTCCATCCAAAAAAGTATGAAATCAATCCTACATAGTGGTTTATAAACAGAATTTGATCAACCAAATTATATCTCCATAAAATTGTCTAGCCAAGTTTGTTGTCTTAGGCCCAGTCATTGTGAATCAGGGTGATGATCAATTCAATTCTCAACCAACCCATTTCAAGTTTATTACCCCTATGTTCATATATTTCACAACCGTATCAAATTCTTAGTGTCCATATTCTGGTATATTTCTATGAAAATAACTTAATTAAGACTATAATAATATTTCATAATGGCATCTTATACATAGACTCCTTTATTGTTTGTTCACTATGGTTCTCTAAACTATACCCTAAAATAACTAAAACCTTCTTCAATTCCAACTATGGAGACCATATACTAACAAATATAAATATTACATTGATTACATGGTTAAATTAATACATCTCACAAACAGTCAAACAACCCAAGGACTGATAATTTTATTGTTTTGGAGACTAGCTACATGAACATCTTATTTTACAATACTTGTTGACATTTCACTATAACTGTGCACCTATAGACACTATTCTAGAAATATAATATGATATAATCATCTTCATAACTTTTGGGAATAGAAACATAAGAAAGGGGTAAGATTGAGTGATCAGGGTGGGAAACATATCAATTTTTATAACTGTTAAATCATAAACATGAGAAAAAACATTCATAAGGGATGAATATCAGATTAAAAAGATCAAGGGATCATAAGTTAAAAATAATAAAACATTATTTTTCTGTATGGATTATGGAATAAAAATATAATTCCAATAAATTTTCATAAGAAACATGGCTTAGTATCATATAACAAAAATCAAACAAAACATGAATACATAACATAAGAATTGGAATATATTTATAGAAAGGAATATTATAATCTTTGGAAATATCATTTAAATAAAGAATATATTTTTTGTATTTGGTGTCCTATAATAGAATATATTTGTACTTGATTACATGTTTTCATTGTGAATTATTTTTCCCATCATATCATGATTTTTCATCTACATGACATGTGTATTTTATAATGTCATAATAATAGGTGTCACATTAAAAGGTTATGGAAGTTCCCCGCTGTGATGAAAATCTTGAGGCGACATGATAGTATTCTTGAATATATAATATATGGATTGATGATATCATCTGATAGGACATATATGATATGGGATATCATCTGTTGGAGGCTCATAAGATAATGTGACACCTTTTAACGGTGTTTTACCTTGGTAATCTACTAGATAAAAGGTTATGAGAATATACCCATCATTGGGAAATCCACATTTCCTTGTGTTTCTTTATTTTCCTATCATCATATGTGTTTATTGATCATTGAAAATTAATATTACTATTAATGAATATTGTGACTCATATTCTATGATGTATTGATGAAAACTATGATGATTTATGCTCATCATGAGGTAGGATATGTTGGGTATGTCATGAGTGATATTGAATTAATGGATAATGTGAGAATGTATTTACCTCTACCATCACTTTTTGGAAGTTTATATCTTATGACGTTTTATAGAAATTGATTTGCCTAAATAAATCCATGGACATGGCATTTGGTGGGTGAGTTCATTTTAAAAAATTCAAAGAAAGGGATATTAAGAATAAAGGTTGGTGGAACTATAATGAAACCTTCATGATTATATATAACTTGATAAAGTGATTATATTACATAGTATAATTTTGTGGGAGGTTTTGTTTCATTATTGAATTGAGATCTTTCATTATGAGTACCTTGGCTTGATTCTAGATTCTAACATTTGAATTTAGGAAGTTAATCCTAATACCCCTGAGAAATAGGCTTAGAGGTTCACTCACTAAGTGTAACCACAATTTTAGTTAAATTATAGGATTTAATTTAATATGATAGAATAAATAATATTTATTCATGTTTTATTGATTTTCATAATATAATCACAAGCTATTTGAAATAATAAGTGGGTTAAATAATAATAATAAATATTTATTTTAATTATTTTCAAATATAAAATAATATATATTATATTTATTATATAATAATTAGAAGAAATTTATTTATTAAATAGTAATTATCTAAGGATCATTAAATTTCGATGCGGGAAAGAGGACCGAGATTAAAGATCTGATTAGAGATAGTATAAATGATATTTATTTATATTAAAAAATGTATTTCACATTTAAAGAAATTTATAATATTATTATGATTATTAATAGACATGGGTTCAGATAAGAATATTAAATATTGTTTATGATTTTTGTTTGATTAGATAACCCAAAACCCACCATAAATAAATATATAATTACAAAAAAAATTTAAATGAAAACTGATGTGGACAATGGATAGAGAGAGACTCTAACAATCTTTATAGAGAGATCAATAAATATAGAGTTCTCTCCTCACTTACACTCTAAAGATTATTAAATTTCATCAAGAGATATTCCTCTATCGAGAATAATTCTTCTATAATCAACCATGAACAACACAAATGATTAAGATTGGTCGTGCTAGAACTCAGTGATTCTATAGTGATTTTCTGAGATTGTGGTGTGTATACGGATCAATGGAAGAGGGATTATGCTCTAGAATCCTATAGAAAAATTTTGATTCTATGTGATCTTGTCAAACCAGACATTAATGAAGATATAATTATGAGTTGAGGTAATTATATATAATCTCATAAATTAATTATTAATTACATGTAAGATCTTTTTTTGGTTGTGACATTTTAATATAGCCATGTAAACTGATGTTTTCATTTTACGTTATGTTTTGATCTAGTGAAGAAATAATTACATGTGATTTAAGAATAAAATCCATGTTTTTATACCATAATATATTTCTTCCACTATACCCAAAACCTATAAGTGGTATGAGAGTGGTCACAAATTTAATTTATAATAATTTATTATTTATTTTTTGGTTCATGTGTTGGAATTTACTTTTACTTAAAATAATTCATTTTGATATATTAAATCCTCATATATTCCATTTCTCGGTTATAAATAACATAACCTATAATCAGTTAAGGATTAAAAATACTAAATCATTTGATTCATACCATTTGTAGGCTCCAAATCCTTTTCTTGGAAAAAAACTAGAATACACAATGTGTACTTCTCGTATACACACTGTGTACTTTATCTTTCATGTATGTATCTTTATCTATTAGGTTAGATCCTAAAAAATAGATCTAAGATCCAAATACACCTTGTGGGAATATAGATCTAGATAGACTGTCACATGAAAAGAATAAAAACACATTGTGTAACCACTATACATCATGTTTACATCATGTTTCTCATGGTTAGGAACATAGGGTGTCCCAGTATTCCATGTATCAAACACACAACATAAGAATTGAAAAGTTTTGAAACTATATGGTTACACTCCATGTATACCTAGTATATGATGTATACCACAAAAACATCCATGATAGTCAACATTATCGATCCCATGGTGTGTTCTACAGACATAGGAAGAATAAAAGTACACATCATGAAAAATACAACACATTATGTAGTCTATTACAGGTGGTGTTCTCAAATTTTCTTGAAAAGAATAATTAAATATATAGTTATACCTATTGATTATCTATTTTTTGTGACTTTCATTTGATAGTACACACCTTATCATAAGATTAATAGTTATAAATTAAATTAAATTCTGTGTTAAATTTTTTTATGACCACGTGAGGTTCACTCCAAGTGAAATAGTGTACAACATTAATTTTAAATGAAATTAATTTTGGTTAAAATTATATATGATTATGAGTTATGTATAGTTGGATGGAATTAAGATTAATTTTTGAACATTATCTAAATTAAAGAATTAATCAATGTAATTATTAACAAGATTTGAAAATAATGACCATTAATTTATGTGTGAATGATCATGATGTTAGACCAACCCTTATATTTGATTTGTTTATTTTTATTAATTATAGTTAAATTTAAAATGATAGAACTTGTGTCATCCCCCCCTCTTTATTATGTAATTGTTTGAGTTTATTTTATGCAAATCCCATTTATTAATCCATTGGATTCCCTCACTTTCATACAAGTAAAATCATATATAAGGAAGGATCTCCCATGCGAGAGGAGGTGATCCAAGGATATGATCTATTGTCAAACCAATATAGGAAATCCATAAGAACAACGGTGGAATGCTGTAACACAAACCAATATATTGTTTAATATGTGTATTACCATAGGGATAATGGTTAGTTTATCATCCACTGGATAAGTTAAACATTAGAGAATATCATGATCATTCCACTTATATTAATTTTATTTGTCTCATGGTAAATTATTTATAGTTTTGGATGTTGTGTGATCACCTAAACAATAAATTAACAAGAATGAATTATGGAATCAAATGTAAAACCAGATTCTTCATAAAATGTTTTATCATACATGGCTAATCACTTAAGTAAAATCCACTTAATATTAAGAATTTATCGAAAAATATAAGATGTTATTTTACATATAAGAAATTAAAATACTCTGAGTAATATATTATGTTGGTATAACCTTCTACTAGTTAACTTAAATCAACCTCATAGTTCAGAGTGCTTGACCTACCCATGTCGGAGTTCTTTCAATTATTGTGAAAGTTTTATACTTTATGTTTTCGTTGGACTTAACCTAGTTCATGTAAATGGTTAGAAGCCTAAGAAAGAATGTGTGTATCTAAGAGGAAAATATGAGGAAATATTCAAAAATAGTATTTTGGGATTAGGGAGTCTACTCAATAGATCAAGTAACTTTGAGTTAATGTAGTTGGCTTGTTATGCCTACCTAAAACCCTTATATTATTTTTTTAGGACCAAGTTTGGGTTATGAAGATAGGAATATATATCTTTTACTAGAATATCTTAGTGATGTTAGACTCTAAAACTGATAGTGAGGGATATTGGGTTTCAAAAAATAGTTATAGAATAATGTAATTTAATTAATCTTAAATTTACCAATATTGATTTATAATCAAAATAAGTACTAGTAGTGTTATCTCAATTTTTAGAAGTGTAAAATCAAACTACATCAACAATATCATTGTGATCCATACTATATAAGGGAAACCTTATCAATAATAAAAATTTCTAATAATTTTATAAGTACTTACTCATTAAATTACACCATGAATAGAAATTTTACATCTTGGAAACCCCACTTCATAATTATCTTGCCAAACTGGCTAGTGAGGAAGATGTATCTATTTATTTGATACATGTGGATAATGTAATGTATTTCCAATGTTTCATGCTATCCTATATGTACAATGATATTATATATAAATATAATGATATGGATGGATGTAATATATTTTCTCACATTTTGGATCTTCATCAAGATAAGGAGAGATCCCAAATATATGAGATCTATAATGCATTATTCACATGTATGCTTGGTGAGTAGGTGTGAGTTGGGCCACATGTAGTCAAAATAAATTGATACATTGAGCAGCTATGCATCTTGGCTTTTAATATCTCTGATGATTTATGCAAAAATATCATTATTTCCTCACTACCAAAAAACATATACAGTTTTATAGCGAATAATAACAAGATAAATAATGATAAGACACTATCAAAACATCATAATATTATTCTCCATGTTTATAAAGACATGGGGTAAAAACCCCACTATCCATATTTTAAATAATAAGAGGATGATCAAGGAAAATTGGAAAAAGACTTTTCCATTGTCTATGGATCCAGAGATCTACCCTTCAAAGAAGAAGAAGATCTAGAGATAAGGAAAGGAATATGATGTGTTATGTTATTCATGTGGTAAGAAGGGCCAGTGGAAGTGGAATTTCACCCATCCAATGAATTAAGGTAAATACCCTGTTGAATTCATTAATGACTATGATATTTCTATATCTACAAGTTGGGTATTTTATACTACATGTGTTGCTCACATTTATATCCAAATAATGGAACCATGTATATTTCAGAATGTTGAAAGAAGAAAGGTGGATATATAGGTTTCTAATGGAGAGAGGTTGGCTTCTCTACCCATTAGAGACTACTATATAATATTTTCAATGGGATTAATTTTGGTTTTAAAGATTTTTTTTTTCTTAGTGCTACCAAGAACATTAATTATATCACCTCCTTAGATATGGATGGATTTATTTTTAGCATTGGAAATAAATGTTTCTACATTTATAAATATAGCATATGTTATGGAATGGAATAATTGAATAACGTTCTTTATATATTTAATTATGAAAACCAAATATTCAAATTTAATACTAAACAAATATGTTAGAATCATATAACACTGAATTGTGGTATCACCATCTTGGTAAAATAAATGATAAGAATTTAGAAATAATCTATCAAGATGGTTACCTAGAATATTTTGAGCTAAAAACCACATGACAGATGTAACACTAGTTTAAAAGGTAAGATGGAAAAACTACCATTCTGGGATCAATGTCAAAGGGATAAAAATATTTTAGAATTGGTATACATCATTTTGTGTGGACCTTTTCAAGTATAATCTAAATGAATATTCTTATTCTTTATTAATTTTACTGAAGACTTGAGTATGTATGATTATATCCACTTAATGAGGTATAATATTGAATCCTTTGGAAAATATAATGATTTAAATAATTAGGTTGAGAATCAAATTGGTAAGAAGATAAAGAAAATTAAAACATATCTAGGTGGTGAATATCTTAACCAATAATTTATTGAATTTATTTGGGAGTGTGGGATTCTATATCAAATAATCCCACCATATGAAACACAATGTAATGTTGTTCGTGAAAGGAGGAACCATACCTTGTTTGACATGGTAAGGTTCAAAATGATTCATGAGATCCTTCCCTTATATTTTTCGGGATATTTGTTACAGACATAAACATACTTACTAAACAATGTACCATGCAGTGAAAAAAATAGTGTTACCTTTAAGTTATGGAGTGTAATTAAACTTGTTTTTTCATGTTTTCAGGCATGGGGTTGTGAGTTTTTTTCAAGTATAGCTCAAGAAACAAACTAGAACCCCGAGGAATGAATTGTGCCATTATAGGGTATCCTAAGAAAACAAGAGGATACTATCTATACATACCTATAAAAAGAAAATAATATTTACATGACATTCCATTTTTTTAAGAGGGAGAACATACTCAAGCAGGATAGTGGGAGAAAGATTTACTTTTATAAAGTTGATGCTCATGTTATGAAAGGGTTAGTGCAGGAACTGATTCCATAGGTCCCCATGGAAGTAGTTTTTCTTGAAACACAAGTACTACATAAAAGCACTGGAAAGGTAAGAGAACTAGAGATATGTGGTTTTCTAGTAAATTATTATGGTGACTCATTATTGGTTGACAATAATGATCATATATCTTCCAAAGAGGAAGCAGATAGCATATATTCTAAAATATGGAAAGAATACATGATTTCGTAAAAGGATTCCAACTATCATAACTAAGTTTGGGTTTTTATTTATCCACCAGCTGATGTAAAACCTGTTGGGTGTAAATGGGTATTCAAAATAAAGTTGTACATTGAAGGTAAATATAATACCTATAAAAAATTTCTAATTGATTAAGGTTTTATACAACATCAAGGCATTGACTACAATAAAACCTTTTCTTCAGTTTCCCTATTTTAATCCTTCAAAAAATTTCTTTCCTTAACTGCTTTTCATGACTATGAGATTTGGAAAATTGATGTCAAAACAACTTTCCTTAATGGAAACCTTCAAGATGATTTTTATACGACATATCATAAAGTATTTATCACTCCAAGAAATGCCAAAAATATATACATGTTACATAGATCCATCTATGGATTAAATTAGGCATCCAAGTAATGGGACATTATATTTAATGAATCCATAATGTAATTTAGTTTCATTAAGAATTAATGTGAGGCATGTGTTTAAAAATTTATTAGTTAGAGTACAGTTGTTTTCATAGTAGTATATTTCAATGACATATTATTAATTGCAAACAGTATATCAGTCTTATAAGAGGTAACGGAATGGTTGATCAAGTGCTTCTCCATGAAGAACTTTGGTGAAGTAACCTATATTCCAGGTATCAAGATCATGTGTGATATATCCATGAGGATACTTGGGTAAGATCAAGTACATACATTGACTAGATACTTAAGTATTTTTGAATGGAACAATCCAATGGGGGATTGGTTCTAGTGTCACATGGAATATACCTTTCCAAGAAAATATGTCTCTAGACATAAGTAGAAAGAGATAGAATGAGTAAGATGCCATATGCTTCTATGATATGATCTGTAATCTGTGTCAAGATATTTATGAGGATTAATATTGCTTATACATTGATCATGGTTGAAATATATCAAGAAAATCCTATTGAATTTTATTCGACTATTTTAAAGGCTATCCTTAATTATTTAAAGAGAACAAAGGATATATTCCTAGTTTATGGAGTATGAGAGGTTCAAGTCATCATGGCTTATACCGATACATGTTTTTAGATAGATTATAGTGACCTGAAGTCATAGTCTAGATATTTATTTTGTCTAAATGAAAGATCTGTGAGCTAGAAGAGTTCTAAGAATATGGTTTTCACCAATTTAAAAGTGGAAATTGAGTATATTTCGTATTTTGATGTATCTAAGAAGTTTGGATTCTTAACATTTCCCAAGATCATGATGTGGTTCCTAAAAGTAAAGAACCTATCATGATTTACTATGATAACACTGAAATAATGGACCTTTCCAAGGATCCATGGTCCCATAAGAGGATAAATCACATAATTCTGAAGATTCGTCTATTAAAGGAATTTTTTCAATGAGGTGAAGTTGCAGTGAGTAGAGTATCCATGGAGAAAAATGTGGTAGAACTCTTGGCTAAGGATTTATCAAAGCGGAATCATGAGTATCATGTGAAATATGATAGACTGAGAGTTATTATTAGTTTGATCTAGTAAAAGGGGTGTTTGTAAGAGTTGGTTCCCTGGAATCAACTATATTAGTACTTGATTATATTTGTTAATTATTAAGGAATTTTCTTATCACATCATGATTATTCATCTGCCTGAAATTTATATGTGATGATGTCCTAAGAATATGTCTAGCATTGAATGTTCATGGAAGATCCCCTCTATGATAAGAATGTAAAAGTTACATGGTAGTATTTAAGAATTTATATTCTATGGATGGATGAAATATTCTAGTAAGACATAGATGATATGTTGATTTTAAAGTCATTATTTATACACTTTCTATCATTAGTTTTAAAAATCACAACACACTCTTAAAAATGATGTTTAACACGATTTATATTTCTTATGCTTTTAGATTTTTTTTGTAGAAAACTTTTTATTCTACATGTCATAGAAATATTTCATAACTAACAAATAAAAACAATACATATAAGTCTCATACATCAGACTAACTAAAGTCTAATCTATCATACTAAGTAATGTATTATCCATTAGACTGACTAAAGTCTGATCCATTAGATAGACTAATGTCTGATCCATCGGAATAAATAAAGTCTAATCCATTGGAATGACCAAAGCATCATCCATCGGATTGACCAAAGTCCAATTCATCATATTGAACAAAGTCCAGTCCAAAGGAATGACCAATGTATAGTCCATCAAAATAAAAATAGTACATTCAATCAGAATTACTGAGTTTATGCTATTGGTATGACTTAATTTAGTCTATCAGTGTGACTGAATTTATTCTATCGATGTTACTGAGTTTCTTCTACCGAATTGATGATTTTTTATTCTATAATAATAATAAATTTTTTAATCATATTAGTTGGAATCATTTACATTGGGCATAATATTTTTAATAGAATTATAATAGTGTTATTGAAAATAGATAGGATGTAGATGTACTTACAGAACTGTAAAGTTAGAGATCATCTGAGTTCATTGTAGCCAACTTCGAGAATCACAGATATATGATATTTGGAGTTGAGACTATATATAGAGGTTAAATCGATGGCATGTAATAAATTCTTTGTAAACTCAACCCATATAAATATTTCTCTTTTGTAACTTCATATTACAGTCACTTAGTAATCTTTCAGGTAGTTATCATTCTAGAGAATCCATGTGAGGATTGTAAATTACTTATAAATTTTTTTAATTGTATTCTATGTCTAATTGAGGTTAATATTGAGTGATTATAATGATATAAAGATGGCTGGACCCAATTAGACTTATCAAGGGCTTATGAGGATAAGAAGACACAACTGATTTCAATATTTGTGATCAAGGGTTTTCTTACTGAATAATGAGGGACCTAACAATTTTTTTAAAATAGTGGATACCTTATTTTAATGGTATTAAATTATATTATTCTGAAGATAAAATATTACTTATTTATTTTATAAATTTTACATTATTTTTACTATAGAACATTGTAATGTTTTATTTTAATTGATTTTACATGTTATAATTTTCCATTGTGCATTTATCAGGAATTTTTATTCTACTAAACATTTTTATACTCGTATTTATCAGTCAAACTATATGTACGATTTAATTAATATAATCATAAGATTCAATTTGAGTCTATTAAACTATAATAAATAGGTATGGGTTCTTAATTACTTAATGTGTTTTAACTAAATCCCCCTTATTGTAGTCATTACTAACTCTTATGATCCAAAAATCAGTATCAAAGTAGTTTCTGCTTCCAGAATTTGTGGTTTTTAATTTTTTTATTCTATGAACGAATCTAATGTTTTAGTAAACTTTTATTATAAATTATATTTTAAAAACTATTATTGTACTAAATTTTATATAATATAATTATTCTTTTAAAAGATGATAGGTTTAAAAATTGGTACCCTAGAAAATACACATCATAGAAGACCACCAATCTATGATGGTTCTGACTATGAATACTAGAGAAAAAAAATTATGAAATTTTGGTTGATAAATTTTTAATGTTGTCTGGGAATTAGAAAATATCTAATAAGGAAGTTTCAACATTTAAAAAATAAGTGAATATTGAATATAAATTGAACCAACAGGTAAGGAATACTTTGGTTTTATCTATTACATGGAATATAAATAGTCATATATCTTCTGGTAAATTGACTAACAATATTTAGAATAGGTTATAAGTTATTCATTTTAGAAATTATAATGTAATTCATACTAGAAGAGAAATTATAAGAGAAAACTATCCAGGTTTTTATTTCATACCTAACGAATCTATTGCATAGATGTATCAAATATTTAGGAAAATTTTAAATAGTATTCAATATTTTGTTACGAATGATCGTACTGATGAAATTTTGGTTGAAAAGGTTATTGAAATAATGCTCAGATAGTGAGAATCCAAAAGAAAATATTTATATCACACAAGGAGGATAAAAAATTTAACTTTGGATGATTTGATTGGTATTATCATGAAGTATGATGGTAGATTAAAAAGCGATGTTTAGAAGATGATGAAAAATAATTGAGGATTTTATTTTTCTACTACTTCAAAATTTTCTAATAATTTTCATTCAACCGAAATCGTTTCACCATCATCAAATAAAAATAAATTTATATTTAAAACAGAGAGTAGTTCTTCTGAATATTTTGATAATGAATTATCTAATCATGTTAAGAGGATGAATAAAGTTATTTTGAAGAAGTATTTTCGATATAAATATAATAGGAATAATAAAATATAAGTGATAATAAGAATAAATCTAAATTTGTGAATTATGAATTAAAAAATAATGGTCATATAATAACTGACTATTCGAAGCATAAATGAAAAGAAAAAAATGTTATAAATTCTAAAATTAATTACAATAAATTTTATAGACATAAAAATAAGAAAATTATGAAAGCGATAGATGTATGGAGTCAAAGTGGTGGTAATAGTTCATTAGAGAATTCATCTAATAGTGAAATTTAAGATAAAAAATATATATTGGATTCTATGTTGAGGTTCTAAAGAATAATAATTGATTCGTGGATAAGAAAACTACTAAATCCTTGACCAATATTAATTTAAATTAAAATTATCCCAAAAGTGATAGTGATAAAAATACTACAACCTAGATGAGGAATATTTTTCATCAAAAAACATATATTTATTTAGTTTTAGAGAAGTGTATAGATTTTGAAAACTACTAAAAAATCAGAATTTATAAATTACTAAAAAACATGATATTTCTGGAAAAAACATGTTAATGAAAACTCAAGAATATCTATACTTACCACTTAGATTTATAACCCATTAAAATAATTTTAAAAATATAATTTTGAGTAAACTCATATTTCAAAATATTTTTAAAAATATATTATTAAAAAAATATTTTATAAAAATATCTAAAAAGACTTAATTTTATTAAAACTATTTTTTTGGATAAGAATATAGTTTTAAAGATAAATTCATAAATATAAAGTCTAAAAAATATTCTATCAAAGTATACTAATGGTAACGAAATCCTTGATAAGATGAATAGATAAATCAAACCTTATAAGGATATATTCAAAATAGGTTATAACAATAAGAAACATATTTTACAAAACAACTACTTTATTCCCAAAAGTGCCCTATTTTGTATGAAATTTCAAATTGGTGGAAATTGTAAAAATAAGTTTTCTTTAAAAAAACTTCAATATTTTGGATTTATTATATCTAATTTCTCAAATGAATTAAAATCTTATAAACATATAAAATATAGATATATGTGGATTAAAAGCATATTTATTTCTA
Organism: Viscum album; assembly: GCA_963277665.1. Classification (NCBI taxonomy): domain Eukaryota; kingdom Viridiplantae; phylum Streptophyta; class Magnoliopsida; order Santalales; family Viscaceae; genus Viscum; species Viscum album. The sequence continues at coordinate 165,425,361 of OY728138.1, forward strand.
ATAATACCTGTCCCAAGAATGTCTTGGTTTTGAAATACTCATATTTTTGTTTTTTATTAAATTAATAAATGTACCAAAAATAATATATCGTACATGGATATTTTTTATTCCAATAATATGTATTTAAATATATATTTCTTTAAGAATATTATCAAAATTAAATGTGAAATAGTTACCTTTGGGGAAAATTCTCGAGGGGAAATTATTGTAATAGGTAATATTTTTCTTCTTAGAAAATCATTAATTTCAAATGTTTTATTTATTTAAGGTGTTAAGAAAAACCTTATTAACATAATTCAATTATGTTATCAGGTATATCTCGTAAACTTTAGGAATGATAAATGTATTTTTCATAGTTCAAAATATTAATTTATTCTATATAGAAATTTGTATTAGAATGTTTACACACATAACCGAGAATACCTTAGGATCCAAGATATACCTTGCCTTAGAGTAATGGAAGGACAATATTGGTTATGGAAAATAAGAATAAGAAAATGAAATGTTAGAACTTTAGCTAAACTATCTAGGAAAGGACTGTTTAATGTTTTATTAGAACTTAAGTTTGATACTTCAAATCTTTTTTATCCTTATCAACTCAGAAAGAAACATAAGTCATGTTTTAAATATATTAGCGAAGTCTCAACATATGATTCTTTATAGTTAGTTCTCATGGATATATAAGGTCCTACACAAATTAGTTTTATCAGTGTAAAATACTATGTATATTTTTTACTTGGGGATTACACTAGACAAACATGGTTCTAATTTCAAGAAAAGAAGATTAAATATGTTTTCTTTTTTAAATTTTTTTTATCCTGAGTGAAAAATGAGAAAAAAATATTCTTGATAACTTTTTATAGTTATCACAATAGATAATTATAAAAACATGATTTTGAAACATTTTTGTTGTTAAATGGTATAATATATAAATTTTCATCACCTATAACTCCACAAAAAATGGTGTAGTTAATGGGATAAATAGAATTTTCCTGAAGATTAGAAGAACCATGTTGAGTGAAAACTAAGTACCTAGACATTTTTTGGCTAAATATGTAAGTACATACTAATATATTATACATTGAGTTTTAATAATAACTTTTATTAATAAAAACTATTTATGAGTAGTGGGGTGGAAGAAAACAAAATCTTTCTTACTTTAAACTATTTGGATGTAATGTATTCATTTTGAATACTAAAGATAATTTACATAAATTTTCTCAAAAATATAATGAATAAATAATTTTTAGGTTATTATTTAACTAGTAATTCATATAGTGAATTTAATATAAACACAAGTACTTTTGAAGAAACAGTGCATGTAAAATTTCATGAAGCTTATAATTTTGTTATCAAATAAACTCAATCCACGTATTTTAATGTTATTTTAAAAACTTGTTTTAAAACTATGTTTGAAATTTCTTATCATGGAGTAACAACTAAAGAATATGTTCTTAATGTTATACATCAAAAATAACTCCAACATATTGTTGAATAATTTAATTTTATAAACCTATGGAATAAATAGATCTATAGAAATCATCTTGGTGATAACATCATCAGGGATGTAGATCAACCCATTACAACTACAAGTTCCCTTAGAAAAGAAGAAAAACATTATGCATTTTTATCACAATTCGAACCTAAAACATATGATAATTCTTTATGTGATTAATATTAGATAAAATACATGCAAGATGAACTCACAAAATTCAAAAGGAATCATGTTTTGAATTTGGTTGAATGACTTAAAGATATATCCATAATTGGTGTAAAATGGATTTTTTGGAACAAATCTGATAAAAATAGAATTATAGTAAGAATTAAAGCTATACTTATCGTAGCGGGTTAATATCTTATAGATTCCTTTATAGATCTTACGAAATCTAAGACCAAAATAATCATGATTGGAGAACATACTTATTTTTATGATTTGAAATTACACAAAAACCATAGAGAACTTTTATATATCAATGTATGTATATAAAATATCTTATTAATAAATTTGGATATACAAATACTAAAAGTATTAGTACTCTTATAGAAACCTCAAATATATTAGATATTGATGAATTTTGTAAACCATATGATCAAAATATTTTTTGTTGAATGATTGAAATTTTATTATACTCAAGCATAGTGGCCCAAGGGTGATGTACATGGACATTACATTTATTTTGATGAATAATTAATACATTAAAAAAATATACACCCAAAGTCCCTATTATTTTAGTGTCTTTGGAAACATGGAATATAACCTTCTATCTTGGTGAATGATCTTCAATGTCTCTCATAGATATCTTCTCCTTTTCTTCCTACCTAAAACTGTTCTCTATATCCTAGGGAAAAGAAAACATAAAAAGGGTGAGCTCAAATTCTATGTAAGGGTGAAAATTGATATCATAAAACAAACCATAAACATAAGAATTTAAATACATGAACATAAAGTTAAAATATTAAAATCACAAGTCATGAAATAAATCATGGAAGTACGAAAGGTATAGATCATAAAGGAACATTAACCATAATAAATTAGTATTGGAATAAAACATGGTATTTTGGAAAACAAATAAGTACATAATATTATTTCCATAGTATCTAAGGAATTTCTTCTATGACCATCATATTGGAAAAAAGTTCATTACTGAACCGAGTTTACTTGTTATTCCAACAATGTATTACTGAACCAGATTTATTTGTCATTCCAGCCCTGTATTAATGAACTAGATTTACTTTTAATTCCATTCATGCCTATCTTATGAGATATAAACCTTTAACCATTTAATTTGGGGGAGATATAGGTCCCACCAATCTCATAATTAAATCATTCTTATATGTTCCACAAAAACATAAATCATTCATCATAGAATAACCCAAGATATAAAATAGGTTTCATAAAAATCATTCCATCATAACATAATCCATATAAAATATCATTCCATGATTAAAAAAATCAAATCATATTAATAATAGGGATGGAAACAAAACCCTATTTAATAGCGTCATCTTAAATGGAAATTAATTTTAATAAAACACATGAACTTAATTATAGTAGAAAATATCCTTCTTCAAAAAATGTTTTCGTTTTTCAAAATGAAACACAATTTTAAAACGAAAGAGTTTAGTTGAATAGAAAATTGAAATAGTGTAAAGTAAGATTCATGGAAATAAGGAATCATTAAACTGTAAAAAATCCATTCATTCCATATAATTTAAAAAACATTCTACTTAAACTTTTTCCAGAAAACTCAAAATGTACCTTGTATGGTAACCAAAAAAACGATTCCTTACATAATATGTAGAAAAAGTAAAAAAATGGGTAAAAATGAATTTAAACATGCATATAAAAATTTTAAAAACTTTGTGAAAACTTTTTTTTAAAATATGAACATGGATGATAAATATATCCCTAGTAAATACTTATGTATAAATAATCTCGGATAAAAATGAGGTTAAAAAATTACCCCTTACCTTAGTCCGATATTCTTAGTATGTATCTGAAACTCTTGTATAGTGTGTTTAAACATATAATTAACTTGTAACAAAACCATAATAACATTTATGATATCATATATGATTCCCTTATGAATTTATATTACCCTTTCAATTATCAATTCCATGTTAAAGCAACATTTTGGGGAATAATTGTTTTATTTATCGTATGTGTTTTGACTTGTTATTCTTCATCTTATTACTTATATCATGATTTAATTACTTATAAAATGTAAAATATGATTTCTATATCATAAATATTATGTATATAAATATATATAATTGATATATAAATGAAATGGAGTACACCATTCAAGGAGTTGGTAGGTCACACGTAAGCATGAACGTTGTTTCTGTTTCCATATTGAATTGAATGAATGATAGTAAATGACATATATATATATACATATATAAATAAATTAGAATTATTATGTCATATATTTGATGATTACTTATTATATATATTTTATAATCATTCTTGAATGGTTAACGTCGAGAATTAATCTCATCACGTCGTGGAGATGGTAGGTTGTACGTACGCACGAGTGGCGATATCATTCACTTAATGGTTAAATAGTAAGGAATTGGATGGTATATTAATTAGAAAGAATAATTATCATGTTATAATAATTATTGACATCCATTATAATCATAATTAAACCCATCCAAATTAATTATTGTTTAATAAAAAATTACACCATGGCTTGGAGACGGTATGCCTTACGTATGCACGCATGGTGATATTGTTATTCGTATGATAGATAAAAGGAGGTATAAAGTTGTCCCATAATTATAATAACATCTCAAAATGTATAATATAATGGATTTATTACTTTATTATGGAGACAACGTAATAATAGAAAGTATAAGAAACAAAAGAATTTTGAAGGAGGTGATTAAACAATTACCTCTTATTCGCATATCTCCTTTTGATTTTCACAAAAGTTATCTTTATGATGGATTTTTGACCAAAGTAGGTATTCTATGAGGATGGTAGAGATTATAGGAAGTTTATTGGACTGATATTTTCCTAACTAAAAGGCTTTGGAAGTATGAGATAAAGAGAATAAGAAGTTCCCTTTTATAGAAGTGTTGAGGGGCACTTATGAAGGTCTTTAAATATTAATTTATTATAAATTCATTTTTGATTAAAAATGGTCCGAAAGTAATTTAATTCTAAGAAAACATGATTTTCTTCCAATACCCATAATTCAATAAATTTTTTACAAGTTTTTATTATTTCTTTATCCTTATCTTTTTTGTATAACCCTTATTTTACCCTTTTTAATCATATAGTGATATCATGTTTTTTACACAATGTGGGTTAATGTAATTATCATATCATTCCAAAAAACCCAAAAAATAACCATTTATGACATATTTGGACTTATAATAAACATTTATATGAATACTATATTTTTAGTAATTTAATAGCAATTCATAGACTATTTTATATTTTAAGTTATGAATTATTTCAATTTTGGTCACTTCTCATAATTGACTTTGATACAAATTAATAACAACCAGATTCCTTAGAAAAAATAATGAATCAATAATAACATGTCATATTAACATATAAAATTATTTTATGAAATAAATTATATCAAACTATATTTATTTTAATATTTAAAATATAATTTATTTGAATCATTTATCAATGAATCAATCACATTATCATCATTGTGTCATAATTAAATTTTTTTATTTAAAGTATAAAAGTTATGAATTAAATATCATGATGTATGAAATAATTTTAGATTTATAATTACTATTTATATTATAATATATCACTTATATAGCCCCATATAAAAAAAATTCAGTAAGAAGATACATGTTTATGTTATTTTTCTCTTTAATTTAAATTACTTATTAAAACATGTCATTATCACTCCCAAGTGGAACCATGGGGTCATAAAATAGACCCAAGGATGAACAGGTTCGTCCATATATAATAAAATAGTATTATGACATTTTTTAGGATAGTTTTATATTATTATAATATTATTTTTTACCCTTATTTAGATGATTTACCCTTTAACCAAGGTAAAAAATATTAATTACCAAAGTTGCTATTCATAATTTCCAAAAAATAAAGGTACCTATTTAAACAATTTGTAACTTATGATTCCAAATATATAATCCATTTATCTAAATTAAAAATACATAACTTTATTTAATTAATTTAAAATTAACTCTTGTTGTCAAAACCAAAATGCAGGTTTTTTAAGAAGTTAAAACTGTCAGAACATTGACATGTGTTTATTCCAAATTTAAATTTCAAATTACATCCAATGACAAAAATTGTATTAAATGAAAAAAAAATCCAATTACACTTTAAAAACAATTAGAAATTTAATCTATGTATATAAATAAATTAGATGAAAATGTAGATTTGAATTAAAATGAAGTATTTTTCACTATTAATTAAAATATGAATTTCATTTAAAAAATACTAAAATTTAATCCAAGGTAAATTTGGATGTCCCTATTCCAAAGAAGAATTTTAATATGTCATAAAAAACTTATAACATTATCAAAAACTATATTTAAAAATATTTCTCGAATAAAAGGTGGTAAAACTATATGTTTTTGAAATAAACATATTTTATCCAAAAAATTGAATTTGTTATTATATCATGCCTAGAAAATACATAAGATGGACGTTAATGTCATAAAAAATAAAAAATGTGGTTAATACTATTCATAGAAGTTATTTTATATCTCATTAAATATTAATATTTTTAATAATATATCATTGTTTAGTGAAAATCAGTATTGCGTACTATGCAAGTTATTGAGGAATGTCTCTGTTATGTGTAACGAAATACAAAAATTGTGTTTCATATACTGCAATCTAAAATGGTGTTTCATATAGCACAGGATAATGTTTTTGTAGCATACAACACAAGGCATAAAAGAAATTAAAAATAATTTATCTCATAAAATCTTGGGGTGTTATTAAGATCTAGTCATCCATATTTAATGTTTTTATATGATTGTGTACAAGATATTAATATAATCCAAAAGTGTACCATTTTATGGTTGTAAATTCAATTTTTAATTATATTAATGGAACAATATATGATGTATTTTTTACACTTTTGGAAGTAATTGTGTACTGAAAAAAATTTCAGATGCAGAATTTAGTGGATGTAAAATGGATAGAAAAATTATTTTTTAAACCTATACTTTACTAAGAGAATATTTAGTGTCTTTTTACCCTAAGAAACAACACTCAGTAGATCATTCCACTTCTAAACCTTAATATGTGGTAGCTAAAGTTGTTGTGATCAAGTGCTTTAGATGTAACACACACTAAATGATTATGGCTTGAGTTTTAGTAATACTCTAATTTTGTGGGATAACATAAGTGACATTACTTTAAGTAAAAAAATAGTGCATCACTCACAAGAAAAAAACATAGATATAAGACAATATTTACTTTTTGATCACACACAAAATGAGATATTATTTTAAAATTCATCAGAACACAAGACCAATATACTGATATATTTACTAAACCCCTTAGTTTTGATAAATTTGAATATATTATACACAAGCTGGGAATTGTTAATACTAAGTGATAATTCATATATACTTATTGTTTACAAATATAAATATATTAAGGAACTTATTTTTAAAGGGGGAACATTTGTCATGGTTTTTTCTAAAATCCTTATTTTTAATACAAACATTTGATTTTCAAAAATCATCAGTTTTACTAAAAAAATTACGCTTTCTAAAAGTTTTAGGATTTCAGAATAAAAATTTAGAAAAAAATTTCTTTCTAAAATTTATAGTTTTCTTAAAGATAAATTTTTGTTTTTCTAAATTATTTTCATTTGGAAATAAAATCTGTTTTATCTATATTTTGAGTTTTACTAAAACATTGAATTTTTCTAAAAAACTAATGTTTTTTCCAAAATTATTCATATTTTTGATGAAATTTTGTGTTTCTAAATTTTTTCCTAAAATATTGGTTATTCCAAAAAAAATTAGTTTTTCTAAAACCAAGAATAATAGTTACCCGACATAATATCTCTTTAAAAGTTATATCTTCACTCTAATGATGTATTTTATCATATTCAATTTGTATTATCTTTAATATCATTTGTTTTGTTTTTGTCTATATTTTTCTATTTTCATGATAGTTTTTATTAAAATTTTCTAGACTAACTTTGTATATGATAATTATTTTTAAAACCCATTAAGAGTTTAGATTTCAAATTAAAAAATTATTTAAATAATTTTTGATCATTGTATCATGTTTTTTTATCATGTCTAAGCCATAATATTTATAGAATTTGAATCCTAACCCCAAACCTATTAATATATGATTGATTCACCACAACCCACATCATCTTATCATACATACGATGACTCACATCCCTAAAATTCTCTATCAGCCCAATCCTTTAACCTTCATCCAACATTAAATTTCAATCGTATTTTTCAACATGTCTCCATTATAATATATTCTTAATAGAGAAGTTTTGAAGGAATGTTTTATCTAAAAAAAGTGGTATGATAAAACTAATTCTTTTTTTTTTGAAATAGATTATCAAATTAAAAGGTTGGTAAAAGGTTTTCCTTCAAAATTAAGATTTTGATATTCATTATCCCTTAATTATAATGGAATTTTATTAATCTATTCAGTTTAGTGTGAAAGAATATATGGATATAATAACTTTTAACCATTTTGATGAATCATATAAGACTATTATTCAACAAGTATTGGACATAGATGAAGTTACGATGGAAGGATAGGCTTGTCTTGTAACTCGTGAGATTTAGTAAAATCTTGTCTCATTTGAAAAACCTAAAGTTGAAACTTCTTTGTTTTCATATTATGAGAAATTTAAGAAAGTTTTTCATTTGAAACTGGATTCCAGAGTTGTATTATTATGGATGTTAGGTTTCCTAGTTTTGAGGAAAGGAGACAAAGATACCATGAGAGTTTGAGATATATTTTCTTTGTAAATCCTAATGAATATGAGTAAACTCAATTTAGTGAAGTGTGTTTTATTTTTAATTAATTATATTAAGAAATGTATGATGAAATTGAGAATTCTGAATTTTTCGTGTTTTATCAAAAGGATGTTGAAAAAGTTAATGTTTGTAATGATGAAAAAAATCAGAAAATGGTGACGAGAGAAAAAACTGTTTTTGATAAGTAAATAAATTATTTCAACAATGGAGTTATTTTTCATGCAATAGTAGATGAAATTTGTAGAAAAATAGGGAAATGTAGCATCCAATGCCAAAGTTATCTAATTAAATGAAAAATTAAAAGTAAAGAGGAAACCTAGTTCATCACCTTCTATAACTAAAAAGAACGTTAAATCTATGTATGATGAAGATTATTAGAAATTTATGAAATGAAAGACAGAGAATAAATCCAAGGATCCAAAATTTAGAATCAATAGAGCATAACCCTTATCTCTTAAACAAAAAACTGAAGATTTTTTAAAATAAGGAAAGAAAAATTGGAAACAAAAGAAAGTTATTTTATAAAGAAGAAGTATATTAATGTTTAAAGTAGTAATTTGAAAGAGAACATGAAAATTTTCAAACTACTGGAGAGGAAGGAGAATAAGTTCTTTAAATTTATACTATGCCATTTTTTCAACCAATTCCCCCTTTGATCATTATTATTCAGTCAGTTCCCTCAGAACCTCAAATTTTTGGAACCTCAAAAGTTCCTATTATTGTTGAAAAAGAAATAGGGAAAGTTGTTGATATTGAAAAATCTGTTTCAGAACAAGTTCAAGATGATTTTCAAAAATGTCTGAAGAAGACTTGAAAATAATATTTTTTAAGTTGTGAAAGGTCTTAAATATAATTTTAAAAACAATGGGAAAAATATTGTAAAGAAACATTAGAAGAGAAATTGGACCAAGAAGAAGATCAAGAATAAAGTTATTCAAAAACATCATCTTTTATTATTCAGTCCAATAAGGATGTTGATTTGGTTGTTTTGGAAAAGGAGGAATATTCTGAAAAATAAATATAGACTCAAAAATCCCAGACAAAAGTATCTGATAAAGCTGAATCTGGTAAAAACATTGATTTAATGGAATCATATAATGTTGATAAAGAGAAAGATAAAGAGAATGATAAAGTCTTTGTTAAACCTTTATGAAGATATATTTCTGATGCTTCATTTGATTCAACTGAATGTCAAACTAATCATCCTATTAGGTATTGGAATCAATATTCACTTATTTCAATGAACCCTTTAAGTAAATTTTGGATGTTATTCCTTGTATATCAAGTATTGAATCTCAGTGCATGAAAATATAATGAAGTATAAATGTTCTAGAATAATCAGATTCACTAAATCAATTAACAGAAACCATTATTCAAAATGAGTCCAATTTCAAATTTTTCAAAGTTGAATAAAGGAAAAAAGTATAAGATGAAATTAGATCATTATATGGTTAAAATATACAAAAATTTATATGAATATTACAATTGAAAAAATTAAATATTTTAAGAATATATCATTAGAAGTAGAATATTTTTTTTCAAAATTTTTCTTATAATTTTATTGAAAAGTTTGAACTATTTGAATATTCAATGTGTTTATTGGAGTATCAATACTAAGATGTTCAATAAGATAACAAAACAATCTTGAGTATAAAGTTGATAAGTTGAAATATTTGAATATTGAGAACTATTCTCTTAAAAGATAATTCATTATATTAAATTAAGAAGTTGTAATTTTTGAAGTTATATAAGATAATATGTCTATATTTCAGTTAAGTGAAAAATAATCATAGTGGAAAGAAGAAGAGTTTAAAAAGATGAAAATAATCATGAAAATTTTAAATAAGAAATAATGATTTTATTTGTATGAACTATTAATATAAAAACCAAAACATTTATTGAATAAAAGTTTGAATGAATTTTTCTCTATATATTATGTTTAAATTCTTTACAAAACTTATTTTGTTGAATGTACTTTTATAAATTAGAGGATGAAAGTTTATTTAAACTAAATTTTTTTATAGATTTTTTTACTAAAATTTCTGGTACATGCTTCTTCCTTTATTAATTATTTTTAAATAAAAAATGGGGATAAGTAATTGTGGGAGAATTATTTAGAGAGTTTCATAAATAATTTCATTCTAGGATAATTTATTTGGGATTAGTAATTAAAGGATATTTATCTTATATTATTCTTTTGTACACATAATGTAAACAAAAAGGTAATAAAAAAGAAATGAGGAGATAATAAAGATAGGTGAGACTGGTTCCTAAAGGATTAATGGGATTGTATATTTCTCAAAGTTATTACTTTTATATTTAAGTGTTTTGTTTTGTGATTTTAATATAGAGGATATTATTGAGTCAAAAGATTTTCTTTGTATACTTTCTATATTTAGTTTTGAAAAACACAACATGCTATTAAAAAACAAAATTTTACTAAAATTATATTTCCTAAGTCTTTAAAATATTTTTTTTGAAAACTATTTATTCTATCACCCTGATAAATATTTATTAACTACAAAATATAAACCTTCCAAATAAGCCAAATCTATTTAATTTACTAAAGACTAATCAATTAGATTGAATAATGTTGGATCCATTGGACTGACTAATATCTGATCCATACGAATAAATATATTCAGATCCATTGGACGGACCAAAGTCTAGTCCATCAAAGTGATCAAACAGTAGTTCATTGGATTACCCCTAGTCTAGTCCACTAGAATAACTAAAGTCCAATCCATTGGAATGAATAAAGTCTAGTCCTTCAGATTGACCGAGTTTAGACTATCAGTGTGAATGAATTTATTTTATCATTGTGATTGAATTTATTCTATTGGTTTAACTGAGTTTTGTCTATAAGATTGAAAATGTTTTTATTCCATTGTATTAATAAATTTTATAATTTTTTTATTCATAATTATTTCAAATTTATGTAATATTTTTTAAAACATTGTAATTGTGTTATGGAAAAAACTATGGATGGAGATGAACTTGTTGAGCTATCAAGCTGGAGCTCATCTGAGGTAATTGAAAAAAAATATGAGAATCATGGAAATATTACTGTTAGAGGTGTGAATATAAATAAAGGTGTATTCAAGGATCAATATTAATATGCTTTAGAAAACTGAACCATTCTGAAGTTTCCTCTGCTATAACTTCTCGTTAAATTATCTTTGTAATATTTCAAGGATTTATCATTCTAAAGAATCTATGTGGGTATTTTAAATTCCTTAGATGATTTTTTATAATTTTATTTTGTGATCAATTGAGATTATGATCGATGTATTATGGGGATTTAAGTAAGACAGTATCCAATTAGGTTGATTGAGGGATTCTAGGGATAGAAAGGTAGAGCTTATTCTAATATTTGTGATTGGGGACTTTCTTATTGAAGAAAGACATGCCTTACAATTTGGTTAAAACTATGGATATCTTGTGTTAGGGTTATTAACTTCATTTACACAATAGATTAATGTGAAATAAATTATTTTGTAATGTTTTTTTAGTTTTGAAATAAAACTTTGTAAAGTTTTATTTTACTTATTTATATAAGTTTTCATTTTCCATCGTTCATTTATAAGGAAAGTTTATTCTGCTAAGACTTTATATACTCTAATTTACCAGATGACCACTAAGTTCATTATAGTTACTCTGATCATTGAATGCAGTCTGAGTCTGATAAACTATAACAAAGTGGTTTGGGGTTTTAATTAGATAATATTTTTAAACTACAATTTCTCCTCTAATAGAAATTATAAACTATTATGATCTAACACCAAATAGGATATCAATTTTAGGAGGCTCAAGGTATATTGATACACATTCTCATGATGTTCTCGCTTGGTAATTTCCATGAAAAGAGGTTATGAGAACATGTTTTTCATTATGAAATCCACATTTATATGATTAATTGCGTGTTTTGATAAGTAGATGTGTGTATGGATACTTAGAACTTAAAATTATCATTAATTAATATCAAGACTCGCATACTTTGATGTATTGGTGAAAACTATGATGACATATGATCTTGAAGAGGTAAGATATGATGGGTACATCAAAAATGATATTGCATTAATGGATCATGCAAGAAAGGATTTATCCCTTATATCCCTTGATAGAAGTTGATATCTTAGGCCCTTTAATGGAAATGGAACTACATACACAAATCTATAGTCATGGTGTTAAGTGGGAGATTTCATTTTTAGAAATTCAACGAAAGATACATCAAGCATAAAGGTTGATGGCACTGGTATGGAACCTATTAATTATATATATCATGATAAAGTGATAAAATTATATAGTATGTGTTCAAGGGAGTCTGGATGTCATTGCAACATAAACTTCTTTATTTATGGGATCTATGGTGTGTTGCTATATTTTATCCTTTGAATTTAGTAAGTTATTCCAAATTCCACTGCGAAATATTCCTATGGGGTCACACACTATGATTATCCACAATCTGGGATAAAATCTATTATTGAATTTAACTGGTAATAATTAATAGTATTTATTTAAGTTTGGTTGATCCCCAAAATTTAATCACAATTTATTTGAAATAATAAGTGAGTTAAATAATAGTATTAAATATTTATTTTCAATTTTGTAAAATATAATATAATATTTATTATATTTATTATATCTATCATATAATAATAAAGTTAAATTTATTTATTAAATTCTCACTATTTAGTGATAGATAAATGTCAACGAGGGAAAGAATATTGAGATTAATGTATGGATTAGAAATAGTATAAATTATATTTATATATATTCATAAATGTATTGCACATGTAAATAGATTAATAATATTATTATTATTACTAATGGACATGGGGTCAACTAAGAATGTTAAATATGGTTATGGATTTTCATGTCGTTTAACACCCCAAAAACTACCATAATACATATCTATTTTTAATTTTTTGCTAAATGATAATTAGAATGAACTATAGTTATAAAGAGGCTATCTCAATTCCTATAGAGAGATCAAGAAATAAAAAGTACTTTCCTCCCTCCCTCTACTAAGACAATGAGAGATCATCAAGGGTTCTTCCTCTCTCTAAGATAATTCGGACGTGATCAGCAACAAACAATGAAAGTGATTAGGATCATTTTTTCTAGAACCCATAAATTCAATTGAAATGATCCAATATTTTGGTGTGCAAGTGGATCACTACTAGATAAATTATTCACTTGGATACCATAGAAAAATAAAGGTTCCAAGAAATCTATTCAACCTTGTAATTAATGAAGAGAGAATCTTGAATTGAGGTGACTATATATCTTTTTATAACTTAATTATAAATTTACCTGTTATATCCTCCTTTTTGGATTCAAAATTTTAATCAAATAAAGAAATCTTCTATTTTTTTATATTAAATATTGAACATGTGAATCAGAGATTGCATGTTATTTAGGACTAAAATCTGAGTTCTTCATACGATCAAAGGACTCCTCTACTATTCTTGAAACCTACATAACATAGGAAAAATAAGTGACACAAACATAAAAATATCTATGCATATCACACTAGAGCGGGAATCTTCAACTGATTCCTATAACATAGTAGATAAGGAATCCTTACCTAATTCCCATAATGGTGGGATCATTCCTTAATCAATTCACATATTTACCTCGTGATAAATAAAATGTTAACCAATGCATTGGATGGTGATATATTATACCACCAATTATCATTCATACGTATGACTTCCAATTAAAATAAAATCATTCATCTTATCATAAATATTCTGTGATAATAAAAAGAGTTTTATAATTATTTCAAATGGTATTACATAAAAAACATGACCATTTGACACAAAAAAAAAAGATCATCCAAAGGAGTATTAAAAAACATAATATATATGGGGATTTATGAAAAAATACTTCAATTTATAAGAAACTTTGGAAAATGGAATAGAAATAACAAAAGGGTTTTTTTGTTAAATTGTGGTTCTTAATATCAACTTAAAAAGATGCGATTTTCAAGTAATATTCTGAACACCATTTTTTGATGATGAAGTTAAAAATTCATCAAAATTTACATCCAAATAATCACAATAAATAAAGAAAGATAGAAAATTATTGGATCATTCCCATGGGGAAAATATTATTTTATTATTTAAAAACCAAAGTACAACATTCTAAAGTATGTTATTTTATAAATATAGCTTTAAAAAAGGGTAATAATCTCATTAATTAACCAGAAAAAATTAGATCATAAATACTTATCCCTTTGTTCTAAATTCTATCATCAATGTAGTCGCATTTCAAAAATGAATCTGTGATGAAGAAGCTCATAGATGATATAAAATCCAAGAACCTTATCCACTAGGTAGTGAGTTTCTACGAAAGATGCAATACACCAATTCTCACAAATTTCATCGGGATGGTCGAATCATAATCAATCCAAATTCTATTCTATCACAGTTGTCTTTCTATATCAGTTCCATTAATCAGCCCAATAATTTCATCCCTCAAATATGATGCAACTCCATGGAGGCTATCAATAAATCCCATGATATCTCCCTTGTGATCAATGAAGACTTCTATAAATCTTAACAGTACAAGTTTACCTCTGGATTCGTCATCTATGTTTCATTTGATATAATCCATAAATTATATGTTCCATATTATTTCAAGAGTTACATGAGTTATGGGAAAAAAATATATTCCTTGATTTTTAAGAATACATAATTCATACATATAATTATTACATCTAAAAAATTATAATAAATAAACCTTGATAAAAAAATAAAACATATGTAAAAATGTTAAGTGTAAGGGATGAATATAATATCATGGTAATGATATTACATTAAAATTACATAAAATTACTTTACTAAATTATAATGAATCATTTATTTCAAAATTAATAAAGGTTAATATAAAGATCATTAGAGATAAAAAGAATTTTAGTTTCTTCTAGGGAAATTATAACATTAGTGGGAAATAAAAAAATGAAAATTAAGAAAAAAATCCATTCAAAGATATGGGAATGATTATTAACAAAATTATATTTTTTATGAAACAATAGATTCATCATGAAACAAGAATTTAGTATGGAACATGTTTTCCTAATAAAATAAAACAAAAATATATACCAACATCCTCATAAAGTAGGATAATTAAATCTTGAAATATTGTAATCGTAGTGCATCTCATATCCTCTCCTTTAGGGATGCTGTCTATGGTTATTCTTCTTCTGATTCCTAGTTCGGCTTTCTAGAGATCTCTGTGGAACAGTCTTTGGTGTCTCGTGATGGATTGTAGATCAACCTTGATATTCCAGTGGGTTTATTCATGGATGCATCGGTCTGTTTGAAGTGGATGTTGATTGTTCTCTTTGGTTCCTCAAAGCCACCCATTTCTGCTTTCCATAACATTGTTGGGTCATGGGGTCTCAACCGTCTGGCTCATATCTCCTTGATTCATCCTTTATTTTTCTTCCTTGTCTTGGCCTCCAAGGAGGACTTCGTCCAGGATTGGTGTCATGCTTCACGCTCTGTTGGCCGTTGGTCCTTCAGCCTTATGAGATGGTCTTTGGATGTGCATAAGGGAAAATAAATCCAATTGGCAGTGGTCTAGGTTAATCTCCCTGGGCTTCTACTCCCTTTTCATAAAAAAGGCATCCTTCAGGTGATTGGTTACTCCTTTGGAGGGTTTCATTGCTCAGATCCAAGAACCTGGTCTGGTGTGGATACCTCGGTGGCTCGTCTGTGTGTGGAACTGGATCTCTCTTGCTCGATGCCGGAGTTGATTTCACTTCGGGTGCAGTATTCCTTTTTCTAGAAACCCATAAATTTTCTATGTTTTATTCCCATGTTTCTTCTCCCATTTCTTGGTTCAGGGGAATTCCTTGTAGGTGTTTCATCGTCGTCGATATGGAGGTCATTGCGGGTGTCTGTAGTTTGAATGGAATTTGAACATTCGTCCTACCCCTTCTGCTCAGTCTACCGTCGGAGAAACTCCGGGGGAGTTTCAACATGAAGGGTCTTCAGATGGAAGTAATTTGTTGGTGTTGTCCTTTGATCAGATGATGGATGAGAGAGTGGAATACTGGGATATAGTGCCTCTCCTTCCTAGACAGGTGCCTCATGTTCAGGTTGGAGACTTTGTGTCTGTACTTAATATTGTCCTGAAGCATGCTGGGTTAAGTAGGATGGATTTCTTCTATTGGTTTCCTAAAACCTCTAGTCTTCTAGTGTTGGTGAATCCTCATCATGAAGGTTCTTCTAGTGGCTTTGAGGGAATTTTGGGTTTTCTCCCTTCTTCTATGGGACATTCTTGTGGCTATGAGGGCAAGTTGGGTTACCTTCCTTCTTCTGAGGGATCACCTATAGTTCAACCTCTTTTTTTTGGTTCACCAATAGTTTAGCCTCATTCTACCCCATCCTCATCTATGTATGTGGTATCGGTTGGGGACTATGCACCCCAAAGTTCATATGGTGTAGGATGTGAATATTCTTTCACCATGGAAAAGCGTGAAAGCTTGTCTACTAATTTACACCCCCCCATCCCTAGTCAAGGTCTTGTCCACGAAAAATAGTGATTGTACTAGGTATTAGTCTAGAATATTGAAGGTGAGTCTTCACTCCCACTTTGTCAAGGTTATGAGTTCTAGAGCCAATCCCAGAACCCTTTTTGATCAATGATTCCAATCCTTATATCGAATTAAAGGGGTATTGGAGATGGGGTTAAAATAGACTTTGTGGATTCTGAGGTTAGTAAGAATAAGATTGAACTGGTTAGTATTCTTGAGTACATACCGCACCTGATCATGATTGTTGATTTTTTAGGAAACTCAAAATGTAGGGATGTCTGCATGCGGATCCCAATAATAGGTACATCTGGATTTTTTAGAACAGGACATGAAAGGTGGATCTGGTTGGGGTGGGAGATAAGTTCATCTATGTTAGGGTGACCCATGGTTTCCATACCTTTCTTTTTTAATTCATTTATGGGAGTTGTGATCCCTATTAGAGGGTGTTCTTGTAGAATGAGCTCATCTGGTTCGACCCAGGAAATCTCCCATGGCTTGTGGGTGGTGATGTTAATGTTGTGGAGGACCGGGACGAGAAGAATATGAGAGGTCCTTATACTAGAAGGGCCAGTGTATATTTCAACCAATTTATGGCCGGAAAAAACTTATGGACCTTAGTTATTTATGGGATAACATAACTTGGTGAAAAACCCAAAGGGGTGGTCGTAGATCATGGAGTCGACTAGACAGATGCTTGGACAACATGCAGGCTCTTTCCATGTACGCTGACATGAGTGTGTTTCCTCTGGTGCATGGTATTTCGGTATATTCCCCACTTGTGATATTTCCTTCCTCTGGGAATGATAGTTTTGTGATATTAATATTTTCTCAGCTATGGTTCGACACATCTGGTTTCCATGAAATGGTTAGAATGGCCTAGAGTGATCCAGTCAAAGGGCACACATGGAAAGCTTTTTAAAACAAACTTTGGCACCTCAAGAGTAGGCTACAATTGTGATCACGGGATCTTTCTCTCTTGGACAGTGACTTAGATGTCACCATGTAGGATGTTGATCACCTTGAAAGGTGTTTGTAATAATTTTGGGATGATCGATTTTTGAGGATCCGCTGGGTAAAAAATACATCATGGAGAACTTGTTATTGAAACAGGAACGCCTTTACAAGGAGACAACAAGGACCAAGGGGTTGAAATATGGGGATAAGAATGCTTCTTATTTCCATTCTTGTATCAAGGAGAGATGAAAGTTCATTAAATCAAATTTCAGGCAAGAGGATGGGTGCTTCACTGATGACAGGGATGTCATTGGTGCACCATCTTACCCGCATTTTGTGATGTTCTCACAGGACCTAACATTCACATTCCTATGGGGTATCCGAGTGAACCTATAGGTCTCTTTGATGTTATACCTAGCATTTTTTCTCCCCGAGATAACGATGGTATGTGGGCCCTTCCTCAGGATATAGAGGTCCTTGATTCTATAATGAATTTAAATCCAACTAGTGTAGCCAGTCCGGATGGGTTTCCTACCTTCTTTTACAGAACCTTGCGGGAGGTTGTTAAAACTTATTTGATAGTGGCTATCTATTATTTCTTTTGGGGTGGTAATATACCTCATGTTTCATGTTCCACTACTATTGTGCACTTCCCCATGTCCAAAAATTTTACATCTATCCCCCATTTGTGTCCTATAATCATGGGAAATGTACCTTACAAGATTCCCACCAGTATTATCAACTCTAGGTTGTCTTCTTATCTTCCCCAGGGGATCTCCATGGAACAACATGGTTTTTTTAAGGGGCGATCTATCCAGGGGCCTATTTCCTTGGGCTAGAAAAATTTCACGGATATCAACCTCAAAAATCATGGTGCTAATACAGTCATCAAGCTCAACAAGAAAAAATCCTATGATCGTATGGAATGGAGTGTCATCAATAGATTTTTGGAAGGTATGGTATTTTCTCCTTATATTATTGACATTATTTTAATATTTTTTAGCTGCTCTAAGCATACAGTATTGTTTATTGGCAAGTCATATGTCTTCTTCAAGTCTGCTCGGGGTCTTCAAAAGAGGGACCATATTTCCCCGAGTCTATTTATCATCACACATGATGTCCTCAGTCATCTCATCAACAAAAACCTGATTAATAGAGATATCCTTCCATATAGTCAAAGAATGGGGTCACTGTTGGTGTCCCACTTGATGTTCATAGATGATATTATAATTTATATGAATTCTTCTAGTATATCATTGTGGAGCATGATCAGAATGCTGGATGACTACTATCTTTGGAGTGGCCAGAGTGTTAACAAATGAAAAGGTATTTTTTTATATTCATTGTAACTATCCTTCAAGCCACATCCTTACTTTGAGCCCCCTATTGGACATACAAATAGGGGAATTTCTTATGGAATACCTGGGGACCCTTTATCTCCAATAATTATTTGTATACACGATTTCGATCATCAACTTACCAGAATCACTGATCGGGTTAATAATTGGAAAAATACTCTCTTGTATTTCAATGAAAGAATAGCATTGGTAAAAAGTGTGTTATTGTCCACCACGATGCATGATTTTTCTTTGTTCAAGGTTCCAAAAGGTGTTATTAAAAACATTGATATAATTCTTGACAACTTCATATAGAACCCAAATGTGGAGGGAAAAAGGCATTGGGTTTCATGTAAGAAGATGGTGTGGATGGTTATTGAGGGTGGGATTTATGTCAGAAGCCTTGATTATAATATTAATTTCATTCATTCTATGTAAGCTTGGGGGTGTTGGAGAACCGTACGTTATGGGGGCGCAACATTCTTGGTAATTCTTCAGAAGATCAGGTTTCTTTGGAAGATCATACTTCTCTGTTTTGGACTAAGATTGGGCCCATCATTAATGATCTCAGACTCCATTCTCATTGGATCATTGTTAGAGGATAAGTCACATTCTGGAATCATAACTGGAACGGGGAGATCATTGGATACCCATTTTTCTAGCCACTAATATATATTTCAAGGTTGCCCGCTAGTACGCAGTGTTTATCAAGGTTGTCTTCAACAACACCCAACATGATCTGTATAACCTCATAGAGCTCTCCCCGGAACCAGATAGGTGATTTTTTCACTCCATCCTCCTATATCCAATTAATTATACGGTACAATCATAAGACAATCTTCATGTAGGATCATGGATAGGTATGGAATTCTATCTATTGGTCCAAGAGTATACCCACCAAGTTTATCTTCCTTGTATGGAGAATCAGGAATACAATGCTTCCCATGGATAATAATGTTATGTGGCGTGTCATTTTCTTGGTTTCTAGATATGTTTGTTGTAAGCAGCATAAAGTGGAGAGCTCGGGCGATCTGTTTTTCAAAAGCGACTGGTCTCATGAAGCGTGGGGACTTTTTCTAGAATTTATTTCTTTCTCCACTCCGAGTATGGCTAGCTATCCCTTACTCAATTAGTGGTATCATGGATTGGGGAAATAGCGGTATGGGGAGGTCTTCATGAACCATTATCTTGCAGGCAGGGTGCTGGTGCATGTGGAAATTGCATAATAAGTGGATCCATGATGGGGTACTCTTGATTGGTTTCCTGATTATCTTCAGGGTTAAAAGCCTACTCATCGACATGGTCAAGGTTCTGGATAATAACAGGGAGGCTCCCTCCTTGAAGCACTTCATTTCAGGTCCTCAGCACTCCCCTTAAGAGAATGTCAATCAACTGGGAAACTGGATATGCTAGTGACCCCCTTCAGCAGGTTTGAAGCTCAACAGTGATGGGTCCTGTGTTACAGGTTGCATTCATGGTGGTGGGGTTGTGCATGATGACAGTGGATTAGTCATTCTGGCATTCTCGATTAGGCTTGGTCAGTGTTTGACCCTTCAGGATGAATCCATGGTCATGTTCAATGGTCTGAAAATTTTCATGGAGGGATGTCTGGACATAAGGGAAGAGGAAACAGACTCTATTCTTCTACACAATGCCCATCAGGGTGTCATCAAGGTTCCTTGAACTATTATTTACACCATTAGACATTGTCATGTCTTTTTGGGGGACAATATCAAGGTATCTCTTACCTGGTGGGAGGGAAACAAGGTTGGGGACTACTTAGCCTCGGTTGAAAATCCTGGTTCTGAATTCTTAGTCTTTCATGATATTAATAGCCTAAATCTGGAAGGGTTTGATATTATTCAAGTTGATTCCCTCGGTCTCAACTATTTTAGACCCACGTAGTCTTTTCCTTTCTTTGGCCTACTTTTTCTGGGCTTGGATACCTTGTATCTTATATTTACTTTGAATAAAAATTTACATGATGATGACGATGTTTTATAATGACCAATAATTTTTTAATACCATTAGATGAGATTTTTGTCACTTTTCTTAAAGATGAAGTCAGTAATGAATTAGTTTCATGGTATTTATCGATATTTATTGGTAACTTTATAACGATCACAAATTTATTTATTATCATTATATAACCATGTTCAAAATATATATTAATCTTATATATAATATATACACATCACTTATAATTTATAACAAATAGAATATAATATTCAATGGTGGAGGTAATCCGCATGTTTACATGGATGATGATTTCATTTCCCAAGGAACGGGATAATAGATTAATACGGTTTATTATTTTTAGGACCTAAACATGTAATAAATATCATAATTATATATTAAATTTTTTATTAGTACCATCCTTTTAGAGTGTTTAAGGAACAAATAGTAGTCTATGTCATTGATACGGTAGTCCTCACAAACACACGATTAATGTTTTCACTTTTCATAAGGGGAAGTGAAGAGGTGGTTAATGTTTATTAACAAAATATTGTAACATTAATTATACAATAAATACTATGTTTATAATATAATATTAGGAAAAAAAAATTTAAATTGATAGATAAAAGGAAATGATGTTTACGGAAAGACTGAACATACATTGAAAACTTTATGTTTTTATTAGAGGATTCCTTAGAAAGGAAGGGTTAAGGTTAATCTATTTTGAATATAATGTTATGAGGGTGAAAAATAATTATATGTGAATGAAATAGGGAACATTTTTATGAGGAAACTAAATTTTTAGTGTGGAAATGAATGAGTGGTTAGAAGGGCTATTTTATAAGTGTTCAGAATGGGTTTTTAGTAAATATTTCAACTTAATAAAATGGGTTCACATGTTAAACATGTTAGGTGACACAAAATAATTTACAATAATTGAATTTAAGGTTATATAAGGTTAATAATACATCAACCAATCAATTTTAAATATGTTTTTTCATGTTTTAAGCCCTTTATCTCTTGAAATATTACTTCTTCCATTTATGCTTTTACCATGACAACTAGTTTTTACCTATGGTAACTTAATATTTATATATCAAAATATACTGGTCCTTATTAGGAAATTTTTACCCACTTATTATAAATTTTAAATCAATTTCTTTGGATTTAATTCATAAAACAAATAGAAATTAATTTTTATAAAATAAATGTATAATGTAATAAAAGAATTTGGTAGAAATAAATATTACATGAATTTTAAAATATAAAATATATTTTTTTGAACTACAATAAATATTTTAAAATTTATAATTTAAACTATAAAATAAAAAAATTCAATAAAAAGGTTTTATAAATTTATTATTCCTACATAAATATTAATAAAATCATAAAGTCACAGTATTGGTATATTTCACAAATCACCTCAAAATAAATATTAAAAATAAATATAAAAAAATAATGATAATATACGTTTGAAATCATAAAATCAAAATTGAAGTTATTTTCATATAATTCATATTTTAAAATTTATATATTTATTTTTTAGATAAAAATTCAAAATATAAAAAATGAGTTTTTATTGAAAAATGGATGTTTTAAATAAAAATTGTTCTTTATATTATTCCATATAAACATTTAATTTAAAATATGTTAATATATTAGTTCATATAAAATAATATTTTATAATTTTCCAGTTTAACTTAGTAGGATAAAATGTGCAATATTTAACAAACTGATTCTTTGAAAAAATATATAACTTTATACTAAATATGCTTTAACAAATTCCATTAAAATTAATTATTTATATACTAAAATTTAATTTTACTACTCTATACATATTAAAATATTTTTTTAATTTTATATATACAATATATCATATTTAATAATTACATTATTATTTATCAGTAATGCATATATATATATTTATATAAAATATGTTAATATAATATTTTTATTTAATTGTGGGTTATGTTATTTTAAATTTAATACCTAACAATATAAGAGTTTAGTATACCTATTGGATATATAAAAAATGACTATATCTATAATGACTATATTTCTAATTAGCATATTTTCAACTACCATATTTGTAACAACCATATTTTCAATGATCAAATTGAATTCCTATATATATAACCTTACACAACTTATTCCATTCATAATTCCAATTTCCATTGTTTCCATTTTATATCTCGCAAAACACTTTCTCCATTTGTGGTATTTGTTCTAATTGTAATATTTGTTATACTAATGGTGATTCTTAAAGTTGATGTTGGTCCAAGGGGGTTTCTAGTTATAAAGATATTATTATTTTCAATTTCTTGTCCCCATTTATTTATTTTAGTTTTAATATATGTAATCATCCATGATGTGTAATAATCAATTGTAAGTGATATATGGTTTCATGTACCTTTATTGTAATGTTCATTTATAATTGAATAATGTTTCATTATCTTTGTTCATATGTTGTATGGCCCAATCTCTAATGATGTATTAATTCCTTTTAAATAATAGTGGAAAATTATTTATAATTCGAGGAAAAATATTAGTGGACCCTAATACCGGGCTTTGTACAAGGTATGTACATAAGGTCTTAGCATATTCCATGGAGAGGGGTCGTCTCCAAGTGATTGATTGATGTATATCTATTAGGAATGTGAGACGGAACCCATGTGTTGGTCATGGGAATAGTTTTGGAATTATCTTCATTATTCTAAGTGGTTAGAGTGTGATGAATTGGGATAGTATCTGGGTAGTGGGACTAACAGAGATTATGTTCTAGGTATGGTTTCACTAGACAATGAGGGTCTATGTCTGTAGGATCCTTCGAGAAGTGATGTCACCAATGGGTGATGGGTGTGGGAAGGTATCGATAAGTAAAGATGATGACAAGTTTGGACGACCTAATAGATTCCCTATGGAGAAAGATGTTATTAGTTGTGGTGTGTGAGACTGTCTGCGATCTAGGACTTGATGTGTCGAGATGGTAACATGTGTGATTATATGCAAACATAATTGTGTTCAGGTGCCTGATGGACCTCCCAAATGTTTGTGGGGAAGGGTCACTGTGATGGCCTCCCTAGAGTCTATATGGATGGATTCGTTTGATAGTCCTCCCAAATGTTTGAAGAGATGGTTTAGTGTGATTACAATTACCTAATTAGGTTATTGTGTCTAGGACCATTGCAAAAGTGTCTTAGGTTAGTGGAAATATCATTCTTTCTTTTATGGGGTATCGATAAAGGATCTTTCTATTCATTTCTTGGGTAGGTGCGCATGAATTGGACCTGTACTTGAGTGGGTTTGGTTTGGAGACTTCTTTGGGGACAAGTTTATAGTGCATTGTAATATATTATTGAATGACCTCACTATAGTGATTATTTATGGGTTGAGGCTGATGGACATATTATTGAGCCTAGGGTCTATGGGTGTTAGGTTAAGGTTTTAGACCTTTCCCTACCATGGATATTTAGGTTTGGATTGGGCATTGGTATGATGGAATGAGGCCACAAGTGGATTCTAGCATGGCACCAAAGAAGGTATAACCATGGTCGGGGTGACATGGTTAGTACCTGGTGACCTAGTGGGTGGGTGTACCTCTTTTGGTTTTGTGGCATCCTAATTATTTCACGATATCTAGACCATCATGTTTACTGTATTTCCTTTCCTAGTGTATACAAATGCATATCATGGTGTATATTTGGGGTTCTTAGTGAGACCCTGCTAACATTAATACTTGCACCCTGAACTAGAATCTCAGTGTGTGTAAAATATATATGCATTCATTTTTGTTTAGTCATGGAACATAAAATGGATCGAGAAGGGGAAGATCTATGGGTATGTGAAAATAGGGTGTGCGGGGCATAAGGATGTTATTAGGGTCAGTGTGTATGTGAAGTATTTTTGGTTTCTTTTGTACATGTGACTGACCTTGGGGAAGTTAGTGTATGTAAGTTTTTTATAGGGGCATAATGTATTTTATTATATGTGTTTATTTTTATGCATACTATGATTTTTTGTTATAATTATTGGCTATTTATATTGTTTATTGCACTCTGATTTGTGGTAACAGTATCCCCACTCTATGGATTACGCCCTTATTTCTAGTATGAAGCTTATGAAATATGGGGATCTTCCCTTAAGGACCTGTAACAACCCTGGTCCAAGAATTGATGAGTATCCCTGGTGAGGGTCATTACAAATTGTTATTATAAATTTTTTTTTATGATTTAATTATATGTTGGACGGGTAGTCTAAGAATGTGTTGAATCCAGTAATGGATATTGAAATGGTGCATCTAGAACACATGTTCTAGAAGTAAGGCCATGTTACCAAGGGCATGGGATTACAATTCTTAAAATTGGATGTTATGGTTGTATTATTTCACCTTGTGTGACACACATATATTTTCTGATTTATGGAAGATATCATCTTTTCATGTCAGTAATAAGATCGAGTACATGTATCCTAGTAGGTGTGTATAATTCACATGACATACAAGCATCTGATTTTGGTTTTTTCTGATGAGAGGTCCACTGTTTAAAGTACCAAAAAAACTTATACTATATTTTACAATATAAATTGTATATGACATTCTAATTAGATGGACTTAATTTTCAATCATTTATGATGGAAGGTTATGTGGATCTTATGGTGGTAGGTTCTATTGGGATGAAAATTTATTCCCTTTATCAAGGCCGATATGAAAACCCTTGTGGGTCATACCGGGAATTTTATGCCTTGTTAATTCCTCTATGAGGGAATGGTGTGCATAATAGATGATCTGAGGATGATAATAAGATTCTATAAGAATGATAGAACCTTATGGGTATTTGGGATGGGTTTGGTTATGCAATTTTTCAACAACAACTTATATGGTATTTTCCCACATAGCTTCTTGGTGGAACTCTACTTAACCAGACTTAGTGGTTCTGTATAAACCTTTAGTGATTGTATAAAAAGGAATGGGGAATACCATGGGATATCTTATGTGATTATATTGAAGAATTTATTGTATTGAGTCAGGTTTTAGAGGTTAGGACTGGTTAGGTTTCTAACCTAGTGGTTATTGGGATTTTTGTTCAGGTGGTATGGTGAGAGCATGAGTAGATTCTTGAGATTATTGAGACAACGCCAATGTGGTGGGTGATCATATGGATAGACTTCAATTAGGATATTCTATAGGATATTGTTTTAGTATATGTGCACTATGATATATTTAGCAGGTCAAGCATATGATCTCAGCATAGGTGGAACGATACCCATTTGGGTGTGAGTCAGGTTGTGTGATCAGGTTTCATGGGAAAATGTGGTTGTTGGGTTTAGGTGAGACTAAGTTGGATCACGAGTGGTAACCTTTGAGTGGGTTCTTAGTGAATTTATTTTTCTTTGTGTAAAATTCTGAGCACTGGAAATAATTTTTTGGAAAAATATTGGTTAGTGAGTACAGTTGTATGGAGGGAATGTGTGGTGCTCAATTGATTTTTGAATTCCTGAATGGGTAGTGTGTGGGTTTGTTGAAAATTTATTGACTTTTGGATGAACCGAAGATGAAATATGGTGGTTTTGGTTTGGTGTCACTCTCAAAGAGAGTTGAATAGTAAATTCAATGAGATACTCATAGGCATAGAGATTTAGAGTTCAATTCATGAGAAATGTCCCTCGGTGGTGTGAGGAGAAATCAACATTGATCAAGGAGATTTAGTAAGAATGGACTACGGATATGTTTTTTCATGGTTTGTGAAGAAGGAGTGTTTATGTGGGGACCCATTTGGGTCTGTGATGGAGGAGTGGTGTGAGGAAAACCATATATTGGGGAGTGAACCATTGGTTGTTGGAAGAAGAATTTTCTAGTGATCTTGAAATGAGTGGTGATTGGTTTTGGTTTTATTGATCATGTATGATTGAGATTTCCATGTCTAGTTATAGTGTTTAGTGATGTAGAAAGTGTGGACTATGTAGAATATGTGTTTGGTTTCTTTGATCCATGATAATGATAACCCTGTGGTGAGTAGCACTATAATATTCATAGGTGAATGAAGTTCATGTCAGAATGGTCATGTTGTGTTAAGACAGGTTAGTGGGAAATCAAAGTCACACATGAGTGTCAATGTTAAATAAGATCCACTGATATTTGGTTCTATGGGTAACACTAGATTTAATGTTTGGAGTAGGTGTAGGTTGGATTCTATGAGTAGGCATCAGGCTTGGGGTGGCCTCAATAAGATCTTAGGGTGATTAATGTGGTGATATATGATTCATGATGTTATTTATGGGTGAATTGTGGTTTACCACATGGTACATGGGGTGAACTATAAATTCATGGCATGGTATAAGGGTGAAAATTGTGATAAATTTTCATATAAGTTCCCATTAGGATGTAAATTCTTGGGAAAAAATAAAATTGTGTGCCTTAGATTGGGGTATGAGCAGGACCATGCAAGTGGGGGTCATTAATAAAAAATGTTTAATTGGAACGACATTCTTTTTAGGATGTGTCTATGGGTGTGACTGATCATTTTATGAAAATTAATCTTAAGTAGGTATGAATAGTGTTGTTCTTGAAGTTTTACATGGTGATAGAGGATCCATGTTGGGAGTGAGGTTATTCATGAGGTAAGATAATTCTCAGATCATTTTCCATAAGTAAAATCCTATAGTTGGATGTGCAATGTCTTGGAATCAAACACTATGAGTATAGTCTTACTATGGGAAGCACCATAGGCCTCAATATGAATCTATTTACTATGTTAACTTGTTTTAGGAGAGACTACTATAGTGAGAACTATCTCGGTGTTGGTGTTGATAGTGAGCGGGAGGCTTGACTTCTAATGAACATTGTGTTTGGTGTTTATATTTGCACAACTAAAGTGTAGTTAGTTTTTGAAAATGGAACATGGAATATTTTTGGTGAATTGAAGATTGGTGAAGGTAGATGGATGAGGTTCTAGGAATAAAATTGTTTTTTAAGATGATAATCGTTATGGTGGGGAGTTTGTAATTACCCATATCGTTATGGGTTGAAAATTCTTGAGGGGATTTGAATTTTCTACTAGTGGATGGATCTTTTTGAGAATTGAGACGCTAGTTTTGTACCCCAAGGGTTTTAACATAATAAAACAATATTTATGAATATGTTTCAAGTTTTTTTTGACCCCTACGATGTATGAGGAAGTTCATTAAGAGAAACAGAGTGGTCATGCTGCTAAGAAGGGCATATGCAGGTTCATGTCGTGAAGTAGGGATTAACAGCATGACTTATCAGTACATGGGGTTGATTCCCTTGAAACATATTTTCATTGAATGAATCTATTATTCATACTATGAAATAGTGTTTTGGAATTTTTTAAAGGGGGTTTCCCCCCTGGCTAGGTCAGGTGTGACCGCAGGAAAGACTATTTAGTTGGAACCTCCCCTATTCTTCTTCCCCTAATCTTCTCTTGGTTTGTGATAAATTTTCATATTGTTTATGGGTGAGTTTCTATATTTCGTCAAATACAATTTTATTTCCATTAGGTAGACATTATTTTATATGACTTTGGTTTAGATTTCATAGTGATTTCCACTAGAGCAAGGATGAAATATTCAGGATCGATGGGGGTTTTCTCATCTCATGTAGAAAATAAATTGAGATGATATATACACACTTTTGAAAGTAGTTTTGGTAAAGTTATAGCACCCAATGAATATTTATAGGTTTTTTTGGAGATTTTGAGAAAAATTGGACATATAATTGGGTGTAAATTTTGGGGCTACTGTGCATCCTAAGTCCAAAAGTGCGTCAGGGGCATTTTGCACTTTGTTTCTTGTGATTCCAACAAGTGATTGGAATCTAGTGAGTACTTAAGAATTTATCACTATTTAATTAATTTTAAATAATTAATTACAAATTATTTATAATTCTTTATGGTTATCATGTGTCTTGAAATAGTTTCCTAGGACCATTGACTATTTGCGGTTTGCTTAAATAAAGCTTGAAAGAGATCAGTGAGGGGTTAACTCCAATGTTTAGGTGTGTTTCCCTTATGATAAAAAATCACATTCATGTATATTTATTTCATAAAAGCCTATATATTTTACACATCTATTAATGGTAATTACTAACCAATAGTTTCATGTCTAGATGACATTGGATTGAAGTATACCACCTATGCTTGAGCTAAGTGATGTTAATAACTTAGGTGAAAGTATGTTATCTAGAAGACTATGTTTCCTAGGGGTGTGGGGTTTTTTCAATATATGATAGACCTCTTGGAGGTCTCAAGTTGATATTTGAGAAATAAGTTTGCCTAGTTTGAGTTCCAAGGTCTAGAATAGATCTGTGAGAGTCTTGGGGTTGATTGAAAATGGGTGAGATGGATGTATGTCTCGTGGGAATTGAGTAATTCCCTCTATAAGTTATAGGTGAGTCTTGGTGAATACAGAGAATGGGTATATCCTTCAGGAATTAGCATATGGTGTAGAGATGTGTTGTATCTGGGTGAAGGGCTAACAAATCTTCCTTAAGAGATGTGAGATGTGACCTAGGAGTGAATCATGTGAATTTTTTAGTAAATAGTATTAGGATGCTAAGTTGTTAGAAAACTATGGCTTGGTATGGTCCCTAGCTATTGTGAATGAGAGTGGTGAGGTTCTTGGTTAGGTTGGAACATACCTTAAGGTTATGTGTCAGTGGAAACCTTTGGGGAATGATGTTATGATCAGATCATATACATGGGTTGGCATCAATGAGAAAATAAAGTGATAGGTTAGGAGGACATAGAGGATTCCCTATGGTCAATATGTGATGTGATGAAGTATAAGAATATATCTACGTTCTATTACTCAATGTTTCATGATGTTGAATGATTTTATGAGTTTCAACCACACTTGTGTGTGAAACAAGACCAGACCTAATAGCCAATATTTAGTGCCTCGCTTAATGACATTAGCATAGATACAAGGCTTGAATCCCAAAGGAATAATGAGTTTAGCAGTTTTGAAAACTATATTACATACATGAACCCTACATTACAATTGAAAATTTAAAACACAATATATTCAGTCCTATGAGAGAATCAATATTCTTCAAGATTTACCCTGAATATCAATCATAATATACATCATAAAATCCTAGGAAAAACAAAACATAAGAAAGGGGTGAGCTTAGATACTCATTAAGGGTAACTATAAAGTAGAAGATATTATCAATACTAAAAAATTGGGATTATCCAATCATAGGGATTTAATAGAACTAGATAAAAATGTTGTTAGATACCCCCTTTATTAGCATTAAAAAAGCACTATTAAAAGGGTTTTTAACAACGTTTTTTTTTGCACTGTTAAAGGGGGTCTTTAATGGTTCTAAAAATAAGCACTGTAAAAGAGGGGCCTTTATCATTTCTAATAGAAACATACTTCAAAATAAATTCATTAAAATTAATATATAAATATATTTATATTGATATAAATATAATATATATTTTTTAAAATATGTTTTAGATAAAGTAAATTGGAATTTACCCATAATATATATGATATTTAGTTTAAATAACATTCAAAATAATTTAAAAATATTTTTAATTATTAATTTATTAATTATTACCAAGTAATAGTTATTTAATAGCAATTTTAAGATAACAAAAATTAAAAAACTAATAATAGATCTAAAATAAGTTGAAAATGTAACTCGAACATCAAACTGTCATAACTTATGATCCAGGTGTCTATTTTGACATTACCGTATATCAAATATGATCCTATGATGAGATATATTTCCTTAGTAAAATAGGTAAACCTATTTCACATTTTTATAGGCCAAACAATGCCTCTAAATCCTCCAAAACTATTTTTTTTATTCGGCGTAACCTAATTTTTTAACATTCGATGGATTTTTAGGCTCATTTATAGGGGTCTTTCAGATCTTTTTGGTGGGGAGTGAATTTTTTCCAAATTATTACATTCATATTGATATTATTGTTTTAAAATTTTATCATTTTTCACAAGTTACTATTATTTATAATCAAATATATAACAATATATAAATATTTTTTACATAGTCACACATAAATTTTTAGTTTTATAAATAAATAATTTATCAGATTTAAATATAAAATATATTTATTAATATATATATATATAAATATATGGTTAAAAATGTAAAAATATATATAAATATATAGATATATCATAAAATGTGAAGCAAAATAGTATAGGGTAGTGGAAAAGACTTTGATGTGTATGTTGGCGATCTAGGGTTTGAAATATTTTGGAGGAAGGGGCTTGTGCAGGAGGGTGGGATTATCTAAAGTGCTGATAAATGGGTGGGGGATCATTGGTAAAGGAGTGGGTGGGTGGGAATCATTTCTAAAGGGGGATGTGGAGCATGGAAAAAATTTACAAACCCTTTATCAATGGGGCCTTTATTAGTTCTTTTTTAGCACTTTTAAACTCCCCCTTTAATAGAAATAAAAAACATTGATAAAAGGGGCCTTTAATAGTTCTAAAAAGTGTTATTAAAGGACCCTTTTATCATAGTTGTTAAAGGGGGCCTTTAACAGTGATTTTTTGTGATGATAAAATCTTTGGACCTTTAACCGCACTCAAATTATTAGTGCTTTTTAGTGATAATAAGGCCATATTATAGCATTGTTAAAATCCATTTTTGTTGTAGTGTAGGAATAAGTAAGAATAAACATTGTGGAAATGTATATAAATGGAACAAAATCCATTTAAGAATAATATTGGTCATAATATGGAAAGAATAAATGAAAATAAAATAATTACATATAAATAATCTAATGGATATTCTACAAATCGAATAATCACATGGAATATAAATTACAAATCCCATAATGATGGAACGCATAATGCTGAATGTTATAAATATATCTTCAAGGATTTATCCAAGAATCCATACATAAACAGGTAAGGACTAATCCAATAACAAAACTAGTTTATCACAAGGTACCTAGAGATGCATCAGGGGGTTATATAGGGATCTTCCCATCACTTAATAACTCTAATTCCTTCCTTATATGAAAACATAAAAAACATAAACATTAATATTGAAAACTAGAATACTAAATGTGAGAACTTTAAACATAAACCATGAATTGTATCAAAATAGCACATATATATTCAAATTCTTCATAAAACCATCAATAAAATCAGGTAGATGGTATCATAATAGATAAACCAAAATCAATCATAAAATCATACAAATTATGTTGACTTAGATTAAAATACTCTTATAAAATCATTAAAAATTTATTGAGTGAAATACTTGTTTTAAATTTGAAATCAATTATTAAAAAGGCCGTGAAATTTTAAAAGAATAACTCTCATTGAAAATAATACTTTAAATATATAAAGGAAGATTTAATACATTAAGGTTTAATGATGGTGGTAAAATCTACTCATTCTATAAAAATTAAAAAAACATTCATTCGGTATTTTTGTTGAAAAGGTCATGAAGTACCACGTTTGGAAAATAATAAAAATATTTAATTTAAACCATTTAATAAAAATTAAAACATGGGTAAAAAATAAATTAAAAAATATTGGATAATAATGAAAATTTTATTGAAAACATTTTTAGAAAACATAGAAATGGAATAAACTATTCCCCAGTCAAGACAAAAACATAAACAATCCTGAATAATACTGAGATTGTGAAATAATGAATAACTTCCACTTTAGTTTAGTTGAATATTATTTAAAATCATGTATAATGGTTTATATAATGTTATTAATTTATAAAAAAACCATATCCATATTTATGATATCATATATGATCATATTATATCATTTTGTTAATAATATGTTGTTATTACATTTGTTTTGGGTGTTAACTGCTTCATTTTTTTATGCATGTTTTTCATGTAAGTCCTATTTATTATGAATAGAATATATTTATTTTATATAAATAATTATATTAAGTTCATATACATATTATTTACTCATTATATACATTTTTATAATCATTCTTGAATAATTAACCAGGAAAATGAATCACATCTCATCATGGAGATGGTACGTCGTTTGTACGCACGAGCGACGATATCATTCTTTTATTAGATAAAGTGTAAGAAATTGGATGTTATATTAACTTTAAATAATCAATATCATGGAATATTTATCATGTATATCCATTGTATTCATCATTATATCCATCCAAATAATGTGGTGATAAAATATAAATTACACCATGGCATGGAGATGGTATGTCGTACATACGCATGCGCGGTTCTTTTGTTTTTCATTGGATGGATAAAAGGAGGAATATGGTTATCACATAATCATAATAACATATTAAAATATAGATGATACTGGAATTATAACACATGAGGAGGAATTAGAAGAATAAATGAACTTGAATGAGTTGGTAAAAGTGATTAGCTTCTTCTTTGGTAGACTACCATTAGATCTCTTCCTAATGGATCTAAAAATGGTATTTTTATAAGAAAATTACATCCACAACAAGAATATGGATGTTTAGATAATAAATTGGTAGGTTATGGTATATCTATATGGATCAATGTTGTGTGAGGGAGTGAGGGAGGAGGTTCCCTTTTATAATTGATGTGGGGGCACTTTTGGAAACTCTCAAAATATTAAATTAATATTCAATTACAAATGCATACAAAGTGAATTATTTAGAATATAACATAATTAGGGGTCTAAATTATCTCAACCAATAATTTTTATTAAATTTTAGGTCACATTATTACCCTTATCATTTTTCTTTAACCCTTATTTAATATTTTTACCTCTTACCTTGACAACATTTATTTTTACTACATAAGGGTTAATATAATTATTATAAAATTAAAAAAGAACCTAAAATGATTCATTGATGAAATTTTTTACATTATTAAAATAAATTGGTTGACTTTTATATTTTTATAAATTTTATATCATTTAATAAAATATTATTTACTTTAAAATATCATTAGTGTCATTTTGATACTATTCATATCTTTTACAAAAAACAATAAGACAAGGTATCTTAGAACCAATACTTTAATATATCAATAACATGTCAAAGGCTTCTGATAAATTCTTGGATGGAATTAATTATGTCAAATTATATTTATTTTAATAATTTTATAATCATTTATTTGATATTATGATTAATTAAATAATTACTGCATCGTTATTGTGTAAACAATTAAGGTAATTATTTGTTTATTAAAAATTAAATAAATTATCATAATGAAGATAAATATTTCATATTTTAAAGGACTATTTATAATTGAATTTATATTCTATATAAACCTATATTAAAAATGATATATTTATTAGAAATATGAGTATGACATATTTATCTTCTCTTGAATAAAATATAATAAATTTCATAATCTCGTCCATGGTGATATCAAAAGTTATAATCTTAGCCCAATGATACTTTTTTTAGACACCCACACATCCAATTAAATTTATACAAGTGTTAGGGTATTTTTATATTATTTAAAATATTTTTTATACCCCTAATTAGTGAAATTACCTTTAACTATGTCAATAAAAAAATTATTAAAGATATTATTCGTAATGCACAAAAATAAAATAAACCTATTTAAAGAATTTTGAAACACCTTTT
Organism: Viscum album; assembly: GCA_963277665.1. Taxonomy (NCBI): domain Eukaryota; kingdom Viridiplantae; phylum Streptophyta; class Magnoliopsida; order Santalales; family Viscaceae; genus Viscum; species Viscum album. The sequence goes on from OY728138.1 coordinate 165,460,216, forward strand.
AAAAATATTTAATCCATTTTTCAAAATTAAAAATAAATAAGTTTTACAAATTAGTTTAAAATTAATCACGTTGATGGAATGAGAAAATAGGTTCTTAATGTGAAAATGTTCATAAGATTGAAATGTTTTTATGTACAAATTTAATTTGGAATTGATTATAATAAACTAAATTGTATTAAATGATAATAAATTAATATAATTAAACTTTAAAACAAATTTAATATATAATTTCACACTATAAGTTATAGAGACCAAAAAGTTGTTTTCAATTAAAATGTAATATTTCGTCATTATTCATCAAAATATGAAACTTCTCAGAAAAATACTAAATATTGAACCAAAGTAAATTCTGATATTCCACTTTAAAATAGGATATTTATTTTAGGAAATATAATTTAAAAACGTTTCAAAAACATTATTTTAATCAAGTGTGGTATTAAAAGGAGGTGAAACTTCCTTTTGAGAAATATAGTCCTTTAATTCTTAAAATTGAATTCATTCTTATCTTATGCCTATAAAATATTTTAGATGGATTTTCATAACATTTGATTCATAATTCTGTTAATACTATTAATTCCCTCTGTTTTAATGGTTAGGTTATAACAGTAACTTGTTAATAGATCTTGGTGGGTTTGAACTCAATGTTTTGTGTAATGTAAGATATTAAATTTATTTAAAAAGTAAACATATCATAAAATCATTAGTTGTTACATTCTTCCCTCTATCAATAAATTTCATCCTCTAAATTTGAAATTACACTTCAAAAATCAATGTTTGATACTTGAAATTATTTTTTTGGTAACCCAAATCATAAATAAGGTTAATGAAACTTCCACTTAAAATAAAGAAAGGGAAATATGAAGGTACACTGAGATGATACATATTAGGGTTTCATATAGTAAAACATGGACATGGAAGGGAAAACTGACTATCGCATTCTAATGGAGATTGATAGAGAACATACTCTAGATAATTATGACAATCACAAAACCATACATTTTTTATCAGTTAAAAGATTATTGATTTCTCCAAAAAAAATTAAATGTATAAAGTTTTTGTTCAAAAATCTTTATACTGGAATTGAAGGATTATTTTACTATTCATATAAGAAATTGATTTATTTATTTCTATTTCATAAGAATAATATCATTTTTTCCTTTTATAAATTTTTTCTTCGTCCCTTACAATTTGAAATTAATGTTCAAAATGAATCTTTCACAACTGAAGCACTTTCATGAATTATAAGATCCACAATTCATTCCTTAGGATTTTAAATGTTAAATAAAACCAAAATTGTTACATTAGGTTACCCAATATGATAAATAATAATTTATCGTTAAACAATAATATCTAATGTTCAATTTAATCCATTTTAACCTTAATACTCGTCCAAGATACATCTATCTAAACTCACTATCCAAAAAGTTATAAGGAAGGTCACTAAATTTCAAAAATCATATTAACATCAGATTTTCCCCAAATAGCATAATGAAGAACTTTTTTTCATGTACCAAATATATGAATACACTGATCTTCATAAAATCTTAACTAAAACATTCATGCTTCCAAATATGTAAAGAAGAAGTGATGCAGTAAAATCCTTATAGATATCATGATTCAGATAAACAGAATATCATAGCATAATACTTGAATCCAAAAACACAAATACATGAATTATTTAACTTTTAGTGTAGCAATAACATAAGCATGAACTTGAGAACTTTTATTTTTGTAATATATATTTATTATAAGTTTGGGAGATTCATTTTTTTAGGGTCCCATATCCTTAACGTTGAAACATTTCACATTTAATTATTTTTTCCTTCCCTTACAATCCCGACCCTGGTGACATTTATCTCCACACATATAACATACTCCACTTCCCTTCAGGGAAGTATCAAGGTATTTCATGAAAAAATACTCACTTTTTTGTAAAACACATCTTTCCCTTTTCCTTGTATCCATCACTTGCTCCACTTTTCTCTTCTTCTCTTTATTATCCTTAAATTCATAAGACTTCGAGAATTTGTTATCTACATTGATAGCACATGAGATTATATCGTCATATGATGAGAAATTTTGGGTTACCATTTTCTTTCAAAAGAATGTGTTTAACCCATTGATTAAATTATCAATATTACTCCTTGGGTTTTGTATGTAGTTTTCATCATGACTTGATAACCTTTTAATGTTGGCTTCATATTTAGAAACATTCATCCTCCTTTTGTCTCAGATTCAAGAATTGTCTCTCTATATCCTATCTCTGTTCATGTTGGAAAAAAATTTCAATAAAATATCATTAAAATACTTCCATTACATTTTTTCTATTTCCTCACCCTATTTAGTGTTTTGAAAAAATGAACACCATTAATCCACATCATTAGATAGTTGATAAACTACCTTGACAAATTTTTCTCTTTCCTTATATCCCAAAGAGAGAAATATCTTTTATAAGGAACTTATGCATTACTCAGCTATAAATGGATTTTTAGTATCATTAAATGATGGTGTTTTTTGTCTTATGAAGTAGTCTGACATTGTTCCTCTATGTCGTGGGTCAGGATGCTCCATAAAGGTAAGGCTATTGTTTATATTCTATGTAATTTGTCCCATTATAGTTATAATTTTTTCATCACGAGTTGCAACTCCATCTCAAACATAATTATCTTTCATAGGATGGAAATGTCTGCAGGGATTACATGTATTGATATGATTCCCGTTATTTCCACTAGGTGTCATTTCTATATAATGGCATATGCTAAATTAGGTTATCAATGATAATTCATAATTTCATAGTATAAAAACCCTAAACAGAAATTAAAAATTTATTTGTAGAAAAGCTCATATTCATTAACATGGTTTCTTTGTAGAAATATTTACTTTTAAATCCTTTATAATGGTTTTTAAATATAATGTGAATAATCCTAACATATCCCCTCGTAGTATCAAACCAGGTGCGTAGTAATGCCCGTTGTCGTGTACCATGTTACACTGTGTGAGGTTCGTTTCACCTTGCCATAGTTTTTACCCCTATGTACATATGTGCCAAAACCACATCCACATATTGTATTCAGAAAGGGATGTATTTCTAGGAATACCCATATAATCTCTACCCTACCAAAATTTTATGATTTTTTTCTATGCTTATCCTCAATGTTTATATTATGATTATGTTTCCTAATCTATGTTTTCTAAATCTAGTTTCCAAGGTTTCTACTAAACTTCCTCTGTAACCAAATCTAATGACCCTGAACCTAGTATCTCAGATCAAGCGCCCCAAATTATAAAATTGGCATAGACACAAGTATCGAATCCCAATGGACCTATCAGTTTAGTATTTTTGGAAACCAGATTAACTAAAAGAACCATAAATTATAATTGAAACATTAAAATACAATATAGTCAATACTTTGAGAGAATCAATATTCTCCTAGATTAACCCTATAGGTCAATCATAATATAAATATTTTAATCCTAGTAAAAATAAAATATAAGAAATGGTTGTGTTCAGATGCTAAGTAAGGGTAAGTGTACAACAGATGATATTATGATTAAATAAGAATAAACATGATGGTAAGGTATATAACTGAAACACAATCCATTTAATAATTATATTACGAATAATATAGAAATAACAAATGAAAAATAAATAATTCTATATAAATAATCAGATGGATATTATACTAATAAAATAATTAAAATTAATATTCCTAACTAATCTCATAATGAGAGAATTCATAATGTTGTACAACATAAACATATCATCAAGGCTTTGTCCAAGACACCATATATAAACGGGAAAAGCCTCAGCCAATACCAAAACAAGTTTGTCTTTTGAGACCTAATGATGCATCTAGGGGTTATAGAGGTCCCCTACCATCACTTACAATGTATAATTCATTCCTCTTAAGAAAAAATAAACAACATTAACATTCGTATTGAAAAACTAGCATACAAAATGTGAATAATTTAACCATAAAAATGAATGGTATCAAAAATAGAACATCAATGGTCAAACTCATCATAAAACCTTAAATAATATATGGTAGATGGTATCATAAGAGATTAAACTCAATCAAGAATAATATATAACAGTTGAAGCTAACATTGATTAAAATAATCAAATAAAATCATTAAAAATTTCTTGAGAGAAATACTCCTTTTTAATTTGAAATCAATTATTTATAAGAATGGGAAATTTTAAAATAAAATATTTTATTTTAAAAGAATCTTGAAAAAATAAAATGGAAGTGTTAAGAGATTAAGTCATAATGATGGAAGTAAAATCTTCCCCTTTTGTATAAGTTAATAAATATTCCTCCCATATTTTTGTCAAAAAGGTTCTAAAGTACCTCATTTGGAATAAGAAAAAAAGAGTCCCTTAAAAAATTAAATAAAAATTTTAACATAGTTAAAAAGACATTAAATTATTTTTGTATAATAGTAAAAATATTTTTGAAAACATATTTAGAAAACATGGGAAAGGATGAAAATATTCCACAGTCGAGACTTAAACATAAAAAATCCCAAATAATAATGAGATTATTAAATAACCCTTACCTTGTAAATTACATTAGTAGAATATGGTTTAACATCTTGAATAATGGTTTAAATCATGTTATTAATATATACCAAAACCATATCCATATTAATGATATCATATATGATCATCTCATATCGTTTTGTTGATAATATTTTATTATTACCCTTGTTTCGGGTGTTAACTGCTTCATTTTTGTAGGAATTTAATGTCATGTAAGTCTTGTTTAATATGAATAGAATATATTTATTTCATCTAAATAATGGTATTAATTTCATATATATTATATTTAGTGATTATATACATTTTTATAATTATTGTTTAATGGTTTATATGGAAAAATAATGACATCTTATCGTAGAGATGGTAGGTTGTATATACGCACAAGTGACGATATAACTATTATAATGGTTAAAGGGTATAGAATTAGATGGTATATTAATTATAAATAATAGATATAATATAGTATTTTTCATGTATATCTATTATATCTATCATTATACACTTCCAAATAAAGTGGTGATGAAAAACATTACACCATGGTGTGGAGATAGTAAGATGTATGTACGCATGCGTGAGGCTTTTGTTTTTCATATGCTAGATAAAATATAGAATATTGTTTTCCCATATTCATAATAACATCTCATAATATATATTATACTTTATATATAACATTATTATAGATGCAACACAAGAAGAGGAAGTAAAATAAGAAATGAACTTGAATGAGTTGGTAAAACGATTACATTCTTCTCTGGATGACATACTTTAGATCTCTTCTTAGTGGATCTAGGAATAGTCTTTTTGGAATACCACGACAACCATAACTTGACTAATAATGTTGGGAGGTTTATGGGTAGGTTTTGGTCGGTATATAAGGCTCAAAGTGGTGTGAGGATGTGAGGGAGGATGTTCCCTTTTATAATTGAGGTGGGGGATCTTTAGAAACTCTCAAAATATTAAATTAATATTGATTAATTTTTAATCGGAAATGGAAAAAAAGTGAGTTATTTATAATATAGGATGAGGATGGTTCGAAAGTATATTAACCAATAATTTTAAGCATTTTTATGTCACGTTCTTACCCTTATCTCTTCTGTTTAACCCTTATTTAATCTCTATATCTATTACTATGACAACATGTACTTTTAAAAATTAATGATTAAAAAAATTTCTATAAAATTACAAAAGAACCTAAAATGAGTCATGGATGAAATTTAAAACTTTATCCCAATCCTTTGGTCGAATTTTTTATTTTTACGATTTTTATATCATTTATAAAATATTATTTACCTTAAAATATCATTAATGTCAATTTGATACTAATCAATTCTTTAACACTTAAAAAAATTAGTAAAATAAGATATATTCATAAAACACTTTTAATATATCACTAAAATATCAAATTTATCTATAAATTTTGTGTATGAAATCAATTAGGCCAAATTATATTTATTTTAATATTTTTATAAACATTTAATTGATATTCTCATTAATTAAATAATTATTTCATCATCATTATGTAATAATTTAAGGTAATTATATATTTATTAGAAATTAAAAAATAATTATAATGTTTAAGATAACAATTATAGCTTTCATGGGAATATATATAGTCAAATTTATCTTCTGTATAACTCTATATTTAAAATAATATTGTTATAATTAGTTTGAAATCAATAAATTCTATTTAAATAAAATATAATAAATTTCATTCTCTCATAAAAGTGGATTAAAAAGATTATAATCACGGTAAAGGATTATTTTTTAACACTAACTCAACTAATGAAATTCGGACAACTTTATTACAATTTCTTATATTTAAAATATTATTTTTTACCCTTAATTACTCAATTTAAGTTTAACTGTGTTAATACAAAAAAGACTAAAGTTACTATTCATAATGCCAAAAAATAAAATAAACCACTTTACATAATTTGGACCAAATAATTCCAAATATTAAATCAATTTTACAAAATTAAAGACACAGATGTTTCAGTAATTAATTTAAAATTAATCTCGTTGACAGAATGAGAAAATGGTTTTTTAAAGTGAAAATGTTTAAAAGATTAAAATGATTTTATATTAAAATTTAATGTGAGATTTATTATAATTACCAACTTTGGATTAAATAAAAAAAAATTAATTACACTTTAAAACCAATTAAAAATATAATATAACACTATAAATTATTTAGAATAAAAATGTTTTTTTCAATTAAAATGAAATATTTTATCACAATTAATAAAAACATGAAACTAAGCAAAAAAAATAGAAAAATTGAACACAATTAAATTTTTTGATTTTTATTTAAAATAATAATTTATTTATTCAAAAACTAGATTTAAAATAGGTGTTCCATAAAAAGGCGATAAAACTTCCTTGAGATAAATATAACCTTTTAATGCTTAAAATTGAATTCATTCTTATCTTATGCCTGTAAAATATTTTGGAATAATATTCAAAACATTTTATTCACAATGTGTTTAATACTATTGATTCCATATATTTTAATGGATAGGTTATAACAGTAACTTATTAATAGATCTCAGTGGGTTTGAACTCCTTGTTTCCTGAAATGAAAGCTATTAAATTAATTTTAAAAAGAAAACATACCATAAATATTTGGATGTTATAGAATGCATGATCCTGATGGACCACCCTACTGTATAAGGAGATGCTAAAATTTTATGTACTCACCTTAGTCTATGGGGATAGGTTGGTGTGATAGACTTCTCTAGTTTTTGTGTGGATGGGTCGGTGTTATCCCTATGCCAGAAAGTGGGTGTTGGGTCCAAGACTATTCCATACATGGCTTGGATTGGTGGAAAGGTCGTGCCAAGTTCCTTTTAGTATCTAAAGAGGACCTTACCATGCATGGATTAAGTTGGTTTTCATGAATTAGACCTTTCGTTGATTAATCTTGGTTCGAGGACCACCCTGGGGGATAGGTCTTAGTACATTGTAGTAAATGACTAATGTACCTCCCTATATTGATTAGGGATGGGTTTAGGGTGATGGACATATGACCATTCCCAGTGTCTGTGGGTATTATGTCAAGGTTTTGTAAGACACCCTACCATGGGAATTCGGGTATGGGTCGATCATTGAAATGATGGTACAAGGCCATTACTGAATTATGGCATGGCACCGAAGTAAGTATGGTTAGGTTCGAGTTTTCCTGGTTAGCACCTAGTGGACTAACGGTCATGTTTGCCTCATTGGGTTTCATGGGGGCATAGTTTTCACATAAATAATTAACAATAAATTATTTTTATCATTCATACACACACATAAGACAGTGTATATGAGGTCTTCTTGGTGCAACCCTGCTAAGCTTTATACCCACACCCTACATTGGAATCTTGGTGTTCATGTAGACATTCACTACAAGAATTTCAGCTATTTGTGACGGGTTGTTTGAGATGGGATACCGTCACAAAAACTCTTTTACGATGGTGTCCCGTCACAAATAGCCCGTTGTAGAAAATGACATCGCAACTAGTATTTTTTGTGATGGGCCAGTCACAAAAAATACTTCTTGCTACGGGAAATGGTCCCAACACAAATAGATCTCCGATTAAATACATTATACAAACAAGAACCTATTGCGATGGGCCCATCGCAAAAAGTATTTGTGATGGGTCGTCATCCCATCGCAAATAGATTTATATTATAAACCTGTTGTGACGGGCCCATCGCAAATAAGTTTTAAAAAAATTATATATAATCTATTTTTGATGGGACCCCATCGCAAAAGGCCTCATCGCAAATACTTAAAAAATAAAAATTAATATAATTATGATTAATTAAAAAATAATATTAATATTATTAAAATAAAAAAAATAAAAACATTAAAAATATCAATATTTTTAAATACTTAATAAAATAAAATAATATTAATATTAATATTATTAAAATAATAAAAATAATAAAAATATTAAAATTATCAATATTTGCATAAAAATATAAAAAATCATAAAATATTGTTATTGTTATTATTAAAATAAACAAACATTAAAAAATATAATACTTCTAATAAATAAAAAAAATATTAAAATATTAAAAATAAACAAAAATTACAAATATATAAAATATTCGCACTAATATAAGAGACAAAAACTCTAAATAGTTCATATTAGAAAAAAATGATTAATTCACATGTTTTTAACAGAAAAAAAAATCACTGGGTGGGATAGTCTTCTGGAGGAGCTGGAAGAGTTGGAGGAGATGGGATAGGAAAATTCATCCCTAAACTACGAGTCAAACGGCGCATGTACTCCATCTTCTTGTATTGCTGCTTCGGCCATCGACACATGTCCTCCTCGTGCTACTAACGCATCTCTTCCTGCTGCTTTTGAAAACTCTCTAAAACATCATTTTGAGCTCGCAACTGCTCCGGATACTGTATGCCTGATGATGATGCCACTCCACGATCTTCTCTCTAGATGGATGCCAACATCGCAAACAGTGCCATAATATATCCTAGGAGTCAAATGAGAGTTGATACCAAATACTCGACCCTTCTCGAAGGCATACTAGTTCGCCTTCATCCATGTCGCCTCATCGAAATGGTGGGCGCTTGTCTGATTAGCCATCTCGGCCTGACTCTCAAGCTGTGTCTGAGAGGACGGAGCCTCATATGACTCCTTTAGTTTCAATTTGAAATTATAATAGTTAAAATATTATATGTAGTTAATTCCCAAACTAAAAAATAAATAATACTGACCACAATCTTATACTAGCGATGACCTCTAATCTTTCTAGTAGATAGATCATTGTACATCCTCCAATAAACGTCGTACTCTGTAATATCCGGATTTTTGACTGCTGATATGAATATAAAATAAAATTTTTATATTTATTGTTATATAAAATATTTAAAATAGATTCTTACCAAATTCTCTCTATGCATACTGAATGTACAGCTATCAGCTCAATGTGTCACCTCCTGTCTCCCCTGGTTCTGCCGGCCCAATGAACATCTCCTCTAAAATCCACCACTCAACTAGTGTGAACATAATCCATCCCAAACATGAGATGAAATGTACTCTGGTCGGTGGGCTCTACAATACTTATCAAATACCATCACTCCTACTTTCTTAATTGTTATCCTTCACAAATTGTGCAAAAACTGATGGAAACGCTCACGCATAGACACCTCCCATGCCTCATGGATAGTGCCACGAATGCTATCATTGATTAGATACCATAAAACCTACAAATAATTTATAATATCAAGTTATTAATGAAATAAATTTATAAATAAATATTATTTATTTTCTTACCAACCAATGATTGAACATTCTAAGCCACACATCAATGGGAATCTATTCCCATTTGATCTATGGATGAGAAAAATAATCACGCAAGATAGTGCTCCCCTATCCAATAGCTACACACACAAAAATGTGAAAAAAGAACAATTAATCAAGCAATTAGTATATAAATAAATTAATTAAAGCTAACTAAAATAAACAAGTAGCCATACCTCCATGTGTGTGGATCAAAACTAAGATGTGGAAGTCTCTTGAGAATAGGGTTGGGAATCATTAGTCGTGCAAGACCGCACCCCCTATGCGTACCCCCTGAACCGCTATTAGGCTGAGGGTCAGATTATCTCAAATCCTCCTCATCCAATGATAGCTTAGCCTCCTCTAACTCAAGAAATAGACCAGGGTGCATCTAAAAAACAAAATTATTGTTGTTAGTATATAGTCAAAAATAACTATTACATATAGATATATATTAGTTATGATTATAACTAGCATTTAACTGTGTCAATGTATACCTTCATCACCATCTTCATATCTAACCATGTCAATGTCTTCATATTCATCATCAGCATCATCAATATCCATATGATTTTCAGTTTCATCATCTGTTTCCATTTCAAATTCATTTATAACATCATTAAAATCATCATCACCATCAACACTTAATTGTGGGGTGTCATCATCGATATTCATGTCTCTTTGTGAAAATGATGGAGTTTGAGTAGTCTCTTGAAAAATTTAAATTCCTTTTACTTCATCAGAATAACATTTAGTTTTAGTAATCTGATTTTACCAATATTTCATATTTATTATGCTCTACCAATTACACAGGTCTCTTGAAGTAGCATAATACTTTGTGTAATGTATTTTATAAGCCTATTGTGCTAGTAAAAATTTCACACATACTATAAGAAGTTTTTTATATTTAATATCGACGATTCCATGAATCAGATGAACATCCAAGACTCTCTCAGTATCCAAACACTGATATTTAAACATTGTTATGTAATTTTTCCCTGGATAACAAAGTTCAATAATTTCATGCATCATGCCATAAAAGTCAACTCTGATTTCTCTATGATGCAATCCTCTCAAAAAAAACTCCAACGTTAATTGTTTTTTTATTCCCCATATGCATGTGTATGAAATAAGAAACCATTCACCACATATGAATTATAAGATTTAACAATTTTGGATGGTGGGTAACTCAATATACACAGTCTCTTATTATTTTATTAGCATGTTGATACACCTGAAAATTTGTATAACAATTATCAATATAATAAATAATAAACTGAATTGATATATTAAACCATCAATAATTTATGTTACCAATTTTTGAAACCATTGAGAAAAATATTTTTGTCGGTGCTCTTCAAGAGAAAATACTGTAATTTTTGGAAGATATTTATTGATACAATTATCATATATCCTACAAATAAAATAGGTTTACTTACTGTTACATAAATTATAGAATAAGTGATAGAGGCACTCATAGTACAAATGATTTCATTTCTTCACAGTTGAGGAGAACATATGTATGAGATTTGTGATGTTCATTATCAGAAATCCATCATTCATGAACTCCACTAAAGCCAAGATCTGGATGATTAAAAACTGATAATTGATTTCCCATTTCATCATCAACATTCCCCTCGTTCTATCCCATGATTTTTTTAGGGATATTCAGATTCAAAATAATGAGGGAAGGAAAAAAAATTATTCATTAAAATAAGCTTCAGTAATAGATCCTTTAACTGAGGCTTTGTTACGTACTTTTTTCTTCAATTTATGCATGCATCTCTCGAATGGGTATATCCATCGTAACTGTACTGGACCTCCACTTTTAACTTCATGTGACAAATGTAATATTAGATGTTCCATTAATTCAAATAAAGTTTGTGGGAAGATTTTTTTTCCAGTTTACATATAATTAAAACAACATATTCGTTCTTTTTACATAGTGCATCATAGTCTGTTGTCACTGCAAAAATGTCTCAAAAAATATATGATATGTATGTTATTGAATCCAAAATCATAGAATTCAAAAAAAAAATTGCTGAATCCAATAAACATAAGTCTTTCCATTATAATATGACAACCCTAACTTCATAATCCAGTAATATAACCATTCTAAACACATATACCAAAATTGGATGCATATCTATCTAGGTGTCTCAAATCTACAATCCATTGAAAAAATAATAAGTGACTCTCTTTGGATAGTGTATAAGATGATTTTGTCTTCATTAACCTCTATGATCTTACATTTTGAAACAGTTCAAGTTCTGGTTGCCTATAAATTTGGATAAGATCTAATCATTCCTTTTCATTGTCTTTGGTCTTACATAGTGTATACAAAACTGCATGAAATAAATTATCAAAAAAAGCGTCTCAATATGCATGACATCCAACATGTGGCAGACCAAAAAATCAGACCAATATGGAAGATCCTAAAAATTCTTTGTTTTATCCAATTATGTTCTTTCCCAAAGCCATGAATTTTCTTTTGGTATACGGTTGGTCCAAATGTGATGGGAGGTAATGATAATACAACTGATTTTAACTCTATACCTAAGATCATTTTTGGAAATTCATCCCTTTCAATTGTGCCTTTTCTGAAATGATATTTGTTCCATTGAAAAGGATGATTGGTTGGAAGAAATATATGATGACAGTCAAAATATCAAGGTTTTTTCCAATGAATAGCATAAAGAATTTATTGTCTTTCATACAGTAAGAACATGATTTCGGACCACGTGTACTCCAACCAGAAAACATGCTATATTCCGGGAAGTCACAAATCGTCGACATCAATTCATCTTTTAATTAAAAAATATTCGCAGAAACATCATATGTACGAACACCATTACTCCACAATGAATTTAACTCATCAATCAATGGTTTCAAATAAACATCAATATTCTTTTTTCTGATGTCCTGGGATTAATATGGTCAAAAAGATATTGGTATCCTTCATCAACATCCATGGAGGTAAATTTTACAGAGATATAAAGATACTCCCACATTAATACTGACTAATATAAGAACCAAACAGACAGAAACTGTCATTAGAAAGACCCAGTCACACTTTTCAGGCTTCTATAGAAAAAGACAGATGCAGTCGGTCAAAATGTTTTCATGAATCACCATTATATTGATGATTCAATCTTTTATCATTTGAAATATTGGTTTTTTTCCACGACATCATTGACACTGTGTTCTGAGACATAAATAAACATTCCAACCTGGGCATAAGGGGAAATATCTCAACTATTTTACAAGAATCGATCCAGCCATCCCTGATTAAGCTTCTTTATACCTAGATTTTCCATATATGTGACAACTATCCAATGAATAATTTTTACCAAAATATAAGATGCAATCATTTTCACATGCATTATTTTTCTGATAACTAAGACCCAAATTATGAACTAGAATCTTATTCTCATAGTAATTTATAGGTAAAACATTTCCTTCTGGTAACGGTGTTTTAACCATAGAAAATATCTAATCAAAATAGTTGTTTAACATTCCATTATCTGATTTAATAGCCATAAATTTTGCAACCACTTCTAATTTTCCTATATTGAAACTCGGATATAATGCATCCTCAACAGACCTTAACAACTCATAAAATTTGGATGGTGCCAACTCAGGAGTTAAATAAATTTCACCCTGAGTTTCAGTTTTTTGAACAGATGAACCTGTAACATCAGGCACTACTATTTGAAACTATTATGGATTCAGAATCAAGTTATTATTATCTTATCTGGAACTACGTCCACCATGTTGATACCAACGAACATAATCTTGTTGAAAACCTAACCGCAAGAGATTTCCCCCAACCTTGTCAAATGTGTCAAACGTTCTCAAATCACATTTTTTACAAGGACACTTAATTGTGCCATCTGAAACAAATTCTGGTTTTGATGATGCAAATGATAAAAAAGCTTTAACACCCTTAGTAAATTCAGGATTTAAACTAGAACCGTTTGGATTTCATCACTGATTTATCCATGTGTGGTCATCTAGTAATGATTGTTGTCATCTTGTTCCATATTTTTCAGTAAAATATAAAATCATTAGTTTTTTGAATAATTTAAAAGTAGAAAAACACTATCGTAATAAAAATAGATAAATAATTACAACTACTTCTTAATAATAACCATTAATTATGGGAATCATAATTTCTAGTGGATTGAAAGATCTTCTTTTGTTTGATGACTCATTTACTTGCAACTTTCTCAGACTAAAATTACAATAAAGAATCTTCTTAGAGGTATACATATTCATTATCATGCATACAAGAATGTATAAGCATACCACCGGGAAAATTCTTCATTGTGATTTCAGTGTGATAAAGATACAAGTAAATGAGGTGTCGGACAAAAGAGTCCCCTTTTCGTCGATGAAACTACTTCTTGCAACAATCACCACATCAAAATATTATGAAAATATGGTTATATGAATTCATATTCAAACTCGTGCATACAATATTCGATATGCATATGTGGAAGCATACTTTTCATAATTTTTTGAGTCGGGGAGATTTCAAAGGAGATGAGTCATCGAGAAAAAAGAGTATCATGAATCCACTGATAATTGTGCCAAATTATTAAATTTTATTACAATTGATTTTATTCCTAATTATTCTTAATTACTCCTAATTATTTCTAGTTATTACTAATTATTTCTAATTATTCCTATTTATTACTAATTAATCCTATTTATTAGTAATTATTGGTAATTATTTCTAATTATTCCTATTTATTGCTAATTATTTCTAATTATCGGTAAGTATTACTACTTATTGCAATTTATTGCTATTTATTGTTTTTATTGCTAATTATTGCTAATTATTACTATTTATTGCTAATTATTTTTAATTATTGCTAATTATTGCTAATTATGGAAATTTATTGCTATTTATTTCTATTTATTTCATATTTATTCCTATTAATAACTATTTATTTCTATTTATTTATATTTATTCCTATTTATTTTATATGTATTTTTATTTATTTATATTTATTCCTAATTATTACTAATTATTACTATTTATTACTATTTATTCCTAATTATTCTTAATTATTACTAATTATTACTAATAAATATTAATTATTACTAATTATTTGCAATTATTACTAATTATTACTATTTATTACTAATTATTATTAATTATTACTAATTATTAATGTTTATTCATGTTTATTAATAATTATAACTAATTATTCCTATTTATTACTAATTATTTCAATTTGTTACTAATTATTCTTAATTATTACTAATTATTACTAATTATTCTTATTTTTTACTAATTATTACTAATATTTACTAATTATTACTAATCATTACTAATTATTACTAATTATTACAAATTATTATTAATTATTACATATTATTACAAATTATTGTAATTTATTAATATTTATTACTAATTATTACTATTTATTATTATTTATTACTATTTATTACTATTTATTAATATTTGTTACTATTTATTACTATTTATTACTATTTATTACTATTTATTACTATTTATGATTATTTATTACTAATTATTACTATTTATTACTATTTATTACTATTTATTGCTATTTATTACAATTTATTAATATTTATTACTATTTATTACTATTTATTACTATTTATTAGTAATTATTACTATTTATTAGTACTTATTACTATTTATTAGTATTTATCACTAGGTATTGGTATTTTTTACTAATTATTACAAATTATTAATAATTATTACTATTGATTATTATTTAAAGTATTTATTACAAATTTCTACTATTTATTACTATTTATTACAATTTATTACTATTTATTACAATTTATTATAATTTATTACTTATTATTATTATTTATTAGTATGTATTACTATTTAATATTATTTATTACAATTTTTTACTATTTTTTACTATTTAATACTATTTATTACTATTTATTATTATTTATTACTATTTATTAATATTTGTTAGTATTAATTACTATTCATTACTATTTATTACTATTTATTACTATTTATTAATATTTATCAATATTTATTAATATTTATTAATATTTATTACTATTTTTTACTATTTAATAATATTTATAACTATTTATTAATAATTATTACTAATTATTTCTAATTATTACTAATTATTATTAATTATTACTATTTATTACAATTTATTACTATTTATTACTATTTATTACTATTAGTTAGTATTTATTACTATTTATTTGTATTTGTTACTAATGTTTTGTATTTATTAATAATTATTAGTATTTATTACTAGTTATTGCTACTTATTACTATTTTTAACTGTTTTTACTATTTTTTACTATTTATTACTATTTATTAGTATTTATTAGTATTTATTACTAATTATTAGTATTTATTACTATTTATTACTATTTATTACTTTTTATTATAGTTTATTACTATTTATTACTATTTATTAATATTTATTATTATTTATTACTAATTATTACTAATTATAAATAATTATAACTAGTTATTACTATTTATTACTATTTATTACTATTTTATACTATTTATTACTATTTATTACTATTTATTACTATTTATTAATAATTATTACTAATTATTACTATTCATTAATATTTATTACTATTTATTTCTATTTATTAGTATTTATTAGTATTTATTACTATTTTTTACTATTTTTTAGTATTTATTACTAATTATAAGTATTTATTACTGTTTATTAGTATTTATTTCAATTTATTGAAATTAGTACTATTTATTACTATTTGTTACTATTTATTAGTATTTACTACTATTTATTGGTATTTATTACTATTTATTGGTATTTATAACTATTTATTAGTATTTATTACAATTTATTAGTATTTATTAGTATTTATTACTAATTAATACTATTTATTACTAATTGTAAATATTTATTATTATTATTTTCTAATTATTACTATTTATTTCTAATTATTACTAATTAGTTTCATTACTATTAATTACTACAAAATACAGCTACTAATTACTAATTACTGCTAATTATTTACATGCATTACTAATTATCGTTATTAATTATTAATTATTACTAATTACTAAGAATTAGTACTAATAATTTTATTTTATTATTACAAATAAATATTGATGACAAAATAATTTAAATCTAACTTAATTAAAACTATTCAACAATAATTAAAATTAATATAAAGAAATGAAATAAATACTAAATTAAATAAAACATAAATATCTTTAAACTTGATATCTTATAATTGTAGGCACCTTCACAACTTTTCGTAAAAATAAACTTACTCTCAAAAAATTTCACTCTAAAATTTGAGTCTAGAAAAGGAGAGGAAGAAGGAATTCAGGAGGAGGGAAGAAAAATGGATGGAGGGTATATATAGGTTTGATTTGTTGCGACGGGACCTGTCGCAAATACCTTCGGCCGCATTAATTACAGTCGGCGGTTAAAAGGTTATTTGTGACGGGCACCATCACAAAAAATAACATGCTGACACACTATTTGCGACGAGACAACATCCAGTCGCAAATAGGTTTTTACCGACGCCGATTCTTTTGCGACGGGTCCCATCGTAAATACCCTCCGGGGGTCGAACTAGTTGGAGGGGGATCCCCCGTTGCAGATACCCTTTCGTGCGGTTTGGCGCATAAACCGCGCCAATCCGCGCGTAAGTTTTTTTGACAGGTTGATTGTCTCGTTGCAAATAATTGGTTATTTGTGACGGGTTGATTGGCCCGTTACAAATAACCTCTTTGTCAGACTATTTGCGACGAGATTTATTCCCGTCGCAAATAACCCGTTCCAAAAAATGGTTTTTCCCGTAGTGCTTTTGTCTTTATTTCATGTCAGACAAGATATGTGCAATGCATCAGGTTGAGTCAGCTCAATGGGTTTGTAGATATATGGTGTGTGGGTCCCAGGGACAGAACTAGATCCAGTGCTCATGTTTTTTTTACTTGGGATTGGCCCAATATTCTATCAGTGTATATACATTTTGTTTGGAAGCATCATGTATGTTGTTTTATATGTTTATTATTTATTCATACTTTGATGTTGTCTTATGATACATTCTTATTTTAATTTTTTTTGCACTATGATTTAAGGGAATAGTCACCCATTAGTATGGATTAGTCCCTCAATTCTAGATGGCAACCTCTATCATATGGGATGGCATTCTTATGGCCATGTAATGACCTAGGTCTATGCACTAATGTGTAGCCCTAGGGTGGGGTGTTGCAAGAGGCGCTTGGATAGTCTATCTTCATTGGGTGTTCATGCCACAACCTCAAGTATCACTATGAAAATGTCGAAAGGGGTTTTCTTTTTTGAAAAACCCTTTTGATCACGTTACAAATGAGTCATTGGAAAATAATTAGTCAAGAGACCCAAATTTTGGGGTTATCCCCCAGAAGATTTTTTTTAACCTACAACATTTATTTTATTGAAGGGGAAATGTAGGGAAAAATGTTTACGGGGGCCTAAAATGATGCAGACCAAGGGAGTAGGTGAATATTTCATTAGATAATTGTGAAATCATCCAAGAATTATTGGGGTTTTTTTCATCTTCCATAGAAAACATCTTAGGTGGATGATCACATGCTGTTGTGTGCCATTTCGGTGAAGGTGCATCATCTAGTTAATATATTTAGGTTTTTCCCTAAATTAGATAAAATATACCTTTGTAATAGGTTTATAATTTGTGGATTTTGTGTGGCTTAGGTCCTGGTGCATGTTGGGAGTATACTACACCCAATAGCCCAAGGTTCTAGAAAGAGGCTATGGATTGATTGGAATTTAGTTTTTACACCAATTTATATTAAATCTAAAAGTTAATAATAAGTTATTTAATAAATTATAAAGGATTATAGTTAATTAATTTTGTTTTTTTTGGCTTGATTTAGGGCACCATGTGTTGGGAATATATTTTTTGGAGTTTGATGAGCTTGATCGGGAGTTATTGGGATGCACTTAAAAGTGAATAACTCTAATTGAGGAAGGGGTACCTTCACATTCCATATGGTTTTAAAAATTTGATATGTGCTTGTGATATGAAGCCTTTATACTATAGGTGATTGACCTATTTATTTAAAATTTAATGCTTATGAATGAGTTACACAAAGTACCAAGGACCACAAAGGGCTATTGTGCACTAGATTAATGCCTCGCTCACTGATACTGAGGCCTTGATAATAAGTATATGACTCGAGATAGATGGTACCTAGAGGGTTATGAATTAAATATAGTGAGTGTAATGTAGTGGACCTAGTGTAAGATCTTTATACACCTCCTTGTATAGGAGAGTGTTGGATCAAAATTATTGGCCCTTGTTGGACATGTGATAACATTATAATTTCTTAATGCCTTTCAGCTAGTTCAGATGATAATGGTGTGATTTTTCCTTTACCCTTGAGATGTGAGCACCTAGTTAGGTGTTTCATGAGTAATATTTGGATGAGTCGGGTGTTTGAGGATAATCTTAGTGATTACTTGGGATGTGATACGGTCTTTATTACAACTCTACATAGTGGTCATAGTATAGAATTCTAATGAGGCCAGTGAGGCCTTGATAATAATTTTATGACATTGAGGGATGTTATTCCCTATGAGTGATGGGTTTAGATCTGTTCGATGAAAATGGGATGAAAGAACCCAAGTAGGGTTTCCATGTTATGATGTGAACTATGAGACCCTGGTGGGTTCCCTAATGACATGACGACCCTAGAGAGGGTTAATATATGGGAAATTGGTAGTAATGATTATGGGTGTCACCATATAACTCAAATCGATGATGTGATCCCTTTAAGGCTATAATGATATTAGATTGTGAACTTGAGAGGCAAACCTAATAAAGTAATATGAGTTTTGGTAGATGATCGACCATAGAAAATGAGTTATATAGGATAATTTGAGTGGGGTGTACTCCAAACCAATATTTATTTAGATACATGATATTCCTTGGGTGTTCTCCTTAGAGCTAGCATTTGACCATACTACTATAGATTTCCAAGGATTACCTTATATGAATTATAAATTACTCCTCATTAATACTAATCACCTAGTATAACCTAATATGGAATGGATTTATGACTTATTACTATAGATTTTCTAGGATTACCTTTTAGGATTCAGCGATGACATGTAATGATTGTTGATCTCTTGTGATTACCTCATTGGGATAGTATTTATGCCTAATACTATTGGGATTCCTAGGATGTCACCTATAATTCCATGTTATGCCTAATAATACTAGATTTGACTAGTAATTTTTCCTATTAATTGTAAATGGGCTTGATATTGGTTGGCATGGATGTGTGGAGTGATTAGAGAAACTTTAGTAGTGGAAAAATATTGTTTGGGTCAATCATGGATTCCATGTTAGAAACTAACGATTGATATTTGGTATTTATTTTATGATTTTTTTACTTATTTGATTTAGCTAATAATATCTCTTGCGTACATTTTATTTACTAGTTATGTATGATACAACATTGTTGGTTCTCTACTGAATCGTACTCACACATTTCTCAGATTTCTAGGGCACTTAGATATCAAATCATACTTCACTGATCACAGGTTCAGGTTGGGAAGAGGCATATAGTTATTCAATCAAGCATGATATATTGGGAGGTATTGGAGATTTGGTTGTGATGAGGCTCAGGGATGAAAATAGAGCCTCTAATATATATTTTTTTTTATTCTGTACATGTGATCGGACCAGTGTGAAAATAGTTATTGTATGTTAGTATGACCATGAGTTTGTATTACAATATGATCACACATGGTCATTTCATATTGTTGTATATGTTTATTGATTATATATACTCTGATAAATATTTTACTATTATGGATTGTTTTTTGGATGTTTCCAAAGTTATTTTTCACTCTAATATGAAGGTATAGGATCCCCATAGTAACACCCTAGAACCTCACTATTAGTCAGTATCCTCTCGTATATGGAGAGGAATACCTGATGTCCTAGTATCCTTTGGTCCTATTTACTATAGATTGAATTGGTGTGGGGTTTTAAAAAGTGGTATTAATGTTTTTATGTGATTTATATCATAAAGTGGATCAAAGGTTTTGTTTTTTTCTTACAATTTTGGGAGATGGTAGATAGATGTCATATGAATGTGTTAGAGCTTACGATATACATCATACTAGTGCATCAAAAACACCTATTTTTATTATAAGTCCAATTTACCAGGGATTTGGGATATTTATTCTTGATTTCTTCTTTTATGATTGAATGATTTCACCTAGGACATTGTACTTGAGTTTTTGAGTTTCATGATTTATAAGTGAATTTACTCTCTTCTCATTGGAAAGAGGCTTCTATACATGAATCCTTCATGGAACATATAAATCACATGAAATTTTCATTCTTGTGTGGGGTTGATATCTCTGATGATAGAGTTCATCAGTCTAAAGTTTCATAAAAAACATATATAGTGTTTTCCCACAAAACTTTTAAGTGGAATTATACTCATGTAGACAATTTTATATATTTCTTTGATAAGAGGTCATGTGTATTCTATATAGGGATTTTATTCGATGATTGATATATATTCCCTCAGTGTATGGGATGTATAGTGATCTCAGTTGGTATTTACAATAATTTGATTCCTTAATGATAAACCCATTATCGGTGATTATTATAATAGTTATGAGAAACAAATAGGTTTGTTTATTTAAAGATTCAATAATAACCTAATGGTGTTTTCTCATATAGCTTCTTTATGGAATTATACTTAACCAAATCATCTAATAATGGAGTATTTGAAACATATTGTATTAGTTATATATTTTTATATATATGGGTTCGGAGATGAGATCGTGTTTCTTAAGAGGGTATTCCAGTATACAGATGCCCAGTGAGATTTTTTTCCCTACTAGGCCAATGACTTGGAATGTGATGGCTAACATCATTATGTATATGAGAACCATATAGTGGGTGTTTGGTATATGATTTTACTTGGGATATTTGAGATGGGACAAAGAGGTGTTTTCTATGTGTTGTAACATAGGGGAGATCTAACCTATGGGTTAGGTGGTAGATCTTAATGATTTTTTATGCGGATTGATATTGATGATTTATGTGATAGATGTGATGGTAACCAGATATAGGGTTTATCCTAAGGTTGTGAGTTCCATAGATACTTGATTCAATTTAGATGATTTGGGTTATGATATCAGTGGACATGAGGTGCTATCATGTATATGGTATAGTACCAGTGATACCTTAGTTTTTGATAATGAGAGATCCTTGAGTGCTAGTGATTTTTGTATCAAGGAATATTTTAGAGGTAGGGATCAGTATAATACCCATCCTTTCATATTTTGGATGTGTATTCAGTGGAGTAGCGAGACCAGGGGTGGATTCTTTTGTTTTTTTGGAAATTGTGTTGTTGGTTGGTGGTTGTTCGATATACCATGGAATAAGTGAAATACTTGATTTTAAAGAGGAGCGTCAAATGTGATTCTAGTTAAATGGGAAAAACTTGTTAAAAAATCATGGTTGGTTGATTAAGAATATATGACTTGGTGATATGAGATGTAAATCATGGGATCCTGAGTTGGGTTATGTGATCAGGTGGTATGATAGTGTATGCATGTTCGGTTTGGATGAGATTGAGGTCATTTATGCTAATCATAAATGATACTATTTAGATTATAAATTAGTGAGTTGTTTTTTTAATAATCATGGACCGATGGAATTCATGAACTTTTTAAGGTCTTGGTAGTCAGGGATTTTAAGAAAAAATTTAAGTGACCTTCTGTTGTAGGGGAGATATCAAAAATGGATTAGGTGTGATGTCACAATTGATCCTGGTTGATCTTAGTTAGGCATTGACAAGATGGGTGAGCATGAATTTGGTGAATTGAAATGCATGTGATAACTGAACCTATTGATGTCTTTATAAAGGAGAAGTATAAGGGAATATATATAGTGGTGAGTACACCATTTTCCATTTGAGGGCATGACCTTCATTGTACTTAAATTTTGACAAATACATAGGATGGAGTTCCTGGTGATTTAGAAATGGTTAACAATTCATTTTTTGAATTTACACATGGTTTTAAATGTGATAGTAACATACATTCATTATGTGTAGTGATGGATAGAATGTGATATGTAGAGGTACAACCCCATGTTGGTAGGTACATGGATGGGATGAGATAGGTCTTGGGATGGTCGATAAGGCATTTGGATGTCAGTGAGTAGTTGAATCTAATTTTATTTAGTGCCAAGGAAAAATTCCATATTTGAGATTTTGATGTATTTTAGGATAGATTTTGTGCATTATAATCAGTATCAAGGTGGTTTTTATATGATCTAAGTGATTCATATTGGTTATGTAATGATGATCGGGGTGATTGCATGGTGGTTGATTTCATTTGATGAGGATCTAGTCATTGAATTTCACCGAGAGTTGAATTTGTAATTTTCTATAGGTTTTTATATAAATTTAAGATTCCTTTAAGACTTAATGAATTATGATCAAGTGTTTGAGATAGCAATCTAGTGGGTTCACTCATTCTTTTTCTGGAATATTCAACTAGTGTATAATAAATTGGTGTTTCTATATGTGATTGGATGTGGTGAGATGGAAACCACACTGATCATGTAATTAGAAAACTAAGACTATGTTTTAGTTTCTAGTCCCAATGATGGGGAGAACCATGGATGAGAATTATCCTTTATGAGGGGATACTTGTGGCTGGGAGGACCATAATCTAGGTGATGAAAGTATTTACAAATATAACGAATATTTTACATACATTGTTAATACTTCAAAATTGAAGCACACTTATTACAACATATGACAAAACCACAAAGGACCATATAGGTATAGTGTCTTTAGAAACTGGGAAACATAAACAACTGGTTCATAAATCTTCTACAGTGTCTCCCATTTATTTCATCATATCTAGGGTCCCTTTTAGCATATTCTACTTAATATCCATCTTCTTGACCTGGGGAAAAGAAAACATAAAAGGGTGAGCTCAAATGCTCAGCAAGGGAAAATAAAAGAAATAAAAATCATATCATATCTTTTTGAAAATAATATCTTGCAAAAGAGATCATAATATCTTAACATGGAATAAATCATAGAAGTGAAAATGAGATCCCCATAATCATAACATAAAACTCTAAACCTTGTGTAATGCACACATAATCATGGAAAATCATTTCTTGTTAGTCATGACTCATTGCCAAGACTATCATAGCGGACAAAGTCCATTTCTGAACCGAGTTCACTCATGGTTTCAGTCCTGTATCACTGAACCGAAATAACCTTCCGTTCCAGCCATGTCTATATCCTGAGATATAAATCTTTACCCAATGTATTGGAGGGAGATATAGGTCCCACCCATCTCGTAATGATACCATTCATAAGTGTGCCACAAAATGATAAATCATACATCATTGCATAACCCATGTAATACAAATGGAAGTCTTAAACATCATGACATCATAAAACAATTCATATAAGATAAAGGAATTAATAAAAGCAATTCCATCACAACATAATCAAATCAATGTAATAATAGGGATAAAAATAGAACCCTTTATTATCTTAGATAGAAAATAATTTTGATAAAACACTTGAACTCCATTCTTGAAGAAAATATCCTTTCTTCTTCAAAAACATTTTTTCCTTTCTTAACATGTCATACAATTTTAAACTAAAAGAAGTTCATTAAAAATAAACTCGAAAACTTGTAAAGGAAGCTTCTTGGAAATAATGATTTAAAAATCCATTCATGCCGTATAAGTTAAAAAAACATTCTTCTTGTACTTTTGTCAGAAAAGTCAAAAAAGTACCTCGTACGAAAAATGACAAAAGATTCCTTTCATATCTTTTAATAAAAACACACCGAAGGGTAAAATTGGATTTAAACCCTTGTAGGTGGACGTAAATAATATGTCATATCGAGGAAACATGAATGTGGATGATAAAATGCACCCCAGTAAATGCCAATGTATAAACAATCTCAGATAAAAATGAGATTGTGATATTTCCCTTACCTTAGGCCTGATTTGCTTTGTACGTGTCCGAAGCTCCTGTATAATGTTTTAAATAATGTTATTGAATTATTCCAGAATCATACATATTGATATGATATCATATATGGTCATATTCTTAGCTTCTTGTTAGTAATATTTCATTGTTACTTGTTACTCGGGTCTTTATTGCCTTTTGTTCTTATGCGTGTTTTGCCGAATAAATTCTTATTATTATTTTAAGGTTATAGATACCTTATATACATAATGGTATTAGTGTAACATATATCATATTTATTCACTCAATTCATTTATATAATTACTATGTAATGATGATCATGTAGAACGAGTCGCATCACATCGTGGAGACGGTATTCCGTACGTACGCAGGAGTGATGATATCGTTCCTATGATCGTGGAATTGTATTGGAGTATATATATATTATTTCAGTATCAATATTACTTTATAATAATCATAAATAGTTACTCATTACACCATTATACCCATCCTTGTAAAGTGATGGTGGAAAATAGATTACACCACGGCGTGGAGACGGTATTCCGTACGTACGCACGCGCGGTGATTTCATTTTTTCGTAGGATGGATAGAAGGTGAATTAGGGTTGTTTAATATTTATAATAACATATCAGTATGTTAGTAATTCTGATGTTATTACTTTATCATGAAACAACTAAATAAGAATAAGTTGAAGAAGAAAGAAATTGAAAAGATCAGTAATGGATATTGCCTCTTCTTTGGAACGCCTCTTTAAATCCTCCACTTAGGGAACTAAGATTGGTCTTTTAAGAAGACCAGAACCTCTAGGATTATTCTAGGGAAGTGGAGAAGGGATTTTTGCAGGGTTTCTCCGAGCTTGAGTGCTCAAATTGGTGTGAGGAGGAGGGGAAAGAGGTGCCCTTTTATAAGGGAGGAGAGGGGCACCTTAGGAATATCTCAAAATATTATTTTACATTAAAGCCAAATCGGTTTATAATGGTTCCAAAGGGTCTTATTTCGAAGATAAAGTGGGGATGGGTCGAACTCCTATCATCCAATAGGATTTAAACAAGTTTAGGGTATTATTTTAACCTTATCAATTAGATTTAACTCTAAGTTAAATAATTTAACTTTTACCGTGTCTTTTTGTTTTCTTTCACTATATGGTTAATACACTTATAATAACATCCCAAACGAACCCCAAATTGTTTATTATTAATATATATATCCTTATCTAAGTCATTTGGCCGAACCTTATATTTTTAGGATTAAAATAACAATTAATAATATAATATTTTATTTAAAGACTATTTTGTGTCAATTTTGACACTATTTGATATATGATTTTTGTGAAAGTCATAACAGAATTATATGTTCAAACCAAGTTTATTAAATAAACACTAATATATCATAGTAACCTATAAAATTATTTGAATTCATAAAAAGTCTCAAATTACATTTATTTTCGTGTTTGTAACATCAATTATGTCAATATTTCATTAATAAGATAATTACTGCATCATCATTGTGTCATACATAAATTAAATTATTTAATGTCTAAAAATTATAAATAAAATACAATTATGTAGAAAATATTTTTAGCTTTCTTATGAATATTTATAGTCGAATTTATCTTATGTATAACTCCATATTAAAAATGATTTACTTATTAAACTTTGATTTTAACTATTTTAACCCTTCTTTAAATAAATTAATAATAAATGTCCTAATCTAATCCAAGTGGGCCTAAATGGTCATATTTTATTCCTAAGTTTGGTTTTGGTAGAATTAAACTTATCCAATAGAATTAGGACATGTGTTAGGGTAATAGTAATATCATATTTACCCTTAATTACCCTATTTACTATTAACCGCGGTAAAAAAAGTAAAAAGTTACTATTCAACAAAAAATTATTTTTATCTCATTGAACCAAATTTTACTTACTGATATCAACCATGTCTGTCGGATTTTATAAATTCCATTCACAGAAGCGGTAAAATTAAGTTTTATGTAACATTCAGTTTTTAACCTACCACTTAGTGGTTTCACTATTCATCAAAAATTGAAAGTTTTCAGAAAAATACCAAAATTTCACCCTAGGCTAATTTCAGTATTCCAAATCCAAAAATGAAGTCCATTTTGAAAGATAAAAATTATAAAATTTCAAAAAGTCGTTATTACTATTCATAACGGCTAGTTTTAATAATATTTTAATAGCATATCGGTGTTTAGTGAAACTCGGTATTGCGTACGACGCAAGCTATCGAGGAAGGTCGTGATTGCGTGTAAAGTAAGCCAAGCTAGTATGTAGTGAAATATTCCTTTGATGATATATAAAAACAAAATATTACTCATAAAAATCTCGGGTGTTACATTCTACCCCCCTTAAAAAGAATTTCGCCCTCGAAATTCGTCACTTTGTAACAAACAGATGAGGATACTTCTCCCTCATCATATCCTCAAGCTCCCATGTAGCTTCTTCAAGTTGGTGGTTCCTCCATAAAACTTTCACCAATCGAGTGGTCTTGTTTCTTAGGACTTTTTCGCTATGATCCAGAATCTCTATCGGTTGTTCTTCATAAGAAAGATCTTGCTCCAGCGGTTCAACTTCTGAGCTGAGTACATGTGAAGGATCAGGTATGTACTTTCTCAGGAAAGATACATGGAACACATCGTGAACTTGAGAGAGATTCGGTGGAAGCGCCAATAGGTAAGCTACCTTTCCAACACAATCCAGTATTTCGAAAGAACTGATATATCTAGGGCTCAACTTCCCCTTCTTTCCAAATCTCATAACCCTCTTCCAGGGAGATATTCGTAAGAACACTTTATCACCCACTTCAAACTCTAGGTATTTTCTTTGGTTGTCAGCATAACTTTTCTATCGACTCTGAGCTGCTCTTATGTGTTGTTGAATAGATCTGACCTTTTCTGCCATTTCATCAACGAGATCAGGTCCTAATAGCTTTCTTTCCCCAACTTCATCCCAGCAAGTTGGAGTCCTGCATTTCTTTCCATAGAGAGCCTCATAAGGATCCATCTAAATACTGGAGTGAAAGCTATTATTATAAGAAAATTCTACCAAAGGTAGGTGTTGATCCCAACCTCCTTTGAAATCCATAGAGAAAGCTCTCAACATATCTTCTAGGGTTTGAATTGTTCTCTCAGACTGACCGTCTGTCTGAGGATGATAAGCAGTACTGAAACTCAACTCTGTATCCAGAGTATGCTGAAGACTTTTCCAGAACTTCGAGGTAAATCTCGGATCCCGATCAGATATAATAGAAAGTGGTACTCCATGCAATCTTACCACTTCCTTTACATATATCCTGGCAAGCTGATCTAGAGAGAAATCCTCTCTAATAGAAATGAAGTGTGCAGAATTTGTAAGACGATCAACTATGACCCAGATAGCATTATTGCCTTTGGATGTTTTAGGAAGTCCTGTGACAAAGTCCATAGTGATGTTTTCCCATTTCCATTCGGGTATGGGTAATGGTTGTAACATCCCCTTAGACTTCTGTCTCTCAGATTTAACTTGTTGACAAACCAAGCATCGAGAGACATACTCAGCAACATCTCTTTTCATGTCATCCCACCAGAAGTACTCTTTCAAGTCCCTATACATCTTCGTGCTTCCAGGATGAATAGAGAATGAAGAACTATGAGCCTCATCCAGCAGCTCCTTCTTTAATTCGGGGATGGTAGGAACACAAACCCGATTTCTGAACTTTATTATCCCATCACAATCAAGGTTGAATTCAGGAACATTTCTCACCTTCTTTTGTAACTCGATATCTTCTTTTTGTGCCTCTTTAATCTTCACATGTATATATGGTTGAACATTAATTTGAGAAAGATAAGATTTTTCCCCTTCCATTATAATTCCAAGATCCATCCTTTGTAAATCCATAAATATTGGATCTTTTGTGATCCTCATCATGGATAAACTAGCATTGTCTTGTCGACTTAATTCATCAGCCACCTTGTTTGCTTTCCCAGGGTGGTAATGGATTGAGTAGTCATAATCCTTAATCAGCTCCAACCATCTTCATTGATGCATATTCAGCTCCTTTTGTGTGAAAATGTACTTTAAACTTTTATGATCAGTATAAATATCACACCTTTCACCATAAAGGTAATGCCTCCAAATCTTTAATGCAAAGATTGCCACAGCTAACTCCAAATCATGTGTTGGGTAATTTTGCTCATGGATTTTCAACTTTCGTGAGGCACAAGCTATCACCATATCATTTTGCATAAGAACAGACCCCAATCCCTTCTTGGATTCATCACTGTAGATCACAAACCTTTCTCCACTACAAGGCAGTGTGAGAACAGGTGCACGGGATAACCTTCTTTTCAACTCCTTGAAATTCTCTTCACATTCCTCTGTCCAAACAAACTTAACTCCTTTCCGAGTCAACTTGGTGAGTGGATTAGATAATCGTGAAAAATCTTTTACAAAACGTCGATAATATCCAGCCAAACCAAGAAAACATCGGATCTCAGTTACTGTTGTTGGTCTCGACCATCTTTCGATAACCTCTATTTTTGCTGGATCCACAGATATCCCCTCTTTTGAGATTATGTGACCCAAAAATGAAACTTTTTGAAGCCAAAATTCACACTTGGTAAATTTTTCATAAAGCTTCTCCTTTCTCAGGGTCTTCAATATAATTCTCAAGTGATCTTCATGCTCTTCCTTGCTCTTTGAATAGACAATAATATCATCTATAAAGACTACCACAAATTGACCAAGATAGTCTCTAAAGACTCTATTCATTAGATCCATGAAGATAGCAGGGGCATTAGTAAGACCAAATGGAATCACTATAAATTCATAGTGTACATACCTTGTACGGAAAGCCGTCTTTGGTATATCCTCCCTTTTGAACCTTAATTGATGATACCCTGAACGAAGATCAATCTTGGAAATGTATTGAGCTCCGCGTAGTTGGTCAAATAAGTCATCAATGCGTGGGAGAGGATATTTGTTCTTGATAGTGATCTTGTTAAGTTCTCGATAATCAATGTAGAGTCTCATTGATCCATCTTTCTTCTTAACAAATAGAACTGGTTCTCCCCAAGGTGACGCACTAGGGCGTATGAATCCCTTATCAAGATTCTCTTGGAGTTGCTTCTTCAATTCCTGCAACTCAATTGGGGCCATTCTATAAGGTGTCTTTGAAATAGGCAAAGCACCCGGTACGAGTTCTATTGAAAACTCAACTTCACTATTTGGTGGAAGACCCGGTAATTCCTCCGGAAAGACATCATCAAACTCCCGTACGATGGGCATATTCTTAATCATGAGTTTCTCACCAACCATTTGAGATAAATAACCTTCATTTAGTGGAATCAAGACCCATAAGATGGATGAAATTTCCACTGGAAGGTTATGTTCATCCTTGCATTGATAGACGATCATAGATTGATCTGGAATATGAAATGTGACTTCCCTTCTTTGGCAATTGATATGAGCTCCATGTAGAGAAAGTCAATCCATGCCAAAAATCACATCAAATTCCACTATAGGAAGGATCACAAGATTTGCAGGAAGCACTTTCCCACAAACTTCAGTCGGAGAAGAATTATAAACTTTTGATGCGACTCTTGTGCCATTAGGTGTTGTCACAGCTAACTCAACATCTAATTATTGAGGTAATACGGTGATACCCTTAGAAAATTTTTCAGAAATAAAAGAGTGGGTGGATCCAGAATCAAATAAAACATTTTCTACTTTAGATTGGATGGTAAGTGTACCTTTCACCACTTCGTTATCGTACTCCACATCGCTGATAGAAATTGAATGTCACTTTCCTTTGTCTTTAGCCTTAAGAGTTTGTTGACGTAGACCATCATCATCAACCCTTGGATTTGGGCATTGATTGGCATAATGCCCCATCTCCTTGCACTTGAAACATTGAAGTGTAGTAGGTTCATTCTGTGCATCCCTTCCTTTGTTTGCATCATTAGACATCTTCTTCCCATTATCGCGGCATTCAAATGCCTGATGACCTTCCTTTCCACATTTGAAACATTTACTTGTCCCTTTGAGACAACTCCCTCCATGTTTCTTTCCACACTTTGAGCATAAGGGAAAGGTCATCTTCTTTTCAGTGTGCTCTTTAGATTTTCCTTTGAATTCTATCTTCCTCTCCTTATCAAACCCATTTGACTGATGGGTTACTCCAATATCCATCTCAACGTTGAGAGCACATCGAATGATTTCCTCGTAGCTATTGAAGTCCCTTATGGATAACGCCCTTCGAAGACTTGGTTTTAAGCCACTAAAGAATAGATCGATCTTACTCTCAGGTTGGATAATAATACCAGAAGCGTACCTTGCAAGTCTTGTAAAATTTGCTTCATAGGTACCAACACTACTGGAAAACCAGGTATTTGCGACGGGCTATTTGCGACGGGATCCCGTCGCAAATAGCCATTTGCGACGGGGTCCCGTCGCAAATAGCCCGTTGCGGAAAACGCCGTCGCAACTAAACTTATTTGCGACGGGACCGTCGCTAAAGCCCTTTTTTGCGACGGGCATTCGCCCCGTCGCAAATAGTATTCCGTTTTTTTGTAAAAAACTTTTTAAACAGTTATTGCGACGGGCCCCGTCGCAAATACCTTTTGCGACGGTACCCGTCGCAAATTGTTTTTGCGACGGGCCCGTCGCAATAACGTTTTTTTTTAAAAATAAAAAAAATAATAATACTAGTATTTGCGACGGGAACCGGGACCCGTCGCAAATACTATTCATAGTAATTGCGACGGGTCCCGTCGCAAATACTCTTTTTAAAAAAAATAAAAAAATATTAATAATACTAGTATTTGCGACGGGCATAGTATCCCGTCGCAAATACTATAAAAAAAATAAAAAAAATAAATTATTAATAAATTATTTTAATTAATATAATAATAGAATTATAATTTACAAATGAAAATAATAAATTATTTTAATTAATATAATAATAGTAGAATTATAATTCAAAAATAAAAATAATAGAATACTAATAAATAATTTAATTAATATAATAATATTATAATTATAATTCATAAATAAAAAAAATATTAATAAGTTATTTTAATTAATATAAAAATAATAGAATTATTTTACATTCAAATATTAAAATAATTCAAGTATTACAAAAAAATAATTAAATTATAATATTATAAAATTTTAATATATATATAAAATTTTAATATATATATAAAATTTAATATTATAAAATATAAATATTATTATTATTCATATTAATATTGTTATTTAAAAATATAATATTATTAATTTTTTATAATGAGACAGAAACTACGAATAGAAAAAAAATATTTTGATTTCACAAATTTTATAACAGAAATACAAACTCTAATCTGTAGGAGGGGGGGGGGGGAGGTGGGGGATCTGCAGATGGTGGTGGAGGAAACTCCATCCCTAAAGCATGAGTGAGTCGGCGCATGTACTCCATCTGCTCCTGATGCTGCTGCTGCCACCGACTCGTCTGCTCCTCGTACAGCTGCTGCTGGCGTCGACGCTCCTCCTCATGCTGCTGACGTATCTGCTCCTGCTCCTGTCGGAGACTCTCTATCTGTGCAGTCTGAGATCGCAACTGCTCCTCATACTGTGTAGAAGAAGATGCACGAGCTCCCCTCGAGCTGGACGCCGACATCGCAGCACTGCCATAATAATCTCCGGGAGTCAGTCGAGAGCCGATACCAACTACCCGGCCCTTCTCGAAGGCATACTGGGTGGCCTGCATCCATGCCGCCTCATCAAACTGACGGGCAGTGGTCTGATCTGATGACTCGGCCTGACTCTCAGGTCGGGCCTGTGCCGCTGCGGCCTCATATGACTCCTATAGTTGCAATTTAAAATTAAAATTGTGAATATATTATATGCAGTTAATTTTTAAACTTGAAAACAAATAATACTGACCACGATGTGATGCTGACGATCACCTCTGAGCTCCCCAGTAGCAGGATCACTATACATCCTCCGATATACGTCGTACTCTGTAATATCGGGGTGCTCGACAGCCTATAAGAATAAAAAATAAACTGTTAATATTTATAGTTATATAAAATATTTATAAATAATGTACGTACCAGATGCTGTCTATGAGTACTGAAAGAACGACTCCCAGCTCGATGAGTCACCTCCTGCCTCCCCCGATTCTGCCTCCCCACCGATGATCTCCTCTGAAAGGCACCACTCAACCAGTGCGCACATAATCCATCCCATACATGGGATGAAATGTACTCTGGTCGGTGTGCTCTACATGACTCCTCAAAATCTGACACTCCTGATTTCTTCATCGCAGCTTTTCTTAAATTGTGCAAAAACTGACGAAGGCGATCACGCATGGCCACCTCCCATGCCTCGTGGATGGCGTCACGCATGGTATCCTCGATCGGATACCATAAACCCTACAAATAAATCAAAATATCAAGTTAGAAATGAAATAATTTTCAAAATAAAAATTATTTATTTACGTACGTACCAACCAATGGCCGAACATGGCCTGCTGCACATCAATGGGAATCTGCTCCCATGTGGTCCACGGCTGAGAGAAATAGTTGCGCAAAATAGCGCTGCCCTGTCCGACTGCTATATGCGAAAAACTGAAAAAATAATAAACATTTATTATGTGAATAGATTAATGAAATCTTAGTCAAATTCACAGGTTATTGGCAATTATTGGTCATTATTGGCAATTATTCCTAATTAATCCTAATTATTCCTAATTAATCCTAATTAATCCTAATTAATCCTACTTATTCCTAATTATTCCTAATTATTACTAATTATTGCTAATTATTGCTAATTATTACTAATTATTGCTAATTATTTCTAATTATTGCTAATTATTTCTAATTATTGCTAATTATTTCTAATTATTGCTAATTATTGCTAATTATTGCTAATTATTGCTAATTATTGGTAATTATTTCTAATTATTTCTAATTATTGGTAATTAATACTAATTATTGGTAATTAATACTAATTATTGGTAATTATTGCTAATTATTGGTAATTATTGCTAATTATTGGTAATTAATGCTAATTATTGGTAATTAATGCTAATTATTGGTAATTATTACTAATTATTGGTAATTATTACTAATTATTGGTAATTATTACTAATTATTGGTAATTAATGCTAATTATTGGTAATTATTACTAATTATTGGTAATTATTACTAATTATTGGTAATTATTACTAATTATTCCTAATTAATACTAATTATTCCTAATTAATACTAATTATTCCTAATTATTGTTAATTAGTCCTAATTATTACTAATTATTGTTAATTATTCCTAATTATTACTAATTATTGTTAATTATTCCTAATTATTACTAATTATTGTTAATTATTCCTAATTAATACTAATTATTGGTAATTAATACTAATTATTGGTAATTAATACTAATTATTGGTAATTAATACTAATTATTGGTAATTATTACTAATTATTCCTAATTAATACTAATTATTGGTAATTATTACTAATTATTCCTAATTAATACTAATTATTTGTAATTAATACGAATTATTTGTAATTAATACTAATTATTGGTAATTAATACTAATTATTGGTAATTAATACTAATTATTCCTAATTAATACTAATTATTCCTAATTAATACTAATTATTCCTAATTAATACTAATTATTCCTAATTAATACTAATTATTTCTAATTATTACTAATTATCGTTAATTATTCCTAATTATTACTAATTATCGGTAATTATTCCTATTTAATACTAATTATTGGTAATTAATACTAATTATTGGTAATTAATACTAATTATTGGTAATTAATACTAATTATTGGTAATTAATACTAATTATTCCTAATTAATACTAATTATTGGTAATTATAACTAATTATTCCTAATTAATACTAATTATTCGTAATTATTCCTACTTATTGTTAATTATTCCTAATTATTACTAATTATTGTTAATTATTCCTAATTATTACTAATTATTGTTAATTATTCCTAATTATTGGTAATTAATACTAATTATTGGTAATTAATACTAATTATTGGTAATTAATACTAATTATTCCTAATTAATACTAATTATTCCTAATTAATACTAATTATTGGTAATTATTACTAATTATTCCTAATTAATACTAATTATTCCTAATTATTCCTAATTAATACTAATTATTGGTAATTAATACTAATTATTGGTAATTAATACTAATTATTGGTAATTAATACTAATTATTGGTAATTAATACTAATTATTGGTAATTAATACTAATTATTGGTAATTAAGACTAATTATTGGTAATTAATACTAATTATTTGTAATTAATACGAATTATTTGTAATTAATACTAATTATTGGTAATTAATACTAATTATTGGTAATTAATACTAATTATTCCTAATTAATACTAATTATTCCTAATTATTACTAATTATTCCTAATTATTCCTAATTATTACTAATTATTCCTAATTATTGTTAATTATTCCTAATTATTACTAATTATTGTTAATTATTCCTAATTATTACGAATTATTGGTAATTAATACTAATTATTACGAATTATTGGTAATTAATACTAATTATTGGTAATTAATACTAATTATTGGTAATTAAGACTAATTATTGGTAATTAAGACTAATTATTGGTAATTAATACTAATTATTTGTAATTAATACTAATTATTTGTAATTAATACTAATTATTTGTAATTAATACTAATTATTCCTAATTATTCCTAATTATTGGTAATTATTACTAATTATTCCTAATTAATACTAATTAATACTAATTATTCCTAATTATTACTAATTATTCCTAATTATTCCTAATTATTACTAATTATTGTTAATTATTCGTAATTATTGTTAATTATTCCTAATTATTAGTAATTATTGTTAATTATTCCTAATTTTTACGAATTATTGGTAATTAATACTAATTATTGGTAATTAATATTAATTATTGGTAATTAATACTAATTATAGGTAATTAATACTAATTATTGTTAATTATTGGTAATTATTACTAATTATTCTTAATTATTGATAATTATTAGTAATTAAATGAATAATTATCAATAATTAGAAATAATTACCAATAATTATAAATAATAACATTATTAATATATTTTATTATTAATATTAAAATAATATAATTTTCTAATTTATATACAGTTCTTTTTTCATCTGTGCGTTTTCTATCTCCACATACAAATAATACATGTGAAGACAGCAAACACACAGATGAAAAAAGAACTGTATATATATAAAAAATTATATTATTTTAATATTAATAATAAAATAAACTAATAATGTAATAATGTTCTTATTCCTAATTATTGGTATTTATTACTAGTTATTAATATTTGTTCTTAATTATTAAAAATTATTACTAATTATTCCTAATTACCATATAAACAATACTAATAATTTAAATTTATTAAGTAATAAAACAATGTAAACATAATTAAATTACAACTAATTAATAATAATAAAAACTAATAAAAAATAAAAAATAAATAAAAAATTAAAATGAAGATAAATACCTTGAAAATTGATCTGTTCTGATCGTTCTTCAAAACTTTAATATCGGCTCCGGAGAAAAAACTTAAACTGGAGAAAAACTGAACTCTAGAAATATGATTCTGAGAGAGAGAGAAGATAAGGAATGAGAATGAAATGAAAAAAACGGATGGGGGTATTTATAGGTTAGATTAGTTGCGACGGGCCCATTTGCGACGGGAATCCCGTCGCAAATAGTATTATTTGCGACGGGACCCGTCGCAAATACCTTCGCCAACATTTATTACGGTCAACCGGTAAATAGTTATTTGCGACGGGTCCCGTCGCAAATAACCCTCTGCCGACATAGTATTTGCGACGGGGGAATATTCCCGTCGCAAATACCATTTACCGCCGCCGGTTATTTGCGACGGGAATATTTCCCCGTCGCAAATAAGTTTCCCGCGATTTGGCGCGCATCGCGGGAAAACTATTTGCGACGGGGAAAGCAATCCCGTCGCAAAAGCCTCCTTATTTGCGACGGGGAAGTACCCCCGTCGCAAATAAGTTTTTAACATGACTATTTGCGACGGGAATAAATCCCGTCGCAAATAACCCGTCGCAATTGCTCATTTTTCCCGTAGTGCAACAGATTCATCATCCCTTTTCTTCAGTTCAAGAAACACTTTCTCCATCTTTGTTCGGAGAATACTAGGGAAGTACTTATTGAAAAATAAGTTCTTGAACTCGTCTCATTCCATGGACTCAATTTCATCCCTTTGCCTCGTATTCTTAATAAGATTCCACCATTGATCAGCATATCCTTCCAAACGATACACTGCTAGGATGACTTTATCATGTTCAGAACATTGAAGAACTGAAAATATCTTTTCAGTAGTACTAATCCATTGTTCATTAACTAATGGATAAGTAGAACCGCTGAAAGAAGGTGGACGCTCCCTCATGAAGGATTCAACAGAATGTTGCTCCTTCCTTTTCTCGTTTGGAAGTCCTGCATGATTCATAGATTGAGAAAGTTGTGTGAGAATGGCTAAAAGATTTTTCATTCCAGCTCGCATATCGTTTGGTTTCTCAGGGGGACAATCATTGCATTGCCCATCGCATTCCGCATTAACATGGTTCCTTCGGGTTCCATCCATTGACTAAAACCAAAAAGAATAGTGTGAGCAACACTAATTATAATAGGAAAACCACATAATTCAAGAATAAAATTTTCATGCTTAAGGTCTTATCCTAGGTTATTCATGGCCATTTCTAAAACACTAATATTGTGTTCTATGATTAGACTTATCCTTAGGGTTCTTACTAAGGCTTTCACATCCTAGTTTCCAAAGGTTGAATATACCTTTCCTCTGATACCAACTATAACGACCCATACTTTACATAAATTGTTAATACTTCAAAATTGAAGCACACATATTACAACATATGACAAAACCACAAAGGACCGTATAGGTATAGTGTCTTTATAAACTGGGAATCATAAACAACTGGTTCATAAATCTTCTACAGTGTCTCCCATTTATTTCATCATATCTAAGGTCCCTTCTATCATATTCTACTTAATATCCATCTTCTTGACCTGGGGAAAAGAAAACATAAAAGGGTGAGCTCAAATGCTCAGCAAGGGAAAATAAAATAAATAAAAATCATATCATATCTTTTTGAAAATCATATCCTGCAAAAGAGATCATAATATCTTAACATGGAATAAATCATATAAGTGAGAATGAGATCCCCATAATCATAACATAAAACTTGAAAACTTGTGGCATGCACACATAATCATGGAAAATCATTTCTTGTTAGTCATGACTCATTGCCAAGACTATCTTAGCGGACAAAGTCCATTTCTGAACTGAGTTCACTCCTCGTTTCAGTCCTGTATCACTGAACCGAAATAACCTTCTGTTCCAGCCATGTCTATCTCATGAGATATAAATATTTACCCAACACATTGGAGGGAGATATAGGTCCCACCCATCTCGTAATGATACCATTCTTAAGTGTGCCACAAAATCATAAATCATACATCATTTCATAACCCACGTAATACAAATGGAAGTCTTAAACATCATGACATCATAAAACAATTCATATAAGATAAAGGAATTCATAAAAATAATTCCATCACCACATAATCAAATCAATGTAATAATAGGGATAAAAATAGAACCCTTTATTATATTAGATGGAAAATAATTTTGATAAAACACTTGAACTCCATTCTTGAAGAAAATATACTTTCTTCTTCAAAAACATTTTTTTCCATTCTTAACATGTCATACAATTTTAAACTAAAAGAAGTTGATTAAAAATAAACTCGAAAACTTGTAAAGGAAGCTTTTTGGAAATAATGTTTTAAAAATCCATTCATGTCGTATAAGTTAAAAAAAACATTCTTCTCGTACTTTTGTTGGAAAATTCAAAAAAGTGCCTCGTACGAAAAAACGACAAAAGATTCCTTTAATATCTTTTACTAAAAACACACCGAAGGGTATGATTGGATTTAAACCCTTGTAGGTGGATGTAAATAATATTTCATATCGAGGAAACATGAATGTGGATGATAAAATGCACCCTATTAAATGCCAATGTATAAACAATCTCGGATAAAAATGAGATTGTGATATTTCCCTTACCTTAGGTCCGATTTTCTTTGTACGTGTCCGAAGCTCCTGTATAATGGTTTAAATAATGTGATTGACTTATTCCAGAATCATACATATTGATATGATATCATATATGGTCATATTCTTAGCTTCTATTTAGTAATATTTCATTGTTACTTGTTACTCGGGTCTTTATTGCCTTTTGTTCTTATGCGTGTTTTGCCGAATAAATTCTTATTCTTCTTTTAAGGTTATAGATACCTTATATCCAGAATGGTATTAGTGTAACATATATCATATTTATTCATTCAATTCATTTATATAATTACTATGTAATGATGATCATGTAGAACGAGTCGCATCACATCGTGGAGACGGTATTCCGTACGTACGCACGAGTGATGATATCGTTCCTATTATCGTGGAATTGTATTGGAGTATATATATATTATATCAGTATCAATATTAATTTATAATAATCATAAATATTTACTCATTACACCATTATACCCATCCTTTTAAGTTGATGTTGGAAAATAGATTACACCACGGCGTGGAGACGGTATTCCGTACGTACGCACGCGCGGTGATTTCATTTTTCCATAGGATGGATAGAAGGTGAATTAGGGTTGTTTCATATTTATAATAACATATCAGTATGTAAGTAATACTGATGTTATTAGTTTATCATGAAACAAATAAAGAAGAATAAGTTGAAGAAGAAAGAAATTGAAAAGATCGGTAATGGATATTACCTCTTCTTTGGAACGCCTCTTTGAATCCTCCACTTAGGGAACTAAGATTGGTCTTTGAAGAAGACCAGAACCTCTAGGATTATTCTAGGGAAGTGGAGAAGGGATTTTGGTAGGGGTTGGCCGTGATTTAGTGCTCAAATTGGTGTGAGGAGGAGGGGAAAGAGGTGCCCTTTTATAAGGGAGGAGAGGGGCACCTTAGGAATATCTCAAAATATTATTTTACATTAAAGTTAAAATCGGTTTATAATGGTTCCAAAGGGTCTTATTTCGAAGCTAAAGTGGGTATGGGTCGAAATACTATCAAACAATAGGATTTAGACAAGTTTAGGGTATTATTTTACTCTTATCAATTAGATTTAACTCTAAGTTAAATAATTTAACTTTTACCGTGTCTTTTTGTTTTCTTTCACTATATGGTTAATACACTTACTATAACATGCCAAACGAACCCCAAATTGTTTATTATTAATATATATATCCTTATCTAAGTCATTTGGCCGAACCTTATATTTTTAGGAATAAAATAACAATTAATAATATAATATTTGATTTAAAAACTATTTTGTGTCAATTTTGACACTATTTGATATATGATTTTTTTGAAAGTCATAACAGAATTATATGTTCGAACCAAGTTGATTAAATCAACACTAATATATCATATTAACCTAGAAAATTAGTGGGATTCATAAAAAGTCTCAAATTACATTTATTTTGGTGTTTATAACATCAATTATGTCAATATTTCATTAATAAGATAATTACTGCATCATCATTGTGTCATAAATAAATTAAATTATTTAATGTCTAAAAATTATATATAAAATACCATTATTTAGGAAATCTTTTTATCTTTCTAATTCATATTTATAGTCGAATTTAGCTTATGTATAAATCCATATTAAAAATTATTTACTTATTAAACATTGATTTTAACTATTTTAACCCTTCTTTAAATAAATTAATAATAAATGTCCTAATCTAATCCAAGTGGGCCTAAATGGTCATATTTTATTCCTAAGTTTGTTTTTGATCGAATTAAACTTATCCAATAGAATTAGGACATGTGTTAGGGTAATAATAATATCATATTTTCCCTTAGTTACCCTATTTACTATTAACCGCGGTAAAAAAAGTAAAAAGTTACTATTCACCAAAAAATTATTTTTATCTCATTGAACCACATTTTACTTACTGATATCAACCTTGTCTGTCGGATTTTCGAAATTCCATTCACAGAAGCGGTAAAATTAAGTTTTATGCAAAATTCAGTTTTTAACCTACCACTTAGTGGTTTCACTATTCATCAAAAATTGAAAGTTTTCAGAAAAATACCTAAATTTTACCCTAGGATAATTTCGGTATTTAGAATCCAAAAATGAAGTCCATTTTGAAAGATAAAATTTATAAAATTTCAAAAAGTGGTTATTACTATTCATAACGGCTAGTTTTAATAATATTTTAATAGCATATCGTTGTTTAGTGAAACTCAGTATTGCGTACGACGCAAGCTATCGAGGAAGGTCGTGATTGTGTGTAAAGTAATCCAAGCTAGTATGTAGTAAAGGATTCCTTTGATGATATATAAAAACAAAATATTACTCATAAAAATCTCGGGTGTTACAACAAAACCATGGTTTCTTAGAGTAAATGAGTGTTGTTTAGTATCATCTCGATGCTTCGATGATAGTGAAAAGTAGTGTCTTGGTTTTTTATGAATATTTCCCCATGTGTTGGGATTTTTGTGGGACCGAATGTGGAGAGTCGATCATGAATTGAAGATTGATGTGGGTTCGGGTAATGGTTGAAAATCTTTGAGGCTTCTTAGGGAAGAGAAGTGTTGCAATAGGGAGGTTGTAAAACATCATTTCTCTTCAAGTTGTAAATTACTGGGGGAATTGGATTTTCTAAGTTAGTGAGGGGTAATTTTTGAGAAATAGGATTAATATCATGAATTTGAATGTTTATGCATCTTTAAATAATGATTTTTGATGTGGTATGATTCCCAATGTGCGCTGTGGGTGCTTGGGTGAACATCGAAGTATGATTAGGTGGCTCTTGTATGGAAATTCAGAAACTCGTAGAATTTTTCACCACAACCTAGGTGGGGTTATTCTATTAATAGTTTTATCTCAAGGTAAGTAACATTATATAAGTTTACATAATATTGTGTAGGGTGTGGGGTGTGAGGTTTCACACCATGAAGGGCTAGAGGCACTTAGAAGTTCCCTCTTCTTGAGGTTGTTGTGTCGTGACCCTATATTGCACTGTAAATATTTCAATTGGGGGAACTATTCACACCATGTACCTCTGAATTTTATCATGAATGACTCCTAGGTATTTTATTTTAGTATGGTTGAACCAATATTTCTGGCATTTTCCCCCACAATATTTTGAGATGAAGGGGTTTCAGGGTGAGTCTATTCAACTGGAAATCCCCCTTCTTCTCCACCAATTAAAATCCCCTTAAAGTGGTGTGGATTTTTTTGTGATTATGCAACAATTAGAGGCATGTTATTTAGGTTTAGTCTTTACTATTCCTTTATCTTTTATTCCAATAGTTTTGGATGAATTTGTTTAAGTATTGGGTGATGATTTCATCATCGAATTTTTAAATCATCTAAGAATGATTTGTATTTTTCAGGCCTTATATAGAGGACATCTTGGGAGGATGATTGCAAACTGTTTCATCCAATTTCAATAAAATAAAATCATCCGATTAATTTATTTATGGATTTACCAAAATTAGATAAAATTTTCCATTGAAAAGTGTGTATAATTTGGTAATTGTGTGTGGCTTATTTCTGAGTGCATTTAGTGAGTGGAATTCACCCCATTGCTCAAGGTTTTGATTAGAAATTATGTATCAGGGAGTTTTAGTGAAATAAGACTATTTTATTTGATTTTAAATTTAATTATATATTTTAAAATAATTATAAATTATTTTAATTTAATATTCTGGATGTTTTTCTTGATTTAAGGCCTCTTTTTTTTGGATTATGGCCATTATACTTGGATAAACTCAGACAAGTGTTTTTAAGATATACATAAAAGCTGATAACTTTAATTGAGGTTGGAGGTCCCTACACAAGCCATTTGGTTTTATTCATTTGATATCTACCAATGATATGTAGTCTCACTACTACGTGTTATTGAACTAATTGAATTAAATTAAATTCATTACATAAAATTTAATGCTTATAAATGAGTTTCACAATGTGACAAGGTCCATGAAGGACCCTTGTGCACTAGATTAGTGCCTAAAATTTTGATTGGTGGGGCCTTGATGATAAACATATTCCTTGAGATAGATAGGACATAGAGTGCTATGAATTTATTGTGGTTATCATAATGTAGTTTACCTAGGGATGGATCCTTAGAGACCTCCTTTTAGAAGATAATATTGGATCGGGGTGATAAGGTTATGTAGGCCATGTGAGAACCAAATGATGCCTTAGAGCCTTTGGGCTAGTTGAGATATGGATGGGGTGATCATTGTTTCCCCTTTAAGATTTGAGCACAAAAGTAGGTGTATTTATGGAAGGATTTAGATGGGTTAGTTTCATGAGGACTTGTCAAGTGATGACTTGGGATGTGAGATGAGATTTATTCCATCTCTATAGAGTGGTGAAACTATAATATTCTTAGTATTCCAAAAGGACTTGATAAGGCATCGATGACCTCTAGGGATGCAATGCCCTACGAGTGAAAGGCTTAGACCCGAGTGATGGAAATGGGATGAAGAAAAAAAATTAGGGTGACTATGTAATGTCTTGCGAATTCAAATTTTTTATATGAAATTATTGTGAGACCACACACTTTGACATCACATGATTCTGAGGCCTGGTGAGCCTGGAATAGAATTTTTAACTTTTTAAGTTACATTCACCAAACATGCGAGTGGGTTATTATAGCTTTTGAATTGGTGCTTGTATAGAAAATATGAGGGCATCTTTAAACTCATAATACCAGGATTCCCCTAGGAAGGACTTAACTTTTCCTGGCAAGGGCCAAACAAGAAAAGTTAATTTTTTATACTTTATGAAAAATAATAAAATAACATTAAAAAGATATTTTACTTTTTCTCATCTGTTGAGTGGTGGATGGTTTCACTATTGTGAGGTGATGATACAATAGTGAGGTGAAATTAAGGAATCCCCTTAATAGATCGTTGTGCCAGCATAACTGCTACACTGTTTGATATATGAAACAGTGTAACAACACAACGTCGCAGCGTAATAGAAACGTTGTGACCTGTTTCTCTTTATTAGAAGAACACGTTGGTGAGTGGAGAATTAAATTAAGAGGATTCTCTAATGAACCTCTGATTAACTACCTCTCCAACAATGAATGGAAAATGCTGAATAATTTCAAACATCTTTGACACACCTCGAAGAACGGAGAAAGAAGTGATGAATGATGTCAACATCTTGAAACCTTGAGGATGTAACGCTACAACAACGAACATCAAAGAGGTAGGGGTTTAATTTGAACATGTTGTTCCACGATCTTATTCTATAAATGACGAATTTGGATCAACACATGAACAGTTTGATCTGTGAATCATGTGTTTATGCTAAAGGGTAACATTCTTTTTGGATTTTTTGTATCCGGGAATTGAAATTATCATTTGTTAATTTAATTGGAATCATCAAACCTCCAATGTTTATAAACCCCTAACACAGAGGGTGTGGTCCAACTAGAACAATGCATGAGAACCCCATCCTTGTGCATTCATTGTGTATGTATCCTCAATGTGGCAGAAATAGGAATCTAGGGTCAAGGTAGGGATGTCGGTAACTCGGTAGGCCCATAGGCACAGACAGATCAGAAAATAGACCACCAGAGCAATTCCAGTGGCCCATAAAATGGACCTCCGGAATTCCGGCACTAGGGGATGCAATTGGCAGCAA
This sequence comes from Viscum album, assembly GCA_963277665.1. NCBI lineage: Eukaryota > Viridiplantae > Streptophyta > Magnoliopsida > Santalales > Viscaceae > Viscum > Viscum album. The sequence continues at coordinate 165,504,867 of OY728138.1, forward strand.
TAGACGGTGGCCCACAGAGGCTTCCATGGGTGGAGGACGGTGGTGAGCTCGTTGGCGTACTACGGCGGCTGGAGGATGCGGCCGGCTGGCCGTGGAAATAGGGTGACACGGCTGCGGGTAGGAACCATGTGGAGGGGTGGACCATGTCTCGGTTGCTCGGGTGGTTGGAGAGCCTTGGTCACACTATTGCGGTTGTAGGGGCCACACACATCTGTGGGGCAGGCAGGAGGACAAACGTGTCCATCATTCCTGTACCAGGAACTCCCCACCAGCCACCAACACAGTCGATATTCAAGTTGGTGGGCTGCACCCTAGCCAGTGTCACGCGCCCCAGCCTCCAGGTCGTGCCAGTACCATGGCCCAATAGGCTGGTTCCACTTCTAGGGGGCATACCCTTGCTGGTGGGCTGGACTCACACCTAGTGGGATCGACCCGCGCCGTCAGGTCGAACCCATGCCCTTTAGTCTAGGTTGGACTAGACCGGGTCATCGAGTGACCTGATAGGATGGACCCACACCCAGTGGGCTAGACCCGCACCATCAGGCTGAACCTGTGCCCTTCAGTCTAGGTTGGACTAGACCGGGTCGTCGGGCGAACCGGCAGGCTGGACCCTCGACCAAATCGGGCCAAGTCGAGTAAGGACCATTAGGCCCGGCCCACTGGCCAGGCGGGACCATACCAACCTAGATGCGAACTAGGTTAGTCTGAGTTAGTAAAATTAAACCAGGGTGTATAAGACCCACATGCCTGGTTGGTTGGGTTGGTCTGACTGGGTCGGACGGGGCCCAGATGCAACTGAACTGTGTTTACTAAAACACATGTATCTTGAAAACCGTGCATCCGATTGACGATACGTTTATGGAGTTCGGACCCTCTTGATGAGAAAGATCTTTTAACATTCACTAAGGAGGAATTTCATTGAAGCGAAAAGCAAAAAATGGATTGAGGAGCGGTTCTCCCAGGTGCGCTAAGTACGGAGCTCTTCAGTTGGCGGAGACCTGAAGAATACTGACTTTCGACTCTATATAACTCGACTATGGCCAAGTGGGAAGGAATTTTGTGTCACTTTGTAGGATCATGGTGTTAAATAGTTATGTGTGACTTTGAAGGCCCAGGGTACGTGACGACGAGGAGTACCTCAATTGGCCAAGATTAGTGGGAAGAACTTAAGTGTGACTTTGCAAGCCCATGGTACGTGATGAGGAGGTGTACTGAAGTAGTTTAAGGTTTGTGGGAACCACTTCTGTGTGACTTGGTAGGCCCATTGCACTCGATAGAGGTGGAGTTCTCTAGAAGCTAAGGTGTTCGATTTTGTGACTGATGATTCTTCTATCACTGCCCTAAATGTATACCGGATTTGAGCTGTCTAGTTCTTCATGATTTACTTTGAAGATTTTTTTTGTCTTTAATTTTTGTTTTGGGGTCGCTAATGAGTATCGTGTTAATCACCCCATCATGGGCTCCTCCCCCTCATGTCGTGTCTCATGTAGGCAATCAATGTTTCAACAGACTTTGGTGGACCAGTGCCCAAAGGTGTTTAGGGAGACAGGACTGACAGATGCTATGATGGATGAATTGGTGACCTAGGACCAAGAAGGGCCCATTAAGATCAAGTGTATAAGACGTTCTACTTTGGCTTCCAGTAGCTACACTACTCTCACGATTAGGTGGGGTTTTCTGCAGATGTCCATCATAGATTCCTCTTTATACTTTTGTGTTTTCTGTTCTTTGGATGGGTTGGTATTCTGGCCCAATTTTATTAGTTGTACTTTTACTCATATCTATTTTAGTGATACTTGTTTCCTTTTTAGTGTGTGGGACTTGGTTGGGCATTTTTGTGCACACAGTTACTCAGGAAAATTTCTCCCACTTGTAGGTTAACGCCTTCAGTGCTAGTTTCCATCTCATGGCCTTCAAGAGGTGGGTTTAGGGTACTCACAACACGGTCCCTAGGGTACAAGTCATGATAAAGTGTTATCAGTGGGTGATAAATCCTACAACAAAGATCAGGATTTAGTGTTTTGTTTTGGGGAAAAATGTTAAGTGTTTCAAGTTCGATGTCTAGATTCAGGGAGTCAAGTGTTGGTGCGGGGGAAGATGTATCCATTCAACAGGACCTTGAATTCTGATTTTTCATATCTATACATGAAAAAAATGGTTGAAAAAGTATCTCTTTATGTTATTTTGAATAAAAGTCAGCTCACCGAGTATAAACTTCTAAATGTGGTACATCATGATCTATCTCAGGATGTCGTCACATTCATCACCAGCCAAGATCCCGATACGAGGTCTTGGGGATAGCCTGCCTAGCGATGAGGCATCTGTTGAGGGACTAGTTTTAGAGATGGTCCCATCAGGTGGTGCACCCATGCTACCACCACCCGATGGTCACCATCTACTGTCTGCGGTTCTAGTAGAGGACGTGTGCAGATTCAGTAATCTACACAAGTATCAGAGACAGAGACCTCTTAGGTTCAGGGGAGAGACAGATCTCCATGTCACTAAAGACTGGATGGAGTCTGTGATGTGGGTCTTCTGCATATTGAGGACACCACCTGACTAGATGGTGATCTTTTCAGTGAGCCTTATGCAGGTCTTTATAGGGAGATGGTGGAACTTGACAACCCAGATGAACGATGAGGTGCCCCTCACCTAGGTAGACTTCGAGAAGATTTTATGGGAGGAGTTTTTCATTGTGACCTTATGCTCTATGCTCATTTAGGTGTTGTTGCACCTACAACAGGTCATCATGACAGTGGATGTGTACTCAGGGAGGTTCACTGAGCTTTCTCGCTACTCAAAGGATATTGTGCGAGACCCTTTCTTTAGGGATCGAGCCTTTGAGCAGGGACTCGTGTGGGAGATCAGGGCGTCGTTGTTGTCTCTCATCATTCCTACTCAGGATGTGGTGCTTGAGAAATCCATTTTGGTAGAGAGCTCCTTAGAGGATCAGGAACCCAAATCTAGAGCTACAAGAAGACTCTAGGAGGCTTATTCTTCAGCATGAGGTAGAAATCAGACGTGAGGGCCCAACTGGGCCAATTATTTCAGAGGACGACCCCCAGACTCAAGGTCGTTAGTGCGAGGATACCGGACCATAGGGGGTTATTTGGGTACCAGGTATTTTCATCTTGTGTAGTGGGTAGGGAAACATGGCAGGTGACTACCTGACCCACCGTACAGATGACTAGAATATGGTCGAGGGGCCACCGATATAGAGGTAGTGGTTCGAGTGAGGAGGTCTGTATGGTGGCAGACATGGAAGGGGAGTAGGCCAAGCAGTAGGTGGAGGGAGATGGTTTGAGGTGTCACCGCCACCACCCCCAAGTGGTCCACCCTAACCTAAAGGAGCAAGAGAACATGGGCAAGAATAACATCAGGTAGTTAAGGATTATGACCAAGACGCTCTATATATTATCCGAGATATAATCTTTGTCTTCTCCACCCTAGTTGCAGCTCTTATAGACATGGGTTCTAGTCACTCCTTCATCTCCATGGCTCTTGTTCGGAGCTCGAATATTCCGATGGAGCCTTTGGCTTGATCCTTATAGCTAGTGACTCCTACGGGATGTGATTCGACAATTACACACTGGTTATGAATGTGTGAGCTTACTCTAGGAGGTGATATCTTCAGCTAGGATCACATAGTAGCGGTGTCGAGGCCTTACAATGTTATCTTGGCTATGGAAACGTTATCCACAGTCAATGCTCATATCTACTATTATAGGCATATAGTGTGGGGTTTCCACAGAGATGGGACTAGGTTTTCACTCATCGGCAAGAAGGAAACCCTTGCATCACACGATGGACTTTCTCGAAGGAGGGTGAATGCAATCACTCACCAGTTGGCTAGCCTCACCCTCGGTTAAGTAGATGAGAGGATTCCATATTTTCTTGTAGTTGAGGACGAGTACGAGGATGTTCTGGGACTACCTCAGCATAGGGAGGTAGAATTATTCATTGACTTGTACCTCGGGATGACACCAATATCCACACCAGCATATCGGATGGCTCCTGTAGAGCTTCTTGAGCTAAGGGTACAACTAGAGGACTTGTAGGGGAAGGGGTTCATAAGGACTAGGGTTTCATCATGGTCAACCCGGGTTCTTTTTTCCAAGAAGGCATACTGGAGTTTGAGTTTGTTCATGGACTTCCAGTGCCTGAACCAGGTGACTATGAAGAAAAAGTATCCACTACCGAGGATCAATGACCTCTTTAACCCCCTGAAGGGTGATAAGTGATTCTCAAATATAGAACTCAGATCGGGCTATCACCAGCTTCAGGTACGGGATGAGGATGTACCAAATACATCCTTCTGGTGCTGATACAACCACTATGAGTTACTGGTAACACCTTTCATTGTGAGAAACTCTCGAACAGTGTTCATGGGACTCATGAACAAGATCTCCTAGCCATACCTCAACCGGTTCATCATGGTCTTCTTTGATGACAGCCTATTGCACTTAGTATCAAAGGAGGAGAATGCTTCACACCTGTGAATAGTCAGGAATACACTCTAAGAGTACCAGATTTATGGTAATCTCTCAAAGATTCATTTTTGGATAGAGGAGGTCCACATTATTGGACACGTCATCTCGAAGACTGTAGTGGCAGTTGATCCGGCGAAAATATAGGTGGTGCTTTCTTGAGATCCACCCAGAAGCGTGATTGAGGTAAGAAGATTCTTGGGGTTGGCTGGTTATGATCAGTGGTTTTGTCCCTGACATTTCCAGAGTAGCAGCAGCCTTATCGGCATTGATATGAAAGGGACGTCCCTTATTGTGGATGAAGAAATTTCAGTAGAGTTTCTAGGATCTAAGGAAGAGACTGACTAGTACCCCCATCTTGAGATAACCAGAGGATGGTGTTTGACTTGTAGTTTGCTGCGATGCATTAGGGACTAGACTAGGTTATGTACTGATGAAAGAGTGAGCAGTGATTGCCTACGACTCATGACAGTTGAGAAAGAATGAGTAGAACTATGTGATCCATGACCTAGAGAAAGTATTATTGGTATTTTCCTTAAAGATGCGGCAGTGCTACTTGATGGGTGAACGGATTAAGGTTTACTCCGACCACAAAAGTATCAGGATTATCATCTCCTAGATGGACCTGAATATGAGACAACTTCAATTTCTAGAGTTCTTCCAAGACTATGACATTGAGATATTCTATACTCCTGGAAAGGGGAATGTGGGGGTAGATGTGCTCAGTAGGAGGATTTGTTTGCAGCTTCTGAGTGAAGAAACAAAGCAGTTGGTCATGATGCAGATACACTTCATGGATGATGGAGATGATTCATACCTTTATTAGATGACTGTTACTCCCCCACTCATACAATGATTTAGAGAGGCACAACTGTTTGGTGTTGACTGTGAGGACAAACATTCTTATTTATCCTTACGACATGATCTTAATGGATTTTCGATTTGTGGGGAGCATGTCATCCTTTTTAGAGGGCTCGCTATAGTTCCAATGACATTGTGGGAGGAGGAATTGAAGGAGTTCCATATATCCCCCTTGGTTGTACATCCTAGAGTGGCGAAGATATATTATGACCTCTGACAATTGTAGTTGTGGTTGGGGATAAAGAGAGGGTTTTCTGAGTTAATTTCATGATGCCTCACTTGTCAGCAAGTGAAGGTTGAGCATCAGGTTCCCACAGGCTTGGCTCAACCACTTGAGGTACCATAATTGAAATGGGATGGAATCTTGATGGACATTGTGACAGGGTTACAATGTACATACAAAGGACAAGACTCTATCTGGGTGATCATTGACCGACTAACTAAGTCGGTTCACTTCCTACCCATCCAGGAGTAGGGATAGGTAGAGGGCTTGGGGCGCCAGTATATCTAGTAGATAGTGTGGCTTCACAGGGTGCCTTCGATGATCATATCAGTTCATGACACAAAGTTTACATCCCAGATATGGAGGGGATTATAGGAGGTGTTTATGACATAGTTGTGCATGAGCATTAACTTTCACCCCCAAATGGATGGTTAGATGGAGAAGACCATACATACTATGGAAGACATGATACGTGCTTGAATCTTGGGTTTTGGTCGTAGTTCGGAGGACCATCTTCCACTAGTGAAGTTTTCATATATCAAAAATATCACTCCACCATTGGAATGAACTACAACAGAAATGTCATTTAGCAGCGGTTGTTTAGCAGCGGTTTTGGGAACCTCCGCTAAACATTTTTTTTAAAAACGTTTCACAAAGGTTTATAATAAACCATCATGAAACATTTGTTTTTTTTACAGCACCGACCCTCCCCCCCCCCCCACCCCGACCCCTCTTCTCACCCCACAACCCCTGCTTCCCCCGCAACCCTAGCCCCCCGCGACCCCGGTGACCCCATGAACCATGAGACCCCGTGACTCCGATGACCCCGCGACCCCGGCGACCCAGTCCCCCCGCGACCCCGACGACCCCGCGACCCTGACGACCTATACGAACCCTAAGGTTTGAACTCTAGTAATTTTCATCTAGGTTGAGTTAAAAATCACTAAATAACTTGTATAGAGTAGGTGCCCGAATCTTCATTAGTTATTGTGTTCATTTCTATTTCACCTAATTTTATTGTTTTTCAGGTTTCTTTGTCTCATCCATTTGCAGTCCGTTTGTTTTCTTTTGGAGTCCGCCACAGCTCTTGTCTTGTTCCATAATATCAAGTAAGGGTGAAATTTTATTTTCAAGTTACGGTTTTTTTATTTCCAATATGTAATGAATTGTATTTATCAAATCTATGGTCTGAATTAAGGAATTTCTTTGGTCAAAATTTGATTGTGTAATGAATTTTCATTTTGCAATAAATGGTTATATTTATTAAAATTATATTCATTTTCTATAACATATATTTTTTATACAATTTTTATTTTGGATTGTGGACCTTATTTTCTATAAGGGATATTTTAATGTATTTGAATTATGTTTTAGTTAAGTTTAGGAAATATAATTTAAGGGCTTTAATATTTACTATTGTGCTAAAACTTATTTTAAGGGATCATTTCATTTTTATAATTTATGTCTTATGTTTATGTTTCTCTAAATCATGTTTTGAGAATTATAAGACATGGTTTAGTTTTTCATTAAAAATTTATCTTCTTATAATTGAGTTCTATTTAGGGAATTATATTTTATCATTTTTTGATATTCCAAAGTGAGTGATTACTTTTATTTTAAAAACTTTAATTAATGAATTTATAAATTTGTTAGATGAATTTAATATATATATATATTCATGAAAAATTCCATGTTTTATACATAAGTGATTCCCAAATATATTTTTTTAGAATTTAAATTCATATAAATATATGAATGTGATTTCATGTTTGTCATACATAAACATATATAAGTATATTTAAGTGTTTAATTTCAAACTCTGTGACTAATTGCTTCAAGGGATGTAAGTGGGTGCAACGTATATATATATATATATATATATGTGTGTGTGTGTGTGTGTATATATAAATTACGTTTGTAAATGGGTGTATATGGGTGTATTATATATTTGTATATTAGGGATAAAATGTTTATTGACATGTTATGACATTCACTACAATAGTAATAATGAGATGAAGAAGACCCCAAAACCAGGTCTCCCCCACTATCAATCTCCACTCATTGTGTACTGACACTGCACCTAAGGTGGACACCACATACTCGAATCCATTAGTATTCAACATCAACCTCTAATTGTATCCTCACATACACCTAACAATAATTCATTATGCCTACCGGTGTCCCTCTTGTGTGGTTCATGACCCCTAACCAATAACCCAATGCCTCACACCTCTTCTTCTATTGGTTCTCTCTTATCCATGGTGTTTTCATCATGATTTGACCTTGATTCTTGTTTATTGATTCATATTAGGCCCTCTTATTCCTTCACAATTACCTCTTCCTCTATTTTCTCCTTTTCATCATTGTAATTTGGTTTGGAAAAATCCTAAGTAGAGTTCTATAAAAAATAATTATTTTTGAATCTTTTTTATAAAATGAATTACAAAGAATCTATGGTGAAATATTTATCAGACTATTTATATCACACTTTTCATACACATTCATGTGTGTGTGTAACTTCTATATTTAAATTCTAATTCCAAGATTGTGATTTCTAGATATTTGTTTCCTCTTATTACATTAATGGACATTGGAATGTTTTGACTTTTCCGGGATCACATGGAGATGTTTTGAGTTGTGAATATGGTAGTGACTTTTTTTGGGAAATTTTATTGTGGCATAGTTCAACTGGGTTTATTTTGTATTTAAATTTTATTTGTATTTTCATTCTCTATATTTTTTCTAAACTCAATGATTTGTCATTAATATGTATAGTCTTGGATGAAAGTAATCACTTTCATTGAATTTGTATCGTCGTACTTTTCATTATTGTTTGAAATGAATAACCTATTTATTTATAAGGCCTACTTGACTATAATTAAATATGACACTTAGGTATGGAGTTCCTTATACTTTTGATACTTGATCATAGAGTCCATCAAACATGTGTTACTCAAGCATAGCATCCCTCTACTTTGCATAAATTTCTTTTCTGTGTTTAAGTGAATGGTATTGAATTCATTCTAACATATTGTAGTGGTTTGGATGAATATAATTCTTCAAAGTTCCCAAATATAATGTTTAGAGAGAATTCCTTCTAGGATCTATTTCCACCTATGTGATTCTGATTATCTTATTATGTTGTCCTGGATGATAGTACCAACACCTCACATTTCATCTCCAAATTCCCAAAATGATTCTACTATGAAACTCCAAACACCAAGCCCATACACATCAACTATTCTTCAAATACCCTAGTTTGATCCCCAAAACACATCTGCTGCATCTTGAACTCTTTTTTTGATGTGGTCTCCACCTTACCACATCAATTTTTATGCGACGACACTAGTAAGTCCTTCTCTAGATTAATTATACCAAAGACGCTCAATCCCACCCACCAATGTGCTATCATATCCCGACCACGATGCCTTAAAATTCCAGAATAAAAAAATGTTAAATGCCCACACCAAAGTCTGAATCTAACTCTTAGTTCAAATCCATTGTTAGATCCTCGATCGTCCCATTTAACCATAATCCTCCACTCATGAGCACTAACACATATATGATCCAGGTCACCCTCAAGTAACACCACCACTCTTTTCTATATGAATACACCAAATAGAGGAATAGGATTTCAATCCACACAAGGTTCGTAGAACCTCAAAACCTAATCTCCAAAGTTATTTCATCATGAAATTCCATGAACACCAACACTTATCATTCCTCAAGACTACCATCCATCACGTGGTTCTTGCCACTCCAAATTAACAATGTGTTGAGTTTTTTAAGCATCATAAGGTTTTACCTAAACATTATTTATAATCAATTTATTCGATATTAGAGTTTTATATGAAGACTCTATAGAGAACATAGGTTGGGGTTATTCCAAATTAACAATGTGCATTGGTTTTCATGGTAAAGTAGCTACCACATTGTTAGAACACTGTTTCTCTTTACCAAAGAAACTTCCCCTATCCCAAACACTAGAGGGTTCATATCTAACTTAGGGGATCATCTTTATTATATTATGTTTCTGTAATCAAACACTATCGTATATATGAATCTCTTTCTCTATTTAGTAGTAACTATATGTTTTAATTTGTTTATTATTGTGTTGGAACATTGTGATATACATGGATAAAAGTTGTATCACATTACTGAGGAACACACCTCAGTATGTTAAGGGTTTGAATGAGTTTTTTGATTTTTCAATTTCTAATCGATCCGTTGAAGGGTGAATTAAATTTCCATGTCCTAAATGTAAATTTAGAACATGGATGAAGAGAGATGAAGTTTATGAACATTTAATACTGAAGGAATTCCCTAGTCAATATTTGTGTTAGATTTGGCATGGAGAATCAAACGTTACAGAAATATTGATCACTGTTGTTAATCCATAGAATGAGGTCCCAAGTTCGTCGAAAATGGAAAATGAAATGCAAAACCTCATAAATGATGCATTCATCACGACAAGACACCACTATCAGCATCAAAACATATTACAAAAACCAGAAGAGGGTTCTACAAATTGAAACTTGACAAGTGTTGTTTTTGAGACTGTAACACAGGTAGATCAAGATTGTAACATATCATTGGATCCTCCTCTTGATTCTGTAGATCCAAATGTAATAGAAAACATCACTGAGGAAAATGAATTTCAGGATTTAGTTGAATATGGAAATCAAGAGTTGTATAGTGGGTGTTTGAAATATTCAAAGATTTCATTTATACTGAAGTTGTACCATATCAAATGCCTATGTTGAATTACAAATAAGGAAATATCCATTATATTGGAATTGATTCGTGATTCATTTCTTGAAGCAAAAATCCCAGAATCTATTTATGATATGAAAAAAGTTGTTAACGAGCTTGGTCTGAATTATACAAAAATACATGTGTGTCCCAATGATTGTATTCTTTATTGGGGAGAGGATTCAAGTAGACAGAATTGAAAGAAATACTCTTCTTCTATATGGCAGGAAAAGGGTGATGTTGGAAGTCTGAATGAACGTAATCTCATGGAGAATAAGAAAAAGAACACACCTGCAAAGGTTTTGTGTTACTTTCCTTTGAAGTCTCGATTGCAAAGATTATTCATGTCATCGAAAACCGCTGAATACATGAAGTGGCATTCTATAGATAATAACAATGATGAGTTAATGAGACATCCACGAGATTACCAATCATGGAATAAATTTTATTCATTACATCTAGATTTATCAGCTAATCCTAGGAATGTTCGATTGGGATTGGCTATCGATGGATTCAACCCATTTGAGACTTTGAGAACCAGTTATAGCATTTGGCCAGTTTTTTTGATCCCTTATAATCTACCTCTGTGGATGTTTATGAAACAAACATATTTTTTCCTTTTGATGATAATTACTGGAAAAAAAATGCCTAGAAATGATATTGATCTATACTTTCAGCCCTTAATTAAATAATTGCCGGAGTTATGGAGTAACGGTGTTGAGACATTTGATGCTTCTTATAAAACAATGTTCATAATGCATGCTGATTTAATATGAACCATTAGTGACTTCCCTGGGATTTGGAATTTATCTTGTTGGAACACATACACGAGTTTGGCTTGTCCCGTTTGTAACTTTGATTTTGAGCCCAAATGGCTACCTCACAGTAGAAAATGGTGCTTCTTGTGTCATCGAAGATTTCTCGATGCATCTCATAGATTTTTGCGGAACAGATCAAAATTTAATGGTTCCATTGATCGTATACCACCTCCAAAGTTGTTAACCAGTTCTGAAATATTGACACAGCTTGAAAATGATGAAACAGAATTTGGGAATGTTCTTCATTTTAATGATAGCAGAAAACAGGTCTGAAGTGCATTGTCCAGTGAAATCAGAACACAACAATGGAAGAAAAAAAGTATATTCTTCAAACATCCGTATTGGGAATTTAATTTTTTGCGGCATAATCTTGATGTGATACATATGGAGAAGAATGTCTGTGAAAATTTTATTTTCACATTGCTTAATGAGCATGGAAAGTAGAAAGATCATATCAATTCTTACAAAGACTTACATGAAATGAACATAAAATGCGATCTCTTGCTAGATGAGAATGAAAAGTATCCTCTAGAAATTTTTTCAATGAAAAATAGGGGTAAAGATACATTCCATAGAATGTTAATGAATGTTAAGGTATCTGATGGGCATTCAAGTAACATCTTGAGGTGTGTTGACTTGAAGAATCATAAGTTTCACAGATTCAAAAGTCACGATTCACTTATTTTGTTACAACAGTTACTGCCATTAGCATTGCGTAAATTATTACCTGAAAAAATTACTGCCATTGTAATCCAATTTGGCACATTTTTCAGACAACTATGTGAGAAATATCTACATCCATTTTAGCTTGAAAACCTCTAGGAAAGGTTTGTATTGACCCTTTGTGCAATAGAGATGATCTTTCCTCCGTCGTTTTTTAATGTAATGATGCATTTAACTGTGCATTTGGTTGAGGAAGCTAAATTAGGAGGCCCCGTTCATTATCGATGGATGTATCCAATTGAGAGGTACTTTATTTATATGTTTTTCAGTTATGTAAACAATTTTCGGTAATTAATTAAATGCATAATTATGTTTATTTTATTTCATAGATATCTGGGGCATTTGAAATCATACTTGTGAAATAAAGCTCAACCAAAAGTCTCTATTACTGAAGGTTATTTCATTGAGGAGTGTCTTACCTTTTGTTCTCAATACTTGCATGATATTGAGACAAGATTTAATCGAGTTGGACGTGTTAACGACAATTGACTCAATCTCAAATAGATCAGAAATTCAAAATACTTCCTACTAATGGACGATTAGTTGGGAGGACCTCAAATGTGACACTGAATGAATTTGAATTATTACAGGCACATAGATATGTGCTGCTGAATAGTGAAATTGAAGATCCATTTATTGAAAAGTTGATGATACAAACAAAGAGACGAATGAGAGTCCGAATATGAAATGAGAAAGATATAACGAAAGATATTAATAAAGATCTTGTAGAATGGTTTTCATGACGTGTAAGTTCATAAATATTACAATAAATATGAATATTAGTTTGACACATACATTTTGTATATCTAGTAATGTATATTTATTTTTTTCAGATAATGAATACTGATAATCGAGCAGAGGTGTCAAAATATTTGAATTTTCTTGCTAGAGGTCCTCTAAAACAAGTTAGAAATTTCGATGCTTATAATGTGAATGGCTTTAGATTTTGTACAATCGATCGAGAAGTGGGTTTGAAAACACAAAATAGTGGTATATTTACATTTTCTGAAGTGGAATACTATGGAAAGCTCCATGATATTATTGAATTAAACTACCATGGACATTTTTCTGTTGTTTTATTTAAATTCAAATGGGTCGATTTTATCAGACGTGTTAAAATAGATTCCTTGCAATTTATTTCTATGAACTTCTCTCGCTTGATAGATGTTGGTGATCGTGAACTGCATGATTGATATATCTTAGCATCGCAAGAAAAAATGGTATATTATGTGAATGATGTTGTTTATGAAGGTTGTAGTGTATTGTTTCACGTAATACCAAGAGATTTGTATGATATGGGTGATGAAGTGGAAAATTAGACCTCTGAAATTGAATTTAAACAACAACAAGAAGCATAATTATTTGTCCATCATGACATTGAAAATGTTAGTCTAGAAAGGATGAATAAATTGTATGAAGAAATGGAGCAGCAAACCGATATTATTCAAGGGGAAATTATTGTATGTACAATTATTTATTTATTGAGCTACCACTAGTTTCATTTCTGCAGTCATTCATTATCATTGTTATATATATTTTGTCTATTAGTACTGGGCATCTATTATAATTTTTAATTTTATTTTTGCATAATTTTTTTGACATATATATTCTGAACTTAATTTTATTTGTATAAATGATAGGAATGCCATGGAGGAAGCGGTATACTATTTCATCTAGTTCTGTGATAGATGATGATCCATCTGGATCCCTAACCACGACATCTGAGGCACCAGCTACCTACACCCCTGCACCATCTCCCCCTACACCATCTCTCACACCATCTTTGGATGTCACATTAGTGGGTGAGTCGTCAACTCCCCCTTCAGGAGCCTCAGTAGTGGGGTAGTGACACGCCCTTTCCAGTTCATCACGGGCATACTGGAGTGTCACTGTCATAGGTACAAATTTTAATTAAATAAATTTATTACATTTTGTTTATACTAATTTCTTTCTCATTGAAGATGAAAAAAAATCAACAGTGGAGAAAAACATAAAAAGTGCATATGTTTGGAATATGACTGGCAAGAAGATAGTCATTCCATTTGATTCTTATGGGGTTGTGATGGATGATGCTGTGGGGTTACTTGGCCAGATTCTAGGCCAGCTGGAAGCGGGGACCATTTCCCTTCCTATTTCATATGATGACTGGAGACATATTCCTCCAAGCTGTAAAAATGAAGTTTTTTATTCTCAAAAAGGTAAATTTATTACATTATGGTTTAATTGAATGTCATGTTACTAATATGTTCAAAATGAATTTCTGTATACAGATATTATTCAACATTACAGTTGCTGATGTGATAGCACGGAAGTGGATGTTGATAAATATAGGTAATAAATGGAATGATTTCAAATAGAGATTTTAGTGTGATGTCAACGATACCTCATTGACCGTGCAACAAATGTTTGAGAAGCTACCCAGTGGGGTACTGAAAGAACAGTTGAATGTTTTTTTTGACAGACATCGTGATGAGAAACAGATGGTATTGAAATATATATTATTATATTATCCTCATTTTACATTTATACATGTATATGAAGAGGAAATCACATTGAATACATTACTATTAAATTGAATATTATTTATTTTAGGATCTCTCAAGACAGAATGCATCAAACCGTGCTAAGAAAGTCATCCCTCACACTGCGGGCTCAAAAAGATTTTTTAGAATCGAACGACATTGGTAATATTTTAATTAGTTTAAATATTTATAAGACAGTATTATATGTTTAAGATATTGAATTTTTGATTTATCATTGCTTAATGAAGTCACAGAGTTTAGGGCATGAAGCATCCTGAACTGAAATGTGGTTGGATGTTCACAATAAATCAGATGGATGTTTTGTTAATGAACCTGCTAAAGAAGCTGGGGTATGAAGTCAATTTTTTATTATAATAACTTATTATCAGTTTGTACTGTGTTAATATATATTGATATTTGATTTATAGGTAAAAATTAAAGAACTATGGGATGCCAATCTTGTGCGGTCCTACTCAGTCTCCAAGGATGACTCGGTTGCTAAAGTCTTTGGGAAGGAGCATCCTAGGAGAGTGCATGGGATGGGTTTGGGACCCGTACCATCTGAAGTTTTTAGCAGGCCACCAGGGATGGTAGCTGCATCTACTCTTGGATTTAGTCATCCCATACCTGGATATTCTCATAAAGAGATTGTTTCTCTACGAAACACAGTTCACCAGCAGGGGGATCAGATTTCTTCTTAGTAGAAATACTTGATTGAAATACATCAGCATATGAGGAGATATGACCCCAGTGGTAGTTCATCGACTGTTGGTATGCAGGTAAATCACAAAAAAATTAAAATAATTTAGTTTTCTAACATTTATTGGTTTTATGTTTTAATATAAATATGAAACTGTATTTAATTTTCAATATAATGTTCTTACAGGTGATGGCAGAAAGTGGTGATGAAGGTAGCGAGGGTGACGATGCATCATCGGGCCATGAGTACTTCTATTGTTCATGTGTTGAAAAAATACGATAACATTTGGTTTGTATATGTAACATTTGTGGCACATAGTTTCCACCAAACATTTTCTTGTCCTAAAATTTCCTTGATTTCTCAGGTTTCTTTTTATGTGTTTTATTGTTTTATGATGTTTCTTTTTATGTCTTGATTTCTCGAGTGTGGTATACATCATTCCATTTAGGCCTATGTTTGAATTTTTAGTCGATATTTTAGATTACTAGGAGTTAAACCCATTGTTGATGTGTTGAAAAAATTGGGTCATTTCATAGTGATAAAGGGGATAGTGTTGTGGACACTTTGGTTAGGCCCTTGTAATTTGTCTTACTGGGTGGCCCTTGTGGGTGGTAATTGAGCACCACTAAATGATGTTTCTCTTGTAGTGAATCATGTCTTTGTTATAGGGAACCAAACATTGAGACACATTGGGATTAAAAACCCCTAATATACTTATATAGATCCACCATTATATAGAATACTAATAAGATGGAGGTTCCAAATATAGTTGGTTTAGGATTTGAATCCACACACTCAGGATATGAATTCCAATAAGGTTGTACTCATTCACATCAAAACTCACTGGAATCCATATGATAAGTGAAGGAATCCACCAACTCCTAAGATACTACATCATAAAATACCATTGGGATAATTTCCTTATATTGATTGAGATATATACCCCATGAAGGTAAATATTGATAAAACATTAATGGTGTGGTAATTTTCATCAATTTATTTGATCCTAATCAAGTTGGACATCTCAGATCGGCCTTTATTGATTGATTAATCTACTATCATTATATAATATTAGATAAATGAGTTATGATAACATCAACCAAATCACCATACATATTGGGTTTTTCCCTATAGAAATTTAATATTGATTTTCACATGTTATACTATTTTGATTTTGAACTATGTAATATTCTCTTATGTTGAGATGGTTCTACTATTTTTTAGTGGTGAGGGGGTAGTGGATTCATCCACACCTATTTCATACTCAACAGAATCATGTTTCCCAACATCAATTGGGTTAACATTGAAGAAATATACTAATGTGTTACCACCAATATGAAACACATATTTACATTGTAAGAGGGATATCATTAATTTGGGTGTGATCCCATAAGATGAATGATACTGGAGATGACCATGATGAGAAAATGATAAAAAATTACCCAATCCATGTGGGTTATGTTTTCCATTGTAATTTTATAGTCACAAAGGCCACTTTGGATAGATTCTGATGCTTTTAGATATTAGAGCATTGTAACCATCCCTAGTGAATTATCTAGATATTCTAATGGGCCTCAAGGGTGTTTAAACTATTAGGGGTATAAATATACTCTTGAGTGTCAGTGGTTGGATATCCCTAGGGGGATCAACTTTTAGATGCTTGAGTATAGAAAATAGGGGAAAACACCCCATATATCTTCTTGAGTACTCATGGTCACATGTTAATAAAAATGACTATAGTGAACATGATACTCATAATGAAGTTATAAGGTGATTTCTAATTTATGGTGGACATATTTATCCAAATCAATATGATAAGAGAAGAACGTGTTCTCATGATCTATTGAAAGGAAACACAAACGTTGGATGTGAAATTATGGACCAAGGGTTTTTCCATATAATATTTTTAGTTAGACAACCAATAGGGAATTATTCCCTATAGATTACCATGAGTGTCATATAATGTTAGGATAGATCCATTTAGATGGTATTACTGAAATAAGGTGTGAACTATCATGCACTAATTTTACAAGGGTTGGAGACAATGTGTGTCAGGGTATGGGGAACATATATTCATAGAAATTGAGTCCTATGTATGACCTAACAATTGTTTTCTTGCCTCACCATTGTGTTCCTTGTGGGTACTATCAGCTTGTTTTTGGTCTTGAACATAATTAGTGCATTTGGTGATTCAATTTTAATTGACGTATGTGATGAAGGTATTGAAAAGGAAACACAATGAAGAAAACCATCAATACATCATCAAAAGTAAGAGTTCATAGTTTATCAATCCAATTCCATGTTAATGGATTCACATTAGGTTATCTATTTTTTGATGAGAACCTCCAATGGGATTCCATGTATTTAAATATTTGATATGGATGTCCTTTTAGAACTAAATTACAATGAAAGGTGTTCACTAGTGATTCATACTATAGATTCTTCAAAATAGGTATTGGTAAAAGGTGTGAGATTTTGGGATCATCAAATATTCTTTGGGTGGAATCATTTCAATTATTGGATTCCCTTATAGATTTTTGATTTTTTTTGATGAATAATATAAAAATAATAGTGTTTAACGAGTTAACCCTATTCCTATGATCTCTCTAAATCTGTGTAGATATAATAATATATGATTTTTAGGTTAATCATACATATAATACATGTTTGTGAATCATTTGTTTAAGTCCACATAGTTAGGAAATTATTCATTTTTCTCCATACAAAGAGGTCATAGGTGTTTACATTGTTGGGATCATGCCCATGCGATGAGTATCATATGAATCTCTATAAATAGAATCATAATACACATAGTTTATTAATGATTAGTGGGATACATTATACCATTTATGTTCAATTTAAATAGAAATATTTCAATAATCTTAACTTTTTGGTAGGGGAACACTTTGTGAAAGGTACTTAGAAATAGATAGTGTTTGAATTTATCATGAGTTCCCATTTCAGTTTCATCTTGGTCTTTAATGACTAATTTGAAGAAGGTATGGTTGTGGATTACACTGATTAGAGGGCCCATATATTGTTTTCAATATCATATATTTTGGTATGATGATAATGGATGAATGATTAAGAGGCTGGGGTATACAACTTGATGTTTCTTGTTTTCTATTGGTATGTACAATATGGTGTTTCAAGTTTGATTTTTCTTTCAGGGCAGTGGGGTAGAGGAAGCAGAAGATTTATTTATTTTTTCTGGTGAGCTTTTAGCAGCGGTTTAAACCACCGCGAAATTTACATTGGCGGCGGTTTAAACCGTCTCTAAATAGTGAAAACCACCGAGAAATGTAAAAAAAATAAGTTTCACGGCAGTTTTAACCACCGCAACATAGTGGCATCGTAGCTGCTCATTCTTTGGCAGTTCTAGTGACTTAAGTGTCAATTTTATGACCGATATATTTGAGTTTATTCGTGATGTAACTGCTGTGAATAAACTAATGTCAAGGGCTTGTAAAAACCACCGCTAAACTCAGTAAAACCACCGCAAAATGAGGCAGCTACGACTCTTTCCTTAAACTGCCGCGAAACGGAAATAACCACTGCTAATAGATTGGCGACGCCATATTACGCGGCGGTTTATAGAAACTGTCGCCAAACCATTTAGCGGTGGTTTAAATCACCACTAAACGGAATTTCCATTGTATTGATGGCACCATCTGAGGCCATGTACATGTGTCCTTGTAGATTACCCCTATGTAGGAAGAACCTAGGGGAGTTAGAACTCATTGGTTTGGAGTTGGTATGAGCTACCACTAATAAGGTTTAGATCATCTTGAAGTAGATGAGGACTACATAGACTAGGTAGAAAAATTATGCCGATAAGAGATGGAGACCCTTGGGGTTTGAGGAGGGTGTTCGCGTTTTCCTTCAAATGTCACCCCGATGAGGATTATAGAGATTTGGCTAGTCCGGAAATCTATCTCAGAGGGTTTTCAGATCTTTTTAAATTCTGAGCAGAGTTGGAGAGTTGGCATACCGCATAGCGCTTCCCCCAAAGATTAACATAGTGCGTGATGTTTTCTAGGTGTCACATCTAAGGAGATACATGCATGATCCATCACACGTCATCGACTGGGGAGAGCTGGACATTGAGGATGGGGAGACGTTTGTTGGGTTCCCAGTGGAGATTGAGGATTTATAGGAGAGGGTCCTACTTGGGCAGTCGATTCCTCTGGTGCAAGTTCAGTGGTAGCACAAGAATTTCTAGGGGAGCACATGGGGGAGGAAGGCTCAAATTCGTGCTTAGTACCCCCATCTGTTTGATTAGTTTTTGTTTTGGATTTTGAAAACGTAAATCCCAAAGGTGGAGAAATTTAATGTATGTTAAATTCTATGTAATTTTTTTTATTATTTTAATTTATTATTTTGGGACCACCTGCTTCGGAGGTACGTGATTCTGAGGGCCAGTGAGCCAAGAATGTAATTTTGAACTTTTTTTAAGAAACGCTCAATAAACAGGAAATAGGGTTTTTATAACTTTTAAACCAGTGATTGGATAGAAAATATTAGGGCACCAATGAACTCTGAGCATTGTGATTTTCCACGGAAGGAATTAACTTCATTCGGTAAGGGCCGAACAGAAAAGATAATTTTTCAGACTTTTTGGAAAATAATATACTTACATTAAAAAGATCGTTTATTTTATTTTTTTCATCCGTTGAGAGGTGGTTGATGAATCTATGATGCGGGAAAGAGGTGAAAAAGAGGAAAAATTTGAGGAATCACCATAATGGCTCATTGTGAATGTGTAACCACTACGTTGTTTCATAAATGAAATAGTGTAATAATGCAATGTCACAACATAACAGAAACGATGCGGTGTGTTTAGTTTTATTAAGAAAATGCATTGGAGTGTGTGGAATTAAACTATGAGAATTCTCTGATGAACCTTCGTATAAATTCATCTCCAACGAAGAATGACAAATGCTGATAAACATCAAACATCTTCGACACACATTGAAGAACAGAGTTGGAAGCGATGAATGTCTTCGATGTATTGGAACCTCAAGGACGTAACGCTAAGGCAACGAATGTCAAAGAGGAAGGGGTTTAATTTATGCAAGTTCTTCCCCATTCTTATCCTAAAAACGAGGAATGTGGATCAAACCATGAAAATTTTGATATTCCAAATTGTGCGTTTATGCGGGATGGTAACTTTATTTTAGGATTTTCATTATTCAGGAATTTTAATTATCATTTGTTGATTTAATTAGAATCACCAGACATCCCATGTTTTTAAAACTCTAATGTGGAGGGTGAGTAATGACGCGAACAAGGCCCAAGAACCTTTGATGTGTGTGTTCATTGTGGTTGTATCCTAAAAGTGGTAGAAGGTGGAATCTGAGGTCATGGTAGAGATGGGGGCGACCCAGGAGGCCTATAGCGCCGACATATTGGAAAACAGTCCACTGGAGCAATTATGGTGGCCCATAGAAGAGACCGCTAACATGCTAGTGCCGATGGCAGCGGCCAGTGGGGGCCTGCAACGGCATCCATGGGTAGAGGATGGTGGTGCCCTGTGGAGGGGTGGCCTGCATCAAGGCCACCCAGGTAGATAGTGATCCATGATGGCCCAACCACGGCTGGAGGAGCCCTGCGCGTTCGCGGGGGTAGGTGGGAGGCCGAACATGGCCAACTTCAGAATCCTAGGAGCTCCCCACTGGCTGTCCATTTAGTCAGTCTTCGGGCTGGCTGGTCACACCCCCATCCAAGGGGTCGCGGTGGTCCCCAACCCAGCGGGCCAGTCCTGCACCTAGTAGATTGAACCTGCACCCAGCAGTCCAGACCCACACCCAGTGGGTGAGACCCAAACCAATAATCCAGACCCATTCCCTTCGAATCGGACTAGAATTGGTGGCTGGACGACCTGGCGGGCTGGATCCTCAGCCAAATCGGGTTGGGTCCAGTGAGGCCCATTTGGCCTGGCCCGCTGGCCAGGACAGACCGGACCGACCCAGACCCAGGCCTTGAGGTTGAGTCCATCGAATTAAACTGGGGTATGTGGGACCCCTAGTCCAGGTTGGTAGGGGTGGTCCGACAGGGTCAGACCGGGCCTAAACGCAACAGGTCCTGGTTTACTAAAATGCTCGTATCATACAAATTGTGTGTTCGATTGTCAAGCGGTTTTTGATGTTTGTACCCTCTTGACAAGGCAGATCATTTGGAATTCCAGGAGGAGGTTTTTCCTGGAATTTGAGGTGTGAAAAATTTCGTGGGGAGCAGTTCTCCCAAGCACGCTACGTATGGAACCCTGTGGTTGGATGAAACCTGAATACTGATGAATTTCGACTCCTTGTGACTGGACTATGGCCCAGTGAGAAGAACTTATGTGTGAATTCGCATTAACATGGTGGGAAGAATTTCTGTATGACTTTGCAGGCCCATTAAACGCAACATTGAGGAGTACCTCAGTTGGCCTTGATTAGTGGGAAGCACTTCTGTGTGACTTTGCAGGCCCATGGTATGCGATGAGGAGTCATACCTAAGTAGTCTAAGGTTAGTGGGACGCACTTATGAGTGACATAGAAGGACCACTATACTCAATAGAGGAGGATTTCTCAAGCAGCCGAGGTGTTTGATGTTGTGACTGATGATTCTTCTATCATTATCCTAAATGTATACCTAGTGTGAGCTGTCTTGTGATTCCGGCTTTACTTTGAGAATTTCCATGTGGTATTTCCTATTTCTTGAGGTCCTTAATCATTATCATACAACTCAACCCTACACGGGCTCTGCCCACTCATGTTGTGTCTCATGCAGGAAATTAGTATTTCAACAGAGACTATGGTGGATCGGGACCCAGAGGTGCTCAGGGAGATGGGACCGATGGACGCTATGATGGTGGAATTAGTAGCCTAAAACTAGTCAAGTCCTAGTTGGATTGGGTGGAAAGATTATTATACATAGTTTTCTAGTAGCTACACCACTCTCATGATCAGGTTGGGTTTTATGCAGATGGCCATCAATGTTTTCTTTTTGTAATTTTCTGTTTTCGGTTCATTGGTTGGGTTTTTATTCTGGACAACTTGTATTAAATGTACCAGTACTTATCATTGTTTTAGTGATAATTTTTTCCTTTTCAGTGTGTGGTACTTTTTTGGATGTGTGTGTGAACACAGGTACTCAGGAAAATTCCTCTCACCTGCATGCTAACACCTTTGGCGCTAGTCTTCAGCCCCTGCCCTTCGGGAGGTGGGCTTGTGGTAGTCACGGAATGGGGTCAAGGGACGGGTCGTGACAGACAATGTTATTATGTGACCTACAGGACCCCGATGGGTATCCTAGTGATATTATAGACCTAGATATGGTTAGCATATCGAAAATGGTAAGTGATGATTTTAGGTGTCGCCTTAGAACCTGAGTCAATGATGTGATCCTTTTACAGCTATAATGTGATTAGCTCGTGTAATTGAGAGGTTAGCCTCCGATTTTGATATGGGTTTGGGTAGATGGTAAACCTATCCATATGAATTATATGGGATGATTTGGTTAGGAAATAGTACCCACTGAGATGTAATGAGATATTCGGGATTCCTTTTATGTTTTCATTGGATCTTCCATTTGATTCTTGAATAACCATTGTGATAATTTGTTCTAACAAAGTTTTTGTATTTGTTGACAACTATCATTTTTGTATAATAACATTTTTTTTATTCAAGATCGGTCCCAATCCATCATAATGATTTTTCATAAGAAATATGAATGTTATTGAATGTTTCTGAGTCCAAACCCAAAGGGATAAAAAATTACCCTTAAAAAAGTTGTTTTCCAGAAACAGATTTCCAAACTCACATTATCGAACTAAGAAAAACCAAATGAAAAAGTTTTCAGAAAGATGAAGTTTATTGATCAGACACACAATCAGTCTTAGGTCCATCGATATGGAGTTCAATATCCATAAAACATAGTGATTTTTGGAAATTCAAAATTAAGTGAGTTAATAAGTTATAATGTTATATAGAAGTATTGAAAGAATATTGTGAAGTTAGGAGTTGGAATGTTTTCATACATTCAACCCATAAATCAAATGATTCTTTACAGATCATGATGTTCTCAAAAATCCTGAAAACAATCATGATAAAATATTTTGATGAAATAAAGGAATTGTAATGTTTTTATCAGTTATAGAAACCCATATGCAGAAGATCAGATACAGAAGTACAAAATTGATATGCTGTCAAAAGTTATAATTTGTACAACTGATATAGTTAGAAGAATTTAAATGTTGCGGAGTGGTGTTTCCACCATAATGAGGTTTCCATCATAATGAGAATTCTATTGTTATGAGGATATCATCAGACATATTCTGAGAAGTAAATTTAACCAAAATAACTCTAAGGGGGAAGATCAATTAGATCAAGAACATGTACTAATTTATCAAAGGAATGAATCACACTAATAATACATCAGACGTAGAACATTGGAGTGATTAGAGTTTTTGATGTTGATCCATCAAATAGAGATTAGTTATGAAGATAAGTGATGTTTCTAAAGGAGTTGTTTTTTTATGAATAAAAAAAATAAATTTCATGTTTACTAGTAGAGGATGTTTATCGTAATGAGCTGAAAAATATATTCATATCATAATGATCTGAGAAAGAAAAGGATATTATAATGAGGTGATAAATAAAGGAAAATAATAATGAACTGATAAAGAGTGGATGATCGTAATGAGTTGAGAAATAATGGTAGATCATAATGAGAATAGGAAGATGAATATTAGGAAGTTATATCATGTGGAAGAAAAGTTAGTTTGATCGAGAACCCTGATCTTGACTAAATATTGGGAATGTTTTAAGAATTCAATGTTGAAGTTTATGGGCTATCATTTTTCAGAGTTTTGAAATTTGGTTAAGCAGGAAATGTTTTTCAATTTCCAACTTTTAATTTTTTGAGACATTTATAAATTTAATAAAAACATCAATCAAATATTTTTACATTTTATGTAAGAAGAAAAGGAAGAGTGCTAAAGAATTAAAGTGAAAGTTCCTTCCAAACAGAGACCTTGGTAGAAGATTATAAATCTATTGTTTTTTTACCGGACTAAGAATCAATGTATTAATGAGATGGTATTTAATTGATCAGACTAAATACGATCGAACATTGTTTTTAGTAGATTTTGAGAAATATTTTGAAAGAGAATATCATATTGATTCGATCTTACTAAGTCAATCAAATAGGGTTAATTGGACTAATGGCCATCAGATTCAGAGGGACTTTTGTGTGAAATTTGGAAAAAGTATTTTTACTTTTTTTGTATTGATTATTTTATAATAAAACATTGTAAACTGAAAAGTGTTAGAATAAATTTTAGCATGGGGAGATAGAAGGATTATAATAGAAGTTAGAACAAGTTGTATTCACTTATTTTTAATAGTTAATTTTCATAGACCCACTAAGGTGGATATGTAAAGGATGTATCTTCTCACACTAAGGTAGAAACTTATAAATATTGTGTGCTTTATTTTATTTCATATTTTTTCATTCATGTGTATTTATAAAAAAATAATAAGTATATTCCCTTTATCATTTTTAGGGGTTATGTTTTAAAAAGTGTTGAACCTTATAAAAAATGAACAACCAATTCACCCCCGTTTTCTTTTATTAATAAATATTTTCGAACAAAAATTGATATCAGAGGAAAGGTTGCATTGTTAAATCCTTATCATAAATAATATCAATTCTATTAGTAGAGTAATTCTTATATTTGATCAAAGAAATTTTTATGGATGAAAAAATTGGATGATTCCATATCCTTTATCTCTTGGCCTAGAAGTTGCTGATGTTGCTGCAATTGGGTTTCCACCTATTGAGAATGATACCTCAATGAATTTTTATGATAACATAGATATTGAAGTTGATGGAAAATCATGAAATGATATTCTTACATCCTTATCGAAAAATATTTATATAAAGGTGTTGGGTCTCCAAACATAAAATAGTATCTAGGACAAGATGGAATTTATTTTTGAAGGGAATACTAAAGTGAAGGAATCAAAGATAAAAAATTGGTGTAGTAAGTTTTAAGACATCATAATGATAGATCAATACACTATTGATGACTACTTCACCAGATTAAATGAAATTTTTTCCAACATCATAGAATAAGAGATCTTCAGGAAGATTCCACAATTGTGAAGAAACTTATGAGAAAATTTCTGGAAAAGATTGATTCCAAAAGTTCATATTTATAAGATAAGTATGATTTATCTCTTTATAATTAAACAACATTTTTTTCTTATTAAATGAAGAAATATTAAATGTTAAAAAAGAAGATGATCGATGAAATGTATTTGGACCCGATGAGAAAAATGAAAATACAATATTATGATAAATTTGATCCTTGTGAGTCTGATGATAAAGAAAATGATTTGTTGGATGAAAACATTATGTATCTTAAATCTATGAACTATCATAGAGGAAGAGGAAAGTATGGGGTAAAATTCCTCTCAAATGTTTTGAGTGTGGTGGAATCAGACACTTTTCTATGAATTGTAAGAAGAAATTTGTTGAATATTGATATGATTCTTATGAAAAACCTTGATGGAAGAACTAGAAAAAAAAGTTCTAAAGAAGAAAATTCATCCAAAACAATATAAAAATAAATCTATTAGGAATATCCAAAGAATATTGAGTAAGAAATATGAATTGAAGTCAACTGAAAATAATTCTTCAAAATATGAAAGTTTATAAAAATTCAGAACCTTTATTGTAAAGGTTTTGAAAGAAAATATTTCTCATATAGTGAAGTAGGTGGTAAAGAATCATATAGAGAGTATCGAATCAGAATAAAAAATATTTCATGTCTTGAGAAAAATAATACTCTAAATAAAGAAATAATGGCAATGAAAAAATATTAAGGAGATTTTTCTGAAGGAAGAAAATATGTTATTAAGAAGGAAGAATATATCTAAGATATTTTATATTAAAAACATAGAATTTTTAAATTGGGAAAGATGGTTGAAGATCTTAGTAAGAATTTGGAATCAAAAGAATAATAATTTAATAAGTTTTAATAAAAACTTATTAACATAAAAAGTACTTTGAGGAAGTTGAATGAAAACTTTAATAAATATTTGGAAGTAAAATATGAGACTTCTAAAGTTTCTAAGAATGTTTAAAAGAAGAATCAAGTGAAATCCTCACTCACCAAAAATAATGTTTCATCTAATTCATTAAAAATTTCACGTTTCAAGAAATTTGTTGGGAAATATTGGGTGGAGAAAGGATGTGGAAAACCTATCACATTGAAAAATGATGAAAACTCACTTAGAAGAAAATATATTCCATGTCCTACGTATGATAGAGCAAAAGGGAGTTGTCAACCTCCACAAAGTTTATACAAAGAAAGATATTTATTCAGTAGAAAATTGATATTTGATGGAAACATTTTGTTTTATATAATCCTTGGGAATGGTGCTTATAATTTTTATCATAAATTTTCACTTCATAATAGAATATTTGAACAAAGATTAAGAAATTGTGGAAGAAGGATGAGTAACTTTCCTAACCCAACAGAAGATATAAAAGGAAAAGGACTATATATTAGAAACTTCCCATCAAAAAATCATTTTAAATGTCGAGAAGATGATTTTAGAAGATTTTATCTAGATTCTCATTATGCCGAAAGATATATGGAAAACTTTCTTGAACAAGTTGCTTATGGTAGAAAATAAAAATAACAAAAAAAGAAGAAAATCTTGGAAAGAGCCTTTGTTGTTGAGATAACATTGAAATCTCATAAAAGGGTCAAACCATGGATACATGATAGTAGTTGTTCTTCACATATGATAGGTGATATAAAAAAATGGAAAATATTGAAATTCATGATGGGGGAGCAGTTACCTTTGATAATTATTGTTCCATAAAATTATAGAAATTAGAACGACTGAGATTAAAGTTGAAAATTTTAAATTTAAGGAAGTTTTATTTGTAGATGGGCTAAAAGATAACTTACTTAGTGTGAGTAAACGTTTTTATGATAGAAAATAAGTGATCTTCAAAAAATATTCTTATGTTATAAAAAGTGTAAAATATGGAAAATTTATTATAAAAGGAGAAAGAACTTGTGTGAATCAATTTTAAATATGAGAATTTAACAACTCCTTTTACTTAATTATTGAATAGGACAAAAAATTTGGTAGTAAAGACTTGGGAACCATGGGTAGAAAAACATGATCAAACATTCAAATGTTTATGTTGTTCATTATTTTCCTAAATTGAAAATAATAGATGAAGATGTTTGTGTTAATTTTCAAAATGTGATGATGAATAACAAAAGTCATAAGAGAGTTGAGATTCAGTCAACCAGGCCTCTTGAAATTATTCATTCCGATTTATTTGTCCTGATTAGACATCAATCAATAAAATGGGATTTATACATTTACACTTTTTTAATGATTTCACTTGGATGAAAAACATCATGTTTAAAAAACATAAATCAAAGGGTGTGGAAATGATCATGTTTCTCAGAAAATAAGTTGACAAATAAATGGGGGTTTATATAAAGAAGTTGAGAACATATAATGGTACCGAATACCCAAGAAATAATTTTGAATCTTATCTAAGAAATTATGGAATGAAACAACAAAATAGTGGTCCCTACACTTCATAACAAAATGGATTAGTAGAAATAAATAATAGAGGTTTGGTGGAAATGGGAAGAATGATGATATCAGAATACAAACATTGAATGTTTTATTGGAAAGAATCTATTAGTACTGATTTACATGTTCAAAAATAGGCTTGTTGAGACTAGAAACTAGCATGACTTCTTATAAAATGTGTTATAACACAAATTTTTTTTCAAGTACTTCAAATTTTATAGAATTCCATGTTTAATCAAAGTCAAAAATCTGGATCTCATAAATTTTGATGAGAAAGTTTTGGACGGAATTTTTATTGGTTACTCACCAAATATAGGAAGTTACAAATATTAGAACAAACGTTTAAAAAATTAGGTGGACTCAAATGATGTTAAATAAAATGAAAATAAAAATTTCAAAAAAAAGTTATTGATAATGATAAAGAGGATAAACCAGATATTTCCAATGATATTTAATGTTATTAAAAAAATCCTTACCATGATTCATTAGAATCATGTGATGAAGAAAGTTCAGCTTTAAAATAATATTTTAAATTTACTGGCTTAAAAAAATGTTTAGTCATAAAAAATTATTGGAAATTAGAAGGCTCCATTTTAGACCATAAAAAGGTTTATATTAAAACATTTGACCTCACATGTCTCAAAAGTTTAATAGGAATCAATTTCATAAGATATTAAACAAACAAAATGGGTGGATTATATGAATAAAGTGTTGGATCAGATTGAAAAAAATGAAACATGTGAACTTATTCCACATCCACAAAATAAAAATAGTATAGAAACAAATTGGGTTTAAACAAAAAATTAAATGATAATGGATAAGATTCAAGAAAAAAATAAATACTTTTTTATAGAGGATATGAAGAGGTGGAAGGTGTGTAATTTGAAGAAAACTTTTCCCTAATTTAAAGATAAGAAACTATTTAAATGATTATATTAGTAGCCAAACAACATAATTAAAAAATTTATCATATGGATTTAAAGTTAAATTTATTAAATGTTAAGAATGGGGAAGAAGTTTACATTGAACGAGCCTGCAGGTTTTAACTTGATAATATTGAAAACAAGGTTTTTAAATTGAAGAAATACTTTTTTGGGTTGATACAAGACCCACAATCCTAGTATTCAAAATTGATGGTTGTTTGAGAATGTTGAATTTTTATAAAGGATAAATTCCTAGAAACTTATATGTGAAATATGTTAGCCATATACCTCTAATTAGAATTTTTAATGTAGATGATATACTATTTTTTGGAGAGGAAGAAAAATTGTGTCAAGAGTTTTATGAGGAAATGACGATAAATTTTTAAATGTCAATGTTTAGAGAATTAAATTTCTTCCATGGATTAAAATTTCAAGAAAAATAAAATTACACTTTCTTATCTCAATAAATATATTCCAGTGAAATGCTAAAGATGTTTTGGATATAAATATCCAAATAAGTTTCTACTCCTATAGCTATGAGAACAAAATTTAGTAAAGAAGAGTCTGGAAAAAATTGGAATTTGAAAGTCTTTCGAAATCTAATAGGAAGTCAAATTTACCTTATAGCCTCAAGACCTGGTATTGTTTTTGTTGTAACCTTGTTCCCTATGTATCAAATTAATCTTAAATAATCACATATTTTTTTAGCAAAGATAATTCTGAGATATGTCAATGGAACAACATCCCATGGGTTATAATTCAAAATATATAGTGAGATGAAGTTTAATGGTTATACTAATGTCAAATGGGATAGATATTTCAATGATTGAAAATCAACTACAATAGGAACATTTTTCTTGGGTGAATGTTATGTGAGTTAGAATTGTAAGAAATGATGTTCAATAACATTAGGAAAAGATAAATATAAATATATAGTAGTTAAACAGGCGTGTACTCAAATTTTTTGGATGAATGTTTAGCTAGAATAATTGAAAGTGGAATATTCTAAAACAATTGATGACAAATTTTGATATTGAGAGTGTAATTGAACTTTAAAAAAAATATTCAACATTCTAGGTCAATTTTTTTATAAAGTTTCACATTTTAAAAGATAAAGTTGATGCTGGAGCTGATATGATGGAATATATCTCATAAAAATATCAAATAGCTCATATCTTCACAAAATCTATGATTAAAGATATATTTGTAGAATTTAGAATGAAAATTCATGTCCAACCTCCTCCCATGTTTTCCTACATCTCATAAAGAAGTAACCCCTGTAGTGCTTTGGATTATGTTGACAAAGGGGGATAAAATGTAACAAATTTTTTTAGTTTTTTCTTATCTTTCCTAAATGCATCTGAAGCTGTGGTTATCATACAATGGGTGAGGAAAAAACGAAAGTGAGAGAGGAAAAGATAAAAGTGAGTGGGAGTTTATTTTGACATGGTTTCAAAATTTCCTGCTCACCAAGGGATGAAATTCCTTCAAAAAATTACTTTATCTATTAGTGTGGTGTCAAGATACTCTCTTTTAAGAAAGGATTTGTTTTGGTAAAATTAAAAAAACATGATTTTTTTAAAAAATTTAATTTGTGAAAAAATATTAAGAGTTGGAAAAGTTGTTAATTAGGGTTCTCAACAAATACAAAGGTGGAGATTGAAGAACCTTTATGATAATTTTTGTAACAAATGTTTTGTATTTATTGAGGACTAGTCTTTTTATATAAGATTTTTTTTCTTATTTGGGAATGGACAAAGTCCATCACAAAGAGTTTTCATAAGAAATATGAAATTTAATGAATGTTTCTGAGTCCAAACACAAAGGGAGAGAAACGTTTTAACATTATGAATGTTGTTTTTTGGAAATAGGTTCCCAGACTCATGTTATCAAACTAAGCTATATCGAACGTAGGAGTGGTCAGAAAGATGAAGTTTGTTGATCAGATGAACCATTGATCTCAGGTCCATTGGTATGAAGTTAAAGATCCATCATACATAGTGATTTTTGGAAAGTCAGAAGTTACTGTGTAAAGAAGTACCAATGTTTCTAAAGAGTTTTGAAGAAATGGATGAATTATAATATTTGTATCAGTTATTGAAAATCAGAAACATATGATCAGATCTAAATGTACTAGACTGAGAGGTTTTCATGAGTTAGAATGTGTAAAATAGATGATGTTTGAGTAATTTCAAAGTTGCAGAGTCGAGTTTCCATCATAAAGTGGTTTCCATCATAATGAGAATTACATCATTATAAGGATTTCACCAGACTAACTGTAATAATGAATTTTAACCAGAGTGACTCTAAGGATTAACATAAATCTGATCTAGAACATGTACCAATTCATCAAATGAATGCCTCACACTGACAACACATCAGATGCAGAACATTAGAGTGATCAAAATTTCTCTTGTTGGTTCATCAAAGTGAAATCAGTTAGGAATATAAGAGAATATTCTAAAAGATTTGGGTATTATTATAAAAAAACAAATGAAAATTCCAAGTTTAGAAGATGAGGAAGTTCACCATAATGAGTTGAGAATGATAATCAAATCGTAATGAGATGACAAAGAAAGACAT
Source organism: Viscum album (assembly GCA_963277665.1). Taxonomy (NCBI): domain Eukaryota; kingdom Viridiplantae; phylum Streptophyta; class Magnoliopsida; order Santalales; family Viscaceae; genus Viscum; species Viscum album. The sequence continues at coordinate 165,536,079 of OY728138.1, forward strand.
ATCGTAATGTTTCGAGAAAAAAGGTGGATCATAATGAGCTGAGAAAGAAAGGTAGATCATAAATAGATGATAAAAAAAGTAGATCATAATGAGAATCGTAATATAATGACAAGAAAGTTATACTGGAATAAAGAAAAGTTTTTTTGTTTGATAAGAATGATCTCAAATAAATCTTGAGAAGGTTTGAAGAAGTCAAAGTTTAATTATAAATGCGAGTTTGTTTTTGAGTTTTAAAATTGGGGTAAGGGGGAAAAGTTATTCAGTTCCCCGCTTTTACTTTTCTTAGTCACCAATAAATAGATGAAAAACATCATTTAAATTCTGTAACGTTTTACGTAATTAGAAAAGGAATAGCGCTAAAGAATTCGATTGAAATTTCCTTCTGAACATAGATCTCATTAAAAAAATTGACATCTATTTTTTTCATTACTTGATTGAGAAACATTATATTAAGAAGATCATATTGAGATGATCAAACCACAAAAGATCGAACTGAGTTTTTTAGTAGAGTTTGAGAAGTGCAGATTGTGAAAGAGAAGATGATGTTGAGTCTATTATACTAAAGCAATCGAAATGGGTTGATTAGATTGAAGCTCATAAAATCCATAGTCATCAGACCCACAAATGTTTTTGTATAAAATTTAATAGAGTATTTTTACTTTTATTGGATCAATTTTTTATATGAAAACATTGTAAATAGATGGGAGTCAGTATAATCATTTCAATCGGGAGATAGAAGGTGTATAACTGGAGTCATCACAAGTTGTATTCACTTATTTATAATAAGGACTGTTTATATACCCATTAGAGTGGCTTTGTAAATGATGTAGGTTCTCACACTGAGGATTAATTATGATTAATTAGTAATAATTAATAATAATTAGAAATAACTAGTAGTAATTAGTAATAAACAGTACTAATTAGTAATAAATAGTAATAAATAGAAATAAATAATTATAATTATCAATAGTTAGGATCAATAAGAAATAATTAAGATTAATTAGAAATAATTAGGATTAATTAGGAAAAATAGTAATAATTAGGAATAAATAGGAATAAATTGTAATAATTAGGATTAATTAGTAATAATTAGCAATAATTAGCAATAATTAGTAATAAATAGTGATAATTAGTGATAATTAGTAACAATTATTAATAATTAGTGATAATTAGTAATAAATAATAGTAAATTGTAATAATTAGTAATAATTAGTAATACATAGTTTAAATTGGTACTAATTAGTATTAATTAGTAATAATTATGATTAATTAGTAATAATTAGGATTAATTAGTAATAATTAGGATTAATTAGTAATAATTAGGATTAAGTAGTATTAGTTAGAAATAATTAGGAATAATTAGGAATAATTAGTAATAAAGAGTAATAATTAGTAATAAATAGTAATAATTTGTAATAAATAGTAATAATTAGTAATAAATAGGAATAAATAGGAATAAATAGTAATAAATAGTAATGACGAATAACAATTAATATTAAATAGTAATAATTAGTAATAATTAGCAATAGTTAGAAACAATTAGTAATAATTAGTAATACTTAGTAATAAATTGTAATAATTACCAATAAGTAAAAAAGAAATATTAATAATTAGTAATAAATCAGAATAAATAGTAATAATTAGTAATAATTAATACTAAATATTAATGAATAGTAATAATTAGTAAAAAATAGTAATAATTATTAATAATTAGTAATAAGTAGTAATAAAAAGTAATAATTAGTAATAAAAACTAATAAATAGAGGTAATTAGGAAATGCATCAAAAACTCATATAACCATTAAGAAAAGGTGGATTCTTACTACGTTTTTAATTAATTTTATCACCATTTTATCTATAATTTATAAGTTAATTTCTTTATCCTTTTTATCTAATACTTAATTATTATTTTAATCGATTTTTTGGGAAATCGTGTTTTGTTTTCTACTATCTGAAACATGAAAAAAAAATAGATAAAATGATTCATTCTTCCAATATATCCACATTTTCTATATTTATCATCTTTTTTATCAAACTACAACACTACATTTTGATTCAATGTTGTTAACCAAAAAACCATTCTCATTTTTGAAGGACATGAGAGTAAAGGAAGCTCATGTTCCCATTGTGGTGACTTCTTGTGATATAATGGGCACATGAGCTTATTTTTCTATTTTGACTTTCAATAATGGGAAAAATTGACTAGGAAAACTGATTAAATATGTAGTGTCAGCAATTCGACATTGAATGAAAATGGAAACATTGTTACATTGGCTGTTAGGACTATTTTGAGACTTTGGGATGTATACGAATCAACCACACTTCAATCTGACACATTTTGTGATCGGTATATACTAGGGTACACAGAATGTGATGTGTCAATGATAGCAGTAACATTAGTAGGAGGAGAAGATGTGTCAATTACTAGAGCAACAACACAGTAGATGATGAAGTACATGCGATGTCTGACTCATGGTTTAGTGAGTTTTTTATATTGTTGTGAATATTGTGTTTTTTAATATTTTATTATGTATTTAATTTATTTAATATTTTATTATTTTATTATTTATTTATTGGTTTGATATATTATTAAAATTATTTATTATTATTATTATTATATTTTTTTGAATATTGAGGTTTTTCTTATTTTATATTTTTTTTATTCATATTATTATTATTTGAAATTTTTATTAATATTAAATATATTATTATTATTATATTAATATTATTTTATTATTATTATTATTAATATATTAATATTTTATTATTATTATTATTATTATATAAATATTGTTTTTTTGTTTTTTTGTTTTTTTGTTAATATTGATTTGTTATTATAATTATTATTATTTTATTTATATAATTTTATAAATATTATTTTTTACGTTTTATTAATATTAATATTTTTTATTTTTTTAAGTTTTTTACGAAGAGCCCGTCATAACTAAGTTTTCTTAAAAACTCAGTGAAACTATTTTCAACGAGAGAATTTCCCATCACAAATACTTTTTTTTACAGAACGTCACAAAAAATGTTTTTTTGATGCTATTTTATGTAACGGGTCACTTACGATGGGACCACATTGCAAATAACCATTTTTTCCAAAGTATTGGACCAATATTGGTTCTTTTGGGTGCATTTTTTCCACTCCCATCAGGAAAACCATACTGTTCATTTTCCTATAAAAGTTTTATTCTTAATTAACAGCTCTACCACATGTAAATAATTTTCCATTCCCTTTGTGGAAAACCCCTTGGTGGTTCATTCCAAATTTTTTACATATATGAAATTGAACATTCTTTCCTTCATCATCATTTGCACTTGATATTTTATCAGGATCTGTCTTTATCTTATTTAGTGTGTTTGCAGCTTTAGCTATGTTCATATAGTTAATCATATTTTATAATAGTAGGTTTTAAATAATCACATGATTTCTCACATCATCTCCCATTATAATGGGTTGTTTTATGGTAATTTCTACATTTTCCCTCACACCCATGGTTCCTTTGAGTTCCAGTAATTACTAAAACCAAAAGGGTGGACATGGGTGACAAAAAATTAGCAATACTTGGGAATTAACATTATCAATTACATAAAATGGATTAAACCTTAAAACATTTTACCCATATCATCACAAAAACCTATAATTATTTTAGATCAACCTATATCAATTTTAGTTTAACCTGGGTTACTTTTAGTTGGGTTATATAATAATTTTCAACATAATCATTCAAATTAAGTAGGAAATAAATCATTCATAGTAATCTATAAAGAGAATTTCATCATCCAAAATATATCTCCATAAAAGGGTCTAGCCAAGTTTGTTGTCTTAGTCCCACTCATCATGAATCAAGGTGATGATCAAGTCAATGATCAACCAACCCATTTCGGGGAGATTACTCCTAAGTGCATATTTTCCAAAACCGTATCAAATCATCAGTATCCATATGGGGGTATATTTTTCTGAAAATCATTTACTTAAGACTATAATAATATTTCATGATATCATCCTATATGTAGACTCATCTCTAGGGTTTTCAATAAGGTTCTATAATCTAATCCCAAAAATATTTAAACCCCTGTTTAATTCCAACAATGGAGACCCTATATTAACATATATAAATATTACAATGATGACATGGTTAAATTAATACATGTCACAAATATTCATACAACCCAAGGACAAATAGATTTATTATTTTGGAGATTATTTAAATGAACATCTTATTTCACAATAAATGATAACATTTCTCTATAACTATACACCTATAGAACCTCTTCTTGAAATATCATATGATATAATCACTTTAATAACCTAGGGTAATGGAGACATAAGAAAGGTGTGATATTGAATTATTAGGGTGGGAAACTTATCAATTTTTTATAACCGTTAAATCATAAACAAGAGAAGAAAACATTCATAAGGGTTGAATATTAGATAAAAAGATCAAGGGATTATAAGTGAAAATAATAAAACTTTATTTTTCTATATGGATCATCAAATAAAAACATAAGTATGACATATGTTCATAAAAAACATGTCTTATGGTCATATAAAAAAATCAAACAAAACATGAAAATATAACTAAAAAATTGGAATATATTTAGAACAAATAAATATCATAAACCTTTGGAATATCTTGTAAATAAAAAATAACTTTTTGGATTTGGTGTCCTATAATAGACTATATTAGTACTTGATTACATTTTTTCATTATGAATTAATTTTCCCATCATATAATGATTTTCCTCTACATGGCATTTGTATGTTATAATCTTCTAAGAATATGTGTCACATTGAATGGTGATAAAAGTCTCCCACTGTGATGAGAATATATAAGTGACATTATAGTATTCTTGAATATATAATATATGGATAGATGATATCATCTGATAGGACATATATGATATAGGCTATCATGTTTTTGAGGCTCATAAGACATTTTGACACCTTCTAATGGTGTTTTCCCTTGGTAATCTACTAGATAAAAGGTTATGATATTATACACATCATTATGAAATCGACATTTCCATGTGTCCCTGGATGATTATATCAGATAATGTATGTATTGATCATCGGGAATTAAGATTATTATTAATGAATATTGTGAATCACATACTATGATGTATTGATGGAAACTATGAAGACGTATGCTCATCGTGAGGTAGGATATGTTTGGTATGTCATGAGTGATAATGAAATAATGGATAATGTTAGAAAGTATTTACCACTACCATCCCTTTATGGAAGTTGATATCTTAAGACCTTTTATGGAAATGGAGTTGCCCACAGAAATCCATGGCCATGGAATTTGGTGGGTGTGTTCATTTTATAAAATTCAAATAAAGGAATATTGAGCATAATGGTTGATGGAACTATCATGAAACCTTATTGAATACATATATTTTGATAAAGGTATTTTATTAAAAAGTATAATTTTGTGGGAGGTTAGATTTCATTCTTGAATTGACTTTTTTCTTTATGAGTACCTTGACATGTTTCTAGATGCTATCATTTAAATTTAGGCAGTTAATCCTAATGCCACTAAGATATAGGCTTAGAGGTTCACTCACTAAGGGTAACCACGATATCAGTTAAATTAAAGGATTTAATTTAATAGGTTATAATATATAATATTTATTCAGTTTTTATTGATTTCAATAATTTAATCACAAGTTATTTGAAAGAATAAGTGGGTTAAATAATAATAATAAATATTTATTTGCATTTTTTTCAAAATTTAATATAATATATATTATATTTATCATATAATAATGCAATGAAATTTATTTATTAAATATTAATTATCCAAGGATCAGTAAATTTCAATGAGGGAAAGAGGACTGAGATTAAAGATCTGATTAGAGATGGTATAAATGATATTTAGTTTCATACAAAAATGTATTCCACGTGTCAAGAAATTAATAATAATATTATTATTATTATTATTTAACATGCGGTTATCTAAGAATATTAAATATGTTTTGGGGTTTTTCTATGATATCTAACCCTAAACCCTCCATAATAAATATATAATTACATTGTTTTTCTAAATGAAAACTAATGTGCACAATGGATAGAGAGATAATCTCTCAAAACATTGAGAGATATCAAGAAATCTAGAGTGCTCTACTCACTCACACTCTCAAGCTGATGAAATATCATCAAGATCTATTGCACTCTCGTGAATAATTCTTCTATGATCATCCATGAACAACGCAAGCGATTAATATTGGTCATGCTATAATATGGTGATTCTACAGTTATGGTCGGAGACAGTGGTGTGTATGTGGATCAATGCTAGAAGTATTATGATCTAGGATCCTACATAAAAATGACGATTTTATGAGATCTTGTCAAAAAGTCATAAATAAAGATATAATTATGAGTTGGGGTAATTATATATCTTCTCATAATTTCATTATTAATTACATGTAAGATCCCCCTATTTGGTTGTGAGATTTTAATCTAGTCAAGTAATATAATTTTTTCATTTTACATTATGTTTTGATCTAGAGAAGAAATAATTACATTTAATTTAAGACTAAAATACATGGTTTTCATACCATAAAATGATGCTTCCACTACACCCAAAAACAATAACTGGTATCAGAGTGGTCACAAATTTAAGTTATAATAATTTATTATTTATTGATTGGTTTCATGTGTTAAAATTTTCTTTTACATTAAATGATTAATTTTTATATATTAAATTATTATAAATTCCATTTATCTATTATCAATAACATAAAAAGTAATCGGTTAATGATTAAAAATAATGAAGCATTTGATTCATACCATCTGTAGGGTCCAGAGCCTCTTCTTGGAAACAACTGGAATGCAGATTGTGTACTTCTTGTATAAATGTTGTGTACTTTTTTCATGTCTATATCTTTCTCTATCAGGTTAGATCCTAAAAATAGATCTAAGATCGAAATAGACTATGTGGGCATGTAGATCTAGATAGAATATCACTTGACTTGAAGAAAAACACGATTTGTAACCACTATAAATGATGTGTAGTCCTTGTTTATCATGGTTGGGAATATAGGGTGTCCCAGCATTCCATGTATCAGACACACAGCACAAGAATGATAAAGTTTTGAAACTCTAATGTTACACTCCATGTATACCAAGTATATGATGTGTACCACAAGCACATCCATGATAGCCAACTTTCTTGATCCCATGGTGTGTTCTATGGACATTGGATGAAAAAAAATATACACCATGAAAAATATGACACACTATGTATTCTATTACTGGTGGTGTTCTCAAATTTTCATGAATAGAATAATTAAATATTTTGTTATACCTATTGATTATCTATTTTCTGTGTCTTTCATTCGATAGTACACACCACACCATAAGATTAAAAATAATATATTAAATTTAATTATGTGTTAAAACTTCTGATGACCACATGAGAATCCCTCAAAGTGAACTTGTGTATAACATTAATTTTAAAATATTTTTTTAAAATTATATACTATTAGGATTTATGTATATTTATATGGAATTAGGATTAATTTTTGAAACATTATCTGAATTAAAGAATGAATTGATGTAATTATTAACTAGATTTCAAATGCATGATCATTATTTTATTTGTGAATGATCATGATGTTAGACCAACCGTTATATTTGATTTCTTTATTTTATTTAATTATATTTAAATTTAAAATGATAGCCTCTGTGTCATCCTCTCCTCCTTATTATGTAATGGTTTTTAGTTTATTTTATATAACCCTCTTTATCCAATCCATTGGATTCATTCACTTCCTTGCAAGTAAAATATTATTTAATGATGGATCTTCCAAGTGAGAGGAGGTGATCTGAGGATAGGATCTAAGGTTAAACCAATCAAGGCAATATATAGAAACCATGTTGGAATGGTGTAACACAAACTAGGCTACAGTTTAATATGTGTACTCTCTTAGGGATGAGGGTTAGTTTATCATCCACTAGTTAAATTAAATATTAGATAATCTCATTATCATGCCACTAATATTTATTTTGTTAGTTTCTTGGTAAATTATTTATGTTTTTTGGATGTTGTGTGATCACATAATAATGGAATTAACAAGATTGAAATATGGAATAAAATATAAAACCAGATTATTCATAAAATGTTTAACATACATGGTTAATCACTTAATTGAAATCCTTTTAATATTAACAAGGTATCTAAAAAGATAAAATGTGATTTTACACATAAGAAATGAAAATACATTGACTAATATATTAAGTTGGTATAGCCTTTCACTACTTAACTTAAATAGACCTCATAGTTCAGAGTGCTTGACTAACTCAAGTTTGAGTGCTCTCTATTATTGTAAACTTTTTCGGCTTTAATTTTTGTGTTGACTTAACCTAGTTCATGTAAATGGTTGAAAACCCAATCATGAATTTGTGTAACTAAGAAGAAAATTTTGAGGAAATCTTAAGAAATAGTATTTTGGGATTGGAGAGTCCACTCAATAGATCATGTAACATTGAGTTAATATAGTTTTCATGTTATGCCTACCTAAAACCCTTAAAATATTTTGTGAGGACCATGTATGGGTTATGAAGCAAGGAATATTTATCATTTTCACTAGAATATCTAGTTATAGGATATTCAAAAACTGATAGTGAGGGATATTGGGTTTCAAAAAATAGTTATAGAATAATATAATTTAAATAATTTTAAATTTATTAATATTTTTTTGTAATCAAAATAAGTACTAATAGTATTATCTTAATTTTTGGAAATGGAAAATCAAACAACATCAACAATATCATTGTGATCCATACTAGATAAGTGTAACCCTTTTACTAATGCAGATTTCTAGGAATTGTATAGGTACATACTCATTAAACTACAATATGAATAGAAATTTTACATCTTGGAAACCCTACTTCCGAACTATCTTTCCAAACTGGCTAGTGAGGAAGAGGTATTTGTCTATTTGATACATGTGGATAATATAATGGATTTATAAAGTTTCATAATATCCTATTTGTAAAATGATATTCTAAATAAAAATAATTATATGGACAGATATAATATAGTTTCTCCCCTTTGGGATCTCCATAAAGATAAGGAGAGATCCCATATATATGAGATCTATAATGCACTATTCACATGTAAGCATGGTGAGTAGGTGCTTGCTGGATAACATGTAGTCAAGATAATTTGATACATTAAGCACCTATACATGTTGGATTTTAAGATCCCTGATTATATGTGGACAAATATCATTATTTCCTCACCACCCAAAAACATATATAGTTTTATAGAAAAATTATAATAAGATAAATAATGATAAGACCTTATCAGAACTTAATAATATTATTATCCAAGTTGATAAAGACATAGGGGTGAAGAACACACTATCTTTATGGTAAATAATAAGAGGAGGATTAAGGAAAAGGGGAAAAAGACTTTTCACAAGCCTAAGGATCCAGAGAACCACCCTTCTAAAAAGAAGAAGATCTGAAGATAAGGAAAGGAATAAGATGTGTTATGTTTTTCATGTGGTAAGAAGGGACACTAGAAGTTTAATTTCACCTATCCAAATAATTAAGGTAAATATTTCGGTGAATTCATTATTGATTTTAATATTTCTATATCTATAATTTGGGTATTTGATTCTACATGTGTTGCTCACATATGTATCGAAATAATGGAACCAAGTAGATTTTAGAATGATGAAAGAATCAAGGTGGATATATAGCCTTCTAATGGAGAGAGTTTGGTTACTCTAGACCTTACAGACTACCATATCATGTTGTCAAAATGATTGATTTTAGTTTTAAAGAATTTTTTTTCCCTTGTGCTACCAAGAACATTATTTATATCACCTACTTAGATATAGATGGATTTATTTTTAGCATTAGAAATAAAGGTTGCTACTTTTATAAAGATAGAATATCTTATGGTATGGAATAATTGAATAATGATCTTTATATATTTAATTATGAAAACCAAATAATTGAAATTGAAAACTAAACAAATATGTGCGACTCATATAACCCTCAGTTGTGGCATCACCATCTTGGTCAAATAAATGATAATCATTTATAAAATATCTATCAAGATGATAACTTATAATTTTTTGAAATAGAACCACTTGAAATATGTCAAACTATTTTATAATTTAAGATGAAAAACCCACCATTTGATGATCATGGTGAAAGGGCAAAAAATATTCTAGAATTGGTATACATCATTGTGTGTGGACCTTTTCAAGTAGAAACTAATGGAATATACTTATACATTATTAATTTTACCGATGACTTGAGTATATATGATTATATCTACTTAATGAGGTATAGTTCTGAATCCATTGAAAAAATAAATGAGTTAAATAATTAGGTTGACAATCATGTGGGTAAGAAGATAAAGAATCTTTAATCAAATCTAGGTGGTGAATATCTTAACCAATACTTTATTGAATTTTTATGATAGTATGGGAATCTATCTCAAATCACACCACCTTATAAAACATAATGTAACGTTGTTAGTGAAAGGAGGAACCATAACTTGTTTGACATGGTATGGTGAATGATTATTCATGATATCCTTCCCTTATCTTTTTAGGGATATGAATTATAGATATGGACATACTTACTAAACCAAGAACCATGAAAATAAAAAAACTAGCATACCCTTTGATTTATGGAGTGGAATGAAACTTGTTTTGTCACATGTTCATGCATGGGGTTGTGATGTGTTTTTAAGGATAGATCAGGAAAAAAATAGCACCCCAATGAATGAAGTGTGTCTTTATAGGGTATCCTAAGGAAACAATGAGATACTATATATACAACCCTATAAAAAATAAATTAATTGTTACATGACATTAAATTATTCTTGATAGGGAGAATATACTCAAGGAGGATAGTGTGAGAAATATTTACTTTGATAAAGTTGATGCTCAGGTTATGAAAGAGTTGGTACGACAACTAATTCCACAGGTCCCCATGGAAGAATTTTTTCCTGAAACACAAGTACTGCTTAGGATCACTGGAGAGGTAAGAGAACTAGAGATATATGGTTTTCTAGTCATTAATTATAGATACTCATTATTGGTTGAAAATAATTATTAGATCTCTTACAAAGAGAAAATAGATAGCTTAGATGCTGAAATATGGAAAGAATACATGATATCTGAAATGGATTCCATGTATCATAACTATGTTTGGGTTTTTATTGACCCACCAACTGATTTAAAACCTATTGGGTGTAAATGGGTATTCAATGTAAAGTTACACATTGAAGGTAAATATAATACCTATAATGAATTCATAGTGGATTAAAGTTTTATACTACATTAAATAATTGAATACAATAAAACCTTTTCTCCAGTTTCCTTATTTAAATCCTACAAAAAATTTATTTACATAATAACTTTTTAGGACTATGTGATTTGGAAAACTGATTTCCAAAAAACATTCCTTAATGGAAACCTTTCAAGATGATGTGTATATGACATATTAAAAAGTATTTATGACTCCATTAAATGAAAAAAAAATATACAAGCTATATAGATCCATCTATGCACTAAATTAGGCATCCAAGTCATGGAAAATTATATTCAATTAATCATTAATGAAATTTAGTTTCATTAAGAATGAATGTGAGGCACGTGTTTAAAAATGGATTAGTGAGAGTACAGTTGTTTTTATAGTACTATATTTCAATGACATATTACTAATTGGAAACAATATATCAGTATTATAGTAGTTTATGGAATGGTTTATCAAGTGCTTTTCCATGAAGGACTTAGGTGAAGTGACCTACATTCTAGGTATCAAGATCATGTGTGATATATCCCTGAGGATACTTGGGTAAGATCACGTACATATATTTTTTATATACTAATGTGGTTATGTATGGAACAATCCAATAGGGGATTGGTTTTAGTGTCCTATGGAATATAAATTTCCCAAAAAAATGTGTTTAGACATAATAAGAAAGAGATATAATGAGTAAGATACAATATACTTCTTTGATATGATCTATCATGTTTGTCATGATATGTATGAGAACTAATATCACTTATTCTTTGAGCATGGTTGAATGATATCAAAAATATCCTAGTGAATAGTATTAGACTATTTTAAAGGATATCCTTAACTATCTAAAGAGAAATAAGGATATATTCCTTGTTTATGAAGGATGTGAGGTTCAAGTCATCAGGGGTTATACCGATGTTGTTTTTTAGATAGATTAGAGTGACATGAATTCAAGGTCTAGATATTTATTTTGTCTCAACGAAGGATCTGTGAGCTCGAATAGTTCAAAGAAGATGGTTTTCACCAATTCAAAATTAGAGATTGAGTATATTTCAGATTTTTATGTATCCAAGGAAGTAGTTTGGATTAATAACTTTTCCAAAGAGCATGATTTGGTGCCCATACGTAAATACCCTGCCATGATTTACTATGATAACACTATAGTTATGGCCCTTTCCAAGGATTCAAGGTCACCTAATAGGATATATCTCATACTTAAAAAGATTCAAATATTAAGGGAAATTTTCAAGGGTTTGAAGTTGTAGTGAGTATAGTATCCATGGAGAAAAATATGGTAGACCCATTGGAGAAGGATTTATCACACTAGAATCGTGAGTATTATGTGAAAGAGAATAAACTGAGAGTTGTTATCAATTTGATCTAGTGAAATTGGGAGTTTGTAGGAGTTGGTTCCCTAGAATCAACAATATTATTACTTGATTATATTTTTTTCATTATTAACAATTTTTCTTATCACATCATGATTATTCATCTACATGATATTTATATGTGATGATGTCCTAAGAATATGTGTAGCACTAAAAGTTCATGGAAGTTACCCTCTATGATAAGAACATAGATGTTCTATGATAGTATTTTGGAATTTATATTCTATGGCTAGATGATATCTGATGTTGGGACATAGATTATATGTCGATTTGAAAGTTATTGTTTCTACACTTTCTATAATTAGTATTAAAAATCATAACACACTCTTAAAAATGATGCTTTTCAAGCATTATATTTTCTATGTTTTAAAAACAAATTTGTAGAAAACTATTTTTTCTACCCGACAAAGAAATATTTTTTTAACTAATGAATATAAACAATAAATATAAGTCTGATCCATCAGATTGACTAAAGTATAATCTATTAGACTAACTAAATTATATCCATTAGATTGACTAATCCCTAATCCATCAGACTAAATAAAGTATACTCTATTGGAATGACCAAAGTACCATCCATAGGAATAACTAAAGTCTAATTCATCATATTGAAAAATGTCTGGTCCAAAAAAAATGAACAAAGTCCAGTCCATTAGAATAAATAAAGTCTAGTCAATCAGAATGGCTGAGTTTAGTCTATTGTTGAATTTATTCTATCAGTGTGACAGAATCTATTCTATCGATGTGACTGAGTTTAGTTTATCGAATTGAAAATATTTTTATTCCATAATAATGCTAAATTTTATAATCATATTATTTGGAATCATTTCCATCTGACATAATTTTTTTTATAGAATTATAATGGTGCTATCGAAAATTCATCAGATGGTGACGTACATAATGAACTATAAAGCTAGAGTTCATCTAAAGAAATTGTAACCAACTCCGGAAATTATAAAAATATGATATTTGGAGTTGTGACTATATATAATGGTTCATTCGAGGACCTGTAATAAAATTTTTTTGAACTCAACCCATCTAAATATTTATCTTCTGTACCGTCTTATTACCTTGACTTTGCAATCTTTCAGATAGTTTTCATTCTAATGAATCCATGTGAGGATTGTAAATTACTTATAATTTTTTAATTATATTCTCTGTCTCATTGAGGTTAATATTAAGGGATTATAAGGATATAAATATGGCTAGATCCAATTAGACGAATCAAGGGCTTATGAGGATAAGAAGACATGGCTGATTTCAATCTTTGTAATCAAGGGTTTTCTTATTAAATAATTATAGACCTAAAAAATTGGTTAAAATAGTGGATACCTTATTTTAAGGTTATTAAATTTTTTATACTAAAGGTAAATGTGTACTTATTTATTTTATAAATTTTAAATTATTTTTACTAAAGAACATTGTAATGTTTCATTTTAATTGATTCTACATCTTATAATTTTCCACTATTCATTTATATGGAATTTTTATTCTACTATATTTTTCTAAATTCATATTTATCAGAGAAAATACAAGTCTAATTTAGTTAATCTATTCATCATATGCAATCAGAGTCTAGTAAACTGTAATAAAGAGTTGTGGGTTTTTAATTACTTAATGTGTTTTAACTAAATCCTTCCCTATTGTAGTCATTATAAACTCTTATGATCCAAAAATATGTATCAAAGTAGGATTTGCTACCATAATTTTTGGTTTTTTATTTATTTATCCTAAGAACGAATATAATGTTTTTGTAATATTTTATTATAAACTGCCTTCTACAAACTGTTATTGTACTAAATTTTATATGATAGAATGTTTTTTTATAAGATGACAGTTTTAAATATTGGCACACTTGAAAATCTAAATAATAGAAGACCACCAATCATTGAGGGTTCTGACTATTAATACTAGATAAGAAGAATGATAACATTGTGGTTGATAAATTTTTAATGTTTTCCGAGAATTAAAAAATCCCAAAGAAGTAAGTTTCTATATTTAAAAATTAGGTGAATCTTAAATATAAATTAAAACATAAGGTAGGGAATAATTTTATTTTTATACTACTTTGAATATATATAGTCAGATATCTTTTGGTGAAGTAACTAATAATATTTGGAATAAGTTAGAAGTTATTCATATCAGAAATTATAAATTAATTGATACTAGAAGATAAATTCTTAGAGAAATCTATCAAGATTTTTATTTTATACCTAGTGAATCTATTGAAAAGATGTATCAAAGATTTATGAAAATTATGAATAGTATTCAATATTTTGTTTAGATGGATCATACTGATGAAATTTTTGTTTAAAAGATTATTGAAATAATTCTTCGATAGTGGGAATCCAAAAGAAAATCTTTATATGACATGATGAGGATAAAATATTTAACTTTGGATGATCTAATTGGTATTATCATGCAGTATTAGGGTAGATTAAAAAGGGATGCTGAGAAGATAAATAAAAATAACGGAGGATTTTCTTTTTCTACTAATTCAATTTTTTCTAATAATTTTCATTTAACTGAAAACATTTCAACATAATCAATGAAAAGAAAGTTATAATTGAATCAAAGAGTAGTTATTCAAAATATTAGGAGAATGAATTATCCAATATTGATAATTGGATAAATAAAATTTTTGTGAAGAATGATTTTAAATATAAGTATAATAAGATTAAAAATTATAAGTGATAAGATAAATTATTGTAAATTTATGAATTATGAATTCAAAAAATGAAGGTCAAAAAAGAACTGACTACTGAATCATTAACCAATATTAATTTAAATTCAAATTATCCCAAAAGTTATAATGATAACAATACTGAATGTTATGGTAAGGAATCTGCTTCATCAAAAAAACATTTATTTATCTAGTTTTAAAGAAGTATTTAGATTTTAAAAACTATTAAAAAACTAGAATTGAGAAAGTACAAAAATATATATGATACTTCTATAAAAAAACATTCTAAATAAAACTAAAGAATATATATACTTACCATTAATATTTAGAACCCATTAAAATAATTATTAAAACACAATTTTGAGAAAACTAATCTTTCTAAATATTTAGAAAAACATAATCTCAAAAATAATATTTTATCAAAAGATATAAAAATAATTAATTTGAATAAATGTTCCATTAAGGATAATAACTTACTTGTAATGATTAATTCATAAATATAAAGTCTGAAAAGGGTTCTATCAAGTTAGACTAATGGTAATAAAAAACATGATAATACGTATAGATAAATTAAACCTCATAAGGATATATTTAAAATAGTTTATAATAATGGGAAACCAATTTTCTAAAATAACTACTTTATTCCCAAAAGTGCCCCATTTCTTCTGAAATATAAAAGTGGTGGAAATTTGAAAAATAATTTTTCTTTAAGTAATTTTCATGATTTTGGTTTTAATGGAGTAAATTTCTCCAAATGAATTAATATCTTAACAAGATATAAAATTTGGGAATATATAGATTACAAACAAATTTGTTTCTAATAATACCAGACCCAAGAAGTTTTTGGTTCTGAAATACTAATATTTTTGTTTTTAAGAAAATAATAAATGTACCAACGACAATATATGGTACATGGATATTTCTTTTTTCAGGAATATGATTGTAAATAAATATTTCTTTAAGAATATTATCAAAATTAAGTGTGATAGAGTAACCTTTGGGGAAAATTATCAATAAGAAATTCTTTGAATATATAATATTTTTCTTCTTTGAAAATCATTAATTTAAAATGCTTTATTTATTTAAGGTCTTAAGGAAAAACTTATTAATATAATTAAATTATGTTATGAGGTATATCTTGTGAAAATTAGGAATGATAAATGTAGTGTTCATAGTTAAAAGGATTAATTTATTCTTTATTGAAATAAGTATTAGAATTTGTATTCACTTAACTAAGAATACCTTAGGATCCAAGTCATAGCTTTCCATAGTGTAATGGGAGACCATTCTTGGTTATAGAAAATAAGACTAGTAAACTATAATGTTATAAATTTAGCTAAACATCCAACAAAGGACTATTTAATGCTCTACTAGAACTTAAGTTTAATACTCAAAATTTTGTGATTCTTATCAACTCAAAAAGAAACATAAGTCAAGTTTTAAATCTATTAGTGAAGTATCAACCTATAATGCTTTATAGTTAGTTCACATGGATCTATTAGGTTGTAAAAAAATTAGTTTCATTAGTGGAAAATACTATTGAATATATTTTACTTGAGGATTACACTAGACATACATGGTTCTAATTTCTGGAAAAGAAGTCTAAATCCATTTTATTTTTTAAAATTTTTGTATCCCAAGTTATAAATGAGAAAAATATATTCTTGATAACTATACATATTTATCACAATATAGAAATTGAAAATTATGATTTTGAAACTTTTTTTGTAAAAGGTTATAATAAATAAATATTCATCACCTACAACTCCACAAAAAATGATGTATTTAAAGGGAGAAATAGAATTGTACATAAGATTATAAGAACCATGTTGAGTGAATACTATGTAGCTAAATTTGTTTTGGATGAATAATTAAGTAAATAATACTATATTATATATTTAATTTTAATATTAAATTTTATTAATAAAAAACATTTATGATTTGTGTACTGGAAGAAAAAAATATTTCTTACTTTAAAATTTTTGGATTCAATGTATTCATTTTGAATACTAATGAAAATTTACATAACATCTCTCCAAAATATAATAAAGAAATAATTTTTGGGTTACTATACAACTCGTAATTTATATATTTATTTTAATAGAAACACTAGTACCGTTGATAAAACAGTACATGATAAATTTCATGAAACTTATTAATTTTTTCAAATAGCCTCAATCCACATATTATAATGTTATTTTAAAAACCAATTGTTAAACAATGTTGGAAAGTTCTTCTCATGAGGTAACAATTAAAGAATATGTTTTGAAGTTATATCTCAAGAATAATTTCAACATATTGTTGAAAAATTTAATTTTATAAACCTAAGGAATCAATAGATCTATAGAAATCATCTAGGTGATAAAATCATCAGGGATGTAGATCAACCTGTTATAACTACAAGTTACTTAAGAAATGAAGTAATACATTGTGAATTTTTATCATAAATAGAACCTATAACATTTGATAAATATTTATGTGGTGAATAATAGATAAAATATATTCAATATAAACTCAAAAAATTCAAAAGGAATCATGTTTTGAATATGGTCGAATGACCTAATGATACTTCAATAATTGGTGTAAAGTGGGTTTTTTTGGAATAAGCCTAATATAAATTTAATTATGGTATGAAATAAAGATATACTTATCGCAAAGGGTTAATATCTTATAGATTCCTTTAAATATATTATGAAAGCTAAGATTGAAGTAATCATGATTTGAGAAGATACTTATTTTATAGGTTTTAAAATAACACAAAACTAGAAGAGAATTTTATATATCAATGAATGTATATAAAATATCTTATTAATAAATTTGGATATAAAAATACTAAAAGTATTAATAATCTTATCAAAACCTAAAATATATTAGATATTGACGAATTTGGGAAACCAATTGATCAAAATATTTTTAGATGAATGATTGGGATTTTACAATACATAAGTGTAATGTCCCAAGCTTGATGTACATGGACATTAGATTTCTTTTTAGGAATAATTAATACATTACAAAAACATACTCCCAAAGACCATATTAGTTTAGTGTCTTTGGAAACATGGAACATAATTTTATATCTTAGTGAAATATCATCAACATCACCCACAAAGATCTTCCCCTTATGTTTTCCTACCTAAAATCATTCTTTATATCCGGGGGAAAAGAAAACATAAAAAGGGTGAGCTTAAATACACAGTAAGGGAAAACATTGAGAAAATAAAACAAAACATAAACATAAGAATGTAAAAACATGAACATAAAGTTTAAATATCAAAATAATGAGTCACTAAATATATCTTGGTAGTACGTGAGGCATAAATCATAAAGGAACATTAACCATGATAAAATAGTATTTTCATAAAACATCGAATTGTGGAAAAGAATAAGCACATAATATTATTTCCATAGTATCCAAGGAATATATTCTAAGACATTAATAGTGTAAATAGTCCATTACTAAACCAGGTCTACTTACTGTTCCATCCATGTATTACTGAACCAGATTTATTTTCCATTTCAGCCCTATATTACTGAACCATATTTACTTTTCATTCCAGTCACATCTATCTCATGAGATTTAAATAATTACCCAATGCATTGGAGTGATATGTAAGTCACACCCATATCATAATGAAATCATTCTTATATGTTCCATAAAAACATTAATCATTCATCGTAGCATAACCCAAGAAATAAAATGGGTTTCTTAAACATCATTCCATCATAACATAATCCATATAAAATAAAATTCCATGATAAAAAAATCAAATCATATTAATAATTGAAATGGAAACAGAAACCCATTTAAGAGTGTTATCTTAGTTGGAAAATAATTTTGATAAAACACATTAACTTAATTCTTGGTGAAAATATCCTTCTTCAAAAAATGTTTTCTTTTTTCAATATGCCACGCAATTTTAACAGAAAAGAATTTAGATGAAAATGTAATTAAAATAGTGTAAAGGAAGATTCATGAAAATAATGCATCATTAAACCATAAAAATCCATTCATTACATATTAGTTAAATAATCTTCTCCTCATAATTTTTCTAGAAAAGTCAAAATGTACCTCGTATGGGAAACCAAAGAAAGATTACTTCTATACTATGTAGTAAAAGTCACAGAATGGGTAAAAATGGCTTTACCCAAACATAGAATAATACTAAATATTTTATGAATTTTATTTTATAAAACATGGACATGGATGATAACTATATCCCTAGTAAATACCTATGTATAAACAATATCAGATAAAAATGAGATTGCAAAATTATCTCTTACCTTAGGTCAGATATGCTTAGTATATATCCAAAAATATTGAATAGTGGGTTTAAAAATGTTATTAAATTTTAATTTAACCATAATAATATTTATGATATCATTTATGATTCACTTATGACTTTATAATACCCGTTCAATTATCAATTCCATGTTAAAGCGACGTTTTCGGTAATAATCGTTTTATTTATTGTAAGTGTTTTGACATGTTATTCTTGATCTTATTACATAGATCAGGATTTACATACTTATATAATGTAAACATTATTCATATATCATAAATATTCAGTATATAAATATATATAATTTATAGATAAATTAAATGGAATACACCGTTCATGGAGACGGTAGGTCATACGTACGCAAGATCATTGTTTCTGTTTCCTTATCGAATTGAAGGAAAGAAAGTAAATAATATATATATATATACACACACGCCGAAAAATACTGTAGAATTATTATTTCATATATTTCATGATTATTTATTATATATACTTTAGAATCATTCTTGAATGGTTGACATGGAGAATGAATCTCATCACATCGTGGAGATGGTAGGTCGTACGTACGCACGAGTGATGACATCATTCACGTAATGGTTAAATAGTATGAAATTGGATGGTATAAAAATTATATAGAATAATTATCATGTTATATTCATTAATTAAATCCTTTATAATCATCATTATACCAATCAAAATTAAGTATTTTTAAATAACAAATTACACCCCAGTGTGGAGACGGTAAGCCTTACGTATGCAAGCATGGTGATATTGTTATTTGTAGGATAGATAAAAGGATGTATAAGGTTGTACCATAATTATAATAAAATATCAATATGTATATGATACTGTATTTATTACTTTAGTATAGGGACAAAATAAGAATAGGATGTAGAAGAATTATTTTTGAAAGCGGTGACAAAAAAATTACCTCATTTTCGAGAAACTCCTTTTGATTTGCACAAAAGGTCTTCGTAGGATGGATTTCTGCCCAAAGTAAGGATTCTAGAAGGAAGGGTGGGATTCTAGGAAGATAATTTGACATATATTTTTAAAACTAAAATGCTTTGGAAGTGTGATATAAAGAGAATAATAAGTTCTATTTTATAGAAAAGGTTAGGAGAACTTTAGAAAAGTCTTGAAATATTAATTTACTATAAATTCAATTTTGATTAAAAATAGTCAAAATATAATTTAATTATAATATAGAATTATTTTGGTTCTAATAACCAAAATAAAATAATTTTTAGAGAGGTTTTTATTATTTTTTTTGTCCTTATCATTTTTTGTTTAACCCTTATTTTACCCTTTTTAATCATATAGTGATATCATGTTCTGTACACATTGTGGGTTAATGTAATTACCATATCATGTCAAACGACCCCCAAAATTCCATATATGACATATTTGGACTTATACTAACCATTTAGACAAATATTATATTTTTAGTAATTTAGTATCATTTAATAAACTATTTTATATATTAAGTTATGAATTATGCCAATTTTGGTCACTACTTATACATGATTTTTTTACAAACTCATAACAACCTGATTCCGTAGAAAAAAATATTTAATCAATACTGACACGTCATATTCACATTTAAAATTCGTGGATGACATAAATTATATCAAATAATTTTTATTTTAGTATTTAAAATATCATTTATTTCAATCCTTTATTAATAAATCAATCACTGCCTCATCATTGTATCATAATTAAATTTATTTATTTAAAGTCTAAAAATTATTAATACAATATCATGATGTATGAAATCTTATTATATTTTTAATTAATATTTATAGTCTAAGATATCACTTATGTAACCCCATATAAAAAATGTTTTAGTAATAAGATAAAACTTTATGTTATTTTTCTCTTTACTTTAAAATACTTTTTATAACATGTCATTATCACTCCCAAGTGGAACCATTGGGTTGTAAAATCAACCCAAGGATTCACATGGTCGTCCATATATCATAAAATAGAATTATGACATGTTTTATGGTAGTTTTATATTATTATAATATAATTTTTTACCCTTATTTATCTTAACTCAACTCAAATTTACTTTTTTTATTAAGAAGGAGAAACCATATAGAAAACAATAAAAATAGAGAAGCCTGATGAGGTCTAAAATGATGCAAGACGAGGGCATCCCCTTTAATCAAATTTACCCCTTCAGGTTTCAAAGTGTAAATTCCATGCATGAAAACTGGATCATGACCAAGTACTTCCATAGAAGCAAGGTGATCTACCACTTGGTTGTCCTCATGCCAGGTGTGACTGATTTTGGTACCGTTGGAGAGAATAACTTTTCACTTTCTGATAATATAGATAATAGACCATGGATTAGAGCAGATAACATTAAAATATTCATATGAAATTTTTGAATCTATTTCAAGTTCAACTAATGCTAATCCCTTCTGGTGACAAAGAATAAAACATTTGAGCATGACCTTGGCTTCAGCCTAAAGAGAGGATCCATGTCCTAAACGGGAGGAGAAGGCAAGGAGGACCAATACCAGTGATTCCCAAACAACCCCACCCCTGTGGAAATGCCCATAGATCAGGATCCATTAGTATTAAGTTTAATTACCCATGGAATCCATCTAACCCATAGAACTCTTTGAGTACTTGCTCTCTACTGGACAACATGAGGACTGGAAAACATCCAGCTGAAGGAGGGTGCATCCCGCCAGTTGGTGAAGAGACGAGCAAGATCAATAAGAATATTTTTTGACCTGATGATGAGACACTTACCCATAGACCGCATCCCCTCGTGCCTGAGATTATTCCTGGATTTCCATATGGACCAACACCCAGCAAGGATAATCAAATAACGTGTCGTCTTCTCTGGCCCTCTTGCTCCCAACCCATGAAACCATTTATCCAAGAACAGAAGATCCACCAGACTAGGATTGTGAATCCATATAAAGTCCCTATAAAACAACATACTTCATTATCCCAATCACTAGAAAAAAGGATATGATCATCAATTTCATCTTTGTGGACTATACAGCAGGCGCACTGAGAAACAAGCGGGATACCACAATTTTTGATGTTTTTGTCCGTAGGAATGGTGCGATTCCTAATCCTCGATAACAGGAAATTAAATTTTGAGGGAGCCAACTTAGTCTATAAAAAATTATTCCAAGCATCTTGATCCTCCGAAGTGCCCCGATTGCGATGAAAATTTCGAGCTGAAAAGACCCCAATGGGGGATGGTGTGAAAACGCATAGATCTGGGTCCTACGATAAAACATTGAGATTGAAAAGGGCGTGCTGCTCCTCTTGCAACATAGCTTTAATGAAATCCAGGTGTCCACTTTCTTACCTGGATGTGATGGTGGGAGAAGGACACCCTGGGATGCCAAGCACATTCCCAGCTCAGATTTTGTATCAGAAAGAAATCTCTCCCATCAATATAATCCATTGCGAGTGTCCAATGAGTTCAAAAATGAGGTGTGACAGATTAGGCCAAATTGAAGATCCCCTTCCCACCTCCGAGGACTGATGGAAAAATAGAGGGTGCATTGTTTTCACTCAAATCATACTCTTATCCACAACGTCCCAGGCTATTTTAGCCTACATTCTACTAAGGGTGTCATCTAAACTATGAACATTAATACCACCTTCCCTAGTAGGCCTTGCCACTCTCCTCCAAGATTCCCAGTGCCTTTTCCATTCCACCAGAGGATCTCAAATGAAACCATCTAGATTTTTTTCAATGCTATTGATGACACCTTTCTGAGTCATAACCACAGAAATAGAATGGACTAGAGTTGCCAGCAACACACTATTAATGAGAGCAATATGAACACTAAATGACAAGTACCAGTAATTCAAGTTGTGGATGTGGTCTGTGATTTTGTTGATTAGGAAATTGAAGTCTCAAATATAATGTCTACCAAGTGAAATAGAAACACCAATATATTTCATGGGAAAACAGCCTTTTTACATGGCAAGACTGATTTAAATATAAAAAATCTAACTTGAAGAGCATTTGTTGGAGATGAAAAATAATCTTTTATCTTTATTGATAATTTTTCCACTCCAGTGGCAGTACTCATCCTAAATAATTTTTCAACACATAGATAGACTTTTTTCCAACATTAATAAACACAAGATTATCATCATCGAACGTAAGGTGAGAAATGGGCGTAGTCCTCATACTCCTATGATAGGACAAAATAGCTCCATTATTGATGCTCCTACATATGAGATTGCTCAAGACCTCCCGAGTGAGGATGAAAATGCTAGGGGGCATTGGTTCCCCTTGATAGGGGACATTGATGGGAATGAATAATCCATATGAGTTCCCCAAGAATGAGACCACCATCCATGAAGAGCTGAAACATCTAAACAGAAGATCAGTATTCCAGGGAGAAAACCCCATATTAGCCAACACCTTATTGATGAAGCCCCACACCACACAATCATATGATTTATTCATATCTAACTTGAGAGACACATTTGAACCTCGGGTTTTAAATTTAATATCCCTTATGATATAATGAGAAAGGTAAATACCACCTTGGATAGACCGAACCCTCACAAATCAATGTTGCTACATGGAAATCTACTATGGAAGATGAATAGGTAGCCTTGCATTAATGACACTTTCTAGGACATTATAGGAGAAATTACACATACTCACCAGTCTATATTGCATGATTGAAGAGGGGCACCATTTCTTTGGAATTAGAACCATAGTGGTGGCGCAAGAATCCCGCTACAAACTACCTCACCTGAAAAAGTTATAGATGGATGAAATGATATCCTTTTTCCCCACCACACATGTGCCTCTATAGAAGGATCCTGGAAAACCATTAGAGCCCAAGGAACTATCTGGGTGAAGGTTCATCATGGCTGTGTAGATCTCATTTTCATCTAGAGATGAACTCAACCTCTCATTTTCCTGGTCAGAGACACAGTTATAAATAACCTCAAAAAAACCATTGTCACTTTCTGAGTAACCACTGTTTATATGAACATTAGGACCATCCAAATTTTCATTGAAATAAGAGTTTTCCATACCTCTCACAACAACCTTATCATCTGTATAAGATCCATCTTCCAAAATAATATTATGCTTGATAAGTCTTTTTGTCTCTTTGATACAGGCGTGAAAAAACACAGAACTTTTATAACCCTCTCGGAAAAATTTAATTCTTGCAGTTTCCCTGGACTAGAATTCATGAGATATGAGAATTTGAAATAGAATTTCCTTCCATTTATATAGTTCCTCAAATGTATGGTCATCACACACTTCTTCTAACCACACTTCGAGACTTTTAAACTGCCACATGGCTCCATCAATCTCACTGTCGACCCAAGGGATATATTTCACCCATGACTGAAGATGAGTCTTAAGACACCGAAGATTATTATGAGTGGAAATACACAAGCTTCCTTGACCAGGAGTATTCCAAATACCACCAAATAGCTCATAATATCCTGGATTTCTAACCCACTACTAGAGAAAATTAAACATCTCATGATAATCCTACCCATCCGAAATCGAAACCCAAAGGGGGAGTGGTCAGAGATTCTTCAGACCAAATGATGCACCTTAGTGGTAGAGAACATATAGATGGATTCCATGTTGGTCAAACACCTATCCAGATGGATCCACGAATGATACGAGCCCCTTTGGTTGTTACACTAGGTAAAATAGTCACGTGAGTAGCCCAGGTCCATAAGAACTTTCCTAGAAATGAACTATGTAAACTCTCTTCTGGATATCCTCTGAAAAGGTACTATTCCTTTTCTTTCCTCTGGATTGGAAACAATAATAAAGTCTCCTCCAACAAAACAAGGTAAGTTTCCTTAGAGAAATTCATTTAAATTACTCCATAACTTATCCCTTTGAAGAGGATCACAACTCTCTTAAACAACGGTCATGATAAAGTTGTTGTCTCCTGTACTCACCTAGGAAGTGATTAATTAATCCCCAACAAGCACTATCTTGAGAGAGGTGTTCTTATTCCAAAATATAAAAATATTTATGTTAGTTGGATTATCATTGAAGGAGCCATGAATCTTGATCTTCCATGTAAAGTCCACAATTATGGCAGGTTTATGCTTTTTTTAAATAATGGAAACAATCACAGCCTTATGTTATATAATTATTGAGGCAATGAAATTAGCTTTAACCCAGGCACCGAGTCCACAGGTGTTCCATATGAAGATAGGAGTCATTGGATGGAAAGGGCTTTGGCCTTGGCCCTAGAATTAGTTGCCACCTCGAAATGGGAGAATGAGCTCTCCTTGAGACTTCTTGCTTGTGAGATAGTGAAAAATCCCTTGCGGTTAATCACCTTCATACCATCTGAGGATCTAGGACCAATGAGGTAGGATTTGGACATATATCGAAACTTGGGGTCAGACAGGGGTGTCTCCTCTGAATCTGAGGGGATAAAATCTTGATCGACTAACTGCATCTTCTGACCATGCCCTTAGGGGGAGACCTCAGTGTAACCACTACATAAAATATGATCCACACCCGAAATATCCCCTAAAGCATCAGGAATAAGACCAGGCGATATATAGATCAGGGGCGACAGTGCCAGAAGACCTGATAAGTAGGTTATTAACCCATGCAGACACTCCTCCATGTGCATACATTGTAGAAGCATTGAGATGAGACTGGCAGAGACAAAGAACAAACTATCTTGAGAGGAAAGTGTACCTTTAGGGAACAAGAGAACTAAATACTAACACGAAACCACATCACCCATATATGTAGTGCACGAGGAAATCATTTTATCTAGAACAAGGGGAGAAGGATCCTACCTTGGGCCACCAACTGAAACCAAGGATTCCTTATGCAAAACCTCAAGAGTGAATTGACTTGGCTAATCCAACACATTGTTCCTGCGGGACGAGTAATTAGAAGGACATCTCCCTTATCCTTACTGTTATTATTGACAAACCTGAATGGAATGACCCTGAAACATGCAATGGGAACAATATCGGGGAAACATAGGGTAAAGAATCTCTTGGTTTCAGTAGATTATATCCTAAACATAGAGAGAGATCTTGTCCGAAGGGGGGAGAGAAATGTCCATTTCCACACATAAACGAGCCCCTGAGATGTCCTCACCACTAGAAGTTCTAGCATCAGAGCACATAAATCCCCCAAGAACATATCCAACTACCCTAAGGAACTCCCCATTCTGGAAATGGAGAGGGAGGTCCATAAGATGGATCCATACTGTAGCCATCATATTTTCCTTGCCCCTGTGCACATCCCAAGACCATCGAGACAAACTGAAAATCCATCGGCCAAAAACACGAGGAGCCCTACACCACACATGTAAGAAATCCTCTTTCGAGGACATAACAAGGCCAAAGGACTACCTGTGAATAGCCGAGATTTGGATAGCATATTTGAGGCCCCAAGAGAGAATGACGCATTTGAAGGCTGCAAAGTAGGGCTTCATTGATCCAAAATGAGCCAAAAAAGTCCACTTTAAGCATGCCTCTACCTCGACAAAGGTAGAGACTAGGAACTCCAAAGAGGTACAACCAACATCATGAGAAACCTTCAGATCTAGGATGAATATGTTTGAGAAGGAAGGACAATGGACATCATGAAATGATCCGAAAAGAACCTCCTTGAATGAGTCGTACCCAGGGGTCACAGGAGAAGGACCTACACCATCACGGGGATCTAGAACGGAGGGCACCTTGTATGGGAGGGACTCCATTGGGCAGATAGCAGAAAGCCCAACGGCTTAGAAATTTTAAAATTTTTATGGCGTGTAGGGAACGTTCTCTAAGGATGAAGAATATTTCATCTCCATATTTATCTGATTCACCATTTAACCAAGGTAAATAAAAATAATTACTAAAGTTACTATTTATAATTTCAAAAAATGAAAGGAACCTATTTACACAATTTGGACCTTCTAATTCAAAATATGGAATCTATTTATCCAAATCCAAAACATAGAATTGTAATAAATTAATTTAAAATTAATTCTTGTTGTCAAAACCTAAAAGTGGGTTTTTAAGAAGTAAAAAACTATCAAAAGATTGACATGTGTTTATGTAAAATTAAATGAAAAATTAAATCCAATAAAAAAATTATTAAATTATAAAACCATAGTCTAATTACACTTTAAACCCAATTATAAATATAATATAACTATATATATAAATTATATGAAAATGTAGATTTGAATTAAAATACAGTATTTTCACTGTTCATTAAAATATGAATTTAATTAGAAAAAAACAAAAATTTCATCCATGGTAAATTTTGGTGTCCCTATTCTAAATAATAATTTTATTATGTCATAAAAAACATATAACATTGTCCAAAACTATATTTCAAAAGGGTTCTCCATCAAAAGGTGATAAAACATTATTTTTTTTAAAAAACTTCTTTTATACGAAAAATTGAATTTGTTCTTATATCATTTATAGAAAAAGCATAAGATTAAAGTTAATGTCATATAAAATTAAAAATGTGGTTAATCTTATTCATAGTAGATTGTTTATATCCCATTAGGAAATAATACTATTAATAATATATAATTGTTTAGTGAATCTCAGTATTGTGTACAAAGCAAGCTAGGTCACTGTTGTGTGTAACGAAATCCAACAATAGTGTTGAATATACTACAAGATAATATGGTGTTTCTTATAGTGAAAGCTAATATTGATGTAGATTACAACACAAGACATAAATTAAATTAAAAATAATTTATCTCATAAAATCTCGGGTTGTTATATTAAGATCCAGTAATCTATATTTTATGTTTTCTATATTCTTCTGTGCAAGATATTAGTCCTATAAAAAAGAGTACCAATTCAATGTAGTAAATCAAAATTTTCATTATCTTAAGGGAACTATAGATATAGTATTTTTTACACTTCTCGAAAAAAAATTGAGTTGAAATTTTTTTCAGATTCCAAATATGGTGGGTATTTAATGGATAGAAAAATTATTTTTGAAAACTATATGTTATTAAGAGAATATTGAGTTTATTTTCCTCATAAGAAACAATAATCAGTAGAAATTTCCACTTATGAACCTGAATATGTTGTAGGTGGATGTTATAGGGACAAAATGTTATATATGCAACACACACTCAATGATTATGGATTGAGTTTTAGTAAAACTCAAATTTTGTGGGATAATATAAATGAAATTACTTTAAGTAAAAACATAGTGCATCACTCAAAAGAACAAAACATAAATATAAGAAACCATTTACTTTGTGATGAAACCCAAAAAAGAGATATTATTTTAAAATTCATTATAACACAACACCAATATACTAATATATTTACTAAATACATTAGTTTTATTAGATTTTATTATATTAATCAGAAGTTGAGAATTGTCAATACTAAGTGATCATTCATATCTACTTATTGTTTACCAATCACCATACATTAAGGATCTCATTTTTAAAGGGGGTGGGGGTACATATGTCATGGTTTTTTCTAAAATATTTATTTTTTTATAAAAACATTAGTTTTTCAAATATATTTAGTTTTAATAAAAAAATTAGGTTTTCTAAAAACATTCTTTTTTTCGAAAAACTAATCTCTCTAAATTTTTTATTTTCACTAAAAAAATTTAGTTTTTATATATTATTTGGATTTACTTAAATACACTGTTTTATTTATAAATTTAGTTTTACTAAAACTTTAATTTTTACTAAAAACTTTTGTTTTTATCAAAATTATTCAGATTTTTGAAAAAATTGTGTTTTCTAAATTTTTTTCTAAAACACTGGTTGTACTAAAATTTTTAGTTTTTCTAAAACCAAGAAGAACAGTTAATAGACATAATATTTCATATAAATTTACATTTGTACTCTAATGATGTATTTTATCATATTAAATTGTTACTATCTTTAATTTCATTTGTTTTTTTTTTCATTTTTCTATTTTCATAGTAGTTTTAATAAACTTTTCTAGAAAAAATATTTATCTGATAATTATTTTTAAAACCCATTAATATTTTAGATTATAAATTAAAATATTATTTGAAAAATTTTGGATCATCATATCATGTTTTTTGATCATGTCTGATCCATCATATTTCTATAATTTGAATCATCACCCCAAACCAATAAATATATGAGTAGATCACCACATTTGACATCATATTCTCACACATTTAATGACTTTCAACCCTAAAATTCCTTATCATCCCATTATTTTCACCTTCATTTAATCTGAAATTGAAATAATATTTTTCAACATGTATCCACTCTAAGATATTGTTAATAGATAATTATTGAAGGAATTTTTTATCATTAAAAATTGTTATGATAAATCTATCTTTTTTGGTAATAAATTATAATATTAAAAGTTTGGGAAAATGATTTCCTTGAAAATTAAGATTTTGACATTCATTATCCTTCAACTGTAATTGAATTTTATTCAACTGTTGAGTTTAGTGTGGAAGAAGATATGAATATAATAACTTTTAACCTTTTGGATAAATCCTTCAAGAAGTGCATTCAACAAGTATTGTAAATAGATGAAGAAATGATGGAATGAGATGCATATCTTGTAACTCTTCAGCTTCTGTAAAATCTTGGCTCATTTGGAAAAACTAAAGTTGAAACTTCATTATTTTTTTATTATATTAAATTTAGGACAGTTTATCATTTCAAACAAGATACCAGAGTTATTTTATTATAGATATAAGGTTTCATAATTTTGAGGAAATGATACTAAGATACCTTGATGGTTTTAGATATATTTGTTTTGTATATCCTAATTAATATGATTAAAATAAATTTAGTGAAGTATGTTTTCATTTCAATGAAAGATATTAAGAAAAGTATGATGAATTTGATAATTATGAAGTTTTTGTGTTTGATCAAAAGGATGTTGATAAAGTCAATGTTTGTAATAAAGAAAAAAAATCAGGCAGGGGGGATGAGAGAAAAATTATTGTTGATATGTGAAGAAAATATTTGAATAATGGAGTTAGATTTCATGCAAGAGCAGAAACAAATTGTATAAAAATAGGGAAAAACATCATCCAATGCAAGAGTTATCTAGTTAAATGAAAACTTAAAAGAAAAGAGGAAACCTAGATCATCACCTCCTAGAACTAAAAATAACATTAAATCTATATATGATATATATTATTTGTAATTTATGAAATGAAAGATGGAGAATAAATCCAATGATCCATAATTCAAATCGATAATGAAGAACTCTTATATCTTAAACAAAAAAATGAATATGTTTTAAAAGAAGAAGAGAAAAATTGGAAACAAAAAAAGTTATTTTATGAGGAAACAGTATACTAATGTTTAATGTAGTAATTTTAAAGAGAACATGAAAATTTTGAAACTATCGGAGAAGAAGGATAGTAGGTTCTTTCAATTTATTTTATGCCATTTATTCAACCAATTCCCCCTTTGATCATTATTATTCAGTAAGTTCCATCAGAACCTGAAATATTTATAACCTATAATGTTTCTATTACTGTTGAAAAAGGAAAAGGGAAACTTGTTCATATGGAAAAATATTCTTTAGAACAATTTGAAGTTTATTTTCAAACATGTGTGAATAATCTTAGATA
The DNA here is from genome assembly GCA_963277665.1 of Viscum album. Classification (NCBI taxonomy): domain Eukaryota; kingdom Viridiplantae; phylum Streptophyta; class Magnoliopsida; order Santalales; family Viscaceae; genus Viscum; species Viscum album. The sequence goes on from OY728138.1 coordinate 165,567,283, forward strand.
ATAATATTTTATAAGTAATGAAAATTTTTCTATATAATTTGAAAAATAATATGAAGAATATTGTAAAGAAACTTTCGTAGAGGAAGTGGACCACGAAGAAGATCAAGATGAATGTTCTTCAAAAACATAATGATTTAGTATTCAGTATAATAAGGATGTTGTTTTGGTAGTTTTAGAAAAGGTCTAATATTATAAAAAATAAATATAGAATCAAAAATACCAGACAAAAGTATTGGATAAAGCTGAATCTGGTAAAAACATTGATTTAATGGAAGCGTTGAATATTGAGAAAGGTAAATAGAAATATAAAGAGGAATTACTTGTTAATTCTTCAAGGAGGTATATTTCTATTTCTTCATTAGATTCAACTAATTCTTAAACTACTCATTCCAATTAGAAAACTGAATCAAGATTCACTTATTTCAATAAAACCCTGAAAAAAAATTTGGATGTTTTTCCCTATCTACCAAGTATAGAATCTTGGTGTAAGAAAATCTAGTGAAGGATAACTGTGTTATAACGATCAAATTAAAAAAATAAATTACCAGAAACCATTATTCAAAATGAGGCCGATTTCAAAATTTTCATAGTTGAAAAAAGGAAAAATATAATAAGACATAATTAGATTATTATATAGTTAAAATATACTAAAATTGATATGAAGTTTACTATTGAAAAAATTAAATTTGTTAAGAATATATCATTGGAAGTTGAATATTCTTTTCAAAATATTTCTTCTAATTTTGATGAAAAATTTGATATAGTAGAATATTTAATGTATTTATCGGAGTCTGGATACCATGATATTTCAGAATTTAACAAAAACAATCTTGAGGAAGAAATTGTTAAGTTGAAATCTTAGAATATTGAGAACCAATCTCTTAAATGAGAAGTCTACATATTAAAGTAAGAAGTTAAAAGGTTTTAAGATATATAAGATAATATGAATATATTGGAGTAACTTAATAAATTATCAGAGAAGAAACAATAAGATTTTAAGAATATAAAACTAATCATGAAATAATTAAATAAGAAAGAATGATTTTTTTAATGAAATATTAATGTAAAAACAAGAAAAATGATTGAATAAAATTTTAAATGAAATTTTCTGTATATATTATTTTTTAATGTTTTACAAAAAATATTTGGTTGAATTTACTTTTGTACATTAGTGGATGAATGTTTGTTTAAACTAAATGTTTTAATAGAATTTTTTACTAAAATTTCAAGTACATTCTTCCACCTTTATTAATTTTTTGAAAATCAAAAAGGGGGAGAAGTAATTGTGGGAGAAGTAATTTGAGTAGTTATTAAATAAATTCATTCTCAGAAATTTTTTTGGGTATTACTAATTAAAGGTTATTTTATCTTATCTTATTCTTTTGTACACATAATGTAAACAAAAGGGTAATAACAAAGAAATTGGGAGATAATAATGATAGGAGATATTTGTTCCTAAATGATTAATGGGATTATAAGTTTTTCAATGTTTTTAGTTTTATATATCAGTTTTTTGTTTTGTGATTTTAAAAAATATGGATATTATTGATTTCAAATTTTTTCTTTCAATAATTTCTATATTTAGTTTTAAAAACACAACTCACTATTAAAAACAAAATTTTACTAACATTATATTTCATAAGATTTTAGAATGTTTTTGTTGAAAACTATTTATTCTATCAAACATAGAAATATTTCATAACTAACAAATATAAACATTCTAAACAAGTCTAATCTATTGAATTGACTAAAGTCTGATCCATTAGATTGAATAAAGTTGGATCCATTAGACTGAAAAAATTCTGATCTATCGAACAAAATATAGTAGGCTCCATTAGATGGACCAAAGTCCAGTCCAACAAATTGAATAAACATCATTTCATATGATTAACCAAAGTCTACTCCATTGGAATAACTAAAGTCCAATCCATTGGAATGACCAAATTCTAGTCCATCATAATGATTGAGTTTAGACTATCAATGTGACTGGATATAGTTTATCATTGTGATTGAATTTATTCTATTTGTGTAACTGAGTTTAGTCTATTGGATTGACAATGTTTTTATTACATTTTATTAATAAATATTATAATTTTATTATTCACAATTATTTAAAATGGTTGTAATATTTTTTACATTATTTTAATTGTGTTATCAAAAAAACTATGGATGGAGATGAACTTGTTGAGATGTCATGTTGGATCTAATCTTAGGTAATTACAAAAAATATAAGAATCATGGAAATATGACTCTTGGAGGTGTGAATGTAAATAAAATTGTATTCAAGGATATAGAAGATGATGATTTAGAAAACATAACCCTTATAGAAGATTTCTTTTTTATAACTTCTCATTACATTCTCTTTGTAATATTTCATAGATTTATCATTTTAAGGAATCCATGTGAGGATTTAAAATTCCTTAGAAAAGTTTTTATAATTTTATTTTGTACTCAATTGATTTTAATATCGAGGGATTATGGGGATTGGAAGAATACTAGATCCAATCAGGATGATTGAGGGCGTTTATGGATAGAAAGGTAGACCTGATTCTGATCTTTGTGATCGATGACTTTATTATTGAATAAATACAGACATTAGAATTTGGTTAAAACTATGGATATCTTATTTCAAGGTTATTTACTTCCATTACACCATAGATTAAAGTGAAATAATTCATTTTTTAATGTTTTTTGTATTTTTAAAATATTACTTTGTAAAGTTTCATTTTACTTATTTCTATAAGTTTTCATTTTCCACTATTAATTTATAAGGAAGTTTTATTCTAATAAGATATTACATACTCTAATTTACCGAATGAACTCTAAGCCTATTTTAGTTACTCTGATGATCAAACGCTATCTGAGTCTGATAAACTATAATAAAATGATTTGGGGTTTAAATTAGATAATTTTTTTAGCTCAAATTCCACCCTCTAGTAGCCATTATAAACACTTATGATCTAACACCATATAGGATATCAATTTTAGGAGGCTCATAAGATATTGAGAAACATTCTCATAGTTTCCTCCCTTGGTAATATCCATGATAAGAGGTTATGAGAACAATTTTTCCATTAGGAAATCCACATTAATATGTCTAATTGAATGTTTCAATAAGTAGATGTGTGTATAAATCCTTATACCTTTAATTTATCATTAATTAATATCAATACTCACATAATTTGATGTATTGGTAAAAACTATGACGACATATTCTCTTGAATATGTAAGATGTGTTGGGTACAACAAAAGTGATATTGCATTAATGTATCATGCAAGAAAGGATTTATCCCTTATTTCCCTTAATGGAAGTTGATATCTTAGGCCCTTTAATTGAAATAGAACTACCTACATAAATCAATGGTCATGGTATTTAGTGGGAGATTTCATTTTTATAAATTCAAAGAAATATACATCAAGAATAAAGGTTAACAGAACAGTTATTCAACCTGCTTAATTTGATATATCGTTATAAAGGGATAACATTATATAGTATTTACTCAAGGGAGGTTGGATGTCATTGAAACATTAACTTCTTTCTCTATGGGTTCCATGGTGTGTTTCTAGATTTTTACAATTTAATTTATAAATTAATTCCAAATGCCACTGAGAAATCTTCGTATGGGGTCACAAACAATGAGTATTTTCAATCTTAGTTACGTTTTATTACTAAATATAACTGGTTTGAATACGTAGTATTTATTTAGGTTTTGCTGATCACCATAATTTAATAACAAGTTATTTGAAATAATAAGTGAGTTAAATAATAATAAATATGTATTTGAAAGTTTGTAAAATATGATATAATATATATTTTATTTATTATATTTATCATAGAATAATAAAGTGAAATTTATTTATTAAATACTCCTTATTTAAGGATTGATAAATTTCAATGAGGGAAAGAAGATAGAGATTAATGGACTAATTTGAAATGGTATAAATTATATTTATTTATATTCATAAATTCATTGCAAATGTCAATAGATTAATATTATTATTATCATTATTATTAATGGACATGGGGTTAACTAAGAATTTTTAATATGGTCAGGGGTTTTCATGTGGTTTGATAACCCAAAAATACCATAATAAATATCTAATTATATTTTTTTCTAAATGATAATTAGTATGAACAAAATTTTTAAAGTGGTTATCCCAATACCTAGAGAGAGATCCAGAAATAAAAAGTGCTTTCCTATCTCCCTCTATTAATACAATAAGATATCATCAATAATTATTCCTCTATGTAGAATAATTATGTTGTGAACAACCATAAATAATGAAAGTGATCGGGCTTAGTTTTTCTAGCACCTAGAAATTCAACTGAAATGTTCCAATATTGTGGTGTGCAATTGTATCACTACTAGGTGGATTATTCACTTGGATCTCAAAGAACATTTAAGGTTCAAATAAATCTATTCAACCTGGTCATTAATTGATAGAGAATTGTGAATTGAGGTGATTATATATCTGTTTGTAAATTAAATGTGATATCCACTTTTTTGGATTCAAAATTTTAATGAAATAAAGAAATCTACTATTTTTTATATTAAATTTTGAACATGTGAATCAATGATTAGATGTTATTTAATACTAAAGATGAGTTCTTAATACCATAAAAGGAATCATCTACTATTCTTGAAAACTACATAACATAGGAAAAAGAAGTGGAACAAATATAATAATAGGTAAAAATATCACAAGGGAGCGGGAATCACCACTCGATTCTCATAACATAGTAGATAAGGAATCCCTACCTGATTCTCATAATAGAGGGATCATTCCTTAATCAATTTTTATAGTTATCTCATGATATATAAAATTTTAACCAAAACATTGGATGGTGATATAGGATTCCTCCTAATATCATCGATACATACGTGTTCCAATTAAAATCAAATCATTTATCTTATCAAAAATAACCCATGATAATAAAATGGGTTTGATAACTATTTTAAATGGTATTACATAAACAAACATGACCACTTGACACCAAAAACATGGTCACCTAATTAATTATTAAAAAACATAATATATAGGGTGATTTATGAACAAATACTTCATTTTATAAGAATCTTTGGAAAATGGAATAGAAAGAACAAAAGGGTTTTTTTTATTAAATTGTGCTTATTGATATCAATTTAAAAAGATGTTACTTTCAAGTAACATTCCAAAAACCATTTTTTTTATGATGAAAACTTTATAAGAATTTACTTCAAAACAATTACCATAAATAATGAAAGAAATAAAATGATTGGATATTTCCAATGGGGAAAAGTTTTTTTTATTATGTAAAAAAAGTACAACATTCTAAAGTATGTTATTTTATAAAGATCACTTTGAAAACAGGGAATAATCTCATTAAATAACCAGAAATAATTAGGTCATCAATACTTATCCATTTTTTTCCAATTATATAATACATGTAATTGTCTTTCCCGAATTCATCTGTGATGAAGAAGCTCACAGATGATATAAAATTCGAGCACCTTATCCAGTTGGTAGTGAGTTTCTATGAAAGATGCCACACAAAAATTATCAAAGCTTTCACCAGGATGTTAGAATCATAATCAATTATAATTTTATTCTATCTAAGTTGTATTTCCATAATAGTACCGTTAATCATCCAAAGAATTTCATCGCCCAAAGATCATGCAACTCCATAGTGTCCATAAATAAATCCCATTATACCTCCATTGTGATCATTGAAGAATTCTCTAAATCCTAATATTACTAGTTGACCTCTGGATTCCTAATCTATGTTTCATTTGATATAATCATTAAATGGGATGTTTTATATTATTTCAAGAGTTACATGAGTCATGGGAAGAAATATATTCCCAGATTTTTAAGAATATATAATTTATACATATAATTATTGAATCTAAAAAAATTACAATAAATAAACTTTGATAATAAATAAAACATATGTAAAAAATGTGAAGTGTAAGGGATGAATATAAGATCATGGTAATGATATTTCATTAAAATATCTTAATATTTCTTTATAAAATATAATTAAACTTTTATTTCAAAATTAATAAAGGTTAATATAAGTATCATTAGAGATAAAAATAATTTTAGTTTCTTTTAAGGAAATTATAAAATTTGTGGTAAGTAAAAACATGGAAATGAAGATAAAATCCATTAAAATAAATGGGAATTATTTTTAACAAAATTATATTATTTATTAAACAATAGATTCGTCATGGAACAAGAATTTAGTATGAAATATGACTTCCTAATAAAATAATATTAATGTATAATACAAAATCATCATATAGTATGATAATTAAATCTTGAAATATTATAATCGTAGTGTAGTGATTATGACTCAAGAAAAATATTTGAGTCAAGAAAACCCATTACATTTATTCCTTTTTAGTAGAATGTGCTCTAACCTACTATAAAATAAACATAACTATCTTAATAATCTATTTCATAACCTTAATAATATACATTACTCTTTTATATAATTCATTTATGATCATTTATTATATATATATATATATATATTAGTTAGTTATCACTTATTTTCACCATCGAGTGTTAGTAACTCTAATTGTTTCACACATGATTTATGATGTTGATTTCAATACCCATTCTTTGATACCAAGTTTATAATACAAGTACATATAAGATACTATAATTTATGTTTTATAATTTCCAATAATGTTTTAATACATTTATTTGAGTGTTTTTTCACGTTTAATAAAGATGAAGTCAGTAATGAATTAGTTTCAGGTTATTTAACGATATTGATTGGTCACTTAATAATGATCAAAAAATTTATTATCAGAAAATTACCATGTTAACAATATATATTACTCTTATATATCATATATACTCGTCACTTATAATTTAAAATGATCAAAATATAATATTTAATGGTGGAGGTAATACGCATGTTTACAAGGATGATGATTTAATTTCCCATGGAATGAGAGAAAGGATTAATATAGATTATTATTTTTCAGTACCTAAAAGATTTTATAAATATCATAATTATATATTAAATTATTTATTAGGACCATCCTCTTAGGGGGGTTAAGGAAAAAAGAGCAGGTTATGTCGTGGAGGCGGTAGTCCGCACATACGCACGATTAACATTTTCACTTTTCATAAGGGGAAGTGGAGAGGTGGTTTATGCTTATTAAAAAAATATAAAAAAATTAATTATATAATAAATACTAAGTTAATAATATAATATTAAAGAAAACAATTTTAAATTGATAGATAAAAGGAAATGATGATTACAGAAAGATTTAACATACATTGATAACATTGGGTTTCTCTTGGAGGATTCCATGGAATGGAAGGGTTAAGTTTAATATATTTTAAATATAATATTATGATAGTAAAAAAATAATTATATGGTAATTAAATAGGGAATATTTTTATAAGGAAACTAAATTTTTAGAGTGGAAATGAATGAGTGGTTAGGGGACCCTTTTATAAGTGTTCAGAATGGGTCTTTAGTAAATATTTCAAATTAATAAAATGGGATCACATGTTAAACATGTCCAGTGGAACAAAAATATAAAATAATTGAGTGTATGGTGATATAATGTCTAGAATACATCAAACATTAAATTTTAAATATTTGTTTGTCATTTATAATCCCTTTATCTCTTGAATTGTTACTTTTTTCATTTAATCTTTTACCATGACAACTAGTTTTGAACTGTGGTAACTTAATATTTATATCTCAAAATAAAGTGGTCCTTATTAGGAACTTTTTACCCACTTATTATAAATTTTAAATAGATTTCTGTGGATTCGATTTATAAAAGAGTTAAAAATTAATTTTTATAAAATAAATGTATAATGTATTGAAATAATTTTTTAGAAACAAATATTACATGAATTTTAAAATATAAAATATATGTTTGTGAACTATAATAAATATTTTAAAATGTAAATTTGAATTATAAAATAATAAAAATTCAATTAAAAGGTTGAATATATTTATTATTCATACATATATATTAATAATATCACAAAAGCCACAGTATTGGTATATTTCACTAATCACCTAAAAAGAACTTTTATAAAAATATATTAAAAATCATGATAATATAATTCTGAAATTATCAAAACAAAATGGAATTTATATTTTTATAATTAGTATTTTAAAATTAATAAATTTAATTTTTAAATGCAAATTTAAAATATAACGATAATTTTTTTATTGAAAAATGATGTTTTAAAAAATAATTGTTCTTTATATTATTTCATATAAACATCTAATTTAAAATTTCTTAATATATTAGTTCATATAAAATAATATTTTAAAATTTTCCAATTTAATCAATTAGGATAAAATATGCCATATTTAACAAACCGTTTCTTTGAAAAAATATATTACTTTACTCTAAATACACATTAACAAATTCTATTAAAAATAATTTTTTATATACTAAAATTTAATTTTTCTACTATATAGATATTAGCATATTTGTTTTAATTTTATATATACAATATATCACATTTTAATCATTAAATCAATATTTATATGTAATTCACATATATAATTTTATTTAAAATATGTTAATATCATATTTTTATTTAATTGTGGGATATTCTATTTTAAATTTAATATTTACCAATATATTACTTTAGTATACCAATTGGACATATGAAAAATGATTGTATCTGTAATGACCATATTTGTAATGACCATATTTTCAACTACCATATTTGTTACAACCATATTTTCAATGATCATATTTCATTCCTATATATATAACCTTATACATCTTATTCCATTAATACTTCCCATTTCCACTGTTTTAATTTTCGATCTCATAAAACACATTCTCTATTTGTAGTATTTACTCTAATTGTAATTTTTGTTATAATAATGGTGATTATTAAAGTTGATGGTGGTATAATAAATCAATATTTTATTGAGTATTTTATTGATAATAATTGACATAATTTCCTCACAGTGTGCTAAATATGTTAATTTATGAAATATTTGGGATTAGATCATTCATTTGAAAATTTCATGAAAATTCTTGTTTTAACCTTTTAAAATGCACTGTATTTTTTCAAACATTAATATTTTAATATAAATTATTTGAACTTAAATTTTTTTAAAAGTTTTCTTCATTTAATTTTTTACAAATTTTGTTCAGGACATTGTAGCTAAAGCTTTCATTTGGTTGTACTAAATGGACCATGAATGCAAAGGTGGGTTGGACCCGCCATATTGGACATTGGTTTTATATTTGGGACACAACGCCTTCATACTAGCTTGGATTGGGCCCATATTTTGAGAGTATCTCTACAATCCAAGTATTCACAAATTATTATTCTGGAATAGTAGCTGGTTCACTCGTATTAGAGGTCAAAAGGGCGGTGCAAGTGGGCTTATAATATTTGGCTGAGTTTCCCCATTCACACTCGAAACCTATCTAAACATAGCATACCCTCCACTCTGTAAAATAAGTTTTTTTCTATTTTTTAGGGTTTGAGACGTGAATTGGAAATTTTAGGACAGAGGAGAAGTGGATCCATTACAATTTTACAACCATTTAAATTAGAGTAGCGCTTGAAGCAAGGATCCATTCGACAAAGCCTTCTTCTTCTTCTTCTTCTTCTTCGTGTTGTAATACTTTTGTTTGTTTAATAAACTTATTTGTTATTATTTTATTTCTTTTATTATTTTATATTTCGTTCAAATTTATTCTTATCTTAATCTTTCTAATTGATCTGGAATCAGGAGTAGAAGCATTATTGGGTTCTACCCTTTCTAAACCATTGTACATGCAAAACATTTCTACGATGACTACACCACCCATGAAAGATTATTATTTTTAGTAATAAATCTACCTATAAAATTATTCATTCATTTATTTTAAATCAATGAGATACTGTATTTCACTTAATATGATCTATTAATTGAGTTTTTAATTTAAATAAAACTAAGTAAGAAATTGAACAATTGACAAAAAAAACATGTGAGGTTGAGTATGGTGTAAATTGTGAGAGCGCAAACTTAATCGGTAAAACAAGACCACATGGGATAAATTTTTAGAGTTAAAATACAATCCCTTGGATCAAATAATACTCATTTTCCAGAATGTATATGTGCCATAATTTACTACTAACCATAATCTAGATTTAGAATATTAATCAAAGCACGGTTCCACGATTTCATGTTTCAAAGCTAGCCAAGGGTTTAATTCACTTCATCTTTGTGGAAAATTTAATTCTAATAGGGTTAAGGGGTTAACAAGTTAGGGGATAATAATTAATTTAATGATAATTTAGATGATAATGATAACTAATTTAGTGAATAGTTATAGTTAGATCGATTATCCCTTTTAAATATTTTCTAAAAAAACATCTTCTTGTTGTGTCATTTTAATCGAACTTCATTTCAAAAATAATAACAAAACAAAAATACACTTTTCTTCCAAAAAACGTTTTCTAGATTTAAATAGTATAAAAAATCCCATAATTTTAATTAATTTTCTTATTTACTTCTATTTTACTTTCAAAATACCTTAAATATGTTATTAAATTTACTTCCTCCTTTGAGAGACGATCTTGGTCAGCCACTCTGCTGCACCTAAGTAACCAAAAATCACATATCATTTGAAAGAACCCATGATAGGGCCTTTATAATAGGTTCCATTTATAGGGAGGAATGTAATTATTTTACCCAATTAGAGGTATTTATTTTAATTTACATTTTATTCTCTTCCTCTCTTCTTTCTTCCTTCTTTAACAAATCTGAATTTTTTTCTTCTAATTCTTTTTGGACCATAAACTAAAACTTCTCATTTTTATTTTTATTTGTTACACTTTCCTTATTTTCATTTTTATTTGACTTATTACATGAACTAAACCTGATGATCTCTTAGATCTTGACCCTGAGATTGAACGCAGCCTTAGGGCTCGAATCAGACATTCTCAATCTCTGAGAAGTTTCAACATTCAAACAGTTGGAGAATTTCTCCAATCCAAGAACATTGAAATTGGAAAAAATTCTAATTCCAACAAAAAACAAGAACCAATGGTTTAAAATAATGGGAATGAACGTAATAGAACAATTCGATAATTGGCAGCACCTGATATTAACTATCAACCAAATTGCATCGCATACCCAAATCATGAATCAGGTTTTGAACTGAAATATGGGTTAATTAACCTGCTTCCAAAATTTCATGGCTCCTCTTGTGAGAATACCAATAAACACCTTAAAGAATTTAATGTAGTTTTCTCAACCCTTTAACCAATAAATATATCTAAAGTCCAAATCAAACTAAGAGCATTCCCATTCTCACTTTATGGAGGTGTGAAAGATTGGATGTATTATTTACAACTTGAAGATGTAACTTGTTGGAACGTTTTGAAACATATTTTCTTTTATAGAATTTTTCTAGAATCAAGGACTACTTTCATTCATAAGAAGATCTCAGGGATTAGGAAAGAACAATGGGAGTCAATTTATGAATACTAGGAGCGATTCAAGAAGTTGTGTGCCAGCTGTCCACATCACTAAATAAGTGAGCATCTCCTCATCCAGTACTTCTATGAAGGACTCACACCTATGGAGAGAATCATGGTAGATGTTGTGGCTAGAGGATCATTGGTGGACAAGACACCAGTATCTGCACGTACATTGATCGACAAAATGGCCCAAAACTCCTAATAATTTGGCAATCGAGGTACACTACATGTTAGGGGAGTACATTAGGTAAATCCATCTTTTCTTGAAAATCATTTGATTGATACCAAGTTGGAAGAATTGAAAACTATGGTGAGACATATTTCTCTGGCTCAGAATACATCCCATCCCCCTCCTTCAAGGCCTTGTGGCTTTTGCACTGATATAAGCCACCAAACTGATTATTGCACCCAACTACAAGAAATAGAAGATTGTGCAGCAATGTTTCTTTGGAGACCATATCAGCAATAGAGACAACCATATCCCAAAAAGAAGCTTGATTCCTTTGATCCAACATACAACCAAGGGTGGAAGGATCAATCAGACCTGAGGTATATATCTGGACAACCACAAAGGCCCCCCTTTTAACAAAACATACAACATCCTTCCCCTTACCAACAGGGTTTCTAACAACCCCAAAAGAGATTTGAATCCCATGAATCAACAAGCCAATAACAAATGAATCCCCCACCGAAGGTAGATTCTAATACTAATGATATTTTGGAACACATTTTTCTTAATCAACAGAATGAGTTGAAGAGTCAAGTTTCAGAGTTAAGGGAGTTGAAGACACAAATGAGCCAGATTGTCGTTGCCCTCCAGGAACTGGTAAGTAAGAACTCTAGAAATCTACCTTCCCAACCTACGCCAAATCCCATGGGGAATGTCAGTACCATCACATTGAGAAGTGGGAAGAAAACAACTTATACATCCACACCTATAATTCTACCAATATTCACCTCAAATATGGAGAAGACTCATTCTATACCAATTGATGAGAAATCCATGGAGAAAGATAAAGTTAAGAAAAAGTTTTATTATGTTCCTCCTAAACCCCTTAAATTTCCAAATAGAGTTTTATAAACCAAGAAGATGGCTGAAGAGGTGATTCAAAAAGATATTTTGGATTCATACAAGAATGTGGATATCAACATTCCTCTACTTGAGGCCATCAATCAAATCTCAAGGAATGCTAAATTCTTAAAATAACTTTGTACCAATCGAAGAGGGCTCAAGGGAAATGAAAGGATCAATCTTGGAAGGAATGTTTCAACACTCATTACACCAACTCTAGAAATGACAAAAAAGTGAAATGATCCATGTACATTCACTATCCCATGAACCATAGGTGAGTTTCACTTTTTTATGCTCTTTTTGGTTTGGGAGCATCCATAAATGTGATGCCTCACTCTGTATTCTCTTCTTTGTAGGTTGGTGAGTTGAAACCAAAAAGAATAGTGGTGTATTTGGAAAATAAAGCTACAGTATATCCAGCGGGAGTCCTTTAGAATGTACTTGTCTAGGTAAGATACATGATCCTTCTAGCATATTTCTATGTGCATAACATGGAGGATGATCAGGTAAGTTCTCATGATCCCATTATCTTAAGTAGACACTTCCTAAAAACTGAAAAAACTATCATAAATGTCAATGAGGGTACACATTCTATAGTGTTTGGGGTTGAAGTTGTGATAATTAATGTTATGGAATCCATGAAGTACCCCTTAGAGGACCATTCTGCATTTTTTATCTCTCATTTTGAACCACCAAATAAAAACCCCATGTAATTTGATTATACCATGCTTAGGGAGATTATGAGTATTGTTTCAAGTTTGATATCTAAGAGTACTTACACAACTATTTAGAATGCACAAGGCTCTGTTATATGTGATTTTAAAATGGAATCATATTTTGATCATTTGAACATTGATTATGACATGGATATTTGAGTATGATGGGGGATTTTATGCATTATTCTCTGATTTTGATGATTTCTATTTTGATACTGCTGCTCCTTGTGCACATATTTCAGTTCCTTCAATGTCTCCATCCATACACCACCCCCTTCATGGGAGCTCATTCCATTGCCACAAAATCTCAAATACTCATACTTGTTGTGTGATGAGAGATTACTGGTTATAATTTCTAATAATATTCCTTTTAAACATGATGAAAAACTTTTGAATCTTTTGAGGGAGAAAAATAAGGCAATCAGGAGGATCTTGACTAACATATCAGGTGTTAGCCCATCCATTTGCATGAATAGGATTATTTTGGAGGATGGGGATAAACTAGTGAGGTAACCACAAAGGATACTCAATCCAACCCTTCTAGAAGTTGTTTAAAAAGAGGTAGAAAAAATTTCTCGACGTAGGTATAATCTATCCCATTTCAGATTCCCAGTGGGTGATACCTTTTTAGGTTGTGCCTACGAAAAGTGGTATTATAGTTGTTTAGAATGAGAAAGATGAGTTAGTTCCAATGAGGTTGAAAAACAGTTGGTGTGTGTGTATTGATTATAGGAAACTAAATCAGTCAACTCGCAAAGACCATTTCCCCCTCCCATTTATTGTTCAGATGGTTGAGAGACTAGCTGGGAAAACACACTACTATTTCTTAGATGTATTTTCTTGATATTTTCAGGTTCCTATTTCTATAGAGGATTAATAGAAGACAACATTAACTTGTCCATTTGGTATGTTTGCCTACTAGAGAATTCCATTGAGACTTTTCAATGCCTCAGGTACCTTCCAGAGATGCATGGTGAGTATTTTTTCTGATTTTATTGAGACCTACATGGAAGTATTTCTGGATGATTTTATATTGTATGGGTCTTCATTTTATGATTGTATATCTAGTTTTGGATTTGTGTTGAATCGTTTTATTGAGAAGAATCTGGCTTTTAACTTTGAAAAGTGTCATTTCATAGTAGAGAGTGGAATTGTCTTAGGTAATGTAGTGTCAAAACATGGGATAGAGGTTGATAGATCTAAGATAGACATTATTTAATCCTTACTATATCCCTCACGTGTGTGTGATGTTAGATCTTTTCTAGGGCCTGCGGGATTTTATCAGTGCTTCATCAAAGATTTTAGTATGATTTCTCTTCCTATGTCGTCATTACTTCAAAAGGATTTTGATTTTGTGTTTGATTATTCTTGTTGTACTTCCATTGATGAGCTAAATAAGTGTCTGACAACTCCACCGATCATACAGCCCCCACGGTGGGAGATTTCTTTTGAGCATATGTGTGACGCCTCCAACTTCGATGTTGGATATTTCCTATCTTAGAGGGTGGAGGGAAATTCACATGTGATTTCATATGCATCAAGGACACTATATTCATCCCAATAATACTACACAACCACGGAAATGTATTTTCTTGTTGTCATATTTTCATTAGATAAATTCTGTTCATATTTATTGGGCTCTAAAGTAGTTGTTTTTTCTGACCATACAGCTCTGAGGTACCTATTGAAGAATCCGGATGCAAAGCCCAGGCTAATCCGATGGATTCTCCTTCATCAAGAATTTTACATTGAGATAAAGGAAAATAAGGGGTCGGAAACCCTAATGGTAGACCACATGAGTAGTCTTACTCACACAATAGAGGATGACACCTTGGACCAGGCACCACTTCGAGACACTTTCCCTAATGAGCATCTTTATTCCATCTCATGTATGCATCCTTTGTATGTCGATTTAGTTAACTACCTTGTTGCCTCTGAAATACCTACAAATTTAAATAAAAATCAAGTCCAAAAATTAATAACTGATTCTTGGTATTATATGTGGGATGATCCCTACCTTTGGCACATGTGTAGTGAACATGTCATTTGGAGGTGTGTTCCTGACCATGAGTTTGAGTCTATTCTGCATTATTTCCACACTTTCATGTGGATATCACAGTGGAACCCAATGGACAGCTAGGAATTTTTTAGACTCTGGATTATATTGGCCTAGATTATTCCATGATGCCCATGTGTACTGTAAGTCATGCTCATGTTTCCAACACACAAGAAACATTTCTAGGAGACATGACATGCCTCAACTATCCATATTATTTTGTGAAATTTTTGATGTGTGGGGAATCTATTTTATGGGTCCTTTTCCTAGTTCCATTGGTTTTTTATATATTTTTGTTGATGTTGATTATGTGAGAAAATGGGTGGAGGCTACGGACACCAGGACTGATGATTCTCTTGTTTTAGTGGACTTTTTCAAAGCACAGTTTTTTTGCAGGTTTGGAGTACCAAAGGCCATCATCAGTGACCACGAGACACACTTCTGCAATAAAAATTTGGATTCCCTCCTTTGGAAATATGGGGTTACACACAAAACATCAACACCATACCACCCCCAGACAAATGGCCAGGATGAGGTTTCAAATCATGAGTTGAAAAAGATTTTGGAGAAAACCATGCAACCAAATAGGAAGGTTTGGAGCAAGCACATGGATGATGCACTGTGGACATATAAGACAGCATACATATCATCCATTGGTATGTCCCCATTTCGGATTGTTTTTTGGGAAAGTGTGCCATCTCCCTATGCAAGTTGAGCATCGAGATTATAGGGCTATAAAGAAATGCAATATGGATTTCACCCAAGCTAGATTCCAAAGGAAGCTGCAAATTATAGAGCTTGCGTAGATTCGATTGTCTTCATATGATAACTCAAGGATCTGTAAAGAAATATCAAAATCATATCATGATAAAATGATCCATTAAAGATAATTTCAAGATGGAGAGAAAGTCTTTCTCTATAGATCACGACTGAAGATGATGCCTGGTAAGTTATATTCCAGGTGGTTAGGTCCATATGTTGTGACTAATGATTTTTATGGTGCAGTGGAGATCACACAAGAGGACACTATAATGAGATTTACAGTCAATGGGAAATGTTTGAAGAGATACATTGAGGAACTTCCTACTGATGCAGTGGATTTCATCACACTACAAGACCCCATCATCACTTGATCATATCAGGTTGTTCAAAACCCTTTCACTTCTTTATTCTTTGTCCCATTTAAAATTATAAATTTCATGTGCATATATTATCTCATGGGTTCAAATTGAGGACCATTAAATATTTTAAGTGTGTGGTAGGAAACCTTTTAGTTTTGTAATTTCAATTGTTTTCCATTTTTTCAATAATTTGGAAAAAAAATCTATATTTTTTAAAATTTGTGTGTTTATTTTTGAAATTTTTTTGTTTTATTTAAACTTTTGAGCATAAATTATTCTCATCACAATTTTTAAATTCATATAAATATATAAAACAATTTATCCCATGAAACAGAGATTAGATGAATGTTAAAAATAACTTTGTTTCAAGTTCGAATATTTCGTAATTTCATGAAAATTACACTGAATTTTGAATCCAATGACACATCTCACTGTCTTTATATTTGAAATCACATTCATGTGAGGATTCCAAACCATTATTTTCATATTCATTTCATTTACCTCACTTCTTAAGAGAACCAAACCATGCTTTATTTAACCATAATTTTATTTATTCTTGTCAAAACTTGAGGGTTTGAGATACTTATGTTTAAATGATTGAAGAATTTTCTTATTATTAAATCCCATATTTCAAATAATCCTTTTTAATAATGGCCTACCATTAACATTTAATCCTCGTATCCCTTAAAAGCTATGAACAGCATGTTAGGTTAGCCACAATACAAGAAACTTTTCCCTATCCAACCAACTCTTTAAGTGAAATTGAATAATATAGTTGAACTTAAGTGTGGGTGAAGCTATCTTGTGTTGTGATACCACATTCTATGATACTTTGGGTTGACAATTAAATTCTGTAGAGTTTTTTTTTCTTCTGAAAAAAATCATTTTGTTGAAATCTGTTCTAGATCTTTCATGATAAGTGAATTTGTGCCTTTCTGGAGCTTCTAGAAAAATAATGGTGTGCCTATCTAGAGATTTCATGAAAAAACTATGTCTGAGAGGATTGATATTTTTGTTACTGAAATGAATAATGGTGTAAACATTCCATGAGTTTTCAAGATGACGGAGCTGAATTGATATGGAGAGTTGTAAGGAGGAGACCATACTTGAGTGACAATTAAAATAATGCAATTTTACATCAAAAAGAGTCAAGCCCCCCTCATATAGCGTCAAAATTTTTCCCATCATAATCTTACCAACCGAAAGGCATAGAACAACCCTGAAAAGTCCTCATGATAAACATATTTTCTTTACTCACATAGGGTGGTGATTTGGAAATTTATCAATCCTATGGTGACCCTTGTATGAGTTTGCATAAGAAAGACATTGCAAAAAAAATTGACATTTGTGTGATAAGAGAAAAATCAAGAGAGGTAAGTGTTTTGTGCATGGAAGAATAAATGAAGTGGAAATATATTGAATTATATAAATGGAGAACTTGGAATAATGGTTTTTTATTAGGCATGATATCTTTTTGTTTCTTGGTGTAGAATTGTTGTATCTCAAGGATAAGTGTTTTAAAGATTGTTTTGATTTGATATTGATGTTTATATGAAATGAGGTTTTTCCCAAGAGATAAAATGGGTAAGTGTGGGGGAGTTAATGAAACACTATTTTTTTAATATTTTATTGATAATAAATTACATAATTTCCTCAAATTGTTTTAAATATGTTCATTTATGAAATATTTTAGATTAGATCATTCATTTAAAAGTTTCATGAAAATTCCATTTTTACCTTTCTAAAATCAACTGTAGTATTTCGCACATAAATATTTTAATATGAATTATTTGAACTTAAATTTGTGTAACAGTGTTCTGTAATTAATGTTATAAAACTTTTTTTCAGGACATTGGAGCTATATCTTTCATTAGGTTGGACTAAATGGACCATGAAGTCAAAGGAAGACTGGACCCTCCAGATTGGACATTGGTTCTATATTTGGGCCACAACTCCTTCATCCAAACTTCTATTGGGACCATAAGTTTATAGGGGATCTCCAAAAAAATGTGCACAAATCATTCTTCTGGAATAATAGATTGTTCACGCGTTTTCGAGGTCAAATGGGTTGTGAAAGTTGGCATAAAATATTTGGCCGAGATCCCCCATTCACACTTGAAACATCTTTAATCCTAGCCTCCCCTCCATGCTATAAATTCATTTTTTATCATTTGAAGGGGTTGGGACGTGCACTAAGAAGTTTAGGGAAGATGATAAGTTGATCCACTCCAATTATTCAACCATTTCAATAAGGGTAGCTCTTGAAGCAAGGATCCCTTCGACGAATCATTCTTCTTCCTTTTCTTCTTCGTGTTGTAATACTTTTTTTTAATAAACATATTTTTTCTTCTTTTATATATTCTATTATTTTCTGTTTTGTTCAAATTTATTCTTATCTTACTCTTCCTAATTTTTCTAGAATCAAGTGTAGAAACGTGATTGGGTTCTACCCTTTCTAAACCTTTTCACAT
This sequence comes from Viscum album, assembly GCA_963277665.1. Classification (NCBI taxonomy): domain Eukaryota; kingdom Viridiplantae; phylum Streptophyta; class Magnoliopsida; order Santalales; family Viscaceae; genus Viscum; species Viscum album. Next base: position 165,586,185 of record OY728138.1, read on the forward strand.
CCAAAATGTTCCAACGATGACTATGCCACCCATGGAAGAGTTGTTATTTTTAGTAATAGATCTACCTCTAATATTTTTCATTCATTTATTTTGAATAAACGAGATATTTTAATTCACTTAATATGATCTATTAATTTTGTTTTTAATTTAAATGAAACTAATTAATTAATTAAACAATTGACACAAAAACAAGTGAGGTTGAGTATTGTGTAAATTGTGAGAGAGCCAACATAATCGGTAAAACAAGACAACGTGGGATAAATTTGTAGAGTTCAAATATAATCCCTAAGCTCAATTAATCATCATTTTCCATAATGGACATGTACTTTAATTTACCACTGACCATAAGCTAGATTTAGAACATTAATCAAAGAAGGGTGCCATGATTGCATGTTTGAAAGCCAGCCTTGGGTTTAATTCACTTCATCTTTGTGGTAAAGATAATTCTCGTCGGGTTAGGGGCTAAACAGTTAGGGGATCATAATTAAGTTGATGTTAATTTAGATTATAATTATAAATAATTGTGTTAATATGTAGAGTTATATTGATTACGCCTTTTAAATATTTTCTAAAAAAACATCATCTTGTTATGTCATTTTAATCGAACTTCATTTCAAAACTAAAAATAAAACAAATATAAAATCTTCTTCCAGTGATCTTATTCTAGATTTATAAACTATATAAAATCCAATCCTTTTAATTAAAGTTCTTATTTACTTTTATTCTACTTTCTGAATACCTTTAATATGTTTTTAAATATACTTCCTTCTTTGAGAGATGATCTTGGTCAGCCACTCTGCTGCACCTAAGTAACCAAAAATTACATATCATTTTAAGGCACCCACGACAGTGAATTTTATTGTATAATGGGGTTTCTAGTTATAATGATATTATTATTTTCAATTTATTGTCCCATTTAATTTTTTTAAGGATGTAATCATCCTTGATGTGTAATAATCAACCGTAATTGATATATGGTTCCATGTACCTTCATTGTAATGTTCAATTATAATTGAATAATGTTTCATTATCTTTGTTCATATATTGTGTGGCCCAGTCTCTAATGAAGTATTAGTTCTTTTGAAATAATATTGAAAAGTTCTTTATAATTAGAGGAAAAATATTAATGGACCCTATTATCGGGGGTTGTACAAGGTATGTACTTAAGGTCTTGGAATATGCCAAGGATAGGGGTTGTCTCTCGGTGATGGGTTGACAGATCTCTATTAGGAATGTGATACATAAACCAACTGTAGGTCATAGGAATAGTTTTGTAATTTTCTTCATTATTCCAAGTGGTTAGAGTGTGATGGATTGGGATGGTATTTGGGTAGTGGGACTGACTGTGGTGATATTTTGGGTAATGTTTCTCTAGACCATGAGGTTCTATGTTAGTAGGATCCTTCAGGAAGTGATTTCACCAATGTGTGATGGGTTTGAGCAGGTATCATTAAGTAAAGATGATGAAAATATTGGATGAACTTGTAGATACCCTAAGGAGAACGTTTTTATGATTTGAGGTGTGGGAGGCTGTCTGAAACATATGACTTGATGTGTCGAGATGGTAAACTGTGTGATTGGATACTAAAATAATTCTTTTCATGTTATTGATGGACCTCCCAAATATTTTAGGGGAAGGGTCTTTGTGATAGCCTCCCTAGAGTCTATAGGGAAGTGTGGGTGTGATAGTCCTCCCCAGTGTTGGAAGATATGGGTTAGAGTGATTAGGATAACCTAATTAGGGTATTGGGTCTAGGACCTTTCCAAAAGTTTCTTAAGTTATGGAAAATATCATTCTTTATTATATGGGGTATCTATAAAGGGTTCTTCCAATCATTTATTGGTTCAGTGCACATGAATTAGACATGTACTTGAGTGGGTTTGGTTTGAGGACTACTTTGGGGTCAAGGTTATAGTGCATTGTAACATATAAAAAATTGAACTCACAATAGTGATTATGTATGGGTTTAGGATGATGGACATATGATTGAACCCAACGTCTATGGGTGTTATGTAGAGGTTTATGACATTTTTCTACCTTGGATCTTTAGGTATAGAATGGGCATTGGTATGATGGAATGAGGCCACATGTGGATTATAGCATGTCACGAAAGAAGGAATGGCCATGGTCGGGCTGGCATGGTTAGTAGCAGGTGACCTAGTGGGAAGGTGTAACTTTTCAGGTTTCATGGTGTCCTTGTTAGTGCATGGCATCTCGACAATCACGTTTATTGTATTTCAGTTCCTTATGTATACACAGGAATACGACGGTGTATATTAGGGGTGCTTAGTAATACCCTACTGAGTTTTATACTCGAACCCTGAACAAGAATCTTAGTGTGTGTGAAAACTTTATGTATTCATTTTAGGTCAGTCATGGAACGAACAATGGATCGATAATGGGAAGCTCGATGGGTATGTATAGATAGGATGTATATGGCATGGGGATGGTAGTAGGGTCAGTGTGTTTGTGAAATATTTTTGGTTTCTTTTGTACCTGTGATTTTCCTAGTGGGAATTTAGTGTAGGTATGTTTTTATGGGAGAATAATATATTTTATTAGATGTGTTTATTTTTAATGCATACTTTGATGTTTTGTCTTAATGTTTGGTTATTTGTATTGTTTATTTCACTCTTATGTGAGGTAAGAGTCTCCCCACTCTCGATATTAGGCCATTATTTCTAGTCATAAGCCTATGGAATATACGGAGCTACCCATACAGCCATGTAACAAACTTGGTCCAAGAATTGATGAGTGTCCCTAGTGAGGTGCATTACAAATTGGTATTAGAAGTTAATTTTTTTTATGATTTATTGATATGTTTGACGGGTGGTTTAGGAATGTTTTGATTCCTATAATGGATATTGAACTGGTGCATCTAGAACAAATCTTCTAGAAGTAAGTCCAGGTTACCAAGGGTATGATATTACTATTATTATAATTTGATGGTATGGTTGTATTATTACACCTTAGATGACAGACATATATTTTTAGGATTATGATTTTTGGAAACTTGAACATTTCCATGTTATAAATAGGATTGAGTACATGTGTCTTAATAGGTGTGTATAATTCACATGACATATATGTGACTGATGTTGGTTTTTTTTCTGATGATAGGTCCTCTTTTTAAAGTGACAAAAAACAATTTATATGGTGTTTTACTATATAAATGTTTTATGACATTATAATTATATGATATGAATATTCAATCATTTATGATGGATGGTTATGTGGATCTTATGGTGGGAGGTTCTATATGGATAGAAAGTCATTCCATTCATTAAGGGATATATGATGACCAATGTGGGTCATACCAGTAATTTTATGCCTTGTTAATTACTTAATAAGTGAATTGTGTGCATAATAGATGATTTGAGTATGAGAATAAGTTTCCTTATGAATTATAGACCCTTATGGATATTTGGGATGGGTCTGGTTACTCAATGTTTCTATATAATCCTATAGGGTATTTTCCTATATAGCTTCTTGGTGGAACTCTACATAGCCAGACTTAGTGGTTCTGTATAAACCTGAAGGGATTCTATAGAAATTAGTTCTGAATATCATGGTATTTCTTATATGAATATATTGAATCATTTATTGTAATGAGGCTAGTTTCAGATGTTAGTACTTGTTAGGTTTCCGACCTAATTGTTCTTGGGATGTCTATTCGGGTGGCATGGTGAGGGCGTGAGAGAATGCTTGAGTTTATTAAGACAACACCCATGTGGTGTGTGGTCGTATGATGAGCCATCAATTGGGATATTACATAGGATTTTGGTTCAGTAGACATGTAGTGGGATATATTTAGCAGGTCAGGCATATGATCTCAGGTAAGATGGAATGATACCCATGTGGGTACGAGTCGGGTGGTGTGATCAGGTTTCACAAGAGAATTTGGTTGTTGGGTTTAGGTGATACTAAGATGGATCATGATTTGGAACCTTTGAGTGGTTTCATAGTGTATTTGTTTTCCTTTGGTGTAAAAGTTTGAGCACTGGAAATAATTTTTAGGAAAAATATAGGTTTGGGAGTGCTAGTGTACGGTTGGAATGTGTGGCGGTTGGTTAATTTTTGAATTAGTGAATGGGTAGTGTTTGGTTATATTGAAAATTTATCGAGTTTTGGATGATCCTAAGATGCACTATAGTGGGGTTGTTTGGTGTCCCTGTCAGAGAGAGTTGGATAGTACATTCAGTGAGATTCTCACAAGCATAGTGATGTAGAGTTCTCGATGCATGGGAAATATCCCTTGGTGGTGTGGGGTTAAATCAGCATTGATCTAAGAGATTTAGTAATGATTTCATAAGGATATGTTTTTCATGGGTTGTGAAGAATTCATGTTTATGTGGGGACCCATTTGGGTCATTGCTCGAGGAGTTTTGTGAGGAAAACCATATAGTGGAGAGTGAACCATTGGTTATTGGAAGAAGAAGTTTCTAGTGGTCTTAGAATGAGTGGTGATTATTTTTTTTGATTTATAGATATGGTATGATTGTTAATTTCATGTCTAGTCATTGTGTTTAGTTATGTATAAAGTGTGGACTATGTAGAATATGTGTCTGGGTTCTTTGATCCATGATAATGATAACCCTTTGGTGAGTAGCACTGTATCAGTCACAGGTGAATGACCCTCATGTCGAAATGGTCATGTTTTTTGAGACAAGTTAGTGGGAAATAAAAGTTACAATGTGGGTTCAATTCTAAATAAGATCCGCTGATATCTGGTTCAGTGGGTAATATCATATTTAATGTTTGGAGAAGTTGTTTGTTGGAGTCGATGAGTTGGGATCAGAATTAGGGAGGCCTCGATGGTATCTTAGGGTGATTCATGTGGTGATATATGATTCGTGATGTTATTTATGGGTGATTCATGGTTTACCACATGTATTAGGGGGTGAACCTTAAATTAATGGAATGTTTTAGGGGTGAAACTTGTGATAAATTTTAATATAGGTGTCCATCATGATGGGAATTCTGATGAAAAAATAAAATTTGGTGACTTGGATTGGGGTATGAGTAGGACCTTACATGTGGGGGTCATTAATGAAAAATGTTGAGTTTGAGGAGGTACTTTCTTTTTAGGATGTGTCTATGGGTGTGACTGATCATTATAGGAAAATTCATCTAGAGGAGTTATGAATTTCTTTCTTCTTGAGGTTGGACATGGTGATAGAGGAACCCTATTGGGAGCGCAATTCTTCTTGGGGTATGACTATTGGTAGAGCATTTTCAATAAGTTATTATTATATTTGGAAGCACTATGTATTGGAATCAAACTCCATGATTATAGTCTTATGGTGGGAATCACCATAGGCCTCAGTACGAATCTTATTAATATGATAAGGTGTTTTAGGAGAGACTACTATAGTGAGCACCATCTCGTTGTTGGTGTTAATTATGAGTGAGTGGCGCGACTTCTAATGAACATTGTGTTTGGTGTTTAGATTTTCACAGAGAAAGTGTAGTTCATGTTTGAATATGGAACATGGAATTTTTTGATGAATGGAAGATTGGTGAAGGTAAATAGATATGGTTTAGGAATATAGTGGTTTTTAGGGATGATATGAATTATGGTGGGGAGTTTGTAATGAACCATATCATTATAGGTTGAAAATTCCTGAGGGAATTTTAATTTTTTATTAGTGGATGGTTCTTTTTGAGAATTGAGACTCTAGTTTTGGACTCAAGTCTTTTAAAATAATAAAATAACATTTATAAATATTTTTTATGTTTTTTGGACCCCTAGAAAGTATGAATAAGTGACTTAGGAGAAACAGAGTGGTCGGGCTGCCCAGAAGGACATCTGTAGGTTCATGCCGTGTAGTAGGGATTCACAGTGTGACTTATCGGGACATGGGGTCAATTCCCCTAAAAATATTTTCATGGAATTAATATATTATTAATACTAGAAAATAGTGTTTTAGTGTTTTATAAAGGGGGTATCTCCCCAAACTTGGTCGTGTGTGACCGTGGGAAAGACCGTTCAGCTGGAACCTCTCCTCTTATTATTCCCTTAATCTTCTCTTGGTTTGTGGTGAATTTTATTATAGTTTATTGGTGAGTTTGTCTTCTTTATCAAATACAATTTTATTTCCATTGGCTATCCTTTATTTTGGATGAATTTGGTTTAGTTTTCATGGTGATTTTCACAAGATCATGGTTGAAATATTCCGGATTGATGTGTGTTTTTCTCATCTTATCTCATGTTGACAACAAATCGAGATGATATATACACACCTTTGAAAATATTTTTGGTAATGTTACCCCACCCAATGAATTTTTATTGGTTTTATTAGAGATTTTGGATAAAATTGGACATATAATTGGGTGTAAATTTTGGGGATCAGGTGAAGCCTATGTCTAGGAGTGCTTCAGGAGCATATTTCACTTAACAAGTGATTGGAATCTAGTGATAATTTAAGAATTTATCACTATTTAGTTAATTTTAAATAATTAATTATAATTTATTTATAATTATTTATGGTTATCATGAGTCTTTAGATTGTCTTCCAGGACCATTGATTATACCTTCTTTTCTTGGATGAGGCTTGAAAGAGATGGGTGGGGGGTTAACTCCAATATTGAGGTATGTTTCCCCTAGGATACAGAATCACATGCGTGGATATTTTTGTCAAGAAAGCCTAAATATTTCACTGGACCAGGAATGGTATTTAGTGACCAAAATTTACCAGTGTAGATGAGATTGGATGGATGTATACCTCTTATTCCTCTACTAAGTGATGTTAAGAACTTAGGTGAAAGCAGGGTATCTAGAAGAATTTTTTTCTCAGGGGTGTGGGGTTTTTTTGAGTATATGATATACCTCTTGGTGGTCTTGGGTTGAGATTTGAGATGTAGGTCATCCTACTTTGGGTTCCTAGGACTAGTAGGGTTCTGTGAGAGTCTTGGGGATTATTGAAAATGGGTGAGACAGATGTATGTCTCATGGGAATTGAGGAACTCCCTCTAGAAGCTATAGGTTAGACACGGTGTATACATAGAATGGGGTATATCCATTAGGACGTGAAATATGTTGTGGATATGGGTTGTATCAGGGTGACAAGATGATAGATCTCCCTTAATAGATATGAGATGGGACCTACGTGTGATTCATGTGAATTTTTTAGTAAATAGTATTTGGATGTATTGTGGTTAGATAATTATGGCTTGGGATGGTCCCTAGCTGGAGTGAATGAGAGTGGCGAGGTTCTTGGTTAGGTTGGACTACACCTTAGGGGTATGTTTCAGTCGGAACCTTTGGGGAATTATGTTATGATCAGACCATATACATGGGTTGGCATCAATGAGAAAATACAGTGATAGGTTTGGAGGACCTAGTGGATGCCTTGAAGGTCAATATGTGATGTGATGAAGTATATGAAGCTATCTAGGGTCTAGTACTCGATGATTCATGATGGTGAATGATTTGATGAGTTTCAAAATTACTTGTGTGTGTAACAAGCCCAACCACAATATCCAATATTTAGTGCCTCACATTATTACATTGGCATAGATACAAGGCTCGAATCCCAAAGTACTAATCAGTTTAGCAGTTTTGGAAACTCGATTACATATATGATCAGTACATTAGAATTGAAACATTAAAATAAAATATATTCAATCCTATGAGAGAATCAATATTCTCCAACAATAACCCTGAATATCAATCATAATATACATCTTGGAATCCTAGGAAAAATAAAACATATGAAAGGGGTGAGCATATATGCTCACTAAGGGTAACTATGCAATAGAAGCTGTTATCAATACTAAAAAAATGGTATTATCCAATATTATGGATTTAATAGAACTAGATAAAAATGTTGTTAAATACCCCCTTTCTAGCGTTAAAAAAATCACTATTAAAGGGGTTTTTAACAACGTTTTTTAGCACTGTTAAAGGGGTTCTTTAACGGTGCTAAAAATAAGCGCTGTTAAATATGTAATTTTATCAGTCCTAATACAAGTATACATAAAAAATTATATTTCATTAAAAACAATATATAAATAATTAAATATATACATATATTTATATTGATATAAATATAATATATATTTTGCAAAATATTCTTTAGATAAATTAAATTGGCATTTACACTTAATATTTATGATATTTAGTGGAAATAACTTATAAAATAATTTGAAATTAATTTTAATTAATAATTATCTAATTATTAAAAATTAATAGTCATTTAATATAAATTTAAAAACAAAAAAATAAAACAATTAATAAAAGCTCAAAAATAAGTTGAAAATGTAACTCGAACTTCAAACGGACATAACTTTTGATCTGGGGGTCTGTTTGGGCTATACCGTATATCAAATCAAATCCTATGATGAGATATATACACTTAGTAAAATAGGTAAACCTATGTCACATTTTTAGAGGCCAATAAAGGCCTCTAATTCCTCCAAAATTAAGATAATAGTCGGCGTACCCCAATTTTTTATCATTTGATGGATTTTTGGCCTCGTTTATGGGGGGTATTTCAGACCTTTTTGGTGTGGACTAAATTTATTCATAGGTATTACCTTCAAATAGATATTATTGTTTTAATATTTTATCATTTTTCACAAGTTACTACTTTTTATAATCAAATATATATAAATATATAAATATTTTTTATATATTCACAAATAAAAATTTGGTTTTATAAATAATTAATTAAAAAAATTTAAATAAAAAATATATTTATTAATATATAAACATATATAGAAACGTAAGGATAAAATTTTTAACTAAATATATAGATATATAATAAAATTTTAATAAAATAGTATATGGGTGTGGAAAAGACTTTGAAGTATATGCTTGAGGTCAAGGGTTTGAAACTCGTTGTAGGAATGGGTGTGCATGAGACGGTGGGATTATCTAAAGTGCTGATAAAGGGCTGGGGGAATTGGTAAAGGAGTGGGTGGGTGGGAAGCACTGTTGAAGGGGAATGTGGGGCGTGGAAAAAAATTATATACCCTTTATTAGTGGGGCATTTGTCAGTTCTTTTTGGCACTTTTAAAGGCCCCTTTAATAGCACTAAAAACACCGATAAAAGGGCTCCTTAGTAGTGATAAAAAAGTGTTGTTAAAGGACCCTTTTAATAGATTTGTTAAAGGGGGCCTTTAATAGTACTTTATTTGTGATGATAAAAGCTTTGGGAATTTAACTGCACTCAAATTATTATTATTTTTTAGTTCCGATAAGGCCAAATTCTAGCGCTATTAAATTCCATTTTTGTAGTAGTGTATGAATAAGTAGGAATAAACAATAAGGAAATTTATATATCTGAAACAAAATCCATTTAAGAATAATCATGGTCTTAATATGGAAAGAATAAATGATACTCAAATAATTCCATATAAATCATCACATGGATATTCTAATAATCGAATAATCAAATGGAATATAAATTACTAATATCATAATGATGGAATGAAAAATACTGAATGTTATAAACAAATCATCAACAATTTATCCAAGATACCATACATAAATGGTTAAGGACTAAGCCAATAACAAAACTAGTTTGTCACATGGTACCTACAGATTCATCATGGGGCTATAGAGGGATCTTCCCGTCAATTACTAACTTCAATTCATTCCTTATATGAAAACGTAAACAACATACACATTCTTATTGAAAACTAGTATACGAAATGTGAATACTTTAACCATAAACCACGAATGGCATCCAAATAGAACATCCATAGTCATGATTTTCATAAACCCTTTAATAAAATAAGGGAGATGGTATCATAAGATATCAACCTCAATCAATAATTAGATCTAACAAATGATGTTTTCATAGATGAAAATACTCTAATAAAATCATTAAAATTGTATTGAGGGAAATACTTGTTTTAAATTTTAAATCAATTATGTAAAAGGCCTTGTAATTTTTAAAGAAAAAATTTCACTGAAAATAATGTTTTAAACATGTAAAAGAAGGTTTAATACATTAATGTGTAATGACAGTGGTAAAATCTAATTCTACTGTATAAACTAAAAAAACATTCCTTCAGAATTTTTGTTGAAAAGATCATGAAGTACCACGTTTGGAAAATGAAAAAAATATTCCTTTCAAACCATTTAATAAATATTCAAAAATGATTAAAAATGACATAAAAATGTAGGATAATAGTAAAACTATTTTTGAAAACATTTTTATAAATCATGGAAATGGAATAAAATATTCCCCACTCGAAACATAAATATAAACAATCCTGAATAATAATGAGATTGTGAAATGACCCATACCTTGCACATTAGTTTAGTTGAATGTTCTTTAAACTCCTGTATAATGGTTTATAGAATTTTATTAATTTATACTAGAACCATAACCATATCCATATTTATGATATAATATATGATCATATTATATCATTTTGTTAATAATATTTTGTTATTACCTTTGTTTTGGGTGCTAACTGATTCACTTTTCAATGCATGTTTTATCATGTAAGCCCCATTTATTATGAATAGTATATATTTATTTCAACTACATAATTATATTAATTTCCTATATAATACATTTACTCATTATATACATTTTTATAATAATTCTTGAATAATTAAAATGGAAAATGAATCGCATCTCATCGTGGAGATGGTAGGTCATTTGTACGTACGAGCGATGATATCATTACCATAATAGTTAAAGGGTAAGAAATTGGATGGTATATTAAATATAAATAATAAATATCAGGTAATCTTTTTCATTTATATCCATTATATACATCATTATGCCCATCTAAATAATGTGTTGATGAAAAAAAAATTACACCACGACATAAAGATGGTAAGTCATACGTACGCATGCGCGATGCTTTTGTTTTCCATAGGATAGATAAAAGGTGGAATATGGTTTTAACATAATCCTAATAACATCTAATAGTATAGAAGATACTGAAATTATAACACATGAAGAGTAATGAGAAGAATAAATGAACTTGAATGAGTTGGTAAAAGAAAGTAGCTTCTTCTTTGGTAGACTTCCTTTAGATATCTTTTTAATGGATCTAGAAAAGGTATTTTTATAAGTAAATTACATCCAAAACTTGACTATTGATGTTTACATGATATATAGGTAGGTTTTGGTTTTTCTATAATTCTCAATGTTTTGTGAGTAAGTGAGGGAGGAGGTTCAATTATATAATTGATGTGGGGGAACTTTTGGAAACTCTCAAAATATTAAATTAATATAAAGTAATTTTTATTTCCCAATGGATCCAGAGTGAGTTGTTTAGAATATAACATAATTATGGGTCGAACTAATATCAACCAATAATTTTTATACAATTTTAGGTCACATTCTTACCCTTATCTTTTTTTCTTTAACCCTTATTTAATCTTTTAAACTCTTACCGTGACAACATGTGTTTATACTACAAACGGGTTAATATAATTATTATAGATTGAAAAATTATCCTAAAATGAGTCATTGAATAATTTTTTAAATTTATTACAACAAATTGGGTGACTTTTATATTTTTATAAATTTTCTATAATTTAATAAAATATTATTTTCTTTAAATATCATTAATATCAATTTTGATGTTATTCATATCTTTTACCAAAAACCATAAAACAAGGTATCTTCAAACCAATACCTCTAATATATTAATAACATTTCAAATTTTTCTGTAATATTTTTGGATGGCATAAATTATGTCAAATTAAATTTATTTTAATATTTGTATAATGATTTATTTGAAATTCTCATTAATTAAAGAATTACTGCATCGTTATTGTGTAAACCATTAAGTTAATTATTTATTTATCAAAAATTAAAAATAAATTATCATGATGAAGATAAATATTTCATATTTAAAAGGACTATTTATAGTTGAATTTATATTCTATAAAAACCTATATTAAAAATGAAATATTTATTAGAAATATGAGCATGACATCTTTAACTTCTCTTGAAATAAAATATAATAAATGCCATAATCTCATCCATGTGGCTACCAAAGGTTATAATATTAGACCAGTGATACTTTTCATAGACACCAACACATCCAATTTAATTTATACATGTGCTATGTTAAATTTTTATTATTAAATATATTATTTGTATCCTTAATTACTCAAATTACCTTTAATTATGTGAATAAAAAATTACTAAAGATAATATTCATAATACCCAAAAATAAAATAAACCTATTTATAGAATTTGGACACACTAATTTCAAATATTGTATCCATTTTTAAAAATGAAAAACAAATATTTTTTAGAAATTAATTTATAATTAATCACGTTGACGGAAAGAGAAATCGGGTTCTTAAATTGAAAATGTTTATAAGATTGAAATGTTTTTATATACATATTTATTTTTAAATATATTATAATAACCTAAATTGGGTTAAATGACAATAAATTAATATAATTACACATTAAAACCAATTTATAATATAATTGAACACTATAAATTATAGAGACAAAAAATTACTTTTCAATTAAAATGTAATATTTCATCATTATTCATCAAAATATAAAACTTATCATAAAAATACCAAAAAATTTAACTGAAGTTAATTTTGATATTCCAATTTCAAATAGGAAGTTTATTTTATCAAATATAATTTCAAAAGTTTCAAAAACATTATTTTAATCAATTATTCCATCAAAAAGAGGTAAAACTTCCTTTTGAGAAATATAGTCCTTTAATGATTAAAACTGAACTCATTCTTATCTTATGCCTATAAAATATTTTGTGTACATTTTCAGAACATTTAATTCATAATGTGTTTAATACTATTCATTCCCTCTATTTGAATGGCTAGGTTACAATAGTAACTTATTAATAGATCTCGGTGGGTTAGAACTTAGTGTTTATTTTAATGTTAGCTATTAAATTTATATAAAAAAACATGCCATAAAATATTGGTGTGTTACATTATTCCCTCCTTTAATAAATTTCATCATCTAAATTTTTAATTTCACTTCAAAAATCAATGGTTGATACTTGAAAATTATTTTTTAGGAAACCCACGTCATAAATAGGATTAATGAAACTTCCACTTAAAATAAAGGAAGGGAAGTACGAAGATGACCTAAGATAATACGTACAAGGGTTTCATGTAGGAAAACATGGATATATAAAATTAAACTAACTATAATGTTCTGATGGAGAGTGATAAATAACATGGTTATGATAATTCTAACAATCAAAAAACCATACATTTTTATCATTTAAAAGATCATTGATTTCTCAAAAAAAGTAAATTTAAAAAGTTTTTGTTCCAAAATAATTTTTCTATAATTGAAGGATTATTTTACTATTAATATAAGAAATTTATTTATTTATTTTAATTTCATAAGGATAATATCATTTTTTTTCTTCGATCTATTCTCAATTCATCCCTTGCACTTTGAAATGAATGTTCAAAATGAATCTTTCACAACTAAAGCACTTTCAAGAATCATAAGATCCATGATTCATTACATAGTCTTTTAAATGTTTTCTGAAAACAAAATTTTTAGGAAAGGTTACTCAATATGATAAATTATAATTTACCCTTAAACAATAATACCCAATTTTCTAATTAATCCATTCTAACCATAAGACTCTTCCATAATAAATCTATCCAAGTTCAAAGTCCAAAAATTTATAAGGAAGTTCACTAAATTTAAAATATCAAATTAACTTCATATTTTCCTCAAATAACATAATGCAGATATTTTTTTTCATATGCCAAATATATGAATACCTTGATCTCCATATAACCTTAACTAAAACATTCATTATTCCAAATCTATAAAGAAGAAGTACTACAGTAAAATCCTTATATATCTCATGATACATATAACTGGAATGTCATAACATAATTCATGAACCCAAAAACAAAAATACATGAATTATTCCACTTTTAGATTAATAAAAACATAAGCATAAACTTAATACCTTTTATTTTTGTGATATATATTCCTTGGAAGTTTGGGATATTCATTTGAATTGTGTCCTATCTTCTTATAGTTGAAACATTTCACATTTAAAGATTCTTTTTCCCTTACAATCACAAGCCTGGGGAACTTTATCTCCACACTTATAACATACTCTTCTTCCCTTCAGGAAAGTATCATGGTATTTATTACCACAATTTTATACTTGTTGGAAAACACTTCTTTTCCCTTTTTCCTTTTATCCATCACATTCTCCACTATTCTCTTCTTCTCTTGATTTTCCTTAAAGTCATAAGACTTGGATAATTTTTTCTCTTTATTGATAGCACACGAGACTATATCTTTATATGATGAGAAAGTTTGGGAGACCAATTACTTTCAAAGGAATGTGTTTAACCCATAAGTTAAATGATCAATATTACTCCTTAGGTTGTGTACATAGTCTGTATCATGCATTTATAACCTTGTAAAGTTGGATTCATATTTAGCAACATTCTCATCATCCTTTGGTCTCTGATTCAAGATTTGTCTTTCCATATCCTCTCTCTATTCATGTTGGAAATATTTTTAAAACAAAATTTCATTAAAATACTTCCATTACATGTTTTCTATTTACTTGTCTTATTTAGTGTTTTGAAACAATTAACACTATTCTTCCATATATTCAGATAGATGATAAGCTACTATGAAAACCTTCTTTCTTTCCTTACATCCCAAAGTGAGAAATATATTTTCTAAAGAACATATCAATTAATCAACCATAAATAGATTATTAGTACCATTGAATGATGGTGTTTTTGTCTCATAAAGCAGTCTGACATTGTTTCTCCATGTTGTCGGTCAGGCTACTCCACAAATGTAAGGTTATTGATCATAACCTACGTCAGTTATCCTTGTATAGTTATACGTTGTTCAGCACTATTTGCAACTCTATCTCCAACATAATTATATTTCATTGCATATAAATCTTTTCAGGGATTACATGTACGATACATTTTCCTTTACTTTCACTAGGATCCATTTCTAAACAATTGAATACACTAAATTAGGTTATGAATTGTAATTCATAATTTCATACTAGAAAAACACTAAACATAAATTGAAAATTCATGTATAGATAAAATCATATTTATAAACATGGGTTTTTTGTGAAAATATTTAATTTTAAATCCTTCATAATGGTTATTAAATATAATGTGAACAATCCTAACATATCCCCTAGGAGTGTCAAACCAGGTGTTCAGTATGGCTTGTTGTCATGTACCAGGTTACACCATGTGAGGCCCGATGCACCTTGTCAAAAAATTTACCCCTATGTACATATGTGATAAAACCAAATCCACATACAATATTCAGAAAGGGTTGTATTTTAAAGATGACCCACATAATCTCTACCCTACCAAAATTTTAGGATTTTCTTCTATGCTTATACTCAAAGTCTATCTTAGGATTATGTTTCCTAATCTATTTTTTCTAAATCTAGTTTCCAAGGTTTATACTAAATTTCCTCTAAAACAAACTATAATGACCCTGAAATTAATAACCCAGATCCAATGACCCAAATTATTAAATTGGACTAGACACAAATATCGAATCCCAAAGGACCTATCAGTTTAGTATTTTTGGAAACCAGCTTACATAAAAGAATTGTACATTATAATTGAAACTATAAAATACAATATAGTCAATCCTTTGATGGAATCAATATTCTCCTAGATTAACCCTCTGTGTCAAACATAATATACATATTTTAATCCTAGTAAAAATAAAAAATAAGAAAGGGGAGTGCTAAGATGCTTAGTAAGGGTAATGGTACAATAGAAGCTTTTATGAGTAAATAAGAATAAACATAATGGCAAGGTATATAACTGAAACACAATACATTTAAACATTATATTGATAATAATATGAAAAGAATCAATGAAAATTAAATAATTCCATATAAATATACACATGGATTTTCTACAAGTAAAATAATCACAAGGAATATTAATAAATAATCTCATAATGATGGAATTCATAATGTTGGACATCATAAATATGTCATCAAGGCTTCGACCAAGACACCGTACATAAATGGGTAAGGCCTCAACCAATATATAAACTAGTTTTTCTCATGAGACCTATTGATGCATCGAGGGGTTATAGAGGTCCTCTCCCACCACTTAATATGTCTAATTCATTCCTCATAGGAAAACATAAACAACATAAACATTCATATTAAAAAACTACCATAAGAAATGTGAATAATTTCACCTTAAAAATGAATGGTATCAATAATAGAACATCAAAGGTCAAACTCATCATAAAACCATCAATAATATTTGGTAGATGGTATCATAAGAGATTAACTTCAATCAAGAATAATATCCAACAATGAAAGCTAACGTAGATTAAAATAATCAAATAAAATCATTAAAAATTTATTGAGAGAAATACTCCTTTTTAATTTGAAACCAATTATTTAAATGGCTGTGAAATTTTAAAAGAAAATATTATCTTTGAAAATAATCTTATAAACGTGTGCTATAAAATTTTAAGAGATTAAGAAATAATAATCGTGGTAAAATAACCTCCTATTATATAATTAAAATAAATACTCCTCCCATATCTTTGTTTAAAAGGTCATAAAGTACCTCATTTGGAATAAGAAAAAAAGATTCTTTTCAAAAATTTAATAAAAATTCAAACATGGTAAAAAAGGAATTAAAAATTGTAGAATAATAGTAAAAATAGTTTTTTAAAACATTTTTAGAAAACATGGTAATGGAATAAAATATTCCCCAGTCGAGACTTAAACATAAACAATCCTGAATATTAATGAGATTGTTAAATAACCCTCACCTTATACATTATATTACTAAAATTTAGTTTAACCTCTTTATAATGGTTTAAATCATGTTATTAATTTATACCAAAACCAAAAACATATTTATGATATCATATATGATCATGTAATATCCTTTTTTGATCATATTTTATTATTACCCTTATTTCGTGTGATCACTGCGTTATTTTTCTAGAAATTTAAAGTCATGTAAGTCTTTTTTCATATGAATATAATATATTTATTTCATATAAAGAATGATATTAAGTTAATATATACTTTATTACTCATTATATACATTTTTATTCTCATTATTTAATGGTTAACTGGGAAAATGAATTACATCGCATCGTGGAGACAGTAAGTTGTACGTACGCATGAGCGATGATATAATTCACTTAATGGATAATGGTTAAGGAATTAGTTGATATAATAATTATAAATAATCAATATAAAATAATATTTATCATTTATATCCATTATATCCATCATTATTACCCATCCAAATAAAGTGGTGATGAAAAACATTACACCATGGTGTGGAGACAGTAAGACATATATACGCATGCGCAATGCCTTCTTTTTTCATAGTATTGATCCAAGGTAGAATACTATTTTCCTATAATCAAAATAACATCTAATAATATATATTATACTTTATTTATTACTTTGTTATAGATAAAACACATGAATATGAAGTAAAATAAGAAATGAACTTGAATGAGTCGGTAAAAACATTTGCATTCTTCTTTGGAACACTTCCTTTAGATCTCTTCTTAATCGATCTAGTAATAGTATTTTTGGAATACCAGGACATCCATAACTTGACGATGAATTTTGGGAGGTTTTATGGGTATGTTTTGGTCTATATATAAGGCTAAAAGTGGTGTGAGGAAGTAAGGGAGGAGGTTCCCTTTTATAATTGAGGTGGGGCACTTTGGAAACTCTCAAAATATTAAATTAATATAGATTAATTTTTAATCTAAAATTACTCCAAAGTGAGTTATTTATAATATAAGACAAGGATGGGTCGAAATTCTGTCAACCAGTAATTTTTTAACAAGTTTATGTCACATGATTACCCTTATCTCTTTTGTTTAACCCTTATTTAATCTATTTAGCTCTTTCTGTGACAACATGTGTTTTTACAACATAAGGATTAATAAAATTACTATAAAATGAAAAATACTTAAAAAGAGAAATCGATGAAATTTCAAATTTTACCCCAATAATTTGATCTAATTTTTTATTTTTATGAATTTCATATCATTTAATAAAATATTATTTTCATTAAAATATCATTAATGTCAATTTTGATACTTTTCATTTATTTGAATTTTAAAAAAAAATATGAAAATAATATATATTTAAAAAACAATATTAATATATCACTAAAAGATCAAATTTATCTATAAAATATTTGTACGACATTAATTATGTAAAATTATATTTATTTTAATATTTTTATAATAAATTATTTAACATTCTCATGAATTAAATAATTATTTCATTATCATTATGTAATACTTTAAAGTAATTATGTATTTATACAAAATTAAAAATAAATTATAATGTTTAAGATAAATATTATATCTTTCAAATGAATATTTATTGTCAAATTTATCTTCTGTATAACTCTATATTTAAAATCATTTAGTTATTCGAAATATTAGTATGAAATCATTAACTTCTCTTTAAATAAAATATAATAAACTAAATACTCTCATAAAAGTATATTAAAAAGGTTATAATCTAGGAAAAAGATTATTTTTGTTAACAATCAATCATATAATTAAATTTATCCAACTTTTAGGGAAATTTTCGTATATTTAAAATATTATTTTTACCCTTAATTACTCATTTTAACTTTAACTGTGCTCATAAAAAAATTACTAAATATACCATTATTAATGAACAAAAATAAAATAAACCTCATTAAATAATTTTGACCTACTAATTTCCAATATTAAATCCATTTTTTTGAAATTAAAAATAGATAAATTTCAGTAATTAATTTAAAATTATTCTCATTGACAGAATGAGAATATTAGTTTTTAAAGTGAAAATTTTCAAAAGATAAAAATGTTTTTATATGAAACATTAATTTGAAATTTATTCAAATTACCTAAAACTGATTAAATAAGAAAAAATTAATTTATGTACACTTTAAAACCATTTAAAATATAATTTAACACTATAAATTATTTAGAAAAAATGTTTTTTTCAAATAAAATGAAATATTATATCACAATTAATCAAAACATGACAATTAGCAGAAAAATAGAAAAAATTAAACCAAATTAAATTTTAATATTTTGATTTAAAATAAGAATTTATTTATTCAAAAAATATATTTAAAATAGGTGTGCCATTAAAAGGCGATAAAACATCCTTGACTGAAATATAGCCTTTTAATGCTTAAAATTGGTCTCATTATTTTCTTATGCCTATAAAATATTTGGGTCGAATATTCAAAACACTTGATTCAAAATGTGATTAATGCTATTCATTCACTATATTTTAATGGGTAGGTTATAACGGTCAATTATTAATAGATCTCATTGGGTTTGAACTCGTTGTTGTGTGCAATGAATGCTATTAAATTTATTTAAAAAAGAAAAAATACCATAAAATCTTTAGGTGTAACGGTATTCATGTTCCTGATGGACCACCCTATTGTATATGGATATGAGACAATTTGATGTACTCACCATAGTCTATGGGAATGGGTTGGTGTGATATACCTCTCTAGATTTTGTGGGGATGGTTCGGTGTTATCCCTATACCTGAAAGAGGGTTTTGGGTCCAAGACTATTCCATACATGTCTTAGATTGGTGGAAAGGTCATGCCATGTTCCTTTTAGTATCTAATGAGGAACATAAAATGCATGGATTAGGTTGTTTTTCTTGAATTGGATGTTTCCTTGAATATTCTTGGTTTGAGGACCGCCCTGGGAGGTGGGTCATGGTACATTGTAGTAAATAACTTATGGACATTTCTATATTGATTATGGATGGGTTGAGGGTGATGGAACTATGACCGCGCCCAGTGTCTGTGGGTATTCTGTCAATGTTTTTTAAGCCACCATACCATGGGTATTTAGGTATGGTTCGATCATTGACATGATGGCACAAGGCCATTAGTGAATTTTGACCTAACACCTAAGTAAGTATGGTTATGTTTGAGTTGGATTGGTTAGCACCTGGTGACCTAACAGTCATGTTTACCTCGTTGGGTTTCATGGAGGCATAGTTTACATATGAAGAATTAAAAATCTTGTTTATCTTTTTTTCTCATGAATACACAGACATATAGTGGTGTATATAAGGGGTTCTTGGTAAAACCCTACTAAGCTTTATACCCTCACCCTACATGGGAATCTTGGTGTTCATATAGACCTTTTTTCTTTATTCCATGCCAAGCATGAGATGTGCAATAGATCAGGTTGGGTCACCTCAATGGGTTTGAGGATATAGGATGTGTGGGTCCTAGGTACGGTTGTATGTCCAGTGTTCATGTGTTACTTTGTTTATTTTTTACTTCGGATTATCCCAATAAGTGATCAGTGTATGTACATTTTGTATGGAACCATCATGTATGTTATTTTATATGTTTATTATTTATTCATACTTTTATGTTGTGTTATGATACTTTCTTATTTTAATTGTTTTATTACACTATGATTTAAGGGAATAGTATCCTATTAGTATAAACCAGTCCCTCGGTGATAGTTGGAAACCTCTAGAATATGGGATGGAATTCTTATGGCCATGTAATGACCTAGGTTTATGCACGGATGTGTATCCCTAGGGTGGGGTGTTGCAAGAGGCCCTTGAATAGTCTATCTTCCTTGGGTGTTCATGCCACGGCCTCAAGTATCACAACAAAAATGTCGTATAGGGTTTTCTATATGGAAAAAACCTTTTTGTCACGTTGCAAATGAGTCATGGGGAAGAAATTAGTCATGAGACCCATATTTTGGGGTTCTCCCCCAAGGCTTTTAAGAGGCAGGGAAATTTGGGAGAGGCAACTAGGATATCACTCTCATGCTTTTGTTCCCCTTCTAAACCCCTATAATAGAGATGTATTTTGATTAAATTATTCTATAATAAGGGTTAGGTTTTCCATTTTAGTCTCTTCTCATCCTTACACATGTAACTCTCTGATTTTGGAAGAATTTGGATGGGTATTGGGTGAATATTTCATCAGAGAATTGTGATATCATCCAAGAATGATTGGGAGTTTTCTCATATTGCATAGAAAACATACTAGGTGGATGATCACACACTGTTATGTTCCATTTCGATGAAGGTACATCATTTGGTTAATATATTTCTATTTTTTACCTAAATTAGATAAAATATACCTTTGGAATAGGTATATAAATTGTGAATTTTGTGTGGCTTATGTCCTGGTGCATGTTGGGAGTGGACCGCATCCCATTTCCCAAGGTTCCAGAAAGAGGATATGGATTGATTAGTTGTTTGTTTTTATACCAATTTATATTCAATATAAAATTCAGTAATTAGTAATTTAATTAATTATAAAGTATTATAATTTATTAATTTTGATGTTTTGGCTTGATGTAGGGCATCATGTGTTGGGAATATATTTTTTGGATTCTGAAAAGCTCAGTCGGGAGTTTTTGGGATGCACTTAAAAGTGAATAACACTAGTTGAGGTAGGTGGTCTCTACACATTCCCTATGGATTTATAAATTTTATATGTTCTTCTGATATGTGGCCTTTTTACTATAGGTGATTGACCTATTTACTTAAAATTTAATGCTTATAAATGAGTTTCAAAAAGTACCAAGGACCACAAAGTGCCCTTGTGAACTAGATTAATGCCTCACTCACTGATAGCTGAGCCCTTAATAATAAAAATATGACTCGAGATAGATGTTTCCTAGAGGGTTATGAATAAAATATAGTGACTGTATTGTAGTATCCCTAGTGTAAGCTCTTTATACAACTCCTTGTATAGGAGAGTTTTGGATTAGAATGATTGGCCCATGTTGGACATGTGATAACATTATAATTTCTTATAGCCTTTAAGCTAGATCAGATGATCATGGTTTGAGTTTTCCTTTACCCTTGATATTTTAGCACCTAGTTAGGTGATCCATGGGTAATATTTGGATGATTTGGGTGTGTGAGGACAATCATAGTGATTACATGGATTGTGAGATGGGATTTATTCCAACTCTACATAGTGGTTATAGTATGGACTGCTAAAGAGGCCAATGAGGCCTTGATAAAAAAATTATGACATTGAGGGATGTTATGCTCTATGAGTGATGGGTTTAGATATGGTCGATGAAAATGGGATGAAAGAACCTAAGTAGGGTGTCCATGTTATCATCGGACCTATGAGACCTGGGTGGGTTCCCTGATTATATGATGACTTTATAGAGGCTTAATATATGGGAAATTGGTAGTAATGATTATGGGTGTGAACATATAACTCAAATAGAGGATGTGATTCTTTTAAGGCTATTATGATATTAGGACGTGCACTTGAGAGGACAACATAAACTAGTAAGATGAGTTTGGGTAGATGATTGACCCATCAAAATTATTTATAAAGGTTTATTTGAGTGGGGTGAACTCCCAAAAAATATATATATAAATACATGAGATTCCTTGGGTGTTCTACTTAGACCTAGCCTTTGATCCCACTACTATGGATTTCTTGGATTACCTTATGGGAATTGGAAATGATTCATGATGAATACAAATCACCTATTATTTCCTACTAGGTATTGGTTTTATGACTTATTTGTATGGATTTTCAAAGATCACCTAATTGTATTCAGTGATGACATGTGATGAGTGTTGATCTCCTGTGATTAGCTCAATGGGATTGTCTTTGTACCTAATACTATTGGGATTCCTAGAATGTCACCTAGGATTATATGATATGCTTAATACTATTAGATTGACTAGGAATTTTTCCTATGAACTATACATGGGATTGATATTGGTTGGCATGGATGTGTAAAATGCTTAGAGATTTTTTAGTAGTGAAAAAAGTGGATTTGGTTAAATCATGGCTTCCATTTTAGAACATGAGGATTGATATTTGGTATTTATTTTATGATTTTTTGGTTTCCTCATTTTATTTAGCTAATAATATCACATGTGTACATTTTATTTATATGTCATGTATGATACAACATTGTTGGTTCCCTACTAAGTTGTATTCACACATTTCTCAGGTTTCCTAGGGACATAGATATCAAAGAAGACTTCATTGATCCTAGGTTCAGGTTGGGAAGAGGCATAGAGTTGTTCGATCAAGCATGATAGCTTGGGAGGTATTGGATATTGGGATGTGATGAGGCTTAGGGATGACAGTTGAGACTCTTATATATATTATTTCTTTTTTTATTCTGAACATGTGATAGGCCTAGTGCGAAATTAGTTATTTTATGTCGGTATAACCATGAGTTTGTATTATAATTTGATTACGCATGGTCATTTGATATTTTTAGATATATTTATATATTATATATACTATGATAAATATTTTATGATTACGGATGATTTTTTGTTGTTTCCAATGTTATTTTTCACTCTAATATGATGGTATAGTGTCCCCACAATAATTACCTATAACCTCTCCACTAGTATATAGCCTATGGTATACAAAAAAGGTATACCTAATGTCTCAGTATACTTTGGTCTTAGTTATTATAGAGTGAATTGGTGTGAGGTTTTACAAAGTGGTATTAAATTTTTTATGTGATTGATATCATAAAGTGTATCAAATTTTTTTTCTTGTATTAAAATTTTAGGTGATGGTAGATAGATGACATATGAATGTGTTAGAGCTTATGATAGACCTCATACTAGTTCATAACAAACACCAATTTTTTTTTATAATTCCAATTTACCCGGTATGTGGGATTTATATTCTTGGTTTCGTATTTTAAGAATTGATGATTTCACCTAGCACATTGAACTTGAGTTTTTGAGATTCATTATTTATTAAGGGATTTTACTCTTAACTCATTAGAAAGAGGCTTGTGTAAATGAATACCTCATGCAACATAGGAATCACATGAAATTCTAATTCTTGTGTGGGATTTATATCACTAACGATAGTGTTCATTTGTCTAAGGTGTAATAAAAAACTTATATAGTGTTTTCCCACATAACTTTCTAGTGGAATTATACTCATGCAGAATATGTAATATATTTATTTTACAAGAGGGCATGTGGATTCTATATAGGGATTTTATTATATGTTGGATATATATTCCTTCAGTGTAAGGGATTTATAGTGATACCAATTGGTATCTATAAGAATTTTGTTCCTTAATGATAAAACCATTATGGCTGGTTATTACAATATTTATGAGAAAAAATAGGTTTGGTAATTTAATGTTTCAATAATAACATAATGGTGTTTTCTCATATATCTTCTTTATGGAATTCTACTTAACCAAATCATATAACTATGGTGTATTTTAAACATATTTTATTATGAAAAAGTTTTTATATATATGGGTTCTGGGATGGGATCTTCTTCCTCAAGATGGTATTCTAGTTTGTAGATTCCTATTGAGAATTAGTTCCCTAGTAGGCCGATGAATTGGAATGTGATGGCTAACATGTATATATATATGAGAACCATATAGTTGGTGTTTGGAATATGAGTTTTCTTGGTATATTTGAGATGGGACAAAGAGGTGTTTCCTATGAGCTATAACCTATGTGAGATGTGACTTATGGTTTAGGTGGTAGATCATAATGATTTTTATGCAGATTGATAATGATGATTTGAGAGATATATGAAATGGTAACGAGACATAGGTGTTATTCTAGGCTTCGTAGTGCCTTATATACTGGATTCATTTTAGATGATTCGGGTTATGATATCGGTGGACATGAGGTGCTATCAGGTATACTGTATAGTACTAGCGATACCTTAGTTTTTCCCAATAAGATATCATTGACTGATAGTGATTTTCGTATCAAGGCATATTTTAGAGGGAGGGATCAATATAATACCTAGCTTTTCATATTTTGGATGTGTATTTAGTCGAATAGTGATAGCATGTGTGGATGCTCTTGTTTTTTGAAATTATGTTTGTTGGTGGGTAGTTGTGTGATAAACCATGGAATATGTGAAATGATTGATTTTAAAGAGGAGTGTCAAAGGTGATTTTGGTTAAATGAGAATAACATGTTAAAAGATCATGGTTTTCTGATTAATAATTTAAGACTTGGTGCGATGAGATGTAACTCATGGGATTGTGAGTTGGGTTATATGATCAGGTGGTATGAGAGTGTATGCATGTTCAGTTTGGATGAGATTGAGGTCATTTATGGTAGTCATACATGATACTATTTATATTATAAATTTATGGGGTGTTTTTTAATACTTGAGGACTGATATAATTCATGAACTTTTTATGGGCTTGGTAGTTGAGGATTTTAATAAAAATTTTAAATGAACTTCTGTTGTAGGGGATATGTCAGAAATGGATTAGGTGTGGTGTCACAATCGATCTGGGTTGATCTTAGTTAGGTATTGATAAAATGGGTGAGCATGGAATTGGTGAATTGACACACATGTGATAATGGAACCTATTGATGTCTTTATAAAGGATTAGTATAATAGAATAAATATAGTGGTGAGTACACCATTTTCTATTTTAGGGAATGACCTTCATTGTGCTTAAATTTTGACAGATACATGGGATGGTGTTCTTGGTGCTTTAGGAATGGTTAACGATTCATGTTTTGTATTTCCACATGGTTTTAAATGTGATAGTTACATCAATTCATTATGTGTGGTGATGGATAAAAGGTGAGATGTAGAGGTACAACCCCATGTGGGTAGGTTCATGGATGTGATGAGATAGATCTTGGGATGGCCGAGAAGGCATTTGGATGTCGGTGAGTAGGTAAATTTGATTTTATTTAGTGCCTAGGAAAAATACCATATTTGAGATTTTTATATTTTATTGGATGGATTTCATGCCTCAGAATTAGTATTAGGGTGGTTTTGATATGATCTAAGTGATTCAGATTGGTGATGTATCGATGCTCGGGGTAAGTGCATGGTGGTTAAATTGGTTTGATGAGGATCTATATATGGAATTGCACCGAGAGTTTGAGTTTGTAATTTTGTATAGGTTTTTATATGAATTTATTAATCCTTTAGGGGTTATGGAATTATGATCAAGTGTTTGAGATATCATTCTAGTGGGTTCACTCATTCTTTTTCTGTAATATTCAAACTAGTGTACAATCGACCAGTGTGTCCATATATAATTGGATGTGGTGAGATGGAAACCACACTGATCATGTAATTAGACAACTATGACTATGTTTTAGTTTCCATCCCCAATGGTGGGAATAACCATGGTTGGGAATTATCATTTATGAGGGGATACTTGTGGTAGGGATAACCATAATCTTGTTTATGAATGGATTTACAAAACCATAGTGCCTCATAGTAAATGAGTGTTATTTAGCATCATCTCGATGCATTGATGATAGTGAAAAGTAATGGAATGGTTTTTGAGAAATATTCCCCCTTGGGTTTGGAAATTTTTTGGGACCAAATGTATAAATTCTATCATGAATTGATGATTGATTTGGGTTAGGGTTAATAGTTGAAAATCTTTGAGGCTTCTCAAGGATGAGAATTGTTTTGGTGGGGAGTTTTTAAAACATCATTTCTCTTCAGGTTGTGAATTACTATGGAAATTGAAATTTTTAGTTAGTGAGGGGTAGTTTTTGAGAAATAGGATTCATATCAAGAGTTTTAGTGTTTATACATCTTTAAATAATGATTTTGGATGTGTTTTGACGTCTGATGTGAGCCTTGGGTTCTTGGATTAACATTGAAGTAGGATCAGGTGGCTCTTGTATGGAAATCCCGAAACTTGTAGCACGCCGCACCACAACCTTGGTGGGTTTATTCGCTGAATAGTTTTATCTCATGCGAAGGACCCTTATATAGGTTTACTTCACACTGTGAAGGGTTTGGGGTGTGAGGTTTTACACCATGAAGGGCTAGATTCCCTTGGAAGTTTTCTCTACTTGAGGTAGCTGTGTTGGGACCGTATGTTTCACTCCAGAAATTTCAATTGGGGGATCTATTCACATAGTAAAACTCTGAATTTTATCATAAATGAGTCCTAGGATTGTTATTTTAGTATGGTTAAACCAATATTTTTTGGGTTTCCCCCTCAATCTTTTAAGATGAATGGGTGTCGGGGTGATTCTATTCAACTGGATATCCCCCTCCTTCTCCTCCAATTCAAATCCCCTTGATTTTGTGTTGATTTTTGTGTGATTAAGAAGAAATTAGAGGTAATTCCTTCTGATTTAGTCTTTATTATTCATTTATCTTTTATTCCTATAGTTTTTGGATGATTTTGTTTACGTATTGGGTGACGATTTCATTGTAGAATTTTGAAATCATCTGAGAATGATGGGGATTTTTCATGCCATAGGTAAAGGACATACTCAGAGGATGATTGGACATTGTTTCATCCTATTTCAATAAAGTAATATCATTTGATGAATTTATTTAGGTATTTAATAAAATTAGATAAAATTTCCCACTTAAAAGGGTGTATAAATGGGGAATTTTATGTGGCCTATGTCCGGGTGATTTCGAGAGTGGACTGCACCCCATTACTCAAGGTTTTGATGAGAAATTATGTATCATGGAGTTTTTAGTATATATTCCTATTTAATTAGGTTTTAAATTTAATTATATATTTTAAATTAATTATATATGATTTTAATTAATTTTTTTGGATGTTTTTTCTTGAGTTAAGGCCTCATGTGGTTGGATGATGTCTATTATACATGGACGAACTAAGCCAATAGTTTTTAGGATATAATTACAAGTTAATAACCTTGATTAGGGTAGGAGGTCCCTAAACACGCCTTTTTGTTTTATTCATTTGTTATTTACCTATGATATGTAGTCTCACTGCTACGTGTTATTAACCTATTAAACTAAATTAAATTCTTTACATAAAATTTATGGTTTATAAATTAGTTTCACAAAGTGATAAGGTCCATGAAGGACCCATGTGCACATTTTTAGTGCCTCGAATGTAGATTATTAGGGCCTTGATGATAAACATATTACATGGGATAGATATGACATGGAGTGCTATGAATTAATTGTGGTTAGCACAATGTATTGTCCCTAGTGAAGGAGCCTTAGAAACATTCATGTAGAGGAGAATATAGGATTGGGTTGATTAGGTTTTTTAGGCCATGTGGGAACCATATGATTCCTTGGAGCCTTTAGTCCAGTTGATATGTTCATGGGGTAATCATTTTTTCCCTTTAAGATTTGAGCACACAAGTAGGTGTGTTGTTGGAAGGATTTAGATGGGTTGGTTTTATGAGGACTTATCTAGTGATGACTTGTGATGTGAGATTAGATTTATTCCATCTCTATAGAGTGGTGAAACTATAATATTCAGGACTTGATGAGGCTTTGATGAATTCTAGGGATGATATGCCCCTTGAGTGAATGGATTGGACCCGAGTGAAGGGAATGGGATAAAGAATAGAAATTAGGGTGACCATGTAATGTCTTGTAAATTCCATGTAATTTTTTATATGGAATTATTCTGAGACCATAGACTTTGACGACACTTGGTTCTGAGGCCCGTTGAGTCCATGATAGAATTTTGAACTTTTTATGGTACGTTCACCAAATGTGAGATCGGGTTTTTATAACATTTGAATCTGTTCTCAGATTAAAAATACAAGGGCACTATTGATCTCATAATACCATGATTTTCCAAGGAAGGAATTATCTTTAGCCGGTAGGGTCCTAACAGAAAAGTTAATTTTTCAGACTATTCGGAAAATAATAAAATACCTCTAAAAAGATATTTTCTATTATTTTCCCATCCATTGAGCAGCGAATGATGAAATTATGTTGATTTGATGAGGCAACGACGAGGAACAATTAAGGAATACCCTTAATGTCTCATTGTGAAAGTGTAGCCACTACATTGTTTCATTGATGAAACAGTGTAATGACACAACGTCGCAGCGTAATAGAAACTTTTTGATGTATTTATTTTTATTAAACGAACACATTAGAGAGAGGAAAATTAAACAAATAGGATTAAATTATGAACCTACGATGAAATTTCTATCCAACGAAGAAAGAAAAATGTCGACTAATGTCAAACATCTTCAACACACCTCGAAGAACGGAGTCGGAAGTGACGAACGACGCCGACGACTTGAAACCTCGAGGATGTAATGTTGCGGAAATGAATATCAAAGAGGTAGGGGTTTAATTTGTGAAAGTTCTTCTCCATTATTATTCTAGAAATGAAGAACTCAGATCAACCCACAAATAGGTTCATCTACAAATCGTGCGTTTATGCGGGAGGGTGACTTTATTTTAGTATTTTCAGGGTCTGGGAATTGAAATGATCATTTTTTGATTTAATTAGAATCCTCGAACCTTCCATGTTTATAGACTTCTAAATAGAAGGGTAAAAGCCGACAAAAACAAGGCCCGAGCATCTCCACTGAGTGTGTTCATTGTGGTTGTATCCTTAAAGTGGTGGAAATAGGAATATATGGAAAAGGCAAGGATGGTGGCGACCCGGGAGGCCCATGGGCGCAGACAGATCAAAAAACGGACCATCAGAGAAATTCTGGTGGACTGTAGAAGGGACCGTCGATGTTCTGGTGCTAGAGGTAGAGGTCGGTGGTGGCCCGTGGAGGCGGCTATAGGTGGAGGATGGTGGCATGCCCGTTGGTGTGTCTCTACGTCAAGAGGTCACATCTGGCTAGTCGTGACAATAGGGTGACATGGCAACAGGTGGGGGCTACCTAGAGGGGGGGCCCACATCCGGGCCGCCAGGGTGGCTAGCGAGCTGTAGTCACCCGACCATGGCTGGAGGGTCCCCGCATGTCCGCAGGACTGGCTGGAGGCCAAACGTAGCTGGTTACGACATTCCAGGAGTGCCCCACCATCCAACAACACGACTGGACTTTGGGTTCGCGGGCCGTGCTCCAACCAGCAGGATTCACCCAAGCCACTAAGTTGGGCCAGTCCCATGGCCCTACGTATCAGTTCCGCACTACGTGGGCCGGACCTGCATCGGCAGGCTGGACACGAACCTATTGTGCCGGACCCGCTCAGGCCATCCAAACTCATTCCCTTCAGTCCAGGTTGGACTAGATCGGGTCACCAGGCGACCCGGTGGGCTGGACCCTCTGCCAAATCAGGCCGGTCGAGTGAGGCCCATTAGGCATGGCCCACTAGCTAGGATGGATCGGACCGACCCAGACCCGAACCTAGTCAGATCGAGCCAGTTGAATTAAACTGGGGTATGTGGGACACCAGGGATGGTTTGGTCAGGTCTGTCCGAATGGGTTGGACCGGGCCTAGACGCAGCCAGCCCATGTTTACTAAAATGAACGTATCTTGAAAACTGCACATCTGATTGATGAGACATTTGGGGAGTTGGGACCCTCTAGACGAGAAGGATCTTTTGGCCTTCCCTAAAGATTATTTTTGTTGAAGTGAGATGTGACGAATGGATTGAGGAGCGGTTCTCTGAGGCGGTCTACGTACAGAACCCTGCAGTTGGATGAGACCTGAGGACTGTTGAATTTGGACTCTGTATGACTCAACTATGGCCTAGTAAGGATAACATCTGTTTGACTTTGTAGGCTCATGGTGGTAAATATTTTTTTTGTGGATTTTTAGGCCCACGATACAAGACGAGGAGGAGGACCTCAGTTGGCCAAGATTAGTGGGAAGCACTTCTGGATGACTTTGAAAGCCCACGATATGCAATGAGGAGGTGTACCTAAGTTGTATACGGTTTGTGGGAAGCACTTCTGTGGGAAATTATAGTCCCACTATACTCAATAGTTGAAGATTTCTCTAGCATCCAAGGTCTTGGATGTTGCGACTGATGATTCTTCTATCACTACCTTAAATGTATACCTGATGTGATTTGTCTTGGGCTTCGTACATTAATTTGATGATTGTTGTGTGGTCTTTCATTTTGGTTTTGGGGTCCCTATTGAGTATCACGTTACTCACCCTTGCATGGGCTCCGCCAACTCATTTCGTGTCTCATGTAGGTTATTAGTGTTTCGACAAACTTTGATGGACCGGGACCTAGAGGTGCTCAGGGGGATAGGACCGATGGACGCTACAATGGTGTACTTGGTGGCCTATGACAAAGTGGGCCCCATTATGATTGGGTGGACCAGATGTTCTACTTCAGCTTCCATTATATACACTACTCTCACGATCAGGTGGGGTGTTATGTGGATGGCCATTAGATTCTCTTTTTTTTGTACTGTTCTATTTTCAGTTCTTTGGATGGGTTTGTATTTTGTCCCAATTTTATTAGTTTTACTTGTACTCGATTATGTTTTAGTGACACTTTTTTCATCTTCAGTGTGTGGGACTGTATTGAGCATGTGTTTGCGCACATATACAGAATAAAATGCCTTCCACTTGTAGGTTGATACCTTCGACACCAATCACCAGCCACTGGCCTTCAGGAGGTAGGCTTTGGGTAGTCATAGCACGAGCCTCGAGGGAAGGGTCATGATAAAGTGGTATCAAAGTGAGGTCGATCCTACTACAAAGATCATGAGTATGTGTTTTGTTTTGGGCAATAGTGTTAAGTGTTTTGATTCTGACTTCTTGATTAGGGGAGTCTAGTGTTGGTGCGATGATCAATGTATCCATTCAACAGGACCTTGAATTCTTCTTTTCGGCTCTATACATGAAAATATTGGTTGCATAAGTGCCTCCTTATGTTATTTTGAAGAAAATCCTTCTCACCAGCTATAATATTCTAATTGTGGTACATCTTGATCTATCTCAGCATGTCACCACATTGACGACCAGCCAGGATCCTGATACGAGGTCATGAGGAAATCCCACCTAGCGATGAAGCATCTGTTCGGGGACTAGTTTTAGATTTGGTCCAACCGGGTGGTGCACTTGTGCTACCACCACCCAATGGTCACCATGTACTACCAACGGTTCTAGTAGAGGATGTACATAGACTTAGTACCCTTCACAAGTTTCAGAGACAGATACCTCCCGGGTTTAGGGGATAGACAAATCCTCAGGTCGATGAGTACTGAATGGAGGTAGTGACGCGGGTCTTCTGCTTAGTGAGGACACCACCTAACCATATGGTGATCTTGGAAGCGATCCTTCTTCAAGGATCGGTATGGAGATGGTGGAGTTTAACCACACAGATGCACGATGAGGCGACCCCCAAATGGGAATACTTCGTGTGGCTTTTATGGTAGGAGTTTTTTCCGGAGACCTTGTGCTCTATGCACATTCAGGAGATGATTTACCTATAACAGGGCAACATGACAGTGGCTGAATACTTAGTAAGGTTCACAAAATTTCTCTATACTCTACTAATATGGTGTGATACCCTTTATTCAAGGCTTGAGCCTTTCAGTAGGGACTCAAGTGGGCAATCAGGTTTTCGATGTTGTCTCTAAGCATCCCTACTCTGGCCGGGGTGCTAGAGAGAGCCCTTATGGTATAGATCTCTTTGGAGGAGCAGGCGCCCAAAGCTAGAGCTACCATCAAACAACAGGCAATAGATTCTTCAGAAGGTAAAAAAATACAGACGTGAGGGCCCAACCGGTCTAGATCATTCAGAGGACGACCGTAGGACTCAGGTTCGGCAGTGCGGGGCTCCCATACTAGAGGGAGTAATCCAGGAAACATCCTTTTCTTATCATACAGTGGGTAAATACACATGACACGTCATGTAACACCCCAAGATTTTATGAGATATATTATTCTTAATTTATTTTATCTTTTATTATACACTACACCAAGATTATCTTGTACTATATGCAATGCCACATTAGCTTGTAGTATACGTAACACTATTCTTGGATCGTGTTACACAGAATTTCAAGTTCGCAACATTGAGTGAATATATATATGTGTATATATATATTCAATGTATAAGAGAAATATGGTTGGATTCTGTTATACAAAACAACAAAGAAATCTTCCACTACACGCAATCCTAACTTGGCTAGCATTACACGCAATCACGACCTTCCTCGATAGCGTGTGTTGTATGAAATATTGGGTTTCACTAAACAACGATATATGGTTATAATATTATCATGTACTAGCCGTTATGAATAGTATTAACTACATTTTGAATTTTATAACATTATTATTCATCTTACAAATTTTCTAGAACATGGTATGAGAACAAAATAAATTTTTTGGGTAAAATAAGTATTTTTCAAAAAATGCAGTTTTGCCGCCTTTTGATGGAGTACCCACTTAAAATCTAGTTTTTGACATGTTTATAAGTTCAATTTTACAAAATAAAATTATAATTTTGAATCATGATATAAAAATTTACATTTTATAAAGTTTTGATATTTTTATGATAACTTTATTATTTTAATGAATAGTAAAAACACACTATATGTTAATTACAAACAACTTTTTTCATCATAATAATTTATATAGTTAAATTATAATATTGAATGGTTTTAAATTATAAATAGAATATATTTTTACCATTTAATATAATGTATGTCATTTTCATTTATTTTACATTGAATTCATAGGTTAAATCCATTCAATCTTTTGTAATGTTTTAAACAAAAACCCATTTTTTCGACAACGGGATTAATTTTAATTTAATTTCTGAAACATCTTTGTATTGAATTTGGAAAAATGGATTCCATATTTGGAATCAATGGTTCCAAATTATATTAATATACTTCTTTTTATTTTTGGGCATTATGAATAGTAACTACGGTAAATATTGTTTACCATAGTTAAAGGTAAATTGGGTAATTAAGGGTAAATATAAGATTATAAAATTACCCTAACACCTACCAAAATTCTATTAGATGACTAAAAGTCAACCCATATCATATAAGGGTCTGAATAGATTCATTTTATGGACTTTGTTTCATTGAAAATAATTAAATTGTTATTAAATCCAAAGAAAGTGACAACATGTCACTCTCTTAAATCTTATAAGTATATTAATTTTAATTTAGTGATAAACTTCATGAATCTCCGAACATGAATAGTCTCCAGAAAAATAATAATATTATATAAATCATATAAATTTATTTATAATTTTTAGGGATTAAATAATTATCATTAATTGTGACACAATAGTGATGTAGAAATTTTTTATCTAGTAAAAAATCAAGAATATAGTTTTTATTAAACTAATAGTGACCATAAAAGGCACGAAACCCTGAAAAAAACTTATTGGTCATATACATGTAAACCATAATTATCCAATGGTCGAATAAATGACCATTTGGAGCCTTGTAAAAGTGATTATGACACTTATATTATTTTATTTTAAATAATACCAAAGTTGTCACCTTCATAATTTAATAAATATAACAATTTAAATATTGTTATTTTAAGATGATAAATTCTAGTAAAATTATTATTGTGAATTTTAATATATTTATCTTCATCATAGGATTTTATTTTTAATTTTTACACAACAAATAAGTATATTAAATAATTATACACAAATGTTGTAGTAATTAGTTTATTAAGGAATAAACCAAATAAATGGTTTTGAAAAAAATAAAATAAATATTATATGAAATATTTAATGTTCTACACTAATTTTCTAGACACATGTGTCCTTTTATTAATGTATTAAAACTTTTAGTTCGAACATATCTTCTGTATATATTTTATTTAAACTCAAATAAATGAATAGTGTTAAAATTGACACTATTGTTATTTTATAAAAATAATATATTATAAAATTGTTTAAAAATCAAAAAAAATTAAAAAATTATAAATTAAAATTTATATGGTCGAAAATGTCATAAAGTTTCAAATTATGGAAAATTCACAACACATAAGTAATTATTTATAATAATTTAAATTTTAGAATATTATTACCTCAAGTAAAATTAAATTGATAAATAAGGATAAATCATGTTGATAATATTTAAAACAAATTCCTCAAATGTCTAAATTATATTGGTTGATGATATTACAACCCTATATCATCTAATATTCAAATATGAGTCATTTTGGAATATTTTATGTTTGGTTGGGATTTAATATAAACTAATATTTCTTATATTTCCAAAGGTGCCCCTCTCCTCCCTTATAAAAGGACATCTCCTCCCTCTCTTCCTCACACCACTTTGAGCCTTCAAGCATGGCCTAACCCTACCAATTTCCTTTCTCCACTTCTGTAGAAACGTCCTAGAGGTTCTTCTCTTCTTAAAATACCATCTTTAGTGCCCTAAGAGGAGGTTAAGAAGAGGCACTTCAAAGAAGAGGTAATACCCGTTACCGATTCTTTCAACTTTTCTTCTTATTCTACTAGTTCTTCTTTAATTGTTTCATTATGAAGTAATAACATCAGTGTCACTCATATACTGATATGTCATTATAAGTATGAAACAACCATATTTCACCATCTAGCCATCCTACGGAAAACAAAATCACCGTGTCTGCGTACGTACGGAATACCGTCTCCACACCGTGGTGTAATATGTTTTCGACCACCACCTTACTTGGATGGGTATAATGGTGTAAATAGATAACTATATATGATTATTGTAAAGTGATATTGATTCTGAAATATTATACATACACTTCAATACAATTCCACGATCATGGGAATTATATCTTCGCTCGTGCGTACGTACGGACTACCGTCTCCACGACGCGATGAGATTCATTATCCATGTTAACCATTCATTAATGATTATAAAGTATATATAATATGTAATCATGAAATATATGACATAATAATGATACTGGATTTATGTATATATATATGTATGTCATCTACTTAATTCCATTCAATTCAATAAGGAAACGAAAACAGTGTTCATGCGTACGTACGACCTACAGTCTCCATGAACGGTGTATTTCATTTCATTTATCGATCTATCAAATATATATATGTATATGATGAATAAATATTACATATAAGTCATTTTTTACATTTTGGAATTAATTAAATCAGGTTATAAGTAATAATATCATGAACAACAAGTCCAAACATGTAAGATAAATAAAACGATTTTACCCAAAACGCTGCTTTAACATGGAACTTACAAAAGAACGGATAATATAAAGTCATAAGTGAACCATTTATGATATCATAACAATGAATATGATTTTTTAATAAGTCAATGACATTATTTAAATCATTATACAGGAGTTTCGGATACGTACAAAGCGTATCGGACCTAAGGTAAGGGATAATTACTCCAATCTCGTTCTTATCTGAGATTGTTTATTCGTAAGTATTTACTGGGGTTATATTTATCATCCATGTCCCTGTTTTCTAAAAATGGTTTCATGTTTGTTTAAAGTCCCTTTTTCCCATTTTTTACTTTTACTACATGGTGTGTATGGAATCTTTCTTTTATGAGGTACTTTTTGACTTTTGCGAAAAAAAGTACTAGAAGAATGTTGTTTTTTTAACTTATATGACATGAAATGAATTTTATGGTTTTATAAAGCCT
This sequence comes from Viscum album, assembly GCA_963277665.1. Taxonomy (NCBI): domain Eukaryota; kingdom Viridiplantae; phylum Streptophyta; class Magnoliopsida; order Santalales; family Viscaceae; genus Viscum; species Viscum album. The sequence continues at coordinate 165,622,447 of OY728138.1, forward strand.
TATTTTCAGGAAGCTTCCTCCAAAATATTTCATGACTAATTTTCAAAAAAAACTTTTTCTTTTAAAATTTCCTGACGTTTTGTGAAAAGAAATTGATTTTGAAGAATAAAGGATATTTTCCTCAAGAATCCATCTCAAGTGTTTTATCAAAACCATTTTCCATCTAAGATGACATTATTTCATATGTGTATGTTTCAAGTATAATTTCTCTATGATTTACATGGTTTCACTTTTCTTATTATGAAATGATATCCATTTGTTTTATATGGATTATGTTATGATGGGATGATGTTTATGAAACCCATTTTATTCGTTGGGTTATTATGAATGATGTATGTTTATTTTGTGGCACAAGTAAGAATGATTTCATTTTGAGATGTGTGGGACTTATATATCCCTCTAATGAATTGAGTAAATATTTATATCTCATGAGATAGACATGGCTGTAATGGTAAGTTAATCCGGTTCAGTGTTACAGGACCGAAATGAGGAGTGAAATCGATTTAGAAAGGGACTTTGTCCACTAAGATGGTCATGTCAGTAATTCCTTGGATACTATGGAAATCATATCATGTGCTTAATGTTTGCCACAATTACATGTTTTATTACCATGCTAATTTATCATGATTAATGTTTCTTCATGATCTATGCCTTACATACTGCCATGTTTTATGTCATTTCCCAAGATTTTGATGTTTAGATTTTATACTCATGTTTTTACATTCAAATGTCTAAGGATTGTTTTATGTTCTCTATACTTACCCTAACTGAGAATTTGAGCTCAACCATTTATATGTTTTCTTTTCCCCATGATTTAAAGAAAGGTTTTAGGTAAGAAAAAAGAAGGTGAAGATCATTAATGGAGATGTTGAAGATCTTTCACCAAGATTAGAATATTATATTCCAAGCTTCCAAAGACACTAAACTATTACGATCCTTGTGTGTCTGTTTTTTGTTATGTATTAAGTATTACGCAAAATTAATATTATTTCCATGTACGTCATGCTTTGGCTCTCTACAGTTGGTATCCGAGGAAAGGTTTAGTAAACCTTTGGAAACTAGGATGCGAAAACGTTAGTGAGATCCCTAGAGATATTTCTAAGGTATGTCTAGGGATGTCCCTATGGATGAGCATACGTATAGGATATAGTCCTAGAACTATGGTAACGATCATAGAATTTAACCTAAGATGTTAGATATTGAGGGTACTACCCCTTTACTATGTTGTTTTCCCTTGCATGATTTTTTCCTCTCATACTATTCTTTTTGGGTTTTAGAAAATGGCTGGAAATAGGAAGATTCGCGATAATAGAGGATATTACGGACAATGGAATGATATTCTTCATGAGCAACAAAATGAAACGGGATTTGGAAGTCCAAACATCGTTATTATTCCGAATCAGCAATCTCATAATATGATCAATAATCTCAACTTTGGTAAGTTTCCCGACTCAGATAATGAAAGAAATATGGAGTTTCATGATGATCATAGAGGAAAGAAAGTTCAATTTCCCTCATGTAAATCATGTGGGAAGAGGCATCGGGGAGATTGTTTCAAAGGAACTGGAAGATGCTTTGGGTGTAGAAAAGAAGGACACAAAGCCAGTAAGTGCAAAGTAAAAGGTTTAGTTAACACCATGGAAAAGGATAATGTTATTTCTACGACATCAACAATGATTAGATGTTTTAAATGTGGAATGTATGGGCATTATACAAACCAATTCCCTAAGGGAAAATCTCATGAAGAGAATCAGCATGGTCACATGGGTAGTATTTATGTGGATGATAATGAAGAGACTACAAATGAAATATGAGATGAAATAAATGATGAACCTCAGTCAGTGGTTTAAGAAGTTAGTGAAATGATTGTATGTTTATAAAGAATAATGTATGGTACTACGGAATAAAGAATAATCTAAGGATTGTTACACTATTATTTTTTCTAAAGTATTTGAAAGTATATGTTGAATGGTATCGGTAACCATGAAAGGTTATTCAGATATTTTTGGAAAGTAGATGATATGCACATAATGAAAGGATAAGAAGATAATGAGATGTTTGATTGTATTCATGAGCTCATGACTGATATAAGGACTAAGTGATATTATGGTTTGATTATATAGATTTTTTGGGATTTTTTTATGTGGAAAGAGTTACCTTTTGACAGTATTCATGTTTTCACTAAGATTCTATGGTAATTTATGTTTCAAGAGAATATATGACTAAGATATTCATGTGTTTTTAATGTAACCAACAAGACATATCTTATGATATATGTGGGATAAATGCTTGTAGTCACATTCTTGGTAGATAACCTTTCTAGTAATTGTTTTGTTTATACTATGAGCTTGGACCGAAGTATTTTAGATTACCCTAAAGATTGGAATGGATTATGTTGGACATAAGTTAGTATTGTTTAAGGATAGAAATTTTTCGATATTATTGATGGGATGTTATAGTAATGTAGTTTTAGAAAAAGGACAACCTGCAAGACAGGTGACAACCCATCGCGTCGGACAAGGCTGTGGGAATCGAACCCACAACCGAAGTGCGACTGCCCTTTATCACCTACTAATGGCCTACAAGAAGTCCCTAGTTAGTAGAAACTAGTTTTATTTTATTAAGCGATATGATATATGAAATTTAAGTTCATTTTTGGAATCGTATATGATTAACCTCTCAATAGATGGACTTATGTATATTTGATAACTTTTTCTAACCTTTTTGTTTGAAACAGATCGAATAACCCATCATTCTATCACATGATTTGTTAACCCTTAACGAATAACAAATTCAACTTCATTTCTTTAAGAGATGAAGTGGAAATTGTTCAAAGCACGAAAAACAATGATATTGTACCAAAATCAAGCAAGTATTTCTTCTAATTCAAAAATTTCAACTTTAGGGAAAATATACTAAAAACCAAAAATGTTGTCCAAGTGCTCTTATATTCGATGAATTTTATGGTACCTTAGATCATCACAAATTTATGGCTTTGTGATTGATGGATTTTTCATAGCCATGTTCTCTACTACTCTCCATCAGAACGTGATGGTTAGATTTTTCTTCCATATCCATATTTTCACCTATGTTCTCCTATATGGAAACCCAGTGATGAGTTACTTTGGGTAATCGTTACATTTCTTACTTTAGTTTTTAAAATTAAGTTTTAGTATTCCTTTTTACGATGTGGGTTTCTATGAACAGTAAATGATTTATAACCCCGACGAATTTCGAGGACGAAATTCATTTTAAGGGGGGTAGAATTTAACACCCCAAGATTTTATGAGATATATTATTTTTAATTTCTTTGATCTTATATTATACACTACACCAAGATTATCTTGTACTATACACAACACCGCATTAGTTTGTAGTATACGTAACACTATTCTTGGATCGTGTTACACACAATTTCAAGTTCGCAACATTGGGTGAATATATATTTATATGTATATATATATATTCAATGTATAAATGAAATATGGTTGGATTTTGTTGTACAAAACAACAAAGAAGTCTTTCACTACATGAAACCCTGACTTGGCTTGCATTATATGCAATCACGACCTTCCTTGATAGCGTTTGTTGTACGCAATACCAGGTTTCACTAAACAATGATATATGGTTATAATATTATCACGAAATAGCCGTTATGAATATTATTAACTACATTTTGAATTTTATAACAATATTATTTATCTTACACATTTTCTATAACATGGTATGAGAAAAAAAATAAATTTTTCGGGTAAAATAAGTATTTTTCAAAAAAATGTAGTTTTGCAGCCTTTTGATGGTGCACCCACTTTAAATCTAATTTTTGATGTTTTTATAAGTTCAATTTTAAAAAATAAAATTATAATTTAGAATCAGGATATAAAAATTTGCATTGGATAAAGTTTTGATATTTTTCTGATAACTTTCATATTTTAATGAATAGTAAAAACATGCTATATATTAATTAAAAACAACTTTTTTCATCATAATAATTTATATAGTTAAATTATAATATTGAATGGTTTTAAAGTAAATATAGAATATATTTTTACCGTTTAATATAATTTATGTCCTTATCATTGATTTTATATTGAATTCATAGGTTAAATCCATTCAATCTTTTGCAATGTTTTAAACAAAAACGCATTTTCTTTCGACAACGATATTAATTTTAATTTAGTTTCTGCAACTTCTGTGTATTGAATTTGAAAAAATGGATTCCATATTTGGAATTATTGGGTCCAAATTATATTAATTGACTACTTTTTATTTTTGGGCATTATGAATAGTAACTACAGTAAATTTTATTAACCATAGTTATAGGTAAATTGGGTAATTAAGGGTAAATATAAGATTATAAAATTACCCTAACACTTACCAAAATTCGATTGGATGACTAAATGTCGACCCATATCACCTAAGGGTAAGAATAGATTCATTTTATGGACTTGTTTCCTTGAAAATAATTTAATTATTATTAAAACCAAAGAAAGTGACAACATGTCACCCTCTTAAATCATATAAGTATATTAATTTTAATTTGTGATAAACGTCATGAAACTCAAAACATAAATAGTCTCCAGAAATCTAATAAAATTATATAAATCATATGAATTTATTTTTAATTTTTAGGGATTAAATAAGTATCATTAATTGTGACACAATAGTGATGGAGAAATTGTTTATCTAGTGAAAAATCTTGAATATAGTTTTTATTAAACTAATAGTGACCATAAAAGGCACAAAACCCTGACCATAACTTATTGGTCATGTAAATGTAAACCATAATCATATAATGGTCTAATATTTTATCTTTTGGAGCCTTATAAAAGCGATTATGACACTTATATTATTTTATTTTAAATGATTCCAAAGTTGTCACCTTCATAATTTAATAAATATAACAATTTAAATATTGTTATTTTAAGATGATAAATTCGAGTAAAAGTTTTATTTTGAAATTTAATATATTTATCTTCATCATTGCAGTATATTTTTAATTTTTATGAAAAAAATATGTATATTAAAAAATTATACAAAAATGATGTAGTAATTATTTTATTAAGTGATAAACCAAATAAATGGTTTTAAAATTAATAAAATAAATTTTATATGAACTATTTAATGTTCTGAACTAATTTTCTAGATACATATGTCCTTTTATGAATATATTAAAGCTTTTATTTAGAACATACATTCTGTATATATTTTATTTAAATTCAAATAAATGAATAGTGTTAAAATTGACACTATTGTTATTTTATAAAAATAACATATTATAAAATTGGTTAAAAATCAAAAAAATATTTCAAAATTAGAAATTAACATTTATATGGTCATAAATGTCATAAATAGTCAAATTATGGAAAATTCACAACACATAAGTAATTATATATAATAATTTTATATTTAGAAAAGTATTAGCACAAATAAAATTAAATTGATAAATAAAGATAAATCATGTTGATAATGTTTAAAATAAATTCCTAAAATGTCTAAATTTTATTGGTTGATGTAATTACAAACCTATATCATCTAAGCTTTATATATGAGTCATTTTGGAAGATTTTAGATGGGGTTGGGATTTAATATAAACTAATATTTATTATATTTCAAAAGGTGCCCCTCTCCTCCCTTATAAAAGGGTATCTCCTCCGTCTCTTCTTCACCCAACTTTGAGCCTTCAAGCTCGTCCACACCCTGACTATTTATCTTCTCCACTTTTGCAGAAACATTCTACAGGTTCTGGTATCCTTAAAAGACCATCTTTAGTGCCCTAAAATGAGGTTAAGAAGAGGTGCTTCAAAGAAAAGGTAATGTATGTTACCGATTATTTCAACTTTATTTATTCTTCTACTTCTTCTTATTTAGTTGTTTCATTTTAAAGTAATAACATCAGTGTCACTCATATAATGATATGTAATTATAAGTATTAAAAAACCCTATTTCACCATCTATCCATCCTACGGAATACGAAATCATCGCGCGTGCGTATGTACGGAATATCGTCTCCACGTCGTGGTGTAATCTGTTTTCGACCACCACCTTACTTGGATGGGTATAATGGTGTAAATAGATAACTATATATGATTATTGTAAAGTGATATTGATTCTGAAATATTATACATACACTTCAATACAATTCCACGATCATGGTAATGATATCATCGCTCATGCGTACGTACAGACTACCGTCTCCACAATGCGATGAGATTCATTCTCCATGTTAACCATTCATTAATGATTATAAAGTATATATAATAAGTAATCATGAAATATATGACATAATAATGATACTGGATTTATGTATATATATATGTATGTCATCTAATTAATTCCATTCAATTCAATAGGGAAACGAAAACAGTGTTCACGCGTACATACGGCCTACCGTCTCCATGAACGGTGTATTTCATTCCATTTATCGATCTATCATATATATATGTATATTCTGAATATATAATACATATAAATCATATTTTACATTCTATAAGTATGTAAATCAGGTTATAAGTAATAATATCAAGAACAACAATTCCAAACATGTATGATAAATAAAACGATTTTACCCAAAACGCTGCTTTAACATGGAACTTACAAAAGAACGGATAATATAAAGTCATAAGTGAACCATTTATGATATCATAACAATGAATATGATTTTTTTAATAAGTCAATGACATTATTTAAATCATTATACAGGAGTTTCGGATACGTACGAAGCATATAGGACCTAAGGTAAGGGATAATTATTCCAATCTCGTTCTTATCCGAGATTGTTTATTCGTAACTATTCACTGGGGTTATATTTATCATCCATGTCCCTATTTTCTAAAAATGGTTTCATGTATCTTTAAAGTCCTTTTTTCCCATTTTTTACTTTTACTACATAGTGTGTAAGGAATCTTTCTTTTATGAGGTACTTTTTGACTTTTGCGACAAAAGTACTAGAAGAATGTTATTTTTTTAACTTATACGACATGAAATGATTTTTATGGTTTTATAAAGCCTTATTTTCATGAAGCTTCCTCCAAAATATTTCATGACTAATTTTCAAAAAAAACTTTTTCTTTTAAAATTGCCTGACGTTTTGTGAAAAGAAATTGATTTTGAAGAAGAAAGGATATTTTCCTCAAGAATCCATCTCAAGTGTTTTATCAAAACCATTTTCCATCTAAGATGACATTATTTCATATGTGTATGTTTCAAGTATAATTTCTCTATGATTTACATGGTTTCACTTTTCTTATTATGAAATGATATCCATTTGTTTTATATAGATTATGTTATGATGGGATGATGTTTATGAAACCCATTTTATTCGTTGGGTTATTATGAATGATGTATGTTTATTTTGTGGCACAAGTAAGAATGATTTCATTTTGAGATGTGTGGGACTTATATATCCCTCCAATGAATTGGGTAAAGATTTATATCTCATGAGATAGACATGGCTGTAACGGTAAGTTAATCCGGTTCAGTGTTACAGGACTGAAATGAGGAGTGAAATCGATTCAGAAAGGGACTTTGTCCACTAAGATGGTCATGTCAATAATGCCTTGGATACTATGTAAATCATATCATGTGCTTAATGTTTTACACAATTACATGTTTTATTCCCATGCTAATTTATCATGATTAATTTTTCTTCATGATCTGTGCCTTACATACTTCCATGTTTTATGTCATTTCCCAAGATTTTGATGTTTAGATTTTATACTCATGTTTTTATATTTAAATGTCTAAGGATTGTTTTATGTTCTCTATACTTACCCTTACTGAGAATTTGAGCTCAACCATTTATATGTTTTCTTTTCCCCATGATTTAAAGAATGGTTTTAGGTAAGAAAAAAGAAGGGGAAGATCATTAATGGAGAGGTTGAAGATCTTTCACCAAGATTAGAAGATTATATTCTGAGCTTCCAAAGACACTAAACTATTACGATCCTTGTGTGTCTGTTTTTGTTATGTATTAAGTATTTCGCAAAAGTAATATTATTTCCATGTACGTCAAGCTTTGGCTCTCTACAGTTGGTATCAGAGGAAAGGTTTAGTCAACCTTTGGAAACTAGGATGCGAAAACGTTAGTGAGATCCCTAGAGATATTTCTAAGGTATGTCTAGGGATGTCCCTATGGATGAGCATACGTATAATATATAGTCCTAGAACTATGGTAACGATCATAGAATTTAACCTAAGATGTTATATATTGAGGGTACTACCCCTTTACTATGTCGTTTTCCCTAGCATGATTTTTGCCTCTCACACTATTCTTTTTGGGTTTTAGAAAATGGCTGGAAATAGGAAGATTCACGATAATATAGGATATTATGGACAATGGAATGATATTCTTCATGAGAAACCAAATGAAACAGGATTTGGAAGTCCAAACATCGTTGTTATTCCTAATCAGCAATCTCATAATATGATCAATAATCTCAACTTTGGTAAGTTTACCGACTCAGATAATGAGAGAAATATGGAGTTTTATGATGATCATAGAGGAAAGAAAGTTCAATTTCCCTCATGTAAATCATGTGGGAAGAGGCATCGGGGAGACTGTTTCAAAGGAACTGGAAGATTCTTTGGGTGTAGAAAAGAAGGACACAAAGCCAGTAAGTGAAAAGTAAAAGGTTTAGTTAACACCATGGAAAATGATAATGGTATTTCTACGACATCAACAATGATTAGATGTTTTAAATGTGGAATGTATGGGCATTATGCAAACCAATGCCCTAAGGGAAAATCTCATGAAGAGAATCAGCATGGTCATATGGGTAGTATTTATGTGGATGATAATGAAGAGACTACAAATGAAATATGAGATGAAATAAATGATGAACCTCAGTCAGTGGTTTAAGAAGTTAGTGGAATGATTGTATATTTATAAAGAATAATGTATGGTACTATGGAATAAAGAATCATCTAAGGATTGTTACACTATTATTTTTTCTAATGTATTTGAAAGTATATGTTGAATGGTATCGGTAACCATGAAAGGTTATTCAGATATTTTTGGAAAGTAGATGATATGCGCATAATGAAAGGATAAGAAGATAATGAGATGTTTGATTGTATTCATGAGCTCATGACTGATATAAGGACTAAGTGATATTATGGTTTGATTATATAGATTTTTTGGGATTTTGTTTTGTGGAAAGACTTAACTTTTGACAGTATTCATGTTTTCACTAAGATTCTATGGTAATTTATGTTTCAAGAGAATATATGAATAAGGTATTCATGTGTTTTGAATGTAACCAACAAGACATATCTTATGATATATGTGGGATAAATGCTTGTATTCACATTCTTGGTTGATAACATTTCTAGTAAATGTTTTCTTTATACTATGAGCTTAGACCGAAGTATTTTAGATTGCCCTAAAGATTGGAATGGATTATGTTGGACATAAGTTAGTATTGTTTAAGGATAGAAATTTTTTGATATTATTGATGGGATGTTATAGTAATGTAGTTTTAGAAAAAGGACAACCTGCAAGACAGGCGACAACCCATCGCGTCGGACAAGGCTGTGGGAATCGAACCCACAACTGAAGTGCGACTGGCCTTTATCACCTACCACTGGCCTACAGGAAGTCCCTGGTTAGTAGAAACTAGTTTTATTTTATTAAGCGGTATGATATATGAAATATAAGTTCATTTTTGGAATCGTATATGATTAACCTCGCCATAGATGGACTTATGTATATTTGATAACTTTTTCTAACCTTTTTGTTTGAAACAGATCGAATAACCCATCATTCTATCACATGATTTGTTAACACTTAACGAATAACAAATTCAACATCATTTCTTTAAGAGATGAAGTGGAAATTGTTCAAAGCACGAAAAACTATGATATTGTACCAAAATCAAGCAAGTATTTCTTCTAATTCAAAATTTTCAACTTTAGGGAAATGATACTGAAAACCAAAAATGTTGTCCAAGTGCTCTTATATTCGATGAATCTGATGGTACCTTAGATCATCACAAATTTATGGCTTTCTGATTGATGGATTTTTCATAGCCATGTTCTCTACCACTCTCCATCAGAACTTGATGGTTAGATTTTTCTTCCATATCCATATTTTCACCTATGTTCTCCTATATGGAAACCCAGTGATGTGTTACTTTGGGTAATCGTTACATTTCTTACTTTAGTTTTTAAAATTAAGTTTTAGTATTCCTTTTTACGATGTGGGTTTCTATGAACAGTAAATGATTTATAACCCCGACGAATTTCGAGGACGAAATTCATTTTAAGGGGGGTAGAATGTAACACCCCAAGATTTTATGAGATATATTATTTTTAATTTATTTGATCTTCTATTATACACTACACCAAGATTATCTTGTACTGTACGCAACACCGCATTAGTTTGTAGTATACGTAACACTATTCTTGGATCGTGTTACACACAATTTCATGTTCGCAACATTGGGTGAATATATATATGTATATATATATATATATTCAATGTATAAATGAAATATGGTTGGATTTTGTTATAAAAAACAACAAAGAAGTGTTTCACTACATGAAACCCTGACTTGGCTTGCATTATATGCAATCACGACCTTCCTTGATAGCGTTTGTTGTACTCAATACCAAGTTTCACTAAACAATGATATATGGTTATAATATTATCAAGAAATAGCCGTTATGAATATTATTAACTAAATTTTGAATTTTATAACAATATTATTCATCTTACACATTTTCTATAACATGGTATGAGAAAAAAATAAATTTTTCGGGTAAAATTAGTTTTTTTCAAAAAAATGTAGTTTTGCCGCCTTTTGATGGTGCACCCACTTTAAATATAAGTTTTGATGTGTTTATAAGTTCAATTTTAAAAAATAAAATTATAATTTAGAATCAGGATATAAAAATTTTCATTGGATAAAGTTTTGATATTTTTCTGATAACTTTCATATTTTAATGAATAGTAAAAACATGCTATATATTAATTAAAAACAACTTTTTTCATCATAATAATTAATATAATTAAATTATAATATTGAATGGTTTTAAAGTAAATATAGAATATATTTTTACCGTTTAATATAATTTATGTCCTTATCATTTATTTTATATTGAATTCATAGGTTAAATCCATTCAATCTTTTGCAATGTTTTAAACAAAAACCCATTTTCTTTCGACAACGATATTAATTTTAATTTAATTTCTACAACTTCTGTGTATTGAATTTGAAAAAATGGATTCCATATTTGGAATTAGTGGGTCCAAATTATATTAATAGACTACTTTTTATTTTTGGGAGTTATGAATAGTAACTACGGTAAATTTTATTAACCATAGTTATAGGTAAATCGGGTAATTAAGGGTAAATATAAGATTATAAAATTACCCTAACACCTACCAAAATTCGATTGGATGACTAAATGTCGACCCATATCACCTAATGGTAAGAATAGATTCATTTTATGGACTTGATTCCTTGAAAATAATTTAATTATTATTAAAACCAAAGAAAGTGACAACATGTCACCCTCTTAAATCATATAAGTATATTAATTTTAATTTAGTGATAAACTTCATGAAACTCCAAACATAAATAGTCTACAGAAATCTAATAAAATTATATAAATCATATGAATTTATTTATAATTTTTAGGGATTAAATAAGTATCATTAATTGTGACACAATAGTGATGGAGAAATTGTTTATCTAGTGAAAACTCTTGAATATAGTTTTTATTAAACTAATAGTGACCATAAAAGGCACAAAACCCTGACCATAACTTATTGGTCATGTAAATGTAAACCATAATCATCCAATGGTCTAATATTTGACCTTTTGGAGCCTTATAAAAGCGATTATGACACTTATATTATTTAATTTTAAATGATTCAAAAGTTGTCACCTTCATAATTTAATAAATATAACAATTTAAATATTGTTATTTTAAGATGATAAATTCGAGTAAAATTATTATTTTGAAATTTAATATATTTATCTTCATCATAGGAGTATATTTTTAATTTTTATGAAAAAAATAAGTATATTAAATAATTATACAAAAATGATGGAGTAATTATTTTATTAAGGGATAAACCAAATAAATGGTTTTAAAATTAATCAAATAAATTTCATATGAACTATTTAATGTTCTGAACTAATTTTATAGATACATATGACCTTTTATGAATATATTAAAGCTTTTATTTAGAACATACATTCTGTATATATTTTATTTAAATTCAAATAAATGAATAGTGTTAAAATTGACACTATTGTTATTTTATAAAAATAACATATTATAAAATTGGTTAAAAATCACAAAAATATTTAAAAATTATAAATTAACATTTATATGGTCGGAAATGTCATAAAGAGTCAAATTATGGAAAATTCACAACACATAAGTAATTATATATAGAAATTTAATATTTAGAAAAGTATTAGCACAAATAAAATAAAATTGATAAATAAAGATAAATCATGTTGGTAATGTTTAAAATAAATTCCTAAAATGTCTAAATTTTATTGGTTGATGGAATTACAACCCTATATCATCTAATCTTTGTATATGAGTCATTTTGGAAGATTTTAGTTGGGGTTGGGATTTAATATAAACTAATATTTCTTATATTTCAAAAGGTGCCCCTCTCCTCCCTTATAAAAGGGTATCTCCTCCCTCTCTTCTTCACCCAACATTGAGCCTTCAAGCTCGGCCACACCCTGACTATTTATCTTCTCCACTTTTGCAGAAACATTCTATAGGTTCTGGTATTCTTAAAAGACCATCTTTAGTTCCCTAAAAGGAGGTTAAGAAAAGGCGCTTCAAAGAAAAGGTAATGTATGTTACCGATTATTTCAACTTTATTTATTCTTATACTTCTTCTTATTTAGTTGTTTCATTTTAAAGTAATAACATCAGTGTCACTCATATAATGATATGTAATTATAAGTATTAAACAACCCTATTTCACCATCTATCCATCCTACGGAATACGAAATCACAACGCGTGCATATGTACGGAATACCGTCTCCCCGTCGTGGTGTAATCTATTTTCGACCACCACCTTACTTGGATGGGTATAATGGTGTAAATAGATAACTATATATGATTATTTTAAAGTGATATTGATTCTGAAACATTATACATACACTTCAATACAATTCCACGATCATGGTAATGATATCATCGCTCGTGCGTACGTACAGACTACCGTCTCCACAATGCGATGAGATTCATTCTCCATGTTAACCATTCATTAATGATTATAAAGTATATATAATAAGTAATCATGAAATATATTACATAATAATGATACTGGATTTATGTATATATATGTGTATGTCATCTACTTAATTCCATTCAATTCAATAGGGAAATGAAAACAGTGTTCACGCGTACATACGGCCTACCATCTCCATGAACGGTGTATTTCATTCCATTTATCGATCTATCATATATATATGTATATGATGAATATATTTTACATATAAATCATCATTTACATTCTGTAAGTATTTAAATCAGGTTATAATTAATAATATCAAGAACAAAAAGTCCAAACATGTAGGATAAATAAAACGATTTTACCCAAAACGATGCTTTAACATGGAACTTACAAAATAACGGGTAATATAAAGTCATAAGTGAATCACATATGATATCATAAAAATGAATATGATTCTTTAATAAGTCAATGACATTATTTAAATCATTATACAGGAGGTTCGGATACGTACGAAGCATATCGGACCTAAGGTAGGGGATAACTATTCCAATCTCGCTCTTATCCGAGATTGTTTATTCGTAAGTATTCACTGGGGTTATATTTATCATCCATGTCCCTATTTTCTAAAAATGGTTTCATGTATTTTTAAAGTCCTTTTTTCACATTTTTTACTTTTACTAGATGGTGTTTAAGGAATATTTCTTTTACGATGTACTTTTTGACTTTTTTGACAAAAGTACGAGAAGAATGTTATTTTTTTAACTTATACAGCATGAAAGGATTTTTATGGTTTTATAAATCCTTATTTTCATGAATATTCCTCCAAAATGTTTCATGAATAATTTTCAACAAACTCTTTTTCTATTAAAATTTCATGATGTTTTGTGAAAAGAAATTGATTTTGAATAATAAAGGATATTTTCTTCAAGAATTCATCTCAAGTGTTTTATCAAAACTATTTTCAATCTAAGATGAAATTATATCATATGAGTATGTTTCAAGTATAATGCCTCTATGATTTACATGGTTTCAATTTTGTTATTATGAAATGATATCCATTTGTGTTATATGGATTATGTTATGATGGGATGATGTTTATAAAACCCATTTTATCCATTGGGTTATTATGAATGATGTATGTTTATTTTGTGGCACAAGTAATAATGATTTCATTATGAGATGGGTGGGACCTATATATCCCTCCAATGCATTGGTTAAAGATTTATATCTCATGAGATAGACATGGCTGGAATGGTAAGTTACTCCAGTTCAGTGTTACAGGACTGAAACGAAGAGTGAACTCGATTCAGAAAGGGACTTTGTCCACGAAGATGGTCATGGCAGTAATGCCTTGGCTAATATGGAAACCATATCATGTGCTTAATGGTTGCCAAAATTACATGTTTTATTCCCATGATAATTTATCATGATTAATGTTTCTTCGTGATCTATTCTTTACGTACTACCATGTTTTATGTCATTGCTCAAGATTTTGATGTTTAGATTTTATGCTCATGTTTTTACATTCAAATGTCTAAGGATTGTTTTGTGTTCTCTATGCTTACCCTTACTGAGAATTTGAGCTCACCCTTTATATGTTTTCTTTTTCTCGGGATTTAGACAAAGGTTTTAGGTAAGAAAAAAAGGGGAAGATCATTAATGGAGATGTTGAAGATATGTCACCACGATTAGAAGATTATATTCTGAGTTTCCAAAGACACTAAACTATTATGATCCTTGTGTATCTGTTTTTGTTATGTATTAAGTATTCCGCAAAAGTAATGTAATTTACATGTACGTCAAGCTTTGGGTATCTACAGTTGGTATCAGAGGAAAGGTTTAGTCAACCTTTAGAAACTAGAATGCGAAAACGTTAGTGAGATCCCTAGAGATATTTCTAAGGTATGTCTAGGGATGTCCCTAAGGATAAGTATACGTATCAGATATAGTCCTAGAACTACGGTAACGATCTCAAAATTTAACCTAAGATGTTAGATATTGAGGGTACTCCCCCTTTACTATGTTGTTTTCCCTAGCATGATTTTTTCCTCTCACACTATTCTTTTTGGGTTTTTGAAAATGGATAGAAACAGGAAGATTCATGATAATGGAGGATATGACGGACAATGGAATGATATTATTCATGAGAAACCAAATGAAACAAGATTTCGATGTCCAAACATTGCTATTATGCCTAATTATAAATATCATAATATGATCAATAATCTCAACTTTGGTAAGTTTCCCAGCTCAGATAATAAGAGAAAGATGGAGTTTCATGATGGTCATAGAGGAAAGAAAGTTGAATTTCCCTCATGTAAATCATGTGGGAAGAGGCATCGGGGAGATTGTTTCAAAGGAACTGGAAGATGATTTGGGTGTGGAAAAGAAGGACACAAAGCCAGTAAGTGCAAAAAAAAATGGTTCAGTTAACACCATGTACAAGGATAATGGTATTTCTACGACATCAAAAATGATTAGATGTTTTAAATGTGGAATGTATGGGAATTATTCAAACCAATTCCCTAAGGGAAAATCTCATGAAGAGAATCACCATGGTCATATGGGTAGTATTTATGTGGATGATGATGATGAGACTAGAAATGAAATATGAGATGAAAGAAATGATGAAGCTCAGTCAGTGGTTTAAGAATTTTGTGGAATGATTGTATGTTTATAAAGAATATTGTACGGTACTATGGAATAAAGAATCATATAAGGATTATTACGCTATTGTTTTTTCTAAAGAATTTGAAAGTATATGTTTAATGGTACCGGTAACCATGAAAGGTTATTCAGATATTTTTGGAATGTAGATGATATGCGCATAATGAAGGGATAAGAAGATAATGAGATGTTTTATTGTATTAATGATCTCATGACTGATATAAAGACTAGGTGATATTATGGTTTGATTATATAGATTTTTTGGGATTTTGGTATGTGGAAAGATTTACCTTTTGAAAGTATTCGTGTTTTCACAAAGGTTCTATGGTAATTAATGTTTCAAGAGAATATATGACTAAGGTATTCATGTTTTTTGAATGCAACCTACAAGATATATCTTATGATATATGTGGGATAAATGCTTGTATTCGCATTCTTGGTAGATAACCTTTCTAGTAATTGTTTTCTTTGTACTATGATCTTAGACCGAATTATTTTAGATAAGCCTAAAGTTTGGAATGGATTATGTTGGACATAAGTTATTATTGTTTAAGGATATTAATTTTTTTGATATTATTGATAGGATGTAATATTAATGTAGTTTTAGAAAAAGTACATCCTACAGGATGGGCAACAAACCATCACGTCGGACAAGGCTGTGGGAATCGAACCCACAACCAAAGTGCAACTGGCCTTTATCGCCTACCACTGGCCTACAAGAAGTCTTTGGTTAGTAGAAACTAGTTTTATTTTTTTAAGTGGTATGATATATGAAGTATAGGTTCATTTTTTGAATCGTATATGATTAACCTCACCATAGATGTACTAATGTATATTTGATAACTTTTTCTAACCTTTTGTTTGAAACAGATGGAATGAACCATCATTCTATCACATTATCAGTTAACACTTCAAGAATAACAAATTCAACTTCATTTCATTAAAAGATGAAGTTGAAATTGTTCAATGCACGAACAACAGTGAGATTTTACCAAAATCAATCAAGTATTTCTTCTAATTCACATTTTTCAACTTTATGGAAATGATATTGAAAACCAAATATGTTTTCCTAGTTCTCTTATATATGATTAATAAGATGGTACTTTAGATCATCGCAAATTTATGGCTTTGTGATTGATGGGGTTTTCATAGCCATGTTCTCTACACTCTCCATCAGAACTTGATGGTTAGATTTTTCTTCCATATCCATATTTTCACCTATATTCTCCTATATGGAAACCCAGTGATGAGTTACTTTGGGTAATCGTTATATTTCTTACTTTAGTTTTTAAAATTATGTTTTAGTATTCCTTTTTACGATGTGGGTTTCTATGAACAGTAAATGATTTATAACCCCGATGAATTTCGAGAACGAAATTCATTTTAAGGGGGGTAGAATGTAAAACCCCAAGATATTATGAGATATATTATTTTTAATTTCTTTGATCTTATATTTTACACTACACCAAGATTATCTTGTACTATACGCAACACCGCATTAGTTTGTAGTATACGTAACACTATTCTTGGATATTGTTACACACAATTTCAAGTTCGCAACATTGGGTGAATATATATATGTATATATATATATATATTCAATGTATAAATGAAATATGGTTGGATTTTGTTATACAAAACAACAAAGAAGTCTTTCACTACATGAAACCCTGACTTGGCTTGCATTATATGCAATCACGACCTTCCTTGATAGCGTGTGTTGTACGCAATACCAGGTTTCACTAAACAATGATATATGGTTATAATATTATCACGAAATAGCAGTTATGAATATTATTAACTAAATTTTGAATTTTATAACAATATTATTCATCTTACACATTTTCTATAACATGGTATGAGAAAAAAATAAATTTTTCGGGTAAAATAAGTATTTTTTAAAAAAATGTAGTTTTGCCGCCTTTTGATGGTGCACCCACTTTAAATCTAATTTTTGATGTGTTTATAATTTCAATTTTAAAAAATAAAATTATAATTTAGAATCAGGATATAAAAATTAGCATTGGATAAAGTTTTGATATTTTTCTGATAACTTGCATATTTTAATGAATAGTAAAAACATGCTATATATTAATTAAAAACAACTTTTTTCATCATAATATTTTATATAGTTAAATTATAATATTTAATGGTTTTAAAATATAAATATAATATAGTTTTAACATTTAATATAATATATGTCATTAGCATTGATCTTACATTGAATTCATAGGATAAATCCATTCAATCTTTTCCAATGTTTTAAACAAAAACCTGTTTTTTTCGACAATAGATTAATTTTAATTTAATTTCTGCAACTTCTGTGTATTGAGTTTGGAAAAATGGATCCATATTTGGAATCAGTTGGTCCAAATTATTTTAATAGACTACTTTTTATTTTTGGGCATTATGAATAGTAACTACGGTAAATTTTATTTACCATAGTTAATGGTGAATCTGGTAATTAAGGGTAAATATAAGATTATAAAATTACCCTAACACCTTCCAAAATTATATTGGATGACTAAAAGTCGACCCATATCACCTAAGGGTCGGAATAGATTCATTTTATAGACTTTTTTACTTGAAAATAATTTAATTATTATTAAAACCAAAGAAAGTGACACCATGTCACTCTTAAATCTTATAAGTATATTAATTGTAATTTAGTGATAAACATGATGAAAATCCGAACCTGAATAGTCTCCACAAATCTAATAAAATTATATACATCATATTTATTTATTTATAATTTTTATGGATTAAATAATTATCATTAATTGTGACACAATAGTGAGGTAGAAATTGTTTATCTATTGAAAAATCAATAATATAGTTTTTATTAAACTAATAGTGACCATAAAAGGCACAAAACCCTGACCAAAACATATTGGTCATGTAAATGTAAACCATAATCATCCAATGGTAGAATATTTGACCATTTTTAGCCTTATAAAATCTATTATGACACTTATCGTATTTTATTTTAAATGATGCGAAAGTTGTCACCTTCATAATTTAATAAATATAACAATTTAATTATTATGATTTTAAGATGATAAATTAGAGTAAAAGTATTATTGTGAAAGTTAATATATTTATCTTCATCATAAGAGTTTCTTATTAATTTTTATGCGACAAATATGTATATTAAATAATTATAAAAAAATGTTTTAGTAATTATTTTATTAAGAGATAAACCAAATAAATGGTTTTCAAAATAGTAAAATAAATATTATATGAACTATTTAATGTGCTCCACTAATTTTCTATATACATATGACCTTTTATAAATCTATTAAATTTTTTATTTTAAACATATCTTCTGTATATATTTTATTTAAATTCAAATAAATGAATAGTGTTAAAATTTCCACTATTGTTATTTTATAAAAATTACATATTATAAAATTGTTTAAAAATTACAAAAATATTTAAAATTTATAAATTAAAATTTATATGGTCTAAAATGTCATAAAGTGTCAAATTATGGAAAATTCACAACACATATGTAATTATTTATAAAAATTTAAAATTTATAATATTATTACCAGAAATAAAAACAAATTGATAAATAAGGATAAATCATGTTTATAATGTTTAAAATAAATTTCTAAAATGTCTAAATTATATTGGTTGATGGTATTACAACCCTATCTCATATAATCTTATCATATGAGTCATTTTTGATGATTTTAATTGGGGTTGGGATTTAATGTAAAATAATATTTCTTATATTTATAAAGGTGCCCCTCTCCTACCTTATAAAATGGCATCTCCTCCGTCTATTCCTCACACCACATTGAGCCTCCAAGATCGGCCAAACCCTACAAATTTCTCTTCTCCACATCCTTAGAAAGATCTTAGAGGTACTAGTCTTCTTAAAAGACCATCTTTGGTGCCCTAAGAGGAGGTTAAGAAGAGGCGCTTCAAAGAAGTGGTAATGTCCATAACCGATTCTTTCAACTTTATTTCTTATTCTACTTCTTATTCATTAGTTTTTTCATTATGAAGTAATAACATCAGTGTCACTAATATACTGATATGGTATTATAAGTATAAAACAACCCCATTTCACCATCTATTCATCCTACAGAAAAAACGAAATCACCGCACGTGCGTACGTACAGAATACCATCTCAACGCTGTGGTGTAATCTGTTTTCGACCACCACCTTACTTAGATGGGTATAATGGTGTAAATAGATAACTATATATGATTATTTTAATGTGACATTGATTCTGAAATATTATACATACACTACAATACAATTCTACGATCATGGGAATGATATCATCGCTCGTGCGTACGTACGGACTACCGTCTCCACGACGCGATGAGATTCATTCTCCATGTTAACCATTCATTAATGATTATAAAGTATATATAATACGTAATCATGAAATATATGACATAATAATGATACTGTATTTATCTATATATATATGTATGTAATCTACCTAATTCTATTCAATTCAATAAGGAAACGAAAACAGCGTTCATGCGTACGTACGGCCTACCGTCTCCATGAACGCTGTATTTCATTTCATTTATCGATATATCAAATATATATATGTATATGCTTAATATATATTACATATAAATCATTTTTTACATTCTGGAATTAATTAAATCAGGTTATAAGTAATAATATCATGAACAAAAAGTCCAAACATGTACGATAAATAAAACGATTTTACCCAAAATGCTGATTTAACATGGACCTTACAAAATAACGGGTAATATAAAGTCATAAGTGAACCATATATGATATCATAACAATGAATATGATTTTCTAATAAGTCAATGAAATTATTTAAATCATTATACAGGAGTTTCGAATACGTATGAAGTATATCAGACCTAAGGTAAGGGATAACTATTCCAATCTTGCTCTTATCCGAGATTGTTTATTCGTAAGTATTTACTGGGGTTATATTTATAATCCATATCCATGTTTTCTAAAAATGGTTTCATGTATGTTTAAAGTCCTTTTTTCCCATTTTTGACTTTTACTACATGGTGTGTAAGGAATCTTTCTTTTACGAGGTACTTTTTGACTTTTCGAACAAAAGTACGAGAAGAATGTTATTTTTTTAACTATACGACATGAAAGGAACTTTATGGTTTTATAAAGCCTTATTTCCATGTAGCTTCATCCAAAATATTTCATGACTAATTTTCAACAAATTCTTTTAATTTTAAAATTGCATGACATTTTTTGAAATGAAATTGAGTATGAAGAAGAAAGGATATTTCCCTCAAGAATTCATCTCAAGTGTTTTATCAAAACCATTTTCCATCTAAGATGACATTATTTCATATGTGTATTTTTCAAGTATAATGTCTCTATGATTTACATGGTTTCAATTTTCTTATTATTAAATGATATCCATTTGTTTTTATGGATTATGTTATGATGGGATGATGTTTATGAAACCGATTTTATTCGTTGGGTTATTATGAATGATTTATGTTTATTTTGTGGCATAAGTAAGAATGATTTCATTATGAGATTGGTGGGACCTGTATCTCCCTCCAATGCATTGGGTAAAGATTTATATCTCATGAGATAGACATGGCTGGAATGGTAAGTTAATCTGGTTCAGTGTTACAGGATTGAAACGAGGAGTGAACTCTATTCAGAAAGGGACTTTGTCCACTAAGATGGTCATGACAGTAATGCCTTGTCTACTATAGAAATCATATCATGTTATTAATGGTTTCCACAATTACATGTTTTATTCCCATGCTAATTTATCATGATTAATGTTTCTTCACGATCTATGCCTTACGTACTGCCATGTTTTATGTCATTGCTCAAGATTTTGATGTTTAGATTTTATGCTCACGGTTTTACATTCAAATGTCTAAGGATTGTTTTATGTTCTTTATGCTTACCCTTACTGAGCATTTGAGCTCACCCTTTATATTTTTTATTTTCCCCAGGATTTAAAGAAAGGTTTTAGGTAAGAAAACAAAAGGGGAAGATCATTAATAGAGATGTTGAAAATATTTCACCATGATTAGAAGATTATATTCCGAGTTTCCAAAGATACTAAACTATTACGATCCTTATGTGTCTGTTTTTGTTATGTATTAAGTATTCAGAAAAAGTAATGTAATGTACATGTACGTCAAGATTTGGGTCTCTACACATCACTACCCAACACACCAAACATATGAATAGAAGATGGTAGAGGGGTCGTAGAGATAGAGGAAATGGGCGAGAATAGCTTCACGCATCGGAGTCTTATGACCGCGATGCTCCAAAGATGATCTTAGGTAAAATCTGTGTCTTATCCAACCTAGATAAAGTTCTTATAGACATAGGTTATTTTCAATATTTCCTTTCCATGCCTCTCGTTTGGAGCTCAGAGATTATTGTGGATCCATTAGCTCGATCCTTATAGCTAGTGACTCCTATGGGATGTGATTCTATGATTACAAACTAGTACTGAAAATGTGATCTTACTCTAGGAGGCTTGATATTCAACCGGAATATCCTAGTAGTGGAGTCGAGGCCTTATGACATTACCTTGGGTATGGACTAGTTATCCATAGTTCATACTCAGATCTACTATTTTAGGCTTACAGTGATGTGTGTCTGTGGAGATGGCACTAGGTTTTCCTTCACCAGCAAGAAGGAAACCCTTGAAGCATAGGACAGACATTCTTGGAGGAGGGTGCAACTGATCACTCACCAGTTGGCTAGCCTCACCCTCGGTGTAGTGGATAAGAGGAGTCCAGTTTTTCTATAATTGTGGATGAGTATAAGGATGTGTTTCCAAAGGATGTTCTTTGAATAACTCATCGTAAGGAGGTAGACTTATGCAAGGACATGTACCCCAGGATGACGCTGATATCCACAACAGCATATGGGATGGCTCCCACGGAGCTTCGTGAGTTGTGGGTACAACTGGAGGAGTTTCAGGAGAAGGGTTTCATATAGCCCATTGTCTCACCATGGGCCTCGATGATTTTTGACAAGAAGGCATATAGGAGTTTGAGGTTATGTGTGGACTTCTGGCTCCTGAACCAGGTGAACGTGAAGAACAAGTATCCACTGATGAGGATCGATGACCTATTCAACTAGCTGAAGGAGACGAAGTGGTTTTCAAAGATAGACCTTAGATCGGGCTATCCTCAGCATCGGGTACGGGATGAAGATATACTGAAGACAAGCATCAAGTGTTGATACGGCCACTATGAGTTCTTGTTGACACCTTTCGGTGTGAACAGCACCCCAACAATGTTCATGGGACTCATGAACAGGATCTTCCACCCTTACTCGACCAGTTCGTTGTGGTCTTCATTGATGAAATCATGGTGTACTCAGCATTATAAGAGGACCACACTTCACACCTCAGGATAGTCCTAGATACACTATAAGAGCACCAACTTTATGGTAATCTCTCAAAGTGTCAGTTTTGGATATGAGGTCAACTATTTGGGACACATCATCTTGAAGGCTAGAGTTTCAGTAGATCCAGTGAATATTGAGGCGATGCTTTCTTAGGGGCTGCCCAGAAGTGTGTCTAAGGTGAGGATCTTCTTGGGGTTGGCTAGTTAGGATCAGATGTTCGTGCCTAAATTTTCTATAGTAGAATCACTCTTATCAACTTTGAAACAGAAGGGACATCCCATTATGTGGACTATGAAATGTCAGTAGAGTTTTTATGAGCTGAGGTGGAGAATGACTAGTTCCCCTATCATGAGACTAACAGATGAGGGTGTTGGGTATGTAGTTTACTAGAACACATTATGGACTAGAGAGGGTTGTGTCCTATTGTAGGAGTGAGAAGTCATCGCATATGTCTCATGATATTTGATACTACATGAGTAGAACTATGCAACCCACAACTTGGGGCAAATAGTAGTGGTCTTTACCTTGAAGATGTGGTGGTCCTACTTGATAGGTGAACAATTTACAGTTTATTCCGACCATAAGAGTCTCATGAATAACATATCCCAGAATTTCATGAACCTGAGGCAATAAAAATGTCTGGAGTTACTCATAGAAAATGATTTTGAGATAGTTTGTGCTCATGGAAAGGGGAATGTGGTGGTAGACATGCTTCGTAGGAGGACCAGTTTGCAGTTACTAAGTTATGCACTGGATCTGTTCTGTGTGATGCAGATACCTTTTGTGGATGATGATGAAGCTTCTTACCATCAGTTGATGATTGGTACTTCCCCACTCTTACAATGATTCAGGGAGGCATAATTAGAGGATTTTTACTGCGAGGCCCGATGTGCTCAATTATCCTCAAGATGGGATCCTGATGGATTTTTGATAGGCGGGGAGCAAGTCATCCTTTTCCGATGGCTCACCGTAGTTCTAGTGTTATTGATGGAGGATGTGTTGATGGAGTACCATACATCTCCCTTGTAGGTACATCATGGAGTGGAAAATATGTACCGGGACCTCCCACATCACTACTGGTGGTCAGGGATGAAGAAAGTGGTGGATGATTTCATTTCATGATGCCTTACATGTCAGTAATTGAAGGTCGGTCATCAGGTTCGAGTAGGATTGGCCCAACAACATGAGGTACCATAATTGAAATGAGATGGAATCTTGATGGACATTGTGACGGGGTTACCAAGTACATCCAGGGGCCCTGACTATATTTGGTTGATCGTTGACTGACTCACCATGTCAGTTCACTTCCTAACCATCTGAGAGTAGGGACCGGTAGTGGTCCTAGGATGCCTCTACATCCAGGAGATACTGAGTTTTCACGATGTGCCTTATAAAATCATAACAGATCGTGATGTATGCTTTACATCCCGGATATTGAGTGGATTATATGAGAAGTTCGTGACACATCTGCGCTTGAGAACAACTTTTCACCCCTAGACGGATGGTCAGACGAAGCAGACTATACAGACCTTAGAGGACATTAAACAAGATTGCGTCTTAGATTTTGGTCGTAGTTGGGAGGACCACCTGCCACTGGTGGAGTTTTCATACACCAAAAACTATCACTCCACCATTGGCATGCCATCGTTTGATGTCATGTACGGGTATCCTTGCAGATCACCCCTATGCTGGATAGACCCAAGGGAGTTGGCACTCGTGGGTCCTAAGTTGGTACAGGATACAACTGAGAAGGTGCAAATCGTCCCGAAGTATATGAGACATGCATAGAGTAGGTAGAAGACTTATGCTGAAAGGATATGAATACCCTTGGAGTTTGAGGAGGGAGATCATGTTTTCCTTCGGGTTTCACCCCGATGAGGAGCATGGATATTTGGTCAGGGCGACAAGCTATCTCTGAGGATCATTGGATCTTATCAAATACTAAGTAGAGTTAGAGAGTTGGTGTACCACCTAGATCTTCCCCCATAGATGCACCGAGTGCATTATGTTTTCTATGTGTTGCATCTAATGAGATACATCCATGATCCAATGCACGTTACCGACTAGGGTGAGCTATACATTGATGACGGGGCGATGTTTGCGGTGTTTCTGGTGGAGATAGAGGATTGATAGGAGCAGGTCCTACGTGGGTAGTCGATTCCTATGGTGCGAGTTTGGTGGCTGTACAAGAATCTTCAGGAGAGCACATAGGAGTAGGAGGAATAAATTTATACCTTGTACCCCCATATATTTTATTAGTTTTTGTTTTGGATTTTGGTAGTGTAAAGCAATAAGGTTGCAGAATGTAACATCTCCGAAATTCTGTGTATTTTTTTTCTTATTATGTGGAATTATTCTTAGACCACATGCTTTGATGGTACGTGATTCTGAGGCCCAGTGAGCCCAGAACATAATTTTGATCTTTTTTATGGTAAGTTCAATAAACATGAAAGTGGGTTTTTATAACTTTTAAACAGGTGCTCAGATAAAAAATATGAGGGTACCATTGAACTCAGAATGCCGAGATTCTCCTAGGATGGACTTAACTTCAGCCAGTAAAGGCCGAACAGAAAAGTTAATTTTTTAAAATTTTCAGAAAATAAAAAAATAACATTAAAAAGTTATTTTATTTTCTTTTCTCATCCATTGAGTGGAGGATGGAAATGATATGGTGTAGCTATGAGGAACCAATGAGGTCCAATTAAGGAATTAAATTAATGTCTTGTTGTGCAAGCATAGCTGCTATGCTATTTCATAAATGAAACAGCATAACGATGCACCATCGCAGCGTAACAGAAACGTTGCGACTTGTTCTTTTTATTAAATGAAATCCTTGGAGAGAGAAGAATTAAACTGTGGGGATTCTCTGAAGAACATTTAACAAACTTCCTCTCCAATAAATGATGAAAAATGATGATGAAAATCAAACATCTTTGACAAACATTGTAGAACGTAGCCGGAAGCGATGAATGACGTCACGTCTAGGAACTTCGAGGACGTAAAGCTGCCGAAATGAACATCAAAGAGGTAGGGGTTTAATTTGTGCAATTTGTTCCCCATTATTATTCCAGAAATGATGAATGTTGATCAACCCATGAGAAATTTGATCTACGAATCATGCATTTTTGTGGGATGGTAACTTTCTTTTGGGATTTTCATTATCCTGGAATTGAAATTATCATTTGTGGATTTAATTGGAATCTCGGGACCTCCCGTGTTTATAAACCTCTATCATGGAGGGTGCGGGCTGACATGAAAAATTCCCAAGCACCTCATCCATGTCCATTCATTGTGGTTGTATCCTCAATGTTTTTGCAAGATGAATTCATGGCCATGGCAGGGATGTTAGTGACTTGAGAGGCCCATAAGCATAGACAGATCGGAAAATGGACCACCAGAGGAAATTTGGTGGCCCGCAAAAGGGACCGTCGGCGTGCTGGTGCTAATGGAATTGGAAAATGGAGGCCTACAGTCATGGTCATGGGTAGAGGATAGAGGTGAGACCATCGTCATGCCATAGGGGCAGGAGGCCGTGACAACAAGGTGATGTGGCGCTATGGAGGATCCACATGGAGGGGTCGCCAGCGTTCAGGCCGCCTGGGTGGCTAGTGTGTTGTAGTTTCCTGAACCTGGCTAGAGGAGCCCCAACTGTCCAAGGGTAGGTGGGAGGCCATATGTGGCTGGCAGCCGCGTCCCAGGAGCACCCCACTGGCCGCCCACAAGGCCGGTCTTTCGTTTGGTGGGTCGCGCCCCCTGCCAGTGGGCAGCAGTGGTCCCACAACCTAGTGGTTTGGTTCCACACCTAGAGGTCCGGACATACACGCAGTGGACTGGACCTACGCTGTCAGGCCAGACTCGGTCCCAACGGGCCAGACTTGTGCCCTTCGAGCCGGACTAGACCGGGTCATCGGGTGACCCAGCGGGCTGGACCATTGGCCAATCCAGGCTGGGTCCAGTAAATCCCATTAGGTCTGGCTAACTGGCCAGGCCAGACCGGACTGACCCAGGCCTAAAAAAAGTCAGGTCGAGTTGGTTGAATTAGACTGGGGTATGTTGGACCCCTGGGCCAGGTTGGTTGGGTCGATCCGACTAGGTCAGACCAGGCCCAGACACAACTAGCCCCTTTTTACTAAAATTCATGTCTCTTGCAAACCGCACATTATATTGATTAGGCCTTTTATGGTGTTGGGACCCTCTTGACAAGGAATACATTTTTCCATGCCCTGAAGAGGAGTTTCATGGAATTTGAGATGCGGAGAATGTCTTGAGATGTGGTTTTCCCAGGCATGAAATGTACAGAACCCTACGGTTGGATGAGACCTAAAGACTACTGACTTTCGAAGATGTGTGACTTGAATATAGACATTGGGAAGCAATTATGTGTGAAATTGCAGGACCATGGTGGGAAACACTTCTTTGTGATTTTTAGACTCATGGTAGGCAACGAGGAGGAGTATCTCAATTGGCCAAGATTAGTGGGAATAACCTCTATGTGACATTATAGGCCCATGGTACGTGATGAGGAGGTGTACCTAAGTAGTATATGGTTAGTTGAATGTACTTATGTGTGACTTGTAAGGACAACTATACTCAATAGAGAAGGAGTTCTCTAGAAGCCGAGGTGTTCGATGTTGTGATCATTGATTCTTCTATCACTATCCTAGATGTATACCTATTGTGAGTTGTCTCGTGCTTTGTTCTTTACTTTGAGGACTGCCATTTGGTTTTTCCTTTTTGTTTTTGGGTCCCTACTGATTATTGCATTACTCACCCCTACACAGGCTCTTCCCACTCATGTCATGTCCCAAGAAGTCGGTCTACATTTTGACAGAGACATTGGTGGATTGGGACCCAAAGGTGCTCACGGAGATGGTACCGATGAACGCTACAATGGTGGACTTAGTGGCCTAGGACCAGGAGGCGCCTAGTTGGATTGGGTGGATAATTCATTCCACTTCGGATTTCTATATAAAAAATACTCTCATGATCAGGTGGGGTTTTATGCGGATAGCCATCAGAGTTTCCTTTTTGTACATTGATGTTTTCAGTTCATTGGTTGTACTTGTATTCTGGCCCACTTGTATTAGTTTTACATGTACTTTGATCTGTATTCGTGATAATATTTTCCTTTTTAGTGTGTGGGACTTGGTTGGGTGTGTTTGTGTGCACAGGTACTCAATAAAATGCCCCCTACTTACAGGTTGACGCCTTTAGTGCTAGTCGCCATTCCCTGGCCTAGGGAGGCGGGCTTGGGGTAGTCATGGTACGGACCTTGGGGGACTGGTTGTGATAGACCATATTGTGATGTGACCAATGAGACCCTGATGTGTAACCTAGATATATGATTGACCTAGATAGGTTTATCATATCGACAATGGGAAGTGATGATTGTAGGTGTCACCTTTGTACACGAGTCCATGATGTGATCCTTTTACAACTATGATGAAATTAGGTCAAGTAAATGAGGGGATAGCCTCATATTCCGATTTGGGGTTTGGTAGATGGTCAACCCATCAATATGAATTATACAAGATGATTTGGTTGGGACATACTACCTACTGATATGTAATGCTATATATGGGATGCCTTTTAGGTTTTCATTAGATTTGGCCTTTGAGTCTTGAAGATCCATCGTGATAATTTTCTCTAACAAATTTTTTATATTTTTCGACAACTAACATTTTTTATAAGATTTTTTTTATTAAGGATCAGACCCAATCCATAAAAACGAGTTTTCATAAAAAATTTGAAAGTTATTGAATGTTTTTGAGTCCAAACACGAAGGGAGAGAAAAAAATTTCCCTTAAGAGAGTTGTTTTTTAGTCACAGGTTTCCAAACCCAGGTTTTCAAACTGAGAAGAACCAGATGAAAAAGTTGTCAAAAAGATGATGTTTGTTAATTAGATTCACAATTGGTCTCAATTCTATCAGTATGAAGTTCAATATTCATAAAAAATAGTGATTTTTGAAATTCAAAATTTATTAAGTGAATAAGTTATAATGTTATAGAGGAGTTTTGAATAAGGATAGTGAAGTTAAGAGTTAGAATGTTTTCATACATTCTAACCCTTAAATAAAATCATTCTTTAAGATCATGAGGTTATCGTAAATCATGAAAACTATCATGATAAAATATTCTGAATAAATAAAGGAATTATAATGTTTCTATTAGTTATAGAAACCCATACATAGAAGATTGGATCTAGATGTACCAAACTGATAGGTTATCAAAATATAGAATGTGTACAACTGATGAAGTTTGAAGAATTTAAATGTTACATAGTAACGTTTCCATAATAATGAGGTTTCCATCATAATGAGAATTATATTGTTATGAGTATTTAATGAGACTGGTTCTATGAAGAAAAGTTAACTAGACTAACTCTAAGGATGATGATCAATTAGATCAAGAACATGCACTAATTTACCAAATGAACTCCTCACACTAATAACACATTACATGCAGAACATCAGAGTGATTAGATTTGCTGATGTTGATCCATAAAAGAGAGATTAGTTATGAAGATAAGTGAAGTTTCATAAATAGTTATGTTTTTATGAGGAAAAAAAGGGAAATTTCATGTTTAAAATCTAAATAAGTTTATCATAATGATCTAAAAAAGATATTCATATCATAATTATCTGAGGAAGAAAGGGATATAATAATGAGGTGATAAATAAAGGAAAATCATAATGAGATGATAAATATAGGATGGTCAAAATGAGTTGAGAAGTAATGGTAGATCATAATGAGAAGAAGAATTTGAATATGAGGAAGTTATATTAGGATGAATAAATGGTAGTTTGATCGAGAAAACAAATCATGAATAAATATTGAGAATGTTTGGAGAAGTCAAATTTGATGTTTAAGTGATATCATTTTTCAGAGTTTTAAAATTTGGGTAAGTAGAAAAAGTTTTTCAATTTCCCACTTTTAATTTTCTGAGTCACATAAAAATAGTATCAAAACTTCAATCATATCTATTTACATTTTATGTTAGATGACAAGGAAGAGTTCTGAATAATTCAATTGCAAGTTCCTTCCATACAGAGATCTCATTAAAAGATTATAAATCTATTGTTTTTTTAACGTACTGTGAAAAAATGTATTGAGAAGATGTTATTGAGTTGATCGGACTAAATAAGATCAAATAAAGTTTTTTAGTAGAGTTTGAGAAAACATTTGAAAGAGAATATCATATTGATTCAATCGTACTAAGTCAATCAGACTGGGTTCATTGGACCGAAGGTCATCATATTCAGAGGAACTTTTCTGGGGAAAATTGAAAAAAATAATTTTTACTTTATTTGGCTAGATTATTTTATAAGAAAATATTGTAAACTAACTAGTGTCAAAATAAATTTTTTTATGGGGAGATAGAAGGAGTCTAATGGAAGTTAGAACAATTTGTATTCTCTTATTTCTAATAGTGAATTTTTATAGACCCACTAAGGTGAATATGTAATGGATGTAGGTTCTCACACTTTGGAAGAAACTTGTAAATATTTTTCACTTTAAATTCTTTAATATTTTTTAATGCATGATTATTTATAAATATATAATAAGGATATGCAATTGAAAATGTTATAGGGGTTATGTTTTAAAAAGTGTTGAAACTTCTAAAAAGTGAACAAATAATTCAAACCCCTCCCCCTCTCTGTTATTATGAGAACCTTTGGAACATAAATTGATATCAGAGGGAAGGTTTCATTGTTGAATCTTTATCATAGATAATATCAATTCTATAAGTATATTAATTCTGACATTTGATCAAAAAACTTATTATGGATGGAAAATAGGATGATTACTTATCCTATATCTCTTGGATTAGAATTTATTGATGTTTCTATAATTGGGTTTCCTACTATTGATAATGATGCCACAATGAATATTGCTGATAAAATTAGTATTGAAGTTGATGTAAAATCATGAAATTATATTCTTATGTCTTTATCAAAAAATGTTTATATAAAGGTGATGGGTCTCCAAACATAAAAGAGTATGTCAGACAATATGTAATGTATTATTGAAGGGAATACTAAAGTGAAGGAATCAAAGCTAAAAATTTGGCATATTAATTTTGAAGACTTAATAATGATATATTAATAAACTATTTATGAATACTTAACTAGATTAAATGAAATTGTTTGCAATGTCACATTATTCAGAGATATTTGGGAAGATTTTATAATTGTGAAGAAACTTATGAGAAACTTTCTAGACAAGTTTGATTCCAAAATTTTCTATTTAAAAGATAAGGATGACTTATCTCTTGATTAATTACAAAACAATTTCTTATGAAATGATGAAATATTCAATGTTCAAAAAGAAGATAAAATATTAAATATATATTGACTCCATGAGAAAAATAAAAAAACAATATTATGAATATTTTGATCCCTATGACATTTATGATAAAGACGATAATGTATTTAGTGAAAAAATTAATGTATCTTAAATCTATGAACTATCGTAGAGGAAGAGGAATGTAGGGGGAAACTTCCTGTAAAATGTTTTGAGAGTGGTAGAATCAAACACTTTTCTATGAATTTTAAGAATAATTTTGTATAATATTGAGATGATTATAATTAAAAAACATGATGGAAGAAGTCAACATAAATTTATAAAGAAGAAAATTCATCCAAAAAATATAAATATAAATTTATTAGGAATAAGATAAGTATTTTGAGTAAGAAATATGAATAGAACTCAAGTGAAAATATTTCTTTAGAAGATGAAATTTTTAAAAAATTCATAACCTTCATTTCAAAAGTTTAGAAAACAATATATTCCTCATATAGTGTAGAAGGTTGTAAAGAATCATATAGAGAGTATCAACTCGAAATAGAAAATTTTTCATGTCTTGAGAAAAATAATACTCTTAATAAACAAACCATAGTAATGAATAAATATTAGGGAGATGATTCTAAAAATGTAAAAGATGTTATCAATAAAGAGGAAGAATAAATCTAGGAGATTTAAAATTAAAAACATAAAAATGTTGAATAGGGAAATATTGTTGAAGATCTCAGTAAGAAGATAGAAACTAAGGAAGAAGAAGTTAATAGGTTTCAATAAAAATATATTGAGTTCAAAAGTACCTTGATTAAGATGAATGAAAAATTTAATAAAACATTGGAAGTAAAAGTTTATACTTCTAATGTTATTGAGAATGTTCAAAACAAGAATCAGGTGAAATCCTCACTCACAAAAAATAATGTTTCATCTAATTCTTCTAAAATTTTAGGTTTCATGAATGTTTTTGGGAAATATTTGGTGGAGAAAGAATGTGAGAAACCTATCACATCAAAAAAAGTAGAAAACTAACTAATAAAAAAAGATGGTCAATATCCTAAATATGACAGAGAAAAAGAGAGTTATCAACCTTAGTAAAGTTTCTACATTAAAAGATATTTATTTAGTATAAAATAATGATTTGATGGCTTTTTTTGGTGTTGTGGAATCTATGGGAATAGTTCTTATAATTTTTATCAAAAATTCTCACTTCCTAAAACAATTTATGAACAAAGATAATGCAATTGTGGAAGAAGGATAAGTAACTTTACTAACCCAAGAGAAGTTAAAAAAAGAAAAAAGTCAAGATATTTGAAAATTTCTATCAGAAAAATCAATTTAAATATATGGAAGATGATTATTAAATATTTTATCAGGATCCTCATCATGCCAAAATATATATGTCACTCTTTCTTAAACATGTATCTTATGGTGGAAAATAAAAATAACCTGGAAAGAAGAAAATTTTAAAAAGAGTCTTTGTTTTTTAGATATCATTGAAATATAGTAAAAGGATCAAACCATAGATACTTAGAATTAGTTGTTCTTCTCATATGATAGGTGATATAAAAATCTTGAAATATGTTTAAATTCATGATGGGGAAGCAGTTACCTTTGGTAATTATAGTTCCATAAAATCAGAGAAATTAGACCGGCTGAGATTGATGTTGAAAATTTTAAATCTAAGAAATTGTTATTTTTTGATGGGATAAAACATAACGTACTTAGTGTGAGTAAACTCTTTGATGATGGAAAGTAATATATCTTCAAAATATATTATTATGTTATCAAAACTGTGAAATATGGAGATTTTATTATAAAAGGTTAAAGAACCAGTGTGAATCAATTCCAAATATGAGAATTTAACAAATATCGTTACTTAAGTGTTGAATATGAAAAAAATTGGCTCCGAAGACATGGGAACCTTGGGAAGAAAAACATGAAAAAAATTAAAATTTTTATTTTGTTCATTATTTTCCATAATTGAAAATAATAGATGAATATTTTTTTTTACTTGTCAAAATTTGAAGATGACTAACAAAAGTCATAAGAGAGTTGAGATTCAGTCAACCAAGCCTCTGAAACTTCTTCATTCTGAATTATTTGTGTTGATGAGACATATATAAACAATATTTTATTTTTACATTATCACTTTTTTTGATTATTTCACTCATATGAAAAACATAATTTTCATGAAACATAATTCAGAGGATATAGAAATGTTTACTTTTTTAAGAAAAGAAGGTTAAAAATAAATGGGTGTTTATATAAAGATGTTGAGAACAGATAATGGTACCAAATTCATAGGAAATAATTTTGAAACTTATATAATAATTTATCATATCAAACAGTAGTATAGTGGTCCCAATACTTCACAAAAAAATGTATTATTAGAAAGAAATAACAGAGGTTTGGTGGAAATGGGAAGAAGTATGTCAACAGAATACAATATTTGAATGTTTTATTAGAAAGAAGCTAATTGTACTGATGTACATGTTCAAAACAAAGTATTTTTGATACCAGAAACCAGTATTACTTCTTATAAAATGTGGTATAACACAAAAACCTCATTGAAGTAGTTCAAATTTTCTTGAAGTCCATGTTTACTAAAAGTAAAAAATATGGATTTAAGAATATTCAATGAGAAAGTTGTAGAAGGAGTTTTAATGGGTTATTCTCCAAATAGAAAAAGTAAAAAATATTAAAAAAAACATTTACAAATGTTTGTGGACTCAAATAATGTGAAAGTAATTGAAAATAAAAATTTCTAAATAAAAGTTATTGATAATGATAATGAGGATAAATTGGATGTTTCCAATGATAATGAATGTAATTCAAAACTTCCTTACCAAGATTCTAGAGAATCATTTGATAAAGAAATTTCAGTTGGAAAATAATATTTTAAATTTACTACCTTGAAAAAACATGTTAAGTCCTAAAAAATTATTGAAAATCAGAAGGCTCAATTTTAGACCATAAAAATTTTGATATTAAAAAATCAGACCTCACATATCTCAAAAGTTGAACAGGAATAATTTTCAAAAGATATTCAACACAAAGAATGGGTTGATTGTATGAGTAAATAATTTCTTCATATTGTGAAAAATGAAACAAATGAACTTATTCCACGACCATAAAATAAAAATATTATTCATACAAATTCGGTTTACATAAACAAATTGAATGATAATGGATAAGTTTCAAGAAAAAAAATAAATACTTGTTTGTAAAGGATATGCACATGTGGAAGGTGTGGATTTTGAAGAAACTTTTTCCCCAATTATATGATTAGAAACTATTTTAATTTTTCTATCAGTGGAAAAACATCAAAATTACAAATTTTATCAATGGATATAAAATTATCTTTATTAAATGGTGAGAATGGAGAATAATTTTATATTGAACAACCTTGTGGGTTTTTAACTAGATAATGATGAAAAAATGGTTTTTAAATTGGAGAAAGATTTGTATCGGTTGAAACAAGCCCCACATTCCTAGTGTTCAATATTGGTGGTTGTTTGAGAATGATTAATTTTTCTAAAGGATACATTGATAAAAACTGATATATGAAATATGTTAATCCTATATCTCTAATTGAAATTTTTTTGTGCATGATATACTTTTTGATGGATAGGAAGAAAATTCTATAAATATTTTTCTAAGGAAATGAAGAAGAGTATTTAAATGTCAATATTGGGAGAATTAACTTTCCTCATCAGCATAAAATTTCAAAAAAAAAGTAAATTTTCTTATCTCAAAAAAGGTATTCTAGTGAATTGTTAAAGATTTTTTGGATTTAAATATCCAAATAAGTTTCTACTCTTATAGTTATGAGAACAATGTTGAATAAAGAAGAGTCTGGAGAATTTGTGAATTTGAAAGACTTTTGAAAGCTAATAGGCAGTCTAATTTACCTTAGAGCCTCAAGACCTGATATTTTTTTGTTGTAACATTATTCCCTAAATATCAAAGTAATCTAAAATAATCACATATGTTGGTAGCAAAGATAATTTTGAGATATTTCAATGGAACAACATCACATGGGTTATAATATAAAATAAATAGTGATACAAAGTTTAATGTCTATACTAATGCTGATTGGACTGGATATTGTAATGATAGAAAATCAACCCCAAGAGGAACATTTTTCTTGGATGAATGTTATGTGAGTTGGAATAGTAAGAAACAATGTCCAATGACTTTATGAAATGATAAATATGAATATATTGTAGCTACTCAGGCTTGTACTCAAATGTTGTGGATGAATGTTCGGCTGGAATAATTGAAAATGAAAGCTTCTAAAAAATTGAAGATAAATTTTGATAATTAGAGTATAATTGATCTTTCTAAAAATCGTATCCAACATTCAAGGTCAAAAAAATTATATAAAGTTTCACTTTATAAAATATAATGTTTTGTTGGAGTTGTTATGATGGAATATATCTCATAAAAATATCAAATAGCTGATATCATCACAAAATCCATGATGAAAGATATATTTGAATAATTGATGCTCTAAATTCATGTCCAACCTCCTCCAATGATTTCATATATCTCACAAAGAATTACCCCCATAGTGATTTGGATTATATTGACAAAGGGGGATAGAAAGTAACAACATTTTGTAAAGTTTTTACTTATATTTCTAAAATGAATCTGGAGCTGTGTTTATTATAAAATGGGGGAGAGAAAAAGGAAAGTGAGAGAGGAAATGTTAAAAGTGAGTGGGAGTTTATCTTCACATGGTTTCAAAATTTCCTTGTACTTGAGGGTAGTAATTTCTTCAAAAAAAATTAATTTATCTAGTAGTGTGGTATCAAGATACACTCTTTTAAGAAATTCTTTGTTTTGGTAAAATTAAAAAAACATGATTTTTAAAAAAACTTAATTTGTGAAAAAATATTGAGAGTTGGAAAATTTGTTAATGAGGGTTGTCAACAAATCTAAAGGGGGAGATTGAAGAACCTCTGAGATAATTTTTTTAACAAAGTTTTTGTATTTTTTGAGGAATAACCTTTTTGTATAAGAATTTTTTTGTTATTTCGGATCGGAAACAGTCCATCATAAAGAGTTTTCATAAGAAAATTGAATGTTACTGATTATTTCTGAGTCCAAACACAAGGACAGAGTAAAGTTTTAACATTATGAAAGTTGTTTTCTGGACATAGGTTTTCGGACTCAGGTTATCAAACAGAGCAGCATCGCACACAAAAGTGGTCAGAAATTTGAATTTTTTGATTAGTTGCACCATTAGTCTCAGGTCCATCCATATAAAGTTAAAGATCCATCATACATAGTGTTTTTTTTGGAAATTCATAAGTTTCTAAGTAAATAATTCACAATGATGCTGAAGAGTTTTGAAGAAATGGATGAATTATAAAGTTTGTATCAGTTAAAGAAACTTGGAAACATAAGATCAGATCTAGAGGTATTGAACTGAGAGGTTGTCACAAGTCAAAATGTGATAATCTGATGATGTTTGAGTAATTTAACAGTTTTAGAGTAGTGTTTCCATCATAAATTGGTTTCCATCAAAATGAGGTTTCCATCATTATAAAAAAATTTATAGACTAACTCTGGTTATGAATTTTAACCAGAGTAACTCTAATTAATAAGATCAATTAGACATGGAACATGCACCAATTCATCAAATGAATGCCTCACACCGACAACACGCCAGATTCAGAATATTAGAGTGATCAGAGTTTCTCTTTCTCATCCAACAAAGTTAGTTCAGTTAGGAATATTAGAGAATATTCTAAATTATTATTTATTATGAATAAAAAACTGTAAATTTCATGTTTACAAGCTGGGGAAGTTCATCATAAAGAGATGTGAAAGATAGTCAAATCGTAATGAGTATACAAAGAAAGGAATATTGTAATTATTTTAGAAATAAAGTTGGATCGTAATGAGCTGAGAAATAAAGGAAGATAATAAAGATATGATAAAAAAGGTAGATCATAATGAGAATAGTAATCTAAAAATAATGAACTTATAATGGACTGATTAAAAGTAACATTGTTTAATAAGACTGATCATGAAGAAATCTTGAGAATGTTTAAAGAAGCCAAAGTTTAATTTTAAATGCGAGTGTTTTTTAGAGTTTCGAATTTTGTGAAATCAGGAAAAGTTTTTCAGTTCCCAACTATTACTTTTTTGAGTCACCTATAATTTGAAGAAAAACTTCATTTAAAATTTGTAACTTTTTATATAATCATAAAAGGATGAGCACTAAATAATTTGAGTGAAATTCCCTTCTGAACATAGTTCTCATTAGAATATCGGACATCTATTTTTTATTTACATGGATGAGAAAATTTTTATTGAGAATATCATATTGAGGTTATCAGACTATAAATGTTCAGACTATGTTTTTTAGCAGAGTTTGAGAATTGAAGATTGTGAAGGAGCTGATTGTATTCATTTGATCATACTAAGTCAATCAGAATTGGTTTATCATAATTAAGGTGATGTAGCGTTGTCATGCGCGCTCTCAAAAATATTTATACTAAGTGCAGCACAGTGGCTGACCTAGGTCGATCTCTTAAGGAGCCTTTTGCAGTCAATCACTCATTATTTTTAATTCAGTGTATATATATAAACTAAAATGACCAGAAATGATATTTTAGAATTAAAATTACAAAACTAAAAGTAAATATTGAGATGCAATGCAAACACAATGAATGCAAATAGAATGATGTTAAACAGAAAGGAGATCCTCCCGGGAGATTATCCAGAGTGAACCTTCATCGTATATTTTCTTATTTTCCAATTTACTTAATGAACATGCTCCATCGTATGCATGAACATCCCCTTCTTCCTATGGTTTTGAACGTACGATACACTCAACGATCG
Source organism: Viscum album (assembly GCA_963277665.1). Lineage (NCBI taxonomy): Eukaryota > Viridiplantae > Streptophyta > Magnoliopsida > Santalales > Viscaceae > Viscum > Viscum album. Next base: position 165,660,851 of record OY728138.1, read on the forward strand.
CCGAGAGACCATACATCCACCTCCTCGATCGAGGGAGAATGTGACAAAAGTGAAATCTAGGCTTCGGGTGGCAAGTGGAGACACAAAGGCACCTTTCCCACTAAAATCCCCCTTAGCCTTACTCTAAGTAAATAAGAAACAATAAAACATTAATGATTAAAGGCTTGGGTTCATCACTAAATTACTCCCCCGGGAACTTCCTTGGGTTAGCTACTCATAATCACGAGCATAAGAGTTCACAGTGAAAAGAAAAAGGGGAGAGATAACAAAAGAGAGAAAGAAAAGTGAAGAAAGGAGAACACTTGAATAAAAATATGAAATGATATTAAATAATGAAATTAAAATAAAATACAAAGATAAACTACATATAATGTCCAACAAAGGCTATTCTTATGTTCCCAACCCTTTTGAATGAAAAAGACACACTCTTTTATAGGGAGAGGGTGTGGAAATTTGGCTCCAAAAATCATCCCCGCATGTAGGCGCATGGATGGCTTCATTAATGACCGAATTTGGAACTTGGTCCTTCTTGACAGTTGTTCCAATACTTCTCCTCTGTCTACCCAAGAAATTTAATCTTTATTGGACATGTAATGAATTAGTTATGGCCGACTCACTCATAGTATTTAATTCTTCCAGGCAGACTGTTCGTATTCCAATACACTGAGTTCCAACGCACTAATGGCCTTGAAAATGAACGAATCATGCATGGACTTCTTAATTAAAGTTCTTCATCTGTATTTATTTAATTTCCATGTACAATTTCAGCTTCATTGGTTCGTCAAGTTATGCGATATGGGCCCCACAATAAAATTATGCAGTTCTGTACACAGTTTTCGAGGCCTGGTTTTTGAGCTGAATTTGAGCTTCCAAATGATGGATTGAGCTTTGGGTCCAGAAGTATAAAATGAATCTAATAGAACATAGAAACCTGTAAAATAATAATTTTTCAATTTTTATAAGTTTAGAAAAAGTTATGGCCGAAACATTATAATAAATGAAAACTGTTTAAATCCAAAATAAGCCATTTTTTCAACTAAGCTCAAAAATACTCCTAAAACATAAATTGTGACAATTGAACATTAAATAACACATTGGTGGGATTAAAAACATATAAATTCAGAATAAAAAAAATTTAAAATATATTTTCTATCAATTCCCCCACACTTAAACATTTCACTCTTGGGCAATCATCTTATACCATGGTCAAAAACAAACTTATCAAAGCATAAATGACAACATAGCTCAATTATCATATCAAAGAAAATATCATGCCTCATACATGGATAAAAATTTCACAACTCCTCAAAAATAATATGAATCTATTAAATCTCATGTTAATCCCCACATGCATGTCGTACCTACCTCCCCGGAAAATTATTTCTCTCTTAACTCAATGATATTTAATGTGGAGTTTTTCTCATTCCCAAGAACAAGTGTGATTTCCATAGGTTTGATATCCTCCTAGTATCTCCACTTCACAGAGTCACAACTGTTTCAATCATGAGGTATTTTTCATGGGTTGTTCTGATGTTGAGGGTTGTCAGGTTTAAAATGTAAAAACATCTGAGGGAGAATGAGGAGGGTTAAGCTCTAAAGTGAAGTAAATGCATGAAAACAGTTTTGCTCAAGAATGGTGTGCTCCTCAATCAGCTCAAAAAAGTAATCACCTCCAAACAACTCTTATTTTGGGAAGTTCACACTTGGGATTTCATCATCAATTATTTTCATCCCTCTTTTCCCCATTTGTAGCATTGTTTCAGCTTGAATTTAGATCTGGATTTCTCTTCAGAATCATGTTTTGGAGGAAAAGAGAGTCAGCTTTTGATCTTCAAAAATTGGTGAACACCCAGCCCATATGTGTAATGATATTTTGGTCTACCCATCCATCTTCCCATCATTACATTTTTTACGCCCAAGAAACAATAAATATGGAAACACTTTCAATTCAGCTCAAAAATATTTTTCAGGAAAGCAAAATAAAGCTCATCTTCTCCCTCCCCCACACTTGAGTTCAACAATAATCATGCATTTAACTTCTAGAGTAGGTTGGAAAGGGATAAATGGCTTATAACGTGGCTTCCTAACAAGGTATTTCATGGCTACTATGGGCTTAATGAAGGTCAGATGTAAAGGTATGCCAAAATAAGAGTTCAATGCAAAAAGGGGCTTTCAAAGTGATGCCTCAATCATACGTGACACATTCCATGAACTCTAACAGCTTTGAAAAAGAGAAAAATAGCAAGTTCTGGATCACACAACATGTCTCAAGACTCTCAAGAAAAAGAGAAATGTAAGAATATGTCAAACAGGTTTAGAAACCTCTCGGGTTGGGCAAGATTTTCAACTTGGACAGCACTAGTGCACATGAGTTTCATAATCAATCAGACATCATCAAATGAAAAGATCAGAAATCAGAAAAAAAATACATTCAGCAATCATTTAAAACCTCAAATAATCAAATCATGAAATGGTACAAAAATACCAAGATGATTTGAATTTTCCAATGTATTCGATTCAGCTCAAGATTCCTAAAAACACACAAAACAAAATGAAAAAGGAAAACCAGAAAATTTCAAAAACATCAACATGAAAAATAAAATTAAATCACTAACAAAACAAATGAAAACAAATAAGAAAAATAAATAAAAATAAATAGAAAATGGATAATGCTTGGTTTGAACCCCAAGCGGATGCTTGGTTTTTACTACCCCTAGTCAGGCAGTTGTAGCAGATTATCCCCAATCAGATGGTGGATGTGGTTTCTTTGAGATAAACCACCACATGTGACTTTTTCCAGCGTCCATCAGTAGACACTGAGATTGGAGAACCCCAAAGAAAATAATAAAGTTCCCAACCCCCAAGAAAGAAGAAAGATAGAATTTGTGATCCAGAGTGGGAGGGAATATAATATAGGGGTTCTCCCTGTGAATATCTGTGGTTTCCTCCTCCAAATGGTATGAAATTTGTTGTAGAGGAGGGAGTTGCACCACCACCAGCTTCTCCGGATCTTCTTCCTTGATCACCACCACTTGAGTGGTATCTTTCATATCATCCAAGGTCTTCCCCATTTGTACTGTATCAGAAATTTCAGGAAAAGGGAAGTTAGAAAACAATTCAGTTTGAATAAGATTAAAACAAGATGAATCAATTAATAAATCTTCCCTTTCAAGTAAGTCACCTTGAAAATTGATCTCTTCAGGCAAGACCATTGGAAACTCTATCTTAGCAGGTGCATCATCTTTTTCATCTTCCAAAGAAAGAGAGAGTTCAAAAGGTTCTAATTGTTCAATATAAACCATGGGAAGACCAAGTTTCAGGTTATCTTCAACAAAGTGATTCCAGGATTCATCCAAAAAAAATTTGATCTCCCATAAGTGTATCAGATGGAATGTGTACATCAGGGACCTCCTTGAGAAATGGTTGAGTTCAGTATGATATAATTAAATCTTTTATAAGCTCCTTCTCACCCTCCTCAGGTTCTTTGACATAAAAAATAATCGGTGAAATCTCTTCCACCACTCGTTTGGGTTTGGGTTCTGGTTCTGGTTCAGGTTCAGGTTGTTCCATCAGTGAACGAATATATTCATCAAAACTTTTTTCAGTTATCTTCAGTTTTTGAATATCTTTATGAAGATCTTGCATTTTGGATTAATAATCATTTTGAACTTCTTCATGCTCCTTTGATTGATCATTCCATGCATAATAATTTGAATTGATATTCATGATGAACAAATAATTTTTTTGTTTTTGAAATTTATGATTTTTTGTGTTTTTTTTAATGAATGAAAGAAAAAATAATTTAAAATATGTGAATAAAAACAATGAGTGAAGACTACTTGGCTCCCCAGCAACGGCGCCAATTTGATGTAGCGTTGTCGTGCACGCTTTCAAAAATATTTATACTAAGTGCAGCACAGTGGCTGACCTATGTCGATCTCTTGAGGAGCCTTTTGCAGTCAATCACTCATTATTTCTAATTCAATGTATATATATAAACTAAAATGACCAGAAATGATATTTGAGAATTAAAATTACAAAACTAAAAGTAAATATGCAAATTCAATGCAAACACAATGAATGAAAACAGAATGATGTTAGACAGAAAGGAGATCCTCCCGGGAGATTATCCAGAGTGAACCTTCATCGTCTATTTCCTTAGTTTCCAATTTACTTAATGGACATGCTCCATCGTATGCATGAACATCCCCTTTTGCCTATGTTTGTGAATGTACAATACACTCAACGATCGCCGAGAGACCATACATCCACCTCCTCGATCGAGGGAGAATGTGACAAAAGTGAAAGCTATGCTTCGGGTGGCAAGTGGAGACACAAAGGCGCCTTTCCCACTAAGATCCCCCATAGCATAACTCTAAGTAAATAAAAAACTATAAAACATTAATGATCAAAGACTTGGGTTTATAACTGAATTAATCCCCCGGGAACTTCCTCGGTTTAGCAACTCATGATCACGAGCATAAGAGTTCACAGTGAAAAGAAAACGGGGAGAGATAACAAAAGAGAGAAAGAAAAGTGAAGAAAGGAGAACACTTGAATAAAAATATGAAATGCTATTAAATAATGAAAGTAAAATAAAATACAAATCTAAACTACATATAATGTCCAACAAAGGCTATTTCTAAGTTTCCAACCCTTTGGAATGAAAAATACACACTCTTTTATAGGGAGAGGGTGTGGAAATTTGGCTCCAAAATTCATCCCCGAATGTAGGGGCGTGTATGGATTCTCTAATGACCGAATTTGGAACTTGGTACTTCTTGAAAGTTGTTCCAATACGGATCCTCTGTCTACCCACAAAATTTAATCTTTATTGGACATTCAATGAATTAGTTATGGCCGCCTCACTCATAGTATTTAATTCTTCCAGGAAGACTGTTCGTATTCCAATACACTGAGTTCCAACGCACTAATGGCCTTGAAAATGAACGAATCATGCACGTCATTCTTAATGCAAGTTCTTCATCCAGATGTCTTTCAGCTCCATGTAAAATTTTAGCTCTATTGGTTTGGCAAGTTATGAGATATGGTCCCCACAATAAAATTATGCAGTTCTGTACACAGTTTTCGAGGCCTGGTTTTTGAGCTGAATTTGAGCTTCCAAATGATGGATTGAGCTTTGGGTCCAGAAGTATAAAATGAAGCTCATAGAATATAGAAACCTGTAAAATATGATTTTTCAATTTGGATCAGTTTAGAAAAAGTTATGGCCGAAACATTATAATAAATGAAAATTGTTTAAATCCAAAATAAGCCATTTTTTCAACTAACTCAAAAATACTCCTAAAAAATAAATTGTGACAATTGACCCTTAAATAACACATTGGTGGTATTAAAAACATTGAAATTCATAATAAAATAATTGAAAATATTTTTTCAATCAGAAGGTCATCAAATTTAGTGTCATCAGACCCAAGAAATTTATTATAGAAAATTGAATAGATTATTTTTAATTTTTTTAATCAATTTTTTTATATGAAAACATTTTAAATAGATGGGAGTCAGTAAAATATTTCCAATTGGGAGATATAATGTGTATAATGGGAGTCATAACCAGCTTTATTCACTTATTTATAATAAGTAATGTCTTCATACCCATGGAAGTGGCTATGGAATTGGTGTAGGTTCTCACACTAAGGAGAAAACATGTAAATATCATGTACAATACTAGATTTTCTATTTTTTAAAGCATGAGTATTTAAGAAAATATGACAAGTATATGAACTTTTATAATTTGTAGGTGTTGTGTTTTAAAAAGTGTTGAAACTTATAAAAAATGAACTGATTCAACTTCCCCTTCTTAGTTATTATTCAATCCATTGGAACTTCAAGTATCCTACAATGGTTTACCTATAATTAACTCCTAAGAATGTGTTATAACTCTTGATAATTATTAATTTCCTAGGATTACCTCTTAGTGAATGGATTTATGCCTCATTACTATGTATTTCCTTGGATTAGATCTTCGGAATTAGTGATGACACTTGATGACCATTGTTCACATATGATTACCTCCTAGGGATAAGCTTTAAATCTGATACTAATGGTATTTCTAGGATGTCACCTTGGATTAGGCGATACTCCAAATACTACAATATTTTCTAGTAATTTCTCCAAGTAATTGTTCACGGTCTTGATATTTATTGGTATGGTTGTGTGACAAGCTCAGAGATACTTTGGAACTAGATGAAGATGGTTTGGTTCGATCCTAGGTGTCATCTGAGAACTTTAGTATTATATTTTTATTTATTTATTATACATTTATATAGTTTTGTTAATTTTATTCAGATGATAATATCATATATGTACAGTACATTTACTTGTTATACACAAGACTACATTTTTAGTTCCCTAATGAGTTGTATTCACACCCTGCTCATCCATCCATGAAACATGGCCACCCATCTAGATTTCACTGATAAAAGTTTTTGGTTGTCCATATTCCCAAAGTTACATGATCAAGTATGATAGCTAAGGTGGAATTGAAGATCAGGATGTGATGAGGCCCAAGTATATTAGTAGAGACACTTTTATATTTAATTTATATTATTTATTTTATATATGTGGTCAGCTGAGTGGGTGATCAGTTATCGTATGTTTTCATGACCATGTGTCTATATGGCTATTTTATTCTATATGATCATTTGATATTTTGGGATATGTTTATTGGTTATTCATACTCTAATGGATAATTAATTTTTAAGGAAGATATATGGTTGTGTCCACTATTTTAATGCACTATGATAGGAGGGTATAGTCTTCCCATGGTAACAACCTAGACCCTCACTATTAGTTGAAAAACTCTATTATATGGGGTGGTGCGTTTCAGGTCCCAATATCCCTTCATCTTGGTTATTCTAAAGTAAAATAGGGTGGGGAATTGAAAGAGTTTTTAAATAAAAAAGAAAATATTTTATGGTTTCTATTTTAAAAATATAGGCATATTGTATCAAACTAAACCAGTTCATCCTTAAACTAGAAACCAAATTCATAAAGTATTAAGTCCCAAAGGGAATTCTAGATCCCTACAAGCTAGTAACAAGCATTAGGGCATTAAAGAATCACCTTTTGGGAATGATTTCACAAACAAAGACATAAAAATAGGATCATTCAAGAAGAAGAAAATAAACAATATCCCAATATATAACATGAATGAATGAATCTTTGAATAAGTATGTATCATCACAAGATATATCCACATATAAATAAGGGAATGGAAAGAGTGATTCAGAGGTAATACCAGTACTGGTCTAGGGATAAAGCAAATAATCAAAAATATTTCAACACATCTCTTTGTGAATGTGGGGTTATCATTCCACCATGAAACAACCATAACTCAATATCTACTAGAACCAAAATACACCACATCTAAGTGGTGTATTTTCCTTTCCTGAATGATTCATAAAAACATCTAGATACACCCATTGGGTGTATGTAGGCTATGAGCTCAAAATCCCATCAGGATCTCACCAAGTGTTCAATAAGTATACATTATTTAATAAATCAATTATTCTCACTTTAAAGGATTAAAATATTATGAGGTATTCTTTTTACCTTATTTCAATCAATATATATTACATCCACATTATGCTAGTTCTGAATGAAAGCCATGAAAAAAATCGTGGTTTAAAAAATATAGGAATAAACCACTCTATCGCAATTTGAAAAGAATATATATATATATATATATCATAAACATAAATAAAAAATTAAAATAAAACAATTTAACCCCTAAAGTATATCATTTTAGGGTTATATAGGATCCTCACACCTCAAATAACCATGTAAAAATAACCATGTGCACACTTAGATCCCTAGATCTCAGGCCTAGGTATTGGATATCACTATCATGTGTTTCCCTACCTTGATAATGTTTAGTTAGTGTTTTCATATATATCCAATGCTAAATAGGATAATCATAACTAATTGTTCTTTTCCAAGACTATCCACATAATAACCGAGATCCCATGGGTTGTGCCCTTCTCTAGAAGTCACCACTATCACAATTAAAATAATTTAAAAAGTTTGTTTCACCAATCACAATTCATCCTTATCAAACAGAATACAAACATACCAAAATTCATCAATAACTTAACCTAGAAATGAATTTCATCATTATATAATTTATATATTATAATAAAATTCAAAGAATCAAAACCATGAATTTAATAAATTTAAAAACTAGTTTAAACATGTGCATGAAATTAAGGTTCATATGATAAATCCTATTTACGAACACACTTACATAAAAAAATTGAAACTACCAATAGCAAAATAGTAACCATAATTTTATTGGACAAGAATCTATAAATATAATATAGAACTCCAAAAACCAAAAATCCTCACAATTATATCTTGATACAATAAACATTACGATTATATATCCTTATGGAGAACAAAAAAAAAGGGAAGGTAAAATATCAAGATAATATCATAGAAAAAACTTATTGTGATGACCCTTGAAGATCTAGGGTAAATTCTCACCTAAATAACATCACGAGGGAAGGGTATGAGAAGTTCAAATGAGATAGATGATTCCAAGTTCATGACTAGTAAAGGGGAGGAAATAATAATTTTATTTTTAACTTATGGTAAACTAAGAAAATAATAGTTGAAAATATGGGCTCAATGGGTCATTAGTGTGACTAAGGATTCACACCTTGAATCCCTTCAACTCTATTGGTCCATGGAAACTATAGGTTATTCATTTCATGAACTATAGTTTCCAGAATTCAAGACCATATTCATGATTATTCATGATGTGTACGAAACTTTCAAATCATGAACCACCATAGCTATAGTTTTTGAGGTCCTTGAAATGTATAAACCACCCAAATAATGGATAGATCCTGCAATTGGTAGAAAAATAAAGACAAAAAATCATACCTAAATGAAATACTAGGATGTGGAAATTATCCCCATTATTTTTCTTTTTCCCCATATATTAAGTTCATTGAATATTTATGCAAAAAAGAGGCGAGGAAACTGCTACCTCACATATGATTACCACTCCCACATTTTTTTACAATCTGTTTTGTGCTTCCTAAACACTCATACCAAAATAATATATTTTTTATTGAAAATATTTTAATAAAAATAATCCATATAGATGAGTTTCTAAACAACTAACACATATGCCCCCAAATCATGTTCCTCACAATCCAAAATGTGAGAAGGTAGAAAATGATACTTCTTGAGCTGAGATACATGAAACACATCAGAGATCGTATTAAAATGATGCGGCAATTCCAAAACTCATTCCAAGTTGAAATATATTCTCAAAAGGACCCATATATCTCCAAGATAATTCCTGTTACTTCCCAAGTCATCAATGACCCAAACAAGGTAAAACATTCAACAATACCAAGTCACAAACTGTAATTACTAAAAGATGGTTTTGACAATCCATGTAATATTTATGTCAACTCTTATCCATCACCAACAAATAAAATATATTTTGGGTATTATACATCATCTATAAAATAATACTCTATATAACCAAAGAATATTCACCAACCTCAACGTAAAAATTGTGTGATATGTAGGTCATTCACTATAAGGTTTCAAAGGGTGTCATTCTAAAGGAAGATAGGTGACTATTATTGTAAGAAAAAATGACCAATCAAAAATGAAAATCCCAAGCACTTCCAAATTATGGGATTAATGGATTGATAATATCCTCTAAAATATAATCCACTTACTCTATAATACCATACACCAGAGGATGGTATGCTCTTCTCAACCTAACATGAGATCCCATCACCTCTTGAAGGGCTTTCCAAAACTGAGAGGTAAACCTGGGGGTCTATTTCCAAAATGATAGCTGATGGAACCCCATGAAACCTCACAATATCCTTCATGTACAACTTTAACACATATAAAAACATAGTGGTATATTGTTTTATGATAAACTGATCTAACATATTTAATTTATCGATCACCGCACATATGGGATTCTTTCTCAGGGGGTCTATGGTAGTCCAATGATGAAATACATAGAAACCTAGGCTCACATCTATACCAATATAGGGATAATAATTAGTAATCTATAATTATTTTTTTCCTGAAATTAATATTATAAAACATATAACAATGGAATAAGAAATCATCAATTCCCAACTTCAAAATGGTCCACTAAAACTGATTCTTTATATTGTAATACATATTAGTAGATTCTTTGTGAATGGTCCATTGAGAGTAATGAAACTACTCCGTAACAACCTTTATCATGGGAAAATGAACAATACATCAGACTCTAAAACAAATAACACCATATAAGGAGATAGACCACTCATTTATGGTCTCCCAACCATATAAAAAAATGTTAAAACTCTGAAAATCATTGTCCCATAGTTTCTCCTGGAAAACCAACTCGATAAGAGATAGTGTCAAATATATTTTTATCATAGAAACATTAGTACCTTTATCATTTATATCAATGTTAATCCTATTGAATATTCCATTGATATTTCATTCATTCTTGGACTCAATCATATCATGAGAGGGAAACATCCTACTAAGGGATTAAAAAAACATTCCCGTTTCTTGAGGTGTTATGGATTTCAAATTCACATGATTGAAGGTAATACAACCACCACCTCTATCTATGGTTTAGGTAATTCTAAAAAAATACATTTCTCAAAAATTTATGGTAACAGGATATTGAAATTTTCAAAAAAACATGTAATGTCTATAACTCTTATGGGTATACATGATTTCAATAAGATCTAGTCCATGGGTGGGGTTGTTGTCCTCATGTGGTTAAATCTAATGTGATCCATACACCAATTTTTGATCCCCTTGTATAAGAAAAAATCCCAAATCTATGATTGAAGCATCACAATAAAATACATAACCCTATCCAATCTATTGAAAAATTTTGAGTATTTGAGTTCAAAAATATTTTCAATTCATTAAAGGAATCCTAAAACCATGAATCCCAAAATAATTTCCCTCCATTCATAGTGACATATTTTAATTGTGATTCCATATTAGATAAATAATTTACAAACCACTGTTAACACTTTTCTAGAACCAAGAATATCAGAATCATAGAAATATTTCTTGGATATTTCCATTACAAGATATTTTTCACATTTTCAGGGTCAAATGAGATGTTATATTCTAACACCACATGTCCTAATAAACATCACAGATCTAGAAGTAACACTTAGACAACATAGTATAAATATTGTGTTCTCTCAATTTTAACAAAATATACCTTAGTTAAATCTAATTCTATTCATAATTTCTTGAATAAACTAAGATATCATCCAAAATAACACAATGAAGGAATCTAGGTACTGGTGAAATATCTTGTTCATCAATACCACAAAAAACATTAGGAGCATCATTCGGGATAAATGGAATCATGAGATACTCAAAATAACAATACATTCTCCAAGAGGAAAAATTTGGAATATCTGACCTGTTAATCCTGAGTTTTTGGTATCCATACCTTTGATCACACTTTAGAAAACACCATTCCCCCTTTAATTAATCAAAAAAATCTCCCATAAAGGGAAATGTTTATTTATTCTTGATCATCACCTAGTTTAGATTTTGATAATCAATACACAAAAAAAGAGTTCCACTAGACTTCTTGGAAAATAGAATTGGGACTACCCATGGTGATATATTGGATGGATAAATCCCTTAGATTCCAAATCATCAAACTAAATCATTATATTTTCATATTATACTGGTTCCATATGGTTGGATGGTATAAATACCATATCATTCCTCAATAATAATTTAATTAATTACTCTACTTCTCAATCTAAATAAATACCAAGAGGACCAGTTAGAAACACCTTAGGAAAATATTTAACAAATGGAGGAAGTTCACAAATCAAGGTTTCCTCATCAATATCAACTAAAAAAGGAAATTGATTTAAAAAACATTGGTAAGGAAGGTACTATTCAACTGGACCTAAGATCCCATTATCCTTGAAACACATTGGAGTCCCCATCAAGAGTAGTAAAATATGCTCATTGATTATAACAATTAACTCAATTTTTATAGGAAACATTCTAATCCATCCTGATAATAATTTCAAATAGATATATATCTATAACTATGAAATCCCAATCTAACTAAACTTAAATATATAAAAGGTTCATGAGGGGTATTGGAAACCCTACTCCCTTTTCCTTTTAAGAGTCATCACTATATCCACTAAATATGGAATCAGTTTAATAGGGATATATAATAGATTCACAAAGAGGGTTTATATAAAATATTTAGAAGAACAAACATCAAATATAGTTGTCGATATATATAAAGCAATAAAAATAGTACATGTCAAATTCACGGGGAATGCCTTGATCACAAATATGAACTCTTCTACTACATAAAACTGATTCACCTCTTAAGATGATCCGGTCTTGACCCCATAATATTGTTAATGAGAACATATTACCTTGGAATAATTTTATTTCACCATTAACCCTCTTGGATTTTAAGAGCCTGGACCAATTTACTGGGAAGATAAATTTTGATAGAAACATTGAAGATGACCCAAATGTCCACAAGAGAGGTGTACAAACCTACTCATTACCAACTAATTATCACTTTAAGTTATTTATTGGAACTATTTTAAATTATGTAAAATATCATTGTATCCAAATTAATTATGTGTTTTTGAGGTAACCAGGGGCTCGAAGGTGGTGATCCATTGAGAGATAGCTAGGGAATTACACAAGGGAATTGTTGTAGTGCCACCAGCTAGCTGGTGGATGGGGAAGTATCTTGGTAAGGCTACAAGAATCCAATTGGCTATTCGATGATAATCTAGTCAGTTTGGTTTCTATTGGTTCATCTATTTTGTATGACACTACTGGATAGCTAGGAGCATGGTTCTGGGTCTATAAACTAAGGTAAAGAATTATATTTTCAACCCTTAAAACTCATTGTTTAATTCATTAATCCCCCTCCTTCAACAGAAATTCTTGATTATTGATCTTGAAGAATTATATGAGGCTTGATCAACTTCTACAACTATATTTTTTTATTCCTTGATCTGTTGTTCAATATAGAGAACTTGTTTTGGAATATCTATCTCAGAATTGATGAATTGCTCCCACTCTCTTCCTAGGTATTCTTTTTCCATCCCTTACAAGATGATCATATCACTATCTATAGGTAATCATGGAGTTATGTGTGGATTCAAACACTTGGTCTATTTTTTTAATCTTATCTTTTTTTATTATGGTTATTTGAAGAATCACCTTAAAGTCTTTTTTAGTTTTATAATTTGTGTGATATTTCTATCGTGAAATGTGTGTGACCTCTTATAATTGAAATTCAATTGTATGTATTGAATCATCATGCTTATACCTACCACGAATCCCATAAGTCCCATTTGTTATTGAGACCATGTACATTCAACCACCTGAGTGGTGTGTCTATCATAAACACTAGGTTCAAACCCAAATATGTGAATTGAGTTCCCTTGTAATTGAATTGTAGAATTATGGGTTGATATTTGGAGTGATACTTGTACCATTAGGGGTTTGAAATTAGAAATCTAGATTTGGATTTACATGTAAATGTTAATTTTGTATAATTACTATGTGAATTATATTTGTCACAATTGTTATGTAAATTTATAACTTGGAATGAAACTGGTAATTGGATTAAAAGAATAATGGTATTTAACTTTAATTGGAATGAAAATTTTAAAATGGTATGAATTAACCAATATGGATTATATTTAACATTTGTTTCATGTCTGGAAATTTTTTATGCATTTTATTTTACTTTGTTTTGATATTTTGAATGAGAAATCAACCTTATAATGGAATTTTGAAATGGGTATGATATAAAATAAGAATATAAGTGTCCCTAGAATTGGAATTTTAAATGGATAGATTGATATATGGAATATTTAATTCACCCTTATTAGGGTAATATATCATGGGTAATCTATGAATTGAATGTTTGATTGGTCCTTGGCATGGGAATCCACCTCTGCTCTGTGATGAGTATGGATAGAGACATCCAACATCATGTCAGAAAAGGTATGGCTAACCCTAGGTGTCAACAAGAAGAATGAGGGGTGAAAGGATTATTTTAATGTTATAAATTAAAATTATGGATTAATGATTATGTATATCATACCACCACATACACTATTACATAGACAAGATTTGTTTAGACACTATTGGTGGTGGCCTATTAAGTGTTTCTTACACCCTGTCAAAGCTTCTATTTGGTATCTGGGAATATTTCATGGATGCAGTTTTTGAAAAGGGAAAGGGACCATATACTTGATTGTTTTATATTATACCAAGAATATGAGCTTGGATATGGGACTAAGAAAGGGTTCGGGACTAGATTTGGTAGTCTATTTTTAGAGACATTCTTAATTTTGGTTGATTTTATGATATTTAATATGATGTTATAGATAAGGTTTCCTGGTTTTATTATATTGTATTTTTTTATTACTTGTTCATCTACTTGAGTTTATATATATTGATTTTTATCCTGTTTCTGTTGTGATTTGTGTTTGATTCCAGAGGCCATAGTCTTCTTACTGTATTTATTAGACCCACATTGCTAGTTAGAAAATTGTTTTGAATGAGAAACCATGCTTGAGTTATTCATAATGACCCAACTCAATCACATGAGGGAGAACCATTTAGGATATTTTACAATGTTTTATCAAAGGAGTTATTTTCTTTTTATTTACTCTTTGGGGAATGGTAAATAGGTGAAATGATTATGTCAAGGCATGGTAATGATCTACTTTATGGGAGTAACTAACCCATGAGTGGGGTAAAACCCAAGTTCTTAGTGATGGAATTGATTCTACTGAGATTTTCTAGTTACATTTGTGATACTATTTCACATTGGGAAATGAAATTATCATGATCTGTTACTATTTTATGATATTTTAGTCATGGTCCATTATGGAATGAGGTGTATATTCATGCATCATAGTAGGCATATATTAAATTATTTCATCATGCATTGGTTATGAAGGGGACTCATTTATTGAAAATGGAATTTACTATAAAAAAACATGGTTATATTTCAATAATTTCCTAATAAAAGGGAATAAAATTAATTTTTTATAATGTGATTAATTCCCTTGTTAGTCCATGAAATGAAATGACCATGTATCCATAGTTATATGTTGAATCCTTTTCCTTTTGAGTTTGATCATGTCATGAACTCTGTGATTTGGGGATTGTGTTGAAAATTGTAGAGAAATGCCTTTATTTCATCCGCTGATTGAATGTCAAGAGAGTGTTAATGATAACACACCTAAAATAGTGGAGAAAGGACTTCCTATATCACCAAAGAATCAAATATAAAATCTACTTCATGTTAGTTTCCCACAAGTCATGTGATCCATGGGTAGGGAGACTAATCATGTCAATTCATTGATAGAAGATCTGATGAGTGATTTTTATCTATATCAGCCACCCAAATTTATTGGGAAAGGAGGACCTCAAGATTAATAATTCTAGATTGAGTCCATCCAAATGATCATTAGTCACCTAGTTACACTCATAGATTTGAGGGTGAAGGTTGCTGCCTACATGCTTTGAGTAATATCCTTGTGATGATGGGAAATCATGGTATAGGATATAAATAATGAGGAAATAACTTATAAAGGATTCAAGGGTAATTGTATGAGTCACTTTTATCCATAGATGTTAAAGAATTAAAGGGTTCAAGAGTTCATGCATTTGGAATATGGGTGATTTTCTATAATGGACTACACCAGATGTGTCACCGGCCTGGAGAATTGTTCTATATCACTAGAATAAGATGATATATCTAGAGAGAAACACTTTTGGGATGGGATTAATTAAGATATCAAGTCTTATGTGGACACTCTCTACTTGAACAACATCTATGATGTGATGAATCAGGCTCTAATCACTCAATATAACCTAAATAGGGCCCCATGTACTGTCTAAGAAATTCCAGCTGGATGATTGGAGATTTCATTTTTGGTATTAAGGAATTACACTATGAGAATATTCTCTAGGGAAGTGTTGGAAAGCGATTCTTGAAGAGTGGATTCCCATCCCAGGACTGCAGCTTGGGGAAGTGCTATCATTGTGGCGGAGATGGAAACAAGTCCTTTCAGTGTTCTTTTCCTATAATGGAATTTCAGGTTCAGGGTAATATATGACACCTATATATGTTCTATAGGAAAACTCATTAGTATAACAGTGGTGTAGGATTGTTTATGGAATAAGAGTAAGGGAAAGACTCAGCTACCTTTCATCAGATAGGTAACTAGAGCTCCACCAGTCTCTCATACTGGGGTAGGGGTATGGTACCCTGATGCAAGAGTGATAGTTTTAGTGATAATGAGCATCTCAGGGGATCCATACTAGATCCCATGTTAAAGGGGTGTTTCATTTTTATAACATGTAGTCTACTCCTAACAGTCTTGATTCTTGACTTTCCACTTTCATAGGTATGATTCTTATAGAATCAATCCATGTTTGTTTTTTTGATATTGGAGAGTCTCATTCCTTTATGTCTTCTCAATTTGTAAACAAGTTGGGTTTGGCTGCAGAAATAATATATCGGTTAATGACCATTAATACCCCATTTGGGGTTTAATAAGAGGGTATTAGATGATGTAAGGAGTGTTCTCTCAAAATTGTGGGTTACCATTTCATCTCAAAATTGTAGGACCAATTCATCACATGTTGAATTGCCCCAAGACGTAAGTAGTATGCCTTATTCTGGATGATGGCGAGTCATAGAAAATTTAATTCCTCAAACAGTGGACTACTTTTTGGATATATTTCTTGATGAACTCTCTATCTCTCCACTTGAGTAGGATATTGAGTTCACTATCAAGTTGGTTATAGGAGATGAACCTATTATTATTTCATAGTATTGGATGAAACCAGTGGAGATTCATGAGTTGATTGTATAGTTGGAATATTTGGAATCTAAAGGATTCATACATCCTAGTATATCATAATGGGGTTCCCACATGTCATTTACTATGAAGGAAGATGGAACTTTGTTCTTATGTGTAGATTATTGGAGGTTGAACCAGATGGTAGTCAAGAACACATGCATCGATGATCTCTTCTTTTAGTTAAGAGTTGATCAAAATTTCTCTAATATTGACTTGAGTTTAGGGTACCACTTGTTGAGGGTGAGACCATCTAACATACCCAAAACATTTTTTAAAAGAAGGTATAGCTTTTATGAGTTTTTAGTAATATCCTTTGGTTTGAATAACATATAGGTGGTATTCATGGTCTTGATAAATCTTATATTCCATACATATCTATATATTTTTTGTTTTCATTGAACACATCTTGGTATACTCTCAATCTATACACAACCATGACTACATCTTTAAATATTTTGGATTATACTGAGAGAGAATCGATTATACACCAAGATATCTAAATTTCATTTTTCGATTGAAAAGGTTCACTTCTTGGGCTAAGTTATCTTAGAGAGTTGAGTTTTAATAGACTTATAGAAGGTGGAAGTTATGGTATCTTATGAGCGAACTAATAATTTCTTTATGATTTGGAGATTTTTGAGACTTGTATCCTATTATTTGTGATTCATCCAAGATTTGTCTCATCTGGAAAGGGTGATATCTAGTTTGACCCAGGAATGGGTGAGATTTTTGTTCATATTATTGTGATAAGGATATATAGTAATTTATTTCCAGGTTAGCCCCATCATTGATCCTAACCTTAAATAAACCAGTTAAGGAGTACACCTTGTACTTTGATGCATCACGAGTCGGGCTAAAAGTATTTTTTTCAGGATGATAAAGTGGTTTCATATAGATCTAGGGATCTTAGACCAAACATGAAGAATTATCCCACTCACAACTAAGAGTTATTTATAGTAGTACACAATTTATGATTCTTGTGGAATTATATTTTTGGGGAGATATTCATGTTCTACATATATTACAAGAGCTTGAATTACATATTTTCATGGTGGGACTTGAACCTTTGGTAGAGGATATGGGTTGATTATTTGAAGTCTTTTAACATTGAGTTGGTATATAGTCGTAGAAATTGTACCATAATTTTCAAATCCTTGAGTTGGAATTTGTAGTCTCAGGTAGTGAAGGGAGATAGTAATGAGTGGCGGATGATGATGTTTTTTGTGGATATGCATCTATATGTTCTAGTGTCTTAGGGGTGAGAAACACTAACATCGACTATTGTTTTCCCTCACAGAAATATCTGATCAATAGGATACAATTATCTAATAAAGAGGTTTTTTACTTAAGTAATATCATATATGGTGGGGAGCCACCATAAAAATGGTTTCTTCACATAGTTCATATTTTTATGTCCACGATCGTGTATATGTTCCTAAGGGCTTGTGTGAGGAGATGATGAGGAAATTTCATGCATTGAAGTCGATAGTACATCCTAGAATGAAAAGGATATATCCTAATATTTATAGGTAATAATGGTGGACAATAATAAATAAATATATAGTGTTCTTCATGGTGTGATGGTTCACATTTCAAAAAGTGAAGTCCAAGCATCAGCGTCTTTCTCAGTTGTTTCAGCCTTTTCCCATTATGAAATGGAAGTTGGCTGATATAACCATAGACTTTAGGAATGTATTTCCTAAGAAACATTTAAATAATTAGGTATAGTGGGTGACCATGTATCAACTGATGAAGGTATCCCATTTCTATACTAATAGGTAGAACTTCATTGTTGATGACTTGGGTGACCTCTATGTGTATGAGATATTTTGCTTTCATGGTCTTCCATGGAGTATTGTTTTAGATTGAGATCCCCATTTTAATCCACATTTCTCAATGTTTCTTAAAAAGGAACCATGTTTGAAGGGTCATCTCAACACAACTTATCATCCTCAGACTAACGGTCAATCTAAATGGATGATTCGGATCGTGGAGGACATGTTGTGAGCCTATGATTTGGACTTAGGTGGTTTTTTGGAATAGAATTTGGATCTCATGGAGTGTTCATATAATAATATCTTTTAGGTATGAATCTAAATTGATCCTTTAAATGATTATATAGATGATTTTTCTTTCACCTTTCTGATGGTTAAAGGTAAGTAGGTTAGAGCTCATTATACCTAGTCTCGTACCTAATATTTCTGAGTATGTTTCATTGATCTGAAAGTGGATGGAAACCACATAGAGCATATATAAATCTTATATTAACCACATAAGACAACCTATAGTGATCTAGGTTGGTCACCAATTTTTTCTTTGGGTATCTCTTATACTGAGGGAAATTCATTATTCATAATTTTGGGAAGATAACGCCTAGTTTTTGAGAGTTTTTTTTAGATAGTGGATAGGATTTTTTCAATAAAATACTAATTTCCTTTCCCAAAATGCTATAATTCCATGCATGACATGTTTCCTATTTTATAATATAGCGATACCACCCTAATCCTTATCATTTGATAGATGTATATGTTTTAGATCTTAATGTTGATGCATCCTTTGATGATGATCTAATCCATCTCATAAACTATAGTGGGATGAATCTCTAAGGAAAGACCGTTCACCTAGTGTGAGTGCGGTGGAAACATGGTCTTGTGCAAGAGGATACCTGGAAGAGAAATTCATATATGTGGGTGCAATATCAAAAATTGTTCATCGTTACCTCTTAATGATGTGTGGGATCGTAGCTTGGGGTTGAGGTATTATGTGATGGGGAGGTTGTAAGACCCCACTCTTTAATAGGTACTTATCTCTTTATGTTCTTTGTCGAACAAATTTTAAACTCTATAAATGATCCTTGTAAGCTATCTAATTTTGTGTTTCAAAGGTTCTTAGAGGCTCATAGGTGGTGATCTAGTGAGAGATAGTGGTGGCATGCAATAATGGAACTCTATAGTGGCACCGGCTAGACGATGGATGTACTAGTAGCCTATTAAGGCTATAGAAATTCCACTAGCTAGCGGATGACACCCACCATCTAGCCAGTATCCCCTAGAGTAATGGTGTTCCAATAAGAATATTTCAGGCTAGTTGGTGGGGTTTCTAGGGGTGCAAGATTTATTTCTAACACATCAGACTATCTGGTGGTGTTGTTCTGGACCGGGAAACTAAGGAGTATAACTGTATTTTCCTACCCTAAAACCCACATTTTATTCCTTAACCCCCTACTTCAACACTAATTCATTATTATTGATATTGAAGGGTTGTCCATGGATTCCTTGATATCTAAAACCTTGGATTTTAATTCCTTTATCTGTTTTTTATGCAAAGATATATTTTTGAAAAGTTTTGCACGGAATTGATGAATTTTTCTCAAGTTATTCATAGATATTTTTATTCCTTACCTAATAATATGAGTATATCATTTTCCATAGGTAATAACGGTGTTTTTGGTGGTTATGGACCCAATATCTCTTAGTTTCATCTTCCTTTCTTTTGAGGTAAGTGGTCTGAAATATATACCTAAGGTATGCATTGATTTTCTATTATGTGAAGCATGTGAGATCATGCGAGGATGTTGTACATGAGACCTATTATAATTGAAATTCAATTATATGGATTTAATCCTCATTCTTAGACCTCCAATGAATCCCATTAGGTCTGTTGGTGATTTAGATCACGTACTTTCATCCACCTGAGAGTTGTGCCTATGCTCGACCCTAGGTTGAAATTAAAATATGTGAACTTTACTCCATCCTAATTGAATTGTATAATTTTTTATTGATATTTGGTTCAAGCCTGGTGAAAAATGTCACCCTATGGGTGTAAAATTATAAATATATACTTGTATTGACATGTGAAATGGTAATTGTGAATAATGGGAATGTGAATTGGAATTTCCAAAATTGTTATGTGAATTAGTAACTCAAAATGAAATTGGTAATTGTGTCAAAGGAATAATGGCATATAACTGTATTTGGAAATATAATTGTAAATTGTTATGAATTAACCAATCTATAATATAGTTTACATGTTTTTCATGGTTGTAAATTTAGTATGAATTGTCTCTTACTTGATTTTTAATTTTGAAATGATAAATCCACCCTAAAATGAGAATTAAAAGTGATTCTAATGTTAAATGAGCATTTAAGTGTCACTTACATAAGAATTTTCAATGGGTCTATTGATATTAGGAATATGTAATTCACCCATGGCATGGGAATCCACATGGGTTGGATTGTGAACTGAATGTGTCACTGTTTCTTGGTATGGAAATCCACCTAAACTCAATGGTCTGTATAGAAAAATACATAAAACATCATGTCATAATAGTTATGGATAACCATAGATTTCAACCTAGAGATAAAGGGACAATAGGTTTATTTTGATGTTCTAAATTTAATTAGTGGATTGATACATATGAATATCACACTTTTCATGTACTGTTTTTTGGATTGGAATTTTTTAGTCTCTATTGATAGTGGCCTACTGAGTTTTCACACCTTATTTGGGCCACTATTTAGTACTCAAGATGATTTCATGGATGTGGGTCTACAAAAGGGAAAGGGGGCATGTGATTGATTTTTTTTATTTGCTATCTGGGAGTGGATCTAGGTTATGGGACTAAGCATGGGGTTTGGAACCATTTTTTGGACTCTTTATTTTTAGAGTCTTTCTTTCTTTTAGTTGACTTAATAAAATTTAGTACTACATTATAGATGAAATTTTATTGATTGATTATGTTGGATTGTTTTGTATATTATCTATTTATCTAATTGAGTTTATATATATTCATTTTTTTAACATGTATTCATAATGATTGTTTTTTTATTACTAGAGGCTAAAATATCCCCATTATATTTATTATACCCTTAATGCTAGTTGGACACCTCTTGCATATGGTAAGGTCAACATGAGGTATTCTTAACGACCCAGATTGATCACCTGGGAGAGAATGGGGTTTGGTACATTACAAGAAGAAAAAATCACATGATGCCGAGTAAGAAAATTTCATATTCTAAATCTTTACAAACTTTTAGAATGTTAAAGAGGCTCTGATATCTAATGTAGAGGGAATATGATGATATTTATTATGGTAACCACTACCATATACTCTTAAATCATTGTTCTAGTTTCTCTTCCATTCATAAGAACTATTATAACTACCACTAAATGTTGGTGGAATCATAACATTAATAATTGATCAATCTCTTCCATCATAACAATATCCACAACCTCTTCATAGGTGGAAAGTTTCAATATGAATACATAAGAATGGATATATGGTTGTAATTCCATCTAAAACCTTTGGGCCTTTAGTTATTCATTTGATACTACCCATGGAAAGAAAATTAAATGTTCATAATATTAGTTGGAAAACTCTATTATTATCCATTCACCTTATTGGAGTGGGAAAAGCCTCATTAATTTATCCAGAATCACAATTTTTGTCTAAAATATTTGGGTAAATATGGTCTTAAATCCATTCCATTCCAAACACCCATGATTCTTTTCCAGAACTACTAAATATATCCACATTTGACTAGGGCCTTCGAGCTCAAAGGCATCAAACATCACTTTAATATAATCCATATCACCCATGAAGTCAATAATCCAATAATTTTTACCCAACCATTCCTCTTATTCCTGAGGATTATTCATCTACTGGAATGATGTAGGTTTTTAGTGGAGAAAATATTGTTCTCGATTTATATGTACATTATTCTCTTCATCCACATATCCATCTTAAGAAGGGGATAGAGAAACATCCTGGTCCATAGAACAGACTGTACACACTACAACCTTGAAAATATCCTTATCCAATGGAGGATTTTAATATGAAATGTTATCTATAACACCCTCCTGAGGATCCACTGGAATTATTCTTTGAGTCATAGTACTAAAAAACACTATAGGTAGAGGAGAAATAATAAAATGAGTAAACCTCATAAATAAATTCAAAAATAAAATGAAAACATAACTCAAGAACACACATTCCCAAATATAACTTTGTTACCAAAGGATCACCATAGTGAGAACTATTTAGGAACTCACTCACAACTTACACCTTAAGTCCTAAAATTCCTAACTCATGTCTACCAAGATATCCCAAATATAAAAAACAAAAACCAAATCTTCCTTGGATACTATTTTTTGACAAACCAACCCAGATCATCCTCAAATAAGACATATTATTTGGCCTGTGGAAATTATTGAAGGGTGTTCCCAATCCCCACAAGATATAAAAATCACCTAAACATCAAATAATCACCTTTGGGAACAACGTTTTTCACAAATACCTAAAAATAAGGATCTTTCAAGAATAAGGGAAATGAATAACACTCCAAAACATAAACTAAATATATGAATCATTAAATAAGTATGTTAAATCTTAAGACATATCTTTATATGAATTAGGAAATTCTAGGAATGGGACTTAGTTGATGCAGGTATTAACCTAGGGATAATTCAAATGAATGCAACACACCTCTATGTGATATATGGGTCGACATCCCACAGTTTCATGACCATAACTCAAACTTGAGTAACATGATAATTAAACTAATTAATGTAGTTACTTTACCAATATTATATTATATATAGAAATATCTACATATACCCATTGTGTGTATACATTGTGTGAGATAAAAACCCAGATGGGTTTCACCAAATATTCAATAAGAAAACATTATTATGTAAAGAAATTATGCCCATTTTAAATGAGTAAATCAGTAAGAGGTGTTATTTTATAAATAATCCAATAAAAAGAAAAAATACACTCTGAATCAGTTTTGAAATAAAGGCATGAAAATAACTTTTCATAATTTAATTAAAAAATGGAAATCAATCACTCCATTAAATTTTGAAAAACATATATATAAAAACCATTTTATAAACATAAATCGATAACCATGTTGAAAATAAAACAATTTAACACCATGATAAGGAGTATAATAGTATATTATGATAGAGTTATCTATGATCCTTACACCTCAAATGATCATGTCAAAATAAATGGGAGAACATGCACATCACTGGAACTCTATAATAGGGATTAGATATCACCATCATGTGTCTCCCATACCAAATAATATATAGTTAGTTTTTTCATATATATCTAATGATAGGGACACTAACCATACCTATCCGTCCTTATTTGAGACTACCAACCTAATTCCAAATCTCCCATGGTTTCTCCCCCTCTCTTGGAAGAACTATTTTCAAAATTAAAGTTATTTAAAAATGGTGTTTCATTAATAAAACTCCAATTTATAAAATATAATATAGATTTTTTCCAAATAAAAAAATAAAATTAATTATAAATATATTTTATCATAAAATTACTTATATAATTTAAAACCAATTTACAAGAATCATAATAATGCCTTTAGAAAATTTAAAAGGTAGATTAAACATGTATAAGAAACCAAGGTTCATATAAAAAGCCGCTTTACAAAAACACCAAACTCTAACATTTGAAACTACGAATAAACTGATGGAACCCACAATACAATGGGATGGGATGCTCTAAAAAGATAATATAAATCCCTAAACCAAAATAAAGAATCAATATATTCATTTCTAGAAATCCATTGGCTTTTATTGACTTATGGTGAATGAAAAACATAATTGAGAAGGGGAATGAAGAATGAAATTTGAGAAAACCCACATACAGTGATGACCTTGGAAGCTATATTGTGATTTCCTCTAAAATAACACCCTGAGTGAAGATGAGGAGCGGTCTTAATATGATATATGTTTTTATGCTTGAGACAAGAAAATAAGAGGCCACAATAGGGTTATATCGAACAAAAAGTAAATTAAGAAACCAATATTTTAAAACATGTGCCCAATGGGTTCACAAAGTGAAATAGTTTTCACATCCTAAATCCCTTCACCGTGGTTGGTTTGTTTAAAAAATAGGTAGTTCATTCTATAAACCTTAGTTATATAAAATTAGGGAAAACATCATGATTATTCATTTTGGGAATGTATTTTTCACACCGTGAACCAATACATCAAAAGTTTTGTAGCTCCTTCAACGAGATAAAAATACCAAACAATAGATATAACTATAAATAGGATGAAAAATAAATAAATCCCAAAATTTTCAAACCTAAAACCAATACCTGGATGTGACACATATTTGTAATATCTACGCAATGATAAAAATATGGGTGTTATTTGATTTGTGAATAATAAGATAAAATTACATAGATATGTTAAGAAACTTGTCTATGTTAGTTATAAATATATCATTCAACTAAAAATCATATATTATTACGAGAATATTGATTTTAATAGGTATCTAAATATAAAATTTTTAACTAGACTTGACATAAACATTGATAAGATAATTAGAATAAATATGAAATTGTGATTGATAGAGACGAATTTCTATACTATTTTAAATTAGTAAACTAAAAAAATTGATCATAACTTTGCATTAATAAATGTAGACATAATAAATAATAATGAAGGAAATATAGAAGAAATGAACATAAAATATTAAACTAATAATATGATGAAAGAAAATATAAATATCAATGAACTAGTTTAAATGAAATATGTATAGGTCAGGTAAAATCATATTAAAAATTTATAAAAAATTTGATAGAACCCAAATTTAACAATATAATATTATTTTTCTGTTGAAATTGGAAAATGAAATGTTATTATTGGTAAATAAAACAATAAGTGGAATAATAACTACATAGAGGAGATATATTTAATAATAGTATGAGAATTTAAAGATATTTATAGTTGATTTTGAAGGAAAGGATAGAAAATATATTATAAATATAACCATTAAATACTTTCAAAAGAAGAAACTAAAAATGAATTAATATATAATAAGATAAATAAAGAAAATAAGTGCAATATACAATCAATTTATTTGAGATTATATACCCAAAAGAAAAAAATTTCATAAAGAATAATGGTATTTAAAGAAAACATCTTCTAAAGGATGTTTTCTATTTGAAGAGTTACTTAAATAATATATATATAATTAATTAATCTTGGAATTAATATTTTAAGACTCAAAAGTTTTTATCATAAGTTATTATTGAGAAAAATTTGATGAATATTTATCATAAGAGACATGAAAATATGTGCTAGAGCTATGGTATTTATGGTTATAAGTAGATTATTGTGAAAATGTGGTAAGGTTTTACAAAAGATGTGATATTATAATAAATTATTAAAAAATATCATTATATTATAAAAAACAAAGGATAAATATTATATGTGAAGAATATATATTAGTACATAGAGGATACAAACATGAAAATAAAGAAAATAATGTTCACTTGAGTGATATATTTCATTGATTTGATCAACATGAATATAAAAATGAAGTTTAATAATAGGGATATTTGAATATTTATATAGTTTTGTGTCCCTATTGAAATGAGAATATGAACGTATAAAAGGATAACTAAGATAAAATATATTTATGGTTTTAAATGATAATATAAAATAGTGTAAACATTGTTTAACCCTATATAATAATTATTATTCTATTAAAATGATTCCTTTTAAGAGCTAAAACAATGTTGTCTAAAATTAGAAGACTAGTTTTAAAAATACAGATCGATTGAAAAATGTAAATACACCCTTAGATCTAAGGAAATTTTTATATCACAATATAACTATATGGATGGTTTTTAGAGTGTAAATTTAAGAAATTTGGAGATATATGTCTGTGAGTGTAACCAAAAATTATAATTTTAAGGATGGAATATAATCCTACAGTGGAAAATATTTCCAAGTTGAGTTGTTATAATCAACCAATATCCTCATAATTATAAGAACAATAGAGGTTCCACCTATATATAAGAATATTATTTCATATAAATTTCACTATAATAAAATACAAAGTATATTTATAGAAGGAATATAAACATTGAAATTCATGATATTTAATAATTTATTTATGTAAATTTAATACTAATAAATTTAATGAATTTTATCCTTATATTTATAATATATTGTTTGAATACTATCTATATGAATCTAAGGGAAAGTATACTTATTCTTTTATTGACATACAATAGAGTGGATATGAGTTTATGTAAAAATATATATAATTTGTACGTAATAGAAATGAAGCTAATTTTCTAGGATGTTGTATGAACCCTTCCATGAAAATTTTTGATATCTATAATACATTCTTGAATAAAATTTCATTTTATTAAAAAAAATAATACATTATTATAATTAAAATTCAATAATTTTAAAGTGAATATATTTTTATGGAGTTAATACCACACTACATGTGATCCTACAATATAATATACCGACTAAGTTATATAGTTTTAAGTAAATATTCCATATTTTATATAAAAGTGGTGAAAAATGTTTTCTTTTACAAAAAATACATGTAATTAATGAACTATTGTCTTACATGAATCATAATGTTTTTTATAATTAACTTTGAATAATCATATGGAAGGATACAAGGATTAAGTTGTGATTATGTTGGTTAATAGTGGTAGTTTAACACATAGTATTGTGATGATATTCTCTAGATGACAATGAGATGAAAATATTTTGAGTTTTACTTTAATAATTATAAAAGGAATGTTATCTTATTGTGATAAAAAATTCACTATAAAGATATATTGTTTCTATCATGTTGATATAAACTATAAAATAAGAAAAAAAAAATCAAAGAATGGTTACCATGATGGGAGTGCATAATCAGTTTATTAAGATTTTTAATTAACTTATAGATAGTATACCAATGATTTAATAGAATTATAGAACCATAGTTGAAATCTAATGAAAATGTATATAGTATGTGGTATATAAATTTTATAATAGTAGTAATTGTAAAAACAAGGATAAATAACCCACACAAGAAAAAATATATTCACTATAGTGTTTTAGGTAATGAAGAATGATTAATAACATGGTTATATTAATTTTATTAATAGAGAATATCAACCATGAAATTTAATGTAATAATGATATATTTTAGTGATAAAAATATTTAAAAAATTACTATGTGATTTTTGAATAATACACCATTATTTTGTAGTTATGAAAAATTTCACACCAGTGAAGTTGAATCTATCATGTTGAATACATTTGGAATTGGAATATTATATACAATGTTGAGGATAATTTTTACTTACCATGAAGAAGTAAAATACATTTAATAAATGTGAATCATTCATACTTTAATAGTTGAACTCATGTGTAGATGATGATGATGAAATTCAAGGTAATGAAAATGAAAATTCAATGTAAAGGAGTGATTGAATACATATTAACCCAAAATAATCAATGCACTATATATCCATTATATTTTAGGATTTTTTTTGTAATGGATAAATAATTGTGTATGGGTAGTTTTAACCAATGACCAAATACAAATGAAATTTTAATAGTGCTAAATTGTTAATGATAATTGACAATTATTGCAACTACTAATGGATTCTAAAGATATAGTGGCAGTATAAAATGATTCATTTGAATAATTTTGAACACATGTCGTAGTTTTTTAGTATCAACTAAAGATATAATTTTTTGTTGGTTTATATGGACCTCTATTTAAAACGTGACATTTTATGTGTTCATGTTGATTTCCCGACAAATTCTATCATTTTTAATTTTAATAATGAACAAATGTTATAATAATAAATGTTATAATTAATACATGGTTAGAACATGTGTTGTTATAACTATATCACATAAACTAATCTGGACATAAATTATAGTGGATAATTATGTTGGTGAATTTATTATAGAGCTTTCATAATTTGGTTGATCTTATACATTTTTTTTGTAGTAACATTATAGTAAAAGGTCAATAATGAAATTATTTTTATATAATGAAAGGAAATCAAGTGAGTGGTAAGATATACTAATCCATGCAATGAATAGTTTCTATTGTAATTTCAGTGAATTAAAAGATATAAATTTTATATAATGGGAAATATGTGGAATATAACTTACATTACAATAAAATCCATTTGATGTGAAAATATATTAGTATAAAAAATGGTATATCACTTATGCGGTGATTATGGTGTTTCTATAATGCTTATTTTTTATATTATGCTATAATTTTAGATAAATTATTATAATTAGAATATAGAAATTTTAGAAATAAAGTATCACCTATATGAAGTAATTGGCTTTAAATTAATCTATATAAATTTTCATTGAAGGTGTTGTAGTAGTATGAACTGTATAAAGAATGAGTGAAGTGATGAATGTGTGATATGTGATTAATGAAACATGTGGTAGTGAAACTGGATAATATAATATATTATTTAGACCAAAAACAATCAATATGTGTATGTAATTTTTTATTTCATAAAGGTATTTTCTGTACGAAATGGTTACAAGTGTTTCATCTACTTTTAGAATATGAATAATAAGATATATAATGTGAATGGTAAATAATTTTAGATAATGGAATTATATTTTTTCATGAATTACCCCCACTCAAATAAATTACATTTTATTTTTTTTACCATTTGAGTGATAATATAGGGTAATTTGTTTTATTTTAAGTGGAATTTACTAACAAAATTATAATTAATGTTGATGATTTTTTAGTGATATATGATTATATTTAAGCAAAAAATATATCATTATTTTTTTATTAAAAATTGAATCTCTTATGTATTCTAAAATTTCATTAATAAAATATATTATCTACTATTTTAGTAAATTTACTATAGTTTTTTATACCCATAACTATAATTCATTTATTAATTTTTAAAAGAGGGAAAAAATTACAATGGGAGGAGATAAGGGAAACAATGATTGATTATTCCATGAAAGTATTTAAATAATTAAAAACCAATTTTTCAAGTTGAGTGGAAACCCTATATAGATTAGATCTTGAAAACAAGAACAAAAAACCACTAATATAAATTCCAAAACCAATATCAAATTTAAAAATTCAAAATTCAAATTGTATTTTATTTGATTGTCCCACAAATATTATTAATGAGTTCCACACACCATGTACTACCACTAAAAAACCATAAACCTTCTGGAAACCAAATCCATCTATTCATCCACCAACACAAATAAGAACAAAATTCACAAAAAAATAGTCTCAAATAAATGTCTCCATCATCATGGATGAAACATCAATTAAACCATAAAATGGTGTCATCATTGTTAGTTGACTACCGCTAGATCTGAATTATCATCTCACCAAAATCATTATCTTTCTTACACACAAACACAACAGGTTTAATTGGAAAATCACACTGGAAAAATAAGAACTTAGACCTTAAAAACACACTAGTACCATATCAATAAAAAACCAATATAGAAAAATAAAAACACTACATATAGAAGTTGAAATTCTCACACAAGATCCTCCAATAAGCCCACCACCTATACAATCTCAATCAACCATGACAGATCAGAATGGAATCCAACATAATGGATTAGTAAACAATGACATTGGAGGATAAAAATAGGCCTATATTTCTATGGATAAGACATAAGTAAAACCCACCGGACCCAAAACTCAGGTCGATCAACTTGGTTTTGTAATGTCAATATGATAAAATTAGTTTGATAAACTTGTCCAATCTTCTTAATCTGATCACTTCATTGGAAATATTAACAAATTCAGGTGATTTATAATTTTCCACACAAAAAAACCGTGTTTAGAAACCTACCTTAGGTTATAACAAGCCTAACCAAAATCTACTTAACTTATTCTATCTTCTTTGAAACACCTAAAAAATATCTAGGCCCCAAGAATTGAAAATACATAATTCTAGAGGTTTAATGTGATCTAATAGAATAAAAAGTTATTGTTTAAGAGTGAATACATTGCCCCATATTTATTTATCAACACTTAGTGATTGTTTGTATACTTCATAGATTTAGGGGTTTATGGTCTTGTTGAATCTCATATTGAAGATTACATTAACATCTATGTCATGTATTTAAAATTAATTGAGTGTTTATTTAATAATGTATTAAATATATAATTAAATGAAAACTTAATTGGTTGTAGGAAGTATTAGTTTATTGGAATCATAGAAATTATGCAATAATTTTACAATAAAAGTTATTAAACGTCAAATTTATGTGATACTTTGTTCCTTAATACATTTTTCAATTGAGTATTCATATTTAAATTTTAAAATTACTATAAATTTCATATGTGTTCCAGAAATAAAGTGGATTTAGATAATTTTATGTAACCATCATTATTTTGTTTCAAAACATTCTTTTTGTAATTTTTCAATAATTTTTTTGAAATTAGTCAAATGTGATGGAAAAAAGAAAAATTATAATATTAATTTTAAAAAACAATTGAAATGTTAAAGTAGTAGTTAATTTTATATGACTTTGTTAAAATGGAGTTGAAGCTCCATGTTATTGATTAAAATGTATTTAAATTTAATATGTAGGTGGGAAATTAATTTAATTTAGTACTTACATAACCATTGTGTTCATCTATAAATATTATTATGTGGAATTATTGGAGTAAAATTTAAAATATTTTTTTTCTATTAATGGGTACTGTGGTATGAATTTACAAATAAATTTGGATTAACCTATAATTTTTTTTGAAATACATGTTTCCATGTTTTAAAGATATTTTTCTAATGTAAGGAATCTATAGAGATTTTTGGGTTTTAAATGGTTAAAAATATTATATATTAGTTAATTTTTGGACCCCTAAAATTTTGATT
The DNA here is from genome assembly GCA_963277665.1 of Viscum album. Taxonomy (NCBI): domain Eukaryota; kingdom Viridiplantae; phylum Streptophyta; class Magnoliopsida; order Santalales; family Viscaceae; genus Viscum; species Viscum album. The sequence continues at coordinate 165,692,457 of OY728138.1, forward strand.
AGGTTTAAAATTCATAATAAAAAAAGAAAAGTATGTAATTTTAAAGATAATTTGTAATTAGATGAAATAATGGGTTATATAGTGAAATTTCATTTTAGATTATGTTTTTGGGGGATAATTATGTAATGGACTGAGGTATAAGATATGAGATCACAGAAATCTAAGTATAAAATGATTCTAGGATTAGGGAGAACAAAATTTTAATAAATTTATTACAGTTCTATAAAGATATTATAGTGTTAATTTAGTAAATTTATTATTATAGAAACTATAGTATGAAAAATAATGGTTAGTTATAATGATTATAAATCTCATTTTTGGAAAATAGTTTGTTTGGTTATTGATACATTCTCAATGAATTGGTTATTAAAAAATATTTCTAATAAAGATAATCTAAGTGGAAACATGGTTTTGAATATATTTGGTAAACATTTATTTTAGGTGAAACAGCTCCAGGTTTCTATACAGATATAGTAAAATGTAATGGAAGAATATGTTTTTTAAAATTCCTCTCATTTACACACTTTTTTATCCAAAATACCTCATAATTATAGATTAATCATGATATATAATTAATAATTTAGGAAATGAGTAGAAATGTAATCCTATATTCATTTAAAAAATGTAACAACCCGCTTCATTTTGGGTTGTAAATATCAAAATAACTTTGAACTTTTCATCTGGTGGATAGCTCGTTTGGAGTATCGGGTGTCAAACTAAGGTGTGAACTATTATAACTCTTTAAAGAAGTGTTTTTACACATTATAGAGAGCTATTTGGGCATAATTATTATCCTAAAATCATTGTTTGATGCATAGAGTAGTTTGGAATTCTAAAGAATCCATCAGCTACCCAACAGGGTAGATAGTAGCCCTTCTACCCAGTAGAACTCACTAGCTCGCTAGTGAGCTTACACTAGGTATCTGGGGGTAGTAAGTAGAATTCTCATTACACAGAAGGTCTTACTGACCAACTGATGAGCATGTATCAAGTGGCAGGTGGGCCACCGACTATTCAGTGGGGTATATTGGGAAGTCATTAATTAAGGGCCTTTTGGTCTTTTCTCACACTAATTTTCCTTTGAGAATTATTCCCATGAAACTAATTTTTTATGAGATTTTGATTCTATCATCTCCTCCTTCTCTCTTATTAATATCCCTTCAATGTAGGATGTATCTAGGTGACATTATTTGGTGAATCCATGTAATATTATTCATTCACCTTCAATATTTCCCTCTTTCTCCCTCTTGTGGTGGTGGATCATTGTGTTGTTCGCCATGGATGATCCTCTTGATATGTTACATCCATTATGATCCTTGATATTTCAATTCTCATAAAATCCTTTTACACATGATCATCTTGGTTATAGAGTGATCTTTGTATTATTTTTCATTCATGGAATTGGATAAAAATCTCATCATTTCTTGGTGGAATTGTCCAAAAATAATGGATCTTTGGATCGGCATGGCTAGAGGATGTCCTATGATGATGAACATGTTACTTTTTGGGGGGATTTCATTTAATTTTTTTCCCATGGTTTTCTATTTTATGTTTTTTGTCAATTTGTGTTAAATAATCCATTGTAACATGCAATTATGTTAGGTATTTTTCTCATCTGAGAATTAAGAGTGTGTCGAGAGTTAATAAACTCTATTAGATGATATTGAAACTAAGGCACGTTTCATGGTTGTACGTTTATAAGGGTTCTAATTTAATTATAATAAAATTTCCTTTCTTTTCTGTGTGATAGGGATTTTTTCTAGAATGAATTTTCAAGCATGTTACAAACCATCCATGAATGGTTGGTCATGGTTCTGGCTAGGAAGTGATATATAGTAAGTCTTTTAGAATGTATAAATTTTTCCTTTTAAAGTTAGTTATTTATAATCATATAATTAATTATAATTTACCAAAAAATAATTAATTTTGAATGATTAGGATTGAGAAGATCCCCATGGTGATTGATAGAGGCCGAATGGACTTGAACGACTCAGAAATATTTTTTGGGATTTTCTTTGCTTGGATTTCACCCTTTTTTTTAAAGGTGGTCTCATGTTCTATACCATATACTATTATATGTGTTTATTGTCATGTGTTATGAGGTCTTCAAAATTAATACAATTAACCTTCATACATATTTTTTTATGAATAACTATCAATTCATAATTAATTAATGATCATTACTCAGGCTTAATTAAATTAATCATGTCAAACATTATTGGACAAAGTGCCAAGGTCCAAAACGGACCCTAGTTTACTGGAATGATGCCGACCATTGATGGTCGATAATTGATCACTTGTGTGTTTATTATATTACTTGGAATATATTTGATGTGTGTTTTTTCTATATGATACATAGAGCCTATGAGGCCACGTTTGACGCTTTGATCACAACTGTGAACATGAGTATCCCATAAGACCTTATTTGATGATTGGTCACATATGTGTGCATCAGTAGCCTCTTGAGAATTTTTATTAATATTCCTTGTTATTCCTTGATATGATATTTTTTTCTAGTTGTATTTTATGGCCTATGTAACCTTTATTTAGGTATTAGGATGATAAGGTTTCTCCATTTTGGTTAGACACCCCCTTGGAGGGGAGCATGATTACATGATAATGGATACAAACTATGGTTCTTATGATGGTATTGGTGAGATCATGGATATATTTACTAATGTGGGAGTATACCATGCATGGGAATTAAGAATATCCTAACTATAGAACTAAATGGTATAATTACAAGAATAGGTGATATGCTTATCTGATTACATAAAACGTGTAATGTGGGACTTACAATCATCTATGGATAATGACCATCATCATCTTGGGGAATTTAGTGTTTCTAAAAATAACAACAATTAGGGTGGGGAAATAAACATTTCTTTAAAGGAGGAACTTGGACCGATATGAGTAGGGAGTTAACTAATACTGGGACTTGTAACATGTTTTCTGACGTGTAGTGGGAGACATTGACATCCTTACTGGTGTCATGTTAAAGTAGGTACGCTCATAGTTCACTGTGTCTTAGTAAGAACATGACTTGTCAATAATTAGGTGTTTATTTATAACTTTTCCATTATTGATTATATGTTATATTTGGGTACTAGATCATGTTTATGTTGTCATATAGAGTTGTACTCACACCCTTCTTGGGTGGCCATGGCACATGGGTACCAGATAAGACCCCACTTAAAAAAGGTACAACATAGGCTAAGGCCTAGGTTTGATCATATAAAATAATATATCACAAAGAGTCTAGAGACATGAATATGGTGAGGTTGGGTGTTTTGGCGCCTCTTGTTATTTTTATCATCTGGAGTATGTGATCTGCACAGTGGGTGATTGGTGTCTTATATTCAGGTTTGACTATTGAGTTCATTGTGTCTACATTCATTCATTACTGAGTATATGTTATTAGTATACATATAATTTGATTATATATTGTTAAATGTTGATTTTTTTATCTATTATTGCGAACTTTTATTGAGGGTATAGTCTCCCCATGATCTACCTTTGACCCTCACTACTAATCGATAACCTCTTACACACGGGGAGGCGAGCCTGAGGTCATGTGGAATTCCGAATCAGACCTGGTGATATGAGTAGGTATGTAACAAAATGGTATCAAAGCCTATATTGTATTCTTTTTTTATAGAGGTCGTCGATAGGTGATATAAGAATGTGTTTGTTATTTTTATAAAATTAGGATAGGTGCATCGTGAACACCTTTCTAATGGAATTTCTAGGTTATTAGGGAATGGGAATAATGTTCCTGGTTTGTTTTATTATGGTTATATGATTTCACCTCATGTGACACACATAAATTTAAAGGTTTGGGATTTTATATGGATTTGACTATTAGTCATATTGGTAAGAGGTGTTTCATGCATCATATTCAATATGTAGGTTTCACATGACATATATGACACTTGGGAGTGATTTTAATGATGAAAATAGACTCATCTGCTCAATGTTAACAACATGTATTATGTTATCACATATGAGTTCTTAAAAAAATTACAATCTACTGAACCCCTATGTGTTTCTACTTATGAAAAAAAGTCATGTGAGACTACAATGTGGTTCACCTAATCAACAATGATAATGGATTCAATAATGAAAATGATGATACAATATATTTATACATGAAAGGTTTAGTGTACCTTGTTATGTCATTATCGGGCATTAATTACGTTAACAAAATATCTTGAGTGAGTAGACATTAGATAGGTCCATTAGATGAATATTCCAACTATATTTTATATGCAGTGATCCATACAACACCATTTTGTATTCTATTTAACTAAAATATGCATCTTAGACCTTGATATGGATAGTCAGAGGTTGAAGCTATCAGGGAATGTTTTTAAGGATGTTCCTAGATGCTGTTTTTTGGGTTGCAACCCAAAGTGAACCCTTGTTGCTTTTTTGGAGACATTGTGGCCTTAGAAGTGCTAATGTAGTTACTATTGACCTGGTATTTATGATAATTAAAGTTAAAATGTGTTAGTATAATCCTTATAAAGGCGTAGTTAATGTTAATACATTATGGACAATTTTCATTGATGAAAATTCCCTATGCATGGGAGTAAACTTTATTAGGGTTAAAGGACGGTCTTTAAAGTTATCCTCCAACCCAAGAGTATGGAGCACCTTCAGTGCTAGTACCTAAGATATAAGTTTGGGTTTTGGAGTTCTTGGATTTTTTGGATTTGGGAATAGATCCATGGGTTTTCTAGATCATTGGTTCAAATTTAAACTATCCTTGAATTCCATGTAAATATCCTAGGTGGTTGGACCTAGGAAGGTTAGAGAATGGGTGGATCCTTAGTAACTTTAACTAACTTCCATGTGATGGGTTGTGTGTGGTGAAACTCATTATCAATGAGCTTCATTTTCTAAATATAATAATTTATTTATTGGTTTAGCGGATCTAGTTCCTTTAAAATCATGGAAAACTAAAAAGAAGTGTGAGTCTAGTACTGGAGGTTCATAAATTGTTGGGAAATCACTCTTTTTGGTAAATAGTTGTTTTTTCAAGCCTTAATGGGAAATAATTAATGCATGAGAGTTCATAAAATTGTTGTGTAAGGTTGGTTAATAAGTTTTAATTGAGGTAGTGAAATGATTGTTGAGAATGTTTCATGTTCTGTAGAAGAACCTGAACAAGGTGGTGATGGTATGTCACTGATTAACTCTACTTAGGTCACCATTACCATTAGAAACTGACATGTTTGGTATGAAGCTCATAGGGATTGTTATCCTAGAGTTGGAGGTGTGTAGATATGTAATAATTATAGAAAAATACATTAGTTTTTAAGAAATGGATTGGGGTAAAATTGTCCAGTCGACTAATGTTTTCATATGACATAGATTCCATGGTTTGAATTAGCAGTTTGCATGAGGGGATGCGAACGTTTTGGGTTATAATTCATAACCCAAAACTAGGATGCTGGAGAAATTTCTTCACATCATTAATGGATCATGAAATGTATTTTTTTTATGTAACTAAGTGTGTGCAGTTCTTGGTGCTTTCTTGATAATCGAGTATGTATAGAAGGTCATGCTTAGTTATCATGTTCAGAGATGAATTAGTCATGGGGCAGGAATACCGATGTTATCATTGCAAGGTGATGTGAAGTATAGTTATATTATGGGTATAATATACCTAGTTTTTTTATGTATCCTATCATGTGGAAAGGTTCATAGTTAGGTGAAATATTGGATTTTGGATTATCATGGTGACTCTAGAATACCGATGTGTCGTAGACCCGAGACTATCTGGTTCCATAATTAATTCCTAATGTTTGATTTAGATTTAGAAATGAATTTAGAACCTATATGGGATTTATAATCAGGAAAAAAATATGTGAATCAAGGGTATTTGGGTCATTTCTACATTAATGAATTATTTGGATCCTTGTGGATAGTGCAAGCTATTGGTGAATCAATGAAGAATTTATACCACAGTCAGTTTAGAATTTAGTAAAGATTCCATATCAATTTAAAAATTCCTATAAGGAATATGTAATCATGATCGTTGGTAACATGGAGTGTTGGTTGTTTAGACTGGGTACCATTATAGGAAGTCATCTGGGAGAGTATGAACTAGTGTTTCCATATGAACAAAATGTAGTGGGTTGGAACTACAGAAAAATATTCTTATCAAGTATGACTAGGGTGTTTAAGAATATAATGAATCATTTTTTGAAAGGTATGCATGATTAGGATATATTTATTTGAGAAATACTTGTTTGTTTTACTCGGAACTAAGAATGAGCTGTAGGAAAAAACATTTAAATTGTGTCTTAAATTGATCAATTATGATGGAGTTGAACCACTGAATATGTGTAATTGGACTATTGAAATCTTGTTCCATGTTATGATTTCTATGGTAGGTATTACCTTGATGATTTGGGAGGAATATTTTTAGTAAATAGTGGTGTGTTTAGCTCAACAGATGTAGTAATTGAGGCATCGATGTCAGATAACACTGATCATTTTTCTCGGCTTCTAATTTTATACTTGAAGTCGCATAATGGTATCATGATGGTAATTTAGGAATGACTATATCTTTGACTTAGTGAGTTAGAATTTGGAGATTTTATGTAGATAACTCCTTGTAAATTATTTTAAAGTTTGATCAGAAGAGAGGATTCATGTGCTACCACAACTTCTAAAAGATGAGAAGTGAAATGGTCGGGATATTGTAATGAACTAAATCATTATGGGTAATAAATTTCAACTGAATTTTAAATTTTCAGATTTTTGTATGGATCATTGGATGAACTATGTGTTTAAAGAGTGCATTACCTATAATAACTTCATGAAAAGTTTTTTTACAATTGAGGGGAATATCAGTTGGTGACTTAAGGCTCAAAAATGTAGCGAAGTATAGCCCGAGAAGTTGTGGAAACTGCAGAAGCCACTGGATAGCTGGTGGGGTAGGAAATAGCGCTACTACCCAGTAGAAAACAGATGATAGTTGGTGTTTCTACACAGGGTAGCTTTTGGTTAGAGGAAAAATTTCTACTTCCCAGTAGGTCTCACTGGACAACTGGTGTGTCTATATCGAGTGGTCTATGGGGTGTGATGGTCAGTGGTTAATTAATGGGATTTTGGTCCTTTTGGACACTGAGGACCCTACAGGATTTATTCTCTAGGATCAAATTGTTGAGAGGATTTTATCTGTATCCTATCCATTTCCTTCCTCATTAAGACACCTTCGAATATTAATAGATCTGCATAAGATCCTTTGGTGAATTCAATAAATATTCATTATTATCCTTAAATGTTGGCATCTTTCTCACTTGTGTGGTGGTAGATCATTGTTTCGTTTATCAAGTATGATTCTCTCAGTAATTTAAACCCCTTACAATCCTTGATATATTAATTCTCTTTCGACCAACTTCCTCTTGATCATCTTGGTCATAGATTGTTTTTTGGATTGTTTTTTGTTAGATAATTGGATGAAAATTCCATTAGTTCTTGACGTAGTTTTCTGAGAATGATGGAGATTTGGATTGAAAAAACTAGAGTATGTCCCATGATGATTAACACATGTTTTTGTCAGACATTTCCATGAAGGAATTTCCCTTGATGATATTTTATATGTCTTTTGGTCAATTTGAGTTGAATCAACCATCGTAAAATGGAATTAAGATTGGTATTTCTCTAATCTTAGAATTTGGAGTGTCTTAAGAGTGGGTGAACTCTGTTGGACAATGTTATATCTATGTATATCACTTGGTTGTTTTCTTATAAGGAATACAATCTAATTATATTAAATTGGCCTTTGTCACATTTCCATGTGATAGGTATTTTTTCCATAATGAAGTCAGAATCATGTTACAAGCCTTCCATTGATGTTTGGTCATGGTTCCTACTTGGAGGTGATATCTGGTAAGTCTTTTGAAAAGTAAACCTTACACCTTTTAATGAGAGCTCCTTGTAACCATTTAATTAATTCTAATTTATTTATATTTAATTAATTTATAATTCTTGGGCTTGTGTATAACCTTGTGGTGATAGATGGAGGTTGAATAGACTTGAAAGACTCAAACAAAGTTTTTGGGATTTTCTTTGCTTGTGGTTTACTCATTTTGAGGTAGGTGGTACTATATACTCTACCCTCTGGTATTATTTGTGTATTTGGGATGTAGTATGAGGTTTTACACCATAGTATAATGACCCTTAATTCATATTTTTATAGAAATAATAATCAATTGTTAATTAATTAACTACATTTAGTCTTAATTAAATAAAGGATCCATGCCTAATGTAATTTAAAAAAAATGCCAGGGGCCATGATGGGACCTTATACATTGGATTGATGTCGGTCACTAATGGTCAAGGATTTATCACTGATGTGTTTCATGGATTAAATGGACTATTTTTTATTTTTTGTGGTTCTACATGATACCTAGAGCCTATGAAACCATTTTTGATTATTTTATCACATGTGTTTACATGAGTATCCCATGAGAGCTTGTTTAATGCTTAATCACATCTATGTGAATGTGTAACCTCTAGAAAAATGTTCTATATATTCCTTATTGTTCTTTGTTATGATAAATTTTTCTTGTGGTATTCCATAGATTGTATAACCTTGCTTCATGTATCAAGATGATCTTGTTGCTCTATTTTAGTTAGATGGAACCTTAGAGAGAAGCATGGTGACATGATGAGGGATATAGACTATATTTTTTTGATTGTATAGATTGAATATGGGAATGTTTTCTAATGTGGTAGTAGACAATGCATGGGAATTGAGAATCCATCAGCTACAGACTAATGTGAGAGAATTCCATGCAATGTTGATGTGATTATCTAATTATGTCAAACATGTTAAGTTGGAATTAAAACCATATGAGGATAAAATCCACTATTAGGGTGGGGAATGAAATGTTCTTTATAATGACCACCATCAACATGGGGCATGAAAAACTTCCATAAATTCCTAACTTAGACTAATAGGCATAGGGTGATAACTGATAATGGGACTTGTGACATGTCTTGTGACATGTTGTGTTAGACATTGACATACATACCAGAATCATAATGATGAAGGTAAATCTAAGGATCATGGGGGATTGGTAAGTAAACAACCAATTGAAACTTTGGTTTTTATTTATTACTCGAGCATTGGTGATTATATATTATATTTGAGTAGTTATATATTGTTTGTTTGATTTATGTTGAGATTATCACACGCACATAGATCACATTTACCTGTTCGGTATTGTACTATGTTGGTAGTGTCCTACTGAGTAGTAATCAAAGCCTACCTAAGAATCCATACACTTGGGTACATAATAAGTACTCACTTTTGTAGATATAGGTTTGGTTGAGGCTCGTGTTTGATCTTCTTCTAGAATAGCTCTCTATGATTCTAGAGATCGAGATGAGGTGAGGTTGGGTGTTATAGAGCCTCTTATACTTTTATTTGTTTCTATTTTGAGTATGTAATTTTCTTGGTTGGTGATTAGTTCCTTGTATTTAGGTTATACTATTGAGTATCTTATTTCTATATTCATTCATTACGGATGACATGTAATTGGTATTAGCATACTCTTCTTGTATATTGTTACATATTGGGTTATTTATCTGTTATTAAGCACTCTGATTTAGGGTATTGTCTCCCCATGATCCACCTTAGACCCTCATTTCTATTTGGAAGCCTCTGGAATATGGGGAGGTATGCTTGAGTTCATGTGGCATTCCCACTCAAACTTAGTGATTCAAGTCGAGGTGTTACAAGAAACAAACTTTTGATATGGGTGTCTATTTGGGATCTATTATATGGAAAATAAAATCTATCAAATTTACATAAAGTATGTTCTATAATAAATCATATAGTACTTATTATTCAATAAAAATACTAGAAAGGATTCCAAAATAATTTATAGTTTTCAGAAAAGATGGTTTCAAATTTTGTTAAATGAATTCATAATAGATAAAGTGATATAATAGTTTAATATTTGGAATGAACAATAAGTAACAGTCTTGGATATTATTCTTTTCACTACAATTGAACATGAAGTAAGGTCATTTATACTATGAAAATATATGAAAATAAATTTTTAAGCCAAAATCATTAGTATACTATATTTAAAAGATTTAATTACCTAATTTCTAATGGTTTAAAAGGTTATAGTGGGAGTGAAGCAACCAAGGTCTAGGATTTCTAGACTATAGGAAACCAAAAGATACATAGACTAAAAATATATATAGTTCCATCATATGATATAGCTTGATGATGATATTATTGAATGTTGATTTCAAACAATAGAAGTCGATGGAATAGCTATAAGGTACTGTAAGAATTAACCCATTTTCAATCCATCTAGATGAAGCATAAAAATGGAATGTCATGTAGAATTCATTCTATGGGATCTTTAGACCCTGAATATTTGTCACACAAAAACCTTGATACTCTATTTTTATCCATTTCTTGCTCTTGTATCTTATGGTCGAGGTTTGTAATTGAGATATGGTTGAAATTTTCAAAAATTTTTATGTTCGGGTGGGGTTTCTGCTTGTGCATGGGCACCACATGGTTAGTTTAAACTGTACAAATCATCCCAGGTACCCATGTGGCATGACCTAGAGGTTACTAGAATTTACCACATGGTTTTCGCACGATATCCCAAACCGTGCATCCGGGTCATGTGGTAGGTCTGTGTTTTTGGTAGAATCTATTGCGTGGTTTTCCCATGGTCACACAAACTATGTGGGTTGTCTATACGATTATTTCCTGTATGGGAAGAGGCCATCACACGATGTTGTAAATTTTTCTTCCAAACCATGTGATCATCCTAGGTCATTAAAAAATCAAAATTCATAATCAACACTCCTACCCATTTTACCCAATTTTAGACCCCTCCCTCTTGGTCAGTTTTGGCACATGAAGGGATCCCCCTAGTCCCTTCTCCATGGATACTCCTCCTGCATGGATGTTTCCACTTCAATACCAGGTGATTTTTTAGGGGTTCTTGTCCATTTTCTCTCTTTTATATTACCATCTTTATTTTTTGGTTTTTTATTTGGGTTCTTCTATCTTGTTCGAACCCTAATATCTTGGGTTATTGTGTGTGTTGTGTTCTATATGGTTATAGGTTGTGAAAAGAGTCTCTAAGGTATAGATCTATCCTCTTCAAAGGTTTCATTTCATTCACACACCAACATGGTAGGTATCTCCAGGGTTTTCCTTTCCAAATCATTTCGTTGATACTTTTTTCATTCAATTAATTTTTAAACATGATTGACATGCTTGTGGTGCACTTGGGTAGATTATTATAGTTTTTCCATAATGATATAAAATTTTGAAAATATCTTTTTATGTTATTCTTCAATTTTTCCTAAGCCTTGTGCACTAGAGGTGTTTTATAAAATGGTTAGAAATGTCGATTTGGAATCATTTTGGTGAGATAGAAATTTTTTTGTCTTGTTTTTTATGGTGAAATATATTAGAAAGAGTGTCATGGTTTTTAAGAGAATTATTTATGCTCTTGGTATTATGTGAAATTCTTGGTTTTTTTTGGAAAGAAAGGGGTGACTCCAGGAAATGGTTTTGGCTTTTTTCATGGAAACTTGGGAAGTGTCATTGGATGTTGGCACATCCATGGGTGCCCAAAGTTCACACATGGATGGATATTAAAATGAATATTGATCTCTGAAATAGTGATTTAATTCAACATTGTTTTTTAAATGGTTCATTGGTTTTGAAATTGTATCTTGGTCCCTTGGTGTGACTTATAAAACAGGTTTAAGTGAAATCTTTAACGCTATTACCATTTGGAATTTGAGACTTTTTTGGGTGAGTGTTTGGAATAAAGGACCATTGGGAATGTTTTATAATTTTGTATTATTTACTCAAAGTTTGGAAAATATTTGGTAAATGGGATTTGATTTGGAAATCATAAGGTCCTGTTTGAATTTACAGACATAAAGTGGTATTATGTTGTTTTGGAAATGTTTTAGAACTATTGTGTTATATATTGGGATTAAATGTGTTGAAGGCCTTGTTGAAATTTTACCTTGTATTGGAAATGGAATGTGGTTTTGAAAGTGTAAATTCCAGATTGAAATATTTAAAATGTTTTGTAAAATGGTTGATGGTTTATATGATGTGACAAACTGATTGGCACCTTTAACAATGTGATATATATACATATAGTTGGAAACTCTATAGTATTTATTTCCCTTTATAGGTTATCATACAGTAGTTTTTGTGTCTGGTGTAAAAATTTGTGGTGATGGATAGTAAGACGAGTCACGCTTTTGAGGGCTTCCTACTTACACAATGTACTTTTACCATGGGTTATTTGGTGTATTTTAGAGGATAGAGTGATTGTAGCTTTCCAACCCTGATTAGAAAATTTGGTAACCCCAAGGTTACTAAGAGGCTAGGTGGGTTGTCCCACTATATTGGTTAGTTTAGGGAGGCCATTTGGTAATATAATTAAGCGTTTCACCATACATTGGCATGTGGTTCAAAATCGAGTAAGTATGAGGGTCACTCTAGGGTTGTTTAGGAGAATCCCATGTTTAGTACTTTTTTTGTGATTGTTTATTTTCTATGAAATTTTATTCCTATATGAAACTATTTATTTATTTCTATAACAACCTGGTATTGTCTGTCTGGGTTTTTTTTTGGGCTTGGTTTCTAAAAAAATGTCCTCTTTGAAAATTAATGGTGTTTTGATATGTTTAAAAAACGGAATAAGATGTGTTTATTTTTTAAAATGTAAAAACCTTATATTTATATATGTATTTAAAACTAGTGTTTATTGATTATTTCTGGGAAAGGAAATTCATGGATTCTTTGGTGATTACCTATTGAGATATTAGGATCCCACCCTACTAGTACAATTTAGTGTCGGTAGACCCGATCTATTTTGCAGGTTCAAGTTCCTAGTTTAGGTCCTCGTTGTATAGAAGGGTTGGTCTTGTGGTTGTAGGTGACCAGGGGGTAACATGGAGATATTATTGGTGTGGTTTAGTTTTAGTTTCTCATATTTTCATCTATTATAACTGAATCTATTTATATTTTTTATTTGATATTCAGTTATTGGTCACTCATGCATGGATAGTTTGTTTAATTTGTTTATTCGATCCTGGTTATTGGGCTAAAATCATTCTGACGTGTATTGTCCTTTATTCTTGAAACTAGTTTCTAGCCCATGGGTATTGGGAATTACCTTTATCCCATACCGCGGACCAGGTTGGGTGTCGGGTGAGATGGAATCCCGAACTGGTTTGTGACAATAGGGGACCAACTAAAAGAGCTGATCTAGTGGAAGTGTTTGACCAAATAAAGAGTTAATCTATTGATATCAGCTCAGGGGGTGAGGGGACTTCATCCAATAGATATAGGTATCCATTTAAAATTTATCACAATAAATATGTCCTACTAAAAATGTCAGGGTATATCACATATTATCTAGACACTATGAAACTATATTCTACTTCCATTTAGATGAAAAGAAGAGCTAAAATCTTTATTTTATTTATTATAATGAAATTACGAATCATGTTAAATTTGGTTTTTTACTTTTTTTTGTTCTATTTATTTCATTTTATTCTAATTGGTTTTGTTTGGATGTGTCTTAAGATTATAATTTTTAGTGTAGTGATTTGGGTAAGGTTTTTTTCTATGTTTCAGAAATCATAGAATGGGATTAATACTAGAATTTATTTTCCAGATTCATAAATTTTTATGGATATTTTATGGTGGGTCTATCAAATTATAGTTGTGATCCAAAACACAAATATCAGAGAATCAATTGGAGTATTCCAAACAATTAGACCCCAAGTGAAGGTGTTTTAGAACTAAGTTTAGTAGTATTATTCTAGCCTTTTCCCTATAGTATAATATCCATTAGTAGTTACTAATACTTATTTTACATTTACTGAAAGTTTATGGGATTTCAAAATTTATAGTGGGATGGATTAGAAGAGGGTATGGTCTGGGTGGAAAATTTTGATGGAACATATTTTGGGTTACAGAAAATACAGAGATAGGATTTTCTAATATAGAAGGAATATAATCATCTGTTGATGGGTAGCAAACTAGAATATATGGGAAAGGAAGAATGAGAGAACCTGAAAATGAATTCTTCGAGGTTAATATGAGTTTCACTAGCTTAAAACATTTATTTTAATATTAGGGAAGTGAAGACTGTATTAGAACTTGTGAATAACCTTGCTAACACATATGAGAATCCCACAAAAATAAATAAGTTTTCGTTTATATTAAGACTATTTGAAATGAGTATGTAAAAATTAAGATCTTATACTAATCATATTAATAACTTCAAGATTATAAGAAGTTGGTTATAGTTAGTGAAGGTGAACTTCAGAGGTCTGGAATGGGATCTACTGTTACTCTCATTACTCCCTAAATCTTGGGACATAATAGTCATCTTTATGATTAACTTGAGATAAAATAATCACATTTTTTATATATGTCATAAAACTTATCATGAACAATTATATTTATCTAAAATAGACCTAGGAATATTCTAGTAATGACTATAGTGTGGAAGGAATAGAGTGGTCCACAACATGGAAGAGTCAAAATAATGGTAAAATAAAAAAGAAACTGGAGTAAATATAATATAAGATAATGATATCAATATAGTTAATATGGTATATGTTTCTAAATAGAAAAGAAGAATAATCTTACTTATTTTTCATTTATTGTGGTTATTATAACCATAGGTTTTAATGTGTTTCATTTTTTTTTGTTAATTTGGAAATTTGTAGACACTAATGAAGAAAGGATATAGTGTGAGATAATTTGGTGAGAAAATTAATTGTGGGGTTATAAAATCTACCTTTCACTATGTCATAGTGATTTTGGAAAAGTTATGGTGACCATGGATGAAGGATGGTAAAAGCAAATGACAAATCCTTACATTTACCTTTTTTATATGAGACAAAATATGAAAATCCAAATAATTTAACAATAGAAAGGCCAACACTAAGGAATAATAAGATTTATGACCATGTCTTACATAGTGTAGTAGAGTATCATAGCCAATGTTGGTTGGTTCAATGATGAGTAGACAATAGTCCACATGGGGATTATTTTTGGGTTAGTAGTGGTTTTAGCAAGGGGTTTCACCATAGAATAATAATGGGAGATTGACGTTATATCCCAAATTAATAATAAATGTATTTTTAAAGGTTAATTTACTGTGGGATTCAGTATATGTGAAGCACTGTTAAAATTGTGAAATAGGGAAATGGTGAGGAAGGATGTTACGGAGGTTCCTATAGAGAACTTATATAAGAAGAAATGGGAGGTCGGGGAAGTATCCATAGAATGTATAAGAGAAACTTGACAATAGTGGTTTCAAAATGGGGATCATTTTTTCCTCACACCAATTTTTTTTTGGAGACTTTTTTTTTAAATAAGGAGGCCTAGTTTAGATATTTTTGAGTTTCTAGTGAACGGCGTATTGATAAATGGGATCTTTAGAGCTGAAGGGAAAATGAATTCCTAGAAGAGATCACGTCATGAAGGTAACCATTTTAAAAATAGAATATACCTTTAGAAAACTGAGATTATTTCTATTGTTATTTCTAATTTTCATGGTAGAATTTGTGTAGAAGTAACCAATCTCTAATGTATAATAGGAGTATTAAAATAAAATGTACTACAATTCTCAAGAATAGATGTTGAGAATCGAGATTTCAAGAGTTGGTAAAACATAATAAGGTCATAATGACATATGTTTTGTCGAAATAAACTATATTTAGAAGTAGTTAAAATACCATAGTGATTATTTTAAAACATGATCATTATATTATGAAAGTTCAGAGAGGATCACACATTTATTTTCATGGGTAGAATAGAAGAATTAAAATCATAAAATTAATCGGTGTATTGTGAATGGTTTAAAATGTCTCATTAAGTAGATATAGGTGGAAAAATTAATGGAACATATATTTTTAAAGAGATTGTTCACTAATTTAAAGGATAATTATCATGTATAAATAAGAATAGGGGAATAAAATTGAAAATATGGAGAATATAGAAATCATAGAGGATAACCCCATTGAAGATAAATATTTAGAGAAGGAATTAGAAGAATAATAATGACACCATAGATGATTTAGTGTTATTTATTTTGAATAACGGTTTTAATAAATCACCATATAATACCATATTTGTATTCTTTATCATGAAGTTATCAGAAAAATAAGAAACAAGAGGATGTTTCACTGGATCGAAAATGCGCCATTAAAAATCATTTATAACCCTCACAATGCATATTATCAAACCCCTATTATAATGAAACAATGTTGTTATATGATCCCCATACTATCCTTTAATGTGAACTAAGTAAAATCCATGTGTTCTCATTTTTATTTTGATATCAAAATATCACTTTTGTGTTAAATTTTGATAGGTTCACACTATAATTGTTAACATAAATAGAATATTTTTTAAAAATATTGAATAATATAACACCTTATTTCTCCCAACCCCCACCCCCTCTTGGGGAATATGGATATTTTGGGTATAACAAGTGGTATCATAGTGAGTTTATTTCATCATGAATCTATCTCTAAGAATATTTTTGTTATAGATAATGAAATTAATTATAAATCGGTGTCCACGTTTGGTGTCTATAATTTTCATATGTTTGTTAATATCAATATATCTCACCTATGATACTTTTACTAAATGTTTTCAATGATGTATTACATGGTATAAAAGTCACTGATCCATTAAAAAGGCCTTTGACAGATGTAAATAAGAAGCTTCTTAATGTTAATGTGATGGGTCAAAATTCTATATTTGGATCCTTACCCTAATATATCAAAATAAATTGAATTTAGTTAAAAAATACATTTGGGTTAAGTTTACTGACATTTATGAAGGGGTAGAAAGGTATAGGATGGTATATTTAAAGTGTCATACATCATGTTCAATGATCTAAACATGAGACCAAATGATAACACTGATGATTTATTTGACAAACTCATTGAAGTTGAGGGATAAATTCATGGTATTGGTGATCAAATGATTGATATTGATATTATGAAGAGGATTCTAAAAATATTACCTAACTTGTTCAATTCTAAGGTGTCAGCATTTAAAGAAAAAGTTATTTCAGATATGACTCTTAAATACCTTCAAAACAAGCCGGTGGTATATGATATGTGATTAAAACATGATAATACATATAACCTAACATCAAAATATATTTATTTAAAATCAAAGTAGAATATTTATATTCAATAAGTTAGAGGCAATTATGGTGATATTAGTGACGAATTTATGTGGCTTTTCACTATTAGATTCAAGAAATGAAAAGCAAGATATGAAGGTAAATTACCATTTACTTATTTCAATTGTTGGAATATTGGGGATATTATAGTAATCTTCCCATTCAATTCAGATAATTAAGATAAAAATGATGTGGAATCAATATAAAAAAAGGATTCCCTTGAGGAAAAAATTTAAACTAGAGGGATCGACTAGAAATAAGATCCACTAAAAGAATTTATTTTATAAAGAAGAAGAAGAATATGAAATTTTCCTTAAATATGATGAATTTGAGTTCATACCCTATGTGGGAGCTGTTATGATGGAAATAGTTGATGGAAAAAAATCTTTACATTAAAAGGAAGTTCAAGATAAAGAAGTTTTTTACATGAATGTTGAACTTAAAAGATATTTTGAAGAGTTTGATATTAAATATCATAAAAACTAAATGATAAGTGGTTTTATAAAATACGTATCGGTATATATTGTTCAACTTGAAGTTGAAATTACTAATTTTGATAATGTGATCGAGGAGATCAATAATTATCATGTTACATCTAAATAAGTGCTGGATTTCAATGTATAAATTGAAGTGTATGAAAAAATAACTTATAATTTCAATACCTGGTAGGAATAAATAATGAATAGGTATTACTATTCTAAAGAATAAGTTTTAACTCTATGAAAGAATCTTGAGGCTAAAATTATAGTGATTGATGATTAGAAAAAACAATAATTATAGTTTCCTGAAAAGGAGTTGATTGAAAAAGTTGAAATATGTATAAGGACTCTAGAAAATATCATAAATGAATGTTGGCTAAGGCCTGTGGGAGAGGTTGGGCATATATGTAAATCTAAAAAATCCAAATATCATGAATTTTCTACAAAAAAAATGGGAAAATAGATATTTGGTGAAAAATTTCAAACCCCAAATCCCAAATAAAAATAAAGAAACTACCATAAATCTTGAAACAAGTGGAGAGGAAATAATGAAAATATTTTTCAATTTATGTAATTTCAATTATGTGTATTTACTTTACATAACAAGAATTGGTACCAATTATCATAGTGAAATTTTAGAAGAGAAACTCCAATTATTCCATAATGAAGGATGAAAAAATATCCTAGATCAGAAAGACAATCTATTTTGTTTGTTATAAAATATCTAATTATCATCACAAGGTGAGGCATTTCAATGAAAGGAGTCAAAATTACTGTAATGGGAGACAAATAATAATGTTACTGGAACAATCATACAATATTTCATTAAAAAATATTTTATACCTTGGAGGAAAAGTGTTGTGATCTTTCATTTATAATGAATAAAATGAGGAGATACCACATATGCCTCAACTCAACAATGTATCTCCTAGATGGGTAAAAAGATAATTGAGAAGGCTATCTTGGAGGATATTTCTCTCAATGTAACCAAAAATAAAAACTCTTGAATCCTTGAGAGTGTGTGGTCATCCCACATGACTGATGTTAGGTCCAAAAGGGGCATAGATACCCTAGGGGGGTGAATATGGTCATGGATATTCTATTTCAATATTCTTCCGGCCATACTAGATATTGACCTCAATATTATAAGGGTCACATTTTTTAAACTTAATTGTTAATGCAGATATTATTATTTCCTTCTTTATCTAATGATGATGCTTCCAATATAATGCAGGAAAGAAGCACAAGGATGCAGTTATTTTTACTTGGTTCACCCTCACTGAGCTACATCTAAAGAGAATACAACGGAGATGTTCCAATTGTACCAAATTCACTAAGGAGAACTTCCAATAATGATAGTGTGGGCTATATCTCATCTACACCCAGCATCACTGCCATTACAAGGATTTGGGTCAACTCACTACATTCCTAAGGGTCACTCCCTATATCTCTTTCAGTAGCTCTTTATGGGTGGAAAGGATCGGCATCTTCTTCTTCCTTTGCTCACTTCTCTTGAAAGGGATCCACACACAGTTTATGGACTAGATAGTCCCTTCCTTATCTCTAATGAATACATCCTCAGTTATATATGGATGTTTTGTTGAAGTCCCACTTTCATCCACTGATTAATAACACATTAACACAAAATACTGTGAAATCCATTTTAAATCACCTTCCCATAGGACATTACCATTGTGAAGATCCTTATTTTGAAAATCACAAACTAGCCTTCATGAAGCTCCTTATTTTTCAAATCTCAAATTCACCTTCATTAAGCTCATGCCTTATCAAAAATCTCACTTATCCTTTGAGAATACCCTAATTTTTTGAAGCTCAGATCCTTCGGTTGGCTTTTATATCCTTCATGAACTTCTTTGCAAACCACCTTTGTGAACCACCAATGTGAACCACCTATGTGAACCACCATCACGATCTGACTCTAAGAACTAACTTTGAGAACCCAGATACTTAGAATTCTTATTGAGTCTTAATTGATTTTTTGAAGGATTATAGGCCTATTTATAGGCGTTCCACCGATTCTAGAACCTTCTAGGTCACGTCCTTTCCATTTCTCAGAGCTTCCAATTTTCCATCGCAAAGCTTCATTTTTTACAAATCTCCATAGACATTTCTCATTTGTGATGCTCGTAAAATCAAGGATCCTTCCATCAAATCTTCACGCTCCCACAAAGCTCTACTCGCGATGCTCCTTGCCTTCACTGTTCGCAATGCTCGTCAAACTCATAGAGCTCACAATAAGAAACCTTTATTCATTCACGAAACACTCTTCATAAATCCCATATTCATTGAAATTGTGAATTTTACATATTTTGATGATATCTTCAAGGAAATCCATATTTTACAATGCACTCCAAACTCCATATTTTGGACCCTAAAAATTTGGAATACACTGGGAAATGGAATCAACTTGTTTAAGAAATATTCTATACTACAGCTATTGCGTCCATCCCTTCATCTTGGACCATTTTCAACATTCATAGTCAAAAAAATCTTTGGGCTACATAACACACCTTTTTAACCCACTTTTTCAACAAACACAATCAACCCAAAAATACTGCAATGTGCCTTGATGGATTTTTTCCCCACAATCTCCCCCTTTGGGTTTGTTGACAACTACTTCATAGAAAGATATCCATTTATAGCATCATTCATCCCCTACCACCATTAACTTCATGTGATTTAGCTAGAGATAAAATAATTACTCAACACATATTTTAATCCCACATGAGAAATGATCAGTGTGAGAAACAAGATTATAATTAAATGTTATTCAATTAATAACTTCATTCCTAACACCAATTATTATAACCAAACAACTAACCAACTTCTTTCATCATGAACCTTAGTTTTTGTGATAAATCTTTTTTGATTTATCACTTACAGCATCATCAGATTTAAAACTCCTCTGACTACACTACTTGTGTTCACATGGTTTGAAATCCTTAATGTTGTCCAAGATAATATCTTACTATTTTATCATCATGTTACCCCCTATCAACTTCTCCACCTATCTTGATTAACTCCCCCAATCTTGTTTCTACACTTTTCAGCTTCTCCCCATGCCTTTGACGAAGACATTTTCTCCTTTTTACCAACCATAATTTCTCCCCCTTTGTCAATGAACCCAAATGTCACTCATTTGTGGTCTGAAATAGAGTAAGGGACAAGGAAAAATACATTAGGAAAAAACACACAATACCTCAGGGAGAGGGGGTTCCACATCCACACTTTTTCATGTGTAGGGAGTCGATTGAACTACTAGAGCCAGTCAATGCCTTTCAAATGCTTATTTGGGTATGACCTTCATCAAAATGTCTACAAACTCTTGTTCTGTAGGTATATAATCCAACATCATAATACCTTGATCCACCTTATCCTTGATGAAATGATACTTTATTTCAATGTGATTTTTCCTTTATTGATGGACTGGTTTTCATTAATTTTATGCTTCATCCATAATAGTTGTTTGAATGCTTGAGTTACATCAATATACTTAGATTATATGGTGATCAATAAAATACAATATTGTTTATTTCTTAGAAAATAAATACACAATCCATGAAGATAGAACACACCACCCGATATTGATTTATTATCATCTGCAGATCCAGACTAATTTTCATTTGAATAGCCTAATAACTCTTACTGAGATTTGACATTATGCATCAAACCAAAATACGCAGTTCCATTGAAATACAGAAGTATTATTTTCACTTCTTGCATGTTGATTTCCTTGGGATTAAAATGATACCATGCTATTTTAACAAGTGTCAAAAAACAATATCAGGTCTCGTTGCCGTTAAGTATAGTTGACTACCAATTCTTTTCTTATATTCTATAACATTAACTATATTTCCTTCATCATCACTTGATAGATTTATCCAGGTGGCCATAGGAGTCATCATCTAATTGGAAATATATATTCTAAATATTCTCAAAACCTCCTAGGAATATTTAGATTGAGAAATGAATTTTCCATTGATTCCTTGCGTTACCTGTATACCAAAGGAAAAATGTCGTCTCACCGATCACTATCTTTTTGAACTCATTTTTCATGAATTCAGAAAACCATCTGAACTGCACTTCATCTAATCCTCCAATGATTATGTCATCGACATATACTAGCACCATAATACTTTGATTACTATCATGTTTGAAATATATATTATAATCAACTCCACCACAGTAACCAAGCTTCTTCAAAAAAATATTTAGCCTTGAATACCATGCTCTGGGTGCTTAATTCAAACCATATAAAGCCTTATTCTACAAAAAAAATTCTCTAGTTTTCATTAATAAAAAAACCATCTCACTACACAATATAAACTTCTTCTTCTAGATCCCCATTTAGAAATTCTGATTTGACATCCATCTGGAACACTTTGAACTTTCTTTGCATTACTATGGCCAAAAATAATATGACTGTCTCTAGCCTTGCAACAGGTGAAAACATTTCATCGACATCGATTCCATCTATCTAGGAGTACCCTTTTCACACTAGTCATGATTTGTTTCTAATAACCATACCATATTCAATAATATTGTTATAAAATACCCATTTTTTCATAATGACATTCTTGTCTGTTGGTCTCGAAACAATCTCCCATGTCTGATTTTTCTCAATTTGGTCAAGATCATAATTAATATCCCGAACCTAGTTCTCATATCCAACTACTTAATCCTTCTCATCATTAAAATATTCTTATGAATCATAATTTTTCACTTCAACACCCAAAAAGTTTCTTACCTTGTTGTTACTTATCATCGTGAAATTGATCATTATGTTATTGAAAATTCTGTTCATTCTCTACTAAAATGACATCATTTCTTTCAACTAATTTTATATCCTCAGGTTGAAACATTTTTGACATTATCTCACAACTTCTTGGTATCCTAAAAATAGTCAGCTGATACCATATTGTAAGAGAAAAATAGATAATCATGAAATGCATGAGTTTTTATACTTATCCCCGAATTGGTCATCTTGATGTCAGATAACATAAAATTTTTTCCTTTATATCCCATTTATATATTGCATCTAATTAGGATATATAGTTCTACCCCTATGATGTGAAATTATTACTATTTTTGGGACCAATGTTTTGACCCAAAATAATTATTCTTCCCCTGCAACATTTATTCTCATGTGGACCTTTGTAATAAGCCATCAACAAAACCTTTAAGCCTACTGAGTCAGAATGCAGTTTATGAAATAAGAGATAATGTTAATAAGACAATCACTAACTATTATGATCAATTAATTCCAGCCATAAACCATCAAATCCTTTCAAGGAAGTACTCTAAATTAATTCTCCAGACCTTGTGACTGATTTGAATTTGATGAAATTTTGGAGCACACCACATCACCATTTTTCATATTTTGATGTCACTTTACCTTGGATCATATCTCTCCTTGAACCCAAAACACTTGAACATTAGTTAATAGCATTTATATACATACATATAGGGGTCTATATAGAATCATCAGGAAGAGGATTGTGGTCGATCCTATTGGATCAACACTTTGATGATTTCATACAGAGAATTTTACTCTTTATGTGCTTGTTCCAACTACTTAGCCAACCTAAACTAATATAACCATAGGATTAATCATTATTTACCCACATTCAGAGTCTTCTTTGGATATTCAGGTTCTATGGGTTTATCTTTCTTCACAATTGGGGGTTTATACAAACTGGTAAAAAATTTCTTCTTTGAGGTTCCACCCAAATTCCATTTATCATGATTATTTCTCTTAGAGGGAATCTCTCCACTAGCCATCTTCTTTTTATTATTCCTCTATTGGAGGTATCTATCCTCTTATTTCACATCTGTCCTTGTGAATAATGTAATATTGTGGAGACAATATTCATTCATTTTTCTTTTATCTGTTATTCAATTCACCACATTGTTTCTTGTTGCCGGTGGGATCTTCATTGAACGTAAATTATTCTTACTTAAAGCAGGAGTAGCTCCTCCATTTTTCTTCCAGGTTCTATTCCTACTTCATTATCTATCTGAATGACCATAATCAGAATATATAAAATATCATACATTAAAAACATACCTCATGTAATTATTTGTCAGTTGAGATGTTGATGCATCTTGAGTTTTTACTCTAACATTGAGATCATAGGCTTCTTAACACAAACTTTTATTATGTATCTGTCTTCAAAAATAATAGCATCTAATGGATTCTTTCTTCAGAGATGTGTCCCTTTAAAACTTTTCATGAAGCTTCTTCTTATTCTCAGATTTAAAAATATTTCTTCCTTCATAGCATGAAATATTTTCCAATGTCTTTAAAAAATTTGATGTATGACCATGCATCCCACAAAAATAGAACATGATGTCATTACTTCATTTAAAATCCTTTTTAGGTATATCTTTAACACCTATTGGAAGTTTTCTATTTCTAGAACTATTCATGGATATTTTCCTCTCATTCGTGGGAGATGGTTCATCATATCCAATAGTAGTATTTCCCAAACTAGATATCCTTTGGGATGATACAATCCTTTAATTATTCTCCTATAAAGTAGCATATTTTCTTTTCATTCGTCATTACATCCTATAGGATAATTAAATAGTAAGTTCCTAGAATTATTCAAATTGGGTTTTCCTTTGGCATTAGATTTTTTCACTTCTTTCTTCACTAATTCAAGATCTTCCCTCAATTGTTGACTCTTCATATCCCTTGATAAAAGTTGATCATTAAGTTATCTCTTGAGATTCTTACCTCTGTTAATCTCATCTTCCAATTCACATGTGAGCTTATCCACCATGTCACTTTTCTCATTTATTTTAAATATTTATTGAATAGTAGAATCAGAACAACATTCATTCTCTTATTGTAGCCTTTGGTTCTTCTGAACTACTTTAGACAATTTTGCAGCAAGATCATCATTTCTTGATTTCATATTCTGAATTTCATCTGAATTCTGATTCTGAATTTCATCTGATTTCTCATTATTTCCCTTATCAATAGCCTTATTTTTTTCTATCTTTATAGAAATCTTTTTCAATTCTTCATCTTGGGAATCATCATTATCCCTCATATCAATAGCCACATAGATAAGCCTTGGATTTAAACCTCTTACCTTTATTACCTCAATATCCAGTACTTGGATCCAAATTCATTTAGATTTAATTTCTTTAGAAAACTTCGAATCGGATTCCTTTGTTTTGTGGAAAGCTTCCACTTCGGGTCTTCATGAAATTTCTTCATCTTCAGTAGTTCCATCATCACTTGGAATATCAGGTTATTCTATAATTCCTTCTATATCATTGAATGAGTAATTATTTTCATTGTATTATTTTTTGCAAATAATTATTATTTTCACTAATTGATTTATTCAAATGAATCACAATATTTCCATAGAAAATTACACTTTGAGGAATACCATCATATTTCTACTTATTATTTGAAGTTCTTCCCTTTTCCATGGAACAACGAGACAAGATCAAAAAAATCTAATAAAAGATACCTGACTCTTCTAATAATTATTTAGTCCAAAAGGGTCCTAGATACCCTGAGAGGGGGGGGGGTTGAATAATGGTATAGATATTCTATTTAAAAATTATTCTTCCCCCACTAGATCTTCAACTAAATATTATAAGGGTCAATTTTTTTCACTTAATTGTTAATGCAGATATTATTATGTCCTTTTTTATATGTTGAAGGTTCTTTGAATGTAATTCACAATTGAAATCACAAGGATGAAATGAGTTTTACTTAGTTCACCCTCCATGGGCTACATCCAAGTATCATATAATGACGATGTGCCAATTGCACCAAATTAACTAATGATCACTGAAAATATTAATAGTTCAGGCTAGATATTGTCTATACCCTGGCCCATTTCCTTTACAAGGTTTAGGGTATTATCACTATATTCCCAAGGGTCAGTCCCAATGTCTCTTTATCTAGCTCACTGTAAGTGGAAAGGACCACCATCTTCCTATTCCTTCACTCATTAATCTTAGAAGGGATCCACACACTATTAAAACACATGTATGTTCTTTCCTTATATCTAATTAATACATCATCAGCTGTGTATAGATGTTTTTTTTAATTTTTACATTCATCCACTGATGAATATCACTTTACCAAAAAACAATTGGTAATCCATTTTTAATCAATTTCAAAAAGCACAATTCCTTCACAAAGCTCCTTATTTTGCAAAGCTAAAACTAGCCTTCATGAAGATCCTTATTTCGTGAAGCTCAAACTCACCTTCTTGAAGCTCCTTCATTTTCAAAAATTTCACTTAGCCTTTGAGAATAACCTTACTTTTGTGAAGCTCAGATCATTCAGTTGGATTTTATAGCATTCTCAAACTTCAATTCCAACCACCTTCACTAATAACCTCTATAAACCACCTTTGTGAACCACCTTAGTGAACAACCTTCATGAACCCAGAGACATAGAATTCATGTTGAGTCTCGATTGATTTTATGATGAGGGTAAAGGACTATTTATAGTCATTAAAATGATTCCATAAAATTGGGGGACACATCATCACCATTTCATAGATCTACCACTTTTCCACCATAATGACCCATAAATATTTCCCATTTGTGATTATTGTCAAAATCACAGAACCTTCTGTCAAAAAATCACGCCATCACAAAGCTCCACACGTGATGCTCCTCTCCTTCATTGTTCACAATGCTCATCGAACCCGTAGATCCCAAAATAAGAAACATAAAATCCTTTGTGAAACACTCTTCATGAATCCCACATTTCGTAAACTCATCAAATTTCTATATTTTGATGAGATATTCAAGGAAATCCATATATATCAATGATAGAAAAACTCCAAATTTTAGACCCCAAAAATTTGGAAAACACTGGGAAACGACATTACCTTGTGTATGAAATTTTATGTACAACTTTTAGAGCATCCATCCCTTAGTCTCAGAACATTCCAAACATTACTAATCAAAAATATCATTGGACTCCATAACATACCTTTTAATCCCACTTTGTCAACAAACACAATCAACCCAGAAATGTTGTGATGTTTCCTTGAGGGATGTTTTTCCAACAACTGATAATGCAAATATTTTGAATAATCTTATGAGATATGTTGATGGAATGATTATATTTAAAAATTATGGAAAATTTAAAATCAATATAAGAGGAAAGATGAGGATGTATAGAAATGAATTAAAGAATAAAAATGTTCTTTTTGTAGATGGTCATTGATATAATCTTATTAATGTGACCTAGCTCTATTACTCCGAACATGAATTCACCTCCCATCGAAAGGGATGATCTATCAAAGGATATTAAAGAATATTTTTAGAATGGATGGAGAAGAAATGAAAATCTATATCAAGTATATTATAGGGAAAATAGAACATTTTTTCTTCAGATGGAGGAAGAATATAAACCTTGGAATCGAATCCTTAGGCATATCAATCGATAAATAATGGAGAATATATCCAAACTAAAAGATTCTACTAATATCCAGAATCTAAAATGATACTGGGAGATAATATATGGTACCTGTATAAAGGGAAATATTGTGATAAATTGCTATCAAATAAATAATAAGAGGAACTCAAATATTCTTAATATAATCCACACTGATGTGTATGGTCCATGAAAGTTCTCAAAACACATGGAATGAAGTACTTAATCATTTTCAATGATGATAATTGTATGATGGGTTTCATCATTTTTATGTAGGACAATATATAAGTGATTAAATGAATTTTTTTAAGAGAGAAGATAATGAAACTTAGAAAACTATAAGAAAAATCATATATACAACAATTTCATAGTGTAAACCTCTCATTAGGTGGAAACCGACTTACAAAATCCTGGTATAAAACAAAACATTTCATTAATAAGAACATTTTAAAAAGGGGTTAAGGATTGAAATGATCAAATAGTGAACACCATAGAGAAAACATATCTCATATAAAGTGGTATCTCTTTACACCATTGGAAGGAAGTTGTGAAAGTAATTGTTTACGCATGTAATAGATTTTATCTATGCCCCATAGAGAATAAGACCCCATAAAAAGTTTCATAGAATAAGTCCAATATTGAAGCACATTGGAGTGTTTGGAAGTCAATGTTACATTTTAAACAAGGAAGATAATAAATTAAAATATGGTGATGCTACAAATGAAGTGATATTTTTAGGTCACTCCTTCAATAGTAAGGTATATAAATGTCTCAAAAAATAATTGAATAATATTATTGAAAGATGTAATGTAAATATTTTTGAATATATATTTGGAATTGAAATTATAATTTTGGATCTGATTGTAGTCAGGGATGAAGAAGAAGAACCATATATAAATAAGACTATCACATATTTTCCTACATGCGAGGAAGATTTATAATATGAGTTAGTGGATAAAAAATTTATCTAAATCAGTCAACTAGTGACTCTCGAAAAAAGAGAACAAGCTGAGGTCAATGAATCAAATATCATTGGTGATAAAACTACTCCTAAAAAACTAATAGGATGAGAACTATAGTGCACACAACTGTATTTTCTTAATTGTTTATGACCTCATTTTAAGAAATGATAATGTATGAGTCATGGGTCAAAGCAGTTTTTAAGGACATGGACGGACTTGATAAAAATTATACTTGGGAGCTCATTGATTGAACAGATAACCAAATTTTCATAGGGAAAATTTGGTTATTAACAAAGAAATAGTGTATAACACCTTGGTATTTTATTTTAAATGAATAATAATATCTATATCTTTCTTAAAACGCAATTCTAAGAATTAAACCGGTTGAGAAATATTATAGAAAAATTTGTTATTTAAATGTGACCATTATAACATAGCCATTGAATTTAAGGGTATTAATATGAGTAGATATATTATTAAATATATGTATAGTGGTCCTAATCAATACAAATGTATTTATTTATTCTTAGGAAATAAACATTTGAATTTTTCGTAAAGACAAATTATGCTTCAATAAGGGAAATTATTCAAAAATGGTGTTTATTGAATTTTGTGTGTGGAAATTATAATTAATTTCAAAAAATTATATAAATTTTATTTTATAAAATAAACATAATTTTTTAAATCATCATATTAGAATTTACATAGGTTGAAATATTGGAATTTTTCTAAAATGTTTTATTTTTCAATGAATAATAAATATACCATTTTTTAATATTGTCATCATCTAATTTAAAAGAAAAATTATATTTTAGATTTGATATTGATGTTAAATTTCTCCCATTTTATTAAGAATAATCTATGTAAATCAATTTGAATCAAAAATACTCAATATTTTGATATATGTTAATTTTTATAATTAAAAACACATTTTCCCAAAAAACTATTTTTGGTTGTGTTTTATGCATTTATTTTAAAATTTATTTTTTCCTCTTATATAGATTGGATGTTGAAAAATCTATACTATATTTTTAATTATAAGGTTAAAATTTTGTTAATACGAACATTTTATTTTTAGTCATTATGAAGAGTAATTATAGGAAAATTTTGTATCCCCGGTAAGGGTAAAAATAGATGAAATCTATTTAAAACCAATAAATGAGGACTAAAAATTAACTAAAAAATTGAATTTATTTCATTTCATAGAATAAATTCGACCACATACACCTCAAATTATAATATATGGCATTTTTTGTTCTATTTTCCCTTGATAATGAAACTAATATTATTTAAGTAATGAAAAATCAAAATTCACACTCACTTGAATATAATATCTATGAAAAAATTACATAATGAAAAAAAGAGTATAAGTTCAATTATATGTGTTTTTTTAAATAAAAATTAATTTTTTATCATGATAATGTATTTATATTTTATAGCTATTGAATAAACCTTAAATTCTTACTCAACTCTCACACCTTATTTATTTAATTTAAATAATATATAATATTAAAAATATTAAATGTAATAAAATTTTGGTGAGTTTTTGTGTTCCTAAAATTAATTAAATAGATATAAAATTTTAAGTATGTTTGATACGTTTATATTCAAATTACATACCAATATTTATGTCCTTAAAATCAAATTAAATGAATAGAATCAATAATGAGATTAATGATATTTTATAATGAATAATATTTTATTAATTTTTTTAAGAACCATAAAAACATACCAGACTATATGTAGGATGATAAAGGGTTTGAAATTTATTTACATAGTCATTTATGAGATAATTTTTACCTTATAAGAAAAAATATAACACTTAATTTTAAAAATAGTCATTACCACGATTATGATTAAACATGGTTAACCAAGGGGTTAAACCAAATGATAATGTTTAAAATGACACCATAACCTATCTAAATTTATTTATATGAGGATATTTCCACTTTATAATCTTCTTCATAAAATATTTTTCCATTTCGAATAAATTCTCTTGAGACATACTTAATTAATTTTTAATCTTTTTAGTAATTCCAATTATGTCTATTCCCTTCCTTATAAAAGGATTTCCATTATCACTTTTATTTTCAAAAAATTAATCCAACTAGATAAAAAATACCCAATAAAATTATATTATCTCTTTACTATTAATTAATTATAGGTTATATTATTATTAATATAGCGTCATAAGTTTCCTTATGAAAGGATCTTAAGGAGGCTAAGGAAGACAAGGTAATCATCTTACCTAAAATCATTCAATTTATTTCCATTTATAACTCCTAAAATCATTAGTATTAATCATAAAATAATAATTTTTTTATCATAAATATAATAAAATGTCATTATGGTTATATAACCACCAATATAAATCATCTATTCTATCAAATTAGAAGTGAAAGTATAGCTCGTACATACGTGTGGACTACAGCCTCAACGTATTGATACAATTCATTTTATACTACCATATTTCATTGGTGGTTATTATGATTTTTTTAAATTTTAAATAATAAATTTGTTAAATAATTATGATTCTATAATTAAAATATCATATCTACCTTCTTACCTCCCAATTCTTTGAAAAATGATAACGTCGCTTGTGCGTATGTGTAGACTACCCCTGCCACAAAGGGATGTGATTCGTCTTTCATTTCCACTTTTCATGGATGGTAATAAGCATATAATTGATTAATAAATATGTCATTTATGATATAATAATTGTTTTAAGGATAATTATTATTTAAATTTCCTTCTTTACATTCATTTAAAACTAAACATCATTCATGCATACGTACGACCTACCATCTCCAAGAACTATGTAATTAATTTTTATAACTCTAAATTTTTTGAATGAATATAAATATGTATATAATGGATTTATATTATACATAAATCATAATTAAAATATGGAGATAGTGGAACCATGATCAAATTACAAGGACCAAAACTACCAAACATAATTTCTCCTCAAAAACAAAATAGTTGACATCTGAAAATTATGATTTTAATAAATAATTATTTGAAAATGGGTGTTTAAATGTTGTAATTTTATAATATTTGATAATATAAGTATATACATGACTTTAGTACAGATTTATAATGAATTTAAATTTATTATAAAGTACGTCAAATAACTTTCAAATCAAGTTAAACTCGAGGTAAGTGATTTTTGTTACGATCTCATTGTTTATCCAGATTTTTTATGATCATGTTTCCGATGATGAAATTTTAGGACCTTACTATATAAAATAACATGAATTTTCTTATTGTTTGTTAATTTCTATAGTTTAAATGTTTTATTCAATTTTCCTCTCTTTTATAATTCAAGATACTAAATGAATGTTTTTATGGAAAGTCGACTTCATTTTTATCTTCAACCAAAAATCCATTTTATTCCATATCCATGTCTTCTAAAAATGTTTTCAAGGATGTTGTTATATTATCCTATAATTTTTTAAATTCATTTTTATCATTTTTTTCTTTTCTAAAAATGGTTTATAAGTAGTGTTATATTTTTCTCTGAATAAGGTAATTGTGACTTTTTACTGAAAACATGAAAGGAGGATTTTTTTAACGTATCCGATATAAATGGAAAATCTCGTCATTCTGACCACTCAATTATATGAAAAATAATTTAAAATTTTCAATGTACTTTTTAAAATAACATTTTTTAAATGATATTTTATAAATTTTTAGTCTTTAGAGAAGTGGTTCCAAAAAGAAATGGGTATCTTCCTCATCGAATATTTCAACTGTTATTTTAAAGGAATTTTCATTTTTGATAACATCCATTGACAGTAATTATGATTTACTAGGGTAATGATCCATTGATACCATAATTATTCTTTCTCTTGATGATTTATTATTATAATGATGAGATGTTTATGAAACCTATTTATTTTCCATGGGTAATTCTATGGTCAATTGTTGAAATTTTTATGAAACATTTTTCTCTTCCATGCCTTAGGATATAAGATGGATGTTTTATGATATTTTGGAACATATATGAATGGATTATAATTTTTTGGGGGTGGGCATAAAATAATTGAACCCACTAATACCTTGGGTAAATATGGATATCATATGAGATAATAATAACTAGGATGGGAAGTCAACCCAGCTCAATAAGATAATTCACCACTATGATAGTATTGGGAGTGAACCTCGACTAAGGATATGATAGAATGTGGAATGAATCCAATTTTCAATGATAGTAATTAAAATGATCCTTAAATAAATAAATGATTTTCCATGCTTATTTGTATTCTAAAAACTTATGTCTTATAACAATTTCATGCTCTTATGGATCATGTTCTTTGATTCATTTATAATTCATGTGTTATGAACTACCAATATTTATTCCATGACTCAAGATTACGATATATGATATAAATGGCATGGATTATAAATTTTATTATCATATTCCCAAGTTAATTTTATGCAATAATTGACATCTTTCTTGTTTACTATTACTGACCATTAGATCTCAACCTTTCTTATGTTTTCTTTCCTCAGGTTATAAAGAAAAGTTTTAAGAATGATATGTCTAATAAGGGTGTCAGTTATAAAGAACTTAGTATAAGATGATTTAGATATATTATGAATAAATATTTATCCAATTTTACAAAGACACTATACATTTAAAATTCTAGTGCGTCTCATAATGTTATGTATTGAATATTCATCAAATAACATGTAAAATTTATGTATGAAAATTATAGGTCACTATAGTTTGTATCAAAGAAAGGTTCAATTTTCTTTCAAAACTAAAATGAGAAAACATTAGTGATAAACCTTTGTATATTCCTATGTATAGAATAATATCTTGAGTTTTGGTAAAAAAGGATCATTTATTTCCTAGGAAAACATCCATGTATGGATATTATAAGTGGATGTGGTTTTTTCACAAATGCATCTTAGGATAAAAACCATAAAAAGAGATATTTGATTATTTCTTAAGCATCACTCAAGTTCATGGTGAGTGTTCATTTACTATCCACCTAGTTTTACAATCCTATGGTATGTTCTTGGGTAAATTAATATTTTCTTTATGAACCATTGTAAAGGATTTGAATAGAAGATGATCATAGATGACCTAGCTTAAACATAAGTTTTCATATATTGAAATAGAGTTTTCCTGATTTATACATCCTATAAATGATTTTTCATTATAATATTATTAATCTCTATAATTATTGTTTCTCACACTTTGATTTTTTTAGATAATAGATAGAACTCTAAGGACTCGTTTTAATGCTAAATTTGATAGAAAATGGAATGATTACACTAATGGGAAACTAAAAAAAATAGGAACTAGAAGAAAAATCTTGTTATTATTCCTAACCAGCTATCATGATATATGATTAAAAATGTAATCTTTAATGAGTTTCATAACATATAAAATTAGTGGAAGATATAATTTTTTTAATTTTCATGTGTTAATGACTATAGAAGAAATAAAGTTCAATTTTATTCTTGTTAAGAATGTGGGAAGGAGTACATATGAGAATGTATCAAAGTAAGGGGAATATATTTTTTAATTTAGGAATGAAGTTTATAAAGTAATTAATTGTTGAGGAATTCAATTTATTATGTGTGGTAATATGGTAATTATTTGATTTAATGCTCTAATCTAAGGGTTAAATTATAATTCATGGAAGGAATTATTCTATTCTAATCATTGAAGAGAAAGTATTGAATTTTTTTATGTTAAGATTAAATAATTAGGTTGTATAATTTATATATAAATGATATACTAGTTATAAACATCATGAAACATCTTAGTATTGTTCCATATGAGTTTTTTTAAGGATTTAAAAATAAAATTTGAATGGTACTGATAAAAAAGAAAATGTATTTAGTGGTAAAGTGATATTTTTTTGAGAATACATGATTAAGGGAATGATAACACTTAATATGTGTCGGGTGTTTAGTTAATAATGTCTAGTTTGGATAAATAGATGAATTCAATTGATGAAAAAATGGGATTATAATTGTATCGTAGAAATTGGTAAGTGATTTGATTATAAAGTGATTTAGGTCATCTTTGATTAAGTTTATTTCACTTTTGGATTTATGTAATATATTCAATGGTCTATGGTTTTATTTAAGGGAAAGGTATTTGATTAATTTTTGGAAGAATATATGTTTTTGTGTGGGGTTAACTTAAGAGTTATGGATACCATCATAGGGTTATAATTGTACGGTTGGACATATTTTCAAGGATATATATATATATATATATCACTTTTTAGGTTTTGAGTGATGATATTTTTAGGTTATTTGAAACTTTTACTGGGTTGTAGGAAAAATTGTCTATTTAGGTTAAAATTACCCTTTAGTTTAGTATAAAATTTGATGTTAAGTTAATTATGGTCTATAGTTTTGTGGAATATAGATAATCTTGATGGTTCAAAAGTGATTCATTGGAAAGGTAATATTTTCATAGATATTTATGGTCAAGAAAAGGATTACCTTTCAGGTTAGTATCTAAATTTTTTTCATGGTATTTTGGTGAATTTATCTATATTATAAGATTATATAGTGAATTTATGGAGTCTCTCATCTAATCTATTAAGGATAATTTACGCTATGAACCTTCATGTTTTCTATTGAATATTAATAATGAAATTTATTCAATCTTATCATTGAATTTTCCTCTCATGTATTGGTTTCATATTAACTAAAATCATTCATTCAATAATTTCTTTCATGAATCTCCTACAAACAATAACCTTATTATGGAAAACAAAAATCTAATTGAGGTTTCATGAGCTAAAATAATAAAAGGAATGTCATTTTTTGAGGACCTTCATGGTGTGGATCCCTATATGGATGATGTTCCTAGGACTTTTGTTTTCAAGTGGAATATGGTGGCTTCTCAGCTATTTATTATTTATACACCCTTTAATAATGGATAGATCTATGAAAATTCTCCATTCGGTGGAATATTAAGTATTTTAAGGAAGATAAACTATGGTCTATCCCAGATCTCAAATATATAATAGTGCATCGTTGGTGTGGAAGTGAATAGAGGATGATCTTGATTATAAGAGGTTTATTCCACCTTATTTTAGAGATAAAAGGCAATATTGATTTAGTGAAGAGAATTTTAAATGTTCTTTTAAAACCTAGTGTGTTCAAAATTTTGAAATAGGATATGAACTTTTATACATTTAATAAAAGAAATTTCACATCCCAAATCCGGGTTAGCGTTCATGGATTGAACTGTGTTTTTTGGAATATAAGAATTCTTAGTGATCTTGCTGATTTCATTGCAATTACCTTGAAATTGGAATAATGTGATCTAAATGGGGAACACGGCCTTTATATAAGGATAATCATTGATGAAATCATTGATTCAATCCTTCAGGATGTGATCAAAATCATTTTAAATAAGAGTAACATTTGAGTCAAAGTTGAGCATGAATATACTCTACTGTTTTGTAATTTTTTTCAGAATTGTAGGGAACTTCTTTATAAATTTTAGAGTGATCTAGAGTAAATTGAATCCAACCAATGATCCTAGTTCTTGTATGGATATTAATTTGAAACAAAAAAAAATATGGTCTTTTAAAAAGGCTAAACGTCAAGGGAAAGTCATACTTGTAAATGGGTCAAAAAAAGATCCCACTACCCTTCACATTAATAACATAAAGGTAAAATCCTAGGATGTTTTAGTTGATGAAGAAGAAAGGGAGAATGAGGTGGAGGGATCACCCATCACTCTTTTTATACCCTATATTGGTGGGTAAAGAATCATTGAATTAATGGGATGTGCGGCTCATTCTTCACCTCCCAGCAACGTTGTTTCCCAGAGGCTCTCCTGGTGACTCTATTGGCTTCGCGGGACAGTTCCAACATGTCTTGGGACATTTTAGTGGCGATGTTTGATGAGGATGTGGCTGACATGAAATGGACTCTCGTGGTTCATTTTGGAGTGAAAAATCCACCAATTCAGGTCTTTATGTGTTGGGTGGACACCTGGGGGATGCAGGCTCTAGCTTATATATCTTTGGTTCATCGCCTCTCTTTTTTTCTTGGTCTTCTCATCAGAAGAGTATTTTTTCCATGCTGGGTGCAGAGCTCCCGGCCATGTGGGAAAATGGTGTTTTAGTTTAGTGAGGTGGTCGTTGGAGGCTCACAAAGGCAAGTAGGGTCTGAAGGCAGTGGTTTGGATTAGATTACATGTGCTCCCACTGCCCTTCCAAAATAGTTCCCTCCTTAAAAAAATAAGAGACTCCCTATGAGGTTTCCTCTATGTGGATGAGAGCACCTGGTGGGGTGTAGATCTGTTGGTTTCCCGGATGTGCATGGAACTAGACATGTCCTCTCCCTTCTTGGATAAGCTTTCCCTGAAGGTCAAGGGGTCAGAATTTTGGTCTCAATAGGTCGTGTACTCAATTCTTCCAAAGTTCTATCCCTCATGTCTTGCCTAAGAAAATTCACTACAATTGTGTAAGCGGCGTCACCAAGGTTCCCTTCATCCATAGGTCAGGCCCGCCTTAGTGTGTGTTTCTCCAATCCGAGGGTCTACGGGACTCTCGTCCTATATCCAGAAGGTTCCTCAAGTTGATGATTCTCCTCCAATTTTGGGGTACTCAGAGTGCATCCCCTATTCCTACTCTTCAGAAAGTGTCACCTATCCCAGTGTGGCCCTGGCCCCCCACGCTTAGAGGGAATCCCCTGCTTGGATGGCTACATTAGTTGGGAGGAATTTTGGTCCTCACAATATTCTCTCAATTGGCGGGCTTCTGGAATATTTTATGTGGACTCTCAATGGCCTAATTAAGTCCCTAACATTGCCTTTTCCGGTTCCATAGGTGCCTCTTGAAGTTTCAAGACTACTTTAGATAGGATGTAAGTACGTTGTTCCATATCCTAGGTCATAAGTGGTTGTAGATAAGGATGTGGGTGGTAATACTAGGTCTATACAGTCGATCGGTCAGGCATCACGGGAGATGGAAAAATTCTCAATGATCTTGTCTCCTCCTAGAATAGTGAGAGGGAAGACACTCAAGTTCCACTTTCACTTGTATTATTCTCCACCAGTCCTCGCAAACCATGGTTCGGGGGTGGGAACATTCTCAAAGTTGAAGTTACAAAGTATTAAGAATCAAAAGAGCTTCTACTTTCTTCTGGAGACCAAGAAGACAAGTGAAAAAGCTAGTCCGGAGTGGAATCCATGATAACCATCCTCATATGGAATGGTTGTGGGCTCGGGGTGAGGGTTAAAAAAGATTTCATGCCTTTAATGATCCAGAAGCACAAAGCTCTCAGTGTTGTGGTGATGGAACATAAACATAACCCAAGAAAAATGAAACAGTCCACTCACTAGATTAAAATTTAGTCATCCATGCAGGAATATCCAACCAACCAAAATTTTTAGATCTTCTATAAAAAATACATTACGGTGGAAATAATCTTGACAATGGACCAGTTTATTACAACGATGGTGAAAAATGGATTGTACAATTTTTTGGATTACTTTGCTTACGAAAGCTATAGAAACATGATAATAGAAACTCTATGGAAATAGTTTTGTGCTTTCAACCCAAGAGATGATCCTTGGATAGTAGGGGGAGACTTCAACATCATCACAAAACCAGCTGTGAAAAAGTGATATGGAGAGTTTCCATGCTGAGCTAGCATGGACTTTGTCTAGTTCATGGCATGTTAGGTTCTTTTGGAACTGGGGTACTCTGGGGGTAAATTCATGTGGTGTAATAACCAAAGAAGAAATAAAAAATGATGGAGACAACTTGACTGATGCCTTGCTAACATATGTGCTATCACCACATTCCTGGATGCCGAGGTATATCACCTAGTTCTTGGGATATCTGATCACTCTCCAATGCTGTAATCATTGGTCCTTATGTAGGCCTATCAGGACTGGTTCATGTTCTATGATCACTAGACATGTAATCCCAATTTTTCTCATCTAGTATGGACTTCCGGGGGGACCCGAGGCAAGGCCACTATGGGTGGATATTCATAACAAACTTAGGTAGCTCAAATAGGGGCTTTAGGCATGGGAAGGGGATCTCACCCATATTGACCAAGAGATGAATGTTCTCAAACGGGATATCAAGCATCTAGAGGTGACTTAGAGGAAGCTTGGGACAACTCAATATTTAAATACCTTTCATCCAATAAGAACTTTATGGTGGAGCTTATTCTCAGATAGGAATATATGGCTCTAAAAAATCAAGGATAAGGTAGTATCATAAGGGAGACAAGAATATAGCATTCTTCCATGCGTGAATCAGGGAGAAAAGACAGTCGATCAAACCCAATATCATGAAAGAATATGGAACGTACATGGATGACATAGATCTTGTGGGTGGTATGTCTTAATCTTTCTTAGAAGATCTTCAGGCTAGTCAAAACACGAGAATGGCCTACGGGTACCTGAGCAGAAGTGTAGATCAGTGAGATGCAATTCCCAATAATGTTTCATCAGAAGACAATGCCTACTTGGAAGGGATCCTAGATTATCCTAAGATCCACGTGGCCATGATGAGTCTCAATCTAGATAGTGCACTAGGGCTAGACTATTTTCCTCGAATTTTTTACAGAGCATCGTGGGAAGTTGTTAAGGAGGACATAGTTTCTGTTGTTCAGGAATTCTTTCGAGTATGAGTTCTCTAACGTGTTTCCAGATCCACGACTCTGGTTCTTATCCTAAAAGTGAAGGATCCCTCTTCAAATCTTCATTATTGCCCCATGACCATGTGTAATTTTCCCTATAAGGTTATAGCGAGCATCATCAACACAAGGCTATCCATGTATCTTCCCTGTTGGATTTCCATAGAGAAACGCAGTTTCGTGAGGGGGTGTTCAATATTGGGGGAGATCTCTCTGGTATAGGAAATGTTCAGGGGCCTGAATAAAAAGTCTCATGGATCCAATATGGTCATTTAACGGGAAATGAACAAGTCATACTATAGATAAGAATGGGTATTTATCAATATGGTCCTAGCTTGCATGGGTATCTCTCTCAAGGACTTAGAAATTCTTTTCATATGCTTCAGCTCACTATGGATGGTTGTATCATTCATGGGGAAATCCATTTATTTTTCAAGGCTACCCGTAGTTTACAGAATGTTTATCTAATTTACCCATGTATCTTTGTTCTTATGAAGGATATTCTAAGCAGGCTCCTGATTAAAGGAATTTACAATGGTAGTATACTTCTCTGTTGCATGAAAAGATACCTTTCTCACATTTCCCACCTGATGTTTGTAGACAACATGATTATATTCTTGAATTCAGGGAATACATTCGTGTAGGATATTAAGATAATAATGAAGGATTATGGATACTAGAGTGGTCGTATGATCAACCACTTCAAAAGAAACCTATATATTTCCCACAAATGTGTGGCAAGGTGGGTTGCTGCCCTGTGGAGAAGAATGGACATGCAGCTGGGCTCTTTCTCTTTGGAGTACGATGGATTTCCAATATCCTCATGAATACTGTGAGTTTGGGACTTTGATAAGGTGATGACCAGTATCATGGGTCGATTCCTCAACTATAAAAAACAAATTATTATCCTTTGAGGGCATATTTCACTCATCCACAGTGTCCTAGCTTCCATCCTGGTATATGCAATGGCTTCTACTTTAGTCCCAAAATGTGTTTTCAAATCTATTGATAGGGTCATGGATGGATTTATCTGGGATGATCTATATGAAGGGAAGAGGCACTTTGTCTCATGGGATAGAATGGGCTAGTCTATCCATGAAGTGGGCATTAACATTAGAAGCGTCGAGGCCACTATGTAGTGCATGCATGCCAAGTTATCTTAGGAGATTATGAAGAATCAGAATATTTAGGGGAAGGTCATGTACCAGAATTACACCATCACTACCAAAAATGAAATAATACATGGATCCCCTTTCTAGAATCTGATATTCCCCTGGTCTCGAGCCTTCAACCGCACTCCCAATGGATCATGAGAGAAGGTAGCATCCTCTTATGAAAAAACAACTGGGTGGGTTATGTGCTTGGTTTCCTGGGGTATCTGACCTCTATGGTTACATTCATGTAGGATAGCTTCTATCTATATTTCATCAAGGTAGTGTTGTACAAGAACAAAAAATACATATTCGATTCAATCCTCATCAATTCAGATCTAGGAAAGTGCATGTTTACCCTGTCTCACTCTGGGAAGTTCACCACAAAGAACTTCTGTAGAACTTATACCCTTCAGAAGCACCAGGATAACACGAATTTTTTAGCATGGTGTAGTAAAATCTCAACCAAATAAAACATCCTTGTTTGGAGAATAAAGATCTCGGTGATCCCATCTAATGAGATAATCGAGAAGATGGGAATTATTCTACCCACCTGGTGCCAGTGTTGTAGCAAAAAAAGTGAGTATATCACAAATCATATTTTCTTTGAAGGAGAGTGGGATCATGCTATGTGTAAGTGCTTTGGTACCTTTAAATCAGTCTCATATAATGAGATTTTAGGGTCTTCATTCTTTGATAGGTTGTTTCAGGGAACACCAGATAATGGTCTGGAGGGGATGGAACGATCTATGGTCCTCAATGTTGGTTTCTCATGCATCTAGAAGGCCAATAACAAGGATATATTTGAGGGGAAACACTCAACATGGAGGTCTATAATAGTGAGAACCAAATTCCTTCTAATTCATATGGTAACCATTCTCAAGAACTGGTGGGAAGCCCCCTCCCTACAGATCCTGTAGGCATGTCCCAATCTGGCTCCTCCCATGGAGAGAATGTGGGGGAAATGGGTAATCTGGAGTCCTTCAGCAAATGGTTTGAAGTTAAACACAGATGGCTCTTGCATATTAGGTATCATGCGAGGTGGAAGAGTGGTTTGTAAATAGGTAGGGAGTGTGATCCTATCCTTTACAGCCAACTTCGGAAATGGAAACTCTCTTCAGGTGGAGGACAAGTAAATTCTCACTATGATCAATCAGTGTAATAAAAAAATATAGAAATTTCCCGAGTGGAAACTGACCTGAGGATCATACTTGACTCCTTGCAGGACAGAGGATCCATCACATGGTCTATCATGTACACCGTCAAGAGATGTAGAGTTCTCTTTAGAAGAAACATTCTTGTTACACACTCTTGGAGGGAGGGTAATAAAGTCATGGATCACCGTACTTCCCTAGATTCCCCTAACTCTTATGTCACCTTCCTCCCTAATTCCAACTCCCTAAAGCCTGATGCAGTGAATTTAATTTTTGGGGATTCCATTGGTCTCCATTATTTCAGAGCCCCCTAGGACATGAGTTTCTTTTCAGGTCCTTTTTTCTTTTGTATTCTCTCATTTGAATAAAAATATAATGATGATGTTGATGATCACAGGTCTAGTTTCCTTAAATTCCAATTCAGATTTATAAGAGATTTTTAATTATGATGTCATCTTCATAGGGAATATTATTTCTTAGACTATATCGGACAAACATGAGGATGTTATTTTCTAGATTGGATCAAATTATTATTGTGAAATCTATTTGGATTTTCATGGGATACTAAATACATTTATACCCTTTCATAGAAATTTAGACTTCGATTATACCACTATAAAAACCATTATGAATTCTGGTTAACATTAAAATATTGTTCTAACTAGAAATCACGAATTCATCATATCTATTTAGACTGAGTAGCAGGTAGACCTCATTGAAATTAAGGAAAATATAGTATGAATTATTCTAAAACTAATACTCTCCAAAAATATTCATATACTCTTGATGATTTTTTGGGTAATCCAAATAAACTAATCAGTATTCTTGTTCTTCCCAATGCATAGAACCAACCTGAGAATGATGGAAATTTCAGTCATATTATCATATCTCCTATTAATGAACACCCTTATGTTAGAAGTATAGTGATGAAGGAGGGAAATATATTCAGCAATATATCACATGAATCTATGCAAATACTGAAACAAAATTATTGTTTTACTGTGACTAAGAAAGACCATGAAATTTTGAAATTTTAAAGAACCTATAAGGTTACTTCAATGGAGGAATAATATCCTTTTGTGAGAATTTTTTTAGAATAAAAAAACTAGAAGGAAAATCTAATATAGACATTCAGTATAAGGAAAAAGTGGAAAGTATTTGTTTTGATGAGAAAAATCGGTAGGAATCAAGAAATCAACGATGAATAAAATCTTAAGTGGGGAAAAAGGAGATTTTGATCTAGACATAGATTTAAATGAAGATTTTTTTTTTGGATTTTTCAAGGATTTTCCAACACTGAAAAAATAATATCCCTTTGGTTCTTCATTGATAAACACAAACCTGATGTTCTTGGACTCTAAGAAACTAAGAGTTTTTTATTTAATAGGATTGGTTATTTCATAATATGGGATACAAGATAATTAAGACAAACTATTAGAGTGATAATATCAAAAGGCATTGGGTTATTACTCCTTCAAGGCTCTATGGAATCTCAAACATCAACTCTATAGAGAATATGGTTAATTTTAGTTTCAATGGATTGGTTATAAAACATTTTTTTCTTTTTAGTTATACTTATAATGGATATCATGATGGAAGGGATTTATTTAAAATCATTCATGTTAAACTGTCCCTGGACACTTCTTGGAAATTTTAAGGAGATTCTTATCCAAAATGAGAGGTTTAGAATGGTCTACATATCCTTTTCAACTAGGTATTGTAGGGCTTGTATCGAGAATAAACATTTTCATGAGTCTAACTTAAGTGGTTCCAAATACACTTGGTATAGGTAAATTCTC
This sequence comes from Viscum album, assembly GCA_963277665.1. Lineage (NCBI taxonomy): Eukaryota > Viridiplantae > Streptophyta > Magnoliopsida > Santalales > Viscaceae > Viscum > Viscum album. The sequence continues at coordinate 165,735,340 of OY728138.1, forward strand.
GATAAAATAGTGCCTAGAAAACTAGACATAGTATCTGTTAGTGATGTTGCCTTAATGTTTTGGGCCTCTATCTCTTACAATACTCTGGTGATATTTTACTCATATTGTCATTATATTTGGGATAATATTTCTATTATAGTTTTTAAACCACCGTTTCCTTTCATATTTAACAATGATTGGATCTCACACCCTAATTTTAAAAAATGGGTTAAAGACACATGGAATTCAATTAAATTTAGAATTGATACCCTAGATTTTATATTAAATATTAATGTTATAAAGAAAGGGTTGAAATTTTGGAGTCAGGATAGCTTCATCTACATGGATGAAAACATTTCTCATATATAATTCTTGCTCATTCTCATTTAAGAAACTAACATTGGGTGTGATTTCTGAATAGGTCTTAAATAGGAAAATGGACTCAGATATGAACTAAATATCCTTGTAACCCTAAAATAATGTATAAAAAGGGAATAATAGAATGTCCAATTCATTTAATAGGGTAATATGAATACCAAAATTTTCAATTCTATTAAAAAAGTTCAAAAAAATAAATAGACCTTGGGCAATTGTCAATGATAGTGAAGAGTTTTTTTATAATAGAGAGTATTTGGATGCTCATATCATCTATTATTATATGAATCTATTAGATGGGCCTAGCACCAACATTGAAATTATAGAAAACATCATTCCCAGGGTTTTTAATATTGAGGATAACTCAAGTCTCATTACAATTCCTATTGATTTTGAGATTAAAGAAGTATATTTTGGACTTAATTGTGGAAGATATCATGGACCATATGAGTTCACAAACTCTTTCTTTTATGCCCTTTGTAAAATTATTCATGGTAATTTTTTCAGACTTATCAGTCATTTTTTAAAATTTTTCTAGATTAAATAAGGAATCAATGATCAGTTTATTACTCTTATTCAGAAATTGGAAAAAAATGAGATCTTTATTTTTAAGACTATGGATATTGTCAACACTATTTATAAAAACATTGGAAAATTTATTACTAATATATTGAACAATATTTCTAATAGGATTGTGTCCTCAAATAAATTTAGTTTCATTAAAGGACGAACTATTCAAGATTTTATTACCACTACTTCGGAATGTGTTAATTTTCTCATGTAATCCACAAAAGGAGGTAATATTTCTCTTAAAACTGATGGGAAAAAAACTTTTCATATTCTTGATTGGGGATTCATTTTTTTCTTTTAACCTTTTTTCACTTTGATAAGGTTTTCATTAAATGGGTCAGAAACCTTATGAGATTTGCACATATTTTTGTTCTTATAAACAGCACTCATGAGGGTTACTTCACATAAAAGAGAGGTGTTTCACATGGTGACCCTCTTTCAACAATTATTTTCTTTATTTATAAGATTATTTAAAAATGATTTTTCTCAGTAAGGTTGTAATAATAAAATCAATCCCATTAGATATTATAGAGGTATTTCTTCTCCCACACATTTACTATATTTTAATGATATTATCCTTTTCACTCAAGGTTCTAAATGAAGTTTTAATAAAATCAAAATTTTTATCATTCATTATAAAAAACCACAGGGAAAGAGATTAGTTGGAAAAAATCATATGTTTATTTTGGAAAAAATATCCCTACTTATTCAAAATGGGTATTATTAATGAGTTTGGAATTAAAGAAGGTATGATTCCTTTCAATTATCTTGGTGTTCCTATGTTTTGGTAGAATCCATATTCCACTCATTTCTCTCATATTTTGAGTTAGATTATATATTATCTCAATTAATGGAAGAGAAAAACTATTTCTATAGAAGAAAATATTGTCCTTATGAAAGATATTATTAATTAAAAAATTTATATTCATTTAATGTTTATAAATGTTTGGATTCCCACCTTAATAATATTAATAATTCTTTTAAATAATTTTTCAAGAGTGGGATACTCCTTCAGTAGATGCTTGTTACTATTCCATGGATTCAATTTTGTCAACCTATTGATTATGGAGGTGTTGGTATTATAAATCTCAACCAATGTAATCAATATTTACAATATAATTTCATATGGATGCATCTAAATGAGAAGCTTATGGGTATTAAATTTATGAGATGTATATTTTTATGTAGTCTTAAAAATGGTAATCTTAACTATATTGATTCTTCAATATGGATTACTATAAAGGCCTCCTTTACTAACATCTCAATGAAATATCCTTAGCTAGAAAAAACTAAATCATCACTAATATATTTCAAAAAATTGGACAGGTACATCCCTTCTCAATCTCTTAAATTCTTCTGATCCTTCAATTGATATAAATTCTATGGTTAAAGGGAAAATTAAGATTTATTTGGAAAATCTTCCTGTGAAAATCAAATAAATTATTATGAGATAAAAAAATCATAAATGGTGATGACCTCTTGGCCTAGAAACCTACCAAAAATGGACTTTTGTCTTCCAAATCCTAATGTCATGAGGCATTGTAAGGGAATAAAAGAAAATGGGAAATTATTTTGAGAAGTGGGTGGATCCTTCCATCCATATTATCACTAACTTATAGGGTGATTCATTATAAACATCCCATGTGTGATTTCATTTAGGCTCTTGGAATAAATTTATACTAGAGATATTTCCTATATAACCAATATATGGATGATATTGACTATATATTCCTTATATTTTCTACCACTACAATATTATGGAGAGTTTCTACTACTATATTTGAGGTGAGGTTCATGTGACCTACTAGCATTCATGAGAATCTAATTTATTGCACCAAACAACCTCTCTCTAATAAACTTATGAATATTTTCTTGGTTTCCTTCTCTATGATTTTTCATGTGTTGTGGATCAGTTGAAAAAAACTTCTTCGTGATAATATCTCACTCAATATACATTTTTCTCTTACTTAAATAATCATTGTTGTGAAAAAATATAATTCCATTGAAAAGTATATTGGGATAATTATGTTCATGATTTTATTGTGATTAAGAACCTTGGAATTTATGTAATTATTTTCCCCCTAAAATAATTGAATTAATGTGGATCCACCAACTTCTGTGCTGGGTGAAATGAAATATAAATAGATCTTATAGATGGAATATGGGTCCTCCTAGTTAAGGTGAAATTTTGAGAAATCATAATAGTGATTCATTGGGATGTCTATATGATCTAGGTAAAATATATACATCTCATGAAATTGAAATTCTTTCCATAATTAATGTGGTAAAAATTTCATAGTAATGTGCATGGATAAACTTGTGGATCAATGTGACTCCACAACTATTATTAAAGATATTTGAAATGGAATGGTCAACCTTCTATGGAAGCTGATTGGTAGATGGATGAAATTCATGGAATCCCTTTTGTCCAAGAATTGTATTGTCAAACATGTTTATCATAAAGAAAACTATTAACTGATGGTTTAGAAAATAAAGGTGTTTCTACTTTAGAATTGAAATGGATCATTGGGTTTATTACTGATTCATTTTCTTTTTTCTAAAGAGAATTTTTTAAAAAGAATAATTTCATAATTTTGTAACATTTATTTTATTTAATAAAGGAGGATTTTCCTTTTGGAAATATTTTCATTCTATTTTTTAAAAAATATATAGTGATTTTTTTATAGTGAAAAAAGAAATTTTGGTATATGCCTCATTAGGATGAGGTACAAATAACCTCTAGGTTTAACAAGTTATTTAATATGAAATATTATTTGGGGAGAATGAAATTAAATTTTTGGGGATGTAAGATGAAAGGTATGAGATCACCATTGAGGTTAAAACATTCGTTAATATTGTGCTAATTGAGGTTATTTGGGATGTAGGGTTATTTTTTAAATGATTTAAGTGGAACTCTTTTTATTATTGTGTAAATTTTGTGTGAAATGTATTATTTCATCATATGAAAGTGTATACATTTTGGATATTATCTTAATTTTTTCTAACCATTCATTTTTTGTTAATATTTACAGACTTTAGGAGTATATTAATATCCTTTTGTGTATTATGATGTTGAATTTTATGATTCAGGTATGATAAATCATCTTGAATACTCATTATAGGGAGAAAAATATTATATTTTGGTGGAAATTGAATAAGGATAAAATCCCACTTTTCAAGAAAGAATATTTTCTTATATCCTTAGTTTGGATGGTAAAATAATTCCTTAACTCTGGGAAAAGGTTCTTTAAAATTCTATCTTATTATATTCATTTACAATTAATCAATGGTCATTTCACACATCATATATTTATGGTTCTTTGTTCATTAAAATTCGCATGATCATGTTCTTTATCACTATCTATTAGTACATTGATGCAATTTTTATCGTTTATGTATATATTTTAACATTATTCCAATGTAATCCTTATCTGGGAAAATGATTATATGCTATTTCAAGTAACCTTTATATTTTCCACTTTCCTTCTTTAAATGAAGTTTTATTATCCCTTTTTACAACGTGAGTTTTCAGTTAATGAATTTTACAATGTTGATCCTTTGATAATGAGGATAAAATTTCAACAGTGCAATTTTTTGGTGGGGGAGAATTTGACCCCTTATAAATTTAGTTTAAGATACTAATATGCTCAATTTCTTTCTTAACACGTAACCCCAATCTTTATGTTAATTGAGATATATTATAAAAATATAATTATTTAAAATGATCATTCAAACATATATATTGAATTAGAGGGTATGAATATGAATAACCACATTGTTAAATATATTTAAAATGTTCCTAATCAATACAAATGTATTGATTAATTTTTAAGAAATAATCACTCAATTTTTTAGTAGTCATTTCATGCTTCAAAAAAATAATTTTATTCAAAAATTATTTTATTTACTTTTTGTGTGGAAATAATAATTATTTTCTACTAAATTTATAATGTTATTTTATAAAATAAACATAATTTTTCAAATCACCATATAAGGATTAATGTAGGGTAAAATTCAATAAGTTCTTTGAAATATTGTATTTTTCAGGGAATGTGAAAACTAACAATTTTTCAAATACTGTCATCAAGTAATTCAAATGTCCCATTATATTTTTGGATTTGATTATAATGTGAAATATGATAGATTTTATTTATAATAATCTAATTAAATCCATATGAAAAAACAGTATTATTTATTTTTAAATAAGTTAATTTTTTTTTATAAAAATTATTTTATCTAAAACTTTTTTTCATTGTGTTTTATGGATTTCCATAAAAATTGATTTATGAAAATTATTGAGATTTAATTTTTAAAAATGTGTAAAATATTTGGAATAAGGAGGTTAAATGTGTTTAACAGGTCCCTTTTATTAATTTATTTTTATTAATAGTAATCATTGTGATTATATTTCACTTCAGTATGGGTAAAAATATGAAAATTTGGTTCAAAACCATGAGATGGAGTCTAAATAATAGTAATGATTAAAAGGTAATCATTGTGAAATATAATCACTTCAGTATGGGTAAAAATATGAAAATTTAATAGTAATCATTGTTTTATCATGGTAATGTATTTACAATTTTTAGTTTTTGAATAATTACCATAAATTCTTAAGCAACATTGACACAATATTTATTAAATTAACAGAATAAAAAAATTATTTAAAATATATTAAAAGTAATAAAATTTGGGTGAATTATCGTTTTAAAAATATTGATAAATTTAACTTGTTAGGGATCTTTGAAAGGATTATATTTGAATACTATAACGTTCTTGATGGTCTTAAATTAAAATTAAATGAATAGTGTCAAAAATGACATTAATGATACTTTATGATAAATAATATTTTATTAAATTACATAAAAATCATAAAAACCTAAAAGAGTACAATTGTGATGATAAAGGGTCTAAAAGTTCTTCCCTTGGTCATTTATTATCCAATTTTTACCGTATAAGTAAAAATTATAACCCTTTAATATTAACGCAAGTAATTACTATAGTTAATATTAATATTGGTTTAGGAAGGGGTTAAACCAAAAGATAAGATCTAGAATGACACCAAAACCTATATAAATTTAATTTTCTGGGTATTTTATAACTTTTTACTATTTATCATAAGATATATTTCTATTTGGAATCATTATTCTTGAGGCTAATTTAATTATATTTTAATCTTTTTTGTAATTCCAACTGTATATTTTCCCTCCCTTGTAAAAGGACACATAATCTCTCCTTTATCTACAAAGTTTTGAGGAGTCTTTCTTTACCATAAAATAATCAATTATATCATAAAATCCCCTATTGAATAATTAGATATTTTTATCTTCAAAAAATACTATTCCAAGGTTCCTTAAGAAGGGATTTAAAGGAGGCTAATAGAAGAATAGAAAATCATCTTACCCGACCTATTTCAATTTATTTCTTATTATACCACCTATACAAATTTGGAATTCATCATAATATAATAAATTCATTTTACTTAATATACTAAAATTTTATTTTGAGTATTTAACCACTAATATCCACCCTTTACTCCATCAAATGGGAAGTAAAATTATCGCACATGCATACATGCGGACTACTGGCTCCATATAGAGATACAATTCATCTTTCATCACCATATTTCATGGATGGTTATTATTATGGGTTTAAAGTTTATATATTAAAAGTATGAAAAAATTATTATTTCTTAATTATAATATATTATCTACATTCTTACCTTATAATCTTTTGGAAAATGATAACATCTCTTGTGTGTATGTGTGGACTACCACATCCACAAAGCGATGTGATTCATTTTTCATTTCCAATTTACATGAATGGAAATATGGATAGAATTAATTAATAATATGATATATGTGATATAATAATGATTCTTTAATGTCTAATTATCATTTACATTTCTTTTTTTTCATCCATAGAAAAGTGAAAACAACATGCATTTATATGTACGACTTATTGTCTCCATGGACGGTATAATACATTTTTCTAACTCTACATTTTATGGGTGAATTTAAATATATATATAATGAATTTATATAATATTTAACTCATTAATAAAATTTTGAGATGATGAAACCGTGATCAATGTACAACTACTTTAACTATCGAACAAAATTTCTCATGAAAAACAAAATAGTTAACACATAGAAAAGAATATTTTAATAAGGAATTAATAATAAAAAAATGTTGAAATTTTATAAGTGGATCATATATGATATTATAAGTATTTAAATGAATCTAGCATAAGGACCCGGCCTTAAGCATTACATAATTCTGAATTAAATGAATATTTTACATTGAGGATCTTTCAGGTTTAGAGTTTTATAGAATTATACCATAACTATTACATATCAACTTGAATATTACATGTAGACACTACTACTCAATATCCATTTTTTAATAAAATAATGACTCTTAAAAAGAAACATTTCTAGTTCCATGTTTTAGATAGCATGACTTTTCCTTGATACCATCCCAAACCCTTATTCATCTTTAAGTCATGTGGAAAACATTTCAAAAACATGGGATGAGTATAAAAATCTCAGTAAGGGATATAAAATAATGAATGAAAACACTATACCATCAATAAATACAAAACAATAAAATCATACTTTTCAATCATAACATACCTTATGAAATCATAATATTTATGAATAAAATATAGAAATCATAAATCATAAAGGTAACATATGCCATACATAAAATACTTACATTGCAGCTCTCACAACAATGTAGGGAGTTATGTTGGAATACCCATCACAGTATATTCCCTAAATCTCTTAGGATAAACATTAACATTAACCTCATTCAAGTTACCCAATGCATTAGAGAGCTATCTCGGGCTCACCCTCCCTAGGTTTATCATAGAACCACCCGTATACGTAAAAATGCCCAAGAACCATAACATATTCATAACACTTAAAACAAGAATAAAGGAAATATAACATTTCCACATTGTAATCACAACAGATCATTTCAATATATATTCACAATAAATACTTTATCAAACCATATTCAAAACTATTTTAAACATTTAATAAAGAGATTTTGGAATCAAAGGGTCCCATACCACTTTGAATCTTTTAAATAAATTATCATTGGAAAACATTAATTTCCATATCAATAAACACTTAAAGCAATTTTTAAAACATGGACATTAATGATTAATATTTAGAAGAAAAAATCTTTAAAACATTTAAAACAATATATTAATTAAAGGGTTTTTAACAAAATGAGAGACTTGAATAAAAATAATTGAGGAATAAAATTAAATCAAAACATTAGAATATCATGAGAATAAAGGGATTAATTATATAATATTCCAAATATCATTATATACACTATATGAGATTGAATTAGTACATAACAACAATGAAGTCTCAATGGAATGTAAATTGAGACGAAATCCCTTATAAAAAATGTATCCTTAGATTAAGGAAAAATAAATTAGATAATATTGAGTGAAAAATATAATTACACTCAATATGATTGGATATTAGGTGAAAATAAATCCGAGAACATTCACATATATTTTTTTAAAAACACAACACCAATGACTTGGAAGTTTAACTCAATGAATGGAAATTGAGTTAAAATTACTCTTATAAAGATCATATTGATGATTTGAGAATTTATCAATGGAGTGATTATGTGTATAAAAAGTATATTCACAAAAAGGGGAGCAGAAATTAAAACATAAATAAACAAGAAGTGATTACACACATAATCATATCATCACATAATTAAGAATTAGAAGATTAAACCAACGAATAGAAATTTGGTTAAAAATTTCCCTTACCGATTTGGAAACTTACGAAACATACAACCCATGAAATAAAGATCATAAAATGAAGATGTAAATACCCATAAATTGATGTTTATTACACAATTAATACAATCATGGTAAGTACATACACCACACAAAAGGAAATAGTGTAAAAAATATCATGAATCTCACGAGAATAAAAAGTGAGATGAAAATACCTTACCGTGTTGTAATCAATCAAGTCGTATGATCGAAAGTTAATAACCACAAAATGATTCACAGAATATCATGGATATAAATAGAATCTGGATAATATATATCAAGTGGCAGTACAAAATACACCACATGCTTTAAATTAGTGGCCAACAATGGAAATCTCACAGAATTAAAAGTGAAATAAGAAACCCCTTAACTTATGTCCGACTTGACTTGTTTGTTTATTGTTATTCCTGAATAATAAATATAAGTTAATTCATAATTTATTGAGATACTTTTAAATTTTATTATTCCTTTTATATCACTTATTAAAAATTTATAAACATTATGTAATCATTTATGTAAATAATGGCCGTTTTATCGATATTTGGTACTTGAGTAAAAAATGATCACCTTATAATTACATGTCGTCCATATGGTCAAGAGTAAATTATCTCCAGAATTATATTCATGATTTATATATCATATTTATTATATATATCCAGTATATATATGTATTTATAATATTACATAACATTTAGAGGTATGAAATGAAATGCCATGTTAATGGAGACTGTATGTCGTACGTAAGCATGAACGCTACTTTCATTTCTATTTCATATTTAATGGAATGAAAACATGATGATAAATAGGTATATTATAATTCCAGTATAATATAATATATAATTTCTTTAACTCTATCCTTTATACATCCCACATATTTCCTGAATGAGTCATATCACTTTGAGGGGGCAGTAGTCCGCACTTCCTCAAATGAAATTATCACATTTAACCATAATGGAAACCATAAAGGTATGATATAAATTAAAAATACTGAAGAATAAAAAAATATAAACATAATATATATCATAAATAAATACATTTCCATCATAATGGACATCATAAGAGGTGTTAGGAGAATATTGAACAATCATCATTTTGTGAGGTGTTAGTTTGTCATCCATAGAAATAGTATGTTCTTTACCCATTAGATGGAGGTGTGTGTTAGTGTAGTTAGAATAATTCTCTTAAGAAAAACCTATTATATTGAGGATACTGGTGTGTTTATAAATGAACATAATAAAAATTGTTTAGGGGGTCCTAGGAGGAAAATAAAACAAAAGAACTTAAGAGAAGATGTCACCTTTAAATAAGGTAACTCCCTTTGGTTTAAAGAAAAAGGGCTTCATGAATTTCTTTCTACCTTTGTTAAGGCTTATCTATGGAAAATGGATATCTTGAGAGATTATTTAGGCAGGGGTTGGACGATCTAAGAGGCTTGAGAGGTGTGAGGAATGGTTTAGAAGTGGTGTCCTTTTATAAGGGGGAGGAGGGGCACTTTAGGAAAGTGTGAAAATATTATTTCATTATATAATTATTTTCGGTTTCTAAAGATAAAAAACACATTAAAGTATAATATAAGATTAATTATGGTTGAAATAAAATCATCCAATAATAATTATACAGGTTTTGGATATTATTATAATCCTTATAATATTTTTTATTTAAATCATTTGTTAATGAGTAAACACTGCATCATTATTGTGTCATAAATAATTTTATTTATATGATTTATATAAATTATAAAACAAATACCATAATGTAGGAAATGTCTTTATCTTTCCAAATAATTTTTTTAGTAGAAAAGATAACTTATATAACCTTATGTAAAAATAAATTTACTAAAAGATATTTATTTATGTCATTTTTTGTCTTTACTTTATGTTAATTAAAATAATGTGTCATTATCACTCATAAGTGGCTCCATGGGGTCCAAAAATCAACAAAACTATGAAAATGGTTAAAACTTTATCAACCAATAGGATTATGACACATGTTAGGGTAATTTTATATTATTATAATAATATTTGGTTACCCTTATTTACCAGATTTACCCTTTAACCATTGTAAATAGATTTTTTACTAAAGTAAATATCCATATTGTCTAAAAATAAAAGTTACCTATTTACAAAATTTGGACCTCCTGATTCCAAATATAGAATTAATTTTTACAAATTCATAACACAGAAGTTTCAGAAATTAATTTCAAATTAATTCGCACTGTCAATGAAAAAAGTGTGTTTTTAAAAAATAATAACTATCAAAAGATTTACACTTATTTATGTCCAATTTTAATGTGAAATTACTTAAACTGACCAACATTGGATTAAATTGTAAAAAAATAATATAATTAAAAATTAAAACCAATTAAAAAGATAATATAATATTTTAAATAAATTATATTAAAAGGAAGTTTTGAATTAAAATACAATATTTTTCACTATTCATTAAAAAATGAATTTTATCAGAAAAATACCAAAATTTACCCAAAGTAAATTTTTATGTCCCAATTCTAAAGAAGAATTTTATTTTGTAAAATAAAACAAATAAAAGTTACCAAAACTATATTTAAAGAGGGTTTTCCATCAAAAGGTGGTAAATAGACCTTTTAATGAATATTAGAGTATTTATGCTTAAAATAGGATTATTTATTATTTTAAGCCTCTAAAATTTGTTGGATAAATGTAAAAACATTTAAAAAAACATGAATATTAATATTTTAGTTAGTTATATACATTCCCACAAATACAACAGTTAGGCGTTAACTTCCATTTAAATTTATTATATTATTTTTCGGTATAACTCAACATTGTGTGCAACGTAAGTTTTCAAAGAAACTGGTTGTTGCATATCAGGTATGACATCAAACATAACATCCAATTTAATATAAAATTAACATTTTATTCACAAATATTAATAAATATGAAAATTCCATATTATTTATTTACCGAGGATGTTACATCCTTCCCCCCTTTTGTGAATCGCGTCCCCATAATTTTAAAATTGGGCTTGGAAGCATCATTTAAAGTACCACATCAGAAAAAATATCAATAAATATATCACTTTAAAATAAAGTAAGAGAAGTAAAAAGGTCTCTCAAGACAAAAGTTGCTAGGAATCCATGAAAACATGGCTATGGAGGAGAAACAAACTGTCATGTTCTGATGGATAGTGATAGAAAACATGATTAGGAGAATGTTAACCACCAAAAAATCACAAACATGTGATGTGTTAAATGGTCTTTGATTCCCCAGTAGGAAAAGTTAACAGACAACATTTTTGTTTTATGTTACTTTTCATAAAGTTGAAGAATTTATTTATGATCTTAACTCAAAACTTAAAGAAACATACTTACTTTTAATGTAGACTTTAATTATTTACTAAATTACTACTACAAGATCATTTTTCTTCAAATGATGAGTATTCAAGATGACTTTTCCACATTAAAAGTGCTATAATAAACTTATAGAGAATCACATAATCCACAAAAGATGAACTATATTTTTCCCATGTCTTTAGAAATTAACCAAAACCAAAAAATTTGTACAATATTAGATAATCCCCCAAAAGGATAATCCTTTATAAAAATAAAAACTACTCTTAATCTCCAAAATTCAACAAAAAATACCCAATGTTCATCAAAGACCATTCAATACACAATTTTCCTCAAAATTATTCAAAATAATACAAACTAATATTGAAACCCAAAACTCATAAGAATTTGATCACATATTCTTCCATGATAAATCTTAACATTTATCTCAAAATAACATTGACTACTCTTAAATTCTCATACTAAAGTGTAATTAACCTAATCACGTATTCTCTATGATAGGTTAATCATTTCAATAAATAACTAAAATCTCCATATGTCCACAATAAAAACATATATTCTTCCAAAATAAAATTTAAACCATTAATTCCACAAATATGTTCCCATGGTATTATATTTACCTTAAGCATATTATGTTTCCAAAAGAGAAAACATATTTTAAATTAACCTTTATCACTTAATCAATAAATAATTTTCATATTTTCAAGATATCAATTTGATAAACATATGTTCCCAAAATCAACTTATTCTTGATCAATAAAATCATTAAACATAAAATAATAAGTCATACTAATTAGGGACTTCACAGAGGAAAGTGGTAGGTGATGCACCCTTGTCACCTTTTGGTTGTGGGATTGATTCTTGTAGCCTTTCCGAGCGTGATGGGTTGTCATCAATCTTACATGTTGTTCTTTTTATAAAACTAAAAAATAACCCTAACATGTTTAACCTAAAAGTTTTTCTTATATCATTAATTTTCATCCCAATACATTAAGACCTCAACATATTATATAGTGTCATTTTTTTCACCTCCATATGATAAAATCAAACTATTCTAAATAGAAAGAATATTATACCTTGATAATGGTGACTAAATGGTTTCATCATCATCTTGTTCACATAGGTAGAAGGTCCATTCACTAAAAAAATGATTTAGAGATCCTTCAAAATAATTTTCTTCCTTTATCCAAATACACCTTGTACAACTTGGGCCATATGGGTGTTCGCAGAAAAACAGTTTCTGAAAATAATCATGTATGAAATATAATTTCAATACATCTGATAAAACATGATTTTTATAAAATAGTCGGACCGAATTTAAGTTGAAACATTAAATCAATGATCCTTTTGAAATACCATAAGTATGTGTTGAGAGACTATATTATAAAAGAAAATATAAATAGGTTGCACAAGCGTCTCCTTATTTAGTACATTTTTCAAAATCATATTATGTTTAAAAATCTTGTGATAAGGTAAAATATTTTAAAATGCCTTGATAATATTTAACTTTCTTGAAAATATAAGAATATTGAGAAAATAGGATTTGATTAAATACAACCCATGATCTACAATGATATAGAGGTATATTAGAGGTGTTTGATATCTCAAACAATAGTTTAAAAGTGACATGTATGCTAGAAAAAGTTTCATAGTCATCTGAACATGACTTTGCAATAAGTATTGCAAGCATGTCACCAGGAAAATAAAGAAATGTCATTTGAGATCCTCCTCCTTCCATTTGTAACGGAATTTCCTTGATCTGAAAAATTTAAAAAAACATGGATTTAACTTAAAAATTATACATGGAGACTAACCTTGGGTCTAATGAAAAAGCCTAATCCCTGAAGTTTTCTTAACCGACCTCTAATACCAACTATAAGGACTCGGCCATAAACATTACATAATTCTGAATTAAATGAATAATTCACATTGAGGATCTTTTCAGGTTTAAAGTTTTATAGAATTTGGTCATAACTTTTACATATCAACTTGAATATTACATGTAGACACTACTACTCAGTATCCATTTTTTATTAAATAAATACTCTTAAAAAGAAACCGGTCTAGTTCCATGTTTTAGATAGCATGACATTTCCTTGATCCCATCCTTGACCCTTATTCATCTTTAAGTACTATGAAAAACATTTCAAAAACATGGTATGAGCATAAAAATCTTAGTAAGGGATATAATATAAGGAATTAAAACATTATATCATCAATAAATACAAAACAATGAAACCATACTTTTCAATCATAACATACCATATGAAATCATAAGATTTATGAATAACATACAAAAATCATAAATCATAAAGGTAACTTATGTAATACCTAAAATACTTACATTGTAGCTATCACAGCTATGTAGAGAGTTATATTGGAATAACCATAACAATATATTCCAAAAATCTTTTAGGATAAACATTAACGTTTACCTAAGTTACGTTACCCAATGAATTGAGAGCTATCTCAGGCTCACCTACCCTAGGTTTATCACAGAATCACCTGTATACATAAAAAATTCCCAAGAATCGTAACATATTCATAACACTTAAAACAAGAATAAAGGAAATATAACATTTCCACATTGCAATCACAACCTATCATTTCAAGATATAGAACATAATCAATGCTTTATCAAACAATTTTCAAAACCATTTAAGACATTTAATAAAGAGATTCTAGAATCAAAGTTTGCCATGCCACTTTGAAACATTTAAATAAATTATCATTTGAAAACATTAATTTCCATATAAATAAATCCATGAAACCATTTTTAAAACATGGACATTAATTATATATATTTAGAAGAATAAATCTTTAAAGCATTTAAAACGATATTTTAGTTAAAGAGTTTATAAAAAATGAGAGACTCTTGAATATAAATAATTGAGGAATAGAATTAAATCATAAATTTATAATATCATGTGAATAAAGGGATTCATGATATAATATGCCAAAGGATAGTATATATAACTTATAAGAGTGAATTGGTGCATAACTACAATGTAGCCTCAATGGAATATAAATTGAGACTAAATCCTTTGTAAAAAATGTATCCTTAGATTAAGGATAAATCAATTACATAATAATGTGTGAATAATATAAATACACTCAATATGATTGGATATGCAGTTTTAATTAATCAGAGAACATTCTCACATATTTTTTTAAAAAAACAACACCAATGACTTGGATGTTTAACTCAATGAATGGAAATTGAGTTAAAATTACTCTTATCAAGATCATATTGAAGACTTCAGAATTTATCAATGCAGTGATTATTTGTATAAAAAGTATATACACATAAAGGAGAGTTGAAATTACAATATAAATAAATAAATAGTGATTCCACACATAATCATATCATGACATAATTGATAATTAGATGATTAACCCAAGGAATAGAAATTGGGTTAAAATGTCCCCTTACCGATTTGGTAACTTACGAAACATACAAACCATGAAATAAGGATCATAAAATGAATATGTAAATACCCATATATTTAAGTATATTAAAAAATGAATACAATCATGGGCAGTACATACACCACAAAAAAGGAAATAGTGGAAAATATATGAAGAATCTCATAGGAATAAAAAGTTAGATGAAAATCTCTTACCATGTTGTAATCAATCGAGTTGTATGACCAAAAGTTAATAACAACCAAATGATTCACAAAATAAAATTAGTATAAAAATAAAAATGATAATATATATCAAATGGTAGTACACAATACACCAAATGAAATAAATTTGTAGCGAACAATGGAAATCTCACTGAATTAAAAGTGAGATAAGAAATCCCTTACCTCGTGTTCGACTTGACTCGTTTGTTCCTTATTCTTCATGAATAATAAACATAAGTTAATTTATACATGATTAAGAACCTTTTTCAATTTTATTATTCCTTTTATATCACTTATTACCATGTTATAAACATTATGTAGTCATTTAAGTTAATAATTGTCATTTTGTCGATATTTGGTACTTGAGTCAAAAATGAACACCTAATAATTACATGTTGTCCATGTGGTCAAGAGTCATTTATCTCCATAATGATATTCATTCTTTATATATCATATATATCATATATATCCATTATATATATTAATTTATAATATTACATAACATTTAGAGGTATGAAATTAAATTCACTGTTCATGGAGACGGTAAGTCGTACGTACGCATGAACGCTACATTCATTTATATTTCTCATTTAATAGAATGAACATATAATGATACATAGGTATATTATAACTACAGTATAATATAATATATAATTTCTTTAACTCTATCCTTTATACATGCCACGTGTGCCATGAACGAGTCATACCACTTTGAGGGGCGGTAGTCTGCACTTTCTCAAATGAAATTATCGTGTTTACCCATAATGGAAACCATAAAGTTTTGTTATAAATTAAAAATACAGAAGCACAAATAAAACATTAACATAATATATATCATATATAAATACATTTCCATCATTATGGCCACCATAAGAGGTAGTTGGAGAAGATTGAACAATCATTATTTCATGAGGTGTTAGTTTGCAGCCCATAGAAATAGTATGTTATTTATCAATTAGATGGAGGTGTGTGTAAGTATAGTTATAATCCTTCTCATAAAAACAACCTTGTATATTTATGATACTTGTGGAAAAGGAAAAAAACAAAATAACTTAAGAGAAGACATTGCCTTTAAATTGGGTAACTCCCTTTGGTTTAAATGGAAAGGGATCTTGAAGAGCCTTCTACCTTAGTTAAGGATTATAGGTGGAAGAAATGGATCTTGAGAGCTTATTTGGGTAGGTTTTGGTTGAGAAAAGGGGCTCTAGTGGTGTGAGTAATGGGTTAGAAGTGGTGTCCTTTTATAAGAGGGAGGAGGGGCTCTTTTGGAAAGTGTGAAACTATTATTTTATTATATATTGATTTTTGGTTTCTAAAAATCCCTAACTCATTAAAGTATAAGATAAAATGACGCATGGTCAAAATAAAATCATCCAATAATAATTGGATAGGTTTTTTATATTATTTTAATCTTCATTATATTTTTATTTAAATTATTTATTAATGAGTTAAACAATACATCATTATTGTGTCATAAATAATTTTATCTATATGATGTATAAAAATTGTAAACAAAATACAATCATGTAGTAAATCGTTTTAGATATCCAAATAATATTTACAGTCAAAAAGATTACTTATATAACCCTATATAAACATTAATTTACTAAAGGATAATTTTTTTGTCATTTTTGTCTTTACTTTAAGTTAATTTAAATAAAGTGTCATTATCACTCATAAGTGGCTCCATGGGGTCCCAAAATTGACCCGAAGAAGCCTATGGTCTGAAATGTATCAACCAATAGGATTAACACACATGTTGGGGTAATTTTATATTATTATAACAATATTTTGTTACCCTTATTTACCAGATTTTCCCTTTAACCATGGTAAATAAAATTTTTACTAATGCAAATATTTATATTATCAAAAAATAAAAGTTACCTATTTACACAATTTGTACCTCCTAATTAAAAGTATGGAATTAATTTTTACAAATTCAAAACACATAAGTGGAAGAAATCAATTTAAAATTAATTCCCGTTATCAAAGCAAAAAAGTGTGTTTTTATGAAATAATAACTATCAAAAGATTGACACTAATTTCTGTCCAATTTCAAAGTGAAATTACTTCCAATGACCAAAATTAGATTAAATTTTAAAAGCATAATATAACTACACTTTAAAACCAATTAAAAATATAATCTAATATTATAAATAAATTATATTAAAAGGCTATTTTGAATTAAAATACTATATTTTAAACTATTCATTAAAAAATTATTTTTTATAGAAAAATACCAAAAATTTACCCCAAGTAAATTTTGGTGTCCCGGTTATAAAGAAAAATTGAATTTTTTCAAATAGAACATATAAAAGTTACCAAAACTATATTTAAAGAGGGTTCACCATCAAAAGGCGTTAAATCTACCTTTTAATGAATATTTGAGTATTTATGCCTAAAATCGGATTCTTTATTATTTTAAGCCTGTAAAATTTATTTGATAAATGTAAAAACATTTAACAAACATGTATATTCATATTGTAGTTAGTTCTGTCCATTCTCTCCAATACAACGGCTAGACGTTAACAACCATTTAAATTTATTATATTATTTTTTGGTATAACTCAATGTTGTGTGCAACGTAAGTTTTCAAAGAAACCAGTTATTGCATATCAGGTACGCCATCGATCATAACATCCCCTTTAATATAAAATTAATATTTAGTTTACAAATATTAATAAATATGAGAATTTTATATTGTTTATTTACCTGGTATGTTATACTAGTATATATATATTATTTAAATTTTTAATACATGTGGTTCATATGCTTTCCAAGAAAGTAATACTCGAGTTAAGAGATTTATGTTATAATCTAATTGTTTATTGTGATTTTTTATGATCAATTTTTTTATGATGAAATTTTATAACCAGGAACTCAAAAATATAATGAATTTTATTCAACTCTAGTAATTTCTAGATATTAAATGTTTTAATTTAATTTTATTATCTTTAATAATTCAAGAGACTGAAATAATTGTTTTATGGAAAATCTAATTTATTTATCTCTTTGTTGGAAAATTATTTTTCTCCCATATCCATGTTTTCTAAAAATGTTTTCAATTATGTTTTTATATTATACTCTTATTTTTATAATCATTTTTATTAATGATTAAATTTTTAGAAAATTATTTAAATGGAACATTCTTGTTGTACTCCAAATGAGTTAGTTTTTAATTTTTACCAAAAACGTGAATGGGATATTTGTTTTAATGTATACGGCCTGAACATAATTTTCCTTTATCATGAAAATTAAACATCTTGAAGATTTTTTTTATATGTTTCTAAGGATATTTTACATGAAATTTATTTCTATAATATTTTGTAAATTTTTATTTTTTAATGAATTTAATCTTAAATAAAAAAGTTATTTTCCTCTAGAAACATTCCAAGTGATATTTTAAATAAATTTTCATTTATCAAAACAACCTTTGACGTTACTTATGTTTTATGGGGGACATGATCAAAGGAAATCATACTTATTCTTTTTCTAGATTTTTTTTATTATGATGATGAAATTTTTATTAACCACATTTATTTTTCATATTTTATGCTTTGGTGAGTTGTTAAAATGTTTTATAAACTAGTTTCTCTTTACAGATAATGATATAGGATGAATGTTTATGATCTTATGGAACACATATAAATGGATTATGATTATGTAATAGGTGGGTGAAAAATGATATATCCCTCCAATGCATTGGGTAAATATGGATATCTCATGAGATAATATGTACTATAATGAGGATTGAACTCAGTTCAGTAAGGGACTCTATCCCCCTAATAGTCATGGGTAAAAATTTTTAATAATGGTATAATGGAATTCGGAGTCAACTAAATCCACTATTATAGTCTTGGAAGTGATAGTTGACTAAGGAAATGATTTTCCATTCTTATTTGTTTTCCAGAAACATTTTTCTTATGTCACTATTATGACCTCATGGATCATGCTCTTTAATTTAATTATAATTCATGTCTTATGAACTACCAATCTTTATACCATGACTCAATATTATGATCTATAATATGATGGTAATGGATTCAAAATGTTATGATCATGTTCTCATACCCTTATCTTCATGTTAAGTTTAAGTAGTCATTGATATTTTATTAGTTTACCCATATTGAGTAGTGAATCTCACCCTTTCTTATGTTTCTTTTCCCCATATTATAAAGAAATTTTATAAGTATGATATATGTAATAAGGGTGATAGTTATGAAGAACAAAGTGGGAGATGATAAAGATATATTATGAATTTTTTTCATGTATCAAAATTTCCAAAAACACTTGACCTATATGATTCTGGAATGAATCATAATGTTATGTATTGAATATTCATATAATAATATTTTATTTTTATTTATGAAAATTTTGGATCGCTATTGCTTGTATTAGAGTAATGTTTAGTTGCCTTCGGAAAATATGATGAGAAAAAATTTATGAGAACTCTCAGGATAATCCTATATATAAGAGAAAAACCTAATTTATTGTAAATAAATAAGTGTGGTTTTCCAAGAAAGAAATATATGTCTAGATACTACATGTTTATGTGGGTTTCTCATAGATTCATATAGGGGTAATAACCACAAAAAGTGTTGGTCAAATATTTCTTAATAGTAATTCAAGTGTATGATGAGCATGTCTTTACTGTATACCTATTTTTAAAATCTAGTAGGACATTCAAGGGTTAATTCACATTTTATTTATGAACTATTATGAAGGATTTAAATATATGACAATCATGGATGATATAGGTTTAACCAAAGGTGTTATATATTGAAAAAAAGTGACATGATTTATACATTCAATGAATGATTTTAATTATTATATAGTTCCTTACTATGATTATTATTTCTCACACTATGTTTTTTGGTTTTAAACAATGGACTGAACCAGGATGATTCATATTAATGATGAATGTGATGGAAAATTGAATGATTGTCCTCAGGGGGAACTGAATGATTTAGGAACTATAAGAAAAAATATTATTATTATTCTTACTAATAAATCATGATATATGATTAACAACACAAACATTAGTGAGTTTACTAACACTTAAAATATGAATAAGTTGACCATTTAGGAATTTTCATGTGGTAATGACCATACAGGAAAGAAATTTCTATTTTATTCATGTTTAGAATGTGGGAAGGGGAACCCTAGAGAATATCTTAAAATAAGTGGAATATGTTTTTGTTTATGGAAATTAAGGTCATTGAGTAATGAATTTATGAGGAATTTAATGTCTTATGTGTTTCAAACATTAGTATTATTTAATTCAATTCCTTAATACAAGGGTTAAATCCTAAAATAAGCAAGGACATATGCAATGACAGTCGTTTAAGAGAGATGATTGAATTTTTTATATATTTGTATTTAGGAATTATATTGAAGAAGATTTATATCATTGATATTACAGTTATAATAATCTTGAAATTTATAAGTATTGTTCCATGTTATTATCTTAATTATTTGAAAACATAGGTTTAATGGTACAGAAAACAAAGAAAAGTTATTTTGTGGTAAGTGATATTTTTGGAGAACATGTGATTAAGGGAAAGGTAACCCTTAATATTTTCCTAATGTTGAGTCAATAATGTTTAGTTGGGATAAAGAGATTATTTAATTTGATTAATTAAATGATATAGTATTTTTAACCTTGAAATTTGTAAGTGATTTAACGATGAAGTGATTTAGGTCACCTTTGCACAATTTTATTGAAGTTTTGGATTTATGGAATATATTTAAGAGTAATTTATTTTATTTTTGAATTATGATAGTGTTTATTTATGTAAGTATATATTTTTCACATAGGGTTAACTTATGATTTATGGATACCATAATGGGGTTATAAGTTTAAGTTTGGCCATATGTTCAAAGGTATATATACCCCTTTCTAGGTCTTAAGTGATAGTATAAGAGGTGATTTGAAACAGTTACTATGTTTTATAAAGAATAATATATTGAGTTTTAAATAACCCTTTTTTTAGGTATATAATTTTATGTTAGGTTAATTATGGTATATTGTATACTGGGATATCAATAGTCATGATGGATGAAAAGTGATTCATTGAGAATTTGATATTTTCATAGAAATTTATGGTCAAGATAAGGATTTCATTTCAGGTTAGTATCTAAATTCGATTCATGATTTTTTAGTTAAGTTCAATAAATTATATATTTATACAATGATCTATAATGGTGATTAATGATATTTTGGGAGATGCTTCATTGGGTTGAGGTACATGTAATATTTAGGTTTAACATGTGATTTAACATAAAATATTATTAGACAGAAATGAAATTAAATTTTAGGGGATGTGTGTTTAAAGGTATTAGAAAAACATTGAGTTTAATATATTTATTGATTTTGAGGTTATTTATGTTATTTTTTATCTATAGTAATTTATGAAATTATCTAAGTATAAATTATGTTATTATTGTGGAAAATTTGGTGTTAAATGTATTAATTCATTATATGAAGGCCTATATATTTTAGATACTATCTTGCATTTTACTAACCATTCACATTCTCTTAATATTTAAATAAATAAGGAATATATTGATATCATTTTTTTATTATTATGTTAATTTTATTTATTTAGGCATAACAAATTGTAACATCTTGACTTTGGTTCCACAAACCGGTGCCCAGAGTTGGATCATTATTATATAACCTCAAGCACACCTCCCTATACACCAGAGTCTTATGAATAGTAGTGAGGGTCTAATATATAACCTAGGGAGACTATACCCTCTCTATCAAATCATCATAATAGTAGAAATAAATATACAGTAGACAAATGATAATAAACAATAACTAGGATAATACCATAATCAACTAAGACTGACATCCCAAGATATTCCCAAACATGGAGAATGACCATAATAAAAAGTATTAGATATGTAATTTTGTATAAGTGTTAAGTTTCAAATGAAAAACAAAATAAAGGCACAATTACATCTCCCATGTGTGTATCGACATCATGTACAGTTCCCTCATCCATTCTCTATCTTGAATTCCAATCGAGCAATTTAACATTTTTCCTTACACTTATTCTTTCATGAAAACATGAATTCTATTCAGGTATCGATCGGTCAACCAGAGTAGGGTGCGTGTAAAAAAAATAGTCCACCACCAATAGAGTCTAAATAAATATCTAATCCATAAGTTTATGTTCATTTTAATAAATATAAAATATCAAAAGAGAAAGTAAATAGGTTTCACATCTGTTATTATTTCATCAACCGCATCCTTCCAGTTTTATCTCATACTGGAGTTTGAACCATATACCATAAGGACATCAAAATTAATCATTCCATGGTATATAATTATTCATTTGATTACAATTTAAAATTTAGTTCTTTGATTTATAAATCCATGTAACAACATATCAGGTAGTAGGAACATTGGTCCGATGCAAAAATCTTGGGGGCCTGAAGAATCAGTTTGGAACCCCAGGGTTATTTAGAGCATCAGTATAACTCTCCATACCTCACATAAAAATATATTACTTAAAATGAAAAGAATATTTATTATAAAATATAACAAATCCACAATATGAATGTATAGATATAGTGTCTTTAGAAACTGTGAAACATAAACAACTAGTTCATAATACATCTTCATTGTCTCCCACTTATTTCATCATAACTAGACCCCTTTTGTCATATCTTACATAATACCCGTATTCATGACCTGGGGGAATGAAACATATGAAAATGTGAGATAAAATTATCAGTAAATGTAAAAAATTAAGATATCAATCATATCATAATCAGAAGACATAATAACATAACATTTGTAAATCTTATCCTACATATGAAAGATCATGATATAATTCCATGGGAAAATCATTAAAGTTCATAAGAATCAATGAAAGTAATACAAAAAGTCATAACATAATAAATGATGTATTTTTGAATAAATATAACCATAGAAAATAATTTCATATTATCCAAGGCTCAATTCCAAGACCATCATAGCATACAAAGTCTATTACTAAACAGAGTTCACTCCCCATTCCAACAATGTATTACTGAATTGAGATTATTTCCCATTCCATCCATGTATATCTCATGAGATATAAATCTTTTCCCAATGAATTTTATGGATATATATTTCTCACCCATCACATAACAAAATCATTCTTACATGTGAAACAATAACATAAATCATTTTTCATAACCGAAGGAATAAAATGGGTTTCTTTAATAATTATTCCACTATAACATAATCCATGTAAAAAAATGAATTTCATAAATAATATTCCATCATGAAAACAATTAAATAAAAGGAACAATAAGGATATTATACAGGAAACTTAACCCAATTAAATAATTTTTTAATTTATATAAAATAATTTTGATATAACACTTGAAATTAATTGTCGAGGAAAATATCCTTTCTTCTTCAAAAATGTTTTTTTCTCAAAATGAAATGAAATTTTAATGGAAAAAATTTATTTGAAAATAAACATGAAATAATGTAATGAAATATTCATGTAAATAAGTATTTATGAAGACATAAAAATATTTACATGCCTTATAAGTTAAAAAGCATTCTCTTCATACTATTTCCCATAAAAGTCAAAAAGTACCTCGTATCGAAAAATGATAAAAGATTCCTTTCATATCGTTTAATAAAAATTAACCAATGGGTAAAATTGAATTTATTATTTTTTATTAGAATAGAAAAAATATTACATATTTAGGAAACATGGACAAGGATGATAAATATACCCCAATAAATACTTATATATATACAATCTCAGAAAATAATGAGATTGAAAATTTATCCCTTACCTTTTAGGTCTGATTTCTGTTATATGTATCTAAACCTCATGTATAATGATTTAAATAATATAATTTAATTATTTTATAATCATAGTTATTTTTATGATATCATATATGATCATATTATCATTCGTTTGTTAATAACATCTCATTATTACTTGTTATACGGGTATTAACTACTTCATTTGTTTATGTTTGTTATGTTGAATATGTTTTGTTTCCCCATCATAGGTCATAGTTATATAATTAAGAAATTAAATTAACATTATATATATATATATATATACTATTTATTAATTCTATACATTTACATAATAATTATTTAATGAATATCATGTAGAATGAATCTCATCGCGTCGTGGATATGATAGGTCGTACGTTCGCACGAGCAACGATATCATTCCCATAATTATTGAATCGTATTGAAGTGAATAGTGTATAATATTTCAGAAAAAAATTAATTTCATAATAATCATATATAGTTATTATTTCTATCATTATACCCATCCAAGTAAGGTGGTGGTGAAAAACAGATTACACAATGATGTGGAGATGGTAAGTCGTACATATGCATGCGTGGTGATTTCATTTTTCATAGTATGGATAGAAAGTGGAATATTGTTGTTCCATATTCAGAATAAAATCTCAGTATATAATTCATACTAGAGTTATAAATTTATAATGAAAAAACTCATGAAGAGAAAGTACAAGAAGAAATAAGTTTGAAAGAATCTATAGAGGAGATTACCTCTTCTTCGACGTGCTTCCTCTAAATCTCCTCTTAGAGAACTAGATTTGGACTTTGATGAAGATCATAACCACTATAATTTTACCAGGGAAGTTTATAATGGAAAAGGGTTTTTAATTTCTGATATTGAAGGATCAAAGTGAGGTAAATAGGTGAGGAAGCATGTTCCCTTTTATAATTGAGGTGAGGGGCACTTTTGGGATCTCAAATAATAATAATTAATAATCAAATAAAACCACGTACAAAAAGCTCAAAAATGACTCAATTTATAAGATGAGATGATATTGAGTTGTAATATTATCAACCAATATATTTTAGAATAGTGTTTCTATCAATTTAAACCTTATCATTTTAATTAACACTTAGATATTCTATTTAATTTTTAAATAGGGTAGCAAATATTTCAATATTAAATGGTTCAATATTAACTTATTTGATGTCAATTAGACCTTATATAAATAACTTAGAACATTTTAGACATTATAATAATTATTATATATTTTTAAAAACTGTTTAATGATTTTTAAATAATTTAATAAAACAATATTTTGATAAACAATCAATGGTGTCAATTTTGACACTATTCAATTAATTTTTTTTTAATATTATGATAACAAGTTAACTTAGAAAAAACTATTTTATTAAATTATTAATAGGTTAATGACATCTATAAAATTCATTAAACATATTAATTATCCAAAATTATATTTATTTTAATATTTTTAATAACATTTATATGTTATCTCTATTAATAAAATAATTACTACGTCAATATTGTGTAATTATTTAATATACATATTTTTTGAATAAAAATTAAATATAATATACTATGATGAATATAAATATAATATATTTATTATAATTTATCTTGTGTTAAAATCTAATATATAAAATGTTATACTCATTAAATTATGAATGTGACCACTTTAATATCACTTTAAATAAAATAATATAAATTTCACAATCTCTTATATAAGGCTCCAAATGGTCACTAGATCTACTCTTACAAAGTTATGGTCGATATATACTAGACCAATAATATTTTTTCAACTGTTTGGATCTTTTTATATTTTTTAGTATTTCAATAAAAAATATTATTGATTTATCATTAATTAATTAATTTTTACATCATCAAAGTATAAGTATTTAAGGAAATTATTTATTTCCTAAAAATCTAAAATAAATTTCCATGATAAAAAAAAATAGTTTTAAAATGAGTATTTATAATAAAATTTATCTTCTGTATAACATTATATAAAAAATGATATATTTATTAAAATTTGAGTAAGACATATTGAATTTTTCTTTAAATAAAATAAATTAAATGTCATAATCTCATCCAAGTGGATTCCAAAATACATCATTTCGACCCAAGGATTGGATCTAAATACACTCATCCAATGATATTAATACAATTCTTAGGGTAATATTATTCTTACCCTTAATTACTCGATTTTCCCTTTTATCGTATTAAAAAAATTTCCAAGGTTACCATTCATAATGCCCAAAAATAAAAAATTTATATTTACATAATTTGTACCTACTGATTAAAAATAAGGCACCCATTTTTAAAAAATATAAATATATAAGTTTCAGTGATTAATTTAAAATTAATCTTGTTTTCAGAAAGAGAGAACAAGTTTAAAAGTTAAAATATTACAAAAGATTGAAATTTTTTTACATATGAATTCAATGTAAAATTAACCCTAATGACATAAATTATATTAAATGATAAAAATATAATATATTTATACTTTGAAACAATTAAATATTATAATTTAACAATATAAATCATTTTTATGTAAAAAGTTATTTTTAATTGAAATTTAGTGTATTTTTTCTATTAATCAAAAATTTGGAAGTTATTAGAAAAATATAAAAAATTCATCCAAATTATAGTTTTATAACCTAATTATAATGTAAATATATGTGTGGTCATATAGAAATTATTAATTTGTCAAAATTTTAATTTTAAAGGGGTTTTCCATTAAAAGGTGGAAAATTACCCTTTTGAAAAATATAGGTTTTTATACATCAAATAGGGTTTTTCATACCCTGTGCAAAAAAAAAATATGGGATGAATATAAAAAATATTTTATTAAGTATATAAAATATATATTTCATTAATTTTATTTACTAATATTAATTCATTCAATTTATTAATCCAAAACAAATACAAATATATAATTGATTTATATTTCTCATAGATAATTAGTAGTGAATGAATCCACCATACATTTTCATAAGTTGGTATTATTTATTCCCGCTAACCTAATGGATGTGTTAAAATGGTAATTTTATACTAAGGTTATATCATGGAATGTTTAAACTCATGATTTCATGCAATGTAAGCTATTGAATAATTTAAATTATTTAGAGAAACTATTTCATAAAACATCCATGTGTTACATTCTAACCCCCTAAACTGAATTGGATCCTTTAAATTCATCACTTTGATACAAATAGATGAGGATATATCTCTCTCATCATATCCTAAAGTTACCATGTGGATTCTTGAAATTTTTGGTTCTACCCCAAACTTTAACCAAGTGAGTGGTATTGTTTCGTATAACTTTTTCACTATGATTCAGAATCTCTATTGGTTGTTCCTCATAAGAAATATCTTTCACTTGCAGTACAAAATTTGAGTTTAGTAAATGTTAGGGATCAGGTATATACTTTATTTAGAGATATATATGAAACACATTATGAACATGAGATAGATTCTATGGAAGCTCTTATTAGTAAGCTACCTTCCCAACACGATCTGAAATTTGAAAAGGACTAATATACCAAGGGCATAGTTTTCTATTCTTTCGAAATCTCATTACTCTATTCCAGTGAGATATTTGTAGAAACATATTGTCACCTACTTCAAACACCAGATCTTTTCCTCAACTGTCATCATAACTTTTTTTCATATCTGAGCTGCTCTTATCTGTTGTTGAATAGATCTAACCTTTTTTCATTTTTATCTACAAGATCAGGTCCTAATAGTTTTCTTTCCCCAACTTCTTACCAAAAATTAGGAGTAATTCACTTCTTTCTATATAGGGATTTATAAGGATTCATCTGAATACTAGACTGAAATATATTATTGTAATAAAACCCCACAAAATGTACGTGTTTACCCCAAAAATATTTGAAATACATAGAGAAAGATCTCAAAATGTATTCTTGAGTTTGAATTTTACTCTAAGACTGATTGTCTATCTGAGGATGATAAGAAGTGATGAAACTTAACTCTGAATTCAAATTCTACTAAAGAATTATCTAGAACATCAAGGTAATCCACCCAATCAGATATAATGAAAAATGGTACTCCCTTAAATCATACAACTTCCTTTACATATATCCTTACTTGTTCATCAAGATAGAAATCCTCTCTAATGGCAATAAATTGTATCGACTTTGTAAGGCGGTCAACTATAAATCCTAGAGCATTATGGCCTTTAGATGTTTTGGGTAGTCCGATGAAAAAGTCCATAGTGATTTTTCCCATTTCAATTATAGTTAGGGTGAAGGTTGTAACATCTTCTTAGGATTATATCTCTTGGCCTTAACTTATTGACAAACTTATCACTGAGATATATATTCAAAAACATGTCCTTTCATATATTCCCACCAAAAATACACTTTCAAGTCCTTGTACGTCTTTGTGCTTCTAGGGTGATAGATAATTAACAACTATGAGCCTCATCCAATAGCACCTTCTTTAATTCTAGTCTTGGAGGGATACAAACCTGATTCATGAACCTTATTATTATATCACAATCGAGGTTGAATTCAAGAACATTTCTCACCTTCTTTTTTAGGTCTACATCTTCCTTATTTGACTCTTTAATATTCAATTTTATGGATGGTTTGACATTCATTTGAGAAAGATAATATTTATACCCTTTCATTAAAATTTCAATATCCATCCTTTGAAAATATATAAATATTGGATCTTTTTTATCCTCGTCATGTATAGGCTAGCATGGTCCTTTGGACTCAAATAATTTTTTACCTTGTTCTCTTTCCCATGGTGGTAATATATTGAGTAGTCATAATCTTTAATCAACTCTAACCATCTACTTTGGAATATATTCAACTCCTTTTTGGTGAAAATATACATTAAACATTTATTATCAGTCTAAATATCATACCTTTCACCATAAAGATAATGCCTCCATATCTTTAATGCAAAGATTACCATAGCTAACTCCAAATCATGAGTTGGGTATTTTTTCATGGATTTTTAATTGTCATGAGTCATAATCTATCACTATATCATTTTTCATGAGAACACATCCCATCCTATTTTTGGACTCATCACTGTAGATCACAAACCTTTCTATAATAAAAAGTAGTGTAAACATAGGTGCACTAGATAACCTTATTTTGAGCTCTTTAAAATTATATTCACACTCCTATGTCAACATTAACTTAACTCCTTTCTGAGTCAATTTGTTTAGTGAATTATATAATCATGAATAATATTTCACAAAACGTCAATAATATCCAGCCAAACCAAGAAAACTACAGATCTCTGTTATTTTTGTTGGTCTCTTCCAACATTTAATAACTTCTATGTTTATAGGATCCAAATATATTCCCTATTTTGAGATTATGGGACCCAAAAATGAACCCTTTTTGAATCCTAAATCCACACTTGGTAAATTTTTCATAAATATTATCTTTTCTTAGGGTCTTTAGTATGATTCTCAAGTGATATTCATGTGCTTCCTTGCTCTTCCAATAGACATGAATTTGTTCTTTAAATACTACCACAAACTGATAAAGATAGTCTCTAAAGACTCTATTCATTAGATCTATTAAATAGTGGGGGGAATTAGTAAGACCAAAATGCATCACTATAAATTCATAGTTTCCATACCTTGTACGGAAAGTCATATTTGGTGTATCTTCCTTCATGACCCTTAATTGATGATATATTGAACGAAGATCAATCATTGAAAACTATTGCGGTCTTCATAGTTGGTCAAAAAAGTCATCAATATGGAGAAGAACATATTTTTCCTGATATTTATCTTGTTAAGTTATCGATAACAAACGTAGAGTCTCATTGATCTTTCATTCTTCACAACAAACTAAAGAGGTGCATCCTAAGGTGATTCACTAAGGAATATGAATCCCCTATCAAGATTATCTTGGAGTAGATTCTTCAATTACTACAACTCAATTGGGGATATTCTATAAGGTATCTTTGAAATATTCATAGCACTTGGTATGAGTTCTTTTTAAAACCCAAACTCATGATTTGGTGGAAGACCTAAAAATTCTTCTGGAAATACATCAAAAAAATCTCATAAAATGGTTGTATTAATAATTGTGAGTTTCTCACCAACCATTTTAGGTAGATAACCTTCATTTATAGGGATCAAGACCCATAATATGGAAGAAATTTATACAGAAAGGATATATTCATCCTTGCATCGATAGATGATAATATATTTCTCTTTAATATGATATGTCACTTCCCATCCTTGGTAGTAGATATGAGATCCTTATAGAGAAATCCAATCCATGCTAATAATAACATCCAATTCCACTATAGGATCACAAGATTTGTAGGAAGCACTTTCCCACAAACTTCAACTAAATAAGAATTAATTTTTCTTGATGTGATCGGTGTTTCATTAGGAGTTGTCACAACTAACTCAACATCTAATTTTTTAGGTAATACGGTGATACCCTTCAAAAATTATTTCGAAATAAAAGAGTAGGTGGATCTAGAATCAAATAAAACTTTTTATACTTTAGAGAGTATGGTAAGTTTACCTTTTACTACTTCATTATATTACTCCACATCACCGATACTGATCACTTGTGAGTGACCTTTTTCTTCATCGTTTATAGTTTTTTGAGGTCTATCATCATTAATAACCCTTGGATTAGGGAATTTACTGGCATAATTCCTCATTTTTTCTCACTTGTAACATTAAAGTGTAGAAGGAGCATTTTGTGTAGCCTTTTCTCTATTCACATCATTAGACATAATTTTTTCATAACTTTTTCATTAAAATTCACGATGACATTATTTTCCACACTTAAAACATTTACTAGTGCATTTAAGGCAATTTACGCCATGCATATTTCCACACATTGAGCATAAGGAAAACTCGTCTTCATTTCAATGTGGTCTTTAAATTTTCCCTTGAATTCCATTTTTCTCTTCTTATCAAACCCATAGGACCGATGGGTTACTTCAATCTCCATCTCAACCTCGAGAGAACATTGAACAATTTCTTTGTAGCTATTAAAGTCCCTTATTGATAACTCCCTTTGGAGACTTAATTTTAAGCCACTAAAGAATTGATCAATTTTACTCTTAGGTTGGATAATAATTCCAAAATCCTACCTTGAATGTCTTCTAAAATTTTCTTCATAGGTACCAATTGATTCATCATACTTTTTCTTAATTTCAAGGAACTATTTCTCCATATTTTTTTGAAGAATACAAGGAAATTACTTATTCAAAAATAAGTTCTTGAATTCATACAATTACATGGATTCAATATCATCTATTTGTCTCATATTTTTGATAAGGTTCCACCATTTATCAACTTCACCTTCCAAATGATATACTGATAAGATGAATTTATCCTGTTTTGAACATTGGAGTACTCAAAATATCTTTTCGGTGGTATTGATCCATTTTTTAGCCACTAATGGATCAGAAGACCCACTGTAAGAAGGTGTATGCTGCCTCATGAAGGACTTGACATAATGTAGTTCCCTCCTTTCCATGATTGGAATTCATTCATGATTCATAGCTTCAGAAAGTTGTGTGAGAATATCTATAATATTTTTCATTCCATCTCCCATAAAATTTGGTTTCTCAAGAGTATAATCATTTCATTGCCCATTGCATTTAGCATTAACACGATTCCTTAAGGTTCCATCCATTGACTAAAATCAAGAATCATAGTGTGAGAAACACTAATCATAATGGGTAAACCACGTGATCAAGAATGAAATTTCAATTTAAGAAACATTGGATTTTAATTTAGGTTATTCATGATCATTTCTAAAACACTAGGATGGTAACCTATATGTTGAAATATTCTTTGGGTTCTTACTATGGTTTACTCATCCTAGTTTCCAAAGGTTAACTATACCTTTTCTTTGATACTAACTATAACTCCCCATACTATACATACATTGATATTACTTCAAAGATGAATAATATTCATTACAAAATATAAAAAAATACATGATAGGACTATATAGGTATAGTGTATTTAGAAACATGGAAACATAAACAACTATTTGATAATACATCTTCATTGCCTCACACTAATTTCATCATAACTAGACCCCTTTTTGAAATATCTTACTTAATACCCTTCTTCATGACCTGGGGAAAAGAAACATATGAAAGGGTGGGAGAAAATGCTCTATAAGGGTAAATAAGGAAGATATCAATCATATCATAATCATAATATATATGAACATAACATTTTAAAAACTTATCCATCATATGAAAGATCATGATATCATGCCATGGGATAAATCGTGAATGTTCATAAGAATAATGAACGTAATCCCAAAATTCACAGCATAAGATAAGAAGTTTTTTGGAATACTCATAAGAATATAAAATCATTTCATATTATCCTATTATCATTTCCAATACCATCATAGCGGACAAAGTCCATTACTGAACCGAGTTCACTCCTCATTCCATCCCTATATTACTGAACCGAGATCATTTCCCATTTCAGCAATGTCTATCTCATAAGATATAAATCTTTACCCAATACATTGTAGGGAGATATAGGTCCTATAAAACTCATAATTAAATCATTCATATGTGTTCCACAATAACATAAATCATTCATCATAAACAAAGGAATAAAATATGTTTCTTTAAGCACCATTCCACTATAACATAATCCATGTAAAACAAATGGATTTTAAAAATAGAATTCCATCATAAAAATAATAAAATCATAGGAAAAACAAGGATATTATACATGAAATGTAAACCTGTTAAATAATTCCTTCATAGATGGAATATTTTTTTGATATAACACTTGAAATTAATTCTTGAGAAAAATATCCTTTAAACTTCAAAAATGTTTTCTTCTGTCAAAATGATGTGAACATTAAAAAGAAAAGAATTTATATGAAAATAAATGTGAAATCATGTAAAGAAATATTTATGGAAATAAGGTGTTATGATGATGTAAAAATCAATTCATGCCATATATGTTAAATAACATTATCCTAAAAATTTTTCTAGAAAAGTCAAAAAGTACCCCGTATTGAATAAAGGGAAAATATTTCTTTCATACCATTAAATAAATATTAAAAATAGGTAAAATTCAATTTAGAAAATTGTGTAACAAGATAAATAATATTATGTATTTATTAAACATATATTTGGATGATAAATATACCCCCATAAATACTTACATATAGAAAATCTCATATAATAATGAGAATGTGAAATTATACCATACATTTTAGTTCTGATTTCCTTTTTATGAATCCAAACCACATGTATAATGATTGAAATAATTTCATTTAATTATTCATGAATCATATTTTTTTATGATATAATATATGATCATATTATCTTCTATTTGTTAATAACATCTCTTTATTACATGTTATTTGGGTATTTACTGCTTCATTTACTTATGTGTGTTTTTTCGAGTAATTTTAGGTTCTCCTTCATAGTTTATAGTTATATAATTCCAAAATTACATTAAAATTATATATATCATATTTATTCATTCTATAAATTTACATAATCATTCTTTAATTAAGATGATGTAGAATGAATCGTATCACATCGTGGAGATGGTAGGCCATACATACACACGAGTGATGATATCATTCCGATAATTGTTGAACTATATTAAATTTAATGGTGTATAATATTTAAGAATCAATATAATATTATTATAATAATATATAGTTATTATTTCCATCATTACACCTATCTAAGTAAGGTGGTGGTGAAAAATAGATTACACCGTGGCGTGGAGACTGTATGTTGTATGCACGCAGGCATTGTGATTTAGTCTTTCGAAGGATGGATAGAAAGTGTAATACTATTGTTACATATTCATAATAACATCTAAGTATATAATTGATACTCAATTTATAATTTATAATGAAAAAACTCATGAATATATAGCAGGATAAGAAATAAGATTGAAAGAATCGGTAGAGGAGATTTCCACTTCTTCAGTGTGCTTCCTCTAAATCTCCTATTAGAGTACTTGATTTGGTCATTGAAGAAGACCAGAACCTATATAATGTAACAAGTTAAGTTGATAAGGATATATTTTAGGGGATTTACTAGCTTTATGGCTCAAAGTGAAGTAAATAGGTGAGGAGGAGGTGCCCTTTTATAATTGTGGTGCGGGGCACTTTTGCGATCTCCAAAAAATATTAATTTATAATCAAATCAAACCTCATCCAAAAAACATAAAAATTTATAAAATTTAGAAGATTATATGAGATAAGGTTTTAATCTCATCAACCAATATATTTTAGAGAAGACTTTATATCAATTTAAACCTTATCATTTCAATTAACACTTAATTATTCTATTTAATTTTTAACTAGGGTTAGAAATATGCTAATTTTAAAAGGGTGAATTATTTACTTATTTTATGTAAATTAAATGATAAATAAATAGATTAGAAAATTTTATACCATATAAAAATTATTAAATTTTTTTTAAAAATATAATATATTTAAATAATTTAATAAAACATTATTTTGATAAATAATCCATGGTGTCAGTTTTGACAAAATTCAGATCATTGGTTTTTTTAAAATATTAAAATAATAATATAACATAGAAAAAAATATTTTCTTATATTCCCAATAGGTCAAGGTCATATAGAAAATTTATTATACATATTAATTATCCCAAATTATATTTATTTTAATATTTTTAAAAACATTTATTAGTTATCTCTATTAATAAAACAATTTCTACATCAATTTTGTGTAGTTATTTAATGTAATTATTTGTTGAATGAAAATTAAAAATAAATACTATGATAAATATAAATATACTATATTTCATAACAATATATTTATTTTATTTTATTTTCTCAAGAAGTCTAAAATTTAAAATGTAATACTTCTAAAATTATTAATGTGACAACTTTAACATCACTTTAAATAAAATAATATAATTGTAAAAATATCTTATATAAGGATTAAAATGGTCAATAAATCGACCCCTTCATGGTTGTGGGGGAGATAAACTTGACCAATAAGATTTGGTCAAGTGTTTGGGTCTTTTGATAATAATTATTATTTTAATAAAAAAAAATTATTGATTTCTCATCAATTAATTAATTTTTTTCATCATCAAAGTATAAGTATTTATAGTAATTATTAATTCATAAAAATTAAAAATAAGTTAACATGATAAAGAAGACAATTTAGCTTTCAAATGAGTATTTATAACTGAATTTATCTTCTATATAACCTTATAAAAAATGATATGGTTA
This sequence comes from Viscum album, assembly GCA_963277665.1. Lineage (NCBI taxonomy): Eukaryota > Viridiplantae > Streptophyta > Magnoliopsida > Santalales > Viscaceae > Viscum > Viscum album. Next base: position 165,771,068 of record OY728138.1, read on the forward strand.
TTAAAATTTGAGTAAAACGTATTGAATTTTCTTTAAATAAAATAAATTAAATGTCCTAATCTCATCCAAGTGGCTTAAAAAGGAGACCATTTTTACCCAAGGATGATTTAGTTCTAAAAACACTCATTCAATATTATTAATACAAGTGTTAGGGTAATATTATTCTTACCCTTAATTACCTGATTTTCCATTTTATCATATTAATAAAAATTAATAATTTCACTATTCATAGTGCCCAAAAATAAAATAAAACTATTTACATAATTTGGAAATATTGATTCCAAATATGTAATAAATTTATAAAAATTTAAAACAATGAACTTTCAGTAATTAATTTAAAATTAATCATGTCTTCAGAAATAAAGAACGGGTTTGAAAGTTAAAATATTGCAAAAGATTTAAATTTTTTACATCTGGATTCAATGTAATATTAATAATAATGACATACATTATATTGAATGATAAAAATATACTCTATTTATAATTTAAAACCATTAAATATTATAATTTAACCATAAAAATTATTTTCATGAAAAATTTTACTTTAAAATAAAATTTAGTGTATTTTTACAATTTATCAAAATTTGAAAGTCATTAGAAAAATATTAAAAATTAATCCAAAGTAAATATTTATATCCTATTTCCAAATAACATATTTTTGTTTTTTTATTAAAATTTTTAATTTTTCAAAATATTAATTTAAAAGGGGTTCTATATTAAAAGGGTGAAAATTACCCTTTAGAAAAATATAGGTTTTTATACATCAAATAGGGTTTCTTCATACCCTTTGAAATAAATATATATTGGATGAATATCAAAAATATTTTATTAATTATATAACATATAAATTTCATTGATTTTATTTACTAATAGTAATTTAATCAATTTGTTAATATGATAAAATAAAAACATATAATTGATTTATATTTTTCATAATTAATTGGAAGATAATGACTTCACAATAAATTTTCATAAGTTAGTTATATTTATTTTCCCTAACCTATTAGCAAGGTTAAAATGGTAATTTTATACTAAGGGCCTATTTCGGTTCGTTTAAACTTATGATTGTATGTAATGAAAGCTATTGAAAAATTATAATTATTTAGAGAAAATATTTCCTAAAAACATTAGGGTGTCACAATCAATCCCTATTCCACAAATCATTGTTTAAATGCATGAATTGGGGTCTTGGAACATCATTTTGGTACCCCATGGGAATTTGGAGCATCATTCCCTAACCCATAACACATAATTCAATCAATCAAAAATATCTCATATATCACATACAAATTAGGGTTAAACATCATTAACCTTCTTATCAATCATTCAAATAATGGTGAACCATTTAATTTTTCAATCACAGCCATTTTTATTTATTTTAATTACATGGAAGAACAAAATCATTTCACGATTAATCCATTTATCATAATTAAATTATACTATTAATTAACCATTAAAGGTTAATCCAACTAACCCTTTAATTAAAATTATCATCCTCTAATAAGAATTTAATTCAATTCTAAGAACCCGTCATTCCCCTGTTCAAATCCCGGAAATCATTATTTCAAAGATATTGGAACACTCCATGTGTTTCCTTCAAATGTGTTCTCATATTCTCCAACAGATCTATTGGGATCCATGAAGGGTTTCCCAATTTTATTGAATTCAATCCACCTTTTAAAATTTAAATGAAATTACACAGGGTATAAAATAGATGGTAAAATTAATATTCATTATCATAATTAAGACTGTGGGAATTAAAAATTATACTACCAACCTCACGATCAATGATTAGAACTTTCTAAACTACAACCCTAAATTCGATGCATATCGGTCAGATTAACAATGTTGAGGAAGATCAACGATAAAAACCTAGTATCAAGATCCAATGAAACAAGATACATAATATCCTAGATATAAATCATCAACAATGTAGGAAATCAACCCTCTCAAATGGAAGAGAATGAAGGGGGATAGTGGAACCTTAAACTAGAAGTGATCACTTACCAAAGAGGAATCAATCCTTCAATTAAATCATATATTTTCCAAAAAAAGGGGGGTTTGAGGAGAATTTGGATCCTCTCAAGATCCTTGAAGATAAATTTAAATCATGTTAGGTCAAGTTGAGGTGTTTTGGGATATAAACCGTGGGTTTAAGAATTTTTTATAAAATTTTCAGGGGATTAAATTTTCATGTGTACAGTTTCCTTAGTGGGGCACACCCATGAGCCTTAACCATGAACCCATGCTTATAGGGTTCATGGTTACACCAAGATGGGAATATGGTTTGAAAAAATGGAAACCAACCATGAGAATACTCACTATTTGAGGGTGCATGGTTTGGAGAGGGTGGTTACACAGTTTTGTCATACTGTGCACCACCTCCTGTGGCTCCAAAAGGGGTGAATGATTTCTTGTGGGAAACTGTATAGTTTTCCCTAACTGTGCTCCAACTATTCACAACCCCATGTGTTTATAAATTTCTACAAATTCACCTAAAACAACCCCAAAGAAAAACCCAACCAGGGTATGTTCAAAAAAATGTTAAAAAAATACCTAAAAATAAGTACAAGACATCTCTAGTATGGTTGAAATCTTATAATATCCCCACCTTATAACAGTTCTTCCTTGATATGTATTCCTAAAAATTACTATCATTCTGAAGTAAAAGTGTTGGACCACTGATACCTTATATATGCTTCCCTCTCCCATGTTTCCTCCTGAACACGGCCATGCTACCATAGCACTTAGACTATCGCCATGGTTTGTCCCCACAACACTTTCTAACTCAAATCCATAACACGAATCGGATTATCATGAAAGGAAGCATCATCATAAAGAACAACATCATCCACATCGATCAAATGATAAGGATTAAGGTTATACTACTGAATTTTTTACACATTGTAGATATCATGAATATCATTATACCACTGTGGAAGATCTAATTGATAAGACACCAGTTAGATCCTATCTACAACCTCAAATAGTCCAACAATCCTTGGCACCAAATTTCCATAACTCTAAATCCTATGGTGGCCTAATATCAAAGATATTCAAAGTAATATATAATCCCCCAATATAAACTAAATAGTTTTATGACATCGATCATCGTATTAATTATATCAACTCTATGCTATAGCCATATATTTTTGAATCACCTAAACCTTCTCTAACATATCTTTCATGAGACTCAGTCCCAAAAACTCATATTCACCTACCTCCTTCCAACATAAGGGTGATGTACAAGGACTACCATAAAGATCCTCGTACGGTGTTTTCATAATAGTCTCCTGATAACTGATGTTATAGGAAAACACAATGAGTGATTAGTGATTCTCCTATGATAAACTCAAATTTGGGATGCTTGTTAGCCACATGACCTCTCACACATGGATAGTACTCTATGATTTTATAAGAACCCAATATTAAAATACACAAACATTACAACATTTTTTTCAGAATACATAATATATTACTTTAACAAATTCCCAAATATTGTATTAGTTTAGTGCCTTTGGAAACATAAAAATATAAATTCTAGTACATGAGTGAGCTAAATTATCTTCCACTAGGTTCTCCAAGACTAGAACACCTCTTAGACATACCATACATAAAATATATCTTCATAAAATGGGGAAGGAAATAAAAAAATGGGTGAGCTTAGATCCTCAATAAGGGTAAATAAGGGGGATATGTAATCATAAAAATGAGCATAGGGGTATGACAACGTGATTAAAACATTATAATATCATACCTTCAATATCAAAGATCATGAATGAGAATCATGGAATAAATATTAGTATTTTATAAGGATTTAATCATAATGGAATTGATAGAATAATCCATGAAATCATAACATAAGAGTAAGACACAGAATTGTGGCATACACATAATCATGTAATACCATTCACTATAAGTCAAGAAGCATTGCTAGAACTTATCAAGGAACTTCATGGGGAATAAAACTACTACATATAACACACCAAAATCCCCAATAATAGTCCTTTCCTCATAAGGGATTGGGTGTCCCTATCTTCCTATAGTGGATCAGGTTTCCTTATCTTACATAGTGGATCAATCCTATCAACATTATTCCCATCATTATCTCATGAGATATAAATATTTACCCAATTCATTTAGAGGGAGATATAGGTCCCACCGATCACATAAAAAAACCATACATACATGTGCCACAATATTATAAAACATGCATCATATCATGGCCCATAAAAAATAGGGGTTTCATAAACATCATATCATTACTCATGAAATTAAATTGGTAATATAAAATTTTATCTTATTATTACCTATAGAAAAGAGAAAAGTTTCATAATCATTTAATAATAGCATAAACCGTGAAACAAATCTAGTTTCAGAAGAATATAACCCATGAATGGGATATTAGTTTCATAAAAATCATGCAACCAAAACATACACCATTCAGATAAAGTATATGAATGGAAACATTGGATCATTTCACAAAAAGTCATGATTAACATCAACAGATTTCATCTTAGATGGAAAATAATTTTGAAAAATATTTTTAAAACATTTCTTGAGGAAAATATCCTTAATTATTTCAAAATGGTTATTTAAAACATAAAACTATTAAAAACAATCTTTTTAATGATTTTAAAAATTATAAATAAATATAGAAATCATTTTAAAAACATTTTTCCTTTAAAACTTATAAAAGTATCTTGAAAACATTTTGAAAACCATTTTCCTTGAAAACATATAAAAGAAGCTCAAAAAAAATTCAAAAACTTTTTCTTTCAAAATAATTTGAAACTTTATCAAAGAAGCATTGATATCATATAAATCATTTTATTTGAAAATAATATTTTCAAAACATACAAAAAAAAGATTTCAAAAAAATTTAAAACACTTTTTAAACATAGAACAATTTTTGAAAAACATTTTTATTTGAAAAACATTTTAAAATAAAGAAGTTTCTATAATATTAGAAAAACCATTTTATTCAAAAACAATAACCTTGTAAACAAAAAAAATAATCATCAAGTAAATTATGGCCATTATAGTGGGTAAGTCTGAACATACCGAACATTCCTTTTTCTCTATAAAAGTATAGAAAAGTGCCTTGATAGTAAAATAAAAAGAATATTCATTTTAAAAAATTATAAATGTAATACGTGGGTAAATATTTCCTTTAAAAATAATAGGATAATAGTATAACATTTTTTAAAAACATTTTATAAAAAATGGTTTTGAAAGAACACATATTTTCTACCGAAAGAAGAAATAAATTCAAGTTTTCATGAAAAAACATTTTCTTACATATTGAAAGTACAAAAGAGTGTAAAATTGTACCATTTAATAGATATAACATGAATAACCATAGGTTAATACAATTAATCAAATTTGTTGATATATTTATCAAATTATCTCATCAATAAAAGCATATTCTTAAATAATATCAATAAAACATGAGATTGTAGACATTAATTGTTACCAAATTGGTAAATTTGAATCATAATATATCGGAAATAATAAAAATATATGAAGATTAAAATATCATTAAAATAAATAGATTCACGATATAACATGTCAAAGTTGGTATATACGCCACATAGAAAAATATAGGTGCATAACATGACATGTCTCTCAAAAAGCAAAAATTGAGACAAAATTAGTTTACCAATTTGTTAATTTTGAACATAAACCCCATGAAAGAAAGATCATAAAATTGATATTTAAATAACCATAAATTTAATTATAATAATCATATAATACATCCATGTACATTATACACACCACATATAATAAATAGAATGTGTAGATGGTCTTGTCTCACGAAAAATAAAAGTGATAAGAGAAAACCCTTACCTTATGTCTTGACTCTCATCGTACTCATACAAACCTACTATATGATAAATATAAGTTTATTATAAATATATTATAAAACCATATAATGATATATAATACCATATATTATTTGATTATGACTTTATATTACCCATTTATTAACAATTCAATGTTAATGTTACGTTTCATGAAATATCTGTGTTTTTGTCATATATGTTTTCACTTTGTATTTTTTATACTTCTAAATAGATCATGATTTGATTATTTAAATAATGTAAAAATGATATAAATATCATATATATTAATTATACAAATATTTATAATAATATATAAAATATATAATTATGAAATGGAATGCACTGTTTATGGAGACGGTATGTCGTACGTATACATGAACATTGTTTTTATTTTATTATCGTATTTAAAGAAAGTAAGAAAATGAAACATATGTGTATATATATAATAATTAAAATATAATTATTTTGTAATATATATCATATATTTTAAATAAACCCGTCCTTAATACATTCCATGTAGAGTGTGAACGAATCACATCACTTTGAGTGAGTAGTAGTCCACACTTCCCAAAACGAAGTTATCATATTACCACAAAAAGAAAAGAATGAAGGTATGTTTTATATAATAAATATATAATTATAAATAAATAATATATGAAATATTAAAACATAGTTTCCATTATAATACTCAAACATGAGATGTGGTAATTGAAAAAATAACATCATCATTTCATGAGGCGGTAGTTTGCCATACACAAAAATAGTAAGTTCGTTACCCATTAAATGGAAGTGTGGTAAGTGTATTTAAAATCATTATAAATAACAAATATTAGTATATTTAAGATAATAAGGTCATTATATAAGTTTGTAATAAGAACATTTGAGGTGATGTAGAAAGAAAATAAAACAATGGGGCTTGAGGAAGGATGGTACCTCTTCTTTAGATAACTCATCTTTTTTACACCAAGGGATAACATGGATGTATTTATTACAAAATGGGGGTTTCTAGTATGAAGGTATGTATTTTTTAGGATATTTTGGTATCTTTTTCTGATCCAAATTGATCTAGAGGTGTGAATAAGTTGGAGGGGTGAGTGCCTTTTGTAGTGGAGGGCGAGTGGTATTATTATAATTTTTTGAAAAGGGAATTACACCCACATTTTTCCAATGAAAAGTGGATAAAAATATGGAAAAAATTATATAAAATTAAAAAAATTATAAATATTCTCATCAAATGGATTTTGGATAAGTTTATATGTCATTTTGGAACTTAAGTGTAAGGTTATTCCCTTTTTATGCTAATTTTCCTCTAAATTGTTGTAACTAATTTTAATTAATTTCACAAATATGTTTTGTAAAAAAATAATTTTACAATATATTAAATTATATATTATTTTTATTCCAAATATGGATTCCATTTTTCAAAATTCAAATCACATAAGTGACATAAATTAATTCAAATTTAATCTTGTATATTGGACGATAATGAAAGTTTTTAAAGTAAAAAAGTCAAGATGTTTGGAAAGATTGTATATCCAATTTCAAAGTGAAATTGATTGAAATGAACTAAATTTAATTAATTTGTTTATATTTTATCTAATTTAACTTTAAAAAAAATATAAATGTAATTTAACCATATTAATAAATTAGACAAAAACACATTTTTAAACTAACATTTAGTATTATTCACTATTCAAAAAAATAAAACAGCATAGAAGAAGATAGAAGATTCATCCTAAGATAATTTATTATATTCTAATTTCAAAAATTACGTTTATATTGACATATAAAATTAAGAAATTCCTAAAAATTGTATTTAAAGTAGGTTCTCCATTAAGAGGTGGTAAATTTACTTTTTCAAAGAATACATCTTTTTATTCATAAAATTGGATTTATCAGTATATTATAAATATCAAATATATTGTCTGAGTATAAAAATTATGGAATATATAATATATAAATTATCTTTAAAACCTTAATTGACATTTGTTTATTTAATTTATTGAAATAAAATTGTGTTTGTACGTAAAAAAGTAGTTTTAGTAGAAAAGTGATTTCATTATTTTCAAATAGTTCTTACATTCACTTATAAAAAGTGATAAATAAAGGATTTATTTTATATAGTTCTGTAAATCATATTTTCATAATTTATTTAATCATATTAGTAACTTCAATTCTAATAGCTAGGTGGTAGCTATAATAATATTTTAATTATATTATTATTAGTATAGTGTAGTTCAGTAAAAACTCAGTCTTATGTGTTATAAAAGCTATCTAAGGGACTTTGTATTATGTGTAATACAATCCAAAAATATTTTTACCTATACCACAATCTAATATAACTATTCTGTGTAGTTTAATCTTGACTTGGTGTTGTGTGTAATTCAATCCACACTTACTGCTTTCATATAACACAATCTATATTTAGTGTTGTGTGAAATTCAAATTATCAAAAAGATTAAATTATTTCAAAATATAATAATTCAAAAAATATTAGGTTGTTACATCCCCCCCCCCCCCCCCCTCAAATGTCTTTCACCCTCAAAATTCATCTGAGTTATCAATGTTTTAATACTTGAATGTTACTTTCACAAAAACCTACATTATAAAAATGAATACTAAAACTTTCTTTAAAAAATGAGAATTAGAAAAATAACGGTTACCCAAGGTAACACGTAACTAGGTTTCCACATAAGAAAACATAAGTGGAAAATGAAAATATAGACTTGGATGAAAATTATAAATTGTTATAGGGAGTGATTGAGGCCATTAGCCATAAACAAGTAAATTGTAAATGGAAAGTTAAGGGCCTCAAATTCAAATATCTGTGATGATTTTAAAAGGCCATCAGTTCAACTAAAAAAAGGTATTTGTACAACGTTTTATTTCTCAATAATTTTCTTAATGTTGAATAATTTTCATGAAAAGATATACTTACATGATTTCAGGATAATCTTAACCTTTATTGTTCCTTGCTCAACTCCCCCTTCAACTCTCATTCCAAGATATAAAGGTGCATTTTTCATTCCTGAAGCATTAACCAATCATGGGACCTAGGAATAGAATGTCATGTCATTCCATTTGTTTTCACCATAATAAAAGGTTATCACAAGTTATCAAATGTGCATAAATCCTCATATGGTGATATTATACTTTAATTTCTAAAAAATAAACCATTCCCAAAATGGTTAACCATATAACCCTTTTGGAATATAAAAGTCCAAAACTCTAGAAATGTGGTAACTAAATTTCTCAAAATCATCTTAACATCAATCCCCCTATATCAAAATGTGTAACGACCCAAAATTTCATTAATGATAATTCTTCTTGATCAAATTAAATTTATTATTATGGTTACATAAAATGTGAACTATATTGGTTTTATGTTTTGGGATTTTAAAATACAGTTATGAATTGTGACTATTGCTAATATAGTTGTTTAACAGTGATCACATGATTAGTATTAATATAGGTATTTAACAAATCCAATTTACTTAGACAAAGGAAGTGATGGCCTCATCCAGTAGACCTTCCCCACATGAATCCCATTTGTCATAGCTCAGAAAGGAGGTGGTGTTTCATTGGGCTTCTCTCTTAACCAAGGCCAAGCCGAGCATGAACACGTTAAGATTAAGTGGAACCGACTATAGGAGAAGTGGAAGTTAATAGATATTACCACCCGAGCGATGTTATCGGAGCCACCCCAAGAGTCTGTCATTATCACACCCCTTACCCTTGGGTCTTATGCAGGTGTTATAAGGGTTTATGTAACAAGACCCTAGCACTATGACTGTACATTATTTTTTAACAAAGAATGTGAATTAATTTTATTATTGTTACTTTGTAAATAGTTTTTAAAGCAAAAATAGTATTTTTAGTTAATATTCAACTAAGAAATATATTTTGTTGAATTAATTTATTTTTTAATTAAATAATATTTAAAAAAATATTATTATTAAATTAATTTTTATTAAATATAAATTATCATATAATTTTATGAATGCAATGATAATTTTTATTGAGGTTTGAATACTGTTTTTGTCCATACTCATGAATTTTCGGTAAATAGCGGTTTTTATTTTAAAAGTAAAAATTAACATATTTATAAAATTATTTAGATAAAATTAATATTATTTTTGAAATCGGGATGTCAAATTTATCCAATGGTGAATTTTTCTTAATTTTCTGAGACAGTCGAATTTTTGGGTAAAAATTAAATACCGTTTAAATATATAATGTGTTTTATGACATCATAATGACCCAATAGTGATTTAATAAAATACTATAAACATTATGTTCGGAAAATATATATTTTAGCATTAAAATAATGTTATTTTATTTTTCATTGATTTATGTAACAGAGCTTTAGTGGACCCTCCAAGACATATAAAACATTTTGTCTTTCTAAAATGTTTTCCTTGAGGGTGTGACTCACCTCCACATAAGCAACCCTATTATTTTAAGAAGTTTGGTCATTGGCCTTATAAAATATTTTATTACACTCCCCTTTAGAAAAAACCATTTTCTGGTTTGTGGTTTTGATTAAATTAATTTGAGGTGTCCCAAACCTAAATAATAATGAATTCCCTCTCCTTTCCTATATAAACCCACCCAAGCTCTCACTTCCTCTTCACTCAAATCCTTAGGATTTCAACAAAACTCAGACTTACACTCTCTAGAATCGAAAAAAATTTCCCCAAGATCCCAAGAATCCTCTCTCAGGCCTCTCCCAAGCCTTTGGAATCACACTTCAAAGTAAGGGATTTCTACCATTATCTTTTTATCCAAGTTTCTTAATATTATTATGCCCTTTTATTTTCAATTAAAAATGTTGGGGTATGATTTTACACCTTCCCCATATATCCCTCTTTATGTTTTGATTATGTGAGACCCTTTTCTCTCTCATTATTTCCTCCCATGTACACCCATCACCATGCCGAAATTCCATGAGGGATTTCTCTCTGCTCTTTTACATCCACGTAATTCTTTTGTATTATGCATCTAAATTCCATTGCGTTTATTGGGACATGTATCTATATGAACCCCTTACTATCCATTTCATGTACATATTATGATACACCATTTCCTCTCTAATCAACAATTTTCATGAATCCTTATGTCACGCCGTTATGCTGCTGAAATTACACCGCATTTTTTCAAGACAAGATAACTATGTAGTGAATACCATACCCAAGTCTCTATCAGGGGTATTCACATTTATGCACATATACATATTTAATGTTAATTTAATTTATTCATTCCAGATTACTTAATCATGGAATAAATTATGATTTTGATTGATTCCAAGGTATATGATCCATGTGGAACACTTATACATGAAATGAAATGTTTAAGAAGGGTGCACCCTAATAGCGCTCCAATGCATTGGGTAAAGAATAGTATCATGATACGTCATGTGCCATGAGTGTTGAATCATGATAATTCAAGTCTAATGAGGTTTTACTTGTTCTTCATGTGCAATGACGGTTTACTAATGCTCCATGTGCAATGATCCTTGGCTCATACTAATTACATGTTAAGTGTTATTGCCACATTTCCTTGTTATAATTATCATGATTTATCATGCCTTTATGTTCATGTTTCTCTTTTTCTCCATTGGTATTCCTATTGTCTAACATTTATTTTATTCCTCATGTTATTCCATTTTTATTCACTTAGTGGGCTTTAATTATCACCCTTTTCTTATGCATTTCCTCATATTATCCCATGAAATGCTAAGTATGAGGGATTTTAGTGGTCATATAAAGGAAGTTTTCAATAAATATGTTGTGTGTTTTATGTTATAAGTTGTTATGTAATGTTCCTAAGCCCAAAATACACTATACTTGTCGATCTTCTATGTTGAATCAAGTGATGATTTTATGTATACATCAGGTTATGTGTGTAAATAAAGCAGGGTTTTTATAGTTGGTATCAGAGGATAGGTTTAGTTATTTTTGGGATTAGGAATATAAAACCCAAGTGAAGACATAGAGAAAATAATTATTATAATATAATCATCCCTAAGTATTAGTGAGTATTGAGTAAGAGGTTTATCTAAAAAATGCATCCCTATCTAGATAATAGCAGGTAGAGGCGGCTCTGGCATAGATGTATCCTAGCAGTAAAACCCGAAAATACAGCTTTGATCTTGACTCAAACAGGATCTGGTGCAGGACTATAGGCCTTACTACACTCTTGTTTATGACACTACCAGAGGATAAGTTTTGGTAAATTCACAAGCTTAGTAAGAACCCTTATTAAGGAAATTAAAAAAATGCCCCTAAGAATATATGTTAGAAAGTAGATCATTAATAACATAGATTTAAGACTTTTGATTCATAAGTTAAAGAAATAAAATTAAATTATAAGTCAAAATTTTTTCATTGGATTAACCTTTATGTGTTGCCCATAACTTTCCTTTTATTCCAGCCAATGGTCGGTAATAGGAGGACTTGGTCTATCAACCAACGTGAAGATCAATGTGATGACTGTGCTAATGAGATGCTCAATCTGATGGGAGCGGGAATTGCGAACTTTGTCACACTTCTCTCTTAGTTAACTCAATCTTTTAATAGAAACATGGGTCAAGAAGAACGTTTAACCCCCCTTAAGAAAGAATAATTCACTATCGAGAGCTTCATGAGACAATGGCCTCCTAATTTTAATGGAACGTTTGATCCCTCAATCTCCGAACAATGGATCAACTCCATTGAAAATATATTCCTCATCCTTAAATGTTCTAAACAAGAGATGGTTCTTCTGGATGATTATCATATGGAGGGTGAAGCTGATCAATAGTGGACGTTGATCAAAATTACAAATCTTGAGGAAGATATCGAGGCATTGGAATGGAAGGATTGCTGGAAGATGTTTTTTGATAAATATTTTCGGTGCACCCTCTAACTTAAGATGGAAAGGTACTTCCCTGACCTAAAGAAAAAAAGACAAAAAATCTGTCAAACCGTACGAGGAAAACTTAAAAAGGCTTGCATGATACGCCTATGACTTTTTCATTACCCCTAAATGCAAGGTTGATCTCTTCTTTGGTAGGATGAAACCTATCCTACGGAAAGTGCTGGAAATTAGTGACTTTGAAAGGTATGAGGAAATTATCTGATGTTCCCTCAAGGTAGAAATGGAGATCTGAGAATCTTAGGTGTGTAATGGGGATAAGAAGTGTAAGGTGGACTTCAATGCTAGCGGTCGGATGGATAAATATAACAGTGCTATGAAGATCCATCCCCCCACTATCCAATGGTGTGGAAAGAAGCACCCCGAAAATTTCCTGAAGGGGATGAGGAAATGCATTAGGTGTGGAAGATAAGAGAACCTAGATATTAACTACTAACAAGAAAAACTCATGGCTACAACAGAGGAGATGAATTCTCTCTTCGAACCTCAATGCGTTGTTCATTGCTACAACTACAAAAAACGAGGGCATATTGCAAATCAGTTCCCTAAGTCAAGGGTTTTCAGAGGAAACCAACTACCTCCAAGGCACCAAGGGAGAGCTTTTACCATCACTAATGCCGAAGTGAACCCTGAAAACAAAGTGGTGACAGGTATGCTAGTTTTTAATTCAAGAATAGTGAACGTACTTTTTGATTCAAGTTCTACGCATTCTTTTATATCCCAAAAATTTAGTTGAACAATCCTAGCACCACAACAAATCATGGAAGTAAATATGTCAGTGAGTACAGAAAATGTGGAAATCATTTCTTCCCATGAATATAACTCCTCCCTTTTCATAATACGTGGATTGAATTTCCTATAGAACCTCGTCATACTCCCTATGGTGGAATTTTATGCAATTCTTGGCATGGATTGGCTTTCATTATATAGAGCCAACATAAATTTCTTTGAGATAGAAATCACTCTCCATGCGGAGAATCGACCCCCGATTCTATACAAGAGAAAGGAGGATTATGAATGTTCTTTAGCACCATCATCTCAATCATGGATATTACTACCCTATGAGCATGTGTATCTGGATCAGATGATTGAATCTAAGGAGGCAACCATCCTTAAAGACATGCATATTGTGAGGTAATTTTTTGAAGTGTTTCCTGAGGAATTTTCTGGTCTTCCTCATAGAAGAGATGTTTAATTCTCAATTGATCTTATATGTGGGGTGTTTCCAATATCCAATACTCTATATAAAATTTCTATTGTGGAGATTGAGGAGCTGAAGAAATAACTATAGGATAATCTGGATAAAGGGTTTATACGCCCAAGTGCTTCACTGTGGGGTGCACTAGTCCTCTTCATCAAGAAGAAGGAAGGGGCAATGTGTCTTTGCATCGATTATTGTGATCTTAAAAATAAAAATAAATAACAAGTATCATATCCTATGAATTGATGACTTGTTCAATCAGCTGTGTGGAGCACAATACTTCCCCAAGGTGGATTTGCGGTCGGGATATTATCAAGTAAGGGTGAAGAAGTAAGATATCCTCAAGATAATTTTTCATACAGGATACCGGCATTATGAATTCATATTAATGCCTTTTGGACTCACAAATACTCTAGTAATCTTCAGGGACCTGTTGAATAGAGTCTTTAGGGATTACCTCGAAAAATTTGTGGTAGCCTTTATAGATGATATTCTTATATAATCTAAAACCAAGGAGGATCATGAGGAGTATCTAAGAACTATACTAGAGATCTTGCAGAAGGAGAATCTCTATGAAAAGTACAACAAGTGTGAGTATTGGTTGAAGGAGGTCTCATTCTTGGTCTATATCATCACAAGCAATGGGATATCTGTGTATCCATCCAAAATAGATGCAATTGAGGGATCGCCAATGCCAACATCGGTAACAGATATCTGTAGCTTCTTGGGGTTAGCTAAATATTATCAAAAATTTGTGAGAAATTTCTCATGATTGTACAACCCTTTTACAAAGATAACTCAAAAGCGAGTGAAGTTTAATTTGAGTGATGAATGCGAAAAATGCTTCAAGGAGTTAAAAGTGAGGCTTATCACTGCGTCCGTGCCCACTTTACCCATAAGTGGGGAACATTTTGTGGTATTCAGTGATGCTTCTAAGAATGGCATGGGTTGTGTGTTAATGAAAAATGACAAAGTCATTACCTATTCTTCAAGGAAATTGAAAGTTCATGAATAGAATTATCCAACACATGATTTGGAGATGGCTTCGGTGATCTTCACTTTTAAAATTTGGTTGAATTATCTATTTGGGGAGAAGTGTGAAATATATATGGACCACAAAATCCTCAAGTATATATTCACACAAAAATATTTTAACATGATCCAATAAAGATGGTTAGAGCTTATCAAAGTCTATGACTGCTCAATCCATTACCACCCTAGGAAAATGAACAAGGTGGAAGATGCTCTAAGTAGAAAGGACCTAGAAATTCTATCATTGATGAAAATTGATAAGTATCCAATATTCTTAGACTTGATGAAGATGGAAATGGGAATCATAAAGAAGGGAACATCATCAGTCCTTTCACAAATGATTGCTCAATTGTATATTTTGAAAGGTTAAAGGATTCTCAGAAGGATGATGTGAGAATTCAGAAGAGAGTGGAAGCTATCGAAGAGGTAAATCCTCGAAGTTCAATGTTAATGAAGAAGGAATTGTGAGATTTTGGAAAATACTATGTGTTCCATCAAGTCCGGAGCTAAAGAAGGAACTTTTAATGATGTATGTAGTTCAAATTTCTCTACTCACCCAGGAAACACAAAGATGTATCGAGATCTCCAAGAGCATCATTGGTGGGATAATATGAAGTAGGATATTGTTGAGTATACATCAAAGTGCTTGGTGTGTCAGCAAGTGAAGGCGGAGAGGCAGAAGTCTAAGCAGATGATGCAACAATTTCCCATACCAGCATGGAAATGGGAGAACATAACCATGGACTTTGTCACCACACCTTCGAAGACATCCAAATGAAACAATGCAATCATGGTTGTTGTGGATAATCTTAAAAAGTCTACACACTTCATTGCAATTCATGAGGATTTCTCCTTGGATCAACTGGCACGAATATATATTAGGGAAGTGGTAAGGTTGCATGGAGTTCCACAATCTATTGTATCCTATCAAGATCCAAGATTCCCTGCAATATTTTGGAAGAGTCTTCAACATGCTCTAGATACTGATCTGAACTTCAGTATGACTTATCATCCTCAAACTGATGGAAAATCCAAGCGGACTATACAAACACTTGAGGAAATGTTGAGATCATGTTCTATGGACTTCAAAGGAGGGTGGGACCAAAATCTTCCACTAGTTGAATTCTCCTTCAATAATAGTTTCCACTGGTGCATCAAAATGACGCCTTATGAAGACCTATATGGGAAGAGGTATATAACATCGGCATGTTGGGATGAAGTCGGTTAGTGTAAGCTGTGAGGACCAGAAATGGTTGAAGAAATGGTGGAGAAGGTGAAAACCATTCAGCAGCATATCAAGGCAGCCCAGAGTCGACATAAGAGTTATGCAGATAACCATCGATGAGACCTTGAGTTTAAAGTTAGAGACATGGTATTTCTATGCATATCTCCATGGAAGAAGGTTGTGAGGATTGGAAATAATGGGAAGTTATATCCAAGGTACACCGGCCCCTTAGAGATTCTTGATCATGTTGGGTTTGTGGTCTATTGACTAGCACTTCCACTTACCATGGACAAAGTACATGATGTCTTTCATCGATCCATCTTAATAATGTACATACCTGAACCTTCACATTTACTCTCTTTAGAGGTAGTACAACTAGAGGATGATCTTTCTTATGAGGAACAACCAGTGAAGATATTAGATCATAGAGAAAACATTCTACAAAATAAGGCAATTCCCCTCGTCAAGGTATTTTGGAAAAACCACAAGTTTGAAGAAGCAACGTGGGAATTAGAGGAAGTGATGAAGCAAAGTTACCCAATGTTACACCCCAGGATTTCAGAGTGTGTTATTTCTTAAAAATAATTCAATAACTTGAACTACACGCAACACCGAGTTCAATCACACCATTAAAAGAGGTCATGAATAGTATTAACTACATTTTGAACTTTATATAATCCTTATAATTTTAGAATCCCTATTATGAGTTTCTTAGTCATAATGCAAGAACAAATTCATTTTCAGTATTTCACTTTTATCAACTTCTAATAGTGAAACCTTTTTAAATACAATATTTTAAACTTTTTGACTAAATGGGGACATCAAAAATTTAAAATGAAACACCCCAAGCTTCCACGGTACGTTTCCCTTCGAATAATGCGATAGCGTGTGTTGTACGCAACCTCGAGTTCTAACACACACCACAACTAATTAAACTAGCCGTTGTGAATAGTAATACCTAATTTTTAAATTATATATATTTTATATTTGAAAATGGACTTCATTTTTGGATTCGGAATATCGAATTTAGCCTAAGGTGAAATTTTGGTACTTTTCGGATAACTTTCATATTTTGATGAATAGTGAAAATTACTAAATTTTAATTAAAAACAACTTTTTTAATCAAAATAATTAATAGTGATAAATTATGAATTTTAGTAGTTTTAAAGTATATTTAGAATATATTTTTACCATTTAATATAATGTTGGTCATTGTACATAATTTTACAATTAAACCGAACATAAACAAGTGTCAATCTTTTGATAGTTATTACCTCTTAAAAACACGCTTTTTGTTTTGACAGCGGGAATTAATTTTAAATTAATTTCTGCCACTTCTGTGTTTTGAATTTAGAAAAATGGATTCCATATTTGGAATCAGGATGTCCAAATTGTGTAAATAGGTAACTTTTATTTTTAGACATTTTGAATAATTACTGTGGTAAATATTTTATTTACCATGGTTAAGGGTAAATCCGGTAAATAAGGGTTAAAAAATAATATTATAATAATACAAAATTACCCTAAAACGTGTCCTAACCTTATTGGAGGACACATACCCGACCATGAGCATCCTTGGGTCAATTTGGGGACCCCTTGGAGCCACTTGTATGTGGTAGGGACACTTTATATTAATAAAGTTAAAATAAAAATAAAAATGGTATAAGCTTACATATTTTAGAAGAACAACTTTTACATAGGGTTATACATGTTGGATTTTCGATTATAAATATTCATTAGAAAGCTAAAAAGATTTCCTACATAATGATATTTTATTTATAATTTTTAGACATTAAATAAGTTACTGTATTTATGACACAATGATGATGCGGTAATTACTATAATAGTGAAAAATTAAAATAATTGATATTATAAATACCAAAATAAATATAATATGAAACTTTTAATGAATTAAACTAATTTTATAGGATAATATGATATATTAGGATTGATTGTATTTGCTTTTTTCGAAGTAATAAATATTTTATGAGTTTCAAAAAAATCAACTATTGAATAGTGTCAAAATTGACATAAAAGAGTTCTTAAAACAAATATTATATTATTAATTGATATTAAATTCCTAAAAAATCTAAGGTTCGGCCAAGAGACTTATATCATGATAGGTTAATAATTAATGGACCACTTGGGGGGTCTCTTGGATGTATATAGTAAGTTTATTAACCATATTATATAAAAATACAAAGAGACATTGTAAAAGTGAAACTAATTAACTTAGAGTTAATACTTAAAGATAAGGTTAATATAAGTACCCAAACCTGTCTAAATTCTATTGGTTGAGTGGTTTTCTACCTATCCCCACCTTAACCTTTAAATAATCAACTTTGGAGCCATTATAAACCGAATATGAATTTATTATAAATTAATATTTCTAGCTTTTCCAAAGGTGCCCCTCACCCCTCTTATAAAAGGGAACTCCTCCTTCTCATTTCTTCACACCTCTAAAGCCTTTTGGTTCGGCCAAACTCTGCCCAAATACTCTCCCAACATCCCTCACTACAGCCTAGAGGCCTTAGATTGATCAGAAAGCCATCCTAAAGAGCCCTTTTGATCAAATCAAAAGGAAGAACCCGAAGAAGAGGTAATGATTTCACCACCCTTTTCTAAGTTCCTTTCTTCTTCCACTTCCTCTTTCTTTGTTCTTACCATTATAAAATAATAACTCCAGTATCTTACATATACTGTGATGTTATTATAAATATGGTACAACCATATTCAGTATTCTATCCACCCTTTGAATAACATGTCACCATACGTGCGTACGTACGGCTTACCGTCTCCACGTCGTGGTGTAATTGTTATTCAATATAATATTATTTGGATGGGTATAATAATGATGTGTAAATCATGTAAATAATAAATATAACATGTTAATGATTCTGTATATATGATATACCATCCATTTATATATTATTTTAATATCAAAAGAATGATATTGTCGCTCGTGCGTACGTACGGACTACCGTCTCCACGAACGCGATGAGATTCATTCTCCATCGTATCCATTCAAGTATAATTATCATTTGATGATTTAAAAAATGATGTTTAAGGACTTGATATCATTCTGGATATGAATAATATACAACCTATCCTTTACATACATGTCTTACGTAACAAAACATACAAAAGAAAACAAGTAAGTTAACACCCGAAACGACGATAATTCTAAGATATTATTAACAAATCAATGTTAAAAGATCATATATGATATCATATTAATATATATGATTCTTGTATAATTTAATACCAATTATTTCACCATTATACAGGAGGTTAACCTACCCCAACCAAGGAAAAGTACAAGGTAAGGGTTTACTTTACAACCTCTTCATTATCCAAGGTTGTTTATACGTAATAATCTACTGGGATCTCTTTATCATCCACAACCATGTTTCTTAAAAATGAATTTCAAAACATTTTTACTATTTACTAGAATATGAGTTAAAGTCATTTATACCCTTTTTGACTTTTATAAGTGGTTTATAAAGGAATCTTTCGGTCGTTTTCAAAACAAGGTCATTTTTGACCTTTTCGACAGAATTAAGGTAAGAATGTTTTTTTTAACGGCGGGTGTGGATATTTTCCGCCGTTATAAAATCTTCAAAGCTTCCCTTACAAGCTTATAAGAATATTTTCAAAGAAAATGTTTTATTTTATATGGATCTTAAATTATTTCAAAATAAAAGGAGATATTTCTTTAAAAAGAATTTTGATTTCATCTATGTCAACATCCTTTGATGGATTTTAAGATTATTTGAAGTTGATTTATTATGATACAAAACTTCTATATTGTATTGAAGGTTTTGTGATATGTTTGACTGTGGATGTGCTATTTTTATACCATTCATAGTTTATGGTGAAAGTATTTACATTTCATATGCTAGTTTTAATATGAATGTTTATGTTATGTTTAAACCTTTTCATATGGGAATGCATTGGACTTAATATGTGACGGGTGGAGCCCGCTATAGCTCCTCGATGCATCTGTAGGTCTCATGAGACAAACTAGTGTCTTGGAACAAGGCCTTGACAAAATCTTATTTGTAGTCTTGGCACGAGGCCTTGGCTATGTGGTTATGATAGTCTGGCATTATGCATTCCAACATTATGAAAGTGGTTATTGATTTTTGCATTTGATTATTCGATTAGTAGAATATCCATGTGAATAAGTAAATGGAATTATTTAATTTTATTTATGCCATACCATGTTGAAAGTTCATATTTAAAAGGCTTTTGTTTTAGTTATACATTGCCTTAAATGTTTATTCTTATTTATGAAAGTTTCCGCTATATTGTTATCCTTACTGGGCATTTGAGCTCACCCCTTTTCTTTGTTTTATTTTTCCCAGGAAGTGAAGAAGTAAGTTATGAATGACCTGCAGGGATATTATGTGGGGATATGAGTGTGGATTATGGAGACAATATGTTTTTGTAGTATTTTTTCGTTTAATGATGTAATGTAAAACCTATGAATATATCTAGTGTTTCCAAGGCTACTAAACCAATCGGTCTTTCGAGATTTGATCTTTCTTGTGATCATGCCAATGTTATGTAATAATGCACCGACTCTGGGTAGCTGGGGTCGGGGCGTTACAGTTGGTATCAGAGGAAGTTTAGTACAAACCTTGGAAGCTAGATTTAGATAAACTCTGATTAGTGCACGTAGACCTAAGATGAACTTTGAGGATTAGTATAGAAGAACTTCCTAGAATTTTGGTATTGTAGAGATTTTTTGAGTTTTCTGAGCAATACATCCCTGTCTGGATACGAGCAGGTAGAGGCGGCTCTGGCACAGATGTACCTAGGGGTAAAACCCGAAAACACCGCTTTGAGCTAGACTCGAACGGGAACTGGTGCACGACAACGGGCCTTGCTGCACTCTTGGTTACGACACTCCCGGGGGATATGCTTAGGATAACTCTCATTTTCTTTACAAATCATTTTGAAGGGTTTATGAGTATATACTTCCTCAAAGAAAACATTTTTATGATTATGGATTATATCCATAAATAGTTCAATTTATGTTAAGTGTTTTATAAGTATGGGATTATGTATTTTGATTCATAAACTGATCTAGTTTATGCCATTGTTTAGAAATGGCACCCAGTAGAAGGAATGAGAACTCCAGAAATGCACATGATTCAAAGAGAAGGAAGGATCATATCTTTCATGGTCTTAAGCTGGAATTTATAAGAGAAATAGTCTCCCATGTATTATCATCATATGAAGAAATAATATCATGTGTTGATAAGATATGTAAAGAGTTTACTGAGTCCTATGGCTTTGAAGGGAAGCAAGAGAAGAAAAGGATGGAAGAGAGAAAGATGGATAAAGGGAAGAGGGAAAAGAAGAATTTTCCCATATGAGGTAACTGTGGAAAGAAACACCCTGGAACTTGCCTGAAAGGAATGGGAGTTTGTTATAAGTGTGGAGGAAAAGGGCACAAAGTACGTGACTGCAAGGGTAAGAAAATGGTTTTAAATGTACAATGCTTCATTTGCAAGGAGTTTGGACACTACGCGAACATATGTCCCAGTCATCAGACTATGCCGCAAATGATGTTATTGGATAATAACCAAGTTATGATACTACCACAGATGAAGAGGAATGATTAGAGTTCTTATGTTGATTATGTCAATTGAGTGTTGTATCAACAATGTACTTGTTATAATAATTATGGAGTATATAAGGATTGTACTGCAGTACTATTTCATTAAGGACTTGAGATTATGTGGAACAAAGAAAAGTGACTCAATAGCAGGATAAATTTTTGGAAAATATATGGTTGAGAGAATGATAAATCATAATATAGTTCTGATACTGAGGTAGTGATTTTGGAATAATATGTGATTGTTTTGGATAAATTATATTGGATATTCTTGACTACCTTGGAACTAATTAATGATTTGTATATTCCATCATTGTTGGGGTTTAAAACATTTTTGGATTAATGAAGTATATCCAGCATTCTATATGGAATAGGGGAGCATGAATGTAATCAATAAGGAATATGGTAATTCAAGATGTTTCAGTTTATTAAAAGAATACAAGATGAAGGTATTCATATGCTATTGCGGGGTAAAAAGGATCTATATTATGTTTACCTTCCTTATAAATGTTGGACTGTGAGTTTGGACAGAAGTATTTTGGATAGTTCTAGTTTGGATTATTTTGGATTACCATAAAAGGAAAACCCGAAGGTTGGGCGGCAACCCGTCGCGTCCGGCAAGGCTGCGAGACTTGAACCCGCAACTGAAGGGAGACAAGGGTGTATCACCTACCACTGGCCCATGAGATGTCCTGGATTAAATAATGTTGTTTTTTTTTTAAGATCTGGTAGATGAATTATAAATTCATTTATTTTG
The DNA here is from genome assembly GCA_963277665.1 of Viscum album. Taxonomy (NCBI): domain Eukaryota; kingdom Viridiplantae; phylum Streptophyta; class Magnoliopsida; order Santalales; family Viscaceae; genus Viscum; species Viscum album. Next base: position 165,793,670 of record OY728138.1, read on the forward strand.
GAACCCTGTACGAATAGTATAAATAAATAAAAAATTACATTCTATTATCTTTTAGAGTGAAAGATGAGTTTGTGGTAGAAACTTATTAATGGATAAAACTCTGATTATAAAGTAAGTATATCTCCTTATGATCTTAGCCAATCTCATAAATAAATTCCTCAACATTAATAAAAGGAACTTAGAACAAAAATGTTTCCCTAGATGGTACCTTAAATCATCACTAATTTATGGCTTTGGGATTGTTGGCCTTTTCATAGCCATGTTCTCTACCACTCTCCATCAGATAATTGATGGTTAGATTTCTCCTCCATATCCATATTTTCCTACATGGAACCCTAGTATGTGTTATTTTCGGTAATCTTCATACTTTCCACTCTTTATTTTAAATAGAGGCCTCATTAATTCATTTTTTGATGTGGGATTTCAACTAAGATATTTTGAAACGTCAAAAATGTGTTATCCCAATACCCTATATTTTGTTGAACCGATGGTACTTCAAATCATCATAGATTGATGAGTTTAAGGACCTCAATTTTATACTTTTTTGTGATTGATGTCCTCAATCACTACCTATAAATATTTACGTTTTTCCTCCAATTATATGTCTCTAATTGCCACCAATGTTCTCCTAATCAAGATCATAATTTGGTGGTGACCCTTTCATTTCTCTTTTCCTCATATTAAGAATAAATTTTAGTAACCCAATTTCCGATGTGGGTTTTCCCACAAATATATTTTCTATTTTCAACCTTTTATTTTCGAATAACAATTTCAAATTGCGAGGACGCAATTTATTGAAGGAGGGGATAATGTTACACCCCAGGATTTCAGAGTGTGTTATTTCTTAAAAATAATTCAATAACTTGCACTACACGCAACACCGAGTTCAATCACACCATTAAAAGAGGTCATGAATAGTATTAACTACATTTTGAACTTTATATAATCCTTATAATTTTAGAATCCCTATTATGAGTTTCTTAGTCATAATGCAAGAACAAATTCATTTTCAGTATTTCACTTTTATCAACTTCTAATAGTGAAACCTTTTTAAATACAATATTTTAAACTTTTTGACTAAATGGGGACATCAAAAATTTAAAATGAAACACCCCAAGCTTCCACGGTACGTTTCCCTTCGAATAATGAGATAGCGTGTGTTGTACGCAACCTCGAGTTCTAACACACACCACAACTAATTAAACTAGCTGTTGTGAATAGTAATACCTACTTTTTAAATTATATATATTTTATATTTGAAAATGGACTTCATTTTTGGATTCGGAATATCGAATTTAGCCTAAGGTGAAATTTTGGTACTTTTCGGATAACTTTCATATTTTGATGAATAGTGAAAATTACTAAATTTTAATTAAAAACAACTTTTTTAATCAAAATAATTAATAGTGATAAATTATGAATTTTAGTAGTTTTAAAGTATATTTAGAATATATTTTTACCATTTAATGTAATGTTGGTCATTGGACATAATTTTACAATTAAACCGAACATAAACAAGTGTCAATCTTTTGATAGTTATTACCTCTTAAAAACACGCTTTTTGTTTTGACAGCGGGAATTAATTTTAAATTAATTTCTGCCACTTCTGTGTTTTGAATTTAGAAAAATGGATTCCATATTTGGAATCAGGATGTCCAAATTGTGTAAATAGGTAACTTTTATTTTTAGACATTTTGAATATTTACTGTGGTAAATATTTTATTTACCATGGTTAAGGGTAAATCCGGTAAATAAGGGTTAAAAAATAATATTATAATAATACAAAATTACCCTAAAACGTGTCCTAACCTTATTGGTGGACACCTACCCGACCATGAGCATCCTTGGGTCAATTTGGGGACCCCTTGGAGCCACTTGTATGTGGTAGGGACACTTTATATTAATAAAGTTAAAATAAAAATAAAAATGGTATAAGCTTACATCTTTTAGAAGAACAACTTTTACATAGGGTTATACATGTTGTATTTTCGATTATAAATATTCATTAGAAAGCTAAAAAGATTTCATACATAATGATATTTTATTTATAATTTTTAGACATTAAATAAGTTATTGTATTTATGACACAATGATGATGCGGTAATTACTATAATAGTGAAAAATTAAAATAATTGATATTATAAATACCAAAATAAATATAATATGAAACTTTTAATGAATTAAACTAATTTTATAGGATAATATGTTATATTAGGATTGATTGTATTTACTTTTTTCGAAGTAATCAATCTGTTATGAGTTTCAAAAAAATCAACTATTGAATAGTGTCAAAATTGACATAAAAGAGTTCTTAAAACAAATATTATATTATTAATTGATATTAAATTCCTAAAAATCTAAGGTTCGGCCAAGAGACTTATATCATGATAGGTTAATAATTAATGGACCACTTGGGGGGTCTATTGGATGTATATAGTAAGTTTATTAACCATATTATATAAAAATACAAAGAGACATTGTAAAAGTGAAACTAATTAACTTAGAGTTAATACTTAAAGATAAGGTTAATATAAGTACCCAAACCTGTCTAAATTCTATTGGTTGAGTGGTTTTCGACCTATCCCCACCTTAACCTTTAAATAATCAACTTTTGAGCCATTAGAAACCGAATATGAATTTATTATAAATTAATATTTCTAGCTTTTCCAAAGGTGCCCCTCACCCCTCTTATAAAAGGGCACTCCTCCTTCTCATTTCTTCACACCTCTAAAGCCTTTTGGTTCGGCCAAACTCTGCCCAAATACTCTCCCAACATCCCTAAATACAACCTAGAGGCCTTAGTTTGATAATAAAGCCAACCTAAGGAGCCTTTTTGATCAAATCAAAAGGAAGAACCCGAAGAAGAGGTAATGATTTCACCACCCTTTTCTAAGTTCCTTTCTTCTTCCACTTCCTCTTTCTTTGTTCTTACCATTCTAAAATAATAACTCCAGTATCTTACATATACTGTGATGTTATTATAAATATGGTACAACCATATTCAGTATTCTATCCACCCTTTGAATAACATGTCACCATACGTGCGTACGTACGGCTTACCGTCTCCACGTCGTGGTGTAATTGTTATTCAATATAATATTATTTGGATGGGTATAATAATGATGTGTAAATCATGTAAATAATAAATATAACATGTTAATGATTCTGTATATATGATATACCATCCATTTATATATTATTTTAATATCAAAAGAATGATATTGTCGCTCGTGCGTACGTACGGACTACCGTCTCCACGAACGCGATGAGATTCATTCTCCATCGTATACATTCAAGTATAATTATCATTTGATGATTTAAAAAATGATGTTTAAGGACTTGATATCATTCTGGATATGAATAATATACAACCTATCCTTTACATACATTTCTTACGTAACAAAACATACAAAAGAAAACAAGTAAGTTAACACCCGAAACGATGATAATTCTAAGATATTATTAACAAATCAATGTTAAAAGATCATATATGATATCATATTAATATATATGATTCTTGTATAATTTAATAACAATTATTTCACCATTATACAGGAGGTTAACCTACCCCAACCAAGGAAAAGTACAAGGTAAGGGTTTACTTTACAACCTCTTCATTATCCAAGTTTGTTTATACGTAATAATCTACTGGGATCTCTTTATCATCCACATCCATGTTTCTTAAAAATGCATTTCAAAACATTTTTACTATTTACTAGAATATGAGTTAAAGTCATTTATACCCTTTTTGACTTTTATAAGTGGTTTATAAAGGAATCTTTCGGTCGTTTTCAAAACAAGGTCCTTTTTAACCTTTTCGACAGAATTAAGGTAAGAATGTTTTTTTTAACGGCGGGTGTGGCTATTTTCCGCCGTTATAAAATCTTCAAAGCTTCCCTTACAAGCTTATAAGAATATTTTCAAAGAAAATGTTTTATTTTATATGGATCTTAAATTATTTCAAAATAAAAGGAGATATTTCTTTAAAAAGAATTTTGATTTCATCTATGTCAACATCCTTTGATGGATTTTAAGATTATTTGAAGTTCATTTATTATGATAAAAAACTTCTATATTGTATTGAAGGTTTTGTGATATGTTTGACTGTGGATGTGCTATTTTTATACCATTCATAGTTTATGGTGAAAGTATTTACATTTCATATGCTAGTTTTAATATGAATGTTTATGTTATGTTTAAACCTTTTCATATGGGAATGCATTGGACTTAATATGTGACGGGTGGAGCCCGCTATAGCTCCTCGATGCATCGGTAGGTCTCATGAGACAAACTAGTGTCTTGGCACAAGGCCTTGACAAAATCTTATTTGTAGTCTTGGCACGAGGCCTTGGCTATGTGGTTATGATAGTCTGGCATTATGCATTCCAACATTATGAAAGTGGTTATTTATTTTTGCATGTGATTATTCGATTAGTAGAATATCCATGTGAATAAGTAAATGGCATTATTTCATTTTATTTATGCCATACCATGTTGAAAGTTCATATTTAAAAGGCTTTTGTTTTAGTTATACATTGCCTTAAATGTTTATTCTTATTTATGAAAGTTTCCGCTATATTGTTATCCTTACTGGGAATTTGAGATCACCCCTTTTCTTTGTTTTATTTTTCCCAGGAAGTGAAGAAGTAAGTTATGAATGACCTGCAGGGATATTATGTGGGGATATGAGTGTGGATTATGGAGACAATATGTTTTTGTAGTATTTTTTCGTTTAATGATGTAATGTAAAACCTATGAATATATCTAGTGTTTCCAAGGCTACTAAACCAATCGGTCTTTCGAGATTTGATCTTTCTTGTGATCATGCCAATGTTATGTAATAATGCACCGACTCTGGGTAGCTGGGGTCGGGGCGTTACACCCAAATTTGTTTTAGAGTGAGAAAAGGAAATTTTGAGTGAGAAATTTCTTAAAGGGGGAAGATTGTAACGATCCAAACATTCATTAATGAAAATTCATCTTGATCTAATTAAATGACTTATTATAGTTATATAAAATGTGAACTTAATTGGTTTTATGTTTCGGGATTTTAAAATACCGTTATTAATTATGACCTCTGCTAATATAGTCGTTGAATAGTGATCACATGATTATTATAAATATAGGGCTTCAACAAATCCAATTTACTCTGACAAAGGAAGTGATGGCCTCATCCAGTATACTTTCCCCGTATGAAGCCCATTTGTCGAATCTTGGAAAGGAGGTGGCGTCATTGGGTGTCACTGTTGACCAAGACCAAGCGGAGCTTAAACAGATTAAGCATGAGAAGAACTGACTATGGAAGAAGTGGAAGTTTATAGAGATTACCACAAGAGCAATGTTATCTGAGCCACCCCAAGAGTCTGTCAGCATCGCACACCTTACCCTTTGGTCTTATGCGGGTGTTATAAGGGGTTATGTAATAAGACCCTATCACTATGACTATGCACTTTTATTTTGTAAAAATAATGTTCATTCAATTTATTATTTTACTAATGATAATAGTTTTTAAAGCACAAATAATATTTTTATTTAATATTCAACTAAAAAATATATTTTGATGAATTAATGTATTTTTTAATTAAATAATATTTTAATAAAATATTATTATTAAATTATTTTTATTAAATATAAATGATCATTTAATTTTATTAATGCATTTTTAATTTTTATTAATGTTTGAAAACAGATTTTTGTCAAAAACCATGAATTTTCTGTAAAAGGCGGTTTTTATTTTAAAAGTAAAAATTCACATATTTATAAAATTGTTAAGATAAAATGAATATTATTTTAGGAATCAGGATGTCGAATTTATTCAATGGTGAATTTTTTTATAATTTTCTAAGACTGTCGAATTTTTGGGTAAAAATTAAATACTGTTTAAATATATAATGTATTTTATGACATCGTAATGACCCAATATTGATGTAATAAAAAACTATAAACATTGTGTTCGAAAAATATATGTTTTATAATTAATATAAAGTTATTTTATATTTGTTTTATTTATTTTAAAAAGCATTAGTGGTCGCTCCGAGACTTATAATACATTTTGTCTTTTTAAATTGGTTTCCTTGAGAGTGTGACTCACCTCCACATAAGCAACCCTATTATTTTAAGAAGTTCGTCCATTGGCCTTATAAAATATTTTCTTACACTCCCCATTGGAAAAAAACCATTGGAGAAAACCATGGGATGGTTTGTGGTTTTGATTAATTTAATTTGAGGTGTCCTAAACCTAAATAATAAAGATTTCCCTCTCCTTTCCTATATAAACCCACCAAAGCTCCAACTTCTTCTTCTTCGCTCAAATCCTTTGTAGTTCAACAAACCCCTGACCTCATCTCTCTATAATCCTCCCAAGGTACCCCAATCTCCCTAGAAGCCTCTCTCAAGCCTCTCCCAAGCCTTTGGGATTACACTTCCATGTAAGGTATTTTTATCATTCCCTTTTTATCCAAGTTACTTAATATTGTTAGGCCATTTTATTTTCAATTAAAAATGTTGGGTTATGATTTTAGATCATACCCATACTTCCCTCTTTATGTTTGAATGATGGGAGACCCCTTTAGCTCTCATTAATGCCTCCCATGTAAACCTGTCACCATGCTGAAATTTTGTGATGGATTTCTCTCTCCTATTTTACATCCAAATAATTCTTTTGTATTATGCATCTAAATTCCATTATTTTTGTTGGTAAATGTAACTATATGACCCTCTTACTATCCATTTAACATAAATATTATGAGACACCCTTTTCTATCTCATCAACAGTTTTCATGAATCCTTATGTCACGTCGTTGTGCTGCCAAAATTGCACCACGTTTTTCCAAGTCAAGATAATTGTGTAGTGAATACCATACCCATATCCCTATCAGGGTTATTCACCATTATTCAAATATACATATTGAATGTTAATTTCATTTATTTATTACGCATTACTTAATCATGTAATAACTTATAATGTTGATTGATTCCAAGTTATGTGATCTATGTGGCACACTTATTCATGAAATGAAATGTTTAAGAAGTGTGTGCCCTGATAGCGCTCCAATGCATTGGGTAAAGTATAGTATCATGATACATCATGTGCAATGGGTGTTGAATAATTCTATTTAAAGTTAAATTAGGTTTTACTCATGCTTCTTGTGCAACGAGGGTTTACTCATGCTCCATGTGAAATGAGCCTTGGCTCATGCTAATTCTATGTTAAGTGTTGTTGCCACATTTCCATGTTTTGATTATCATGCTTTATCATGACTTTATGTTCATGTTTCTCTTGTGCTCCATTTATATTTCTATTGTCAAACATGTATTATATTCCTCATCTTATTCCCTGTTTATTCCCTTGCTGGGCTTTATAGATCACCCTTTTCTTATGCATGTCCTCAGGTTATCCCATGCAATGCTAAGTACGTGGGAATGTAGTGGTCATGTAAAGAAAGTTTTCAATAAAGATGTTTTGTGTTTTATGTTATAAGATTTTATGTAATGTTACTAAGCCCCAAATACACTAGACCTTTAGATATTCTATGTTGTATGAAGTGAATATTTCATGTATAAATCAGGTTTAAGTGTGTAATAAAAAACAGGTTTGTTATAAAAAGTATCCCTTTGTTGTCACATTCCAAACATGTGAAAAACCTCATCATATATTCTCTTGAAACATGTTAATGAACTTAATTACCAAAAATAATTATTGAAAACATTCATTTTCCTTATTCCAAAGTATATTGTATATATTCCTTAAATCCAAAAAAAGATTTTTAACTTCATCAATGATAGCAAAAAAAACTTGTCCACAAGTCCTTAATTAGTTCCAACGTAATCTGTACCATTCAATTTACTTATTCATATCCAACATATCTTTAACTAAATATCATTGTATTAATATAAGGAACATATTAAGGGATATATTTCATTTTTCAAAATTTCACCTTTCCATTAATATAATTTTTCATTTCATCAGAAACAATCAACATAATATTATAAATCCTTAGAGAAAAACATAAACTTAACAATCCTTGTATATTTAACTATTTATATAACAAAAACATTGATTCCAAATACATAAAAACCACAATTATTCCTCTTAAACTATAATCCATAAGAAGGATATCTCATACTATTACTTGATTATTCTTTCCTTTTATATTTCATTTGTAGTCTGATCATCAGTAGAAATATAACCATTACTCGCACCACCTTGCTAATTCTATTTGGAATCTTACCACATAGTAAACTGATTTTAACAATGACCATTAATTCAAATCTTATATCATTTAGACATTGATGATGTATTAGGGAGTCCAATATTCCCAACCATTCTGTTAACTACAATTACTTTATTTGTGTCCTTCTTTTCCATAGTCAAAAATATTCTTATTCCCCTAAGTCATTCACATAGGTGATTTTTTCCATGTTATTGACACAAAGAAAACTGAATCTTCTTTCCTCTATGATCACCATTACTTGAACCCTCATCGAACTCCTTCCTTCTCTTCATTGGTCTGTCCAATAGTCTGTTGATGTACATGTTGTTAATCATGTTCCATGGAAACTGACTAGGCATGATCAAAATACCCTTCCCCCTAGTGACTATCCCATTTGACTATTCATCAATAAATTTTCCTTCACATTCAACATTAACCTGATTCCTTATGGTTCTAGATATTAACAAAAACAAAAAAGAATTGATTAAGAAACAATTAACATAGTGAGGAACCACATAATCATGAAAAAACACTTAGAGGATGTCTAAATTATGACACGTTCCTTAATCTATGACTCTTTAGGTTTATCCACAATTATTATTAGCCAAAACCTATTTAAATCCATCATAATGGTTCGTGAATATTTTTTGAATTTCAAAATCATATCCCTAGGGAGTATAAAAAAGGTGTGCATCAAGGCTCATTGTCATGTACTAGGTTATACTTGAGTGAGGTCTGAAACATCTTTTTAGAGTTGTTAATCCTAAGTACACCTGTTCTAGAGCCACTTACTGTTGTAGGATCAAGAAATGTATTTATTTATAGGAAAACACTCACACTATCCTTTAACATAATTCCATTAAATTTTTCTATACTTTACCTTAACCTTAGACTTATCCTTATACAATTCCTTAGGGTTCACACTATGGTTTATCAACATAGTTTTCAAATATGACTAAGTTTTTGTTCTGATACCAACTATAATGATCCATTCTTAATGTACATATAAATTACATTATTTTTTGTGGAATAATTAATACATTACATAAACAGACACCCAAGGACTATATTAGTTTGTCACCATTTGAAACATGGAAACATGAACATTGGTACATGAGTGAGCTATATTATCTACCACTAGGTTCTCTAAGACTGGAAACCTAATTATACATACCATACATAAAATATATATTCATGACTTGGGGATGGAAACCTAAAAATGGGTGAACTTAGATGCTCAATAAGGGTAAAAAAATAGAGAGATGTAAGCACAAACATGAGAATAAGGGTATGAGAATGTGATTATAACATTATAATATCATACCATGTATTTTAAAGATCATAAACATGAATCATGGCATAAATATTAGCAGTTCATAAGGCATGAATAATAAGGGAATAAAGTTCATAATATATGAAATCATAACATAGAAGTACGACATAGAATTGATGCATACACATAAAAATGCAATATCAATCCATATAACACAATATGAATTTATATATCTTATTATGGAACTTCAAGGTGACACAACCTACTAGGCAGGACACACCACCTTCCCTAATCACAGTCCTTTCCTTGTAAGGGATCAGGTTCCCCATATTCTAATAGTGGATCAGGTTTCCCCATCTTCCCATAGTAGATCAGGTTTCCCCATCGTTCTATAGTGTATCAAGTATCCCCAGCTTCCTATAGTGGAACTTCTTTCCCCATATTCCATAGTGGATCAAGCCCATTTACTTTATTCCCATCATTATCTCATGAGATATAAATATTTTCCCAATGCATTGGAGGGAGATATAGGTCCCACCCATCACATTAAAAAATCATGAATAAATGTTCTAAATGATAATAAAACATACATTATTTCCTGACCTGTAAAATATATGGGTTTCATAAAAATAATATCATCACCCATGAAATTAAATGGGTATCATAACATTTTATCATATCATAACCTACTAAAAAGGGATATGTTTCATATCATTTCATCAAATCATAACCCATAAAACGAAGTGGTGTTTCATAAGAATATAACCCTTGAAAGGGATACGAATTTTATAAAAATCATGATATCAAAACATAAATCATTCAGATAAATTATCTTAATGGAACCATTGGATCATTTACTAAAAATTCATTAGAAACATTAACAGATTTAATCTTAAATGGAAAATAATTTGAAAATATATTTTTTAAAATATCCTTGGGGAAAATATCATTTATTATTTAAAAAATAATTTTTAAAACATAAAAAATTTTGAGAACAATTTTTTTAATAATTTGGAAACATAAAAATAATTCTTGAAATAATTTGGAAACATAAATCCTTGAAAACTTATAAAAGTAGATTGAAAACATTTTGAAAACTATTTTCCTTGAAAACTTATAAACGAATATTGAAAACAAAATTGAAAACATTTTTCTTTTAAAATAATTTGAAAACTTATAAAATATTCTTTGAGATAATTTAAATAATTTTCTTTGAAAACTATATTTTGAAAAGATATAAATGAATCTTTGAAAATCATTTAAAACAACTTTCAAAAAAAGAAAAAAAAATAAAACCATTTTTCTTTGAAAAAATTTTAAAATTAATAATTTTACATAATATTATTAAAACCATTTTCATTAAAAAATAACCATATAAACTTATAAAGTAAGAATCGAGGAAATGATGGTTATTATGGTGGGTAATCCCGTACATGATGAACATTCCTTTTTCACCGTAAAATTTTAGAAAAGTGCTTTGATCTGAAAATGAAAAGAATATTACTTTTAAACCCATTTTGTAATAAGATAATACATGGGTAAAATTTTATTTTAAACATATTATGATAATATTTAAACATTTTTGAAAACATTTTTAGAAAACATGGTTTTGAAATAACACATATTTCTGACTAAAAGGAAAAATAAATTTGGATTTTCATAAAAACATTTTTCTTAATTATCTTAAGTACAAAAGACTGTAAAAATGGTACCATTACTTAGATAGAAAATCAATAAATATATTTTAATAAAATTTATTTTATTTATAGAGATATTTATCATAATATCTAATCAATGTAAGCATAATCTTAAATAATCTTGATAAACGATTAGATTTTAGTAATAAATTGTTACCACTTTGGTAACTTTAAATCATAATACAATATAAATAATTGCATTAAATGAATCTAAAAATATAATTAAAATAATTATATTCATTATATAACAATACTAATATATTATATACACCTCATTGAATAATGTAGATTTATAACATGGCATGTGTCTCAAAGAATGAAAATTGAGACAAAATTACCTTACCAATTTAGTAACAATTTTAAGATAAACCCCATGAATGAAAGATCAAAAAATGGATACGTAAATACCGATAAATTTAATTATAATAATCATATAATACATCAATGTTAGGTATACACACCACATAGAATAAATAGAAAGTGAACATGGCTTGTGTCTCTTGAAAAATAAAATGGAGACATTAACACCCTTACATTATGTCTTAAATCTCATTGTACTTGTACAAAAATCCTTTATAATAAATATAATTTTATTATAAATATATTAAATAGCCATTTTATTATATATAATACAATATATGATTTTATTATTACATTATTTTACTCATTTATTAATAATTCCATGTCAGCGTTATGTTTTCGGTATTATCCATATTGTTTTTCATATATGTTTTGAATTGTTATTCATGATACTATTAATTATGTCATCACTTTTTTATTTTAAGAATTTTAAAAATTATATAAATATAATATATATTCATTATATAAATATTTATAATAATCTATAAAATATATAATTATGAAATGTAATATACCGTTCATAGTGACGGTAGGCCGTATGTACGGATGAATGTTGTTTCTGTTTTATTTTCATATTTAAAGAAAAAAAGTAAATGATATATATATATAATTTAATTCAAATAGAATTATTTTGTATTATATATCATTTAATTTCATTAAACCCATCCTTAATACATTTCATGTAGACTGTGAACGAATCACATCGCTTTGAGGGGGCGGTAGTCCAAACTTCCCCAAATGAAGTTATTCTATTTTCGCAATATGAAAATCATGATGGTATGTTTTATATAATAATTAAATATTTATAAGTAAATATAAAATATCATATATAACATATAAAAAACATATTTTATATCATAATTCCAAACTATTAAAGGTGGTAAAGGAAAAACGAACAATATCATTTTGTGAGGTGATAGTTCATCGTACATGAAAATTGTAAGTTCATTACCAATCAGATGGAAGTTTGTGTAAGTGTGGGTAGAAAAATTATAATAACAACATATCAAAAAATTTAGTATATTGAGTTTATTATATAAGTATGGAATAATAAAATTTTATGTTATGGAGAATGAAAATAAAAAAAAGGATCTGGAGGAAGGAAGTTACCTCTTCTTTTTGTAACTCCTCTTGGTTTGCACCAAAGGGTTTCCTTGGATGGATTTATTACCAAAATGAGGATTATAGGATGAATTTATTTATTTTTTGAGTATATTTAGGTATATGTTTTCTTATACAATGGAAATTGGAGGTGTAAATAAGTGGGAGGGGTGAGGGACTTTTTATAGTGGAGGAGGAGTGGTATTCTTGTAAATTTTTAAAAAGAGAATTTCACCCACATTTATCCTATGATAAGTTGCTCCAGTAATGAAAAAAATATCCATGGTATTATAGGATCTAAATATGACATAATAATGTATTTTGGATAAGTTTATAGGTCATTGTTTCCCTTAAGTGTAAGGTTTAGTCCCTTGTTAAGAAAATTTTCCTTTTATTTATTGTAATTAATTTTAATTACCTTCACTAATTTTTTTGTCAATAAATAAGTTGAAATTATTTTAAATTATATATCATTACTCTTCAAAATATTAAATCCATTTTTCCAAATTTTATTCACAGAAGTGGCAGAAATTAATTCAAATTTAATCACGCGGATGAGACGACAAAACAGGTTTTTAAAGTAGAAATGTTCAAAAGTTTGGGAAGTTTTTAAATCCAATTTAAAAGGTAAACTGATTCCAGTGACATAAATAGGATTAATTTATATATATTTTCCCTAATTGAACATTAAAACCAATCAATAACATAATTTATCATTATAAATCATAAAAAAGCATATTTGAACTAAAATTCAGTATTATTCACTATTCATCAAAAAATGAAACATCACAAAAAATACCAACAATTCACCCTAAGATAAATTTTATGTTATAATTTAAGAAATGAATTTTATTTTGACATGTTAATTTTATTAAATTTCCAAAAAAATGGATTTAAAATAGGTTCTATATTAAAAGGTGGTAAAATTATTTTTTAGAAGAATACATCTTTTTTTCATAAAATTGGATTTATTATTAACTTATACCTATCAAATAAATTAGATGATTATAGAAAATATTTATTTAATATATATTATAAAAATTATATTGAAAAATTAATCAGAAGTGGTTTGTTTAATTTATTGATATAAAATTGTGTTTATACAAAGAAAAGTTGTTTTCTTAGAAAAGTAATTTATTTATTTACAAATTATTCTTATGATCACTTATACTAATTGATAACCAAAGGATTTGATTTATATACATGTGTAAAACATATTTTTCCAATTTATTTAATTATATTAATAACTACCAATCCAATGGATAGGTGGTAGCTATAATAAAATTTAAATAATAATCTTAATAGTTTATTTTAGTTTGGTATAAACTCAGTATTGCGGGTTATGAAAGCTATTGAAGGGGCTCATTATTCTCTATAATACATTCCAAACATGTTATTTAATATACGTAAATCTAATCTAACTGTTTCTTTTAGTGTGTTCCTGACTTTGTGTTGTGTATAACGCAATACACGCTTAGTGACTTCGTATGAAAAAAGTTATATTCAGTGTTGCGTGAAATGAAAAATATCAAAAAGATTAAATTAATTTGAAAAAAAATAATTCAAAAAATCTTGGGTTGTTATAGATTTTTCATATGTCTATGGGTGAAAAGTTGTAAATAGAAACACATTGGTACGAAATTCCTTCTGTAGGACTTGATATAAGCACAATGTAAAGAACAAATCACAATCAGAAACTATGTTCCATGGAACCATATAAAAATGTACTATCTCTGGAACATAAATATCTTCCAACTGATCAAGTATTAAAGTCTACCAGGTCAGAAAGAAATGGGATAAGTTTTCAACTGGTCCTCAATCACCCATATAGTGTCATTCTTCTAATGAGTCCTCAGAATACCCACAAAGATGTCCATGGTAACATCACCCCACTTGTATTCCATAATGGTAAATGGTTGTAGAAAACCTCCAAGTCATTGATGATTGAAATTCACCTTCTGAAAGGTGTAGCATCATCTCACAAAACCTGCAATCTCATTTTTAATGTATGGACACTAATATTTTTGACATAGTTCGTGGAACATTTTGGTCAAACTTGGATGCAATTCACACTTTGAGGAATCAAACACACGCATCATCTCCTCATGCAAATATTTAGAAACTATAACATGGAATTAGACAAAGATGATCTCATACCCATCTATAGTCCAATCGAAAGGTGACTCCCCACCTTCATGGCCTTCCATAAATTCCTAAATCTATGGATCCTCATAATTCCTCTACATAATCAAGATCAAAATTATAGACTCCACTAATAAGGATATGAGGTTCATCTACTTCTGACCCCCTGAACCTCCATATGCATATCATCTAAAAAAGTCACAATTTTCCATTCAGAACTGGACTCTTAGACTTCCTAAGTCTATTTCATTTGGCTCAAAGTGTTAGTGATATTGTTTTCTTTCCAAATAATATATGCTTTCTCAAAATCAAACAACAATATATACTCAACCCACCGTCGCTGCTAAAGATTCAAATCACATTGAGAAAATATATACTTTAATATTGTGTGGTCGGTATAAATAGTAAACTTTTCAAACAATAATTAATGCCACAAACACTTTAATTTGTAAATCATTGTAGCTAACTCGAGAACATATATAATATAATTTCACTTTTGTAGCCTCAAATGTCATGATCCATATTCCATGACTCAATCAAACTACATCAACACTTATCCAAGTCTTACTCTGGATGCATCACAAAACAAAATATACTACTAACCCATCTTGGTTAGGATTAAAATAGATGTGGTGTTCAAATGATTCTTCCACTGTTGAAAATCATTCTCATATTCTCGAGACATCTCAAACTTGATACCCTTCTTAGTTAAACATGAAAGTGGGTCTACCAAATAGGAAAAGTCTTGGATAAAAAATACTGGAGAACCCTAAGGTGAGATACTCGAATGGATAAATCCCTCATCTGTCAACTCTTCCAATCAAGTCCTAATTTCTAGAAGCTATGTAGGTTTCATTTGTTAGGGTGGAATAGAAACCGATTCAGCTCTAGGAATTGGTTCAGTTATAAACTCAACATATCTCCTAGGTGGAATCCTTGATAATTTCTCAAGAAACACATCCTGAAACTAGTCCACTACAGGTGGAAAGACATTGTGCTTTACATCTGCATCATCCAGCAAAAGATTTTCAACTTGGGTGGTGATGTACCCTAGTTTCTAATGAACTGGCCCTTCACGGTGTAAATAGATGTCTCATTCACTAAGATGAATATAACTACTACCCTTAAGAGACATAAAGGATCCTCGCATATGGTAACAATTTATGTGGGATCAATACAAAACCATACAATCTATACCAAAAATCAATTCAAACCCCATCATATCAAGTATTTAAATATCCCCAAGGAAATGATACTCACCAACCTCAGGATAACACACCATGCATAAACATATGTCCCTTTACTGTAATCCCAATGGTGTGTTGATCTTTATTACCAAACTTACAAACTCCACCATCAAACTAAAATAATTAAAATTTTGAGAAGATATAAAATATTTTGACGCTCGTGTATCAAATAAATCACTAAAAAGTGTATAATATATAGGAATAGTACCGTTGACAGTCGATGGACCAGCCTCACTATCTACAATTTCATTCTGAACTTCATGAAACATTCATTTCCCAATGACATATGCCATAGTTTGGCCCCCTGAGTCACACTACAATGATGATATGGGCACTCTTTCCCTGAACTACTGCATCCACCACCTTTACCAGTATAGCCAATAGTACTCCAACTGTTAGAATAGTATGGTGTAGAAGACTCAATTCTCGTACTCTAGTTTGATCTAGATACTCCATCACTACACAGTTTTCTTGGGTTCCTGAATAGCCACCATAGATTCTTCATCCTACTGCAATTTTGACACTCTACTAGTGGTAAAGGATAGTGGTTATAAATGTGACTAGTCCTGCCACACTGGTGGAAAAGCACTTGAGTATTGCCCTGGGTAATGGTTAATTCCCCATATCCACTATGTTTTCCACTATTCTAGTTGAAATTATCATAGTGAATCTTCCTACACTTAAAAGGTGCACCTCCTGGTTGTCTATAAGAAACCACATATTCAATACTAAAAGCCTCCCTCAGGTTCTCATTAGAGATGAGATCCTGATTCGCCACATGAGTTAACATCTTCAAACAGAAGATATGGACCTGAGACTTAATCTCACATTTAAATACATCATGAAATAATCTAAATTTAGTTGTTTCATACCCTACCAGTGCCAAAATAAATCACTAGAAATCAGTAAAGAGACCAATGTAGTTCACATGGACATACTCCCCTAGTTCAACCACGTAAACTCTGATGCCTACTCTTTTCTATAAGTTTCTCTAAATTATCTAGGATGGTCTGGATAGACTCAATACAAAACTCAGCTACCTTTGGTCCACCCTATCTAGTGAAAATTGAAGGGTGCAACAACTAAAACTCTCATATCAGATCAGACATATTTCTCATATCCCTCTCTGGGACTCTTTCCATAAACTGCATAAAACGAGTGAGCTTCGCACAAAAATCCTCTCCAAGACATTCACAAAAAACTATTAGGGCCCATTTTCTACTACCAGAGGAACATTTCCAGCCATGTCCTCATATCATCCTATTAACAAACGTCATCATGGAGGAATGTCTCTACTATTTAAAACACAATTCTTAGGATACATAACAAATAATTAACACATTTTTACAAGGGAGATCACATAAGTCCATACAATTCAGACCACATACACTACCGTACATTTAAAACCATGACACTATCACTACCCTCATCCATCCCGCACTAGTTTCATAGATAACATAGGGTAAAATAGTTTCATAATTCAAATTTTCTCAATAAAAACCCATTTTATTAATTCAAAATTACCAAATTTAACATAATATATAGCAATCAATTTATTATTAGAAACTAATTCATTTTTAATTACTCAGGTAAGGAAAAGAATTTTTATTTTCCAAAACTTACTCATAATTTTCTATTTAATGCATTCC
Organism: Viscum album; assembly: GCA_963277665.1. Taxonomy (NCBI): domain Eukaryota; kingdom Viridiplantae; phylum Streptophyta; class Magnoliopsida; order Santalales; family Viscaceae; genus Viscum; species Viscum album. The sequence goes on from OY728138.1 coordinate 165,811,352, forward strand.
TAAAATGATGCATTCCAAAAAAATTAAATAGTGCGTAAAATTATGAATGTATACTGAACTTCTATTCCACATTAGGCCATGGGTAAAATATCATAAAATAATAACATCACACAACAAGTGAATCACCCAAGGTAAGATAACATCCAACTGCAACTGAAAACATTAAGAACCACAATCCCACCTTGGGTACTATTATTTTTTCCATGCACATGGGTTAGCTACTACAATGCACGAGCTCATAAAAAAGGCATGAATACTCATAGTATCATGTATACCAATCCCAAATAATAATATGACTAAAATGAAAAAAACCCACCTTTGATACAACTTTATAACAACCAGAACCAAGTTCCACAAACTGGTACCCCATGCCAGATCATTACATGACTTCTACTATTCTCCCTGTACACCAAAGGTTTCTGAATGGTAGACTGGTTATAATAAATAACATGGGGATATTGTACTCTCTTTATCAAATAATATCAATAGAAAAAATAAATATAAAATATCAAAATTATAATAAAAAATAACCAGGATAATAATATAATCAACAAATACAAACATCACATGATAATCCATAACATGGAAAATGACTATAAACCAAGTAGAATATATTTCTTTATATTTAAGAGTCAATTGTCAAATTAAAACCCAAAAATAATGATATGATAACAAAACATAAGAGGGTACCACCATCATGTCTAGATCCCTCATCCATGCTCCATCTTGAATCGCAACTCAGCTATCTAACGTAGGGTGTTTTCCCTAATCTTGTCTTGAGAACATGAAGTCTATTCAGGTACCGATCAGGAAGCCAGAGTAGGGTGTGAGTACAACTCAATAGTCCACCAATAATTATGTCTAATGTAATACTCAGTCCATAATAGTGTATGTAGTTGTATAAATAATAAAGATCAAAAGACAAAGTAATCAAACATCACCTTCATTATTCTTTAATTAACCACATCATACCTACTTCGGCCCATGTCGAAGTTTGAACCATATACCATAGTGATATCACAATTCATTATTTCATGGGATATCATTATTTATTTAATTAAAAATTAATTTCTAGTATATTGATGAATTAATCCAATTACAAATATCTTGGGCACATGGAACAGAAGTTTAATTCCAATATCATGGGGGCCTAGAGCATCAGTCTGGAAGCTCATGGATATAGAGAGAATCAGTCTCTGTCCCACAAATCAATGTTCACTAGCGTGAATCGGGGGCCTGGAGTATCATTTCGGCATCCCATGTGTATTTTTAGCATCGATCTCTAACACACAACTCATTGTTCAATCAATCATTAATATCTCATTTATCGCATACATGTCAATTTTTAGAATCATTAACCTTCTTTTCAATCATTAAAATAATGGTGAAATATTAAATTTATCAATAATAACCATGGTTATTAACATTAATTACATGTAATAACATAGAAAATTCACCATTAATCTATTTACCATCATTTAATTGCACAATTAATTAAGCCAACTAACCCTTGAATTCCAACCACCATCATGAAACAAGGATATAATTTAATTATAATTACCCATTATTCCAATTTTCACATTCCATAAATAATTATTTCAAATATATTTTCACACCCCATGGTTTTACATCAAATCAATTTTGAATTCTCTAATGGGTCCAACAAGATCCTTGAAGGGTTTTCCAATTTTATTGAATTAAATTCACCTTCTTAAATTAAAATTAAATTTCCCAATGTGGCAATGAAACATAAAAATTTTGTACACATGATCATAATAAAGACTATGGGAATTAGATATAAGAAAAAACCTTAAGATCATTGAAAAAATCTCGCATAAACACAACTCTAAATTTGATGTAGATCTGTCGAATTCACAACATTGAAGAAGATCCTCGATCAAAAACTAGGATCAAGATCCAACAGAACATGATCCATAAAAAACTATATCTAAACCATCAAAAATAGAAGAAAATAATGGTTCTCAAAGGGAAAATAAATATGGGATATAGTGAAACCTTAAACAAGAAGTGATCACTTACCCAAAAGGAATCAATCCTTCAACTGGATCTTCAATTCACTTAAAAAGTGGTTCTACATATATTTGAATCCTCTTAGGATCCTTGAAGAGAAAATAAAATCATGTTAGGTCTAGATGGTGTGATTTAGGATATAAACCATGGGCTCATTAATTTTTTATAAAAATTTTTGGTGTTTAAAATCTCGTATGCATGGTTTCTTAGGCAGGGCTCATGGTTTACAAAATTGTGTCCCTTAACTATGTTCCCCTATTTATGGGGTGCATGGTTACTCCTAGGTTGGTGAATGGATTTAAAACCATGTAAAAATCATTAAAATACCATATTTTATGGTTCATGGTATGAGTAGGGTGCTCGCATAGTTTTATCTAATTGTTTACCACCTCCTATTTCTCAAAAAGTGGTGTATGATTTCCTAGTAAATATTGCATGGTTCTCCCTAACAATGCACTAAACATTGATAGACCTATGGGCTTCCAAATTTATCTAAATGAACATGAAACAAACAAAAAGAAAAAATTAACCATGGTATGTTCAAAATAAGGGTAAAATAATACCATAAAACGAGTACAAGATGTCTCTATAAAGGCTAAAATCTTACAAAAAATGATCTTGAATACTCATTGTTTGGAGAAAAAGAAGAGATTATAGTGGAAATTGTTTAAAATATGTAAGTATACTTTTCAAGTAGGTATATTTATTATGTTATTAGTCTAAATGGTAAATGAATTTCACAACTCTAGGAAAATCATCTAGAAAATGTAATCATGTTCCTTTCATTTCCTATGACTCGATGGTCTTTTAACCCATCATAAATTTAGGATTTTTGGTCATTAAAATTATCTTAAATTAGTTATATATCACCCTCTATTAATATATGGACAATAATTCTCTCCTATATGTTTATAATTTAACTTCCAACAAAAATAATTAGTTTAAAAGAATAATAAGATTTATATTTTTATTAACACACAACACCAAGATTTAAGAAAATATCAATATATAATAAAAAATATTATTATTTAAATGTGGCCATTATAAAGTATAAATTTAATTAGATGGTATGAATAATATTAATTTCATTATGAAATATATGTATTGTGGTCCTACTCAATACAGATGTATTGATTAATTCTTAGGAAATAAGAACTAAATTTATTATTAAATTCATTTTATACTTCAAAAACAATTTTATTCAGAAATTATTTTTATTGAATATTGTCTGTGTAAATTATAGTTAATTCGTCCCAATTTTAGATATTTTATCTTATAAAATAATTTTTTTTTTGAAATCATCATATCATAATTCACTTAGGGTGAAATTTTGGAATTTTTATAAAATGTTTGATTTTTTAGTGACGTACTATTATATTTTGGGTTTTATATTAAAGTGAAATATGATACATTTGATTTATAATTATCTAATTAAATCCTTTGGAATTATTAATATTCATGGTTTTAATATAAGATAATTTTTATACTTATAAATGTATTTCTCTAAAAATGGTACTTCATTACTATAATGACTCGGATTTTTTTGTGCTATTTTTGGATATTATATGGATTATTTTTAAAACCATTCGCAAAAATAGTGTGAAATTATAAGGTATAGTGTTTCTGGAATAAATTTTTGAAATAAATTAAAAATATCAAATAACACATTCATGCATTTTTCCAGAAAAAAGTGGAATAACTCCTGAACAGGGGCCTAGATCATAAATATGAGGGCATCGTTGAGTTCAAAACATGGGTTTTACCCTAGGTGTGACATAATCTTTATTGTCTTCGGCCATTTGTGAAAATGTAATCGTGGGTGTAAATAAATAAAATAAATAAATATATTTATTTATTTATTTATTAATTTTGATGCAGTAATTGATTTCTACTTTGAGTACATGGTTATAGGTTTTTTCCTAGGGTTGGCTGATAAACTTTGGAGACCTAGAGACCATTGGAGGAGATATTTCTTGGTGAATAATGGCAAATCGATATTGGATCTTAGATCAGTATGCCAAAGGATTTCATGTATCTCATAAATGATGGAAACATTGAACCATTCTTCATCAATGATCATTCCAAACTTCAGGTAGGGTGTTTGATTCTGTATTTTCCATTCTGTTTATTAATTCTAGATGAAATCAAATCAATTACACAGTTAGAATTAACACGCACATCATCGGTATAATTAAATGGATAGAATTTTTTAATTGTTCATTTTTATTTATCCCTCTTCATTTTTATTCTTTTAAAATAATGAATCAAGGCCAAAAAAATAATGGTCGAGGTTTGTTCCTCATGTTTTATAGATTATATATCTATCCACTATTATTTAATTCGATCATCGTTGGTATTTATTTTGTCCAATGATTTGATCAATACCTATTTTTTGATCGTTTCACAACAGTTCATTAGCACGATGGATCGAAACTATGGGCACGGCACATGATGGGGTTTTTGGTTTAAGAATTGATGACGATGATTTATGGATTGAGGGGGAACAAGTCTGAATCAAAATTTCATCATCTTTCTGAGTGGTGCAAAGGAAATTCAAACATCATAGGTATGTTCCTGATCTATTTTGAAAGCCATATTCTAGAGAGTAAGAAAAGGACGGGTTCAATTGAACCAGATCTGAGATCTAGGGAGTGATATTTGGTTGGAAACAAGGCAGAGACAACACGTAAGGAATAATAGAGTAAAACCTTTGAATCTAGAAAATCCCAAACAACACATCATGTAACTTGGGATTAGACATTGTGTGGGGCCCTCTCAAGAGTGGCTAGGGTTTTAGGATGAAGTTAAGGAACACAAGGAATTTAAAACCTATCAAATAGCATGTGACCCCTCCATGGTGTGTACCTCAGATGGTACACCTACACGGGTAGGATTATACAGCAAGTGGCACGCCATGTACTCAGACACAGACAAGGACACCTATACATAGGTTAATACATGGGAATGTATAGTTATATCCAATTTTACCCATGTGGTAATTACTCACAAGACATGTAAGTCTCAATATACATGGCATGTAAAAGTAGTGTAAGACATGAAGAGGAGTACCCTCATCAAGATTGTTTTTAGCTCTTCATTTCCTTAGTTTGGAATAGTCTTGGTTTAGTGTGTTTCATTGGTCTATTCCATCGATAGTATAGTGTGTCATTATATCCACATAATCATATTTTGATCCCCTCTAGGGGTCGAGTCTCAGATAGAGTTATGATGTCCCTCCGTGTGACTAGAGTGAGATCATGAATCATCTTTTTTATATATATGGGGTTTGTGAAATCGATATGACCTTCTTGACAAGGCCATTGATACTCCATCTAGATGGTCGTAACATTAGGGTTTGTGGTATCATTGGCATATGATCCCCTACATAGTGGTTTGATCCATATTGGGTTCATGGTATCCCCCAATGTTTCTGGGTGTGACCCCTATTGGAATATTAGGGTCTTTTGAGACTAGGGATCTTTATTAGGTGGGGCCCAATAATATAGGCCTCTTTATCTACTGTTTCTAGTGATAGTGTGTCTCATGGAGTTGATTATCCTAGAATGAGTGTTGCTTCAAGAAGAATCAGGTGGCTAGCAATTGGTTATGATTGCCTAGTGGCCTAATGTCTTCCTTGATTATATATATGTATTTTTATTGTAAATTTATTGTTATATCTTGTATTTATCTAACTATACTCAGTTCTTCATGTTTAGTGTTTTTTGGGTGTCTTACTGGGTAATGTTATACTCACCCCAACATGGGATCTACCTGAATGTGTCATGTCATATGCAGATGATTTCCCTTTTTATGTTGTCTTAGGAGGACAAGGAGTGTTTGGAGTGTATCTAGATCTTGTAAAACTGAGGTGTTTATCGAGTGCTTTCATTTGACTTTAGTCCTCTACCTTAGAATAGGATGGAATCTTTATAGTTTTTGGTTGGGTTTGTATATGGCCCCTTATTCCTCTTCTAGTACTTTACTATCATACTCAGTTGTGGGAACTTAGATGTATGCATTCATTGTTCCCAGTTATTTTAAATTTTACCATTTCTTGGGCTTGTATATATGTGTGTGTACATGTACATTCAGATAATGCCTCCCATTTGTGGGATATTCCTACTTATTGCAAGTATCTAGCGCCTGGTCTATTATAGGGGGATTGGGGTTGTCCATGGTTGGACCTCGGTGGGTTGGCTCATGACAGATTGGTATCAGAGCAGCTGGTTATACCTTAGTACCAGATTCAATGAGACTTGTTTGGGGTAATAGTGTTAAGTATTTTGAGTTTGGCTTTCAAACCAGGGAATCCATTGTTGGTGTGGGAGCTGGAATATCTATAGACCAGGACTCTGATCACATTCTTTTCAACTCGATACATGTAAAAATCAGTTGTAGAGAAAAAACTTGTACATGAATTATATAAGAATGTGTTGTGTTTTCCATGTCCTTCTTGATTCATCTCCCCCGATATACTCATTCTACCATGGTACATGTTGTTTTATTTAAAAATTCCTCTTTGAAATAAATACAACCAGAATTCCACTATGTGATCATGAGGATAATCCACCTATTTACGAGGTATCAGTATAGGTTCATGTACTAGAGATAACATCTCAGTGTGGTTTACCAACTATTCCACCACCCATTGAGATGTTTCTAGTGCTAGAAGTACCAACTAGGGATGAATGTATGTTTATTGTGTTGCATTATTTTCATAGGTAGTGACCTCGCTGGTTTTGTAGTGAGTTGGACCCCCAGGTGTATGAGGACTAGCTAGAGGTAGTCACTCATGTTTTTCACCTTGTGAGGATTCCTACATATCAGATGGAGGTCCTCATGGTGAGTCATCTTCAAGGTTCTGATGGGAAATGGTGGAGGTTAGTGTCTCAGTCTCATGATGAGGCAGTTGTATCCTAGTCATACATTGAGTGTATACATTTAGGAGCTTCTTCATTTTTAGTATGGTAGTTTGAATGTGAAGGAGTACTCAATGAGATTTATTGATCTCTATGTTACACCTTGGATATGGTGTGGGATCGATTCTTTAGAGCTTGGACAATATTGAAAATCTTCTACACATACATCAGAGCTTTAGTGGTATCCATTCTCATTCCCACTTATGATAGGGTGCTTGAGTGAGGTTTGGCAGTAGAGATCTTCCTAGAATAGAAAGGGATGATAGTGTGTGATAGTAGTGGGCACCCAGTAGCTGGGACATTAGTATAAAGAAGATGATTGTAGTCATAGTGTCCAAGAATGTCAAAAACATAAAAATTCAATCATAGGACATAGGTTCAATGGTGAAAGTATCTCACAGTGTCTCGAATTAGCTAAGTGAGAGGTGAAGTTTCTCCTATAACTCTTAGGGATATTTGGCTTGTGATTTTCTAACCCATTGTATAACTCATCATGATAAGATCATGGGATAGTTGAGATAGAGATAGATCTAGGAGAAATCTGGTATGTTGGGTGGCAGACATGGAATAGTGGGTGGTAGGGTAGTATGAGGTTTTTTAAGATTTGACCTATTACAAATAGTACCCCTAGATGGTCCGCGCTACGCTTAGGGAGTCTGTGGATAGGGACAAGGCTAGCTGCATGCTATAGAGGCATATGACCCCAAGGATTCAAGTATGATATAAGGTATTATCTATGTCTTTTAAACTTAGTTAAAGTATTGTTATACAAATGTGTGAGTCATTCCCTCCATTCCCCTTATCTGGTTAGAGACATAGAGGATCTAGTTGAGCCATTAGCTCAACCCTTGTGGTTGGAGACCCAAATAGGTAGTGACTCATCGATTGAGCACTTATTTGAATAGAGCGATCTAGGAATTGAAAGTGAGAGTTTTGTTTGGGATATCTTTTTTGAAATAATGAGGCCTTACTCTATGGTGATGGAATGAGGTTTTCCTTTATGGGAGAGAAGGAAATCGTGGTTGAGTAGGATTAGAACAGGAATAAGAGAGTATATCTGATTACTCAAAAGTTTTCTATCATGACTCTCGAATTAGTGCATTCTTTGGGATATTAGTTTCCTAGAGTGGTGGCTGAGTATGAGGATATCTTTCAAATCGATTTACTTAGTTTAACTCCCTACTAAGAGCTAGACGTCTACATTGAATTGCATCTCAAGATGGTTATGATATCTGCACCAATATATTGGATGTCTCCCATGGAACTTCAAGAGGTGAGGGAATATTTGGAGGACTTTCATGAGAAGTGATTTGTGAGACCCAACATTTCCCCCTGGGTAGCCCTAGAATTTTATTCCAAGAATGCATATGGGGGATTGTTGTTATGTATGGATTACCAGTGCTTCAATTAGGTGATCATAAATAATAAGTATCCACTACCAAGGATTGATGAACTCTTTGATTAGTTGATAGGGGAATAATAGTTATCAAAGATTGACCTTATATTAGGATATCACCAGCTATCAGTATGGGATGAGGATATACCAAAGACGAAATTCAAATTTATCTGAGGTCACTATAAGTACTTGGTTATTCCATTAAATGTGATGAATTATCCACTAGTGTTAATGGGAATCATAAACCATATTATTCAACCTTTCATAATCCAGCTTCTGATAGTCTTCATTGATGACATCCTAGTGTATTTGACATCTGAGGAGGATCGTGTGAGATACTTGAGGATGGTCTTGGACACACTTTCAAAGAACCATCTTTATGGGAATATTTTGAAGTGTCATTTTTGGATTCGAGTGCTCTGTATTCTAGGACACATCATCTCATAGACCGGATTAGCAGTGGACCCAAACAATGTTGATGTAGTGTATTCTTGGGAGCCACCCAAGATTTTTAAAAAGGTGTGGAGTTTCCTTGGGTTTATAGGGTACTATTAGAGGTTTATACCTAATTTCTCTAGAGTTGAATTTCCCTTGATAGCTTTGACCCTGAAGGGGTATCCTTTTATGTGGATGGAATGGTTCCAACAGTTCTTTTAGGAGATGAGGAAAATGGTTACTAGCACTCCAATATTATGATTTATATTGGAGGGTCTCAAGCATTTTGTGTTCTATGATACAACAGGGGATAGACATGGTTGTGTTCTGATTCAAAGTTAGGAAATTATTTCATAGGGTTCATGTGAGTTGATACCACATGATCATAATAATGTATCCCATTATCTTGAGTTAGTAGTGGTAGTATTAACACTGAAGATGTGGATTCACTACCCTATGGATGAGTGGTTTAACATTTAATCGGACAATAAAATCTTCAAGTATATATTCTCATAGTGGGATCTTAATTGGAGATATATTTGATGGATAGAGTTCCTCTAGGACTATGAATTTGAGATTTTCTATACTCCTTGGAAGGGGAACTTGAGGGAATACACTCTTAGTGCGGAGATACCAATAGTGAGACCTTATATACTCAGATATCCACTAGGAATGATCTTGATGGATATTCTAATGGTGGGGAGCATGTTATCCCATTCAAAGGATGGATGATGGAACCTTTGACATTATAGGAGGAGATGATGTGGGAGTTTTATACATACCCTTTAGTGGTACATCCAGGTGTTTAAAATATGCACCAATACCTCTGACAATAGTTTTGGTGTCCAGGCATAAAGAAGGTAGTTAAAGATTTTATCTCTCAAGAGATAACTTAGTATCAGTTGAAGGCAATGAACCAAGTTAAAGTAGGTTTAGATCAACCACTATAGGTGATAGAGTGGAAGTCAGGTGGTATTTACATGAACTTCATGATAAGCTTACCATATACGTCTTGGGGACAGGATTCCATCTGGGTGATTGTAGAACCAATCACCATGTTGTCCCACTTCCTAGATATTTGAGAGCAGAGTTAAGTAGATAGCTTGGGAACCTCTATCTATAAGATAGAGTCCAACTACATGGAGTTTCTTCTATGATAATCACTAACCCTGATGCCCACTTTATATCACAGTTGTGGATAGGATTACACGAGCCCTTTGGGACACAACTACGCTTGAGCACAACATTTCACCCCTAGAATGATGCCCTGACAAAATAGGCAATTCAGGTCTTGGAGTACATATTGTGGGATTTCATGTTGGACTTTGGTCATAATTGGGAGTACCACCTACCCTTGGTGGAGTTTGAATAGAATAAAAACTATCATTCCACCATTGTTATGAAATCATTAAATGATTTTTACAAGTGACCCCATTGGTCACCACTTTCTTGGACTGATCTAGTTGATTCATGAGTTTAGAGTTAGTGAAAGTTTCTATAGAGAGGGTTCAGATCATCTAGGAATGGATGTGTACTACACGGATTTGTAAAAAGTCTTATTATGACCAATGATTGAGACCTCTAGATTTCGAGGAGGGGGACCATGTGTCCCTAAGGGTCTCACCACGATGTTTATTGAGAATATTTTTCTGTAATGGAAAGTTATATATGAGATTAATTGGTCCATTCCAGATACTATTTATAGTTATAAATGTAGCATTCCACTTAGTTATACAACCATATTTGTACTAGCTACACGATGTATTCCATGTTTTACAATTGATGAGGTAGGTTCATGACCCGTTATAGGTTATTAACTAGGGTGAGATGAACATTGAGGATGGAGACACCTTCATTGAATACCTAGAGGAGATAAAGGATCAATAATAGAGGATCCTTTAGGGGTTAATGGTTCCCCTTGTTCATATTTGGTTGAAGAATGGGAATATTTAGGATAACACCTGGGAGCATAAGACCCATATGTGATCCCAGTATGCTAATCTTTTTTAGTAGGTTTTTCTCTTTTAGGGGTGAAAAACCCTAAGGTGGGAATAATGTAATGAGTTATGTTTTACATGTATTATTTTTGGATATTATATAGATTATTTTTTAGACCATACACTAATAAATCATGAGATTATGAGGCCCGATGTACCCGAAATAAATGTTTGAAATATATTAAGTATAATAAATAGAACACACGTGAAGTTTTCATGAGAAAGTGGAATAACTATCAAATGGGATCCAAGATAAAAAATCTGAGAGTAGCATTGAATTAAGAATATGGGTTTTACCCTAGGCGCGATATAATCTTTATCATTGTTAGTTTTTGAAAATTTCAACATAGATGTAGATAAATAAAATTAATTAATTAACTAATTAATTTTTAATTTGTTTTGATGCAGTGACTAATTTCTCTTATAAGTATGTGGTTATAGGTTTTTTCCCAAGTTTTTTTCTAATATTCAGAGACTTATAGACCACTAGAGGGGATTTTTCATGACGAACAATGATGGATCAGGACCAGATCGTGGATCCTTGCACCAATGGATTTCATGGATCTTGTCAAAGACAAACACGTAGAATCGTTCTTCTTCAATGATCGATCTAAACTCCATGTAGGATATTTGATTCTGTATTCTCCATCCTGTTTCTTAATCTCATTTGGACATAAATTAGTTCCATAAATAGAATTGATATCCACATTGTCATAGGAATTAAATTGATGGAATTGTTTATCCGTTCATTTTGATTTATCACTCTTCATTTTTATTTTTATACGCCAATGAATATTAGCAAAACAAACAACAACCAAGGTTTATTCCTCACATTTTAGGGAATATAGATCTCTCCCCTATTTCTTCCTTCATCTATCATCAGTATTTATTTTGGCCAAAAGTTTGACCAAAACTTGGTTTTCGATCATTGTGTGACCATTCTTTGGTGAAACATATCAAAACCATTGGTACGATATGTGATGGTGGTTTTAATATGAGAATTAATGATGGTGGTGGATAGATTGTGGGAGAATGAGGCATAATCATGGGTTCTTCATCTTCCCAGTTGGCGCATGGTGATTTAGACATTATAGGTATGTTCCCAATCTATTTCAAATGCAGGATTTCGGTGAGAAAGAGACGATAGGTCTTGGTTGACCAAAATATGAGATTTGGGGAGTGGTTTCTAGCTAGAAACAAGGTGGTGATGGAACATGAGGAATAATTAAGAAGAAACCATCGGATCTGGAAAATCTCGTACAACACCCCATGTAACTCAGGATTACATTCTGTGTGAGGCACTCTTAGTGGAAACTAGGGTTTCGGGCTGAAGTTAAGGATCATAGTGAGTGTGAACCCAATCGCATGGCATGTGACCCCTACATGAGTCTCAATGTGTACCTAAGAAGGTATATGAGTACAGTAAGGAGTACACACCCAGTGGAACTCTGTGTATTCATACATATACACAACCACCTATACATGGGTTAGTACACAGGTAGTCCAGTACAAGGACACGGCTAGATGACATCAGTAGAGTGACATGTGTATCTACCCATCATGTACTTCTTCTACTTGCTCTGTATTTTGATACTTATATTTTTTGTGAGGATTTACCACATGGGAAAACTTGGGGATATCTAGACACATCTTGTACCAATATGACTTATCATGTACCCTCTTCAAGAGTGTTTGTAGTTATTTGTTTCCTTACTTTGGACCAGTCTTGGTTGATTTTTTCCCTTAGACCATTCCCTCTAGGGTAAAATGTGGCATTACATACACATCATAGGATTGTAATCCCCTAAGATGTTTGAGTCTCAGATAGAGTTATGGTGTCCCTTTATGCAACTAGAGTGATATCATCTATTATCTTTGTTCCCTTGGTGGGGTTTGTGGAATCGGTGTGAACTCCTTGAGCCGAGAGTTGATCCTCCATCTACTATTCATATTGGTAGGATTTTTTGTATCTTTGGAATACAATCCCCTACATAGTAGGTTGATCTATATTGGGTTCATAGTGTCCCCTAGTGGTTTTGGGTGTGACACCCTATCTAATTATCAAGGACTTATAGGACTAGTTAGCTTTCTTCTATGGGGTCCAATGATCTAGACCTCTTCGTTAAGTTTATCAAGTGATATCATAGCTTGTGGAGTGTATTCTATGAAAATGAGCATTTAGTTTAGAAGAATCTAGTGGTGGGTAATTATTTATGACTTCCTGGTGGTGTGGTGTCTTTCCTGAATATATCTAGGTTTGTATATAATGATTTTTATATATTTTATTTAGATGAATATACATATTACTTTATTTTTAGAGTTCTTAGGGTATCCGAATGTTATTTTTATACTACACCATGCATGGTATTTTCTTTCACATGTCTTGTCTTATGTAGATGAAGAACCTTTTGACAGTATCCTAGGAGAACATGGAGTGGGTGGAGTGTAGTTGTAGCATGTCACACCGAAGTATTTATTGGGAGATTTCATTTGAATTTATCTATCACCCTTATAGTAGGTTGGACTCTTTATGATTTTTTGTTGGTCCTGTATTTAGACCCTTTTTCAGATTTCAATACTTTACTATCATACTCTTTTGTGAGATCTTAGATTTATCAAAGCATTGTTCGAGTTGTTTTATATTTCATCCTTGTTTTCTCTTGGATATTTGTTTCTGTGTGTGTGTGTGCATGCACTTTAGACTAATGCCTCATATTTTTGAGATATTCCTACTCGGTGTTGGTCACCATCCCTTAGCATTTTGGAGGCGGTCTTGGGGTAGTCAGGGGTTAGACCTCATTAGGTCGGGTCTTTACAATTGTGTTTTATGACTTTATATTAAATTGATTTCTTGTACTTTTAGAAATTGACACTCAAAAAATTGAATCCTTTTTTGGAATCATAAATTTAAAATTTGGTATGTAATAAAATTTCTTCATTAATAATAAGAATTATGGTAAATATATGTCACCTTGGTATATGTAAAATCTGGTAAAAAAGGGATAAAACCACGTGATAAGGTCTAAAAATCAACTCTACACATTTCTATATTTCATTGGATGTAAAACAAATTGACCATAGACATAAAAAATTTGAATATACGGCATTTTTGTGTCAATTTCCCATGATAATGAAAATTATATTATTTTAAGTAAACAAAATTCAAAAATGTCACTCTCTTGAATTTAATATCTCAAAAAAATTACATAAAGAAAAAAATAGGAAAATTTTGGTTATAAATGCTTATTTGAAAGAATAATTATTATTTTTTCATGGTAATGTATTTATAATTTTTTGTTTTTTTAGAATTACATTAAATTCTAACGCAATACTGATAGACTATTTTTTTCAATTAATAGAAAAATATAATAATTGATTTAAAAAAAGTAATATAATTTTGATGAATTATTATGTCACATAAAATTTATAAATAAATATAATATTTTAGGGATTTTTTTAAAGGTTTTTATTCTAATTACATTAAAATATTTATTTCTATGAATTCAAATTAAATGAATAGTGCCAAAATATACATTAATGATATTTTATGATAAATAGTAATTTATTAAATTATTTAAATTTTATAAAATATTAAAATAGGACAATTTGGATGAGAAATGGTCTAAAATATAGTCCCTTTTTCATTTTTGATACATTTTTTACATTATAATAAAAATTATAACCCTTTAATATTAAAAAAATCCATTTACATGGTTATGATTAAAATTGGTTATCCAAGGGGTTTACCAAAGGATAAGGTTTAAAATGAAACCAAAACCTATATAAATTTCTATTTTTGTGGAGTTATTAAACCTTATACTCTTTTTTATTGAATATTTGAAAATTTGGAATCATTTTTCTTGAGAGTCATTTAATTATATTTTTATCTTTTTGGTAATTCCAAATGTGTCCTTTCTCTCCCTTATAAAAGGACACCGCTTCTCTATTTTAATTACACCACATTGATCTATATATATGGAAAAAAACCCTACCCAATTATATTATAAACATCACTAAACTATAAAAATATTTTATTTTCTTATTGAAATACCATTCCTTGGGTCCTTTAGAAAGGATCCAATGGAGGCCTACCGAAGAAGAGGTAATCGTCATACTCGTCATATTTTAATTTATTTCTTCTTAAACCTTCTTTAAATATTTTGTATTCATCATAAAATAATAACTCTAGTATCCTAAATATACTTAAATTTAATTTGATTATTTAAACAAAATATCCACCATTTACACCATCAAATGTGAAGTGAAATTATCGCTCTTGTGTACATGTGGACTACCACCTCCATGCTGTGATACAATTCATTTTCCATCATCATATTATATAGACGGTAATAATGATCGGTTTAATGTTTATATATTATAGTTAGAAAATAATTATTATTATGGTATTATAATATCATATAAACCTTTTTACCTTTCAAACTATTGAAAAATGATAACTTCACTTCTGTGTACGTGTGGACTACTGCCTCCACAAAGTGATGTGATTAATTTTTCATTTCATATTTACATGTATGTTAATAAGGATATAATTAATAAATAAATATGATATATATGATATAATAATGACTCAATAAAGTTTAATTATCATTTAAATTTCTTTTTCTCCATCTATCGAAAAGTGAAAACAAAATTCATGTGTATGTACGACCTACAACTCCATGAATGGTGTAATTTATATTTCTAACCATAAATTTTATAGATGAATATAAATATGTATATAATTAATATATATAATATTTAAATAATTGATAAAATTTTATATATTATGGAACCATTGTCAATGTACAGTGACTAGAACTACAGAACCCAATTTCTCTTGGAAAATGTAACAGTTAACACCCAGAAACGATAAATTTAATAAGAATTATCATTAAATTGTTGTCAAATTTTTTATAAGAGAATAATATATGATATTATAAGTATTTACATTCCACTAGTATAGAATTATAATAAATTTAAATTTATTATACAATAGTTTAATTCACTTTTTAAGCAATTCAAACTCGATTTAAGAGATTTATGTTACAAATTTATTGTTTATCAAGAATATTTATGATCATGTTTATGATGATAAAATTTTATGAACAACCTATAAAGAATCTCATGATTTTTATTATCTTATATTTGTTTTTATAGATTAATTTTTTCCATTAATTTTCCACTCATTATTTATTCAATAAACCGAAATAATGTTTTTAAAAAAAGCTAATTTATTTCTCTCATCAGTAAAAAGTCATTTCTCTTCCATATACATGTTTCATAAAAAAAATAAAGGAATTTTATATAAGCCTATGATTTTTAAAAAATTAATTTTTACCCATTATCATATTTTATAAAAAAAATATTAAAAATTAATCATTTTTTCCTTTTCCAAATGAGGTACTTTTAACTTTTTTCCAAAAATAACATAGAAGGAATCTTTGTTTAAATATATAAAACACGATCAAAATTTCCCAACATCATGATCACTCAATAATTTAAATATTCTTTTTGAGTTGTAAACTATCTTTTAAAATAAAAAAAATCCATATTATTTTGTAAATTTCTATATTTTAAAGAAGTAATTCTTAAAAGAAAAGGTTATTTAATTCATGAAATATCCCATGTGATATTTTGAATGCGTTTTCATTTGTAATAATATCCTTCAATGTTACTTATTATTCATTGGAGACATTATACAAGGATACCATCATTATGGTTTCTTCAAATGTTTTATTATTATGATGATGACATATTTATGAAACCCATTTATTTTTTATGGGATATGAAATGGAGGATTTAAAAAAATTATAAAACCTATTTATTTTACTTGGGTAATGATATATGATGAATGTTTTATGATCTTGTGGAACAACTATGAATGTATTATTGTTTTTTATGGTGGGCCCAAAATTATATATACCTTTAATTCATTGGTTAAATATAGATATCTCGTGAGATTATAAGGACTACATTAGAGAGTGAACTCAATTCAGTAAGTGATCGTGTTCACTCTGATAGTCCTGGGAATGAACCTTGATTAAGGATATGGTGGAATAGGGAGTGAAAAAAAATCCACTATGATAGTATTGGTAGTGAGACCTAACTAGAGAAATTATTTTCCATTCTTATGTGAATTCCAAGAACTCATTTATTATGCCAATTATATGATCTTGTGGCTCAAGTTCTTTGATTCATTTATAATCCATTTTTTATTAACTACAAAGGTTAATTGCATGACTCAATATTATGATCTATAATATGCATGGTATATTTTTAAATAAATTATTGTCATGTTATTAAACCCTTATTCTCATTTTTTGTGTATGTAATCATTGATATCTCCTTTTTTTACCCTTACTGAGCATTATATATCATCCTCTCTTATGTTTTCTTTCCAAAGGTTATGACGAAAGGTTTTAGCTTTGATATATCTAAGAAGGGTGATCATTAAAAATAAATTAGTGGTAGATTATCTAGGTATCTTATGAACAAGTTGCTTATATATCCATGTTTCCAAAGACACTAGACATATACAATTATGGTATGAATCTTAATGTAATGTATTCAATATTAATCTAATAAAATTTTACATTCACTCATGAAAAGTATGGGTTTATATATAATGAGAAAGAAAATTTGATCTAAAAGAGGTCAATACTAGAATTAAATGGGTATGCACATGTGTAAGGAGTTTATGGGGAAGAAACATACGCACTAGTAATTAGACTATAGTCAATAATAATATTCCTTATAGTGGTTGTTTAGAGGAAACATATTATCTACCAAATGGATTATAAGATAATTTTATCATGTTTTGTTATCAAATTGTATGTTTAAATTAAAAGAATATAGAGTTTTATAATTGGTAATGATGAGACAACAATGTTCAAGAAGAATAAGTCATTTTAATGATTAAAATAAGAACCTATGGAATTTAATGCTTAGATATATGCATTCTTGATAGAACTAGAATTAAAAAGAGGAGTATTCAATTATAATATCTATGTGAATTTTATCAAGTAAAAAATTTCATGATTCTTTTCTATATTAACGACACCATATTTATTGGAAATGGGAAAAATTGGTGGAAGAATTTGAAAAAAAATTGATGATCTTTTAGTTTTAAAGTTTTTGGATGAGGGAAGTTATTTTTTCCTTGGGTTTTAAATTATCTAGAAAGAGAGTTATAATTATTTATATTAGTAAAAATATGAAAAAATTAGTTGCTAAATATATTCAAGTATCAAGATATTAATCAATTTTTAACACCAATAATGGTTATAACCAAGCTAGAAAAAAAATAGGAATGAAAATATGTTTATCAGACTCTTTATCAAAGGATGATTGGAATATTGTTGTATCTCACATAAATAACATCAGATGTATTCTTTGTAACATTCTATGAATCCAAAAAAAATTATCTCAAGGAGTAATATATCTTGGTTGTGAAGAAAATTTAAAGGTACATTTGGGGTTCATTTTATAATGGTCTGATATATCATGCATATAATGGTGAATAATTATTTTCTTACCCTAATATATATTAGGTTAGATAATTATGGTGAGAAAATACAAAAATAAAGGATAATTTTTCATTGGAAGTATGTGAATTATGTGTCTGAGAAAAAAATAGAATATCACCTCTCTTATGATAGCTAAAGAGGAATATATTTCATCTACAAAATATTTCACACAACTAGTATGGATAAAAAAATATCCAAAGGATCATGGAGTGGAGGTGAAGCATCCCATGGTGGTATATTATGAAAACTAAACTGAAATAGAGATAATGAGTAATTTGGTATATCATTCCTGAATAAAACATATTACAGGGATTTAGAATCTCCCGCTTCCCATTGTCTATGATTTTTTATCTACAAATTTTTTTCTCTTATGGGATATATTATATTATGTGTGTACTAAACAAAGGGACATACTATCTAGTGGATTTATCATTCAAGACAAGGGTGATATCGAAATGGGAAACCATATAAAAAATTTAATTCTTTCTCATATTTCCCAAAATGAGATTCGACTCATATAGTCATAGAAAAATTATTAAAAACAATTTTATTAGTGTTTGGAGTAGTGAAAACTTCAATGATATTAGACATTAAAAATCACGAAATAGGAGAACCATTTTTTTAATTTTATTTTAAAATGGGGACAAAGATAGAAGATTTAAATAAGAACTTATAGTACAGGGGAGTAACCAGGGGAAGCCTGGTTAAAAAATCTTGTATTAACAAATAAATATAAAATAGGATGATTTATAACAAAATACAAAGGGGTTGATTTTTTAAACCATATATTTTATCGTGTTGTATTTTTTTCAATTAGTCAATTTGAAGAAATTTATGAATAAGCTTTCAGTGTGTGATAATTTGGTGAGAATATTGGTGATGAATGTATAAACCATGTATTTCAATATACCATTATAATTATATAAAATTCATGGTGTACATGGATGAATTTTGTTAAAAGAATATGACAAGTCCTAAGATAACCCTTATTTTGTAAAAAAATTGGCAAATCCAAAATTTCAACTGAAGAAGGGTTAGGAATAGAAACAAATATGATCTACAACCATGTATTATTATATGGAGTGGTAGAGTAGCTTATTTAGCATGGGTTTATGATAGGTTGAGTGGGAGATATGTAACACTAGCCCAAATTACGGGGTGGTAGTGGATAAATTTTGGAATGGCATAAAAGGAGAAAAACAGACTATAGATGTTGCATCCTATCTCATTATCCTGTGGCTTTATAATGGATTCTTTGATTTGGGATTCAATAGATTCAAATAAATGTTAAAATTATAAAATATGTAAATGAGGAGTAATACACTATGGAGGTTATAGTGGATCACTTACCTATGATAAATTAAGTTCTTGGAGAAGTTTCCATGCTATATAAAAGGGAACCTTGGCCATGGTGATTGGAAAATTGTGAATAGTTTTTCACCGCTCTATAGAGATAGAAAATTCATTATTAGGATTTCACTATCAAAAATTTATAGTATCATTATGGGAATATTGAGTCTTTGGTGAAATTAAAATTGATTTTTTATATCTTTAGAGGTCATTTCATCGAGGTAATCATTTTTAAAATACAAAGTAATTTTAGGAAATTGGGAGAAATTTAATATGATTTATTGATATCAACGATATAATTCAAGTGGATGTAACTGAACTCTTATGGGTGATCAAAACGAAAAATTAAAATTCACCACTCCATAGAAGAAGGAATATAGTGTTATTGAAACAGTAGTAGGTTATCATGATGGATACTGTGTTGATGGAAATTTCATCTGAAAGTAGTCACTATACCATAATGATTAAGGAAACACATTGTTTTCATCCTATCAATGTTTATAGAGGAATAAACAATGAATTTATAAGGAAGTAAAAAAGGAATAAAAATTTAAATATTGTGTTCTTTATGAGTAGCTTTAAAAACCCATTAAGAAGACACAGGTGGAAAATTTAATGGAATTATTCTCAAGAAACAATTCCTTAATTGAATGGATAATCGATAAGAAGAAAAAAATAAAAAATGAATAACATTGAAAATATAGATAAGATAAAAAATATATAAGAAAAATCTATTTAAGATTGGTATTTAGAGATGTAATTGGAATCACAATTATGAGAAACTTATTGGTTTTGTGTTATTAATTTTTAAGAACAAATTTAAGAAATCATTATATCACAAATATTTTTCATTCCTTTTCTTAAAGAAGTGAGCAGTGACAATGACGAGTGTGTGACATTGGATTGGTAGTTCACCTTTATAAATAATTTTTAATACTCAAATTTCATAGTGTTAAATACTTCGTACACTAACCTTATATCAGTGTATGCTTCTTGGACTATTTGTTGTGGTTAAACAGGTAAAATCTTCATGTCCTTACTTTTATTTTTGTATCAGAATATAACTTGTGTGTTTGAAGTTTTATAAGTTCATGTTGATATTTTTAACATGAAAAAATGATCTATTGTGACGATTGAATAATTGAACACACTAACTCAACACCCCTCCAATGTTGTATTGGGAATAGGTGTAAAATAACATCACTTCCCAAGATTAAGGATGAACATGATTTCCATTGGATAATAAGTTGATTTGTGGTTCGGAAAAATATTTTAAGATGGTGTATAAAATATTTCATTTGGATTTATGGTTCTAGAAAAATGAGTGAAGGATGAGACTGAATACCTAATAGGAGTATCAAAAGGTGATATTCATGTCAGAAAAGTAGCTTTCATGAAGTTATGTAATGACCATTTGGGTCACCTTAGTAGGAAAGGGATGAAATTAATAGCTATAAAAGTGATTTTGAAGGTCAGAATCATGGAGTATGAAACACGATTGGAATGTATTATAGTGAATAAGAGGAAGGTACAATTCCAAATAAATAATAATTTTCTAAAGAACCTGATATTATTGTTGGTTCAGGTGGACATATGGGGGTTGTTTATGACTTTTTTAATGGAACAACACTCTACTATGAAGATTTCACCAATGATGCAACATGAAAAGTATGGATGTTCTTTCACAAGAACAAGTATAAGGTATTTAAAATAATTTTCTGATGGAGATATATAAGTGGAAAATAAAACTATATACAATATTAATTTCATAGGTTTGGATAATTATGTGGAGTATGAAAGTTAGTAATTATGAATATTTTTCTGTCAGAAAGGAATATATTTCAAGAAGACCATACCTGGAACTATAACATGTAACGGAGTCACAGAGATAATGAACTGGATTTTATTGGAAAAGAATTTTGATAATTCATGTGGACTTTCCCAAATTTTTTGTGTAGAAGTGGTGAATTTTGTGACATGTTTATTAAATTTATGTCATTTTATCTATTGTATTCAGAACTTACAAATATCTATTAGTCTGGATGGAAGGTTAAAATCACCTATAAAAAAGACTTGAGTGAACTCACCAATATTCACATTGATTCTAAGGATAGGGAAAATATTAATACTAATACCTAAGTGTTTTATTATATGTGATATATCAACGGAGAATTTGGATTTTTACTGTAGTACAAAAACCATCAAAAGTTAGATAGAAGTCTAAATTTGATCATCAATGAAGCAATTTTATGTAATTATCAAAATATAGTGGAGAATTATGATCATAGAAAAGTATTTTAATAGGATAATGTTAAAATAAATAGATTTCTATACATTGTAGATGTTTTAGAGAATTCTAGCAACCCCAAACATCATGGGGTATGTTTTTGAAGGTATTCATGTTTCAATGGGATTTACTAAGCCTAAATTATTAATGATCATGAGGATTACTCAAGCTCATGAAAAGTCTCTAGGGGATAAAAATATAGAAGTTGTAGTATCAAAATGATATCATCCATAAAGGGAGTTTCTAAGGTCTATGGGAGATAGGTGCCAATTAAAAAGGTACAAGACTCAGTATATTAATGTGACATTTTTTTATGGTACAAATCAATCATTATAATGATTCCTCTGGTTAATGTAAATATAGTAAAGTGGATTATGAAGTAAAAAATAGTAAATGGGTTCAAACTAAGAATTTATATTTTCGTGTGTCTTAAATAAAATTAAAATACATGGTAAATGTGATATATTATTGAATAAAATCTTGGTAAATCAATTATAAATATAGATATTGATAAGGACAGTGAATTCATAAGGAAGATAGTGATCATAAATCCATTTTTATTGAAATAAAAATAACTATTGATGATAAAAAATATTTATTGATTGAAAATTAAAACTATATCTATTTGAGTGGAAGTTATAAGAATCTAAAATTTATTTTAAGAGTATTCAATTAAAATTTTAATAAAATCATAATACATCTAGAGAATGATTAAACCCACCTAAAAATAGTTAATTCCACTAAAAATGGATGATTATCCTAATAATCAGAAAATAATAACTTTGGGAAAAAATTGATAAGGAATCAATAGTTGTTATTAACAAAGGGTAAGGAAGTTGTAGCTTCAAAAAAAATGTGAAACACTCATAGATAAAAAAACTTGTGATTTAAATCTCAATAAAAACAATGTGTTATAGAGTAAAGACATATAAATAAAGCCTATGGGAAAAGATACTATGAATATAATCTTAACAAAACATTATAATGATTTAGGAAATCAGAGGAATTAACAAATAATGAAAATACAACAAACCGAATTCATTAAAATAAATTTGTATCCTATGAAGATATTCATATTTCAAGGGAAGTTATCAGTTCTATAGAGTGTATTGACACAATTATTTCATTTATTGGTACAAAATGACTTTCTCTTAATAATAACAGTCTATTATACAACAAGGTGAAAATATAAAAATGGTTGGATGAAACCCACAGAAAAACAATATTAAAATATATAATGGAAAATTAGTTTTTCTGAACTTGAGGTGACTTATGGTAGGTGTGAAAATCAATAACACCACACAAATTATTATTTCATGGTTCTATTGAAATAATTAAAACAAATAGTTAACTTTAAATATCATAAGATGTGGAGTGATCAAGAACAAGTGATAGTGATTGGGGTTATATAAAATTCTCTAAATAATAAAAGGTGTTAGATATTTGGAAGTGGTTTCATATCAGACATGGAAAAGAATAAAAACTACTGACTAGCAAACAAAAATATTATAGAGGTTGTGTTTTTTTGGGAGGAATAACTCCCAATATTTTAAAGCAAATGTAAGGAATAAAATTTAATACATGAACATCACTTCAAATGGAGTTCAATTTATTGATTGGTAGAGGTATAATATTTTGAGTGAATCTCAGTGGTTTGGAAAAGTGAAAGACATGATTTCTTATAATATTTATTATTTAATTATGATATTTAAGGATAAAAAATAGAAATTTTTTAAATTTGTTAATGAAAAAACTTATTATTAATTTATTTTGAAGAATAAATATTTTTGGCATCGAATACATGGTTATTTAGTATAAAAGAACATGAAGATATTAGTCTATTGTGAGTATATAAATGTTATTCTAAATCACACTTGATAAAGAAGAAATTATTTTAAATTTTATCACAAAGGGAATATGGTGAAAAAAAAGTCACAAACTAGTGTAGATCAACAAGATGAGGCCACATGAACTCATACATTTGGATGTATAGTACTTTATGAGTCTTAAATCAACTAATATAGATAAGTATTCTAATAATTATATTCATTATATTATTCATATGGATTATGTTTCACTTATTATGAGTAAATTAAATCCTCATGAGTGGTTTGGATGTAATCAGCAATATCCTAAAAAATAAAAAATATATATATAATTAAATTATTTTAGTGAGGAAATGGATTTAAATACACAAATAATTATGTTTATTAATTTATTAAGAAGTATAGAATAAGTTATTAATATGGATCTCTAAGAATTCATTAATAAAATGTAGTGTTAGAAAAAAATAGAAATTGTTTGGTCAAAATATTAAAGAAATTGGTATCAAAGCATATAACTTCATAAAACATTTATAGACAAGAAATAAAACAAAAATTCCTACATTCATAACCAATATTTTCATAAAATGAATTCATTGAGTTCACATTCAAATTTTAGGTATAATAAAATTATAAATTTTAGTTTCTTTATATTATTTTTCACCCCATGATATGTCAATATCATAAAAAAACAATTGGAAAAAATTTATGACAATTTTGATGAATTCATTTTTCATAGTTATACTCCTGATAGAAGGATTTTTTAGTGTTATAATAAGAATCTCAAGAATATTATTAAACATTTTGAAGTCAGTTTCATAGATATAAATTAAAATTATAATAGTTTGATCATGAAACTAAAGAGTCACATGGAGGAAGTAGTGACCGATAATGTATACCTATATTTAATCTAGATATTTCATATGATATAAAACATGAATCTAAAATTGTGAGGGACTAGGAAGGACCATAACTGATTGTATGTATGTTTCCAAGACTTAGAAATCATGTGGATCCTAAAAACATAGTCTTGTATAGTAAAATCATAATTTAAACTCATAGAACCTTAATGAATTTAAATCACATGATCATTATTTATCAAGTATATATGAAAATATTTAAATAAGATTTCTAATATAAAAATATGGTTATATCTATAGAGGATAAATTAAATAAAAATTTAGAATAATGGTGCATGGGAGATAGTTTAACTTTTTAATGAGAAGAATATGATAGGGATGAAATATGTTTTTCACAATGAAATTTATGATAAAGGATAAGTTTTTAGGAAAAAAGAAATACTATTTTGAAAAGGATATTCTCAAATTAGAAGTATTGATTTTGATAGTACTTCTACTTGAAAAGATTAATTGATAATAATTTTTCTAGAAATATGTTTCCAAAAGAACTACATGGTTTCCCAAATGTATGAGAAATTAGTATTCTCAATATATATCTTTAATAAGATGTTTACCTTGAATAATTATTGGGATTTATTCTATAAAGTGGTTGTTCTCTAGTGTGGCTGTAAAAAAAAGAACTCTATGGGGAAAACAACCATAAGCATGGTGGTATAAATTTTACAATAACTTTAATAGAACAAAATTCAATATATTAAATGTGTATAAACATTTATATGACAATAAAAACAATACAAACTCACTCTTTATGATTGTGTATTTTGATGATGTTTATTTCTAACAATAAAGTGAAATTATAAGAATAATTTTCTACCTAATTAAAGAAAAACATATAATTATGAATAATATATGGGTGATATTTTTTAATGGGTTTTAAAAATGGTGTATAATTTTTATTATATATTTCTTTCATAATAAAAATATGCTCATGTGTTATCAAAGAAATTTGGAATCGAAGAAACTTGAGAGGAATATACTCCCATCTTAATTGGGACTAAATTTCCCAATTATGATGATGGATAAGGTGTTGGTTAAATGGAGTTAATAAGTTTTATTGGTAGAGTAATCTATTTGATACCATCAATACTGAATATTATGGACATTTTTACAAATATTTCATGATTCCAAACCAATTTGAAGGAGTCATATCTTATGGTAGTAAAACAGATCTTGTGTTTTTCAAAAAAAAAATTGTATAAATTTGCTATAAAAAGGTAAATATATTTATGTTTATAGTTTTTTATGATATTGATTAGGCTAGTGAAATTATATATTGAAATTATAATTCTAAAGTAGCATTGTATATAATAATATTATGTATTTCTTGTAACTCCAAGAAAATAAATTTAGTTGTAGTTATCAGAATATAAGAATATTATATTATGAAATTTCAAGATACAAATTAAATAATTTTGATAAAATCATAGATTGAATACATGAGAGTAAAAGTCACATATCAATTTCTAATTATGTGTAATAACTAAATACAACTAATTTTTTAAAAGAGTCGAGGGAAGTAATTGTTTTCAAACCATATTGATAATAAATATAATTTTAGAAATAAGAAGGTATAACATAGTCATAATAATATAGAGTATATTTTAGTAAAGTTAATATACTAGGATATTTTCACAAAACACTGAAAAATTTGGAATTAATAAAATTCATAATTTCTTATAGAATAAATTCTCACCAAATATCCAAATGATTACAAGATTTAAATTATTAATCTTTCATTTCTTTGTATTTTTTGAAAAAGTGGGAGAATATGTTTGTATTTTACTAGTAAATTTGGAGAATTACTATCAAAATAGGGAGAATAAAAATTAAGGGAATGGTTTAATTGGAGTTTCCTTATGTGAAATGGATCATAATATTTTGGTGTGTTTAATTATATAAGAGATCCATCCATGTTTCCAATAAATACGTTGGTAGAAACTGATGATATATAAATAAGACTTCCAAAATTAAATGTCATTTTTAACACCAGTAGTTTGAGTTCTCTCACAACCTTTACTCAATCAGGTCATGTAGTAGTTATATAAATTTCAAATTAGAATTATACCCTGACTATTTTCTTTAGTTATCAATTCATTTCAAATGATAATTTTTTCATGCTATATTTATTCTCAACATGATCATGGTTTTAGTGTTTGATTTGAGTTTTTTAGGTAAAAAAGGAATTATTATTCATGTTTTTTTAGAAACCATGCCATAAAAGGGACATAATTACACCACAAAACCTTGTTTTAGAACTTTTTTATATACATGATAAAATCAATCTTATGTATTTTAACATTTTAGCATGATCATTTCATAATGATTTTGGTTGAGAGTTTCTAGAGAAAAATCATATGAGAATAGAGTTCATTATAATCCAAGATTTACTAATTATTTTTGCTATTCTATAATTACATTTCATAGTATGCATGAATTAGTTAAATTTATTATATCAAAATATAAATATTTGAAGAATTTCGGAATGAGGCATAGCTAGTAATTACCAAGAAAACATCATTCCACAATTTCTTATACTATTTCATAGTATGTTAAACTATGTCACAATTCATAAACTATAGGATATTCTAGTGTTTCAGGATTTGAGATGAAATAAAATCATCTTATATTGAATATGTTCATTTTATATTTTAATTAAATTTATGATAACTCATAAGGCATATAATTTGTTATAACTACTGGAAATGGAATCTAAATCATTGTGTTGGGGTTATACCAATGGTTTGGAACCATTGGTATAGGTCCCAAAACCATTTATATAGGATACAACAATGATTTGGGTTATCATTAGCTTGTAAATAATTGGTATAGGTGGGCTGTAGTGATGGTTTCCAAACCATTGGTATAGGTATTTCAAAAAAATCCTTGGTTATTTTTGATCCTCATACGTCCAATTTATATCTCAATGACCTAACCACTAAGCTATAATATTTTTTTGAATCATAACATGATAAATATTAATATTTGTATTTATAAATTAATTAATTTTGATTTATTCAATGTTATTTGATAAAATAATTCATTAAAAAACAACATACCTACCAATGGATTGGAAAACCATTGGTATACACCTATACCAATGGTTTTACCAACCATTGTTATTGGTATTTTTATTTTTGGGACCTATACCAATAGATTTGGAAAAACCATTGGTATATGGTATTTTATTAGAGGATATACCAATCGTTTTATCCAATACATTGGTATAGCTATCACCAATACTAACAGTTTTGAAAAAATTATTATTATAAGGTCATTTTATTTAAGTTATACCAATAGTTTTTCAAAAACCATTGGTATAAAAATTACCTGTAACATTGTTTTTTCCAAATTCGTTAGTATAGGGTCATATTATGGTACCTATAGCAACGGTTTTGGAAAAATCATTGGAATAGGGTAATTTTATGGTACTTATACCTACATTTTGGCCAACACCATTATTGTAGATCCATTGGTATAGGTCCAATTTCTAGTAGTGATATTCTTTATTTTCATGTCTAATTTTAACCAAGTCTTTTGTTTTAATATCATATATTACACTATTATTTTGGAGATTATAAATATTTATATTTATTGTTTGAAATATTTATTGTTTCCTACTAAAACATTACCAAGAGAATTTGAATGAGCAAGGGGACATGTTTGAGTGAAGAACAGGTCCTACACAACATCCATGGATTAGAGACAATTGAGGAGAAAGGAAGAATAATTTCATTATTTATCATACCCAAGGTTGAAAATTTTTATTATTATAAGAGTTTTAGGACTATCTTTCTTCTTATAATTATTTAATTATAATGATAAATAATTCATATAACATGGGATCTCCCCCATCTACCACCATTGATTAGCCTCTTTTAAAGAGTTGGTGAAACCTATTAAAATATATTATGTTTTTTATATTATTTTTTATTTATTTTTATCTCATTCTACTAATCACTAAATTTACTTTTTTATCATACTCGCTAAAAAAGAAGGGAGTAAGGCCATAAGGCCCCAGCCTTAAACCTTACTTAATATTGAATTAAATGAATAATTCACATTGAGGATCTTTTCAGGTTTAGAGTTTTAGAGAATTAGGACATACCTATTACATCTCAAAAGATTACAAAGTAGACACTTCTACTAAGTTTACATAGAATAAAAACTCTTAAAAGGAAACATGTCTAGTTCCATGTTTTATATAGCATGAGTTTCCCTTGATCCCATCCTTGACCCTATTCCACATTAAGTCTTGTTAAAAACATTTCAAAAAAACATAGGGTGAGCATAAAAAGCTCAGTAAGGGATACACAAAGAATGAAAACTGTTAGTTTATCAAAACAATAAGTAAACCATGTATACTTTATCAAAGTAATACTTTTCACCTTTATAAAGAAGTAAAAACTCTTCACTGAATAAAAGATCATTACTTACCCTTTTGTAACAAAAATATTACCATTAAACCCATATAAAGATCACATAACATATATAGGTAACTTCGGACATAAACATACTTAAATGGAATAACCATACAGTCGACTTCCACACATATCACTTAATGGAATACCCATACGGACGACTTCTATACCCAATGCATTGGAGGTTATAACGTAAACACCCGTCCTGGTATTCATGGCACCACCCGTCATATGGTTTATCACATAACCAGCTGTCAAATGTCCAAGTACCATTATAAAATCATAAGACATAAAACAAATATAATGGAAAGAAAAAATTTCCACACTTTGATCACAATATATCACCTAAATATATTTACATAAAAAATCCATTATAAAAACCATTTTAAATACCTAAATACATAAAAGAGTATATTGTATTTATTTCATTTTAAAAACATTACAGTTTATTGAGGAAGCCAAAGACCAAATAATACTCGCGGCGGCGGAAAAGGTCGTTGTCACCATGTATGTTAAAAGAAACATTCCTTTTTGTCGTTTAGTAAAATACTTCATAGAAAAAGATTCCATTTGTATAAAAGTAAAAATCAAAGGGTTTTATACACCGTATAAAAAAAAGTTGTGTATAAAACGAAATATTCCTCAATGAAAGGAGATTGAGATGAAGTCCCTTACCTCGGGTCCGACATGACTCGATCGTTCTTTAACGTCCTGAATAATAAACTTGAGTTAATTTTTACTTGCTTAAGAACCTTTTTCAAGTTCATTATTCCTTTTATATCACTTATTACCATTTTATGAACAGTATCTAATTATTTAAGTTAATAATGGTCGTTTTTTCGATCCTTGGTACTTGAGTCAAAAATAATCTCTTTATAATTACAAGTTGTTCATGTGGTAAAATATCCATTACATCAAGAATTATATTTATGATGTTGATACCATATATATCATATATATACAGTATATACATGCATTTATAATATTACATAATCATTTAGAGGTAAGAAATGAAATGCCACGTTCATGGAGACGGTAAGCCGTACGTACGCATGAACGCTACTTTCATTTCTATGTCATATTAATGGAATTAAAACTAAATGAGAGGTATGTATATTTTAATTCCATAATTATATTCATCACTTATATGTAACATACATCATATATAACCATTATATATATATACTTATAACAGTACATTACATTTGGGGATAAGAAATGAAATGCATCGTTCATGGAGACGGTAAGTTGTACGTACGCATGAATGCTACTTTCATTTCTATCTCATACTTTAATGGAATGAAATAATAATTATATAAGGTTATATTATAATTCCAGTATAACATCATATATAATAACTTTAAATCCATCCTTTATACTCCCACATATGGCATTAACGAATCAAATCACTTTGTGGGGGCGGTAGTCCGCACTTCCTAAAATAAATTATCATGTTTACCCACAATGGAAACCATAAAGGTATGCCAAAAATGGAAAATACAGAATCTTAAGTAAAACAAAAACATATTCTGTATCATATATAAATATAGTGTCATCTTAATGGCCACCTTTGAAGGTGTTATATGAGTGTTGAACAATCATCATTTCGTGAGGCAGAAATTCTCCATACCACAGAAACAGTATATTCATTAACCATTAGACGGAGGTGTGTGTAGGTGTAGCTCGAATAATTCTTATAAAAACATCATAGTATATTTAATATACTGTTTTTTTTACAAAATAAAGGAATAAAAAGAGTTTAGAGGGTTGGAGAAGCAAAATAAAACAAAAGAACACAAGAGAAAAAACTACCTTTAAAACGGGTAACTCTTTTTTATTTGAGCTCAAAGGCTTCCATGAGAAGACTTATGCCCAAAGTGAGGATTCTATGAGTAAGAGAGGGGTTTTTAGAGACAAAATGAGCAGGGCTTGGCCGAGACAAAGACTTTAGAGATGTGGTTAAGGAGGTAGAGGTGGGGGCCTTTTATAAGAGGAGAGGAGGGGCACTCTTGGAAAGTTAAGAAATGATACTTTATTATAAAATAATTTTTGGATAAAAAGGGTCCCAAAATTATATATTTAGAGGATAAGGTGATAAGAGTTCGAAATACACCCATACAATAGGTTTTAGACAAGTGTAAGTCTTACATTGTATATTATCTTTTCATTTTATTTAAATCGTTAAATAATGAGGTAATCGCTGCATCATCATGGTGTCATAAACAATTTAATTTATTTAATGTCTAAAATTTATAAGAAAATATCATGATGTATTAAATCTTTTTATCTTTCTAATGAATATTTATAGTCAAAAATATGACTTGTATAACCCCATTTAAGAATTATTTTAGTAAAACAACTCATGTTTGTGATATTTTTATTTTTACTTTAATTAAAAAGTTTTTAATGTCATTTTCCTACCAAAGTGGCTTCATGGGGTCCCCAAGTTGACCCATTGATTTTCTTGGTCTTCCATGACACATCCAATAAGTGTAGGACATGTGTCATGTTTATTTCATATTATTAAAACATTATTTTTACCTTAAACTACACTAATTACCTCTAATCGTGATTAAAAACATAAAAGTTACTATTCACCAAAAAATTATTTTAATCCCATTGAACCACATTTTCCTTCCTAATGAAAACCATGTATGTAGGATTTTTTAAATTCAAAACACAGAGGTGGTAATATTTCATTTAAATGGAAAATCACCTTTTTTAAGTACCACTTAGTGGATTCACTATTCATCAAAAATTAATGTTTTTCAGAAAAACACCAAAAATTCACCCTAAGCTATATTTGATATTCAGAATTCAAAAATGATGTAGATTTCACAAAATTCAAAACATATAAGATGAATTAATTAATTTAATAATTAATTCCCGCTGTCAAAACAAATAGCGTGTTTTTATGAAACAAAATGTATCAAAAGATTGACACTAGTTTAAGTCAAATATCAAAGTGAAATTAATTCCAATGACCACAATTGGATTAAATGGTAAAAATATATTCTAATTTAACTTTGAAACCAATTCAAAAGATAATCTAATCATATAAATAAATTATATTAAAAATAGTTTTTTAATTAAAATACAACATTTTTCACTATTCATTAAAAAATGCTCTTTATCGGAAAAATACCAAAAATTTACACAAAGTAAATTTTGATGTCCTGATTCTAAAGAAGAATTTTATTTGGTCCAATAGAATGTATAATAGTGACCAAAACTATATTTAATGATGGTTCGCCATCAAAAGGCGATAAGTGGACCTTTAGTGAAAATTAGAGTATATATGCCTAAAATTGAATTCTTTTCATA
This sequence comes from Viscum album, assembly GCA_963277665.1. Taxonomy (NCBI): domain Eukaryota; kingdom Viridiplantae; phylum Streptophyta; class Magnoliopsida; order Santalales; family Viscaceae; genus Viscum; species Viscum album. The sequence continues at coordinate 165,843,778 of OY728138.1, forward strand.
TTTTAAGCCTTTATCCTTTATTGGATAAATGTAAAAACATTTAACAACCATATATAATCATATTTTAGTTATTTATATTCATTCCTGCCAATACAACAGCTATGTGTTAACTACTATTTAAAAGAATATTATTTTATTACTAGTGTGCAACGTAAGATTCCATAGAAACTCTTCGTTGCGTATCAGGTACGCTATCGAACATAGAAACCCCTTTAAAGTAAAATTATTATTTAATTCGTAAATATTAATAAATATGATAATGTTTTATTCTTTATTTACCTGGGATGTTACATCCTTCCCCCATTTGGGAATTGCGTCCTCGCAATTTTATTCACTTATCAAAATAAGTTGGGGTATTTATCCCTCATAGCATTTTCAGATTACCATGTCGCCTCTTCAACCATATGGTTTTTACACAAAACCATTACCTGGTTAATTACCTTATTTTTCAACACTTGCTCTCTTTGGTCAAGAATCTAGACTGGTTGTTCTTCATAAGAGAGATTCTCTTCCAACTGAACTACCTCTGGGATCAAAACATGAGATGAATCTGGTATATACTTTCTCAACATCAAAACATGAAAAACATTTTGTACCTGAGATAAACTCGGAGGTAAATCCACTCGGTAAGAAACTTATCCAACTTTATCCAGAATTTCATATGGTCCAATGAACCGTGGACTCAGCTTTCCTTTCTTACCAAATCACATCACATTTTCCATGGAGAAACCTTGAGAAAAACATGATCACCTACCTCGAAAGATAGATCCTTCCACCGGTTATCCGCATAACTTTTCTGTCTGCTCTGAGCTATTCTCATGTGTTTCTGAATCAATTGAACTTTTTCTTCCATCTCTTCTACCAATTCTGGTCACATCAGCTTCCTTTCACCCACTTCATCCCAAAAAGCTGGAGTTCAACACCGCTTCCCATATAATGCTTCAAACAGTTCCATCTGTATACTATAATGAAAAGTGTTATTTTATGAAAACTCAACTACAGAAATATGTTGGTCCCAACATCCCTGATTATTCATAGAGCAAGCTCGTAGCATATCCTCCAAGGTCTGAATTGTTCATTCTGACTGCCCATCTGATTGCGGATGAAAAGTTGTACTAAAATTTAATTCAGTACCCAACGAATTCTGAAGGCCTTTCCAAAAGTTAGAAATAATCCTAGGATCACGATCAGATACAATGGAGAGGAGAACTCCATGCAACCTGACTATCTCTTTAAGATACAATCGAGAAAGTTGATCTAGAGAGAATGTATCTCGAATAGGAAGGAAATGAGTAGATTTAGTCAATCGATCAACAATAACCCAGATTGCATTATTACCTCGAGATGTCCTCGGTAATCCCACAACAATGTCCGTGGATATATTTTCTCATTTCCACTCTGGCACTGGTAATGGCTGAAGCATCCCTTTCGGTTACTGCCACTCTGCTTTAACCTGCTGAAGAGTCAAACACTTCACAGTAAAATCAGCAATATCTCTTTTCATTCCATCCCACCTGTAGAGACCCCGACTCCAGAAAACCATAGGAGTCTGTGCCTTCTGAACATGATGTGTTATCTTAAAATAAAATACACTTTGTTAACAACACATCATGTCCCATACAGAGGATCGTGTGCGGTTCGGGTTCTGGGAAACCGGAAACTTCTGAAACCATCCATCTTACAAAAGCTGACACCTGAAAATTTTAAATCAAAACATAGGGTGAGCATTGAAATACTCAGTAAGGGTGTTTTAAAAAGAATTTAAAATACTGTAACATTTGAAAACATTCTTTTAAAAGAATTTTAACATCCACTAAGAATGATTTTAACACACCAAACATAACAATGCTTTAATCAAAGTTTTCAAGAAAAACATGAAACGAATACGTCAATTTTTGAAGGAGTGATAATGGTTGTTATAAAAAAGTACTACATGTGATTTACATGAGCATAAATTTAAACAGTTAAAAGTAATGCATAATCAAAGTTGCGCACAAGGAAACAACTAAATGTTCATATGCTGGTTACTATTCTATTAAGTGATAACACTAGGCATGCTTCAAGCTTAAAACTAGGGAATTATGAACTTTATACAAACTTTAAAGGCATCAGTCATGAATGAAATTTATCTTGGAAAAACTTATTATATGACTTGAATTATGTGGCATCAACATTTAATATTGACAATCATTTCGTTTCACCAAGGTCCATCCCCAAGGTGTCATTTGAAAATTACCACGGTTATTCACCAAGGTATCGTGAAAATTGTAATCTCTAGTGGTTACATCATTACACAATGCATTGGAGCGCTATCAGGGCGCACCCTTAAATTTTCCTTTATTATCATGTGAGCCACATCGTTCATGCTTTACTGAAATGGCTATGTAATTCAAGATGTCCCATACCACCTTGAACATCTCATTCATTTTAATTTTACCCAAGGTGTCCCATACCACTTTGGGTAATCCAATTTCTTAGTCCATTTAGTGATATGTCATAAAAATGCATTATGTAAATAATAACTAACATAATTAATGAATCATTACACACTTTACATGATGTGATAGTTCTCACTAAAAAAAGGGCAAGGACAAATTAATGACATACATAGTTTAGTACAACATCCTTTTCACTAAGGCATATAAAACAGCAATATACTAAATGATGAATCTTTGTCATTATAAATCTTTGGAAAAAGGGGGAAATCTTAAGAAAAACACATGAAATCAATTACGGTGGTAAACAGGCCCTTGAACCCAAAATACATATTCTATCATAAAACTCAACAGGGCAATGTTAGATAATCCTTTTTAATAAAACATGCCCATTTGTGTGTAAAAAAATGTTGGTTTAGCAATCACACAATTCATAGCTTAATAAAATCATTCCAGCATCCAAGAATAGTTTAATTCCAACTATTTATAAAAGGAAATATTCTTATAAATATATACACACGTGCACATATATATATACCCATAGTGTATATATGGGTTTTACACAATTAAAAACAAAGTTTATTAAATTCCTTAGGTAACTCAAAGTTTCCAACCATAATTCAATTACATGGTTGAAACTAAATTCATATAAGGTTTGTTATAAATGTATCTATGTATAAAAATTAAGGTTTTACAAACATAACTTCACTTAAACCAAAAGAGCATAGTTTGCAAATATATATCTAAAAATTTCATTTAAATATCGATGCCAAAACAGGTCGGGTTAGGAGAAAACATTCACGAACTATATATATATATACATACCCTATACATTAAAAACGAGGTTGAGATATATTTAGTTATTTTTTTTTGAAAACCGAAATATAAAATCGTAAAATAAACAACATGGAGAATTTGTAAATGTGCTTATACAAAGTTTATATACCATTCACATATATATGAAACCTTATATACACAATATATAATAACCGGGGACTTGTATATACACATGTGAGCAGTATATACAGGTTTCGAAAGAAAAACTGGAAAACGAGGTATATACGCACCCTCACATATACAACCACTGGAAACCCGAAGGCCGACTTCTTGAAGGCAGAACCGAGGGGTATTTATATATCGAGTGTATATAGGTAAATATGAGTTGTGTTTAAACCGAATGTTTCTTTTAAAGGAAGATAAGCATGCAGGAACAACCCATTAAAATTACGAAGGCCAAGATCTTTGAAGGCAAAGCAACCTGAGAGGGTTATATTTAAGTATATACATATATATAACTATATATATATATACACCGTGAGTATATAAAAAGGAGTTTGTTCCGAAACAGTTCAAGAATGCAAGAAAACCCTTACTGTGCTTGAGGAGGAAACTCGGAGCCGGCTGCTGGGTGTCTGTGGAGAAGAAGGAGGATGAGAGGAAGGAGCTGTCGTGGGCTTCAACGAAGCAGGGGGGTTTATAACGGTCTCGGTGTCTCGTTGGTGACCCGACCCAGGTGTAGACCGACGTGGGGAAGATGGGAGAACAGGGACCTAGGAGTGGGGTGTGCTCGGAAGTCAAGGAGCAGTGCGAGGGAGGGAGGTGCCTGGCGTCCTTGGTGCAGGTCTACAGGCGCAGGGCCGCGGTGCTAGGAAGAAGACGGGGGGATCCACGGTCTGCTTGGCCCGAAAAGAAACGGACGGCGCCGATTCGTCCTTGGTGCGATCGAACGGTTGGGGCGTGGAGATGTGATGATCGCTTTAGAGGAATCGGAGGGTCGAGATCAAATCTTGGATGAGATCGGGCGGCTTCTGAGACGCGGGGGAGGTATCGCGTTTAAAAACAGGATGGACGGATGAGATCGACGCGGAAGTCGATCGGACGGCTCTGGTCACGCGGAGCGCGTCCCACATCGAAACCGAAAGGTTTTGAGGCGCGGTATAAATATCAAGCTGTTCGGGTAGCGGTGCAATAGCACAACACACACGCACATGGGACCTTATACACGGGTCCCTCCCCACCCCCACGGGCCTTGGCCCACTGTCACGCAGCGCGAGCCGCGGCCTTATACACGGGCCCGCACGCGACCTGGGTAACCTATGCACGGCCCTGCCCGAGCCTCCAGCCTGGCTAGCTCCCGAAACGCGCACGTACACACCTGGGGAGCCCGATGGCGGTACCTCGGGTCCCTATGGGGTCTCGGCCATGGCCTGAGGGCTTGTCCCCTGAGGATGCCCTTGGCTGGCCGGGACCCACTCCATTTTTTTATAAGAAATTAGTTTTATTATATACTTAGCTCAAAATATAGTGAAATGTAGGAATTTAGTAAAACAAACAGTTTTAACTCAAAATGTTATAACCAATTTCAAGTTTAGATAAAATATTTTAACTCTTGATCTAAATTTTTAAAAGATATACCTTTTATACAATACTAATAAAATCATTAGTATTTTTAAAATACTCTACTATTTGTTTTATAAAATTATTTTAAAGACCAAAATTTTTCCCAAAATTTTTCATAATTTAAGAGATAAAAAGATATAATTATTACGAATTCCCTCTAAACATATAAAACCATGTTTCCAACTACCTAGGTATTCATCGGGATTTTGTAAAAACGAGGAAATTTACTTTTAAGAATAAAAACGAAGAATCTTCTATGAAAGAATGTTTTTAAGAATAAGGTGATGAGGGAATAAAACCGAGTTCTCTTTTAAAGTAAATTTTATTAGTGGGAACACAACGGTCGTTTTTGGAAAACCCAATGGATATATAAACATAACGGTCGTAACTCAAAGAACTAATATAAATACAGGGGTGTGGGGTACTTCCTAAAACAGAACACTTGAACAGGAAGGATGGCTCTCCTCATACCATTGGCGTTGATCATGTGTGTCGTGGCCCTGGCGATTATACTTTTCACGCTGATGGACCCTGAAGATGACGACTATCTGATTGCCCGCATTGTGGTTCTTTGTAGTCTTGCAGTGGCCGTGTTAGGTCTTGTGCATGGTACATTCAACTAGTTGGGTCTTGTTGTAAAGTAATGTTTTAATAAATGTCAGTTTACCTTATTCTCTATGTTTTATTTCATTTCTAATTACTTATTAAATAAAACAAGATACATTATTAAAGGCATAACACTTCTTACATAAACGAGTTCATAAAACCTGGGGCGTCACATTATCCCCCCCTTTAGAAAATTGCGTCCTCGCAATTTATTTCACGACACTACAAGGTTCAGAAACGTTCCTACCACCTCCACCAACGAATAGGGTCAACAGGTGCATTTAGAGGGATCCCTGTAGCGAAGCTCACTTCTTCCAGCTCCCTAATCCTCACACACCTAAGACAGGAGGGGTAGCACTTATGTTCCGGGCTTTCAGGCCTCCAAAGGGAAGCTCGAACCGTACAAAGTTCTGAAATGTCTTTGCAGACCAATGTACGAAGAACTTTCTGAATTATCTCTCGGTCGAGGATATTGAAGCCATAGATGTGGTCAAACAGGATAAAGCTGAGAAGTTGGAGCATATAAGATGCATAAAGATTTCCCTCTAACGCAGCCTCCTGGAATTTCACTCTGGCCGTGAAGTTTCGGCCTAGGGTGAAACAAAGAAAGAGCCCTTCGTGGTAACTTCCTCGTCGTTCACGTCCGGCTAGCTGAGCAGAGCCAATGCGGTAAGAGATGGAGGCATTCCCCTGGCAGGTGCGGAGAATCTCCGGACCGTTTGTTATCTCAAACCATTGCTTTCACGTTCTTCGCAAATTTGTGAAGGGATCATACTCGTCCTCAAACGTCTTGATCGCAATGATTTCCAAAATCTCGGTGGGAAGAGATAACAGGTGGGTTTGTCCTTCCATCTGAAAGTTTTAAGACAGGAGTTCCATTACTTGAAAATCATACAAGGACAAAAACAAGGTAAGGAAAAGGAAGGGAGAAAGATAACATTTCAATAAACATACGTTAATTATTATTAGTTCTTGAGTTTCCCTTACTCATTGACTAAACGAACTCCACACAGAGAAGCAAAACTCCATAACTCCTCGAACCAAACACAGGCCGAGCATTCAGGGAAAAACTCATGAGGACACCTATGACGTCTTATGAGTCTAGAATGGGGGGCGTGAAGTTGAGAGACATCTTCATACACTTGTCGTCTGTAAGACAAACGGGTGGACTCGTCTTCTAACCTTCCGAAGTCCAACAACTGACCCCAGAAGCCATAGTTTAAAATCTGACAAAGGTAACCCGCTCGGAGGTCTCCGTCAGCAGCAGCTTCTTGAAAGGGGTTATCAAGCATAGTGCCGAAGTTCTCACCCGCCGTTAAAATTCGGAAAAGTCCCTCGTAGTACCTTCCTCGACGTACATAGGAGGGAAATTGGGTTATTATCATAAGGAGGTAATCCAATCCCAACCCTTGGTGCAGACTAAGCACTCGAGGTGAGTTGGATACATCGTAAAGGTATTTGCATGTCATGCGGATATGGGCATAGTTTAGAAAGTCCTCACGGCTTGCTAAGGACACAATGGTCTCTAGGGCCTCGGTGGGGAGAGATAAGAGATTTGTTCCTTCATTTTCCATCTGAAAATTAAGAAAACCCAGTTTTTAATAAAATTGAAATACATATACATATATATTTTTGTTTCAGTTTCTGGCTTTCCAGAGTTATCCAAACCGAACCTCTGATACCAACTGTAGAGACCCCGACTCCAGAAAACCATAGGAGTTGGTGACTTCTGAACATGATGTGTTATCTTAAAATAAAATACACTTTGTTAACAACACATCATGTCCCATACAGAGGATCGTGTGCGGTTCGGGTTCTGGGAAACTGGAAACTTCTGAAACCATCCATCTTACAAAAGCTGACACCTGAAAATTTTAAATCAAAACATAGGGTGAGCATTGAAATACTCAGTAAGGGGGTTTTAAAAAGAATTTAAAATACTGTAACATTTGAAAACATTCTTTCAAAAGAATTTGAACATCCACTAAGAAAGATTTTAACACACCAAACATAACAATGCTTCAATCAAAGTTTTCAAGAAAAACATGAAACGAATACGTCAATTTTTGAAGGAGTGATAATGGTTGTTATAAACAAGTACTACATGTGATTTACTTGAGCATAAATTTAAACAGTTAAAAGTAATTCATAATCAGAGTTGCGCACAAGGAATCAACTAAATGTTCATATGATGGTTACTATTCTATTAAGTGATAACACTAGGCATGCTTCAAGCTTAAAACTAGGGAATTATGAACTTTATACAAACTTTAAAGTCATCAGTCATGAATGAACTTTATCTTGGAAAAACTTTTTATATGACTTGAATTATGTGGCATCAACATTTAATATTGACAATCGTTTCGTTTCACCAAGGTCCATCCCCAAGGTGTCATTTGAAAATTACCAAGGTTATTCACCAAGGTATCGTGAAAATTGTAATCTCTAGTGGTTACTTCATTACCCAATGAATTGGAGGGCTATCAGGGCGCGCCCTTAAATTTACCTTTATTATCATGTGAGCCACATCATTCATGCTTTACTGAAATGGTTATGTAATTCAAGATTTCCCATACCACCTTGAACATATTATTCATTTTAATTTTACCCAAGGTGTCCCGTACCACTTTGGGTAATCCAATTTCTTAGTCCATTTAGTGATATGTCATAAAAATGCATTATGTAAATAATAACTAACATAATTAATGAATCATTACACACTTTACATGATGTGACAGTTCTCACTAAAAAAAGGGGCAAGGACAAATTAATGACATACATAGTTTAGTACAACATCCTTTTCACTAAGGCATATAAAATAGCAATATACTAAATGATGAATCTTTTTCATTATAAATATTTGGAAAAAGGGGGAAATATTAAGAAAAACACATGAAATCAATTACGGTGGTAAATGGGCCCTTGAACCCAAAATACATATTCTATCATAAAACTCAACAGGGAAATGTTAGATAAGCCTTTTTAATAAAACATGCCCATTTGTGTGTAAAAAAATGTTGTTTTAGAAATCACACAATTCATAGCTTAATAAAATCATCCTAGCATCCAAGAATAGTTTAATTCCTGCTATTTATAAAAGGAAATATTCTTATAAATATATACACACGTGCACATATATATATACCCGTAGTGTATATATGGGTTTTACACAATTAAAAATAATGTTTATTAAATTCCTTAGGTAACTCAAAGTTTCCAACCATAATTCAATTACATGGTTGAAACTAAATTCATATAAGGTTTGTTATAAATGTATCTATGTATAAAAATTAAGGTTTTACAAACATAAATTCACTTAAACCAAAAGAGAATAGTTTGCAAATATATATCTAAAAATTTCATTTAAATATCGATGCCAAAACAGGTCGGGTTAGGAGAAAACATTCACGAACTATATATATATATATACATACCCTATACATTAAAAACGAGGTTGAGATATATTTAGTTATTTTTTTTGAAAACCGAAATATAAAATCGTAAAATAAACAACCTGGGGAATTTGTAAACGTGCTTATACAAAGTTTATATACCATTCACATATATATGAAACCTTATATACACAATATATAATAACCGGTGGACTTGTATATACACATGTGAGCAGTATATACAGGTTTCGAAAGAAAAACTGGAAAACGAGGTATATACGCACCCTCACATATACAACCACTGGAAACCCGAAGGCCGACTTCTTGAAGGCAGAACCGAGGGGTATTTATATATCGAGTGTATATAGGTAAATATGAGTTGTGTTTAAACCGAATGTTTCTTTTAAAGAAAGATAAGCATGCAGGAACAACCCATTAAAATTACGAAGGCCAAGATCTTTGAAGGGAAAGCAACCCGAGAGGGTTATATTTAAGTATATACATATATATAACTATATATATATATACACCGTCAGTATATAAAAAGGAGGTTGTTCCGAAACAGTTCAAGAATGCATGAAAACCCTTACTGTGCTTGAGGAGGAAACTCGGAGCCGGCTGCTGGGTGTCCGTGGAGAAGAAGGGGGATGAGAGGAAGGAGTTGTCGTGGGCTTCAACGAAGCAGGGGGGTTTATAACGGCCTCGGTGTCTCGTTGGTGACCCGACCCAGGTGTAGACCGACGTGGGGAAGACGGGAGAACAGGACCTAGGAGGGGGGTGTGCTCGGAAGTCAAGGAGGAGTGCGAGGGAGGGAGGGGACTGGCGTCCTTGGTGCAGGTCTACAGGCACAGGGCCGCGGTGCTAGGAAGAAGACGGGGGGAGGCACGGTCTGCTTGGCGCGAAAAGAAACGGATGGCACCGATTCGTCCTTGGTGCGATCGAACGGTTGGGGCGTGGAGATGTGATGATCGCTTTAGAGGAATCGGAGGGTCGAGATCAAATCTCGGAAGAGATCGGGCGGCTTCTGAGACGCGGGGGAGGTATCGCGTTTAAAAACAGGCTGGACGGCTGAGATCAACGCGGAAGTCGATCGGACGGCTCTGGTCGCGTGGAGCGCGTCCCACATCGAAACCGAAAGGTTTTGAGGCGCGGTATAAATATCAAGTCGTTCGGGTAGCGGTGCAATAGCACAACACACACGCACACGGGACCTTATACACGGGTCCCTCCCCACCCCCGCGGGCCTTGGCCCACCGTCACGCAGCGCGAGCTGCGGCCTTATACACGGGCCCGCACGCGACCTGGGTAACCTATGCACGGCCCTGTCCGAGCCTCCAGCCTGGCTGGCTCCCGAAACGCGCACGCACACACCTGGGGAGCCCGATGGCGGTACATCGGGTCCCTATGGGGTCTCGGCCTTGGCCTGAGGGCTTTTCCCCTGAGGATGCCCTTGGCTGGCCGGGACCCACTCCATTTTTTATAAGAAATTAGTTTTATTATATACTTAGCTCAAAATATAGTGAAATGTAGGAATTTAGTAAAACAAACAGTTTTAACTCAAAATGTTAGAACCAATTTCAAGTTTAGATAAAATATTTTAACTCTTGATCTAAATTTTTAAAAGATATACCTTTTATAAAATACTAATAAAATCATTAGCATTTTTAAAATACTCTACTATTTGTTTTATAAAATTCTTTTAAAGACCAAAAGTTTTCCCAAAATTTTTCATAATTTAAGAGATAAAAAGATATAATTATTACGAATTCCATCTAAACATATAAAACCAAGTTTCCAACTACCTAGGTATTCATCGGGATTTTGTAAAAACGAGGAAATTTACTTTTAAGAATAAAAACAAATAATCTTCTATGAAAGAATCTTTTTAAGAATAAGGTTATGAGGGAATAAAACCGAGTTCTCTTTTAAAGTAAATTTTATTAATGGGAACACAACGGTCGTTTTTGGAAAACCCAACGGATATATAAACATAACGGTCATAACTCAAAGAACTAATATAAATACAGGGGTGTGGGGTACTTCCTAAAATAGAAAACTTGAACAGGAAGGATGGCTCTCCTCATACCATTGGCGTTGAGCATGTGTGTTGTGGCCCTGGAGATTATACTTTTCACGCTGATGGACCCTGAAGATGACGACTATCTGATTGCCCGCGTTGTGGTTCTTTGTAGTCTTGTGGTGGCCGTGTTAGGTCTTGTGCATGGTACATTCAACTAGTTGGGTCTCGTTGTAAAGTAATGTTTTAATAAATATCATTTTACCTTATTCTCTATGTTTTATTTCATTTCTAATTCCTTATTAAATAAAACAACATACATTATTAAAGGCATAACACTTCTTACATAAACCAGTTCATAAAACCTGGGGCGTCACACCACTAGTAATACTCCCGGAGATCTCTGTACATCTTAGTACTGCTGGGATGAACTGAAAATGGGGAACTATGAGCCTCACATAACAACTCATTCTTCAACTGTGAATCACATGGAACACATAATCTCTTCCCAAGCCTCAAAACACAATCACTAAATGTTAAATTCAGGCAACTTACCCTTCTGAACCAGCTCTACCTTTTTCTGCAACTCGTTGTCCTGCTTCTGTGCTTGCTTAATTATTTCAGATAGAGAAGATTTCACTGATACCTGAATCAAAACATAAGGACTTCCTTCACAAACAACTTCTATGCCAAATTTCCTCAAATCCTTAACCAAAGAATCACATTCCAAACGCAACATTGTTAATGAAGCATTACTTTTTCGACTCAAAGCATCAGCCACTTTATTTGATTTTCCCGGATGGTAATGAATTGTAAAATCATAATCCTTGATTAATTTTATCCATCTCCTCTGTCTCGTGTTCAATTATTTATGATTGAATATATACTTTAAACTCTTGTGATCGGTATATATTTCACACTTTACTCCATACAAATGATGCCTCCAAATTTTTAAGGCAAAAACAACAGCAGCTAATTCCATGTCATGTGTAGGGTAATTTACCTCATGAATTTTCAACTGGCGTGAAGCATAATAAATTACCTGATCATTCTGCATAAGGACACAACCAAGTCCATTCAATGAAGCATCACTTTTGATAAAAAACTCACCATTCCTGGAAGGAAGTTCCAAAACTGAAGCATTCACCAATCTTCTTTTCAACTACTGAAAACAATCATCACATTCTTTTGTCCAGATATAATTAACCCCCTTCTGAATTAGCTCAGTCAATGGACTAGATAATCGTGAAAAATTTTCAACAAACCTTTAGTAGTAACCTGCCAAACCAAGAAAACTATGGATGTCAGTTACATTTGTGGGTCTTATCCATTCTTCAATAACTTTTGTTTTAGCAGGATCAACACTTATGCAATTTTTTGAAATAATGTAACCACAGAAAGAAATTTGTTGTAACCAAAACTCACACTTTCTGAATTTTCCATATAGTTTATTTTCTTTTAAGGTTTTAAAGATAAACTTTAAATTAAATTCATTCTCCTCTTTACTTTTAGAAAACACCAAAATATCATCAATAAACAAAACCACCATTTATCACCTGATTCAGCTGAACCATCAGTGTCTGCTCAATTCTGATTCTGACCATCTCCGGTTGCTGATTCGAAAGGTCATTATACTCTTTATGCCTTCCTAGAAAATTTTCTCTATTTAATCTATGGAAAACCATTATTATCACAGAAATATCTTAGGCAAAGCAACATGGTAATCTTTAAATGCTATATCATTTCAATCATACCATAAATTAATTTATAATTTAACAATTTTCTAACTCCTAAAGTTGTCTAAACTGACCTCTGATACTAACTATAAGGCCCCGGCCTTAAACCTCACTTAATATTGAATTAAATGAATAATTCACATTGAGGATATTTTTAGGTTTAGAGTTTTAGAGAATCAGGACATAACAATTACATCTCAAAAGATTACAAGGTAGACACTTCTACTATATTTCCATAGAATAAAAACTCTTAAAAAGAAACATGTCTAGTTCCATGTTTTATATAGCATGACTTTCCCTTGATCCCATCCTTGACCCTATTCCACATTAAGTCCTGTGAAAAACATTTCAAAAAAACTTTGGGTGAGCATCAAAAGCTCAGTAAGGGATACACAAAGAATGAAAACTGTTAGTTTATCAAAAAAACAAGTAAACCATGTATACTTTATCAAAGTAATACATTTCACCTTTATGAAGAAGTAAAAACTCTTCACTGAATAAAATATCATTACATACCCTTTTGTAACCAAAAGATTACCATAAAACCCATATAAAGATCACATAACATATATAGGTAACTTGGGACATAAACATACTTAAATGGAATAACCATACGGTCGACTTCCACACATATCATACAGTCGACTTCCATACCCAATGCATTGGAGGTTATAATGTAACACTCGTCCTGGTATTCACGGAACCACTCGTTATATGTTTTATCATGTAACCACCCGTCAAATGTCCAATTACCATTATAAAATCATAAGACATAAAACAAATATAATGGAAAGAAAACATTTCCACACTTTGATCACAATATATCACCTAAATATATTGACATAACAAATCCATTATAAAAACCATTTTCAATACCAAAATACATAAAAGAGTATATGGTATTTATTTCATTTTAAAAACATTACGGCTTATTGAGGAAGCCAAAGACCAAATAATTCTCGCGGCGGCGGAAAAGGTCGTTGTCACAGTGTACGTTAAAAGAAACATTCCTTTTTGTCGTTTAGTAAAATGCTTCATAGAAAAAGATTCATTTTGTATAAAATTAAAATTCAAAGGGGTTTATACACCATATAAAAGAAAGTTGTGTATAAAATGAAATATTACTCAATGAAAGGAGATTGAGACGAAGTCCCTTACCTTGGTTCCGACATGACTCGATCGTTCTTTAACGTCCTGAATAATAAACTTGAGTTAATTTATACTTGCTTAAGAACCTTTTTTAAGTTAATTATTCCTTTTATATCACTTATTACCATGTTATAAACAATATGTAATTATTTAAGTTAATAATGGTCGTTTCGTCGATCCTTTATACTTGAGTCAAAAATAAACTCTTTATAATTACAAGTTGTTCATGTGGTAAAATATCCATTATATCAAGAATTATAGTCTATATGTAGATACAATATATATCATATATATCCAATATATACATGAATTTATAATATTAAATAATCATTTATAGGTAATAAATTAAATGAACCATTCATGGAGACGGTAAGTCGTACGTACGCATGAACGATACTTTCATTTCTATGTCATATTAATGGAATTAAAAATAAATGAGAGGTATGTATATTTTAATTCCATAATTATACTCATAACTTATATGTAACATACATCATATATATCCATTATATATATGTACTTAAAAGAGTATGTTACATTTGGGGATAAGAAATGAAAGGCACCGCTCATGGAGACGGTAAGTCGTACGTACGCATGAACGCTACTTTCATTACTATCTCATACTTTAATGGAATTAAATAATAATGATATAAAGGTATATTAAAATTCCAGTATAAAATCATATATAATAACTTTAAATCCATCCTTTATACTCCCACATATGGCAGTAACAAATCAAATCACTTTGAGGGGGCGGTAGTCCGCACTTCCTAAAATGAAATTATCGTGTTTACCCACAATGGAAACCATAAAGGTATGCCACAAATGAAAAATACAGAAGATTAAGTAAAAAAACTTATTATATATCATATATGAATATAGTGTCATCTTAATGGCCACCTTTGAAGGTGTTATATGAGTGTTGAACAATCATCATTTCGTGAGACAGAAATTCGGCATACCATAGAAACAGTATGTTCTTTAACCATTAGATGGAGGTGTGTGTAGGTGTATCTCGAATCCTTATTATAACAACATCCTAGTATATTTAAGATACTGTTTTTTTTACAAAATAAAGGAATAAAAAGAGTTTAGAGGTTTGGATAAGCAAAATAAAACAAAATAACACAAGAGAAAACAATACCTTTAAAACGGGTAACTCTTCTTGATTTGAGATCAGAGGCTTCCATGGGAAGACTTCTTCCCAAAGGGAGGCTTCTAGGAGTAATAGAGGGATTTGGAGAGACAAAATGAGCAGGTTTTGGCCGAGCCAAAGGCTTTATAGGTGTGGTTAAGGAGGTAGAGGTGCGGGCCTTTTATAAGAGGAGAGGAGGGGCACTCTTGGAAAGTTAAGAAAAGATACTTTATTATAAAATGATTTTCGGATAACAAGGGTCCCACAATTATATATTTAGAGGATAAGGTGATCATATTTCTAAATCCACCCATCCAATAGGTTTTTTACAAGTTTAAGTCTTAGATTTTACATTATATTTTCATTTTATTTAAATCGTTAAATAATGAGGTAATCACTGCATCATCATGGTGTCATAAATAATTTAATTTATTTAATGTCTAAAAATTATAAAAAAAATATCATGATGTAGGAAATCTTTTTATCTTTATAATTAATATTTATAGTCAAAACTCTGACTTTTATAACCCCATTTAAGAATTGTTTTAGTAAAACAACTCATGTTTGTGACATTTTTATTTTAACTTTAAATAAAAAGTTTTTAATGTCGTTTTCCTACCAAAGTGGCTCCATGGGGTCCCCAAGTTGACCCATGGATTGTCTTGGTCGGCCATGACACATCCAATAAGGGTAGGAAATGTTTCAAGTTTATTTCAAATTATTTAAACATTATTTTTACCTTAAACTACACTAATTACCTCTAATCGCGATTAAAAACATAAAAGATACTATTCACCAAATAATTATTTTAATCACATTGAAACACATTTTACTTCCTAATTACAACCATGTATGTTGGATTTTTGAAATTAAAAACATATAGGTGGTAAAATTTCATTTAAACGAAAAATCAGTTTTTTTAAGTACCACTTATTGGTTTCAATATTCATAAAAAATGAAGTTTTTCAGAAAAACACCAAAAATTCACCCTAAGCAATATTTGATATTCCGAATTCAAAAATGATGTCTATTTTAAAAAAATCAAAACATATAAGTTGAATTAAATAATTTAATAATTAATTCCTGCTGTCAAAACAAATAGCGTGTTTTTATGAAACAAAATGTATCAAAAGATTGACACTAGTTTAAGTCCAATTTCAAAGGGAAATTAATTCCATTGACCACAATTGGATTAAATGGTAAAAATATATTCTAATTGAACTTTAAAACCAATTCAAAATATAATATAATCATATAAATTAATTATATTAAAAAAGGTTTTGAATTAAAATACAACATTTTTCACTATTCATTAAAAAATGATCTTTATCGGAAAAATACCTAAAATTTACACAAAGTAAATTTTGATGTCCCGATTCTAAAGAAGAATTTTATTTGGTCCAATAGAATTTATAAGAGTGACCAAATCTATATTTATTGATGGTTCTCCATCAAAAGGTGATAAGTGGACCTTTAGTGAAAATTAGAGTATATATGCCTAAAATTGAATTCTTTTCATATTTTAAGCCTTTATCTTTTATTGGATAAATGAAAAAACATTTAACAAACATATATAATCATATTTTAGTTATTTATATTCATTCCTGCCAATACAACGGCTACGTGTTAACTACTATTTAAAATAATATTATTTTATTACTAGTGTGCAACGTAAGATTTCAAAAAAAACCCTTTGTTGCGTATCGGGTACGCTATCGAACATAGTAACCCATTTAAAGTAAAATTAATATTCAATTATCAAATATTAATAAATATGAAAATGTATTATTCTTTATTTACCTGGGATGTTACAAAGGTTGTTATTTTTTAATGTTGAGCTTTGGATATGATTTAGTAAATTGATTTTTATTGATTTTATAAATTGAAAGCCTCCTCTCATTTTAATATATACTTTTTGGAAAATTATTTTTCATTTCTGAAGTGATTAAATCATTTTTTAATTGGTTTCAGAAATAATAACAATATAGAGTTTGGATGTTTGATTGGAGGATTTACATTTTAAAAAAAAATTATAAAACATATTGAAAAAAATCTTAATTTTTATGGTATTAATAAATCATTTTTACTCTAATTAATATTTTTTAGAAAAATTAAAATCCCAATAAAAACTTACCTTTATAAATAAACTGCTATCTATGTTTGGTTAAGGAAAATTTAATAAAGGTTTTGTAAGGGTATCATTAATCTAACGTCGGGTGATCTTGGTTTTACCCTTACATGTGTTTTATAAACTTTTAATTACCTTTACATAAGCCTAATAAATTTCTATTTACTGTTATGTAAATTTTAGTTTACCATTAGGTAACATATGTTAATTACATGTTACCCTTGCATATTTACTTATACCCTTAGGAAAATCATTATTATAACCTTATCTAAGTTGTTTTAATTTTTATTTACCTTTACACATGGTTTCTTGTACCCTTATAAAACACAAGGAAATTGGGTGTTATCCTTAAGCAACTTCACTTTTACCCTACATAAGAAGTTTAATTTTAAACATACCCTTATGAAATTCATGTTTACCATTATATATATTTACCTTTACGAATTTTCACCTTTAATTAAGTTTACCCATAAAAAAACATACCATTATGCATTCTTATATAAAACTTGTTTACCCTTATGCAAGATATTGGAATTTTTAGTTACCCTTACAACGCATGAAAATCTACACTTACCGAGAAAGTATAAATTGAGTGTTACCGATACGCAATATATAGAATTTTGATCTTATCGTTAAAAATATAGTATGAATTATGAGTAACCTTTATGTATTTTTTATAATTTCAATTATACATTTATATATGCATTAAAAATTATTTATAAATATATTTGAAAACATGAAATTTTAGTTTTCTTTGTATTCATAATTTTCATTATCTTAACAGTTACTGATTGTTTTTTTCATATGATTAAATTATTTATCTTATTCCATAAATTATTTTTATTAAAATAGAACATGTGTTAAGTATTTTAATACTTTTATACTAATGAAATTTTCAGATGTTTTTAGATTTATAAAAGAATAAAGGATGATTATTAATTTTTGAGTTTGAGTGTGATAATTCAAAATACCAAAAAAATGTAATATGTTTCCATTTTTATTTTATAACCATAGGTTTTGAATATATAATTAAGAATTCAGAAACACTCATGCGGAGAAGATTCAGAAGAATTATTTTGAGGAACATTACCCCTTAATTTTTTTCCTATAAGTAAAGGTCAACATAAAGAAGTGAGGGTAACGAGAAGACATAAAGAGAGTCTCAATGTTATAAAATTTCACTCAGATAATTTTCTTGAGGAATTTCTAGTTGCATAATGTTTATTGGTTTGACATCAATTCTTTAAGGGGAAAAGATCACTACTCTATACTGTCCTTTTTTATCAACATCTTCTAATAGTATTGTTAATTTTATTATTTTTTGGAATTATTTTTATCTCATATTTCACACATGATTATACCTCTATTCAAAATATGTTGTATGGCTCTGCTCACCTGAGCAAAAGGTAATCACATAGGTTTGGTTTATACTACATAATATATTGGGTTCTATCTACACCCATAAAATTTTGAGTGATTGGTCATGGATTCTCTTTATAAAGGCTTTGGTTTCTTCTTGAACCCATCAGAGGAAAATGTCGGGTATATCCTGTAATAGACTACGTTGAGTATTTACATAAAAAATACATCTTCATTTTTTTTTAGTGAGTACCATCCCACTCTTTTAGTTAGAGGGTATTAAAAAGTAGAAGTAGGTTCTCTATGAACCAAATTACTATAAAAATATTTTTTTTCTTGTTGTTTATTTTATTCTGCTACTTATATGTTTGAAAATCACACTCATGTTCATTTAATATTATGTTTTCATAAATTGTTTATATTGTATGGATTTTATGGATTTATCCTTTAGGAATATTGGTAAATAATATTGGAAATTACTTATTAAACAATATAAATTTCTTGAATTAGATATCTATATAGTAATTTGAAATGATACTTTCTAGTATGTGTAAAATTATAAAGTAATGAATTTACTTTATTGTACTATAAATAGAAAAATTTATTATCATATTTACACATGAAAAAACTGCTTATGAAATTTGGATGACTTTAAAATTCACACACTATGGCATTGATAAGTTATAGAGAACCAAATTAGAAATACATCGTGCAGAATTTTAGGAATTATGAATTTATGATCATGATAACATCAGTGATATGCATATCTGATTTACCAAGATCTTTAATATCATGGTTTCTATAAAGAATAATATGAATAATGATGTCATTATTGAGATAATGCTTCAATAATTACATAATAAGTGGCACTTAAAGAATTTTTAAATCAAATAAATCAAGTATTTAACTTAATATACTATAGATGAACTTATTTTATATCTTCCTAAATATAAGCTATAGTTAAAGATAAATGATAGTGAAGCTGGTGAAAAAAATAAGGGAGTAGGATTTAAATCTTCTAAGTATATTTATTTTGACTCTTATAATGAAATTTTAGGATCATTTAGTAGTAAAAATGCAATAATTTGAATCTAATTATAAAATGATTGAAAGACCTGGTGAATAAGGAACAAAATTAAAAGGAAGGAAGGTTAAATTAGTATAAGAGGTACTTCAAAATGAAATTCAACTCAAGTAAATTCAAAAAATCTTCAAAATTAACATGTTAATAATGTAGGAATATAGGACATGTCAAATATGATTTTCCTTAATTAAAGAATGAAGGTAAAGATAATAAATAAAAAAATGAGATAAAGTAAGATCAATATTCTTGTTGGAGTTGTACCAAGGACTAAGATTCAAGAAGTAAGGAATATAAAATTGAAAGGAAAATATGTAATATTAATTTGATGGATATACAATATAAGGTACCTAAATCCTTATTTATAACATTATCAAATCCCATTTTTGTTACTAAAAACTCATATCATGAAATAAGTATTTAGTTAGATTAAATTTCATCAAGATAAACTAACTCTGAAATTGCTAGTTATAAAGAAGTAAAAAGGGGGAATCAAATAATATAGGAAGGTTCTTTTAAATCTATAGAGTTGTTTATAAAATTAATGGGAAAAATTTTAAGTTTAAAAAGTAAAAAAAACGTTGGTTTAAGAGAAAAATAATTGTAAGGAGTCAGAATGCATTCAAAAATAAAATGAGAAGTTATGAAATAAGAATGAACGAAATAATGATTTTATGACTAAGAATGATGAAGATCAAGAATGTAGATTAAAATTAGTTTTAGATGATATGTATAAAGTTGAGAAAGAATTCAAGAAGATAAAGGATGAAAATACTAAACTATAGAATTTAGTTTCTTGATCAAATAGTAAAATCTAGACAAATTTGGAAAATTATAAAAAAGTGAATGAAAAACTAAAAAAGAAGGTTTCTTATTTTGAACCAACTCTTTTAAAATTTGTTCAAGGGAGAAAATGTTTGAAAAAATATGTCTATGAATAAATAGAATAAAAAATATATATTCAATTATAATAGTTAGATTCCTAATATATATAATACCTTGTTTATTAAGAGAGATAATTGAAAGGGTTCTAATGTCACTTGTTTTAACAGTGGAATTTTCTTGACATCCTGCTTAAAATATCTCTCTATATCATGTTCATTAATTAATACACAAGAGTGTATTTATTTATAAAATTTCATTCCATGTTAAAAGGACTAAATTGTATACCATGGGTAACCAAATGATCTTATTAAAATACAATAGGTTCCAAGGTAGTCTATATTATCAATTAAGTATTTTTATTATATGCATCATTCATTTTCAATCTTTGTTACAAAATATGGTATATTAGTATGCATCAATCAGTTTTTTTTTCTCTGTGGCTAGTAAGCATGTCTAACATATATTTTTGGTTTATAGGAATATGCTTAATCTATTTTTAATTAATTTAAAATTTATTTAAAATTCCAGGGTTATTTTTTAAAAAACATATTCATTTATAGGTAGAATATTTGTGTAAATTTTTTTATTATTATATTAATTTGATATGGTAAATTTTATGAATATAGGGCGAGTTTTCTATTAGTTTTTAAATTTTTTAGAATGTTGAATTTATTTAAAAAATATATTTACAATACATGTTAAAATTTTAGTTTGGAATTACGAGTTTTATTTATCTAATTAATTGTGTGTTGAGGGAGTTTTGAATATAGAGGGTTGATCCTTTGTTGTTTAACATGACTAGTAATTGGTTGTTTCCATTTCTAATTATGAGTATAACTTTTTCTTTAATTTTTTTATTATAAGTAGTGTAAATAATTTTTATGCTATTTTGTATTCAATAATTATTATTTTTTAATTTATTAATATAGAATGTTAATATTAAAATGGTGGCATAATTTTAAAAAAATAAATATTGTTTCCTTTTTGATAAATTTCAAAATGGGGGGGGGGAATGTTTTTGTTTTTTTTAAATGTTCATTCTTTAAATTTACAAAAAAGAGTAGATTTTTAATGTTGTGGTTTTAGGATGATTTAGTAAAAACGTTTATTTTTTATGAATTGAAAACATCATCTCATTTTATTATTTAATTGTTGGAATTTCATTCATTTTTGAAGTCATTCTTTCATTCTTAAAGTGATTTTGAAAATAATTAGCATTTAATGTTTATATATTTATTTAAAGAATTTAAAATGTTTTTATATAATAATAAAATGTTATGGAAAGAAAAAATTAATATTTAGGGTATTAATAAAATATTTTCCCTGAAATTAATCCATTTTTTTAGAAAAATGAAAATTTTAAGAAAAAGCATACCATTACACATGCCTTATTTTCCATTTGAGGGTGGGTAATTTTTTTAAGAAAATTGCATATGGGTAAGATAAAAAAAACTTATGTGATATTGGTTTTTCCATTACATGTGTTTATAAAAATATTATTACCTTTATATAATCCTTATAAACTCTTTTTTATCCTTATGTAAATTTTTTTATACCTTTATGTAACAAATGTTAATTATATTTACCCATACATATTTGTTTATACCCTTAGGAAACTCTTTGTTCTACCCTTACATTTGTTGTTTTAATTTTTCATTACCTTTATACATGGATGTATTTACCCTTATTTAGTGCATGGAAATTGGTTGTTACCCTTAGGAAACTTCTCTTATACCCTTACATAGGAACTTTTATTTTCAATTTTCCCATACGCAAAGCATGTTTACCAGTACACACATTTTAATTTATGAATTTTCAACCTTATTCAAGTTTACCCATACAAAAACTTACCTTTATGCATGCTTATATAAAACATGTTTACCCTTATGCATGGTATTGAAATTTTTTGTTACCCTTATTTAGTGTGCTAAGTTATCCCTATGAATTATGAATAAATTGTTTTCACCCTTACACAGTATATATAATTTTGATCTTGCCTTTGAACAACCTATATTAATTTTGAGGTACATTTTTATATTGTTTATAATTTCCATTCTACCTTTATACATGCATTTAACCTTACCTATATGTAAATTTGGAAACATGAAATTCTATTTTTCTGGGTTTTCATGATTTTCATGGTATTCTCATTTGATGCATGTTTAGTACCATTGATTTAATTTTTTTAATGATCCTATAAATTGTTATTATTTATATAGAACCTATGAAAATTATTTTTTCAATTTTATACTAATGAATCTATTATATGTTTTTATTTTGATACAATAATTAATCCCGATGATTATTTTTTAAATTTGACCAGGATACTTCAAAATACCAGAAATTGAAATATGTTTCTATTTTTATTTTCAAACAATTGGTTTTAAATATGTGATTAAGAACTAGGAAACACCCATATGGATAATATTAATGATATTTCTTTTAAATAATAGTATTTATTATATTTTTTGTATAAATAAGGTCAGGTAAAAGCAGTGAGAGTAAAGAGAATATATAAAGAGAGACTTAATTTTATAAAATTTCACTAAATTAATGTTTTGAGGAGTTATTGATTTCCTAAAGTTTATTTTATCTTCATTAATTCTTAAAGTGTCAAAGATCACTTCTCCACACCATCTTTATACATCTACATATTCTATTAGTCTATTTAGTTTTACAATTTTGGGGAAGTTTCATCATTTTATAGTTTACACGCAGTTATACCTCCATTAAAATGGTATTATCAAGTTATTATCACCAAATTAAAAGGTAATAACATAGTTTTGTTTCATTAATAAAATAGAAATATTTCTCTATAATCCCAAAAAAAAGGCTATGTAATTGGCCAAGGATCCTCCTAAAAAATATTTTTTTGGTTGAACCCAAAAAAAGAATAGGTCTAGTCCATCTTGTAATATACTTGGTTACTTGTTCTCTTGTAAAAGAATTATTCTTTGTTTGTTTTAGTGATTCACAATTTTCTCATTGATTTTTAGGGGCTTTAAGAATACATGTAGGTTCTCTATGAACCAAAATAATATAAAAATCTCTTTTTTTTATTCTTTATTCTATTCCACTACTTATCTTTTTGAACACTGCACTCACATTCATTTATTATTTTGTTCGGATAAATTTTACAATGATAATTTTTGTAATTAATTTTAATATGTTTAAAAGGACTATTCACACCCCCATCTAGTATATCTTTCCATTTATGACTCTAGCCAACCATTTGTTGGATAAGTTATTGAAAGATTTAATTTACCCCCACTCCCCCTCAATTCTCTTAATTATCACACTTTTTCACACCAAAAACCCACATGTTTCTTCACATTATCCCATAATATCACATTTAGCATCATTTGATATGAAATACCACTATAAAATACCTATAAGATACTATTTTAGTGATCCCATAAAGGGATTTTACTCAATATCACATTCTTCAACATCTTCTTTAACTTCCATGAAAGTCCTATTTAAGTTGAGATTTTTTTCTCTCTTCATTTCTTACTATATGTGCAATGAAAAAATAATCATCATGTTCATGTAGAGAAACTTTATTTGACAAATTAAAAGATTTAATGGTTTCACCTTTAATTATTATTAATAATTATATTAAATTAGTTTATATTCCCCTTTTTTATGTAATCAAAAGCATTATTACTATAGTAAGAATAATTAAAGTAGTGCCCATGTATGTTATTTATTCATAGTTACGCAGAATCTATTATCATCCTTTTTTTTCTTACTCCATCCTATTTTACCCAATAAATAACTCGATTATTCATCATAAAAAATTCATGGTGTCACCATAGTAGCCAAAACATATATCATCTATGGGAATGGAATCTCATATACTTTCTCTGTATAATTCAAATAAATTCTAGTTTTTTAGAAATATCTTGATGCATGGGATTGATATTTTCATCAAAAGTTTTATTTTATTTTTATCATTTCATTTTCATGAATAGATTTTTGTATCCTTGAATGAATCACATTCGTATACAAGTCCAATATTACCTTTAGAATAAGAACTTTTTTTGAAAAAAAATTCATCAAGTTTCCTTTTATATTTTCCATATAACTCTTTGATATAATACTTTAAAAAACATAGAATATTATAATATTCATAAATGTTTTTTATATTAATTCAACATTAATGTTATATTTCAAGGTGACCACTTATTTTTCAAGTGATTCAATTTTTTCTATATTATTATATATAAAAAATTAATGCAATGGATCATATTTTTCAACATTATTACTTTGTGATTTTCTAGGGATTGTAGGTGTTTAGATGGTATTACTTTTATTAATTATCTATATTTTTATGTATTCAAAATTTTATTATTTTTTAAAAATATTTTTAAACTTATAAAAGAGGCCACCCATATGTGAAGGTAAAAGTCTTTACCATTATGAAAGTCTTATTTTCCTTCCTTTTATAAGTGTAAGCTTGGATTTTTAATTGGTATAAAAAAGTAAGAAATATTTTTGGTCTGCATAAAGTTAATTTGGACCATTTTGTAAAATTTGTCTGGATTTTCATCACCAATTTAATTCTCACATGAATTTCCATCTATTGGGTAAGGATAGTCCATTATTTATGAATATCACATAAGGGTAAGATGAAAGTACCCTTAAACGAATCGTGTTCCCTTGCTATGTAAAGGTAGCTCTGACATCACATAAGAATAACTTGAGAATACCCTTAAGTTGAATATTATATCTTTCACTACATAAGGGTAAAGTAGATTAACCTTACACCATACCCTTTTTTAGTGTTTCATATTGGTAAACCATTTTACCCTTATGAATATCTCTTCTCCCGCATATAAGTAAACTACTTGTGCATTTGTTTCCTCTCTTTCTTACCTGTAATGATCTATGATTCGAAATTTATGGAAAATATGGTTATATTAAATTAAATATAATGGGAAATAGATATTAAATATCTTGAAATAATAAATATATGATTATAATAATTAACAGGCATGAATATTGTGGAAAACATAATGAATAGATGTTGAAACGATGTGATGGTAATAATAGACTCGGGATAAATGGAATGTAGAATATATATATTCATTCCTAAAAATATATATCATTTTCATGTAATCTAAAATTCATTTTTAAATATAAAAAATTAATGTGATCATTCTCTCTTCTTTTATTGTAATGGAGTGATGGAAAATAATGATGAAAATAAGTTATGTGACCTATTGTATGCTGAATATGTTTTGAAGGAAATTTAAGTGTTATTTTTTAAAAAGTGTAACATGTGTAGGTAAACTCATGTATTTCACACATTATATAATTTAAATTAGTTTCTAATAAAGGTAAATATGACATATATACATTAGTATATTTAATATTCTATGTGATTCATAAATGTGGTTCACTTTCAAAATTTGATATCTTAAACTACTTCTTTTATTTTGTCAAAAATTCTATATTCCCTTCGAGTTTTTCATGACCATAGTTGACCCAAGGATCATTTCAAATGTTTCCAAGTAGTTCATGACTTGACCTCAATAGTTATCAACTATATAAAAATCACTCTCTCTATCCCATTTTGAACAAGTGTAGAACATTACATTAGGTTGTTATAGGCATCTGTAGTTATTTGAACAAACATATTTTCATAGAGAACTACCCAGATCATCGAGGTGAGGATTTATAGATTTCTTTATATTTTGAAATATTATAATCCTGATATGATAAGAACACATAGAATTCATATTAAACATTAAAATACTTTTATTTTTATTCCTTATAAATACATGAATGGAATTATTTTTTTCTCCCATAGTTTCTACCATTTCCAAATGAGTGAAGGGAAACCACGTCAATCACTCAATTGAAACTGACCCAACATGTCTTTAATCAATTAATTCTATAAAATCTACAATAATGTGTTAATATAATTTTCCTTAACCTCAAATAGAAATGTATGTTTAACTCTATCCATGGGATCAGTGGAGATGATATGGTATGGGGAAGGTTATGATTTATTTATGCATTTACTATTATACTATCTCCTTAAGCTCAATGGTGGAGATTCGGTCCAATGGTATGGGTTATTTTTTACTTATTGTTTTTTATAAAATACTCTTATCTTAGGACCTTGTATGATCTAGGGTAAGGGATTCATGAATTATTTTGTTTCATTTAAATTCTAATTGTGTATGGTTTTTTATTATTAATATATACTACTATGATAGTCAAGATATGGGATAATTATTATGACTATTTTATTCTATGGGTAATAGAAATCTATAAAATGAAAATATAAAGACTAAAATATTGAATGAAAGTGATAAAATTAAGGAATGTTGATAGGTTTTCCTTTTATGACATGAGTTGATTAGATGGTTGTGTAATTTCTAATTTATCTTATTTCTCATGGGATTTAAGAAGGTCCTGGAGAATAAATAAAGGTAATTTAAAATGTAAATTATAGCCTATTGGAAGAGGTATGGTACCGAGTGGTATTTCATTGACTATTAATTATCTTTTGATGGTTTTATACATTTGTATTCTACTGTAATAAATTATTGTTACCATATTATATACATTAATATCCTTCTATTATCGAAGTTTCTATTATTAGGATTATATCATTAAATAGGAAGATAGATGAAGATAGAATTAAAAAAGTAGTCCTACGTGGGTTTACAAAATATTGAAAGTGGCATACTTTCTAAAATCCTTCCATTAGTGTTTATACATGCACTGCTACTTAGAAATTGATGAATAATCATTTATATATATTGTACTTACATGGTTATATGTTGAATTATTGTTTTTATTATGGTTTCTTCTACTTGGTTATATTTATAACATATTTTATTATGTATTTATGTGAATACATGATACTATATAGATGAATATTATTTTGTTAAGTCAAATACGTTTTTGTTATGGTATTATATTCTGAACGAAGTGATAAAATAATAAATGTAAATGTAGTGCTAGACAACTATAAGAATGATATATTAATATAGAATTTCAATTTAAGTAATATAAGGCATTTCAAGAGATAATATAAACAAGGAATAATACTGAATTAATAATAAATTGATGTGGGTTGTGATTAGAAATGAGAAATATTAATGTTGACATGTGTGAGGTAATTTTAAGATTAGATAGTGTCCTAAAAGTATTGTATAATTAACTCGATGATTCAAATTAGAAGGGAATAATATTAATAATGTAAGGTAATAATTAATATGTTGGATGTAATAATTAGTAAGATAACATTAAATAATTAGTTGTGGTAATTTTTTAATCCTGAAATGGTGTGACTAGTTTACTTGATGCTGCATTATTAGTTCCTCGTATTATATTTTGTGTCAAAAAAATTATTCAATCATATTTGATAGTTTTATTTCATTATATGGATGATTTTTTGTTTGTTTATTCTTGTATTTTTCTAGAATATTTCAGTTTATTGCATTATTATTTTTTGATTGATTGTATGTATGTGTTGATTATTTAATATCATGCTCATGGGTTGTAATTACTCACAATTACAACTTGTGTATCATTTATGGTCTGTAATGTCTTAATGTTAACATGTTCACATATCCTATGGCTATAACTGATTAGGTTATGTCATATTTTGGGATATAATGGATCAAGGTTTAGCACATGTTGAACATGTAATGATATGGATTCATTTGGTGAATGGATGTGATAATGTGACTATTAGTGTGTAGGGATGTGACTATAATATGGATGAATATGGTGCAGGGATGTGATGATGTTTCTTAATAGGGTGAAGGTATGTGGATATGAAATATTTGTATGGGTGTAGGGGTATATTGATGTGGATGCATGAGCTGCAGGGAAGTAATGATATGGTTGCACTGTGTGCAAAGATGTGATGACGTGTCAGTATAGGGTACAAGGATGTCATGCTATGGTTTCATGGGGTGTAGGGATGTGTTGATGTAATAAATTATGTATGTTGATAACTAGGATTTCCTTCTTGTATGAATAATCTTATGGTTATGATATTATAGAAGTATTGTGATTGTAACACCCGAGACTTTTATGTTATATAAATCATCAAAGGAATCTTTTTCTACACAACACTTGCTTGGCTTGCTTTACATGCAATCGTGACCTTCCTCGATAGCTTGCGTCGTACGCAATACCGAGTTTCACTAAACAACAACATGCTATTAAAACTAGCCGTTATGAATAGTAATAACCACTTTTTGAAATTTTATAAATTTTATTTTTCAAAATGGACTTCATTTTTGGACTCAGAATATCGAAATTAGCCTAGGGTGAAATTTTGGTATTTTTCTGAAAACTTTCAATTTTTGATGAATAGTGAAACCACTAAGTGGTAGGTTAAAAACTGAATTTTGCATAAAACTTAATTTTACCACTTTTGTGAATGGAATTTCAAAAATCCGACAGAAACGGTTGATATTAGTAAGTAAAATGTGGTTCAATGAGATAAAAATAATTTTTTGGTGAATAGTAACTTTTTACTATTTTTACCGTAGTTAATAGTAAATAGGGTAACTAAGGGTAAATATGATATTAATATTACCCTAACACATGTCCTAATTCTATTGTACAAGTGTAATTCGACCAAAAACAAACTTAGGAATAAAATATGACCATTTAGGCCCACTTGGATTAGATTAGGACATTTATTATTAATTTATTTAAAGAAGGGTTAAAATAGTTAAAATCAATGTTTAATAAGTAAATCATTTTTAATATGGGGTCATACATAAGATAAATTCGATTTTAAATATTCATTAGAAAGCTAAAAATATTTCCTACATGATGGTATTTTATTTGTAATTTTTGGACATCAAATAATATAATTTATTTATGACACAAAGATGATGCAAAAATTATCTTATTAATGAAATATTGACATAATTGATAATATAAATACCAAAATAAATGTAATTTAAGACTTTTTATGAATTAAACTAATTTTATAGGTTACTATGATATATTAGTGTTGATTTAATCAACTTGGTTCGAACATATAATTCTGTTATGACTTTCACAAAAATCATATATCAAATAGTGTCAAAATTGACACAAAATAGTTTTTAAATCAAATATTATATTATTAATTGTTATTTTATTCCTAAAAATCTAAGGTTCGGCCAAATGACTTAGATAAGGATATATATATTAATAATAAACAATTTGGGGTTCGTTTGGCATGTTATAGTAAGTGTATTAACAATATAGTGAAAGAAAACAAAAAGACATGGTAAAAGTTAAAATTATTTAACTTAGAGTTAAATCTAATTGATAAGGTTAAAATAATACCCTAAACTTGTCTAAATCCTATTGGTTGATAGGATTGCGACCCATCCCCACTTTAGCTTCGAAATAAGACCCTTTGGAACCATTATAAACCGATTTTGACTTTAATATAAAATAATATTTTGAGATATTCCTAAGGTGCCCCTCTCCTCCCTTATAAAAGGGCACCTCCTCCCCCTCCTCCTCACACCAATTTGAGCACTCAATCTCAGCCAACCCCTGACATTTTCTCCTCTCCACTTCCCTAGAATAATACTAGAGGTCCTGGTCTTCTTCAAAGACCAATCTTAGTTCCCTAAGTGGAGGATTCAAAGAAGAGTTCCAAAGAAGAGGTAATATCCATTACCGATCTTTTCAATTTATTTCTTCTTCAACATCTTCTTCTTTAGTTGTTTCATGATAAAGTAATAACATCAGTATTACTTACATACTGATATGTTATTATAAATATGAAAAAACCCTAATTCATCTTCTATCCATCCTACAGAAAAATGAAATCACCGCGCGTGCGTACGTACGGAATACCGTCTCCACGCCGTGGTGTAATCTATTTTTCCACCATCACTTTACAAGGATGGGTATAATGGTGTAATGAGTAACTATTTATGATTATTATAAAGTAATATTGATACTGAAATAATATATATATACTCCAATACAGTTCCACGATCATAGGAATGATATCATCACTCGTGCGTACGTACGGAATACCATCTCCACGATGTGATGCGACTCGTTCTACATGATCATCATTACATAGTAATTATATAAATGAATTGAATGAATAAAAATGATATATGTTACAGTAATACCATTCTGGATATAAGGTATCTATAACCTTAAAAGAAGAATAAGAATGTATTCGGCAAAACACGCATAAGAACAAAAGGCAATAAAGACCCAAGTAACAAGTAACAATGAAATATTACTAAAAAGAAGCTAAGAATATGACCATATATGACATCATATCAATATGTATGATTCTGGAATAAGTCAATAACATTATTTAAACCATTATACAGGATCTTCGGACACGTACAAAGGAAATCGGACCTAAGGTAAGGGAAAATATCACAATCTCATTTTTATCTGAGATTGTTTATTCGTAAGTATTTAATGGGGTGTATTTTATCATACACATCCATGTTTCCTCAATATGTAATATTATTTCCATCCAACTACAATTGTTTAAATCCAATTTTACCCTTCGGTGAGTTTTTAGTAAAAATATGAAAGGAATCTTTTGACGTTTTTCATACGAGGTGCTTTTTGACTTTTCCGACAGAAGTACGAAGAATGTTTTTTTTAACTTATACGGAAAGAATGGATTTCTAAAACATTATTTCCAAGAAGCTTCCTTTACAAGTATTCAAGTTTATTTTTAATCAACTTCTTTTAGTTTAAAATTGTACGACATGTTAAGAATGGAAAAGGGTTTTTGAAGTAGAAAGGATATTTTCCTCAAGAATGAAGTTCAAGTATTTTATCAAAATTATTTTCCATCTAAGATAATAAAAGGGTTCTATTTTTATACCTATTATTACATTGGTTTGATTATGTTGTGATGGAAATATTTTTATGAATTCCTTTATCTTATATGAATTGTTTTATGATGTCATGTTGTTTAAGAATCCCATTTTTATTACATGGGTTACGCTATGATGTATGGTTTATGATTATGTGGCACACATAAGAAAGGATTCATTATGAGATGGGTGGGACCTATATCTACCTCCAATGCATTGGGTAAATATTTTATATCTCATGAGATAGACATGGCTGGAACGGAAGGTTATTTCGGTTCAGT
This sequence comes from Viscum album, assembly GCA_963277665.1. NCBI lineage: Eukaryota > Viridiplantae > Streptophyta > Magnoliopsida > Santalales > Viscaceae > Viscum > Viscum album. Next base: position 165,875,223 of record OY728138.1, read on the forward strand.
GATACAGGACTGAAACGAGGAGTGAACTCGGTTCAGAAAGGGACTTCGTCCACTAAGATAGTCTTGGCAATGAGTCATGACTAACAAGAAATGATTTTCCATGATTATGTGTGCATGCCACAAAGTTTCAAGTTTTATGTTATGATTATGGGGATCTCATTTTCACTTCTATGATTTATTCCATGTTAAGATATTATGATCTCTTTTGCAGGTTTTGATTTTCAAAAAGATATGATATGATTTTTATTTCCTTTATTTGCCCTTGCTGAGCATTTGAGCTCACCCTTTTATGTTTTCTTTTCCCCAGGTCAGGAAGATGGATATTAAGTAGAATATGCTAAAAGGGACCCTAGATATGATGAAATAAATGGGAGACACTGTAGAAGATTTATGAACCAGTTGTTTATGTTTCCCAGTTTCTATAGACACTATACCTATACGGTCCTTTGTGGTTTTGTCATATGTTGTAATAAGTGTGCTTCAATTTTGAAGTATTAACAATGTATGTAAAGTATGGGTCGTTATAGTTGGTATCAGAGGCAAAGGAGGTATAAATGTATCCGATCCTTGGGAACTCTCACATGTGAGCGTTGGACGAAGCATGGCCCTCCGCCCAAGGGCTTCATGTGGAAATGGCTGCCACTGGGGATGGTGGTGTGTCCCGCCCAGGGGGTGTAGCCGCCCATGGAGTGCCCTGATAGGTATCAACTATAGTCCACTGGAAGTAATTCCAGACCGTTATAGTTGGTATCAGAGGAAAGGTATAGTCAACCTTTAGAAACTAGGATGTGAAAGCCTTAGTAAGAACCCTAAGGATAAGTCTAAGAATAGAACACAATCTTAGTGTTTTAGAAATGGCCTTGAATAACCTAGGATAAGACCTTAAGCATGAAAATTTTATTCTTGAATTATGTGGTTTTCCTATTATAATTAGTGTTGCTCACACTATTCTTCTTGGTTTTAGTCAATGGCTGGAACCCGAAGGAACCGTGTTAATACGGAATGCGATGGGCAATGCAATGATTGTCCCCCTGAGTAACCAAACGATATGGGAGCTGGAATGAAAAATCTTGTTTCCATGCTCACACAACTTTCTCAAGCTATGAATCATGCAGGACTTCCAAACGAGCAAAGGAAGGAGAAACATTCTGTTGAATCCTTCATGAGGCAGCGCCCACCTTCTTTCAGTGGGTCTACTGATCCATTAGTTGCTGAACAATGGATTAGTACTACTGAAAAGATATTTTTAGTTCTTCAATGTTCTGAACATGATAAAGTCATCCTAGCAGTGTATCGTTTGGAAGGAGATGCTGATCAATGGTGGAATCTTATTAAGAATATGAGGCAAAGGGATGAAATTGAGTCTATAGAATGGGACGAGTTCAAGAACTTATTTTTCAATAAGTACTTCCCTCGTATTCTCCGAACAAAGATGGAGAAAGAGTTTCTTGAACTGAAGCAAAGGGATGATGAATCTGTTGGTACCTATGAAGCAAATTTTACAAGACTTGCAAGGTACGCTTTTGGTATTATTATCCAACCTGAGAGTAAGATCGATCGATTCTTTAGTGGCTTAAAACCAAGTCTTCGAAGGGCGTTAGCCATAAGGGACTTCAATAGATACGAGGAAATCGTTCGATGTACTCTCAAAGTCGAGATGGAGATTGGAATAACCCATCAGTCACATGGGTTTGATAAGAAGAGGAAGATGGAATTCAAATAAAAATCTAAAGAGCACACGGAAAAGAAGATGAGCTTTTCCTTATGATCAAAGTGTGGAAAGAAACATGGAGGGAGTTGTCTTAAAGGGACAAGTAAATGTTTTAAATGTGGAAAGGAAGGTCATCGGGCATTTGAATGCCGTGATAATGGGAAGAAGATGTCTAATGATGCAAACAAAGGAAGGGATACACAGAATGAACCTACTATACTTCAATGTTTCAAGTGCAAGGAGATGGGGCATTATGCCAATCAATTCCCAAATCCAAGGGTTGATGATGATGGTCGACGTCAACAAAATCTTAAGGCTAAAGACAAAGTAAAGTCACATGAAATTTCTATCAGCGATGTGGAGTACGATAACGAAGTGGTGAAAGGTACACTTACCGTCCACTCTAAAGTAGCAAATGTTTTATTTGATTCTGGATCCACCCACTCTTTTATTTCTAAAGAATTTTCTAAGGGTATCACCATATTACCTCAACAATTAGATGTTGAGTTAGCTGTGACAACACCTAATGGCACAACAGTCGCATCAAAAGTTTATAATTCTTCTCCGATCGAAGTTTGTGGGAAAGTGCTTCCTGCAAATCTTGTGATCCTTCCTTTAGTGGAATTTGATTTGATTCTTGGCATGGATTGGCTTTCTCTACATGGAGCTCATATCAATTGCCAAAGAAGGGAAGTCACATTTCATATTCCAGATCAATCTACGATCGTATATCAATGCAAGGATGAACATAACCTTCCAGTGGAAATTTCTTCCATCTTATGGGTATTGATTCCACTAAATGAAGGTTATTTATCTCAAATGGTTGGTGAGAAACTCACGATTATGAATATGCCCATTGTACGGGAGTTTGATGATGTCTTTCCGGAGGAATTACCGGGTCTTCCACCAAATCGTGAAGTTGAGTTTTCAATAGAACTCGTACCGGGTGCTTTTCCTATATCAAAGACACCTTATAGAATGGCCCCAATTGAGTTGCAAGAATTGAAGAAGCAACTCCAAGAGAATCTTGATAAGGGATTCATACGCCCTAGTGCGTCACCTTGGGGAGCACCTGTTCTATTTGTTAAGAAGAAAGATGGATCAATGAGACTCTTCATTGATTATCGAGAACTTAACAAGATCACTATCAAGAACAAATATCCTCTCCCATGCATTGATGACTTATTTGACCAACTACGCGGAGCTCAATACTTTTCCAAGATTGATCTTTGTTCAGGGTATCATCAATTAAGGGTCAAAAGGGAGGATATACCAAAGATGGCTTTCCGTACAAGGTATGGACACTATGAATTTATAGTGATGCCATTTGGTCTTACTAATGCCCCTGCTATCTTCATGGATCTAATGAATAGAGTCATTAGAGACTATCTTGATCAATTTGTGGTAGTTTTTATAGACGATATTCTTGTCTATTCAATGAACAAGGAAGAGCATGAAGATCACTTGAGAATTATATTGAAGACCCTGAGAAAGGAGAAGCTTTATGCCAAATTTACCAAGTGTGAATTTTGGCTTCAAAAAGTTTCATTTTTGGGTCACATAATCTCAAAAGAGGGGATATCTGTGGATCCAGCAAAAATAGAGGTTATCAAAAAATGGTCAAGACCAACAACAGTAACTGAGATCCGAAGTTTTCTTGGTTTGGCTGGATATTATCGACATTTTGTAAAATATTTTTCACGATTATCTAATCTACTCACCAAGTTGACTCGGAAAGGAGTTAAGTTTGTCTGGACAGAGGAATGTGAAGAGAATTTCAAGGAGTTGAAAAGAAGGTTATCCAGTGCACCTGTGCTCACACTGCCTTGTAGTGGAGAAAGGTTTGTGATCTACAGTGATGCATCCAAGAAGGGATTGGGGTGTGTTCTTATGCAAAATGATATAGTGATAGCTTATGCCTCACGACAGTTGAAAATCCATGAGCAAAATTACCCAACACATGATTTGGAGTTGGCTGCGGTAATCTTTTCATTAAAGATTTGGAGGCATTACCTTCATGGTGAAAGGTGTGATATTTATACTGATCATAAAAGTTTAAAGTATATTTTCACACAAAAGGAGTTGAATATGCGTCAAAGAAGATGGTTGGAGCTGATTAAGGATTATGACTGCTCAATCTATTACCACCCTGGGAAAGCAAACAAGGTGGCAGATGCATTAAGTCGACAAGACCATGCTATTTTATCCATTATTAGGATCACAAAAGATCCAATATTTATGGATTTACAAAGGATGGTTCGTTGAATTATAATGGAAGGGGAAAAATCTTATCTTTCTCAAATGAATGTTCAACCATCTATACATGTGAAGATTAAAGAGGCACAGAAAGAAGATGTCGAGTTACAAAAGAAGGTGAGAAATGTTCCTGAATTCAACCTTGATTGTGATGGGATAATAAAGTTCAGGAATCGGGTTTCTGTTCCTTCCATCCCCGAATTAAAGAAGGATCTGCTGGATGAGGCTCATAGTTCTTCATTCTCTATTCATCCTGGAAGCACGAAGATGTATAGGGACCTGAAAGAGTACTTCTGGTGGGATGGCATGAAAAGAGATGTTGCTGAATATGTTTCTCGATGATTGGTTTGTCAACAAGTTAAAGCTGAGAGACAAAAGTATAAGGGGATGTTACAACCATTACCCATACCCGAATGGAAATGGGAAAACATCACTATGGACTTTGTCACAGGACTTCCTAAAACTTCCAAAGGCAATAATGCTATCTGGGTCATAGTTGATCGTCTTACAAAGTCTGCACACTTCATTGCTATTAGAGAGGATTTCTCTCTAGATTAGCTTGCCAGGATATATGTAAAGGAAGTGGTAAGATTGCATGGAGTACCACTTTCTATTATATCTGATTGGGATCCGAGATTTACCTCGAAGTTCTGGCGAAGTCTTCAGCATACTCTGGATACAAAGTTGAGTTTCAGCACTGCTTATCATCCCCAGACAGACGGTTAGTCTGAGAGAACAATTCAAACCCTAGAAGATATGTTGAGAGCTTGCTCTATGGATTTCAAAGGAGGTTGGGATCAACACCTACCTTTGGTGGAATTTTCTTATAATAATAGCTTTCACTCCAGTATTCAGATGGCTCCTTATGAAGCTCTCTATGGAAAGAAATGTAGGACTCCAACTTGCTGGGATGAAGTTGGGGAAAGAAAGCTATTAGGACCTGATCTCGTTGATGAAATGGCAGAAAAGGTAAGATCTATTCAACAACACATAAGAGCAGCTCAGAGTCGACATAAAAGTTATGCCGACAACCGAAGAAAAGACCTAGAGTTTGAAGTGGGTGATAAAGTGTTCTTACGAATATCTCCCTGGAAGAGGGTTATGAGATTTGGAAAGAAGGGGAAGTTGAGCCCTAGATATATCGGTCCTTTCGAAATACTGGATCGTGTTGGGAAGGTAGCTTACCGATTGGCGCTTCCACCGAATCTCTCTCAAGTTCACGATGTGTTCCATGTATCTCTCCTGAGAAAGTACATACCAGATCCTTCACATGTACTCAGCTCAGAAGTTGTACCGCTGGAGCAAGATCTTTCTTATGAAGAACAACCGATAGAGATTCTGGATCGTAGCAAAAAAGTCATACGAAACAAGACCACTCGATTGGTGAAAGTTTTATGGAGGAACCACCAACTTGAAGAAGCTACATGGGAGCTTGAGGATATGATGAGGGAGAAGTATCCTCATCTGTTTGTTACAAAGTGATGAATTTCGAGGGCGAAATTCTTTCTAAGGGGGGTAGAATGTAACACCCGAGACTTTTATGTTATATAAATCATCAAAGGAATCTTTTTCTACACAACACTTGCTTGGCTTGCTTTACATGCAATCGCGACCTTCCTCGATAGCTTGCGTCGTACGCAATACCGAGTTTCACTAAACAACAATATTCTATTAAAACTAGCCGTTATGAATAGTAATAACCACTTTTTGAAATTTTATAAATTTTATTTTTGAAAATGGACTTCATTTTTGGACTCAGAATATCGAAATTAGCCTAGGGTGAAATTTTGGTATTTTTCTGAAAACTTTCAATTTTTGATGAATAGTGAAACCACTAAGTGGTAGGTTAAAAACTGAATTTTGCATAAAACTTAATTTTACCGCTTCTGTGAATGGAATTTCAAAAATCCGACAGACACAGTTGATATCAGTAAGTAAAATGTGGTTCAATGAGATAAAAATAATTTTTTTGGTGAATAGTAACTTTTTACTATTTTTACCGCAGTTAATAGTAAATAGGGTAACTAAGGGTAAATATGATATTAGTATTACCCTAACACATGTCCTAATTCTATTGGACAAGTGTAATTCGACCAAAAACAAACTTAGGAATAAAATATGACCATTTAGGCCCACTTGGATTAGATTAGGACATTTATTATTAATTTATTTAAAGAAGGGTTAAAATAGTTAAAATCAAAGTTTAATAAGTAAATCATTTTTAATATGAGGTTATACATAAGATAAATTAGATTGTAAATATTCATTAGAAAGCTAAAAAGATTTCCTACATGTTGGTATTTTATTTGTAATTGTTGGACATCAAATAATTTAATTTATTTATGACACAAAGATGATGCAGTAATTATCTTATTAATGAAATATTGACATAATTGATAATATAAATACCAAAATAAATGTAATTTAAGACTTTTTTTGAATTCCACTAATTTTATAGGTTACTATGATATATTAGTGTTGATTTAATCAACTTGTTTCGAACATATAATTCTGTTATGACTTTCACAAAAATCATATATCAAATAGTGTCAAAATTGACACAAAATAGTTTTTAAATAAAATATTATATTATTAATTGTTATTTTATTCCTAAAAATCTAAGGTTCGGCCAAATGACTTAGATAATGATATATATATATATTAATAATAAACAATTTGGGGTTCGTTTGGCATGTTATAGTATGTGTATTAACCATATAGTGAAAGAAAACAAAAAGACATGGTAAAAGTTAAAATTATTTAACTTAGAGTTAAATCTAATTGATAAGGTTAAAATAATACCCTAAACTTGTCTAAATCCTATTTGTTGATAGGATTTCGACCCATCCCCACTTTAGCTTCGAAATAAGACCCTTTGTAACCATTATAAACCGATTTTGACTTTAATATAAAATAATATTTTGAGATATTCCTAAGGTGCCCCTCTCCTCCCTTATAAAAGGGCACCTCCTCCCCCTCCTCCTCACACCAATTTGAGCACTCAAGCTCGTCCAACCCCTGCCATTTTCTCCTCTCCACTTCCCTAGAATAATCCTATAGGTCCTGGTCTTCTTCAAAGACCAATCTTAGTTCCCTAAGTGTAGGATTCAAAGAAGAGTTCCAAAGAAGAGGTAATATCGATTACCGATCTTTTCAATTTCTTTCTTCTTCAACTTCTTCTTCTTTAGTTGTTTCATGATAAAGTAAAAACATAAGTATTACTTACATACTGATATGTTATTATAAATATGAAACAACCCTAATTCACCTTCTATCCATCCTACGGAAAAATGAAATCACCGTGCGTGCGTACGTACGGAATACCGTCTCCATGCCGTGGTGTAATCTATTTTTCCACCATCACTTTACATGGATGGGTATAATGGTGTAATGAGTAACTATTTATGATTATTATAAAGTAATATTTATACTGAAATAATATATATATACTCCAATACAGTTCCACGATCATAGGAACGATATCATCACTCGTGCGTACGTACGGAATACCATCTCCACGATGTGATGCGACTCGTTCTACATGATCATCATTACATAGTAATTATATAAATGAATTGAATGAATAAAAATGATATATGTTACACTAATACCATTCTGGATATATGGTATCTATAACCTTAAAAGAAGAATAAGAATGTATTCAGCAAAACACGCATAAGAACAAAAGGCAATAAAGACCCGAGTAACAAGTAACAATGAAATATTACTAACAAGAAGCTAAGAATATGACCATATATGATATCATATCAATATGTATGATTCTGGAATAAGTCAATAACATTATTTAAACCATTATACAGGATCATCGGACACGTACAAAGCAAATCTGACCTAAGGTAAGGGAAAATATCACAATCTCATTTTTATCCGAGATTGTTTATTCGTAAGTATTTACTGGGGTGTATTTTATCATCCACATCCATGTTTCCTCAATATGTAATATTATTTCCATCCAACTAAAATTGTTTAAATCCAATTTTACCCTTCGGTGAGTTTTTAGTAAAAAATATGAAAGGAATCTTTTGACGTTTTTCATAGGAGGTGCTTTTTGACTTTTCCGACAGAAGTACGAAGAATGTTTTTTTAACTTATACGGAAAGAATGGATTTCTAAAACATTATTTCCAAGAAGCTTCCTTTACAAGTATTCAAGTTGATTTTTAATCAACTTCTTTTAGTTTAAAATTGTACGACATGTTAAGAATGGAAAAGGGTTTTTGAAGTAGAAAGGATATTTTCCTCAAGAATGAAGTTCAAGTATTTTATCAAAATTATTTTCCATCTAAGATAATAAAAGGGTTCTATTTTTATACCTATTATTAAATTGGTTTGATTATGTTGTGATGGAAATATTTTTATGAATTCCTTTATCTTATATGAATTGTTTTATGATGTCATGTTGTTTAAGAATCCCAATTTTATTACATGGGTTACGCTATGATGTATGGTTTATGATTATGTGGCACACATAAGAAAGGATTCATTATGAGATGGGTGGGACCTATATCTCCCTCCAATGCATTGGGTAAAGATTTTATATCTCATGAGATAGACATGGCTGGAACGGAAGGTTATTTCGGTTCAGTGATACAGGACTGAAACGAGGAGTGAACTCGGTTCAGAAAGGGACTTCGTCCCCTAAGATAGTCTTGGCAATGAGTCATGACTAACAAGAAATGATTTTCCATGATTATGTGTGAATTCCACAAAGTTTCAAGTTTTATGTTATGATTATGGGGATCTCATTTTCACTTCTATGATTTATTCCATGTTAAGATATTATGATCTCTTTTGAAGGTTTTGATTTTCAAAAAGATATTATATGATTTTTATTTCCTTTATTTGCCCTTGCTGAGCATTTGAGCTCACCCTTTTATGTTTTCTTTTCCCTAGGTTAGGAAGATGGATATTAAGTAGAATATGCTAAAAGTGACCCTAGATATGATGAAATAAATGGGAGACACTGTAGAAGATTTGTGAACCAGTTGTTTATGTTTCCCAGTTTCTAAAGACACTATACCTATACGGTCCTTTGTGGTTTTGTCATATGTTGTAATAAGTGTGCTTCAATTTTGAAGTATTAACAATGTATGTAAAGTATGGGTCGTTATAGTGATATTGAATTTTTATTCTTTAATGATGATATATCATGGATTTCATATTTAATTATTATAAATCCTTGGGAATCTAGATTCCATGTTCTCACTTATGATAATGTGATGGTATAATAAAATAAGATGTATATAGGTGATGTTGTTAAGAACGAAGAGTATTTCAGTATTACACTGCATATTAGTTATTCTCATCCACTTGTCTTAGTTAGATGTTTCTATATATGTCTATATCATCATTTGTTTTCTTATAGGTAATGAATTTCATAGAAATAGAATCCTACTGAGTACTCCCAAGTAATCACCCCTCTGTTGATGGCTATGTGTTTTTTAAGATATTCCTGGAGATATTTGTGATGTTGTTTGGGTATATTAGATAGATTTTGAACATGATTTAGAGATTCAGTGTTATTATTGCATGTGTTTTACTTAAGTGATGTATGGCATGTAGATTTAATTGGTTTATGGGGGTCAATATATCTCTTTATATTAATACATGGGTGTTTATTGTTTGTTTTATTATTTTATTATGGGAATTAGTAGGTAAATTCCTCCCATTTTTAGGATACATTCCCTTTGTGCTTGTATCCTACCCCAGTCCAATTGGAGGTGAGCCCCAGGAATCTATCTTGTCTCCTCTTCTACCCCAACAAGGGTTTTAGTGGTGGTGGGTCATGAAAAACTAGTATTATCCTTTCTGGTATAGTGTTAGGATAGTTTTTAGAGTTAGTAACAAGTGAGTATTTCAAGGGTTCAACAAAGAAATAGTGTTTATTAACCTAACATGTGGTGAATATAGATACCTAGCTAGTACACATGCATGTTAGGCCACATTTTAATGACGTTAGAACCCTAAATTCTTGGATACTATATTGTACATAGATATTGGGGACCTATGTGATTTGATACAAGAACATGGCACTCAACTAAGCATGTTGTGGTGAGAAGTCATTTATTATAGGGTATAAAATTTTGGAGGGACGTATGAATCAATATCATAACATTCATATAGATTTTTATATTTATTTTTTGTTATAATTTGTGTTCTTATATATGGTTCTTTATGTTTAAATTATACACCATTAATAATTATGTTAAATTCAAATAAATCAAATTGATTCATTCTAGTGAAGCATGCTTTCTTAAACTCATTAAATGTAGAGATGTTGGTTTTATTTAATAATATGTTGTAAAAAAAATTTCTTAAAGAATCAATGAATGTTTATTTCTGTACCAATAATAGAATTCTAGAAATTAAATGTGTTTTTAAAAATTTATGTTGTCGTATGATAAAATGATTTGATTATTGAAAAAACATGTTTAAAATTTGTATATTACATGTTAATATTTATGATTGGAAGATTAATTTGTGTGACTAGAAAACCTGTAAGCATGATAGATTCTAAATGTGATATTTTTAAAGTAAATGATTATATGTTTCCAAAAATAGTAAATCGTGACAATGATATTGTTTTTTTATGGAAATTTCTTGAATATTTCCTTATTTAAACATGATTTTTTAAACCATTGATTATGTTTATAGATTTTGGAAAAGAAAATTTTTACTAGAATTCCAAAATATTTTATAATTTCTTAAAATTAGTTCTAATTTCATGTGACAAGTTTGATTAATAATTTAGAAAAAATTGTAACTGAATTCAAGTTGTAATACATGATCTTTTACTTATAAATCAAGTTGTAGTTATAATTTTTTTACTTGAAATATGATACCTAATGAAATATTATGATACATTATAGTACTATGTATTACTTAAAAAGGAATTAATGTTTCATGATTTAAATTATTAATTGATGTTATATAAATGGTATGGTTATGGTTGAAATTATATATAATATTTATAAATTTTATAAGTGATTTTTTATATAAACAAGCTAAATTATTTTACATGTTTACTACTATAATACCCTAATGATCAAGATAAGTTCCAAAAATTACAACATGATTTAAATTCACTACATGAAATTATTTCACATGTTTTGAATTTCTACATGATTTGTTATTCAATGATTGATTAAGTATGAATCATGAAAAAAAACATATGTAAATTATGTGGAAAATAGAAAACATGATAAATTCCAATGAATGAATCAATATGTAGTTGATATTATCGTATTAAATATGTGTGGTAGTTATAAATTCCTTAAAAAGTAATATTCCATTTACACCATCCATGGAATGTCTATTTTGTATACATATTTACATAACATGTTTATAAAGTAAATTATTAAAATCCATAAGCCTGATGTTTTTGGTGGTTACTATCATACTAAATTAATGCATTTTGAAATCTAAAATTATGGAATTGTTGAGGATATCCTTCGAAGGATTTTATATGTTTGATTTTGGGAAGGTGTCTTAGTCATGGTGATGTGTTTAGGATGAGATGATGGTTGACTTGAGAAGGTGGAATTTTGTGACAGATATCAATTAATGGATTTTTTGATAGCCTCCATTCCTTTTATTTTATACCTAAGTGATGTCAGTATTCTTATTAAAGTTTTCTTTTTTTCTAGAATTTATTTGTTATATGTCTAGAATTTATAAAATGGTGCATTTATTATATCCATGGAAAGTATATTTATTACATTTCTACTATTTATATGGTTCATTTGGTTACTAAGACTTTCTTAAAAAAGATTATAATGAATTAAAATGGGAAATGAAAGAATTTATTTGTTAAAATTGATGATGGAGATCGACTATGACCCCTATAGTTATTTAAATCATACAATTTTATATGTAATCCATGTTGGATATTTTTTTATATTTTCTACTTCTTGTGTTAAGATTACAAAACCCTGCATTATAATATATCAATCCCTTGTTTTGATTTTAAGATGGGAACCCACAATGGGTTCGTAATATCCTATTTCTATTTTTAGGTACTCCTAGGCCCTATTTTTTATCATGATTTTGTTGGGTAACCTTTATAGGTGCTTGTAGTGAAATTTTGAAAAATTTGGAAGGCTCTTAGGTTTTACACAGTTGGAGCATGGTTCACCGAAATTGTGTGTCATACTAGTGAAAGCCATTAAAATATTGGCAATTATGGTTTTCATGGTAGGAACATGGTTGTAAAAACCATGGTCCCACCTAGTAGAAACCATGAAACCATTTAAATGGTTTCATGGTTATGGTACATTGTTAGGAAAATAATGCGGACTTTCCCATCTAATCGTGCGAACGGTAATTTTTAATTTCTAATTTTTTATAAAAAATACCAAACCCCTTGGATTAAGTGCCCGATGAGCCCATTATACCCTAAATAGATTTATTATTCCTTGTAGGTTACATATATGTAATTTTGGATCCTCCAAACCCCTTTCTAGGTGAATCTAAGTGTGGAAAATCATGTCTAATCTCCTCTGAGTATGTGAATTTGTCCTTCTTAGTCTCTCCTAATCTCTTCCTCTATCATCATTATGGATTGTTAGATCTATATGTTTTTGGAGGATATAATATCTATTATTTTAAATCTTTAATAAATTTTTTATTCTCAAATCTCCATTATCAAAGTTATTTGTTGGAGTTTCCCATTGCGATCATTGTGATACATTATCCTGTGATCCAAGGTAGGTGGTTCCATATAAGTTCGTCCAATTGATTTAACCCTAAACTACCTGATTTAAATTAAATTACTTTCAATTGGATCATAAAAAACCCAATTCGCATCGAATTAGGATTTATATTTACATTGGCATAAATTTTTTGAAAACCACCAATTCTAGTGAATTGGGGTGTGATTTATATTTGATGGAAATTGTGTAATTTGATTTGTAGAAATTGAATTATAAAATTGATTTTTAGAAATTGATTTTTTTTACAAGTAACCATTGGTTTTATCCTAGAAAAGGGAATACATTTATTAAAAATCCATGTTTTAGTTTTTAAATAGAATTTGGTATATTGAAATGGAAAATAGGGAATTTTATTTTGAACATTTTTGAACTAATTTTCCCATTATTGATTTTTGTTTTAGAACATGGAATTATAGGTAGTTTTTGAGTTATTTGGGACAAACACACAAGGTTCTAATTACCCATGCATCGTATTAACGACTTACAATTCTAACATAATATTATTTGTAGATATTATCCCCAATATAATTTTGGTTAGTCTTCTTTGGCTAGTGTTAGAGAGACGAGTGTTCACATTGTCATTATCACTATAAGAGTGTGTGAGGATCCCATAACCTAGAACTATCATACCTCTTAGTAGTTGAGCATGTTTCTCATTTGTGACTATTTTGATATGTATATTTCATTATTTATAAGACATCTTTACATATGACTTGTGAATTAATATGAAATATTTTGTATATAATGTTTATTAATCCATTGTTTTGGGATGTTTCCGTCATTTAAAAACAAAATATTTTTTCGTTCTAAATATTCTCTTTTACAACCAAGTCTATTTTATCTGAAATTGAAATCTTTATTTGGTTAATTAACATGTAATGTTATTATGTAATCCTTGTTGATTCCCTACAAATATTTTATCTCACATATTACATGTTCCTTCAAGTGTCTGTAGATTTCATTCTTCTATGTTCGAGAAAGGGAATAGCACCACTTGGAGGTTGTGGTGTTTGATTGTTGGGATTGGAGTGTTGTTTCGAATTGAACATGGGTTTTTTATATTTAATTTTTTGGTACATTGTGGTTGTAATTTGGGTTTATATACCTATTTTAATTTTGGTACTGTTTTTCCAATGTATTTTTCTTTTGAGCATACAGACTTGCATTTCTTTATTCTGTTTTTTATGTGGAAAAAAAATTCTCACCTTTATCTTGTATGATTTTAGGTGTTATTCACCATCTTATAGGGATCCATAACACCCTTCAGGTCATGTCAGGTTCGGCTCGGGTATCATAGTATTAGGGTATCTGGGATGGTTCATGAAAAAATGTTATTAGATCTATAGGTTAAGAATTATTCCTTGATTCTAGTATGCATTTTGTAATATTTTTAGGACTTAAGTTGTTGTTACATGTCATTTCATGTATATCTCTCATATTAATGATCATTATGTCACCATGGGTGATTTGGGAAAAATTTCATGAGGATTAGTTCTTGTATTTTAACTATATTTTATATAGATATCTAAAAATCAAAATCGGGTTTATTTATCTAGTGGGATTAATCTATTTATTTATCTTGTTTGAGTGTTGATCTGTGTAATGTTCTGATGTCTTCAATGTTGTATGTCGGTGTTGTGTAGCATTATACCTCTTATAAGATGTGTGAATATGATCCATGAGGAAGCTGTTGATGAACCATAATTAGAAAATCCTCCCATGGAGCAGAATCTGGTTGAGGATGTTGTATGTGTTGTCCAAGCCTTGGGGAATGCACCTAATCCTATTTCTGTATAGGATCTAGTTTTAGAACCTCATAGTGATGAATTCAAGATTGATGCTCAGGAATTCCTTCACCATAATCCACAATAGTTCTAAGTCTCAAATGGTCCTCAAGAGGATGAGTATTGGTTGAGAAGGGTTGAGATTTTTTGAGTTCTTGGAAATTTCTTATTTAATCAAGGTGAAATGTGCTACCTTCAGTCTAGAAAGGCCTAAATGGATATGGGGGGGACATGATGTTGAGGATGACGAAGCATGAGGGATTAGAGTGGAGGGACTATAAAAGATATTTTCACAAACCAATTCTATCCAAATTATATGGTTTTGGGTAAATCTGCAGAATTTTTCAATCTTGAGAAGGATGGGAGAACCATGACTGTGTATGAAAATCAATCTTTCGATCCTGTGTTGTCTAAACCTGAGATTGTATTGAATGAGAATATGAATACAGGATGATTCAATATGGGACTTCGATCTGATATTCATTCTCATGATTTCTTGTTAAAGATCACTTTTTATGTAGATGTGATAGATAGAGCGTTGATGTTTGGGATGGACCTGGAATTCAAATTAGGGTTAGAGGGAGTTCCTTTTTACCATAGTGTAATTTCTATGAGTTCCTTCAAAGTAAAGAGGAAGAGTGATTATTCTCATTGTGGTTCTCAACAATAGAGTTCTTATAGACCTTCTGAAGTACCTAGAAGAGGCCCTATGATTTTTTAATAGTGTTTAAATCCTAGGAACTTGAAATGGGTTTGCACTAAGGAGCTAAAGATATGTGGTTCCTGCAGACATTTAAGTCACTTTTATAAGTTTTATCATGTCTATTCTGCTCCATGTAGTGGCATAAGATCATCTGCACCAAATATTACTACAGTGTAATAACATACATCATGATCTAAGGGTTCCATCCATATACATATGGAATGAATATTCTTCATGAAGTGTAAGAGTCTCCAGAGGAAGAAGATATGGGTCCTACGACTATGACAGGTACCATAATTATAGCTTCATATTTAGTGATTGCTATATTTGACACTAGTTCATCTTAATCAATCATTTCAACCTATATTTTAAGTCTACTAAATCTTCCTATGGATATTTTATCTTATGTAATGGATATTACAATACCCCTTGAATAAAGAGAGATCAGGATATTGATTTTATATCTTGTGTATTCTCTTTATTATATATTGAACTTTCATGGGATTTTTTGGTTCTCCACATGAATCCACTTAACATCATTTTTAGGATAGATTGGCCCATTTCTAATAAATCATAAATTTGTAGTTATCTTCAATGGATTTCCTTTAATTTACCTAATGGTGTGTTCTCTATCCTTCAGTAAGAATGGTACCCAAGTTCTAGTAGAGCCGATCCCTTTTATCAGGAGTTTTGGAAAGTGATATCTATGTTTTCTTTTGACTTGGAGTGAGAATCCTTTAGTAATGATCTCCCACAAGTTGTTATTGATTTTCCGGATTTTTTCCTTCTAAATTCTCTTATTCTCCATTAGTATGGGAGGTGGAGTTCTATATTCATTTAGTGTCAGGTACTTAGATGATATATAATATTTATTACCACATGTAGCATGATAAAATGAATGATTTGAAGACTCGGTAGGAAGATATGTTATAGAAATTACTTGTATGCTTGACCCTGTCACCTTAGGCAGCACCTATTCACTTTTATAATAAAGATTATGGTTCACTTTTCATTTGTGTTGATTATTGGAAACTCAATAGAGTTACAGTAAAGAACAATTACTTTTTTCCATAGATTGATTATATGTTTTATTAGTTTAATGGAATAAATTGGTTTTCAAATATTGACCTTTGACATGGTGATCATTAGTTGAGTAAATGAATTTGACATTTCTAAAACTACCTTTCAAAGTAGGTATGGAAATTATGAGTACCTTGTCTTGTCATTTGGTCTAACTAATTCCCCTAGAGTATTTATATATTTAATGAACATTATTTTACACATGTATCTTGATACTTTTGTGGTAGTCTTTGTGGATGATATCTTTGTTTACTCCATGTTTGGGGAGGATCATGTGTGTCAACTGAGAGATGTTTTGGAATTGTTGTGAAATCCTTGAATTTATTCCAAGTTGTTGAATTTTAATTTTTGGATTTGGGAAGTGAAGTTATTGGGACATGTGGTTTCAAAACATGGTATATCTGTTTATCTTAATAAGGTGAAAGATGTTATGACATGGGACCAATCACGAAATATTTTCAAGATTTGGATCTTCTTTTTTTTTGCTGGATATTATTGTCGGATCATAAAGGTCATCTCAAAGTTATATTCTCCAATGATTGATCTAACTTAGAAGGTTGTAAGGTTTTCTTGGAATGAGAAATGTTAGAGTACTTTTGTATAGCTAATATGTCCTTTGACTCTTATATCGGTGTTCACTCTTCCAAAGGTCAGGCATGTCAATGTGGTCTTCTATGACTCATCGGGTTTAGTTTTGGGATATATTTTTATGTAGGGTGATCACATCATTTCCTATGGATCTCAATATCTTAGGACACATTAGAATAATTATCTTATCCATGACCTTGAACTTTCATCTATGATGCATGCACTTAAGAGTTGGTAACATTACCTTTTTGGAGAAAGGTTTACCATGTATTCTGACCATAATATATTGAGTTATATCTTCTCTCAATAATAATTAAATCTCCAAAAGAGGTATTGAGTGGAATACATGAAATATTTTGAATTCAACATCACCTATACCCTGGGAAAAGGGAATTTTGTCATTGATTCTTTGAGCAGGAAACTTCCAAACCATGCCATGGAATAATCATTGGAAGAGTGGAACTTGATGGGTATTTTCTCACAGTTGCATATCAGAGTCTAGGAATCTAGGGATGTGATTTTTTTACCATTTTCTAGTTGACCTCTCTTATTTTTGAGTTGATTATTTAAGAAAAACAACTTGATGATGAGTTCAATTGTATTATGAACTCTCTTTATAGAGGGGATACCTTTGCAGAGTGGTCATTATCCACAAAGGGTATTCTATATATCCAGAACTAGTATTATATACATTTTATTTTAGGTAAATATATTATGGGGAATTATCATAAATACCAGTGGGTTGTGAACCCAAGAACCATAAATATGTTCTATTAAATATAGAGAAAATTCTGGTAGCCAGGTATGAGATGAGGGATTGCTGATTTGGTCTCTCATTGTTATACATGCCACCAGGTCAAGGTTGACCACCAGAAACCTTTGGGTTTGCTTTATCTACTTCTAGTTCCAACATAGAAGTGGGATGAGATCTCTATGAACTTTTTGGTTGGGGTTATGAGTACCCATAAAAAGAATAATGTGATATGAGTTTGGATCGATAGGCTGACCAAATTGGATCACTTTTTACTTATTCAAGATATAACTAAATTTGAGGATTTTTGAAATCTATACATGAAATATATTTTTCATTTTCACATAGATTCAGATGTTATCATATATAATAAAGATACATGGTTTAATTTTCTCTTTGGGATAGGCCTTCAGAAGGTACTAGGATCTCAAGTTTGTTTGAGTGTGGCATACCATATGTAATTGGATGTCCAGAAATAAAGAGATCTATAGATTCTTGAGGATATGCTTCATGCATACGTCCTCGACTTTGGTGGATCTTGGGATGACCATTTGGGAATGGTTGAATTTACTTATAACAATAGTTACCATTCTGATATCATAACAGATCCTTTTAAGGACTTGTATGGGTGGGCTTGAAAATATTGGTTGCGTTGGTCAGATATTGGTGAAGGATACTTGGTTGGATGGAGCTTGGTTCAAGAGACAACCACAAAGATTAATTGGTTTTTCAGAGAATGTTGAGAGAATATATTATGTATATGTCTTTTTTTATCATCTTTATAGAATGCTATAATTTTTAGTTGATGATCAGGTGTTCTTGAATGTTTCACCCCATTTGGGTCATCAATAGCTTGGGATGAGAGGGAATTCTACTCCTCATTTTTTAAAAACTTTTGAGGTTGTTTTTTAGGTGGGGAAAGTGGATTATCATTTATCACTACTAACACAATTGACATCAATATATAACATGTTTCATGAATCACAATTATCAAAGTATCTTTCTAATACATCTCATGTTCTGAGCTAGAGTGATCATGAGGTTGATCCTGATTTATTTGTGACTGAGAATCTAGTCAGGATAGTTTATTTTCAAACTAAGGTACGTCATAGGAGTATGATACCTTTATTTTGAGATCTATGGTGGCACGGTTCTGATACTCATGAGACATGGGAGAGGTAGGAAGTAATGAGAGAGCAGGGGATTCATCTTTTTGTCATGGAGTCTTCTTAACATGCTTTTTGGGTACAAAATTTTTAATAGTGGGTAGGTTGTAACATCATGCTGCTATTTTCAGGTAATACTTGACCCAATTTTTTAATCATAAATTGGTTGGGTTAGATTTAGGGGTTCTTTAGGTGAATTTATGAAAATTTTGAAAGGCTATTGGGCTATGCACAGTTGGTACATAGTTTTCCCAAACTGTGCACCCTACTAGTGAAAACCATGTAAACCTGGGTAGTGAGGGTTTTCATAGTGGTCATGTGGTTTAAAAAACTCTTCACCCACATAATAGACACTATGAACCAAATTATAGAAGATAATGGTTAGGGTGTATTGTTTGGAAAACCATGCAACATTTCCTGACTAATTGTGCGAATGTTAACTTTTAATTGCATTTTTTTTATCCCAAAACCCCCAGTTTTAAGTGCCTAATGAGCCCATTCAACTCTAACTCGATTTATTCTTCATTGAAGGATCCTGATAAGTGATATTTTATCCTCCAAATCACTTTTTAGGTGGATCAAATTGTGGGGAATCATGTTCTATCTCTTTTAAGTTTGTGAATATTCACTTCTTGGTCTCTCACAATCTCTTCCTCTCTCCTCTATAGGGCTTTTTAGATCTCCATGTTTTCAGAGGATCTAATATTCTTTGTTTTAAATATTTAATCTAGGTTTTATTCATGTATATTCATTTTTTATGTCATTCGTTGGAGTTTCTCATTGTGAGCATTGGGATACGTGATTATGTGATCTAAGGTAGGTGGTTCTGTAGAAGTTTAGAAAATTGATTTAACCCTAAAATACTTAATTTAAATTAAATTTATTTCTATTGGACTATGAAGACATCAATTCTCATGGAATTGGGATTTGAATTTTCTTTAGCATGAAAATTGGTCAAAACCCCCAATTCTATGGAATTGTGTTTTGATTTAGATTTTATGGAAATTCTAGAATTTTATTAGTGTAAATTGAATTTTAAAATTGATTCTTTAAAATAGATTAAATTTTTTTGATATGAAAACATTGGTTTATCTCAGAAAAAAAAATTGATTATAAATCTGTGTATTGGTTTTTAAAGAGAAATTGGAATATTGAAATTAAAAATGTGGAAATTTTATTTTGAATAACTTAAAAATAATTTTCCTATTATTGACTATTGCTTCAAAACATGAAAGCCTAGGTAGTTAGTGAGATATTTGGGAAAACCACTATATTGGAATTTCCTTAGCATCAAATTAATTCTTTAGAACTCTAATATAAACTTATTGACAAATATTCCCCCTAGTGGGATGTAGGTTAGTCATCTTTGGATAGTGTTGGACAGATGTGTGTGAACATTTATGTTATCACCATATGAGTGTGTGAGGATCCCATAACATGGAACTATTTTACCTTTTAGTAGATGACCATGTTTTTCCTTTGTGATTAGTTTGATATATATTCAATTATTTGTTAAACTTCTTTACACATGCCTTGTGAATTTATATAAAATTTTTAATATAAAATTTTTATTAAGCCATTGTTTTGTAATGTATCCATAAATAGAAAAGAAAATCATGTTTTGTTTTAAATATTATCTTGTACTGGCATGAAAGTTTTATTTGAAATTACAGGCTTTATTTGGTTAATTAATGTGGAATATTATTATGTAATACTTGGTGAGACCCTACTAGTATTTTATCTCACACCCTACATGTGCCTTCAGGTGTATGAATATTTCCATCTTCCATGTTCGAGCAAGGGAAAGGCGCCACTTGGAGGTGGTAGTGGTTGATCGTTGGGCTTGGAGTGTTGTGTCTATGTGGACTTGGGTTGTATATCTTTTATTTTCTAGTACATTGTGGTTTTAATTTGGGTTTATATGCATATTTGACTTCTATTATTATTCTTTTTGTCATGTTTTCTTTTGATCATACTAACTTGTATTTGTTTCTTCTAGTATTTATATAAAAAACTATTCCCACCTTTATGATAATAATAAACCTTGGATAAATGGATCATTGTCTCTACATATATATATTCCTAAAAATATAATTTGTTTACAAGTATCCTAAAATGCATATATAAATATACAAAATTAATGTGAGACTTGTCTTTTTTTTTGTTATAATGGAATAGGGGAAAATAATTAAGAAAACAAATATTTAAATATATTTTATATTAAATATGTTTTGACCGAAATTTATTTGTTTTATTTTAAAAAAGAGAATATATATAGATGAGCATATGTATTTTATTTATATTATGATTTAAATGGGGTTTTCATAAAGGGAATCATGAGATCTATACATATTTATATTTAAATTTTGGGTTGTTCATAAATAAAAGGAATTTATAGTATTTGATATTTTGAACTTCTTCTAATATTTTTTTCATATTCCACATTACCTTTGAGTTACACATGATCAAAGATGACCTGAAGAGAATTATAAATTATTTTTAGTAGTCCAACCCCAGACCTTGATAGTTTTATGCTATGAAAACATCTCTCACTCCCTTCGTGTGGCTATAAAGAACAACACAATAGGTTGTTGGAGGCATCTAGTGTTTTTTGACCATAATGATTTCAATACAGCAATACATAGATCATTGAGGAATGGGATTTCTATTTTTCCTTATCTTTTAAAATATCTCATGTATGATATACTGATAAAATTTATAATTTTTTAGGAAGATGAAAATCCTTTGATTTTCAAGCCCTAGTATAGAATATTTGTAATTATTACTATTCACCCTTGATTGCTACACTTTCAGAATGAGTGAATAGAAAACATATTGTTTTATTGATTAAAACTCACCCAACATGTCCTTAGGCCTTTAATTATTGAAAAGATCCAATGGTTTTTTAGTCTACCTTACCTTAACCTTAGAGAGTGATGTAAGTTTAAATATCTCATTAGGCATAATAGAGATGATATGGTCTGGGGGAGGGGTTGTATTTTACTTATGAATTTACTATTATTCTATCTTTATAATCTTAGTGGTGGATATTTGGTTTGGGGGGAGGGTTTGTATATTAATTGTTTCTTTCACTATAATACTATTATCTCAATTCTTTTTCTGAAATGGGGGAAGGGGTTCTTAAATGATTTTCTTTAATTTAATTTAAACTTGTTGATGGTTTATTTTTATTACTCCATGCTATAATTATAGTTAAGATATGGGTTCAATATGATGACTATTTGATTCCATGGGGATTAGTAATCTATAAAATGAAAACGGGAAGAGAAAAATCTAGAATGGAAATTTTTAATGTAATAAAGTTGAATATGTTTTCCCTTATTACAATTTTCTAAATACATGAATGAATATATACTAAACTATGTGATTTCTCATGGGAGTTGAGAAGATACTAGAAATGAAAGAAAGGGAATATAGAATTGAAATTCTATCCTATAGGAAGAGGTACAGTTCCCAGAGGTGTTTTATTGATTATTAATTATCTATTGGTGGTTTTATACATGTGTATGCTAGTTTTGTTAATTAGTTTTACTATCTTATGTGCATTTATAGCCTCTTTTTATTTAGGGTTTTATGATTGGAATTCAGTGATTTAATGAGATGTAAGATGAAGATTGAATTAAAAAGTAATCATGGATGGGTTTACAAAATATATAAAGTGGTGTACTTTCTAATATCCTTATGTTACAATTTGTACATTCATTTATTTTTATAAATTGATGAATATTTATATATATATATTACACATACATTGTGTGACATTTAATGATGATTTTTATTGTGGTTTTTATTTCATAATGATTTTTATAAAATATTGTAATATGAATTGATGTGAATATATGTTTTTATATAGATTATTATTATTATTATACGTAAATTAAGCATGTGTTTCAATTATACTTTTAGAATGAAGTGATGGAATATTAAATGGAAATGGAATGTTAAATAAATATAAAAATTATATATTAAACTGGAATTTCAATTTAAGTAATATATGGTATTTTAATGGAGAATACAAATAGTTAATAATAATAAATTAACAATAAATTTATTTGAGTCATGATTAGATTTGAGAAATATTAATATTAACTTATGTGATGGGATTTTAAGCTTATATTTTGTCTTAGAAATCTAATTTAATTAATAAGTAGATTTAAATAATATGTTCATAATATTAATAATAGAAGTTAATAATTAATATGATTTCTGTATTAATTAGTTAAAGAACATTAAAGAATTAATTGGGGTAACTAGTTAATCATGGGATTGTGTAACTAGGTTTCTTTATGCTACATTATTACTTTTTCTTATTATGTAATGTATCAATGCATTTATTCAGATATATTTATTTTTTGTTAATTTAAATTTATGGATGGTTTCTTATTGAATATTTATTATATGTTTCCTATATACAGTCAGTTACATGCATGTTTTTTTCTTATTTTTATGTGTTACATTTTTAATATCATTCCCATGGGATGTATTGCCTCCCAGTTATGGTGGGAGCGTTGTTTATGAGTTTTAATAACTTTAGGATAACATGTTCACATATCCTCTACCTTTGATGGAGAAGGTTATGTCATATTTTGGGCTATAGTGGTTTGAGGTTTAGCATGCGCCAGAGAAGTGATGATGAGGTTCCATATAGTGTAGGGATTCAATGACATGGTTGTGTGAATTAAATAATAATACTTACTTCTTCCATGATTAAATCAAGGAGAAATAGCAGGTCTCCCAGTTCAATATTATTCAGGAGGATGGATCATACACCGATGATCACGATGATGTTGAAGGTATGAAAATTAACTATTCTAAGTATCTTATTACATGTCCAAAATCATGTTTGATTAAAGGTTACCTTAGGTGAAATACTCACCTTTTGATGTTATCCATCATGATATCTCATCTAGAGATATCTCAAGGATGGAATTGATCCCCAATGTCTGGGAAATTAATGATTAGTGCTTTCCCTCAACCCTGATAGTGCACCTAGGACATATGGATTCTCGATATCTTTTTATATCACTTATTGTGATATACTCATGAACTCTATCATAATTTTAGTGAAAGACTTATTTTATGGTGGACACATCCCTTGATTATCCTTAGCTACCTCTCTAGTTCTCATCTCCAAGATCAATGAACCCTCCTCATTGAATCACTATAGGATAATAAGCCTCTATAATTTATATTAAAAAATACATGCCTATGTGATCAATATGAGATTGTCCCCTCATTTAAATTGGTCAGTATCAGAAGAACATCATGGGGTTTTCAAAGGTAGATCAATCCATGTTTCAATTGGCATAGCACAAGAAATGGCCATTGATCTAAACCACAATCAAGATTGACATGGACAAGTCCATCAACCATATTGAATGTTCATTCATATTAAAGGCTATAAATTTCATTAGTTTTACTATTCATATGATTGAAATTACTTTTAGGTGTTTCATATCTCCATGGATCACATTAGCCTTCATTGGAAAGAACCATGGATTCTTAAAATCAGTTACATTTTTACACCAGGTTGACCTCAATCTCCCACTATTTTCAACTTGATGTAAAGAAATTTTATCATATACATTAACAAGAACATATAATACAATAATATCATCCCATTTAAGTGTATTATTGGCATCCAAGTTCTATCTCACCTCATGTTTTTTTATGACACTATTATCTACGTTAATGGAAAAAAATGTTCACTGCGTGGAGTTATCAAGATCATTGATGAATACTAAAAATAAAGTGGTAAATGTGTTAATCATGAAAATATTGGTTTATTTGATCCTAAATGATGACCATATGTGAGATTGATATCCATGGAAGCATGCCTAGGAACAAACTGGAGGAGCTTACCCATGGATTATCATGGCATCCCAATTTCTTTGGGTAGACTTTTGGTGTATCATCAAGAAAAACTCATCAACTATATCATCAAATAGAAGTGACATTTATTATTCTTTGTGGGTAGTATAACCTTGGTTAATATTGCTATTTTATCTACTCCTATTCATGTGATTTCTGATCTCAAAGTCCCGAAATCCATTATTTCGAGATTGGAGATCATTATGGGAGATTTTATTTGGGATACTGACTACGAGGGGAAAATCATTGGGCCTCCTAGGATAGGTAGGATAGACCAGTGTGGTAGGGGGAATAGGCATCTAGAATATCTCTCTAGTTGTGCATGGTAATCATGCTAAACTAGAATGGGAAACCATTGAGGGGTTGAAGTTTTGGGGTAAATTCACTACCATGATATATTACACTACATTGATGGCCCAAAAGGGTAAAAATTTAGCAATCTATTTATCTGTTCATCCTAAAATATTAGTGTTTGAGTCCAAAGAGTATTGTATTGTTGGTCATGGAGATATTAGATTCTGTAATATCAACTATTGTGGATCTAAATTTGGTTTTATAGGTTTCCCCACTCCTGATATACCCTTCAGGAATGTTAGTGACTATTCTATCTTCATTGATGTCATTCATGAAAGAGACCAATGTAGGGTATTTGATTTAATTTATCTCTCTATGGACCCTGATAGGTGTGTGCTTACTGGTTCTTCCTCTAGTTCCTTCTATGTTAAAGACTATTTCAGGATAGATAATTTGATATGGGATTGTGATGGTTGGGGAAAGAATCTTTAGTGAACAAAAATCCCATCAAAACTCAAATTTTTGGTGTAGTGAGCCAAAAAACAACTATCTACCCACAGATGATAATATTAATAATACAATTATTCTTCTTACTTAATGATGCAACTATTGTAGATTTTCTAATGAATAAACTGTGTAACATCTTTTATTTGAAGGCCAATCGGAAAGAAGTATATAGCTTGGCCTGGGAACATTCATTGGAGAGGACTTATATTATTATAAGGGGTTCAACTTTCTCGATTTGTGGTTCTAATGAGTGGGGAGTATGATTATGGAATTAAGAGATCATAGCATCAACTTTGCAGTAGGGTACTAGATTTTATGGCTTATGAGGAATAAAGCTTGCTTTGAGGGCCTCCCAAGTTTAATGATGGCAATCACCATTAGATATAAATGCTTTTTAACTGGTCTAGTTTTCCTATTCAAGAATTATTAGGATTATCCCTCTCTATGGAATCTCATTTCTCTATTTACACCCAATAAATATTCTCAACCACCTCTCGTAGGTTGATGGATATGTTGGGTCACTCTCTATTCAGGGTTGAAGTTAAACAAAACTAGCTCTTGTACCTCAAGGATAATGCACATTGGAGGTTTGGTGCATGATTTCAATGGATATATTGTGTTCACTTTCATGGAATTCTTAGGGAAAGGGTGCTCTCTCTAGATCAAATCCAATTCTATATTATCCAGCCTTGATCTATGCAAGAAAGAGAGTATCAGGATATCAATGGTGGAAACGGACTCCCAGCATTTATATAATACTCTGCATGGCAATGGATCCACCCCTTTGCCGATCATATATAATGCCTTAAATAGTATTCATATAATCTCTCCATGAATATATATATCTTACACCTGGAGAAAGGGGAATAAAGTAGCAGATTATTTATCCTCCAAGGATCATTTGGATGATCTTTTTTCCTCCTTCTCTAGTCTGGGAAAATTCCCTAGTGGGAGTACTAATAAAGTTATTAGTGATGCTCTTAGTATTCACCACTATAGACCCATTTAACTTTTATATATTTCTTAGTTCACTTAATCGGACTAGGATTTCATTTAATAAAAATTCAAATTTTGGTGGGTAGGGAAGTGGAAACATAAAAAAGGGTGATATCATATGCCCAATAAGGGTAAACATGGGAGATATCAATCGAGGATCATAAGTGAGAATATGATAAGTATAAGTTTGTGAGAACATGATCATAACATTTGAAAACATAACAAATAAGTCACATACCATAAGACATGAGTCATGGCATAAGTCTTTTCAAACAAAATACATGAGTTATAAGGGTGAAAAACATCAATAATCAATCATGATCCATGTAAGCTTATGATAAGCATAAGACATAAGTTTTTAGAATATATATAGTAAAGTAAAATCATTTCCTTAATACAGGATAACTTCAAATACAATCACAACATATTTTATAGATCCCCATGGTAGATTTAATTTACTTTTCATTCTAATAAGCATAGTTGACAGACTCCCATAGTGGATTGGGTTAACTCCCCATTCCATTTCATATTATATCAGGATATATCAATATTTAAAAAAATTATTTGAGGGATATAAATTCAATTCCCACACATCACATAATTAAAACCATACATATGTGTGCCATAATACCACAAAAACATTCATCATTTCATCATAGATTAATTAAATCATGGGAAAGAAATAGGTTTCTTAAAAATATCCTTAAAAAATCATCATCATAATACATACAGAGAAAGAAATTGGATGATATCATAATATCATATCCTTAGTAAATTATAATAAATCCTTATGTTAACATAGACGAAAAATACTTTTATAAAAGCATTAGAAATATACTTTGAAAAACAAGAATAGTTATTCATTTCTTTTAATAAATTTTATAAACTAAAAATTATCAGAATAACAAGAATATTATTTTATTTTAAAACCCATGGATACTTATACAGTAATCTTTATGAAAAATAGTGGTAATAACTATGGGAAAATCCATTTAGGTTGTAAATATTAAATAAACATTTTTTCATATTTTCATAAAGAATGTCAAAAAGGACCCATTCAGAAAATAAAAAGAACATTCCTTTAAAAAAATTATAAAAAAGGTAAAATATATTATTAAAAAATTATAAATCATTTAAAATTATATAATAACTTCCATAAAAAAATTAAGAACAAGGATATGGATGAGAAGGATTCCCGATCAAAAAAAGAAATAACATCAGCTTTTCATAAAAAACCTTTTTTTAGTATTTTGAGGAACAATGAGGGGGAAATGGATAGAATATAATAAAATAATAGAAATATCTAGGGAAGAATAATATATATGGATTATAGAATATAATTAACATACAAATTCCCATGAGTGAAATTGAAACATAATCAATCCCAATATAAACTAAGATTATAATATTAACTCTTCCCTCAAGTCCATAATTTCTTCATACGTGCTCTAAAATCTTCTATAATAAATTAAAAAATTATTATAAAAATATAATATAACCATATTAATACTTATATTAATGTATATTCCTTTATGATTTCTAATTACCAATTTATTCCTAACTCATCATTATATTCAATATTTGGGTTTCAACTGTTCTATTTTCCATGCTTGTTTCAGTTCAAAAATTTCATTCCATTCACCATATTCCTAGTTTTATAACTTGTAATAAGTATCATATTTAGTCATTATATAAACTTTTCGAACCATCCATGTATAGCGGTGAGGAAAATTGAGATACTTTTCTCTATAGAAGGAGTGGTCTGCACGTACACACATTCAATGCTTTCATTTCTCAATGGATGGAAATAAAGGAAAGTGTATAATTATTTGACATTATAAAATCATATGTATGTTATAAATATAATATTTATTCATTTAATATATATTTATAACCATTCTTGTGAGGCACTGATGAAAAATGAAATATATTTCGTCATAGAGGCGGTAGCCCGTATGTACGCATAGGTGACATTTTCATTTTCCATTAGATGGAAATAAGGTAGATAATTATTATTAAACTAATATATCAATATTTAAATATACTAATAATTATAATTAAATTTTTATTAGTTATAGAATATTTTCTGGATGCTCAAGAATAAATGAACTTAAAAGAACTCAGTTAAGTCAATTACCTCTTCCTTGGTTATCTTCTCTAGATCTCTCCTTAAGCATTATTGGGTTGGACTTTTGATGATAAAAAGACCTCTAGGATGTGGATAACGGTTTTTGGGAAGTTATTTGGCTATATTTTTTTCAATATAATTTGTTGAAATTATTTTGATAAGCGAGGATAAGGGGTCCCCTTTTATAAGTGATGGGAGTGACACCCTTGTAAATAACCTCAACTTTAAAATAATATAATGTCATTTTCAAGGGAATGTACCAAAAAATAAGTCCAATTTTGAATATAAGATAATTTCAGGTCCAAATAAACCCAACCAATCAAATAAAGATATTTTTTGAGATATTTCCATCCTTATCCCTTAGTTCAACCTCTTTTATCCCATTTTAAAACATACCATGATTACTTAACTTTTACAATGGTAACTATTCTTTGTAACTAAAAATAAAATTTCTCTTGTAAAAAAATTTTGAAATGTTAAATCCAAATATATAATCCATATTATCATAGTAAATTTTTAAATGTGACAGAAATTAATTCTAATATCCTCACATAAAACGTATAAAAACTATTTTTAGATAAAAATGATTTTTTACGCATAAAAATGATTTTATTCTCATTACTTGACTATTAAAAACCATTAGAGGAATTTTATTTTATTATATTGAATATATTATCTATATTTTTATGAAAATAACTCATAAATAGAAATTAATTTAATTTTTTAATATAAAAATTCATAGTTCACATAAAAAAATTGTTTTCTAGAAAATTATCTATTTTTACCTTCGAATAAATTTATCATCATCTATAGCCAATTGATAATAAATTTATGATGGAAATTTCATTTTCATAATTTTATAAACATTAATTTTACATTATTTTAATACCCTAAATAGTAGAGATAAACTTTTAAATAAAAACATATATAATAAAACATTTCTTGTAAACAAAATAGTTTCATTTAGCCAAGAATTATTAGACTAGTATTCCATATCATTAATCAACTATTTAATGGGTGTAGTTAATTTATTTAATTGATTTTTACTTAAATTTTATTAATAAATTTTATTAATATCATTCCTAAAAAGTAAAAAATTTAATAAAAACACATAATTCAACAAAACAATTTAAAATAGTGTCCCATAAATCGATTGTATTTTCGTAAGTGAATTTAAAACATTTTACAAATCCATTTATTTTAATAATTCCATTTTAACTATCTAAAAATGTCGTAAATTTTTTATTTAAATAAATAATTATTCACTTAATCCCTTTGTTGAGTGTATTATAATCTATCAAAAACATTGAATTTATTAAAGATAAATACATTCTAAAATCTGTGGGTGTTACTACTTCTCACACTCTAGTATTTATTAGATGTTTCTATGCATGTTATGGAATTTTATTTATTACTGATATATAATTTTTTATATTTATGATCAAACCAAGTACTCCCAAGTTCTCACCCCTCTAAAGGTTGTTTAGTGTTTTGTAGGATAGTTCGGTAGAGATTGGATTTGATGTTTGGGTGGCTTGGATGGAGTCATATAATGATTTAGTGTTTTTTAGTTATGTTCTTACATGTACTTTTCCTTTAATTATGTGTCAAATATGGATAAAATTTGGTAATTTGAGTCAATATATCTCTTCATTGTAATTATTGGGTGTTGATCAATGGTTTTATTCTTTTCTCCTAGTAATTAAGATGGAATTTCCTCTTATTTTTGTGATAGATTCCCTTAGTGTTAGTTTCCTACCTGGGGCCTATTGGTGGTGGGCATTATGGGTCACCATTCTCCTCTACAAACCTAGGAGGGGTTTTTTAGGGGGTGGGTTATGAAAATTAACTTCATTTTTTACCATATATAGTTTTTATCATTTTATCTTCAAATATTCTACTTCTTTTGTATTTTCATGTGAAACAGTTTTCTCTTCCATTACTTCCTCAGGCCAGGTGATTTTGGATTCGAGTGGATTAACTCGCTCAATGAATATTTCTATATTTTATAATTTTTCATGAAAATTCATTGTAATTTACATTATTTTAAGTGATCTTTGTGTTCCAGCTTTAGATCAAATACTCTATATGATTGATCATTATATTTGATTTTCACTCATCAACTTTTTTCATCAATGTATCTTAAAAATTAAATTTGAATGCAGTTTTACATTCATATTAATAGAGTAAATTATTTTTTCCTTCCATTATCACTATGTTATTTTATAAATTATTAGTAATATTTTTATTTAAAACATTCTAATGGATTGATTTCCAAAAAATATTTAGAATTTTTTGTAGAGGAAACTCCGATTACCTATTTTTGGAGAAATCAATCTAATATTTTCCCCAAAAATATCTTTTTGGGAATCTTGATAATATATACCCAAATTTAACACACTTGAAATTTTTCAATTATAGTTTATATTTAATCCTTCCTTTACATTATTATAATAGTATCCTTACAAGTTAGATAAATTCATCACTCATAGATTCTTCACCATCACAATTATAAAGCTAAAGATTTTTCATCACTTTAAAATAAATCTTTTTAAATGTTTATATTTTCATTAAATTTAGGATAAAACTTATATCATATGAAACCAAGTTAAGTTATATATCCTTTAGGAATAATTTATTAACATTCCCCTCTTCAATAAACCATTATATGGAATTTTACAGATGTGGAATTCCCCTAGATATTTTATTTAAAATTTTCATGTATTGAGTCTTCTTATTAAGTCCTATCATTTGTTATACAAATTCAATGATTTTATTGAAGAAACAATTTATTTCACCATTGGCATACATATTAAAATCATGAAATTTTTTATATAAAACTAAAATTTTATACTCCTCATTTTTATCTCCATCAAAAATTCTGGGAATTTTTTCCCTAATTTCATTAAAAAAAGTAAAACTTATAATTTTCACCTATATTTGATTTATGATTGATCTAAAGAAGATGTTTTTTACTTAATTTCATCATTATATAGATTATTATATAATTTTTAAAGAAACATATTTATAAGATATTTAATTTTTATCCCATGAATTAGAATATATAAAATATTTAGTCTAAGAGATTATAAGTGATATATAAGTTGGTTCGTTTTCTTTAAATTACCATTAAATCATACAGTCACTCTAAGAGGGGATTTGATTCAGTGTGACTATTTTTGTCTAATAATCCTCCCTTTTAATTTCCCCTTTTCATATTTAAACCATTTTATTGGTTAATATGTGTGGATCTACCTATGAATTCCCAATACACATCACCATATGAAAAGTGGTAGAAAAACATGATAAAATAGTATACATTGTTTTTAAAATGTTTAGTCTTAATGTGGGTATATAATACATTATGTGCTTGGGTTATGTTAGAGACATAGATATTCACAATATTACTCATCGGAATACCACATAAGTGAGTAATATATCCTTAACTATTTTTATGTCAATAATTTATGTCCATGATACTTCCTTTAATCCTTTTGGGTTATCTAATTGATTACATGAGAATGAAGGAATACATTAATGAATCTCATGAAACAATCACAAGATTGTAGCTATCTTTAAACAGTTTTATAGCTTCTAAAATAGTTTGGATAACATTATAATTGATCTCTCATATATTCAATGGTCCTCATAACACACACCTAAACAAGATATCTATTTGATTTAGATTTCACAGCATGAGCTGGTAAGATCTTTTTCCTTAGTGATAAGCCTTTGACTACTAATATTTATTCAACTACAGCTACAAGATAGTTTTTTTTTGTACTCAACTAAAATCTCAAAATGACCAACATGTATAAAAAGTATATTTATTCCCATTGTCTTCTTCTTTATTCCACTTCAAGAGAATTGACATGTATACCATGAATAAAATAGTAGCAATGTCAAACATGATCAGCTCCTCTGTTATTTCTTCATCTCCTTCAGCTTCTATGATATATTGATATCATATATAAGGACTTATATGATATAATAATATCATAGGGTAGTACATAACTTCTACTTCTATTCCTTATTATTTAATATTTTCTTCCTTCGATGAAAACATGGTATGTAGTAGCAACACCTTATTAGCCTCATACTTATTCATGTATTCTTCTTCTTCCTTGATGTATTATATGTCCAATATTGTAC
This sequence comes from Viscum album, assembly GCA_963277665.1. Taxonomy (NCBI): domain Eukaryota; kingdom Viridiplantae; phylum Streptophyta; class Magnoliopsida; order Santalales; family Viscaceae; genus Viscum; species Viscum album. The sequence goes on from OY728138.1 coordinate 165,907,962, forward strand.
AATATTTTTTATCTATCAGGATTTTCTCAATCATATTAATCTGATAAATATTCACAAAATCACATGAATATTATTTTGATATTTTGAATATAAAAATACCTTGATATTTGGCACCATAATCTTAACAATTTTTTTATTCAATTTCTCAATAGAATAATGTTGGAACACTACCCACTATCTTGAAATAGTCTTTTTCTATCAACTACTCAAGCATTTATTTATCTACTATTCACGGTATGAATTGGGGATTAGTCGTCTAAAAATGTGAAATATTAATCTATGAAAAATATATGATCATTTAATGACTTATTTCCCTAATATTTTCCTTTAATTATTCCATTTAAATTATTAAAATATCAGTCTTACAATTTTCACAATGTATTCAATGAAGTCCATAACTTTGAAGTTGAAACCATCATAAGGGAGTTTGTTCATATCTTCTAAAAGTGATCAATAACTCCTAGGTATTTCCTTAAATAATATTACATATTATTTGAATTCATCAGGTCATTCTTACAGATTTCCCACTTAACTCTTATATATGCACTGGAAACTTATAGTCACACTTATACATCACAACGATACTCTAGTACTTTGTAAAATCATTTTACTATTGAGAAAACATATATATTTATATCAAAATAATCTAATAAAAATTGTATATAATTAAATTGACTCTTACATATCAAATATAAACTTGTTACTTTACCAAATTCTCAATTTATAAATAAAAAATACTCTTATATATAAGTAAATTACTTTTATTTATCATAGTGTGACTCAGGTAATTCACCAATTTTTTTAATCAGAAATGTCTTACTAATGAATAAAATATTTTAACATATTTTATTTTTTAATTCATTGTTTTTAATCCAACCAATTCATCATTTTAAGGGAAATTGTCAAATTCTTAGGTTTTATTAAGAAAATGAACTAAATTTTGAGAATAGCCAAATTATTGATTTTTAAGTATTTTAAATCCTTTTTTTATTTTTGTTGGAAGTTATTATTAACTACTCAAAATTATGAGAAAATAAATTTAAACTTCTATTTGTGTTGGTATACATTTCATATAACTATAAAAAGATATGGATCTAACAATTAGAGGGCTAAAAGATGCTCATAAGTGGGGCCTCAAAATCTGTGTATATGTTTGATGAATTTTGAAGATGTACACATAAATCACACATGGAAGTTTTAAATGAGATAAATAATTGAATTAATATAGTTAATATTCTGAGGAATATTTTTCATTACATTGGATATTCGATATTCATGAAATTTTTAGGACATAAATGTATGGGAAACTGACACATTGGAATTTAAATATTCTGTGATGCTAAAAATATTTTCTTGAGATATATTATCCTAACATAAAATATACATGTCCAAATAAGATTAATGTTTTAAGAAACATGAGAAATATATAGTAGAATAACTTAATTAAAGGACACATTGTGGTATTCATCAATTTACATGCCAACCATGAGCCAAATTTTGGAGGATATATTTTGGAGTTAAAATTCCCCACACCCCCTTGCCTTGAATTTTGTACCTCTACTCCCTCTGCATATTTATCCAATTCAGTTAGTAATTTTTAGTGTATTAGTATGTTTTTTTGAATTATATTTCTAAATATTTAATATATATTATTATCTCTTTATCTAGTTTTTTTCTTTCATTGTTCCCTTATTAACACCATTAAAATGAATAATTAACTTTATTTCTTGTTTGAGGAGGGGATATAGTGATGTTTGAGTTTATTATGCTTAAATGTTTTCCTCTTTATTATTTTCTATGGATATGGTGATGGTTAAACTGATTAAGGTGATCATTTTTTCCCATTTTCTGATTATTCATTTTATTTTTCCTTTTTCAAAAATATTCCTTACCATTAATATTAAATTCATACATAAAATAGAGTTTTTATTAGCTGTTGAGTGGAAGATTATTATCCTACATGAAGTTATATTAATGTGGGGTATTTAAAATTTTAATAGAATTTTGTGATGTGACAGGCCACATTGACTGGAATATTAATATTATTTCTATATAATAATGATTGCATCATTATAAACTCCTAAAAAACATTCATTACCTTATTTATTTCTTTATAACGGAATTATGTATACATGTTTGTTTTTATAGTTTCATTAATATATATTTATATGAAACATAAATTCTATAAAACCCACACTTAAATAGTATATTTTAAAAGTATATTTTAATTATTAAATGGTTACAATAGAGAAATTTTTTGTGTAATTGGCCTCTTTGTAAGATCGACCCTAGGTGTGTGCTATAATGAAAAATTAGGTGAATAAAAATATTTATTTGGGATTCAATAAAATCATCTACTATCATAAAGTTATAAAAATTTCTTTCCATTTGTGGATGGAAAGGGTGAATTATATTATTAAAATTCTTAGTTAGGAAAAACAATTGTTATATTTTTGGTACTAACACCCCATAAATGGTGCCATGTTTTGAAAATAACTTCTAACAAGATAAAAAAAAGAAATTACTTCCTAGGTTAAATATAGTATTAGTGGTAACCCAAGGGTTTTCTTCTAGGAGGAGTTCTCAAAAATCATTTTTCAATTTGGTTAGAGAAAAATGGGGTGTTTTGAAATTATTTGGTTTGAAAACAAAGTAATGCATTGAAATAATATATTTAAATGATTAAAGGGTGACTGGTTTGGTGTTGAACATCCAATTAAAATTTTATCATAGTATTTAAATTATTGGTTTATCTCTTTATTAACTATTAACTGGAAGGTTTCACAATCGCTTCACCTCAGACCCTTGGTTTAATAGTTTTAGTGTGGTTTAACTTAACATATTTCACTTATTAGGTCCACCCTCCATTATATTTAACAATGTAAAATAATAAATCAATCCTAAATATCTCATGAAATACCCAATAGGGTCTTGTTCTTCCTAATAAAACCAAGAGTGTCTATTATCCCTTACACATGATCTAACAATCTCTAAGATCTTTACCACTCAAATCTATCATATTCTTTCATATATAAACAAAAACTGAGTGGATGTAGATTATGGATTATCAACCAATGAAATAAAAAATAAAATATATTAAGTCAAAAATAATTCCTTTTGATATTGAAAATTATACTAAATATTGAAACCATCTTAACAAAAGAGATAAATTTATTTGTTGAAGTTTAAATACTCAATAATTACAAAAAAGTGGATTCTCTTCATTGGTCTCTCAATGGTTTAACCCTCTATTAAAATGGTAAAAAAAGATTAAGGGGAAAGAATAATTCATTATATAATTAAAGAAAATGAAAATAAAATCTAAAGTATCAAGTAACAATATTCGTGACCTCTCCATCGAACTTTAAATAGATTTCCACATTCATCCTCATAATATTTTTTTAGAAAACTTTTTTCCTTCTCTTTCAATGGGTAAAATCCCCAAGATATACTTGACTTTATAATTTATATAATGTTTTATTGTTCCTTTGATTTATTTTTATAATTGGGATCCTTTCTTCCCTAAAAATATATAGCTTCTTCTCTTTAAAACCATGATCCTATCTTCCCTAAAAATATATATATTCCTCCTTTTCCTCAGAAAATATATAATTTTTGATTCTAAATGTGAAAAATCACATACAAAATGTCTATAGTATCCCACTAAGACAAGGAATCTATGTATCTCAAATACATTCTAGTATTCTTTCCAAGATATAATAGCTTATATCTTTTCAGGATCTATATAGATTCATTATCAAGAAATGATATGACTAAATAAATTCACCTCTTATATGCATAAATCACACTTTGATAACTTGATACACAAATGATGCCCCCAAAAAAAACCTAACATTATAGGTAATGTTTTCTCATAATCTAGTTTTGTCCTAGAATACACCATTATATAATTAAAAAACACCACCTTAAAGGAGTTTATATACCTATAAAATATTTTATTCATTAATTAATTAAAGACAACTAGTGCATTTATAAGGCCAAAAGACATAACCACATACTCATAATGGTCATACCTTCTTCTGAATGCTGTATTCGAAATATCCTCCTTCTGAACTCGTAATTGGTGGTACCCTGAATGTAAGTCAATTTTATAGAACCATTAGGATCTCCTAAATTGATCAAACATATAATCAATTCATAGAAGAGGATAACAAATCTATTTCATCTCTTGGTTAATCTTACAATAATATATACAAAGAATAAGATTTACATCCACCTGCTTTATAAATGGATCTAGTGCTGACCATGAAGACATGCATGGTAGAATGAAACCTTTTCTTTCTAACTATTCTAACTGAAATTTTAATTACCTAAATTCTCTTTATTCCTTCCTATAATACAAAATTGAGATACTACTGGTCACTAGTATGAGTTTAATCATAAAATACACTTCTCTTTTGGTGGAAACCCTGATAAATTGCCAGGGAAAGTGTTAGGAAACTAGTCAATAATTGAAAGAAAATATCTATTCCCAAACTTATCCATATATTCCAAGGTAAGAACTATTAACTGATAAGAGATGGCTTTAACCGCCAGTTCCAAAAGTCCTTTTATACTTGCATTTACATCCAAATATCCTCTAAAGATATTCTATATGCCATCTAGAGATGTGAAATTAACCTATTGGTTATAATAAATTACATGGACCTTAAATGACGTCAACTAATCTATACCCAAAATCAGGTCATAGACATACATCTCAAGAACAAATAAATCCCAAATAAACTCATACCCATTGATAGTTATTGAACAATGATAACACATAAATGTTCAGAATTCTCTTTTTCCATGAGGAGTTTAATGTTTCAACATATAAGGCATTATCTCAATATGAAAACCCATATGATCAACAACATGATAAGTAATAAAAATGTGGGACAGTATCATATCAAATAAATCTTGCATAAGGTTAGAATTTAAAATAATCATACCTATCATCATCAAATGACCTGATTGATCATCCATGATCACTTGCTCATATCCATATAATTTCTTACTCACTGCATTATTCTCTTTGTTACCCTATTGAGATTTATAGGTTGAATAATCATTGTGTTCCTATAATCACCTTGGATCTCTCTATTTTAATGAATAAAAGTTTTCTTCTTCACTCATCCCATCGAATCATACATTGTTCGGGAACCCTAAGATGTGTGCATATCACCCGACATTAGAGAACTACAACAATAACATTAAAGATGACTCATCTAGATGCAATTTTGGCATGATTTAGGTGGGGTTGTATAATATTTATTTATATGGTTGAAGGAACCACATTTAAAACATCCTAGATTACTTGTTGGTCATGGAGGAATGATTACGGATTCCATAGTCTAATTCAGAGGCATACCACCACTTTGGAAGTAGGTGTTCCTCGTCTGCTTGTTCCTAACATTAGAGTTCCCTCCTATTACCATAGGAATAAACATGCTCCATAAAACTAAATTTCTTGAGATGTCCCTTTCTATCACTATCACTCTATTAACCATTTTTATATAATCTATTATACAAATAAAATCAACCTTTGATCAAATATCTGACCTTAATACTGACTAAAAAATACATGCCTTAAATGATGTACTTGAAAAAACATTCGATGAAAAGTAGACTAAATTCATATATTTAGCTTCATAATGTGTCATCGTGAGGTTCTCTTGGTTCAAAATGAATAAATCCTTTATTTTAGTAATCTACAAGGTGTGAGGATGTATTTTATTTCTAAAAAATTCTATAAATTCCTCCCATGCCAGACCTTGGTCCAATTTATCCTGAACTACTAATTACCACCATTTTATAGCCCAATTACTAAGGTTAATCATTCTTATTACCCTTATACATGGCTTGAAATTTTTTTACAATGCCTTGGATTCGCAATTTGTTAACCTATGGCTCATGTGTAACCACATTTTCAGTAGCCTTCTTCAGTTGATTTCTATGATGCCTACCTAGTTCCACGCACTATAACCACAAAAAAACTCCATTTAGCCTCACTCATTAGAAATTGAAGGCTTAAAAATTGCAATTTACCTTATAAGAAAATATCACAATATAGATTTCCACAATTTTACCATCATCTACATTTCAACCATTTTTGAAAATACTACAACCATACTTTTCCAAACAACCATTTTCACTATTTTCAAAAAACATAACTTTTTTCCCATTTCATTAACCATGGAACTAAAAATTAATAATTAAGTCATATTGGGAAGTCTTAATATCAATTCATGTCATGAAACTCTCATCGGATAAACCCATGATGATTACTTGACTATACATCTAGAATTGTTTCAAAACACTCATGTACCCAAACACCCTAGTAACTTGATATTTAGTATAAAGAGGTCAGATGTGCCTTTTTTATACTCTAAATTTCATGTTCTGAAAATCCTATATCCTAACAACCAACCCAATAGATATACTGATACCATTTCCAAATCCATGACCAAAAAAAATAGACAACATTTGTCCTAAAAAAGATAGATGGAACGATTGAATTGGAAGAAATGAAACCATTTGTAACATCCCACCACCCTTCATTGGAATATGAAGTGAAAAGTGTGATATGAGGAATTATATGAAAACTATATGACATAAAAGGTTGGAAATAAATTTCAAGTGCGTCATGAAAATTTGGGGTATGATTTTCATTTGAAATATAAAACATACAAAACTACATAAACAATAACCAGTCAAACATATATATGATTCATGTGTATAAAATATAGCTCAAAACATAACCAACCTAATAAACCATATTAGAGTACAAGAAAAAACAAAAAGATATATCTAAAGAGAACCATAAGACCACATTACTCAAAACAGTAAAGTGACATCAAACAACAACACCCAACCCACTCTAAGATCCTACTCCACATTCCAAGCCCATGGTATCAGGAAGCATTACTAATAAACTAAGATACCTTGCCTTTACCTGTTTCATAATAGATTTCCTTTACAGATGCACAATATTTACCAAGCATTGGGAGATTCTAAACTTAGTATGATTTCCCCAATGACTTTCCAACACAATCCACTAGGATAATACTTTTTATCAAAATTTATATAAAATAGTTTCAAGAAATAAAAATAGTCTATAACAAATCCATAAAAAAATTCAATGTAAAGTGATAAATAAAGCATAAAACATTTTTACAATAATTTGAATACCCATAACCATGTATCCACACACATCGTACATGTTCAAGTGATTGATCCATACTAATGATAATTCTCTCAATGATCCACTAATTTTTCACAAGGTGGTCAATACCAAGTACCCCAAATCCATACATCGCTTCCACAAGGTCCCATATAATGAAAATGAACTCAAACCAATCATGTATGCCAAAATACTTGTAAATCCATTCCATAAACCATTCTTTCTTTAAATAATTTAAAAAAACAATTTTCATACATCAAAATAAAAACATAATTTTAGAATCAATATTTTAAAATTATAAACCAAAGGGGTTTTTCCAAAATCCATCCAATTTTCCAATTTTTTTCCAAATACAATACTGATCTGGACTTCCATCAAGAATCACACAAGTATTTAACAACAATTTAGATAAAAACATTTAATTGAAACTAATATTTAATGTTCTAAATAAAGTGGGGATAAGAGAGAATCCATATACCTCACAACAGTTAGTCAAAACAAATAATGACACAATAAAACTATATATTTGGCCTTGGATATTCTTTCCTTTAATAAATATAATTAAAAAACATCAACATTACCATTAATGAATATGAATATATGCACCACATATTGGATATATGATTCTGGGAGAGAGAAGAAGGAAATATTTAAGAAGAACAATAATGAATGATGACTTATCGATGAATTTGGGTCTCCAATGCACTTTAATTCACCTAAGCACCACTTTTAGGTTATAATGAACAGTGTATCAAAACATAGTAGAAAATGTAATTTGGTTCATGGAGGTATTAGGTGATTAAAGAAGGTTTTGAGACTTAATTATGATTTGATACACATTTTTAGGGGTGCCAACTGTATTCTACATAGTTAGGTTTCATGGATTGGAAAACCTTTCACCAACCGTGTGGTGGTACTTTTTTAAGGAATCTTCTCATGTTTTTATCTCAAATGGTTAGAAAACCCATGAACCAAAGATGATTTTACCAATGTTTCAAGAAGAACAGTTTCCCCTAGGCACTCTCATGGTTTGGAAAAATGGTGTTCTAATTATGAACCTACCTAGTGCTTGTTGTATTCCCTTTCATAATTTCATAGATATAGTTCACAGGTTCTATTAATAATGCACAAATCATGAACCTCTATAAAAGCCTATAGAACATGTTAAAACCCCCTTGAAAACTACCGAAACATAACCTGAAAACTATTTAGACTCAAAATACATGAATAAAGGGCCATTCACCAGAAACCAAGGGTGCTACACCATTCTTCCCTTGGGTTGCTGGATACCAAGCATCCTAATAAAAACCACTAGGGAAATAAACACAACAAGAAAAATAACCCTTAAAACTATCCTACGGTTATAAAACATCACACCCTATAGGGATTATACCCTAACACATCAAACTACTCACCCTTAGCTAATATCATTAACCACATATCATGTTTTACTAAAACAAAGACACACAAGAGAATCATCCATTCTTGTCCCAACTCTCACTCTTATCCATAACCCCTAGGTCATATCCCCTAAATCCTATTCTAGTGGGCCTGAAATATATTCATCATAGTTATCCAAACTATATTATACCATTAGTAGGTCACCTCTCATAATTTCATATGAACATATTTACATTAATCCATGTTACTAGTCACCCCTGACATAGTGAATGAGACATAAAGATACTTACTATCCTATATCATACTCAAACCTCTAAGTTGAACTGGTCATTGTAAATTTTTCTCAATATTCTTCCCTCGGTAGATATTCCTTTACAACCCACATAAAACTCTCAAGGTTATAATTTATTTCAATCTCAATAGTATGCTAACCCTCATGGTAATCCCATAGTTTAACTAAGTTTCCATGAAACCATTAATATAGATCCCCTCAATCCCTCACTCTAGTTAAGAAATTCAAATTCCAACACATCTGAACCCCTATGTCATTAATTATATTACACAAGGTTGGAAACCCCCTGTAGTTGAACCTTTACTCTAAATAGTATTTTTTTAATATGGAAAAAAGACATCAATGGATATATAATCATGGAATAACACTCATAGTACCCACTATGAACCTAATAAAATTCTCTAAGATCACCTCATATATAGGAACACGCCTTGGCTTTATCTTGGGATGATCACACACTCATACCCACACTTAAAATTCACAAAATTTATGCAACCAACTATAAAGTTTTAAAATTAGGTACCACCTACCTCGTATCAAAGATATTTCCTTTTTACATGATATATACTTCATTTATTCCAAGACCAACCACCATGACTAATCCCAAACCATCCCTTATTGACATCTGTAATCCCTAAACCTAATAAAATATATAAAAAATTAATTATAAAATAATTATAAATAATCCACCATTTAATTCTTAATTTATCTAATCGGGGATAATCCTGGAAAAACTCATCAGGTGGTACCAATCAAATGAAAAATCATGTAATAGAGTGAATAACATACCTGAAATTAATCTAGAACTTTGACATGAAATGTTCTTAAAAAGACACATCGATTCATTAGGTAAGTTCATAAAATTTTACCAAAATAAATAAATAAATTATAAAAATAACTTTCTTCAAGTGAAAGGATATCCAATGTCTTTTAAACAAATTTTATCAGCCTACACTAGTATACACCAACAAAATAAATATCAATATGAAGTTATTTTATCATTATTTAGTGTAATTTCACCCTAAAATCCATAAATAAACTAAATCTAAATTAAAGGATAAGGATGGAAGAGGGGAAATGAGAAGGTATAGTGGCATTCGTATATCAATTAGTGATAAAACCACTCCCTGATACTATGGATTCAAGGGGATAGAGGGGGAGTAAAGAGAGTAAAAGGGGTGAACCTCCCCTCTTTTTCAGTCATTATAGGGATGAATTTACAAGGAGGAAATAAAAAATATGTCACTAAAATGACTAAACTACCCCCACATTAAGTGGGGGTTGGTAAAGTCCATTAAAATTTTAATGGCCTCCACTAGATTTTCAGTGGATCTAATAGGTATCTAATAACCCCCATTTAACTACTAATGTAGATTTATATTACCACTGGGTAGCCACCAAAAGTTTTGTGTCCTCCCTATAACCTTTTGGATGCCTTTTGTTGCAACCACTAAGACCACATTGCTTGCTTACCTCCTGAATTTTTTCTTTAGGCCTCTTCCACCCAAAATTCCACCTTAAAAACACATTAAACATCTTAAAATTTTCAAAAAAACACCACTACTATATGATTTAAAAAACCAAAATGGATATAGTTTTATTGGAGACCAAAACTTTCTACTACTCCACCAACACTCAACAACATGGGTTGTTACAAAATCCCCATCATAGCACCACTTTTTCTTTAAGAAGCTTACCTACGAATATCCAATAAACTGATATGGCAATGGAGATTCAGTTAATTCTCTTTTATTAGTAATTTATATTAGTTTTAGTGTATAACCATGCACCCAAGTTGGTGAAATTTTCTTATCTCTGGATTCCCCCAACATTGATCCATCATATAGACATTAATTGATCCATAACCATGTCACCTTAATTAATCATTCACAAAATATAACAGCTAATTCTCATGACGCTGACGATCTGATGAACCAAGATTGACATACATGTACATTACATTTCTTTTTTGGAATACTTAATACATTACACAAATAGACGCCTAAAAACCATATTAGTTTAGTGTCTTTGGAAACCTGGAACACATTCTTCTAACATTGTGAAAGATATTCAATGACTCCCATAAAGATCTTACCCTTTAGTTTTCCTTCCTAAAACATTTTTTTATATCCTGGGGAAGAGAAAACATAAAAAGGGTGAGCTTAGATGCTCAATAATGGTAAACATGAAGAACATAAAACAAAACATAAACATAAGAATGTAAAAACATGAATAAAAGTTTTGAAATAAAAATATCGAGTCATGATAAAAAAATCTTTCTACTTCATAAGGAATAAATAATGAATGAACAAAAACCATGATAAAATATCACTAACATAAAACATGGAATTATAAAATACACATAATCATATAAACTAATTTCCATATTTTCCGAGGTGCATTCACAAGACCATCATTATGGACAAAGTCAATTACTGAACCTAGTTCATTTCTCATTCCATCCCTGTATTACAGAACCATATTTACTTTTTATTTCATCCCCGTATTATCGAACTAGATTTACTTGTTGTTTTATCCCTGTATTACTGAACCCGATTTACTTTTCATCCCAACTCTATATTACTGATCCATATTTACTTGTCGTTTCAGCCCTGTATTTTTGAATCGGGGTTACTAACCATTCCAGTCATGTCTATCTTATAAGATATAAATTTTTACCCAATGCATTGGAGGTAGATATTGGTCCCACACATCTCATAATTAAATCATTCTTATGTGTTCCATAAAAACATAATTCATTCATCATAGCATAACCTAAGGAATAAAATGGGTTTCTTAAACATCATTCCATCATAACATAATCCATAAAAAACAAATGGATTTCATAAATATCATTTCATAATAAACACAATATAGTAATTTAATAATAATAATATAAATATAGCCCTATCTAAATAATTTCATCATATATGGAAACATGTTTTGTTATAACACATGAAATTAATTCTTCAGTAAAATATCCTTTCTTCTTCAAATATGTTTCCTTTGCTCAAAATGCCATTCAGTTTTAAAAGAAATTAATTTCTTTGAAAATAACATTGAAAAAATGTAAGGAAATCTTCATGTAAATAAGGCATCATTAAACCGTAAAAAATCATTAATGCCATATTAGTTGAAAAACATTATTCTCGTACATTTGAAGAAAAAGTCAAAAAGTACAGCGTACCAAAAAAGGAAAAAGATTCCTTTAATACCATTTAATAAAAATTAACCAATGGGTAAAATTGACTTTAAAAAAAATTAGAAGAATATAAATAATGTTACATATTTATGAAACATGGATTTGGATTATATATATACCCTAGTAAATACTTATGTATAAACAATATTAGATAATAATGAGATGTGAAATTTTGCCTTGCCTTAGGTCTTCTATCCTTTGTGTGTATCCGAACATCCTATATAATGATTTAAATGATGTTATTGACTTATTTAATAATCATATTCATTTTTATGATATTATGTATTATCATATTATCATATGTTTGGTAATAATATTTTATTATTACTACTTCATTTTCTTATGCATGTTTTGTCGAACAAGTTCTGGTTCACATTCTTAGGCCATATTTATATCATTAAAAAGTTATATTAATATAAAAAATATCATATGTATTCATTTTGTACATTTATATAATCATTTTTAATTTATATATTGTAGAATTAATCGCATCGCATCGTGGAGACGGTAGGTCATACAAACGCACGAGCGACGATATCATTATTATAATTGTGAAATGTTAAGGAAGTGGATAGTATATATGTTGTTCTAGAATATATATACTGTTATAACAATCATATATAATTATTATTTACATCATTATATCCATTTAAGTATGTTTTTGGTGAAAAAAATATTACACCATGATGTGGAGACAATAAACAGTACGTACTCACGTGTGGTGATTTCATTTTTCGTAGGATGGACAGAAGGTAGAATATGGTTGTTTCATAATTATAATAACATCTAAGTATATTATTGATACTTATGTTATTAATTTATAATAAAAAACTAATTAATAGTAAGTATAAGAAGAAATAAGTTTGAAAGAATCTATAGAAGAGATTACCTCTTCCTCGACGTGCTTCCTCAAAATATCCTCTTAAAGGCACTAGAGTTGGTCCTTGAAGAAGACCAAAACCTCCAGAATACAACTAGGGAAGTATATGAGGTAAGATTTTAGGTTATGGATGATATTTAAGGCTCAAATTTATGTAAATGTGTGAGGTAAGAGGCTTTCTTTTGTAATTTAGGTGAGGGTCACCGTTAGAAATTATTAAAATATTAGATTAATATAAATTAATTTTTTTAATCCAAAATATTCCAAATTGAAATATGTAAAATATAAGATGAGTATAGTAATAAATCCTCTAATCTTATAATTTTTTGAAATTTATTTATTTTATTTTAAACCTTATCTTTTTTGGTTTACCCTTAATTATGCTCTTTTAATTTTAATTGTGGTAACAACATTTTAAATATTATGAGGTTATAAATTTTTCTTATATTGGGTAAATTTCAAAAAATTGGACACTTAATGAACATTTAGACCTTATAATAGTCACTTTGTGATTTTAAAATATTTTTAGGATTTTTAAATAATTTAATTACATATTATTTATAAAATATCAATAGTGTAAATTTTTACACTATTCATTTCATTGAATTTAATTTAAATTCATACATAGCGATAACTTCAAAAAAAAAACAATTTAATTGTCTTATAACATGTCATATTAAGCTGTAAAATTCGTGGATGATATAAATTTTGTCATATAGAATTGATTTTAATATTGATAATATCATTTATTTGATATTTATCTTAATAAAATAATTACTGTATCACCGTTGTGTCAATATTTATGGTAATTATTTAATCTCTAAAAATTATAAATAAATTTAAATGATGTAGATAATTACATTTTATTTCTTTAGAATATTTATTTTCATAGTTTCATCATGTTTATAACCACATTAAAAGTTTTATACTTCTAAGCGATAAGAGAGTGACATGTTGTCACATTCTACTGTTTAAATAATAATTACATCAGTTTCATGAAACAAAGGCCATTAAATGAATAAATTTTATTTAATAGGTGTTAAGGTTATACTTTTATTCATTAATTAGTATTTTTTCAGGTGTTAGAGTAACTTTATTATCCTTATCACATTATTTGTTACCCTATTTTACCTTTAACTGTGGTAAATAAAAATTACCAATGTTACAATTCATAATGTCCAAAAAAATAAAAGATATACATTTAAATAATTTTGACCTACTAATTGAAAATATGTAAATAATTTTCCAAAACTAAAAATACATAAATTTTAGTAATTAATTTAATATTAATTTATGTTGTTAAAGTGGGAAAATAGGGTTTTTTAATGTAAAACCAATCAAAAAATTGACGTGTGTTTATATCAAATCTCAATGTGAGATTAAATCCAATGACCAAAATTGGATTAAATTATAAAAACATAATATAAAAATACTTTAAAACAAATTCAAAATATAATCTATCAATACAAATAAATTAGACGAAAATGCAGTTTTGAATTAAAATGCAGTATTTTTTACTATTCATTAAAATATAAATTTTCTCAAAAAACTACCAAAATTTCAACCAAAGTAAATTTTTATGACCTCTTACAAATAATAAGTTTATTTTGTCAAAAGTTACGTATAAAAGTGTCAAAATCTTGATTTAATATTCGTTCTCTATCAAAAGGTTGTAAAACTGTATTTTTTTATAAATACATTTTTTATCCAAAAAAATTGAATTTGTACTTATATCATGAGTATAAAACATATATAATGAATTTTAAACATTAAATTGAATATATAAAATATATATTTCATTAATAAAATCCATAAAGAGTGATTTTATTATTTTATAAACTCGTTTATTTTAATTTAAACAGTTTTTTAGAAAAAACATTTCCTTTTAAAAAAAGGTTTTATTTTCAATTATAATTAATTGTTCACAAAATAATTAATTAAATACATATGTAAAAAATATTTTCATAAATAAATTAATAATTCTCATTCTCACCATTTTAACAACAAGGTTATATGGTAACATAATCATATTTAGTTCTTCAATAATACTCGGTCTTGTGTGAAATGAATTATATCAAAAGAACTTGAACTTTTGTGTAACACAAGACAAGCATAGAATTGCATATATAACAAGATAATATGGTGTTGTGTATAGTGAAAGATAATCTTGGTTTAGTGTTCAGCATAATATATCAAAGAAATTAAAAAGAATCTATCTCATAAAATATCAGGGTGTTATATACTACCTTTGAAAACTGAATTTCCCACACATTGTGGTGCATAATAAATCTAATAACTCCATGATTAAATAAAGATCCCAATAACACTCATTTAATTTATAATTATCAACATCGTACTCTTTTTATTGGTATTTTTTCTCTTTTCCAACCCACTACCCACTTGGCACCACACCTAATATCTCTGAATCAATGGAATCTATGAATCATAGTATGTACTTGAGATTATATTTAAATCATGTAGCCATGATCTATTGTATAAACCATCATACTCTCCCACATGTAGTGAAAATATCCAAACCCCAATCATCATATATGTAAGTTTCTCAAACCTCACTTTCATTTGGTTTCCAAACCTACTAAACCTAACCGAGCTTCCCAAATCAATACATATTTTTTTGTATTTCCACTCACCAATAAAATTCAAGACACTTGCATCCTAGAAATAACTCAATTATACAAACAATATTGGTTTAGTTCCATCATAAATATCACAATAAAATTTATTATAATCCTTTTGATACATAGGGTATCTCTTTTTATCATTTAGTGGTGGACTCTTTACCATATTATTTACCTTTCCCTCGATTAACAGGCATTAATATACCAGAATTTCACCATCATTTGAATGCTTACACTCATAGGTATTTATTATAACATCCCAATAGACCCATAACATGTTTATTTCCCCTAGGTTTCATATCCATCATGGTGCTCCATACAATCACTATCCTATTTCATTGACAATTAGTCACCAAGAAAACTAGGTGTTGGTGGATATGTTTCAAAATCATCATCCTCACTCACTGCCATGTGACTCTCATATTCTAACCAGGTGTATAATCCTCATCATATTTCTTTCTATTTTACAATTATTGTAACTTCCCTACTCAGAATATTTTGAACACACTCTCATTTTTTTCATAATTTCATCGAGTCATACATCCCCTCATTGTTCCTATAAATCCATCAGTCACCTCACTAGATTCCACTTCCATCAAGAGGATTCACCTCATTCCTTATACAATATGAAAATATGAGCTTAAACATAATTTCGACAACCTTTAAGTCATTTCACAACCACACTATAGAGAACAAATATTCTACTCCAATTATACCTTTATATACAAGAAATCACAAGCCAATACACACCTAACCATGCTCAAAGAAAGACCTTCTCACAATAACATACATTGGAGTATTGTAATGTGGGATACCTTAGATACCTTTTAGTCAAAACATGGTTCATAGAAACGTTTCTATGGGTCATATTGAAACTAATATAACCTTAATTGTTATCATCTACTGAGTCACATTGGAATATACAACTAAACTACTAGAATTTGGAGGCAACTAAGAAGTATTTGACTCTAATACATCTCATAGTCACCTCTCAAGGTCTTTCACCCTTTACAAATCTAATGTTATCGAACACATACCCTTGGTTTATCCTAAAAAAATTATAAAATCTCATTAAATCACCATGCTCCATCAATAATCATCATTACCTTCCCTTAATATTCTTATGACTTACGTTACTCAACTCATCACCTAGGTGATTTTCTAAATTTCTCTAATCAGCATGTCTCACGTGTTACCCCAGGCATGTTACTCCTAACAAACCCTTAAGAAAATCATTAAAATGTTGATATTAGGTCATTATATCACACATAAAAATAACAGAGTATAGATTCCCTCTATATTATCCACATGGTATGTGTTAACACATACATCACTCTCATAATAGTATAGAGCTACCACGGGTTTTAATTAAATCTCATACCCAACATATGTATATTCTAGTGATACTTTTCTATCTAAATCAACCCATTTCCTCATGATCCATATCTAGAAATTCTCAGGCTTACACACGTAACCAAATAACTATACATCCTAAGCATTTCAATCACATCTCATGAGAATAACTCATTTTGATTTCAAATCTAGCCTACCCAAGGAATCCTGCATGCTTGTTCCAGTTACATGATCAAACATTTTTCTTGTGAAATCCTAGTAACATAATTGACTTTATCATGATTTTTATCTCTATGTAATCTATGATATCAGGTTAACCTCTCTATCTTAATATACACTCATAAATCAAAACCCATCTTGACCAAAAATAGGAAAAGTTCTTTATTACTCTGCTAACATACTCAACTAACCAATATCCTAAGTCAAAACTCAACATTTCTAGGCCCCACATAGACTATGAAACATGAATTAGACCTCACTATTTAGTCTAAATAACTCCAGGAAACTCATGTTGCATCACATCCATCCTAGAAGTATCATCCATATCAATAATTATTTTACTTATACTACCCACTTTAGGGTCATCATGATCACATCTATATGAATCTAAATGACATCAATCTCTATCAATTTGTATCTAGTAAGTCATAATAATAGTGTCTTAATCAAGTTGAATTTAACTAATGAGTTATATGGGAAAACACTGAATAAATTATCAAAATTTTAAATAACCAAAACTCATTTTCATTTAAAAACCCATTTTTCTCCATCACACACAAGCATACACAAGTCATATGAACCTACATGCCCAATATATTTCATGGGTGCATGTCTCTTACCAACCTAGGATAATATAAAAATATTAAATTGTAACCATAAACACCATACATGAAAAAAAAATATTAACTATAATAATGTAATGTAATAATCACATTATAAACTCTTTGGAAGATCAGAATTACACTAATAATTTTGTTGGTCAAGCATAAGTTCCTATTTCATCCCAAAGCTCCATCACCATGTATCAAATAATAAGAAACCAAATAATTTTAAAATAAAACATTTTATGTTTTTGAATATGGTAACTGCTTGTGTGAACCAATTTAGTGTGCCATATTACCTTATGAATGACTCCTCATATGCTAAAGGCTTTAACAAGTGATAAGTGTAAAATAAATCCGCATAGGGAGACTATACCCTCAGTATCATCATAGAAAATAACAAATAAATAATGGAAAATATATAACTAGATAAATATAAGAGTATAATGGAATAATATCAAAAGTCATATCATAAATAAAATCTCACTCCATGCTATAATAATTGATACTCATTAAAATGACACGGTTATAAATTAATATAATATCACTCAATGATATGAGCGTATAAGGCAAAGGAATAAAGTAAAAAAGATAATATTAAAGAGAACCACTAAATTCACCACATCCTCACCCCATACCTATCACCGCATTCCTATTGATCTCCTCTATACCTCTCACCTATAATAATGTGCATACCCTACCCTATAAACCAACCATAGGATCTGCACATCCATCAAGTTTCACATGAAATGTGTAGCATAATATTCAATAGGATACCACCATATATCTCCCCTAATAACTCAATATATATGAATGTATATACTCAATTAAATGAAAATCATAAAAAACAAATTTATACACTTTTAACACCATTGGGTACTCATAAATGCACCCTGATGGGTGACACATGTAAACATAAACGGGTGCTATAAATTGTATGATACTCCCACGGTTTGATAATAATAAGAGAGAGAATGAGTTATCAAATCTCGTAATAAAAACCTATGTTGAATGAGATAGCATCATTCGGGGTGAAAATAAAACCACAAAACATAAAAAATAGCCAAACTAATCTTACTCACTCATATAATCACACATCCATAAAATTTTCTTGGATAAGGTGGATCCATTTTTTTCTTTGAGTCGGGTTCGGTTGGGTGGTAGGGTTACTATTTTTTTAGTTGTCTTGACCTATCCCACCTGCCCTAATTATAAAATTATTTTATTATATCAATTTAACCCTTTTTATAAAAATTAATTAAGTATAACTAATTTTGGAAATTGAAGATACTATTTTTGAATGATTAGAGTTAATGACAAGGTTGTTAAAAAATTATTACTTTTTATAATATGATATTTGAAATAATTGTCGAATTTAAAACATTATTTATTTTTTAAAGCTACTAATTTTATAAAATTTTATGAATTATTATAATTTTTTTAATAAAAACTAACACATGCTTTAAACGTCTTCATCCTTCCAGGTTGAGTTTTATAAAAAAACATAATTTTGGGGTGTTGAATGCGGGTCGAAATTTTTTTCGTCCACTTAATAAGGATCATGTAATATTTTTCTTTAAACCTAAACAACCCAATAAGATTAAAACCCTTAATCATCATATATGGCATGGGTTAATGAGTTATCACCATATAATTAACAATT
Source organism: Viscum album (assembly GCA_963277665.1). Lineage (NCBI taxonomy): Eukaryota > Viridiplantae > Streptophyta > Magnoliopsida > Santalales > Viscaceae > Viscum > Viscum album. Next base: position 165,927,396 of record OY728138.1, read on the forward strand.
GGTAAATTATGAATCCCTTTATAAAGTAGCAAGTGTGAAAGATGTATAAACATATACATAATTTTGGGGGAATGATATATCACTATATAAACAATCATGGGTGAATGATGTATCACTATATATATATATATATAACTCTTGGTTAATGATACATTACCATTAACTTTTAAATTCCCTTGCTATGGTATCCACCCATGTGGCCCAAGCGGGTGCACTATGTGACCAAGGGTGCACCTCTATATATTCTAAAGGGTGCTGACTAGTGTAAAGGTTTGAATAAATACATGTAGACTGACTATAACCTCAGTATCACTAAATAAAATAATAAATAAATAATAAAAATAACCATAATCAAAATAATATCAAAGAAAAATGTAAGTAATAAAAAAAATAAAATCATACACCATGATATAAAAAATTATACCCATGTAGATCATACAACCATAAATCAATGCCAGATTACATAATCGGATGATCATATATAGTACAAGAATAAAATAAATGTATAACAATAAGGTTACCCACTACTATATCCATGGAATCACTTTAGACCACTCACTATATCCCAACTGAGATCCTTCAAACTACTCACATGTACTACTGAACATACCCCCTAATTACATGTTAACCATAGGATATACACACCCACCATGATTCATGTGCGGGATGTGAGTGATGTGGAACTATTTCTTTGAATTTTTCCTCATCATATTTGATGTTTTAATTATATTTCTAAAGGTAAATTGTACTTATAATAGAGTAGTTTTTAATGTTTTTTTTCTGGTGAAAATGTAATTGATTGAATATTTCTATAAATATGATAATTTAATGTGTTTAGATGTTGAGGTGTTCTTGTTTTGGTATCTAATTCTTTAATATTCCATTAAATTTATTTTTTATTAATTGTCATAATGTAATTTGAAATGGAAATTTCTGTTAATTATCTTTGAAGTGTTTTTTTAATTTTCGATCATGTTTTCACTTTCATATTGAATTTTTTTACAGGATCATATCTTCATAGATGATTGTTTATATATAATATTAACATAGGTAATTTTTTATTAGTTAGATATGTATGCAATTCACATAACCAATATAGCTATGTGTCCAGATTCACATAGTTGATGTTTCTATGTAGCCAAATACCTAGAGTTGAGGTTCCATGTAGCTAAAATCTATGTACTTGATTGGAAATGTAGAAAAATGTGGATGATGGTCACGTAGCATAATTTTCTAATTGAAAGTGACTACATAGAAATTTCCCAAACTAGCCAGCCATGTAGTTGATTTTTCATATAGTAGATTTACATAGCCAAAATTTTACATAAGAAAATACTCATATAGATAAATGTGAATGTACATACTGAAGGTACACATAACTAAATGAGAATTTATTGTAATGGATACACAACCAAATTTTCTTTGGTATTTACATAAGTGTACTAGAATAGCCAAATCTCGTAGATCCTTAACTCACGTGTTGGGGATGGTGCTTACCCATGTTGAGGAGACATTGTGATGATTCTGGAATCTACTAGAGAAGGATGATGAAGATAAAATCATACAAGAGATCATGAATAGATAAAACTTTTTAAATTCTAAACTAAGGCACACATGGGGATATCATCATTATGCTATGAGAGTTCTTCTTGAGTCACATTGAGGGGAGAATGAATAGTGATGGTGTGCAATGTGGAAAATTATAATATGAGTTTAAACAAGATGGATGTGAGATGGATACATACAATTATTGTGTGGTGAACTAGAAGGGATTTACTTTCACAAGAAAATGAAGATGGATACTGGGTGATGAATAGAGTGAAAAAAGGTGCCTAGAGTGGGGGACTAGAATATATTTTGGAGATTCTATGAAGGAACTTCTGCTAGTGCCTTCTTAGATGAATATAAAGTGGGAAAAAAATTTCTATACCTTGATCATTATTATATAGATATATAGTAGTTGAATCTAGTGAAATTGAATTGTGAATTATTTCTAATATTTTAATTTCTTTAATTTCATACTGTAATTATCTCCAAATTAATCAACATTGAATTTTTATTGATGTTTGGTATTTTTTCAATTTGTCTTTCAGTCAATTGCCATTATTCTATTCTATGTATTATATTTTTTAACCAGAGTGTTTTTATCATAGGATGTGGATTGTTAATTTGGGTGGAGTATGATTTTTAAGATGAATCTTTCTATTTAATGTTCTCAATTCTTGATCATGGATTGTGAGTACAGTGAGTGATCATTTGTGTTTTTTGGATCAGAGATTGTTGAGTACATTAATCGAGTCCTACTAAAAATAAATTAGTAGCTAAGATCTTAGTTTTAGATTTAATCCTTTTTAAATGGATGAGATTCATTTTTTTTATTATGAATCATGTATCGAGATAGTTATTAGTTTGAAAATATCTTTAAGAAATAAATTTTGAATAATCCATGAGATTAACTGGATTTAAACACTATTCTCATTCTATTGTTTCTAATGCTCTCATTTCTATAGTTTTAATATTGTTATTTTATTTTCTATTTGTTTTAATGTTTTTATAATGGAATTTTCTATTCATTGAATTTACTTAAAAATTTGGAAAATTTTATAACATTATGGTAGATAAACTCTTAGAAGGAAATGTCGTATGAGAAAAAAATAGGTACAACTATACTGTGGTATTTAGGGGGGATTATGAATCAGGGTTAAAGAGGCAATAGAAACCATGGGCTCTTCAATTGGTGTCATTTTTAGCGAGATTTCATAGATGTTTCTTGAAAAATATAAAAATAAAAAAAAAAGAAAATATTTTTTTAGTTAAAAAAATTGAATAATAAAAACTATTCATATATGTTAGATATTAATCTTGAAAATCCGTATGTTGAAAATCAATATAATTTTTGATCCAAAATAGTATAAAGTATAAGAAAAAACCCATTGAAATTAGAAACATTTATTTAGCTAAAAATTCAAAACCTATATCACTAAAAATTTCTTGTTTAATAGAAGAAAACCTAGAAAACATTTCAAACATGGATGATAAAATAACCTTAAAGGAGGTAGATACTCATGAATTTAAAATCCATCAAAATTTATTAGGCTACCACGATATAACCCCTGTATTTAAATTATAATAAGGACTAATTCATCACTTGACTAAATTTCATGGTATGTAGGTTGAATACCCCCCTAAACATCTTCAATAATTTGACATGGTCTGTATTACCATGAAACCTTTAGGTTTGAGTAAGGATCATATTAAGATGTGATAATTCTTGTTTTACTTATATAGGGTAGATAAGGATTGGTTTTACTACTCCCAATCTATAATAATGGGGAATTAGAATCATCTCAAAAAAATTCTTAGAAAAAAAATTTCTAGTCTCTAGAACTCCCTCACTTATGAAAGAAATATGTGGAATTAGAAAATTTCAAGGTGGGAGCTTACATGAGTTTTGGGAGTTATTTAAGAAAATATGTTCTAGTTATCCTCATATACAAATTTCAAATCATCTCCCAATTCATTATTTCTTTGAGGGTTTAGTTTTGATGGATAGGAGTGTGATATATGTAGATACTAAAGGATATTTAGTTTATGAAACTCACATTGATGCAAGAAATATCATAGATATTATGGCCGAAAATTCAAAAAGTCTTGGAAATAGGGGATTGATACATGTTAAACTCACCGAGAAAGTATCTACTTTCAAATATGGGAATTTTTAATTGATATTTGGTTGATAAATCACACCAAATTGATGAGACATAAGTTATCTAACTATATCCCTACACAAAGTCAATTTGAATCAACTTTTCCAATCCAAATGAACCATGGAATATGCTCTAATAAAGATAATTTTAATTATATATTTATTCAATTTCAATCATCTCTTTAACCATATAATAGGATATTCCATGGGAATCCATTTCAAAATAATCAGAATAGAAAATTTCCTAAACAAAATAGACAACCTAGGCCCTTTTAACCCAACATGAATTTCTACCAAGGATAAAATTATCAACAGGATAATAATTTTATTCAAACTAAACAAAAAATAGAGTTATTTTAAACCCCAAGATAGTATTCAAAAACCTTGGTATAATTAGAATCAGTTTAATAATCAGGTAGGAAGAATTTCATAATTGTTTAGAATCAATATAAAAAAATAGTAAAATAATAAAAAGAATAATTCCTGCCTTATGGATATGATTACTGGATAGAAATAAATTTCTCAGTAACAAATAGTTATTTTATAGAATATGATAACATAAATTTGTCAAATGGAAACTGAAATTATAGTCCAAAAAATCATGGAGGAGGTAATTTTTCCTCACAAGATGAAGTGAACTCAAGGGAAAGAGAGAATTTTAGTGCACTAATTCTAAGAAGTGGAACTAGAATTTAAAACCCACAAGATGAAATAAATTAATTAGAAACTAAAATGGATATTCTCACTTTTGAAACAAATGGAAAACCATATGAAGTAATCACAAAAATACGCCTTGAACCAGTTTATGAAACTTCTAAAATTAAACCTATCATCCACAAGCCTATAGGGTAGGAAAAACAAAATTAAAAAATGAAATCATGCTTGAAAGAACATATAGATATTTTATGAATTTTATAGTCTCGTAAAAAAGGAATGACAATGTTAATGACTATATTCAAATGGAAATAGAACCACTACCCCACACTTTAGGTAGTCCTCCTATTAAAAAAATGTTGAAACTGAAATGGATAAGGAAATTATTGATATTTATAGAAAGGTCTAGGTTAACATTCATTTTTCATTTTTTATTAAAAATTCTATAGATATTCCAAATTTAGTAAAGAAAGGTTTAGCCATAAAAGTACTTTCAAGAGAGATGAGAAAGTCAACTTGGGGAGGAATGTTTCCTCGAGGATCTAACTTTCTCTAACTGTTAAATACAAGGATCTAAGTACATTTTATTTTCCTTGTGTTATTGGAGAACATTAATTTGAGGATGAACTGTTAAATTTATGTGCCTATATAAATTTTATTCTTTATTATGTATTTTCACTAATTTAGGTTGAAGAGATCTAGAATTCGAGAATAGTTATCCAATTGAATGAGAGAAGTTTAGTTAAACTGGTTTGAGTAATTTAAGATGTGTTGGTAAGTGTAAAAGATATTGTTTTCCCAATGATTTTTGTGTGTTATATATTGAATATATAATACTTACCACAAATTAACGATTAATTCTAGGTTTTTTTTGAAAACTAATAAGGTTGTTATAAATGTTCATAATGTAATTTTATTATTAGAGTTTGGAGGTTAGATAGTCAACTTACAAATCTTTGAATCAATGAAACATCCTATAAAAATAATTATTCAAATCAAGTTAACATGATTTATTCGTTTTCTATAGATTTATTTCCAAATTTTATTCAAAGTTACCAACCACTAAATTATGTGGAAAATGATCCTTTTCTTCTAATAATGAAGATGCTTAAATTGAAAATATTATAGATTGTAATGATTTCAAAATAGAATCTATTTTTGAAAACATTGAATTCTATTTTAGGATTACTAAAATTGAAAAGGTTAAAAATTATAAGGCTTTTACTAAAAGTGATGTTGGTATAGATGAGGATGTTTCTAATATTTTTGAAATATATTTACTTCTTGAATAATCTATAATTTTTAGTGAAAATAATTTCTGAAATGACTAAAACTGATTAAAAATCTATTTCACATTTTATTCCTATGGAAAATAATGTTTTTTGATAATGTTTCTTGTGAATCCATTATTTTAAGCTTGAAAAAAAATCATAATGATGTTAAAGGGTCACCTCATGTTTGTTCTTTAGAATCTGATGTCACATTTGGGGTAGACACATTTTCACTATATAGGAATAGTTACACTGCCAGTTAAGAGTTTTATAATTATTCTCTCTTGAAGAATAATATTGAGGATGAAATAAGAGTTAAATAACCAATAAAACCCATTTTTTAAAAATAGGACTTCCCAAATACTTATAAATTTAAACCCTTACCTAAAAATTTAAAAAATTCCTACTTGGATGAAAAATAGAAATTCCCTATCATAATTTATAGTAGGTTGTCCAGTGAACAAGAGAACCAAATTTTATAGATCCTTAATAACAATAGGAGGGTCACAAGATGGTCTTTATATGACTTTATGGTGATTATTAATTTATTTTTTATGTGTAGGATCCTTCTTAAGGATAATTCCAAACTTTTTATATAATACCAAAGGATTTTTAATCCTTTCCTTTGAGAGATTATTAAAAAATAGGTGACTGCCTTATGGATACTGGTATAATTTTCTTTATTTTATATATTCAATTGGTAATTCCAATCTCTGTTATTCCTAAAATGGGTAGGTTCATAGTTGTTAAGAATGGATTTAGAGATTTATTTCCTATTAAATTTCCCAACACGTAGACGGTATTCATTGATTATAGGAATCTGAACTTGACTACAAAGAAGGACCACATTCATTTGCCTTTTATTTATCAAATACTTGAAAGGTTAGCTGGTCTATCCCGTTATTTCATCCTATATGGGTTTTTAGGATACTTATATATTCATATTTACCCATAGGACCAGGATAGATTAACTTTTAGATCCCATTTTAGTACTTTTTATTATAGGGGAATGCCTTGGGCTATGTAATTCCCCTTCCACATTCTAAAGATGCATACTTAATATTTTTTAATATATTTATAGATAAATGTATTGAGGTGTTTATGGATTATTTTATAGTGCATATTTCATCTTTTTAGAGTTATCTGACAAGTTTTTGGGTTGTTCTTATAGTGTTCATTGAAAATAACCTTTTTTGATATATGATAAATTCAATTTTATAGTTGAGAGTATAATTTTTCTTGGTCAAGAAGTATCTAGGAACAGAATTTGGGTAGATAATTATAAATTTAACATTGTCACTTCATTGAATTTTCCAAATATTGTGAAGGATATTCAATGTTTTCATTTCCATGTTGGATTTTATAGGATGTGCACAAATGTTTTTAAATGAATTTATTTTCCTTTGAAAGGAATTTTACAAAAACATATTCCTTTTGTCTTTGATATTAAGTGTAAGTAATATTTTATTAAGCTAAAAATAATCTTATTTTATCATTATTAGTTCAAGCACTAAATTGGTAATTACCTTTTTAATTGATGAATGATGATTCAAAATTTTCTTTAGTGGTTTTTCTATGGAAAAGAGAATAAATAAAATATAATATCATTGCTTATGCTTCATAGGATTTATATTATAACCAATTAAATTAAATAATAATAGAAAAATAGTTCTAACAAGTATTTTTTCCCTTGATAAATTTAGATACAATTTTTTGGGGTTTGAATTTTTGGTAGTCACTAACCATTCATCTATTAGATATCTCATGAAGAAGCATCAGTCAAAAACAAGGCTGGTTAGGGGGATCTTATTATTTCAAGAATTTTACATGAAGATCCAATATAGGAAAGGAATTTAGAACACTTTGGTTGATAATTTGAGTAGGATACATGTTGAGTTCTATTTATAAAATTAATATGTTGAACAAATTAGAGAGTTTTTTATTGGGGATATGTTGTATTTTTCTGTTGTTGATAAGAGACCATCGTTTTCAAACATAGTTATTTTCTTAGTTAATTATGTTATTACCCACTAATTTTTAAAATAATAGGTTTATAAATTTATTAGTGAGATAAGGAAATATTTTTTGGATGATCTTTACTTATGGAATTTGGGAAGTGATTAGATTATTAAGAGATGTGTCCAAAATTCTGAAATTTCTTAAATTCTTATATTATTCCATAATTAGAGATGTGGAGGAAACTTTGGGCCATAGAGAACACCTAGAAAGGTGTTGGATTCAAGGTTATTTTGTTCTACCTTCTTTAAATATTCTCATGAATTTTGTAGGACATTCCAATCTTATCAATTTGATGGAAAAATTTAAAAAAATACATGAGATACCACAATAGCCTTTGTTGTTTTCAGATACCTTTGATGTTTGGGGGATAGATTTTATGGGTCATTTCGCAATTCCTTTTGATATTATTAAATAAATATTATTTTCGACTATGTTTCTAAGTGTATTGATGTTATACCAACTAAAATTAATGATTCTAGAGTAGTATCTCAGTTCATCAATAGAAATTTTTTTATAAATTTGGGATGCCTATGTTTATTCTTATAGACCAAGGCACTCATTTCTATAATAAAACCTCAAAATATTTATTTAAAAGATGTGGGGTTAGTCATAAAGTTTCTAAACCTTATCATCCTTAGAAAAATATAATTTATGAGGTTTCAAATAGAGAGATCAAACATGTTCTTGAGAAAATACTTAACCCAAATAGGAAAGATTGGAGTTTAATACCTGAGGATGATTTGTTGGTATATGGGACTATATATAAAACTCTAATAGATATATCACCGTACCAGATAGTTTTTAGTAGAGTTATTCATTTACCAATAGAGATAGAACATAGATATTTTAGGCTATTAAATCATTCAATCTGAATCTATTTGAAGCAAGAAGAGAGAGGATGTTGTCTTTATAGGAATTAGAATAAATTTGGAACAATGCCTATGAAAATTAAAGGATTTATAGAGACAAAACAAATTCTGATCATGAAAAAATTATTTTAAATAATGAATTCCATATTAGAGATAAAATGTTATTGTACAACTTGAGGATTATTCTCTTCCCTAGTAAATTTCATTCCAAATGGGATGAAATTTTTATTGTAACTCGTGTTTTCCCCTTGGGTTATATATAGATTATAGATGTAGTGAAGGATAATACTTTCACTTTCAGTGGGAATAGGATTAATCTATTTATAGAATTGATTAAGGAACCTCAATGGGAGGAATTACTTCTAATGGATTCTAAATACCAATAATTTTTTCTAAGTTTTATATTCCCTTGATTTTTCTACTTTTATAGAATAAGTTTTGGGGAGGAAATAACAACATATAGAATTACGATTTTTGTTTCATTTTGTTTCTTTGGAGATAATAAATTGATCTTAAAGGGATGATATTTATTTAATTCACAATGAGAAATTATTATTTCTAGGATCAAAATTTCTGTAGGGATTCTCTCCACTTCATCTTCATATTGGAGCATAAGTATTTTGATCTACGATGATCAATATAATATCCAAAATGAAGAAACTTGGATCAACCCCCATAACTTTTAAATAGTAGTTATATTCTACTTCATTTTTTTGGAATTTAATGTTAATCATAACAACCCAAACTTTTATCAATGGAAATTACCTTCTTATAATTATGTCACATAGTATAAATAACATAAAGATCACAAAAAAAACTTTATAAATAGAGAATTAATGATATATGAGGTTATTTTAGAAATTATTGAACTTATACCAATAGAATAGTAACTTGACATTGGAATAGCAATGTGATCCTTATGAATAGTAAACCAAACAATAGAATAGTTACCTCATCTATGAATGTATAAATAAAATTTATCCATCCTATAAATGAAAATATGGTCTAATTATATCATAGTTTATGTAAATAAATTATTTGAAAATGATAAATTAAGGGTTGGTATTTTTATAAAACATAAATGTTTATTTACAATTTATAATTAATATAATGATTTAAAAGAAAAGGTATTTTCATAAAATGTATTTTCATAAAATGTATTTTCATAAAATGTATTTTCATAAAATTTATTCATAAGTTAGTATTTTTTTGTCTCATGATTATAATATAATTTTATGAGACATTAATTAATGTTTCAAAACGTTATAAAATTGGTTATAATTTTAAAATTGCTATTTTCCAAATAAAGGATGATTTTTATTAAAAATAAAATTCTCATATTTATAAAATTGTTTTAATAAAATAGAGTTAATTTTTCAATTATACACATTGAAAAATTATTAGGGAAATTTTTGTTGGGTTTTTTAAAGTAATTGAATTGTTGGTGAATAGTAAAATATGGTAATTTAGGGCATATATACATTAAAAGTTACATAAACTATTCCTTAATTCATAGATGATTTAATCACCATAATATTAAACATAAATATTTTAATATATTTAGTGATAATTCTCAAACTATTCATATTTTTGACGCAAAAATAATAAACTGAGGAATAAAACAATAAGAAGACATCCCTCTCCTCCCTTATAACTACCACCCCTTCTCCTCACACATTTAAAGATTTAAGACTTCACAAAATCAACACAATGATCTTTAAAATTCTCCCCCAACATTAAAGATCCATTTCTCTTAGAAAAATACCAATCCCCTTTCCCTAAAGAGGTTCTCAAGGAGGAGAAATTCAAGAGGTAAAATCCTCTTTCATTTTCTTTTAATTTCTTTTCAATTTATTTTATTTTCTTATTAACTCCTCACCTCCCCTTATCAAATTGGAATTAAAACTCCATTATGTTATATATTTTTTAATTTTATCATATTAATGGAATAATTCATCATCATTTATCTTCTTTTATCCTTTTTCACTAAAAATGAAAACCTCATCTATGATGTGTTAATTGATCACATTCAAGGATGAAGATGTTTTAAATTTTCATTACCTACTTGAAGAATGATCATAAAATAGTTTTTATGGTTAAAAAAATATTATAATATATGTGTTAAATCTTATTTAATGTTTTATAACAAGTATTTATACATAATATTAATTAATAAAACAAAATTAGTTTTTAATAATAAAAAATTAACCCAAATAAACTAATGTTCACAACTAACATTTTATATAATAATAAATCTTAATAAGATATAACCAAATTTATATATAAGACAAATTAATAACATATAAATTCAACTCAGGACAACTATTCTCATTTTACATGATTTTCCATACATGGATACAACAAAACTGATCATGAAAACCAAGGAAACAAACAAACCTAATTGATAAAATTGTATCTTATAATACATCAAAAAGGCCCTAAATGAACTTAATAAAATTATAATAAAATTAATTAATTTTTAAAAGGTTATTAATTAATTAATTAATGGATTTAATTTTATTATCCAGGATATTAAGATCAACTGTAGAACTGTTTCAGACAAAAGGTAAGGGATTCTACCAAAACCTCTATTTTCAATCGGGTTATTTTTTCTCTCTATTAACCCCAATGTAATGCTTAATTATTTTTGTGTAATTATTATAAATTATATTTATATATTCGAAACTCATTTATCTATATCATTACATAATTATTTAATGGTAAAATACTTGTTTTTAAAACGGTTCCTTTCTCAATTATTCCAGATAAGCAAGTCCGATTAAAGGGAACTTCCCGATTTCTTACCCATTTTCTAGTACCATCCATAATATGTTTTAATAAAACATTTTATCATGAAATAAATTCTTGTTTCATTTCTAATTTTATGAAAACATATATTCCTTTTCCACTTTAAATGCTCTTTAATATTTTCCTTAAACCACACTAAAATGTCTCTTTTCTAAAGTTTATTAAAAACTATTTTTATATGTTTACACTTATATTAGAAAAAATTTATCATTATGTATGCCTATTTAACCTTATTAATTTCCATTTATTATTTAAATCCATTATTTCATGGACACTTTTATGATAAGCCCATTTTTTACGCTCCATGACATGATTACAATACCCATTCTTTAAATGGGTAATCCTAATGTTTAGGTTCGAATATTCATGTGGAACACATATTCATGAACATTTTATGACGGTTAATTAGAGATACTGATCCAATTAATTAGGTAATTTTTAGTCTCATGAGACATCATGTTGGGATAGGTACTGAACCTAATTCATTTATGGGACTTTTTCCACCATGTGATATAGTCTTGGTGGTTAGCCTTGAATCATGTTTATGTGATTCTATATGTTGTTTCCAAATTTCTATATTTATATGATTATATGTTCCCATGTTATACATTTTATTCTTACTTATTTTTTTTCATGTTCTATGGCTGTTATTTTATCATATTATTCCTTCTAAGCCTTATGCTATGTTTTATACCGATTCTTATTCCCTTACTATGCTTTTTAGATCATCCCTTTTGTTCATGTTTTCCTCAGGTTATCCTTTGTAGATGTAGAAGATAAGTGTAATTTAGGATATCTTTGTAGATTATTAAAATAAATATGTATTATTCTATTTATTTGTTTTTATATCTATGTATCTAATCATTCAAATACACTAGACTTTATTATCTTTGGCTTGTAATTTAATGATTAATTATGATTAAAATCATATAATAATACATGTAAAAGGATAGTGTTTTTATATTAATATATTCTTATCCTTAGGTTATTGAATCTAAAAACCCATATTTATTTACTTCAGAGGTGGAAAGGGGTGTATTTGAGTGTATAAAACGAAAATATGCTTTTTTATTAGGAAAGTTTCTATTTCAAAGCCCGCTCAATCTTCTTGATTAAAAAATCTGTTTGTTGTTGTTTAATCACCAGAATTACATTGGATTTAAATTTCTTTATTTTTTATAATCATTTCTAAAAATGATACCTAACATTATATTATTTTCAAAAAAAATTATTTTAATTGAGATAAAGCATGTGCATTTAAAAAATTGTTTGAAAATCACTGTTCCTTTTGTAGAAAATGTTGTTTGAACACTTTTGTGACCCATTTATACATGATTTTGGAACACATAAATTTTTAAATATGATTTTAAATTTTAAATATATTTATATTTTTCCACAACCTTGGATTCAACATTAGGGACAATTGTTAGTTTTAAGTATGTGGGAGGGGTCCTAAATGTGGTAAATTGAATTTGAACGTTAAACCCATAAGAAACCCTTAAATTTATTAAGAAATGTGAGTTTTTAAGCATTTCTTAAGAATATTAAGTGGTGAAATTTTTTCTCAATATTTAAGTTAGTGGTGCCAAATTGAGGTGGTTAATTTTTATTACCCCTAAATTTAATTGAAAATTTATTTTTCTTTCCCTCCTAAGAAATACCTAGTCTTGGAAAAAATGTATAATATCAAACAATCATCATTGAGTTTATATTTTTAGTTTGAATTTAACTCATAAGATATATATCAAAATGGATTATGAAATGAAAATGATAATCTAGGTTGATCTTATTTTATTTTTTATTCTTTATTCTTTATTTATAGACTATTGGATGAATTATTTATTATACTAATAAATATTCACTTAACTACATGAAATGGTGTGTCTATTTATTCTGAGCACCTAAATTATATGTCTTTTCCCCAGTAGGTAAAGATAAGTTTTAAGGTTCACATGGATTCAAATTGAAGTGTGATAAATTCTATTTAAAAATTTCAATTTTAATAATTCATTTAAAATAGTAATACACATTGAACAGGAACTATTATTTATTTAATAGGATGGTCACTTTGCGAACTTAAGGGGGTTCATAGGGTAAAATAATTATGAAAATCAATTCTTAGTGGCATTTTAGTTTTTAAGTATTAGGATCCATTTTCTACCACTAAATTTGACTAATTTATTTCTTGAGGACACACAATGTATTTTCATGGGGGTATTTGATGTGGTTATATTTCATTTAATGTTGTCGCATCTTATTTGATGATTTAATTGAAACCATAAGGGTAAATTGTACTTATAATGTAGGATTTTTAGTGTTTCTTTTTTCCATGACTAAATATGTAATTCATTTAATATTTACATAAAGATGATGATTTTTTATGTTTGGATGTTGAGGGATTCATTTTTTCAGATCTGATTCTTTTATATTATGTGGTTTTTAATTTTCATAAATTGTTATATTGTAATTTTAAATGGAAATTATTAATAATATCTTTTTTAAGTGTTGTTTTTCATTTTTGATCATTTGTTTTTTATTTGAACTTGAATGTTTCTTATTGGTGTAGATCCAAAATTTTTATTTTCTAAGTTTCCAATTAAAGTAGGTGATTTTCTAAAAGACATATATATAGAAAATTCCTATAGCTAATTTAGCTATGCATCCGGATTCATGTAATAAATGTTGCTGTGTAGCAAAATACACATAGAAAAACTTCCAAGTAGTTAAAATCTATAAACCTTATTAGTCATATATCCAAATGTGGAGGATGGTCACGTAGCTAAATTTTAAAATTAAAAGTGACGATATAGGGGTTTCCTAATCTATCCAGTCACATAGCTAGTTTTTCTTATATTATATTTACATACTCAAATTACAACATAAGAAAATAACCACATAGCCAAATGTGAAAGCTTTTAGTAGAGGATCGCATACCAGAATGATCACATGTGATAATGGATATGTGACCAAATTTTTTCGAGGATTTTCCAAAAGTGTACTTAAATATAAAAATATCATAGATCCTTAGCGTGCATATTGGGGATAGATCTCACCTAGGATGGGGATATGTTTTGAAGCTTGTAGAATTTTTTGAGAAAAGGATGATGAATACTAAATCATACGAGTGATCATTACCATGTTAAACTTGCTAAATGTCAAAGAAAGGTGCACATGGGACTGTCATCATTCTATTATGAGTGTTTTTCTTAATTCACTTCGAGTGGAGGATAAATAGTGAAGGTGTTCCATTTTGAGACTCAAGAGATGAGTCCAGACAAGTTGAATATGATATAGATATTAAGGATTTTTTTGTGGTGAATTAAAATGGAATTACATACATAAAAAATGGGGATGACTACAAGGAGATGAATAGACTAAAAAAGGAGACTATAGTGGATTATTAGAAGATATATTAAATATTATAGGGAAGAACTTTTGTTGCTAACTTATTTGATGAAAATTAAGATTGAAACCTTTTTATGTACATTAATTATGATTGGTAAGATCTTTCGTGTCTAAATATAGTTCAATCAAATAGTGAATTATTTATGAGATTTCCATTTATATAATTTTACAATAAAATTCACTCCATATTAATGAAAATTTATTTTTTATAGATGTTATGTATTTGTTTAGTCTGGTTTTAAATCAATCCTAATTCTTTCATTCTATGTCCAATATTTCTTTAATTAGACTGTGGTGATCATATGATATGGTTTGTTAATTTAGGTAAAGTATGAGTTTTAAGATGAATATTTTTGTTTAAATTTATCAATCCTCAATCGAGGAATATTAATATATTGAGTGGTCATATGTGTCTTTTTTATTGAATGTTTTTGAGTACATTGATAGACTTCTACTGAAGAGAAATTGGTAGCTAAAATCATAGTTGTTGATTTTAGCCTTTGGAACTGGATGAGATACATATTTTGGGATAATGAATCATATATCAAGATATTTATTAATGAAAAAATATATTTAAGAAATAAATATAGAATGATCCATGAGATTCACTAGATTTAACCATTAATATGATTTTATTATTTACACTACACTCATTTTTTAGTTTTAATACTGTTGTTTTATTCTCTATTTTTTAGAGCTTTTAGAATATTCTATTTTAGTCATTTAATTTCCCAAAAAATATAGAAAATTTTATAAAAATTATAATATAGAAACTCTTGAAAGGGATTCTCATAGGAGACAACCTTGGGTTCTGATATATTATAGTATTTAGGGAGAAATATTTTAGTAGGGTTAAAGAGACACCAGAATTTTTGGGCTCTTCAGTGTGCATAAAACTTAGTAGTCCACTACCAACAATGTCCTTAATAATAACCAAATGTATGCATATGATTGATTGTGATAAATAAAATGAACTTAACAAGAAACACATACATATTTGTATCATATTGTTCGGTAATCATAAAGTCACGCTGATGGTCTACTCATGCCTACTTTAGCCAGTGAAAAATATGAGATGATATTACCATAGTTTTATCACAAGAGGAGAGTAAATAAGTTATAACCTCTCATAATAGAATACTATGGGGAATGAGTTATCACCATAGATAACATGGGTGAAAAGTTATCACTATATGACTAATAATTGATAAATAATGCATCATTGCATAAACAATAATGGTTGAATGATGTATCACCATAAACATAACTCTTGGTAAATGATATATCACTAATTAAAAAACCACAGTTGAATGATATATCTACATATGAATAATTATTAGTGAATAAAACATCACTATCTAAATAAACAAAATTTAATGATATATCACTATATACATTACTCGTAGTGAATGATATATCACCATCTAAAGGCCATGGGAGAATAATATATCACCATATATATAACTCAAGGTGGATGATATATCACCATATAAAAAATACAGGTGAAAAATATATCACTATATGCATAAATATAGCGGAACGATAAGCCATCATTTAAACAACCATGGTACAATTATTTATCATCATATACATAACTTTTAGTGAATGATATATCACCATAAAAAGAAATATAGATGAATTACATGTCAATATATACATTACATAGGGTGAACAAAATATCACCATCTAAATAACCATGGTTGAACTATAGATAAATGACATATCACTATATACAATATGTATGAAAAATTCTAGTAATTAGAATGATATTTAAAAAATGTTTTGAAAGAGTTAAAAAAATTGAAGAAAAAATTCTGAAATATTTCAATAAAGTAGTTAGACCCATCACTAAATACAATTGTAATACAATTACTTTCAGGAAATGTATTTAAAAAATTTGATATTATTCTTTACATACATATTACTTTCATGAATTGTATTTAAACTTTTTGTGCATGAATTTAAGAATTAAGATAAATAAATAAAGAATATAAAGGGGTGAAAGGATCTCATAGGATGAATCAATTAATATTAGATAGTCTACATTATTAGGATGGATCAATGGAGACTAAGTAACCCTTTCATAACTGTTGTAGAATCATCAGGAGTCATTGTGATAAAACATGTTTACAGATGATGAAAATATAGAAAAATGAAACAATGAGAAAATAATGAGATTAATATCCCATAAGAGAAAAATATTTACATGGTTCAAGAATAATCCCTTTTTCCAAAGAGAGGAAAAACATGACTATTATTTTTGACCACAAATATAGATAGAATATAAAAGTTTCACTACATAGAAAACCTATCCTGAAATGAGTTAAATAAGAAGACGATGCACGGTTATACCAAGCATTCAGTCCAACGTTATCCAAACGGACCGGGCTACACTAATCAAACAATCTACTACATGGATACAGATCTGATAAACAAAACTGCTTCGATAAAAATGACTTAGACATCTTACTCAATCTAATCTCCTCCTCTTATTCACTCTTTAGTGCATTATTTACATTCACATCTTAAATTTAATGCTAATTGTTCATTAAATACAAGTTGTATTCCCTTTGTTCTCCCACAGTGTTCTCCTATATTCTTCCTCTCATCCTCTATTCATCAGTGAAGACCAATAGAGGCACTATAGTGCCTCATATTCTGTATTACAATCAAATTTGTCAACATGTATACTGGATTTTGCTTTCCAAGAATCTTATGTAATGTTAGAAACCCATCTTGTATCCATCCTCTAATAAAATGGTACTTTAACTGAATGTGCTTCATCCAAACATGAAATACTGGGTTCTTTAAAAAATTTATAACACTCTAACTGTCATAGTAATATACATTTTTTTTCTCGCTTTATACCCATATCATCCAAGAAGTTCATCAACAAACCATCTCATTTCCATATTTTGTTACAACAACTTATTCAACATATATAGTAGATAGAGACACCACCTTATTGAATTGAGATATCCAACTTACTTTAGTTCTTCCACTGGTTAATATATAACCCACGGTACCCCTCCATTCATCGAAATCACCTCCTAGGTTGACATCCACACATCCCTACAATAAATTTACTTTTTACGAAGCACAAATATACATTTTTTATTCCTTTTAGATACCTTAGTATCAACTTTATAACTTCAAAATGTTTCTTTCTATGGTTATCCATGTACCTTATCAAAACTCCCACAACATGAGAAACGTCTGGTTGAGCACATTCCATGGTATACATCAGGATTCAAAAAAATGATGCATATATAATCTTTTCCATGTACTAAACCTCTTCTATCGTCTTCAATTATTTCTCCTTTGGTAATTAGAAATGCACTGCCAATGGAATAGAAATTGGATTTTCTTTCAATATACTGAATCTTCTAAAAACCATTCCAACATTTTCGATCTGTGATAACATCAATATTCCAGTTTTGAGGTCTCTTTTGATCTCCATCCCAAAAATATTTCTAGATTCTCCAAGATATTCCATCTCAAACTCCTCATACAACTTCACTTTTATCTCATCAATATTCTACATATATGATCCTATAATGAGTTTGTCATCCACATATAGA
Source organism: Viscum album (assembly GCA_963277665.1). Lineage (NCBI taxonomy): Eukaryota > Viridiplantae > Streptophyta > Magnoliopsida > Santalales > Viscaceae > Viscum > Viscum album. The sequence continues at coordinate 165,945,709 of OY728138.1, forward strand.
ATTAGTATAATGTATTCATCACCAAAAGACTTGGTGCTGAAACATTGATCCATGACACACAATTTTTATTTATTTTTTTCATAAATGAATCAAAATTTGTATTCAACTACATGAGTTCATGCTTCAGCCCATATAAGCTCTTCTAGAGTTTTCACACCAAGTCTTGCTTCCCAGACTCAAAATATCACTCTAGATACTTCACATATATGTACTCCTCTAGATATCCATCAAGGAAATCAGTCATGACATCAATATTCTCAAGATTTAATACTTCTAATTCCAAAATGATGAGAACCATCCTGATGGTGGTTAGCTTCACTATAGGTGAAAAAAATTAGTGAAATCCACTCCTTCCTTTTATTAAAAACCTTTCACCACAAACCTTTGTTTTTACCTCCTGTTTTCATCATGTTCTTCCATGAATTGGTATACCCACATTTTCTATAATGATTTATTTTATTATGGTAGAGGTGACAACTTCCAAGTGTATTTATCATGCAATGAGTAAATCTCTTCCTTCATAGCCAAATCCCAATAGATTGACTCCTCCAACTATATTTCTTCATCAAAACATTCTGATTCTACACTATCAGTTAATAACATATAATTTATGGACGGTGAATACCTATTCATAGTAATTCTTACCCTTATTTATCACCTCAATTCCATTTGAAGAGTAGGCTCCACTGGTTTTGGAATCACATGATCGGGCACACCTTCAAGCAACACTTTCTCATGGCACTCTAATTATTTATTCCCATTATCAATTTTAGTTCCATGATGTTCCTTGTATGTGAAAACTACATTAAATAACACATTATAGCTCCTAATTAAGATCTTGTGGAGATCATCCCAAAATCGATTACCGAACTCCTCATCACCATATCTAATAAAGAATCATGGTTTGGACTTACCATCAATATTGTCTCTTGCATCAACATCAATATTAACATATTCCAAATGTTGGGACCACTTTGTATATGAAGATTGTATTTCTTGTCAACAGTTATCAATATCGGTCAAAATGAAGAAGGATATGAAGGAATAATCCAATGTCATTAGAGATCAGATAAAGTGAGGATGCTTAGAGAATTGTTATCCAATCATAACATTTAACTGATACTAAGTTCAAAGAACTTGGGTCAAAGGTGACACATTGTTTGCAACAATGAAGAATGATGAAGTATCATCCATATAAGGATGATTGAAGAAGAATGAGGATTTAAAGAATACCATGTAATGGTTCAAAATATCATGAGAACCATGAAAGAGCTTACTTGAAGAAAAGAATAATATGATTCTAATGAAGTAGAGAATGATGGATGAAGAAGAAGAGAGAGTGTGGAAGGACTTGGAATTCTAAGAAGGTATTTGAAGAAGCTTCAGGCCTCCACTTTTGGATAAAGAGAGATGATTGGAGTTCTTTGTAATTAACACCCCAAAAGTAATTGAGGATTTGAAGTGAGGATGAAGAAGTACTTTGGAATTCATATTCCAAAAAGAATGGACAAAATTTGAAGATGATTTGATGATTTTTATTTTACAATCATCACAAGTTTGAAGAACATGTGGTGCAAGCCCTAGGAAGGATAGAGAGAGTAAAGAAGTGTTTTTGGAAAACCACACTTCAACATCATACTATCCAAAAATGAAAAAGGCAAGAAGAAGGCGCGCAAGTGGTGGCGTGAAAGTGGCGGCACGCAAGTGTTGTAGAGGCGCGCAAGTCATATTTTAAATATCATTAGTCCAGAAATATGGAAAAGGAAAGAAAGTGGCGTGTAAGTATTATCGCACAAGTATTGGCGTGCAAGTGGTGGCGCTCAAGTATTGACGCACTAGTGTAAGTGGTGCGCAAGTCATATTTCAAGATCATTCTATCAAAATATGGAAAAAGAAATAAAGGGGAATGCAAGTTAATGATTGGAATGCAAGTCAAGAAGTGACGTGCAAGTATGGCGCACAAGTATCAGAGGCACGCAAGTGTATGTTGTCGGCAAGTCATATTCCAACATCATCATATCAAAATATGACACAGAAAAGAAAGTGTTGCGCTAGTGATGGAAGGGCGCGCAATTGATGGAGAGGCGCGCAAGTGATGGAGCGGCGCGTAAGTGAGGCACACAAGTGTATATGGCATGCAAGTAACCAAAATGCCTTTAAATAGACGTATACCCTCCTCATTTTTTCAATGATCAACACTTAAGAGAAAATTTGAGCTTTGAATGCGCAAGTAGGAGAGGGTGCTCTAATCACGAAAGTAGTAGAGGGAGGCACGCAAGTTGAAGTGGCGCGCAACCTGAGGGTTATTTTATAACGCACGCAAGTAGGGTGTCATACAAGTTTTGTCACGCAATTTTTGTCATGAAATTCTAGTCGCGCAGGCTTCCAGAGGCACACAAGCTGGGAGGTGCTTTCAAGATGTGGGCAGTGTATAAGAAAAAGGTGGCGCACAAGTTGTGAGTTGTGCTCAATGGTGGCGCGCAAGTATTGAGTAGGCACGCAAGCAGGTGGCACGCAAGAAGGGAGGCGCTCAAGCAGAGGGTGGTGCGCAAGTTGTCTCCATCAGGATGTTCCTACCATCTTATGGGTAGGAAAGTGAAGAATTTTTTTTAAGAAGAAGGAGATCTCAAGTGGTGAATTACATAAGAGAGTGTTCTTAATGAACCATATTCATTAAGGGTTTTCACACAAGAAGAAGAAGAGAGGAAGAGGCTACGTGTGGGTTCCCACACAAATTGAAGAATAAGAGGTGAATGTATGCTTCCATGCATGCACAGGCACACATTGAGTAACTCAAATAAAGAATCAAAACAAGTTTGTGCATGTGTGAGAAAGAAAGGGTGAAATATCATTGCATAAACAATAATTATACCAAAAAGATGAGAAGAGAAGAAGAATGAATGAAAATATTTCAACTACATGCCATATGAATGATCGCATGCATTTATGAACAAGAGAAGAACTCACTCTGATGATTCCAAGTAAGCCAATATTCATTGCCTGAATAATCACATTGGTATATGTGATTCTAGCCAAGAAGAGGGAAGAAATTTTAGTGCAGTTGGTTGTTGCACTAAGAAGAAGAAATAAGAAGCCTAGTGTTGTTGGTGTTGCACTATAAAAGAAGACAAGGAAAGAGGGAAGAATTTCTTTCCTACTGCTTTGCAAGTAATCAAGTGAAGAGAACTAAATAAGACCAAGAGCATAACTTACCTTATCAATAAAGAAGAAGACTGTCTCTATAGGCAGTATAAAGAACCATCTAGAGGCTGGAAGTTGGATAGACTGTCACCAGTCTAGGGAAGATGATGGTTTCCGACCTCCCTCCAAAGTATAGGGACTTACACTAGCTAGAGGATTGTTTTTCCAGTAATGCCATTGTAACGGCATATTACATTATAGTGGAGAATCCATGCACTGATCATCCCAATGCATGGGAAGGACGTAGTTACTCTTATTGAGTGGTGAACCTTGTAAAAATATCGTGTGCATATTTTTAATGCATCCTATTATTGCATGCGATGGGGAAAAGAGAATAAGAGAATCAAGAACCTAACAGGTCAAGAGGTGCAGGGATACAAGTTGTAATTGGTTTAAAAACTAACCAACACTGATTCACCCCCTATCAGTGTTAGGTATATCCCAAACTAGTCCTCTCAATTAGTATCAGAGGGAGGTTAACCTCTATTGGATTCTCTGTCGTGAAGTTATTCTCTTTTTAATATTTGAGTTTCTTTCTTGAATTATCAATGAAGTTCACTTTCAGTGAAGATTCGGTTATCTCTAAACAGAAGGCTATATTTATCAAGACCATGATGAATAGGAAAAATAAGAAGAAGATAATTTTCAAAAATAAGCCCCTTCTATCTAAAGAGAAGGATGTATCTGGTTCTCCATATCTGGTAGACATTGAAGACACACCAGATTTGGAATGTTATGAGAAGGTGGATCAAGTTCTGCCAAAAATATAGACAACCTTCCTACCTCAACTAATCAATAGGTATGTGTTAGTACATTTGGAAATTATCCTCAAGATGAGAATACTAGCACAAGTGGTGATGGTCAATCTACAACATATCAAGAAATATCAGTTAATAGACTAAAAATGATTTTGTATGGTATTCCTGAAGAAAGTGCATCCCTGGTTTGTGGAGTATTTCAATGTATGCAGGAAAATACCACTCAGCTGGAAGAAGAAATTGATGTTTTTTAGAAAGTCTTACAAGAAAAAATTTTGAATTTTTAAATCTCTCCAGACAGGTTGGAGCCTTCGAAGAAACCAAGAGGGGATTTTAAGTAAGCTCTTCAAAGTGGCTAAAATATGATGAAGAAAAAGAGGGAGTCAATAAGACTCTAGAAGAAACGATCCATGCACTTGAAGATGAGATGAAAAGGGGAAATTATGTCAAGCAGTTATATTTGGAAAATGATTCCATGAAGATTAAAGAACTTGACTCTTTGTTACAAAACTAAGGGAAGATGCATGAAGCTGAAGTTGAAAGATTAAAGAAGGATTGTGAAGAGAATATGACTATGATTGAAGACCAGGAAGTCATCCTTAATATGAGATGTCTTGAATTGGAAGATGATTTGACCAATATTGAAAATACACATATTTAGTCCTCACAAAATAATGAAACAGTTGCTTCTAGTACTCAATGTTCATTGGAGGATTCTACTGTCAAAAGACCTCCAACATGTGATAAGAAGATCATGACTTCACTCATTGATCTATCACAAGTAGGTGAGAATTTAAAGGTATCATCCGTACCAACTTGTACTAATGTCTCAAAAATTGAATCTACCATAAGTATGGGTTGGAAGAAAAATTATAAACAAGTATGGATGATGAAAAGTGAGAAGAAACCTACCACCATGTCTAGAGTGGATAAGGGAAAGAGTGTGGAAGATAGAACCCCACAGAAATCAAAATATACCAAGAAGGAGATTCAGCATCCTTATAAAGAAAATTGAAAGAAGTCAAGGTTTGTTGGTCAATTCTGGTGTTGTAATAGATTTGGGCATTGTGCACTAGATTGCTGGTACAATCCCTTACATTTAAGAGCATAGAGAAAGCCCAACTCAAGGTGGAGAAAGCTAGAGAAGAAGAAGAAACATCCACAGATCGAAAATCATTTGTATACTGCAAACAGATTTGGAATATTAGATAACATGTGTGATGTATGCAATATAAGTGGTCACATTAATGGTGCATGTTCACCTCAACAGGTACCCAAAGCTAATAAAAAATAAGATCACAACATCTGGATAAGAATGAAGAATCATCCTTGGGAAGAAATCAGAACACTTTTGTAAAAACCAAATTCTCCCAAGAAGATCCCAAGAAGAAAAGATGAGAAGCCCTTGGATTCTATGTCCAATGAGGTGAAGGTTGGTGCATCTAAAGGAACCACTAAGATAGAAGCCACTCAGAAGAATCCATGTATAAGATCCAATCATGATGCCTCAGTCCCTAATGATATTTTGGTGGTATGTCCATAAGATTGGGAAAGAATGAGAAAAATGGAAGATGCACAGGCTAATACTTGTGATAAAAGCACAAAAAAGATTCTACATAAAGAAAAGGAAGTTATGTGTGTGAGGTGCAACAAGGCTGGTCATACTGTTAAAACATGCCTTGAATTTACTCCATCCCAACAAGAATTCCTCAAAAAGATGCAATTTTCACCAGAAGATTCTAGTGCTCTGGAATCCCTTGAAGAAAGAAGATTCACACACAAAGAGATGGAAGAAATAGTGAGGTCCACACAATCACAGTCATCATTGAATATAAGTTGTAAAAGTGTGAATAATGGAGCATGTGGGTTGAGAAAATAATCTCAACCTTGTTGTTAACATTGTTGGAGAAAAGAGGATCCACCTTATTCCATTAAATATTTGTGTATTGTATTTTTTATTATCATACAAGGAATTGAAGGTGATGTAAGATCTCGGGGGCGAAAACCTAGGATTTAGAGAGGAGAAGTGTTACCTTGAGGGGAAGATACATGAAGAAGCTTCCAGAGTCATTATCTCAATCAGTATCAACATCTGTTGGTATAAAATTCAATTACTCTGAAGATTGTCTGAAGATAATGTCATTGGAAAAGGTATGTGGTTTCTTAATCTCTCATCCTAGGTTACTCAAAATAAATATATTTTTACAAAGGGGGAGTAACTAGGTCAATCAGTGACATAAGAAGAATAAAAGTACCCCAAGGCCACTTATCCTGCTAATTGCACTTGAATGTTTTAGATCCTTTTGTTGAAGTGAGTACAGGAATTTCAGGATTGATTATTTCCTATCACATTCAATATCTTTGTCCTAGAATGAATGTGAAAAACCCTTGAGGATATGTGTAGGAAATCTCTTCTCATGAGGTATCATGATCAGTGGATAATGGACATTTTTGTTGTCTAAATCAAATTCTCTTGTTTTCTATATCGATCTTTACTAAAGTAGACTAAGAGTGAAATGGTTGATGGCACATGGATTAAGTATGGAATGATACCCTCTCTACTTTGAACTTTGTACTTCTTGTCAATAAGTGGGAGAGAAATAAAATGAATTTCTAGGAGAGAGAAAGAAGTAAAGGGGAGATATAAGATTCTCATTTTGACATTGACACATTCTTATGAGGAGACTTTAAGGTATTGAAAACAAAATACAAAGGGGGAGATTGTTGGGACCACTTTGTATATGAACATTGTATTTGTTGTCAACATTTTTCAATATCGGTCAAAATGAAGAAGGATATGAAGATTGAATCCAAATTCATTAGAGATTTCCTAAATTGAGGATACTTGGATATTTGTTATCCAATCATTACATTGAACTGATAGCAAGTTCAAAGAACTTGGGTCAAAGGTGAAACGCTGTTTGAAACAATGAAGAATGATGAAGTATCATCCATATAAGGATGATTGAAGAAGAATGGGGATTTAAAGAAGACCATGTAATGCTTCACGATTGCATGAGAACCATGCAAGAGCTTACTTGAAGAAAAGAATCATATGATTCGAATGAAATAGAGAATGATGGATGAAGAAGAAGAGAGAGTGTGGAAGGAATTTCCATTCTAAGAAGGTATATGAAGAATCTTCAGGCCTCCACTTTTTGATGAAGAGATATGATTGGATTTATTTTGAATTAACACTCTAAATTGAATTGAGGATTTGAAGTGAGGATGAATAAGTACTTTGTAATTTATATTCCAAAAAGAAGGGAGAAAATTAGATGATGCTTTTCTGATTTGTATTTTACAATCATCATATGTTTAGAGAACTTGTGGTGCAAGTCGTACGAAGGATAGAGGGAGTAAAGAAGTTTTTTTGGCAAACAAAATTCAACATCAGACTATCCAAAAATGAAAAAGGCAAGAAGAAGGCGCACAAGTGGTGGAGCACAAGTGGTGGTGCGCAAGTGTCAGTGTGCAAGTGTTGTAGAGGCGTGCAAGTCATATTTCAAATAGCATTATTCTAGAAATATGGAAAAGTAACGAAAGTGGTGCGCATGTATTGGCACGAAATTATTGGCGTACAAGTGGTGGCGTTCAAGTATTGACGCGCAAGTGTAAGTGGCGCGCAAGTCATATTTCAAGATCATTCCCACAAAATATGAAAAAGGAAATAAAGGGGCGTGCAAGTTAATGATTGGTGCGCAAGTCAAGAAGTGGCGTGCAAGTATAGGCAGCGCGCAAGTATGGCATGCAAGTATCTGAGGCGCGTACGTGTATGTTGCTGGAAATTCATATTCCAACATCATGATATCAAAATACTACAAAGGAAAGAAAGATTCATGCTAGTGATGGAAGGGAATGAAAGTGATGGAGAGGCGCGCAAGTGATGGAGCGGCACGCAAGTGAGGAACGCAAGTGTATATGGCATAAAAGAAACCAAAATACCTATAAATAGATGACTAGCCTCCTCATTTTTTCAATGCTCAACACTTAGAGAAAATTTGAGCTCTGACTGTGCAAGTAGGAGAGGGTGCTCTGATCACGCAAGTAGCCGAGGGCGGCACGCAAGTTTAAGTGGCACGCAAGCTAATGGTTATTTTATAAGGTGCGCAAGTATGGTGCCGCGCAATTTTTGCCTCGTAAGTTTTGATGTGCATGTCCTTTTTCTCATGTTTCCAGAGGCATGCAAGCTGGGTGGTGATTTCAAGAAGTAGGTTGTGTATAAGAAAAAGGTGGCCTGTAATTTTTGAGTTGTGCTCAATGGTGGCGTTCAAGTATTGAGTAGGTTCTCAAGCAGGTGGCACGCAAGTAGGGAGGCGTGCAAGCAGAGAGTGGAACACAAGCTATCTGGACTAGGATGTTCCTGCCATATTCTGGGTAGGAAAGTGAAGAATTGTTTTGAAGAAGAAGGAGATTGAAAGTGGTGAATTTCATAAGAGAGTGTGATTAATGAACCATATTCATTAAGGGTTTTCACCGAAGAAGAAGAAGAGAAGAAGAGGTTACGCGTGGGTTCTCACACAAATTGAAGAAGAAGAGGTGAATGTATGCTTCCATGCATGCACATGCACATGTGGAGTAACTCAAATAAAGAATCAAAAAAAGTGTGTTCACGTGTGATAAAGAAAGGGTGAAATATCATTTCATAAACAATAACTGCACCAAGAAGAGGAAAAGATAAGAAGAAGAAGGAAAAGAGTTAAACTACATGCCATATTCATGATCACATGCATTTATGAACTAGAGAATAACTCACTCTGATGATGCCAAGTAAGCTGGTCTTCATTCCCTGAATATACACATTGTTATATGTGATTCTAGCCAAGAAAAGAGAAGAAGTTTTAGTGTAGTCGGTTGTTTCACTAAGAAGAAGAAAGAAGAAGACTAGTGCAGTTGGTGTTGCACTAGAAAAGAAGAGAAGGAAGGAAGGAAGAATTTATTGCCTACTGCTTTGCAAGTAATAAAGTGAAGAGAACTTAAGAAGACCAAGAGTAGAACCTACCTTACCAAGAAGGAAGAATACTGTCTCTATAGGCAGTATAAAGAACTAGCTAGAGGCTGCAAGTTGGACTAGACTATCACCAGTCCAGGGAAGAGGATTGTTTCCCACCCTCCTCCAAAGTGTAGGGACTTACACTGGTAGGAGGATTGTTTTCCTAGCCACTCCATTATAACAGAATATTGCATTATAGTGAAGAATCCATGCAATGGTTATACCCATGAATGGAAAGGATGTAGCTACTCTTATTGAGGGATGAACCTTGTAAAAATATCATGTGCTTATTTTTACTGCTTTCTATTATTTCATGCGATAGGGAAAAGAGAATAAGATAATCAAGATCCTAATAGGTCAATAGGTGCAGGGATAAAAGTTTTAATTGGTTTAAAAACTCTCCTACACTAATTCACCCCCCCTATCAGTGTTAGGTATATCCGAAACTGGTCCTCTCACCAAAAATTGAGAGACTCGTAAATGTGAGTGTATTACCTCTTTACTAGGATATATCTCCATGGGTATACATTCTACCATTGGTACAAATGGACTTTCATTGATGAGATATGCTACCATGTTCCCTACATCACCCGAGAAGGTCTTAGAAAACCCTAAGTGTAGTACCCTACTCTTGGAATGTTCATTCAATGTCCTATTAATGCTTTAAGCTATACCATGCTACTATGGTATTCTTGGAATAGTATTCTCCCCTGAATCTGATTATTTGAACAGAATTCCATAAACTCATTACTATCACACTATCCACCATTTTCCAACCTCAATCATTTCATCTTTTTTCCCAACTCATTATATGCCATGGTTTTCCACTCTAAAACATCTTCAATACATCATATTTTTTCATAATGTAAACACATACCTTCCTTGTTGATTTGTTGATAAATGTCACATAATATTGTGACCCTCCAAGTTAATATACTAGTACAGGCCCCCAAACATCAGTGTTCACCAATTCTATCTTCCCAACATTTGGTGTTCTACCTATTTTTGAAAAATTCACCTTCTTCTTCTTTCCAAAGATACAATCTTTACAAAGTCCAACATCCACTGAGTTTAGCTCTAATAGAAATTCTTTGGTTATCAATAGCTTCATCCCCTTCTCACTCATGTTTTCTAGATTATAGTGCCACAATTCTAAATATCCAATAGAATTTATTAATGCAACCATGTCCATGGATTTTTCTATCATATTGTACATGTTACCATTCTTTTCTACTTGAGCTATGAATATATCTCATTTGGTGATCTTCCATGCACCACTAGTGAATGTGTTTCTAAAACTTTCATCATCAAGCTTTATAAAAGAAATAAAATTTCATCTTAAACTAGATATGTATATCATGTTTTCTAAAACCATTAAACCCGTACTACTAGTCTTAATCTATATATCTTCTTTCCACACAATATTCAAGGGTTCATTATTAGAAAGATGTACCTTACCAGAATTTCTAGAAACAAAATTTTTCAGGAAACCCATCTTGGAAGTGGAATGGAATGATGCCCCTGAGTCTAAAATACAAGACTCTATAGGGCTATCCATGATCAGTAGAAAAAGATCATCATTTCCTTCATCCTCTTTGTTTTCTCCATTGGTTCTAGGTGCCTTCCATTTTACACTAGACTCTTTCTTGATGTGTTTTTTATTCCCACAAATCCATCAAGTTAGACTATCTCATTTTCCTTATATCTTCTCTTTACTCTTGACATTGATTTTTCTCTTCTATTGTCTCATTGAGCATATCTTCCTCTTCCTTCCACATTCAAAGCATAACCATAAAATCTTATATATTATGTTCTTCTAATATCCTCACTAATGATCAGGTCTTATGCATCCTTTATATTTAGCTTGGTATTCCATGAAGAACTTCTCACAACTGTTACAGCCACTTCCCAATTGTTGGGAAATAAATATGGTAAAACAAGTGCACATATATCATCTTTAAGAGAAATATACACCGATGTCAATTGACTTATGATGGAGTTTGAATTCATTGACATGATCTATAACAATATTCAATTCAATAATTCTCATATTGAAAAATCATCAAATATGGTACACTTTGATTTATGTTGAAGGATTCTCATCCATATTCGTGAGATCTTTCATCAATAAAACCATCATATTTTCCTCTTGGATGTTGAATGCTTCCTTTTGGGCCAATGTATGGCACAAAAATCCCAAAATATCTCGATCCAGAATCTCTAACTTCTTCTGCTCTATGTATGTTGGCTATAAACCTAGAAGAAACAAGTTCAATTTCATCTGGTAAAGATAGTATTAAATTTTCATCCTATAGAAGCTAAAGTAAATTCCAACAAAGTGGTAGATCATAACATTTCCTTCTTCTATATCCATCGTTCAATTTAATAAATCCAAACTCATCCTTGATACTAGTTGTTGTAAAACTATCAGGATTCATAGTGATAAAACAGGTTTACAGAAGAAGAAAAGATAGAAAAAAAATTAGATAAGAATGCGAAGAAGTCTCACATGACACAATGATTTATGTGGTTCAAAATAATCCCTACATATATATAGTGGAAAATTTTAACTATGTTAATGGAGCCGAAATATAGAGAAAAAATAAAAGTTTTGCAACATAGAAACCCTATGAGTTAGAAAAGAAGACAATGCACGGTTCCACCAACCATTCAGCCCAACATCATCCAAACTGATCAGGATACAACAATACAACACATAACTTTAAAAAATTACATAATCAATTTATTAATTAAATTTTCCAAAATTTTCAAAACAAAAAATTTAATGAAATTCATTATAGTTTGTTACATTTAACACTATTTATATTAATTTGACTATATATATTTAAAAATAATTCCCAAAAAATAGCTCATGGTGCTAAAAATCATCTAAAAACTAGTGAATGTAACCAATACATATCAATAACTCTCAAATGTGCCACAAATTTTTAAGAAAAAATGACTTTGAATGCGTCAATTTAAAATACTGAGACTTCAACTATCAATAATATGCACTTGAATATGTGACAGATAATTAATAATAGACATGTATTAACCTCCCACCCAGTCATTCATTTAATTATCATATCAATGATATGCACATGAATAAGTTTTATGGATTTTATTCTCGTGTACCATATAAATACACATAGAATAATACCAACATTTTTTATAAAAATTGCAAACTACGATTGAAAATTTTACCATATTAAATTAAAAGTGACATGAAATTAATCAATTATTTTGTTATATTTAATCAAAACAACTTAAATAGAACATTATGAATTAATATAATTCAAGAATGAACTTTTATTATCCATAAAATTCTCTCTAAAAATAATCAAATTTTCTATCAATAAGTTAAATAGTATTATTAACCCGAATTCCAATCAATTAGTTGAATAACATCATTAATGGATTATTCAACCCATAACACCATTTTGGAGAAAGGTTGCTCCAAAGTGGTGTATGAATAGGGAAATGGACTCCAATTATGGTTGTAAATGGGATCGAGGTCCATGCAAGATATTCAATCTTAGCTTGAAAAACACTCAAATTCAGCTTGGTATTTTTTTGATACAATCTCGATCTTGAGATACTTGGGCGTTAGCTCAAGCTAATTCTAAGTTTTAAAACAACACAATCGACTAGCCAGTGATCCTAATCAATTACTGAATACTTTAATAATAATAAAAAGGCCAATATGCAAGACCCAGTAATTAAAAAGAGAAAAAGACAGAAGAGAGAGAGAATAGGGTCAAACAAAATTGTCAAATATTTTAATATACTATTTTTATTTAACATATATGTATTTATTTTTTGGCTTGAGTACATAATCAAGATTGAGTTTGAATTTAAGCATGATATTATTATTAAAATTATGCAAAATTATTGTAATCAAGCTAAATCAAGCCTAATTGAGTAGATTGATCATGTTTTAGTCAAGCTCGGGTTTGAACCAAGAAATTGATACTCGATCAAGCATTCAGTTGAGATCGAGCATCAAATTCAAGTAATAATCTTGATCTTGAGTACTAAGATACCCAACTCAATTACATACCTAACTCAACTCATTTAATACATTTTTAACCCCCAAAAATTTTTCTTGAATATACAAATTTATACATTTTTATTATTACTTTTATCAAACATATTATATTAAAATTAAATGTTTTTACATATAAACAACAAATAAAATATATTTTAAGATTAAATAATATTAATAATTAAAATAAATTAAATCATGTTATTTAACATTATAAAATTAATTTAAATAAAATATAATATATAAAAATAAAGTAAAAACATATAAAAATAGTAAATTAAATATGAATACATAATTTGATTGATTATATTTAACTAAAATTATATATATTTATTTATTTAAAACTATATTTATATTTATACACACAGACATGTATATATTAAAAATAATAATTAATGTGAATAAATGATTTGATTAATCAAGTAAAATCATATATTTATCACTATATATAATTTTTTATTTGATTATATTTTTAAAATAAATACGAATAGATAATTTGATTAATTAATTACACACATATACAAAATTAGATAAATAATATTTACTTTTAAAATATTTAAAAAACAAGTTTTATATAATAACAAAATTAACAACATGAAAAATTAATTTTTAAATATAATTAAACATGATATAGTTATTTAATAATATAAATTAAAATTAAATAAAAAATAATTTTCTATTTTAAATTATATTCAATTAAAAATGTATAAAATTATAATAGATAGTGAATGAAAACTAACACAAACAAAAAATGAAACACCATTAACATTAATTTTTTAAATTAGACTATCACCACTATAAATGTTTAATTAATGCATTGAAAAGTGTAAATTGAGAATCATTGTCCTTGATTTTTTTATGTTGATTGAGTAATTCCTGAAATAAAATATTTTCACTGACCACCATCTTAATCATTGAATTCAGTGCTTTCATTGCATCTATAAGTAGAGTATCCAGATCATATTCATCCTCAATTATCATACTTTACATGATTAGGCATGAAATTTTCATATCGTGTACTATATGTTTCCTATAAAAACATATAGGTCATGTGATGATTTCATCTCGTTATTTTAAAACACCAAATGCATGTTCCATATTTTTTATATATGCCTCTTCCTTCATTGAAAAATAATTTTTCAATCCATGTGGCTCATGAATACTTTTCACAATGATAGAGAACTTTGGATATATATTATTAGCTAAATAACATCCCATATCATATTCTTTTCCTTGAATGCAATAGTGAGGGTGATTGATACCTTAAGAGACATTAGAAATAAAATTATATTACACTAACACATTAATGTCATTATCTGTGTTTTCTATGCCAAAATATGCATGACATGTACAAATATCAGAATCATCCACAGATTCAATAAGGGTATTTGGGGATCCAGAATGTTCTATATATCATTTGGCTTATACAATAGGAAAACTTTTTCACTTCCAATGCATACAATCTAAACTACCTAATATTTCTAGAAACCGCGTTCTTGACCAATATAAAATAACCCTAAACCAATAAATTGTTTTAGGTTCTAGGCTTAGCGAAAGCGTCTATTGGGCATAGTCAACTTATATTTTTATCATAATCAATGAATAATTTGAGATTTTCATGATAAATAATGTCATTAATAATGGAATTAAATTGAATATTAATTGAATTTTTAACATTGGAACCAAAATGCGGGATGATCAATTATAATTTATAATTAATTTATAGATAGATTTAGAATTACCTTGAGTTGAAATTCTTTCATCATATATGATTTGGTTGAATTCTCACATAATTTCATCGTTGTGTCATAGGATCCAAGGGAATAATCCCTCTAAAAATGATCCACACATGCTAAAAAAACTCATAACGTCATCATAGAATCGTCAGGTGTTAGCACTGTTGATTTTGATTCTTGCATCATTCATCATTGATCGCGGGTTGAATATATTTATTGATGGAGTATTATTAAGGATCTCTTGAAATCTTGAGAGGTTGGAGGAGGATTTTCATTCTTGTTCTTTAGTGCTTTGTTGAGAGGATTATCTCTAGTGATTGAGATAATTCTATGTAGGTTTGTTGTGAAGAATAAGCGGCTAACCCTGGAAAGTGATGTGAGAGGGTATATATAAAGCTAGAATAGTATTGGTAATTGCATATAGGCCCTTATACAATCTCTTATTCCATAGAGAACCCCGTGTCTAATAATAATATAAATAATATTATTATTTTCATGACATGTGAAATACCTGTGGATAAATAAATATCATTTATTAAATAAATTAATTAATATTTATTTAAATAATATTTAATATATCATTTTTTTCAGACCATTAAACTCAGTTCGTATATCAACCTCACTATTTGTCGAACCTTGAATAATGACCATTTATTTAATAAATAAATATTATTGAATAATTCACCGATAAATATAATAAATATTATATTTAATAAATCTTGAAAATAAATATTTATTATTATTATTTAACTCTGTATTTATTCTTCTGAGTAAATAGTAATTAAATCTTGGAAACCAACCAATCCTGAATAATTATTAAACCAAAAAATAGGAATAGTATTTATTATAAATTTTAAAATTCAAAGATAATTTTACTGAGATTTCATATTCAATTAATGTGTAACCCTCTAGGCCCCTTTCCTAGTATCGTTCGGTGGAATGCCTGAAGTCCAAGGTTAGTGTCTATAAACATGCCAACACACTCATATAGAAAGTTGTAAATGTCATAATGATATAAAACCTCATACAAATTCTCATTGTGTAATATAATATCTTTATCATGATATCTCTAGTCAAGAAGGTTGGATGCTGGTGTCATCAATATATGTGCTCGATAACTCTTTCTTTAACATACCAAAATTGATCATACTCATAGAACACCATGGACATGGATTTATTTATGTTGTTCCATTCCCATATAATTTACAGAGATATAAGTTTCTATTTAAAAAATATATAAGAAAAATCATATCTTTCATTATTCATTAATTTAATATCACTCTTGAAGCACCCAATGTATCCTACTTCACTACAAGAAAATGGCATCACGATTTTTATCAATACATAAAAAATGATACTAGTGGTATCTATTAATAATAATCTTAAAGTATAAGTATCAATACACACATTCACAAATGAAAACATCCAATGACAGATTTGGATTTCCTATTAGTGGGTCAAGTTCTCATACTCTCTTGCGCTATAAATTACCAAGGATGTGCACTATGATAATATTTATTGAAGTCATATTAGTCTACACCCATGATATACTATATCATTTATTTCCTATAAAATGATATTATCTAGGTGTATAAGACATGTTTAATAATATTTTTTTGGCACTTATAGGTTCTCATCATAGTAGGGAACTATTGTGACCTTTCATTGAGATTGTTACTATTAGGATATTATCACATACTATGTCACACAGAATAATGATCATAATATGATGAGAAGTTTATTAATATTAAAAACAACGAATACAGGTTATCAAAAAGTATGTTGAAGTTTGTTCAAGAGGAAAAACTCCAACATAATCTCACTTACACTGGACCCAACTACTAACAACCTTCAATATACTAGATTTCACATGATACTCATGATTATGATGAGATAAGAATTTATTCAAGAGGTCTATCATGCTATCTACCATAGAAATTCTACTCACCACAAATTCACCCCTTTGAGAAAAATCCCTCAAGAGTTGAACCTTCTGGAGTATGTGATTTGTCTACAGGTGTGAACTTGTCTCCATTACAAGGTTATCCACTGCAATAATATCACAATATAATTTGATAAGGACTTTAATGTTAGGCACTACATCAATCACTTAGAAAATTTTCATATCCAAAAAACAAATTTGGTTCTATTAAAAAAAATTATATACATGTATATTGTTGTAGAATCGGTGACAACTAGTTGCTTTGAATTCTTCAGCTCAAAGCTCCTCCATTGAGACAGAAGACATATCCTTATTGTGACTTAATATCATTCTGATCTATCTAAAACCTAGAATACATATAGACCCTGATATCTATCTCCTCATCTCCTCTATAAACTATATACATATCCGTATTTCACTTCAAATACTTTTGGATAAATTTGTAGGACCCCGGGACACCCTGAGAGGGGAGGGGTGAATTAGGGTGTCAAATTTTTTTAAAGTGATAGATCTTCTTCCCACGTTGGAAGGAACTTGTTAAACATGTATTATGGATATGAACATAAATCAAACATTCACATGCAGAGAGATGACACAACACTTTTTACTTCATTCACCACTAAGGGCTATGTCCAAGGAGCATACACCCACAGGTTTTCGGTCATACCAAATTCCACTAAACTTCACTAACTGTGGATTACAAATGTTCGGGCATAGTCACTTTGTCCCAGGATCACTTCCTTTACAATAGATTTAGGGATAGCTAACAGCGTCCCTCGGGTCACTCCCATTGACTCCCCCTGGCTCATTGCCCTTGGTGTAGTCACACTCAGTTTATAGACATGAAGGTATCTTCATCATTTCAAAAGAATGCATCCTCTATTGTATGTAGATGCTCTGTTGAAGTCCAACTTTCACTTGTAGAATAATCTCACTTTTCACCGAAGGTATCAGGCAATATTTCAGCTTTCGTGCAGCTCCAAAAAGGACGGGCGTACTTCAACCTCACCTGGCGCGCTTCTCCACGACCGGCGCGCAAGTTTCAAGACCGGCGTGCAAGTCACATGTACGGTACAAATTTGGCACGCAGGTGACACCAACCCACTTGTGCGACACTACCTCCTTCAACTCCAAACTTTCACGACTCAGTGCCTTTAACTCCCAAAACACTTTGGACGCACATCCAACAACCAGCGCGCAGCCTCTACTTGCACGGCCTAACAACCACTTGCGCGACTCAACCACTTGCACGAAAAGAGCTCAAAAAAGTCTCAACGTCTTGAACTTTTTTACGAATGAGGAGGGGTGGTCCTCTATTTATAGGAAAACTAAACCCCATGCGCGGTGGCGCGCAATTGTCCTCAAAGCGCGCAAGTCTTGGCACGCAGCTCCAACCACCCTAGCCTCTGTCATGAAACTCACTTGTGCGACCACACCAATACTTGCACGACCCTATTTCATTTTCCATATTTTGAAGCTATGATCTCGAAGAACAACAGACGCACAACTTTCCAACCTCCTAGGCATTGGTGCGCAGGTCCTTTCTCGTCGCGCATGTCACCTGCGCGACCAGCCTGAAACTTGCGCGGCCCTTAACCCTTTTCCATTTTTCCATGTTCTGATCTTGAAAAACATATGGCACGCAAGTTTCCTATCCTTCAAGTACACGATATGCCAGTCTCTTTTCCAAAAACACTTTTCTCCATTTTTCTATTTCCAGGCCCAAAAATTTGGCAAACACTGGAAAATGGTTCCATCTTCAATACTATAATCTGCTTGACCTGTATGAGCGCTTTGATGGAACACATTCTGAACTTCCTCTAAGGATTGACCACAAACACAAACCATACTCCAATTCATGCAAAGATGACCATGGTTCCAAAAATATCCCCCTTTGGGTTTGTTAGAAATCAGAAAATAAATTCAATAGATCCCCATCCACATCTAAACCAAAAACGCAAGAAGCACCTTAGCCAACACTCTATGTCTACGTGATAAATTCTCAGTGTAGAAAACAAGAGAGAAATCTTTAATTGGGTTCCCATGTTTTGGAATTCTCAATGACAACCAAGCATTACATGACCAATGAATTCCTTCTCATCCTTCTCATCCTATCACTAAAACTGAATTAAAATCATGTCACAAAATAATTACATGGTTGAACATGCCTGAATTTATTCCTTACTCCCCCATTGACAATAAACCCCAAAACCAGTAACTTGTTCATTGTTCAGCTCAAACCATACTCCCCCTGGATAGTATCTCCCCCACAAACCTGCATCACATCCATAAACAGATAAAAACAGTTATCAAAAACATGGAGAGGGAATTGTGTAACCTATTTATGCACTGGGAGGTGGCTGAACACCTAGGTTCAACCAATGCTTCTCAAACACAGCCGCTGACAGTGTCTTGGTCAGGATATCAGCCACTTGTTCATCAGTTACCACATGATCCATTCTAATCATCCCTTGCTCAACTTTTTCTTGGATAAAGTGATACCTGATTTCAATATGTTTTGTACAAGAATGTTGAACAAGATTCTTTGTGAGATCAATTGCGCTCTTGTTATCATAGTAAATTACCATTGGTTGATTCAGCTCATCACCAATATCTGTAAGTTATTTCTTCATCCATAGTAGTTGAGTCCATGCCTTTGAGGTGGATATATACTCAGATTCAGCAGTGCTAAGTGAAGTACTTTCATGATTCTTTCTCAACCAGCCAACACATTTCAGACCAATATAGAAGGATCCACCACTAGTGGACTTTCTGTCTACTACATCACCAGTCCATTCAGCATCAGAAAACGCTGATAATTCACTATCCCTTCCTGCAGCAAAAAATAACCCAAAGTTATATGTACATTGAATGTACCTCATGATTCTTTTTACTACCGCCATATGTTTCTCCTTTGTATTACTCTGAATGTGGGTCGCAAGACATGTGGTAAAGACAATATCTAGTCGTGTCGCTATCAGGTACAGTAGGCTCCCAGTGATCCTCCTGTACATGGTGGGATCTAAAAATATCCCATTATCATGATTTCCAAGTTTAGTTCCAACTGCAATCAGAGTTGACATTGGTTTTGAGTCTTGCATAGTAAACTTCTTCAATAGCTCTCTTGCACACTTTTCCTGAGAAATGAAAGTGTAATCCTTCTTTTCAATCACATGTAGCCCCAAGAAATATGTGAGCTCCCCAGTCATAGACATTATAAATTTTTATTTCATGTGATTGGAAAATTGATCCACTGATTTCTGCCTACTGCCACTAAATATGATATCATCAATGTAGACTAAAACCATGAATTGATCTTTTGGAGAATTCTTCACATATAGATTGTGATCCACTCATCCTCTTTTGAGCTCCAGCTTCTTGAGATATGAGTCCAGGTGGGAATACCATGATCATGGTTCCTGCTACAAACCATATAGGGATTTCTTCAGTTTGCAGACCTTTGTCTCATCATTACCAAGAAAAAAACCCACTGGTTGTTCAATGTAGACTTCTTCGTCGAGTACACCATTAAATAATGTTGTCTTGACATCCATTTGATATAATTTATATCCTTTTTTTGAGTGTCATGGAAAGGAAAAGTCTGATTGACTCCAGTCTAGCCACTGGAGCAAAGTTTTCTTCAACATCAACACCTTCAATCTGGGAATATCCCTTACATACCAGTAGAGCCTTATTTCTAACAACACTTCCATGCTCACAAAAATTTTTCTTTAAGATCCATTTTTTACCAATCACATTGTGACCTTCGGTTCTCAGGACAAGACCCCATGTACGATTCTTGCCAATCTGATCTAGCTCTTCATTCATGGCTCTTACCCAAGATTCATCCTTCACAGATTCTTCAAATTAGTATGGCTCCACAACTGATAGAAATGAAGATTGCGTGTTATTCCTCATCCTCCTTGTTTGAGTGGGTGCACTCCTATCCCCAATTATGTTAGATGGATCAATCTTAGATCTACGATTTCTTCTGTGTGGTTCATTTTCATTCTCTCCACCCACAGTTTCTTCTTCAGATTATTCTTCTGTGTCAACATCATGATGTGACTACGGAGTATTTTGTACGGCTTCCTCTATTTATGTATTCGTATTTTCTCCACATTCACTTTCTTCCTCACTTTCTATCACATCAGCATATGAAGTTCTTGAAGAATTTGTGTTTTTCTATTAAATTATCTTAACATCACTACTTACCACAATCCTTCTTAATCACTTGTTGAAACACTTGTAGGATTTTCTATTCATTGGATATCCAAGAAAAATTCCTTCATCAACATTGTCACCAAACTTACCTTGATTTCTTTATTTATTCCAAATGAAACATTTACTTCCAAAAACACGAAATTATTTCAACAAAGGCTTCCTTCCATGCCACAATTCATATGGTGTCTTTGTTTCTCCCATATAAATCCCTGTTCGATTCTGAATGTGCACTGCAGCTTAAAAAGCTTCCTTCCAGTAATAGCGAGAGATACCACTCTCAATCAGCATAGTCCTGTCCATGTTGTTGACCTATCGATTCTGGTGCTCAACAACTCCATTTTGATGTATATTTCTCATAGAAACTAGCTCATGATGTATTCCATATTTTTCAAGGTAATTCTCAAACTCAATAGACGTGTATTCCCCTCTATTATCAGATCTCAAAACTTCGATTGTTCTTCTAGTATCATTCTCTGTGATTCACCAATATGTTTTCATGCAGTCAAGCACTTTTCGTTTCCTATGAATGACTATAACACATGACATTCTACTATAATCATCAATAAAAAATGACAAAGTGCCTTTCTCCATGAGTTCCAGAAACATTTATCTGCCCCACATACATTTTTATGAATTAGATCAAGAAGATGAGATTCCCTTTTCTTCTTTGGCCGATATGAACTGCAGACCATCTTTCCATGAAAGAAAGCATCACAAGATTTTTCACGCTCACGCTTCTGGTTAGGAATGTCCATGAAAATACTCAATTATGATTATTTTTCCATGTATTGTTGATTGATGTGACCCAGTCTCCCATGACCCAAATTGTTTTCTTCTTCAAAAGTCATGTAGCAAACATTTTCTTTACTATCAACCTGATACAGGTTGCCTTCTGTTATTCATCCTTTCATAACTGAATTTACTGTCTTTCCCTTGATAGTACAGCCTTTCTAATTAAAAGTAATAATATGTCCCAAGTCCCAGAGTTGACTCATGCTGATCAGATTATGACGTAGTCCATCTATATAAAAGACTTCAGTTTTCTTTAGCTCTCTATTAGCTAATTCAGTACTTCCACTACCTTTGATTTTCAAAGCTCCATCCTTACCAAATCGAACTGTTCCATCAACCTTCCTTTTGATATCTTTCAGCAGTACATCATTACCTATCCTATGGGATGAACAACCACTATCCATAATCCAAGTACGGTTGATTTTTGTAGCTTTGAGGGCCACCTCTGCTAGGTTGTATTTCTCACTTTTCTTCTTTTCTTTCCATGAGACATTGGAATGAGTATAGAGCACTGATGGCCTTTAAATTATCTCATCTGTGTACATTGGTTCTTCATAGTTGAAGTCTTCTTTGGGAGGAGAAATCCTATTTGAAAGAGAAAAACTATCTTGTTGATGAGATCATACTTGTCTTGAATTCCGGTATGAGGTGTCCATGTCCCTTCTCTACATGAAATTAACAGCCTTATGACCAAAGTTAGAGCAATGAAAATATTATCCATAGAAACTATTTCTTCTATAAGATGGAGGATATGAAGTCAGTCTCTTTTGTTGATGTCCCATATCTTCCCCATTCAGATAGCTCCTTTCCTCTTCGCAATATGACATGGTATGGCCTAGATAGACACAGAACTGACACTTCATGACAGGAAATGTCTTCTCATATGAATTTCTCCTCATACTCTCTTCCTTGGGAGAATAGTTCGACTTCCTGTCATTTCTAAATGTTTGAGGGTAATTTTCAGTTCTCTTTTTAGTTTGGATTGAGGGTTTCTTTTTCAGCACTTCAGGTAACGCTTCAACATGTCCAACTTTCATATTGTCTTTCTTTGGGATCTCTTTACTTCCACCAGTTGATGTCTCAGCTTCACATCAAATCCCACTCTTTCCCATCAAAGCGGGTCTTTGATCAATCAAGATTTTTCCTACCCCATCTGAACCACTCATGGCTCTTGCCAATAATTCTGCATCTGAGAATCTTCCAAACTGTATTTTATTCCTTGGTTATTTTGAAATTGAATGAGTCTCAAGTTTAATCCTAATAGTAACAACTTCCTCCTCAAGACCCTCAACAGTATTGGATTTTTTTTGTAGTCTGGAGGTGAGGTCATTGATGACCTTTTCCTGCTCTTCAATTATCAGCTTCAGAGCCACTACATCATCATTTCTTTTAATAATTTTAGACTGTACTTTCTCAAATTATTCTAGTCATTCAATTTCAGCATCAATTTGATCAACATATTCAGTTGATTATTCTACCATTTATTTCCACTTATTGCAACTCTTAAATTTAATCTTAAGCATCCTAACAGCATCCTTAAGTTGCAACTTGGGATCTGCACTAGTTTTTAACTGATTTTCTCCACCATTGTCTTCTAATTTTTCAACAGTGGCCATCATGGAAGCATGTTTCCCAGTTTTAAATTATGTTTCTTCTTCATCACAGAATTCGTTATCATCTTCTTCCTCTTCACAGAAAAAACTCTTCTTTAGAACATTAAATCTAGATTTTAAGTATCCTTTCTTGAAAAACCTCTTCTGAGTCTTCTCAATGTTTTTAGCATTGATATCATCATCATCATCAATCTTTCTTAAGCACTGAGAAGTAATGTGCCCGACTTTTCCACAACGAAAGAAATCTAGAGGTAACTTCCCTTTGAATTTCCATTTTCCCTTCTAGAACTTGTTGGCAATGATAGAGAGAATTTTTTTTCCTCATAATCTTCACCATTACTATCTTTTGATATTTTCAGTTTCTCCATGGATTTTAATGCCATTTCCTTGCTTACTCATATAGTAGCATCTTTTGGTTTGACACTCATTTCATATTCCACCAAGCTGCTCAATAGATCATCCAAAGAATGTTTGGAAAGATCTCTTTCCTCAAGGGCTGACACCTTTTCATTATACAGGGGTGGTATCCTTCTCAGTATTTTCTTCACAATATCAATGTCTCTGATTTCTTCTCCTAGACCCCGAATTTCCCCAACCACTTCTGTAATTCGATTGAAGAAGGAGTCTGTATTCTCATCAGGATGAATCTTCAGATCATCGAACCTATTGTGTAGCACTTGTATTTTTTCCTCCTTCACTTTGCTATCACATTCATAAATATTTTCAAGATTATCCCACATGGAATTTTCTAAGGTGCAACTCATCAATTTTAGATAAATCTGATCAGAAAATGTTACGCTGAGAGCATTCTGTGCTTTAGCATCTGCATCAAGAATTTTTCTATCTGTATCAGTCATAGCCAGCCATGTTGGATCAAAAAACATTAATACCTTGCACAGTGGAAAACAGAACTTCCATTCCAAGGGATATTAGATGAGATCTCATCCTGTTCTTCTAGATCTGGAAATTACTTCCATCGAAGAAAGGGACTCCCCTGACATTGACTGCATTCTCCAAGACAACAAAGGACACATTCAACACCAGCAACCTTTACCCTCTGATACCACTTGTAGGACCTCAGGACACCCTGAGAGGGGATGGGTGAATTAGGGTGTCAAATGTTTCTTTTAAAGTGATGTATCTTGTTCCCGCATTGGTAGGAACTTGTTAAAACTATATGATGGATATGAACATAAAGTAAACATTCACATGCATAGATATGAAACAACACTTTTTACTTGGTTCACCACTAAGGGATATGTCCAAGGAGCATACGCCGATAGGTTTTCAGTCGTACCAAATTCCACTAAACTTCACTAGTTTTGGATTACAAAGGATCGGGCATAGTCACTCTGGCCTAGGCTCACTGCCTTTACAAAAGATTCTGGGATAGCTCGCAGCGTCCCTCAGGTCACTCCTGTTGACTCCCCCTGGCTCACTTCTCTTGGTGTAGCCACACTAAGTTTATAGATGTGAAGGTCTCTTCATCATTTCAAAAGAATGAATCCTCTGTTTTATGTAGATGCTCTGTTGAATTCCAACTTTCACTTGTAGACTAATCTCACTTTTCACCGAAGGTATCAGGAAATCTTTGACCTTTTGTGCAGCTCCAAAAAGGACGGGCGTACATCAACCTCACGTGGTGCACTTCTCCAAGACCGGCGCGCAAGTTTCAAGACCAGCTTGCAAGTCACTTGTGTGGTACAAATTTGGCGTGCAGGTGACACCAATGCACTTTCACGACACTGCCTCCTTCAACTCCAAACTTGCATAACTTAGCACCTTTGACTCCCAAACAACTTTGAACGCGCTTCCAACAACGGGCGCGCAGCCTCTACTTGCGCGGCCCAACAACCACATGTGCGACTCAACCACTTTTGCGAAAAGATCTCAAAAAAGTCTCTATGTCTTGAACTTCTTTACGAATGTGGAGGGGTGGTCCTCTATTTATAGGAAAACTAGACCCCCTGTGCGGTGGCGCGCAACTGTCCTCACGGCGCGCAGCTCTAACCGCCCTAGCCTCTATCGCGCAACTCACTTGTGCGACCACACCAGTACTTGCGTTAACCTATTTCCTTTTCCATATTTTGAAGCTATGATCTTGAAGAACAAAAGGCGTGCAACTTTCCAACCTCCTAGGTATCGGCGTGCAGGTCCTTTCTCGGCTCGCAAGTCAACTGCGCGAGCAGCCCAAAACTTGCGCGGCCCTTATCCCTTTCCCATTTTTCTGTGTTTTGATCTTGAAAAACATATGGCGTGCATGTTTCCTCTCCTTCAAGTACACGGTGCACAAGTCTCTTTTCCAAAAACCCTTTTCTCCATTTGTCGATTTTCAGGCACAAAAATTTGGCAAACACTGGAAAATGGTACCACCTTCAATATTGTTATCTGCTTGACCGGTATGAGCACTTTGATGGCACACATTCTGAACTTCCTCTGAGGATTGACAACAAACACAAACCATAATCTAATTCATGAAAAGATGACCATGGTTCCAACAAAACATAATAGGAAACCAATGTGATTCACTTGGATCATCTTGATATCTGTATACCATGATCAAGGAGTGTGAAACATCAAGCCTAGTATATAACATGTAATATTTGATTTTTCATATTACAAAAGTGTTTCAGATCTTACTTATTTTATATCTTTCTTATTATAACTGAGGACACATTTTCTTGGAAATATTTATACCATGTGACACTAAAACCAATCCCCTCATGGATTATTCCATACTAAATCTCTTTAGTATATAGTCAATGTACATTCCTTTTATTAGTCTAAGTAGCATATTGGATTTATCAAGAATGATCTTGATTCCAAGGATGTAGGCTGCTTCACCTATGTTCTTAATGAATAAGCACTTATTCAACGAGTCCTTAACAGATTTTAAGATCGGTATGTCATCTCCAATAAGTAATATTTCATTAGCATATACTTCTATGATAATGACTGAACTCCCACAAAACCACTTGTAAACAAATGGATCACATTCATTCTTAATGAATCCTAATTATTTTATATCTTCAAGGAACCAATTAATCCATGACATGGATGCTTATTTCAATCCATAAATTGATATTTTCAATGTGTACATGATTTTGGTATTACTTGGAGTCAGATTACCTTCTAGTTGTATCATATAGACATCTTATTGAGGGTTCCCATCAAGGAAATAAATTTTGACATCCATTTTCCAAATATCATAGTCATATAAATTTGTTACATCAAGTATAATTCTGATGGTTTGAAACATGGAAACTAGATAAAATATTTCATCATAGTCATTTCATTGTTGTTATTTAAACCCATTAGCTATATGTCACGCTATATTGGTATTCACCTTAACTTCCATGTCCAATTTTCTCTCGAAAAACCATTTTCACTTACTAGGTTTTATATCAACCAAAGGATTGAATAGAACCCAAACATGAATCTGATACATGGAATCCATCTCAAAATTCATATATGTTTTCCATCTTGCATAATATAATGCCTCTACTACCTCCTTATAGAAAATAAAATAAATATTGTCTAATAATAATGAATCACCATACTCAGTGACTATAAAACTATATCTTTCTAGTTGTCTAACATATCTAATGCTCATATGCAGTTCTTGTGTTTGAAGAACAACGTCTTCCATGGGGACCTATGGAATTTATTCTCGTACCAACTCTTGTGTATCTTGAGTATCAACTTCATCAAAGTAAATATTGTTCCAACTATAATTATTAAGGAATCACTCCCTCTTAAGAAAAATTTATTGTCTTGCGATGGTCACCTTCTTATTTGAGGGGTTCAATAGATAATATCCCCTTGTTTTTTTAGATACCCTATAAAGACACACCTTGTTCCTTGCAGGGATAGTTTTTTCCATGAGTGGGACTTAAAAATTATCTTCATCCCCATGCACGAGTATGTAAAAACATGAATTTATTTCCATACATTAATTTATATGTTATTCCACTATCTTTCTTAGTTGGAACATTATTTAGAATATTTACCACATTGTGTGATGCATATCACTAAAATGATAATAGAAGATCTACATAACTCACAATTGACCTTACCAATATTAATCAAGGAATGATTACTCCTTTCACTAACACCATTACACTATAGTGTATAAGGTGGAGTAAGTTAACATAGAATCTCAAACTCCTGTAAAAATTAAATAAACTCTTGGTAAATATATTCACCAGCTCAATCAAATTGAAGATTCTTTATCTTCTTTAAAAGTTGATTCACTACTTCATTAGGGAATTATTTTAATTTCTCAAAGTAATCGAACTTATATCTCATTCAATAAATATATCCATACTAACTCAAGTCATCATTAAAAGTTATGAAATAAGAATAACTACCTCTAGAGTTTATTGTAAAATAAGCACACACATCAATGTGTACCAATTACAGAATTTCAATGGATCTCTCACCCTATCAACCATGTAGTGGTTTGGTCATTTTCTGTTAAAAATAAAAATGAAATCTTCGAAGTGGTTTTAGTTCAAAAGTGTTTAAATAATCATCTTGATAGTGATTGATTGTATGCTTCTGGTTTACATGATTAAGATGGTGATTCCATGACTAGGTGTTAAATGATTCATTCAAACATGATTAATTATCAATTTCCAATACTTGGTTCTCTTAATTTAATACATAAAACCCATTATTTAAATGATTCATATCATAATATGTGTTTTCTTTTTCAAGGAAACAACTCTTATTTCCAAACCAAAAAATAAAACAATATATATTTAAACTAGATAAATTAATTATGTTCAGGGTAACAATTGGTACATAATAGAAATCTATTAAAACCAAAAACATCCTTATCCAAAACCAAATGTGCCAATCTTCTAAAGCCAAAGAAGCAAGTCTTTCTCAATTAGTTTCATGAAGATCCACCTTTACTCTAGAAATATTTCAGAATCTACTGTATTCCCTCATTTGGATACAAATGTGAGAACCATGTGTTGTATCTATTACTCAATGTGTAGATATAGAAATATTTCACTCCATCATGAACACACTCGAAATTTCCCCTTTATTCTTCAACTAGGTGTAATTATTATTCCAATGTCTTAGCTTGACACTTGAAAAACATACCATGTTTTTTTCCTTTGCATGTCATTAAATCTTCTTATTCTTGGAATGATAGTGATTAAGATCCTTAGACTTCAAATTAGGCTCTAGGTAATTTTCCATGATATTAATTTTCTTATTCACCATAAGGAATGTAGATTTTTTACTCCCAATATCTTTATAAACATGTAAAATACAAGTAATAAGTTTCTAAAGTGACTTGTCCCTATTTCTCATATTATAGTTCACAAAGAAATTAGAGAAGCCTTTAGGTAGTGATGATATAATGATATCTCTGTAAAGTTCATCACGGATCTTAATCCCCAAGATGTCTAAGAACTCTATGAAGTTAGTCAACTAGACTGCATGAGGCTCGGTCCGCACTAACACTCCAATATTTTATGTGAATAGTGTATTAGAGATCTCATATCTCTCTTGTATCACCTTATCATGATAAAGATCAAAAAGGAAAGACATGATGTTATAATAATCCATATCCCTGCATTGCTTAAGAAGATCACTAGAAATAGTCAATACCATAAAACATTGGATATCCATGGAATCATCCACGTGTTTTATGTAGAGAGACACTTCTTCCTCACTAACCTCTTTATAAATAAAATTAGGAAGTGGGGTCTCCAGTATTTATAATTTCCATTCATGGAAAAGTATAACGAGTATGTGCTTATACCATTCTTAGAAATTCGATTCAGTGAGAAGGTAATCCTTCTCTAGTATATATTGTAGTAATATAGTTGAATCCATGTGGATTTTCATTTCTATAATAAAAAATAATGAAATTTTAGTACATTATCTATATTATAAAAATGGGAAAAAAACTTTAATTAATTAGTTTATTCATATCACACTATTTTTTTGAAACTCGATAGCCCTTACCATTGGTTTCAAAATATCATGTTTCATGGATATTCTACTATAAGGGATCCATATATCTCTTATCATAAACCATATCTAGTTCTAACGATATATTTGAATGTATTTAGGTAGGAATAAATTTTAAACTTCATTAACTCATAACTCCTTGATCCATTGAGTGGACTCCCTGATCCAAAAATCCTCGATAAGGATTCCCTCAAATTTTTTCTACTAGTTAAACCAAGTATCGTGGAAGAGATAAAACCTTAATGGAAACTAGGTTAAGTTGACTGAAAAATTAAATTAGAAATTCCCTAATAATTGGAATCACCCCAATGGAGTCCGGTTGTGTACTTTGAACTAAGGTTTTATTTCAACCCAAGTAGTGGAAGGCTATACTGATTTAATATTTAATTTGAGGGATTTTATATTTATGTATAAATAGACCATTTTATCCCAATTACATGCTTGATGATATTAAATAGATTTTTTTAAGTGATTAATCATGTCTTGATAAAATTAAGCATAGTCCCATTATTTATCTTGTATTTCATGCTTTATTAATTAATTTTTTTAATGTAAACACCATCTATTCTAATAACTAACCAACACTGAAACTAAAATAAATATATAAATAAATTGGTATGATCATGAGAAATATTTAATAATTGGTTTATCTACCAAATGGTAATCCAAATCTAACACTACGAGAATAAATCCTTGAACCAGTAGCAGTTCGATCTGCGACATTCCACCCGTGATCTTGTGAATCTCCTAGAATAGCTTCACCTCATGTCCGAACACGAAGTTTCTCCACTCACCTGGGAACTCTATTCATTATATAATATTTACTCACATATTGGTGAGTGGAACCAAAGGATTGGTTTAATAGGGTTTAAATAAAAGAAATTACTGGCTCACATACCCACAAATAATGATGGGAGGGGATAACATACATTCCATCGATTTAATTTAATAATAATAATAAATTAGAAGGAAATAAATCTTATAAAAAAGTCTGGTTTAATCTCATGATCACCCACATATAATAAAAAAGTATACATTTTTAATCTAGCTATAAATTACTTCAATTATTTGTTTAATTAAGATAAACTACTTGAATTAATCCAATTAATTGTCAAATTAATTAATTAAATAAATTTATCTTAATTCCATACAAACCATATTGAAATTTCCATCATCCATAATTTTAAAGAAATTAAATTAGTTATCTTTATTTGAAATTAATAAAGTACACAAGTGTACTTGGAGGCACCGACATGTACTCATCCAAACTACTCAAACATGGCCCTTATACTGTGTATTCACAAGGAATAAGACATATATTTTGAGGCCTATGGTTATAAGGAATGAATTTTTTAATAAATAACACATGATCATACATAAATAGCATGAATTGTGTCACTATTAATTCTCATGGATTACACTACAAGTACCCTAAAGAGCTTGTAGTTTAAAATTTAACATGAAAATTAATTTAATATATAATTAATAATCCTATCCCATGGTATGTATTGTCCAATAAATGACACATGAAATACATGTAAATAGGTTTAATTATATCATTAATTTTTCTTTCCGTATTAAATTATCCCCACAAGGTAAAATAGATTACACGATCTATACTTGGGCTACATGGCATGTAATCTCTAATACTCAATTTTGTGTCACATGCATAGGGACTTATTGTGTTTTTTATCATAAATATGTTTGAGGAACACAACATGTATTCTAGATACATGATGTGTGACCTTGAAGTTGAAAAGTTTTCAAGTCCATGTGTCATATAGTAAATATATAACCCAACTTTAACCCTTCATATTTTCCATTAGGAAAACATGTGTACTACATAGAGTATTAGCGAGTTACACGACATAAATTTGGGAAAAATCCATGCCAGCCTGGCCTGGTTAGCACCTGGTGTGCATTAAATGCACTCTGTATGTTATTAATGCACAATTATTCACTTTTAATGTGAATCCTCCTGGTGCATTGAAAATAGGTACATGGCATGTACCTTCAGGCCACATGAATTTTACTCTTGTGTTATCTTGGAAAAAACCTATACATATCTTGATATTCATTGGATGTTCCATCTATTAATTAAACCTTTTCTAGGCTATATGAATGAGAATAGAGAATGGAGGAAAAAAATTCAATATTCGTATTTAAATAAAGAATAATCCATAAATAAAACTACCAACAAATTCATATCATCAATCAATGATTAATAAATAATTATAAACTAATTATGTGACCTTTCTGATGCCACTTTTAAGATTCAGATGTAGAGGAAGTGTCTATTAGGCATACCCAACTCCGCTTAATATCATAATCGATGAATAATATAATATGTACATGATGAAGAACGCCATTACAAAGAAATAAATTTAATATTAATTTAATTATTAACATTGGAACAAAAGGGTAATATCAAAAAATATAATTTATAATTAATTTAAATATTGATTTAGAATTACCTTAAAATGTAATTTTTTCTCTAATGATTTGGTTGGCTGATATCATCATTTCATCTTTGCATTGTAGGATCTAAGGATAGAATCCATGTAGTGGTGATCCACACATGCTATAGAATCTCAAAACATCGTTTTAGAATAATCAGGTGCTAACATGATATGTTTTGATCGCATGCATAATTTTTCATTGATCATTGGAAGAATAAATTCATGGATGAACTATTCTTAAGGATCTATAAAAATCATGAGAGGTTGGAGGAGGATTGACATTCATTCTCTAAATTTTCTTCTTGAGAGGATTCTCTCTAGGGCTTGAGAGAATTATCTCTTGGTTTTTTTGTGCATAAGAAGTGGATATCCCTAGAAAGGGATTTAACCAAGTATTTATAATGTTAGGCTTGGGTTGGTGATTGAACATATGCCCTTATCCAATCCTATATTCCATATCTAACCCCATGTATAATAATAATATAAATATTATTTTTATTTACTTGACATGTGAAATACATGCGGATAAATAAGGATCATTTATTAAATAAATAAATTCCATTTATTAAATATTTATTTATTTATTTAAAAGGTATTTAATATATCATTTATGTTCGGTCCATTAAATTTAGCTCGTCTATCCTCCTCATTATTTTCCCAACCTTGAATAATGGAAATATGGTTAATAAATAAGTATTATTTTTTTATTCACTGAAAAATATAGTAAATATCACATACACTAAATCATATAAATAAATGTCTTTTATTATTTAACCCTCATATTTATTGTTTTGAATAACTAATGATTAAATTTCAATAATCAACAAATCTCGAATAATTATTAAACCTCAAATTTGGAATAATATTTATTCTAACTTATTAAATTCAAAAAGAATTTAACAGATATTCTAGATACACTAAGTGTGTGACCCTCTTGGCCCATTTCTTAGTGTCATTAGGAGAAATGTGTAAATTTCATGGTTAGCATCTAATAACACACCAAAGCACCCATAGAGCAAGATGTAAATGTCGCAACAACATACAACCCCATATGAATGCTCACTATGTTCTATAATTCCTTTATCATGATTTCTATAATCAAGTAAGTTTCATACTAGTTTCATCAACTTATGTGATCGATAACTCTTTCTTTGACTTTTTGGAATTGAACTTTCCCAAATAACACCATGGTTATGGATTTATTTAGGCTATTACCTTTCCATTAAAGGGCCTACGATGTCAAATTCCATTTAGATAACAAAAGGGGAAAATATCTTCTCACATAATTCATTAATACAATATCACTCATGACATATATTAATGTAGGGATGTACTCGACAAGACTCAAAACTCAAGACCTCGGTGAGACCAACATGGGTAGCTACCACTGAGTTGCAGCTTAGGGGATATATATATATATTTATATAATTATATATAATGATATAAATATATTGCTATTATTTTTAAAATTATTCATATATTTATAAACAAATAATAATATATTTAAATAATTATAAAATTACTATAAATATAATTAAATAATGAATATATTTACTGTATTTATATTTATATTTATATTTATATTTATATTATATATAATTATATAAAAATATATAGTGATATTAATATATTTAGAATTTTAAAATCATAATAAATATATTTAAATAATAAATATATTTACTATATATATGTTTATATATATTTATTAAATATATATATATATAATTATATAAATATATATAATGATTTAAATATATTTCGTATTTTAAATAAATAATTTTAAATACATTTATAAATATATATTTACTATATTAATAAAATAATATATTTATAATTGTAAATAAAAGTAAATATTTTTTCGAAAAAGTATTTTGTGATTATAAATAAATAATTATATATTTAAATAATTATAATATTATAATAAACAAATATTTAAATATACTTAAATTTTTTTATTTATGATTATAATTATAAATTATTTATTAGTGCTAATGTTTTAGCGCTGATAAAGATAGAGGTTTATCAGCACTAAAACTTTAGCACTGATAAAGATGGATTTTATCAGTTCTTTTTTAGTGATGATAAAACACGATCGTTATCAGTGTTGATAAAAGGGTCCCCAATCTATTTAAAAGAACCCTAACCACGATTGATTCAGTTGTGATTCCCAATACCTCACAGAACTCCCCTGCTACCGGGGCTCCTCCTCTACATTCTCTCAAATGAATAAATTCTAGAATCCTTGGTATGTTATTTTCTCCATTTCCTCTCTCATTAATTTATTATTTGGGTTCTACAATTGTCATTTTTTGAGTTGTTCTCAACCATGAATAACCCTACTTCTTCACCAGACAACTATGATTCCTTATGCTTCTTAAATTTGGTTTGTTCTTCAATGGGTTCCAAACCTTCCCCCGCTTCTTTCCATCCCCTCATCTACAAGCCATACCCTTAAAAAATTCTCATGGAGGGCTTCCCATTTCTCGTAGTCAAATTGGAAGTCCAACACAGTGACCAATACAACATGATCCATTCTCGATGCCCATTTTGAATTTGTATGATCTTTATGTAGTCTGATTTACCTTTACGGAACACCATAACATAAATTTATGTAGTCCATTTATGTACTTCATGTCTTTAACCATTTTCATAAAAATGACCTTTTCAGGATCCCTATTTCTCATAGATAAAATTAAAAGTAGATACATTGAGATCCACAACATAGGTTTATTTTTTGGTTAGTTTTGATCAACTTCTAGAGATATTGGGTACATTTTATACACCTTACACTATTACCATTTTAGGCTAAATCATTTTTCATATGTAAAATTTTAACTCAAAACACCACCCTTTATGGCATGGTGACAAACCATTGTCCATTTAGTAATCCTATGGAATTCCAAAATATTTAGATCATGTAGGACATGTAAGATTTCAAAATATATGTATTTTATAATATTTTTTGAAAATAGTGAATTCATTTTTTATTAACGATTGAAATATCTTGCTCATGATTTAAATAATTCAATACAAATTAAACAAATCCGTTGATAAGGGTATTAGATTTTTTTTGAACATAATAAATGATAGTTAATAGTTTTAATTATGTTATATTTGAGAAAAAATGGGTTATATAGAATATTGATCAATTATTATATATTACACAGTCTATAATAGAAATATTTAAGTGATTATCATGTTTTATTATTCGATTAAGGAATTTGATGTTTACTATACCTTATTAGTTATAGTATTTATATATATTTTTAATATATTATTTTTTAGATGAAATGGTTCATAATAAATATACATTGATTTGATAAATATATTATTCAAATTATTTTAATATGATCACACGCAAATATGGTTTTAATAATATTTATATTGTATAGTGAACCAACACACATTTATTAACAATTTTTTTTCTTAGGGAACTATAAGAATTATTATAAAATGTAACATGATTTTTTTCTAGACATTAGAATTTTAGGAAATGGAAAAATCTTGTTACTTTTATTTTGTAAGTCTTCGTTTTTAACTTCGTATACATTTTTTACGGATTGTTTAACTAATATTTTTTCTTTACTTGTCTAATAATTTGTACTCTATAGTAATGTTTTTTAAAATTATTGTATTAAATGTAATATGTAACTAAATTTTTTGTTAAATTTTGATAAATATTTCCTAATAATAATTTATTTGAATAATCACTTGATATTATTTGAAATGATTTTTATTATACCTCTCAATGTTTTATTACAATATTTTTTTACAAGAAATACATGTGCGGATGTGATAAAAACAACTTTTATTATATATTTGAATATGATGGGTATTATGTGAGGGATGGTTATGGTATGTTAGAATGTGAGTTACTATAGATATTTTAGTGAATCATCGAGGTATAGGTTGAGGATGATGTTACATTAGTTTTTTTTCTTGTTCTTATTTATGGTTTTATAGAAGTTTGGTTTAACTAATGTAGTGTGGCGCCCATTTTGTGGTTCTTTCCTAAGAGAACAAGTTATGTCAAGACTTCCTGGTATTTCAAATTCACTTCCTAACAAAAATGGACATGTTACACCCATTTCATGATTTGGATGCAAGAAGTACATGTGATGGTTATCCCTGAGGGGTTGTGATACAAAACAGGCCCACATCACATGGGCATCACGCGTATGGGGTAGATGTGGGGTGAGGCAGGCCTAAAAATTTTGATAATAAAGTGTGTGGGTAAATGTGAGTTGAGCCTATGTGGGTGTGGGCTTACCTGCAGACCTAATATAATTTTTTTATAATATATGCTTATTTAACATTTTAGTTTTTTAAATAAAAAATAATGATTAGACCATGACATATGATTTCTCACTGTAATGGTTATAGTAATTCACCATTCATTCACATGTTAATTTTAAATAGGTCTATATTTATTTTTTTAGTATAATATTGTAATATTAATATTGTAATCATTCACCATATTCACATGGTTTTTCATTCCACCTCTCGAAAAATGGAACTCATCTCCCCTGCACATGGATTCCATTCTTAAAATGTTATTATAATGATAATATTTTTTTGGGCTGATTTAATTTTGATATTATTTTATTTTATTCTTTTATTAAGAAAGTAGGAATGGACCATATGGGAAAACTAATTGAATCCTCTAAAATTGGTTGATTTTTAGAGATTCATCGTTCATTCACAAGTTCATCCATTCACATCAGCACACAACTAACATCATCATTCATCTCCCCTCATTAATCACTCACCAACTTTACATCACAATAGATTTCACCACATCGGCATCACCACATGCCTCCATTAACCAATAAGAAAATTCTTCCATCACATTCCTTAATACTCAATCTATTTTCAATCGATACTTATCTCAAAAAATACCATTAAGAATGAGAAAAAATACAATATTTAAATAATTATAAATATTTTATTTATTTTTAAATGCGGTAAACCCATAGGAAACCTATGGAATTATATGGGGAGGGGCGGGCATGAAATTTATTATTCACATTATATGTCGGATTTTGCATACAAACTCACATAGTTGCAAACCCATGCGGGTTTGCTCCTCACCACCATGGACCGCCCATTTTGCATTACTACTGAGGGATAGTCTTGGATGCTAGGGTTCTGAGGTCAAATCTCATGGTTCTTATGATGTGCTTATTTCCAAAGAAATATAAATAAATTTACCCTCCTATGATTCAAATTTTAACCTCTTATTAGTGAAATGATTTGAATGTTAGGGAACAACCATGGTATACACTTATGGTGTGATTAGTATAATTCACTAGTAAATATATAAATAACTTTAAAATTATAATAAACTATATATATTTAAATAATTATAAAATTATAATAAAAAAACATATAAATATATAAATATTTTTTCATTTTTTTATTTATGATTATAATTATAAATCTTTTGTCATGACCCGTCCTCTGGGGCCTATGCCATGACTACCCCAAGTCTGCCTTCCATAGGACAGGGGCTGACGACTAGCACTAAAAGGTGTATTCTCTAAAAACTAGGAAGGCATTGCCTTTATATCTTGTAAACACATTCAACCCAGCACACAACAAGATACGAACACAAGTAAACTATATAACAAAAACAGTTCTGAAAGTAAAGGGGGCCAGAATACAAGCCCAACTGTAAAGATACAAGTACAACTGAAAAAAAGAAAAGCATCTACTGGTTCTTCCTCCAAGGTTTATACCAGAAGGGTAGGTATAGATCACCTCCTCAGAACTCCATGTCCACCTGTCTCCTATGTGTACCGACACGCCGTATTGTTCACCTCCGGGCGCCGTCTATTCCTGGCATTCTCAGCCTCAGTCAGTGATGTCTTTCGCCTGCATCCAACACCACAAGGTGCGATCATAGACCATGCAGGGGTGAGTATAACGATACTGAATTGGTAACCCAAGACCGTAAAGGTCTCACAAAATCTACCAAGGATAAACCAAAAAGTATGATAATAACAGATAAAACAACTTATGTATATGCCCATACATATACCTAAGTTTTCAAGTAATCCATCTCAATCATGAAGGAACACAGAGGTTCTAACTCAGCACACACCAGGTAAAACATAGGTATGATAGTATAGATGATTAGTTATAACCACTGAATCATCTTCCTCCATTAAGAGGTTCTGCTGCTGACCTGCACAGGATCACTATGAGCTGACCCACACAGGATTATTGGGAGCACTCTTCTCGTCACATCCAGCTACTGGGTTCCCGCACAAGGCTTCCTCATCTCTGGGAGAGACCCCTACCCAAGCCACTGGTCAATACTCCAACTTCCACAAAGTCCCATGAAGAAGTATCTCAAAGTACTTCAACGTCATAGGGGTCTCAATGCAATAGACAGTGCGCCAATCAGACGCTCGGTCTGTAATTTATTGGCCTTTTAGTCTCGAGGGACTGGTTGTATTCGTGATCGATCCAACCCGACTGTTTCCCAACTATATCCAAATCTCCAATGGGGTATACTCAAAGGGACTGCTTCGCTTCTAGACTCCCAACGCCACTGAAGGTTCGTCAAACAGACATCTGGTGCCAAAATTATGGCCAAAAGAGCGTAAAAGGGTTGTAGTGGGTCGGGGTCCAGTCCGACCTAGTCGGACCGACCCGGCCCAACACGCTGGGTTTGGCCTGGCCGGCCGCGAGGGGCCATGGACGTCTATGTGGGTTCGGCCACAGACGATGTGAGTTCGCAGGGCGGCTTGGCCGCGGACGGCGTGAGGCCACGAGGTGACTCGGCCGGGGCATCTCGGCGAGGCCGTGAGGTGGCGCGGATAGCCACGGGGTGGCACGGACAGCCGCAGGGCGGTGAAGTGAGGCCACGAGGTAGTGTGGACAACCGTAAGGTGGCTCGAAGAGCCACGAGGTGGCTCGACAAGGCCGCGGGGCGGCGCGGACAGCCGCGGGGCGGCTCGGACATCCACGGGGCGGCTCATCTGGGGTGGCACAGCGAGGCCGCGGGGCAGTGCAGACAGCTCGGGTGGCATGGTTGCAGGCAGCGGTGGCTCCGGTGGTGGCTTGTTCGTGGGGCACAGAGGTTGTGGGCGGCAGATCCGTGGGATAATGGGGCATCATGCATTCGTCGGAGGCCGGTTTAGTCGGCCCCTCTCTTCGTTCATCGTCATGGTGTAAGCCACTTTCTTCAATCACAAAGAACACAATAAGGATGAATGGCGGAGGGTTCGGGCCATGTTTTTTTTGGCATGTGCCCTCCGTGTTAGAGCGGTAGCAAGCAGCTCAACAAAAAACTATATTCAAGAATGAAAACTCTTCAATTTAATATGAATCATGGATCAACTTATTTTGGTTGATCCACATTCACCACGCTTTCCAAGAATTAGGAAATTAATTGATTGAATTCAAGAATTTAATAATAAACCCTACCTCATTTGATTCATTGATGGAGATCACGGGGGAGAAGACGATGTCATTGTGGAGGGGAAGACGATCGTCGATTGAAGACGTCCCACATTAGAGGATGTCCCGAGGAAGAAAGTCAAAGTTTAGGTCGGCGTTCTTCATTGGCGTTCTTTGTTGGAGAGCTTTCTCCCAAGTTCTCCATCGCTCTCTCCTTTGCCAAGACTTTTCCCCAATTCCACCAAAATGAAAAGGTAGCCCAAGATAATACATTATGATATCTATTATTTATTTTATTGTCACAAATTCAAAATATCATAATTAATTAAATTGATTTGGTATAATAAATTTTGGAGGAGTTATAGAGGCTCTCCCACATTTAATAGGAAGTTTGAGGGGTTCTCCATTAAAAGAGAGTTCAAGGGGGTTCATACCTTGGGTGGTCCCCACTGCCATAACCTATCATGGGAGGTTAGTTCAGGTGGTTCTCAACATTATAACCTCTCATGGGAGGTTTAGGTCTGGTGGTCCCCACTTCTCAACATCCACATGGATTTTAAAATTAAAAATAAAATTAAAAGCTACACAACCTTATTTTTATTTTATTCTTCCAAGAAAAACCCAAATTCTATCTTTCACAATCGACCCATTGCAATTGAGTTGAAGGTCTCCTTAAGTGAATATCGGCACTGCGAGTTCAACGGTGTCCTCAGATTTCAATTCCGAGCACCGATTCAAAAGTTAGAAACATCTGCTCATAGGTTTACTGAACTTACCGAAACAAAAGTTTGGATATTAATTTTGTGCACTCTGGGCCTCAGAATCTTGCACCGTAAATTTTCACAGACTCTTAAAATTCCCATTTATTTAAAAAAATTACAAGGAAATTCCAGGTATTTACATTTTTCCCTACCTTAGGTCTTTGCGTCCATGTAATCCGTAGCTCAAAATAGAAAAACAAGTGGGGGTACTGAGCACGAATCTGAGCCCCCCGCTCCCATGTGCTCTCATGAAGGTTCACATGCTTCTAGACAACACACACCAGAGGTATCGACCATCCACGAAGGACCCGCTCATGTCGATCCTTAATCGCTCCTGGAACCTCCGTAAAAGTCACCCCATCATCGACGTCCAGCTCGCCATGGTCAATGATGTGAGAAGGGTCATCCATGTATCTCCTCATCTGGGATACGTGGAAGACGCCATGCACCTGGTGCAACTGACGTGGAAGAACTAAGCTGTAATCCACCTTGCCAACTCTACTGAGGACCTGGAAGGGTTCGATGAATCTCAGAGATAACTTGTTGCCTCGGCCAAATCTCTACAAACCTCATCTAGGTGATACCCATAGAAAGACGTGGTATCCATCCTCAAACTCCATAGGTCATCGTCTCCTATCATCATACGACTTCTTCCTACTCTGGAAAGTATTCATCCTCTCCTGGATGATCTTCACCTTCTCTTTAGTAGCTCATACCATCTCTAATCCCACTAGTTCTGACTCCCCTGGGTTAGTCTAGCACAAAGGTGATCTGTAAGGTCACCTATACAATACCTCAAAAGGTTTCATCCCAATGGTGGAGTGATAGTTGGTGTTGTATGAAAACTCCACCAAAGGCAAGTGATCCTCCCAGCTATGACCGAAGTTGAGGACGCAAGCACGCAGCATGTCCTCGAGAGTCTGAAAGGTCCCCTTAGTCTTTCCATCCATATGTGGATGGAAGGCGGTGCTCAAACGAAGCTGTGTTATTAAAGCCTCATGCAACCCCTTCCATAGACAGTAAGTAAAACATGTATCACGATCGGAGACAATCATCGAGGGTACTATAGGTAGCCACATAATCTCCTACACATAGAGGTGTCCCAATCTCTCTACATAACCCTGCTCTCTAATCGGTAGGAAGTGGGATGACTTGGTGATTTTTTCGACGATCACCCAAATCGAGTCATAAAGCCTAGATATATGTGGTAGACCTATCACAAAGTCCATAGATATCCCATCCCACTTCCTCTCTAGGACCTCTAAAGGCTGAACCAATCCTGCTAGTACCTAATGCTCCACCTTCACTTGCTAACAAGTGAGGCACCGAGAGACAAACTCTACAACTGCTTTCTTCATTCATGGACACTATTGTTGTCTTCAAGGATCCTAGTATATCTTCTCACCTCTTGGATGTACTACTAGAGGGGATGTGTGTAACTCCCTCAAAACTTCCTCCTGAAGTGACACTGGTACCATAGTATGTCCTATGAAGAAGATGATGTGCGCCCCACCTTCAGAAAAATACATCAGGTGCATGTCCTGTGGATATCTGAGCACGTCGCGTCTCGTAGTTAGTGTCCCCACATTGAGCCTCCCTGACTCGCTGTAGAAGTGGGGGAGTGATTGTAAGATAATGAAGAAATGCTGATCCATCTCTATCTATAAAGGATATCTGCAAAGCGGCCAGCCGCTCTATCACATCACCTAGCAGCTGTATACTGGATATCCTACTGAGTGCATCTACTACAACGTTCCCCTTACCAAGAGTATATACTATCTCGAAGTCATAGTCCTAGAGGATCTCAAGCCAACGTCGTTTTCTCAGGTTTAGGTCCTTCTGAGAGAAGATATGCATGAGACTCTTGTGATCAGAGTACACTGTAAAATGATCGCCCTTCAAGTAATGTCACCACATCTTCATGGAAAAGACCACTGATACTAACTCCAGGTCATGGGTAGCATAGTTCTGCTCATGTTATATCAACTTTCGAGAACCATATGTGATCATTGCTCGCTCCTGCATCAAGACACATCTGAGCCCGGTCCCGAATGCATCGCAGTAGACTACGTACCCTATGCCCTCCTCTGGAAGTCTCAAGATTGGGGCACTAGTCATCCCCTACCTTAGCTCCTGAAAACTCTGATGGCATCTCTTCGACCACATAATGGGTTTTCCTTTCTTTGTCAATGCTGATAGAGGTGCTGCAACTCTGGAGAAATTGGGTACGAACCTCTGGTAGTATCCATCCAAACCCAGGAAACTTTGTACCTCTGTCACACTTCTGGGTGGCTCCCAAGAAAGTAAAGCCTCAATCTTCATTGGATCCACTGCAACTCTAGCCTCTAATATGACATTTCCAAGAATGTGAACCTCTCAGATCTAGAACAGGAACTTCGAGAGATTACCATAAAGTTGGTTCTCTCGGAGTGTGTCCAGTACTACCTAGAAATGATATGCATGCTCCTCCTTAGTAGCCGAGTAGATCAAAATGTTTTTGATGAAGGCTACTACAAAGTGATCAAGGTATGGCTGAAAGATCCTGTTAATGAGTCCCATGAACAATTCTGGAGCAGCAGTCATTCTGAATGGAATAACCAAGAACTCATAGTGGCTGTACCGACATCTGAAAGCCGTCTTCTACACATATTCATCTCGCACTCTGAGTTGGTGATATCCTGATCTAAGGTCTATCTTTGAGAACCACCGTTCTCCCTTCAGCTGATCAAAGAGGTCATCAAACCTTGGGAGTGGGTACTTATTCTTCACGGTCACCTGGTTCAGGCGCTGATAATAAACACAAAGCCTCATGATCTCATCCGCCTTCTTAGCGAACAAAATTTGGGCTGCCTAGGGAGAAACATTGGGCTGGATTAATCCCTTCCCCTGCAAGTCCTCTAGTTGTACCCGCAGCTCACGAAGCTCTATGGGATCTATCTCTACAACATTTGTCTGCTGCTAGATGCAGAAGAATCCACTACATGATGAAAAGTTGTTGATCTTGCTGCTGGAGACTGCTCCGCAAGGAAGCTCTCCAGTAGGAGGGCTCTATTTAACACCCTCACCTTTGTCAGGATGCTTAGTGAGATCATCAAAGCCATGATCTCCCACCTGAGACCTTACTCGAAGGTCCGGGCCCTAAAGAATGGGTCCCACACTATATCTGTGGAGTAGCGTGAGAGGTCAGTGAACCTAACTGAGTACTGAGATACAGTCATGCTACCCTGCTAAAGATGAAGAAGCTCCTATATGCACATTGTGCGAAGAGTCGCTGGGATAAACTCTGCCAGAAACAGGCTCTCAAAGTCTACCCAGAGAAGCGCCACCTTATCATAGACCTAGAGCATCAATCTCCATCATCTGTATGCTACTACATATAGAAGGTTAGTGGTAAGGATCACCATGAGATCGGCTGGTGTCCCTACCAGTCGGAAGACTCTCACCACATCCTCCAGCCAATCCTCTGCTGCCTCTGGGTCTATCTCTCCTCTGAACCTGGGAGGCCTCTGACACTAGAACTCATGCAATGCTGTCAAGAGGCGTGCACTGTCTGCTACTGGGGATGGTGGAATCGGTGGCCCAATGGGTAAAGGTACCAATGGTGCCTCCGCTGGTGCCTCTTCTAGAAAAGGGCCTTGCATCGACGCCTCGTCGCTCGGTGGGCTATCAGTGTGTACAACTCTTGGAACCATAGCTGGTTGTATGCGTGGAGACATCCTGAAAAGAAATAGGTGCAACACGGTCAATAAATTATACCTGGTGTACTGACTTCAGATATCACAAAGAAAACTCTTTAAAACACACACACAATTAGTGTTTTTGTGCACTGAGTCAGTAATCAAAAGTTAGGGTCATAGTGTATGGATACGTTGGCCACCGCACCAACACTGGATTTCCTAAACTGATAACCATAATTGCTACACTTCACACTATTTCCATAAAAAAAATATTGAGTCCTATGTTCTTCGGTATAACTTACTCCTCTGATACCAATTTGTCACATCCCATCCCCCGGGGCCCGTTCCGTGACTACCCCAAGCCCGCCTTCTATAGGCCATGGGATAATGACTAGCACTGAAAGGCGTATTCCCTAAAACTGGGAAGGCATTTCTTTTATATCTTGTAAACACATTCAACCCAGCACACAACAAGATACAAACACAAGTAAACTAT
This sequence comes from Viscum album, assembly GCA_963277665.1. Taxonomy (NCBI): domain Eukaryota; kingdom Viridiplantae; phylum Streptophyta; class Magnoliopsida; order Santalales; family Viscaceae; genus Viscum; species Viscum album. The sequence goes on from OY728138.1 coordinate 165,989,807, forward strand.
ATAACAAAAAGAGTGCAGAAAGTAAAAGGGGCTGGAATACAAGCCCAACTGTAAGGATACAAGTACAACTGAAATACAATATAACTGAAGAAAAAGTAGAGCAGCTATTGGGTCATCCTCCAAGGTTCCAACCTGAAGGGTAGGTACATATCACATCCTCATCACTCCATTTCCACCCATATCCTCTTCGTATCAACACGCCATATGGTCCACCTCCGAGCACCGTCCAGTCCTAGTATTCCCAGCCTCAGTCATCGTTGTCCGTCGTTTACATCCAACACAACAAGGTGCAAGCATAGCCCGTGCAGGGGTGAGTATAACGATACTCAGTAGGGACCCCGAGACCCTCAAGGACTCCCAAAATCCACCATGGATAAACCAAAAAGTATGAAAACAACAGATAACCCTACTTAAGCATATTCCCATACATATACCTAAGTTATCAATTAATCTATCTCAATCATGATGGAAGACAGAGGTTCTAACTCATCTCACCCCAGGTAAAACATAGGTACGGTAGTATAGATTATTAGTTATAACTACTAAATCATCTTACTCCATTAAGAGGCTCTGCTGCTGACCTTCACAGTATTACTAGGAGCAGACCCACATAGGATCTCTAGGCGAACTCTTCTCATCACAACCAGCTACTGGGTTCCCGCACAAGGCCTGCTCGCCTCCGGGAGATTCCACTCCCCAAGCCACTGGTCGATACTCCAACTATCATGAAGTCTCACAAAGAAGTATCTCAAAGGACTTCCATGACATAGGGGTCTCAACGCAACCAACAGTGCATCAATCAGAGGCTCAATCTGTAATTTATTAGTCTTATAGTCCCGAGAGCCCGGTTGGATTTGTTTTCAATCCAACCCGACTGTTTCCCAACATTATACAAATCTTCAGTGGGGTATACTCAAAGGGACCATTTTGCTCCAACATTTCTAGTGTCCCTAATGGTTTGGAAAATGGTCATCCGGTGCCAAAATTATGTCCAAAAGAGCGTAAAATGGTCGTTGTGGGTCTGAGTCCGGTCTGACCTGGTCGGACCGACCCGGCCCGGCCCGCTTAGTGGTTCGTAGGCCACGAGAGGTCGTGGAGGGCCTCGGGGGTTCGGCCTCGGATGGCGTGAGGGCACGGGGCGACTCCACGATGGACGGTGCGAAGCCGCGAGGCATCTTGTCTGGGGCGGCTCGTCGAGGCCGCGGGGTGGCGGGGATAGCCACAGGGTGGCTCGAACGGCTGCGAGGTGGCTCGAACGGGGTGGCTCGGCTCGACCGTGGAGAGGAACAGATATCCACAGGGTGGCTCAGACAGTCATGGGATAGATCGGTTCGGGTAGATCGGTGAGGCCGTGGGGCAGCGAGGAAAGCCGTTTGGCGGCTCGGCTGCGGATAGAGGTGGTGGCTCGGGTGGTGGGGTTACAGGCGGCGGCTCAGCCGTCGACAGCGGCGGTGGCTCAGGCGGCAGCTCGGTAGTGGGGCTCGGAGGTTGTGAATGATGGAGTCGCGAGATGGTGGGGCATCATGCCTTTGTCGGTGGCTGGTTTAGCTAGCCTCTATCTTCGTTCGACGTAGTGGTGTAATCCACTTTCTTCCATCATGAAGAACACAATAAGAAAGAATGACGAAGGGTTGGGGCCATGTTTTTTGGCCCGCACCCTCCGTGTTAGAGCAGCAGCAAGCGGCTCAACAAAAAAACTAGAGTTAAGAACGAAAACATTTCAATTTAATACAAATCATTGATCAACTCATTTTTGTTGATCCACGTTCGACATGGTTTCCAAGAATGAGGAAATTAATCGAGAGAATTCATGAATTTAGTAATAAACCCCTACCTCATTTTATTCGTCGATGGAGATCATGAGGGAGAAGATGGCGTCTTTGGGGAGGGGAAGATGATCGTCAATTGAAGACGTCCCACATTGGAGGATGTCCTGAGGAATAAAGTCAAAGTCGAGGTCGACATTCTTCGTTGGTGTTCTTCGTTTGAGAGCTTTCTCCCAAGTTCTCCACCGCTCTCTCCTTCGCCAAGCCTTTTCCCCAATTCCACCAAAATGATAAGGTAGCCCAAGATAATAGATTATGATATCTATTATTTAGTTTGTTGTCATAAATTCAAAATATCCTAATTAATTAAATTTAGTTGGCATAATAAATGTTGGAGGAGTTGTAGAGGCTCTCCCGCATTTAATATGAAGTTTGAGGGTTTCTCCATTAAAGGGGAGTTCAAGGGGGTTTATACCTCGGGTGGTCCCCACTACCATAACATCTCATGGGAGGTTAGTTCAGGTGGCCCTCACCATCATAACCTCTCATGGGAGGTTTAGGTCTTCTGGTACCCACTTCTCAACATCCACATGGAGTTTAAAATTAAAATTAAAAATAAAAGCTACACAACTTTAATATTATTTTATTCTTCCACAAAAAAACCCAAATTCTATCTTTTACTCTCGACCCACTATGGTGGAGGTGAATGCCTCCTTAAGAGAATATAGGTATTGTGAGTTCAATGGTGTTCTTAGATTTCAATTCCAAGCACCGGTTCAAAAGTTAGAAATACTTGATCGCACGTTTACTGAACGTACCCAAACAAAAGTTCAAAAATTCATTCCGGGAACTCCGGGCCTCGGAATCACATGCCGTCAATTTTCACGGACTCGTAAAATTCCCATTTATTTAAAAAAATACAAGTAAATTTTGGGTCTTTAAATATTTTATCATTGCTAAAGTATTAGCACTGATAATGATATAGGTTTATCAATACTAAAACTTTAGAACTGATAAAGATTGATTTTATAAGAAATTTTTTAGTGATGATAAAACTAGATCTTTATTAGTGTTGATAAAATTGTCCCTATTCCATTTAAAAGAACCCTATACATGACTGATTCAGTCATGATTCTCAAGCCCTCTTAAAACTCCCCTGCTACCGGTGCTCCTCCTCTACGTTCTCTCAGATGAATAAAATCTAGAATCCATGTTATGTTATTTTCTCTTTTTCCACTCTTGTTGAATTCTTGTATGGGTTTTTCAATTTTCATTTTTATGCTTTTCTCAACCCTGATGAACTTTACTTCTTCACTAGACAATAATAATTTCTTATGCTTCTTAAATTTGGTTTGTTCTTCAGTGTGTTCCAAACCTTCTCCTACTTCTTTCCATCCCCTCATATCGAATTTATACCCTTAAAAAATTTCATATAGGGTTTCCCATTTCATATATTCAAATTGGAAGTCCAACACAGTGACCAATACAACATGATCTATTCTCTCTACCCATTTTGACTTTACATGACCTTTATGTAGTCTGATTTAGCATTACAAAACACCATAACACAACTTTATGTAGTCCATATATGTACTTCATGTCTTTGACCATTGTCTTAAAAATTCCCTTTTCATGATCTATATTTCTCATAAATAAAATTACAAGAAGATACTTTGAGATCCACAATATTGGGTTATTTTGTATTTAGTTTTGATCATCTTCTAGAGATGTCGGGTACATTTTCTACACCTTCCACTATGCCCATTTTAGGCTTAATCAGTTTTCAAAGGTAATATTCTAACTCAAAACACCATCCTCTACGGCATGGTGAAAAACCATTCTCCATTTTGTAATCCTATGGCATTCCAAAATATTTAAATCATGTAGGATATGTAAGAGTTTATAATGTATGTATTTTAGAGTATTTTTTGAAAATAGAGAATCCATTTTTATAAACCATTGAAATATAGTATTCATGATTTAATTAATTCAATACTAATTAGAAAACACCATTGATAAGGTCATTAGATTGGTTTTGAGCATAATCCATGATGGTGAATAGCTTTAATTATGTTAGATTTGATAAAACATGGGTTATATAGAATCGTGATCAATTATTATGTATTACAATGCTATAATAGAAATATTTAAGTGATTATCATGTTTTATTATTCGATTAAGTAATTTGATGTTTACTATATCATATTAGTTATAGTTTTTATATATGTATTTAATATTTTTTTAGATAAAATGTTTCATAATATATATATGTTGACATGATAAATATATTCTTCAAATTTTTTTACTATAATCATACAAAAATATGGTTTTAATAATCATTATTTTGTAAAATGAACCAACACACATTTATAAAAAAATGACTAAGGGAACTATATGAATTATTATAAAATGTAACATATTTTTTTCTAGACATTAGAATTTTAAGAAATGGAAATCTTATGTTACTTTTATTTAGTAAGTAATAATTTTTATCTTTGTATACATTTTTTACTGATTTTTTAACCAAGAATTTTTGTTTACTTGTCTAATAAATTTTTCTCTAGAGTAATGTTTTTTGAAAATTATTGTATTAAATGTAATATGTAACTAATTTCTTTGTTAAATTTTGATAAATCTTTCCTTACAATATTTTATTTGAATAATCACTTGATATTATTTGATATGATTTTTAATATACCTCTCAATGTTTGATTACAATATTTTTATACAAGAAATACTTGTGTGGATGTGATAAAAATAAGTTTTAACTTATATTAGAATATGATGGGTATTATGTGAGGGTTGGGTATGGTATGTTAGAATGTGATTTACTATAGATATTTTAGTGATTCATCGAGGGATAGGGTGAGGATGATGTAACATTTGTTTTGTTGTTTGTTCTTATTTATGGTTCTTCAGAAGTTAGGTTTAACTAATGTATTGTGGCACCCATTGTGTGGTTTTTTCCTAAGGGAAAAAATTATGTTAAGACTTCCCTATATTTCAAATGTTCTACCTAAGAAAAATGGATATATTATACACATTTCATGATTTGGATGAAATAAATACAGATCATGGTTATCCTTGATGGATAGTGATACAAAATGGGCATGTGGCCCACAAGCTTCATGGGTATGACGCAGATGTAGGATGATGCATGCCTAAAAATTTTGAATTTTAAGGGAAAGAGTTAATACGAGTTGAGCCTACGTGGGTGTGGGATTACCCAGATGCCTAAGTTAAATTTTTTTACAATATATGCTTATTTAACATTTTAGTTTTTTAATAAAAAAATCATGATTAGACCATGCCATATGATTTCTTGTCGTAATGGTCATAATAATTCACCATTCATTTACATGTTAATTTTTAATAGGTCTATATTTACTGTTTTAATATGATATTATAATATTACTATTTTAATCATTCACCATATGCACATAGTGTGTCATCCCGCCACTCAAAAAATGGAACTCATCTCCCCTACACATGGTTTCAATTCTAAAAAGGATATTATAATCATAATATTTTTTGGTAAAATTTAATTTTGATATTATTTAATTCTATTTTTTTATTAAAAAAATAGGAAAGGACCAGATGGGAAACCTGATTTAATCCTCTAAAACTGGTTGTTTCCTAGAGATTCATTATTCATTCACAAGTTCATCCATTCACATCACCACACAACCAACATCATCATTCCTCTCCCATCACTGATCACTCACCAACTTTACATCACAAAAGTTCACCACCACATCGGCATCGCCAAATGCCTCCATTAACCAATAGAAAAAATATTCCATCACATCCATTAAAACTCTCTCTATTTTCAATCTATAATTATCCCAAAAACTACCCTTAATAATGATAAAAACAGTATTTAAATTATTATAAATAGTATATTCATTTTAAAATACGGTAAAACCATAGGAAACCTGTGTGATTATGTGGGTGGGGAGGGATTGAAATTTTTTATTCGCATTATATGAGGGATTTTGCATACAAACTCACTCGGTCTCAAACCCATGCGGGCTTTTCTTACCACACCATGGACCACCTGTTTCACATTACTATTTAGGGATAGTCTTTGATTCTAGGGGTCTGGAGTCAAATATCATGGTACCTATGATGTGGTTATTTCCAAAGGGAGATAAATAATTTTTGTTCCTCCTATGATTCAAATGGTAACCTATTATTATTGAAATGATATGGATGTTAGAGAAAATACCATGGTATACACTTATGGGTTTATTAGTATAATTCACTAGTATTAAATGAAGTCAATGCATTAGATTCCCATGGTGTCCTAGTTAGTACATAGTGACTTGACATACATGTGTATTTTGAGTGTTACAACTTTGAACATATAATAAAATATATGAATAGTTTTATATTTTAGGAGCCTTGTTAATATTTACTTGTTTATTTTTATATTAACACCTTACACATGAGCCTTAGTGGCCATAGAGCTCTTATATTTGAGATATAGGAAAGTGAAAAAGACTAGTAACATATATTAGAGTCGGTGCAGGTCGGTGAAGATGATTTGATGTTCTCACGGTAGTTTCATGAACCTTTTATAAATTTGGGATGAGATTTGATATTTTAAATTAATATATGGTAATTTAAAAAGTTTTACAGAGATAACTATCACCCTCACCGACTTCATCTCCTGAATATTTTTTTTTCTTCAGACTCACCCACCATATCTTCTATATTTCTTGAATTACTATGAACAATAATCATCAAAAATGATCACTGATACTTGGTATGGGATTACTACTCCTCTGAGTAGTTCAAGAAACATAGACGCAGGTCTACAAGAGATGGCGTATGAGCCTCAAGAAATAAAGATAAATAAAAAGTGTTTGGGAGATAAAGCTGATGAGGATGATAGTTGTCCATAACATTCACATTTGGATGAATTCAAAAGAAAACACCTACCATATTGGAGTAATTATGTTCTTCAATTCAATTACCCATTTCCTTTAAAATTGATTCAAGCTAATAATTTCAAAAAAATTATGAAGATGGAGTTAAAGAGTTTATCAAGTTTTCAATAGAGAATGCATGCGACCATTCTCAAATCCTTTTCCCATGTTTACGTTGTTTCTATTCAATACAAATTAAATGTTTTACTAATCATGTAGAGAATGTATTATTCACAAGAAGATTTTATTAATCCATAGGAAGAATATACTGTTAATACTGAAAATTTGGAATTGTTATGGGATCAACAACATATTGATGAAAAAAACAAAAACAACACAACTTCCTAATGTTGAATAAAATCATCAATGAATGAATTTAGGGTATGAATTTTGAGGTTGGTTGCAATAAACTTTGTCATCCTATTGACCCTAATAAGTCAATTTCCAGTAGTTATGTTGGGGTCACAATGAGGATTAATGTACCAATTGATATGGATTAATGGTGTCACATCCAACCTATAACAAAGGAAACCATTTTGAACGATATAATGGTAATGTTATGATATAATTTCTCAATTTTAATAAAAAATTATATAATGCTACATTTATTTAATTTTTATCATTTCTTATAGATTTTATTTATTTTAGAATATTTTCATAAGAAATTTATCTTAATGGCCACTGAAAAATCCCAAAAAAGACTTTTGTACACTTATTATTAAGTTATATCTTAGATATGGGGAGGGGAAAGTAAACCCCCGCCCACCAATTAGTTATGAACACATTATATAGTAGGAAAAGTGAACTAGTTTCATTAATCATCACAATGAAAAATCATTTCAGTTTCCTTATAGTCGATAATATATTATCAGAAATTATTTATTTTATCCAATTTGATTCAAAATTGTTAATTTATGAAACAATAAATGAGTTATGAAAATAAATAAATTCCATCAAAACCAATGTACCCCTATCATAAATCAAGGACATGGTACACTTCACTATATAAGGAATTTATATTTATTTTAAATAAATAAAAAAAATTGTGTGATATGAAACAACATATGTTCCTTTGTTTATATGCATATTGATGAATCAAAATATAAACCCACTTCTATCCCACATCATGTACTATGGAAGGATGATCATGTAAATAAGTATGGTAAACTAGTTGATGAAAACACAAAATCTGTGTGGGAAAAATGTTTAAGTATGAAAAAATAGTAATTATTTATTCTTTATAAAAATATTACATAAAAATATCTATTTATGTTCATATTTTTTTATGCAATATGGAAACAAGAATTGGAATTAATGAACTAGAAGAAAAAATACTTTCAAAAACTCTGAAGCGATCAAAACAATATGGTCACATTAGAGTATTAAGATTTGGAGTGTCTCCTATAAGGTATTTCAAGAAGATAAGACCACATGAAGATACAAATAATATGGTGAGATGATTATAGAAATTAATAGACTCACAGTAAGGTATTATTGTCTGGTCATGTTTTCCTGACCAATATATGAGAAATGATCAAAACAAATTGATGATCGAACAATGATCTACACATGAACCAAATGACCCCACTAGATTTGAGGATATTTTTCCCATAACCACATACCTTACCTAATGTAATCTATTTTTTCATTACTCTTTCTCTTAAATGTGAGTCAAACAACTTTTGATAACTTTATATTGCTAAAATTCTACAGGGTACAATTGTATGTGATTTGTATCTGTCAACACCCATAAACCACCTTGTTGTGAGGGGTAAAGTTTATAATATCATATAATAAAATCTTCACCATATAGAACTACCAAATTATCACATGAGAGTGAGTATTGAGGTATCTAATTATTCAACTATTGATTTTTCTATTCCACTTGATGATCTAGATATTACAATGCTCAATGATGTTATTGGAACTTTCATGGAATGGACATGTAATCATATAAAGATACATGGTGTATGTATTTAACATATTTTTTCATATGAAAAACCTGTAACAGTTGATGTAAAAAGTTCTAAATCAAGGTATGATATTATAGATGGATAAAGCAACATGGAAACGGAATTTCATGTTAAGACTGTGTAGGGAATTAACTGAGAAATCAAAATTAATTTCTTAGAGTACCATCTCCCCAACAGTCCCATATAATCATTTATAATCATTAAAACTTCAGAAAGAGACCACGTTTAAAGATGAAAATATATCTTAAAATCCATATGAAAAATAAATATATGGAACTTTCATGACATGGTTAATTAGTCTCAAGACTATAAATGAGATTCCCAAACATGAATGGTTGATATTCTCGGTTTTAAATACATACATAAGGTGCATTTTCATATTACGTCTATCCAAATAGGTATTTATATTACTACTCCATAAAAGGAAAACAGTGAAAATCACAATTAGGATTCATTAATCCTTTTATCATTTATATGGAAAAAATGCTTTAGATAATGAAAAAATTAAGGGGAAGAAAGATGAGGTACTCAAAGAATTTGAGAAAAAAATATCAGATGATGGACTCTTTTTAATTCCTAAAATGAAAAATTAAAACTCTACAATCTAATAACATAAAATATATTTTAATTTTTTCGTTACTTATTATTTTTTAAGATGCACTGGATACTGATCAGAGTCAATCTGGATACCCTAAATATTTATTTTTTTTGGATCTAATGCATGGATATCCAACAAACAAACCACACATGATGTGTATTGTGAATTTATAATACACCAAAATCTATATTTTATATATAATATTCAAATTATATGTTTCAATCCATGTTCTAAAAAAATTTATAATAGGGCAGACACTAAATATAGTCTAAGTCATGGAGTGAAGTTAGTGTATGAATAGATAAAGCATATGGATTACTAAAAATGGAAATATATTAAGGTATATATAGAAATATTTAACAATTAAAACATATTTATAAACAATTTAATTATTTTTTCAATGTTTCCTCAGTTTTCGAAGTAAGATAATGTAAACAATTTTGGATATTGTGTTTGTAAATTTTTGAGGGAGATCATAAAACTTGAAAATAATATCACCCCTAATAGGTAATTTCTAAAGGTAATTAAAATTTCATTAAATATATTTATTTATAATTTGTTTTTATTTAATTTCTCAGTATTTTCATTATTGAAAAAAACTTTTTTACTCAAAAGAATAAGTAAATTTTTTTTGGGATCTGTGGGCATTATACATGTTGTCAAAATGTTTGCCGAAAAAAAATTTAGGTGATTACCTTCTATGTTTGTGATCTAGTATGAGCTATGGCCTTAGAAATATATTCAGGCTATAAATCATTAGTATTAAAATTCTAATATATTATTTTGTATCTATTTCTCAAGGATATGTATAATGGAGGAAATAAATTTGTTTAGAAGCATTGACCTGAAAATGATAAAATTATTGAGCAATAGTATATGCGGAGGTAGAGGTAGTGGCAGAGGTAGAGGTGAAGGTAGAGGCAAGGGAGGAAGAGGAGGCAAAGTCAGAGTTGGAGGAAGAGGTGGCAGTGGAGATAGAGGAGGATTCATTTTTAGAGACCAAGGTAGAGGAGAATGTAGATATAGAGACCGAGGTGGAGACCAAGGTAGAGGAGTCGAAGATATGGCTTAAAAATAATAAAATTGATGGGAAATGGAGTGGAGTGAGGATCATACCAAGGTTGTGTTTGAGAAAAATTCTTAAAAAGTGTTCACAACACTTATCACATAATATAATAGAAATTGTGAAAGTGTTTCAGGTGGCTTATTGAAAAAAAATCACCACTTATTTAAGTGATTTTATATAATAATTTAAGTGGAGTACTTTTTTTAGAAACAAAAAAACACCCATTATTTTTTCAGAATAATATTCATAAGATAAAATTTATATTATCAAATTACATGTACTATAAAATATTACATAATTTTGAAAGAAAAACCTCACCAAGAATAAACTGAACAAATAAACGAATGTAGTATCTTACCCATGACTTCTCTACACTATAAAGAAAGTGTCTTAATAGTGGAGGAAATAGTCCCTTAAGATCCATACAACACCAATCCAATCGTCAAATAGGTATATAATACAACTCAAATGTTTGAATAAATATGTGTAATCAACCACCGAATCTAGTATGTGTATGAGATAACTATTTAAGGACAACAAGCATTGAGAGATCATGGTCATCAAGGAGGGATGGTGTCAAAGGAAATAATACATCATATGAAAAGAAACCACCTTATGAATAAATACCCAAAAATTGAAAACCCACTTAAAATTAAATGTGAATCATCGAAAATTCAAAAAAAATACCCCTTTTAATGATAATCAAGTATCCTGATCTAAAACCTCTAAAAAAATAAAAAAAACATTGATTGATTCAGGAGTTTTTAGAAAAGAACAATATTGTGGTTTCACTGAGGTGGGTGGTGGAATTATTTAGGCGATTATATCATTAATTAGATACACGATATCATATAAAAAATTCATCTGAAATCTATACAAGTAACATTCATTATGCATCTACACATTCATTATGTAAAACTATCCATTTTGACAAGATCATTAATAAATAAATCATCATCATTATCAATAAAAAAATATTTGAGAATATGGATATTTCCATTTTGATGAACAAATAATTATTATGTTATGTTAGAGCTTACCATCACCTATAATATTGAAATGAATATACTAATCTATAGCACAATCCAATAATACATAATGGATGCCCAAGATTTTAGTGCCATTTGGATGCTATAAAGGGCTATAAGGATGTTTAATATTTTTAAAAGGGTTAAAAAATTTACAATGGATAGTAGTGTCTTATGAACATACATAATGGGTCACACTAATGTTTTTTCCATCAAATAAGGTAAATGGTTTATCATAAATTTTTTACACTCTATGTTGGTGAAAGGGTAAGAAATATTTTATTATGTTCCATACAAACTCATATGTAAATATTTATTATAGTTCAATCAATGAGTGATTATAGGTTTACACTAATGGTTAATATTTTCTAGGAATAATTTACTTTGTCAACAAGGAGGGTTCAACCATGTACTATGATCATGGACTCAATAAATATGATTCACTCATGATGATGCAATTTTCTTTTTATTCTCTAGGGCATTCAACATTCTGGGTTATCATACAGCAATATTGTTAGATGAACTAGAGTTTTTAATGAACTGTGGGATAAATGACATGGTGGAATCAATCATACCTCAAATAAATACATGGTGTACTCGATATGACTCAAATTATGTGGTTTTAGTTTAAATTTGACATTTTATTGAGGCATTGTTTCATATTTAGGTTTAATTTATTAATTATAGTATTACTAACATGTGAATTTTTTTATTATAATGGTGTATTATTTTTATCAAGTTGGGTGGTTTGTTAAAAACTACTCGTTCTTGTGAGAGATTGGACTTCAGGGTTGCAACTAAGATAACACCAAGTAAATGGGTCAAAAATGTATAAAAAAGTTAGGAAAAGGTGAATTTATACAACTTATTTAGTTAATTTTGTCACCATTTGATCTACTATTTTTATGTTAATTTCCTTATCATTTTTATATAATATTTTTTTTACATAGATCTTTTAGGAAGTAATATTTTTTACCTCAAACATCTGCAAAATGCCAAAAAAGAGAGAACATGGTGCTTTTGGATGAGGTGTTTCAGGCAGCATGGGGTTTCTTCTTTCATCCAAATTAAACATTTCTTTATTTTCAAGCTTGATTCAGAAAGTTGAAATAAAAACACACATCATATACTCAATAATCCGCACCTCAATCTGATGCACGACATGACCATTATGACTCCAATGGTATGTTTTTAGTTTATAATTTACATTTTAGTTCAAAACACACATCGCATACTCCAAACTAGGAAAACACATTAATATTTTTTTATACTTTAGGAAAAAATTACATAAGTCATTTGTGATGTTTAAGAATCAAGAACACCTAAATATAACACATAATGTGCTCAGTATGACTCAATGTGTGTGTTTCAAATTTAAAAGGACATTTTAGTATAAAACACAAGTGACGTACTCAAAACCGAGGAAGCACATTCAAATTTTTTCAATACTTTATGAAAATGATCCATAAGTCATTTGAGATGTATAGGAATCATACACACCTAAATATAATGCACATTGTGACTGTTATGATTCCAAATTCATATTTTAATTATAATTTTATTTAAAATGGGCATCACATCATCAAAACCGATCTAATGATCCTAGATTTTTTTCTAATCATGTTATCTTATATTACTTAGTTAATTTCTATATCATTTTTATTTTATACTTATTTGTTTAATTTTCACAGAGATAGTACTTGAAGATGAACAATATATTTTTTGATGTGAAAGAATCAACCACAACACAATCTGATACACAATGTTCCTGGTTTGACTCAAATTTTATTTTAAAATTAACACTTTTTGTTTAATTTATTTCTTTATATTATTACTAACACAAAAATTGTTTTCTTATGTAGGTATATTATTTTTCTTGAACATGGGTGGTTTTTTCTTTTATAAAGGTGTGTTGTTTTTCTCTATAATAGTGTTTTTTTCTTGAATTTTTGTGGTAAATTTTATTTCCTTTAAATTCTGTAATTGTATCTGATTTTTTAACTTCTGGTGTTGTTTCTGGTGTTGTTTCTACTATTACAGTTTTCCATTACAATGCACTATTGTATTCCTTGTTTCCATTGTTGTAGTGTGCTATACCATTACAATGTAGTATTCCCCTTAATCAATGCTTGTATAATCATTGATAAAGTGGACCTTTATCTATGATAACTAAAAGATCTAATAAAGGGGTCCTTTATCAGACTTTTTATTGCGCTAATAACGGACACATTTATCATCACTTTTCTAGCACTAATAAAATCCTAGGATTTTGACCATACTATGATATTGAATGATTTTTTAATGGTAATAAAGGCATATTATGTTTTAGTTAAATGACTCTTTTGTATTAGTAATCATAGTGGATAACTATTATGAACGTTAAGTAAAAAAATTACTTTTGGGACATTATCACAGACTATATCACACAAAATAATGATCAAAATTTGATAAGAACTTTATGTATATTAAAAATAATGAATACTAGTAATCATAAATTGCATAGAAGTTGGTTCTAGGGAACTAACTACAAAACGTTATACTTTAGATTACATGTGAATTCCATGAAAAAAATATTAATAAATATCTTATCACATATTGATTGTTCTTTTGGATAAAATTAATGTGATAATTTCCTTGGATTATTGTCGCATTGAAATATCATAGTAGTTTCTTAATATGATGAGAACCTTGAAATAATATGACAATAGTCTAGAACATATTCATCCAATTATTGGTTATCATTATTTAATGGGACAAAATGATAGAGACTATCAGGTATTGGATTCTCAGAAGTAGATGAGGTTTCATCTCATGAATTTATTACATGGTAATCTCTATGACGGGGGATTATGAGGATGGACCCATAAGTAGTAAATCAATATTTTTATGTGTCATTGGATATTCCTATCTATGAACATGTGTAATTATCCTTATACTTGAAGATTATTATTAATACATATCATGAATTGAGTACTTTGATGTATTTCTCAAAACCATGATTTCATAAGTTCATGGTGATGTAAGATATGTTGGGTGTGTCATGAATGATATGTTGTCAATGAATAAGTCGAGAAAGGATATGTAACCATCAAACTAAAATCCATAGTCATTGTTTTTTGATGGGTTCATTTTAGAGAGTCAAAGAAATACACATCGAGCATATAAGTTGATGAAATGAGTATCCAAAAGGGTTGGTGAGATGTCAAGAAAATTGACTATATTATAAAATGATTGGTCATATGTGATTATCTTTTTTGCAACATTAAATTATTCTAAGGGTGTAATTTCAGGCTGGCTCAACCCTACCCAGGCCTGCCCTCTAAAAAACAGGGACGCAAACCACTATTTGGGCTAGGTTAGGCTGACCCAAACAACGCCATTAGGTAGCTTGAGTCTGAACTCAGGCTATCCCCAACCATTGGGTTGGGCCAAGCCATGGGCTGGACCTTGCAGGATTTTTTATATAAGCGTTTTTTTCAAAATTGTTTCATTTAAAGGTTTTTATTTTACGTAAAACAATTTTTTTTGTTAAAAAGTTTTTTAAATACATTTTTTTAATTTAAACACTTTTAATTATTTTTTAGTGTTTTTTTCAAACATTTTTTGAAATTTTTTAACGTTTTACAAACATTTTTTCAAATATTTCAAAAAAAATTCAAAAGTTTTTTAAACATTTTCCCCTTTTTTGTAAAATTTTTTCACAATGTTAAAACATTTACTTTCTTTATTTAAATATTTTATAGTGAAATGTTTTTCATTTAATTCACAATAATTTTACTTGTTTTAAATTACTCACTTCATGCATTTCATAAGAACCCTCAACCACAATGTCACATACCTATTATAATTAAAATATTTTAATTAATTTAATAAAAATGTAAAATATAATACAATTCATAAAATAATTTAAGGTCAAAAATTTATTTGAAAATGTTTGATTAAAAAATGAATGTGTGGTTGCATCCTTGTCTAAATAAATATCAATCATCATAATAAATAACATTAATAATAATTATAAATCATAAAATAATTAATTTTGCATTATTTTAAATAACTAATAGAATTAAAATTAATTAAAAAATTAATATTTAATTTGAACATTTTTTCCCTAAAAAATTTAATATAGAATGGGAGGGGGTGTACGGGGGCGTGCACTGAAGTTGGATAGGGTGGTGGTATATTATTTTTTAGTTTTTATTAATAGATAAATATATGGCCATATATATACACACCCACAAATATTTATATATGTGTATATGTATATATATATGTATGTGTGTGTATATGTATATATATATATGTGTGTGTATATGTATATATATATATATTGTAGTTTAAAATTATGTGCACCTCCTAGACCAGTTTTCCCAGCTTGAGTTAGGCTTCATCGGGTCGGCCCACTCAGGATTTTGGGTTGGGTCAGTCAGGCTTTCAGGTCTCCATGCCAAAATTACAAACCTAACTTATTCCTCTATGGATACCTTTACATGTTTCTAGATGTTGACAATAGACTTTAGGTAAGCCCGTATAATGTAAATAAGGGGTATGAAGGGTCACAAACTTAATGTATTCATCAATGTTAGTTAAATACTATTTGTATTTAACAAATTAAATAAATATTATTCTTAAAACCAAGGAACAATATTTATTTAGGATTTACTGGTCACATTTATCCATTCACTATTTATATATGAGTTGAATATTCAAAAAATGTTTGTGAACATGACCATCAAATGGTATATTTGTTTGTATTGTGATTTATTCAAAAGGTAATAAATAATATTTTTTGTCAAATAAGTATTTATTTAGTTATATGAATATTAAAATAATCATTTATTAATAAGATCATGAATATAATTTTTATTTATTTATCTAATAAAAAATATATTTACTATTTGAGGATCAGTAAATATTGACAAACTGGATAAGATGAGTTTAGAACCTGGTAATAGAAATGATATACTAAATATCATTTAAATAAATATTAATTTATTTATTAATATTTACATTATCTACGAGACATGAACAAATCAAGGAAATAATAATACTAATAATATTATTATTAGAAATGTGGTTCTCTAAGGATTAATAAATTAGCTAAGGACCTTTGTGCAATTACATATTCTCTAAAACTGTCTCAATATATATTTGGTAATATCATTCTTGTTTGGTGTGGCTATGCATGGTGTTTTTCCTCTCCCTATAGAATTCCCTCAATAGATAACATATTTAGGGTTTTCACTTTAGCCTGAGAGAATATCTTCCATCGCCTTCCTCTTTTTATGAACAAGATACAATAGAGACAAACCTCAAGTCTGGGTTATTGTGTTCTGATCAAGAAGAACCCATGAATGGATCTTCCACACTAGCACTTGACTTTCCTTCAACATCATTTAGAGATTATGGTGCATGTGTGGATCACTACTAATGGGATTTTACTTCGGATCCTCGTGATTAAATAATGGTACATCATATATGAGGTTCAATCGATCAACTCCTATATCGAAGAAAGTACTCAATATTGAGGTAAATTCTTATTATTAAAATAATTATAAATTAAATGTGACAGATCTTTCCTCTTGGTTCTAGGATTCTTTCATTATGGTTCATTGGATATAATTATAGGATATGTCATTCCATGTCATGTTATTATGATTTATTCCTTCAATTCAATAGAAACCCATTATTGAGCATGGACTCGACCGTCTTCCACTATTCCCAAAACCTTCAAGTGGTATCGAATTGATCACATATAAATTTATAATTTTTTAATTTTTTAAATTTATTTCACAATTATTTGTTAGTTTTTCATTTTTTTCACTATTTAATCTAAAATTATATATAACTTCTTCATTCACTTTATTATAACTAAGAATAAATAAATAATGAAAAGAGATTTCATTTTGAGGTGGCACACATTTTTCATAGTTATATGCGATGTAACTCAATTACACGAAGAGAAACCCCACACAACACAGTGGTCATGTGGTCAACATACATGGTGTGTAATTAATTAACAAACACATAGTCTTTAATTAATACACAAGTTTGTAATTAATTAATACACATGTGTATAATTAAAACACGGGCGATGTGTAATTAGTACACACGCAGTGTGTATTTAATTAATATACATGTGGTGTATAATTAATACACACATGTGTGTAATTAATTAATATACCCATGGTGTATAATTAATAACATGAAGTGTGAAATTATTTAATACACACTTGTAATAAATACACATGTGTTCATCTACCCTTTTAACACATTTTTCATGTGTATTAATTGAAAATGAATATTGTGTGACAAGGTTTAAAAAATATTAAATACTTAATTAATTTTCACATTAAATTTGGGACTACACGCAATGTATAGTCATCATTTCACATCGTGTACTCCGCATCCATTAAAAATAGTTCACATCATGTAATTATCACATGTCCATGTGTCATAAATTGAAACCATGTAGTAAAGAAAATTACTGTGTACTTTAGATTACATATATATTTAATGTATTGAATACTAATAAATATCTTACCAAATATTTATTATTTATCTGCATAACATTAATGTGATAATATCTATACAGTATTATCGCATCTAAAGATCATAGAAGTTCCTCACTATGATGAGAACCTTGAAATGTTATGATAATATTCTAGAACATATTAGTATTATGGTCAGTTTCCATTATCTAAAGAGACACAAATGATATAGGCTGTCATGTGATGGATTCTCATAAGTATATGAGGCTTCATCTCATTAAGTTTTTACTTAGTAATCTCTAGGATGGGATATTATGTTGACAAACCCTCAAGTGGGAATTTCACATGTTTTGTGTCATTAGATATTATTTTTTCTGAACATGTGTAATTATACCTCAAATAAATAATATATTTATGATTTGAGGTTTAAAAAATCCTATGGAAGGTGGATGGGATGAGTTTATTGCTCAGTAAAGGAAATGATATATTAAATATCATTTAAATAGATATTAATTTAGTTATTGGTGTTTACATTTTTCATGAGACATGTGTGCATTAAAAAAATAATAATAATATTATCATTATTATTAGACATGGGGTTCCCTAAGGATTGCGATCTTAGTTAAGGGACCTTGTGAAATTATTAATTCTCTATACCCAACTCTATATATACCCGGTTATTTCATTTTTTTAGTGTGGTTGCACAGAAAATTTTTCCTCTCTATAGTTAATTTCCTCGATGAAGAACATCTCTATTGCTTTCTCTCAAGCATGAGAAGATCTCTTACACCTCCTTCCTCTTATCAAGAACAAGATACAAGAGATACAATCATCACACCTGAGTTATTGTGTTGCAATAAGGATGAACTATGCAAGATAAATAGATTGTTCATGCTAGTACTCAATATTCCTTTGGTGTCATTAAAAGATAATGGTGCATGTTTATATCACCACAAAATGGATTATACTTTGATCCTATTAGTGTATCTATCATGAGCTAGCCCAATGGGGATTGATTCTTCACTACCCCAATCCTGCCTCCATAGGCCAAGGGCTGATGAAAAGCATCAGAATGACTAACTAGTATTGGAGGTATTTTCCTAATGTACATGTATGCACACACTTGAACTTCTAAATAAAAAATTCTAGAGGAATAATAAAAGAATAATATTAAGAAACTAGAATATAAACCAATAATGAAAAACCTATATGGTATATAAGATTATGATAGTGTAAACTAAAAATTAAATGGAAAAAATACATGCTCAACCAAAAAAATGTCTCAACTTGAAAAAACTGTAAAATTAAATGTTGAGAGAGTCTAGTTTAGAATCTCCAAGCTCCGACCACCATATGTGGACAAATGCATTGGGTATCCCTATGCTTCTCTATAATTTCCACTGACCTATTCATCATCTTCATAATACATGACATGTGTAGACAAAGCCGATTCAGGGGTGAGTATATACTTACCCTGTAGGATTCCCTGAAAGATGAAGGGGGGGAAATAAGAGACAAGATAGGAAATAAAAGGCTTAAGCCAAAGAAATAGAGTGCACAAAATTCAATTTCATGGATACAAACAAATATATTCTCGACAAAAGAATAATAAAAAATAAAGAAATATAATCTTTATCTCATATCCCAAACCAGGATAAGAGTTTCAATAGTTCTAAAGGTCCATTGTCGATTCCCAACATTACACATGTCTATCCAAAAAGACATCCAAGTCAAGACACACATTTTCACTATGTCTCACAGTCGAGGGGAACAATATCTAGGTAAAGGACTCATACCCTGGTACAACAGGAGGGTTCCACTCAATAGATAACTAGAGTAATTATGACCTATCCCGACAGGAGGGTGTCACTCTAATGGTCTAGGACCCACACCCTAGCTCTATAAGAGGGATTCACTTAATAGTTGATAGAGGACTCATACACAACCCAGCTTGACGGTGCCACTCTAGTGGTCGATAGAGGACTCATACCCTTCCCAGTAGTAGGGTACCACTTAGATAGAATATAGAGGACTCAAACCTTTTACCACATGAGGTTTCAACTCTATAGATAGGTATTGGACTCGTGCCTTATCCCAAAAGTATGGTGTCACACTAGTGTCTCTGGTGAACTTCATTGATCACTATTATCATCTAGAATTACCTAAGGAGGCATCATACTAAGAACATCTCTCTTCATATCTCAAAATCTAGTATGGAGTCCACCATCACATTCTACATGGGAAAAAATTATGATAGGTTACCCAAGGACCAAAATTCGGGTCCAAATGAAGGAGATATGAGAGGTTGAAATTTTCTCAAAAGAAAACAGAGGGTAAACAACGTCTAAGGGGACCCACATGGCATGTGATCATTCTTTTCTACCTATTTGTATCCTTACTGGTATATAGATCACTTATTGTGTATCACTTAATGGTGTGTAAGTGTACTACATGGTATACCTCAACCACCCGGGGTCCTAACTGTGCTCTAGGTCATGTCCATGTAAACTTTTTTGTGTTGGTGTACTTCAGTACATGAGTTTTCCCCCCACACTAGGTCCTTCCCATGTGCTTCTATCACACAACATATCTACTGAGGGAGAGTTACACGGTGTTTCAACCTTAACATTCTCAAAGCCCTAGTGTCATAACAAAAGGGGTAATACACAATGTGTTTTTATCATAGTATACACTGTGTAGTCAGGTATTTCTAAGAAAGTTAGATATGTTCTCCAGAATTCCAGATCTAGACATTCCTCCTTGTATCTTGTCTCTAGGCCTCCCAAAATTAGTGGAAAATTCCTTCGTTTTTTGTTTTTGGCCATTTGTTGGCCGCAAAATAGATTTCCAATACTCCCATACATATAAGAACATGTTGTTGTCACCTGCGTTCATTTTTTTGGATCCCTGGTCAATCACCTCCATCCCATAATTCACCCCCATTCATCTTTTATTCCTAAAAAAATTCCTTTTACATGATTATGCAGTGAATATAGGTATCTAATTGGGCTTAGTCCTGCTAAGATATGTCAAACCAAGAACCCATAGGCCAATTGGGGAAAAATAAAAAGAATCATTGGTATAAAAGCACAATAATAAGGGTAAAACGATCAATGGGTGAGAGTTCTTGGCGAAAAAACACAGATTGGGATGTTCAGGGTGAGAAAACGTGGATAGTCAATTTAAAAACTAACGTGTGGGCACATGAAGAGGATCAAATAGCACACTGTAGATCAAATAAATAGTATGATCATTCTTAAACAATTTAATCAATTGAGGTGGAATCCAAATATTGAAGATTCTACCTAAGTATCGGATCATTTTTTGATGAAGAATGCACTCACCAATGAACAAGAGGAGTCGTTGCATTCACTACGCCTCAATATTCTTGGTTAAAAAAAAATTCTTTGTCATATTCTGATTCTCCAACTATAGGTATAAATAATTCCTCTCAATGATGATAGGGTTATTCAGCTAACCCTAATGATCTTCCATAATAATATATTTTTAGAGGGAATCTAGGTTTTAGGTTTTTAATTGAATAAATAAATTTAATTATTTATTTTTATTAATTGAAAGCGCCAATGGTCATTATATCTAAACGTCCCACACTGACCAATTTTAGGTTGTGCCTAGGGTAAAATCCACATTTTGGATTAAACCATGGTCTCATATTTTTTTATCCAAGATACAGTTTGACTTATCTTATTTTGTTTTAGAAACTAGGTAGACATAATATAAAATATATTTAATATTTTTATAAAATTAATTTTTGACATACATGGCCTCCAAATTTCACAACATCTCAACACATGAATCAAAAAATATTTATAGATATATTTGAAAGTCTTACAAGAAAAAACAGGGTTTCTACAGCATTTATAGTACATCATTTGTGAAGTTAGATCAATCAACACCTACAATGAAGTACTCAAGATCGAGATAACTTATCGTTATTAAATTAATTTTAAATTTAACATGAAAAATATTCTCTGTTGGTTTCAAGATTCTTCATTATGGTTCAAAGAATATAATCTCAAGAAATTTCATTTTTCATCATGTTCTTATTATTTATTCATCCAATTCAATGAAAAATCATCATTGGACATGGACCCAACCAGATTTCATTGCACCTGGAACCTTCAATGTGTTGGAGGAACAATACCTTGAGAGTGATTAAAAAAATTACATGACTCTAGAACATTAATGTCATTATATGTGGTTGTAAATCCAAATATTCATGTAATTTCCAAATATAATAATCAGTCACTGCTTTAAGAATACTTGTTTGGGGGTCTGAAATGTCAGGTATATTTTTCATCCCATGTTGTAAAATAATCTTTTTCACTTTCAATGAATACAATATAGACTACCTGACATTCCTAGAATACATGTTCTTGTGTAATATAAAATATCTAGAAATATCATTGGAATTAGATGATTGAAGGTATTGGTCTACAAAAAACTCAATAATAGCATGAAAAATAACTTTAAACATTGACTTTTTATAGACTCGTCTATTTTTACACATTCATTAGCAGCAATAGCTAGGATACCATATACCAACATCTGAAACATAGATGTTAGTTTCTATAGAGTTTATAATCCAAGTATTCCAAGATCATATCTTCTTTGTTGTAAATTGTGCAACCTACCTCAAAAATCAAATTCCTTCCATTCCATTGAGGTGGGAATTTTTGAATGAACTCTAATAAAAAACATTGAAAAAAACCAATAACATGTTTTCAAAATCATTTCATATGACATTGATATCAGGGAAAGAGATGATCTATAGGTGAAGTTATGGGAATGTTTCTTTTTTCGGTGTAGAAATGAAGATTTTGGATTTTGAAAATTAGACAATGAATTAAGGAAATTAATTGAAAACCAAAATATGTTGTTCAATTAGGGGATCATGTAGAAGGATGAGAACATAGAAAAAGTTTTAGATGATAATAAATAATTGTTTCATGTCAATGTTTAGATGGATGAGATTTCATAAGGCACCAGAAGGTCTGGAAGTTAATCCATTGGATGGAAGTCATAATTGTTTTAGTATCTCCAAGGTCAAATGTATCTAAATTATCAAGGGATATATAATACCACACATAGATATAGAATGTGAAGTTCCAAAAATAGTGGTTCTGGATGAATTATAGTCATAGATTCAATTGTGGAGGTCTACTAGGACTCAGCACCCTAAGAATATGTTTAAAAGTGACATGAAATTCTTGATTCATGCAGATGATATTCTTTTAAAAAGTGGAAATTCTAGGAGACACATGATGGGGGGAGTTAGTGATGTATGAAATAATTAATTCCTTGCATTTTTTTGTAACATAAGAATCCATGGTAGGAAAAATTATTGTAGAAAAATTTGGATTATCAATTGAAGGGATAAACAGATGGATATAAATGGTAAGGCAAGGATTTTTTAGAAGGGAATTCAACAAATAAAATGTATGGATTTATCATAAACCTTTTCTCTAATTGTAAATCATTTAATAAATCTGACGATGCTGGGAATGGTTCCTATGAATAATTTTCATCTAGATTAATTGGATTTGAAATTAACTTCCCTCTAAAGTGAATTAGATGCATAAATATTCATGGATAGTGGGTTTTATGAAAAAAAAATAGAACAAAAAACAAGTGTTTTAGATCAAATATAGTTTTTATGGGTATAAATAGACACCCAAAAATTGTAACAAGAATTTTAATGCCTTTATTCCTTGAAACATGTACATTTGGACTAATGTGGAACATTTTTGTTATTATAAGGTTCTTGGTGATGTAATGTTCATTATAATTTTTCTCCATGTGGATTATATTCTTCTTAAATTTCTAAGAAAAAATCTATTTGAGCTGAAAATTTTATTGTATGGAAAATTTGAGATGAAAGATCATAGTTATGCAAAGTAGATGTTGATGATGAGAATTGAAAAAGACCTATATTCCAAAATTTTGTTTCTATCGCAATATAAGTACATCAAGAAAGTGGTGGAAATTTTTGTAATGATTAAATCCAATAATGTAACCACTTGCAATTAACCCGCTTGAATAATCGACCCTAATACCTGGACCAACATGTTACAAACCTAAGACATAGTTCTGATCACTCTAAGATATCACATGTTTTTAAGGGTATCACTAGTATCATGGGAATGATTTACCCTTTATATAATGTAATTAATATAGTTCCAGGCATGAGAGGAAGAAAACAAAAACCGTACACTAATATGAGAGTGATAAATAAAGAATAAATAAATAAAAATTAAACAAAAAATATTAATTATAACAAATCTAGTATCTCAATTACAAGGTAATAAAGTCTAAAAAACCATTATAACATGAGTAAAAAAGAAAACATGGAAACACATGAGCTCTAACCTCAATTCAAATAAAGGGAAGGGTAACCTAGGAGCATTCTCATAGAACACCTTCTAACCTATAGTGAACCTAAAATAAACCCAACCCCGACATCCCATCTTAGCATCACTAGGTGAAAACTCCCATGTTAGGGCATGAACTACATTGGGGTCTTTATACAATGCATTAATATAATCTTGATGAGTACTCATCCCAATTACCCATAGATCAACCAAGTGTTCCCTTGTGAGAATACCCAAATACCAAATCAAAACTCCATTATCAATTCCATAACATAGTTAACAACATAACAACATCAATCATATATTCAAAATTCAAGGGATATGTTGAAAATGATTTCACCAAAAATCAATGATGAAATAATGAATAAAGTATTATTTTTAAATCATAACACCATGTAAAACCCATCAGTAAAACCTTTTATTAGAACCAAACGTATCCCAAAATTATTTGTAATTACATTGGAACCAAACAAGTATCAATAACATTTTATCAAACAATATTTATGCATAAAATATATATTTTAAGTGAATAATACTAGAATTAAAAAGAAAATACTATTAAAATTTAATTTTATTTGAAACCCACTTTTCTAATTCCTTTAAAGATAATCTCGAAGGTGATTTTTGAAAAAACATGCATGCACAAAACCATGAAAGCATAATTTATATATAGGGATTTTATGAATCATTTTAAATAACATGGATTTGATAACAAATCATAGAAACTTTTTTAATAATCCATAATAAATGCATAATAGTTTCATTAATGGGGTATAAATCAATTTGAAATATCAAGAATCAAGATATTATCAAATAAAAGGAGTTTATATAGAGACATCTACCCGGAAAATGATGATACCTCACCAACTTTAAGAAACTATGATGAATCAAGGTTTTAAATGACCTTATACCATAGGTTATGATAAAAAAATATCATATGGTATGAAAAGTAAAAACCAATAGGATATGATATTTCTTGGTTTGAGCACATCATCTTTTATAATGTGGTTATACCATAATGAAGAGTTGTTGTCATTGTCCATGAAAATCGTAATGTATGGATTTTCATGTCATAAGGAATGGCATATATGTCATTGCTTTCAATTGTATGGGTGAGAAAACATTTAAAGTTATTGTTTGAGGGATCTTCCCATGAATACTATAATTAAATAAACCATTCATTTAATTAGATGAAATGTATCGGAAATGTATTCATGCAAGGGTTACATGAATTGAACGGGTCATTCCCTTAGGATTATAGAGGAGAAAATGAAATATCAAAAAAAATATTCCTTGAGGGATATTGACATGGGATAAAAGAAGTAAGAGACCACTCAAGCATGACTGAAACTTCTTACACCTTTTCACTATAAGGAAGTTGCAAACCATGATGAGAATAAGAATAAAATCTCACCTAATATTTAGGTGATTTAGGTGAAGACTTATGTGATGACCATAAACGGTTTAAGTTATAATTTTGTTTGTTTCTTAATTTATAGTATATGTGGATTCATTTATCTAGATTGGAGATCTTGATTTGGATTTAATAATCATAAAATACAATTTAGGTGTTCTGATTGACTCAATCGTAGCTTATGGTATAGGGACATCATAATCATAAGCTAAGTACAAATCTCGCATATATTTTTTAGTCATAGTGTATGATTTTCGATATATTAAGAAAAATGATATCACTTTCAAAAGTTAAAAAATAAATGATATCATATGTTCTAACCTAGAAATAAAGTGGTATTTAGGTGATATTCATTAATTTATAGTGGTTATAAATTATTTAATTAAATGTAGATAAAGTGTTATTTAGAAATCATATGAATAATTTATAAAGTATTTATAAATTACAAAATAAGATTAAATATAAAGTGATTAAATTTTAAAATTTTCATTTTCTCATGATACATGATTTAAATTATCCAAATTATGAGCCTTATTTGAGATATTATTTAAACTAAAGAAAAATAATTGAGGATTTATTTGATTATAAATAAGAATATGTGATATTTAAATTATATAAATTATTTAAATAATAGAAATTGTATTATAAAATTTTTATAATTCACAAAATATATTTAAATTAAAATTACATATAATGAATAATGTGGACCTAATATTATAAAATGTATATAAAGTGTTTATATTATAGGTTATAAAATATCCATCAACTAATTTATCGTTTTTATAATTAGTTCTAATTTGTAAATTTAACTCATTTAAATTTATAAATTTTTTATTTATTTATTCTATTATTTATTATTCATGGATATAAATATTTTACATCATTAATATGTTTACTATGAAGTTTAATTGTTAAACTATTATTAGAGGTTATGATACATAATTTCAAGAGTTTTAGTCATACTCATAAAGAGATATCAATGTCATAATTCTAAAAAATTAAATATCAATTTGATTTAAACATATTGATTTGATGGAAGTAATAAGATTCCAAAATAAATCACTAAGCATGCACATATATAGAAAAAATAATGATTTTATGGGATGAAATTGATGATGTGTTGTAAATATACAGGAATTCAAAATCATTTAAGGAATTGATAAAACTTATATTTTTCCACCAACACTATGAGTGGTTTGGGTATTTATGGTGGGATGTCATGATAATTATTCTTTTCTTAAAGGTGCCTATGGTTTTTAATCCTCATAGATTGTGCTAGTATTTAAAAATACAGTGAGTACAATAATGAAAACAAAGAGAAAATTAAATGTAATAAAAAAATCATCATTGTGGACCAACAGTTTTTTATCCCACATGTTACTATCAACATACGAAATTTTTTAGCTCTAGGTACAATACTAGAGTCGAGGGTCAGTTCTCATAGCTACCAAAAATGTGGCATCAGACAGATTGTTACAAAATGAGAATAAAAATTCATTGTATGGGGAAATAAAAAATTCAAAATTTAAAAATAAGGGAAAAGGATTAATGTTCCCCTTCTCTAAAACACCTAACTTTTTCAATGTAAATAGATAATACTAATGGTATGCATGAAATAAATAAATCATGAATTTTCATCCCATCCAAGGTTAAGGTCCACATCCACTATAACTACACTCCAACTCATTATAAAAATACTTCCCAAATAATAGATTGTATTTATAATGAAACTCACATCAAAATAATAACAACAGCCCCAAAAAACTTCCTCCTGCTAGCATAGTCACCATAGAACCCAATACTACAAGACATAGTGAGATTTATGAAAGACAAATATACCATATGGTCTCTTAAAATTATCCATGTGTTTTCTTGGTTACTCATGAAATATATAGAGAATTTTGTGATAAAACTAAGATGTTCAATCATGTAATATCTCATTACCATTTTTCAGATACTTCTTAACTCTAATTTTTATTTCCCTTTTCTTTTTTGGGGGTGATTTGAGCCTTTCAATGATGTAGAGTTTTTTTGGGTGAAATTACAAAAAATTTGGGGATGTATTTTTTTAATTATTAACTTTTATATATAAATGTTCCAAGTGTTTTAGAGGGTTACATTTTTTGGTTCGAGGTGAGTTAAAAGTTTTTGGGTGTTTTGAAAGGCTAATATTTTTGGGCACTTGCTGTAGAAATAATTTATGACATAAATCCTTGATTTATGGTGTAAATTTTTTACTCTCCACAATCCATGAGAATGGATCATGGAACAAACTAATTTATAGCGTTAATGATGAAATTATTCTATAAATCCATCTCTCAGTGTTATTTTAACTCGAGGTAGGTGCCTTTTTAGTGTATATACAACTTGATGAATTTGCATCATAACCCTTTAATTTATGACACAAATGATTCATGTCTAGTTGTTTTATTTATGTTTCATACCTTATTTAATTTGGAATCCTATAAGTTCTCCTCCTGAGATCCCCATGCTTTCTCTCTTGCGTAGTGATCTAGTTTTTACCTTCCAGACATCTCGGTTTGGAATTTTATCCTTATAAATCAATGCCAATTTTATTTCTCTCATTCCAAAAAAGGAGAATGTAGTGTATTTCAAGGATTTAAGGTTTGTTTCCATTGGGAACACCTTCCCAAAAACCATTAGAAAAGTTATCACCATGATGTTAGGACCCATTGTTGGAGGGATTATCTCATCGAACCAGTTTGGTTTTATCCCTGGAAGGAATATTCAGAACTGCCTCTTCACTACCTCAGAGTGAATTAGCATTATGATGAAAAAATCTAGGCAAGGGATCTTTTCTTCAAAGATTGATATCTTGAAGTCTTTAGATACAATTAAATGGAGATTCATCTTTGAAATTCTCAGAATGTATGGTTTTTCTAGTGAATTTATCAAATTAATCCACACCATATTCAAAAGTGCAAGGCTGTCCATTATGATTAATGGATCCCCCAAAGGTTTCTTCCAGTGTTCTAGAGGGGTAAGGCAAGGTGATCCCCTTTCTGGGCTCCTCTTTTC
The DNA here is from genome assembly GCA_963277665.1 of Viscum album. Lineage (NCBI taxonomy): Eukaryota > Viridiplantae > Streptophyta > Magnoliopsida > Santalales > Viscaceae > Viscum > Viscum album. The sequence goes on from OY728138.1 coordinate 166,018,502, forward strand.
TTTGGATGACGATTACCTGAGTATCTTCATTAATGACCTTGTGAAAAATTGTATTTATAGAACAATCAGGGTTGGGAGGGATCTCTTTACCCCCCTAACATCTCTTCTATGCTGATGATATTCTCCTCTTTGGATAGGAAACCAGGAAAACAAGCTATTGCATCCATAGGATCTTTGATCATTATGAATATGTCTTTGTCCAAGTTGTTAGTTGGATAAAGTCTTTTTTGGTGTTTGTTAATAGAATAATTATCTCCAAAAAGAACAGGGTGGCCATAATTCTTGGATTAAAAAGGGTAACTCTCCCCTTCACTTATCATGGAGTGAGTCTTTTTTGGGGAAGGGTCAAAAGGTGTTACCTAGTAAACATTATATCTAGAATTATCAATCAGATGGTAACCTGGAAGGGGAACACCATGTCGCAAACTGGAATAATTTTCTTGTTTAATTCAGTTATAACCTTAGTGTTTATTTATTCATTTTATCTTTACAAATGGCCCAAATCCATCCTTAAGTATGTTCATACCTTGATCAGAAACTTCTTTTGGACTAGATCAATCCATGAAAAGAATCTTGTAACTATTTCATGGAAGTATTTTATAAATCCAATTGATATGGGAGGCTTGGGTATCAAGAATATGGGTATTTTCAATGATTTAATTCTCATTATGTTTACTTGGAATATGTTAACACCAAATGAAAACTCCATGGAATTCCTCTCCAATAGATTAAATTCAAAACTTCAGAGTGATTACTCATCATATATTTCATCTTCAATATGTCCATCCATTAAATCCTATTATAAAGAGATCATGAAGAGCTCAAAATGGGTTGTTTTCATGCAATCTTCCTTTAATTTTTGGAACACACCATGGATGAATAGGATAATTAGAGAATTCTTCACTGCTCCTGGCCACGTGAATCATTTCTCTATTCTGGAGGCTTTACTGGATGAAAATGTCTCGGACTATTTGCCTCCTTATATCATGCAGAAATTATAGAGGTATGTATTTGTTGATATTCACATGTTAAGGTGTACTCCTGACCTTTTTGTACTCTTCTATGCTAGGGGATTCTATAGGAAAAATTTTAATAAAATAAATCTTTCCCCTTTATGGTTGAGAAATTTAAGGCAATGCTTCATTACACCAGCCAACATGCTTATCCTGTAGAGAATTTGGAGATGCAGGCTGCCACTGTAAGGGCAACTACATCGATCGAAATTTTAGCTTGCACATGTATGCTTCCTTTTCTTGTCCTTGGATGAAATAGTTGACCATGTATTCACTTCCTGCACTCTCTCACGCCAACTATAGATTCACATTCAAGAGGTTTTTAATGTTAAATTGATGATTGATTTCCTTGAAGACATAATTATAGATTTGTGCGATCTGGAATGCAACAAACAGATTCCTGACATGATGTATACAGTAGCTTCTAACCTCATTGACTTTATATGGAGATCATAAAATGAACTTGATTTTCATAATCAAATTCAATCACTACATGCTAGAATCACAGTTGTCTATAGAGAGGTTTTTGCAGCCTCCAAGGTCCAAACAGGTACCATGAACAATTCTCTCCATGATCTTTTATTCTAAAAACTTTTGGTGTTATCAGTAGGATTAAGAAACCTTTGGTGTCATGACTATTAGATGGATACCTCTGATCTTGACTTGGTTAAAAGAAAATGTTGATGGTGTGGCATCGGGTTCACCAGGTCCATCAGGCTATGGTGGAATCTTCCATACAGATCAGAGCTTTGTGAATAGATGCTTCTATCATTATATTGGAATTGGTTCTTCTATTGAGGTGGAATTCTGGGCAATTATTAAGGCCATATAATATGCAATCCAACACAACTGGAGATGTATTTGAGTGGAATCTAATTCCACCACTCTTGTTCATCTTTTAAAGACTCGGTCTCAAGGTGTCCCATAGTGAGGTGCTCCCATTTTGGATTGAATGTCTTCATCTAACTGAGAAAATTGAACTGGACATCACCCATATAGGGAAGCCAACAAGGTGTATATTATCTTTCCCATTGTGAAATTCTTGAAACCATCTCGAGATGGTCCTTCATCACATCATATTTTTGTTCTACTTTGGTTGAATCTAATATGTGTGGTGTCTTTCATTCTCATTTTTGAAAACCCATTTTTAATGCTACTTTTCCTTTATTTTAATTAAATTTTGTTAGGAATGTTCTTTGCCCAGCTCCTAAACCTTGTTGATATGGATAATTTAGAAAAACGCATGTAGATTTTGAAAATCCCTATTTTAATGGAATTGAAATTGTTGGGTGGATTTCAAAAAAAATTGATGGCTTAATTTAGAAATTGCTTTTTAGGTAAATGGATTAAATTGAAATATTATTTTAAAAGTCGTGAATATATGAAAACCTATAAATTTGTTTTGAAATGATAACATTATGTTGAAAACTTAAAGTGGGAAATTGTATTTGGAATTGATTTAAAATGATTTATTTTACCATGGTTGATTGATTGATTGATTAATTGACTAAAGCACATGTGAGCCTGGGTATTTAGTGCTAAATTAGGGAAATAATTATAGGATCTACCCACATATAATTGGATTGATAATGAAAACCCTAACATAAACATACCATAGAATGATTTCCCCCCTATATGGAGTTGAGTCCCGACGACCGGAGTTTTGATATATCTTCCATCTTTTGATTATGAAAGCATGTTTTGTAGAGAATATATAAATTTCATTCCATGAATTATTTTATTTAAATTGAAAAAATAATTTCTTTAATTTTTATTTTATTAATTATGGAACACTGCGTGAGACCCTAATGGTTTTTATAGCTCACACCCTACCTTTTCTTCAAGTGTTTATATATTACCTTATGTCATGTCCAAGAAAAGGAAAAACACCACTTAAAGGTGGTGGATGTTCTAGATCCTTGGCACCTAGAATGATGGAGGTGACTAGTGGGGATGTGATCCACTTGTTACATGGGTTTATCTTCCAATCTTTTCTTAAAAGACATTGTGTTTTTCAATGATGTTTGGTGTGAGTACTCTTTTACTTATTCTAGTAATTTCTCACTTTAGAGTGTCGAACATACTGACTTGTATATTTTATCTTCTAAATTATTGTGAAAAAATAATTCCCTTCTAATTCTTGTATAATTTCAAGAACTTTTCACCAACCATTGGGGATCGAGAATTCCATTTGGGCCATGTTAGAGCTGTATTGTGTATCCGGGTACCAGGGGATCTGAGATGTTTTGTTAAAAATTGGTTTCAAAGGAGGTTAGGTTGTATACCTTTACTTGATGTCAGTATGTATTTGGGTTGTCCTAGTAGACATGAGGTAGGTTTTATGAGACTTAGGAGGTATTTTCAAGCGAGTTCTTGATCAGATCTCATCGCAATGAGACTAAAGTCACCATGGTTTTTTTTTCGAAGAGTGGCTTGAGGAATATTTTGATCTGATTCTAGACTTTTCCCTAATTCTTATATGAGTATGTTGAAATATAAATCTTGAAATTTTCTTGATTGAATTTATATTCATGTGACTCTTTTTTGAGTTTATTATATGTGTATCCTTGTTGGATGCTTTCAGTGATGTCTTTTGATATTATGTTACATCATGTCTTTGAGAAGATGCTTGAATAGGTTTTAAGAGGAAGCTACTGGTGAACCACGTTAGGTGAATCCTCTAGTCAAACCAAATATTGTTGATAGAGCGGTGCATGTTGTGCAAGTTCTGGGATAGGTACCTACACTCATTCCCATTCCGACTCTGGTAGTGGTATTTCGAAGGGATGATTCTAGAGATCATGATCAAGAGTTTCTTCATCATAAACCACCATCTTTCTAGGTTCTGAATGATCATCAATAGGATGAGGATTGTTTGGAAAATATTGAACAGTGTTTTTAGTTATTCGCAATACAATAAGATATGAAGGTGATATGTGCTACCATTAAGCTTGAGGGACCTATAAGGAGATCGTTATATTTGATGGTGACATTGAAGAATCGTGATGGTTTAGATCATAAGTACTTTATAGTTATTTTATTTGATTAGTTCTATCCAAAGTCAATGGTCTTGGAAAAATACACAAAGTTTCTCAACCTCCAGTAGAGTGACAGGACCATGACACAATATGCGACCATTTTTTGAGCTTTGTCAATTTTCACCTGAGGTCGTATCCAATTAGAATTTGAGGTCTTGATAGTTCAAGATGGTTCTCTGACCTGATATCAAATCATAGGTTTTCTTTCTGAAGCTCACTTCTTAATATGATGTGTTGGATTGAGCGTTGATGATTGAACTTGACCTGGCTAGTAATCCAGGGTTGAAGGAATCCCTTTTATCCAAGTTGTATTTCTTTGATTTCCTTTAAAGGAAATTGGAAGTGTGATGAGTCCCATGGTGGTTATCAATAGCATAAATCATCCAGACCTCCTGTAATACTTGTAAGAGGCCCTTTATCTTTCTTCCAGTGTGGTAAGGTTGGGTATTTGAAACGGGTTTGCACTGAGGAACCCAGGATCTGTAGTTTTTGTAGTCTCTTAGGCCACCTACAGAAGTTCTGTCACTTATTTTCTACTCCATGCAGTATCATGGGATCTTTGGCACAAAAAATTACTTTGGTATAAAAAATGCTTCAAGAAATTATGGTTTCTAGCCATAGGTACCTGAATTGAAGCTTCTTCACATAGTGGAAGAGTCTGTAGAGGAAGTTGATGTGGGTCTAGTGACTGTGAGAGGTTCCATCACTATAGATTCATCTTTATTGATATTTTAATTTGATATTGGTACATCTCACTCATTTATATCGACCCATTTTGTGAATTTTATGAATATTCCTATAAATATTTTTTATTAGGTGATGGATATTACAATGCCACTAAGAACGAAGAGAGAGTAGGGTTCTTCAGTTTCCTTCTTGTGTTTTCTATTTATCAGATATTGAGATTACTTGGAGTTTTCTTGTTATCAAAATGAAACCTATTGACATCATTTTCATGATGGATTTACTGATTACTCATAAAGCTCAGATTTACTGTTATATTCAGCAAGTCTCATTTAATGAACCGGATGGGGTGTGTCATGTCCTTTAGGGAGAATGGGACCCAAGGTTGAGTAGAAATGAAACTTTGTTTTTATATTTAAAAAGGGTAATATTTGTGTTTTCTTTTAACATGGAGTGGGAATCTTTGAGTGATTATCTCCCTCCAACTATCATCGACTTACCTGATGATTTTCCCTCTAAATTATCTGGGTTTCCACCTGTAAGAAAGGTGGTGTTTTCTATTATTTTAATACTTGGTACTTAGCCACTAGCTATTCCTCATTAATCTATAACACCAATAGAGTTTAAAGTGATGAAGATTCATTTCTATGATCTTCTAGAGAAATTATTTATATGACTGAGTGTATCACCTTGGAATGAACTTTTTCTCTCTACAAAGAAAGCTAACAGAACACTTCAACTTTGTGTGGATTACCAAAAACTCAACCACATAATGGTAAATAATAAATATTTATTTCTATGGATTGATGTTATATTTGACCTGTAAAAAGGGTTAAAGTGGTTCTTAATGATCGATCATTGATCTGGTTATCACCAATTGAGAATAAAATAGTATAACATTCAGAAAATAGATTTCAAGAGTAGGTATGGCCATTATGAGTAACTTTTTATGGAATTTGGTCTAACCAATGATCCTATAGTTGTATGGGTTTAATAAATATGATATTTTATGAGCACCATGACTCATTTGTGGTGGTTTTTTTAGATGAAATCCAAGTTTAATCTCAGACCGAAGAGGGCCATGTGCATCATTTGAGTGTAGTTCTAGAAACCTTGAGAAATTTTCAACTTTACACGAAGATTTTGAAATGTAATTCTTGGATTTTGTAATTGAAGTTCTTGGGATATGTGATCTAAAAAACATGGTATTCTAGATGATCTTGATAAAGTGAAAACTATTATGACATGGGAGAAATAGGGTAATGTTTTTTAGATATGAAGCTTCTTGGGTTTGGCAGGATATTACTGTAAATTCATCATAGATTTATCAAAGTTAGATTTTTTGATGTTCAGTATCACTCTGAAATGAGTGATGTTTATTTAGGATGATAAATTTAATAGCTTTTTGATTGAGATGAAATGTCTTTTGAATTTTGTGTTAGTGGTGACTCTTCCTAAGTTCAGGTAAGGATATGTGGTATTCAATGATGTATTATGTTTGGGTTTGGGTGGTGTCCTTATGCAGGGTGATCATGTGGTATCCGCTAGTTCTAGATAGGTTAGGCAATATGAGAAGAATTATATGACACATGATCTTGAACTTGAAGTTATGATACATGATCTTAAGAGTTGGAAGTATTACCTTTTTACTATGCGAGAAATCAAACACTAAATGTCCTCCTCATAGAATGAACCCCACATGCTCGCAGATTTTGAATCTTTTTCGACCGTCGTTTCCTCCGCCCCTGGCCCTTCGGTGGCCTTGGCTTAGGTGACCTTCGATCTGGGATCGGGGCCTCGTCAGCGTCACCCGATGGTGTCCTTCAAGGAGACTCTGTGCGGGGAGGCCTCTAGTGTTTCTCTCCCTTCTTTCCAGGATATTGATCTATTTTCTCATTCGGTGTTGAGGGAGGTTTCTCGCCTGTCGGTGGTTTCCCTTTCCTACATGTTCACTGTTGCTTCGGTTGGTTTGAAATGGACTCTTGTGGCGAGGTTTGGTGTGGGGATTCATCCCCTCTCAGCTTTCAAGTGGTTCGTGGCCTCGTGGGGTTTGTAAGCGGCGGCTCGCAACTCGGTGATTCATCAGAATTCATTCTGTCTGGTCCTCACCTCTGAAGAGGATTTCATTCAGGCTTGGTGAAAATCCCCTCGGGTGATGGGTCGATGGCATTTCAATCTTTTGCGCTGGTCTATGGAGGTTCATAGAGGGAAAGAAATCTCGCGGGCCGTGGTTTGGATCAGCCTTCCAAGACTCCCTCTTCTTTTCCAGAATGGCACCTTCCTTAGGGCCATTGGTGATTCTTTGGGGGGTTTTCTCTGTGCGGATAAGTGCACCTACTGCGGGGAGGAAACTCTGGTGGCTCGGATCTGAGTTGATCTTGATTCCTCTCTGCCGATCCTGGAGAAGCTCATTCTGAAGGTGCAGGATTTCGCCGAACGGTCCCAAGACACTGTTTACCCAGTGTTTCCTAGGTTCTTATCATCTTGTCTCCTCCAGGGTCATTCGTCCCTGAGCTGCAGGAAACATCACCTTGGTGACCCCCTCTTTTGTGCCAGCAACTCAAGGCCTGGCGCTCCGCTCTCTCAGCCTTGCGAGGGGTCCGGTTCTGCCTCATTTCAGCCCACACCCTCAGATTCCTCCCTTTCTCCAGTTTCTCCCTCCTGATGCATGCCCTCACCCGCATTCTTGGCATCTAGCTCTCCTCCCCTCAGCCCAGGGACCTGTCCTATACTACAGTTCGTTTCTCCATCCCCTGGCTTGGAGGCACTCCCTTGTCTGGATATAGTTTCCCCCAAGCTGAGTGAAAAGTGGTCGGGTTCTTTGGTGTCTCTTGAGCGGTCGTGGGATTCTTCTCAGTTGCTTATCGCATGGGCGTTGTTGGAATTCTTCTTGCGGTCCTCCTAGAGGTCCTTGGCTCCTTCCTTCTGGCCCATTTCCTTATCGTCTCCGGATTCTCGCCATGCATTGCGGGCCATGGTTTATGGGGTTCCGGGAGTTGGCCTCCTTTCTTTGGATTCTCACCCTAGTCCCAGGAGGGGACCATGCAGAGTTCGTAAAGCCTCCGGTGACTGGGATCCTGTAAAGCTAGCTTCCTTGGTTCCAAGTGCCAGTTCTTCGTCCTCTGTTACGAATGGCGCTCGGGTACCAGTGGAACTGGGTTCTCAGGCAGGGTTTCCACCCTGCGAGGTGAGGTGCAAATCCCCTATGTCCTATTCCAGGCTCCTCTCAAAATCCTCAGATCTCTACGATATGAGTATGGGGGTGCGTACAAGGTTGATGTTAAAAAAATTATGGATAGGGAATGTCCTTCAATCCTCTTGGAAGAGACCATAGTGCCTAGGGCCAAAGTCAGTCCTCCCTTGTTGTAATGACTCCTATTCTCATATGGAACGCCCGAGGAGTTAGGACAAGGGTGAAAACAGATTTCATATCCTCAGAATCTAAAAGACCAAATCCAAAATGGCAGTGATCCTCGAACACAAACAGGCCCCTACAAAGATTTCTGAGTTCACTCGTAAGGTGAAAATGGATGCTTCCATGCATGCGAATCCGATCAAAAAACACATATGGATTTTCTGGCACAGGGACGTCATTGTGGACTTGGTCTTTACAGGAGACCAACATATCACTACAAAAATTTCGTTTGGAGGGGACTCTATTTTGCCTCCTTTGTCTATGGAAGTTGCGATTCTCAGAGAAGGGAGGTTTTGTGGTCCGAGTTGAATGCTTTCGATCCTCAAAACCATCCCTGGGTGGGGGGGATTTTAATGTTGTTTCCCTCCCATAGGAGAAAAGGGTCACGAGGACATTCTGAGAAGGGCTAGCATGTCCTTCACTCAGTTCATGGCTGGAAAAGGGTTGTCGGACATAGGCTATTCAGGAGACCCCTTTACTTGGTTCAACGACAGCAAGGGTGACAGTAGAAGCTGGAGTAGACTTGACAGTTGCATTTCCAACATCCACGCCATTTCCTTGTTTCCAAATGCAAAGGTGGCCCACTTGACTCATAGCATATCTGATCACTTCCCGCTCTTGTTATCCTTGTACAGGAGGGAGGTTTCGCAGGAGAGGTTCCACTTCTCTAGCCAGTGGTCGAGTATCCCTGACTATCATCGGTTAGTTAGGAACATATGGGCCGAACCATCTCAGGGCCACTCCTGGCTCTCTTTCCATTACAAGTTAAGGTGCCTCAAGAAGGAACTTCAAATCTGGCCTTAGTCCCTCCCTTATTTGGATCAGGAGTTGGATGCGCTCAATCTTGAAGTCGATTGACTTGAGGCTAGCCTTGAGGAGTTCTGGGACGACTCTGTTTTTTGAGAACTTGTGGAGAAAAGAAACAACATGGTGTCATGGTTCTTTCGCAGGAGCGAAAGGCAAGGGAAAGTTCACGAGTCAAATGGATCAAGGAAGGGGACAAGAATACCACTTTTTTCCATGCATGCATTCGGGAGAGGAGATGTGATATCAAACCAAACCTGGCTCTGGAAGATGGATCTTTCACAGATGATAGAGAGGTGGTCGAGGGATTGGCTATTTCTCATTTTAAGGATCTTCTTGCTGGTCCATCTAAGTCCATGGACCAAGGGTATCCCTCTGGGGAAGGCTCGTTATGGGAGTGGATTCCTAGACTCGTGTTTTCCTAGGACAACAGCCTGCTGGAAGGTATTATTGTGGAGGAGGAGATTCATGAGTCCATGTTGAGCCTGGATCCAGAGAGTGCAGCAGGTCCTAATTGTTTCCCTGGATCCTTTTACAGGGGATCTTGGGAGTTTGTTAGGAGTGATCTCATTCACGCCATCCATGACTTCTTCCACTGGGGTGGCCTTCCTCGGATCGCCTCGGCTATGACTCTCGTGCTTCTTCCAAAGATCAAAGATCCTTCTTCTCTCCACCATTACCATACTATAAGCATGTTCAATTTCCCTTATAAAATCTTGTCATATATCCTCAACAGGAGTTTGTCCAGACTTCTTCCCAGGTGTATTTCCATGGAGCAACATGGGTTTGTGTAGGAACGTTCCATTCAGGGTGTGATGGTGCTGGTGCAGGAAATGCTGAAATATCTCAACTTCAAATCGCAAGGTTCCAACATGGTCATTAAGTTGTACATGATTAAGGTGTACGATAGGATGGAGTGGGGTTTTATCAATAGGGTCCTTACAATGATGGTTTTTTCCTTCTTGGGCCTCCGACCTCATATTCAGATGTGTTAGCTCTTTATGGATGGCCGTTTCGTTCATGGGGAGTACTCATGGCTTTTTCAAGGCCGTCCGAGGTCTATGGCAAGGTGACCCCCTGTCTCCAAGTATCTTTATTCTCATGCAAGATACCCTTACTAGGTTGATCAACAATGGTATTTCCTATGGGTTAATCCTTCCATTTCATAGGAAGTTTAGGCTTCATTCCACGTCGCACTTGATGTTTGCTGATGATAAAGTTATTTTCATGGATGCGAGGAAGAGCTCTATTCAAGGATTTAAAAAATTATTAGAGAAATATTTCTATTAGAGTGGCCAGATCATCAACAGAGAGAAGATCAACTTTTATGTTTTTGATTCATGCCATGAAAGCAGAGTTCGTGATCTGAGTATCAACTTGAACATGCAGCGTGGAGTCTTCCCCATGGAGTATCTTGGCACCCCTGTTTCTCCAAGAAGACTCTATATCAGGGACTTTGACAAAGTTATGCACAAAATCACGGGCCGTATTCTCAACTGGAAAAACCACTTACTATCCTTCGGCAACCACATCTCTCTTATCAATAGTGTTCTGTCAGCAATTCCAGTGCATGCTCTTACTGCCTCTAATATGCCGAAGGGTTCCATTCAATCCATTGATAGGCTCCTTTCTCATTTCATCTGGGACGCCCATTCATAAGGGAAGATACATTGGGTCTCATGGGGGAAGATGGTGAGTCTAGTGCATGAGGGAGGGATCAGTGTTAATAGTTTGGTGGTCTCAATCTAGTTCGTGCATGCGAGGATCGCCTTGGAGATTATTGAGGAGCATACCTTGTGGGGGAAACTTATGTCCCAAAAGTACCAAACCAGTTCTTCTTCTTCTTCCACAAATGGGTTATCCCTATGTTCCTCTACGTGTAGTATCATTTAGAACCTCCTTCCTCATTCGCAATGGATCATCGGTGAAGGAAACATACTTTACTGGTTTCATAACTAGTCGGGTAACACGCTTGCCTTTCTAGGGTGTCCTGATCCTATGATCTCCTTCAAGGAATCGATCCTCTATCCATCATTTTTTAGATCAGTTTTGAATACGTATCAGCAGGAAATTTTTGACTCCATTCCCATCTCCTTAGAGCCAGATAGGTGTGTTTTTACTCCATCTGTCTCAGGAAAATTTAACTTGAAGGACTATCGTAGGATGACCGTCTCTCAGGATTAGTATAACAGATGGAATGAGATCATCTGGTGCAAAACAATCCCCGCTAAACTCAACTTTCTCTCCTGGAGAATTTGGAACAATGCGGTAGCGTCTGATTCCAAAGTAAAATTCCTAGGTATCTCCATGGCCTCCTATTTTCAGTGTTTTTTGGACAGAAAAGAAAAGAACACGAGCCATATTTTTTTTGAAGGGGCTTGGGCGCGCATGTTTTAGAGTACCTTTGGGGTTTTTACAGATTACTCTCCACAAGTGGCCAGCATTGATGTGTTCCTAGATCGCTGGTTTTAGGGGTCTAAAGGTTCATAGGTGGAAAAGATGGCGCGCTCCTTAATCTTTAATGTGGGCTACTGGTGCTTAGGGCAAGCCAGGAACCGATCCAGGTTTGAGGGGATTAGTTACACTGGTAGGTCCATCATGGGAAGAGTTCGGTTTATAATGGTTGAGATGATTTTCCATTCTGGTAACTGGAAGGAGGCTCTCTCCATTCTTTTGTTGGGTGTCCCTGTGGCTGCAATTCTTCCCTTTATTTCTAGGTGGCTTTAGGTTCGATGGGTTCCTCCTGAGTTCGGCCTCAATCTCAACACGAATGGGTACTATGTCCTGGGGGACATGCATGGAAGCGGGGTGGTTCGTGATGCTTGGGGAAGTGTCGTCTTGGCATTCACATCTCACTTTGGGAGTGACAATTCTATTCGGGCGGAGGCTAGAGCTGTTCTTTCAGGTTTGTCCATCTGCAGGGAATGCAACAATTCTATTTCCCGGGTGGAGACTGATTCTATGATTATCCATGATTCTTTACTTGGTAAAGGCTTTGTCCCCTGGTCAATATCTTATATCATTCAACAATGTAAGTCCCTTCTAAGAGACAACATTTTGGTCACCCACACTTGGTGGGAGGGGAACAAAGTGGCAGACTACTTGGCCTCCATTGCTGATCCTGATACCCTGTTTAGTTTCCTTTCTGATGTTTTCTTACTCAAACCTAAGGAGGTGAACTTGATTCGAGCTGATGCCCTTGGCTTGTATTACTTTCGGCCTCCATAGGCCCTGGATGTTCTCTTTTCTTGTAGCCTTTTGGCCTAATAATAAAATTATAATGATGATAATGTATTACCTACTTGGTGAAAGTTTTGCCATATTTTCTGACCACAAAATCTTGAGTTATATCTTCTTTCACAAATATTTGAACCTATATCATAGGCATTGATTGAATTACCTACCATATTTTGATTTGGATATTCCCTACACCCCCAATAAGATAAATTTCATTGTTGTTGCTTTAAGAACTAAACTTTCAACCCAAAACATGAAAGAATCATCAGAGGAGTGTAATTTTATGGATCTCTTTACTCATTTGCACTTGGGAGTCTGGGATAATGATTCTTAGGTCATTTCAAAAAGTGTATAGTTGAACTCCTCTCTTTTAGAGATGATTCTTTTGTAATAATAGATTTATGATGAATTATTTGTCATTAGGGACTCTCTTTATGGTAGGTAAACCATTAGTGAGTTCTCGTTCTCTTCATAGGGTATTCTATGTTCCAAAAACTAGTTGGTTGTACTTTTTCTTGTGAGAAAGGTTGTGATGGAGGATTGAAAATATTCCCAATGGTTAGTGTATCCTAAAACCATAAATATGTTCTATGATATGCGATGATGATTCTGGTGGCTAGTTATGAGATGATACATCACCAACTTTGTCTCTCATTTCCATACCTACCTATAGGTCAAGGCCCATCACTAAATACCTTTGTGTTTTCTTTATTCGTTTCTAGTTACAACTTGTAATTAGGATGAAATTTTATAATGGATTTCATGGTTTGGTTTTGGTATACCCCTTGAGAGAAGAATTCTATATGGGTTGTGATTGATAGGCTTACCAAATTAGCTCACTTTATACCCATTTAAGATGTAGCTAATGTTTAGGACTTGGGGAATATCTACATGCAAGATATTGTCATATTTCATGGGGTTTTATATGCTGTAGTATTAAATAGAGATTCTTATTTAATATAGAATCTTTGAAATTATCCTTATAACCCTTATCATGTTCTGAGTTGGGAAGATATTGATGTTTTAACTGATTTATCAAGGACTGATTGTCCTGTCCGGATTATTAAATCTTAGAGAAAGGCTCTTCATGGGAAGATGATACCTTTGTTCTATGTGATATTACAACATGGTTTTGATTCACATTATACTTGAGAGAATGATACACTGATGAGAGATCAGTGACTTCATGTCTTTGATATGGAATCATCTTAATAGGATTTCAGGGGATAGAAAGTGTTTATGCTGGGGTTTTTTAACATCTTATTGCAGTATTTCAGGTACTTGTTGACTCTTGTTCTGATTTAGCATTTTTATTTGTGAGAATTTAGATCCTTTATATGATAGAGATATTTTGTTGGGGAAAATGACCTAAATTATGTGGATGGATTTTTGTTTGAATTAATAGAGTATGGGTATAAATGTGTCAATGGTTTTTTAGGTTTACCTTTTTGGGTTTGGGGTGAGTTGGATGTTTTTTGGAGTTTTTGAAAGATTTTGTTTCTAGGAACTATCTGTAGAAAACATTTATGTCATAAATCCTTAATTTATGATGTAAACTATTTTCTATCCAAAAGTCATGAAAATATATTATGGAATAAATTAATTTACATCATAAAAGATGAGATTACGTCATAAATTCATCGCTTGATGTAAGTTTATACTGATGTGATGATTTTTTTCACTTATGTGAAACTTGATGCATTTAGATTATAAACCCTCAATCTAAAAAATAAATGACTCAAGAAAAGCAGTTTTATTAATTCCACACACCTAATTTGACTAGGAATCTTACAGGTACTCCTTCTGAGAACCCTAGGATTCCTCTTATGCATATTGGGTGATTTTTTCCCTTCTGGACATCCTGGTTTGGTGTTTTATCCTCGTTGAGTTTCTTGACTATGGTTTTCTCTTCCTCTATGATACCCCTTTTTGGAAACAGTGTGATCTTGTTTTTTCTGACTGAATAAGAGTTTTATCTTGATGTTTCTGGTCTATGATATTCTTATTAGTCTCCTTTTCTTTCATTCATCATTGGCATTTTCCCATTGTGGGTGTTGATCTGATCACTAATTTAAAGGTAAGTGGTTCCATATAATTTCACCCTATAATTTAAATATTGAATTGATTGATTGATTTTAAATGTGTTTTTAAATGATTTAAAACCCCAAATTTGATATTATTGATGGATTATTTTGAAAAATGTGGGGATATTATTAAAAACCCCTAATTTCAATGGAATTAAAATTATTGGGAAGATTTTAGAAAAATCAATGTATTGATTTGGAAATTGATATTGAGGTAAATTCATTAAATTGAAAGATTATTTGAAAATGAATGTATTAATGAAAACCTATGAATTGGTTTTGAAATGAGGAAAGGAAATTTGAAAATTGAATGTGATAAATTATATTTTGAAATGGTTAATTTTCCCATGATTGATTTATTGATTGACTAAAGAACATGTTATCCTAGGTAGTTTGTGGGTAATTTGGACAAGCATGCTAGGATCTGACCCCCTAACACTGGATTGACAATGAAAACACTGACATAATCATACCATGGAATGATTTTTACCCTGATGGTGAGTTGAGTCCCAATGATTGAGTCGTGGGATGTGTGCACACATTCTGAAAATATCACCGATTGAGTAGTGTATGAATCATATTACCAAAAACTAAAATACCATAGGTCTTGATACATGGTGCTATGATATACTTAATTTTATTATTACATTACATTGACTTATAGATCTATTTATTAATTTCAACTACTTCATATAATTTTTTTATATAAAAATTTAATTTAAGAAATTTTTGATATATCTTCCATATTTTGATTATGAAAGAATATTTTTTTGAAAATATGTAAATATAATGTCATGAATTATTTTATTTAAATTGAAATAATATTTGGTATAACTGTTATTGAATTTATTATGTAACACTAGGATAGATCCTATAAGACTTTTTAGATCACAACCTAAATTTTCCTTTGGGCATTTGTAGATTATCTTATTCTCGGTCCAAAAAAAGGAAAAATCACCACTTTTAGGTGGTGGAAGTTCTTGATACTTTGGACTTATAGTGATAGAGGTGACCTATGGGGATGTGATATACTTATCATATTGTTTTATCTTTTATCCTTTTCTTGGAATACGTTGTGTCTTTTGATGATGTACAATTTGATTATTGTTTTACTTGTTTGATTTTGGTACTTTCTCCAATTAGAGTTCTAAGCATACTAGATTTTATCTTTTATATTCCACATTATTTTTGAGAAATAATTTCATCATGATTATTTTTTGATTTCAGGTGCTTTTCATTAACCTATAAGGATCGGTAACACCCTTTAATCCTTGCTAGATCCAACTTGGGTATTAGGGTACCAGGGTATTTGAGTTGGTTCATGAAAAATCAGATAGACATGCAATTAATCCATTTATCATGTGGTCAATTAAACCCTTTTTGATAAATCTTAAGAGTACCAAGTGACTTCATACTCTTGATTAATTCCTTTTTTCCGTCAATCAATTACCCTTACGGTCGCTTGAGTACTTATAAAAATTTTCACTCTTTCTCAGTCACAACAGCTAGACTGACTTCATAATTCATTTTATACCCCATATGTATTTATGGATGATTCAATACCTTGATAAATTTATCAAATTTATAGTCATTCATGCGTTCTATAAAATTTCTTCATGACGTGGTTTCCAGACTTAGGGAAATTTCCAAAATTCATAAAAAATATTTAACATCCATAAAACAAAGAATTGATTAGAAAAAACTAAAAATGATATGTGTTTATTAAAACATGGATTTTTCGGACTAAGACAAAAATATCTCACTTTTGGTGATCAAAAACCGTGGAATTAATAAAAATAAACAATTCACTAATGAATTTTTAAAATAAAAAATTACAATATACTTATATCATTCCATACAACACTTATTGCATCTACTCCCCCTTTGGGGATTATAAAAATCATTACAAAAAAGGGTGGGAAAGTAAATATAAACAAAAAACAAATAAAGTGCAGAATATAAAGATACAAGAGATGAATAAAATATTTTTCATCAATATTCAAAAAGTTAGGTAAAATGGACTTATCAGATACCCTAATTAGAATCATAATTTATAGTTTCTCGAATTGTATAGGAATCAATGAAGCCTTTCTCATTTCCAATAATGTGAAAAAGAGAAGGGGAAAGGTGAGTAGAACAGGAAGCACATTGAATCATAAGGATTTTTTAAATAGGTATGATTTGGTGAAGTTCATGAGGAAGTATGAGACAAAAATTTCTTGTTGGGTTGATATTAGGAGAAGTAGAGGAGGGAGAAGATGTTGCCAAAGAAGACAGATCATGTGGAGGAAAAGGTGAGACGCTAGGTACATGAAGATCTGGAGGTTCCATAACTAAATCATTGGAAACATTCATATATGCCTCCTAGAACATCGTCATTTTCATCAAATACTTTAAATTTGGATCTATAATCAATAAAAAATGATCATTCTATAACACAAAATTATCCAAAATAGGTTTCATGATCAAAAATGTATCCCCAATATCTTTGAAGGATTAGGTTAAAGGGGGAATCTTTAGATCTCTAGTTAATGATCAAAACTGAGTCTTAAAGTATGAATTGGTAAAAATCAAATAAAGATAATACTTTATAACAAGCTTAATGAAATCTTTGTCCTTGAAATTTTTTACTGTCTCTATCTGAACCATGTCAAAATGCATTTCACAATGCAAAATAATATCAATTGGTACTTGATTCCTTACACCCTTAACACTATCCAACATAAATTCTATTTACTCATGCACAAACTTTCTAAAAAGATCTTTATGTATGGAAATATATTCATGAGGAAGAAAAATAGATAAATTAGAAGGATTGAAAGGAACAATGATAAAAGATACATATAACTTATCAAGATTAGATAACATATATATCATATCTTCTTGAAGTTCTCCTACCTATCCTATAAAACCTTTAATCTCGTGATCCATATGATCTTCATTTAGAAATAGTATAGGTTGGATATGGGCTAAAACACATGAAATAGTAAATTAAATATCCTCCTTATTGTAATAAACATTTGAATTTCTAATACTGAGAAAAAATTATTTCAACACTTCCATATGATCATTTTTAAATTGAATGAAATCAAATAAGGTAATTATTGAAGATAGAATTTATGTAGCTGGAGGAGATGAAGAAGGACTAGGGTTTGGAGTTTAGTCATTATAACCCAAATCAAAAGGTCTCAATATAGATCCTTCATTATCTGAGGAGTCATACTTAGGATACCAAATTTCATGAATTAAAATATTTTAATCTTCAAAAAATACAAAATATATCTAAGTAGAGGATTCATAGATGGTATCACCTTGAAAAATGTTATCTGAGTAATGTCCTCGATAAGAAGTTTCTAGTAGGTTATTTAGGGGTTGACCCAATTAGATTATGGAAGTCATCATCAACTAAAAGATCAGGCTCACCTTGTTCTGTAAGTCTATCCTTCTTGGGTGTAATATCATCATCTTTATCATCTTTATTATCCCCTTTATTACTAGGAGCAGGTGGATCCAATCTTACAAGATAGATTTTAGGAGATGTATCCTATCTTGGAGGTGTGGAATCAAAAATAGGTTCTCCCCCTATCTTAACCATGGGAGGACTATATGCAACTAGAATCTCATCATCATCACTTCTTGATTTAGTAAAAAATATTCTAAAAAACATAGATCTTGGAGTATTCTCCCCCCAATAGTTTCTAATCCTTCCATGGATCCCTAAAATATTTCAATCATTAGAGGATAATCCATTCCAACCTCATAATCTTTCAAGGATTCCTTATTTAAGACCATATATAAATATACATCTCTCTCTTATGAAGAGTAATCATCCTCAACTATCTAATCAGGTTCCAAACATAGATCAATTTCATATTTAGGACTGATTGGGTTATTTCAAGGATTTTAGTTTTCATACAATTTCTCTTCATCAGGAACACACATTCTTCTTTAAGGGTTCCACCCTACTTTCATCCTTTTTCATGTATTTTGGTTTAAGAAAACACCGTAAGAGGTAGTAGGCACTTCCTTATCTTGAGAAACTAATCCTTCAAGTTATATAATTGCATAAATAAACTTTATATATGGAAAATAATTAAACCGAGAAGAGATCTTACTTAGCTCATCCAAGTGCCTCATGATAAATCTAGGTATACTTATCTGTACTCCCTTAACCATTAAATAGAGAAAGTATAAATCATGATTTCTAAAAATAATAAAGTCCCCTATTCTTATTACAAAGATAATGATGGATGAAATTGAGAAAAAAACAATATTCACCACAAGACTGTAATAAATTTTTCCTTGTAAGGGCTTGATTTATAGTTAAATCTTCTAAGGCTTGCTCAAACTCAAAATTGGTGATTATTGAATGGATAAAAACTTTTAAAATATTTGAAATCTTCTTTTTGTGGTACTTAAGACTCCAATACCAAAAATTTGAATAAAATATTTTCTCCTTACCATCAATAATCATTCGGATGTGGACCCATCTTTATCATGGTTCAAAACTCATATTAAGATAAAACTATTTTACCAAGCATGGGTAGAGAGGTCTCTCATTATCCATAAACCACTTCATCCATCCCTTCTTCATTACATATCTCCATAATAGAAAATTACTATAATTAAACCACTTCGAGTTCACTTCTTTCTCTATAACTACCTCTCATGAAAAAATGTATTACTTTAAAGGTTTTTCGGTTCCACTAGTACAATATTTCATCCTTTTTTAGATACTTGAAACTTTTGAAGCAGTACCCTTTAGAAATCACTTCATCTTAGCTAATATTCAAGAGTTAAAAAGCAGAGTTTACTTGAAATTGAGTTCGAATTAGGTTATAGAGGAATGACATGATTAAAATTCAAATTTAGGGGTATTTAAATCATTCAGGGTTTGATATACAGTAAATAATGGAAAATAGATAAGATAAAATTAAATTACATAAGAAGACATATAATAACATTAAAAGAAAATAAAAACAATCAATTTTATATTAAATAAAAAAAACTTCACATTACAATTTAATTGAAAAAAATTCATAAAATAATACATTAAACATATAAAAAATTAAACATATGGTAATTAAGCATAGTTTATCATTTCAATATCATTTTTGATATAATTTAATCTCTCACAATTCATAGTCTCTATGAAAATATTATCTAGTTGATGTTCAGTGCTAATAAATTCAAGATTGATATCCCATTTTTGAAAAAACAATATCTCATAAAGTGATATCTAATATCAATTTTTGTACTTTAATAAGATACATGATTTATAGAAATGTTAATATAACTTTTGGTGTCACAACTTATAGGGGCATGCCTAAATTGATATCCATAATCTAGTAGAGTATGTTTCATCCCTAGAATCTATGCACATTAGTTTCCTACAACTATGAAGATAGATTCATTATTAGATATTGAAATATAATTATAATTTTTTACTATACAATGATACTAGATACTTTACCAATGAGTGTAATTTTCTTGGGGTATTTTTTTCTTTCTAACTTACAACCACCTAAGCCGGTATTAGAATAGCTAATTAAATCAAAAGAATGCCCTATAGAATAAAAGAGTCTTAAATTAGTTGTACTTTGGATGTATTTGAAAATTCTTATGACAACAATCAAATGTTATTTCCTAATATTTTCTTGAAAACAAGTACACATACACACTCTAAACGTAATATCAGGTTAAATAACTATTATTTAAAATATTAGTCATACCACTTCAAATGGTTTGGTCAACTGGTTTCTTAGTTTAATCAATGTCTAATTTATTGGTGGTGTTCATTAGAGTGTCACTTCCTTTTGTTCTGACCAAGTAATTTTTTTAAATATCATTAGTTTACTTACTTTAAGTAAAAATAATTCATTCTTTATTTTAAAATATTTTAAAAAAAGAAAAAAATTTCTTTCACCCATCAAACTCATTTAAAATTAATTTGGAATAAGTTTTTAATATTCAATACATAAAGAATTTCTTAAATAAGCAAATATAATATCATCTACATATATTGGTGCAACCAAAAAAATATTTTAAATTTGTTTTTATAAATACAGATGTATCAACAACAACTTTTCTAAAACCATTTGAATAAGAAAAATGTTGAGAATGACCTACCAATATTGAGGATCTTGTGCCACCAATCTAGATTTATTTCTAATCATATTTTCAGATTCATCAACCTTATTCTTATATACCCATTTAGTGTCAATGGTAAAATAGTATTGTTGTCTTTTAACTAGTTTACATACTCTATTCCTTTCAAACTTATTCAATTATTCTTTCATAACTATCACCCAATGTTCTACATTTATTTCCTCATTATTTTTCTTGGTTTCATGTTGTGACATTTTTTTATTGTTCTTCCTAGATTCTAATTGATTCTTAAGTTTGAGTTTATTTTCCTAGATCAACTAAAATAGACTCTAAGGGATGGTATCTATAAGTTATAAAGGTTTTAGGTAGAATTTTCTCTCCTAGTTTTTCCTTAGGGTCTGAATCCTCTAAAGGGTATCTATTAGGATATTTTTCAAGTAAATCAACCACATGGATATTGGTCTAGGAGGTGTTATTGATATTTAGATTGGACAGATCATATTTCATTTTTTCTAATTAAACTTTGGTTCATGTGGATTTGTCTCATCAAATGTGATATTAATAGATTCTTCCACAATATTTTATATGAGATTCTATAGGCTTTATTAGATGTAGAATAACCAAGGAAAATTCATTCATCTCACTTGAATGAATAATTATCCAGATTTTCCTTTTTTTTATTTAGAATATATAATTTTCACCCAAAAACATTGAAATAGTTTACATCAGGAATTATATCATTCAATAATTCATATGGATTCTTCTTTAAAATATGTCTTATTAAGACTTTATTAATTACATAACAAGTTATACTTAAAAATTTAGCCCAAAAATAGTCTGGTAGGTCATATTCTCTTAGAATGGTCTGAGATATTTCTTGAAGGGTCCTATTTGTTCTTTTAACCACCCCATTTTTATTAACATGTTCAGGGAGTATAGAAATTGTTGGAAAAACTCTCTCATGATGGTGATTTTGGGTTGATTATATTTGTTGAAAAAGGACAGTTGTCAAAGGAGGCATAAAGAGTGAGAAAAAAATTATTGTTCTTATGGAGCGTGAATGTATGATATCCCGGAGTATAATTGTCTAATCTCATAGAGCACTAAATGTATCATCTCACAAAGCATGAATGTATGATCTCACATAATGCTAATGTATGAACCGATATCACAGAGTGTGAATGTTAGAAATAGTCACAAAAATCACCACATGATTATCAGAATATCTCATATTAAGATCATGTGAAGCACCCTAAGACATCATATGATTATCAAAGGAGCTCACTAAAGGATCATGTGAAGAACTTGAAGGAACTAAATGATTTTTAGAGGATATAATAGAGGGATCATATGAATATCATGATGATAAAGAATCTTAAAATGTCCTACATATCATGCTGTAATTCAAAATCATGTGACCACATGATTATTTTGGATATCATGATTGGATCTCATAAAGATCTCGAAGACAATGTTGTTGACACCACATGATTGTCTTTGGATCTCACAATGGGATCACGTGAAGCACTGGAATACAATGGTGATGGCTACATGATTCTCTTTGGATATCATGATGAGATCACGAAAATCCCCTTAAGATAATATCAACGATCACACAAAGAACTTGCGCTATGAAACATGTGATCATGTGAAGTGATCATGTGATGCATGTGATGCCGATTGCAGAGGTAGTGGACCAGATGGGTAATCGTGATTTATGGAGTTAAAGAGGTGTATTTATGCTCATAAATATCTCCTAATCCATCCTTATGAAATAAAAATGAGTACATTCCATAAATAACACCATATACCATTCTATAACAAATGACACCAAACTAGATCATATGGTCATTAGTCAATGAAAGATAGATCAATGGGTTGATCATATATAGTACATGATGAAACAAAAAATATAATAGCCAGAAGACCCACAAAATTATCCTCAGTCATGCCCCAGACCTATATCCATATCCACACTGATCTCCCCTGACCTGATAATCCATAATAAGTCATGTACCCTACCTTACAATCCAACTATAGGATCTACATGCTCATTGAGATGTACATGCAGAGTGTTTTTATAAAACATAGAAGGCTACCACTAAATTTTTCCCTAATAATAACCAAATATATGTGAATACATATACTAAACGAAATAAAAAATAAAAAACACATGTAAAAACATATCACAACATTGGGAACATATGAATTCACCCTAACGATCAACTAATAGGAGTTTCATCCAGTGATGAAAATGGGATGATATTCCCATGGTCTGACCACAACAATAGAGTGAAAAAGTTATCACATCTCATTAAAGAAACCCATAGTGAATGATTTATCACCATAGAAAATACAATTGAATGATTTTTCACTATATATATAATGATTGGTGAATTATGTATCACTATATAAGCAACCATGTGTGTATAATGTATCACCATATACATAAATCTTGGTGAATGATCTATGGACATCCAAATAAACATGGGTGAACAATATGTCACCATATACATAACTCTGGGTGAGTGATACATCATCATATAAACAACTTTGGGTGAACAATTTATCACTATATATATTAATTTGGGAGAATGTTATATTATTATATTACACCCAAATGTGAAAAATGTATCACCATATATATATATATGGGTGAATTATATGTCACCATTTAAACAACAATTGGTCAATAATATATAACTATATAAATAAATATAGGTGAATGATATATCACCATCTAAATAATTATGCTTGAATGATGTATCATTGTATACATAACTTTGGAAGAACAATATATCACTATCTAAACAATTGTGGGTGAATGATTGAAAAAACTATATTTTTATAATTATTTTGATAATAAAATGATTTTTAGTGCACTTTAATTTATTATTATTATTTTTTTTATTTAATTTTTTTTTGATTTATGGACGGATACCCCAAATGTTTGAAAAACAAACCAAAAAGAATGAATTAATCTAGCTGAAGACACTTTGTGCCTCAATGTGAAGCGGTGTAGTGCTACACCATAATATTGAATATGGAATCCAATATAGTGTTTTACTAAAAAAGCTAAAAAGAAATGATTCCACGACAAGTAATATATCTTGTGGAAAAGAATAAGTTGAGGCATGTTCCTTGAGCTCAAAACTGAAGAATCGGGCTGAAACTATGTGAAACCTTATAGAAAACAACATTACATGTCATGAATTTCATTCACAATGTGAAACAAAAAGAAGAATTTCAAGCCATGAAATAGCCTTTGAAAAAGTTTATCCCCTAAACATTACACATCATGAATACTATTCATGATGTGAAATGCCATGATGGGGAAAAAATCATCAATTTTCAACATAAATAATGGTGGATGAACCTTTGGTGATCTCAACCCACAAAGACATATTTATGATGCCATTTATGACATCCCGGGCACTTGGAAGCCCTATAAATACAAGGATAGGTCATAGGAGAAGAAATAATCCACTCATAGATTCACAGTTGTGCTATGTTGTGGGATTAGGCTTCTTCTATTTAGGTTTTCCTTTTCAGTTTTAGTTTTCAATTTCTTTTCTCACGTAATCGTAACTTCATACTTTTAATCTAAGTGTTTCCCCTTTATTCTTATGTCCCTCTTTCTCTTCGAACCCTAATCTCTCACTCACTTCCCTTTTCCATTGTAATCTATTTTCACTTTGCAATGGAAAGTGACTTACCCAAGCCTTATCCTTGTGGGAGGTTTTGTGATGTTCTTAATTATCATTCCTTAAATTATTATTATTTTAATTCTTTTTTTTGTGGATGTGAGATAAGTGCACGAGTGTGGCATTCATCCACAATGACACAAGATCTAAAGTTCATTTCTTTTCTTTGATTCATTATTTTACATCCCTTATCTTGGGTAAACTATTCATATGGTGGATTTTAGGATACTCTAAGGGATGAAATGACATACATTGAAGCTGAGACTTTTAGGAATTACACTCTCAGTTGAGGTATTGTCCTATTTGGCTATTAGAGGAGGTGTGATTTGGTGTTCCAAAGAGGTTTCCTAGGACTTATGAAAATCCCAAACTCAATAAATCAAAGGAAATTAATTCATTTATGTGGTTTTATAAATTTAATTGTCAAATTGAATTTAAAAAAATTAATTAATTAATTAACCCACATTACTAAACCCCAAGACCAAAAATTTCTTCCTATCTTTATTATATTACTTCAATGTGTTAGTATAGTTTTATTATTTGCATTTATTTTTTATAAAACCCAAATTCTATATTTATTTTTATTATAAATAAAATAAAAACACAAAATAGAATCATATTTGGTGAAATATGAATTAGTTATTGATTTATCATGATGCTACTTAAGTGAAACACCCTGGTCAGCCTCTGTGCTATATTTGGAAAAATAAAATTTTCTTTTTCCAAAATCTATGACAGTCATGCATCAATGTTATATCATTATATACAAAACTTTGTGGGAATGGTATATCAATATTTAAATAAACATGGGTGAATGATGTATCCCCATATACATAAATTTGGGTGAATGATATATAACCATCAAAAAACTGTGGGTGAATGATGTAACACTATATACATAACTCTAAGTCAATTTTATATCACTATATAATAACCATTAGTGAATTATTTACCAACATATAAATAAATTTGGGCCTAATGATATTATATTGATGGTTATATCCTCACTTCCGTATCCTTTATAGATCATGCAAATAGAAAGCTAATCTACATCATTTGTAACATCTAACCCCTCTTCATTGGCCTAAGAAGTGATGGGTGTGATATTATACCTTAGGTGACATCCCCAAGACATAAAAGTCTAGACATAAATTCCAAGGGCCTCAAAAACATTTGGCTTATGATATTTCATTTTAAATATAAAACATCCAAACTATATAAACAATAACCAACCAAACCTCTATATGATGCATGAATAAAAAATACAACTCAAAACATAATCAACCCAATAAACCATATCAGAGTACATGAAAAAACCAAAATACATATTCAAAGATAAAAAAGACAAAAGAAATCAACACTCCCAAGTGAAATCAACCAGAAACACCGAACCTGCTCCAAGCTCAAATTCCACATTAAAATCCCACGATATCAAGAAGTGTCACTAAATAACTGGGATACCTTCCTTTACCCATGTCTTGATAGATGACATATATAAATGCACAACACTTCCAAAATAGGGGTGAGTTTAAACTCAATAGGATTTCCCCAATGACATTACAACTCATACAACTAGGACAAAACTTGTTAGGATAATTTATATAAAATAGTTTTAAGAAGTAAAAATAGTTCATAATAAAGGTATAAACAATTTTCCATGGAAAGCAATAAATGAAAAACAAAACCTTTTTAAAATAATTTATAATACCTGTAAACATATCTCCACACACAAAAACACACCATTAATTCCTAGGTGATAGTTCCATACTCATGAGAAGTCTCTCATCAATCCACCAAGTTGTCATAAGGTGACCAATACCCAGTTCCCCAATGTCACACACCCCTTCCATAGGGTCATGTCTAATGAAAATGAACTCAAACCAACCATGTATGCCAAAATCCATGTAAAACCATCCCAAAAAACTTTATTTATTTAAATAATTTTGATATAAAAAATTATGCATTAAAAAAACCTGAATTTTAAAATCAACATTTTAAAATTATAAACTAAAGTGTTTTTTTCTGAAATCCAACCAATTTTACAAAAATTTTACAAATCCAATACCAATCAGGGATTCCAACAAGAATCACACAATGATTTCAACACAATTTAAATAATTATATTTAATTAAAACTAATCCTTTAAGTTCTAAATCAAGTGGAGATATGAGATAAGACAACTACCTCACAACAGTTGGAAAAAATGAATAAAAACAAAATGAAACTATAGATTTGAACATAGATCTCCTTTCCAATAATAAATCCAACAATAAAAAATCAATATCCCATCAAGGAACATGAAAATATCCACAAAATATAAGATCTAATATTCCAAGAAAAAGAATAAGGATATATCTAAGAAGAATGATGAAGAACGATGACTTATCGGTGAATCTAGGCCTCAAACGCACTTTGATCACCTAATAAACACTTATAAATCAAAAGAAAAAGTCTCTAAAGCCTTGGTAGTAAAGGTAATTTGGTTTTTTAATTGATTATGTGATTAAAGGAGTTATTAAGACTTAATACATATTAGATTCACATATTTATGGGTGGAAAATTTATACCGCATGGTTGGTTTATACTTTTAGACAAACAATGCACCAACCATGCTTTCCCCTCTATTTCAAGAAGTCTGGTTTCCCCAAGGCACTCACATGGTTTGGAAAAACCATATGCCAACCATGAACCTACCCAGTGCCCAATATCCTCCCTTTAATGGTTTCTTGGAGATGGTTTAAGGTTTCCACTAACCGTGTATAAATTTTGTACCTCTAGGAAAGCCTCCAAAATAGGACAAAACCCCTTAGACCCTCCTAAAACCTAAACTGATCATTATATAGACTCAAAATTAATTAATAAAGTGTCATGTAACTGAAAACAGGGGTGCTACATTCTACCCACTATAGGAATATTCTTCATATAAAATTAGAAAACCCATATTATCCTGAAAGAGTTTTGGACACTAATATAACATTTCCATATCAGGATCCCATGATTCTATAAAACTCACACTAGAATGATTCTTTTCCATTTAAAGATCTTATATTTCTGATCCACAATCCATACTAGTACATGAATCATCAGAGCATCCATTTATAGGTCACACTACTAGAAATTTGAGCTATACCAACAGTTCTATACTAATGTTTTGAACAACCATTATTATAGGAAATCTATACCAATGTTTTGGGAAAACTGTTCATATAGGTATGTATATATCCACTTATACAAATGTTTTGACCATACCATTGGTATATTCAATTTTTTAGGACACCTACACCAAAGGTGTAGTCAAAATTTTGGTATTGGTACCTTTTTTTGGATTCCTATACCAATGGTTTGGTTAAATCGTTGATATAGGTGGTTCCATTATTTATGAATTATAATAATAATTATTATAAAGAATTTATTTTAAAAATTATATATATATATATACATATAAGATGTCATAGGATAGTGGTAAAGTCATTGGAATATAAATAGGAGGTGTTGGGATCAATACACAATGTATGATGTTTTTTTCAATAGAGAAACTATACCAAAGGTTTGATTAAAAATGTTGGTATAAGTAATTTATCTGTACACCTATACTAATGGTTTGGTTAAACCGTTGGTTTAGGTTATACCATTATTTATTCATAATAATAATAATAATAAATAATTCATTTTAAAAATTATATATTTATATATACATATTTATATATATAAACCTTTAATATTCTATAAGGTAGTGGTAAATTTATTGGAATATAAGTAGGAGGTTCTAAGATCAATACCCAACAAATGATTGTTTTTTCTAGACACCTATACCAATATCATGGTCAAACCATTGGTATAGGTGGTTCCATTATTTATACATAATAATAATAATAATAAAATATAATTAATTTAAAAAATTATAAATATAGTGTTTAAGTCATTGGAATATAAGTAGGAGGTGATGGGATCAATACCCAGAGAAAATTTTTATTATTATATTTCTAGAAACCTATAATAACAGTTTAGTCAAAGTTTTGGTATAAGTGGTGCCATTATTTAGGAATAATAATATTAATAATAATAATAATAAATAATTTAAAATATATATATATATATAAAGATACAAGTTGTCATAGGATAGTGGTAAATTTTTTGGAATATAAGGTGGAGGTGCTAGGATCAATACCCAACGCCTGATTTTTTTAATAGAGGACATGTACAAATGGTTTTACCATATGTGTTTCCTTTGAAATTACTTATACCAATGGTAAACTGTTGGTATAGGTATTCTATAACAATGGTTTGGTCAAATCATTGGTATAGTTCTTTCCATTGAAATTACCTATACCAATAGTTTGAGAACCATTGTTTAGGGTATTCAATAACAATGGTTCAGTTAAAACATTTGTATAGGTCTATACCAATGGTGAATCACCCAAAAGTCACCCAAACCATTGGTATAGACTATAAAAATAGATTGGGGGGCTATACCAATGATTCCAAAATGTTTTCATAGCCTTTTTTTTCTACTAGTCTCAACATGATCCCATAAAATCACATGGTTAGGATCAGGTTGATACTTCTTCAACTGAGATACATAAAACACATTATGCACTAAACTATACCTTGTTGGAAAATCTAACTGATATTCCACCTCAAAAACTCATTTGAGTATCTAAAAAGGGCCTATGTATTGAGGTGAAAACATTCCTTGATTATAAAAATGATAATTCCCAAGCCTTGAAAAGATTCTAAAGAACACATGATCACTCACCTAAAATAAAATTTGTCACTGATGATGGTCTTCATATGTTTTTTGATGACTCTGATCCATATCCATCCTATTTTTGATCAACTAAATCTTTTATATTATCTCTTATTCAAATCTAGGTCCAATTAATGAAATCTCACATGTTTCCAGCCAATAAAGTGGAGAATGAAAAGGATGCATATACAAAACTTCAAAAGGAGTCATATGTATTGAGGCTTAATAAGTGTTATTTTATGAGAACTCTACTAAATGTATATTATTTTCCCATGATCCACCAAAATCCATCACAAAAGCCCAAATAATGTCCTCCAATGTTTATATTTTATATTCATACTGTCCATCTATTTGAGGATGACAAGTCATAATCATAGTTAATTATGTTCCAAGGGATTAATTCAAGGATTTAAACAAAAAATGTGAAAACCTTGGGTCTCGATTAGATATGGTCAAGACTAGAACATCATGCATCTTTACAATCTCCCAAATATAGATTTTTGATAAGCCTTCCACCATATTTGTTTCATGATTCAAGAAAATGTGATCTAACTTCGTGAGCTGATCCAATATAAAAAATATAGAATCAAGTTTCTCAACCATCCTTGGTAGACCTATTACAAAATCCATGGCTATATTCTCCCATTTCCACATGATAATTGGTAAAGACTGCAACATACACACTAGTCATTGATGCAATTCCATGGTCTGCTGATAGGTGAGGCATCTTGAGACAAACTTCACTACAACTATTTTCATGCCAACTTACCAAAACTAAAATTTAAATGCTTTGTAAAAATTCTATAACCCATGGTGAACAACCCATCTCAAATGGTGGTAGACACTAAGAAGTTTTTTCTAAAAAGCTAAAGTTATTACCAACCAATCTCTCAACCGCAACACTAAACTCCCATCTGGTTTCCAATCCTGAAGGGTATCCCAACCATTAAGTTTTTACCTCATAGAAACACAATATAGATCAGATATTTGATCAAATATAACTTGATCAACCAAATCAGGAACATAAGAAACTGGAAATAAAACTACAACACCACTTTGGATTGAGAATTCTATATACATATCCACTATGACTGTCATTGGTTTCCATTGATCTGAAGCCTCTTTATCCAACTAAAAATATGATTTACTACTCAATGTATAATGACCCATACTTTATATACATTGTTAATACTTCAAAATTGAAGCACACTTATTACAACATATGACAAAACCACAAAGGACCGTATAGGTATAGTGTCTTTAGAAACTGGGAAACATAAACAACTAGTTCATAAATCTTCTACAGTGTCTCCCATTTATTTCATCATATCTAGGGTCCCTTTTAGCATATTCTACTTAATATCCATCTTCTTGACCTGGGGAAAAGAAAACATAAAAGGGTGAGCTCAAATGCTCAGCAAGGGCAAATAAAAGAAATAAAAATCATATCATATTTATTTGAAAATCATATCCTGCAAAAGAGATCATAATATATTAACATGGAATAAATCATAGAAGTGAAAATGAGATCCCCATAATCATAACATAAAACTTGAAACTTTGTGGCATGCCCACATAATCATGGAAAATCATTTCTTGTTAGTCATGACTCATTTCCAAGACTATCTTAGTGGACAAAGTCCCTTTCTGAACCGATTCACCCTCATTCCAGTCCTGTTTCACTGAACCGGTATAACCTACCGTTCCAGCCATATCTATCTCATGAGATATAAAATCTTTACCCAATGCATTGGAGGGAGATATAGGTCCCACCCATCTTATAATGAATCCTTTATTATGAGTGCCACATAATCATAAATCATACATCATCGCATAACACATGTAACAAAAATGGGATTCTTGAAACATCATGACATCATAAAACAAATCATATAAGGTAAATGACTTCATAAAAATAATTCCCTCACAACATAATCAAATCAATGTAATAATAGGGATAAAAATAGAACCTTTTATTATCTTATATGGAAAATAATTTTGATAAAACCCTTGAACTCCATTCTTGAGGAAAATATCCTTTATTCTTCAAAAACACTTTTCTTTTCTTAACATGTCATACAATTATAAACTAAAAGAAGTTGATTAAAAATAAACTTGAAAATTGTAAAGGAAGCTTCTTGGAAATAATGTTTTAAGAATCCATTCATGCCGTATAAGTTAAAAAAAACATTCTTCATACTTTTGTCGGAATAGTCAAAAAGTACCTCGTACGAAAAAAACGACAAAAGATTCCATTCATATTCTTTACTAAAAACTCACCAAAGGGTAAAATTGGATTTAAACTATTGTAAGTGGATGGAAAAAATATTACATATTGAGGGAACATGGATGTGGATGATAAAATACACCCCAGTAAATACTTACGAATAAACAATCTCGGATAAAAATGAGATTTTGATATTTCCCTTACCTTAGGTCCGATTTGCTTTGTACGTGTCCGAAGCTCCTCTTATTTGGAACGCCTCTTTGAATCCTCCACTTAGCGAACTAAGATTGGTCTTTGAAGAAGACCAGGACCTCTAGGATTATTCTAGGGAAGTGGAGAGGAGAAAATGGAAGGGTTTGGCCGAGCTTGAGTTCTCAAATTGGTGTGAGGAGGAGGGGGAGGAGGTGCCCTTCTATAAGGGAGGAGAGGGGAACCTTAGGAATATCTCAAAATATTATTTTATATTAAAGTCAAAATCGGTTTATAATGGTTCCAAAGGGTCTTATTTCGAAGCTAAAGTGGGGATGGGTCTAAATCCTATGAACCAATAGGATTTAGACAAGTTTAGGGTATTATTTTAACCTTATCAATTAGATTTAACTCTAAGTTAAATAATTTAACTTTTACCGTGTCTTTTTGTTTTCTTTAACTATATGGTTAATACACTTACTATAACATGCCAAAAGAACCCCAAATTGTTTATTATTAATATATATATCCTTATCTAAGTCATTTGGCCGAACCTTAGATTTTTAGGAATAAAATAACAATTAATAATATAATAATTGATTTAAAAACTATTTTGTGTCAATTTTGACACTATTTGATATATGATTTTTGTGAAAGTCATAACAGAATTATATGTTCGAACCAAGTTGATTAAATCAACAATAATATATCATAGTAACCTAGAAAATTAGTGGAATTCATAAAAAGTCTCAAATTACATTTATTTTTGTGTTTATAACATCAATTATGTCAATATTTCATTAATAAGATAATTACTGCATCATCATTGTGTCATAAATAAATTAAATTATTTAATGTCTAAAAATTATAAATAAAATACCACTATGTATTAAATCGTTTTAGCTTTCTGATGAATATTTATAGTCGAATTTATCTTATGTATAACCCCATATTAAAAATTATTTACTTATTAAACTTTGATTTTAACTATTTTAACCCTTCTTTAAATAAATTAATAATAAATGTCCTAATCTAATCCAAGTGGGCCTAAATGGTCATATTTTATTCCTAACTTTGTTTTTGGTCGAATTAAACTTATCCAATAGAATTATGACATGTGTTAGGGTAATAGTAATATCATATTTACCTTTAGTTACCCTATTTACTATTAACCGCGGTAAAAAAAGTAAAAAGTTACTATTCACCAAAAAATTATTTTTATCTCATTGAACCACAGTTTACTTACTGATATCAACTGTGTCTGTCGGATTTTCGAAATTCCATTCACAGAAGTGGTAAAATTAAGTTTTATGCAAAATTCAGTTTTTAACCTACCACTTAGTGGTTTCACTATTCATCAAAAATTGAAAGTTATCAGAAAAATACCAAAATTTTACCCTAGGCTAATTTCGGTATTCCGAATCCAAAAATGAAGTCCATTTTGAAAAATAAAATTTATAAAATTTCAAAAAGTGTTTATTACTATTCATAACGGCTAGTTTTAATAATATTTTAATAGCATATCGTTGTTTAGTGAAACTCGGTATTGCGTACGACGCAAGCTATCGAGGAAGGTCGTGATTGCGTGTAAAGTAAGTCAAGCTAGTATATAGTGAAAGATTCCTTTGATGATATATAAAAACAAAATATTACTCATAAAAATCTCGGGTGTTACATTCTACCCCCCTTAAAAAGAATTTCGCCCTCGAAATTCGTCACTTTGTAACAAACAGATGAGGATACTTCTCCCTCATCATATCCTCAAGATCCCATGTAGCTTCTTCTAATTGGTGGTTCCTCCATAAAACTTTTACTAATCGAGTGGTCTTGTTTCGTAGGACTTTTTCGCTACGATCCAGAATCTCTATCGGTTGTTCTTCATAAGAAAGATCTTGCTCCAGCGGTACAACTTCTGAGCTGAGTACATGTGAAGGATCAGGTATGTACTTTCTCAGGAGAGATACATGGAACACATCGTGAACTTGAGAGAGATTCGGTGGAAGCGCCAATCGGTAAAATACCTTTCCAACACGATCCAGTATTTCGAAAGGACCGATATATCTAGGGCTCAACTTCCCCTTCTTTCCAAATCTCATAACCCTCTTCCAGGGAGATATTCGTAAGAACACTTTATCACCCACTTCAAACTCTAGGTCTTTTCTTCGGTTGTCAGCATAACTTTTCTGTCGACTCTGAGCTGCTCTTATGTGTTGTTGAATAGATCTGACCTTTTCTGCCATTTCATCAACGAGATCAGGTCCTAATAGCTTTCTTTCCCCAACTTCATCCCAGAAAGTTGGAGTCTTGCATTTCTTTCCATAGAGAGATTCATAAGGAGCCATCTGAATACTGGAGTGAAAGCTATTATTATAAGAAAATTCTACCAAAGGTAGGTGTTGATCCCAACCTCCTTTGAAATCCATATAGAAAGCTCTCAACATATCTTCTAGGGTTTGAATTGTTCTCTCAGACTGACCGTCTGTCTGAGGATGATAAGCGGTGCTGAAACTCAACTCTATATCCAGAGTATGCTAAAGAATTCTCCAAAACTTCGAGGTAAATCTCAGATCCCGATCAGATATAATAGAAAGTGGTACTCCATGAAATCTTACCACTTCCTTTACATATATCCTGGCAAGATGATCTAGAGAGAAATCCTCTCTAATAGCAATGAAGTGTGCAGACTTTGTAAGACGATCAACTATGACCCAGATAGCATTATTGCCTTTGGATGTTTTAGGAAGTCCTGTGACAAAGTCCATAGTGATGTTTTCCCATTTCCATTCGGGTATGGGTAATGGTTGTAACATCCCCTTAGACTTCTGTCTCTCAGCTTTAACTTGTTGACAAACCAAGCATCGAGAGACATATTCAGCAACGTCTCTTTTCATGCCATCCCACCAGAAGTACTCTTTCATGTCCCTATACATCTTCGTGCTTCCAGGATGAATAGATAATGAAGAACTATGAGCCTCATCCAGCAGCTCCTTCTTTAATTCGGCGATGGGAGGAACACAAACCCGATTTCTGAACTTTATTATCCCATCACAATCAAGGTTGAATTCAGGAACATTTCTCACCATCTTTTGTAACTCGACATCTTCTTTCTGTGCCTCTTTAATCTTCACATGTATAGATGGTTGAACATTCATTTGAGAAAGATAAGATTTTTCCCCTTCCATTATAATTCCAAGATCCATCCTTTGTAAATCCATAAATATTGGATCTTTTGTGATCCTCATCATGGATAAACTAGCATTGTCTTGTCGACTTAATGCATCTGCCACCTTGTTTGCTTTCCCAGGGTGGTAATGGATTGAGCAGTCATAATCCTTAATCAGCTCCAACCATCTTCTTTGACGCATATTCAACTCCTTGAATGTGAAAATATACTTTAAACTTTTATGATCAGTATAAATATCACACCTTTCACCATAAAGGTAATGCCTCCAAATCTTTAATGCAAAGATTACCGCAGCCAACTCCAAATCATGTGTTGGGTAATTTTGCTCATGGATTTTCAAATGTCGTGAGGCATAAGCTATCACCATATCATTTTGCATAAGAACACACCCCAATCCCTTCTTGGATGCATCACTGTAGATCACAAACCTTTCTCCACTACAAGGCAGTGTGAGCACAGGTGCACTGGATAACCTTCTTTTCAACTCCTTGAAATTCTCTTCACATTCCTCTTTCCAGACAAACTTAACTCCTTTCCGAGTCAACTTGGTGAGTGGATTAGATAATCGTGAAAAATCTTTTACAAAACGTCGATAATATCCAGCCAAACCAAGAAAACTTCGGATCTCAGTTACTGTTGTTGGTCTTGACCATTTTTCGATAACCTCTGTTTTTTCTGGATCCACAGATATCCCCTCTTTTGAGATTATGTGACCCAAAAATGCAACTTTTTGAAGCCAAAATTCACACTTGGTAAATTTGACATAAAGCTTCTCCTTTCTCAGGGTCTTCAATATAATTCTCAAGTGATCTTCATGCTCTTCCTTGCTCTTTGAATAGACAAGAATATCGTCTATAAAAACTACCACAAATTGATCAAGATAGTCTCTAAAGACTCTATTCATTAGATCCATGAAGATAGCAGGGGCATTAGTAAGACCAAATGGAATCACTATAAATTCATAGTGTCCATACCTTGTACGGAAAGCCGTCTTTGGTATATCCTCCCTTTTGAACCTTAATTGATGATACCCTAAACGAAGATCAATCTTGGAAAAGTATTGAGCTCCGCGTAGTTGGTCAAATAAGTCATCAATGCATTGGAGAGGATATTTGTTCTTGATAGTGATCTTGTTAAGTTCTCGATAATCAATGCAGAGTCTCATTGATCCATCTTTCTTCTTAACAAATAGAACAGGTGCTCCCCAAGGTGACGCACTAGGGAGAATGAATCCCTTATCAAGATTCTCCTGGAGTTGCTTCTTCAATTCCTGCAACTCAATTGGGGCCATTCTATAAGGTGTCTTTGAAATAGGAAAAGCACCCGGTACGAGTTCTATTGAAAACTCAACTTCACGATTTGGTGGAAGACCCAGTAATTCCTCTGGAAAGACATCATCAAACTCCCGTACGATGGGCATATTCTTAATCGTGAGTTTCTCACCAACCATTTGAGATAAATAACCTTCATTTAGCAGAATCAAGACCCATAAGATGGAAGGAATTTCCACTGGAAGGTTATATTCATCCTTGCATCGATAGACGATCGTAGATTGATCTGGAATATGAAATGTGACTTCCCTTCTTTGGAAATTGATATGAGCTCCATGTAGAGAAAGCCAATCCATGCCAAGAATCACATCAAATTCCACTATAGGAAGGATCACAAGATTTGCAGGAAGCACTTTCCCACAAACTTCAATCGGAGAAGAATTATAAACTTTTTATGCGACTATTGTGCCATTAGGTGTTGTCACAGCTAACTCAACATCTAATTGTTGAGGTAATACGGTGATAACCTTAGAAAATTTGTCAGAAATAAAAGAGTGGGTGGATCCAGAATCAAATAAAACATTTTCTACTTTAGAGTGGATGGTAAGTGTACCTTTCACCACTTCGTTATCATACTCCACATCGCTGATAGAAATTGCTTGTGACTTTCCTTTGTCTTTAGCCTTAAGAGTTTGTTGACGTCGACCATCATCATCAACCCTTGGATTTGGGCATTGGTTGGCATAATTCCCCATCTCCTTGCACTTGAAACATTGAAGTGTAGTAGGTTCATTCTGTGTATCCCTTCCTTTGTTTGCATCATTAGACATCTTCTACCCATTATCGCGACATTCAAATGACCGATGACCTTCCTTTCCACATTTGAAACATTTACTTGTCCCTTTGAGACAACTCCCTACATGTTTCTTTCCACACTTTGAGAATAAGGGAAAGATCTTCTTCTTTTCAGTGTGCTCTTTAGATTTTCCTTTGAATTCTATCTTCCTCTTCTTATCAAACCCATTTGACTAATGGGTTACTCCAATCTCCATCTCGACTTTGAGAGCACATCGAACGATTTCCTCGTAGCTATTGAAGTCCCTTATGGCTAACGCCCTTCGAAGACTTGGTTTTAAGCCACTAAAGAATCGATCGATCTTACTCTCAGGTTGGATAATAATACCAGAAGCGTACCTTGCAAGTCTTGTAAAATTTGCTTCATAGGTACCAACAGATTCATCATCCCTTTTCTTCAGTTCAAGAAACTCTTTCTCCATATTTGTTCGGAGAATACGAGGGAAGTACTTATTGAAAAATAAGTTCTTGAACTCGTCCCATTCCATGGACTCAATTTCATCCCTTTTCCTCGTATTCTTAATAATATTCCACCATTGATCAGCATCTCCTTCCAAACGATACACTGCTAGGATGACTTTATCATGTTCAGAACATTGAAGAACTGAAAATATATTTTCAGTAGTACTAATCCATTGTTTAGAAACTAATGGATCAGTAGACCCGCTGAAAGAAGGTGGACGCTGCCTCATGAATGATTCAACAGAATTTTGCTTCTTCCTCTACTCGTTTGGAAGTCCTGCATGATTCATATCTTGAGAAAGTTGTGTGATCATGGCTACAAGATTTTTCATTCCAGCTCCCATATCGTTTGGTTGCTCAGGGGGACAATCATTGCATTTCCCATCACATTCCGCATTAACACGGTTCCTTTGGGTTCCAGCCATTGACTAAAACCAAAAAGAATAGTGTGATCAACACTAATTATAATAGGAAAACCACATAATTCAAGAATAAAATTTTCACGCTTATGGTCTTATCCTAGGTTATTCATGGCCATTTCTAAAACACTAATATTGTTTTCTATGCTTAGACTTATCCTTAGGGTTCTTACTAAGGCTTTCACATCCAAGTTTCCAAAGGTTGACTATACCTTTCCTCTGATACCAACTATAACGACCCATACTTTACATACATTGTTAATACTTAAAAATTGAAGCACACTTATTACAACATATGACAAAACCACAAAGGACCGTATAGGTATAGTGTCTTTAGAAACTGGGAAACATAAACAACTGGTTCATAAATCTTCTACAGTGTCTCCCATTTATTTCATCATATCTAGGGTCCCTTTTAGCATATTCTACTTAATATCCATCTTCTTGACCTGGGGAAAAGAAAACATAAAAGGGTGAGCTCAAATGCTCAGCAAGGGCAAATAAAAGAAATAAAAATCATATCATATCTTTTTGAAAATCATATCCTGCAAAAGAGATCATAATATCTTAACATGGAATAAATCATAGAAGTGAAAATGAGATCCCCATAATCATAACATAAAACTTGAAACTTTGTGGCATGCACACATAATCATTGAAAATCATTTCTTGTTAGTCATGACTCATTTCCAAGACTATCTTAGTGGACAAAGTCCCTTTCTGAACCGAGTCACCCTCGTTCCAGTCTTGTTTCACTGAACCGGTATAACCTACCGTTCCAGCCATGTCTATCTCATTAGATATAAAATCTTTACCCAATGAATTGGAGGGAGATATAGGTCCCACCCATCTTATAATGAATCCTTTCTTATGTGTGCCACATAATCATAAATCATACATCATCGCATAACACATGTAACAAAAATGGGATTCTTGAAACATCATGACATCATAAAACAAATCATATAAGGTAAATGACTTCATAAAAATAATTCCCTCACAACATAATAAAATAAATGTAATAATAGGGATAAAAACAGAACCCTTTATTATCTTAGATGGAAAATAATTTTGATAAAACACTTGAACTCCATTCTTGAGGAAAATATCCTTTCTTCTTCAAAAACACTTTTCTTTTCTTAACATGTCATACAATTATAAACTAAAAGAAGTTGATTAAAAATAAACTTGAAAACTTGTAAAGGAAGCTTCTTGGAAATAATGTTTTAAGAATCCATTCATGCCGTATAAGTTAAAAAAAATTCTTCTTACTTTTGTCAAAAAAGTCAAAAAGTACCTCGTATGAAAAAACGACAAAAGATTCCTTTCATATTCTTTACTAAAAACTCACCGAAGGGTAAAATTGGATTTAAACTATTGTAAGTAGATGGAAACAATATTACATATTGAGGGAAAATGGATATGGATGATAAAATACACCCCAGTAAATACTTACGAATAAAAAATCTCGGATAAAAATGAGATTGTGATATTTCCCTTACCTTAGGTCCGATTTGCTTTGTACGTGTCTGAAGCTCCTCTTCTTTGGAACGCCTCTTTGAATCCTCCACTTAGGGAACTAAGATTGGTCTTGGAAGAAGACCAGGACCTCTAGGATTATTCTAGGGAAGTGTAGAGGAGAAAATGGCAGGGTTTGGCCGAGCTTGAGTGCTCAAATTGGTGTGAGGAGGAGGGGGAGGAGGTGCCCTTTTATAAGGGAGGAGAGGGGCACCTTAGGAATATCTCAAAATATTATTTTATATTAAAGTCAAAATCAGTTTATAATGGTTCCAAAGGGTCTTATTTCGAAGCTAAAGTGGGGATGGGTCGAAATCCTATCAACCAATAGGATTTATACAAGTTTAGGGTATTATTTTAACCTTATCAATTATATTTAACTCTAAGTTAAATAATTTAACTTTTACCGTGTCTTTTTGTTTTGTTTCACTATATGGTTAATACACTTACTATAACATGCCAAAAGAACCCCAAATTGTTTATTATTAATATATATATCCTTATCTAAGTCATTTGGCCGATCCTTAGATTTTTAGGAATAAAATAACAATTAATAATATTTTATTTTATTTAAAAACTATTTTGTGTCAATTTTGACACTATTTGATATATGATTTTTGTGAAAGTCATAAAAGAATTATATGTTCGAACCAAGTTGATTAAATCAACAATAATATATCATAGTAACCTAAAAAATTAGTTTAATTTATAAAAAGTCTCAAATTACATTTATTTTGGTGTTTATAACATCAATTATGTCAATATTTCATTAATAAGATAATTACTGCATCATCATTGTGTCATAAATAAATTAAATTATTTAATGTCTAAAAATTATAAAGAAAATACCATTATGTAGGAAATAGTTTTAGCTTTCTGATGAATATTTATAGTCGAATTTATCTTATGTATAAACCCATATTAAAAATGATTTACTTATTAAACTTTGATTTTAACTATTTTAACCCTTCTTTAAATAAATTAATAATAAATGTCCTAATCTAATACAAGTGGGCCTAAATGGTCATATTTTATTCCTAAGTTTGTTTTTGGTCGAATTAAACTTATCCAATAGAATTAGGACATGTTTTATGGTAATAGTAATATCATATTTACCCTTAGTTACCCTATTTACTATTAACCGCGGTAAAAAAAGTAAAAAATTACTATTCACCAAAAAATTATTTTTATCTCATTGAACCACATTTTACTTACTGATATCAACCGTGTCTGTCGGATTTTCGAAATTCCATTCACAGAAGCGGTAAAATTAAGTTTTATGCAAAATTCAGTTTTTAACCTACCACTTAGTGGTTTCACTATTCATCAAAAATTGAAAGTTTTCATAAAAATACCAAAATTTTACCCTAGGCTAATTTCGGTATTACGAATCCAAAAATGAAGTCCATTTTGAAAAATAAAATTTATAAAATTTCAAAAAGTGGTTATTACTATTCATAACGGCTAGTTTTAATAATATTTTAATAGCATATCGTTGTTTAGTGAAACTCGGTATTGCGTACGACGCAAGCTATCGAGGAAGGTCGCGATTCCATGTAAAGTAAGCCAAGCTAGTATGTAGTGAAATATTCCTTTGATGATATATAAAAACAAAATATTACTCATAAAAATCTCGGGTGTTACACAATGCATCTGAAACATAGTTTCATTTACCTAGTATATACATAAAGTTGGAGTCAAACGTCTTCAAACACTCCATCCATCTGATATTCCTTAAATTAAAATCTCTTTGTGATAAAATTTGTTTCAAAATCTTGTGATCTTTAATTAGAATAAAATTATCACCAAATAGATAATGACACCATGTATTCAAATCATGGACCACAATATAAAATTTTAAACTATGTGTTTGGTTCTCATGAAATAGTAACTTCTATAAAATATAAGCAACAATATTATCTCCATGTATGAGAAGAAACCCCAACCCAAATACTGATTCATCACAATAGACTACATAGCCCTGTACAGACTATGGAAACATGAGGGTGGGTGCTTATGTAAGTCTAATCCTAAGTTCTTCAAAATCTTTTTGACATTCAACATTCCATTGGAAATTAACACCTTTCCCCATCAAATCTATCATTGGTGATGCCAAACATGAAAAATAATATACAAAATGTATGTATTATCCTTCTAATCCAAGGAAACTACATATCTCAAAGACATTATTGGATGGTTTTAAATATATAACAACTTTTATCTTTTCAGGATCCATATAAATTCCTTGTTCATAAATGACATGGCCAAGAAAATGTACCTATTCTATCTAGAAGTATCACTTTGATAACTCAGCATAAAATTGATGCTCCCAAAAGATACCCAACACTGTAGATAAATTTTTTGCATGATCCTCTTTTTTCCTATAATACACTAGTTTATCATTAACAAACACCACCAAAATGGAATCTAGATACCTCTGAAATATTTGATTCATTAATTCCATAAATATTATTGGTTCATTAATAATACTAAAATGCATAACCACACACTCATAATGGTCATATTTTCTTCTAAAAACTATATTCAGAAAATAATTCTTCCAAATTCACAATTTGTGAGATCTTAAATGAAATTTAATCTTATCGAACCAATGATATCCCAAAAATCGGTAAAACAGATCATCAATAAATATAATAGGATACTGATTCTTTTTCATAACTTGGTTAATATTACAATAATACTAAAAAACTATAAGAGTTTCATATGCCTTCTTCACAAATATATAATGTTCTTCCCATAGATACATGAAAACCCATATTATCAACAACATGAGAATAAATAAATGAATGGGACATGACTATATCAAACAAATATTGCATAAGGGTGTAATTCAAAAGAATCATACCCCTCACCATCGAAGGACTAGATCAATCATCCATAATCACTTTCTCATCTCTATAAAATTTATTACTCAATTCACATTACTTATTTGTTACCCTATTGAAATTCAATAGGTTTAGAAGTCATGGTGTTCCTAGAATCGTGTTGGCTTTCTCTATATTGATGATGATAATTTCTTTGCTAAACATTTCTCGTCGAAGAATACATTGTTTGGGAACCATGATATGTGTCCCTAGAACCTAACCATGGATCACTATGAAAATAAACCATAATATGTCCCATATTGTGTAATTTTGGTATGTTCTGGGTGGTTTCATACAATCTCACTTCATATGGTTGAAAGAACTACTTTGAAAACATCTCGACTTAATTTTTTGTTGAGGAATGTTTACTAATACCATGGTCTGATTCTGAGGTGTACCACCACTCTATAAGTAGGGATCCCTCTTCCTTTTATTCCCTACATTATAGTTCCCACATGTTCCCATAGGAATAAACATGATCCATGCAACTATATTTCCTGAGATATCCATTTCCACTATCGTCGCTCTATTGACCAATTTTGTATAATTTGTTATACAAAGAACAATAATATTTGAGAGAATATCTGACCTCAACACAAACTCAAAAATGTGTTGCTTCAATGAAATACTTATAACAACTTATGGGGAAAAGTGGAATAAATTCAAAAATCTAGTTGCATACTCTTTCATCGTGAGGTTCTCTTGCTTTAAACTAAATAGATCAATTTCTCTAGAAATCTCAAAGGTGTTAGGATAGAATTTCTAGTTAAAAAATTCCTAAAAATACTCCCATGTAATGAATTAGTCTAATTTACCCTAAAATACTAATTCCTAACATTGGAACTCCAAATCCTATAGTATATATGTTTCTAAATTTACTTTTAACTCTTTTGGTGTCTTAAGGATATTTAAGATTTGATTCATCCGATTCAACAACACTTCTTATTTTTCTATTTTGGAATCCCCTCAAAAGATGGGTGGATTCTACTTTTGGAAATAAACTGAATGGTCCACTTAATTAGGTTCATCATTACTATTACCCTTATCCATGCCCTAAATATCCTACACAATTATTTAGACCAGTTGTTGGTTCACCTATGGATCAAGTGAAACTTCATTTTCAGCATCCACCTTCGGTTGATTTCTACAACATCTACCTAGTTCCATTCACTATAACCAAAACAAAAATTCATTTAGTATCACTCATTAGTAACTACAGTCTTATCAATTATAGTTTACCACATCAAAAACAATTATAATATAGCTTTCCACCACTTAACAATCACCAAAATTTCAACCATTTATGAAAATACTAGAAAAGTAATTTTTAAAACAACCATTTTCACTATTTTCAAAAAATCATCATTTTTATCAATTTCATTAACCCTAGAACTCAAAAAGAACAATTTATTGTTATTGGAAATCTTACTATATATTCATTTCATGCATCTCTCATTGGATAAACCCAGAATGATGAGTTGATCATACACCTAGAAGTGTTTCAAAGCACTCTTGTATCCAAACACTATAGTAACTTGAATTTCATAATAAAGAGGTTATCCATGTCTTTTTAAACTCTATATTTTAATTTTTTACAATATTATATTATTATTACCATCCCAAGAGACAGATTGATACCATTTCCAACTCTAGGAGATAAAACACCATTTTCCCCCAAAATAGATAGATAGACCGACTAAAGAGACAAAATTGATACCATTTATAACATCCTTCCACTCCTCATTGGCTTGAGAAGTGGAAGTTGTGCTACTAGGCCTTAGGTAATATCCCCAAGACACCAAAGTCTAAAAATAAATTCCAAAGGCCTCCAGAATATTTGGTAGATGATTTTCCCTTTTATAGATAAAACATCCAAACTACATAAACAATAACCAACCAAACCTCTATATGAAACATGTGTACAAAATAAAAATCAAAAAATAAACAACCCAATAAACCATAAAGGATTAAAATAATAAACAAAAAAACACCTTAAAAGAGAACCAAAATACCATAAAACTCAAAACACCCATGTTACATCAACCAGAAACACCCAACCCACTCTTAGCACCAACTCCACATTCCATTCCCATAATATCAAGAAGCCTTACTAAAGAATAGAGATACCTTTCCTTTACCTGTGTCTTTATAGATTAAATCTACAAATGTGAAATTGTGACAAAGAATGGGGTGATTCTAAACTCAGTATGATTTCCCCAATGAATTTTTATCTCAATCCATTGGGATAAAACTTTTTAACATAATTTATATATAACAACTTTAAGAAATAAAAATAGTTTATAACAAATCAATAAACAATTTTCCAAGTTAAGTGATAAATTAAGAATAAATTTTTTCTAAAACATTTGGAATACCCATAACCATGTGTCTACAGACACCATGAATGCACAGGTGATAGTTGTATACTAACGAACAGTCTCCCATCGATCCACTATTTCATCACAAGGTGACCAATACCAAGTGCCCCAATGACATACACCCCTTTCCTAGGGTCATGTATAATGAAATTGAACTCAATCAATACATTTATACCAAAATCCTTGTAAAAATATTCCAAAAACTATTCTTTATTTAAATCATTTCAACAAAAAAATTCATGAATAAAAAACCATAATTTTAAAATCAACATTTTATAGTTATGAACCAAAGGGGTTTTTCTGAAATCCACCAAATATTTCCACAATTTTCCAAATCCAATACTGATTGATACATAATAAAGAATCACATAAGTATTTCACAAAAATTTAGATCAAAACATTTAATTAAAACTAATATTTAAGGTTCTAAATGAAGTGGAGATAAGAGAGAAGCCACCTGCCTCACAACAGTTGAAAAAAATAAAGAATAGAAAAACAAAACTATATATACAGACTTAGATATCCTTTACTTCAATAAATTCAATGATAAAACATCAGGATTACCATGAATTAATATGAATCTATCTATCAAGGATTAGATCTAATATTATATGAGAGAGAATAAGGCTAGATCTAAGAATAATAATGAAGAATGTTGACTTATTGATGAATCTAGGCCTCTAATGCACTTTGATTCACCTAAGAATCAATTCTAGATTTAAATGAAAAGTATATCAATAAATGGGATCAAAAA
This sequence comes from Viscum album, assembly GCA_963277665.1. Classification (NCBI taxonomy): domain Eukaryota; kingdom Viridiplantae; phylum Streptophyta; class Magnoliopsida; order Santalales; family Viscaceae; genus Viscum; species Viscum album. Next base: position 166,063,478 of record OY728138.1, read on the forward strand.
TAATTTTCGTTAAATAATTATTGGTTGATTAAAGAAATTTTTAGTACTCAATTAAGATTATATCCACATTTTTAGGGGTTCCAATAGTATATTGCATGGTTAGGATACATGTTTTGAAAAATAGTGTGATGCTGCTATATTAAGACAACCCCTTGCACATTTAGTTCACATAGTTTGACAAACCATTCACCAACCATGAATTTCTTTGTATTTCAAGAAGCAAAGTTCCCCCAGGGTACTTGCATGGTTTGGACAAATCTTGTGCCAATTATACACCTATCCAGGGAAAACTTTCTTCCCTTGCACAACTAACAAGAGATGGTGCATGGTTTCTACTAACCACGCACAAATCATGAAACTCTATAAAAGCCTCCAAAACATGAAAAAACCCTTTGGGACCTACTAAAACATAACCGGATAGTTATATATACTCAAAATACCTGAATAAAGGGTCATGTACCTAATACTGAGGGGGTTCTACATCATTATTATCTTGGGTTGTTTGATACTAAACATCATAATAAGAACCACCAAGGAAATAATAACAACAAGTAGCACCTCCCTTCTAAACTATCCTTTGGTTATAACACATCGCACCCTGTATGGATTGTACCCTAACATAACACACTATTAAACCTTATCTAATATCACTGACTAGATATCATGTGTCACCCAAACCAAGACTCTCAAGAGGCTCATCCATTCTAGGCCCAACTCTCACTCTTATCCATAACCCCTATGTCATATCCCATTAAACCTATTCTTTTGTCCATGAATTAGACCAATCATTGTTATCCACATTATATTATACCCTTAGTAGGTCGTCTCTGAAAATAGCATAAGAACATATTCAGTTTAATCCATGTCACTAGTCACCCCTCACATAGTGAGGGATCTAAGAAGCACATTACTATCCTATCTCATACTCTAACCTCTAAGTTGAACTGATCGTTGTGAATTTTTATCAATAGTATTCCCTCGGTGGAGATTCCTTTACAAACCACCTAAACCTATCAAGTTCGTTCTTGATTTATAACTCAATAGTAAGATAACCCTCACGATAAACCCATAGTTTAACTATTTTTTCAAGAAACCATTAATATAACACACCTTAGTCCCTTTCTATTAGTAAAAATCCAAATTAAAACACATCTAACCTCCCTAGGTCACTAAATTCATTGCACAAGGCTAGATACCCTCCACAGTTACACATTTACTCTAACTAGGATTTTCTAATAGGAAATAAAGAAATCAACATATATATAATCATGAAATAACACTCGAAGGATCCACTATGAACCTAATACAATTACCTAAGATTACCTCACACATTGGAACCCACCTTTGTTACATCTCCAGTGGATCACACTCTCATATATCAACTTACAATTCACAAAATATATGCAACCATGTATAAAGTTTTAAAATTAGGGACCACCTACCTCATATCAAAGATGTTCTCTTTTTCTCTGATACCCACTTCACTTATTCCAATCTCAACCACCATTGAATAATACCACACCATCCCTCATACACATAGATAAGCCCTTAACTTAATCAAAATTCTCAACAAAAAATTATAAAACAATTATAATCAATCCCTCATTTAATTATTAATATATTCAATCAATAAAAATCATGGAAAACTCATCAGGTGGTGTTGATCTACAAAAAATTCATCAATAGACTAAAAACCAATCTTGACTTTCATCTAGACCTTTTTCATGTAAAATTATCTAAAATAAACTTCAATTCATTAGGTAATTTCATCAAATTTTACCAAAATCCATAAATAAATTCTCTAAATAATTTTCCTCAAGTGAAAGGACATCCAATGGATTATAAACATCGTTTTGAATCCTATACTAGTGTACACCAACAAAATAACTATAAATATGAATTAATTTTTTCATCATTTGGTGTAATTATACCCCTTAGTCCATATACAAACTAAATCTAAATTAAAGAAGAAGGATGGAAGAGGGGAAAGGAGAAGGTATAGGGGCATTAATTTATCAGACAGTGATAAAACAACTCCATGATACCATGGACTCAAGGGGATAAAGGGGGAGTAAAGAGGGTAAAGGGGTGAAACGCCGTATTATTCCTTTATTGGAGGGTAAAATATCTAAGGGGGGATAAAAAAATTTCATTCAAATAAATAATATACCCTTACTTTAATTGGGGGATGGTAAATTCTACTAAATTATTGGTGGCTTCGATTATATTTTCACTGAAGTTACTAGGTATCTAATAACCCTCATATAACTCCAAATATGGAGTTATACTGCCACTAGATATCCACCAAAATATTAGTGGCCTATTGATAACCTTCTAGAAGCTTGTTTTTGTGGCCATTCAGACCACATCACTCACCCGTCCCTTGAATTTTTTATTTAGGCCTTTTCCACCCAAACATTATCCTTAAAAAACAATTTAAACATCTTAAACATTTCCAAAAACTCATTGTCACTCTATGAATTAAAAAAATCACCCTGTATCTAGTTCTATTGGGGAACAACACTTTCTACCACTCCACCAATACTTGACAGTGTGGGATTTTTATAAATCCCCACCACACCACTTCTGGTCCTTAAGAGGCATCCTTATTAATATCTTATGAACTGATCTGGTCATGGAGATTCAATCCATGCTCTTGTCTTAGAAATTTTTACTAGTTTTGGTGTACCTCCATGCACCTGAGTTTTTGAAATTATCTTATCTATGGATTCCCCATACCTTGATCCATCATATATATATGAATTGATCCATAACCAAGTCACCTTACTTAATCAGACACAAAGTACACCAGCTAGTACCTCATGACGCTGAATAACTCTAAAAACTCAATAGCTCACACAATTTGGCACATACTAAATCTGATAACTCCATGATGATGTCCTGATCCCATTGAAACTCATTTAATTTATAATTATCATTGTCTTACTTCTATTATTTATATTTTTTCTTCGTTACAACACACTACCCACTTGGCACCACACCCAGCATCTCTGAATTAATGGCACTCATGACTCATAGTCTCTACGTGAGATTAAATTTATATCATGCAACCATGATCCATTGTATAAACCATAATACTCTCCCACAAGTAGTAACATTATCCAAAACCCTATCATTATAAAATTAACGTTCCCAAACATCAATATTGTTCAATTTCTAAACATACTGAACTTAATCGAGATTCCCAAATCAACACCTAAATTGGTGTATTTTCCCTCATCAATAAAATACAAGCCACTTTTGTACCACCCTATTATTTTTTTCAGGTACTTTTTGACCCTTTTTGTTTCCCTTTTGGTTGGATATTATTTAGAGGTACTTCAAGTGAAATTTGGATAATTTTTTAGGTTTTCTTGGATGTGTATGGTTGGTTCATGGTTTGTGTAAACTATGCTCTCCCACCAGTGTAAACCATGAAATACCCGATATTGAAGGTTTTCACAGCTATCAAATGGTTTGAAAAATCATGTACCCACCTGTGAGAAACTATTCATCCTGGTGTAGGGGTGCACGATTCTCCCAACCGTGCGACTCTTCCTAGCTAACCATGTGCGTGGGTTTTTTGTATTCCTAATTTTTTTTTTAAAATATCTAAGCCTCTATTTAAGATTACTAACCTAAAAATATCATCCTAATTCAATTTCCAGGGTTTAGAAGGCTCCCTAGAAGCAATTTTGGATCCCCTAACCCCCTCTATTGATGAAATGAAGTGTCAATGGAAGATATAATCCCTCTATGGTAAGTGGATCTCCTATCATTTAATCTATCATGATCTATTCTTCCTTAATCATTATGTTTTTAAATATAATAATGTATTTGGTGGGTCTAAAATACATTTAAATGGATCTTGAATCTTTTTTTTTTTTATAGATCTTTGATGCCTTCATTCTTTGTTGGTGGATCCCATTGCGAGTTTCAATTCTTAATCTTTGATTAAAAGTCTATGGTCCCATTTGAGATTTCTCATATAATTGAAACCTTGATTTTATTGATTTGATTAAAATGGATTTTAATTGATTTACGAAACTATGATTTGAAGTTATTTTATTATGGAATTTGAGATGGAATGTATTTTGGAACCCCCCCCCCCAATTCCAATGAAATATGAATTTTGGGTGCATTTTGAAATTGATGTAATTGATGAAATGATTTGAGTTTTGATTTTAGAAATGTGATTAAATTGAAAAGATGAAAACATATGTTTTTTTTCAGTGAAAAGGAATGAAATAATGAAAAACCCATGTTTTAGTTTTGAAATTTAATTGAAATATTGAAATGGAAAATTGGGGAATTTAAATGTAAATGGTGATTGATTTGAAATGAGATGATTTCCCCTTTTTATATTGCTTGATTGAGAACATGTGATCCTGGGTAGTTAGTGGATTATTTTGAAAAAGAATGCTAAGATTTTGATTCCCTGGAAATAGATTGATGATGAAAACTCTAATAAAAACCTAGTTCAATACAATTTATCCCTGATGGGATGTTAATGAGTCCTATTTAGCCTGAGCCTGAGGGACGTGTGTACACATACTTTCCATGATTAATGATATGAAAAGTGTTAGAATCCTATAACTAGAAAATATTATAACATAAAGAAGATGACCATGGTTCTTTTTGTGATTATTTTGATATACATTCCATTTGTTATGAAACTATTTTTATGGCATCCAGTTTTTTTATTACATAAACTTTTCATTACATTGTAAAAAACATAGGATATTTTAATGTTTAGTTTCTTGGAAACAAGGTACATAAAACATGAAAAATTAAAAAATTCCTATAAAAAACTTGAATGGATTATTCATTGGTTTATCTTAGGTACTTTTACTACATCTCATAACTTGGGTATATACATCAAAGGAAACAGTGAGCATAAGTCGTAGTAAGGGAATAAGCAAGGGAAATAGTTTACAGGTTATCTTAAAGAATATCAATAAGAAAATGAGGAATTTAATTATTAATTGAGTCATTTAATAATAAAAATACATAAATAATAACTTTAAATGCGGATAAAATATTTAAATGATACATTCGTAAGAATATCACCAAGGTTTATCACTGAGGTGTTACAAATATTACCAAGGTTTTTCACTAAGGTATCGAAAAATATATCATATCTAGAGATTAAATTATTTACCCAATTCATTGAAGTGATATAATGTAACACCCTTAATATGTATTAATTAATTTTATCCACATATATCATAATCAAATATTTCATAAATAACATGTGGAGAATAAAAGAAACAAGTTTCATATCAAAATCATGGCGTTTTAAAAAGTTCTTGAAGACAATATCATTATATAATTTTAACCCATGGAATGTTTCATGTATTTTAATACCAGAATAAAATAAATAATGCTCAGTTCTATGGTAATACCCCTAGAAAATAAATAGGTCTATTTGTTCAAATAAAATAAAATAAAATAGTATTTTTTAAGGAGGAGAGAGAAATTTTTAGATGTAAATTCGGCAACATAATGGGTATAAAAAGTGGTTTTAGAAAAGGTTAAAAAGAGATGAGAAAGAGTTATCCCATTTATAAAACATAGATTTAAAGTAAGGTAATTAATAAAAAGTGAATAATAGAGAGTGACCATAACATTTAGAAGACATATACAAAAAGAGGTTTTTGAAACGAAGAGAAAAGAAGGATATTTACCTTACCTTGAAGAGTAACTCCTAAAACTTGAAGATTATGACCTTGGGGGATTTAGGATACTTTAGTAGGACTCCTTAGGTGGTAAAAATATTATAAATTAGTAGATTATGAATTAGGAGTGAAATAAAATGGATAAATTGATGGATATTTTTAGAAAAAGTGGAGGATTTGTTTATAAATTTCCAAATATAGGGCTTGGAAACCTATATAGTGGAAAATGAAAAACCATGGGCTTGACCATGGTATTATCCCATATTATTGGACACATGGGTCAAATTTTATGTTATTTTAATCCAAAAAAGTAAACCATAATTTTATATTACTTATTTTGGAAACGAATATTAATGTTTTCACAAAATAGCTTTTTTAAAGTTAAAGTTTCTATTTTAGAATTTGGAAAGTAAATTATAAATTTTTAAATTGATTAAAATATATTAAAATACTTGATATTAAAAAAATAACAAATTTTAGGTCTTTTTTTGTAGTTTATTATTTATTAAATCATTATGACATAATTATGATGTCATTAATATACTGAAAAACTCAAATTGTATTTTTACTATTCACGAAAAAATAAAGTATTTTAGAAAATTATCATAAATTCACAATAACCTATATTAAATTTTAAAATATAAAAAATGATATTTATTTTATCATCATAATCCTATAAATATGATAATTTTAACTTTTAAATATTAAAATCTTTATTTATTAAAAATAATAGTAGATTGAAAATGCATAGTAAAATTTCTGACACTTAAAATAAAATAAACTTTTTTATCTTTTATTTTTAAATAATTGTGTTTTAATAATAATATTTTATTAAAATAATAATTATTTATAAGATCTTAGTATATTATAATAATTATATATAATCTAAAAAATACAATCTCTATCTAAAAAATCAATTTATCAAATTCCATCTCAATTTTATTAAGAAAAACTATTCTTAAAAAAAATAATGGAATTACAATTTTATTTATACAATGGAATTAAACATTAAGTAACTAGAGCCTAAAAACATAAATCATTATTACACCTGCATACTTCCTAACAGTAAGGTGTGAAATGGTGGTAGTTTTTTGGGGTGCCTCGGCTAACATCGAACGAGTGGAAATCTCCACTAACTTGAATTTATCCCACATAAGATTTCGTTCAACCTTAACTTTTTGAAGAAAAAATTGGGATTGGTCAAGGTTGAACCCTATTTATGATAACTCCCTCCCAAGTATCGATAGATAGGCATCAAACGGAATGACACTATTGGTTGAGGCCATCGACTCTTCTTTCTGTATCAATTTTATTTTGTCAAAATTTTCCTTATAAAATCTAATGATATTTCTAAAATTATTATAAAGAGTATAGTTACCTATGATCATATTGAACAATGGTCATAATATACCAATGGTTATATAATGGTCAAATCCATATGGTCACATTTTCCTTTATATTCACTTAATTAAAAAATAATTTGGTTTTGTTGCGAATAATATAATATAACACACATTTTTTGGAAACAAATATCATTCAAAAAGTCTGGGTCGTTACAGTTTTACTTATTCCAAGTAATTTCTATAAATTATTTTAAATAAAATGTTTATTTAATCCATGTTTCAAATGTCTTCCATCCTTTTAAAATAATCATGTTTGATTTAAATATGCAACCAATTTATTATGCCATGCTCTGTTTTATTTAAATTGAAAGAATGGTTTGGTTTATTATTATGGAATCTTTTTATAAAAAAATTGGTGAGACTCTAAGAGTATTCATAATTCACACCCTAATTTTTCCTTTGGTCATTTATAGATTTTTTGTATTCTATGTCTGAACAAAAGGAAGGCATCAATTGGAGGTGGTGGATATTCTTTATCCTTTGGTATTGGAGTGATGTTTTCTTTGGGATGTTTGAGTTTTATCTTGACAGTTTTTTAGTGCTTTGATGATGGACTATTTTGGATTTTTTTATACCTATTTGGTTTCTGGTACTTTCTCCCTTTGAAGTTTTGATCATACAAACTTGTATCTTTTTACCTTCCATTGTTTTTTAGAAAATTCATTCACTATTTTATCTTCTATGGTGCTAGGTCCTAGTTAGCAACCCATTGAGATTGGTAATTTTTTTTTAGGATTTGTCAAATACATCTTGGTTATCATGTTACCAAGGTATCTAGGCTAGTTTTTGAAAAATTGGTATCAAAGGATAGGATAAACATCTTTTCATAATGTCAGTATGTAGTTTCAGATGTCTTTTTAGGACTTAGAAGGTAGTTACGAGTGATTGTCTTACCAACTCTCATCGTAATGAGACTTATGTCACCATGAGTGGTTTTGGAAATGAATATTAAGGAATAATTTTATCTAATTCTAGTCTTTTACTATATTTGAATCTGTATATGTTGAAATCCAATCTTGATATCTTATTTGATGGGATTAATTTCCCCATTGTTCTTGTTTGAGTTATTTATCTGAGTAATCTTCTGATATTTAGAATCATGTCCCCAAAATAAATGTGAATAACCCCCATGGGGTAACTGCTTTTGAACCACATTGAGTAGATCCTCTTGTATTATAGAACCTTGTTTAGATTATTTTGTATGATTTCCAAGCTCTGGAACAGGCACCTGCACCCCTTCCCATTCAGGATCCAATTGAGGGACCTCAGAGGGATAAATCTAAAAATCGTGATCAGGGGTTCTTTCACCAAAATCCACCAAAATTATAAGTCTTTAATGATACTAAATATTTTAATGATTGGTTGAGTAATATTGAGCTTCTTTTTTATTACATGGAAATTGTAGATTCAATTAAGGTGAAATGTTACACCTTCAATCTAGAAGGACCTAGTAGGAGATTGTGGTAATTGATGGTTATGAAAAATAAGAATGATCTTTTAGAGTGGAATAACATTAAATTTATTTTTATTGACTATTTATATCCATATTATATGGTGTTGGATAAGGCTATAGAGGTTTTACAACTTGAATAGGCTGATAGGACCACGACAGAGTATGTGAACCACTTCGCCAAACTTGTTCAGCTTGCACCTGAGATTTTATCAAATAAGAAGATAAAAACATTATAGTTAAAAATGAGTATTGGACCTAATATTAATTATTAGTTTTTTATTGAATCTCTCTTTTAATTTTGATGTGTTTTATAGGTCTTCGATGGTTGATCTTGACCTGGTTGGTAATTCAAGGTTGACGAGAGTTCATCTTTCTCCCAATAGCAGTTATGTGAGTTCATTTAAAGTAAAGAGGAATCGCGATGAGTCTCATGGTGTATCTTGACATTATGATTCTTCTATAACTCTCATAGTTCTTCTAAGGGGCCCTTTGGCTTTATTATAGTATGGAAATCCGGTAAATTCAAAATAGGTTTTCCCTGAGGCACCCAAGATCAACCACAGTTCCTGCAGATTATCAAGATACTTATAAAAATTATGTTATATCTTTTCTACCCTACATATTTTAATAGGATCATCAACACCTGAAAGTACTATGGTGTAATAAATTTCTTAATGAACAAAGGGGTTCTAGCCATAGGCATTTAGAATTACTCTTGTTTACACAGTGAAAGAGTCTCCAGAGGAAGCAGATACGGGTCTTACGACCATGATATGTACCATCACTATAGATTCATCTTTAGTGACTAATTTATTTGGTATTGGTGCATATAATTCATTTATATTGACTCTTATTATAAACGTGATAAATATTTCTATATATATATATACATTTTCATATGTGATAGATATTACTATGAACCTCGAAACGAAAAGAGAGAAGGTTTTTTATTGTCCTACTTGTGTTTTATCTTTATCAGATATTGATCTTGGTTGGGATTTTCTATTTATCGACATGAATCCTCTTGATGTTATTTTTAGGATGGATTAGCTCATTGATAATAATTCCTAAATTTACCATTATCTTTGATAGGTCTTCTTTAATTCACCTGATGGGGTGTGCCATATCTTTCAGGTAGAATGGGACCCGAGGTTGAGTTGAGTCAGGCCTTCTTATCTGGAGTTGGTTAAAGTAATATTAGTGTTCACTTTTGATATGAATTAAGGGTATTTTATTAACGATATCCTTCCGTTTTTCATAGAGTTTCCTGAAATTTTTCATTTTGATTTCTCTGGTTTTCCACCAATAATAGAGGTAGAGTTTTTATTGATACAATACTTGGTACTCAACCAATATCTATACCTTCTTACCACATGGAACCAACTAGAATGAAAGAGTTGAAGATTTGGTTAGAAGATCTATTAGATAAAGGCTTCACATGCCTGATTGTGTCACCTTAGGTGGTGTCTATTATCTTTACTAGAAAAATCTAATGGAACAATTCACCTATGTGTTGATTACTAGAAACTAAATTGAGTTGTGATAAAGAAAATGTATTTTTTTCAAATATTGGTGATCTTTTTTAAATTTGAAAGTGGAGAAGTGGTTATCAAATATTTATCTTTGAGTTGTTAAGCATTACTTATGAATCTTTAGTGGTGAATTTTTTCTAAAAATTAAAGGTTGTGATGCCACTTTGAGGTGGTTAATATTTTTTAACCCTAAATGTAATTGATTTTTTTCTTTACCGCTTGTAAAAAACCAAGATTTAGAATAATTTTGGAAGAATATTATAAAATCATAATTGAGTTTGAACTTTTTTGTTTAAATTTAATTCATAATATATGTATATAGATTGAGTATGAAATTAAAATCCTAATCTAGGTTGAACTTCTTTTATTATTTATTCTTTATTCTTTATTTATTAACTATAGGACGAGTTATTTAGTCCACTAATAAATTTTCAATTCACCCCGTCCAATTATTTGTCTATTTATTATGAGCTCTTAATTTTTTTGTATATTCCCCTGGAGGTAAAGATAATTTTCATGTTTCACTTGGATGAAAATTGAAGTGTGATAAATTCTCTTTAAAATTTTTAGTTTTATTAATTTTTGGAAAATAGTAACTAACATTGAACTGGAACCATTTTAGATTTAAGAGGATATTAACTTTGTGAACATAATGGAGTTCATAGAGGAAAATCATTTTAAAGATCAACTCTTACTAGAATTTTAGTTTTTCAGTCTTGGGATCTCTTTTCTTCCATTAAATTTGACTAATTGATTGTTTGAGTACATGAAAAGTATTTTTCTGGGGGTATTTGATGTGGATATATTTCATTTAAGGTTTCCACATCTTATTTGATGATTTAATTTAAATTAAAAGGGTATATTTTACTTATAATGGAGGATTTTTTTAATGTTGTTTTTTCTAATACTAAAAATGAAATTCATTGAAAATTTATATAATGATGATGATTTAATGTGTTTGGATGTTGAGGTGTTCTTGTTTTGGAATCTAGTTATTTTATATTCCATGGTTTTGAATTTTTATTAATTATTGGAATGTGGTTTGAAATATAAGTTCTTATTAAAATCTGTTTGAAGTGTTGTTTTTCATTTTTGATCATTTTTTCACTTTGATCTTGAATTATATTTATAGAGGAAGATCTATGTAGTTGATTGTATAAGTTTCTAATTAATGTAGGAAATTTTATAAAGGAGAAATACAAAGCCAATTCATGTATCCAATGTGTAACGTCCCCCAATCTAAAACTCTCTCACATGGAAGGAAAGGGTTGGTTACGAGACCCCAAGCATTCTTCCTTATATGGAAAAGGTTGATGACTAGTAGCAGGGGTGTGAAATTTCTAGTGAGGAGACTATAATGTTTGGTATGATGTGTCATAACAGTAGAAAAAAATCATAATAGAATGTAAATAATCAAAGTAAATACATAGTGGGATACAATAACAAAATCCAATTGAAATATCCAATAAATAATAAAGGAAAAATTTAATGACGTGCAGGAATGTTAGTAAATGTCATGTTAGAACAATACTAGAAAAAGACTTGAAGACTCAAATAAATGACTCAATGTCTTGGGTCCCAAACCCCATTTCAGTCCCATCTCAAAACTCTATCCCATCCACAAACAATCAATCAAAAACAAGGCCCTTTTCCATTTCCCAAACCTACATCTATGAAATAAGGTTGGGTACCAAACAGCAACCCAAATAGGGTGTGAGTATAACTTAGTTGGTCGACACTACCGTGTCTAAACTAAACTGGTTTGATAATAAGTGTATGAAATAAAGTGATAAAAGGTGTATTAATTAATTTAACAATTAATAAAATAAAAACAATAACCTACTTTGGATCTATGCTAGAATATCTCTGAGAATGTCTTACGACTAAGCCAACCACAACCATATAACCAAGGTAAAATAACCTGCTTCAGTACCGTGCCAGAATATTTCTGAGCATGTCTTATGACCGTACAAACCATAACCATATAACCAAGGTAAAATAACTTACTTCGGATCCATTTCATAATATCTCTGAGCATGTGTTACAACCATGCCAACAACAACCATATAACCATGGTATAGTCATAACAATCTGGTTCAAATCCTTATAAGCAATACAACATCTGGGACAAATCCCTATATGCATTACAGCATGGGACTAGGCATAACCTACTCTTTATAAGCATTATAACATGGGACTGGGCCAAGCCTGCTCAATATCAACATTACAGAATATAAGTGTTCAAGTGACAGGGTTGAGCCTGATATATAAGCATTACAACATGGAACACAATTCCTATCAAACAACTTGGATATCACAATATCACATAAATATTCTAACTGGTTAATTATGTGAATTTCCATTATTCTTTCATATAACACTTTCAATTTAATTCACAATTCATTAAAAATTATATCAATAAGAAATAATCCAAAATTTAGGTATTCTATAATAATAAATCACCCTAGGTCACATGTCATGTTAAATATACTTTAATCTATTTTCCAATTCGATTATAATCCTGGTTCGCTCACCCCATGGGAATCCATGATCCGGTTAAAATCCATTTGAAACCAAAGTACTTCATGTAATAATTCCATTTCATTATTTAATTAATTTGGGCACATCCAATGATGGAGAAATCATAATATTTCATAAAAATGTCAATTATCAAACCATGTGGTTTAGATTAGACCGTTTTCCTTTAACTAACGATCCAAAAATGCTTCCAATGGCCAATTCCCATGAGGAAGAAGGTGCATATGATTGTAAAGAGGTTCCTAGATCAAAATTGATCAATATCAAAACCAACAACACAATTGTTCAAAGGATTTCACCACAACGGTTGGAGAAGAAGGAAGAGAAGAAACCTAACATAGAAGACTTACTAGGGATTTCTCACATAAACGGGACATCCAGAATGGAAGTTTACAGCCCAAAATCACAATGATAAATCCATGGGGTTGATAGGAGAGGAGATGCATTTGATGAGAATGAAAATAAGCTGCACAACATGATTAAAAAAACTATTCAGGAATTTACATGGTTTGTAATGAGGTTACACATCATGTAAATATTTTTAATGGATTTTTCCAAAAAACATGTCACCTCATATTTATTTTATTAAAACACTAGAATAGTTACACGATGTGTAATCCCTTTACATGGTGTGTAAATGTTATTCAATTGATTTTTCATCCCATTTCCTTTTAAACAAATCAACACTATTTTAAAGTTCTCAACTCACTAAGAACTCATGAAACACTTAACCCATTTATACCCAGAATCCATTCATTCAAATAAGCATACACACCTGAACATTAGGTCATTTCCTCCAATAAATATCTCCTCACGGATACTCTCAAACCATTATCAAGTTTCCTTGTTACCCAATAATACATTTATTGAAATGATATAATTTTACAATGAAAAAAACTGAAAGGAAAGATTAATGAAAAACTTAGAGAGAGATGTGCTTGAAAAAATATAGGATCTTACATCCTCCCCACCATATAATATCTCATCCCCAAGATACTCCAAGTGTCACTAAGAGGTCTCTGTGAACAAGTACGACCACTGTGTTTTTATATCAGACTCCCTCTCCCAAGTATCCTCCTTAACTTTCCTATGCTACCACTACACCTGAACCAATGGTATAGTCCTACATCTATGATATTTATCAGAATGATCCACAACCCATATTGAATGCTCCTAAAAGTACACATCAACAAAAAGATAGATGTTTTATATGTCTATCACATGGTAAGGGTTTTGATGACATCTCTATAGCTACAACACATGGAACACTATGTACATAGAAATTTAGCACTGTGGAAGGGCTAAATAGTACACAACTTGACCGAACCTTGACACTATTTCAATAGTTATCTCTTATGTTCAACATATGATTTCTTCCTACTCTACACAATCACCAACCATTGTTTGATAAAATGAACTTGTTCAGATGTCTCATGCACGATACTAGGACCAATAAGTGCTGAATCAACTACCTCTAGGAAACAAAGAGTCTAACAACATGACCTACCATAAAAATACTCAAAATATTCCATTTGGATCGATGATTGGAAGCTATTATTATATGAAAACTCCACATGTTCCATATGTTTCTTCCATGAACCACCAAAATCCAAAACACTAGATTGTAGCATATCCTAAAAAACATGAATAGTTCACTCAGATTGACCATCAGTCTATGGATGATAGGCTATGATTAAAATAACTCATGATCCTAGGGATTTATGAATAACCTTCAAGAAACATTATGTGAAATGAGGATCTCTATCTGAGATGATACTCCTCAAAACATTGTGCAACCAAACCACCTCTTATACATAACTATTTCCCAGATCATCAACTATAAGGGTTTCCATAATAGGTAATAAGTGGGATACCTTAGTCATTTGATCCACAAAAACCCATAAAAATCATTCTTATAAGTCGTCCTAGGTAGTCCTGTCAAAAAATCCATCGTGACATCATCCCATTTCCACTCCAAAATGGGTAAAGACTTCAAAATCCTAGTTGTCCTCTGATGCTTGGATTTTAACTATTGAAAAGTGAAGCATATATCCACAACTCTTTACAACTACTTCTTAATTCCTTAATACCTATACTATCTATGGAGATCATGATACATCTTTGTTAAACCAGGATGCACCGCCCATCTAGAAGCATGAAAGTCCCTCATTAGCTCCTCACACAAGCATGTTGAAACCCATACTCAGACACAAAAAAAAGATAATTTTCATAACTGAGAGACCTTCATGACTACATATCCCCACCATAAAATTTTCCCCTTATAATTGATCCCTCCGGATCAGAAAAATGCTCAGTTTTAATATGGTACAAAATCACTTGTATAACAGATTTCGAAGTCAGAGCTACTCACCAATGATATTTCTAAACATCTATATGCATGTATATAAATAGGTAAATTATCCTAAAATCATTGTAAGACTCACATAATACCTCTTTCTATGTATTTCATCTCAAATCATCATCAATGAATATGTACTTTCCTAGTTTACAAGCCAATTCATAGCCGAAAGATTACAGATACTCAACCCTCATCCTCTGATGAAGGTTCAGGTCTCACTAAGAAAATATTTACTTTAGTATGTTGTTATCTAAGTATACAAAAATCCTATCACCAATGAGACAGTGTCTCCATCATTTCATGGCATGTACCACTACTGCCAACTCCAAATTGTGAGTAGGGTAATTTCAATCATGTGTCTATTTCATCAAGTTTTGACATGGAATGTGGAATGGTATTCTCTTTTATGGTTTGATTGAAGGGTATTTTATGGCCCCATTCAATCATTAACATTGGGTATGCCATTTTTTCCATCTTCCCAAGAAACACTCAATTGTTTCCTTACCCATAGCTGGGTACAGACCTACTTTCTAAAGGTAGACGATCATATGGGTTTTTAGGCCCAGCGACTCTTGGGGACTCGCATTGGTTAAAAGGATGGGAGGTCAGGAGCATTGTACCCTTTTGGGGGGAGTTATTTCATACTATAGGACTCTATTAAATATTTAAGATATTATAATGAATCTCTTCCTAATCCTGATACGAGACCAGTTACCCTAATGAAATGACTATAGGTTAATTCTATTTTATATACAAACTACGGGGATCACTTTAGTGAATCCATTTATATGTATCTATGGTTATTCATCATTTTAAAGTAATGGGTGGATGCATATATGCTGAAGTCATATAACCATGTGCTTTAGGATATGGTTCTATTTAAGGAAGCAGTTAATATTCTGAGGAGGGAATTGATCAATTATGTGGTGTCCTATATATCCTAGTTATTACAGGAATCAAAACCCATGCAGTTCATTCTCATCCTTTGGACGATCCCTAACGTATATACCCTTGTATAAGGGATTTTTATTCTATTTTTCTGGTTAATAGATATTCATGATGCTTAATGAGGTGTTCATTGCATCCCCCTAAGCCCATGTGAGTTTTGATCAGTGTGGGAAACAAGGGGATAGCATATGATCAGCCTCATGGTGTGTAGATATAGATCTTGAGTATTGGAATAGTCCTTGGGGTTTTCAGTATAGAGATATGACCTTGAGAAATCATCCTACTTATCATGCATATGGTAAGAATTAGAGTCATCATAGTTTAGTTTATATCGGGGAATTACACACTGAGGTTTCCCTGTATGATCAATATAGAGCTCAAACTTTAGGGATATGTAAAAAATGTATCCTAAGTATAGAAGGAATCAGAGTCCCCATAGATTGGTTTATATCAGGGGCTTACACACTGTGGCTGCCCTGGATTATCAATATTGAGATCGACCCTCAGAAAGGGGTAGCCTATGTATCTTGGATATGGTAATAATCAGAGTTTTCATACTTACATTTATGTTGGGGCTTACACACTAATTATTCCTTATATGATCAATATGGAGCACGAATCTCGAAGTGAGCTATCCTACATATCCTGGATATGGTACGAATCAGAGTCGTCATAGTTCCCTTTCTATCAGGGCTTTCAAACTGAGGCTACCCTATTGGTCAAGGATTAAACACTAAGGAGAGACAATGTTATCATGTCCTGGGATTCCCTAGATGATTAATATAGAGCTCTAACCTCGAAGAGATGTAGCCTATGTATCTTAGATATGATAGGAATCAGAGTCATCATAGTTCTCTTTCTGTCGGGGCTTACACACTGAGGCTTCCCTATTGGTCAGGGATTACACACTAAGGACATACAATGTTATCAAGTCTTGGGATACCCTAATGACATGGAATTTTTGTTTGGAGGGTGTCCCATGACCCAATTGTCATGTATTGGGAGTCATCGCATGAACTAGCTTCACACATATAGAGGGTTTTGTGAGAGTTAGTGTGGAATATTCTGAGGGGGTGTCACATGTCTTGGATGACACTACTGAGAGATATAACAAGACCTTACCGGCATGTCTGGAGGCCCTCGTGAGTCTTAGATGACTTTCCTAGAGGGTTTCACAAGATCTTAGTTATCATGTTCAGATGTTTTTTTGAGACTCGGCTGACATGGGCAGGCTTCATTATATTAGTTATGTGATGTGTCTGAAGCATGTTGTGAGTCGTTGTTGATAGAAATAGGGGGTTTTTAATATCAAAGTGATGCCTATAGAAGAACCACATTAATTGTTATGACATTTCTGGAGTATTTCTCATGTCCCAAATGGTATATTGGAGGAGTGTCACAAGATCTGGGCAACATGTCTTGGTGTTGTCGTGTGTCTTTGGACGACACATGTGAAGTGTATAGGATACATTGATCATGTATTCCACTTGATTCTTCCACTCTATTTCTTGGTTCACACCCTTGTATTGTGAATTCCTTGGTTTTGTTTATTGTTATTTCATCTTAAATCTTGCGTGATCCAGTGGTCTTGCGGAATATCCTTCGCATAACCCACTAGAGGTCCTTTAGGTGATCTATGGAGGATCATGTAAAGTTCTTTATGGAA
The DNA here is from genome assembly GCA_963277665.1 of Viscum album. Classification (NCBI taxonomy): domain Eukaryota; kingdom Viridiplantae; phylum Streptophyta; class Magnoliopsida; order Santalales; family Viscaceae; genus Viscum; species Viscum album. The sequence goes on from OY728138.1 coordinate 166,081,055, forward strand.
AGTTCATGACTACTCTGGATACGCATTAGTACATTATCTAATGGAAAGTTTTCCAATTGAATGATCACTCTGAGAAGTGTATAGAAGTAAAGAGTAAAATACTCTAGAGTCTGGGCATATGCTGTGTGTAGTAGTGGTTAGAGTCCAACCATTTCTTCATTTTGGAATGGGTAATTTACATTAATTTTCATCCCTGATACTTGCCTATTTTTGTAGAATATCTAGCATGAGTCTAGGAAGGAGTCGATGAAGTGGTCTGGTGCCACGCGGCTTCACGAGTCTCTGTTGTGGACTACTCTGAGTGTGTCACCTAATTTTTAGTGATCACAAGCCTCCTCCATCAAAACATCCCTTATCATATTATTTCTGATTATTGAAGACTTTTTTGATCATGAGGTTGTGTCTAAGTATTTCTATGTCGTTGTGCTGACATGTATGAGGTCCTTTGAAAGATCCAAAATTTCTATTAAAAGACACTTGTGAGACCTTGGGTGACTAGTCTTGGGTATCATGGGTTTATTCCATCGTTGATTGGGCATGTCACATGACTTCCAATGACCGTAAATACTTATCTCCTCATTCTTTTTAATTCTATTTTCTTTATGTGACAAAGTTTGGGAGTCATTAGAGATTTTATGAGTGTTGTTGAGGATATTTATTTTATTTTTTGGTGATGCATCGCATGAACAACATGGGCCATATGGGGGTTTATGGGCATTACATGGAAAAATCTATTTGTTCATCCTTAGAGCACTATAAAGTTTCCCAGGTAACTTTTTACAGTGAGGATGAAAATATGGAGGGCTCTCATGAGGTGAGGCAGATGTGCCGCCGAGGACTTGTGATGTCTTACGGGTCACTAGGTGTGTGCATGTCCTTAATGACCATAAACACCTCTCACCTCCCCATTTATAACTCTTTTTTTTTTATTTTCCAAAGGATAGGTATTATGAGAGTATTCATGATAAATGTATATTATTTTTACTCAATTTTTGGATGATGTATCGTGTGACCAATATGGGTCATATGAGGAGTGTGAAATCATGTTGTGGGAAAATCTGTATGTTTATCCCTTGAGCACCACCGAGTTTCCAGAACATGTGCAAGGAATTCTATGTGGTGAGGATGAAAATCCAAAGTGGTTTTACGAGACGCACCAAACAAGTCATCAAGGACACATGATGTCTCGCACATCTTCAGGGGAGCACTGCATGTCTTTTAGGGACCATGATCCCCGTCCACCTCCTCCCCTTTATCTATTTAATTTTATGTGATGAAGGATCGAAGGTCCTATGAGTTGTCTTGGATATCATCAAGTGATTTATTCTTCCCAATGATGATATAGTGTGTGAGATTCATAGCCACTAGGGATCTCTACCTTTGAATATCATCCCTTTTTATTTTTGAAGGGTTTTTGATGGTTTGTCAGGTGTTTTCCAATGACAAACCACGCTGTCTGGGGAAATCATTCGATTGTCACCCTATGGCCAACAGTTTTTTGGAGATCCATCATAGGGAAGTATCATTGAAGAGGTTTTCATGAGACTTGCTATGGGTTATGCATCATGCATGAAAACGTTGTGTGAACTTGAAATGGTTACAGAATCAGGAGTCCTTTAGAGAATCTGTGAGTCTTCGACCATCCTATTCTTCCATGATTTTGTGAAAAAAATGATTCCCATATTCTGGTATTTATTCCTTTGTGATTTTTTATGCTTATTTGGTGGGCATTAACAAATTCCCCCCCTCAGGAATGATTTCCAAGGGGAAAAGGACTCGATCTTGAGGAAACTAAATACTCATCGAAGTCCCTGACAGTGTTGTGAACCAATGCCTCAGTTGACATTTGGTCTACTAGTAGACCATTGGTATTCCACAAACTACCTATATTTAGGGGGTGGGAAAATTAATTCTACCAACCACCTCCTTCTCAGAGTGTTCCCACTGTTGCTTTCGTCGTAAGACCATGTCGCAAACCATGATCGTGAAACCTATCTGTGAGCCTATGTCGTGAATCCTAATCACCAGAGATTTGTGAAATATTTCTTGCTGCTTATACACTCATCTGACTTGACCATGAACTATTCCTCGGTAATCCATTAGACTTAGGCTATGATGGTTATGGTTTCCTTGAGGGTTTTTCATGCTTCGCGGACTCGATGGTTTGATTTCCTACAATTCGCATGACCATGTTTAGGTCATGTGATGGAAAGTCTCCAAGGGGGGGTCAAGAAATGTGTTTCATTACTTTTAGGGGTTATTCATCCTACAAGTCTTCTAGAGACCAGTAAATTTGTGAAATCCTTAATGCGATTAGTGAACCCTTGGCTGAGTCATATAATGTGCATGATGCCATTGTTTCATATCATATCTTTATTTTTGTCAAGACTTTATGTTCTTTTTGAATGACATGTGCCACTTACTTATTTTCAAATGGATTCTAATTCACATCATCAAGGTTCATCATCTACATTTAATCAAAGGGGTTTGATTGATAATAATCGCAATGTCGATCCCCACTATCATGTGTGTGCTGATAATGAGGTATTATAGAGGTTCCTTTCATCCAACATTCAGAATTATCCCTTATCTAATTGAATTCCACTGCATGATTTTGGATTGCTAGATGATACCACTATACCACCCTATATTTTAATCTGCCATTGCACTGGGTATCTATCTCCCCCGACTGCATTCATGTGACAATTACCGAGGATGGTCAGCTGGTTACAACCCAATCTTAGGTCTTGTCTTTTTTGTTGTCCAATTCTCCCCTGGACCTGGATGGTTGTGATCTTGCTAAAAAGACTATTTATCAGACCTATTGAAGCATATTTTCTTCTTATCTAGATTCCCCTAGTTGAAAATTGTACTGAAAATGGGACCTTCCACATGGTGTAAATTTCTATGATAAGTGCGAAAGGCCATTCTTGGTGAGGTAGAGCTGTTTAAAATTTGTTGATTATCTATTCTGGGTTCATCTCCACAAAGCCATGTGGATATCTCAATTTATCATTTACCACCATCCTAACCTCCTCTGGGAAATTATCAGTCGTTGGTGTCCTGGTACTAACACATACCACCTTCTCACGGTGAGGTGGGTATAAATTTATGTCATATCCATTAGCTGGGTGGAGTTTCTTATATTAAAGAGATTTATGAAAAATTTATCCCTACTATAGACATTTTGGATGATCCTATACAGACTCCGGTTATAGAGAAGGTTATTCACATCATTGTGAGGAAGAAATTGGGGTGATATATGACAGTGGGTTGGCTTATTTTCTTCACCGACTGGTTCAATATATTTTTTTTGTGGAGGTGGGGTTAAGACAAATTTTATTCATCCCCATAGGTGCCCCTCCCAATAAGTTTACCACAGTGTTGGATCTTATTAGTAGATTATAGAAGCCAAGGAATACACACATGGGGTTATCGATTGAACCCAAAGGTTTCTTCGGGATTTAGGTTGGTAGGTATTATTACTATGTTCTTGAATGGGTGGCTTTTCCCAGCTGGGGATGCACGCTGCAGCATTCATGTTAGCACCTTGGTCATGGAGGAAAAACTCACAGAAGGGGTTCATCTAAACTTGGAAGTACAGATCATTGCACACCTCTACTAGATGTTGGGCCATATACAATAAAGAAACACCCCCTACATGATTGACGGTCCTCTCCAATTCCAGTTAGGCTGGATAAGAGAGAACTTACAATACTGAAAGTATTACAATACTTCCCAAATCCCAGATTCCATATTCTATCCAAGACTACTGTACATTTCTAGTGTTATTCCTATGTCCCTAACCCCTGCAGAGGTCAAAGGTGACCTATACCAATCTGAAAGCTTTGACTTTTCAACCTTCTATGCACTAAAAAACTTGATTATAGATAACGAAAGTGGATCTCTTGATGAAATATCTTATATGACCTCACTTCATGATGGGTCCTTATAGACAGAGTGGACGAGCTAATTATCTGTGAGCCATACACACTATATTAATTTTCCATTCAATTTGGCTACGTTCAGGGATTTTCCCCCATTCCTTTGGATAATGTTTGAGGGGAGAGACATCCTGGTGTCATCCACCAATTTTAGAAGATATTATCCCATGAAGATACTAGATTCATGATCATATTTTTGCCTACCGATTCTCCCGATTTCCTCACCCAGGATTATGTTCAGGCTTGTGTAATGTCTTATCCCAATGGTGTGCTATGCCAGATGGTCCACCATATAGACAAGCCTCTTGAATCACCAATTCCCCTATCAGTGGAATCAATGGAATTTATTGAGGATTCGGGCGAGTCGTTAAGGAAGTATCCTCACTCTTATGATTATTATTCAAATAGTGAGTTGGGTTCTATTGAGAATATCATTCCTCCCGTACATGCTACATATGACATGCCTATTGATAGAGAGGTGTATGGGCATTCTTCTCCTATTTCAACGTTGATCCAAATGGTTAGTGATCCTTCTACCATACCTACTTCATCGGCTTCTGAAGTTTAGTAATTTCATAGGCTGATCTGGGAGCATATTCATACTTCATCCCATAATTTTTCACTACACTCCATTTTTTTGACATTTTAGAGAGACTCTAAAATGTATATATTCCTCCCTCTTTCTCATAATATGAATGGATGAGTTTTCTAAGATTTCTATCCAATTTTCTTCCTTGTATGATATCTTTTTATTTAATTATTTTAGAAATTATTTTTGATACCGATCACCTGCCTTATCTTAAATAGAATTGAATGCCTAGAATTAGATATTGGAATCTTAACTGATTCCCTTTGAGAGACTCTTAGAAAGGATTACTCATACGAGGTTCTGTATTGGTGTTATGTTCCATCTATCTTGAGATCACTTTATGTGCATAGGGATCATCTGTGTTGGGGATATGTTCTAAGGAATGAGTGCTTTTCATATCTATAGAAAATATCTTGGGTATGATAAGGCCATATAGTGGGACTCATAGTAACTACCATGTGCTTTAGTTTAGGTTATTTTTGCTCAAACCAAATGTTGCCTTAGTTTAGGGTCTTTTAGTTTGGACAAAAGGTTGCTTTAGTTTAGGGTCTCTTAGCTTGGACCATCTATTTCTTTAGTTTAGGGTATTTTAGGTTGGGATACCTATTACTTTAGTTTAGGGTCTTTTAGGTCAGACCATCAGTCACTTTAGTTTAAGGTCTTTTAGATGGAACAATATGTTTCTTTAGTTTAGGGTCTTTTATCTTGGACCATCTGTCGTTTTTGTTTAAGGTATTTTTGCTTGGACCATACGGTAATGGGATATAGTGCATATGTGATATGAATGAACCAAAACACTCTGAGGTGCTGGATTCTACCATGGTGTTTCTGAGGCTCATGAATATTTGAGTTCCTTTTTTGCAGAGTGACATGTTTGGTTGACGGCCATAGGCACATATTGTGGATCCATGTGCATGTATACATAGTCAAGAAAAGGGTCAATGAATCTAGGTATCTTTTCTAAGGGATATAAAATATTTATGGTGGTAATATTGATGAGGTTGGAATACTAGGGATTCTAGGCCTGACTGTACAATTGGATCATGGATGATGTAAATCATAACTTTAAAGTTTGATTCCATGAGTATGTGGTGATGTATATATGTCGGGTATGTCACATGACATTATGAAATTCCAGGTTCTGTCACGGCATTACAAAGGATCATAGGGATTGAATATCCTTTCTAGAAAAGAGGATGTGGATTATGGTTGCAGGTCAAATACCTTATATATCAGTATCATGACATGAGAAATAAGATCTCCACTTATTTCTGTGGGCTATGAAATATTTTTGAAGATTCAAACATCCAAATGGTGAAGTTGGGTATGGGTAAAAGGTTATCCAGGAAGGGTTCTATCACCCTAGGAAATCTAGATCTTAAAGTGAAACTCAAGCTCTACACCCTGTGCTTTTGAATCACAAGATGTGGGCCATCAAAGGTTATGAAATGAAGTGTTAGAGTCCATCCTTGATGAAGGTCATGAAACAAAGTGACGTAACATTTAGGATATTGAATCTGCATGGATAGATTGGTGTGGGGACTTTTAAATCACGATTCAATGTGCTTGAGTCGGGATAATGATATGGGATATTCATAAAATGAGTAGTTCAGACATGATGAGATGTTGAGTGTTATTGTGATGATGTCAATGCTCATGAGAATCATAATTTCCTTTTTCAGAGTGACACATTTGGTTGATGTCCATAGGCGCATATGCAGGAGCCATGGGCATGTATGGATAGTCTAGAAAAGGGATCTAGAAGATGGATATCATTTCCAAGGGATAGATAAGGTTATGGTGATTCAATACACCCCAACTCATGAAGTGTGGTTTGTGGAAGATGTAAAATCCAAGGAGGGTTAGAGTACCCTAAAAGCTACGTCACCGCCTAGTGAACAAATTCTCGTGGTGAGGAGATGTGAAAAACACTACCCTAACTTTTTCCTAGACTGGTGGTCCAATGAGAATAGCTTGGATTTTACTAGGGTTATAGACCCAATGAGATTTATGACTCTTATTTTTTCACCCTAATTTTTTTCCTAAACACTAATAATGAGGAGTTTTGGGGAAAAGAATATACTTTTGCTCAAGTCCCCATTGATGGATTTTCAGTCTGATGATTTTTGTGTCTGTTTTGTTAGCAGTTTAAGGTCTTGCGATTTGGAACATTATGGGATAGAGTTTAAGGTTTTACAACTTTTACCAATGTGTAAATAGTTTAGGTCATGACTTGTATAGACCTAGTACGTAAGATGTCACACAAGAGATTAATTAGGATACATAGGGTTAAGATCACTCCAAAATCTTTCTAAGAGAGGGGTAGAGATATCATAAATCATGACTTGAGTTTCTCATATGATGATTAATGATGTATTACAGTCATACAGGGATTTGTTCAGACACACTGAGGTGTTGAGTGCTGTCATGATGATGTCGAGGGTCACAATAATTGGAATGTCCTTTTTCAAAGTGCCACCTTTGGTTGAAATAAATAGGCGAATATGCAGGAGACATGGGAATGTATGCATATTCAAGAAAAGGGTCCTTGAATCTAGAAATACATTCCAAGGGACATGGAAGGTTATGGTGATTCAAGACACCCCAACTCACAAAGTGTGGTTTATGGGTTTGAGGTTCTCTTAAAGGATGATAGAAGCAACTTATACACTAGTTGACCGAGGTAAGTCTCTTTTGGTCCTTTGATACAGAATTAAAATTATGATATGGTCTTCAAGGTTTATTTTCATATAGAGGGATGTTCATCTCTGTGTAGTTTAACTTCATATGGTGAGGACATATTTCTATGCAGTTTAGCATCATGTAGTAAGGACGTACTTCAATGAAATTTTACATCATATGATGAGGATGTATTTCCTTGTAGTTTAATTTCATGCGATAAAGACATATTTCCATGCAGTTTAATGTCATATGGTGATGATGTATTTCTTTACAGTTTAACTTAATGTTGTAAGAGCATACTTCCATGTAGTTTAACATCATGCGGTGTGGACGTAGGTGAACTAACATGAGTAAATGAGAATATCGTAGTCGGTCCCAATGATGGAGACTGGGCATCACTACGTATCCCATGATAATGAGAGTAAAACCACATGTAGTTCTAGAAAATTGTGCAATTTAATGTCTTACAGTGAGTACGATGCATCAAGTTTAATGGCATGTTACAATGGAATATCGGGAAAGTTTGGGGTCATGTGGTGCGAAACATGAGATGAATATTTTAGTGTAGAGATGTGTATTTTTGTTCCTTGAATCAACCCAACGTGAATGAGGTCCAAAGAGGTCTTAATCACACTATGCACTTTTCTATGGCTGGGCTCGAAGATGAAATTTATGGGAATCTCTAAATATCTCTTGAGGACGAGAATCAAGCCACACATAGTTCTAGAAATTTCATGAAGTTTAACGTCATGTGTTAAGGATGAAGGAGAACAATCATGAATTGATTGGGACATTGCATTTTGGATATATAGTGGAGGTTTGGGCATCACTACATAACTCATAGGGATGAGAATCAAACGACATGTAGTTCCAAGGAGGTTGTGTAGTTTGACATCATGCAGTAATGACCCATGGTACACCTTTTATGGTCATGCATCTGATATGGTAATGGACCTGTCGTGTACCTATATGCCTTGCTTATGAGGATACATCCTTGTTATAATTCCAAATCTCACATGAGTTATGATTTGTGTGATAAACAAGTAACAATGCGGATCTTCCTGTAGTGTGGGGATAGAAAAGGGGTACAATAGAGGAATTTCGTTCCATATAATAGTTGGACCAAGACATAGAATCATGAAATCCCTTTGTATCCCATTGGAAATGAGAATCAATCCATACATATTTCTAGAAGGACCGTGCAGTTTAACATCATGTGGTGAGGAAGTGGGTGAATCGATGTGAATATAATGGGGATGCTGTTAATCTGTATAGTTTAATGTCATGCAGTAAGGATATTGGGTCACCCATTGTGAGAGAAATATAATCCTATGGTTGGGCCTAGAAGTAGAGGATTGGGTGTCACTATGTATCTTGTGATGATAGGAATCAATCCATATGTAGTTCTTGAGAGATCATGCAGTTTAACAACTTACGGTAAGGACGATCCCCCATACAGTTTAACATCGTGTGGTTAGGACAAATTTTTATAGTTTAACATCGTGTACTCAGGGAAAGACATTCCATGTGGTTTAAAATCATGTGGTGGGGATGATTTATGGGACATACACTGATGTGGATGCCCTATTGCTGGTAGCTATGAAAAGTATTTCTTCAGGAATCTTGTATTGGTGTGCATTGTGACATGTTCCCTATCCATTGTGACAAGAGAATAGGGTCCATTATTATAGACCTTATATATTACGTAAGGTTATTCCCACTTGGGATCCAATTTTGGGGGCTTATTTCCTGGTATCCTTGGGGTTCTTAGATCCAACACCAATTCTCCTAGGAGAAAGGAATGGAGGCATACTTTTTTATTAAAGGCATGTGCTATCCGGTTCCAGTGGACCTCTAAGTTGTAAAATGTGTGAAACCTTTTCTCATATAGCCATTCCAAATATTCTAGTTGTATTTCAAATTGTTCATCATCTAAGAGTTTTTCACAAATAGCTATTCAAAGTGAAGGAAGTTAGACCTCTATGGGTAGCACTACCTTGGTCTCGTACACCAGTGAGTATGGTGTTTCCTATATAGCAGTATGCATGGTGGTATGGTAGGCCCATAAATTATAGACATGTTTATCTAGCCCAGACTTCTTCTATTTGTTCACCATATTCTAGAGTATATTTTATAGATTCTTATTAAAGGCCTCTATCTATCCATTTTCCACTACATGATAGCAAGACTAGTGATTGGACACAATGTTGCACTATAGGTAAATCTTCTTTAACTTCATGGAACAGAAGTTGGTGCTGTTGTCTATCAATATTATGTGAGGGATTCCAAACCTAGTTATGATATGGGATTTCAAAATTTTGATGATATTCTTTTTCCTAAATTCCTTTAGGAGAATATCCTCATCCCATTTGGAAAAATAATTTGGTAGCAATAAGGATTTACTTGAACTGGTTAGTTGTGGATGAGGGGATATGGCCCCACAACATCCATCCCCCAAATAGTGAATATCCAGGAATATCTAGATGTGTGAAGAAATTACAGGGGTTGATGGATGAAGTTTTCATGAATCTGTAACTCATGAAATTTTCTAGTGAATTGTACACAGTCATGTATGATGGTTTTCCAGTAATATCTCAACCTCCTAATTTGGTGGGAGAGTCTGGTGCCAGATTGATGAGAACTGCAAGAGCCTGTGTGGAATTCATCCATGATGATGAGTGATTCTCCTTCTACTATGAACCTGATGAGAATTCCATCAAATCCATATTTATAGATCACTTTTTTCTAATTTGGGCCATCCTCTAAGGTGAAGTTTTCTATCTTGTGCTGGATCGGTTCCCTTCCAACCCTATCTATTAGGAGAGTCCCATCTCAAAGATAGCCAGTTATAGGCTCCATCCATCTAGGGGTGGTCACTAGTTCATCATGCTCTGGGGAGGTTTTGACCTGATTTATCTCTTCCATATCACATATAATGATCGATGAGATAATTCTTTGAGGTGTGATATGGAAGGTTGCTTCCTTCTAGTCAGGGTTGGCAAGGATGGTGGCTGCATTATCCAGTGCATCGGTGCAAGCATTCTGTGATCGATGAACATAATGTAGTGTGAGCTCAAAGGGGAATTATACCATCACTCCCCTAACATTACCAGTAAGAGGGTCCATTTCTTCCTTATTAATGGCATATTCACTATTGATCTTCTTTATCACTAGTCCTGAATCCCCTTTGATATTCAGGTTGGCTATGTGAAGCTATAGGGATAGTTCCAATCTAGAAATTAGGGCTTGGTACTCAACCTCATTATTTGTGTAGCCTTCAGACAATGAGAATGAGTAGGGGAAAACTGCTTTGTCTGGAGAGACAAATACTATCCCTAGACCGACTTGATTGAGTTTCATTTTTTATATTCTTGAGATGAAGGGACTACGATATTTCCATAAAAATATATCCCCCATGTTTAGGGAGTGTTAGGGGTATAAAATAACTCTTCATCAAGAAGCTCGGTGTCCTGTGGTGTATTTTCTAGGGTAGGATGTGCTGCAAGGAAGTCATACAAGGATTTCAATTTCACTGATTTTTGAGATATAAATTGAATTTCATATTGTTACAGAAATACCACCCATCGAGCCAATAACCCAGTCAACATAGTGTGTCCAAGGATGTACTTGAGCAGATCAATATGAGAGACCAGGTGGACTTCATGGTGTTTTTTAAGTAACGCCTCAGCTTTTGCACTATGAACATGAGTGCAAGGAAGTTCTTTTTGATATCAGAATATCATGTCTCAGTACCTAGCATGGTCCAAATGAGGTATTAGAGACTATCATCACTCCCCAAATAATTCTTTTGTGCGAGGAGGTCCCTCAATGGTAATTCCATTGGGACGATATATAAGATGAGTGGCCTCCCTTCCATCAGATGCATTAAAGCCGGTGGGTGAATCAAGTATTTATTGAGTCTTTATAAGGACTTTTTACATTCATTATCCCATTTGTAGGAGACTCACTTCTTCATTAGCCTCGTGAAGAGGAGAGTATTGTCATCCAGGTTGGCTATGAATCACTTAATGTAGGTGAGTTTCCCTTGGAGTCCCCTTAGTTATTTGAGATTTATGGGGGGTGAAATTGCTAAGATAGCTCTAGTGTTTTATGGGTCAAACTCAATGCCACAGTGGCATACCAAAAATCCAAGTAAATTACCTGATGACACCCCAAAAGCACACTTCAGTGTATTCATCTTTAGAATATGCTTTCGTAGCTTGTCAAAGATTGATCAAAGATCCGTGAAGTAATCGCATCACTATTGGGATTTGATGACCAAGTCCTCAACATAACCCTCAGATATCCTCCTTGGGAATAGATTTAATATTCAATGCATGGAGAGCTGATATGTGGCGCTTAAATTATGAAATTCAAAGTTTATGGACTGGTATTAGAAGAACACCTAGGGTTCCTTAAAGGTAGTGGATTATTCATCCTCGGAGTCCATTTTGATTTGATTCTACCCCGAGTACCCATACATTAAGGAAAGGGATTGGAAGCCAGTAGTTGAATCGATCAAGGGTTATGTGATCAATAATGGGAAGTGGTCGTTTGGGAAATTCTGATTAAGGTCTTTGAAGTCAATGGATACCCTAAACCACCTGTTATTCTTATTGATAGAGATGATGTTAGTAATACATATCGAGTATTGTACTTCTTAGAAAAAGTTGGCTTTCAATACTATAAAAATGGGCAAGGGAAGCTCCCCCTTATATCAGCGCTAAGCAAAACCGCTGATAAAGGTTACCCTGTATCAGTGCTAAAATTTTAGCACTGATAAAGAGACACTTTTTCAGTGCTTTTCTAGCGTTGATAAAGCGGTCCTCTATCAGTTCTAGAAAAGTTCTGATAAAGATTCCCTATATTAGTGCTAAAATTTTAGCCCTGATATAGGGTAACCTTTATCATAGCGAAACAAGCGCTGATAAAACGACCCTTTATCAACGCTAGAAAAGCGCTGATAATCAATATTTGTATCAGCACTAAAATTTTAGCGCTGATACAGAAAGGATTAATCAGTGCTTTTTTAGCGCTGATAAAACGTACCATTATCAGCACTAAAAATCATGGATAAAGAATACCTTTATCAGTGCTAAAATGTTAGCGCTGATAAAACCTTAGTCCATTTTTTATAAAGTCAGTCGCACAGTGCCCTCGTTTTATCGCGACCTAAAGCTCTCGTGGTACTGGAACCCTGTGAATCCCCTCTGCCGCCCCATTGAGTTTGCGTTGTTGGACCTTCGAAACCCTCACTTCTCATTGTCGGACCTCCACTACCCGCTGAGTTTGCGTTTCCGGACCTCCGCCGCCCTCAATGCCCTCTTCGGTTTTCCAGACCTCTGCCTCCCGCAATGCCCTCTTCGGTTTGCCGGACCTCCCTTTAAGTCAAGTTTTCCAAATATTTTTTTAATATTGTTCTTTTTGTTGTTCGAATCATTGATGGATATTGATTGTGTTATTTCATTTGGATTCATTGGTATGTTTTGGGTGTACCTTTACTTAGGTTTCGAGTTATGCTCTTAATGGTTCTTCATGGTTAGTGGTTGTAGTCTCTTATTTGGGTGAAGGGATGTGTTCTTAGTATATTTCCATCTTATGTCTTACCATTTTAGTGAAAATTTAAATGGTTGGGTGACCTATGCTAGGTCTCTGGACATTATTGGGATTTTCTCTCTTCTTAGTGATGTAGACGTGTCATTTGGAGATGTATGATGTTCTTTGAGGATATACATTAAGGGTTCTTGGGAATATTTGTTATCTGTTCATTTTAATTTTTTTATAGTGGTCCTCTATTCAGTGAATCTTCCTATATTTTGTGAATTTTCCACACAATAATTATTGTGTGGAATTTATTTTTGTCTCATCATTTTTTATCCTTCATACAAGAATATTTATTTGGATAAAAAGAGAAACGATGGGGAGAATTGTAACATCTCAGTATCTCTTTCATCAAAACAATACTCTTTGAGTTTTTTTGGGTTTCTTGAGGGTTCATAGGATGTCCCAAATTGCCATAGAAGGTGTGGACGTGAACATGTAGGTTGAAAAGCTTCATGTGGTCCACCAAATGTCCGGTGAGGGTAATTGGCTAGGCAATGGGATTCACAATGGATAAAAAAATTCTATAGCCATCAACTAGCTGGAGGGTCTGTAGTGACTAGCCAGTGGGATAACCTATGGTTGTAACATTTATACTATAACTACTATCTAGCTTGTGAGGGCCACTATCTAGCCAATGGTTTTGTTGTATATGAGAAAGCATCGAGGTAGTAGGGTAATTGCACCCTGATACCCCCATTTATTTATTTTATCTTCTCCCTCAAGTTTAACTCAACCCACTCAAGCCTTGGGATCCCCTTTGGATAGTTTGTCTCTTCTATCCTCATCACTTGGTGGATTGAAGTTTCATTCGAAATGGGGATCCTCTTTTGGTATTTATTTCTTTTCTTGAACTTCAATCTCTCTCCATCACATGATTATTTTTTCATGGGGGCTATGTAAGCCTTGGTATTTACTAGACCAATAATTTTTCTGGGTAATTATGGTTATAGTATCTCTTTTACCTTTTATTGAGATCTCTTTTATTTGATTCAATGTTCTTCATTTGAGAAGACTCATTCAGATTCATTGTGTTTTGATCCCAAATATTCCAAGTGGGTGTTTCTATACTATATATTATTTTTGGGATTCATGTGTTTCATGAATTCATATTTTATACATTTTATGTTGGTTAGACATGTTTTGATCATTTTGAATCACAAAATAACCCTATTAATGAAAATAATATATGGAATGGATGGTATCTTGTTGTGAATTAACCTTTTTCATTGAAATTAATTAGGATTCCTTCTACTGTTGGTGGATTTGATATTATAAATGAAAATCATGGTTTAAAATAAAGATCAGTTGATTCTTTAAATAAAATTCCAAATGGTTTGGTATGTGTTTGTTTATTGAATTTTTTTGGGAATGATTTCCAAAATAAATTAAAATTTCTTGTTTTTAAATGGTTTATGGTATTGGTATTTTAAAAAATTGAGGGGGATTGATTTTCATTTTGAAAAAAATACCTTGGAGCCCGGCCACCATCCATTGTTTGTTGGGGGTGACTTTAATGTCATTTCCAACCCAAAGGAAAGAAAAGGTAGAATCCCATTCCAGAGGAAGTCCATCATGGAGTTTGTTCAGTTCATGGCTGGGAAGGGCCTCATTGATCTCATCTTCTCAGGTGACAGTTTCACCTGGTGTAACAACTGCAGTGGTCATCACTGCTTGTGGAGTCTATTGGGTAGGTTTCTATCCAACATGAAAACCACTAACCTATTCTCAAATACCATGTTTTTTCATCTTGCTTGAGGTATTTTGATTCACTCCCCCCTTTTGGTTTCCATTTCTTCTTGCATGAACATCAGGAATGGTTTCACTTCCACCAGTAGTGGGTTAACATCCTAGGGTACCAGGACATGGTTTGTGAAATATGGAATGAACCCTTGTAGGAGTATTGGGCCACCTTCAACCTCAGTGACCTGACCTCAAACCCTGATAGGTGCGTGTTCGCCCCTTCCTCCTCAGGAACCTTCACCACCTGGGACTACCAACTGGGACTACTATCGCATATGGTCTCCTTCAGAGTATTTTGATAGATGGAATGATACCTTTGGTTTATTGGATTATTAACACCATTTTGAAATTTATGTGTGACTATATACTTATTATATTTTCTTATTATTTCTTACACACCACCACTTGAGTTGAGTAACCGGATTGAAATCCATATTGGTACTTTGTTTCTGATGTGGATATGGTTTTTTATGTGTTTGTGACATGTGTATGTGTTGATATATGGGTACTTAGGCATGATGATATTGAATATAGGGTGGAAACCTAGTAGTGGTAGGTGTATCATTCTTGATTATTCTTGTGTTTGGTTTGGGGTGATTTGAGGAAACTATAATGAATCTAAAGTAATTATATTTAATGAAGATGAATAAATAGTAATGGTTAGGCTCTATTAATCTCAATTTTTATAAGGAATTGGTTCTATTATACTGTATTTCAAAGTCTTTCTTCTGTGTAATTTAACCATAATTAGTAATATTTGAGATTAAAATAGGATGAAGATGAATAAATATTGGATGGATGCTAATCGTTTAACAATAGAGTACGAGAACGAAGTGAAAGAGTTCATCAAGTTTTCAAAGGATCACATAAAGGATCCTTCTCAAATCCTTTGTATGTGTTTACGTTGTTGTTATTCTAGACTACTTCTCTAGAGGAGTTGGAAGAACATTTGATATGTCACGAAATATATTAGAGTTATAAATGTTGAAATAAACACGAATAAAAAGAGAATGTAGCTACTGGATGGGATAAAACTGTGTTTTATGGATCATTATATATGAATACAAATATGGATAATGAAGGAGACCGTATGGAGGATGTGATTACAGATGTCAATGATGATGAATATCGTATTGAGTAAATTAAAAAGACAATTCAAGATGAACTTTGTGATTTCCCAAAATTGTTTGAGAAGATAAAGAGTTGTGGAAAGACGCCATTGTATGTTGATTGCACTAATTATACAACATTTCCAGTTGTACTGAAGTTGTATAAATTGATATCAGGCAACGGATGGAGTGATGTCAGTTTTACGGAACTACTTGCTCTCTTGAATTACATGCTCCCGGAAGATAATGAGCTCCCAATCCGGACATATGAAGCTAGATGAATGCTACGCTCAATGGGTATGACTTCTGAAAGAATACATGCCTGCCCGAAAGACTTTATTTTGTTTCGCAAGGATAAAAAATCACTTACATAATTCCCAAAGTGTGGTGCTTCTCAATACAAGAAAGATAAATCCAATCCTACAAAAGTTTTATGGTACTTTCCAATCATTACAAGGTTTAGGCGTCTATATGGAAGTGAAAAAACTGCAAGATAATTGTCATGGAATGCAGATAAAAGATATAAAGATGGGAAATTACATCATCCGGCCGACTCTCCTCCATGGAAGAAAATTGATCATGAGAATCTTGAATTTGGAAAAGAGCCGAGAGACCTTCGTCTTGAATTATCTACAGATGGATTGAATCATTTTGGTTTTCAAATCAGCACTCATAGTACATAGACTGTTATGTTGGTAAATTATAACTTTTCACCCTAGTTATACATGAATCGTAAATTCATCATGTTATCTATGCTTATATTAGGACCAAAACAACCAGGTAACGATATTGATGTTTATCTGGCTCCTTTGATCGAGGATTTGAAGTTATTGTGGGACTCAAGTGTAATATTGTATGATACTTATAAAATTGAATACTTCACATTGAGAGTGATGTTGTATAGGACAATAAATGATTTCCCTACTTATAGAAATTTTTCAGTCTATAGCATTAAACGAACTCAAGAGTGTCCTATGTGTGAAGAAGATACATAATCAATTAGGTTGAAACATTCATCGAAATCTATGTTTCTAGGACATCGTAGATTTCTACCTCGTCGGCATAAGTACCGATCATGGACGACATCATTCAATGGAAGTTCAGAAAAATGTGCAACACCGTCTCCACTAACAGGTGATCATCTGTTTGAGAAAGTAAAAGATATGAACACTGTTTTTGGTAAACCGTTTTCAAAAAACCTTACGAAAATTGGTTGGAAAAAGAGATTAGTTTTTTTTAATTACCATACTGGAATTGTTTGTACATCATAAATTTTATTGATGTGATGCATATGGAAAAAAATGTATGTGATAGTGTATCAGAACGTTTCTAAATGCCCCTGGAAAAACAAAATATTGAATTAAGGCAAGGATGGACTTGGTTGACATGGGAATATGAGAATAGTTGGCTCCTGTGAAGGGTGAAAATCGAATGTTTCTTCCTCCAGCTGCTTATACTCTTTCTAGGGTGGAGAGATATCAGTTTTTCAACTTCTTCAATGATGTAAAGTTTCTAGAGGGGTACTCATCAAATATCAAGAACATTGTGTTAATGAATGATTTGAAGTTAAAAGGTTTGAAATCAAATTATTGCCATGTTTTGATGCAAGATCTAATTCCTATAGCTTTACATTGCATTTTGCCCAATAATTTTCATCATATGTTAACCAAACTTTGTTTCTTTTTCAAATCTATATGTTGCAAAGTTTTAGACCAGAGGAAATTTCCAGCTATGGAAAAAGAAATTGTCATCATATTATGTGGATTAGAAATGTTATTCTTGCCAACATTATTTGATATGATGGTTAATTTGATGATTCAAATTGTGAGAGTGATTCAACTTTTATATTTTATGAGAATTATCCAAGGGTCCTTGGTGATGTGTACGAGTCATCCCTGCCTCAATCCGAGGCACGGTGTGGCCGGTACCACTCAAAGGGTCTCTCTTTTGTTTAAAATGGACACTATTTTAAGTGAAAACAACAAATGACCTACATAAATCAAACCAAAAACATTTGTATTGTGTTGATCCTTTAGGAGAACGATCCACGGGTCCTTTCTAATGTGTATGAGTCATCCTCGCCTCAATATGAGGCACGGTGTGGCCAGTACCACTCAAAGGGTCTCTCTTTTGTTTAAAATGGAAACAATTTTAATTGAAAACAACAACTGACCTATGAAAATCTGACCAAACGCATTGAGATTGAGGCGGATCTTTTATAAGAACAATAAAAGGGTCCTTGGTGACGTTTACGAGTCATCCCCGCCTCAATCTGAGGCACGATGTGGCTGGTACCACTCAAAGGGTCTCTCTTGTTTAAAATGGACACGATTTTAAGTGAAAACAACAACTGACATACGGAAATCCAACCAAACGCATTCAGATTGTGTTAAACCATTAGAAGAATTATCCACGGGTCCTTTTGTCATTTAATAGTCATCCCCGCCTCTATCCGAGGCACGGTGTGGATGGTACCACTCAAAGGGTCTCTCTTCTTTAAAATGGACACGATTTTATGTTAAAACAACAACTGATGTACGGAAATCCAACCAAATGCATTAGGATTGTGTTGGTACTTTATTAGAATGATCCAAGGGTCTTTTGTGACGTGTATGAGTCATCCCTACCTTAATAAAAGGCACGGTGTGGCCGGTACCGCTCAAAGGGTCTCTCTTTTGTTTAAAATGGACACGATTTTAAGTGAAAACAAAAACTGACGTACGGAAATCTGACCAAACACATTCGGATTGTGTTGATCCTTTATTATAATAATCCACAGGTACTTTGTGACATGTAAGAGTCATCCCCACCTCAATATGAGGCACAGTGTGGCCGGTACCACTCAAAGGGTCTCTCTTGTGTTTAAAATGGACATGATTTTAAGTGAAAACAACAACTGACCTATGGAAATCTGACTAAATGCTTTCATATTTCCTTGATCTTTTATAAAAATGATCTATGGGTCCTTTTTAATGTGTATGAGTCATCCCCGCCTCAATCAGACGCACGGTGTGGCTGATACCACTCAAAGGGTCTCTCTTTTGTTTAAAATGGACACAATTTTAATTGAAAACAAAAACTGACCAATGAAAATATGACCAAATGCATTCAGATTGACTGGATCTTTTATAATAACGATAAAATGGTCCTTGGTGACATGTAAGAGTAATCCCTACCTCAATATGAGGCATGTTGTTTCCGGTACCACTCACATGGTCTCTCTTTTGTTTAAAATGGACACAATTTTAATTAAAAACAACAACTGACCTATGAAAATCCAACCAAAAGCATTCAGATTTCCTTGTTCTTTTATGAGAATGATCATAGAGTAACTGGTGATGTGTACAAGTCATCTCCACCTCATTATGAGGCACGGTGTGACCGCTATCACTCAAAGGGTCTCTCGTTTGTTTAAAATGGACACGATTTTATTTGAAAACAACAACTGGCCTACAAAAATCTAACCAAACGCATTCGTATTGCCTTGATCTTTTATAAGAAAGATAAAAGGGTACTTGGTGACATGTAAGAGTCAACCTTGCCTCAATATGAGGCACGTTGTGGCCGGTACCACTCAAAGGGTCTCTCTTTTGTTTAAAATGGACACGATTTTAAGTGAAAACAACAACTGACCTACAGAAATCCGACCAAATGCATTCGGATTGTGTTTATCCTTTAGTAGAACGATCCACGGGTCCTTTGTGATGTGTATGAGTCAACCCCGCCTCAATCCGAGGCACGGTGTGACCACTATCACTCAAAGGGTCTCTCCTGTTTAAAATGGACACAATTTTAATTTAAAACAACAACTGACCTACAAAAATCTGACCAAACGCATTCAGATTGCCTTGATATTTTATTAGAATTATCCAGGGGTCCTTAGTAACGTGTACGAGTCAACCCCACCTCAATATGAGGCATGGTGTGTCCAGTACCACTCAAAGGGTCTCTATTTTGTTTAAAATGGACACGATTTTAAGTGAAAACAACAACTAACCTATGGAAATTCAACCAAACGCATTAGGATTGTGTTAATCCTTTAGTAGAATGATCTACTGGTCCTTTTTAATGTGTAAGATCCATCCTCGCCTCAATCTGATGCATGGTGTGGCTGCTATTACTCAAAGGGTCTCTCTTGTGTTTAAAATGGACACAATTTTAATTGAAAACAACAACTGACCTATGAAAATCTGACCAAATGCATTCGGATTGTCTAGATCCTTTAGGAGAACGATCCATGGGTCCTTTGTGACATGTAAAAGTCAACCCCTCCTCAATCCGAGGCACGTTGTGGTCGCTATCACTCAAAGGGTCTCACTTTTGTTTAAACTGGACACAATTTTAATTGAAAAAAACAACTGACCTATGAAAATCTTACCAAACGTAGTCGAATGGCCTTGATCATTTATAAGAAAGATCCAAGGGTCCATGGTGACATGTACAAGTCAACCCCACCAATCCCCTGGACCACCCCCACCCCCCTGGACACCAATCCACCCCTGGACACCCCCACCACTCTGGACACCCCCCACCCCCTGTAAACCCCCCCACCCCCCCTGACACCTTGGACACCAGCCCACCCCCTAGAAAGACCCCCGGACACTAATCCACCCCCTGGACTTCCCCCACCCACCAGGACACCAATCCACCCCCTGGACACCCCCACCCCTCTGGACACCCCCACCCCCTATAAAGCCCCCCCCCCCCGACACCTTGGACACCATCCCACCCCCTAGAAAGCCCCCCCCCCCCCCCGACACCAATCCACCCCCTAAACCGCCCCCACCCCCTGGACACCAATCCACCCCCTGGACACCCCCACCCCTCTGGACACCCCCACCCCCTGTAAAGCCCCCCTGACACCTTGGAAATGAGCCCACCCCCTGGAAAGCCCTCCGTACACCCCCTACCCCCCTTAGACAGCCACCCCAAACCCTTGAACAGCACCCCAACCCCCTGAATTCTGAATTGAATTCTTTTTGTACTTAATTAACTTATGAATTATGTGTTAATGGTGTACGGTTATACTTTTTGTATGGGTATACTTGGTCTAATTAGCTTATGACTTATGAGTTAATTTTGTATGGGTATACTTGCTTTAATTAGCTTATTGAGATGCTGATTTTTGTTGTAGGTGTTCGGGTGTGCTGCTGCAGATTTTTCTGTAGCAGTAGAGAGGTCATTTATCAGTGCTTTTTTAGCACTGATAAATAGTTCTTTTATCAGCGCTAAAAAAGGGCTGATAAAGTCTACCTTTATCAGCATGTGTTTAGCACTGATAAAGGTTTCATTTATCAGCGCTTTTTTAGCGTTGATGAATTACACCTTTATCAGCGCTCAGTAAGCGCTGATGATGGGTACCCCCCTTTATCAGCTTTGAGATTTATAGTTCTTTTTTAGTGCTGTTAAAGCCCATTTTTAGCGCTGTTAATGCCCATATTTGTATTAGTGTTTGATAAATTTTTCAACTTTCATCTCTGTTGAACCCTGTGGGGGAATTAGTTGAACTTATATTTGGATAATCCCAATTATGCTCAATTATAGTTTGATAGATCCTATATTAATTAATGATAAATTACTTAATTCAGTATTTCTCTACACCATGCACATATTCATATATTACAATATTTATATTATCTTTAGAGAATTTGGTTACTGAATGAATATATATTCTAACTTAACCCTTTCTTCCAATAAAATGCTTAAACAGAAAAGTGGTCACCGTTATAGAACAAGCCTACCGATACAGACAAGTCACCGTTATAGAACAAGCCTACTGATACAGACAAGTCATCGTTACAGAACAAGCCTACCGATACCGACAAGTCACAGTTACAGAACAAGCCTACCGATACAGACAAGTCACCGTTACAGAACAAGCCTACTGATACAGACAAGTCACCGTTACATAACAAGCCTACCGATACAGACAAGTCACCATTACAGAACAAGCCTACCGATACAGAAAAGTCACCTTTATATAACAAGCCTACCGATACAGACAAATCACTGTTATGCAAGCCTACTAATACAGACAAGTCACCTCTATGCAAATCTACCTATACGTGAAGGTCACCGATACATCAAGTCCACCGGTACAACAAGTCTACTGATACGTAAAGGTCACCGATACAGACAAGTCACCTTTGTGCAAGCCTACTAGTACATGAAGGCTACCGTAACATGAAAGGTCACTGGTACATTAAGTCTACCGCTATCGATCAAGTCTATCGACAGACATGAATCTTACTGATAGAAAGGATACCGTTATACGAGAGGTTACCGATACACAAGGCTACCGATATCCAAAGCTACCGTTCCAGAGAATCTGACACTGCCTTAATTTCTTTATCTTCATTTAATCTAATCAATGGGCATATCAGGTATATTTCAATGCTCTGTCATTTATTTAATAAAGGTTGTTGGATGTCAGGGAACCATACCTCGTACCTACAAAAAGAAATCATTTCTTTTGCCGGAGCTCGTTCCATAAATATAAGAAGTCCCTGTTGCTGCAAAGAGAGAAAAAACTGAAGAGACAGAATATATATATTGAAGTGATCTAAAAGTGACATACACAATAAGAGGTCATACAGATATACATGCACGACCAAGAAGACCCAGAAGCTCATACACACTCACACCTACTCAAGAAGAGATTTGTACATTCACGAGGATTTTGAAGAAGTTCATCGACTACATTTTCATTATCTCTGAACCTGGATGTCAAGCAGACGACACTCTGTTTTTCAAACAAAAACCAGAAGAGGACTCAGAACCACTTCTGATCAATTAGAAAGAGTCCAGAGCTACACTACAATCACTAGAGCCATTCTAAACTCTATATCTTGCTCAGTGATTTATTATTTACATTATGAGCAGTGTGTATCATCAGTTTTAATTTACACACACATTGTCTCCTGAACCTTAATTGGAGGATCTGTAAATCCCCATTCAAACTCCTTACATATTCTATTTACCACTGTGGATAGTGGTAGAGGTCGTGTGTGACCTGGACAGCTGTATTTGCTATTGTTTTTGTTTCCCACGAAGAACTGTGGTAGAGGTCTTTGACCTGGACAGTTGTAAACTGTTGTGAACCTCGATCCAGGGTGTGGATAAAATTTATATAAATCATTGAGAGGACTAAGTCTGAACTTGAGACTGAACCTCTTGGTTATATCTATTGTGCTTTATTTAGTTTTATCTAAAACCTTTTATTCTGTTGCTAAGTGCTTTAAAACTTAAACTATTTTTCATAGTTACTCTGATAATTGGATTAGAAAGTGTTTTCATTATTTACAAATCATTAGGTTAGTTTTAAAAGCTAATCTGATCTTCTGATTAGATTAACTGGGAGTTAATCAATCCCTTGAGAACCTAACTAAAAGTTTTATTTAGTTCAAATTCACTACAATTCAATTAGTATTTTGAATTGGGGGATTTTAGTAAAGGATTTTAAACAGAAATTTTAATTGGAACTCAATTCACCCCCCCTCTTGAGTGTCCACTCCGACCAACATTTGGTATCAGAGGATTAGAATATTTTCTGAAGTACTCTGTTTTTCAAATGTGATTTTAGTTGTATTTTAAAGTTCTTAAAATTTTTGTTATTTCTAAATTTTTGTCTCTTTAAAATTTTTGTCTCAACCTAGTTATCATGGATAACAGACTTGAAGGTGTTGCTACTAACGGACCACCATTTTTCAATGGAAGCAACTATGCTTAGTGGAATATTAAGATGAAAATTCATTTAGAAAGCATGGGTTTTGATATTTGTACTGCCATAGAATCAGAATATAAAATTCCTACTACTATTAGATCTACTTGGAATGAAGCTACTAAGACAGCTCCCAATAATAATTGCAAAGCTATGAATGCTATGTATTGTGCTTTAGGAGATGAGTAATTTAATAGAATATCTATTTGTAAGACTGCATATGAAATCTCGGATACTTTAAGTGTTTCTCATTAAGGAACAACTAATGTTAAGGAAATGAGATTGAACACCTATACTATTAAATATGATAATTTTAAGATGAATCCTGATGAACCCATTTTTGATATGTATCTCAGGTTTAACGAAATTGTCAATACAATGATCTCACTGGGAAAGGACGTTTCATCAAAGAAGTAGATCATGAGAATTTTGGGATGCCTACCTGAAAGATGGAGGGGCACTTATGTTTCAATCAGAGAGTCTTGTGATATTGGTAAACTTCCAGTCAATGAACTTATTGGAAAGTTGATGATGTATAAAGAAGAGCTTATGGTAAACAAAGAAGAAGAATATGAACCAAAAAGGAAGTCAGTTTCCTTCAAGACATTTACTTCAAAGAAAAAGGATAAGGAGAAACTTCAAGCTTTAAGTGATAGGTCATGCTGTGAAGAAAGTGAAAGTGCATCTGATAGTGATGCAGAAATGGCTCACATAGCCAGAAGATTTAAAGAGTTTTATAGGAAAAAGGAGTTTTTCAGAAAATCAAATTACAAAGGTAAGTATGACAACAAGGGACACTGGAAAAAGGACTGGAAGAAATATGACAAATCTAATGAAGTTGTCTGCTATGAATGAAAAATAAAATGACATATAAAAGAAGACTGTCCAAAGCTGAAATACAAGAAGAGGTATGAGTATAAAGACAATAAGTATAAGAAAGACATGAAGGCTACTTGGAGTGATTCTGAGGATAGCTCCAGTGAATCTTAAGCCTCTGAAACTGAAAACAGCAATAAGGAAAACATGTGTTTCATGAAAAACACCTCTGAGGTAATATCTAAAACTCCTGCTTTAAATTCTTATTATTCTGGAGATGATTTTGATTCTAAAAATATGTCAAAATCTGAACTGTTTGAATACTATGATATGTTGGAAGAAACCTGTAATGAGCTGAAAGACAAATACAAAGGTTTAAAGAAACAGTATGCTTTAACTGTTAAACATAAATATGATCTTGACATAGAAATGGAAAATAATGCTTAGTTGCTTAAAAAAATACTGAACTGAAATTGTCAAATGAGAAACTTATGAAGGATTTACAAAAGTTCACAAATGGAAAAGATACTCTTACTCAAATGCTAGGTAAGCAGATTGCACCTAGATATAATAATGGTATAGGATACCAACCTGGACAAAGAAAAATTACCAAAACTAGATTTATTTCTAAATCTGGACAGAATGCAGATAGTTCTAGTTCTGGAAGTCCATATGCTTTAACTAGTTATATTCATAGTTATGGATCTAATATAGTTTATCATTCAAAATCTGTTGATTCTACAAATTTTATGAGACCCATAAGACAAATTTGGGTACCTAAAGTTTTATTAGCTAACCTGTCTGGACCCAAGAAAATCTGGGTACCAAAATCATTTCCTATCTAAATCTGTTTTGTAGGGAATCTGATTAAAGAACTCCTGTATAAAGACTTGGTACTTGGACAGTGGATGTTCAAGACATATGTCAGGAGACTTCTCATGCTTTAAAAGCTTAGTCAGAGTTGATGGAGGTTTTGTCACTTTTGGTTATAATTCTAAAGGGAAAATCATCAGCTTAGGCCAGATTGGTAACACTGACTCAGTATTAATTTCTAAAGTTCTATTTGTTGATGGGCTTAAGTATAATTTACTAAGTATTTCTCAGTTATGTGATGATGGTTTTTATGTTAAATTTGAAAATGATTCTTGAAATGTTTTTCATTATAAAAATGCTTTAGTATTTTCTGCCTTGCGAAATGAAAATGTTTATGCTGTTTATTTAAATTATTTAGCTATGAAAAATAATACTTGTTTAAATGCTTTTAATAAAGAGTCTTGGCTTTGGAACAGAATATTAGGACACTACAATGTACATTCACTTAGAAAACTTACTAAGAAAAACTTAATTAGAGACCTACCAAAACTTGAATTCCCAGCAGATAAAGTTTGTAATCCCTGTCAAAAGGGAAAGCAACATAAATTTTCTTTTAAATCAATGAAAGAAGTGTCAACTTATCAACCTCTCGAGTTGGTTCACATGGATTTTTTTGGACCTTCTAGAGTTTCTAGTTTAAATGGGAAGCACTATGTCTATGTTCTGGTAGATGACTATTCTAGGTATACTTTGGTATATTTTCTAGCTCACAAAAGTGAAGCTTGTTCTTACTTTGTTAAATATTCCAAGTCTATGGAGAACCTTAGTGGACTTAAGATTAAAACCTTGAGAAGTGATCATGGTCGTGAGTTCGAAAATCATGAGTTTGAATCCTACTGCTCACACAATGGATATAGTCACAATTTCTCTGCCCCTAGGACACCTCAGCAAAACGGTGTAGTAGAAAGGAGGAATAGAACCCTTCATAAAATTGCCAGAACCATGCTCAATGAGTATGACCTACCTGTTTATTTTTTGGTTGAAGCTGTCAATACAGCTTGTTATATTATCAACAGAGTTTTTATCAGACCTTTTCTTAAGAAGACCCCTTATGAGTTGTGGAACCATAGGAAACCTAAGGTTAACTACATCAGAGTTTTTGGTAACAAAGTCTTCATTCTTAATACCAAAGATAATCTTGACAAGTTTGCATCCAAGAGTGATGAAGGGATTTTCCTAGGTTACACTATTTCTAGTAAATCCTATAGAGTTTTCAATAAGAGAACCAAATGTGTGGAGGAATCTGTTCACATCAAATTTGATGAAACTGATTCACATGAACCTAATACCTCTCTTGAAAATCTTGAAGATGATCTCTCTGTTTTGAACCTTAATGATAAAGACAGTGGACCTATAGTTAAAACATCCAGTTCTGGAAATTTTTCAGTACCTTCTTCTGTTGACTTCCAACCTGTTGATGAACCTGAAATCTCTAGCCCTACCTTTTCTAGACCAACTAGGATTCTAAAGAACCATCCTTTAGATGTTGTTGTAGGTAATCCAGATAGAGGAACACAGACTAGAGCTTCTCTAAGAAATCAGGTTGAACATCAAGACTTTCTTTCACAGTTATAACCTAAAAATATCAATGATGCTATCAATGATGAATTTTAGGTAATGGATATGCAAGAAGAACTAAATCAATTTGAAAGAAATAAAGTCTGGGAATTAGTAGAAAGACCTAACGACACTTTAACCATAGGCACAAAGTGGGTGTTTAGAAACAAAGTTGATGAATCTGGAAATATCATTAGAAAATAATCTAGACTAGTTGCACAAGGTTACAATCAAGAAGAAGGAATTGAATATGAGGAAACCTTTTCACCATTAGCTATATTAGAGGCAATTAGGATCTTACTTACCTTTACATCACATCTGAATTTTAAGTTATATCAAATGGATGTGAAAAGTGCTTTTCTAAATGGTTTTATTATTGAAGATGTTTTTGTAGAACAACCACCAGGTTTTTCAAATCCTCACTTTCAAAATCATTTTTTAAACTTTCTAAAGCTTTATATGGTTTAAAACAAGCTCCAAGAGCTTCGTATGAAAGACTTAAAAATTTTCTTACTTCAAAAGGACTTACAAAAGTAATTGTTGATCCCACTCTTTTTATAAAAATAATTTCAAAAGATGTTTTAATAGTACAAATCTATGTTGATGATATTATTTTTGGATCTTCTAAAAATTCTTTATGTTCTGATTTTTCAAAGGTTATGCAAAATGAGTTTGAAATGAGCTTAATGGGAGAGCTTAAGTACTTTATTTGATTTCAAATCTTTCAAACTTATGATGGTATTATTTTGAATCAGAATAAATATACTAAGGATTTATTAAAACGTTTTGGTTTGGATAATATTAAGGGAAGTGATACACCTATGAGTACCACCTGTAAATTGGATATTGATGAAACTGGGAAACCAGTGGATCAAAATAATTATAGAGGTATGATTGGGAGTTTACTCTATCTTCCTACTAGTCGACCTGATATTATGTTTAGTGTGTGTATGTGTTCTATATTTCAAGCTAACCCTAAAGAGTCACACTTACTTTCTATTAAAAGGATTTTCAAATATCTTAAATATACTACAAATTTGGGACTGTTTTACCCAAAAGAACAATCATTTTATTTAATAAGTTATTCAAATGCTGACTTTGCTGGATGCAAGTTAGATAGAAAGAGCACATCTGGAGTATGTCATTTACTTGGAAATTCCCTAGTATCATGGTGTAGTAAGAAACAGAACTCAGATGCATTATCTTCTGCTGAAGCAGAGTATATAGTTGTTGGTAGTTGTTGTGCACAGATTCTGTGGATGAAACACACTTTATTGGACTATGGATTTGATTTTAAACATGTTTCAATTAACTTTGATAACACGAGTGCGATCAACATCTCAAAGAACCATGTGTCTCACTCTAGAACCAAACACATTGATGTTAGACACCACTTTCTGAGAGATCATTATCAAAGAGGTGATATAACTCTTGAATTTATAGGCACTGAACTCCAATTAGATGATATATTCACTAAGAATTTAATTTTAGAAAGATTAAGTTTCATTAGACACGAATTAGGAATGATAAATTACTCTTAAAACCTTTAGATAAACCTCACCGTTAGATAAACCTCACCATTAGATAAACCTCGCCGTTAGATAAACCTCACCGTTAGATAAAACTCACTGTTAGATAAACCTCACTGTTAGATAAACCTCACCGTTAGATAAAACTCACTGTTAGATAAACCTCATCGTCAGGATAGACCTCAACGTTAGGCTAAACCTCATCGTCAGACCTCACCATTTAAGGACACCTCACCGGTACATCTCTCGCGCTGTTTTCAATTTTCGTATTAAGGTCGAGACTTTGAATTTCTTTTTAATATAAGATTTATTTTATATGTGAATGCTAAATGATATTAAACCCGACTCTAGACATCACTCAATCACTGTGAACCCGTCTGTTCGAATCCCTTCTACCTAGACCTCTCAAGCTTGCAAAGCCCTAAGCCTCAGAATCTGAAATGGCCCGTGTGAAGAGACCCTCAGTGGATGAAGGGAGTGATGCGCTGCAAGATAAGAAGAATAAATTAACCAATTCGAGTGCCAGTGGAAGCAGTAGAGATGATGTTCGAAGGAATCCTGTGAATCCACATTTATCGAAGCGAGAAATTGTAGTGGAAAAGGAATTATGTGTGGAATGGATACTGGAAATCAAGTCCTTGATTCTGAAGATTTTACAAGAACAAGGATGGATCGAATGCTTCATGAAAAATAATGGACCGTATTATCCAGCACTGGTAAAATATTTTTATGAGTTTGTATTTTTTGAGACATCAAAAGAGGATAATAGGATGATTTCCTTTGTGAATGGTCAAACGTTTTCGTTTTCATCAGTTGAATGGGCTGAGAACCTTAAAGTTCCTCATAGTGGTGATTATGGATTTTATTCAAAATCCATACCTACTGCTAGTGAATTTTTTGAATATGATGATGCCTTGTTGGAATTGACAGGAAATGGAACTTCTAGAAAGTTCATTACTGTAGAGACGGAAGGGGAGGATAAACTACTTTTCAAGTTCATTCAGCATGTGATTAGTCCAAGGAGAGGGGATTTTTCTACCCTCAGATTTTAGGATAACTATTTTTGTATTTGTTAAAGCATGGAGTAAAGGTGAATTTATGAAGACTACTAATGATTCATATTGAGGAGATGACTAGACTGAATTCTAAGTCCAATGCACTTTTCTTTTCTAAGTTGATTTATATTATGTTGAAGGAAAAGGAGGTAGCTGGACCTCAAGATGAAACTGTTGTGATAAAGGATAACTTTTGCCTCACCAGGACTGTTTGTATGTTTATGAAAGTCAGCTGGAACCCTCCGGGAGTACACCTCAGTTGACTCCGGTTCAGGCTATTCGAAGCTTGACTCCTTTGATCCCACAGAAGAGCACAGATTTCAGAGCCAGTACAGTTTCATTGGCTGACCCTCCAGTTGTTCTTTAATCTATTCCTAAGACATATACTCAATCTAAACCTACACCCTATTCTGATCCTAAGGGAAAGACTCTTGTTCAATAGTATGATTGAGTGATTCTGGATGTTTTTTATGGGATTCACTTGTATTTCCTTTTGTAATACTGACTTTATCAGTTTGTACCTTTTGTGATTTAATGGAAAGTTACTCTTACATTCTCTTCTTTTGTATGTAATCTGTTTTCTTTTTGTCTCTACATTTCTCTGATTATACCATTCTTTTTGTTAATCACAAAGTGGGAGAAAAAGAAACAAATGAGAACTGGGAGTGAAATTGAAAGGGGGAGAACTATGAAAACATTGTTTTAAATGTTTTTCTTAAAAAATTATTCCTCTGACACTTTTAATTTTCTTAATACTTTGGCATAAGTTGTGATTATCAAAAAGGGGGAGATTGTTGAACCCTCTGGGGGAATTAGTTGAACTTATATTTTGATAATCCCAATTATGCTCAATTATAGTTTGATAGTTCCTATATTGATTAATGATAAATTACATAATTCAGTATTTCTGTACACCATGCACATATTCATATATTACAATATTTATATTATCTTCAGAGAATTTGGTTATTGAATGAATATATATTCTAACTTAACCCTTTCTTCCAATAGAATGCTTAAAAAGACAAGTGGTAACCATTACAGAACAAGCCTACCGATACAGACAAGTCACCATTACAGAACAAGCCTACTAATACAGACAAGTTAGCGTTATAGAACAAGTCTACCGATACAGACAAGTCACCGTTACAGAACAAGCCTACCGATACAGAAAGTCACCGTTACAGAACAAGCCTACCGATACAGACAAGTCACCATTACAGAACAAGCCTACCAATACAGACAAGTCACTGTTACAGAACAATCCTACCAATACAGACAAATCACCGTTATGCAAGCCTACCGATATAGACAAGTCACCGCTATCCAAATCTACTGATACGTGAAGGTCACTGATACATCAAGTCCACCGGTACAACAAGTCTACTGATACATAAAGGTCACCGATACAGACAAGTCACCTTTGTGTAATCCTACCAGTACATGAAGGCTACCATTACATGAAAGGTCACTAGTAAATTAAGTCTACCGCTACCAATCAAGTCTACCGACAGACATGAAGCTTACCGATACAAAGGCTACCATTATACAAGAGGTTACCGATACACAGGGCTACCGATACACAAGGCTACTGATATCCAAAGCTACCGTTCCAGAGAATCTGATGCTGCCTTAATTTCATTATCTTTATTTAATCTAACCAATGGTCATATCAGGTATATTTCAATGATCTGTCATTTATTTAATAAAGGTTGTTGGATGTCAATGAACCATACCTCGTACCTACAAAAAGAAATCATTTCTTTTTCCAGAGCTCGTTCCATAAATATAAGCAGTCACTGTTGCTGCAAAGAGAGAAAAAACTGAAGAGATGGAACATATATACTAAAGTGATCTACAAGTGACATACACAATAAGAGCTCATACAGATATACATGCACGACCAAGAAGACGCAGAAGATCATACACACTCATGCTTACTCAAGAAGAGCTGTGTACATTCACGAGGATTTTGAAGAACTTCATCGACTACATTTTCACTATCTCTGAACCTGGATGTCAAGCAGAAGACACTCTGTTTTTCAAACAAAAACCAGAAGAGGACTCAGAACCACTTCTGATCAATTCTAAAGAGTATAGAGCTA
Organism: Viscum album; assembly: GCA_963277665.1. Lineage (NCBI taxonomy): Eukaryota > Viridiplantae > Streptophyta > Magnoliopsida > Santalales > Viscaceae > Viscum > Viscum album. The sequence goes on from OY728138.1 coordinate 166,112,378, forward strand.
CACTGCAATCACTAGAGCCATTATAAACTCTATATCTTGCTCAGTGATTTATTATTTACAGTACGAGAAGTGTGTATCATCAGTTTTAACTTACACACACACTGTCTCCTGAACCTTAATTGGAGGATCTATAAATCCCCAATAAAACTCCTTACATCTTCTATTTCCCACTGTGGATAGTGGTAGAGGTCGTCTGTGACCTGGACAGCTGTATTTGCTGTTGTTTTTGTTTCCCACGAAGAACTGTGGTAGAGGTCTTTGACGTGGACAATTGTAAACTGTTGTGAACCCCGATTCAGGGTGTGGATCAAATTTATATAAATCATTGAGAGGACTAAGTCTTGGATTGAGGCTGAACCTCTTGGTTATATCTGTTGTTCTTTATTTAGTTTTGTCTAAAACCTTTTATTCCGTTGCTAAGTGCTTTAAAACATAAACTGTTTTTCAAAGTTACTCTGATAATTGTATTAGCAAGTGTTTACATTATTTACAAATCATTAGGTTAGTTTCAAAAGATAATCTGATCTTCTGATTAGATTAATTGATAATTAATCAATCCCTTGAGAACCTAATTGAAAGTTTTCTTTAGTTCAAATTCATTACAATTCAATTAGTATTTTCAATTGGGGGATTTTAGTAAAGGATTTTAAACAGAAATTTTAATTGGAACTCAATTCTTCCCCCCCCCCCCCCCTGAGTGTCCACTCTGACCAAAAATCTCTACATTGGTGGAATACAATGGGTGTATTCTCCTAGCTTCCTAATTGAATCCTCGATGACCATCAGGCAGTCTAAGATGGTGTGTACCCACATCTGTATTCGGTCTAGGAATTTCTATACAGTTCCAACAAAACACATATCAGTTATGATTTAGAAATGAAATGTACATCTATTACTCTTCGGGGTGCATGCCAATGCTAATCAAAGTAGGCCATGGATCTTCCTCTACCCCCATGTCTATCTACCGAAGCTCATCTATGGTGGTGGAAACACCTTCCTTAATTGATGTAGGGGTGTTCCTGAGATATTCCTCATCTTCCTCCATTTCTGATTCTATGGAGACCTCTTTGGGTGAGGATCGAAACCTTGGGGCCTCTTTATCACTATTAGGGTGAGGGATTCCATGAGAAGAAACAAAACCATCCCTTTCCATATGAGTTATTATAGAGAGATGTCAGAGTTGATTGTCACTGAGGACATCAGAGGATTGTACCTTTAGAATTAGATCTGATATTTCAAACATGTTTATGGAGAACACATAATCATCATTGAGCATGCTCTAGGCATTTACAGGGGCGGTCCCTGGGCCATTGGGATCTGAAACCTATATATCTTCATCTCCCATTGGTTTCTTACCTCCCTTCTTGTATAAATCTTATTCATCATACATGGCTCCACAAGTCTCGAAGGTGGCACTGTCACTATGTAGTATGCTGACCTTTCCATTGATGGGGTACTTTAGACATTGATGGAATATCAACGACACTATGAAGTGTCTATGAAGCCAAGTCCTCCCAATAAGGACATTATATGTTGTGTCATGTTGGATAACCATGAACTCTAAATCATATGTGATATACCCAAATTAGGTCTCAAGATTGATCTTACCGAGGGGAGTTTTCTCACAATTATCATACCCCTAGATGGTTACCTTTGAAGAGGATAAGTCCCCTTCCCCATACCCCAAACGTTGGAGAGTTCAGCCTAGGATGAGATTGATCCCATATCCATTATCAATCAGCACCCTTTGGAAATTTACATTATTGAGTTTTCCCAAAACATATAATATCCATATGTTACCTTGGAAGGAATCCTCCTAATATTTATCAGTGAATGAGATGGAAACATTACATGACATAGTCTCCACTCGACAGACCTCAGCTACAACAAATTTTGTATCAAGTTCTTGTGGGCTCCAGATGTATTGAATAAGTGGCTTCCTGAGTTCTTTTGAAAGAAGAAGCACATCAAGGACTGAGATCTTGGCTAATACTATAGCTAGCTATTTTAGAACATCATACTTTTTTACCAGAGGTCAGAACTTCCCAATGTGGGGCTTATCTTGGGCATGCAGCTCAGGGGATGGAAAATACAGTTCATGAGTTGAATCAGTTGAGGTAGATGGACCTAGAGCTTGTGTGGAGATTGAGGGGGTATCTTATAACAGTGGAGAAGGTCATTCCATCCTTCCTTGTTTCCTGGGTTGATCAAATTGAACATCTGTTAAGAATTCATGAAAGATGATTGGTTTTGGGTGACTTCTAGAGTGATCTGAGGCACCTCATTTCCTTTTCTAAGCCTTCTGGAGAACTTTCCCATGACTCTCGGCTGCATATATATCCCGTATGGGGATATGACCAAAATATTAAGTCTAACCACATCTTTGTTGTCCTCTGTATCCTTGGATCCAATGCATGCAGCCTCCCATTCACTGGTTATATTTAGGAAAACCATATTTGGGGGCATACTCATCATTGGAGAATGGGTTTTTCAAGTTTATTGTGTTGAAATAACCAAATAAAAGTTATTCATCTAATGAGGATTCCATTTGGTGGGGTGGGTCCCGTGTTTCAGACATTGTAGGGAATAAATCTACAAGAGATAGAGCTTTCTTTGAAGTAGAATATGAATCTTTTCCCCCTGTTTCTTCCTACTTATATTGGTCATGTCCACCCTTGGGAGGCACATCAGATGTATCCTTTTTGAGTGGTGGAGCTACTGTGAGATTTCAAAACTATTCCTTTAGAGTTCCATGAGATCGATCAACTGTTTTATGATTAATCTAGTTGTAAATTTTTTTCATCACTTGGTAGGAACTCTCTTCCATCCTTCCCCTTATTCCGACTAGATGATGGTTTTGCAAACCACTTGATCTAGAGAATTGTGGAGTATCACCTATCCAGAGTCCACCATTCCATAAAGGAGGTCCTAGAAGTAAAAATAGTTCTGGATATTATGACATAGACTTTTATGTAAAGGGAAGTAATTGGGATGGTTGATGAGGAAGACTTCATCAGGCCACTTGGGCTATGGAAGTATGAGATGTTTATTATTCATGGATACTAAGAAATATCATAGGACTTGTTCATTTCATAAAGAGTATACTTTTTTCATCCATTACTCAAATCCCAGGCGATGATGATTTCTTTGTACTTATGGTTGAAAGATATTTTTTCACTTGGTAGGAGGTGTTTGGTGGTATAGAGCTTGTCTAGGTGCTTGGATAGGCACCACTGCAGGCCTGAGAGTGACATCTACAACTTCAGATCTGCCTGGATTTTTTCCCTATGCTATGGTCTTGAGTTGGGACTTGGATCGAGTCTGTCAAATGGCATATTCAAGACATTTTTATATTTCAGAAAACTATCGGAACCCACCTAGATAATTCATTGGGAGTAAGGGCATCTACAACTCATACCTTAGATTTTCATTACTTCTAGAAGTTTCTCCTGCGATAGAGGGATGAGGAGAGAATAGGTAAAACCCTTCAAACTTTCTATGAAATAAGAAACCCTCTCATTCTAATGTTTCTTATAGTTTGTCAGGTCGATGATCGTTGTCTTCCTTAGTGTCGAACTGAACTGATAAAGGAACCGACAATGAAGTTATTCCCATCCTGTAATAGATCCTACTAGAATACTGTTATACCAAACAAAGGCTATACCTATCATAGTCTGTATGAAAAACCTCATATTTTTTGCCTCCATTTGATCCTGAGGGCCCATAATCAGCCCACATCAGGACATGAAGTGTGTGAGATGTTTCTCAAGATCACATGCACCATCAAAGGTATAAAATGTAGGGTTTCCAAATTTGGGTAGAGGTGGGGTTTCATCCACCCAATCCGGATATGGATTCCTCTCAGGTTACATAGGTGCATGTTTACCCTTTATGGATTCCATCTAATTATCCACAAACTCAATGGTGGTAAGTGGCTCTAGGGAAAATGATGTCTAAGACTCCTCCCATCCACAGGGAGTGGGTGGGGGCTGATGAGGTGGTCCAACTTTCATCTCCCACTAATCCTCAATTCTTCTTATGACCGAAGGATTACCCTGGTGAGGGAGAGGTTGTCACTGCAATGAAGGAAAGTCCCAATCATCTTCAGCTTTCTCATCCATGTGGATTGGTTGTCTAGATCTGAATCCAACCTGAAATTAAGATACTTCTCTTGCTAGAAGATCATCCATGGGGGGAATATATTCTTATATGTCTAGAGATGAAACCCAATAGGAATGTTTCCCCTGATTATCTCTTTTTTGAGTTGTTGGAGATCTCGTATTTCACTCTCATATCATGAAAATTATTCTCTATTGGACAATTACTAATATAAAGTTGCATCTTTCCCTTTATCATTTACAATATTTCATCGAGGAGGTGGCAACTAGTTATTTGGAGGTGCCAAATTTTGAATTCTTTGTTGGTTTTGGGCGCGCGCAACCTCATTTGGTGCATCCAAATCACCCTCCTCATGGGGTATTTTTTCCATGTTTTGGCCATATTCATCTGCATCTTGATCAATTTTTGACATGTTAATAGTAACTTCATTCATAGATTCATATCGAGCAATGGTGTTCATTACATTTATTTCCAGGCAACAATCTGATTCTACATCGCTTCCATCAATGTTGTTATTTGAACCCTTGGCCTTATTGGGCCATTTTGGATTGTGACCCCGACAAGGTCTGATTTTTTTTACCGTACACTCCTCTCCTCTTGGTTTATAAATAGTTACCTTGAGGGAGTTTCTAGTCAAAATTTTCAAGTGATCCCCAACAAAAAGAGGTCTTTCTTATGGTGGGAGGAAAAGGTGGGATGTCGATCGTTGATTCCTTCCTCCCAACCTAAAGAATACTGATTCCCTTTATGGTGTTGATAATGATGAAAATTACCCCTAACCTGTGGGGTGGGGTATGGCCTCCATTGGCATCGATTGGTCCTATTTTTGAGGATCCAGTGACTCTGTTCGGGGTGTTGATGATTCCCAAGATGGACAAGAAGATATAAATGCCCCCAGCCCAGTGGGATGGAGTTGATATAGAATCACCGCTCATGTCTATAGGGTCCTTTCATAGGACACTAATCTTTGTTATGTTGATTGAGAAATAAATTCCCCATGCCTAGAGGGTTGGGGTTCACCTACGACTACCAAAGGTATGTCCTGAATCCTTTAGGAATTTAATAACCTAGGGGAGGAGGTGGCGGTAGATATTCTCATGGGACAGGGGCTGAGTCTTCTTCTGGATGGATTCTATGGCTGCTACTATTTTTTTCTCCATGATGTGGTGAAACTATGCTCATGTGGGATATGTGTGCGATGGCAACCCATGATGGGGATCGTTCCTTACGGGAAGTTGTTTGGGTGATCACATATTTGATCTTTGTGTCCAGAACATCCTCCTATTTTATTAATGGGCCTAGTTTGAAGTCCTATTGACTATCCTCCCTTCCCTTCTATAGTTTCTGGTCACTTTAGGAGTGGGGGAATTCTTTTACAGTGACCAACTAGCCTTAGCATTACCTGGTCCTCTGATTTCACCAGAGGCTATAGAATTGTAGGATGATATATCTAAGGGGTTATAAAATTCCAGGGGAGCGGAAAAGTGTAATGATTTATACTATCCTCATCCTCTAATGAATATTCTTGAAGTGGATTTGGAGATAAGCTACCGAAGCATCATGATGCAATGGCGGCAAGCGTGTTGCAGATTTGCATTGTTCTTTTCCAATTTTGTATCCCAGACCATGGAGATGGCAGCTAGGTCAAGCTGGAAATAGAGTGTCCTGAATGTATGATGGTGAAAATTGTATCCTGTATAAGGGAGATATCGGTCCTTGGGTTTTTGATGAGTATCCCACCTATTATGGTGTAGATAAGGAATGCACTCATTTTTTATCTCATCTGGGATCTCATAGTTGGAAGTATTGAGGGTCCAGAACATGATTAGGAGGTTGTTTCCATCTAACTATCTTTATATGTCAATTTCAGTATTTTTCTTATCAGACTTACATGACTCCATCTGGTTATACCATAGAATATGTCTCTGATGGTCATTTGATGATGGGAGTGGAGTGTTGCTTAAAGTTGATGGGGAACCATATACAGTTGACCCTGGTGTTTCGAGAACCTCTCTATACAAAGGTGTTGGGGTTTGTTTCACCTCTTTATATAGAGGTGTTTGGAAAATTTGAGGATTACCTTTACCATGGGATATATCTTCATGAGGATGTTGATTGTGGTGCATGTTAGGAGTAGAGTCCCTGCAATCCATCACCACACCACCACGAGGAGGACTATCATGGTAACGAACACCTTCTGCTTCTTCTTTGATATAAGAGACAACAGATCCTTGTGGTGTTGAGAATGTGTCTCAAACAACCTCAAGGACACTAGAATTGAGGAGATTAGGAATATATGCATGTTATGTGTTGTGTTCAGAATATGATGACCTACTTTTTTGTGATAACGTAGGGATATGAACCTACTATATGACAGTTTTCATAACTTTAATATAACCATCAGGTGTTATGGGAGTTATGTCGATAATATGTCTCACTATTGACAGGGATATGAGCATATCCTAAGGCATGTTCCACTCTTACATGGTGAGACTTATTCAATACGAGATTATGATCTTGATCCTGAGGCTTTGGGATATTTCATTGGTCTTTCTTGGTAGGAGTATGAGCATGCCCTGAGGTTCATTCCACTCTCACCTAGTGAGCTCTGGTTGGAATGGGATTATGAGCCAGATCCGAATATGTATTCCCTATCATAATATGTCGACGGACCTCCAGAATGGGATAAGGGATATGAGCATCCTCCTGCATTGCCTTGGAATGATGCTAGTGTAGTTGTTCATTGGTGGAAGTAGGAATATGCTCCTTGCTTATATGATTTTTTAGTGTATTTTGGTCAGATTCACTGACAGGAATACGAGCTTGTCCCAAGTCTTGTGCCACTCTCAAACAGTTAACCTCAAAAAAACAAGGATATATGTTCGATATTTGTCCTTTAGAGTATGTCACCAAGATTTTTTTATAGGCATGTTCCCCTTTCCCAAGGTGTATTCTGCTCTCACCTGGTTGGCCTTGATTGGGACAAGAGTATGGGCCCGGTCTGATACCTCTCCCTTCATCAGAATATGTAAATAATCCTCTCGAGCGGAAGAAATAATTTATAATTTCTCTGGTACAGCCACTTGATCATGATGATCATAGTGTTCAGGTTTCCTGGTTATAGGGATAGAAGTATGGGATTGTCCTTTTATCTACAAAAGTACCAGAATATACCGACAGAGCTCTTTATATATTGCTAAAATATATTGTCATTTTATCAAAGTGTGTTCGTGGATATAATCTTATAAATTTTCTATCTCTATTATATATTGAAATACATCTTTGATTGTAGTAGGGATATGTTCCCACTTCTTTCCACCTTGTTACATCAGGGTATGTCGATGGGCTTTGTGTACAGCAGTAGGAGTATGAGCCTCCCTCGTTCTTGTTGCAGGAATATGCCCATAAAAGTGTTTTGAGTGAGAAGGGGTGTGAGACTGCTTACTAGTCCCTTCCAAAGTATGTCTTTAGGTTTTGTTAGTAGGATCGGGGATATGATCCATCTCCTAGATAGCTATAGGAATATTCCCATAGACTTTTTCTGATTCAGCAGGGATATGGTCTTTCTTACTAGTTCTTGCTAGAGTATACTGACAGACATCATTAGCAGGAGAGAGAATATGAGCCATCTCCTGAATATCCAATGACCCCCTCCTCCAATGAGTCTTCCTTGGAGCCTGTGCATGGGCATCAGAGGTTGTTTTGTGTCAGATGGTACCCCCAACAAGAAACTAATGGGTACCAGTGGGATGATGATGGTGACGACAGTTAGAAAGTTCCCCCCTTAGTGGAACCTAGACCAAAGGGAATTCATATTGGGCTTCCTAGTACACCTTCATAAGATATGGAAGTTTCCAATTTTCATTCTTTGGGGATAAGCACCCGAAGCGGTTGGTCATTGCGATAGGGGATACTATCTTAGCAGCAGCCTTCGTCGTGTGACGTGAACTCGCTGAATTTTGTGCTTGAAGGATATCATGGTCATATTCTATATTTGGGATTGTACTGTATCGATGTTACTATCATATCATTGTATTTTTCTACCTACTATTGGAGTCATCTGGTATGAGATATTTCTTTATGATCCATAGGGGTCATAGTAACGGATGAGGTACCAAAATGAGTGCAAGATGATGAAGAAATTTCCTTGAGTCAGATGTCTATCGGTGAAAGAAATATATGCAATCACACAGATGACAAGGAACATAACTACCAATTAGTTCTATATCGTAGGCATCTCTCAATCAGATATGCATGGTTACCACAATTTTCATGCATTCCTATTCTGTCCATTCTATTTGTGTAGACTTGCCAACATGAGTATGGACTTAAAGGAAACCTTGTTTATGTTTTTCTTACTACTTTATATGTATATGGTTTGAAAAACAAAGTGTCTTAAGAGATTCGCGTTGATCTTGTCAGTTCCACTTGCATATAAGAAGAAGGCAACATGTCTCGATGGATTATAATTCATTCGTCCGTTATTATAGAGATTAACATCGGGTTTAGCATTTTTGTTTCATTAAGTTTTAATGGGGTACATGGAATTGGATTCCCTTTGATGGTTTGATTTATGGGTATTTTATGGCCTCATTCAACCGTACACATCGGGTTTTCCATTTGCACCATCTTCCCTAGAATCTCCCATTGGTTCCCTTATCCATATATGGGTACAGACATACTTTCCAAAGTCCTTCGTTCATCTGGTTTTTTAGACCCAGTGACTCTTGGGGACTCACATTGGTCGATAGGATGGGAGGTCAAGCTCATCACACCATTTTGGGTGGAGTTGTTTCCTATTCTGAGACTCTCTTATAGATTTAAGATTTGTTTGTGAATCTCTTCCTAATCCTGATATGAGACTGGTTACCATAACAAAATGATTATAGGTTAATTCTATTTTATATAGAAAATATGAGGATCTTTTTAGTGAATCCATCTGTATGTATTTGAGTTTCCCTATCATTTTCTGGTAACAGGTGTCCACTCATATACTGAAGTGTATAACTATGTTCTTTGGGATATGCTTCCATGTAAGGAAGTGGTTAATATTCTGATGAGGGGATTGATCCATTATGTGGAATCCTATGTATCCTAGTTATTACAGGAATCAAAACCAACATAGTTTTTTCTCATCCTTGGAATAGGCCCCAAGGTATATACCCTTTTATAAGGGGTGTCTCTACTATTTCCCTAGTTAATAGATATTCATGATGTTCAATGAGTTGTTTTTTTTCATCCCCCTAAGCCCACGTGAGATATGATCAGTGTGAGAAACAAGGTGGTAGAATATGATCAGCATCATGGCGTATAGATATAGATCTTGGGTATTGGAACACTCATTGGGGTGTTTGGTATAGAGCTGGGCCTTGAGAAGGCATCTTACATACACTAAGTATGGTAGGAATAAAAGTCATTGTAGTTCAGTTTATATCAAAGGCTTACACACTGAGGCTACCCTATATGATCAATATGGATATTGAACCTAAGGGAGAGGTAGATTATGTATCCTGAGTATAGAAGGAATCAGAGCCTCTTTAATTTGGTTTATATCAGAGTATTACACACTGATGCTTCCCTGGATGATCAATATGGAGCTCAATCCTCAGGGAGAGGTAGCCTATATATCCTAGATATGACAGGAATTAGAGTTGTCTTAGTTCCCTTTATGTTGGGGATTACACACTGAGAATTCCCTGGATGATCAATATAGAGATTGAATCTCAAAGATAGGCAGCTTACGTATCCTAGATATGGAAAGAATCAGATTCATGGTAGTTCCCTTTCTGCTCGAGCTTACACACTAAGGTTTCCCTATTGGTCGGATCTTACACACTGAGAACATACAATGTTATCAAGTCTTGGGATTCCTTGGATGCTTAATATGGAGATAAAACCTTAAAGAAAGTTATCCTATGTATCCTGAATATAGCAGGAATCTGAGTCATCATAGTTCCCTTTTTGTTGGCGCTTACACACTAATGTTTCCTTATTGGCCGGGGCTTACACACTGAGGACGTAAAATGTTATCAAGTCCTGGGATTCCATATTGACATGCCCTTCTAATTTTGAGGGCATAACATGACCTAGTTGGCATGTCCTAAGAGCCATCACATGACCTAGATTGACACATATGGATGGTGTCTTGAGAGTCAGTGTGGCATAGTCCAAGGTTTGTCACATGTCTTGGATGATACCTCTGAGAGGCATCATGAGACCTATCCGATATGTATGGAGGAAATCATGAGTCTTAGTTGACTAGTCGAGAGGGAATCACAAGATCTTGGTTACCATGTCTAGATGATTTTTCAATACTCGGATGACATGGGCGGGCAGAGTTATATGAGTCAGTCGATGTGTCCGAAGGACACCGTGAGTATTGGGTGATATACCTAGGGGTTCTCAAGATCAAATTGATGCCTACAGGAGAACCACATTAACTGTTTTAGCATGTCTGTAGTATTTCACATATCCTAGATAGTATTTTGGAGGAGTGTCACAAGATCTGGGTGATGTGTCCTGGTGTTGTCATGTGTCTTTAGATGACACATGAAAAGCACATGGGGGACAAAAATTGTGTCTTCCACTTCATTCTTCCACTCTGAGTCTCGGTTCTCACCCTTGGATTGAAAATTCATTGGTTTATTTATTTTCAGTTCATATTAAGTTCCATGTGATCTATGGATGATCATGTGAAGTGATTTATTCCTAGCGCATGACTACCCCTACTACCCACTGGTACATTACCCAACAGAAAGCTGTCCAATTGTGTGATTTCTTCAAAGTCTATAGAAGTTTGGAGTTGAATCCTCTAGAGTTTGGGTGACCAAGGTGTATAGTAGTGGTCGGAGTCTAACCCTTTACTCATGTTGGAATGGTGAATTTATAAGCATCGCCACCCTGATACTCATTGGTTTGTGTGGCATATCTAGTGCTAGTCCAAGATAGAGCCGGTGAAGGGGTTTGGAACCACGTGGATTTGCGAGTATCTATCATGTATTGATCCAAGTGTTTCACCTAATTTTTAATGATAATAACTATCTTTCATCAATTCCTCCCTTATCAGATTATTATCAATTATGGAATACTTGTTTGATCATGAGGTTATGTCGAAGGACTTCCATGTCATTATGCTGACATGTACAAGGGCTTTTCCAAGATTCAAATTCCTATTGAAATACACTTGTGAGACCTTGGGTGACTTATCTTGGGGTCTCGCGGGTCTATGATGCAGTTGCGCTGGGTGCATCACATGCCTTCTAGTGACCGCAAACACCACAAGCCTCCTCCCTTTTAATTCCCTTTTCTTTATGTGACAAAGGTTGGGAGTCATGAAAGATTTCATGAGTATTATTAAGGATATTTATTCTATTTTTTGTGATTCATCACATAACCAACATGGGTCATATGGGGGGAGCGCAATCATTCTATAGAAAAATATATTTTTTTCATCCTTAGAGCACTGTAAATTTTCCTAGAGTGCTTGGTATGGTAAGTATGACAAGTCAAAGGTCTCTCATGTGGTGAGAAGGATGTGTTTCTGAGGACTCACAGCATCTTGAATACCTCTATGGGTTCATCACATGTCCTTTAGTGACTAATAACACCTATATCCTCCCCCCTTTATATCTCCTTTGTTTTATTTTACAAAGGTCAGGGATTATGCATGCTTTCATGCGCAATGTCTGGGATTTTTACTCTATATTTGGATGATGTCTCGCCTGAACAATATGGGTTATATGAGGATTGTGGAATCATGTAATTGTAAAATTTGTTTTTCTGTCCCTCGAGCACCATGGAGTTTCCCAGACATGCGCAATGACTTCCGTGTGATGAGGCTAACAAGCCAAAGGGGTTTTTCAAGATGCTCCAGAAAAGTCATGAGGGACTCACGATGCCTCACACATCTTCAGGGGAATTCCACATGTCTTTCAGTGACTGTGAGCCCTTTTCTCATCACCCCCTTTATCTCCTTTTTTTATCTTCTAAAGGATCGGTGTTATTATGAGTTGGATTATATATCATCAAGGTATTTTATTCCACCCACTAATTGTAGAGACCCGAAGCCTAACGTACATGAACATTACATTACTTTTGCGGAATACTTAATACATAACAAAAATATACACACAAGGATCGTAATAGTTTAGTGTCTTTGGAAACTCGGAACGTAATCTTCTAATCCTGGTGAAAGATCTTCAAAATCTCCCACAAAGATCTTCCTTTTTTTTACCTAAAACCTTTCTTTATATCCTGGGGAAAAGAAAACATAAAAGGGTGAGCTCAAATGCTCAGTAAGGGTAAACAAAAGAAATATCAATCACATAATTTTCATAATAACATAACATTTTTGGAAATCTTAACCTGCAAAAGAGAGCATAATTTCATAACATGGGATAAATCATAGTAGTGAAAATGAAACCCTTACTTAAAACATTACTCATTGTGGCATACACACATAATCATAGAGAATCATTTCTTGTTAGTCAAGACTCATTGCCAAGACTATCTTAGTGGACAAAGTCCCTTTCTGAATCGAGTAATCCTCGTTTCAGTCCTGTTTCACTGAACCGGTATAACCTACCATTCCAGCCATGTCTATCTCATGAGATATGAAATCTTTACCCAATGCATTGGAGGGAGATATAGGTCCCACCCATCTCTTAATGAATCCTTTCTTATGTGTGCCACAAAATCATAAATCATACATCATTGCATAACCCATGTAATAAAAATGGGATTCTTAAACAACATGACATCATAAAACCATTCATATAAGATAAAGGAATTCATAAACATAATTTCATCACAACATAGTCAAATCAATGTAAAAATATGGATAGAAACAGAAACCTTTATTATCTTATATGGAAAATAATTTTGATAAAACACTTGAATTGAATTCTTGAGGAAAATATCCTTTCTTCTTCAAAATCAATTTATTTTCACAAAACATCATGCAATTTTAAAAGAAAGAGATTTTATTGAAAATAGTCATGAAATCTTTTAGAGGAAGCTTCATGAAAATAAGGCTTTATAAAACAGTATAAATCCGTTCGTGCCGTATAAGTTAAAAAAAACATTCTTCGTACTTTTGTCGGAAAAGTCAAAAAGTACCTCGTACGAAAAACGAAAAAAAATTCCTTTCATATCCTTTACTAAAAACTCATAGAAGGGTAAAATTGGATTTAAACAATTGTAGGTGGATGGAAATAATATTACATATTGAGGGAACATGGATTTGGATGATAAAATACAACCCAGTAAATACTTACGAATAAACAATCTCGGATAAAAATGAGATTGTGATATTTCCCTTACCTTAGGTCCAATTTGCTTCGTATGTGTCCGAACCTCCTGTATAATGATTTAAATCATGTTATTGACTTATTACAGAATCATATTCATTGTTATGATATCATATATGGTTCACTTATGACATTATATTACCCGTTCTTTTGTAAATTCCATGTTAAAGAAGCGTTTTGGGTAAAATCGTTTCATTTATCGTAGGTGTTTTGACTTGTTGTTCTTGACATCATTATTACTTATATCATGATTTACTTACTTCCAGAATATAAAATATGATTTATATATCATATATATTCAGTATATATATATATATAATAGATAGATAAATAAAATGAAAAACACCGTTCATGGAGACGGTAGTCCGTACGTACGCATGAACGCTGTTTTTCTTTCCTTATTGTCTTGAAATGGAAGTAAGTAGATGACATACATATGTATATATATACATAAATCCAGTAGCTTTATAATGTCATATATTTCATTATTATTTCTTATATATACATTATAATCATTCTTAAATGGTTAACATGGAGAATGAATCTCATCGCGTCGTGGAGACGGTAGTCCGTACGTACGCACGAGCGATGATATCATTTCAATAAATATTGAATTGAATTGGAGTGGATTATACAATATATCAGAATCAATATGATGTTTTAATAACTATGTATAGTTATTCTTTACACCATTATACCCATCCATGTAAGGTGGTGGTGGAAAATAGATTACACCACGGCGTGGAGACGGTATTTCGTACGTACGCACGCGCGGTGATTTCTTTTTCCGTAGGATGGATAGATGGTGAAATAGGGTTGTTTCATAATTATAATAACATATCAGTATATGAGTGATACTGATGTTATTACTTCATAATGAAACAACCTAAGAAGAAGAAGTGGAAGAAGAAATAAAGATGAAAGAATTGGTAACGGTAATTACCTCTTCTTTGAAGTGCCTCTTTGAGACCTCTTCTTAGGGCACTAGAATTGGTCTTTGAGGAAGACCAGAACCTCTAGGATGTTGCTTAGGGAAGTGGAGAAGAGATTTTGGCAGGGTTTGGCCGAGCTTGAGTGCTCAAATTGGTGTGAGGAGGAGGGGGAGGAGGTGTCCTTTTATAGGGGAGGAGAGGGGCACCTTAGGAATTCTTAAAAATATTAATTTATAATAAATCTAACCCCACTTAAAAACCTCCAAAAATGACTCATATTCGAAGCTTAGATGAGATAGGGTTGTAATATCATCAACCAATCAAATTTAGACATGTTTGGATCTTATTTTAAACCTTATCAATTAGATTTAACTCTAAGTTAAATAATTTAACTTTTACCGTGTCTTTTTGTTTTCTTTCACTATATGGTTAATACACTTACTATAACATGCCAAACGAACCCCAAATTGTTTATTATTAATATATATATCCTTATCTAAGTCATTTGGCCGAACCTTAGATTTTTAGTAATACAATAACAATTAATAATATAATATTTTATTTAAAAACTATTTTGTGTCAATTTTGACACTATTTGATATATGATTTTTGTGAAAGTCATAACAGAATTAAATGTTCGAACCAAGTTGATTAAATAAACATTAATATATCATAGTAATCTATAAAATTAGTGTAATTCATAAAAAATCTCAAATTACATTTATTTTGGTGTTTATAACATCAATTATGTCAATATTTCATTAATAATATAATTACTGCATCATCGTTGTGTCATAAATAAATTAAATTATTTGATGTCTAAAAATTAAAAATAAAATACCATCATGTAGGAAATCTTTTTAGCTTTCTAATGAATATTTATAGTCGGATTTATCTTATGTATAACCCCATATTAAAAATGATTTACTTATTAAACTTTGATTTTAACTATTTTAACCCTTCTTTAAATAAATTAATAATAAATGTCCTAATCTAATCCAAGTGGGCCTAAATGGTCATATTTTATTCCTAAGTTTGTTTTTGGTCGAATTACACTTGTACAATAGAATTAGGACATGTGTTAGGGTAATATTAATATCATATTTACCCTTAGTTACCTTATTTACTATTAACCGTGGTAAAAAAAGTAAAAAGTTACTATTCACCAAAAAATTATTTTCATCTCATTGAACCACATTTTAGTCCTTGATATTAACCGTGTCTCTCGGATTTTCGAAATTCCATTCACAGAAGCGGTAAAATTAAGTTTTATGCAAAATTCAGTTTTTAACCTACCACTTAGTAGTTTCACTATTCATCAAAAATTGATGTTTTTCAGAACAATGCCAAAATTTCATCCCAAGCTATATTTCATATTCCGAATTCAAAAATGAAGTCTATTTTACCAAATTCATAACATAAAAGTTGCATTAATTAATTTTATAATTAAATCCCGCTGTTAAAACAAATAGCGTGTTTTTAAGAAACAATATCTATCAAAAGATTGACACTTGTTTATGTCTAGTTTAAATGTGAAATTACATCCAATGACCAACATTGTATTAAATTGTAAAAATATATTCTAAATATACTTTAAAACTACTCCAATTAATAATTTATCACTATTAATTATTTCGATTAAAAAGTTGTTTTTTAGTAATTTTCACTATTCATCAAAATATGAAAGTTATCCGAAATGTACCAAAATTTCACCTTAGGCTAAATTCGATACTCCGAATCCAAAAATAAAGTTCATTTTGAAAAATAATATTTACTGGATTTCAAAAAGTGGTTATTACTATTCATAACGGCTAGTTTTAATAATATTTTTATAGCATATCGTTGTTTAGTGAAACTCGGTATTGCGTACTACACACGCTATCGAGGAAGGTCGCGATTGCGTGTAATGCAAGTCAAGTCAAGGATGTGTGTTGTGCAAGCTCCTTTTGGTGTAGTGTACAACACAAGACATTAATAAAATTAAAAAGAATATTTTTTTTTATAAAATCTTGGGCTGTTACATTCTACCCCCCTTAAAATGAATTTCGCCCTCGAAATTCGTCGGGGTTATAAATGGTTTACTATTTGAAAGTTTATTTAATAGAAACCCACATCGTAAAAGGGAATACCAAAACTTGGCTTTAAAAACTAAAGTATGAAATGTAACGATTACCCAAATAAACTAATCACTGGGTTTCCACATAGGTGAAAATATGGATATGGAAGAGAAATCTAACCATCATGTTCTGATGGAGAGTGGTAGAGAACATGGCTATGGAAAATCCAGTAATCACAAATCCATAAATTTGTGACGATCTAAGGTACCATTTGATTCATCAGGTATAAGATCACTAGGACAACATTTTTGGTTTTCAAGATCATTTCCCTAAAGTTGAAAATTTGAATTAGAATAAATACTTACTTTATTTTGATACAATATCACTGTTGTTCGTGCCTTGAACAATTTCCACTTCATATCTTAAATAAATGAAGTTGAATTTGTTATTCGTGAAGTGTTAGCAGATCATGTGATAGAATGACGGGTCATTCCATCTGTCTCAAACACAAGGTAAGCAAAAGTTATTAAATATACATAAGTCATCCTATAGTGAGATTAATCATATATAGTTCCTAAAATGGACTTATACTTCATATATCATACTGCTTAATATAATAAAACTAGTTTCTACTAAACAGGGACTTTCTGTAGGCCAGTGGTAGGCGATAAAGGCCAATCGCACTTCGGTTGTGGGTTCGATTCCTACAGCCTTGTCCAAAGCGATGGGCTGTCGCCCGTCCTGCAGGTTGTCCCTTTTTCTAAAACTATGTTACTATAACATCCCATCAATAATATTGAAAATCTTCTATCCTTAAACAATACTAACTTATGTCCAACATAATCCAGTCTAATCTTTAGGCTTATACATAATACTGCAGTCCACTTTCATAATATAGTGACAACGATTACCAGAGATTTAATACTGTCGTTGATCCCCACATATCATAAGATATGTCTTGTTGGTCACATTCCAAACACTCAAAGTCCTTAATCGTGTATTCTCTTGAATACCTTAGTGAAAAAAGTTAACACTTTCCACATACCAAAATCCTCAAAATTCTATATACTCAAACCATGATATCACTTAGTCCTTATATTAATCATGAGCTCATGAATACTATCAAACATTTAATTTTCTCCTTATCCCTTCATTATGCGCATATCATCTACATTCCAAAAATATCTGAATAAACTTTCATGGATACTGGTAACATTAATCATACACTTTCAAAACACAAGGAAAGACAACAGTGTAACAATCCATAGATGTCTCTTTATTCCAAAATTACACATGATAAACATGTAATCATTCCACTACATTCTCAAACCATTGACCGAGCTTCAAAAATTCTTTCATCTCACATATCATTTGTAGTCTCTTCATTATCATCCACATAAATACTACCCATATGACCATACTGATTCTCTTCATGAGTCTTTCCCTTAGGGCATTTGTTTGCATAATGCCCATACATTCCACATTTAAAACACTTAACCATTTTTGATGTCGTTGCAATACCATTATCCTCATCCATGGTGTTAGCCGACCCTTTTCCTTTGCACTTACTTGCTTTGTGTCCTTCTTTTCCACACCCAAAGCATCTTCCAGTTCCCTTGAAACATTCTCCTTGATGCCTCTTCCCACATGATTTACATAGGGGAAATTGAACTTTCTTTCCTCTATGATCATCATGGAACTCCATCTTTCTCTTATTAGTCGAGTCAGGAAACTTACCAAATTTTACTTTATTGATCATGTTGTGAGATTGCTGATTCGGCATAATAATGATGTTTGGACATCCAAATACCATTTCATTCGGTTGCTCATGAAGAATATCATTCCATTGTCCATCATATCCTCCATTATTGTGAATCATCTTGTTTCCAGCCATTTTCTAAAACCCAAACAGAATAGTGTTAGATGCAAAAATCGTAATAAAGGGGGAGTAACTTAAATATCCATCATCTTTGGTTTAATCTAATATCGTTACAATAGTTCTAGAACTATATCCTATACGTATACTTATCCTTAGGGGCATCCCTAGACATACATTAGAAATATCTCTAGAGATCTCACTAACGTTTTCGCATCCTAGTTTCCAAAGGTTGACTAAACCTTTCCTCTGATACCAACTGTAGCGGTCTGGAATTACTTCCAGTGGACTATAATTGATACCTATCAGGGCACTCCATGGGCGGCTACACCCCCTGGGCGGGACACACCACCATCCCCAGTGGCAGCCATTTCCTCATGAAGCCCTTGGGCGGAGAGCCATGCTTCGTCCAACGCTCACATGTGAGAGTTCCCAAGGATCGGATACATTCCTACCTCCTTTGCCTCTGATACCAACTGTAGAGACCCGAAGCCTAACGTACATGAACATTACATTACTTTTGCGGAATACTTAATACATAACAAAAATATACACACAAGGATCGTAATAGTTTAGTGTCTTTGGAAACTCGGAACGTAATCTTCTAATCCTGGTGAAAGATCTTCAAAATCTCCCACAAAGATCTTCCTTTTTTTTTACCTAAAACCTTTCTTTATATCCTGGGGAAAAGAAAACATAAAAGGGTGAGCTCAAATGCTCAGTAAGGGTAAACAAAAGAAATATCAATCACATAATTTTCATAAGAACATAACATTTTTGGAAATCTTAACCTGCAAAAGAGAGCATAATTTCATAACATGGGATAAATCATAGTAGTGAAAATGAAACCCTTACTTAAAACATTACTCATTGTGGCATACACACATAATCATAGAGAATCATTTCTTGTTAGTCAAGACTCATTGCCAAGACTATCTTAGTGGACAAAGTCCCTTTCTGAATCGAGTAATCCTCGTTTCAGTCCTGTTTCACTGAACCGGTATAACCTACCATTCCAGCCATGTCTATCTCATGAGATATGAAATCTTTACCCAATGCATTGGAGGGAGATATAGGTCCCACCCATCTCTTAATGAATCCTTTCTTATGTGTGCCACAAAATCATAAATCATACATCATTGCATAACCCATGTAATAAAAATGGGATTCTTAAACAACATGACATCATAAAACCATTCATATAAGATAAAGGAATTCATAAACATAATTTCATCACAACATAGTCAAATCAATGTAAAAATATGGATAGAAACAGAAACCTTTATTATCTTATATGGAAAATAATTTTGATAAAACACTTGAATTGAATTCTTGAGGAAAATATCCTTTCTTCTTCAAAATCAATTTCTTTTCACAAAACATCATGCAATTTTAAAAGAAAGAGATTTTATTGAAAATAGTCATGAAATCTTTTAGAGGAAGCTTCATGAAAATAAGGCTTTATAAAACAGTATAAATCCGTTCGTTCCGTATAAGTTAAAAAAAACATTCTTCGTACTTTTGTCGGAAAAGTCAAAAAGTACCTCGTACGAAAAACGAAAAAAAATTCCTTTCATATCCTTTACTAAAAACTCATAGAAGGGTAAAATTGGATTTAAACAATTGTAGGTGGATGGAAATAATATTACATATTGAGGTAACATGGATTTGGATGATAAAATACACCCCAGTAAATACTTACGAATAAACAATCTCGGATAAAAATGAGATTGTGATATTTCCCTTACCTTAGGTCCAATTTGCTTCGTATGTGTCCGAACCTCCTGTATAATGATTTAAATCATGTTATTGACTTATTAAAGAATCATATTCATTGTTATGATATCATATATGGTTCACTTATGACATTATATTACCCGTTCTTTTGTAAATTCCATGTTAAAGAAGCGTTTTGGGTAAAATCGTTTCATTTATCGTAGGTGTTTTGACTTGTTGTTCTTGAAATCATTATTACTTATATCATGATTTACTTACTTCCAGAATATAAAATATGATTTATATATCATATATATTCAGTATATATATATATATAATAGATAGATAAATAAAATGAAAAACACCGTTCATGGAGACGGTAGTCCATACGTACGCATGAACGCTGTTTTTCTTTCCTTATTGTCTTGAAATGGAAGTAAGTAGATGACATACATATGTATATATATACATGAATACAGTAGATTTATAATGTCATATATTTCATTATTATTTCTTATATATACATTATAATCATTCTTAAATGGTTAACATGGAGAATGAATCTCATCGCGTCGTGGAGACGGTAGTCCGTACGTACGCACGAGCGATGATATCATTTCTATAAATATTGAATTGAATTGGAGTGGATTATACAATATATCAGAATCAATATGATGTTGTAATAACTATGTATAGTTATTCTTTACACCATTATACCCATCCATGTAAGGTGGTGGTGGAAAATAGATTACACCACGGCGTGGAGACGGTATTCCGTACGTACGCACGCGCGGTGATTTCTTTTTCCGTAGGATGGATAGATGGTGAAATAGGGTTGTTTCATACTTATAATAAAATATCAGTATATGAGTGATACTGATGTTATTACTTCATAATGAAACAACCTAAGAAGAAGAAGTGGAAGAAGAAATAAAGATGAAAGAATTGGTAACGGTAATTACCTCTTCTTTGAAGTGCCTCTTTGAGACCTCTTCTTAGGGCACTAGAATTGGTCTTTGAGGAAGACCAGAACCTCTAGGATGTTGCTTAGGGAAGTGGAGAAGATATTTTGGCAGGGGTTGGCCGAGCTTGAGTGCTCAAATTGGTGTGAGGAGGAGGGGGAGGAGGTGTCCTTTTATAGGGGAGGAGAGGGGCACCTTAGGAATTCTTAAAAATATTAATTTATAATAAATCTAACCCCACTTAAAAACCTCCAAAAATGACTCATATTCAAATCTTAGATGAGATAGGGTTGTAATCCCATCAACCAATCAAATTTATACATGTTTGGATCTTATTTTAAACCTTATCAATTAGATTTAACTCTAAGTTAAATAATTTAACTTTTACCGTGTCTTTTTGTTTTCTTTCACTATATGGTTAATACACTTACTATAACATGCCAAACGAACCCCAAATTGTTTATTATTAATATATATATCCTTATCTAAGTCATTTGGCCGAACCTTAGATTTTTAGGAATACAATAACAATTAATAATATAATATTTTATTTAAAAACTATTTTGTGTCAATTTTGACACTATTTGATATATGATTTTTTTGAAAGTCATAACAGAATTAAATGTTCGACCCAAGTTGATTAAATCAACATTAATATATCATAGTAATCTATAAAATTAGTGGAATTCATAAAAAATCTCAAATTACATTTATTTTGGTGTTTATAACATCAATTATGTCAATATTTCATTAATAATATAATTACTGCATCATCGTTGTGTCATAAATAAATTAAATTATTTGATGTATAAAAATTAAAAATAAAATACCATCATGTAGGAAATCTTTTTAGCTTTCTAATTAATATTTATAGTCGAATTTATCTTATGTATAACCCCATATTAAAAATGATTTACTTATTAAACTTTGATTTTAACTATTTTAACCCTTCTTTAAATAAATTAATAATAAATGTCCTAATCTAATCCAAGTGGGCCTAAATGGTCATATTTTATTCCTAAGTTTGTTTTTGGTCGAATTACATTTGTCCAATAGAATTAGGACATGTGTTAGGGTAATATTAATATCATATTTACCCTTAGTTACCTTATTTACTATTAATCGTGGTAAAAAAAGTAAAAAGTTACTATTCACCGAAAAATTATTTTCATCTCATTGAACCACATTTTAGTCCTTGATATTAACCGTGTCTCTCGGATTTTCGAAATTCCATTCACAGAAGCGGTAAAATTATGTTTTATGCAAAATTCAGTTTTTAACCTACCACTTAGTAGTTTCACTATTCATCAAAAATTGATGTTTTTCAGAACAATGCCAAAATTTCATCCCAAGCTATATTTCATATTCCGAATTCAAAAATGAAGTCTATTTTACCAAATTCATAACATAAAAGTTGCATTAATTAATTTTATAATTAAATCCCGCTGTTAAAACAAATAGCGTGTTTTTAAGAAACAATATCTATCAAAAGATTGACACTTGTTTATGTCTAGTTTAAATGTGAAATTACATCCAATGACCAACATTGTATTAAATTGTAAAAATATATTCTAAATATACTTTAAAACTACTCCAATTAATAATTTATCACTATTAATTATTTCGATTAAAAAGTTGTTTTTTAGTAATTTTCACTATTCATCAGAATATGAAAGTTATCCGAAATGTACCAAAATTTCACCTTAGGCTAAATTTGATACTCCGAATCCAAAAATAAAGTTCATTTTGAAAAATAAGATTTACTGGATTTCAAAAAGTGGTTATTACTATTCATAACGGCTAGTTTTAATAATATTTTTATAGCATATCGTTGTTTAGTGAAACTCGGTATTGCGTACTACACACGCTATCGAGGAAGGTCGCGATTGCGTGTAATGCAAGTCAAGTCAAGGATGTGTGTTGTGCAAGCTCCTTTTGGTGTAGCGTACAACACAAGACATTAATAAAATTAAAAAGAATATTTTTTTTTTATAAAATCTTGGGCTGTTACACTAATGATATAGCGCATAAGAATCATGGACACTGGGGATCTCTTCCTTTGAATATCATCCCTTATTATCTTCCAAGTGTTTAAGATGGTTTTTCAAGCACTTGAAAATTAAAAACTATGCGGCCAGGGGGCACTCATTTGATTGTCACCCTACAACCTTTGGTTTTCTGGAGATCCTTTATGGGTAAGGCTCATTGAAGCGGGTTCCATATTACTTGGCATAGGTTATTCACCAAGCGTGAAGACTTCATGTGACCTTGAAATGGTCATGTGATTGCGAGCCCTTTAGAAGATTTATGAGTCTTAGAATATCCTCTTTTTCCTTGATTTTGTAGGGAAAATGATACCCATATTCAAGTATTTCTTCCTTTGTGATTTTTCTGATGCTTATTTGGTGAGAGTAAATAGTGGTCTCAGCTACCTAGATCCATAAGCAACCACTAGTGTCACGACCCCCTCCCACCAAAGATGCCCCTCCTGAGCTAGAAATGGTGAAAGGGAGATAATGACCCCTGAGTCCTGCCTCCAGTAGGCCCTGGAGTGGCGACTACCACCAAGGGTATGAGTTTTCACAAATATGGGAGGCATTACCCTTTTATTATTTAAGAACGGGAAATAGGATAAATCAAACACCAAAAGAAAAAGAAACAAGTAAATGAAAATAAACCCAAAACCAAACACATATGCATGTTTTATACAATACTCAAACAAAATTATAAGTACAAGAAAATCTCCAATGTACGATTCCAAAAGAAAAGAAAGCAAAAAACTGCATCCAACAAAACTCCAATGCCCAACTATCAAGGTCCCGCACAGTCACTGAAGTCCTCCTGAAAACCTGAAAGTAAATATAGGATGAGCATACAAGTATACTCAGTAGGAAAACCCAAAGTTCTCATGCACAGGTGGGGAGACATCCTAATGCCCTGCGAGAAAACAAAAGGAACCAAAGTCAAGAAAGGAATCTATCCACCCAACCTTACAAGCCACACTCACCAAATATTGCAAGTTAATAGATTAGTATAGTAATATTATCAATGTATGGGTACCCCGCACCACCTTCCCACTGAATACTACTCAAGCCCTCATGCCTAAAGCTCTGATGCTTCCCCCTCTTCCTGAGATAGTGTCGCAACCTATCCATACGAAGCTCGAGATAGTGCCACAACCTTACCATACGAAGCTTATAGTATCCCTCCGCCACTGGATCCTCAGCCATCATAGTATCCCGCTGGCACTCAATCCTCAACCATAACCACATCTCATCCCAAAGACACCTGGGAACAACATCACATCTCTTCTCGAAGACACCTGGGGACATATCAAATCCTCATCCCGAAAACTCTTGGGAAACATCTGTCATAACCAGCCCGAAGGATCTTATGCTATAGAACCTAGAAGAGGGAGCAAAGGGAAGAACAGTAACCAGCCATCCTTTAGATGTTTGATAATATCACCCCCCGTCCCACGGGTGTTCGGAACATAGTGCTCAACATGGCTGGGGTGCGTAAAGAAACATAAAACGTACAGATTTATATAATTATATCAAACACTCAGCTCGTCCTAAGGCTTCTACATAAAAGATCTGAGCACATGCCTCAGCACTGCTACCTCAAAAGTATGCACACAATAAACATCCCCAAACCCCATTAAGCTTTTCATGTTTCAATAGTTTTATTTTATCAATTCCTTAACTACCAAGAAACTAACAACAACCAAACTAGATCAATCGTTCGTAAAACATGCCCCTTCCAACCACAAATAAAGTTAGGGAAACACAAGCAACACAATACCATTTTCTTTTATCAGCCAATCAATTCCATTGATTTTCCATATTTAATCAACAACCATGCCCCACAATTCATTAGTTAACTCTTCCACTTTTATTCATATGCACAACCCATCCCTGTAGCCCTGCTGCCAACCACCATAACCACAAACCCATTGGAAACAATACCCGTACCACATCATCATCCCTTTGATACTATTTACCGCAGCTCTGTTTCCCATCACAACCATATCATACATTCCACCCATAACCAAGCCAATCGTATCCTCGCTGCTCACCCGTTCCATAACAACCCACAAAACACCCCATCACATAATTAAACCTCAACCGGCACCCAAAAAATTTATTCTTTCATTTAGTTTAACTGGGTTGATCATACAAGGGTTCCAGGTATTCATTTAATCATCCAAATTTACATGATTAACTAATTTCCACATTCTATGAAATTCCATCCACAAAACAATCCATAAAAATAGGGAAACATTTAATTGTGTATGCAAAGGCCCCCAACGACCGTGATTTTCAGTAGGCATAAGCATATTCAATTCACAACATAATCAAAGGATAAGAATTGATGGAAATAGAAAAAAAATATCAATAAAATCTCCCCAAACACATTATTTAAACAGTTATTATATTTATTTACTGGTTCAAATGTACCTCACAAAAACAAGAGGATACCCACCCCGCATGATGCACAAAAGAGAAAGAGACGAAGGTAAGATCCCTACTTAAACAGGTTTTGATGTCCTTCTGTGAGAACAACCACCATGAGGATTTTGATCAATCCTCCCGACAACTACGTCCTCCCAAGGACGTTGCGTCACATCCACACTAACAACCAAGAGAGACTCCATTAAGGGTTAAGGTGTCACTTGTCATAGCATGGCAAGGAGGAACAAAAATAGGAGATCGAGGAAGGAATAAGAATGGGGTAGAACGTACCATTAAGATGACGTTCGTCGAAGAGTGTCATTCCCGTAAAATATCAACAATATCCTCAGTAAGAAACTGTGAAGAGGAAGTCAAAGAAGAGGGAAAAGAATGAGGTGCATGATGTTCACCTCGTCGTCACGATCCCTCAACCACCGACAGATCAACGATCGGAGTCTGAATGAAGAAGATAGGAGGAAGGCTTCTGTGTCATTCGGGAGCGTCGCCGTGTAGAGAAGAAGAGGGGTCTATAAATAACACATGACCCTCTATTATATAGGCAACAAAAAGGTAAAATAGTACACATTGTGTATTAATGAATACACGACGTGACCGTACAATTGTTACGTTGTTTGATTGGTCAACACACGACACATCACGCAGTCTCCATGTGTTTAATGATAATAATAACTTCAATTAATAATAGGTGTTCTATTGACCCGAGACATGAGTCAAAAAATGGTATTCATCATTGGTCTTAAAATGATCGTCATAATTTCAAGGTTGCAACATCACATACGCTTCACCATTCCAACATCGTGTGATGGAGATACGTTGGATACAATATCATGTAATAATAACAATATTATTATTATTGGGTGTTTCGTGGACCCAAGCCATGAACCATAATTTAATATCCAACCTTAGACTTGAATTGATCGTATTAATGATACGATCACATCGCCACCGATGAGAAGTCAATCGGACGTCACGCGTGGGAGTTATGACGGGTCGAAGATTTAATAATAATTCAAAATCTATTAATTCATGAGCGTTTCGGGTAACCGATCCAAAAACTAGAAAAAGAAATCCAATATTGGACTCGTAATTTACTTCTCGAAGTCAAGGTCGCACTACCGCTGACGGTTTGTAAAACCGAGGTTGCACGAAGAAGTTATGGACTAAGCATGGTTTTCCTGACAAAATTTATAATTACATTATTATATTATTTAATTTAATTGAATTTAATTTCTTAAATCCTCATTTCCAAATTACACACCCCACCAAAACAAAAGGAACCTCTTTGAATCCATGTCAATCATTCCCCACCCCTTGATTTATTTCCTTTTTTAACTTGTTTATTTTATTGCATTAAATTTTAAATCTTTATTTCCATTAACTCTTTCTCTCTCCAATCTCATTTATTCTTCCACAATTTTCACTCACTCCCCAAAAGTGGAACCTCCCCTTCCTTTAATCCATGTGGAACGCCCCAACCTCCATTTTAAACCTTTATCATTATTTTTTTTAACACAATTATCATAAATAATAACATCTCTCATCTATCCTCATATCTCAAACCTCATTGCATTGAATTCAAAATTTAAATCTCATTAAATCTTTATTAACAGATCTTTCAAAATTGAAGCCAAAATTATTATTATAACTATTTATTATAATAGTAATAAAAAAATCCCCAGTTAAAATTTATTAACTTGTCACCAATTATTACTAATAATTATTATTATTATTGACGTTCGTCACGTTGACCATGTCCGACCACCATTACGTCAATGCCGACCAGCCTCCCATTACACACATAATTTATTATTTATTAAAAATTTAAATAAATCAAAAAGAAACCATGCACCTCCCCTAATTGAAGTAAATACATTCAATTTTATTTCTTTTATTTCACAATGATTAAATTAAAACCATTTAATCTAATTAACACCAAATATTTTCATGCCACCATTATCAATTATTATCAAAAATTATTATTATAACACGCGTCGTGTTTTACCACATCAAATTTTACAAATTAATG